>CM060441.1:84371245-89371245 GCA_030545235.1 Helianthus tuberosus | reverse complement strand
AACTTATGTTGTAATCTTTTGAAACACTATGTAATGGCAATGGAGTATGTTTTATTCATATAGTTTGTTCATGTACATCGATATTTATGCAATGAAAACCAGACAGATCACACCTTGCGTTTCCACTACGAGCGGGTGTGACAGACTGGTATCAGAGCATCGATTGTAGTGAACCAGGATTCTTTATTGAGTCTAAGTCTACAATCACTAGGGATCTCTCATGAAAACCATCTAAACACAAACACATGTTTTTATTTGCATAAACATTTTTCATGGTCCACTACAGCAAAAATTCATTTCACATAAATCAAGCGAGGACATTTCCATGGGTGAAGTCTATGAGAAACAGACACAATACATTAATAGACTATGTGCCTACAATACATTACATTATCAGTTTATGCATTATAAACAGTTCACAAATTCAGCTTATACAAGATAGAAATCCTTGATTGATAGGATTTTACATGATTATATATATAGGTGGTTCATATATATGTTGCATGAAATATTTTTCCAAGAACAAAATACCTTCGACTTCAAACTCTATTATTATTCTTTACTCACACGGTGAAAATATCGACCTCATGTCTATTGCGGAGCTTATGGCGAACATGATTCCTAAGTGAAATCTTAAACTTAATTCCGTAGAATATGGTTGTTTTCTCGCGAATGCTGAGATGCCTGACCATGATAATGACGACGAGGCGAAGGTGGTAACCTTGGACAACAACTCCATTAGTGGGACGAGATCCATGTGACTCATACTAATCAAGGTGGATATACTCTTGTCCTTACAAGGAAGATGAAGTACTCATCTTGAAGGTGCCCCTTCAATTGTTATTGTTACAGATTCTTTCCATTTCTATTTCATATAACGTCGTACCGTCCTGCGAGTAACAACAACGGACGTTGACACGTGAACTATCACGAAGGTCCCTCATATGTTGAAGGTATATTGACAATAATGTTTCCTCTCTTATTGATCGGCTGCTTCGTACGAGAGAATGCTAGGGTGACCATGCAAGGCAATTTATTATTACGGTGGCCAACGTAATAACAACTTGTAGTGCATGGGAATTCTGGTGGACTCTGCGGGCCAAGCTAATGATCACTATTCGTTCAAATTCTTAAATTATTATTTGAGATTCTATTAGAACACGAACTGTGGTGGTTAGTATAACACCCTACAATACAATACAATACAATACAATACAATACAATACAATACAATACAATACAATACAATACAATACAATACAATACAGGAATACGACAAGTGTTTGTTCACACCTAACATTCGATCTATATCACGATTCAGTTGAGACTAGTCATTTAAACAAACAAAACTTGTTAGCTACTCATGGAGGATTTTCCTCAACATTCTCGAAATTCTTGAACATGGGTTGGTTCCAGGGTGTCTATGACACTTTATCCTACTTTACCTTACCTTATCATATTCCATCTTATCATATTTAATGGAAGTGATACAATAAATTCCGTTGTTTGACATTTTTCTTTTCCCAAGGAATGGTATGGCATGCGCCATGCTGCAACTCCCTCATTACATTCTATTCGACATCTTTGGAAATTCTAAATAATTTTGCTAGGGCTCGTGAAACTCAAGCACTATTACCATAATTGTCACATGGACACATAAGACAAAGGATTTTCTCTACTTCGGACGATTGAGGTCATAGAGAAGGGAACCCATATTATAGGGACGGAGGCCATGGGTTGGTTTCCCCTCCTGAACGAATTATTTTTCTTTTTCCATTTAGACATATGACCAATACATGCAAGAGGCATTACACCTTTTGGTTTTGGTTATCCACATTATCATTTATTCAAACATGTATGAACAATATAGTCTTGAGGTTTCCATGACCGATTGATTGCATTCTTCATTCTTGGGCACATGATAGACTCTATTTATCCAAATACATGTCTAGATTCTTTTAATAGTGTGTATTAAAAAGATCATGGCGCCAAAAGAATCAATTGTTTAAGTTAAAAGTTATGTGTTGAAAACCATTGCTTTTAATCAAGACATGTTTTATACATGACATTGTTACGCAAGACATTGTTATACATGTCATTGACGTTGGTATACACAAGACATTTTTGGTGGTTATTTGTAAGTGATGAGACGTGTGTAATATGATAAAAGCATGGTGGATACACCGCTGGTACTTCCTATATATAAGTGCTTATATTATATTGCATATCGTGGTGTTATTCAAATCTCTTCGACAAAGACAAGACACGACATTTTCGCACAAGACACGACATCCTCTACACAAGACATAATATTCTATTTCGAGACATGATATATTTATACACTACATTTTCATTGGTTATTTATTTAACCATACATTATTCTTTTATATCATCTGATTTTCATATCTATTTTCATATGATTTTATAAAAGAACTCGATCATAACTGGAGCCAATGTTGATGGTTACACTTGATACTTTCACGGTCTCTCAAGGGTTGTTCCATACTGGGAAACACCCGAATTCAAACACACTGAGTGTTACATTTTAGGTTTAGCCTCGGAGATCCGAAGCATAACCGCATCATCCCTCCCTACCTCAATCACTCAAACAATAACTCTCGCCATGAGAGAAATGAAGGCAACTGCTGCCATAAACGATTTTGGCACCAGGATGTATGCTGGTAACTTGCCGAAATCCTAAATACGACAAGTGAGACGTCCATTATGAGGGCAATTGCAAAAGCGCCAAGAGTAGCAGTGTGCTAAGACCGAGCGCAAAACAAAGACTAGTAAGACGATAATACTTAAGAAGGGATCAAGCTAGTGAATAAGTGTGTGTGTAGTTAGCACTATGAATACTCCATAAAATCCCAATGAAGTCATGAGTACGTACACTCTATGATCATCATTTATCAATTCTTTTAATACCAACACCGAGCTTAGCTATTGTCCTTAGATGTTAAGCATATACTCGAATTAGAGTCATGTTGGACACATTACTATATCAAGTTAGCTATTGGGGAATTAGCTGAGACAAGTCAAATCATTAAGGGTCACCGGTACGTATCCTATCAAACAACATTTCACATCCATATTATTTGATACCATTGCCGATTTTTAGCTTTATCTCAACATTTCACATGCATAGTTTCATGGCTAGTGACGGGATTATCCTAGCTACAATTAGGGGATTTGGTTATCCTACATCTAAACATTGGAACTGGATTGTTCTACATCTAAAACTATACAGTGAAGTCCTCGCCACACAGAATTTAAAATGTACTTGGCCTAGAGTCAAGCAAGCTAGACGTCTCCTCATTCTATAGAATTGGCAAAAAGTGAACTAGTCGAGTCTAGAGCTGAAATTCAATATCGATCTCTTCCCTGTTCAGTTGAGTAGTTTCGAAGTAGTAGTTGACATGGATTGGTTATCCGATAACCTAGCCAAAGTCTTATGTCACGAGAAGATCATTCGCCTACCACTACTGAACGAAGAGACACTTGTGATACATGGAGAGAAGCGCGACACCCCATTGCGGATCATCAATGGCATGAAAGCACATAAATACTTACGGAAAGGTTACATTGCCTTTCTAGCGCATGTTGTAGACAAGAAGGCCGATGGGCCGAAGTTGACCGATATTCCGGTAGTAAAAGAATTCCCTGAAGTCTTTCCTGAAGACTTGCCAGGACTACCGCCTTATCGACAAGTCGAATTTCATATTGACTTGGTACCAGGAGCCGCACCTGTAGCTAAATCTCCATATCGATTAGCACCTTCTGAAATGCAGGAATTGTCCACACAACTTCAAGAGTTGTTGGATAAGGGATTCATCAGACCGAGTTTCTCGCCTTGGGGAGCTCCAGTTCTTTTTGTGAAAAAGAAGGACGGGACATTCAGAATGTGTATCGACTACAGAGAGTTGAATAAACTCACCATCAAGAATCGGTATCCACTACCGAGGATTGACGACTTATTCGATCAACTTCAAGGGTCGAGTTTTGATTCAAAGATAGACTTACGATCGGGGTATCATCAGTTACGGATTCAAGAAGAAAGCATACCGAAAACGGATTTTCGGACTCGTTACGGTCATTACGAGTTTCTCGTTATGCCTTTTGGTTTAACGAACGCACCGGCGGTCTTCATGGATTTAATGAACCGCGTGTGCAAGCCGTATCTCGACAAATTCGTCATAGTGTTCATTGACGACATCTTGATATACTCCCGATCGGCAGCCGAGCATAAACAACATTTGAGAACCATCTTAGAACTACTCAAGAAGGAGAAACTATACGCAAAGTTTTCCAAATGTGAGTTTTTGGATTCGTGAAGTACAATTTCTCGGGCATATAGTGAACGAGAAAGGTATTCAAGTAGACCCGTCGAAGATTGAATCGATTAAAAATTTGGAAGCGCCCACGACTCCTACTGAAGTGCGACAATTTTTGGGCTTAGCGGGATATTATCGGAGATTTATTGAGAATTTTTCAAAGATTGCTCAACCGCTAACTTCTCTTACACAGAAAGACAGGAAATTCGATTGGGGAGAGAAACAAGAGGCAGCATTTCAACATCTTAAAGACAAGTTGTGCATTGCACCAATCTTATCATTACCCGACGGTACCGATGACTTTGTGGTATACTGTGATGCTTCGCATCAAGGTTTGGGTTGTGTACTCATGCAACGTAAAAAGGTTATCGCGTACGCGTCCCGCCAACTGAAAGTTCACGAGAAGAACTATACCACTCACGACCTAGAGCTAGGCGCGGTGGTGTTTGCTTTAAAAATTTGGCGGCATTACCTATATGGTACACAGTGCACTATTTTCACAGATCATAGGAGTCTACAACACATATTCAACCAAAAAAGAATTAAATATGCGTCAGCGACGTTGGGTTGAATTATTAAACGACTATGATTGTGAAATCAAGTACCATCCGGGCAAGGCGAACGTGGTAGCAGACGCCTTGAGCCGCAAGGAACGAGTTAAAACACTAAGAGTGCGAGCACTAGAGATGACGATTCACACAGATCTTACCGCACGAATTCAAAATGCACAACAAGAAGCGCTCAAGGAAGAACATATTCTAGAAGAATCACTTCGAGGCATGGAAAAACAGTTAGTACCAAAGGAGGATGGAACTTTGTACCTTGCGGGTAGAATTTGGGTTCCATTCTTTGGAGGTCTCCGAGATCTCATTTTTGAGGAAGCACATAGGTCAAAGTACTCGATCCATCCTGGATCAGATAAGATGTACCACGACTTAAAAGAGTACTATTGGTGGCCTAACCTCAAAAAGGATATCGCTAGCTATGATGGAAAATGCTTGACCTGCGCGAAGGTCAAGGCAGAGTATCAGAAACCATCAGGGTTATTACAACAACCCGAGATTCCCGCTTGGAAATGGGAACAAATATCCATGGACTTCATTACGAAGTTACCCAGGACCTCGAAAGGTCATGACATGATATGGGTAATCGTGGATAGATTGACAAAGTCCGCACACTTCTTACCGATTCGGGAGAAGGATAGTACTGAGAAACTAGCGGAAATTTATCTCAAAGAAATAGTGGCTCGTCATGGAGTGCCTATTTCAATCATTTCGGACCTAGACGGTCGTTTTGTTTCAAGAATATGGAATTCATTTCAACAGGCCTTTGGATCTCAATTGAATCTAAGTACGGCCTTTCATCCACAAACTGACGGCCAGAGCGAACGGACAATCCAAACACTCGAAGATATGCTTCGTGCATGTGTTATGGATTTAGGTGGCAATTGGGATAATCATCTACCTCTAGTTGAGTTTTCCTACAATAACAGCTACCATACAAGTATACGAGCTGCACCGTTTGAAGCTCTTTATGGTCGAAAGTGTCGCTCTCCGCTATGTTGGGCGGAAACGGGCGATAGTCAATTAATTGGTCCGGAACTAGTCCAAGATACTACGGATAAAATTTTTCAGATCCGAGACCGTATCAAGGCGGCTCGCGATCGACAAAAGTTCTACGCTGATGGAAAACGAAAACAAGCATCTTTCGAGGTTGGAGAGAAAGTTTTATTGAAAGTCTCACCTTGGAAAGGCGTAGTGAGGTTCGGTAAACGTGGAAAGCTTAACCCGCGTTACATTGGACCATTTGAAATCTTAGAAAAGATTGGCACTGTTGCCTACAAGTTGAAGTTACCTGATGAACTTAGCAGTGTACACCACACGTTTCATGTGACGAATCTTAAAAAGAGTCCAATACAAGTAACCGTTGCTATTCCTATGGATGAAATTCACATTGACGACAAACTCCATTTCACTGAAGAACCTGTTGAGGTCACGGACTGGAAGGTCAATAAAACACGGAGAAGTCGTATCAAGTTAGTAAAGGTTCGTTGGAACTCTCGTCACGGACCCGAGTATACTTGGGAACGTGAAGACCGAATGAAAGAAAAATATCCCCACCTATTTCCGAAAACTCCTGCAAAGAATAACAAAGCTAGAATTTCGGGACGAAATTCTAAATAACAAGGGGAGAATGTGACAACTGCCACTTTCGGGTAATTTACTTACATTTAAAACAGTGATTTACATTATACAAGCATGTGTTTTGAATATTCTGACTGCATGATTACATGTTATACATCTTAGAAAACTCATGGAATATTCATTGGTTATTACACATGATTCATTTTTATTTGGGTACATTTGAGATAGTGCAAACAATTCACCGAAACAACTAGAGTAGTGCCTAGTGAACTAGAGTGCTGACGAAAACTCCGGATTCGCAGAAAACATCAAAAAATGACATCTTTAGGACTCGGGTGAGAGTCCAATATCATTTATATATTAAACCCTATATGGGAATACAAGATTTCGATCAATAATTTACCAATGCCCGGTAGCACTAAAAACTGTCCGAAACGCGCTAAAAATGACCATTTCATGAATTGTCCGCAAAATTCAGCAATTGTGTTTTAATACAAGATGCAAAAATTGATGTTTAGGCACCAATTTCATATGAAAATATTTATGGAATATCAATTTCACACATAACGGAAACTTTTCTTACAACTTCCTTAAGTGTACTTTTCGACAATTTACTAGCGAAACGAGCGTTAAACAACTAGCCGAATTATATTTTGGCACTTGTAGCGAACTAGTTAATATTTTTTTTTGGTCTTGCGAAGCTAGTTTATGGTCATTACAAGTCTCGAATCATCTCGGAAAATTGCAAACCCTAAACACCAAAGTACTTACATTTTCTTATTCTTGTGAAATCTAAAAAAAAAAATAACTAACACTTTTACCACATAAGACCCCCCCCCCCCCCTCTCATGACCGTGAACAAGGGGTCCCACCCCCTTGTTAATTATGGTAAAAAATATCTAGTAGTTACTTTGTGTTGCAAGTGGAATAAGTTGGTGATTATTTTCAACACTTAGCCATTAAGTCTAACCCTCATTACTTCACATTTTTATCCATCACCAACCAAGAACACTCTCACATCTTCATCTTTTTCTCAAGAACACATCAAAAACCCAATAATTTTTATCATCTCCTACATGATCAACATGGATTTCCTTGGAACATGAAGTGATCTAAGGCTTTTGGAAGTGAAAGGAAGAAGTTTCATCCATACAAAAGTGTTCTAGCACCAAGATCATCATCTTCTTTATTCTTAATAATCTCTAAGATCATCCCTAGCCTTGTGCTAGAAGTAAGCTTCTATATTTATTTTTTTTATACATATTATGTTTATGGTTATTATTATGGTTAATAAATAAAAATCATACATAATAAACAAGAAAGAAAAATACAAAGAAGCAAAGAATAAAAATCATGATATAATTATGTTTGTTTATCTTGTGATCTTAGACTTGTTATATGCTTATTTGATGTTGTGATGATGATTAGAATACAAATAAATTGTTAGAAGGTGTTTTAAAAATATGATCTAAGAATCATACATGTTTATGTTTAATGGTTTTTAACATAAAGGGTTATATGGATGATCATAACTATTAATCTTGTGAAAGTATTTAGGGTTGTTATGTAAAAACAATACTTTCACAAGATTATAAATTGTAACATACAACTAAAGATTTTTTTTTACAAAAGTTGTTAAAACTAGAATTAAACTTGGTTTTTGAACTAGTTAACATATGAAAGGATCATGTTTAAAACCCTACATAATTTGGATATCATCTTGATAGTTTCATGTTATAAAAGTCTCATATGTTAAGTTAAAAGGTTGGTTAAATTGTTGGTAATTTGATAAATAAAATGATATGTTTAATGAAACATGGTTAAGATAAAATACAAATGTTATATGGCCAATTTTTATAAAAACTTTATTTTATAAAATAACAACATATTTGGCTAAACCTTTACAAGATTTAAAAAGATGTAAAGAATTCTTTTTATAAAAACAAAGTTAGTTATAAATATATATTTTTAGAAAATATATATTTAGGTGATTTAACAACTTATGTGTTATGTGATTATTTGATGGTATTAGTTATATTTATCAAATGAGGAACTTGAATATAATCACACAAATAAACACATGATAAATTACAAACACAGTCTTACAAGACTTCACATAATAACGCCTTAAAACGAGTTACGGACGATTCGAATAATCGGACACCAAATATGGTCAAAAATGAACAACGGACGACTACATAAGTTAATTACCAATCCGGGGAGTTACTACGACGTTAGACGATCTTTCGACACGAAAATAAATATGTCATCGATAACAAATTTCGGACGTTTTGAAACTTATAAAAACTAGTGTGTTTTTATTTATTAACATCTATACTTAGTAAATTTTTATAAAAAGGGTTTTTATAAAAATGAAAGGCTTACTTATACTAGTGGGCTATTTTAATAAACTAATGGGCTTAGTTTCTTAATGGGCTTATACTTCATAATGGGCTTAACATAAACACATGGGCTAAGCCCAATACAAACACATGGGCCAAAGCCCAACACTATTCAAGCCCAACACTATACAAGCCCAACACTATTCAAGCCCAACACTATACAAGCCCAACACTATTCAAGCCCAACACTATTTGAGGCCCAACACTATTGAGGCCCAACACTATTTGAGGCCCAACACTATTTGAGGCCCAACACTATTTGAGGCCCAACACTATTTAAGCCCAATAACTTGAAAACATGGGCTTGGCCCAATGATACTATTTTTGGAAACCCAACTATACAAGTGATACATACAAGACACGAGATTCAGCGGACGAGATCCGACTATACAACTCATACATCGAATACACAGTTAACGAACATTTGAACAATTCATACATCGAATACACAATTTACGAACAGTAAAGACATGCAAGTCTTACACATACTCAATACACAAGACTTGTACTCAAGTTCTTTTCAAAGACCGAAGTGTCTAACAAAAATAAGAACGTTTGTAGGTCGCCACGCTATACAGGACGACCGCACGTGAGGTCTTATTTTCATCTATTTTCAGGACGCGATACTGTGAGTTCATGTTCCCCTATTCATTTAAATGTTTTACAAACTTTACAACTATCGGGGAGGATACATGTTCAGAGTATGATAAAGTTAGGTAATGAAACACCATAGATCATGTGCGAATTAGGGCCATACTATAAGCACCATTAATCCAGTTTGGACCAAGGAACAAAGGCTTAGATCTAATGGGTTTTGGCGAGCCCCACTCTTGGTCATGGACCCCTACGGAAGAGTGCGTTTGTGTCCCAGTCGATAGGAATCGGCATAAAATCGTCTAGGGTTGGTTTGCTTCCTTTTTCGGCACACATATTAATGTCCTTGCAAAACATTAATGATCAACGATTTCATTGACGCTTTACATACTACAACTCACGTTTTTCATACATCGTTTACAACTAAAATTGCATGAATTCACCAACTTTTGTTGATGTTTTCCAAACTTAACATGTATTTCAGGGAATTAAAGGACCATGTCGGATTTTCCAGTCAAGATAACAAGTACAGGAACTCCATGCCATGTTTTGAAGGGTTTAACTATTATATTCCGCCTCTTTGAGGAAATATGATGGCTTAACCTTTGTAGTTTATGTCAAGTTAATGTATGAAACAATAACGCTTTATTTTCATGTTAATGGTTTGTAACCGACACACTAAACTTATGTTGTAATCTTTTGAAACACTATGTAATGGCAATGGAGTATGTTTTATTCATATAGTTTGTTCATGTACATCGATATTTATGCAATGAAAACCAGACAGATCACACCTTGCGTTTCCGCTACGAGCGGGTGTGACATCTAAAACAACAAAATATTTTTATTTTAATTATGTAACTTTTATAAGGGTTATGATATAATAGGAAGTTTATTTCACTAGGAACGAGAGGAAGCAATCAGGAGCGTCCAATTGCACAATTAACGGTCTAGATTAAAATAAAATAAAAAACTGCCATTTAAACACGCTCTCCGGGCTTTCAAGGGTATTATCGTCAAATTCCAACAATAACCACGATTGAATATACACAAAAAGCTTCGAAAAAAGTTCATTACGTTTTACACTTCGATTGAACGAACACACACATACTGAAATTTGAGAAAATCAAAATCCATTGAAGTTCATGGCATCATTGAGAAATAATTTGAAGGTTTACCTTCGAGTTACTGAAAAGAAATCCGTATCTTAAAACCCTAAATCATCAAAGAAGCAAAAAACAACATCAGATGAAGAAAACATCGATCAATAAGGAAAAATTAGCGGAAAATCAACAATGAAACAACAAACTAGTAGAAAACACAAAGAGATTTATGATATTGGTAATTTGATATATTTTTGCTTTTTAAACTGTATTCAAATTACGTTTTATGAAGTGCAATAGACCTAATATACCATATCCCTTCCCAAAAATTGTTAATGAGTGTTATCTTATCATTGTATGTGCTTAGTTAGGTTTGTTATTAGAGAATGCGTTGCGTTTTATGTTAAAATTGTGACCTAATGCTTTCTATGGTCTTTATATATTGTGAACTAATGCGTTTTATCTTAAAAATAGTAGAAACAAAGACATTATTATTATGATAATTGTAATCAAAATTTAAAACATTGCGTTTTATCTTATCTTTGTATTTGCTGAGTTACATGTGTTGTTAACTATTGCGTTTTATCATAATACTGTGTCATATGCTTTTTTTCTTGACTAATGCGTTTTATCTTAAAATATTATAGAAAACAAAATGAGATAATGGTAATGTTAATTACAAAAAAAGGCGTTTTGTTTGCTGAGTTAGTTTGATATGTTGTAAAGTATTGCGTTTTATCTTAAAACTGTGAACTACTGCTTTTTATCTTAAAATTGTTAACTAATGCGTTTTATCTTAAATTTGTTAACTGACATTGTTTCATTATTCTGTTTAAACATTAAAAACAACAGGAAAAACAGAATAGGAGAAGAAAGAAACTGGTGATTGAATCTTCAGAAGATACAGATTCTGTTTCAAAAGAGGATAATACTAGGGGAGCTATAGTTCTGCATAGTTCTGAACAACAACAAGTAAATTCAGGTATCATAAAACACATTAAACATAATTTTATGAAAAAATATATATTTCTAAAACACTTGAATATATCAGATGATGATTTTGTTGATCCACCACCAAGAGTGAAGCAGACAAAAAATTAATCAAATAAAAAGAAGGGAAAGTCAGGAGTAGAACCAAAGAGATCATTGAGGAAGGATAACACAGAAGAACAGCCAGAAGACAACCATATTATGATTACGACGGAAAAAAATCAACATAAGATGTGCAGTCAATAATCTCACAGATTATATTGAAAAGTTGTCAAAAGGTTAAAAGAAAGTTATTAGAGAAATAGGGTTTGGCAGCATACTATCAATCAATTTGCATTCAGTTCCACGCAAATTCGGATATTGGCTAGTAAAAAACTTTGATGCTAAAATGATGTAATAAATACTGGAGATGAAAAGATTAAGATCACGGCTGATTTGATCCTAAAGGTATTTCAAATACCAAATGGAAAAATAAAGATTGAGGAAAAATTGAGGCCCAAAGAATCAGATCTTATAATTAAATTCTGGCGCGGTCAATTCAGCAAAGAACTTTTGAAGAGAATGTATGCAGCCAACGTAATTAGATATTTAAAATCAAGAAATGAGCTTGGAAGAATGTTCAAACTAAACTTCTTGGTTATATTTTTTACGGTCATGGCAGAGGCAATGCAAAGTAGTAATGTTAACCAAAGATTCTTGCCATCGATGAAAAGTGACATAAATACCCAAGATTTTAGTTGGTGTGAATATATTCTGAACGTTTTAAGGCGTACAAGAAGACAATGGCCTAGAAATGAAAAGACCTTCAATGGACCTATTGGATTTCTAGCGGTATGAAATCTGATCTTTATATTATTTTTATTATAAAACGCAGTTATGCTTACTTTGATATGTTCTTGCATTATTGCTATATATTATGTTGAATGCTTGTTTAGGCTACTTGTTTATATGCTTTGTTTAAAATATGCTTGTTTAAAACACAATGTATATAAAGTTACAAAACGCAATGACTTGTTTATATGCTTTGTTTAAAATATGTTTGTTTAAAACGCAATGTATATAAAGTTCCAAAACACAATGACTTGTTTATAGGCTTTGTTCAAAATATGCTTGATTAAAACGCAATGCTTGTTTAAAACGCAATGTATATAAAGTCACAAAAAATGAGTTATGTAAGTTGTTTACAATGATTTATATTATAAAACGCAATAAAATTAGTATTGGTTATTTTTTTTTTAAAACACAATGATTCATACAGATTCTATATGCTTACAAAAAACAAGGATTTGAAAATGCTGAACACACTGAAGAGTTCTCTCTGGATAAAATTGACTCTACAACTTTACAAGAATTTGAGGATGAATTGGAAATTGCTGCGCAAAATGAGGGGAGAGTTCTTGTAAAAGAAACAAAGAAAAAAGAGAAAAATGTGGGAAAGAAAAAACAAAAAAAGAAAGATGAGGAGGCTGAATTTTATGTTTATCCATCTGAATCCGACAATGAAAATGAAGAAATTTGTCAAGATGAATCTGAAGAAAAAGATGATGACGATGTTGAAGAACAACCAAATCAACTCTGTTCAGAGAGAAGAAGGAAACACCTTACTTAGAGCTGCAATAAACTGGATTGAACAAGAGGATGCTCAAAACAACCAACTTAAAACCAATGAAACTGAAAAAACCCCCAATAGAAAGTGGAGGATCATGGGGGCAATTCTTCGTAAAACCATCAGAAGGAAATAAAGAAAAATTGTGGGTAGACAGTCAATGTCAATTGCGTAATTTCATGCCATCATAAAATCAAAGTGAAGGTCTTTCTGACATTCATTCAACAAAAAGTGGCGATGAAAATATAATAAGCATTGAAGGTAAAAAAATCCAATGAAGAATATGTTGTCAAAGCCTTGGATTATCATTTTAAAGGCTTTGAATAAATTTTTGAAAAAATCCTATCTCGCATAGATGAGATTATTAAAGAATATCCAAATAGTGAAATTGTTCATAACAAAATAAACGCATGGGCTTCATTGATGGAGAAATGCAACAATCAAGCTAAAATGCACAAGAAAGGTAGTATTGATTCAACTATGATCGAAACACCATCAAGATTCTTAAATTTGAGCCAAAATAAATACACAGAAAATCAAATCATTTCATCTCCATTGATTGTAAAACGCAATGAGGATACTACAAAACGCAATGAAGATACCACAATTGTAGTCCAATCCTCAAATCCTGAAAAACCCATTGAGAAAGAAACTCCATCAAGTCTGCAAACACACATTGAAAATTCTTTATTGGTACAATCATCATTTAGCGAAGAAACTCCACCAGTAATGTTGGAGATCATCAAAAAGACAGATGAAGCAGAAAAAAAAATCAAATAAAAAAAAATCAGAATGATGAGGTACCATCCTTTGATTTGAAAATTTCTCAATTGTCTTCAAATGTGAATGAAAATGAAGTGGAAGATGATACTACTTGCAACGCTGCACAATCCGGAAATCAAACAGAATTTGAAAATAAAACAAGCCAATAAGGAGTTGAAACATGTATTCAAATTACTGGAATACTAACAATGTTAGATAGAATTGATGAAAATGATACTGAAAAAGAAATCAATGATCTGATTCAAAACACATCATTCCTCAACCCACAAGAAGATCCGTATAAAACACCTATAAAATCTGTTCAGGAAGAACAACCAACAAGTGATATCAACAAAACAGAAGAAATAATTACAAAGATTGTACGACCAGATCGACAGAAAAATGCAGGAGAAGCATTATGTTCACCATTCTATCAAAGACAAATAGCAATGAACGAAGTTAGAACGGCGAACGAAAACAACATTTCGGGATATGCTTTCCATGGAGAAGGAGACATAATGTACAAATGCATGTATATACATTAACACACAACAAAACACATGCAAAAATCAAGTATCATAATTTAATTATTTTTTTTTTTTGCAGGGACCCTCTCTTTTTAATTAGTGATCATGTATTTTGTCAAGATATGTTGTAGAAACAATGAGGCCAGGATTGGAAATAACAGGAGAAGTAATCAATTGTTGGGCATATATTTTGAACGAAGAAAAAAAAGAAGATCAAAAGACAACAAAACTCCAAGATTTTTCTGTACAATTCAAATGCTGGTAAAGATCTATAAAACGCAATTTGTCTGTTTTATACAAATAATATATGTTTAATGAAGTTATTTGAAGTTTGTTTGAATAAAGTTATATAAAACGCAATTGTCAGTTTTATTACTTTCATAAAACGCAATGTGTAGTTTGTTTGAATGAAGTTATATAAAACGCAATTGTATGTTTTATTACCTTTATAAAACGCAATGAATATTTTAATTTTTTTATTGTTATGCAGGCTTTCACATTGGAAGACAAGGAAAAAAAATTATAGAAGAGTTCACACGGAACATAGAAAAAATTCTTCAAGGTGCAAAGTTAAAAAGCATAAAGGATTTTAAAATTATCCTTGTCCCTATTCTCCATGTAGAGCATTTCTTTGTGATCTCATTCAATCTTGAAGGGAAACAAATATTCATCATTGATAACAGTGCAAAAGATGTTACAAATAAAGAAAAATATGGTGATGTGCCTGAAAAAACAGTAAGTTATTCTAACTTATGCTTTTAAAACACAATATAAACCACCCAATCTTTTTGTTTTATTTTTTTGTAGATGAATGCTTTGGCAGGTTACCTTAAATCTGTTCCACATCCAAATGTAGATGATATAAATAGGGTTGGCAAATCATGTCTTATCGGGTTTAACAGATCTTTAACGACGCATGTAACATCTGTTAGAATGAAGATGAAATGGAGGACAAAATATAACGGCATTGACTATGGTATATTCTGTATGTGTCATATGGAATGTTATGACGGTGAAGAAGTCGAAAAATGGAATTGTGGGTCTCACGAGGAATATAAACAACCTGCAATTATCAAGAAGGGTAAAAACAAAAAACCAACGAACAAGCAGACAACACAACTTGAAGATTTAAGACGAAAGTTTATCGCAAAGATATTATTGCACGATCTCAACGAACGCAAAGATTATGTTATTGAGGATTCAAATGTGACAACCCTCGTAATTCCATGTTTTCCGTACAATTTATTAATGGCAATTAAAGTGCTTAACTGCTTTCTGGTTACTGTGTTATACTTACACGTACTTGTTAACATATTAGTAGTGTACAGAAAAGTTACTAAATAGTCCGGTATGCTTTCCTGAGTGTTGAAAATTAAAAACGTTACAAAAATATATATGTAGGACACTTTACGGATTAATTAAGCACTTTAACGGAACAACACCCAACCGAACAACCGGACATTACCCGGAACATGAAAATATTGTCAGACACATTGATTTTATGTTCTGAGCTAGTTAGGGTCCCCGAACACCCTAACACACTATATATTTAATAACACACCATAAACCATTAACTAAACACTTGATTCCTAACTAGATTACTAACCACCCATTACAACCCAACTAGATACCCCCCCCCCCACCTTACGGTTATGGAAGTAGGGGACATCCCCATGATTTTATTTAGTAGTTTATTAGATATGTATGTACTATAGAAGGCATAAGGACTAAAGGGTAATAAAATGTTGGAAGCCTTCTTATTTAACCCTTAGACCTTTCTAACTTTCATTCCATTCTTCAACTCAACAAAACTTACCCTCTCCCTCCTTCCTTGGCTTCGGCCGAACCCAAGAGCCACCATCACCATCATCATTTGTTCATTCTCATCCAATCTACAAGTATACAAGGGTGCTACGGGTCATACAACGAAGCTTGGTGTGTTCGGAAGTTGAAGGACCTCGCTTATCTTCTTTTATCCACCACTTTTCTTCACTTGAACTTCCCTAGTCTTGAACTAGTGTTAAGAACTTAGATCTTTGCTGCTTACATCTTGTTTAGGTGGTTAAAGATGTGTAGTGATCAAAATGATAAGAAACTCTAAAGAACCTTAAACAAGTCTTGAACATAAACTAGTCTAGTGATGAAGTGATGTTAATATGATGTTGTTATGATTCTTGTTGATTTCCTAATGATTTGCTGGTTAATATTGATGTATGATGTTGTTGTGATCACTAAACATGTTAACGGAATCAATCGAACATGCGTTAGAAGGTAGGGAACTAAAACAGAAAGCTGGTTGGTGTTTACAGCCAACTTCAGTTGGCTGACCGTAACTTAACGAAAAACTGATTTTCTAAAGTCTAGATTTATGTATTATGAAATACGGTTCTAATGGCACTAGAATCATAATTTTTGGACTTCGTTTGCTATTTTTAAAGTGTCGTTTTGTTAAAGCAGCTAGAGCTGCATTTTTTCTGCTGAAAATATGCGTTCTGTTTTCCATCATAACTTGAATTTTGTGTAGAGTTAGATCATGAAATTTGTACTGTAGATGACCACCGATGTATTTGTAATTCTCTCACTGAATTTCGTAAATCGGACTCTCGATGAATTTTAAATAAATTATTCCGTGGACTGCAGTCAGAAAAAAAGATAAATCTGATTTCAGTCCGGAAAATGATTTTTTATAAAATATTGGAAATGAACTGGACTCCGATATTTTTACACAATAATATTTGGATCGTTTAAGATATTCTGTAAGAATTTGGGAATTTTTGGAATAAGTTAACTATTTTATTAAAATGCCCGAAAACAGCCCAGTTTTAGTTATTTAAATTGAAATGACATAAGTAGTAATTTGCGTGTCTAAATGTCGAGTATGTTATCTATGAATGATCTAACATGTTATATGTCAATAAAAGTGTTATGTGCAATATCGTATGCTTGTTCTTGAATATCTATAGGTGGAATGTTTATATGAGCGTGAACTATTAAAATGAATGCACGTTATGTAGTAGATACGTGTAGGAACTTTGTGCTCTATTTGAACCCACTAAATGACTAACTGGTAATCATATTAAGACGTGATTGACCAACCTTGACTGTTAGCTATATTTGTGAATCTAACCGAGCAAACCAAGGTGAGTTCACACACTTTCTAATGCATGGGATTCCCGGTGGGTGGGAATGGGTTAAAGAAATTAAAACGGGATCTACATATCCTCCTTGGGTAGGATATGTACGGCCATCCTCCATAGGTAGGATTCCAATAATAAATTCTGCGTATTCTCCTTGGGTAGAATACGTACGTTCGTCCTCCTTAGGTAGGACAACACCCTTAAAACTTACTAGACAAAACTCTATCATTAAGTCCCTCATTATATATCGACTTAATCGCCGAGGCCGATGGCGAGCGGGTCATTAGTTAATAGCGCTATTAGGTTTAACAAACCTCACACTGTGTCGTCCGAACGGGCGTGTACTAATGGACTATGGCAAACTGTCAGTTATGATAGACACTGATGTAGGGCACAACTATTGTTCGTAGTAGTCGATATCATACCGTCTAGTAGTTCAGATGGGGAAGCCCCCACTGATTATGGATATGGTTTGGGTAATAAAAGGGACTGGTTAAACATACTTTCAACTATGGGGTAACCCCCACGGCACATTAGCCAACAAAAGTCAAAGCACGTTTTTCAGAAACAACTTAAAACTAAACAACCAAACGTGAACTCACTCAACTTTGTTGTTGACTCGTTGTTACATGCCTTACAGGTCGCTAGATGCTTATGGAGCTTGCACGAGGAGGAGGTTGTTGTGGGATGCGGACTGTAATGTCCCATGCTTATTAATTAAACTTTATAAACTTATGGAACTTATGTTTTGGGTCTTAAAACTTATGAACTGTGAACTTATGTTTTGAACTTACGTTTTATGCTTCCGCTGTTAACTTAAAACTGGTTACTGTCTCATGGTCACCAATTGTATTGTGGTTGGTTTTACTTACTTAATTTCGTTGTTCAGTATGATTGGTGGCTCGATCCTGGTCATCTCACGCCTCCAAGCGGTGATACTCTGCAAGGTGGATTTTGTGGGTGTGACAGATTGGTATCAGAGCCATCGGTTATAGTGAACTTGGTTTTAAAAAGGGGGAAAGATTTTTGACAAAACCATACTATAACCTGTACAGTACTCAACGATCCACAATGACGCTTCACTCCACGTGCAAGACTCGACACAATAAGTGGTATGATTTATGTTTATATTGCCGGTTAGATAGTTCACATTGTGCACTAGTTAATGTGATAACTGCTATTTGAACCTTGTGTGCTTACTCTCTCCTGGTATCCCACGCTAACGCACTTTCGTGACACTTTTCTCACTTGCGTTACTTCGTTGTGAAGATCATGAACGGACGCGGAGGACGTATCAACCTAACTCAAGCCCAGCTGACGGCTTTGATCAACGAACGAGTTGTTGAGGCACTCGCAGCTATCCCTGCAGGAGGTATAACCTGCCATATCAACCCATCTTAGGACGTTTAGTTCCTACCTTCGCAAACCAACCCTCGTGCTTAACCTTGTCTTTTATTCTCGCGAAACAGGTCAACATGCTCAGCCTCCTGTGTGCATGTTCAAAACCTTCATGGATTGCCGACCTACTACTTTCAGTGGCACTGAAGGAGCTGTAGGCCTTCTTCACTGGTTCGAGAAGCTGGAGTCTGTCTTTGAGATGTGCGAATGCCCTGAGGATCGTAGGGTGAAATATGCTACTGGAACACACGAAGGTGTTGCGTTAACCTGGTGGAAAGCACAGGTTCAACTGCTAGGGCTGGCGGTTGCTAATGCCACCCCCTGGAACGGTTTCAAAGAACTGATCAAAGAAAAATACTGTAGTCGCGACGACATCCACAAGCTGGAGGTGGAATTTTTCAATCTGAAGATGACGGGGTCTGAGATTGAGGCGTATACGAAAAGGTCAAACGAGCTAGCCATCTTGTGCCCTACTATGGAAGACCCTCCCATCAAACGTATTGAGCTGTACCTCAAGGGTCTTGTACCAGAGATTCAGAGTCACGTGACTTTAGCTAACCTGGGTACCATTCAGCAAATCATTAAGTTAGCCCATCGTCTCACCGATCAAGCAGTTGAAAAAAACAGACTGCCCAAGCGTATTAGTGCTACTACTACTGATGCTCCCAATGATAACAAGCGAAAATGGGATGGGAATTCCGGAAAGAGTTCTACTTCAGTTCAGTCTCAGCAGCGAAAGACTGATGACTACCAGAGTCCTGGTCAGCAATCATCCGGTAATCAAGGTCAGGGTGGATACCGAGGGAACCACCCCAAGTGCAACCGGTGCAATAAGCATCATAGCGGGCAGTGTAACAAGGGTCGTTGTCTGAGGTGTAACAAGTTTGGTCATGAAGCAAAGGATTGCAGGAGCACACGACCAGCAAATCAGAATCGCCAACAACAACAACAAGCTCCACAGAACCACCAGCAGCACCAACAGCAGGGCAATAAAGGTTGCTTTCAGTGTGGCGCTGAAGGCCACTTTAAGAGGAACTGCCCCCAACTGAATCAGAATCAGAACAACAACAACCAGGGAAATGGGAACAGCAATGGAGGCAATAATGGAGGCAACAACGGGGGTAACAATAACGGCAATGGTTCCAGGGGACGTGTCTTCGTGCTGGGTCAGGGTGATGCAAGGAAGGATCCCAACATTGTGATGGGTAAGTTTCTTCTGGATGACTTCTTTGTTACTGTTTTATTTGATTCGGGTGCCGATACTAGTTATGTGTCCTTAAAAGTTAGTCAAATGCTTAAGCGTACTCCAACACTTAAGGGTTGCGAGCTTGTCCTTGCCGATCAGATCTTTTCTATCGACCTCATTCCTATCATTCTGGGTAGTTTTGACGTCGTCATTGGGATGGATTGGTTATCTCAACACCAAGCAGAGATTATTTGCAAGGAGAAAATCGTCCGTATCCCTCGTTCTGGTAAAGAACCCCTCGTGATTCGTGGCGACAAGAGTGGTGCTATCGTAGGCATTATCTCTTTCCTTAAGGCCCAGAAGTGGTTGCGAAAGGGCCACACTGCCATTCTGGCACTCGTTACTGACACATCAATGAAAGAGAAGAGAATTGAAGACATTCCTATTGTACGTGACTTTCCCGAGGTATTTCCTGAGGAATTGCCTGGTCTTCCGCCTCATCGTCAAGTCGAGTTTCAAATCGAGCTCGCTCCTGGAGCAGCGCCCATAGCTCGAGCACTTTATCGACTAGCTCCATCAGAGCTTGAAGAACTGTCCACACAACTACAAGAACTCTTGGAAAAGGGTTTCATACGTCCTAGCTCTTCGCCTTGGGGAGCTCCAGTGTTATTCGTGAAGAAGAAAGACGGTACCTTCAGAATGTGTATTGACTACTGTGAACTCAACAAGGTGACCGTGAAGAATCGTTATCCTCTACCACGCATTGACGACTTGTTTGACCAGTTGCAAGGGTCGAGCTATTACTCTAAGATTGATTTGAGATCGGGATACCATCAGTTGAGAGTCCGAGAGGAGGACGTCTCCAAAACAGCATTCAAAACTCGTTACGGTCATTATGAGTTTCTAGTTATGCCTTTCGGATTATCGAATGCACCTGCGGTCTTCATGGATCTCATGAACCGAGTATGAAAACCTTACCTAGATAAGTTCGTCATTGTGTTCATCGACAACATCCTGATCTATTCTAAGAGTCAGGAGGAACACGAGCAACATCTACGACTTATGCTGGAACTTCTTCGAGCAGAGCAGTTGTATGCCAAATTTTCGAAATGCGACTTTTGGCTTCGTGAAGTACATTTTCTAGGCCATGTGGTAAACAAGGATGGGATTCATGTTGATCCATCCAAGGTCGACTCGATCAAGAACTGGTCTGCACCCCGTACACCAACAGAAATCTGCCAATTCTTGGGCTTGGCAGGATACTATAGAAGATTCATCAAAGATTTCTCAAAGATTGCGCAACCTCTCACTTCACAGACTCAGAAGGGTGTCACCTACCGTTGGGGTGATGCACAGGAATCTGCTTTTCAGCACTTAAAAGATAGACTTTGTAGCGCGCCTATCCTCTCTGTAGGATCGATATTGACGATCTAGTGAGTCAATCAGAGTCAAAATACCACTGTTTATGCGGTGGAATCACATAAACAGTTCGAATCAAAGAGAATGGAGTAGAAATAGACAAAATATCACTTTAAACACAGTTTCTCATTAATTGATCACAGAAAATTTCGACAGCAGTTCGGCTACAACTTGGACATTCGGTACCTAATGAGAAACTAACACACATATATATAGGGGTTCTAATTCCGCTCCAAATGACGTCATGTCATTTCGGGCGGATTCAGAAACATCTGATTTCGCTCCAAATGACATAATGTCATTTCGAGCGGAATCACCACATTAACACATAACTTTTACAATACAGCCCTACACTATACATAATTGACATTTCTGACCCCTAGACCCTATACAAACTTGACTAAGACTAAGACGCAGGCTTTAGACATTCGTGCATCAACAAACTCCCGCTTGGATACAGCCGCAGTCTTCAGTCTTGTCTTCGGGTCTTCAGAGTGACTTGAGAGTTTCCTCTCTTGACTTAGGCTTCTTTGGCAGTAACTTCCTAAGCTTCTCATTCTCATCAACTCTTTTCTTCTGCTTAGCAGCTTGTCTCTGCGCAAATGTCTCACACAGATATCTATCTTTTTCTTCACGAGCTTTGCGTTCTTTCTCAGCTTTCAGCTTTTCTTTCTTCTCGAGTGACCACCATTTTGAGTTCCATTTGTTATCAGCATTAATTCCCTTCTGAAAACAAATAGAGACTACTTTCTGAAACTGCATCGCTTGTTCTCTATCTTCAGACTGAAAATAGATCTTGTTTATGAATAAACATTCTATATCTTTGGCCGAGCAATTCACTAACCACATCGGGTCATAAACATATATCTCTCTTATCTCCCTTCCAGCTCGATAAGTAATAACAGCCTCAGTCGATCTACAATTGTATACCCATCCCAGAAAGCCTTTGTAGAAATCCTGCTCCATTTTTGGCATAGGAATATTCTTCATCACTTTAGGCTTTTTCACGTTCAAGATCGTCTCTGCAACCCCTGTTACTGGATTTACCCTTTGAACTCTTTTCGGGTAATGTGGCTTCCAGTGTCGAAAATCTTCAAGGATTCAAACTTTATGTATCCCCACATTGCAATATCATTCTTTCGTACAGGATACTCTAAAGTTCTCACTTTTGATAATTCTTCGACATCCCACCATGGTAAAGACATCACATCATACTGAAGTTCAAAATACAGTACACCAAACTCTCTTTTGATCGCGTAAGCATTAACATGAGGTAGGAAACCCCAACTAATGATATCACCGAGTGAAATACTTCGATCTCTCTGATAATACTTCAACGGCCGTTTAAACTTCCTTTCATGACTATCTTTAAACCACTTCTTCCGTTCTTCCTTCTGCAAGTCTTTAGAACTACCATCGAAATTCTTGTCTTTCAAAATTTCAGAGACTTTCCTTCTTAACTCATCCCTGTTTTCTTCAGTAAAGAACTCCATCAGTGTAGGAAACTGAGAAGTATCTTCATTTACACTCTCGTCATCAGTACAATCTTCAACTTCAACTCTGTCATACATATCAGCATCCTCTACATACTTGTACTGATAATCTGGTTGATGGTTGATATTGAACGCATTCAATTCTTCTTCAAAATCAAATTTGAAGTCTGGATCCACCATACGTGTCATTTCTTTAATATCATCTAATGTATACGTATGTCTGTGTTCACCTTCCTCCAACTCAGGTTCTATTCTCAAAATTAACTTTTCAACTTGTTCAACATTATGATCATCACCATGCTCCCCCTTTCCGTCAGCTCCCTCTATTTCTTCATTCACACTATCATTCAAATAATCATCAACAATCCTTTCACTTGACGGTTCAGTCACTTTGATTCCCATACCACCCTGATTATCATCATCGTCATTGTCATCATCAGAACCATGACTACTAGCAGAGAAAACTTTTTCATCCTCGTCATCCTCTTCATCATCATCATTCTCATCATCATCATCAATTTCATCATCATCACCATCTTCATCATCAACATTAAGAGCATGTTCTAATAACACTTCATCATAAAAAACAACACGAACTGAAGACAGAGGAACAGGCTTCTCATAAACTGGTTCAGGAACATTTGCTAGAACAATTGCACTTTCTTCAGAAATGCCTTCTAAACCTTTGCCTTTTTCTTTCATTTGAGCATCTATTTCTGCCTGTTTCTGAGCTCTGACCTCCTCCCATACATCCTCATCAAATCTCTGTTCTAGAGACACACCAACCACACTCTCTAATACTTTTCTCAACATATAATTTTCATGTTCATTTCGAGCCTTGATTGCTTCCAACTCTTTATTCTTCAGCTTGAAGTATTCATTTTGTTGATCTTTTCGAGTTTTCTCCTCTTCTAACTCAGATACTCTAACTTTCAGAATATCAATCTCTGTCTGATCTGTATCAATCTTCTTCAGTAATGCCTTGTTGTCAGATTCTAATCTTTTTACACGCATTTCAATAATCTTTTCATGATCAGCTACTCTCTTGCTTTCAGCTGCAACTATTTTGCTTTCATTCAAAACATCATCCATTTTCTTCTCTAACTTTTTCACCTGTTCATCATTTGCAAAACCAAAATCTCCAATATCTTCAAGATTATCTGGAGGAATAGGAAGACCCTTGTGGCCAGAAGAATCAGGAGTTAGTTGAATTTGAGTGAGTGGTGGTGTTTTAAAGATTTCTTGAGATGTAAGAAACTGTTGTTCATGAGGTGGTGAAAGATGTAATGGTGATGGTTGTCTAGGTGGTGTTGATTGTCGTGGAGGTGTTTGATGTGGTGATGATGTTTGATGTGGTGATGATTGTATTGGTGATTGATGTGGTGTAGGTTCAGGTGGTGGTGTTGGTGGTTTACTTGGTTCTTTGGATGATTTCTTCTTCAGAATAATTTTTGACTTTGTGATCTTCGGAGTAACTTTCTTTATCTTCGGAGACACAATCTTTTTCTTTGCTCCTGCTTTCTTTTTACCACCTGAAGGAGGCGATTGAGAACCAGAAACATGTTGTGGTGATGGGACATATGGAGCATCCTCCTTTTCCTGCCTCTTTCTCTTCCTCAACAGTTTCTCTTTAACAGTCTCTTCTTGAATTCTTTTCAAACGTTCTGTTTCATCTATCTCATCTTCAGAAGAACTTGAAGAACTTGTAGAACTTTTATCAACATTATCGCCTTCTACCTCATCAATTACTTTCTCTTTCTCAACTTCTATGTTAGCTTCTTGATCTGACTCTAAATCATCAATGTTTATCATCACATCATCAATATTAACATCCTGATTTTCTTCAACATTCACAACCGGTTCTTCAACCTCAGTCTCATCAATCAGTAAAGTCTTTGCAACTTTCTTTTGACGTTTTTTAGGGTGTGACGATGAACCCTCACCCTCCTGTACTTTAGGAGTAATCTTTTTTCCTCTCCTCCTCATTTCTTTGACAAACCAGTCATTTCGGGTGGTTTTGAACTCTTCAAGAGTCTTTAGCTCATCAACATAAGCTGCTTCCTTCATTTCTTCTTCATTTCTCCAGTGTTGGTGATTTACTGGATCAGGATCAATGTAGTTCACATCTTTGATATATCCGAAAAATTCAGCAACTATTTTTGGTTCAGGATGGTTTGGGTGATATCGAGCAAGCTGCTTGAGAGAATCGTTGCTCATGTGTGACTGAACTAACAAATCATTCTTCAAATCACGTTCAATCTCTGGATATGCATGATCGATCAGCATCTGCACAAATCTTGGATACATCCAAGTCTTACTCTTTGTTGTGATATCTCGACCATATAGTGAAAAACAATATGCGAGAAGTTATATTTCTTATTCAAAACCAATGCAGTGACCATGTTCATCTGGTAATCACGCATGGTATCGTACCCTCCTTTGCAGTGACTAAGTGACATTAATACACAATGAATAATAAACTTGTAAGGTTTCTGAAACTTTGATTTAAAGTAATTTCCAACATTTAGTGCACCAACATATCCCATCCAAAGTTCAAAACTTCACGAACCAGTGCCTCAGTAACAACAATTGTTTTCTTTTCATTTTGTAGCTTCACAACTGAGTTTATCACTTTGTTTGTTTCATCGTATTTTGCATGCTCCCAAAATCGTTTAATGTGTGACTTGTATACTGGACGTTGATCCGTAAGAGCTTTCTGAATAGGTACTCGACTCATGAACTCCAGTATACTGCTGAATTTTGCCAACTCTGAATTCTTTTGCACATCAAAAGCACAACAGCTGTTGTGAAGTGGATCAAAAATGACATTCGAACCCTGTACAACAAAATAACACAAACTGAATCAACACTTAGAAAAATTTCAGTATCAAACAACTTTCAAGTGAAATCTCATGATATGATAACATTCTGAGCGGAATCAACAAGTTTCTGATTTCGCTCCAAATGACAAAGTGTCATATTGAGCGGAATCAGATATATCACTCAGAAGCAGAATCAGATATCAATTCAGTTAGGAGCGAAATCAGATCATATGCCATTTGGAGCGGAATCAATACCCAACCCTTCTAAACACATCAGATGATGAAATTGATCATGTGGGTTTGTTTATCAGGGGATTCCGAGCATGTGGGTGTAATTTTTATACTTTAAAACTATCACAAGCATCCTAGATCTAAGTTCAAACTATCTGCTTCTGTTCAATCATGAACAAACCCTAGATTTGGTTCAATCAAAACTCACACGCATGATCTACACAATATTCCGACACCACTAACAAGATCTATGTTCATTTTACACAACAATCAAACCCTAAATCTAAGTTTTGAAACATGAACAGCGCCGACAAACAAAAATCAGATGGATCTGTGTCAATTACGACTGATTTCTTACCTTTCCCATGTTAATAGTTGAGCAAACCAACTAATAACAACAATCAAACGAAAATCGGGCAGCAATTCGCCTTGAAAATCGATGTTTTGGGGTTTTCGCTCTAATCGCCGGAGACAAGAACTTAGGAGCTAAATCAGAAAAGTGATTAGGAACGGAATCAGATGGCTATTTATAGCTAATCTGATTTCACTCGAAATGACCTTCGAAGCATTACGAACGGAATCAGCCATGAGGCTTCGAGCGGAATCAACCATTTAAGATTTAACTTTTTAATTTTTTCTGATTCGATACCGACACACCCAGTTAACCAAGTCCAAGTTAATGACCTAGGTCAACTGTTCATCCTACCAAGTCTAAATTAATGACCTTGGTTGACCAGATTATGAAGTATGCTGACTTTTAAAACTGAAAACAGTTCAAATTAATGAACTTTTGAACTTTCAAACACTTTTTAAATCTTTTAAACATGTACCAGTCACTTTTCAGAATCTCCTGCTTACCCAAACCTCATCAATCAAACATGATCTGCACAAGACTTTGATCATCCGATCCCTAACGTTCGTTGTCGAAAATAAAATGAAAGATAAAATATTTTTGGATTTTGAATATGAAAAGCAATAAACTATACATACAATCTTTTTGTGAGCGTGTTAGGGGATCATATCAGCTGCCGACAAGATACAAGTACCGTTACGCTTTAATTACAATTTAAGCATTAAACAGTTTGCATTGATTGTCGATATACTTGTCCACTTTAAATTTTCACACAAAGTTCAATCTGTTCAGGATACGAATTTAATGTTTTAAGGCTTAACTTTCATATGTGTCCCACCTCAGAATATACACCCGTATCCAGATCCCAATATTCAGTCTTACAGGTGAGTATAACACAAATGATATCTGTAAGGGGTTAATAAATTATGAAGAATCATGAGTGCTCAGGTCAGAACTACCGTTCAGCAGAGAGATCATGACTCGACTTTTGGGTGTGTCCCCTTTAGAGGATCTTTTTTACAACAACATTTCTAAGCAATTTTATTGTCTTATCATATATGCTGAGGGTGATGCTATGTTTCAAGCATTGCAGAAAGTATTATTCGAGGACTAGGTCAGAACTTCCATTCAGCAGAAGTCCCGGAATAATACCCCAGATATCACTGAGTATACAAACCTAGTATATCAGAAAAAGGAATCTTTCAAACAAGATTTCGGGGGTTACCCATATATCCGAGAGATGTTCCCCACATAAAAGCAAGAAATTTTTATGTTTATATCCCGAACAAACCTACTAAATGTGTAAAAACCTATCGGCATATCATCTACAAGACTGCTTAACACATTTTTACGTTACATTTCTTTAGGGTACAACACCTGTCTAGCTGATGTACTATCATTTCCCTTTTTTACACAAACTCATTTTTTACTTTTTCAAATGTTTTTGGTTTTTGTAATTTTATCATGTTTTTGTATTTTTTCTGCAAACTTTCTCCCCCTAAAAAGAAAAACATATTTTTGTGTTTTTGTTTTTATCGAAAAGCAGAAAACAAACTGTACAAACAAAGTTGACAACACGACGTAGTTCATATCAGATCGCCGCCCTCCTCGGCTTCACATTCTTCAACCCTCCCAGAACGCAGATTTTTCATCCCATTTAATTTTAAAAGATAATAAAATCTCTTTTTGTCAAACGGTTTTATATAGAAATCAGCCTTCTGATCATCGGTGTGTATATGTTCAATACGTATCAACTTCTTCTCGTGACAATCACGGATGAAGTGATGACGGATTTCTATATGTTTAGTTTTAGAATGGTGAACCGGGTTTTTAGTTATATTAATGGCTGCTTCATTGTCCACGAAAATCGGTGTATCCAAGAATTGCAAACCAAAGTCGCGCATTTACTGCTGGATCCAAAGGATCTGAGAACAGCAGCTGGAGGCTGAAACGTATTCAGCCTCACAAGTAGAAAGCGCCACAGAGGTTTGTTTCTTGCACTGCCAGGTAACAAGTCGAGTTCCGAAGAACTGACACCCAGCAGTGGTGGACTTAGCGTTCTGCTTGCAGCTTCCAAAGTCAGAATCAGCGAAACCTGTTAGAGAGAAGTCACCCGAGCGAGGATACCCCAAGCCGATGCTTGGGCAGCCTTTCAAATACCGTAATATCCTTTTGACAATTGTCAGGTGTGACTGCTTCGGACTCGACTGATATCTGGCGCAAAGACATGTCGGGTACATGATGTCCGGTCGGGAAGCAGTGAGATACATTAAGGATCCGATGATTGACCGGTACAATGTCTCCTCCACCTTGACGCCACTCTCGTCAGGACAAATACCATGATTCTGTGCAAGGGGGGTTGCTGCTGGACTGCATTGAGTCATATCAAACTTTTCAAGCACGTCCTTCACATATTTTGTTTGGTGAATGAAGATTCCATCGGGCATTTGCTCCACCTGCAGCCCGAGGAAGAACTTCATCTCCCCCGTCGAACTCATTTCGAATTTCTTCTTCATCACTAACTCAAATTCTTTACACAAGTTGTCGTTCGTCGAACCAAAAATGATATCGTCAACGTAGATCTGCATAATTAGGAGATGGCCTGTAACTTCCTTTGTGAACAATGTGCTATCAACTGTCCCTCTGGTGAACCCGTTGGCCAGCAGATGTTGGGAAAGCGTCTCATACCAGGCTCTCGGGGCCTGGTGTAAACCGTAGAGCGCCTTATCCAGCAGATAGACCTTGTTCTTGTGTTGTGGATCAGTGAACCCCGGTGGTTGTCCCACATACACCTCTTCTTTAATCTTTCCGTACAGGAAGGCAGATTTAACATCCAGCTGGTACACTTTAAAATTTTTCCATGACGCAAACGCCAGAAAGATCCGAATAGCTTCAAGTCGAGCAACAGGCGCGTAAACCTCATCATAGTCGATGCCTTCTTGCTAACTAAAGCCTTGTACCACTAATCGTGCTTTGTTCCGAACCACGACTCCTCTATCGTCTCTCTTACATTTGAATACCCACTTTGTTTTGATTAACTTTTGATTCTCTGGCAGATCAACTAATCTCCAAACACCCAGTTTCTCGAATTGCTGCAGCTCCTCCTGCATAGCATTCACCCAGCTATCTTCAATCAACGCTTCTTTATATGTTCTGGGTTCGATCTACGAAATAAAACATTTTAGTGAGAATTCCTCTTGTAAAGGAGCAACAAATGAATAAAAACAAGTAAGTGTTCGGTTGATTTGATCTCTTGTTTTAACACCACTTTGCAGGTCACCGATGATTTGCTCTGAAGGATGATAAGACAAGGTTCGAGGCATGATGGTGTCAGGCACATCAACTTCCGATTGCAAGCTCGTTATATCTAGATCACCGGTGTGATCCTCAGCTTCCGTCGTAGTAACGTTTGGTTCTTCGTCAAAAGTAGGAGCGGATTCCTCTTCTGAGTCGTCAGAGTTGTCAAACGTTGGAGCTGGTTCCTCTGGTGGTTCGTGAATTGTTCCACTTGGACCGGCTTCATGATCGTTCGTGCCACCTGTAAGAATGCTTGTATCCACTTCAGGTTGTGAAACTACCAAAGGCCTTGGCACTTGATCTTGTGAACTAGATTGTTGCTGTTGGTATAGCAGAATAAGTTCTTCAATAGTTGGCTCGGTCGGAAGATGAAACGACTCCCAGAGTTTATCATAATCGAACAGGAATCTTTGTCCGGGAAGTTGTGGTGAAGCAGTGTGCTTCTGACAACCCACATGCTGAACTTGTATTACTTTTCCCAGGCAAGGTACGAACACCCTCTTCAACGGGCTCGCGTAACCTACAAAGAAACCATCATTTGACTTAGCACCGAATTTACCATTTTCATCAATAAAAGTACATGGAGACCCAAACGGCTCCAGAAACTCTAGATTTGGCTTGTATCGATGTAGCAACTCAAAACTTGTTTTCTTGTACTTCTTGATTGTAAGCACACGGTTCAAAGTGTAACAGGCTGCAGCCACTGCTTCGCTCCAGAAGAAGATCGGTAACTTGGAATCGGCTAACATCGTTCGAGCAGTTTCTATTAGGGTGCGATTCTTTCTTTCAGCAACGCCGTTCTGTTGTGGAGTATATGGCGCGCTGAATTCATGAAGAATCCCTTTTTCATTGCAGAACTCGAGCATTTTGTTATTCTTGAATTCCGTTCCGTTATCACTACGTATTCTTCGGATAGGCAGCTTATACAGCGTCTCCATCTTTTTGAACAGAACCATCAGCGACTCAAACGTCTGATCTTTTCTTTCCAAGCACACAACCCACGAAAATCTTGTATAATCATCAGTGACTACCAAGCAGTACAAATCACCACTGATGCTTTTTACATTGACTGGCCCGAAGAGATCCATGTGGAGTCTCTTAAGCGGTACTCTGATCGAGTTTAGCAACTTCTGTGGGTGTGACTTCCGGGTCTGCTTTCCCTTCTTACAAGCTACACAATCATCAGACAAATGAAAATTCTTTAAATTCACACCGTCTACTAAATCATTATGCACCAGAAAATTCATTTTTCTAACATGTATGTGGCCCATCTTTCGATGCCACATAATAGACTCTTTTTCTGTTGCTTTAGTTTTCGACACAAAACATTGTTTTTGATGATTTGTTGGCGTTGCAACACTCATATCAAGAATATACAAGTCGTTTTCCCGTGGAGCGCGCAACAGCACCATATCATCAGGGATTTTAAACCCAGGTTTTAAAACCAAACATTCGTTTTTCGTGAAATGTACAGTAAACGATTTATCACAGATTTGAGAAATACTAAGCAAGTTATTTTCCAATTCTATGATGTAATTCACTTTCTCAAACGAAATGACCCCATTCGTTAGGGTTCCTTGGCCGACAATCCTGCCACCCTGATTTCCTGCAAAACCCACGTAACCTCCGTTGATTGATTTTACGTCGTAGAGCAATGCTAGCATCCCTGTCATATGTCTTGAGGCTCCGCTGTCCATTATCCATTTTGAAATTATAGACCTGGGCAGCCCCTGCAATCATTAGAGCAACTCTTTCAAAACAATGAAGCCCATGACTTCTTAACTTGTGGAACACTACCAAACATTATATCACACTTTTCATCAATCTTTGGAAAGTTAAATGTGACATTCGGAACATCAGTTTTTACTTTTTATTTGACTTCATTTTTGATTGGTGGAAACTCTGCAAGAAACTTATCAAGCTCAAACTTAAATTCTACTACATCATTTTCCAAACCTTTAGTTTCATTTTTCAAAATGTTTTCCATCTTTTTCTCCTCGACCGATTGTTTTGATTTCACAACCCATGATTGATTTTCAAAAACTTTCGTTTTCGGACAAATCTTTGAAGTCTTTTGAGACTTTGAAGATTCGCCAATCTCGAATGTCGATTTCGGCTTATCTTCTGACTTCAACGATTCACCCCTCTTCAAGATGCGGATTGGTGAAACCATTGATGTTTTACCCTTTTTGTCAACTGGTGACTTAGATTGAGGTTTTTGAACAACAAATTTTACGACAGGTTTCTCAAAAACTTTCTTGCATTGTTTTGCCATGTGTCCGATTTCATTGCAGCGATAGCAAACTCTTTTGTTATACTCGACAAAAGTTGACTTGAACGACTCTTCTTTCAGTTTCTTCGCCGCATTGAAATCGTCAACGGCTTTTTGGCTAAAAATGTATTCCTTCTCATCATCCACACTTGGTCCAACAACAAAGATATCATTCATTTTATCCTTTGGCTTGACAGCCTTCTTAGCCATCTTTTTCTCAAAACCAATTCCTTTGTTTTTAAAGTTGTTTCCATTTTTCTTGTTGTTACCATTCCCTTCCCACTCCTTTTTGCCTGAGTTGTTAGAACGTGACAAAACAAATGACTTTTTCGGTTTCGAAAAGAATTCTTTGTTGTTTACTTCAGCAATATCAATTTCAACCAATTTGAAAACCTTTTCAACATTTTCAATCTTTGCGTTCTGAAGCGGATACTCAAAATCAGAATAAAGCTTGTCAGTTCCAATCATAGTGTAAACCACCACGATCGGATCATCATTCGCACTCTTGTTTGATTTCGGTATGAAATGATCTAAAAAGTTACCATCGTCTTCAGAATCATTAACAGACTTCTCAGTATGAGATTTCATAACTTCAACCTCAGAGTTATCACTCTCTTCATCTAACACCTGATCGACAACAGTCTTGATGACCTGAGACTCGTTGTCTGTGTCGGATGCAGAGAATGTAACATCAATGCTCTCTGGCAATTCATCCTCAATTGTTTTAAACTTAAGGTTCAAAGCAGCTTCCACCCCATCTGGATACTTTTGAGTATAATGATTCCACATTGGGGATGGAACACTGTTAAAGACCGGTGCAGCATTGGGCTGTTGTGGAACAATTTGTTCAAGAACATAGGACGATGCAACATTGCTCATCAATTTCTTATCAATTCGCTCATTTTCAATTTTAGTCAATTCTAATTCTTTCTTTAATGATGCGATTGTGTCAAGATGAAAATTAACTTCCACTTGTTTATCAAAAAGTGTTGCTTTTGCTAGTTTTGTGGCTTTATCATTTTTGACACTTTCTTTTTTAATAATTTTAACAGATCTGGCTAGTGTATCATATGCTTCTTTGACTTGTCCTAGATCAAATTTTAACATGTCAGCATATTGTTTCAATTCCTGAAACTTAGTATCTTTTTCAAGACACTCCATCCATGGTTTTACACACTTTTGGCATGGGGTTTCAGACATTGAATCCTCTTTCTCAACAACCTCTGATTCATGAGCTGTTTTCACTTCCTGTTTACCGACATCTTTGGACTCTGACTCAGACACTTTCTCAGATTTGATCTCCTCAATTCCCGACTTCTTATCCGACTCCTTTTGAACTGACTCGGTACTGACAGACTCGGGTTTCACAAGTTCTGTGTCTGCCTCTTTCAGTTTCGCCAAGAGAGCCTTGTCAGCAATTTCTTTCAAAGTATCTTCGGTCATTTCCTTTGTAACATCGATCATCTCTGTGACAACTCGAATTTCCGACATCCTTTATTCGCATTTAATGCACGTTGATTTTGACTATATGGTTGTGTTATGATAAAAACCTAGTGTGTTTGCATGGTTATGTGTGATTGTATAACATGTGTACTGTTGTAAAACTTAAACTGTTTAGAACCCGACGAAACACAAGGCTGTTTCGCCATAACCCATTTCGACGAAACAGGCTGTTTCGCCATGAACACTCCGACGAAACAGAAGTCTGTTTCGTCGGCCCAGTAGCCCAGTTAGGCCCAGATCGTATTTTGAGTATTTTACGTAAAAACAACATCACTTTGCATTTTCTATCAACACAACCGAAACCCTAGAGCTCTCTCACTGTGACGGCGAACTAGAACCCACCGGAAACCCTTGTGCGATCAAACCATCATCTCGGTTAGTAGATTTATGTGTCTTGATTGATTGTCCATCTGTGAATGTGTTTCTGTGCCATGTGATTCTGATATGTTGATGTATAATTGTAACTAATGTATGTTAAATACTAGGGTTCCTGTTATGATAATGATGATATAGATTTCAATATGAATATTGTAGTCGGATATGAACGGTTTTATGCGAAACTTAATATGATTGAATACTCGGTTCTGGATGTTGTTATTTGATCTGATTCTGGCTGCAAGTTAGCATCTTGATAAGGTTTGATGATGTGATGTTGTATGTTGTTATGTAAAAACGCATAAGCTAGGGTTCATGCTAGACGTTAAAGTGGTCCGATGATTATGCTATGATGATGTTACAATGATTCTGTGAATGAATGTTCCTGCATGATTGCTGATATTGATGACGGCTGTTAGCATGATTAGGGTTTTCATACGTGACTGATTATGCGACGTAACAGACTGCTGGACGAAACAGGTCTCTTGACGAAACAGAAGTGTTTCGCCAAGAGTCATCGACGAATCAGAATCCTGTTTCGCCAAACAAGGTTCCGACGAAACTGAATGTGTTTCGTCAATATGGTGTTTCGTCGACTAGTGTGTTTCGTCAACTATTGTGTTTCGCCATTAAGTGTGTTTCGCCGAACAGTTAATCTGTACAGTAACCTGAGTTAATTCTGTTAATTGTTCACTGGAATATTTAACTGCTGTTAAATGATAAACATGACTTGTATGATTTTGACTACGTGTTACACGCTTATATGTGAATGACTTGAACACAAACTGACTACGTATACATGCATACATTAGGACGTGATTGATTTTTACTTTGAGCACATACTTAGCATACCGAGCAAACCAAGGTGAGTTCACACTCTTACCAAGGCATGGGATTCCCCAGGTGGGTTGGGAATGGGATTGATTGATTGCTTGTACACATTACTACTAGACTACTCACCACGGTCCTCGGATTGGGAAGGATGCCTGTGCCAAAAATCTACGTACTATCCTCGGATGGGAAGGATACTAGTGTTAACACATACAAAAATCCTAGGTACCAAATGTTCTCGGATGGGAAGAACACCAGCGCTAAACCTACGTACTTGATACGTACTATCCTCGGTTGGGCAGGATACTTATTACTATCCTCGGTTGGGCAGGACACTTATTACTATCCTCGGATTGGGAAGGATACTTATGAATACAACTAGTCTAGTAAATATACACTATGGGAAGCCCCCACCATTAGAACGTACTAACGGCCCAGTAGAGCCACACGTTACATACGAACTTACTATTACGCATTTACTCTCTGTGAACTCGCTCAACTAGTTGTTGATCCTCTGTTACATGCCTTGCAGGACCTTAGGTACTGATGGAGCTTGCACGGGAGGCGTAGTCGTTGTGGGCATGGATTTTGGATATTTGTTTAGACTTTATGACATTTCATATTTTATTATGATGGGTTTAATCATACGCTTCCGCTATACTGTGATAACATGCTTATGTTTTGGAACACCTTTCATATGGATTGTTGGAATTAAATTGCAATTACTTTTACTTTATACATGGTTCTATATGATTGGTGGCTTGATCCTGGTCAGTCACGCCTCCAAGCGGTGATACTCCGCGTGTGGATTTTGGGGGTGTGACAGATTGGTATCAGAGCCATTGGTTATAGAGAACTCGGTTTTAATATGGGGAAAACGATTTTATTAAAACCAGACTATAACCAGAACAGTGCTCTCAACGATCCACAACGACGCTTCGCTCCACGTGCAAGACTCGACATCTTAGGTAATAAGGTTTATGTTTATTGCCTACATACTAGAATTACATAGAACTTTGCTCGTGGTATGCTTAGATTACAATGCTCACTAATTGTTGTTGCATGAGAACAATTGTGTGCTCACTCTCTTCGCACTATTCGCGAACCTCTCACCCACATGTTCTCCTTGATGTCAAGATCATGGGTGTACGCGTTAACCTAACTCAAGCCCAGTTGGCGGCTTCGATCACTGAACAAGTTACTGCAGCACTCGCAGCTGCCCAAGCAGGAGGTGTAACCTGCCATCACCACTTACTCTAGGATCTTTAGATCCTACTCTCGTAACTCAACACTCGTGCTTAATTTTGATTACTCTTACGCACACGACAAGTCAACACGCTCAGCCATCTGTATGCACAAACACGACTTTTATGGACTGTCGTCCTACTACTATCAGCGACACTGAAGGAGCTGTTGGACTCCTCCATTAGTTCGAGGAACTCGAAACGGTCTTCAAATGTGCGAATGACCTGAGGCTCGTAAGGTGAAATATGCCACTGATATTCTCGAAGGCACTGCGCAAACTTGGTGGAACGCGCAAGTTACGATACCGGGGCTGGCGGCTGCTAATGCCACCCCATGGAATGATTTTAAGGAACCGATCAAACGTGAATACAGTAGTTATGATGCCATCCACAAGTTGGGAGTGGAGTCCTTTAACATGAAGATGATGGGGTTAGAGATAGAAGCGTGCACGATAACGATCCAACAAACTGACAATTTTGTGTCCAACTAGGGTGGATCCTCCCATAAAGAGCTTTGAGCTGTACCTCAAAGGCTTAGTACCAGGAATTCAAAACCATGTGATGACGACTAAACTTGCTACTATTCAAGATGTTACTCATCTTGCTCATCGTCTCATAGACCAGGCAGTGGAACAGAACAAGCTGCCTCAACGTATCAGCGCTACTGCTTCAACTACTTTTGCTACCCTCAGTGACAACCAATGAAAGTGGGATGGAACTTCTAGCAAGGGTTCGACTACGAATCCGTCCCAGGCACAGCAGCGAAAGATCAATGACAACCAAAGTCCTGGACAGCAACCATTTAGTATTCAAGGGCAGGGTGGATACAAGGGAAACCACCCTAAGCGCAAACGATGTAACCTGCACCACAGCGGGCAGGGCGAACGCAATCATTGTCAATAATGCAACAAGCTTGGTCATGGAACCAAAGATGGTAGAAACTCACGTCCTGCAAACCAGAACCGACAACAACAGCCACAAGATCTATAGAATCGGCGGCAACAGCAGGGAAACGAGAGATGTTATCAGATGATGTTGAAGGTCACATCGAAGTACACTGCCCACGGTTGAACCAGAACCAGAGCTAGAACCACAACCAAGGAAACGAGAACTAGTGAAGACAACAACTAGGGTAATAACGACGGCAATGGTGCCAGGGGTCGTGTGTTCGTGATTGGTCAGAGTGATACTAGGAATGACCCCAACGTTGCGATAGCTTCGACATCGTCATTAGTATGGACTGGTTATCCCAACAACAAGCAGAGATCCTATGCAAGGAGCAGACCATTCGTATTCCACGCTCTGGTGAAGAACCTCTCGAAGTTCAAGGCGACAAGAGTGGTGTCGTGAGTGGCATCATTTCTTTCTTGAAGGCTCAGAAGTGTTTACGAAAGGGCCACTCAGCTGTTTTGGCACTCGTTACCGATACATCGAGGAAAGAGAAAAAGATTGAGGATATTCCTGTAGTACGCGACTTTCCTCAAGTGTTTCCAGAAGAGTTACCTGGGTTACCGCCTCATCGCCAGGTCGAATTTCAGATCGAGCTCGCTCCAGGAGCAGCACCTATAGCTCGCGCACCTTATCGCTTAGCACCAACTGAACTGGAAGAACTGTCTAAGCAACTGCAAGAACTCTTGGAAAAAGGGTTTCATACGTCCTAGTTCTTCGCCTTGGGGAGCTCCAGTACTATTTGTAAAGAAGAAAGACGGTACGTTCAGGATGTGTATAGACTACCGTGAACTCAACAAGGTGACGAGCAAGAATCGTTATCCTCTTCCGCGCATAGATGATTTATTTGACCAGCTGCAAGGGTCGAGCTACTACTCCAAGATAGACTTAAGGTCAGGATACCATCAGCTGAGAGTCCGGGATGAGGACGTCTCCAAGACAGCATTTAGAACTCGCTACGGCCACTACGAGTTTATGGTCATGCCATTCGGGCTAACGAACGCGTCTGCAGTTTTCATGGATCTTATGAACAGGGTGTGCAAACCCTATCTTGACTAGTTCATCATGGTTTTCATCGACGACATCCTGATTTATTCGAAGAGTCAGGATGAGCACGAGCATCATTTACGACTTATACTGGAACTTCTGCGAACGGAACAGCTATACGCTAAGTTTTCTAAATGTGACTTCTGGCTTCGTGAAGTCCACTTCTTAGGCCACGTGGTAAACAAGGATGGGATTCATGTAGATCCATCCAAGGTGGATTCGATCAAGAACTGGCCTGCACCTCGCACACCAACAGAAATACGCCAATTCTTGGGTTTGGCGGGTTATTACAGAAGGTTCATCAAAGATTTCTCAAAGATTGCTCAGCCACTTACACTACTGACGCAGAAGGGTGTTGTTTATCGTTGGGGTAATGCACAGGATACAGCGTTCCAACACTTAAAGGATAGACTCTGTAGCGCACCTATTCTCTCATTACCTGAAGGCACGGACGATTTTGTAGTCTACTGCGACGCATCTATCCAGGGTCTTGGATGTGTGTTGATGCAGCGGGATAAAGTTATTGCTTATGCTTCGCGCCAACTTAAGATTCACGAACGAAACTACACTACGCATGATTTAGAGCTGGGAGTGGTTGTTTTTGCACTTAAGATATGGCGACATTACTTGTACGGTACCAAATGTGCTATCTACACTGACCACAGGAGCCTCGAACATATATTCAAACAGAAGGAACTGAATATGCGACAACGACGATGGGTCGAACTGCTAAACGACTACGAATGCTCAATCCGGTACCACCCAGGCAAAGCCAATGTTGTGGCTGACGCCCTCAGTCGAAAGGACACCGCGCCTAAGCGCGTACGAGCCTTACAACTCACTATACAGTCTAGTCTTCCTTCTCAGATACGAAATGCTCAGGTAGAAGCATTGAAACCAGAAAACGTCAGGGCTGAAGCTCTACGCGGCTCAAGGCAACGCTTAGAACAGAAGGAAGATGGTGCTTACTACGTCACAGGACGCATTTGGGTCCCACTGTACGGCAACTTACGCGAGTTGGTAATGGATGAAGCTCACAAGTCCCGCTACTCGGTACACCCTGGTTCGGATAAAATGTACCACGATATTAAGACTACATACTGGTGGCCTAGCATGAAGGCCCACATAGCCACATACGTTAGCAAATGCTTGACTTGTGCGAGAGTCAAGGCAGAATATCAGAAACCGTCAGGACCACTCCAACAACCTGAGATACCACAATGGAAATGGGAGCAGATTTCCATGGATTTTGTTACTGGCCTACCTAGATCTCAGCGCGGAAATGATACTATTTGGGTGATCGTGGATCGACTCACAAAGTCTGCTCACTTCCTGGCCATCAAAGAAACGGATAAGTTCTCCACACTAGCAGACGTATATCTTAGGGAAGTTGTTTCGAGGCACGGTGTGCCCACCTCCATCATCTCTGATCGCGACGCACGTTTCACTTCAGAACTGTGGCAGGCAATGCATAAATCTTTTGGCTCTCGTTTAGACATGAGCACAGCGTATCATCCTCAGACCGATGGGCAGTCTGAGCGCACTATTCAAACTTTAGAAGACATGCTTCGGGCGTGCGTAATTGATTTTGGCAATGGTTGGGAGAAACACTTGCCACTCGTGGAATTTTCATACAATAACAGCTACCACACCAGCATTAAAGCTGCACCATTCGAGGCACTGTACGGGCGTAAGTGCCGGTCACCTCTCTGTTGGGCAGAGGTGGGAGAAAGCCAAATCACAGGTCCAGAAATGGTAGTTGATACTACTGAAAAGATTGCTCAAATACGACAACGCATGGCGGCAGCTCGGGACCGTCAGAAAGTATACGCTGATAAAGACAGGAAACTACTCGAATTCCAGGTTGGGGATCGAGCGCTACTTAAAGTTTCACCCTGGAAGGGTGTGGTTCGTTTTGGCAAACGCGGCAAACTTAATCCACGATACGTCGGACCTTTCGAAGTTATTGAGAAAATAGGCAAAGTGGCCTACAGATTAAACTTACCACCTGAACTCAGTGCAGTTCACAATGTCTTTCACGTGTCGAATCTGAAGAAATGTACGTCAGATGAGACCCACGTAGTTCCCTTGAAGGAACTCACTATCGACGAACGGTTGAACTTCGTCGAGGAACCTGTTGAAATCACGTACCGGGATGTTAAGGTCCTCAAGAACACGAGAATCCCTCTTGTACGAGTTCGTTGGAACTCCCGCCACGGCCCAGAGTATACCTGGGAACGAGAAGATCAAATGGAACTCAAATACCCCCAGTTATTCGGAAACAATGCAACTAATACTGAGGCTGAAGCTACCAATACAGAATTTCGGGACGAAATTCCAAATCAACGGGGGGATGATGTGACACCCCAAGAAAACCAGTAATCTTCGCAAACCTGCTCGGGGAGCCGCGATACAACACAGGTAAACAACGTCACACTACTAGCTTCCTCAGTAACTGCATGCTAAATTTCGGGACGAAATTTCTTTCAAGTTGGGGATAATGTGACAACTCGAATTTCCGACATCCTTTATTCGCATTTAATGCACGTTGATTTTGACTATATGGTTGTGTTATGATAAAAACCTAGTGTGTTTGCATGGTTATGTGTGATTGTATAACATGTGTACTGCTGTAAAACTTAAACTGTTTAGAACCCGACGAAACACAAGGCTGTTTCGCCATAACCCATTTCGACGAAACAGGCTGTTTCGCCATGAACACTCCGACGAAACATAAGTCTGTTTCGTCGGCCCAGTAGCCCAGTTAGGCCCAGATCGTATTTTGAGTATTTTACGTAAAAACAACATCACTTTGCATTTTCTATCAACACAACCGAAACCCTAGAGCTCTCTCACTGTGACGGCGAACTAGAACCCACCGGAAACCCTTGTGCGATCAAACCATCATCTCGGTTAGTAGATTTATGTGTCTTGATTGATTGTCCATCTGTGAATGTGTTTCTGTGCCATGTGATTCTGATATGTTGATGTATAATTGTAACTAATGTATGTTAAATACTAGGGTTCCTGTTATGATAATGATGATATAGATTTCAATATGAATATTGTAGTCGGATATGAACGGTTTTATGCGAAACTTAATATGATTGAATACTCGGTTCTGGATGTTGTTATTTGATCTGATTCTGGCTGCAAGTTAGCATCTTGATAGGGTTTGATGATGTGATGTTGTATGTTGTTATGTAAAAACGCATAAGCTAGGGTTCATGCTAGACGTTAAAGTGGTCCGATGATTATGCTATGATGATGTTACAATGATTCTGTGAATGAATGTTCCTGCATGATTGCTGATATTGATGACGGCTGTTAGCATGATTAGGGTTTTCATACGTGACTGATTATGCGACGTAACAGACTGCTGGACGAAACAGGTCTCTTGATGAAACAGAAGTGTTTCGCCAAGAGTCATCGACGAATCAGAATCCTGTTTCGCCAAACAAGGTTCCGACGAAACTGAATGTGTTTCGTCAATATGGTGTTTCGTCGACTAGTGTGTTTCGTCAACTATTGTGTTTCGCCATTAAGTGTGTTTCGCCGAACAGTTAATCTGTACAGTAACCTGAGTTAATTCTGTTAATTGTTCACTGGAATATTTAACTGCTGTTAAATGATAAACATGACTTGTATGATTTTGACTACGTGTTACACGCTTATATGTGAATGACTTGAACACAAACTGACTACGTATACATGCATACATTAGGACGTGATTGATTTTTACTTTGAGCACATACTTAGCATACCGAGCAAACCAAGGTGAGTTCACACTCTTACCAAGGCATGGGATTCCCCAGGTGGGTTGGGAATGGGATTGATTGATTGCTTGTACACATTACTACTAGACTACTCACCACGGTCCTCGGATTGGGAAGGATGCCTGTGCCAAAAATCTACGTACTATCCTCGGATGGGAAGGATACTAGTGTTAACACATACAAAAATCCTAGGTACCAAATGTTCTCGGATGGGAAGAACACCAGCGCTAAACCTACGTACTTGATACGTACTATCCTCGGTTGGGCAGGATACTTATTACTATCCTCGGTTGGGCAGGACACTTATTACTATCCTCGGATTGGGAAGGATACTTATGAATACAACTAGTCTAGTAAATATACACTATGGGAAGCCCCCACCATTAGAACGTACTAACGGCCCAGTAGAGCCACACGTTACATACGAACTTACTATTACGCATTTACTCTCTGTGAACTCGCTCAACTAGTTGTTGATCCTCTGTTACATGCCTTGCAGGACCTTAGGTACTGATGGAGCTTGCACGGGAGGCGTAGTCGTTGTGGGCATGGATTTTGGATATTTGTTTAGACTTTATGACATTTCATATTTTATTATGATGGGTTTAATCATACGCTTCCGCTATACTGTGATAACATGCTTATGTTTTGGAACACCTTTCATATGGATTGTTGGAATTAAATTGCAATTACTTTTACTTTATACATGGTTCTATATGATTGGTGGCTTGATCCTGGTCAGTCACGCCTCCAAGCGGTGATACTCCGCGTGTGGATTTTGGGGGTGTGACAATCTCCTCAACAGACTCTTTCTTCTCCTCATATCTTGAACACAATCCAGTCGTCGGTTCTTCAAAGAAACCTGCAAAAGATTCAAAAATTTTAGGAGGCATGATAGATCTCAAAGAACTGACTAATACCTCTTGCTCAGATTGATAGTTATGAACTTCTGCGTCTAACTCCTCAATGTCAGCCACATTATCCACAGAAACATCTTCAACAACCATTTTAGGTTCAACAACACTTTCGGTCACTTCAACTATCTCAGCCATCATAGCCTGTCCATCACTTCCAGGGATATATTTATCCCAGCTGAATCCCTCAGCAACTTTCTCGTCATCCTGGTTCACAATGAGAGCTTTCTCTGGTTTGTTCTCGATTTGTGGTCTTTGAACTACAGGTTGTTGATTTGGTCGGTGAAAAATTGCCTGTCTGTAATAATCATTCGTGAACGGGTTCTGATGATTATTCACTTCTCTATTTGGGCATTCCCTTTTGAAGTGGCCTCTCTCTTTGCACTTGAAACAGGTTACTTTATACTTGTCGAAACCTAGCTTCTGATCAGGTCCAGAAAGGCTGTTTCTGCCAGTGATTTCCATAAAGCGCTGTGCTCTCCTCACAAGACTAGCCATGCCCCATTTAATATCTATTAACTCAAGCTCCTCCGGGTCAATCTGATCGTAATCTTCTTTGGTCATATCCGGATTTCCGATCTTACCCGCTACCAAAGACTCATACGACTCTAACACGGAAGCCAACAATGCAATATGCTGTTTCGCAGCTGATTCAGTGAACTCATTCTCATTCTTAATATTGACTGCGATATTGCATTGGATCCCAGAAACATACGCCTGATTGTTTGAACTGGTCGAGCTTTGAGTTGATGTCTGTTCAGAAGCTTTGAAGTTTGGATCAACACTAGTAAACGGTGAAGACTTGTTTGTTTGTGAAGTATTTGATGAAGCACTTGATGTTGTGTCAGCACTAAAACCAGTTTGTATCTTTGGACTCTGGTTTGTTGTAACTGGAGTACTGCCTCTGTAATTCAAAGATACATCTTGTTGAACATTCATTGAGTTCATCTTTTTAATTTTTAGCAACTCCAACTCTTGAGCTTCAATCTTTTCTATGAATCCACTAAGATTCAAATTCCAAAAATCTGAATTGTTTTTCAACATCATAAGATAAGTGCCCCACTCTTCATATGGTAATGCATCAGACAACTTATCAATCAATTCTTCATTGTTCTTTTCAATGTCTAATCTCTTCATTTCAAGTACTAAATGGCAATATCTTTCGATCAGTTGCTTTGTAGTTTCACCCTTCATGCCGGTAAAAATATCAAACTCCTTCTTTAATAAAGCCTTCTTATTCTTGATCATTGACACACTTCCTTGAAACTTCAATTTCAATGCATTCCACATAGATTGAGCATTGTCTTCATGTTGTAACAACACTAAAATATCCTCTTTGATAGCCTGCTGAAGGATACTTATCATCTTTTTCTCGGCTTTGAAATCATTCTGTTCTGATTCTGTCAGACTTCCAATAACCTTTCCACAACCTCTCCCATCAACCGGTGGAACATACTTCACTTCTATCTTCATCCAGCACTCAAAGTGGTTAGCCTGAACCCAGTTCTTAAATCTGCCTGACCATCCTGAGTATTCATCTATGTTCATAAGCTTGGGAGGCTTTTGCATTGTTCCTAACTCATTTTCCATGTTGACGTTTTGCATAAGACTACCCGAGGTTTGTCCTGCTGCCATACCACTGCCGGCGAAGAAGTTGTAAAAATCTTGGTTTTCCATTTTTAGAGATTTGATTACCGAAAACTGTTTAACTTTTTAAAACAGGTGACTTTACTGAAAACATGTTCTACACAAACTGAACTTCAGACGAAATATCACAAACGAAATGAACTTTAACCCTCAAACCATGATTTTTAATGCTGAAAATGTTTTCGAGCGAAATCTGAATTTCACACAATATGCTTCACAGATTCAAAAACCTGATTTCGCTCCAAATGCTCAGTGATCTTTGGAGCGGAATCAGAAGGTTAATGAACTTAGGAGCGGAATCAGAAAGTTAATGAACTTAGGAGCGGAATCAGAAAGTTTCTCGAGCGGAATCAACGATTCAATCTAAAACTCTGATTTCGCTCCAAATGTACGAACGGAATAAGACTTTTTCAGATGAAGAACCTGATTTCGCTCAGAATACGAGCGGAATCACCCAAATGCTAATTCGAGCAGAATCAGGTTTCGAGCCATTTTTTACCAATTTTAAGTCGAATTTTAAGCTGTTACTTTCAAGGGTTTGTTAAATGTCACTTTTACACAATATAACAAAAACTCAGTCCATTTTGTCCGTGGAAATGTCCAGAAATCCAAAAAATGTAGTAAAAAGGCTTTGATTCAGGTATTTTAGCTCATAACTGGCTCTGATACCAATTGTAGGATCGATATTGACGATCTAGTGAGTCAATCAGAGTCAAAATACCACTGTTTATGCGGCGGAATCACACAAACAGTTCGAATAAAAGAGAATGAAGTAGAAATAGACAGAATATCACTTTAAACACAGTTTCTCATTAATTGATCACAGAAAATTTCGACAGCAGTTCGGCTACAACTTGGACATTCGGTACCTAATGAGAAACTAACACACATATATACAGGGGTTCTAATTCCGCTCCAAATGACATCATGTCATTTCGGGCGGAATCAGAAACATCTGATTTCGCTCCAAATGACATAATGTCATTTCGAGCGGAATCACCCCATTAACACATAACTTTTACAATACAGCCCCTACACTATACATAATTGACATTTCTAACCCCTAGACCCTATACAAACTTGACTAAGACTAAGACGCAGGCTTTAGACATTCGTGCATCAACACTCTCATTGCCCGAAGGCACAGATGATTTTGTGGTTTACTGCGACGCTTCCATCCAAGGACTTGGTTGCGTGTTGATGCAACGTGACAAGGTCTTTGCCTACGCATCACGCCAACTTAAAGTTCACGAAAGGAACTACACTACACACGACCTGGAATTGGGAGCAGTTGTCTTCGCACTTAAGATATGGAGACATTACCTGTACGGTACCAAGTGCACCATTTACACCGATCACAGGAGTCTCGATCATATCTTCAAGCAAAAGGAATTAAACATGCGACAACGCCGATGGGTCGAACTCTTGAACGATTATGAATGCGCGATCAATTATCATCCGGGCAAAGCCAATGTTGTGGCCGACACCCTCAGTCGAAAGGATACTATACCTAAGCGTGTACGTGCGTTACAGCTTACCATCCAATCTAACATTCCCACTCAGATTCGTGATGCTCAGGTTGAAGCATTGAAAGCAGAGAACATCAGGGCTGAGTCCTTACGAGGATCGAGGCAGCGGCTAGGACGAAAGGAAAACGGCGCCTACTATGCTAACGGGCGCATCTGGGTTCCACTGTATGGAGATCTACGCGAGCTTGTGATGGATGAAGCACATAAGTCTCGTTATTCGGTACATCCTGGTCCGGATAAGATGAACCACGATCTCAAGACTACGTATTGGTGGCCTGGTATGAAAGCCCACATAGCAACCTACGTCTGCAAATGTTTGACTTGTGCGAGGGTCAAGACTGAATATCAGAAACCATCAGTCCTACTTCAACAACCAGAGATACCTGAATGGAAATGGGAGCAAATTTCCATGGATTTCGTCACTGGTCTGCCTAGATCTCAACGCGGAAATGATACAATTTGGGTAATCGTGGATCGATTGACCAAGTCTGCACATTTTCTGGCTATCAAGGAAACCGACAAGTTTTCTACTTTAGAAGACATCTACCTAAAGGAAGTAGTATCGAGGCACGGAGTACCAACCTCCATCATCTCTGATTGTGACTCACGTTTTACATCTGAGTTGTGGCAAGCTATGCACAAATCCTTTGGTTCTCGATTAGACATGAGCACGGCATATCATCCACAGACAGATGGGCAATCTGAACGCACCATCCAAACTCTTGAAGACATGCTTAGGGCATGTGTGATTGATTTTGGCAATGGTTGGGAAAAGCACCTCCCATTAGTGGAGTTTTCGTATAACAACAGTTACCACACCAGTATCCAGGCCGCTTCGTTCGAGGCGTTGTACGGACGGAAGTGCCGATCACCTCTTTGTTGGGCAGAAGTTGGCGACAGTCAAATCACAGGCCCAGAACTTGTAGTAGATACAACCGAGAGAATTGCTCAGATACGGCAACGAATGGCGGCAGCTCGTGACCGTCAGAAAAGCTATGCTGATAAGCGAAGAAAACCACTTCCAGGTTGGGGATCGAGGCAAGCTCAATCCGCGCTATGTCGGACCGTTCGAAATCATTGGGAAAATTGGCAAAGTCGCTTACAGGCTGAATCTATCGGCAGAACTCAGCGGAGTTCACAACGTATTCCATGTGTCGAATCTGAAGAAGTGCCTGTCAGATGAGACTCTCATAGTTCCTTTAAAGGAGCTCACTATCAACGACCAGCTGCGATTCGTCGAGGAACCAGTAGAGATTACTGATCGAGACATTAAAATTCTCAAGCGTAACAGGATACCTCTTGTCCGAGTTCGTTGGGATTCCCGTCGTGGCCCAGAATATACCTGGGAACGAGAAGACCAAATGAAACTCAAGTATCCCCAGCTGTTTAAGAAAAGTGCAACCACTACTGAGGCTGAAGCTACTGCAGAATTTCGGGACGAAATTCCAAATCAATGGGGGGATGATGTGACACCCCAGGAAAACCAGGAAACCAACGCAACATAACTAGCTTCCTCAGTAACCACGTGCTAAATTTCGGGACGAAATTTTCTTAATAGGGGGAGAATGTGACAACCCTCGTAATTCCATGTATTCCGTACAATTTATTAATGGTAATTAAAGTGCTTAACTGCTTTCTGATTACTGTGTTATACTTACACGTGCTTGTTAACATACTAGTAGTGTACAGAAAAGTTACTAAATAGTCCGGTATGCTTTCCTGAGTGTTGAAAATTAAAAACGTTACAAAAATATATATGTAGGACACTTTAAGGATTAATTAAGCACTTTAATGGAACAACACCCAACCAAACAACCGGACATTACCCGGAACATGAAAATATTGTCAGACACATTGTTTTTATGTTCTGAGCTAGTTAGGGTCCCCGAACACCCTAACACACTATATATTTAATAACACACCATAAACCATTAACTAAACACTTGATTCCTAACTAGATTACTAACCACCCATTACAACCCAACTAGATACCCCCCCCCCCACACCTTACGGTTATGGAAGTAGGGGACATCCCCATGATTTTATTTAGTAGTTTATTAGATATGTATGTACTATAGAAGGCATAAGGACTAAAGGGTAATAAAATGTTGGAAGCCTTCTTATTTAACCCTTAGACCTTTCTAACTTTCATTCCATTCTTCAACTCAACAAAACTTACCCTCTCCCTCCTTCCTTGGCTTCGGCCGAACCCAAGAGCCACCATCACCATCATCATTTGTTCATTCTCATCCAATCTACAAGTATACAAGGGTGCTACGGGTCATACAATGAAGCTTGGTGTGTTCGGAAGTTGAAGGACCTCGCTTATCTTCTTTTATCCACCACTTTTCTTCACTTGAACTTCCCTAGTCTTGAACTAGTGGTAAGAACTTAGATCTTTGCTTCACATCTTGTGTAGGTGGTTAAAGATGTGTAGTGATCAAAATGATAAGAAACTCTAAAGAACCTTAAACAAGTCTTGAACATAAACTAGTCTAGTGATGAAGTGATGTTAATATGACGTTGTTATGATTCTTATTGATTTCCTGATGATTTGCTGGTTAATATTGATGTTTGATGTTGTTGTGATCACTAAACATGTTAACGGAATCAGTCGAACATGCGTTAGAAGGTAGGGAACTAAAATAGAAAGCTGGTTGGTGTTTATAGCCAACTGAGTTGACTGTAACCAGACCGTAACTTAACGAAAAACTGATTTTCTGAAGTCTAGATTTATGTATTATGAAATACGGTTCTAATGGCACTGGAATCATAATTTTTGGACTTTGTTTGCTATTTTTAAAGTGTCGTTTTGTAACAGCAGCTAGAGCTGCATTTTTTCTGCTGAAAATATGCGTTCTGTTTTCCGTCATAACTTGAATTCTGTGTAGAGTTAGATCATGAAATTTGTACTGTAGATGACTACCGATGTATTTGTAATTCTCTCACTGGAATTTCGTAAATTGGACTCTTGATGAATTTTAAATAAATTATTCCGTGGACTGCAGTCAGAAAAAAAGATAAATCTGATTTCAGTCCGGAAAATGATTTTTTATAAAATATTGGTAATGAAATGGACCCCGATATTTTTACACAATAATATCTGGATCGTTAAGATATTTTATAAAAATTTGGGAATTTTTGGAATAAGGTAACTATTTTATTAAAATGCCCGAAAACAGCCCAGTTTTGGATATTTAAATTGAAATGACATAAGTAGTAATTTGCGTGTCTAAATGTCGAGTATGTTATCTGTGAATGATCTAACATGTTATATGTCAATAAAAGTGTTATGTGCAATATCGTATGCTTGTTCTTGAATAGCTATAGGTGGAATGTTTATATGAGCGTGAACTATTAAAATGAATGCATGTTATGTAGTAGATACGTGTAGGAACTTTGTGCTCTATTTGAAACCACTAAATGACTAACTGGTAATCATATTAGGACGTGATTGACCAACCTTGACTGTTAGCTATATTTGAGAATCTAACCGAGCAAACCAAGGTGAGTTCGCACACTTTCTAAGGCATGGGATTCCCGGTGGTTGGGAATAGGTTAAAGAAATTAAAACGGGATCTACATATCCTCCTTGGGTAGGATATGTACGGCCATCTTCCATAGGTAGGATGCCAATAATAAATTCTGTGTATTCTCCTTGGGTAGAATACGTACGTTTGTCCTCCTTAGGTAGGACAACACCCTTAAAACTTACTAGAAAAAACTCTATCATTAAGTCCCTCATTATATATCGACTTAATCGCCGAGGCCGATGGCGAGCGGGTCATTAGTTAATAGCGCTATTAGGTTTAACAAACCTCACACCGTGTCGTCCGAACGGGCGTGTACTAATGGATTATGGCAAACTGTCAGTGATGATAGACACTGATGTAGGGCACAACTATTGTTCGTAGTAGTCGATATCATACCGTCTAGTAGTTCACATGGGGAAGCCCCCACTGATTATGGATATGGGTTGGGTAATAAAAGGAACTGGTTAAACATACTTTCAACTATGGGGTAACCCCCACGACACATAAGCCAACGAAAGTCAAACCACGTTTTTCAGAAACAACTTAAAACTAAACAACCAAACGTGAACTCACTCAACTTTGTTGTTGACTCGTTGTTACATGCCTTACAGGTCGCTAGATGCTTATGGAGCTTGCACGAGGAGGAGATTGTTGTGGGATGCGGACTGTTATGTCCCATGCTTATTAATTAAACTTTATAAACTTATGGAACTTATGTTTTGGGTCTTAAAACTTATGAACTGTGAACTTATGTTTTGAACTTACGTTTTATGCTTCCGCTGTTAACCTAAAGTGGGTTTATTTTCTTTTGGTCACCAATCGTATTGTGGTTGGTTTTACTTACTTAATTTCGTTGTTCAATATGATTGGTGGCTCGATCCTGGTCACGTCACGCCTCCAAGCGGTGGTACTCCGCATGGTGGATTTTGGGGGTGTGACATCAAAGAAGTTTCGCAGCCTCAATGCAAAACTTAAAAAACTTTCTTATGACACTAGTTTACAAAGGATTTAAGATAGGCTTAGCCTTGCTGGTTTATGAATTTATCTTGTTTAAAACAATTACTTAGATTTAGAAATGCTAGTTATTATAAAACGCAATATTTTGTCTTTTATTCTAATTTATCATATAACGCAATATTTTGTTGGTATATCTTGTTTAAAACAATTACTTAGATTTACAAATGCTACTTATTGTTTGTTATTATAAAACGAAATACAATGCCTTTGTTAATTTTTCATGTCTTATCATATAACGCAATACTTCTCTTCAAGATTGATATTTTATAAAAATTTGTACTTTTTTATCAATAATTTGTTTATATAATATGTTTAAAAAAAGGGTACATAGATATTAAAATGCTATTATGCTAAAACACAACATTTTATTTTATAAACTTGTTTATCTTTTTGTAATATTTTAAAACGCAATACAAACTGTTTCTTATTTTTCATAAGCTATCATATAACGCAATGCATCTATATAGGGTTATTTTTTTATAAAATATGTTATTTTTTATGAAATATTTATTATATAACATTATATTTAAAAAAGTACATAGAAATTGAAATAATAGTATGCTAAAACGCGACATTGTCTATTTCATTGTTGTTTGTCTTATGTTATTTATTATAAAATGCAATACAAGTTGTTTCCTAATTATTCATGTCCAATCATATAACGCAATACATCTCTATAAAACGCAATAAATTATTTTTTTTCTGTTTCTATAACGAAAAAGAATATAGGATTAATGACATTTATAAAACTACTATTTTATACTATTTCTAAAACGCAATGTTATACAATAAAAATAATAATAATAATAATAATAATAATAATAATAATAATAATAATAATAATAATAATAATAATAATAATAATAATAATAATAATAATAATAATAGAGGAAATGATAAGACAAAAAAAAACTGACACCTTAAAGACAAAAGAAATTGATAAGACAAAAAATAATAATCATTATTATCAGAGAAAACTTAAAAAGCTTTTTGGATTCCTGATAAATACTGTATGATTAAACAATCAATTCAATGAAAACACTGAAATATAATCATTATTACCACACTTAATACCTATCCCTCGACCAATCCATTATATAAGAACAAAAACCCTAAATTATATTCATATCCCTCATACCCAATACCCACCACAAACACACACAAATGGCTAATCAAGAATTATCAGTTTGGTGGGTTCAAAGAGAACATTTAATTCTTTAGTTTCTTGATGGTCACAAAATAAGATACCATTCCATTGCATCTGTTCTAGAAAACTGCAATGAGAATGTTTTGAGAAAGATGAATGAACTAGGAATACCACCAGCATGTTACACAGAACAGACAACCCAACTATTCAAAATTCTGAACAAAAGGTATGGAAAACCGAATGAAATGGCGATTGAAGACACATTACATCTTGGGAGTTCATTAAGGACACTTTCAAAATTTCAGTGACTTGGGACAATGGCGATGTGGAACTATATGACCCAAAAGACATATCTTCCAGTGAGGATCTAAGCTTTTTGAAGCAGTTATCTGAAATTCCAATCATCAACAACTCTGGAAGCAAATTTGCAGAGAGGCTCCAGAAGGCAGTAAAATCACAGGTTGAACTTTGGACTCTATCTGAAAGTGATGAGGAAATCCTAAATAGAAGCTTAGGGTACTCATCTGAAGAAGAAACCAACTTTGATCCATGATGTTGAATGTTGTTTTCCAGTGGTTGTGGTTTGTTATGCTAGTAATTTTTATTTGATGTTTTTATTGTCGTACTAGAATAAAGATGATAGAAGTAATTTTGTTATGATTGTGAACAAGTGATGATAGTTGTTTTATTCATCATCTTTGTTTATAACTTTTATCATCTATATAACGCAATATTTAAGATATCCACTTGCTGTTCATGTTTAATTTGTTCTGTGTATAAAACGCAATAAAAATTCAATTTTGTTATCATAAAACGCAATAAACAAAAAATTCTACTTGCTGTATATGTTTGATTTGTTTTATATATGAAACGCAATAACAATTCATTGTTGTTATCATTAAACGGAATTAATAAAAAATAGCTGATATTTATGTAGGATATCATAAAACGCAATAACAAAAATAGCTGATAATTATGCATCATAAAACGCAATAACAAAAAAAAATTCTTTATTATTAATATCCGAATTTTTATACAAACTTACATTGTATTGCTAGACCCAATAGCATTAGAAGAAACCTTCTCTTTACGTGTACGATTGTTATGTCCTTTTCCACCACATACACGACACGATTTCTAGATCTTTGATGATTTCTGAATTGCAATCTCACGATTAGACTTTATCCTTTTTTGTACACCGTATCCTTTTGTCCTTATTTTGATCGGGACACGAATCATAGAATCAGACTTTTCTAAGTTTCCTCCCATATCAGCAAACCTATCTTTATCAATATAACCTTTAATATGATCTCTTTAATGACACAACTCATCTAAATCCCCAACCAACCTATTAACCACATATTCATTTGCTACAACGATTTCTCTAAAAACTTTATCAATTTCACTACTCCTACCAATCTCATCAAACCGAATACTTCAATGAATTGAGCCATTCGAAACAACATCTCTCATCCATCTTATAAGAACATATCTTCTAGGAAACTCAGTTATATCATCATATCATAGAACATAAAATATATGGCGGCACAATATACCAAATTGTTCAAAACCGTTTGCAAGTACAACATATACTTAAACCATCTTCTTGTTTGCTGTATTGAACCTGTAATAAAAATTAAAATACTATATAAAATTAGTGAGATGTAATATAAAACACAATGAATACTTACAAATATAATAAAAAATAAGCATATAATCATATATTATTAAAACGCAATCAACATAATGATAAAACGCAACTAATGATGAAAAACATAAAACACAATATTAGATTAAAATGCAATAGATGTTTAAAACAATATTAATTTAAAAATTTACCTTGAATAAAGATGTGCATGGCTGTTTGAAATCCTTTATTTCATAATATTGAACATCACCCACAGTATTATGAGTCTTTGACTTACACTTTGTAATGGCAGCATCAATTTCAATATTAATATATTTAAAAATTGTTTTGGTATATATTTCTGATGCTTGTTTCTCCAATACAAAGTCACTCAAGATCTTAGACTGAATATACCTTGTATCATGATCATTCCTCCTATGCTCATGCCTTTGAAAATCAATTGCAGTCTCAAAATGAGTGAAAAATTCAACAAGTGTACATCTTGGATTACAAAACTGTCCAAAGAAGTAATTCTCACTTTCACATCTAGACGTAGTACGCATTAAACCAGCCAAATTCTCTCCATAGTAATAAGAGGGTATCCAATCAAATCGAAGATCGTACATGTCTTTTAACCATTCATGATTTTCCAATTCAAGAGTAGACATTATTGAACGCCACTCAGTTTCAAAATATTCTGGAATAATAGTATCATTCCAAACAACACGAGTCATTCTTGTATTAAACTCAATGTTGGATGACAAAAAAGGACCAACCTGTGTAAAAAGCAATTAAATTATGAAACATAAAACGCAATAATTTAATCTATATAAAAATTGCAGTTTATAAGATCATAACATGTTTTCATTTATTCTTCTATTAAAACACAATATTATGAAAAATGATAAAAACTAATACATTATTGGTAAAACGCAATTATGTTGTTATAATAAAACGCAATTATATTGATAAAAATGTTTGGGGATCTTATTGTATAATATATAAAATGCAACAATAAAATGATATAAAAATTGCAGTTTATTGGATCATAAAACGCAGTTTAATACCTTTGTCTTCAATTTCTCCCATATATGCCGCATACATAACCTATGCCTAGTTCTTGAAAGAACACCCTTAATAGCTCTCTTTATTGCAGCATCTTGATCAGTAACAACAACTTTAGGTTCATTTCCAAAAAGCATTAACAAAACACCTTAAAAGCCATCGATAAGAATCTGCAGTCTCAGAACCAAGTAATGCACCACCAAATGTGACATACCTAAAATGATTCTCAATCCCAGTAAATGGTACAAAAACCAAATTATATCTACATAAAACAAACGAATAATGCATTAGAAAAAAAAAAGAAAATCGAAATATATAACGCAATAAAAGTAAAAAACTTACTTATTTGATTTGTAAGTAGCATCAAAACCCACTATGTCACCAAATACTGTATAATTTGTTTTTGATTGCTTATCAGCCCAGAAAAGTCCTTTCAATCTTCTATCTTCACCAACAACATAATCACATGTAAAACTAGGAGAACATCTTTCTTCCTAATAAGACGCCTAACTACCATTTCTGCATTATACTCACCTATCTAAAGATTCAAATCCCTTCTATAGTTCTTACAATCCACTTTACTAGCACCGGCTTCACCAAAACCACCATACATTGTTTTCATAATATTGAATGCTTTAACAGGTCCAACATTGATTGCACACAATCCAGATATAAAACTTTCTTTAACATAATCAATACTTCTAGAAGCAGGCAAGAAATGAATATCTTCATCTTCAACAAAGATATGATTATGTTCTTCTTGAAAATAGTAGATTTTAAACATATTATTGTTCTCTATTATTAATTTCACATGAGCATTGCATATAACTCTTTTTAAACCTCTATTACGTCTAACAATCTTTTTACTATTTTCATCAACTGAACCAGAGTCAACTGCTTTGCTAACATGAAATCCTTCTTTTGAGTAGACAATATATCTTATTTTAACTAAACCACCATTTTTCCAAGAGGTATTTTTTCTTGCAGAAAAACCTGCAGCAAGTGCACATCTCTGATAAAACGCAAAAGCCTCCTCAAATGATTTAAAAAACATTCCAACAGAAGGTCTAATGGATCCATTGACTTTATGTCACACCCCGACTGCGTAAAACAACAAACCGCGGCGGAAATGTCGGGGAGTCGAGTAACAGAATTATTATTTCACAACACATGGTATTTAAAGTTTTGTTTTATTAAGGTAAATGATTACATTGTCTTTATTCAAACATAAAGCATATCGTAAATTAAACTTGTCTTGCAGCATTTTAAGTCACTAAGGTCCAAGTCCGCCTAAGGGTGTCATGATAATCCTCAAACATTAGCTCCTGAAACACATGTGAAAATAGGTACGTCAGCATAAAAATGCCTGTGAGATACATAGGTTTTGTTGATGAAGGATTCACGACTTGTAGTTAAAAGAAGTGTTTAACAAAAAGTAGTCATGAACCTTATAAAATGTTTTCTTTTATAAAATCATATGAAAATCGATATGAAAATCAGATGATAATAAAAGAAAAATACATGGTTAAATAAATAACCAAGTAGAAATGAATTTGTGTAAAACATGTCATTTGTAAATCAATGTCTTGTAAAAAAATGTTATTTGTATAAAAATGTATCATGTCTTTGTCGAAGTGGTTTAAATAACGCTACGATATGTAATATCATAAAAGCATTTATATATAGGAAGTACCAGCGGCGTATCCACCATGCTTTTATCATATTACACCCGCCTCGTTATTTAAATAACTTATCAATAACCACCCAAAATGTTTTGTTTGAACCAATGTCAAACTGTTTATATGTAAACAATGTCCAAATGTTAAATGTAAACCATGTCTTGTATAATCAAATGTTATGTATGGCCAGTAAATAGTATTTACTCAAACCATATGTATAGTGTCATTGTGTAACCAAATGTAATGTATGGTGAATAAAGAGTATTTACTCAAACCATATGTAAAATGTACAAAACAATGTCTTTTAATAAACTTAAGTTTAAATCAAAAGTTATGTTTTGCAAAACCAATGCTTTATGGATACAAACATTTATGTAGATATGTTTATCACATCCATTCAAGCCTTGCAACTGTCGGACAAACCCTTAACAAGTTAAAGGCTTATCAAATATGTTTTCGGATTCTGACATTCCCTACTTCCAAACAAACCTAGGAAGTCGGAAACGGGATTTGTCAAGTCCTATGGTACCATTACATACTAGCGAGCGGCGTGATCAGTGTTAATGAATGTATTATTGTCCCGTTAAACATACCAAATGTCATAACCAATGTAAGCATGTTATGTGAAAACCATGTACTAAGTATGCTAAGTAAACATACGAAGTAGAAATGTCCATGAAATCGATGTGCTAGCATGCTCAGTAAACATACATAACAGAAATGTAATGTAAATCAATGTGTCCATATGCTGAGTAAACATATGCAACAAAAGTGTCTATGAAATTAATCTGCTAGCATGCTCAGTCAACATACATAGCAAAACATAATTGAAATCATGTACTATATGTGTACTATGTGAACATAACATGTCCATGTCATGAAAAGCAATGAAAACATGAAAGTAACAAGTAGGCACATGTGTATCACCCCAAAATATTTAAAAGCGGTAAAAGAGGGGACTATGTACTCACTTGAGATTGCAAGTATCCTTGATATATTGAACTATCAAAGCTCGGAAAATTAAAGAATCAAGTGGCACCTAGTATGGAATCACTATGTTAATAATCAAGGCCTAAATCGGAAGATCGGATAGAATGAGGTCTTATAAACCAAATGAGTGTTGGAACTCATATAATATGGTTTAACAAAGCCTATATTCTGATTTGATACCTTTCCTAAGTGCTTATGACCCGTTATGACTTGTTAAGGTAGTGTACGCTACTTTAACGCGTCATTTGCGCAAAAGCGCATTCGGATAGCCTAACTAGCCCTATGACAAGTATTATATAACCTAATATGTTTAATAACATTGCCTAATCAGTTTAAGTGTCAAAAATTTGGTTGCATATGCTTAAATTTAAATTATGCATGAAAAGGACATTTTGGTCATTTTCCTAAGGCATATAAACTACCTATCATACAACTAATTAAACGAAGTGACTGATGTGTGTCGGTGTGAATATATTTTTACGTATATTTTAAGCCCTTTTTAACACTTTAGTCAAGTTTTAAATTTATAAAACACGATATTCTACTAAGACTAAACACACATATGGGCAAGTGCACCCATCGTGAGCTTAGTATAGCGTTGGTAAGATACCGAGGTCGTCCAATGTCACAAGAGCTTTTAATACCGGTTTATCCTCAACGTCTAATCAAATCAAAATTTTACAAAAAAAGTTTTAACATGAAAAATAAAAACTAAAAATGCTGAAAAAAAATAGATAGACAAGATGAATCACTTGGATCCGACCCGCCTTTAGTGTAACCTTTGATGATTTCCGCACTTTTGCACTTTTTAAGAGATTATCTTAGTTATAGTAGTAGGCCCCTCTTTTGAAGGTGACGTTACCCTCAACCCAGTAGTTTAAGTCAGCAAGGAAACAATCCTAAAGTGTTGGAATATTGGAAGATAATTAATTAAGTTATTAATGCGTAATGTGGTAGGTGGTAGGCCCCTCTTTTGAAGGATACGTTACCCTCGACTAAGTGGTTTGAGTCAGCAGGGATACAATCCCAAGTAGCCGGGTTAATGTATTAATAGTAGTTTACATATGAGGGGATCAAGCCATTCGCACCCCCGCCATCCAATACCAGTGGGTATTGAAGGAGGTCCTAGTAAGCTTAACCCAGTTCCTTGCAGGATCTATACACTGAACAAGGCAAGAACCTTACCAAACCATTCCCTTAACCCCCGACCAGGTAGCCAACATATCTCTATATAGACCTGTTTTGGTCAAAATTACCGAAGCAATTAAGTGATCAAATTAGTTAAGGTAGTGTGCTAAGAATGTGTATCGGAAATATGCTGATTAAGTTGTTTGTAAAAACAGTTTTCAGGATACGGCTCAGGATATCGAGCTGTATCCACAATCAAACAATGAGCAAAAATGTGACAATTGCCACTTTCGGGTAATTTACGTACATTTAAAGCAATGATTTACATTATACAAATATGTGTTTTGAATATTCGAACTGCATGATTACATGATATACATCTTAGAATACTCATGGAGTATTCATTTATGATGCACATGATTCATTTTTATTGGTCACATTTGAAACAGTGTAAACAATGCATCGAAACAACTAGTGTAGTACCTAGTAAACTAGCGTGCTGACGAAAACTCTGGATCCGTAGAAACCATCTAAATTACATCTTTAGGACTCAGACGAAAGTCCAACATCAAATATACATTAAACCCTATATGGAAATACAAGGGTTTGGTTTGATACTTTCCCGATGTCCGATAACACTAAAAACTGCCGAAAAGCACTAAAAGCGACAATTTCAACACTTTTCCGCAGAAATTCTGCAGAAATCAGCTTTCTAATATTTTTACGACATGTAAAAATGTTATTAAACATATAATTCATATGAGGATACTTTCGGGTATCATCCGAACCAATAACTACATCAATTCACATGTGTTACACAACTTAGCGTTCAAATAACGTTTAACCGAAACAATTCGAAACGAATATCCGAACAATGTCGGATCTTTTTTTTAGTGACCATCTAATATTATTTAGATCATATTAGACTAGTAATGGTCACTTAACACCTTCTTAACACATTTATACACTTGAAACATTTAAACACCAAAACACCTAAACTTTGCTAAAAGTTTCTAACACTTTAAACACTTAACAACATTTCAACAATTCAAGACCCCCCCCCATGTTGTTGTGAACGGTTTTAAAGGGGTCCCACACCCTAATTTTTTTGTTCAATATCTAGATATTTTATTAGTTTGCAGGTGGATTATGTTGGTGAATTATTACAACACTTAACCACTAAGTAAACTAGCACTTTACCACTCATTTTTCATCTTTTATTATTTTCACTAAAACTCTCTCATCATCTTCATCCATCTTACCAAGAACACCAAAAACCCACTTCACTTTAGTCTTTTATTTGTTGATCAAAATGGATTTCCAAGTAACATAAAAAGATCTAAAGCTTTTGTAAGTAAAAGGAAGGGTTTTCATCCATTCAAGAGTATTCTACCATCAAGATCTTCATCTTCTTAGTTCTTAATCATCTTCTAAGATCATCCCTAGCCAAGTGCTAGAAGTAAGCTTCAAGATCTATTTTTTTTCATACTTATATTATGTTTATGATTGTTATTATAACTAATAAATAACTAAATAATCATACATAATAAACATGAAAAAATACAAAGAAGCAAAAAATAATAATCATGATATATTTATGTTGGTTTATATTGTGATCTAAGACTTGTTATATGCATATTCGATCTTGTTATGATGATTATGATATAAATATATTGTTAGAGGATGTTTTAAAAATATGATCTAACAATTATACATGTTTATGTTAAAATGGTTTTTAACATAAAGGTTTAAAGGGATGATCATAACATTTGATCTTGCGAAAGTATTTGAGGTTTTTCACTAAAAACAATACTTTTACAAGATTATAAAAAGTAACATACAACTTGAGATTTTTTATAAAAGTTGTTAAAACTAGAATTAAACTTGGTTTTTGAACTAGTTAGCATATGTTATGATCATGTATAAAATCCTACATGATTTTGAGATCACCTTAATGAGGTTATGTTATAAATCTCATGTGTTTTTTTTAGAAATGATATAAGAAATTGTTGATGATTTGAAAAGAAAATGATATGTAAATAAACATGGCAAAGTTCATATTACAAAGGAACTATGGACAACTTTTCTTAGAAATCATATGTTAGAAAAACTATCATTTTTTTTACAAAGTCTTTACAAGATTAGAAAGTTGGTCTTTCTAAACATAAAAATTGACATAAATATATATTTTGGTAAAATACATATTTATTGAACATATCAAGTATGTGCTATGTGTTATTATTTGTATTAGTTATATATAAAAGTTAGAGACTTGATAACAATGACACAAATAAATACAAGACATACTTACAACTAAAGACTTACAAGAATACATATAGACACACTTGAAAACAACTTACGGACATTCCGAGCTTTCGGACACAACTTATGGTCAAAACGGACGACAAGCGAATCTATAAACATATCGCCAATCCAAGGACTTACGACGACATATAGGCGATCTTTCGACGCGGACACAAAATTTACGTTACCATTAACAAAATTCGGACATTTTGAAACTTATAAAAACTATTATGTTTTTATTAACTAAAAAGTATACTTAGTTATTTTTATAAAAATGTTTTTATAAAAATGAAAGACTTATACTTTCAAATGGGCTTACACTTCTTAATGGGCTAGTTTATACAAATGGGCTATCTTTTACAAATGGGCTATTATTTATAAATGGGCTTAACTTCATAATAGGCTTATCAAACATATGGGCCAAGGCCCAATAACATTAAGCCCAATACTATTGAGGCCCAACACTATTGAGGCCCAACACTATTTAGGCCCAACACTATTGAGGCCCAACACTATTTAGGCCCAACACTATTTAGGCCCAACACTATTGAAGCCCAACGCTATTGAGGCCCAACACTATTGAGGCCCAACACTATTTAAGCCCAATAACATGAATTCTTGGATTAAGCCCAATGACTTATAATTGATAAAAACACAATTATACAATTTACTTATATGAGACACGAAATCAAGAAGACAAGACCCGATGATACAACTCACAAGATACAAGATTACATATATATATATATTTGGTGAAATATATATATAACCGTTTAACAATTCATACATCTAATACACAAATCAATGAACAACAAAGACATACAAGTCTTACACATATTTAAGACACAAGACTTGTACTCAAGTCATCTATAAAGACCGAAGTGTCTAACAAATGTAAGAACATTTGTAGGTCGCAACACTATTCAGGACGACCGCACGTGAGATCATAGTTAGTTACTATTCACGGACGCAATTCGGTGAGTTCATGTCCCCTATTCATTTAAATGTTTTACAACTTTACAACTATCGGGGAAAATACATGTTCAACGTATGTTAAAGTTAGGGAATGAAACACCTTAGATCATGTGCGAATTAGGGTTATACATCTAAGCACCATTAATCCAGTTTGGACCTAGGTACAAGTGGTTAGATCTAATGGGTATTGGCGAGCCCCACTCTTGGTCGTGGACCCATACAGAAGAGTGAGTTTGTGTCCCAGTCGATAGTAGTCGACATAAAATCGTCTAGGTTTGGATTGCTTCCTAATTCGTCACACATATTAATGTCCTCGCGAAACATTAATGATCAACGATTTCATTGACGCTTTACATACTACATCATTACATACAGATACATTTTATACAACTCACATTTTATGGATACATTTTATACAACTCACATTTTATGGATACATTTTATACAACTCACATTTTACGGATACATTTTATACAACTCGCATTTCACAGATACATCTCATACAACTAAACTGCATGAACTCACCAACTTTTGTTGATGTTTTCAAACTTAACATGTATTTCAGGAAATTAGTGGACCATGCAGACATTTCAGTCAAGGAAAGCAAGTATCAAGACTCCATGCCACCATTTGAAGGGTTTGCCCGTTATATACCGCCTCTTTGCGGTGATATAATGGTCAAAGCCTTGACATTTTAAGACTTACATTTTGATGTATAAAACGATGACAACTTATTTTCATTTTATGGTTTGTAACCAATACATTTAACTTATGTTGCGTTCTTTTGAAACGATTATGACAATGGCATTGGAGCTTGTTTTTATTCATTTAGTATGTTCACTTATATTGTTATGCAATGAGAACCGATCAGATCACACCTCGCGCTTCCGCTACGAGCGGGTGTGACAGATTGGTATCAGAGCATCGATTGTAGTGAACCAGGATTCTTTCTCGAGTCTAAGTCTACAATCACTAGGGACCTCTCACGAAAACCTCTTGTTCATGTTGAACAGATTATAAATACAATTTGACAGGTCAAAAGGTTTTCATTGCATAAACATTTTTCAAGGTCTACTACAACAAAAATTCACTTCACATAAATCAAGCGAGGACATTTCCATGGGTGAAGTCTATGAGAAATAGACACATTACATTAACATACTATGTGCCTACAATACATTGGATTATCAGTTTACGCATTATAAACGGTTTACAAGTTTAGCATATACAAATTCAACTTATGCAAGATAGAAATCCTTGTTAGATAGGATTTCATGTGATTGTATATATATATATATATATATATATGATTTATTTATATATGTGTTGTACAAAATATTTTGCCAAGAACAAAATACCTTCGACTTCAAACTCTATTATTATTCTTTACTCGCACGATGAAAATATCGACCTCACGTCTACTGCGGAGCTTATGGCGAACATGATTCCTAAGTGAAATCTTAAACTTAATTCCGTAAAATATGGTTGCTTTCTCGCGAATGCTGAGATGCCTGACCATGATAATGACGACGAGGTGGAGGTGGTAACCTTGGACAACAACTCCATTAGTGGGACGAGTTCCCCGTGACTCATACTAATCAAGGTTGATATACTCTTGTCCCTACAAGGAAGATGAAGTACTCATCTTGAAGGTGCCCATTCAGTTGTTATTGTTACATATTCTTTCCATTTCTATTTCATCTAACGTCGTGCCGTTCTGTGAGTAATGACAACGAACGTTGACACGTGAGCTATCACGAAGGTCCCTCCTATGTTGAAGGTATATTGACAATAGCGTTTCCTCTCTTACTGATCGGCTGCTTCATACGAGAGAACACTAGGGTGACCATGCAAGGCAATTTATTACTACGGTGGCCAACGTAATAACAAATTGTAGTGCATGGGAATTCTGGTGGACTCTGCGGGCCAAGCTAATGATCACTATTCGTTCAAAATTCTTAAGTTATTACTTGAGATTCAATTTTTTTTATCTATTAGAACACGAACTGAGGTGGTTAGTATAACACCCTACAATGCAATGCAATGCAATACAATACAGGAAGACGACACGTATTTTTTCACACCTAACATTCGATCTATATCACGATTCAGCTGAGACTAGTCATTTAAACAAACAAAACTTGTTAGCCACTTATGGAGGATTTTCCTCAACATTCTCGAAATTCTTGAACATGGGTTGGTTCCATGGTGTCTATGACACTTTACCCTACTTTATCTTACCTTACCTTATCATATTCCACCTTATCATATTTATTGGAAATGATACAATAAATTCCGTCGCTTGACATTTGTCTTTTCCCAAGGAATGGTATGGCATGAGCCATGCTGCAACTCCCTCATTGCATTCTATTCGACATTTTTAGAGATTCTAATAATCTTGCTAGAGCTCGTGAAACTCAAGCACTATTACCATATTTGTCACATGGACAAGTAAGACAAAGGATTTTCTCTATTTAGGACGATCGAGGTCCATAGAGTAGGGAATACATATTATATGGACGAAGACCACTGGTTGGTTTCCCCTCCTCAACGAATTATTTCTCTTTCCATTTAGACGTATGACCAATACATGCAAGAGGCATTACACCTTTTGGTTTTGGTTATCCACATTATCATTCATTTTCGGTTATTCGTATTATCATTTATTCAAACATATATGAACCATGCGGTCTTAAGGTTTCGATGACCGATTGCATTCTTCATTCTTGGGCGCATGATAGACTATATTTATCCAAATATATATGTCTAGATTCTTTTAATATTGAGTATTAAAAAGATCATGGCGCCAAAAGAAACAAACGTTTAAGTCAAAAGTTATGTGTTGAAAACCATTGCTTTTACACAAGACATGGTTTATACATGACATTGTTACGCAAGACATTGTTATACATGGCATTTGACGTTGGTATACACAAGACATTTTTGGTGGTTATTTGTAAGTGATGAGACGTGTGTAATATGATAAAAGCATGGTGGATACGCCGCTGGTACTTCCTATATGTAAGTGCTTATATTATATTGCATATCGTGGTGTTATTCAAACCTCTTTGACAAAGACAAGACATTACATTTTTGCACAAGACGCGACATCCTCTACACAAGACATAATATTCTATTTCAAGACATGATATATTTATACACTACATTTCTATTGGTTATTTATTTAACCATACATCATTCTTTTATATCATCTGATTTTCATATCTTTTTTCATATGATTTTATAAAAGAACTCGATCATAACTGGAGCCAATGTTGATGGTTACACTTGATGCTTCCACGGTCTCTCAAGGGTTGTTCCATACTGGGTAACACCCGAATTCAAACACACTGAGTGTTACATTTCGGTTTTAGCCTCGGAGATCCGAAGCATGACCGCATCATCCCTCCCTACCTCGATCACTCAAACAATAACTCTCGCCATGAGAGAAATGAAGGCAATTGCTGCCATAAATGATTTTGGCACCAGGATGTATGCTGGTAACTTGCCGAAATCCTAAATGCGACAAGTGAGACGTTCATCATGAGGGCAATTGCAAAAGCGCCAAGAGTAGCAGTGTGCTGAGACCGGGCGCAAAACAAAGAATAGTAAGACGATAATCCTTAAGAAGGGATCAAGCTAGTGAATAAGTGTGTGTGTGGTTAGAACTATGAATACTCCACAAAATCCCAATGATGTCCTGAGTACGTACACTTTACGATCATCATGTATCGATTCTTTTAATACCAACACCTAGCTTAGCTAGTGTCTTTAAATGTTAAGCATATACTCGAATTAGAGTCATGTTGGACACACATTACAATATCAAGTTAGCTAATGGGGAATTAGCTGAGACATATCAAATCATTAAGGGTCACTGGTACGTATTCTACCAATCAACATTTCACATCCATATTATTTGATACCATTGCCGATTTTTAGCTTTATCTCAACATCTCACATGCATAGTTTCATGGCTAGTGACGGGATTGTCTTAGCTACAATTAGGGATTGGGTTATCCTACATCTAAACATAGGGATTGGGTTGTCCTCTACATTTGCACAGGGAAGTCTTTACTACATAGAATTCAAAATGTACTTGGCCTAGAGTCAAGTAAGCTAGACATCTCCTCATTCTATAGAATTGGCAAACGGTAAACTAGCCGAGCCAGGAGCAAAAATTTCATATCGATCTCTTACCCATTGAGTTGGGTATTTTCGACGTAGTGGGTGGCATGGATTAGCTATCCAATAATCAAGCTGAAGTTCTCTGTCATGAGAAGATCATTCGCTTACCACTACCTAACAAAGATACACTTGTTATCCATGGAGGGAAGCGCAACACATCATTGCGGATCATCAATTGCATGAAGGCATAGAAGGGCTTACGAAAAGGTTGTACTGCCTTCCTAGGACAAGTTGTCGATAAGGAGGCCGTTGGGCCGCAGCTGACAGATATTCCTGTGGTAAAATAATTTCCTGAAGTCTTTCTTAAAGACTTGCCAGGACTACCACCATATCGACAAGTCGAGTTTCACATCGACTTAGTAACGGGAGCCACACCCATAGCCAGATCTTCATATCGATTAGCACCTTCCGAACCTTTTACTTGACCGAATAAGGATGTTGTGAGTTCATAACCCCCACTCTTTACCATTATACATCTTTATAAAGGTTTTGGGGGTGGAAAGACATGAAAGTTTTGCAAAACTGCACAACATTTCGATGAATGAAAATTCATATTTCTAAACCTTGTTACAAATGAATTTCCAACTAACTCAAATGGTTTATGAAAGGTTCTAGCTTCTACTCTAAGTTAGACTTACAATCTGGGTATCACCAATTACGAATTCAAGAGGAAAGCATACCGAAAACGACTTTTAAAACTCGTTATAGTTATTACAAGTTTCTCGTTATGCCTTATTGGGTTAACGAGCGCACTAGCGGTCTTTATGGATTTAATGAATCGCGTGCGCAAGCCATATCTTGACAAATTTGTCATAATATTCATTGACCACAATTTTTTTTTACTCACGATTGACAGATGAGCACGAACAACATTTGAGAACCATTTTCGAGCTACTAAAGATGGAGAAACTATACACGAAATTTTCCAAGTACGAATTTTGGATTCACAAAGTACAATTTCTCGGGCATGTAGTGAACGAGAAAGGCATTCAAGTAGACCCAGCTAAGATTGAAGCAAATGAGGATTGGGAAGTGCCCAAGACTCCAACTGGACTCCGACAATTTTTTTTTTGGGATTAACGGGATATCATCGGAGATCTATTGAGATTTTTTTTTAAAATTACTCAATTGCTAACCTCCCTCACCCATAAAGACAATAAATTTGCCCCAATCGAAAAACAAGAAATAGCAATAAAACTTATTCTTAAGATTGGTGCATAGCATTTTACAATCTTATCATTATCCGACGATACCGATGACTTTGTTGTAAACTATGATGCTTCGCATCAAGGATTGGGTTGCGTACTCGTGCAACGTGAAAAAGTTATCGTGTACACGTCGCGCCAATTAAAAAGTTCACGAGAAGAACTATACCACTCTCGACCTTGAGTTAGGCGTGGTGATATTCGCTTTAAAAATTATGGCGACATTATTTATATGGTACTCAATGCATTATTTTCACGGATCATAAAAGTCTTCAACACTTATTCAACCAAAAAGAATTAAACATACGTCAACGATGTACGGTTGAATTGTTGAACGACTATGATTATAAAATAAAGTACCATCCGAGCAAGGCGAACGTTGTAGCGGACGCCTTGAGCCGCAAGGAACGAGATAGAACACTGAGAGTTCAAGCATTAGAGAAGATGATTCACAAGCGCTCAAAGAAAAGCATATTCAAGAAGAAACACTTTGAGGCATGAAGGAACAATTAGCACCGAAAGAAGATGGAACTTTATACCTTATGGGTCAAAAAAGGGTTCCATTCTTTGGCGGCCTTCGAGATGATATTTTGAGGAAGCACATAGGCCTAAGTATTGAAAGAATACTATTGGTGGCCTAACCTCAAAAGTGATATCGCTACTTATGTCGGAGAATGCTTGACTTATGCGAAAGTCAAAGCCGAGTAGCAAAATCCCTCGGGATTGGTACTACAACCCGAGATTCCCGTTTGAAAATGGGAACAAATATCGATGTACTTCATTACGAAGTTACCCAGGACCTCAAGAGGTCACGACATGATATGGGTAATCATCGATAGACTAACAAAGTCCGCACACTTCTTACCAATTCGGGAGAAGGATAGTACAGAGAAACTAGCATAACTCTATCTCAAAGAAATTGTGACTCAGCATGGAGTGCCTATTTCAATCATCTCAGACCAAGACGGTCTCTTCATTCACGAATTTAGAAGTCATTTCAAGAGGCCTTTGGATCTCATTTAAATCTCAGCACGGCCTTTCATCCACAAACTGACGGCCAGAGCGAACAGACAATCCAAACACTCGAAGATATGCTTCGTGCGTGTGTTATGGATTTGGGCAGCAATTAGGATACTCATTTACCTTTGGTTGAGTTTTCATACAACAACAACTACCATACAAGTATACAAGCTGCACCGTTTGAAGCTCTTTATGGTCGAAAGTGTCGCTGTCCGCTATGTTGGGCGGAAGCGGGTGATAAACAACTAATTGGTCTAGAATTAGTCCAAGAGACTACAGATACAATCTTTCAGATCATAGACCGTATCAAGGCGGCTCGCGATAGACAAAAGAGCTACGTAGACAAGAGACGGAAGCCATTATCTTTCGAGGTCGGAGAGAATGTCTTATTGAAAGACTCGCCTTGGAAGGGCGTAGCAAGATTCGGTAAGCGTGGAAAGCTTAACCCCCGTTAGGTAGGACCATCTAATATCTTAGAAAAGATTAGCACCGTTGCCTACAAGTTGAAGTTAAAAAATAAACTGAGCAGTGTGCAAGACACATTTTATGTGTTGAATCTAAAGAAGAGTCCAACGCAAGAAACAGTTATCATCCAGGAGGATGAGATTCACATTGATGAAAAAAAATCCAATTCACAAAGCACCTGTTAAGATCATGGACCGGAAGGTCCAGAAAACACCAAGGAGTCGTAACATATTAGTAAAAATTCGATTGGAACTCTCGACACGGACCCGAATATACTTGGGAACGTGAAAATCAAATCAAAACCAAAATGCCCCCACCTGTTCGAGAATACTCCTGCAAAGGGTGACTCAGCTTGAATTTCGGGACGAAATTCTCAATAACAGGGGGAGAATGTGACAACTGCCACTTTCGGGTAATTTACGTACATTTAAAGCAATGATTTACATTATACACATATGTGTTTTGAATATTCGAACTGCATGATTACATGATATATATCTTAGAATACTCATGGAGTATTCATTTATGATGCACATGATTCATTTTTATTGGTCACATTTGAAACAGTGTAAACAATGCATCGAAACAATTAGTGTAGTACCTAGTAAACTAGCGTGCTGACGAAAACTCTGGATCCGTAGAAACCATCTAAATTACATCTTTAGGACTCAGACGAAAGTCCAACATCAAATATACATTAAACCCTATATGGAAATACAAGGGTTTGGTTTAATACTTTCCCGATGTCCGATAACACTAAAAACTGCCGAAAAGCACTAAAAGCGACAATTTCAACACTTTTCCGTAGAAATTCTGCAGAAATCAGCTTTCTAATATTTTTACGACATGTAAAAATGTTATTAAACATATAATTCATATGAGGATACTTTCGGGTATCATCCGAACCAATAACTACATCAATTCACATGTGTTACACAACTTGGCGTTCAAATAACGTTTAACCGAAACAATTCGAAACGAATATCCGAACAATGTCGGATCTTTTTTTAGTGACCATCTAATATTATTTAGATCATATTAGACTAGTAATGGTCACTTAACACCTTCTTAACACATTTATACACTTGAAACATTTAAACACTAAAACACCTAAACTTTGCTAAAAGTTTCTAACACTTTAAACACTTAACAACATTTCAACAATTCAAGACCCCCCCCCCCCATGTTGTTGTGAACGGTTTTAAAGGGGTCCCACACCCTAATTTTTTTGTTAAATATCTAGATATTTTTTTAGTTTGCAAGTGGATTATGTTGGTGAATTATTACAACACTTAACCACTAACTAAGTAAACTAGCACTTTACCACTCATTTTTCATCTTTTATTATTTTCACTAAAACTCTCTCATCATCTTCATCCATCTTACCAAGAACACCAAAAACCCACTTCACTTTAGTCTTTTATTTGTTGAGCAAAATGGATTTCCAAGTAACATAAGAAGATCTAAAGCTTTTGTAAGTAAAAGGAAGGGTTTTCATCCATTCAAGAGTATTCTACCATCAAGATCTTCATCTTCTTAGTTCTTAATAATCTTCTAAGATCATCCCTAGCCAAGTGCTAGAGGTAAGCTTCAAGATCTATTTTTTTCATACTTATATTATGTTTATGATTGTTATTATAACTAATAAATAACTAAATAATCATACATAATAAACATGAAAAAATACAAAGAAGCAAAAAATAATAATCATGATATATTTATGTTGGTTTATATTGTGATCTAAGACTTGTTATATGCATATTCGATCTTGTTATGATGATTATGATATAAATATATTGTTAGAGGATGTTTTAAAAATATGATCTAACAATTATACATGTTTATGTTAAAATGGTTTTTAACATAAAGGTTTAAAGGGATGATCATAACATTTGATCTTGCGAAAGTATTTGAGGTTTTTCACTAAAAACAATACTTTTACAAGATTATAAAAAGTAACATACAACTTGAGATTTTTTATAAAAGTTGTTAAAACTAGAATTAAACTTGGTTTTTGAACTAGTTAGCATATGTTATGATCATGTATAAAATCCTACATGATTTTGAGATCACCTTAATGAGGTTATGTTATAAATCTCATGTGTTTTTTTTAGAAATGATATAAGAAATTGTTGATGATTTGAAAAGAAAATGATATGTAAATAAACATGGCAAAGTTCATATTACAAAGGAACTATGGACAACTTTTCTTAGAAATCATATGTTAGAAAAACTATCATTTTTTTTACAAAGTCTTTACAAGATTAGAAAGTTGGTCTTTCTAAACATAAAAATTGACATAAATATATATTTTGGTAAAATACATATTTATTGAACATATCAAGTATGTGCTATGTGTTATTATTTGTATTAGTTATATATAAAAGTTAGAGACTTGATAACAATGACACAAATAAATACAAGACATACTTACAACTAAAGACTTACAAGAATACATATAGACACACTTGAAAACAACTTACGGACATTCCGAGCTTTCGGACACAACTTATGGTCAAAACGGACGACAAGCGAATCTATAAACATATCGCCAATCCAAGGACTTACTACGACGTATAGGCGATCTTTCGACGCGGACACAAAATTTACGTTACCATTAACAAAATTCGGACATTTTGAAACTTATAAAAACTATTATGTTTTTATTAACTAAAAAGTATACTTAGTTATTTTTATAAAAATGTTTTTATAAAAATGAAAGACTTATACTTTCAAATGGGCTTACACTTCTTAATGGGCTAGTTTATACAAATGGGCTATCTTTTACAAATGGGTTATTATTTATAAATGGGCTTAACTTCATAATGGGCTTATCAAACATATGGGCCAAGGCCCAATAACATTAAGCCCAATACTATTGAGGCCCAATACTATTGAGGCCCAACACTATTTAGGCCCAACACTATTGAGGCCCAACACTATTTAGGCCCAACACTATTTAGGCCCAACACTATTGAGGCCCAACACTATTGAGGCCCAACACTATTGAAGCCCAACGCTATTGAGGCCCAACACTATTGAGGCCCAACACTATTTAAGCCCAATGACTTATAATTGATAAAAACACAATTATACAATTTACTTATATGAGACACGAAATCAAGAAGACAAGACCCGATGATACAACTCACAAGATACAAGATTACATATATATATATATATATTTGGTGAAATATATATATAACCGTTTAACAATTCATACATCTAATACACAAATCAATGAACAACAAAGACATACAAGTCTTACACATATTTAAGACACAAGACTTGTACTCAAGTCATCTATAAAGACCGAAGTGTCTAACAAATGTAAGAACATTTGTAGGTCGCAACACTATTCAGGACGACCGCACGTGAGATCATAGTTAGTTACTATTCACGGACGCAATTCGGTGAGTTCATGTCCCCTATTCATTTAAATGTTTTACAACTTTACAACTATCGGGGAAAATACATGTTCAACGTATGTTAAAGTTAGGGAATGAAACACCTTAGATCATGTGCGAATTAGGGTTATACATCTAAGCACCATTAATCCAGTTTGGACCTAGGTACAAGTGGTTAGATCTAATGGGTATTGGCGAGCCCCACTCTTGGTCGTGGACCCATACAGAAGAGTGCGTTTGTGTCCCAGTCGATAGTAGTCGACATAAAATCGTCTAGGTTTGGATTGCTTCCTAATTCGTCACACATATTAATATCCTCGCGAAACATTAATGATCAACGATTTCATTGACGCTTTACATACTACATCATTACATACAGATACATTTTATACAACTCACATTTTATGGATACATTTTATACAACTCACATTTTATGGATACATTTTATACAACTCACATTTTACGGATACATTTTATACAACTCGCATTTCACAGATACATCTCATACAACTAAACTGCATGAACTCACCAACTTTTGTTGATGTTTTCAAACTTAACATGTATTTCAGGAAATTTATGGACCATGCAGACATTTCAGTCAAGGAAAGCAAGTATCAAGACTCCATGCCACCATTTGAAGGGTTTGCCCGTTATATACCGCCTCTTTGCGGTGATATAATGGTCAAAGCCTTGACATTTTAAGACTTACATTTTGATGTATAAAACGATGACAACTTATTTTCATTTTATGGTTTGTAACCAATACATTTAACTTATGTTGCGTTCTTTTGAAACGATTATGACAATGGCATTGGAGCTTGTTTTTATTCATTTAGTATGTTCACTTATATTGTTATGCAATGAGAACCGATCAGATCACACCTCGCGCTTCCGCTACGAGCGGGTGTGACAAAAAATGTAAAGGGTGACACAGGATGTACGAGGAAAGCCCTTGATCAATCTAGATCGCCGGCATAAAACCTCGGGAGCTGACAATCACAGCTGCCTTGTTCTTCTTATTGCTTCAAATATCAGGATACAGTGCAGGATATGATGCGGATCAACTAAGTGTTACAATGTGATTTCGATACAAGTGTAAGTGTGTTGTGAGTGTTTGCAGCTAGAGAGAAAGAGTGTACGAGAGAATGTGTGTTCTAATCAGATTTGATCAATCCTTTTTATAGTAAAAGAAACTAACTAACTATCCTATTATTCCGGGATTTAACAAATATTCCTTATGTGAACGTTGTAGTCCACGTCTTCCGGCTTCAACGTCCATAATCTAACAGATTTGCCCGACTCTTGCGGAGAAGAAGTCCACTTGAACGTTAGAGACTTGCACCATTTAATCTGCACGTGAGTTAATTAGTTACTACCAGGATATTGCATCAGGATGTTACCAATATCCTGATCCGGTATACTGGTCACAACAAAAGAAACATAGTCAGAATATTATTCAGGATATATGAGTAGAAAACCACCCATAACAATTATCCCCAAAATATATCTGTTGGTATACCAATTCCAACGGATATATTTTAAAACTTATCTCTTAAATCGAGGTTATTAAGTTGAAGCGACGATCGAGATATCATTGGGCAACTTCCAACGCGGTTTACACTCAATGGCTATCTATTACTCCCCTATATCTTCTCTCTTTCTGTTTGAAAACCAAATATCATCAACAGAATCTCTAGGTAATTATTCATTCTTTCTTCTTTTCATGCTAATCTCTTCATTCTACCCCCAATGGCTACCAGAGCCCGTTCTCATACTGGTGAATCGACAGAGACCTTCATCCAACAAAACCTACTCAAGAACCCCGAGAAGGAGATATGTGCCTTCGATAACGCAGACATCGCAGCGTTGAGAGCCTCCGGCGCCTTTCCAGACGGTGCAATTATCAGACCATTCGACCGGTCAGTTCGATCGGACGTTTCGTCAGCCGATTGGGTTTGTTTTCTGGCATATCCTTTTTCGCTAGGCCTTCGGTATCCCTTTCCCGAATACATGATGCAATTTTTTCAAACCACCGGTCTTTGCTTTGCCCAAACGATGCCCATGGTTTGGAGGGTATTGATTGTACTTAACCAAATAAAAAACCTTCACTTTCCTGATCTCTGCATCGAGGATATTCCGATCGCCTACCGTCTCCGATCACACGGTTCTAGCCGGTTTTTACTCTTTTCCACTTCCAGCAAACCCCTCATTCTCAAAGCCACCAAAAACGAAGATGGATGGCAACGGAAATTCTTCTTCGTTAAGCGAGATTCCATCTACGAGGGTGCTAGCCTTCCGGTGGAGTGGTTAACCACCGGTAGGGTTTAGGGTTTTAAGAATATCCCCAAATACCTTTTGGGCCTATACCTTGTGCTGATACTTTTTTATTTGTCCTTTATGCAGTGAACTTCAAAGAAGTAGCCCCTCCTACTGAAGAAACTGAAAAGAGAATCAAAGCAATTTACCAGTTACCGGAAGGATAGAGAAGCTTTTCCACACACCTCCCGAGTTCCAACCAATATTCATCGTCTGATATGTCTGGTAAGAGTTATTCTGCAAATAATTGATTAGCGTAATATAATGAAAGAGTAGAAAAGATTTAGAATTTCTCCTTTTATGCAGCACCAGTCAAAATCCCAGAAGTTTTCGACCTTGAGGAGTTGGACAGTTACTCTGATCCTGTCCAGATCAAGAAAGAGCCAAGTCCCAAACCTATTGCTTCATCCAAGCCTACCAGTTCTAAAGCCGTCATCATCCCCAAGCCTTCGCCAGCTACTAAGCCCAGACCTCTAGTTCTCGTAAGAGAAAAGATATTGATTCACCTGTCACTCCCGAAACGTTTCCCTACGAGAATCACGGATTCATCGAGGCAAGCGGGTTCATAACTTCCTTTCTCAACCAGGTATAGATCCTCATTCCATATCCTGCATATATGTCAAACCAGTATCTTGGTTATTATACAATAATACCTGCGTTTTTCATTGTAGGGCCTCGAACGTCTGGTTCACTTGTACGAAGAATCTTGCAGGCTCAACAAGATGCTCGATTCCAAATTGAAGAAAGCCGAGGTCACCATTTCCGATCAAGGTATGATCGCTGCTGCTAAATCTCAACATTACGAGGACAAGTTCAAAGCTATGACCCAGGAATACCAGGCTGCCATCAAGAAAGTTACTCACGAAGCCCAAGTCCATCTCGACGCCGCTCAGGCTCAACATGAACAGGATATGACCTCTTACCGGGAAGGCCTGAAAAGCTCCATCTTCATCTCCCTTCTTCAGGCTAGGCTAAGAATGTTTTACGAAACCCGGGCCCTGGGCTTTGAATGCCCTTCTTGGAATGTCGACGCCTGGGAGACGAAGCTAAGGGGTCTTGGCGGTAATCCTGTAGAGCATCCTGCTAAATCTGTAGCTGAGGTGTCTTCCAAAGCGACTGAAAAGCTAACTGGCGCTGGTGGTGCGGCTGAGAAGGATACTGGAAAGGATGTTGCTGATGAAGTCATGGAAGAGGGTGCTGCCCCTTGAATGCAGAGAAATGGGCAATGATGGATGTTGATGCTGAGGCCGGAGCCCATTTTTTTATTTGATGGTTGTGGTTTGTAATCCCTGAACAATTTACTTTTCCTGCACTTGAATAATTTACATTTCCTGCACTTAAAACAATATGATGGCCAAAGGTGGATGGGTCCTGAGTTTTAGGATGAAGCCCTTGGTCATTGTTTTGGTCAAAAATCAAGCAAGGATAATGCAACCAAATCTTTTTTTTGTGAGGTGTGATGCTTGAATCTATGAACAATTGTATGAATAATTTGCAAATCAAATAAAGAGGTGACACAAGGATTTATACGAGGAAAAAGCCCTTGATCAAGAGTTGATCTCCTGCATAAAAAACCTCGGGTGATGGAAACTACCGATCACCTACTAAGATTAAACAGAAAAATGGTTACAACTCGGGATGATAACAAGCTTGTTACAAGGATCACTAGTGTGCAAAAGTGTTAAAATGAATGAAATCGTCAAGTGAACTGTCGAGAGCTGTTCGAGAGTGTGTGTTTTGCTAAAATTAGCCAAGTGTTCTAACTCAAGCTTGTTATCCCCTATTTAAAATTAGAAATAACTAAACTAACTAACTGTCCGCTAATTGTTCAAGTCTCCCACGATCTCCATAACGTTTACAAGGGCCAAGCACGTGCGGAATATTGAGGGAATATGCTCCACGAATATCGGCAAGACCAAGTCCATGCACATGCTCTTGCAAAACAAGCTCACATACAAGGTAGACAACCGTTAGTGTAAGGATAACAATGAGGATCCTGAATCCTGGTCCTGCAACACATTCCGAGGATCCTGAATTCAAACAGAATTAAGGATCCGTGATCCTGGCAGTACTTGAGGATCCATGATCCTTAGGATTGGAAAATCCTCCCCTAACAATTTCCCCCAAAATATAAGGAGTAAAGTGTAAATTAGCGAGTTATATTTTTTGATCTTATCTGCAACTTACTAACGGATATATAGCCGTTATAATCTAACTAGCCGTTGCAAGTTATACGTCATTGAAGCAACGTCCCTACAGAATCATCATTGTATATATAGGTTAGAGATAAGGACTAATGTGCATTTAAATTCGAGTAATACTCCCTTTAAATCCTCATTCGAAGATCAAACAGGTACTTCTCTCTCCTTCTTCTCTTCACCTTCTTACTCTGCTCCTTCTTACTTTACCATCATCCATGACCAAGATGATGTTAAGATCTTCACCGGCTAAGGATCACCAAAAGGATGGCGCTCCAAAGAGCCAAGGAATCATCAAAGATTCTCCGAAGGAACGCTGGTTGATGTGTGCAAAATGCAACATATAAATTACATCAATTGTGGCATAAAACTAACCCTTTTTTAGTACTAATGTTGGAAAAAGTGTGCTTTTGTCTTCCTTTTGTATTTTCAGGATTAAATGAGCTCAAATTAACAAAAGAAGCAAAAAGACATCAAAATCTGACATAAATACAAGAAAAGCAACAAGACGTGACATGCCCGACCCCACGACAGCATCTTCCCAAGCAAAACAAGACAACAGAAGACTGAACACGCCTCGTGCTCAGCCAGCACGGGGGCGTGCCCAAGTGTCAGCAGAAAAGACAAAGTGGTAGAAGCTTCTATTGCCCACCACGGGGCCGTGCTCAGCGGACACGAGGCCGTGGTCAACTATAAGATTCGCACAATCCAGGCAAATCTTCATAGTACAAAGATTCTTCTGCACACGGGGTCGTGCTCAGCGGACACGGGGGCGTGGTCAACTAATAAGACAAAGCTGCATTAAATAAAGAAAGAGAGGATGTGGACACGGGGCCGTGCCCACTGGACACGGGGCCGTGCCCGAGCTTCTGTTCAGCCTATAAATAGGAGTGCTTGGCTCAAGCTCAAACCATCCCTTGGCACACCACCTCTCTCACACTTCACCCACCACCCACCACCACCATAACACCATCATCCACCACCATCATCCATTGTCCATCGTAGAGTGTGTGAGTCGTCTCGGGATCCAAGATTGATCGTAAGAGTTCTTGACAATCAAGGCCATGTTTGCCTAAGTCTCTTACATCACTTGGTGAAGACAAAGTGTCTAGTGTAATACTTTTTATTTCTAATCTTTTCGCACTTTTTATTTGGTTTTGTATTAATGACTTTAATAACTAGTTGCTTATTTTGAAGGTGATCTTTCCTTATCGTTTGTCCGTGGTGTCTTGGCATTATTTTACTATCTATATAAAATAAAAGATTTTCACCATTCATATCTCCACGGTCTATATGGAGGTATGTTGGCTAACTGGTCGGGGGTTAAGGGAACGGTTTGGTAAAGGTCTTGCCATTGGTCAGCGTTTAGAGGTCCTGCAATGGACCTGGGTCAAATTTAGTAGGACCTCCTTCAATACTTAACGGTATTGGATGGCGGGGGTCCAAACTCTTTGATCCCCTCATAAGTTAACTACTATTAATACTATAACCCGGCTATTTAGGAATGTATCCCTGCTGACTCAGACTACTTAGTCGAGGGTAACGTCACCTCCAAAAGAGGGGCCTACCATAATTTGCATTAATAACGTAATTAATTATCTTCCAATAATCCACCCTTTTAGGATTGTATCCTTGCTGACTCAAACTACTAGGGTGAGGGTAACGTCACCTTCAAAAGAGGGGCCTACTACAATAACTAAGATAATCTCTTAAATAAGTGCAAAATTGCGGAAATAATCAAAGGTTACACTAGATACGAGTCGGAACCAAGTGATTCATCTTGTCTATCTGTTTTTCTTTTTATTTTATTTTCAGCATTTTAGTTAGTTTTTATTTTTCTTAGCTTAAAACATTTTTCTAAACTTTTTATTTTAATTAGACGTTGAGGATAAACCGGTACTAAAAGTTCTTGTGTCCTTGGACGACCTCGGTATCTTGCCAACACTATACTACGCTCACGATGGGTGCACTTGCCCATATGTGTGTTTAGTGTTAGTAAAATATCGTGTTTTATAAATTTAAAACTTGGCTAAAAATAAGTGTTAAAGGGGCTTAAAATATACACCTAATATATATAACACTTCACACGCATCACTGGTGCATTACTGATCCTGAGATCGACAGGATTCGTCATTGCTTTCCGGTGAACACTGTCTTTAAACCTTTCGACCCTACCGCCTTGAGTGACTTCATTTCTGCAACTTCGGTTGCTTTTCCGGCTACCCCATTTCTGATAGGATACTCCTATCCTTTCCCTGCTTTCACTGAATCCTTCTTCTCACTCACCGGCATGTGCTATGTCCAGGCAATGCCTATGATGTGGAGGGTTTTGTATACCTTAGAGAGAATCATCGAGCAAGAAGACATAGAATTGGGGATGTCGGAACTTGCTGAATTGTACAACCTTGTGAGCCATGGTTCACTCAAGTTTTTAGCGCCGTTGCCGGGGACACAAGGATTTTAAGAAAGTTAGGAATCAACGGCCTAATCGTTTTTCTTATTTTTCATTTTTTTTAGGATTTTTCTTAATTTTTCAGCGTCTGCAGAAGTCAGCACGGGCCGTGCCCGCTGAACACGCCCCGTGCCCAATCATTGGAACTGGCAATCCTGTTTTAAGTCAGACAGTAAGCTGAACACGGGGCCGTGCCCACTCAACACGCCCCCGTGCCCAAGTTTCAGTTACTGAAAACAGAACCGTAAGATCCCGACGGTTGGTAATTTCTGACACGAACATGAGTGATACTGATAATTTTTACTTTCGGCACTCTTATGGTACAATGTGGTGTCAATTATGTGGTGGTAACCATAAAGAATTAGAATGTTATTTTCTAAATTATAAACCCCACTATATAGACCCATCGTTTCCTAGTATCCTTAAGAGGGGCGAAAGTAAAAATAATCCTTATCTCTCCCTCGAATGCTCCCAACCGGATATTCTAGGAGAAATGCTTCTTGATGAATTATTTCAACTAGAAGATCTAATTATTGCTTCGTTAAAAGAACTTAGGAAAGATTTCAATAATCGTTTCCAAAACGGTAACCAAGAAGAAGAGTTGGAAACGCATTCAAACAACTTCGTTGTTTCCAAAGATACTCCTAACTCTAGTGAGGACTTGAGCGATAGTCGTCCCTGTGTCGATTGTGCCGTGAAGGACTCCCCATCAACTTCGTTTGATGCATACATAGACCTGAGCGATTCGACATACACCTTCTTTAACGAGAGCCTGGAAAAGGGTTGGACTTGTCCACCTACATATAGCATAGGAATCACCCTCACCGACAACCTCTTGCGTTCTCGTCTTAATCTAGATCAATTAAGGTATCTTAGGCACTTTGGAGTTGTTCCATCCAGTAAGGAACCACCCGATTCGGAAAAGTTCCTTAAAAATTGGACGCACTTCATAAAACAGCCTTCCGACACGGGGCCGTGCCCAGGTCAACACGCCCCCGTGTCCACCAAAAGATTCCCTTCTGACTTTTGTCAGAATACGGACAAAACGTGTCAGGATCTTTCCTGCACACGGGGCCGTGTCCAGCCGACACGGGGCCGTGTCCAGCACGCTGTCGTTTTCTATAAATGCAGCCAAGAACCCTGCACATTTGGACCATCCAGGGACAGAGATTTGAAAGGATTTTCTGACTTACCATCCTAGGTATGTTCTAAAAGAAGGTTCTTACAAGCATCTTGTCCTTTCCTCTTTTATCTATTGCCTTCTTCTTCATCTTTCTTGCACCAACAACTCCATTAAAGCTTGATTTCAAGCTTTGTTGTGATGTTTATGGAACTTTTGTTCAAGGAATCTTTTTAAAAATAAGTTACACAACATTGTTTTAAGTTATTTTTGATCAAAAAAGCTTCATGAGTTAAGAAAATAATTTGAAACGCCAAGATTCCTTGTTCTAAAAATCTGCAGAAAGTTGAACACGGGGCCGTGCTCATTGAGCACGAGGCCGTGTCCGTTGTACTGTTTCATTAAAACAAACTCTTTTTGGTATGTTTTCGTAGAATGTCTAGCCAAAACAGTGGAACCTCTTCTGCGTACTCAAGGAACAGTCGACGGGAAAGGAGGCCATCGATTGAAGCAACTCTCGTAAGATACGTAATGGCGCTTCGTGAAGCCCTTGATGAGATGACTTCAGTGGAGGAGGTCCTCATTGACCGTATAAATTATCTCTCGGTGGGGTTGGAAAACAGTTTTCAAGAAATAAACCTCTTGCACCAGAGGTTAAACATTCTTATAACACCGCCCATGGAACCAGTCCTCCCTCAAGAGGATTGGAACCTAGCACTTGGAATCCCAAATCCCACCGGTTGGGACGATATTCCGGCGGAACCTCCTCTTGAAGAACTCCAAGAAATCCCGGAGGAAGTTGCACCTCCTCAACCCAATGCTCATGAGCCCGCTTTTCTTCTCCCTAGGGAGATCGAAGAGTGGCTCGCCGACGTGTGAGGAACCCATACCCGGAGGGAGAAGTTCTCAAGCCACTTTTAACTGAAAGATCTATCTTTTCGGAAATTTTGCTAGTAGAATAAATAGTAGGCTCGAACTTCTTGGATTTAGATTTCTTATGTTTCGTTGACCTAACTATCTAGTGTTTAGGACTAATATGTAATTCTCTCTATGATTAATGAATGATGGTTTTAGTTAAATTGGTGTTTGGATGGTGTTGAGATGACAAAGGATACAAGGGAAACTTGAACCAGCATCCCATGCAGGAAAACAGGACCGTGTCCACCCAACACGGCCCCGTGCTGTACAGTCTACAGAAAAAGACCCAGTTCAGGTAACTGGACACGGGCCGTGTTCACCCAACACGCCCCCGTGTCCAGGCTTCTGTTTCTCTTGATTTAATTTTGTTACTGGCACTTGAACACGGGGCCGTGCCCGGACAATACGGGGCCGTGTCCAGTGCCCAGTAACCCAAATTTTTTTGCTTTTTACACATTCAATCAACCTAAAAACTTATTTTTGGGACACATTGAGGACAATGTGTAATTTAAGTGTGGGGGGGATGCTAAAACCTTGAATCTTGCAAGTCCTAAATACAAGCCTTACACAAAACTCTATTGGAACCGCTAATCACCCCAAAATTTTTCAAAATTTTTCATTTTTTTTTACTTGTCTAGGTTTAACTCGGGAAATTCAAGTTCTCAAAAAGGTTATATTTTTACGAATTTACAACCGATAGCGTCATGATAAAAAGAACCAACATAAGAAAATTATGAAAAGGCATGGCAAACTTAGTTAAAATTTGATTATATATACTTGATCACGTAAAAACCCATTCCCACAAAAGTGAGTTTTGAGCCTTTATTGAGTATTCAATTACATATCTTTAAACTAAATGCTCATTTTTCGTTTCTTGTGTGAATAGCCGCTTGGTTCTTACAACTCTAGAACTTGCCACGACGATACATTCCCGGTCCTTACCAACTTAAACCCGAGTAAGTAAATGATGGAGGCATTAGGACTAACCCTTTTTATTTCTACACCATTATTTTTCTTTTTTTTACCATCTACCCAAAATCCCCCTAGTTAGCCCCTTTGAGCCTAAACCTTTTCATTTCATAACCCAATCCAAACACCCTTTTACCCACCAAAACCTTTTTATTTTTAACCCTTTGTTTTAGTAACAAGTTCGGTTTTTCGTATGACTTTTAGAAAAAAAAAATTTGTTGATGATGAAGCAAAAAGAAAATAAACAAACAAGTTCATCAAAAATAACTTTGTTTGAATAAAAGCTTCATCAAAATAAAAGTTACAAAAAAATAGAAAGTCTTACGAAAACCGACACTTGTTACGTTTTTCGCCCTTTTTCTACTAACCACTAACCACTAACCCAACCACCTACCTTTAACCCAAGCCTAACCCTTCACCCACAAAGTCCTCTTGATATTTACAAAGGTTTATAAGTTAAAAAGGAGGAGGATTGATTGCTTGGCAAGCCTATGGTAGGAGTAAGTTCCATGCCGCTCTCGAGTGATCCACAAATACATTTTCGGCCGAGTGTTGAGTGATCCCCGTAAGGTATGTGAACTTGTATATAAATAAAATTTTAAAGAGGCATGTTATGCCCTAATAAGTAATTTATCTTATGAAAAGTTTTAAATAAATCATGACGAATAGGATTGTAAATAAATAAAAATAAAACTAAATAAAGAATCTTGTAAATCCCGACACTCTATGACAAGCCCAAAAACCTTCTTTTCTACCCATTCCATTTGGGAGTGTAATAGCCACATATTAAAGAGTTTTGCTTGAGGACAAGCAAAGATTCAAGTGTGGGGGTATTTGATGTGTGCAAAATGCAACATATAAATTACATCAATTGTGGCATAAAACTAACCTTTTTTTAGTACTAATGTTGGAAAAAGTGTGCTTTTGTCTTCCTTTTGTATTTTCAGGATTAAATGAGCTCAAATTAACAAAAGAAGCAAAAAGACATCAAAATCTGACATAAATACAAGAAAAGGAACAAGACGTGACATGCCCGACCCCACGACAGCATCTTCCCAAGCAAAACAAGACAACGGAAGACTGAACACGCCCCGTGCTCAGCCAGCACGGGGGCGTGCCCAAGTGTCAGCAGAAAAGACAAAGTGGTAGAAGCTTCTATTGCCCACCACGGGGCCGTGCTCAGCGGACACGGGGCCGTGGTCAACTATAAGATTCGCACAATCCAGGCAAATCTTCATAGTACAAAGATTCTTCTGCACACGGGGTCGTGCTCAGCGGACACGGGGGCGTGGTCAACTAATACGACAAAGCTGCATTAAATGAAGAAAGAGAGGATGTGGACACGGGGCCGTGCCCACTGGACACAGGGCCGTGCCCGAGCTTCTGTTCAGCCTATAAATAGGAGTGCTTGGCTCAAGCTCAAACCATCCCTTGGCACACCACCTCTCTCACACTTCACGCACCACCCACCACCATCATCCACCACCATCATCCATTGTCCATCGTAGAGTGTGTGAGTCATCTCGGGATCCAAGATTGATCGTAAGAGTTCTTGACAATCAAGGCCATGTTTGCCTAAGTCTCTTACATCACTTGGTGAAGACAAAGTGTCTAGTGTAATACTTTTTATTTCTAATCTTTTCGCACTTTTTATTTGGTTTTGTATTAATGACTTTAATAACTAGTTGCTTATGTTGAAGGTGATCTTTCCTTATCGTTTGTCCGTGGTGTCTTGGCATTATTTTACTGTCTATATAAAATAAAAGATTTTCACCATTCATATCTCCACGGTCTATATGGAGGTATGTTGGCTACCTGGTCGGGGGTTAAGGGAACGGTTTGGTAAAGGTCTTGCCATTGTTCAGCGTTTAGAGGTCCTGCAATGGACCTGGGTCAAATTTAGTAGGACCTCCTTCAATACTTAACGGTATTGGATGGCGGGGGTCCAAACTCTTTGATCCCCTCATAAGTTAACTACTATTAATTGTTGGTGCATACATCTGTCGACGTCGTCTTATATCGAGTCTGGGTTGCATTGCGGATATGATCAAGCATGATGTCATCATGTTGAATGATGACATCATAATAGATGACATCATCATAAGTCATCATCATTGCAACATGAGACAAAACGACAAGAAACATTACAAATTAGAAGTGTCCGTTTGAAAGTTAACTTGTCATGACCTTTTGAATAGGTCACCGTTTGAGAGGCTGACCGTTTGAAGGGTGGCATGTCACCTTCAAACGGTTAGGTCCTTCTCTATAAATTGGCTTCAAACGTTCATCATTTGTAACGATTCAAGATTTGATACCGAGGTGCTGTCGGTTTATTCTCTGATTGTAAACATTGTTAATTGAATATACAAGAGATTTAAAGTGTATTTCAAGCTGTTTTCAAGTTCGTTTCTTAGTTTCCGCCTCTGAAACGTATGAGAGCTCTTCTGAACGACTCATTCAGGTCGAAACACGATCCTACAAGTGGTATCAGAGCTCAGGACGAGGAGTTCTTGCCATATTCAGCTTGAAAATCTATTTTCTTCACCTTCTTTTCAAAACTGAACAAGTTTTCACGGTTAAAATCGGCTATAACTTTCACAGAATGTGTAAAAGTGCATTTTAACAAACCCTTGAAAGTTTCAGCCTTAAATTCGAAGTAAAATTGGTAAAAATGGCTTGAAAATTGGTGACCGTTTGAACGAAATTAACCTGACCGTTTGAAAGTTGCCATCGTGACCGTTTGAAATTGCCAGACCGTTTGAAATTGATCTTGTCCGTTTGAAAATGCACATGACCGTTTGAAAAATGCACCTTACCGTTTGAAAATGCACATGACCATTTGAAACATGAACATCGTTTGACCGCTTGAAGGTGCATCGAGTTGTGTGAAACATAAAACGAGGTTGGCAGTATGTTGGGATAAGAGATCATGTGATGTGTGTCGGTTTTTGTGTGAACCGCTTGAAAGTACATAGAGTGGTATGAAATAGGTTCAGGTCTCGTAAATTGATATTAGTTTGCATGTGATCTACTCATATAAATTGTCGGCCATATTACATTGATTGAATACATAAGAACTCGTGGCCAAAGAATTGCATGTGAAAGCTTCTTGTACAGTTTGTCAGCATTGATTATGTTGACTCATGAATTAAAATCAAGCCTCGTAAATTGTTAAGATGTGCACGTGAATATTAAAGTGGACGGCCCAATTGAGGAATTAAAGAATCAGTCAACTAACTCGGGTGGTCCAATAGGAGTTGAGTAGAGATCACAATTGTGTTCATAGTTGCGGCCAAATCAAATTGTGTTGAAATTTAAAGTTGTCAGTGTGTTCGTTATTGAAGGTCCAATCAGAATTATAAGCCCATGTGATTTCATTTGTTTCATCGGCCCATGTGACTTGATAAGTATTTGTTTTTTTTTTTTTTAAAATTTCGACCCAAACACAATTTATGATCAAGTCTTAAAGTGCAACCCAACAGAAGTGAAGTGAATTGAGTTTTTCAAGTCATCGGCTCAATCAGTGAAGGCCCAACTGAATCCATTTCATTCCGATCAAGTCCATTCATTCAGTGTCTTCACTCGAACAACATTAGAACGAGTCCGAGAATTTTTGACACGAATTCTAGATCGATTCAACTGTTACACACGTTCACATTTTCTCGGTTCGTTTTAACTGATTAGTTGTTTTTGTTTTCATTCAGGTGTTTTTCCGAGGTGTTTCACGAGGTGAACCAGTTTGCATCAAGTTAGTTCGTTTGTAATTACCAGTTCACTTGAGATTTGATTCCAGTTCATTTGAAAGTCCGAGTTTGTGAATTTTGGGAAATCGAAACATGGAAAAGGAGTTACTGAAGAAGTCTTTTGACAAGTTTGTAGCTTTGACCATGAAACAACAAAGATGACCATTGATAGATATTGTCATTTAGTCATGGAAATGGAAAGATTGAAAATTAAGAAAGATAATGATGAATGGATTGATAAACTTGCTGATGCATTACCACAGCAAAAATGGGGAACTTATCTGTTGATTGTAAAACATATGAGAAAAACTGAAAATATGAATCTGGCACAGTTTATTAAGAAAATTGAAGAACATGAGTTGGAAGCAAAAGTAGAAATGGAGAAAGCAGAAGTTGAAGTAGAAAAGGTTGTAGAAGTTGAAAAAGTCGTTGAAGTTGAAAAGATTGTCGAGGTTGAAAAGATAGTTGAAAAAATGGTTGAAGTTGAAAAACCATGTTTGAAATGTTCAGAATCTTGCAAAGTTTGTGAGGAGAAAGATAAGAAGATTGCTGAATTAGAGAAGATTAAAGAAGATTTACTGTCTGATGTGAAGTATGTGAAGGAGTCATATGATGTGCTCAACAACACAGTTGATCGTCTGAAAAAGACAAATACAGAAATTGAAAAGGCAATGGAGAAAATGAGCGCAACATTAATGACAAAGCAGAGTGTCATAAATGATTACATCGAAGACTGTGCTAATCTGAAGAAGGAGTTGGAGCTTGAAAAGATCGAAAGTGAAAGGATTAAACGATTATTGTTGAGTTATACTACTTGTGATTATTTGATTTATCGTGTTTATCCTACTGTTGCAGGTCTGGAAGCGTTCATGGATAAAAAGACTGAAAATACTGATACTGGTAAGAAACCAAGTGTCAAGTATAACAGATGTCCACCCCCGATCCATGAAACTTATTCTCCAAGGAATCCTAACGAGGAGCGTCTAAAAAGGCAGTCAACATCAAGTTAAAGTCTGAAATCATTGATGAATTACCAGACAATATTGATGTTACATTCACAGCGTCTGACACTGATCATGAGTCTGAGTTAGTAAAGAAAGTTGTCGATCAGGTGTTAGATACGGATGAAGAGTCAAAACCGGAGTCTAAGTCGGAAAGTTCGAGTTCATCAGAAAAGAGTCCGAGTTCGCCGGTCAAAAGGGTTTATGATAATGAATTCCTTCTATCAAAATGTAATTTGAATGATGGACCAATCAAAGTAGCATATACTTTGAATGATTCAGACAAATTATTTTCTGATGAAGAATTTCCAATAAGAAGTGTAAAAAATGAAATGATCAAACAGGTTTTCAAATTGACAGAAATTAATATTTCTGAAATAAAAGATTTAAATCTTGCTGAAAAACCTAAAAAGTACACTTCAAGGGTCCAACAGAGATTGAACAAGAAAAAGGGTTACGGTTGTGGTTATGGTTTTCAAAAGAAACCAAATCATAATGGTAATCTCAAAAAGAAAGGTCTTGGTTTCAATTCTTCAGAAAATTATAAAAATCAGAAAACTTATAAACCAAAAACAAAATTTGTTTCAGGAGGAAGTTCAGAGGATGAACTGAAGAAACCGTTCTGGAAGCAGTCGAATCAAGAGTTTCTTGCTGAAGTAAAGAAAATGTGAGAAAGTTTGCTTCAAGAGTTGACAGAAGAACCTGTTTCAAATTGTCACACCCCGACCACGTAGAACATACGAAACGTGGCGGAAACATCGGGGAGTGTTGTAACAGAATTAATTGTTTCAAATCCATGGCAATTGAAGTTTCGTTTTATTGATAATGGTGTTACAATGTCTTATCAAACTAGGAAAAATACAACATAATTAACTAGGTACGTCAGCATAAAAATGCCTGTGAGATACATAGGTTTTGTGAAAATAGGTTTCATGACTTATGTTTGAGAAAATGTTTAGTCATGAACCTTGTAATTTGCTTTGTTTTTGTAAATCGTTTGAAAAACGATAAGGTCAGATGATATGTATAAATAAGAGAATAATGTATGGTTAAATGAATAACCATTTTAAAATGAGTTTGTATAAGATAAGTTGTTTGGAAATCAATGTCTTGTGAAAAGTATGTTATTTGTATAAAATGTTATATGTCTCAAACTGAAATGATTCAAATAACGCTACAATATGTAATACCATACAAACACTTATATATAGGAAGTACCAGCGGCGTATCCACCATGCTTGTATCATATTACACACGCATCGTTACTTAATCACTTAATCAAACCAAAACGCCAAAGTAATGTTTAACAGTTGTAGAAATGTTTATGTATGGTCAAATACGGTTCATGCGGTTCACAGATATAAACGGTTCATAGATACAGACGGTTCACAGAGTACAAACGGTTCACAGATACAAATGATTCACAGATTCAAACGGTTCATAGATACAGACGGATCACATAGTCAAATGTTTACAACGGTTCAATATGTAGTATAATGTGTTCATATGCTGGATAAGCATATGCAACAGAAAAGCAATGTAAAACAATGTACTAAGTATGCACACAATGGGCATACATAGCATGTAATGTAAGACAATGTACTAAGTACGCACACAATGGGCATACATAGCATAAAATGTAATGTAAAACAATGTACTAAGTACGCACACAATGGGCATACATAGCATGAAATGTAATGTAGAACGATGTACTAAGTACGCACACAATGGGCATACATAGCATAAAATGTAATGTAAAACAATGTACTAAGTACGCACACCATGGGCATACATAGCATGAAATGTAATGAAATCATGTACTATAATGTACTAACGAACATAGCAGGTATATGATGTAAAAGCATGGAAGTAACAAGTAGGCACATGTGTTCCACCCCAAAACAGTTTGGAAAACAGTAAAAGAGGGGTCTATGTACTCACCTGAGATTGCTCAGTAGTCCTTGAGTAACAACTAAACAATGCTAGAGATCGCGGATATCAAACGGCACCTAGTATAGGTAGCTACATTAATAAACCGGACCTAAATCGGAGGATCGGGTAGCATTAGGGTTTGTAAACCAAACGAGTGTAGAGACTCGTGTCTTTTGGTTTAACAAAGCCTACATACTAAATGAAACTTAGCCTAAGTGTCTACGACCCATTACGACCCGTTTAGGTAGCTTATGCTACTTTAACGCGTCGTTCGCGTGAAACGCGTTCGGACCGCCTAACTAGCCCTATGACAAGTGTTATATGCCTAAACATATTACATAATCAGTTATGTGACAAAGGTTTAGGTTACATATGCTTAATTACCAATTATACATGAAAAGGGTATTCTGGAAATTTACCTAAGGCATATAAACTACCTATCATACAACTACTTAAACGATGTGACCATAGGGTATAACCTTGGAAGGTTATTCCCTACCTACTATGGTCACCTAATGTGTTTGGTCGGATCCTAATGATCGACCAAACTGGGTCGGGTTCGAAGGTATAGGCGATTTATTAGATCGCCTACCCTACGACCCTAGACAACGTGGTAGTCAGTGGGCATAGTCCCAAGGGACTATGACCAACGTGATTACACTCACGTTGCGATGTTCAAACGAACTTCGCATTGACCATTACTGGTCAACGCTGAAAGTCAAACAAAGTTTGACTTTCTGACTCGAAAAGCAGTAAAATAAGGAAAAGAACGAAAGAATACTTACCCAGGGTCCCCGAATACTAATCCCGATCTAAGTAACTCAGGTATGAAACGAAAGTTCCAACTTAGAGTCCAAATGATCAGATTTGTGGGTTTTGAAGCAATGGGGGGGGGGGTGGGTATTTATAGGAAAAGTAGAGCCGTTAGGATCGTTTCTTGAATATCGTGCCACGATCCGAGCCGTACACTTGTTGAAAGGTTATGGAAGCCACATATGATCCTTATCTTAGTGACTAAGCAACTTAAAACATGTGGTTAAGGATCAATCAGCTGCAACTTGTGATTAAAACATTGAATCTGGTCCAGATCATGCAGTCGCGTAGCGCGACAGGTAGGCCCTTAGGTCTCGCGCTACGCTACTGCCTCCCAGTTCCAGAATTGTTTCAAAACTGGCAGAAATGGTCCCTGCACGTGTTTAAGGCCTTTTTCGATGCGTTTGAACCCCGTTAACCTCATTTCAAGGCTCTAAAATGAAGTTAAAGTATAGGGAACTCAAAACATGCTCAAAAATATGCCGGATGTTGGTTCGTTTGGTCGTACGAACGCGATGTTCGCTTAATTACGACGGAATGCGCATAAGCGCGAAAAACGAACCAAATGACGCAACGAATGGATTTTTCTTATGGCGAACACTAAAATATAATATAGTCATGCTCACATAAATTTTTGGATGTCCAGATGTATTCATAACGTAAGTTATGCGCGAAAATGCAAACTTGTGCACTTTTTGACACTTTTAGTCCCTGAATGACCCAAAAGTTTATTTTAGCACACCGAACCCCTCAAAGCCTATTTCTAAGCTATATAAAGGATATTTATGGTATGTTTAACTTATGGTCATGTTCCGGAATGTCTGTTACAGTTCAAATTGGCATACTTTCGCAGTTTGTCAACTTTAGTCCCTGTAAGCGATTTAACTTGATTTTTGCCATACCAAAGCCTTCAAAACTTATTTCTAAGTTAAGTAAAGGTTAATTAAGGTATGTTAAGCCTATTTCACTATTCCGGAGTGTTTGTTTCATTAAACTGGTTATATTTACGCATCAGTGCGCGTATAACCTTCCAGAAAGCGATTTAGAGCTTGAAATCGAACAAGAGTTGATATGTGCAAAAGATACACATATTTATACAAGTCCAAAGTATGAAATACAATATTTCATTGGTTTGGCATTTGTTTGATGGTTGAAATGACACAGGTGTTACATTCTCCCCTACTTTAGGAAATTTCGTCCCGAAATTAATTCGTAGGAGTACATTTGTGACTTTGTGTCAAAACAACCACCAGAGATATGTAAGGCATAATCCTGTCATTTCCTTAACGGACATTCTTCAGAACGAAAATGAACAGACGGAGTCATTTTCCTCAACGAGTATTCTTCAGAAGCGGAAATGAAGGAATAAACAAACGGGGATTCATTTCCTTAACGGAAAATCTTCAGAAACGAAAATGAACAAACGGAGTCATTTTCAACAGATGCTTCCTCAGAAACGGAAATGAAAATGATAGACAAACGGATATTCATTTCCTCAACGGACAAATCTTCAGAAACGAAAATGAACTAACGGAGTCATTTTCAACGGTTGTTTCCTCAGGTTCGGAAATGAAAATGATAGACAAACGGATATTCATTTCCTCAACGGATAATCTTCAGAAACGAAAATGAACTAACGGAGTCATTTTCAACGGTTGTTTCCTCAGGTTCGGAAATGAAGGATTAAACAACGGATATTCATTTCCTCAACGGATAATCTTCAGAAACGAAAATGCACAAACGGAGTCATTTTCCTCAACGGGTATTCTTCAGAATTGGAAATGAAGGATAAACGGATATTCATTTCCTCAACGGATATTTCTTCAGAAGTGAAAAATGCATAAACAGAGTCATTTTCCTCAACGGGTATTCTTCAAAATTGGAAATGAAGGATAAACGGATATTCATTTCCTCAACGGATATTCTTCAGAAGTGAAAAATGTATAGCTAGTTCATTTTTCCTCAACGGATACTTCATCAGAATTGGAAATGAATAGGGTTAACTACTAGGTACATGACAAAGCTTGTTGTGGTTTCTGTGCACTAAATTCCATAATTATGTATGCATCCATAATTACGTAATTCCTTACACAGTCCGCACAGTTTGTCTTGTAATGTTCATAAGCACATAATCACGTAGTTGTTTAATTGTTATTATCTTGTTATTGATTGCTATTAACTTGGCACCTCGTGCTTCGTTTCTCTTGGAAGAAACGGGTACTTAGGATTTTCGTGAAAAACGCAAGAGATCATACAATGGAAGAAATTTGGGAGTAGTCTGTTCTTCAAGGAATGCGGTTCCTTGATTGTCGGTATTGTAGGGGATATGTTGTTTATACATACAATCACATAAATACATTGCAATGTAAATAAAAGATTTATTTATAAACAATGATAACAACTGTTTCTTGGATCTTGACAACGAAAGAAAATAATACATAAGACGTGATTTTTTTTTCTAAACGATGTTGTCTTCTGGTTGATCAAATGCTCATTCCTGCGCTGGATTTGCATTAGCAAGTCTTGGGCAATTCCTACGAAAATGGCCCATCTCGCCACAGTTGTAGCAAGATCCCGGTGGAAAACGAGCTTGTGCAGGATTGTTGCCAGCTTGATTTGGTGCAGCTGCGGTTGGGCAAACCCTAGCTGTATGACCTATAAGTCCGCAAACTTGGCATGTGCGGCACTTCACCCCAGCATGATGATGTAGGCCACATTGGTTGCACAAGGGTGCAGTTCCGTTGTAGGGTTTCCTGGCAGGGGGTTGAGCTGGTTGGTTGAGGACGGCTTGATCATTGTGAGCGACCACAGCGTAGTTCTGAGAAGCCTTTCGCTTCTTTGACCTCTTAGGGGATCCAGTCTGTTCATCCATGGTCTTTGATTCATCGATTAGTTTCGATTCTTCGACCGGCTTCTTGTCACCTTTTCAGAAAAGTTTACCTTTCCTGATCTTTGATTCGGTCAAGGTTGCAGATAGCTCAATGGCCTGTCTAACTGTAGTAGGGTTGCTACCAGTCAAAATGTCTTGTATTGAATCAGGGAGGCCATCAATGTACTTTTCGATTGCCTTATCCAAAGGCGTGACCATGTTTGGGCATAACAGACTTAACTCCTCATAACGGTCCGTGTAGGCTCGATGCTCACCGCTGTCTTGCTCAAGATTGTCGAATTCCCTTTCCAAAGCCCTGATCTCGTGTCGAGGACAGAATTCCTTCATCATAAGGGCTCTAAGTTCAGCCCATGTCTGTGCTAGAGCAACCTCTGCACCACGATCTCTCATAACCCCGTTCCACCACGTAAGGGCTCTCTTCTGGAACACACTCGAAGCAAACTCGACCTTGCGATTGTCAAGACACTGCACGTGGCGGAAAGTATTCTCAATGCTCTCGAACCATTGAAGAAGCCCAGTCGCTCCCTCAGAACCACTAAACTTGAGTGGTTTCGCCGAGTTAAAACTCTTGAAATTGCATGGACCATTGTTGTTGTTGTTGGCTTGATTCCGTTGAGCAAAGAGGTTTGGGAATTGAGCAGCCATTTGCTGCGCAATGATTTCTGCCAATTCGGCAGTCGCTATCTGGCTTTCGCGTCGAGGAGGCATTCTAAAAGAGGAAACATGAAAGGAAACGAGTGAGAGAATTAGACGAAAAGAATGAGATGAAACAAATTTGATGAAAGCAATGGATAGTGGTCATTTGTTTGTTACTACAAAGCAACAAACGACACACAGTGACTAATCAAAGTAAATGAGTCAAAATAATGTATCGCGAAGACATGCTCGCCTATAAGTGAACACTCATCCCAAGAATTCCCAGGTAAGCACAACTGGTCTCGCGTCTGATGAGATGTATACGAAGTGCTTGCCTAGACAGAAAACCCAGAATACAGGCATTCACCCTTCCAGTTTGCACGTGTTCACATTATTTAAAACCCAAAACCTTGACGAGATTTTTGAAAACTCAAAGGGGTTCAAAACCTTATAACAGAGGGTTCAAAACCTAGTAATTAATCATCCTAGAACAGATGATTAGTTTTCAAAGCGGTTTCGAAAATTTATGTTCTTGTTGTGGTAGTCGCCTAAGGATAGGTGACGGTATTGTTTTATGACTAAACGCAAGTAAACTCGCGTTAGGGTCCTAAGAAGGTTATAGACTAGGTCAAAGCATTACTAATAACCTAATTCCCTATAACCATTGGCTCTGATACCATCTTTTCTGTCACACCCCGACCACGTAGAACATACGAAACGTGGCGGAAACATCGGGGAGTGTTGTAACAGAATTAATTGTTTCAAATCCATGGCAATTGAAGTTTCGTTTTATTGATAATGGTGTTACAATGTCTTATCAAACTAGGAAAAATACAACATAATTAACTAGTCTTGCATCTTTTATTGTCACTAAAGCCCAAGTCTGCCTATATGTATCTTGATCATCTTATGCAACAGTTCCTGAAAAACACATGTGAAAATAGGTACGTCAGCATAAAAATGCCTGTGAGATACATAGGTTTTGTGAAAATAGGTTTCATGACTTATGTTTGAGAAAATGTTTAGTCATGAACCTTGTAATTTGCTTTGTTTTTGTAAATCGTTTGAAAAACGATAAGGTCAGATGATATGTATAAATAAGAGAATAATGTATGGTTAAATGAATAACCATTTTAAAATGAGTTTGTATAAGATAAGTTGTTTGGAAATCAATGTCTTGTGAAAAGTATGTTATTTGTATAAAATGTTATATGTCTCAAACTGAAATGATTCAAATAACGCTACAATATGTAATACCATACAAACACTTATATATAGGAAGTACCAGCGGCGTATCCACCATGCTTGTATCATATTACACACGCATCGTTACTTAATCACTTAATCAAACCAAAACGCCAAAGTAATGTTTAACAGTTGTAGAAATGTTTATGTATGGTCAAATACGGTTCATGCGGTTTACAGATACAAACGGTTCATAGATACAGACGGTTCACAGAGTACACACGGTTCATAGATACAGACGGATCACATAGTCAAATGTTTACAACGGTTCAATATGTAGTATAATGTGTTCATATGCTGGATAAGCATATGCAACAGAAAAGCAATGTAAAACAATGTACTAAGTATGCACACAATGGGCATACATAGCATGTAATGTAAGACAATGTACTAAGTACGCACACAATGGGCATACATAGCATAAAATGTAATGTAAAACAATGTACTAAGTACGCACACAATGGGCATACATAGCATGAAATGTAATGTAGAACGATGTACTAAGTACGCACACAATGGGCATACATAGCATAAAATGTAATGTAAAACAATGTACTAAGTACGCACACCATGGGCATACATAGCATGAAATGTAATGAAATCATGTACTATAATGTACTAACGAACATAGCAGGTATATGATGTAAAAGCATGGAAGTAACAAGTAGGCACATGTGTTCCACCCCAAAACAGTTTGGAAAACAGTAAAAGAGGGGTCTATGTACTCACCTGAGATTGCTCAGTAGTCCTTGAGTAACAACTAAACAATGCTAGAGATCGCGGATATCAAACGGCACCTAGTATAGGTAGCTACATTAATAAACCGGACCTAAATCGGAGGATCGGGTAGCATTAGGGTTTGTAAACCAAACGAGTGTAGAGACTCGTGTCTTTTGGTTTAACAAAGCCTACATACTAAATGAAACTTAACCTAAGTGTCTACGACCCATTACGACCCGTTTAGGTAGCTTATGCTACTTTAACGCGTCGTTCGCGTGAAACGCGTTCGGACCGCCTAACTAGCCCTATGACAAGTGTTATATGCCTAAACATATTACATAATCAGTTATGTGACAAAGGTTTAGGTTACATATGCTTAATTACCAATTATACATGAAAAGGGTATTCTGGAAATTTACCTAAGGCATATAAACTACCTATCATACAACTACTTAAACGATGTGACCATAGGGTATAACCTTGGAAGGTTATTCCCTACCTACTATGGTCACCTAATGTGTTTGGTCGGATCCTAATGATCGACCAAACTGGGTCGGGTTCGAAGGTATAGGCGATTTATTAGATCGCCTACCCTACGACCCTAGACAACGTGGTAGTCAGTGGGCATAGTCCCAAGGGACTATGACCAACGTGATTACACTCACGTTGCGAAGTTCAAATGAACTTCGCATTGACCATTACTGGTCAACGCTGAAAGTCAAACAAAGTTTGACTTTCTGACTCGAAAAGCAGTAAAATAAGGAAAAGAACGAAAGAATACTTACCCAGGGTCCCCGAATGCTAATCCCGATCTAAGTAACTCAGGTATGAAACGAAAGTTCCAACTTAGAGTCCAAATGATCAGATTTGTGGGTTTTGAAGCAATGGGGGGTGGGTATTTATAGGAAAAGTAGAGCCGTTAGGATCGTTTCTTGAATATCGTGCCACGATCCGAGCCGTACACTTGTTGAAAGGTTATGGAAGCCACATATGATCCTTATCTTAGTGACTAAGCAACTTAAAACATGTGGTTAAGGACCAATCAGCTGCAACTTGTGATTAAAACATTGAATCTGGTCCAGATCATGCAGTCGCGTAGCGCGACAGGTAGGCCCTTAGGGCTCGCGCTACGCTACTGCCTCCCAGTTCCAGAATTGTTTCAAAACTGGCAGAAATGGTCCCTGCACGTGTTTAAGGCCTTTTTCGATGCGTTTGAACCCCGTTAACCTCATTTCAAGGCTCTAAAATGAAGTTAAAGTATAGGGAACTCAAAACATGCTCAAAAATATGCCGGATGTTGGTTCGTTTGGTCGTACGAACGCGATGTTCGCTTAATTACGACGGAATGCGCATAAGCGCGAAAAACGAACCAAATGACGCAACGAATCGATTTTTCTTATGGCGAACACTAAAATATAATATAGTCATGCTCACATAAATTTTTGGATGTCCAGATGTATTCAGAACGTAAGTTATGCGCGAAAATGCAAACTTGTGAACTTTTTGACACTTTTAGTCCCTGAATGACCCAAAAGTTTATTTTAGCACACCGAACCCCTCAAAGCCTATTTCTAAGCTATATAAAGGATATTTATGGTATGTTTAACTTATGGTCATGTTCCGGAATGTCTGTTACAGTTCAAATTGGCATACTTTCGCAGTTTGTCAACTTTAGTCCCTGTAAGCGATTTAACTTGATTTTTGCCATACCAAAGCCTTCAAAACTTATTTCTAAGTTAAGTAAAGGTTAATTAAGGTATGTTAAGCCTATTTCACTATTCCGGAGTGTTTGTTTCATTAAACTGGTTATATTTACGCATCAGTGCGCGTATAACCTTCCAGAAAGCGATTTAGAGCTTGAAATCGAACAAGAGTTGATATGTGCAAAAGATACACATATTTATACAAGTCCAAAGTATGAAATACAATATTTCATTGGTTTGGCATTTGTTTGATGGTTGAAATGACACAGGTGTTACACAAATGCCAAGAAGTTGGACATATAGCTTGGAATTGCCCCAAGACCAACTACCAAAAACAGGGAGTTTCTTCTAACTGTGCTTTGAGAAAGACTTTTGTTGATAAGAAAGAACAACCTGTGAAAAATGTTAAAAAGTTTGAAAATTCTACTTCTGAGGAAGGAGAAAGTTCAAAAAGGTTTTACAAAAGAAGAGGTGATTTGAGTAAACAAAAGTGGGTTGTTAAATCTGAGGGTAATTCTGACAATGAATCTGATTCCATAAAATCAGAGGAGTCATGTGTTGAGAAAAAGATTGATAATTCCGTTCCTGAGTTGAACGAGGAAAACTTTCCGTCATTGACAAAAGATTATTTGAAATCAAAAGGTAGGGTTGAGATTTCAGATCATTTTTTTGCTGATAAGAAAGAATTTGATGCTGAAAAGGTGTTTAATGGAAATGTTAAACATATTTTTGGTAAGATGGTTGCAGGAAAAGTGAAAGGAGCTAAAGAGTTCTACAAATCAAAGTGCTGGTGGGACAGATGTGTTCCAGAATCTCCCAAGGATGGTCAGCCTTGGGGGAAAGTTTTTCCAAACTGAAAATCTGACTTGCCGGAGCTCCCATGTTGGTAAGAGTGGAGCAGGAATCGGCATCTTTCTTAGCAAATGATCCTACATGTGGTACAGTTGGTAAAGTACAAGTGGTATATTTAAATTGTTATATTTTGATTTACAAGTGATTATAGTTGGTGAGTGAACCTGTAAGTGATTGAAAGAAGTTTTCATTGACATGTGGTTAATCAAGGTCATTAAGTTGAACTTGATTGGACCATTCTTACAAGTGGTTAACAAATATATGGGGTTCATTACATTGAGAAGAGGAATTTATCCCCTAACCTACAAATGGTTTATTAAAATCAACAAAACTAATTTTCCGGAAAAACCATTTGATTAAAACAAACTTAAGTGTTTTGAAATCACAATGGGAAAATAGTTTGTTGTAAGGGGGAGTTCTGATTGTTTATGCCAAGTGGATGGCGATTTGAAGCAATTCACATCATGTTGTCGCTTTATTGTACAGTTTGTTTTCAAATTTCCTAAAATGTGGTTGCATTTTAGGGGGAGTAAAAATTTCAGAAAATCCAAAAACATTTGAAAATTTGAAAAAGTCAAAAACATGATAAAATTCAAAATGAGTTTTGTTGTATTAAAGAGGAAATGATAGTACATCAGTGGACGATCACGGCATGCTAAAGAAATGGAAAGTTAAATTGTGATAAACGGTCTCACTGATGATATGCCAGTAGGTTTTTGCACATTTAGTAGATTGTGACGAGATATAAACCTAAATTTCAAACTTGCTTAATTCATGGGTAACATCTCTCGGATATATGGGTAACCCCCGAAATCTCGTTTGAAAGATTCCTTTTTCTGATATACTAGGTCTTTATACTCAGTGATATCTGGGGTATTATTCCTGGACTTCTGCTGAATGGAAGTTCTGATCTAGTCCTCGAATAATACTTTCCGCAATGCTTGAAACATAGCATCACCCTCAGCATATATGATAAGACAATAAAATTGCTTAGCAATGCTGTTGTAAAAAAGATCCTCTAAAGGGGACACACCCAAAAGTCGATTCGTGATCTCTCTGCTGAACAGTAGTTCTGACCTGAGCTCTCACGATTTCGATCATAATTTATTCCCCTACATATATCATTTGTGTCATACTTACCTGTAAGACTGAATATTGGGATCTGGATATGGGAGTATGTCTGAGGTGGGACACGCGAATAAGTTTAAGTGCTTAAAACATTAATCTCGTCTCTCAAAACTGTTGAACTTTGTGTGAAAATTTAAGTGGATCAGTATACTGACAATCTAAGTGAATCGTTTAGAACTTAAAATGTTTAAAGCTTAACGGTGCTGGTGATTTGTCTCAAAAACTGATATGATCCTCTTACACAAACTCACAAAAATATTGTATGTAAATATTTCTTTACTGCATTTCATTTCGATTATATCAAAATTCCAAAAAGATTTTCGGTGTGTTTTAGCTTAATTTTTGAAAAATTCAAAAAGATTTTAGACGACTGATGTTGAAAAGCTGATTTTCAAAATTCCGAGTGCTAAACATGACGAACAGGTTTGGGAGAGTGTGTTTAAAGATGTGTGATATGAAAATGATATATATTCAAGTGGTTCATCAGAAATTGACATGATAAATCATTTTGTTTGATAAATGAAAATGATGTATTCAGGGTTGTGTCTTCATGTGATTAGTAAAGTTTCTAAATTTGTTATAACTTATCTTTGATGCATACGTTGAAGAGGCTGAACAGAAGCATCTGGATTTCCAAAAGATCTTCCTAGCCAAGGATCAAACCATCTCCTCCCTCGAGAAAGATCTCGCTCTGGCAAAGCAGCAGGTGGTCATGGCCCAGATAAACGCTGATCATGAGAAGCATGAGCTGCTGGAGGATGCTAAAGTCTCTGCTGCCATCACCATGTACAAGATCAAGCTGCAAATGGCTCAGGAGGCTGAGGATCCTGACTTCGACCGGACCGCTTGGGACAAGGATGGCTGGAAGGCGAAGCTGGCTGAGCTAGACGATGAGGAGGAGGCTACAGAGGTCTTGGCTATTGAGGCAAGTGGCAGCGGGAAGGATCAAGCTGGTGGTGCTGATGCTGGTGGTGATGCAGCCAAGGCTTGAGCTGCAAAAATGGGCGATGATGGATATTTCTAGACGCGGCCGGAGCCCATTTTTTAGGATTTGGTAGTGGTTTTTTGGTTATGATGTTTTTATTTCAAACAATGATGGTCTGTAATAACTAAACAACAACTATTAGGATTGAGGATCATGGATCCTTTGAACAATAGGTAGGATAATAGGTGGTGGAGGGATCCTCTGTTTAGGGGATGAAACCACTTGTTATCCTGCCATCTTTTATTTCCTGCACTCTTAAGACCTGTTAACAATGGACACCCTTTGCCAACCCAAGTGGACGGGCCACGTATTGCTGGTAGAAGCTTGGGTTGGCAATTTTGACAACCTTTAAGGGTTTAACATTTTGTGAATAAATAAAACTTTTATCTTTTGGCAATTTCTTGTGTTGTTATTCTTGTGAATTCTTCAATTTTCAACTGTTGTTATATACCTTCTTTGAATTCATAAGTAAAGAATAAAGGTTTAATAAATCATGTCAAAAATTTTTAGGATATGATCAAGGATCAAATATCCTATAATCGATAAATTCAAAAAAGTAGTATAGTTTAAGGATCATAAATCCTATTGTCAAAGGATAAGGGTCACTTATATAAATAATGAATAAAATTAAAGTAATTAAGGATCATACCTGAGAATCCAAGTTAGGATCCTAAACCTTTAACATTTATAATCAGGATAACCAAAAGACAAACCTTAGTAAAAGGTAAGGATCAAGGATCCTTGGCTGTTTGACTTCAAAGACCTGAAATGGAACATAACTTGGAACTAAGCCAATATAAGAGAAGAGTTAGCAACTGGGGACAAGCCCAACAATTCTGGGGACAAGCCCAATATACTGAGGACAAGCCAAAAAAACTGGGGACAAGCCCAAAAAACTGGGGACAAGCCCAAAAACTAGGGTCAAGCCCAAAAAACTGGGGACAAGCCCAAAAAACTAGGGTCAAGCCCAAAACACTAGGGTCAAGCCCAAAGGATCTTGTGTAAACTGGAGTATGGCCCTCACTGGCGACTATCCAAACTTAGTGACATGAAGATGCCAAAACCTTAGCTAACGTGAAAACGTTAGAAACCTTAGGAACGGATGTATGGTACGTCTACCATAATACGTAGGATCCCGGATACAGCCAGTACAATGAAATTGTCAGCCCCTAAAGTGAGTACTGGCCCCATTGCCATGAACTGTACCAGGATCATCGTGCGCTACTGGCGATACTGGGGACAGGCCCAAATAACTAGGGACTAGCCCAAAAAACTGGGTCAAGCCCAAATAACTGGGCTCAAGCCCAAAAAACTGGGGTCAAGCCCAAATAACTGGAGACTTCTGTGGATACTCAATCCTTCGTTAAGGATACATGAACCTTCTGCAAAACTCAGAATCAAGTGAAAGGAGGATAAAGGATCCATGATCCTTCTCCTTGTATATAGGATAATTAAAGAATGAAATAGTTTGAGATTAGATCATTACCAAAATGAGGATTATCCATCCTCTAAGGATCCTTCAAGGATGTGGATCATGAATATTGCTAAGGATCATGAATCCTTATCACATGAAGTATTTCTTCAAGTGGACAGCATTCCAAGCTCTTGGTAGCAAATCACCTTCCATTGTTAGCAATCGATATGCCCCCTTTCCAGCCTCAGCTTCAATCAGGTAGGAGCCTTCCCACTTTGGTGCCAATTTTCCATCAGCAGGATTTGTGGTATTCTAAAATGCTTTCCATAATACCATATCACCAACTTGGAACTTCTTGATCCTGACATTCTTTTTATAGGCTCCAGCCATCCTTTGTTGATAACTAGCCATCCTTATCCTTGCCAAATCCCTGAGTTCTTCTATAGTATCCAAGTCTTGAACCAAGTTTTCAGCATTCTCTTCAGGATCACGGATGCTTGTTCTTGCAGTAGGAACCACCATTTCTGTAGGGATCACTAATTCTGCTCCAAATACCAAAGAAAATGGAGTTTGACCAGTAGCATTCTTGGGAGTTGTCCTATCAGCCCATAATACATAAGGTAGTTCTTCTGCCCATTTTCCTTTCTTGGATCCAAGCTTCTTCTTCAAATTGTTGATGATGATCTTGTTGGATGATTCTGCCTGACCATTAGCCCGTGGGTGGACTGGTGTTGATGTTATCATCTTAATCCCTCAGCTGTCACAAAAGTTAGTAGTTCTACTCTCAATAAATTGGGATCCATTATCACAAACAATTTCAGAAGGAATACCAAATCTAGTAATAATATTTCTTTTAATAAAGGATATAACTTCCTTTTCTCTGACTTGAGCAAAGGCTTCAGCCTCTATCCACTTGGAAAAGTAATCAGTCATAGCAAGCATGAATACTTTTCCACCAGGTGCCTTAGGAAGTTTACCAACTATATCCATTCCCCATCTCATAAATGGCCAAGAAGAGGATATCGGATGTAAGAGCTTTGCTAGTTGGTGAAGGATATTACTATGTGTCTAACAAGGATCACACTTTCTGGCATAATCCACAGCATCCTTCTTCATAGTAGGCCAATAGTATCCTATCCTCAGGATCCTTGAGAATAATGCCCTGCCCCCGGTGTGGTTTCCATAATCTCCTTCATGAAAACCCTTTAGGACTTCTTGGATTTCAGGATCCTCAATGCATCTTAGATATGGTCCTGCAAGAGATCGTTTATATAACATGTTATTCAATATTATAAATTGAGATACCTTAAGTTTGAAAGCCCTGGGGTTTTCTCCTGTAGGAATCTCTCCATGTTGGATATATTTTTTGATTGGAAGGATCCATGATCCTGAATGAGATTGTGTATCATCACTAGGGATGATTGCAGAATCCTCTCCTATCTCCATGGCTACATGATCCTCAATAGCGGGAGTTAGGATGTTGATTATAGGGATCCTGATATCCTCTGGAATCTTCAAGGATGATCCTAGATCGGCCAATGCATCAGCTTCTGTATTTTCTTCCCTGGGTACCTGTGTCAAACTAAAGGAAACAAAAGAGAGTGCCAATTCTTTGACTATCTCTAAATATTTGATTAGCTTTTCACCTTTAACAGCATAGGATCCATTAAAGTGATTAGTAATTAACAATGAATCTACATGTACCTCAAGATACCTGATCCTCATATGCTTGGCATTTTGCAAACCAGCTATCAAGGCTTCATATTCAGCCTCATTATTAGTAATTTGAAACTCACAAGCTATGGAGTGGGGTATTATGTCCCCCTGTGGCGATTTTAGTAGTATTCCAAGTCCTGTTCCTTTGACATTAGAAGCTCCATCAGTGAAAAGTATCCAAGGATCCTTAGTTTCTTCCAGCTGTTGGATTTCTAACTCAGCTTCCTTTTGCAAGTCACTACTAAAATCAGCCACAAAGTCAGCTAAGGCTTGTGATTTGATGGCAGTCCTTGGTTCATATCTTATATCATAAGCACTAAGCTTCACTGCCCATTTGGCCATCCTTCCTGACATTTCAGGTTTCCTGAGAACATTCTTAATTGGAAAATTAGTCTTGACAATAATGGCATGAGTTTCAAAATAATGTCTTAATTTAGTAGATGCCATAATCAAAGCAAGGATAAGTTTCTCTAAATGTGAATACCTGGATTCAGCATCAAGCAAACTCTTACTAACCTAATAGACAGGATGTTGTGTACCTTGGTGATCCTTAACAAGGACTGCACTGACTACTTTAGAGGATACCGCCAGGTATAAGGATAATATATCCCCTTTTTCTGGTTTAATCAAGGCAATAGTTGAGGATAGGTAATCCTTAAGGGCTTTGAGAGCACTTTCATGCTTTTCAGTCCATTCAAATTTCTTGTTCTTTCTCAAAATGTCATAGAATTCTTTGCATTTTTCTGATGACTTGGATATGAACCTGTTTAAGGCTGCGATCCTCCTTGTTAACCTTTGCACATCCTTGGCATTGGCAGGAGATTTGATATTCAAAATAGCCTTAATTTGTTCTGGACTTGCTTCAATGCCTCTTTTTGTCACCATATAGCCTAGGAATTTACCTGCTTTAACACCAAAGTGACACTTGGAAGGATTTAGTTTCATATTAAATTTATCAAGGATATCGAATGCTTCCTCCAAGTCTCTAAGGTGATCCTCACCTTTCTTGGACTTAACCACCATATCATCTATATAGACTTCCATAGTGTGTCCAATTTGTTCCTTGAACATCATATTGACTAGCCTTTGATAAGTGGCACCTGCATTCCTTAGTCCAAATGGCATAGCAATATATAAGAATATATACTAGTTGGGGTCATAAAGGCTGTATCCTCTTGATCAGATGGTTCCATCTGAATTTGCTGAAATCCAGATGAAGCATCCATAAAAGTCAACAACTCATGACCCGCGGTAGCATCCACCATGGAGTCAATGTGGGGTAATGGGAAAGGATCCTTGGGACATGCCTTGTTTAAATCAGTAAAATCGACACATACCCTCCACTTTCCATTTTTCTTTTGAACAACAACCACATTGGCTAACCACCTTGGATACTTGACCTCTCTTATCATACCTGCCCGGAGTAGTTTATCCACTTCCTCCTGGATAATGGCATTCCTCTCAGGTGCAAACTTCCTCCTCTTTTGATGAATTGGCTTGAATGACCTGTCAATGCCAAGTTTATGAGTAGTTATATCTTTAGATATACCTGTCATGTCTTCATGCTTCCAGGCAAAGGTAGTTTTTCTCCTTTTGAGGAAGGATACTAGATCCTGTTCAATGTTGTTCAGGATCCCTGATCCTATGAAGACTATGGATTCAGGATCATGAGGATCCATAAGGATTTCTTTCACATCCTATTCTCTTGCCTCCAAGACATCTCTTGGAGGATGCTTTAATTGCTATTGCTCCCTTGGTCTTGAGGCTGGCTTCATTGACGACGTGTAGCAATTCTTAGCTTCTTGTTGATCACTCTCAATTTTCACCACCCCCCATGGGCTAGGAAGCTTTACACATTGATGATAGGTAGATGGGACTGCCTTCATGTCATGTATCCATGGCCTGCCAAGGATAACATTGCAACAGGATAAGCAATCTATAACACAAAATTTTTGATAAGAATGAAGTCCTTCAATATAGATGGGGAGTTTGATGTCCCCCAATGTGTTCTTGGTTTCTCCATTGAATCCCACAAGAACTGAGGATCTTGGTACAATATCCAATTCAGGGATGTTCATCTTCTTAGGACATCAAGCTGAATGATGTTTACTGAGCTTCCTCCATCTATCAGGATCCTGCGAACAAAGTGGTTAGATATAAACAACGTAATAACCAGACCATCATGATGAGGATCCTGCACATCAACACGATCATCCTTATCAAAAGTTATGACTTTCTCCTGTGTAACAGTAGAGGTCCGGATGGGTCTATCTCCATTATCCATCTTGGTCTCCTTGGCATGTCTTTTGGCTGCTGAATAGGAAGTACCACAAATATCTGATCCACCGGATATAAAGTTTATAACTTGTGCATCTGCTGGAGGAGCAGGAGCTCTTTCCGGGATCCTCTCAGGATCCTGGGTCCTTGACTTCTTTCTTCCCAAAAGCTCCTTCAAGTGCCCCTTGTTTAACAAGTAACCAATTTCTTTTCTAAGTGCAATACACTCTTCAGTGAGATGTCCGAAATCCTCATGATATGCACACCACTTGGACTTGTCCTTTGTCGCGGCTGGTTTATCACTTTTCCTTGGCCATCTTGCTTTCTCACCTAGATTCTGCATTGCAAGAATTAGTTCATTGTTATCAACAGAAAAACAGTACTCAGAAATTGGAGGATAATCCTCATCATCCTCTTCTTGTTCTACTGCATGCACATTCTGGTTATCAGACTTGTTGTAGGACTTGAACTTGTTATTCTTGAAGTAGGATCCTTGCTTTTCCTGTTTCGAGGATCCTGCCAATCTCTCCTGGATCCTTTTATCATCCTCTAATCGGATGAATCTAAGGGCCCTGGTTCTCACTTCATCAAGATTCCTGCATGGGGTCATGACAAGATCATCATAGAATAATGAATCCCTAAGTAAACCCATTTTAAAGGCTTCCACAGCCGTAGTTATATCCAGATTAGGAATATCTAAGGATTCTTTACTAAACTTAGTAATGTAATCTCTAAGTGATTCGTTTTGACCTTGTGTTACCCTATATAAATCACTAGTTAAACGTTCAAATTTTCTGCTACATGAGAATTGGGTATTAAACAGGTTAACTAGATTAGCAAATGAAGTAATAGAGTAAGGGGAAGACTTAGCAGCCATTTAAGAGCTGATCCTGTGAGTGTGGATCCAAAACCCTTGCATAGACATGCTTCCTTTAACCTCTCAGGAATTGGATTGATCTCCATCCTTTCTCTGTATTGAGCTACATGTTCTTCTGGATCCGTTGAACCATCATACAACTTCATAGTTGGTATCTGGAACCTTTTGGGTATCTCAGCATCACAAATAGGTGGTGCAAAACGAGATATCCTATGGCTCCCATCTGCAATTTCAGGAATGGGCTTAACCACTCCTGGAACGCTGGATATCATATCCTTTAGTTTCTGTAATTCTCTAGCCACAGCTTGATTGATACCTGTATCCTGCATAGAGCCACGGTTAGTGTTATAAGAATTATTGAAAGTGTTACCTCCTAGAGGATTCAAGTTTGGAATTGCAGATGTGAATCCATATTGACGGGATTCTGGTATGATTGAAGGACCAGAAGAGGCAATGGTCTGCATTGGAATGAAGTCTCCTTGATGAACATCTGTGCTTGGGGGTTGTACACTTCTCAAGAATCCTTGATCCTGAAAGACGTTGGATCCTTGAACCTGGAAGGGGGATCCTTGAACCTGAAAGGATCCTTGGACCTGTGAGGATCCTTGGACCTGAGAGGATCCTTGGACCTGAGAGGATCCTTGAACCTGAGAGGATCCTTGAACCTGAGAGGATCCTTGAACCTGTGAGGATCCTTGGACCGTATGCGTTCCCATATATCCTCTGGAGCTGACGAAGGATCCCGGATGCTCGAAAGAGGATCCCGAAGGCTGAAAGTGAGACCCAAAAGCCTGACTCATAGTTGTTGTTCCATAACGCCTTCCCAATGGTTCAGTCTGGTACTGGATATCTAAGGCTGCAGATTGCTGGGTAGTTATGGCTGGAGTGTCGAAATCCAGTGACCTTGGTATCAGAGGAGAGTGATCCTCCCCCGATCTCTTCTGTTTCTTGATGTCACCAATTTCCCAGAGGATCCTTTCGTTGGTTTTGTGCTGTTCTTGTATGTGATCCCTCATCTGCAAAATCAAAGTAAAAAGATCACTAGTAGTAGGATTAGAAGAAACAGAAGAAGTTGGTGGTTTTGGAAAAATGGGGCTTTGTCTCTTTGCAGCATTTTCAGCATTCTTCTGGGATCCAGAAGGTGGTGGAGGAAAAGGTGGAATGCCCTGTGAAGAACTGATTGCCGGCATCGAACTTGAAGTATTCTTTGCTGAAGAAGCCATCTGCTTGGTTGTAAAGGACCGAAATGATCACAAAAACCAATTGCCCCACGGTGGGCGCCAAACTGTTTTGGTCAAAAATCAAGCAAGGATAATGCAACCAAATCTTTTGTTGTGAGGTGTGATGCTTGAATATATGAACAATTGTATGAACAATTTGCAAATCAAATAAAGAGGTGACACAAGGATTTATATGAGGAAAAAGCCCTTGATCAAGAGTTGATATCCGGCATAAAAAACCTCGGGTGATGGAAACTACCGATCACCTACTAAGATTAAACAGAAAAATGGTTACAACTCGGGATGATAACAAGCTTGTTACAAGGATCACTAGTGTGCAAAAGTGTTAAAATTTATGAAATCGCCAAGTGAACTGTCGAGAGCTGTTCGAGAGTGTGTGTTTTGCTAAAATTAGCCAAGTGTTCTAACTCAAGCTTGTTATCCCCTATTTAAAATTAGAAATAACTAAACTAACTAACTGTCCTCTAATTGTGCAAGTCTCCCACGATCTCCATAACGTTTACAAGGGCCAAGCACGTGCAGAATATTGAGGGAATATGCTCCACGAATATCGGCAAGCTCACATACAAGGTAGACAACCGTTAGTGTAAGGATAATAATGAGGATCCTGAATCCTGGTCCTGCAACACATTCCGAGGATCCTGAATTCAAACAGAATTAAGGATCCGTGATCCTGGCAGTACTTGAGGATCCATGATCCTTAGGATTGGAAAATCCTCCCCTAACAGTCATCAATCAGTATGGTTTATTTTGAACAATATAACGGTTGGAGGTGGATGGGTCTCGGTTTGAGATGAAACCTTCAACCGTTATGTAAATATGGTTAGAAACTAATCGTGCATTTGGTGGATGGATCTCAGTTTGAAATGAAACCAAAAGCACTACTTTTGCTATGTTAATAATATAACCTACTTTTGACCTTATCTATCATTGTCTTATTTCAATTCTTAATATGCATTGCTTAGTTTGAATTTCATTGTTCCAAACTTAGTGCAATATTTCAAATGTCTTATCCAAATATTGTGAAAATATCTTGACGCAAATATTCTATTAAGACTTTCATCGAATAGGGTTTTTCAAACGATTCAGATAAAGTTTCCAAAGAAAAAGGATAGTTCACTTTTATTTTATAAAGCTTGTTTTGATAATAGATGTTTGACATGAATACAATTTTAATTTTAAATCCAAGTATCAAGTCCCAAACATTCCAACCAAATATCCTGAAACATATTCTAAGAATATATTTTGAAAGTATATCCTGAGAACATATCCTAATCAGGATAATGACAAGCGTTAAAACTTAAAGGATTTAGATAAGGTTTTTAAAGGAAAGATCATACTAGAATTAGAGTGCAACCCTATTCTCAAACTTTAATCCTTTTACAACCTTTCTAACGAAGATGTCCCCAGTTTGGGACACTTAGTGTACTGGGTCCAAGCTTGATCCTGTGAGCTTTGCACAATTGCTTCAGTAAGAATGTCCCTTGTGTATTATGTCTTTGAACAATTAGAAATTTTCTGGACATCAATCACAACCGTTTGAATAATTTTTTGTATTACAGGGGATAAATCCTAAAATATACTGGAGATAAATCCTTAATATTCTGGGGATAAACCCATAAGTATTCTGGGGAAAATCCCAAGTTTTCATGCGCTACAGGCGGGAGTGTATAAACTCCAAGACTCAGAAAGGTGAAAACCTTTAAACCTTAGAGAGTATGAAAATACACTTTCGTGAGAGAGGGTGATCAATCCTCATATACCTTTAGGATCCAGGATATAGCCAACAATAACGAAATTGTCAGCCACTTTTACATGGACTGGTCCCGCTATCTTGAACTATTCCTGGATAACTTGCGCTCCAGGCGGGGTGTTTAAACCCAATTCGGGAGAAAGGTGAATACCTTTAAACCTGTGAAGGGATTAGGATCCCTTAAACGTGAGAGATGGGGCAAATCTTGTCACACCCACAAAATACCACATGCGGAAACACCGCAGGGCATGTGACGTACCAGGATCTAGCCACCAATCACATTGAACTCATACAAGATTTTTAAATAAACTTTCATTCATTAATATAAAGTGTTACAAAACAGTATTTACAAATCATCGTATTCAGCGGAAGCATAAATCATAAATTAAGTGTTTCTTAATCCATATGTAAAATAACCATTGAACTCGTCTCGCGATTCCATGTCTCTCGACCCATGACCACTCCAGCATCCCAGACAGCAAGTTCCACATCCACACATACCTATAACCTGCGAGCATGCACACACGTGTATCAGACAACGCTGGTGAGTTCATAGTTTTACGAAAACGTTAGTTACCAAGTGTGTAGTTACGTTCTTTGATTACAATGTTGATAATACCTCAGATACAAGACGGATCCTGATTTATTTTTCCCTTTCCCCAATGCTCCTATCAAAGCGTTGGTCATGACTAGTTCATTAGTTCACACCCGTCCTCTCCGGTACGGGGTGAGGGTGCCAAACCTAAGTAGCGCTACCAACTAATACCTTGTTACCTCTCAGGTAACCAAACAACACGGAGGGACTTTAATGGTGATAGGACGAGTATATTATCCAACATTCCAGATTTCCCACAAGACGTATTCCTCTCAGGAATACCCAATTGATTTACCCAAACCCATCCCTCTCAGGGATGCCCAATGACTGTCCCAAACACCGGGACGCATGCTCAAGAGAGATGAACTCACCTTTGGTTTGCTCGGTAAGATTAGTTACTTGTTTAACAGTTGATCACAAACGTCCTAACATAGTTACCGACAACAATCAGTCTCAGATGCACATAATCCGCATATTACATGTACAGTTATTTCACGTATTCCTTGTTCACATAATACACAGTTATTTTACATATAGCACACTCATGTAATTCAAGTCATAACAGGTAATCCACTAACCCAGTATCATCAAGTAATCACTTAGCATGTAACGGCCCACCAAGGCTTCGGCCTACACATTGTAGTTGTACTAGATTACCAATTCCGTTATAAACATAGCTCAAATGCTAATTCTAGTTTACAAATTAAGCTAATAACGGCCCAAAACGCAACACACACATACATATATTATACACTTCAAAGCCCAATGTGAAATCAGGTTAATTATGTAATTCGTTCACCAATAGCCGAAGGGCGCGACCCGATAATCATGCAGCCCATTTAAGTATGCGATAGCCCAAGAAAGTGTGCGTACCCGATCCTGTGCAGCCCATTAGTTCCGGCCCACAGGTTCCAATCCATCTCAGGTTTATGTGATTGGGCTCTAACTTGTGCGATCATTACCCTTTCGTGGACCAATGTGCGGCCCAAGAAAACCTAAGCCCACCCTAGTGTTTGACCTGGCTCATGTGTTTCAGAACTGTGCATGGTGGGATATGTTATAATAATCCACATACACCCCCAAATCCCAATGTTTTGCACGATCCCACAAGAGGTGTGCGACCAAATTTGTTTGACCAGTAACTGGGTGATCCTATGTTATAATTATCGGACCAGTTACACTTCTATTTCATTAACACCATTTATCATAATTACAAGAAAATAACCAATCAGTTATTCAACATTAATCACAATTAGCAACAAACATCCACACAAATCCTATTAAAATAGTTACAGAATTCGGGATTATGGACCCTAATCAAACAACATGATCCCTATGTAGCATCATTCACAGTTACGTCATGCTCCATACCCGAATCGAGCCAATTAACTTAATGATCATTCATCATCTAACTCTATCAAGCTATCATAATCATAATCATTCTCATCTTTGTAATTCATTAGCACTCTATCTGATTCATACATTACACGTTCACACTCATCATGGTCAAGATATTAATACACATGTTCTCTAACACACCCCTAGATCATACAAAATTTCGTGATTTAGTTTCACAGAAATCAAGAACTTAAACAAGCATACATGTACTAACCAGGCGATGAAGGAAGCTTCGGCCCAAGGCTGCCAACGTCTCAAGGGAGGAGGAAAAGAGGTAATTAGGGTTTGCTAAAACTTTGTGAATGATTAATAATAAGAACCGCACCTAATCCTTATGTGTGCGTATGTGAATATGATTACTACAAAAGGCCGGCCCAACCTCCAAGTTTGTTTGGGCTTCCTTAAGCCATGCATTAACAGGTCAAGGGGGTGTTGGTTTGGGTCGAGTACAAGTCTACAACAACAGGGGGGTGCGAGTGTAGTATGGTTTACGGCCCCTATGCATTGTGTGGCTAAGTGTTTGAAGCACCAATATCTAAAAATACGTAACCTTATTATAAAACCAATCACCTCATTTACTTCACAACACATACACGTAATGACATGCAAACTTATAACATTCATGAAATGCATAGACTCGCAATCATTCTCAATTACTTAAACACTTCATATAGCATATACATAAATTACATCAAATCACCATGCATTCAAAGAAACCAGTACAACGAAAGATTCTCGAAATTACGAGTTGTCACATCATCCCCAACTTAAAGGAAATTTCGTCCCGAAATTTGATAAGTGATAATAGAGAAATGAAATGGTAGTTCAAGATGATTGTGGATTTCCCTCGGTTGCCACATTATCCCCAACTTGAAAGGGAATTTAGTCCCGAAATTCGCCAGTCACATCAAGATTTGATTCCGTAGTTTTGAACAATTGAGGGTACTTGAGCCTCACCCGATCCTCGCGTTCCCACCTGAACTCCGGTCCACGTCTTGAGTTCCAACGAACCCTCAGGATTGGGATCCGACTATGCTTATGGACCTTGGCTTCCTGGTCCATGTTTTCAGTGGATTCCTCAACAAACCGCAACTTGTCGTTAACCTTAGGCTCTAGCAAAGGTATCACAAGTGTTTCATCGGACAAACACTTCATTAGGTTCGAGACATAAATGACATCGTGATCGTTACCCAATTCGTCGGGTAACTCGAGTTTGTAGGCGACGTGACCGATTCTTTCCAAAATTCTGAATAACTCAACGTAACATAAGTCAAGCTTGCCACGCTTCCCAAGCGTACCACACCCTCTCAGGGTGAGATTTTTAACATGATACGATCGCCTACAGCGAACTCCCAGTGTTTCCTAAGCTTATCGACTTTCCTGACAGTCACCCGTTGCCGCCAAACGATTTCCGATCCAAGTGATCTTCCCAAGAGTTTCGAGTACAAGTCCTGGACCTGTGATTAGGTTGTCACCCACCTGAATCCAACAAGGAGATTAGCGTTACTGTCCATGCAATGCCTCAAACAGAGTTGTCTGAATACTAGAATGATAACTACTACAGTAGAACTCAACCAAAGGTAAATGTCCTTCTATTCTTACTAAAGTTAATCATACACATGCTCGCAGCATGTCTTCGAGTGTCAGGATGGTTCGTTTGTTCTGACCGTTTGTCCAACGGTGATAAGCAATGCTCATGTCTAGACGTGAGCCAAGGGAGTTGTGTATCGCCTGCCATAAATCAGGTATATTTCAAAATCAGGGGTAACAGGAGTTGGCACCTCTTAGAGGGATATTCATAAGCTGTGAAAACTCGTCAGTTTCCTTGAATGAAAGAAAGTGTGTTGGTTACGTGAGACAACAAACGATCACCCAGGTCATATTGTTTCCGTTTCGAGTTATGAGTAGACTAGCGACAAAATCTACGGCAACCTGTTCTCATTTCCATATGGGCATTGCTGGTTGCTGATACTCCACCTTGACGTTCCCACAAGTCAACATCATTCACATACGTTGCAAGGTGGGCCTTCATGCCCGATCACCAGTACAAGGTTTATAGATCCTAATATCCCTCATCAAAACCCAGGCGACTAGAATATCGAGGCCGGTGTGCTTTACTCAACACAAATTCCTTGCAGTTGCCGCATAATGCGGTCCATATTCGTTCCATGAGATAGTGAATATCGCCTGATCTTGCCAAAGGTCGCTCCTTCATGCCCCGCATGGTTCAATCTTTGAAATTATCTTTCTTCAGTTCTTCAGTCTGAACGGAGTGAGTCTGATCAGGTAGGTTAGAGTCGGTAGTGAGCTGCAAAGCTCGTGTATGCTCAGGTTCCACAGCCGCAATCATTCGAAGGTTCCATCCAGCGATGTCATTACATGGTTTAGCTCTTTCGAAACAACGGTATACGAGAGGCTCTTGTGATCGGTCTAAGCAATTCATCTGGTACCGTCCAAGTAATGCCTCCAACTTAAATCCAAAGACCATGGCTTCACCGCAGGATGTGACTCGTGCAACTCTTCTTGTAAATCCACTATGCAAGCCATCACCATCTCATGTTGCATCGGCGTGTAATTGGGACTCTGATTCGAACCATCATGGTATACCACTAAATCACCCACACTCTCGGGTAAGGACGATGCTCAGTGAGTTGCAGAGTTGGGATTCGAAAGTTGAAAAGAAGTCCTCCTGTTTTGTCTTCCATGAAAACAGTACCCTGCTGTGCTAAGGAGGTTATAGCGGCGTAATTTTGAAAATCCCTCGATGAATCTGCGATAATGTCTAGCGAAACTAAAGAATTGTTGTATCCCCGAAGGAATCTTTGGTGCCGATCAGTTTCTAACAAAATGGATCTTAGCGAGATCCACGTGTATTCCCACTTCGTTGCTTACATGACCAAGTGAGTGTACTTCTCGAATTCTGAAGTCACACTTTGGTAGATTTCGTGTAGAGTTGCTCCTCCCCTAGGAGCTCCAAAATAAGATACATATGCCACCCATAATGTTCCTTCCTCCTGGAAATAACTAAAAATCTCATCAATAAGCAGGTCGATTCATGTGCTCCATAAAGCTGCCGGTGTGTTGATTAACCCAACGGTCATGGAATACAAAGTCGCAATGGCCGCATTGCGTTGGATATGCCGTTTTAGGAACATTCACCCTTGAACTTCCATCTGGTGATAACTTGTTCGTTAGTCAATCCTTGAATGGTGGCTTGACCCTCACAACTGGTCAACAGGTTGTCAATACAATGGTCGAGACAAACAGTTCTTGACCGTCACCTTGATGAGTTCTCGACAATCAGTACACGTGTCCAACGATACAACTTATCTTCCCGGATATAACTGGGGCTGCCCAAAGCGGAAACTAGGTCCGACAAAACTCCTGTCCAACAGTCCCTGTAGTTGATTTGACAATTCTCGCAACCCTCCTGGTGCAAAGACGGTAAGAAGTACGAAAAATCAGGGCTGCCTCTGGCATGAGACCAAACTGAGAGTCTGTCTAATAGTTGTGTAAGTAAACCCGAAAGTTCCTCGGGTAGCAAACCAAGAGGATTCACAAACAATTGGTGGATCCTCGATCCTCTTTTTCCTTAGCCCTAACATCAGTAACGGTTGCTAAAACAGCGGAGTAATCCCTTCGTAGATACTTCTGGCCTTCATAGCTGAAACGGTGCTAGCTTTTGCACCACTCTGATGCTTTAGGATAAATAACGATTCTCCACACAAAGTTTTCTCCTCACAGGGTATATCTGCGTGATTCCTGGATAACCAATCCACACTAACTACTACGTTGTAACCATAAAAAATAATAGAAGGAAGGTCGATGTCGAACACTTGTCCCACAACGTCGAGTTTGCATCCCAAGGAGCATATGAGGTTTCAATTGTCTGGCCGTCAGCCGATCCCACAACAAGTTTAGATTCAGGAAGCATCAGGGTTAAACAGAACAGAGACAAAGCGTTTAGCTACTCATGCTAGCTACCATGTTGCTAAAATCCTGGCTTCGCCCACGCCAATCCAAAATATCCTTCCATGAGTATCATTTCCACTAGTGTTATCTTAACGAGGATTTCCAGCACTGACTTCGTTCCCTTGGTTGTTGTCGTCTTGATTTAACAATGGCCAATCCATGTCGTGGGCACCTCCATGTCCATACTGTTGGCTACAATTACGAGTATCTTGATGTTGCCGTGACTGTTACCCCTAATGTCGTCGCTTGAAACAGAGCCCTACGACTTTTCACCATCAATGTCCATCTTTTCACATTCTGCGCCACGTCCTAATGCGCTACCCCCTGTGCTGGCAGTTACACATACCATACTATAGTCAATTGTCATTGCTTATGCCCTGATGAACTCGTAAGAGTTGACTCCCATAAGTCGCTGACTAGGGTTGGAGATTCGATTGGAGTCAAATTGCTGATGTTCGTTGTTGGGAGTCAGGGTCGTCCAAATACTGAAGTCGGTAAAGTACTACGCTCATCCTCTTGTCCATCGTTCTTACAAGCTGATGGAGTATTACACGGTATGTTGCTAGAGTGTTACAGAAGTGATCGCACTTCGGGATCTAAGGCGCCAATACAATGAGTTCCAACCAATGAAGAGGAGTGAGAAGGGTATCGACCAAACATTCAACGCTGCGACATCCAACTCAGGGATGTTCGTTCAAGCACCTAACATTCTATCCAGATTGCTAGGCGTTCAGATGGGTGTTCAGGTATTACTCGATAGCATCGAGATTCGAAAGAATTCAGAGAGGAGTGAAAAGATCACGTTCGAGTAAAAGACAATCACTTCTATGACTCCCATAGATTTGTTATATTTCTCATCGATCAAATAACGGAACGGAACCCCTTTTTCACTTGTTAAGCCTCACTGGGACTCGCATGCACCTCACATTATTTTTATGTGTGCACCCATAATAATATTGCGATTTGCATGCTCATCTCAGTTCCTCCTAACTCATGTCAAATGGTTCCTCAAACTCGAATGCCAAACAGAGGTTATCAAAATGGTAAGATCACAAAAATCTAAGGACTGCGACATACTATCAATGCATCATAATATAGGCAAGAAATTCATGAAATTATGCTATAGTGACGTGTGACAACCCGTATTTTCCCAAGGTTAGTATTGCTTAAATTCCACAAACCCTTAGCGTGTGTTTTTGCGTTGAATTACCTATCTTGTGCATTATAAGTTGTTTATGTGCATGTTTTCGCGAAACCGCTAAACACTTTTGCGTGTCGTTTAACTAATCGGGAAAACTAACTTAACGGGCTGCAAACTCGCTTAACATACACACGTGTGGGCCTGCGGTTACATACCGCTTACCGTACCTTAGGCCCACGTAGTTAGGGCCCAACCTGATTTCTACACACCCACTATATCATATTAGAGATAAGGAAATTGGGCCGGTCATCTTGTGTTCATCAAATTGTTGTATGTGGCCTTTTATCTTGCCACAAGCCCAAATCGAGCCCACCTGCCCCATCTATTATTTACGTATGATAAACACATGATTCCACAACTCCTTTACAAACCCTATTCTTCCTAAAACGAACCATCGACGGCAGCAGATATCATTCAAGCATCATCTGTTAGGATTGAACCCTACCAGAGGAACAGATAATTAAAGCAAAACTGGATCAGAGCAGTGGATCCAGAATAAGCAGATGTTACATACAAGTCTCTCCCCTTGAAAGTGATTTCAACATCTGCTGACCTCCTATCTACTGATCGTGCAAACTGCTGACCTACAACAACTGATCTATTAAAGGCATGATGAAAGACTAAAGCTCTGATGTCCAATCTACTGCCTTGAGTCAAGCACTGCTGATCCGGACAAGTACTGCTGGGTTCACAGTAGTGGAAGGATGCAGCAGTTATTTAGATGTCTTTTATGTAATGTAATGTATTAGCAGTAGTTAACATAGCAGTGTTTGTATTGATAAGAGGTTAGAGTTTGTTAGGAGGTTAGATGTCACTTTCATGGTGACGTCAGCTTAGATGCTCAGTGGTTTGCTAGTGCCTATAAATAGAACAGTGCTCTGTACTGTTCTATTAGCTCTTTGCAAAACCGTCTTCTCTGCACGAACAAACACTGAGCTCTGGCTGACGGGGAGTTTGTATTAAGCATTGCATTGTAATCGTTGTTGAAATTAAATTCAATCTTTCGGTTCTTTGTGAAAAGTGTTTGATCAAAGCAATACTCTCGTTTGATTGTATGCAAAGTTTGTTTTCATCTTAATTCCGCTGCACAACTCATCCATCTTCATTCTAATTCAAACGAAAAATACAATCAAAACCAAACTCAGATCCAACAATTGGTATCAGAGCTTGGACAGTCAAATATGATTTAACAATCATTTTGACATAAATAGTTCAGCTCAAAATCGTTGATATCGATAGTTTGTTCGTTTTTGTTGAAAAACAGAGCAAGGTTTAATCACCATTCAAGTTGATTAATCAGTGCCTGTAAAACAACCGGGATGACGTCACAATCACAAGATGAAAAGAATAACATTGGCTCGCTTTTTAAACCACCCATGCTTAAACGTAATGAATACAACATCTGGGAGAGAAGGATGGGTCACATCCTTGCTCAACAGAACACTGGATGTTGGAGGTCTGTTGTTCTTGGTCCCCATGTTCCTATGGTGCCAAGTGCTGAGGATCCAAAGAAGTTCGTACCAAAACCATATGAAAACTATACTGAAACTGATTTTCAAAAGTTCGAACTCGATGCCAAAGCATTTAGCATCATAGCATCCGCATTACCCAATGAGATCTATGCTGGACTGTTACACTGTAACAGTGCCAAAGAGCTATGGGATGCATTGAAGGAACAGTTTGGAGGGACAGAAGAAGTCATTGAGAACAATAGGGAAATTCTGAATCAGCAGTATGAAACATTTTGTCACATCAGGGGTGAATCACTGACTCAGCAATTTGAGCGGTTCAGTTGTCTCATTAGTGAACTAAGGCTTGTTAATGTAACTTTTCCAAATTCAACTCAAAATAGCAGGTTCCTTAGGTCACTACCAGAAAAATGGGACACCATAGCTTTTGTCACTAGAAACTCTGCTGAGTTCAAAGATCTGACCCTGACCCAACTTCATGGTAGACTCCTGACCTATGAAAGGGAGTTGAACCAGAAAAAGAAGTTGCAAGAGTCTGGCAAAGTTACTGATGATTATTCATTCGGTAGCACAGCTCTTTTTGGTCAGGAAGAATCTGGTAGCATTGGTATGGATCAGGGTTATGATCACTTTATTGATATAACTGCTGGTGGAAATTTTAACAACCCTGATCCTCACTCTGCAAATTATGCTTTTACTGCAAATAGCGAAAACCAGATGTCAGATAATTTGTGCTTTGAACTCAATGATTTGCAACACTTTGATCCCACTGACTTAGAAGAGATGGACATTCTGCATCAATTGGCTTTGCTTAGTGTAAGAACAAGCAAATTCTACAAAAGAACAGGGAGAAATTCCTAGGGTTACATGGGAATTTAAGGGTTGGGTTAGATAAATCGAAAATCAAGTGTTACAAGTACAATAGGCTAGGTCATTTTGCTAGGGAATGCATGAGTCAAACAACTGGTCCTATAATCACTCATCCCAGCTCAAACCCTAGACCACAAAATCAAAGCACTGTTCACTATACCCAATATACCCCTGCAGCTCATGTTAACACTACTCACTATGTTGCTACCCCTGTGCCTGTGCATTATGTCCAAACTACTGTTCCACAAATTCAGTACGTTCAAACCCCTGTCCCCCAGGAACAAGTGCAACCTGTTGCACCTCAAACAGCTGCTCCAGCAGTGGTACAACCAGATCAGCAAAGCTTTTTCACTCAAGGCTTTGTTGACTGGAGCAGCATGCCTGATGAGCTTGGTGATGAAAATTTTGCACTCTATGCTTTTGATGAACCTTCTAATGATGAATTTTGTTTGATGGCATTAGAGTCAATACCAGAGGGGATTGAAATTGAAGGTGAACAGCTAAGTGCTGAAACAGTGGATGAGGTGACTGAAGCAGTGGTTACTGCTGTGGCTGGTGAACTACTACTGGGAGAAAGTTCAGGAACCCTGATTGAACCACTGACAGATCCATGGTCTGAAGAGGATAAAGAAGAAGAGGAAGAGAAGAAAGAAGGTGAGAAAGACGTTAGAGCTGATGATGAAGAAAATCATCAATGTGATTGTGCAATGACCGCTGCTGCCAAGGTATCTCCTCAAGTTCTTGAAAAACTGTGTTCTGACAATTGCATTATTGCTTTTGCTAACATCAAAGAGGTAAATGAAAACCTTCGGGATAAAATCTTAACTGGTGAAGTCAAATTTGAAAGATCTTTAAAAGAACTTAAAAACAAATTGACTGAAAAGGAAAAAGAGATCAGCAGTCTGAAAGAAGAGCAGGGCATAACCAGAACTCAACTCCAAACTATGGTAGAAAAATACCAAGTTTGCAAAAAGGAGTTAGAGTCCACCCAAATCACATGTGAGAAATGGGTGGAATCCTGCAAAGGATATGAGTTATTGCTTGAAAAACAGATTAAAAGCAATGTGAAATTTGGTATTGGTTATAGAAAACATGATGATGAAAACACTGCTGTTGAAAAATCTGTTCAAACCACTGATGTAACCACTGAGTTCATCCCCACAAACAAGAATGGCCAAGAAGTGAAAATCACTGATAAACTTGGTAACAAAATCACACTTAACAGACCAATGGGATCCTCTACTTTTGAGGAGCTTGAAAATATCTGTTTAAACCAACATGGTCTGATGAGTGTGATATTCTTGAAAATTTCAAGCCCATGGACTTTACATCCACTGATGGTGTTAAAGCTCCAAAAGCTAAAGTCATTCCTCTCAAGGACATCCCAACAGAGGTTAAAACCTCTGTTGCAAAGGAGTCCGAAAAGAGAAAGAAGAAAGAAAAGATCAATAACCTGTTTTGTGAATTCTGTGAGAAAAGGAATCATCTAACAAAAGACTGTTTCCATTTAAAAGCTTATGATTTGAACAAAACAAGTGTCATTGGTCCTGCTGAAAGCTGCATTGTCTGTGGTAAAACAAACCACAAAACTCAAGCATGTGTGTATCTCAAAAACTTTGATGTGAAAAAGAATGAGTACATTGCTAAAACATCCTTGAGTCCATCAACATCATCTGTCAAATTCACTAAAAACCAACCACTGTTTATGCCAGTTCAAACAGCTGTCACAAAACAGCTGAACCAAACATCTATTAAAAGAGATGTTCAGGTTACTGATGCACCCCTTGCCAATCAATATAGAAGAGGCAAGGGACAACCACCATACCCTAGGGTTCGACACGTTTATGAGGCCTACAAAAGGCCCTCTAAACCTAAAGTGAACAGGCATCCTTTTGGGTACCAACAGGTGATTGGTCAAGACCCCCAATAGTGGTTAGCAAGAAACAGTCCTAAAACTGTCCAAACCCCTGACCTAACCACTGTCCATCAATGTGCATCCATCCCAGACACTGTTGAGACCCCATCCAAAGCCTTATTGGCTTTGGAAACCCTAATGAACTAATCCTTTTACTTCATGTGCAGGGAGCTTCTGCCTGTTTAGTTAGCCTTTGGTATGTTGATAGTGGAGGCTCCAGGCACATGACTGGATGTAAATCCCTACTCAAAGATTTCAAAATTCATGGAGGGGGTGATATATCCTTTGGGAATAACAGTAAAGGGAAAGTTCTGGGGTCTGGTACAGTACTGTCTGGCAATGTAAAATTTGAAAATGTCAATCTGATAGACAATCTGAAATTCAACATCCTGAGTGTTTCACAAATGAGTGACAAGGGGTATGGGTCATTCTTCACAAAGGAGTGTTGTAGGATTGTTGGACCAGAAATGGTCAAAAAGATTGAAGCAATAATAAAAACTGGTCAAACAAAACTTGTTGCTCAAAGAAGTGGCAATGTTTATGTTGTTGATATGTCAAAAGAGTGTCCCAGAGAAGATGCATGTCTGTTCTCAGCTGCCTCTAACAAAGAGACAGAACTTTGGCACAGAAGATTGGGGCACACAAATCTTAAGACAATCACTGAAATTTAAAAAAATGGTTTGGTAAGAGGCCTGCCACAAAAATTGTTTTCATGTCCTGAACATTGCATTTCCTGTTTAAAAGGAAAACAGCATAAAAGTTCTTATAAGTCCATTGAAGAGTCCAAAACAACCCAGTATTTGCAAATGCTGCACATGGATTTGTTTGGCCCAGTTCAAGTCATGAGTCTCAAGAAGAAAAGATATTGTTTGGTTATTGTTGATGACTTCTCTAGGTTTACATGGACCTTCTTCTTACACTCAAAATATGAGACTGCAGGCATTTTGCAAGACTTTGTGACACAGGTTGAAAAGCAATTTGACCTTCCAGTAAAAGTCTTCAGGAGTGACAATGGCACAGAATTTAAAAATAAGGAGTTAGATGCCTTCTGTGTGCAGAAAGGGATTGTAAGGCAGTACAACATCCCTAGAACACCAGAGAAAAATGGGGTAGTTGAAAGAAAGAACAGAACTTTGATTGAGGCTGCCAGAACCATGCTTGCTGATTCAGGTTTGCCATTAACTTTTTGGGCAGAGGTAGGAAACACTGCTTGCTATGTCCAAAACAGAGTTTTAATAAACCCCAGGCACAAAAAGACTGCTTATGAAATTCTGTATAAAATCAAACCACTGATCTCATACTTCAAGGTATTTGGCTGCCCATGCTTTATTTTGAACTTAAAAGATTCCATTTCAAAATTTGCAGCCAAAATTGATTGTGGTTATCATCTGGGATACTCAACCACTGCCAAGGCCTACAAAGTGTTTAATACACGGACCAAGGCAGTGGAGGAAACCTTGAATGTAAAGTTCAATGAACTTTCATCAATGAAAATCCCAGCAAATCCTGCAGATCTGTTTGATCTTGTTAAATTCACTTTTGAAAATACTGTTGTCAAGACTAACAGTGCAGGTCCATCAGAGGATTCAACACCAGACTATGGGTATGAAATTATCATCCCTCAAAGGTCTGCCAAAATGGGAAGAGCATCAGATGTTCAAAACAACTGTCAAAGCTCAACCACTGCTACCTCAACAGTTGTTGACCAAAGTAGCCCATCAACCACTGCTTCCACATCCTCAAACACTGCTGACAAAAGTCCCCAAACAGTGGATAAAAGTCAGCATGTGTCCACTTCATTACCTCCCATTCCACCACCTTTTGAAGCCACTGCTGGGTCATCAAAGTCACCAGCAGTGGTTAGCTCAGATGATACACATTTGCAGCCTTCACCAACAAATGCCATCATTCCATACCAAGGAGATTTAATCTACTTGAGATCTCATCCACCTGACCAAATCATTGGCAACATAAATGAAGGGGTGCTCACAAGAAGCCAAACCTAAAACATTTGTCTTTTTTGCTGGTTTTCTATCACTCCATCAACCAGTCAAGTACCAAGAGGCACTGAAAGACAACAGTTGGGTAGAAGCCATGCAAGAGGGGCTCCAACAGTTTAAAAGACAACAAGTATGGGAGCTTGTACCATTGCCAGAAGAGGTTAGCCCCATTGGCACAAAGTGGGTCTTCAAAAACAAAACTGATGAAAGGGGTATTGTTGTCAAGAATAAAGCCAGGCTTGTGGTTCAAGGTTACAGACAGGAAGAGGGGATTGACTATGATGAAACTTTTGCTCCTGTAGCAAGATTGGAAGCTATAAGACTGTTCCTGGCCTTTGCTGTCAACCACAACATGAAGGTGTTCCAAATGGATATCAAAAGTGCTTTCCTCTATGGTACAATTCAAGAAGAGGTGTATGTGTGTCAACCTCTAGGTTTTGAGGATCCATTTTATCCAGATCATGTCTACAGGCTGAACAAAACCCTGTATGGCCTGAAACAAGCACCAAGGGCCTGGTATGAAACTCTTTCCACCTTTCTACTCTTAAATGGTTTCAAAAGAGGTACCATTGATAAAACACTGTTTTTAAAATGGAGAGGAAAGGATTTAATGATTGTCCAAATTTATGTGGATGACATTATTTTTGGAAGCACATGTAACAAAATGTGTGAAGAGTTTAGGGAACTCATGACAACTGAGTTTGAAATGAGTGCAATGGGTGAGCTGCAACGCTTTCTTGGTCTCCAAGTTCAGCAAATGCAAAATGGTACTTTCATTCATCAAAGCAAATATGCAAAAGAACTTTTAAACAAATTTGATATGAATGATTGTAAACCATGCAGCACACCCATGGCAACAAATAAGCTAGTCATGTCTGATTGTCACACCCCCAAAATCCACACGCGGAGTACCACCGCTTGGAGGCGTGACTGACCAGGATCAAGCCACCAATCATATTGAACATATATGATTATAGTAAATGTCATTCATCAATACGATAGGTGTTTTCAAAACCAAACATCAACAAATGTGTAGCGGAAGCAATAGTATAAAAACCCAACATAAGTATTAAGTTGAAGTGTCACAAAAGAGTGTATCATAACATCCAAAATCCGTGCCCACAACGACCGCGCCTCCCGTGCAAGCTCCAAGAGTACCTATGGTCCTGCAAGGCATGTAACAGAGAGTCAACAACTAGTTGAGCGAGTTCACGGTTGGTTATTCAGTTATAGTGTTCGCATCGTAAATCGTAAGTTCGTTTAGTAATCATGTATCGTATGTAATGGTATCGCGGCCCTCTAGGCATGTTTGCGAAGTTTAGTGGGGGTTTCCCATGTGTTCTAGACTAGGTATATTTGTATCGCGGCCCACCCGGCATGTGTGCGAAGATTAAAGTATAGTTCGTGGCCATTCCAGGCATGTATGCGAAGGTAGTTCTATTATCGCGGCCGATCCCGGCATGTGTGTGAAGAGAAGTATATGTATCACTAGTCTACCAGTAACTACCATTAACCTTCCTCTCCCGAGGCCTATGGTATGTAATTCCGATAACCCTTAAGTATAAATAATCAATCAACCCATTCCCAACCCCGGGAATCCCATGCCTTGGTAAGAGTGTGAACTCACCTTGGTTTGCTCGGTATGCTAAGTATGTCCTCACAGTTAATCAATCATGTCCTAAAGTACGCACGTGTACATAATCAGTTTATATTTACGAAGTTGGCACGTAAGTATAACCATAGTGGACAACGCATCAATAATCACCAAGTAGCACATTGCACGTATTCATGATCATACAAGTCAGGCATAGCATCTAACAGCAGTTAGTTAACCCAGTTAAGTTTTAACAGAAATAGATATTGTGCAAATTACCCAAGTCGGCGAAACACCCTCTGTTTCGCCGTGAGCCCCTTTGACGAATCACTTTCTGTTTCGTCATATACCCTTCGGCGAAACACATTCTGTTTCGCCGTGAGTTCCGTTTCGTGGAGATATCAGTTACGTCGTGTATCAGTTATATGCAGCAAACCCTAACAGCCGTCATCATCAAGCAGCAATCATACAGAAATCGTTTAGCACAGAATCATCACAGCACTAACGTCTAGCATGAACCCTAGTTTATGAGTACCACAAACCGATTACCATAATACATCACATCAACAAACCCTATTAGTATGCTACTGTGTATTCAGATCACACTAGCAACATTCAAACATGACAGTTCCCGAACACCCTACCATCTAATTCATCATTCAATACAATAACCTAACATGTAATCGTTACCAGAACTCTATTCGATTGCCTGATCAGATTTATGAAAACAACATCATCAACATATGCAAACAAAGACAAATCACGGAACTAATCACACTAACCGAGATATTAGTAAGGATGATTTGATCATTCGGGAGAGCTCGAGAGTACACAGATCTGCCGTCACACAGATGAGAGTTCTAGGGTTTCTTATTCGCCAAAAGTGTGAAAACAGAAGTCGGTTCACGTTTTAATATACAAATTTACGTACTGGGCCCGTAGTGGGCCTCGGCGAATCAATGGGCCGGCGAAACACTTGGGTTTCGTCGTGATGTTCTATGGCGAAACACACTGTTTCGTCGAGTTGTTTGATGGCGAAACACATCTTGTTTCGTCGGGTCTAGTCTCAACAGTTAATCAAGTATACAAGTTCATGTTCATGAAATCAAACGCTTTATTCATGTTAAGCACATAACACATCAACAAATGTCTCATATTATAGTTTAGTGTACACTTACAAGTCAAACAATCAAGCACTACACAGTCAACGTGCAATAAATGCGAATAAAGAATGTCGGAAACTCGAGTTGTCACATTATCCCCAACTTGAAAGAAATTTCGTCCCGAAATTTAGTATGTGGTTACTGAGGAAGCTAATTGTGTGACGTTATTTACCTGTTTCGTATCGCGGCTCCCCGAGCAGGTTTGCGAAGATTACTGGTTTTCCTGGGGTGTCACATCATCCCCCCGTTGATTTGGAATTTCATCTCGAAATTCTGTAGTAGCTTCAGCCTCAGTAGTGGTTGCACGGTTTCCGAATAACTGGGGATACTTGAGTTTCATTTGATCTTCACGCTCCCAGGTGAACTCTCGGCCGCGACGGGAGTTCCAACGAACTCGTACAAGAGGGATTCTCGTGTTCTTGAGGACCTTAACATCCCGGTCCGTGATTTCAACTGGTTCCTCAACGAAATGCAACTGTTCGTCGATAGTGAGCTCCTTCAAAGGAACTATGAGGGTCTCATCTGACAGACACTTCTTCAGATTCGACACGTGAAAGACGTTGTGAACTGCACTGAGTTCAGCTGGTAAGTTCAGTCTGTAGGCCACTTTGCCTATTTTCTCTGTGACTTCGAACGGTCCGACGTATCGCGGATTGAGCTTGCCTCGTTTGCCAAAACGAACAACACCCTTCCAGGGTGAAACTTTGAGTAGCACTCGATCCCCAACCTGGAACTCGAGTAGTTTCCTGTCTTTATCTGCGTATGCTTTCTGACGGTCACGAGATGCCGCCATGCGTTGTCGTATTTGAGCAATCTTTTCAGTAGTATCAACTGTGACAACCCTCACCAAACCAGGTATCCGTACGACTTAATTTAATGATTAATTACTGCTTAATTACTGTGCTTGTTTGAACTAGCTGATGAACTGCTACTTGATATCTGATACATGTACTTACTTGCATCATACTTTAGTTATCGTCACTACATTATTTACATACTGAACCTTAGTGACAAACATGATGCACAAAAAGCACAGTAGCACAATAGCGGATAACCTATTAAACATGCTGATAAAGCTAGCATCAGGCAGACACTGCCTCTAAGGCCTGTAAGAGCCTGAGATAATTGCTACACTAATGGTGAGTGTAGGGATACAAGGGTTGTAGAACTGCGTCTCTAGGAATAAGTTACAACGACTGGATGTGCCTAAAACGTACTCTAAGCACAAAACTCAGCACTTTACATAACAATCCGGCTTCTAGCTAACTAGTAAAGTGCCAAAACATGAGAAAAATATTACTAGACACTTTCCAAAGTGTCGGAAATAAGTTGTGTCACTAAAAATAACAATAACGACACTTTAAAGCTTTATTAAGCGCTTTAACGGATTACTATCCAACCGAACAACCGGGCGTTACCCGAAACATGAAAATATTGTTATTTTCATTATTTATCTTTTTCTGAGTCAGTTAGGGTCCCTGAATACCCTAACACCCGCATTAAAGCTCAACACTCTAGTAACTGGGTTAATCCCTACACTTAACTTAGTTTAACTTAACTATAACCTAACTAATACTTGGAATCGAACTAGTACCCCCCCCCCCCTCTCTAACCGTCCCCAACTAGGAGGGGACATACCTTGTACCTTGGTGATTATTTTAATCACCATTGCCTAATATCTATTAGAAACAATTTCCATTGGATAATAACTCTAAACTTAGTCTATAAGTTCAACCAATTACACAACATAATTATCATCACTTAAACTCACCAAAGAACTCTCTCTTTCTCCCTAGAAGCTTACGGCCGAACACCCCCCTCCCCATACATCCATTTTCAGTTTTCATCAAGCCATTCCAACATCATACAAGCTTCAAGGATCGCATATAAGGAGTCTTCGTGCACTCGGAGTTTGAAGGACCTCTTTCTCTAGCTTTTATCCACCTCTTTTGCGCGTAGATTCTTCCCTAGCCTCGAGCTAGAGGTATAATGCTTAAAACTCGTACTTGAAACTAATCTAAGGTGGTTAATAAGATGTATGATGATTAAAACTCGGAATCTTGCATTTTGAAGCATTAAAGTTTACTAAACTTGCAAGTATTGTTGGTTAAAAGCACATAAGTTGTGTAAAACTTGTAGTAATTAAAAGATATGATTATTTAGGCCCGATCTATGATGTGGTAGCTCGGATCATCGTTTAACCCGGTTTGGTAAGGTCATGGATCTTAACATAAGCATGTTTTGAATGATACAAGGGTTAAAAGGTGAAACTCTACCACACGCGAATCATGAACTTGTGTAAAAGAGTTTTACTTGTAAAATTGTGTTTAAAACTAGCAGATCTACGTATCTGCAAGTGGTATTTTCAAAGAACCACGTATCAAAGAAATCGTGTATTTTAAAAGATGGATTTTACACTAACAAGCATGATTTTATAAACCACAAGTGTGTAAACACTTGTGAAATGATCCGACAAAATAACAGTTTTTGTAAAAGACGACGGGAAGTTGTAAAGATGGATTTTCTCTAAAAACGAGGTTTTTACAAGATCAAATTACCTTATATAAAGATCTACTAAATTTAAGGGGATTTACACCACAGTTTTGGGAAAACTGCAAGTTCATGTAATTTTTGGCAATTTACACATATGTTGATTTGTTGTTGCGATGAAAGTTGTTCTGATCAAATAAAGAAAATTGTTGAGTTGATTTGTTAAAGAAAATGATACGCTTGAAAGCGTGGCCACCTCCAGTTACAGAGGAAACTCTGGCGAAATTTTTCTAAAAACCTAACACTTAGAACTATTTACACTACAAGTGTTAGAATTATTTTTGACATGTTTTCGAAACATAAATTTCGCTATGACTTTATTTACTAAATATTCGGAGGTGGGATTTTCACAAAATTTAACGTGATAAATATATATTTTCACACACTGTTTATGATTATTTTGAAAATACATAAATATTATTTTTAGAGTAAAAATCATATTTACGAACGTTAACGAATCCAAAATAATACGAACGCTTTCACCATAAATATATAAGTTACACCGGTAATTATATTACCACTCGATTGTTAAAACGTAACTTACGCACTTACGGAAATATTTATGAACGCGTATTTTAACAACGTATTATTGGAGAAAAATTATGTGAAATGAAAATATAATATTTTTTTTTGAGAAAAATACTTATATTTTGGAATTGGAAATATATATATATATATTAAGTGAGACTTAATGACTTAATTTGAACGTACATGTATTGAATCCCCCATCCTTGGGAAGGAGATTAACTACCAAGTATATACAGAACGTAAACACGAAATAGTTGTCTAACTATTTCCCAAGGACTTACACTATAAAGCTAAGGCACGGTCGTCCGTCTAATAGAATTAGCACTTGTAGGTCGTCGCACAACTGCCTGATTTGGAGTACTTGGTAGAGACGCACCGACTGTGAGTTCATGTCCCCCTTTTCTCTAACTGTTTTCAGTTTTCCTAACTGCGGGGGTGAAATACATGTTACTTTGTTTACAAGTACTTTATACACGGTATGGTTAGCGTAAGGAGGTTTACTACTTAGATCATATGAGTGGGTAGGCAGAAACTGGAGACCATTAATCCTCATTGAAGGACCGAGGGACGTAAGCGGTAGATCTATCTGGGTGTAGCGAGCCCAACTCTAGGCCCAACAGAACGGACCTCTGAGAGGCCCAGCAGAACGGACCTTGAGTGACTTTGTACCCAACGCTAAATTTGCTAGGTTTGAGTCTTCCTACTTGCACTTCACACATACTAATGGCCTTGCAAACCATTGGTGATCTCTTTTCCTTACACTGCTACATACCAGGGAATTTTTATACTTACAAGTGTTCTACATACTCACTTACACATGAACTCGCTCAACATTATTGTTGATTTTTCAACTTACATGTATTTCAGGAAATTAAAGATCTGGCGCGGTATGTTATGTTTTCCCGCTGCATAAGGGTTCCAAGGTCATCCCAGTTTAGGAAATGTGACTTTTTCCTGGACAAGTCACAAATCTTAAACTGCGTTTATTTCATGTCGGTGTTTATGTTATTCAAGACAATGTTTTATGATATGATGTTGTAAGTCTATAAGACAATGGTATGTTACTCTGGTTTTAAAACTTAATCAAACGGATGATCTTGCATGATTTTATTTCATATAGCTTTGTTATGGTTAAGCTATGGTATTAAGAAGTCACACCAAAATAACCACGCTTCCGCAAAGCCAGGGTGTGACAGCTTGGTATCAGAGCTCTGATCATAGCGAACTAGGATTCCTTCTCGAGTCTAGACTATGATCACTAGGGATCTCACGAAAACATTTTTCTGCATACCACTTAAGTCCAGATCCAAAACTTTTTACAAACAAATGTTGAGCAAATTTTATTATTTATAGGCTCAGTCTAGAAGGGCTGAGGCTCGGTCTGAGAGGCCGAGGCTCGGTCTGAAAGATCGAGGTAGTTGGCTAGTTGGACTAGGAAGAGTAGGCTCAGTTTGGAGGCTGAGGCTCGGTATTGGAGACCGAGGCTCGATCTGAGAGGTCGAGGTAGTTTATAGAGCAGTCTAGGAGACTGGGAGGCTAGTGGGACTAGGAGAATTATGTGATACTTTACTTGGTGACTTATGTGATTATCTGATTGTATGACTGATTATTTGAGCATATTTGTGTTTATGTTACAGACTCATGGACTCAGCCGGTACTGGCGATTCGGACACCACTGGACCCATACCTATCGTATCTGATGACCTCACATCCTCCGAGCACGAGGTGCACACATCTGACTATACCAGTACTGACGAGGATGATTTCCAGCCTTTCGCACTACTCGATGGTGCTGATGAGCCTGCAGATGGCCCTCCCGCTGAGTACCCACCCCTAGTGGAGATTCCGGCCCCTATACCCTTAGCCGTTTATCCAGCATATGATTTTCTTCTTGACGCCGAGGCTGACGGCGATGTTGACCTGTTTGAGGAGGAGATCCAGGGCGAGGCCCTTCTTCCTGCGGGCGATCTTCTGATGATCGCTGACGTTCCCGCTGAGGATTCGCCTGCACATTCTCCTGTCCCAGACTCCTTCGAGTCTGTGGCATCCGCACCTTCTCACACATTGAGCGCACAGCACCTTGCGCATGATTCTGATCCTGACCAGGCATCCTCTGTTGCACCTATACCCAGTTTTGCGTTTGACCATGATGACATAGAGGATTCTGATCCTATCTTTCCCCCGGGATTCGACCCGGATCATGATATCGAGTTTATACCTATGGACCAGCCCATGGAGGATCCAGCTGACCCAGTAGATCCTATCGACCCCGAGTTTGACTTCGAGATGGCTTTTGATGATCCCGAGCCTGCCGTCGCCCCTGAGCACGCAGCCGCTCTAGACCCCATACTTGAGCATGACCCCGTACATGCTGGCATCCCTATTGAGCCTGTTATAGCAGACCCACCTGTTGATGATCTCCCCGTGGATGTTCCTTTGTTAGAGGGCGATCATGTCGTTGTTGATCCTGTTGTTCCTCTACCTGTTGTCGATATACCTGTTGACCATCCTGTTGAGCACATTGCACCTATTCACCCTTTTGTTGCTCCCCCACCTGATCCCATCCCACTAGAGCCCGAGCATGCACTGTTCGCGGCACACATGGATCCACCAGATGAGCATGCACAGCACGGTTGGATACCTGCTGATGAGGATGTTCCACCTTTTCCCCCTCAGATCCCTGATACACGACATGTTGATTTTTCTTTTCAGGTTCCTCAGTTTGTACCTCCAGCGAGGCCTGGAGAGGGTTCTTCAGCCCATCCTATTGGGCATGTACCGATGTCTATCCCCTTCATGCCCCAGATGTCATCTGTCCCACCCTCTGTCGCTCCATTTCATGTGGCACCTTTTGATCCCACCAGTGAGCCGTTCCTTTGGGCACCAGACTCTGCTATGCCACCGACTGACCCCTACCATTCTTTCCACAGGGGGTATACTATTGAGGACGTTTTGATGTCTTTTGTCGCCCAGCACGAGTCACACACACAGCGCATCCAGGAGCTTGAGAGAGGTCAGCTGCCACCATGCCAGTGTCATGGTCGGACACACTCTCCTCTGCAGCCATTTTGACCCTTACCTCCAGATTATGCTGCCCGTCTCTTTACACTAGAGCAGCAGGTTGCTTCTATCATTCGTACCCAGCGAGCCATGGAGGAGGACTGGCTCCAGTTACGTCGTTTGTTTTACACCCACTTTCCCCCTCCTCCACCACCATCTGTATAGAGCTCATCAGTGCTGTTTGGGTAGACGTTGGTGAGAAGACGGCTAATGCTTTTGACTGCACAGCATTTTTGGAGACTACTTTATGATCCTGACTTTTGTTGACATGTATTTGACGTATTTGACACTGACGTGATATAGTTTTTGGACAGGGGTGATGTAGCCCCTAGTTGATTTATGATTGTATGACACAGGGATGTACTGAAACACTTACTATGTGGTCTCGATATATGGCAATCGCAGTATTCTCATCATATTTGATTCGCTTGAATGCTTATTTATATTTTTATGACATGGGATGTTGTGTGATTGGTATTTGTGATGTATTGATAACATGAGATGTTATGTGCTTTTACTATTACTATATATGTACGCTTTACTATGGCCTGACCGACATAAACCATCTTTTAGAAGATGCCGCCGAGACGTGAGACACGCATGCCTACCAATGAGGTAGAACTCCAGCAAATTATCACTGCTGCCATTGCACAATACGCCGCTTCACAAGGAGGACCCAGCAGAAGCAGCACAAACAACAATGGCAACAATAATCCACCTCATGGGTGCACCTACAAGCAGTTCTTAGACTGCAAGCCCGTAAACTTTGATGGCACAGGAGGTGCTGTCGCCTTTGTTCGTTGGGCTGAGAAAACCGAATCTGTTCTTCGCATGAGCAAGTGCGCGCTGGATCAGCAAGTCACCTATATCTCAGGGCTATTCTTGGATGGAGCCCTCTCTTGGTGGAATCTACAAGCTCAGACACTAGGCGAAGCTGCTGCCTACGCGCTGACCTGGACCAAACTAAAGGAACTTATGCGCAAAAAGTACTGTTCCCGCGCAGAAATCCAGCGATTGGAGACCGAGTTCTGGCACTTGAAAATGGACGGTCCAAAGATCGCAGAGTACGTTCAAAGATTCCATGACTTATCGCACGTGGTACCCTACATGGTCACTCCGGAGTTCAAGCGGATTGAACGTTTCATTTGGGGATTAGCTCCTCAAATCATAAGCATGGTGACCTCATCCAAGCCTGCGACCATTACTGAGGCGATTGATTTGAGCGTAGCTCTCACTGAGGAGGCGATCCGCCTAAACAAGTTTGATGAGATCAAGACGAAGAAGGCAGAGACTCACGTCGAGTCATCAGGAGGTAACAAACGGAAGTTCTCAAACTTCAAGCATGGCACCAGTGTGGCAGTTAAGAAAGGAGGATCGAATGCGCCAGCTCAGGTTACAGTTGGTGGTGGAAAGAAGGGAAAGGGATATATGGGCACCCAGCCCAAGTGCAACAACTGCCAACTCCACCATTCTGGCCGGTGCGGGCCAAAAGTATGCGAAGCATGTGGGAAACGTGGCCACTTGAAGGACACTTGTTGGGCCACTGCTGGTCAGGGAGGCCAGGGAGGATTCGGAAACAGAAATAACAACCGGGGCGGGAATGGAAATCGCCCACAAGGAAACTATGGAGGTAACGAGAATCGAGGAAACAATGCTAACCAAGCGGGTGCCGTGAATCGTAATCAGAGGAATGATCAAGCTGGTGGAAACGGGCAAAGACTTGGGTGCTTTAACTGCGGTGATATCGGGCATTTTAAGAAGAACTGCCCAGAGTTAAACCAAGCCCGTGGAAGAGTGTTCCAAATCGAAGCAAGGGAAGCGCGCCAGGACCCCAATGTCGTTACTGGTACGTTCCCTGTGAACCAATGCTATGCATCCGTTTTATTTGATACTGGTGCCGATTATAGCTTCGTGTCGTTAGAATTTAAGAGTATGCTTGGTCTAGCTGCTAATAAGTTAGATGTTCCGTACTCAATCGAATTAGCTAATGGGAAGTTAGTAGAAGCCAATGAAGTTATCAGAGGCTGTGTGATCGAATTAGGAGAACGTGAGTTCACTTTGGATCTACTACCAGTCCAGTTGGGAAGCTTCGACGTGGTAGTAGGAATGGATTGGTTATCAGGCAACAAGGCTGAGATAGTTTGTCACGAAAAGGTTGTTCGTATCCCAACCGAAGATGGCGAAACAATTGTGGTTCACGGAGAGAAGCGTGATACGCCGTTAAGAATTATCAGCTGCCTGAAAGCGCGAAAGTGTTTGCAGAAGGGATGTGTTGCCTTCCTGGCACACATTGTGGATAAGAAGGCTGCTGAGCCAAGAATCGAAGACATCCTTGTCGTGAGGGAATACCCAGAAGTCTTCCCAGAAGACTTACCTGGACTGCCACCTCAGAGACAAGTAGAGTTCCACATTGACTTAGTTCTAGGCGTCGCGCCTGTGGCTAAGGCACCTTATAGACTTGCCCCGTCTAAGATGCAAGAATTGTCGACACAACTTCAAGAGTTGTTAGACAAGGGATTTATCCGACCAAGCTTCTCGCCTTGGGGAGCTCCGGTCCTGTTTGTTAAGAAGAAGGACGGTAGTTTTCGTATGTGCATCGACTACCGGGAGCTGAACAAGCTGACGATCAAGAATAGATATCCTCTGCCAAGAATCGATGATCTGTTTGATCAACTGCAAGGCTCAAGCTTTTATTCAAAGATCGATCTTCGATCTGGATACCATCAGTTAAGGATACAAGAGGAGAGTATCCCAAAGACAGCCTTCAGAACTCGTTATGGACACTACGAGTTCCTTGTTATGCCGTTTGGTTTGACAAACGCACCTGCAGTCTTTATGGATTTGATGAATAGAGTTTGCAAGCCGTACTTGGACAAGTTCGTGATTGTGTTTATCGACGACATCTTAATTTATTCAAAGACGAAGGCCGAACACGAGCAGCATCTTAGAGCCATTCTAGAGCTGCTGAAGAAAGAACAGCTGTATGCCAAATTCTCTAAGTGCGAGTTTTGGCTACGAGAGGTGCAATTCCTTGGGCACGTGGTAAATGGAGATGGAATCCACGTGGATCCAACAAAGATCGAAGCGATCAAGAATTGGGAAACGCCAAAGACGCCAACCGAGATTCGACAATTCTTGGGTTTGGCTGGCTATTATCGAAGGTTCATTGAGGATTTCTCAAAAATCGCTCAACCATTGACGCTCCTCACCCAGAAAGATAAGAAGTTTGATTGAGGAATCAAACAGGAAGAAGCGTTCCAGATACTGAAGGATAAGCTCTGCAATGCGCCAATCTTAGCACTACCTTATATTCTTGTTATATGCTCTGGATATCCTCTGTTGATATGTTGCCATCCTCAGCTTTGCTGCCTCTCTTATTTCATCAACAGTGTCCAATTCCTGACATAGGGCTTCAGGATTCTTCTCAGGATCCTTGAGACTGGATCTTGCTGTAGGTATCACCATTTCTGTCGGGATGACTGCTTCTGCTCCAAATACTAGAGAGAATGGAGTTTGGCCAGTTGCACTTTTTACCGCCGTCCTATCAACCCACAAAACAAAGGGTAATTCTTCTGCCCATCTTCCTTTCTTAGCTCCAAGTCTTTTCTTCAGATTGTTGACAATTATCTTGCTCGAGGATTCTGCTTGTCCATTTGTTTGAGGATGTACCAGAGTAGACGTGATCATTTTTATTCCCCAACTCTTTCAAATGTCAGTAGTCCTTTTACTTATAAATTGAGAACCATTGTCACAAATTATCTCAGCTGGTTCCCCGAACCTGCTCAGGATGTTCCTTTTTATGAAGGATACTACTTCTTGGTCTCTAGCTTGAACAAATGCTTCAGCTTCAACCCATTTAGAAAAATAATTAGTCATTGCCAGCATAAAGACTTTCCCTCCTGGAGCTTTAGGCAATTTTCCTACTATATCCATTCCCCACTTCATAAATGGCCAAGGGGAAGCAATATGATACAGTGGTTCAGCAGGCTGATGTAATATATTAATGTCCCTTTGACATGCATCACATCTTCGAGCATATTCCGCAACATCTTTCCTCATTGTTGGCCAATAGTATCCTATTCTCAATACCTTTGAGAATAATGATCTGCCCCTAGTATGGTTACCACAATCCCCTTCGTGTATATCCTGAAGTACTTCTTTAGTTTCGGGATCCTCCAAGCACCTCAGATATGGTCCTGCAAGAGATTTCTTGTACAAAATATTATTTATAATAGTGAATCGTGATACCTTCATTCTAAAGGCCTTAGGATTCTCATCCTTTGGGACGTGTCCTTCCTTGAGTTATCTCATGATTGGAGTCGTCCAGGACTTAGGATCCTCCTCAGGATACTCATCATCAGGATCTTGGATACTTACTACTTCCTTATCCTGAGATTTGAGAAGATTCGTCGCAGGATACAGGATATGTAATATTGGTATTTGGGTTCCCTCCGGTATCCTGACTGATGATCCTAGATTTGCCAAGGCATCCGCTTCAGCATTATCCTGTCTTGGTACCTGTTCAAGTGTAAAAACATCGAAATATCCTACGAATTTTTTGAGAATTTCAAGATACTCGACTAACTTCTCACCTTTGACTGCATAGTATCCATTAAAATGATTAGTAATTAACAAGGAATCAACATATACTTGCAAACTCTTAATATTCATGTTTCTAGCCAACTCTAATCCTGCGATCAAAGCTTCATATTCTGCTTCATTATTAGTGGCAGGAAATTCACATTTAATAGCCTGGGGTAATATGTCCCCCTGTGGCGATTTTAGTAGTATACCCAATCCTTCACCTCTAACATTAGATGCACCATCAGTATATAATGTCCAGGATTCTAAATTTTCTCCTAGTTGTTGTACTTCTAGGTCTACTTCATTTTGAATATCACTACTGAAATCAGCCACAAAGTCAGCTAGAGCTTGAGACTTTATGGCATTTCTAGGTTCATATACTAGATCATAGGCACTTAATTTTACCGCCACTTAGCCATCCTACCCGACATCTCGGGTTTCCTAAGCACATTTTTAACAGGATAGTTGGTTTTAACATGAATCCTATGTGTCTCAAAATAATGCCTAAGCTTTGTCGATGCCATAACTAAGGCCAATATCAATTTTTCTAAATGAGAATATCTAGTTTCAGCATCTAATAAACTTTTGCTAACATAATAAACAAGATATTGCTGACCTTCGTGATCCTTTACAAGAACAGCACTTACAGCATTCCCTGATACTGCGAGATACAGGGATAATGGTTCACCATCCTCAGGCTTCATTAATAGAGGTGCAGTTGAAAGATACTGCTTCAAATCCTGCAAGGCTGCTTCATGCTTCTCTCCCCATTCGAATTTTTTATTCTTCTTTAGGATATCATAGAATTCCTTGCATTTTTCCGAGGATCTTGATATAAACCTGTTTAATGTTGCTACTCGCCCTGTTAATCTTTGAACATCTTTTATATTTGAAGGTGATTTGATGTCCAAGATGGCTTTAATCTGCTCCGGGCTTGCTTCTATACCCCTCTTGGTTACCATGTATCCTAGAAACTTTCCTGCTCCCACTCCAAAATGGCATTTGGCAGGATTTAGTTTCATGTTGTATTGGTCCAGGATATCGAATGCTCCCTTAATATCCTGGAGGTGATCCTCAGCTTTTTTAGATTTTACTACCATGTCATCGATGTACACCTCCATGGTGTCCCTCAGCTTGTCTTTAAACATCATGTTCACCAATCTTTGGTTTGTTGCACCTTCATTTTTTAAACCAAAAGGCATAGCAGTATAACAATAAATACATGTTGGTATCATGAAAGCAGTATCCTCCTGGTCTGAAGGTTCCATTTGGATCTGCTGGAATTCTGAGGATGCATCCATGAAGGTTAAGATCTCATGGACGGCAGTAGCATCCACCAGTGAATCAATATGAGGTAGAGGAAATGGGTCTTTGGGACATGTGTCACACCCCGATATTTCCACATTTTACCGGTGGGCCCGGCGGGGAGTATCGTGACGAAGTTGATATCATCATAGTCAATACACACAATATAATAGCACAGCGAAAGGCTTGCTGAATAAACTATTACAAACCATAATGTCTGAGTGTCCGAATGAAAGAATATACAGACAGGATTGTAATAAGATCCATAGGCGGATCATAAATAAAATACAAGAAACGGATAATAACAGACTTCAGGTATCTAGGGATTTGCAAGATCCTCTTATATGACACCTAGTAGCTCCAGCCTATTTACGAGAAGTACCTGTCAATCAGTCTTTATAAAATACGTCCGTTTACACTGGTAAATACAATTAACTGACTCATTTGAAAATATTTAAGAAAATTGATTTAAGTGCACAAGGCACAAATCATTTATAACTTGGGACAATTATTTAAGATAAATTTGTATACAGATTTATATGTTTGTCATACAATTGGGGCCAGTTGGAAGCCGGTCTTGATTAACCGAGTCACCCCTTATAGAACCCACAAAGGAGTTATCCCCAACATGTGGGTTTATATTTTAGCATCTGCATCTGTCAGGTGTATGCCTACACCCCGTGCATAGGTCGTGGCCATTTTCAAATGAAATGAGCCAAGGATATCCAAGATACGGTCGTATTAACCCCCAATGCTTATGTTATCAAACAAGACAGGTTAAAACGGGTTATGTAAATTTATTAATCACAATCGGATTAAATGATTTCATACCCGACCAAGTGGTATTATTATAATACCATATCCCAAGCCTGTATAAGGGAAAATAAGTTAAAAGTATTTACCTGAGCTAAATGTGAAAAGTAACTCAGCCGTAAAATCCTAAACTTTATGATGATACCTTCTACTGGATGCTACTTAATCTGTATAGAAGGTTTAATAACCTATTCGGATGCTAACGGGTCTTTAGTTAAGTCAAAGACTTAGACCGGCTAGCTAGAAAGAAACTTTACGGTTCTAAACGCTAGATAAAGCGGAGACCGGAATAGAATGTTGTTTAGACCCATCAAGCTTGGATACTTGTATAATATGGGTAAACTAAACACATTCTGGAATTTGAGGATTCAATGATAAGGTTAAACTCGTTTCGGCTATTTTACGTAAACTAGTCACATATACCGATCCGAACGCATAAACGCGTAACGGGTAACCAAATGAATTATATACAGGTCTCAACGGTTATTATGCTTAAAATATGTTAATGCATCTGTAGGATGTTAACATATATGCCCAAAAAGTAATTAAAACCAATTTAAGTCCCGTAAGGGCATTTTGGTCATTTTAATAATTATAAAAGAGATTTTATAACAAACTGATGTTCTGGTCTTTGGTAATCAGTCAAAATATTTATTTTATCACATTACATTAGTAAGATATTACATATATGTGAGGTTCACCATTTGTGGCCAAACTATGCCCCGAAAGGGCATTTTGGTCATTTCAAATAGGCTTTTAAGGACATTTTTGGAAGTCTGAGTTCATGACTTATACATACTGTAATAATATTGAAATTTGTTTAAAAATTCAGTAGGTAACAAGTCATAGGTGTTAAATATGGTTTTAAACCATACTATGCACCTAATCGGTGTAAAACTCGCTAATTGACGATTGTCAAGATGTTTATGTAAATCTGAGATTTTGATCAGCTTTAAATGCTCAAAATAATTTATTTAATGTGTGAAATTAGTAGGAAAAGGTTTGGCATTCAAATCATTTGTTAATCTCATTTTATGCATGAAAAGGTTATTATCGTCATTTACCGAATTACACAAGAACTCTATGATTTAAACAGATTATAATCTGACCAAAAATCTTAAAATTCCTTAAAAATATTATCTTAATAGTAGGGAATGAGTTTTGGTTCAAAATTCAAGTTTAAACATGTCTTATGCAAGATATCGCAATTTAATTAATAAAAAGCTTCTAATTACGATATCGAGCATAACTTCTGTTTGAGACCAAGAATTGATGTCAAATTTTCGGGACAAGCTTATACATCAGTAGCAAAGGTTTTTGTCCTCTCACATTTCTAAAAATCTCATTTATATCTCAAAAGGGCATTTACGGCATTTATAAGCATATTAACAAATGAGAGCATATAATTCAAACCACTAAGGACCAAGCAATATAACTCCAGGGGGTTACACTACTATATAATATGGTCCTAATAGAAGCTTAAAATACGGAAGAATTAAGCTTAAACGGGTCAGAAATGAAAGTCAGAGAAAAAGTCAAGCTTTTGCGACTATCGGTTATAAACTGACCTTAGACTGATAATTGCCGGGTTAGACCTGATTAAACATGTTTTGATACTAATTACCAAGTCATTAGAATGTTAAAATATAATTTAGAACCTCTGTTTTATTAGTTTAAATCATTTTTAAAGTTTCTGTCCAGTTTGACTTTTTGACTAACTAGTTTGACCCGACAATTAACTAGTCAAACGAAATAATTAGGAGGTGCCCTTTTAAGGGTTAATCACCTACCTTAATATGGTTCCATAACCACTTTCATTTCGGTCAGTGGCTGGACCATTTATGATTAAACCAAAAGTCAAAGCTTAGTTACGATATGTTTGACTTTTCGGTTTTTAAACTAATAAAATGGACTAAGCAGGGATTAAAACTCTTACACAAGGTCCTTGCAATCTTTTCTACACTTCTTAGTCTTCTCCTAATGCTTGCTATCTCCCGAGATGGGTTTTAGAGTTGTTGCAACTTGCAACCAAATGAGCAAATAATATGTTCAACATAGGGGTTTATTTATACTTGAAATCCTTGATTCAAGATCATTCTAGGTGTAATGGGAGTGTTTAGGATCACCCCAAGTGTCCTAGTGGTATCCTAAAACCGACAACAAGCCCCTAGTATCGAAATTCAGGCATCTAAGGCGGTGGAACAGGCTGCAACCAGCAGCTGTCAAGTTTTTGTAGAACTGGGCATTTGTCGCGGCCCGCGTAGGATCAGAAGGGGGCTTACGCGCCCCGCGTAAACCTGCTATTCCGGTTAAAAATGTTTCAAACATGGCAGTTTCAGTCCCTGGTCAATTGTAAACCTTATTTAACCTCATTTTTGGCATATAAGGCCCTTGTGGTTAGTTTGTGGAAGTTCAAAGGAGTATAACCAAAGTCCGTTAGGCCCGGTTTCGTTAAATATTACTATAAACACAAGTTTCATCATGTTGACACTTTTTACCCAAAGTCTTGAAAACTTGTATAACGATCTCGAAACCACGTGAAATTTATATCACTTATTCTTGAGAGCATATTTGAATAATTTGAAGCCTTGGGTTCGTTAAAAGGTCACTCAGAGGTAAGAATTAACATGTTGACACGTTTAACCCTTGTAGTTTATAATCTTTCGATTATTTTCAAGAACGGCTTCTTATATTCAATTAATCACTCGTTTAAGAATATATTCTTCATGTATGGTCATTCAGAGGCACAAGTTTGGCATGTTGACACATTTAGTCCATGTGGTTTCATATTTTCATCGTTTGGCAACTTTAGTCCTTCAAACTCAATCTTTCACATATCTAGAGTTTAGGACACGTGTCTTTACATAATTGGACACATTTTTACGTGGTGTTACAACATGCTTTGTTTAAGTCTGTGTAATCTACACAAACTCTCCATTTCCCGTTTTTCTTTTGCACCACAACTACATTTGCTAACCATTTGGGAAATTTCACTTCCCTAATCATCTTGCTCTTTAATAATCTTTCAACTTCTTCCTGAATGATAATGTTCCGTTCTAGAGGAAACTTCCCTCGTTTCTGTTGGACAGGCTTGAAAGACCTTTCGATTCCAAGCTTGTGGGTTATAATATCCTTGGAAATCCCTGTCATATCCTCATGTTTCCATGCGAAAGTTGACATCCTGCATTTCAAAAAGTTAGTCAATTTATTTTCAATATCCTGAGGGATATTGGTTCCTACGAGCACCAAGATATCTGGATTATCCTGATGCAGGATAATTTTCTTTACATCCAGCTCTAAAGCCTCCACGATATCCTAGGCTCGCATCTTTAATTGCTATGCTGCATTAGGCTTGGTTGAGGATTTCATCGAGGATGTGTAACACTCCTTTGCCTCCTGTTGATCACTATCCACCTTGACTACCCCCAAGGAGTAGGGATCTTGATGCATTGATGATAGGTTGACGGCATAGCTTTCATATCATGGATCCACGGCCTACCCAATATAATATTATAGCAGGATAAGGAGTCTATCGCACAAAAGCGTTGCATTGAGTTGACCCCTTCAACATATACTGGCAACTTTATCTCTCCCACGGTATTCCTGGCTTCTCCACTGAACCCAACGAGCACAGTGGATTTTGAAGTAATATCCATAGGGATACATTCATCCTCTTCAATGTCTCTAGCTGGATTATGTTGACGGAGCTGCCGCTATCCACCAGTATCCTGCGCACAAAATGGTTAGCAACATATAAAGTTATTACCAAAGCATCATGGTGAGGATCCTGGATAGTATCCCTGTCATCACTATCGAACGTGATTACTTTATCGATTGTGAGGGTTGACATCCTGGTTGGTTTATCTCCCCTCTCTGCCTTAGCTTCCTTTGCATGTCTTTTTGCTGCAGAATATGATGTCCCACAAATGTCGGATCCTCCTGAAATAAAGTTAATTATCTTGGCATCTGCAGGAGGTGATTGTAGGATCGTTTGCACGACCAAAACGAGTCGTTCAGAAGAGTTCTTGTCAATACGAGAGGCAGAAACTAACGTATCGACTTCGAATAAGCTTGATAAACACTCTAATTATCTTTTTGATTGATATAACAACTTTTTACAGGCAGTAGACACTTCAGCAGCACTTCGGCTCGGGAATCGGAAAGTTATAAACGAAATGAACAGGACCACTATATATAGACTACTTGTAGGATCGTTTGCACGACCAAAACGAGTCGTTCAGAAGAGTTCTTGTCAATACGAGAGGCGGAAACTAACGTATCGACTTCGAATAAGCTTGATATACACTCTAATTGTCTTTTTGATTGATATAATAGCTTTTTACAGGCAGTAGACACTTCAGCAGCACTTCGGCTCTGGAATCAGAAAGTTACAAACGAAATAAACAGGACCACTATATATAGACTCACCATTCCGTACGAAATGGACAATGTCCATTTCGTGCGAAATGCCCTTGTTCCATTTCATGCGAAATGGTTACAATCACACATTTCTCGTATTTTGTGCCCTGATCTTTCTAATAGGACAGATATATATAGGCAAGGCATTTCGCACGAAATGGCCATTTCGTGTGAAATGTGCTTCATGCTATTTTCCTATTTTCCTCGTATTTCGTGCCCTGGTCTATCAATCTATTACAAGACTCGATACAAGACGAAGTCGACAGACATATGCACCAATAGACTCCCCCTTGGATGTTGACGAAGTCTTTAGTGTCGAGTCTTCGGCATGTCACTTCTTCAGTCTTGATCAGTCTTCGTGCTCTTCCAAAGTATCTGACAGTGTAAAACATCTTCAATCTCTAACTCTTCCAGATTCTCATCCTGACTCTATATTCTCTTGATCAGATCTCTTGATTCCTTAAGTTCTTCAGCATCAGCAGTTTGTGAAATCAGTAAGATTCAAATATCCTCAGACTCCCTCTTGATGTCTTCAGACTCCCCCTTTCGATAAGTTGGGATCGCAGTCTGAAATAGCTCTTGTTCCAAGATCGTGACCTGGCTCTCATTCAGCTCAGGTTTAAACACGGGGACCTGCACAAATCTCTACCTAACAATAAGATTCTCAACAGACAAGATTTAACAAATTTAGAATTCCTGATTAACCCCTTGCATCTGAATCATTCAAATTTGACATTTTTATTAATTTTGAAACCATTTAATCATTTCAAAATCTTTTCTCATTTCAAACAGACTCCCCTTCACCTGTTGTCCATCATGATTAGCACTTGGAATTTTGAAAAACAGCTCTCCAACATCAGTTGTCGAAAATCTTTTTGTATTTTCAACTATTTATGCTAAAACACAATATTTTTGGATTTTTTATTTTAATGAAATGCAGTAAAGAAATATATACAAACAATCTTTTTGTGAGTTTGTGTAAGAGGATCATATCAGTTTTTGAGACAAATCACTAACACCGTTAAGCTTTAAACATTTTAAGTTCTAAACGATTCACTTAGATTGTCAGTATACTGATCCACTTAAATTTTCACACAAAGTTCAACTGTTTCGAGATACGAGATTAATGTTTTAGAGACTTAAACTTATTCGCGTGTACCACCTCAGAATATACTCCCGTATCCAGACTCCTATATTCAGTCTTACAGGTGAATGTACACTAGTGATATCTGTAAAGGGGTAAATGCGAGACCATGAGAGCTCAGGCTATTGCTTTCGCAAAATCAGAGAGATGATGGTTCGACTTTCGGTGTGTTCCCTTTAGAGAATCTTTTCTTCAATAGCACATGATTAGCATTTTTCAATGTTTCATCATTTTTATGCTGAGGGTGGGCTTTAAGATTAAAGCAATGCAAAGTATTATACGAGGAATAGGCTATTGCTCCCGCAAAATCAGAAGTCCTGGTATAATACTCCAGATATCACCACGCACAAAGACCTAGTATGTCAGAAATAGAAAGCCCTTCAAACAAGATTTCAGGGGTTACCTATATATCCGAGAGATGTTCCCCACGAAATAAGTAAGTTTAATATTTAGGTTTATATCTCGACACAATCTACTAAGCGTGTAAAAACCTATTGTCATATCATCAGTGAGACCGTTTATCACATTTGACTTTCCAATTCTTTAGCATGCTGTGATTGTCCACTGATGTAATATCATTTCCTCTTTTTCACAACAAAACTCATTTTGAAATTTTTATCATGTTTTTGGTTTTTGAGATTTTATCATGTTTTTAGCTTTTTCAAATTTTCGAAATTTCTAAAATTTTTTACTCCCCCTAAAATCAAAAACATGTTTCAATTTTTGATTTTCAAGGAAATTTTGAAAACAAACTTGTACAAATAAAGTGACAACTGTTGTGAATTGCTTCAAATCGCCATCCACTTGACATAAACAATCAGAACTCCCCCTGACAACAAACTATTTTCCCATTAAGATTTCAAAACACTTAAGTTTGTTTTAATCAAAATGGTTTTTCCGGAAAATTAGTTTTGTTGACATTCACAAACCACTTGTAGGTTAGGGGTTTCATCACATTGTTTTTCAAACACTTTGAATGAAAGTTAAATCAAGTTCAACTTAATGACCTTGATTGACCACATGTAGATTAAATCATATCATTCGAAAATTGAAATATGACAATTTTTAAGTTTTACCACTTGTAGGTCGAAATATCACAAATGTGAATTTCTCAAGAAAGATGCTGATTTCTGCTCCACGATTACCAACTTGGGAGCTTCGGCAAGTCAGGATTTTTACATATGAAATACAGACACCCAAGCCTGACTAGCTTTAGGTGTGACCTTTTCAGTTTCACTCGGGGTTTCAACATTTCTTTTTGCTTCATAAAATTCTTTTACCCCTTTGGCCTTACCCTCGACCATTTTCCCAAAAATATGTTTTACTTTGTCGTTAAAAGCCTTTTCGACATCAAATTCTTTCTTTTCAGAATAGAATTGATTCGAGATTTCCACTTTTCCAACCCTTGATTTTAAATTTTCAGCCCTCAATGGTGGAAAGTTAACATCATCCATTGGCGGAACTGAATTTTCACTTTTTGCCTCAACTTGTAGATCCTCTGACTTTGACGAGTCAGATTCATCGCCAGATTTCACATCTGATTTCTTAACAACCCACATTTGGTTGTCAAGATTTACTCTTCTTTTGTAAAATCTTTTTGAACATTCACCAACTTCATATGTTGAGTTTTTAAACACTTTGAATTTTTCAGTTGGTGGTTCAGTTTTGTCAACAACTTTTTCTTTGAGTTTAGAAACAACTTCCTGTTTTGTGTTGGTTGCCTTTGGACTATTCCAGGCGATGTGACCAACTTCTTGACATCGGTAACAGGTTTTTGTCTCCCTCTTTTTCTGATTAGCTCCATTCTTTATTCCTTCTTGCTTCTTAGCAAGGAATTCTTTGTTCGATTGCTTCCAGAATGAGCTATTTTCTTCTTCTTCTGAACTGGACCCTGAAACAAATATTGTTTTTGTTTTAGAAATTTTCTCATTTTTATGATTTTTTGGTGGAATAAAGCCAAGACCTTTCTTTTTGAAATTACCGTTATGGTTTGGTTTCTTTTGAAAACCAGAACCAGAACTGTAACCCTTTTTCTTGTTTAACTTTTGTTGAACTCTTGAGGTGTATTGTTTAGGTTTTTCAGAAAGATTTACATCTTTTATTTCAGAAATATTAATTTCTATTAGTTTGAAAACCTTTTTGATCATTTCAGTTTTAACACCTCTTTTTGGAAATTCCTCATCAGAATATAATTTGTCTGAATCATTCAAAGTATATGCCACTTTGATTGGTTTGTCATTCAAATTAGATTTTGATAACAGAAATTCTTTATTATAAACCCGTTTGACCGGCGATTTTGAACTGTTGACTGATGAACTCGAAGTTTCTGACTCAGACTTTGACTCTGACTCCTCATCCTTATCCAACACCTGATCGACCACTTTCTTTATTAACTCAGACTCATGATCAGTGTCAGACGATGTGAACGTGACGTCAATGTTTTCTGGTAACTCATCAATTGTTTCCGATTTTAACTTTATATTGACAGCCTTTTTGACTTGTTCCTCATTTGGTTTTCTGGGAGAATAACCTTCCCAGATCGGAGGCGGACACTTGTTATAATTTGCACTTTGTTTCTGTAACATCCCAACCCGGAAGGGCTGACGTGTTACAATAACAGTATCATAAACAAAAGTCATAATTCCATTTATTTATTTGACAAGGATACAACCACACGACAATTTAACTTAAGGTTAATATACAAGCGAAGACATTCAACTTGATTTACTATCATCTTCAGATTTATTCCTAGACTTTATTCTTCTCTCTTTTCCCCGCCCAAAGTAACCTGCTGACCTGTAAATACAAAATTTATACGGAATGAGCCGAATGCTTAGTACGGAATTATAGGCTCAAAGAACAAATAACGCTTTATATGCAATGTTATTCGGAGGAAACTCATTGCGAAAATGATACGATGCAAGAACATAATTTTATATTTTACGGATGTACCCATGAGCAAACTGAAAACGTGACAATACACAGGTAGCTACTCCTGCATACTTATCACACGAAATGGCGAGTTGGCATACCCTCTATCCATCTCATTAACTGAAATCCTAGGATCGATCCATACGCCTCCTAGTAGCTTTGTACCACACTTGTACCTAGGGACGCCGTGAACTAATCTCTCCGTCACAGATGGAGCACATGCTGTTGATGCCGCAACAACATGCTCGTGGGACACTCCACGAGAAGCGATACTCAGGGTATCAGAGTACAAATGGTCTTATTCACATAACTTATAAAACTTATTTTCATAACAGAACGGAACATATATTGGAACATGCGATAATGAGTACAACTAACATAATACTATCGCACGACATGAAAGCTTAAATCAAATGATTAGAATAGAATTCGAACGGACTGTCAAATGAATCGATAATCAAAGACGTGAAGAGTGTATGAATTTAATGGGTTTTATAACAATTTGAATATGAAGCAATAAGAAGTGGGGTAAGGATCCGTACCTTAATAATTCCAAAGTGAAGCTACCTTGTGATAATATTTCAGATTTATACGGACAGAGTTTAGACTACTGATTAGTCTTTTAACCTAATTTACATAACATGCACACAACTAGGTTAGTAACTTAATACAGCCTTTACGATAACTCACGAGATCAAATTCTCACAACGAACGACAAAGTGCGATACTTCATCCATCGAATTAACGATGATCCGTCAAATTCATGACGAACGACAAAGTACAATACTTTATCCATCGAATTAACGATGATCCGTCAAATTAATGACGAACGACAAAGTATAACCCTAGTGTGGGCAGCACTTAAACATCCATTGGATATATTGATCGATCGGACAATGAATCGTAATAGCGATCGAGTTATTACCCTGTTCTGCAGCACCCCGCTATACTTAATTTGTGTTTTTGGTAGTAATCGGACGATAACTCAGCGAAATTTTGGAGTTTGATCATCGTTTTTGTGCCCAGAATCAAGTGCCAACATCCTCTATTTATAGGTGAATTTTGACCCTTAGGCGGCCCGCGTGAGTTTTAAGCTAACTTGAGGCGGCCCGCGAGAGAACTTATTTTAGGTATAGGGTTGCCACGTGTGGGACTAGGCTAGCTGAGTCGACGAAATCATTAAATTCAACTTTGTCCGCAAGTTATTAAGATAATCGTCAAGTAGGTTTTACCCCCCCTGAGTTTTAGGGGCCCTAATCCTGATTCTGAAAATTCTGAAAATTTTAGGGTTTGTGCAGAATCACTTGGGTGTCTCAATTAGGGTTTCCTATGGGTAAATTTAATAAAATAATTAGGTCTTTTAATGAGGGTCGTTAAATTATTAGTTTATTATTCCTTTATTTCTAGAATAATGATTTTAAAATTATGGTTATTACAACTATTACCCCCTTAAAAGAAATTTCGTCCTCGAAATTTTTAAAACATATCGTATAAGTAACGGGAAAGGAACTTTCATAGCAGAGTTACTAACTTATATAACAAAAATCTCCTAAACACACATGTGTATCTGAAATTCATAACTAAGGTCATGACTATACTTGTCAATTACCTTATATATGTGCCCTAATGGTCCTCCTATAATGTATCTTAATAAAATATTTAATCATGCAGAGAATCAACATAGACTTGCAGATAACAAGAGTGACTATTGGTACTGATATCTCCTACATAATTATGCTTAATCATAGCTAAGATATATTCACATAAGATAAACAAAAACAAATGAACATATATCAAAGAGCAAGATTTACCATTACTTTGACTAAAATTCTATTGTTAGAATAGATTAGGGTATAGAGAGCGAATTGAATCTTCAGATTCCCATGTTGCTTCGCGTTCAGAGTGATTTTTCCAGAGGACTTTAACAAACGGAATTACTTTCCTACGCAAAACCTTTTCTTGTCGATCTAAGATGGCTTCTGGCTCCTCTTCGTAGGACAAGTCTTCGTGAATTGTAAGTAACGGATAACTAATGACATGGAGTGGATGATAATTATATCCTCTTAACGAGGATACATGAAAAACGTTATGAACGTGAGAGAGATGAGGCGGTAGAGCTAGTCGATATGATACTTCTCCAATCCTTTCAAGGATTTCAAACGGACCGATGAAACGGGGACTAAGCTTCCCTTTAATTCCAAATATACGAACGCCACGCCAAGGTGATACCTTTAAAAATACGTGGTCACCAATTTTAAATTCGAGTGGTCGTCTATCTTGATCTGCATAGCTCTTTTGTCTGCTCTGAGCTTCTTTCAGTTTTTCTCGTGCCATATTGACTTTTTCGTTTGTAATCTGAACTAGTTCTGGCCCTTCAATAATCTTTTCTCCAACTTCATCCCAACAAATCGGTGCGCGACATTTTCGACCGTACAAAAGCTCAAAAGGTGCCATGTCAATACTTGCTTGCCAACTATTGTTGTAAGCGAACTCAACAAGGCATAGATATTCATCCCCGTTTCCAGACCATTCAAGTGCACATGCTCGGAGCATGTCTTCCAAGGTTTGGATCGTACGTTCCGACTGCCCATCTGTTTGTGGATGGAAAGCCGTACCAAACTTTAGTCGTGTACCCCAAGCTGCCTGAAAACCTTTCCAAAATCGTGAGGTGAAACGTGGGTCTCTATCGGAAACAATGGAAGATGGTGTGCCATGGAGTCGAATAATTTCTTGAAGAAATATTTCGGATAACTTATTAACCGAAAATCCTTGCTGAATCGGTAGAAAATGTGCTGACTTTGACAATCTATCGACAACAACCCATACAACATCATTCTTCTTGAAAGTCTTAGGTAAACCGGTAACAAAATCCATTGTGATCTCATCCCACTTCCATATGGGAATTTCCAATGGCTGCAACAGACCGCTTGCTCGTTTGTGTTCAATTTTCACTTGTTGGCAAGTGAGGCATTTACTTACGTATCGAGCAACGTCTTCCTTCATGCCATTCCACCAGAAGTTCTGTCTTAAATCTCTATACATCTTGGTAGATCCTGGGTGAATTGAAAATGGTGAGCTGTGAGCTTCGGCTAACAATGACTCACGAAGGGTGGAGTTATCGGGTACACAAAGTCTTTTTCCGCACCAAATCACCCCATGATGGTCTATACGAAATTCAGATTGCTTACCCACCTCAAGATTTTACACAATTGCCCAAAGTTCTCCATCTTGCTTTTGTGCATCTTTGATCCGTGATATGAGGTCAGGTTCAATCTGCATTCTAGCTAGATATCCAACAGATTTACAAACCTGAAGCCAAATGTTCATCCTTTCGAGATCCCTCATAATATAAGGCTGAATTTGTAAGCAAGATATAGTCCCGGAATTCTTTCGGCTCAATGCGTCAGCTACAACATTGGCTTTACCTGGATGGTATTGAATATTTGCGTCGTAATCTTTTAACAGTTCTAACCACCTTCTTTGCCTCATATTTAGCTCCTTCTGCGTAAATATGTACTTGAGGCTCTTGTGGTCGGTAAAGATGTCACAACTCTCACCATACAGATAATGTCGCCAAATCTTAAGTGCAAAGACGACTGCGGCTAATTCTAAATCATGTGTAGGGTAGTTAACTTCATAAGGCTTCAACTGACGGGAGGCATAAGCGATAACCTTTCCATGTTGCATTAGCACACAACCTAATCCTTTCTTTGAGGCATCACTATAGACTTGGTAACCTCCTGATCCCGAAGGGAGAGCGAGTATCGGAGAAGATACGAGTCGCTTCTTCAATTCTTCAAAACTTTTCTCTTGTTCCTCATTCCATGAGTACTTCACCCCTTTCCTTAGGAGTTTTGTGAGTGGTAAAGCGATTACCGAGAATCTTTCAACGAATCTTCAGTAATAGCCAGCAAGACCCAAGAAACTTCGTATTTCGGTAACAGAAGTGGGTCTTGGCCATTTTGTAATAGCTTCAACCTTTGTTGGGTCTACCATAATTCCCTCTGCTGATATGACATGACCTAGAAATGCCACTTGGCTAAGCCAAAAGTCACATTTGGAAAACTTAGCGTACAACTTCTCATGTCGCAAGGTTCCAAGTACTGTATGTAGATGTGCTTCATGCTCTTCGTGACTCTTAGAATACACTAGAATGTCATCGATAAAGACAATAACGAATTTGTCTAGGAATTTGTGAAATACGCGATTCATCAAATCCATAAAGACTGCGGTTGCATTAGTTAGCCCAAAGGGCATAACCAAAAATTCGTAATGACCGTATCGAGTACGAAAGGCGGTCTTGGGAACATCATCATTCTTGATCTTTAGCTGATGATACCCGGACCTCAAGTCGATTTTTTAGAAGAACTGAGCCCCCTGAAGTTGATCAAAGAGATCATCAATGCGAGGCAGAGGATACTGATTACGAATAGTAATCTTGTTCAGCTCTCGGTAGTCAATACATAAACGCATACTACCGTCTTTCTTCTTCACAAATAAAACCGGAGCACCCCAAGGTGAAACACTGGGTCTTATGAATCCTAAGTCTAACAATTCTTGCAATTGTTCCTTCAACTCCTTTAGTTCCATCGGGGCCATACGGTATGGAGCTTTAGAAATAGGTTCGGCATCAGGGATCAAGTCGATGGTGAATTCTACCTGACGGTCAGGTGGTAATCCCGATAGTTCATCCGGAAATACATCAGGATATTCACGAACAACGGAATGGCTATCGATACTCTTAACACTAGCAGAAGTATCCTTAATCGATGCTAGGAATCCAGCACAACCGTTTGACAAGAATTTTCGAGCCTTAAGCGCAGAGATAATCTTAAGAGATTTATGAGCTTGAGTTCCCTGATATATAATATCAGGATGATGAAGATCACCGAAAATAACACGGCGAGAATGACAATCTATAGTTACACGATGTCTAGACAACCAATCTATTCCTAGAATAACATCAAAATCACACATATGTATTGGAAATAGATCGGCCTTACACACAATAGATTCAATACGAATCGGACAATCTTTATATACGGAAGTGATTACGGATGAATTTTCCATGGGAGTGGAAATGGTTAAAGTATGATTTAAGAGAGTTGGTCTTATCGGAAGATACTTAGTAAACGAGTGGGATACTAAAGAATGAGTCGCTCCTGTATCGAATAACACATAGATACTACGTTCACCAAGCCGAAAGTTTCCAGATACAGTACCTGGGACATTAGCAGTGTCGTTAGCAGAAAGTGCGAAAACTCTTCCTCTAACATTGGGTTGGTTGTTCTTCTTAGTATCTTTCTTAGGACATTCCTTGATCCTGTGTCCAGTTTGGCCACATCTAAAGCATGCTCCTATACCTCGGTGACATATACCTTGATGTCTCTTACTACAAGTATTACATAGAGGATATGTAATTTGATTCGGTTTTTGTTTTTTGAATTTAGAGATCCATATGTCTATATTATAGGTATTATGGTTCGTGGTATTCTCACGAATTTCTTCACCAGAGACTGGATTCGTGTTTTTACGTTCTGGATGACGAGTTTGTTGAATAACGGCCTCAGCTGTTTGAGCAACAAGGTTTGGAAGCAACCCGGCAACAGCCTGGTTGATAGCATTAATTACGTCTGGATCAACTGGAGTCTCATTCGAAGAAGTGTTGTTACGCGTATGGTTAGTACGAGTACTCTTACGTAGCGGACGACGAGGAGGCATATCTATACGAATAAACATAGGAATTAAACCAAATAAGAGACCAAGTTGAATCCTATCATAGATATCTACCCATTCCTCACAGGTTTTAATTACTATCTTCATGTTTTCTACAGGAAAGAGCCTTTGCTCTGATACCATAACTGAAACACCCCAACCCGGAAGGGCTGACGTGTTACAATAACAGTATCATAAACAAAAGTCATAATTCCATTTATTTATTTGACAAGGATACAACCACACGACAATTTAACTTAAGGTTAATATACAAGCGAAGACATTCGACTTGATTTACTATCATCTTCAGATTTATTCCTAGACTTTATTCTTCTCTCTTTTCCCCGCCCAAAGTAACCTGCTGACCTGTAAATACAAAATTTATACGGAATGAGCCGAATGCTCAGTACGGAATTATAGGCTCAAAGAACAAATAACGCTTTATATGCAATGTTATTCGGAGGAAACTCATTGCGAAAATGATACGATGCAAGAACATAATTTTATATTTTACGGATGTACCCATGAGCAAACTGAAAACGTGAAAATACACAGGTAGCTACTCCTGCATACTTATCACACGAAATGGCGAGTTGGCATACCCTCTATCCATCTCATTAACTGAAATCCTAGGATCGATCCATACGCCTCCTAGTAGCTTTGTACCACACTTGTACCTAGGGACGACGTGAACTAATCTCTCCGTCACAGATGGAGCACAAGCTGTTGATGCCGCAACAACATGCTCGCGGGACACTCCACGAGAAGCGATACTCAGGGTATCAGAGTACAAATGGTCTTATTCACATAACTTATAAAACTTATTTTCATAACAGAACGGAACATATATTGGAACATGCGATAATGAGTACAACTAACATAATACTATCGCACGACATGAAAGCTTAAATCAAATGATTAGAATAGAATTCGAACGGACTGTCAAATGAATCGATAATCAAAGACGTGAAGAGTGTATGAATTTAATGGGTTTTATAACAATTTGAATATGAAGCAATAAGAAGTGGGGTAAGGATCCGCACCTTAATAATTCCAAAGTGAAGCTACCTTGTGATAATATTTCAGATTTATACGGACAGAGTTTAGACTACTGATTAGTCTTTTAACCTAAATTACATAACATGCACACAACTAGGTTAGTAACTTAATACAGCCTTTACGATAACTCACGAGATCAAATTCTCACAACGAACGACAAAGTGCGATACTTCATCCATCGAATTAACGATGATCCGTCAAATTCATGACGAACGACAAAGTACAATACTTTATCCATCGAATTAACGATGATCCGTCAAATTAATGACGAACGACAAAGTATAACCCTAATGTGGGCAGCACTTAAACATCCATTGGATATATTGATCGATCGGACAATGAATCGTAATAGCGATCGAGTTATTACCCTGTTCAGCAGCACCCCGCTATACTTAATTTGTGTTTTTGGTAGTAATCGGACGATAACTCAGCGAAATTTTGGAGTTTGATCGTCGTTTTTGTGCCCAGAATCAAGTGCCAACATCCTCTATTTATAGGTGAATTTTGACCCTTAGGCGGCCCGCGTGAGTTTTAAGCTAACTTGAGGTGGCCCGCGAGAGAACTTATTTTAGGTATAGGGTTGCCACGTGTGGGACTAGGCTAGCTGAGTCGACGAAATCATTAAATTCAACTTTGTCCGCAAGTTATTAAGATAATCGTCAAGTAGGTTTTACCCCCCCTGAGTTTTAGGGGCCCTAATCCTGATTCTGAAAATTCTGAAAATTTTAGGGTTTGTGCAGAATCACTTGGGTGTCTCAATTAGGGTTTCCTATGGGTAAATTTAATAAAATAATTAGGTCTTTTAATGAGGGTCGTTAAATTATTAGTTTATTATTCCTTTATTTCTAGAATAATGATTTTAAAATTATGGTTATTACAGTTTCTTACCAGTATCCTTTTCTTCTGTCTTCTTTTCTTGAAATGCTTCAAAACCTGCAACAGTTGGATAAATTCTATCAATCAAATAATCAGAACTTGAATAACTTTGCAGCAATCGTCTGATTCTTTCATTTTCTATCTTTTCTGTCTCCAACTGCTGCTTCAACTTTGCACATTCTTTAATATAGTGATTGATAGCATCTTCTCTTTCTGAGTTTGTCTTTTGCAAATTATTCACCGTTCTATTCAACACATCATACGATTCTTTCACATACTTAACATCGAACAGTAACTTTTCTTTCAGTTTGTCAAGCTCACTATACTTCTCATCTTTTTCTTCACAATATTTGCATGGTTCCAAACATTTTAGACAAGGTTTCGTGACTTCAACAATCTTTTCAATTTCAATAACCTTTTCAACTTCAACCACCTTCTCAACTTCAACCACCTTCTCAACTTCAACCATCTTCTCAACAACTTTAACTTCTTCATTCAGTTCAGACTTATCTTCCTGAGCAACATTCTCGCATTTTACCTTTTTCTGATTCTTTGCTGCTCGCTTCTCCTTTAGTTTCTCCAATCTATCTGCAAAATAAAATTTAAAACTTTCAGGAGATAATTGAGTTTTTCCAATGTTTATTTGCATTTCTTCTTCATCATCACTGCTATCATTTGATGATTGATCAAAGACTGTTGTCTTTTCTGAGTTTTCTTCTGAAGAAACAGACTCTCCATCTTGATTTTTCTCATTATTAACAACCATATCCATCCATTCCTTCATCAAATCTGGCTCTTAAATGATCTGTGCAATGAATGCTCCAAGCTTGGTATCAGCCAGAATGTATTTGTCCCAGCTAAAACTTTCTGCCATCTTTTCATCATCTTGATTAACCAGATAAGCTTTCTTCTTTCCATCTTCAATAGCATTGGATGATGATGGTTGTTGAGCAACTTGTTGATATATAGCTTTCCGATAATAATCATTATTCCCGAACGGATTCTGAGCTCCACCTGCTTCTCGATTGGTACATTCCCTCTTGAAATGTCCTTTTTCCCTGCATCGAAAACAAGTAACTTTAGATTTATCAAAACCTAAAGTAGAAACATTAGCATCACGGAAGTCATCTCTTCCTGTAATCAGCTTAAATTTCTCAGCTCTCCTCAACACACTCGCTAAACACCACTTAATATCCATAAGCTCCATTTCCTCAGCATCGATCTGATCGTAATCCTCTTTTGTTAACATAGGATTTCCGATTCTTCCTGCAACCAAACCCTCATAAGATTCTAACACTGTAGCTAGTAATGCCATATGACCTTTAGCAACTTCTTCAGAGCAATTTTGACCATTCTGAAGATGCAGCGCGATGTTGCAATATAACACCTGACCATTACCACTGTTTGAGTTTTGGAACTGATGACTTGAGGTTGAAACATTCGGATTAACATTTGAGTATGAAGAAAATCCACTGTTGCTATTTGGACTTTGATTAACTGATCCTAATGAGTTTTCTGCACTGAAAGCAGTTTGGACCTTCGGACTTGTTTCAACATTTTGAACATTCCCTTTGTAATACATCTTGATGTCTTATTGACCACTTGGATTGTTCATTCTGGCAATCTTTTGTTGTTCAAGATCTTGTCCTTCAAGTTTTTCAATGAACTGAGAAATTGTCAATTTATCATATTCTCTAGTGTTCTTTAAGATCATCAGATTTGTACCCCATTCTTTCTGAGGTAAAGCATCAGCTAATTTGTCAACCCATTCTTCTCGATCTTTGTTTATATCTAACAGTGACATTGAACGCACTAAATGACAATATCTCTCAATCCGTTTCTTTGTAGTTTCACCTGGCAAGCTAGTAAACAAATCAAATTCTTTCTTTAATAGTGATTTCTTACTCCTGATCATCTCCGTACTTCCCTCAAACTTAATTCGAAGAGCTTCCCAAATCGAACGAGAAGTATTGTCGTGTTGAAGTAATATGAAGATGCCTTCTTTCACAGCTTGATGAAGTAGGCTAATCATCATCTTTTCAGCCTTATACATATCTCTCTCTTTATCCGACAATTCAGAAATAGTTTTGATAACTCCCACATCTGTACGAGGTTTAACATACTTTTTCTTAATACACTCCCAAGACCTCAAATGATTTGCTTGAACCCAATTTTCAAATCGGTCTTTCCAACCATAGTACTCTTCAATGCCCATTAGCTTCGGGGGTTTTTGCAAAGTTCCTGTTTCATTTTCCATGTTCACGCTCTGAGCAATGGTAACAGGAGTACTCGGGGCAGTAGCAAACACGTTATAAAACTCTTCTTCCATGTTTCGGTTTCAAAATTTTCACAAACTTGCTTTCAAACGAAATGACACTCTTCAAGTGAAATGGACTGCTTCAAGCGAAATGGACCTTTCACACGATATGACCCCTTCACACGAAATGAACCTTTCACACGAAATGGACTTCTTGATGCGAAATGGATGATTTCGTACGAAATGATAAACTCTCAAACGAAATGGGTGATTTCATGCGAAATGGAGATGTTTTCACACGAAATGAGCTATTTCATGCGAAATGGAACTAATGCTTGTCAATCCGTGCGAAATGAACTGCTGATGTCATACTTTCGGTCTGATTTTAGTCAAATTGAATAGGTTTTAGGTTGATTTTAAGTCTGATTCTTTCAAGGCTTTGTTAAAACAGTGTTTCGCTTATAATGTGAGAAAATCAAGCCATTTTAACCGTGAAATCTTGTTAATTTTGAAAAAGAAGATGTAGAATTCAGAAATTATGGTGAAATCAAGCTTATATGGTAAGAACTCCTCCTCCTGAGCTCTGATACCACTTGTAGGATCGTTTGCACGACCAAAACGATTCGTTCAGAAGAGTTCTTGTCGATACGAGAGGCAGAAACTAACATATCGACTTCGAATAAGCTTGATATACACTCTAATTATCTTTTTGATTGATATAACAGCTTTTTACAGGCAATAGACACTTCAGCAGCACTTCGGCTCTAGAATCGGAAAGTTACAAATGAAATGAACAGGACAGATATATATAGGCAAGGCATTTCACACGAAATGGTACAAGTTCATTTCGCACGAAATGGATCAAGTCCATTTCGCACGAAATGGCCATTTCGTGTGAAATGTGCTTCATGCCATTTTCCTATTTTCCTCGTATTTCGTGCCCTGATCTATCAATCTATTACAAGACTCGATACAAGATGAAGTCGACAGACATATCGACCAACAGTGATGATGCTCGTTTAGGACCCTTCTCAGTATCCTGACCCTAATTCTTCTTTCTTCCCAGTAGATCCTTTAGATATCCTTTGCTCAGTAGATAGCTTATTTCTTTCCTCAGAGCAATGCAATCCTCGGTAACATGTCCAAAATCCTCATGGAAGGCACACCACTTGGATTTGTCCTTCTAATCAGCTTTCTGTTGGTTCTTCCTAGGCCACCTTGCTTTGTCTCCTAAACCCTGCATAGCATACATCAGTTCATGTATATTAACAGAAAAACAATATTCTAATAACTCAGGATACTCCTCAGGATCCTCGTCTTCAACAGCATTCACTTTCTTGTTGTCATTTCTGCCATATGGCTTAGAGCGGTATGGCTTGTACGAGGATTCTGACTTCCTGTTGGTTGATTCATAGGATGAAGATGAATTCATCCTCTCTTGCATCTTCTTGTCATCTTCCAGTCGAATATATCTTAAAGCCCTGTTCCGAGCTTCATCCAGGTTCCTGTAGGGATTCATTACAAGATCCTGGTAAAATTGAGAATCTTTCTTCAATCCCATCTTGAAAGCCTGCACAGCTGTTGCAACATCAAGATGCGGGATATCTAAGGATTCCCAGCTAAACTTGTTCACATAATCTCTCAAGGATTCCTGTGGTCCTTGAGTTATCATGTAGAGATCACTGGTTAGTTTTTCAAAACTTCTACTGCAAGAAAATTGACTATTAAATAAATTCACTAAATGAGCAAATGATGTAATTGAGTGAGGAGGAATGTTTAAGAGCCATTTTAAGGCTAATCCTGTTAAGGTAGAACCAAAACCCTTGCAGAGGCATGCTTCCTTGAGATCTGGAGGGATAGGATTGATTTCCATCCTTTCCCAATACTGGGCAATATGCTCTTCAGGATCCATAGTTCCATCATAAAGCTTCATATTAGGGGTCTGAAATCTTTTTGGGATTTCAGCATCACAAATAGGACATGCAAACCGAGAAATCTTGTGGCTGTCTTGGGATACTTCTAGAATTGGCTGGACTACCCCAGGTACACTGGATATCGTGTCCTTCAATTTCTGAAGCTCCCTAGAAAATGCTGATGCCATACCTGCATCCTGCAAAGATCCAATACCATTAGTAGCAAGAGTATTATTATTATTAGATACGTTACCAGTCTGAGGATTATGGCCATATCCTGAAGCATATCCTGAACTTCTCACAGTTGACACCCTGACCGAAGAGGGTATCTCAGGAGTATGATTCTGAGAATGGCTAGGCACAATATTCCCCCTGTTATCCTCAGTAAACACTGCAGAACTGAAGTTCAAAGCTCTGGGTTGCAAGGGGGTGACAGTATCCTCAACGGGCCTGCTTGAGCTGGATTTCAAGAGTTGTATCTCTCTCATCAGCATTTGGTTGGTCTCCTGCTGTTGCCTCATCTGTTCCTGTACACTACCAAACAAGTTAGAATTTCTTCATTAGAGGCCAAAACAGGACCAGCTCCCTGAATGTTCCGAGTGGGGATAATATCCTGAAGTTGTGAAGAAGCTTGCGTCCTTGGAGGAGGTGGTGGAAGCACCGAACCAATTGTTGCAGAGGTTGTAGCAGACACGGTAGAAGAGCTCATGTTTGATTTTGAGGCCATTGAAAATAGTGTATCAAAAAGTTTTGAAAATAGAAAACCAAGTAACGATTTTGCAAAAGCTTTTAGTAGAAATAGCACCACTTGCCTCACGGTGGGCGCCAAATTGTTTTGGTCAAAAATTACCGAAGCAATTAAGTGATCAAATTAGTTAAATGAGGTAGTGTGCTAAGAATGTGTATCGGATATATGCTGATTAAGTTGTTTGTAAAAACAGTTTTCAGGATACGGCTCAGGATATCGAGCTGTATCCACAATCAAACAATGAGCAAAAATGTAAAGGGTGACACAGGATGTACGAGGAAAGCCCTTGATCAATCTAGATCGCCGGCATAAAACCTCGGGAGCTGACAATCGCAGCTGCCTTGTTCTTCTTATTGCTTCAAATATCAGGATACAGTGCAGGATATGATGCGGATCAACTAAGTGTTACAATGTGATTTCGATACAAGTGTAAGTGTGTTGTGAGTGTTTGCAGCAAGAGAGAAAGAGTGTACGAGAGATTGTGTGTTCTAATCTGATCCGATCAATCCCTTTTATAGTAAAAGAAACTAACTAACAATCCTATTATTCCGGGATTTAACGAATATTCCTTATGTGAACGTTGTAGTCCACGTCTTCCGGCTTCAACTTCTAATAATCTAAAAGATTTGCCTGAGTCTTGCGGAGAAGAAATCCACTTGAACATTAGAGACTTGCACCATTTAATCTGCATGTGAGTTAATTAGTTACTACCAGGATATTGCATCAGGATGTTACCAATATCCTGATCCGGTATCCTGGTCACAACAAAAGAAACATAGTCAGAATATTATTCAGGATATATGAGAAGAAAACCACCCATAACAAGACCGTAGATGTCACACCCCCAAAATCCACATGCGGAGTATCACCGCTTGGAGGCGTGACTGACCAGGATCAAGCCACCAATCATATTGAACATACATGTAAGTAAATATAAAATCCAAAGCATAAGTTTAATTAAGTTGCAAGCGGAAGCATAATGTTTAAAACCAAAGAATAAGTTTAAATGTTTCAAATGTTTAACATGGCACACCACTGTCCATGTCCCACAACGACCGCGCCTCCTCGTGCAAGCTCCAAAAGCATCTAACGACCTGCAAGGCATGTAACAACGGGTCAACAACAAAGTTGAGCGAGTTCACAGTTGGTTGTTTAGTTTCACAAGTTTGTTTCGAAAACCATAAGTTGTTTCGTAAACCACAAGTTAACCAGTATCCTTGTTTCCCAAACCATATCCATAATTAGTGGTGGCTTCCCCATGTAAACCACTAGACCGTTACCATATCGACAACTGACGAACAATAAGTTGTGCCCTACGTCAATGTCTATTATCAATGACTAAGTGCCCAGATCCATTAGTACACGCCCGTCCTACCAGTACGGTGTGAGTCTTGTCAACCATAATAGCGCTATTAACTAATGACCCGCTCGCCATTGGCCCGGCGATTAAGTCGATATAAAAATGAGGGACTTCATGATAGAGTTTTGTCTAGTAAGTTAATGTTGTCGTCCTTCCTATGGAGGAGCGGAGGTATGTAATCTACCGAAGGAGATTACGCAGGTTCAATGTTGTCGTCCTTCCTATGGAGGAGCGGAGGTACGTAATCTACCCAAGGAGATTACGCAGGTTCAATGTTGTCGTCCTTCCTATGGAGTAGCGGAGGTACATATTCTACCCAAGGAGAATATGCAGGTTCTATTTAATCTCTTTACCCATTCCCTAACCACCAGGAATCCCATGCCTTGTAGAAAGTGTGAACTCACCTTGGTTTGCTCGGCAGATACATGAAAAGGTCACTTGAGCTATAAGTGGTCAACCACGTCCTAACATGGTTACCATACAAGTCAGGTCTAGGTTCAAGTAGTACACGCAAGTTTACACAGAACTAGCAATTTACGAACACATAGTGTACACGTAGAGCAATATCAGACAAGTTTGTGTAGAAGCCCAACATGAATAGCCGGCCCAACCTATTTTGCGATCAGCACAACTTGTGCGATCCACAATGGGTTGTGCGATCAGCCATAAACCCGGCCCAGTAAATCTTATGCAGTCCATGACTTGTGCGGCCCAACAATTAAGCAAACACTTTAACTTGTGCGATACAAATAACCTTGTGCGACTACTGGTATCTTGTGCGGTCGGAGTTTGGGCTTTAAGGCCCAATAACATAATAAGGTTTAAAACAGCTGTGTGTGGCCCAAGCCTTGTGCGATCGGCACTGTCTTGTGCGATCCACAAGGTCTTGTGCGATCATGCATAACTAAACAATACCCTGTGCTTTATGTAGTTGCACTAAGCTTGTGCGATGCACCTTGTGCGATCAGATCAGGTCTTGTGTGACCTGACCTTGTGCGACCGACAAACTTGTGCGATTGGTTAACTAAAATCCGAATTTCATGCATATCAGTTACACATTTATCTTTGCAAATCAATTCCAACAGTTTCCATATTTGCAAACAATCAATCAACACCATCACAGTTTCTACCCAATCCTTTATTCGATCAAATCAAGGTTTTCATCCATCAATCCCTATGAACCCTAATCATGTTCAAGGCATAGCAACAATTTATAACAATAAGCTATAATAACACGGTTCCTATTCTTTGCATACTAACATAACAATCCCCACAATTCATTCAATGATTAACATATCACAATCGGTTATCATTCATTCGGTTCCAGATCATCAATCATATAATCATCAACTCTAAATCAGTCTAAACACCCTACACAAGTGAGTCGATCTACAAGAACAGCCTTAGTGATTTACAATCATAAGCAATCATATATCATTCTCTAAATCATTATGTGGAAACATGTAGATCACAACATCATACAATTAACAATTAAAACACTAACCGCGCCTGCCAAAGAACTAGGTTGATCGAGATGGGGGCTTCGGCTATGAGGATTGCCGTCGAACAAGAGAGAGAGAGGAGAGGAGAGAACTAGGGTTTGATGTGTGTTAAGTGTTTGCAACTAATGAGAGAACAAACCCCCACTAATGGGTATGTCTTAGCTTAAATAGGTGGGTGGCCGAACCCATCATGGGCTGCCCATCGGTTTCGAGTGAGGGGTGGGCCGAGAGTTGTGTGGAATCAAAGCCCAAAGGCTTGTGCAGTCGACCAAGTGTTGTGCGGTTGGGTTGTTGTTGTGCGATTCGGGTCATATATTTATATACATACACACATTCACATAATACAAACATAACATTCCATTAAGACCTCATATCACGTAAACACATATTGTTTAAACAAGTTACATCGAAGTACAATGAAAGGTTTGGAATACGAGTTGTCACAGTAGAGATATGAATGGTGTAAATCTTTTATTTTATATAGACAGTAAAATAATGCCAAGACACCACGGACAAATGATAAGGAAGTTTCACCTTCAACATAAGAAACTAGTTATTAAAGTCATTAATACAAAACCAATTAAAAAGTGTGAAAAGATTAAAAAACAAAACTATTACACTAAATGCTTGTCTTCACCAAGTGATGTAAGAGACTTAGGCAAACATGGCCTTTGATTGTCAAGAACTCTTACTATCAATCTTGGATCCCGAGACTACTACACACACTCTATGATGGATGATGGATGATGGTGGTGGATGTGGGTGTTGTGATGGTGGTGGAGTGTGGGTGAAGTGGGAGAGAGGTGGTTTGCCAAGGGATGCTTTTGAAGTGAACCAAACACCCCTATTTATAGCCTGCACAGAAGCCCGGACACGGCCCCGTGTCCGCTGGACATGGCCCCGTGTCCATCCACTTTCTCTTTCTTCATTAATTGCAATTTTTCTGCATTAGCTCCACACGCCCCCGTGTCCGCTGGGCACGGCCCTGTGTGCAGAAGCGTATCTGTACTATCAAGATTTGCTTGGATTCTGCGAATCTTAGCGTTGACCACGGCCGTGTTGAGCTGGGCACGCTCCCGTGTTGGGAAATAGAAGTTTCTATAGCTTTGTCTTTTCTGCAGACACCTGAGCACGCCCCCGTGTCCGCTGGGCGCGAGGGGTGTTCAGCCTTCTGTTTGCTTGTTTTTGCTTGGGAAGATGTTGTCGAGGGGTCGGACATGCCACGTTTGTTCCTTTTCTTGTAATTATGTTAGATTTTGCCGCACATTTGCTTCTTTTGATCATTTACGCTCATTTAGTCCTTAAAATACAAAAGGAAGACAAAAACACACTTTTTCCAACATTAGTACTAAAAAAGGGTTAGTTTTATGCCTCGTTTTATGTAATTTATATGTTGCATTTTACACACATAAAATATCCCCACACTTGAATCTTTGCTTATCCTCAAGCAAAACGCTTTATAATGTGGCTTACACTCCCAAATGGAATGGGTAGAAGAGAAGTTTTGGGCTTGTCTTGAGTGTCGGGAATCCAAGATCTTTATTAGGCTTTATTTTTATGTTATTTACAATCCTATTCGTTATGATTTATTTTGGACGTTTCATAAGAAAAATTACTTATTTGGGCATAACATGCCTCTTTAAAATTCCATTTATATACAAATTCACATACCTCACGGGAGATCACTCAACACTTGGCCGAAGATGTATTTTTGTGAAACACTCGAGACCGGCATGGAACTTACTTCTACCATATGCTTGCCAAGTAATTAATCCTCCTCCTTTTTAACTATACACCTTTGTAAATATCAAGAAGACTTGGGGAAGGGTTAGGCTTGGGTTAAAGGTAGGCGGTTTTGGGTTAGTGGTTTGTAAAAAGGGCTAAAAGCGTAAAAAGCGTCGGTCGTCGCAAAAGTTTTTGTTTTTGTGACTTTTATTCAAACAAAGCATTTTCAATCAAAGTTTCTTTTAAGGAACTTGTTTGTTTATTGCTATACTTTTTTTTATAAGGGATGTCACACGAAAAACCGAGCTTTTCACTAAAATAAAGAGTTTAAAATAAAAAGGGTTTTTGGTGGGAATGGGTTTTTAATGTGATCAAGTATATATAATCAAATTTTAACTAGATTTGTCATGTCGTTTCATAATTTTCTTATGTTGGTTCTTTTTATCACGACGCTATCGGTTGTAAATTTGTAAAAATATAACCTTTTTAGAACTTGTTATTCCCAAATTATACCAAGACAAGTAAAATTCAAGGTTTTATGTAAGACTTGTTATTAGGACTTGCAAAATTCAAGGTTTTAGCATCCACCCCACACTTAAATTACACATAGAGTTTTGTGTAAGACTTGTTATTAGGACTTGCAAAATTCAAGGTTTTAGCATCCACCCCACACTTAAAGTACACATTGTCCTCAATGTGTCCCAAAATAAGTTATTAGGCTGATTGAATGTGTAAATAGGTGTTAAAAACAAGGTTTTGTTGTTAGTGGGCATATGGACACGGCCCCGTGTCGGATGAGCACGGCCCCATGGTCAGATTGTCCGTAACGAAAACTTACAGAAGGTGGGCACGGGGGCGTGTCTGGTGAACACGACCCCGTGTTGGGCAGAAATCTGCAGAAATTAAACAAACAGCAGGTTCTGGGCGGTGGAAACGGGGGCATGCCGGCTGGGCACGGCCCCGAGTGGACAATCTACAATCATTGAAAATAGGTTTCGGCTTTCGGGTTCTGCTTTCCCGGCTTTAGTAGCACTAATATTTAGTGCTTTAAGCCTCGTAAGTACATGTTTTACTTATAAATACCACACCAAAAATAACCAACATCCTAAATTACCATAAGTTCACCATTCACATCACAAACTAAAAAAAATGCAGAAAATTAAAAGTGTTAAGAAAAGTAAATTGTTCAACAAGTGGCACGCAGGCCATGAAATTGTTCGTGAGAGATAAGGGTAAACCTGTTAGACCTTCAACCGTTTGATACCACCTCCAACTCCTCCAGCTCAATCCATGTCCTCATCATCGTCATCATCCCCTCCTTGGCCCGCTATGTACTCCCGGATGTTGTCGATGTCATCCTGTATGTCGGAGATGTTTCTTTCTATAACTCCGACCCGGGCGTATGTGTTGCTGGCCATGTTGTAGGTGTTCCGGGTACACATGAGATTTTCCTGCAATAAATCATGCCAACTTTGAAAGTTAGGAAAACCACCTCCTTGAGATGAGGATTGGCCCGGATCACCCTGAGGCTGATAGTGGTACTGGGGAGGAGGACGGATCTGCGGAGCGTGGAGGACGAGAGCTGCTTGAGGGTTCCACACATGCCCTTGAACCGTCTGAAATCTAACCGTCCCGTCATCCGCTTCGTTAACTAAGTTCATGGAGCGACATATGACGAGGTCCACCTTTCCCGACCATGGGCCCTTTTGAAAGGACCTCGGCATCCTTGGCACAAAGTGTTTGAAAAGGAGGTAAATCCACCCTCCAAAAAGGATAGGGGTCGGGGGAGTGGCAAGTTGGTTCAAGTGCATGTTGAGAAGTAGCAGTTATGGAAAATCGAGGTTGATATTGTTGTGAATGCAATGGAGGACTTGTAGATCACGCAAACCTACAACACCACCGCTGTCATGTCTCTAGCAAAGAGAGTAGCTGAGGACCCTGTGGATGTAGGGGTAAAGAGGGTCCTTCAACATTGTGCTCTTGGTTCGGCTCGGGTTGTAGTGTCCCTCCCCAATCTGAGCCCATGCCGCTTGGCGTTGATCTTCTGGAATTTCGCGGAGGCCACCAGTGTTCTCTTCCTCTCCAGCATCCTCTTCAGAATATAACCTGATGATTGCCCCAAATTGTGCAATCAAAATTGAGTACACAACCCCTGCACAACGGAATTCTACCCCCTCATTGTCAAACGGCTCCGCTCTTGTTTTGAAAGCAAACGTGCTGTAAAATTCCATGTTATATTCGTGCACGGGGTGAAGCCGAGTGCAAAGAGCTGCTCGTAGTGGGCCGGTGACAAGGTTGTTGAAGCGGTCGATTTGGCCTACTGTTTCTAGAGTATACAAGCAAACTTGTCGGGGATTCTCTTCGGGCCTAGTCTTGGGCACCTCACACCACGCTTGAGCAGCCAGCTCACTCGCGTTGAATCTTGTAAATCTCTTAGCCATCTGAAAGAAAACACCAAATAATTAGCACGAAACAGTAAAATTTTCGAAGAAAACTGAAAACAGCCAGCTGAACACGACCCCGTGTTCAGCGGACACGCCCCATGTTCTCCGAAAAATAGCTGGACACGCCCCCGTGCTCGCCGAGCACGACCCCGTGCTCAGGCGTCTGTTTCCCAAAAATTTGATTTTTCGACCCGGTCCCGAAAACTTGAAAATTTTTGGTCCAGTAGGGGCGGTTTTCCCCGAAAATGAAACTCCAAGTGCCGTTTTTCACAAAACAAACCGTTTACCCCTTCAATTTCATCTTTTTCGGTTCAAAAACAAGGGTTTGAGGTTTTTGTGAGAAATTGGGCAAATCTACAAACAATACAAGTTGATTTACTTCCTATAACATGCATCTATACTAATACTAACACATCTAAGAAAAAATTTGAGGTTTGATTTGGTTCAAGTTGAAGAACCCAAGATTTTCCGCAAATTTTTGATGTTAAACTACATGCAAGTGATTAATCTAACTAATTAAAGTGATAGAATCATACCTTGACGTTGTTAGAAGTCAGGGGAACGTTGAAATCTTTAGAAAATTTCGCCGGAACCAGAGAGTTCTTAGGGAAACGGGGCGTGTTGAAATGAGAAAATGATAGAAAAAGGGGTTTTATCCCCGACAGTTGCGCGGACACGACCCCATGTCGGCTGGACACGGCCCCGTGGGCAGGCAAAAATTTATGAAATTTTTTTTAACATAAGTGCACGTGTGAATGCCCTATTTCCCGAAGCTTGGTTTTAGAAATCTTACCGATTTAGATGCTTTCCCGATGTTCGTAACGTGCAAGATATGATGTTGATGCTTGAACCTTCGTTTCATTCTTCGGCAGCTTGTAACGAGATTTCTTCCTCTTCATCCTCAATGAATCCTTGATAAAGCTTTAGCCGTTGGCCATTGACTTTGAATGGGATTCCATTCTGAGATTTAATTTAGATTGCACCGTGTGGAAAAATGTGGGTGATGGAAAAAGGTCCCGACCACCTAGACTTTAATTTACCAGGAAATAACCGAAGTCGTGAATTAAACAATAGAACTTGATCTCCTACCCGAAATTCATTAGGTTTAATGTGTTTATCATGCAGATTTTTCATTCTTTCCTTATAAATTTCGGAGTTAGAATATGCGTGGTTCCTTAGTTCGTCTAATTCATTTAATTGACAAAATCGATTTTTACCGGCTATTTCTAAGTCTAAGTTTACGTTTTTAATTGCCCAGTAGGCTTTGTGTGCTATTTCTACCGGCAAATGACAACTTTTTCCATAGACAAGCTTATATGGGGTTGTTCCTATCGTTGTTTTATATGCAGTTCGAAAAGCCCATAAAGCATCGTCTAATTTATCGGCCCACACTTTTTTATTTAACCCTATTGTTTTTTCAAGTATTCTTTTTAAACCTCGATTAGTCACTTCGGCTTGTCCGTTTGCTTGAGGGTGATATGCCGTTGAGACCCGGTGATAGACCCCATACCTTGTTAAAAAAATTTCAAGTTGATCGTTACAAAAATGGGTACCTCTATCACTTATCAATGCTTTTGGAGTTCCAAAACGAGAGAATAAGCGTTTCAGAAATCTTACCACAACCCTTCCATCGTTTGTTGGAAGTGCTTCGGCCTCGGCCCATTTAGACAAGTAATCTACCGCCACAAGTATATATTTGTTTCCTTTTGACGGTGGGAAAGGTCCCATAAAGTCGAGTCCCCACACATCAAAAATCTCACAAACAAGAATGCCATTTTGTGGCATTTCGTTTTTGGAAGAAATATTCCCTGATCTTTGGCAAGCGTCGCATGTCTTGATAAGACTTTGGGCGTCCTTGTAAATGGTTGCCCAATAAAATCCTGAATCAAATACCTTTCATGCGGTACTAGCGGCACCATGAGGTCCTCCGTATGGACCTTCATGACAATGGCGGAGAATTCTCCTTACTTCACTACCATGTACGCATCGCCGGATGAGTTGGTCGGCACACATTTTGAAAAGATAAGGATCTTCCAAAAAATAATGCTTTACATTGGCAAAGAATTTTTTTCTGTGATGATGTGACCATCCTTTTGCGACTATACCGCTAGCTAAGTAGTTAGCATAGTCGGCGTACCATGGCTCTTCTCGGTATTCCACCATTTCTAGGGACTCTGTTGGGAATTTCTCATTGATTAGCTCGTCCCTAGTTGCCTCCAAAGCTGGGTCTTCCAAGCGAGAAAGATGATCTGCCGCGGTGTTTTCTTCTCCTCTTTTGTCTTTTATTTCAATGTCGAATTCTTGGAAGAGTAGAATCCACCGAATCAAACGTGGTTTAGCATCCTGTTTCTTAAAGAGATATCGAATGGCTGCATGGTCTGTATAAACTATCGTTTTAGAAAGAACAAGATAAGAACGAATTTTATCAAAAGCAAATACCACAACTAGTAATTCTTTTTCTGTTGTTGTGTAAATTTCTTGTGCATCATTAAGTGTTTTACTAGCGTAATAAATTGGGTGAAAATGCTTATCTTTTCTTTTTCCCAAGACGGCTCCAACTACAAAGTCACTTGCATCACACATGATTTCGAAGGGTTATTTCCAATCAGGTGCTATCATGATAGGTGCATTGACTAGCATTTCCTTTAGTGCTAGAAATGCTTGTTTGCAATCCTTGTCAAAGATGAAAGGAGCATCTTTTTCAAGTAATTTTGTTAGAGGTCTTGAGACTTTTGAAAAGTCTTTGATAAATCGCCTATAAAATCCGGCATGCCCAAGGAAACTTCTGATAGCTCTAACGGAGGATGGGGGTGGTAATCGAGAAATAGTGTCTATTTTTGCTAGATCAACCTCCATTCCTTCGCTTGAGATTTTATGACCGAGTACTATTCCCTCTGTTACCATGAAATCGCATTTTTCCCAGTTAAGGGCGAGGTTAGTTTCCTCACATCGGGATAGCATTCGTTCAAGGTTATTGAGGCATTGGTCGTATGAATCTCCAAAGATAGAAAAGTCGTCCATGAAGACTTCCATTGTCTTTTCTATCATGTCATGGAAGAGGGCCACCATGCAACGTTGAAAGGTTGCGGGGGCGTTACATAGACCAAAAGGCATGCGTCGATAAGCAAAAGTTCCATAGGGACATGTGAATGTTGTCTTTTCTTGGTCTTCGGGTGCTATCGGTATTTGAAAGTAACCTGAAAAACCATCTAAGAAACTATAAAATTTGTGACCGGATAATCTTTTTAACATTTGATCAATAAAAGGTAAAGGAAAGTGAACTTTCCTTGTTGCCTCATTTAATCGACGATAATCTATACATACTCTCCATCCTGTGACGGTTCTTATTGGTATTAATTCATTTTTCTCATTAGTTACTACCATCATACCTCCTTTCTTAGGAACTACTTGGACGGGACTTACCCAAGGACTATCGAAGATTGGGTAAATGATTCCGGCGTCAAGCAATTTGATGACTTCATTTTTAACCACTTCTTGAACGTTTGGATTTACTCTACGTTGTGGTTGTATTACCGATTTGTAGTCATCATTCATTAAAATTTTGTGCGTGCACATGGAAGGACTTATTCCTTTAATATCTACAAGTTTCCAAGCGATCGCGTTTTTGTATTTTTTCAAAAGCGTGATTAATTTTTCTTTTTCTAAACTAGTTAATTTTGATGAGATAATTACTGGTGATTTACCATCTTTGTCAAGAAAAGCATATTCCAAACCTTTTGGAAGTTCTTGGAGCTCAAGAGGTGGGTCTTTAGGAGACTCATTATTTGGTTGCTCACTTCGGTCAAGAACCACAAAGGTTTGTTCTATGGCGACCTCTTCTTCAACAAAGTGGTCAATTTCTTCTCTTGTATCGGGTGGTTCATCTTCATCTTCAATTAGGGGGTCATTATTGCCGAATGGATATTTCATTGAACGCTCAAGATCGACACTTTTTTTGAATGCCCCTAATTGAATGGGTAGATTGTTATACTTCCGATTTTTCAAAGCTTCGTGGGTCCTTACACCAGGTCGTCCCAACACTAGTGGAGCGTTATTAAGGATGACGAAATCGGTTGGGATTACCATTTGATTGGTTTGGACCAACACATCCTCAACTATCTCAATTGATTTTATTGTTTTCCGATTAGATAGAAAAATGGGTATTTGAAGTGGAGAAAAATCACCAATACTTAATTTTTCGAAAATGTAGTTTGGCATTATATTAACATAAAGATCTTTATCAATTGTAATATTACTAATAAATGAGTTTTGAAAAAAAACATGGAACCGGTGTAATGTTAATTTCAAATGGATCTTCTTCTATTAGCGTAGTTTGATCATTTGTTAACTTAATGCTTACCATTTCGTCAATTTTAGTGTTAGTGTTTAACTCTTTTAAAAACTTAGCATGAGTGGGTACTAAACAATGATTATCGAAAGAAGGTGACAAGAGATTAATTTCTTTAAAATTAGACTCTTCTTGAATTTTAACGTTGTCGGACTCACCTTTTTCGTTGTTTAACTCATGTGTCAGCTTTTCACTTACTTGTTCTTCCATTTTTACCTCTTAAACTATCTCTTCTTTATTACAAGTTAATTCTTCCTTTGTGCGGGATTCCTCTTCCCTTGCGCAAGCTTCTTTTATGCAGCCCTCGATAGTTTTAAGGTGTTCTATTATCTTATCGGCTATGGGTGTGATAGAATAAGGATCTTCAAAGCTTGAATTCGGAAGTTCGATCCTTGGTTCCTCATGATACTCATATGAGGTAGATGGTTCACACCATTGTTCCTTATGGTAAGTATATGATGGATAAGGGTCGTAACTTTGTTCTTCATAATACTCATATGAGGTGGGTTGTTCACGCCATGGTTCCTCATAGTAAGCATATGATGGAGAAGGCTCATACCTTGGTTCATCAAAGTATGAGTATGAAGGCTCATACCTTGGTTCATCAAAATATGAGTATGAGGGAGAAGGTTCATAGCTTAGGTCTTCATAGGGTGTGTATGAAGTTGATGGCTCGTACCTCATAGTGGCTGTATGAAGTGGATGGTTGAAAAAGATCACAATATTGTACCGAATGAGGGTTATCAGAAATGGTGCAATAGTCTTCCCTATAATCATCCTCCTCATAGTGGTAGTTGTAATCTCCTGAGTATTGATCCATAAGAATCACTCAGCAGACCACAACAGAGTCTCGGGACCAGAAAACAAATATGAAAACGGAAACAGAGGCTGGACACGCCCCGTGTTCAGTGAGCACGGCCCGTGTTCAGATTCTGTATCTGGGCGTTTTAATAAAAGTAACTGGTTTTGTGCAGCACGGGGGCGTGTTCAGCGAGCACGACCCCGTGTTCAGACTCTGTATCTCGGAGTTTTAAAAAAAATGTGCAGCACGGCCCCGTGTTTAGTGAGCACGGCCCCGTGTCCAGCCTACTGTAACTGCAAAAACTAACTAAAATTCAGAAAAATGCTAGCTGTTTTAAAAGGTTTTGAAAAACTGATTAGGGCGTCGATTTTAAGCTTTCTTAAAATCCTTGTGTCCCCGGCAACGGCGCCAAAAACTTGATTTGTGTCGGTGTGAATATATTTTTATGTATATTTTAAGCCCTTTTTCACTTTAGTCAAGTTCTAAATTTATAAAACACGATATTCTACTAACACTAAACACACATATGGGCAAGTGCACCCATCGTGAGCGTAGTATAGCGTTGGTAAGATACCGAGGTCGTCCAAGGACACAAGAGCTTTTAATACCGGTTTATCCTCAACGTCTAATCAAATCAAAATTTTAGAAAAAAGGTTTTAACATGAAAAATAAAAACTAAAAATGCTGAAAAATAAAATAAAATAAAAACAAATAGACAAGATGAATCACTTGGATCCGACTCGCCTTTAGTGTAACCTTTGATGATTTCTGCACTTTTGCACTTTTTAAGAGATTATCTTTGTTATAGTAGTAGGCCCCTCTTTTGAAGGTGAAGTTACCCTCAACCCAGTAGTTTGAGTCAGCAAGGATACAATCCTAAAGGGTTGGAATATTGGAAGATAATTAATTAAGTTTTAATGCGTAATGTGGTAGGCCCCTCTTTTGAAGGTGACGTTACCCTCGGCTAAGTGGTTTGAGTCAGCAGGGATACAATCCCAAGTAGCCGGGTTAATGTATTAATAGTAGTTTACATATGAGGGGATCAAGCTATTCGCACCCCCGCCATCCAATACCAGTGGGTATTGAAGGAGGTCCTAGTAAGCTTGACCCAGGTCCTTACGGGTTCTATACACTAAACAAGGCAAGAACCTTACCAAACCATTCCCTTAACCCCCGACCAGGTAGCCAACATATCTCTATATAGACCGTAGAGATATGAATGGTGTAAATCTTTTATTTTATATAGACAGTAAAATAACGCCAAGACACCATGGACAAATTATAAGGAAGTTTCACCTTCAACATAAGAAACTAGTTATTAAAGTCATTAATACAAAACCAATTAAAAAGTGTGAAAAGATTAAAAAACAAAACTATTACACTAAATGCTTGTCTTCACCAAGTGATGTAAGAGACTTAGGCAAACATGGCCTTTGATTGTCAAGAACTCTTACTATCAATCTTGGATCCCGAGACTACTACACACACTCTATGATGGATGATGGATGATGGTGGTGGATGTGGGTGTTGTGATGGTGGTGGAGTGTGGGTGAAGTGGGAGAGAGGTGGTTTGCCAAGGGATGCTTTTGAAGTGAACCAAACACCTCTATTTATAGCCTGCACAGAAGCCCGGACACGGCCCCGTGTCCGCTGGACACGGCCCCGTGTCCATCCACTTTCTCTTTCTTCATTAATTGCAATTTGTCTGCATTAGCTCCACACGCCCCCGTGTCCGCTGGGCACGGCCCCGTGTGCAGAAGCGTATCTGTACTATCAAGATTTGCTTGGATTCTGCGAATCTTAGCGTTGACCACGACCGTGTTGAGCTGGGCACGCCCCCATGTCTGGAATTAGAAGCTTCTATAGCTTTGTCTTTTCTGCAGACACCTGAGCATGCCCCCGTGTCCGCTGGGCACGGGGCGTGTTCAGCCTTCTGTTTGCTTGTTTTTGCTTGGGAAGATGCTGTTGAGGGCTCGGGCATACCATGATTTTTCCTTTTCTTGTAATTATGTTAGATTTTGCTGCATATTTGCTTCTTTTGTTCATTTACGCTCATTTAGTCCTGAAAAGACAAAAGGAAGACAAAAGCACACTTTTTCCAACATTAGTACTAAAAAAAAGGGTTAGTTTTATGCCTCATTTGATGTAATTTATATGTTGCATTTTACACACATTAGTGACCATAAGGTATAACCTCGGAAGGTTATTCCCTATACAACTATGGTCACAAAATATGTTTGGTCGGATCCTAATGATTAACCAAATGGGTCGGGTTCGAAAGTCTAAGAGGTTGTTTAGACCGCTTATCTTACGACCCTAAATAAGCACTAAACTAAAAGTGACGAGTTAAACATGTTAAAACCTGTTTAACTAAGTTAGAAAACTGTTTTGATATCAAAAATACCCGAAAATAGTTCAATCGCAATATGCACATAATCGTGCATTTTGACCGAAATTTAGACTCGTCACTTCAACTAGTCAACGTGGTAATCAGTAGGTATAGTCGCAAGGGACTATAAACATCGTGATTACGCTCACGTTGCAAAGTTTAAACCAACTTTGTCTTGACCAAATCATGGTCAAAGCTGAAAGTCAAACATTGTTTGACTTTCATGCTTGAAATGAATGAACAAGCATGAAAGAACACTTACAAGTGTTCTTGGCTGGAAAAATTGAACTAGAATGCTCAAGTATGAAGCCTCCAACTCAATGTGGTAGCCTCAATCAGAGAATAGATCAGATTTGAGGGAAATGAGCAAAGGATGAAGCATGAGAACCTTGCTATTTATAGGAATCTTGGATTAATTTGATCATGCCATGTGGATTGTGTGTTGATCAAGGAAGAATCAAGGCCACACACTTGTTAGGCTTTGATTGGAGGACTTGATGATCACACAAACCAGCCCACCAATTGAAGAAACCAGGAATTAAATCAAAGGCAGCAGCTGATTTAGAAGTTTCTGAATTCTGTGGTGCTGGCACTAGCTTACGGACCGTAAGCTCTAGTCCATACGGTCCGTATGGACCTTGCAGACTAGCCGGTTTCACAAAAAGACAGTTTTAATCCCTGAGCTTGTTTCGTCGCGTTTCGGCACTTCTAACACCCGTCAAACCCATTTTCAAGTGCCATGATGAAGTTAAAGTATATTTAACTTGAATTATGCTCAAAAATGTCACGGATGTCGGTTCGTTTGGCTGTACGGTTATGCTTTTCGGTTAATTACGACGGAAATGGTAACGGACGCGAAAACGATCCAAATTGCGAGACGAATGGTATTTTTTCATTCCTATCACTAAAGTACAATATTTTAGTGATTACAAAAATTTTTGGATGTCTGGATATGGTCAGAACGCAAGATATGCATGTAAATGCATACTTTCGCAGTTGTGATCAAATAAGCGTATTTTCGCATACCGAACCCCTCAAAACTTATTTCTAAGCTATGTTAAGGGTATTTAGGGTATGTTTAGCTTATGATCTTGTTTCGTAGTGTACGTTGCTCTACGAATCGACAGACTTTTGCAATTTGACGCAAATAGTCCCTCAGATCGAATAAACTTGTTTTTGCCATACCAAACCCTTCCAAACCTATTTCTAAGTTATGTAAAGGTTATTTAAGGTATGTTAAGCATATGACACTATTCCGGAGGGTTTGTCGCATTAAACTGGTTACGTTTACGCATCAGTTTGCGTATAACTTTCCAGAAAGCGATTTAGAGTTTAAAATCGAACAAAATTCAAAATGTGCAAAATGTCAAACATAAATAAACAAATATTGGGATTAAAACATATTGTTTTATTGATATTCGAATTGTTCAGAGTTATACAATGATTACACAAGCACATATGTCACACTTTAGGTTTGTAAAACTTTCTTCCACTTTTAAGCATACACGTTCCTCCCATTTGAAATTGTGATATGGAACATTTAACAAATAATTATAAAAACAATACTTCTTATACAATCATGTTTAGAGTGTTAAAGCTAAAATTATGTGCTTCATAATTAAAAAAAATACAATTTAAAGTTTGTATATCATATAATGTGGTTAAAAGCATAAAACGCAATAAATTCAGTAAAACGCAACAACTGATAAACAAACAAAACAATGAATAAAACGAACAAATTACTGTTATATCATACAACAATGACAGTTATGTGCTTTATATTAGAACAATTAAAAATTTAAAGTTTGTATACATATAATGTGAATAAAATCATAAAACGCAATAAGTTCACTAAAATGCAATAACTGATGAACAAACAAAATTAATAAAATGATCAAATTATGTTAAATTATACAACAATAACAATGAAACTTATCAAAAATCAAATAATAATAACAGAAAGATGAATTATAAAACGTAAAAGATTGAATTTTGGCAAAATAAAAAAAAATACTCAAAATTGAAGCTAAAATTACCAACAGAGTGTGCAGAAGACATTGACGTTGTCAAATTGACGAACGAAACAAGATTATTGCGTGAAAAAAGGAGAATTTGCGATCGATTGCGATTTAGGGTTGTACAATCTCAATTCTGTTATGAAATTGATGAACTAAGAGTAGAGGTAACAAAATCTGGTATATTATTAGAACGAAGATATGATAATGTAAAATGACAAAAAACCCCCGCGTCCTAAGTTTTAAAAATTATAGATGAACGGCTAAGATTGTTTTCTATACTTTTTAGCGAAAATAAACTTCCTATTTGATACTCACCAACTTTTATATATTTTAAAAATTGAATTAAATTAAGGGGTGTGATACACCCAAGATATGGATTAATATACCAATTAGTCAAACTTGGGAATGATTATGTACTTTAATAAATTATTTTATTATTAAAGTCAAAAGTAATAATTATGTTTTTTTATGTTATTTTATTTTATAATACTTTTGTTACTTTTTTTATATTTTGTTATACTATTATTAGTATTACTATCAATAGTAATAAATAAATAATTAAGACAATTTATTATAAACACGAAAGTTAAAAACTTCATTATAAATAAATAAATAACGAGTCTCTAATAAAAAAGTAAACGTGCAAACATTAAAACAATTAATCACGTAGATCGACAAAACCACTTTTGAAGGGGTATGGTCCCAAAACCACTTTTCAAGGCGTCAGCTCAGTAATGATTAAGAAGATTAACCTTTATGGTCGAAAAATTAACCAAACTAAATATTTAAAATTAGTTCCGTGTTTTCTTCAACTTTCACGACGATAAAGTTGGGTATAGAATTCTAGACGTCACCTATAAAATTAAAACAATTATGATCTCGTTATACATATTTATGATTTTTGGTTTTCAACGAATACACATTAGATTATCTTAATTTATGGAATTACCCTCACCAATGCTTTTGTTTACATTTCGGTACACGAATTTCACAACTTAAATTTTTTATTATGTGGACAACTTTTTAATAATTGAACCATTACAAATTATTATTATTTTTTATTTTATAATACACAATAAAATTTCCCACTAATCTGAAAGCAAAATTTCCACTAGTATCATTTATTATGTGTTGTTTTATAAATACGACATCTTATTAAATATAAATCATATTAAATAAAAAATAGAGCATATTAAAGTAGTTTATGAAAACTTGAAATAACCTAGTTGACTTGTGAAAAAAAGTAAAAAAAAAAATGTATACTTTAGGGTGTATTTAACACTACCCTTAAATTAAATAGTTTTGTTTTAGGAAATCTAGGGGTATCTAGGATGACACCACACAATCTTGGGAAATTTGGTGAAAACTTGAAAAAAAATTATGTGGAGTTAACGTGTCACGCTAGGGAAACATGATAAACTGTCTCTACACTTTTTTTTTTGAACAGCAAAACTCACTTTATATTTATGTGTGTATATATATTTATATATATATATATATATAAAGAGCCAGCAAGAAGCTGAGAAAGACAACAAAAGGAAACGAAAGACAAACAAAGAAAAGCACGAATTACAACATATCTAAAATGTCCAAAGACTTCCACTTCTCCCATTCTGGCACATTAAGCTTGGATCGATTATTCAACCAACGAAACACATCCTCTTTGATCTTCTCCACCATCTTCATAATCAGAATGAATTGGTTTTCAAAAACCTTCTCGTTTCTAGCGATCCATATTCTCCGGATCGATTATTCAACCAACGAAACACATCCTCTTTAATGTAAGAAATAAGATTATTAAGATTGTAAATTTCCGTGGGGAAAGTAATATGAATCCAAGCCAGAATATTCTACCAAATACATCGGGCCTAAAGACAATTAACGAATATGTGATCCATATCTTCATCGACAATGCCACAACAAGGACATAAATTATCGGTTAGGGGAACTCCCCTTTTAGACATCCCCACCTTTGAAGCAACTTTGTCAATACAAGCCCTCCACAGCAGGACGTTTCCTTTCGGAGGGGCTCAACTTGTCACACCCCGACCACGTGTAACATACAAAACGTGGCGGAAAACGTCGGGGAGTGTTGTAACAGAATTATTTGTTTCATAACCATGGCATACAAAGTTGTATTTTATTTATCAACATAAGAGTACATTGTCTTAAACAGGAAATAAAGAGTTTATAACATAATTAAACAAGTCTATCTTCATTTTATGTCTCTAAGGCACAGGTCCGCCCTAGTGTCATGATCAACATCCTACGCAAAAGCTCCTGAAAACACATGTGAAAATAGGTACGTCAGCATAAAAATGCCTGTGAGATACATAGGATTTGTGAAAAGAGGATTCATGACTTATAAGTTTAGGAAAAATTGTTTAATAATAGTCAGTCATGAACCTTGTATGTTGTTTTGTTTTGTAAATCATTCAAAAGTCATGATATATATAAATAAGAGAATAATGTAAGGTTAAATGAATAACCAAGTAAAATGAGTTTGTATAAGATAAGTTGTTTTGAAATTCAATGTCTTGTGAAAATAAGTTGTTTATGTAAAATGTAATATGTCAAATATTGAAATGATTTAAGTTACGCTACGACATGTAATATCATACAAACACTTATATATAGGAAGTACCAGCGGCGTATCCACCATGCTTGTATCATATTACACACGCCTCGTTACTCCATTCACTTACTCAAACCAACCGTCAATGTAAATTGTTCATGTATAAATGAATTGTCATGTGATAATGTGTAAACCATATCGAAATGTCTATGTTCAATGTAAACCACTAAATGTGTATATCACTGTCAAAATGTTTATGTTTAATGTAGATCATGTAATGTGTAACCAGAAATGTCATGTATGGTAAGTGAAATGTATCAACTAAACCATATGTAAAATGCACAACAACAAGGTATTGAAGTAAAACACAGTTTAAATCAAAGTTATGTTTTGTGTAACAAATGCATGCTATACTGATACAAACATTTATGCGGTATTGTTATAATGCATACATCCAAGCCTTGAGACTGTGGTGATAAACCCTTAAACAAATTAAAGGTTTATCTAAGTTATGTATATCGAATTCGGTCATTCCTTCCAATCCAAACAAACCCAGGATTTCAGGAACGGGAGTTGTCAATTCCTATGGTACCACTACCTACTAACGAACGGCGTAGCTAATGTTAATGAATGTATTGTTCCATTGTAAACAAACCAAATGTCTTACCAAAAATGTAAGCATGTGAAAACGATGCACTAAGTATGTAATCAAATGAACATACGTAGCGTGAAATGTAATGTAAAACGATGTACTAAGTAATGCACACAATGGGCACACGTAGGATGAAATGTAATGTAAAACGATGTACTAAGTAATGCACACAATGGGCACACCTAGCATAAAATGTAATGAAATCATGTACTATAAATGTACTAATAAACATAGCCAGTATATGATATGAAAACAGGAAAGCATGAAAGTAACAAGTAGGCACATGTGTTTCACCCCAAAACGGTTTGGAAAACAGTAAAAGAGGGGTCTATGTACTCACTTGAGATTGTTCAGTAGTCCTAAGATAACCACCAAGCAATGCTAGAGATCTCGGAATCAAACGGCACCTAATATAGGTAACTATGTTAATAAACCGGACCTAAATCGGAAGATCGGATAGAATGCGGGTTCGTAAACCAAACGAGTATGGAGACTCGTGTAATATGGTTTAACAAAGCCTACATACTAAATGAAACCTAACATAAGTGTTTTTGACCCATCGCGAGCCATTAAGGTAGCTTATGCTACTTTAACGCGTCGTGCGCGTGAAACGCGTTCGGATCGCCTAACTAGCCCTATGACAAGTGTTATATGCCTAAACATGTTACATAATCATTTATGTGACAAAGGTTTAGGTTACATATGCTTAATTACCAATTATACATGAAAAGAGTATTCTGGTAATTTACCTAAGGCATATAAACTACCTATCATACAACTACTTAACGAAGCGACCATAAGGTATAACCTCGGAAGGTTATTCCCAATATACTATGGTCACCTAATGTATTTGGTCGGATCCTAATGATCGACCAAAAGGGTCGGGTTCGAAAGTATAAGCGATTTATCAGATCGCTTACCCTACGACCCTAGACAACGTGGTAATCAGTAGGCATAGTCCCAGGGGACTATAACCATCGTGATTACAATCACGTTGCGAAGTTCAAACGAACTTCGCATTGACCATAAGCTGGTCAACGCTGAAAGTCAAACAAAGTTTGACTTTCGGACTCAAAAAGCAATAAAAGAACGAAAGAATACTTACGAAGGGTCCCCGAATGCTAATCTCGATCCAAGAATCTCAGGTATGAAACAATGGTTTCAACTTAGAGTTTCTCAAATCAAAATTCTTGTAAGTTTTGCAATGGGGTGGATGGGTATTTATAGGAATACCCGAACTGTTAGGATCGTTTCTTGAATATCGTGATCGAATCTCGTGCGTACACTTGTTGGCAAGTTGTGGTGACTAAAAATGGGTTCTTATCAGCTGACTAAGCAAGTGTGAGTGTCTGGTTGTGGATTAAACAGCTGGAATCTGCTGTTAAATGCAGTTAACCTGGTCTGGAAGGCTGATGCGGCCCGCTTCAGGATCAGACAAAACTCAGGCGGGCCGCCTGGCCTTGTCTGATCAGCAACATGTTTCAGAAATTACAGTTTTGGTCCCTGCACGTGTTTAAGGCCATTTCCGACACTTCTAAGGCCCGTGAAGCCAACTTTAAGGCCCTAAAATGATGCCTAAACATTGTGGACATGAAACATGCTCAAAAATATGTCGGATGTTGGTTCGTTTGGTCGTACGAACGCGATGTTCGCTTAATTACGACGGAATGCGCACAAGCGCGAAAAACGATCCAAATGACGCGACGAATGGATTTTTCTCAAGCCAAACACTAAAATAAAATATTTTAGTGCTTACATAAATTTTTGGATGTCCAGATGTATTCAGAACGTAAGTTATGTGCGAAAATGCAAACTTGTGCACTTTTTGACACTTTTAGTCCCTGAATGACCCAAAAGTTTATTTTAGCACCCGAACCCATCAAAGCCTATATCTAAGCTATGTAAAGGATATTTATGGTATGTTTAACTTATGGTCATGTTCCGGAATGTTTGTTACAGTTCAAATTGACATACTTTCGCAGTTTGTCAAGTTTAGTCCCTGTAAGCGAATTAGCTTGTTTTTGCCATACCAAAGCCTTCAAAACTTATTTCTAAGTTATGTAAAGGTTATTTAAGGTATGTTAAGTATATGTTGATGTTCCGGAGTATTTGTCGCATTAAACTGGTTACGTTTACGCACCAGTTTGCGTATAACTCTCCAGAAAGCGATATAGAGTTTGAAATTACACAAAAGTCAAAACATGAAAAATGTAAAACACAACCAAACAAACATTTGGATCAAATAACATTGTTTTATTGATAACTGAACTGTTCACAATGATTACAAGCACAGATGTTACACAACTGTTCCAAACTAAAACATAATCATCATTCTCATTTGCACCACTTGCCCGCTCGATATCCGCCCTAACCTGTCTGATCGAAAAAGAGCCACTCGGGTCACTTCTCCATTTCCATTTAACCCCCTCTACCACTAGGTTGTCTTTCAGGTTGATCCCAATTTTCTCCAACATCCCTTCGACCGAACCAACATCCTTCCATACCCCCGGTATAGTTTTTTTTCAAAGGAATAAAAGGGATGGAATTATTAGCTTCCCTACCTTTATGGATTACCGCCACCACTTCAACCCACAACTGCTCCGGGCTATCTTTGAACCTCCACCACCACTTAGAAAGCATAGCAGTGTTAAAATCTTGGATACCCCCAATGCCCATGCCACCGAATTTTTTGGATTTCAATAAAAGCTCCCATCGAATCCATCTTAGCTTATGCCCCGTATTGGATTTACCCCATAAAAATTCCCTTCTAATCTTTTCAAGTTTATTAATAACACATTTAGGGGCGGCGAATAAGGAGATAAAATATGACGGGAGACTACCAAGGACCGACTTGACAAGAGTCATGCGACTGGCAAAAGAAAGATGAGTTGCTTTCCATTTTGATAGTTTAGCCGAGAATCTGTCCAACACTGGTTTCCAAAATTTAGCTCTCTTCATATTGACTCAGATCGGGATGCCCAAGTGGTTAAAAGGGAGCGAGCCGACATCACAATTAACCAAACGAGCTAAACGAGCCACCTCAGAATCACTAACCCCAATACAGAATAACTTACTTTTCTGCCGATTAACTTTGAGACCCGACACAAGATTAAGCCATCTCAATAGCCGGTTCAGAGCCACAATATTATGTTCCGACCATTCTCCTATAAACAAGACATCATCCGAATAGCAAAAGTGGGTAATGTTAGGACCTCCATTAGGAAGCTGGCATCCATGAAAAAGACCCAAATTACTCGCCCTTTTCATAAACAAGCTAATTACTTCCATAGCGATAATAAAAAGAAAAGGAGATAGCGGATCCCCTTGACGTAAGCCACGTTTACATTTAAATTCCTTCGAAGGCGCCCCATTGACAAGAACCGAACCCATACCCGACTTTAGGCAACCCTTAATCCAATCCGTCCATTTATTTGGAAAAGCCATTTTCTCCATCATTCGAAACAGGAATTTCCAATTAATAGAGTCATAAGCTTTCTCGAAATCCACTTTAAAAATCAAAAGTTTTGATTTTGACTTCTTTGCCCATGCCACCAATTCACTCACAATATAGGGACTGTCCAGAATATTTCCCCCCCCCCCCACAAAAGCCGATTGATTCGGAGAAGCAATCTCATGTATAACAAGCTTGATTCTATTCGCCAAAACTTTTGCTATAATTTTATATAACGAGCCCACAAGAGAGATAGGGCGAAAACATGCCAAGTCTTGAGGGTTATTTATTTTCAGAATAAGAGCCACAAAGAAGAGTTGCACCCTTTGCTAAACGTACCTTTGTAATGGAATTCATTTAACATCTCCATAACCAACGGTTTTAGGATACTCCAATAAGATTTATAAAAATTCATAGAAAAACCATCTGGACCTGGAGCTTTACCTCCATCGCAGCTTTTAATGGCGAAGAAGACTTCCTTTTCCGAAAACGGAGCACAAAGAGCCAATCCCCCTGCCTCCGAAACTTTTGGGAGACCACAATTATCGAAATCCGGCCTACGCCGAATGGGTTCGGAAAACTGCTTTTTGAACTACTTTCTAATCTCTTCCTTTAGCTCCCCCGGATCCAAAATAACTTTACCGTTAAAGTTCAGGCCATTAATCCTATTCCTAGCCAAATTCACCGTAACCGCTTTGTGGAAAAAGGAACTGTTTTCGTCACCGTATCTCAACCATTTTACGCTCACTTTCTATTAGATATCCTTTATTTTAGCCGTCTCGATTTTGTTTACCTCCACCCGAAGCTCGATTCTACGCTTCTTCTCCTCCTCCGAAATAGGCCCAAGACTCGCTTTAAGCTCGATGTTCTTAATTTGATTAGTCAGATCCTTTAGAACCTTTTGTTCCTTCAATTTTACCTCCAGTCTCTACTGTTTAATTTCCAGCTTAACCCTTTTAAGAAAGCCAGCAAGCACCTCATCCTTATTTTCCCCCCAAAGTTTAAGTTCATAGCCCTGTTGATAATATCCCCCAATCTACTTTCCCCAATCAAAGAGTTAAAGAATTTAAATGGTGTCGGGCCAAAATCAGCGGGCAAGCAAGATAATAAAATGGGACAGTGATCCGAATACCCGTGTTTTAGGACTTCCACTTTTGCATTCGGCCAAGCACTCATAAAAAGATCATTAACCAAAAACCTGTCCAGTTTGCTCATTTTAATATCACTATGCCCGGAAATAAACGTGAACTTACCTCCAATCATAGAGAACTCCATGAGACCCGATCTTGCTATGAAGCCGTTGAAAGCGTCCAACGACCCCTTATTGAATCTCGAATTAACTCTCTCGTCTTTCGAACGGACTTCGTTAAAGTCTCCCAAAAGAACCCACATCTCCCCGGTATTAAAAAATCCAGCTAACTCACTCCACAGCATTCTCCGTTGATTCAGGTCATTAGGAGCATGGATGTTAACAACATTCACCTTCTCTTCAGTTCCCGGGATGTGGCCCGAGAGAATCAAAAATCTCTAACTCTTTATGATCTGCTCCACCAAGAACCTATCTGGATTCCAAATCGATGCCAGCCCCCCCCCCCCCCCCCCCCCGAACATCCTACTGACTCCACAAAAGCAACTTTCATTTTAGAATTATCCCAGAAGCGACATACCTCCGACTCCGACATGTTTTCTTGGTGAGTCTCCTGAATCCCAATAAAATCCGCTTTAAGCTTGCACTTTAAACTTCGCACCCACAATCCTTTCCGAGAATCGGATACCCCATTAATGTTAATCGAAATAAAATTCATTGACGACAATCTATCTCCATTTCCCCACTTACAATTTTTTTAACATGATTTTCGAAGCCCTCCACCTCTATACCCAGACATTTGCCAAATTCAATAGTTCTGTTAACTTCCGTTATAAAAAACCGATTCTGGTCATTCTCCTGATTATCTCCCAAAGTCTCACAGTTTCCCCTTCTGCTCGAGTCCTGATTCAAATTCCCAGGTGCCTCCTTTTCTAACCTAAAAATTTCTTCGATATTGAAAGGATCAGAATCTCTCGAGTTTTCTAAGACCTGATTAAGATCAGGGATCACAGCTTCCCGGGCCTTCGTGGCTTCTTTCCACACCGATTGGGCCTAAGTGTGATATAACTAGGCCTTATGGACTCCAATATGTTTCCACTGTGATTTTGATTATCACAATTAAAATCGTCAGGGCCCACAAAAGCACTTTTCTCATTTAAAAAGTCATTTTGATCAACCGGACCCACTTCCTCTCTCTCCTCATTTAATAAGTCTTGCTGCACACTGGGATCCTCATGCGCCGCCCCTGGCAGCCGAGTCTCATTGGAATTTGGGGACGTGCAATCTTTTTGAGTTTCCATACAGGGAATCGAAGAGTCCCCCATGTGACAACCCTCACCAAACCAGGTATCCGTACGAATTAATTAATATTTAATCAATGCTTAATTACTGTGCTTGCTTACAACTGTGGTTAAACTGCTTCTGGATTTCTGATACATACTTACTCATGCTTCACATTTTATACTGTCACTCTATTATTTACACAAACATCAGTGACAACCTTGATGCACAAAAGCACAGTGAGCACACTATACGGATAACCCAGTAAACATGCTGACATTGCCAGCACTAGACAGACACTGTCTCTAAGGCCAGTATGAGCCGGGAATAGTTTACTACACTACTAAAGAGTGTAGGGAGGTGAGGATTGTAGAACTGCGTCACTAGGTGATTGTTATAGTGACCGGATGTGCCTAAATCATGATTTAAATATAAAATTCTGCACTTTATTACAAAATTCAGCATTTAGCATAACTAGTAAAGTGCAAAAACAAGGGAAAATAATACTAGACACTTTCCAAAGTGTCGGGAATTCATGGTGTCACTAAAAATAATATTAAAGACACTTTAAATACTTATTTAGCACTTTAACGGATTGATATCCAACCGAACAACCGGACTCTACCCGGAACATAAAAATTTTGTCAATGACATTGTTTATCCTTTTCTGAGCCAGTTAGGGTCCCCGAACACCCTAACACCCGTTATATTACATAACGCACTATTACACTAATTTAAACTCCTAACTAACATAACTAGTCACTTAACTAAATGGTTGAAATCAAACTATTAACCCCCCCCCCCCCATGAACCGATCGGTTCCCCATGTGGGGACACACTTTCACCTCTTTGATTATTTTATTAATCATGCATAATATCTTGAGAACATATTATTTATTGGTTAATAGTGTTGAATGAGTTATATATTTACATAAGAGGTAAGCACTTTCATTCAACAAATCACAACACAAAAGCTTGCTCTCTCTTCCCCCTTACCATGCTTACGGCCGAGACCACCATCCCACATCCATCCATCATCAAGTTTGATTCTTGCTATATTACATACACACAAAGGTGGAAGGTGTCATACGAGGAGACCCGGTGCTTTTGGAATCTCAAGGACCTCACTACGTTGCTTTTATCCACCTAGTTTTCGCTTTGATTCTTCCCTAGCCTTGAGCTAGTTGTAAGTGCTTCTAGACACTCTCTTGTTCATGTTTAAAGTGGTTAATAAGAGATTTAACGGATAAAAATCATGAACACTAAAGATCAAAACTAAAAGTCTTGTAAGAATGATAAACTAGTTGGTTAAAGAATAACTAGTGGTGTAAAACTTGTGAATCTTGTTTTGTTGTGATTATTTTATGTTGTTAGTGGCTAGTAGTGGAACGGATCGTCATCTAACCACGCTAGATCATGTTCATGGAACATGAACTAGCCATATGTTAAGTGTAAAAGTAACAAGATGATGAACCCTTCCACACATGAACATGAACTTGTGTAAAAGTGATTTTTCTTGTAAAATAAAGTTTTAAACTAGTAGATCTAAAGGTCTACAAGTGGTATTTTCGAAAAACCAAGTGTAAGATGCAAACCTTGTTTAAAAGCCGGATCTTTCATGAACTAAAAGCATTTTTGTGAGCAAACAAGTGTGTAAACACTTGTGTGACAAAGGGATTTAACAAAGGAATAGTTTCGTAATTTTGACTAAGATGTTGTAAAATTGCATATTCTTTAAAAATAAAGTTTTCCAGAAACTGATTTTATTTTTAAAGATAGAAAGGTCTAATAAAAAAAACGTTGGAAGGTTACTACACAATGTTATACGACTTACAAGTTCATGTGTTTGCAATCTATACTTATTTTTGACTAGTTGATGTTTGAATATTGAATATTGATGGTTGAAAAGTTGTTGATTGAATTTTGAAAAGAAAATGATATGCTAGTAAGCGTGGCCACCTCCGGTTACAGAGGAAACTCTGGCGAAATTTTTCCAGAAATATAACACTTGGAAAATATTTTTGCAACAAGTGTTATGAATATATTTTTAACTTGTTTTTCCAAGTAAAATTCGCCATGATTTTTATTACGAAATTACCAAGTGTCGGAGGTGGGTTTTCGTAAATGAAACTTGTTAAATATATATTTAGAATATATATTTCATAATAAAACGCTTGTGTGATTTTATGATTATTTTGTGAACTACACATATATTATTTTTAGGGTAAAAATAATATAACTCGTATACACTAAAAAGTAACGACTCCAAATTAATACCAACGCCTTCACAAATAAATATCTAAGTTACACCGGTATTATTATTACCACCCGAACTTTAAATGTAACTTATGTATTTTCGGAAAAATACTCTTAAATGCGTATTTTGATAAAAGTATTATTTTGGAAATCGTATGGAATAAAAATATAATATTTTTGGGAAAATATGTATATTTTGGAGATAGAATATTTTAGACAAATGAATAAAAATATATTTTATTAAGTGAGACTTAATAATATATTTTTGGATTTATAAAAAAACGCACATTAAAACCCCTATCCTTGGGAAGGAAGATAATTATTAAATAATTAAGAAGTGGAAATACGAAATAGTTACCTAACTATTTCCGAAAAACTTAAACCTTAAGCCAAGGCACGGCCGTCCGTCTAATAGAAGTTAGTACGTGTAGGTCGTCACGCAACAGGTTGATTGGGAGATACTATTTCGAGACGCACTTCTGTGAGTTCATGTCCCCCTTTTCTCTTAACTGTTTTCAGTTTTATACTTCGGGGGTGAAATACATGTTACTATGATTACGAATACTTTTAACATGGTATGGTTAGCGTAAGGAGGGTTACTACTTAGATCATGTGAGTGAGTAGGCTGAAACTGGAGGCCATTAATCCTCATTGTAGGACCGAGGGTCAGTAGCGGTAGATCTATCTGGGTGTAGCGAGCCCAACTCCAGGCCCAACAGAACGGACCTCGGGGTGACTTTGTACCCGATGCAAAAATCTGCTAGGTTTGAGTCTTCCTACTGCACTTCACACATATCAATGGCCTTGCAAACCATTGGTGATCTCTTTATTTCCTTATTTGCTATGTACCAGGGATTTTATACTTACAAAGGTTTTACATACTCACTTTCACATGAACTCGCTCAACTTTATGTTGATTTTTCAACTTACATGTATTTCAGGGAATTAGGGATCTGGCAAGGTATGCACTGTCATTGCGCTGCGTAGGAGAAATGATGTCATCCGAGTTTAAGGGTTGTGACTTTTGCCTGGACGAGTCACATGTCCTAAACTGTGCCTACTTCATGTTTTGTGGTTGTGTCTTATGAACAAGATTTTTATTATGTTGTGTTGTAAACTCGTTGCATGTGTCAACTCTAAAACAATGTTGTCGTATTTTACTTTTAAATCTTGAAGTAATGGATGATCATCACGGTTTTACTTTCATATAGCTTTGTTGTGATTAAGCTATGGTATTAAGAAGTCACACCAAATAAACCCACGCTTCCGCAAAGCCAGGGTGTGACAGCTTGGTATCAGAGCTCTGATCATAGCGAACTAGGATTCCTTCTCGAGTCTAGACTATGATCACTTGGGCTCTCACGAAAACATTTTTACATTACATACACTAGGTCCAGATCCAGAGTGCAAAATATTGTTACAAACAAAAGAGTGAGCACATTTTATTTGTTAGTTATGGCTCAGTCTGAGAGGCTGAGGGAGTAGTCTAGTGGGACTAGGAGGCTCAGTCTGAGAGGCTGAGGGAGTAGTCTAGTGGGACTAGGAGGCTCAGTCTGAGAGGCTGAGAGAGTAGTCTAGTGGGACTAGGAGGATCAGTCTGAGAGACTGAGGGAGTAGTATGAGAGACTAGGAAGTTCAGTCGGGGAGACTGAGAGGATAGTCTAGGGTAGACTAGGATGATTACTTATTTGCTTATTGGTGACTAACAGGTTTATTTGATTATATGATTGATTATTTGTGCATGTGTGTGTTTGTGTTACAGACGTCATGCCTTCATCAGGTACTGGAGAGTCGGACACTACAGATCCCATGGCCATAGTATCAGACGACATCGTGTCATCGGAGCACGAGGTGTACACTTCCGATACTACCAGCACAGACGATGACGACTTCCAGCCCTTTGCGCTGCCTGGTGTCGTAGCAGAGCCTGCTGATGGCCATCTCGCTGGGGATTTACCACTCGTGGTGATCCCTGCTCATGTGCCCCTTGCCGCTTATCCCGTTGTTGATATGCCACTTGATGATGTTTCCGACGACGACGTCTATTTATTTGAGGAGGACCCACTTGAGGATGACCTTGAGGGTCAGGCCCCTATTGCTGCTGATGATATTCTAGTCATTGCTGACGCTCCTGCTGAGGAGGCTCTTGCTCATTCACCTGTCCCAGACTCATTTGAGTCTATGGCGTCCGCATCTTTGCATACACAGGGAGTGCAGCACCACTCACACGACGCCGACCCTGATATGGCGTCATCAGCTACACCAGTTCCCGCACACAGCTTTGAGTTTGATCACGATGTTGATGATGATCCTATGTTTCCCGCTGGTTTTGATCCTGACCAGGATATTGAGTTCATTCACTTAGACCAGCCCCTAGAGGATCCTGTAGCCCCTGTCGATCCCTTGTTTGCTGAACCAGCTGATTTCGAGATGGAGTTTATTGATCCGAAGCCTGCTGTGGCCCCTGAGCCAGTTGTCGCTCCTGACCCGACATTAGAGCATGACCCTGTTCATGCCGATGCACCTGTTGTTGCCCCTTTTATTGATGATGTACATGTTGATGATCATCCTGTTGTTGCTCCGCTGTTGGTGGATGATCATGCTGTCGATGCTCATGTTGATGCTCCACATTTGTTAGGGGATCCTGTTGTCTCCCCACTTCCTGATCCTATGCCGGTGCTGTTCGACCGTGCACCTTTCGCGACCCATATTGATCCACGATACGCTCACACCCACAATGGGTGGATAGATGACGACGATGATTTCCTACCTTTCGTAGTGCCTGTTACACCCCCTGTGGCACCCGTTTCAGCCCCTGTTTTAGCTCGCATTGATGTTCCCTTGATTCCCTCACACACCCCAGAGGCTCGCTGCACAGATCTTTCGATCACCTATCTCCAGGACATACCTCCACCACGTCCTGGGGAGGGTTCGTCACGACATCCGTTTGGTCATACACCTTTCGCGTCAGGAGGAGATCAGTTTGTACCCCAGATTCCTCATCCCACTGTTGTTCCCACTATTGCACCATTTACTGTACCATCCATCGCTCCATCTAGTGAGCCATTCCTCTGGACTACGCCCCTCATTATGCCACCATCCGATCCGTATCACCCATACCACGTGGGGTATTCTACGGAGGAGATTCTCACATCTTTTATGATACAGCAGGAGGCGCTGGCCCGTCGCGTACAGGAGCTGGAGAGAGCTCAGCGACCACAGTGTCATTGCCAGATGTCACACCCTCAAAATCCACACGCGGAATACTACCGCGAGGCGTGTGACTGACCAGGATCCAGCCACTAATTATCTTGAACCGTTTAGTTATTATTACAAATAATGGTATAATTAGTGACCCAATTTAAATTTTTCAAAACATAGTTTAAGATTACGGCGGAAAGGAAAGGAGGACACATCGTAATTTAAAAACGCAAGTTTGTTAACATGAAACTTACGAACCACGCACTCCATCCGATTGCAACGTCCGTCCAAAGTTGTACCGAGCAACCTGCAAAGCATGTAGTAGAGTGTCAACACAAGGTTTGCGAGTTCACGAGTTTACAGTTTACCAGTTTTATTTCCAAAAACTTGTTTCAACAGTTAATTTACACATTTATACATGCCATGGAGAGCTACCCCATAAGTAAGCTACTAAACTGTTTTACAATACCGAATACTATGCCATCGTACGTTTCCGTAGAGTGCCCCGTTTGTCAATGTTCTATCATCATTGACGGTATTGCCAGAGTCTATTAGTTCACTCCCGATCCCATACACGGGCACGGTGTGAGGCTGGTGAGACCTAAATAGCGCTATCAACTAATAACCCGTTCGCCAGGTCCCGGCGACTAATCGGTATTAAGAAGTGAGGACTTGAGTGATAGAGTTTCGTTTAGTTTTGCTTGTTGCATCCAGTATAAATAGTAATTAACTAAGGGTCCCACATTAGGGGAGAAAAGTAGGTTTGTATCCCTCACAGGGGATAGTGTTGTTACCCGTATCCCACACAAGGAGATAGAAATACCGTGTCACACCCCCAAAATCCACACGCGGAGTACTACCGCTTGGAGGCGTGACATGACCAGGATCAAGCCACCAATCATATTGAACATAAGTATATAGTAAAAGTCATTCATCAATACGATAGGTGTTTCCAAAACCAAATATAAACAAGTTTGTAGCGGAAGCATTAATGTAAAACCCAACATAAGTTTAAGTACAAAATGTTATAATTGTTTAACAACACATTCACGATCCATATCCACAACGACCGTGCCTCCCGTGCAAGCTCCAAAAGTACCTAAGGTCCTGCAAGGCATGTAACAGAGAGTCAACAACTAGTTGAGCGAGTTCACAGTTGGTTATTCAGTTATAGTTTTCGTATTGTAAATCGTAAGTTTGTTTAGTAGTCATGTATCGTATGTAATATCATCGCGGCCCTCTAGGCATGTTTGCGAAGTTTAGTGGGGGCTTCCCATGTTTACTAGACTAGGTATATTTGTATCGCGGCCCTCCAGGCATGTTTGCGAAGATTAAAGTATAGTTCGCGGCCATTCTAGGCATGTTTGCGAAGATTGTTCTAGTATCGCGGCCGATCCCGGCATGTGTGCGAAGAGAAGTATATGTATCCCTTAGTCTAGTAGTATCTACCATTGACCTTCCTTTCCTGAGGCCTATGGTATGTAATTCCGATAACTCTTAAGCGTAAACAATCAATCAACCCATTCCCAACCCCGGGAATCCCATGCCTTGGTAGTAGTGTGAACTCACCTTGTTTGCTCGGTATGCTAAGCTAAGCTAAGTGCCCACAACAAATCAGTCAAGTCCTATAGTGCACGTATACTCAATCAGTTCACATTGTTTGTAAAGTTTCACATGGAACTAGTGTCACAGTAATATCACAGAGTGTTTGACAGTTCATAACATGCAACACAAGCAGTTAATTGCATCTATACATGTAACAGAGTGGGCATCTAGCAAATTAACTGAGGGAATAAAGTTAACGGAGTTCAATGGAATAACAGAATTGATCCACTTCATTGAAATAAGAAACAAACAGAGTAAGTTAGTTAACCCCGTTAATCAACTTAACAGAATTGTCATCTAACAGAGTTACTCAAACAATGAGGTTCTCAAAATACATATTTAACAAAGTTCAATAAACTAACTAAGTTATTCCAAAGATTAGTTAAGCTAAATAACATAATTAATAACATTAATTATTAACAGTAGCTTGTTGCCAAACAAACCAAAAATGCCGAAATCACCCTTTGGCCGAAAACCACATAAGGTTGCCGAAATCCCCTAAGTGTTGCCGAAAACACCCATTAGCCGAAAACACTTATGTGGGCCGAAAACCCTTTGGGCCGGAACTGTTTGGGCCGAAATCACTTCATGTGATTTCGTCCAGTTTATAAGGTGGGGGGTGTTTTCGTGAACATCATCATCTTCACCAAACTCACTGGTTAAAAACCCAGCAACTAAATCTCATTACAGTTACATGATTAACCATTTACAAGTCATATCATAATTCATTGATATGAAACAAATACTCCACCAAAACTTTGTGAGATCAAGAAGATAAATAAATCAGTTTATCAATCATAACATATACCCTCTGTTGTTCAAAATATCAAATATACAGAAGGTTCAAAGATGATAATTATCTAGCAAGCACACTAGGATAAATCACATATTCACATATATACATACATCATGATTTAACATCCAGTAATCATACGATAAGCATCTTAAACAACTGAACATGAAGATCACTAACCAAGGATTTAAACAGGTAATCATACGATAAGCATCTTAAACAACTGAACATGAAGATCACTAACCAAGGATTTAAACAGAGGTTTTGCTTCAAGACGAGTTCTCTTTGTGGGTTTTCAGAGGTAGAGAGACAAAGTGATAAGATATGTTTTGGTAATTGTGAGACTTCTCTGAGAAGATTGGTTTATAAAAAAATGATTATACAAAATATCTAAATACTGGGCCATGGGCCAAGCCCATCTCTGATTTCGTCTGGTCATCAGTTGGACGAAAACACTTAAAGTGTTTTCACCACTTGGGTGTTTTCATGAGTATTGTTTACAGTAAAGTTCCATCCTTGTTTAACATGTTAAATAATAACACCTTATTAACATACAATCACACATAATAAATATTATGGATTTCCAAGTAAAAAAATATTAATCGAAATACGATATAACGTATTACAAAGGTAAGCGTTGTGAAACAACGAGTCGTATTAACAAACAACTTAAATAAAAATTTTTTTTTAACGTGCACTAAATGCGAAGATAGAATCTTGGAAACTCGAGTTGTCACATTATCCCCAACTTGAAAGAAATTTCGTCCCGAAATTTGGCATGCGGTTACTGAGGAAGCTAGGTAAGTTATCGTTTACTGGTTTTCCTGGGGTGTCACATCATTCCCCCGTTGGTTTGGAATTTCTTCCCGAAATTCTGTAGTAGCTTCAGCCTCAGTAGTGGTTGCATTGTTTTCGAACAACTGGGGATATTTGAGTTCCATTTGGTCTTCGCGTTCCCAGGTAAACTCTGGGCCACGACGGGAGTTCCAACGAACTCGAACAAGAGGTATTCTGGTGTTCTTGAGGACCTTAACATCCCGGTCCGTGATTTCAACTGGTTCCTCGACGAAATGCAATTGTTCGTCGATATTGAGCTCCTTCAAAGGAACTATGAAGGTCTCATCTGACTGCCACTTCTTCAGATTCGACACATGAAAGACGTTGTGAACTGCACTTAGTTCAGCTGGTAAGTTCAGTCTGTAGGCCACTTTGCCTATCTTTTCTATGACTTCAAATGGTCCAACGTATCGTGGATTGAGCTTGCCTCGTTTGCCAAAACGAACAACACCCTTCCAGGGTGAAACTTTGAGTAGTGCTCGATCCCCAACTTGGAATTCGAGTAGTTTCCTGTCTTTATCGGCGTATACTTTCTGACGGTCACGTGCTGCCGCCATGCGTTGTCGTATTTGAGCAATCTTTTCAGTAATATCAACTACCATTTCTGGACCTGTGATCTGACTGTCACCCACCTCTGCCCAACAAAGAGGTGATCGGCATTTACGCCCGTACAATGCCTCAAATGGAGCAGCTTTAATGCTGGTGTGGTAACTGTTGTTGTACGAAAATTCCACAAGTGGCAGATGCTTTTCCCAGCCCTTGCCAAAGTCAATTACGCACGCCCGAAGCATGTCTTCTAGAGTTTGAATAGTGCGCTCAGACTGCCCATCGGTCTGAGGATGATAAGCTGTGCTCATGTCTAATCGAGAGCCAAAAGATTTGTGCATTGCTTGCCACAGTTCTGAAGTAAAACGTGCATCACGATCAGAGATAATAGATGTGGGCACCCCGTGCCTCGAGACAACTTCCTTAAGGTAGACGTCTGCTAAAGTGGAGAACTTATCCGTTTCCTTGATAGCCAAGAAGTGAGCAGACTTGGTGAGTCGATCAACGATCACCCAAATAGTATCATTCCCACGTTGAGATCTAGGTAGGCCAGTAACAAAATCCATGGAAATTTGCTCCCATTTCCATTGTGGTATCTCAGGTTGTTGGAGTGGGCCTGATGGTTTCTGATATTCTGCTTTGACTCTCGCACAAGTCAAACACTTACTAACGTAAGTTGCTATGTGGGCCTTCATGCTAGGCCACCAATATGTAGTTCTGAGGTCGTGGTACATCTTATCTGAACCAGGATGTACTGAGTAGCGAGACTTATGAGCTTCATTCATTACAAGCTCGCGTAAATTACCATAGAGTGGGACCCAGATGCGTCCTGTTACATAGTAGGCGCCGTCTGCCTTTTGTTCTAACCGTTGCCTTGAGCCGCGTAGAGCTTCAGCCCTGACGTTTCCTGGTTTCAATGCTTCTACCTGAGCATCTCGTATCTGTGAAGGAAGACTAGACTGAATAGTGAGTTGCAACGCTCGTACACGCCTAGGTGTAGTATCCTTTCGACTGAGGGCGTCGGCCACCACATTGGCTTTGCCCGGATGATACTTTATAGCACATTCGTAATCGTTCAATAACTCGACCCATCGACGTTGTCGCATGTTCAAGTCTTTCTGTTTGAAGATATGCTCAAGACTTATGTGATCGGTGTAGATGGTGCACTTGGTGCCATACAGATAATGTCTCCATATCTTGAGTGCAAAGACAACAGCTCCAAGCTCTAAATCATGCGTAGTGTAATTCCGTTCGTGAATCTTAAGTTGGCGCGAAGCATAAGCAATAACTTTATCCCGTTGCATCAACACACATCCAAGACCTTGGATAGATGCATCGCAGTAGACTACAAAATCGTCCGTGCCTTCAGGCAATGAGAGGATAGGTGCGCTACAAAGTCTATCCTTTAAGTGCTAAAACGCTGTATCCTGTGTATCACTCCAACAGTAAGCAATACCTTTCTGTGTCAGTAATGTAAGCGGCTGAGCAATCTTGGAGAAGTCTTTGATAAACCGTCTGTAATAACCCGCCAAACCCAAGAATTGGCGTATTTCTGTCGGTGTACTAGGTGCAGGCCAGTTCTTGATCGAATCTACTTTGGATGGATCGACATGAATCCCATCCTTGTTTACCACGTGGCCTAGAAAGTGGACTTCACGAAGCCAGAAGTCACATTTTGAAAACTTAGCGTACAGCTGTTCCGTTCGAAGGAGTTCCAGAATAAGTCGTAAATGCTGTTCGTGTTCCTCCCTATTCTTCGAATAAATCAGGATGTCGTCAATGAAAACAATAACAAACTTGTCAAGATAAGGTTTGCACACCCTGTTCATAAGATCCATGAAAACCGCAGGCGCGTTCGTTAGCCCGAATGGCATAACCAAAAACTCATAATGGCCGTAGCGAGTTCTGAATGCTGTTTTGGAGACGTCCTCATCCCGGACTCTCAGTTGATGGTAACCTGACCTCAGGTCAATCTTTGAGTAATAGCTCGACCCTTGCAACTGGTCGAATAAGTCGTCGATACGTGGAAGTGGATAGCGATTCTTCACCGTCACCTTGTTCAGTTCGCGGTAATCTATGCACATACGAAAGGTACCGTCTTTCTTCTTTACAAATAATACTGGAGCTCCCCAGGGCGAAGAGCTAGGACGTATGAAACCCTTTCCCAAGAGTTCTTGCAATTGCTTAGACAGTTCTTCCAGTTCAGTTGGAGCTAAGCGGTAAGGCGCTCGAGCTATAGGTGCTGCTCCTGGAGCTAGCTCGATCTGAAATTCGACCTGGCGATGGGGCGGTAGCCCAGGTAACTCTTCAGGAAACACTTGAGGAAAGTTGCGTACTATAGGAATATCCCCAATCTTTTTCTCTGTCGTCGATGTATCAGTAACGAGTGCTAAAATAGCTATGTGGCCCTTTCGCAGACACTTCTGAGCCTTCAAGAAGGAGATGATGCCACTCACGACACCACTCTTGTCGCCTTGAACTTCGAGAGGTTCTTTGCCAGAACAAGGAATACGAATGATCTTCTCCTTGCATAGGATCTCTGCTTGTTGTTGGGATAACCAATCCATACCAATGACGATATCAAAACTACTCAGAGTTATAGGAATGAGATCGATAGAGAAAGTCTGACCAGCGAGGATAAGATTACAACCCTGAACTATGTGTGTGGCCTCTAGACTTCTACCGTTAGCTAACTCTACGACATGTTTGGTGTTCAAAAGTGTTGGTGCGCGTTTAAGAATTTGACTAACGTTCAGAGACATATAACTGGTATCCGCACCCGAATCAAATAATACGGTAACATAAAAGTCGTCGAGAAGAAACTTACCCGTAACCACATTAGGATCGTTCCTTGCGTCACTCTGACCAATCACAAATAAACGACCCTTTGCACCATTGTTGTTGTTGTTTCCCCCATTGTTGTTCCCACTGCCCTGATTATTGTTGTTGTTATTCTGATTCTGGTTTAACTGGGGGCAGTTCCGCTTGAAATGACCTTCAGCCCCACACTGAAAGCATGTCTTATTTCCTTGCTGTTGTTGCTGTGACTGGTTTCGTGGAACGGGTGGCTGTTTTTGCTGGTTCTGATTTGCAGGCCTTGAGCTCCTGCAATCTTTAGCTTCATGACCTACCCTTAGACATCTTTGACATTGGCCTTTACGACACTGACCACTGTGGTGTTTGTTGCACCTGTTACATAGTGGATGAATTCCCCGATATCCACTCTGCCCCTGACCACCAGACGATTGCTGACTCAGGCTCTGGTAATCACTAGTCTTGCGCTGCTGCTGTGCTTGAGACTGTACAATAGCTAAACCCCTGCTAGAATCCCCTTCCCATTTCCGCTTGTTGTCACTGGGAATAGCAGGAGTAACTGGAGTGGTAACGGTAGTAGCGCTGATACGTTTAGGCAGCCTGTTCTGTTCCACTGCCTGATCGGTGAGGCGATGAGCTAGCTTGACGATCTGTTGAATAGTGCCAAGATTCGCTGAGGTTACGTGACTTTGAATCTCTGGCACCAGACCATTGAGATACAGTTCAATACGCTTAATGGGAGGGTCCACCATAGTAGGACACAGAATAGCCAACTCATTCGATCTTCTGGTGTACGCTTCAATTTCTGACCCCGTCATTTTCAAATGGTAAAACTCTACCTCCAGTTTATGAATATCATCACGGCTACAGTATTCCTCTTTAATCAATTCCTTGAAACCGTTCCAAGGTGTGGCATTAGCAACAGCCAACCCTAACATCTGAACCTGCGCATTCCACCAAGTCAGCGCAATGCCTTCTAGAGTACCAGTGGCGTACTTCACCCTGCGAGCCTCAGGGCATTCGCACATTTCAAATACGGACTCGAGCTTTTCAAACCAATGGAGGAGTCCAACCGCTCCTTCCGTGCCACTAAAAGTAGTAGGACGACAGTCCATGAAGGTTTTGAAGGTACAAACAGGTGGCTGAGCGTGCTGACCTGTTGTATATAAGAATCCAGTACAAGATTAAAACACAAGAGTTGGTTTAGGAGTGTAGGATCTAAAGATCCTAGTGTGAGTTACAACTGCAGGGTATACCTCCTGCTTGTGCGGCTGCAAGTGCCTCAGCAACTCGCTCGTTAATCAGAGCCGTCAACTGGGCTTGTGTCATGTTAATGCGTCCAGACATGATCTTCATAGCAAATATGACATAAGTGAGAGAGGTTCGCGAGTAGTGCGATAACAGAAGAGATTAAGCACACAAGTGTTCTCATGCAATGGTGTTAAGTTAACCTAAGCATACCCGGAGCAAAGTTCTATGCAATTCTAGCAAGTAGGCAATAAGACATGTACCATATTACTTAGAGTGTTGAGTCTTGCACGTGGAGCGAGGCGTCGTTGTGGATCGTTGAGCACTGTACTGGTTATAGTCTGGTTTTAATAAAAACGTTTTCCCCTTATTAAAACCGAGTTCTCTATAACCAATGGCTCTGATACCAATCTGTCACACCCCCAAAATCCACACGCGGAGTACTACCGCTTGGAGGCGTGACATGACCAGGATCAAGCCACCAATCATATTGAACATAAGTATATAGTAAAAGTCATTCATCAATACGATAGGTGTTTCCAAAACCAAATATAAACAAGTTTGTAGCGGAAGCATTAATGTAAAACCCAACATAAGTTTAAGTACAAAATGTTATAATTGTTTAACAACACATTCACGATCCATATCCACAACGACCGTGCCTCCCGTGCAAGCTCCAAAAGTACCTAAGGTCCTGCAAGGCATGCAACAGAGAGTCAACAACTAGTTGAGCGAGTTCACAGTTGGTTATTCAGTTATAGTTTTCGTATTGTAAATCGTAAGTTCGTTTAGTAGTCATGTATCGTATGTAATATCATCGCGGCCCTCTAGGCATGTTTGCGAAGTTTAGTGGGGGCTTCCCATGTTGACTAGACTAGGTATATTTGTATCGCGGCCCTCCAGGCATGTTTGCGAAGATTAAAGTATAGTTCGCGGCCATTCTAGGCATGTTTGCGAAGATTGTTCTAGTATCGCGGCCGATCCCGGCATGTGTGCGAAGAGAAGCATATGTATCCCTTAGTCTAGTAGTATCTACCATTGACCTTCCTTTCCTGAGGCCTATGGTATGTAATTCCGATAACTCTTAAGCGTAAACAATCAATCAACCCATTCCCAGCCCCGGGAATCCCATGCCTTGGTAGTAGTGTGAACTCACCTTGTTTGCTCGGTATGCTAAGCTAAGCTAAGTGCCCACAACAAATCAGTCAAGTCCTATAGTGCACGTATACTCAATCAGTTCACATTGTTTGTAAAGTTTCACATGGAACTAGTGTCACAGTAATATCACAGAGTGTTTGACAGTTCATAACATGCAACACAAGCAGTTAATTGCATCTATACATGTAACAGAGTGGGCATCTAGCAAATCTAGCAAATTAACTGAGGGAATAAAGTTAACGGAGTTCAATGGAATAACAGAATTGATCCACTTCATTGAAATAATAAACAAACAGAGTAAGTTAGTTAACCCAGTTAATCAACTTAACAGAATTGTCATCTAACAGAGTTACTCAAACAATGAGGTTCTCAAAATACATATTTAACAAAGTTCAATAAACTAACTAAGTTATTCCAAAGATTAGTTAAGCTAAATAACATAATTAATAACATTAATTATTAACAGTAGCTTGTTGCCAAACAAACCAAAAATGCCGAAATCACCCTTTGGCCGAAAACCACATAAGGTTGCCGAAATCCCCTAAGTGTTGCCGAAAACACCCATTAGCCGAAAACACTTATGTGGGCCGAAAACCCTTTGGGCCGGAACTGTTTGGGCCGAAATCACTTCATGTGATTTCGTCCAGTTTATAAGGTGGGGGGTGTTTTCGTGAACATCATCATCTTCACCAAACTCACTGGTTAAAAACCCAGCAACTAAATCTCATTACAGTTACATGATTAACCATTTACAAGTCATATCATAATTCATTGATATGAAACAAATACTCCACCAAAACTTTGTGAGATCAAGAACATAAATAAATCAGTTTATCAATCATAACATATACCCTCTGTTGTTCAAAATATCAAATATACAGAAGGTTCAAAGATGATAATTATCTAGCAAGCACACTAGGATAAATCACATATTCACATATATACATACATCATGATTTAACATCCAGTAATCATACGATAAGCATCTTAAACAACTGAACATGAAGATCACTAACCAAGGATTTAAATAGGTAATCATACGATAAGCATCTTAAACAACTGAACATGAAGATCACTAACCAAGGATTTAAACAGAGGTTTTGCTTCAAGATGAGTTCTCTTTGTGGGTTTTCAGAGGTAGAGAGACAAAGTGATAAGATATGTTTTGGTAATTGTGAGACTTCTCTGAGAAGATTGGTTTATAAAAAAATGATTATACAAAATATCTAAATACTGGGCCATGGGCCAAGCCCATCTCTGATTTCGTCTGGTCATCAGTTGGACGAAAACACTTAAAGTGTTTTCACCACTTGGGTGTTTTCATGAGTATTGTTTACAGTAAAGTTCCATCCTTGTTTAACATGTTAAATAATAACACCTTATTAACATACAATCACACATAATAAATATTATGGATTTCCAAGTACAAAAATATTAATCGAAATACGATATAACGTATTACAAAGGTAAGCGTTGTGAAACAACGAGTCGTATTAACAAACAACTTAAATAAATTTTTTTTTTTAACGTGCACTAAATGCGAAGATAGAATCTTGGAAACTCGAGTTGTCACATACCGTATCCCGTACAAGGAGATAGTAAGCAATCCCAAACCAGGAAAAGTGTTTCGTTCTGTTTCCCAACCACCGGGAACGCATGCTTTAAGTAAAAAGTAGTGAACTCACCTTTGCTTTGCTCGGTTGATAATTTACTCGTGTTATGTTGGTCAACCATACCCTATTATGGTTATTAATATTCGTTAGGTTCATATGCAAGTAATGTCACGCATAATCCTACATGTGTCTAACACATAGCACGTAAGTCATACTAGCGTATACGTTATTGGGCCTAGACTAGCATATAGATAGTTAAACAGTAACAGTTAAACATTAACAGTAGCACACAGTCCACAACATCAGTTGGTGCTGCCCAATAAATAAGCAAGGAAGCCTAGTCGAAATCGGGTGGTCTCGACTCGAGACCAAGAGATCTCGAGTCGCAACCATGACATTCCGTGTCGCAATCTAAGCGGTCTCGAGTCGTGCACTTCTGAGTCGCAACCTTGAGGTCTCGATTCAGGCTTGAGTCGAGATCAGAAGATCTCGAGTCGCAACCATGCCGGTCTCGAGTCCTTACGTGTGAAGTGCCGGGTTTCGAGTCGCCAACATAACGGTCTCGAGTCGCAACCATGAGTTTCGACTCACAACCTTTGCTGATGTTTCTAGAATCCTTACCCAAATTGTACGAACCAATCAGATTACCCTAACATGTTTTATCATGTAGTACAAGCACCAAATCAGATCAAACCAGTAAATTTCAAATATTCATAGTATTTTCAAGCAGTTCATCCTTAGGGTTTTCTAACATTTTTACCAAACATAACAATATCCATTGTTGTTTCATTAATCCAAATGAACACAACATAATATTACCAATTCCTAAATTCTATAGATTACGAGACAATCATTAAAATACTCTAGTAACACCCTTAGCATTAAACACCATGAATTAGCCATTATGCACCAAGCAATAATTCTAAACTTCCTGTTAACAGTTTATATCCTAATCCACTAATCTCATCAAGAGGAAATCATACCTTAACCTAGCATACATACACCCAAACAATTAACACATACCAATATTCCATCAGATCCGTAATAGACTCACACATAAATATAATCATAACATATGAACATAATTTCATTTCTCAAACAACAGTTACAAAAATTTAGAAACAAGCCACAGACCGCATCATCATCATCAATCTAAATTTTAACATTATGGATATCTAAACAACCTAGCATATTACACTCAAACAGTTCAACAAGGGTTCGAATTAAGCATCAGCATCCAAAATATAAACACATTACTGACCGAAGGGTTGTGGGTGTGACCCAAGACTGAACCCGAACCAAACTCGAACCCGAGTCTGAACCAGGTCTGAACCCATTCAGAACCTGCTGCTGAATCATTGTCTTCATAGCACCTTCACCATCGAGGAAGAAGAAAACACCGCCACCGCCGCCGTGAGCGGCGTCTCCGGTCGTCGGCTCCTTGAATCATCGTCCTCTTCATCTAATATTGTCACCATCATCGGAAGAACGAGTAAATGGAGGGGGCGATGCTTCTGTAGTTCAGGTTCACCACCGCGCCGTGAGGGGCGGCGTCGTCTTCGTTCGTCGCCGGCCGTCAAGAGGGAACATGGTAACGGGTTGTGGGTGAAAGATATTGGAAGAAGGGGGGTTAAGGGAGTGGGTGTGCGATCGCTGGAAATGGAACACACCGGCCGGATATCCTATTTCCGGTGGCCGGTTTTGAAGAGAGGAAGAAGAGGGATGAGCATGTTGTGCGGCTGCAAGTAGCAAAAGGGATTTAGGGTTATATTAGAAATGAAGGGGTGGGGTTTAAGTGTATACTTATTTATAATCTAGGGTTTTAGGTTAGTTGGGTTAGGCATAGCCCAAGTGCGTGAACACGTCAAACCAATAGGAGTCTTGCTCAAACAAACTGGCCCGGTTTTAATAATAACATATCGGTAATCTAAATTATTATTTTAGTAAATAATAATAATAACAATAATACTGATAATAATAGTGATAATAATAATAAACTCGAATATTCTCCTCTCGATGATTGGGATCGAGAGTACGGGGTGTCACATTCTCCCCATGTTACAGGAATTTCGTCTTCGAAATTTAAGCAAACGTCAAACATTACGCTCCATATGAATACCTAGACTCCATTACCATTCGTAGATAGAAGTAGTTTCACGAAAGTCCTCATAGCACATACAGTCACGTAGCATGTGAAATCACATAGCATTAGATTCACAGAGTCGTACTTATCTCACACAGTACGAATTTTCACAAACTTAACTATTACATCTAAGAAACGTACAGGAAAACCCGAAGTGTCACATTATCCCCAAGTTCAAGAAATTTCGTCCCGAAATTTAGCACGCAGCCACTGACAAGCTAGTGTGTTTAAACGTTTTCGTGGGGTGTCACATCATCCCCTTGTTGGCTTGAAATTTCTTCCCGAAATTTCAATTGTAGCTTTAGTGCTGGAAATAATGTCTGTAGACAACTTGGGATACGTGCGCATCAGCTGGTTTTCCCGTTCCCAGGTAAACTCCTGGGCCACGGCGTGAGTTCCGATGAACTTGGTCTGTTGGTTACACTACGCTACAGGGTTTTGATTTCTTGATCCTTGATCTCAACCGGTTCCTCAACGAAGCGTTGTTTGTTGCTGATCACAAGTTCCTAAAAAGGAACAACGAATATTTTATCTGACAGACACTTCTTCAGATTAGGCACGTGAAAGACGTGTACCGCACTCAGCTCTTCAGGCAGGTTTAGTCAGCAAAGCTACGTTACCGATCCTTTCGGTAATTTCGAACGGTCCAACCTATCGCGGATTAAGTTTGTCCCGTTAGCCAAAACATACCACACCCTTCAAGGGTGAACTTTAAGTAGAACCTAGTCTCCGACTAGGGGTTCTGGAGGTTTCCTACGCTCATCCGCGTAGCCTTTCTGACGGTCTGGAGTTGTCACCATGCGTTGTCTATTCTGGGAAATTCTACCCGTTGTGTCAAGTGCAAGTTCTGGGCCGGTAATTTGGCTTCCACCCAACACAGAGGTGACCGACATCTGCGTCCGTGCAATGCCTCAAATGGTGCTGCCTGAATGTTAGTGTGGTAGCAGTTGTTGGAAGAGAGTTCTTCAAAAGGAAAGTTTCACTCGTATCCAAGGTCGATAATACATATTCTTAGCATGCCTTTGGGTGTTTGGATGGTGCGTTTGGTCTGACCATCAGTTTGCGGGTGATGAGCGATGCTCATGCCAAACTGTGAGCCAAAAGTCTTTTTGCACAGCATGCGACGAATCGGATGCAAAACGCGGGTTTCGATCAAAAGTAATAGGAGTTGGCACTCCGTGCCCAGCATCTACTTCTGTCAAGTAGATGATTGCAAATTAGAAAACTTGTTGGTTTCTTTGGTAGCGTGCCGTTACTAGCAGACATTTCATCAATGCCCTGGACAGGATAGGATAAGATAGAAGCACCTCGTAGATCATCTCCCAATTGCTGGAGTTGCGGATACTTGAGCATCTCTCGAATGCTAGGTGATGCTCTTTCGAGTTTAAATCGTGAAGGGTTGCGTATATGGTCGAGAAATGCGGGCTTTGCGACGTTAAAAGCCGTGTACTGAAAACTTAGCGGAAGGCGGTTTTGCGTCGTAGAAGTACCAGGGTAGAGCGTAGGAGTCGTCCTCATTTCCATGGGTTTTCATAGTAGGTTCAGATGTCGTCGAAGGAAACAGGCGTCGAATTTTGACAGGATGGGATAAATTCAAATGTCGTGACTAGGTGTTGATCGTATCGAGTTCGTAGGACAGTGCTTGCGATACCTTTACCTTCGGGGTATCCTTGGCTCCTTGCCCCCCTAGAGTAATCGTTTGTAGAAAGTAATTCGTCCAAACGGAGATTTGTGCAGAATAAGAATGGGGGAAATCATAACACGAGTAGTGGGGTAATGTAAGAAAGGTAGTTAAACTTGGTGCGTTCAACTTGAGAGAAAACATAAAAGGCTTGGTTGTCGGCAATAAGGATTTATCTAGTGTCGATGAGGTAGCTGGTCGTACACAAGCCGTGGGCGGTTAGGATAAAGAACGTCATTTTGCAGATAAGAGGTGTTACGTTAGTATGAATGGCACAACAAGAATCAATGATAGAGAAGGACGGTCGTCGTATGGGTCGGGGGGTTAAGGTTCACTGAACGTCTAACAAGATGTTCTGAGCCGAGCCGTATGTGAAAAAAGAAAAAAAAAATGAGTTTGTGATTTCCCAAACCGGCAAGTAACCAAATTTGAATAGACTGTCGAACTCGTGAGGATGAGCCCGAAGTAGTGCTTGTGTCGTCGAAGGTCTTCCATGTAAGGTAATAAAAACATGTCTGAAAGGATACGTTTGGATCCCACATCATAATTTTTAGGATTCAAGAAGTTTATTGGCTGGAAGTCGAGCTTGCTGAGTTTCCCAAACTATAGGGAAATCTGGTTAGGGTTTTGGCATGAAGAAGTGAGGGCATCGTGGTATCGTGATAAAGAAATTATAGACTCGCCCGAGTTAGTACTAGAAGATAGGCATCGCCTTCGAATCAGTACAACGTCGGTTCGTATGGATGCAGGCGAAAAGATTCACATAACCAGCAGGTTATCATAAGATAACAGTTCTTGCAAACAAGGGATAAGGTAAACGTCTAGATTATCGTGTTCGTCGATGAGTTAACTAATTTGTGTCTCTGTTCTCCTATGCCTCCGAATCTGTTGATTCGATTTAGAAAGATAGCAATTTGCTGAGCTAGAGTATGCGGAGGTATAAAGTTGGGTTCGACTATGAAATACCACTTAACAGGGAGCTAAAACGAAATAGCTTTGTGATTAACGGAAGTCCGATGTGATTGCTAATACTACCATGAGAAGTATACACCGTGTACGTATTCTTGTATTCGAGGCAAGCAAACAGGAAATAGAGTAGCGTAGACACACTGGAGTTTACTCAGACAAATAACAAGAATCCAGATCATATGTCAGTTGAGGGAACGAGTCTCAACACTCAAGTCGAGAAAAGAAACACATGAATACAAACGATGTGAATGACGTCGTTGATCCTACTAACTTTGGCTAGTAGCTCCACACATGGAACCAATTCGTTGTGCTGTCGTGCCACAGCAGCTTGTTTCCCCCAATAACACACGTTTCAGGATTGGTCCTCCTTCGTCGTTTCGCTCTCGAGACTTTTTCCTAGGATCCGCAACAGGCCCCTAGACGTCCATCGTGTCGTTTTATTCTAGCCCAGAAATGGTAGCGGAAAGAAAATATGTGGACGATGGTTAGGAATAACTGGTTCCTTGCCCTCAGCGTGTTATGGTTTCGAATCAAGATGAGGAGAATCCACTCCTGCTCGACGCGTATCTTATTTGCACAGTTTTTGGTTCACGTAAGAATCACATTGCTGGACATTAACTATACACATACGTATCTACACATATATGCTATATATATATACACATACAAGTAAATGCTTATAATTACGATCACCATGTGAATACCTGAATCTGACGAACCTTGCAGTCTGGAGTGTGGTGTCGTTGTGGGTTCTTATTAAACAATGGTTATAGTCTGGTTTTCCATATAAAAACATTTTACGTCTTAAAATATTTTATATCTTAAACCTAGTTCACTATAACCAATGGCTCTGATACCAATCTGTCACACCCTCAAAATCCACACGCGGAATACTACCGCGAGGCGTGTGACTGACCAGGATCCAGCCACTAATTATCTTGAACCGTTTAGTTATTATTACAAATAATGGTATAATTAGTGACCCAATTTAAATTTTTCAAAACATAGTTTAAGATTACAGCGGAAAGGAAAGGAGGACACGTCGTAATTTAAAAACGCAAGTTTGTTAACATGAAACTTACGAACCACGCACTCCATCCGATTGCAACGTCCGTCCAAAGTTGTACCGAGCAACCTGCAAAGCATGCAGTAGAGTGTCAACACAAGGTTGGCGAGTTCACGAGTTTACAATTTACCAGTTTTATTTCCAAAAACAAGTTTCAACAGTTAATTTACACATTTATACATGCCATGGGGAGCTACCCCATAAGTAAGCTACTAAACTGTTTTACAATACCGAATACTATGCGACCGTACGTTTTCGTAGAGTGCCCCGTTTGTCAATGTTCTATCATCATTGACGGTATTGCCAGAGTCTATTAGTTCACTCCCTATCCCATACACGGGCACGGTGTGAGGCTGGTGAGACCTAAATAGCGCTATCAACTAATAACCCGTTCGCCAGGCCCCGACGACTAATCAGTATTAAGAAGTGAGGACTTGAGTGATAGAGTTTCGTTTAGTTTTGCTTGTTGCATCCAGTATAAATAGTAATTAACTAAGGGTCCCACATTAGGGGAGAAAAGTAGGTTTGTATCCCTCACAGGGGATAGTGTTGTTACCCGTATCCCACACAAGGAGATAGAAATACCGTATCCCGTACAAGGAGATAGTAAGCAATCCCAAACCAGGAAAAGTGTTTCGTTCTGTTTCCCAACCACCAGGAACGCATGCTTTAAGTAAAAAGTAGTGAACTCACCTTTGCTTTGCTCGGTTGATAATTTACTCGTGTTATGTTGGTCAACCATACCCTATTATGGTTATTAATATTCGTTAGGTTCGTATGCAAGTAATGTCACGCATAATCCTACATGTGTCTAACACAAAGCACGTAAGTCATACTAGCATATACGTTATTGGGCCTAGACTAGCATATAGATAGTTAAACATTAACAGTAGCACACAGTCCACAACATCAGTTGGTGCGGCCCAATAAATAAGCAAGGAAGCCTAGTCGAAATCGGGTGGTCTCGACTCGAGACCAAGAGATCTCGAGTCGCAACCATGAGATTCCGTGTCGCAATCTAAGCAGTCTCGAGTCGTGCACTTCTGAGTCGCAACCTTGAGGTCTCGAGTCAGGCTTGAGTCGAGATCAGAAGATCTCGAGTCGCAACCATGCCGGTCTCGAGTCCTTACGTGTGAAATGCCGGGTTTCGAGTCGCCAACATAACGGTCTCGAGTCGCAACCATGAGTTTCGACTCACAACCTTTGCTGATGTTTCTAGAATCCTTACCCAAATTGTACGAACCAATCAGATTACCCTAACATGTTTTATCATGTAGTACAAGCACCAAATCAGATCAAACCAGTAAATTTCAAATATTCATAGTATCTTCAAGCAGTTCATCCTTAGGGTTTTCTAACATTTTAACCAAACATAACAATATCCATTGTTGTTTCATTAATCCAAATGAACACACCATAATATTACCAATTCCTAAATTCTATAGATTACGAGACAATCATTAAAATACTCTAGTAACACCCTTAGCATTAAACACCATGAATTAGCCATTATGCACCAAGCAATAATTCTAAACTTCCTGTTAACAGTTTATATCCTAATCCACTAATCTCATCAAGAGGAAATCATACCTTAACCTAGCATACATACACCCAAACAATTAACACATACCAATATTCCATCAGATCCGTAATAGACTCACACATAAATATAATCATAACATATGAACATAATTTCATTTCTCAAACAACAGTTACAAAAATTTAGAAACAAGCCACAGACCGCATCATCATCATCAATCTAAATTTTAACATTATGGATATCTAAACAACCTAGCATATTACACTCAAACAGTTCAACAAGGGTTCGAATTAAGCATCAGCATCCAAAATATAAACACATTACTGACCGAAGGGTTGTGGGTGTGACCCAAGACTGAACCCGAACCAAACTCGAACCCGAGTCTGAACCGGGTCTGAACCCAGTTCGAACCCATTCAGAACCTGCTGCTGAATCGTCGTCTTCATAGCACCATCATCATCGAGGAAGAAGAAAATACCGCCACCGCCGTCGTGAGCGGCGTCTCCGGTCGTCGGCTCCTTGAATCATCGTCCTCTTCATCTAATCTTGTCACCATCGTCGGAAGAACGAGTAAATGGAGGGGGCGATGCTTCCGTAGTTCAAGTTCACCACCGCCGCCGTGAGGGGCGGCGTCGTCTTCGTTCGTCGCCGGCCGTCAAGAGGGAACAGGGTAACGGGTTGTGGGTGAAAGATATTGGAAGAAGGGGGTTAAGGGAGTGGGTGTGCGATCGCTGGAAAGGGAACACACCGGCCGGATATCCTATTTCTGGTGGCCGGTTTTGAAGAGAGGAAGAAGAGGGATGAGCATGTTGTGCGGCTGCAAGTAGCAAAAGGGATTTAGGGTTTTATTAGAAATGAAGGGGTGGGGTTTAAGTGTATATTTATTTATAATCTAGGTTTTTAGGTTAGTTGGGTTAGGCATAGCCCAAGTGCGTGAACACGTCAAACCAATAGGAGTCTTGCTCAAACAAACTGGCCCGGTTTTAATAATAACATATCTGTAATCTAAATTATTATTTTAGTAAATAATAATAATATCAATAATACTGATAATAATAGTGATAATAATAAAAAACTCGAATATTCTCCTCTCGATGATTGGGATCGAGAGTACGGGGTGTCACACCAGACTCCACCTGCAGTATCACACCCTCCGCCTCCACTGTCACCCGACTCTGCCGCTCGTTTTTGGACTCCTGAGCAGCAGATAGCATACTTGATGCGCTCTCATCGAGCTATGGAGGAGGACTGGCTTCATATGCGACGTTTACTCTTCTCTCATTTTCCCCCTCCTCCACCGCCATCAGCATAGGCCTTTTTGTACGACACGGGTAGACTTTTGGTGAGACGACCGTGATTGTGCAGACTACACAGCTTTTGGAGACCACATTTTGATGATTGTGACTTTTGATGATTTGTATATTTGTTGCTGTGTCACTGACTAGATAGTTTGGACTAGGGCGATGTAGCCCTTAGTCACTGATGATGTATGATACAGTTATGAACTTGTAAACCTTACATTGTGGTGTTGATTTATGACAGTGCAATAGCAGTATTCTCATTATAAGTGATGTTGAGTGATTGTTTATGTTCTATAACATAAGATGTTATGTGGTTGATTTATTTATAACATGAGATGTTATGTGTTGATATTGTTGAATACATACGTACACTTTACTTACTATGACCTGACCTACGTGAAACATCTTTTAGAAGATGCCTCCAAGACGCCAGACGCGTATGCCTGCCAACGAGGCAGAACTTTAAGGAATCATTGCTGCCGCCATAGCGCAGTATGCAGCCTCACAGGGAGGAACCAGCGGGAGCAATTCAAACAATAACGGCAATAATAATCCACCACATGGTAATGTTAAGTCGTTGAGACATTTTACGACACAATTGGATATTGTAGCATGTCTGCTAATACCATTTGTATATTCAAATGTATGTGCAGGGTGCACTTACAAACAGTTCCTCGATTGCAAGCCCGTTAACTTCGACGGCACCGGAGGTGCTGTAGCATTCGTGAGGTGGGCTGAGAAAACAGACTCAGTCTTAAGAATGAGCAAATGTGCTCCAGATCAACAAGTGACTTACATTTCTGGGCTATTTTTGGATGGAGCCCTATCATGGTGGAACTTACAAGTGCAGACTTTGGGAGAAGCTGCTGCTTACGCGTTGACATGGGCTGAGTTAAAAGAGTTGATGCGAAGGAAGTATTGTTCTCGTGCTGAGATACAAAGGTTGGAGACTGAGTTCTGGCATTTAAGGATGGATGGTCCCAAGATCGCAGAGTACGTCCAAAGATTTCATGATTTATCCCACGTTGTGCCATACATGGTCACACCGGAATTCAAGCGAATCGAGCGCTTTATCTGGGGTTTAGCTCCACAGATCATGAGTATGGTCACTTCCAAGCCTGCAACAATCACAGAGGCCATCGATCTAAGCGTGTCTCTTACTGAGGAAGCCATCCGCCTGAACAAGTTTTTGAATGTTGAGCCAAAGAAGAAAGAGACTCACGTAGAGTCATCTGGTGAGAATAAGAGGAAATTTTCGAACTTCAAGCAGGGAACTAGCGGTATTGGCAAGAAAGGAGAATCAAGCACACCGGTCCAAGCTGCAACCGGTGCTGGGAAGAAAGGAAAAGGCTATATGGGTTCACTGCCCAAGTGTAACTCCTGCCAACGTCATCATTCTGGCCGGTGTGGGCCAAAAGTATGTGAAGCTTGTGGAAAAGTTGGCCACTTGAAGGATTCTTACTGGGCTAGTGCTGGCCGGGGAGGCCAAGGAGGTTTTGGTAGTAGGAACAATAATCGTGATGGTAATGGAAACCGTCCACAATGGAATAACGGAGGCAATGGAAATCGAGGGAACAATGCAAATCAAGCTGGGGACGCGAATCGAAATCAAAACAACAATCAAGCGGGGAACGGAGGAGGAAATGGTCAAAAATTGGGTTGTTTTAACTGCGGTGACATTGGGCACTTTAAGAGGGACTGCCCAGGATTGAATCAAGCCCGCGGAAGAGTGTTTAACATTGAGGCGAGGGAAGCGCGCCAGGATCCCAATGTTGTTACTGGTACGTTCCCTATAAACCAACGCTTTGCATCCGTTTTGTTTGATACTGGTGCGGATTATAGTTTCGTGTCATTAGAATTTAAGAATATACTTGGGTTGACGCCTAGTAAGTTAGACGTTCCATACTCCATCAAATTAGCAAATGGGAAACTAGTTGAGACCAGTGAAGTTGTCCGAGGATGTGTGATTGAACTAGGAGGGCACGAGTTTACGCTAGACTTACTACCGGTCGAGTTGGGAAGCTTTGATGTGGTAGTGGGAATGGATTGGCTATCGAGTAACAAAGCCGAGATCATTTGCCATGAGAAGACCATCAGCATCCCACTGACGGATGAAGAAACGATCATAGTGCACGGAGAGAAGCATGATACGCCGCTGAGAATTATTAGCTACCTGAAAACTAGAAAGTGTTTACGGAAGGAATGTGTTGCATTCTTAGCACACATCGTGGACAAGGAAGTTGCTGAACCAAAGATTGAAGACATTCCAGTCGTCAAGGAATATCCGGAAGTCTTTCCAGAAGACTTTCCAGGATTACCACCTCAAAGGCAAGTCGAGTTCCACATTGACTTGGTTCCAGGCGCCGCGCCTGTAGCCAAGGCACCCTACAGACTTGCGCCTTCAGAGATGCAGGAGTTGTCGACACAACTCCAGGAGCTATTGGATAAAGGATTCATCAGACCAAGCTTCTCACCTTGGGGAGCTCCAGTACTGTTCGTTAAGAAGAAAGACGGTAGTTTTCGTATGTGCATTGATTACCGGGAGTTGAATAAGTTGACTATCAAGAACAGATACCCTTTGCCGAGAATCGATGATCTTTTCGACCAACTGCAAGGTTCAAGCTTTTATTCAAAGATCGATTTGAGATCTGGTTACCATCAGCTGAGAATACAAGAGGAAAGTATTCCTAGAACCGCTTTCAGAACTCGCTATGGACACTACGAGTTCCTAGTTATGCCGTTTGGGCTGACCAACGCACCTGCAGTTTTCATGGACTTAATGAATAGAGATTGCAAGCCGTATCTCGACAAGTTCGTGATTGTGTTTATTGATGACATTCTAATTTACTCGAAGACGAAGGACGAGCACGAACAACACTTAAGAGCTATTGTAGAGCTACTTAAAAAGGAGAAATTATACGCCAAGTTCTCGAAGTGTGAGTTTTGGCTACGCGAAGTCCAATTCCTTGGACATGTGGTGAATGGAGATGGGATTCATGTGGACCCCACAAAGATCGAAGCGATCAAGAATTGGGAGACCCCAAAGACGCCAACCGAGATTCGACAATTCTTAGGTTTGGTTGGCTACTATCGAAGATTTATTGAGGATTTTTCAAAGATCGCTCAACCATTGACCTTCCTCACACAGAAGGATAAGAAGTTTGATTGGGGAATCAAACATGAAGAAGCGTTCCAGTTACTGAAAGACAAGCTTTGCAATGCACCGATCTTAGCGCTACCAGAAGGAACTGATGATTTCGTGGTTTACTGTGACGCCTCGCGTCAAGGATTGGGTTGCGTGTTGATGCAACGCCAGAAAGTTATAGCTTATGCTTCACGCCAATTTAAAGTTCATGAAAAGAACTATACCACACATGATTTGGAGCTAGGCGCAGTGGTATTTGCGCTGAAAATCTGGAGACATTATTTGTATGGTACAATGTGTAGAATCTTTACGGATCATAAGAGTCTGCAGCACATATTCGACCAGAAAGAGCTTAATATGAGGCAAAGACGTTGGGTCGAATTATTAAATGATTACGACTGCGAGATCAAGTATCATCTAGGGAAAGCGAATATGGTCGCTGATGCCCTGAGTCGAAAAGAGAGGATCAAGCCCATAAGAGTTAGGGCTTTGGAAATGATCGTCCAGGCGGATCTCTCATTGCGCATTCGTGCCGCGCAGAGAGAAGCTTTGAAAGAAAGGAACATTGAAGATGAGTATCTCCGTGGGAAGGAGAAGCAATTAGTGCCAAACGAGGAAGGAACGCTATGCTTCATGAAAAGGATTTGGGTTCCTCTGTTTGGTGGTTTGAGAAAAGTTATCTTTGATGAAGCTCACAAATCACGGTACTCTATCCATCCAGGAGCGGATAAGATGTACCAAGATCTTAAGGATTATTACTGGTGGCCTAGGTTGAAACGCGATGTTGCTGTTTATGTTAGCAAGTGTTTAACGTGCGCCAAGGTAAAAGCTGAATACCAGAAGCCTTCAGGACTTCTGCAGCAACCTGAGATTCCCAAGTGGAAATGGGAACATATTTCAATGGACTTCATAACTAAGTTGCAAAGGACGCCCAGAGGCCATGATATGATTTGGGTGATAGTAGACCGCCTAACAAAGTCCGCACATTTCTTACCAATCAAAGAAAAGGACAACACGAGTAAACTTGCGGAAATATACATGCGAGAGATCGTTGCACGTCATGGAGTGCCTCTCTCGATCATCTCTGATAGAGATGGACGTTTCATATCAAGGATTTGGCAATCCATCCAAGAAACTTTTGGCTCACAGTTAAATCTGAGCACTGCATTTCATCCGCAAACTGATGGCCAAAGTGAACGAACATTTCAGACTTTGGAGGATATGCTGAGAGCATGTGTAATGGATTTGGGTGGTAGCTGGGATAATCATTTACCATTGGTCGAGTTTTCGTACAACAACAACTACCACACCAGTATTGGAGCCGCGCCATTTGAAGCTCTTTACGGACGCAAGTGTCGATCACCACTATGCTGGGCTGATGCAGGTGATAGGCAGCTTGTTGGTCCCGAAATAGTCCAAGAGACGACAGACAAGATTGCGCAGATTCGAAAACGCATCGAGGCGGCTCGCGACAGACAGAAAGCCTATGCAGATCCAAAGCGGAAACCTTTGGAATTTCAAGTTGGGGATATGGTTTTATTAAAGGTTTCACCCTGGAAGGGTGTGGCACGCTTCGGAAAGCGTGGGAAGTTGAATCCGCATTATGTTGGCCCTTTCAGAATCCTGCAAAGGATTGGGCTTGTAGCCTACAAGTTGGACCTACCTGCGGAACTAAATGGTGTTCACGATACATTCCATGTATCAAATTTGAGAAAGAGTCCAACATAGGAGACAGTGATCATTCCTACTGACGAAGTTCATATCGACGACACGCTCCACTTCACTGAAGAACCTGTTGAGGTCATAGATTGGAAAATTAACAAAACGCGCAGGAGCAGTGTCAAACTCGTCAAAGTTCGATGGAATGCAAGACATGGGCCTGAATTCACGTGGGAACATGAGGACCGTATGAAGGAGAAATACCCCCATTTATTCCCCAAGACCCCTGCAACTAGAAGCAGAGCCTAAAATTTCGGGACGAAATTTATTTAACGGGGGGAGAATGTGACAACCCTCACCAAACCAGGTATCCGTACGAATTAATTAATATTTAATCAATGCTTAATTACTGTGCTTGCTTACAACTGTGGTTAAACTGCTTCTGGATTTCTGATACATACTTACTCATGCATCACATTTTATACTGTCACTCTATTATTTACACAAACATCAGTGACAACCTTGATGCACAAAAGCACAGTGAGCACACTATACGGATAACCCAGTAAACATGCTGACATTGCCAGCACTAGACAGACACTGTCTCTAAGGCCAGTATGAGCCGGGAATAGTTTACTACACTACTAAAGAGTGTAGGGAGGTGAGGATTGTAGAACTGCGTCACTAGGTGATTGTTATAGTGACCGGATGTGCCTAAATCATGTTTTAAATATAAAATTCTGCACTTTATTACAAAATTCAGCATTTAGCATAACTAGTAAAGTGCAAAAACAAGGGAAAATAATACTAGACACTTTCCAAAGTGTCGGGAATTCATGGTGTCACTAAAAATAATATTAAAGACAATTTAAATACTTATTTAGCACTTTAACGGATTGATATCCAACCGAACAACCGGACTCTACCCGGAACATAAAAATTTTGTCAATGACATTGTTTATCCTTTTCTGAGCCAGTTAGGGTCCCCGAACACCCTAACACCCGTTATATTACATAACGCACTATTACACTAATTTAAACTCCTAACTAACATAACTAGTCACTTAACTAAATGGTTGAAATCAAACTATTAACCCCCCCCCCCCCCCCCCCCCATGAACCGATCGGTTCCCCATGTGGGGACACACTTTCACCTCTTTGATTATTTTATTAATCATGCATAATATCTTGAGAACATATTATATATTGGTTAATAGTGTTGAATGGGTTATATATTTACATAAGAGGTAAGCACTTTCATTCAACAAATCACAACACAAAAACTTGCTCTCTCTTCCCCCTTACCTTGCTTACGGCCGAGACCACCATCCCACATCCACCCATCATCAAGTTTGATTCTTGCTATATTACATACACACAAAGGTGGAAGGTGTCATACGAGGAGACCCGGTGCTTTCGGAATCTCAAGGACCTCACTACGTTGCTTTTATCCACCTAGTTTTCGCTTTGATTCTTCCCTAGCCTTGAGCTAGTTGTAAGTGCTTCTAGACACTCTGTTGTTCATGTTTAAAGTGGTTAATAAGAGATTTAACGGATAAAAATCATGAACACTAAAGATCAAAACTAAAAGTCTTGTAAGAATGATAAACTAGTTGGTTAAAGAATAACTAGTGGTGTAAAACTTGTGAATCTTGTTTTGTTGTGATTATTTTATGTTGTTAGTGGCTAGTAGTGGAACGGATCGTCATCTAACCACGCTAGATCATGTTCATGGAACATGAACTAGCCATATGTTAAGTGTAAAAGTAGCAAGATGATGAACCCTTCCACACATGAACATGAACTTGTGTAAAAGTGATTTTTCTTGTAAAATAATGTTTTAAACTAGTAGAACTAAAGGTCTACAAGTGGTATTTTCGAAGAACCAAGTGTAAGATGCAAACCTTGTTTAAAAGCCGGATCTTTCATGAACTAAAAGCATTTTTGTGAGCAAACAAGTGTGTAAACACTTGTGTAACAAAAGGATTTAACAAAGGAATAGTTTCGTAATTTTGACTAAGAAGTTGTAAAATTGCATATTCTTTAAAAATAAAGTTTTCCAGAAACTGATTTTATTTTTAAAGATAGAAAGGTCTAATAAAAAAACGTTGGAAGGTTACTACACAATGTTATACGACTTACAAGTTCATGTGTTTGCAATCTATACTTATTTTTGACTAGTTGATGTTTGAATATTGAATATTGATGGTTGAAAAGTTGTTGATTGAATTTTGAAAAGAAAATGATACGCTAGTAAGCGTGGCCACCTCCAGTTACAGAGGAAGCTCTGGCGAAATTTTTCCAGAAATATAACACTTAGAAAATATTTTTGCAACAAGTGTTATGAATATATTTTTAACTTGTTTTTCCAAGTAAAATTCGCCATGATTTTTATTACGAAATTACCAAGTGTCGGACGTGGGTTTTCGTAAAAGAAACTTGTTAAATATATATTTAGAATATATATTTCATAATAATACGCTTGTGTGATTTTATGATTATTTTGTGAACTACACATATATTATTTTTAGGGTAAAAATAATATAACTCGTATACACTAAAAAGTAACAACTCCAAATTAATACCAACGCCTTCACAAATAAATATCTAAGTTACACCGGTATTATTATTACCACCCGAACTTTAAATGTAACTTATGTATTTTCGGAAAAATACTCTTAAATGCGTATTTTGATAAAAGTATTATTTTGGAAATCGTATGGAATAAAATATAATATTTTTGGGAAAAATATGTATATTTTGGAGATAGAATATTTTAGACAAATGAATAAAAATATATTTTATTATGTGAGACTTAATAATATATTTTTGGATTTATAAAAAAACGCACATTAAAACCCCTATCCTTGGGAAGGAAGATAATTATTAAATAATTAAGAAGTGGAAATACGAAATAGTTACCTAACTATTTCCCAAAAACTTAAACCTTAAGCCAAGGCACGGCCGTCCGTCTAATAGAAGTTAGTACGTGTAGGTCGTCACGCAGCAGGTTGATTGGGAGATACTATTTCGAGACGCACTTCTGTGAGTTCGTGTCCCCCTTTTCTCTTAACTGTTTTCAGTTTTATACTTCGGGGGTGAAATACATGTTACTATGATTACGAATACTTTTTACATGGTATGGTTAGCGTAAGGAGGGTTACTACTTAGATCATGTGAGTGAGTAGGCTGAAACTGGAGGCCATTAATCCTCATTGTAGGACCAAGGGTCAGTAGCGGTAGATCTATCTGGGTGTAGCGAGCCCAACTCCAGGCCCAACAGAACGGACCTCGGGGTGACTTTGTACCCGACGCAAAAATCTGCTAGGTTTGAGTCTTCCTACTGCACTTCACACATATCAATGGCCTTGCAAACCATTGGTGATCTCTTTATTTCCTTATTTGCTACGTACCAGGGATTTTATACTTACAAAGGTTTTACATACTCACTTTCACATGAACTCGCTCAACTTTATGTTGATTTTTCAACTTACATGTATTTCAGGGAATTAGGGATCTGGCAAGGTATGCACTGTCATTGCGCTGCATAGGAGAAATGATGTCATCCGAGTTTAAGGGTTGTGACTTTTGCCTGGACGAGTCACAAGTCCTAAACTGTGCCTACTTCATGTTTTGTGGTTGTGTCTTATGAACAAGATTTTTATTATGTTGTGTTGTAAACTCGTTGCATGTGTCAACTCTAAAACAATGTTGTCGTATTTTACTTTTAAATCTTGAAGTAATGGATGATCATCACGGTTTTACTTTCATATAGCTTTGTTGTGATTAAGCTATGGTATTAAGAAGTCACACCAAATAAACCCATGCTTCCGCAAAGCCAGGGTGTGACACCCCATGCTTCTATTCTAATCATTATCACCGGAGGAAACAGACCCTTCGTATTCCGATGACATAATCGGAGAATCCGTTACCGGCGGCTCATTGTTCAAGAACTCCGGGCTCCATTTACCTGATATTTCCTCCACCCAAACTGTAATAATCTGTTCCTTCCATAACAAATTGAATTCCGACGCTATCATTTTGCCCGTATTCACCAGGATAGCCAGACGATCTTCCGCCATGTTTCCATCAGACGAATCCGCCTCTGACTTAACTAAAAGACGTCTGCACCTTTCTCCAATTTTGTTTATCACATGACGATCCCAAAGGGAAACCGGGACACCCAAGACTTTGATCCAAGCTATGCGCTCGAAGATGGGCGGAATGCCCTCCCAAAGATACAATCTGGCGAACCATTTCTCCCATACATCCATTTTCATATAACGAAACTGTTTTGCTTCCTCAGGGCTGTTAAAACACAATAAAACCTTCAAACCTCCCCGTATTTTAGTTTCAGGCCCTCCTCCATGATTCCCGGTAAAATTTCTTTCAAGTTATTCAGGATGTCGATATCTTTAGCTTCACCAATGAGAGACTTATACTCCAGAGATTTCTTCGTAACCATGTTCATAGGGTGAAGTTCAATATTCACCTTATTCACTTCTCCTCCTGTTTTGACGACAGAGCTGTATGTTTTATTCCCCTGATGAAAAGAACCAGACCCATACGAAGCCCCAACCGGTCTTGGCGATGATTCCAATCCATGCAACCTATCAAAGATGGAGACACGATTACCTCTGTTATTCAACTCCACCTTTGATCCATCTCTATTAAATTTTGCGAGGTTGACACCAATAATCGCCCCGTCAATACGAACTTTCTTTAGACTTTCAATCCACCATTCCGGATCCTTGACATTGGATAGTTTTATAAAACCAAACTTGTTTCCAGCTCTATCTTTTTTAAACGGGACAAAGGCGTCTTCTAAATTATCCAAGTGTTCAAACGCCTGCCACAACGAATCTCTATTACACGAATCCAGGAGATTAGAGATGAAGAAAGAGGTTGCATTCCGTAATCTATTTTCTCGGTTAGCAAACATTTTCTCCTGCCTATACTCTTTCCTGCTAATAATCGTATTCCAACTGTCTTTCTACTCCTTCCACACTCTCCGACACAAAAAGAAAGCCAAGAAACAAAACCCACCAAGCCAATCGACCAAGACGCAACTTCAAAGAAGTGTTAACGGGATTCGAATCAGTCTAGCTGTGCTATACGGGATAGACGTGACCAATATCAGACCCGCTAAGCCAACAAGAAGAGGGTCCGGCAAGAGAGGCTGCCAACCAAACGATCGATACAGAAAAAACGGAGAGAATCCCGAACCCGGAAGCGAGTGGAAGTAACAGCCCGGAGAGTTAGGATGAAAGGTCGAGCCGAAATTCAGGCGACCTCGCACACTAACCCTGGCAACCTTCCTTCGTCGAGCCGCCGGCAATGCGGGAGAGAGAGAGGTTATGTCTTCAAACTAATTTACTTACGAGTCCACTCTTTTGACTGACTATATTTTCACAGTAAAAGTAACTCCAAACATGTCTTTGGTGCCAAAAGTAATTGTCGGATCTTTGTCCTCACTTTCCAATAACATTTGTGACGGTTTGTCGATTTTTGTAAAGTATTTCCAGTGGCTAGACAGAGTGAAAATTCAAATCTTAAATCAAGGATTTGTATTAGACTAAGCGGTATGGGGGCCAGCTTAGGCCCGGCGAGGCCTGGCGCCGGTCCCCCACACCGCCCCCTCCCTTCCGTTCCGTCGTCCCCGGCTCCCCACAGCCGAAGTCGTCGGGCCTCTCTCCTCTCTCCTTCTCTCACATATACCTATACATAGATACAAGGCGGTGACGTGGCGGCCCATCCTCCACCCCCCTAGGTCCATCACCCTCAAGCACTTCCTACGTGGCGGTGACGTGGCGGCCCATACTAATTAGAGGATGAGGCTCTCCATACCCTCTGGTCTTAAAAAAACATCTAATTTTATAACAAGTATTAGTTATAGGGTTCACATCCTTGAAAGGCGGCTTTTGAATTCTGTCAACTCGAGAGGTGGATTCGCATCATACTTATCATAATTAGATTATTCTAGATTACAGAGAGTAATTATCATTAAGAAAATATATTTAAATAAAGAATTTGAAATTTAGAAGAAAGTTCGTATTGTTATTTAAAACAAGAAAACATAAAATTTATGCGATTTAGCTGCTATAATATTATCTTTAGTCCATTCGATACAGCGTCCTGCCTTAACCGAACATGTTTTGGTCATGACCCTTTTCAACAATGACCAAAAATGACCAAAACGTGTTTTCGTTACCTAACCCACCCACGAACCGGGATCTCCAGGTGTAGATATCAATTAGCCAAAGCATCAATCATGTTACAACAAGAATAAACTTATACATATATAATATAGAGTGTGCGTTCTATTAAGGTTATCTTAAAACAATATATAAACTCATTAATATACGTGATATGAAACCTCCCCGTTGTGACATCAAAAGAGTTTGAATAAGCATTACAAAAATAAAGAAATGATTCATTTTCTATTACAGTGAACATGATAAAATAATTTAAAGTCTCTTTCAAGAAATATTTGTAAATCCTAGATGTGGATGTCTTTACCAAGTCAGACCTGATACAGGAAATAGTCCAAACAACTATAGAATCATCAATCTTCATAACTGGTCAACCATGAAACCCTGTTAGGTGCGATTCTTAAACTCATCCTCACGAGGAACAACAACCAGTGTGCGTGTGGCTGATGGCACAACCCTGTTACCCACCTTCACCAAATTCAATTTCTGTGATAGGGTCACAGTTTGTAGCACCATATCCATTTGAGGTTATAATTGTTAGAAAATCAAGTGGAGATCATCTGATCACAGATGTTAACCATAAAATCATGTTTAAGGTGAAACGACGCAGCACAAGTTTCCATGATCAGCGCCTTATTGTTGATGCCGATGACAAACCCATAGTTCTGATACGCGAGAAGGTGATTACAAAATTTGATCTTTTCCTTTTGACACCTAGTTCACCATTTTATTGTGTAGTGTGAATCAATATTGATGTCAAATTTAACATTGTATAGATCTTGACTGCACATAGTGGATGGAAAGCATATAAGGGTGGTAACAGTAATGCCGATTCAGAAAAGATTTTTATCACAAAAACCCCAAAAATGATGCACTCGAAGGGGAATGTTCATGTGTTCTTGGACAAAAAAACTAGTAGCAAGGACTCTTGTGATTTCAATATCACTGGAAGCTGGTCAAATAGAAGTTGCACTATTTATATCGGAGATTCTTCAACAATAATAGCCCAAGTAATTTTCATGCAACAACATTTTTTTAGTAACTTTAGAGATTTTTCGTTATATATATATATATAGGGGATGTTTCAAATGTAAACCACTTTTATTGTGAAAACTCGAAAACTAACTAAAAAAACATAAAAAAAGACACTAAATTTTTTTTTCAATTTTTTTATAAAAATCGCAGGTTTTTTTATATAATTTTTTTTTTCAAAGAAAAAAAAATATGTAGTACACATGTGTTTATAGTATTACACATGTGCAGTACAAATTTTTTTTTTTGAAATTTTTTTATATATAAAAAATGGCGAAAATTGTTATGCAAAAAAAAAAATTTGGTATTTTTTTTAGCTTTTTTAATTAGTTTTCACAATAACTAGTGGTTTTCATTTGAACCTTCCCATATATATATATATATGTATATATATAGGGGAAGATTCATTGGGGAACACTAAAAAAGTGGGAAACAGCGAGGAACCGACTCAAACGAACTCCGTATGTGGATTATGCATTCGTGGTAACACTTATGATGATTGTGGAAGCTATGAAAAGCTCTTATACAGATAATGATGACGCAGATAATGATGACGCAGATAACGATGGCACAAATAACGATGATGCAGGCCATGCTATTAGAGACGTGGTTGAATCGATTGGAGATGTTGGAGTTGTTGCTGAAGTTATTGGTAAAATGTTTTCCTAGTCGTTAAGGAACATGTTTTTAGAAAATTAATTGCCTAAAATCTATTATATGAACTTATGAATTATTGGTGAGATGATGAATATCTGCATTATAATTTTCGTGATGAAGAAAGGGAACTCTTGAGGGCATATGTCTCTATCAAGTGGGTTAGACTCACATTAATATTGACATCTAATATTAAACATACCTTGTAGAACAAACAATCGAAACAGTTTTCATAGCGCACTAAGCCCAGCCCACATAGATTATACACCACTTTCATGTAAAGAATATGTAATGACCCAGCTCAACCCACACCAAGAAAAAAGTTCACCAGAGAGTAACACACCCGTATCATCCTTCAAACCGTACCATATACTCAAAATTTTACTCCATCAGTCTTAATTCTCCCAGGACGACCAACTAGACTATAACACCTCGCAAAATCATGACCAATAAAGTAAAGACACGTGTCATAAACCCTAATCATGTAATAAGTTGACCTTGAGGGACTATAGTTGACAAACAGTGAAAAGGTGTATGTGGAAGGACAAAAAGTGCCAACATGTGAAAACTATGTTTTTAAATAACCATATACGGTGTTCGTATCATTAAACGGTTGAAATATTGGACATGAGAAGCCATTTGTGAAAAACAAGTGAAAATTATAAAACGAAGAGGTTAAATGTGTCAACATGTTAATTCTTACCTCTGAGTGACCTTTTAAAGTTGTGCAAGAATTCAAGAAAAAGGGGTTATAAGCGTCAACGAGAAGAAATAGTACCTTCCGGGTGATCTCGTAACTAATTGAAAGCCTAACGATGTTTGTTTTATGTCCCTAGATACTTAAAAGTTAACTTTGGGGGTCATAAGTGCAATAAATGAAAGTTATTTGAAGTTATAAAGGACCAGGGACTGAAAGTGCAATATTTGAAAGTTGTTTAAACCGGAATAGGGAGTGTTGCGGGGCGCGTAGAACCACCTTATGGTCTACGCGGGCCGCGAGAGAACTGCCAGCGTCCAAAAGACTGGCAGCTGCATGTCCAGGCCTATCCACCGCCATTGCATGGCTTCTAATCGATACCAGGGGCTATTTAATGGTTTTTACTGCCACCATAACATGTGTAATCATCTAGTAACTCCCCTCAACAGCTGGAATGATCTCAAGAGCCTTCAATTCTCTATAAATAGGGCCTTTGTTTGCTCATTTGAACTTGCATTCTCAAAATTCACTCACTACTTCCCCTCTGGAGCATCCTGGTCTTAAAGGAAGCTCTCCTAAGTTCAAACTTCGTGCTAGGACCTTATGTAAGTGTTCTTAGCTTCTGTAGTTCAGTTTTTATACATATAAGAACCGAAAGTCAAAGTATCGTAATTCTGCTTTGACTTTTAGTTTAAACTTTAACTGTCCAGCCATGGTTCTAAACGAATGTGGCTATGAGTTGGTAATTAAGTGGGTGTTAATCCCTCAAAAGGGCACCTCCTAATTATCATGTTTACTTAGTTAATTGTGTGACAACCCTCATTAAACCAGGTATCCGTACAATTAATTAATATTAATTAAGTGCTTAATGACTGTGCTGAATTACTAAATTGCTTTCTGATTACTGCGTCATACTTACATGTGCATCACATATTACATAATGTCACATCATTATCACATACAGACTTCATTGACATACTTGATGCACAAAGCACAGTTAGTACAATTAACGGATAGAACGGGAAAATGCTGACGAGGTTCAGTAAATAGACAGACAGTGTTTTGAGACCCAGTATGGGCCAGGGACAAGGTACTACACTAGTATGGTGTGTAGGGAAATAAGGACCATAAGACTGCGTCACTAGGTGATAGTTTGAGTGCTGGAAAGTGCCTAAAACTCACTTTAAGTGCAGAATTCTGCATTTTTCAGCAAAATTCAACTTTTTAACATACTAGTATTATGCAGAAAATTGACTAAATGGTCCTGAATGCTTTTGTAAGTGTTGGGAATTAATAGTGACACAAAAGGTTACATAAAAGACAATATACGGTATAACTTAGCACTTTAACGAACTGGTATCTAACCGAACAACCGGACATTACCCGGAATACCAAAATTTTGCCAGATACATTGTTTAATTATTTCTTGGCTAGTTATGGTCCCCGAATACCCCAACACACTATATAATGTTCCATACACATAATACACTAGATATTACACTTAACCTCCTAACTATTTACCTACTTACCATCAAAATTTACAATTACCCCCCCCCCCCCTCACCATTTACGGTCACCATGGACCCACACCCCACTCACTAGATTTTATTTCATAATTTATTTAGATATTGCTTGAGATGATGAACAAAATATTGGTAATCTTTATAAGTATGGTGCATATCTCACAAGATCATTCACTTCTCACTTCAACACTCAACTTCACCCCACTCCCTCATACTCTCTCTCTCCCTCTCGGCTCTACATAGTGCCGCCACCACCACCACCTTGCCACCACCATCCATCTAATTTCAAGCTCAATTCAAGTGCAAGAAGGTGTTACACGGAGCTTGGTGCTTGAAGAACTTGAAGAACCTTCATCCATTGCTTTTATCATCCATTTTCATCATCTTTTTCTAGTGATCTTCCCTAGCCTTTGAGCTAGTTGTAAGCTTCTTGTTACTAGTTTTTATTTCTTATTTTGCTGGTTAAAAAGATATATATTGTTATGAATCACAAGAACACTAAAAGAACATAAACAAGAATAAAAAACTAAGCTTACATATGATGATTTATGGATGAAATGAGGTTGTTAAATACATGCATGGCACTTGATTGTTATTTACTTGAACTTATGATGTTGATCATCATAAGGAGCTTGCTAAATTGTGATTAAACACATGATTTAGCAAGTTAGAGGATGATTATGTGTTAACCCAAGAAGATCATCCTCACTTATAAACATGAACTTGAAAATAAAATGATTTCTTGAAAAATAGTAAATAAAGTAAGCTAGTAATTTTATGAATCTAAGATTCATGTATGATTTTCCAAGAAAACCAAGTTCAAAATATGATTTTTAGTAGAACTTGATTCTTACATAAATGTACATTGTTTTGGTGATAAAATAAGTGTAAGAACACTTTATTTACAAGAAGGTTCAAAATAATAATTTTTGTAGAATATGTTTACAAGTTGTAAACATCTAAAATTTTCAAGAAGGAAGTTTATTAAGAAATAAACACACTTTAAGTGGTAACTAAGTCTACTAAACATGTTACCAGTTTACTACGAGTTTTTGTGAAAGTTCATGTTCATGTTGTTATATACATTGTATAATTTTTGCACTTGGGAAGTGTAGTTTGATTATTGATTGTTGGGTTGATTTTTGAAAAGAAAATGATATGCTTATATGGCATGGACACCTCCGTTTTTAGGGGAAACTATGGCAAAATTTTCTAAAAATATAAACACTTAGAAAAATATTTTCTAACGAGTATTTACAAGTATATTTTGATCATAAGTTTTCCATATAAACTTGGCCATAATTTTTGTAACAAAAATATAAATATTTGAGGTTGGTTTTTATAAATAAAAATGGGCAAATATATATATTTAGAATATATATATATATATGTTAAGACACTTGTGTGATTATTTGTATACTTGGTAAATATACTATCCAAAACAATACCGTTACTTATATATTTTTGGTAAACACTATTTTGGATACAAGAAATAAAAATATGATTTTGTGAATATTACAAAGCTGTATCATATTTTTGACAAGGTGAAAATATATTATTTTGGAAATAGGTATATATTTTCTTAGTATATTTAGAAGATATATGATTTTTGGGAAAATATATATATTTTCTGGACAATACATTATTTTTGGGACAATTGAGTTTAAATATATTTTCTAAAGTGAGACTTGAGAAAATATTGATACGAAATTACAAATACGACGATACGAAATACTTGTATAAAATACCCCATCCTTGGGAAGGAAATACGAAGTTAAATACTTGAGAAGTATTAATACAAAAATATTGTTTAAACAATTATTCCAAAACCAACTATAATTTAAGTTGAAATATTATCTTGACAAGTAATTATAACTTGGAATAATATAAGAAACATAACTCAAAACGTAAATACTAAAGCAAAGGCACAGTCCGTTCGTCTAATAGACGTTAGTACACTGTAGGTAGTCGTGTTTGCTGACAGAGTTTGAGTTACGAGCTGAGGACGCAATACTGTGAGTTTATGTCCCCCTTTCTTTTACTGTTTTCAGTTTTATACTTCGGGGGTGAAATACATGTTACGATTATTACAAACGTTTTATACATGGTATGATTAGCTTAAGGAGGGTTTACTACTGTACAACAATTAAGGCCATTAATCATCGTCGTATGACCAAGGGACATGAGTGATAGATCTATTTCGGTGTAGCGAGCCCACACCCATGAGTCCAGGGTGGCCCATAGTGGTGACTATGTCTTCCAGCCGGAGGCTCGGTACAAATTTGCTAGGTTTGAGTTTTCCTGCACCTTTTCACACATGCCATTGGCTTTGCAACCCATTGGTGATCTATTTTTCCTTATTGCTACATACCAGGGACTTTCATACATACAATACAAAGGTTTTATACATACTCAGGAACACATGAACTCGCTTAACTTTTTGTTGATACTTTTAAACTACATGTATTTCAGGGAACTAGTGGATCTGGCAAGTGTATGCATGTGTCTTCAAGCTGCGTTTAAATAAAAGATGTTATCCATGGTTGTCGAGTTTAGGGGGTGTATTCTATTCCTGGACGGGATGCACGTCTCTAAACCCAGTTTTATTTAAAGTCTCTTGTGGAGTCTTTATGAACTCCGTTGAACATGTCATGGTTTGTAACGTAATTTGGTATCGATGTTTTCAAGACAAGTTGTTGTGGTATTTTCTAAATTTAATTAATGGATGAATGTCTTTTGGTTTTATCACTTAGCATTGTTATGATTGAATGCTAGGGTATTAAGAAGTCACACCAATAACCACGCTTCCGCAAAAGTCAGGGTGTGACAGCTTGGTATCAGAGCCTCGATCATAGCGAACTAGGATTCTTTCTCGAGTCTAGACTATGATCATCAGGGCTCTCACGAAAAAGTTTTCACAAACATATTTTCATTGCATACCCAAAATGTCCAGATCCAGGAAACAAACATTTTTACAAACAAAAGGGCACAAAACACATTCCAAAGGCTATATTTATAATTCAGTCTTAGAGGCTGGGGAGGTTCAGTCTTAGAGGCTGGGGAGGTTCAGTCTTAGAGGCTGGGGAGGTTCAGTCTTAGAGGCTGGGAAGGTTCAGTCTTAGAGGCTGGGGAGGTTCAGTCTTAGAGACTGGGGAGATTCAGTCTTAGAGACTGGGGAGGTTTTTTCTTAAAGACTGGGGGAAATTGAGTCTTAGAGGCTGGGAAAATTTAGTCTTAGAGACTGGGTAGTCAGTTTGAGAAACTGGGAAGGTTTTTAGTCTGAGAGACGAGGTAGTCAGTCTGAGAGGCTGGGTGGGATAGTCTTGGGAAGACTAGGATTGCATACATGATTACACTGTTATTACTTACATGCTTACTTAACGATTGTTGATATATGTGCATACTTGTGATTGATTTGTTACAGACACCATGTCCTCTTCAGAGAGCAGAGTATCCGACACCGTTGATCCCATGGCTATAGTTTCCGATGACGAGATGGCCAGTGATCTAGAGATGCTTTCAGATGATACTGACGATTTTCAGCCTTTCGCCTTGCCGAATTTTGGCGATGACATACCCTTAGCTGATGGTCTTCCGGGCGAGGATCTACCTCTCGTTGAGATCCCTGCCCCTCTTCCCTTTGCTGCAGTTCCTTTTGAGGATCAGCTTCTTGACTCTATGTCCGACGATGACGTCGATCTTATGATTGAGGGTCCCCCTGAGGATGCCCAGGATGGAGGGGCTCCAGTCGGTGATGATGTTGTTATCCCTCCTGTTGAGATTCCTGTTGCTGATGACATTGCTGTTCCACATGAGGAGATTCCTGTTGTCGAGGCTCCTTCTGACCATTCAGGTCCCGATTCTTTCGAGTCAGTGTCTTCCAGTACTTTACATGCTTTGGGATTACAGCGATATCCCACTGATTCTGATTCGGACACAGCGATGTCCGCCGCACCTGTTGGTCCACATGACGATGATCATGATTTTGATTTCGACGATGAGTTTGATCCTATTTTTCCACACGATTTTGACCCAGACCATGAGATTGAGTTTGTCCATGATGAGCAGCCTTTTGACGCACATGTTGATCCTGATTTCGATCCTGAGCAGGAGGTTGATTTTATTCCTGCTAAGCAGCCCATTGTCGCACCTGTTTTTCCTGATGATCAGCTCCTTGATGTACCCGCTGATCATGAGCTTGCTCCAGCTGACCCAGAGCTGGAGATTGCACCTGAGCCCATTCTTGCACACGACCTACCACCTGTGTACGACCCTATCCCTGTTGATGTACCTGTTGTTGCACCACCATTACCTGACCCGGTCCTTGCACCTATTTATCAGGCCCCTTTTGCTACCCACATTGACCCCAGGTATGCATTCACCCACAATGGGTGGATCGAGGACGTTGATGACCTTCCTACTTTTGTCAGGCCAGTTACTCCCCCTCCTGTACCCACATATGCACCCATTGACTTTGCTCAACTTCACCCACACGTATCAGATGTTCACCGCGCAGATTTACCCATCACATTTCTTCAGGATATCCCTCCTCCCCGTCCCGGGGAAGGACCTTCGAGTCAGCAGACCGGTCACGTACCTTTTGTGTCAGCAGCCGATCATTTCATACCACATTTTTCACACGCTGCATCTTCTTCTGCACCCACGGGCGAGCCATTTATGTGGTCTTCGCCCAACGTCATGCCGGTTACTGATCCTTACCATCCTTCCACGTTGAATACACGAGGGATGATATACTTTTATCGCTGCAGCTACAGCAGGATATGTTGAGTCGTCGAGTCGCTAAGCCAGAGAGGATCCCGATTCCTCCACCTTGTACTGGTCCGTCACAGTTTGCTGCTCCACTTCTTCCTTACCCGGATTTCGGTATTCGATTTCTTACGATGGTGCACCAGATCAGTTGTTTGTTGCAGCTCGTTCATACTCTAGAGGAGGAGTTAACACGTATGCGCCATTTGCTTTTCATTCCTCCACCTCCTCCTCCTCCCCCATCAGCTTAGAGGTTTTTGGTCTTCTGCAGATAGACTACTTTTGGTGAGAATACAGCTATTGAGCCATGATTGTGAAGACTTTTGAAGACCACCCTTTTAACTTTTGATTATTGTAGTTGGTAGACGTTTGGACAGGGGTGATGTGACCCTATAGTCCCATTTTGATGTGTGAAACAATTATGAAACTTGTAAAACTGTACTTGTGGTCTTGGTATATGAAAAGCTCAATCGCAACATTCTCATTACATGCATTGTTGAATTACTTGTTTGTGTTATAACATGGGATGTTATGTGTGGTTGATAAATGTTATTATATACGCGTACTACATACTTATATGCATACGACCTGACCTATACAATCTTCTTATAGAAGATGCCTCTGTGAAGAGAGACACGATTGCCCACTACTGAGGCTGAATTACCGGAAAGGATCTCCCGAGCAATAGCAGATTACGAGGCCTCACGCGCCGATACTAGCGGAGGATCCTCGAGAAACAACCCACCACATGGTAATGTTTAAGTCGCTTGAGACACTTTACGTTACAATTGAATATTCCATGTGCGTTCGCTAATGCTTTCGATGAATGACGTTACATGTACAGGCTTTACCTTCAAGCAGTTTTTAGACTGCAAACCGCTGAATTTTGACGGCACCGGGGGTGCTGTGACTTTTGTTCGATGGACAGAGAAGATCGATTCGGTGTTAAGAATGAGCAAATGTGCACCAGATCAGCAAGTTACCTACATCTCCGGACTGTTCATAGACGGAGCAGCATACGCTTTGAATTGGGATCAGTTAAAGGAGCTCATGCGTAAAAGGTATTGCTCCAGGGCCAAAATTCAAAAATTGGAGACAGAGTTTTGGAACCTCAAAATGGATGGCCCCAAGATCGCGGAGTATGTGCAGAGATTTCACGATCTCTCTCACGTGGTACCATATATGGTTACACCGAAATTCAAGCGCGTTGAGCGTTTCATCTGGGGGTTGGCACCTCAGATCATGAGCATGGTAACCACGTCAAAGCCTCCAACAATTACCGAAGCCATTGATCTCAGCGTGGCCCTTACTGAAGAAGCAGTCAGATTAAACACGTTTTCAAATTCTGATCAAAAGAAGAAGGAGACTCATGTGGAGTCATCAGGTGAGAACAAGAGGAAGTTCTCAAACTTTAAAAAGGGCACCAGCAGTGTCAATAAGAAGAGAGAGTCGTACTTACCGGCTGAAGCCAAGCCCGGGGATGAAAACAGAAGGAAGGGTTACATGGGCGCTCTGCCCAAATGCGGTACATGCCAGTACCATCACTCCGGCCAGTGCAAACTCAGAAAGTGTGAGTCTTGTGGGAAGGTTGGCCACTCAAAGGAAACATGTTGGGTTGGTACTGGGCATGGTAACAATGGTCAGAGGGGTTATGGCAACAACAACCGTGGTGGGAATGGATACGGAAACCGCCCTCAAGGAGGGAATGGCGGTAATGGAAACCGTGGTAACGTTGCGAATCAAGCTGGGAATGGAAACCACAACCAAAACAACGCTCAAGGTGGAAATGGGAATGGTAATGGTCGAGGACCAGGTTGTTTCAATTGCGGAGACGTAGGGCATTTCAAGAGAGAGTGCCCAAAGCTGAATCAAGCACATGGAAGAGTCTTTAACATCGGTGCGAGGGAAGCTCGCCAAGATCCAAATGTAGTTACCAGTATGTTCCCTATCAATCAACGCTTTGCATCTGTATTGTTTGATACCGGAGCCGATTATAGTTTTGTATTGCTAGAATTTAAGAATATACTTGGGTTGGTAGCCAGTAAGTTAGATATTCCATATTCGATAGAACTAGCTAACGGAAAGCTAGTAGAAACAAATGAGGTTATCAGAGGTTGCGTGATAGAGTTGGGAGAGCACGAGTTTACACTTGATCTGCTGCCAGTCGAGTTGGGGAGCTTCGATGTGGTAGTGGGGATGGATTGGTTGTCAAGCAACCGAGCAGAGATTGTGTGCCACGAAAAAGTCATTCGCATTCCGATGGAGAATGGAGAAACGATTGTAGTGCATGGAGAGAAGCGCGATACGCCCCTAAGAATCATCAGTTGCTTGAAAGCTCGAAAGTGTTTGCAGAAAGGATGTGTTGCCTTCTTGGCACACATTGTGGATAAAGAAGCCGCTGAGCCGAAGTTAGAAGATATACCAGTTGTTAGGGAATATCCTGAAGTCTTTCCCGAAGACTTGTCAGGATTGTCGCCGCAGCGAAAAGTCGAGTTCCACATTGACTTAGTTCCAGGTGTTGCGCCTGTGGCTAAGGCACCTTATCGACTTGCGCCCTCCGAGATGCAAGAACTGTCAACGTAACTTCAGGAGCTATTGGATAAGGGATTTATCAGGCCAAGCTTCTCTCCTTGGGGAGCTCCAGTTTTATTTGTCAAGAAGAAAGATGGTAGTTTCCGCATGTGTATCGACTACCGCGAGCTTAACAAGTTGACTATCAAAAATAGATATCCTTTGCCAAGGATAGATTACTTGTTCGACCAACTACAAGGTTCGAGTTGTTACTCCAAGATCGATCTTCGATCAAGTTATCACCAGTCGCGTATACAAGAGGAGAGTATTCTGAAGACTGCCTTCAGAACTCGATATGGACATTACGAGTTCATGGTTATGCCGTTTGGGCTGACGAACGCGCCAGCAGTATTCATGGATTTGATGAATAGAGTTTGTAAGCCGTACCTCGACAAGTTTGTGATTGTGTTCATTGACGATATTCTGATTTACTCAAAGACGAAGGAAGAACATGAGCAACACCTAAGAGTTATCTTAGAACTGCTCAAGAAAGAGAAGTTGTTTGCGAAGTTCTCGAAGTGCGAGTTCTGGTTACGCGAAGTTCAGTTCCTTGGTCATGTGGTAAATGGAAATGGAATCCATGTGGATCCCACAAAGGTCGAGGCAATCAAGAATTAGGAGACTCCAAAGACGCCAATCGAGATCCGCCATTTCCTAGGTTTGGCAGGTTATTATCGCAGATTCATTGAGGATTTCTCGAAAATCGCTCAACCTTTGACCTCCCTTACACAGAAAGACAAGAAGTATGAATGGGGAGACAAGCAAGAAGAAGCATTCCAGTTGTTGAAAAACAAGCTTTGTGACGCACCAATTTTATCTCTACCCGAAGGCACTGATGACTTCGTGGTATATTGCGACGCCTCACGTCAAGGTTTAGGCTGCGTGCTGATGCAACGACAGAAGGTTATAGCCTATGCTTCGCGCCAGCTAAAGGTTCACGAGAAGAACTACACCATGAATGACTTGGAGTTAGGCGCAGTGGTGTTTGCATTAAAAATCTGGAGACATTACTTGTACGGCAAGCGATGCACCATCTTTACTGATCACAAGAGCCTGCAGCATATATTCGATCAGAAAGAGCTTAACATGAGACAGAGGCGATGGGTAGAGTTGATGAACGATTATGATTGTGAAATTAAGTATCACCCAGGGAAGGCGAATATGGTCGCCGATGCCTTGAGTCGGAAGGAAAGAATCAAGCCCATAAGGGTTAGGGCTTTGGAAATGATTGTTCAGACAGACCTCACGTTGCGCATTCGTGCTGCGCAGAAGGAAGCTCTTAAAAGGGAGAATCGTGAGAATGAATATCTCCGGGGGATGGAGGAGCAATTGGTACCAAAGGAGGATGGAACATTGTGTTTCTTGGGAAGAATTTGGGTTCCTTTCTTTGGTCGTCTGAGAGACGTTATTTTTTATGAGGCTCACAAGTCACGGTACTCAATCCATCCAGGATCGGATAAAATGTACCAGGATTTAAAGGATTTCTATTGGTGGCCGAGATTGAAGGGCGATGTTGCGATATATGTTGGCAAATGTTTGACTTGCGCTAAGGTAAAGGCCGAATACCAGAAACCTTCAGGTCTCCTGCAGCAACCTGAAATACCCCAATGGAAATGGGAGTAGATTTCTATGGACTTTATAACGAAATTGCCAAGAACACCCAGAGGTCACGATACGATTTGGGTAATCGTGGACCGTCTGACCAAGTCTGCACACTTTTTGCCGATCAGAGAAAAACATAACACGAGCAAGCTTGCTGAGCTGTACCTGAGAGAGATTGTTGCACGACATGAAGTGCCTCTCTCGATCATTTCTGATAGAGATGGAAGGTTTGTGTCAAGGATTTGGCAATCCTTCCAAGAAGCTTTTGGTTCTCAGTTGAATCTGAGTACTGCATTCCATCCGCAGACAGATGGCCAGAGCGAGCGAACGATTCAAACGTTGGAAGATATGTTACGAGCTTGCGTGATGGATTTGGGTAGCAGTTGGGACACTCACTTACCCTTGGTAGAATTCTCATACAACAACAGCTACCATGCGAGTATCCAAGCTGCACCATTTGAAGCTCTCTATGGACGCAAGTGTCGATCACCGTTATGCTGGGCAGACGCGGGTGATAGACAGCTTGTTGGTCCGGAATTGGTTCAAGAGACGACTGATAAGATTACACAGATCCAGGAGCGCATGAGGGCGGCTCGTGATCGACAAAAGAGTTACGCGGACCGAAGAAGGAAACCTCTGGAATTCGAGATGGGAGATATGGTTTTGCTAAAGGTTTCACCTTGGAAGGGTGTAGCACGCTTCGGGAAGCGTGGGAAGCTGAACCCAAGATACATTGGACCATTTAAATTCTTAGAGAGGATTGGTCTTGTAGCTTACAAGTTGGATCTACCCGCAGAACTGAATGGTGTTCATGATACATCTCATGTATCTAACCTGAAAAAGAGTCCAACTCAAGAAACAGTTGTCATACCTGCCGACGAAGTCCACATTGATGACACACTCCACTTTACTGAAGAACCTGTTGAGGTTACGGATTGGAAGGTTAACAAGACGCGACGGAGTAGTGTCAAACTCGTCAAGGTTCGTTGGAACGCACAACACGGCCCAGAGTTCACTTGGGAGCATGAGGATCGTATGAAAGAAAAATACCCACATTTGTTCCCTAAGACCCCTGCAACTAGAAGCAGAACTTAAATTTCGGGACGAAATTTTCTTAACGGGGGGAGAATGTGACAACCCTCATTAAACCAGGTATCCGTACAATTAATTAATATTAATTAAGTTCTTAATGACTGTGCTGAATTACTAAATTGCTTTCTGATTACTGTGTCATACTTACATGTGCATCACATATTACATAATGTCACATTATTATCACAAACAGACTTCATTGACATACTTGATGCACAAAGCACAGTTAGTATAATTAACGGATAGAACGGGAAAATGCTGACGAGGTTCAGTAAATAGATAGACAGTGTTTTGAGACCCAGTATGGGCCAGGGACAAGGTACTACACTAGTATGGTGTGTAGGGAAGTAAGGACCATAAGACTGCGTCACTAGGTGATAGTTTGAGTGCCGGAAAGTGCCTAAAACTCACTTTAGTTCGAGTTTAGGGGGTGTATTCTATTCCTGGACGGGATGCACGTCTCTAAACCCAGTTTTATTTAAAGTCTCTTGTGGAGTCTTTATGAACTCCGTTGAACATGTCATGGTTTGTAACGTAATTTGGTATCGATGTTTTCAAGACAAGTTGTTGTGGTATTTTCTAAATTTAGTTAATGGATGAATGTCTTTTGGTTTTATCATTTAGCATTGTTATGATTGAATGCTAGGGTATTAAGAAGTCACACCAATAACCACGCTTCCGCAAAAGTCAGGGTGTGACAGCTTGGTATCAGAGCCTCGATCATAGCGAACTAGGATTCTCTCTCGAGTCTAGACTATGATCATCAGGGCTCTCACGAAAAAGTTTTCACAAACATATTTTCATTGCATACCCAAAATGTCCAGATCCAGGAAACAAACATTTTTACAAACAAAAGGGCACAAAACACATTCCAAAGGCTATATTTATAATTCAGTCTTAGAGGCTGGGGAGGTTCAGTCTTAGAGGCTGGGGAGGTTCAGTCTTAGAGGCTGGGGAGGTTCAGTCTTAGAGGCTGGGGAGGTTCAGTCTTACAGACTGGGGAGATTCAGTCTTAGAGACTGGGGAGGTTTTTTCTTAAAGACTGGGGGAAATTGAGTCTTAGAGGCTGGGAAAATTTAGTCTTAGAGACTGGGTAGTCAGTTTGAGAAACTGGGAAGGTTTTTAGTCTGAGAGACTAGGTAGTCAGTCTGAGAGGCTGGGTGGGATAGTCTTGGGAAGACTAGGATTGCATACATGATTACACTGTTATTAATTACATGCTTACTTAACGATTGTTGATATATATGCATACTTGTGATTGATTTGTTACAGACACCATGTCCTCTTCAGAGAGTAGAGTATCCGACACCGTTGATCCCATGGCTATAGTTTCCGATGACGAGATGACCAGTGACCCAGAGATGCTTTCAGATGATACTGACGATTTTCAGCTTTTCGCCTTGCCGGATTTTGGCGATGACATACCCTTAGCTGATGGTCTTTCGGGCGAGGATCTACCTCTCGTTGAGATCCCTGCTCCTCTTCCCCTTGCTGCAGTTCCTTTTGAGGATCAGCCTCTTGACTCTATGTCCGACGATGACATCGATCTTATGATTGAGGGTCCCCCTGAGGATGCCCAGGATGGAGGGGCTCTAGTCGGTGATGATGTTGTGCATAGATCATGTTTAAACTCAAATTTTGGCACCAAACTCATTACCTACGGTTATGATATTATTTTTAGGGATTTTTGGAATGTTGGGTCAGATTAGATACTGAGCATATCATTGAATTCTCGTATAAACTACATAATTGACGATAATGCCCCTTTTGTTAATAAAAATGTGTTTTACATATGATTAACATGCCAAACCTTTTCCTACTGGCTTTATATGAAAAATAAAATATTTTAAACATTCAAGGCTGATCAAAATCTCAGAATTTCATAAACATCGCAAATATCGTCAATTATCGATTTTTACGCTAATTAGGTGCATAGTATGGTTTGAACCATATTTAACACCTAAGACTTGTTACCTACTGAATTTATAAATAAATTTTAATATTTTTATAGTAGGTATAACTCATGAACTCAGACTTCCAATTTTGTCCTTAAAACATATGTGAAATGACCAAAATGCCCCTAGGGTGCATAGTTTGGCCATAAATGGTAAACCACACATATGTATGATATCCTACTGTTATAACATTATAAAATAAATATTTTTACAAAATATTATAGACCAGAACATCAATTTGTTTTAAAACCTCTTTTATAAATGTCAAAATGACCAAAATGCCCTTTCGGGACTTAAATTGGTTTAAAATATTTTGCGGCATAATTGTTGATATCCTACTGATATCATAACATATTTAAAGCATAATAACTTATGGAACTTATATATGACTCATCCGGTTACCCGTTATGCCTATACGCGTTCGGTACGGTTTATGTAACTAGTTTGCATAAATTAGCCGAAACGGGTCAATTCTTATCATTTTAACTTTAAATTCCAGAATGTATTTAGTTTACCCATTTTATACAAGTCTCCATACTTGTCGGGTCTAAATCACATTCCAATCAGGTCATCGCTTTATCTAGCGTTTCGTGCCGTAAAGCTTTCTTTAAACTAACTGGTCTAAGTTTACAACTTAAATAAGGACCCGTTAGAAATCTAATAGGTTAATAAAACATTCGTTCCAGATTAGGAGCCCCAGTAAAAGATACTTGCACTTGTTTGAGTAGATTGTACGGCTGAGTATACAAAACATGCATTTTAAGCTCAGGTAAATACTTTTAACTTGTTTTCCTTTATATGGGCTGGGGATACGGTAAAATATTACCGCTTGGTCGGGTGCCAAAACATTTTAATCGAATATGGTTAAATTGCATAATCCCGTTTTAATCAGTGTTGCTTGATAACAAATAACATTGGGGGTTAACAACCGTGTCCTGGATATCCTCGGCTCATTTAAAATCGTAAATGGCCATGACTTAAGCACGGGGTGTAGGCATACACCTAACAGTTACGTATGTAAAAGATATACTCACTTGTTGGGGTGACGCACCGTGGGATTATATTTGTGGTGTGTTGGTTAATCTTGTTCTGCTTTTATCCCGGCCCTAAATGTTGGACAAACATGTAAATCTGATACAAGATTATTTTTAATATAATTGCCCCAAGTTATAAAAGAATGTTTGTGCCTTGTGCATTTAAATCAATTTTAATAAATGATTTCAAAAGAGTCGGTTAATTGTATTTACCAGTGTAAACTGACGTATTTTTCAAAAAGATTAAGTGACAGGTACTATACGTAATTGGATGGGAGCCCTGGGCGTTAGTTAAAGAATCTTGCAAGTTCTTAATGCTTAAAGTCTGTTGAACAATGTTTTGTATTAAATTTTAGATCCGCTTGTGGATCCTATCTTACAACCGTTTGTATAATGTTTTATTCGTACTTTACATTTCGGTTTGTAATAGTATTTTCTACCAAGACTTCCGCTGTGCAATAAACTGTGTATATTTGACTATGATGATATCAACTACGTCACGATACTCTCCGCCGGGCCCACCGGTAATATGTGGAAATATCGGGGTGTGACAGTTTGGTATCAGAGCCAACATTGAGTGAATTAAACACTAGCCTTTTGTGTTTAATCTCAATGACACAGTAGCACATTCCATGACTTCCGAGTCTAGGCAAACGACCTAGGATTAATCTAAATCTTATTGGTTTATATATTCTTGTTTGTTTTTCTTGTTTTGATAGGACTTCTTTCTAATCATGCCACCAAGAGTACGTGGAAGAGGAGGACGAGGAAAGGCACCCATGAGGGGAGGACCGACCATGAAGCGAGGCCTTCGCATAGGTGAACCCCATCTGCAACTTATAGCTCCGATTCACACAGTGGACTGGAGAAACTATCTCGAGCCAGCAAGACGTTCAGTCTTGCTCAGTTCTTCACCTTCCTACCACAACTCCTTTGGACCTCAACAGGAAGAAGAACCCCAAGACTCGCATCACTCACACCACTCTCTGCAACGATCGGGTTCTCACCACTCTTTTCAAAACCCCACACGTTACTTTCAAAGTCGTTTCAACCCCATCGACCAAATTGATGAACCTGTGGGTCATAACCCATTGGGGCCAGCAGATCACTTTCCTGAGTACCAGGACATGGATGTAGACAATGATCCAGATCCCGCTATGCTACCTTCTGGGACGCCCACGCATCCCATCGAAATTTCCAGCGGTTCTTCATTTGCAGGATCGCCATACAGAGGCCCCGATATATGGGCCGAAAGGTGGAGCACATATAAGTGGGAGTTTACTTCCCCTCACCACAAATCACCTCCACCACAGCGGGCCCTTTCTGAGGACCCACACTTTCAGGTGGTCACGCCACCGCCACCTCCAGCACCAGAGCAGCCTCCGCCGCCAGAACCGTCGAGGCGAATAAGAAGTGCACGGATGTCCGTGCGAGGGGGTTTACATTTCAGCACCCCCCAGAATTCCAGCAACTACCCGCCTATCTTTGAAGACCCACAAATGGGCAGGCCTTCAAACGCTGTTTCAGAGGTTGACTCTGCACCAGTCACACCTGCACCACCACCCATAGGTTATGAAAACCCAATCCCCGCTTACCCAGATGCAACTAGGTACAACCCGTTTGAGCCTCAAACTTAATCGGGTTATAACTACCATGCACCTGCCGTTGACCCATACGTTGAGGCAGCAAACTTTAATGCTCTCTACCCCTCGCCCTTTCTACCCGCGTACCTAACAGGGTACCCTGCTTATGGGTATCAATACCCGCCACCTCCACAGCCTCAGCAGCAGCAGCCGCCGCAACCTCCACTTCAACAACCGCAACAACAAGAAATTCTTCAAAGATTGCATGAGGTGGAACAAAGGGTGGAAGAAAGGGATAGAACTCACAAAATTTTCCTTAAGGGTTTGGCAAACCTCATCAAGGGGAAAAAGAAGAAAGACCGTTGAAGACCCTTGTTATTTATTTTGTAATTTCCTTTTCAATTAAGTCCCTACGTGGACATTTTATTTAAGTATTTAGTCCCTGCTTGGACTTGATTTCTTATTTAGTCCCTGTTGGTGCATACGTCTGTCGACTTCGTCTTGTACCGAGTCTCGCATTATTCAGGGCACGAAGTTCAAGAAAACTTGTCAAATGGCTAATTTCGCTTGAACTTGACAATTTCGCTTGAAGACGTCATCGAGTAATTCCGCTTGGAATTACAATGTAATTCCGCTTGAAGCTGCTGATTTCATTTGTAATTGTATTTTTGTTTGAATTGTGATTCTGCTTGAGTCATGTTCAAGCGGAATTAGAAAGTCTATATATAGGGGTTGGTCCGGTTCATTTGAAACTGAATTAGATTGTGTGTTTCCGACGGCGAAGCTCTGTCGAAGTGTCTTCAGGACTGTAATCGTATCAGAATCAATATACAAGACAGTTAAAAGTGATATTCTAGCTGAATCACACACAATATGTCTGTTTCCACCTTTCATATTGTGTAGAACGCCTCTGAACGACTCGTTTCGGGTCCGTATACGATCCTACATGTGGTATCTGAACGCCTCTGATGGTTGTTAAATGATATTTCGACTTACAAGTGGTAAATCAGGGACATTAAGTTGTATTTGATTTTCTAAAAATGATTGGAGAACAATATGATGAACCCCTAAACTACAAGTGGTAAAATCAACAAAAATTATTTTCCAGAAAAATCATGTTGGTTAAAACAAACTTAAGTGTTTTGAAATCATAATGAGAAAATAGTTTGTTGAAAGGGGGAGTTCTGATTGTTTATGCCAAGTGGATGGCGATTTGAAGCGATTCGATATCGGTTGTCAATTTACTTGTATAGTTTGTTTTCAAATTTCCTTTAAATGTGTTTGCATTTTAGGGGGAGTAAGAATTTTCAGAAAATCCAAAAACATTTGAAAATGTCAAAAACATGATAAAATTCAAAATGAGTTTTGTTGTCAAAAAGAGGATATGATAGTACATCAGTAGACAGTTACAGTATGCTAAAGAAATGTAATGATTAAATAGCGTTAAACGGTCTCACTGATGATATAACTATAGGTTTTTACACATTTAGTAAGCTTTTTCGGGATATAAACTTAAATTCAAACTTGCTTATTTCGTGGGGAACACTACTTGGATATATAGGTAACCCCTGAAATCTCGTTTGAAGGATCCCTCTTTCTGAGATACTAGGTCTTTATGCTCAGTGATATCTGGGGTATTATCCCGGGACTTCTGATTTTGCGGAAGCAATGGCCTAGTCCCCGGTGAATACTTTACGCTTGCTTGAAATATAGCCCACCCTCAGCATAAAAAATGATGAAACATTAAAAAAAATATGCTAATCATGTGCTGTTGTAAAAAAGATCCTCTAAAGGGGACCCACCAAAAGACGAGTCGTCATCTCTCTGCTGAACAGAAGTTCTGACCTGAGCTCTCACGGTTTCGCATTTAACCCCTTACAGATATCATCTGTGGTATACTCACCTGTAAGACTGAATATTAGGATCTGGATACGGGAGTATATTCAAGAGGTGGGACACATGAATGAGTTTAAGTTCTTAATACACCTAACTCATATCCTGAATCAGTTGAAATTTGTGTGAAAATTTAAGTGGATCAGTATATCGGCAATCTAAGTGAATTGTTTAATTCTTAATGTGTAACTAAGCTCAACGGTACTTGTGACTTGTTAAAAACTGATATGATCCTCTTACACAAACTCACAAAAATAGTGTCTGTAAATATTTCTTTACTGCATTCTTATTCAAAAATCCAAAAAGATTTTCAGTGTGTTTTAGCATAAACTTTTGAAAAATCCAAAAATATTTTAGACAACTGATGTTGGAAAGCTGATTTTCAAAATTCCAAGTGCTAAACATGATGAGCATTTCTTGAGGGGGATTCTGTGTTTAAATGAGAAAATATTTTGAATATGTGTTTTTCAAGTGGTTCATCAGAAATTATCATTGATAAATCATTCTAGTTGAATTTGAAGGGGAGTCTGTATATATTTTGTAAAATGTTAAATTTGTGAAATTTACTTTTGGGTAGAGGATGTGCAGGATAGCCTGGATTCTAAAGTTTGAGTATAGAGCCAGAGCACAATCCTGATTCTGTGAAAGTCAAATTGCAATCAACATTCGAGGGAAGATAAATGTGTTCGAGGGGAGCATGTTGGTGCTGATGAAGAAAGAGAGTGATCAGACTGATAAAGACTGAAGACGTTGAAGACTCGACACTTAAGACTCGTCAACATCCGAGGGGGAGTCTCTTGGTGCATACGTCTGTCGACTTCGCCTTGTATCGAGTCTCGCATTATTCAGGGCACGAAGTTCAAGAAAACTTGTCAAATGGATAATTCCGCTTGAACTTGACAATTTCGCTTGAAGACGTCATCGAGTAATTCCGCTTGGAATTACAATGTAATTCCGCTTGAAGCTGTTGATTTCGTTTGTAATTGTATTTTCGTTTGAATTGTGATTCTGCTTGAGTCATGTTTTAGTGGAATTAGAAAGTCTATATATAGGGGTTGGTCCGGTTCATTTGAAACTGAATTAGATTGTGTGTTTCCGACGGAGAAGCTCTGTCGAAGTGTCTTCAGGACTGTAATCGTATCAGAATCAATATACAAGACAGTTAAAAGTGATATTCTAGCTGAATCACACACAATATGTCTGTTTCCGCCTTTCATATTGTGTAGAACGCCTCTGAACGACTCGTTTCGGGTCTGTATACGATCCTACAGTCCCTATGAGGACAAGTTTATTTGTTTAAACACCTGTTTAGGGCAACTATTGTAATTCTTAGGACTTTTATGAGCAGTTTCCTTTTGCAATTACATTATCATTATACATATGCATATATAATATATCAATAGTTAAACTATCATTTCAATTTATAATTGATCTGCCATTAAATCTCAAAAAGATAATCTTAAAGGTATAACCTAGCCTATGTATCATTTTAGACATGGCCATGATGGTAAAGCCTTATTAAGATGAAAAATCCTTGTTAACATCTCAGATCATGTTAGCACTCTTGACAAAATGTGGTTCGAGAAAATCACACTAGTCATCGTAATTCATGGATTTTTCCATCTTCCTTATCCAGCTTAATGATCTAGAAAATCATGGCTGATATCATCAAATGAGATGATCATATTAAAGCATCCACTATGTGATGCTATGATTTCACCTTCGGGCCAAACTATTATAACTACATAACAAACGACAGTAGTAGTCTATGACTCCCTGTCAAGAAAGGTGAAGAACTATGTTTAAACCTTAATGCCTCGATCCTATAAGATCATGGCTTATAAATTAAAACTGTCCTTGTGACAAGGCCTTTTGTGCCACATTAATACCCTTAATGATTTTATAACTGGAAATAAACATGATGAAAAATTTAAATAAATCCAATTAACAAATTAACCAATATGGTCTATTTTACATGGTTAATGAATCACCGAAACTGATGATTTTATAATAGACCACTAAATGAGTTGTTGTTAATTGTTTTCTAGCAATCAAGCTTCACCATGGCCGACTCAGAAGAAGTTAATAGTCATCCAAATGAAAGGAATGATAATACCAGAATGAACGTAACAGGTGTTGATCTGCAAGCATTGATAGACAATGCTGTAACCAAAGCTGTTGGCAGAATGTTCAAAGATTCAAGTGCTGCTCGCACTAAGACCCAATCAGTACCTCATACTAAGCCTCCTTCCAAAACACATACATCAAAGAAGGACGATTCTCAGCATTCGTCAAATCAGAAAAGTCAGCCGTCTAAGAAGATTGTGTTTGATCAGGAACCACGTTCCAAGACTTATTCTTATAAATACTTCGTCTCTTGCAAACCAAGGGATTTTACAGGTGAAAAAGGTGCCATAGACTGTATGACATGGCTTGATGAAATGGATACCGTTGTGGATATCAATGGATGTGCTGAGCAGGATGTTGTGAAGTTTGTATCGCAGTCATTTAAAGGAGAGGCATTGGCTTGGTGGAAGTCATTAATTCAAGCCACATGAAAAATTCCACTCTATAACTTGTCGTGGGCGAAATTTATGGCACTGATTAAAGAAAACTTTTGTCCTCAGCATGAGGTAGAAAATATCGAAACTGACTTCTTGACTCTGGTCATGAAGAATCTGGATTGCCAAGCGTATGTCACGAGCTTCCACACTATGTCCAGACTTGTTCCCTATTTGGTTACACCTGAACCTAAGCGCATAGCGCGCTTCATTGGAGGCCTGGCCCCGGAAATAAAAGGAAATGTCAAAGCTTCCAGGCCTACCACTTATAGGTCCATGGTAGATTTGTCCTTATCACTCACGCTTGATGTAGTCAGGAATAAGTCTCTGCTAAGGCTACAGATGAGGGAAAGAGAAAGAGGGAAGATGAGAGCTCACATCGCTCCGATAAGAAAAAGAAAGGTAATTCCGAGCATAAGAAAAGTTCTGAGTTTAAGAAAAACTCAAATCAGTCGGGTGATAGTGTGACAACCCTCACCAAACCAGGTATCCGTACGAATTAATTAATATTTAATTACCGCGTAATTACTGTGCTTGCTTACAACTGTGATTAAACTGCTTACTGATTTCTGATACGTACATACACATGCATCACATTTTATACTGTCACTCTATTATTTTTACACAAACATCAGTGACAACCTTGATGCACAAAAAGCACACTGAGCACACTATACGGGATACCCATTAAACATGCTGATATAACCAGCATCAGGCAGACACTGCCTCTAAGGCCTGTATGAGCCAGAGATAGTTTACTACACCTGTAGAGAGTGTAGGGAAATGAGGGTTGTAGAACTGCGTCACTAGGTGAAAATTTAGTGACCGGATGTGCCTAAAACGTACTTCGAGTACAAAATTCAGCACTTTAAATAAAAATTCAGCCTTGAGCTAACTAGTAAAGCGCAAAAGTTTGGAAAAATATTACTAGACACTTTCCAAAGTGTCGGGAATAAATTGTGTCACTAAAAATAATATTAACGACACTTTAATTATTTATTAAACACTTTAACGGAGTAGTATCCAACCAAACAACCGGACTTAACCCGGGACATAAAAATATTAACATTGACATTGTTTTTCTTTTTCTGAGGCAGTTAGGGTCCCCAAATACCCTAACACCCGCTATATATTACAACACAATATTACACTAAATTAGTTACTAAACTAACTAACTATCACTTAACTTTACCATTGAAATTGAACCAAATAAGCCACCCCCTAGTACAACCGATCGGATATTTTCCCATGAGGGGACACACTCACCCAAAGTATTGAATATTTTATTAGAAGATTGTCTAGTATCTTGAGGACAATTTTTATTTTGGGTAAAAACCTATGATGGTTTATAAATAAGATTTATGGATAAAGACTTTCATAAGCACTACTCTTTTTCCCCTCTTTGTGAGTTCGGCCGAGAGCACCCAACACCCACCCACCAACCTTTTCAATTTCCAATCTTGCAAGTCCAAGCTTATGCAAGTGTAAAGGGTCACATACGAGGAAGCCCGGTGCTTGCGGGGATCGTCAAGGACCTCACCTCAACGCTTTTAACCACTCGTTTTTCGACTAGTTTCTTCCCTAGCCTCGAGCTAGTAGTAAGTGACTCTAAATGCCTTTTTGTTCATATCTAAAGTGGTTAATAAGAATTTTGACGGTTGAAATTTATGAACATGTATGAACAAAATTAAAAGTCTACTAAAGGTGATGAACTTGGTGGTTAATAAGTAAATATTGGTGTAAAACTTATAAAACTAGTTTTGTTATGATTATTTAGTGTTGTTTTATGCTAGGAATAGTTCGGATCGTCGTCTAACCCGGCTAAGTCATGTTCATGGAACATGACCTAGTGTATGTTAAAGTGGGAAAAGTAGTTAGATGAAGAACACTATTACTTAACCATGAACTTGTGTAAAAGTGATTCTTTTTGTAAAAAGGAGTTCTAAACTAGTAGATCTACGGATCTACAAGTGGTATTTTCAAAGGACCAAGTGTCAAAAGAAATCATATTTTTTAAAGCCGGATCTTTCCTAAACAAAGGTGATTTTTGTAAACACACAAGTGTCTAGACACTTGTGCGACAAAAAGTTTTAACAAATAATTGTTTTTGTAATATTTGACAAGAAGATGTACAAATGCATTTTCTGAAAGAAAAAGATTCGTGAGAAACCGATTTTTTTTTATATAGAAAGATCTACTAAAAATAATGGGAAGTTACTACACACTTTTACACAATCCACAAGTTCATGCGTTTGTGATATTTTTGAACTAGTATAATGTTGGAATATTGTCTGTTATTGATGTTGGGAACATTGTTGATTTGAAATTTTAAAAGAAAATGATACTCTTGTAAGCGTGGCCACCTCCAGTTACAGAGGAAACTCTGGCGAAATTTTTCCAAAAATCTAACACTTGTAAATATTTTTATCACAAGTGTTATGGATATATTTTTAACTTGTTTTCCCATATGACTTTCGCCATGATTTTTATTACGAAACTTCCAAGTGTCGGTGGTGGGATTTTCACAAAATAAAACTTGCTAAAATATATATTTAGAATATATATTTTCATAACAACACTTGTGTAAATTTTTTTGTTATTATTTTGCGAACTACGTAAATATTATTTTTAGGGTAAAAATAATATTACTAAATATTAACGGCTCCAAAAATAATACGAACGCCTTCACAATAAATATTTAAGTTACACCGGTATTATTAATACCACCCGAACCTTACAACGTAACTTACGTATTTTCAGAAAATACACATAAGCGTGTATTTTGACAAAGTATTATTTTGGAAAATGGTATGTAATAAAATATAATATTTTTGGGAAAAATATTTATATTTTGGGAATAAAGTATTTTAGACAAATGAAATAAAATATATTTTATTAAGTGAGACTTAATAATATATTTCGAAGTTATACAAACGCACATGCATTAAACACCCCCATCCTTGGGAAGGAAGATATTTACAAAATAATTACGAAGTGTAATTACGAAATAGTTGCCTAACTATTTCCCAAAGACATTAAACCTTAAGCTAAGGCACGACCGTCCGTCTAATAGAAGTTAGTACGTGTAGGTCGTCGCACAGCAGATTTTCGGGGAGATACTTTTAGAGACGCACTTCGGTGAGTTCATGTCCCCCTTTTCTCTTAACTGTTTTCAGTTTTCTAAACTGCGGGGGTGAAATACATGTTACTATGATTACGAGTACTTTTTACATGGTATGGTTAGCGTAAGGAGGGTTACTACTTAGATCATGTGAGTGGGTAGGCGCAACTTGAGGCCATTAATCCTCATTGTAGGACCGAGGGACAGTAGCGGTAGATCTATCTGGGTGTAGCGAGCCCAGCCCCAGGCCCAACAGTACGGACCTCGGGGTGACTTTGTGCCCGACGCATAAATCTGCTAGGTTTGAGTCTTCCTACTTGCACTTCACACATATCAATGGCCTTGCAAACCATTGGTGATCTCTTTTTCCTTATTTGCTACATACCAGGATTTTATACTTGCAAAGGTTTTGCTTACTCACTTACACATGAACTCGCTCAACATTATTGTTGATTTTTCCAACTTACATGTATTTCAGGGAACTAAGGATCTGGCATGGTATGCTACGTTTTCATGCTGCGTAGAGTTTTGGGATCATCCGAGTTTAGGGGTTGTGGCTTTTACCTGGACGAGTCACAGTTCTTAAGCTACGTCTATTTTAAGTTTATGGTTGTGTCTTTCAAACGATGTTGTTATGTTATTAGGTTGTATTTCCGTTGCATGTGTCAATGCCTTAAGACAATGTTGCGGTATTTTACTTTTCAAACTTAAATCAATGGATGATCTGCATGGTTTTATTTTCATATAGCTTTGTTATGATTAAGCTATGGTATTAAGAAGTCACACCAAATAAACCCACGCTTCCGCAAAAGCCAGGGTGTGACAGCTTGGTATCAGAGCTCTGATCATAGCGAACTAGGATTCCTTCTCGAGTCTAGACTATGATCACTAGGGCTCTCACGAAAACATTTTACATTGCATACCACCTAAGTCCAGATCCAAAACGTTTTTACAAACAAAGTTGAGCACATTTTGTTTGTTATAGGCTCAGTCTGGGAGGCTGAGGCTCGGTCTGGGAGGCTGAGGCTCGGTCTGGGAGCCTTAGGAAGTAGGCTAGTGGGACTAGGAAGAACAGTCCGAAAGACTGGGAAGGTAGTTTGAGAGACTAGGAGATTCAGTCTGGGAGGTTGGGAGGCTAGTGGGACTAGGAGAACTATATGATTGCTTATTGGTGACTAATATGTTTATTTGACTATATGATTGATTATTTGTGCATATGTGTGTTTGTATTACAAAATGCCATGCCTTCATCAGATACTGGAGAGTCGGACACTACAGATCCCATGGCCATAATATCAGGCGACATAGTTTCATCGAAGCACGAGGTGTACATTTCCGATACTACCAGCACAGACGATGATGACTTTCAGCCTTTTGCGCTGCCTGATGTCGTAGCAGAGCCTGCTGATGGCCATCTTGTTGGGGATTTGCCACTCGCGGTGATCCCTGCTCCTGTGCCCCTTGCCGCTTATCCCGTGGTTGATATGCCCCCTGACGTTGTCTCTGACGACGAAGTCGAACTATTAGAGGAGGACCCACTTGAGGGCGAGGCCCTATTGCTGCTGGTGATAGCCTACTGCTTGCTGACGCTCCTGCAGAGGAGGCTCATGCCCATTCACCTGTCCCAAACTCATTTGAGTCTGTGGCGTCCGCATCTTCGCATATACAGGGAGTGCAGCACCACTCACACGACGCCGACCCTGATATGGCGTCATCAGCTGCACCAGTTCCCGCACACAGCTTTGAGTTTGATCACGATATTGAGGATGATCCTGTTTTTCCACCTGGTTTTGATCCAGACCATGACATTGAGTTCATACACTTAGACCAGCCCTTGGAGGATCCTGTAACCCCTGTGTTTGTTGATCCAGCTAATTTTGAGATGGAGTTTTTTTTTGTTGATCCGGAGCCAGCCGTGGCCCCTGAGCCAGGCGTTGCTCCTGACCCCGCATTGGAGCATGACCCTGTTCATACCGATGCACCTGCTGTTGCTCCTTGATTGATCATCTGCTTGGACGAGAGAAAATTGGGGTAACTGTGCAAGACAATTTATTATTATGGGGGCCCACGTAATAACGGCTTGTAGTGCACAGAAATCCTGGTGGACTCTGCGGGTCAAGCTAATGAAAACCAATGTAGCAGGAAATAACTAAAACACGAATGACCAAGGCGATGTAGCCTCGAGTTCATTCTATTACAAGCAACAAGCCAAATTGGCAAGCCTATGTGAAGGCTTAGAAACTATTACCTCACTCATACATTGAGTATATTTACGTGTGAAATTGGGTGGTTACATGATGGCTTATGGTGCTATGTATCTCACAGACAATTGAAATGTTGTCTAACCCGCTTCATGCCACTTCGACAGAAGAGAATGCCACCCAGGCGTGATACAAACACCAGTACGTTGCCAAGGACAGAAGCCGAGCTGCAAGAACGCATCTCACAGGCAAATGCACGACATGAAGCCCTCCGCTCTAAGCACAGCGATGGCATTACTGGAAGTAACCCTCCAACTGGCTGCACCTATAAGCAGTTCCTGACCTGCAAGCCTTTGAACTTTGACGGAACAGGAGGTGCCGATGCATTTGTTCATTGGTCCGAAAAGACTGACTCCATTCTAAGAATGAGTAACTGTTCGCCCCAAAGAGAGTGTTACCTATATCTCGGGGTAAATTCTAGATGACGCACTCTCATGGTGGAACCCTTAGGTTCAGACCTTTGATACTGATGCTACTTATGCGCTGAGCTGGGACGAGCTCAAAGAAATGATGAAGAAGAAATACTGTTCTAGGGCTGGAATCCAGAAGCTTGAGGTGGAGTTCTGGCACTTGAAAATGGACGAACCAAAGATTCCTGAATACGTCCAGTGATCTCACGACTTGTCTAGGGTCGCCCCCTACTAAGTCATTGATGTTGTATGATACAGTTGTGTACTTGTAAACCTTACATTGTGGTCTCGATTTATGGCAATACAATCGCAGTATTCTCATCACTTGTGATGTTTGATCTATTGTTTATGTTCTATGACATGAGATGTTATGTGGTTGATTTATTTATAGCATGAGATGTTATGTGTTGATATTGTTGAATACATACGTACACTTTACTTGCTATGACCTAACCTACGTGAAACATCTTTTAGAAGATGCCACCAAGACGCGAAATGCGCATGCCCACCTCGGAGGCAGAACTTCAAGAGATAATTGCTGCAGCTATAGCACAGCAAGAGGCCCTACGCTCCGAACCTAGCAGAGGTACCTCAGAAAATAACGGTTGTCCCTACTGGCACTTCCTCAACTACAAGCCTCCGAAGTTCGACGGCACTGGAGGTGCCATAGCTTTTGTGAAATGGATTGAAAGTATGGATTCCATCTTTCGAATGAGTGGTTGTACGCCAGAACAACAAGTCCCATACATTTCTGAGTTGTTTCAAGATGGAGCTCGACTATGGTGGAACCTTCAGGTTCAAATAAAGGGCGAAACCGCAGCATATGCATTATCATGGGATGAACTGAAGGGAATGATCCATAAGAAGTATTTCTCCCAAGCGGAAACCCAAAAGTTGGAAGGGGAATTCCAGAGCCTGATGATGGAAGGTCCAAAAATGTTGGGATACATGCAAAGACTTCATGACTTGGCACGAGTTGTTCCATACTTAGCAGAACCAGAAATGAGGAAATTGGGACAGTTCATTTGGGAACTGGCACCACAAGTCTTGAGCTTGATGACAGCATCTACGCCACCAACAACTATTGCTGCAAGCAAGATGGGTTTGGCACTCGTTACAGAAGCAATTAGACTAGAAAAAGTTGCAAACCCCGACAAGAAGAAGGAAACTCCAGGGGAGACATCCGAGAAGAACAAAAGAAAGCTCAGTGAATTTCAAGGAGGTAATCGGGCAAATAACAAGAACAAGGAAAAAAAGGAAAGGGGGTACAGGGGTAAACTACCTAAGTGCGAAGAATGCCCGCGCCATCATATCGGGGCATGCAAAAATGGAAAGTGTGATAACTGTGGCAGGGTGGGACACTGCAAGGAGGAGTGTTACCGCCGGAAGAAACGTGGAAATCAAGGTCAAGATGGTAGTGGAAAACACGAAGTAAACAACAACCACAGTAACTATCAGGACGGAAGTGGTGATAGGGGGCACCTTGGGAAGGATTGCCCAAGGGAGGTTAACCAAGACCATGAAGGAGCTTCCAACATCGGAGCTTGTGAAGCATGCCAGGATCCAGGCGTGATTACTGGTACGTTCTCTATTAACCAAAACTTTTGCATCTATTTTGTTTGACACTGGTACCGACTATAGCTTCGTGTCATTAGAATTTAAGAATATTCTTGGTTTGACGCCTAGTAAGTTAGACGTTCCATATTCGATCGAATTAGCAAATGGGAAACTAGTTGAGACCAGTGGAGTTATCCGAGGATGTGGGATTGAATTAGGAGGGCACGAGTTTACGGTAGACTTACTACCTGTCGAGTTGGGAAGCTTTGATGTGGTAGTGGGAATGGATTGGCTATCGAGTAACAAGGCTGAGATAGTTGGCCATGAGAAGACCATCCGCATTCCACTGACGGATGAAGAAACGATTGTAGTTCATGGAGAGAAGCGGGATACGCCTTTAAGAATTATCAGTTGCCTGAAAGCTCGTAAGTGTTTACAAAAGGGATGTGTTGCCTTCCTGGCACACATCGTGGATAAGAAAGCTGCTGAGCCGAAAATCGAAGACATCCCTATCGTGAGGGAATATCCTGAAGTCTTTCCAGAGGACTTGCCAGGATTGCCACCCCAAAGGCAAGTGGAATTTCACATAGACTTAGTTCCAGGCGCCGCGCCTGTAGCTAGGGCACCTTATAGACTTGCACCGTCTGAGATGCAGGAGTTGTCAACACAACTCCAGGAGTTACTTGACAAAGGATTCATCCGACCAAGCTTCTCACCTTAGGGAGCTCCAGTTTTATTTGTCAAAAAGAAAGACGGTAGTTTTCGTATGTGTATTGACTACCGGGATTTGAACAAGTTGACTATCAAGAATAGATACCCTCTGCCAAGAATCGATGATTTATTCGATCAACTCCAAGGTTCAAGCTTTTATTCAAAGATCGATCTTCGATCTGGGTACCATCAGCTAAGGATACAAGAGGAGAGTATCCCGAAGACAGCCTTCAGAACTCGTTATGGGCACTACGAGTTCCTAGTTATGCCGTTTGGGTTGACAAACGCGCCTGCTGTTTTTATGGACCTAATGAACCGAGTCTGCAAGCCGTATCTCGATAAGTTCGTGATTGTATTCATCGATGATATTTCGATTTATTCAAAAACAAAGGCTGAGCACGAACAACACTTAAGAGCTATTTTGGAGTTGCTGAAAAAGGAACAGTTGTACGCCAAGTTCTCCAAGTGCTAGTTTTGGCTACGTGAAGTCCAGTTTCTTGGACACGTAGTTAATGGAAATGGAATCCATGTTGATCCCACAAAGATCGAGGCGATAAAGAGCTGGGAGACTCCAAAGACGCCGACCGAGATTCGCCAATTCTTAGGTTTGGCTGGCTATTATCGAAGATTCATTGAGGATTTTTCTAAAATCGCTCAACCCCTTACCGCGCTCACACAGAAGGATAAGAAGTTTGATTGGGGAATCAAACAGGAAGAAGCGTTTCAGTTATTGAAGAACAAACTTTGTGATGCGCCGATCTTATCACTACCAGAGGGTACAGATGATTTCGTGGTATACTGTGACGCCTCACGTCAAGGATTGGGTTGCGTGTTGATGCAACGCCAGAAAGTTATAGCTTACGCGTCACGCCAGTTGAAAGTTCATGAAAGGAATTAAACCACGCATGATTTAGAACTAGGCGCAGTGGTGTTTGCGCTAAAAATATGGAGACATTATTTGTATGGTACAAAGTGTACAATCTTCACAGATCATAAGAGCCTACAACACATATTCGACCAGAAAGAGCTGAATATGAGACAAAGACGTTGGGTCGAATTGTTGAACGATTACGACTGCGAGATAAAGTACCATCCAGGGAAGGCGAATGTGGTCTCCGATGCCCTAAGTCGTAAAGAAAGGATCAAGCTCATAAGGGTTAGGGCTTTAGAAATGATTATCCAGACAGATCTCTCTCTACGCATTCGTGCTGCACAGAGAGAAGCTTTGAAAGGAAGGAATATTGGAGATGAGTATCTCCGTGGGATGGAGAAGCAGTTGGTGCCAAACGAGGAAGGAACTTTATGTTTTATGAAAAGGATTTGGGTTCCTCTGTTTGGTGGTTTGAGAAAAGTTATTTTTGATGAGGCACACAAATCACGGTACTCTATCCATCCAGGTGCGGATAAGATGTACCAGGATCTAAAGGATTATTATTGGTGGCCTAGGATGAAGGGCGACGTTGCTGTTTATGTTAGCAAATGTTTGACGTGTGCCAAGGTGAAAGCTGAATACCAGAAGCCTTCGGGACTTCTGCAACAACCTGAAATTCCCAAGTGGAAATGGGAACAGATTTCAATGGATTTTATAACGAAGTTGCCAAGGACGCCCAGGGGTCATGAAACTATTTGGGTGATAGTGGACCGCCTAACAAAGTCCGCGTACTTCTTGCCAATCAAGGAGAAGGACAATACGAGTAAACTTGTGGAAATATACATGCGTGAAATTGTTGCACGTCATGGAGTGCCTCTCTCGATTATCTCTGAAAGAGATGGGAGATTTGTATCAAGGATTTGGCAATCCTTCCAAGAAGCTTTTGGCTCGCAATTGAACCTAAGTACTGCATTTCATCCGCAAACTGATGGCCAAAGTGAAAGAACTATTCAGACATTGGAGGATATGCTGAGAGCATGTGTAATGGATCTTGGTGGTAGCTGGGATAAGCATTTACCATTGGCCGAATTCTCGTACAACAACAGCTATCACACCAGTATTGGAGCCGAGCCATTTGAAGCTCTTTACGGACGCAAATGTCGATCACCACTATGCTGGGCTGATGCAGGTGATAGACAACTTGTTGGTCCCGAAATAGTCCAAGAAACAACGGACAAGATTGCGCAAATTCGAAAACGCATCGAAGCGGCTCGCGAAAGACAGAAAGCCTATGCAGATCCAAACCGGAAACATTTGGAATTCCAAGTTGGAGATATGGTTTTTTTGAAAGTTTCACCCTGGAAGGGTGTGGCATGCTTCGGAAAGCGTGGGAAGTTGAATCTGCGTTACATTGGCCCTTTCAGAATCCTGCAAAGGATTGGGCTTGTAGCCTACAAGTTGGACCTACCTGCTGAACTCCAAGGTGTTCACGATTCATTCCATGTATCCAATTTGAGAAAAAGTCCAACACAAGATACAGTGATCATTCCTACTGACGAAGTTCATATCGACGACACGCTCCACTTCACTGAAGAACCTGTTGAGGTCACGGATTGGAAAGTTAACAAAACTCGCAGGAGCAGTGTCAAACTCATCAAAGTTCGTTGGAATGCTAGGCATGGACCTGAATTCACGTGGGAGCGTGAGGATCGAATGAAAGAGAAATACCCTCATTTATTTCCAAAGACCCCTGCAAATAGAAGCAGAACTTAAATTTCGGGACGAAATTTCTTTAACGGAGGGAGAATGTGACAACCCTCACCAAACCAGGTATCCGTACGAATTAATTAATATTTAATTACCGCGTAATTACTGTGCTTGCTTACAACTGTGATTAAACTGCTTACTGATTTCTGATACGTACATACTCATGCATCACATTTTATACTGTCACTCTATTATTTTTACACAAACATCAGTGACAACCTTGATGCACAAAAAGCACAGTGAGCACACTATACGGGATACCCATTAAACATGCTGATATAACCAGCATCAGGCAGACACTGCCTCTAAGGCCTGTATGAGCCAGAGATAGTTTACTACACCTGTAGAGAGTGTAGGGAAATGAGGGTTGTAGAACTGCGTCACTAGGTGAAAATTTAGTGACCGGATGTGCCTAAAACGTACTTCGAGTACAAGATTCAGCACTTTAAATAAAAATTCAGCCTTGAGCTAACTAGTAAAGCGCAAAAGTTTGGAAAAATATTACTAGACACTTTCCAAAGTGTCGGGAATAAATTGTGTCACTAAAAATAATATTAACGACACTTTAATTATTTATTAAACACTTTAACGGAGTAGTATCCAACCAAACAACCGGACTTAACCCGGGACATAAAAATATTAACATTGACATTGTTTTTCTTTTTCTGAGGCAGTTAGGGTCCTCAAATACCCTAACACCCGCTATATATTACAACACAATATTACACTAAATTAGTTACTAAACTAACTAACTATCACTTAACTTTACCATTGAAATTGAACCAAATAAGCCACCCCCTAGTACAACCGATCGGATATTTTCCCATGAGGGGACACACTCACCCAAAGTATTGAATATTTTATTAGAAGATTGTCTAGTATCTTGAGGACAATTTTTATTTTGGGTAAAAACCTATGATGGTTTATAAATAAGATTTATGGATAAAGACTTTCATAAGCACTACTCTTTTTCCCCTCTTTGTGAGTTCGGCTGAGAGCACCCAACACCCACCCACCAACCTTTTCAATTTCCAATCTTGCAAGTCTAAGCTTATGCAAGTGTAAAGGTTCACATACGAGGAAGCACGGTGCTTGCGGATCGTCAAGGACCTCACCTCAACGCTTTTAACCACTCGTTTTTCGACTAGTTTCTTCCCTAGCCTCGAGCTAGTAGTAAGTGACTCTAAACGCCTTTTTGTTCATATCTAAAGTGGTTAATAAGAATTTTGACGGTTGAAATTTATGAACATGTATGAACAAAATTAAAAGTCTACTAAAGGTGATGAACTTGGTGGTTAATAAGTAAATATTGGTGTAAAACTTATAAAACTAGTTTTGTTATGATTATTTAGTGTTGTTTTATGCTAGGAATAGTTCGGATCGTCGTCTAACCCGACTAAGTCATGTTCATGGAACATGACCTAGTGTATGTTAAAGTGGGAAAAGTGGTTAGATGAAGAACACTATTACTTAACCATGAACTTGTGTAAAAGTGATTCTTTTTGTAAAAAGGAGGGTTACTACTTAGATCATGTGAGTGGGTAGGCGCAACTTGAGGCCATTAATCCTCATTGTAGGACCGAGGGACAGTAGCGGTTGATCTATCAGGGTGTAGCGAGCCCAGCCCCAGGCCCAACAGTACGGACCTCGGGGTGACTTTGTGCCCGACGCATAAATCTGCTAGGTTTGAGTCTTCCTACTTGCACTTCACACATATCAATGGCCTTGCAAACCATTGGTGATCTCTTTTTCCTTATTTGCTACATACCAGGATTTTATACTTGCAAAGGTTTTGCTTACTCACTTACACATGAACTTGCTCAACATTATTGTTGATTTTTCCAACTTACATGTATTTCAGAGAACTAAGGATCTGGCACGATATGCTACGTTTTCATGTTGCGTAGAGTTATGGGATCTTCCGAGTTTAGGGGTTGTGGCTTTTACCTGGACGAGTCACAGTTCTTAAGCTACGTCTATTTTAAGTTTATGGTTGTGTCTTTCAAACGATGTTGTTATGTTATTAGGTTGTATTTCCATTGCATGTGTCAATGCCTTAAGACAATGTTGTGGTATTTTACTTTTCAAACTTAAATCAATGGATGATCTGCATGGTTTTATTTTCATATAGCTTTGTTATGATTAAGCTATGGTATTAAGAAGTCACACCAAATAAACCCACGCTTCCGCAAAAGCTAGGGTGTGACAGATAGACCCGTGTGTAAGAACTGAAAGAAGCGCCACCCCGGTAAGTGCATAACTGATCCGCAGGCTAAACTCTGTGGAATTTTCAAAACAAAGGGTCATAAAACTTTAGAGTGCAAGGAATTGAAGAATGTGACCTGTTATGGTTGCAACGAGAAGGGGCATATCAGGAGCAACTACCCGAAAAACCCAAAGAAGCCCGAAGAGGCTAAAAAGACCAACGCAGGAGTATTCCAAGCGAATGCCAGAGAGGCAGTGCAGAACGATAATGTTATAACAGGTACTTTCCTCATAAATGATGTTTATACTAGAGTTTTATTTGATTCTGGAGCAGATAAGTCCTTTGTAGACAATAAATTTAGTAAACTGTTAAATCTGCCTGTTAAAACTCTAGACATAAAATATGAGGTGGAATTGGCCGATGGTACCCTAGAAACTGCTTCAACAATTCTAGATGGATGTTTCATATCCATTAGGAACCACTCTTTTCCGTTGTCTTTGTTACCAATGAAATTGGCAGGGTTCGATATAGTTATAGGCATGGATTGGTTATCTCTTAACCAAGCTCAATTTGCCTGTGATAAGAAGCAAGTTATTATCAAAACCCCGTTTGGTGAATCAATTACTGTTTAAGGAGATACGCAGTATGGATTGCCTGATCAAGTATCTATGCTTAAGGCATCCGAGTGTTTGAAGAAAGGTTGTGTCTTTTACATGGCACAGGTGACAATGGATGTGCCAAAGCCCAAGATACAAGACATTCCTGTTATTTCTGAATACTCAGACGTTTTTCCTAAAGAACTACTTGGTTTACCTCCCGACAAACAAGTGGAATTCAGAATTGATATTATACCAGGGGCAGCACCAGTCACACGAGCTCTTTATCGTTTGGCACCAGCCGAAATGAAAGAATTAAGGACCCAGTTGGATGATCTATTGGAGAAAGGTTTCATTCAACCAAGCTCATCACCTTGGGGAGCGCCCATTCTGTTTGTAAAGAAGAAAGATGGTTCAATGCGTCTATGCATTGATTATCATGAACTAAATAAGGTAATAATCAAGAATCGCTATCCATTGCCCAGGATCGATGATCTGTTCAATCAGCTACAAGGGGCAAGTTTCTTCTCAAAGATCGATCTGAGGTCGGGGTATCATCAATTGAAGGTCAGAACCGAAGATGTACACAAGACTTCATTTAGAACAAGATATGGCCACTACGAGTTCTTAGTGATGCCTTTCGGGCTCACTAACGCACCTGCAACATTCATGGATCTCATGAATCGAGTCTGCAAACCGTATCTGGACAAGTTTGTCATTGTCTTCATAGATGACCTACTTATTTATTCAAAAATCAAGCCGATCACGAGAAACATCTCCGATGCATCCTTAAACTACTGCAACAAGAAAAGCTCTACGCAAAATTTTCCAAATGTGAATTTTGGCTTCGAGAAGTCCAATTTCTGGGACATGTCGTACGTGAGCGTGGCATCCAGGTGGATCCCGCTAAGATAGAAGCAATTATGAATTGGCCAGAACCTAAGACGCCCACCGAAATTTGTAGCTTCTTAGGTTTGGCAGGTTACTACAGGCGTTTCATCGAAAACTTTTCAAGAATAACTGCACCGTTAACTTCCTTAACTCGTAAGAATGTAAAGTTTGATTGGGGTCCCAAACAACAAGAATCTTTCGAGATTCTTAAACAGAAATTGAGCAATGCTCATGTGTTGACATTATCGGAAAGGATAGATGAATTCGTTGTGTATTGTGACGCATCGCACACTAGTATGGGCTGTGTGCTTATGCAAAAAGGTAAGGTAATTGCCTATGCATCACGACAACTAAAAGTGCATGAAAAGAACTACACCACCCATGACTTGGAATTGGGTGCCGTTGTATTTGCACTAAAATTATGGATGCATTACCTGTATGGAACCAAGTGTGTGATTTACTTAGATCACAAAAGCCTCCAACACTTGTTTAACCAGAAAGATCTCAATATGAGGCAACGTCGTTGGATGGAAACCTTGAACGATTATGATTGTGAAATTCGCTACCATCCTCGCAGAATGTGGTCGCTGACGCATTAAGCAGACAAGAAAGGGTCAAACCTATCAGGATCAATGCTAAAAGCATTGAATTAAAGAACAATTTAAATAAGAAGTTGTTGTCAGCACAAAAATAAGCCGTAATGGAAGATATCTTTCCAACAGAATGAATAGGTGCAACTGTTGATCAGTTGTCACCTGGGAACGATGGAATCCTTAGATTGAATGGTAGAATCTGGGTGTTCCAATTCGTGGAGGACTTAGAGATGTAATTCTCCAACAAGCACATAATTCTAAATATTCGGTTCACCCAGGCAGTGATAAAATGTACCAAGATCTAAAAGCAAACTATTGGTGGATGGGTTTGAAGAAATCCATAGCCACATATGTGGCTAATTGTCTGACGTGTGCACATGTTAAAGCTGAGCATCAAAAGCCATCAGGTTTACTACAACAGCCAGAACTTCCCACTTGGAAGTGGGAAATGGTAACTATGGATTTCATAACCAAGTTACCAAAGACGAAACATGGGAATGATACGATATGGGTTATAGTTGACAGACCGATAAAGTCAGCTTATTTCATAACCAACTAGCCCAGCTATACGTGGACGAGATTGTATCTCTCCACGGAGTGCCAGTATCGATTATATTTGATAGAGATACTAAATACACATCTCATTTTTGGAAAAGCTTTCAGCAATCTCTAGGCACTCGTTTAAATTTCAGTATTGCTTATCATCCTCAGACGGATGGATAAAGTGAGCGTACGATTCAAACACTTGAAGACATGCTCCGGGATTGTGTTATTGACTTGGGTGGAAGTTGGGATGACCATCTTCCCTTGATTGAATTTTCGTACAACAACAGTTATCATTCGAGTATCCAAGCCGCGCCTTTTGAGGCTTTATATGGAAGGAAATGCAGAACGCCAGTTTGTTGGGCGGAAGTTGGAGAAACCCAACTATCAGGACCTGAAATAGTCCTTGAGATGACAGATAAGATTGTTCAGATCTGTGATCGTCTAAAAGCTGCCAGGGATAGGCAGAAGAGCTACGCAGATAAGAGGCGCAAACCTCTGAAATTCGAGGTAGGTGATAAAGTATTACTGAAAGTATCACCCTGGAAAGGAGTGATGAGATTTGGCAAAAAGGGCAAGTTGAGCCCAAGATATATCGGACCATTCGAGATGATCGAATGTGTCGGGAGTGTAGCCTATAAGCTGAATCTACCGGAAGAGCTTAGTGGAATTCATAATGTGTTCCACATCTTCAATTTAAAGAAATGTCTAGCTAATGAATCGCTAGCAATGTCTCATAAGGACGTGCAGATTGACGATTTGAAAAGCCTTTGTCGATCGAGGATCGACATGTTAAAAAGCTTCGAAGAAATAATGTGCCAATTGTAAAATTGAAATGGGACGCCCGTAGAGGTCCCGAATATACTTTGGAAGTTGAATCCACGATGCACCAGAAATACCCTCATTTGTTTCAGTAAATCTCGGGGTCAAGATTTCTTTTAAGGGGGTGAGGATGTAACACCTCGCAAAATCATGACCAATAAAGTGAAGACACGTGTCATAAACCCTAATCATGTAATAAGTTGACTTTGAAGGACTAAAGTTGACAAACAGTGAAAAGGTGTATGTGGAAGGAAAAAAAGTGTCAACATGTGAAAACTATGTTTTTAAATAACCATATACGGTGTTCGTATCATTAAACGGTTGAAATATTGGACGTGAGAAGCCATTTGTGAAAAACAAGTGAAAATTATAAAATGAAGGGGTTAAATGTGTCAACATGTTAATTCTTACCTCTGAGTGACCTTTTAACGAACCCGGAGCTTCGTAATGTCTAATTATTCTTCCAAGAATGCCAAATGATAATTATATATGGTTTCGGTATCATAAATAAAAAGTGGTGCAAGAATTCAAGAAAAAGGGGTTATAAGCGTCAACGAGAAGATATAGTACCTTCCGGGTGATCTCGTAACTGATTGAAAGCCTAACGATGTTTGTTTTATGTCCCTAGATACTAAAAAGTTAACTTTGGGGGTCATAAGTGCAATAAATGAAAGTTATTTGAAGTTATAAAGGACCAGGGACTGAAAGCGCAATATTTGAAAGTTGTTTTAACCGGAATAGGGAGTGTTGCGGGGCACGTAGAACCACCTTATTGTCTACGCGGGCCGCGAGAGAACTGCCAGCGTCCAAAAGACTGGCAGCTGCATGTTCAGGCCTGTCCACCGCCATTGCATGGCTTCTAATCGATACCAGGGGCTGTTTAATGGTTTTTACTACCACCATAACATGTGTAATCATCTGGTAACTCCCCTCAACAGCTAGAATGATCTCAAGAGCCTTCAATTCTCTATAAATAGGGCCTTTGTTTGCTCATTTGAACTTGCACTCTCAAAATTCACTCACTACTTCCCATATGGAGCATCCTGGTCTTAAAGGAAGCTTTCCTAAGTTCAAACTTCGGGCTAGGACCTTGTGTAAGTGTTCTTAGCTTCTGTAGTTCAGTTTTTATACATATAAGGACCGAAAGTCAAAGTATCGTAATTCTGCTTTGACTTTTAGTTTAAACTTTAACGGTCCAGCCATGGTTCTAAACGAATGTGGCTATGAGTTGGTAATTAAGTGGGTGTTAATCCCTCAAAAGGGCACATCCTAATTATCACGTTTACTTAGTTAATTGTTGGATCAATGTAATTAACATAAAAGTTAAACGGGTCAGTTTTTAATAAAAATTCATAACTGATAATGTAGAGGCTATAAAATGTGTTTTATCACTTTAATAACTTGGTAAATATTATTTGAACATGTTTAGACATGTTCGACCCGACAATTCTAAGTTTAGGCTCGGTTCGCAACCGAAAGTCGCAAAAGGTTCCTTTGTGACCATATCACTTTTGCTTTGACTTTCAGTTCTGACCCGAATTAGCTCAGTTTCTTTATGCCTTAAGGTTCCTTTGTGACCATATTATATAGTAGTATAACCCTCTGAGGTTATATTACATGGTCCCTTAGTAATCTGAGTCTATTGCTTGTTTCCGTTATTATGCTTAAACTTTGACCATTATGCCCTTATAGTTTAAATAACGAGATTTTTGAATATGTAAGCATGCAAATAGCTTTGTTACTGATATATAAACATGCCAAAATTATTTTGACGTTAGTTTCTGGTCTCAAATAAAAGTTATGCAAGATATCGTAAAATTTAATTTTTTTAATTAAATTACGCTTTTATGCATAGATCATGTTTAAACTCAAATTTTGGCACCAAACTCATTACCTACTATTATGATATTATTTTTAGGGATTTTTGGAATGTTGGGTCAGATTAGATACTGACCATATCATTGAGTTCTCGTATAAACTATATAATTGACGATAATGCCCCTTTTGTTAATAAAAATGTGTTTTACATATGATTAACATGCCAAACCTTTTCCTACTGATTTTATATGAAAAATAAAATATTTTAAACATTCAAGGCTGATCAAAATCTCAGAAATTCATAAACATCGCAAATATCGTCAATTATCGATTTTTACGCTAATTAGGTGCATAGTATGGTTTAAAACCATATTTAACACCTAAGACTTGTTACCTACTGTAGTTATAAATAAATTTTAATATGTTTTTAGTAGGTATAAGTCATGAACTCAGACTTCCAATTTTGTCCTTAAAAACATATTTGAAATGACCAAAATGCCCCTACGGTGCATAGTTTGGCCATAAATGGTAAACCACACATATGTATGATATCCTACTGTTATAACATTATAAAATAAATATTTTTACAAAATATTATAGACCAGAACATCAGTTTGTTTTAAAACCTCTTTTATAAATGTGAAAATGACCAAAATGCCCTTTCGGGACTTAAATTGGTTTAAAATCTTTTGGGGCATAATTGTTGATATCCTACTGATATCATAACTTATTTAAAGCATAATAACTTATGGAACTTGTACATGACTCATCCGGTTACCCGTTATGCCTATACGCGTTTAGTACGGTTTATATAACTAGTTTGCATAAATTAGTTGAAACGGGTCAATTCTTATCATTTTAACTTCAAATTCCAGAATGTATTTAGTTTACCCATTTTATACAAGTCTCCATACTTGTCGGGTCTAAATCACATTTCAATCTGGTCATCGCTTAATCTAGCGTTTCGTGCTGTAAAGCTTTCTTTAAACTAACCGGTCTAAGTTTGCAACTTAAATAAGGACCCGTTCGAGATCTAATAGGTTAATAAAACCTTCGTTCCAGATTAGGAGCCCCAGTAAAAGATACTTGCACTTGTTTGAGTAGATTGTACGGCTGAGTATACAAAACTTGCATTTTAAGCTCAGGTAAATAGTTTTAACTTGTTTTCCTTTATATGGGCTGGGGATACGGTAAAATATTACCGCTTGGTCGGGTGCCAAAATATTTTAATCGAATATGGTTAAATTGCATAATCCTGTTTTAATCAGTGTTGCTTGATAACAAATAACATTAGGGGTTAACAACCGTGTCCTGAATATTCTCGGCTCATTTAAAATCGTAAATGGCCACGACTTAAGCACAAAGTGTAGGCATACACCTGACAGTTGCGTATGTAAAAGATATAGGGGTGACCCACCATGGGATTATATTTATGATGTGTTGGTTAATCTTATTCGGCTTTTATCCCGGCCCTAAATGTTGGACAAACATGTAAATCTGATACAAGATTATTTTTAATATAATTGCCCCAAGTTATAAAAGAATGTTTGTGCCTTGTGCATTTAAATCAATTTTCATAAATGCTTTCAAAAGAGTCGGTTAATTGTATTTACCAGTGTAAACTAAGGTATTTTTCAAAAAGATTAAGTGACAGGTACTATACGTAATTGGCTGGGAGCTCTGGGCGTTAGTTAAAGAATCTTGCAAGTTCTTAATGCTTAAAGTCTGTTGAACAATGTTTTGTATTAAATTTTAGATCCGGATGTGGATCCTATCTTACAACCGTTTGTATAATGTTTTATTCGTACTTTACATTTCGGGTTGTAATAGTATTTTCTACCAAGACTTCCGCTGTGCAATAAACTGTGTATATTTGACTATGATGATATCAATTACGTCATGATACTCCCCGTCGGGCCCACCGGTAATATGTGGAAATATCGGGGTGTGACATAGACATAAACAAACATTGACAAAATAAACCTTACCGTACCCATGGAATTTTTTTCATGGGGGCGAAAATTTTTAGGGCTCGTTTGTGTATTACTATAAAATATATTTTTTTGTCGGTTCGGTTCGGATCAGGTCAACTTGGGTCTTATGAAAAATAACAATACTGAATTTCATATAAGCGACAAAAATACGTCAAAATTTAAAAACGCATAATGAAAATTAAATATAGGTAAAGTTCTCGACTCCATTTTTTGAAATCTATGATAATAATATATAGATGTTCCTATGGAAGTCTTTTTAAATACATCAAATATACCCATCGAAAATCAGAATTTTGCTTGGATTTGGGTTGATCAATGCCCGAGGAAGGTATAACGACCTCATTTAATGAGCATTTTAAATTGAACTGATTTCAAGAAAAAAAGTTAAACTCTTAGGCTTGACGGTACGGGGTCCGTCCCTCTCCGTCTTGGTCAGCGCCGGGTGGAACACCATCCCGCCCCCCTATCGTCGTCCTCTCCGTCTCACTGGAGACGTTGGTGCTGCTCCACAACAAGACAAAATCTTCTCCAATTTCCATGTTGTAGCCGTTAAAAAAAAATAATTGTCTTTTTAATTACAAACGGCTAGATTTCAAACCCACCCAAAAACCATTAAGGTACGTAAAGTTAACTTTAATTTTTTTTAGTATATACTTGTTAATATTGATTTTTAAACTTTTTGTAATATATACTTTTGTTAAATATAGGTAACAACCAAACCGGCGAGGGGTTTTGGAAAGCGGTATTGTCAAAGTTCCTTGTGATAGTGGAACAAGGACCATATCAAGATCTCGACTCAGTATCTTCCAAGTGGCGAAAGATGAGTGCGGTCGTGAACCGGTTTTCGGGGGAATATAAAAAAATATATACAAGTGGGCGCCGTAGTGGGATGAGCGACGAGGATGTCTTCAAGTCGCAATCGATAAATACAAGACGAACCATAGAGTCGCTTTCCCACATATTCGGGCTTAGGAAGTTATGCGAACAACCCAAAAATGGGCGCCGGTTCCGAATGAGGTTGAGATGGCAAAAAGACAAAAAAAAACCTCGGAGACCGGTAGTTTTAGTGCCGGCGGCTCGGACGCAAGATGTCAAATTAATTTAAACGACGATGTCGAGTTTGACGATGAAGAGTACGTCGTACGGGAGGAGGAATGTCCCCCGGGCCGGGACAAATCAAAAAGGGAGGCGGTTTCAAAGAAAAAAAAAACGAAAAGGGTGGCCATTCGAAGATGGAGGCGTTTATGGCCCAATTTAAAGCTTACACGGAGGTCACAGCCCAAAAGGCGAAGGCGAAGGAACGGGCGGTCGAAGAGAGGGTATGGGTGACGGGAGAAAAGGTACGCGTGGCCGATGAAAAGGTTCGGGTCAAAGAATGGGACATATTGACGATTGATGTTGATAGTTATCCTGAACCAAAATGCTCTACTTTAAAGAAAATGCAAGAGTACATCATGAAAAAAGTATCAAAGTTAGGAATTTTTTTTAAGTTTATGTTTTTTTTAGAGTAAACTGCAAATTTACCCCCTGGGGCTTAAGCCAATTGTCACTCTGACCCCCTCCCTGGAAATAATTGCAATTCCCCCCCCCCCCCCCCCCCAATGTTGATATTATGTCGCAATATTACCCCCTGCCGTCAGTCAACAGTTGTTTGACTGTTATAGGTAAGGGTATTTTGGTAATCTTACCCCATATTTATTATTATTATTATTATTATTATTATTATTATTATTATTATTATTATTATTATTATTATTAAACTCATGTTTCATCTTCAAACACATTGCAGAATATGAACATTATCTGGATCTTCAAAATTCACCACAAACTCAGAGAATCATAAGTCCAGAATCATATTCAAGATAAACCATATTCAACATAAGGCATCTTCATCATCTACACACAACATCACAAATTCACCACAAGCCCCATCATCTGGATCTTCAAAATTCACCACAAACCATCTCAAAACCACCACCAACATCATCATCTGTTTCAGATCAGAATCGCCGACTCCATCTGTGTTAGATTTGAATCGCCCCATCACCAAACCCCAATGGAAGTTGAAGTAAAGCTCCGGCTACCGGACTCCACCGCCCACCAGAAACTCTCCGACATCCTCTCACCCTACCACACCAAAACCCACCTCCACAACTCACTCTCGCCACCACTTGTGTTAGATCAGAATCGCCGACTCCACCTGTGTTAGATTGGTTAATTTTGGTTCAAGAATTGGGGGTTTTCCATTGGAATTGGAGTTGGGGATTTGAGGGATCTGGAAGTTCGAAGTTCGATTAGGACTTGAATTATTTGGTGGTTATGTTAAAAAGATTCAGTTCACAGTTTTGGAAATGTGTCTACGTGTAATAGATTTAGAGGTTCAACTGTTCAAGAATATGTTGAATTTTCATTGCATAAAAGTATGGAATGACCGATTACATGGAGATTTCTGCAATTTTAGGTTATTGGGTTGCATCACTTTTGTTTCCCATTCTTATACCGTTTAGTTCTATGAAGGACATGTAAACCATATTTTCAAGCTGATCTAGAAATCTACAGCCTACGTATGATATGAGGGGGAGATGGTGGTGGTGATAGGTAGTGGCAGTGGTGGTTGATGGTGGTGGTGGTGGTGGAGGGCTTATGAGAGAGGGGGTAATATTGCAGAGTAGAACAAACCATAGGGGGTAATACGAAAGGGTAACATAGTCATTTCACATTCCATTTAACAGATCTGTTACCTTATTTGACGGCAAGGGTAATATTGTGACAGAATATCAACGTTGGGGGGGGGGGGGGATTTGCAATTATTTCTAGGGAGGGGGTCAGAGTGTCAATTGCCTTAAACCCCACGGGGTAAAATTGCAGTTTACTCTTTTTTTTTTTAACTTATGTATTGTTTTTTTAATATTAATGAATTTATTTTTCTATATTATTTAATAAATGTTAAAAAAAGCAGATGAATTTAAAAATAAATAAACTTGGTGGGGTAGGATCATCCTCCCATTTCCAGTGTTTTAGTGTGTTGGATCATCCTCTATTGGACTATGATGTGGCGCCTGTCACACCCCGACCGCGTAAAACAACAAATCGCGGCGGAAACATCGGGGCGTGTTGCAACAGAATTAATGTTTCACAACCATGGAAATTTAAGTTTCGTTTTATTGATTAAAAGTGTTACAATGTCTTAATCAAACAAGGATATACAACATAATTAACTAGTCTTGCAACTTTTATTGTCACTAAAGCCCAAGTCTGTCTATATGTATCTTGATCATCTTATGCAACAGCTCCTGAAAAACACATGTGAAAATAGGTACGTCAGCATAAAAATGCCTGTGAGATACATAGGTTTTGTGAAAATGAGATTCATGACTTATGTTTAAGAAAAATGTTTAGTCATGAACCTTTTTGTTTGCTTTGTCTTTATAAATCATTTGAAAAATAATAAGTTCAGATGATATGTATAAATAAGAATAATGGATGGTTAAATGAATAACCATGTAAAAATGAGTTTGTATAAGATAAGTTGTTTGTAAATCAATGTCTTGTGAAAAGTATGATATTTGTAATAAATGTTATATATCTCTAACTGAAATGATTCAAATAACGCTACAATATGTGATATCATACAAACACTTATATATAGGAAGTACCAGCGGCGTATCCACCATGCTTGTATCATATCACACACGCATCGTTACTTAATCACTTAATCAAACCAAACCAATGTAAGAAGTCTATGTTTAAACGAATTGTCAAATGTACTGAATAATATGTCAAAGTGTTCATGTCAAGATGTAAATCCTGTCAAAATGTCTATGTCAAATATCCATGTCAAATGTCTATGTCAAATATCCATGTCAAATGTCTATGTCAAATATCCATGTCAAATGTCTATGTCAAATATCCATGTCAAATGTCTATGTCAAATATCCATGTCAAATGTCTATGTCAAAATGTCATGTATGGCAAGTGAAATGTCTCAACTAAACCATATGCACAAAAACAAAGTATTGAAGTAAAACTTGGTTTAAATCAAAGCTATGTTTTTTGTAAATGCATGCAACTATTTAATATGAACATTTATGCGGTATTGTGAAAATGCATACATTCAAGCCTTGCGACTGTGGTGATAAACCCTTTAAACAAATTAAAGGTCTATCTGTCTTATATCATCGAATTCGGTCATTCCTTTCATCCCCTTTCCCTGGGACGTCCGGAACGGGAGTTGTCAATTCCTATGGTACCACTACCTACTAACGAACGGCGTAGCTAATGTTAATGAATGTATTGTCCCATGTAAACAAACCAAATGTTATACCAAAATGTAAGCATGTGAAAACAATGCACTAAGTATGTAATCAAATGAACATACATAGCGTGAAATGTCATGTAAAACGATGTACTAAGTAATGCACATAATGGGCACACCTAGCATGAAATGTCATGTAAAACAATGTACTAAGTAATGCACATAATAGGCACACCTAGCATGAAATGTCATAAAATCATGTACTATAATGTACTAACGAACATAGCAGTATATGATGTTAAAACAGGAAAGCATGAAATAGGTAACTATGTTAATTAACCGGACCTAGATCGGAAGATTGGGTAGCATTAGGGTTTGTAAACCAAACGAGTGTAGAGACTCGTGTCATTTGGTTTAACAAAGCCTACATACTAAATGAAACTTAACCTAAGTGTTTTCGACCCATTACGACCCGTTTAGGTAGCTTATGCTACTTTAACGCGTCGTTTGCGTGAAACGCGTTCGGACCGCCTACGACCCTAGACAACGTGGTAATCAGTTGGCATAGTCCCAAGGGACTATGACCAACGTGATTACACTCACGTTGCGAAGTTCAAACGAACTTTGCATTGACCATTACTGGTCAACGCTGAAAGTCAAACAAAGTTTGACTTTCTGACTTGAAAAGCAATAAAATAAGGAAAAGAACGAAAGAATACTTACGAAGGGTCCCCGAATGCTAATCCCGATCCAAGAACTCAGGTATGAAACAAAGGTTTCAACTTAGAGCTCTCAAATCAGAATTCTTGTAAGAAATGAGGTTGGGGTGATGGGGTATTTATAGTATTCGGAGAACCGTTAAGATCGTTTCATGGAAGACGTGCCATGATCCAAGGCGTACACTTGTCGGAACCTTATGGTGGCTGAAATTAGGTTCTTATCCGCTGACTAGACGATTGAGAATGTGTGGTTGAGAATCAAACAGCTGGGACCCGCTGTTAAAAACATGGAATCTGGTCCAGAAGGGGGCTCGCGTGACGCTAAGGCCCGTCGCGTCACGCTAGGCCCTTGTTTTGGCAGATTTTACAGAAATGGTCCCTGCACCTTGTTTAAGCGATTTTCGATGCGTTTGAACCCCGTTAACCTCATTTCAAGGATCTAAAATGAAGTTAAAGTATAGGGAACTCAAAATATGCTCAAAAATATCTAGGATGTCGGTTCGTTTGGCCGTACGATCGCGATGTTCGCTTAATTACGACGGAATGCGCATAAGCGCGAAAAACGATCCAAATGACGCGACGAATGGATTTTTCTTATGGCGAACACTAAAATATAATATAGTCATGCTTGCATGAATTTTTGGATGTCCGGATGTATTCAGAACGTAAGTTATGCGCGAAAATGCAAACTTGTGCACTTTTTGACACTTTTAGTCCCTGAATGACCCAAAAGTTTGTTTTAGCATACCGAACCCCTCAAAGCCTATTTCTAAGCTATTTAAAGGATATTTATGGTATGTTTAACTTATGGTCCTGTTCCGGAATGTCTGTTACAGTTCAAATTGGCATACTTTCACAGTTTGTCAAATTTAGTCCCTGTAAGCGATTTAACTCGATTTTGCCATACCAAAGCCTTCAAAACTTATTTCTAAGTTATGTAAAGGTTATTTAAGGTATGTTAAGACAATGTCACTATTCCGGAGTGTTTGTTTCATTTAAACTGGTTATATTTACGCATCGGTGCGCGTATAACCTTCCAGAAAGCGATTTAGAGTTTGGAAATCGAACAAGAGTTGATATGTGTAAACGATACACATATTTTTACAATTCCCAAGTATGAAATAAAATGTTTCATTGGTTTGGCATTTGTTTGATGGCCGTGAAGGCACAGGTGTTACAGTCTCCCCTACTTTAGGAAATTTCGTCCCGAAATTTTATTTAGAGGAAACTTGTAAGAGTTTAAAACATAAAGTTGAAAAAAAAAATCGAACAACATTGGTTAGGGTTCTGAACTTCTAGTAATCTTTAATAACATCATGATTGCAATGTAAGAGGGATACTTATATACAAGTATATGAAGCGTCATTGGTGCGTCCACCGTACCTCCATTACATCGTTCTCATTTCGTTATTGTTGTCACTATCGGTTCTTACACATAATAAATCTTACTGTGTTTCTGTGCACTAAATTTCATAATTATGTACGCGTCCATAATTAGACAATTCCTTGCATAGTTCACTCAGTCCATTTTATAATGTGCAGGGGAAAACCAAATGAACAATCCTGTGATGAGTGTGACTAGACCGCCATAGAATCCTTTTAATTAAATCAATAAATGATCTAAATAGACTATCAAGGAGTCTGTCCAGCTACATCACTAGATGTCATTCTTTAACCAAATTGTGAATCAATCTTTTTGACTAGACCACTAAAGGTCTCTTATGAATCAAGGAGTGGTACTATATAATCCAAGGGTCTTAACTATTACATAGAAGCCCATTAAGGATTTAAGGTAATACCTTTTTGAATATCCTACTACGAATCCCTCATATGAAGATATGAAAGATTCTACGAGGATTTGGATAACGAATATCCAGAGTATACCAAAAACACAAAATGCATAAAAGAAAACATAAAATGAATAAACACTTAGTCACATAACCACGAAATTGTTTGTTAACTTGCCTTGTAAATTGCGTACATGCATTTAAAGCACACTAGGAATCCATTCCGTGGATTTCATTTGGTACTTTAAACGTTATCAAGAATCCAACTATAAAGATAGAAAGATTCATAAAGAAAATTCGATTTCGATTATTAGGAACCGAAGTGTTCGAATTAAGGTACATAAGGAATCCAATTAAGGACTCTGATTTGAATGATAATGATCCACAAGGATCTAATTGTGAGGATAAAAAGATCCCATATGGATTTTAGAAGTTGAAGATGTTTTGAAATCTTGCACTGGATGTGCTTATGTCAAAACATGAAGTAAGAATGCTTATGAAGTTGAGATGCTTGACATGTCAAGGCGACATATGAAGCAGAATTTGAAGGTTAAGTCAATGTACGAGGAAAATATTTTTGAAAACTATGCATGGGGTTCTTTTAAGAAAAATGTGTTTAACGTTTTTGAAACCTTATATATAATACATTTGAAATCATAAAGTAGATGTATTTGATAGATATATTTACAAAAAAAATGTTTTAAAATCATGCGAGATGAATTTTGAAATTATGTATAAGGTTTTTGAAAGACATGAATGATGCTTTTCGAAATTACGCACTTGATAAGAAAATGTATTGTGTTAATATTGTCTTCTGACTATATGAAATATTTTGAAATTAGGAAGGTTGGTTTTGATAACATGGTCAATGTTTTTGAAATAACATAGACAATGCATCAAGAAAAATTGTTTTCAAACTATATGAAATGTTTTGAGATCATGAAAATTGTGTTGAAATACTTGTACTGTGTATGTTGAAAAATAAAAACGTAATGGGTATGAGATTTGAAAATATCCTTAGTTATCCAACCAAGGATTCAAAGGTACAGATGTGCAAAAAGCACGATTACTCATAATTTCACTTTATTTTATGTACTTCGTTTCTTAGAATGAAACGAGTACTTTAAAATTTTCGAGGAAATTATGAGCGATTTCTTGTAAAAGAGAATCACAAGAGTAGTTTGTAAGGAACATAGTTCCTTAATACAGGTATTATAGGGAAATGCCATAAACACATGTAATTATACTTGTATATCAGAATTGTGAACAACAACTTTTATTTATAAACAAACAGATTGTTTCACATTACTTGAAAACAAAAGAAACAAAGGCATAAGACAGCAACATCCTTTGTTCAGCCGAATGCTCATCCGTGGGTTTGATTTGCATTAGCAAGCTTTGGGCAATCCCTTTGGAAATGGCCCATCTTGCCACAGTTGTAGCAAGACCCTCGTGAAAAACGAGCTTGAGCAGGAGTGTCGCCAGCTTGATTTGGTACAGCTGCAGTTGGGCAAACCCTTGCTGTATGACCTATAAGTCCACGAATCTCACATTTGCGGCACTTCACACTAGGGTGACGATGAAGGTTACATTGGTTGCACAAGGGTGCAGTTCCATTGTATGGCTTCCTAGCAGGGGGTTGAGCTGGTTGGTTAGGGATGGCTTGACCAATGTGAGCGACCTCGGCGAAGTTCTGAGAAGCCTTTCGCTTCTTTGACTTCTTAGGGGATCGTTCATCCATGGTCTTTGATTCCTCGATTGGTTTCTTGGCTGGTGGTGCTGTCACCTGACTAGGTCCTGCCTGTCTTGGTGACTCTTGTGTGGCTTCATCCTGGAGACGATACATGGCAGTAGCTAATTCAACAGTCTTCAGGACTACTTCGCCTATTCGCTGAGCGAATTTAGCAGTCTGCTTGGATATCTGGTCATCATCGTGATGAAGAGACATTCTTGAAGAAAAAGTAAGGCATAGGGAGAAACAGGAGAAAGGTTATTGGACAATCAAAACATAATGATAACGCATGGAAATTGCGATCATTTGTTTGTTACCTAAGGCAAACAAATGAGACGGTGACTAATCAAAGTAAATGGGTAAAGAAAATAATGTATCGCGAAGACATGCTCGCCTATAAGTGAACACTCATTCCAAGAATTCCCAGGTAAGCACAACTGGTCTCGCGTCTGATGAGATGTATACGAAGTGCTTGCCTAGACAGAAAACCCAGAATACAGGCATTCACCCTTCCAGTTTGCACATGTTCACATTATTTAAAACCCAAAACTTTGACGAGATTTTGAAATTTCAAAGGGGTTCAAAACCTTATAACTGAGGGTTCAAAACCTAGTAATTAATCATCCTAGAACAGAAGATTAGTTTTCAAAGTGGTTTTGAAATTTATGTTCTTGTTGTGATCGTCGCCTAAGGATAGGTGACGGTATTGTTTTATGACTAAACGCAAGTAAACTCGCGTTAGGGTCCTAAGAAGGTTATAGACTAGGTCAAAGCATTACTAATAACCTAATTCCCTATAACCATTGGCTCTGATACCATCTTTTCTGTCACACCCCGACCGCGTAAAACAACAAATCGCGGCGGAAACATCGGGGCGTGTTGCAACAGAATTAATGTTTCACAACCTTGGAAATTTAAGTTTCGTTTTATTGATTAAAAGTGTTACAATGTCTTAATCAAACAAGGATATACAACATAATTAACTAGTCTTGCATCTTTTATTGTCACTAAAGCCCAAGTCTGTCTATATGTATCTTGATCATCTTATGCAACAGCTCCTGAAAAACACATGTGAAAAAAGGTACGTCAGCATAAAAATGCCTGTGAGATACATAGGTTTTGTGAAAATGAGATTCATGACTTATGTTTAAGAAAAATGTTTAGTCATGAACCTTTTTGTTTGCTTTGTCTTTATAAATCATTTGAAAAATAATAAGTTCAGATGATATGTATAAATAAGAATAATGGATGGTTAAATGAATAACCATGTAAAAATTAGTTTGTATAAGATAAGTTGTTTGTAAATCAATGTCTTGTGAAAAGTATGATATTTGTAATAAATGTTATATATCTCTAACTGAAATGATTCAAATAACGCTACAATATGTGATATCATACAAACACTTATATATAGGAAGTACCAGCGGCGTATCCACCATGCTTGTATCATATCACACACGCATCGTTACTTAATCACTTAATCAAACCAAACCAATGTAAGAAGTCTATGTTTAAACGAATTGTCAAATGTATTGAATAATATGTCAAAGTGTTCATGTCAAGATGTAAATCATGTCAAAATGTCTATGTCAAATATCCATGCAAATGTCTATGTCAAATATCCATGTCAAATGTCTATGTCAAATATCCATGTCAAATGTCTATGTCAAATATCCATGTCAAATGTCTATGTTAAAATGTCATGTATGGCAAGTGAAATGTCTCAACTAAACCATATGCACAAAAACAAAGTATTGAAGTAAAACTTGGTTTAAATCAAAGCTATGTTTTGTGTAAATGCATGCAACTATTTAATATGAACATTTATGCGGTATTGTGAAAATGCATACATTCAAGCCTTGCGACTGTGGTGATAAACCCTTTAAACAAATTAAAAGTCTATCTGTCTTATATCATCGAATTCGGTCATTCCTTTCATCCCCTTTCCCTGGGACGTCCGGAACGGGAGTTGTCAATTCCTATGGTACCACTACCTACTAATGAACGGCGTAGCTAATGTTAATGAATGTATTGTCCCATGTAAACAAACCAAATGTTATACCAAAATGTAAGCATGTGAAAACAATGCACTAAGTATGTAATTAAATGAACATACATAGCGTGAAATGTCATGTAAAACGATGTACTAAGTAATGCACATAATGGGCACACCTAGCATGAAATGTCATGTAAAACAATGTACTAAGTAATGCACATAATAGGCACACCTAGCATGAAATGTCATAAAATCATGTACTATAATGTACTAACGAACATAGCAGTATATGATGTTAAAACAGGAAAGCATGAAAGTAACAAGTAGGCACATGTGTTTCACCCCAAAACAGTTTGGAAAACAGTAAAAGAGGGGTCTATGTACTCACTTGAGATTGCTCAGAAGTCCTTGAGTAACAACCAAACAATGCTAGAGATCGCGGATATCAAACGGCACCTAATATAGGTAACTATGTTAATTAACCGGACCTAGATCGGAAGATTGGGTAACATTAGGGTTTGTAAACCAAACGAGTGTAGAGACTCGTGTCATTTGGTTTAACAAAGCCTACATACTAAATGAAACTTAACCTAAGTGTTTTCGACCCATTACGACCCGTTTAGGTAGCTTATGCTACTTTAACGCGTCGTTTGCGTGAAACGCGTTCGGACCGCCTAACTAGTCCTATGACAAGTGTTATATGCCTAAACATGTTACATAATCAGTTATGTGACAAAATTTTAGGTTACATATGCTTAATTACCAATTATACATGAAAAGGGTATTCTGGTAATTTACCTAAGGCATATAAACTACCTATCATACAACTACTTAAACGATGTGACCATAGGGTATAACCTTGGAAGGTTATTCCCTACCTACTATGGTCACCTAATGTATTTGGTCGGATCCTAATGATCGACCAAACTGGGTCGGGTTCGAAGGTATAGGCGATTTATTAGATCGCCTACCCTACGACCCTAGACAACGTGGTAATCAGTGGGCATAGTCCCAAGGGACTATGACCAACGTGATTACACTCACGTTGCGAAGTTCAAACGAACTTCGCATTGACCATTACTGGTCAACGCTGAAAGTCAAACAAAGTTTGACTTTCTGACTCGAAAAGCAATAAAATAAGGAAAAGAACGAAAGAATACTTACGAAGGGTCCCCGAATGCTAATCCCGATCCAAGAACTCAGGTATGAAACAAAGGTTTCAACTTAGAGCTCTCAAATCAGAATTCTTGTAAGAAATGAGGTTGGGGTGATGGGGTATTTATAGTATTCGGAGAACCGTTAAGATCGTTTCATGGAAGACGTGCCATGATCCAAGGCGTACACTTGTCGGAACCTTATGGTGGCTGAAATTAGGTTCTTATCCGCTGACTAGACGATTGAGAATGTGTGGTTGAGAATCAAACAGCTGGGACCCGCTATTAAAAACATGGAATCTGGTCCAGAAGGGGGCTCGCGTGACGCTAAGGCCCGTCGCGTCACGCTAGGCCCCTGTTTTGGCAGATTTTACAGAAATGGTCCCTGCACCTTGTTTAAGCGATTTTCGATGCGTTTGAACCCCGTTAACCTCATTTCAAGGATCTAAAATGAAGTTAAAGTATAGGGAACTCAAAATATGCTCAAAAATATCTAGGATGTCGGTTCGTTTGGCCGTACGATCGCGATGTTCGCTTAATTACGACGGAATGCGCATAAGCGCGAAAAACGATCCAAATGACGCGTCGAATGGATTTTTCTTATGGCGAACACTAAAATATAATATAGTCATGCTTGCATGAATTTTTGGATGTCCGGATGTATTCAGAACGTAAGTTATGCGCGAAAATGCAAACTTGTGCACTTTTTGACACTTTTAGTCCCTGAATGACCCAAAAGTTTGTTTTAGCATACCGAACCCCTCAAAGCCTATTTCTAAGCTATTTAAAGGATATTTATGGTATGTTTAACTTATGGTCCTGTTCCGGAATGTCTGTTACACTTCAAATTGGCATACTTTCACAGTTTGTCAAATTTAGTCCCTGTAAGCGATTTAACTCGATTTTGCCATACCAAAGCCTTCAAAACTTATTTCTAAATTATGTAAAGGTTATTTAAGGTATGTTAAGACAATGTCACTATTCCGGAGTGTTTGTTGCATTTAAACTGGTTATATTTACGCATCGGTGCGCGTATAACCTTCCAGAAAGCGATTTAGAGTTTGGAAATCGAACAAGAGTTGATATGTGTAAACGATACACATATTTTTACAATTCCCAAGTATGAAATAAAATGTTTCATTGGTTTGGCATTTGTTTGATGGCCGTGAAGGCACAGGTGTTACAGTTAACCATGGCATACAAAGTTTTATTTATTTATTAAACAAGGGTGTTACATTGTCTTGAACAGTAAACAAAAGAGTTTATAACATAATTAAACATAGTCTATCTTCTTTTAAAGTCTCTAAGGCACAGGTCCGCCCTAGTATCGAGATCAACATCCTACGGAAAAGCTCCTGAAAACACATGTGAAAATAGGTACGTCAGCATAAAAATGCCTGTGAGATACATAGGTTTGTAAAAATAGGATTCATGACTTATGTTTAAGAAAAATGTTTAGTCATGAACCTTGTAATTTGCTTTGTCTTGTAAATCATTTGAAAACAATAAGATCAGATGATATGTATAAGTAAATGTCAGGTTAAATAAATGACCATGTAAAAATGTATTTGTATAAGATAAGTTGTTTGTAATTCAATGTCTTGTGAAAAATATGTTATTTATATAAAATGTTCTATGTCTCAATATTGAAATGATTCAAATAACGTTACGACATGTAATACCATACAAACACTTATATATAGGAAGTACCAGCGGCGTATCCACCATGCTTGTATCATATTACACACGCATCGTTACTTAATCACTTAATCAAACCAAACCAACCAATGTAAGAAGTCTATGTTTAAACCAATTGTCAAATGTATTGAATAATATGTCAAATGTAAATCATGTCAAATGTCTATGTCAAATATCCATATCAAATGTCTATGTCAAATGTCTTTGTGTAAAATGTCTATGTCAAAATGTCATGTATGGCAAGTGAAATGTCTCAACTAAACCATATGCACAAAACAAAATATTGAAGTAAAACATGGTTTAAATCAATCTTATGTCTTTGTGGAAAAATGCATGCAAATATTTAATATGAACATTTATGCGGTATTGTGAAAATGCATACATCCAAGCCTTGTGACTGTGGTGATAAACCCTTTAAACAAATAAAAGGTCTATCTGTCTTATATCATCGAATTCGGTCATTCCTTTCATCCCCTTTCCCTGGGATGTCCGGAACGGGAGTTGTCAATTCCTATGGTACCACTACCTACTAACGAACGGCGTAGCTAATGTTAATGAATGTATTGTCCCATGTAAACAAACCAAATGCCATACCAAAATGTAAACATGTGAAAACAATGCACTAAGTATGTAATCAAATGAACATACGTAGCGTGAAATGTCATGTAAAACGATGTACTAAGTAATGCACACAATGGGCACACCTAGCATGAAAATGTCATGTAAAACAATGTACTAAGCAATGCACAAAATGGGCACACCTAGCATGAAATGTAATGTAAAACAATGTACTAAGCAATGCACACAATGGGCACACCTAGCATGAAATGTACTGAAATCATGTACTATAATGTACTAACGAACATAGCAGTATATGATGTTAAAACAGGAAAGCATGAAAGTAACAAGTAGGCACATGTGTTCCACCCCAAAACAGTTTGAAAACAGTAAAAGAGGGGTTCTATGTACTCACTTGAGATTGCTCAGTTGTTAAAAGATAACCACCAAGTAATGCTATAGATCTCGGAATCAAACGGCACCTAATATAGGTAACTATGTTAATAAACCGGACCTGAATCGGAAGATCGCGTAGCATGAGGGTTTGTAAACCAAACGAGTGTAGAGACTCGTGTCATTTGGTTTAACAAAGCCTACATACTAAATGAAACCTAACATAAATGTTTATGACCCATTACGACCCGTTTAGGTAGCTTATGCTACTTTAACGCGTCGTTCGCGTGAAACGCGTTCGGACCGCCTAACTAGCCCTATGACAAGTGTTATATGCCTAAACATGTTACATAATCAGTTATGTGACAAAGGTTTAGGTTACATATGCTTAATTACCAATTATACATGAAAAGGGTATTCTGGTAATTTACCTAAGGCATATAAACTACCTATCATACAACTACTTAAACGATGTGACCATAGGGTATAACCTCGGAAGGTTATTCCCTACCTACTATGGTCACCTAATGTATTTGGTCGGATCCTAATGATCGACCAAACTGGGTCGGGTTCGAGGTATAAGCGATTTATTAGATCGCTTACCCTACGACCCTAGACAACGTGATAATCAGTAGGCATAGTCCCAAGGGACTATAACCAACGTGATTACACTCACGTTGCGAAGTTCCAGTATGTAAAACCAATGTCAAAAGTGTTTGTGTCAAATGTAAATCATGTCAAAACGTCTATGTCAAATATCCATGTCAAATGTCTATGTCAAATATCCATGTCAAATGTCTATGTCAAATATCCATGTCAAATGTCTATGTCAAATATCCATGTCAAATGTCTATGTCAAATATCCATGTCAAATGTCTATGTCAGAATGTCATGTATGGCAAGTGAAATGTCTCAACTAAACCATATGCACAAAAACAAAGTATTGAAGTAAAACTTGGTTTAAATCAAAGCTATGTTTTGTGTAAATGCATGCAACTATTTAATATGAACATTTATGCGGTATTGTGAAAATGCATACATCCAAGCCTTGTGACTGTGGTGATAAACCCTTTAAACAAATTAAAGGTCTATCTGTCTTTTATCATCGAATTCGGTCATTCCTTTCATCCCCTTTCCCTGGGATGTCCGGAACGGGAGTTGTCAATTCCTATGGTACCACTACCTACTAACGAACGGCGTAGCTAATGTTAATGAATGTATTGTCCCATGTAAACAAACCAAATGTTATACCAAAATGTAAGCATGTGAAAACAATGCACTAAGTATGTAATCAAATGAACATACATAGCGTGAAATGTCATGTAAAATGATGTACTAAGTAATGCACATAATGGGCACACCTAGCATGAAATGTCATAAAATCATGTACTATAATGTACTAACGAACATAGCAGTATATGATGTTAAAACAGGAAAGCATGAAAGTAACAAGTAGGCACATGTGTTTCACCCCAAAACAGTTTGGAAAACAGTAAAAGAGGGGTCTATGTACTCACTTGAGATTGCTCAGTAGTCCTTGAGTAACAACCAAACAATGCTAGAGATCGCGGATATCAAACGGCACCTAATATAGGTAACTATGTTAATTAACCGGACCTAGATCGGAAGATTGGGTAGCATTAGGGTTTGTAAACCAAACGAGTGTAGAGACTCGTGTCATTTGGTTTAACAAAGCCCACATACTAAATGAAACCTAACATAATTGTTTACGACCCATTACGACCCGTTTAGGTAGCTTATGCTACTTTAACGCGTCGTTCGCGTGAAACGCGTTCGGACCGCCTAACTAGTCCTATGACAAGTGTTATACGCCTAAACATGTTACATAATCAGTTATGTGACAAAAGTTTAGGTTACATATGCTTAATTACCAATTATACATGAAAAGGGTATTCTGGTAATTTACCTAAGGCATATAAACTACCTATCATACAACTACTTAAACGATGTGACCTCAGGGTATAACCTCGGAAGGTTATTCCCTACCTACTATGGTCACCTAATGTATTTGGTCGGATCCTAATGATCGACCAAACTGGGTCGGGTTCGAAGGTATAGGCGATTTATTAGATCGCCTACCCTACGACCCTAGACAACGTGGTAATCAGTGGGCATAGTCCCAAGGGACTATGACCAACGTGATTACACTCACGTTGCGAAGTTCAAACGAACTTCGCATTGACCATTACTGGTCAACGCTGAAAGTCAAACAAAGTTTGACTTTCTGACTCGAAAAGCAATAAAATAAGGAAAAGAACGAAAGAATACTTACGAAGGGTCCCCGAATGCTAATCCCGATCCAAGAACTCAGGTATGAAACAAAGGTTTCAACTTAGAGCTCTCAAATCCGAATTCTTGTAAGAAATGAGGTTGGGGTGATGGGGTATATATAGTATTCGGAGAACCGTTAAGATCGTTTCATGGAAAACGTGCCACGATCCAAGGCGTACACTTGTCGGAACCTTATGGTGGCTGAAATTAGGTTCTTAACCGCTGACTAGACGATTGAGAATGTGTGGTTGAGAATCAAACAGCTGGGACCCGCTGTTAAAAACATGGAATCTGGTCCAGAAGGGGGCTCGCGTGACGCTAAGGCCCGTCGCGTCACGTTAGGCCCCTGTTTTGGCAGATTTTACAAATATGGTCCCTGCACCTTGTTTAAGCGATTTTCGATGCGTTTGAACCCCGTTAACCTCATTTCAAGGCTCTAAAATGAAGTTAAAGTATAGGGAACTCAAAACATGCTCAAAAATATGTCGGATGTCGGTTCGTTTGGTCGTACGATCGCGATGTTCGCTTAATTACGACGGAATGCGCATAAGCGTGAAAAACGATCCAAATGACGCGACGAATGGATTTTTCTTAAGGCAAACACTAAAATATAATATAGTCATGCTTACATAAATTTTTGGATGTCCGGATGTATTCAGAACGTAAGTTATGCGCGAAAATGCAAACTTGTGCACTTTTTGACACTTTTAGTCCCTGAATGACCCAAAAGTTTATTTTAGCACACCTAACCCCTCAAAGCCTATTTCTAAGCTATGTAGAGGATATTTAAGGTGTGTTTAACTTATGGTCATGTTCCGGAATGTCTGTTACAGTTCAAATTGGCATACTTTCGCAGTTTGTCAAATTTAGTCCCTGTAAGCGATTTAACTCGATTTTGCCATACCAAAGCCTTCAAAACTTATTTCTAAGTTATGTAAAGGTTATTTAAGGTATGTTAAGACAATGTCACTATTCCGGAGTGTTTGTTGCATTAAACTGGTTATATTTACGCATCGGTGCGCGTATAACCTTCCAGAAAGCGATTTAGAGTTTGGAAATCGAACAAGAGTTGATATGTGTAAACGATACACATATTTTTACAAATCCCAAGTATGAAATAAAATGTTTCATTGGTTTGGCATTTGTTTGATGGCCGTGAAGGCACAGGTGTTACAGCCTCCCCTACTTTAGGAAATTTCGTCCCGAAATTTTATTTAGAGGAAACTTGTGAGAGTTTAAAACATAAAGTTGAAAAAGATCAAACAACATTGGTTAGGGTTCTGAACTTCTAGTAACCTTAATAACATCATGCTTGCAATGTAAGAGGGATACTTATATACAAGTATATAAAGCGTCATTGGTGCGTCCACCGTACCTCCATTACATCGTTCTCATTTTGTTATTGTTATCACTATCAGTTCTTACACATAATAAACCTTACTGGGTTTCTGTGCACTAAATTTCATAATTATGTACGCGTCCATAATTAGACAATTCCTTGCACAGTTCACACAGTCTATTTTATAATGTGTAGTGTAAAACCAAACGAACAAACCTATGATGAGTGTGACTAGACCGCCATAGAATCCTTTTAATTAAATCATTAAATGATCTAAATAGACTATCAAGGAGTCTGTTCAGCTACATCACTAGATGTCATTCTTTAACCAAATTTTGAATCAATCTTTTTGACTAGACCCCTTAAGGGTCTCTTATGAATCATGGAGTAGTACTATATAATCCAAGGGTCTTAACTATTACATAGAAGCCCATTTAGGATCTTAAGATAGTACCTTTTGAATATCCTACCATGAATCCCTCATATGAAAATATGAAAGATTCTACGAGGATTTGGATGACGAATATCCAGAGTATAAAAACACCAAATGTAATGAAGAAAACCCAAAATGCATAAAAGAAAACATAGTCACATAACCACAAAATTGTTTGTTAATTTGTCTTGTTAATTGCGTATATGCATTTAAAGCACACTAAGGATCCATTCCGTGGATTTCATTTGGTACTTTAAACGTTATCAAGAATCTAACTATAAAGATAGAAAGATTTTTAAAAGAGAAATTCGATTTTGATTTTAAGGAACCGAAATGTTCGAATTCAGGTACATAAGGAATCCAATTAAGGACTCTGATTTGAATGATGATCATCCACAAGGGTCTAAATGTGAAGATAAAAAGATCCCATATGGATTTTAGAAGTTGAAAATGTTTTGAAACCTTGCACTGGACGTGCTTATGTCAAAACATGAAGTTGAAATGCTTTACAAAGTTGAGATGCTTGTTATGTCAAGGCGACATATGAAGCAGAATTTTGAAGGTTAAGTCAATGTATGAGGAAAATATTTTTGAAAACTATGCATGGGGTTCTTTTAAGAAAAATGTGTTTAACGTTTCTGAAACCTTATATATAATACTTTTGAAATCATAAAGTAGGTGTATTAGATAGATATATTTACAAAAATGTTTTAAAATCATGCGAGATGAATTTTGGAATTATGTATAAGGTTTTTGAAAGACATGAATGATGCTTTTCGAAATCATGCACTTGATAAGAAAATGTATTATGTTAATATTATCTTCAGACTATATGAAATATTTTGAAATTAGGAAGGTTGGTTTTGATAACCTGGCCAATGTTTTTGAAATAACATAGATAATGTATTTAGAAAAATTGTTTTCAAACTATACGTAATGTTTGAGATCATGAAGGTTGTTTTTGAGATACTTGTACTGTATATGTTGAAAAATCCAAAACGTAATGGGTATGAGATTTGAAAATATCCTTAGTTATCTAACCAAGGATTCAAAGGCACAGATGTGCAGAAGCATGATCACTCATAATGTCACTTTATTTTCTGTACTTTGTTTCTTAGAATGAAACGAGTACTTAAAATGTTCGAGGGAATCATGAACGATCATTTGAAAGAGAGAATCACAAGAGTAGTTTGTAAGGAACATAGTTCCTTAATGCAGGTATCATAGGAAAAGTCATACATACATGTAATTATTCTTGTATATCAGAATTGTGAACAACAACTTTTATTTATGAACAAGACATATTGTTTCACAATACACGAAAACAAAAGAAACAAAGGCATAAGACAGCAACATCCTTTGTTCAACCGAATGCTCATCCAAGGGTTGGATTTGCACTGGCAATCTTCGGGCAGTTGTTCCTGAAATGGCTCGTATCGCCACAGTTGTAGCAAGTACCACGCGGAAAACGAGCTTGAGTTGGGTTGACTTGGGGTTGATTTGGACCACTTTGGTTTGGGGTAAATCGACAAACATTTGCCCGGTGACCGAGTCGCCCACATGATGCACACAAACGACACTGTAGGTGAGCTAAGTGGTGTGCATTACATTTGTCGCATATTGGGGCTGTTCCCTTGTATTGCTTCCTAACAGGTGGTGTTGCCACCCGATTGGGTCCTATTTGATTTGGTACTGCTGCTACGCAAACCTTTGCCGTATGACCTTTAAGTCCACAAATTTGGCATTTGCGGCACTTCACATTAGGGTGATGATGAAGGGTACATTGGTTGCACAAGGGTTCAATTCCGTTGTATGGCTTCCTAGCTGGTGGCCTTGCCACATGGCTAGGTCCCGCTTGATTAGGTGTAACCGCTGCGGGTTTCCTTGAAGCCTTACGCTTCCTTGATTTTGGTGCAGTCTTGACTTCTGCTTCCTTCAGTGGCTCTTGAGTGGCTTCATTGTCGAGACGAGAGGCTTCATTGTTGAGACGAGCCATGGAAATGCCTAAATCCACAGTCCTCTGAATCACTTCGCCAATTTGCTGGACAAATTTGGCTGTTCGCTCGGGCATTTGACCAGTGCTGAGAGGAATAGACATTCTAGAAGAAGATGAAAGACAGAGGAAGAAGCAAGTGAAAGGTTATTGGGTAATCAATACAGAATGGTAACGAATGAAAATTGTGATCATTTGTTTGTTACCTAAGGCAAACAAATGAGACGGTGACTAATCAAAGTAAATGGGTCCAAAATAATGTATCGCGAAGACATGCTCGCCTATAAGTGAACACTCATTCCAAGAATTCCCAGGTAAGCACAACTGGTCTCGCGTCTGATGAGATGTATACGAAGTGCTTGCCTAGACAGAAAACCCAGAATACAGGCATTCACCCTTCCAGTTTGCACGTGTTCACATTATTTAAAACCCAAAACCTTGACGAGATTTTGAAAAACTCAAAGGGGTTCAAAACCATATAATAGAGAGTTCAAAACCTTACAATAGAGGGTTCAAAACCTAGTAATCAATCATCCTAGAACAGATGATTGCTTTTCAAAGCGGTTTTGAAATTTATGTTTTTGTTGTGGTTGTCGCCTAAGGATAGGTGACAGTATTGTTTTATGACTAAACGCAAGTAAACTCGCGTTAGGGTCCTAAGAAGGTTATAGACTAGGTCAAAGCATTACTAATTATTAATAACCTAATTCCCTATAACCATTGGCTCTGATACCATCTTTTCTGTCACACCCCGACCACGTAGAACATACAAAACGTGGCGGAAACATCGGGGAGTGTTGTAACAGAATTAATGTTTCACAACCATGGATATTGAAGTTTCGTTTTATTCATCAAACAAGCGAGTTACATTGTCTTTAAACAAGAAGTAAAGAGTATACAACAAAATTAACTAGTTCTTGTCTCGTTTTAAGTCACTAAGGCACAAGTCCGCCTAAGTATGTCTTGATCAATCCTATGCTTCATATCCTGAAACACATGTGAAAATAGGTACGTCAGCATAAAAATGCCGGCGAGTACATAGGTTTTGTGAAAATAAGATTCATGACCTCTGTTTAAGAAAATGTTTAGTCATGAACCTTGTAATTTGCTTTGTCTTTGTAAATCATTTGAAAAACAATAAGTTCAGATGATACGTATAAATAAGAGAAATAATGCATGGTTAAATGAATAACCATGTAAAAATGAGTTTGTATAAGTTAAGTTGTTTGTAAATCAATGTCTTGTGAAAAATATGTTATTTGTATAAAATGTTCTATGTCTCAAATTGAAATGATTCAAATAACGCTACAATATGTAATATCATACAAACACTTATATATAGGAAGTACCAACGGCGTATCCACCATGCTTGTATCATATTACACACGCCTCGTTACTTAAATCACTTACCCAAACAAACTACCAATGTAAATTGTCCATGTATAAATGAATTTGTCAAATGTATTGAATAATATGTCAAAATGTTTATGTGTCAAATGTAAACCTATGTAAAATGCATGATCAATGTAAATCATGTAATGTGTAACCAAAATGATATGTATGGCTAGTGAAAACGCATCAACTAAACCATAGGTGAAGTGCACAAAAACAAAGTATTGAAGTAAAACTTGGTTTAAATCAAAGTTATGTTTTGTGTAAATGCATGATCAATGTAAATCATGTAATGTGTAAATCCATGATCAATGTAAATCATGTAATGTGTAAATGCATGATCAATGTAAATCATGTAATGTGTAAATGCATGATCAATGTAAATCATGTAATGTGTAAATGCATGATCAATGTAAATCATGTAATGTGTAACCAAACTGATCTGTATGGCTAGTGATAAATATCACTAAACCATATGCACAAGAACATAGTATTGAAGTAAAACTTGGTTTAAATCAAAGCTATGTTTTGTGTAAATGCATGCTATACTGATACGAACATCTATGCGGTATTGTTATAACGCATACATCCAAGCCTTGAGACTGTGGCGATAAACCCTTATCCAACTTAAAGGTCTATCTGTGCTTATGTATATCGAATTCGGTCATTCCTTTCATCCCCTTTCCCTGGGATGTCCGGAACGGGAGTTGTCAATTCCTATGGTACCACTACCTACTAACGAACGGCGTAGCTAATGTTAATGAATGTATTGTTCCATTGTAAACAACCCAAATGTCATAACAAAATGTAAGCATGTGATGAAAACGATGTACTGAGTATGCACGCAATGGACATACATAGCATAAAATGTAAATGTAAAACGATGTACTAAGTATGCACGCAATGGACATACATAGCATAAAATGTAATGTAAAACATGTACTATAAATGTACTATTGAACATAGCATGTATATGATGTGAAAACAGGAAAGCATGAAAGTAACAAGTAGGCACATGTGTTCCACCCCAAAACAGTTTGGAAAACAGTAAAAGAGGGGTCTATGTACTCACTTGAGATTGCTCAGTAGTCCTTGAGTAACAACCAAACAATGCTAGAGATCGAGGATATCAAACGGCACCTAATATAGGTAACTATGTTAATAAACCGGACCTAAATCGGAAGATCTGATAGAATGAGGGTTCGTAAACCAAACGAGTATAGAGACTCGTGTCATATGGTTTAACAAAGCCTACATACTAAATGAAACCTAACCTAAGTGTTTACGACCCGTTTAGGAAGCTTATGCTACTTTAACGCGTCGTGCGCGTGAAACGCGTTCGGACCGCCTAACTAGCCCTATGACAAGTGTTATATGCCTAAACATGTTACATAATCAGTTATGTGACAAAAGTTGAGGTTATATATGCTTAATTACCAATTATACATGAAAAGGGTATTCTGGTAATTTACCTAAGGCATATAAACTACCTATCATACAACTACTTAAACGATGTGACCATAAGGTATAACCTCGGAAGGTTATTCCCTATACACTATGGTCACCTAATGTATTTGGTCGGATCCTAATGATCGACCAAACTGGGTCGGGTTCGAGGTATAAGCGATTTATTAGATCGCTTACCCTACGACCCTAGACAACGTGGTAATCAGTAGGCATAGTCCCAAGGACTATAACCATCGTGATTACAATCACGTTGCGAAGTTCAGACGAACTTCGCATTGACCATAAGCTGGTCAACGCTGAAAGTCAAACAAAGTTTGACTTTCTGACTCGAAAAGAAATAAAATAAGGAAAAGAACGAAAGAATACTTACGAAGGGTCCCCGAATGCTAACCTCGATTCAAAAATCTCAGGTATGAAACAATAGTTTCAACTTAGAGTTTCTCAAATCAAAGTTCTTGTAATTTGGAAGCATGGGGGGTGGGGTATTTATAGTAAAAGGTCCACCGTTAAGATCGTTTCATGGAAAACGTGCCTTGATCCCACCCGTACAAGTGTCGGGACCTTATGGTGACTAAAATTTGATCCTTATCAGCTGACTAGACAATTTAGAACATGTGGTGGTGGATCAAACAGCTGCAATCTGCTGTTAGAAACATTTAACCTGGTCAGAAGGACTGACGCGGGCCGCCTAAGGATGTTAAGAAACTGAGGCGGGCCGCCTAGCAGTCACAGATCAGAACAAAGTTTCAGAAATGACAGTTTCAGTCCCTGCACGTGTTTAAGGCCATTTCCGACACTTCTAAGGCCCATAAAGCCAACTTTAAGGCCCTAAAATGTTGCCTAAACATTGTGGACATGAAACATGCTCAAAAATATACCGGACCTTGGTTCGTTTGGCCGTACGAACGCGATGTTCGCTTAATTACGACGGAATGCGCATAAGCGCGAAAAACGATCCAAAATGCGCGACGAATGGATTTTTGGCAAGCCAAACACTAAAGCATAATATAGTCATGCTTACATAAATTTTTGGATGTCCGGATGTATTCAGAACGTAAGTTATGCGTAAAAATGCAAACTTGTGCACTTTTTGACACTTTTAGTCCCTGAATGACCCAAAAGTTTATTTTAGCACACCGAACCCCTTAAAGCCTATTTCTAAGCTATGTAAAGGATATTTATGGTGTGTTTAACTTATGGTCATGTTCCGGAATGTCTGTTACAGTTCAAATTGGCATACTTTCGCAGTTTGTCAACTTTAGTCCCTATAAGCGATTTAACTTGATTTTGCCATACCAAAGCCTTCAAAACTTATTTCTAAGTTATGTAAAGGTTATTTAAGGTATGTTAAGCCTATGTCACTATTCCGGAGTGTTTGTTGCATTAAACTGGTTATATTTACGCATCAGTGCGCGTATAACCTTCTAGAAAGCGATTTAGAGTTTGAAATTGAACGAGAATTGATATGTGCAAATGATACACATATTTTTACAAATCCCAAGTATGAAATATAATATTTCATTGGTTTGGTATTTGTTTGATGGCCGTGGAGGCACAGGTGTTACAGTCTCCCATACTTTAGGAAATTTCGTCCCGAAATTTATTTAGAGGAAACTTGTGAGAGCTTGAAAGCATGATGTTGAAAAGATCGAACAACATTGGTTAGGGTTCTGAACTTCTAGTAACTTTAATAACATTATGCTTGCAATGTAAGAGGGATACTCATATACAAGTATATGAAGCGTCATTGGTGCGTCCACCGTACCTCCATTTCATTCGTTACCATTCTGTATTGATTGTCCAATAATCTTTCACTTGTTTCTTCCTATGTCTTTCACTTTCTTTTAAAATGTCTCTTCATCACGATGACGACCAGATATCCAAGCAGACTGCTAAATTCGCTCAGCGAATAGGCGAAGTAGTCCTTAAGACTGTTGAATTAGCTACTGCCATGTATCATCTCCAGGATGAAGCCACTCAAGAGTCACCAAGACAGGCAAGACCTAGTCAGGCGACAACACCATCAGCCAAGAAACCAATCGAGGAATCAAAGACCATGGATGAACGATCCCCTAAGAAGTCAAAGAAGCGAAAGGCTTCTCAGAACTTCGCCGAGGTCGCTCACATTGGTCAAGCCATCCCTAACCAACCAGCTCAACCCCCACTAGGAAGCCATACAATGGAACTGCACCCTTGTGCAACCAATGTAGCCTTCATCATCATGCTAGTGTGAGGTGCCGCAAATGCCAGATTTGTGGACTTATAGGTCATACAGCAAGGGTTTGCCCAACTGCAGCTGTACCAAATCAAGCTGGTGACAATCCTGCTTAAGCTCGTTTCTCACGAGGGTCTTGCTACAACTGTGGCGAGACGAGCCATTTCAGGAACAACTGCCCGAAGATAGTCAGTGCAAATCCAACCCTTGGATGAGCATTCGGCTGAACAAAGGATGTTGCTGTCTTATGCCTTTGTTTCTTTTGTTTTCGTGTATTGTGAAACAATATGTCTTGTTCATAAATAAAAGTTGTTGTTCACGATTCTGATATACAAGTATAATTACATGTGTGTATGACTTTTCCTATGATACCTGCATTAAGGAACTATGTTCCTTACAAACTACTCTTGTGATTTCTCCCTTACAAGTGATCGCTCATAATTTCCTCGAAAGTTCTAAGTACTCGTTTCATTCTAAGAAACGAAGTACATGAAATAAAGTGACTCTTCTGTCACACCCCGACCGCGTAAAACAACAAATCACGGCGGAAACATCGGGGCGTGTCGTAACAGAATTAATTGTTTCATAACCATGGCATACAAAGTTGTATTTATTTATCAACAAGGGTGTTATATTGTCTCAAAACAGTAAATTAAGGGTTCAGAACATAATTAAACATAGTCTATCTTCTTTTAAAGTCTCTAAGGCACAGGTCCGCCCTAGTATCATGATCAACATCCTACGGAAAAGCACCTGAAAACACATGTGAAAATAGGTACGTCAGCATAAAAATGCCTGTGAGATACATAGGTTTGTGAAAATAGGATTCATGACTTATGTTTTAAGAAAAATGTTTAGTCATGAACTTTGTAATTTGCTTTGTCTTGTAAATCATTTGAAAGCAATAAGGTCAGATGATATGTATAAGTAAATGTCAGGTTAAATAAATAACCATGTAAAAATGTGTTTGTATAAGATAAGTTGTTTGTAAATCAATGTCTTGTGAAAAGTATGTTATTTGTATAAAATGTTCTATGTCTAAATATTGAAATGATTCAAAAAACGTTACGACATGTAATACCATACAAACACTTATATATAGGAAGTACCGACGGCGTATCCACCATGCTTGTATCATATTACACACGCATCGTTAACTTAATCACTTAATCAAACCAAACCAACAAATGTAAGAAGTCTATGTTTAAACCAATTGTCAAATGTATTGAATAATATGTCAAAGTGTTTATGTCAAGATGTAAATCATGTAGTGTGAAACAATTGTCAAACATGTTATATGTCAAATGTAAATCATGTCAAATGTCGATGTCAAATATCCATGTCAAATGTCTATGTCAAATATCCATGTCAAATGTCTATGTCAAATATCCATGTCAAATGTTTATGTCAAAAATTTCTATGTCAAATGTTTATGTCAAAAATGTCTATGTATGGCAAGTGAAATGTCTCAACTAAACCATATGCACAAAAACAAAATATTGAAGTAAAACATGGTTTAAATCAATCTTATGTCTTTGTGGAAAAATGCATGCAAATATTTAATATGAACATTTATGCGGTATTGTGAAAATGCATACATCCAAGCCTTGTGACTGTGGTGATAAACCCTTTAAACAAATTAAAGGTCTATCTGTCTTATATCATCGAATTCGGTCATTCCTTTCATCCCCTTTCCCTGGGATGTCCGGAACGGGAGTTGTCAATTCCTATGGTACGACTACCTACTAACGAACGGCGTAGCTAATGTTAATGAATGTATTGTCCCATGTAAACAAACCAAATGCCATACCAAAATGTAAACATGTGAAAACAATGCACTAAGTATGTAATCAAATGAACATACGTAGCGTGAAATGTCATGTAAAACGATGTACTAAGTAATGCACACAATGGGCACACCTAGCATGAAAATGTCATGTAAAACAATGTACTAAGCAATGCACAAAATGGGCACACCTAGCATGAAATATAATGTAAAACAATGTACTAAGCAATGCACACAATGGGCACACCTAGCATGAAATGTAATGAAATCATGTACTATAATGTACTAACGAACATAGCAGTATATGATGTTAAAACAGGAAAGCATGAAAGTAACAAGTAGGCACATGTGTTCCACCCCAAAACAGTTTGAAAACAGTAAAAGAGGGGTTCTATGTACTCACTTGAGATTGCTCAGTTGTTAAAAGATAACCACCAAGTAATGCTATAGATCTCGGAATCAAACGGCAACTAATATAGGTAACTATGTTTATAAACCGGACCTGAATCGGAAGATCGGGTAGCATGAGGGTTTGTAAACCAAACGAGTGTAGAGACTCGTGTCATTTGGTTTAACAAAGCCTACATACTAAATGAAACCTAACATAAATGTTTATGACCCATTACGACCCGTTTAGGTAGCTTATGCTACTTTAACGCGTCGTTCGCGTGAAACGCGTTCGGACCGCCTAACTAGTCCTATGACAAGTGTTATACGCCTAAACATGTTACATAATCAGTTATGTGACAAAAGTTTAGGTTACATATGCTTAATTACCAATTATACATGAAAAGGCTATTCTGGTAATTTACCTAAGGCATATAAACTACCTATCATACAACTACTTAAACGATGTGACCTCAGGGTATAACCTCGGAAGGTTATTCCCTACCTACTATGGTCACCTAATGTATTTGGTCGGATCCTAATGATTGACCAAACTGGGTCGGGTTCGAAGGTATAGGCGATTTATTAGATCGCCTACCCTACGACCCTAGACAACGTGGTAATCAGTGGGCATAGTCCCAAGGGACTATGACCAACGTGATTACACTCACGTTGCGAAGTTCAAACGAACTTCGCATTGACCATTACTGGTCAACGCTGAAAGTCAAACAAAGTTTGACTTTCTGACTCGAAAGGCAATAAAATAAGGAAAAGAACGAAAGAATACTTACGAAGGGTCCCCGAATGCTAATCCCGATCCAAGAACTCAGGTATGAAACAAAGGTTTCAACTTAGAGCTCTCAAATCAGAATTCTTGTAAGAAATGAGGTTGGGGTGATGGGGTATATATAGTATTCGGAGAACCGTTAAGATCGTTTCATGGAAAACGTGCCACGATCCAAGGCGTACACTTGTCGGAACCTTATGGTGGCTGAAATTAGGTTCTTATCCGCTGACTAGACGATTGAGAATGTGTGGTTGAGAATCAAACAGCTGGGACCCGTTGTTAAAAACATGGAATCTGGTCCAGAAGGGGGCTCGCGTGACGCTAAGGCCCGTCGCGTCACGCTAGGCCCCTGTTTTGGCAGATTTTACAGAAATGGTCCCTGCACCTTGTTTAAGCGATTTTCGATGCGTTTGAACCCCGTTAACCTCATTTCAAGGCTCTAAAATGAAGTTAAAGTATAGGGAACTCAAAACATGCTCAAAAATATGTCGGATGTCGGTTCGTTTGGTCGTACGATCGCGATGTTCGCTTAATTACGACGGAATGCGCATAAGCGTGAAAAACGATCCAAATGACGCGACGAATGGATTTTTCTTAAGGCGAACACTAAAATATAATATAGTCATGCTTACATAAATTTTTGGATGTCCGGATGTATTCAGAACGTAAGTTATGCGCGAAAATGCAAACTTGTGCACTTTTTGACACTTTTAGTCCCTGAATGACCCAAAAGTTTATTTTAGCACACCTAACCCCTCAAAGCCTATTTCTAAGCTATGTAGAGGATATTTAAGGTGTGTTTAACTTATGGTCATGTTCCGGAATGTCTGTTACAGTTCAAATTGGCATACTTTCGCAGTTTGTCAAATTTAGTCCCTGTAAGCGATTTAACTCGATTTTGCCATACCAAAGCCTTCAAAACTTATTTCTAAGTTATGTTAAGACAATGTCACTATTCCGGAGTGTTTGTTGCATTAAACTGGTTATATTTACGCATCGGTGCGCGTATAACCTTCCAGAAAGTGATTTAGAGTTTGGAAATCGAACAAAAGTTGATATGTGTAAACGATACACATATTTTTACAAATCCCAAGTATGAAATAAAATGTTTCATTGGTTTGGCATTTGTTTGATGGCCATGAAGGCACAGGTGTTACAGTCTCCCCTACTTTAGGAAATTTCGTCCCGAAATTTTATTTAGAGGAAACTTGTGAGAGTTTAAAACATAAAGTTGAAAAAGATCAAACAACATTGGTTAGGGTTCTGAACTTCTAGTAACCTTAATAACATCATGCTTGCAATGTAAGAGGGATACTTATATACAAGTATATAAAGCGTCATTGGTGCGTCCACCGTACCTCCATTACATCGTTCTCATTTTGTTATTGTTGTCACTATCAGTTCTTACACATAATAAACCTTACTGGGTTTCTGTGCACTAAATTTCATAATTATGTACGCGTCCATAATTAGACAATTCCTTGCATAGTTCACTCAGTCCATTTTATAATGTGCAGGGGAAAACCAAATGAACAATCCTGTGATGAGTGTGACTAGACCGCCATAGAGTCCTTTTAATTAAATCAATAAATGATCTAAATAGACTATCAAGGAGTCTGTCCAGCTACATCACTAGATGTCATTCTTTAACCAAATTGTGAATCAATCTTTTTGACTAGACCACTAAAGGTCTCTTATGAATCATGGAGTGGTACTATATAATCCAAGGGTCTTAACTATTACATAGAAGCCCATTCAGGATTTAAGGTAGTACCTTTTGGAATATCCTACTACGAATCCCTCATATCAAGATATGAAAGATTCTACGAGGATTTGGATAATGAATACCCAGAGTATACCAAAAACATGAAATGCATAAATGAAAACACCAAATATGTAAACACATAATCACATAACCACAAAATTGTTTGTTAACTTGTTTGTTAACATGAAATCCATGGTTGTGAAACATTACTCGATATGGGCATTATGAGTTCACAGTCATGCCATTCGGTGTGACTAATGCTCCTGCTGTTTTCATGGACTTAATGAATAGGGTCTGCAAACCCTATTTGGATCAGTTCGTCATTGTTTTTATTGATGACATCTTGATATACTCTAAGACGCAAGCTGACCACGAGCAACATCTTCGTCTTACTTTGGAACTCCTAAAGAAAGAGCAACTTTTCGCCAAATTCTCCAAGTGCGAATTTTGGCTTAAAGAAGTTCAATTTTTGGGACATATTATAAACGAACAAGGTATTCATGTTGATCCCTCCAAGATCAGTGCGATTAAGGATTGGGATACACCTACTACTCCTACTGAAGTTCGTTCTTTTCTTGGTCTAGCGGGTTATTATCGCCGCTTCATAGAAAACTTCTCGAAGATTGCAGTTCCTCTAACTGCTCTAACTCAGAAGAAAATGCCCTTTTATTGGGGATACAAACAAGAGGAAGCTTTTCAACACCTGAAGCAGAAGCTTTGCGATGCGCCTGTTCTATCATTGCCTGAGGGTGATGATGATTTTGTTGTGTATTGTGATGCATCGAAATTGGGTCTTGGCTGTGTTCTTATGCAAAGGAACAAAGTCATAGCTTATGCATCGAGGCAGTTGAAGATACATGAGAAGAACTACACCACTCATGATCTTGAGTTGGGTGCAGTTGTTTTCGCTCTAAAGATCTGGAGACACTATTTGTACGGTACAAAATGTGTGGTTTTCACAGACCACAAAAGTCTTCAGCATATCTTCAACCAGAAAGAACTCAACATGAGGCAACGACGTTGGGTTGAGCTTTTAAACGACTATGACTGTGAAATTCGCTACCATCCTGGTAAGGCGAATGTCGTAGCTGATGCATTGAGTCGTAAGGAACGTACTAAGCTTCATTGTGTACGTGTTCAATCTGTTATTCAAGCTCGATCCGATATCCAAGCACGCATTTCTCAAGCTCAACAATCTTGTGTTTCACAAGGTCTAATGGATAAGGAATTTCCCTATCACATAACACCTGCTCTGGAACTGAAGGACAATGGATCGTATTACTTCATGGACCGTTTGTGGGTCCCAAGCCTAGATGATCTTCGTACCTTGCTTATGGATGAAGCCCATAAGTCTCGCTATTCTATTCATCCGGGCTCAGATAAGATGTATAAGGATCTTCGTATTCATTATTGGTGGCCTGGTATGAAGAAAGACATTGCTTTATACGTGTCAAAATGCCTTACTTGTCTAAAGGTAAAGGCTGAACATCAACGTCCTTCTGGTTTATTGGAGCAACCAGAGATCCCAGTTTGGAAATGGGAAAACATTACTATGGATCTTGTTACCAAACTCCCGCGCACAAAGAAAGGTCATGATGCCATCTGGGTAGTCGTTGATCGTCTTACAAAGTCAGCACATTTCTTGCCAATCCGTGAGGATTTTCCTGCTGACAGACTTGCACAAATCTATGTGGATGAAATTGTAGCTCGACATGGTGTTCCGATGAACATCATTTCTGACAGAGATGCTCGTTTCACTTCTCATTTTTGGAGAACCATGCAATCTGCTATGGGGACCCAACTTAATCTGAGCACAGCTTATCATCCGCAAACGGATGGTCAATCTGAGAGAACAATCCAGACTCTGGAGGATATGCTAAGAGCTTGTGTGATCGATTTTGGTGGTAGCTGGGATTCACATCTTAAATTGATTGAATTCTCCTACAACAACAGTTATCACACTAGCATCAAAATGGCTCCTTTCGAGGCTCTCTATGGTCGAAAATGTCGTTCACCAGTCTGCTGGAATGAGATTGGCGAGGCTCAAATTACTGGACCTGCCCTCATTTTAGAGACAACTGACAAGGTCAAGAAAGTTCGTGATAACCTTCAGGCAGCTAGAAGCCGTCAGAAGATTTACGCGGACCTAAAACGCAAAGCCTTGGAATTTCAAGTCGGTGATCGAGTATTACTTAAGGTCTCACCTTGGAAAGGTGTGATCAGATTTAAAAAGAAAGGAAAACTTGCACTTAGATACGTTGGACCATTCAAGATCGTCGAAAGAATCGGAAAGGTAGCCTACAGACTTGAGTTACCTCCTGAACTTGGAAATGTTCATCCAACTTTTCACGTGTCCAATCTCAAGAAGTGTTCAGCTGATGAGAACTTCTCCATACCGCTTGACGAAATTCGTGTTGGCAAAACACTGAAATTTGTTGAGAAACCAGTGGAAATCATGGAACGTGAAGTCAAGTGGCTTAAACGCAAGCGCATTCCTTTGGTCAAAGTTCGCTGGGAAGCTAAGCGTGGACCTGAGTTTACTTGGGAACGCGAAGATCAAATGAAGGCGAAATATCCACATCTTTTTCCACGAGTTTCCTCTAAATAAATTTCGGGACGAAATTTCCACAAGTAGGGGAGACTGTAACAACTGTGCTTGTAATCACTATGAACAGTTCTGTTATCAATAAAACAATGTTATTTGATCCCAATGTTTGTTTGATTTTGTTTTACATTTTTCATGTTTTGACTTTTGTTCAATTCCAAACTCTACATCACTTTCTGGAGAATTATACGCAAACTAGTGCGTAAACGTACTCAGTTAAATGCGAGAAATACTCTGGAAGATCAACATATACTCAACATACCTTAAATAACCTTTACATAACTTAGAAATAAGTTTTGAAGGCTTTGGTATGGCAAAAACAAGTTAATTCGCTTACAGGGACTAAATATGACAAACTGCGAAAGTATGTCAATTTGAACTGTAACGAACATTCCGGAACATAACCATAAGTTAAACACACCTTAAATATCCTTTACATAGCTTAGAAATAGGCTTTGAGGGGTTCGGTGTGCTAAAATAAACTTTTGGGTCATTCAGGGACTAAAAGTGTCAAAAAGTGCACAAGTTTGCATTTTCGCGCATAACTTACGTTCTGAATACATCCGGACTTCCAAAAATTTATGTGAGCATGACTATATTATATTTTAGTGTTCGCCATAAGAAAAATCCATTCGTCACGTCATTTGGATCGTTTTTCGCGCTTATGCGCATTCCGTCGTAATTAAGCGAACATCGTGTTCGTACGACCAAACGAACCATCACCCGGCATAATTTTTAGCATGTTTCATGTCCACAATGTTTAGGCAACATTTTAGGGCCTTAAAGTTGGCTTTACGGGCCTTAGAAGTGCCGGAAATGGGCTGAATACACAACAGGGACCAAAACTGTAATTTCTGATCTGTGCAGGCCAGGCGGCCCGCCTCAGTTTCTGTTAACTCCCACGCGGGCCGCGTCCGACTCTCTGATCAGATTAGAACGAACAGTCAGCAACTTCCAGCTGTTTGATCCATACCCACACATTTCCCACTTGCCTAATCTGTTGATAAACATCATTTTTAGCCACCATGAGTTTCCGACACTTGTACGGCTTGGATTAAGGCACGATATTCAACAAACGATCTTAACGGTTACCCGAAAACTATAAATACCCCACCCCCACAACTTCTAAACCCACAAGAATCTGATCTATTTGACTCTAAGTTGGAACCATTGTTTCATACCTGAGTTATTGTGATCACGATTAGCATTCGGGGACCCTTCGTAAGTATTCTTTCGTTCTTTTCCTTATTTTACTGCTTTTCGAGTCAGAAAGTCAAACTTTGTTTGACTTTCAGCGTTGACCAGTAATGGTCAATGCGAAGTTCGTTGGAACTTCGCAACGTGAGTGTAATCACGTTGGTTATAGTCCCTTGGGACTATGCCTACTGATTACCACGTTGTCTAGGGTCGTAGGGTAAGCGATCTAATAAATCGCTTATACCTCGAACCCGACCCGTTTTGGTCGATCATTAGGATCCGACCAAATACATTAGGTGACCATAGTAGGTAGGGAATAATCTTCCGAGGTTATACCCTATGGTCACATCGTTTAAGTAGTTGTATGATAGGTAGTTTATATGCCTTAGGTAAATTACCAGAATACCCTTTTCATGTATAATTGGTAATTAAGCATATGTAACCTAAACCTTTGTCACATAACTGATTATGTAACATGTTTAGGCATATAACACTTGTCATAGGGCTAGTTAGTCGGACCGAACGCGTTTCACGCGCACGACGCGTTAAAGTAGCATAAGCTTCCTAAACGGGTCGTAATGGGTCGTAAACACTTAGGTTAGGTTTCATTTAGTATGTAGGCTTTGTTAAACCATATGACACGAGTCTCTATACTCGTTTGGTTTACGAACCCTCATTCTATCAGATCTTCCGATTTAGGTCCGGTTTATTAACATAGTTACCTATATTAGGTGCCGTTTGATATCCTCGATCTCTAGCATTGTTTGGTTGTTACTCAAGGACTACTGAGCAATCTCAAGTGAGTACATAGACCCCTCTTTTACTGTTTTCCAAACTGTTTTGGGGTGGAACACATGTGCCTACTTGTTACTTTCATGCTTTCCTGTTTTCACATCATATACATGCTATGTTCAATAGTACATTTATAGTACATGTTTTACATTACATTTTATGCTATGTATGTCCATTGCGTGCATACTTAGTACATCGTTTTACATTTACATTTTATGCTATGTATGTCCATTGCATGCATACTTAGTATATTGTTTTCATCACATGCTTACATTTTGTTATGACATTTGGGTTGTTTACAATGGAACAATACATTCATTAACATTAGCTACTCCGTTCGTTAGTAGGTAGTGGTACCATAGGAATTGACAACTCCCGTTCCGGACATCCCAGGGAAAGGGGATGAAAGGAATGACCGAATTTGATGATATAAGACAGATAGACCTTTAATTTGTTTAAAGGGTTTATCACCACAGTCACAAGGCTTGGATGTATGCATTTTCACAATACCGCATAAATGTTAATATTAAATATTTGCATGCATTTTTCCACAAAGACATAAGATTGATTTAAACCATGTTTTACTTCAATATTTTGTTTTTGTGCATATGGTTTAGTTGAGACATTTCACTTGCCATACATGACATTTTGACATAGACATTTTTCACAAAGACATTTGACAAAGATATTTGACATAGACATTTGACATGGATATTTGACATAGACATTTGACATGGATAATTTGACATAGACATTTGACATGGATATTTGACATAGACATTTGACATGATTTACATTTGACACATAACATGTTTGACAATTGTTTCACACTACATGATTTACATCTTGACATGAACACTTTGACATATTATTCAATACATTTTGCCAATTGTTTTAAACATAGACTTCTTACATTGGTTGGTCTGGTTTGATTAAGTGATTAAGTAACGATGCGTGTGTAATATGATACAAGCATGGTGGATACGCCGCTGGTACTTCCTATATATAAGTGTTTGTATGGTATTACATGTCGTAACGTTATTTGAATCATTTCAATATTGAGACATAGAACATTTTATACAAATAACATACTTTTCACAAGACATTGATTTACAAACAACTTAACTTATACAAACACATTTTTACATGGTTATTTATTTAACCTGACATTTACTTATACATATCATCTGATCTTATTGCTTTCAAATGATTTACAAGACAAAGCAAATTACAAGGTTCATGACTAAACATTTTTCTTAAACATAAGTCATGAATCCTATTTTCACAAACCTATGTATCTCACAGGCATTTTTATGCTGACGTACCTATTTTCACATGTGTTTTCAGGTGCTTTTCCGTAGGATGTTGATCATGATACTAGGGCGGACCTGTGCCTTAGAGACTTTAAAAGAAGATAGACTATGTTTAATTATGTTCTGAACTCTTAATTTACTGTTTTGAGACAATGTAACACCCCTGTTGATAAATAAATACAACTTTGTATGCCATGGTTATGAAACAATTAGTTCTGTTACAACACTCCCCGATGTTTCCGCCACGCTTTGTATGTTATACGTGGTCGGGGTGTGACAGAAGAGTCTATGTTTAAACCAATTGTCAAATGTATTGAATAATATGTCAAAGTGTTTATGTCAAGATGTAAATCATGTAGTGTGAAACAATTGTCAAACATGTTATATGTCAAATGTAAATCATGTCAAATGTCTATGTCAAATATCCATGTCAAATGTCTATGTCAAATATCCATGTCAAATGTCTATGTCAAATATCCATGTCAAATGTTTATGTAAAAAATGTCTATGTCAAATGTCTATGTCAAATATCCATGTCAAATGTCTATGTCAAATATCTTTGTCAAATGTCTTTGTGAAAAATGTCTATGTCAAAATGTCATGTATGGCAAGTGAAATGTCTCAACTAAACCATATGCACAAAAACAAAATATTGAAGTAAAACATGGTTTAAATCAATCTTATGTCTTTGTGGAAAAATGCATGCAAATATTTAATATGAACATTTATGCGGTATTGTGAAAATGCAAACATCCAAGCCTTGTGACTGTGGTGATAAACCCTTTAAACAAATTAAAGGTCTATCTGTCTTATATCATCGAATTCGGTCATTCCTTTCATCCCCTTTCCCTGGGATGTCCGGAACGGGAGTTGTCAATTCCTATGGTACCACTACCTACTAACGAACGGCGTAGCTAATGTTAATGAATGTATTGTCCCATGTAAACAAACCAAATGCCATACCAAAATGTAAACATGTGAAAACAATGCACTAAGTATGTAATCAAATGAACATACGTAGCGTGAAATGTCATGTAAAACGATGTACTAAGTAATGCACACAATGGGCACACCTAGCATGAAAATGTCATGTAAAACAATGTACTAAGCAATGCACAAAATGGGCACACCTAGCATGAAATGTAATGTAAAACAATGTACTAAGCAATGCACACAATGGGCACACCTAGCATGAAATGTAATGAAATCATGTACTATAATGTACTAACGAACATAGCAGTATATGATGTTAAAATAGGAAAGCATGAAAGTAACAAGTAGGCACATGTGTTCCACCCCAAAACAGTTTGAAAACAGTAAAAGAGGGGTTCTATGTACTCACTTGAGATTGCTCAGTTGTTAAAAGATAACCACCAAGTAATGCTATAGATCTCGGAATCAAACGACACCTAATATAGGTAACTATGTTAATAAACCGGACCTGAATCGGAAGATCGGGTAGCATGAGGGTTTGTAAACCAAACGAGTGTAGAGACTCGTGTCATTTGGTTTAACAAAGCCTACATACTAAATGAAACCTAACATAAATGTTTATGACCCATTACGACCCGTTTAGGTAGCTTATGCTACTTTAACGCGTCGTTCGCGTGAAACGCGTTCGGACCGCCTAACTAGTCCTATGACAAGTGTTATACGCCTAAACATGTTACATAATCAGTTATGTGACAAAAGTTTAGGTTACATATGCTTAATTACCAATTATACATGAAAAGGCTATTCTGGTAATTTACCTAAGGCATATAAACTACCTATCATACAACTACTTAAACGATGTGACCATAGGGTATAACCTCGGAAGGTTATTCCCTACCTACTATGGTCACCTAATGTATTTGGTCGGATCCTAATGATCGACCAAACGGGTCGGGTTCGAGGTATAAGCGATTTATTAGATCGCTTACCCTACGACCCTAGACAACGTGGTAATCAGTAGGCATAGTCCCAAGGGACTATAACCAACGTGATTACACTCACGTTGCGAAGTTCCAACGAACTTCGCATTGACCATTACTGGTCAACGCTGAAAGTCAAACAAAGTTTGACTTTCTGACTCGAAAAGCAGTAAAATAAGGAAAAGAACGAAAGAATACTTACGAAGGGTCCCCGAATGCTAATCGTGATCACAATAACTCAGGTATGAAACAATGGTTCCAACTTAGAGTCAAATAGATCAGATTCTTGTGGGTTTAGAAGTTGTGGGGGTGGGGTATTTATAGTTTTCGGGTAACCGTTAAGATCGTTTGTTGAATATCGTGCCTTAATCCAAGCCGTACAAGTGTCGGAAACTCATGGTGGCTAAAAATGATGTTTATCAACAGATTAGGCAAGTGGGAAATGTGTGGGTATGGATCAAATAGCTGGAAGTTGCTGACTGTTCGTTCTAATCTGATCAGAGAGTCGGACGCGGCCCGCGTGGGAGTTAACAGAAACTGAGGCGGGCCGCCTGGCCTGCACAGATCAGAAATTACAGTTTTGGTCCCTGTTGTGTATTCAGCCCATTTCCGGCACTTCTAAGGCCCGTAAAGTCAACTTTAAGGCCCTAAAATGTTGCCTAAACATTGTGGACATGAAACATGCTAAAAATTATGCCGGGTGATGGTTCGTTTGGTCGTACGAACGCGATGTTCGCTTAATTACGACGGAATGCGCATAAGTGCGAAAAACGATCCAAATGACGTGACGAATGGATTTTTCTTATGGCGAACACTAAAATATAATATAGTCGTGCTCACATAATTTTTTGGATGTCCGGATGTATTCAGAACGTAAGTTATGCACGAAAATACAAACTTGTGCACTTTTTGACACTTTTAGTCCCTGAATGACCCAAAAGTTTATTTTAGCACACCGAACCCCTCAAAGCCTATTTCTAAGCTATGTAAAGGATATTTAAGGTGTGTTTAACTTATGGTTATGTTCCGGAATGTTCGTTACAGTTCAAATTGACATACTTTCGCAGTTTGTCATATTTAGTCCCAGTAAGCGAATTAACTTGTTTTTGCCATACCAAAGCCTTCAAAACTTATTTCTAAGTTATGTAAAGGTTATTTAAGGTATGTTGAGTATATGTTGATGTTCCAGAGTATTTCTCTCATTAAACTGAGTACGTTTACGCACTAGTTTGCGTATAATTCTCCAGAAAGTGATGTAGAGTTTGGAATTGAACAAAAGTCAAAACATGAAAAATGTAAAACAAAATCAAACAAACATTGGGATCAAATAACATTGTTTTATTGATAATAGAACTGTTCATAGTGATTACAAGCACAGTTGTTACAGTCTCCCCTACTTGTGGAAATTTCGTCCCGAAATTTATTTAGAGGAAACTCGTGGAAAAAGATGTGGATATTTCGCCTTCATTTGATCTTCGCGTTCCCAAGTAAACTCAGGTCCACGCTTAGCTTCCCAGCGAACTTTGACCAAAGGAATGCGCTTGCGTTTAAGCCACTTGACTTCACGTTCCATGATTTCCACTGGTTTTCTCAACAAATTTCAGTGTTTTGCCAACACGAATTTCGTCAAGCGGTATGGAGAAGTTCTCATCAGCTGAACACTTCTTGAGATTGGACACGTGAAAAGTTGGATGAACATTTCCAAGTTCAGGAGGTAACTCAAGTCTGTAGGCTACCTTTCCGATTCTTTCGACGATCTTGAATGGTCCAACGTATCTAGGTGCAAGTTTTCCTTTCTTTCCAAATCTGATCACACCTATCCAAGGTGAGACCTTAAGTAATACTCAATCACCGACTTGAAATTCCAAGGCTTTGCGTTTTGGGTCCGCGTAAATCTTCTGACGGCTTCTAGCTGCCTGAAGGTTATCACGAACTTTCTTGACCTTGTCAGTTGTCTTTAAAATGAGGGCAGGTCCAGTAATTTGAGCCTCGCCAATCTCATTCCAGCAGACTGGTGAACGACATTTTCGACCATAGAGAGCCTCGAAAGGAGCCATTTTGATGCTAGTGTGATAACTGTTGTTGTAGGAGAATTCAATCAATTTAAGATGTGAATCCCAACTACCACCAAAATCGATCACACAAGCTCTAAGCATATCCTCCAGAGTCTGGATTGTTCTCTCAGATTGACCATCCGTTTGCGGATGATAAGCTGTGCTCAGATTAAGTTGGGTCCCCATGGCAGATTGCATGGTTCTCCAAAAATGAGAAGTGAAACGAGCATCTCTGTCAGAAATGATGTTCAACGGAACACCATGTCGAGCTACAATTTCATCCACATAGATTTGAGCAAGTCTGTCAGCAGGAAAATCCTCACGGATTGGCAAGAAATGTGCTGACTTTGTAAGACGATCAACGACTACCCAGATGGCATCATGACCTTTCTTTGTGCGCGGGAGTTTGGTAACAAGATCCATAGTAATGTTTTCCCATTTCCAAACTGGGATCTCTGGTTGTACCAATAAACCAGAAGGACGTTGATGTTCAGCCTTAACCTTAAGACAAGTAAGGCATTTGGATACGTATAAGGCAATGTCTTTCTTCATACCAGGCCACCAATAATGAATACGAAGATCCTTATACATCTTATCTGAGCCCGGATGAATAGAATAGCGAGACTTATGGGCTTCATCCATAAGCAAGGTACGAAGATCATCTAGGCTTGGGACCCACAAACGGTCCATGAAGTAATACGATCCATTGTCCTTCAGTTCCAGAGCAGGTGTTATGTGATAGGGAAATTCCTTATCCATTAGACCTTGTGAAACACAAGATTGTTGAGCTTGAGAAATGCGTGCTTGGATATCGGATCGAGCTTGAATAACAGATTGAACACGTACACAATGAAGCTTAGTACGTTCCTTACGACTCAATGCATCAGCTACGACATTCGCCTTACCAGGATGGTAGCGAATTTCGCAGTCATAGTCGTTTAAAAGCTCAACCCAACGTCGTTGCCTCATGTTGAGTTCTTTCTGGTTGAAGATATGCTGAAGACTTTTGTGGTCTGTGAAAACCACACATTTTGTACCGTACAAATAGTGTCTCCAGATCTTTAGAGCGAAAACAACTGCACCCAACTCAAGATCATGAGTGGTGTAGTTCTTCTCATGTATCTTCAACTGCCTCGATGCATAAGCTATGACTTTGTTCCTTTGCATAAGAACACAGCCAAGACCCAATTTCGATGCATCACAATACACAACAAAATCATCATCACCCTCAGGCAATGATAGAACAGGCGCATCGCAAAGCTTCTGCTTCAGGTGTTGAAAAGCTTCCTCTTGTTTGTATCCCCAATAAAAGGGCATTTTCTTCTGAGTTAGAGCAGGTAGAGGAACTGCAATCTTCGAGAAGTTTTCTATGAAGCGGCGATAATAACCCGCTAGACCAAGAAAAGAACGAACTTCAGTAGGAGTAGTAGGTGTATCCCAATCCTTAATCGCACTGATCTTGGAGGGATCAACATGAATACCTTGTTCGTTTATAATATGTCCCAAAAATTGAACTTCTTTAAGCCAAAATTCGCACTTGGAGAATTTGGCGAAAAGTTGCTCTTTCTTTAGGAGTTCTAAAGTAAGACGAAGATGTTGCTCGTGGTCAGCTTGCGTCTTAGAGTATATCAAGATGTCATCAATAAAAACAATGACGAACTGATCCAAATAGGGTTTGCAGACCCTATTCATTAAGTCCATGAAAACAGCAGGAGCATTAGTCACACCGAATGGCATGACTGTGAACTCATAATGCCCATATCGAGTACGGAACGCTGTCTTTGGAATATCTTCTTCATGCACCCGTAGTTGATGATATCCAGATCGCAGATCAATCTTCGAGAAATAAGAAGCACCTTGTAACTGATCAAAGAGGTCGTCTATGCGAGGTAGAGGATATCGATTCTTGATGGTAAGCTTGTTAAACTCACGATAATCGATACACATTCTAAAGGATCCATCCTTCTTCTTGACAATACCGTCACCTATCCTTAGGCGACGACCACAACAAGAACATAAATTTCAAAACCGCTTTGAAAACTAATCATCTGTTCTAGGATGATTGATTACTAGGTTTTGAACCCTCTATTGTAAGGTTTTGAACTCTCTATTATATGGTTTTGAACCCCTTTGAGTTTTCAAAACTTCGTCAAGGTTTTGGGTTTTAAATAATGTGAACACGTGCAAACTGGAAGGGTGAATGCCTGTATTCCGGGTTTTCTGTCTAGGCAAGCACTTCGTATACATCTCATCAGACGCAAGACCAGTTGTGCTTACCTGGGAATTCTTGGGATGAGTGCTCACTTATAGGCGAGCATGTCTTCGCGATACATTATTTTTGACCCATTTACTTTGATTAGTCACCGTCTCATTTGTTTGCCTTAGGTAACAAACAAATGATCGCAATTATCATGCGTTATCATTCTGTTTTGATTGTCCAATAACCTTTCACCTGTTTCTCCCTATGCCTTTCTTTTCTTCAAGAATGTCTCTTCATCACGATGACGCCCAGATATCTGAGCAAGCAGCCAAATTCGCTCAGCGAATAGGCGAAGTAGTCCTGAAGGCTGTTGAATTAGCTACTGCCATGTATCATCTCCAGGATGAAGCCACTCAAGAGTCACCAAGACAGGCAGGACCTAGTCAGGCGACAACACCATCAGCCAAGAAACCAATCGAGGAATCAAAGACCATGGATGAACGATCCCCTAAGAAGTCAAAGAAGCGAAAGGCTTCTCAGAACTTTGCCATGGTCGCTCACAATGGTAAAGCAGTCCCCAACCAACCAGCTCAACCCCCTGCTAGGTGTGTATGGCTTTTCCTATGATACCTACATCAAGGAACTATGTACCTTACAAACTACTCTTGTGATTTCTCCCTTTCAAATGATTGCTCATGATTCCCTCGAAAATTTTAAGTACTCGTTTCACTCTAAGAAACAAAGTACAGAAAATTAAGTGACATTATGAGTAATCGTGCTTTTCGCACATCTGTGCCTTTAAATCCTTGGTTAGATAACTAAGGGTATTTTCAAATCTCATACCCATTATGTTTTGATTTTTCAACATACACAGTACCAGTATTTCAAAACAATCTTCATGATCTCAAAACATTTCATATAGTTTGAAAACAATTTTTCTAGATGCATTGTCTATGTTATTTCAAAAACATTGGCCATGTTATCGAAACCAACCTTCCTAATTTTAAAATATTTCATATAGTCTGAAGACAATATTAACACAATACATTTTCTGATCAAGTGCATGATTTCGAAAAGCATCATTCATGTCTTTCAAAAAACCTTATACATAATTTCAAAATTCATCTCGCATGATTTTAAAACATTTTTGTAAATATATCTACCTAATACACCTACTTTATGATTTCAAAAAGTATTATATATAAGGTTTCAAAAACGTTAAACACATTTTTCTTAAAGGAACCCCATGCATAGTTTTCAAAAATATTTTCCTCATACATTGACTTAATCTTCAAATTCTGCTTCATATGTCGCCTTGACATATCAAGCATCTCAACTTCATAAGCGTTCTTACTTCATGTTTTGACATAAGCACATCCAGTGCAAGGTTTCAAAACATCTTCAACTTCTAAAAATCATATGGGATCTTTTTATCTTCACAATTAGATCCTTGTGGATGATTATCATTCAAATCAGAGTCCTTAATTGGATTCCTTATGTACCTAAATTCGAACATTTCGGTTCCTAATAATCGAAATTGAATTTTCTTTTTGAATCTTTCTATCTTTATAGTTGGATTCTTGATAACATTTAAAGTACCAAATGGAATCCACGGAATGGATTCCGGGTATGCTTTAACTGCATGTACGCAATTAACAAGACAAATTAACAAACAATTTTGTGGTTATGTGACTATGTGGTTATTCATCTTGTGTTTTCTTTTATGCATTTTGGGTTTTCTTCATTGCATTTTTTTGTGTTTTTGTATACTCTGGATATTCGTTATCCAAATCCTCGTAGAATCTTTCATATCTTCATATGATGGATTCGTAGCAGGATATTCAAAAGGCGCTACCTTAAATCCTTAATGGGCTTCTATGTAATAGTTAAGACCCTTGGATTATATAGTACCACTCCATGATTCTTAAGAGACCTTTAGTGGTCTAGTCAGAAAGATTGATTCACAATTTGGTTTAAGAACGACATCCAGTGATGTAGCTGAACAGACTCCTTGCTAGTCTATTTAGATCATTTATTGATTTAATTAAAAGGACTCTATGGCGGTCTAGTCACGCTCATCACAGGTTCATTCATATGGTTTTCCCCTACACATTATAAAATAGACTGTGTGAACTGTGCAAGGAATTGTATGATTATGGACGCGTACATAATTATGAAATTTAGTGCACAGAAACCCAGTAAGATTTATTATGTGTAAGAACCGATAGTGACAACAATAACAAAATGAGAACAATGTAATGGAGGTACGGTGGAAGCACCAATGACGCTTCATATACTTGTATATAAGTATCCCTCTTACATTGCAAGCACGATGTTATTAAAGTTACTAGAAGTTCAGAACCCTAATCAATATTGTTCGATCTTTTCAACTTCATGTTTTCAAGCTCTCACAAGTTTCCTCTAAATAAATTTCGGGACGAAATTTCCTAAAGTAGGGGAGACTGTAACACCTGTGCCTCCACGGCCATCAAACAAATACCAAACCAATGAAATATTATATTTCATACGTGGGATTTGTAAAAATATGTGTATCATTTGCACATATCAATTCTTGTTCAATTTCAAACTCTAAATCGCTTTCTGGAAGGTTATACGCGCACCGATGCGTAAATATAACCAGTTTAATGCAACAAACACTCCGGAATAGTGACATAGGCTTAACATACCTTAAATAACCTTTACATAACTTAGAAATAAGTTTTGAAGGCTTTGGTATGGCAAAATCAAGTTAAATCGCTTACAGGGACTAAAGTTGACAAACTGCGAAAGTATGCCAATTTGAACTGTAACAGACATTCCGGAACATGAACATAAGTTAAACACACCATAAATATCCTTTACATAGCTTAGAAATAGGCTTTAAGGGGTTTGGTGTGCTAAAATAAACTTTTGGGTCATTCAGGGACTAAAAGTGTCAAAAAGTGCACAAGTTTGCATCTTCGCGCATAACTTACGTTCTGAATACATCCGGACATCCAAAGATTTATGTAAGCATGACTATATTATACTTTAGTGTTTGGCTTGACAAAAATCCATTCTCCGCGTCATTTGGATCGTTTTTCGCGCTTATGCGCATTCCGTCGTAATTAAGCGAACATCGCGTTCGTACGACCAAACGAACCAACACCCGGCATATTTTTGAGCATGTTTCATGTCCTCAATGTTTAGGCAACATTTTAGGGCCTTAAAGTTAGCTTTACGGGCCTTAGAAGTGTCGGAAATGGCCTTAAACACGTGTAGGGACTGAAACTGTAATTTCTGAAACTTTGTTCTGATCTGTGACTGCTAGGCGGCCCGCCTCAGTTCCTGAGCATCCTTAGGCGGCCCGCGTCAGACCTTCTGACCAGGTTAAATGTTTCTAACAGCAGATTGCAGCTGTTTAATCCTCCACCACACAATCCCAATTGTCTAGTCAGCTGATAAGGATCAAATTTTAGTCACCATAAGGTCCCGACACTTGTACGGGTGGGATTATGTAACACCTGTGTCATTTCAACCATCAAACAAATGCCAAACCAATGAAATATTGTATTTCATACTTTGGACTTGTATAAATATGTGTATCTTTTGCACATATCGACTCATGTTTGATTTCAAGCTCTAGATCGCCTTCTGGAAGGTTATACGCGCACTGATGTGTAGATATAACCAGTTTAATCCAACGAACACTCCGGAATAGTGAAATAGGCTTAACATACCTTAAATAACCTTTACATAACTTAGATATAAGTTTTGGAAGGATTGGTGTGGTGAAATCAAAGTTTAATCGCTTACAGGGGCTAAAGTTGACAAACTGCGAAAGTATGCCAATTTGAATTGTAACGAACATTCCGGAACATGACCATAAGTTAAACACACCTTAAATATCCTTTACATAGCTTAGAAATAGGCTTTGAGGGGTTCGGTGTGTTAAAATAAACTTTTGGGTCATTTAGGGACTAAAAGTGTCAAAAAGTGCACAAGTTTGCATTTTCGCGCATACCTTACGTTCTGAATACATCCGGACATCCAAAAATTTATGTGAGCATGACTATATTATATTTTAGTGTTCGCCTTAAGAAAAAATCCATTCGTCGCGTCATTTGGATCGTTTTTCGCGCTTATGCGCATTCCGTCGTAATTAAGCGAACATCGCGACCGTACGGCCAAACGAACCGACATCCGAGATATTTTTGAACACATTTTAAGTTCCCTATACTTTAACTTCATTTTAGAGCTTTGAAATGGGGTTAACGGGCCTTAAACGTGTCGAAAATGGGCTGAATGCATAACAGGGACCAAAAGTGTAAATCTGCCAAACTTAGGCCTAGCGGTGCGCTACACTTTTAGTGTAGCGGTGCGCTAGCCTATGCCAGAACAGATAATAACAAACAGTCAGCAGATTATCAGCTGATTAAACCACAACCACATGTTTGCAACTTGCATTTTCAGCTGATAAACATCATTTCTAGCCACCACAACTTTGTGACAAGTGTACGGCTCGGATCGTGGCACGATATTCAAGAAACGATCCTAACGGCTCTACTTTTCCTATAAATACCCACCCCCCCATTGCTTCAAAACCCACAAATCTGATCATTTGGGCTCTAAGTTGGAACCTTCGTTTCATACCTGAGTTACTTGGATCGGGATTAGCATTCGGGGACCCTTCGTAAGTCCTCTTTCGTTCTTTTATTGCTTTTCGAGTCCGAAAGTCAAACTTTGTTTGACTTTCTGCATTGACCAGTTTATGGTCGATGCAAAGTTCGTTTGAACTTCATAACGTGAGCGTGATCACGATGGTTATAGTCCCTAGCGACTATACCTACTGATTACCACGTTATCTAGGCTCAGTGACGAGCCGTAGTTTCGGGCAGAAGACGTATTCTTACGTATTTTGTAACCAAACTACTCTTAGGTATCACAACCGTTTGTTGTGATACCAAACCTGTTTTCTAAACTTAGTTAAGCATGTTTTAACATGCTTAGCTCGTCACTTTTAGTTTAGTGCTTAGATAGGGTCGTAAGGTAAGCGATCTAAACAATCGCTTATACCTTCGAACCCGACCCGTTTGGTCGATCATTAGGATCCGACCTAGCACATTAGGTGACCATAGTATATAGGGAATAACCTTACGAGGTTATACCTTATGGTCGCTTCGTTTAAGTAGTTGTATGATAGGTAGTTTATATGCCTTAGGTAAATTACCAAAATACCCCTTTGATGCCAAAATTCATTTTAAACATATGTAACATAACATTTGACATCTAAACTGATTTGACAACCATATTAGACATGTTAAGGCATATATTACTTGTCATAGGACTAGTTAGGCGGTCCGAACGCGTTTCACGCGAACGACGCGTTAAAGTAGCATAAGCCACCTAAACGGGTCGTAATGGGTCACAAACACTTAGGATAGGTTTCATTTAGTATGTAGGGTTTGTTAAACCAAATGACACGAGTCTCTACACTCATTTGGTTTACGAAACCTCATTCTATCCAATCATCCGATTAAGGTCCGGTTATTAACATAGTTACCTATATTAGGTGCCGTTTGATTCTGAGATCTCTAGCATTTCTTGGTGATTATCTTTAGACATCTGAGCAATCTCAAGTGAGTACATAGACCCCTCTTTTACTGTTTTCCAAACTGTTTTGGGGTGGAACACATGTGCCTACTTGTTACTTTCCTGCTTTCCTGTTTTCACATCATATACTGTTATGTTCGTTAGTACATTATAGTACATGATTTCATTACATTTCATGCTATGTATTGCCATTGTGTGCATTACTTAGTACATCGTTTTACATGACATTTGACATAGACATTTCGACATAGACATTTTAACATGATTGACATTTGATCATGTATTTCCCACAAAACATAACTTTGATTTAAACCAAGTTTTACTTCAATACTTTGTTTTTGTGCATATGGTTTAGTTGAGACATTTCACTTGCCATACATGGATATTTGACATAGACATTTGACATGGATATTTGACATAGACATTTGACATGGATATTTGACATAGGCATTTGACATGGATATTTGACATAGACATTTTGACATGATTTACATCTTGACATGAATACTTTGACATATTATTCAATACATTTGACAATTGATTTAAACATAGACATTTTACATTGTTTGGTTTGGTTTGATTAAGTGATTTAGTAACGATGTGTGTGTAATATGATACAAGCATGGTGGATACGCCGCTGGTACTTCCTATATATAAGTGTTTGTGTGGTATTACATGTCGTAACGTTATTTGAATCATTTCAATATTGAGACATAGAACATTTTATACAAATAACATACTTTTCACAAGACATTGATTTACAAACAACTTATCTTATACAAACACATTCTTACATGGTCATTTATTTAACCTGACATTTACTTATACATATCATCTGATCTTATTGTTTTCAAATGATTTACAAGACAAAGCAAACAAAAAGGTTCATGACTAAACATTTTTCTTAAACATAAGTCATGAATCCTATTTTTACAAACCTATGTATCTCACAGGCATTTTTATGCTGACGTACCTATTTTCACATGTGTTTTCAGGAGCTTTTCCGTAGGATGTTGATCATGATACTAGGGCGGACTTGTGCCTTAGAGACTTTAAAAGAGGATAGACTATGTTTAATTATGTTATAAACTCTTTTGTTTACTGTTCAAGACAACGTAACACCCTTGTTTAATAAATAAATAAAACTTTGTATGCCATGGTTATGAGACAATTAATTCTGTTACAACACTCCCCGACGTTTCTGCCGCGATTTGTTGTTTTACGCGGTCGGGGTGTGACAGATTAAGGCACGTTTTCCATGAAACAATCTTAACGGTGGACCTTTTACTATAAATACCCCACCCCCCATGCTTCAAAATTACAAGAATTCTGATTTGAGAACCTCTAAGTTGAAACCATTGTTTCATACCTGAGATTCTTGAATCGGGATTAGCATTCGGGGACCCTTCGTAAGTATTCTTTCGTTCTTTTTCTTTATTTTATTGCTTTTAGAGTCAGAAAGTCAAACTTTGTTTGACTTTCAGCGTTGACCAGTAATGGTCAATGCGAAGTTCGTTTGAACTTCGCAACGTGAGTGTAATCACGTTGGTTATAGTCCCTTGGGACTATGCCTACTGATTACCACGTTGTCTAGGGTCGTAGGGTAGGCGATCTGATAAATCGCTTATACCTCGAACCCGATCCATTTGGTCGATCATTAGGATCCGACCAAATACATTAGGTGACCCTAGTATAGGGCATAACCTTCTGAGGTTATACCTTATGGTCACATCGTTTAAGTAGTTGTATGATAGGTAGTTTATATGCCTTAGGTAAATTACCAGAATACCCTTTTCATGTATAATTGGTAATTAAGCATATGTAACCTAAACTTTTGTCACATAACTGATTATGTAACATGTATAGGCATATAACACTTGTCATAGGGCTAGTTAGGCGGTCCGAACGGGTTTCACGCGCACGACGCGTTAAAGTAGCATAAGCTACCTAAACGGGTCGTAATGGGTCGTAAACACTTAGGTTAGGTTTCATTTAGTATGTAGGCTTTGTTAAACCATATGACACGAGTCTCTATACTCGTTTGGTTTACGAACCCTCATTCTATCAGATCTTCCGATTTAGGTCCGGTTAATTAACATAGTTACCTATATTAGGTGCCGTTTGATATCCGCGATCTCTAGCATTGTTTGGTTGTTACTCAAGGACTACTGAGCAATCTCAAGTGAGTACATAGACCCCTCTTTTACTGTTTTCCAAACTGTTTTGGGGTGGAACACATGTGCCTACTTGTTACTTTCATGCTTTCCATGTTTTCACATCATATACTTGCTATGTTTATTAGTACATTTATAGTACATGATTCCATCGTTTTACATTACATTTTATGTTATGTATGTCCATTTAGTTCATACTTAGTACATCATTTCACATCACATCACATGCTATGTATGTTCATTTATTGCATACTTAGTACATCGTTTTCATCACATGCTTACATTTTGTTATGACATTTGGGTTGTTTACAATGGAACAATACATTCATTAACATTAGCTACGCCGTTCGTTAGTATGAAGTCATGTCAAAATGTCTATGTCAAATATCCATGTCAAATGTCTATGTCAAATATCCATGTCAAATGTCTATGTCAAATATCCATGTCAAATGTCTATGTCAAATATCCATGTCAAATGTCTATGTCAAATATCCATGTCAAATGTCTATGTCAGAATGTCATGTATGGCAAGTGAAATGTCTCAACTAAACCATATGCACAAAAACAAAGTATTGAAGTAAAACTTGGTTTAAATCAAAGCTATGTTTTGTGTAAATGCATGCAACTATTTAATATGAACATTTATGCGGTATTGTGAAAATGCATACATCCAAGCCTTGTGACTGTGGTGATAAACCCTTTAAACAAATTAAAGGTCTATCTGTCTTTTATCATCGAATTCGGTCATTCCTTTCATCCCCTTTCCCTGGGATGTCCGGAACGGGAGTTGTCAATTCCTATGGTACCACTACCTACTAACGAACGGCGTAGCTAATGTTAATGAATGTATTGTCCCATGTAAACAAACCAAATGTTATACCAAAATGTAAGCATGTGAAAACAATGCACTAAGTATGTAATCAAATGAACATACATAGCGTGAAATGTCATGTAAAACGATGTACTAAGTAATGCACATAATGGGCACACCTAGCATGAAATGTCATAAAATCATGTACTATAATGTACTAACAAACATAGCAGTATATGATGTTAAAACAGGAAAGCATGAAAGTAACAAGTAGGCACATGTGTTTCACCCCAAAACAGTTTGGAAAACAGTAAAAGAGGGGTCTATGTACTCACTTGAGATTGCTCAGTAGTCCTTGAGTAACAACCAAACAATGCTAGAGATCGCGGATATCAAACGACACCTAATATAGGTAACTATGTTAATTAACCGGACCTAGATCGGAAGATTGGGTAGCATTAGGGTTTGTAAACCAAACGAGTGTAGAGACTCGTGTCATTTGGTTTAACAAAGCCCACATACTAAATGAAACCTAACATAATTGTTTACGACCCATTACGACCCGTTTAGGTAGCTTATGCTACTTTAACGCGTCGTTCGCGTGAAACGCGTTCGGACCGCCTAACTAGTCCTATGACAAGTGTTATACGCCTAAACATGTTACATAATCAGTTATGTGACAAAAGTTTAGGTTACATATGCTTAATTACCAATTATACATGAAAAGGGTATTCTGGTAATTTACCTAAGGCATATAAACTACCTATCATACAACTACTTAAACGATGTGACCTCAGGGTATAACCTCGGAAGGTTATTCCCTACCTACTATGGTCACCTAATGTATTTGGTCGGATCCTAATGATCGACCAAACTGGGTCGGGTTCGAAGGTATAGGCGATTTATTAGATCGCCTACCCTACGACCCTAGACAACGTGGTAATCAGTGGGCATAGTCCCAAGGGACTATGACCAACGTGATTACACTCACGTTGCGAAGTTCAAACGAAATTCGCATTGACCATTACTGGTCAACGCTGAAAGTCAAACAAAGTTTGACTTTCTGACTCGAAAAGCAATAAAATAAGGAAAAGAACGAAAGAATACTTACGAAGGGTCCCCGAATGCTAATCCCGATCCAAGAACTCAGGTATGAAACAAAGGTTTCAACTTAGAGCTCTCAAATCAGAATTCTTGTAAGAAATGAGGTTGGGGTGATGGGGTATATATAGTATTCGGAGAACCGTTAAGATCGTTTCATGGAAAACGTGCCACGATCCAAGGCGTACACTTGTCGGAACCTTATGGTGGCTGAAATTAGGTTCTTATCCGCTGACTAGACGATTGAGAATGTGTGGTTGAGAATCAAACAGCTGGGACCCGCTGTTAAAAACATGGAATCTGGTCCAGAAGGGGGCTCGCGTGACGCTAAGGCCCGTCGCGTCACACTAGGCCCCTGTTTTGGCAGATTTTACAGAAATGGTCCCTGCACCTTGTTTAAGCGATTTTCGATGCGTTTGAACCCCGTTAACCTCATTTCAAGGCTCTAAAATGAAGTTAAAGTATAGGGAACTCAAAAAATGCTCAAAAATATGTCGGATGTCGGTTCGTTTGGTCGTACGATCGCGATGTTCGCTTAATTACGACGGAATGCGCATAAGCGTGAAAAACGATCCAAATGACGCGACGAATGGATTTTTATTAAGGCGAACACTAAAATATAATATAGTCATGCTTACATAAATTTTTGGATGTCCGGATGTATTCAGAACGTAAGTTATGCGCGAAAATGCAAACTTGTGCACTTTTTGACACTTTTAGTCCCTGAATGACCCAAAAGTTTATTTTAGCACACCTAACCCCTCAAAGCCTATTTCTAAGCTATGTAGAGGATATTTAAGGTGTGTTTAACTTATGGTCATGTTCCGGAATGTCTGTTACTGTTCAAATTGGCATACTTTCGCAGTTTGTCAAATTTAGTCCCTGTAAGCGATTTAACTCGATTTTGCCATACCAAAGCCTTCAAAACTTATTTCTAAGTTATGTAAAGGTTATTTAAGGTATGTTAAGACAATGTCACTATTCCGGAGTGTTTGTTGCATTAAACTGGTTATATTTACGCATCGGTGCGCGTATAACCTTCCAGAAAGCGATTTAGAGTTTGGAAATCGAACAAGAGTTGATATGTGTAAACGATACACATATTTTTAGAAATCCCAAGTATGAAATAAAATGTTTCATTGGTTTGGCATTTGTTTGATGGCCGTGAAGGCACAGGTGTTACAGTCTCCCCTACTTTAGGAAATTTCGTCCCGAAATTTTATTTAGAGGAAACTTGTGAGAGTTTAAAACATAAAGTTGAAAAAGATCAAACAACATTGGTTAGGGTTCTGAACTTCTAGTAACCTTAATAACATCATGCTTGCAATGTAAGAGGGATACTTATATACAAGTATATAAAGCGTCATTGGTGCGTCCACCGTACCTCCATTACATCGTTCTCATTTTGTTATTGTTGTTACTATCAGTTCTTACACATAATAAACCTTACTGGGTTTCTGTGCACTAAATTTCATAATTATGTACGCGTCCATAATTAGACAATTCCTTGCACAGTTCACACAGTCTATTTTATAATGTGTAGTGTAAAACCAAACGAACAAACCTATGATGAGTGTGACTAGACCGCCATAGAATCCTTTTAATTAAATCATTAAATGATCTAAATAGACTATCAAGGAGTCTGTTCAGCTACATCACTAGATGTCATTCTTTAACCAAATTTTGAATTAATCTTTTTGACTAGACCCCTTAAGGGTCTCTTATGAATCATGGAGTAGTACTATATAATCCAAGGGTCTTAACTATTACATAGAAGCCCATTTAGGATCTTAAGATAGTACCTTTTGAATATCCTACCATGAATCCCTCATATGAAAATATGAAAGATTCTACGAGGATTTGGATGACGAATATCCAGAGTATAAAAACACCAAATGTAATGAAGAAAACCCAAAATGCATAAAAGAAAACATAGTCACATAACCACAAAATTGTTTGTTAATTTGTCTTGTTAATTGCGTATATGCATTTAAAGCACACTAAGGATCCATTCCGTGGATTTCATTTGGTACTTTAAACGTTATCAAGAATCTAACTATAAAGATAGAAAGATTTTTAAAAGAGAAATTCGATTTTGATTTTAAGGAACCGAAATGTTCGAATTCAGGTACATAAGGAATCCAATTAAGGACTCTAATTTGAATGATGATCATCCACAAGGGTCTAAATGTGAAGATAAAAAGATCCCATATGGATTTTAGAAGTTGAACATGTTTTGAAACCTTGCACTGGACGTGCTTATGTCAAAACATGAAGTTGAAATGCTTTACAAAGTTGAGATGCTTGTTATGTCAAGGCGACATATGAAGCAGAATTTTGAAGGTTAAGTCAATGTATGAGGAAAATATTTTTGAAAACTATGCATGGGGTTCTTTTAAGAAAAATGTGTTTAACGTTTCTGAAACCTTATATATAATACTTTTGAAATCATAAAGTAGGTGTATTAGATAGATATATTTACAAAAATGTTTTAAAATCATGCGAGATGAATTTTGGAATTATGTATAAGGTTTTTGAAAGACATGAATGATGCTTTTCGAAATCATGCACTTGATAAGAAAATGTATTATGTTAATATTGTCTTCAGACTATATGAAATATTTTGAAATTAGGAAGGTTGGTTTTGATAACCTGGCCAATGTTTTTGAAATAACATAGATAATGTATTTAGAAAAATTGTTTTCAAACTATACGTAATGTTTGAGATCATGAAGGTTGTTTTTGAAATACTTGTACTGTATATGTTGAAAAATCCAAAACGTAATGGGTATGAGATTTGAAAATATCCTTAGTTATCTAACCAAGGATTCAAAGGCACAGATGTGCAGAAGCATGATCACTCATAATGTCACTTTATTTTCTGTACTTTGTTTCTTAGAATGAAACGAGTACTTAAAATGTTCGAGGGAATCATGAACGATCATTTGAAAGAGAGAATCACAAGAGTAGTTTGTAAGGAACATAGTTCCTTAATGCAGGTATCATAGGAAAAGTCATACATACATGTAATTATTCTTGTATATCAGAATTGTGAACAACAACTTTTATTTATGAACAAGACATATTGTTTCACAATACACGAAAACAAAAGAAACAAAGGCATAAGACAGCAACATCCTTTGTTCAACCGAATGCTCATCCAAGGGTTGGATTTGCACTGGCAATCTTCGGGCAGTTGTTCCTGAAATGGCTCGTATCGCCACAGTTGTAGCAAGTACCACGCGGAAAACGAGCTTGAGTTGGGTTGACTTGGGGTTGATTTGGACCACTTTGGTTTGGGGTAAATCGACAAACATTTGCCCGGTGACCGAGTCGCCCACATGATGCACACAAACGACACTGTAGGTGAGCTAAGTGGTGTGCATTACATTTGTCGCATATTGGGGCTGTTCCCTTGTATTGCTTCCTAACAGGTGGTGTTGCCACCCGATTGGGTCCTATTTGATTTGGTACTGCTGCTACGCAAACCTTTGCCGTATGACCTTTAAGTCCACAAATTTGGCATTTGCGGCACTTCACATTAGGGTGATGATGAAGGGTACATTGGTTGCACAAGGGTTCAATTCCGTTGTATGGCTTCCTAGCTGGTGGCCTTGCCACATGGCTAGGTCCCGCTTGATTAGGTGTAACCGCTGCGGGTTTCCTTGAAGCCTTACGCTTCCTTGACTTTGGTGCAGTCTTGACTTCTGCTTCCTTCAGTGGCTCTTGAGTGGCTTCATTTTCGAGACGAGAGGCTTCATTGTTGAGACGAGCCATGGAAATGCCTAAATCCACAGTCCTCTGAATCACTTCGCCAATTTGCTGGACAAATTTGGCTGTTCGCTCGGGCATTTGACCAGTGCTGAGAGGAATAGACATTCTAGAAGAAGATGAAAGACAGAGGAAGAAGCAAGTGAAAGGTTATTGGGTAATCAATACAGAATGGTAACGAATGAAAATTGTGATCATTTGTTTGTTACCTAAGGCAAATAAATGAGACGGTGACTAATCAAAGTAAATGGGTCAAAAATAATGTATCGCGAAGACATGCTCGCCTATAAGTGAACACTCATTCCAAGAATTCCCAGGTAAGCACAACTGGTCTCGCGTCTGATGAGATGTATACGAAGTGCTTGCCTAGACAGAAAACCCAGAATACAGGCATTCACCCTTCCAGTTTGCACGTGTTCACATTATTTAAAACCCAAAACCTTGACGAGATTTTGAAAAACTCAAAGGGGTTCAAAACCATATAATAGAGAGTTCAAAACCTTACAATAGAGGGTTCAAAACCTAGTAATCAATCATCCTAGAACAGATGATTGCTTTTCAAAGCGGTTTTGAAATTTATGTTTTTGTTGTGGTTGTCGCCTAAGGATAGGTGACAGTATTGTTTTATGACTAAACGCAACTAAACTCGCGTTAGGGTCCTAAGAAGGTTATAGACTAGGTCAAAGCATTACTAATTACTAATAACCTAATTCCCTATAACCATTGGCTCTGATACCCACTCTTCTGTCACACCCCGACCGCGTAAAACAACAAATCGCGGCGGAAACATCGGGGCGTGTTGCAACAGAATTAATGTTTCACAACCATGGAAATTTAAGTTTCGTTTTATTGATTAAAAGTGTTACAATGTCTTAATCAAACAAGGATATACAACATAATTAACTAGTCTTGCATCTTTTATTGTCACTAAAGCCCAAGTCTGTCTATATGTATCTTGATCATCTTATGCAACAGCTCCTGAAAAACACATGTGAAAATAGGTACGTCAGCATAAAAATGCCTGTGAGATACATAGGTTTTGTGAAAATGAGATTCATGACTTATGTTTAAGAAAAATGTTTAGTCATGAACCTTTTTGTTTGCTTTGTCTTTATAAATCATTTGAAAAATAATAAGTTCAGATGATATGTATAAATAAGAATAATGGATGGTTAAATGAATAACCATGTAAAAATGAGTTTGTATAAGATAAGTTGTTTGTAAATCAATGTCTTGTGAAAAGTATGATATTTGTAATAAATGTTATATATCTCTAACTGAAATGATTCAAATAACGCTACAATATGTGATATCATACAAACACTTATATATAGGAAGTACCAGCGGCGTATCCACCATGCTTGTATCATATCACACACGCATCGTTACTTAATCACTTAATCAAACCAAACCAATGTAAGAAGTCTATGTTTAAACGAATTGTCAAATGTATTGAATAATATGTCAAAGTCTTCATGTCAAGATGTAAATCATGTCAAAATGTCTATGTCAAATATCCATGTCAAATGTCTATGTCAAATATCTATGTCAAATGTCTATGTCAAATATCCATGTCAAATGTCTATGTCAAAATGTCATGTATGGCAAGTGAAATGTCTCAACTAAACCATATGCACAAAAACAAAGTATTGAAGTAAAACTTGGTTTAAATCAAAGCTATGTTTTGTGTAAATGCATGCAACTATTTAATATGAACATTTATGCGGTATTGTGAAAATGCATACATTCAAGCCTTGCGACTGTGGTGATAAACCCTTTAAACAAATTAAAGGTCTATCTGTCTTATATCATCGAATTCGGTCATTCCTTTCATCCCCTTTCCCTGGGACGTCCGGAACGGGAGTTGTCAATTCCTATGGTACCACTACCTACTAACGAACGGCGTAGCTAATGTTAATGAATGTATTGTCCCATGTAAACAAACCAAATGTTATACCAAAATGTAAGCATGTGAAAACAATGCACTAAGTATGTAATCAAATGAACATACATAGCGTGAAATGTCATGTAAAACGATGTACTAAGTAATGCACATAATGGGCACACCTAGCATGAAATGTCATGTAAAACAATGTACTAAGTAATGCACATAATAGGCACACCTAGCATGAAATGTCATAAAATCATGTACTATAATGTACTAACGAACATAGCAGTATATGATGTTAAAACAGGAAAGCATGAAAGTAACAAGTAGGCACATGTGTTTCACCCCAAAACAGTTTGAAAACAGTAAAAGAGGGGTCTATGTACTCAATTGAGATTGCTCAGAAGTCCTTGAGTAACAACCAAACAATGCTAGAGATCGCGGATATCAAACGGCACCTAATATAGGTAACTATGTTAATTAACCGGACCTAGATCGGAAGATTGGGTAGCATTAGGGTTTGTAAACCAAACGAGTGTAGAGACTCGAGTCATTTGGTTTAACAAAGCCTACATACTAAATGAAACTTAACCTAAGTGTTTTCGACCCATTACGACCCGTTTAGGTAGCTTATGCTACTTTAACGCGTCGTTTGCGTGAAACGCGTTCGGACCGCCTAACTAGTCCTATGACAAGTGTTATATGCCTAAACATGTTACATAATCAGTTATGTGACAAAAGTTTAGGTTACATATGCTTAATTACCAATTATACATGAAAAGGGTATTCTGGTAATTTACCTAAGGCATATAAACTACCTATCATACAACTACTTAAACGATGTGACCATAGGGTATAACCTTGGAAGGTTATTCCCTACCTACTATGGTCACCTAATGTATTTGGTCGGATCCTAATGATCGACCAAACTGGGTCGGGTTCGAAGGTATAGGCGATTTATTAGATCGCCTACCCTACGACCCTAGACAACGTGGTAATCAGTGGGCATAGTCCCAAGGGACTATGACCAACGTGATTACACTCACGTTGCGAAGTTCAAACGAACTTCGCATTGACCATTACTGGTCAACGCTGAAAGTCAAACAAAGTTTGACTTTCTGACTCGAAAAGCAATAAAATAAGGAAAAGAACGAAAGAATACTTACGAAGGGTCCCCGAATGCTAATCCCGATCCAAGAACTCAGGTATGAAACAAAGGTTTCAACTTAGAGCTCTCAAATCAGAATTCTTGTAAGAAATGAGGTTGGGGTGATGGGGTATTTATAGTATTCGGAGAACCGTTAAGATCGTTTCATGGAAGACGTGCCATGATCCAAGGCGTACACTTGTCGGAACCTTATGGTGGCTGAAATTAGGTTCTTATCCGCTGACTAGACGATTGAGAATGTGTGGTTGAGAATCAAACAGCTGGGACCCGCTGTTAAAAACATGGAATCTGGTCCAGAAGGGGGCTCGCGTGACGCTAAGGCCCGTCGCGTCACGCTAGGCCCCTGTTTTGGCAGATTTTACAGAAATGGTCCCTGCACCTTGTTTAAGCGATTTTCGATGCGTTTGAACCCAGTTAACCCCATTTCAAGGATCTAAAATGAAGTTAAAGTATAGGGAACTCAAAATATGCTCAAAAATATCTAGGATGTCGGTTCGTTTGGCCGTACGATCGCGATGTTCGCTTAATTACGACGGAATGCGCATAAGCGCGAAAAACGATCCAAATGACGCGACGAATGGATTTTTCTTATGGCGAACACTAAAATATAATATAGTCATGCTTGCATGAATTTTTGGATGTCCGGATGTATTCAGAACGTAAGTTATGCGCGAAAATGCAAACTTGTGCACTTTTTGACACTTTTAGTCCCTGAATGACCCAAAAGTTTGTTTTAGCATACCGAACCCCTCAAAGCCTATTTCTAAGCTATTTAAAGGATATTTATGGTATGCTTAACTTATGGTCCTATTCCGGAATGTCTGTTACAGTTCAAATTGGCATACTTTCACAGTTTGTCAAATTTAGTCCCTGTAAGCGATTTAACTCGATTTTGCCATACCAAAGCCTTCAAAACTTATTTCTAATTTATGTAAAGGTTATTTAAGGTATGTTAAGACAATGTCACTATTCCGGAGTGTTTGTTGCATTTAAACTGGTTATATTTACGCATCGGTGCGCGTATAACCTTTCAGAAAGCGATTTAGAGTTTGGAAATCGAACACGAGTTGATATGTGTAAACGATACACATATTTTTACAATTCCCAAGTATGAAATAAAATGTTTCATTGGTTTGGCATTTGTTTGATGGCCGTGAAGGCACAGGTGTTACAGTCTCCCCTACTTTAGGAAATTTCGTCCCGAAATTTTATTTAGAGGAAACTTGTAAGAGTTTAAAACATAAAGTTGAAAAAAAAAATCGAACAACATTGGTTAGGGTTCTGAACTTCTAGTAATCTTTAATAACATCATGATTGCAATGTAAGAGGGATACTTATATACAAGTATATGAAGCGTCATTGGTGCGTCCACCGTACCTCCATTACATCGTTCTCATTTCGTTATTGTTGTCACTATCGGTTCTTACACATAATAAATCTTACTGTGTTTCTGTGCACTAAATTTCATAATTATGTACGCGTCCATAATTAGACAATTCCTTGCATAGTTCACTCAGTCCATTTTATAATGTGCAGGGGAAAACCAAATGAACAATCCTGTGATGAGTGTGACTAGACCGCCATAGAGTCCTTTTAATTAAATCAATAAATGATCTAAATAGACTATCAAGGAGTCTGTCCAGCTACATCACTAGATGTCATTCTTTAACCAAATTGTGAATCAATCTTTTTGACTAGACCACTAAAGGTCTCTTATGAATCATGGAGTGGTACTATATAATCCAAGGGTCTTAACTATTACATAGAAGCCCATTAAGGATTTAAGGTAATACCTTTTTGAATATCCTACTACGAATCCCTCATATGAAGATATGAAAGATTCTACGAGGATTTGGATAACGAATATCGAGAGTATACCAAAAACACAAAATGCATAAAAGAAAACATAAAATGAATAAACACTTAGTCACATAACCACGAAATTGTTTGTTAACTTGCCTTGTAAATTGCGTACATGCATTTAAAGCACACTAGGAATCCATTCCGTGGATTTCATTTGGTACTTTAAACGTTATCAAGAATCCAACTATAAAGATAGAAAGATTCATAAAGAAAATTCGATTTCGATTATTAGGAACCGAAGTGTTCGAATTAAGGTACATAAGGAATCCAATTAAGGACTCTGATTTGAATGATAATCATCCACAAGGATCTAATTGTGAGGATAAAAAGATCCCATATGGATTTTAGAAGTTGAAGATGTTTTGAAATCTTGCACTGGATGTGCTTATGTCAAAACATGAAGTAAGAATGCTTATGAAGTTGAGATGCTTGACATGTCAAGGCGACATATGAAGCAGAATTTGAAGGTTAAGTCAATGTACGAGGAAAATATTTTTGAAAACTATGCATGGGGTTCTTTTAAGAAAAATGTGTTTAACGTTTTTGAAACCTTATATATAATACATTTGAAATCATAAAGTAGATGTATTTGATAGATATATTTACAAAAAAATGTTTTAAAATCATGCGAGATGAATTTTGAAATTATGTATAAGGTTTTTGAAAGACATGAATGATGCTTTTCGAAATTATGCACTTGATAAGAAAATGTATTGTGTTAATATTGTCTTCTGACTATATGAAATATTTTGAAATTAGGAAGGTTGGTTTTGATAACATGGTCAATGTTTTTGAAATAACATAGACAATGCATCAAGAAAAATTGTTTTCAAACTATATGAAATGTTTTGAGATCATGAAAATTGTGTTGAAATACTTGTACTGTGTATGTTGAAAAATAAAAACGTAATGGGTATGAGATTTGAAAATATCCTTAGTTATCCAACCAAGGATTCAAAGGTACAGATGTGCAAAAAGCACGATTACTCATAATTTCACTTTATTTTATGTACTTCGTTTCTTAGAATGAAACGAGTACTTTAAAATTTTCGAGGAAATTATGAGCGATTTCTTGTAAGAGAGAATCACAAGAGTAGTTTGTAAGGAACATAGTTCCTTAATACAGGTATTATAGGGAAATGCCATAAACACATGTAATTATACTTGTATATCAGAATTGTGAACAACAACTTTTATTTATAAACAAACAGATTGTTTCACATTACTTGAAAACAAAAGAAACAAAGGCATAAGACAGCAACATCCTTTGTTCAGCCGAATGCTCATCCGTGGGTTTGATTTGCATTAGCAAGCTTTGGGCAATCCCTTTGGAAATGGCCCATCTTGCCACAGTTGTAGCAAGACCCTCGTGAAAAACGAGCTTGAGCAGGAGTGTCGCCAGCTTGATTTGGTACAGCTGCAGTTGGGCAAACCCTTGCTGTATGACCTATAAGTCCACGAATCTGAAATTTGCGGCACTTCACACTAGGGTGACGATGAAGGTTACATTGGTTGCACAAGGGTGCAGTTCCATTGTATGGCTTCCTAGCAGGGGGTTGAGCTGGTTGGTTAGGGATGGCTTGACCAATGTGAGCGACCTCGGCGAAGTTCTGAGAAGCCTTTCGCTTCTTTGACTTCTTAGGGGATCGTTCATCCATGGTCTTTGATTCCTCGATTGGTTTCTTGGCTGGTGGTGCTGTCACCTGACTAGGTCCTGCCTGTCTTGGTGACTCTTGAGTGGCTTCATCCTGGAGACGATACATGGCAGTAGCTAATTCAACAGTCTTCAGGACTACTTCGCCTATTCGCTGAGCGAATTTAGCAGTCTGCTTGGATATCTGGTCATCATCGTGATGAAGAGACATTCTTGAAGAAAAAGTAAGGCATAGGAAGAAACAGGTGAAAGGTTATTGGACAATCAAAACATAATGATAACGCATGGAAATTGCGATCATTTGTTTGTTACCTAAGGCAAACAAATGAGACGGTGACTAATCAAAGTAAATGGGTAAAGAAAATAATGTATCGCGAAGACATGCTCGCCTATAAGTGAACACTCATTCCAAGAATTCCCAGGTAAGCACAACTGGTCTCGCGTCTGATGAGATGTATACGAAGTGCTTGCCTAGACAGAAAACCCAGAATACAGGCATTCACCCTTCCAGTTTGCACATGTTCACATTATTTAAAACCCAAAACTTTGACGAGATTTTGAAATTTCAAAGGGGTTCAAAACCTTATAACTGAGGGTTCAAAACCTAGTAATTAATCATCCTAGAACAGATGATTAGTTTTCAAAGTGGTTTTGAAATTTATGTTCTTGTTGTGATCGTCGCCTAAACGTATAAATAAGAGAAATAATGCATGGTTAAATGAATAACCATGTAAAAATGAGTTTGTATAAGTTAAGTTGTTTGTAAATCAATGTCTTGTGAAAAATATGTTATTTGTATAAAATGTTCTATGTCTCAAATTGAAATGATTCAAATAACGCTACAATATGTAATATCATACAAACACTTATATATAGGAAGTACCAACGGCGTATCCACCATGCTTGTATCATATTACACACGCCTCGTTACTTAAATCACTTACTCAAACCAAACTACCAAAGTAAAATGTTCATGTCTAAATGAATTCGTCAAATGTATTGAATAATATGTCAAAATGTTTATGTGTCAAATGTAAACCTATGTAAAATGCATGATCAATGTAAATCATGTAATGTGTAACCAAAATGATATGTATGGCTAGTGAAAACGCATCAACTAAACCATAGGTGAAATGCACAAAAACAAAGTATTGAAGTAAAACTTGGTTTAAATCAAAGCTGTGTTTTGTGTAAATGCATGATTAATGTAAATCATGTAATGTGTAAATGCATGATCAATGTAAATCATGTAATGTGTAACCAAACTGATCTGTATGGCTAGTGATGAATATCACTAAACCATATGCACAAGAACATAGTATTGAAGTAAAACTTGGTTTAAATCAAAGCTATGTTTTGTGTAAATGCATGATCAATGTAAATCATGTAATGTGTAAATGCATGATCAATGTAAATCATGTAATGTGTAACCAAACTGATCTGTATGGCTAGTGATAAATATCACTAAACCATATGCACAAGAACATAGTATTGAAGTAAAACTTGGTTTAAATCAAAGCTATGTTTTGTGTAAATGCATGCTATACTGATACGAACATCTATGCGGTATTGTTATAATGCATACATCCAAGCCTTGAGACTGTGGTGATAAACCCTTAAACGACTTAAAGGATTATCTGTGCTTCATGTATATCGAATTCGGTCATTCCTTTCATCCCCTTTCCCTGGGACGTCCGGAACGGGAGTTGTCAATTCCTATGGTACCACTACCTACTAACGAACGGCGTAGCTAATGTTAATGAATGTATTGTTCCATTGTAAACAACCCAAATGTCATAACAAAATGTAAGCATGTGATGAAAACGATGTACTAAGTATGCATGCAATGGACATACATAGCATAAAATGTAAATGTAAAACGATGTACTAAGTATGCACAAGACACACGACCAAACTAGCTGTGGTTCCCGTGCACTGAATTTCATAATTATGTATGCATCCATAATTACGCAATTCCTTGCATAGTCCGCACAATTTGTTTTGTAATGTGAAGGGGAGGAAAAATCAAACCTGTGATGAGTGTGACTAGACTACCCTAAGGTCCTTTTAATTAGATCGTCAACTGATCCTTTTAATTAGGCCACCTAGGAGTTCTTTCAGCTATCTCATCACATGATATTCCTAACCAGATTTTTGGATCAATCTGTTTAACTAGACCACTTAAGGGGTCTAATTATGGAATAGTACAATATAATCCAAGGGTCTTTACTATTACGTAAAAGCCCATTGAGGATTTAATATAGTACACAAAGATATGGAAGATTCTACGAGGATTTGGATAACAAAAACTTGGATTACACAAAAACATAAAAGGAAACACATAAGCACATAATCACATAGTTGTTTAACTTGGTTATTAATTCGTTATCTTTGGACGCAGATACTTAAAGCACACCAGGAATCCAATTCGTGGATTTCATTTGGCACATTAATCATTTCAAGAATCCATCCATGAAGATAGGATGATCTACCAAAAATTTGATTTTTGTTTTCAGGAAAATGCAATGTTCGAATTAAGGTACACAATAATTTAGGACATACAGAAATACCCTTAGGTACCCTATTAAGAATTTATAGTGGTACTTGGGGTATTCGTACAGAGTTATAACTTGCACCTTGTACTTCGTTTCTTTGCAAGAGACGGGTACTTAGGATCTTTGTGGAAAACGCAAGAGATTGTAAAATGGAAGAATTTCGGGACGAAATTTCCTAAAGTAGGGGAGACTGTGACACCTGTGTCACTTCAACCATCAAATAAATGCCAAACCAATGAAATATTGTATTTCATACTTGGGATTTGTAAAAATATGTGTATCGTTTGCACATATCAACTCTTGTTCAATTTCAAGCTTTAAATCGCTTTCTGGAAGGTTATACGCGCACTGATGCGTAAATATAACCAGTTTAATGCAACGAACACTCCGGAATAGTGAAATAGGCTTAACATACCTTAAGTAACCTTTACATAACTTAGAAATAAGTTTTGAAGGCTTTGGTATGGCAAAATCTAGTTTAATCGCTTACAGGGACTAAAGTTGACAAACTGCGAAAGTATGTCAATTTGAACAGTAACAGACATTCCGAAGCATGACCATAAGTTAATCACACCTTAAATATCCTTTACATAGCTTAGAAATAGGCTTTGAGGGGTTCAGTGTGCTAAAATAAACTTTTGGGTCATTCAGGGACTAAAAGTGTCAAAAAGTGCACAAGTTTGCATTTTTGCGCATAACTTACGTTCTGAATACATCCGAACATCCAAAAATTTATGTAAGCACTAAAACATTTTATTTTAGTGTTTGGCATAAGAAAAATCCATTCGTCGCGCATTTTGGATCGTTTTTCGCGCTTGTGCGCATTCCGTCGTAATTAAGCGAACATCGCGTTCGTACGACCAAACGAACCAACATCCGACATATTTTTGAGCATGTTTCATGACCACAATGTTTAGGCATCATTTTAGGGCCTTAAAGTTGGCTTTACGGGCCTTAGAAGTGTCGGGAATGGCCTTAAACACGTGCAGGGGCTGAAACTGTCATTTTTGAAAGTTATATGCTGATCAGAAGGGCCATGCGGCCCGCATTAGATTTATCTGATCCTGAAGCGGGCCGCCTCAGCCTCCCAGAACAGATCAGAACGAACACTCAGCATATTCCAGCTGTTTTAACCACAACCACACACTCACAACTGCACATTCAGCTCATTTAGACCCATTTTTAGTCACCATGAGTTTCCGACAAGTGTACGCATGGGATTAAAGCACGGTTTCCATGAAACGATCCTAACGGTTCGGGTATTCCTATAAATACCCATCCACCCCAACCTCATTTCTCACAAGAATCTGGATTTGAGAGCTCTAAGTTGAAACCATTGTTTCATACGTGAGTTCTTGGATCGAGATTAGCATTCGGGGACCCTTCGTAAGTATTCTTTCGTTCTTTTATTGCTTTTCGAGTCTTTTCGAGTCTGAAAGTCAAACTTTGTTTGACTTTCTGCATTGACCAGTTTATGGTCAATGCGAAGTTCGTTTGAACTTCGCAACGTGAGTGTAATCACGTTGGTTATAGTCCTTTGGGACTATGCCCACTGATTACCACGTTGTCTAGGGTCGTAGGGTAGGCGATCTGATAAATCGCCTATACCTTCGAACCCGACCCATTTGGTCGATCATTAGGATCCGACCAAATACATTAGGTGACCATACTAGGTAGGGAATAACCTTCCGAGGTTATACCCTATGGTCGCTTCGTTAAGTAGTTGTATGATAGGTAGTTTATATGCCTTAGGTAAATTACCAGAATACCCTTTTCATGTATAATTGGTAATTAAGCATATGTAACCTAAACTTTTGTCACATAACTGATTATGTAACATGTTTAGGCATATAACACTTGTCATAGGACTAGTAAAGCGGTCCGAACGCGTTTCACGCGAACGACGCGTTAAAGTAGCATAAGCTACCTAAACGGGTCGTAATGGGTCGTAAGCACTTAGATTAAGGTTTCATTTAGTATGTAGGCTTTGTTAAACCATATGACACGAGTCTCTATACTCGTTTGGTTTACAAACCCTCATTCTATCTAAATCCTCCGATTTAGGTCCGGTGTATTAACATAGTTACCTATATTAGGTGCCGTTTGATATCCGTGATCTCTAGCATTGTTTGGTTGTTACTCAAGGACTACTAAGCAATCTCAAGTGAGTACATAGACCCCTCTTTTACTGTTTTCCAAACGTTTTGGGGTGGAACACATGTGCCTACTTGTTAATTTCATGCTTTCCTGTTTTCACATCATATACCTGCTATATTCGTTAGTACATTATAGTACATGATTTCATTACATTTCATGCTAGGTGTGCCCATTGTGTGCATACTTAGTACATCGTTTTACATTACATTTCATGCTAGGTGTGCCCATTGTGTGCATACTTAGTACATCGTTTTACATTACATTTCATGCTAGGTGTGCCCATTGTGTGCATTACTTAGTACATCGTTTTCATTACATTTCATGCTACGTATGTCTATTGTTGCATACTTAGTACAGGTCACATGCTACGTATGTCTATTTGTTGCATACTTAGTACATTTGTTATTCATCACATACTTACATTTTGGATACATATTACATGATTTACATTAGACATGAACATTTTACTTTGGTAGTTTTGTTTGATTAAGTGATTAAGTAACGATGCGTGTGTAATATGATACAAGCATGGTGGATACGCCGCTGGTACTTCCTATATATAAGTGTTTGTATGGTATTACATATCGTACCGTTATTTGAATCATTTCAGTTTGAGGCATATAACATTTTATACAAATAACATACTTTTCACAAGACATTGATTTACAAACAACTTATCTTATACAAACCCATTTTACAATGGTTATTCATTTAACCATACATTATTCTCTTACTTATACATATCATCTGATCTTATCGTTTTTCAAATGATTTACAAAACAAAGCAAATTACAAGGTTCATGACTAATCATTTTCTCAAACATAAGTCATGAAACCTATTTTCACAAAACCTATGTATCTCACAGGCATTTTTATGCTGACGTACCTATTTTCACATGTGTTTTTCAGGAGCTGTTGCATAAGATGATCAAGATACACATAGGCAGACTTGGGCTTTAGTGACAATAAAAGATGCAAGACTAGTTAATTATGTTGTATTTCTTTGTTTGTTAAGACATTGTAACACTTTTAATCTATAAAACGAAACTTCAATTGCCATGGATTTGAAACAATTAATTCTGTTACAACACTCCCCGACATTTCCGCCACGTTTTGTATGTTCTACGTGGTCGGGGTGTGACAGAAAAGACCTGTGCCTTAGAGACTTTAAAAGAAGATAGACTATGTTTAATTATGTTCTGAACTCTTAATTTACTGTTTTGAGACAATGTAACACCCTTGTTGATAAATAAATACAACTTTGTATGCCATGGTTATGAAACAATTAATTCTGTTACGACACGCCCCGATGTTTCCGCCGCGATTTGTTGTTTTACGCGGTCGGGGTGTAGCTGGGATTCACATCTTAAATTGATTGAATTCTCCTACAACAACAGTTATCACACTAGCATCAAAATGGCTCCTTTCGAGGCTCTCTATGGTCGAAAATGTCGTTCACCAGTCTGCTGGAATGAGATTGGCGAGGCTCTAATTACTGGACCTGCCCTCATTTTAGAGACAACTGACAAGGTCAAGAAAGTTCGTGATAACCTTCTGGCAGCTAGAAGCCGTCAGAAGATTTACGCGGACCCAAAACGCAAAGCCTTGGAATTTCAAGTCGGTGATCGAGTATTACTTAAGGTCTCACCTTGGAAAGGTGTGATCAGATTTGGAAAGAAAGGAAAACTTGCACCTAGATACGTTGGACCATTCAAGATCGTCGAAAGAATCGGAAAGGTAGCCTACAGACTTGAGTTACCTCCTGAACTTGGAAATGTTCATCCAACTTTTCACGTGTCCAATCTCAAGAAGTGTTCAGCTGATGAGAACTTCTCCATACCGCTTGACGAAATTCGTGTTGGCAAAACACTGAAATTTGTTGAGAAACCAGTGGAAATCATGGAACGTGAAGTCAAGTGGCTTAAACGCAAGCGCATTCCTTTGGTCAAAGTTCGCTGGGAAGCTAAGCGTGGACCTGAGTTTACTTGGGAACGCGAAGATCAAATGAAGGCGAAATATCCACATCTTTTTCCACGAGTTTCCTCTAAATAAATTTCGGGACGAAATTTCCACAAGTAGGGGAGACTGTAACAACTGTGCTTGTAATCACTATGAACAGTTCTGTTATCAATAAAACAATGTTATTTGATCCCAATGTTTGTTTGATTTTGTTTTACATTTTTCATGTTTTGACTTTTGTTCAATTCCAAACTCTACATCACTTTCTGGAGAGTTATACGCAAACTAGTGCTTAAACGTACTCAGTTTAATGCAAGAAATACTCTGGAACATCAACATATACTCAACATACCTTAAATAACCTTTACATAACTTAGAAATAAGTTTTAAAGGCTTTGGTATGGCAAAAACAAGTTAATTCGCTTACAGGGACTAAATATGACAAACTGCGAAAGTATGTCAATTTGAACTGTAACGAACATTCCGGAACATAACCATAAGTTAAACACACCTTAAATATCCTTTACATAGCTTAGAAATAGGCTTTGAGGGGTTCGGTGTGCTAAAATAAACTTTTGGGTCATTCAGGGACTAAAAGTGTCAAAAAGTGCACAAGTTTGCATTTTCGCGCATAACTTACGTTCTGAATACATCCGGACATCCAAAAATTTATGTGAGCATGACTATATTATATTTTAGTGTTCGCCATAAGAAAAATCCATTCGTCACGTCATTTGGATCGTTTTTCACGCTTATGCGCATTCCGTCGTAATTAAGCGAACATCGCGTTCGTACGACCAAACGAACCATCACCCGGCATAATTTTTAGCATGTTTCATGTCCACAATGTTTAGGCAACATTTTAGGGCCTTAAAGTTGGCTTTACAGGCCTTAGAAGTGCCGGAAATTGGCTGAATACACAACAGGGACCAAAACTGTAATTTCTGATCTGTGCAGGCCAGGCGGCCCGCCTCAGTTTCTGTTAACTCCCACGCGGGCCGCATCCGACTCTCTGATCAGATTAGAACGAACAGTCAGCAACTTCCAGCTGTTTGATCCATACCCACACATTTCCCACTTGCCTAATCTGTTGATAAACATCATTTTTAGCCACCATGAGTTTCTGACACTTGTACGGCTTAGATTAAGGCACGATATTCAACAAACGATCTTAACGGTTACCCGAAAACTATAAATACCCCACCCCCACAACCTCTAAACCCACAAGAATCTGATCTATTTGACTCTAAGTTGGAACCATTGTTTCATACCTGAGTTATTGTGATCACGATTAGCATTCGGGGACCCTTCGTAAGTATTCTTTCGTTCTTTTCCTTATTTTACTGCTTTTCGAGTCAGAAAGTCAAACTTTGTTTGACTTTTAGCGTTGACCAGTAATGGTCAATGCGAAGTTCGTTGGAACTTCGCAACGTGAGTGTAATCACGTTGGTTATAGTCCCTTGGGACTATGCCTACTGATTACCACGTTGTCTAGGGTCGTAGGGTAAGCGATCTAATAAATCGCTTATACCTCGAACCCGACCCGTTTGGTCGATCATTAGGATCCGACCAAATACATTAGGTGACCATAGTAGGTAGGGAATAACCTTCCGAGGTTATACCCTATGGTCACATCGTTTAAGTAGTTGTATGATAGGTAGTTTATATGCCTTAGGTAAATTACCAGAATACCCTTTTCATGTATAATTGGTAATTAAGCATATGTAACCTAAACCTTTGTCACATAACTGATTATGTAACATGTTTAGGCATATAACACTTGTCATAGGGCTAGTTAGGCGGTCCGAACGCATTTCACGCGAACGACGCGTTAAAGTAGCATAAGCTACCTAAACGGGTCGTAATGGGTCATAAAAATTTATGTTAGGTTTCATTTAGTATGTAGGCTTTGTTAAACCAAATGACACGAGTCTCTACACTCGTTTGGTTTACAAACCCTCGTGCTACCCGATCTTCCGATTCAGGTCCGGTTTATTAACATAGTTACCTATATTAGGTGCCGTTTGATTCCGAGATCTATAGCATTACTTGGTGGTTATCTTTTAACAACTGAGCAATCTCAAGTGAGTACATAGAACCCCTCTTTTACTGTTTTCAAACTGTTTTGGGGTGGAACACATGTGCCTACTTGTTACTTTCATGCTTTCCTGTTTTAACATCATATACTGCTATGTTCGTTAGTACATTATAGTACATGATTTCATTACATTTCATGCTAGGTGTGCCCATTGTGTGCATTGCTTAGTACATTGTTTTACATTACATTTCATGCTAGGTGTGCCCATTTTGTGCATTGCTTAGTACATTGTTTTACATGACATTTTCATGCTAGGTGTGCCCATTGTGTGCATTACTTAGTACATCGTTTTACATGACATTTCACGCTACGTATGTTTATTTGATTACATACTTAGTGCATTGTTTTCACATGTTTACATTTTGGTATGGCATTTGGTTTGTTTACATGGGACAATACATTCATTAACATTAGCTACGCCGTTCGTTAGTAGGTAGTGGTACCATAGGAATTGACAACTCCCGTTCCGGACATCCCAGGGAAAGGGGATGAAAGGAATGACCGAATTCGATGATATAAGACAGATAGACCTTTAATTTGTTTAAAGGGTTTATCACCACAGTCACAAGGCTTGGATGTATGCATTTTCACAATACCGCATAAATGTTCATATTAAATATTTGCATGCATTTTTCCACAAAGACATAAGATTGATTTAAACCATGTTTTACTTCAATATTTTGTTTTTGTGCATATGGTTTAGTTGAGACATTTCACTTGCCATACATGACATTTTGACATAGACATTTTTCACAAAGACATTTGACAAAGATATTTGACATAGACATTTGACATGGATATTTGACATAGACATTTGACATAGACATTTTTGACATAAACATTTGACATGGATATTTGACATAGACATTTGACATGGATATTTGACATAGACATTTGACATGGATATTTGACATAGACATTTGACATGATTTACATTTGACATATAACATGTTTGACAATTGTTTCACACTACATGATTTACATCTTGACATAAACACTTTGACATATTATTCAATACATTTGACAATTGGTTTAAACATAGACTTCTTACATTGGTTGGTTTGGTTTGATTAAGTGATTAAGTTAACGATGCGTGTGTAATATGATACAAGCATGGTGGATACGCCGCTGGTACTTCCTATATATAAGTGTTTGTATGGTATTACATGTCGTAACGTTATTTGAATCATTTCAATATGCGTGGCGGATCATCCTTTAAGGGAGGATGGTCACCAAACCGCATAGCCTTATAAACACAATCTTGATGTTAAATAAGTGAGAATATCATAATCAGGGGTGTGCAAAAAACCAAAATAACCGAATCATAACCGAATTAACTGACAAAACCGAACCGAAAAAACCAAACCAAAAAAAAACAACCGGTGGGTCGGTTAATGGTTTTCTGAAAACCGAAAGTAGCGGGTCGGTTATGGTTATCAATGTTTACATAGCCACCATAACCGAACCGAACCGACATGTAGTAAAATCTTTGTCGGATTTAGGACTTTTCAACATTTTTAAAAAATACTTGATTTTTTGGTTGAACGTTTTTAGTAGTTATTCGATATTTCATATCGTTTTAGCTGAAATGCTTATATGAATTGTGGAATATATCATATGTTTGAATATTTGGTAATAATCTGTATTGATATTATATATATTATATGTGTATTTATACTATGTAATATGCTAATATATAGAAATATATAAAAACAATTTATTTCATGTTAAAAAAATTGAGCTATTTTAAGCCAGACCTAAATTAGCGGTTAACTACCCAGAACCGACCCACTGTAACCTTGAAAACCGACTAACCATAACCACCATAACCGATCGGTTATGGTTATGATTATCCATAAACCGACCCATGCACACCCCTAATTATAACTATCTTATTCATTCATTGATTTGTGATATATATACACATTGACATAATCTATAGTCAACATATAATTGAAACTAACTTGAGGTAAACCAGGAGAGATAATAAGATATATCTACAATCATAACACTCCCCCTTAAATATATATATATATATATATATGTATCCTTATATAGGAGAAGGATCCATTAAGAACTACCCTTTATTGGGAGAACCAAGTGTGAACACAAACAAAAAATACCTAAAAAATAACACTCAAAAAAATCTTTTTTTTACTATTTTTTTATAAAAAAATCGCTATATTTCGTCACAAAAAAAAAAATTTTGTGTAACAATTATCCATGCACATGTGCACATGTATCATTTTTTTTCAAAATTCCGTAATACATTACTAATATCAGACAATTGCACTTTCATTTACACTACCATTCATAATACACTACTTTTTACATTAACAATATTAGAAATGCACATGTGCATCTATATGTATGAACTTGTTATAACATTAACAACACTAGAAATGCACATGTGCATCTATATGTATGAACATGTTATAACGTGTTTTGGTACACCACTTTGAATACACCTTCCCTTTCATCTATCATACCATCCATAATACACTACCATTACCTCCTACCATCCGTAATACAATACCATTGCCTCCTACCATCCATAATACAATACTATTTGTTGGATCTGAGTTTGGTTTTGATTGTATTTTTCGTTTGAATTAGAATGAAGATGGATGAGTTGTGCAGCGGAATTAAGATGGAAACAAACTTTGCATACAATCAAACGAGACTATTGCTTTTATCAAACACTTTTCACAATGAACCGAAAGATTGAATTTAATTTCAACAACGATTACAATGCAATGTTTAATACAAACTCCCCCTCAGCCAGAGCTCAGTGTTTGTTCGTGCAGAGAAGACGGTTGTGCAAAGAGCTAATAGAACAGTACAGAGCACTGTTCTATTTATAGGCACTAGCAAACCACTTAGCATCTAAGCTGACGTCACCATGAAAGTGACATCTAACCTCCTAACAAACTCTAACCTCTGATCAATACAAACACTGCTATGCTAACTACTGCTATTACATTACATTACATTACATAAAGACGGTATAAACAACTGTTGCATCCCTCCACTGCTGTGAACCCAGCAGTACTTGTCCGGATCAGCAGTGCTTGACTCAAGGCAGTAGATTGAACAGCAGAGCTTTAGTCTTTCATCAGGTCTTTACTTGAAGAGCAGTTGTGGGTCAGCAGTTTGCACGATCAGTATATAGGAGGTCAGCAGATGTTGAAATCACTTTCAAGGGGAGAGACTTGTATGTAACATCTGCTTATTCTGGATCCACTTCTCTGATCCAGTTTTGGCTTTAATTATCGGTTCCTCTGGTAGGGTTCAATCCCAACAATCTCCCCCTGGAACAGATAATGCCAAAACTCTTCATTATTGTGGAATCTTTATTGCCTCATCAACAGTTCCCTTATTTGCCCTTTAAGTTGTAGTTCAAAGATTAAGGCATCTGTGTCATCATCATCCCTGCTAAGTGGAAGATCAAGGAGATCCTGCAAATCTTCAAGACTTAGGCCAAGTGCTTGTTCCCTTGATATTTTCTTCACTTCTCCATCAGACCTGAACATAGTCAGTACATGGGTCTGTTTGTCAGTTTCCCACTTTAGTACTTTTGAGCCTGATGGGTTTCTTGGGAGATTTTTATTTGATGAGGAGTTTGGAGATGCTGGCCTATTCATGACTGGCGGAGCAGTACTTGCAGATTGTTCCAATTCAAGATCTTCTTTCATCATTAATCTAATGCCATCTTTTACAACAGCATTTCCAACTTTTAGATCTTGAACTGTTTCAGCACCTGACTGGTTTTGACTCCTTCTTTTGTAGATGGCAGCACCAGCTGGAGCAGTAGTTCTTTTGACTTGCAGCTTTGTTGGTCTTTTTGAGACCACTGCTTTGGAATAATCAGGCTTTTGTGGAACTGTTGGATCTTTCTTTCTAAGTTCCTCCAACTTTTTGTAGGTAGCCCTGACCCTGTCTTCTCCCCACTTTGTCACAGAATTCTTTGACCCATAATCAACTGCTATCAGCTCCTCTTTCATTCTCTTCAACTCTAAGATCTTATCAGCTTCAAATTGTTTGAATTTTTCAGGAGGAGTCTGCTTGACCTTATTTTTTATCATTTCTTGAATCCTGGCTGCCTCTTTTTCAAGCTCAGGAATGGTCCAGTTTTTGTACATGTGTTTCTCCCCCTTGTATTTCTTGTAGGTCATGATGTTCTCAATGTACTCTTTTCTCAAGGACTCATCTGCCCTTTCTGAGATATGCTGACATACATTTTTGGCAAATTGCTCCATAGCTCTGACCTGTGTGAGTAGAAACTGATAGTTTTGCTGAAATTCTCTATCAGATTTCCCTTGTTTATTTTTTATTGAGATATCCTCTGCTTGCTTGGCCTTGAGCTTCAAATATTCTTCAATGTTGTTAGGCCTGGGATATCCTTCAACTGATGGCAAACTCCTTTTAGCTGGGTCATCCTCATAGTAAAAGGATTTGATTTCTTCCCTAACTACAATGAGTTCCAGAGGAAATGAGACACCAGCAGGAGGTAATGGCTTTAGAATTTGAGCTGAAGAAAGAGGCATGGGTTTTGGAATTGTGACAAGTGACAGAGATTTTGAAGATGTTGGTGGTGGAGATGTGTCATCATCTTTTAGAATTAGCCTTCTCCTTTTTGTTTGAGGAGGGACTAATGATGCTTTGGGTGGAATAGTGGTGATAGTTTGAGTGGCAGTGGTTTGTGGTTGACTGACAGCTGTTGAAACAACTGGTGTTTCAACCACTGTTGTCATTACAGCAGATGTTGTAACATCTGTTGTCTTCTGCTTTTTGGCAGGAGACGATGATGGTGAGTATGTTTTTGGTGATGATGATGGTGGTGGTAAAGCAGTGGTTGTGGTGTGTGTTGAAGTGATAACAGATGTTGAAACCTCTGAAGTACCAGCAGTAGTTGATACAACAGGAGTTACAACAGCTGTTTGGGTGGAGGTTTGATGCTGATGTGTTTTGGATGGTGGTTTTGGAATATGCTTTGGAATTCTGGATGGGATGGACTTAGGTTTCCTTTTTGGCTTAGGATTTTTAGAATCCTTTGACTCAGAACAACCCTGCGCATGCAGCTCCATGAAAGCTCTTTTCTCCTCATTCCACCTTGAAATATCCTTTGCCACTCTATCCCTTTTTACACTTGCTACTCCTTCATCAAGTGCTTCTTGGGTAGCATCAACCTTTTTGCTACCATCTGGCAAGGGAATTTTTCTGGTCATAGCATCCTTTTCTGGTTCAATGTAAAGACCATCATCTATTCCCTTCTTTTTCCATTCCTGAATTTTCTCCCCCTTTTTGGCATTATCTGGGGGAAGTTGATCAATGAAAAGAACTGTTGGAGGAGTGGTGCCAGTGGTTTCCAATAAATGGGCCTTGATTGCCTTAATGTCTGCTTGAGTGTTCTTGAACCCAGACTCCATGATGTTTCTCAGCTTTTGGACATGTATTTCATGTTGCTGATCAGCCATTTCTTTTTGTTGTTGGAGAAAAGGTTTGAGGAGGTTCCATAGCTCATTTGTAGCAGAAGCTTGTGGTGGAGCAGGTGCTTGAGGTGGAACAACAGTGGATTGCATATTTTGTACTGTCAACAACTGTTGCAGCATTTCTTTGATATCTGCAACTGAAGTATCCAGTTTATCAACACGTTCCGTCAATTCCAAATATTTTAAACCATCACCCAATTTAATGGGATCATCTGATTTCCCACTAGCAGTGGTTTTATCAGTGGTTGAGGTAGGGAGTGTACTCCAAACATTAACCACTGATGCCCCTTTTTCATGGTACTGGGGTCTTCTTCCTTCAACACTTGACAACCTTTTGATGTTGCCAGTGGTAAAAATAAATCCACTGGTGGTTGGCAGAGGTGCTATATAAGGAATTGCCTCCAAGGAAGTCTTATTGATGTAACCACTGTCCAAATGTAAACCAGTGGGTTCAACATTTGTAGTGGCTGCTTCACTTGGAATACAACCAAGAGTTACTTGTAACTCAAGGGGTGTAACCTCCTCAGGTTGTGTTGGTGGGTTAGCAAGGATTGATACATCAGACCCAATCATTTGTTGAGGTATATTCTCATTAATAGGTGATTGAGAAGGACTGGTTAGTGCCTGGTTCAAATCAATTGCATCCAACAGAAGTTTAGTTGGTGGAGGAATTGTGGATGTGATGTTTGGTGTAGAAAGAGGATTTGCCCCGGGCATTGGGCTGTGGATGATGGAAACAAGTGAATCCAGAGCATCATGATGTGGAGTCCCTATGTGTACAACCTGTTCTTTTTGAGAAGAAGCAGGAGGAGTTTCGGTTATGGGTTGAGATATTTGTACCAACTGCTGTGAGGAAGAAGCAGCAGTGGTTTCTCGTGACTTTTGTGTTGTCACGGGCATTTGCTCTGGTATCTCATCCTCCAGAGTTGCCTTTTTGATGGGTTTAGGGGGGGGGGGGGGTTTGTGTTTTTCTTTTTGTTGGCTTTTTGGTGATTTTAGGTGTGGGTTTCAAAGCAGTTGTGCTGCTACTTTGATCACCTTGAGCAGTGGGCTCAGCAGCAGATACCTGAGGAGCAGTGGTAGCTGCTAAATTCTGCTCAGGCACCTCTGCTTGTGTTTTGCAAGGTGTTGACATCCTTGTAAAAGTTTCAGCAGTTAAGCTGTTTGTTTGAATAGATGCACCTTGTTTTATTGCAGTAGGGTCATTCTTACCAAGTTTCTTTTCAAAATAATAACTCAAAAATCTTGGAAATAGTAAGAATGCCTTTGTTTCAACATTTTTAACCAGATCATTAAAAATTTCCCGAGAATAATTAAAATTTTCTCCTTGAAGAATAGCATATCCCAGATTTTGAATTTTTAATGGTATTTCATTAAAAGCAGTAGTTTTGTTTGAAACACACATTAGAAGAGTATGAAATAAAAACCTTGTTACAGAAGGGAAGTAACCTTTTTGTAAGGTATCCTTTTTTACTTCTGCATTATACCCTCTTTCCAGAAAATCATTTTTTAACTCGTTTTTGGGGAAAGAAATTGTACCTTCCTGATCATCGAGTTGAAAGACCTCTGAGATGGATTGTGATGTAATCTTGACGGCTTTTCCCTTTAGAGATGAATTGATGGCTATTACAGTGTCTCCTTGTTTTTCAAGGGTTGCATTTTTCCAGAACTCTCTTTGGGTTGTCAAGTATATTGGTGCATCCCCTGTTATCAAAGTTTTGTACTTTGATGCGGAGATGATAGCGAGGATGGAATCGAAAATGTTTGTAGTGCCGGGTTTTGTGAGGAGACCCAGAAGATTGTGAGATGGTTTGTGTGGAATTTCAGTGGGTTTGGCCTTTTGAGAGGCATCTTTTGAAGATGATTTGGAAGTGGGTTTTGCAGATGGCTTCGATTTTGTCATTTTGGAGATGATGATCGAAGAAATTTGTGAAGGAATTTGAAGAAAAACTGTTTTGAGAAGAGAATTTTTTAGAATTCAATTCGACAGTAAAACCCTGTTTTTGGTGTAAAGTGGGGGTTTTATAGAGGAAAAAGTGAAGGCTGACGTGGCAGCGGTTACAAAAGGTCTGACCACTATGTACTGCCCCACATGCCAAACTCTGATGAAATGAAGGACAGTACTTTTATGAAAGTTATTGATGAAGACAGTGGTTACAACGGTAAAATGAAAGCAGTGGATGATTTTCACTATCAGTGGATATCATATCAGTGGATAAGACACTGCTTTTGAACAACAGAGTTTATCAAGGAAATAAGAGAACAGAGGATTGGTTTCAGCAGTGGACAGACTTTGAAGTAGAGCAGACTTTTGAACAAGCAGTGGTTATGGCAGACTTTTAAGGATTTTAATGAAAACTTCATTTTTAGCTATTTTTAAGGATGGATTTTTGATTTTCTGAAAACATTTTAATGCTTTTATTCATAGAAAAACAAGATGTTGCTTGTTATTCCATGTTTAGCATGCCAATCCTAGAGACCAAGCTTTCAAAGGTGGCAGTATCTAATGCTTTTGTGAGCACATCTGCCAGCTGGTCTTTAGTTGGAACATGATGCAGAGAAATCAAACCTTTTTCATAGCAATTCCTCACAAAGTGATGTCTGATGTCGATGTGTTTGGTGGTTGAATGGGAAACTGGATTTTTGATGATATTTTCTGCTGCCTGGCTATCCAACATGAGTGGTGTCTTTAAGGCTGTGATACCAAAATCCAGCAACTGATTTTGAAGCCACAGGAGTTGGGCTGTACAGCTTGCAGCAGCAATGTATTCAGCTTCAGCAGTGGATGTTGAAACAGCTGCTTGCTTTTTGCTTTGCCATGAAACTAAGCAATCACCTAGAAACTGGCACCCTCCTGAAGTGGACTTCCTTGTGGTGTTACATCCAGCAAAGTCACTGTCTGAAAATCCTGAAAGCTTGATATTTCCATTAGCTGGATACCAGATACCAAGTGTGGGAGCACTTTTTATGTATCCGACTATCCTTTTTACAGCAATAAGGTTGGATTTTCTAGGGGCTGATTGACTCCTTGCACAAACACATGTTGCAAACACGATGTCTGGCCTAGATGCAGTTAGGTACAATAAAGACCCAATCATGCTTCTATATAGAGTTTGGTCAATCAGCTCATCCTTTTCATAAGACATGACAAGCTTATTTGTTGCCATGGGTGTGCTGCATGGTTTACAATCATTCATATCAAATTTGTTTAAAAGTTCTTTTGCATATTTGCTTTGATGAATGAAAGTTCCATTTTGCATTTGCTGAACTTGGAGACCAAGAAAGCATTGCAGCTCACCCATTGCACTCATTTCAAACTCAGCTGTCATGAGTTCCCTAAACTCTTCACACATTTTGTTACATGTGCTTCCAAAAATAATGTCATCCACATAAATTTGGACAATCATTAAATCCTTTCCTCTCCATTTTAAAAACAGTGTTTTATCAATGGTACCTCTTTTGAAACCATTTGAGAGTAGAAAGGTGGAAAGAGTTTCATACCAGGCCCTTGGTGCTTGTTTCAGGCCATACAGGGCTTTGTTCAGCCTGTAGACATGATCTGGATAAAAAGGATCCTCAAAACCTGGAGGTTGACACACATACACCTCTTCTTGAATTGTACGATAGAGGAAAGCACTTTTGATATCCATTTGGAACACCTTCATGTTGTGGTTGACAGCAAAGGCCAGGAACAGTCTTATAGCTTCCAATCTTGCTACAGGGGCAAAAGTTTCATCATAGTCAATCCCCTCTTCCTGTCTGTAACCTTGAACCACAAGCCTGGCTTTATTCTTGACAACAATACCCCTTTCATCAGTTTTGTTTTTGAAGACCCACTTTATGCCAATGGGACTAATCTTTTCTGGCAGTGGTACAAGCTCCCATACTTGTTGTCTTTTAAACTGTTGGAGCTCCTCTTGCATGGCCTCTACCTAGCTGTTGTCTTTCAGTGCCTCTTGGTACTTGACTGGCTGATGGAGTGATAGAAAACCAGCAAAAAGACAAATGTTTTGGGTTTGGCTTCTTGTGAGCACCCCTTCATTGATGTTGCCAATGATTTGGTCAGGTGGATGAGATCTCAAGTAGATTAAATCTCCTTGATATGGAATGATGGCATTTGTTGGTGAAGGCTGCAAATGTGTATCATCTGAGCTAACCACTGCTGGGGACTTTGATGATCCAGCAGTGGCTTCAAAAGGTGGTGGAATGGGAGGTAATGAAGTGGACACATGCTGACTTTTATCCACTGTTTGGGGACTTTTGTCAGCAGTGTTTGAGGATATGGAAGTAGTGGTTGATGGGCTACTTTGGTCAACAACTGTTGAGGTAGCAGTGGTTGAGCTTTGACAGCTGTTTTGAACAACTGATGCTTTTCCCATTGTGGAAGACCTTTGAGGGATGATGATTTCATACCCATAGTCTGGTGTTGAATCCTCTGATGGACCTGCACTGTTAGTCTTGACAGCAGTATTTTCAAAAGTGAATTTATCAAGATCAAATAGATCTGCAGGATTTGCTGGGATTTTCATTGATGAAAGTTCATTGAACTTTACATTCAAGGTCTCCTCCACTGCCTTGGTCCGTGTATTAAACACTTTGTAGGCCTTGGCAGTGGTTGAGTATCCCAGATGATAATCACAATCAATTTTGGCTGCAAATTTTGAAATAGAATCTTTTAAGTTCAAAATAAAGCATGGGCAGCCAAATACCTTGAAGTATGAGATTAGTGGTTTGATTTTATACAGAATTTCATAAGCAGTCTTTTTGTGCCTGGGGTTTATTAAAACTCTGTTTTGGACATAGCAAGCAGTGTTTACTACCTCTGCCCAAAAAGTTAATGGCAAACCTAAATCAGCAAGCATGGTTCTGGCAGCCTCAATCAAAGTTCTGTTCTTTCTTTCAACTACCCCATTTTGCTCTGGTGTTCTAGGGATGCTGTACTGCCTTACAATCCCTTTCTTCACACAGAAGGCATCCAACTCCTTATTTTTAAATTATGTGCCATTGTCACTCCTGAAGACTTTTACTGGAAGGTCAAATTGCTTTTCAACCTGTGTCACAAAGTCTTGCAAAATGCCTGCAGTCTCATCTTTTGAGTGTAAAAAGAAAGTCCATGTAAACCTAGAGAAGTCATCCACAATAACCAAACAATATCTTTTCTTCTTGAGACTCATGACTTGAACTGGGCCAAACAAATCCATGTGCAGCATTTGCAAACACTGGGTTGTTTTGGACTCTTCAATGGACTTATAAGAACTTTTATGTTGTTTTCCTTTTAAACAGGAAATGCAATGTTCAGGACATGAAAACAATTTTTGTGGTAGGCCTCTTACCAAACCATTTTTTGAAATTTCAGTGATTGTCTTAAGATTTGTGTGCCCCAGTCTTCTGTGCCAAAGTTCTGTCTCTTTGTTAGAGGCAGCTGAGAACAGACAGGCATCAGCTCTGGGACACTCTTTTGACATATCAACAACATAAACATTGCCACTTCTTTGAGCAACAAGTTTTGTTTGACCAGTGTTTATTATTGCTTCAATCTTTTTGACCATTTCTGGTCCAACAATCCTACAACACTCCTTTGTGAAGAATGACCCATACCCCTTGTCACTCATTTGTGAAACACTCAGGAGGTTGAATTTCAGACTGTCTATCAGATTGACATTTTCAAATTTTACATTGCCAGACTGTACTGTACCAGACCCCAGAAGTTTCCCTTTACTGTTATTCCCAAAGGATATATCACCCCTCCATGAATTTTGAAATCTTTGAGTAGGGCTTTACATCCAGTCATGTGCCTGGAGCCTCCACTATCAACATACCAAAGGCTATCTAAACAGGCAGAAGCTCCCTGCACATGAAGTAAAAGGATTAGTTCATTAGGGTTTCCAAAGCCAACAAGGCTTTGGATGGGGTCTCAACAGTGTCTGGGATGGATGCACATTGATGGACAGTGGTTAGGTCAGGGGTTTGGACAGTTTTAGTACTGTTTCTTGCTAACCACTATTGAGGGTCTTGACCAATCACCTGTTGGTACCGAAAAGGATGCCTATTCACTTTAGGTTTAGAGGGCCTTTTGTAGGCCTCATAAACGTGTGGAACCCTAGGGTATGGTGGTTGTCCCTTACCTCTTCTAAATTGATTGGCAGGGGGTGCATCGGTAACCTGAACATCTCTTTTAATAGATATTTGGTTCAGCTGTTTTGTGACAGCTGTTTGAACTGGCACAAACAGTGGTTGGTTTTTAGTGAATTTGACAGATGATGTTGATGGACTCAAGGATGTTTTAGCAATGTACTCATTCTTTTTCACATCAAAGTTTTTGAGGTACACACATGCTTGAGTTTTGTGGTTTGTTTTACCACAGACGATGCAGCTTTCAGCTGGAATAATGACACTTGTTTTGTTCAAATCATAAGCTTTTAAATGGAAACAGTCTTTTGTTAGATGATTCCTTTTCTCACAAAATTCACAAAACAGGGTATTGATCTTTTCTTTCTTCTTTCTCTTTTCGGACTCCTTTGCAGCAGAGGTTTTAACCTCTGTTGGGATGTCCTTGAGAGGAATGACTTTAGCTTTTGGAGCTTTAACACCATCAGTTGATGTAAAGTCCATGGGCTTGAAATTTTCAAGAATATCACACTCATCAGACCAGGTTGGTTTAAACTGATATTTTTCAAGCTCCTCAAAAGTAGAGGATCCCATTGGTCTGTCAAGTGTGATTTTGTTACCAAGTTTGTCAGTGATTTTCACTTCTTGGCCCTTCTTGTTTGTGGGGATGAACTCAGTGGTTACATCAGTGGTTTGAACAGATTTTTCAAAAGCAGTGTTTTCATCATCATATTTTCTATAACCAACACCAAATTTCACATTGCTTTTAATCTGTTTTTCAAGCATAACCTCATACCCTTTGCATGATTCCACCCATTTTTCACAGGTGATCTGGGTGGACTCCAACTCCTTTTTGCAAACTTGGTATTTTTCTACCATAGTTTGGAGTTGAGTTTTGGTTATGCTCTGCTCTTCTTTAAGACTGTTGATCTCTTTTTCTTTTTCAGTCAATTTGTTTTTAAGTTCTTTTAAAGACTTTTCAAATTTGACTTCATCAGACAAGATTTTATCCCGAAGGTTTTCATTTACCTCTTTGATGTTAGCAAAAGCAATAATGCAATTGTCAGAACATAGTTTTTCAAGAACTTGAGGAGATACCTTGGCCGCAGCCATCATTGCACAATCACATTGATGATTTCCTTCATCATCAGCTCTAACTTCTTTCTCACCTTCTTTCTTCTCTTCCTCTTCTTCTTTATCCTCTTCAGACCACGGATATGTCAGTGGTTCAATCAGGGTTTCTGAATTTTCTCCCAGCAGCAATTCACCAGCAACTGCATTAACAACTGCTTCAGTCACCTCATCCACTGTTTCATCACTTAGCTGTTCACCTTCAGTTTCAATCCCCTCTGGTATTGACTCTAATACCATCAAACAAAATTCATCATTAGAAGGTTCATCAAAAGCATAGAGTGCAAAATTTTCATCGCCAAGCTCATCAGGCATGCTGCTCCAGTCAACAAAGCCTTGAGTGAAAAAGCTTTGCTGATCTGGTTGTACCACTACTGGAGCAGCTGTTTGAGGTGCAACAGGTTGCACTTGTGCCTGGGGGACAGGGGTTTGAACATACTGAATCTGTGGAACAGTGGTTTGGACATAATGCACAAGCACAGGGGCAGCAGCATAATGAGCAGTGTTAACATGAGCTGCAGGGGTATATTGGGTATAGTGCACAGTGCTTTGATTTTGAGGTCTAGGGTTTGAGCTAGGATGAGTGATTATAGGACCAGTAGTTTGACTCCTGCATTCCCTATCGAAATGACCTAGCCTATTGCACTTGTAACACTTGATTTTCGATTTATCCAACCCAACCCTTAGATTCCCATGTAACCCTGGGAATTTTCTCCCTGTTCTTTTGTAGAATTTGCTTGTTCTTACACTAAGCAAAGCCAACTGATGCAAAATGTCCATCTCTTCTACGTCGGTGGGATCAAAATGTTGCAAATCATTGAGTTCAAAGCACAAATTATCTGACATCTGGTTTTCACTGTTTGCAGTAAAAGCATAATTTGCAGAGTGAGGATCAGGGTTGGTAAAGTTTCCACCAGCTGTTATATCAATGAAATGATCATAACCCTGTTCCTTACCACTGCTACCAGATTCTTCCTGACCAAGAAGAGCTGTGCTACCGAATGAGTAATCATCGGTAACTTTGCCAGACTCTTGCAACTTCTTTTTCTGGTTCAACTCCCTTTCATAGGTCAGGAGTCTACCATGAAGTTGGGTCAGGGTCAGATCTTTGAACTCAACAGAGTTTCTAGTCACAAATGCAATTGTGTCCCATTTATCAGGTAGCGATCTAAGAAACCTGCTATTTTGTGTTGATTTTGGAAATTCAACCTTAACAAGCCTTAGCTCACTGATGAGACAACTAAAACGTTCAAATTGTTGGGTCAATGATTCACCCTTAATGTGACAGAAGGTTTCATACTGCTGATTCAGAATTTCCCTATTGTTTTCAACAACTTCTTCGGTCCCCCCAAACTGTTCCTTCAACGCATCCCATAACTCCTTAGCACTGTTACAATGTAACAGTCCAGCATAGATCTCATTTGGTAATGCAGATGCTATGATGCTAAATGCTTTGGCATCGAGTTCGAACTTTTGAAAATCAGTTTCAGTATAGTTTTCATAAGGTTTTGGTACGAACTTCTTTGGATCCTCAGCACTTGGCACCATAGGAACATGGGGACCAAAAAACAACAGACCTCCAACATCCAGTGTTCTGTTGAGCAAGGATGTGACCCATCCTTCTCTCCCAGATGTTGTATTCATTATGTTTAAGCATGGGTGGTTTAAAAAGCGAACCAACATTATTCTTATCATCTTGTGATTGTGACGTCATCCTGGTTGTTTTACAGGCATTGATTAATCAACTTTAATGGTGAATAAACCTTGCTCTGTTTTTCAACAAAAACGAACAAACTATCGATATCAACGATTTTGAGCTGAACTATTTATGTCAAAATGATTGTTAAATCAAATTTGACTGTCCTAGCTCTGATACCAATTGTTGGATCTGAGTTTGGTTTTTATTGAATTTTTCGTTTGAATTAGAATGAAGATGGATGAGTTGTGCAGCGGAATTAAGATGGAAACAAACTTTGCATACAATCAAACGAGAGTATTGCTTTTATCAAACACTTTTCACAATGAACCGAAAGATTGAATTTAATTTCAACAACGATTACAATGCAATGTTTAATACAAACTCCCCCTCAGCCAGAGCTCAGTGTTTGTTCGTGCAGAGAAGACGGTTGTGCAAAGAGCTAGTAGAACAGTACAGAGCACTGTTCTATTTATAGGCACTAGCAAACCACTGAGCATCTAAGCGGACGTCACCATGAAAGTGACATCTAACCTCCTAACAAACTCTAACCTCTGATCAATACAAACACTGCTATGCTAACTACTGCTATTACATTACATTACATAAAGACAGTATAAACAACTGCTGCATCCCTCCACTGCTGTGAACCCAGTAGTACTTGTTCGGATCAGCAGTGCTTGACTCAAGGCAGTAGATTAAACAGCAGAGCTTTAGTCTTTCATCAGGTCTTTACTTGAACAGCAGTTGTGGGTCAGCAGTTTGCACGATCAGTATATAGGAGGTCAGCAGATGTTGAAATCACTTTCAAGGGGAGAGACTTGTATGTAACATCTGCTTATTCTGGATCCACTGCTCTAATCCAGTTTTGGCTTTAATTATCTGTTCCTCTGGTAGGGTTCAATCCCAACACTATTACCAATTTTTCACTTTATTACATGTACATCAACACCCTTTATACCATCCAAACAGCATATTACATCATAAAATGAAAAATATAATCAAACCATCAACCACTAGATATAACTAACCAAAACACATGTATGTGGGCCTCTTTCATCATTTAAAATCACAAACTTTTTGTACCAAAACACGTTATATGATGGTTATATATAATGATGCACATGTGCATTCTTAATATTGGTAATGTAAAAATTTGTGTATTGCGGATTGTAATGTAAATGAAAGTGCATTTTTCTACTACTGGTAATATATTATGGAATTTGTCCAAGAAATGATACATATGCACATGTGCATCCATGACTGTTACTAAAAAAAAAGTTTTTTTTTGTAACAAAATATAGCGATTTTTATTAGAAAAATATTAAAAAAAAATTGTGAGTTTTTTGGATTTTTTTTAGGTATTTTTTTGTGTTTACATTGGTTCTCGCGATTCTCGCAATAAGGGTGGTTCTCAAATGAACCATACCCTATATATATATATATATATATATATATATATATATCGGATAAGGAACATTACAAAACACTAACTATTGCGAGAACAAAAAACAACAACTTTAAAACATTAAATTTTAAGATTTATGGTTCATGTGTTTAAAATTTAATGTTTCTTACATTTATATGTGTATTATATATATATACATAAAAACCATATATTTTTACCTACACATATTCTACATACATGTGGTAATTTAACCTACACATAACCTACATAAGTGTAGGTTATACAAAAAGTGATTTTTTTTATATTTTGTTTTGAATTCTAGTGTAAGAAACAATAAATTTCACATTTGTAACATTTTCATTTACTTTTTAAGTTTTTAGGATTGAAAAAATGGGGGACTCATTGTGTTCTGCGTGTTCTCGCAATATTTAGTGTTCTGCATAAAACCTTCCCCTATATATATATATATATATATATATATATATATATATATATATATATATATAAGGTAGGGTTCCAGCGTGAACAACCTCCCAAGAGTGAACTGCGTGAACAGATCTGGACCCTTGATTTCCTTTTTAGTTGTTAAGGGTAGGATTGTAATTATATAAAAAATTAGATTTAAATCATTATTTTAATAATTGAATTAAGTTACATCTTTCCTAATTTAAATTCATTATCCACATTATGTTTTATTTATTAATAAGATAATTATCAAAACAAACAACAAATCACCAGATTTCAATTTTAATTTTTATTTCAGATTTCATCACCAGAATTCAATTTTTTTTATTTTTAAGATCCACGTAACCTTCATATTTCAACGGTATACACATGTGTACTTGGATATAAATAGAACAGTACACATGTGTACTCTGTGACAACCGGTGATTTACGGCTCCTAATTACGTGATTAACAGGTGATTAACGCAATAATAGATAGTGTTTACAGCGCAAATTAACTTAATTAGGCCTTTGGAGTGCGTAGGAACGTTTATCCGACTTTACAGTACGCGTATGGAGATTCGCGTGGAATCTGCGGAACATCAAACGACAACAAACTGAAACCGTACGAAATACTGACAACGCCGACAAATATGGATGTTACACGAATATTTTATGCTTATGGAGTTTGGGTCGCGATATCGGGTCTCATAGGAATTACGGGCCACTTACACATGAGATGGGCTTGTGGGCCCTGGGGCCAAGCCCAAAACCCACAAGCCTAAACCCGCACATAATATATTAGATCTTTTCAAGATCTCATAAAATCTTATCAAGATTCATAAAATCTATACAAGATTTATATAATCTACACAAGATTTACACAATCTTATTAAATCTTCACAAGATCTCCAACATCTCTATATAAGACTTGCCAACCCTAACTACTCATTTTTGAAATCACAGATCCAAAGATCTGTGCACACCACACCCTCAAAACCTTTGTATACTTCATCTACTCCAAATACCTCTTGTCCCCTCTCTCGATTATACATACATGAAACATACACACACAAACACATGGAGTTCATCCTCTCCAAAAAAAATCCCACAACAACAACCTGCTTTCCTCTCTCCCTCTCGACACATCCAGCCACTGGACTCCATCTCCGGCACCGTGTTGATCCAACAAACACCTCCCCTCACCACCAACACCCACCTACCAGCCCCTGGCTACCGGAACAAATCCAACCACCACTATCTTTGGTGGTAGCAGGGAGCAACAGAAACGACCACCACCACCATAGTCCGGTGGTGGTGCGGTGACGAAGACAGAGACGGGAGAGAGAGAGAGAGGAGACGGAGAGAGAGAGGCTGAGAAGAGAGAGAGATGTGGCGGAGAGGCAGCGGCGGTGCTATCTTCACGTCCGACGGGTTACCAATGGACTCGGTTCAGGTTTCAAGGTCACGGCTCGGCTCAAGGTTTGTCTCCTTTCGTCTTCGGTTTTAGATTTAGTCTATTTTAATGAGGGTTTGACTTAGATTTTGATTCGGGTTACAGACTTGGTTTTGGTTCAAGAGGTGGTTTAGTTCAAGTTTCGGGCTTTGGTTTGAGTCAACTCGGTTAAACCAAGTTAACTCGGCTCGGGTCCGGGTCAAACAGTCACGGCTGGTCAACAGGTTCGGGACGGTCAACAGCTCGGTTCGGGTTAAGCGGCTATGGGCCAGACTCCGTTCGGGTGAATCGGTCAAACCGAGTCAACTCGGTCAACTCGGTCAACTCAGGTCAGCACAGCGAGTCAACTCAGTTGACCCGGTCAACTCAGTCAAACTGTCTGATGTTTCGACACGAAAGAATTGGTAAAGACATACGGCGCGATTATTTCATTTTTTTATAGTTTATGTCACGTGATAACGAGCTCGAACCGACTGATTATAATTTACATTTGATATATATATTTGACAAAAAATTACATATAGTTTAATTGAATCTTGATTGAATGTTGTTGAATTTTGATAAAATATTGACACTTTAGTTGTCGGGATCGTCCAAAAACAGAGGAAACTCTACCCGTTTTTCGAGAACACCCGTAAAAACGAAACGTGTCTTTGTTATGACACCAAAAACAATCGAAGTCAAGTACCTTTTTATAAAAACAAATACAACGTATATTATTTTCGGCGATATAATATAACTTACAAAACACTTGCATAACCTTTCGACAAAAGCCGTTTTTCAAAGATAACAAAACTTGATAGTTTTATGAAACAAGTATAACTAACTATATATTTCAAACGTCTAACGATTCGGATCATTTTATTAAAACAAATATAGTTTATATACTTACTTTGAACATCAAAAAGTCGGACATTTCCTTCTATGTTTAGTTTAAACATTGAAAGCTCGAAAAGTCTTTTACAAAATAAATATAACTATTATATTATACTTATTTCGAATATCACGACTCGAAAAAGTTATGAACTAAACATAACGATGTTATCTATTTTCAAAAGCTAAAAGATCGACGATTCTTTTATAAAATAAATATAACTTTTTATATTTATTTCAAACTCCTAATGGCACAATATATGTATATATCATATATCGACATACGACTTCTCAAAACGAGCTAACAAGTATAACTTCTTCGCTTCTTTGAAGTTAACAATTTACCGTCAAATCGTTCGGTCAACGAATTCGGTAGAGCTCGGTGACACGTAGTGTAGTTACCGCATTTATTTAGAAACTTATTAGATATTCGTGTTAGGAATATTGTAGAGTGCACGCTAGCGAGTTGCGTCTTGGAAACGACATTACGAAGTTGTATATAGCTAGCTTTGCACAGGAATATTCAGGTGAGTTCATAACCCCACCTTTTTACAGTTTTACATTTTTCTAAATGTTTTCGGGGTGGAAAGACATGCACATTATGCAAAGCATACAAGGTTTTCAATAAACATGAATTACATATTTCTAAACCATTTTACAGACAATTTTTTGCACGATTTATGCGGTTCGATTTGATTGATTACCACCACAGAGTTTACTAACATCGGGCCCCGCATGGCCTTTTTCCACGAAAGCCCGCTGATATGACTAAAACACCTTGCTTTAACCATATGAGCTTCATCCCGTGAAGCGAGGTCATGCGTGCTAACTTATTACAGATAACGGTATAGCGATAGATTGATACACGGCAACGACATAGATTCACATAATAAGCGATAGAGATTGCGGGATACACATGATAAGCAATTGCGATTAGTCGGGTTTTGTTTCGAATAAGCTTAATGTTACGTTTCGACGCATCATGATTATCGAGGAGGGTAGAATAGGTCCTCACCCGACAACATCGTGAGCGTTAATGTGCTTGATGAGATTGATTGCTATAGACTTACGACCAGTCTTGCGTTGATGCAATTGTCCTGCGAGGTTGACTCTCCAGAGTCCATCGATGAGGCGATTGCATTTCGTTTGCAGACTTACGACAAGTCTTGCGATGATGCAATTTCAGTTGTTACGCCTTGCGATTGAGTGTAGTGTGTTGAAAATAATCACAATAGTATATAGGTCTAATAATGTTCAACTCCACGTGGCACTTTCTTCACGGAACTTCGGTAGTATGATAAAGCACACCTTGCTTGACCCCTACTACTTAGATCCCGTGATTTGGTGTCATACTTCGTCGAAACGCTTATGGCACCTTATAATTCACTACGATCTCCGTGCACTGACCCAAATAATCCTGTGTGCACCCGTGATTAATCGTTCCTTGCACGTTTATCGTACCTCGTTCTAAGAGTGTAGTGAGGGTAAAACACATTATTTCGTGATATAGTATATAGTATGTGTGTGAACCTAGTCTAAGTGCGACGACTAGATTGTGATAGAGAAAACGAAAACAAGAGTTAATGTTACGCAAAGTGGCAACATCGAGTAATAGAGTAGGTTCAAAACATAGAAATTAACGTCGAAAATCGTATCATTACAACTTTATCCTACGCTTGCTAGATGTTTGATGCTGAAGACTTTTGCTGGAGCTGTTGTTGTCGTACTCAGGTTCACGGTTCGATGCGGCAGTTGTGGGTGAAGTGACCGTAACGGTTGCAGTTATTGCAATAGCGACAGTCAGCCCCAACTGGATGATGATAGGTGCACGAGTAACACAGGGGATGAGCTCCAGTGTAAGCTCGTTTTGGAAATACCGGAACTGTTCGAAGAGGTTTCGGTTGCAGCAGTTCGGTTGTTGATGAGTTCGGGCTTGAAATATTTCATTTGCGGCTGAGTTTGTCGGTGTCCTGCGAAGAGGTGTCGTCGTTGGAGGATTCATCTGAGGACTCACTTGCAGAATCTTTGACCGAGTCGTTGGAAGAATCGTCGGCAGAGTCATTAGAAGAATTGCCGGTAGATCCGTCAGAGGAATCATTAGCAGATTCGTCCGAAGGATCGTCAGTAGATTCATCAGAAGACTCGTTGTTAAGATCCTCTGAAGGATTAATGTCGATTGCCTTATAAGCTTGCTTGACAGGATTTTTGGAGAAAAATCCTTCCATGAGTCGTTTGTTGTTGATTTATGTGGCTAAGCGGTAGGTTTCTTCGATGGTAGCTGGCCTTGCAGCTTCGACAAAATCACCCACACACTCAGGCAAGCCACGAATGTACTTCGTAATGGCCTTTTCTGAAGTGTTGACCTGACCTGGGCTGATTATGCTAAGCTGTTTGAACCTTGCGGTGTAGCCAGCATTGTCACCTTTGGTTTGCTTGACTTTCCAAAATTCGTCCTCCAATTTCTGAATCTCGTGGGGAGGGCAATATTTCGTCCTCATGAGCTCTTTCAGCTCATCCCAGGAGAGAGAATATGCCGCAGAGATCCCACATTTGTTACGTTCGGCGGCCCACCAGTCGAGTGCTCGCGATTGAAATACTCCGGTAGCGCAAGTAGTACGGAAACTGTCGGGACACCCACTCTGACGAAGGGTAACTTCGATAGAATCGAACCACTGGAGTAGTTGAGTCACACCTCCTTCACCCGTAAATTCCATCGGGTCACAGGCTTTGAAGTGTTTGTAGAGAAAAGCAGATTGCGGCGCTTCCGTCTTGGAGTCTTCCGAGGCTCGAGAGTTGCTGAGAGAGTGCACTTGAGCGGCAATTCGAGGAATAAGCTTTACCACTTCCTTGGTCACAAGTGATGCAATCCTCTTATTGGCGCTTCGTTTGGCTCTCCTCCTAACTGTTCGTCTCGAGGTAGAATCGTTGGAAGGCATCTAGACAGGAAGAGACTAGGAATGAGATTCGATCATAATGATTTTTGAGTTTCGTGATGCGATTACGCGCGTTCCAAAACTTGGTGCGATAGTATAGTAGTAATACGAATCACATAGGAGCCACATAGGAGACACAAGTTCCTAAGTTCTCACACAATGACTGGTTGTTTAAACGTACATATAGGTATTTATATAACTGTAATTTGTATTCATACACATACAGGTCAGTTTAGAATATGCGAGGGCGCATTGAAGTGAGAAAGCGAGAGCAAAGACGATAGATTATGCATTAGTTTTGTTGCGAACATTCGGGTTTCGTTTTAGATTGCGATGGATGTGCGAATTGTGCGTTTATAAAGCAGGTAGTGAAAATCGTTAAATCGAGAAATCGATAAAGCGTAAAGTTCCAAAACGTAGATAAGTTTTCAACCAGTTGTAAGATTGGTGGGTCCTATGACAGAGTGCCTTGGGTGTTTAGGCGTCGACTAACCCAGGTACCCAACTATATTTAACAAGTTCATGCACGCGCGTTGACTTAGAAGACTCCATGCTTCCACTGGGATGCAGCTCATGGCATTCGTCTTCCTAGTCATCGCGTGGCTCGAGTTATCGTGATAGTCGAGTCCTTGGTGAGAGCTTTTTGAAAACCAATTTATAGAGAGTGGGACGGCTTATTAAGGTACGGGTTTCACCCCTGACTTAATAGTTTCGTTCCTAATTGTGGTTATGCTCTTCGAATAAATTCGTGAGTTCCACTAGATTTCGAAATGGAGATCTTCGTCGAGATGTGGATGTCACTCCTAACTCGATGAAAGGTTCTCGTGCTAGTAAATGCGCTGAGTGAGTAGTCCTATCGAGAGTTCTTGGTTTTCACACCTGGTCTCGACAGGATCACTCGGTTGTGATATGCGAGTATTCTCGAAAACATGTGTATTGTGCCAGCCTTAGGAAAGGCTAAGTAGTATTCCGGCCTTAGGAAAGGCTTCTTCGCATGAAATTGTAGTACGCGGTGTTCACGCGAAGTAGTAGTTTTAGCGACTTCGAATGAAGGAAATAAGTAAGCCCAATACAAACCCTACTGGATTCGTACGAGTCGGCCTGTTGGTACTTAGACTATAGACTAGGTCAATTTCTAAGACGTCGACCCAGACTAGGTCGAGTCTGGCCTAATTCCCTATAGTTATGGCTCTGATACCAATCTGTCACACCCAAACCGATGGCGGAGTCATCGGGGCGCGGCACTAGGCGAATCAGATTGCTCAAGAGAATCCATAACAACTATGCTGCGATAATATTTAATACATTCGTTATCCCATACTAACAAATAATACAATCATATAAGTTATCACATATTTCTTGTCCTCTCGAACAATACAAATCCGACAACCTAGATTTTAGTTGAGTTTCTAGACTTCCTAGCTTGATTTGATATAGCCTGCGATCTAACCTGCAACATACGTTAAAATATTTGTCAATACAAAAGTATTGGCGAGTATACAGGTTTGATATGTAGCGTAATAGATAAAAGTGTAGCGAATTTCCATATGCAAGAACGTAACACACGACATATATACTCACAAAGCTGATACTACCAACTAAGTCCTCGATGCTCGAATATGCGATGGCAAACTAGACCCCGTCGGGCGCAATAGTACTATACTAGTCGTGGTGGGACGTCGCGAGTATAAGCCCTAGCACATATGCAACTAGCATCACGTATATCTATGCATAACAGTTATTCGCAAGTGATAATTCGATTGATTGAGTAATTCGTTTGATAAGTTCAATTTGTTAGAAACGTATGTTACACCCAAAATGCGATTAAAAGGGTTCAAGTATACTCACAGTGCGTAATCGGCAAGTAAACACAACTTGATTTGGATTGCGTCTGAGTTAGCCTGATCGATTGAGAGTGCGTTAAACGGTGACGAGTGAAACAGGTGACTAGTGGCCATCCGGTCGGATGGCAATCCGATCGGATGGTCACTCGTTAGGAGAGGACATTGGACAGTGGCTATCCAGTCGGATGGCAATCCAGCCGGATGGCCATACGTTTGAAATGATAAGGTCCAGTGGCTATCCGGTCGGATGGCAATCCGGCCGGATGGCCATTCGTTTGGATGATTGCGTGCTTAGAGACTATCCGATCGGATGGCAATCCGGTCGGATGGTCATTCGTTTGAAGGTGAGGTTTGCTTAATGACTATCCGATCGGATGGCAATCCGGTCGGATGGTCATTCGTTGGGATGATGAGTTGGTCCGGTCGAATGGCAGTCATCCGGTCGGATGACCTGCTATCCGATCGGATGACATGCTATCCGGTCGGATGGCATGTGATCCGTTCGGATGACATGTTACCCAGTCGGATGACAAGTCTGTTTTAGCGTTCCGAACGATTGTTTACGAGTGTTTTTCGGTGGAATGCAAGTGGTTTTACTAGGGCAGTGTAATTTCGCATTAACAATTGAAATCCCATCAGTTCCGATCCGTTCTAACGGCCGGGAATCACCCCGTTCCATCAGATCTGGCCGTTCCTGATGGTTCTTCATGGTTAACTCGAAATCGCACAGTTCCTTGGTTAAATACATAGATTTAGGCAAGATTTGTTATCAAAACATGTGGAAATCACCCAGATCTCAGTCGTTTATGGTGGGATGAGGTCACAACTTGAAGTTCATATGAACTCTTGGTGACATCACCTTAAAACACCTCAAATCAGTAGATTTCACGGTTGGAAATTGAGTTTTGAAAGATAGAATGATGTAGAATTAAGTGTAGATTATAGAAGTACAAGTTTTAGGCTGAAATCTTACCGGAATCGCGAGGAATCGAGAGAAAAGGGTCCTGGAACGTGCTTGGTCGAGTGGGAGTTGTCACATCACTTGAACAGTGGTGTGACAGGCTATTTATAGGCAACAGAGAGGCTGGAGAGGTTTTGGGTCGGATGGCCATTCGTTCGGATGGCTATCCGTTCGGATGGCTATCCGTTCGGATGGCCGGTCCGGCGCGATGAACGTTTCTGTTTTTCGAGCGTTGCGATGGTTTTTGAAGTACGTGCTTTCTATAGTTGATTTATATTATTATTATATATGTATATATATCACTAAGGGTCGTATTTACGTATCCATATTCCAAAGTTTCTATAATTTACAATCGGTTTTCGATTCGAGTATGCGATTAGTAGCGACGTTTCACGGCCATCAAATAGGGTAGTATAGGTCCTTTCTCGATGTCATCGTGAACGTTATTGTGTGTTGTGCCACAAAGACTGACGGGGTACCATTCACTCGTATTGTCATCATCGTCACGACGACTGGAGCTATAGCACTTACTCGAGAGTCTTTGTTAGCGTTAAATGTCTGCGTTTTGGCACATCACGGCCACCGAGGAGGGTAGAATAGGTCCTCACTCAATGTCATCGTGAGTGTTAGTGTTTTCGATGTGATATAGTGATAATGTATTGCGAAAATATGCGATTATCCTCCGAATAGCGATGTATGTGATATAGTTACATTATGATCCGAATCTCTGGTGCCAGGCGTAACGAGTTTATCGAGTAGTAACAACGCACGAAAATGCGGGTTGTTACAATTATAACCGCCGGTTACGTATTAGATACGCTGCCCGATTGATCTAGTGCTCCGTAACGCATGTCGAGGCTCTACCTGACTCAGTCGTTGGAGTTTTGTCTCGGGGAGGGTATAACTAATGTAAATTTGGGTTATTATACTAACATATGTGCATTGTTTAATTTATTAGATTAACCAGGAAGTCACAAGGGAAATACCTAAAATAGCAATGTGAGTAATCCTTCTTTTCGGTAAACCTTTTTGTGAGTGATTCCTCTTTTCAAAAATTGTTTTTACAAAACCTCAATTGTTTTAAATTATAATTAACAGTGATTGAGTATTTGTAAATCTACAATTATCGTCGGTATGTTGGGGCATGGGTGGTAATTAAAGTAGATGTAAACAAATGTAATTGCTGGATTGCCCTCAATGCTGTAAAATGATAAAACTTGTTTTAATTAAACTGGGATTCACTCGCCAATGTTTCTTGCTGATAAAATGTTTTTAAACGCGTTTCAGGTAACAAAATGTGAAAACAAAATAGAAGCCAACTGGAGAGCACTGAAAGCTTGGAAAAGTGGCTATAAAAGTTACCTAAATAAAGAAGAAGTTTTATTTCAATAAATTAGGGTTTATCCCTAAAAACATGTTTGTAATGGAAACTTGAGTTTTTCCCATATATTTATTAATTATAAATTATGGTGTTTTACTCTGATAAAATATTTCCTAACTACGGTCCTGATGAAATTTCCGCTGCCAAATTAATAAACACCGATACCACTAGCTCTGAATAGGCCGCGGCCGTCCGCCTCTTGGGGCAGGGGTCGGGGTTGCAACGGAAGGTGGTATCAGAGCTACAGCCACGGATTTCAGCCACAAAAGTGTTCTGCTGACACCAAAATTTTATCAATTACGTTAGGAAATAATCTAAGTGACTACGTGCATATCTGGATATTATTGTTTTGTGTTATTTGACAATTTGTTAGTTTACAGTATGAGTGATCAAGGTCCATCGGACGCCTATCGTCAATTGTCTAGTTCTCCTAGAGATGAAGGAACTTCTTCCCAGCCTACTCCTTCGGGGTACTCAGCTGATACAGAATAGGGGATTTTCATATTTAAGGCACAATCCGAAGAACCATTCCCTACCAAAAAGAGAGGATGGTTTAGTCGGGGAGCACACGAGTGGAGGAAGAGAATGAGGAAGTTGCAGCAGCAACGGGCCTTAGCGGCAGCAAATAGGGAGATGAATGCCTAGACTCAAGACATAATCAATAGGGGATTAGCTAACTTTCACATATTAGCTACCACTGCCGCAGACCCAAACTTAGAACAAATCATTGCACCACAGCCACTACCACTGTTCCCAACTCAACCCATGGAAATAGAACCTAACCCAGGAGATAAGCTTCCCATACCCGCTTACGACCCAAACGAAAGCCCTAGAGTCCCAGCACTAATTCCTCTAGCTTACGACCCATGAGAGGACGATCATAGGGATTATCGAGAACTTTACCTGCAGGAGGAACCCATACCAAACCCTGTAGCACCATACCCCAACCTTGACCCTCTAGATCCATACTGGGATGCTGATCATTATGTTCGAGAAATATTAGAAAACCCATACTTGTATGGAGAACCCGTACCACCGTACCCTAAACCAATACCAGCACCACCACCACCCATGAGTTCCGAAAACGTGCAGGAACTCCGCACATTTGGTGAGGGGTTATTAGATGAGGGAGAAAGAATCAGACAAATAGGGGAAAGGCTCGTTTGGAAGTACGACGAGCGCAATATGCAGTACTGGATGAACCCTTAGTAACAATAGTAATATATATATATGTGTGTGTGTGTGTGAGTAGTTTGAAAAACAGAATTTTTAGATAACCTAAGGTAGTGTTTGGTATGTAGGAATGAGAGTTGGAATGGAATGAACTATTATGAGGGAATGAAAAAAAGTGTGTTTGGTTGGTCAACGTAATGGAATCACTCATTACATAAGTCATTCCATTCCCTCAAATTCATTCCATCCACTCCCCCTGTTTTTTTCCATTCCATTCTCTCTCTCAGCCTACGTCACAAACACCGCCCATCACATCGACCATCTACCACCACCACCTGCAGTCGTCACCACCCGCCACCAACTTCCACCAACCACCACCACCGTCCTCAGCCGCCCGCCGCCATCGCAAACCACCGCCACCCCGACCACTACAGCCACCCTCTGCCGACCACCACCACCATCCTCTGCTGCCACCAACCGCTACCATCACCAGCACCACCCATCGGCGTCGCCGCCCCCACCACCCGTCGCCACCACCATCGAGCACCATCGTCGCCACCCGCCACCACCGACCACCGCCACCCCGACCACTACCGCCACCCTCCACCCTCCACCGGCCACCACCACCCTCCGCGGCCACCTCCTGCTATCGTGGACCACCACCACCCACCGTCATCGTCGCCACCACCATCGATCACCATCACCGCCACCCGCAACCACAGAACACCGTCACCCTCCGCCGACCACCACCACCATCCTCCGCGCCCACCACCCGCTACTGTCGACCACCACCACCCATCATCGCCACCACCACCATTGCTCCTACTTGCCACCGCAGACCACCGCCAACCCCGACCATCTCCGCCGCCACCGCTAACACTCGTCACCCACCGACCACCGCCACCGACCACCGCTACCACAGACTACCGCCACCCATCACTGCCACCGCCACTAGCCGCCACCGATCACCGCCACCACCCATCGCCGATTTAATTCATTCTTCTTTTCTTATCTACCAAACAACATAAGGTATTGATTTATTCCTTTCCTGCATGATAACCAAACAAGACTATGGAATGGAATGATCCATTTCATTCCTTTGTCCATTCCATTACCTCGTCCATTCCATTACCTCGTCCATTCCATTCCCTCATGTATTCCATTACGCCATACCAAACAGACCCTAAATATTTACTGATGCATAACTAGTAGCATAATTTCAATTCCAGTTGCAGCTTGTAATATATAAATATATAAAATAGAGTAAATATCGCAATGCACGACGATTTTGATCAATGTGCTTGTTTGTGTGATTGTTTGCATTAAATATTGTTTAGTGACATTAATATTTGGTAAATGTTTATAATCCAGATGGACAACAAAGTGAATCAGGAAAACCCGAATAACGATAATAACGGAAACCAATTAGATAACAGTGTCGTCCAACACCTAGTGGCACAAGGGATTATAGACGCTCTGCCATACATTATCAAAACGGTTAAGGAAGCAGAAAATAATAAAACTAACAGTGGAAGTAAACGACCACCTACTGAGCCCAGTCACAGCGTAAACAATGGACCCCTACTTCAATTGCCTATTCCAAAAAGAAGAAGAACCATGTATTATGGTTGTTCTTACAAAGAATTCTGGTCTTGTAAACCAATGGAATTCTCGGGCAATGAAGGAGCCATTGCAGCTCTACGCTGGATAGAAAAGACTGAGGCAGTCTTAACAATAAGCAAATGTGCAGAAGAAGATAAAATTATGTTTTCTTCCAATCTTTTTAAGAATGCAACTCTATAATAGAGGAACACTATTCTCCAGTCTAGGGGAAGTGACAGAGTCTATAATACGGAATGGACTGAGTTTAAGAATATGGTTGAAAGGAAATTCTGTCCTCCCAATGAAAAAGAACAAATAGCTAATAAGTTCTTGAACCTTAGAATGACTGGAGTAGACTGCAAGGGTTACACTACCGTATTCTTCGAATATGCTAGAATAGTACCAATCCTAGCCTCCCCAGATCAGTATTAATCTCCCGTTACATCTGGGGATTAATCAGTGAGATTAGACACGTAGTCAAGGAAGCTAGACCACAAACTATAGAAGAAGCTGTAGAACTAGCAAATACCTTGACTGATGAATTAGTACGTACGCAAGAAGAAAACCAGAGGAAGAACCTAGCTCAAAAGCTTACCCAGGAATTTCACTACGGTAACTCTAACCGTGGGAAAAACATAGGTTCTACCTCCGCACCTTACTATAAGTCCTGCAAGAAGAAGCATTTGGGAAAATGTTTGTGACAACCCGAGTTTTCAAGGTCTTCCCTCGACACGTTATTTGTTTCACAATTATGTTTGCATAACTTATTGCCTTGTAATTTTACACGTTTGTTATATGTTTGAGATATTGTGTTATCATTTATATGATTAATGTGTTAATGTGTTTAGTTTTTATAAACTTATGAATTATGTAAAAGTTAAAAACAATACTTGATGAAACATAGTGTTTCGCCACTAATAAGCTCGACGAAACTTAGGGAGTTTCGCCACTCTCTCTACTCGACGAAACTATGGAGTTTCGTCACCTCCTTTGAGGTTTCGTAGGAATGGGCTTTCGGCTCAGGTGAGGCCCAAACACATCAGTTATATATATACCTTTTATTCACATTCCATTACGTAATATCACAACCGGCGAAAACCCTAGACTCTCCTACCCAACCTTGCACGCGACGGCAATCACCAACCCTCTTGAATTCTTGCTCCATCTCGTAATCAGTTAGTGTGCGATTATCTGATTTGACTTGCTTGTTATATTGGTTGATTGTTAAGATCTATGTGGTATCTAGGGTTCCATGCTAGTTGTGTAATTGATGAAATTATATTAAACAGGAACATGTAAATGATTACGATATTGGTTCATGTTTTGTTCGGTAAATTAAGAATTTGCAAACTGTAGAGTTGATAAACCCGAATGAGACTCGGGTTTTAGATATGGATGAATATTTGGTAGTATTGTTGTCATGTTAATTCGAATCGTATGAAAATCATGGGATCGATGATGTGGAATAGTCGAATGATTGAGGTTATGATTTAGGATTTGCATGTTAGTATTAGAACTCGTTAATCTAATGATCCGATTGTTACTGTTCTTGATTGAGAATGATTAAAGTGATGTATTGCGGAATTCAATGATGTTTAATCTGAATTGAAACTGCCAAATTTATTTGCTGAAATTACGGGAATTAAGGGAGTGGTTAAGTATGAGCTGTTATATTGGTCAACGAAACACTTGAGTTTCGCCATTTACCTGGTCGACGAAACACCTGAGGTTTCGTCACCCACATGCCGGCGAAACATGAGAGGTTTCGTCGCACCTCCTTGCCGACGAAACATGCAAGGTTTCATCACCTTGAAGTTTCGTCACTTTGGATGTTTCGTCGCCTTGAATGTCACCACATCAACAGACTGTGGTCTAGGATGTGCATGGTAATGTATGACTTGGTTACTGTTTGTTACTGTCTGTTGTTACCGACTGTTACTGTCTGTTAGTTATGTCAGTGGAAACCTAAGTTGATTTGAACAGCACACTTAACTATTGATTTCTGTTGTGAATCATGCATGAGAATTGTGGAGTTGTATGAACTGGAATAACTGTTAAGATGTTTGAGTGCACACTGTGATTGTATATTATACGTTGACCTGGTGAATGTAAACTGATTATGTATGTATGTATGCATACTATAGGCTTTGACTGAATTATTTGTGATCAAGTAGTTAAGCATACCGAGCAAACCGAGGTGAATTCACACTTTCTACAAGGCATGGGATTCCCGGTGGTTGGGAATGGTTTAAGAAACTAAAACGAAACCTGCATATTCTCCTTGGGTAGAATATGTACCTCCATCCTCGTTGGGAAGGATGACAACATTAAACCTGCGTATTCTCCTTGGGTAGAGTACGTACCTCCATTCTCGTTGGGAAGAATGACAACATATAACTTACTAGACAAAACTCTATCATTAAGTCCCTCATTTTTATATCGACTTAATCGCCGGGCCAATGGCGAGCGGGTCATTAGTTAAATAGCGCTATTAGGTTTGACAAGCCTCACACCGTGCCGCAGAGGACGGGAGTGGACTAATGGATCTGGGCACTTTGTCAATGATGATAGACATTGACGTAGGGCACAACTTTCTCAGTCAGTTATCGATATGGTAACGGTCTAGTGGTTAACATGGGGTAGCCCCACTGGTTATGGATTTGGAAACAATGAATTGGATAACTCATGGTTTTTGAATGAACTCGTGGTTTTTGAAAAAAACTTTAAACTGGACAACCAACTGTAAACTCGCTCAACTTTGTTGTTGACTTGTTGTTAGATGCCTTGCAGGTCGTTAGGTTCTTAGCTGGAGCTTGCTTGGGAGCAGGAGTCGTTGTGGGACATGGACTGTTGAATTCCATGTTAAACATTGAGACTTTTAAACTTATACTTTGTTTTTTTTTTTTTTAAACTTTATGCTTCCGCTGAATAACTTAAACTTTACTTTTTGTGTGTGACACTAATCATATTGGTTGTGTTGGATTTTACTTGTTTATTATAATGTTCAATATGATTGGTGGCTGGACCTGGTCAGTCACGCCTCCTGCGGTGATACTCCGCTTGTGGATTTTGGGGGTGTGACAGATTGGTATCAGAGCCATTGGTTATAGTGAACTTGGTTTTAAAAAGGGAAAAGCTTTTTAACAAAACCAGACTATAACCTGTACAGTGCTCAACAATCCACAACGACGCTTCGCTCCACGTGCAAGACTCAACACTATAGGTGATACAGTTTATATTTATATTGCATGTCTATTAGTTTGCATAATGCATCGGTCATGGTATGCTCGGTCAGTGTAACGACTATTGTTTGAAACCCTGTGTGCTTACTCTCTTTTGTCATCCCATGCTTATGCACTTTCGCAAAACTTCTCTCACTTGTGCTTTCTTTGATGTGAAGATCATGAGTGGACGTTTGAACTTGACTCAAGCCCAGCTGACGGCTCTAATCAATGAACGGGTTGCTGAGGTACTCGCAGCAGCCCCTGCAGGAGGTATAACCTGCCATTCCAACCTATCTTAGGATGTTTAGATCCAACTCTCGTGAACCAACTCTTGTGCTTAACCTTATCTTTTCTTTCTCGCACGACAGGTCAACATGCTCAGCCTCCCGTATGCACGTTCAAGACCTTTTTGGACTGTCGACCTAGTACCTTCAGTGGTACAGAAGGAGCTGTAGGTCTTCTCCACTGGTTCGAGAAGATCGAATCTGTTTTTGAGATGTGTGAATGCCCTGAAGCTCGTAGGGTGAAATTTGCTACTGGAACACTCGAAGGTGCTGCGTTAACTTGGTGGAACGCACAGGTTCAAATGTTAGGGCTGACAGCTGCTAATGCCACCCCATGGAACGACTTCAAAGACCTAATCAAAGAGGAGTATTGTCATCGCGATGACATTCACAAGCTAGAGGTGGAGTTTTACAATTTGAAGATGACGGGGTCTGAAATCGAGGCGTATACGAAGAGATCGAACGAATTGGCCACATTGTGTCCTACTATGGTAGATCCTCCTATCAAACGTATCGAGCTGTACCTCAAGGGTTTAGTGCCAGAGATTCAGAGCCATGTGATTGCAGCTCCCTACCATTCAGCAAGTCATACGGCTAGCCCATCGTCTCACTGATCAGGCAGTTGAGCAGAACAAGCTGCCTAAGCGTATTAGTGCTACTACTACTTCTGATGCTCCTAGCGATAACAATCGCAAATGGGATGGAAATTCAAGCAAAGGTTCTACTTCTATTCAGTCTCAGTCTCAGCAGCGAAGGACTGACGACTACAAGAGCCCCGGTCAGCAATCTTCTGGGAATCAGGGATATGGTGGGTACAAGGGAAACCACCGTAAGTTCAATCGATGTAACATGCACCACAGCGGGCCGTGCAATAAGGGTCGTTGTCAGAGATGTAACAAGCTTGGTCATGCAGCTAAAGATTGCAGGAGCCCATATCCTGCGAATCAGAATCGTCAACAGCAGCCACAAGCTCCACAGAACCAGCAGCAACAACAGCAGGGTAATAAGGGATGTTTTCAGTGTGGTGCTGAGGGTCACTTCAAGAGACACTGTCCACAGCTGAACAAGAATCACAACAACAACAACAACCACGGGAATGGGAACAACAATGGGGGTAACAATGATGGCAACGGTGCCTGGGGACGTGTTTTCATAATTGGTCAGGGTGATGCAAGGAACGATCCTAACGTTGTGACGGGTAAGTTTCTACTGGATGACTTCTATGTTTCTGTTTTATTCGATTCGGGTGCCGATACTAGTTATGTGTCCATAAAAGTTAGTCAGATGCTTAAGCGTACCCCAATTCCCTTAAACACCAAGCATGTTGTAGAACTAGCAAAAGGTAGAAATCTTGAGGCCACACACATAGTTAAGGGTTGTAATCTTGTTCTTGCTGATCAGACCTTCTCTATCGACCTCATTCCTATCATTCAGGGTAGCTTCGACGTTGTCATTGGGATGGATTGGTTATCTCAACATCAAGCGGAAATTCTTTGCAAGGAGAAAATTGTCCGCATCCCTCGTTCTAGTGAAGAACCTCTCGTGATTCGTGGTGACAAGAGTGGTGCAGTAATGGGCATCATATCCTTCCTTAAGGCCCAGAAGTGCTTACGAAAGGGCCACACAGCTATTCTAGCCCTCGTTACTGACACCTCAACGAAAGAGAAGAAGATAGAAGACATTCCGATCGTACGCGACTTTCCTGAGGAATTACCTGGTCTTCCGCCTCATCGTTAAGTCGAGTTTCAAATCGAGCTAACTCCTGGAGCAGCGCCTATAGCTCGTGCACCTTATCGTTTAGCTCCATCAGAACTAGAAGAACTGTCCGCGCAACTACAAGAACTCTTGGACAAGGGTTTCATTCATCCTAGCTCTTCGCCCTGGGGAGCTCCAGTCTTATTTGTGAAGAAGAAAGACGGTACCTTCCAAATGTGTATTGACTATCGCGAACTCAACAAGGTAACTGTGAAGAATCATTATCCTCTTCCTCGTATCGATGACTTATTAGACCAGCTGCAAGGGTCGAGCTTCTACTCCAAGATTGATTTGAGATCGGGCTATCGTCAACTGAGAGTCAGAGATGAGGACATCTCCAAGACAACATTCAGAACTCGTTACGGGCACTACAAGTTTTTAGTCATGCCTTTCGGGTTGACAAATGCACCCGCGGTCTTCATGGATCTCATGAACCGAGTGTGCAAACCTTATCTGGATAAGTTCATCATCGTTTTCATCGACGACATCCTGATCTATTCTAAGAGTCAGGAGGAACATGAGCATCATCTGAGACTTATTTTGGAACTTCTTCGAGCAGAGCATCTTTATGCTAAGTTTTTGAATTGTGACTTTTGGCTTCGTGAAGTCCATTTCCTAGGCCACGTGGTAAAGGGGGATGGGATTCATGTGGATCCATCCAAGGTTGACTTGATTAAGAACTGGCCTGCACCTCGTACGCCAACTGAAATCCGCCAATTCTTGGGTTTGGTGGGTTACTACAGAAGATTTATCAAGGATTTCTCAAAGATTGCGCAACCTCTCACTTCACTAACCCAGAAGGGTGTCACCTATCATTGGGGTGATGCAAAGGAATCTGCATTTCAGCACTTAAAGAAGAGACTTTGTAGCGCACCTATTCTCTCGTTACCTGAAGGCAAAGATGATTTTGTGGTCTATTGCGACGCGTCAATCCAAGGACTTGGTTGTGTGTTGATGCAACGTGACAAAGTCATTGCGTATGCATCACGTCAACTTAAGGTTCTCGAAAGGAACTACACTACCCACGATCTGGAGCTGGGAGCTGCTGTTTTCGCACTTAAGATATAGAGGCATTACCTGTACGGTACCAAGTGCACCATTTACACCGATCACAGGAGTCTCCAGCATATGTTCGAACAGAAGGAGTTGAACATGCGACAGCGTCGGTGGGTCGAACTTCTGAATGATTACGAATGTGCGATCAAATACCATCCGGGCAAAGCGAATGTTGTGGCCGACGCCCTCAGTCAAAAGGAGATTAAAACTAAGCGTGTACATGCGTTACAGCTTACCATCCACTCTAGTATTCCCGCTCAAATTCGTGATGCTCAGGTCGAAGCGTTGAAAGCAGAGAACATCAGGGCTGAGTCCCTGCAAGGATCGAAGAAACGGTTAGAACAAAAGGAAGACGTTGCTTACTACGTAACAGGGCACATCTGGGTTCCATTTTATGGAAATCTACGTGAGCTTGTGATGGATGAAGCACACAAGTCTCGTTACTGGGTACATCCTGGTTCAGATAAGATGTACCACGATCTCAAGACTACGTACTGGTGGCCCCACATGAAAGCCAACATAGCAACCTACGTTAGTAAATGCTTGACTTGTGCAACAGTCAAAGTTGAGTACCAGAAACCATCAGGCCTTCTTCAACAACCAGAGATAACGATATGGAAATGGGAGCAAATTTCTATGGATTTCGTTACTGGCTTACCTAGATCTCAATGAGGAAATGATACCATTTGGGTGATCGTGGATCGACTGACCAAGTCTGCACATTTTCTGACTATCAAGGAAACGGATAAGTTTTCTACTTTAGAAGACGTATACCTGAAGGAAGTAGTTTCAAGGCACGGGGTGCCAACCTCCATCATATCTAATCATGACGCGCGCTTTACCTCTGAGTTGTGGCAAGCGATGCACAAATCCTTTGGCTCTCGATTAGACATGAGCACGGCGTATCATCCTCAGACGGATGGGCAGTCTGAACACACCATTCAAACCCTTGAAGACATGCTTCGAGCATGTGTAATCGACTTTGGTAACGGCTGGGAAACACACCTCCGGTTAGTCGAGTTTTCATATAACAACAGTTACCACACCAGTATCCAGGCTGCTCCATTCGAGGCATTATACGGACGGAATTGCCGATCACCTCTTTGTTGGGAAGAGGTTGGCGACAGCCAAATCACTGGCCCAGAACTCGTCGTTGACACGACAGAAAGGATTACCCAAATACGACAACGGATGGCGGCAGCTCGTGACCGTCAGAAAAGCTACGCTGATAAGCGAAGGAAACCACTCGAGTTCCAGGTTGGGGATCGAGTACTACTTAAAGTCTCACCTTGGAAAGGTGTAGTTCGTTTTGGTAAACGAGGCAAACTCAACCCGCGATATGTTGGACCTTTCGAAATCACAGAGAAAATAGGCACGGTGGCCTACAAACTGAACCTACCCGAAGAACTCAGTGGAGTTCACAGCGTATTCCATGTGTCAAATCTGAAGAAGTGTCTGTCAGATGAGACCCTCATAGTTCCTCTCAAGGAGCTCACCATCGACGATCAACTACGATTCGTCGAGGAACCAGTAGAGATTACTGACCGAGATGTTAAGGTTCTCAAGAGTATCAGAATACCTCTGGTTCGAGTTCGTTGGAACTCCCGTCGTGGCCCAGAGTTCACCTGGGAACGAGAAGAGCAAATGAAACACAAGAATCCACGGTTGTTCGAGAAAAGTACCACCACTACTGAGGCTGAAGCTACTGCGGAATTTCGTGACAAAATTCCAAACCAACGGGGGGATGATGTGACACCCCAGGAAAACCAGGAAACCACGCAACCTAACTAGCTTCCTCAGTGACTACATGCTAAATTTCGGGACGAAATTTCTTTCAAGTTAGGGATGATGTGACAACCCGAGTTTTCAAGGCCTTCCCTCGACACGTTATTTGTTTCACAATTATGTTTGCATAACTTGTTGCCTTGTAATTTTGCACGTTTGTTATATGTTTGAGATATTGTGTTATCATTTATATGATTAATGTGTTAATATGTTTAGTTTTTATAAACTTATGAATTATGTAAAAGTTAAAAACAATACTTGATGAAACAGAGTGTTTCGCCACTAACAAGCTCGACGAAACTTAGGGAGTTTCGCCACTTTCTCTACTCGACGAAACTATGGAGTTTCGTCACCTCCTTTGAGGTTTCGTAGGAATGTGCTTTCGGCCCAGGTGAGGCCCAAACACATCAGTTATATATATACGTTTTATTCATATTCCATTACGTAATATCACAACCGGCGAAAACCCTAGACTCTCCTCCCCAACCTTGCACGCGACGGCAATCACCAACCCTCTTGAATTCTTGCTCCATCTCGTAATCGGTTAGTGTGCGATTATCTAATTTGACTTGCTTGTTATACTGGTTGATTGTTAAGATCTATGCGGTATCTAGGGTCCCATGCTAGTTGTGTAATTGATGAAATTATATTAAACAGGAACATGTAAATGACTACGATATTGGTTCATGTTTTGTTCGGTAAATTAAGAATTTGCAAACTGTAGAGTTGATAAACCCGAATGAGACTAGGGTTTTAGATATGGATGAATATTTGGTAGTATTGTTGTCATGTTAATTCGAATCGTATGAAAATCATGGGATCGATGATGTGGAATAGTCGAATGATTGAGGTTATGATTTAGGATTTGCATGTTAGTATTAGAACTCGTTAATCTAATGATCCGATTGTTACTGTTCTTGATTGAGAATGATTAAAGTGATGTATTTCCGAATTCAATGCTGTTTAATCTGATTTGATACTACCAAAGTTATTTGCTGAAATTACGGGAATTAAGGGAGTGGTTAAGTATGAGCTGTTATATTGGTCAACGAAACACTTGAGTTTCGCCATTTACCTGGTCGACGAAACACCTGAGGTTTCGTCACCCACATGCCGGCGAAACATGAGAGGTTTCGTCGCACCTCTATGCCGATGAAACATGCAATGTTTCGTCACCTTGAAGTTTCGTCACTTTGGATGTTTTGTCGCCTTGAATGTCACCACATCAACAGACTGTGGTCTAGGATGTGCATGGTAATGTATGACTCTGTTACTGTTTGTTACTGTCTGTTGTTACCGACTGTTAGTGTCTGTTAGTTATGTCTGTGGAAACCTGAGTTGATTTGAACAGCGCACTTAACTATTGATTTCTGTTGTGAATCATGCATGAGAATTGTGGAGTTGTATGAACTGGAATAACTGTTAAGATGTTTGAGTGCACAATGTGATTGTATATTATATGTGAACCTGGTGAATGTAAACTGATTATGTATGTATGCATACTATAGGCCTTGACTGAATTATTTGTGATCAAGTAGTTAAGCATACCGAGCAAACCGAGGTGAGTTCACACTTTCTACAAGGCATGGGACTATGCCTACTGATTACCACGTTGTCTAGGGTCGTAGGGTAAGCGATCTGATAAATCGCTTATACCTTCGAACCCGACCCAGTTTGGTCGATCATTAGGATCCGACCAAATACATTAGGTGACCCTAGTATAGGGCATAACCTTCCGAGGTTATACCCTATGGTCACATCGTTAAAGTTGTTGTATGATAGGTAGTTTATATGCCTTAGGTAAATTACCAGAATACCCTTTTCATGTATAATTGGTAATTAAGCATATGTAACCTAAACTTTTGTCACATAACTGATTATGTAACATGTTTAGGCATATAACACTTGTCATAGGACTAGTTAGACGGTCCGAACGCGTTTCACGCGCACGACGCGTTAAAGTAGCATAAGTTACCTTAATGGGTCGCGGTGGGTCGATAATACTTAGGTTAAGTTTCATTTAGTATGTAGGCTTTGTTAAACCATATCATATGAGTTCCTACACTCATTTGGGTTACAAACCCTCCTGCTACCCAGTCTTCCGATTTAGGTCCGGGTTAATTATGTAGTTACCTATGTTAGGTACCGTTTGATTTCCGGGACTCCTCTAGCTTACTTGGTAGTTGTTCAAGACTCCTAAGCACTCCCAGGCGAGTACATTATTCCCCTCTTTTACTGTTTTCAACTGTTTTGGGGTGACTCATATGTGCTAAATGTTTTATCAATGGTTTCAAGAACAATTACAATATGGTTTCAAGAACAATTACAATGTGGTTTCAAGAACAATTACAATTATTTCAAGAACGCTAACAATGATTTCAAGAACGAATACAATGATTTCAAAAACTAATAACAAATTTCAAGAAGTGAACAAACTTGTTGGTTGTAGTTTACATGACCGATGACATTCATTTGCTATGATCAAGCCGACCAGTATTAGGTTATGGTACCATAGGATCTGACAAATCCCGTTATTTACTGCACCCATTGTTATGTGTGGGTATTTTTGGGTAACGACTGAATCTGTAATTATTAACTTACCCTTTGGTAAGGGTTTGTTAAGAACGAGAACGAGAGCGAGTTGGAACGAGGAACGCGTCAAGAAGGTTTGAATGTTATTAGAGAATCGATCATAAAGTAGTTTCACAATTAAAACAAGAACGACTAGAACGATTTTACAAAATGGGTTAACGATTGGGTAAACATTTTAACATGATTGACATTTGATCATGCATTTCCCACAAAACATAACTTTGATTTAAACCAAGTTTTACTTCAATACTTTGTTTTTGTGCATATGGTTTAGTTGAGACATTTCACTTGCCATACATGGATATTTGACATAGACATTTGACATGGATATTTGACATAGACATTTTGACATGATTTAAATCTTGACATGAATACTTTGACATATTATTCAATACATTTGACAATTGATTTAAACATAGACATTTTACATTGTTTGGTATGGTTTGGTTAAGTGATTAAGTAACGATGCGTGTGTAATATGATACAAAGATGGTGGATACGCCGCTGGTACTTCCTATATATAAGTGTTTATATGGTATTACATATCATAGCGTTATTTGAATCATTTCAGTTTGAGACATAGAACATTTTATACAAATAACATACTTTTCACAAGACATTGATTTATAAACAACTTATCTTATGCAAACTCATTTACATGGTTATTCATTTAATCATGCATTATTTTCTTATTTATACTTATCATCCGAACTTATTATTTTTCAAATGATTTACAAAGACAAAGCAAATTACAAGGTTCATGACTAAACATTTTCTTAAACAGAAGTCATGAATCTTATTTTCACAAAACCTATGTACTCGCCAGCATTTCTTTGCTGACCTCGTTTTCACATATGTTTCAGGTATTGTTGGATGATATCGATTGATAAGATGCATGCTCACATAGGACTGGACAAGGCCTTAGTGACTCAATAACAATGATAGACTATGTTTAAATAGTGTATTTAGATTTCCAGACGATGTAATTACTCAATGTTTAATAAAACGAAACACTTTTGATATCCATGGTTATGAAACATTAATTCTGTTGCAACACGCCCCGATGTTTCCGCCGCGATTTGTTGTTTTACGCGGTCGGGGTGTGACAGAAAAGATGGTATCAGAGCCAATGGTTATAGGGAATTAGGTTATTAGTAATGCTTTGACCTAGTCTATAACCTTCTTAGGACCCTAACGCGAGTTTACTTGCGTTTAGTCATAAAACAATACCGTCACCTATCCTTAGGTGACGACCACAACAAGAACATAAATTTCAAAACCGCTTTTGAAAACTAATCATCTGTTCTAGGATGATTAATTTCTAGGTTTTGAACCCTCTGTTATATGGTTTTGAACCCCTTTGAATTTTCAAAATCTCGTCAAGGTTTTGGGTTTTAAATAATGTGAACACGTGCAAACTAGAAGGGTGAATGCCTGTATTCTGGGTTTTCTGTCTAGGCAAGCACTTCGTATACATCTCATCAGACGCGAGACCAGTTGTGCTTACCTGGGAATTCTTGGGATGAGTGTTCACTTATAGGCGAGCATGTCTTCGCGATACATTATTTTTAACCTATTTACTTTGACTAATCACCAAGGTCGTTCGTTGCTTTGTAGTAACAAACAAATGACCACTATCCTTGCTTTCATCAGATTTGTTTCATCTCATTCTTTTCGTCTAAATTCACTCACTCGTTTCCTTTCATGTTTCCTCTTTTAGACAATGCCTCCTCGACGTGAAAGCCAGATAGAGACTGCCGAGCTGGCAGAAATCATTGCGCAGCAAATGGCTGCTCAATTCCCAAACCTCTTTGCTCAATGGAACCAAGCCAACAACAACAACAATGTGCTATGCAAATACAAGGATTTCAACCAGGCTAAACCACTCAAGTTTAGTGGTTCTGAAGGAGCAACTGGGCTTCTTCAGTGGTTCGAAAGCATTGAGAATACTTTTCGCCACGTGCAGTGCCCGGATAATCGCAAGGTCGAGTTCTCCTCGAGCGTGTTTTAGAAGAGGGCTCTTACATGGTGGAATGGGGTAATGAGAGACCGAGGTGCGGAAGTTGCTCTCGCACAGACCTGGGCTGAACTTAGGGCTCTGATGATGAGGGAATTCTGTCCTCGTCATGAGCAGCGAGCTTTGGAGAAGGAATTTGATGAGTTGAAGCAAGATAGTGGTGAGCACAGGGCGTATACTGATAGATTTGAGGAGCTAAGTCTGCTTTACCCTACAATGGTTACCCCACTTGACATAGCTATCGAAAGGTACATCGACGGCCTACCTGACTCGGTACAAGACATCCTTACTGGTAGTAACCCTGCCACACTCCGTCAGGTGATCGAGTTATCAACGACATTGACTGAGTCGCAGATTCGGAAGAACAAGTTACACAGGAAGGGTGACAAGGGCAAGAAACAGTCAGCTGACAAGGAGGATAGCAAGAAAGGCCAAAACAAGAAAGGTAAGGAAGGTGAGACGTCAAAGAAATCAAAGAAGCGAAAGGGTGCCCAAAATTTTGCTGTTACAGCACAGACTGCACAGAACCCGCGGAACCAACCAGCTCAGCCACCTGCAAAGAAAGCATATGCCGGTACCGCACCTTATTGTGCACGCTGCAACGGTCATCACGCAGTACAACAAGCTTGCTGGCAATGCACGACGTGTGGTAAACTTGGGCATTTGGCCAAGATTTGTCGTTTGGGACAAAATCAGGCTGCTCAGGTTCAAGCTCTGGTTCAAGGGAATGCTGCGAGATTTCCACTGGGTTCATGTTTCAACTGCGGAGAGATTGGTCACTTCCGCCACAACTGCCCAAGACTGGTGAATGCAAATGCTAACGCAAACCCAAATGCGAATGTCAACGTCAATGTGAATCCAGCACGTGGTCGAGTGTTTAACATCAATGAGGCACTCATTGATGAAGGAGTGAACAATTAGTATTTTGTTTTTCCTCTGGTTGGTATCTTGTAACATTTAAAGACAATGCGGTTGTTATATAAATAAAAATTTGTGGTTTTATTTTCTAACTAATGCAATTGTATGAATGTTTGATTCAACCTTGTGATGTCAACACAAAGACAAAACTACTCATGTGGTTCTGTCATTTTTACGATCACTTGAGATCTCCCTAAGAACCTCAAACACTGGTTTCTTTTAAATCTAAATTATTTTATCGTCTTGCACCGTTCGAGATGCAAGAATTATCAAAACAGCTTCAAGAGTTGTCTGATAAAGGATTCATCCGTCCGAACTTTTCACCTTGGAGAAACTCCTGTTCTCCTTGTGAAAAAAAAATGGATCTTTTCGAATGTATATCGATTAACGTAAGCCTAGTAAGCTTACCATCAAGAATCGATATCCCCCCTACCTTAAATCAACGATTTCTCCGATCAACTGCATAGCGTTCATGCTTTTCCAAGATCGATTTGCGTTTTGGGTATCATCAACTTTGTTTTCTCGAAGAAGATATTCCCAAAACGGTTTTCTGCATGAAGTATGGCCATTACGAGTTTACAGTCATGCCTTTTAGGTTGACAAATACTCCAGCCATCTTCAAGAACTTAATAAATAGAGTCTGCAAGCCTTATTTGGATCAGATCGTCATTGTTATTATTGATGACATCTTGATCTATTCATGTCCTGAGCCGATCACGATCAACACCTTCGTTGACATCGGAGTCCTGATTGAATTCCTTGTACACTTTAAAATGTACAAAACAACTCAATTAGGACAAACCGAATTCCTTTTAAGATCTTCCTATCTTCATAGTTAGATTCTTGAAAATATTTAAAGTGCCAAAGGAAATCCACGGATTGGGTTTCTGGTATGCTTTAAATACCCGTGTCCAAAGATAACAAATTATAGGTCAAATTGAACGATTATGCGATTGAACGAGTATGCAATTATGTGACTATGTGTTTATTCATCTTATGTTTTCTTTTATGCATTTTTGTGTTTTTAATACTCTGGATATTCGTTATCCAAATCCTCGCAGAATCTTTAATATCTTCATATGAGGGATTCGTAGTAGGATATTCAAAAAGGTACTACCTTAAATCCTAAATGGGCTTCTATGTAATAGTTAAGACCCTTGGATTATATAGTACTATTCCATGATTCATAAGAGACCCTTTAGTGGTCTAATCAAAAAGATTGATTCACAATTTGGTTAAAGAACGACATCTAGTGATGTAGCTGGACAGACTCCTTGATAGTCTATTAGATCAATTGTTGATTTAATTAAAAGGACTCTATGGCGGTCTAGTCACACTCATCACAGGATTGTTCATTTGGTTTTCCCCTACACACTATAGAATAGACTGTGTGAACTGTGCAAGGAATTGTCTGATTATGGACGCGTACATAATTATGAAATTTAGTGCACAGAAACCCAGTAAGATTCATTATGTGTAAGAGCCGATAGTGACAACAATAACGAAATGAGAAAGATGTAATGGAGGTACGGTGGACGCACCAATGACGCTTCATATACTTGTATATAAGTATCCCTCTTACATTGCAAACATGATGTTATTAAAGTTACTAGAAGTTCAGAACCCTAACCAATGTTGTTCGGTCTTTTCAATTTCATGTTTTCAAGCTCTCACAAGTTTCCTCTAAATAAATTTCGGGACGAAATTTCCTAAAGTAGGGGAGACTGTAACACCTGTGCCTCCACGGCCATCAAACAAATACCAAACCAATGAAATATTATATTTCATACTTGGGATTTGTAAAAATATGTGTATCATTTGCACATATCAATTCATGTTCGATTTCAAGCTCTAAATCGCTTTCTGGAAGGTTATACACGCACTGATGCGTAAATATAACCAGTTTAATGCAACGAACACTCCGGAATAGTGAAATAGGCTTAACATACCTTAAATAACCTTTACATAACTTAGATATAAGTTTTGGAAGGTTTGGTGTGGTGAAATCAAAGTTTAATCGCTTACAGGGACTAAATTTGACAAACTGCGAAAGTATGCCAATTTGAACTGTAACAGACCTTCCGGAACATGACCATAAGTTAAACATACCATAAATATCCTTTACATAGCTTAGAAATAGGCTTTGAGGGGTTCGGTGTGCTAAAATAAACTTTTGGGTCATTCAGGGACTAAAAGTGTCAAAAAGTGCACAAGTTTGCATTTTCGCGCATAACTTACGTTCTGAATACATCCGGACATCCAAAAAATTATGTTAGCACTAAAATATTTTATTTTAGTGTTCGCCATAAGAAAAATCCATTCGTCACGTCATTTGGATCGTTTTTCGCATTCGGGACCAGATTCGATGTATTAGCCTTTGTTTAATTCACAACCACACATTCTAACTTGCTTAGTCAGCGGATAAGGATGGAATTTAAACACCAAAACACCATGACATTTCAACACATGTATGGATGGAATTTAAACACCTAAACACCATGACATTTCAACACATGTATGGATGGAATTTAAACACCTAAACACCATGACATTTCAACACATGTATGGATGGAATTTAAACACCTAAACACCATGACATTTCAACACATGTACGGATGGGATTAAGGCACGTTTTCCATGAAACGATCTTAACGGTTCGGGTATTCCTATAAATACCCCATACCCCCCATTGCTAAAATCACTAGAAACTTGATTTGAGAAACTCTAAGTTGAAACATTTGTTTCATACCTGAGATTTTTGAATCGAGTTTAGCATTCGGGGACCCTTCGTAAGTATTCTTTCGTTCTTTTCCTTATTTTTACTGCTTTTCGAGTCAGAAAGTCAAACTTTGTTTGACTTTCAGCGTTGACCAGTAATGGTCAATGCGAAGTTCGTTTGAACTTCGCAACGTGATTGTAATCACGTTGGTTATAGTCCCTTGGGACTATGCCTACTGATTACCACGTTGTCTAGGGTCGTAGGGTAAGCGATCTGATAAATCGCTTATACCTTCGAACCCGACCCAGTTTGGTCGATCATTAGGATCCGACCAAATACATTAGGTGACCCTAGTATAGGGCATAACCTTCCGAGGTTATACCCTATGGTCACATCGTTTAAGTTGTTGTATGATAGGTAGTTTATATGCCTTAGGTAAATTACCAGAATACCCTTTTCATGTATAATTGGTAATTAAGCATATGTAACCTAAACTTTTGTCACATAACTGATTATGTAACATGTTTAGGCATATAACACTTGTCATAGGACTAGTTAGACGGTCCGAACGCGTTTCACGCGCACGACGCGTTAAAGTAGCATAAGTTACCTTAATGGGTCGCGGTGGGTCGATAATACTTAGGTTAAGTTTCATTTAGTATGTAGGCTTTGTTAAACCATATCATATGAGTTCCTACACTCATTTGGGTTACAAACCCTCCTGCTACCCAGTCTTCCGATTTAGGTCCGGGTTAATTATGTAGTTACCTATGTTAGGTACCGTTTGATTTCCGGGACTCCTCTAGCTTACTTGGTAGTTGTTCAAGACTCCTAAGCACTCCCAGGCGAGTACATTATTCCCCTCTTTTACTGTTTTCAACTGTTTTGGGGTGACTCATATGTGCTAAATGTTTTATCAATGGTTTCAAGAACAATTACAATATGGTTTCAAAAACAATTACAATGTGGTTTCAAGAACAATTACAATTATTTCAAGAACGCTAACAATGATTTCAAGAACGAATACAATGATTTCAAAAACTAATAACAAATTTCAAGAAGTGAACAAACTTGTTGGTTGTAGTTTACATGACCGATGACATTCATTAGCTATGATCAAGCCGACCAGTATTAGGTTATGGTACCATAGGATCTGACAAATCCCGTTATTTACTGCACCCATTGTTATGTGTGGGTATTTTTGGGTAACGACTGAATCTGTAATTATTAACTTACCCTTTGGTAAGGGTTTGTTAAGAACGAGAACGAGAGCGAGTTGGAACGAGGAACGCGTCAAGAAGGTTTGAATGTTATTAGAGAATCGATCATAAAGTAGTTTCACAATTAAAACAAGAACGACTAGAACGATTTTACAAAATGGGTTAACGATTGGGTAAACATTTTAACATGATTGACATTTGATCATGCATTTCCCACAAAACATAACTTTGATTTAAACCAAGTTTTACTTCAATACTTTGTTTTTGTGCATATGGTTTAGTTGAGACATTTCACTTGCCATACATGGATATTTGACATAGACATTTGACATGGATATTTGACATAGACATTTTGACATGATTTAAATCTTGACATGAATACTTTGACATATTATTCAATACATTTGACAATTGATTTAAACATAGACATTTTACATTGTTTGGTATGGTTTGGTTAAGTGATTAAGTAACGATGCGTGTGTAATATGATACAAACATGGTGGATACGCCGCTGGTACTTCCTATATATAAGTGTTTATATGGTATTACATATCATAGCGTTATTTGAATCATTTCAGTTTGAGACATAGAACATTTTATACAAATAACATACTTTTCACAAGACATTGATTTATAAACAACTTATCTTATGCAAACTCATTTACATGGTTATTCATTTAATCATGCATTATTTTCTTATTTATACTTATCATCCGAACTTATTATTTTTCAAATGATTTACAAAGACAAAGCAAATTACAAGGTTCATGACTAAACATTTTCTTAAACAGAAGTCATGAATCTTATTTTCACAAAACCTATGTACTCGCCAGCATTTCTTTGCTGACCTCGTTTTCACATATGTTTCAGGTATTGTTGGATGATATCGATTGATAAGATGCATGCTCACATAGGACTGGACAAGGCCTTAGTGACTCAATAACAATGATAGACTATGTTTAAATAGTCTATTTAGATTTCCAGACGATGTAATTACTCAATGTTTAATAAAACGAAACACTTTTGATATCCATGGTTATGAAACATTAATTCTGTTGCAACACGCCCCGATGTTTCCGCCGCGATTTGTTGTTTTACGCGGTCGGGGTGTGACAGATGAGGAGTCAGAGTTAAAATCCGAGTCCGAAAGTTTGTGTCAGTCTGTCGAGAGTTTGAGTTCGTCTGGAAAAAGTTCAAAGTCGTCGGGAAAACGGGTGTATAGTAAAGAATTTTTGTTGTCAAAATCTAATTTGAATGACGAAACATTTGAAGTTGCATATACTTTGAATGATTCTGACAAATTATATTTTGATAAAGAATTTCCAATAAGAAGTGTTCGTTTTGACATGATCAAAAAGGTTTTCAGAATGACAGAAATTAATATTTCTGAAATAAAAGATTTAAATTTTATTGGAAAACATAAAAAATACACTTCAAGAGTTCAACAGCGTTTAAACAAGAAAATGAGTTACAATTATGGTTCGGAATTTCGAAAGAAACCAAACCATAATAGTAAGTTCAAAAAGAAAGGTCTTGGTTTTATTCCACCTGAAAACTATAAAAATGAAAAATATGTTCGAGATTATAAATAAAAAATGACATATGTTGCAGGAACTAGCCATGAAGAAGAAGCAAAGAGCTCATTCTGGAAACAGTCAAACCAGGAGTTTCTTGCTGAAAAGATGAAGAATGGAGCTTATCAAAGGAAAGAAACAAGAACCTGTTACAGATGCAATGAAGTTGGTCACATTGCATGGAACTGCCCAAAAGCGACCAATACAAAACAGGGAGTTTCTGGAAAACTGAAAGAAGTTATTGTTGATAAAACCGAACCACCAACTGAAAAATTTAAAGTTTTCAAAAATTCAACATTTGAAGTTGGTGAGTGTTCGAAGAGATTTTACAGGCGAAGTGTTAAACTTGACAACCAAAAATGGGTTGTTAAGAAATCTGATGTAAAATCTGGCGATGAATCTGATTCCACAAAATCAGACGAGCCACATTTTGATGAGAGTGATGAAAATTCAGTTCCTTCAATGGATGATGAGTACTTTCCACCATTGAGGACTGAAAATTTTAAAAGGAAAACTGGAAAGTCTGAAATCTCAAATCAGGGTTATTCTGAGAAGGATAACTTTGATGTTGAGAAAGCGTTTAATGGGAAAGTTAAGAAGATTTTCGGAAAAATGGTTGATGGAAAGGTGAAAGGGGTAAAGGAGTTTTATGCTAAAAAGAAAGCAAGTTACACTCCAACTGCTTCTGAATTGAAAACACCCAAGGCTGGTCAGGCTTGGGTGGATATTTTCTTTCATTGAAAAACCTGACTTGCCGGAGATCCCAAGTTTATATCGTGGATCAGGAATCGGCATCATTCATATTTTAAAGTGTTTGTATGAAAGTTGTTAAAATTGTTAAAATTTTTACAGGTTAAGTGTGACTTGCCGGAGCTTCCAGGTTGGTAAGTGTGAAGCAGGAATCGGCATCTTTGTTGGTAAAATGAATTTGTGTAGATGTGATATTCCTACAAGTTGGTTGATGAAGGTTTATACTTACAAATGGTTAATCAAGGTCATTAGGTTGAACTTGATTAGACCATACTTACAAGTGGTATTTGTAAGACAATATGATGAACCAAACCCTGAATTTACAAGTGGTAAAATCAACAAAACTTATTTTCCGGAAAAATCATTTTGGTTAAAACAAACTTAAGTGTTTTGAAATCATAATGAGAAAATAGTTTTGTGTAAGGGGGAGTTCTGATTGTTTATGCCTAGTGGATGGCGAATTGAAGCAATTCGATATCGGTTGTCAACTTTCTGTATAGTTTGTTTTAAAATTTCCTAAAATGTGTTTGCATTTTAGGGGGAGTAGAAAATTTCAGAAAATCCAAAAACATTTGAAAATTTGAAAAAGACAAAAACATGATAATATTCAAAAATGAGTTTTTGTGTCAAAGAAGAGGAAATGATAGTACATCAGTAGACAGTCACAGTATGCTAAAGAAATGTAATGTTTAAATAGCGTTAAACAGTCTCACTGATGATATGCTGATAGGTTTTTACGCATTTAATAAGCTTTTTCGGGATATAAACATAAATTCAAACTTGCTTATTTCGTGGGGAACACTACTTGGATATATAGGTAACCCCTGAAATCTCGTTTGGAAGGTCCCTCTTTCTGAGATACTAGGTCTTTATGCTCAGTGATATCTGGGGTATTATCCCGGGACTTCTGATTTTGCGGAAGCAATGGCCTAGTCCCCGGAGAATACTTTACTGCTTGCTTGAAATATAGCGCCGCCCTCAGCAAATTGATGAAACAATAAAATTGATAGTCATTGCTGTTGTAACAAAAGATCCTCTAAAGGGGACCCACCAAAAGTCGAAGCCGTCATCTCTCTGCGTATACGGAAGTATCGACCTGAGCTCTCACGGCCCTCGCAATTTAACCCCTTACAGATATCATATGTGGTATACTCACCTGTAAGACTGAATATTGGGATCTGGATAAGGGAGTATATTCCAGAGGTGGGACACATGAATGAGTTTAAGTCCATAAAACATCTAACTCATATCCTGAATCAGTTGAAATTTGTGTGAGAATTTAAGTGTAACTAAGCTCAACGGTACTTGTGACGTGTTAAAATCTGATATGATCCTCTTACACAAACTCACAAAAATATTGTCTGTAAATATTTCTTTACTGCATTTCTTTATATCTCTAAATCCAAAAAGTTTTTCAGTGTGTTTTAGCAAAATTTTTGAAAAATTCAAAAAAGATTTTTGACAACTGATGTTGGAGAGCTGATTTTCAAAATCCTAAGTGCTAAACATGATGAACAAATGGGTTGGGAGAATGTGTTTTGAAAAGAAAAATGATTATTTTTTGCAAATGGTTCATCGGAACTTATCATTGATAAATCATTCTGATTTAATTTGAGAGAGAATTTGGATTGATAAATTGGTTAAATGTTAAATTTGTGAAATTTATTTCTGGGTTAAGAATGTGCAGGTGTAGCCAGGTAATGATCTTTAGACATGAAGAGTCAGGCTGATTGATATTGAGAAGCTGTTAGATTGAAAGCTAGACAACTATCCTAAAGCTGATGATGCTGATGAACTGAAGAAATGCCAGCATATCGCAAGGGGGAGTCTGAAGACCTGCGAGAAAAGTTTGAGAAAGTGAAGCCCAGAGACAGATCAAGACTGAAGATGCGAAGACTCGACACTTAAGACTCGTCAACATCTGAGGGGGAGTCTGTTGGTGCACTACATCTGTCGAATTCGTCTTGTATCTAGTCTTAGTCTTAGAATGTTAGATTATGGCATATTTTATGAGAAAGTAGGAAGTATATTATGTTTAGTGTTGAGGTTTCGCTCATAGGGCACTTAGGAGGTAATTTCGCTTATTTGAACATAACAGGTTTCGCTTATATGGACATCATGTCCATATGAGCGAAATCCCCTGCCTTATATATATGTTACATGAGCGAAACTACAGTATGAGTTCTTGTTATCCATACCGAAGTGCTGCCGGTGTGAGATTTGGATGTAAACGTTGTTATATCAATCAACAAGGTGATTTAAGTGAAGATCTAGTTGTTTATACGTTGGTTACTTGTTTTCCGCACCTGTAACTGATCGAGACTCCTCTGATAGACTCGTTCGGGTCAGAATACGATCCTACAAGTTTGCAGAAAAATACAAAAACATGATAAAATTAGAAAAACCAAAAACATTTGAAAAAGTAAAATTGAGTTTGTGTAAAAAGGGGAAATGATAGTACATCAGCTAGACAGGTGCAATACGCTAAAGAAATGTAAAGTATAAATGTGTTAAGCAGTCTTGTAGATGATATGCCGATAGGTTTTTACACATTTAGTAGATATGTTTGGGATATAAACATAAAATTTACTTGCTTTTATGTGGGGAACATCTCTCGGATATATGGGTAACCCCCGAAATCTCGTTTGAAAGATTCCTTTTTCTGATATACTAGGTTTGTTTGCTCAGTGATATCTGGGGTATTATTCCGGGACTTCTGCTGAACGGTAGTTCTAACCTAGTCCTCGAATAATACTTTCCGCAAATGCTTGAAACATAGCATCACCCTCAGCATATATGATAAGACAATAAAATTGCTTAGCAATGCTGTTGTAAAAAAGATCCTCTAAAGGGGACACACTCAAAAGTCGAGTCATGATCTCTCTGTTGAGCGGTAGTTCTGACCTGAGCTCTCATGATTCTTCATAATTTATTAACCCTTTACAGATATCATTTGTGTTAAAACTCACTTGTAAGACTGAATATTGGGATCTAGATACGGGAGTATATTCTGAGGTGGGACACATATGAAGGTTAAGCTTTTAAAACATTAAATCAGTATCCTGAACAGATTGAACTTTGTGTGAAAATTTAAATGGATCAGTATATCGACAATCATTGCAAATTGTTTAATGCTTAAAATGTAATCCAGCTTAACGGTACTTGTATTTCGTCGGCAGCTGATATGATCCCCTAACACGCTCACAAAAAGATTGTATGTACATATTTCTGCTTATCTGTTTCTAAAACCAAAAAGATTTTATCTTTCATCTTATTTTTTTGACAACGGATGTTAGAGAACTGATGATCAAAGTCTTGTGCAGAACATGTCTGATTCATGAGGTTTGGGTAAGCAAGAGATTCTGGAAAGTGACTGGTGCATGTTTAACAGTTTGAAAAAGTGTTTGAAAGTTCAAAAAGTTCAACAGTTCATTAATTTGAATTGTTCTCTGTTTAAAACAGTCAGCATACTTCATAATCTGGTCAACCAAGGTCATTAAATTGGACTTGGTAGGCTAAACAGTTGACCAAGGTCATTAACTTGGACTTGGTTAACTGGGTGTGTCGGTAAACAATCTGAAAAAGTTAAAAAGTTGAAAATTTTGAAAAATTAAAACTGATTTCGCCGAAAAACACATGTTTCACACTTAAATGGCTGATTTCGCTCTTGAGCATCATGACTGATTTCGCTCCTGAGCATCATAGCTGATTCCGCTCTTAAAGCTTCAAAAGTCATTACGAGCGAAATCAGAGTGACTATAAATAGTCGTCTGATTCCGCTCCTACTCATTATTTCTGATTTCGCCCCTGAGTTTCTGTCGACGGCGATTACGAGCGAGACCCTAAAACAGCGTTTTTCAAGTCGAAACTCTGCCCGATTTGTGTTTGATTTGTTGTTTCTAGTTGGTTAACTCATCTAGGAACATGGGAAAGGTGAGTATTTCACCCAGATCTGTTAAATTTTGAACTGTCGGCGCTGTTTATGTTTGAAACTTAGATTTAGGGTTTAAATCTGATAAAACTGAACAAGATAATATGTGTGTGTTGTCGGAATGATATGTAGATCATGTGTGTGTGTGTTAATTGAATCAGATCTAGAGTTTGTTCATGTGTGAACAGTATCAGTTGTTTAAACTTAGAACTAGGTTATTTGTGATGATTTTAGAGTATAAAAACACACCCACATGCTCGAAATTCACTAATAATCATACCCACATGTTCACTTTCATCATCATATGTATTTAGAGGGGTTTGGATTTTGATTTCGCTCATAAGTGCATATCATTTGTTTCCGCTCTTAACTGTATAAGACCTAATTCCGCCCCTAACTGCTTTTACATCTGTTTCCGCTCCTAAATGCACTGAGATCTGATTTCGTCCCTGAGTAATATGTCTGATTTCACTCTATATGACACTTTGTCATTTGGAGCGAAATCAAAATCATGCTAAGATTTTTCTAAGTATTGATTCAGTTTGTGTTTTGTGTTACAGGGTTCGAACATCATCTTTGATCCACTTCACAACAGCTGTTGTGATTTTGATGTGCAAAAGAATTCGGAGTTGTCAAAGTTCAGCAGTATTCTAGAGTTCATGAGACGAGTACCAATACAGAAAGCTCTTACAGATCAACGTCCTGTATACAAGTCACACGTCAATCATTTCTGGGATCATGCTACCTACGATGAAAAGAACAAAGTAATTTAATCAGTTGTGGAGGTACAAAATGAAAAGAAAACAATTGTTGTTACTGAGGCGCTGGTTCGTGAAGTATTAAACTTTCCTGATGAAGATGAATCGCCAACAAGATTTCCGGAAAAAATGGTAAAGGGTTGCATGCTCAGGATGGGATACGTTGGTGCAGTAAATGTTGGAAATTATTTGAAATCAAAGTTTCATAAACCTTACAAGTTCATTATTCATTGTGTATTGATGTCTCTTAGTCATACCAAAGGAGGGTACGATACTATGCGTGATTACCAGATGAACATGGTCACTGCATTGGTGTTGAATAAGAAATACAATTTCTCACATATTGTTTTTCATTACATGACAGAGAATATCACAACAAAAAGTAAGACTTGGATGTATCCAAGATTTGTGCAGATGCTGATCGATCATGTTTATCCAGAGATTGAACGTGATTTGGAGAATGATTTGTTAGTCCAGTCACACATGAGCAATGATTCTCTCAAACAGCTTGCTAGATATCATGCAAATCATCCTGAACCAACGAAAGTAGCTGAATTCTTTGGATTCATCAAGGATGCAAACTATGTTGATCCTGATCCATTAAATCATCAAAACTGGAGAAATGAAGAAGAGATGAAGGAAACAGCGTATACTGATGAGTTACAGGCTCTTGCTGATTTCAAAACCACACGAAATGATTGGTATGTCAAAGAGCCAAGGAAGAGAGGTAGAAAGATTACTCCTAAAGTACAAGAGGGTGAGGGGTCGTCATCACAGCCAAAGAAGAAACAGAAAAAAGTGGCAAGAACGTTATTGATTGATGAGCCTGAGGTTGAAGAGCAGGTTGTAACTGCTGAAGTAAATTTGAATGTTGATATTGATGATGTGATGATAAATATTGATGATTTAGAGTCAGATCAAGCAGTTAATAAAGAAGTTGAGAAAGAGAAAGTAATTGATGATTTAGAAGGTGATGACGTTGATAAGAGTACCACAAGTTCTTCAAATTCTTCTGAAGATATGATAGATGAAATAGAACGTTTGAAGAGAATTCAAGAAGAGACAGATAAAGAGAAAATGTTGAGGAAGAAAAAGAGACAGGAAAAGGAGGATGCTCCATATGTTCCATCACCACAACATATTTCTGAATCTCAATCGCCTTCTTCGAGTGTTAAAAAGAAAGCGGGAGCAAGGAAGAAGATTGTGTCTCCAAAGATTAAGAAAGTTACTCCCAAGATTACAAAGTCAAAAATTGTTCTAAAGAAGAAAACGACCAAAGAACCAAGTAAACCACCGACACCACCACCTGAACCCACACCACATCAATCACCAATACAATCACCACCACATCAAACATCACCACCACATCAAACATCTCCACATCAATCAACACCACCTAGACAACCATCACCATTACACAATTCTTGAATACACCACCACGCACTCAAGAAATATTGAACAACAATTTCTTACATCTCAAGAAATATTGAAAACACCACCACGCACTCAAGTTCAACTAACTCCTGGTTCTTCTGGTCACAAAGGTCTTCCAACTCCTATAGATAATCTTGAAGATATTGGAGATTTTGGTTTTGCAAATGATGAACTGGTGAAAAGGTTAGAGAAGAAAATGGATAATGTTTTGAATGAAAGCAAAACAGTTGCAGCTGAAAGTAAAAAAGTTGCTGATCGTGAAAAAATTCTTGAATTGCGTGTAAAAAAATTAGAATCTGACAACAAAACAACACTGAAGAAAGCAGAAGCTGATGAAGCAGAGATTGATATTATGAAAGTTCAGATTTCTGAATTATTGGATGAAAAGAAAAGCAGGGATAATCAGCTAAAATATTATGAGTTAAAAAACAAAGAACTTGAAGCTGCAAAAGCACAGAAAGAGCATGAGTTGTATATGTTTAATAGAGTGTTGGAAAGTATGCTTGGTAAGTCTGTTGAAGAGAAATTTGATGAGCTTACACGGGAGGAGGTCAGAGCTGAGAAACAAGCAGAGATTGATGCTCTGATGAAGGTTAAAGGTAAAGAGCTTGAAGGTTCTTCTGGAGAAAGGGCTATTGTGTTAGTAAATGATCCTGAACCAGTGTATGAACAGCCTGTTCCGCTATCTTCTATTGCTGCTATAGTTGTAGAAGATGTTTTGCAAGAAGATGTTCATAATGTTGAAGATGATGAAGAAGAGGATGATGATGAAGAAGATGATGATGATGAGAAAGTGTTTTCAGCAAGCAGTTCAAGTGATAATGACGATGAGAAAGTGTTTTCAGCAAGCAGTTCAAGTGATAATGACGATGATGATGATCAAGGTGCATCTGGTTTTATAATTTCTGAAAGGTCTAAAGAACAAACTGCAGATGATCTGATGAATGACGCAGTAAATGAAGAGACAGATGGAGCTGATGGAAAGGGGGAGTCTGCTGGTGATCAAAATGTTGAAACTGTTGAAAAGTTGATCTTGCGAATTGAACCTAAAATTGAAGAGGGGGAGATCAGACATACTTACACGTTAGATGAAGTTTCAAAGATGATCAATGTGAAAGAAAATGAAGTTCAGTCTGATATTGTAGAAGAGTTAAATGCATTTGATGTGAATCAAAAAGTTGAATATAAATATAAGTATGTGGAAGATGCAGATCTCTATGATCATGTTGAAGTTGAAGATGTTACTGATGAAGAGAATGTTACTGCAGATACTTCTGAATTTCCAACGTTGATGGAATTCTTCACTCAAGAAAATAGAGATGAACTGATGAGGAAAGTTGAAGAAATTCTGAAAGATAAGAACTTCGATGGAACCACAAAAGATCCTTTGAAAGAAGAACGTAAAAAGTGGTTCAAACAGTCTCATGAAAGGAAGTTTAAACGTCCCTTGAAGTTTTATCAAAGAGATAGAAGTATTTCGATGGGTGATATCATTAGTTGGGGTTTTCTACCTCAAGTTAATGCATATGCAATCAGGAGAGAGTGTGGTGTTCAGTACTTTTAAAAGTTATATGATGTTATGTCACTTCCATGGTGGGATGTGGACGAATTATCTCAAGTACGAACTTTGAGGTATCATGTTAGAAAGAATGATCTTGCAATATGGGGAATGATAAGATTTGAGGCTTTGAGAGAGTTCAGGCATTAGCAACCGCATTATCCAAAGAAGGAGAGAAGAATCAATCCTGAAACTGGTAACGAAGAAACAATCTTGAATATAAAGAAGCCACGAACCATGAAGATCATACCTGTACCAAAGATGGAGCAAGATTTTTATAAAGGTTTTCTGGATTGGGTGTATAGCTGCATATCAACTGAAGCAGTGATTACTTACCGAACAGGGAATGAAATCAAAAATATATTTGTCTATGATCCTATGTGGCTGGTGAACTGCTCAGCTAAAGATATTGAATGTTTATTCATCAACAAGATACATTTTCAAGCTGAAGACAGAGAGCAGGCAATGCAATTTCAGAAAGTAGTTTCTATTTGTTTTCAAAAGGGCATTAATGCTGATAACAAATGGAACTCAAAGTGGTGGAAACTTGAAGAAAAAGTAAAGTTGAAAGCTGCAAAGGATAAGAAAGAACATGAAGAACGAGATCGTATGCTACGAGGCAAGTTTATGAAAGAACAGGAAGCAGAAAGATTGAAAATTGCAAAAGAGAATGAGAAGATTAGAAAAGCTTTACTGAAGAAGCCTAAGCCTCGTGAAGAAAAGTTCAAGTCCCTATGAAGATCAAGACTGAAGACTCCGGCTTATCCAAGGGGGAGTTTGTTGATGCACGAATGTCTAAAGCCTACGTCTTAGTCTTAGTTAAGCTTGTATAGGGTCTAGGGGTCGAATATGTTTATTATGTATTGTATAGGGGGCTGTTTGTAAAGTTTGAGTTGTAATGTTCTGATTCCGCTTCTAATGACATCTTGTCATTTGGAGCGAAATCACAACTAAGTGATTCCGCCCGAAATGACAAGATGTCATTAGGAGCGGAATCAGCCTCCCTATAAATAGTGGTTTGTGTTTCTCATTTGGCATCGATTCGTGAAGTTGTATACCGTTACGCTGCCAGATTTTTCTGAAGAAAATTAATGAGAAACAGTGTTTAAAGTGATATTCTTCTATTTTCTACTCTATTCTCTTTGATTCGAGCTGTTTACGTGTTTCCGCCACATAAACAGTGGTATTTTGGTTCTGATTGACTCACTAGATCGGTCAAATCGGTCCTACAGATTCCATAAGAAAAGAATTTGGATACCCAAACAAGGAAACCTACGCCACCGAATTTTAGAAGAAGCCCATAAGTCCAAGTATACGATACATCCTGGAAGTGATAAGATGTATCAAGACTTAAGAAAGAATTTCTGGTGGATAGGAATGAAAAAGGATATAGCAGCTTATGTTGCCAGGTGTCTAACCTGTTCACATGTCAAAGCTGAACATGAGAAACCTTCAGGTTTATTACAGCAACTAGAAATGCAAATATGGAAATGGGAATTGATAACGATGGATTTTGTTACCAAATTACCCAAGACACGAAAAGGTAATGATACAATCTGGGTGATTGTAGATAGATTAACCAAGTCTGCTCATTTCTTACCGATAAAGGAAACTTTCAGTATGGAGCAGTTAGCCAAGTTATATGTAAATGAAATAGTTTCATTACATGGAATTCCTTTATCTATTGTTTCTGATAGAGATAGCCGTTTTACTTCTCATTTTTGGACTAGTTTCCAAAAAGCAATAGGAACCAAGTTAAATCTAAGCACTGCTTATCATCCTCAAATGGACGGACAAAGCGAAAGGACAATTCAAACAATGGAAGATATGCTTAGAGCTTGTGTAATTGATTTCGAAGGAAATTGGGACGATCACCTACCATTAATAGAATTCTCTTACAATAACAACTATCATACCAGTATCAATGTTGCACCATTCGAAGCACTTTATGGACGAAAGTGCCGAACTCCAGTCTGTTGGGCAGAAATTGGAGAAAAACAACTATCTGGACCCGAGATAGTACAAGAAATAACATACAAGATTATTCAAGTCAAGGTAAGACTAAAAGCAGCACGCGATCGGCAAAAGAGTTATGCCGATAACATGCGAAAACCATTGGAATTTCAAGTAGGAGATAAAGTATTATTAAAAGTTTCTCCATGGAAAGGGATAGTCGGATTCATCAAAAGGGGAAAGCTAAGCCCCAGGTATGTTGAACCTTTTGAGATTATTAGAAGAATAGGACCTGTAGCTTATCAGCTACAACTGCCAGAAGAAATGGCAGGAATACATGACGTATTTCATGTATGTAATCTCAAGAAATCTTAGCAAATGAATCGTTAGTAGTACCTCTTAAAGACATAGAGGTAAATGAGAAACTTAAGTTCGTAGAAAAACCCCTACAGATCGAAGACAGAAAAATCAAGAACCTCAAACACAAGAGATTGGTTCTAGTTAAAGTAAAATGGGATTCCAAGAGAGTACCAGAATACACTTGGGAGCTTGAATCAGAGATGCAGAGGAAATATCCACACCTGTTCCAGTAGACCTCGAGGACGAGTTCTAAAACAAGGTGGGGAGGATATAACAACCCTTCTAAAAATTTATTAAAACATGTCCAATATGTCCTAAAATACACCCTGTATATGAAAAATGGGCCCCAAATACATTTAATTTAACAATAATCAAATAAAACAAAATTTAAGGGGCTCTGGCGGGGCGCGACAGACTCCCCTTAGTCCATCGTGGGGAGCGACAGCCTGGCCACCAGGCTTAACCCGGTGCCGCCACGTGGCATGAGCGTGTCGAAGCTACTGGGTCAACTCAGCAACCCTATACGAGACACGTGGTCTCTCGCGGGCCGCGTAAGCCCTGTCCTCATCTGTCGCGGCGCGCGACAAAGTGCCGATCAGGCACTATACATAAGGGATCACGGCATTCAGTTTCAGTTTGCTCACAATCGATCTCTCTCTCTCTAAAATTCTGAATATTAGAAGTAATATCGGGTATAATACCCCCTAATTAGCGAAGCTCTGCCTCGTTGTAAGTATTATAACCCCCGGTTACGTATTAGATACGCAGCCCGATTGATCTAGTGCTCCGTAACGCATGTCGAGTCTCTGCCTGACTCAGTCGTTGGAGTTCTGTCTCGGGGATGGTACAACTAATGTAAATTTGGGTTATTATATTAACACGAGTGCATTGTTTAATTTATTAGATTAACCAATAAGTCACAAAGGAAATACCTAAATAGTAATGTGAGTAATCCTTCTTTTCGGTAAACCTTTTTGTGAGTGATTCCTCTTTTCACAAATTGTTTTTACAAAACCCCAATTGTTTTAAATTATAATTAACAGTGATTGAGTATTTGTAAATCTACATTATCGTCGGTATGTTGGGGTTTTGTATACATAACTTGTTACTACACTGTGAGTAGTAGCATGACCACAAATCAAGATTGACAATACCGTGTGTGGTAATTAAAGTAGATGTAAACAAATGTAATTGATGAATTGCCCTCAATGCTGTAAAATGATAAAACTTGTTTTGATTAAACTGGGATTCACTCGCCAGTATTTCTTGTTGATAAAATGTTTTTAAACGCATTTCAGGTAACAAAATGTGAAAGCCAAATAGAAGGCAGCAGGAGAGCACTGAAGGCTTGGTAAAGTGGCTATAAAAGTTACCTAAATAAAGAAGAAGTTTTATTTCAATAAATTAGGGTTTATCCCTAAAAACATGTTTGTAATGGAAACTTGGGTTTTTCCCATATATTTATTAATTATAAATTATGGTGTTTTACTCTGATAAAATATTTCCTAACTAGGGTACTGATGAAATTTCCGCTGCCAAATTAATAAACACCGATACCACCAGCTCTGAGTAGGCCGTGACCGCCCGCCTCCCAGGGCAGGGGTCGGGGGTTGCGACACCACCTCAGAGAAGAATCCATTCAGTGAAACTTCATTCAGAACAATATTGGATATAGAAAAAACGAGTTTTGCCATCTGTGTTTTTTTAACTATTTTTTGAAGTTCTAAAGTGAGTGGTTTCTAGGAAACATGGCGTTTGTTTTTTGGGTGTGATCAATTGATTGTGCAGAGACATCTCTCTTATAGAATGTTTTTGGCGCGAAGTTTAGGCGGGATTTTATTATAATAGATGCTAGTAATAAAGTAACCGTCTTTTCAGTTACTGTGTGTATTTACTGTTTTTTTCAGCTTTATCAGTTTAGGGTGATAGACGTCTCATCATCCAAGTTTGGCGTTTTTTAATGGCGTTTTGTAGACCAAGATGACAAAATACACTAACAGAGAAAATATTAAACAGGAAAATATTTTTTTTTATTATTTTTGCTATTTTGTATGCTATGACTTTTTGTAGTATTTTTTGCCGTTTTGAAACTAAGGGGAGAAATATAGCATTTTATTATCTTAAAAAAAGATTAACAAAAGAAAACATTAAAAAAAATAAAACTCCTCGTCAGAAAGGTACTTTATCTGAGAAGTGTCCATCACTTCCTTCATCTTCTTCTTCAGAGTCTTCTTCTAGTCTATCATCTATTTCATCACTTTCACTTTCATTGGCTTCTTGTTGTTGGAGATTCTGAAGCCTCCATTTGAACATGTCCTGCATCAACGCCATTTTTAAGTCCATGTATGTGTTCAAACACATGGCGTTGTGCAACTCTTCCATGAACCCACCCCCTGATTTGTCATGATGTCTTCAAGCAGGTAGTCTTCCTGCTCTCCGTTGTCACATATAACGGTCACCATGTATGTTTCTTCATCAAAACGCCATGATGTTATGACTGGGTCCATTTTTCCATCTGCTTTGCTTGGTCCAAATTTCCTTGTTAATGTTCTCATAAGCTTTTGTGTTTCATGACATTCGTTATCCAGAGCGATGCCAAGCGATAGGATACTCCTCTGTACCTCTTCTTCCATCTTCAAAATTGCTTTGATTGTCCTAACATACACCATCCTTCTGTTGTCAAAACGTATGACGAATCTTCTGATTCTCAGAGTGTATCTCCAAGAAATGATGGTTGCCATTTTTGGCGTTTTGGTTAAACTTGGCGCTTTTAGTAAAAGATGTTTTTTTAGAATGATGGATTGAAGAGATTATGGAAATGATGTTTAACATCGTTTATATAATGATGTTTTTGGCGCGTAATTTAGGAGGGAATTTCTTTTAATAAATGTCAATAATTGAATTTAAGTTATTGTGTTGTTTCATCTTCTTGTAATCTCCAACGCATTTTATCATTAATTTTTGGTGTTTTGTATTAATGGCATTTTATTTGTTTTGAATGGTGTGTTCTCATTTTAGTTGGCGTTTTGAATTTGAGTTGTAAAAGACCTTTTTACCCTTAATGAAGCGCACCCACTTAATAAAATTTGTGTTATTTACGAAAACGCCATCGCGCCAATCTAGTCTATAGATTGTTTTGATCGGATGATCCATAAGCGTTCTTACTGTTTTCACACTTTTCACCGTTTTCTCTAAATCCTGACCCTATATATATATATATATATATATATATATATATTAGTTATTATACACCGTTATTAACATACTTCAGGATGATGTTAAATAGGTACTTCAGGACATGAATAAATAGACTGATACTACTAGATTAGTTATACTGCCTCATTAAAATCCTAACTAAGAAAACCAAGTGGGACAAAACTTAGTTAAGGGAAAACGAGTACAACGCATATAATTCTCCCCCTGAATTCAACAAACATCTCTCAATTTGTGAAGACCAATCTTATGTGATAATTACTCGAAACTGCTTCAAGGTAAAGATTTCATGAACATGCCAGCTGGATTTTTGCTTGACTTGATGTGGGGAACATCAATTTCCATTTATTTCTACAAGTCATATGTTGAGAAAAACTTTGTGAGATGTGCTTTGTTCGATCACCCTTAATGTAACCTTCTCTAATCTGAACTATATAAGCAGCATTGTCTTCATAAATAATCTTCGGCTTCTTCTTAATCTCTTCTAATCCACTTGATTTTTGTATGTGATTAATCATTCATCTCAACCACAAGCATTCTTGATTGGCATCATATAGTGCTATAAATTCAGCATGATTTGATGACGTTGCTGTAAGTGTTTACATAGTTAACTTCTAAGAAATTGTTGTGCCACCATATGTGAGAATACATAACTTGTTTGAGATTTTGCTTTATTTGGATCTAATAGATATCCAACATCGGTACACCCAACAAGCTGGGACTTTTGATCTTTCTGGTAGAAAAGACCTAAATCTTGTGTCCCACAAATATATCAGAATATGTGTTTTATTCCATTCCAGCGTCTACGTGTTGGATTCGAATTGTATCTTGGTAGTACATGTACCGAGAATGCAATATCGGGTCTCGTGTTATTCGTAAGATACATAATGGCATCGATTTCACTTAAGTACGACACTTTTGGACCAAGTACTTCTTCACTTTCTTCTTGATGGCGGTAAGGATCCTTATGTGGATCTAGTGGTCGGACAACCATGGGTATGCTAAACGGATGAGCTTTGTCCATATTAAACCATACTAACATCTTCTGGATGTAGTTTGATTAATGGAAGAATATAATGTAACGTAAATGCTCGAACTAAAGGATGAGACATAATTTTGTTGTACCAAGGTCTTTCATCTCAAATTCTCTCTTTAATATATTAGCATTTTTTTCTATCTCTTCATGAACTCCAATGATGTTTATGTCATCAACATAGACTACTATTATAGTGAAATTTGAGTGTGATCTTTTTGTAAAGACACATGGGCTGATTATATCAAACTTGTATCCTTTATTTTTGAGATATTTTCTAAGTCGATTGTACCACATACGACCAGATTGTTTGAGACCATATAAAGACATCTTTAGCTTTACAGCACACATATCTTGGGGTATTGATTTTAATGCATCAAGCATTTTCAATTCTTTAGGGAATTTCATGTAGATGTCATTTTCAAATGTCACGTACAAGTATGCAGTGACATCTATAAGTCTCATTTGAAGTCCTTATGAGATTGCATGGCCAATTACAAATCTAAAGGTTATCGCATCCACTACAGGGGAATACGTTTCCTCATAATCAACTCCTGGGATTTAAAACTTGGATTGTTCCAAAACGGAACTTTTGACTCAACCAAAGTGGTCGAAAGTTCTTTTGAGTTTGGGAAGCATGCTTTGGCCTAATAGGTGGAATACTCTCGCCGAAATTTTGATTAACAGTATTCACCCTTCCAGTTACTACATGTCACTAATCAATCGAAAGTTCGAAACTTGGTGGGATTTTGAAAATTGATGAGTGGGACTAGTTGACAAGGTGCGGGTTTCACCCCTAACTTGACAATGTCATACCCTAAGTGTGGTTAGTACTCGTCGGGTCAAGAAAGTTAATTCTGACACGTTGATGAGGGTCTACTAGATTTGAAATGGAAATTCTCCATCAAGGTGAGGATTTCACTCCTAACTTGATGGCGAATTTTGTACAAAAGAATAAGTGGATTGAGAGTTGTTCACCAAATTGTGGGTTTCACGCCTATTTTAGTGAAGTCGTCTTGTTTGTATAATTCGAGTGTTTTTTAGTTTAACATAATCATAAAAATGCCTTAGGAAAGACGTATGTTTTGAAATAGTAAAATGGACATGTGCACATAAAACATGTTTCAATAAATTAGCACATAAAAGATGTTTCAATATATTAGCCCTGACAACCGGTGATTTACGGCTCCTAATTACGTGATTAACAGGTGATTAACGCGATAATAAATAGTGTTTGTTATGGGTGAAATTCTGAGCCCATATCCTGGGCATATCTTAAGTTATATCTTAGTTTCATGATATATGTTCATGCCCGGGATACTCATTCAGGATATTGGTAACATCCTGGATGATATCCTGAGGATCACTAACGGATTATGTGCAGGAATATGAGTCCAAGCTTGCAACGTTCATGAGGACCTCTTCTCATGAAGACTCGCTCTAAGTTGTTCAAAGAAGGACGTTGAACCCGCTTTACCTGGTCTCCAACGGCTACTAAAGAATATTCGAAGGCATCCCATACTTATAGGAGATTTTGTTTTCGTTTACTAGCTATAAATATGTGGATAAATCAGATCGAATAGGAGACATCAACACTCACTACTTTCTAACACTTTTCTCTCTCGCAACTTTCACTCTCACAAAAAGTATTGTAACACTTAGCAATCTGATCAATATCATGCACTGTATCCTGACGTTTAAAGCAATAAGAAGAACAAGGCAGCTGCGATTGTCAGCTCCCGAGGTTTTGTGCCGGCGATCCAGATTGATCAAGGGCTTTCCTCGTATATCTCGTGTCACCCCCTTTACTTTTTGCTCATAGTTTGATCGTAGATACAGCTCAATATCCTGAGCCGTATCCTGGAAACTGTTTTTGCAAACAACTTAATCAGCATATTTTCAACACACTTTCTTAGCACACTACCTCACTTAACTAATTTGATCACTTAATTGCTTCGGTAATTTTTGACCAAAACAATTTGGCGCCCACCGTGGGGCAAGTGGTGCTATCATTACTAAAAACTTTTGCGAAATCGTTACTTGGTTTTCTATTCTCAAAACTTTTTGCCACACTATTTACAATGGCCTCAAGATCAAACATGAGCTCCTCCACCGTGTCTGCTACAACCTCTGCTACCATTGGTTCAACGCTTCCACCACCTCCTCCAAGGATGCAAGCTTCTTCACAACCTCAAGGATCTGGTCCTGTTCTGGCTTCTAATGATGAAATTCTAACCTTGTTTGGTAGTGTACAGGAACAGATGAGGCAACAGCAAGAAACCAACCAAATGCTAATGAGAGAAATACAACTCTTGAAATCTAGCTCAAGCAGGCCCGCTGAGGATAATGTCACTCCTTTACTGCCCAGAGCCTTAAACTTCAGTTCAGGCGTATATACTGAGGATAACAGGGGAAATATTGTGCCTAGCCATCCTCAGAATCATACTCCTGAAATACCCTCCTCGGTCAGGATGTCATGTGTGAGCTCAGGATATGCTTCAGGATATGGTCAGAATCCTCAGACTGGTAACGTGTCAAATAATAATATTCTTGCTACTAACAACAGTGGATCTTTGCAGGATGCAGGTATGACGTCAACATTTACTAGGGAGCTTCAGAAATTGAAGGACATGATATCCAGTGTACCTGGAGTGGTCCAGCTAATTCCGGAGGTGTCCCAAGATAGCCACAGGATATCTCGCTTTGCATATCCTATCTGTGATGCTGAAATCCCAAAAAGATTTCAAACCCCCAACATGAAGCTCTATGATGGGACTACGGATCCTGAAGAGCATATTGCCCAGTATAGGGAAAGAATGGAGATTAACCCTATCCCTCCGGAGCTCAAGGAAGCATGCCTATGCAAGGGTTTTGGTTCTACCTTAACAGGATCGGCCTTGAAATGGCTCTTAAATGTTCCTCCTCATTCGATTACATCATTTGCTCACCTAGTGAATTTATTTAATAGTCAATTTTCTTGTAGTCGAAGTTTTGAAAAACTAACAAGTGATCTCTACAGGATAACTCAAGGGCCTTAGGAACACTTAAGAGATTATGTGAACAAGTTTAGCCGAGAATCCTTAGATATTCCACATCTTGATGTTGCAACAGCTGTGCAGGCTTTCAAGATGGGGCTGCAAAAAGACTCTCAATTTTACCAAGATCTTGTAATGAACCCATGCAGGAACTTGGATGAAGCTCGAAACAGGGCCCTAAGATATATTCGACTGGAGGATGACAAAAAGATGCAAGGGAGGATGAACTCGTACACCACTTATGAGTCAACTAATAGGAAGTCGGAATCCTCATTTAAACCATATCACTCTAAGCCGTATGGCAGAAATGACAACAAGAAAGTGAATGTTGTTGAAGACGAGGATCCTGAAGAATATCCTGAATTATCTGAATATTGCTTTTCTGTTAACATACCTGAATTAATGTATGCTATGCAGGGTTTAGGAGACAAAGCTAGGTGGCCTCGAAAGAATCAACAAAAAGCTGATTGGAAAGATAAGTCCAAATGGTGTGCCTTCCATGAAGATTTCGGACATGTAACTGAGGATAACATTGCTCTAAGAAAAGAAATAAGTTATCTTCTAAGCAAGGGATATCTAAAGGATCTCCTAGGAAGAAAGAAGAATAAGGGTCAGGATCCTGAACGAGCAGCATCACCTCATGCGGATGCCAAGATAATCAACTTTATTTCAGGAGGATCCGACATTTGTGGGACTTCGTATTCTGCGGCCAAGAGACATGCAAAGGAAGCTAAGGCTGAAAGGGGAGATAAACCAGCCAGGATGACTACCCTCACAACTGATAAAGTGATCACTTTCGACAGTGATGACAGGGATACCGTCCAGGATCCTCACCATGATGCTTTCTTAATAACATTATATGTGGCTAACCATTTTGTACGTAGGATATTGGTGGATAATGGCAGCTCCGTCAACATAATCCAACTAGAAACTTTGAAAAGAATGAATGTATCTCCAATGGATATCACTTCAAAATCCACCGTGCTTGTTGGGTTCAGTGGAGAGGCTAGGAACACAGTGGGAGAGATAAAGTTACCAGTATATGTTGAAGGGGTCAACTCAATACAACGTTTCTGTGTGATGGACTCCCTATCCTGCTATAACATCATACTGGGCAGGCCATGGATCCATGATATGAAGGCTGTGTCAATGCATCAAGATCCCTACTGTTAGGGGAGGATTTTCCAATCCTAAGGTTCACGGATCCTCATGTGCTACCAGGATCATGGATTCTCAATTCTGTTTGAATTAAGGATCCTCAGTAGGTGTTGCAGGATCAGGATTCAGGATCCTTGTTGTTATCCTTATACTAACGATTGTCTTCATTGTACGTAAGCTTGTTTTGCAGGAGCAAAGGCATGGACCAAGTCTTACCGAAATTCCTGGAGCATATTCCCTCAATATTCCGCACGTGCTTGGTTCTTGTGAATGTTATGGAGATCGTGAGGAGTTTGCACAATTTACGGATAGTTAGTTAGTTTAGTTATTTCTAATTTAAAATGGGGATAACAAGCTTGAGTTAGAACACTTGGCTAATTATAACAAACACACACACTCTCGTAACAGCTCTCAATCAGCTCTCGAACACTACTTGGCGATTTCATACATTTTTACACATTGCACATTAGTGATCCTTGTAACAAGCTTGTTATCATCCCGAGTTGTAAACTTCTTTTGATTAATTTTAGTTGGTGATCGGTAGTTTCCATCACCCGAGGTTTTTTATGCCGGAGATCAACTCTTGATCAAGGACTTTTTCCTCGTATAAATCCTTGTGTCATTTGTTCATTACATTTCTGAGTTATCCTTAACATTGTTCATTGATTCAAGCATCATTCCTCACAACAAAGATTTGGTTACATAATCTTAGCCTGATTTTTGACCAAAACAGTTTGGCGCCCACCGTGGGGCAATTGGTGCTTCATTCCTAAGAAATTCTTGTTTTCGTGATCATTTCGGTTCATTACAACCAAGCAGATGGCTTCTTCAGCAAAGAGCACTTCAAGTTCAATGCCGGCAATGAGTTCATCACAGGGCGTTCCTCCTTTGCCTCCACCACCTTCTGGATCCCAGAAGAATGCTGAAAATGCTGCAAAGAGACAAAGCCCCATTTTTCCAAAACCACCAACTTCTTCTGTTTCTTCTAGTCCTACTACTAGTGATATTTTTACTTTGATTTTGCAGATGAGGGATCACATACAAGAGCAGGACAAAACCAACGAAAGGATCCTCTGGGAGATCGGTGACATCAAGAAACAGAAGAGATCAGGGGAGGATCACTCTCCTCTGATACCAAGATCACTGGATTTCGACACTCCAGCTATAACTGCCCAGCAATCTACAGCCTTAGATATCCAGTACCAAACTGAACCATTGGGAAGGCGTTATGGAGCAACGACTATGAGTCAGGCCTTTGGGTCTCACTTTCAGCCTCAAGGATCCTGTTTTCAGCCTTTGGGATCCTCTTTCCAGCATCCGGGATCCTTCGTCAGCTCAGGAGGATATATGGGAACGCATACGGTTCAAGGATCCTCACAGGTGAAAGGATCCTCACAAGTTCAAGGATCCTCTCAGGTCCAAGGATCCTCTCAGGTCCAAGGATCCTCTCAGGTGCAAGGATCCTTTTGGGTTCAAGGATCCCCCTTCCAGGTTCAAGGATCCAACGTCTTTCAGGACCAAGGATTCTTGAGAAGTGTACAACCCCCAAGCGCAGATGTTCATCAAGGAAACTTCATTCCAATGCAGACCATTGCCTCTTCTGGTCCTTCAATCATACCAGAATCCCGTCAATATGGATTCACATCTGCAATTCCTAACTCAAATCCTATGGGAGGTAATACTTTCAATAATTCTTATAACACTAACCATGACTCTATGCAGGATACATGTATCAATCAAGCTATGGCTAGGGAATTACAGAAGCTGAAGGATATGATATCCAGTGTTCCAGGAGTGGTTAAGCCCATTCCTGAAATTGCATATGGGAGCCATAGGATATCTCGTTTTGCACCACCCATTTGTGATGCTGAGATACCCAAAAGGTTCCAAATACCAACTATGAAGCTGTATGATGGTTCAACGGATCCAGAAGAACATGTAGCTCAATATAGAGAAAGGATGGAGATCAATCCAATTCCTGAGAGGTTAAAAGAAGCATGTCTATGCAAGGGTTTTGGATCCACACTCACAGGATCAGCTCTTAAATGGCTGCTAAGTCTTCCCCCTTACTCTATTACTTCATTTGCTAATCTAGTTAACCTGTGTTAGGGGTGGATTTCTAAATGATCAGTGATCCTCAATTACTGTTGGGTTTAGTGATCCTCAATTCTGTCTGAAGTAGTGATCCTCAGAAGTGTTGCAGGATCAGGATCATGGATCATCGTAAGGATCCTTGTACTAACGGTTGTCTACTTTGAATTCGAAATTGTTTTGTAGGAGTATCAACTTGGACTTGGTCTTGGCGATATTCCTGGAGCATATTCTATGTTTATTCCGCACGTGCTTGGCCAGAAGTGGACGTTATGGAGTCGTGGAGGACTTGCACCATTTGCGGAATGTTAGTTAGAGTAGATATTTTCTATTTTTAAAGGGGTAGCGAGCTAATTAGAAAACACTTGGCTATTTTTGGCTACACACACACTCTTACAACTGCTCTCATCAGCTCTCGTTAACTCACTTGGCGATTACACACTTTTACACACAATACACTATAGTGATCCTTGTACTTAGCTCGCTATCATCCGAAGTTGTAACAGATTTATTGTTTAATTTGAGTTGGTGATCGGTAGTTTCCATCACCCGAGGTTTTTTATGCCGGAGATCATTCATTGATCAAGGGCTTTTTCCTCGTATAAATCTTTGTGTCACTTGTTCGTTACATTTCAAAGTGATCCTTATTATTGTTCATCAATTCAAGCATCATACCTCACAATAGAAAGTTTGGTTGCATTATCATTGCTTGATTTTTGACCAAAACAGTTTGGCGCCCATCGTGGGGCAATTGGTGCTTCATTTCTAAAGAGATTCGTGTTTTCGTGGTCATTTCGGTTCGTTACAACCAAGCAGATGGCTTCCTCAGCGAAGAATACTTCAAGTTTGATGCCCTCATTCAGTTCTTCACAAGGCGTTCCTCCTTTGCCTCCACCACCTTCTGGATCCCAGAAGAATGCTGAGAATGCTGCGAAGAAACCAACCCCCATTTTCCAAAAACCACCAACTTCTTCTGTTTCAACTAATCCTACTACTAATGATCTTTACACTCTGATTTTACAGATGAGGAATCATGCACAAGAGCAGGACAAAACCAACGAAAGGATCCTCCGGGAGAAATATGAGATCAAGAAACAGAAGAAGTCAGTGGAGGATCACTCTCCTCTGATGCCAAGATCGCTAAACTTCGACACTCCGGCCATAACTTCCCAACACTCAGCAGTTCCGGACGTGCAATACTTGGGTGAATTGCCGGGAAGGCGTTATGGAACAACAACAATGAATCAGGTATTTGGCTCTCACTACCAGCCTCAAGGATCCTATCTTCAGCCATCAGGATCCTCTTCTCAGCATCAAGGATACTTCACGTCAGAAGGATATTTGGGAATGCATGCAGTCCAAGGATCCTCCCAGGTCCAAGGATCCTCCCAGGTCCAAGGATCCTCCCTTGTCCCGGGATCCTCTCTGGTTCCAGGATCCTTTCAGGTTCAAGGATCATCTCAACTTCAAGGATCCAACATCTTTCAGGACCAAGGATTCTCGAAAAGTATGCAGCCTCAGAGCTCGGACGTTCATCAAGGAGACTTCGTACCAATGCAGACCATTGCTTCCTCTGGTCCTTTGATCGTACCAGAGTCTCGTCAATATGGATTCACATCAGCAATTCCAAACATGAATCCTCAGGGAGGTAACACTTTTAACAATTCATACAACACTAACCATGGCTTTATGCAGGATACAGGTATCAATCAGGCCATGGCTAGGGAGCTACAGAAGCTTAAGGATATGATATCCAGTGTACCAGGAGTGGTTAAACCCATTCCTGAAATTGCAGATGGTAGCCATAGGATATCTCGTTTTGCACCACCCTTATGTGATGCTGAGATACCTAAAAGATTTCAGATACCATCCATGAAGCTGTATGATGGTTCGACGGATCCAGAGGAGTATGTGGCTCAATACAGGGAGAGGATGGAGATCAATCCAATTCCTGAAAGGTTAAAAGAAGCATGTCTATGCAAGGGATTTGGATCCACACTCACAGGATCTGCTCTTAAATGGCTGCTAAGTCTTCCCCCTTACTCTATTACTTCATTTGCCAATCTAGTTAATTTGTTTAATAGTCAATTCTCTTGTAGTAGAAAGTTTGAACGATTAACTAGTGATCTATATAGGGTAACACAAGGTCAAAATGAATCACTTAGAGATTATATCACTAAGTTTAGTAAAGAATCCTTGGATATTCCTAACTTGGATATTGCTACGGCTATAGAAGCCTTTAAAATGGGATTACTTAGGGATTCATTATTCTATGATGATCTTGTAATGACACCTTGCAGGAATCTTGATGAAGTAAGAACCAGGGCCCTTAGGTTCATCCGCCTAGAGGATGACAAAAGGATCCAGGATAGACTAGCAGGATCCTCAAAACAGGAGAAATAAGGATCCTACTTCAGGAACAACAAATCCAAGTTCTACAATAAGTCTGACAATCAGAATGTGCATTCAGTGGAACAAGAAGAGGATGATGAAGATTATCCTCCTATTTCTGAATACTGTTTTTCTGTTGATAACAATGAACTAATCCTTGCAATGCAGAATCTAGGTGAGAAAGCTAGGTGGCCAAGGAAGAATGATAAACCAGCTGCTACAAAGGATAAGTCCAAGTGGTGTGCATATCATGAGGATTTTGGGCATCTCACTGAAGAGTGTATTCCACTGAGAAAGGAAATTGGTTACTTGTTGAGCAAGGGGCATTTGAAGGAACTCTTGGGTCGAAAGAAGTCAAGGATCCAGGATCCTGAAAGGATCCCGGAAAGGGCCCCTGCTCCTCCAGCCGATGCACAAGTCATAAATTTCATATCCGGTGGATCAGACATCTGTGGTACATCCTTTTCAGCAGCAAAGAGACACGCTAAGGAAACCAAGATGGATAGTGGAGACAGACCCGTTCGGACCTCCGTTGTCACCCAGGATAAAGTCATAACCTTTGATGAGGATGATCGTGTTGACGTCCAGGATCCTCATCATGATGGTCTTGCCATGGATACATGACATGAAGGCAGTCCCATCCACCTATCATCAATGTGTAAAGCTTCCAAGTCCTTGGGGAGTGGTGAAAATTGAGAGTGATCAACAGGAGGCAAAAAATTGCTATACCTCATCAATGAAACCAGCCTCAAGACCAAGGGAGCAATAGCAATTAAAGTGTCCTTAAAGAGATGTCTTGGAGGCAAGAGAACAGGATTTGAAAGAAATCCTCATGGATCCTGATGATCCTAAATCCAAGATCTTCATAGGATCAGGGATCCTTAGCGATATTGAACAGGAGCTAGTATCCTTCCTCAAAAGAAGGAAAACCACCTTTGCCTGGAAAAATGAGGATATGACAGGTATATCTAAAGATATAATTACTCATAAACTTGGCATTGACAGGTCATTTAAGCCAGTTCATCAAAAGAGGAGGAAATTTGCACCTGAAAGGAATACCATTATCCAGGAAGAGGTAGATAAACTACTTCGGGCAGGTATGATTAGAGAGGTTAATTATCCAAAATGGTTAGCCAATGTGGTTGTTGTTCAAAAGAAAAATGGAAAGTGGAGGGTATGTGTCGATTTTACAGATTTAAACAAGGCATGTCCCAAGGATCCTTTCCCATTACCCCACATTGACTCCATGGTGGATGCTACCGCGGGTCATGAGTTGTTAACTTTTATGGATGCTTCATCTAGATTTCAACAAATTCAGATGGAACCATCTGATCAAGAGGATACAGCCTTTATGACCCCAACTGGTATATACTGTTATATTGCTATGCCGTTTGGATTAAGGAATGCAGGTGCCACTTATCAAAGGCTAGTTAATATGATGTTCAAGGAACAAATTGGACACACTATGGAAGTCTATATTGATGACATGGTGGTTAAGTCCAAGAAAGCTGAGGATCACCTTAAAGACTTGGAGGAAGCATTCAATATCCTTGATAAATTTAATATGAAACTAAATCCTTCTAAGTGTCATTTTGGTGTTAAGGCAGGTAAATTCTTAGGATATATGGTGACAAAGAGGGGCATTGAAGCAAGTCCAGAGCAAATCAAGGCTATTGTAAATATCAAATCTCCTGCCAATGCTAAGGATGTGCAAAGATTAACGGGCAGGATCGCAGCCTTGAACAGATTCATATCCAAATCCTCAGAAAAGTGTAAGGAATTCTACGATATCCTGAGGAAAAACAAGAAATTTGAATGGACTGCGAAGCACGAAGGTGCCCTCAGAGCTCTTAAAGATTACCTATCCTCAGCCCCAGCCTTGATGAAACCAGAAAAAGGAGATGTGTTATCCTTATATTTGGCGGTATCCTCAAAAGCAGTAAGTGCGGTCCTTGTTAAGGATCACCAAGGTACACGACATCTTGTTTATTATGTAAGTAAGAGCTTACTTGATGCTGAATCCAGGTATTCACATTTAGAAAAACTTATCCTTGCATTAATTATGGCATCCACTAAATTAAGACATTATTTTGAGACTCATGCCATTATTGTTAGGACTAATTTTCCAATTAAGAATGTTATTAGGAAACCTGAAATGTCAGGAAGGATGGCTAAGTGGGCAGTGAAGCTAAGTGCATATGATATAAGATATGAACCAAGGACTGCCATCAAATCCCAAGCCTTAGCTGACTTTGTGGCAGATTTTAGTAGTGATTTGCAAAAGGAGGCTGAATTAGAAGTCCAACAGCTTGAAGAAACCAAGGATCCTTGGGTACTGTTCACTGATGGATCCTCCAATGTAAACGGAACAGGGCTTGGAATACTACTAAAATCGCCACAGGGGGACATAATACCCCACTCCATAGCTTGTGAATTTCAAACTACCAACAATGAGGCTGAGTATGAAGCCTTGATAGCTGGTTTGCAAATTGCAAAGCATATGAGGATCAGGTATCTTGAGGTACATGTAGATTCTTTACTGATCACTAATCACTTTAATGGATCCTATGCTGTTAAAGGTGAAAAGCTAATCAAATATTTGGAGATAGTCAAAAAATTGGCACTCTCTTTTGTATCCTTTAGTTTGACACATGTCCCAAGGGAAGATAATGCAGAGGCAGATGCATTAGCCAATTTAGGATCATCTTTGAAGATCCCGGAGGATATCAAGATCCCTATTATCCATATCCTGACCCCGGCTATCGAGGATCATGTAGCTATGGAGATAGGAGAGGATTCTGCAATCATCCCTGGTGATGATACTCAGTCTCATTCAGGATCATGGATCCTTCCAATCATGAGATACATACAACATGGAGATATTCCTACAGGAGAAAACCCTAGGGCTTTCAAATTCAAGGTATCTCAATTTACAATATTGAATAATATGTTGTACAAACGATCTCTTGCAGGACCATATTTAAGATGCATTGAGGATCCTGAAATCCAAGAAGTCCTAAAGGATTTCCATGAAGGAGATTGTGGAAATCACACTGGGGGCAGAGCATTGTTCTCAAGGATCCTGAGGACAGGATACTATTGGCCCACTATGAAGAAGGATGCTATGGAGTATGCCAAGAAATGTGATCCTTGTCAGAGGCATAGTAATATCCTTCACCAACCAGCAGAGCTCTTGCATCCTATATCCTCTTCTTGGCCATTCATGAGATGGGGAATGGATATAGTTGGAAAGCTTCCTAAGGCACCTGGTGGAAAAGTATTCATGCTTGCTATGACTGATTACTTCTCTAAGTGGATAGAGGCTGAAGCCTTTGCTCAAGTCAGAGAAAAAGAAGTTATATCCTTCATTAAAAGAAACATTATTACTAGATTTGGTATCCCTTCTGAGATTATTTGTGATAATGGATCCCAATTTATTCGGAATAGAACTACTAACTTTTGTGACAGCTGGGGGATTATGATGATAACATCAACACCAGTCCACCCACAAGCTAATGGTCAGGCAGAATCATCCAACAAGATTATCATCAACAATTTGAAGAAAAAGCTTGGATCCAAGAAAGGAAAATGGGCAGAAGAACTACCTTATGTGCTTTAGGCTGATAGGACAACTCCCAAGAATGCTACAGGCCAAACTCCATTTTCTTTGGTATTTGGGGCAGAATCAGTGATCCCTACAGAGATGGTGGTTCCAACTGCAAGAACAAGCATTCGTGATCCTGAAGAAAATGCTGAAAACTTGGTTCAAGACCTGGATACTATAGAGGAAATCAGGGACTTGGCAAGGATAAGGATGGCCAGTTATCAACATAGGATGGCTGGAGCTTACAACAAAAATGTCAGGATCAGGAAATTCCAAGTTGGTGATATGGTATTAAGGAAAGCATTTCAAAATACCACCAATCCTGCTGATGGAAAGCTAGCACCAAAGTGGGAAGGCCCCTATTTGATTGAAGCTGAAGCAGGAAAGGGGGCATATCGATTGCTAACAATGGAAGGTGATTTGCTACCAAGAGCTTGGAATGCTGTCCATTTGAAGAAGTATTTTATGTGACTTGGATCCATGATCCTCATCTGACAAGTATCCTTGAAGGATCCTTACAGACAGATGATCCTCTTTCTGGTAACATTCTAATCTCAAACTATTTCATTCTTTTATTCTCTTATATAAGGATAAGGATCCTGCATCCTTTATCCTCCGTTTACTTGGTTCTGAGTTTTGAAGGTTCAGGTATCCTTAACTAAGGATTGAGTATCCACAGAAGTATCCAGTTATTTGGGCTTGACCCCAGTTATTTGGGCTAGTCCCCAGTTTGGGCCTGTCCCCAGTTTCGCCAGTAGCGCACGATGATCCTGGTATAGTTCATGGCAATGGGACCAGTACTCGCTTTAGGGGCTGACAATTTCATTGTACTGGCTATATTCAGGATCCTACGTATAATGGTAGACGTACCATACATCTGTTCCTAAGGTTTCTAACGTTTTCACGTTAGCTAAGGTTTTGGCATTTTCATGTCACTAAGTTTGGATAGTCGCCAGTGAGGGCCATACTCCAGTTTACATAGGATCCTTTGGGCTTGTCCCCAGTTATCCTTTGGGCTTGTCCCCAGTTATCCTTTGGGCTTGTCCCCAGTTATCCTTTGGGCTTGTCCCTAGTATATTGGGATTGTCCCCAGAATTGTTGGGCTTGTCCCCAGTTACTAACTTTCATCTTATATTGGCTTAGTCCCAAGTTGTATCCTATTTCAGGTTTTTGAAGTTAAACGACTAAGGATCCTTGATCCTTACCTTTTACTAAGGTTTGTCTTCTGGGTTATCCTGATATTAAGTGTTAAAAGATAGAATCCTAACTTGGATTCTCAGGTATGATCCTTAACTATTTTGATTTTATTCATTATTTATTTGAATGACCCTTATCCTTTGACAACTGAACTTGTGATCCTTAAACTATATTACTTTTCAGAACTTATCGATTATAGGATATGTGATTCTTGATCATATCCTAAAAAAATTTTGAGGATATTTCTTAAATTCTTTCTTTACTTGATAAGTTTAAACAAATTGAACAACACAACAGTTAGAAAGTAAAATAATAACAAGGATATCAACACAGGATAAGCCAAAAAGTTAAGGTTATTTTATTCACAAAAGCTTAAACCCTTTTAAGGTTGTCAAAATTGCCAACCCACGTTTCTACCAGCAAAACGTGGCCCGTCCACATGGGTTGGCAAATGGTGTCCATTGTTCATAGGTCTAACAAGTGCAGGAAATTAAAGACGGAAGGATAACAAGTGGCTTCATCCCCCAAACAGAGGATCCATCCACCACCTATTATCCTACCTATTGTTCAAAGGATCATCCATGATCCTCAACCCTAATTACTATTGTTTAAGTATAGACCAACTATTGTTCATCAAAACATCATCAAAATAAAAACCATAACCAAACTAAAAAATGGGCTCCGGCTACGTCTAGAAATGTCCTTCATCGCCCATTTATGCAGCCTACACCTTCGCTGCATCATCATCCCCTCCAGCTCCAGTATCCTTTGCTTGATCCTTGCCACTACCACTAGCCTCGATTGCCAGGACCTCGTCAGCCTCATCATCATCCTCCAACTCAGCCAGCCTGGCCTTCCAGCCTTCCATGTCCCAGCTGCTCCTATCAAATGCGGGATCCTGAGCTTCTTGAGCCATTTGTAGCTTGGTCTTGTACATGGCAATGGCAGCGGAGACCTTAGTATCCTCCGTGATCTCGCTCTTCTCATAATCAAAGTTGATCAGAATGGCAGCTGTTTGAGCTTTGGCATCGTTGAGATCCTTTTCAAGGGAAGCGATCTTGAGGTCTTTGAGCATGGCTACTTTTTGGAGGTCAGAGTGTTTCTCCTCTAGCTCTTCAACATTCCCAACATAGTCCTCGATCTCCGCAAATTTCTACAATAAAGACAATGCAAAGATTAGGATCAGGTGATCCTCAAGTGGATAGGGTAATTAAACTGAGTCAGTGATCCTTACATCATTGAAGTACTCGAGGAATTGATGACGAATCAGAGGTAAGCCTTGGAGGTTGTCAGCTTCAGAGGTTTTTCTCTTCTTTCCACCTCTTCCCTTTGAAGTGGTAGCTTTGGGGATTACAACGGAGGGGCTAGCAGCAGACCTTTTCTTGGATCGGATGGTGTCAAGCTCAGTGACACTGAATTTGGATGCAGATTTTGATGACTTTCCAGCGCCTACACATCCAAAACAGATAAGTATCCTTATCCTATTTCTTTTTAACTATCTATTCAAACATTTAAATATAAAAAGTACAGGATACTTACTTGACATAGTAACAGAACCTGAGGATACTTCCTGTGAATCCTGGGTGTTTGTTTTGAATGATCTTGTTGCAGGATCAAGTTTTCTGAAAGCAGCAAGTCTCCCCTCAGTGGCAGGTGAGGGTATAATATGTGAAATAGTGATGGCTGTACAAAAGAAACAGAAGCATATTAGTAATCATCATCAGAATTGAGCTTACTCAGTGATCCTTATCACACCCCGACCACGTGAGACAACGAAACGTGGCGGAAATGTCGGGGAGTGTTGTAACAGAATTAATTGTTTCACAACCATGGCAATTGAAGTTTCGTTTTATTAATCAAACATGAAAGTTTACATCGTTTTAAACAAGAACTAAAGAGTACATAACATAAATTAACTAGTTCTTGTCTCGTTTTAAGTCACTAAGGCACAGGTCCGCCTAAGTATGTCTTGATAAGTCCTATGCATCATCTCCTGAAAACACATGTGAAAATAGGTACGTCAGCATAAAAATGCCTGTGAGATACATAGGTTTTGTGAAAATATGATTCATGACTTATGTTTGAGAAAATGTTTAGTCATGAACCTTGTAATTTGCTTTGTCTTGTAAATCATTTGAAAAACGATAAGATCAGATGATATGTATAAATAAGAGAATAATGTATGGTTAAATGAATAACCATGTAAGATGAGTTTGTATAAGATAAGTTGTTTGTAAATCAATGTCTTGTGAAAAGTATGTTATTTATATAAAATGTTATATGTCTCAAACTGAAATGATTCAAATAACGCTACGACATGTAATACCATACAAACACTTATATATATAGGAAGTACCAGCGGCGTATCCACCATGCTTGTATCATATTACGCACGCCTCGTTACTTAATCACTTACTCAAACCAAACTACCAAAGTAAAATGTTCATGTCTAATGTAAATCATGTAATGTGTATCCAAAATGTAAGCATGTGATGAATAACAAATGTACTAAGTATGATGAACAATGCAACAAATGGACATACATAGTATGTGAACTGTACTAAGTATGCAACAATAGACATACATAGCATGTGACGTGAAACAACTGTACTAAGTATGTAACAATAGACATACATAGCATGTGACGTGAAACAACTGTACTAAGTATGCAACAATAGACATACATAGCATGTGACGTGAAACAACTGTACTAAGTATGCACACAATGGGCATACATAGCATGAAATGTAATGTAAAACATGTACTATAAATGTACTAATGAACATAGCAAGTATATGATGTGAAAGCATGAAAAGCATGAAAGTAACAAGTAGGCACATGTGTTTCACCCCAAAACAGTTTGGAAAACAGTAAAAGAGGGGTCTATGTACTCACTTGAGATTGCTCAGAAGTCCTAAGATAACCACCAAGCAATGCTAAAGATCACGGAATCAAACGACACCTAATATAGGTAACTATGTTAATTAACCGGACCTAAATCGGAGGATCGGATAGAATGAGGGTTCGTAAACCAAACGAGTATGGGAACCCATGTAGTATGGTTTAACAAAGCCTACATACTAAATGAAACCTAACCTAAGTGCTTACGACCCATTACGACCCGTTTAGGTAGCTTATGCTACTTTGACGCGTCGTTCGCGTGAAACGCGTTCGGACCGCCTAACTAGCCCTATGACAAGTGTTATATGCCTAAACATGTTACATAATCAGTATTGTGACAAAAGTTTAGGTTACATATGCTTAATTACCAATTATGCATGAAAAGGGTATTCTGGTAATTTACCTAAGGCATATAAACTACCTATCATACAACTACTCAAACGATGTGACCATAGGGTATAACCTCGGAAGGTTATTCCCTATATGCTATGGTCCTAAAGTATTTGGTCGGATCCTAATGATCGACCAAAATGGGTCGGGTTCGAAGGTATAAGCGATTTATTAGATCGCTTACCCTTACGACCCTAGACAACGTGGTAATCAGTAGGCATAGTCACAAAGGACTATAACCATCGTGATTACAATCACGTTGCGAAGTTCAAACGAACTTCGCGTTGACCATAAACTGGTTAACGCAGAAAGTCAAACAAAGTTTGACTCTCGGACTCGAAAAGCAATAAAAGAACGAAGGAACACTTACAAAGGGTCCCCGAATGCTAATCTCGATCCAAGTAGCTCAGGTATGAAACAATGGTTTCAACTTAGAGCTTCTCAAATCAAAATTCTTGTGGGTTTTGCAATGGCATGGGGGGGTATTTATAGGATTCGTAAAGCCATTAAGATCGTTCCTCGTTAACCGTGCTTCAATCTCAACCCTCCACCTCAAAACCCTGGTTTTTGAAAACCATTAGAGCCCAAGGTATTGCCCCAAAACCATGTGAAAGGTGAAATGGACCAGATTCAAAGTTTCTGCAAGTTTTCTGCTGTCTGGGGACTGCTTGCGCACCGCAACACTCAGAGTGTTGAGGTGCGCAAGGACCTAATTTCACAGATTTACACTTCTGGTCTCGGCTAGTGTTTTGAGCTATTTCCGACATGTTTAAGGCTCGTTAACCCCATTTCAAAGCTCTAAAATGAAGTTAAAGTATAGGGAACTTAAAATGTGCTCAAAAATATCTCGGGTGTCGGTTCGTTTGGCCGTAAGGTTGCGTTGTTCGGTTAATTACGACGGAAGTCGTAACGAACGCAAAAACGATCCAAATTGAGCGACGAATGGATTTTACTTATGCCAAACACTAAAATAAAATATTTTAGTGCTTACATAAATTTTTGGATGTCCGGATGTATTCAGAACGTAAGTTATGCGCGAAAGTGCAAACTTGTGCACTTTTTGACACTTTTAGTCCCTGAATGAGCCAAAAGTTTATTTTAGCACACCGAACCCTTCAAAGCCTATTTCTAAGCTATGTGAAGGATATTTATGGTATGTTTAACTTATGGTCATGTTCCGGAATGTCTGTTACAGTTCAAATTGGCATACTTTCGCAGTTTGTCAAATTTAGCCCCTGTAAGCGAATTAACTTGATTTCGGCATACCAAACCATCCAAAACTTATTTCTAAGTTATGTAAAGGTTATTTACGGTATGTTAAGCCTATGTCACTGTTCCGGAGTGTTTGTTGCATTAAACTGGTTATATTTACGCATCAGTGCGCGTATAACCCTCCAGAAAGCGATTTAAAGCTTGAAATCGAACAAGAGTTGATATGTGCAAACGATACACATATTTTTACAAATCCCAAGCATGAAATACAATATTTCATTGGTTTGGCATTTGTTTGATGGTTGAAGTGACACAGGTGTCACAGTCTCCCCTAGTTTAGGAAATTTCGTCCCGAAATTTAGTTTTAGAGGAAACTTGTGAAGACAGCTGTGACGGTTTTGCTTTCAGACAAATCCATTGAACCCTTAAGTAAAACTCTGGGCCATGTTAGGATTCTTAGCAAAAATTTCAACCCTCAAAGTGAAGTCCTTGTAGTAATAAAACATGGAGTTTCGAACTACGTGCTGAAAAATGTTTCTTATGAAGACTCATCATAGGAAACTTGGTGTGTGATTGAGATCAGAATTGGGGAGTGTAAGAATAAATGACATTGGTCAAAGTCCAAGACTTTTCCTGTATCATTACTCTTGTCACTGTAGGTCTTAACACATGACAAAACTTCCTGTGGTTTCTGTGCACTGAATTCCATAATTATGTAGGCCTCCATAATTACGTAGTTCCTTGCACAGTCCGCACAGTTCATTTCATAATGCGTATGGGGAAAAATCAAACGAATAATCCTGTGGTGATTTAACTTGACTGCAATAGAGTCTCTTTAACTAGGTCACCAAAGGATTAGATCAACGAACAATCTCTTGAACTAGACCACCCGAGGGCCTATTTAACTACATAAACACATGATATATTTAACTAGATTGTCGAACCAATCTATTTAACTTAGATCGACGTAGGATCTCTTTAACTAGACCGCCAGAGGGCCTATTTAACTATATCAACGCATGATATATTTAACTAGATTGTCGAACCAATCTATTTAACTTAGATCGACGTAGGATCTCTTTAACTAGACCGCCAGAGGGCCTATTTAACTATATCAACGCATGATATATTTAACTAGATTGTCGAACCAATCTATTTAACTTAGATCGACGTAGGATCTCTTTAACTAGACCGCCAGAGGGCCTATTTAACTATATCAACGCATGATATATTTAACTAGATTGTCGAACCAATTTATTTAACTTAGATCGACGTAGGATCTCTTTAACTAGACCACCAGAGGGCCTATTTAACTAAACTACCCAAGAGGAATATTCAACTACATCAACACATGATGTCCTTAGACTTTGGAACAGTACTTTATAATCCAAGGGACTTAACTACAACGTAGAAGTCCATTAAGGATTTAAGATAGTACCTTTTTGAATATCCTACTACGAATCCTTCATATGAAGATAAGAAAGATTTTATGAGGATTTGGATAACGAATATCCAGAGTATACAAAAACACAAAAATGCATAAAAGAAAACACAAGATGCATAAACACATAGTCATATAACCACAAAGATTGTTTATCTAGATCTTTAATTTGTCAATTAGTTTTACTAACAGAGCACATGTATTTAAGGCACACTAGGAATCCATCTTGTGGATTTCATTTGGTACTTTAAACATTTTCAAGAATCTATCTATAAAGATAGAATGATCTACCAAAAATTCGATTTCGTTTTCAAGAAAACGCAATATTCGAATTAAGGTACAATAATTTTAGAATATACAGAAATACCCTTAGGTACCCTATTAAGAATTTATAGTGGTACTTTGGGTATTCGTACAGAATTGTAACTTGCGCCTTGTACTTCGTTTCCTTGGAAGAAATGGGTACTTAGGATTTTTGTGGGAAATTGCAAGAGATTATAAAATGGAAAGATTTTGGGGGTTATCTGTTCTTCAAGGAATACGGCTCCTTGATTGTCGGTATTGTAGGGGATACGTTGTTTATACATGCCATCACATTTGTACATTGCAATGTAAAATAAAAAGATTTATTTATAAACAACAAAAACTGTTTCATGGACCTTGACAACAAAAGAAAATAATACATAAGGCTTGATTATTTCTAAACAACATTGTCTTCTAGTTGGTCCGATGCTCATCCATGCGCTGGATTTGCATTAGCAATCTTTGGGCAATTTCTTCAGAAATGGCCCATCTCGCCACAGTTGAAGCAAGGACCTGGTGGACAACGAGCTTGAGCAGGATTTACTTGAGGTTGGTTTGGACCACCTTGGTTTGGGGTAAATCAACAAGCATTTTCCAGGTGACCGAGTCGCCCACATGATGCACATAAACGACACTGTAGGTGAGCTAAGTGGTGTGCATTACATTTGTTGCATATCGGTGCAGTACCGGCATAAGGTTTCCTTGTAGGAGGTTGAGTTGGTTGGTTGCGGGTGTTTTGGTTGGGTTGAGCAGCAATCGCACAATTCTATGAAGCCTTACGCTTCTTAGAAGGTTCTGTTTTGGTTTCCTCCTGAACATTAGCTGCTTGTTTCTTGTCGCCTTTCCGAAAAAGTTTGTTCTTTCTGATCTGAGATTCAGTCAAGGTTGCAGCTAGCTCAATGGCCTGCCTAACCGTAGTGGGGTTACTACCAGTAACAATGTCCTGAACTGAGTCAGGGAGACCATCAATGTATTTTTCGATCGCCTTATCGAAAGGCGTAACCATAGTAGGACACAACAGGCTCAGCTCCTCATATCTATCAGTGTAGCCTCGATGTTCACCGCTGTCTTGCTTAAGATCATCGAATTCCCTTTCCAAGGCCCTGATCTCGTGACGAGGACATAATTCCTTCATCATCGGTGCTCTAATTTCTTCCCACGTTTGAGCCAGTGCCACTTCGGCACCCCTATCTCTCACCACACCGTTCCACCACGTCAAAGCTCGTTTCTCAAAGACACTAGATGCGAAATCTACCTTTCGCTCGTTTGGACATTGAACATGCCTGAAGGTGCTCTCTAGACTCTCGAACCATTGCAGAAGTGTAGTCGCTCCTTGAGACCCAGAAAACTTTGATGGCTTAGCCGAGTTGAACGTCTTGAAGTTGCAGAGGGCATTATTGTTGTTGAGAGCTTGGTGACATTGAGCAACGATGTTCGGGATTGCAGCAGTCATTCGCTGTGTAATGACAGCTGCAAGCTCTTCAATAGATACCGGATTTTCGCGTCGTGGAGGCATTCTAAAAGGAGAAACAAGAGAGAAAACAAATGAAATGGCATTGGGTAAGAATAGGATGTTACAATTACCGACCAAAATCATGGGTGATGGTCATTTGTTTGAACCACGAAGCAAACAAACAACACAAAGGCTGAGTCAAAGCAAATAGATCCTCATAATGTATCGCGAAGACATGCTCGCCTATAAGTGGACACTCACCCCAAGAGTTCCCAGGTAAGAGTGACTGGTCCGATTATGTGGATTTGTACGAACACTCTAGCCTTAGACAGAAAACCCAGGGTACAGGCATCCACTCTTCCAGTTTGCACATGTTCACACTATTTAGGACCCAAAACTTTGACGAGAGTTTTTAAAACTCAAAGGGGTTCAAAACCTTGTAACAGAGGGTTCAAAACCTTACAATAGAGGGTTCAAAACCTAGCAATCAATCATCCAAGAACAGATGATTAATTTTCAAAGCGGTTTCGAAATTTCTGTTCTTGTTGTGGTAGTCGCCCAAGGATAGGTGACAGTATTGTTTTATGACTAAACGCAAGTAAACTCGCGTTAGGGTCCTAGGAAGGTTATAGACTAGGTCAAAGTATTACTAATAACCTAATTCCCTAAAACCATTGGCTCTGATACCATCTTTTCGGTCACACCCCGACCACGTGAGACAACGAAACGTGGCGGAAATGTCGGGGAGTGTTGTAACAGAATTAATTGTTTCACAACCATGGCAATTGAAGTTTCGTTTTATTAATCAAACATGAAAGTTTACATCGTTTTAAACAAGAACTAAAGAGTACATAACATAAATTAACTAGTTCTTGTCTCGTTTTAAGTCACTAAGGCACAGGTCTGCCTAAGTATGTCTTGATAAGTCCTATGCATCATCTCCTGAAAACACATGTGAAAATAGGTACGTCAGCATAAAAATGCCTGTGAGATACATAGGTTTTGTGAAAATATGATTCATGACTTATGTTTGAGAAAATGTTTAGTCATGAACCTTGTAATTTGCTTTGTCTTGTAAATCATTTGAAAAACGATAAGATCAGATGATATGTATAAATAAGAGAATAATGTATGGTTAAATGAATAACCATGTAAGATGAGTTTGTATAAGATAAGTTGTTTGTAAATCAATGTCTTGTGAAAAGTATGTTATTTATATAAAATGTTATATGTCTCAAACTGAAATGATTCAAATAACGCTACGACATGTAATACCATACAAACACTTATATATAGGAAGTACCAGCGGCGTATCCACCATGCTTGTATCATATTACGCACGCCTCGTTACTTAATCACTTACTCAAACCAAACTACCAAAGTAAAATGTTCATGTTTAATGTAAATCATGTAATGTGTATCCAAAATGTAAGCATGTGATGAATAAAAAATGTACTAAGTATGATGAACAATGCAACAAATGGACATACATAGTATGTGAACTGTACTAAGTATGCAACAATAGACATACATAGCATGTGACGTGAAACAACTGTACTAAGTATGCAACAATAGACATACATAGCATGTGACGTGAAACAACTGTACTAAGTATGCAACAATAGACATACATAGCATGTGACGTGAAACAACTGTACTAAGTATGCACACAATGGGCATACATAGCATGAAATGTAATGTAAAACATGTACTATAAATGTACTAATGAACATAGCAAGTATATGATGTGAAAGCATGAAAAGCATGAAAGTAACAAGTAGGCACATGTGTTTCACCCCAAAACAGTTTGGAAAACAGTAAAAGAGGGGTCTATGTACTCACTTGAGATTGCTCAGAAGTCCTAAGATAACCACCAAGCAATGCTAGAGATCACGGAATCAAACGACACCTAATATAGGTAACTATGTTAATTAACCGGACCTAAATCGGAGGATCGGATAGAATGAGGGTTCGTAAACCAAACGAGTATGGGAACTAATATAGTATGGTTTAACAAAGCCTACATACTAAATGAAACCTAACCTAAGTGCTTACAACCCATTACGACCCGTTTAGGTAGCTTATGCTACTTTGACGCGTCGTTCGCGTGAAACGCGTTCGGACTGCCTAACTAGCCCTATGACAAGTGTTATATGCCTAAACATGTTACATAATCAGTATTGTGACAAAATTTTAGGTTACATATGCTTAATTACCAATTATGCTTGAAAAGGGTATTCTGGTAATTTACCTAAGGCATATAAACTACCTATCATACAACTACTCAAACGATGTGACCATAGGGTATAACCTCGGAAGGTTATTCCCTATATGCTATGGTCCTAAAGTATTTGGTCAGATCCTAATGATCGACCAAAATGGGTCGGGTTCGAAGGTATAAGCAATTTATTAGATCGCTTACCCTTACGACCCTAGACAACGTGGTAATCAGTAGGCATAGTCACAAAGGACTATAACCATCGTGATTACAATCACGTTGCGAAGTTCAAACGAACTTCGCATTGACCATAAATGGTCAACGCAGAAAGTCAAACAAAGTTTGACTCTCGGACTCGAAAAGCAATAAAAGAACGAAGGAACACTTACAAAGGGTCCCCGAATGCTAATCTCGATCCAAGTAGCTCAGGTATGAAACAATGGTTTCAACTTAGAGCTTCTCAAATCAAAATTCTTGTGGGTTTTGCAATGGCATGGGGGGGTATTTATAGGATTCGTAAAGCCGTTAAGATCATTCCTCGTTAACCGTGCTTCAATCTCAACCCTCCACCTCAAAACCCTGGTTTTTGAAAACCATTAGAGCCCAAGGTATTGCTCCAAAACCATGTGCAAGGTGAAATGGACCAGATTCAAAGTTTATGCAAGTTTTCTGCTGTCTGGGGACTGCTTGCGCACCGCAACACTCAGAGTGTTGAGGTGCGCAAGGACCTAATTTCACAGATTTACACTTTTGGTCCCTGCTAGTGTTTTGAGCTATTTCCGACATGTTTAAGGCTCGTTAACCCCATTTCAAAGCTCTAAAATGAAGTTAAAGTATAGGGAACTTAAAATGTGCTCAAAAATATCTCGGGTGTCGGTTCGTTTGGCCGTAAGGTTGCGTTGTTCGGTTAATTACGACGGAAGTCGTAACGAACGCAAAAACGATCCAAATTGAGCGACGAATGGATTTTTCTTATGCCAAACACTAAAATAAAATATTTTAGTGCTTACATAAATTTTTGGATGTTCGGATGTATTCAGAACGTAAGTTATGCGCGAAAGTGCAAACTTGTGCACTTTTTGACACTTTTAGTCCCTGAATGAGCCAAAAGTTTATTTTAGCACACTGAACCCTTCAAAGCCTATTTCTAAGCTATGTAAAGGATATTTATGGTATGTTTAACTTATGGTCATGTTCTGGAATGTCTGTTACAGTTCAAATTGGCATACTTTCGCAGTTTGTCAAATTTAGTCCCTGTAAGCGAATTAACTTGATTTCGGCATACCAAACCATCCAAAACTTATTTCTAAGTTATGTAAAGGTTATTTAAGGTATGTTAAGCCTATGTCACTGTTCCGGAGTGTTTGTTGCATTAAACTGGTTATATTTACGCATCAGTGCGCGTATAACCCTCCAGAAAGCGATTTAAAGCTTGAAATCGAACAAGAGTTGATATGTGCAAACGATACACATATTTTTACAAATCCAAGCATGAAATACAATATTTCATTGGTTTGGAATTTGTTTGATGGTTGAAGTGACACAGGTGTCACAATCCTTCTAAGGATCCTCTATCCTACCATGAGTGCTCCACTTCCTTGGCAGATCCTTTCCATCCGGAATAGAATCCCTTCTGACAAAGAAGAACCGCCGTTTCGAATTGGTATCATTCTTAGTAGCTTTAAAGATGGGATGTTCTTCTCCGGGTTTACGCTTGAATAAATATCAGTGGGATCCAAATGTTGTGAGATCATACATCTCGGCCAATTCCGACATTCCCAGGTTAATTCCTTCTTGCTCAATGATCCTTTCAAGGGTATATAAGACCCTCCAGATCATTGGCATGGCATGAATATAGGAGATTCCGGTGAGGGAGAAAAAGGATTGGGTGAATTCAGGGAAAGGATACAAGTATCCTATTGAGAAAGGAGTGACTGGGAAAGCTACCCAAGTTTCGGAAACGTAATCACTCAGAACAGTGGGATCAAACGATTTGAAAGTGGTGTTCGCCGGGAAGCAATGCCAGATTCTGTCTATTTGTGGGTCAGAGAAGCAACATCTTTCTTTCGGTGAATCTTTGATGATCCCCTGGCTCTTGAGAGGACTGTCCTTTTTATGATCCTTGGCTGGTGAGGATCTTAGCATCATCTTGGTTTCGAAGAAGGTAAAGAAAGAAGGAGCAGAGAAAGAAAACGTAAAGGAAGAAGAGGAAGAGAAATACCTGTTTAATCGTCGGATATGAATTTAAAGGGAGTTCTCTTGAATTTAAATGTGAAATGATCCCTATCTCTAACTCCTATTTATAATGATGATTCTGCAGGATAGTCACCTCAGTGACGTCATGTTCGCAACGGCTAGTCCGATTATAACGGCTAGTTATCCGTTGGTTAATTGCGGATAAGAACAAAATATAACTCATTTATTTACATAATTACTCCTTATATTTTGGGGGCAATTGTTAGGGGTGGATTTCTAAATGATCAGTGATCCTCATTTACTGTTGGGTTTAGTGATCCTCAATTCTGTCTGAAGTAGTGATCCTCATAAGTGTTGCAGGATCAGGATCATGGATCATCGTAAGGATCCTTGTACTAACGGTTGTCTACTTTGAATTCGAAATTGTTTTGCAGGAGTATCAACTTGGACTTGGTCTTGGCGATATTCCTGGAGCATATTCTATGTTTATTCCGCACGTGCTTGGCCAGAAGTGGACGTTATGGAGTCGTGGAGGACTTGCACCATTTGCGGAATGTTAGTTAGAGTAGATATTTTCTATTTTTAAAGGGGTAGCGAGCTAATTAGAAAACACTTGGCTATTTTTGGCTACACACACACTCTTACAACTGCTCTCATCAGCTCTCGTTAACTCACTTGGTGATTACACACTTTTAAACACAATACACTATAGTGATCCTTGTACTTAGCTCGCTATCATCCAAAGTTGTAACAGATTTATTGTTTAATTTTAGTTGGTGATCGGTAGTTTCCATCACCCGAGGTTTTTTATGCCGGAGATCATTCATTGATCAAGGGCTTTTTCCTCGTATAAATCTTCGTGTCACTTGTTCGTTACATTTCAAAGTGATCCTTATTATTGTTCATCAATTCAAGCATCATACCTCACAACAGAAAGTTTGGTTGCATTATCATTGCTTGATTTTTGACCAAAACAACCTGTTTAATAGCCAATTCTCATGTAGCAGAAAATTTGAACGATTAACTAGTGATCTATATAGGGTAACACAAGGTCAAAATGAATCACTTAGAGATTACATCACTAAGTTTAGTAAAGAATCCTTAGATATCCCTAATTTGGATATAGCTACGGCTGTGGAAGCCTTTAAAATGGGTTTGTTTAGGGATTCATTATTCTATGATGATCTTGTCATGACTCCATGCAGGAATCTTGATGAAGTGAGAATCAGGGCCCTTAGATTCATCCGATTAGAGGATGATAAAAGGATCCAGGAGAGACTGGCAGGATCCTCGAAACAGGAAAAGCAAGGATCCTACTTCAAGAATAACAAGTTCAAATCCTACAACAAGTCTGATAACCAGAATGTGCATGCAGTAGAACAAGAAGAGGATGATGAGGATTATCCTCCAATTTCTGAGTACTGTTTTTCTGTTGATAGCAATGAACTAATTCTTGCAATGCAGAATCTAGGTGAGAAAGCAAGATGGCCAAGAAAAAGTGATAAACCAGCCGCGACAAAGGACAAGTCCAAGTGGTGTGCATATCATGAGGATTTCGGACATCTCACTGAAGAGTGTATTGCACTTAGAAAAGAAATTGGTTACTTGTTAAGCAAGGGGCACTTGAAGGAGCTTTTGGGAAGAAAGAAGTCAAGGACCCAGGATCCTGAGAGGATCCCAAAAAGAGCTCCTGCTCCTCCAGCAGATGCACAAGTTATAAACTTCATTTCGGGTGGATCAGACATTTGTGGCACTTCCTTTTCAGCAGCCAAGAGACATGCTAAGGAAACCAAGATGGATAATGGGGATAGACCCATTCGAACTTCCATTGTTACCAAGGATAAAATTATAACTTTTGATGAGGATGACCGTATTGATATCCAGGATCCTCATCATGATGGTCTTGTTAATACTTTATTTATATCTAACCACTTTGTTCGCATGATCCTAATAGATGGAGGAAGCTCAGTGAACATCATCCAGCTGGATGTCCTCAAGAAGATGAATATCCCTGAATCGGATATTGTACCAAGATCCTCAGTTCTTGTGGGATTCAGTGGAGAAACCAAGAACACTCTGGGGGACATCAAACTCCCAATCTATATTGAAGGACTTCATTCTTATAAAAAATTATGTGTTATAGATTGCTTATCCTGTTGTAATGTTATCCTTGGCAGGCCATGGATACATGACATGAAGGCAGTCCCATCTACCTATCATCAATGCGTGAAGCTTCCTAGTCCATGGGGAGTGGTGAAAATTGAGAGTGATCAACAAGAAGCTAAGAATTGCTACACATCATCAATGAAGCCAGCCTCAAGACCAAGGGAACAATAGCCATTAAAGTATCCTTCAAGAGATGTCTTGGAGGCAAGAGAACAGGATGTGAAAGAAATCCTCATGGTCCTAAATCCATAGTCTTCATAGGATCAGGGATCCTCAGCAACATTGAACAGGACCTAGTATCCTTCCTTAAAAGGAGAAAAACTACCTTTGCCTGGAAGCATGAGGACATTACAGGTATATCTAAAGATATAATTACTCATAAACTTGGCATTGACAGGTCATTCAAGCCAGTTCATCAAAAAAGGAGGAAGTTTGCACCTGAAAGGAATGCTATCATCCAGGAGGAAGTAGATAAACTACTCCGGGCAGGTATGATAAGAGAGGTAAAGTATCCAAGATGGTTAGCCAATGTGGTTGTTGTTCAAAAGAAAATTGGAAAGTGGAGGGTATGTGTCGATTTCACTGATTTAAACAAGGCATGTCCCAAGGATCCTTTCCCATTACCCCACATTGACTCCATGGTGGATGCTACCGCGGGTCATGAGTTGTTGACTTTTATGGATGCTTCATCTGGATTTCAACAGATTCAGATGGAACCATCTGATCAAGAGGATACAGCCTTTATGACCCCAACTGGTATATATTGTTATATTGCTATGCCATTTGGACTAAGGAATGCAGGTGCTACTTATCAAAGGCTAGTCAATATGATGTTCAAGGAACAAATTGGACACACTATGGAAGTCTATATAGATGACATGTTGGTTAAGTCCAAGAAAGCTGAGGATCACCTTAGAGACTTGGAGGAAGCATTCAATATCCTTGATAAATTTAATATGAAACTAAATCCTTCGAAGTGTCACTTTGGTGTTAAAGCAGGTAAATTCCTAGGCTATATGGTGACAAAAAGAGGCATTGAAGCAAGTCCAGAGCAAATTAAGGCTATGGTGAATATCAAATCTCCTGCCAATGCCAAGGATGTGCAAAGATTGACAGGCAAGATCGCAGCCTTGAACAGGTTCATATCCAAATCCTCAGAAAAATGCAAGGAATTCTATGACATTTTGAGGAAGAACAAGAAATTTGAGTGGACGGAAAAGCATGAAAATGCTCTCAAAGCCCTTAAGGATTACCTATCCTCAGCTCCTGCCTTAATGAAACCAGAAAAAGGGGATATATTATCCTTATATCTGGCGGTATCCTCTAAAGCAGTAAGTGCAGTCCTTGTTAAGGATCACCAAGGTACACAACATCCTGTCTATTATGTTAGTAAGAGTTTGCTTGATGCTGAATCCAGGCATTCACATTTAGAGAAACTTATCCTTGCTTTCTACTAAATTAAGACATTATTTTGAAACTCATGCAATTATTGTCAAGACTAATTTTCCAATTAAGAATGTTCTCAGGAAACCTGAAATGTCAGGAAGGATGGCAAAATGGGCAGTGAAGCTTAGTGCTTATGATATAAGATATGAACCAAGGACTTCCATCAAATCCCAAGCCTTAGCTGACTTTGTGGCAGCTTTTAGTAGTGACTTGCAAAAGGAAGCAGAGTTAGAAGTCCAATAGCTAGAAGAAACTAAGGATCCTTGGGTACTCTTCACTGATGGAGCCTCCAATGTCAAAGGGACAGGACTTGGAATACTACTAAAATCGCCACAGGGGGACATAATACCCCACTCCATAGCTTGTGAGTTTCAAACTACTAATAATGAGGCTGAATATGAAGCCTTGATAGCTGGTTTGCAAATTGCCAAGCATATAAGGATCAGGTATCTTGAGGTACATGTAGATTCATTGTTAATTACTAATCACTTTAATGGATCCTATGCTGTTAAAGGTGAAAAGCTAATCAAATATCTAGAGATTGTCAAAGAATTGGCACTCTCTTTTGTTTCCTTTAGTTTGACACAGGTACCAAGGGAAGAGAATGCAGAAGCTGATGCATTGGCCAATCTAGGATCATCCTTGAAGATTCCAGAGGATATCAGGATCCCTATTATCCATATCTTAAACCCTGCTATCGAGGATCATGTAGCTATGGAGATAGGAGAGGACTCTGCAATCATCCCTAGTGATAATACACAATCCTATTCAGGATCATGGACCCTTCCAATCATGAGATATATCCAACATAGAGAGATTCCTACAGGAGAAAACCCCAGGGCTTTCAAATTTAAGGTATCTCAGTTTACAATATTGAATAATATGTTATATAAACGATCTCTTCCAGGACCATATCTAAGATGCATTGAGGATCCTGAAATCCAATAAGTCCTAAAGGATTTTCATGAAGGAGATTGTGGAAACCACACTGGGGGCAGGGCACTATTCTCAAGGATCCTGAGGACAGGATACTATTGGCCTACTATGAAGAAGGATGCTGTGAATTATGCTAAGAAGTGTGATCCTTGTCAGAGACATAGTAACATCCTTCACCAACCAGCAGAGCTCTTGCATCCTATGCCCTCTTCTTGGCCATTCATGAGATGGGGAATAGATATAGTTGGTAAGCTTCCTAAGGCACCTGGTGGAAAAGTATTCATGCTTGCTATGACTGATTACTTCTCCAAGTGGATAGAGGCTGAAGCCTTTGCTCAAGTCAGAGAAAAGGAAGTGATATCCTTTATTAAAAGAAATATTATTACTAGATTTGGTATTCCTTCTGAAATTGTTTGTGATAATGGATCCCAATTTATTGGGAGTAGAACTACTAACTTTTGTGACAGCTGGGGGATTAAGATGATAACATCAAAACCAGTCCACCCACAAGCTAATGGTCAGGCATAGTCATCCAACAAGATCATCATCAACAATTTGAAGAAGAAGCTTGGATCCAAGAAAGGAAAATGGGCAGAAGAATTACCTTATGTATTATGGGCTGATAGGACAACTCCCAAGAATGCTACTGTCCAAACTCCATTCTCTTTGGTATTTGGAGCAGAATCAGTGATCCCTACAGAGATGGTGGTTCCTACTGCAAGAACAAGCATCCGTGATCCTGGAGGAAATGTTGAAAACTTGGTTCAAGACTTGGATACTATAGAAGAACTCAGGGATTTGGCAAGGATAAGGATGGCTAGTTATCAACAAAGGATGGCTGGAGCCTACAACAAAAATGTCAGGATCAGGAAATTCCAAGTTGGTGATATGGTATTAAGGAAAGCATTTCAAAATACCACAAATCCTGCTGATGGAAAGTTGGCACCAAAGTGGGAAGGCCCCTACCTGATTGAAGCTGAGGCAGGAAAGGGGGCATATAGATTGCTAATAATGGAAGGTGATTTGCTACCAAGAGCTTGGAATGCTGTCCACTTGAAGAAATACTTCATGTGATAAGGATCCATGATCCTTAGCCATTTTCATAACAAGTATCCTTGAAGGATCCTTAGAAGATATGTGATCCTCATCCTGGTAATGATCTAATCTGAATCTATTTCATTCTTTAATTATCCTATATACAAGGATAAGGATCCTGGATTCTTTATCCTCCTTTCACTTGATTCTGAGTTTTGCAGAAGGTTTGGGTATCCTTAACAAAGGATTGAGTATCCGCAGAAGTATCCAGTTATTTGGGCTTGACTCCAGTTATTTGGGCCTGTCCCCAGTATTGCCAGTAGCGCACGATGATCCTGGTACCGTTCATGGCAATGGGACCAGTACTCGCTTTAGGGGCTGACAATTTCATTGTACTGGCTGTATCCGGGATCCTACGTATAATGGTAGACGTACCATACATCCGTTCCTAAGGTTTCTAATGTTTTCACGTTAGCTAAGGTTTTGGCATTTTCATGTCACTAAGTTTGGATAGTCGCCAGTGAGGGCCATACTCCAGTTTACACAAGATCCTTTGGGCTTGTCCCCAGTTATCCTTTGGGCTTGTCCCCAGTTATCCTTTGGGCTTGTCCCCAGTATGTTGGGCTTGTCCCCAGTTACTAACTCTTCTCTTATATTGGCTTAGTCCCAAGTTATGTTCTATTTCAGGTTTTTGAAGTTGAACAGCTAAGGATTCCTGATCCTTACCTTTTACTAAGGTTTGTCTTTTGGTTATCCTGATTATAAATGTTAAAGGGTTAGGATCCTAACTGGGATTCTCAGGTATGATCCTCAACTACTTTAATTTTATTCATTATCCATATAAGTGACCCTTATCCTTTGACAACAGAACTAATGATCCTTAAGTTACATAACTTTTCTGAATTTGTCGACTATAGGATATTTGATCCTTGATCATATCCTAAAACTTTTAAATATGATTTGTTAAACTTTTCTTCTTTACTTAATAAATTCAAACAAAGTATATAACAACAGTTGAAAAATAAAGAATTCACAAGGATAACAACACGGGAAATAGCCAAAAAGTTAAAGTTTTATTTATTCACAAATGTTAAACCCTTTTAAGGTTGTCAAAATTCCCAACCCAAGTTTCTACCAGCAATACGTGGCCCATCCACTTGGGTTGGCAAAGGGTGCCGATTGTTAACAGGTCTTGAAAGTGCAGGAAATAAAAGATGGCAGGATAACAAGTGGTTTCATCCCCCAAACAGAGGATCCCTCCACCACCTATTATCCTACCTATTGTCTAAGGATCCATGATCCACAATCATAAAAACTATTGTTCAAAGTACAACCCAACATTGTTTCAAAACATCACAACCAAAAAACTTTCAAATCCTAAAAAAAATGGGCTCCGGCCGCGTCTAGAAATGTCCATCATCGCCCATTTCTGTAGCTCACACCTTGGCTGCATCACCACCAGCATCATCACCACCAGCTTGATCCTTCCCGCTGCCACTTGCCTCAATCGCCAAGACCTCTGTAGCTTCCTCTTCATCGTCTAGCTCAGCCAGCTTCGCCTTCCAGCCCTCCTTGTCCCAAGTAGTCCTATCGAAGTCAGGATCCTCAGCCTCCTGAGCCATTTGCAGCTTGATCTTATACATGGTGATGGCAGCAGAGACTTTAGCATCCTCCAGCAGGTCGTACCTCTCATGATCAGCATTTATCTGGGCCATGACCACCTGCTGCTTTGCCAGAGTGAGATCCTTTTCAAGGCGAGAGATGGTTTGATCCTTGGCCAAGAAGATCTTCTGGAACTCCACATGCTTCTACTCCGCCTCTTCAACATACGCATCAAACAACATTTCGACCTCAGCGAATTTCTGCAAAAAAGACAAGGTAAAGTTTAGGATCCGTGATCCTCAAGTGGGCAGGATAATCAAGCAGAGTCAGTGATCCTTACATCAGCAAAGTATTCTTGGAACTGGTGGTGGATAAGAGGCAAGCCTTCAAGATTTCCAGCTTCAGTGGCCTTCCTCTTCTTTCCCCCCTTGGAGGTGACAGGCTTGGGGACTACGGTACTTGGGCTAGCAGCAGTTTTCTTTTTACCAAAACGGGGAGCCATAGTGCTGAGATCACTGACACTAAAGCGGGAGGCTGACCTTGAGGATTTTCCAGCACCTATCAATCCAAAACAACAGATAAGTATTCTTGTTTTATTTGCATTTCAACATTTAATCATATATAAACTCGGATACTTAGTTGACATCGTAACTGAGCCTGAGGATACTTCTTGGGAATCCTTGGTGTTTGCTTGAAATGATCTTGTTGCAGGATCAAGATTCCAGAAATCCGTGATCCTTTCCTTGGTTACAGGTGATGAAATAATATGAGAAACAGAGATAGCTGCACAAAAGATACAAAAAGATGTTAGTGATCCTCAACGGAAACAGGGTTACCCTATGATCCTTCTATAAGGATCCTCTATTCTACCGTGGGTGGTCCATTCTAAGGGGAGATCCTTCCCATCCGGGATAGAATCCCTCCTAACGAAGAAGAATCGCTTCTTCCAGTTGGTGTCATTTTTAGTGGTCTTCAGGATCGGGTGTGCCTCACCGGGTTTGTGTTTGGATAGAAAGCGATATGAACCGTGGCTAACGAGGTTGTATAGTTCAGACAACTCCGACATTCCCAACTCAATATCCTCCTGCTCAATGATTCTCTCAAGGGTATATATAAGACCCTCCACATCATTGGCATAGCCTGGATATAGGATATGCCGGTAAGGGAGAAGAAAGATTGGGTAAAAGTAGGGAAAGGATAGGAGTATCCTATCAGAAATGGGGTAGCCAGAAAAGCAACCCATGTTGCAGAAACGAAGTCACTCAAGGCGGTAGGGTCAAAGGGTTTAAAAACAGAGTCTGCCGGAAAGCAATGACGAATCCTGTCGATATCAGGATCAGTAAAGCAGCAACGTTCCTTCGGAGAATCTTTGATGATCCCTTGGCTTTTCAAAGGACTATCTTTCTGGTGATCCTTGGCAGGGGATGATCATAACTTCATCATGATTCAAGGGTTTCAAAAAAGAACAGAGTAAGAAGGAGAAGAGAGAAAGGGGAGAGAAGTACCTGCTTGATCTTCGAATGAGGATTTAAAGGGTGTAACGCACGAATTTAAATGCTTCCTAACCCTTATCTCTAACTTGAATTTATAATGATGATTCTGCAGGGATGTCGCTTCAATGACGTAGGATCTGTAACGGATAGTTAGATCCTAACGGCTATATATCCGTTAGTTTGTTGCAAATAAGATCAAGAAAATATAACTCGCTAATTTACACTATACTCGTTATATTTTAGGGGCAATTGTTAGGGGGGGATTTTCCAATCCTAAGGATCATGGATCCTCATGTGCTACCAGGATCATGGATTCCCAATTCTGTTTGAATTAAGGATCCTCAGTAGGTGTTGCAGGATCAGGATTCAGGATCCTTGTTGTTATCCTTATACTAACGATTGTCTTCATTGTACGTAAGCTTGTTTTGCAGGAGCAAAGGCATGGACCAAGTCTTACCGAAATTCCTGGAGCATATTCCCTCAATATTCCGCACGTGCTTGGTTCTTGTGAACGTTATGGAGATCGTGGGGAGCTTGCACAATTTGCGGATAGTTAGTTAGTTTAGTTATTTCTAATTTAAAATGGGGATAACAAGCTTGAGTTAGAACACTTGGCTAATTTTAGCAAACACACACACTCTCGTAACAGCTCTCAATCAGCTCTCGAACACTACTTGGCGATTTCATACATTTTTACACATTGCACATTAGTGATCCTTGTAACAAGCTTGTTATCATCCCGAGTTGTAAACTTCTTTTGATTAATTTTAGTTGGTGATCGGTAGTTTCCATCACCCGAGGTTTTTTATGTCGGAGATCAACTCTTGATCAAGGGCTTTTTCCTCGTATAAATCCTTGTGTCATTTGTTCATTACATTTCTGAGTTATCCTTAACATTGTTCATTGATTCAAGCATCATTCCTCACAACAAAGATTTGGTTACATAATCTTAGCCTGATTTTTGACCAAAACACCTACCCCTTGGGGGTTGTCAAGGTTGATAGTGATCAGCAGGAGGCGAAGGAATGTTACTCATCCTCAATGAAATCCTCAACTAAGCCTAATGCAGCATAGTAATTAAAGATGCGGGCCCAGGATATCGTCGAGGCTTCAGAGCAGGATATGAAGAAAATTATCCTGGATCAGGATAATCCGGATATCTCGGTGCTCGTAGGAACCAATATCCCTCAGGATATTGAAGAACAGTTAACTAACTTTTTGAAGTGCAGGATGTCGACATTCGCGTGGAAGCACGAGGATATGACAGGCATTTCGAAAGATATTATAACACATAAGCTCGGTATTGACAGATCATTCAAACCTGTCCAACAAAAGAGGAGGAAGTTTGCTCCGAAGCGAAATATGATCATTCAGGAAGAAGTAGAGAGGCTATTGAAATCTAAGATGATCAGAGAAGTCAAGTTTCCAAGATGGCTAGCAAATGTAGTCGTGGTATAGAAGAAAAATGGGAAATGGAGAGTCTGTGTAGACTACACAGACTTGAACAAGGCTTGTCCCAAAGACCCATTTCCTCTCCCTCATGTTGATGCAATGGTGGATGCTACTGCCGGCCATGAGATGTTAACCTTCATGGATGCATCCTCAGGATTTCAGCAGATTCAAATGGAACCTTCGGACCAGGAGGATACTGGCTTCATAACACCAACAAGTATTTATTGTTATACTGCTATGCCTTTTGGTTTGAAAAATGCAGGTGCAACATACCAGAGATTGGTAAACATGATGTTTAAAGACAAGCTGGGGGACACCATGGAGGTATACATCGACGATATGGTGGTAAAATCTAAAAAGGCTGAGGATCACCTCCAGGATATTAAGGGAGCATTTGATATCCTGGATCAGTATAACATGAAACTAAATCCTGCTAAGTGCCATTTCGGAGTGGGGGCAGGAAAGTTTCTAGGGTATATGGTGACCAAAAGAGGAATAGAGGCAAGCCCGGAGCACATTAAAGATATCTTGGATATCAAATCACCTTCAAATATGAAGGATGTTCAACGGTTAACATGGCGAGTAGCAGCATTGAACAGATTTATCTCAAGATCCTCCGAGAAATGCAAGGAATTTTACGATATCCTGAAGAAAAACAAGAAGTTCGAATGGGGAGAGAAGCATGAAGCAGCCCTGCAAGATTTGAAGCAGTATCTTTCAACTACACCTCTATTGATGAAGCCTGAGAATGGTGAACCACTGTCCCTATACCTCGCAGTATCAGGGAATGCTGTAAGTGCCGTCCTTATAAAGAATCATGAAGGTCAGCAATATCCTGTCTATTATGTTAGTAAAAGTTTATTAGATGCTGAAACTAGATATTCTCATTTAGAAAAGTTAATATTGGCTCTAATTATGGCATCAACAAAGCTTAGACATTACTTTGAGACACATAGAATTCATGTTAAAACCAATTATCCTGTTAAAAATGTGCTTAGGAAACCCGAGATGTCAGGCAGGATGGCTAAGTGGTCAGTGAAATTAAGTGCTTATGACTTAGTATATGAACCTAGAAATGCCATAAAATCACAGGCTCTAGCTGACTTTGTGGCTGATTTCAGTAGTGATATTCAGGATGAGGTAGATCTAGAAGTCCAACAATTAGGAGAATCCTCAGGATCCTGGACATTGTACACTGATGGAGCATCTAATGTTAGAGGAGTAGGATTGGGAATACTACTAAAATCGCCACAGGGGGACATATTACCCCAGGCTATTAGGTGTGAATTTCCTGCTACTAATAACGAAGCAGAATATGAGGCTTTAATTGCAGGATTAGAGTTTGCTAAAAATATGAATATCAAGAATTTGCAAGTATATGTTGACTCATTGTTAATCACTAATCATTTTAATGGATCCTATGCAGTTAAAGGTGAGAAGTTAATCGAATACCTCGATATTCTCAAAAAATTAGCAGGATATTTCGATGTTTTTACACTTGAACAGGTACCAAGAGAGGATAATGCTGAAGCAGATGCCTTGGCAAACTTAGGATCATCAATCAGGATACCAGAGGGAACCCATATACCGATACTTCATATCCTGTATCCTGCTATGGATCCCTTCAAAGCTCAGGATAAGGAGGTAACAAGCATTCAGGATCCTGGTCATGATCCTGAGAAGGATACTGAATCCTGGATGGCTCCAATCATAAGATATCTCAAGGAAGGACGCATCCCTAGAGACGAAAATCCTAAGGCATTTAGGATGAAGGTATCGCGATTCACCATTATAAATAATGTTTTGTACAAGAAATCTCTTGCAGGACCATACCTGAGGTGCTTGGAGGATCCTGAAACTAAGGAAGTGCTTCAGGATATACATGAAGGGGATTGTGGTAACCACACTGGGGGCAGGTCATTATTCTCAAAAGTATTAAGAACAGGATACTATTGGCTGACAATGAAGAAAGATGCTGCAGAATAAGCTCGAAGATGTGATGCATGTCAAGGGCACAGTAACATACTACATCAACCAGCTGAACCACTATATATCCTATAGCTTCCCCTTGGCCATTCATGAAATGGGGGATGGACATAGTAGGGAAATTACCAAAAGCTCCAGGAGGAAAAGTCTTTATGCTGGCAATGACTGATTATTTCTCTAAGTGGGTTGAAGCTGAAGCATTTGTTCAAGTTAGAGACCAAGAAGTAGTATCCTTCATAAAGAGGAATATCCTGACCAGATTTGGAGTACCAGCTGAAATCATTTGTGACAATGGATCCCAGTTTATAAGCAAAAGGACTACTGACTTTTGCAAGAGTTGGGGAATCAAAATGATCACGTCTACTCCGGTACATCCTCAAGCAAATGGACAAGCTGAATCCTCAAACAAGATAATTGTCAACAACTTGAAGAAGAGACTAGGAGCTAAGAAAGGAAGATGGGCAGAAGAACTACCCTTTGTTTTGTGGGCTGATAAAACAACAATAAAAAATGCAACTGGCCAAACTCCATTCTCCTTAGTATTTGGGGCAGAAGCAGTGATAGTTCAACACCCTGCCTGGAGCGCAAGTTATCCAGGGATAGTTCTGTGACAACTGGCACGAAACCGGTAATTTCCGTACACTTTAATTATTATTTAATGACTGCAATTATGTGCTTAATTGTCAGCAATGTCTGAACACATGCTAAACAAGTGAATTCATGCACGTTGTATACTACAAAATATTGCTTTAGGCATAAACGAGAGCGTTGCGTCAGAAATACTAGTAAACTCACCGGTAAGACATTCTGTGTCAACAGAACTGAAGAAAGCAGTCATACATTAAAATTGGAGCCTAGGTGTAGGTCCAACGACAAGAATGCATTAAAACCCAAGAATACATACAAGGGTTTACATATATACCTTGCGAAAGCAAAAATAAGCACTAAAAAGCACCCGAAACGCACTCTAAGTGCAGAATTTTAGTAAATTCAGCTCTAAACAGCATCTAACAACATAAATATCATGCAGAAATTTCGTTTTATTATCCAGAATACTTCCCCAAGTGTTGGGAATTGAAAGGATACAAAAAGGTACTTAAAAGACACTAAAAAGTGTAATTTAGCACTTTAACGAACCGGTGTATAACCGAACAACCGGATAATACCCGGAACACCAAAGTAATGCTAGAAGCATTGTTTTTATTTTTTTCTAAGCTAGTTAGGGTCCCTGAACACCCTAACACATTATACATTAAATAACACACACTAGTATCCTAACTAACACCTTTGAGTCCTAACTAAATCAAGTAACTAACCATTACAAGTTACACTTTACCCCCCCCCCCATTGGTGGCCGGTTATGGGACATAAATCCCACTCCTTGATTTCTTTCCATTTGTTTAAAGGATTGGTTAGTACTTTGGAAACATTAAACCCATGAGATAAAGCCATGACATGGATATAAGTATGGCACCATGAGTTCATACCTTCATTCCTCACACACTCAAAACACACACTTTCTCTTTTCTTCTCCCTCTCTTGGCTACGCCCTCAACACACACACCCAACTCCATCTTTTTCGATCCATTCCTAGGTGATATTAAGGTGTAAGAAGGTCACTAACGAAGCTCGGTGCAAGCGGATCTTGAAGGACCTTCACCATTTGCTTTTATCCACCTCATTTGCACTCTTGAACTTCCCTAGCCTTGTGCTGGTAGTAAGTGCTCTAAAACACCATCTTGTTCTTATTTTTGGTGGTTAATAGGTGAAAGAATGATTAAATGATGAAAACTCTAAAGAACATAACCTAAAGTCTTGAACATAAGTGATTAATGTTGGATAAAAAGAAACTAGTGGTGTAAATCATGAAAATCTTAGTTAGTTGTGATTATTTTATGTTGTTTGTTGCTAGAAGTGGGATGGATCATCATCTAACCATACTAGATCATATTCAAGAACATGAACTAGTAGTATGTTAGTGCTAGAGATGTGGAAGATGATGAACCCTTCCACTCATGAAACATGAACTTGAGTAAAAGTAATTTTTCTTGTAAAATAAGACTCTAAACGTGTAGATCTAAAGATCTACAAGTGGTTTTTCGGAAGAACCAAGCGGAAAATGCTAGTTTTGTTAAAACCTGGACCTTACATAAACTAAAAGCATTTTAGTAAGTAAACAAGTGTGTAAACACTTGTGTCACAAGAAAAATTTAACAAGAAATATGTTTGGTAAATCATGACTAGAAGTTGTGAAACTTCAAGATCTTTAAAAATAAAGTTTTTAAGAAACTAATTTTATTTTTAAAGATAACAAGACTTACTAAATGAGCTAGTAGGTTACTACACACTTTTGTAAATTCTCAAGTTCATGAAATAGAGAAATTAGTATATATTGTTGTTGATTGTTGTTGAGAAATTGATTGTTGATGATTTAAAAGAAAATAAACACATGTTTGAAAACATGGGAAACCTCCATTTTTAGGGGAAACTCTGCCAAAATTTTTATAAATTTTGACACTTAGAAATATATAAGTTTTTGAGAAACGTATTCCCTAAAAATGTATTTAAAAATGTTACCAAGGTTTCCCTAATTTTTGGTGATAAGAAATGATGATTTCTTCAAGATTAAAATTTGTGTTAAGTATGTATATTTTTGAGAGAAGAATATATATTATTTGATCACCAACTTTTGTGCTAAGTGTATATAGTATGTGTTATACGTGCTAGTGTATTAAGACTTAAAATACACTAAATACTCATGAGAAGTATAAACACAAAGTACACATACAACATACAAGATACATAATTTGGGTGCAAAGTGCAAAACATGAGATACTTATATTAATTTTTGAGAAAATAATATAAGTAAGATACTTAGTTAAAAATATAAAATATTTTTAACACAACAATACAAATACAAAAGAGAGTGACTGTACTTGTGCGATGCAAGTCTAGTGACTAACGTTAAGAAAACGCGTATAGGTCACGACGTTAATTAAGCAAATCCGGTGAAGTTTACGACGCAAGGAACGCAAAGTTGTGAGTTCATGCTCCCCCTTTTCTTTAACTGTTTTCAGTTTTTATAACTTCGGGGGTGAAATACATGTCACAAATCTATACTATATTATAAAACATTTCCTTAAGAACTTCTTAAAAATTAAGAGGTACAAGAAGAAATGCTTAGTATACAACATACAAATGCATATATTAATTACATTTTGGGGGTGAATTTGTCTTTCTAACACCATCATGAATGCGTTTCATTTACATTTTGGGGGTGAAGTTTATCAGACTTTTAAGACACTGGAGAACGAGTACACTTGGTGAGAACGAGTGTACTCGTTCTCTAGTGTCTTAAAAGTCTGATAAACTTCACCCCCAAAATGTATCAATCACAATTACCACCAAAATTTATGAATTTAAAATGTATCTACTTTTGTAAAACATGATCCGTCCCATGGATCAATAATTTAGTGTTCTCGGGTAAGGTAGTGTTGGTTGGTTTCATTTGGTAAAAACATGATCCGTCCCATGGATTAATCACAATTACCACCCACTACGGGTCAACCTACACCATCTTCAACACAACCTTCACCAAATACTACCATTCCTATATCCACACCAAAAATGAAACCAACCAACACTACCTTACCCGAGAACACTCAACCTGAATACTCTTTTAGTTATCAAGCTACATCATCAGTCGTTCCAGCTTATTCAACATTTTTCCCAACATCTGGTCAACCTTCATCATCACAACAAATACTACCACCTAACTTATACCAAACCACTCCATCTATTATCCATTCTACTCCATTCCAACCGGGAGTGCAATTTCAACACATTTCGGGTGCAAGGCAAGATGAGTTCGATGATGGGTATGATGACGATTTTAGGGGATATGATGAAGAAGGGTACATGTATGGGGGTGAAGAAGATCAAGGGGAGTATACTTATGTTCAAGGTCAGAATCAAAGAATGCCAAGTGTTGGTAGGATTCCACAACAACAAATCATACCTTAACAATTGCCACCACAAGGTCCACCGGTGCAAAGACAAGTTCAATAAAACATGTGGGGCCGAGATTTCAACCACCGCTACAACAATTCGGGCCTCCACGAATGCAAGCTCAAAGACCAATGGGTCCCGTACGCCCAAGAGTTCAGTTGGGTGTACCAAGAAGACATATTCGAGAGCCCGTGAGAGGTATAGAAGCACATTTTAGACTGGTGATCACTCAAAACCCATCACCAATAGTTATTCCTCAAAATGATCAAGGAAGGACTTTTTAAGTTCGAATGAATTCGTTACAAAGTTTGCCAAAGTATAAGAGTCTAGCAACGGAGGAGCCTTATTTTCATTTGGAGGCTTATTACTCAATTTGTAACACTATTGGTGGTCAAGGGTTTTCATCTGGTGATGTTAAATTGGTGCTATTTCAATTTTCCTTAGAAGACAAGGCGAAAAAGTGGTTTTACACCTTACCTTCGGCATCTATCTATACATGGGCAGAAATGCAACAAATTTTCTTAGAAGAATTCTTTACCACCCAAAAGACAAATGATGCTAGAAGGAGCTTGAGAAGTTTTCAACAACAGTCAGGTGAAATGTTTCATGAAGCATTTGAGAGGTTTAATATGATGATAAAGAATTGCCCTCATCATGGGATAGAGCTATGGGAGTTGTTGAATGCATTTCACGAGGGGTTATGTTCCGAAGATGCTCGTGATTTGATGTCTATTACAAATGGTACATTCGGTACCAATTATGAGCAGGATGATTGGATGTTTTTGGAACAAATGGCGGTTACATCAAAAAGGAAAGCTCAATCGTCAAGGAGAGCACGGCCGGCCATTACCCAAACTCAAGTGCATGCGGCGGAAGATGCAAGTGTACAAACCACCAACCAAATCTATGATGTTTGTGCACTTTGCAATGAATTGGGGCATGCAGCTGAAAATTGCCAAGGAGTGGAAGGGCAATATGAAGAAGTGAATGCTATTGAAGGTCAATGTGGGGGTGGTAGAAATTATAATATGAACTCGAACACATACCACCCCGGGTTACGAAACCACCTGAATTTTAGATATGGGAATCTATCAAAACAACTTAACACGAACTTTCAAGGAAACCAAGGAAATTATGCTCTTCGCCAACAATTTAATAATCCAGGTTTCCAAAGGCAATTCCAACAACCGGGTAATGAACAAAGTGGGTTTTCGGGTCAAGGTTCCTCGGGTGGAAATGAGGTCATGGAGATGTTGAAAGTGATGCAAATGGAGATGCAACAAAGAAATCAGCTTGATGAGGTTCGTATGCAAAAAGATGAAATCCGTGACAAAGCTATTCAATCGTTGACCACTCAAATGGGTCAACTTGCGAGTGAAGTGGCGATATTGAAGAAAGCAAAAGGCCAGCTACCGAGTGACACGGTGACAAATCCCAAGAACATAAAAAGCGTTAATATCAATGTGGTAAGCACCGTTTCTAGTACAGAATTTAATGAAAAATTTCTAACCTCTTCGTGTCAAATAAATACAGGTATAGGGAAGGACGCCGATGGTGAGAATGATAAAGAACATGGAGCACCAATCGTGCCTATCCGTGTGGGAAAATTAAAAATCCCTCACGCATTGTTGGACTACGGGGCGAGCATGAGTGTGCTACCAGGTGATCTATATGACATGTATGATTTTGGTTCGCACGAAGATATAGACACCATGGTGAGCTTGGCGGATGAGAGTTGGAGGCGTCCGCGAGGAGTGGTTAGGAATGTCATAATTCGGTTGGGAGAATTCGACTATCCGATGGATTTTCTGGTCTTAGATTATGTTTCTACCGAATTGGCATCACAACAAAGGGTAATTTTAGGTCGACCGTTTCTTTATACAGCAAATGCTCAAATCAACTATAGAGACGGGGTTATTACTATGACCGAAAAGAATCGTAAGTTGTACTTCGATATTCATACTAGGGAGATTAGTTATGAATCTATTGAAGAGAAGGGTAGAGAGCCTAGTGACCATATGAGAAGTGTGCATCAAAGAATAAAAACAAACAAACCACTGGGGTGTGAAAAGAAGTATGAGGGTTCGAGCAGGTATGCAGTTGACTATCCACCGAATGGACATTTGATGGATGCTTTTCAACCAATGACATGTCACACCCTGACTTTTGCGGAAGCGTGGTTTATTTGGTGTGACTTCTTAATACCATAGCAACAATCATAACAACGCTATATGATAGAAATACGAGATGTTCATCCATTAAAAGAGTTTAGAAAATACCATAACATACTTGTCTTGAAACATCAACCCCAAAATAAGTTACAAACCATGACTTGTTTAAAATGAGTTCATAAGACTCAACAAAAGACTTTCAATAAAATGAGGTTTAGAGACATGTAACCCGTCCAGGAAGAGATTACACCTCCCAAACACTACAACCTTGGATGACATATTTATTTAGTACGCAGCTTGACTAACATGCATCACTTTCCAGATCCGATTAATTCCCCGAAATACATGTTGTTTAAAAATATCAACAAAAAGTTGAGCGAGTTCATGTGTATGTCTGTGTGTATAAACCGTTAAAGTATGTCTGTATGTATATATGTCCCTGGTATGTAGCAATAAGGAAAAAGAGGTCACCAATGGGTTGCAAAGCCAATGGTATGTGTGAAATGGTGCAGGAAGTACTCAAACCTAGCAAATTTGTACCGGGCCTCCGGCTGGAAGACATAGTCACCTCTATGGGCCGCCCTGGCCTCATGGGTGGGGGCTCGCTAAACCCAAATAGATCTATCACTCATGTCCCTCGGTCCTACGACGAGGATTAATGGCCTTAAGTGTTGTACCCACCCTTCACATGATCTAAGTAGTAAACCCTCCTTAGGCTAACCATACCATGTATAAAAATGTCTGTAATAATTGTAACATGTATTTCACCCCCGAAATATAAAACTGAAAACAGTTAAGAGAAAAGGGGGACATGAACTCACAGTAGTGCGTCTTGTACAGTATCTCAAACTCTGTCAGCTACACGACAACCTACAACGTACTAATGTCTATTAGACGAACGGGCCGTGCCTTGGCTTAGAGTTTAATGTTTTTGAGTTGCGTTTCTTAGGTTATTCCAAGTTATAATTATTTGTCAAAATAATTAATATTTCAACTTAAATTATATGTGGTGTTGGAATAATTGTCCATTCAATATTTTTGTATTAATACTTCTAAAGTATTTACTCCGTATTCCTTTCCCATGTATGAGGGTATTTATACATGTATGTTCGTATTTGAAATAATATAGTTTTAAGTCCCACTTAGAAAATATATATATAACTTATTTGTCAAAATAATGTATTCCAAAATATATACATTTTTCCCAAAAAATAAATATATTTTCACTTCTTGTCCAAAAATAATATATACCAAAAATATATAAGTAAAAATAATTTCCGGAATATTTTATGAGTTACGTTTTATCGTTCGGTTTCACAATACCAAGTGTGTAACTTAAAAATTTACTCCGTGTGATTTTTGGTATTATGTTGGAGTTGTAATTTCATGGTCTTTTGTTAAGACTAGTGGGATGCCCGCGCGATGCGGCGGAGAACACAACACTTAGATTGGTTTAGTTAAACCATAAGGTTAACCGAAAATTATGGTTCAGGTATGGTTATGGTGTGTGGACGCACTGCGTAATTGCATTAACCAAACAAATTATACATAACATACACAAATTTTAACTATTCTGATTAGGCTTTTCATAAGAAATAACAAACTTATTTCCTTAGTTAACCATTTAAAATGAATAAATCATTTAGTAATAAAACAGAGTTATAAACTAAAAGGGAAATTGGATTTAAATAATCCGAACTTTCACCTCTTGGCCAATAACACTCCGACCTTTCAGTTTGGCCAGCAGCACTCTCAACTTTCATCCTATTTTCCCAAAACACTCCCAAACTAACATATCACTAACCAAGTTAGTTTTTAAGTTTTATTTATTACACAAACAGTCCCTGTAGTTATAATTTACTAGTTTTAAGTTTTATTTATTACACAAACAGTCCCTGTAGTTATAAAAAAATCATAAAAATTCAAAAAAATTCAAAAAAATCATAAAAATTCAAAAAAATCAAAAAAATTCTAAAAAATCTAAAAAAAAATCTAAAAAAATCATAAAAAATCATAAAAATTCTAAAAAATATAAAAAAAATCATAAAAAACCTTTTCGACCCGTACCGTTTCGACGCGAACTGTTTCGACGCGTACCGTTTCGACCCGGACCGTTTCGACCCGTACCGTTTCCACCCGGACCGTTTCGAACCGTACCGTTTCGACCCGGACCGTTTCGACCCGTACCGTTTTCGACCCGTACCGTTTCGAACCGTACCGTTTCGACCCGGACCGTTTCGACCCGTACCGTTTTCGACCCGGACCGTTTCGACGCGAACCGTTTCGACGCGTACCGTTTCGACCCGTACCGTTTTCGACCCGTACCGTTTCAACGGTACGCGTCGAAACGGTCCGGGTCGAAACGGTACGGTTCGAAATGGTCCGGTTCGAAACGGTACGGTTCGAAACGGTCCGGGTGGAAACGGTACGGGTTGAAACGGTCCGGGTCGAAACGGTACGCGTCGAAACAGTTCGCGTCGAAACGGTACGGGTTGAAACGGTTTTTTATGATTTTTTTAGAATTTTTTTGATATTTTTTAGAATTTTTATGATTTTTTATGATTTTTTTTTATTTTTTTAGATTTTTTTTTTTTTAGAATTTTTTTGATTTTTTTTGAATTTTTTTGATTTTTTTGAATTTTTAGATTTTTTTTTTTATTTTTATGATTTTTTTTATAACTACAGGGACTGTTTGTGTAATAAATAAAACTTAAAACTAGTAAATTATAACTACAGGGACTGTTTGTGTAATAAATAAAACTTAAAAACTAACTTGGTTAGTGATATGTTAGTTTGGGAGTGTTTTGGGAAAATAGGATGAAAGTTGAGAGTGCTGCTGGCCAAACTGAAAGTTCGGAGTGTTATTGGCCAACAGGTGAAAGTTCGGATTATTTAAATCCAATTTCCCAAACTAAAATACTAAATTTATCAACAATAATATGTATAACTTTTATAACAAGTTAAAGTCTATTCAGTTTATGACATTCTAAAACTAAATTAAATATACAGATATATAAAAATTGTTTACCAGAAAAAAAAAACACAACTTTGAATTATTTATACATATTAATGTATTATATGGGCCTTCTTCCCCTCTATGTTTACAAATGGTATGATAACAAAAAGCACACTTGGTGAGAACGAGTACCAAGTGTGACGAGATATAAGAATACAAGAAGCGCACTTGGTGAGGACGAGTGCCAAGTATGATGCGTTATGAGAAATGATACGAGAAATCGTGTCACGAATAGGGTACATAAGCACCATTAATCAACAATATACCTAGACCGCAGAACAAAAGGTTAGATCTAACGGGTGCCGGGCAGCCACACTCTCGGTGAGGGCGAGAATCGAGTAGTGCTTTTCTGTCTCAGAATATGCCAACTAGAAAAATGCCTAAGGTTTGGTGACTTCCTATGTCGTGTCACATGTTAATGGCCTTGCAACCCATTAACAATCCTGATACTTACAGGAATACTTTATTTACATAAAATTCATACCATACTAAAACTTGATTAATACTTGAAGTACGTGGGGTACTCAAGAAAAACTTGAATTTTACTTGAAGTACGTGGGGTACTCAAGAAAAACTTGAATTATACTTGAGTACGTGGGGTACTCAAGAAAACGAGTTTATACTTGAGTACGTGGGGTACTCAAGAAAAACTTGAATTATACACGAGTACGTGGTGTACCCATGAATACTTGATTTATATATGAAAACTTGATTTATACATGACACAAACTATGTTTTCATACAAAGTATACAAACGTGAAATACAAAAACCGCATGAATTCACACCAACATTATGTTGACGTTTTTCCAAAACTCACATGTATTTCAGGTAACTAGGATGGATGTGCACGTGGTTTTACTCATGCTCGTGGATGTCGCTTTGTTTATCGTTAAATAAATTTGTGACTTTTAAGACAATATGTTATCTCGTGTTGTAAACACTTGACATATGTTTTCAGTAATGTAATGTTTGAAGTTATTTTTGAGCATGTAGTATGTTTACCTTTCGTATGCAATAAGAACCTTTCATGATCACACCTCGTGCTTCCGCCGCAGAAAGGGGTGTGACAGATTGGTATCAGAGCCAGGTTTGTAGAGAACCAGGATTCCTTCTCGAGTCTAGTCTACAATCTCTAGGATCCTCTCACGAAAACAATTTTTCAAAGAGTTTTCATAGCATAAAACGTCCCGCGACATCCACTACCTGAAACTGTCTACATGAGTCTAGAAAAGACACTGCGAGACTTAGGGTGCACAAGAGTAGCACTTGTCGTTGACTAGAAATTACTTGCAATTATGTGTGATAATTAGCATATACTAGAAGTAGAATGTCACGAGTATACGTGACTTTATCTGAAAGCGATGGCCCATCTGAAGGAAGAAATACGAGGATGAAACGAACTGTGCGGACTGTGCAAGGAGTTACGTAATTATGGATGCATACATAATTATGGGATTCAGTGCACAGAAACCACAGCAAGTCTAGTCACGTGTAGATTCCCTCAGTGCAAGCCTACTATGTACTTTGCTAGAGTAATAGTTGTTTGATGTCACTTATGTGGTATATACCTATGAATATATATACTACTACTGTCTAGTACGACGATATCAAACAAATGTTTAACCCTGTTGTGTTATGTTTTATCAGAACATGGCACCCAGGAAAGCTGTGAATGCTCGCAATGATGATCAACCTCCTCCTCCCCCACTGCCAAGAACTGCTGAAGAGCTGAATGCTCTACTGGAAGAAAGGATCTCCGCTGCTATCGCCCAGTACGAGGCGAACCGTACTCAAGACAGTGGAGGACCAAGCAATGCTAGACGTAACGGGCATGGAGATTCGTCTGGAGGCAACGCAGCTCAAGGCTGCACTTTCAAGCAGTTTCTCGACTGCAAGCCGATGAACTATGACGGCACAGGAGGTGCAGTAGCATTTGTACACTGGACGGAGAAGACTGAAGCTACCATCTGCATGAGCAAGTGTACCGCGGATCAACAAGTCACCTTCGCTACTGGGCGGTTTGTTGATGAAGCCCTGACTTGGTGGAACTTGCAAGCCCAAACTTTGGGCGATGATGTCGCTTATGGCCTAACGTGGGATGAATTGAAGGAAAGAATGAGAGAGAAGTATTGCTCTCGTGCTGAACTCCAAAGACTGGAAATGGAGTTCTGGCACTTGACTATGGAAGGTGCTGACATTAATGGTTATACTCGAAGGTTCCATGATCTGTCTAGAGTGCTTCCTTACATGGTGACTCCTGAATTTAAGCGTGTTGAACGCTACATTTGGGGACTGGCCCCAGAGTTTCGTGGCATGGTAACTTCGGCCAAACCTCAAACGATCACCGAGGCTGTAACTCTGGCTGTCAGCCTGACTGAAGATTTTGTTCGTATGAAGAAGTTATCACTGAACCCAACTGAGAAGACCGAGACGCATGCTGAATCATCTGGTGACAAAAAGAGAAAGCATTCAAATCTGAACCAAGCAACCCGCAGCAACAACAAAGGTTTCAACAACAAGAAGCGTGACGCTAACCCGCCTCAGGAGACGAAAACTCTTGCAACCAAAGGATACCAAGGCACCATGTCTAAATGCCAGAAATGTAACTTTCATCATGAAGGAGCTTGTCGCATTCCAAGATGTGACAAATGTGGTAGGTTCGGTCATCAAACAGAAGACTGTTAGGGAAAAGGAAAGAACCGGAATGGTAATGGTGCTGGTAACAAGAATGGTAACGGGAAGGGGCGGAATCAAGGATGCTTCAGATGTGGAAGCAATGATCATTTCATGAAGGACTGCCCAGAGGGAAACAATGCTCAGGCTCGAGCATTTGTGATTGGAGCAAAGAACGCACGCGAGGACCCTAACGTGGTCACCGGTACGTTCCTCATTAACAATCACTTTGCATCCATATTATTTGACATTGGCGCCGATTATAGCTTCATGTATGTGGAATTTAAACGCATGCTTGGAATATAATCTAGTAGATTAGAAATTCCTTATTCCATAGAACTAGCCATTGGTAAACTTGTTGAATCGGGCGAAGTTGTTAGAGGCTACACACTAGAACTTGGTGAACGAAGATTTAGCATCGACCTCTTACCTATTCAATTGGGTAGCTTCGATGTAGTGGTCAGAATGGACTGGCTGTCCAAGAACAAAGCTGAAGTTGTATGTCATGAGAAAATCATTCGCATCCCTCTGGCGAATGATGAAACTCTCATCGTGCATGGAGAAAAACAAGACGCGCCTCTTCGAATCATCAGTTGTATGAAGGCACAGAAGTGTTTAAGGAAAGGATGTGTTGCCTTCCTAGCACACGTGGTAGACAAGAAGGCTGTGGAGCCAAAACTCGAAGACATTCCTGTGGTGAAGGAATTCCCTGATGTTTTTCCCGAAGATCTGCCAGGATTACCTCCGCAACGACAAGTCGAATTTCATATAGACTTCGTTCCAGGAGCCGCTCCTGTGGCCAAGGCTCCCTATCAACTTACACCATCCGAAATGCAAGAATTGTCTACACAACTTCAGGAGTTGTTGGATAAAGGATTTATAAGGCCAAGCTTCTCGCCCTGGGGAGCTCCAGTATTATTCGTGAAGAAGAAGGATGGAACACTGCGGATGTGTATCGATTACAGGGAACTGAACAACTCACTTTCAAGAATCGGTACCCGCTACCGAGGATTGATGACTTATTTGATCAACTGCAAGGATCAAGCTACTATTCCAAGATCGACCTTCGATCTGGATACCATCAGCTGAGAATCCAAGAGGAAAGCGTACCAAAGACTGCATTCAGAACACGCTATGGGCACTACGAGTTTCTTGTGATGCCATTTGGATTGACGAACGCGCCAGCGGTATTTATGGATCTGATGAACCGCGTATGCAAACCATATCTCGATAAGTTCGTGATTGTATTTATCGATGATATCCTGATTTACTCGCGAACGAAAGAAGAGCACGAGCAACATCTCAGAACCATCTTGGAACTACTGAAGAAAGAGAAGCTTTATGCAAATTTCTCGAAATGCGAATTCTGGATTCGCAAAGTACAATTTCTTGGTCACGTTGTGAATGAGAAGGGCATTCATGTAGACCCATCCAAGATCGAAGCAATAAAGAATTGGGAAGCCCCCAAAACCCCAACTGAAGTTCGTCAATTTTTGGGCTTAGCGGGCTATTATCGACGGTTTATTGAGAATTTCTCAAAAATAGCTCAACCGCTAACGACCCTTACGCAGAAAGACAAGAAGTACGACTGGGGTGCTATACAAGAAGAAGCCTTTCAGCTACTTAAAAACAAGCTATGCGATGCACCGATACTATCATTACCCGAAGGCACTGATGACTTCGTGGTATACTATTGTGACAACTCGAATTTCCGACATTCTTTATTCGCATTAAATGCACGTTGACTTTGACTAAATAGTTGTGATATGATAAATGCATTGTGTTTGCATGCTTATGTGTGATGGTATAACTTGTGTGCTATTTGTAAAACATAAACTGCTTAACTTATAAAAGAACCCGACGAAACACAACAGTGTTTCGCCATAGTCATGTACGACGAAACAGATTATGTTTCGCCATTCTCATCTCGACGAAACAAGTGTTTCGCCGAGCCCAGTTTCGCCAAAAGCCCAGTTCGGGCCCAGCTTGTTATTTCGGGTTTTAAAACAAGTAACAGCCTTAGTTTCACCCATTTATCATAACAACCGAAACCCTAGAGCCCTCCTCTCCTTTGTGACGGCAGTAGGAGCTTCTTGAAGACATCCCTAGCGATCGATTGTGTTTTCTCATATCTCGGTTAGTATGTGTTCGTTAATCGGTTCATGTTTCTGTGATATCTCGATCCGTGCTTGTGCTGATAGTTGATGTGTGTTACTGCTGTGATTAAAAGAATATGTTGATGTTATAGATTTTGATATGTATGATGTAGTTGGATATAAATCATTCTATACGAAACTTAATACAATCGAATGCTCGGTTCTGGATATTGTTATTATGTTCTGATTCTGAATATAAGTTAGCATCTTGATAAGGGTTCAATGATATGATTGTTGTATGTTAGATTAATATGTTATACACAAAAACTAGGGCTTATGCTAGACAATGATTCTTGGATGATTGATTTATGATGATTCGTTATGCACATTGATCTTCATATGATTTCTGTTTTGTTGACGGCTGCTAGAATGATTAGGGTTTATGTGTTATTCGCATCTGCTGTAGCTGATGTCTGCAAAACTGAACTGTCCGACGAAACAGGACTCTCGGCGAAACAGAATGTGTTTCGCCAACAGTCATCGACGAATTTGAATCCTGTTTCGCCAAACAAGGCCACGACGAAACAGAATGTGTTTCGTCAATTTGTGTTTCGCCATTATATGTGTTTCGCCGAACAGTATTCTGCACAGTAACTTGGGTTAATTCTGCTAAGTGTTAACTGGAATGTTTAACTGCTGTTAAGTGTAACCATCTTGTATACGATTGTGATTACGTGTTACATGTTTATGTGTGCACAACTTGAACACAAACTGATTTCACATACGTGCATACTTTAGGACGTGATTAATTACTTGCGAGCATACACTTAGCATACCGAGCAAACCAAGGTGAGTTCACACTCTTACCAAGGCATGGGATTCCCCAGGTGGGTTGGGAATAGGATTGATTGATTGCTTATACTCACATCACTACTAGACTACTTACCACGGTCCTCGGATTGGGAAGGATGCCTGTGCCAAAATCTACGTATAACATACGTACTATCCTCGGTTTGGGAAGGATACTAGTGTTAACACATACAAAAATCCTAGGTACCAAATGTTCTCGGATGGGAAGAACACCAGCGCTAAACCTACGTACTCGATACGTACTATCCTCGGTTGGGCAGGATACTTATTACTATCCTCGGTTGGGCAGGATACTTATTACTATCCTCGGATTGGGAAGGATACTTACGAATACAACTAGTCTAGTAAATATACATTATGGGAAGCCCCCACCATTAGAACGTACTAACGGCCCAGTAGAGCCACATGTTACATACGAACTTACTATTACACATTTACTATCTGTGAACTCGCTCAACTAGTTGTTGATCCTCTGTTACATGCCTTGCAGGACCTTAGGTACTCATGGAGCTTGCACGGGAGGCGTAGTCGTTGTGGGCATGGATTTTGAATACTTGTTTAGACTTTATAACATTTCATACTTTATTATGATGGGTTTAATCATACGTTTCCGCTATACTGTGATAATATACTTATGTTTTGGAACACCTCTCATATGGATTGTTTGGAATTAAATTGCAATTACTTTTACTTTATACATTGTTCTATATGATTGGTGGCTTGATCCTGGTCAGTCATGCCTCCAAGCGGTGATACTCCGCGTGTGGAATTTGGGGGTGTGACAGATTGGTATCAGAGCCATTGGTTATAGAGAACTCGGTTTTAATAAAGGGAAAACGATTTTGTTAAAACCAGACTATAACCAGAACAGTGCTCTCAACGATCCACAACGACGCTTCGCTCCACGTGCAAGGCTCAACATCATAGGTACTACTATTCATCTTACCTTACCTATTTGCTAGAATTACATAGAACTTTGCTCGCGGTATGCCTAGATTACAGAACTTACAATACGTTATTGCTTGAGAATACTTGTGTGCTCACTCCCTTCGCACTATTCGCGAACCTCTCACCCACATGTTCTCCCCGATGTCAAGATCATGTGTGGACGCGTTAACCTAACTCAAGCCCAGTTGGTGGCTTCGATCACTGAACAAGTTACTGCAGCACTCGCAGCTGCCCAGGCAGGAGGTGTAACCTGCCATCACCACTTACTCTAGGATTTTTAGATCCTACCCTTGTAACTCAACACTTGTGCTTAATTTTGATTACTCTTACGCACACGACAAGTCAACACGCTCAGCCACCAGTGTGCACATACACGACTTTTATGGACTGTCGTCCTACTACTTTCAGCGACACTCGAATCGGCCTTCAAATGTGCGAACGACCTGAGGCTCGAAAGGTGAAATATGCCACTGATATACTCGAAGGCACTGCGCAAACTTGGTGGAACGCACAAGTTACGATACGGGGGCTGGCGGCTGCTAATGCCACCCCATGGAATGATTTTAAGGAACCTATCATACGTGAATACAGTAGTTTTGATGCCATCCACAAGTTGGAAGTGGAGTCCTTTAACATGAAAATGACGGGGTCAGAGATAGAAGTGTACATGATAACGATCCAACAAACTGACAATTTTGTGTCCAACTATGGTGGATCCTCCCATAAAGAGCTTTGAGCTGTACCTCAAAGGCTTAGTACCAGGAATTCAAAACCATGTGATGACGGCTAAACTTGCTACTATTCAAGATGTTACTCATCTTGCTCATCGTCTCATAGACCAGGCAGTGGAACAGAACAAGCTGCCTCAACGTATCAGCGCTACTGCTTCCACTACTATTGCTACCCTCAGTGACAACCAATGAAAGTGGGATGGAACCTCTAGCAAGGGTTCGACTACGAATCCGTCCCAGGCACAGCAGCGAAAGATCAATGACAACCAAAGTCCTGGACAGCAACATTTAGTATTCAAGGGCAGGGTGGAAACGAGGGGAAACCACCCCAAGCGCAAACGATGTAACCTACACCACAGCGGGCAGGGCAAACGCAATCATTGTCATTAATGCAACAAGCTTGGTCATGGAAACAAAGATGGTAGAAACTCACGTCCTGCAAGCTAGAACTAACAACAACAGTCACAAGATCTATAGAATCAGCAGCAACAGCAGGGTAATAAGGGATGTTGTCAGATGGTGCTGAAGGTCACTTCAAAAGACACTGCCCACGGTTGAACCAGAACCAGAGCTAGAACCACAACCAAGGAAACGAGAACTAGTGAAGACAACAACGGGGGTAATAACGACGGCAATGGTGCCAGGGGTCGAGTGTCCGTGATTGGTCAGAGTGATACTAGGAATGACCCCAGCGGTGCGATAGTTTCAACATCGTCATTAGTATGGACTGGTTATCCCAACAACAAGCAGAGATCCTATGCAAGGAGAAGACCATTCGTATTTCCCGTTCTGGAAAAGAACCTCTCGAAGTTCAGGGCGACAAGAGTGGTGTCGTGAGTGGCATCATTTCTTTCTTGAAGGCTTAGAAGTGTTCATGTAAGGGTCACACGGCTGTATTAGCACTCGTTACAGATACCTCGAAGGAAGAGAAAAAGATTGAAGATATTCCTGTAGTACGTGACTTTCCTCAAGTGTTTCCTGAGGAATTACCTGGGTTACCGCCTCATCGTCAAGTCGAATTCCAGATCGAGCTCGCTCCAGGAGCAGCGCCCATAGCTCGAGCACCTTATCGTTTGGCTCCAACTGAATTAGAAGAACTGTCAAAGCAACCACAAGAACTCTTGGAAAAGGGTTTTATGCGTCCTAGCTCTTCGCCCTGGGGAGCTCCAGTGTTATTCGTAAAGAAGAAAGACGGTACGTTCAGGATGTGTATAGACTACCGTGAACTCAACAAGGTGACGATCAAGAATCGTTATCCTCTTCCGCGCATAGATGATTTATTCGATCAGCTGCAAGGGTCGAGCTACTACTCCAAGATAGACTTAAGGTCAGGATATCACCAGCTGAGAGTCCGGGATGAGGACGTCTCCAAAACAGCATTTAGAACTCACTACGGCCACAACGAGTTTATGGTCATGCCATTCGGGCTAACGAACGCGCCTGCCGTATTTATGAATCTTATGAACAGGGTGTGCAAACCCTATCTCGACAAGTTCGTTATTGTTTTCATAGACGACATCCTGATTTATTCGAAGAGTCAGGAGGAACACGAGCAGCACTTACGACTTATACTGAAACTTCTAAGAACGGAACAGCTATACGCCAAGTTTTCCAAATGTGACTTCTGGCTTCGTGAAGTCCACTTTTTAGGCCACGTGGTGAACAAAGATGGGATCCATGTCGATCCATCCAAGGTAGATTCGATCAAGAATTGGCCTGCGCCTCGTACACCAACAGAAATACGCCAATTCTTGGGTTTGGCGGGTTATTACAGACGTTTCATCAAAGACTTCTCAAAAATTGCTCAGCCGCTTACACTACTGACGCAGAAGGGTGTTGTTTACCGTTGGGGTAATGCACAGGAAACCGCGTTCCAACATTTAAAAGATAGACTCTGTAGCGCACCTATCCTCTCACTGCCTGAAGGCACGGACGATTTCGTAGTCTACTGTGACGCATCTATCCAAGGTCTTGGATGTGTATTGATGCAGAGGGATAAAGTTATTGCTTATGCTTCGCGCCAACTTAAGGTTCACGAACGGAATTACACTACACACGACCTAGAGCTGGGAGCGGTCGTCTTTGCACTTAAGATATGGCGACACTATTTGTACGGTACCAAATGTGCTATCTACACTGACCACAGAAGCCTCGAACATATATTCAAACAGAAGGAACTGAATATGCGACAGCGACGATGGGTTGAACTGTTAAATGACTACGAATGCTCAATTAGGTACCACCCAGGCAAAGCCAATGTTGTGGCTGACGCCCTCAGTCGAAAGGACACCGCGCCTAAGCGCGTACGAGCTTTACAACTCACCATATAGTCTAACCTCCCTTCCCAGATACGAGATGCTCAGATAGAAGCATTGAAACCAGATAATGTCAGGGCTGAAGCCCTACGTGGCTCAAGACAACGTTTAGAACAGAAGGAAGATGGTGCTTACTACGTCACAGGACGCATTTGGGTCCCACTGTACGGCAACTTACGCGAGCTGGTAATGGATGAAGCTCACAAATTTCGCTATTCGGTACACCCTGGTTTGGATAAAATGTACCACGATATTAAGACTACATACTGGTGGCCTAGCATGAAGGCCCACATAGCCACATACGTTAGCAAATGCTTGACTTGTGCGAGAGTCAAGGCAGAATATCAGAAACCGTCAGGACCACTCCAACAACCTGAGATACCACAATGGAAATGGGAACAGATTTCCATGGATTTTGTTACTGGCTTACCTAGATCTCAGCGCGGAAACGATACTATTTGGGTGATCGTGGATCGACTCACTAAGTCTGCTCACTTCCTGGCAATCAAGGAAACGGATAAGTTCTCCACACTAGCAGACATATATCTTAAAGAAGTGGTCTCGAGGCACGGTGTGCCAACCTCCATCATCTCTGATCGTGACGCACGTTTTACTTCAGAACTGTGACAAGCAATGCATAAATCTTTTGGCTCTCGTTTAGACATGAGCACAGCTTATCACCCTCAGACAGATGGGCAGTCTGAGCGCACCATTCAAACTCTAGAAGACATGCTTCGGGCGTGCGTAATTGACTTTGGCAATGGTTGGGAAAAACATCTGCCACTTGTAGAACTTTCTTACAATAACAGCTACCACACCAGCATTAAGGCTGCACCATTCGAGGCATTGTACGGGCGTAAATGCCGATCACCTCTCTGTTGGGCAGAGGTGGGAGATAGTCAAATCACAGGTCCAGAAATGGTAGTCGATACTACAGAAAAGATTGCACAAATACGACAACGCATGGCGGCAGCTTGTGACCGCCAGAAAGCATACGCTGATTTAGACAGAAAACTACTCGAATTCCAAGTTGGGGATCGAGCGCTACTTAAAGTTTCACCCTGGAAGGGTGTGGTTCGTTTTGGCAAACGCGGCAAACTAAATCCACGATATATTGGACCATTCGAAGTTATTGAAAGATAGGCAGGGTAGCCTACAGACTGAACTTACCACCTGAACTCAGTGCAGTTCACAACGTCTTTCACGTGTCGAATCTGAAGAAATGTACGTCAGAGGAGACCCACGTAGTTCCCTTGAAGGAACTCACTATCGACGAACGGTTGAACTTCGTCGAGGAACCTGTTGAAATCACGGACCGGGTTGTTAAGGTCCTCAAGAACACGAGAATCCCTCTTGTACGAGTTCGTTGGAACTCCCGCCGCGGCCCAGAGTTCACCTGGGAGCGTGAAGATCAGATGGAACTCAAATATCCCCAGTTATTCGGAACCAATGCAACTACTACTGAGGCTGAAGCTACCAATGCAGAATTTCGGGACGAAATTCCAAATCAACGGGGGGATAATGTGACACCCCAAGAAAACCAGTAATCTTCGCAAACATGCTCGGGGAGCCGCGATACAATACAGGTAAAAAACGTCACACCATTAGCTTTCCTCAGTAACCGCATGCTAAATTTCGGGACGAAATTTCTTTCAAGTTGGGGATAATGTGACAACTCGAATTTCCGACATTCTTTATTCGCATTAAATGCACGTTGACTTTGACTAAATAGTTGTGATATGATAAATGCATTGTGTTTGCATGCTTATGTGTGATGGTATAACTTGTGTGCTATTTGTAAAACATAAACTGCTTAACTTATAAAAGAACCCGACGAAACACAACAGTGTTTCGCCATAGTCATGTACGACGAAACAGATTATGATTCCCCATTCTCATCTCGACGAAACAAGTGTTTCGCCGAGCCCAGTTTCGCCAAAAGCCCAGTTCGGGCCCAGCTTGTTATTTCGGGTTTTAAAACAAGTAACAGCCTTAGTTTCACCCATTTATCATAACAACCGAAACCCTAGAGCCCTCCTCTCCTTTGTGACGGCAGTAGGAGCTTCTCGAAGACATCCCTAGCGATCGATTGTGTTTTCTCATATCTCGGTTAGTATGTGTTCGTTAATCGGTTCATGTTTCTGTGATATCTCGATCCGTGCTTGTGCTGATAGTTGATGTGTGTTACTGCTGTGATTAAAAGAATATGTTGATGTTATAGATTTTGATATGTATGATGTAGTTGGATATAAATCATTCTATACGAAACTTAATACAATCGAATGCTCGGTTCTGGATATTGTTATTATGTTCTGATTCTGAATATAAGTTAGCATCTTGATAAGGGTTCAATGATATGATTGTTGTATGTTAGATTAATATGTTATACACAAAAACTAGGGCTTATGCTAGACAATGATTCTTGGATGATTGATTTATGATGATTCGTTATGCACATTGATCTTCATATGATTTCTGTTTTGTTGACGGCTGCTAGAATGATTAGGGTTTATGTGTTATTCGCATCTGCTGTAGCTGATGTCTGCAAAACTGAACTGTCCGACGAAACAGGACTCTCGGCGAAACAGAATGTGTTTCGCCAACAGTCATCGACGAATTTGAATCCTGTTTCGCCAAACAAGGCCACGACGAAACAGAATGTGTTTCGTCAATTTGTGTTTCGCCATTATATGTGTTTCGCCGAACAGTATTCTGCACAGTAACTTGGGTTAATTCTGCTAAGTGTTAACTGGAATGTTTAACTGCTGTTAAGTGTAACCATCTTGTATACGATTGTGATTACGTGTTACATGTTTATGTGTGCACAACTTGAACACAAACTGATTTCACATACGTGCATACTTTAGGACGTGATTAATTACTTGCGAGCATACACTTAGCATACCGAGCAAACCAAGGTGAGTTCACACTCTTACCAAGGCATGGGATTCCCCAGGTGGGTTGGGAATAGGATTGATTGATTGCTTATACTCACATCACTACTAGACTACTTACCACGGTCCTCGGATTGGGAAGGATGCCTGTGCCAAAATCTACGTATAACATACGTACTATCCTCGGTTTGGGAAGGATACTAGTGTTAACACATACAAAAATCCTAGGTACCAAATGTTCTCGGATGGGAAGAACACCAGCGCTAAACCTACGTACTCGATACGTACTATCCTCGGTTGGGCAGGATACTTATTACTATCCTCGGTTGGGCAGGATACTTATTACTATCCTCGGATTGGGAAGGATACTTACGAATACAACTAGTCTAGTAAATATACATTATGGGAAGCCCCCACCATTAGAACGTACTAACGGCCCAGTAGAGCCACATGTTACATACGAACTTACTATTACACATTTACTATCTGTGAACTCGCTCAACTAGTTGTTGATCCTCTGTTACATGCCTTGCAGGACCTTAGGTACTCATGGAGCTTGCACGGGAGGCGTAGTCGTTGTGGGCATGGATTTTGAATACTTGTTTAGACTTTATAACATTTCATACTTTATTATGATGGGTTTAATCATACGTTTCCGCTATACTGTGATAATATACTTATGTTTTGGAACACCTCTCATATGGATTGTTTGGAATTAAATTGCAATTACTTTTGTAGGTCCGGCTAGGGGAGGATCTAGTCGCCTAATCCTTGTATACGAACCACTCCGGTTGTGCGGAATCCAACCGAAATAGCAAACCGAGATTGAACACGCAATAACACGACACGCAAGGTTCAACGATTAAGACCACTTGTATTAAACGTATGAAAGATCCGTTACAAGCACAAGGTTTACAAATCAGTTCTGCAAACTCTCTCTAGTGTGTGTGTGTGTTTCTGCTCTCTAAGTGTCCTCTGTGTCTACTTCTAAAAGTGAACACAACACACGGGTATTTATACCCAAACCAGCAGGTCTGGTCGAAGGATCATGCAGACCGGTCGAAAGATCATCTTTCGACCAGGAACAGCTCGAACGATCAACATGTACCACGAAGGATGTGATCTTTCGTGGTCCATCTCTCGAAGGTCCATCTTTCGAGCTTATCATCATCGAAGGATATAAGTGATCCTTCGATGACCATCCTTCGAACCAAACACATTACAAACATAATGTTGACTGTTTGGCCAAGTCAAACCAGAGGATGGTTGACTTGGTCAAACTTACAGACTAACAAAGACATCGTTTTACATTGTGACCGAATACAGACAAAGTGCAGACATAAGTGCACCAACAAACTCCCCCTTGGCTGTAGCTTTGTCTGGCTTATCAACAAACAGCCGTTGCTTTGTCTCGATCTTCATTCTTGTAAGTTCTCGTGTCTTCAAGTCTTTGACTTCTATTCAAGTCTTCAATGTCGGAGGATCTTCAAAGTCTTCACGTCTTGAAAGCAGAAAGTGTATCAACAAACTCCCCGTTTCATGTAGGAAGTGTGTTGACAAACTCCCCCTTAACATAAGCTCCCCCTTGAGTTATGCTCGTGAAAGTCTTTATCTTTATGAAGTGAGATCCTTGTGGTGTTGATGATGGTCAGCGGCAACTCGATCATCTTTGTCATTTGAGTACCTTCACGTCGTGTCTTCATTCCGAAACTTGTCATCGACCATGTTCTCCTTGCCTTTAGAATCTGCACATGCAAGAAATCTAAACGCGTAATGAGAACAACCGCCTGGAATATCATAAGCAAACGACACACATGTGACCATTGTTTAAACAAACACCGTCCGACAGTTTGAAAGTTTAAAGTATTTTATCAATTTCAATTTCAACTTTCAACACTTGCAAATTTCGACCGTTTATGAAGATTTAGTCATTTTCGGTTTTCGTTCAGGTTTCAGGTAACGAAGACTCGAGCTCCAACATCGTACGATCGAAAATAAAATAAAACTAAAATCTTTTTGGCTTTTTGAAAGTTTATATTAAAACACACTTAAAATCTTTTTGGTATTTTTGAATATTTCAAATGTAAAGACTGAAAGCAGTAAATAAATATATACAGACATTCTTTTTATGAGTTTCGAGGGTAAGAGAATCATATCAGTGTACGGTCATGCCAAAACACTCTCTTTGTTCAATTTGATAACATTAAGATAAGCATCCTATAACAATTATCGGTATTGTTGTCCACTTAAGCTCAACTTATCAGATGTAATCATGGCGAGGGGATACGTTAAGGTATGATTTATACTTACCGACCGGAGTTCATCCACATCACGACACATTCCCGTATCAAGGTATGCACGAGGGTTCATCTTACCGGTGAGTATACCAATTATCATCTGTTTGACCGTATATGATGTGAGAAACTCACTTATTTTGATTTGAAAACAAGCCCTATGTGATAGAATCACTTATTGATGAGGAACTTGATTTTCATATGCATGAGGGCACAGGAGCAAGTCCGTGAACAGGTCAGTACTTTCGTACAGCAGAGAGACGAACTTGACTCCCGGATAAATGTGATATATTATCACTTATTTGTTTGGACATGTGATTGTTGATCACTTATTGAGGTCGTATGCAGTATGTACACGTATGTATGGTATCATGGAAGATCTAGACTTGCGTCCCCGTTATTTTCCGGTAAAAGATACAACCATGATACCCAGATGATAAGCAGCATAAAGACCGAATATCTCAGAACCTCGGCAATCTCTCAAACGAAATTTCGGTACTAAGACCATATGCCAATGAATGGTTCCCACCCAGTCTTCAGTCGATTTAAGTTTATATCACCCTGCACACTTTAAAATGATTGTGAGCCTACCGATACATCTTATATAGAGCTGCTTATCGTTTTTCATTTAAGGTTTAAAGAGGTTAAGACAGACCACTGATGTACAATCATTTTCTCTTTTGCTCGCCAGGAAACTCATTTTTTGTTTTTCTATTGTTTTTGTGTTTATGAAATTTTTCGATGTTTTTGGATTTTCAAATTTGGATTTACTCCCCCTAAAATCAATAAACTAAGACAAATTTAAAACACAAAGGTATTTACAAAAATGATTTTCCGATGTTGGTTTTACTCTATCTTGACCTTAATGCCGTTTACCAATAATAAATAGTCAAATCTTGATTTGTCAAATGCTTTGGTAAAAAGGTCGGCACGTTGGTCATCGGTGCGGACCATGACAACATTGATGAGTTTCATAGTGAAACAATCACGTGTGAGGTGATATTCGAGATCAATGTGTCAGGTCAAAGAGTGCTGTACGAGATGATAATAATTCATAAAGCAGCTTAAACATCGACAAGTATAGGAGAGATTAGAAATTTAAAACCGTATCCTGCAACTGCTTCAAGCATTGCAAGGAATTTGAGTGTTCTCCCAAACTGGATATCCACCCGGTGTGGATTTCAAAGTCGATTTTGTAGCTACTGAGAAATCTCTTCACAGCAACAAGATCAGAAACCTCTGGGTCCGGCTGGTCTTCCACATTGCACCAGCGAAGGTCTTTATCTTTCTCTTAAGAAGTAGTGTGCGGTTGTTCAATCCACGCCAAGGCATCCGCACACCCGGTTGGTTTGATCAACCAACACATTTTCTTCAATCACACCGCGAAGAAATGTACACTGCACGTTCATCTTGTTGATTTTGAACTTCAAACGTGCTGCAGGCGCGTACTTTTCATTTGAATCTTTCCTGAGGACCCGATCAAAAACCATAACAACCAAATTTGGCACATATTTCATCTGGTCGAATTTTTCAACTTCATTCAACAACATTCTTTCATCAGACATTTTTGTCTTCTTTTCTCCTCTCTCCATCAAAGGGCAACAACATTCTCCTAAATGTAACAATATTTCGGAGCCGCATGTCGCCGATCTTGTGCATGGACGCTCCACTATCAACAATCCTAAGACTATTAATAGTTCCTCCTGGAACATCCTGCACACTCATTCAGAAATTAGTTGGAGAGGGGGACCCAAGCCTTCACAGACTTGGGTCGTCCGTCATCATCGAGGATTGTGACATCCATTTCCCGATGATTCGGAATTGATGTAGCTCCCCCTGAAACAATTACTGGTTTTGGTTTCCAAATCTGTTTTTGTTTTTCATTTTTAATTTCTAACTTAACAGACTGTGTTTGGACAACCTCCGGTTTTAAAACCTTTTCAACATTTTTCCGTTGTTTCTTTCTCTGTTTCACTTCTTGTTGTTTAACAAGACGAGGGTCCTGTTTTGGTGAAACAAATCTTTTATGGTAATTGTTACCATGGGGGGCATCAACTTTGGCTTTTTGTTTATGAAGATATGGACAATTTCGAATGATATGTCCAATTGTGCCACATTCAAAACATGATCTTCGTTCAACAAACCCCGAAGTATCATGTGGTCGTCTTGCCGATGATGAAGATGAACTTTGTGATCTCGAGGTACTAGGTTTCGAACAACTTGGTTCATTTCTTTTCAACACTGTTGCTTGCTTGACAAAATCTAAGTTAGATTGATTTTCATACGTTTCAATTTTGTCCGTTCCCTTAGATTTCACAAAGTTCACATCCTTTTTCTTCTTTTGATTCGGCTTCCTTTGACCTTGAGTCGGTGCTTTACCTTTTGGTTTGGTATGATTTTGCTGTTTTTGCACTGTTGGTAATTTCTGATTTCCATATTGTTTTCGAACTTCAGCCTTTGGAATCGGAGGACACTGTGTTACGGTAACATGTGATCCTGTCTTTCCCAGAAACTTACTTGTCGAGTTTTCAAAAACTTTACTGATTAAGGATTGATTTACATTCTTAATCGGAAAATCTTTGTCAGAATAAATTTTATTATCACCAACAAGAGTGTACAGCAAATCCACACTCTCCGACTCTCTTGCAGACGTGGACTCGGTTGCAACAGTCTTAGCGGGTTTTTCAGGAGGATCACACAGAATATGATTCTCAAGAGGTATGTCCTCTTCTTTTATCACCGCATCAGACTTTGCTGAATCAGTATCATCAGAATCATCATCAGAAGAATCAGTATCCTCAACAACAACTGGAGGATCCTGATTCGGTTCAGCAGGAGACACGCTAGTATCTGCTGATACATCTGAATCTGATGATACTTCCTTCTTGTATCCTAGTCCTGTTGCAAATTCATTAACATCCAGAGGAACAGATGGCTCAAAGTGAGTTCTATACTCCTCATCAGGCATGGCATCATAATAGTTTCTAACAGGTGGTGGACATTTCTTGTAACCTATGCATGTGACATCCTTTTTCTCTTTCTGAACATCAATGATGTGATCCAACACATAGCTAGAGCTTAAATAGCTGTCTAACTTGAGTCGGATCGCCTCACTTTCAGTTTTGACACAAGCCATTTCTTTTTGCATTATCTCAAGACGTGTGATATACAAATTTATGTCAGTTTGTTTTCTTGAAACCATTTTTGTCAGCTCGGTTTTATCTTTCTTTAATTTCTCAATCATCGTTTTAAATTCCTTTTCATGGTTTTCATAAAACATGTTGGCTTCTGTGCACTTAGAAAGATCCACGGTTAACTTCTGGTTGTGGATGAATGTCACATCATACTTTTCTTGCAAAACCTCGTGTTTGCTTTGCAACTCACACCACTCATCATTCAATGAAACATGTTTGTTTTGCAAGTTAAACAAACTAGCTTGTAAAGCATCATGTTTGCCTTGCAACTCAGACATGTTTACTTCTAAATTAGCACATTTAACATGCAATCTATCACAATTATCACAAATAGCAGCAGTTGGTTCATTGACACATACCTGACTTGGATCACTCTCAGATGTTGACCTTTCTGCATCAGAATCAACAACCTCCCTTGATGATTCATATTCAGATCCAACCTCGCTTGAACTTGAAGTAGTATCATCCTCAACTGAAGTTGAAACATCTTCATCTGAACTACTGTCATGTTCAGAACTGTCATTATTTCCCGAGGATTCACCATTGCTGGCATCTTTGACAACTTCAGCAAAACAAGCTGTTCCAACTGGAGCATCACTACTCAACCTGATTGACCAATCACCACTTTCATATACTTGAACCACAAGTGCCTGGTTAGCATTTGATGGTCCTGCTTGGCTTTGGTTGTTGACAGGTATCAATGTACGCTCATCGTTCCTGTTCTGATTCTGTTGGTCTCCTTGATCTCTGAAAGGGTTCTGGTTCCCATGCTGAGCTGGCTTAACAGGAACTTGAATGGGATTGCCATGTAGATCTGTTGTCACAGGAGGCCTTTGTGTTTGCTGTTGAGGCATTGGTTGAAGAACTGGTTGAAGCGGATTTCCATATATGTCTGTTGTTGGAGGAGGAATGCCATACAAGCTAGTGCTAGACACACTTGTTGGTCCTGTAGATCGAACAGGTAATGGATTTCCGAACATATCAGTTGCTCTGATAGATTGTTTCGGTGCGGGAGACGGAGTACCAAAATACATGTCTGTATTTACCGGAGTATTCCATCTTGGATTCATTTTTGATCAAAAACAATAAAACCTGAAAATCACAAACTTGAACAAACAGTTAAATCACTTATACAATTTTTTTTTTTAATATCTTGATAAAACAAAATCCCGCGAAACAAAGATCCGACGAAACAAGTCTTGTGCGACTAAACAGCTCTTGTGCGATCCCCACTTATGTTGTGCGACTGATTGTCTTGTTCGACTGAAGCCCAAACAGAAATCCAAAGTAATCAGAAGCCCAAAACTGAAGCCCAAATTTTGTGCGAGTAATCAAGTCTTGTGCGAGTCCAATTCTTAGTAAACAACTCTTGTGCGAGTGCGACCAGAATATCTATCTGAAGTCCAAAAATAGAATTTAAAAGGTGGTCAGGTGGGCCGATGTAATCAGAAGCCCAAACAGTCTTGTGCGAGCCCACTATCTTGTTAAAATTAAACAGGAGAGATTTTCGAAGGATCAAAAATTTCGAAGGATCAATATTTCGAAAGATTAATATTTCGAAGGATCAATATTTCGAAAGAAAAATATTTTCGAAGGATCAAAATTTCGAAAGATTCACAAATTTGAAAGATTCACAATTTGAAAATATCCTTATCTTTCGAAGCTTGTTCGAAAGATCAGCAACTTTGAAAGATTCACAACTTGTTCGAAAGATAGTTATCTATCGAAGCTTCCATGATCGAATGATGAACTAAACACCTTGTGCGATCTGAAACAAATTGACTTTCCTCCTGACACAAAGTAAACCACTTTCTGCTCTCACTCTTTCGGTTCACTCTTCCCAAGTCTACCCACCAAATGATGATTTCTTATCTTAATCAAATCCAATTACCAATGCACCAAAATGCAGATTTTCAAAGATCAAAAAAGCAAACACACCAAGAACACTTTGAATAATTGATGAAGATATCAAGAACAAACCCAGAAATATAAGTTTTCTGGTGAACCGAAGATTTTCCGAACACGAATTTGGCCGAAACTTCACTAAAAACCAATGTTTAGCATGTGAAAATGAAGAATAAAAAGGTTTTTATAACAACTTTCAGCAAAATACAATGATTTTCGAAGCTTTAAACAGAATTTTTCAAGAAAAATATAAACTTCAAAAACTCGAAACACACCCGAAAACAACTCGGTTTTAACAAGGAGAAGAGCCAAGGCTCTGATACCACTTGTAGGTCCGGCTAGGGGAGGATCTAGTCGCCTAATCCTTGTATACGAACCACTCCGGTTGTGCGGAATCCAACCGAAATAGCAAACCGAGATTGAACACGCAATAACACGACACGCAAGGTTCAACGATTAAGACCACTTGTATTAAACGTATGAAAGATCCGTTACAAGCACAAGGTTTACAAATCAGTTCTGCAAACTCTCTCTAGTGTGTGTGTGTGTTTCTGCTCTCTAAGTGTCCTCTGTGTCTACTTCTAAAAGTGAACACAACACACGGGTATTTATACCCAAACCAGCAGGTCTGGTCGAAGGATCATGCAGACCGGTCGAAAGATCATCTTTCGACCAGGAACAGCTCGAACGATCAACATGTACCACGAAGGATGTGATCTTTCGTGGTCCATCTCTCGAAGGTCCATCTTTCGAGCTTATCATCATCGAAGGATATAAGTGATCCTTCGATGACCATCCTTCGAACCAAACACATTACAAACATAATGTTGACTGTTTGGCCAAGTCAAACCAGAGGATGGTTGACTTGGTCAAACTTACAGACTAACAAAGACATCGTTTTACATTGTGACCGAATACAGACAAAGTGCAGACATAAGTGCACCAACAACTTTTACTTTATACATTGTTCTATATGATTGGTGGCTTGATCCTGGTCAGTCATGCCTCCAAGCGGTGATACTCCGCGTGTGGAATTTGGGGGTGTGACAACTATGACGCTTCACGACAAGGCTTGGGTTGCGTGCTTATGCAGCGCCAAAAAGTCATCGCATACGCTTCGAGACAATTGAAGGTACATGAAAGAAACTATACCACTCACGACCTGGAGCTGGGCGCAGTGGTATTCGCCTTGAAGATCTGGCGACACTATCTATATGGTACTCGATGTACAATTTTCACAGATCACAAAAGCTTACAACACATATTTGATCAGAAAGAACTAAACATGCGACAGCGACGTTGGGTCGAGCTGCTGAACGATTATGACTGTGAGATTAAGTACCATCCTGGAAAGGCAAATGTTGTAGCAGACGCATTAAGCCGAAAGGAAAGGGTTAAGACCCTAAGGGTTCGAGCACTGGAAATGACGATTCGAACGAACCTCACTGCACGCATTCGTGATGCGCAACAAGAAGCTCTTAAAGGAGAAAACTGTAGAGCTGAATACCTCCGGGGTATGCTGAAATACATGGTGCCAAATGAAGAGGGAGCCTTGTACTTTAAGAAGCGTATTTGGGTTCCACTCTATGGTGGCATACGAGAAGTCATCCTTAATGAAGCCCACAAATCGAGATACTCGATCCATCCGGGATCGGACAAAATGTATCAAGACTTGAAAGAATACTACTGGTGGCCGAGACTTAAAAGCGATGTTGTCGTCTATGTTGGAAAATGCCTAACCTGTGCTAAGGTTAAGGCCGAATATCAAAAACCGTCCGGCCTACTACAACAACCAGAGATACCCATGTGGAAGTGGGAGCAAATCTCGATGGACTTCATAACGAAATTACCCAGGACCCCGAGAGGGCACGATATGATATGGGTGATAGTCGATCGGTTAACGAAGTCTGCGCACTTCCTTCCGATCCGAGAAAAAGACAGCACTAGAAAGCTTGCTGAGATATACTTAAGGGAAATTGTGACTCGACATGGAGTGCCAATCTCAATTATTTCAGACAGAGATGGACGCTTTGTCTCAAGAATCTGGCAATCATTTCAGGAAGCCTTTGGATCCCAGTTAGATCTAAGCATGGCTTTCCATCCACAAACAGACGGCCAGAGCGAACGGACTATACAAACGTTAGAAGATATGCTTCGCGCATGTGTCATGGATCTGGGCAGCAGCTGGGATACTCATCTACCTTTAGTTGAGTTTTCCTACAATAACAGTTATCACACGAGCATAAAAGCCACACCGTTCGAAGCTCTGTATGGCCGCAAGTGCCGATCGCCCTTATGTTGGGCAGATGCTGGAGATAAACGTATGGTTGGTCCTGAACTTGTACAAGAGACAACCGACAAGATTACGCAGATCCGAGAGCGCATTAAGGCGGCTCGAGATCGACAAAAGAGCTACGCTGATCTGAAAAGAAAATCAGTAGAATTCGAGGTGGGAGACAAAGTGTTGTTAAAGGTCTCACCTTGGAAGGGCGTAGTAAGATTTGGAAAACGTGGAAAGCTGAATCCACGACACATCGGTCCATTCAGAATCTTGGAAAGAATTGGTACCATGGCATACAAGTTGGAATTACCGGAAGAACTTAATGGAGTACATGATACGTTCCATGTATCCAATCTCAAGAAGAGTCCAACACAAGAAAACGTGATCATCCCGGTGGATGAAGTGCATATTGATGACGCCCTCTGATTTACAGAACAACCTATTGAGGTTACAGACTGGAAAGTCAACAAGACCAGGAGGAGCACTGTTAAACTTGTCAAAGTACGTTGGAACTCTAAGCACGGACCCGAGTACACATGGGAACGTGAAGACCATTTCAAAGAAAAGTATCCCCACCTATTCAAGAAGACTCCAGTGAGAGTTAGTACAGCCTGAATTTCGGGACGAAATTCTTTTAACGGGGGGAGACTGTGACAACTGGCACGAAACCGGTAATTTCCGTACACTTTAATTATTATTTAATGACTGCAATTATGTGCTTAATTGTCAGCAATGTCTGAACACATGCTAAACAAGTGAATTCATGCACGTTGTATACTACAAAATATTGCTTTAGGCATAAACGAGAGCGTTGCATCAGAAATACTAGTAAACTCACCGGTAAGACACTCTGTGTCAACAGAACTGCAGAAAGCAGTCATACATTAAAATTGGAGCCTAGGTGTAGGTCCAACGACAAGAATGCATTAAAACCCAAGAATACATACAAGGGTTTACATATATACCTTGCGAAAGCAAAAATAAGCACTAAAAAGCACCCGAAACGCACTCAAAGTGCATAATTTTAGTAAATTCAGCTCTAAACAGTATCTAACAACATAAATATCATGCAGAAATTTTGTTTTATTATCCAGAATAATTCCCCAAGTGTTGGGAATTGAAAGGATACAAAAAGGTACTTAAAAGACACTAAAAATGTAATTTAGCACTTTAACGAACCGGTGTATAACCGAACAACCGGATAATACCCGGAAAACCAAAGTAATGCTAGAAGCATTGTTTTTATTTTTTTTTCTAAGCTAGTTAGGGTCCCCGAACACCCTAACACACTATACATTAAATCCCACTCCTTGATTTCTTTCCATTTGTTTAAAGGATTGGTTAGTACTTTGGAAACATTAAACCCATGAGATAAAGCCATGACATGGATATAAGTATGGCACCATTTGTTCATACCTTCATTCCTCACACACTCAAAACACACACTTTCTCTCTTCTTCTCCCTCTCTTGGCTACGGCCTCAACACACACACCCACCTCCATCTTTTTCGATCCATATCCATCCATTCCAAGGTGATATTAAGGTGTAAGAAGGTCACTAACGAAGCTCGGTGCAAGCGGATCTTGAAGGACCTTCACCATTTGCTTTTATCCACCTCATTTGCACTCTTGAACTTCCCTAGCCTTGTGCTGGTAGTAAGTGCTCTAAAACACCATCTTGTTCTTATTTTTGGTGGTTAATAGGTGAAAGAATGATTAAATGATGAAAACTCAAAGAACATAACCTAAAGTCTTGAACATAAGTGATTAATGTTGGATAAAAAGAAACTAGTGGTGTAAATCATGAAAATCTTGGTTAGTTGTGATTATTTTATGTTGTTTGTTGCTAGAAGTGGGATGGATCATCATCTAACCATACTAGATCATATTCAAGAACATGAACTAGTAGTATGTTAGTGCTAGAGATGTGGAAGATGATGAACCCTTCCACTCATGAAACATGAACTTGAGTAAAAGTAATTTTTCTTGTAAAATAAGACTCTAAACGTGTAGATCTAAAGATCTACAAGTGGTTTTTCGGAAGAACCAAGCGGAAAATGCTAGTTTTTGTTAAAACCCAGACCTTACATAAACTAAAAGCATTTTAGTAAATAAACAAGTGTGTAAACACTTGTGTCACAAGAAAAATTTAACAAGAAATATGTTTGGTAAATCATGACTAGAAGTTGTGAAACTTCAAGATCTTTAAAAATAAAGTTTTTAAGAAACTAATTTTATTTTTAAAGATAACAAGACTTACTAAATGAGCTAGTAGGTTACTACACACTTTGGTAAATTCTCAAGTTCATGAAATAGAGAAATTAGTATATATTGTTGTTGATTGTTGTTGAGAAATTGATTGTTGATGATTTAAAAGAAAATAAACACATGTTTGAAAACATGGGAAACCTCCATTTTTAGGGGAAACTCTGCCAAAATTTTTATAAATTTTGACACTTAGAAAAATATAAGTTTTTGAGAAACTTATTCCCTAAAAATGTATTTAAAAATGTTACCAAGGTTTCCCTAATTTTTGGTGATAAGAAATGATGATTTCTTCAGGATTAAAATTTGTGTTAAGTATGTATATTTTTGAGAGAAGAATATATATTATTTGATCACCAACTTTTGTGCTAAGTGTATATAGTATGTGTTATACGTGCTAGTGTATTAAGACTTAAAATACACTAAATACTCATGAGAAGTATAAACACAAAGTACACATACAACATACAAGATACATAATTTGGGTGCAAAGTGCAAAACATGAGATACTTATATTAATTTTTGAGAAAATAATATAAGTAAGATACTTAGTTAAAAATATAAAATATTTTTAACACAACAATACAAATACAAAAGAGAGTGACTGTACTTGTGCGACGCAAGTCTAGTGACTAGCGTTAAGAAAACGCGTATAGGTCACGACGTTAATTAAGCAAATCCGGTGAAGTTTACGACGCAAGGAACGCAAAGTTGTGAGTTCATGCTCCCCCTTTTCTTTAACTGTTTTCAGTTTTTATAACTTCGGGGGTGAAATGCATGTCACAAATATTACTATGTTTACAAATGGTATGATAACAAAAAGCACACTTGGTGAGAACGAGTACCAAGTGTGACGAGATATAAGAATACAAGAAGCGCACTTGGTGAGGACGAGTACCAAGTATGATGCGTTATGAGAAATGATACGAGAAATCGTGTCACGAATAGGGTACATAAGCACCATTAATCAACAATATACCTAGACCGCAGAACAAAAGGTTAGATCTAACGGGTGCCGGGCAGCCACACTCTCGGTGAGGGCGAGAATCGAGTAGTGCTTTTGTGTCTCAGAATATGCCAACTAGAAAAATGCCTAAGGTTTGGTGACTTCCTATGTCGTGTCACATGTTAATGGCCTTGCAACCCATTAACAATCCTGATACTTACAGGAATACTTTATTTACATTAAATTCATACCATACTAAAACTTGATTAATACTTGAAGTACGTGGGGTACTCAAGAAAAACTTGAATTATACTTGAAGTACGTGGGGTACTCAAAAAAAACTTGAATTATACTTGAGTACGTGGGGTACTCAAGAAATCGGGAATTATACTTGAGTATGTGGGGTACTCAAGAAAAACTTGAAGTATACATGAGTATGTGGTGTACCCATGAATACTTGATTTATATATGAAAACTTGATTTATACATGACACAAACTATGTTTTCATACAAAGTATACAAACGTGAAATACAAAAACTGCATGAATTCACACCAACATTATGTTGACGTTTTTCCAAAACTCACATGTATTTCAGGTAACTAGGATGGATGTGCGCGTGGTCTTACTCATGCTCGTGGATGTCGCTTTGTTTATCGTTAAATAAAGTTGTGACTTTTAAGACAATATGATATCTCGTGTTGTAAACACTTGACATATGTTTTCAGTAATGTAATGTTTGAAGTTATTTTTGAGCATGTAGTATGTTTACCTTTCGTATGCAATGAGAACCTTTCATGATCACACCTCGTGCTTCCACCACAGAAAGGGGTGTGACAAGTTCAAGATAGCGGGACCAGTCCATGTAAAAGTGGCTGACAATTTCGTTATTGTTGGCTATATCCTGGATCCTCAAGGTATATGAGGATTGATCACCCTCTCTCACGATAGAGTATTTTCATACTCTTTAAGGTTTAAAGGTTTTCACCTTTCTAAGTCTTGGAGTTTATACACTCCCGCCTGTAGCGCATGAAAATCAGGGTTTATCCCCAGGATATCAGGGTTTATCCCCACGATATTAAGGGTTTATCCCCAAGATATTAAGGGTTCATCCCAGGATATTAAGGGTTTACCCCAGGATATTCAGGATTTATTCAGTAAAGCTAAAGTATGACTATGTTTACATTCCTATGTTGAATACAGGGGACATACATTATACAATTTAAAGGATGGATTCAAACTTATAAGTGTGCACTGGGGACATCCCTGTGATTGAAGATTGGAATTGACTCTCTGGGAATATTTGGTATGGTCCCTCCTTTTTATTTGGATAACTTGAGGCAGTATCCTAGGTAGGATATCTGTCAGTATATTTTTACAATTTGTTCCCAAAATTGTCCAAACTAAACCATTTTCATAAGTAAGATTTATGCACTAAAATAGTAACAACAGAAATAAAGCCAAAAGAAAGTTATATTATTAACATATCAAAAGTTGTGCTTCTGGTTTCACCTCAAACCAAGGTCCATCCACCAAAAGCACGATTGGTCCCATACCATATGTACTTAACAGTTGAAGCTTTTGTCTTAAACTGAGACCCATCCACCTCCAACTGTTATATTGTCCAAAAGTAAAGCATACTAACATTGATGACCAAGGGCTTCGTCCTGAAACTCAGGACCCCTCCACCTTTGGCCATCATATTGTTCAAATGCAGGAAAAGTAAAGTGCAGAAAGAGTAAATTGTTTTGGGGTTACAGACCAACGTTCAAATTTAAAAAAGTGGGCTCCGGCCTAGGCATCAATATCCATCATCGCCCACTTAAATGCCCTCACACAGCAGCATCTTTACCAGCCTTCTCCGTCTTCTCAGCCCCAGCATCCTGAGCAGTATCCTGACCAGCATCCATCCCAACATCCTTTTCTTCTCCAGCCTTGTCCACCACCTCTGCTGACTTAGAGGATTCACCGGCTTCAGCAGGATATGGCACAGCCTTGCCTCCAAGCTCCTTCAGCTTTGCCACCCAGGATTCAACCGGCCAGGATGGGCACTCAAGGCCTGTCTCCTTGGCCTCATAAGCCATCTTAATGCGAGCTTGTAGCAGAGAGACGATGGCAGAGGCTTTGATCTGTAGGATCGTTTTCAGGCCCAAAATGAGTCGATCAGAGGTGTTCTACTCAATATGAAAGGCGGAAACAGACATATCAAGTTCAATTCAGCTAGATATTCACTTTAACTGTCTTTCTGATTGATTTGACAAAGTTTTACAGCAAGACGACACTTCGGCAGCACTTCGGCTCCGGAATCACACATGCAAGACTCTCAAACGAAATCAGAACACCCCTATATATAGGCAATGTAATTCCGCTTGAACATGACTCAAGCGGAATCAGTTCACACGGAATACCATTTCGAGCGAAATTAACAAGATGATTTCGTTTGAAATTACTTGTTGATTTCAAACGGAATTAGCAAGGTAATTTCGTTTGAAATTTCCTGTTAACCTATTTTCTCTTTTTACGTGCTCTGATTTATCTAATACAATACAAGACAAAGTCGACAGACGCATGCACCAATAGACTCCCCCTCGAATGTTGACGGTCTTCAGTGTCGAGTCTTCAATCTTCAATCTTTATCGGTCTTCTCGAACTCTATCAAAGTATCTGAAAATATAAAACTTCCTCAATCGCTGTCTTCTTTTCATCTCCAGAATCTCCACCTGGCTCTTATCTCACTCTAATTCTCTTGATCAGATCTCTTGATTCCTTAAATTCATCAAAAACTTGGCTCTCAAGATCGTAACCCGGCTTACCTGCACATTCTCTACCTCAAAATAAATTTCTCAAATTTAAAATTTTGACAATTTTATATTCCACTTGCAGGTACTATCAGAATGATTTTACAATGTTAAAATCTAATTAACCACTTGTAGACAAAAATTCAAAAATGTTTCTTATTAAAACTTAGACTCCCTTTCACGAAATGCTCATCATGTTTAGCACTCGGAATTTTGAAAATCAGCTTTTCAACATCAGTTGTCAAAAATCTTTTTGAATTTTTCAAAATTTATGCTAAAACACACTAAAAATCTTTTTGAATTTTTGAATAGAATAAGAATGCAGTAAAGAAATATTTACAGACAATATTTTTGTGAGTTTGTGTAAAAGGATCATATCAGTTTATGACAAGTCACAAGTGCCGTTGAGCTTAGTTACACATTAAGAATTAAACAATTCACTTAGATTGCCGATATACTGATCCACTTAAATTCTCACACAAATTTCAACTGATTCAGGATACGAATTAGGTGTATTAAGAACTTAAACTCATTCATGTGTCCCACCTCTTGAATATTCTCCCGTATCCAGATCCTAATATTCAGTCTTACAGGTGAGTATACCACAGATGATATCTGTAAGGGGTTAATTGGGAGGGCCGTGAGAGCTCAGGTCAGAACTTCCGTTCAGCAGAGAGATGACGGCTTCGACTTTTGGTGGGTCCCCTTTAGAGGATCTTTTTTACAACAGCACATGATTAGCATTTTTCAATGATTCATCATTTTTTATGCTGAGGGCAGGCTTATATTTCAAGCAAGCGTAAAGTATTCTCCGGGGACTAGGCCATTGCTTCCGCAAAATCAGAAGTCCCGGGATAATACCCCAGATATCACTGAGTATAAAGACCTAGTATCTCAGAAAGAGGGATCTTTCAAACGAAATTTCAGGGGTTACCTATATATCCAAGTAGTGTTCCCCACGAAATAAGCAAGTTTGAATTTAAGTTTATATCCCGAAAAAGCTTACTAAATGTGTAAAAACCTATCGGCATATCATCAGTGAGATCGTTTAACTCTATTTAAACAATACATTTCTTTAGCATACTGTAACTGTCTACTGATGTACTATCATTTCCTCTTTTTCACAACAAACTCATTTTTGTATTTTATCATGTTTTTGTCTTTTTCAAATTTTCAAATGTTTTTTGGATTTTCAGAAATTCTTACTCCCCCTAAAATGCAAAATCATTTAAAAGAAATTTGAAAACAAATTGTACAAGTAAAGTGACAACTGATATCGAATCACTTCAATTCGCCATCCACTTGGCATAAACAATCAGATCTCCCCCTTACAACAAACTATTTTCCCATTGTGATTTCAAAACACTTAAGTTTGTTTTAATCAAATGGTTTTTCCGGAAAATTAGTTTTGTTAATTTTACCACTTGAAAAGTTGGGGTTTAATTCATCACTTTGTTCTATTAACCACATGAAAAATGTAACAATTTTAAGTTCAAACACCAAATATCACTAGTAGAAAATCAAGTACAAATTAATGTCCCTGATTTACCACTTGAAAGTCGAAATATCATAAACATGAATTTCTCAAGAAATATGCCGATTCCTGCTCCACTCTTACCAACCTGGGAGCTCCGGCAAGTCAGAATGTTTACATATGAAAAACAGACATCCAAGCTTCACCAAACTTGGATGTTTCCTCCTCAACTTCACTTGGGTTATAAGTAGCCTTCTTAGTTTCATAAAACTCTTTAACTCCTTTAACCTTTCCATCAATCATCTTCCCAAAAATCTTTTTCACATTTCCATTAAAAACCTTTTCGACATCAAATTCTTTCTTCTCAGAATAAAATTGACTCGAAATCTCAACCTTTCCAACTTTTCGTTTAAAATTTTCAGCCCGCAAAGGTGGAAAATTGACATCATCCATTGGCGGTACTGATGTTTCTATTTTTAGATCAACTTGTGGCTCCTCTGACTTTGTAGAATCAGATTCATCGCCAGATTTCACATCAAATTTCTTAACAACCCACTTTTGGTTGTCAAGATTCACTCTTCTCTTGTAAAATCTTTTCTTTGAACATTCACCAACTTCATATGTTAAATTTTTAATAACTTTGAATTTTTCAGTTGGCGTTTCATTTTTCTCAACAATCTTTTCTTTTAGTTTAGAAACAACTTCCTGTTTGATGTTGGTAGCCTTTGGACAATTCCAGGCAATGTGTCCAATTTCTTGACATCTGTAACAAGTTCTTGTTTCCTTTCTCTTATAGAATCCATTCTTCACAAACTTTTGTTTTTCTGCAAAGAACTCTTTGTTTGTTTGCTTCCAAAATGAGCTCTTTTGTTCTTCTTCCGAACTTGTTCCTGAAACAAATACAGTTTTTGTTTTATAAATTTTCTCATTTTTATAATTTTTCGGTGGAATAAAACCTAATCCTTTCTTTTTGTAATTACCATTATGGTTTGGTTTCTTTGGATAACCCGAACCAGAACTATAACTTTTTTTCTTATTTAACCTTTGTTGATCCCTTGAGATGTAAGATTTAGGTTTTTCAGAAAGATTCACATCTTTTATTTCATAAATATTAATTTATGTTAGTTTGAAAACCTTTTTGATCATTTCTTGTTTAACACATCTTATTGGAAATTCCTCATCAGAATATAATTTGTCTGAATCATTCAAAGTATATGCTACTTTGATTGATCCGTCATTCAAATTAGATTTTGATAACAGGAATTCTTTATTGTAAATCCTTTTAACCGACGTCTTTGAACTGTTGACCGACGAACTCGAACTTTTGACAGACGAACTTGAATATCCAGACTCGGACTTTGACTCAGACTCCTCATCTTTATCTAACACTTGATCGACCACCTTTTTTATTAACTCGGACTCATGATCAGTATCAGACGATGTAAAAACGACGTCAATGTTTTCCGGTAATTCATCGGTTATATCGGACATTAACTTTATATTGACTGCCTTTTTGACTTGCTCCTCATTTGGTTTTCTGGGAGAATAACCTTCCCATATCGGAGGCGGACACTTGTTATAATTTGCACTTTGTTTCTTACCAGTATCATTTTCTTCAGTCTTTTTGTCTTGAAAGGCTTCCATACCTGCAACAGTTGGATAAATTCTATCAATCAAATAATCAGAACTTGAATAACTTTGCATTAAACGCCTGATTCTTTCATTTTCTATCTTTTCTGTTTCCAACTCCTGCTTCAACTTCGCACATTCTTCAATGTAATGATTAATGGCCTTCTGCTTAGTCATCATCACCGCATTCATCATTGTCAATGCATCTTCTCTTTCAGAATTTGTCTTTTGTAAACCAGTCACCGTTCTGTTCAGCACATCATATGATTCTTTTACATAATTGAGATTGAACAATAATGTTTCTTTCATCTTATCTTGCTCTCTCAATTTCTCATCTTTTTCTTCACACTGTTTGCACGATTCTGAACACTTTAGACATGGTTTTATTACTTCAACAATCTTTTCTACTTCAATAATCTTTTTATTTTCAACCACTTTCTCAGTTTTAAACACCTTTTTAGCTTCTGCTATCTTCTCATCATCAACTTCCTTTTCAACTTCAACCACCAGCTCAGTAACTTTGACTTCTTCATTTTGTTCAGAAATCTCTTTTTGAGTAACACATTCACCTTTCATCTTCCTCTGTTCTTTTGCTGCTTGTTTCTCTTTCAGCTTCTCTACTCTATCTGCAAAATAAAATTGAAAACTTTTAGGAGATAAATGAGTTTTTGCAATATTAATATGCATTTCTTCCTCATTATCACTGTCATCAGTTGATGATTGATCAAACACTTGTGTTTGTTCTGAACTAGCATCTGAAGAAATAGATTCATCATATTGATTTTTCTCATCACTGGCAAACGTTTTCATCCATTCTGTCATCAAATCTGCCTCTTGGACTATTTGTGCAATATGACCTGCTATTTTTTAATCAGGCGGAATGTATTTATCCCAGCTAAAACCTTCTGCTACTTTTTCATCATCTTGATCAATGATACCAAAATAAGCTTTCTTATTTGCTTCTACAATCATTTTTGCATGTGTAGTTTGTGGTTCTTTTTGTTGATATGGTTGATGTGCAACTTGTTGATATATGGCTTTCCGATAGTAATCATTTTCACCGAACGGATTCTGTGCTCCACTAGCTTCTCGATTTTTACATTCACTCTTGAAATGTCCTTTCTCCCTGCATTGAAAACAAGTAACTTTAGATTTATCAAAACCTAAAGTAGAAACATTAGCATCTCTAAAATCATCTCTCCCTGTAATAATCTTAAACTTTTCAGCTCTCCTCAAAACACTAGCTAAACACCATTTAATATCCATAAGCTCCATCTCTTCTGCATCTATTTGATCGTAATCCTCTTTCGTCAGCATAGGATTTCCGATCCTTCCAGTAACTAATCCTTCATATGACTCTAACACGGTAGCAAGTAATGACATATGATCTTTCACAACTTCTTCAGAGAAATTTTGGCCATTCTGAAGATGCAACGCAATGTTACAATTTAAAACTTGACCATTACTTCTATTTGAGCTTTGAAACTGATGATTTGATGTTCAATTCTTTGGATTCACACTTGGATATGAAGAAAATCCACTGCTGTTGCTTGAATTTTGATTAACAGATCCAGATGAATTTTCTGCACTGAAAGCAGTTTGAACTTTCGGACTAGCTTCAACATTTTGAACACTCCCTTTGAAATACATCTTAACATCTTGGTGTGCACTTGGATTGTTCATCCTAGCGATGTTTTGTTGCTCAAGATCTTGTCCTTCAATCTTTTCGATGAACTGAGAAATTGTCAAACCATCATATTCTCCAGTATTTTTCAAAATCATCAAGTATGTTCCCCACTCTTTCTGAGGCAATGCATCAGCTAATTTGTCAACCCATTCTTCACGATCTTTGTTGATATTTAACAATAACATTGATCTTACCAAGTGACAATATCTTTCAATCAATTTCTTTATGTCTTCTCCCGGCAAACTTGAAAATAGATCAAATTCTTTCTTCAACAATGATTTTTTACTCTTTATCATCTTTTCACTTCCCTCAAACTTAATTCGAAGTGCTTCCTAAATTGAACGTGAAGTCTTATCATGTTGAAGCAATACGAATATGTCTTCTTTAATGGCTTGCTGGAGTAAACTAATCATCATCTTTTCTGCTTTGTACATGTCTCATTCTTTATCTGTAAATTCATAAATTTTCTTTTCAATTCCCAAGTCTGTACGTGGTAGTACATACTTTTTCTCAACACATTCCCAAGATCTCAAATAATTAGCTTGAACCCAGTTTTCAAACCTATCTTTCCAACCATAATACTCTTCAATACCCATAAGCTTCGGGGGTTTTTGTAACGTTCCAGTTTCATTTTCCAAGTTTATGTTCTGAGCAATGGTAGCTGGAGTAGTCGGGGAAGTAGCAAACGCGTTATAGAATTCTTCTTCCATGATTTAGTAACAAGTTTCACAATCAGTCACTTTCAAACGGAATTAACTTTTCAAGCGAAATTATCCTCTTCAAACAGAATACCCTTTCAAACGGAATTACCTGTTGAAATGAAATCACTTGCACAACAATTTCAAACGAAATCCCAACTCACACGGAATCACTTTGAAGCGGAATAAGGCTTTCAAACGGAATCCCCTCTTCAAACGAACTATCTGATTTCGTTTGAAATCTTTCAAGCGGAATACCTATCTGGAGCGGAATCAACCAAGCGAAATAACGTTTTCAAGCGGAATTAACAACAATTTTCAAGCGAAATTAGGCTGAATTCATCATTTCGATCAAATTTTTGTCCAATTGATCAGGTTTTTGTCCGATTTTAAATCTGAAACTTTCAAGGGATTGTTAAAATATAGTTTCGCACATTATGTATAAAATTCAAGTCATTTTGTCCGTTAAAACTTGTTCAATTTTGAAAAGAAAGTGTAGAAGTAAGAAAATCTGATGAAATCAAGCTGAAATCGGTAGAACTCCTCCTCCTGAGCTCTGATACCACATGAAGGATCGTTTTCAGACCCAAAATGAGTCGATCAGAGGTGTTCTACTCAATATGAAAGGCGGAAACAGACATATCAAGTTCAATTCAGCTAGATATTCACTTTAACTGTCTTTCTGATTGATTTGACAAAGTTTTACAGCAAGACGACACTTCGGCAGCACTTCGGCTTCAGAATCACACATGCAAGACTCTCAAACGAAATCAGAACACCTTTATATATAGGCAATGTAATTCCGCTTGAACATGACTCAAGCGGAATCAGTTCACATGGAATACCATTTCGAGCGAAATTAACAAGATGATTTCGTTTGAAATCACTTGTTGATTTCAAACGAAATTAGCAAGGTAATTTCGTTTGAAATTTCCTGTTAACCTATTTTCTCTTTTTACGTGCTCTGATTTATCTAATACAATACAAGACTCGATACAAGACGAAGTCGACAGACGCATGCACCAACATGATCCCTTCCCGGAAAGAGACCATGGCCTGTTCATGCTCTATTTGGACGGTAGCCAGTTTGATTTCAGCATCCTGGGTGACCTTCTTCAGCTTGTCCTCGTAATGTCGAGTCTTCACCTCGGCAATGGCCCCTTGGTCGGCAACTGTGGTCTCGAGTTGTTTGATCCTGGCCTCTTGGAATGCGTTCGTGCTGCAAGCATCGGTGTAAAGGTGGAGCAGATGTTGGAGGCCCTGTACGTCAAAATTCAGGTATGAGTTAAAATATATTAACTCGGATATCCTGTTAGGATATCCTATCAGGATATATGTGCAGGATATAGTTGCAGGATATTACCTTGTTGAGGAAGGATGTCATTGGCTCCAAGGAGTCAGAAAAGCTGAGTTCTTCATAGGAGAACCCTTCAGAGCCTGGGGCACTAACTTCGGAACCTTTCCTCTTTTTTGCGGTGGAAGCACGAGTCCTCGTGTTTGGCTTAGGAGCCGGGAGCGGCTTGGAACTGGTAGCGGCAGGAGTCTCTTTCTTGACAATAACTGGAGTGGGGTAACTGTCGAGCTCGTCAAGATCAAGGAGGATTGGAACTTTGCTGGAGTCTGCATACAGGGAGTGAAATTCTTTCCTAAATATATCAACTAAAAACATGTATGGAGGATATCGTGCAGGATCATTACCAGACATGTTTTCACTGGAAAGAGGGCTTGGAGATGGTGGAGACGGATTAAAACTTCTTTCAGCCTCTGGGAGGAGTCTGATAGCGTCAATTCTCTTCTGTGAATCAGCTAGGGGAGGTGCAAGCTTCCTAAAATCAGCTGTGTACAAGACAATAAAAAAAAGTTGATTAGCTCAAGATATAAAGCAGGATACAAGACAGGATCATCCTAGAACCCTAAATCCTACCCTTTCTCAACCACTTTACCGGATATTCCATTCCACCAGGGATTGAGTCTCTTTTTACAAAGAAGAATTTGGATTGCCATTTCTCCTCATTCCTGGTGGCACGAAGTATCAGCGGATCGCCGGAGGTAGAATAGAACAAGTATCTACAGGAACCATGGCATCTAAGCCGATATGCTAGGGGGAGGTCATGAACGGAGAGGTCAGGAATATGATTTCTCTTGATCTGGTCAAGAACAGACAAAACTCGCCAGAGCATCGGCATTGTCTGACTAAAGCAGATTTTGGTAACATTAAAGAACTCGGTGATAAAGTCCGAGAAAGGAAATTGTAACCCTAAGGTAAAAGGAAAAGCATAAGCATAACCACTCGTCGGAAACCATATCTGATCGGATTTCCCGATCAAATGGCCGGAATACCGTCCCTTTCGGGAAGATGCCGGAGGTTTTAAGGGCTGACAAGTGTGCACTATCAAAGGTGCATATTTCCTTCTCTGGATCTTGGAGAATATTCGGGTGGATAAACGTGGGAGCAGAATCGCCGGAGCCGGATCTTGTCTGCCTTGCCATATTGTCGCCGGAATATTGAACAGAATGAAAGAAGAAGCTGGAATTGAGAGAGAGAAGTATTTACTTTTTTTCTCTTCGGTAAAGGTTAAATGGGGATAAGCATGAGAAGATATAGGGGAACAATGAGTAAATATAGGCTGCACGGTTACAAGCGGTCACATCATGAGTCTAATCTCTTAATTGCCTCGTTTATCGTGAAAAAATGTAACCGTTAGTATCAGGATACCTAACGGTAACATTTTTTGGGACAATTGTTATGGGTGAAATTCTGAGCCCATATCCTGGGCAATATCTTAAGTTATATCTTAGTTTCATGATATATGTTCATGCCCGGGATACTCAATCAGGATATTGGTAACATCCTGGATGATATCCTGAGGATCACTAACGGATTATGTGCAGGAATATGAGTCCAAGCTTGCAACGTTCATGAGGACCTCTTCTCCTGAAGACTCGCTCTAAGTTGTTCAAAGAAGGACGTTGAACCCACTTTACCTGGTCTCCAACGGCTACTAAAGAATATTCGAAGGCATCCCATACTTATAGGAGATTTTGTTTTTGTTTACTAGCTATAAATAGGTGGATAAATCAGATCGAATAAGAGACAACAACACTCACTGCTTTCTAACACTTTTCTCTCTCGCAACTTTCACTCTCACAAAAAGTATTGTAACACTTAGCGATCTGATCAATATCCTGCACTGTATCCTGACGTTTAAAGCAATAAGAAGAACAAGGCAGCTGCGATTGTCAGCTCCCGAGGTTTTGTGCCGGCGATCCAGATTGATCAAGGGCTTTCCTCGTATATCTCATGTCACCCCCTTTACTTTTTGCTCATAGTTTGATCGTAGATACAGCTCAATATCCTGAGCCGTATCCTGGAAACTATTTTTGCAAACAACTTAATCAGCATATTTTCAACACACTTTCTTAGCACACTACCTCACTTAACTAATTTAATCACTTAATTGCTTCGGTAATTTTTTACCAAAACAGTGTTTAAGACGCAAATTAACTTAATTAGGCCTTTGGAGTGCCTAGGAACGTTTATCCGACTTTGCAGTACGCGTATGAAGATTCGCGTGGAATCTGCGGAACATCAAACGACAACGAATTGATGCCGTACAAAATACTGACGACGCCGAAAAGTATGAATGTTACACGAATATTTTATGCTTATGAAATTACTTTTGTGAATTTATTGGGCTTCCGTACGACACAAACGCAAACGTGAACTAGAACGCGATAGCAGGAAACGCATCGGCAACGAAACGGAAACGACGGAGACGCCTGTCACCTTCGAAACGTACATTTTACGCTATATTTAGATTCGTAATAAAATTTTAATAACTACAGTCGAAACCGGATCGAAAAACGGATTAAAGACGGCAACGATATAATTTTTCGCGATTATTACCGTAATCGACAAACGAACGCGTCACACGACTAAACGCACAAACAACGACTACCGACTGTGTTTTATGTATTTTAATACTAAAATTTTATCTTTTGATGTTAAACGGAGTTCGGGTTTTGACATCAGGTCTCGTAGGAATTACGGACCACTTACACACGAGATGGGCTTGTGGGCCATGGGCCCAAGCCCAAAACCTATAAGCCTAAACCTACATATAATATAGATCTTTACAACAAGACTTTCTTGTAAATCTTACCAAGATCTTTTCAAGATCTGCAAAAATCTTACAAAATATTTTCAGAATCTCAATTAGATTTCTATAAAATCCATGGATCTCACACAAACTCTCAACACTCTCTCCTATCTCTCTTTGTCTTTGTCTTTGTCTGCATATTAACACACACACACAAAGTGTTCATCTTCTCAAAACACAAAATGGAGATCAGGGCTCCCATTAGACAAACTCAAACCAAACATACACTCACTGATCTTTCACCTTCATCATCCTCACCCACTCGATCCCCTACCCATCTCGATAGTCGGCTGCCAGAGCCGATTAACTGGTCGGCGGTGGTTCTCCCAGCAAGCGACACCCCCCTGCTCCTTTCTGCTCCGGCGAAGCAAGGCAGCGGCGCCGCCGTCTACAGCGGCGGCGGTACCTCGGTGGTGCGGCGATTAAACACAGGGGCGGAGAGAGAGACGGATAGATGAGAGAGAAAGAGTTCGGGAGAGAGAGAAGCAGAAAAGGCACGGCGGAGGTGCCATTTTCCGGCAACCCGCCGGAGAAGGTGACGATGGTGGCGGCGGTCTGTGTATCGGACCGACGAATCTCACCGGTAACAGTGGCGGTGGTGATGTTTTGGCTCGTGATTTGGTACGTTTCACATTCAGTTCAAGTTTCGGGTTGGGTTCGGTTCGATTCAAGTCTGGGTGTTCCGGTTCACTTGATTCAGTCTCGGATTACGGTGCTCGGTTCAGTCACGTCTCGAGTTAGTTCAGTTTTGGGTGTGTTTCGGTCCAGATTTGGCTCGGATCTTGGCTTGGTTCAACAGTTTCGGTTCGGTCAACAACGGGTGGTTTGACTGGTTTGGGTCAACAGAAGTCAACTCAGTCAACAATGCAGTTCGGGTCAATGGCTCGGGTCAACAGTCAAAGCCAGTCAACGTCTCGACAAGAGGATTGGTAAAAGATTTTAACAGCGCGTTTATATCATTATTACTATAGTTTTATACTTACGTGAGATACGAGCTCGAACCGGTTAATTATACTTTACGTTTGATATATTTGACGAAATCATATATACTCTGTTTGAATCTTGTTGATTTTTGAAAATAAAACGACAACTTGTGTTGTCGGGGCCGTCCAAAAACAGAGGAAACTCTGCCCGTTTTTCGAGAAAATCCGAAACCAAAACGCGTGTTATTATAAGACGAAACTATTTGGATCCGAGAAACTTATATAAATACAAATACAGTATTTCTTACGACGACACTTTACAACTTTCGAAAACAACGATACGAAAATTATTTCGACAACAAATAAATATAGTTATTATATTAAACTTCGGAAATTCGTCAAATCTTTTATAAACTCAATATAATTATTTATATTGTTTCAAACACCGAACACGCCTTCATTTTATAAAATAAATATAGTTTTTATATTTATTCCCAATATCAAACAATTCACGAATTCATTTTATAAAAATAAATATAGTTTATATATTTATTTCAAATACTGTACAACACGAATTCTCTTATAACAATAAATATATTTTATATATATTTATCACAAACGTCAAGCGACTCATATTCGTTCGTAAAAATAAATATAGTATATATTTATTTTAAACATCCAACAACTCGATCCTTTTATAAAATAAATATAGCTATTATATTTATTTCAAACGCCTAATCGGCGTACACATATATTTCGACAAATATCATACGAAACGCGATACATAATACGAGTTTGTTATATGTTATTTTCATATAAATATTCTTTTTATACGCGTACGACTACTCGAGACGGCTAACGCAATTACAACGATATATTTATATATTTTTATATATATATATTTACTTATTTTTAAATCTCTCAAGAATCAAGTCTTTTCAAGACTTATTGATTATTATCGACAATAAATGATACTTATCAAATATGACTTAATCATTTCCGATAAGTTAACTACTTACCGTTGAATCGTTCGATTTACGATTCGGTAGAGGTCGGTGACACGTAGTTTAGTTACTACGCTTATTTAGAAACTTATAAGATATTCCGTTTTAGGAATATTGTAGAATGCACGCTAGCAAGTCCTGCCTTGGAAACGACATCACGAAGTCGTAAATAGCTAGCTTTGCACTTGGAAATTCAGGTGAGTTCATAACCCCATCTTTTTACGGTTTTACATTTTTGTAAATGTTTTTGGGGTGGAAAGACATGCACGTTTTGCAGAAAACACACAAAGTTCTCGATGAACAAAGACTGCATATTTTTAGACAAAGCACGTTGTGCAAGAACATACAAAACTTTTGAACGAATGAAAACTCATATTTCTAAATCATATTACGAATGGATTCGAGGAACTCAAATGGTTTACGAATGGATTATACTAAATATACCGGTTTTTACAAAACAAATGCGTATTAACGAAATGTGAATGATTTTCATGACTAGGGATGGATCGTCTGGTGATAATATAGAGAGACTGGGGAGTTGGCCTTAGAGGCTGGGGAGGTTCAGCCTTAGAGGCTGGGGTAAAATACATTTTACAATTATACAGACATTTTTATACATGGAGATACCAGTCCAATTTCTAGAAGTCTTCGCTTATTTTGCTTCCGCTGCGCAATGAAGATACCAGTCCAGTCACGCCAGCTCTGATAATTTCGGGGTGTGACATTAGCACATAAAAGATGTTTCAAGAAATTAACATATAAATGATGTTTCAAGAATTTAGCACATAAATCAAGTATGGTCAAGTATGGTGCTTAAGTATAGGCTAGTTCAAAAACATGGCAATTTTCCTATTTCTCTATGGTTATGGCTCTGATACCAATCTGTCACACCCCAACCAATGGCAGAAACATTGGAGTAAGACGAAATAGATTGCTCATTACTCATAACACTAAATTGCGACAAGTATTTAGTAATAAATTTCATTTCATTGCTAAAAGAATCAATTACCTTGCTTAGAATCGAATACAACAAGAATTTAAAGTTTAAAATGTGTTTCTAGGCACCCTACTAAGTTCCATGCATCATCATCATCATAATCCTGCAACATGTTTTAAAGTATAGTTCAATACAAAGTATTGGCAAGTATACATGTTTTGAGTACTAGCATATAAGTATAAAAGATTGTCTCCAATCCAACATGGCAATATTTATACAAAGTTGAAGCTCGCATGCATAAATACAGGCCAAACCCAAGTGTCCACGAGAATAATGTACATCCCTTGTTACTAAAGTGATCAAGACCGTAAAGCATAATAACTTAACAATACCCTGACGGGCGGTGTGCTACTCCTATAGCGCTATAATTGTTAAGGTGGGCTAGCAAAGTTAATGACAAGTAGAGTGCATGAAAGTATTCTAGCATAAACAACCTAAGCATAACAAATAGCATGTTTGGCGGATTGAGTGATTGAATATGTTTGATTATGTGTATTGTGAATTTTGATAGTTGAAACATGCTACACCCAAAAGTGCATTAAAGCGTAAAAAGGGTCAAGTATACTCACAACATTGCAAAGCTTTCTGATTATCCGTGAGTGACGAGTTGTTTATGAATAATGAATTGAGGGTAAGGTTCTACGACGTTTATGAAGTAATTAGATTCGGGGTTTAGAATTTAAAGTACAAAAGTATGTATTCCCAAAAGTGTTATCTAGTCTAAGTACTCGTAGTGACACTAAGTTGTATGTGATTTCATGGGTCCTACTTTGCCTATTAGAATCAACAAAGAGTGACTTAGAATCGTAGATAAGTTAGCCCTAGTTTATGATGAATAACCATAAACCGATTATTATCACAAACTTGGCCATGTTCATATATATATATATATAGTTATATTAATAATCTAAGCTAAGTCTATCATAGATTGTCGTATATTATCATGTAAGTCAAGCATGGAGGATTAACCTCTTTGTATGATTCACCACTACACAAATCATCACAAGGATAATTCGGAGGGTCATGAATAACATGGAACTAATAACTAACTAATACATTAACAAAGCATCCGATGTTCACACTTGTATCGAACATAAATCTCTCCATATGAACTATGGTAAACGTATGTGACTTCAACACTTGTGGGTTATATTGAACCTTATTAAAACAGAAAGTTTAGAGGTTGTTTGTACCTGTAAACTTGTAAGAATCAACTCTAACAAGTTCCACAACCATTGATGGGTTTAGGGGGTTGCTAGGTAAAAGATTCAAGCATAGAAAGTTAAGTTTTGTAAAAGTTAATCAAGTTTCTTCTAAAATATAAAGTTTGGACCTCAAAATGGTGTTGTTCCACCTTGGTTTACCATGGTAACCCTGTGGAAACATTCCTAGAGGTGTTCCAAGCTTTGTAAGAGAAGAAATGAAGAACAAAAGTTGAAGAAAAATGATTTTGCATAAGTTTATATAAATCAGAAATAAATCTGACTTTGGAGCCTTATGTAAGTGATGTATCACGTGATTACACCTTGGTGCATCTTGGATAACATCCTTGAAGGTCATCCAGTAGATTTGTGCAAGAAAACATGAGAAAAAGTAGAAGAAAAATGCTCAAAACTCACTGTTTTGAGCAAAGGTATGAATCTGCCAACATTAGAAATTTGGATGAATTGAGAGGTTTTGAGAGTGATTTGAGAGTGATTTGAGGGAGTGTAAAGTGTTAAGGGAGTGTGGAAGATTTGAGTTTTTAGTGGGTTATTATGGTTTGCATTTAAGTGGGTTAGTTGGGTGTTTAAGACAAGTAGTTAGGAGTTGGATGGTGGAATTCGGACTAATCAGCTAGCTGTTAAGAGCTGGGCACGGATCGACACCACCTGTGTGTCGCGGAGGTGAACTGGACATGATTCGCAAGTCGCGGCTAGGTTCAGCCGAGGATCTTTTCCTTTTTGACAAGTATGACCCCTATAGTTTGATATTGGCACATAAATAAGGTATATTATGTATATATAACATATTTTTTAGTAGTAAATATGTATAATAGCATAGCTTAAGTATTGTAAACACAAAATCAAGCATTTGTATCTTTAAAGTGTTTAGAAAAAACTCGTATTCACGATAGTTTGTTTATAAGATAAATACGTGATTCACGAGAATGAAGAACGAGTATCAAGTATGTATAAGATTTGAAAGTAAAGCAAGTATGATTTGTCGAATCATAAATTAAATGGAATGATCAAGTTTTACTTATGATAAAAGTTGCTAATTATGAAGGCGGAGTGAAATACGAATACGAAACGGGTATATGTTTCTAAAAATAGGAATGTAACAAGTCTTTCTAATTAAGATAAGTTTCGAAAAGCGAGACGTTACATAAGGTATAACCCTTTGAAGTTATACCTCTTGGTCATGTTGTTTGGTAGTTCAAATGACAAGTCTAGTACTTATATTTTAAAAGGGACGATTATGCCCTTTTATCTTAAAATCTAAAGAAACGGTTTTCAAACCAAAGTAACTAACTTTCTGACTTCAAAACAGAATGTATAATGTTATAAAATGTGTTTTGAAACCTTGGACTTGTCATAAGACCCATTTAACCTCCCGAACCCGCTTTCACGCACATAAGTAGTTATACGAACCTAGTTCGTATAATTTAGGCGTAACGGGTCTAAGTACTTCTAAATCACTTCAAAACAGAATGTTTGGTTAATTGATCTTTATCCAAAGAGTCATTGTACTCAGATAGGCATAAACCACATTTATTCCGATTTATGCTTAATCTAGTGAATCTATTCTTAAGTAACAGGTCATGTCTAAACGGACTAACCTTTGACCCATATACATTCTAATAGATAAATTTCTATTCATTCCAGACTATAGAACCCCCCAGATAATTGGACTTGGGTCAATAATACTTTTACTTGCGGCTTTTGCTAAATTATAATCGTATTTGATTGGAAGCTAGCAAAAGGTAATACTCTTAACTTATTTTAGCTTTTAAACTTAGGGTATGACGAATAAGCCACTTGGAGCGGGTATTACATAAATGAGCCGCCTATGATTGCTCATAAATGTAAGAACTCGGTTTAATCCGTTTTACTTGATAACTGAAACAATTGGGGGTTATTCGTACCGTGTCCGGGCGTCCCGACTCATTAACTATTATGGCCATACGGAATAGCGTGCAGGGGTAGGCACACCGACTGTAAGACACGTTTATTCAACTTTGGTGTGTACCCTTAATCATTACAGCACTGAAAAATGACCGGCTCTGATTTCTGGTTCCCATTGTATGTCAAGTATGTAAATCTGGTGACAAGAAAGAATCCCAAGAAATATTAAATGATTAGCTACGGGTTTTCTCTATGTATAAAACTCTTTTTTGAAAAATTGTTTTCAAAACGAGTCATTTAATTGTATTTACCAGCGAAAGCTGACGTATTTTCAAAAGATTGAACCGCAGGTACCGAACCTTATAATAGGCTGGGAATCCGAGTCGGCTAGAATGAAGGCTATGAAATTTGCAACTCCTTAGCTTAAGGCCGATGATATCTAAAGCTCTTTTTACTAGATCCTGTCTGTGGGCTTGTACTCGAATACTTGTACAACTTTTATATATATTCAAGACTTTTATTGAATTAAATATTTTTACTCCAATACTTCGGTTTCATTATTATTTGTGATACTGTTATCCAATCGTCACGACCCATCCGGGCCCACCGGAAATCGGGGTGTGAGGTATAGTTTTTTTTTTTGCGGGGAGGAGGGATGGGGTAGGTGTTTAGGTTTTGGGTGATGGTGTAGTAGGTTTAGGTTTTAGGTTCTTGTACACTTGTCACTCTATAATGCCTTCTTATTTTTAGAAGCTTTTTATAGAATAACTTAAACCATACTTATATAAATTGAACTGTATTGGTGATCAATGGCGTGTGCAAACAAACACCTGGCCAGTGTGCATTTATTTAACATTGTAATTGTTAAACTGGTGCTTACTCCATATACCGAATTACTTGATTTTACTATGTTATGTAAAGGTTCAAATTTCAATTGTAATAATTGTAATATTTAAGTATTCGTTATTGTTATGTTTCCATTTAGTCGTTCAGTGGACAACTATCCTAGTCATGCATTTCCTTGATCAGGTGAAGGTCTAGACAATATTATTTTAGTAATGTAATTAACTATTTGATTATATATGTTAGTTGGATGGCTTTGAAATGTCGGAACGTTTCATTCTTAGAGAGTTAGAGGAATGTATGTTTGTTTCTAATTGTTATAAAAGTGTCATGCCTTATCCAGGTTGGAGTAGACTCATCATACTTGTGTTAAAAGGAAATAGCCAAATAGGAGTATTTGGTGTTCATGAAATGGATGGTCGAAAGTAGTGACATAAATTGGTTGCATCAATGTTGCATACATGCCATTTTATAACATCGTACCTTGTTAGAATAAATTAAAAAAAATGTCATGTACATTTAAATTGAACCCATGTAAGGGAAAAAGAAAGACAAAAATTAATTTATGTTTTATAACTGTCGTATAATAATATAAAAAAAAGTCTATAAACACCCATGGCAAAGTTAGGGAATAATGTTAGTCATCAAAAACATAATTTAAGCTTGAATAGGTTACTTAGCATAGCTAGATAATACCTTCAGTTTTCGTATGCCGTTCAACTATTCATTTCTATGGACACTAGAATCTGAAAGCTCTCTTATTTTTTCGTACTAAACTGACATTGTTTCATTCAGAACATGTATAATACAATGAATGGTATTTCTCCTTAGCTTTCATAGCCTTTGTATCTTGATTTCCTAACCTCTTCGCGGATGATGAGAAGTGCCGAAACAAAAGCTTTATCGACATTTGGAGACACAGACACCGAAAACTTCTCTTCTTTTTTCACATCTTTTTGTTTTGTAACTTGAGTATGCAACTGCACACAATCGAGTAAAAATGGCATTGGTTGTCAGGATTTGGCAAAAACATTCCTTCAAATTATCATATTTCTAAATCAGTTATTAAATCCATAATATGGATGTGAAAAGTAAATTAAACTTATAATTAATAATATAAAACATTATGTGTAACTAAGTTTCATGCCTGGGCAAGAACTGTAACTTTGTCTTGAGCAAATATAATGGATGTTCCATCCTTAAAGTTGTCATAAACTCTGTAATTGAATGTGCTTTCAGTCATATTAGAAGCCATGTAAACATCGTATCGCAATGACTTGTGGCCTCTCGTCTTCTTTACAGTGAAAATTCTGTGGTGCTCATGGTGATCTCCCTTGTAAGCTTGGCGTCTTCTATGCATACTGAGGTGCTGCAGTTATGTAGCAATTTAGAGATAATAACTTCCTTATAAACTCAACATTAGTTTTTTTTATTAAACTAAAACAACCTTGTTTCAACGAAACAACAATATTGCCTGACAGATTCTAGTTTATAAAAGGTGACGACATTAGAACAACATTTATTTTATTGTAATATTTTAGGCTAAGAATTGGTTATTTGATATCATAAAATAATTTAGTTTATGTTGATGTGTTTGACCAATTAGTTTTAACCATTTGTCAAACCCTCATTGAAAAGAGATAACAAAGCGGCTGTAGTTTACAACAGATCTGATTAGCAGAACATAACTTCTATAAAATAGATAATTGTTAGATTGAACAACTAATCAAGACTTATGTATGGTTTGTATAATTACTGAATTGTTATTAGGATTTATGATTTGTTAACCGTTTTTATAAATAGCTGTGATGCTTGGTTAAAATGTATATTGATACCTATGTAAACCGAGTATGGTGTGGTGATTTATAATAATACAGTGTGTTTAACAACAAAACTATTTATAAAATTTTCAAGTTTTATCAGTTTATCTATTTTTTACAAAAGCAATTCAAAGTTCAAATGCCAACAATCATCTCAAACTTTGGCCCAATAATATTTATTTAGGAAACCAACAAAAATGGGTTTGCTCTGGCCCAACCCGTCCAAAAGACGACCAACCCTATATGGTCTGGTCGCTTTTGGCTTTAATTTTCAGGACTTCGGGTTGGGTCAGTTCTCTTTGCTCCAGTTTCGACAGGAAGCACAAGTAGCAATACCTTTAATATATAATTTTCTATAAAGGAATAGAAAGAAATTACTTTTGATGTGAAAGAGACCACAGGTTGGTCTGATTCATCAACCAGAACACGATATCCATTCTTCTTCTTCCTGGCTTTAAATACAATATTTCCATCATCATCACTGATTTTAAATTTGTCTTCCACTTTATTGTCCTTTTCAAACATTAACTGAATGGCGCAGTTGGAACAATATTTCTGGTCTACGACTGCAATCGGGTACTCAGGCTCCTTAAACACGCGATCAGGCGTGCCTCTTCTTGACCAATCATCATCAGAAGAGTAACAAGGGCTAGCCGTGGGGCTAGACATCGTCCGCGACACTGGATAGATCTGTATGGGCGTCAGGCTTTTGTAGGGATTATTACCGAATACCTTGGTTAAAATAGACATTACCTTCTAAGATGGACCTTCATCCTTCAAATATAAGACGAGTATCCGAAGTTGACGGGTTTTCATCAATTCTTTTGGCTACCTTTAATCTGTGTTCCCCATTGACTTCATCAAACTAATATTTTTTGCTCCATTCATTCAATAAAAGTTATAACTGCTTTTATTAGTTACTAAAAATGAATTATCAAAGTCACTTAACCAAAAGCACTTTCAAAAATTGCCATCTATAACATTTATAAAATTGTGAAAAAAAAAACAGTATATGTTTTTTTTTCCGAAAATTGACTTTCATTAAACCATCAAACAAAGGCCAACTATTACCAAGACGAAAATAGCAAGCCGAAAACCACAAAATAGAAAATTACATTAAGTCAAAAGAACACCACCGTTCCCAATCGACTACTCCTCCTTTTAACCGATCTTTATACCACAAAAACCCCCAATGTCTTGATGTCCGAGATCATCTCCACTACATTCGGTTCCTTACTCGAAAAAACTTTTTTATTCCTCGCCCTCCACATCCGCCAACACGCAATTATAATAATCCCATGAAGCACCATCTTCTTATTCCCCGACATGGCACAGTGGTCGTGCATTTCCACCAAGTCATTAACATGAAACACAAACATCCCTGGAATCCTGCACCAGCTAGATATCCCGTTCCAAATTCCCGCTGAAATTCAAAAACCTGTAAGAATATGCTCAACCGTGTCATCATTGCTCTCGCACCACACACATAAATGATTATCCACCGTGATATTTCGTCTCATCAGGGCCATCTTAGTGGGAAGACGATCCAGAAAAGCTCGCCATATGAACATGTTACACTTAATAGGAACCCATTTACTCCAACTAAAACCAAAACGAACGTCACTGGTCTCCGTTTCTCGCAGCCATTTTTTAACCGCTGCGACAGTGAAGCCATCTTCCTTACTATCGCTCCAAAACCAAGCATCTTAAGTATCTCCTATCCGAACCTGTTGTAATAATACCTCCCAGTGATGTTTATTGTTTACCTCTTCCACAGTAGTAGGTGGCTGACTCCATTCCCATGAAAAAACCCGAGTAGTCCCCTGTAAAGTCAGATGTCCAGAGACAAGAACCCTTTTATTCCTTTCTAGAGTGAATAAGTTCGGGAATTTATCCTTTAACGGCTCCTCGCACAACCACGTATCTAACTAAAACCGAATCTGTCCCACGTTGCCAATTTTCCCCCGAATCATACTTTTAAAACCAACACCTTGTACCTTGTATTTGTTCCAAAACGTAACACAATTTTTCCATACGCCCGTGATAGAGTTACTAAACGCTGCGACACCCCAACTTTGGCTAGAACCATGAATAGAGACAATCAATCTTCTCCACATCGCCTGTTTTTCATTATAAAACCTCCAAAGCCATTTACCAATCAATGCTATATTATTCATCTCTAATCTAGCTATCCCCAAACCTCCATCCCGTATAGGTTTTGTAACAACATCCCATGAAACCCAACTATCTTCCTAACATCATCCGACCCACCCCACAAGAAACATCTAATTAAACCATCCAATGTGTTAATGATCTTCATAGGCGCAGTGAAAAGTGAAATGTAATATGTAGGCAAGCTATCAAGAACCGATTTGATTAACGTCACCCGGCCGCCAATAGACAATGTGTTAGCTTTCCATTTCGACAACCTCCTCTTGAACGTGTTCACAACCGAATCCCAATTCGAAATCCTATTCATGTTCGCCCCAACCTTGATGCCCAAATAGACAAATGGAATATCTCTTGCTTTACAACCCAATGAATCGGCTTCATTTTTTAATTCTTCCATATCAACACCAACTTCGAACAATACCGATTTATGTTAACTAATTTCAATCCGGAGCACAAAAAGAATATCCGAAGTATCCTTTTCATGTTCACGAAATTGAAATTAGACCATTCCCCCATCAACATTTCTCATTATTCGAATATAACAATTGCGATAACACCGGACCATCGTTAGGAAGCCGTATACCATCAAAAGCTCCTATGTTACACGCCTTATTCATCAAACCCGAAAACGCCTCTATCAAAATAATAAAAAAGAAAATGGGATATAGGATCACCCTGACGAATACCTTTTTGGCAACCAAACTCAAAAGTTGGCGACCCATTCACCAAGACCGAAGATCTAGCCAAAACCAAAATCCCACGAATCCACTCGCACCAAACCGAAGGAAAATCCATTTAATCAAGAACCAATAACAAAAACTCCCAATTCACGTTGTCATACGCTTTGTCAAAATCGATTTTGAAAAAAAAAAACATTTTTCCCACGCTTTTTAGCCCACGCGAGAACCTCGTTTGCCATTAACGGCCCGTCAAGTATGTACCTTCCTGTCAAAAACGCAGATTGATTTTCTGAAACAGTTTTACTCATAATCATCTTCAACCGATTCGCCAACACCTTTGACACCACCTTGCTAATACACCCTATAAGGTTAATCGGTCTAAAATCCCCTAGTTCAGACGGGTCTCCCACCTTCAGAATAAGTGTAATGAACGACGATCCAACCCCCAAACTAAATCTCCCAACTCTATGAAAATGTTGCATAATATCCACAAAATCCTTCTCAAACAAATCCCAAAACGTCCTGATAAACCGAAAATTGAAACCATCCGGACCGGGCGCTTTATCCGCGCCACATTCGAAGACTGCACGTTTAATTTCCTGAACCGAAAAAACATCAATCGATCCTTCGGCATCCTCTGAATTTAAACTCTTCAAACCGTAAACCACAAGCTTCGGCCTACGAACCATATTCTCTTTAAACTTAGATCTAAAAAACCAAGAACCTCTCTTTTAATAACATTCGGCTTCGTTTCCCACACTACTCTAACCATCAAACCAGGAAAATAATTCGCAGCCTTACGTTTATTGATACAACCATGAAAATACCTGGAATTGTCGTCCCCATGTGTTGCCAATTTACTACGCGATTTCTGTTTTAAATCCCGTTGGTAAAAAGCTTCAATCTCACGTAAACGACGTTTAGTCTCTTCCAACGTCCACACCTCCACTTCCGAAATCTCTCTCACTTCCATATCGCATCCAACTCCCTAAGTTCTTGTTCCAATAATAGTTTTTGACCCAATTCCTTTTCCTTGCACTCAACGACCTAAACTGAAATATCATTACGTGGTCTTTTGAATTTCCACATCAGCCTTATGTCCGGATCCCCCAAATGAAACCCATCACCAATCGACTTCCTAACAACTTCACCAAAATCCTCTCGACCAAGCCAAGAATTGTAGAACCTAAACGGTTTAGGCCCAAAATTCCTAAAAACGGTCTTCAACACTAAAGGAATATGATCCGACTTGTTTCTTTCAAGCGCTAAATACTCCTGTAACATCCGTCAAATATCCTAAGTTTAATTCGTTATAAATATGGATGTTTAATTGGTTAATTAATTGTACAATTTAAAAGTGTTATTCTTTTATTTTATAAACAATCTGTTAGTCCCGTTAGACTCAAGTTAGTTAAAGCTTATTGGAAGTTAATTCAGTTAATTAATTAAGTTAGTTCAGTTAAGTATTGTGGAGGGGGCTGGTTGTTATTATTGAAAACTTAAAAAAGAAACAAAAATGCGAACCGCTGGTTGGAATCGAAACCCGGGTTCACTCGCTACAAATACAAATTCACAACCGCTAGGCTGTGTCTAATATATATCAACATCTCAAGATTGAAACCTTTGAATAATTACCGCTAAACACCGAAACGTAACAGTTGCAGGTCAAATTACAACCGCCGCTGAGTTACCGGGTTTTAATCATTCCTCTGATTAATTCTTCATTTCCGTTTTGCAAAAACCGATTAAGAAATTAAAACTATAATCATGGCTCGAACATTTACTAAACCACCTATATATATACTTCCGTTTCGTTGCACATCTTGCACATGTCAACATCCTGTCACTCTCTCTGATTCGATAACCAACCACCGGAGTTCGGAGTTCGTCGGAGCATCGCCGGAGAGAACCAAACGTTACCGGAGGATACGGAGATTTACGCAAGCCGTTTCGTCTTGTTTCGAAGTTCGCCGAAAAACCGGAGAAGAAAGCTTTCGCTGGAGTAACCAAGCATCGTCGGAAACGACCCTCTCGCCCACCACAGTCGGTATAATCCTCTTCCCAGTTCATGATTTGTTCTATCTCTCTTTCTTTCTTAAACATAAAGATATATTCCTGAACTTAAAACATCGGAACTTTCGATTAAAATACATACAGACTACTGTTCGTATGTTTCTTTTCTTTAAGGAAGGGAATGCTGATAACTTAATTATGAATAAAATAGAAATCAAATAAAACATATTTGGCAGCTTGGCTCAATTGGTAAAACTGATGAAGGATTCACAAGTGTCGCTTGTTCGAAACACGGCCCCGACAAATTCGCTGCATGTATTTTTTTTTAAATCCAGTTATGAATCAAGACAATCACTTTTTGATCTTAGTAATTATAAACGATCATTTTAAAACTAGTTGTAGTATAAAATTTTTACAAATATATGGGTATAACACTTTAACACGGTAGATTAGTTTTATCAAATCTTACAACTAGTAAACCTGACCCGGTCCCCATAGTTTTTATTATTTATTTCCTTTTTTCATTTATAATTAAGGATTTAAAATTTTTACACAAATAAGTTAATAAATCAATCTTATAACATAATATTTCATATAATAAATAAGTTAATTAAGGAACGTTTAAACAACAACTATTAGAAATTCTTATTAACAAGATCGTTATCATTTAGGATAATCGCTCTTGTCTGTTCTCTTGGATTCCCAATTTTACTCGTACATTACTTACAAGAAATCTCATACGCAACCCATGTGAGTATACTTGAATCCCCTCTTTACGTTTACCACTTTTTGGGGTGTAACATGTTTACTTAAAAAAACTTACACATGAACATTTTACTTAATTGCACAAACATTCCTATAACATGCTTGTATACGTGATTGCTTGATACTTTAAACTTGGGTTAAGGACATCTTGTGTTAGACTTATCATTAACTTCGTACGAGCCTATCCGTGACATATATAGCGCTATAGGATTAACGCACCACCCGTAGACTTGTGGTTATGTCATGAGCATATTGCGTTTCATCATTGGTTTGATATGTTAGACACATGCCGACTTTAATGTTTATCTTGAATCACATGCTTGCTAGGTGTAATCGTTTAAACTTATCTTTTATGCTATGTACGTATCAAACTTGTGTACTCGCCTTTGCTTTTACATTGAACTTTATTTTAAACATGTTACAGGTTGAAGATGATGATTGCTATGAAATGAAGTAGCGATGATACCTAGAAACACATTTGGACGTGTTAGGTTTAATATGTTTTGATGTTTTTATGTTTGAACATGTCGTATTTGTCACACCCTGACTTTTGCGGAAGCGTATGATGTGTGACTTGTCTAATACCATTGCATTCAATCATAATAAACTACTACATGATCAAAACGATGTTCATCCATTCATAAAGTTTAAAGTATTACAAACACTAGTTATTTAAGTCTTAATCACAACCTTCGACTAAGTTACAAATCGACAAAAGTAGATGACATCTAAACTTGGAATTTACTTCTAGAAATAACACCAGCGCCCAAGATCCAACTTGTTACCTGAAATACATGTAATTTTGGAAAACATCTACAAATATTGAGCGGGTTCATGCGTTTTGTATGAGTACTGAAAAACTTGTAAACCTTCGAGAACTCCTTTGAAAACAGGTATGAAAAGAATTTATGAACAAATCAAATTAAAGTTTTGCAATGACATTAAAACATGTGAAGATATAGGGAGCACTCGAAATGAGTAGGCTTATACCCTCGTCGATTCCCTCGACTATGTCGAATTCCCCTTCGACTATGTCAATTTACCTTGACTATGTCAATTTACCTTGACTATGTCAATTTACCTTGACCATTGTCGATTACCTCGACCGGGACACCGAAGCACTCAAGTGGTCACATAAGGATCATGAGTGGGGCTCGGCCGTACCCGTTAGATCTAGTCCATAATTAAGAATTAATGGCATTTCAATTTCAATCAATGCTCACATGATCTATAATTCATTTCATAGCCAATTCATACAATTTAAATGTATGCAACATCTATTCCACCCCCGAGAGTTATAAATCCGAAAACAGTTAAGAGAAAAGGGGAACATGAACTCACGGTTTTGCGTTCTTCAATCCGACGTAACTCACGCTGCTACTAGTGTGCACGACTACCTACAACGTACTTCGGTCAATTAGACGAGCGGGTCGTGCCTTGACTTAGTATTAATTAGTGTCTTTGAGTTACGTTTCTTTGTGTCCTTAATATTATTCCAAGTTATATAATTATTTGTTAAAATAATAAATATTTTAACTTAAATTATATTTATTAAGTTTTGGAATAATTGTTAAGAATAATATATCTTAACTTGATACTTTCCAAGTATTTATACATGTATATCTTTCCCAAGGATGGGTGTATTTGAATTCGTATTCGTATACTCGTATATTTTTGCCATGTATTGGTGTCGTATTCCAGAGTGTATTTACACGTATGAGAATACGTATCTTCTTCTAATTGTTAAGTATTCTTATACTTAATTTTGTATGAATTTTCCGGAACAATATTTCTAGTAAAAATACATTAATATATATTTCCAAAATATATATTTTGAGGAATACTACTTAGAAAAATTATTTGTAATTTTTCCTTTGGCAAAAATATTTAAAATTTTATACAAGTCTCAAAAATTAATATATTTTCAAGTCTATCTTAGAAAATGTATATAAATCCATTTTCCTTTCAAAAATAATATCCTTCAAGGTTAGTTAAGGAAATACATTTTCTCCGAAAATAATGTATTTCCTGTTTGTTTGAGAAAATATATATATTCCTTCCAAAAATAATATATCTTCTAATAATTCCAAGAAAATACATATAGAGTAGGTGTTGGGTGGAAAGTCTATTTTTCCTAGAAAGTCTAGGAAGGAATAAGAATTGGACATGTGTCATTGATGGGTTTTAAGTAGAAGGGCTATCATGTAATTTCACATTTTAATTTTATTTTTGGAATGTATCTTCATTAACTAAAATTCCATGATTTTCGGAATTTTTATTATTTTTGAATTAAAATCTGGAAGTCAATGTGTTCATTAACTAAAATTCCATGTCACATTACATCGCATATTCCATTGTTCAGAAGATTATTGGAATTTATAGGCATGTTCTTGGTGCTGTGTTTTAACAGTTTACAGGGCTAAAGTCAATTTTTTTATAGATCCCACAATATAAAGATGGTAAAACACAGTGTATGAATCTGATTGCTGTTAAAACACAACTGTATGAATCTGAATGCTAAAACACAACTGTATGAATCTGATTGCTGTTAAAACACAACTGTATGAATCTGAATGCTAAAACACAAGTGTATGAATCTGCTTGCTGTTAAAACACAACTGTATGAATCTGTTTGCTGTTAAAACACAACTGTATGAATCTGAATGCTAAAACACAACTGTATGAATCTGCTTGCTGTTAAAACACATCTGTATGAATCTGGATGCTAAAACACAACTGTATGAATCTGAATGCTAAAACACAACTGTATGAATCTGCTTGCTGTTAAAACACATCTGTATGAATCTGCTTGCTGTTAAAACACAACTGTATGAATCTGTTTGCTGTTAAAACACATTTGTATGAATCTGCTTGCTAAAACACAACTGTATGAATCTGCTTGCTGTTAAAACACATCTGTATGAATCTGTTTGCTGTTAAAACACATCTATATGAATCTGAATGCTAAAACACAACTGTATGAATCTGTTTGCTGTTAAAACACATCTGTATGAATCTGAATGCTAAAACACAACTGTATGAATCTGCTTGCTGTTAAAACACAACTGTATGAATCTGTTTGCTGTTAAAACACATCTGTATGAATCTGAATGCTAAAACACAACTGCATGAATCTGCTTGCTGTTAAAACACATCGTCAAGAAAACGGAGATGATAACTCGGAGATGGTGATGATGAACTCGGAGATGGTGGAGATGGAGAAGTGTTTTAATTTGATCCGGTGCTCTCCATCGTTTCTAAAGTTATCTTCTTCCATGATTGTAGTTATTTTTGGTAGGGATTGGGGTTTCCAAGATGGGTTTGGAGAGAGAGAGGGAAAATCGCTTGAATTTAGGAACTGGGCGGTTATCTAATTGATTTAAAACACGGCCATTGACAAAATTGCCCCTAATCATTTAAAACAATCAATTAATTAAACTCAAATATTACAAGATTGCCATTGATTTAATCTCAACCCTTAAACACACCAATCGGATGGACCAGATCGCTTCCTAGACTTTCTAGGAAAAACACACTTTCCGTGCGAACCCTACTCAATACATATATATTTTTATTTGCCCAAAATAATATATTTTCTATTTGTCAAAAATATGATATAGTCTTGTAATAATTGTAAAAATCATATTTTTGTTTCCTTGGTGTCCAAAATATTATTTACCAAAAATATACTTGTGAATAAATTTTCCGGAATATTTTTGTGAGTTATATTTCTTTGTTCGGTTTCACGAATATTTTGTGTATTCTTTGTATATTTATCCCTTGGAATTTTGGTAATATTTTGGATTGTAATTTTTGGTATTTGATGAGTTATATTATTTAAAATCCTAAAATAATATAACTAATACACATAATATACAAATAATCACACACATGGCGTCATCTAAATATATATTTCCTAAATACATATTTAGTCACTTTTATTTATAAAACCAACCTCCAATATTTATATTTTTGAAACAAAAAATTGTGGCAAACTTTATGTGAAAATCCATGGCTTGAAATACACTTGTAAATATTTGTTTAAAAATAGTTTTCTAAGTATTTAATTTCTAGAAAAATTTTGCCAATGTTTCCCCTTAAAATGGAGGTTTCCATGCTTTCAAAGCATATCATTTTCTTTTAGAAATTCATCACCAATCATCAACAAATCATTCAAGACTTTCCATAAGCCAAAAATATAAAGTTTACACTATGACATGAACTTGAAATTTTGTAAAAGTTTGTAGTAACTTAGTATGTTGTTAAGTAAGATTAGTTACCCTTAAAAGTGTGGTTATTTGCTTGTAAATCTCTTTCTTGAAAGATTTAGTATTTTACAACTTACAAAATGATTTTTCTAAAAATCATTCTTTTGAATTTTTCTTGTTAACAACATATTTCTTTACTTGATTTAACACTAAAAACATGGTTAGTTTCTTTAAAAATCAAGATCTTGTAAATCTTGTAAATAACTTTGTTCTCTTGAAAATAATATCTTTGAAATCCTTTATTTTCAAGACTTATAACATGTATTACAAATCATCATACACTAAAACAAGTTTATTTTCAAGTTCATATTTAACATAAAGGGTGATCATTATGATTTTCTCAAGAATCATCCTCATACTTGCTAGATCATGTGTTTAATCATAATCTAGCAAGCTTCTTATGATGATCAACATCATAAACACAAGAAACCAACAATCAAGTGTAATACATACACTTAAAACAACTTGTTCTCCATGTATTTAAGCTTTATGTTTATGTTCATGATTATGTTTCTTCATGATCTTCATGTTTAACAACTTATATCATCTTTTAACAAACATAATATGAAGTAAAATGAGATTAGATAAGTCTTACTACTAGCACAAGGCTAGGGAAGAACACAAGTTGATGAAGATGATAAACTAGGTGGATAAAAGCACTAGAGAGAGGTCCTTCCAATTCCGTTGCTTGCAACCTTCTTAGTTAGGCTCCTAACACCGTAGAAGCACCATGGATTGGATGGAGATTGATTGAAAAGGGTGGGTTATGGTGGGAGTATGGTGGCCGTGAGTAGAGGGGAAGAAGAAGGGAGGTGATGTTGTTTGAAGTAATGAGAATGAAAAGTGAATGGACTCTTGGTTTTTATAAAAAGATTTCCAACATTAGTAAGGTATAAGGTATAATATGTCAAGAATATACCCTACAAATCTTATAAAATATTGAGATAAAATCAATGTGTGGGGCCCACTTCCTAACCGTCCACTAATGGGGGGGGGTAAAGTGTAACATTTCAATGGTTAGTTACTTGATTTAGTTGAAAAGTAGTGGTGCTAGTTAGGTATTTTATGTATTTAATGTTCATGAGATGTGTTATGATGTCCGGTGACCATAACTAGCTTTGTAACACTAAAACAATGCTTCTAGTGAAAATTTTATGTTGCGGGTAGTGTCCGGTTGTTTGTTTCGTTATTGTTCGTTAAAGTGCTGAATTGCACAGTTTAGTGTGCTTTATGTTGTATTTTATGACAGTTTCGGTTCCCGGCACTTAGGAAAGTATTCTGGACCATTAAACCACTTTTCTGCATTATTTTTAGATGTTAAATTGCTGAAAATTGCTGAATTTGTTTATTTACTGCAGAATTCTGCAGTTTTAGTGTGTTTCTGGCACTTTCCGGTACCTATGTTTTCACTAGGAAGGCAGTTTTGTAATCCCTACTTTCCTACACACTATCCTAGTGTATCACTTGGTTCTGGGGCTCATACTGTGTCTTAACATCATGTCTGTCTAAGTACTAAACTCCCATCAGTGCTTCTAGTTTGTCTGATAATTGTGCCAATTCTGTTCTGTGCATTAATAGAACTATATCGTGTAGCATGTAGTAGTGATAAAAGTCTTGCAACATGAAATGCCATTGTATGTATATAACAGTAATCAGAAATTCATTCGTCTTGTAAACTATACCATGCACATTTATTAAAGCACATATTATTGTTCAATTATTGTACGAAATGTACGGAAAAGTGCCAGTTGTCACATTCTCCCCCCGTTAAAAGAATTTCGTCCCGAAATTCAAGCGATGCCATCGGTTGCAGGGGAGTTGTAAATCAAATGTCGTCACTTAGGTTTAAAATTGGTCTTCATGTTCCCAAGTAAACTCTAGGCCATGATATGAATTCCAACGAACTCTAACAACTCAATTACGACTTCTCCATGTTTTGTGGACTCCCAGTCCGCAACCTTAACGGGTTCCTTAATAAATTGGAGTTTGTCGTTGACGTGAATCTTGTTTGCGGGAATAACGATTGTTCCTAGAGTCAGTGCTCTTCTAAAGACTAGACACGTGAAACGTGTCGTGATTACTGCTGAACTTCTCTGGAAGTTTCAGCTTGTGAGCAATGGTCCCGATCCTTTCCAGGATCTCGAAAGGTCTAATGTACCGCAGGTCCAAACTCCCACGCTTTCCAAATCATACCACGCCTTCCCAAGGCGAGACTCTCATTAAACCATACCTCTTATCTCAAATTCCAATGGTTTCCGCCGCTCGTCGGCGTTGCCTCTCGGTATATCACGTGTTGTCTTGATATGATCACATATCTGAACGATCTTGCCTATAGTTTTCCTGAACCAATTTGGGGCCAGTAAATCGTTTATCTCCGGTCTCCGTCCAACGCAACGGGGATCGACACTTACGTTCCATCTAAAACTTCACACAAGGCGGCCTAAACGACTGTGTGATAAATGTTATTGTAGGAAAACTCCACTAAGGGCAAGTGAGTATTCCAACTTTTCATCAAGGTTCATCACACAAGCACGTAACATGTCCATACAGTCTGTATCGTCTGTTTGCTATGGCCGTCCATCTGAGGGTGAAATGTAGTACTAAGGTCCAATCGTGACCTAAACGCCTATGAACGTCTCCTATATCTTTGGCATAAAACGACCATCTTGGTCGGGCATGATAGAATCAGGCACTCCATGACGTGCCACAATCTTTCTAGGCTAAATTTCTGCTAATTCCCTTGCGATGTCTTCCTCACTGTTTGGTAGGAAATGTGCAGTCTTGGTGTGTCGGTCAATAATCATCCAAATCATATCGTGACCTCTTTGGGTTCTTGGTAGCTTGTAATCAAGATTCGTTCCCTCTTCTTCATGAGGACCTCAGGCTGTTGCCACAGCCCTGATGGTTTCTGGTATTCTATCTTAACTTCGGCATAAGTAAGACATTTACCCACATAGGTAGCTATATCAGCTTCCATCTTGGGCCACTCATACTAATCCTTCAAGTCTTGGTACCTCTTGTCGGATCCATGATGGATTGAGTACCTGGACCTATGGGTCTTGCCCCAACATAAACGTTCGTAAATTATCGCGAAACGGAACCCAAAGTCATTCCATGAAGTACAAGGTTTCATCTTCCTTAGGCACTAATTGCACTTCCATTCATGTAACACTTCAGCTTGAAGGTTCGCTGATTTGAGCGTCTCTTGCTCAGCTTCAAGAATCCAAGTGACAAGATTTGTCTGTATGATTATCTCTAAGGCTCGCACCCTTAGAGGCTTTGTGCATTCCCTGTGGTTCAAGGCGTCTGCTACAATGCTTGCCTTGTTCAGGGGATACTTAATCTCACAGTCGCAATCATACAGTAGCTCACTCCATCTCGTTGTCTCATGTTTAAGTCCTTCTGATCGACGGTGTGCTGCAACCCTTGTGATCAGTAAAGATCGTGCAGCGTTTGCTTATACAAGTAATGACGTCAATTCTGCAACGCACAATTACTGCACCTAGTTCAAGGTCTCTTCCCATGATCCCTTAATCAACGTGACGCGTATGCGATGACTTGGTCTCGTTGCATCAACACGCAATGGAGACTTTGTCGAGAAGCGTCACAAGAACCGCAACTCTATTGGTGTTGTCAGATGAAGACAAGATAGGTGTCGACTAGGTTAGGGTTGTTAGCGGTCGAGCAGTCCTTATAAGGTTTTCTAGGAGTTGTCTGATACCGCCTACAGTCCCCAAAAATTCTTAGTTGCGTCCTTGGGACTTCTTAGTTCTTGATTGCAGGGTCGACATGAATCTCATTCCTATCCCCCACGTTTCCTAAAAATCTTACCTCGCGAATCCAAAGTTCGCACTTCGACATCCTAGCACATAACTGTTCTTTCTCTAAGAGTCCCAAGATTAATTGCAGATGTTGCTCATGACCTCCCTCGGTCTTTGAGCTCATGAGAATGTAGTCATTAAATATAATCATGATCTTACCCAGGTATGGCTTACTCACCAAATTTATGAGGCTCATGAACGCTGCCGGTGCATGTGTTAAGCCATATGGCATGACAAGGAACTCCTAATGCTCAAAGCGAGTCCTAAAGGTCGTTTTAGGGATACTTTCCTCCTTGTGCTCGAAGTTGAGGACATCCTGACCTCAAGTCGATCTTTGAGTGGTAACTAGAACCTTATGATTGGTTCAATCATGTCATCAATCCTTGGCAAGAGATACCGGTCCTTGATATCCAATTCCCTAAAGTTGATGCAAAATGGAAACTGCCAACTTTCTTCTCCTGTCCTTAACTAAGGATATCATGTCCTTAATTCCATCTTGGAGTAGTAGCTAAGACCTTGTAGTTGGTCGGAAAGTCATCCATTCTCGGTAAGGGGTACCGATTCTTGATGGTTAGTCGTCTATCTCCATGTACCCTATGCGTAATACTTTTCCACATTAATTCTTCCAAGTTCCCCTCAGATTAGGTTGTGTATGCGTGTAAAAAAACGGTCGTCCTTCTTCCTAACGAATAACACCAGGGGCTTCCCATGGTGAGAGGCTCAGCCTGGTAGATTTCCTCTACCTAGCAGATCCTGCAGTTGCATCGGCGGCTCCTGTATCTCAGACGAAGCTAGTCGGTAAGGCGTCATCTGTCACTGGTGCCGCTCCTAGCACTAGGTTTATCCTAAACGCCTCTTATCAATGTGGAGGTATTCCTGGAAAGTCTTCAGAAAAGGATTTTGGAGATTCCTCCACCGCGGGGATGTCTTCAGGTTTTGGCTTCTTGGTCTCCTTATTGGCAACATGAGCAGGGAAGGCTATGCAGCCTATTCGGAGGCGCTCCTGTGTCTCTACGACCAATGCGAGATGTCGCAAACCCACTGCCTTATGGGGCCTAGTGCCCTCGCACCTATTGCGAGCAAGTTGTGTACTATAAGTGTTTCATCATTCGTAAGAGGGATGCGAATGATTTTCCTTATAACGAACAACTTCAGCTCTACACTTGGATATCCAATCCATGCTGACTACTATATCATGACTTTCCAAGTCAATGGTAATAGAAGGTTTCGGCCTTTTAAGTTCCTAAAATACAATCCTTAATCACCTCCTTCGTTTAACTAACCTTCCATTTGCCAACTCTAAAGAATACGGGACGTCTATTCTACTCGAAACTAGGCCAAGCAGTTTTCTTAAGTTCTAAGGGTACATGGTTAAAGTCGGTGCCAATATTAATCAAAAATAGATGCATAAAGTTGGTTAATAGGGAACATACCCATAACCGCATCTGGATCCTGGCATGCTTCACGAGCTCCGACCGTGAAGACCCTTCCTTGTTTGGTTCTTCCTAGGGCAATCTTTCCTAAAGTGCCCTACTTCACCACACCTGTAGCAACCTGGAACTCTACCATTATCTCTTCCGTCTGGATCCTTCACCCAACAGGCATCCTTGCTGTGCCCTTCCTTTCCACACCTTCCACACTTAGGCCTCAGACATCGACCTTCATGGTAAAAATTGCATTCCTCGCATCTCGGCTTATTCCCCAAGTAAACCTTACCATCGGCCTTATTAGTGGCTCCATAAGCTTTCCTGCCACGAGGCGGGTTTACTTCCCTTCTTTTGTTTGCTTTAAAGCTTCCATTACTGGCTTGGGTGCCTATCTTTAGGTTCAAAGACTTCCTTTTCTTATTTCCCGAAGACTCCACATGAGTCTCTTTCTTGTTTGCCTCAGATTCCGGAAATTTTCCCATACGAAGAGCTTTTTCAGTAAGCGTAACACTCAGATTGATAGCCTCTATGATGGTTAGAGGCTTCGAGGCAGTAACCATGCTCAGAATTTGAGGTGCCAGTCCCCAAATGAATTGCTCAATCCTTTTGAACTCTGGCTTGACTAAGTAGGGAACAACCCTAGACAAGTCTTGAAATCGTTGGACGTACTGAGAAATCTTCGGCCCGTCCATTTTCAAATTCCATAACTCAACCTCAAGCTTCTGGATTTTGGCCCTAGAACAGTACTTCTTCCGCATCAATTCCTTGAGCTCGTCCCAGCTTAGTGCATAAGCAGTATCTTCACCAGGGGTCTGAATCTGAAGGTTCCACCAGGAGAGTGCGCCATTCAAAAACAACCTTGAGATAAAGGTAACACTCCGTTGGGGCGAACAGTTACTCATTCTCAGAACGAAGTCGGTCTTTTCTTCCCAACGAACAAATGCAACGGCGCCTACTGTGCCATCAAAATTCAATGGCTTGCAGTCCAAGAACTGCTTGTAAGTACAGCCTGAAACATGTGTGACACAATTCACGAGTGAGCATTGGCAGAGCACAATTGGAAATATCCAAAAGATTTGTAATGTGTCTTAGGTGACTTAACATTACCAGTTGGAAGGTTATTTCTAGGAGTGCCACCGCTGTGTTCTGAGCGGTTGGCCTCGTGCTGTGCAATTGCCTGTGAGATGCGTTCTTGAAGCTCGGCTTCCGTCCTTGGTAACGTATTAGCATCTATATCATGTTTGGATGGCATTTTCTTCTGGCAAAAAGGTATGGGGTAGATTAGACAACATTGCATAATTGTCTATGAGGTACATATTACCACAAGCGAACATGTAATCACCCAATTTCACATGCATATATAATCAACAATGTATAAGTAAGGAAACAACTACTGAGCTTTCATATATACTTGACAACTTGACTTATTGTTTGTAACGGGGAAAACAAAATGAACTCGAGGTTACATCACCTTGGTAATACAAGTTTCATAATATGAAAGTAGTAGTTATTTTCCTTCTACATTGGTTTCCTTAGGTCTTTAGCTTCACAAAGACGGGTATACTTCCCATGAGATGGGGGTCGTACATATAGAGGTGATTGAGAGTGTAACGTCACTGAGTCTTTCCGTGTGTTAGCCATCTTCACTTGCTTAGATATCGGTTCCTAACCAACTCGAACGGGTAGAAGTGTCAGACAAGAAGTAGGCAAAGACAGGTTTCCTACTTTGTAAAGTGCTAAGCCAACGGTCTAGGTATTGTTCTACTAGATGAAGGCGTAAACACCTAGAGATTATTTTTGGAGGGATGGTGATCATTAGCCTGACCCGCAGAGTCCACTAGGATTTCCATGCACCACAAGTCGTTATTACGTGGGCCCCCGTAATAATAAATTGTCTTGCATGGTCACCCCAACTTTCCCTCGTTCAAGCAGATAATCAACCAAAGAGGGGACACTACTGTCCTTATACCTCTGACATTGAAAGGATCATTGTGGTAGTCCACGCGCTAACATTCGTCATCGTTACGCGCGATGATTAAACGTAATAGGAATAAGGAGAACTCCTAGTAGTTGGAGGGGCACCTTTAAGATGAGTACTTCATCTTCCTTGTCTGGTCAAGTGTGTTATCAATCTTGCTTCACAAAGGCCACAGGGACCCTGTCCTGCTGATAAGGTTGTTATCCAAGGTAGCCTCCTCCGCCTTGCCATCACTACCATAGTCAGGCACCTTCGCATTCGAGAGGGAAGAGCAGCCATCTTCTACGGAACCAGCTCAGGGTCTCGGTTGGTAATCACTCCAGTCATGAGATTCGTAATAGACGCGAGGTCGACAGTCTCATCGTGCGAGTCAAGAACTATAATAGGATTCGGAGTCGAAGGTATCTTGTTCACGTCAATAATTATTCCGTACACTTATACGTATATATATATATATATATCAATAAATAAGTATGTTACTTAGAATAAATAGGCAAATAGATGCATCATGTCACATATAACTCTCGTTTGTCCTTTCGGGGGGGGGGGGGTCATTTTGTCTTTGGCAAGTCTAACTCACGTAGACTATGCCTTAATTGGCACTTTAATTTAGGGTATTCTCCTCCCTACTAATGTCCTTGCCTTGTCTTTTCTTTGAAAGATGTTTGACTCATGGATCTTGACGCTTTCGTGAATGCAATGAAAATCCTTTTTGTAAAATTGTTTTCGTGAGAGAGTCCTAGTGATTGTAGTCTACACTCGAGAAGGAATCCTAGTTCACTACAATCGAAGCTCTGATACCAAACTGTCACACCCTGACTTTTGCAGAAGCGTATGATGTGTGACTTGTTTAATACCATTGCATTCAATCATAATAAACTATTACATGATCAAAATGATGCTCATCCATTCATAAAGTTTAAAGTATTACAAACACCAGTTATTTAAGTCTTAAACACAACCTTCGGCTAAGTTACAAATCGAAAAAAGTGGATGACATCTAAAGTTGGAATTTACTTCTAGAAATAACAACAGCGCCCAAGATCTAACTTGTTACCTGAAATACATGTAATTTTGGAAAACATCAACAAAAGTTGAGCGAGTTCATGCATTTTGTATGAGTACTGAAAAACTTGTAAACCTTCGAGAACTCCTTTGAAAACAGGTATGAAAAGCATTTATGAACAAATCAAATTAAAGTTTTGCAAGGACATTAAAACATGTGAAGACATAGGGAGCACTCGAAATGAGTAGGCTTATACCCTCGTCGATTCCCTCGACTATGTCGAATTCCCCTTCGACTATGTCGAATTCCCCTTCGACTATGTCAATTTACCTTGACCATTGTCGATTTACCTCGACCGGGACACCGAAGCACTCAAGTGGTCACATAAGGATCATGAGTGGGGCTCGGCCGTACTCGTTAGATCTAACCTTCGTCCATAATTAAGAGTTAATGGCATTTCAATTTCAATCTATGCTCACATGATCTATAATTCATTTCCTAGCCAATTCATACCATTTAAACGTATGCAACATGTATTCCACCCCCGAGAGTTATAAATCCGAAAACAGTTAAGAGAAAAGGGGGAGATGAACTCACGGTTTTGCGTTCTTCAATCCGACGTAACTCACGCTGCTACTAGTGTGCACGACTACCTACAACGTACTTCGGTCTATTAGACGAGCGGGTCATGCCTTGACTTAGTATTAATTAGTGTCTTTGAGTTACGTTTCTTTGTGTCCTTAATATTATTCCAAGTTATATAATTATTTGTTAAAATAATAAATATTTTAACTTAAATTATATTTATTAAGTTTTGGAATAAATGTTAAGAATAATATATCTTAACTTGATACTTTCCAAGTATTTATACATGTATATCCTTCCCAAGGATGGGTGTATTTGTATTCGTATTCTTATACTCGTATATTTTTTGCCATGTATTGGTGTCGTATTCCAGAGTGTATTTACATGTATGAGAATACGTATCTTCTTCTAATTGTTAAGTATTCTTATACTTAATTTTGTATGAATTTTCTGGAACAATATTTCTTGTAAAACTACATTAATATATATTTCCAAAATATATATTTTGAGGAATACAACTTAGAAAAATTATTTGTAATTTTTCCTTTGGCAAAAATATTTAAAATTTTATATAAGTCTCAAAAATTAATATATTTTCAAGTCTATCTTAGAAAATATATATAAATCCATTTTCCTTTAAAAAATAATATACTTCAAGGTTAGTTAAGGAAATACATTTTCTCCGAAAATAATGTATTTCCTGTTTGTTTGAGAAAATATATATATTCCTTCCAAAAATAATATATCTTCTAATAATTCCAAGAAAATACATATATATTTTTATTTTCCCAAAATAATATATTTTTTCTTTGTCAAAAATATGATATAGTCTTGTAATAATTGTAAAAATCATATTTTTGTTTCCTTGGTGTCCAAAATATTATTTACCAAAAATATACTTGTGAATAAATTTTCCGGAATTTTTTTGTGAGTTATATTCCTTTGTTCGGTTTCACCAATATTTTGTGTATTCTTTGTATATTGATCCCTTGGAATTTTGGTAATATTTTGGATTGTAATTTTTGGTATTTGATGAGTTATATTATTTCAAATCCTAAAATAATATAACTAATACACATAATATAGAAATAATCACACACATGGCGTCATCTAAATATATATTTCCTAAATATATATTTAGTCACTTTTATTTATAAAAACCAACTTCCAATATTTATATTTTTGTAACAAAATTTGTGGCAAACTTTATGTGAAAATCCATGGCTTGAAATACACTTGTAAATATTTGTTTAAAAATATTTTTCTAAGTATTTAATTTCTAGAAAAGTTTTGCCATTGTTTCCCTTAAAATGGAGGTTTTCATGCTTTCAAAACATATCATTTTCTTTTAGAAATTCATCACCAATCATCAACAAATCATTCAAGACTTTCCATAAGCCAAAAGTATGAAGTTTACACTATGACAGGAACTTGAAATTTTGTAAAAGTTTGTAGTTGTGACAACCCATATTCCAGAACCTTTCCTTGTGCTGTGATGTAACCTGATGAACATTACGTGACTAGTTGACGTGTTTGATTTCAATGGAGTTTTATGTTTTGTTATTCTATGTGTTACATGAATGTGTTGTGAGTATGTATGTATAACAAACTTGGTCACACAACGACTGTCTAATCGCACAAGCCCTTTGGGCCGCACACCTTGTCTCTTGTCACACACCTCTCTCGGCCCACTCTGTTCGTACTCGAGAGAAAAGGGCAACCCAAGCAAGGGTTCGGCCCACTCTCCTAATCCGATTTAATGTACACGCACACACCCATCATTGGGGCTTTTGCTCCTCATAATTTGCAAGCAAGAAAACACACACACACAAACCCTAAAAGCTTTCTCTCTCCTTCTCACCCTTGTGCGACGACAAACTCATCACCACCGAAGCCTACATGGATCACAGCACCTTCCTTCCATCTCGATCACACACTTAACTTTTGGTTAGTCCCTAGTTGTGTTTCGGCTTATGTTCTTTATTTTTTTTCAGCCGTGTGTTAATATGATGTGTGATATGATCTTATACGATGACTTAGGGTTTCATATTAATAGAATCATTGATGAAACCGTGCTCATGAACCTGAGAAAAAGGAGTTGGTATGATGTTAACATGTATTAGGGTATTAATAGGGTAGAGTTTATGCAAATCGGTTCACATGTGAATGTGACTAATTGATCAAGGGTTTGAGTGGTCCATGATTTCATGTTGATTTGAAGGCTTGCATGCAATCTAGTTGAGGAACTAATTTGTGTATTGAAACTATTTATGTGCAATCTTGAATTGGGTTTAATCACATGATAAATTGTTAGCCATAGGTTGCATGATGGTTAGGTTTGCAGGTTAGAAGATCCGGTTGAATGTTAAATTGATTGTTCTTGATTTGATGATGATTAAGGTAATATGAATGTGCATGATTTCTGAATTCAATGCTGTTTAATCTGATTTGAAACTGCCAAACTTGTTAGCAAAGGTTACGGAATTAATGAGCTGCAAATAAGGAAGTTAGTTACACACCTGGTCTCGACACGGGTTGCGAGTCGAGAACTCACAGTCTCGACTCGAGACCGCATCTCACCAGCACTCAAACAGCAAGACTCGAGACCACGGTTGCGGGTCCTGTTGCGACTCGAGACCTGACTAGAGACCACCTGGTCTCGAGTGATGAATTCATGACCCGAGACCACACTGTCTCGACTCGCGATCCCTAGTCTTGACTCGAGACCACATAATCACACATTCGATTTGGACTTGCACTGTTACGGGCTTAAGTAATTGGGCTGCACATGTGGGCTTTGTTTGTTTACGTGATTAATACTGTTGAACTCGTACTGTTGTTGAACTGCCATGATACTATGTGTATGCCATGTTCACTCTGTGTATGTAAACTGTTAGTATTTGTCTAGACATACGTGTATTACTTGGACATAGACCTGACTTATACGGTAACCATGTTAGGACGTGGTTGACCACAATTAGCTCAAGTGACCTTTCTGTCTATCTGCTGAGATAATCTAAGGTGAGTTCACACTTTCTACAAGGCATGGGATTCCCGGTGGGTTGGGAATGGGTTAAGAAGCTAAAACGAAATCTACATATTCACCTCTAACAGAATATGTACCTTGGTCCTTGGTTGGGAAGGACGACTACATTTAACCTACGTATTCTCGGTTGGGTAGAGTACGTACCTCCGTCCTCGGTTTGGAAGGACAACAACATATAACTTACTAGACAAAACTCTATCATGAAGTCCCTCATTTTTATATCGACTTAATTGCCAGGCCAATGGCGAGCGGGTCATTAGTTAATAGCGCTATTAGGGTTGACAAGCCTCACACCGTGCTGGTAGGACGGGCGTGTACTAATGGATCTGGGCACTTAGTCAATGATGATAGACATTGACGTAGGGCACAACTTCCTCAGTCTGTTGTCGATATGGTAATGGTCTAGTGGTTTACAACATGGGGTAACCCCCACTGGTTATGGTTTGGGAAACAAGGAACTAATTGACTACTGGTTATCGAATGAACTTATGGTTTTTGAAAACAACTTTAAACTGGACAACCAACTTTGAACTCGCTCAACTTTGTTGTTGACTCATTGTTACATGCCTTGTAGGTCGATAGGTACTTAGCAGGAGCTTGCATGGGAGGTGTCGTTGTGGAGCATGGACATTGAGTGTTCATGATGAACTTAAACACTTTTAACTTATGATTTGGGTTTTGAACTACTTGCTTCCGCTGATTACTTAGACTTGTTAAACTGTTTTTGAACACCAATTATATTGTGTGGTTGGACTTTTATTTACTTTATTATATCATTCAATATGATTGGTGGCTTGATCCTGGTCAGTCGCGCCTCCTGCGGTGACACCCCGCTTGTGGAATTTGGGGGTGTGACAGATTGGTATCAGAGCCATTGGTTATAGTAAACTTGGTTTTAAAAAGGGAAAATCTTTTTGACAAAACCAGACTATAACCTGTACAGTGCTCAACGATCCACAACGACGCTTCGCTCCACATGCAAGACTCAACATTATATGTGATATGGTTTGTGTTTATGTTACCTATCTGTTAGTTTACATAGTGCATTGATCATGGTATGCTTAGTTAGCATTACAATTGATGTTTAAAAACCTGTGTGCTTACTCTCTTCTGTCATCACACACTTATGCACTTTCGCGACACTTCTCTCACTTGTGCTTTCCTTGATGTGAAGATCATGAGTGGACTTTTGAACTTGACTCAAGCCCAGCTGACGGCTCTTATCAATGAACGAGTTGCTGAGGCACTCGCAGCAGCCCCTGCAGGAGGTATAACCTGCCATTCCGCCCTATCCTAGGATGTTTAGATCATACTCTCGTGAACCAACTCTTGTGCTTAACTTTGTCCTTTCTTACTCTCGCGATAGGTCAACCTGCTCAGCCTCCTGTGTGCACGTTCAAGACCTATATGGACTGTCGACCTAGTACTTTCAATGGCACCGAAGGAGCTGTAGGTCTTCTTCACTGGTTCGAGAAGATCGAGTATGTTTTGGAGATGTGTGAATGCCCTGAAGCTCGTAGTGTGAAATTTGCCTGATCAGTGAGACGATGAGCTAGCCGGATCAGTGAGATGATGAGCTAGCCGTATGACTTGCTGAATGGTACCAAAGTTAGCCGCAGTCACATGGCTCTGAATTTCCATCCCACTTGCGCTTGTTGTCGCTAGGACTGAATGGTACCAAGGAGCATCTGGACTGAGTCTCAACAGCGAAGGACTGAATGGTACCAAGGAGCATCTGGAGTAGTGGTAGCACTAATACGCTTAGGCATCTGGAGTGTGGTGCTGAGGGTCATTTCAAGAGACACTGTCCACAGTTGAATCAGAATCAGAACAACAACAACAACCAAGGAAATGGGAACAACAATGGGGGTAACAATGACGACAATGGTGCCAGGGGACGTGTCTTCGTGATTGGTCAGGGGGATGCAAGGAACGATCCCGATGTTGTGACGGGTAAGTTCCTACTAGACGACTTTTATGTTACTGTTTTATTTGATTCTGGTGCCGATACTAGCTACGTGTCCTTAAAAGTTAGTTAGATGCTTAAGCGTACCCCAACACTTTTGAACACCAAGCACATTGTAGAACTAGAAAATGGTAAAAGTTTAGAGGCCACACACGTAGTTAAGGGTTGTAATCTTGTTCTTGCTAATCAGACCTTCTCTATCGACCTCATTCCTATCGTTCTGGGTAGTTTCGACGTTATTATTGGGATGGATTGGTTATCTGAACACCAAGCGGAAATTCTTTGCAAGGAGAAAATCGTTCGCATCCCTCGTTCTGGTGAAGAACCCCTCGTGATTCGTAGTGACAAGAGTGGTGCAGTCGTAGGCATCATCTCTTTCCTTAAGGCCCAGAAGTGCTTGCGAAAGGGCCACACTGCTATTCTAGCCCTCGTTACTGCCACCTCCACGAAAGAGAAGAAGATAGAAGACATTCCCATCGTACGAGATTTTCCTGAGGTATTTCATGAGGAATTACCTGGTCTTCTGCCTCATCGTCAGGTCGAATTTCAAACCGAGCTAGCTCCTGGAGCAGCACCAATAGCTCGTGCACCTTATCGTCTGGCTCCATCAGAATTGGAAGAATTGTCTGCGCAACTACAAGAGCTATTAGACAAAGGTTTCATTCGTCCTAGCTCTTCGCCCTCGGGAGCTCCAGTCTTGTTTGTGAAGAAGAAAGACGGTACCTTCCGAATGTGTATTGACTATCGCGAACTCAACAAGGTGATCGTGAAGAATCGTTATCCTCTCCCACGTATTGACGACTTGTTCGACCAGTTGCAAGGGTCGAGCTATTACTCAAAGATTGATCTGAGATCGGGATATCATCAGCTGAGAGTCCGAGATGAGGACGTCTCCAAAACAACATTCAGGACTCGTTTCGGGCACTACGAGTTTCTGGTTATGCCTTTCGGGCTGACAAAGCACCTGCGGTCTTCATGGATCTTATGAACCGAGTGTGCAAACCTTATCTGGGTAAGTTCGTTATTGTTTTCATCGATGACATCCTGATCTTTTCTAAGAGTCAGGGGGAACATGAGCAGCATCTGCGATTTATTCTGGAACTTCTTCGAACAGAGCAGATTTATGCTAAGTTCTCGAAATGCGACTTTTGGCTTTGTGAAGTCCATTTCATAGGCCATGTGGTAAATGAGGATGGGATTCATGTGGATCCATCCTAGGTTGACTCGATCAAGAACTGGCCTGCGCCCCGTACACCAACAGAAATCCGCCAATTCTTGGGTTTGGCGGGTTACTACAGAAGATTCATCAAGGATTTCTCGAAGATTGCGTAACCTCTCACTTCACTGACTCAGAAGGGTGTCACCTATCGTTGGGGTGATGCACAGGAGTCCGCATTTCAACACTTAAAGGAGAGACTTTGTAGCGCGCTTATTCTCTCATTACCTAAAGGCACCGATGATTTCGTGGTTTATTGCGACGCGTCGATCCAAGGACTTGGTTGTGTGTTGATGCAACGGGAAAAAGTCATTGCTTATGCATCGCGCCAACTTAAAGTTCACGAAAGGAACTACACTAGTCATGATCTGGAGCTGCTGTTGTTTTTGCACTCAAGATATGGAGGCATTACCAGTACGGTACCAAGTGCACCATTTACACCGATCACAGGAGTCTCCAACATATCTTCGAACAAAAGGAGTTGAACATGCGACAGCGTCGATGGGTCGAACTCCTAAATGATTACGAATGCGCGATCAAGTATCATCCGAGCAAAGCCAATGTTGTGCCCGATGCCCTCAGCCGGAAGGAGTCTAAACCTAAGCGTGTACGTGCGTTACAGTTACCATTCACTCTAGTCTCCCCGCTCAGATACGAGATGCTCAGGTTGAAGCATTGAAAGCAGAGAACATCAGGGCTGAGTCCCTACGGGGATCGAAGAAACGGTTAGAACAAAAGGAAGACGACACTTATTACGTGACAGGGCGCATCTGGGTTCCACTCTATGGTAATCTATGTGAGCTTGTGATGGATGAAGCACATAAGTCTCGTTACTCGGTACATCCTGGTTCGTATAAGATGTACCACGACCTTAAGACTACGTATTGGTGGCCTAGTATGAAAGCCAGCATAGCAACCTAAGTTAGTAAATGCTTGACTTGTGCGAGAGTCAAAATAGAGTACCAGAAACCATCAGGCCTACTTCAACAACCAAAGATACCGACATGGAAATGGGAGCAAATTTCCATGGATTTCGTTACTGGCCTGCCAAGATCTCAACGCAGAAATGATACCATTTGGGTGATCGTGGATCGACTGACCAAGTCTGCACATTTTCTGGCTATCAAGGAAACAGATAAGTTTTCTGCTCTAGCAGACATCTACCTAAAGGAAGTAGTATCAAGGCATGGGGTGCCAACCTCCATCATTTCTGATCGTGACTCACGTTTTACATCTGAATTGTGGCAAGCTATGCACAAGTCCTTTGGCTCTCGATTAGACATGAGCACGGTGTATCATCCACAGACGGATGGGCAGTCTGAACGCACCATCCAAACCCTTGAAGACATGCTTCGAGCATGTGTAATCGACTTTGGTAAGGGCTGGGAAAAACACCTCCCGTTAGTGGAGTTTTCGTATAACAAAAGTTACCACACCAGCATCCAGGCTGCTCCGTTCGAGGCTTTGTACGGACGGAAGTGCCGATCACCTCTTTGTTGGGCAGAGGTTGGCGACAGCCAGATCACTGGCCCATAACTCGTAGTAGATACAACAGAAAAGATTGCCCAGATACGACAACGAATGGCGGCAGCTCGTGACCGTTAGAAAAGCTACGCTGATAAGCGCAGGAAACCACTCGAGCTCCAGGTTGGGGATCGAGTGCTACTTAAAGTCTCACCTTGGAAAGGTGTAGTTCGTTTTGGTAAACGAGGCAAACTCAACCCGCGATATGTTGGACCTTTCGAAATCATTGAGAAAATTGGTAAGGTGGCCTATAAACTGAACCTACCTGAAGAACTCAGCGGAGTTCACAACGTATTTCATGTGTCAAATCTGAAGAAGTGTCTGTCAGATGAGACCCTCATAGTTCCTCTCAAGGAACTCACCATCGACGATCAGCTGCGATTTGTCGAGGAACCAGTAGAGATTACTGACCGAGACGTTAAAGTTCTCAAGCGTACCAGGATACCCCTTGTTCGAGTTCGTTGGAACTCCCGCCGTGGCCCAGAGTTCACCTGGGAATGGGAAGATCAAATGAAACACAAGTATCCCCAGTTGTTCGAGAAAAGTGAAACCACTACTGAGGCTGAAGCTACTGCGGAATTTCGGGATGAAATTCCAAACCAACGGGGGAAGGATGTGACACCCCAGGAAAACCAGGAAACCACTCAACCTAACTAGCTTCCTCAGTGAGTACGTGCTAAATTTCATGATAAAATTTCTTTCAACTTGGGGATGATGTGACAACCCGTATTCCAGAACCTTTCCTTGTGTTGTGATGTAACCTGATGAACATTACGTGACTAGTTGACGTGTTTGATTTCAATGGATTTTTATGTTTTGTTATGCTATGTGTTACATGAATGTGTTGTGAGTATGTATGTATAATAAACTTGGTCACACAATGACTGTCTAATCGCACAAGCCCTTTGGGCTGCACACCTTGTCTCTTGTCACACACCTCTCTCGGCCCACTCTATTTGTACTCGAGAGAAAAGGGCAACCCAAGCAAGGGTTCGGCCCACTATCCTAATCCGATTTTATGTACACGCACACACCCATCATTGGGGCTTTTGTTCCTCATAATTTGCAAGCAAGAAAACACACACACAAACCCTAAAAGCTTTCTCTCTCCCTCTGATGCGTGTGAAGTGTTATATATATTAGGTGTATATTTTAAGCCCTTTTTAACACTTATTTTAGCCAAGTTTTAAATTTATAAAACACGATATTTCACTAACACTAAACACACATATGGGCAAGTGCACCCATCGTTGAGTGTAGTATAGCGTTGGTAAGATACCGAGGTCGTCCAAGGACACAAGAGCTTTTAGTACCGGTTTATCCTCAACGTCTAACCAAAATAAAAATTTAGAAAAATGTTTTAAACTAAGAAAATTAAAAACTAACTAAAATGCTGAAAATAAAAATAAAAGAAAAACAGATAGACAAGATGAATCACTTGGTTCCGACTCGTATCTAGTATAACCTTTGATTATTTCCGCACTTTTGCACACAATTAAGAGATTATCTTAGTTATTGTAGTAGGCCCCTCTTTTGAAGGTGACGTTACCCTCACCCCAGTAGTTTGAGTCAGCAGGGATACAATCCTAAAAGGGTGGATTATTGGAAGATAATGAATTAAGTTATTAATGCAGTATTGTGGTAGGCCCCGCTTTTGGCGGTGACGTTACCCTCGGCTAAGTAGTCCGAGTCAGCAGGGATACAGTCCTAAATAGCCGGGTTATAGTATTAATAGTAGTTAACTTATGAGGGGATCAAAGAGTTTGGACCCCCGCCATCCAATACCGTGAAGTATTGAAGGAGGTCCTACTAAATTTGACCCAGGTCCATTGCAGGACCTCTAAACGCTGAACAATGGCAAGACCTTTACCAAACCGTTCCCTTAACCCCCGACCAGGTAGCCAACATACCTCCATATAGACCGTGGAGATATGAATGGTGAAAATCCTTTATTTTATATAGACAGTAAAATAATGCCAAGACACCACGGACAAACGATAAGGAAAGATCACCTTCAACATAAGTAACTAGTTATTAAAGTCATTAATACAAAACCAAATAAAAAGTGCAAAAGATTAGAAATAAAAAGTATTATACTAGACACTTTGTCTTCACCAAGTGATGTAAGAGACTTAGGCAAACATGGCCTTGATTGTCAAGAACTCTTACGATTAATCTTGGATCCCGAGACGACTCACACACTCTACGATGGACAATGGATGATGGTGGTGGATGATGGTGTTGTGATGGTGGTGGGTGGTGGATGAAGTGTGAGAGAGGTGGTGTGCCAAGGGATGAGATGAAATGAATCCAAGCACTCCTATTTATAGGCTGAACAGAGAGCTGGGCACGGCCCCGTGTCTGCTGGGCACGGCCCCGTGTCCGTCTGACAATCTCTCTCCTCATTAATTGTAATTCGCAATTACAATAAATGCGCCTGCTGTACTTTTGACACGCCCCCGTGTCCGCTGAGCACGGCCCGTGGTGGGCAATGGAAGCTTCTATAGGTTTGTCTTTTCTGCTGCTTCTTGGGCACGGCCCCGTGCTGGCTGAGCACGGGGCGTGTTCAGTCTTCTGATTTCTCTATTTTGCTTTGGAAGGTGCCGTTGAGGGGTCGGGCAGTCCACTAATATCCCTTTTCTTGTATTTATGTTGGATTTAGCTGTCTTTTTGCTTCTTTTGCGTTTTTGAGCTCATTTAATCCTAAAAATACAAAAGGAAGACAAAAACACTCTTTTTCCAATATTAGTACTTAAAAAGGGTTAGTTTTATGCCTCATTTGATGTAATTTATATGTTGCATTTTACACACATCAAATACCCCCACACTTGAACTTTTGCTTGTCCTCAAGCAAAACTCTTTAATATGTGGCTTACACTCCCAAATGGAATAGGTAGAAGAGAATGTTTTGGGCTTGTCGTAGAGTGTCGGGATTTCCAAGATCTTTTTGGGTTTTATTTTTATTTATTTACACTCCTATTCGTAATGATTTATTTAGAACCTTTCATAAAAGAAATTACTTAATTGGGCATAACATGCCTTTTTAAAATTCTATTTATATACAAGTTCACATACCTCATGGGGAAATCACTCACACTCGGCCGAAGGTGTATTTTTAGTGAATCACTCGAGAGCGGCATGGGACTTATTCCTACCATAGGCTTGCCAAGAAATCAATCCTCATCCTTTTTAACTTTTATACCTTTGTAGATATCAAGAGGACTTTGTGGGTTAAGGGTTAGGCTAGGGTTAAAGGTAGGTGGTTGGGTTAGTGGTTAGTAGAAAAAGGGCTAAAAGCGTAACAAGTGTCGGTTTTCGTATTTTTGCAACTTTTTATTTTGATGAAGCTTTTATTCAAACTAAGTTATTTTTGATTAACTAGTTTGTTTATTATCACACAATTTTTTTTTTTACGAAGAACCGAACTTGTTACTAAAATAAAGGGTTAAAAATGAAAAAGGTTTTGGTGGGTAAAAGGGTTTTTGTTTGGGTTATCAAACGAAAGGGTTTAGGCTCAAAGGGGCTAACTAGGGGGATTTTTGGGTAGGTGGTAAAAGAAAAAGAAAAATAATGGTGTAGAAATAAAAAGGGTTAGTCCTAATGCCTCCATCATTTACTTACTCGGGTTTAAGTTGATAAGGACCGGGAATGCATTGTCATGGCAAGTTCTAGAGTCGTAAGAACCAAGCGGCTATTCACACAAGAAACGAAAAATGAGCATTGAGTCAAATGATATGTAATTGTGTGCTCAATAAAGGCTCAAAACTCACTTTTGTGGGAATGGGTTTTTATGTGATCAAGTATATATAATCAAATTTTAAATAAGTTTGCTATGCCTTTTCATAATTTTCTTATGTTGGTTCTTTTTATCACTACGCTATCGGTTGTAAATTTGTAAAAATATAACCTTTTTGAGAACTTGAATTTTCCGAGTTAAACCTAGACAAGTAAAAAAAAATGAAATTTTTGAAAAAAATTTGGGGTGATTAGCGGTTCCAATAGAGTTTTGTGTAAGGCTTGTATTTAGGACTTGCAAAATTCAAGGTTTTAGCATCCCCCCCACACTTAAATTACACATTGTCCTCAATGTGTCCCAAAAATAAATTTTTAGGTTGATTGGATGTGTAAAAAGCAAAAATGTGTGTTACTGGGCACTGAACACGGCCCCGTGTTGTCCGGGCACGGCCCCGTGTTCAAGTGCCAGTAACAAAATTAAAACAAGAGAAACAGAAGTCTGGACACGGGGGCGTGTTGGGTGAACACGGCCCGTGTCCAGTTACCTGAACTGGGCATTTTCTGCAGGGTGCTCAGCACGGGGCCGTGTTGGTTGGGCACGGCCCGTGTTGAACCTTCTGAAATTGTCGGGTTGCCTTGTTCTTGTGCATGGGTTCATTTTTCTCGTTCCCCTTTTCATCCTTTACCACCATGAGTGTGTTTTATTCATTACAAACCATCCAAACCTTAAAACCATCATTTCATTTCATCATAGAGAGAACTTACATAGTCCTAAATAAAGATAAAATTAAAACTTAACTAAATAGGTCAGCAGGTACACGAGGTTATCATAAGGAGTTCTACTGTTTTAAGAAAATTTCGAGAATAGTTTCCCGATATAGTAGGACTTTTAGCCGAATGATTTCTTCCCTAAACGTTGTTTAAAGCCATTTTTCGATTTCCCTAGGAAGGAAGAATGCGGCTTCATTTTCTTCCGCAGCTGGTGGTTGAGGGGGAACATTCACCGGGACCCCTTGCACCACTCTTCGCGGAGGCTCTTGGTGCATGGCGTACCATTCGGCTGGAATGACAACTTCGGGTACCACGTTCCACGCCCTTTGGGTTATTATAGGTACCAAAGGCGGGGAGGCGAGAAGGTTCAACCTCTGGTGCAAGAGGTTTACTTAATGGAGAAAGCCCTCCAGCCCCACTGTAAGATGGTTGATACGGTCGACCAATGCTTCTTCCACTCCCGTCATTTCATCAATAGCCTCCCTTAGAGCGTAAACATAGTTTACAAGAGAGTCTTCTGCTGTTGAAGATCTCCTCCCTTGTCGGTTGCTTCTTGAAGATGATCCGCTTGTTCTGCTTGCCATTTTCTGTGAAGGAAACCGAAAAAAAAAAACTAAATTTTTACAAAACAGATCCTCGGACACGGCCCCGTGCTGGCTGAGCACGGCCCCGTGTTCATTTGTCTGCAGGATTTTATGCTAAGGAGTCTTGGAGTTTTAAATTATTCTCATGATTTTTAGCTAGTTTTTAGGCTTAGATAATTTAAAATAAAGTTATACAACTAACTTTAAACAAGAATCCTTAGCAAATAATCTTACAAACTTCACATAGAGGGTTGGAATCAAGGGATTTCCAAGCTTCCATGGAGGAAATTTTTGAAAAATTTTGAAAGAGGAGGAAATGAGTAAAAGTGGAAGGGACAAGAGGTTCCTTTGGAACCTTCTTTTAGCACTTACCTAGGATGGTATGAGTGAAAATCCCAGGAATCTCTGTCAATTGAAGTGGTCAAAAATGAGCAGGAATCAGGCTGCATTTAAAGAAAACAACAGTGCACTGGACACGGCCCCGTGTTGACTGGACACGGCCCCGTGTGCAGAGGAATTCCTGACACATTTTGTCCGTATTCTGACCAAATCAGCAGAGAATCTCATTGATGAGCACGGGGGCGTGTTGACCTGGACACGGCCCCGTGTCTGGAGGCTGTTTTATGGAGTTTTGCTTCTTCTAAGGATTTCGTCGAAATCGGGTGGTTCCTTACTGGTTGGAACAACCCCAAAGTGCCTAAGATACCTTAATTGTCCTATACTAAGGCGAGAACGCAAGAGGTTGTCGGTGAGGGTAATTCCTATTTTCATTCTAGGTGGACAAGTCCAACCCTTTCCCGGGCTCTTGTTAAAGAAGGTGTATGCCGAATCGCTCAGGTCTATGTATGCACCGAACGAAGTCGATGGAGAGTCCTTCACGGCACAATCGACACAGGGACGACTATCGTCCAAGTCTTTGCTAGGTACGAAGGTATTTTTGGGAGCAACGAGGTTGTCGGAATGCGGTTCCAACATCTCTTCATGGGTATCGTCTTGGGGTGGATCAATAAAATCCTTCCCAAGCTCTTCTAACCATTTCAGAATTAGCTCTTCTAGTTGAAATAACTCGTCAAGGAGCATTTCCCCTAGAATATCTGGCTGGGCGCATTCGAGGGAGAAATAGTGCTTATTTTTACTTTCGCCCCTCTTAAGGTTGTAAGAAGTCGGTGGGTCCATGTAGTGGGGCCTATAATTTAGAAAGTAGCATTTTACTTCTTCATGTTTGCCACCACATAATTGACACCACATACCATAAGAGAGCCGAAAGTAAAAACAATTACTATCACTCATGTTTATGTCAGAAATTACCAACCGCCGGGATCTAACGGTTCTGTTTTCAGTAACTGAAACTTGGGCACGGGGGCGTGTTGAGTGGGCACGGCCCCGTGTTCAGCTTACTGTCTGATGTAAAACAGGATTGCCAGTTCCAATGATTGAGCACGGGGGCGTGTTCAGCGGGCAGCTCTGCAGAAGTTGAAAAACTAAGAAAATCCTAAAAAAATAAAAAGAAAAATAAAAGATGATTAGGCCGTTGATTCCTAACTTTCTTAAAATCCTTGTGTCCCCGGCAACGGCGCCAAAAACTTGATGCGTGTGAAGTGTTATATATATTAGGTGTATATTTTAAGCCCTTTTTAACACTTATTTTAGCCAAGTTTTAAATTTATAAAACACGATATTTCACTAACACTAAACACACATATGAGCAAGTGCACCCATCGTTGAGTGTAGTATAGCGTTGGTAAGATACCGAGGTCGTCCAAGGACACAAGAGCTTTTAGTACCGGTTTATCCTCAACGTCTAACCAAAATAAAAATTTAGAAAAATGTTTTAAACTAAGAAAATTAAAAACTAACTAAAATGCTGAAAATAAAAATAAAAGAAAAACAGATAGACAAGATGAATCACTTGGTTCTGACTCGTATCTAGTATAACCTTTGATTATTTCCGCACTTTTGCACATAATTAAGAGATTATCTTAGTTATTGTAGTAGGCCCCTCTTTTGAAGGTGATGTTACCCTCACCCCAGTAGTTTGAGTCAGCAGGGATACAATCCTAAAAGGGTGGATTATTGGAAGATAATGAATTAAGTTATTAATGCAGTATTGTGGTAGGCCCTGCTTTTGGCGGTGACGTTACCCTCGGCTAAGTAGTCTGAGTCAGCAGGGATACAGTCCTAAATAGCCGGGTTATAGTATTAATAGTAGTTAACTTATGAGGGGATCAAAGAGTTTGGACCCCCGCCATCCAATACCGTGAAGTATTGAAGGAGGTCCTACTAAATTTGACCCAGGTCCATTGCAGGACCTCTAAACGCTGAACAATGGCAAGACCTTTATCAAACCGTTCCCTTAACCCCCGACCAGGTAGCCAACATACCTCCATATAGACCGTGGAGATATGAATGGTGAAAATCCTTTATTTTATATAGACAGTAAAATAATGCCAAGACACCACGGACAAACGATAAGGAAAGATCACCTTCAACATAAGTAACTAGTTATTAAAGTCATTAATACAAAACCAAATAAAAAGTGCAAAAGATTAGAAATAAAAAGTATTATACTAGACACTTTGTCTTCACCAAGTGATGTAAGAGACTTAGGCAAACATGGCCTTGATTGTCAAGAACTCTTACGATCAATCTTGGATCCCGAGACGACTCACACACTCTACGATGGACAATGGATGATGGTGGTGGATGATGGTGTTGTGATGGTGGTGGGTGGTGGATGAAGTGTGAGAGAGGTGGTGTGCCAAGGGATGAGATGAAATGAATCCAAGCACTCCTATTTATAGGCTGAACAGAGAGCTGGGCACGGCCCCGTGTCTGCTGGGCACGGCCCCGTGTCCGTCTGACAATCTCTCTCCTCATTAATTGTAATTCGCAATTACAATAAATGCGCCTGCTGTACTTTCGACACGCCCCCGTGTCCGCTGAGCACGGCCCGTGGTGGGCAATGGAAGCTTCTATAGGTTTGTCTTTTCTGTTGCTTCTTGGGCACGGCCCCGTGCTGGCTGAGCACGGGGCGTGTTCAGTCTTCTGATTTCTCTATTTTGCTTTGGAAGGTGCCGTTGAGGGTAGGGCTGGCAATTGGGTACCTGTTAAGACACGATTAGACCTGTTTGACTGAAAAATACACCCTTTGACTTTTTTAATTTTTAAAATAATTAAAATTACAATGTTAGGATCTATCATTTATTCATCTTTGTACATAAAACATAAAACTGTTTTATAAACATTAGGTAGAAAGTAGTTAAACGAGTCGTAATCATGTTTGAAACTTATGTTGTGCGCGTCGTCAGAAACCTGTTAAACCTGTTAAGACACGATTTGCCAGCCTTAGTTGAGGGGTCGGGCAGTCCACTAATACCCCTTTTCTTGTATTTATGTTGGATTTAGCTGTCTTTTTGCTTCTTTTGCGTTTTTGAGCTCATTTAATCCTGAAAATACAAAAGGAAGACAAAAACACTCTTTTTCCAATATTAGTACTTAAAAAGGGTTAGTTTTATGCCTCATTTGATGTAATTTATATGTTGCATTTTACACACATCACCCTCTCACCCTTGTGCGATGGCAACCTCATCATCACCGAAGCCAACACGGATCACAGCACCTTCCTTCCATCTTGATCACGAACTTAACTTCTGGTTAGTCCCTAGTTTGGTTTCGGCTTGTGTTCTTTATTTGTTTTCAGCTGTGTGTTAATATGATGTGTGATATGATCTTATACGATGACTTAGGGTTTCATATTAATAGAATCATTGATGAAACCGTGCTCATGAACCTGAGAAAAAGGAGTTGGTATGATGTTAACATGTATCAGGGTATTAATAGGGTAGAGTTTATGCAAATCGGTTCACATGTGAATGTGACTAATTGATCAAGGGTTTGAGTGGTCCATGATTTCATGTTGATTTGAAGGCTTGCATTCAATCTAGTTGAGGAACTAATTTGTATATTGAAACTGTTTATGTGCAATCTTGAATTGGGTTTAATCACATGATAAATTGTTAGCCATAGGTTGCATGATGGTTAGGTTTGCAGGTTAGAAGATCCGGTTGAATGTTAAATTGATTGTTCTTGATTTGATGATGATTAAGGTAATATGAATGTGCATGATTTCTGAATTCAATGCTGTTTAATCCGATTTGAAACTGCCACACTTGTTAGCAAAGGTTACGGAATTAATGAGCTGCAAATAAGGAAATTAGTTACACACCTGGTCTCGACACGGGTTGCGAGTCGAGAACTCACAGTCTCGACTCGAGATCACATCTCACTAGCACTCAAACAGCAAGACTCGAGACCACGGTTGCGGGTCCTGTTGCAACTCGAGACCTGACTAGAGACCACCTGGTCTCGAGTGATGAATTCATGACCCGAGACCACACTGTCTCGACTCGAGACCACATAATCACACATTCGATTTGGACTTGCACTGTTACGGGCCTAAGTAATTGGGCTGCACATGTGGGCTTTGTTTGTTTACGTGATTAATACTGTTGAACTCGTACTGTTGTTGAACTGCCATGATACTATGTGTATGCCATGTTCACCCTGTGTATATAAATTGTTAGTATTTGTGTAGACATACGTGTATTACTTAGACATAGACCTGACTTATACGGTAACCATGTTAGGACGTGGTTGACCATAATTAGCTCAAGTGACCTTTCTGTCTATCTGCCGAGCTAATCTAAGGTGAGTTCACACTTTCTACAAGGCATGGGATTCCCGGTGGGTTGGGAATGGGTTAAGAAGCTAAAACGAAACCTACATATTCACCTCTAACAGAATATGTACCTTCGTCCTCGGTTGGGAAGGACGACTACATTTAACCTGCGTATTCTCGGTTGGGTAGAGTACGTACCTCCGTCCTCGGTTGGGAAGGACGACAACATATAACTTACTAGACAAAACTCTATCATGAAGTCCTTCATTTTTATATCGACTTAATCATCGGGCCAATGGCGAGCGGGTCATTGGTTAATAGCGCTATTAGGGTTGACAAGCCTCACACCGTGCCGGAAGGACGGGCATGTACTAATGGATCTGGGCACTTAGTCAATGATGATAGACATTGACGTAGGGCACAGCTTCCTCAGTCAGTTGTCGATATGGTAACGGTCTAGTGGTTTACAACATGGGGTAGCCCCCACTGGTTATGGTTTGGGTAACAAGGAACAAATTGACTACTGGTTATCGAATGAACTTATGGTTTTTGAAAACAACTTTAAACTGGACAACCAACTTTGAACTCGCTCAACTTTGTTGTTGATTCGTTGTTACATGCCTTGCAGGTCGATAGGTACTTAGCAGGAGCTTGCATGGGAGGTGTCGTTGTGAAGCATGGACATTGAGTGTTCATGATGAACTTAAACACTTTTAACTTATGATTTGGGTTTTGAACTACTTGCTTCCGCTGATTACTTAGACTTGTTAAACTGTTTTTGAACACAAATTATATTGTGTGGTTGGACTTTTATTTACTTTATTATATCGTTCAATAAGATTTGTGGCTTGATCCTGGTCAGTCGCGCCTCCTGCGGTGACACTCCACTTGTGGAATTTGGAGGTGTGACAGTAGTAACTTAGTATATTGTTAAGTAAGCTTAGTTACCCTTAAAAGTGTGGTTATTTGCTTGTAAATCTCTTTCTTGAAAGATTTAGTCTTTTACAACTTACAAGATGATTTTTCTAAAAATCATTCTTTTGAATTTTTCTTGTTAACAACATATTTCTTTACTTGATTTAACACTAAAAACATGGTTAGTTTCTTTAAAAATCAAGATCTTGTAAATCTTGTAAATAACTTTGTTTGCTTGAAAATATTATCTTTGAAATCCTTTATTTTCAAGACTTATAACATGTATCACAAACCATCATACACTAAAACAAGTTTATTTTCAAGTTCATATTTAACATAAAGGATGATCATTATGATTTTCTCAAGAATCATCCTCATACTTGCTAGATCATGTGTTTAATCATAATCTAGCAAGCTTCTTATGATGATCAACATCATAAACACAAGAAACCAACAATCAAGTGTACTACATACACTTAAAACAACTTGTTCTCCATGTATTTAAGCTTTATGTTTATGTTCATGATTATGTTTCTTCATGATGTTCATGTTTAAAAACTTATATCATCTTTTAACCAACATAATATGAAGTAAAATGAGATTAGATGAGTCTTACTACTAGCACAAGGCTAGGGAAGAACACAAGTTGATGAAGATGATAAACTAGTTGGATAAAAGCACAAGAGAGAGGTCCTTCCAATTCCGTTGCTTGCAACCTTCTTAGTTAGGCTCCTTACACCTTAGAAGCACCATGGATTGGATGGAGATTGATTGAAAAGGGTGGGTTATGGTGGCTGTGAGTAGAGGGGAAGAAGAAGGGAGGTGATGTTGTTTGAAGTAATGAGAATGAAAAGTGAATGGACTCTTGGTTTTTATTAAAAGATTTCCAACATTAGTAAGGTATAAGGTATAATATGTCAAGAATATACCCTACAAATCTTATAAAATATTAAGATAAAATCAATGTGTGGGGCCCACTTCCTAACCGTCCACTAATGGGGGGGGGGGGTTAAAGTGTAACATTTCAATGTTTAGTTACTTGATTTAGTTGGAAAGTAATGGTGCTAGTTAGGTATTTTATGTATTTAATGTTCATGAGATGTGTTATGATGTCCGGTGACCATAACTAGCTTTGTAACACTAAAACAATGCTTCTAGTGAAAATTTGATGTTGCGGGTAGTGTCTGGTTGTTTGTTTCGTTATTGTTCGTTAAAGTGCTGAATTGCGTAGTTTATTGTGCTTTATGTTGTATTTTATGACAGTTTCGGTTTCCGACACTGATGTGCTAAAAGTGGTTCAACTAAAACAACTAAAATTACCCTAATTCTAGACTCTCTAAGTTTTAAATTTATAAAACTAAGACTCTCTAAACCCTAAACCACACGACCGGCAAGTGAACCGATCGATGAAGTATAGCCTAAGGAAGTCCGAGTATCGAACCCAAGAGACTCTACTGATTACGCTAATGACTCTATCTAGACTTAGACTGACACGACCTGACTAATTGTTTATTGATTGGGGGGGTTTTCTAAAGATCCTAATAATTATAATTAGAAATCAACTAAATTAACTAAACGAACTAGACACGAACTCACACGAAGGCTGAACTCAAGGATGATGAAGGAACTACCTAGACAGGAATCCTGATCGCTTTTAGTTATGATTATAATTGGAAGTTGTCTACTATGGAACCGGGATCTTAAAATTCTCACCTCTCGGGAAATCTAAGGACCCCTAACCCTTCTCAAGAGCACGCTAAGATCCCCTAAAGGTTGTTAAATTACCGGTTATTAGACTCCTTTACAAGACCTCTAATGGGGTTTATAAAAGTATCCTACAAGGCTCACTCCCTTACGAGACCTAAACCTAGGATAGGTTTGTTTTCTCAGCTAGACTTGCTAGACAGCAGCCAATAGGTTAACTTCCTAAGAAGGACCCACCTTGCGGTTTAATCACTTAGACCTAGCAATAATCTCGCACCTTACAGCTATTGACGATTAGTAGAACACTTGATTTTATAAAAATACCAATTATTACTTCTAAGGTTTATCGGCCGATTTAACCCTAAAGATTCAAGATTTATTACGTGATATAGACAGTCACCAAAATCTAAAACCTAGCACGACTCTATTATGTGATAAAGACCGTCACCAAGATTCATGCGAAGCAATAATCAATAATTAAACAACATCAAGCACGCAAACACATCTAACTGATAGAACAAACCGTTTACAATTTATAAACTATCCATAGCATTCAAAAATCCAAGAATAATCAAAACATATGCAATCATTCAACCATGTCTAGGTAGTAACAAGAAATCTAGCCGCTAAACATGTTCAAGAATACGATAATAAACTTGTTTAAATCTGAATTCATCATTGAACAATTAAAAACAAACGAAAAACGAAGAATCAAGGTGATAGAACCCGTAAACTTCGATCCCGAGTGCTCCCGAGTGTTCCCCGACGATTCCTAGCAACTCTAACCTTCAACAAGCTTCAAAACTGATGTTGTTCGTGCGTCTGATCTCCGTGCGTCCCCAGCAGATGTTGCGTCTGATGTCGATGAAGTATATAATATATATTATCTCCTCCTCCCCGGTCGGCTCCTCTTTTCTTTGTTTTTATTACTATCCCCACCGCCAAAATAAATGGGCTTGGCCCAGTTCGAATATTATGTCGCCCAAAAACAAAACTAACATGGCAGCTCATCTTTTTATGCGTCCAAAATCCTTTTCGCCCAAGTATCTCTGCATGTATATGTGATTCATGTAAATATTAGTGTCCACTTTCTAAATCTCACGTGAACTTCATGGCCCACCAAATACTTCAATTTGCTAGCTTTCAATTCTTTGCAGATAATCAACTCCTTTTATCTTTTTTTCTTTTTGTCGCACCTCCATTTTTAACAAACATATATATATATATATATACATGTAATCTTTTGTTTTAATAATATAGAGATAAGTGGGTTTGGCCTAATTACGAAAAATAGCGGCAAATTTCCTTCGGTCACTGGCACCCCACTATGCCCAACTGGCTGGTTATTTCCATATTACTCGTTTTCGCTCCATTTGCACCAGGACCTAGCAAAACACAAAATAATATAATATACACTAAAAACTAAAAAGAATAAATAAAAACTAAACTAAAACTATACAATTTACACACTTTACACGGGACAAATATGTGTATTTTACCCTACATCAAATATCCTCACACTTAACCTTTTTTCGTCCTCGAAAAAGAATTATGCAAAACGGAATCATAGTCGGAATAATCATTCGGGACAAAAGCTTAAATTACTTATTAAAACCGAAACTTGTGTTAGCCGGGATTGCAAGTATATTGATCCTCTTAAACCCAACCCGGTTCCAAGCCCTTATCATGCAATTTAGTTCAAGTTCGGTCAATCTACCTAGGGTCTCACGCTAAGAATCGCAAGTCCACCTAATCCCCCCTCAAGCTTATAGGACAAAAGGAACAACCACTGGGTTATTTCCTAACTGTTTTATACCAAGATCAAGAGAGTTTAAAATCAAATCTATTTTTCCATTTTGTTCTATTTTTTGTTCTTTCTTTTTTTTTCCGTTCGTGAGACTAGACGATGCTTTCCCTAACCAAGAGGTATTCCGGCTGTAGAGTCGCTATCCCCAACTCGGATTACATAGACCTGTGTTACTTTCATTTAGTTTCTAGCTCACTTAATTTTTTTTCTTTTTTTTTTCAACGAGATAATGACCAAAAACTCTAACGATCTTAGCTTATAACGGCATCCCTTATACTATTTTTGGCGGTTTCAATTTCCCCACTTTCCCTAGATGAGAACCCACTAGTAGACCGACAATTAGGTATATTTAAGATCAAAGGAACTCAGAACCGAACCGAGCCTACCCGCGCATCCCAAACTAGACACAAGCTCAATTAAATTATCTCATATTATTATTATTTGAACCCGAACAAAAACCCAACTTTTCTATCATTTTCCGTTTTTATTTTGCAAACTTCTAGTTTCAAAAGACATTTTCTAATTTTTTTTTATTATTATTTTTTTTAATAATGACTCAAGACACTACTAACTGGACACTAAACGATAGTTCCCATCCCCACACTTAAACTTTACATTGCCCTCAATGTAAGATGGAAACCGACTCAAAAAACTAAAAATAAATAAGAAATAAAAAAAACAAAAGGGCAAATCGGAAAGGACTTAGCTGGTTATATAATGTGTAAGCTCCAAATCTCTCGTCCAATCCAGCTCGATCGTATAGCATTTCATTCGCGATCGGCTTTGACTCTAACTGACATGCTTGATAAATGCCTTGAATTTAAATAAACAGCTCCAAACTCACCCGAATGGAAATTGAGTACGGGTGGTACATATTCGAATCTGCAAAACAAAAACAAGCAAAATACCAAAGCAATACCGACTAAAAAAAACGACTCAAAAACTACTAACTAAGACTCAATATACAAAAACTACGACTCTATACAAACTCTACAAAACCTCCCCACACTTGAATTTAATCAGGAGGTTTCTCTTTGACTTGAACCCTATCTAACCCGTTTAATTCCACCCGATACTCAAAAATATTTAAAAATATATTGGTGGAATTATAAAATATTTTAAAATTTTTAAACGGGTCAGACCACCAAAATTTAAACTTACCTGGAAGAAACCGAATACGTGGCATGTAACGAGAAGAATGATCGTGCGTGAACGGCTTCTTCTTCTCCATCTCGCCGCAACCTTCTATTCTCTTCCGGCTTGGATCCTTTTCCTTTCTTTTCTTTGCCTTCTCCCGTGGTTTTGTTGATTTTTCAGTTTCACTTAGTACTAACACCAGGGGCCAGCTGTGGTGCTCTTCCTCTTCCACCACCACTTCTTCTTGTTTGATGTCCGTCATTGGGTTTCCTTCAAGTAAAGCTTCTAAGTAAGCAAGGTCTCCCTCCGGATCAAACTCCTTTTCCTCTTCATCTACCGGCAACCTATCTAATTCTTCCCTAAATTCATTCTCCCAGGACATCCGATCTTCTCTAGATGGCTGCTCAACTTCTTCCTCCTCTTCTCCTTCTCTTTCTATCTCCACTTTTTCTTCTTTACTCTCCACATATCCCCATATTGTCTCTCCATCAGCAAGCTCGGGGAGCACTATCGCCTTATAATATGAGCTTTGAACTGTAACCCACTCATCATCATCATCATAGCCCAACTGTATCTGTTGCTTCTGCTCTCTACTTCTCCAACCCATTTCAAACCGAGCAGCGATCGCACATTCTTCATACCAGTGTGGTCCACCACATTCTTCACACCTTGGATCCCTTTGCCGACTGAGGTCACACTCTATCATTGGGCCTATTAGCCCGAACATTCGATCAAGTAGATCGATCATTCTTGGTAACCTTGGATCCCCGTACTCCTGAAACTCTTTTATTACTCGCACACACTCCAAAATTAATTCCCTGAGCTCGAAAAAATTAGGAAACCTCTCCTTAGCATTTGTGGGATACCCCTGCAAAGAATATTGTTGTGGCTGCACAAAGGGGTTAGTATCATAATCTGTAGAGGACCCCTCATATTGGGGGCATTTAACTGTAAAGTGAGGCCCTCCACAAATTTCACACATATCTACTAGACTCAAGAAAAATAAAATAAATAAGAAAACAAAAAAAAACACGGACAATTAGACTCCTATGACTCAATCTACAAAAACACTAGCACGTATAATGTCAGTTAAGTCCAAACAAAGTAATCAACGCAATCGCCAAGAGTCCCCGGCAACGGCGCCAAAAACTTGATGTGCTAAAAGTGGTTCAACTAAAACAACTAAAATTACCCTAATTCTAGACTCTCTAAGTTTTAAATTTATAAAACTAAGACTCTCTAAACCCTAAACCACACGACCGGCAAGTGAACCGATCGATGAAGTATAGCCTAAGGAAGTCCGAGTATCGAACCCAAGAGACTCTACTGATTACGCTAATGACTCTATCTAGACTTAGACTGACACGACCTGACTAATTGTTTATTGATTGGGGGGGTTTTCTAAAGATCCAAATAATTATAATTAGAAATCAACTAAATTAACTAAACGAACTAGACACGAACTCACACGAAGGCTGAACTCAAGGATGATGAAGGAACTACCTAGACAGGAATCCTGATCGCTTTTAGTTATGATTATAATTGGAAGTTGTCTACTATGGAACCGGGATTTTAAAATTCTCACCTCTCGGGAAATCTAAGGACCCCTAACCCTTCTCAAGAGCACGCTAAGATCCCCTATAGGTTGTTAAATTACCGGTTATTAGACTCCTTTACAAGACCTCTAATGGGGTTTATAAAAGTATCCTACAAGGCTCACTCCCTTACGAGACCTAAACCTATGATAGGTTTGTTTTCTCAGCTAGACCTGCTAGACAGCAGCCAATAGGTTAACTTCCTAAGAAGGACCACCTTGCGGTTTAATCACTTAGACCTAGCAATAATCTCGCACCTTACAGCTATTGACGATTAGTAGAACACTTGATTTTATAAAAATACCAATTATTACTTCTAAGGTTTATCGGCCGATTTAACCCTAAAGATTCAAGATTTATTACGTGATATAGACAGTCACCAAAATCTAAAACCTAGCACGACTCTATTATGTGATAAAGACCGTCACCAAGATTCATGCGAAGCAATAATCAATAATTAAACAACATCAAGCACGCAAACACATCTAACTGATAGAACAAACCGTTTACAATTTATAAACTATCCATAGCATTCAAAAATCCAAGAATAATCAAAACATATGCAATCATTCAACCATGTCTAGGTAGTAACAAGAAATCTAGCCGCTAAACATGTTCAAGAATACGATAATAAACTTGTTTAAATCTGAATTCATCATTGAACAATTAAAAACAAACGAAAAACGAAGAATCAAGGTGATAGAACCCGTAAACTTCGATCCCGAGTGCTCCCGAGTGTTCCCCGACGATTCCTAGCAACTCTAACCTTCAACAAGCTTCAAAACTGATGTTGTTCGTGCGTCTGATCTCCGTGCGTCCCCAGCCGATGTTGCGTCTGATGTCGATGAAGTATATAATATATATTATCTCCTCCTCCCCGGTCGGCTCCTCTTTTCTTTGTTTTTATTACTATCCCCACCGCCAAAATAAATGGGCTTGGCCCAGTTCGAATATTATGTCGCCCAAAAACAAAACTAACATGGCAGCTCATCTTTTTATGCGTCCAAAATCCTTTTCGCCCAAGTATCTCTGCATGTATATGTGATTCATGTAAATATTAGTGTCCACTTTCTAAATCTCACGTGAACTTCATGGCCCACCAAATACTTCAATTTGCTAGCTTTCAATTCTTTGCAGATAATCAACTCCTTTTATCTTTTTTTCTTTTTGTCGCACCTCCATTTTTAACAAACATATATATATATATATGTAATCTTTTGTTTTAATAATATAGAGATAAGTGGGTTTGGCCTAATTACGAAAAATAGCGGCAAATTTCCTTCGGTCACTGGCACCCCACTATGCCCAACTGGCTGGTTATTTCCATATTACTCGTTTTCGCTCCATTTGTGTCACACCCCGACCACGTAGAACATACGAAACGTGGCGGAAACATCGGGGAGTGTTGTAACAGAATTTAATGTTTCAAATCCATGGCAATAGAAGTTTCGTTTTATTAATTAAAAGTGATACAATGTCTAATCAAACAAGGAAAAACAACATAATTAACTAGTCTTGCATCTTTTATTGTCACTAAAGCCCAAGTCTGCCTATGTGTATCTTGATCATCTTATGCAACAGCTCCTGAAAACACATGTGAAAATAGGTACGTCAGCATAAAAATGCCTGTGAGATACATAGGTTTTGTGAAAATAGGTTCCATGACTTATGTTTGAGAAAATGTTTAGTCATGAACCTTGTAATTTGCTTTGTTTTGTAAATCATTTGAAAAACAATGAGTTCAGATGATATGTATAAAATAAGTGAATAATGTATGGTTAAATGAATAACCATAGAAAAATGGATTTGTATAAGATAAGTTGTTTGTAAAACAATGTCTTGTGAAAAGTATGTTATTTGTATAAAATGTTATATGTATCAAACTGAAATGATTTAAATAACGCTACAATATGTAATACCATACAAACACTTATATATAGGAAGTACCAGCGGCGTATCCACCATGCTTGTATCATATTACACACGCATCGTTACTTAATCACTTAATCAAACCAAACCAATGTCAAAATGTCTATGTCAAATATCCATGTCAAATGTCTATGTCAAATATCCATGTCAAATGTCTATGTCAAAATATCATGTATGGCAAGTGAAATGTCTCAACTAAACCATATACACAAAAACAAAGTATTGAAGTAAAACTTGGTTTAAATCAAAGTTATGTTTTGTGGGAAAATGCATGATCAAATGTCAATCATGTTAAAATGTCTATGCCGAAATGTCTATGTCAAATACGGTTCACACGGTTCACAGATACAAACGGTTCACAGATATCAACGGATCACAGTCAAATGATTACAACGGTTCAATATGTAGTAAAATGTGTTCATATGCTGGATAAGCATATGCAACAGAAAAGCAATGAAAAACGATGTACTAAGTACGCACACAATGGGCATACATAGCATGAAATGTAATGTAGAACGATGTACTAAGTACGCACACAATGGGCATACATAGCATAAAATGTAATGAAATCATGTACTATAATGTACTAATGAACATAGTAAGTATATGATGTCAAAACAGGAAAGCATGAAAGTAACAAGTAGGCACATGTGTTCCACCCCAAAACAGTTTGGAAAACAGTAAAAGAGGGGTCTATGTACTCACCTGAGATTGCTCAGTAGTCCTTGAGTAACAACTAAACAATGCTAGAGATCGCGGATATCAAACGGCACCTAGTATAGGTAGCTACATTAATAAACCGGACCTAAATCGGAAGATCGGGTAGCATTAGGGTTTGTAAACCAAACGAGTGTAGAGACTCGTGTCTTTTGGTTTAACAAAGCCTACATACTAAATGAAACTTAACCTAAGTGTCTACGACCCATTACGACCCGTTTAGGTAGCTTGTGCTACTTTAACGCGTCGTTCGCGTGAAACGCGTTCGGACCGCCTAACTAGCCCTATGACAAGTGTTATATGCCTAAACATATTACATAATCAGTTATGTGACAAAGGTTTAGGTTACATATGCTTAATTACCAATTATACATGAAAAGGGTATTCTGGTAATTTACCTAAGGCATATAAACTACCTATCATACAACTACTTAAACGATGTGACCATAGGGTATAACCTCGGAAGGTTATTCCCTACATACTATGGTCACCTAATGTGTTTGGTCGGATCCTAATGATCGACCAAACTGGGTCGGGTTCGAGGTATAAGCGATTTATTAGATCGCTTACCCTACGACCCTAGACAACGTGGTAATCAGTAGGCATAGTCCCAAGGGACTATGACCATCGTGATTACAATCACGTTGCGAAGTTCTAGCGAACTTCGCATTGACCATTACTGGTCAACGCTGAAAGTCAAACAAAGTTTGACTTTCTGACTCGAAAAGCAGTAAAATAAGGAAAAGAACGAAAGAATACTTACCCAGGGTCCCCGAATGCTAACCCAGATCAAAATAGCTCAGGTATGAAACGAAGGTTCCAACTTAGAGTCTTTTCAATCAGATTTGTGGGTTTTGCAAGTGATTATGGTGGGTATTTATAGGATATGCACCACCGTTAGGATCGTTTCTCGTAGTACGTGATCGAATCCAAGGCGTACACTTGTTGGCAACTTGTGGTACCTCAATTTGCCACTCACCATAAGGTATTGACACTTGGAATTTGGGATTGGGGGTGCAAAACAGCTGTTTAACAGCTGTTAATTAAGTTTCTGATCTGATCATGCAGTCGCGTAGCGCTACTGGTAGGCCCTTAGGGCTCGCGCTACGCTACTGCCTCCATGATTCAGAATTGTTTCGAAAATGGCAGAAATGGTCCCTGCAGCCCGTTTAAGCGATTTTCGATCCGTTTGAACCCCGTTAACCTCATTTCAAGGCTCTAAAATGAAGTTAAAGTATAGGGAACTCAAAACATGCTCAAAAATATGTCGGATGTCGGTTCGTTTGGCCGTACGAACGCGATGTTCGCTTAATTACGACGGAATGCGCATAAGCGCGAAAAACGATCCAAATGACGCGACGAATGGATTTTTCTTAAGGCGAACACTAAAATATAATGTAGTCATGCTTACATAAATTTTTGGATGTCCAGATGTATTCAGAACGTAAGTTATGCGCGAAAATGCAAACTTGTGCACTTTTTGACACTTTTAGTCCCTGAATGACCCAAAAGTTTATTTTAGCATACCGAACCCCTCAAAGCCTATTTCTAAGCTATGTAAAGGATATTTATGGTATGTTTAACTTATGGTCATGTTCCGGAATGTCTGTTACAGTTCAAATTGGCATACTTTCGCAGTTTGTCAACTTTAGTCCCTGTAAGCGATTTAACATGTTTTTGCCATACCAAAGCCTTCAAAACTTATTTCTAAGTTATGTAAAGGTTATTTAAGGTATGTTAAGCCTATTTCACTATTCCGGAGTGTTCGTTGCATTAAACTGGTTATATTTACGCATTAGTGCGCGTATAACGTTCCAGAAAGCGATATAGTGATTGAAATCGAACAAGAATTAATATGTGTAAACGATACACATATTTTTACAAATCCCAAGTATGAAATACAATATTTCACTGGTTGGGCATTTGTTTGATGGTTGAAATGACACAGGTGTTACAGTCTCCCATACTTTAGGAAATTTCGTCCCGAAATTAATTCGTAGGAGTCTGTCTATGACTTTGTTTCAAATAGTCATCAAAGATATGTAAAGCATAATCTGATTATTTTCCTCAACGGATATTTTTCAGAAGCGAAAATGAACGAGCAGAGTCATTTTCTTCAACGGGTTCTTCGGAAATGGAAAATAAAGGAATTAACTAAACGGATATACATTTCCCTCAACGGATATTCTTCAGAAGTGAAAATGAATGGATGATTCATTCTTTCTCAACGGATTCTTTGTCAGAAATGGGAATGAAGGAATAATCCACGGATATTCATTTCTCTCAACGGGTATTCTTCAGAACGAAAATGAACAAACGGGGTCATTTTCCTCAACGGTTTGTTCTTCAGAATTTGAAATGAAAGAAAAATCAACGGATATTCATTTCTCTCAACGGATATTCTTCAGAACGAAAATGAACAAACGGGGTCATTTTCCTCAACGGTTTGTTCTTCAGAATTTGAAATGAAAGAAAAATCAACGGATATTCATTTCCTCAACGGATAAATCTTCAGAAACGAAAATGAACTAACGGAGTCATTTTCAACGGTTATTTCCTCAGAGTTGGAAATGAAGGATTACACAACGGATATTCATTTCCTCAACGGATATTCTTTAGAACGAAAATTAATGGATAATTCATTTTCCTCAACGGTTATTCTTCAGAATGGAAATGAAAAGATAATCAACGGATATTCATTTCCTCAACGGATATTCTTCAGAAGTGAAAAATGAATAGCTAGTTCATTTTTCCTCAACGGATGCTTCATCAGAATTGGAAATGAATAGGGTTAACTCTTGATACATGATAGAACTTGCTGTGATTTCTGTGCACTAAATTCCATAATTATGTATGCATCCATAATTACGTAATTCCTTGCACAGTCCGCACAGTTTGTTTTGAAATGTTGTGGGGAAAGATATCAAACCTGAGATGAGAGTGACTAGACTACCATAGGGTCCTTTTAATTAGATCAACAGAGGATCTTCTTAATTAGGCCACTAAGGAGTCCTTTCAGCTATATCATCACATGATATCCCTAACCAGATTTTTGGATCAATCTGTTTAACTAGACCACTAAAGGGGTCTAATTATGAAGTAGTACATTATAATCCAAGGGACTTTAACTACAACGTAGAAGTCCATTAAGGATTTAAGTAGTACCTTTGGGTATCCTACTATGAATCTCTTGCACAAAGATATGTAAGATTTTACGAGGATTTGAATAACATAAATTGGATCACATGACACATAAAGGATAACACATAAGCACATAACCACATAATTGTTTAATTGTTATTTTCTTGTTATTGATTGCTATTAACTTGGCGCCTCGTACATCGTTTCTCTTGGAAGAAACGGGTACTTAGGATTTTCGTGGAAACGCAAGAGATTATACAAGGGAAGAAATTTGGAAGTAGTCTGTTCTTCAAGGAATGCGGTTCCTTGATTGTCGGTATTGTATGGGATATGTTTATACATGCAACCACATACACATATTGAAATGTAAATGAAAGATTTATTTATAAACAATAATAACAACAACTGTTTCATAGATTGTGATAAAAGAAAATAATACACAAGGCTCGATTATTTTCTAAACAGCGTTATCTTCTGTCGGTCAGATACTCATCCCTGCGCTGGATTTGCATCAGCAAGTCTTGGGCAATTTCTACTAAAATGGCCCATCTCGCCACAGTTGTAGCAAGATCCCAGTGGGAAACGAGCTTGAGCAGGATTGTTGTTAATCTGATTTGGTGCTGCTGCTGTTGGGCAAACCCTCGCTGTATGACCTATAAGTCCGCAAACTTGGCATGTGCGGCACTTCACACCAGCATGATGATGTAGGCCACATTGGTTGCACATGGGTGCAGTTCCTTTGTAGGGTTTCCTGGCAGGGGGTTGAGCTGGTTGGTTGGGGACGGCTTGATCATTGTGAGCGACCACGACGAAGTTCTGAGAAGCCTTTCGCTTCTTTGACTTCTTAGAGGATCCAGTCTGTTCATCCATGGTCTTTGATTCCTCGATTGGTTTCGATTCCTCGACCAGTTTCTTGTCACCCTTTCGGAAAAGCTTACGTTTCCTGATCTGCGATTCAGTCAAGGTTGCAGATAACTCAATGGCCTGCCTAACAGTAGTAGGGTTGCTACCAGTCAAAATGTCTTGTATTGAGTCGGGAAGGCCATCAATGTACTTTTCGATCGCCTTATCCAAAGGCGTGACCATGTTTGGGCATAACAGACTTAACTCCTCATAACGGTCCGTGTAGGCTCGATGCTCACCGCTGTCTTGCTTAAGATCATCAAATTCCCTTTCCAAAGCCCTGATCTCGTGACGAGGACAAAACTCCTTCATCATGAGAGCCCTAAGTTCGGCCCATGTCTGTGCTAGAGCAACTTCTGCACCACGATCTCTCATAACCCCATTCCACCACGTAAGGGCTCTCTTCTGGAATACACTCGAAGCAAACTCGACCTTGCGATTGTCAGGACACTGCACATGGCGGAAAGTATTCTCAATGCTCTCGAACCATTGAAGAAGCCCAGTCGCTCCCTCAGAACCACTAAACTTGAGTGGTTTCGCCGAGTTAAAACTCTTGAAATTGCATGGACCATTGTTGTTGTTGTTGGCTTGATTCCATTGAGCAAAGAGGTTTGGGAATTGAGCAGCCATTTGCTGCGCAATGATTTCTGCCAATTCGGCAGTCGCTATCTGGCTTTCGCGTCGAGGAGGCATTCTAAAAGAGGAAACATGAAATGAAACGAGTGAGAGGATTAGACGAAAAGAATGAGATGAAACAAATCTGATGAAAGCAAGGATAGTGGTCATTTGTTTGTTACTACAAAGCAACAAACGACCCGGTGAAAAGTAAATAGGTCAAAAATAATGTATTGCGAAGATATGCTCGCCTATAAGTGAACACTCATCCCAAGAATTCCCAGGTAAGCACAACTGGTCTCGCGTCTGATGAGATGTATACGAAGTGCTTGCCTAGACAGAAAACCCAGAATACAGGCATTCACCCTTCCAGTTTGCACGTGTTCACATTATTTAAAACCCAAAACCTTGACGAGATTTTGAAAACTCAAAGGGGTTCAAAACCATATAACAGAGGGTTCAAAACCTAGTAATCAATCATCCTAGAACAGATGATTAGTTTTCAAAGCGGTTTTGAAATTTATGTTCTTGTTGTGGTCGTCGCCTAAGGATAGGTGACAGTATTGTTTTATGACTAAACGCAGGTAAACTCGCGTTAGGGTCCTAAGAAGGTTATAGACTAGGTCAAAGCATTACTAATAACCTAATTCCCTATAACCATTGGCTCTGATACCATCTTTTCTGTCACACCCCGACCACGTAGAACATACGAAACGTGGCGGAAACATCGGGGAGTGTTGTAACAGAATTTAATGTTTCAAATCCATGGCAATAGAAGTTTCGTTTTATTAATTAAAAGTGATACAATGTCTAATCAAACAAGGAAAAACAACATAATTAACTAGTCTTGCATCTTTTATTGTCACTAAAGCCCAAGTCTGCCTATGTGTATCTTGATCATCTTATGCAACAGCTCCTGAAAACACATGTGAAAATAGGTACGTCAGCATAAAAATGCCTGTGAGATACATAGGTTTTGTGAAAATAGGTTCCATGACTTATGTTTGAGAAAATGTTTAGTCATGAACCTTGTAATTTGCTTTGTTTTGTAAATCATTTGAAAAACAATGAGTTCAGATGATATGTATAAAATAAGTGAATAATGTATGGTTAAATGAATAACCATAGAAAAATGGATTTGTATAAGATAAGTTGTTTGTAAAACAATGTCTTGTGAAAAGTATGTTATTTGTATAAAATGTTATATGTATCAAACTGAAATGATTTAAATAACGCTACAATATGTAATACCATACAAACACTTATATATAGGAAGTACCAGCGGCGTATCCACCATGCTTGTATCATATTACACACGCATCGTTACTTAATCACTTAATCAAACCAAACCAATGTCAAAATGTCTATGTCAAATATCCATGTCAAATGTCTATGTCAAATATCCATGTCAAATGTCTATGTCAAAATATCATGTATGGCAAGTGAAATGTCTCAACTAAACCATATACACAAAAACAAAGTATTGAAGTAAAACTTGGTTTAAATCAAAGTTATGTTTTGTGGGAAAATGCATGATCAAATGTCAATCATGTTAAAATGTCTATGCCGAAATGTCTATGTCAAATACGGTTCACACGGTTCACAGATACAAACGGTTCACAGATATCAACGGATCACAGTCAAATGATTACAACGGTTCAATATGTAGTAAAATGTGTTCATATGCTGGATAAGCATATGCAACAGAAAAGCAATGAAAAACGATGTACTAAGTACGCACACAATGGGCATACATAGCATGAAATGTAATGTAGAACGATGTACTAAGTACGCACACAATGGGCATACATAGCATAAAATGTAATGAAATCATGTACTATAATGTACTAATGAACATAGTAAGTATATGATGTCAAAACAGGAAAGCATGAAAGTAACAAGTAGGCACATGTGTTCCACCCCAAAACAGTTTGGAAAACAGTAAAAGAGGGGTCTATGTACTCACCTGAGATTGCTCAGTAGTCCTTGAGTAACAACTAAACAATGCTAGAGATCGCGGATATCAAACGGCACCTAGTATAGGTAGCTACATTAATAAACCGGACCTAAATCGGAAGATCGGGTAGCATTAGGGTTTGTAAACCAAACGAGTGTAGAGACTCGTGTCTTTTGGTTTAACAAAGCCTACATACTAAATGAAACTTAACCTAAGTGTCTACGACCCATTACGACCCGTTTAGGTAGCTTGTGCTACTTTAACGCGTCGTTCGCGTGAAACGCGTTCGGACCGCCTAACTAGCCCTATGACAAGTGTTATATGCCTAAACATATTACATAATCAGTTATGTGACAAAGGTTTAGGTTACATATGCTTAATTACCAATTATACATGAAAAGGGTATTCTGGTAATTTACCTAAGGCATATAAACTACCTATCATACAACTACTTAAACGATGTGACCATAGGGTATAACCTCGGAAGGTTATTCCCTACATACTATGGTCACCTAATGTGTTTGGTCGGATCCTAATGATCGACCAAACTGGGTCGGGTTCGAGGTATAAGCGATTTATTAGATCGCTTACCCTACGACCCTAGACAACGTGGTAATCAGTAGGCATAGTCCCAAGGGACTATGACCATCGTGATTACAATCACGTTGCGAAGTTCTAGCGAACTTCGCATTGACCATTACTGGTCAACGCTGAAAGTCAAACAAAGTTTGACTTTCTGACTCGAAAAGCAGTAAAATAAGGAAAAGAACGAAAGAATACTTACCCAGGGTCCCCGAATGCTAACCCAGATCAAAATAGCTCAGGTATGAAACGAAGGTTCCAACTTAGAGTCTTTTCAATCAGATTTGTGGGTTTTGCAAGTGATTATGGTGGGTATTTATAGGATATGCACCACCGTTAGGATCGTTTCTCGTAGTACGTGATCGAATCCAAGGCGTACACTTGTTGGCAACTTGTGGTACCTCAATTTGCCACTCACCATAAGGTATTGACACTTGGAATTTGGGATTGGGGGTGCAAAACAGCTGTTTAACAGCTGTTAATTAAGTTTCTGATCTGATCATGCAGTCGCGTAGCGCTACTGGTAGGCCCTTAGGGCTCGCGCTACGCTACTGCCTCCATGATTCAGAATTGTTTCGAAAATGGCAGAAATGGTCCCTGCAGCCCGTTTAAGCGATTTTCGATCCGTTTGAACCCCGTTAACCTCATTTCAAGGCTCTAAAATGAAGTTAAAGTATAGGGAACTCAAAACATGCTCAAAAATATGTCGGATGTCGGTTCGTTTGGCCGTACGAACGCGATGTTCGCTTAATTACGACGGAATGCGCATAAGCGCGAAAAACGATCCAAATGACGCGACGAATGGATTTTTCTTAAGGCGAACACTAAAATATAATGTAGTCATGCTTACATAAATTTTTGGATGTCCAGATGTATTCAGAACGTAAGTTATGCGCGAAAATGCAAACTTGTGCACTTTTTGACACTTTTAGTCCCTGAATGACCCAAAAGTTTATTTTAGCATACCGAACCCCTCAAAGCCTATTTCTAAGCTATGTAAAGGATATTTATGGTATGTTTAACTTATGGTCATGTTCCGGAATGTCTGTTACAGTTCAAATTGGCATACTTTCGCAGTTTGTCAACTTTAGTCCCTGTAAGCGATTTAACATGTTTTTGCCATACCAAAGCCTTCAAAACTTATTTCTAAGTTATGTAAAGGTTATTTAAGGTATGTTAAGCCTATTTCACTATTCCGGAGTGTTCGTTGCATTAAACTGGTTATATTTACGCATTAGTGCGCGTATAACGTTCCAGAAAGCGATATAGTGATTGAAATCGAACAAGAATTAATATGTGTAAACGATACACATATTTTTACAAATCCCAAGTATGAAATACAATATTTCACTGGTTGGGCATTTGTTTGATGGTTGAAATGACACAGGTGTTACAGTCTCCCCTACTTTAGGAAATTTCGTCCCGAAATTAATTCGTAGGAGTCTGTCTATGACTTTGTTTCAAATAGTCATCAAAGATATGTAAAGCATAATCTGATTATTTTCCTCAACGGATATTTTTCAGAAGCGAAAATGAACGAGCAGAGTCATTTTCTTCAACGGGTTCTTCGGAAATGGAAAATAAAGGAATTAACTAAACGGATATACATTTCCCTCAACGGATATTCTTCAGAAGTGAAAATGAATGGATGATTCATTCTTTCTCAACGGATTCTTTGTCAGAAATGGGAATGAAGGAATAATCCACGGATATTCATTTCTCTCAACGGGTATTCTTCAGAACGAAAATGAACAAACGGGGTCATTTTCCTCAACGGTTTGTTCTTCAGAATTTGAAATGAAAGAAAAATCAACGGATATTCATTTCTCTCAACGGATATTCTTCAGAACGAAAATGAACAAACGGGGTCATTTTCCTCAACGGTTTGTTCTTCAGAATTTGAAATGAAAGAAAAATCAACGGATATTCATTTCCTCAACGGATAAATCTTCAGAAACGAAAATGAACTAACGGAGTCATTTTCAACGGTTATTTCCTCAGAGTTGGAAATGAAGGATTACACAACGGATATTCATTTCCTCAACGGATATTCTTTAGAACGAAAATTAATGGATAATTCATTTTCCTCAACGGTTATTCTTCAGAATGGAAATGAAAAGATAATCAACGGATATTCATTTCCTCAACGGATATTCTTCAGAAGTGAAAAATGAATAGCTAGTTCATTTTTCCTCAACGGATGCTTCATCAGAATTGGAAATGAATAGGGTTAACTCTTGATACATGATAGAACTTGCTGTGATTTCTGTGCACTAAATTCCATAATTATGTATGCATCCATAATTACGTAATTCCTTGCACAGTCCGCACAGTTTGTTTTGAAATGTTGTGGGGAAAGATATCAAACCTGAGATGAGAGTGACTAGACTACCATAGGGTCCTTTTAATTAGATCAACAGAGGATCTTCTTAATTAGGCCACTAAGGAGTCCTTTCAGCTATATCATCACATGATATCCCTAACCAGATTTTTGGATCAATCTGTTTAACTAGACCACTAAAGGGGTCTAATTATGAAGTAGTACATTATAATCCAAGGGACTTTAACTACAACGTAGAAGTCCATTAAGGATTTAAGTAGTACCTTTGGGTATCCTACTATGAATCTCTTGCACAAAGATATGTAAGATTTTACGAGGATTTGAATAACATAAATTGGATCACATGACACATAAAGGATAACACATAAGCACATAACCACATAATTGTTTAATTGTTATTTTCTTGTTATTGATTGCTATTAACTTGGCGCCTCGTACATCGTTTCTCTTGGAAGAAACGGGTACTTAGGATTTTCGTGGAAACGCAAGAGATTATACAAGGGAAGAAATTTGGAAGTAGTCTGTTCTTCAAGGAATGCGGTTCCTTGATTGTCGGTATTGTATGGGATATGTTTATACATGCAACCACATACACATATTGAAATGTAAATGAAAGATTTATTTATAAACAATAATAACAACAACTGTTTCATAGATTGTGATAAAAGAAAATAATACACAAGGCTCGATTATTTTCTAAACAGCGTTATCTTCTGTCGGTCAGATACTCATCCCTGCGCTGGATTTGCATCAGCAAGTCTTGGGCAATTTCTACTAAAATGGCCCATCTCGCCACAGTTGTAGCAAGATCCCAGTGGGAAACGAGCTTGAGCAGGATTGTTGTTAATCTGATTTGGTGCTGCTGCTGTTGGGCAAACCCTCGCTGTATGACCTATAAGTCCGCAAACTTGGCATGTGCGGCACTTCACACCAGCATGATGATGTAGGCCACATTGGTTGCACATGGGTGCAGTTCCTTTGTAGGGTTTCCTGGCAGGGGGTTGAGCTGGTTGGTTGGGGACGGCTTGATCATTGTGAGCGACCACGACGAAGTTCTGAGAAGCCTTTCGCTTCTTTGACTTCTTAGAGGATCCAGTCTGTTCATCCATGGTCTTTGATTCCTCGATTGGTTTCGATTCCTCGACCAGTTTCTTGTCACCCTTTCGGAAAAGCTTACGTTTCCTGATCTGCGATTCAGTCAAGGTTGCAGATAACTCAATGGCCTGCCTAACAGTAGTAGGGTTGCTACCAGTCAAAATGTCTTGTATTGAGTCGGGAAGGCCATCAATGTACTTTTCGATCGCCTTATCCAAAGGCGTGACCATGTTTGGGCATAACAGACTTAACTCCTCATAACGGTCCGTGTAGGCTCGATGCTCACCGCTGTCTTGCTTAAGATCATCAAATTCCCTTTCCAAAGCCCTGATCTCGTGACGAGGACAAAACTCCTTCATCATGAGAGCCCTAAGTTCGGCCCATGTCTGTGCTAGAGCAACTTCTGCACCACGATCTCTCATAACCCCATTCCACCACGTAAGGGCTCTCTTCTGGAATACACTCGAAGCAAACTCGACCTTGCGATTGTCAGGACACTGCACATGGCGGAAAGTATTCTCAATGCTCTCGAACCATTGAAGAAGCCCAGTCGCTCCCTCAGAACCACTAAACTTGAGTGGTTTCGCCGAGTTAAAACTCTTGAAATTGCATGGACCATTGTTGTTGTTGTTGGCTTGATTCCATTGAGCAAAGAGGTTTGGGAATTGAGCAGCCATTTGCTGCGCAATGATTTCTGCCAATTCGGCAGTCGCTATCTGGCTTTCGCGTCGAGGAGGCATTCTAAAAGAGGAAACATGAAATGAAACGAGTGAGAGGATTAGACGAAAAGAATGAGATGAAACAAATCTGATGAAAGCAAGGATAGTGGTCATTTGTTTGTTACTACAAAGCAACAAACGACCCGGTGAAAAGTAAATAGGTCAAAAATAATGTATTGCGAAGATATGCTCGCCTATAAGTGAACACTCATCCCAAGAATTCCCAGGTAAGCACAACTGGTCTCGCGTCTGATGAGATGTATACGAAGTGCTTGCCTAGACAGAAAACCCAGAATACAGGCATTCACCCTTCCAGTTTGCACGTGTTCACATTATTTAAAACCCAAAACCTTGACGAGATTTTGAAAACTCAAAGGGGTTCAAAACCATATAACAGAGGGTTCAAAACCTAGTAATCAATCATCCTAGAACAGATGATTAGTTTTCAAAGCGGTTTTGAAATTTATGTTCTTGTTGTGGTCGTCGCCTAAGGATAGGTGACAGTATTGTTTTATGACTAAACGCAGGTAAACTCGCGTTAGGGTCCTAAGAAGGTTATAGACTAGGTCAAAGCATTACTAATAACCTAATTCCCTATAACCATTGGCTCTGATACCATCTTTTCTGTCACACCCCGACCACGTAGAACATACGAAACGTGGCGGAAACATCGGGGAGTGTTGTAACAGAATTTAATGTTTCAAATCCATGGCAATAGAAGTTTCGTTTTATTAATTAAAAGTGATACAATGTCTAATCAAACAAGGAAAAACAACATAATTAACTAGTCTTGCATCTTTTATTGTCACTAAAGCCCAAGTCTGCCTATGTGTATCTTGATCATCTTATGCAACAGCTCCTGAAAACACATGTGAAAATAGGTACGTCAGCATAAAAATGCCTGTGAGATACATAGGTTTTGTGAAAATAGGTTCCATGACTTATGTTTGAGAAAATGTTTAGTCATGAACCTTGTAATTTGCTTTGTTTTGTAAATCATTTGAAAAACAATGAGTTCAGATGATATGTATAAAATAAGTGAATAATGTATGGTTAAATGAATAACCATAGAAAAATGGATTTGTATAAGATAAGTTGTTTGTAAAACAATGTCTTGTGAAAAGTATGTTATTTGTATAAAATGTTATATGTATCAAACTGAAATGATTTAAATAACGCTACAATATGTAATACCATACAAACACTTATATATAGGAAGTACCAGCGGCGTATCCACCATGCTTGTATCATATTACACACGCATCGTTACTTAATCACTTAATCAAACCAAACCAATGTCAAAATGTCTATGTCAAATATCCATGTCAAATGTCTATGTCAAATATCCATGTCAAATGTCTATGTCAAAATATCATGTATGGCAAGTGAAATGTCTCAACTAAACCATATACACAAAAACAAAGTATTGAAGTAAAACTTGGTTTAAATCAAAGTTATGTTTTGTGGGAAAATGCATGATCAAATGTCAATCATGTTAAAATGTCTATGCCGAAATGTCTATGTCAAATACGGTTCACACGGTTCACAGATACAAACGGTTCACAGATATCAACGGATCACAGTCAAATGATTACAACGGTTCAATATGTAGTAAAATGTGTTCATATGCTGGATAAGCATATGCAACAGAAAAGCAATGAAAAACGATGTACTAAGTACGCACACAATGGGCATACATAGCATGAAATGTAATGTAGAACGATGTACTAAGTACGCACACAATGGGCATACATAGCATAAAATGTAATGAAATCATGTACTATAATGTACTAATGAACATAGTAAGTATATGATGTCAAAACAGGAAAGCATGAAAGTAACAAGTAGGCACATGTGTTCCACCCCAAAACAGTTTGGAAAACAGTAAAAGAGGGGTCTATGTACTCACCTGAGATTGCTCAGTAGTCCTTGAGTAACAACTAAACAATGCTAGAGATCGCGGATATCAAACGGCACCTAGTATAGGTAGCTACATTAATAAACCGGACCTAAATCGGAAGATCGGGTAGCATTAGGGTTTGTAAACCAAACGAGTGTAGAGACTCGTGTCTTTTGGTTTAACAAAGCCTACATACTAAATGAAACTTAACCTAAGTGTCTACGACCCATTACGACCCGTTTAGGTAGCTTGTGCTACTTTAACGCGTCGTTCGCGTGAAACGCGTTCGGACCGCCTAACTAGCCCTATGACAAGTGTTATATGCCTAAACATATTACATAATCAGTTATGTGACAAAGGTTTAGGTTACATATGCTTAATTACCAATTATACATGAAAAGGGTATTCTGGTAATTTACCTAAGGCATATAAACTACCTATCATACAACTACTTAAACGATGTGACCATAGGGTATAACCTCGGAAGGTTATTCCCTACATACTATGGTCACCTAATGTGTTTGGTCGGATCCTAATGATCGACCAAACTGGGTCGGGTTCGAGGTATAAGCGATTTATTAGATCGCTTACCCTACGACCCTAGACAACGTGGTAATCAGTAGGCATAGTCCCAAGGGACTATGACCATCGTGATTACAATCACGTTGCGAAGTTCTAGCGAACTTCGCATTGACCATTACTGGTCAACGCTGAAAGTCAAACAAAGTTTGACTTTCTGACTCGAAAAGCAGTAAAATAAGGAAAAGAACGAAAGAATACTTACCCAGGGTCCCCGAATGCTAACCCAGATCAAAATAGCTCAGGTATGAAACGAAGGTTCCAACTTAGAGTCTTTTCAATCAGATTTGTGGGTTTTGCAAGTGATTATGGTGGGTATTTATAGGATATGCACCACCGTTAGGATCGTTTCTCGTAGTACGTGATCGAATCCAAGGCGTACACTTGTTGGCAACTTGTGGTACCTCAATTTGCCACTCACCATAAGGTATTGACACTTGGAATTTGGGATTGGGGGTGCAAAACAGCTGTTTAACAGCTGTTAATTAAGTTTCTGATCTGATCATGCAGTCGCGTAGCGCTACTGGTAGGCCCTTAGGGCTCGCGCTACGCTACTGCCTCCATGATTCAGAATTGTTTCGAAAATGGCAGAAATGGTCCCTGCAGCCCGTTTAAGTGATTTTCGATGCGTTTGAACCCCGTTAACCTCATTTCAAGGCTCTAAAATGAAGTTAAAGTATAGGGAACTCAAAAAATGCTCAAAAATATGTCGGATGTCGGTTCGTTTGGCCGTACGAACGCGATGTTCGCTTAATTACGACGGAATGCGCATAAGCGCGAAAAACGATCCAAATGACGCGACGAATGGATTTTTCTTAAGGCGAACACTAAAATATAATGTAGTCATGCTTACATAAATTTTTGGATGTCCAGATGTATTCAGAACGTAAGTTATGCGCGAAAATGCAAACTTGTGCACTTTTTGACACTTTTAGTCCCTGAATGACCCAAAAGTTTATTTTAGCATACCGAACCCCTCAAAGCCTATTTCTAAGCTATGTAAAGGATATTTATGGTATGTTTAACTTATGGTCATGTTCCGGAATGTCTGTTACAGTTCAAATTGGCCTACTTTCGCAGTTTGTCAACTTTAGTCCCTGTAAGCGATTTAACATGTTTTTGCCATACCAAAGCCTTCAAAACTTATTTCTAAGTTATGTAAAGGTTATTTAAGGTATGTTAAGCCTATTTCACTATTCCGGAGTGTTCGTTGCATTAAACTGGTTATATTTACGCATTAGTGCGCGTATAACGTTCCAGAAAGCGATATAGTGATTGAAATCGAACAAGAATTAATATGTGTAAACGATACACATATTTTTACAAATCCCAAGTATGAAATACAATATTTCACTGGTTGGGCATTTGTTTGATGGTTGAAATGACACAGGTGTTACAATTTGCACCAGGACCTAGCAAAACACAAAATAATATAATATACACTAAAAACTAAAAAGAATAAATAAAAACTAAATTAAAACTGTACAATTTACACACTTTACACGTGACGAATATGTGTATTTTACCCTACATCAGACACTTAGGAAGGTATTCTGGACCATTAAACCACTTTTCTGCATTATTTTTAGATGTTAAATTGCTGAAAATTGCTGAATTTGTTTATTTACTACAGAATTCTGCAGTTTTAGTGTGTTTCTGGCACTTTCTTGTACCTATGTTATCACTAGAAAGGCAGTTTTGTAATCCCTACTTTCCTACACACTATCCTAGTGTATCACTTTGTTCTGGGGCTCATACTGTGTCTTAACATCATGTCTGTCTAAGTACTAAACTCCCGTCAGTGCCTTCTAGTTTGTCTGATAATTGTGCCAATTCTGTTATGTGCATTAATAGAACTATATCGTGTTGCATGTAGTAATGATAAAAGTCTTGCAACATGAAATGCCATTGTATGTATATAATAGTAATCAGAAATCCATTCGTCTTGTAAACTATACCATGCACAATTATTAAAGCACAAATTACTGTTCAATTATTGTATGGAATGTACGGAAAAGTGCCAGTTGTCACAGTATTTGGATTTTATGTAATGTTTGACAATGTGAAATTTATGAAATGAAATGGGTTTATTTAAATATTGTCACAATTAGTGTTATGAAGTCTCTTGGAATCTCGTTTTCGTCTCATCCCGATGTTTCCGCCATAGGTTGGTGTGTGACAGATTACTGTAACATCCGTCAAATATCCTAAGTTTAATTCGTTATAAATATGGATGTTTAATTGGTTAATTAATTAAGTTAATTAATTTTACAATTTAAAAGTGTTATTGTTTTATTTTATAAACAATCGGGTTAGTCCGGTTAGACTCAAGTTAGTTAACGCTTATTGGAAGTTAATTCAGTTAATTAATTAAGTTAGTTCAGTTAAGTATTGTGGAGGGGGCTGGTTGTTATTATTGAAAACTTAAAAAAGAAACAAAAATGCAAACCGCGGGAATCGAACCCGGGTTCACTCGCTACACAGACAACATCATAACCGCTAGGCTACGGCCTGAGAACGACTATACTTGGTTGTGTTTAATATATATCAACATCTCATGATTGAAACCCTTGCATAATTACTGCCAAACACCGAAACGTAACAGTTGCAGGTCAAATTACAACCGCCGCTGAGTTACCGGGCTTTAATCATTCCTCTGATTAATTCTTCATTTCTGTTTTGCAAAAACCGATCAAGAAATTAAAACTATAATCATGGCTCGAACATTTACTAAACCACCTATATATATACTTCCGTTTCGTTGCACATCTCGCACATGTCAACATCCTGTCACTCTATCTGATTCATTTATAATTAAGGATTTAAAATTTTTACACAAATAAGTTAATAAATCAATCTTATAACATAATATTCCATATAATAAATAAGTTAATTAAGGAACGTTTAAACAACAACTATTAGAAATTCTTATTAACAAGATCGTTATCATTTAGGATAATCGCTCTTGTCTGTTCTCTTGGATTCCCAATTTTACTCGTACATTACTTACAAGAAATCTCATACGCAACCCATGTGAGTATACTCGAATCCCCTCTTTACGTCTACCTCTTTTTGGTGTGTAACATGTTTACTTACCAAAACTTACACATGAACATTTTACTTAATTGCACAAACATTCCTATAACATGCTTGTATACGTGATTGCTTGATACTTTAAACTTGGGTTGAGGACATCTTGTGTTAGACTTATCATTAGCTTTGTACGAGCCTATCCGTGACATATATTGTGACAACTCGAGTTTTCAAGGTCTTTCCTCGACACACTACTTGTTTCTAACTTGCGTTTGCATAACTTGCTTGTGTTGTAATTGTGCACATTAGTTATACGATTGAGATGTGTTTGATATGTTGTGTTATTATTTTATTAATATGATTAAGGTGATGAACTAATTACAACTATATGATTACTGTTTAAGACTTGGATCTACACTCGACGAAACCCAGGGGTTTCGCTATAGGCCTTCTCCACGAAACCTTAGGGTTTCGCCACACACTATTCTCGACGGAACTAGAGGTTTCGTCATAACCCTCACGATGAACCATGGGGTTTCGCCGGCCCAGTGTTACGCCGAAGCCCATTAAGGGCCCAGTACACGTATGTGGGTATAAATTACGAGAAACTGTTCATTCGTCACACTTTTAGCAGAATTGAAAACCCTAGAACCTCTCTACCTCCCTGCGACAACCATCACCCCTCACCATCATCTTTCTAGGAAATCTTGTGTTTCATCTCAACCGGTTAGTATTTGACTAGTCGATTAAATCAGTTTCTACCTTGTATGATGGTTATGTGTGATGAATCTGATGACTATTGTGTTATACTTGTTAGCATTTATAGATGCTAATGATTTCCTTGCATGAAAATTGGTGATGATTGATTCGTGATGGTTGTAATCTCCTGTGGTTATGGGTTATTAGAAAACAGATATGCACATTGATATGATTAGGGTTTCAAGATCTATAGTTGGAACTATTGCATTATTGGTTTGAATAGGGTGTTGTAGATTGTTGATCAATGAGTTAGATCGTTAATATTGTTGAATCTGATGGGTTTGATTTCATGTGTTGACTATCATGTGTGTTGGGTGGATTTGATGGATGATTGGGTTACGTTTGCAAACAAATTGTTTTGACGGCAGTTAGGGTTTCTGTGTGACTATCTGTTGACACGACGTAACCTATGATCTTGACGAAACACTGATGTCGACGAAAACCTGGGGGTTTCGTCAACATAGGCCACGACGAAACCTGGGGGGGTTTCGTCAAAGGGAACACGACGAAAACCTGGGGGTTTCGCCAAGGGTAATAACGACGAAATCTTAGGGTTTCGTCAAATGGGAGTCATGACGAAATAGGGAGTTTCGTATAGTGGGTAAACTGCACAGTAAACTCAGTTAAGTCTGTTAATGGTTAACTAGGTTAGTTATGTGTTGCCATGAAACAAATAAGTGATTTATGATTTGCATGGACTTGTACAACTGCTATGTGCTATGATTGTATCTATGCGTGAACTTCGTGAATGTCAACTGATTGTGTGTACGTGCAAACTATAGGCTTTGACTGAATATTTGTGAGCGAGTAATTTATCATACCGAGCAAACCGAGGTGAGTTCACACTTTCCACAAGGCATGGGATTCCCAAGGGTTGGGAATGGGTAAAGGATTGAAACTGAACCTGCGTGATCTCCTGGTTTGGAACACGTACACACCCTCTTTATTGAAGGGTGACAACCTGTGATAAGTATTTAATCGGAACCTGCGTAATCTCCTGGTTTGGAGATTACGTACACACCCTCTTTATTGAAGGGTGACAACACGGATACTAGACCAAAACTTTCTATCTTGAAGTCCCTCCTTTCTTATATCGACTTAATCGCCGGGACAATGGCGAGCGGGTCATTAGTTAGATAGCGCTATTTAGGTTTGACAAGCCTCACACAGTGCCGCAGAGGACGGGCGTGAACTAATGGATCTGGGCACTAGTCAATGATGATAGACATTGACGTCAGGGCACCAACTTACTTTAGTCAGTGGTCGATATGGTAAACGGGTCTAGTGGTTCACATGGGGAAGCCCCCACTAATTATGGATATGTTTGGGAAACAGGGTAAAACGGTTAACTTATGGCTTACAAATGATCTCATGGTTTTTGAAACAACGTAACAATGAACACCAATTGTGAACTCGCTCAACTTTGTTGTTGACTCGTTGTTACATGCCTTGCAGGTCGTTAGGTATATTTATGGAGCTTGCACGAGGAGGCGTAGTCATTACGGGACATGGATAGTCATATGCCATGTTAAACATTTGATATATTTGAACTTATACCTTGGTTTTAAACATTATGCTTCCGCTTACAACTTAAACTACGTTTTGCTTAGACACCAATTATATTGTGTTGGGTTTTATACTTATTTACATGTTATGTTCAATATGATTGGTGGCTTGATCCTGGTCAGTCACGCCCCCATGCGGTGATACTCCGCTTGTGGACTTTGGGGGTGTGACATACATAACGCTATAGGATTAACGCACCGACCGTAGACTTGTGGTTATGTCATGAGCATATTGCGTTTCATCATTAGTTTGATATGTTAGACATATGCCGACTTTAATGTTTATCTTGAATCACATGCTTGCTATGAGGAATCGTTTAAACTTATCTTTTATGCTATGTACGTATCAAACTTTTGTACTCGCCTTTGCTTTTGCATTGAACTTAATTTTAAACATGTTACAAGTTGAAGATGATGATTGCTATGAAATGAAGTAGCGATGATACCTAGAAACACATTTAGACGTGTTAGGTTTAATATGTTTTGATGTTTTATGTTTGAACATGTCGTATTTGGATTTTATGTAATGTTTGACAATGTGAAATTTATGAAATGAAATGGGTTTATTTAAATATTGTCACAATTAGTGTTATGAAGTCTCTTGCAATCTCGTTTTCGTCTCATCCCGATGTTTCCGCCATCGGTTGGGCTGTGACAGATTGCTATCAGAGCCATAACTATAGAGAATTAGGAATAAGTAGTAATGCTTTGCCCTAGACTATAGTTTTAGGAACTTGACTCGTATGTGTTGTTTAAAATTTTTGTACTCTATCTTGCATGCTTCCTAGCAATACTTCTTCTTTGTTAAACTTACATGCCTTTCATAAGGCTAACACTAATACACTTTTGAAGACTTGAAGACACTCTTTATACAAAGAGACGAGTTTACCAAAATAGGCGTGAAACCCACAATTTGGTGAACGACTCTTATTCCGCTTATACTTTATTTATGCACGAAATTACGCCATTAAGCTAGGAGTGAAATCCACAAATTAACGGGAAATTTCCAACTCAAACTCTAGTGGACCCTCGTTAAAGTGTCGAAATATATTTTGACCCGATGAGTACCAACCACATTAGGGTACGAAATCGTCAAGTTAGGGGTGAAACCCGCATCTTGTCGATTAAGTCCCATTCCTCGATTTTCAATCTCGCCAAAGTCTCAATTATTTCGATCGATTAGAGACGTGTAGTAACTGGAAGGGTAAGATACCGTTAATCGCTTCTCGATGAGAGTACCTTACCTATAGGCCAAACCACGTTTCTCTAATTTGAAAGGACTATTGATTCACTTTGGAATAGTCGACGTTTCTCTACCCGAAACATTCTCATGTTTTAAGAACCTCTCTTTTTATGTGATTCGTTTTATATGTGATTTTATACTTGTTACCTCGTTTATTTCAAAACCGTTACACAATTCGCACGTCTCGCGCAATAAAAAACAATTAATGTGACACCTGTGCCTCTGCGACCATCAAACAAATACCAAATCAATGAAGTATTGTGTTTCATACTTGGGATTTGTATAAATATGTGTATCATGTGCACATATCAATTCTTGTTCGATTTCGAGCTTTAAATCGCTTTCTGGAAGGTTATACACGATCTGATGCGTAAATATAACAAGTTTAATGCAACAAACACTCTGGAACAGTGACGTTGGCTTAAAATACCTTAAATAACCTTTACATAACTTAGAAATAAGTTTTGGAAGTTTGGTATGATGAAATCAAGTTTATTTGATCACAGGGACTAATTTCGACAAACTGCAAAATATGCCGATTTGTATTGTGACGAGCATTCTGGAACTTGATCATAAGTTAAATATGCCCTAAATATCCTTTACATAGCTTAGAAATAGGCTTTGAGGTGTTTGGTGCGCAAAAATAAACTTTCTTGATCAATAGGGACTAAAAGCGTCAAAAAGTGCATAAGTTTGCATTTTCGCGCATATCTTACGTTCTGAATATATCCGGACACCCAAAAATTTATGTAATCATTAAAATATTTTATTTTAGTGATTGGCATGATAAAATTCCATTCGTCGCGTGATTTGGATCGTTTTTCGCGTCCGTTCGTGTTCGTCGTAATTAACCGAACAACGCAACCTTACGACCAAACGAACCGACATCCGAGATATTTTTGAGCATATGTTAAGTTCCCTATACTTTAACTTCATTTTAGAGCCTTCAAATGGGGTTAACGGGGCTTAAACGTGCCAAAAATGCATCAAAAATCAAGTTTCTGGGCTGCAGGGGCCTTTTCTGCCAAACTGCCAAACTTCTCTTAGGCGGGCCGTGTAAGATAATGTGTATTCTTACGCGGGGCACGAGGTCTTTCCAGACAGAAACAATGAATCTGGCCTGTTTCAGCTATTTTGATGGTTTTAAACCTTTGTTTTCAATACCACTTGATGGTTTTCATGCTCCCATTGTATTTCAAAACCTTGGGCCCAAGTGTAAGGTCATGATCGAAGCATGGTTTACAAGGAACGATCCTAACAGTTATGGGTTTTCTATAAATACCCAACACTCTCATTCTCATTCCTCACAATCTGATTCAAATAGCTCTAAGTTGGGGTTTAACACCTCATACCTTAGCAATTTGGATCAAGATTTCCTTGCTTGGACCCTTTGTAAGTATTCCTTCGTGCTTTTATGTGTTTTTAAGCACGAAAGTCAAACAGTGCTTGACTTTCTGCTTTGACCAGTCAATGGACAACACGAAGTTCGTTTGAACTTCGTAATCTGAGCATAATCACGATGGTTATAGTCTCTTGTGACTATACCTACTGATCACCACGTTATTTAGGCGTACTGATGAGTCATAGTTTCGGTCAAAATGCGTATTCTCGCGTATTTTGCAACCAAACTATTCTTGGGTATCAAAAATCGTTTTTTTTATATCAAACTTATTTTTAAACCTTGTTAAACATGTTTTAACATGTTTAACTCGTCACTTTTAGATTAGTGCTTGTATAGGGTCGCAAGATAAACGGTCTAAACAACCTCTTAGACTTTCGAACCCGACCCGTTTGGTCGATCATTAGGATCCAACCAAGCATGTTTATTGACCATAGTTATATAGGGAATAACCTTCCGAGGTTATACCTTATGGTCATTTCGTTTAAGTAGCTGTATGATAGGTAGTTTATATGCCTTAGGAAAATGACCAAAATGCCCTTTTCATGCCAAATTGATATTTAAGCATATGTAACTCAAAATTTTGTCACTTAACTGATTATGCAACATATTTAAACATGTTTAGGCATATAATACTTGTCATAGGACTAGTTAGGCGGTCCAAACGCGTTTTACGCGAACGACGCGTTAAAGTAGCGTAAGCTACCTAAACGGGTCGTAAGCACTTAGGTTAGGTTTCGATTTAGTATGTAGGCTTTGTTAAACCATATCGTATGAGTTCCAACACTCATTTGGGTTACGAAACCACATCCTATCCGATCTTCCGAATTAGGTCCGGTTTATTAATGTAGTTACCCATATTAGGTGCCGTTTGATTTCCGTGATCCCTCTAGCTTTGCTTGGTTGTTGTTCAAGACTTCTAAGCATCCTCAAGTGAGTACATAGTCCCCTCTTTTACTGTTTTCAAATGTTTTGGGGTGATACACATGTGCCTACTTGTTACTTTCATGTTTTACGTGCTTTTATATCATATAATTGCTATGTTCATTAGTACGTATATAGTACATGATTTCGTTATGTTTTGCTATGTATGTTCACTTAGCATGCTAGCACATTGATTTTCATATTTTACATTATGTTGCATATGCTCATTCAGTATATGGACAAATTGTTTTACATTTTGAACCGTTGAAGCTGTTTGATCTATGTGAATTATTTGTACTGTTTGAACCGTTTGTTTGATTTATGTGAACCGTTTGAAGCTGATTGATTTATGTGAACCATTTGAAGCTGTTTGATTTATGTGAATCGTTTGAAGCTGTTTGATTTATGTGAACCGTTTGAATCTGTTGAACCATTGGGTTAGGGAAGTGATTAGGTAACTGGGCGGGTGTAATGTGTTAAAAGCATGGTGGATACGCCGCTGGTACTTCCTATATATAAGTGCTTTTAACTCATTATATTTCGTTGCGTTATCTAGATCACTTGGGCAAAGGTTATTAAAACAAAGTTATATTACAAGGTTTTTCTAACAATATAAAACATTCGAGTTTTATTTCAAAATCGATTTACAATTTGGGTTTACTTAAACAAATGTTTTTGAGTTAAGATTCATGGTATCGAGGTTTTATAAAACAAATTTGTTTTGACTTGATTATTTTAATTTGCATTACAAACATTTTACAAAATTTGGTTTTCTAATTATCAATTAACAAAGGTATTCGAGTTATTTTCAAAATATAAACGAGCCATGAATCCGATACTCACATAAAACCTATGTACTCGTCGGCATTTTTATGCTGACGTATTTTCACATGTGTTTCAGGTACCATAGTTGGTGATATTTGATGATGATATTGATGCATGCTCACAAAGGAACAGACGATGCCTTAGTGACTTAATAACAATGAGAGTCTATTTGTTCATATTTTGTTTCTAATTTCAATGTAATGTAAATACATTTAATTTAATAAAACAGAACTTCAATCCATGTGTTATGAAACAATGATTCTGTTACAACACTCCCCGACGTTTCCGCCACGATTTGTTGTTTTTCGTTGTCAGGGTGTGACAATAAAAATCCTCGAGAACAAACTAAATTTATACACTTTTTACGCATTCATATGTGTTTATGCTTGTTGAATACTTGTCGAATACATGCAAATTATGTGAATCTTACATGATACTTGAACACTTACATGCTTATACATGCAAAATCTTATTTTGAAATTTATGATCAAGTCTCACCCTTTCCTTTTCTTTCGAACTTCTAGATGGCATCTCCAATCTCATCAAAGAAGACCAAGTCAAAGAAAGGTTCCAACAACGAATCCATCTCCAAACAAGAGTTAGTTGAGCTCATTGCTGAACAAATGGCCGACCAAATGGCTCGAGTTATACCCGACATCGTTAGCCGCATTCACACCAACCCCGATTTGCCTCATGGTTCTGTGGACTCCAAGGTGGAGAAACCAAAGACACCTTTTCTCTTCAAGCAATTCATGGCTTGCAAACCATTGGAATTTACTGGAAAAGATGGTGCTACCGCACTACTCACTTAGTTTGACGCCATCGAGATCACTTTTCGTCAGAGTGGTTGTCCTGACGACCTGCGCACCCAAAATGCTACAGGGGTGTTCCGATCAAGAATTCTTGATTGGTGGACCTCTGAACGAAGCACTAGAGGTGAGGACGCCGCCCACGCGTTACCATGGACCGAATTGAAAAAGATCATGAAAGAAGAGTTATGTCCGCCTCATGAGGAAACTGGAAAGCGAGTTTTGGAATCTGAAACAAGTTGAAGATGACAATGATGGTTTAACACTTTGTTTCAAACAGCTTAGCATCCTTTGTCCCAGCCAAGTTGATACCCCTGAGAAAACCATCAACAAGTACACCCATTTTTTACCCGATTCATTCATGAACCTCGTAGAGGCTGCTTGCCCAGCTACTATTGAGGAAACCTTTCGTTTGGCCGCTCACCTAAGTAGCAACCATGTCATACGCAGAAATGCTGCAAAAGCCTCACTCAAAAGTGCACACCAAGCCACCTTTGACCGTTGAACCCTCCTCATCCAACAAGAAAAACCGAGGCAAGAAGCGGAAGGCTTCAAGCCAGAATTGCGCGGTCGTCACTCCGCCAAACCATCAACCCCTACAAACCATGCCTGCTGTTTCTAACGTTGAATCTCCTCGCAAAGGTTACACTGGAACACAACCCAAGTGTGCCCAATGCCAATACCATCACCCTCCCAACGTTCTGTGCCGCAAGTGCGCCAAGTGTGACCGATATGGGCATTTTTCTCAAAACTGTCACGTATCGCCTATGGCCAATCAAAACCAAGATGTGGTAGCTCATAACCCCATCCCCAACCAAGCTCAGAACCAATTCGCTCCTGTGCGAGCGTGTTTTAAGTGTGGTGATCTCAACCATATGGCTAACGTTTGTCCCCAACGAAACCAGCCTCAACAGCAACAACAACCACAACCACAACAGCAGTAGCAGCAACATGCTCAACAACCCGCTAGAGGCCGGGCCTTTCTTCTCACTACTGCACAAGCGCAAAACGCCAATGACTTCATTACTGGTACGTTTCTTGTAAACCATGTTTATGCTTCATGCTTATTTGATACTGGCGCCGATAAAAGTTTTGTGTCATTAGAATTCGAATCTCTGCTTCAGTGTAAACACTTTAAGTTGCCAAGATCTTTCACTGTCGAAGTCGCTGATAGTAAAACTGTCGTTGTCGATTCCGTTCTTTCCAATTGTTCTTTGATCCTTAACGATCATACGTTCTCAATCAATCTTATACCTATGCAAATGGGTAGTTTTGACGTCATAGTAGGTATGGACTGGCTTAGGCGAGTTCGTGCTGAAGTTGTATGTTCTGAAAAGTTTATTCGTCTTCCTTTACCCAATGGTGATTCGTTGCATGTCTATGGCGAGAAACCTTCTCAAAGTCTCAAGCTCATGTCGTGCATTCAAGCAAACAAGTGCTTACGCAAGGGTACCTTCTCCTTTCTCGCCCATATTGTGGAAAAGAAGGACAAAGGCCCAAGCATAAGCGACATTCCCATCATACGTGATTTCCCTAATGTGTTTCCCGACGATCTTCCTGGTCCGCCTCCTGCTCGTTCCATCGACTTTCGTATCGATTTAGTGCCTGTCGCTAAGTCTCCGTACCGTTTAGCACCCTCTGAGATGCAAGAACTCTCGAGTCAACTACAAGAGCTTCTTGATAAAGGCTTTATACGCCCTAGTACTTCTCCTTGGGGCGCTCCCGTTTTGTTCGTAAAAAATAAAGATGGGTCATTCCGTATGTGTATTGACTATCGTGAGCTCAACAAGCTTACTGTCAAGAACCAATACCCTCTTCCCCGCATCGATGATCTCTTCGATCAATTGCAAGGCGCGACCTGCTTTTCAAAGAACGACCTTCGTTCTGGGTATCATCAACTTCGAGTCCTCGAAGAAGATGTACCTAAAACCTCCTTTCGTACGCGATATGGCCACTACGAGTTCGTGGTCATGCCTTTTGGTTTGACCAATGCACCTGCTGTCTTCATGGATTTGATGAACCGCGTGTGCAAACCATACTTAGACCGTTTTGTGATCGTTTTCATTGACGATATTCTTATCTATTCCAAGACACAAGGGGAGCATGAGCGACACTTGCGTCTTATCCTTCAACTTCTTCGTACTGAACGTCTATACTCCAAATTCTCCAAGTGCGAATTTTGGTTAAAAGAAGTTCAATTCCTTGGTCATACTGTCAACGAACTTGGTATTCACGTTGACCCCGCGAAAATCAAAGCCGTGAAAAATTGGGTTGCACCCAAGTCTGCATCCGAAATCCGTTCGTTCCTTGGTCTTGCTGGTTATTATCGTCGTTTTATCTCGAACTTCTCCAAACTCGCCGTTCCTTTGACCTCCTTAACTCAAAAATAGAAACCTTTTGTTTGGGGTCCCGAACAAGAGGAATCTTTTCAAATGCTCAAGGACATGCTTTGCAATGCTCCTATTCTCGCACTTCTTGATGGTAACGACGATTTCATCGTATACTGCGATGCTTCTAACCTTGGCCTTGGTTGTGTCCTTATGCAACGGGACAAGGTTATCGCTTACGCGTTGAGACAACTCAAAATACATGAGAAAAACTATACTACTCATGACATTGAACTTGGCGCGGTTGTTTTTACATTGAAGATTTGGCGACACTACCTATATGGTACAAAGTGTGTGGTTTTCACCGACCATAAGAGCCTTCAACATATCTTCGATCAAAAAGAACTGAACATGCGTCAACATCGATGGGTGGAATTACTAAACGACTACGACTACGATATTCGCTACCATCCTTGTAAGGCGAATGTAGTAGCCGACACTCTTAGTCGCAAAACTCATGTCAAGAGTATTAGTTGTCTCCAACTTGTTAACGATCTTCAAAACCAAATTCGTGAAGCTCAATACGCCTCTATCAACGAGGGTAGCCTCTCTGAAGAAATACGATGTGGTGTTGAAAAAGATCTTGTGTCTAAATCTGATGGTATTCTATACTATCTCAATCGTATCTGGATTCCTAATCGCGAAAACCTTCGAGACTTTCTGATGAATGAGGTAAACAAATCGAAGTATTCCATTCATCCTGGTGCTGACAAGATATACCTGGATATGCGTATGTCATATTGGTGGCCTAGGATGAAAAAGGATATCGCCACCTTCATTGCAAAATGTCTCACATGTTCGAAGGTAAAAGCCGAACATCAATGTCCCTCTGGTTTGCTCGAACAACCAGAAATTCCTGTCTGGAAATGGGAGAGCATTGCCATGGATTTCATCACTAAACTCCCTCGTACTTCTTCTGGTCATGACAGCATTTGGGTGATCGACAATCGATTGACCAAATCAGCTCACTTTCTTCCCATTCGTGAAGATTTCAAAGTCGAGAAATTGGCTAGAATCTACACTGATGAGATCATCTGTCGTCATGGTATCCCCATTGACATCATTAGAGGATATGCCGTGATGGTCGTTTTACGTCTCGTCCTTGGTAAACTTTTCAATCTGATATGGGTACTGTCCTTAAACTTAGCACCGCTTTTCACCCTCAATCCGACGGTCAAACCGAGCGTACTATCCAAACATTAGAGGATATGCTTCGTTCGTGCGTTTTAGATTTTGGTGGCAACTGGGATTCACACTTGCCTTTGATCGAATTCTCGTACAACAATAGTTATCACGCGAGTATTCAAATGGCACCCTTCGAAGCATTGTATGGTCGCAAGTGTCGTTCGCCAATTTGTTGGCACGAGATTGGTGACGTTCAAATCACTGGTCCCGAGCTCATACAAGAGACAACGGACAAGATTTTACAGGTTCGAGACAATTTACTGAAAGCCAGGAGCCGACAAAAGAGCTAAACCGACAAGCGTCGCAAACCTTTGGAATTCGAGAAAGGTGACAATGTACTTCTCAAGGTATCCCCTTGGAAAGGAGTGGTTCGATTTGGTATGAAAGGGAAACTCGCACCTCGCTATGTTGGTCCTTTCAAAATTCTCGAAAGGATTGGCAAGGTTGCATATAGACTGGACCTACCTGAAGAACTCAACAATGTTCATCCTGTCTTCCACATTTCAAATCAAAAGAAGTGTTTAGCTGATGAAAAACTTCAAGTTCCCCTCGAAGATCTTCAAATCAACGAGACTCTGCATTTCGTGGAAAACCCCGTCAAATTCTTGGACCGAGGAGTCAAGAAACTGAGGCGCAGTCAAATTTCTATCGTTAAGGTTCGATGGGAAGGAAAATGTGGCGCTGAATTTACTTGGCAACTCGAGAGTGATATGAAGACGAAGTATCCGCACCTTTTCGTTACTTCTTTCTGAATTTCGGGACGAAATTCCCTTAAGGAGGGAAGACTGTAACGCCCCGCTCTTTTGTACAGTCCATAATTAGAAGGACTTGCTTGTATTGCTATTCTTGGAAGTCTTGTGTTCTTGTAATCTTTTCTTTCGTTGTAATCATTGTAAGTCTGAGACTTGATTCATAAATAAAACTTGTATTTCTCTAGTCTCGTGTGATACATACATTATACATGCTAATACATTTAAATTCGTGAGACATTCGATGCATACTCGTAATTCTTGAAAGCTATATGCTGTAACATCTTTTCAAAAGTCTTTCTCTTAGATTTCGAGGATGAAATCTCCTAAAGTAGGAGAGACTGTAACATCCGTCAAATATCCTAAGTTTAATTCGTTATAAATATGGATGTTTAATTGGTTAATTAATTTTACAATTTAAAAGTGTTATTCTTTTATTTTATAAACAATCTAGTTAGTCCCGTTAGACTCAAGTTAGTTAAAGGTTATTGGAAGTTAATTCAGTTAATTATTTAAGTTAGTTCAGTTAAGTATTGTGGAGGGGGCTGGTTGTTATTATTGAAAACTTAAAAAAGAAACAAAAATGCTAACCGCGGGAATCGAACCCGGGTTCACTCACTACACAGACAAAATAACAACCGCTAGGCTACGGCCTGAGAACGACTATACTTGGATGTGTTTAATATATATCAACATCTCATGATTAAAACCTTTGCATAATTTCCGCCAAACACCGAAATGTAACAGTTGCAGGTCAAATTACAAGCGTCGCTGAGTTACCGGGTTTTAATCATTCCTCTGATTAATTCTTCATTTCCGTTTTGCAAAAACCGATCAAGAAATTAAAACTATAATCATGGCTCGAACATTTACTAAACCACCTATATATATACTTCCGTTTCGTTGCACATCTCGCACATGTCAACATCCTTTCACTCTCTCTGATTCGATAACCAACCACCGGAGTTCGGACTTCGTCGAAGCATCGCCGGAGAGAACCAAACGTTACCGGAGGATACGGAGATTTACGCAAGCCGTTTCGTCTTGTTTCGAAGTTCGCCGAAAAACCGGAGAAGAAAGCTTTTGCTGGAGTAAGGGTGGAGGATATAGTCAATCACCCTAGGGTGTTTGAGTGAAATCCTACCCAATAATATTATGCCATGTCAACTCCCCATTACACTCCCCATTTTGGACTCAATCAGGGGGTATAGTCAATCACCCTAGGGTGTTTGAGTAGGTTAAAAAATAAAAAAATTGTAATTGGTTAAAAGGGGTTGAGACCCACCATTTTCTCAATCACTCTTTCTCACCCATTTTCGGTAAACACTCACCGAAATACCCACCCTCTCTCCTCCTCACCGAACACCCACAAACACACGGTATAGTCACCGAATCGGTGATCTCCATTCACCGAAGAGTTTACCGCTACTATACCCCTCACCCTAACCGAGCATCGTCGGAAACGACCCTCTCGCACACCACAGTCGGTATAATCCTCTTCCTAGTTCATGATTTGTTCTATCTCTCTTTCTTTCTTAAACATAAAGATATATTCATGAACTTAAAACATCGGAACTTTCGATTAAATTACATACAGACTACTGTTCGTATGTTTCTTTTCTTTAAGGAAGGGAATGCTGATAACTTAATTATGAATAAAATCGAAATCAAATAAAACACATGTGGCAGCTTTGGCTCAATTGGTAAAACTGATGAAGGATTCACAAGGGTCGCGGGTTCGAAACCCGGCCCCGACAAATTTGCTGCATGTATTATTTTATAAAATCCATTTATGAATCAAGACAATCACTGGTTAATATTAAAAGGGAACCATCTCCCTTAACAAAAAGAAAACATAGTGTCGGGTGAAGGATTGTAACCCAAAGGTCTCGGGTTCGAGCCCGACTCATGTGGGTTATTGTTCTTTTAGTTTTTTTTTAGTTAAAAGTTGTAATTAGTAATTAATCTGTTATTATTAGATGATTTTGATCATAGTAATTATAAACGATCATTTTTAAACTAGTTGTAGTATAAAATTTTTACAAATATATGGGTATAACACTTTAACACGATAGATTAGTTTTATCAAATCTTACAACTTGTAAACCCGACCCGGTCCCCATTGTTTTTATTATTTATTTCCTTTTTCATTTATAATTAAGGATTTAAAATTTTTACATAAATAAGTTAATAAATCAATCTTATAACATAATATTCCATATAATAAATAAGTTAATTAAGGAACGTTTAAACAACAACTATTAGAAATTCTTATTAACAAGATCGTTATCATTTAGGATAATCTCTCTTGTCTGTTCTCTTGGATTCCTAATTTTACTCGTACATTACTTACAAGAAATCTCATACGCAACCCATGTAAGTATACTCGAATCCCCTCTTTACGTTTACCACTTTTTGGGGTGTAACATGTTTACTTACCAAAACTTACACATGAACATTTTACTTAATTGCACAAACATTCCTATAACATGCTTGTATACGTGATTGCTTGATACTTTAAACTTGGGTTGAGGACATCTTGTGTTAGACTTATCATTAACATCGTACGAGCCTATCCGTGACATATATAGCGCTATAGGATTAACGCACCGCCCATAGAGTTGTGGTTATGTCATGAGCATATTGCGTTTCATCATTGGTTTGATATGTTAGACACATGCCTACTTTAATGTTTATCTTGAATCACATGCTTGCTATGAGGAATCGTTTAAACTTATCTTTTATGCTATGTACATATCAAACTTGTGTACTCGCCTTTGCTTTTGCATTGAACTTTATTTTAAACATGTTACAGGTTGAAGATGATGATTGCTATGAAATGAAGTAGCGATGATACCTAGAAACACATTTAGACGTGTTAGGTTTAATATGTTTTGATTTTTTTATGGAGTTAACTGCCATTTTCGTCCCTGTGGTTTGGTCACTTTGGCCATTTCAGTCCATTTCTCAAAAATGCGCCATTTTCGTCCCCAACGTTCTGGAAAGGTGCCATTTCAGTCCAAAAATCATAACCCAGTTAAGTCAGTTAGTAAATAAGGGCTGATTGTGTAAATTTGTAACATAAAGGACTGATTGTGTAAATTTGAAAAATGGACTGAAATGGCAGTTAACACCACCACCACTAACCCTGCTACCACCACCACTCCGCTGCCACCACCGCCACCACCGCCACCACAGCCACCACCGCCACCACCGCCACCAAAAACCTAAATTAATATTATAATTATGAATAACCTAATAATTGAGTAATAATTATGTTATGATTGTGATTGTTTTAATTATATTATTAAACAGAAACTAAATCAATCAGTACGTCTTCTTTGTCGAAACCGATTCAACCAAAACCCTAATTTGTTTTGAAAGCTTCAGCCACCACAGACCGTCTTCCTCGTACGATTAGTCAATGACAGCAATCGGACAACCGGAGATGATGATGGTCCGTAGTCGGAGAAGATGTGGAGGAGGTGCTCAGTGGTTGTGTTCGGTGAACGAGTCCGTCGGAGAAGATGATGAACAGTGATCGAAGGTGGTGGTAATTAAGGTGTGATGGCGACTGATGATGGTTAACGGATGGTTGCAGGTTGGTTGATGTCCGATGAACGAGTCCGTCGGAGAAGATGATGAACAGTGACCGTCTTCCTCACCTCCGTTCATCGTCGTCATCCTCTTTCAACTCTGTGATGATGATGATCGGCTGTGAGGCTATGAACTCGAAACCGGCACTCGAAATCTGAACTTGAAAATTCAAATGGAGATGATCATAGTTGCAGGTTTGGTCGCCGGTGGGAGTGAAATATGGTGCTTTGATGTGCATAATATTCTGTTTTGCATTTGTTGTTTATACAAATCTTTATGTACGATTTGTTGTTTATGAGAGCAAAAATAATAAAAAATCTACATACTTGACTCCTCCAAATCTGCAAGTGCATACCATGCTTCATCCTACTCAAATTGTTAGGAAAGCACTAAAAAACATGTATGATATAATTACCTCATGTTGTTTTTATTGCCTCAAACACCATTCTGGCTTACACTGCAGCCAACGATTATCAGATCGTTATGTTCAATTGTACACTTTATATGAAGTCAGTTGATTGGTACACAAAGAGGATGACAGAATCCGCAAAAAAAAAAAAAAACCAAAAAAGGGTCTGCAATCACCACCACCATCAAAACAGTCAATGAAAATTCAAATATTTGAACATGTTACTGTTCATCGTCTTCCCCAAAGAAGGTCTGCAATCACCACCACCACCAAAGAAGGTCTGTGGTGGCGGTGGGTGTGTTGTTTTTAATGCAGAGCATAGAGAGAGAGTAGAGAGAGTGGTGGTTCCGGCGGTGGTGGTGGTGGTGGCAGTGGCTGTGGTGGCGGTGGTGGTGGTGGTGGTAGTGGCAGCGGAGTGGCGGTGGTGGCGGTGGTGGTGGTGGTGGCAGCGGAGTGGTGGTGGTGGCAGGGCTAGTGGTGGTGGTGTTACAAATTTACACATTCAGTCCTTTATGTTACAAATTTACACAATCAGTCCTTATTTACTAACTGACTTAACTGGGTTATGATTTTTGTACTGAAATGGCACCTTTCCAGAACGTGGGGGACGAAAATGGCGCATTTTTGAGAAATGGACTGAAATGGCCAAAGTGACCAAACCACAGGGACGAAAATGGCAGTTAACTCTTTTTTATGTTTGAACATGTCGTATTTGGATTTTATGTAATGTTTGACAATGTGAAATTTATGAAATGAAATGGGTTTATTTAAATATTGTCACAATTAGTGTTATGAAGTCTCTTGCAATCTCGTTTTCGTCTCATCCCGATGTTTCCGCCATCGGTTGGGGTGTGACAACTCCGCAATCGGCCATTCCATGAAAAAGTTCCAGTTAACAAATATTCGATCAATGCGACTTAAGTTTTCTCCTACCACAAAAGTAAATCGCCCCCCTTTCAATGAAAACTCATGCAGATTGGTACTGTCTATGAAGTCATTAAACTCATTAGCCTCAGACGGATTAAAAATAGAGTTTCACCTTTCACCTTCACTTCTAACTGAATTAAAATCCTCCGCCACCGTCCACAACCCGTCTCCATCTCCAATTAACTCACTGATCTCCGCCCACAACACCCGTTTAGCCACCACGTTCTGAGGAGCGTACACATTAAGCATATGACTCGTAACCCCACAACCTTTGATGTTACCCGAAACAAGTAAACAGTTGGATAGTTTAGACACTTCCCACATTGAAAATACTTCGTTAGTTGGGGTCCTTTATAAGGTCATAGCAAAAATTTTGGCTAATCGACTGAAGGTTGTTATTTCGGATATTATTTCTCCGGTTCAATCCGCATTTATAAAAGGGAGGTCTATTTTAGATGGACCTCTCATTGTAAGCGAGATTATCTCCTGGGTGAAGGCGGCTAAAAAACAAGTTTTTTTTATTTAAAGTTGATTTTGAAAAAGCGTACGACTCGGTAAACTGGAAGTTTATTCTCTCAAATTTAAAGGCTATGAGTTTCCCTCTCGTCTGGAGGAAATGGATTGGGCCCTGTCTTAAATCTTGTAAGGCATCCATTTTGGTGAATGGATCCCCAACTTCGGAGTTTAAACCGTCTAGGGGGCTTATATAAGGGGATCCCCTGTCGCCTTTCTTGTTCGTTTTGGCTCTTGAAGCGCTTGATGTGATTATGCAAAGGGCTGTAAATAACGGGATTTTCAAGGGGGTGAGATTGCCGAATAATGGTCCAATGATATCGCACCTATGTTACGCGGATGAGGTAATGTTCGTGGGGGAATGGTCGGAAGAAAACATAAAGAATCTGAATGGGATTCTTAGATGTTTTTATCTATGCTTGGGATTGAAAGTGAATTTGTTTAAATCGATGATATTCGGGGTTGGAGTGGGGGAAGATGCGGTGGATCAAATGGCGAATAACATAAATTGTAAAGTGGGAAGTTTTCCGTTTACTTTCCTCAGGGTTCCAATAGGGGCTAATATGAAAAGAGTGAAATGTTGGAAGCCGATTATTGACCGTTTTCAATCTAAATTGTCATCTTGGAAAGCTAATTGCCTTTCATTCGCGGGTAGAGTTGTGTTGGCGAAAGCGGTCCTAGGAGCCTTGCCAAATTATTTCTTATCTTTATTTATTGCCCCTAAAAAGGTTATCCATACTTTGGAGTCGATAAGAAGGGACTTTATATGGGGTAAAAATAATGGGAGAAGCAAAATTAGGTGGGTGGCTTGGAACAAGTTGGTTGTTCCTAAAAAGTATGGTGGGTTCGGGGTTGGGGATATCCGAAGTGCTAATTTAGCGTTGGTGGCCAACTGGTGGTGGAAGTTTAAAGATAACCCTACGTCGCTTTGGGTCAAAGTGGTAAAATCTATTCATGGAAGCACACGGAGTGTACAAGCGGTGCCGGTTAAAAATAATGTTTGTGGGGTCTGGAAAGATATTGTTTCGATTGAGAAAGAGTTTGTTAATCTGAATATGCCCCTAAAGACAAACCTGGTAGCGAAAGTTGGTGAAGGAATTCATGTTATGTTCTGGGCTGATAGCTGGGTTGGTATTGGTCCGTTGAAGGATAGATTTCCAGACATGTATGCAATTGCAAAAAACAAAAGAAGCCTTGTGAAAGATTGTGTTTTTCGGCTGGGCAGTGAAATTCGTTGGGCGTGGGAATGGTTACGCGGGCTGAACAACACCGCTGAGTGGGCCTCTTTTGCAGATTTATTTAAAGAGCTGGAAGGATTAGAAATTTGCGGGGGGGGGGGGGGGAAGACGTGTGGAAATGGAGACACGAATCGGATGGTTGGTATGTAGTGGCAAATGTGCGGGATCAAATTATGAAGATGTCGAATGAAGCAGTGGAGGGCCAGTGGGGCTGCTGGAATCGTTGGGTGCCTCAAAAGATTAATTATTTTTGTTGGCGTGCAACATGGAATAAATTAGCATGCAAGGTTGAGCTGGGAAAGAGGGGGGGTGCCTATTCATGATATGGAATGTGCTAGATGTGGAGAACAACATGAAGATGTGAAGCATTTAATGATAAATTGTCCGATTGCAAAAGGAATTTGGTGGACCATTTTGGTTTGGTTAAAATTGCCTGCAAACATTGATTTTAATAATTGTGAAGAGGCCCTAAAAGTAACAGACAAATACATTGGGTCAAAGAGCTGGAAGAAAGTAATTGGTATGATATGCATGGTCACTATATGACACATTTGGAAAGCACACAATGAAAAAGTATTTCAAGGTACAAATGTTTCTATTATTCAAACGGTGGAGGATATCAAGGCAAACTCGTTTCTTTGGCTTAAGGAAAGGTCGAAATTTAAGGACATACATTGGGAGAGATGGTGTGATTTCAATGTTAGCGATGTTATAGTTTAGTTGTGTTTCGTTGTTTCTGTTTTCCTGTTTTGTTTGTTGGGTTATACAGCCTTGCTGGCCCGTTTTTTCTATAAATCATAGAATCCTTTGCCGTTCAAAAAAAAAAGATTATTATTTTTTAAGGGGCCCACCTACACATAAGGTACAATGTTTAAAACTTTAAAATTTAGATAACCGCTATAGTTTCCTATTTTCTTGGATTAAGACTGTTTTGTATGATGGACTTCTTAAAAATGGAATAGTGAGTTGGGCTTTGGAATATAAGTATGGGACTGGTTGTGTTTGGGCGATTTGGGTGCTTAGTGGCTAGGTGGGCTTCAAGTGTGGATTTATTATACATTTCTTTTCGGGTCGCAAACAAGACTGGGCCGGGTCTTAGAAGTTCATTTGTAGGCCTAGATATTTGATGCAATTTTGATCAGGAGAGTTAATGATATATTTTTGGGCCAGGAGTACAAGATTAATTTTATGGGCCAACGATTTTATGTCTCTTTCTGGGGATTTTGGTTATATTTTGGAACGAAAGTTGAAAAGGAATTTGGCGACTTTAGCGGTGGATCGGGAGCTACATGCAATCTGACATAATTGAAGATCGTCATGATGAAGCTAATTATTTAACTTTTATCATTGAAGTTTGAACCCTATCACATGCTTATTGCAAATTTATCTTTAATAAGATTCGGTGCTTTGATTGACAAGATATAGGAGATTTGCGGGGGAAAACGACAATGAAGATTTTGGGTATTTAGCCGATTTATGAAGATTTGAAGACGACATCAGATTTATTTTTTAAGATCATTTGAGGAATTGATAGCATCATTTTCGGGGGAATATTGTTGGGTCAAAATAGAGATTGATGTTATCAATTACGCCGACGTTATTTAGCGTATTTATCGTTTTGTATAGGATGATATTTTAGTTATTTTAGTCGGGCGTTTTAGCGTCTTTTGTGGTTTTCCAAGAAAGAGGCGGCTTGTTTGGAGAACAAGGCTCAAGGGGCTATATATAGAGTACTACACCTCACTTGGAGGGTGTGCATTTGGAAGCCACCACCCCGGGGGAGCTCACCCGGGGTGGATGTTTATCTTGTAATCTTTTATCCAAATCAATCAAAATATTTTTGTTCAAATCTTTGTTCTTATCTTTCTATTTTTTGTTTATGGTTCTCGAATCACCCATCTCATCATCATCTACCGAACCGAGACTGAAATCGGATCGTTTCGGACCTATCACGTACTAGTGAACAATAGGCATCAGATCCACACACAAGTTCTAGAAATCGATTAAAGGTCACAAAAGAAATGGAAGGCAAGTTCGATTTCAGAAGGATATGGGGTGGACAAAGGACCGTTCCAAACCCAAACTCGATTTCAGATCAAGAGAAACCTGACCAAATGGGATCAATACTTTTAGACTAAAATTTCGAACACTGGTCTTTGTTAAATGTGCAAAGGACTAGATTAAGTGGGCAAAAAGAAAGTGGAAGAGGAAGTAGACTATAACCCGTTGTTATTACTGCAATAAACGGGGCCACATGAGACACTACTATGTGATGGAGATCAATAGGAGGGACGAAAGCAATCAGAGTTTTTAATAGTAGGAATGGAAGGGCACTCTGTTAGAATATAAACTTAGCATATATATTGTTTATTATTATTATTATTATGTAATATTATAGTTATCATAGGTTATTATGTTAGTGGCGGTTATCAAACTAACCGACCGAGTATATATATGTAATCTCTGTGAACATTATCTGTTACCAAGATATTTCTAATATCCATTCTGTTTTTTCTATTTCTCTGTGCGTATACGTTCATATCAAACACACACAAACACGAGTACGGAACGATTATGATGACGGCTTCCGCTAACATGTGGTATCAGAGCGCATGGTTAGAAAACGAAGAATTAGGATCAGAATTACATGATCCTGGGAAGATACGGATGAAGAAGATGGAAAACAAACACGGGAAGAGGCGAGAAACAAATAGCGATTCAGATCACATAAGTCCGCGATTACGCGCGATTGCAATCTTGAAACAAGAGATTGCAATAATGGAATTGCAATACGAAATTGCATTACTGGAATACGAATCGGGACGTCTCGAAGATATCGGAGATAAAGGCGAAGTCATAACACTGAAAGAAGAGAATTCAATGATACAAGAAATTGAATTCGAGAAACAGGACAAAGAAGAAGGCGATCCCGAAAACGAAGAGATGGCCTGTAAAGATGTTCAAAAACTGAACGGTAAGATGCAGGAAGACAGGGACGGTTATTACAATAGAGAAGACGACAAGGATACGGAATCAAGAGAGAAATCGGTAATTAACCGAAAGCATCACAAGAGAAAACACAGGAATGATAAATATGATAAATATGACAAATACCGTGAAGATAAGTATAGTGAAGATGGTAATAAAGAAACCAAATATAAAGATGATAAATATATTGAGATCGGTGGTAAAGATGAAAGAAGCAGGGACCGGAAACGCAGGCAAGATGATGATAGAGACTATCATGAAGAAGAAGAAGAAGAGAGCGAAGTATACAACCGGAACCGATCACCGGAAACGGTATAATCGGATGTTAAATGAAGAAAAGAAGGACGCAGGAACGGCGGGAACAAAAAAGAAAGAATGGATTTCCAGTTTTAGCGACGACAGTTAGTGACAGAAGAAGAAGGATAGCGACAGAAAACAGATCAGCAACAGAACGATTTAGTAGCACTAAATTGGCTTTAACGACAGATCAAAGACTTTCAGCGACAAAATGGGTAATGAACAACAATATTACCGTACTCGGCATCACGAAACAAATCAAGGTGGATCTATGGACGAATCATGACAAGTTTAAAGAAAAAATGCGTTTATCATCAAAGCCGACGTGACGAGCCATTACCGATGCTAAGTTTAGGGGATGGTGTTAGAATATAAACTTAGCATATATATTGTTTATTATTATTATTATGTAATATTATAGTTATCATAGGTTATTATGTTAGTGGCGGTTATCAAACTAACCGACCGAGTATATATATGTAATCTCTGTGAACATTATCTGTTACCAAGATATTCATAATATCCATTCTGTTTTTTCTATTTCTCTGTGCGTATACGTTCATATCAAACACACACAAACACGAGTACGGAACGATTATGATGACGACTTCCGCTAACATGAAAGCGAAAGAAAAATAAGAAGAATAGTGATCAATGAAGGCCCAGTACATGAAGAACAAACTGTGGATGAGGCCAACAAAAGTGTTCTCAAGACTCTCTAAAACTGAATTAAATTTAGGGGAGTGTGTTGGAATATTAAACTTAATTTCGTTATTTTATTATGTATTAAACTTAGGATATATTATTTATATTATGTATGTATGTAACGATATAATCAAATGGGTGTGTCGATTGGTTGACTTCGATTCAAATGGCGGTTATTCCCGCCAGTTTCAACCATCACATAACCGCTCATCAATATGTATAAATATTGGCTGCCGGGAACCTTTTTCGGTACCAAGACAATTTCATTTTCACACGAATTGTCCAAACTATTTCTCCTTCGTTACTATATTCCCACTCTGTTCTATTGTTCAATTGTGACTCACCATGAAAACCAATTCAAAGAATTCCGGTCATGCTTCTGCTGATGTGAAACCGGACGTCCAACATAGTGGTATCAGAGCCACGGTGGGAAATCGAAGAAAATCGATCGATATTATACGATTCCGGGCACAACCGGATGAAGAACAAAACAGAGGATACGGAGACGAATTCAACCCCGATCGCACACGAATGTTTGCAAGAATGAAGCGAGAAACGATGCCATGCAAACACTGTTCCGATGAAATGAATGAAAGACGAAGGAGGATGCGATTGGAACAAGATGTTCCAACAATGAATTACGACTGCAAGAAGAACCGTGGAATAGCGAACGGAATCGATAAGGATTCCCAGAATTTAAAATACGGACAAGTAAGTGTCCCAAGTTCCAGCCATGTGAGGGCTGAAGACGGTTATGATGAGGGCCGTGGTATTCACGCAGACGGGGAACCATTCAAGAGTACCATACGGGGAAAAGATGAAGTACCAAGCGTGAATTTCGCAACACGTTCAGATGACGAAGAAGACGTTTCGATGTTGAATCCGGCAAGTACAGATGTTCACGATGGGGCATGCTTCACCCCGAATATCTATATGGTTGGTTACGATCGGGAAGATCAGGAAGAACCAATCAGTGATCAGAAGGATCACAATGATTCAATTGAAGAAACGGAATACTACGATTCCGGTGGTGACCGCAACGATGAAGAAGATGAAGACTCGTATGTCTTCGTAACTGAAGGCGATATGCAAGATGATGTTCCGGTGACCGGAACCGTTCATGAAGACAAGAATATGAAGAAAAGAAAATTTGGAAATGGAAAGGAAGGAATCCTTTACCCGAATAAAGTATGCTCTATTAAAGAAATGATCATATTCTTGGATTCATTAAAAGCTGTGAAATTGGCAATTACAAATGAAGATGAAATTAATAAGATGGTCAAATGGTTTACTAGGGTTGTTATGAAACAAAGTAGTACATTCCCACCAAAACTTCAAGGCAAAGATGTAGATCTTTATGATCTATACATGGCTGTTATTTTTAATGGAGGGAAGCCCGAAGTCTCTAGGAAACAATACTGGCCACGTATTGCAACAACTTTGGGTTTGGATCCTGCAAAATTCATTCACTTAGTTCTACTCTACAATGAATATCTAGATTTTTTGGGCTGGTACTATACAAGGATGAAAAGAAATTCAAGTGGACAGTGCAATAATGAACGAGGGCAGATTACGACGTCGCCGGCACAGAACATGGATTATGGACAGATATATGGCATGAATGTTGTCACCGGATTAACAAGAGAAGGGGAGTTAGGAGAAAGCGAAAGAAGAATAAGAAGAATACTGATCAATGAAGGCCCAGTACATGAAGAACAAACTGTGGATGAGGCCAACAAAAGTGTTCTCAAGACTCTCTAAAACTGAATTAAGTTTAGGGGAGTGTGTTGGAATATTAAACTTAATTTCGTTATTTTATTATGTATTAAACTTAGGATATATTATTTATATTATGTATGTATGTAACGATATAATCAAATGGGTGTGTCGATTGGTTGACTTCGATTCAAATGGCGGTTATTCCCGCCAGTTTCAACCATCACATAACCGCTCATTAATATGTATAAATATTGGCTGCCGGGAACCTTTTTCGGTACCACGACAATTTCATTTTCACACGAATTGTCCAAACTGTTTCTCCTTCGTTACTATATTCCCACTCTGTTCTATTGTTCAATTGTGACTCACCATGAAAACCAATTCAAAGAATTCCGGTCATGCTTCTGCTGATGTGAAACCGGACGTCCAACACACTCTTGGGAAAAAATATGGTACGTAAGTCCAATTATGAAGAATCATATGAGAAGTAATTGTAACTTTTTCACATCATTCAAAAAGAAATTCAACATATAGACTAGAATGAATGAAAAGAACGTGTTATTTACGATATGAATTGGTAATGTTAAGATAAGTATTGAAGGAACAAACACAACAATACCATGCATATTCTATGTTTCTTCCTTGAAAATATATTGAGTTTTGAATATTTAATGAAACAACATATTATGAAATCTAAAGATAAGGTACAATTTGTAACGTTAACGTTAAAGAAATCATATCCGGTGAGGTTGAAAGAAAGATAATGTGAACACATATGAGTCCAAAACATATAAAGATTATTTATTAATCGAGGAAGGAAACTAAGCATCTTCATTCCCTATTTTGAACTTATCGGTATGACATCGACTAAAGAGGCCAAGATTGATGAAACAACAAAGGTGCGTTTACTTTTCCTTCAAGTGTATTGTCTATCAATGAATGTATGGCTTTCTTACATTTGCTACAAATACACGATGCTATCCTGAAGTACAAAGATAGGTTTGGTAAATATATCATTTGGTGTTGGTTCAGGCCCCTCACAAATACACAATAAAACTCACTAACAGAAATATGCAGAGAAGTGAACGAGACTTTTTGTTAAGAAAAGAACATACACTTCATTCATTAAACATATGTGGCTATAAATAGCCTCACAGTAACCAAACAATACTAAACTTACTCCTAAAGACTTGGTATTAGTGGACCCATACTTCTACCCTATGTGCCAACACCAACGTAAATATCCATACAATTCGGTCAACTCTAATACCTAGTCCAACTACTAAAACTATTATTTAATAAACTAAATATTCCAACCCAATTAATAACTAATAAAAACTGAACAGTCAAGATTAATTCCAACATTTGGTAGAATGGGTTCTGAAGGAGTTCATGAAAATCACTACATTCCACCCAAAACAAACAATGGTAAGGAAGTTGAGTTATTTGATCTATACATGCTCGTTGTAATGAAAGGAGGATACAAACGGGCACCAAACAAAAACCTATGGCCAATCATAGCAAATGATTTACAATTTGATTGGAATAAGGCACAGATTATGAAAGTAATACATATACAGTAGGACTACAAGGTGGTGAAGAAGAGAAAGGTTTCGTTTGAAGACGAAGATGATGATGAAGATGAAGATGAAGATGAAGATGGAGAACGGAGTGGTGGTGCGTTGAAGAAGATGAATGTTGGTGTGGAGCATGATGCAGTGAAGAAATTTGAAGCATGAAGCAGTCAAAAGAACCATATATCCCAACTTAAAGTATGTTTAGTTTAAAGGTAAGTATTAAGTTAGTTAACTAAACATCCAAATGTTTTTTATGATGTGACAATTAACGTGTATAATTATTATGTCATAGATAGTTTAGTTAAGTTTTAATGGTTGGCTATGAGAGTTAGGATGGTGTTTACGGCTATGTCAATTAATTGTTAACCCACTGTTATTACGTATGTATAAATGAGGCAATAGGTATCTGTAAAATATGAAGATTCATATCATATGTTCTTGTTCATAACTCCTTAATACACAATTCTTTTGCAAGAGATAATGATTGTGGTCGCATTTAGAGGTATGTGGAAAATAATATCTCTAGCTTAATTCCAGCTCAAACACTGGAACAACCATTGATTATTCACTATCTGTAACCCAGAATCTTGTTTATCACCTTTTCGTTTATGCATCGACTATGGGTCACATTAAAGGTTTGTTAAGAACAACCACCTACTTTATTTGGAAGAAAAAAAGGCACTCTAGCTTGTCTGTATTACACAAAAAATCCTAGTTTACATCTTGAAATAATCTAAAGCTCATATAAGAGATACCCTTAACCTAAGTAGCACTGGAACGGGTACGGGATCGGGGTACGGGGACGATACGGGAACGAGGAACGACAAAACTCAAAATTCCAAGATACGGGTACGGCAATAAAAAATATAAAAAAATAAAAATACATTAAACAAATTCCAAAAATACTACATCTTCCAAAGGTAATTAATTATCAATAATCAAATCATTTTCAAATTCCGGTTCATCTAGTGAGAGATCGGCAATCGATAGAGAATTAGAGATGATGAGACTTCAGAGTTTAGAGATTATAGAAGCCGAATATGATAGGTCTATTTATTTAATGGCCGGTTGTGGAATTTGAAAGGGTAAAAACCCTAAAAATAAATGGAAACGGGCTGGATACTTCTACCAGATACGTCCCCGACATTGGAAACGTTTAGGAAACGTCCCCGACGAGTACCCATGGTGTTTCCGTCCCCGACAAGTACCCGAGACGGGTACGGCCACATAAATGGAGTCCCCGTGCTACATAGCCCTTAACTGGTAGAAGACACCTCTATCTTCTCTAAACACATTCAGCAATCATGTAGTACTAGACCATCTATACATGTGTTATCACTTTACATGTACATGTGTTACCATTTTACATATAATATAAGTTTGACCAAATAATTTCCTTCAGTATTTACATTGCCTTTGGACTTTCATCTTCACTAGAACTACTGTCATCTCCGTCGTCGTCATCATACTCGTCGAATTTTGGTTCCCCCTCGTAACTTTCGTTGTTATCGTCTTCATTAGAAATATCATGTTCTTCGTCTTCATCTTCATATTCATATTCATCCTCCTCTTTTTCTTCATCCTCTTCTTCGTCGTCTTCCTCCTCATATTCTTCTTCCTCGTCTTCCTCCTCGCTACTTTCTACTTCTAGTTCTTTTATCACCTCAGGTTTATTTCTTTCTTCATCAATCTTCGCGTTTTCTTTTTTATTATCCTCATCACTACTGTCACTGCTCTTCTTTTCTTTCTTTTTCTTTCTCTTCTTGTTCTTTCCAATACCATCATAACTTTTGATTTCAGTAAGAATAACCACAAGTGCAACAATAAAAACATAATCTACCTCTGGGTAGACTGTTATGCCAAAAGTGTCCTTTCCTTGCACAACGTTCGTAATATTTTGCTTATCATGCACCTGCTTATGCATACACAATTTAGTGATGAACTAGCCAACACAAGTGTTGTATAATGTAAGAAACATGAACCGCATCAATCTTTTACCATTTATGTTTGTTATTGCGTTTTAGAGAAACTCAAACAATGATTAACAATTAAAGTTCTTACTTGTTACTACCATAAAGCCTAATATACATTCCCGCGTAAAGTAACAAATTAAATTGGAAAGATTGCCGACAATAATGAAACTTTTATGTTACCTCAGCAAGAGCAGTAGAACCATCTTGTGCATAGATTGTGCAAGATTTTGTATCCCAATCTCCGATAACCTTACAATCACATTCGGTCTCTTCTTTGTTTTCAACTAGGAAAACATCTAATTCTGTCTCATGTTTAGGTGCGGATGATTTCTTCACACTAAAAAGTAAATCTTTATTTGTTGTGCTCTCTCCTTTAAAAGCTTGCCATCTCCCATGGATAGATCGAAGCTAATCGTAATAGAGAAAGAGAGAGGGTAATACATAAGTTTACAATATTTCAAACAATTAATGTTATTTTCTATAGCGAAATTGGATTCAAAATACTTATTGGCCGATAGATAATAATCGTGGAGCTTTTATTTTTCATTTAGTTGTCAAGAGCAATCACACAAGCATAATCATCATAATTTTACACTCCATTTATATTTGGTTTCCACTTGATTTCCCTCACAAAGCATGTATGTTTCCCTATTTAGCTCATAATCATCTAGGTGAGTGAAATCGATTAGAATTAAAGTGTAAATCTATGATGTTTATGCGAGTGATCGATCTTGGTTAGAAAAATGCTATAGGTCAAATTGTCTATATGGATTATTATCAGATAATAATTCAAAGTTTGGCTTATTAAAAATCAATTTTTGTTTTTGAAAAAAAAAAGTTCCGGGATACATATTATAGATACTCTAATTTTTGGAAAGTAATCATTTAATATTTCGTTAAATGCATGGGTGTATAGTTTTACGGATCATATCTTAAATAAGTCTGCTCATAATATTAACATGTAAGTGTGCACTTATTCGCGTTTTACAGCTACTTGCTGGCTCTTGCTATATATTTTTATATATTTTTCCGCTATTCAAAAAAAATTGTACATGGGTTAGGCTATAGGGTGTGGTCATAACCCTCATGATCACCATTATCCTTTACGTCAGTGCCATGTAACCCACCTGTAATCCACAATCCAAAACCATTAGCCTAAGTGTGTGGTCATGACACAAATCACTATCCCCTTATTTATTTTAATTTATCTTTAATAAAAAGAAAATGATTACTTGGAAAATGGAAAGAAGAACCATGGTTGCCATTGTTAATTAATCCATGCAAACCATGGTGGATTAGGGAAGACGGTGGCAAAGCCTTCCATTCATGTTCCTACGTGACAAATCATTTCCCAACCATGACCCCAACACACTTTAGCCGGGTTATGAAGTGTAGACCTCATATATCCAAAACAAATTAACTAGGATTATTCTAGCCGGGTTATGAAGTGTAGACCTCATATATCCAAAACAAACTAGGATTATTCGTCTAAACCGAATCATTAAAACTAAATTCATTCAAATAAATAAATATGAAAGACCTTTTTCTTGAAAGTTAGAACAGGTTTGTCGTTTGCATCATACAATATATGACGATCATGAAAACTGAACAGTGTGTCCTTGATCTTAAACATCATGTTTCCCTTGACGTCGATAATCGTGAAATTTCCACTTAAATTCGCCACTCCAGATTTCTTTTGAACCGCAAGATCAACTGTATATGGCTCAATGAATTGTGCATCCACCACCACCATCATGACATTCCTTGTTGCAATGGCCTAACTCGTCTTGGATGATCAGGAAGGAAATATATCTATCTAGGTTTTAATCTTCTCTCTATCTCTTTATGTTAAAACTAGCAATTTTCTATCAACAAAAGAAACGGCCACATAATATGCTGTGTAGGTTTTTAAAGATGGATGGTTAGAAGAACGTATGGTATAAATCTCAGCGGAAAATGCTCTCAAATTAACATTATTTATTTGATTTACTCTCTTCATTTTATATTTAATTTCACCATCTTTTGTTACTTTTAAAAAATAACTACAGCATAATCTTTTATTCTAACTTATTGGGATGCATTTTCTTGGGTTTCACTACAAGAAAAAACCCTTATAAGAACAACCCCTTTAGAACATAAGTCGTCTCTATAGATTACCCTATAGAGACGACATGTTGTTTCTAGAGGGGTTTGGTGCTTTTTGAGTTAGCTTATCCTATATGGACGACATGTTCTCTCTATAGGGTGAAAATATATATTTTTTTTTGTATTTTTTATATTCTCTAGTTTAATGAATTATAAACCATAAAAAATGTATCAACTTATAGAGACGATATGTCGTCTCTATAATTTTAAATATATATTTTTTATTATCTTTTGTTAATGATCAATATATATAGGGGAAATAACTTGTAGAGACAACATGTCGTCCCTATAAGCCATTTTAATTTTCTTTTATTTTCTTAAGGATAAACCTATAGAGAGGACATGTCGTCTCTATAGGTCTTAAACAGGTTTTTCTTTTATTTTTTAAATAGTAAATTACAAGTTTTGTCCTTTATGTTTACATCAAATTGCATGCGTTGTCATTTTGGCCTAAAGTTTACAGACGGTGTCCTTAACCTTCCAAAATCTTGTACGTTTAGTCCTTTAGGCCAAACCTGGTTAGAAATCTCAGTTAATTCTTGTCATGTGCAATGCACATTAGGGTACAGTGGTCTTTTTCCCTCTCAACCCTTTCTATTCTCCCATTTATAACCCTCACCAACCCCTCAATTCATCTCTGTATCACATACGCTGTCCTTTCTTCAATTTGAACACCACCTGCGATCCTGTGTAGTGTCTCTAAGCAACCTTACCCTTTCTTCAATTTGGCCCCTAACCCCAATCTTAAATTCTAATTCATTTCCCGGTGATATTCCGCCGAACACGCCAGTTCCGGTAGCAGCACTATGACGGACTCCGCCACAACGCTCCACACTTTTCCAATCAAAAACCACAAATCCGCTAAATCAACTTCACAATCCTTATTCGATAAACTGACCGACGAGCTCTTAATCGAACCCCTAATTCGCCTACCTATTAAACCAATCACTCTCTTTGTCCATCTCAACCCGCTTACGTACCTTAATTTCCACTTCATATTTCAACAACTATTACATTAACCATCATTATTCCAACATTTCATTTGCTCTCTATTACCAATCCAAACCTATGTTCCATAACATCATTCGCCCCTCCCTAATGCTCATCGATATGGTTTCATGCGATTATGATGTTAAGATGATACAAATGCTGATGTGGGTTTCCCAAGTAAAACACCTGATGTGGGTTTCCCAAGTATCATATACGTATGTGATACAGATGGGGGAATGGAAAGGATTGAGAGGGAAAAAGACCATTGTACCATCATGTGCATTGCACATGACAAGAATTAACTAAGATTTCTAACTAGGTTTGACCAAAGGACAAAACGTTCAAGATTTCGCAAGGTTAAGAACACCGCCTGTAAACTTTTGGCAAAAAGGATAGCGCCTGCAATTTGATGTAAAGATAAAGGACAAACTTGTAATTTACTCTCTTTTAGAGAAAACCTATATCGACGACATGTGGTCCCTATATGGATTTTGTACTTTTTAAGATAGGTTATCTTATACGGACGACGAGTCTTCTCTATAAGCTGAAAATATTTCCTTTTTCCTTTATTTTTATTTTTATGTTTGATTAATTTGAAACCCTTAAAAACGTTTCAGCTTATAGAGACGACATGTTGTCTTTAAATATTGTTCTTTTGATTTTATTTTATAAATGATCAATATATACATATATATATATATGAAAATTAAAAAAAAATAAAAATAAAGTTTAACTTATAGAGACGACATGTCGTTTCTAAAAAGTTTGACTAGTCTAAAATATTTTCCTTTAGGCGTCAAAAATTCCCACCATTACAATTTTTCTTTTTCTTTTTTTGAAAAAAAAAACGAGTCAAACCTATAGAGAGGACATGTCATCCCAAGAGAAAAATAATTTTGTTTGTTTTTTTAGATTTGATTAATAGATAATTAAAAATAAAAAAATATATTCATATTTAGAGACGACATGTCATCCCTATAATCCTAATTAAATTTATTAATTTATTATTGTTTTTGCCTAAAAAATAAAGAAAATATATATTTAAACATATAGAGACGACATGTCGTCTCTAAAATATTTGACTGTTAAAAAAATCATTTGAGGACAAAATTTCACACTATTCCATAAAAATTTGAAAAAACAATCTAACCAATAGAGAGGACATGTCGTCCTTATATGGAAAAATAATTTTCTTTTGTGTTTTTGTTCTTTATTAATAAATAGTTAAATATAAAAAAATATTCATGTGTAAATACGACATGTCGTACCTATATGCCAAATTAACCTATAGAGACGACATGTCGCCGTTATAGGTAAAAATAATTTGTTATGTTTTTTATTCTTTATTAATATATAATTAAATTTACAAAAATTATTCAATATAGAGACGACATGTCGTCCTTATAAGCCAAATTAACTATGTTTTATTTTATTCAGGTTTTTTTAGCAAAAAAAAAGAATAGTCTTTTATATAATTATCATTATTATTAATATGATTACGTTTATATGTAATAAAGAATTAGGTTTTTTAATTAAAGTTAATTTTATTTGGTTATATATATTAATACTACATAAATATTATTTTAAATAAACTACATATAATTAAAAAGACATACACACTTAAACTAAAAAAAACGTAATACCTACATACTTAAACATAAAAAAACATGTAATATCAAACATAACAAGATATTCAATTCAATCAAATGAGCAATCTGAATGTGGTGAACGCTCGTCTTCCCATTGATATGTGTATGTGTATTTGTTATGTGTTAGTGTATATGTATATGTGTATGTATGCCTGTGTATGTGTATGTATGTATGTGTGTAGTGTGTGTGCATATATCTGTATGCGTCAGTGTGTGTGTGTATGTATGTATGTATGTATGTATGTATGTATGTATGTATGTATGTATGTGTGTGTGTACACGTGTGTCTTTATGTATGTGTATGTTTGTATGTATACGATATTGTGTACATGTGTGTATGTATGTGTTGGTGTATGATGTATACATAATTATTTGCGCATGTGTTTATCTATGTCTATGTCACACCCCGATTCCGGTGGGCCCGGATGGGTACACACGTGACGGCTAGATAACAGTTATCATAATATAATAATATGCAGCGGAAGTATTGGATTGAAATTATTAAAATAAAGCTTGAATGTATAACAGTATTACAAGCGTTCGATACAAGCCCACAGGCAGGATCCAAATAAACAGAGCTTTAGACATCAAAGGCCTTAAGCTTCAGGAGTGCAAATTCCTTAGCCTTCATTTTAGCCGACCCGTATTCCCAGCCTATTATAAGGTTCGGTACCTGCTGTTCAATCTTTTGAAAATACGTCAGCCAAAGATGGTAAATACAATTAACTGACTATTTGGAAAAATAGTTTTTCAAAAAGAGTTTTATAAATATAGATAACCCATAGGTGATCTTTTAAATATATCTTGGGTTTTTCTTGTTACGAGATTATATGCTTGATTACCCATTGGGTTTTCCGGACCTGGTATCAATAACCCCCAATAACAGTAATTATCAAGTAAACGGAATAAAACCGTATTCATACACTTTTGCGCAATCATAGGCAACTTACTTGTGTAATAACCGCCTCAAGAGGCATATTTGCCATCCCAAGTTTACACTAAAATAAGTCAAGAGTATTTACCTTATTGCTAGCTTCCAATCAACAAGAATATATTTGGCAAAAAGCCGCAAGTCTAAGTATATTGACTCAAGTCCGATTATCTGGGGGTACTATAGTCTGGAATGAACAGATTTATTATCTGTTAGAATGTATACGGGTCAAAGGTAGTCCCTTTAGACATGACCCGATACTTAGGAATAGGTTCGCTAGATTAAGCGTATACCGAATAGAATGTGGTTTAAACCCAACAAGTACTAGGACTTGTATAATATGGGTAAACATAATACATTCTGGATTTTTGAGGTCAAAACGATAAGGTTAAACCCTTTTTCGGTAAACTTATGTAAACTAGTTATGTAGGTCTAACCGTACGCGTATAAGCAATAACGGGTAACCAGATGAGTCATGAACAAGTTCCATATGCCAATATACTTTAAAAAAGTTATAATATCAGTAGGATATCAACTTGTATGCCCGTTAAGGTTTTAAAATCAAACTATGCCTTAGAAGGGCATTTTGGTAATTTTACAATTTATAAAAGGAGCCTACGAATAAACTGATGTTATGGTCATAAAAATTCTGTAGAAATGGTTTAATTATGATATCATATCAGTAGGATATCAAATATATGTGTGGTTTACACTTTAAGACCAAACTATGCACCATAGGGGCATTTTGGTCATTTCACACATAGTTTGAGAATTTATTTGGGATTCTGAGTTCATGACATATACCTATTGTAAAAATATTTTAAATAATTTATAAAATCAGTAGGTAACAAATCTTTGTTCATAATTATGGTTTAAAACCATCCTATGTGCCTAAACGACGTTAAAGTCGTTAAATGACGATTTATGTGAAGATTTATGAAATCTGATGTTATGACCAGCTTTGAGTAGTTAAAATATTTTATTTTTCATAACACATCAGTAAAACAAAAGGTTTGGTATGAATATTATGCTTAAAACGCATTTTATGTGCCATAAAGGCATTATCGTCATTTATCGGCATTATTTAGGAAACTGAAGTTAAACTCAGTTTACAATCTGACTTAGTATCCCAAACAATACTAATAATAATATCACATCATTAAGTAATTGAGTTTTATAACAAAATAATGTTTAAAACTCATTTTAGACTTAAAAGGGTATTTTAGTCCTTTTAAAAGCCTAGTTTACGATTATATGCGTAAACTCAGTTTATGACCAGATTATAAACATCAAAATATGTTAAACATGTTAACATATTAGTACATAATTCAATTGCAAGCTTATTTGTGTCTAAAACTTTATTTTTGCTAAAAAGGGCATAAAGGTCAAAGTATGGCATAAATACGGAAATTTGCATAAAACTCAGATTCATAGTCCGATCGTGTAATATAACCTTATAGGATTATACTACATTATATTACGATCATAACGGAACCTAAAATCAGTAGTATACTAGTCTAATTCTGTTTATAACCAAAAGTCAACGTAGAAGTCAAACTACGCGACTTTCGGTTGCGAACCGACCCTAAAACGGGAATTGACAAGCCGAACATGTTTACACATGTTCTAATAATTACTACCAAGTTGTTTAAGTGATAAAACTTATTTTAGAACACTTCTAAACTCATATCACAATTATTTTAAAAATCTGACCTTTGACTTTTAAATTATTATTACTTTGACTCGTCAATTGACCAAGCAAACGTGATTCTTAGGAGGTGCCCTTTTGAGGGATTAACACCTACCTAATTACGATCACGTAGCCATGTTCGTTGTGAACAATGGCTTGACCTTTTAAGGTCCTACTAAAAGTCAAAGCGGTATTACGATAACGCTTGACTTTTGGCTTAAAAGCCATTAAAACATAAACTAGTGGCTAGGAACACTTACAAAGGGTCCTAGCAATCTTTTCAACTAGAATAGGCTTCCTTATGACCAGGAATCCTAGAAATCTTAAGGAAAACTCAAGCTAGAGAGAAATGAAAGAACGGTGCAAGTGTTGAATAAATTCTAAGGCCTTATATAGTTTTCAAGAGTTACTATGATTGTGCCAAGTGTTATGTGTGTTCTCCAAGAAATAAATAATAGGATTGTAACATGTTTAAACTAGGTTTAAAAACCATTAAAGAGTCCCTAGTATTGAATTATGTGATGAACAAGGTGAACAAACTTGCAGCTGCAAGTAACAATCTGCACAGATTGTGCCGTCGCGTCGCGCGACTGAAAGGGGAAGGGGGTGTCGCGCAGCGCGACCCCCTGTGGTCTCAGCAAATCAAGTTTTAAAAATGGCAAGTTCAGTCCCTGCACCTTATAACTTGAAATAACTTTCGTTTTTAGTACTTTTGGCCCTTCAAGTTATATTTTAGGTGTTCATGGAAATATAACAAACACCGTGAAGTGTCGAGTTTGTTAAAAGGTCACTCAGAGGTGAGAATTCACATGTTGATGCTTTTAACCCCTTTAACTCGTAACTTGCGCGTATTATCGTTTAACGGCATCAAATCCATAAACGGCCATCATAGGCATTCCCGAGAGTATGAACGAGTATTATGAAGCACCTGGTTCGTTAAAAGGTCACTCAGAGGTAAGAATTAACATGTTGACACTTTTAACCCTTCGATGCACAACTTTTGAATTATATTGCAAACGGTTTCGTTTATCCAACAAGTGGCTTATTAAAAGAATACGAAAACCGTATAAGGTCACTCAGAGGCTTAGTTTAAGCTTGTTGACACTATTAGTCCTTGTATATTCAAAGTTTTTATTGTTTGGCAATAATAGTCCCTTCTAGGCAATAATAGTCCCTTCTAGTCAATGTTTGTCAACATATAATTGGACACGATTTTTACGAGGTGTTACATCCTCACCCCCTTAAAAGAAATCTCAACCTCGAGATTTGCTCAGAATAATATACTCAATTCCATATCATTGTAGGTTTCAACCTTTCAAGAGTATCCTGGGCTACAATGGGAATCCCATTCGCGTTTACGAGGTAAACTTGGAACTTTCAAATTCTATGGTCCCTAATGGACAAGGTTTTTCAGTAAACCTTAAGCTTACGTTTAAATGTCATGGCAAAACATGACAAGTGCTTATAAGCTGAGCATCAAGCTAGAACTTTCCAGAGACATGAATGTACACAGTATCTTAATCTGATAATATAGACAACGATGCTCTATAAGGAGACTCGATGTTGTCTTTATACAGCTTAACTTGTCGGAAATTTTAAATTTTCCTTTATTGACAAGAAGCGTCGACTTAGTAAGTTTGTCGACCGTAATTTTTATGTTGCGTCATTCCGCGATTCATTTTAGGTAACTGGAAGATTAGATCCGTTGTTACCATTTCCCAATTCTATGTGGGATTTCCAATTCATTATGTAGACCACAAATGGTCTATGATGTTCAACTCACTTGCGAACACTTTAGGCATTAAGCTTCCTAGGTGGCTATGGACTTTTCATGTCCATCCACACAAAAGTCTTCAACTTTCGATTTTAATTCATCAAAATTTACTTGTGTCATGTAGATGACACATCATTCCTTCAATCACTTGGATGCCTCAAGCATAGAAGCTTCCTCGGGCAATCCATAGTGTTGATCTTCCACATATGGTGAATATATCACCAGATGGGGATTCTATTTTGATAAGTTTCTTAGTGTAGACAATGTGGATTTGGTTTTTGGACTAACTAATCCTTGTCTAAGAACATATCAAATCCCGCAGGATTTATAGATGAAAAGATTATCAAGACGATTGCTTCGTGAAGGATATATCATATGTGAAACCATCTAGATTGGCACTTGATTTTATAAACAATATTTAAGTCTTGAAAAGGCAGATTCAAAGTTTTATTAAATTTACAATCGATGAAGCTTTAACTAGCTCCAGAGTTTAACACAAGTTTCTAGTACATAAATCATTTACGGGAAACAGATGCGTAAAGATATGTTCTGAACGGCTTCTGCTGTAGCAGATTGGAAGGCTCAAGCATTGCCTTTCTGGCCATCAATGGCCTTGTTCTTCCTGTCGGTCGCCCTCTTTGGGCAGCGGGTCTTTATATGCCCTTTCTCGCCACATCCATAACACGTGGCGTCTTTCAAGTTTTTGCATTCATGAGACTTGTGGTCCATCTCCTTACAGATGCCATAACCCTTGGTCTGCTCATGGAAACATTTTCCGAAGTGTTGCTTCCCATATGTTTTACATTTGGGTTTTGCCTCATTCGGCTTGAATTGGTTATGATTCGAACCAGCCTTACCCTTTTTGAAATCTTTACTTGGGGTATCATTACACTTCCGCTTATGATCCTCCTCAGCCTTAACCGCTCTTGCTCTTATTTCATCTTCAGTGAGAGAAAGAGCCAGATCCACAACGGATCTATAAGTAGTAGGTTTGGAGGATTTAACCATCCCCTTGATTTCTGGAGCGAGTCCTCCAATAAACCGCGCAATGCACTTAGACTCGGGGGTAATTAAGTATGGCACGAGTCTTGATAAGGAATTGTAATCAGACAAATAGGCTCGACACTCGAGGCCTTTCATGGTCAGCTTTAGAAAGTCAGTTTCAACTTTCTCCACCTCGTGAGGTGGGCAATAAGTCTCGCGGATCAATTCCACGAACTTTGACCAACTCAGGCTGTAGATTTCAACCTTGCCAGTGGATTAGATTAGTGCCTTCCACCACGTCAGAGCATCCTCCTTGAAGGATTGGGACACGAATTTAACAGTGTCCTTGGCGGCACAACCGCTTATATCAACAACGGTTTCCATTTCATCCAGCCACTTTAGAGCATCGATTGCTCCAATCTCACCCGTAAAGTCACGGGGTTTACACAAAATAAAGCACTTATAGGTACACCCCTTCTTAGAGTCATGAGACTCAACTTTCTTGACACTCTTGATATTCTGTTCACTTTTAGTTGAGGAGAATTGAGACTTTTCAGTCTTATGAGTATTAGAATGGGGTTTAGTAACGGAGTTCTCTTTCTGTACTGATGGCTTTGGCCCTTTAAATGTGGCCATAAATCCAGCCAGGGCTTTACTGATTTCATCAGCAACTATAGATCGAAAGCGATTCACTTCGTCATTACGGTTCTGGTGCTCTAAATCGTCACCACCGTTTTTCTTACTTGCTTTGCCAATACTCAGGCTCGCCATAAGTTTATCTGAAAAATAATGAAGCCATCAGAAATTCTTCGAGAACTAAATAGCAAATTTAATTTATTTGCATTAGATCTTACAGATCTATATGTTTATATATCAATTTCACTAGCCCTGCTTACCATGATTGGTAATGGACTTAGCCGTATAATTCATCGGCTTATCACAAGGGATATTTAAATATAGCACATTAGCTTGTCACAAAGGACATTTAAATATAGCACATTGGCTTGTCACAAAGGACATTTAAATATAGCACTCTGGCTTGTCACGAAGGACATTTAAATAGAGCACATTGGCTTTGTCACGAAGGACGTGAAAGACATGGCACAAGGGCCTGTCACAAGGATTGTGAAAGATATGGCACAAGGCCTCGTCACGAAGGACATTAGAAGATATGGCACTAAGCCTTGTTACAAAGGACAACCAAGATATATATATATATATATATATATGCTATGATCTCATTTGATAAAAAGGGTTTTAAGGTTTGAACATAGTTCGTTACCTTTAATTAGGGGTCGTAGACCACTACTATCACCATAATTGACGATATAATATGGCCCGTAGGCGATTCGTTTGACATAAAAAACGATGTTAAACTAATGGTCATCGCACTGATGATATCAGTCATGATCGCACTTGATCGTATAGACTTCGAGACTTGGGCATAGCCCTCCGCTTTGGACAGGGAACCATAATGGTCACAACTGTCATTGTCTCAAATGGATGATATAATATAGTCTGTAGACGAAACATCTATAGGGATGTTAAGTATGATTATCATGTTGATGATATTAGTCATGATCGCGTAGATCATATAGACTATTAGGTTTGGGTATGACCCACCACTTTGATCAGGGGACCATAAAGGTCACTACCATTATTGTCTTATCGACAATAGAGTAAAGTATAGCCCGTAGGCACTTCATCATTATCGATGTTAATATTGTGATCATCATACTGATGATATTAGTCGTGATCACACTGATCATATAGACTATGAGATTTGAACATAGCTCACCCCCTTGGGCAAGGAATCATAAAAGATTACAATTGTCTTTTTCACAAATGGACAATATATCATAGCCCATAGGCAAAACATCATTAAGGATGTTAAATTCAATCATCATATTGATGATTTTAGTCATGATTGCATCGATCATATAGACTATTAGGCTTGAGCATAGCTCACTACCTTGGACATGTATCATAAAGATCACAATGTCATTGTCTCAAATAGACAATATGTTATAGCCCGTAAGCAAAACATCACTAAGGATGTTAAATGATATGTTCATCGTATTAGATTATATTAGTCATGATCGCATTGATCATATAGACTATTAGGCTTGAGCATAGCTCTTTACCTTAGACAGGGGACCATAAAGGTCACAACTGTCTTGTTTTAACTGACAAAGCGGTATTGTGATTCCTCTCCTTCCACATAGTTGGGAATTGTCGGAGATTTGGAATGAATATTGTCACAAAGTTGACAAAGATTTTCTCCTTTCCACACAGTTGGAAGTTTAATTAGAGATTTTAATGATACGTTTCAGCCAATGTATTGAATATGAATTCTTCTCCTCATTTGGAGTTGCGTCTCAGTTGACGTTGATAATATAAGTCCCTATCCACATTGGAAGATCTGGGAATACGTCACAGTTGACGTTTAAATATATGTCCCTATCCACATAGGGATAATCGGGAATAGGCCTCAATAAAGTACAACGTATATAATACAGCTCAATAAAGTACACTGTATGATACGGCTCAATAAAGTACACCGTTTAAATACATGGCCTTTCTCCACATTGGGATATTTGGGAATACACCTCAATACAGTCAGCTTATAAGATACGGCTCGATACAGTCACCGTTTAAGTACATGCCATTTCTCCACATTAGAATATTTGGGGATACGCCTCAATATAGTACAGCGTATATGATACGGCTCGATACAGTCACCGTTTAAGTACATGCCCTTTCTCCACATTGGGATATTTGGGGATACGCCTCAATATAGTACAACGTATATGATACGGCTCGATACAGTCACCATTTAAATACATCCTTCTCCACATTTAGAGAATTGGGGATGATTAGTATCATGGATGGATGAACTTTATGTCTCCTTTCCACACATTTGGGAATTAGTCGGAGATCTTAGATGAGTGTCGTTCCATAATTGGACGAGAACCACTTAAAGATTTTTAGGATTATATGGGTGTGAGGGAATCAGTTTTCCACTTCTATCACCTTTTTAACCACTACCATTGGTGGGAAATTTAAGACAGAGTCTTTTATCATGGTCTTATTTACTAGTCTTAATCACATAAGAACTAGTAGACCGAGTAATTTCAGAAGAGATTTATTTGCTTGATTGCTAGCGGTTCTTTGACTAATCGTGTTCACCCAATAGAGTTGGCACTTTTAGTCCTTCTCCTCAGTTGAAGTTTCGAGGACACGTCTCATTTGACTTTTTAATTATATGCGCTTCTCCTTAGTTGGAGATTTGGTATACACCGCAATACAGTACAATGTATACGATACGGCTCAATAAAGTACACCGTTTAAATATATACCCATCTCCTTTGTCGGGAGACATGGGGATACACCTCAATAAAGTACAGCGTATATAATACAGCTCAATAAAGTACACCGTTTATAATATACCCTTTCTCCACATGGGATATTCAGGAATACGCCTCAATATAATACAGCGTATATAATACAGCTCAATAAAGTACACTGTATATGGTACGGCCCAATAAAGTACACCGTTTATAAATAAGCCCCTCTCCTTATTAGGAGAATTTGGGGATATGTCATCACATATTTGGACGAACATTTTGCACTTTTTCAACCACTCATTGGTGGGAACATGTGCGTTTGGCCTTTGTCTATTGCGCAATTAAGAGATCTGTTTGATAAGGTAGGATCAATAAATGTGACATTCATATCATTAGAAGGAAAAATCATAAAATGGGCTCCATAAAATCAATGATTCTTATTATTGCAGTAATATCGCCAAATTATATTAGATGCTTACTATTAGCCGATTTCAGTACAATATGACCCTTGGGAGATCTTAGTGGTTCCATGCATTAAACCGTCAGACTGGCCAGGCATGAAAGCAATCTATGGGACACACTAAGATACTGCCAATTATCATATGGCGCTTCCATCAAACTATGTTTGGCATTCGTAGTTGCTAAAAATCAATGAAATAAAAATCATTGTCGTACTCCAGTTGGAGAAATTGCTGGCAAGAGTTGCTGAATTTATATAATATAATATATACCCAGATGGGTTTTGAATTAATCGAGCTCGAAGACTCTAAATTTTTTGCTTTAAGCATGAATCTGAGAAAGTGATTCCTTTTTCTGCTTATTCTCTAGAATGTGAGAATTTTTTGAATCAAGAATAGAATTTGGTGCAAAATGCACATATTTCTCTGCCATAATACGGCTTTCCATAACAGCCGGTGAGATATCACCGGAACGTCTATCAAATATGATAGACTTTGGATAAATGATATTAGGATATCACAAGAATATCAAAAGATATATCATTAGGTGACGAGGTTTATCATCCTCGTATCGGAGTCATCGTCTCCAAAGCATATGTAGTTCACCATATGGAACTTCACGCTACTCAATGGTTGGGATCCTCGAGTCCGTGACCCATTATAGTTTCTTCATCTTACCCGCGACATCTTGGCGGTATAAAATCAATAACTACTAGTTAGATTAAGAGTAGTCTTATATTCAGGTCTAAACTCGGAATTTTTTTAAAGGAATATGCATTTGTGATATTTGAGATTAGACACTAAAGGCAAGTGTCTAATTTACTCAAACTATAGCTCTGATACCAACCTGTCACACCCCGATTCCGGTGGGCCCGGATGGGTACACACGTGACGGCTGGATAATAGTTATCACAATATAATAATATGCAGTGGAAGTATTGGATTGAAATTATTAAAATAAAGCTTGAATGTATGAAAGTATTACAAGTGTTCGATACAAGCCCACAGGCAGGATCCAAATAAACAGAGCTTTAGACATCAAAGGCCTTAAGCTTCAGGAGTGCAAATTCCTTAGCCTTCATTCTAGCCGACCCGTATTCCCAGCCTATTATGAGGTTCGGTACCTGCTGTTCAATCTTTTGAAAATACGTCAGCCAAAGCTGGTAAATACAATTAACTGACTATTTGGAAAAATAGTTTTTCGAAAAGAGTTTTATACATATAGATAACCCGTAGGTGATCTTTTAAATATATCTTGGGATTTTTCTTGTTACGAGATTATATGCTTGATTAACCCATTGGGTTGTCCGGACCTGGTATCAATAACCCCCAATAACAGTAACTATCAAGTAAACGGAATAAAACCGTATTCATACACTTTTGCGCAATTATAGGCGACTTACTTGTGTAATAACCGCCTCAAGAGGCATATTTGCCATCCCAAGTTTACACTAAAATAAGTCAAGAGTATTTACCTTATTGCTAGCTTCCAATCAACAAGACTATATTTGGCAAAAAGCCACGAGTCTAAGTATATTGACTCAATTCCGATTATCTGGGGGTACTATAGTCTGGAATGAACAGATTTATTATCAGTTAGAATGTATACGGGTGAAAGGTAGTCCCTTTAGACATGACCCGATACTTAGGAATAAGTTCGCTAAATTAAGCGTATATAGAATAGAATGTGGTTTAAACCCAACAAGTACTAGGACTTGTATAATATGGGTAAACATAATACATTCTAGATTTTTGAGGTCAAAACGATAAGGTTAAACCCTTTTTCGGTAAACTTATGTAAACTAGTTACGTAAGTCTAACCGTACGTGTATAAGCGATAACGGGTAACCGGATGAGTCATGAACATGTTCCATATGCCAATATACTTTAAAAAAGTTATAATATCAGTAGGATATCAACTTGTATGCCCGTTAAGGTTTTAAAATCAAACTATGCCTTATAAGGGCATTTTGGTAATTTTACAATTTATAAAAGGAGCTTGCGAATAAACTGATGTTATGGTCATAAACACTCTGTAGAAATGGTTTAATTATGATATCATATCAGTAGGATATCAAATATATGTGTGGTTTACACTTTAAGACCAAACTATGCACCATAGGGGTATTTTGGTCATTTCACACATAGTTTGAGAATTTATTTGGGATTCTGAGTTCATGACTTATAACTACTATAAAAATATTTAAAATGATTTATAAAATCAGTAGGTAACAAATCTTTGTTCATAATTATGGTTTAAAACCATCCTATGTGCCTAAACGGCGTTAAAGTCGTTAAATGACGATTTATGTGAAGATTTATGAAATCTGATGTTATGACCAGCTTGAGTAGTTAAAATATTTTATTTTTCATAACACATCAGTAAAACAAAAGTTTTGGTTTGAATATTATGCTTAAAACACATTTTATGTGCCATAAAGGCATTATCGTCATTTATCGGCATTATTTACGAAACTGAGGTTAAACTCGGTTTACAATCGGACTTAGTATCCCAAATAATCCTAATAATAATATCACATCAGTAAGTAATTGAGTTTTATAACAAAATTATGTTTAAAACTCATTTTAGACTTAAAAGGGCATTTTAGTCCTTTTAAAAGCCTAGTTTACGATTATATGCGTAAACTCAGTTTATGACCAGATTATAAACATCAAAATATGTTAAACATATTAACATATTAGTACATAATTCAATTGCAAGCTTATTTGTGTCTAAAAATTTATTTTTGCTAAAAAGGGCATAAAGGTCAAAGTATGGCATAAATACCGAAATTTGCATAAAACTCAGATTCCTAGTCCGATCGCGTAATATAACATTATAGGATTATACTACATTATATTATGTTCATAACGGAACCTAAAATCAGTAGCATACTAGTCTAATTCGGTTTATAACCAAAAGTCAACGTAGAAGTCAAACTACGCGACTTTCGGTTGCGAACCGGCCCTAAAACGGGAATTGACGAGCCGAACATATTTACACATGTTCTAATAATTATTACCAAGTTGTTTAAGTGATAAAACATATTTTAGAACACTTCTAAACTCATATCACAATTATTTTAAAAATCCGACCTTTTGACTTTTAAATTATTATTACTTTGACTCGTCAATTGACCAAGCAAACGTGATTCTTAGGAGGTGCCCTTTTGAGGGATTAACACCTACCTAATTACAATCACGTAGCCATGTTCGTTGTGAACAATGACTTGACCTTTTAAGGTCCCACTAAAAGTCAAAGCGTTATTACGATAACGCTTGACTTTTGGCTTAAAAGCCATTAAAACATAAACTAGTGGCTAGGAACACTTACAAAGGGTCCTAGCAATCTTTTCAACTAGAATAGGCTTCCTTATGATCAAGAATCCCAGAAAGCTTAAGGAAAACTCAAGCTAGAGAGAAATGAAAGAAAGTTGCAAGTGTTGAATAAATTCTAAGGCCTTGTATAGTTTTCAAGAGTTACTAGGATTGTGCCAAGTGTTATGTGTGTTCTCCAAGAAATAATAGGATTGTAACATGTGTAAACTAGATTTAAAAACCATTAAAGAGTCCCTAGTATTGAATTATGTGAGTATGGAGGTTTGTGTGATGAACATGGTGAACAAACTTGCAGCTGGAAGTAACAATCTGCACAGATCATGCCGTCGCGTTGCGCGACTGAAAGGGGGAGGAGGTGTCGCGCAGCGCGACCCCCTGTGGTCTCAGCAAATCAAGTTTTAAAAGTGGTAAGTTTAGTCCTTGCACCTTATAACATGAAATAACTTTCGTTTTTAGTACTTTTTGCCCTTCAAGTTATATTTTAGGTGTTTATGGAAATATAACAAACACCGTTAAGTGTCGAGTTTGTTAAAAGGTCACTCAGAGGTGAGAATTCACATGTTGATGCTTTTAACCCCTTTAACTCGCAACTTGTGCGTATTATCGTTTAACGGCATCAAATCCATAAACGATCACCATAGGCATTCCCGAGAGTATGAACGAGTATTATGAAGCACCAGGTTCGTTAAAAGGTCACTCAGAGGTAAGAATTAACATGTTTACACTTTTAACCCTTCGATGCAAAACTTTTTAAATTATATTGCAAACGGTTTCGTTTATCCAACAAGTGGCTTATTAAAAGAATACGAAAACCGTATAAGGTCACTCAGAGGCTTAGTTTAACCATGTTGACACTATTAGTCCTTGTATATTCAAATCTTTCATTGTTTGGCAATAATAGTCCCTTCTAGTCAACGTTGACTTAATTAGGATTAGGGACATGTGTCAACATATAATTGGAGATGATTTTTACGAGGTGTTACAATCTATGTGTATATGTATATGTATATGTGTGGTTGTGTATGTGTATGTATGTGTAGATGTGTGTGCGTTTGTATGTGCGTGTATGTGTATGTGTCTCTATGAACATGTGTGTATTTGTGTTTAATAGTGTACGTATGTATATGTGTATGTGTACATATGCGATGTATGCATGCATGTATATGTAATTGTGTACGTATGAGGGTAAGACTATGTGTGTGTATGTACGTCTTTGTGTAGTGTGTGTATGTATGTATATGTGTACGCTTCTGCATGTATATATATTTAATTGTGTACGCGTTTGATGTGTGTTTACATGTGTTAGTGTACGTGTGTGATGTGCGTTTGTGTGTGTTTGTTTGTATGTGTGGATGTGTATGTATGTACGTGTACGTGTGTATTAGCGTAATCTGGGCAAACCACAGGGACAATCCAGGCACTTTTCTCTTTATTTTGTATAAAACTTCTTCTGTAGTCGAGCATGATCCAGTGCCACCAGGCACCATATCGTCCGAGCACACCGTCCCCCCGGGGAGCCATGACTTTGAAATCTTGTTGCTCGCGATGGACATAACGGCCGGAAAATGTTTGGGAGATGTCAATGTACCATTGAACAATAATATTATTAAATAGTTTTTTTTTAATTTTAAACCTTATATAAACCTTGGGGCTCAACGTATGCAAAAGTCCCATGAAGTGGTCGAGCTTATGAGAGATGGATAATTTGAGAGAGACTTTGAGTTTTACTCGAAGCCGCACGACCACCTAACCGAAAAGACGTTGGAAATGACTCTAAAACGAAAGCCGATTATTGAGAAAAAAAATATAGACTTTGAGTTTTAGAGTTTTTTTTAATGTTTTTTAATGAAATGTTATTTGTTTTTTAATTTTATAAATTGAGAGATTAAATAAAATATAAAAAAATTAATAATTGAGTAATGATTGATAGGGGGTTATGGGACACATCCACTACACACACATATAACCCTCATAACCCCCACGTTTCACTTTTTTGCCGCTTGTTACATAATACCCACGTTTCACTTTTTTGCCGCTTGAAATTATAAAAAAATGTACTATAAATTCATAATTAAGATGGATCAATATTGATTGATATTAACAGCTACAACTATTAAAGCGCAATATAGTATATTAAGATGTGTTAGAACCATTATTGACTATTATGACTGTAACACCCCAAAAACGGGTTTGGTAGTCAAACCCCATTAATACTAAAAGACGGGTAAAATACCGTTAGTGGTAAAATTAACCCGGTAAATATTAGGATTTAAATAATTAAACCTAATATTGAATAAAAATAGAATAAAAGTTTTGAGAAAAAACAACGCTTATGACAGGCCGACTTAGCGGGACTTAAATAAGACGGGTTATAACTCCCGAAACCCGCTAAATTAACTAGGAATAATTAACCTAGTTATTTATTTTTAGTAAAACAATGAAGGAGCTTGTAGTAACTAACCCATTAATAAAACCCTTAAACTTTGAGGGACTAAAAGTGGGCAATTGGAATGATGTTTAATTTAAGAGTTTATAAAAAAATAATACAAAACACACACATGGGTGTGTGTGGTCGATCGACCAGGAGCAGGAGAAAGGGGGTGAAACCCTAGCTCACCCAAATTCATCAAATTGAAGGCCAAGACTAGTTCAAATCAAATGCATGAACACATAAAAACGATCACCAAGCTTAGGGGATCATAAGGTACGTCAAATTTTTGATATTTATGAAGTTGAGATTCTTGGTGAATTTATGAAAATCGAAATTTAAGCTTGAATGATTGATGTTTTAGTGAAACTAGGATGAATCCATGTTTAGGAACGAACCCTAGTCAATAAATTTATAAAATGGTGTTCATCACTATGAAAATCCATAATCACCAATATAGGTGCTTAGAGGGTTTTGTAGAAACATGTCAAACACTAGGATTATGATTATTATTCTAGTGTAATTTGAGTTCCATTAAGTAAATTCAGATTTGTTGATGCTAAATTCGTGTATGTGATATTTTTAGGGTTTGATTGCTAAAAATAGTGTTATAATGTCGTAAACATGTTTTAAATTGAAAGCTGAATTCAAACAGCTTCTGATCAGAATTTACAGCCGACTTGTTTTGGCTGTAACGTGGACAAAACTTGATAAGAACATGTGTTTCTTGACTCTAAAATGTAATTCCAGGAAATATCTTTAAAACCCCACTGGAATTGCATTTTTTCGACGAAAATTGAGCGTTTTATGAATTTTTCCGTATCGAAGGTTCAAGTTGTGTTTTCTGGCAGAATTTGCAGCCCATTACGAATGTCATAACTCAATTTAGGGATTTATTTATGATCTCAAATTTTTACTGTAGATTTCTTTAAGTGATTAAAAAAATCTCGAATTGAAATTTCGTCTATCGGATAAACGAGGAATTTTAAATGAATTTTTTCGTAAGCTGTAGTCAGAAGTGACGAATCTGATTGCAGCTTAGTAAATGAATTTTTACGAATTTTTGGTAAAGAGTTAGATCTTGAAATTCTAACACAAGGCCTAACCCTCCGAGTGGTACGTCATATAAAAAAATCACAATTTGTGAAGACTTGTAAACAAGTCAACAAAAACAGCCTATTTTCAGTGTTATGAAATTGGCTTGATTGGGTATCCATAGGAACGCCTAATAACGTGATAAAAAAAGGGGGGGGGGTTTCATTTATAGATGAAAACCCGTAGATGTCGCCTAATGAATAGTGTGTCTTTGATAATAGATGGGTTTGCCTAAGTGAGTTACTGAACGCAAATTTGCATTTTGTTTGATTAAGGGTAAATGACTTTTATAAGTCATATCAACCAATGATGAAGTCGAATAGTAGATTCGACATAGAATTCGTAAGATGGAATAGCCGTATGTGATAATGACTAATCTAACCGTGTTACGAATTATGATTATATTTTGACGCTTGACAAGCTAGGTGGAGACTTGGAAAGGAAGCGGGTCAAACGAATCAAGTGTGAAGGAAAAACGTGTTTCGGATGCAAGGTAAGTGAAACTTACACCCCCTTGTAGAATAATTGCTTACTTTATGATTATAAATACGATAAAGATAATACAGGAAACATCGATTTCCGACGCAATTGATGCGGGTCGGACTAATGTAAACAATAAAACCATGAGTTATGGTAAAAAGGGTGAAATGGTAACTTGGTCATGAAAGGACTAAGAAATTGTGAGTTTTCGATAAGATTACCTTGTAGTGTAATCTAATATTAAGAAAAAGGAAAAAATGGAATTTGGTCAAGTGTTGACTAATGTAAACCGAAGTTAAAAAGGTACTCATGGCGTAAGCCGAAATGGGCTAAATAAGTAAGGAAAGGGATTTAATGAAAGGAAAATCCGAAATGGGTCGGATGGGCAAAGTGGTAACTAAAAACCATGTTTTTGCTATACATGTAAGAGTTTGGCCATATAGGCCAAACGGGTCAAATGGTGGTAGTAACACCATTTGACAATATTGACTAATGTGGTTGTCGAGCCTTATGTTAACAGGAACGATTAGCAATTCGGATGATTTCCTCGCCATAGAATTTGTGATAATAAAAGCAAGGTATAAATCGGGTCTATTTGTTGACCCGGGCCAGGTACGCATATTCAGAATTATACTTAAAAAGTGATATTTTGGTCATATATTAGCGAAAGTCCTTCGTCGTAAATGAGGGACTAAAATTGACCAAAAAGCCCTCGATGGGTAAATTAGGCGAACAACCCATAAAGCTTGTTAAGTAACTTGCATTTGATTATGGAATCATTAAATTTGAATTTAAGTTATAGGTATGCACCTTCGTGAGTCAAAATAAGGTAGGTGGTAAAATGTTGGTTTAAGTGTTATAAGGTTACAAAATAAACCGGTGAAAGTACAAGCGTACGCAAACCAGGTAATGGGAGCGAAAACGCTAACGTTTGACAAGCTCGGGAATGGGTAAAAATGACAAGAAATAATATTCGTTAATAAACATGTAGTATGGTGCTAAAATGAAATGGGTCAAATAATGGCATAAAGAATTTAGAAGCCGTTTGCTTATAAATCAGCTTTTATTGTGAATCGAGACGATAAACGGATCTGTAATTGTATTACGGTCGCATAGAAACAAGAATCACGTAATTCGGATAAGTAGATCGAAAGTTATGAAACTTTTAAGTTGGAATTTTGGATGAAAAACATAGCTGGGCAAAATGCAGCATCAAGAAAACAACCTGCTGTGAAAAATAGGCCGTCGCGCTACGCGACGGCGAAACCACAAAATGGTCCCGCGACGCGACCCTTGTCGCGGGCCGCGGAGGATGAGTCAAAAACGGTCGCGGGGCGCGACCGACTTATAGTTCATAAATTTTGTTTTATTTCTATGGTTGGGCCTTAGAACTTGTTTATATGTGCTTAAACATTGTCAAAACTAACAGTTATGTGGTTTTGGCACTAGCTGAATGCTTCCAAGATTTCCGGATGAAGATCAAGCGACTTACAAGAACCGAACACACTGAACAAGCTTCCGCATTGATTTATTTTGTTTTAGTTAATATGTAAACATTAAATTCTTTTAAACTAGTTAGAATGGTAATTCAAATATTTCGATCATGTATGATTGTAAACCCAACAAAATTTTCTGTAAGCTCGCATTTTTGTAAGAAATGTGTGTTAAATAGTACAAATTCTGTTATTTCAAGATGAGTCTTACAAGTTGGTATCAGAGCCCATGGTTAAAGAGTAAAGCATGTTCGGTTCGAGGCTTGATCGCAAATCCGGTAAGTACATGTATGTTAATAGTTTAGCATGCTAAAGTGTTGAAAACAACACATAGGGCTATCGTGTGATACACGTTACCTCAATTAAATGATAAATATAGTTGACGAAATTGCGTGCGTTGACGTGTATAGTAGAAAAGCCTTGTATTATAATACGGGCGATTATTGAAGTTGATGTTACTAATTCTTGTAAATGTTTTAATTGAATGACACTCGCATCTGAAGATAGCGAGAGTTTAACAAATTGTGGATATGACGGTGGAACGGTCCGAGGTATGACAAGAAGAGCATACTCATCAAGGACCTAAATCGTGTGACGATCGCGAACAAGGTTAACGATTAGGGCAAGCATTTACAGGTGCGCATTTTAAATTATTACGTGAATAGTAATATGCAACAAATACGTAGAGATTGAAAGTTGCATATGTAGATTAAAAACTTGGAAAAACCCGAATAGAAAACCTATCCGGGATATTGTTTCCAAGAGAAACAAATAGAGGCATTACTTACATGGGGTGTAATGTGAAAATTATAAAAAAGGTCATGTATACCAGGTATTGATCGCTTACTCTGGCCAAGTAAGTGGTGAGCACGTGGTACCATGAACTTTTTATGATGGACATACTTACATCCGATGTAGTAAGGACATGGTAAATGGGATAAATTAAAAGTACCCAAATGAATCAAATAAGCAAAATACTTGAGAATAATGTAAACGCAAGCCGGGTGATGGAAGCGTATTACATTGGAATAATGAGCCCGAGAGAAGGGACGAAAGAGCCATGGTTGATAAAATGGGCAAGTAAAACCAAAGTATAGATGATCCGCTGGATCATAAAAGCGAAGGTATTGCCCACACGAAAAAGATAATCAAAGTTGTTAACTTTGGTCGTAGTAAAGAAAGGATGACGATGATAATCGTCATTCATAATCTATAAGGCCGTCAAGGATGGTCACATAAAGAATAAAAGACATGGTCGAATGAAAGCGATGGATTTCGCTAAGACGACCAAATAAATCGAAGCGAAGTCTTAATGCATACCGGAAGGGTTGCAATAATAACGACTTCGGTAAAATACCCAGTTGATGGGTAAGGATTTAAACACATGTGTAGACTGAGAAGCGGGAACTCGGAAGGAAAGTCAAAAGACTCGGGTTTCGAGTCATGACTAAAAGATGATAAGATGCTGTAGATAGAAATTTTGAAAAATTACGTTCAACTATTTTAAAGTTGAACGGGTCGAACAAAGAATGAGGCTTGACACTTGTAAGTGACGAAGTTCACACGAATAAGTCAAACGAGTTAAATAAAGGATGACGCTTGCTAATGCAGGTAAGCGCGAACTGAATAAATAAGAGCGCGAAATATTAATAAACCTATGTAAAGGGTCATTGGTTTTAAAAACATTAAGATAAAAGAACCCGGGTAATGGGCTGTAAAGAAGTATAAGTATGAACCGGGAAATGGTAAACGTAGAGCAAACCGACGTGTATATGACGTGAGGAGTCATAAAGTCGGAAGATTAGTCCGAAATGGGTTATGAATGAAGCCTTAGACTACGGTCAAGGTCAACTAAAGTTCAAAAGTAAAAACAAATGATTCCAAACAAACAAGGGATGTCTTAGGTACATTTGCATAAAGACACAAATAAAAGATGATCAACGAGATCATCATAAACTACAGGATTATAAGTAGTGTTAAAGTCTACGGACCAAAATGACTCACGAGTCATAAATAGAAGGAAACGAACTGTTGGGTCTCACCTTAAAAAGGGGGAAAATCTAAAGAATTAGTCTATGAGACTAAGTGAAAGAACCTACGGGTCAATAGCGTAAAACGAGGGAACTGATTATGATTCCCTGTCTAAAACGAGAACGGAAAAAGAATAAATTGTGGGTTGTCAATTTCCTTGACATGAGTAATTGACATAGTCAAAGAGAAAAGCGTTAAACTAAAATTTAGTATTAGTAAGAAACAACGCTTTAACAAATATGAATATTATGAGATTAATTTGGAAAATGATTAGCATCAAAGAATAAAGATCTTGGCACTGACAGGTGCAAGGCGATACATTCGAGGGAAAGATGTACAGTAATGAAAAGTGGACATAAACGTAAACAAGACGTGATGTGGTCACGGTAAAAAAAAGGGGGTGATCCATAATATAACCACGTCATAACGTGAGTTACGAGATATGAAATTAGAAAACACGCAAAGGGGGGGGGGGTTGGCAATAGAATACCCGGGTGACGGGGTATGAAGTGACGGCGACTAACAAGTCTAACCGCCAAAATAGATAATTAATAAGGATAACGGACACGAGCTGAAAGTAACGGCCCACGAGCCCTTACACATGAAAGACGTACGCGTCAATATAAATGAAAACTTTGACCAAAAGAAACGGGTGCCTTGAAAACGAAACTAGGTTCATTTGATTAAACCAACGAACTACGTAAATAAGGTTTCGAGGACGAAACCTCTTTAAGGGGGGTAGACTTGTAACACCCCGAAAACGGGTTTGGTAGTCAAACCCCATTAATACTAAAAGACGGGTAAATACCGTTAGTGGTAAAATTAACCCGGTAAATATTAGGATTTAAATAATTAAACCTAATATTAAATAAAAAGTGAATAAAAGTTTTGAGAAAAACAAAGCTTATGACAGGCCGACTTAGCGGGACTTAAATAAGACGGGTTATAACTCCCGAAACCCGCTAAATTAACTAGGAATAATTAACCTAGTTATTTATGTTTAGTTAAACAATGAAGGAGCTTGTAGTAACTAACCCATTTATAAAACCCTTAAACTTTGAGGGACTAAAAGTGGGCAATTGGAATGATGTTTAATTTAAGAGTTTATAAAAAAATAATACAAAACACACACATGGGTGTGTGTGGTCGATCGACCAGGAGCAGGAGAAAGGGGGTGAAACCCTAGCTCACCCAAATTCATCAAATTGAAGGCCAAGACTAGTTCAAATTAAATGCATGAACACATAAAAAGATCACCAAGCTTAGGGGATCGTAAGGTATGTCAAATTTTTTATATTTATGAAGTTGAGATTCTTGGTGAATTTAGGAAAATCAAAATTTAAGCTTGAATGATTGATGTTTTGGTGAAACTAGGATGAATCCATGTTTAGGAACGAACCCTAGTCATTAAATTTATAAATTGGTGTTCATCACTATGAAAATCCATAATCACCAATATAGGTGCTTAGAGGGTTTTGTAGAAACATGTCAAACACTAGGATTATGATTATTATTCTAGTGTAATTTGAGTTCCATTAAGTAAATTCAGATTTGTTGATGCTAAATTCTTGTATGTGATGTTTTTAGGGTTTTGATTGCTAAAAATAGTGTTATAATGTCATAAACATGTTTTAAATTGAAAGCTGAATTCAAACAGCTTCTGATCAGAATTTACAGCCGACTTGTATTGGCTGTAACGTGGACAAAACATGACAAGAACATGTGTTTCTTGAGTCTAAAATGTAATTCCAGGAAATATCTTTGTAACCCCACTGGAATTGCATTTTTTCGACGAAAATTGAGCGTTTTATGAATTTTTCCGTATCGAAGGTTCAAGCTGCTTTTTCTGGCAGAATTTGCAGCCCATTACGAATGTCATAACTCAATTTAGGCATTTAGTTATAATCTCAAATTTTTACTGTAGATATCTTTAAGTGATTAAAAAAAATCTCGAATTGGAATTTCGTCAATCGGATAAACGAGGAATTTTAAATGAATTTTTTCGTAAGCTGCAGTCAGAAGTGACGAATCTGATTACAGCTTAGTAAATGATTTTTTACGAATTTTTGGTACAGAGTTAGATCTTGAAATTCAAACACAAGGCCTACCCCTCCGAGTGGTACGTCACATAAAAAAATAATAATTTTTGAAGACTTGTAAACAGGTTAAACAGGTCAAAATGCAGCATCAAGAAAACAACCTGTTGTGAAAAATAGGCCGTCGCGCTACGCGGAGGATGAGTCAAAAACGGTCACGGGGCGCGACTGACTTATAGTTCAGAAATTTTGTTTTATTTCTATGGTTGGGCCTTAGAACTTGTTTATAAGTGCTTAAACATTGTCAAAACTAACAGTTATGTGGTTTTGGCACTAGGTGAATGCTTCCAAGATTTCCGGATGAAGATCAAGCGACTTACAAGAACCGAACACACCGAACAAGCTTCCGCATTGATTTATTTTGTTTTAGTTAATATGTAAACATTAAGAATTGCATTTGAAATTCTTTTAAACTAGTTAGAATGGTAATTCAAATATTTCGATCATGTATGATTGTAAACCCAACAAAATTTTCTGTAAGCTCGAATTTTTGTAAGAAATGCGTGTTAAATAGTACAAATTCTGTTATCTCAAGATGAGTCTTACAATGACAAACCCAGTCTTACACTTGAAGGCCTAACATGACCATATAAAGACCATCGTGATCCGTTAACAAGTATATTGTGCTATTATGGCCCAATATGGTCCATTAGTGCCCATAATGATCTGATATAACTACGTATGACCCGATCCAATGTTTTTGTGCCTAATGTTACCTAATGCCTAATAATGTCCATTGTATATTAAGTGCTATAATGACTAAGGCTTAATTTGGTTTGGTCCATTAAGAGATGTCTAATCTATAAATCACCATTATGACTCACAATAACCCAATAAAACCCTTTAAGGCATAATGTGACCTAATAAAGTCCATTAATAGATACAACGAGTAGAGGTCATTTACAAAAAAAAAAAGAAAAAAAGAAAAACAGTCTGGAACCGAAGAATCAGTTCATGATCCGACCCGCTATCACAGACGAACCGGTTTGGGCCGGACGCCGACCCAGTAGTTTGGTGAAGGTTTGTGTTTTATATGTGTCGAATCAATTTGGGCCCAACATGTTTTAAACCCAATTAAACCTTTTTTACAGGTCAAACCGGTATTAAACCCGATTCATTCCTTTTTTTTTTTGCATAAACTTGTAGGGACGACATGTCGTCTCTACAAACTCTTCTATAGCAACGACGCTTATAAGGACGACTTTTGTGGCCTATAGGGACAAGGTTGTAGAGTCAAATTTTATAGAGACGATATGTCGTCTCTATAGGTGAAAAAGGCGTATAGAGACAACATGTCCTCCCTATAAGCTGAAAAATGTCGTCCCTATAAGGTTTTTTCTTGTAGTGTTTGTAAATGTATTAAAGCGTACAGTTTGCGTCTTATTTAAAGTTTTTGCTTTGAATAGTTTCATGTTAATGTCAGTATTTAAAAGAAACTAGGGTCGTAGTTACCCGCACGTTGCGTAGTGACACGGTTAGAATTCATAACATTATTTGCTGGGAGTGCGGATGAGGCGTTCAACCATATTTTCAAGGGGCGTGGTCGGGTTTTTTGCCTAAAATATACACTGAATTTTCGTTTCAAGGGGTGCGGCTGCCCACCCACGATTGTGGGTAGGTCCGCCACTGACTCTATTACCTCTTCACTCTTAAAAAACAATATTAAATAATAAATTTTATACACGTTATACATATATATATATATATATATATATATATATAGGGTAGGGATCCAAAGAGAAAAACACCCTATTTGAGAAACTTGAGAAGCATTCCGGACTACACATTTTCCCTAAACAAAAAAATGAGAAAAAAATGTAAAAAAATGGAAAAAAAGAAAATTCTTTTTTTTTGGAAAAATCAGATCTTTTTCTTTTAGGTTTTTTATGGATTTATACATATGTGTATATTGAATAATAATCAAAACCTTACTACTTGTTTTGATTGTTGTGAATATATAGAATCACCGGGGTAACCATTTACCCAAAAAAAAACCCTAAACCATAAACCCCAATGCTAAACCCTAAACCCTAAAGTTAAACCATAATGCTAAGCCTTAAAGCTAAACCCTAAAGCTAAACCTTAATGCTAAACCCTAATGTTAAACCCTAAATATAAACCCTAATTGTAAACCCAAAAGCTAAACCATAATGCAAAACTCTAATACTAAACCCTAAATACTAATGCTAAACCCTAATGCTAAACCTTAAATCTAAACCCTAAATACTAATGCTAACACTAAAGCTAAACCCTAATGCTAAACCATAAATATTAATGTTAAATCCTAAAGTTAAAAGTAAATCATTAACCTCAATCAAAGATTTACAACACTTATTTTTCAATTTTAAACATGTATATACGTATATGTATAGTTAAAAAATTGACAATATACACATATACATAGTTAAAAGATTAACCATATACGCATGTGTATAAATCCCTAAAAAAACCTAATAGAAAAGGCTTCGGTTTTTCGGGAATTTTTTTTTTGCATTTCTTTACATTTGTTTTTCATTTTTTTGCTTAGGGAAAATTTGTGATCCAGAATGCTTCTTAAGTTTCTCAATTAGCCTACTACTTCTCACATGATCCTAATCCTATATATATAGGTACGGGATCAGGAGAAAACACCCTAAAGTGTGAGGACGGTGAGAACGCATCCTGGCCCAACATGTGGCGCGCGATATAATTAGGGTGTATGGGCTTTTTTGTCATTTTATCTTCCGCTTTTCCAATTCGGTGTCACAATATTGCTTCATTTTTGGCGTTTAAGATTTTTTGGCATTAACCAAATTAAATAATTACCTGGCGTTTTAATGGTTTCATTGTATTAATATTTTGGCGTTTATGACGTTTTCAAATTGTAGGTCATTGGAACCCCAAGGGCCAAAATATCTCTCTGAATGGCTTCATCCATACTAAGTATGGCCAGGACTTTTTAGGATGATGCCCCATTGTTTGTTCTTAGATTCAATGGAATTTAGATTCAATGGCGTTTAAGAAAAGATGGCCCATTGTTCTATTATTTTTATATACATTTTGGTGTTTGTGGTATCTTGGCGTTTTACAAGCGAAAAATTATATTACAACCACACGGGTAAAAAATAGAAGCGAAAAAAATAAATTAAAAATCCTAATCGGATATCTCTTCACAATCTTCACTGTCATCAGTCTCTCTCTTCTTTAATACTACAAGAACTGTCACCAAATATATGGCGTTTTATGTAAAACTTAACAAACCCATCGATCTGATTATTTGGTTGTTCGTTTGTTGAAGTGGCTTTTGTGGATGTTGGGGACATAGATCGATGACGTGTGGGTGGGATTTTCGCTTTGCTCTTCAACTTTATCTTCATCTTTATAATCATCCCACTCTTCAGTTTCATTGATCTCTTCTCCTCATCCAAGCCTTCTTCAAGAACAAAGAACACAAAATAACATATGACTGTCATCAGTATCTTTTTCTTGAAGATTTGTCCATCTCATGTAGCAAAATCTTACTAAGTTACTCCCCTCACCCAACAATCCATTAAGTGAAACTTCACGAAGAACAATACTGAATATCCAAGAAAGCATGTTAGCAATATTTGATTATTTTTTAATTTTTATTGTTTTACAGTGAGTGGTAATTTAGGAATATTGGCTTTATTTTTTTGGTGTGATCAAATGGAAGTTGCTGAGAGGTATCATTTTATAGGATGTCTTTGGCACGTAGTTTAGGCGGTGTATTATTATAATAAAGTATTCGTCATTTCAGTTACTGTTTGTAATTACTTTTTTTGATAAGCTTTATCTCTGAATTCTGTAACACGTCCCATCTTTCAAGTTTGGCGTTTTAGATTTTAATATAATAAATGTTGTTAATAACAAAGTTTCCGTCGCTTTGGTTTAACTGTTTTGTAGTTACTGTTTCTAGTTACGTTTTCGAGATTTTGGCGTTTTTTTTATTTTTAACGAGGTTTTATATAAAGATGGCACTTTGTTCTATTTTTCTTGTACCTTGGTTTTTATACTTATTTTTTGAGTTTTTTTATAATACTTGTCCAAAGTAATTTTATTATAGTTTGAGAGTTTTGGGGCGTTTTATGGCATGATGGCATTTTCACAAGCATTTGTCTGTGTGGCGTTTTATTATATATGGCGTTGTTATTATATAACAATCAACTGAAAAAGAAAATTAAAAAATATATATATATATATATATATATATATATATATATATATATATATAAACAATTGATCTTCCAAATCTTTACTGTCACCAGTCTCTTTCTTCTTTTTTGAATCATCTTAACTGGTTGTTTCGACTTTCGTATGATTCATTTTGTTTTTTAGTTTTTGAAGTAGTTTTTTTGTCGCCGTTTGGAAGCACAAAGTGTGACATTAGCCTCTTTTTCTTGAAGATTTTTCCATCTCATGCAGCAAAATATTATTGAGTTACACCCCACAGCTAACAATCCATTCGGCGAAACTTCGCGTAGAACAATATTGAATATCCAAGGAACGATGTTTGATTTTTTAACTTTTTGGCGTTTTACTGAGAAAAAGAATGCCACTAAATAAAAATACCTTAAATCTCTAAATTTGGTCATGTTAAACTCAATAATGTTTTGCTGAATGAGATGGACAACATTGTTAATCCTCAGTTAAGAAAGATGTCTAACAATGTTGTCCACCCCATACAGCTAAACTTTATTGAGAACAAAACTCAATAATGTTTTTGTATGTTTTGACATTATAAATTGGATGGAAGTTGAGGATAAAGCCAATAAGATTTTACTCAATGAGATGGACAATATCCTCACTTAAGGATTTTGTCCATCACATTGAGCGAAACCTTTACCGACAACCAAACTGAATTTCAAAGAAACGTTTTGTTTTAGGGATATTTGATGTTTGGGTTTTTTGGCGTTTCTAAGACGAATGGTATATATTAAATATGGCGTTTTGGGTTTTGTGTGTTTAATGGAAGGTCTGAGATGTTGTATATATTGGATGTTTTTTGGCGGTTGTTTTAGACGGGATTTTATTATAATAAATGCTAGTAATAAGTCCCGTCGTTTCAGTCACTGTTTGTTCAGCTTTATCGTTAAAACAAGTTTGGCATTTTATATCTAATGGCGTTCAGATTAGCATGGTGTGTGTTATGTAGGTTAAAGCGGGAATTTAATGGCATTTTATTCATGAGATGGCGTTTTGTGTAGAGAAGTCAAAAGACTTTTTTACCCTTAATGAAGCGCGCCACACTAATAAGAGTGATGTTATTTACGAAAACGCCACCGAGTCATCTAATCCATAGATTGTTTTGATCTGACGATCCATAACCGTTCTCTCCGTTCTCACACTTTTCACTGTTTTCTCTAAATCCTGACCATATATATATATATATATATAGGATAGGGATCCTAAAAGAAATCAACCACATTTGAGAAACATTATAGACCACACATTTCCTTAATCTTTTTGTAATATACACATATATATAGTTTAAAATTGACTATATACATATATGTATAATTCAAGATTTAACAATATGTGTTTTAGCATAAAATTTTGAAAATTCAAAAAGATTGTATTTCATATTATTTTCGACAACTGATGTTGGAAAGCTAATTTTCAAAATTCCAAGTGCTAAACATGATGAACAACAATGGTTTGGGAGAGTTTGTTTGAAATGAGAAATTAATGAAATGTCAAATTTTGTGTGTTTTAAATACAAATGGTTTAATTTGAGAAATGTTAAATGATATCTACAAGTGGTTTCTAAAATTGTTAAATCTTAAAAATTGTGAAACTTACTTTTGGGTAGAGATTTGTGCAGATCCCCGTGTCTAAGCCTGAGCAGAGTTTGAGCCAGGACACGATCTAAGAACGAGGGCTATGTCAGATTGCGATGACGGATCAATTTAAGGGGGAGTCTGTCAGCAAAGGGGAGTCTGAATATTGAAAGATAGAGATTGAAGAGGATGCTTACAGAGAGATACTTTGGAAAGAGCGTGAAGATTGATCAAGATTGAAGACTCGACGTACTGAAGACTCTCGTACCGAAGACTCGTCAACATCCAAGGGGGAGTTTGTTGGTGCATATGTCTGTCGACTTCGTCTTGCATCGAGTCTTGTATCTAGATAGGATAAACCGAAGCTTAGCAGTCAAGAAAATAGGATTTTAGAGTAAACAGTTCAGTTCGCACGAACTGGCAGAGCCAGTTCGCACGAAGTGACCACTTCGCATGGACTGGTGATGTTTGGTTCGTGGGGACTGGCTTGCCTATAAATATGAGAGCTAATGTCTTCATTTGTAACTTTTGGATTCCAGCAGCGAAGCTCTGCTGAAGTGTCTCCAGCTCGTGTATCTTTGTCAAATCAATACATTAGACATTTAAATTGATTCTTAGTGCAAATCAAGCTGATTCAACATCAATACGTCTGATTCCGCCTCTTGTATTGATCGAAAACTCTTCTGAACGACTCGTTTAGGTCGAATCTCGATCCTACAAGTGGTATCAGAGCCCAGGAGGAAGAGTTCTTACCATTTCAGCTTGATTTCGTCATCTACATCTGATTTCTACTCATTTCTACTCACTTTCTACACAGTTTTTCAAAATTAACCACGATTTCACGGATAAAATGGACTGATTTTCACATATAACGTGTAAAACTGAGTTTTAATTAATCCTTGAAAAAATCAGCGCAAAATTCAGCCTAAAACCTGATCAATTTGTCAAAATACCTTCCGTTTTGTTTGACATATCATCAGTTCGCATGACCTGAGGATCCAGGTCGCATGAAACTTCTTCAGTTCGTACGGGATATCTTCAGTTCGCATGAGGAAGTGTCAGTTCGCACAGTCTGATACCAGTTCACACGGTGTGGTGATATCAGTTCGCACGAGGTTGTTTGTTTCGTCCAGTTCGCACAGAATTACTCAGGTCGCACGAAGTGGGACCACAGTTCGCACGGTCTGAACCTAGTCCCCAGTTCGTACGAAGTCTGAACTCAGTTCGCGTGAAGTCTGAACCCAGTTCGCACGAAGTCTGACGAACCCTCTGTTGACGAACCTTAAGTCTGTTGACGAACAATTCATCGTTGACGAACCCTTCATTGCTGTTTGACGAACACTTAAATTTTATCTTGGGCCTATAACATCACGTGAACTCCTGAATTCATTTATTGCATCATATCATCGGCCCAATCATTAAGTAGTGTTGTCAGTTTTGTCACGTGCTTATTTCGGCCCATGCATTCATAAGTATAAGCCCACGTGATTCATACATCATCGGCCCTATTACATTTCATTGTTAAAAGTCAATGTCGGCCATCTTTGATCTAAATTGCATGTGATATATCAGTTTGTAGGATTTAAAGAACCAACTCACACATTTGTACGGTTTGAGGATTTTTAGCTCATGTAACTTTCTAGATCGTTTGAAATTTCTGAACTTGAAAATTTCGATACCAAAATATGGATACTGAATTTTATAATGCGTTTGCTACTGCCCCAGGTACTCCTGTTACCGTTGCTCAGAATGTAACTATGGAAAATGAAACGGGAACGTTACAGAAACCCCAAAGCTGATGAGCATTGAAGAGTATTATAGTTGGCAAGAACGTTTTGAGAATTGGGTTTAAGCAAATCATCTAAGGTCTTGGGAGTGTATTGAAACTAAGTATGTTCGACCTCGTAATATTGTGGGAGTTACAAAGAATATTTATGAATTTACGGAAAAAGAAAGAGAAATGTACAAGGCAGAAAAGATGATGATCAGTTTACTTCAACAAGCTGTGAAAGAAGGCATTTTCATATTACTTCAACATGATGATAGTGCACGTTCGATTTGGGAAGCACTTCATACAAAATTCGAAGGAAGTACAGAGATGATCAAAAATAAAAAGTCACTATTAAAGAAAGAATTTGAATTGTTCTCAAGTTTGCCGGGAGAAACTACAAAGACTCTTATTGAAAGATATTGTCATTTAGTACGTTCAATGAGTCGGTTGGATATCACTAAAGATCGTGAGGAATGGGTTGAAAAATTAGCCGATGCTTTACCTCAAAAAGAATGGGGTACGTATCTTATGATTCTGAAGAATACCGGAGAGTATGATAGATTGACAATTGCTTAGTTCATTGAAAAACTTGAAGGACAAGATCTTGAACAACAAAAGATTGCTAAAATGAACAATTCAAGTGGTCAACAAGATATCAAAATGTATTTCAAAGGTAGTGTTCAAAATGTTGAAGCAAGTCCGAAGATCCAAACCGCTTTCAACGCAGAAAATTCATCCGGATCACTCAATCAAAGCTCAATCAACAACAGTGGATTTTCTTCATATCCAAGTGTTAATCCCAATGTTTCAACTTCAAATCATCAGTTTCAAAGCTCAAACAATGGTAATGGTCATGTGTTACAATGCAACATCGCGTTGCATCTTCAGAACGGTCAGAATTTCTCGGAAGAAGTCGCTAAAGGCCATATGGCATTACTAGTTACTGTGTTAGAATCATATGAGGGTTTGGTTGCGGGAAGAATCGGAAATCCTATGTTAATAAAAGAGGATTATGATCAGATTGATGCTGAGGAAATGGAGCTAATGGATATTAAGTGGTGTTTAGCGAGCGTGTTGAGGAGAGCTGAGAAATTTAAGCAAATTACCGGAAGAGATGACTTTCGTGATGCTAATGTTTCTACTTTAGGTTTTGATAAGTCTAAAGTTACTTGTTTTCGTTGCAGGGAAAAAGGACACTTTAAGCGAGAATGCACAAATCGCGAAGCAAGTGGAGCTCAAAATCCATTCGGCAATAATGATTATCATCGGAAAGCGATTTATCATCAAATTGCTCAACAGCCGAATCAACAAGAATCGTCACAAACTTCACATGCTAGGAAGGATCTGATAGAAGAGCCACCAAAGAAAGCTTAACTAGTGAATCAAGACGATGAAAGATTGCCAGAGGGATTTAGATGGGACAAATATATTCCAGCTGAAAGTAACTCAAAGTTTAGAGCATTTATTGCACAGATCATTCAAGAGCCAGAGTTGATGAAAGAATGGATGGATGTGTTTGCAGATGATGAGAAAAGTCAAGATGAAAAGTCCGTTTCTTCAGAAGCTAGTTCAGAAAAGACACCAGTGTTTGATCAATCATCAACTGATAGCAGTGATGATGATGAAGAAATTAAACAAATAAACATTGGTAAAACTCATCTATCTCCTGAAAGTTTCAAATTTTATTTTGCAGATAAATTGGAGAAACTAAAGGAGAAACGAGCAGCAAAAGAAAAGAAAGAGGTAAAATGCGAGAATGTTGTTCGGATGGAAGAAAAGAATGAACAGAGTGAAGAGGTTAAAGTTGCTAAAAAGATTGTTGAAAAGATTGTAGAGGTCACAAAACCTTGTCTGAAATTTTTGGAACCATGCAAACATTGTGAAGAGAAAGATAAGAAGTATAGTGAGCTTGACGAGATGAAAGAAAAATTGTTGTTTGATGTTAAGTACGTGAAAGAATCTTATGATGTGTTGAACAGAACAGTCAACCAATTGGAAAAGACAAACTCAGAAAGGGAAGATGCTTTAACAATGATGAATGCAGTGATGATGTCTAAGCAGAAGGCCATCAATCACTATATTGTAGAATGTGCAGTGTTGAAGCAAGAATTGGAGACTGAAAAGATTGAAAATGAAAGAATCAGAAGATTGCTAATGGATTATTCAAGTTCTGATTATTTGATTGATAGAATTTATCCGACTGTTGCAGGTTTTGAAGCTTTTCAAGAAAAGAAGTCAGAAGATACGGATATTGGTAAGAAACAAAGTGCAAATTATAACAAGTGTCCGCCTCCGATCTGGGAAGGTTATTCTCCCAGAAAACCAAATTTGGAACAACTCAAAAAGGCAGTCAATATAAAGTTAAAGTCTGAAACAACTGATGAGTTACCAGACAACATTGACGTCACATTCACATCGTCTTACACTGATCATGAGTCTGAGTTAATAAAGAAAGTGGTCGATCAGGTGTTGGATAAGGATGAGGAGTCAGAGTCAAAGTCTGAATCTGAGAGTTCCAGTTCATTAGTCAACAGTTCAAAATCATCGGTCAAAAGGGTTTACAATAAAGAATTTTTGTTATCAAAATATAATTTGAATGATGAACTATTCAAAGTAGCATATACTTTGAATGATTCAGACAAATTGTATTCTGATGAGGAATTTCCAATTAAAAATGTGAAAATTGAAAATATTAAAACAGTTTTTAAATTGATAGAAATAAAGTTTTCAGAAATAAAAGATAAAATGGGATTTTCAAAACCTAAATATACTTCTAGAGTTCAACAATGTTTAAACAAGAAGAAAGGTTTCGGTCCAGGTCATCAAAAGAAACCGAATCATAAAAGCAATTTCAAAAAGAAGGGATTGGGTTTTGATGTTGATAATAATAAAAATGATAAAAGTTCTAAAACAAATACAGTGTTTGTTTCAGGGGCAAGTTCTGAAGAAGAGAAAAAGAGCTCATTCTGGAAGCAATCGAACAAAGCATTTCTTGAAGAAAAACAAAAACATGAGAAGAATGAAGCTAATCAGAAAAAGGAGACAAGAACCTGTTACCGATGCGAAGAAATTGGTTACATCGCCTGGAACTGTCCAAAGGCTACCAACACCAAACATGGGGTCTCTGAAAAACTCAAAGAGAAAGTTGTTGATAAAACTGAACCACCAACGGACAAGTTCAAAGTGTTTAAAAATTCTACATTTGAAGTTGGTGAGAGTTCTAAAAGGTTTTACAAGAGAAGAGTGAATCTTAACAACCAAACTTGGGTTGTTAAGAAATCAGATGTTAAATCTGGCGATGAATTTGTTTCTTCGGAAGCAAAGGAGCCACTTTCTGGCGATGAATCTGACTCGTCAAAGTCAGAGGAGCCACAAGTTGAACTAAAAAGAGAAAATTCAGTTCCACCAATGGATGATGTCAACTTTCCACCATTGAGGACTGAAAATTTTAAACAAAAAGTTGGAAAAGTGGAAATTTCGAATCAATTCTATTCTAAAAAGAAAGAATTTGATGTCGAAAAGGTTTTCAATGGGAAAGTGAAACATATTTTTGGTAAGATGGTCGATGGTAAGACCAAAGGGGTTAAAGAATTTTATGAATCGAAGAGGAGAACTTACACACCAAAGTGAAAATAACTCGGATGCACCCAAGGCTGGTCAGGCTTGGTTGTCAGCATTCTTTATTTGAAATCCTGACTTGCCGGAGCTCCCAAGTTGATAATCGTGGAGCATGAATCGGCATCATTCTTGAGAAATTCAAAATTGTTATATTTCGACTTACAAGTGGTATTGGTTGATAAGAACCTTCAAGTGGTTAATCAAGGTCATTAAGTTGAACTTGATTTAACTTTCAGTCAAGTGGTTAAAGAAATGTCATATCTTACAAATGGTATTTGGAAAACAAAATGATGAATGAATCCCCGATCTTACAAGTGGTATCAACAAAACTAATTTTCCGGAAAAACCATTTGATTAAAACAAACTTAAGTGTTTTGAAATCATAATGGGAAAATAGTTTGTTGCCAGGGGGAGTTCTGATTGTTTATGCCAAGAGGATGGAGAATTGAAGCAATTCACATTGGTTTGTCAAAATTTTCTTTAAATGGTTTTGAATTTTAGGGGGAGTAAGAAATTTCAGAAAATCGAAAAACATTAGAAAATTTGAAAAAGCCAAAAACATGATAAAATCTAAAATCCAAAAACATCGAAAAATCAAAATGAGTTTTGTTGTGAAAAAGAGGAAGTGATAGTACATCAGTAGACAATCACAGTACGCTAAAGAATTGGAAAGTTAAAATGTAATAAACGGTCTCACTGATGATATGCCAGTAGGTTTTTACACGCTTAGTAGATTGTTTTCGAGATATAAACCTAAATATCATATACTTACTTATCTCGTGGGGAACATCTCTCGGATATATAGGTAACCCCTGAAATCTTATTTGAAGGGCTTTCTATTTCTGACATACTAGGTCTTTGTGCGTGATGATATCTGGGGTATTATACCGAGACTTCTGATTTTGCGGGAGCAATAGCCTAGTCCTCGTATAATGCTCTGCACAGCTTTAATCATAAAGCCCACCCTCAGCATAAAAAATGATGAAACATTGAAAAATGCTAATCATGTGCTGTTGAAAAAAAGATCCCCAAACGGGACACACCTAAAGTCGAGCCATCATCTCTCTGATTTTGCGGAAGCAATAGCCTGAGCTCTCATGGTCTCGCATTTACCCCTTACAGATATCATTAGTGTACATTCACCTGTAAGACTGAATATAGGAGTCTGGATACGGAAGTATATTCTGAGGCGGGACACGCGAATAAGTTAAGTAATTAAAACACTAATTGCGTATCTCGAATCAATTGAACTTTGTGTGAAAATTTAAGTGAATCAGTATACTGACAATCTAAGTGAATCGTTTAGAACTTAAAGTGTTTAAAGCTCAACGGTGCTAGTGATTTGTCTCATAGACTGATATGATCCTTTTACACAAACTCACAAAAATATTGTCTGTAAATATTTCTTTACTGCTTTTCATTAGTGTGTTTTAGCATAAAATTTTGAAAATTCAAAAAGATTGTATTTCATCTTATTTTCGACAACTGATGTTGGAAAGCTAATTTTCAAAATTCCAAGTGCTAAACATCATGAACAACAATGGTTTGGGAGAGTTTGTTTGAAATGTGAAATTAATGAAATGTCAAATTTTGTGTGTTTTAAATACAAGTGGTTTAATTTGAGAAATGTTAAATGATATCTACAAGTGGTTTCTAAAATTATTAAATCTTAAAAATTGTGAAACTTACTTTTGGGTAGAGATTTGTGCAAATCCCCGTGTTTAAGCCTGAGCAGAGTTTGAGCCAGGACACGATCTAAGAACGAGTGCTATGTCAGATTGCGATCACAGAACAATTTAAGGGGGAGTCTGTCAGCAAAGGGGAGTCTGAAGATTGAAAGATAGAGATTGAAGAGGATGCTTACAGAGAGATACTTTGGAAAGAGCATGAAGATTGATCAAGATTGAAGACTCGACGTACTGAAGACTCTCGTACCGAAGACTCGTCAACATCCAAGGGGGAGTTTGTTGGTGCATATGTCTGTCGACTTCGTCTTGTATCGAGTCTTGTATCTAGATAGGATAAACCGAAGCTTAGCCGTCAAGAAAATAGGATTTAAGAGTAAACAGTTCAGTTCGCCCGAACTGGCAGAGCCAGTTCGCACGAAGTGACCACTTCGCATGGACTGGTGATGTTTGGTTCGTGGGGACTGGCTTGCCTATAAATATGAGAGCTAATGTCTTCATTTGTAACTTTTGGATTCCAGCAGCGAAGCTCTGCTGAAGTGTCTCCAGCTCGTGTATCTTTGTCAAATCAATACATTAGACATTTAAAGTGATTCTTAGTGCATATCAAGCTGATTCAACATCAATACGTCTGATTCCGCCTCTCGTATTGATCGAAAACTCTTCTGAATGACTCGTTAGGTCGAATCTCGATCCTACAGATTTCTCTTAGGATATCTACCCTATATGAGTGTGTATGTGTGTGTGTATGTTTGTGTGTGTGTGTGTGTGGTAGGGATTCTAAGATAAATCCACCCTACTTGAGAAGCATTCTGGATCAAGCTTCTTCTTCAAGCCAAAAGAACATTATTTTTACTTTTGATAGTATGTTTTTAAGAGGGTTTTATTTTTTCATATATACATATACCTATATCGTCAATTTTGAATTATACACATATGTATATAGTCAATTTTTATACTATACATATGTGTATATTATGAAAAAACATACCTTAACCTAAGAAGTGAAGAAAACTGGTTAAACAAACTTCGTTTGAACTCATTCCAACAACATTGGAACCGACTCGTCGAACACTAATCAAAAACCCTAAATTTAAACACTAAACCCTATGTTAAAATCTAAAAGCTAAACCCTAAATACTAAAACTAAACTGTTGGGACTGAGAGAGTGTGATATATGTGTTTTTCTTAAAATATTTGAATACATATGAAAATTTAAGCAAGAACATTTAATACAACCACATCATCATCAACACAGTTGGATTTGGGAATGATTCCATTCAAAATGTTTACAATACAATCTATGGTATACAGAGTACTCCCACTCGCCAGGCAATCTCTCACACACACTAAGTTCTTATGCATTTTGTCTCTTGGTGTTACTTTTACATTGAGTACAAAGAACTATATATATAGGAGGAGAGAACTATTAGTGACGTCACCATGAAAGCGACCCCTAACAACCCTTTAAATGATGTAACCGCCAGCAGTTAGTAAAACTACTGGATAGTTACACTGTTACATAGAACTCCTGCTTCTAGTGATAGTAATGAAAACCACTAGATTCCTAAACTGCTGGTGGGAGACTAGCACTTCTAGAAATCCAGTACTTATGGTCTTTGACTTTTCACTTGATCTTCTAGTCTTTAGTCTTGACTTTTGTTGAATTGACAGTTGACTAATTGACCAGCACTTTGACAATCCAGCACGTCTACTTTTGTTTTCTTGTTATAAAGCCAACAATGTTGCTCTGGTAATTTAGGTAGTTGTTTTGGGAAGCCTTCAAGGGGGAAACTTCTGGATCAAAGATTACACTTCAACTTATTCCATCAGGCAGGGAAGATGGTTCCCTTGGGTTTTGGCTTTCATCATCAGTAGATCTTATATAACCCAACAATCTCCCCTAGATCTAATGATGCCAAGATCTCACTTATTAATGTCTGTCTTTAATTCTTTTATTTGATGGAGTCTTTCATCCTTTCCCGAATCATGCCTTTGATCCAAGTTCAAGATTTAAAGGTTAATTATCATCAACATCCTTTTCTAATTCAAGGTCAATAATGACCTTGATGTCTTCTAGGCGTAGACTTTGGACTTCATAACCATCCACCTAGGTTATAGAGCCATCTACTCTAAAGATCTCCCATCATTCAGTCCTTCATTGCTTTCCACCTCATAATTTTTGGGATAAAGAGATTGTGAGGCAAGTCTAAGACCTCGGTGCGAGCCACCGATTGAAGTGATAGATCTTGTGGATCTTCTTTTGGAGATTCCTCCAATGCAACTATGTAGGTTCCTGTGGCTGGGTTAGCAACACATGTGCAGTATCTGGCATACAGGATACCAGAAGTAGTTTTTCTTTTTCATCAAAATCAACAATTCATCTTGCATAACCATGTTTCTCTTTCAAGTTGTTCATGTAGTTTTCCATGATCTTTGGATTGTAGAAGAAGATTTCCTGGGGTTTGAATGGAACAACAGAAGACTCCTTTTTTTTCCAGCAACGTAGATCTCTGTTTTCTCCCAATCTAGTCTTGGTGAATATTTGTCAAGATTTCTCTTTCTTGTATCTAGGTAGTCTATATACTCTTTTGATAGAGTAGACTCCTTCTACCTTACAATTGAATTTTTAAGAGCCAAATCTATAAGTATCAGCTCCTGCCTCATCATGAAGGTCTTTGTAACCTCTTCTAGTGTCACACCCTGACTTTTGCGGAAGCGTATGATGTGTGACTTGTTTAATATCATTGCATTCAATCATAATAAACAACTATATGATCAAAACGATGTTCATCCATTCATTAAGTTTAAAATATTACAAACGCCAGTCATTTAAGTTTCAAACAACACAACCTTTGACTAAGTTACAAACCAACAAAAGTGGATGACATCTAAACTTGGAATTTACTTCTAGAAACAACACCAACGCCCAAGATCCAACTTGTTAACTGAAATACATGTAATTTTGAAAACATCAACAAAAGTTGAGCGAGTTCATGCATTTTGTATGAGTACTGGTAAGCTTGTAAACATTTGAGAGACTCATTTGAAAACAGGTATGAAAAGCGTCTATGAACAGATCAAATTAATGTTTTGCAATGACATTAATGTATGTGAAGACATAGGGAGCACTCAATATGAGTAGGCTTTTATCCTTGTCGAATCTCCTCGACTGTGTCGAATTCCCCTCGACTGTGTCAAATCCACCTTCACTGTGTCAAATTCCCTTGACCGTATCAAATCACCTTGATTGTGTCAAATCACCCTTGACTGTTGTCGAATCACCTCGACTGGGATACTAAAGCACTCCAAGTGGTCACATAAGGACCATGAGTGGGGCTCGGTCGTACCCATTAGATCTAACCTTTATCCATAATTCTTATGAGAGTTCTTGGCATTTCAATTTCAGCCTATGCTCGCATGATCTAATAGTTCATTTCATAGTCAAATCATACCATTGAAACATATGTAACATGTGTTTCACCCCCGAGAGTTATAAATCCGAAAACAGTAAGAGAAAAGGGGGGACATGAACTCACAAGTTTGCGTCCTGCTATCTCGTATGCTTAAAGGTCCTTCTATGAGTCGTACAACTACCTACACACGTGCCATGTGTTATTAGACGTTTAGGTCGTGTAACGACTCTTTGTATTTGTTGTTATGTCTTAGCATCCTTGAGTTACGTTTTTGAAGTACTTGTATTATCCCAAAGTATATAATTATTTTGTTAAAATAATAATATTTTAACTTAAATTATATTTATTAATCATTTGGAATATTTGTTAGAACAATATATTCTAACTCGGTATATCATGCAGTTATACGTATGTGTTCTCCTAAGAATGGGTATAGTCATACTTGTGTATATTAGACTTGTGTAATTGCCAAGTATTGGTGGCGTATTCCGGTGTATATTTATAGGTACGAGGATACATATTCTTATTGTGTTTATTAAGTTTTCTTATACTTAATTTTTGTATTAATTTTCCCAGAATAATATTTCTTATAAAAAATATATATATTCTCAAAATATATATTTTAAGAAACTTACATAGAAAAATTATTTATAATTTTTCTTTTGGCAAAAATAATTGTATTTTTGTTTAAACCTCAGAAATAATATATTTTCAAGTTTAACTTATAATATATATATATATATATATATATAAATCTATTTTTCACTCAAAAATAATGTATTCTATGTTTATTTAAGAAAATATATATTTACTTCAAAAAATAATATATCTTCTAATAATTTCAAGAAAACATTTATATTTTTCTTTCCCCAAAAAATAATATATTTTCTTCTTGCCAAAATATGATTTATTTTATAATACTTATGAAAATTATATTTTTGTTCTCTTGGTTTCCAAAATACCGTTTACCAAAATATACTTACGAATCTAATTCCGGAATATTTATTGTAAGTTATATTCCTTGTTCCGTTTCTCTTCAATATTTTGGGTATAATTTGTATATTTATTTCTTGGAATTTTTGGTAATATTTAGTATTGTATTTCTTGGTATTTTGGTGAATTATATTATTTCAAGCCCTAAAATAATATGACTAATACACATAATATAGAAATAATCACACACATGGTGACATCTAAATCTATATTCTCCTAAATACATATTTAGTCACTTTTATTATCAAAAACCAACCTCCAATATTTTGTAATTTTGTAACAAAAATTATGGCAAACTTTATATGAAAAATCATGGTTAAAATATACTTGTAAATATTTGTTTTAAAAATATTTTCCTAAGTGTTTAATTTCTAGAAATTTTTTTCCATAGTTTCCCCCTTAAAAATGGAGGTTTACATGTTTTCAAAGCATATCATTTTCTTTTATAAATCATCATCAATCATCAACAAATCCTTCAAGACATACCATGTGCCAAAAATATGAGATTTACACTATGACATGAACTTGAAACTTTGTAAAAATTTGTAGTAACTTACTAGTGTATTTAGTAATCTTAGTTACCCTTTAAAGTGTGGTTATTTATTTAAAAATATCATTCTTGAAGAATTTAGATCTTCACAACTTGTAAAGTGATTTTCTAAAAATATTTCTTCTTGAATTTTTCTTGTTAAATATATATTTCTACACTTGATTAACCACTAAAAATGTGATTAGTTTCTTTAAGAACCAAGTTTATGTAAATCTTGTATTTTAACTTAGTTTCTTGAGAAATTTATTTTTGAAATCATCATTCTACAAGTCTTATAACATGTTTCATACTTCATTTTACATAAAAACAACTTCATCTTCCAAGTTCATGTTTACATAAAGGATGATCATTATGATTTCCTTAAGATCCATCCTTATACTTGCTAGATCATGTGTTTAATCATCATCTAGCAAGGTTATTATGATGATCAACATCATAAACATAAGAAATCAACAGTCAAGTATACTACATACACTTAAAACAACTTGTTCTTCATGTATTTAAGCTTTATATTCATGTTTATGCTTATGCTTTCTTGAGATTCTTTAGATTAACATGATACATAACACTTTAACCATTAAAATCATGAGTAAAAATAGGATCAAAGAGTCTTACTACTAGCACTAAGGCTAGGGAAGAACAAGAAGCAAGATGATGAAGAAAATAGGTGGTTAATAGCTCCTTGTGAAGGTCCTTCAAGTTTCAGTGCTTCCACATTTCTTAGACATGCTTCTTACATCTTAGGATCACCTTAGAATGGATAGTGAAGGATTGAAAATGGAGATAGAGTGAGGGTGTCTTGTGGCCGTGAGCTAGAAGGGAAAGAAGAGGAGGAAGATGTGTTGATGAAGGTGAATGAGGATTATGTTTAAGTCTTGTGGTTATTTGAAGATTACTTCCAACATTAAATGGCATAAGGCATAACATGTTGGTATATTCTTCAACACATCAAATAAAATACAGCAAACAAATCTTATGTGGGACCCATGTCCCCTAACCATCCAACATGGGGGGGGGGGGTAAAGTGTAACATTTCAATGGTTAGTTAGTTAAGTTGGTTAGGTTTTAAGGGAATTAGTTAGTGTGTTATGTGTTATGGTGTTTTAGAGTGTGTTATGATGTTTTGTGACCATAACTAGCTTCGTAACACTAAAACAATGCTTCTAGTGAGAATTTGGCGTTTCGGGTAGTGTCCGGTTGTTCGGTTGGTTACGGTTCTCTAAAGTGCTAAATTGCGCAGTTTAGTGTGCTTTAAGTTGTCTTTTATGACAGTTTGATTCCCGACACCTAGGAAATATTCTGGACCATTAAACCACATTTCTGCATTATATTTAGATGTTAAAAGCTGAATTTTTGCTGAATTTGCTTATCTTCTGCAGAATTTTGCAGTTTTAGTGTGTTTCTGGCACTTTCCGGTACCTATGTCATCACTAGGAAGACAGTTTTGTAATCCCTACTTTCCTACACACTATTCTAGTGTAACACTTGGTTCTGGGGCTCATTCTGTGTCTTAATTTCCTGTCTGCCTGAGTACTGAACTCCCATCAGTACTTCTAGTTTGTCTGATAATTGTGCTAACTTTGTTCTATGCATTAAGTAAACCACACTGTGTTGCATGTAATAAAGATAAACAATCTTGCAACATGAAATGCTATTGTATGTATATGAAAGTAATCAAAAATTCATTCGTCTAGTTAATTCATTCATACACAGTCATTAAAGCACAGATTAGTGTTTATTATTGTACGGAACACATGGAAAAAAATGCCAGTTGTCACATTCTCCCCCCATTAAAAGAATTTCGTCCCGAAATTCAGGCTACGTATAGATTGCAGGGGAGTTGTAAAATGGATATGAATACTTAGGCTTGGTTTGGCCTTCATGTCCCCAAGTAAATCCTGGGCCATGATGTGAATTCCAACGAACTTCCACAATTCAATTACGACTTCCCTGTGTTTTATGGACTTCCAGTCCACAACCTTAACGGGTTCCTTAATAAATTGGAGTTTGTCGTTGACGTGGATCTTATTTGCGGGAATAACGACTGTTTCTTGAGTCAGACTCATCTAAAGACTAGACACGTGAAACGTGTCATGAATACGGTTAAGTTTCTGGAAGTTTCGGCTTGTAAGCCATGGTCGCGATCCCTTCCAGGATCTCGAAAAGTCTAATACACCGTGGGTTCAACCTCCCACGCTTCCCAAATCGTACCACGCCTTTCCAAGATGAGACTTTCATTAAACCCATATCTCCAATCCCAAATTCCAATAGTTTCCGCCGCTTATGGGCGCAGCTTTTCTGTATATCATGTGCCGACTTGATACGACCACGAATCTGATCAATCTTGCCTAAAATTTCCTGAACCAACTTGGGGCCAGTAAATCGTTTATCTCCGGTCTCCGCCCAACACAAAGGGGACTGACACTTACGTTTCATATAAGGCTTTACGCGAGGTGGCCTAAACGGCGGTGTGATAAATATTATTGTAGGAAAACTCCACTAAGGGAAAGTGAGTATTCCAATTTTTCATCAAGGTTCATCACACAAGCACGTAACATGTCCACCAAAGTCTGTATCATTTGTTTATTCTGGCCGTTCGTCTGAGAGTGAAATGCAGTACTAAGGTTCAACCGTGACCCATACGCCTTCTGAAATGTCTGCCATATCTTTGGCACAAAACGACCATCTTGGTCGGATAAAATAGAAACAAGCACTCCATAACGTGCCACAATCTCTCTAAGATAAATCTATGCTAATTCCCTTGTGTTGTCTTCCTCACTGTCTGGTAGGAAATGTGTAGGCTTGGTGAGTTGATCAATAATCACCCCAAATCATAACGTGCCCTCTTTGGGTTCTCGGTAGCTTGTAACGAAATCCATTAAGATTCGTTCCACTTCCACATGGGAATCTCAGGCTGTTGCAGCAGTCCTGATGCTTTCTGGTATTCTACCCTAACTTTGGCACAAGTAAGACAGTTACCCATATATGTAGCAATGCCTGCTTTGATCCTGGGCTGCCAAAAAGGGTCTTGGTACATCCTGTCGAATCCAGGGTGGATCGAGTACCTTGACTTCTAAGTTTTGCCCAAGGTAAGCATACGTAAATAGTCGCGGAACAGAACCCAAGGTCGTTCCATGAGGTATAATGTTCCATTTACCTTAGGCAATAATTGCACTCCCATTCCACGTAATGCTTCAGCTTGTAGGTTCTCTGGCTTGAGCGCCTCTTGCTCAGTTTCACGAATCCGAGTAGCGGGATTTGTAGGTCCCGGTTTTGACTCCGAAACGATTGCGAACGAACGTGTGACGTGCGGAATCCGTACACGAACGTGACCGAACACACGAGACGTAATTATAACTGTGATTCTATTAACAGAACTGAAAACGTACAACACCTGAATCACGTGGGGCACTTTCTCTCTCTAGCTTCTCTCTCTAGCACTAGAGCTCTCCAAAGTGCAAAAATGGCAAAAGTTCTAAACTCTAACCCTAATACATCTATTTATAGGCCAAGGCTTTTAATGAGAAAACTCATTAATTACAATATTGCCACCTTGCCTTTCTTAACTAGATATTACAATATAAGACTAGAATTAAACGGTTTCAGCTACGATTTGAGATGACGGAGGCGATAGACATAAATGCACTAACAGACTCCCCCTTGGATATTGCCGCAGTCAATCTCAAACATTTAGTCAGACTCGTAGCTTCTGGTCTTTTTCTCTCTAGCTCGAACAGAATCCCCGTGGATCTGTCTTCAGCTTCTTCCTTTCGGTAGACTCTTCAGGCTCCCCCTTTCGTCAAGCTTCCGTGCTTTGGGATCGACACATGGCTTTTCGGTTACAAGCTCATCCGGATAGTTTCCTGGCTCAATGAATCCACGCTTCCTCTTGCGTTGAGCTCGTCTTCAGACTCCCCCTTAGACTCGGCTATCGGGATCGTAGTCTGGAACAACATCTGCAATCACTCAAACATTTATAAGTAAAAGCATTTTAAACATCCAATTGTCCAGGAATTGTGACCTGGCTCTTTTAAACTTTCTAAATCAATATCCTGGATTTAAGATATAATAATATGAATATATCCAGAAATACTTGACACACTCCCCCTATCAACAATCTCAAAGATTTGGCAGTTTCAGCGAACCGGATCGGAAACTGGCTCTTTTACATATTTTAACAGTATAAGCATCCAAATCCCTCACAGTTAATCATCCAAGTCCAAATTAATGACCTTGGAGATATCACAAACTGTTTTTGATTTTTGATTTTAAAAAAATTCAAGTTTCAAATTAATGAACTTGTTTTTATTTTCAGAAACACGATCAGCATACTAAGATTTTGAAACTCAGCTCTCAGACACCGGTTGTCGAAAATAAAGCAGAAATCAAAATCTTTTTGTATTTTCTGAAACATAAAGTAATAAAGAAATATTTACAAACATATTTACAGATAATATTTTTGTTTGAGTTTGCGTCAGAGGATCATATCAGTTTTTGACAAGTCACAAGTACCGTTGAGCTTAGTTACACATTAAGAATTAAACAATTCACTTAGATTGTCGATATACTGATCCACTTAAATTTTCACACAAAGTCCAACTGATTTAGGATACGTATTAGGTGTATTAAGAACTTAAACTCATTCATGTGTCCCACCTCTTGAATATACTCCCGTATCCATATCCCAATATTCAGTCTTACAGGTGAGTATACCTAGATGATATCTGTAAGGGGTTAGATGCGAAACCGTGAGAGCTCAGGTCAGAACTTCCGTTCAGCAGAGAGATGACGGTTCGACTTTTGGTGTGTCCCATTTAGAGGATCTTTTCTTCAACAGCAATGATTATCAATTTTATTGTTTCGTCATTTTTGCTGAGGGCGATGCTATGTTTCAAGCAAGCAGAAAGTATTATAATGGGACTAGGCCATTGCTTCCGTAAAATCAGAAGTCCCGGGATAATACCCCAGATATCACTAAGCATAAAGACCTAGTATCTCAGAAAGAGGGACCTTTCAAACAAGATTTCAGGGGTTACCTATATATCCAAGTAGTGTTCCCCACGAAACAAGCAAGTTTGAATTTAAGTTTATATCCCGAAAAAGTTTACTAAATGTATAAAAGCCTATCGGCATATCATCAGTGAGACTGTTTAACGCTATATAATCATTACATTTCTTTAGCATACTGTAACTGTCTACTGATGTACTATCATTTCCTCTTTTTACACAAAAACTCATTTTTTGAATTTTATCATGTTTTTGACTTTTTCAAAATTTCAAATGTTTTTGTTATGTTTTTGTATTTTCTAACAATATTACTCCCCCTAAAATGCAAAACCATTTAAAGAATATTTGACAACCAATACTGATAGCTTTGTTTCGCCATCCATTTTCTGCTTCTCATGCACTGATTTGCAGAAAAATCTAACATACCCCCATGATTTACAACACATTGATATTTACAGTTTAAAAACCGTTTTTCAGTCTTGTGAAAGTAATCATGTTTGTTCAGCCGTGAGGGTTTCGGCGTATTCAATCAACTTATTTTTGTATTTTTGAATTTTTGACAAACTTAAAAACAAACATATTTTTGGTTTTTCAAGTTTTTAACAAACTAAAACATATTTTTGGTTTTTAATTTTTTTCAAATTTTTAGGGTTTTTGAAAATATTGTTTATTTATGTACAGAAAAACAAATAAACTCCCTGTTTCAACCAACACAGGGTCCAACAGCCTCTTCCTCCTTTCCATGTGCCAGTCTACTCCAGTTTTCATTTTTCTTGAGCACCTGCACATTCAACTAATTCAATTACTTGAACAATTTAGCCCAGGTCTGTTGGACCTTAGGCATTTCAACACAATATGTATCAAGCAGTTGCGGAAAATCTTTGTCATCAAAGACTTTTTCATCTTTGACTTCAACTTTCTCATCTTTTACCAAAGTCACTTGTTTTTTAATACTCCATGTTTGACCTTTTGGAGTACCTCTTTTGTAAAAATGTGATTCTTTTTTAACATTTTGACTTTGAACAACTTTTGGTTTCCAAAACTCTTGAGGTTTTGTAGCATCGACAGTTGTTTTCCAACGTTGTGTTGTTCTTAATCTGGGTGTGTGAGAATTCCAGGTCTGTTTTGAATCGAACCTATTCAGTTTTGATTTCCCAGTTTGGTTCGAAACAAACTTGTTTGTGTTATACCTCCAAGTTTGTTTTGAATCAAATCTGGTTGACCTTTGTTTCACATCCTCAGATTTTTGTTTCTCAACATTATCAGATTTCTTATTGTTAACATCCACAGGTTTCAGATTTGGACATTTTCGTGCAAGATGTCCAATTTGATCACATTTGAAACATGTTCTCATGGACACATCTTTGACCTGTGGTTATTGCTTTTTCTTTTGAGCTAAGAACTCATCATTAGACTGGTGTCTAAATTTGAGTTTTTCTTCTTCTTCAAAACTTTTTCCTTGAACAAAGCTCATTTTTGCCTGATAATTTGGTACCTCATTTTTCTTCCAATTCTGTTTCTTCTTATAACCCAACCCAGCCTTCATGTTTTTCTTCTTGTAACCAGGTTTGTTATAAAATGTTTTGTGACCTTTTCCAGCAAACTTTGGAATTTCAGACTTCTCAATCTCTACCATTTTGAAAACTTTATCAACCTTTTCTGAAATCACATTCTGAATCGGGAATACAACATCTAAGAATAATTTTTCCGATCCAATCATGGTATAAACCAATCCTTTTGAATCATCATTGAAATTTTTCTCGGATTTTGTGTTTTTCAGATATCCATCATGAAAATTTCCTTCACTTTCATCCTGTGATTCAAACTTACCTGTATCACCCGACTCTTCTTTCAACACACTTTCAACGACTTTACCTACCACCTCTGAATCATGGAATCATCAGATTTGGAATAGGTTATATCAATGTTGTCTGGCAATTGATCTACCATGTTGAATGCTTTTTCGACCTTTTCATCATCATAAAACACAAACTTTTCCGGTGGTGGAACTTGATGAAACTCTGAGCCAATACCTTTCGTGTTTTGCTCAGAATCTTTCCCATCCGGTTTTATGTTGAAAATACGTTCAAGCACATATGACGACGCGTCATAACTTTTTAATTTGTTGTTATCCTGTTCTAAATCAGCAATCTTACGCTTAAGTTTAGCAACATCTTCAATATAAGAATTTACAACTTGTTGTTTTATTTCATACATTCGTTTTAGTTCATTTGATGTTTCAGAACAATATTTCAATCTTGATTGAACAAGTTTCATTTCACTTTTTACTTTTTCATATGATTCTTTTGTAATGTGATAAGCCAATTTTATTGAATCATACTCCTTTTTCATTTCTTGGTAAATATTTTCTTTTTGAAGACATTCTTCTGTCATTTTAAAAACATTTTCTTTCAAAACTTCATTCTCTTTTTCTAATTTTTTATATTTTTCTGAAAGCGTTTCATTATTTTCTTTTAAAACCTTTTCATTTTCAAACATTTCTTTGCACTTGTTTTTGAAAACTTCTTCAAGTTTTGTGAAATCAATATCTCTTGTTCTGATCTTTTCGTCTTTTTCAGTACAAGCACTGCACGTTTCCATGCATTTCTTGCACTGTTCAACAATTTCAGTCAAGATGTTAGAATTAGAATTTACCTCAGTAATTGGCACTTCGGTGTTTGTTGCAGTCTCTGTCTGCTTCTGATCAGCATCATTCTGCTTTTCTTCAACACTAACTTCATCACCAGCATCACCAGCTTCCAAATTCTCATTCTTGACTACTTCAACTTGTTGTTCTTCAATAACAGCTTCTTTTTCAACAACCTTCTCTTTTTCTTCAACCTTGAGTTCCTCAGCAGCTTTCTTCAAATCATCAACTAAATTCTCAATGTTATTCTTCATTCTTTCTTCATTCCTCTTCCTCAGTTTTGTTGTCATAGCATCCATGATGATTTTATCCAGCCTTTTCACATATGTCTTGTCTTTTGCAACATTGGAATAATATTCGCCGGATCGAGGAATAACAAGGAGAACATCATCATGAACTATGTCACTTCTTGGAACAACCGGTTCACCTTGTTTGTTGACATAACATTCTTGTTTCTTATCCCATCTTTTGTTCGCAACAGCATTCTCATATTCTTCCTGCATTTTCTCCATTCTGCACCCCACAATGAATCTTTCTCTTTCAGTCTTCTCTTTCAAAATCTCTTCTCGAGTTTTCTCTTTTATCTCAGCAACAACATTTTCTTCTTTGTTTTCATCTTTGATTTCAGCAACAAAAACATAATGTTGACTCTTCGATGGTTTTCTGCCATGAGCTGTAACTATATTTTCCAAACGATCTTCTTCTAGACAAATCTGGCTCCAATCAAATCCTTCATTATGATGAATGACAGCACAAGCTCTTGACTTATCTCTGGGTTTATCTTCGATCATTTTCGGCTCTTCTTTACTTCGGTGGTAGATCGTCTTTCGATAATAATCATCATTGAAAGGACGTTCATTTCCTCCGGCTTCAGAATTAGTGCATTCCCTCTTGAAATGACCTTTCTGCTTACATTTGAAGCAGGTCACCTTGGACTTATCGAATCCAAGTTTAGTTGACGGACCGCCCAATGATTGCTTCCCAGTAATCTCCATGTATCTTTGAGCTCTGCGTATGCAACTTGCCAAACACCAACGAATGTCTATGAGCTCCATTTTTTCTGGATCAATCTGGTCGTAGTCTTCTTTGGTTAATTCTGAGTTTCCAATTTTACCAGCTACAAGACCTTCATACGATTCCAGAACAGATGCTAGAAAACTCATTTGTTGTTTAGCTGCATTGATGCTCATCGACGGAGAATTCTTCAGTTTGAGAGCAATATTGCACAGAATCTCCTCTGCTTCATCAGAACTTGATTTTGAGGATGAATGATATCCAGAATGATAAGTTGATGCGGTTGTTTGTGGTTCCTTCATCTTCTCACCACTGAATGCTGTCTTTGGTGAACTGACAACTTTCTCTGAAGGTACATTGCCTTTGTAGTATAGACCAACATTCTGATGATGCGATGAACCACTCATCTTGTTTTGCTTTTGTAGCTCCAGATCATGACTCTCAATCTTTTCTAATAACATATCAAGAGAAATCGTATTATATAAAGCATCATTTTTCAAGATAAAAACAAATGTTTGCCACTGATCAGCTCGTGGTAACGCTTCAATTACTTTATCAATGACTTCTTCTCTAGTTTTCACAATTTTAATTCTTTCTAGTTCAATTTTTAAATGGCAAAACCTCTCAATCATTTGCCTCACTGTCTCTCCCTTTAAACTATCAAATAAATCAAATTCTTTTTTCAATAACGTGATTTTGTTTTTCTGAATTTGTTTACCCCCCTTAGCTTTTGCCTTCAAAGCTTTCCACACAGACTTCGATGACCCATGATGTATTAACAATGAAAAAATATCATCTCGAACTGATTGCTGGATCAAAGCAATCATCTTCTGTTCGTATGAAAATTTCTTTTTGTCTTCCTCTGAAAAATCTTTGATCAGAATTTCTTCTCCTTTGTCATTTACTGGGCTATCATATCCAAACTTCAAACAAAACCAACTCTCATGTGCATATGCCTTCGTCCAATTGACAAACCTCTCCTTCCACCAAACATAATCCTCAATGTTATCCAGCTTGGGTGGTTTCGAATAAGTTCCATAAAAGTTGTCATGTTTGATGTTGTCTTTGATAGTTTTTGTTATCGCTTTGGGTGTAACCTCTGAAGCATCCATTGTATCCGAGGTAAACGCATGGTAAAACGTATTGAAAAATTCTTCAGCCATGATATGATCTTCTCGAATTACAAGCACCTTTTAATCACCTGAATCACGTACAAACAAAAACAATCAATTTAAACAATATCAAACGAATATTCGAACAAGTGAGTCAACAAAAATCAACAATGACAATAATCGCGTGACAACGCTGTCCGTTCGAGTGAGATTGATGTCCGTTCGGATGAGATTGCTATCCGTTCGGGTGGGGTGCTGTCCGAACGGATGAGGTTGCTGTCCGAACGGATGAAACTTGAAGCTATCTGATTCTTTGACAAATACCACTCTAATGATGACACTAAACGACAAAACTGTTGTCCGATCGGGTGAGTTATCCCACCGGATTGCTTGTTGACTTCTTTGACCTCGAGTGAGTTGTCCGAATGGGTGTCACCTTGTAATATGAAGTTCAATCACAGCACATGCAATCTGACAACATCATTTATTTTCATGAAAATCTGATTTTTACAATTAAAGTTCACCGACTAGATCATGTGATATCTCAATTAAATGTACTGACAATACTTTGAATACTATTGAAATTATTCAATAAGTGGCCGACATCCTTTAATGCTTTTCACATGAATACTAGTGACCTATAATCTGATGAATATTAAATGCTCACATGCAAAGCTCTTATTCAAATCATGACATCACATGAGGTGAGATACTGACAAATTCTTAATGCAATTAAACAAACTTGTGAATTATTTAATCATGGCCGACAACTTTGATTAAAGTGTTCGTCAACAAGTTGAAGGTTCGTCAACACAAGATTGTTCGTCGATAAGTAAGTCTTCGTCACAAGTATACAGAACCTGAATTCAATCAATCTGAAAATAAGTTGCAGAGACTCGGATTGCCGTCCAACAAAGGTCAAAGTGCAGTGACACGGATTGCCGTCCGCTCGGATAGTAATCCGCTCGGATAGGTCAACTAAAGTCAACACGGATTGCTGTCCGCTCGGATAGTAATCCGTTCGGATAAGTCAACTAAAGTCAACACGGATTGCTGTCCAACCGAGTGACACAGCAAAGTGATATAATTTTCAATCAAAGAATATGAACCGACAATATCACATGCAATTATTAATCACAAAAATCTTTGAGCCGACAACATTTATATGAAACAAATTCTCATTGGACCTCTATGTATGAATCACGTGAACATGAAATCACATGTATACTGACTTATGCAAATTCTGAATGCAATTAATGATGTTGACACAAATCACACTACTTCACATGCAATGGGTGCTGTTAAAAGATTCACGTGATATATGATGACAACAGACAATAATAATCACATGCACACCGTTAAAGTTGACTGACAAGCTTAATAAAGTTGACTTAATAACTCACTTGGGTGAAATGCTCAGACTCGGATTGCCGCCCGCTCGGGTGGTTGTCTGAGTGAAGATTGGTCAATAAAGTCAACTATTTAAATGAAGTTCAGTTCCTCGGATTGCTGTCCGAGCGAGTGGGTCAACAGGTCAACGCTTTTTAAATGAATTGTAAAAGGAGGTGACAATTGAATCGGATGGTCATCCGGTCGGATTGCCATCCGACCGGTCAACATCAAGCATAACAGCAGCAACATTCAACATATTTCAATAAACTTTTTCGATCAAAAAATTCTAAATTTCTCTCAAACGACTTAGAATTAGATTCTGAAAATTTGTAGGATTGTAGATCAATTGATTTCGCATAACATATCCAAAAATTAGCAAATTTTATCTGTAAAAAGTCGTTTAATTTGGCGATTTTCAGTTAAGAACGTTAAGAAATGAAAAGATGAAGAAATTGATCAAATCTGAGTGAAATTTGAATTTGATTCTGATGAAATCCAGTACGAATCTGTGCGTTTGATCTTTGCAACCGAGCTCCTGCTCTGATACCACTTGTAGGTCCCGGTTTTGACTCCGAAACGATTGCGAACGAACGTGTGACGTGCGGAATCCGTACACGAACGTGACCGAACACACGAGACGTAATTATAACTGTGATTCTATTAACAGATCTGAAAACGTACAGCACCTGAATCACGTGGAGCACTTTCTCTCTCTAGCACTAGAGCTCTCCAAAGTGCAAAAATGGCAAAAGTTCTAAACTCTAACCCTAATACATCTATTTATAGGCCAAGGCTTTTAATGAGAAAACTCATTAATTACAATATTGCCACCTTGCCTTTCTTAACTAGATATTACAATATAAGACTAGAATTAAACGGTTTCAGCCATGATTTGAGATGACGGAGGCGATAGACATAAATGCACTAACAGGATTCGTATGTATGGTCTTCTCTAAGGCTCGCACCCATAGAGGCTGTGCGCGGTCCTTGCGGCTCAAGGCGTCTGTTACAACGCTTGTCTTGTCCAGGTGATACTTAATCTCACAATCATAAGCATTCAGTAGCTCAATCCATCTTCGTTATCTCATGTTTAAGTCCTTCTGATCAATGGTGTGCTGCAAACCTAGGTGATCGGTAAAGATCATGCAGCGTTTTTCCATACAAGTAATAACGCCAAATCTTCAATGCGCAATTACTGAACCTAGTTCAAGGTCTTTTCTCATGATCATTCGATTGGCATGACGCGTACGCGATGACTTTATATCATTGCGTCAGCATGCAATCGAGACTTGTCGAGAAGCGTCACAAAAACCGCAATTCCATTGGTACTGTCAGGTGAAGACAAGATAGGTATCGTCTGGGTTAGGGTTGTTAGCGGTTGGGCGATCCTTGAAAAGTTTTCCAGGGGTCGTCTGATACAGCCTACAATCCCCAAAAGTTCTTAGTTGTGTCTTTGGGACTCCTTAGTTCTTGATGGCAGGGTCGACATGAATCCCGTTCTTATTTGCCATGTGACCTAAGAATCTTGCCTCGCGAATCCAGGGTTCGCACTTCGACATCCTAGCACATAACTGTTCTTTCTCTAAGAGTCCTAAGATGAATTGCAGATGTTGCTCATGACCTTCCTTGGTCCTTGATCATATAAGAATGTAGTCAATAAATATAATCATGATCTTATCCAGGTACGACTTATACACCCGATTCATGAGGTCCATGAATATTGCCGGTGCATTTGTTAAGCCAAACGGTCCTGACAAGGAACTTGTAATTGCTCAAAGCGAGTCCTAAAGGTCGTTTTAGGGATACTTTCTTCTCGTGTCCTCAACTAGTGATATCCTGTGTAACATCTGTGCTTGTAATCATTGTGAATAGTTCAATTATCAATAAAACAAAGTTATTTGATCCCAATGTTTTTTTGGTTATGTTTTACATTTTTCATGTTTTGACTTTTGTTCAATTTCAAACTCTATATCACTTTCTGGAGAGTTATACGCAAACTGGTGCGTAAACGCAATCAGTTTAATGCGACAAATACTCCGGAACATCAACATATACTTAACATACCTTAAATAACCTTTACATAACTTAGAAATAAGTTTTGAAGGCTTTGGTATGGCAAAAACAAGTTAATTCGCCTACAGGGACTAAATTTGACAAACTGCGAAAGTATGCCAATTTGAACAGTAACAGACATTCCGGAACATGACCATAAGTTAAACATACCATAAATATCCTTTACATAGCTTAGAAATAGGCTTTGAGGGGTTCGGTGTGCTAAAATAAACTTTTGGGTCATTCAGGGACTAAAAGCGTCAAAAAGTGCACAAGTTTGCATTTTCGCGCATAACTTACGTTCTGAATACATCCGGACATCCAAAAATTTATGTAAGCACTAAAATATTTTATTTTAGTGTTTGGCATAAGAAAAATCCATTCGTCACGCAATTTGGATCGTTTTTCGCGCTTATGCGCATTCCGTCGTAATTAAGCGAACATCGCAACCGTACGGCCAAAGGAACCGACATCCGAGATGTTTTCAAGCATATTTCATGTTCCCTATGTCTTAACATCATTGTGGAGCTTGAAATTGGGATTGACGGGTGTTAGAAGTGCCGTTACGCAATGAAACAAGGTGCAGGGACTGAAACTGTAATTCTGCCAAAGTTAATGGCTTACGGACCGTAAGCCATCACCCTTACGGTCCGTAAGGGATCTCCAGAACCTCAGAAACTTCCAGCCAGCTGTTTACAGCTGTTACCCACTCCCAATCTCAATTCCACATGTTGATCTCTGATGGTGGGGGGCCAATTTGGGTTCCATAACATTCCAACAAGTGTACGGATGAGATTCGATCACGGTTTTCAAGAAACGATCCTAACGGTGGTCCAAATCCTATAAATACCCAACCCATCACAACTCAAAACCCACTTAATTTCTGAAAACTTCTCTAAGTTGAGGTGTAAAAACGCTTCATACCTGAGAAATATTTGGAAATCAAACCTTTCGGGGACCCTTTGTAAGTGTTCCTTCGTTCTTTTATTCTTTTAGCGTTAAAAGTCAAACTTTGTTTGACTTTCTCCGTTGACCAGTTTATGGTCAATGCGAAGTTCGTTTGAACTTCATAACGTGAGCGTAATCACGATGGTTATAGTCCCTAGTGACTATACCTACTGATTACCACGTTATCAAGGCTCAGTGACGAGTCGTAGTTTCGGCCAGAATGCGTATTCTTGCGTATTTTGTAACCAAACTACTCTTAGGTATCAAAACCGTTTGTTTTGATACCAAACCTGTTTTCTAAACTTAGTTAAGCATGTTTTAACATGCTTAGCTCGTCACTTTTAGTTTAGTGCTTATATAGGGTCGTAAGGTAAGCGATCTAAACAATCGCGTATACTTTCGAACCCGACCCGTTTGGTCGATCATTAGGATCCGACCAAACACATTAGGTGACCATAGTATATAGGGAATAACCTTCCGAGGTTATACCTTATGGTCACATCGTTTGAGTAGTTGTATGATAGGTAGTATATATGCCTTAGGTAAATTACCAAAATGCCCTTTTGACGCCAAAATTCATTTTAAGCATATGTAACATAACTTTTAACATCTAAACTGATTTGGTAACAATATTAGACATGTTAAGGCATATTTTACTTGTCATAGGACTAGTTAGGCAGTCCGAACGCGTTTTACGCGAACGACGCGTTAAAGTAGCATAAGCTACCTAAACGGGTCGTAATGGGTCATAAGCACTTAGGTTAGGTTTCATTTTAGTATGTAGGCTTTGTTAAACCATATTACACGAGTCTCCATACTCGTTTGGTTTACGAACCCTCATTCTATCCAATCCTCCGATTTAGGTCCGGTATATTAACATAGTTACCTATATTAGGTGCCGTTTGATATCCGTGATCTCTAGCATTGTTTGGTTGTTACTCAAGGACTACTAAGCAATCTCAAGTCAGTACATAGAACCCTCTTTTACTGTTTTCCAAACATTTTGGGGTGAAACACATGTGCCTACTTGTTACTTTCGTGCCTTTCATGCTTTCATATCATATGCTTGTTATGTTCATTAGTACATTATAGTAAATGATTTCATTACATTTTATGCTATGTATGTCCATTGTGTGCATACTTAGTACATCGTTTTAATTCACATTTCATGCTATGTATGTCCATTGTGTGCATACTTAGTACATCGTTTTACATTACATTTTATGCTATGTATGTCCATTGTGTGCATACTTAGTACATTGTTTTACATTACATTTCACGCCATGTATGTTCATTTGATTACATACTTAGTGCATTTTTTTCACATGCTTACATTTTTTGTATGACATTTGGTTTGTTCAAATGGGACAATATACGTTCATTAACATTGATCACGCCGTTCGTTAGTAGGTAGTGGTACCATAGGACTTGACAACTCCCATTCCTGAACCCTAGGTTTGTTTGGGTGGAAGGAATGACCGAATTCGATAAACATAACACAGATAGACCTTTAATTTGTTTAAAGGTCTATCACCACAGTCACAAGGCTTGGATGTATGCATTTTCACAATACCGCATAGATGTTTGTATCAGTATCGCATGCATTTGTTCCACAAAACATAACTTTGACTTAAACTATGTTTAATTCAATACCCTGTTTTTGTGCATTTTACCTATGGTTTAGTCGATATATTTCACATGCCATACATGATATTTTTGGATACACATTATATGATTTACATTAAACATAAACATTTTGACATTGACATACACATTTGGTGATTTACATTAGACATGGACATTTTGATATGGTTTACATAATAACACTTGACAATTGATTTATACATGAACAATTTACATTGGTGGTTGGTTTGAGTAAATGATTTGAGTAACGAGGCGTGTGTAATATGATACAAACATGGTGGATACGCCGCTGGTACTTCCTATATATAAGTGTTTGTATAATATTACATATCGTAGCGTTATTTAAATCATTTCAGTATAGACATATTACATTTTACACAAATAACATATTTTTCAAGACATTATTTTATACAACTCATTTTACTGGGTTGTTTCATTAACCATGCACTTTTCTTTTATATAATCGGATTTCTTATCGAGTTTTCATATGATTTATAAAAGAAAACACTTAACAAGATTCATGACTAATTTTTATTAAACCTTTCTTCTAAAAACCCAAGTCATGAATCCTATTTTCACAAAAAAACTATGTATCTCACAGGCATTTTTATGCTGACGTACCTATTTTCACATGTGTTTTCAGGAGCTGTCGCTTTGGATGGTGATCGTGACACTAGGGCGGACCTGTGCCTTAGAGACTTAAAATAAAGATAGAACTAGTTTAATTATGTTTTGAACTCTTTATTTCCTGTTTTGAGACAATGTAACTCGCTTGTTTGATAAATAAAATATAACTTTGTATGCCATGGTTGTGAAACAATAATTCTGTTACAACACTCCCCGACGTTTCCTCCACGATTTGATGTTTTACGTGGTCGGGGTGTGACAGAAGAGTTGGTATCAGAGCCAATGGTTATAGGGAATTAGGTTATTAGTAATACTTTGACCTAGACTATAACCTTTCTAGGACCCTAACACAAGTTATCTCGTGTTTAGATCTTAAAACATGCACTTCACCTATCCTTAGGTGATTATCAAAACAAGAACCCAATTTTCCGAAACGATTTTTGAAAAGCAATCATCTGTTTTTAAATGATTTATTACAAGGTTTTGAACCCTCTGTTGTAAGGTTTTGAACCCCTTTGAATTTTCAAAATCTCGTCAAAGTTTCTTGACCGTTGTCGAATCACCTCGATCGGGACACTAAAGCACTCCAAGTGGTCACATAAGGACCATGAGTGGGGCTCGGCCGTACCCGTCAGATCTAACCTTTGTCTATAATTCTTATGAGAGTTATTGGCATTTCAATTTCAGCCTATGCTCACATGATCTAATAGTTCATTTCATAGTCAAATCATACCATTGAAACATATGTAACATGTATTTCACCCCCGAGAGTTATAAATCCGAAAACAGTAAGAGAAAAGGGGGGGGGACACGAACTCACAAGTTTGCGTCCTACTATCTCGTATGCTCAAAGGTCCTTCTATGAGTCGTACAACTACCTACACACGTGTCATGTGTTAGTAGACGTTTAGGTCTTGTAACGACTCTTTGTATTTGTTGTTATGTCTTAGCATCCTTGAGTTACGTTTTTAAAGTACTTGTTTTATCCCAAAGTATATAATTATTTTGTTAAAATAATAATATTTTAACTTAAATTATATTTATTAATCATTTGGAATATTTGTTAGAACAATATATTCTAACTTGGTATATCATGCAGTTATACGTATGTGTTCTCCCAAGGATGGGTATAGTCATACTTGTGTATATTAGACTTGTGTAATTTCCAAGTATTGGTGGCGTATTCCGGTGTATATTTATACGTACGAGGATACGTATTCTTATTGTGTTTATTAAGTATTCTTATACTTAGTTTTTGTATTAATTTTTCTGAAATAATATTTCTAATAAAAAAATATATATTCTCAAAATATATATTTTAAGAAACTTACATAGAAAAATTATTCATAATTTTTCTTTTGGCAAAAATAATTGTATTTTCGTTTAAACCTCAGAAATAATATATTTTCAAGTTTAACTTAGAAAATATATATATATAAATCTATTTTTCACCCAAAAATAATGTATTCTATGTTTATTTAATAAAATATATATTTTCTCCCAAAAATAATATATCTTCTAATAATTTCAAGAAAACATTTATATTTTTCTTTCCTAAAAAATAATATATTTTCTTCTTGTCAAAAATATGATTTATTTTATAATACTTATGAAAATCATATTTTTGTTCTCTTGGTTTCCAATATACCGTTTACCAAAATATACTTACGAATCTAATTCCGGAATATTTATTGTAATTTATATTCCTTGTTCGGTTTCTCCAATATTTTGGGTATAATTTGTATATTTATTTATTGGAATTTTTGGTAACATTTAGTATTGTATTTCTTGGTATTTTGGTGAGTTATATTATTTCAAGCACTAAAATAATATGACTAATACACATAATATACAAATAATCACACACATGGTGACATCTAAATATATATTCTCCTAAATATATAGTTAGTCACTTTTATTATCAAAAACCAACCTCCAATATTTTATAATTTTTGTAACAAAAATTATGGCAAACTTTATATGAAAAATCATGGTTAAATTTTACTTGTAAATATTTGTTTTAAAAATATTTTCTTAAGTGTTTAATTTCTAGAAAAATTTTGCCATAGTTTCCCCTTAAAAATGGAAGTTTCGATGCTTTCAAAGCATATCATTTTCTTTTATAAATCATCATCAATCATCAACAAATCACTCAAGACTTACCATGTGCCAAAAATATGAGATTTACACTATGACATGAACTTGAAACTTTATAAAAATTTGTAGTAACTTACTAGTGTATTTAGTAAGCTTAGTTACCCTTTAAAGTGTGGTTATTTATTTAAAAATATCATTCTTGAAGAATTTAGATCTTCACAACTTGTAAAGTGATTTTCTAAAAATATTTCTTCTTGAATTTTTCTTGTTAAATATATATTTCTACACTTGATTAACCACTAAAAATGTGATTAGTTTCTTTAAGAACCAAGTTTATGTAAATCTTGTATTTTAACTTAGTTTCTTGAGAAATCTATTTTTGAAATCATCATTCTACAAGTCTTATAACATGTTTCATACTTCACTTTACATAAAAACAACTTCATCTTCCAAGTTCATGTTTACATAAAGAATGATCATTATGATTTCCTCAAGATCCATCCTTATACTTGCTAGATCATGTGTTTAATCATCATCTAGCAAGGTTATTATGATGATCAACATCATAAACATAAGAAATCAACAATCAAGTATACTACATACACTTAAAACAACTTGTTCTTCATGTATTTAAGCTTTATATTCATGTTTATGCTTATGCTTTCTTGAGATTCATTTAGATTAACATGATACATAACACTTTAACCATCAAAATCATGAGTAAAAATAGGATCAAAGAGTCTTACTACTAGCACTAAAGCTAGGGAAGAACAAGAAGCAAGATGATGAAGAAAATAGGTGGTTAATAGCTCCTTGTGAAGGTCCTTCAAGTTTCAGTGCTTCCACACTTCTTAGACATGCTTCTAGGATCACCTTAGAATGGATAGTGAAGGATTGAAAATGGAGGTGAGGGTGTCTTGTGGCCGTGAGCTAGAGGGGAAAGAAGAGGAGGAAGATGTGTTTATGAAGGTGAATGAGGATTATGTTTAGGTCTTGTGGTTATTTGAAGATTACTTCCAACATTAAATGGCATAAGGCATAACATGTTGGTATATTCTTCAACACATCAAATAAAATATAGCAAACAAATCTTATGTGGGACCCATGTCCCCTAACCGTCCAACATGGGGGGGGGGGGGTAAAGTGTAACATTTCAATGGTTAGTTAGTTAAGTTGGTTAGGTTATAAGGGAATTAGTTAGTGTGTTATGTGTTATGGTGTTTTAGAGTGTGTTATGATGTTCGGTGACCATAACTAGCTTCGTAACACTAAAACAATGCTTCTAGTGAAAATTTGGTGTTTCGGGTAGTGTCCGGTTGTTCGGTTGGTTACGGTTCGCTAAAGTGCTAAATTGCGCAGTTTAGTGTGCTTTAAGTTGTCTTTTACGACAGTTTTGATTCCCGACACCTAGGAAAGTATTCTGGACCATTAAACCACATTTCTGCATTATATTTAGATGTTAAAAGCTGAATTTTTGCTGAATTTGCTTATTTTCTACAGAATTTTGCAGTTTTAGTGTGTTTCTGGCACTTTCCGGTACCTATGTCATCACTAGGAAGGCAGTTTTGTAATCCCTACTTTCCTACACACTATTCTAGTGTAAAACTTGGTTCTGGGGCTCATTCTGTGTCTTAATTTCCTGTCTGCCTGAGTATTGAACTCCCGTCAGTACTTCTAGTTTGTTTGATAACTGTGCTAACTTTGTTCTGTGCATTAAGTAAACCACACTATGTTGCATGTAATAAAGATAAACAATATTGCAACATGAAATGCCATTGTATGTATATGACAGTAATCAGAAATTCATTCGTCTAGTTAATTCTGTGACAACTTTCAAAATTCCAAGTATCCGTACAACTATTAAATCATGATTAGTGCTTAATGACTATGCTGCATTACATTTAATGATTTGAACTGCCTTCTAGTTACTGCTTTATACTTACATGTGCATCACATATTACAAATGACATATCATTATTGCATGAGAGCTTACTTGACTCAAATGATGCACGAAAGACAGTTAGCACAGTTATCTGACAAACCAGGAAAATGCTGACGGAGTTTAGTACATAGACAGTCAATGTGATTGAGAGATAGAAAGAAACCAAGTATTACACTAGTATAGTGTATAGGAAAGTAAGGATCATAAAACTGCCTTCCTAGAGATAGTTTAAGTGCCGGAAAGTGCCTAAAACTCACTTAAACTGCACAATTCTGCAGAAAATCAGCAAATTCAGCATTTAAACACATTTATATCATGCAGAAATATGCTTAAATGGTCCTGAATGCTTTCCTAAGTGTCGGGAATCGAAAGTGTCATAAAAGGGTACATAAAGCACACTAAACTGCAAAGTTTAGCACCTTAACGAACCGGTAACCAACCGAACAACCGGACACTACCCGAAACACCAAATTTACACTAGAAGCATTGTTTTAACATTACCAAGCTAGTTATGGTCCCCGAACATCAAAACACACTATATAAGTATCTAAGAACTAGATCCTTAACTGAATACTTGAATTCTAACTAAGTAACCAACTATTGGTTAAACCCTAGCCTACTACCCCCCCCCCATCTATGGGATGGCCCATACATGTGGCCCCACCTTTTGATTTGTTTTAATATTCTATTAGATCTTGTCTTGCTTTCCTAAACATTAGAACCATTGGAAAACACTTGAGATTGGATTATAAGTAAGTCTTCAAGTTCATAAGTCTCATAACTTTCACACATTCAACACACACTCTTCTCCATCTCCCTTGCTTTGTTCTCGGCCGAAACCAACACCACCATCATCACCTTCATTCAATCATCTCTCATACATTCCAAGCATACTCAAAGGTGTTAGAGGTTGCATAAGGAGGCTAGGAGCTTTCGGAAGTTCAAGGACCTTCTCTATTTGCTTTTATCCACTCTATTTCTTCTCTTGATCATCCCTAGCCTTGAGCTAGTGGTAAGAACATCATACACTCCATTTTACATCTTATATAAGTGGTTAAAGAATGATACATGATGATTAACTTGAAGAACACTAAGAATCAAGAGAAGGAAACTTGAACATAAGCTTAAATCATGAAGAAACTATGTTATTTATGTGTTTATTTACTTGTTGATTGTTGTTTACTTGTGTAAATGATGTAGATCATCATATGATCTTGCTAGATCATGATTAAAAACATAATCTAACAAGATGAGAGGATGAAAGTGTTAAAGATTCATAGATCATTCTCTTGAAAGTCATGAACTTGAATGAATAAATTGTTTTCTTGTTAAGTGATGAACAAAGCAAGTTTAAAGTCTTGTAAATCTAATATTTCAAGAATAATTCTTCAAGAAACCAAGTTAAAAATACAAGTTTTACTAAAGCTTGGTTCTTACATAAATAAACCTCATTTTTAAGGATTAAACAAGTGTAGAAACACTTATGTAACAAGAGAAATCCAAGAAGAAACATTTTTAGAAAACATGATCATAAGTTGTAAAGATCTAAATTCTTTAAAAATGATGTTTTTAAAGAATCAACCACACTTTAAAGGGTAACAAGACTTACTAAATACACTAGTAAGTTACAACAAATTTTTATAAATTTTCAAGTTCATGAAGTGGTAGTTTATGCTTTTTTTGGCAAAATTGGTAAGTATAGATTGTTCGTTGTTGATTGTTGATTGATTGTGTTGATTTACAAAAGAAAATGATATACCTTCAAAGTATGGAAACCTCCATTTTTAGGGGAAACTATGGCAAAGTTTTTCTAAAAATTAAACACGTAGAAAAAATATTTCTAAACAAACATTTACAAGTGTATTTCAAACCATGAATTTTTACATAAACTTTGCCATAATTTTGTTACAAAAATTATAAATATTGGAGGTTGGTTTTTATAAATAAAAGTGGCTAAATATGTATTTAGGAAATATATATTTAGAAGGCACCATGTGTGTGATTATTTATATATTATGTGTATCAGTTATATTATTTTAGGACTTGAAATAATATAACTCATCAAAATACCAAGAAACTACAATCCAAAATATTACCAAAATTCCAAGGAATAAATATACAAAGAATACACAAAATATTGGTGAAACCGAACAAAGGAATATAACTTACAAAATATTCCGAAAAATTTATTCACAAAGTATATTTTGGTAAATAATATTTTGGACACCAAAAGAACAAAAATATGAATTTCACACTTATTACAAAGTTATATCATATTTGGTGAATGAAAAAATATTTTCTTGGAATTATTAGAAGGTATATTATCTTTGGAAGAAATATATTATCTCAAATAAATATGAAATATATTATTTTTGAAAGAAATATATATTTTCTCTAACAAACACAAAATACATTATTTTTGTGGAGAAAAATAGATTTATATATATTTTCTAAGTTAGACTTGAAAATATATTATTTTTGAAGTTTACATAAAAATACAATTATTTTGCCAAAGGAGAAATTATAAATAATTTTTTTTCTAAGCAATATTCCTCAAAATATATATTTTGGAAATATATATTAATGTATTTTTACTAGAAATACTATCCCGGAAAAATTTATACAAAATTAAGTATAAGGATACTTAATAATTACAAGAAATACGTATTTTCGTACGCATAAATACACACCGGAATACGACACCAATACATGACAAAAATATACAAGTATAAGAATACGAATACAAGTACACCCATCCTTGGGAAGGAAATACATGTATAAATACTTGAAAGGTATCAAGTTAAAATATATTATTTTAACTATTATTCCAAAATTTAATAAATATAATTTAAGTTAAAATATTTATTATTTTAACAAATAATTATATAACTTGGAATAATATTGAAGAAACGAAGAAACGTAACTCAAAGACACTAACTAATACTAAGTCAAGGCACGACCCGCTCGTCTAATAGACCATAGTACGTTGTAGGTACGTGTGCGCCAGGCGAAGCTTTGAGTTATTGGGATTATGAAGAGCGCAAGACTGTGAGTTCATGTCCCCCTTTTCTCTTAACTGTTTTCGGTTTTATAACTTCGGGGGTGAAGTACATGTTACAAACTATTTACGAACGATTATATATGGTATGGTTAGCTAAAGAAGGGTACTACTTGAACATGTGAGTGGTGGGTATCACGCTTAAGAACATTAATCTTCATTCTAGGACTGAGGGACATGAGTGATAGATCTATTTGGGTGTAGCGAGCCCACACCCATGTCAACCGGGGTTTGGCCCATGAGGTGACTATGTCTTATTCCAGGAGACAAATTTGCTAGGTTTTAGCCTTCCTGCATCACGTCACACATATTAATGGCCTTGCAAACCATTAATGATATGTTTTCCTTGTTGCTTTCATACCAGGAGTTTACAAACATACATACATACTTTCACTGATTTCAAAGGTTTATTCGTACACACAAACAAACACATGAACTCGCTCAACTTTTGTTGATGTTTTCAAACTACATGTATTTAAGGGAATTAAGTGTGGTTCTAGCGGGCGTTTGGATGTTTCAAGTTACGTTGAGAATAAAAGATGTCATCCGATGTCTTAGGGTTTGGATAGTGTGTCCTATCCTGGACAAGACACATCTTCCAAAGCCTGGTTTTACTTAATGTCTTTTGTCGAGTCCTTGTGAACTCTTAAACAAGTTGCATGGTTTGTACTCGAATTTGAAATCTATGTTTCAAGACAATGTTGTTTATGTTTTTAAACTTGTTTAATGGATGACCATCTTTAGTTTTATCATATAGTTGTTGTTATGATTGAATGCAATGATATTAAGCAAGTCACACGTAATCACGCTTCCGCAAAAGTCAGGGTGTGACAGTTTAGTATCAGAGCTTTGATTGTAGCGAACTAGGATTCTTTCTTGAGTCTAGACTACAATCATTAGGGCTCTCACGAAAAATGTTTGTTGATGGTCCTCCCGATGATGCTCATGGCAACGGAGAGCTAGACGAGGACGTTGTTGCTAGTCCACTTCCTGAGATCCCTGTTATTGAGATTTCCTCTGACTCTAGTTTGCACTCTGTCTCAGATTCCTTTGAGTCTGTGACGTCTTTCGCCTTGCTGGCAGTTGGATTGCGATGTTATGCCACTGATTCTGATGATGATACAGCCATGTCAGCTGCACCATCCCCTCCACACGACTTTGAGCTTGATCTTGAGCTAGATTTTGTTCCTATTGATCAGCTCGATGCTGCACCTGCTGATCCTGAGCCTTTGCTTGATCATGACCCTATCCCATTTGGCGTACCTGACATTGCACCCCTTATACCTGGTCCAGTTCCTGCACCCGCTGACCCTCCTGTTATTGAGCCAGTCATTCCTCCACTTGCACCTGCACCCGCTGATGTTGCTCCTTTTCACCCAGTGGAGTCTGATGTTCACCGTGTTGATCTCCCTATTGTTTTCTTGCAGGACATACCCGCACCTCGTCCAGGGGAAGGCACTTCAGGCCAGCAGCCTAGCCATGATCCTCATGTTTCAGCAGCTTTTCCACACATACCCCAGTCTGCACCATTTACTTCTTCACCACTCGATGAGCCACTTCGATGGTACCCACCGTACACCATGCCGATTTCAGATACTTACCATCCCTCACAGTTTGTTGGTTATACACGGAATGAGCTACTACTCTCACTACAGCTCCAGTACGATATTATGAGTCGCATGATTTTGGAGCTAGAGATGATACCGCGTCCGTTACCATGTCCATGTCAGCCTGCTTTTGTTCCCCCTCGTTCATCACCATCCCCATTTTCATATCCTCCTACACCGTTTACTCCATTTCCTGAGTTTTATGCTCGATTTCTCACCGTCGAGCAGCATATCAGTTATCTGCTACGTCATGTATATGAGCTTGAGGAAGAGCTTGCGCATGTGCGCGGCTTGCTTTTCTTTCCTCCACCTCCTCCTCCACCACCATCAGCATAGCCGGTTTTTGGTTTTATGTAGGTAGCTTTGCCTTTGATGAGAGCACCACTATTGAGCTGAGCTTGTGAAGCCTTTTGGAGATCACCTTTTGATTATATGACTTTTGTAGACTGATAGACTTGTTGGACAAGGGTAGTGTGACCCTGTGTTACTTTTGATATGGTACAATTTGTAAAACATGTAACAATATTTGTGGACGATGATTAATGAAAGCTCAATCGTCATGTTCTCATTAAACACGTTGTTAAAATTACATGTTTTTGCTATGATTGAGATTTTATATGCTTGCTTGCTATAATATATGCTATTATATACGTACTATATAATCATTATACGAATAAGACCTGACCTATACAATCTTCTTTTAGAAGACAACTCCTCGAAGGAACACTCAGTTGCCCACAACAGAGGCAGAACTGCACGAACCAATTTGTATGTTTATAACCAATTGTATGATGAGTCGAGTCAAATGCATCGTGGTAACACTAGTAGTAGTGAACTCGGTCGGTATGGTGGGTCGAACTTTCTACAAATGATGAGTTCACAAAACTTTAAAAATTTTGATTTGTTGGCTTGGTGGAAAAGTAAGGAAGATCAATTTCCGATCTTAGCCACAATGGCCCGAGATTTACTAACGGTCCAAGCTTCCACGGTAGCTTCGAAAAGTGCTTTTTCTATTAGTGGTAGGGTGATTTCGATAAGGAGGACTCGACTAACACCTAAGGCGGTTGAGATGTCGATTTGCTTAAAAGATTACTTGGATGCGGCGGAGAGATGTCAAGACAAACGTTCACTCGAGGAAGAATTAGATTACGAAGAAGAAGTTTACGAGGACGAGGTCGAAGCCGAATTGACAACCCCAATGACCGACGAAGAAGCCGAATTAGATGAATTCCTACGCAATAGTTCGGGTTCGGGTTCGGGCGAAGAAGATTAAACGAGGCTTCTTAATATTGTAGTTCCACTAAAAAAATATATATATTAGTGGACCTTCTTGCGGATTAATATTTTAAGTTTATGTAAAACCGTTTATCGTTTGTTATGTTTATCGTTGGTATTTTCATTATTATGTAAAACCGTTTGTTGCGAGACTTAATGAATGTTTTAACTTTTTATACTTTCATTGTTAAGTTTTTATCTAAGAAATTGAATTTTACAAAAAAAAAATGTTAGAAACAGTAGCAAAACAGCAAAAAACAGCAAAAAAAAACATTCTGTGAACAATTCTGCAGCACTGGTTTTTTTACCGGTTTTTTTAATCGGTTTCTATTAATCGGTTTTTTTAACCGGCTATTTTTTCATAAAAAACCGGTTTTTTTTTTCAACCGGTTATAACCGGTTAGGACCGGTTACACATTTTCACCCTTAAAACCGGTTAAAAACCGTAACCGGTTATTGAAAAACCGGTTTTTTTTTTGCCAAAAAAACCGGTCTGGTTAATAACCGGTTTCGATTACTAAAAAACCGGTTTGTACACCTCTAGGTGGTGGTGGTGCGACTGGCGCAAAGTCGACTTCAGAAACTTGGTTTGAAGGCCCACCCATTTGCGGGTCTTCATACAGTGGCGGGTAGTGGCGGCCACTGGAGTGTTGGGGGGTGCTGAAGTGGAAATCCCCCCTTCGCACGGACATCCGTGCACCTGATCTTCTTCACCTCGGTGGTTCCGGAGGCAGCTGCTGCTCTAGCGGCGGCGGTGGCAGTGGCGTGACCGCCTGAAAACGCGAATCCTCAGAAGGATCCTGCTGCTGTTGTTGAGGTGGGTTGTAAGGGGGAGTGAACTCCTAATGGTATGTGGCCCACCTTTCTGCAAAACTGTCTGGGCCTCTGTATGGCGTACATTGAAAAGATGATCCGTCAGAAATCTCAATGGGATGCGTGGGCGTCCCAGATCGCGGCATTTCTGGATCTGGATCCTCGTCCATATCCATATCCTGGGCTTCAGGAAAGTGGTCTTCTGGTCCCAATGGGTTATGGCCCATTGGTTCTTCACTCACGTTCGCCGGGTTGAACCGGCTCTGAAAGTATGGAGTCGGGTCCTGAAAGGCACGGTGTGAACCCGACCGCTGCAACGGGATGAAGGAGTGGTGTGAGTGGTCGGACTCGTTGTTCTGATTGAGCCCGAATGAATCGTGGTACGAGGGCGAAGAGCTAAGCGAGACAGAACGCCTCGCGGGTTCCAAATATGTTCTCCAGTCTTCTTGAGGACTAGAGCTATAGGTTGCGGAAGGAGTTCGCCGGTGAGATGGACCGGCCTCGTGGTCATTTGGAGCAGTTATCGGTGCTTTGCCTCTTCTTCCTCTTCCTCTGAAACGTGGGGGCATTGTCTTGTTCCTGTCAAAACAAACAAAAGAAACCAACAAAAGAAAACAATAAGATTAGGATTAGTCCTAAGTCATTAGCCTAGACTCGGAGGTCAAGGAAAGTGCAACTGTGTCATTGAGATTAAACACAAAAGGCTAGTGTTTAATTCACTAAATGTTGGCTTTGATACCAACCTGTCACACCCCGATATTTCCACGTATTACCGGTGGGCCCGGTGGGGAGTATCGTGACGTAGTTGATATCATCATGGTCAATTAATCACAGTTTAATGCACATCGGAAGTCTAAAAGTAAATTTATACAAACCGAGTTGAAAGTAACATAAAATATTACATGACGGATTGTAAGTGGATCCACAGGCGGATCTAAAATAAAAAGAAATATTGTTCAACAGATTTAAGCATCAAAAGCTTGCGAGACTCTTTATTTGATACTCGGAGTAGCCAGCCCATTACACGTAGTACCTACACTTAACCTTTTTGAAAAATACGTCAGTTTACACTGGTAAATACAATTAACTGACTCTTTTGAAAAATGTTTATAAAAATTGATTTAAATGCACAAGGCACAAATATTCTTTTATAACTTGGGACAATTATTTAAAATAATCTTGTATACAGATTTATATGTTTGTCGTACTTTCAGGATCCGGGATAGAAGCCGGAACAAGATTAATAGACACACCACATAATATAAACCCACGATGAGTTATCCTCAACAGGCGGGTATATCTTTTTACATACGCAACTGTCAGGTGCATGCCTACACCCCGTGCTTAAGTCGTGGCCATTTCAATGAATGAGCCAAGGATATCCAGGACACGGTCATTAACCCCCCATAGGTTTAGATCAAACAAAACAGATTAAAACGGGTTATCTCAATGATTTAACCACTAATCGATTAAAGATTCAATACCCGACCAAGCGGTATTATTAAATACCGTATCCCAAGCCCGTATAAGGGAAAATAAGTTAAAAGTATTTACCTGAGCAAAATATAATTTTAATCTAAGCCGTATAACAATCAGCAAGTGCAAATAGCTTTTACTAGGCTCCTAAATCTGGAACGAAGGTTTTAATAACCTATTAGATTACTAACGAGTCTTACTTAAGTTTAAACTTAGTCCGGTTAGTTTTAATGAAAAGGTTTACGGTTCAAGACGCATGATTAAGCGAAGACCGGATTAGAATGTGATTTAGACCCGACAAGTATGAAGACTTGTATAATATGGGTAAACTAAACACATTATGGATTTTGAAGTAAAAATGATAAGGTTTGACCCGTTTTGGTCAATTTATGCAAACTAGTTACATAAACCGTACCGAATGCGAATATGCATAACGGGAAACCAAATGAGTCATGTATAGGTTCCACAACTTAATATGCTTTAAATATGTTATGATATCAGTAGGATACCTTCCATTATGCCCAAAACGAATTTAAAACCAAATTAAGCCCCGTAATGGTATTTTGGTTATTTTAAAGTTTATAAAAGAGGTTTAATAACAATCTGAGGTCCTGGTCTAAAATAATCAGTAAAAATATTTATTTTAATAAGTTATATCAGTAAGATATTATATATATGTGAAATTTATCATTTATGACCAAACTATGCACCGTAGGGGTATTTTGGTCATTTCACATATGTTATAAAGGTCAAATTTGGAAATTTGAGTTCAAAAATTTTACTGACTGTTAAAGTATAAAAATTTATCCATAACATCACTAGGTAATAAGCTTTAGGTGCCAAATATGGTTTTAAACCATACTATGCGCCTAAATCGCATAAAAGTCGGTATTTCACGATATTCGGGTTGATTAAGAAAATCTGAGATTTTGATCAGCCTTTACTATTTAAAATAACTTATTTAATATATAAAATCAGTAGAAAAAGGTTTGATATGTAAAGGATGTGAAAAACTCATTTTATTAGCAAAAAGGGCATAACCGTCAATTACCGAGTTTATGCAAGAACCCTATGTTATGATCAGTTTAAAATTTAACAAAAAATTCCAAAAATCCCTAAATATTATATCTTAACAGTAGGTGGCAAGTTTGGTGTCAAAAGTTGGGTTTAAATAGGTTTTATGCCAAAAATGCCGTTTAATTAATAAAAAGCTTTCATTTTACGATATCGCGCATAACTTCTATTTTAGACCACAATCTGATGTCAAACTTTTAGGACATACTTAAATATCAGTAATAAAGATTTTTGTCCTCTCACATTTTCAAAATCTCGTTTTAATATAAAAAGGGCATAATGGTCGACTTTTAAGCATTTAACGGAAACATGCAATGATCTAGGATTTCTATGGAGCCAAGTTGTATAACCTCAGAGGGTTATACTAACGTATAATATGGTCCTAAAGGAATCCTAAGGCATATCTAAACTAAGTTAATAGGGTCAGAACTGAAAGTCAAAGCAAAAGTCTACTTTTGCGACTTTCGGTTCCGAACTGAGCCTAAACTCAGAATTGTTGGATTGAACATGCCTAGACATGTTCTTATATTATTTACCAAGTTATTTTAATGTTAAAACATGTTCCATAACCTCTGCATTCTTAGTTATGAATTTATTTGTAAAAATTGACCCGTTTGACTTTTTATTATAAAGTTTGACCCGACAATTGACCAAGTAAACGTGATAATCAGTAGGTGCCCTTTTGAGGGTTTATTACCTACATAATTACCAACTCATAGCCACTTTCAATTCGAATAATGGATGGACCGTTTGTGATTAATCACAAAGTCAAAGCTTAACTACGATAACTTTGACTTTCGGTCATTAAGTTAATAAAACTTGAACTTAGGAAGCTAAGAACACTTACTAGAGTCCTTAGCATGAATTTGGAACAAGAGAAAGCTTCCTTAAGCTCCAGGAGGCTTCAGATAGAGAGTTGTGAAGTAACACTCAAATGTGCAAATGAACAAGAACAAAGCAAGACCCTTATATAGGAAAATTGGTGCTCCAAGATCAAACCATATGTCCCTATGTTGCTTTCAGATGTTCACAGGTGTCCCTAGTGCATGAAAAACCATTTGCTCAGTCCCTGGTATCGAAATCAGCCATGCAATGGCGGTGTAATAGGCTTCAACATGCAGCTGTCCAAGAATTTGTCGCTGGCACTTCTGTCGCGGCCCGCGTAAACATAAAAGAATGTTTACGCGGCCCGCGAGAACCTGTAAATCCGGTAAAAACTTTGCTAACTTTGCTATTTCAGTCCCTGGTCCATTTCAAGTTTAAATAACTTTCTTTTATTGCACTTAGGACCCCTATAGTTAACTATTAAGGTACTTGGGTCACAAATTAACTCCGTTAAGCTCCCGGTTAATTGTAAGATCACCCGAAAAGTCTTGTTTTCATCAAAACTCCATAAAATTACTATCCAATATTCTTGAGAGCAAATATACAATCGTTACAATGTTTTTTGGGATCGTTAAAAGGTCACTCAGAGGTAACATTTAACATGTTGACACTTTTAACCCCTATGCTTCGTAGAATCCTTAATTTAAGTACAAACGACTTTTTATGTTCTACAATTTATTCATTTAAGAATACGAACGTCGTGTGAGGTCAATCAGAGGCACAAGAATGGCATGTTGACACTTTGGATCCTTTTACTTACATATTTACATTGTTTGACAATTTTAGTCCCTCCAGATCAATCTATTTCACGTTTAAAGCCCATGACACGTGTCTTTATTATATTGGTCGTGATTTTGCGAGGTGTTACAGCAGATGCAGGTTATAGACAACTGGTTGGTCCCGAATTGGTCCAAGAGACGACAGATAAGATCATGCAGATCCGAGAGCACATCAAGGCGGCTCGTGATCGACAAAAGAGCTATGCGAACCAAAGACGTAAACCTTTGGAATTTGAAGTGGGTGATATGGTTTTGTTAAAAGTCTCACCTTGGAAAGGTGTGGCACGCTTTGGGAAACGTGGTAAGTTAAACAAACGATATATCGGACCGTTTAGAATTTTGGAAAGAGTTGGTACGGTAGCATACAAGTTGGAACTACCAGCAGAACTTAATGGTGTTCATGATACCTTCCATGTATCTAATCTGAAGAAGAGTCCAACACAAGAAACAGTGGTCATTCCTGCTGAGGAAGTTCACATTAACGACACAGTCCACTTTACCAAAGAACCTGTTGAGGTTACTGACTGGAAAGTTAACAAGACTCGGAGGAGTAGTGTTAAACTCGTCAAGGTTCGATGGATCGCGCGTCACGGCCCAGAGTTTACTTGGGAGCGTGAAGACCGCATGAAAGCTAAATACCCGCATTTGTTCCCCAACTCCCCTGCTGCTAGTAGTAAAGCTTAAAATTTCGGGACGAAATTTTCTTAACAGGGGGAGAATGTGACAACTGTCAAAATTCCAGGTATCCGTACAACTATTAAATCATGATTAGTGCTTAATGATTGTGCTGCATTACAGTTAATGATTTGAACTGCCTTCTGGTTACTGCTTTATACTTACATGTGCATCACATATTACAAATGTCATATCATTATTGCATGAGAGCTTACTTGACTCAAATGATGCACGAAACACAGTTAGCACAGTTATCAGACAAACCGGGAAAATGCTGACGTAGTTCAGTACAAAGACAGTCAATGTGATTGAGACACAGAATGAGCCAGAAACCAAGTATTACACTAGTATAGTGTATAGGAAAGTAAGGATCATAAAACTGCCTTCCTAGAGATAGTTTAAGTGCCGGAAAGTGCCTAAAACTGCCTTCATAAAAGGGTACACAAAGCACACTAAACTGCAAAATTTAGCACCTTAACGAATCGGTAACCAACCGAACAACCGGACACTACCCGAAACACCAAATTTACACTAGAAGCACTGTTTTAACATTACCAAGCTAGTTATGGTCCCCGAACATCAAAACAGACTATATAAGTATCTAAGAACTAGATCCTTAACCGAATACTTGAATTCTAACTAAGTAACAAACTATTGGTTAAACCCTAGCCTACTACCTACCCCCCCCCCCACCTATGGGACGGCCCATACATGTGGCCCCACCTTTTGATTTGTTTTAATATTCTATTAGATCTTGTCTTGCTTTCCTAAACATTAGAACCATTGGAAAACACTTGAGATTGGATTATAAATAAGTCTTGAAGTTCATAAGTCTCATAACTTTCACACATTCAACACACACTCTTCTCCCTCTCCCTTGTTTTGTTCTCGGCCGAAACCAACACCACCATCATCACCTTCATTCAATCATCTCTCATACATTCCAAGCATACTCAAAGGTGTTAGAGGTTGCATAAGGAGGCTAGGAGCTTTCGAAAGTTCAAGGACCTTCTCTATTTGCTTTTATCCACTCTATTTCTTCTCTTGATCATCCCTAGCCTTGAGCTAGTGGTAAGAACATCATACACTCCATTTTACATCTTATATAAGTGGTTAAAGAATGATACATGATGATTAACTTGAAGAACACTAAGAATCAAGAGAATGAAACTTGAACATAAGCTTAAATCATGAAGAAACTATGTTGTTTATGTGTTGATTTACTTGTTGATTGTTGTTTACTTGTGTAAATGATGTAGATCATCATATGATCTTGCTAGATCATGATTAAAAACATAATCTAACAAGATGAGAGGATGAAAGTGTTAAAGATTCATAGATCATTCTCTTGAAAGTCATGAACTTGAATGAATAAATTGTTTTCTTGTTAAGTGATGAACAAAGTAAGTTTAAAGTCTTGTAAATCTAAGATTTCAAGAATAATTCTTCAAGAAACCAAGTTAAAAATTCAAGTTTTACTAAATCTTGGTTCTTACATAAGTAAACCTCATTTTTAAGGATTAAACAAGTGTAGAAACACTTATGTAACAAGAGAAATCCAAGAAGAAACATTTTTAGAAAACATGATCATGAACTGTAAAGATCTAAATTCTTTAAAAATGATGTTTTTAAAGAATCAACCACACTTTAAAGGGTAACAAGACTTACTAAATACACTAGTAAGTTACTACAAATTTTTATAAATTTTCAAGTTCATGAAGTGGTAGTTTATGCTTGTTTTTGGCAAAATTGGTAAGTATAGATTGTTCGTTGTTGATTGTTGATTGATTGTGTTGATTTACAAAAGAAAATGATATACCTTCAAGGTATGGAAACCTCCATTTTTAGGGGAAACTATGGCGAAAGTTTTCTAAAAATTAAACACTTAGAAAAAATATTTCTAAACAAACATTTACAAGTGTATTTCAAACCATGAATTTTTACAAAAACTTTGCCATAATTTTGTTACAAAAATTATAAATATTGGAGGTTGGTTTTTATAAATAAAGGTGACTAAATATGTATTTAGGAAATATATATTTAGAAGGCACCATGTGTGTGATTATTTGTATATTATGTGTATTAGTTATATTATTTTAGGACTTGAAATAATATAACTCATCAAAATACCAAGAAACTACAATCCAAAATATTACCAAAATTCCAAGGATATACAAAGAATACACAAAATATTGGTGAAACCGAACAAAGGAATATAACTTACAAAATATTCCGGAAAATTTATTCACAAAGTATATTTTGGTAAATAATATTTTGGACACCAAAAGAACAAAAATATGATTTTCACACTTATTACAAAGTTATATCATATTTTTGACAAGAAGAAAATATATTAATTTTTGGGTGAATGAAAATATATTTTCTTGGAATTATTAGAAGGTATATTATCTTTGGAAGAAATATATTTTCTCAAATAAATATGAAATATATTATTCTTGGAAGAAATATATATTTTCTCAAACAAACACAAAATACATTATTTTTTGGGAGAAAAATAGATTTATATATATTTTCTAAGCTAGACTTGGAAATATATTATTTTTGAAGTTTACATAAAAATACAATTATTTTTGCCGAAGGAGAAATTATAAATAATTTTTTTCTAACCATTATTCCTCAAAATATATATTTTGGAAATATATATTAATGTATTTTTACTAGAAATACTATCCTGGAAAAATTTATACAAAATTAAGTATAAGGATACTTAATAATTACAAGAAATACGTATTTTCGTACGCATAAATACACACCGGAATACGACACCAATACATGGAAAAAATATACAAGTATAAGAATACGAATAAAGTACACTCATCCTTGGGAAGGAAATACATGTATAAATACTTGAAAGGTATCAAGTTAAAATATATTATTTTAACTATTATTCCAAAATTTAATAAATATAATTTAAGTTAAAATATTTATTATTTTAACAAATAATTATATAACTTGGAATAATATTGAAGACACGAAGAAACGTAACTCAAAGGCACTAACTAATACTAAGTTAAGGCACAACCCGCTCGTCTAATAGACCATAGTACGTTGTAGGTAGTCGTGTGCGCCAGCCGAAGCTTTGAGTTATTGGGATTACGAAGAACACAAGACTGTGAGTTCATGTCCCCCTTTTTCTCTTAACTGTTTTCGGTTTTATAACTTCGAGGGTGAAGTACATGTTACAAACTATTTACGAACGATTATATTTGGTATGGTTAGCTAAGGAAGGGTACTACTTGAACATGTGAGTGGTGGGTATCACGTTTAAGACCATTAATCCTCGTTGTAGGACCGAGGGACATGAGTGATAGATCTATTTGGGTGTAGCGAGCCCACACCCATGTGGACCGGGGTTTGGCGCATGAGGTGACCAGTGTTGTAAAAGTCGCTAGGCGGTCCCTAGTCGGCCGACTGGGGAGTTGGGAGTAATCGGAGTACTCGGAGAGTACTCGGGGAGTACGCGGACATGGTAAATATAAAGAAAATTAATTGTTATATATTATTTATGTGTTAAAATAAGCATAATTCATGTCAACTGAGTATAATTTAAAATGAAACATGTTTAAATTTCAAATATTCAGAATACAAGTCCGACTAGTCTGAGTACAAGGCCGAGTAGTCCGAGTACATGGCCGAGTAGGCCGATTTTGACCGAGTTTGACCGATTAAAAGTCAACAAACCACGTTGACCGCCTAGACCGACTAGGCCGACTACATCCGACTAGGCGCCGACTAGGCCAACTAGGCACCGAGTACTCCCGAGTAATCCCGAGGCCGACTAATTGAGACCGCCTAGGAGGAAGTCGCCTCGGAGGGGGTCCGAGGACCGAGTACTGGCCGAGTACTCGGCCGAGTAATCCGACTTTTACAACACTGGAGGTGACTATGTCTTATTCCCGGGGACAAATTTGCTAGGTTTGAGCCTTCCTACATCACGTCACACATATTAATGGCCTTGCAAACCATTAATGATCTGTTTTCCTTGTTGCTTTCATACCAGGAGTTTACAAACATACATACATACTTTCACTGATTTCAAAGGTTTATTCGTACACACAAACAAACACATGAACTCGCTCAACTTTTGTTGATGTTTTTAAACTACATGTATTTCAGGGAATTAAGTGTGGATCTGGTGGGCGTTTGGATGTTTCAAGTTACGTTGAGAATAAAAGATGTCATCCGGTGTCTTAGGGTTTGGATAGTGTGTCCTATCCTGGACAAGACATATCTTCCAAAGCCTGGTTTTACTTAATGTCTTTTGTCGAGTCCTTGTGAACTCTTAAACAAGTTGCATGGTTTGTACTCGAATTTGAAGTCTATGTTTCAAGACAATGTTGTTATGTTTTTAAACTTGTTTAATGGATGACCATCTTTAGTTTTATCATATAGTTGTTGTTATGATTGAATGCAATGATATTAAGCAAGTCACACGTAATCACGATTCCGCAAAAGTCAGGGTGTGACAAATTCATTCATGCATAGTCATTAAAGCACAGATTACTGTTTATTATTGTACGGAACACATGGAAAAAAAATGCCAGTTCTCACATCTAGAGTTGGTTGTCTTTTACTGCCAAGATTCCAATTTGGAGGTGTGACCTTGATGCTTGGGTCAGCTAGCTTCCTCTTAACTCTAGCAACTTCTGCCAGCAGTTCTGTGACATAGAATCTTTTCTCAGGATAAGGTGCATTCTTTTTTAGCCATTCTTTGCTTTCTTGTTTAGAAGTGTTAGCCACTATTGGTTCTTAAATGGAGGAATTTGAGAAAGCTTTTGTGATTCTTGGAACATGTGTTGTTCATAAGATCTTGTTTTCTCATCCTCCAGTCCATGATGTGACATCCCGCAATTTCAAGTAATTACTGTACGTTTTACATATTTGATATTCCTTTTGAATTATCGAATAATTATAACACACGACGTAGTTTCGTGGCAACGTTTGAAATTAGCGAAACAAGAGGGTTTATCTCATCATTACAGAAAGTAAACTTGGTTAACTTCTTACACAATAATTGGAAACCTAAAAACATGAGGGACTTGTTTGGTCACTCACACAAAGTTACTTGAGGTAACTTTCTGCACAAGTTTGAGATTAGGAAACATGAGGGACTAATCGTGTATTTAATCAAAACTTAAAAGTTATAATTTTATAAAATAACCCAACCCTAGGCCGCCCCCACCATCTCCATACGATCTCTCTCTCACTCTCTCGTCTCTCTCTCTAGCACACAAAAGAATCATCATCTCCATCTCCATCTCTAGGCTCTCTCCTCGCTTCTGGTAATCATTCTCTCGTTATATTATTGATTGTTCATGTGTGTACATGGGATTCTTGATGTTTTGCATGTTCTTGAATAATTAGGTTTTATAGAATTCATGTTCTTGATGATTACGTTGATAGGATAAAAGTTTTAATAATACTAGGGTTTGGTAGTACATGTATGCACATTAGGGTTTTGAAGTTATAACATGATCTTGATGAATATGGTTGTTAAAATTGATTATTAAGATGTTATATGGGTGTTGTTTGCTGAAAAGCATGCTTAGAAAGTCCAAAACATGTTATAGGTGAAAGCTGAATTCAAACATCTTCTAATCAGAAATTACAGCCGACTTGGGTTGGCTGTAACCGGGTCATAAATTAACGAAAATTGGATTTTATTGAGTCTAAAATGTGGTATTTCAAAATAGCTTTCAAACCCCACTAGAATCATAATTGTTCGACGTGGTTTGATATTATATATAATATAAAAGTAAAGAAGTTCTACAGTGTTTTATTATTATTATTATTATTATTATTATTATTATTATTATTATTATATTATATTATATATTTCGTCCTTTAGTCTATTATGTCATATTTAGTGTAAACTTTAATTTGCACCCCATTTAATTTAATTATTGTATTCTTTTTTTTACTTTGACCAAATTACTTTTTCGTTTTACCTCTATTTACCTTTGTTATTATTGCATTGTTTTACTTTTTCTTATTTCTTTTATTTTCAAAGCCGAGTTACGACAAAAATAGCATAATACATTTAGATATCATTTTTTCATGGTGTGCGATACATTCTGAATTTCAACCGCGTCCCTATGGAACACGCGGGTGACTAATACCCTAGTCTTAAATAAAGTTTTCCTTAACGGAGGTCCAGGCTGCATTTTCGGGCAGAAATTCTAGCCTATTACGAATGTTATAACTTAGTATGTGCTTGGATTTAATATGTAAAATTTATACAGTAGGTAGTGCTAGGGTATTTCCAAATTTTCCAATTGGAATTTCGTTAAAAGAGTTAACAAGGATTTTTATATAATTTTTACCGTAAACTATCGCCAAAAAATGACGAATCAGAGTTACGTATAATATTTGTTTTTTGATGAATTTTCTGTTAACAATTAGACTTTAAGAATTTTACACAATAACAAGTGGAACATTTGTCACGTCATATAAATTTATCGTAATATTTGAAGCTCATTTAGTATTTTAATAAAAATCCCCGAAAACAGCTAAGTTTTGGAGTTTAAGCTAAAACTGCAGTGAATTGAATTATGTGTTTCTAAGTGTTGCTTGTGCTATCTTAGGAGTTTTGTTGATGCACAAGAATGTCTGTTGACTGCATCTTCATCAAGTCTTATATCAAGAAAGTCAAGATTGGAACTTAAAAGTCAAATAAGGGTTTAGTGTTGATTTAGAAAGTGATTAAAGGGGTTCCGTTTGAAACTGACGTTTGAGTTAAAGGGTTTCGTTTGAGATTAGAGGGTTCCGTTTGAAACAATCGTTTGAGATAGGGTTCCGTTTGAACCAGGTTAGGTTAAGTTCAAACGGAAGGGTCATGTCTATATATATGAGTGTGTTAGTCACATTTCAAACGGAACAGTAGGAAGGTCATTGTATGTGAGCGAAGGTGCTGCCAAATTTCTGTTAGAAAACATTGTAAAAGCTCACGGTTGATAATAGAAAGAAAGATTAAAGGATACAAGTTGTTTTGGACGTTGTTTACTTTGATTCCGCCTTAGTAATCGATGTTGAACTGCCTTAACTGACTTTCAGGGTCACGTACACGATCCAACAAGTGGTATCAGAGCTCAGGACGAGGAGTTCATACCAAATACAGCTTGAAATCATCGGATTATCTCATTTCTACCTTTCTTTACTGATTTAAACTTGTTGTCGCGGTTAAAATGGCTTGAAACGTTCACATTGCAAACGAAATTCACTATTAACTAATCCTTGAAATTTTGAAACCAAAATTCGACCTAAAACTGTTCGAAATCATTCATACCGTTTGAAAATGTTCGCGATTTGCTGACGTCATACCGTTTGGAATTGACTCAATCGTTTGAAAATACACATATCGTTTGAAATCGGACATATCGTTTGAAAAACAAACTGACCGTTTGAACTATCGTTTGAAATGTTTGTCGTTTGAAGTTGTCGTTTGAATAGTTGTCGTTTGAAATATTTGTCGTTTGAACATCCATCGTTTGAAACTATTGGTATTTCAAACGGAACAGCCCATTCCGTTTGAAAACATTTGTCGTTTGAAATTATTGGTATTTCAAACGGAACAGTCCATTTCGTTTGAAAACAATCAGTTCGTTTGAATCTTTGTTTGAACCATTCCGTTTAAACAGGTTCCTTTTGAATCTATATTTTCCAAAATCAAAATTTTTCTAAGTGTTGTCTGATTTTACAGGTACATTCACGATGGATGATATTTTCTTAAACCCGTTTAGCGACATGTACGCATTCGCTGGAGATTCTGGAAACGATAATACTTCGTCAAGCAATGTGAATGATAACACGCCAAAAGAGAAGAAAAAGGAAGCTTGGGAGTCGGAAAGTGCTTTCGGAACATTCAATAAACCTCCAAAGCTAATGGCTATTGAGGAGTATAGTCGGTGGTCCACAAAGTTTGAAGACTGGTTGATGGCATTCGCATTTCCTAGCTGGAAAAGTTTGAAAAATGGTTATGCCAATGGAAAGAAACATGGTGAAACTTTAAGAGCAGCTGAGGAGATTGAATCGTTTGTAGCTGAACAAAAGTGTGTGGCGTTGTTATTTCAGTCAGTCCGGGAAGACATTATTGCCTTGATCGACTATTCAAATGCAAAAGATCTTTGGGAAAAGCTTGAAAAGAAATGTACTGGTAGTCAAGAAATTAAGAAAAACAAAAAGAAACTTCTTAGAAAAGAATTTGATTTATTTGGATGTTTAAAGAACGAATCAGTGTGTAAAATGATAGAAAGGTTCGGTCATCTGAAGCTGGAATTAGTAAGACATGATATCGACATTCCTGAAGAAGATCTTATCGACAAATTGTTCGATTCGTTGCCTGACGAGATGGATTGGAGATATTATGCGCTGATGCTGAAGAATACCATCAAAGAACCTGAAAAGCTGACATTAGATTTGCTGATTGAGAAACTCGAGAGTCACGAGTTGGAGTTGAAAAAGACGTACAAAGTTAATCATTCATCTTATCAACAGAATCTGGATCTATACTATCCAAAAAGCATGATGCCAAAAGCAACTTCACCAAAAACTGCTTTTTCTGCAGAAAATGTGTTGACAGTCGGCAAAGAAAATCAAAGTGGTCAAAGCAGTGGAAGTCATAGTGGTTTTCACAGTGGATCTTCATCTTCTGGAATTGCTGATGCAAAGAATCGTTTTCAATGCAACATCGCAATAGATTTGAAGAATGCTCATAACTTTGATGAAGAATCGGCCAAGCAGCAGATGATCTTCCTAGCATCGGTGTTGGAATCGTATGAAGGATTGGTAGCTGGGAAGATTGGCAATACAAATCTGACAAAAGAAGATTACGATCAGATTGATCCGGAGGAAATGGAACTGATCGATATTCGTTGGGCTATGGCAAGTGCTGTTCGTCGTGCACAAAGATTCATGGAAATTACTGGAAGAAAAACAATTGGTGGTGCTTCTACCAAGTTGGGGTTCGATAAATCCAAAGTGACGTGTTTTAAGTGTAAGCAGAAGGGTCACTTCAAAAGAGAATGCCGAAACGCTTATGCTGATGAGTCGGAGAATCCTTTCAGAGATGATTACTACAAGAAGGCGATTTATCACCAGAATAAATCTGAGCCGCCTAGATTGAAGCAGGTTGAAGACAACAGAGAGAAATCTAGAGCTCTTGCAGTGATTTACGATGATGAGGGTTATGACTGGAGTCAAGAGGTTCTACCAGAAGAAGATGCGGTTGGTTACGCATTCATGGCGAAAAAGGACGATCCTATTCCGTGGAAAGACGATCGAACTGAAGAGCAAAAATATCAATACAGAAAAATGATTGCTGAAAACAAAATCATTAGAATATCTCGTATCTATCTGGAGGCAAGGAGAGCTAATAGATGGGATCCAGATAGAGAGTGCTATCTTGATGAGTATGGAAATATTGCAATTGATGATAGTACACTTGATATTGAAGTCATAATTCAGCAATACAAAGAAGATGATGAGTATTGGCAACACAAATGGTGGGGAACTCCAACTTCGAAAATGATTGAAGAAGAGAAAGAGAAAGAGAGAAAGGAGAAAGAAGAGATCGAGAAAGCAAAGAAGATTGATACTGGAGTTATTGACACAACGCAGGAGTTGACTGCTGAAAATCTTGGAAGAATGGCTGACAAAGTGCTAGCTGCTAAGGCACTTGAGGTAGACTCTAACTCCGTGTCTGAGTCAAAAAGCCAGGTCAGTTCAGATGTGTCAACGAATGCGTCAGGTAAGAAAATCGATGGAAATGCTGATTGCAAAAATTGCAACAAAGAGTGCAAATTTTGTAGCACAGTCACGTATCTCAACGGAAAGAAAGTTGATGATCTGACAGCTAAGGTCAGAAGCGTTGAGAATCAGATTCTTGATCGTGACAAAACAGTTAAAGTTTCAACTGAACGGATAAGAGAATTAACTAAACAAATTGAAAATGATAAAATTGATCATGACAAAATTAAACAAGAAAATGAAAAGTTGATTCTTGAAAACCGTCAGATTTCTGAAAAATTTGAAAAACTAAAAGGCACATTGAAAGATTGTGATGATCGAAATGGTAAAACTTTTAAAGAAAATGAACATCTAAGAGCAGTACTTAGAGTTAAAGAAGAATCAATCAATCAACAACTGGATGAAATCGCTAAATTGAAACTTAAAGTTCAAGAGGCTGTTATCGAAAATGAGCGAATCCAGTTGAAGCTTAACAGTTACAGCTCCGCAAGCTTTGTTTTGCAACATATCATTCCCAAACCCATTGGGAAAGACAAAGTAGGCGAAGATGTGTATTGTGATGGAACTGGGGTGGGGTTTCATCAAGTTCCACCACCTGTTCTTGATAACTACATGAAAAAACAATCTGGGTTGGTTGAAATTGAGGAAGAAAAAGAAGTTAAACTTCCGGAGAACATTGATGTCACTTTTACATCATCTGATGATAGTGTTCAGACAGAGATTGTTAAGAGCACAGCTGAAAGTGTTTTAATGTCTGATTCAACTGAAGATGATGGATGTTTCTTGGACAAATACATTCAGAAATCAAAATCCAAAAACAACTTAAGTGATGAACCGGGTCTTGTGATGTACAAGATGGCTGGATCTGATAAGTTGTATTCGGATTCTGTGTTTCCCATTAAGAATGTTAATGTGAAAAAGTTGACAAATGTTTTCAAGTTAGTTGAAGTTGAATTGTCAGAAGTGAACAGTTTGAGCCAAACAAAAAGGCAAATGAATTTTGAGAAAGATAAAGCTTACTACAAAAGGCCTGTTGTGCCACCACGTTTTTATAATAACAATCGAAACAATTGGTCGGGTGGTTATAGGGATGGTAAGAGTTATCAGAAGAAGAGTTTTCAAAACAAAAGGTTTGCTGAAAAGAAAGTATTTGTGAATGGTTCAAGTTCACTTGCTGATGAAGAGAATGAATTTTTTTCAAAATCAAATAAAGAGTTCTTTGAGAAGAAGGTTTCACAACCTCAGTCTGAAGGCACAAGTCGAGTAGTTGATACTCGTACATGTTTTAGATGTAACAAAGTTGGTCACATTGCAAGAAATTGTACCAACTCCAAGCCTAAGACTGAAGTTGTTGACAGATGGTTCCAAAAGAAGAAAGTTGACATGAAGGGTAAAGCACCAATCGTTGTTGAGAAAAAGAGTGTGAAAAATGACAACATCAAAGTGAAAAATGAACCGGTAAAGAAAGTGGTAACTAAAAACGACAAGTTTTATAAACAGGTTGCATTATCTCAACAAGTTTGGAAACCAAAAACTGAAATGAAAATTTCAACTTCTGAAGTGAAAAAGGCTGAAGAATCAATTCCGGTTGATTATGATACAAATTTTCCACCTTTGAAGGCTGAAAATTTCAAAATTCAAATTGCGAGAGTCAAGGTTACACCTAAGGCTGATGAGGCCTGGGTGGACACCATGTTTGAATAAGCAGTTTGAATTGCCGGAGCTTCCTGGATCGCGAAGCATGAATCGGCATCTTTCTTAAAAGTTGGTTAATTTGAAGTTTGTTATTTGCAGGATCTTCCAAGAGCCATTTCAAGATGGATCATGGATAGTGGCGCATCTCGACATATGACAGGAAAAACTGCATTACTGTATGATGTGAAGAATATCAATGGTGGTTATGTGGGATTTGCAGGTCATGAAGGTGGTAGAATTGTTGGTGAAGGAACGTTATCCAATGGGATTGTGACGTTTGAGAGAGTTAACTACATCACTGAGCTGGAGAACAATCTGCTTAGTATCTCGCAGATTTGTGACAATCAGTATACTCACTTCACTGATAAAGAATGTTTGATTTTGAAACCTGGTTTTGTTATCCCTGAAGAATGGATTATAATGAGGGCACCTAGAGTGAATGATTTATATGTGTTAGATATGTCTGTAGCAACTACAACTACTGGTCAAGCACATTGTTTCGTGTCTAGAGCAACTGAGAAAGAATCAAGATTGTGGCACCGAAAGATGGGGCATATTCACCTAAGGAAGATGAATCACTTGGTGCACAATGATTTGGTATTGGGAGTTAATATCAAAGGTTTTCATCTGGAAGGGGAGTGCATTAGCTGCATCAAAGGCAAGCAGAAGAAAAAGTCACACCCGACAAAGCAAGTCAATTCAGTTTCGAGACCTCTGGAGAGACTTCACATGGATTTGTTTGGTCCAGTGAATGTCAAAAGTATTACAGGAGATTACTATTGTTTGGTCGTTACTGATGATTATTCCAGATTTTTGTGGGTTTCTTTCTTGAAGACGAAAGATGAAACATTTGACAGTTTGATGGGTCTGTTCAGGAAGATTGAGAATTTGTACCAAAGGCGTATCAAGAGAATTCGAAGTGATAATGGTACTGAATTCAAGAACAGCAACATGGAAGAATTTTGTGATGAAAGAGGTATTTTGCATGAGTTTAGTGCTCCGTACACTCCGCAGCAGAATGGAGTCGCAGAACGCAAAAACCGGACACTAATCGAGACGGCTAGAACTATGCTCGCAGATTCAAAGTTACCGATAAATTTTTGGGCTGAAGCTGTTTCTGCCGCATGCTATACGCTCAACAGGGTTCTCACTGTCAAGAAGTTCAACAAAACATGCTTTGAGCTAATCAATAATCGCAAACCGAATTTGAAGTATCTAGAACCGTTTGGGTCACCATGCACGGTTATAGAGCCTTTTGGAAAGTTTGGTCCGAAGTGCATTGAGGGAATATTTGTTGGTTATGCAAATCCATTGCGACGTGTCTTCGTTCCAAGTGAGAAGCGGATTATTGAAGCAGCAAATGTTGAATGTCAAGGTTATACTATGCCGCCGCAGAATCCTGGTGATTCATGGCGTTATCATTATGACAAACTTTGGGATTCGTTTGACATGAGAGAAGAATCAGAGGATGATGAAGATTTCTTTGATGAGTTGGATATTTTGCGTGAATATGAATCACATCTAAGATTCCCAGCTGAGTATTCGAGGAGACCACGGGAAACTTCAAATGACAATGAAGCAGGTCCAAGTAATGCTGGTGAACATGATGATGTCCAACAGAATGAAGTTGCTCAGGATAATCAGTTGGTTCAGAATGATAATCTAGAAGCTGAAAACATGCCAGTATTTGATCATGGTGATTCAAATTCTGAGGGGGAGCAAATTCAGATTTCAAGTCAAACAAACCAAGTTGGTGAACAAGATGCAGAGCAAAATGTTACTAATCTGGAGGGAAATGTAGATGTTCCAAGCGAAGTGTAGGTCCCTTAATCACGTATGGATCGTACAAGACTGTTAATCTATCAAGGGTGCGGAATCCCCTTGATTGATCTTCGAACACAGAAACAAGATTATGTAGAAGAACAAGAACTCGAACACACAAACACGCAAACTTTCAAACTGATCTTCTGTGATTATCAAACCTTTGGAAGTGTTTTACAATCACTAAGATCTACAAGAACCTAACAGCCGATTTCTGTTTTGTTCTTAACCTCTCACCCTTGAATGCTCTCTCAATTTGTCTAAAGTGTCTAACCTTAAAACTCAAGACTAAGGCTGTTTATATACACACAGCCAAGATCTCGAATCGGGCTTTGCCCATATTACATTTGTCACATAAACTTGGGCCTAATAGACTTAATACAAACTTGGACTGATTGGGCTTTATAGAACTCGTTTTTCTTTAAGTCTTCATGATCCAATCTTCTGTTTAATATCCAAAGACCAATCCAAAGCTGTTGTCATATAACATGCACCAACAAACTCCCCCTTGACAATAGCTTGCAAAGGAAACTTTAGTCTTTAGAATCTCACAGTCTTTGGTCTTTGGATAGCGTCAGCTTCAACATGAATTCTGTCTTTGTCAGCAACAGACTCCCCCTAAGCTGATGCATCCAATCACCAAATCTTCCAAGTTTTGATTCAGCATTCAATGTAAGTCTTCACAGCATCCACTCTGCATTGTAGAAGGAGGATTCTACCAAGCAGCAACAAACTCCGCCTCTCTTCACAGCAACTTCTCATCAACAACTGCTTCAATCTGTATACTATAAAACAAACATCTCGAGAAACCATAAGAATTTTTCAACATAGTTAAAGAATTATTATTTTACTAGAGATAGTTAAACTGTATCAGATTAAGCATTTTCCAATTAAGCACCAACACGCACAAATTTTAACAAACACCTTATAACCTGCATGATTTAAAAAATTTTGAACCCACTTTCTAACAAAGTCTCCCCCTTTCGGTAACAACTCCTCCAAGAATAACAGTTTTCCGTACATTAAGAATTTTAACAGAAAAAGACACTATTTTTGGATTTTTATATTTTTCAAAAGTAAAGACTGAAAGCAGTAAATAAATATTTACAGACATTTTTTTTTGCGAGTTTCGAGGGTAAGAGAATCATATCAGTGTACGGTCATGTCAAAACGCTCTTGATGTTCTTTTAGTTAACATTTTAGATAAACATCCTATAACGATTATCGGTATTGTTGTCCACATAAGCTCAACTTATCATATGTAATCATGGCGAGGGGATACGTTAAGGTATGATTTATACTTACCGACCGGTGTTCATCCACATCACGACACATTCCCGTATCAAGGTATGCACGAGGGTTCATCTTACCGGTGAGTATACCGATTATCATCTGTTTGACCGTATATGATGTGAGAAACTCACTTATTTTGATTGAAAACAAGCCCTATGTGATAGAATCACTTATTGATGAGGAACTTGATTTTCAGATGCATGAGGGCACAGGAGCAAGTCCGTGAACAGGTCAGTACTTTCGTACAGCAGAGAGACGAACTTGACTCCCGGATAAATGTGATATATTATCACTTATTTTGGGGACATGTGATTGTTGATCACTTATTGAGGTCGAATGCAATATGTACACGTATGTATGATATCATGGAAGATCTAGACTTGCGTCCCCGTTATTTTTCGGTAAAAGATACAACCATGATACCCAGATGATAAGCAGCATAAAGACCGAATATCTCAGAACCTCGGCAATCTCTCAAACGAAATTTCGGTACTAAGACCATATGCCAATGAATGGTTCCCACCTGGTCTTCAGTAGATTTAAGTTTATATCACCCTGCACACTTTAAAATGATTGTGAGCCTACCGATACATCTTATATAGAGCTGCTTAGCATATTTCATTTAAGGTTTAAAGAGGTTTAGACAGACCACTGATGTACTATCATTTTCTCTTTTGCTCGCCAGGAAACTCATTTTTGCTTTTCTATTGTTTTTGTGTTTTTGAAATTTTTCGATGTTTTTGTATTTTTGATTTTGTAAGAAAAACAGTAAACTATATACAAAAATTCTTATGAAAAACCTGTTATTCAGGATTCCTCATCCCATTGAGTTCGACTAAGTGTTCAAAGCGAGCTCGATCAAAAGCTTTTGTGTAAAGATCAGCAAGGTTATCTTCTGTGTCGACTCGGTGCAATTCAATTAATCGTTTTTCAGCACAATCCCGTATAAAGTGATGACGTATGTCAATGTGTTTAGTTCTGCTGTGCTTTACGGGATTGTTTGTGATTGATATAGTGGCATTATTATCTATCATAATAGGAGTACGAGTGAAATCCAAACCGTAATCGCGCATCTGCTGTTGGATCCAGAGAACCTGAGAGCAACAGCTACCCGCAGCAATATATTCAGCTTCACACGTAGAGGTAGACACACAGGATTGCTTCTTGCATTGCCAAGACACGATCCTGCCTCCTAAGAACTGACAACCACCTGTTGTAGACTTCCTGTTTGATTTGCATCCTCCAAAGTCTGAATCAGTGTAAGCAACGAACCTCAAATCACTATCAGCTGGATACCACAACCCAAGTTTAGGTTTCCCCTTCAAGTAACGAAGAATCCGCTTCACTGCTTTCATATGTGACTCCTTTGGATTTGCCTGATATCTGGCACACAAGCATACGGCAAACATGATGTCGGGTCTTGAAGCAGTCAAGTACATTAGAGAACCAATCATCGCCCTGTATTGAGTTGGATCAACATCTTCAGTGCTTTCATGATCTGGGCCGAGATTGTGGTTTTCACAAATGGGTGTGTTGAAAGTAGAGCAATCATTCATTTTGAATCTAGTCAAAATGTCATACACATACTTTGTTTGATGTATAAACATCCCATCCTCCTTCTGTTCAACTTGTAATCCCAGAAAGTAAGACAGCTCACCCATAGCACTCATTTCAAACTTGCTCTTCATCACCTGTTCAAATTCCTTACACATGTTTTCGTCAGATGACCCAAAGATGATGTCATCCACGTATACCTGTACCAGCAGAAAATCTTCCTTCTTTCTCTTAATGAATAGTGTACTGTCAATCTGACCTCTTTCAAAACCATTCTTGACCAGATGTGTAGACAGTGTCTCGTACCATGCCCTGGGAGCTTGATGTAACCCATACAAAGCCTTATCAAGTTTGTACACTCGATCTGGATAGTCTGGATCAACGAACCCATCTGGTTGTGAGACATACACCACTTCTTGGACTTTTCCGTAAAGAAATGCACTCTTCACGTCTAGTTGGTAAACTTTGAAGCCCTTGAATGAAGCAAAAGCCAGAAACAAACGAATTGCCTCCAACCTCGCCACTGGTGCAAACACCTCATTGTAATCAATCCCTTCTTGCTGATTAAAGCCTTTGACAACCAACCGAGCTTTGTTGCGTGTGACAATACATCTTTCATCTTTCTTGCACCTAAATACCCATTTAGTGCCAATCTCTCTCTCACCTTTTGGAAGGTCCACCAATTCCCAAACCTTCAACTTAGCAAACTGGGCCAATTCCTCTTGCATAGCTTCAACCCATGAATTGTCTTTAAGAGCCATATGAATGTTCTTCGGCTCCTCTTGGGAAATAAAGCAACTATACAAGCACTCGTTCACTATCCCAGTCTTCTCAATCGAAACAAATAACCCAAAATTTTCTGCTATGCTTCTTCTCGTCTGAACACCTACAGTAGGATCTCCCAGTATCATATCAACCGGATGATCTCTATTTGCTCGTGTAGTAGCAATAGCATCGACTTCTAGATTATCACCCAGATTTGATCCAACCTCCCCCTGAATATTCTGATTTGCAAACGGATTAATGAAATCCTCCCCCTGAATGGGTTCAGAGTCACTATCGCTTGAATCAGGATTAGCAGCACCTTGGGAAGTTTCCGGAGCATCTGACATATCAACATTTGATCAAGGCATGAACTCGCCTTCATCGTCTTCACATATAACTGTTTGAATCAGCTGAGAACCATCTGCATCAGAAACCTCAGGAATATTAAATGATTTAAACACACTATCATAATCATATAATATAGCAGGACCACTCGTTGATTGTTGAGGTTTGTAAGAAGTAATTTCTACATTGAAAACAACCTCAATTTTACCAGTTTTTAGATTAAAAACCCTTTTATTCGGTGTGCCAGGCACGTAGCCTAGAAAGTAGCCTTCATCTGCCACCTCACCGAATTTTTGTTTATCTTTGTTTCGCACAATCGTGCAGGGTAATCCAAATGGTTCAAAGCCTGTTAAGTTTGGTTTCTCGTTAAACATAAGTTCATGACATGTTTTGTTAAAACGTTTAACGGTCAAAACTTTGTTTAGGACGTAGCAAGCTGTATTCACAGCTTCTCCCCAGAAAAGAACTGGTAGCTTTGAATCTGAAAGCATCGTCCTAGCGGCTTCAATCAACGCCCTGTTTTTCCTCTCAGCAACTCCATTTTGTTGAGGTGTATAAGGAGCAGAATATTGATGTTCAATTCCTTTTCGAAGACAGTAGAGATCCAGAACTCGATTCTTGAACTCCGTGCCATTATCACTCCTTATCCTCTTTATCCTTGCATCATGGACGTTTTCCAATTTCGTAAAAAGATCTATCAGCATCTCCGCTGTCTCATCTTTTGTACCTAAAAAGAAAACCCATGAATAGCGTGAGTAATCATCAGTGACAACAAGACAATAGTACTTTCCACCTATGCTCCTCACGTTCACTGGACCGAATAAATCCATGTGAAGTAAATCATAAGGGGCATTAATGGAATTTACTGTTTTAGACTTATGAGGTTTCTTGTGTTGTTTTCCCTTTTGACATGGAAGACATTTATCTTCCACTTGAAACCTCAGCAATGGAACCCCTTTCACTAGCTCATTTTTAATAATGTAATTCATTTTGCGGTAGTGAATATGAGCCATGCGTCTGTGCCACAACATTGATTCAGCTTCAGATGCTTTTGACAGTAAACACGCCACCGCAGCAGTTGGATCCTTGGCACCCATGTCCATGACATAAGTGTCATTTTTCCTTGGAGCACGCATTACTATCCAATCGTCCGGAATGACCAAACCCGGTTTCAACACCAATGCCTCAGTATTTGTAAAATGGACCGAGTGACCTTTGTCGCAGACTTGTGACACGCTCATCAGATTGTGTTTAAGCTGCTCAACATAGTTCACTTTGTCCAATGTGATCTTCCCATTCGTCACTTTTCCTCGTCCAGTAATTCTTCCACCTTTAGCACCAGCAAAATTTACATGTCCACCATCAAATTCTTCAAATTCAGAAAACAACCTCGCATCCCCCGTCATGTGCCTGGAGCAGCCACTATCAACATACCATAAGTTGATAATCCTCCTTAGCAGCTCCTGCACACACCAACCAAAAGATTAGTTAGATTTGGGGACCCAAGCCTTAATGGTCTTGGGTCTTCCAGATTCATCAACTACAGGAACATCCATCCAGTATCCATCACTCCTAGCTGGAGTCTTGGATCTTGGGCCTGTTGATGGAAATGGGGCATGATTTCCATAAGGTCTCTGGTCCTGAGGGTACCTATTTGTGTTTGGACTATGTGACCTTTGAAAATTTTGATTTTGAATCCAAGAACCTTGATTGTAATTTCTAAAGCCATTGTTATAAAAAGTTCGACCACCATTATTTCGGTATCGATTTTGATATTGACCTTGACTTCTGAAATTATTTGAATTTTGATTATTCATTCTTGGTGAGTTACTTCTAGGTCTTTCATATCTGCCTGATGTAGATTCAGGCTGAAATCTTGGTTGATTTCTTTGGAAACGAGGAACTTGTGGAGTTCCTTTTTCAGCCTTATCTACACCACTAGCAACACTCGGTTGTTGCTTTGGAGCAGATTTCTTTGGAGAATTTGAGACTTTCTCCTCATTATCACCTTGCTTCTCAGGTGATTTCCCTCTTTGTTTCTCACTAACTTGTGCTTCAACCTTTTTGTTAGGACAGCAGCTAGCTACATGTCCCTTTGTGTGACATTTGAAGCACGATCTCTTATTCGAAGACTTCTTAGTTGAAGCCTTTGAACTAGATTCTGGTTTTGATGATGATGCCTTGGAAGGATTTTGCTCAGTTTGCTTAATTTCAGATTTTTCTATGTTTTTGTTTCTAGCAAACTCTACATTTGATACCTTTTCAATAACAGCTGTTTCGGTTTTCATGTCACTTCCTTGAACAAAATTAACCTTTTTAACAAAAATTTGATTATTGTTTTTAGAAGGTGTATTTTTCTTTTTCAAAACAGGTTTGCTGTTATTTTCCTTCTTAGCATCATTATCTTCAAACACATCACCTTGACTGGATGTGAAACTACTTGGTGATGTTGACAGACAGTCTGTAAGCTCATCCTCATCAGGTAGGAAAGAATAGTCATGACTAAGAGGAGGTGGGACTTCATTAAAGCCCTGGAATCCCACACTTGTCTTGTCATTACTCTTCTTTAACCCACCCATCATATGTTTCATAACAAAAGTAGAATCTCTGAATTGACCTAACTTCTTTTCAAGTTCAACAATTTTAAGTTGTGCCTCTGACAACTCTTTGTTTTTATCAGAAATCTCTTTTGTTTTCTCAGCCATCATGTCATGAGCTAAGTCTATGACTTGAAGTTTTTCATTTAATTTGCTGGTCAAAGCTTCAATTTCAGCTTCATAGCCTTTTATCTTTTTCAAATATGATGACTCGTTTCTTTTAGCAAAGAAATTTGACTCTTTTACGTTAGACATTTCGCTCACAAGACTTTTGTTTTGAGTTGACAATTTTTCAACTTCACCCTGTAGTTCACGACACTTTAAACACACAGAAGTGGCAGAGTTACTTACCTCTCCTGTCGATTTGTCTGAGTTGGCCATGAGAGCAGCAAGTTGACCTTCCATTCTTTTGATGATTTCATCTTTCTCATCAGCTTCCATTTCATGCTCAGACTCAGGCTTATCCTCTTCAGCATCTGTTGTCTGATCAGCCTTAGCTTCCTCAACATCACTCTTCTTCTCAACTTTAGCCTCATCTACTGCAGCTTCACCATCATTGATTTGAGTGATCTCTGCCATGAATGCTTGAGTGACATTCTCATCATTTTCTAAGTGAATGCTCCAGTCATATGAGCCTTCTCTTGCAGTAGATATCAACGCCCTTGAGTTAGAGTTAGAGTTAGGGTTAGAGTTGTTTGAAGCATTTCGATTGTTTGAACTTTGATTCGTATTCTCATGCTTTTGTTTTTGACATTCCCTAGCGAAATAACCATAACTCTGACAGTTAAAGCACCTGACTTTGGTCTTGTCAAAACCTACGCTCTTTCCCACAAACTTCCTTCCAGTTCTGTTCATGAACCTCTTCACACGTCTCGAAATCATGGCCATCTGCCATTGCAGATCCATCTCTTCTAGATCATCAGGGTCAATCTGATCATAATCTTCATCTAAAGTGGCAGGATCAGAAATTTTCCCTTGAATGTAGTTCTCATAAGACGCAACAAAAGAAGCAAGTAGAGCAAGATATCCTTCAGCAGACTTCACACTCATAGGCATTGACTTTGCACTACTACTTTGTTTTGAGGTTGATGTTCTCTTGACTCCTGTTGATCCTCCTGCAGCAGCTACAAAACACACATCACCATCATCATTCACTGTGACCTGCTCCTTATCACACGAAAGAAATGCAGTTGCAGAGTCGCTAGAAGCATCATGAGGTGAAGAAGATGTAAGCCCATTGTATATCCCTGGATCTTGAACCTGATCATATCCAGTGTCCTTCTTTTTCATGCTGAGCTCATAAGCTCTTAGCTTTCCAACTACTTCTTCCAGTTCCTTTGTTTCATAATCAGCTTCTCCCTTTATCATGAGAGTGTAGATATCCCATTTAGCCGGTAGAGCATCAAGTAGCTTGTCATTTTTCTCAATGTCAGTATAGCAATCTATATCATAATTATCCAGTTCTGACATCAGATGGTAGTATCGAGTGATGACGTCTTCAAGTGACTCATTCTTCATGTACTTGAACACAGCAAACTGCTTCTTCATTAGATCAACCTTGTTCTTCTTGACATCAGGATTTCCCTCATATCTCTTCTCTAGTGCATCCCACATTTCCTTTGAAGTAGTGTACTTCTTAAAGGTATGCTTGATGCCATCAGGTAAAGACATTTTAATGGCTGCCAAGGCTCTCTTCTCAGCCTCATACATTTTCTTTTGTTCGGCATCCATATCAACGTAAGCAGTTATACGTTGTCTTCCCTCAAACTCATGAGTTGGGTTCACATACCCATCGTCTATGCATATCCACATACGCGTGTCCTGGTACTCAACAAAAGATTGAAACCTATCCTTCCATGTCAAGTAGTTTTCCACCTTCATCATCTTAGGTGGTTTGTTCGTCGTGCCTACCTCATGTTCCATCCTTAAGAGTTCGTTCAATTTTGACATGTTCGACATTTCAACGTAACAGACTGATAAAACCGTACAAAATTTTTCCGAAAACAGTGGTTACCAAATTACACCGTTAGAATCGCCTCGAAAAGACGAATCCAATGATATCTAATGTCGAAAATCAAAATCGGGATTTTTTTTTTGTCCTAAAAATCCCACGAGTTCAACGGTGCAAACAGTTTCTTCAGACGAGCTACGGATCAATTTCTATTTGCAAAACTCTGAAATATTTTCGACGCTTGCCAACTAAAATTCCACCCCTTAATTTTTCTCCTAATTTCGCTGAGTTCTGTTCGCTGATCCAACTGGTTAATATCGCTGATCTGTTACTTTCGCTGGTGAATCAGTTTATTTCGCTGGTCAAGTTCGCTGCTTAATTTCGCTATAACGACGACTGGTGAAGTCGCTGAAACCGTGATGATTTCGCTGTGGACAATCACACGGTTACCAAAGTCGCCTTTGGATTTAACGTCGCCGATAAATATGCTGGTTTCACTTAATTTCGCTGGTCTCCGAGATATCTGTTAAATTCGCTCAAGAGCTGATTGGGCCACCCAGCCACCCAATCCAGAAACATGCAGCAGCTAACAACTGCAGCAGCTGACCAACACGAAATCTGCTTCCTCTTTTGAAACTTTTCAAGCAAAGTCTCAATCAGATTTCCTACAAAACACGAAAACAGTCAAAACAAATAATCAAAACAGATTAAAGTACACGAATTTAAACTGTTCTTCAAGTGTTCTTCGTGTTCTTCGCAAAAACCCAGAACTTTAACACGAAATCTTCAAACAACCAACTACCAAAACAGATCAAAACTCAGAATTTTGAACTGTTCTTCCTTGTTCTTGCTGTTCTTCACGAAAATTTTGAATGAGACACCAAAACTTCTTCAACCGAAACACAACTTGAATCCAGTCTTCAGTCTTGAACCATGCACAAGAGCAAAAGCTCTGATACCAATTGTAGGTCCCTTAATCACGTATGGATCGTACAAGACTGTTAATCTATCAAGGGTGCGGAATCCCCTTGATTGATCTTCGAACACAGAAACAAGATTATGTAGAAGAACAAGAACTCGAACACACAAACACGCAAACTTTCAAACTGATCTTCTGTGATTATCAAACCTTTGGAAGTGTTTTACAATCACTAAGATCTACAAGAACCTAACAGCCGATTTCTGTTTTGTTCTTAACCTCTCACCCTTGAATGCTCTCTCAATTTGTCTAAAGTGTCTAACCTTAAAACTCAAGACTAAGGCTGTTTATATACACACAGCCAAGATCTCGAATTGGGCTTTGCCCATATTACATTTGTCACATAAACTTGGGCCTAATAGACTTAATACAAACTTGGACTGATTGGGCTTTATAGAACTCGTTTTTCTTTAAGTCTTCATGATCCAATCTTCTGTTTAATATCCAAAGACCAATCCAAAGCTGTTGTCATATAACATGCACCAACACGAAGTGATGCCGCGAACTTTTTCATATCATCCAGAGGAGTTGATCATAGGAGAATTGCAAGCTGGAGTTCGCACTCGAAATCAGATTGATAAAGGGCTTACATGTTATTATACAAAAGTTGCTCCTTTGCAAACTGAATTCTCATTAAGTTGTTTTATCTCGCAGGTTGAACCAAGAACTTACAAAGAGGCGCTTACTGAAGACTCTTGGGTCAATGCAATGCATGAGGAACTTAGTCAATTCGAGAAATTGGGAGTGTGGAAGTTAGTTGATTTGCCGGATGGTCATAGGAAAATTAACACTAAGTGGGTGTTTAAGTGTAAGAGGGACGATAGAGGAGTTGTTGTAAGGAACAAAGCTCGACTCGTTGTTCAGGGATTTAGTCAACAGGAGGGGATTGATTTTACCGAAGCCTATGCTCCTGTAGCACGACTAGAGGCAATTAGAATTTTCCTAGCATTTGCGTATTGGAAGAACTTTAAAGTTTATCAGTTGGATGTTAAATCGGCGTTTCTTTATGGGAAGGTTAAAGAGGAGGTTTATGTCGGTCAGCCACCGGGCTTCACCGATCCAATCCACAAAAACAAGGTCTACCTATTGGACAAAGCGCTGTATGGTTTACACCAGGCCCCGAGAGCCTGGTACGAGACTTTGTCTCAACACCTACTAGCAAACAAGTTCATTCGTGGAAAAGTGGATGCCACTCTCTTCACTAAAGAAGTCGATGGTCATCTTCTGATAGTTCAGATTTATGTGGACGATATAATCTTTGGGTCGACAAATGAAAATCTATGCAAAGATTTTGAATCAGTGATGAAGCAAAAGTTTGAAATGTCATCAATGGGGGAGATGAAATTCTTTCTGGGACTACAAGTTGAACAACTTCCTGACAGAATTTTCATTCATCAGTCAAAGTACGTTCATGATATTCTAGAGAAATTTGGGATGTCAAGTTCTACTCCAGCTGCTACCCCACTTGCAACAAATCATGGGATTCACCCAGATCTCACCGGAGACAGGGCTGATGAAACGTTTTACCGTTCCATGATAGTTTCATTAATGTACCTAACTGCTTCACGTCCTGATATAATGTACCCAACGTGCCTCGCAGCAAGATTTCAGTCGAACCCGAGAGCATCGCATATGATTATTGTAAAGAGGATATTGCGCTACTTGAAAGGAACTCCTTCATTGGGGTTGTGGTATCCTAGAAAAGGCGATTTTACGCTCGAAGGGTATTCCGATTCGGATTTCGGATGCTGCAAAGTCAATTCAAAATCAACAACTGTAGGATGCCAGTTCTTTGGTCCTAGATTGGTTACCTGGCAGTGTAAGAAACAAACGTCTGTGGCGTTATCTACATGTGAAGCGGAGTATGTTTCTGCTAGCAGTTGCTGCTCTCAGATCTTGTGGATACAGCAACAGATGCGTGACTACGGTTTGCAGTTTCTTAACACACCTCTTTTTGTTGATAATGAGGCCGCTATAAATATAACTAAAAATCCAGTACATCACGCTAAAACTAAACACATAGAAATTCGTCATCATTTTATTCGTGATTGCTTTGAGAAAAAGTTGATACGAATTGAGAAAATCCACACTGACGAACAGAAAGCTGATTTACATACCAAAGCTTTTGATAAAAATCGGTTTAAATATTTGTTAAAACTGAATGGTATGAAGCTTCTGTCGGTGTCGGATGGCATAATTGGCGTTGATGAAAGTACTGTTGCGGATGAAGACGAGAAACAATCTGCAATGGTTTGTCGAATTTTTACTTGTTTTGGTATTTAGGGGGAGTAGATGTTTGTACATAGTTATATTTTTCAGAAAATACAAAAACAGTAAAAAATGCAAAAATACAAAAACATGATAAAATATGAAAAAGAGCTTGTGTATATAGGGAAAATGATAGTACATCAGCTAGACGATTACAGTATGCTAAAGATTTGTATAGTTTAAATGAGTTAAACAGTCTCACTGATGATGTGTCGATAGGTTTTCACACATTTAGTAGATTTATTCGGGATATAAACCTAAAATTCAAACTTGTGAATTCGTGGGGAACACTACTTGGATATATAGGTAACCCCTGAAATCTCGTTTGAAAGGTCTCTTAATCTGATATACTAGGTCTTTATACTCAATGATGTCTGGGGTATTATTCCGGGACTTCTGCTGAACGGTGGTTCTGACCTAGTCCCTGGCTAATACTTGCTGCAATGCTTGAAACACAGCATTAAACCCTCAGCATGCTGAAACAATAAAATTGATAAATGCTGCTGTTGTAAGCAAAAAGATCCTCTAAAGGGGACACACCGAAAAGTCGAAGCTGATATCTCTCTGCGTATACAGAAGTATCGACCTGAGATCCCTCGGCCCTCGCATACCTAAATTATATACAGATATCATTGTAGTATTCTCACCTGTAAGACTGATTATTGAGATTCTGGATACGGGAGTATATTCAAGAGGTGGGACACATGAATGATCTAAGTTCTTAATTCATCTAATTCGTATCCTGAGTAAATTGAAATTTGTGTGAGAATTTAAGATGGATTAGTATATCGACAATCGAGGTGAATTGTTTAAATCTAAGTATGTAATGTAGCTTAACGGTACTTGTGATTTGTCTGAAAAGCTGATATGATTCCCAGACACACTCGTCAAAAATATGTTTGTAAATAGTTTACTTTCTGCAATTTAAGTTTTCTGTATTTCATTTCTTAGTTTAGAACACTTTGATAAAATCCAAAAAGATTTTATTTCTGCTTTATTTTTCTGACAAACCAAAGTGGAGAGTTGATTGTTGGATTCTCAGATGAGTGAAGCAGATGCAGGAGATTCTGGACTGAAGAATGAGGAGAGCTTATCTTTGAAGAAGTTTGAATTGTTTGAAAAGTTAAAAACAAGTTCATTAATTTGGTACTTGTTATTTTCAGAAAATGTTTTCAAAATTAGTTTGTTTCGTCAAAAGATCAACCAAGGTCATTAATTTGGACTTGGCAGATTAATCAAGTGATCAGGGTCATTAACTTGGACCTGAATACTTGAGTGGATTTCTAAAGCTGATTAAGTTTGTGATTTAATGTTTGAAAAGATAGAATTGTAATGTTTGTTGGTTGAGTAACAGATTTGGTCTTCATTATTCCCAATGGAAGCTATATGTCAAAGCTTGAACCAGATATCTCAAATTCTAGCATATTGAGAGGGGAGTCTGTGAAAGGGGGAGTCTGGATCAACAGTATATGGGAGTGTGAAGATAGAGTGCTTATGGTGAAAAGACAGAGTTAGTGAAAAGACTAAGATTGAAGACTCAGGATCTGAAGACTACGTCAACATCCAAGGGGGAGTCTGTTGATGCACAAGAATGTCTGTTGACTGCGTCTTCATCAAGTCTTATATCAAGAAAGTCAAGATTGGAACTTAAAAGTCAAATTAGGGTTTAGTGTTGATTTAGAAAGTGATTAAAGGGGTTCCGTTTGAAACTGACGTTTGAGTTAAAGGGTTCCGTTTGAGATTAGAGGGTTCCGTTTGAAACAATCGTTTGAGATAGGGTTCCGTTTGAACCAGGTTAGGTTAAGTTCAAACGGAAGGGTCATGTCTATATATATGAGTGTGTTAGTCACATTTCAAACGGAACAGTAGGAAGGTCATTGTATGTGAGCGAAGGTGCTGCCAAATTTCTGTTAGAAAACATTGTAAAAGCTCACGATTGATAATAGAAAGAAAGATTAAAGGATACAAGTTGTTTTGGACGTTGTTTACTTTGATTCCGCCTTAGTAATCGATGTTGAACTGCCTTAACTGACTTTCAGGGTCACGTACACGATCCAACAAGTTTAATACTTGTTTAGCACTTACATATATGACGGTTAACATGTTGTATGTTATGCTATGATCATGTACACAAATTCACTCGAATGAACACTTAAATGTCAATGTGATGCATGCTACGTGTTAGATACGTGTAGTGATTATGTGCCTTGTATAAACACACACTAACAAACCCAATGGTAACCATAATAGGAAGTGGTTGACCATATCAACTCATAATTCGTTTAAGTCATACCGAGCAAAACTAAGGTGAGTTTACGGCCCCTATTCTTTGACGCCGCCTGAAAAGAAGTATATAGATAAAGGACAAAACTTATAATTTTTCCTAAATTTTATAATTCTTTGTATTAATTTATAGATAAATTTCTGCATCCCATCAGGTTAATATAATTATTAAAATAAATTTCCGCATCCCATCAGGTTAATATAAAATCATATGAGCAGTTATATACTTTACTAAAAATAGGATTTATGAAAAAAAAACCCTTTGATTTTAAAACACATGTTTATGTATCCATTTAATGGTCTTTGGTTAAACTTTAAACCAATAAAGGTTAGAAAATAACTGACCAAAAATCAACCTATAAAAGGCTGTTATTCATGGGATGTATGCTAAAACCAAAAATTAAACGGTATGAATACGAAGATAATAGCAAGATATTGATTCGTATGTTCATTTTGTAGAACGGAAGCACAGATTACCACATTTTGTAAGGCTAATACAATCCGATTTCAAAAGCAATTCGGGGTGATAATGTGTTGTGAAACTAGCTCAATAGAGAGAAAATATATAATATTTCATTAAATGAGATGTTTTACATTGAGATAAAATAGTGGTATATATATATATAAAGGTTTTCGAATCTTGTAAAAATAACATTTTTTCGTGAGAAGTGTGAGAAGACATAAGAATTGACATGTATCCATCATGTTTTGGACTTGGACATAATGTTTTGGGTTGTTTTACCAAGAAAAACACCAAATATAACAATTTAAGACACAATGTAATGAACTCTATTCTTTAAACTTAAAACACCATGCCAAGAACGTTAAATAGTATGTTTTAAGTGTTAAGCAATGTGTTTTGGTTGTGTTTTAAATTTCAAGCACTTAATATATTGCATTGTGTTTTAAATTGTTATGTTTGATGTCTACATGTCAATTTCTATGGCTTCTAACACTTCTCACAAAAAAGATCCTTTTTACAGGAACCTCACCCTATATATAAGTACAAAACTTGGAGAAGAAGCTAATCTATTTTTGGTGTTGATAACCATTATAATATAATCTTGGGTAAATTACTTTTTGAGTCCCTGTGTTTTATAGGTTTTAACTAGTTGAGTTCAAAAGCAAAAAGTTTAACGACCTTAGTCCCTATAAGCATTTTCTATAACCATTTGAGTCTATTTTTTGGATGTTTGTTAAGTCTGCTGTTAAGTCCCCCCACGTGCAATCCACGTGAGGGGTATTTTGGTCCATTTATGCCTATTAACCACTGTATCCCTTCTATCCCTTTCATCTTCTTCCACAAAACTAAAAAAACCCTAAATCTTCATCATGATCTCTCCCTTTCTCTTCTTCCACAAAATTAAAAACCCTAAATCTTCCAAATCTTGAGAATCATCAAGTTCTTATTGAAAGTTGGACTCTGAGCTGTTACACATTGGTCTGTATGCAAGTCGAGATGTAAGAATATCAATTTTCTGTAATCATACATTCATAATTGAAATAATAATTAACCGTGGTTAACGAATGCCTCTACTCTCTGCTTTGTTTTTCTATAACAGATTTCAGCAGACGAAGACTTGAGCTTTGATTACATGTACAAGGCGCCACCTGGCGAAGGGCGGCAATGCAGATGTGGTACTGTCAATTGCAGGGGCCAAGTGCAGTGATTTCCAGAAGCTAGATTGCGCAATGTCAGATTTAGTTTGTTTTGCTTTTAACTAATTGTAATTCTGGTAGAATTTTACATGTTTCGTTCTTGAAGTTTGAGGAAAAATGGGTAGTCGTTAGAATTTTACATGTTTCGTTCTTGAAGTTGGACTTATCTATGTCTATTGTTGGTTGCACCCACTAAATCCTTGTCTTGCAGTATCAAAGAATTGTAAGCATGGTGGTACTCATTGTAATGATTGTGCAAGTCCAAGTGGGAAGACTTGGGTTCATGATGAAGATTTAGGGTTTTAAATTTTGTGGAAGAAGATGAAAGGGAAATATTATGATGAAGATTTAGGTTTTTTTAGTTTTGTGGAAGAAGATGAAAGGGATAGAAGGGATACAGGGGTTAATATGCATAAATGGACGAAAATACCTCTCACGTGGATTGCACGTGGGGGGGACTTAACAGCAGACTTAACAAACATTCAAAAAATAGACTCAAATAGTTAAAGAAAATGCTTATAGGGACTCAGGTCGTTAAACTTTTTGCTTTTGGACTCAACTAGTTAAAACCAATAAAACACAGGGACTCAAAAAGTAATTTACCCTATAATCTTTATAACATGCCATACTTTTTGTATGATTTTAAGTATGTATTAATCATAAAAAAAATTATATAAATAAGTTTCTCGAGCACAGTAGCTAGTAAGTATATAAAAGTTTTTGTAATAAAAAGTTTACAAATGTAACTGTATGCAATGCTACAGTTTCAACTTTCATAAGCCTAGAAAATGTTGATTTTGAGATCAAGAATGCCCAGTTTAAAAGTATAAAGATGGAAAGTTAAAGATTTATCATTTTTTTTTCTCTAGCTAGACGTATGGAAATTTGAAATAATGACATATAATATATTTATCCCAAATCGTATATATCCACTCCAATGAGCATCTTAAACTACTTCATGAGATACTTCAGCTCCATTTGAATCTTGGTTTTAAAAAGTGTGACGAGCACAGAGACGATAAGGTCGCGAATGGAGACACCAAAACACACCGCTTTTGTACGTCACAGAGTAATAGCATCAATTACACAAATTTAATATATAAATAACAAGGGCGGAGCCAGTATATAAGGAGGGGTAGCCCGGGCTACCCCTCAACTCCTCTCCATAGTATAAAAATACCCTTCAACTCCGTCTACGTAGTGTAAAATTTTTATTTTTTAATACAAGGGACATCCCTAATCCCAAAAAAAAAATTTTGGATACCCCTAAACTTTTATGCTAGATCCGCCATTAAATAAGCATGACTTAATATCCAAATAACCTATGTGTACAACCTAATCAGCTACATGCACAACATCATGATGCGCAAAACCTTCCCCAAACAAGAAGTGTACCTCAAGATAGATGCCTCATGCCGCTTTTCTGTGTGCCTTTAGTACGAACTGCGCATCATCAAGTCACAAGGGAACAGGCTTGCACCCCTCAGGGCTCAGGCCCACTTTTTAAAACCCACAAGCTTGGAGCAGACTCAGTTTAAGATCGCCTGATCCGGAGCTCAGTTAAGTAAAGAAAAAAAAAGGACTCAAAACAAAACAGCTGTGGTGAAATAAAATTGTTGTGAAATGATGGGTACCAACATTACACTCGCAAAGAAACGTTATTTCATCTTTGTATCAAACAAATAAAGTTGGCCATTTTTTTTAACTATTTGTAACATTCCGTAATCCCTATTCCACATTGAAGAAGAAAATATCATTTGATCACTCAAATGAATCTCCTTGAAACCATGTTCAATTTGAAATCCAACAATCAGTGCTTCCCATGATCTACACCCCATTCTTTCCAAGCATTTCGGTCAACAAACTCAGCCCTTTCGAAACCAATCCATTTTGGCACAAACCAGAAACAATTTCATCCAATGTCGAAGGTTTAGGCACTAACCCTTTCTCCACCATTTCCTTTAAAAGATCTAAAGCTTCCAAGACATCACCCACACTAACCATCCTGGAGATAATCATTTCATACGCTTCAGAGTTCATAACACCACCTTTTCCTCTCACATGTTTAAAAAAGTCGCGTGCCATACCAAGCTCTCCACGATAACAGATCGCCGACAATAACATATTATAAGTGATCATTTTCGGTTTGCAACCAAGCTCCTCCATACTCGAAACCATCTTGATCCCATCATCAAACTTGTTCTGTTTACACAGCCCACTCACATACACATTGTAAGTATGAATATCAGGAACCAAACCCGACACAAGCATTTCATCGAACACCTGGTCTGCACGTTCAAACTCCCCTGCAGAAATCACAGCATCCAAAACCATAGTATAGCAGATAACATCAGGCATAAACCCATCCAATTTCATCCCATTCAACGCCTCCAAAGCTTCCACACCCTTGTTCCTCCGAACCAAAAAGCAAATAACATTCCCCCAATCTGTTCCATCAAAACAAAACCCTAATTTCTTCATTTCCTCAACCAAACCCATAACATGATCACACTCCAAAGTGTTTTGCTGGCACAATGTGCGTAAAATCAACGAAAAACTCGCATGATCAACCAACAAACCGATGGCATGAACCGGCTTATTAAACCTACAAAGAGCCTTAACTAATATCACAAAACTAGACGCTTCAAGACGAACATTGATCAACCTACTCTTCAACAACACCTGGGGCACGATTTGGAGCCCCTCCTTTCTCCTACACAAAACCGAGAGCAAACAATTGAGGGAATCCACACTAACATTGCACCTAAAATTAGGCATTCTAAAGAACAATTCAATTGCTTCCTGAAACTCATTTTTGCGTCCGTAGAACTGGATCAAATCGATTAAAATGGACTCGGGTGTTTGGAATTTCTCGTGTTTCTCTAGGTGGTTAAGGACCGAATGAATTTGGTGAAATTGTGAGGTTTGAATTAGGGTTTTGAGGATAAAATGGTAGGAATTGGGGGTTGGGTTGCAGTCGTATAGAGCGAAAGATTCGGTGAGAGATGAAAGAAGATTAGTGGATGAAGAAGAAGCAGCTTGAGTTCGAAGAGCTTGCATTGCGTTTTGTTGGCTTAATTTCTCGTGCCAACGGGCTTTGTAAATGGGATGCGGCCATTTTCTTCGTTTTCTGAGGTAATAGTTGTGGTATTTGCTTCTGGGGGAAGATGAGGAGGAGGAGGAAGAAGAGGATCGGAACAAGGAGATGACGAGTGATTTGGGGATGTGGGTTCTAGTGCGATGACGATGACTGACTGAGCATAGCATTGGATAGTTGAAACTGGACTATGGTCGCCGGCAGTGTCACCTACTTTTGTACCTCCTTTGATCTAGGAATATTAATTAAACTAGTGGAATTCTCATGCACGTTGGTTGGTATTAGTTTAGTTTATTATGGTATCGAAACGGTACCGACACTTGTTATATAGTAAGTGAAAGATAAAATCCAAAAAAAATATCATGATATGCCCAAATGGATATGGACATGCGTTTACATCTATGGAAAACCATAAAAGTAAATATCTTGTTCAGTTGGAATCGATGTGGTACCGATACTATTGGGTGATATCGGTTCGGTTCGTCACAATACCGGTACAGTACTGATGACGGGGGTAGCCCAAGATTGAATAAAATGGCTAAATACGTAAATGCTTAAATGGTTAAATGGTTCAAAGCTTAAAAAGCTGTGAGAAAGGAAAAAGCAACACGAAAACAGTAGCCAGTCACATCTGGCGATCGCTTCACCAACCCACAGCCGCAAAGGCAATGCAGGTCTGCACAATGCACGCTATTATCCGGGGAACAAAAGCCTTCAACCCCCAAAAGGGGAAACCCTCCACTGCAAGCGAGGTTGCTAGTCTAATCCATTCCACTTCGGGAGATGCCTTCCCTTATAAAATGACACTTCATTTACTTCAGGGGACATCTGGACCAGCTCTGATTCTTCAATCTCTGGTCATTCACATCGAATGCTTGTCTCGCACAAGTCATTCCCTTTCACATCCAACACACACATTCCCTTTGCTTCCACTTCCGAATCTGAGCACAATTCAGAGGAGGATCCATAGCAAAGAATAACAATAAACTAGTAAACCTCCTTCCACGTCTCGCAAACGTGGGGGGACCCCACGACCTGCGTTAGGCAAGGTTGAACCCTTCAACCATTCTGCCTGGCCAGTCCAGCTACCACTGTTGGTCTTGCATTTGTTGTATCAACAAGTTGGCGCCCACCGTGGGGCTACGCCACTATTTCTTCTCAAAAGGACCTAGTAGTGTAGCTCTATTCACTTAAAATCACCATGTCTGAAAGTGGATCCCCGGAAGAAGTGAATCAGATTCCAAACACTTCTACTCCGGGTAGTAGCCAAGCTCACGTGGCTATACCAACTTCTTTCTCAACTCCGGGGAGCACACCCGAGTTCCTCAACTTCAACACACCAACTCCGTCCCGATCCGGAGTTCCATCTCCTAATATCGGTGTCTCTGATGCCCCATCATGTGTTGAACTCACCCCTGAAGGGGTTGCAAACAATTTCCTTGTGCTAAGGACTCTTCTCAACCAGCACGTGAGTAAAGAAAGAGAAAAGGGAGTGAGGATTCGTTTAGACTATGACGAACCTGAGCCAACATTGTCTCCTGGACCACCTCCTCCTCTTTTTGCAACAAGAAGTGAGGCTGGTCCCAGTAACCTTTCAAACCCTCACCCCTATCTGTCCTCTATGACAAATCCTACGGTGCATCCTATCTTCTCTTCCCAACCAATTACTAGTGGTGCTCCTCTGGGACATGAGTTAACTCTTGACCAGCTCCTACAATCCCCGGTGACAAGCTATCCAGCATCTACTACAACTACATGGGAGCAAGCTCTGTCCGTGCTCCCTTTAGCACGAAGTGCTGTTATGAGTGCTCCCCTCGGGATGAACTGCTCCACTGGCCCAGGAAGCCTTCAAGGCTTCAACCCTATGCCCAACATGATGACCCAGATGATGGCCAATTTCCCATGGCAACACTTCATCAATCAAGTGCTTGCCACTCAGGGAAACAACGGCAATAGCAGTGCTGTGGATGCAAGGACAGAAGAGGACTTGGCTAAACCATACAAGCCAAGTAACCTTTCATGCTTTTCAAGACAGATAGCCGATTATGATTTCCAGTCAAAGATCAAAATGCCGGCACACATCAGGACATATGATGGGATTGAAGATCCTGAGGACCATCTTCAGATCTTCACCGGTGCAGCTCGGATAGAGAAATGGTCCAACGCTGAGTGTTGCCTAATGTTCATGCAAACTCTTGTTGGATCCGCCAGGATTTGGTTCAACGATTTACCTGCTCAAAGCGTTCGAAGCTTTGACGATCTCAGCAAGGGTTTCCTGGCCAATTTCTCTCAACAAAGGCGATATGTCAAAGATGCAACAGTGATCTTTCAGATAAAGCAACGTGATGATGAAAGTCTCCGTGCTTTCATTGAACGATACAAGAAGGAAGGTCTGACTTATGTAGGGGCCGACGAGAAAATGAGGGTGGCTGGTTTCATGAATGCCATCACCTCTAAGTACCTTACAAGGGATTTCAACAAATCTCTACCCAAGACCTTAGAAGAAGCTCTTGAAAGGGCTGAAGCCCACATCCGGGGAGAGGAGGCAGTAGACATTAAGGAACAAAGAAAAAGAGGGTCCGGCTGGAGAAGCAACAGTCCAGCCAGAAAAAGAGGGAACTTCAACCCCTATGACAGGCGGCCAAAGGGTTCAGATCCTCGAAGGTCTGAAGGTCGGAACCTTTCGAGCAGGGAGAAAGGCATAAGCTTCACGCCCCTCACAAAGACCCCTCAAGAAATCCTTGCAACAGAAGAAGTTAAACAAAACTTTCGGCCTCCTAGACCTCTCCCCAAAAGCAGGAAAAATGAGAACTCCACCCAATACTGCGAGTTTCATGAAGAAAAGGGTCACCACACCAATGATTGCTTCCAACTCAAGAAAAGAATAGAAGAGGCTGTTAAATCCGGAGAACTCGCTCATTTGGTAAAGGGAGTCCGGGACAAAATGGCTGAAGGAAAGGGTAAGGAAGTCAATATGGTAGATTTCGACGGAAAGGTTCCTCACAAAAGACAAAGGTTGGAAGCTTGGGAACTTCAATGTGTCTGTTTCCCCCCTACGGAGAATGACCCTCTCTCTAGCCCTCTCGTGGTAGAGGCTACCGTGGGAACGTTGCAAACATGCAAGGCATACATAGACACGGGTGCAGCCACCGAAATCATGTTCGAAAAATTCTTTAACCGATTGAGCAATGAAGAACGTTCAAGGCTTCAACCTTCTGGAACCTCTATAAAAGGTATCGCTGACATACCCCTCAAGCCTTTAGGGCAACTAACACTTAATGTTCGTTTTAGTGAAGGTTCAAAAGAAAGAACCCAACCACTCACCTTTGTGGTTATCAACATCCCCTCAAGCTATGATGTGATCATCGGAAGACCAGGACAGTGTGCATTTTACATGGCCGTGTCTGTTGGCCATGGCACAGTCAAATTCCCCACCGAAAGGGGCATTGCAACCCTTCAACCCTCTCAGGAGGCCTACATGGTTGAAGGTGAAAGTTCAAACAGTGAAGAAGACAGGCAAAGGTTGGTCATAAACCATAAATACCCGGAACAAAGGATAAGGGTCAACCCTGACCTTTCTCAAGAGACCCTTTCATACCTTGAAAAATTGCTAACACACTACAGTGATGTATTCGCTTGGTGTCCTGAAGATATGACCGGGATCCCCCGGGATATTGCCGAGCATGAGTTGAGAATACCACCAGAGGTCAAGCCTGTGGTCCAGAAGAAAAGAAGCTTGGCACCTGAAAGAAGTATGGCAGCCTGTCAAGAGGTTGAAAAGCTTGTGTCAGCCGGCATCCTCCGAGAAGTCAAGTACCAATCATGGGTTGCAAACCCAGTTATGGTCAAAAAACCAGACAACTCTTGGAGGATGTGCATAGACTTCAAGGATCTTAACAAAGCTTGTCCTAAGGATTGCTATCCACTACCCGAGATTGACCTCAAAGTTGACTCCCTCACCGGGTACTCGTTCAAATGTTTTCTTGATGCATACAAAGGTTATCACCAAATCCTCATGAAGGAAGAAGATGAGGAAAAAACAGCTTTTCACACGGACAAAGGAATCTTTTGCTATCAAAAAATGCCTTTCAGCCTAAAAAATGCAGGAGCAACCTATCAACGGCTCGTTGAGAAAGCCTTCGAGAGCCAAATTGGCAAAAACATGGAGGCATATGTCGATGAGTTGGTTATCAAAAGCAAGACGGAATACCAAATGCTCGATGATATTCAAGAAACTTTCAAGAACCTTAGAAAGGTTAACATGAAGCTTAATCCAGAAAAGTGTTCATTTGGATTCGAGGAAGGAAAATTTTTGGGCTACATTGTTGGAAAACAAAGCATCAAAGCCAACCCTAACAAAGTAAAAGCCGTCCTTGAAACCAAGTGTTGGACCGTTGTATGACCCTAAAATGTCAGTCAAGGCAGTTCATCTCAGTTTACAGAGGCGGAATCAAAGTAAACTAAGTCATAACAGCTCTAAGCACTTCGTCACACATACAATGACTAAGTCTCTACGCTTCAAATGACCAGCCACCTATTTATAGAACATAAGATTTCGCTTGAGGAAGTCTGAAGCGAAATCATCACATCTTGATTTCGCTTCAAGCATTCACATAACCTTTCAAGCGAAATCTCATGATTAAAACATATAAACCCTAATTTAAACCTTATAATGTGATCATTCAAACAATCCTAGACACAAGACTTGATAATGACGTAATCAGCAGACATTTAGTGCACCAACAGACTCCCCCTTGGATGTTGATGAAGTCTTTGGCTTCAAGTCTTTGTCTTTATCAATCTTCAAACATTGTAAAAATTCTCATCAATCTTTATCTTCAAGCTTTAAACTTTAAACTTCAATCTTCCCTTTGACTGTTGATCTAGACTCCCCCTTTCACAGACTCCCCCTCTCGGTATACTAGGATCTGAGAAATCTGGTTCAAGCTTTAACAAATAGCTTCCGTTGGGAATAATGAAGTTCAATCCTGTTACTCAACAAACAAACATAACCATTCTATCTTTTCAACAATAAAACACAAACTCAATCAGCTTTAACAATCCACTTAAGTATTCAGGTCCAAGTTAATGACCCTGATTACTCAATTAATCTACCAAGTCCAATTTAATGACCTTGGTTGATCTTTTGACGAAACACACTGATTTTAAAACAACATTTTCAAACATTTTCTGAAAATAACAAGTATCAAGTTAATGAACTTGTTTTTGACATATCAAACAATTCAAACTTCTTCAAAGTAAGCTCTCCTCATTCTTCAGTCCAGAATTTTCTGCATCTGCTTCAAACATCTGAGAATTCAACAATCAACTCTCCACTTTGGTTTGTCTAAAATAAAGCAGAAATAAAATCTTTTTGGATTTTATCAAAGTATTCTAAACTAAGAAATGAAATACAGAAAACTTAAATTGCAGAAAGTAAACAAAATAAACTATTTACAAACATATTTTTGACGAGCGTGTCAGGGAATCATATCAGCTTTTCAGACAAATCACAAGTACCGTTAAGCTACATTTCATACTCAGACTTAAACACTTTACCTCGATTGTCGATATACTGATCCATCTTAAATTCTCATACAAAGTTCAATTTATTCAGGATACGATTTAGATGAATTAAGAACTTAGATCATTCATGTGTCCCACCTCTTGAATATACTCCCGTATCCAGAATCTCAATAATCAGTCTTACAGGTGAGAATACTACAATGATATCTGTATATAATTTAGGTATGCGAGGGCCGAGGGATCTCAGATCGATACTTCCGTATACGCAGAGAGATATCAGCTTCGACTTTTCGGTATGTCCCCTTTAGAGGATCTTTTTGCTTACAACAGCAGCATTTATCAATTTAATTGTTTCAGCATGCTGAGGGTTTAATGCTGTGTTTCAAGCATTGCAGCAAGTATTAGCCAGGGACTAGGTCAGAACTACCGTTCAGCAGAAGTCCCGGAATAATACCCCAGACATCATAGAGTATAAAGACCTAGTATATTAGATTACGAGACCTTTCAAACGAGATTTCAGGGGTTACCTATATATCCAAGTAGTGTTCCCCACGAATTCACAAGTTTGAATTTTAGGTTTATATCCCGAATAAATCTACTAAATGTACGAAAACCTATCGACACATCATCAGTAAGATTGTTTAACTCTTTTATACTTTTCAAATCTTTAGCATACTGTGATCGTCTAGCTGATGTACTATCATTTTCCCTATATACACAAGCTCTTTTTCATTTTATCATGTTTTTGTATTTTTACATTTTTTACTGTTTTTGTATTTTCTGAAAATAAACTATGTACAAACATCTACTCCCCCTAAATACCAAAACAAATAAAAATTCGACAAACCATTGCAGATTATTGCTCGTCTTCATCCGCAACAGTACTCTCATCAACGCCAATTATGCCATCCGACACCGACAGAAGCTTCATACCATTCAGTTTTAACAAATATTTAAACCGATTTTTATCAAAAGCTTTGGTATGTAAATCAGCTTTCTGTTCGTCAGTGTGGATTTTCTCAATTCGTATCAACTTTTTCTCAAAGCAATCACGAATAAAGTGATGACGAATTTCTATGTGTTTAGTTTTAGCGTGATGTACTGGATTTTTAGTTATATTTATCGCGGCCTCATTATCAACAAAAAGAGGTGTGTTAAGAAACTGCAAACCGTAGTCGCGCATCTGTTGCTGTATCCACAAGATCTGAGAGCAGCAACTGCTAGCAGAAACGTACTCCGCTTCACAAGTAGATAACGCCACAGACGTTTGTTTCTTACACTGCCAGGTAACCAATCTAGAACCAAAGAACTGGCATCCTGCAGTTGTTGATTTTGAATTGACTTTGCAGCATCCGAAATCCGAATCGGAATACCCTTCGAGCGTAAAGTCGCCTTTTCTAGGATACCACAACCCCAATGAAGGAGTTCCTTTCAGGTAGCGCAATATCCTCTTTACAATAATCATGTGCGATGCTCTCGGGTTAGACTGAAATCTTGCTGCGAGGCACGTTGGGAACATGATATCAGGACGTGAAGCAGTTAGGTACATTAAAGAACCTATCATGGATCTGTAAAATGTTTCATCAGCCTTGTCTCCGGTGAGATCTGGGTGAATCCCATGATTTGTTGCAAGTGGGGTAGCAGCTGGAGTAGAACTTGACATCCCAAATTTCTCTAGAATATCATGAACGTACTTTGACTGATGAATGAAAATTCCCTCAGGAAGTTGTTCAACTTGTAATCCCAAAAATAATTTCATCTCCCCCATTGATGACATTTCAAACTTCTGCTTCATCACCTGTTCAAAATCTTTGCATAGATTTTCATTTGTTGACCCAAAGATTATATCGTCTACATAAATCTGAACAATCAGAATATGACCATCAACGACTTTAGTGAAGAGAGTGGCATCCACTTTTCCACGAATGAACTTGTTGGCTAGTAGGTGTTGAGACAAAGTCTCGTACCAGGCTCTCGGGGCCTGGTGTAAACCATACAGCGCTTTGTCCAATAAGTAGACTTTGTTTTTGTGAATTGGATCGGTAAAGCCCGGCGGCTGACCGACATAAACCTCCTCTTTAACCTTCCCATAAAGAAACGCCGATTTAACATCCAACTGATAAACTTTGAAGTTCTTCCAAGATGCAAATGCTAGGAAAATTCTGATAGCTTCTAGTCGTGCTACAGGAGCATAAACTTCAGTAAAATCAATCCCCTCCTGTTGACTAAATCCCTGAACAACGAGTCGAGCTTTGTTCCTTACGACAACTCCTCTATCGTCCCTCTTGCACTTAAACACCCACTTAGTGTTAATTTTCCTATGACCATCCGGCAAATCAACTAACTTCCACACGCCCAATTTCTCGAATTGACTAAGTTCCTCCTGCATTGCATTGACCCAAGAGTCTTCAGTAAGCGCCTCTTTATAAGTTCTTGGCTCAACCTGCGAGATAAAACAACTTAATGAAAATTCAGTTTGCAAAGGAGCAACTTTTGTATAAAAACATGTAAGCCCTTTATCAATCTGATTTCGAGTGCGAACACCAGCTTGCAATTCTCCTATAATCAACTCCTCTGATGATATGAGAAAGTTCTCGGCATCACTTCACTTGGAACCTCTACATTTCCCTCCAGATTAGTAACATTCTGCTCTGCATCTTATTCACCAACTTGGTTTGTTTGACTTGAAAACTGAATTTGCTCCCCCTCAGAATTTGAATCTGAATCACCATGATCAAATACTGGCATGTTTTCAGCTTCTAGATTATCATTCTGAGCCGACTGATTATCCTGAGCAACTTCATTCTGTTGGACATCATCATGTTCACCAGCATTACTTGGACCTGCTTCATCGTCATTTGAAGTTTCCCGTGGTCTCCTCGAATACTCAGCTGGGAATCTTAACTACGACTCATATTCACGCAAAATATCCAACTCATCAAAGAAATCTTCATCATCCTCTGATTCTTCTCTCATGTCAAACGAATCCCAAAGTTTGTCATAATGATAACGCCATGAATCACCAGGATTCTGCGGCGGCATAGAATAACCTTGACATTCAACATTTGCAGCTTCAATAATCCGCTTCTCACTTGGAACGAAGACACGTCGCAATGGATTTGAATAACCAACAAATATTCCCTCAATGCACTTCGGACCAAACTTTCCAAAAGGTTCTATAACCGTACAAGGTGACCCGAACGGTTCTAGATACTTCAAATTAGGTTTGCGATTATTGATTAGCTCAAAGCATGTTTTGTTGAACTTCTTGACAGTTAGAACCCTGTTGAGCGTATAGCATGCAGCAGAAACAGCTTCAGCCCAAAAATTTATCGGTAACTTTGAATCTGCGAGCATAGTTCTAGCCGTCTCGATTAGTGTCCGGTTTTTGCGTTCTGCGACTCCATTCTGCTGCGGAGTGTACGGAGCACTAAACTCATGCAAAATACCTCTTTCATCACAAAATTCTTCCATCTTGCTGTTCTTGAATTCAGTACCATTATCACTTCGAATTCTCTTAATACGTCTTTGGTACAAATTCTCAATTTTCCTGAACAGACCCATCAAACTGTTAAATGATTCATCTTTCGTCTTCAAGAAAGAAACCCACGAAAATCTGGAATAATCATCAGTAACGACCAAACAATAATAATCTCCTGTAATACTTTTGACATTCACCGGACCAAACAAATCCATGTGAAGTCTTTCCAGAGGTCTCTAAACTGAATTGACTTGCTTTGTAGGGTGTGACTTTTTCTTCTGCTTGCCTTTAACACAGCTAATGCACTCCCCTTCCAGATGAAAACCTTTGATATTAACTCCCAATACCAAATCATTGTGCACCAAGTGATTCATCTTCCTTAGGTGAATATGTCCCATCTTGCGGTGCCACAATCTTGATTCTTTTTCAGTTGCTCTAGACACAAAACAATGTGCTTGACCAGTAGTTGTAGTTGCTACAGACATATCTAACACATATAAATCGTTCACTCTAGGTGCCCTCATAATAATCCATTCTTCAGGGATAACAAAACCAGGTTTCAGAATCAAACATTCTTTATCAGTGAAGTGAGTAGTGTACTCATTGTCACAAATCTGCGAGATACTAAGCAGATTGTTCTCCAGCTCAATGATGTAGTTAACTCTCTCAAACGTTACAATCCCATTGGATAACGTTCCTTCACCAACAATTCTACCACCTTCATGACCAGCAAATCCTACATAACCACCATTGATATTCTTCACATCATATAGCAATGCAGTTTTTCCTGTCATATGTCGAGATGCCCCACTATCCATGATCCATCTTGAAATGACTCTTGGAAGATCCTGCATATAACAAACTACGACTTAAACAACTTCAAGAAAGATGCCGATTCATGCTTCGCGATCCAGGAAGCTCCGGCAATTCAAACTGCTTATTCGAACATAGTGTCCACCCAGGCTTTATCAGCCTTAGGTGTAACCTTTACTCTAGCAACTTGAATTTTGAAATTTTTAGCCTTCAAAGGTGGAAAATTTTCATTATAATCAACCGAAATTGATTCATCAGCCTTTTTCACTTCAGAAGTTAAAATTTTCATTTCAGTTTTTGGTTTCCAAACTTGTTGAGATAATGCAACCCTCTTGTAAAATTTGTCATTTTTAGATACCACTTTCTTTACGGGTTCATTTTTCAATTTGATGTTGTCATTTTTCACATTCTTTTTCTCAACAACGATTGGTGCTTTACCCTTCACATCAACTTTCTTCTGTTGATACTTCACATTTTCAATCTTAGGCTTCACATTGTTACACATTCGTGCAATGTGACCAACTTGATTACATCTAAAACATGTACGAGTATCAACAACTCGACTTGTGCCTTCAGACTGATAATGTGAAGCTCTTTTCTCAAAGAACTCTTCATTTGATTTTGAAAAAATTTCATTTTCCTCATCCGAAAGTGAACTTGAACCATTTACAAACACCTTCTTTTCAGCAAACCTTCTGTTTTGAAAATTCTTTTTCTGATAACTCTTACCACCTCGATAACCACCCGACCAATTGTTTCTATTGTTATTATAAAAACGTGGTGGAACAATAGGCTTTTTGTAATAAGATTTATCTTTCTCAAAATTCATTTGCCTTTTTGTTTGACTCAAACTGTTCACCTCTGACAACTCAACTTCAACTAACTTGAAAACATTTGTCAATTTGTTCATGTTAACATTCTCAATGGGAAACTCAGAATCCGAATACAACTTATCAGAACCAGCCATCTTGTACATCACAAGACCCGGTTCATCACTTAAGTTGTTTTTGGACTTTGATTTCTGAATGTATTTGTCCAAGAAACCCCCATCCTCCTCAGAAGTGTCACAATCCGGTTTAAGCACTTTGGCTATCACACTTTTCACCACATCACTTTGGACACCCTCGTCATTGGAAGATGTGAACGTGACATCAATGTTTTCAGGAAGTTTAACTTCACTTTCTTCCTCAATTTCCAACAAACTAGACTGCTTTTTCGTGTAGTTGTCTAAAATTGGCGGTGGAACTTTGTGAAAACCTACACCCGTTCCATCAGAAAACACATCCTCGCCATCTTTGTTTTTCCCTATAGGTTTAGGAACAATATGCTGCAAAACAAAGCTTGCCGATTTATAGCTGTTAAGCTTCAACTGGATTCGTTCATTCTCAATTTCAGCTTCTTGAACTTTAAGTTTCAGTTTAGCAATTTGATCCAGTTGTTCATTAATCGATTCTTCTTTTAATCTCAAAACTGCTCTTAGATGTTCATTTTCTTTAAATGTTTTGCCATTACGATCATCACTATCTTTGACAACGTTTTTCAATTTCTCAAACTTTTCAGAAATTTGACGGTTTTCAAGAATTAACTTTTCATTTTCAGATTTTATTTTCTCACGTTCAGTTTTATCATTTTCAATTTGAGCCGTTAATTCTTTGTTCAGTTCAGTTGAAGCTCTTACACTTTTGTCACGATCGAGAATCTGATTTTCTACATTTCTAACCTTTGTTGTCAGATTCTTGATTTTCTCATTGTTAAGATACGTGACAGTGCTACAAAAATTGCATTGTTTGGTACAATTTTTGCAGTCAGCATTCCCATCAAACTTATTACCTGACACATTCTTGTTACCTGACGCATTTGTTGACACACTTTGACTGACCGACTCCTTTGACTCAGTAACAGAATTAGGATCTACCTCAAGTGCTTTTGCAGCTAGCACTTTGTCAGCCATCACTCCCAGGTTTTTAGCTGTCAACTCTTGCGTAGTATCAATTATGCCTGTATCAACTTGCTTTTCTTTCTTCTCTGTTTCCTCTTTCTCCTTTCTCTCTTTCTCTTTCTCTTCTTCAATCATTTTCGAAGTTGGAGTTCCCCACCATTTGTGCTGCCAATATTCATCTTCTTCTTTGTACTCCTTGATAATGGCTTCGATATCTAACGTTTTGTCATCAATCGCAATGTTGCCATATCTATCAAGATATCACTCTCTATCTGGATCCCATCTGTTTGCTCTTCTAGCTTCCAGAAAGATACCAGAAAGTCTGATAATCTTGGTTTCAGCAGTCATCTTCCGGTAGTGATACTTTTCTTCCTCAGTACGATCATCTTTCCATGGCTTAGGTTCATCATTGCTTGCCATGAATGCGTAACCTACCACATCTTCTTCCGGTAGAACTTCTTTACTCCAATCATACCCCTCATCATCATAAATCACAGCAAGAGCCCTTGATTTGTCTCTGTTATCTTCAACCTGCTTCAATCTAGGCGGCTCAGATTTATTCTGATGGTAAATTGCCTTTTTGTAATAATCATCTCTGAAAGGGTTCTCCGACTCATCAGCATAAGTATTTCGGCATTCTCGTTTGAAGTGACCCTTCTGCTTACATTTAAAGCATGTTACTTTGGTTTTATCGAACCCCAATTTTGTGGACGGACCACCGATCGTTTTCCTTCCTGTAATCTCCATGAAGCGTTGTGCACGTCGAACTGCACTTGCCATTGCCCAACGAATGTCGATCAGCTCCATTTCTTCAGGATCTATCTGATCGTAGTCTTCTTTCGTCAGATTTGTATTACCAATCTTCCCAGCCACCAACCCTTCGTAGGATTCCAAAACAGACGCCAGAAAGACCATTTGTTGCTTGGCTGACTCCGCATCAAAATTCTGTGCGTTCTTCAGATCTATCGCAATATTGCAAGAAAACTTCGCATCAGAATGATTTGCAGAAGATGTAGATCCACTGTGATAACCACTATGGCTTCCACTACTTTGACCACTTTGACTTTCTTTTCCAACTGTAGAAACATTCTCAGCAGTAAATGCAGTTTTTGGAGAAGTAGCTTTCTGCATCATACTCTTCGGATAGTATAAATCCAGATTCTGCTGATAAGATGAATTATTGACTTTAAATGTTTTCTTCAGCTCTAGCTCATGACTTTCCAGTCTTTCAATCAACACATCTGGAGTCAACAATTCAGAAGGAATAGTATTCTTAAGCATGAGAGCATAATATCTCCACTCCATCTCGTCTGGCAATGAATCGAACAACTTGTCTACTTGCTCATCATCTGAATATCTGATATCATGTCTTGCTAATTCCAGCTTCAGATGACCGAACCTTTCAATCATTTTACACACCGATTCATTTTTCATACAACTAAACATATCAAATTCTTTCCTAAGAAGTTTCTTTTTGTTTTTTATAATCTCTTTGCTTCCAAGACACTTCTTTTCGAGTTTTTCCCATAAGTCTTTAGAATTTGAGTAATCTATCAGTGAAATGATGTCTTCACGCACCGATTGAAACAATAATGCTACACATTTTTGCTCAGCCACAAAATTATCAATCTCTTCAACTGATCTTAATGCTTCACCATTCTTCTTTCCTTGGGCAAAACCATTTTTCATACTTTTCCAGCAAGGAAAAGCAAATGCCATCAACCAATCTTCGAACTTTGTTGCCCACCTGCTATAATCTTCTATAGCCATCAACTTAGGAGGTTTGTTAAACGTTCCAAATGCGCTTTCGGACTCCCAAGCTTCCTTCTTTCTTTCTTTCGGTGTATTCTCGTTCTCATTTGTATTGTTGTTGTTTGTAGAAGTATCATCTCCCGAGTTTCCTGCGAATGCGTACATATCGCCAAACGGGTTCAAGAAAATATCATCCATCATGAACGTACCTGAAAAATCAGTCAAACACTTAGAAAATTTTTTAAGTTTTGAGAAATCAACAAGTTCAAGCGAAAACAGTTTAATAAACTGTTCAAGCGAAATCAGTTAGCAAAACTGATTCAAGCGAAATCCTCTATTTCGCTTCAGCTGATTTCAAGCGATACCAACACAAAATCAGATTCTCAAGCGAAACCAACTATTTCGCTTCAACCAAAACAGAACCTTCAAGCGAAAACAACTATTTCGCTTCAGGAAATCTTCAAGCGAAATTCAGCACAATCTATTTCGCTTCAGCAGTTCAAGCGAAACAGTCCAAACATTCAGATCTGAAGCGAAATCAATTATAACCTACGAACAACTTCAAGCGAAATCTAGTTTTAGGTCAATTTTAACATGTTTTAAGCTGAATTTTAGTCCGAATCTTTGTAGGCTTTGTTAATACTACGTTTTACACGTTATACTCGAAAATTAGACCATTTTGACCGTTGGAACTTGTTCAGATCTGAAAAATTTTAAAAAAATGAGTAGAAAGAAGATAATCCGCTGCTATGGTATGAACTCCTCGTCCTGAGCTCTGATACCACTTGTTGGACCGTTGTATGACCCTAAAATGTCAGTCAAGGCAGTTCATCTCAGTTTACAGAGGCGGAATCAAAGTAAACTAAGTCATAACAGCTCTAATCCTTTTAATCTTTCTTTTCTGATTGATTTGAGTGCTTGTACAAGGTTTTCTGATACATATCCGTCAGCACTTCGTCACACATACAATGACTAAGTCTCTACGCTTCAAATGACCAGCCACCTATTTATAGAATATAAGATTTCGCTTGAGGAAGTCTGAAGCGAAATCATCACATCTTGATTTCGCTTCAAGCATTCACATAACCTTTCAAGCGAAATCTCATGATTAAAACATATAAACCCTAATTTAAACCTTATAATGTGATCATTCAAACAATCCTAGACACAAGACTTGATAATGACGTAATCAGCAGACATTTATTGCACCAACACCAAGCCACCAAAGACCAAGAAGGAGGTTGAAAGCTTGAATGGGAAGCTTGCAGCCTTGAAGCGTTTTACCTCCAAGTTAGCCGAAAGATCTCTGCCCTTCTACAAAACGCTCAAGAACTGCTCAGATAAAAGGGATTTCAAATGGACTGAAGAAGCTGATGAAGCTTTCAACCAGATGAAGCAACATCTAGCTTCCCTACCAGACATTGCGGCACCAAAAACCGGGGAGTTAATATCGGTGTACCTCTCAATCACGGACGAGGCCATCAGTGCAGTCCTCACCATTGAGCGAGACAAGGCCCATGTACCCGTTTATTTTTTCAGCAAAACTTTAAAATTAGCCGAAACGAAATACCCTCCCCTTGAAAAGCTTGCCCTAGCTTTAGTTCAAACAACTAGAAGGCTTCGAAGGTATTTCCAAGCACACCCCATACAAGTGGTCACCGACCAACCTATTAAGAGTGTGCTTGAAAAACCTGAAAACTCGGGCCGATTAGCCAAATGGGCCATAGAACTGGGTGAACATAACATCACCTATGTCCCAAGGAAAGCTATCAAGGCTCAAGTCTTGGCCGATTTCATTGTAGAAGTCCCAAACCAAACACTTACTGAAGTAAACACTGCCACCACTGAACCTTCCAACCCTGAAGCCTGGAAGCTTTTTACCGATGGGGCTTCAAGCGTTGAAGGGTCAGGGGCTGGATTAATTTTGATTAATCCAAAAGGTTTGGAGTTCACATATGCTCTTCGATTTGATTTTCAGACCACCAATAACGAGGCCGAATACGAAGCACTAATAGCCGGCCTGAGGCTGGCCAAAGAAATGAAGGTCGAAAAGCTTGAAGTGTTCACAGATTCGTTGTTGGTCTCAAGCCAAGTGAATAATAGCTACATAGCTAAAGAGCCCAACATGAAAAAATACAGAGAAAAATCAAAGGAACTAATGAATACCTTCCAAGCATGCAACATCAAACAGATCCCCAGATCTCAAAACAAAAAGGCCGATGCCCTAAGTAAGCTTGCATCTCTCACCTTTGCCCACCTCACCAAGAAGGTACTGGTAGAAATGTTGAAGGCCCCATCCATTAACGAATTGGAGGTTCAAGATGTGGTTACCGAAGAAGAACCAAACTGGATGACTCCCATAAAAAAGTTCCTCAAAAATGGTGAATTACCCAATGATCAAGTGGAAGCCAAAAGGGTTGAAATCAAGGCAAGACAATACATACTGCAAGGAGAAACCCTTTACAAAAAGGGTTACCTTGCTCCCTTGCTAAGGTGTGTCGGCCCCGAGCAAAGTAAATATTTGATCAAGGAAATCCACGAAGGAGTGTGTGGAGCTCACTTTGGAGCTAGGTCGGTAGTTGCAAAGCTCATGAACCTCGGATATTTCTGGCCTTCAATGCATCGTGACACAGCCGAAGAATTGAAGAAATGTGATGCCTGCCAGATCCATGCACCAATACCAAAAAGTCCAAAGCACGATTTAGTCACAATAACCCCCGCTTGGCCATTCCATAAGTGGGGAATGGACATTGTTGGTCCATTTCCCCCAAGCAAAGGAGGAGTAAAATTCCTATTGGTGGCGGTAGACTATTTCACCAAGTGGCCCGAGGTCAAACCACTTGCCAAGATCACAGGAAAGCAAGTCATTGACTTTGTCTGGGAAAACATCATTTGCCGTTATGGATTGCCAGGAGTACTTGTCACCGACAACAGAAGGCAATTTACTGAGAAGCCTTTTAGCGTTTGGTGCAAAGAATACAAAATCGATCAGGTTTTCAGCTCAGTGGCTTATCCACAATCAAACGGGCAGGTTGAGAGAACAAATAGAAGCATAGTGGAAGGAATCAAGACAAGATTGGGAAGATACGAAAGCAACTGGCTTGAAGAATTGCCTAGTGTTCTATGGGCAATTAGAACAACGGAAAAAACAAGCCATAAGAAAACACCTTACAGCTTGGTATTTGGATCCGAAGCTGTGATCCCTGCCGAAATAGGAGTTGTAACCCAAAGAATTGTCAACATGGATCCCGAAGCAAACCAAAAAGAGACCATGTTGAATTTACAACTCCTAGAAGAAGCAAGAGATCAAGCCGCAATTCAAGAAGCCAAATACAAGCAACAGATGGAAGCTTACTACAACAAAAAAGTCAAAAACGAACGTTTCAAGCCAGGAGACTTAGTCCTCAGAAACAATGAAGCCAGCAAGAAAGAAAATCAAGGAAAGCTTGGCCCAAAGTGGGAAGGTCCATACACCATCCTTGAAGCACACAAAGGTGGATCCTACAAGCTGGCTGATTCAGAAGGAAAAAGGCTTCCAAGGCATTGGAACGGCAAAACATTGAAAAGGTTCCATGTTTAAACGGAAAGTTTGGTTTGTATCAAAATGTATTTCAAGCAGGATTATGAATACCTTTTGTAAAAAGCAAGTATTGCTTTAATGAATGAAGTTGTTTTTATCAAACTTGTCTTTCTATCCTAAAATCAGGTTGAGAACCTAGCAAAAAACTCCATGGCAAGTGCCATGTAAGGGGATGAGCTCCCAGGCCATATCGCTCAATAGGTTCAAGGGTTGAATGAGCCTATATAAGGGGTGAGTTCCTAAATCAATACAACTCCATGAGACTTGTCAAGAAAAAATAAAATTGTCTCATAGACGGGTATAAGCAGCCTACACCAAATGTTCACGAAGTTTTAGAAATATAGTCTACAAAGAGGCTAGAAAAACCAAAAGAAATAATGAAAAGGATAGGTGTTATCTTTTCTTGTTAAAAATGCCAAGGCTAAGTGTCTGCAGCACTAACCCTTTTAGGTATAAAGAACATAAGGGCAACACAAAACCGACAAAGACAAAGTTACAAAAGAGAACAAAACAAGTGCAAAAAAGAACAAAGTCAATTGGAAAAAAGCACAAAGGCACAAATCAAGCCTGGACGCAAAACCAAAAAGCCTTCAAGGCTTCAAGCCACCCGGGCAATATCTCGAAACCTTAAAGGCTTCAACCTATTAACAGACAGCCAAAGGCTTGAACGGTTAAAAACCAAACGAACTGCCCTGACTAAAGAGGCACAAACATAAAACCATAATAAAAGAAAAATAGTTAAAACATCACATCATAAAAAGTCCTAACAAGACTTCCAAACATAAGTTAAGGCAAGTCCTAGTAACTTGCAAATCTAATCATTGTCCAACGGCCATACAGGCCTTCAACATAACCAAAAGGAACCTTAGGGGTTCCTACCAAACCTAACATTGTTCAAGTTAACATTACAAACATAAGTTGTTTTCAGTGCTAAGAAAGCTACGAATCAAGTGTCAACAGATTTGGAAACTCCAGAACCTTCGCCCTTGGCCTTCTTTGTTTTCTTCAACTTTTTAGTCTTCACACCTCCATCACCACCAACCGCTGAAGCCTCCAAGCTTGCATCCTTAGGAACATCCGGCTGACCTGAAAGGGTATCATCGCTATCCCCCGAATAGGACCTCTTCCTTGAAAGAGAGCCCAAAACCTCAGCACAAACCTTCTCATTTAGGCCCTCCGGTTTCAATTCCTGCAATACAGAAAGAGGTTTACCAAAACAAGTGGAAACCTGATGAATGTCGGGGTAGGTCAGCTTCTCCATTTGCTCAACGGAGACTTTAAAAACATCAGAAGCCTCGGGACGAAACAGAGGTGACTTCTCCAAAGGATGACCGGATTCATGAAGTTTATACCCAGCAATGAGGCCTTGGTGTTTCTCCAGGTTAAGAAGCTTAGTGTAAACGTCACCAAGAGCAGAGTTAAACTCTTTGGAGTGCAATAGATAAGTAACCACTTGGTGAAAACCTTGCTCTATGAGCCATTGGTTATCCCCAGTAGCCTGAGCAACTGAAGCTTTCAACCCTTCTTTCTCCTTAACAAAAGCCTGCTGCTGAACAAACAAAGCTTCCCGGTCAGCCCTAAGTTTCAGCCTAGATGCCTCAAAGCTCTTTCTCAAATCACTTATCTCAATCTCATGTGTCTTTTTAAGATCACTAACCTTCTTGTCCCACGCCGACTCTTTCTCAGCAAAACTAGCAATCTCCTTCTTCATCACAGCCATGGAGGCTTTCATTTTATCTTTCTTCTTGGAGAACTCTTCATACTCCTGCATCCTCTGACGAAAACGGGCAATGCCTTGAGGAAGCATGGCAGCAAGATTGCAAGTACTTAAAATCATACGGGACAACATCAGATCATCATCCATCCCAGCAATGGTCTTGTGAACTGATGGAGGAGCAATGTGACTTAGAGCATCCTCACAAACAGCAGCATCTTTGAAGCTGTCATCATTCTTCACTGACCAAGTAGGCACATAAATCCCTTCCGGGTCCAACCCTTCAACGTCCCTGCTCGAAGACTCCTGAACAGGAGTGGCAACAACCTTCTTGCTTGAAACCTTTTTGCCATGAATAACCAATTCCTTATCCTTCTCAGCACCTGCTTCAACACCTTGATCTTCCGAAACTTCAATATCATCACTCAAGTCCACCTTTTCAGTAGAAGTGGATTGAGGACCAGCCTTCAACAACCGACGAGAAGATCGACGGGTTGAAGATTTAGGAGCATTAGACTTAGAAAAACCCTTAGCAGTAGCAGCACTAACATAGCCTGAGCCCTCAAACCTTTGGTCAGCAGTCCTAACCACAACATTCTCACCAGGAACAGACGAAGCATCCCCCAAAACAACATCAGAAGTGTCGTCGCTCTTAATAAAATCCAAAGCAGACATGACTACAAAAAACAACAACACATAAGTCATAAATTAAGAAAACAATAAAAAGAACGAAAAAGGAAAATGCATACCCATGCCACTCCTCATAAGAACCGGATCCCGATCAACATTCCCCCAAATTTTACTAACCCCTAATAGAACAAGTAAGTGTTCAGGAAAGGGACGAACCCTAGAAGGGCAGTCCCGGATGGCATTGAGAAAAACAACATTCAATTCAGACTCGGAAGGTTCCGGAGCATTGAGAACAGCATCCGGATTCCTCCACACCATTTTGAAGGGGATGATGTGACAACTCGAATTTCCGACATCCTTTATTCGCATTTAATGCACGTTGATTTTGACTATATGGTTGTGTTATGATAAAAACCTAGTGTGTTTGCATGGTTATGTGTGATTGTATAACATGTGTACTGTTGTAAAACTTAAACTGTTTAGAACCCGACGAAACACAAGGCTGTTTCGCCATAACCCATTTCGACGAAACAGGCTGTTTCGCCATGAACACTCCGACGAAACAGAAGTCTGTTTCGTCGGCCCAGTAGCCCAGTTAGGCCCAGATCGTATTTTGAGTATTTTACGTAAAAACAACATCACTTTGCATTTTCTATCAACACAACCGAAACCCTAGAGCTCTCTCACTGTGACGGCGAACTAGAACCCACCGGAAACCCTTGTGCGATCAAACCATCATCTCGGTTAGTAGATTTATGTGTCTTGATTGATTGTCCATCTGTGAATGTGTTTCTGTGCCATGTGATTCTGATATGTTGATGTATAATTGTAACTAATGTATGTTAAATACTAGGGTTCTTGTTATGATAATGATGATATAGATTTCAATATGAATATTGTAGTCGGATATGAACGGTTTTATGCGAAACTTAATATGATTGAATACTCGGTTCTGGATGTTGTTATTTGATCTGATTCTGGCTGCAAGTTAGCATCTTGATAGGGTTTGATGATGTGATGTTGTATGTTGTTATGTAAAAACGCATAAGCTAGGGTTCATGCTAGACGTTAAAGTGGTCCGATGATTATGCTATGATGATGTTACAATGATTCTGTGAATGAATGTTCCTGCATGATTGCTGATATTGATGACGGCTGTTAGCATGATTAGGGTTTTCATACGTGACTGATTATGCGACGTAACAGACTGCTGGACGAAACAGGTCTCTTGACGAAACAGAAGTGTTTCGCCAAGAGTCATCGACGAATCAGAATCCTGTTTCGCCAAACAAGGTTCCGACGAAACTGAATGTGTTTCGTCAATATGGTGTTTCGTCGACTAGTGTGTTTCGTCAACTATTGTGTTTCGCCATTAAGTGTGTTTCGCCGAACAGTTAATCTGTACAGTAACCTGAGTTAATTCTGTTAATTGTTCACTGGAATATTTAACTGCTGTTAAATGATAAACATGACTTGTATGATTTTGACTACGTGTTACACGCTTATATGTGAATGACTTGAACACAAACTGACTACGTATACATGCATACATTAGGACGTGATTGATTTTTACTTTGAGCACATACTTAGCATACCGAGCAAACCAAGGTGAGTTCACACTCTTACCAAGGCATGGGATTCCCCAGGTGGGTTGGGAATGGGATTGATTGATTGCTTGTACACATTACTACTAGACTACTCACCACGGTCCTCGGATTGGGAAGGATGCCTGTGCCAAAAATCTACGTACTATCCTCGGATGGGAAGGATACTAGTGTTAACACATACAAAAATCCTAGGTACCAAATGTTCTCGGATGGGAAGAACACCAGCGCTAAACCTACGTACTTGATACGTACTATCCTCGGTTGGGCAGGATACTTATTACTATCCTCGGTTGGGCAGGACACTTATTACTATCCTCGGATTGGGAAGGATACTTATGAATACAACTAGTCTAGTAAATATACACTATGGGAAGCCCCCACCATTAGAACGTACTAACGGCCCAGTAGAGCCACACGTTACATACGAACTTACTATTACGCATTTACTCTCTGTGAACTCGCTCAACTAGTTGTTGATCCTCTGTTACATGCCTTGCAGGACCTTAGGTACTGATGGAGCTTGCACGGGAGGCGTAGTCGTTGTGGGCATGGATTTTGGATATTTGTTTAGACTTTATGACATTTCATATTTTATTATGATGGGTTTAATCATACGCTTCCGCTATACTGTGATAACATACTTATGTTTTGGAACACCTTTCATATGGATTGTTGGAATTAAATTGCAATTACTTTTACTTTATACATGGTTCTATATGATTGGTGACTTGATCCTGGTCAGTCACGCCTCCAAGCGGTGATATTCCGCGTGTGGATTTTGGGGGTGTGACAGATGATAGTATCGGAAACCCAGAAAAAGCGGTCTTTCCAAGCCCCAAGTGTAGTAACCATCGATGCAATAAGGCAGGTATCAACTTTGGTTGTTTCAAAAGTAAACCAATCGCCATTCTTAGCCAAACGAAAAAACCGGCGAAAGAGTAAAAGGGAAGGATCATAGCCGAGAGCACGACATAAAACCTCAAAATGCAAAACCCTAGCCATCCCCTTTGGATGGACTTGCCCAAAAGAAACACGATAATACTCCAAAAAGTTCAAAACAAAAAACGAAAAGGGATATCGAAGATTTGAGAACTCAAAATGACTACAATAAAGGGCAATCGAACCAGAAGGTGGTTTATCAACGGGAACATCACAAGCAGGGGCAATGGGATCAAACTTCCTATCAATACCATATTCCATACAAAATAAATCTACTTCCTCTTGTGTTAACCGGGAAAAAGATTTTGCTAAGTCCTTACGAGCACCCATTTTTTGAAAGCGAAAAATGCAGAATGAAAGATGAATAAGAAACAGGGACTTACCTTAGAGAAGAAGAATGGAAGAAACTTGGAATAAATTATGAAACAAAGGGATAAGTATGGAAATATAAAATAAATATAAGTCTACAATAGGGGTAATAATGGCAACACAGTAACTTCTGCGAAAACCGCCACCCTATCAACTGCCATACATCAATCACATCAATTGTCAGTTATTTGAAATTCAAATTCAAAACATTAACTGCCTTCAACCTTTCAAGCCTTCAAGCATGGAACCCTTGAAACTTTTGGGCAGTAAAACGCGCGTATAAAGTCAGAAGTCTTTGAGCTCATCTCCCAAAAACCTCTGACTTGGGGGGCTGATGACGGGGGTAGCCCAAGATTGAATAAAATGGCTAAATACGTAAATGCTTAAATGGTTAAATGGTTCAAAGCTTAAAAAGCTGTGAGAAAGGAAAAAGCAACACGGAAACAGTAGCCAGTCACATCTGGCGATCGCTTCACCAACCCACAGCCGCAAAGGCAATGCAGGTCTGCACAATGCACGCTATTATCCGGGGAACAAAAGCCTTCAACCCCCAAAAGGGGAAACCCTCCACTGCAAGCGAGGTTGCTAGTCTAATCCATTCCACTTCGGGAGATGCCTTCCCTTATAAAATGACACTTCATTTACTTCAGGGGACATCTGGACCAGCTCTGATTCTTCAATCTCTGGTCATTCACATCGAATGCTTGTCTCGCACAAGTCATTCCCTTTCACATCCAACACACACATTCCCTTTGCTTCCACTTCCGAATCTGAGCACAATTCAGAGGAGGATCCATAGCAAAGAATAACAATAAACTAGTAAACCTCCTTCCACGTCTCGCAAACGTGGGGGGACCCCACGACCTGCGTTAGGCAAGGTTGAACCCTTCAACCATTCTGCCTGGCCAGTCCAGCTACCACTGTTGGTCTTGCATTTGTTGTATCAACAAGTACCGACACTCGCTATAGCATATGATGTAAAAAAAGTACTTTGTATCGCTACGGAGATTGTTCGCAGTGCGATAAAAAAAGACTCCATTACATTTGGCACGTTAAATTTTGAATAAAAATTTTATCGCTACGTAAATAAAAATAAGTGGTATAACTAAAATAGAAAATTATAAATCATAGTTTCAAAGGCCTGTAACTGAATTAAATGTAAATGGAGAGTTTTCGTTTTAAAATACAATTAGAAAATGGTTTGCAATCAAATGTATTTCATGTAAATTGCTATGTTGAATTAATGGGGTGATCCATTGACGAAGGTAAAGCCTTGGTTAGGGCCAAAGGACGTAGAGTGTAATGGTTTTACAAATAAAAGATTGTGACTGTAATTATCGAAGTTAAAGGGTATCCATTGCAATTCGATACAAATATAAAGAACGAAAAGTGTAATTTACCATGTAATATACAGTAGTTACTATTCATAGGAATGCTTTTTTAATATATAGATAATTCAAAAGGTTTATCACATTTTTTTTCACAGCTAGCACACCCTTTGTCGTGTATTGTGATGCTTCGCACACATAATTAGGTTATGTGTTAATGCAAAGAGGCAAGGTTATTGCCTACGCATAGTACATGAAAAGAACTACACAACTCATGATTTGGAGTTAGGTGCAGTTGTATTCACCTTGAAGCTTTGGAGACACTATTTGTATGGCACAAAGTGTATTATATACACGGATCATAAAAGCTTGCAAAGTATATTTAATCAAAAGGATCTGAATATGAGGCAACGCTGATGGATGGAAACTCTTAATGATTACGAATGCAAAATTCCTTATCATCCGGGCAAGGCTAACGTCGTCGCAGATGCCCTTAAACGTAAAGAAAGAGTTAAACTCATAAGGGTTCATGCTAGAAGAATTGAGTTACGGACTAGCTTGACTGGGCAAATTTTAAATGCTCAGAAGCAAGCCTTGTTGGAAGAGAATGCTCTAACAGAAGGTCTGAGTGGAACTGTGGATCAGTTAACACCTGGATCAGATGGAATTCTAAGATTGAATGATAGAATCTAGGTTCCCATTTTTGGAAAACTAAGAGATTTGATTCTTAAGGAATCACATAATTCAATTTATTATGTACATCCTAGTGGAGATAAGATGTACCGAGATCTGAAAAAGAATTATTGGTGGATGGGCATGAAGAAATCTATAGCCACTTATGTCGCTAAATGTCAGACGTGTTCACAAGTTAAGGTTGAACATCAGAAACCATCGGGTTTGCTACAACAGTTAGAAATACCCAAACGGAAATGGAAAAATGGTAAAGATAGATCTAATTACTAAGTTACCTAGAACAAGTCATGGCAACGACACAATTTGGGTTATACTCGACAGACGACTAAGTCATCACATTTCCTGCCAATTAAGGAAAATTTTAATTCGGATAATGTTGACAACATTGTATCTCTCCATGTAGTACTTGTTAGGATCTGAGTTTCTTAGATTGTGTTTGTTTAATTAAAGTGAAGATGAAACAGAGATGAAATGCAGCGGAATAATGAAATAAACTTTGAACACACAATCAATGGAAGAAAAGTTTAAGCAAACATGTTTAACATTGAGTCGAAAGATTGCATTTAATTACAATAATAAAATCAAATGCATGTATGCACAAGTTTCCCCCTCAGCCTGAGCTCACTAATTGTTCGTACAGAATGACTTAGAAGAAAAGAGCTAACAGAACAGTACAAGGTACTGTTCTATTTATAGTACAACACAACCACTGAGCATCTTCGGCTGACGTCACCATGAAAGTGACATCTAACTTCCTAACAAACTACAAACACTGATACATACAACCCACTGATTGGTAAACTACTGATTACATAGATAATGCATAAGTAAACCACTGATTCTTCATTCCACTGTTGCAGGCTAAGCACTGATGTTGAGCATCAGTGCTTTCTCCAATGGGTGATCAGTCCTTTGAATGAGCAGAGCTTTGGTCTTCAACAGCACTTAGGACACATCAGTAGATTGAGCTTCAGTCTTTATTCTTCATCAGTGCTTGGCTTGTCAGCAGTTGTAATGGGCAGCAGAGCTTGAAGTCTATCAGTTGTTAGGGCCACTGTTCAAGGAGAAAAACTTGTACAAAATACTGCTTATGATAATCCACTACTTTGAACCAGTTTTGGCTTTATATCATCTGTTCCTTTGTATGGTTCAATCCCAACAATCTCCCCCTGGAACAGATGATGCCAAAACACTTCATTATTCAAGATCTTTATTTCCTCATCAGTTTTTCCCTGATTTGCCCTTTGAATTGTTATTCAAAGTTCATAGAATCTTCATCATCCTCATCCCTACACAGTTGAAGCTTTAACAAGTCTTGAAGGTCAGCTACACCCAGACCAAGTGCATCTTCTCTTGTTATATGCTTAACTTCACCACTAGACTTGAGCAATGTCAATACGTGGGTCTTTTGATCAGACTTCCACTTTAGTATTTTTGAGTCTGGTGGGTTTCTTGGGAGAGTTTTATTTTGAGAGGTGTTTGGTGATGAAGGCCTGATCATACATCCTTTGGCTATTTCTTGTAACTTTGTTGAATCAGGATTTTCTACCAACATCTGCTTGATGACCCATTTAAATATTTCTGATTCTTCTTGGGCCTCTTCTTCTGCACTCATCTGTTTTTGCCTTTTTTCTTTGATAGACAACAATAGTAGATGGAGCAGTGGGTTCAGCAGATCTTTTAATTAGTAGGGTCTGTTTGGCTGGAACCACTGATGCTGGATAATCTGGCTTTTGAGGAACAGTTGGATCTTTCTTTCTTCTTTTTTCCAACCTTTTGTAGGTTTCTAACACTTTAACCTCTGTCCACCTTGTGACTTGATTCCTTGAACCATAATTTGCTGAGATAAGTTCTTCCTACATTCTCTTCAACTTTAAGGCCCTTTCAGGTACATTCTTTTTATATTGGGACCACACTGGTGGGGTTTGTTTAGTTTTTGGGTCTTTAAGCATCTTTTGAATTCTAGCAATTTCTTGCTTGAGTTCACTTATGGTCCAGTCTTTGAATTGGTACCTTTCTGCCTTATATTTCTTGTTCAGCATGATGTGCTCAATATAATCCTTTTTTAAGCTTTCATCATCCTTTTCTGATAACTTCTGACAAAGGTCTTTTGAAAACTGCTCTAATGTTCTTACTTGGGTGAGCATATATTGCAGATTCCTTTGAATTTCTTTGTCAGACTTTCCCTTTGTGTCTCTTTTTGATATATCCTCTGCTTGTTTAGCCTTCAGTTGAAGATACTCTTCTATGTTTCTTGGCAAAGGATACCCTTGAAGAGATGGAATATTTCTCTTTTCAGGATCATCTTCAGAGTAGAAGGATTTGATCTCCTCCCTAACTGCTGGAAGATCCAGAGGAAATTTTATACCTAAAGGAATCAAGGCAGTGGATTGATCAGGGTTTGAAATTGAAGCAGATGTAGTAGGTTTTTCCACAGTGGTTAGGATCAGAGGTTGTGAAGAAATTGGAAGTGGGGAAGGTACAGTGTCATCTTCAAGTATGACATTTGTTATCCTCCTTCTTTTGATTTTTGGAGTGCTTGGAGGTGTTGAATTTGAAGGTGTATTTGTGGGTTGAGTGGTGATTGGTAAGGTGACAAGGGCAGTTGTTGAAACAACATCTGTTGAAACCACTGAAGTATCAACAGTTGTTGATATAACATGTGTCTCAACATCTGTTGGTTTTGTGGTTTGAGGTGAAGAACTTTTGGGGATTTCAGGAGTATGTTTAGTGGTTTTGGAAGGTGTGGTTTTGGGTTGGCTGACCTTTCTGGTAGTCTTTCTTCTGTTTGAAGTACCCTGTTCTTCCATAGCCATCAAAACTTTCTTCTCCTTTTCAAATCTTTTGGCACCCTTTTGTTCCATTCTCTCTTTTCTGTTGGCTTTTTGTTCAGCAAAGGCATTGAGAGTCACATCAACCTTCTTTGTACCATCTGGCCTTAGAAATTCTACAACAGGTTTAGACTTTGGATCTGGTGGTAGATACAAACCTTCTTTTCCTTTCCTTTCTTTCCTTTCTCCCCCTTTTTGGCATCATCAGGGTTTTCTACATAAACAATTGTAGGAGGAGAAGTACTAGTGGTTTGAAGTAAATGAGCTTTGATGGCCTTTATGTCAGCTTGAGTATCCTTATACCTTGCTTCCATCATATTTCTGATCATTTGTAGCTGAATTTCATGCTGTTGATCAACATATTTCCTTTGTTGATGAAGCATAGGTTGGAAAAGTTGCCATAGCTCATTGGTGGAAGGAGCAGATGATGAAGCAGTGGATGGAGCCTTTGAAGATTGTAACAACTATTGCAACATATTTTTGATATCTGCCACAAATGTTTCAATTTTGTCAACTCTCTCCGTCAATTCTTTGTATTTTAAACCATCACGCAAGTGAATGGGATCATCTGATTTCCCACTAGCAGTGGTTGTATCAGCAATTGGACCAGAAAAAGTTTCCACTGGTTCATCCACTGATGCCCCTTTTTCTTGGTACTAGGGACTTCCCTCTATATTAGCTAATCTTATTTAACACACCAGTGGATAATTTGAAAGAATCAGTAGTGGTTGTATTCAAGGGAGGCTTACTGATGAAACTACTGTCCAGGTGTAAATCAGTGGATTCAACACCTGTAGTAGCTACTCCACTTGAACTAGCACCACGAGTTACTTGTAACTCTAGGGGTGTAACCTCCTCAACTGTTGATGGGTTAGCAAGGGTAGTGGAATCAGACACAGTCACTTGTTAGAGTATATTCTCAGTGATGGGTGGTTGAGAAGAACTGTTTAATGTCTGATCCATATCCAATGCGTTCAATAGAGGTATAATGGATGGTGGGATTTGTGAAGTGAGGATGGGAGTTGAAAGAGAATTTGCCCCGGGAGCAGGGATGTGGAAGATGGATTCAAGTGGATCCAGAGCTTCATAATGTGGTGTCCCTGTGTATACAACCCGATCCTTTTGTGAGGATGCAGGAGGAGTTTCAAGCTCAGGTTGAGATCTTTCTACCATCTGTTGTGAGGAAGTAGTAGCAGTGGTTGTAAGTGACTTTTGTGTTGTCACAGGAGTTACTTCTGGGATCTCATCTTCCAGAAGGTCCTTTTTAGATGGGTTGGTGGGCTTTTTGGATTTTCTTTTTGGTTTTTTGGTAGTTTTTGGTGGGGGTTGCACATCAGTGGTTGTGTTGTTGTGGTCACCATGAGCAGTGGGCTCAACAGCAGTAACCTGAGGAGTAGATGTGGACTCATCCAAAGGTTGCTCAGGTTCCTCTGTTTGTGTTTTCAAATCTTTTGACTCTGACAGCCTTATAAAAGTTTCAGAAGAAAGGCTGTTAATTTGACAAGAAGCACCTTGGACAAGCACTTGTGCATTATCCTTTGGGATTTTCTTTTGTAAATCGTAGCTCAAAAATCTTGGAAACCGCAAAATTGGTTTCTTCTATTCTTGTATATTATTTAAATTTTTAATCATATCATTGAAAATCTCTTCGGAGTAATTGAAATCAACTTCTGCCATGATAGCATAGCCCAAGTATTGGATTTTCAATACTATTTCATTAAAAGCTGTAGTTTTATTTGAAACACACATGAGTAGGGTATGGAATAAAAATTTAATGGGAGGTGGGAAATTCCCTTTTTGCAAAGTAGCTTTAGTCATTTATCCCACATACCCTCTTTTGATCAGATTTGTCTGATACTCATCTTTAGGAAAAGAATTTTTACCTGTGTGATCATTTGTCTCAAAAACCTCAGAGATGGTTTGTGGTGTGATGGAAACAAGAATTTCACCTATTTTGGATGTAATAGCCCAGGGCTTTTTGTCCTGAACTTCAGCTTTTGCATTTTTCCAGAATTCCCGTAGGGTTTCTTGATAGATTGGTGTGTTGCAGGTCAACAAAGTTTTGTACTTTGAAGATGAAAGAGCATCAATGACGGAGTGGAAATCTGTGTTTTGACTTGTTTTCTCAAGGGTGCACAAATTGTTGTGAGGGTTTTTGAGAGCAAGAGCCATGGTGATTTGAAGGTAGTTGCGAGAGGAGGAAGAAGATGAATGATTTGAGGGGTTTTGATGAAAACTGCTTTTGAAAGAACTTTTGAATTCGATACGGAAATGAAACCTCTGATTGGGGGTTTAATCAGGGTTTTATAAAGTGAAAAAGTGAATGCTGACGTGACATCGGTTACAAAGATCTGACGGCTAATAACTGCCCACATGACAACCTCTGATGAATAATGGATGACAGTTGTTTAGGAAACCACAGATGATCAATATCAGTGGTTTACCGTGGTGAAAATGAAAACAGTGGCTGACTTTTAACTATCAGTGGATAGCCATCGGTGATTAAAAACACTGATGTTTGACAACAATGATTATCAATGAAAATGAGGAAACAAAGGTTATCTTTCTGCAGTGGATAGTTTTCAACAATCAGATGTTTGAAACAAACAGTGGTTATGACAGACTTTTAAGGATTAATGAAAAATAACTATTTTTAAGGATGGATTTTTGATTTTCTGAAAACATTTTACTGCTTTTTATTCATAGGAAAACAGGATTTTGCCTGTTATTCCATGTTAAGCATGCCAATCCTAGAGATCAAGCTTTCAAAGGTGGATGTGTCTAATTCCTTTCTTAGCACATCTGCCAATTGATCTTTAGTATGAACATGATGCAGAGAAATCAAACCTTTTTCATAGCAATCCCTCACAAAGTGATGTCTGATGTCAATGTGTTTGATGGTTGAATGTGAAACTGGATTTTTGATGACATTTTCTGCTGCCTGACTGTCCAACATGAGAGGTGTCTTTAAGGCAGTGATACCAAAATCCAGCAGTTGATTTTGAAGCCATAACAGTTGGGCTGTGCAGCTTGCAGCAGCAATATACTCTGCCTCAGCAGTGGATGTTGAAACAGCTGCTTGCTTTTTGCTTTGCCAAGATACAAAGCAATCACCTAGAAATTGGCACCCTCCTGATGTAGACTTCCTTGTTGCATTGCATCCAGCAAAGTCACTGTCTGTGAAGCCCGAAATCTTAACATTCCCATTAGCAGGGTACCAGATACCAAGTGGGGGAGCACTTTTTATGTATCTGAGTATCCTTTTCACAGCTATTAGGTTAGACTTTCTAGGGGCTGATTGGGATCTTGCACAAACACATGTTTTTTTGGGTAAAGGGTTACCCCGGTGATTCTATATATTCACAACCAAAACAAACCAAGTAGTGTAGATCATCTACACTAGTTCATTCTTGAGACATCCCCCAAGAATGGAAAACAAGGAAAAACCAAACACGACAAAAACCAACTAAAACAACTAGACAAAAATCTAGAAACAATGACACCAAAAAACTACTTAATCAGCCACCATTGTCTTCAAATTCTTTTGTATTAATCTCCCATTCTCGAAGAATCTTGCGCACCCTTACGGTATCCTTTAATTTTGCTCCCATCAGCTTGTATCTCACTGTCTTTAGAATCACATCACTAACCAATTCAGGAGGTCGCAACTGATTTTTAAAGATCCTAACATTTCTCTCTTGCCAGATAGAATACGCGGCAGCCGCAACAAGAATCTTAGCAACGTAAACATCAGCCTTTTTAGAATAAACTCGAGCACTAAGCCAACCAATTACATTAACCCATTTCGGACAAACAGAGTTCATCCCCACCCTGTCTCGTATCGTAAGCCACACTTGTGACGAATACTTACATTCAAAAAACAAATGAGGGTGGGAGTCAAAATTCTCATAGCAATGTAAACAGCACATCATATTCATATTTTTCCTTCGAGCCAGATCCCATTGCAAAATTTTGTCTTGTGTAAGGAGTTTACCTTTCATAATCAACCACATCATAAAAGCGTGCCGTGGAATACATTGAGCAAACCAAACGATATTGCACCAGTCAACTTCCGGCTTTGTATGCCTAATCGAATTCCAAACAGTAGAAGCCGAGAAATCATTAAGATCAGCACCATCTTTCCAGCGTAATTTATCAGATTTTAACGTGTCCAGCTGAACATGATCAAGATGAATGAGAACGGGGAAAAGATCCCTCCAAGCCAACGGCAATAGCTACGCACCATTAGAATAAACATTCGCCACTGATTGATCCAATCTAAAGCCAGCATCATAAATAGTTCTTGGCGAGATAAAGTCACCAAGAGGCCCCACTTGCACAAACACATGTTGCAAACATGATATCTGGCCTAGATGCAGTTAGGTACAATAAAGACCCATTCATGCTCCTATATAGGGTTTAATCAACCAAATCATCCTTTTCATCAATCATGACTAGCTTGGTGGTTGCCATGGGTGTACTACATGGTTTACAGTCATTCATCTCAAATTTGTTTAAAAGTTCTTTAGCATATTTGCTTTTATGAATGAAAGTACCATTTTGTAGTTGCTTTACTTGGAGACCAAGAAAGCACTGTAGTTCACCCATTGCACTCATCTCAAACTCAGCTGTCATGAGTTTTCTGAACTCTTCACACATTTTTGAACATGTGCTTCCAAAAATGATGTCATCCACATAAATCTGGACAATCATCAGATCGTTCCCTCTCCATTTTAAAAACAGTGTTTTGTCAATTTTGCCTCTAGTGAAACCAATAGAGAGAGAAAGGTGGAAAGAGTTTTATACCAGACTCTAGGTGCTTGTTTCAAGCCATACAAAGCTTTATTTAGCTTGTAGACATGATTTGGATTAAATGGATCCTCAAAACCAGGAGGTTGACAAACATATACCTCTTCTTGAATCTTACCATAGAGGAATGCACATTTGATATCCATTTGAAACACCTTTATGTTGTGGTTGACAGCAAAGGCCTGGAACAGTCTGATAGCTTCCAATCTTGCTACAGGGGTAAAAGTTTCATTATAATCAATGCCCTCTTCCTGTCTGAAACCTTGAACCACTAGCCTTGCTTTATTCTTGACAACAATGCCCCTTTCATCAGTTTTATTTTTGAAGACCCACTTTGTGCCAATAGGACTCACACCCTCTTGCAGTGGTACAAGCTCCCATACTTGTTGTCTTTTAAACTGTTGGAGCTCTTCTTGCATGGCTTCCACCCAACTGTTGTCTTTCAATGCCTCTTGGTACTTGACTGGTTGATGAAGTGATAGAAAGCCAGCAAAAAGACAGATGTTTTGGGATTGACTTCTAGTGAGAACCCCTTCAATGATGTTGCCAATGATTTGGTCAGGTGGATGAGACTTCAGGAAGATTAAATCTCCTTTGTATGGAACAATGGCATTTAAGTGTGAGGGCTGCAGATGTGAATCTTCTAAGCTAACAACTGTTGGTGACTCTGATGATCCAATAGTGTCTTGAAATGGAGGTGGAGGGATAGGAGGAATTTGTGTGGAACCATGTTGATTTTTATCCACTGTTTGAAGATTTTTATCAACAGTGTTTGAGGATGTGGAAGCAGGGGTTTGAGGACTACTTTGGTCAACAACTGTTGATGTAGCAGTGGTTGAGCTTTGACAGCTGCTTTGAACATCTGCTGCTCTGGAAATGGATGTGAATTTCTGTTGTGGAATGATCACTTCATATCCATTTTCTGATGGAGGAGGTTGAGATGGACCTGCACTGTTAGTCTTGACAGAAACATTTTCAAAGGTGAATTTATCAAGATCAAATAACTCAGCAGGATTTGCAGGGATTTTCATTGAAGAAAGTTCATTGAACTTTACATTCAAAGTCTCTTCCACACACTTTGTCCTAGTGTTAAACACTTTGTAGGCCTTAGCAGTGGTTGAGTATCCCAAATGATATCCACTGTCTACTTTGGCCGCAAATTTTGAAATTGAGTCTTTTAAGTTTAAAATGAAACATGGGCAACCAAATACTTTAAAGTATGAGATCAGTGGTTTGATTTTATACAGAATTTCATAGGCAGACTTTTGATGCCTGGGGTTTATCAAAACTCTGTTCTGGACATAACAGGCAGTGTTTATAGCCTCTACCCAGAAAGTTAATGGCAAACCTGAATCAGCAAGCATGGTTCTGGCAGCCTCAATCAGTGTTCTGTTCTTTCTCTCAACAACCCCATTTTGTTCTGGTGTCCTTGGAATACTGTACTACCTTACAATTCCTTTTGACATACAAAACTCATCCAACTCCCTATTTCTAAATTCTGTGCCATTGTCACTCCTAAAGATTTTTACTTGCAAGTCAAACTGCTTTTCAACCTGTTTAACAAAGTCTTGCTGAATGCCTGCAGTCTCATTTTTAGAATGTAAGAAATAAGTCCATGTAAACCTAGAAAAGTCATCTACAATTACCAAACAATATCTTTTCTTTTTAAGACTCATGACTTTTACTGGGCCAAACAGATCCATGTGCAGCAATTGTAAGCACTTGGTTGTTTTGGACTCTTCTATGGACTTAAATGAGCTTTTATGTTGTTTTCCTTTTAAACAGGAAACACAATGCTTAGGACAGGTGAACAATTTTTGTGGAAGACCTCTTACAAGGCCCTGTTTTGACAAAGCAGTGATTGTCTTGAGATTTGTGTGCCCCAATCTTCTATGCCATAGTTCTGTCTCTTTGTTAGAGGCAGTTAAGAACAGACAGGCATCAGTCATGGAGCTCTCTTTTGACAAATCAACTACATAAACATTGCCACTCCTTTGAGCAACAAGTTGAGTTTTTCCAGTTTTTATTATTTCTTCAATCTTTTTGACCATTTCTGGTCCAACAATCCTACAACACTCATTAGAAAAGAATGACCCATAACCTTTGCCACTCATTTGTGAGACACTAAGGAGGTTGGATTTTAGATTTTCAATCATATTGACATTTTCAAACTTAACTTTTCCAGACTCTACTGTACCAGAACCTATCACCTTCCCTTTACTATTATTACCAAAAGATATATCACCCCCTCCATGAGTTTTGAATTCTTTGAGTAGGGATCTACATCCAGTCCTGTGCCTAGAGCCTCCACTATCTACATACCAAAGACTATCTAAGCATGCAGAAGCTCCCTGCACATCAAGTAAATAATTAGTTCAGGACGGTCTCTAAAGCCAATAAGGCTTTGAATGGGGTCTCAACAGTGTCTGAGTTAAGTTCTGGAACATGGACAGTGGTTAGCTCAGGGGTTTGAGCAGCTTTTGATACATTCTTTTCTAACCACTGTTGGGGACCATTTCCAATCAGCTGTTGATATCCAAAGGGATGCTTGTTCACTTTTGGTTTAGAAGGCCTTTTGTAAGCCTCATAAACATGTGGGACCCTTTGGTATGGAGGTTGATCTTTTCCTCTTTGGAATTGGTTAGCAGGGGGTGCATCTGTCACTTGAACTTCTCTTTTAACAGAGTTTTGGTTCAGCTGTTTTGTAACAGCTGTTTGGACAGGCACAAAAGATGGTTGTTTCTTGGTTTGTGATTTTGATGAACTCATGAGTGTTTTTGAAGTGTACTCTTCCTTTTTGACCTCAAATGTTTTGAGGTACACACACTCTTGAGTAAGATGGTTTGATTTACCACAGATGGTGCAGCTTTTTGAAGGCACAATGGTACTTGTTTTGTTAATATCATAAGATTTTAAATGAAAACAATATTTTGTCAAATGATTTTTCTTTTCACAAAAGTCACAAAACAAGTTTTTAATCTTTTCTCTCTTTTTCTTCTTTTCAGACTCCTTTGCAACAGAGTTTTGAACCACTGTTGGGATGTCCTTAAGAGGAATTACCTTGGCCTTTGGTGCTTTTACACCATCCACTGTGGTGAAGTCCATGGGTTTAAAATTTTCAAGGAGGTCACACTCATCAGACCAAGTGGGTTTTAATTGGTATTTCTCAATTTCCTCAAAAGTTGAGGACTCCACTGATTTTTCCAGAGTGATTTTGTTGCCACTTTTATCAGTTATTTTGATTTCCTAACCATCCTTGTTAGTGGGTATGATTTCAACAATGTTTTGAACAGATTCATTTTCAGCAGTGTTTTCAACTTGGTCATTTTTCCTGAAACCTATGCCAAATTTTACATTGCTTTTGATCTGTTTTTCAAGCTGTCACACCCTGACCGTGTTAAAACAACAAATCACGGCGGAAACGTCGGGAGTGTCGTAACAAAATCATTGTTTCACAACACATGGATAAAAGTTCTGTTTTATTGAATTAAGTTTATTACATTGTATTGAAACTAGAAACAAAACATGAACAAATTAACTTTCATTGTTATTAAGTCACTAATGCCTTGTCCATTCCTATGTGAGCATGCATCAATATCATCATCAATCATCATCAACTATGGTACCTGAAACATATGTGAAAATACGTCAGCATAAAAATGCCGGCGTGTACATAGGTTTTATGTGAGTGTTAGATTCATGGCTCGTTTACCTTTTGAAATAATTCAAACAACTTTGTTATTCGATATTAGAAAACTTAATTTTGTAAAATATTTATATTGTAATTTAAATAACCAAGTCAAAATAGATTAGTTATAATTCATAAAACCTCGATGCCATTAATCTTAACAATTGCCCAAGTGATCTAGATAACGTTTTTGTAATAAAACTCGAATGGTTTATATTGTTAGAAAAACCTTGTAATATAATTTCTTTTTGATAACAATTGCCCAAGTGATCTAGATAACGCAACAATATATAATGTGTTAAAAGCACTTATATATATGAAGTACCAACGGCGTATCCACCATGCTTTTAACACATTACACCCACCCCGTTACCTAATCACTTCCCTAACCCAATGGTTCAAACAGTTCAAATAATTCACATAGATCATACAGTTCCAAATGGTTCAAACAGTTCAAATAATTCACATAGACCAAACAGTTCCAAATGGTTCAAACAGTTCAAATAGTTCAGATAGTTTAATATAATCCATAGTATTTGTTTAGAAAACTCGAAATCATTTAGCACATATGAATAACCCCAAAACAGTTTAAAACAGTAAAAGAGGGGAACTATGTACTCACTTGAGAATGCTTAGAAGTCTTGAATAACAGCCAAGCAAAGCTAGAGGGATCACGGAATCAAACGGCACCTAATATAGGTAACTATGTTAATAAACCGGACCTAAATTGGAAGATTGGATAGGATGAGGTCTCGTAAACCAAATGAGTATTGGAACTCATGTGATATGGTTTAACGAAGCCTACATCCTAAAACGGAACCTAACCTAAGTGCTTTCGACCCGTTATGAGCCATTAAGGTAGCTTACGCTACTTTAACGCGTCGTTCGCGCAAATGCGCATTCGAGACGCCTAACTAGTCCTATGACAAGTACTATATGCCTAAACATGTTTAAATATGTTGCAAAATCAGTTAAGTGACAAAAGTTTAGGTTACATATGCTTAAAATCCAATTATGCGTGAAAAGGGCATTTTGGTCATTTACCTAAGGCATATAAACTACCCATCATACAACTAATTAAACTAAGTGACCATAAGGTATAACCTCAGAAGGTTATTCCCTATACAACTATGGTCACTAAATGTTGGTGCATGTTTGTGACAACAGCTTAGATTTGGTCTTTGGATATCTTGTAATTAGTTAAACGATAAACGGTTAGCGGGTTTAGCTTTGTATTAGTGAGATAATAGAGTTTGGGCTAAACAAAACCCACATTGGGTGATGGGGGACGAATTGGGCCTTGCCCAAATTCGCAGCTCATGAGGTTTAATCTAGCCTAAGTTGCAAACCTTGTGTTATATAAACAAGGTTAGGCTTTAGGGTTTAGGTTAATCAGCCAAAAACAATATTTGAGAGAGTAATTTCGTGAGAGCATAGACTTAGATGAAATTGTGTGTGGTTAGGGTTTGATTGATTGTAAAATGTTTGTTTGGATAATCAATAGAAACCCGGTTTGAAAGTGATTTGCTGTTTTCTGTTTCTACTCATTTTGCTATATTCTAATCAAGTGGATTTCGCACTCTTGATTGGAAAGACAATTCTGTGAAAATCCATACGTCAAGGGGACCTACAATTGGTATCAGAGCATTAGGCTCTTGAAGGCTCGGTTCAGAATTGTGATCCGCAGATTTCGGGTGGAAGGGTTTGAAATTTTCGAAAATTTTAAACCTGGAAACTAGGGTTTTCGAAATTCTTGAGTTTCTGATTTATTTATGCGTTTTTGTGTGTGTTTTGATCAATCTGCGTGTTTGATTTTGTTGATTTGCAGGTTTTCGGGATTGTTTTGGTTGATTGGTTGAGAAACTCGGCTGGACAGAATTGAAGATTTGAAGACTTTTCTTCGTGTTCTTCTTATTTTCGAAAAAAAATTGGACTGATTTGGTTGCTTGATCTTGCAGGAAATTGTTACGAAATCTTGGAAAAATCTGCTGAATTTGGAAAATATTTGATCAGATCCTGCGAAATTAATACACTGATTTGAACCTGCGAAATTAGCTGATCAGCATAGTTATCGGCGAAATTAAATCCAAAGGCGACTTTGGTAATCGTATAATTTTCCACAGCGAAATTATCACGGTTTTGGCGACTTTACCAGTCGTCGTAATAGCGAATTTAAGCAGCGAATTTGGCAGCGAAATTGATCAGCGAAATTACCTTAACTGACCAGCGAAATAAACCAGCAAAATTAAGTACAAGACCAGCCGCGAAATTAAGTGACTTACCAGCGAATTTAAAAGAGGATTTAAAACCAGCAAAGTTAAAAGGGTGGAATCTTAGTTAGCAAGCGTCGATAAAAGTTGACTGTTTTGCAAATAGAAATTTATCCACAGCTCGTTTGACAGAACCGTCTGCACCGTTGCATTCCTCATATTTTCAGGGCAAAAAAAAAAAAAAAACCTCTGGAAAATCCCAAATACGGTTTTTGACATTATATATCATTGGATTCGTCTTTTCGAGACGATTCTAAAGGTGTAATTTGATAACCACTGTTTTCGGAGATATTTTGTACAGTTTTACCAGTCTGTTTGCGTTAAAATGTCGAACATGACAAAATTGAATGCACCTAAGATGATGAAGGTGGAGAATTATCTTACATGGAAGGACAGCTTCAAATCCTTCATTGAATCTCAGGATGCACGTATGTGGATCTGTATTGAAGATGGGTACATAAACCCAACACACGATTATGAGGGCAGACCACGTAGAACAGACTATGTGAACATGAAAGAGGATGATAAAAAGATGTATGAGGCTGAAAAGAGAGCCTTGGCTGCGATAAAGATGTCCTTACCTGATAGCATCAAGCATACCTTCACAAAGTACACTAATTCAAAGGATATGTGGGATGCATTACAAAAGCGATATCAGGGAAATGAGAGTGCCACTCAGGCATTCATGGCAGAGATAGTGTCAGTTGATGAGGCTGAAACTACTGTGAGTGATGCTGAATCTGAAGTGAAAAATGCTGAAGCTCAAGTAAAAAATGCTGAAGCTCAAGTAGAAAATGCTGAAGCTCAAGTGGAGAATGCTGAAGCAAAAGTGGATGCTGAAGTAGAGAAAGAGAGTGAAGCTGAACAGGTTGTTGCTGATGAAAATACAGAAGTTCATAAGAAAGAGGTACAATCTAATTATGTATGTTTGAGATGTCGTGAACTACAGGGTGAGGTTGACAGGTTGTCAACACAAAACCAAAGTCTGGTAAGCGAGATGTCTAACATAAAAGAAGCAAACTTTTTTGCTAAAAGAAATGAATCTACATACTTGAAGAAGATAAGAGGTTATGAAAGTGAAATTGAAGCTTTAACATGCAAGTTAAATGAAAAACTTCAAGTAATAGATTTAGCTCATGACATGATGGCTGAGAAAACAAAAGATATTTCTGAAAAATGCAAAGAGTTGTCAGATGCACAACTCAAAATTGTTGAACTTGAAAAGAAATTGAGTCAATTCAGAGATTCGTCTTTTGTTATGAAACACATGATGGGTGGGTTAAAGAAGAGTAATGACAAGACCAGTGTGGGCTTCCAGGGCTTTAATGAAGTTCCACCTCCTCTTAGTCATGACTATTCATTCCTGCCTAGTGAAAATGAGCTAGCAGACTTTATGGCATCTGCACCAAGTAGATTCGGATCCACATCAAGTCAAGGTGATGGATCTGAGAGTGATGATGCTAAGAAGAACAATAACAGGGAACCTTTGAAAAGGAAAAATTCACCGCCTAAGAATAAAAATCAAGCTTTTGTTAAAAAGATTAATTTTGTTCAAGGTAGTGATATGAAAAATGAAACAACTGTTATTGAAAATGAATCAAATGTAGAGTTTGCTAAAAATAAAAACAAAGAAAAATCTGAATCCAAGCAAACTAAATAAGGTTCATCCAAGGGATCATCACCATCTGATAAGGGATCTACCTTAGAGACTACAGGTAAGAAGTCTTTGAAAAGGAGATCGTGCTTCAAGTGTCACATCAAAGGACATGTAGCTAGCTGCTGTCCTAACAAAAAGAGTGAAGCACAAATGAGTGAAAAACAGAGAGGGAAATTACCTGAGAAGAAAGGTGATAGTGAGGAGAAAGGATCAAATTCTCAAAAGAAATCTGTTCCTAAGCAACCAGAAAATGTTGCTGTTGGTGAAGATAAGGCTGAAAAAGGAACTCCACAAGTTCCTCGTTTTCAAAGAAATCAACCAAGATTTCAGCCTAGATCTCCACCAGGCAGATATGAGAGACCTAGAAGCAGTTCACCTAGAATGAACAATTTTAATGGAAATGCAAGTAATTTCAGAAGTCAAGGTCAATATCAAAATCGATACCAAAATAATGGTGGTCGAACTTTTTATAACTATGGCTTTAGAAATTACAACAATAATGCTTCTTGGAATCAAAATTCTAGGTAACAAAATCAAAATTTCCAAAGGTCAAATAGTCCAAACATGTATAGGAACCCTCAGGACCAAATACCTAGTGGAAATCAAAATCAAATTCCATCAACAGGTCTGAGATCCAAGACTCCAGTTAGGAGTAATGGATATTGGATGGATGTTCAAGTGGTTGGTGAATTTGGACGACCCAAGACCATTAAGGCTTGGGTCCCCCAATCTAACTAATTTCTTAGTTGGTGTGTGCAGGAGCTGCTAAGGAGGATTATCAACTTATGTTGATAGTGGCTGCTTCAGGCACATGAAGGGGGATGTGAGATTGTTGATATATTTATATTGATTGTTTTAAATTGAAGTTCAAAGTGCTGAGTCGACACACTAGATAACCTGGCAGATCTTTATACTAAAGCTTTTGACAGGGCTCGCTTTGAACATTTAGTCGAACTCAACGGGATGAGGAATCCTGAATAACTGTTTTTTCATAAGAATTTTTGTAAATAGTTTACTGCTTTTCTTAAAAATCAAAAATAAAAAAAAATTGAAAAATCAAAACATAAAAAATAGAAAATTAAAAATGAGTTCACCGTGTGAAAAAAAGAAGAAATGATAGTACATCAGCAAGTTAGACTGTCACACTGAAAATGAATTAAATTGCTTAAGTGTGATAGCAACTTCATCATATGATGTACCAGTAGGCAAAAAGCATGAAATAATCAACTTACCAAAGTGATATAAACCTAAATGAACTGAGTATGAGTGGGGAAAACATCAGTGGTGTATGGTTTAATGACCTTAAATCTTGCGTTGATAGATTGCCAAAATCTGAAGTTTTGGGTCTTTATACTGTTATTTCATCTGGGGATATCAGGGGTGTCCTTCTGCTGCATCCAGATACATGCTGACCTAGACACACCCAGGATATCTTAAAAGAGCTAAAAATGCCAAAACCCTGAAAATGAAGAAGCTCTCAAAGAGAGTTATTCAAATGTGCAAAATGCATAAATCGTACCAAAAATGGTATTTGTCTTAGCCCTCGTTAGATATTTTGGTCTCTCTGCTGTACGGAAGTACTGACCTGTTCACCAATTATCTAAACGTTGAAATACAAAACGGATGAATTCAGTATACTCACCTACTACGATCAATCTTTGTGCATACCTTGATCGCGGGGGTATATCCTGAAGTGGGACACGCTAGTATATCAGAAATAAAATTACCTTAACGTATCATACGGTAATGGTACTTGAAATGTTCATGCATTTTGTTTAAGTGGACAAACATACTGGTAATCGTCTTGGACTGCTTTTCATGAAAAATTAAATAAAGAATTATCTAATAGTGTGAAACAGTTTGATTTTGTTGATATGATCTTCTTACCAGTGATTCTCACAAAAATAGAGTGTTTATTGCTTTTGTATTTACTTGCTTTCAAAAAATATAAAAATCCAAAAATAGTGTCTTTTTCTGTTTAAAATTCTTAACGTACGGAAGACTGTTATTCTTGGAGGAATTGTTACTGATAGGGGGAGATGGTGTTAGAAAGTGAGTTCAAAATTTTAAATTATGCGGGTTATAGGGTGTGTGATTAAAAAGTTTTGCGTGTTGGTGATAAATTGAAAATGCTTAATCTGTGATACAGTTTAACTATCTCTTGAAAAATAATAATTTATTTAACTTTGTTGAAAATTTCTTATGGTTTCTCGAGATGTTTGTTTAATAGCATACAGATTGAAGCAGTATGTTGCTGAGAAGTTGCTGTGTTGCTGAGAAGTTGCTGTGAAGATGAGAGTTTGATTGGATGCATGGTAGAACCTCCTTTCTACATTACAGACAAAGATGAAGAGTTTGAAGATTGCTATACATATGCTGAACTGGAGTTTACTCAAACGCTAAAGTTTTTGAAGATTTGGTGATTGGATGCATCAGCTTAGGGGGAGTCTGTTGCTGAAAGTGCTATTGAAGCTGAAGCTATCCAAAGACGAAAGACAGTGCAAGACTACATGAAGATTGCAAGATGATTGAAGACAAAGTTATTTTATGAAGCTATTGTCAAGGGGGGGGGGGTTTGTTGGTGCATGTTTGTGACAACAGCTTAGATTTGGTCTTTGGATATCTTGTAATTAGTTAAACGATAAACGGTTAGCGGGTTTAGCTTTGTATTAGTGAGATAATAGAGTTTGGGCTAAACAAAACCCACATTGGGTGATGGGGGACGAATTGGGCCTTGCCCAAATTCGCAGCTCATGAGGTTTAATCTAGCCCAAGCTGCAAACCTTGTGTTATATAAACAAGGTTAGGCTTTAGGGTTTAGGTTAATCAGCCAAAAACAATATTTGAGAGAGTAATTTCGTGAGAGCATAGACTTAGACGAAATTGTGTGTGGTTAGGGTTTGATTGATTGTAAAACGTTTGTTTGGATAATCAATAGAAACCCGGTTTGAAAGTGATTTGCTATTTTCTGTTTCTACTCATTCTGCTATATTCTGATCAAGAGGATTCCGCACTCTTGATTGGAAAGACAATTCTGTGAAGATCCATACGTCAAGGGGACCTACACTAAACATGCTTGGTCGGATCCTAATGATCGACCAAATGGGTCAGGTTCGAAAGTCTAAGTGGTTGTTAAGACCGCTTATCTTACGACCCTATACAAGCACTAGACAAAGAGTGACAAGTTAAACATGTCAAAACATGTTTAACTAAGTTAGAAAACGGGTTTTGATACCCAAAAATAGTTTGGTTGCAAAATACGCATAAATACGCATTTTGACCGAAACTATGACTCGTCACCACGCCTAATCAACGTGGAAATTAGTAGGTATAGTCACAAGGGACTATAACCATCGTGATTATGCTCACGTTGCCAAGTGGGTATTTATAGATTTCGGACCACCGTTAGGATCGTTCCTCGATAAATGAGCTTCAATCTTGGCCCTCCATGTGTACCCACTGATTTGGAATACTATGGGTGTCCAAAACCAGCTCATGGTATTGAGAATTTTGCATAAATAACTCCTGAAATTCGATCCAGTTGCTGAATCAAAGAATCTGCCTAGATCAGTCTCTGGCGCCCCGTGAGAGGCCTGTCGCGTCCCGCCAGAGTCCAAAATGGCAGAATGTTAGAAATGGTCCCTGCATGCAATAAACTCAGTTTTTGACACATTTAAGCCCCGTCAACCCCATTTCAATGCTCTATAATGAAGTTAAAGCATAGGGAACATGAAATATGCTTAAAAATATCTCAGATGTCGGTTCGTTTGCTCGTACGGTTGCGTTGTTCGGTTAATTACGATGAAACACGAACAGACGCGAAAAACGATTCAAATTACGCGACGAATGGATTTTTAGCATGCCAATCACTAAAATAAAATATTTCAATGATTACAAAAAATTTTGGATGTCCGAATATATTCAGAATGTAAGATATGCGCGAAAATGCAAAGTTATGCCCTTTTTGACGCTTTTAGTCCCTATTGATCAAAAAGTTTATTTTTGCGCACCAAACACCTCAAAGCCTATTTATAAGCTATGTAAAGGATAATTAGGGCATATTTAACTTATGATCAAGTTCCGGAATATTTGTTACTATTCGATTCGGTATACTTTTGCAGTTTGACGCATATAGTCCCTACGATCGAATAAACATGATTTCGACACACCAAACCCTCCAAAACTTATTTCTAAGTTATGTAAAGGTTATTTAAGGTATGTTAAGCCTATGTCACTATTCCGGAGTGTTTGTTGCATTAAACTGAAAACGTTTACGCATCAGTTCGCGTATAACTTTCTAGAAAGTGATTTAGAGCTCGAAATCGAACAAGAATTGATATGTGCAAATGATATACATATTTATACAAATCCCAAGTATGAAACACAATATTTCATTGATTTGGTATTTTTTTGATGGTCGAAGAGACACAGATGTCATAGTCTCCCCGACTTTAGGAAATTTCGTCCCGAAATTTATTCGTAGGAGTCTGTCTGTGACGTTGTGTTAAATAATTGTCTTGCATGGAATCTATGGTGTTATCTATTTGCGTAAGGTAACCCATCAAAGATATTAAAGGCATAATCTTGTCATTTCCCAGTGGATATACTTCAGAAATGAAGATGAATGGATGATTCATTTTTTTTCTCCACAGGTTCTTCATCAGAAGTGGGAATGAAGGATTATAGAATAAGATATTCATTTTCCCTTGATGGATATTTTTCAGAAGAGAAAATGAACGGATGATTCATTTTCCTCAACGGGTTCTTTGTCAGAAATGGAAATGAAGGAATAATCAAAAGGATATTCATTTCCCTCAATGGATATTCTTCAGAAGCGAAAATGAACGGATTGAGTCATTTTCCTCAACGGGTTCTTCGTCAGAAATGGAAATGAAGGAATAATCAAAAGGATATTCATTTCCCTCAATGGATATTCTTCAGAAGCGAAAATGAATGGATTGAGTCATTTTCCTCAACGGGTTTTTCGTCAGAAATGGAAATGAAAGAATAATCAAAAGGATATTCATTTCCCTCAACGGATATTCTTCAAAAGCGAAAATAAACGGATTGAGTCATTTCCTCAATGGGCTCTTTGTCAGAAATGGAAATGAAGGAATAATCAAAAGGATATTCATTTCCCTCAACGGATATTCTTCAGAAGCGAAAATGAACGGATTGAGTCATTTTCCTCAACGGGTTCTTCGTCAGAAATGGAAATGAAGTAATAATCAAAAGGATATTCATTTCCCTCAACGGATATTCTTCAGAAGCGAAAATGAACGGATTGAGTCATTTTCCTCAACGGGTTCTTCGTCAGAAATGGAAATGAAGGAATAATCAAAAGGATATTCATTTCCCTCAACGGATATTCTTCAGAAACGAAAATGAACGGATTGAGTCATTTTCCTCAACGGGTTCTTCGTCAGAAATGGAAAGGAATAGAGTTAACTCTAGACACATGACAAAACTTGCTGTGATTTCTGTGCATTAAATTCTATAATTATGTATGCATCCATAATTAAGTAATTCCTTGCACAGTCCGCAGAGTTTGTTTTATAATGTGAAAGGGGATAGAATTTGAACAAGCTTGAGATAACTTTGATTAGGTCAACACATAAACACATAAGCACATAATTGTTTTCTTGGTTATTAATTTTTTATCAATTTGTTATTAATTGTTATTAACTTGTTGTCGATTTGAACATGGGTATTCAAGGTACACCAGGAACCCAGTCGATGGACTTCAACGTCCTCAAGAATCTATCTGAAAAGATAGGATGATCTTATAAAAATTTCGATTTCGATTACAAGGAATCGTAACATTCGAATTAGGGTACACAAGGAATCCAATTAGGGACTTACGGAAGTACCCTTAGGTACCCTATTAAGGATTTATAGTGGTACTTTGGGTATTTGTCCAAAGTTATAACTTGCGCCTTGTACTTCGTTTCCTTGGAAGAAACGGGTACTTAGGATTTTTGTGGAGATCGTAAGTGATCATAAAGTGGAAGAATCTTGAGAGTAGGTTATTTTACAAGGAATGCGGTTCCTTGATTGTCGGTATCGTAGGGGATATGTTGTTTATACATGCAACCACATTTGTACATTGCAATGTAAATAAAAGATTTATTTATAAACAACAACAACTGTTTCATAGATCTTGACAACAAAAGAAAATAATACATAAGGCTCGATTATTTCTAAACAACGTCGTCTTCCAGTCGGTCAAATGCTCATCCCTGTGCTGGATTCGCATTAGCAAGCTTTGGGCAATTTCTTCGGAAATGGCCCATCTCGCCACAGTTATAGCAAGAACCTGGTGGAAAATGAGCTTGAGCAGGATTGTTGTCAGCTTGATTTGGTGCAGCTGCAGCTCGGAAAACCCTCGGTGTATGACCTATAAGTCCACAAATTAGGCATTTGCGGCACTTCACACTAGCATGATGATGAAGGTTACATTGGTTGCACAAGGGTGCAGTTCCGTTGTATGGCTTCCTAGCAGGGGGTTGAGCTGGTTGGTTGGGGATAGCTTGATCATTGTGAGCAACCACGGCGAAGTTCTAAGAAGCCTTTCGCTTCTTCGACTTCTTGGAGGGTTTAGTCTGCTCATCCTTTGGTTTCGATTCATCGGTTGGTTTCTTATCACCCTTTCGGAAAAGTTTACCTTTCCTGATCTGAGATTCAGTCAAGGTAGCGGATAGCTCAATGGCCTGTCTAACTGTAGTGGGGTTGCTACCAGTAACAATGTCTTGTACTGAGTCAGGGAGGCCGTCAATGTACTTTTCGATTGCCTTATCCAAAGGCGTAACCATGTTCGGGCATAACAGACTTAACTCCTCATAACGGTTCGTGTAAGCTCGATGCTCACCACTATCTTGCTTAAGATCATCAAATTCCCTTTCAAATGCCCTAATCTTGTGACGAGGATAGAATTCCCTCATCATTAGGGCTCGAACACTTCCCAGGTTTGAGCCTGTGCCACGTCGGCACCCCTATCCCTCATCACACCATTCCACCATGTTAAAGCTCGTTTCTCAAAGACACTAGATGCGAATTCAACCTTTCGCTCGTTTGGACACTGAACATGTCTGAAGGTGCTCTCTAGACTCTTGAACCATTGCACAAGTGCAGTCGCTCCTTGAGACCCAGAAAATTTTGATGGCTTAGCTGAGTTGAATGTCTTGAAGTTACAGGGAGCATTATTGTTGTTATTGTAGACTTGGTTTACTTGTGCAATGAGGTTTGTGAGTACAGCAGCCATTTGCTGCGTAATGATAGCTGCCAGTTCCTCATTAGGTCTCTGATTGTCACGTCGAGGAGGCATTCTAAAAGAGGAAGCATGAGAGAAAACAAGTGAAATGACATTGGGTGAGAATAGAATGTTACAATAACCGACCAAAAAGGCATGGATGATGGTCATTTGTTCGTACCACGAAGCAAACAAACGACACACAAAAGCTGAACAAAGTAAATAGGTCCTCATAATGTATCGCGAAGACATGCTTTAGCCTATAAGTGGACACTCACCCTAAGAGTTCCCAGGTAAGAGTGACTGGTCCGATTATGTGGATTTGTACGAACACTCTAGACCTAGACAGAAAACTCAGGATACAGGCATCCACTCTTCCAGATTGCACGTGTTCACACTATAAGACCCAAACTTTGACGAGATTTTGAAAACTTTGAAGGTTCAAAACCTTATAATAAATCATCCTAGAACATATGATTGGTTTTCAAAGCGGATTTGAAATTTGTGTTCTTGTTGTGGTTGTCGCCTAAAGATAGGCGACGGTATTGTTTTATGACTAAACGCAAGTGAACTTGCGTTAGGGTCCTAGGAAGGTTATAGCTAGGTCAAAGCATTACTAATAACCTAATTCTGTCACACCCCCAAAATACCACATGCAGAATCACCGCGGGGCGTGTGACGTACCAGGATCCAAGCCACCAATCACATTGAACTACGCATAATATAATAATATTTAAATAAAACATTCCATTGATTTCAAGATATAAATCCAAGTCATAAGTTAAACCAAAGTAGTTGTTTAGCGGAAGCATAATGTAAACTGTAAACTGTAAATCAATTGTTTCAAAACAAGTGTTCATAATCAACAAATCAAGCATCCAAGAGTCTCGACCAATGACCACTCTAGCACTCCCAGATAGCAAGTCCATATCAGGAATCTAACGACCTGCAAGGCATGTAACGACGAGTCAACAACAAAGTTGAGCGAGTTAACAGTTGGTTGTCCATTTTAAAGTTGTTCCAAAAACCACGAGTTCATTCGAAAACCATGAGTTATCCAATTCATTGTTTCCCAAACCATAACCAGTGGGGGCTACCCCATGTAACCACTAGACCCGTTACCATATCGACAACTGACTGGAGTCATGTTTATGTGCCCTACGTCAATGTCTATCATCATTGACTAAGTGCCCAGATCCATTAGTCCACTCCCGTCCTCTGCGGCACGGTGTGAGGCTTGTCAAACCTAATAGCGCTATTTAACTAATGACCCGCTCGCCATTGGCCCGGTGATTAAGTCGATATAAAAATGAGGGACTTCATGATAGAGTTTTGTCTAGTAAGTTATATGTCGTCATCCTTACTACAGAGGATGGAGGTACGTAATCTACCCAAGGAGAATACGCAGGTTTAATGTTGTCATCCTTCCCATGGAGGATGGAGGTACATATTCTACCCAAGGAGAATATGCAGGTTCCGTTTTAGTTTCTTAACCCATTCCCAAACCACCCGGAATCCCATGCCTTGTAGAAAGTGTGAACTCACCTTGGTTTGCTCGGTATGACTAGTTACTTGATCACACTTAATCAGTCAAAGCCTATGATGTTCAGGTACACAAAATCAGTTTACATTCACGTTGTTCACATATATCACGTATCCAACATACACGTTACGCGAGTAGCAAGTAAGACACACGTGTTTACACAAATCATAATGGTTAATCATGCAATCCATTAATCTATAACGTTTGTCGTAAGGTCACATAACAAGTGTTTTGTTCCTAAACAAGTCTACATCCCATGCTTATGACACATATCAACATTCACAGACGTGCTGTCTATACATACAGGTTTAGTCAAGGTTCTCATCTGATTAACATCATTACCTTGCAACAGATTGGCTTTTATAATCAAACTACTCGATTCACACAGTTCGTTCACGTCATATACCTCATACTGTTTCATTGTCTATCATACACTTTCATTATACTTCATACATATCAGGCAGACAATAAATCATTCAAGTTCCCTACCCATGAGGTACCATACACATGATAAACCACAGTCCCTTGATAAACCACAAACAGACAATAAACCACATGATAAACATCAAGCTGTTCGTTGGCAGGTGTGTGTGAAGAAGCACTATGTTTTGTCGGCAGAAGGGTGGTGAAACGCCAAGTATTTCGTCATCATGCAGGTGACGAAACATAATCTTAAGTGTGTGACGAAACATAATTTTCGTCGTGGGCAAGTGTATGACGAAACCTACTTTCGTCGTGGGCAAGTGTATGACGAAACATACACTTTCGTGGTGGACAGGTGTGTGGCGAAACATACACTTTCTGCCGTCACATCATCGTTGCAACCCTAACCATCATCAATCCATTTCTACGAAGCACCTAATCAAGTTTATGCACCCTAAACTCCAAGCATATCATCATTCACATCACGGTTTCTATGCGTTAATCACCACTCAACCTATCAGACTTGATCAACATAAACAAGTTCCATATCCTACCAACATATGTACGATAATTAGTTTCTAACAACATCGATCCAATATACATCAGTTTATCGATCCAACATAACACAATACATCATGTAACATCAAGTTTATGGACATCACGATCATATTGATTTTAACAAAAACCCTAACTCATAGTTATTCCTACACTAGCAGCACATTAATCACTCAATGTAAAACATGTTAAAGGATTAACTCTAGATAATCAAAATATAATAACCAAATCAGGAGATGTACGAAAGAGCGCTGGATTCAAGAGAGAGCAGGGCTTCGAAGGGGGTGGAAGACTGCCGTCGAAGACTAGAGAGAGCCTAGGGTTTGTTAACTATCGTCATACGTATAAGTGTGTGAATATAAGGCAAATATAACTGCTTTGAACTTAGGCCTCACCTGGGCCACAAGCCCACACAGTGAAACTCCTCTGGTGAAACTCCCCTGGTGAAACTCCTCTGGTGTTTCATCGAGACCCATAAGTGACGAAAGTCCTTCATGCCCAAACATTAAACCCACCACACAACTAGCATTAAATCATTCTACAATGATATTAACGATACAACGCTCAACGAAATGTAAAACCGGATTCGTAAAACAGGTGACACGTGAAGGAAAGGTTTTGAAATCTAGGGTTGTCACATCATCCCCATCTTGAAAGAAATTTCGTCCCGAAATTTGATAAGCAAACCAAAAGTGACACGGTAACTCAAAAGTAACACAAGGCGGCAAAGTGCTAGATTAGGATGACTGTGGATTTTTCCTCGGGTACCACATCATCCCTAACTTGAAAGGGAATTTCGTCCTGAAATTCGCCAATGATACCAGAAGTTGATACAACCGTTAAAACTGCTGAGGGTAGTAGGGCTTACTTCGATCATTGCGTTCCCTCGTGAACTCCGGTCCACATTTTGAGTTCCAACGAACTCCGACGAACTCCCACGGGATAACTCGAGGGTAGTAGGTATCACAAATGTTTTCTTGGTCAAACGTTTCTATAGGTTCGAGTCATACTGTCATCGTGAATGTTACCCAATTCACCAGGTAACTCGAGTTTGTGAGCCATGTCACCGATTCGTTCCAGGAATCCGAATGTCCCAACGCATCGTAAGCTAAGCTTGCCACGTTTTCGATAGCGTACCGCACCCTCCCAGGGTGAGACTTTCGATTATGACACGTTCGACTACATCGAACTCCCAGTGTTTCCTAAGCTTATCAGCTCTCCTGACAGTCACGCGTTGCCGTCAACAATTTCCGATCTAAGCACTTTTCCCAAGAGTTTCAAGTACAAATCCTGGATCGGTGATTAGGTTGTCACTCCCCTTAGTCCAACAAGAAGATTGGTATTATCATCCATACAATGCCTCATACAGAGCTATATGCATACTTATATGGTAACGGCTGCAGCAGATCTCACCCAAAGATGTGTGTTCTTCCAAATGTTTACTAAAGTCAACCATGCACATGCTCGCAGCATGCCTTCGTGCATCAGGATGGTCTATTACTCTGTCCGGTTGTCCTTTAGTGATAAGTAATGCTCATGTCTAGGCGTGAGCCAAGGGTGTTGTGTAATGCCTGTTATGAATCATATGTAGTTCGAAATCGGAGGTAACAGGAGTTGGCACCTCGTGCCTAATAGCCGCCTCTCTCAGAGGTACATTCACAGCTGTGAAGACTCATCAATTTCCTTGATTGCAAGAAAGTGTGCTGGTATCGTGAGACAATCAACGATCTCCCAGGTGATATTGTTTCCGGTTCGAGCTCTAGGTAGCCTAGTGACAAAATCGATGGCAGTCTATTCTCGTTTCCATATAGGTGTTTCTGGTTGCTAATACTTCACCTTGACTTTCCCACAAGTCAAAAATCATTCCCATACCTAGCTAGGTGGGTCTTCATGCCCGATCACCAGTAGAAGGTTTATAAATCCTAATGTCTCTCATCAAAAACCCAGACGACTAGAATATCGAGGCCGGTGCTTTGCTCAACTTAAATTTCCTACAGTTACTGTATAATGAGATCCACACTTGTTCCATGAGGTAGCGAATATCGTCTGACCTGCCAAGGTTGCTTCTCCATGCCCCGCATGGGTTGAACTTGAAAATCCTCTTCCTTCAGTTCTCCAGTTTGAACAGGGCGAGTCGGATCAGGTAAGTTAGAGTCGATAGTGAGCTGCAAAGCTCGTGCACGTTCAAGTTTCATAGTTGTAATCATCCAAAAGTTCCCTCCAGCGATGCCATTAACCGATTTAGCTCTGTCGAAGCCAAGGTACACGGGAGGCCCTTGTGATCGGTCTAAATAACGCATCTGGTACCGTCCAAGTAATGCCTCCATCTAAAATCCCAAGGCCACAGTTTTCACCGCCAGTTGTGTGTAGTGAAGTTCCTCTTTGTAACTCCATCACGTAAGTCATCACTCTCTCGTGTTGCGTCGGTGTGTAACTGGGACTCTGATTCAGACCATCATGGTATACCACTAAATCACCCGCACCCTCGGGTAAAGACGATGCTCAGTGCATTGCAGAGTTGGAATTCGAAAGCTGAAAAGACGTCCTCCTGTTTCGTCTTTCACGAACACAGCACCCTACTGTGCTAAAGAGATATAAGCTGTGTGACCTTCGAAAATCATGTGGGTAAGCTGCGATAGTATCTAGCGAAACCAAGGAATTGTTGCATCCCCAAAGGAATCTTTGGTGTCGATCAGTTTCTAACAAGATGCATCTCAGTGAGATCCACATGTATTCGCACTCCGTTGGTTACATGATCAAAATGCATCTCTCGAATCTAGATGTGACATTTAACAAGACCTTCGCACGTAATGGCTCCTCCCACAGAAGCACTGAAATAGGATACATATGCCACCCATGGTGTTCCTTTCTCATGGTCATGATTCAGAACGTCATCAACAAATACGGTCGATTCATGTGATCCCTGAAGCTGTTGGTGTGTTGATCAACTCAATGATCATGGCGTACAAAGTTGAAATGGCTGCATTGCGTTCGATATGTTGTTCTAAGAGCATTCTCCTCTTGGACTTTCATCTGATGATAGTTCGTTCGCTAACCAATCCTCGAATGGAAGCTTGTTCCTCGCAACTGGTCGACAGGTGGCCAATACATGGTCGAGACAAGCGGTTCCTAACTGTCACCTTGTTATGTTCTCGATAATCGGTACACATACGAAAAGGCTTATCTTCACTGGTATAACTGGGGATCCCCAAAGCGAAAAAATAGATCCGATAAAACTCATGTCCAATAGTTCCTGAAGTTGATTAGGCAGTTCCTGCAACCTTCCTGGTGTAAGACAATAAGGAATACTAGTAACAAGGGCTGCTTCTGACATGATACTGATCTGATAATCCACCTGACGATGTGAAGGTAAACCAGATAGTTCTTCTGGTAGCACTTAGGGAGAAATCATGAACAATTGGTGGTTCCTCGATCCTCTTTTCCTTAGCCTTGACATCAGTAATGTGTGCTATCATAGCGGGGTAATCCTTCCGTGGACACTTCTGGCCATCACTGTTGAATTGATGCTAACCTTTGCACCACTCGGATACTTTATGACAGATGACAACTTTCCCCTCACAGGGTATAACTGCGCGATATCTGGTTAACCAACCCATACTGACTACTGCATCAACACCATCGTGGATAGTAGAAGGAAGATCGATGTCGAAAACTTGTCCCACACGGTTGAATTTGCATCCCTACAAACATATGATGCTTCAATTGACTTGCCACCAGCCTTTCGAGAAGCATCAGGGTTAAACAGGACAAAGACGAAGCGATTAGCTACCCGTACAAGCTTCCATGTTGCCACCATCCTGGCGTCGCCCACGCCAACCCTAAATGCCCTTCCATGAGCATCATTTCCAGTGTTGCTGTTTTCATTACAAGGATTTCCAATACTGTCGTTGTTCCTTTGGTCGTTGTCTTCTTAACTTAATAACGGCCAATCCATGTTGTAGGCACCTTTATTTCCATACTGTAGGCTAGGGTTACGAATACCTTGTTGTCGCTGTGACTGCTGCCCCCAATGTCGTTGCTCGAAACGAAGCCCTACGATTTTTCACCATCAAAGTCCATCTTTTCACATTCTGAGCCACGTCCTAAAGCGCTACTCACTGTGCTGGCAGTTACGCATACCACACTATGGTCAATTATCATCACTTATGCCCCGATTGATTCGTAAGAGTTGACTCCCATAAATTGCTGACTAGTGTTACGGACTCGATTGAAGTCAATTCGCTGATGTTCGTTGCCGGTAGTCGGGGTCGTCCAAATACTGAGGTTGGTAAAGTGCTACGCTCATCCTCTTGTCCATCGATGTTGCAAGTTGTTTGAGTAATACAAGGTCTGTTACGAGAGTGTTTCAGAAGTGTTCACACTTCGGGATCTAAGACGTCAATACATGAGTTCCAGCAAATGAAGAGGAGTGAGAAAGGTATCGATCAATCATTCGACGCTGCGACATCCAACTCAGGGACGTTTGTATAAGCACCTAACATTTTACATGGTTCGCTAGGTGTTCAGATGGGTGTTCAGGTAATACTCGATAGCATCGAGATTCGAAAGGATCCAAAGAGGAATGAAAAGTTCATGTTCGAGTAGGGGACAATCACTGCTATGAACCCTATAGGTTTGTTATGTTTCACATCGATCAAATAACGGAACGGAACCCCCCGTTTTCACTTGTTAAGCCTCACTGGGACTCGCATGCACCCCACATTATTATTATGTGTGCACCCACAATAATATTGTGTTTTGCATGCTCATCTCAGCTCCTCCTAACTCATGTCAAATGGTTCCTCAAACTCGAGTAGCAAACAAAAAGCATCACGAAACGTGAGTCACGAATGTTTAGGGAAATACCACCTTATCAGTCACATGCAAGTAACACGTGAATTCAGACTGTTGTGCTAAACGTGCAATCACATGCAATATCATATGTAAGTGTTCACTAGTTACGCAGTACAATGAGTATACGAGAGACGAACCTTGCAATCTGGAGCTGAGTGTCATGGACATATTCACGTTTTCAGAATTGTTCGGTTATAGTCTGGTTTTATAAAAATGATTTAAAAACCAAGTTCACTAAAACCTGGCTCTGATACCAAACTGTCACACCCCCAAAATACCACATGCGGAATCACCGCGGGGCATGTGACATACCAGGATCCAAGCCACCAATCACATTGATCTACGCATAATATAATAATATTTAAATAAAACATTCCATTGATTTCAAGATATAAATCCAAGTCATAAGTTAAACTATAGTAGTTATTCAGCGGAAGCATAATGTAAACTGTAAATCAATTGTTTTAAAACAAGTGTTCATAATCAACGAAGCAAGCATCCAAGAGTCTCGACCCATGACCACTCTAGCACTCCCAGATAGCAAGTCCATGTTAGGAATCTAACGACCTGCAAGGCATGTAACGACGAGTCAACAACAAAGTTGAGCGAGTTCACAGTTGGTTGTCCATTTTAAAGTTGTTCCAAAAACCACGAGTTCATTCAAAAACCATGAGTTATCCAATTCATTGTTTCCCAAACCATAACCAGTGGGGGCTACCCCATGTAACCACTAGACCCGTTACCATATCGACAACTGACTGGAGTCATGTTTATGTGCCCTACGTCAATGTCTATCATCATTGACTAAGTGCCCAGATCCATTAGTCCACTCCCGTCCTCTGCGGCACGGTGTGAGGCTTGTCAAACCTAATAGCGCTATTTAACTAATAACCCGCTCGCCATTGGCCCGGCGATTAAGTCGATATAAAAATGAGGGACTTCATAATATAGTTTTGTCTAGTAAGTTATATGTCGTCATCCTTCCTACGGAGGATGGAGGTACGTAATCTACCCAAGGAGAATACGCATGTTTAATGTTGTCATCCTTCCCATGGAGGATGGAAGTACATATTCTACCCAAGGAGAATATGCAGGTTCCGTTTTAGTTTCTTAACCCATTCCCAAACCACCGGGAATCCCATGCCTTGTAGAAAGTGTGAACTCACCTTGGTTTGCTCGGTATGACTAGTTACTTGATCACACTTAATCAGTCAAAGCCTATGATGTTCAGGTACACAAAATCAGTTTACATTCATGTTGTTCACATATATCACGTATCCAACATACACGTTACGCGAGTAGCAAGTAAGACACACGTATTTACACAAATCGTAACGGTTAATCATGCAATCCATTAATCTATAACATTTGTCGTAAGGTCACATAACAAGTGTTTTGTTCCCAAACAAGTCTACATCCCATGCTTATGACACATATCAACAATCACAGACGTGCTGTCTATACATACAGGTTTAGTCAAGGTTCTCATCTGATTAACATCATTACCTTGCAATAGATTGGCTTTTATAATCAAACTACTCGATTCACACAGTTTCGTTCACGTCATATACCTCATACTGTTTCATTGTCTATCATACAGTTTCATTATACTTCATACACATCAGGCAGACAATAAATTATTCAAGTTCCCTACCCATGAGGTACCATACACATGATAAACCACAGTCCCTTGATAAACCACAGACAGACAATAAACCACATGACAAACATCAAGCTGTTCGTTGGCAGGTGTGTGTGAAGAAGCATTATGTTTCGTCGGCAGAAGGGTGGCGAAACACCAAGTATTTCGTCATCATGCAGGTGACGAAACATAATCTTAAGTGTGTGACGAAACATAATTTTCATCGTGGGCAAGTGTATGACGAAACATACTTTCGTCATGGGCAAGTGTATGACGAAACATACACTTTCGTCGTGGACAGGTGTGTGGCGAAACATCATTTTCTGCCGTCACATCATCGTTGCAACCCTAACCATCATCAATCCATTTCTATGAAGCACCTAATCAAGTTTATGCACCCTAAACTCCAAGCATATCATCATTCACATCACGGTTTCTATGCGTTAATCACCACTCAACCTATCAGACTTGATCAACATAAACAAGTTCCATATCCTACCAACATATGTACGATAATTAGTTTCTAACAACATCGATCCAATATACATCAGTTTATCGATCCAACATAACACAATACATCATGTAACATCAGGTTTATGGACATCACGATCATATTGATTTTAACAAAAACCCTAACTCATAGTTATTCCAACACCAGCAGCACATTAATCAATCAATGTAAAACATGTTAAATGATTAACTCTAGATAAGCAAAATATACTAACCAAATCAGGAGATGTACGAAAGAGCGCTGGATTCAAGAGAGAGCAGGGCTTCGAAGGGGGTGGAAGACTGCCATCGAAGACTAGAGAGAGCCTAGGGTTTGTTAACTGTCGTCATACGCATAAGTGTGTGAATATAAGGCAAATATAACTGCTTTGAACTTGGGCCTCACCTGGGCCACAAGCCCACACGGTGAAACTCCTCTGGTGAAACTCCCCTGGTGAAACTCCCCTGGTGAAACTCCTCTGGTGTTTCGTCGAGACCCATAAGTGACGAAAGTCCTTCATGCCCAAACATTAAACCCACCACATAACTAGCATTAAATCATTCTACAATGATATTAACGATACAATGCTCAACAAAATGTAAAACCAGATTCGTAAAACAGGTGACGCGTGAAGGAAAGGTTTTGAAATCTTGGGTTGTCACAAATTCCCTATAACCATGGGCTCTTATACCAACTTTTCTGTCACACCCCGACCGCTTTAAAACAACAAATCACGGCGGAAACGTCGGGGAGTGTCGTAAAAAAATCATTGTTTCACAACACATGGATAAAAGTTCTGTTTTATTGAATTAAGTTTATTACATTGTATTGAAACTAGAAACAAAACATGAACAAATTAACTTTCATTGTTATTAAGTCAATAAGGCCTTGTCCATTCCTATGTGAGCATGTGTCAATATCATCATCAATCATCATCAACTATGGTACCTGAAACATATGTGAAAATATGTCAGCATAAAAATTCCGGTGAGTACATAGGTTTTATGTGAGTGTTAGATTCATGGCTCGTTTACCTTTTGAAATAATTCAAACAACTTTGTTATTCGATATTAGAAAACTTAGTTTTGTAAAATGTTTGTATTGTAATTTAAATAACCAAGTCAAAACAGATTAGTTATAATTCATAAAACCTCGATGCCATGAATCTTAACCCCAAAACATTTGTTTATGTAGACCAAGATCGTAAATCGTTTTTGTAATAAAACTCGAATGGTTTATATTGTTAGAAAAACCTTGTAATATAATTTTTTTTGATAACATTTGCCCAAGTGATCTAGATAACGCAACGATATATAATGTGTTAAAATGACTAATATATAGGAAGTACCAGCGGCGTATCCACCATGCTTTTAACACATTACACCAGCCCCGTTACCTAATCACTTCCCTAACCCAATGGTTCAAACAGTTCAAATAATTCACATAGTGTGCCACCTGTGTCGCTTCAACCATCAAACAAATACCAAACCAATGAAATATTGTATTTCATACTTGGGATTTGTAAAAATATGTGTATCGTTTGCACATATCGATTCTTGTTCGATTTCAAGCTTTAAATTGTTTTCTGGAGGGTTGTACGCGCACTGATGCATAAATATAACCAGTTTAATGCAACAAACACTTCAGAATAGTGAAATAGGCTTAACATACCTTAAATAACCTTCACATAACTTAGAAATAAGTTTTGGAAGGTTTGGTGTGTCGAAATCAAGTTTATTCGCTTACAGGGACTAATTTCGACAAACTGTGAAAGTATGCCGATTTGTACTGTAACGAACATTCCAGAACATGACCATAAGTTAAACATACCCTAAATATCCTTTACATAGCTTAGAAATAGGCTTTGAGGGGTTTGGTGTGCTAAAAGAAACTTTTTGGTCATTTAGGGACTAAAAGCGTCAAAAGTGCATAAGTGCGCATTTTCGCGCATATCTTACGTTTTGAATACATCCGGACATCCAAAAATTTATGTAATCATTAAAATATTTTATTTTAGTGATTGGCATGATAAAATTCCATTCGTCGCGTAATTTGGATCGTTTTTGCATTCGTTACGACTTCCGTCGTAATTAACCGAACAACGCAACCGTACGACTAAACGAACCGACATCCAAGATATTTTTGAGCATGTTTTGAGTTCCCTATACTTTAACTTCATTTTTGATCCTTGAAATGAGGTTAACGGGGCTTAAACGTGTCAAAAATGAGCCGAAATGCAAGATTCTGAAGTTCAGGGACCAAAATTGTCATTCTGCCATAGTTATCTTAGGAAGGGACCAAAATGAAAAATCTAAATTCCAGCTTGTTCCAGCTGTTCTCCTCATTTGCACATGGTTTTAATGAATCTATGGGCTCCCATGGTTTCACAAAACCATGGGCACATGTGTACGGATGAGATCGACGCCCGTTTTACGATGAACGATCCTAACGGTTCTAGTTTTCTTATAAATAGCTACCCCCATTTACTTGCAAAACCCAGATTGATCTGATTTTGGCCCTCTAAGTTGGAGTGAACACTTCATACCTGAGGGTAAATCAGATCAAAGCTTGCGGGGACCTTTTGTAAGTATTCTTTCGTTCTTTTATCTCTTTTCGAGTCTGAAAGTCAAACTGCGTTTGACTTTCTGCATTGACCAGTTTATGGTCAATGCGAAGGTCGTTTGAACTTCATAACGTGAGCGTAATCACGATGGTTATAGTCCCTAGTGACTATACCTACTGATTACCACGTTATCTAGGTGTAGTGACGAGTCGTAGTTTCGGCCAAAATGCGCATTCTTGCGTATTTTGTAACCAAACTACTTATAGGTATCAAAACCGTTTGTTTTGATACCAAATCTATTTTCTAAATTTGTTAAACATGTTTTAACATGTTTAACTCGTCACTTTTTAGATTAGTGCTTATGTAGAGTCGTAAGTCAAGCGGTCTAAACAACCGCTTAGACTTTCGAACTAGACCCGTTTGGTCGATCATTAGGATCCGACCAAACATGTTTAGTAACCATTGTTGTATAGGTAATAACCTTCCGAGGTTATACCTTATGGTCACGTCATTTAGCTAGTTATATGATAGGTAGTTTATATGCCTTAGGAAAATTACCAAAAAACCCTTTTTATGCAAAATTGATATTTAAGCATATGTAACCCAAACTTTTGTCACATAACTGATTATGCAACATAATTAAACATGTTTAGGCATATAATACTTGTCATAGGACTAGTTAGGCGGTCCGAAGGCGTTTTGCGTGAACGACGCGTTAAAGTAGCATAAGCTACCTAAACGGGTCATAATGGGTCGTAAGCACTTAGGTTAGGTTTCCTTTTAGTATGTAGGCCTTGTTGAACCATATCATATGAGTTCCCACACTCGTTTGGTTTACGAGACCTCATCCTATCCGATCTTCTGTTTTAGGTCCGGTTTATTTATGTAGTTATCAATATTAGCTGTCGTTTGATTCCGTGCTCCCTCTAACTTGCTTGGTAGTTGTTCAAGACTCCAAAGCACTCTCAAGTGAGTACATAGTCCCGTCTTTTACTGTTTTCAAATGTTTTGGGGTGAAATATGTGTACCTATTTGTTATGTTCTTGTTTTCAAAAGTATAATTGATTATACATATTAGTACTTATCTTTTTTACAAACTAAATGATTATTTATGGTTTAAACACTAATTTTTCCAAAGATTATAAAATTAAATTGTTGGATAGTACTTATTTTATGTTCACCAGACCGGTTGGTAGTATGATATAGCGCTATAGGATTTGACACCCCATTCCTGTTGTCATGGAATGTCTGAAACCAATTTATTTTTCTCCATCCAAATAGGTATTGGCTTTGTGGTATTCCTATAGTCTCAAAGGTGTATTTTGATGCACTAGGTCTAAATGAATTCTTAAATCACATTATTTTTGTATATTTAGTTATACTCCCAAAAGTATAGTTTGATATGCTCTCATATGTGATAATGTACAAAACCAATATATATTTTGTTAAATCATTAAAGCATAGTTTAATATTGTTGATGCATATTTTGTGGACACGACTCGGCTCGGTTCAACTCAGCTCAGTTCGACTTGGTTTCGACTTGAAGACACGAAGATCAAGACAAAGCTGCTTGTGTCTGTACTTTGTCTGTAATGTGTCATGATACAAAACGATGTCTTGTGTTTAGATTTGTTTATATGTGCGTTCGATGTAAGTTTGACCAGTCAACCATCCTCCGGTTTGACTTGGCCAAACAGTTAGCACATTGGTTGAAACATGCTGGTGTCGAAGGATGTCATCGAAGGATGGTTTGTATCCTTCGATGACTTCGAAAGATAATGTACTTCGATGGATACATGTGGACCTCGAAGGATATCATCCTTCGAGGTATGTATGGATCCTTCGGTGGATAGTCTGGTCGATAGATGATCCTTCGACCAGATCTCCTTATCCTTCGACCATAGCTGCTGTGTCGGGTATAAATACCCAAGTAGTGTGTTGTGTTTAGTGAGACATATTCGAGACACCATAGGAGAATACTCTGCTGAAATCACACACACACGAGAGAGAGTTTACGGACTACATCTGTAAACATTGAGCTTGTAACTGGAACTTTCATACGCATTAATACAAGTGGTGTTAATCGTTGAACCTTTGTGTGTCGTGTTTTTGCGTGTTCTAACTCGGTTTGCATGCTAGCTTGGATTCCGCACTCGCTAGTGTGTTAATACAACAAGGATAAGGTTTGACCTCATCAAGAAGAGGGACCTACAAGTGGTATCAGAGCCTTGGCTCTTTTCCTTGTTAAAACCGAGTGTTTTCGGGTGTGTTTCGAGATTTAGAAGTTTATCTTTTCTGGAAATTTTCTGTTTTAAAACTTCGAAAATCATTGCATGTTGCTGAAAGTTGTTATAAAAACCGGTTTATTCTTCATTTTCACATTGTTAAAAGTTGGTTTTTATTGAAGTTTCGGCCAAAACTCGTGTTCGAAAGTGTCGGTTTTCTGGAAAATTCAAATTTTCTGGGTTTGTTCTTGGTTGTTCTTCAAATATTCAAGTGTTCTTCAAAACTCTTATGTATTTTGATCTTGTTTGACTATTTTCGAAAGTTGTTTGCATTGGGAAGGTACGCAGATCTGATTTTGGCAGAAAGAAGGGTCTGAACATACCTTCTGCCGAAAGTTGTGCACCAACCCGTCACCTTTCTCACCAACCTGTCAACTTTGTGTCAGTTGTGTCAGTTGCAATCGAAGGATATCTTTCGACATCGAAAGATTATCTTACGATCAACGAAGGCTCGATAGATAATCATCTTTCGACCCATCATTCGAAGTCAGAGACCTATCTTTCGATCAAGGGAATCTATTCGAAAGATAGTTATTCGAAAGATAAGGATATATACTCGAAAGATAAGGATCTGTCAAACTGTGAATCTTTCGAGTTAGTGAATCTTTCGAAACCATTGTTCGAGACTCAACAGGGATCTTTCGAACACTGTTGATCCTTCGAACAAGTGTCTGTCTTTCGAACCTGTGTGCATCTTTCGATCCTAATCTGTTTTAGCTTAACAGTTTGTGTTTTTCAGGACTTTCGATCAAGGATCCTTCGGCTGTTTGATTATCATTCGAAATTTTAATATAGTTTGTGAAAATTAATTTTTTTTTAAATCATTTTTCACTTAATATATTATTTTTTATAAAATGGGAACAAACGGTGAATGGTGGACTCAATTGACCTCGACTTCACAATCATCAGTTAAACAACCTGAGCCAGAGTTCGACAAAACTGCATGGATGCGAGCTTGTGCCCCACCTCAAGCTGCAATGATAACTGCAAATCAATGGGCATTGGTCACAAATCAAAACAGCAGCATTCAATCTATGATGCAGAACGACAGTGAAACTGGTACAAGCACAAAACCGCCAAAGTTGAATCACATCAATGATTGGGGATGGTGGAAAGAAAGGCTGAAAACTTATGTTCAGGGGCAAGGTCAAGATCTATGGATGTGCTTCTTCACCGCATTTGAAAATGAGTTGGAAGTTGCAGGTTCTAATCCACAAACTTACAGCACTTTGTCTGATGAAGATAAAAAGAAAATTGAGTTAGAAAAGAAGGCATTCATGATTCTCACACAAGCTCTTCACAAAGACATTTACCATCAGTTTGTTTACTGCACGACAACTAAAAGCTTGTGGGATATGCTCACGTTACGATGTGAAGGAAATGCTCAATCAAGAAAGATCAAGCAAGATTTACTGAAGAAAGAGTTTGAAGGATTCACGTGTATGGAGAATGAGACTTTGGGAGAGTTGTCTACAAGGTTCCATCACTTGATGAGCGAGATGTTTGCTTTTAAAGTCAATGCCACTCCACAAGAAATAGTGAAGAGATTTGCTGATAGCTTACCAGCAAAGTGGAGCAGTTATCTTGAAATTCTCAAAGAAACTGGTGTTTTAGACACAATCACCATTTATGATTTAATTCAAAAATTGGAGAACAAGGATGTAGAAGAAAAACTGAAGGCAAAAAGAACACTCACTCCTCAAAGTCTAGAAATGTACTTTGGGATTGCAGGAGGCATCAGTGGAGAAAAACCAGCTTCTCAACACGCGAAGCTTCAAACAGCTTTCGTCTCAAACACTGGTCCATCAACAACAGAACAGTTTGATCCTTCAGCATACTTGATGTATCCAAGACCAGATGTGAAACCGACAGCTCCTCAGCAGCAACAACCGCAACAGCAAGGGTTTTATGGAAGCTCTTCAAACATTCATGCCACTTCCAATCCAAACACTGTCAGATTAGACACTTCAAATTTTTCCAAAGTCAGTGTTGAAATAGCCAAGGAGCATATGGAGATGTTGAATACCTTGGTTAGTGCTTATTGTGGATTGATCGCAGGTCAGATTGGGAATATCAATCTAACCAATGAAGATTATCAGCAAGTGGATAGAGATGAGTTTGAAATGATGGATATTAAATGGGCTCTTGCTAGTGCCATTCGAAGAGCGAAGGAGTTTATGGAAAGAACGGGGAGAACCAACTTGGAAAGCAAGAAAGACACCAAGTATGGGTTCGACAAGCAAGCTGTAACATGCTTTAACTGTGGTGAACGTGGTCATTTCAAAAGGGAATGCACAAGACCAGCTCAGCATGGAAACCAAAACCCCTTCAGAAATCAAGGCAACCAGCAGAACCAAAACAGGAACAATGTTCGTACGTTGATACCTGTTAACAACCAAGGCCAAGCAGGGTCGTCAAATGCCAACCGGGGACTCGTGGTTCAAATAGATGAAGGTTGTGATTGGTCGCTTCAGCTGGGTGAAGGAGGAAATGGTGGAACAGCATGTTATGCTAAAGTGACTGAGAAGGTGGTAGAACCCGCGTCTGCTGGTGAATCTTCAGATGATGAACATAGTTCGGGTTATAGTGGGAGCACAGATGGGGAATCACTTGATGCTGGTGATTTATCAAGTGATGCTTTAGATTTGAAGGTTGATGAACTCTTGGCTGAAGCTGAATTATTATGCAAGAGGAGATCTATTCTATGCCAGAAATCTGCTGGAACTTCCGAGAAGCTTGCTAAGTTCTTCTCTGAAGATGGATCTTTTTCTTTCCATTCAGCCTTTACGGCTAATGTCGACAGTTCATCAGGCCAGGTAAGTGTCGATGAACCCACTGTAGTTAACTGTGAAAATTGTGATAGTTTAAAGGTTAAATATGCTGAACAGGAAAGTAAATTTGAAGTCACACACAAACACAATCAAGAATTGATTGTTGATCTTTCTAAAGCAACTGAAGCTAACTTGTTTTTAACCAGAAATGAAAAGGAATTTAAAGTAACAATTGCGTCATTAAAACATGATGTTTCTGAATTACAAAAGGCTGTTTTGAGAAAACAACATGTTAACAATGATTTAATTGACACAATTGAAAAGCAAATGGTAGAGTTAGCTACGGCTCGGTGTGAATGTGAGACAATTAAGCAGAAATTGGAAAGCTATTCAAATTCCCGCTATGTTTTGGATCACATTATTGACGTTCAGAAGAAAAAGGGGGATAGGAAGTGTAATGGATTCAAATCATGTCCTCCCCCAATGAATCACAATTACTCCAAGTCGCCGGATGACGAGGATATGCCCCGTTTTGAACCTACTGTGCCACTCAATCTAGATGATTTTGCAGCAGGCCTAGGGTTCACAACTGGTACATCATCCTCGGATCAATCAGAATCGGAGAATGTGTCGGATGCATCATGTGTTAAGGAACAGAGTCCTCCCACTGTTGAGGATACTGATTCTTCGGATGATGAATCTGACTCATCGGATGATGAATCTATAAAAATTGTGAATCAACAGTCTAACTCGGTTACAACAGAAATTCCAATCGAGAATCACATCTTGTGTGATCCACCAGTGGAACCGAGTAAGACTGAAATGTCAAAAGGAATGGAGTCCCTTGTTTCTAGTTGTGAAGGGAATAACTTGTTGTATACGCTCAAAGGAGATGACAAAATCTACTCTAACAAAGATTTCCCAATTAAAAATGTAAATCAAGATTTAATTGAGCAAATTTTTGAAGGATGTATTGAAAAGTTTTTGGGGAACAAAAGTGGCAAAGTTACAGTCACTCAATGTGATCCAATTCCGTGTGAACAAATTAGAAAACAATACGGAAACCAAAAACAACCAATTGAGCGAAAACAACAAGTCAATTCTGGAAAGGGTAAGGGACAGGGAAAGAAAGCTCAGAACAAGAATGTTCAAGCACCTAAACTTCAGCAGCAAAAGGTGCAAAACAAAAGAGCTCCCGTTAAGAAAAGAGAACAGAAAGTGAACTTTGTTGGATCAAAGGGTACAGATACACTTGAAACATTTCAGGATAAATCTAACATTGATTTTATAAAACAAGTTAGAATTTTAAAACGAAATGAACAGAACAATTACACCCAACACACCAATGGATGTGATTTAGGTCCAAGCACGTCTAGATCACAAAGTTCATGGTCTGGTTCTTCGACTGGTAATCAACATGTTTCTCCGAGGTTTGTAGAGCGGAGAATGTGCTTTGAGTGTGGCACAATTGGGCATATTGTAAGATACTGCCCATACCTGCAAAAGTTGAAGCCAAAAACAAGTGCTCCCCAAGAAGCCAATTACCAAAAACGTTCATTTTCCCCAAAACAAGACCCACGTGTCTTGAAAGAAAGGGAAAAGAAGTTAAAACAGAAGAATCAAAAGGTAATTGAAAAGGCCTTAAAATCTGAGGTCAAAGAAGAAAAACCTGTTCAAGCAAAACCTAAAACTGTAAAACCAGTAAATGCTAAAACAATTAATGCAAATACTGGTAAAGAACAAACAGCTTGGAAACAAAAACAGGTAATTCAGTCAGGGGGAGCACCACAGGTTCTTTTTCCTAATCATCGAGTGATTGAAATCACTTACCTTGATGATCAAGGACGACCCAAGTCCACAAAGGCTTGGGTCCCTCTCTCCAACTAATTTTTGAGTAAGCGTGTAGGATATTCCAGGAGGAACTTTCGATAGTCGTAAGATTGTTGATAGTGGAGCATCCTTGCACAAGTTAGGCGACAGAAGAAATTGTTGCCTTTGATGGAGAGAAAAAGGAAAGGGAAACAGAAATGTCTGTTGAAAAAGATTGACAAGCTTCGACAAAAATGAAAATCATTTCAACATGAGAATGTTCAAGGCTTTGATCGGGTCCCTGGGATAGATTCAAATCAAAATGTACGCACCTGCAGCACGGTTGAAGTTCAAAATCAACAAGATGAACGTGCAGTGTACCTTTCTTCGCGGTGTGATTGAAGAAAATGTGTTTGTTGAACAAACCAACCAGGTGTGCGGACGCCTTGGCATGGGTTGAACAACCGCACACTACTTCTGAAAGAGGAAGACAAAAACCTTCGCTGGTAAAATGTGGAAGACCAGCCGGACCCAAAGGTTTATGATCTTGTTGCTGTTCAGAGACTTCTCAGTAGCTACAAAGAATCGACTTTGAAATCCACACCGGGTGGATATCCAGTTTGGGAGAGCACTCAGATTCCTTGCAATGCACGAAGCAGTTGCAGGATACGGTTTTAAATTTCTAATCTCTCCTATACTTGTCGATATTTAAGCTGCTTTGTGAATTACTATCTCGTACAGCATTCTTTGGCCAGACAATGTTGTCATGGTCCGCACCGCAAACCGACATGCCAACTGATTTTTCCAAAATTCGCTAAATCATTTCTGATTAAAACTTATTTTTGGTAAACGGCATTGAGGTAAAACATGAGTTAACCAACATCGGAATATCATTTTTGTAATTATCTTTGTGACTTTTAAATTTGTCATAGTTTGTTGATTTTAGGGGGAGTAAATCCAACTTTGAAAAATCCAAAAACATCGGAAAATTTCAAAAACACAAAAACAATAGAAAAACAAAAATGAGTTTCCTGGCGAGAAAAAGAGAAAATGATAGTACATCAGTGGTCTGTCTAAACCTCTTTAAACCTTAAATGAAAAACGATAAGCAGCTCTATATAAGATGTATCGGTAGGCTCACAATCATTTTAAAGTGTGCAGGGTGATATAAACTTAAATCGACTGAAGACTGGGTGGGAACCATTCATTGGCATATGGTCTTAGTACCGAAATTTCATTTGAGAGATTGCCGAGGTTCTGAGATATTCGGTCTTTATGCTGCTTATCATCTGGGTATCATGGTTGTATCTTTTACCGAAAAATAACGGGGACGCAAGTCTAGATCTTCCATGATACTATACATACGTGTACATATTGCATACGACCTCAATAAGTGATCAACAATCACATGTCCAAACAAATAAGTGATAATATATCACATTTATCCGGGAGTCAAGTTCGTCTCTCTGCTGTACGAAAGTACTGACCTGTTCACGGACTTGCTCCTGTGCCCTCATGCATCGAAAATCAAGTTCCTCATCAATAAGTGATTATATCACATAGGGCTTGTTTTCAAATCAAAATAAGTGAGAATCTCACATCATATACGGTCAAACAGATGATAATCGGTATACTCACCGGTAAGATGAACCCTCGTGCATACCTTGATACGGGAATGTGTCGTGATGTGGATGAACACCGGTCGGTAAGTATAAATCATACCTTAACGTATCCCCTCGCCATGATTACAAATGATAAGTTGAGCTTAGGTGGACAACAATACCGATAATCGTTATAGGATGCTTATCTTAATGTTAACTAATAGAACAACAAGAGCGTTTTGGCATGACCGTACACTGATATGATTCTCTTACCCTCGAAACTCACAAAAAGAATGTCTGTAAATATTTATTTAATGTTTACTGTTTATGCATCTTTGTATATATTTATTGTTTTCCGCCTTTATATTTGAAAAAAAATGAAAAATTACAAAAAGATTTTAGGTGTGTTTTAATATAAACTTTATAAAATCCAAAAAGATTTTTCTTCTAGTTTATTTTTGATTGACTGATGTTGGAACTCGAGTCTATCCTACCCAAAATCCTGATCGTAAGCTGAAAAACAATTGCATCTTCATAAACTGTCGAAGTTAACAAGTTTTGAAAGTTAAAGGATTAAAATTGCATATTTTTCTAAACTTTCAAAATGTTGTCGGATGGTGTTTGATTGAGATTTGATCTCATATGTGTCATTTGTTTAAACGTTAACTATATTCCAAGCGGTTGTTCTCATTATGCGTTTAGCTTTCTTGCATGTGCAGATGCTAAAGGCGAGGAGAACATGGTCGATGACAAGCTTGGAATGAAGACACGAAGTGGAGGCACTCAAGTGATGAAAATGATCGAGTTGCCGCTGACCCTTCATCAACACCACAAGGATCTGAAGAATTGACAAGTCAAAAATTCACGAGCATGACTCAATGGAGAGTTCAATCTAAGGGGGAGTTTATTGACACACTTCCTAAATGAAAAAGGGGAGTTTGTTGATACACTTTCTACTTACGACGCGTGAAGACTTTGAAGATCCTCCGACGTGGAAGACATCGAAGTTGAATCTCTCGAATAGCGTTGAACCTCACGAGTAGCGTCCAAGGGGGAGTTTGTTGATGCATATTTTGTGGACACGACTCGGCTCGGTTCAACTCAGCTCAGTTCGACTTGGTTTCGACTTGAAGACACGAAGATCAAGACAAAGCTGCTTGTGTCTGTACTTTGTCTGTAATGTGTCATGATACAAAACGATGTCTTGTGTTTAGATTTGTTTATATGTGCGTTCGATGTAAGTTTGACCAGTCAACCATCCTCCGGTTTGACTTGGCCAAACAGTTAGCACATTGGTTGAAACATGCTGGTGTCGAAGGATGTCATCGAAGGATGGTTTGTATCCTTCGATGACTTCGAAAGATAATGTACTTCGATGGATACATGTGGACCTCGAAGGATATCATCCTTCGAGGTATGTATGGATCCTTCGGTGGATAGTCTGGTCGATAGATGATCCTTCGACCAGATCTCCTTATCCTTCGACCATAGCTGCTGTGTCGGGTATAAATACCCAAGTAGTGTGTTGTGTTTAGTGAGACATATTCGAGACACCATAGGAGAATACTCTGCTGAAATCACACACACACGAGAGAGAGTTTACGGACTACATCTGTAAACATTGAGCTTGTAACTGGAACTTTCATACGCATTAATACAAGTGGTGTTAATCGTTGAACCTTTGTGTGTCGTGTTTTTGCGTGTTCTAACTCGGTTTGCATGCTAGCTTGGATTCCGCACTCGCTAGTGTGTTAATACAACAAGGATAAGGTTTGACCTCATCAAGAAGAGGGACCTACAAATATGTTTTTTATAAAACCAAAACATAGTTTAATATGTTATTTATAAAACCAAAACATATTTTAATATGTTATTTTTCAAACCAAAACATAGTTTAATATGTTATTTATTAAATCCTAAGTATACTTTTAATATACTACTGAAAATTATGTTTTTTAACAACTAAAGTATATTTAATATACTATTTGTTTAACAATTGGGTTTTGGTTAGTGTTTAGATAACGGGCGGGTGTAGTGTGATGAAAACATGGTAGATACGCTGCTGGTACTTCTTATATATAAGTGTTTTCAACACATCCCAAAAGTATAGTTTGATATGCTCTCATATGTGATAATGTACAAAACCAATATATATTTTGTTAAATCATTAAAGCATAGTTTAATATGTTTTTTATAAAACCAAAACATAGTTTAATATGTTATTTATAAAACCAAAATATATTTTAATATGTTATTTTTCAAACCAAAACATAGTTTAATATGTTATTTATTAAATCCTAAGTATACTTTTAATATACTACTGAAAATTATGATTTTTAACAACTAAAGTATATTTAATATACTATTTGTTTAACAATTGGGTTTTGGTTAGTGTTTAGATAACGAGCGGGTGTAGTGTGATGAAAACATGGTAGATACGCTGCTGGTACTTCTTATATATAAGTTTTTTCAACACATTACATACCGTGGCGTTATTTAGTACACTTGGGTTAACGATTTTGGAACTGAAATATATTTTAATATATTACTTATTCGACTTTCTTAAAACCAAAGTATATTTTTATATATGCTATAAACCTTTTTCTCAAAATATTGTTTTTTTTTCAAACAATATATTTTATACAAACTCATTTTACTTAATTATTTAATTTCCTATGTATTATTATTTTATATCATCTGATTTCTTATAAATTTTAATATGATTTATAAAAGAAAACCTTTTACAATGATCATGACTACTTTTATTAAAACTTTTTCTTTAAACTTATAAGTCATGAATCCTAATTACAATAAAACCTATGTATCTCACAGGCATTTTTATGCTGACGTACCTATTTTTTCACATGTTTCAGGTGCTGTTATGTGATGATTGTTGGTGCATGCTATACATAGGATGGACTCGTGCCTTAGCGACTTTAAAATTTGAAAGATAATAGTTGTACTTATTTGATTTGTATTAAAACAATGAGTTCAATATTGCAATAAAACAAAATTATTTATTCCATGGTTGTGAAACAATGATTCTGTTACAACACTCCCCGACGTTTCCGCCACGTCTTGTTGTTTTACGTGGTCGGGGTGTGACAGAAAAGTTGGTATCAGAGCCAATGGTTATAGGGAATTTGGTTATTAGTAATGCTTTGACCTAGACTATAACCTTCCTAGGACCCTAACACAAGTTATATTGTGTTTAGTTTTAAAACAATACCGTCACTTATCCTTAGGTGACAACCTCAATAAGAACACAAATTTCAATCCCGCTTTGAAAACTAATCATCTGTTCTAGGATGATTGATTATATGGTTTTGATCCCTCTAAGTTTTCAAAATATCGTCAAAGTTGGGTCTTATAATGTGAACACGTGCAAACTGGAAGGGTGGGTGCCTGTACTCTGAGCTTTCTGTCTAAGGCTAGAGTGTTCGTACAAATCCACATAATCGGACCAGTCACTCTTACCTGGGAACTCTTGGGGTGAGTGTCCACTTATAGGCAAGCATGTCTTCGCGATACATTATATTGACCCATTTACTTTGATTAGTCACCGTCTCATTTGTTTGCCTTAGGTAACAAACAAATGATCAAAATTTTTATGCATTGTCATTCTGTTTTCATTTCACTTGTTACCTCCCATATCTTTCATTGTCTTCATGATGCCTCTTCATCGCAACAACAATGTACGAACTAAGTGCTTCAATTGCCCAACAAATAGGCGTCGTACTCCAGAAGACCGTTGATTTAGCTATCACCATGACTCGCCTCGGGGATGAAGCCGTACAAGGGAACCTCTTTTTGGTGCAATCAATGTAACCGTCATCATCCGAATCAGATACCCTGTTTCAAATGTACCCACGGTGGACGATGAGGACATTTGGTTAACATGTGTCGCTTTGCTGTCCAAAGCAAAGCTGTTGCAAACCCTGCTGCTAATTAACCTCTAAACTCTGCTTCATATGTCGCCTTGGCATATCTAGCACCTCAACCTCATGAACTTTCTACCTTGTGTATCGACTTAAGCACGTCTAGTGCAAGGTTTCGAAACACCTCTCGTTACACAAATTCCAAAATCCAAAATAGGATCTTTCAATCCTCATAATTAGATCCTTGTGGATAAATATCGCTTAAATCAGAGCCCTTAATTGAAATATTCGTATGCCTTAATACGTACATTACAATTCAATAAGGACAAAGCCGAATTCTTATTAAGATCTTCCTATCTTTATGGTTAGATTCTTAAAAATATTTAAAGTACCAAATGAAATCCACGGATTAGATTCCTGGTACGCTTTAAATACTCATGACCAAAGATAACAAATTAAAGATCAAGTTAATTAATTATGTGACTATGTGCTTTTGTGTTTTCTTATATGTTTTGCGTTTTCATGCGATCCATCCATATCCTCGTAGAATCTTCCATATCTCATATGAGGGATTCATAGTAGGATATCCAAAGGTACTATCTTAAATCCTTAATGGACTTTTACGTTGTAGTAAAGTCCCTTGGGTTATGAAGTACTATTCTATAATTGGACCCCTTGAGTGGTCTAGTTAAACAGATTGATTTGAAAATCTGGTTAGGAATATCATGTGATGATATAATTGAAAAGATCCCTTAAGTGGTCTATTTCAGAAGATTGTACGACGGTCTAGTTAAGAAGATCATGTGTTGTCCTAGTTAAAAAGATCGTTCGTTGATCTAGTTAAAAAGATCCTTTAGTGGTCTAGTCAAGTCGCTTCATGTTTATTCAATTGATTTTTACCCTACGCATTATGAAATGAACTGTGCGGACTGTGCAAGGAATTACGTAATTATGGATACATACATAATTATGGAATTCAGGGCACAGAAATCACAGCAAATTTTGTCATGTGTTAAGACCTATAGTGATGAAAATAACGAAACGGGAACAATGTAGAAAGGAGCATGGTGGATACGCCGCCCGTACTTCCTATATATAAGTGTTCCTTACTACATTGCGAACGTAGCATTATTTAAGTTACTAGAAGTCCTGGACCTTGACCAATGTTATTTTATCTTACACTCCCCAATTCAGATTTCAAGCACACACAAGTTTCCTATGATAAGTCTTCATAAGAAACGTTCTTTTGTCCGTAGTTCGAAACCCCATGTTTTGTTACTACAAGGACTTCAATTTGAGAGTTGACAATTTCGCTAAGAATCCAGATATAGCCCAGAGTTTTACTTAGGGTTCAATGGATTCATTTGAAAGCGAAACCATCACAGTTGTCTTCACAAGTTTCCTCTAAAATTAAATTTCGGGACGAAATTTCCTAAAGTAGGGGAGACTGTGACACCTGTGTCACTTCAACCATCAAACAAATACCAAACCAATGAAATATTTTATTTCATACTTGGGATTTGTAAAAATATGTGTATCGTTTGCACATATCGATTCCTGTTCGATTTCAAGCTTTAAATCGTTTTCTGGAGGGTTGTACGCGCACTGATGCGTAAATATAACCAGTTTAATGCAACAAACACTTCGGAATAGTGAAATAGGCTTAACATACCTTAAATAACCATCACATAACTTAGAAATAAGTTTTGGAAGGTTTGGTGTGTCGAAATCAAGTTTATTCGCTTACAGGGACTAATTTTGAAAAATTGCGAAAGTATGGCGATTTGTTCTGTAACGAACATTCCAGAACATGACCATAAGTTAAAAATACCCTAAATATCCTTTACATAGCTTAGAAATAGGCTTTGAGGGGTTCGGTGTGCTAAAATAAACTTTTTGGTCATTCAGGGACTAAAAGCGTCAAAAGTGCATAAGTTTGCATTTTCGCGCATATCTAACGTTCTGAATACATCCGGACATCCAAAACTTTATGTAATCATTAAAATATTTTATTTTAGTGGTTGTCATGATAAAATTCCATTCGTTGCGTAATTTGGATCGTTTTTGCGTTCGTTACGACTTCCGTCGTAATTAACCGAACAACGCAACCGTACGACCAAACGAACCGACATCCGAGATATTTTTGAGCATGTTTTGAGTTCCCTATACTTTAACTTCATTTTAGATCCTTGAAATGAGGTTAACGGGGCTTAAACGTGTCAAAAATGAGCCGAAATGCATGATTCTGAAGTTCAGGGACCAAAATTATCATTCTGCCATAGTTATCTTAGGAAGGGACCAAAATGAAAAATCTAAATTCCAGCTTGTTCCAGCTGTTACCCTCATTTTCACATGGTTTTAATGAAACTATGGGCACCCATGGTTTCACAAAACCATGGGCACATGTGTACGGATGAGATCGAAGCTCGTTTTACGATGAACGATCCTAACGGTTCTAGTTTTCCTATAAATAGCTACCCCCATTCACTTGCAAATCCCACATTGATCTGATTTTGGCCCTCTAAGTTGGAGTGAACACTTCATACCTGAGGGTAAATCGGATCAAAGCTTGCGGGGACCTTTTGTAAGTATTCTTTCGTTCTTTTATCGCTTTTCGAGTCTGAAAGTCAAACTGCGTTTGACTTTCTGCATTGGCCAGTTTATGGTCAATGCGAAGTTCGTTTGAACTTCATAACGTGAGCGTAATCACGATGGTTATAGTCCCTAGTGACTATACCTACTGATTACCACGTTATCTAGGTGTAGTGACGAGTCGTAGTTTCGGCCAAAATGCGCATTCTTGCGTATTTTGTAACCAAACTACTTATAGGTATCAAAACCGTTTGTTTTGATACCAAATCTATTTTCTAAATTCGTTAAACATGTTTTAACATGTTTAACTCGTCACTTTTTAGATTAGTGCTTATGTAGAGTCGTAAGTCAAGCGGTCTAAACAACCGCTTAGACTTTTGAACTAGACCCGTTTGGTCGATCATTAGGATTCGACCAAACATGTTTAGTGACCATAGTTGTATAGGGAATAAGCTTCCGAGGTTATACCTTATGGTCACGTCATTTAGCTAGTTATATGATAGGTAGTTTATATGCCTTAGGAAAATTACCAAAAAACCCTTTTTATGCATAATTGATATTTAAGCATATGTAACCCAAAATTTTGTCACTTAACTGATTATGCAACATAATTAAACATGTTTAGGCATATAATACTTGTCACAGGACTAGTTAAGCGGTCCGAACGTGTTTTGCACGAACGACGCGTTAAAGTAGCATAAGCTACCTAAACGGGTCATAATGGGTCGTAAGCACTTAGGTTAGGTTTCCTTTTAGTATGTAGGCCTTGTTGAACCATATCATATGAGTTCCCACACTCATTTGGTTTACGAGACCTCATCCTATCCGATCTTCTGTTTTAGGTCCGGTTTATTTTTGTAGTTATCAATATTAGGTGCCGTGTGATTCCGTGCTCCCTCTAACTTGCTTGGTAGTTGTTCAAGACTCCTAAGCACTCTCAAGTGAGTACATAGTCCCGTCTTTTACTGTTTTCAAATGTTTTGGGGTGAAATATGTGTACCTATTTGTTATGTTCTTGTTTTCAAAAGTATAATTGATTATACATATTAGTACTTATCTTTTTTACAAACTAAATGATTATTTATGGTTTAAACACTAATTTTTTCAAAGATTAAAAAATTAAATTGTTGGATAGTACTTATTTTATGTTCACTAGACCGGTTGGTAGTATGATATAGCGCTATAGGATTTGACACCCCATTCCTGTTGTCATGGAATGTCTGAAACTAATTTATTTTTCTCCATCCAAATAGGGATTGCCTTTGTGGTAATCCTATAGTCTCAAAGGTGTATTTTAATGCACTAGGTCTGAATGAATTCTTAAATCACATTATTTTTGTATATTTAGTTATACTCCAAAAAGTATAGTTTGATATGCTCTCATATGTGATACTGTACAAAACCAACATATATTTTGTTAAATCATTAAAGTATAGTTTAATATGTTATTTATAAAACCAAAACATAGTTTAATATGTTATTTATAAAACCAAAACATATTTTAATATGTTATTTTTCAAACCAAAACATAGTTTAATATGTTATTTATTAAATCCTAAGTATACATTTAATATACTACTGAAAATTATTATTTTTAACAACTAAAGTATATTTAATATACTATTTGTTTAACAATTGGGTTTTGGTTAGTGTTTAGATAACGGGTGGGTGTAGTGTGATGAAAACATGGTAGATACGCTGCTGGTACTTCTTATATATAAGTGTTTTCAACACATTACATACCGTGGCATTATTTAGTACACTTGGGTTAACGATTTTGGAACTGAAATATATTTTAATATATTACTTATTCGACTTTCTTAAAACCAAAGTATATTTTTATATATGCTATAAACCTTTTTATCAAAATATTGTTTTTTTTTCAAACAATATATTTTATACAAACTCATTTTACCTAATTATTTAATTTCCTATGTATTATTATTTTATATAATCTGATTTCTTATAAATTTTAGTATGATTTATAAAAGAAAACCTTTTACAAGGATCATGACTACTTTTATTAAAACTTTTTCTTTAAACTTATAAGTCATGAATCCTAATTACAATAAAAACTATGTATCTCACAAGCATTTTTATGCTGACGTACCTATTTTTACACATGTTTCAGGTGCTGTTATGTGATGATTGTTGGTGCATGCTATACATAGGATGGACTCGTGCGTTAGAGACTTTAAAATTTGAAAGATAATAGTTGTACTTATTTGATTTGTATTAAAACAATGAGTTCAATATTGCAATAAAACAAAATTATTTATTTCATGGTTGTGAAACAATGATTCTGTTACAACACTCCCCGAAGTTTCCGCCACGTCTTGTTGTTTTACGTGGTCGGGGTGTGACACATAGATCATACAGTTCCAAATTGTTCAAATAGTTAAAATAATACACATAGATCAAACAGTTCCAAATGGTTCAAACAGTTCAAATAGTTCAGATAGTTTAATATAATCCATAGTATTTGTTTAGAAAACTCGAAATCATTTAGCACATATGAATCACCCCAAAACAGTTTAAAACAATAAAAGAGGGGAACTATGTACTCACTTGAGAATGCTTAGAAGTCTTGAATAACAACCAAGTAAAGCTAGAGGGATCACGGAATCAAACGGCACCTAATATAGGTAACTATGTTAATAAACCGGACCTAAATCGGAAGATTGGATAGGATGAGGTCTCGTAAACCAAATGAGTATTGGAACTCATGTGATATGGTTTAACGAAGCCTACATCCTAAAACGGAACATAACCTAAGTGCTTTCGACCCGTTATGAGCCATTAAGGTAGTATTATATGCCTAAACATGTTTAAATATGTTGCAAAATCAGTTAAGTGACAAAAGTTTGGGTTACATATGCTTAAAATCCAATTATGCATGAAAAGGGCATTTTGGTCATTTACCTAAGGCATATAAACTACCCATCATACAACTAATTAAACTAAGTGACCATAAGGTATAACCTTGGAAGGTTATTCCCTATACAACTATGGTCACTAAACATGTTTGGTCAGATCCTAATGATCGACCAAACGGGTCGGGTTCGAAAGTCTAAGCGGTTGTTAAGACCGCTTACCTTACGACCCTATACAAGCACTAGACTAAGACTGACGAGTTAAACATGTTAAAACATGTTTAAATAAGTTAGAAAACGGGTTTTGATACCCAAAAATAGTTTGGTTGCAAAATACGCATTTTGACTGAAACTATGACTCGTCACCACGCCTAATCAACGTGGAAATCAGCAGGTATAGTCACAAGGGACTATAACCATCGGGTGATTATGCTCACATTGCCAAGTGGATATTTATAGATTTTGGACCACCGTTAGGATCGTTCCTCGATAAATGAGCTTCAATCTTGGCCCTCCATGTGTACCCACTGATTTGGAATACTATGGGTGTCCAAAACCAGCTCATGGTATTGAGAATTTTGCATAAATAACCCCTGAAATTAGATCCAGTTTCTGAATCAAAGAATCTGCCCAGATCAGTCTCTGGCACCCCGCGAGAGGCCTGTCGCGCCTCGCCAGAGACTAAAATGGCAGAATGTCAGAAATGGTCCCTGCATGCAATAAACTCAGTTTTTGACACGTTTAAGCCCCGTTAACCCCATTTCAAGGATCTATAATGAATTTAAAGCATAGGGAACATGAAATATGCTTAAAAATATCTCAGATGTCGGTTCGTTTGGTAGTACGGTTGCGTTGTTTGGTTAATTACGATGAAACACGAACGGACGCGAAAAACGATCCAAATTACGCGACGAACGGAATTTTAGCATGCCAGTCACTAAAATAAAATATTTCAATGATTAGAAAAATTTTTGGATGTCCGGATATATTCAGAATGTAAGATATGCGTGAAAATGCAAACTTATGCCCTTTTTGATGCTTTTAGTCCCTATTGATCAAAAAGTTTATTTGTGCGCACCAAACACCTCAAAGCCTATTTCTAAGCTATGTAAAGGATAATTAGGGCATATTTAACTTATGATCAAGTTCCAGAATGTTTGTTACTATTCGTTTTGGTATACTTTTGCAGTTTAACACAAATAGTCCCTGCGATCGAATAAACTTGATTTCGACACACCAAACCCTCCAAAACTTATTTCTAAGTTATGTAAAGGTTATTTAAGGCATGTTAAGCCTATGTCACTATTCCAGAGTGTTTTTTTCATTAAACTGAATACGTTTACGCATCAGTTCGTGTATAACTTTCCAGAAAGTGATTTAGAGCTCGAAATCGAACAAGAATTGATATGTACAAATGATACACATATTTCTACAAATCCCAAGTATAAAACAAAATATTTCATTGATTTGGTATTTTTTGATGGTCGAAGAGACACATATGTAACACAAGCATAAATTCATAACCTTTGTAGGATTCCACCTATTTGTCACATGTGATTTGGGTGGATTCCAACTCCTTTTTGCAGGACTGATATTTTTCTATGATTACCTGAACTTGTCCTTGGTTATGCTATGCTCATGTTTGAGGCTGCAAATCTCATTTTCGTTTTCTAACAATTTGATTTTAAATTCTTTTAAATATCTTTCAAATTGTACCTCATATTTTAACATTTTTTCTCTAAGGTTTTCATTCACCTCCTTGACATTTGCAAATTCTATGATGCATTTGTCTGTACATAGGTTTTTAAGAACCTGGGGTGATACCTTAGTTGCAGCCATCATGGCACAATCACAGACATGTTCACTTTCTTCTGGCTTTTTTTCCTCACTTTCTTCTTGCTTCTTCTCCTCTTCTTCCACAGACCAGGGGTCAGACAGTGGTTCCACCAGTGGTTCTGAATTTTCTCCCAATAGTTGTTCATTAACAACAATAGTAACCACTGCTTCAGCAATTGTATCCACTGTTTCTGCACTGGATGTTCCTTCTTCAGTTTCTAGCCCTTCTAGAATGGACTCTAATGCTGCAAAACAGAATTCATCACTAGAAACAACATTTTCAGCATATAGAGAAAAGTTTTCATCACCTAGATCCTCAGGCAAGTTACTCAAATCAACAAAGCCTTGGGTGAAAAAGCTTTGCTGATCTGTTTGGATAGCAGTTTGTGTAACTTGTTGAGGTGTAACTTGTTGCACCTGAACCTGAGGAGCTGGGGCCTGGACATACTGTATCTGAGGAACATTGGTTTGGACATAGTGCACTGGAACAGGGGTTGCAGGGTGTGCATAGTGAGCAGTGTTTACATGAGCAGTAGGGGCATATTGGGAATACTGCACAGTGGTTTGGTTATTTTGTGGTCTAGAGCTAGGGTGTGTGATGATTGGTCCATTGTTTTGACTCCTACACTCTCTAGAAAAAATGACCTAACCTATTACACTTGTAGCATTTGATCTTTGATTTATCCAACCCTACTTTCAAGTTCCCATGTAACCCTGGAAATTTTCTCCCTCTTCTCTTATAAAACTTGCTAGTTCTAACACTCAGCAGTGCAAGTTGGTGCAAAATATCCATCTCCTCTAGATCAGTTGGATCAAAATGCTGGAGATCATTGAGTTCAAAGGACAGATTGTCAGAATTCTGGTTTTCTCCATTTGCTGTAAAAGCATAATTGGATGAGTAAGAATCAGAGTTATTAAAAGCTCCACCAGCTGTTATGTCAATGTAATGATCATAACCCTGATCCTTACTACCACCAGATTCTTCCTGACCCAAAAGAGCTGTGTTGCCAAATGTATAATCATCAGCAACCTTCCCAGTCTCTTGTAGCTTCTTTTTCTGGTTCAACTCCCTTTCATAGGTAAGGAGTCTACCATGAAGTTGGGTCCGGGTAAGTTCTTTGAACCCAACTGAATTTCTGGTTACAAAAGCAATTGTGTCCCATTTTTCAGGAAGTGACCTTAGAAACCTACTATTTAGAGTTGATTTAGAAAATTCAACATTAACAAGTTTCAGTTCACTTATGAGACAACTAAAACGTTCAAACTGTTGTGTTAATGATTCACCCTTAGTGTGACAAATGGTTTCATACTGTTGATTCAAAACCTCCCTGTTGTTTTCATTTACTTCTTCAGTACCACCAAACTGTTCCTTAAGTGCATCCCACAATTCCTTGGCACTGTTACAGTGTAACAGACCAGCATAAATTTCATTTGGGAGTGCTAATGTAACTACGCTAAAAGCTTTGGCATCCAGTTCAATTTTTTGACAATCCTGGTCAGAATAGTTTTCAATTTTCTTAGGTTCAAAAACTTTTGGATCCTCAGCACTCGGCACCATTGGAACATGCGCTCCAAAGGCAACCGACTTCCAACACCCTGTATTTTGTTGAGCTAAGACGTGACCCATCCTACGCTACCAGATATTGTATTCAGATCTGACCAACATAGGTGGTTTAAAGAGTGTGCCAGTGTTGTTAGTGTCCGGTGATTATGACGCCATTCTGGTTGTTTTACAGTTACTGAATAATCAACTTTGTACGTGATTATCCCTTACTCTGTTTTTCAACTAAAAATGAACAATCGAAAGTATCAACGAAATTGAGCTGAACTTTTATGTCAAAATGATTGTTAGATCAAATTTGACTGTCCTTGCTCTGATACCAATTGTTAGGATATGAGTTTCTTAGATTGTGTTTGTTTAATTAAAGTGAGGATGAAATAGAGATGAATTGCAGCGGAATAATGAAATAAACATTGAACACACAATTAATGGAAGAAAAGTTTAAGTAAACATGTTTAACATTAAGTCGAAAGATTGTATTTAATTACAATAATCAAATCAAATGCATGCATGCACAAGTCTCCCCCTCAGCCCGAGCTCACTAATTGTTCGTACAGAATGACTTAGAAGAAAAGAGCTAACAGAACAGTGCAGGGTACTGTTCTATTTATAGTACAACACAACCACTGAGCATCTTCGGCTGACTTCACCATGAAAGTGACATCTAACTTCCTAACAAACTACAAAGACTGATACATACAACCCACTGATTGCTAAACTACTGATTACATAGATAATGCATAAGTAAACCACTGATTCTTCATTCCACTGTTGTAGGCTAAGCACTGATGTTGAGCATCAGTGCTTTCTTCAATGGGTGATCAGTCCTTTGAATGAGAAGAGCTTTGGTCTTCAACAGTACTTAGGACACATCAGTAGATTGAGCTTCAGTGTTTATTCTTCATCAGAGCTTGGCTTGTCAGCAGTTGTAATGGGCAGCAGAGCTTGAAGTCTATCAGTTGTTAAGGGCCACTATTCAAGGGGAAAAACTTGTACAAAATACTGCTTATGATGATCCACTTCTTTGAACCAGTTTTGGCTTTATATCATATGTTCCTTAGTAGGGTTCAATCCCAACAATACCATTGTCAATAGTATCTGATATAGATACTAGATATACATCTCATTTCTGAAAAAAGTTTTCAACAAGCTCTAGGCATGTGCCTGAATTTTAGTATGGCTTACCATCCATAGACTGGTGGTTAAAGTGAGCATAGAATCCAGACTTTAGAAGACATGCTTAGTGTCACACCTCAACCGATGGTGGAAACATCGGGGCGCGGCACTAGGCGAACCAGATTGCTCAAGAGAATCCATAACAACTATTAAATGACAATGTTTAAAAGGTTCATTGTCCCATACCAATAAACAAATATTTCAAAAACAGTCATCACAGAGTTCACATCTCTTAAACAAAACAAGTCCGACAACCTAGATTTTATTTGCGGGTTTCTAGACTTCCTAATCCATTGCAGCAAACATATCATCAACCTGCCACATACGCTAAAATAAAAGTCAATACATAAAGTAAAGGTGAGTACACAAGTTTGCATAGATATAGTATAAAAAGCGTTTACACATAACCCGCATGTAACACGTAACGGGCGAAGCATATAACTACCAACAATGATACAACCTAACCACGTGACTGCGATGTAGAGTATGCGCGACACCTGTTCACCGAAGTAAACACGTGAAGTAAAGTAATGTGATCCTTAGGAAGCCCTGTCACAACAGGTGCTGAGTCAAAACTATAGTACTATCGTTGCTAAAGGCGGTCTGGCATAACATTGTGTAAGCATAGTAACAAGCATTCAAAAAATCACGTATAGCATGCGGGAGTGGTTAGCGTTTATAAAGTGTTTGCGTTGTGTGTTGTGTTTTGATAGAGAATGTATGTAACACCCACAAGTGCATTAAATGAAAATGGGTTCGAGTATACTCACAGAGCGTGTACTAATCAAGAAACACGATCCTCAACGGATTGAAAGGAGCATCGGTTCAGCCTGCGTATGGGAACAGAAACGTAAATCCTCCATAGTGTTGAAACGAACAAAAATCGGAGTGTCGGTGGGAAATAGAAGCTTCGTACGAAGCTGGTGCCTTTGTATGAAGGTGTGCCTTCGTACGAAGGTGTGCCTTCGTACAAAGGTGGGTCTTCTCACACGTGGGGCTTCTGTTGTCCAAAATCAAGTGTCTTCGCGTCTGTTTTCGAAAATCGAGTGTTCATCCCTCCAACCTTAAGCTACTGATTAAACTTAAAGTCGAAGAGGTCTTTGATTACGTCACAAGTGGGAATCGGGCTGTTAGGTGTAAAACCAGTGCCTTCGTACGAGGCCATGTGCCTTCGTACGAACACAGTGCCTTCGAACGAAACTGGCTTCGCACAGGACAGTCCAGTTCGTAAACGTGGCTGTTTTTGGCATTCGGTGATGTGTTTTCGCCTGAATCGGATGCGTTTCCGAGTCCTCTTCTAGTGGTTTCGACATTACCTCATTCCACTATTCAATGTGCGAGATACATGCCGTTTTTGGTCCGCTTTGGTGTAAAAATTAAGTTTAAGAAAGTTTTGAAAGGTTTTTACTTAGATCTAGCACTTGGTGAGTGTGAAATCAACAGATTTCTAACTTGGGAAGCCGTAGCTAGTCCCAATACACTCGGTTAAGTGTAAATCTATTGTAAAAGAAGAAGGTTTGATGAAAAAGATGAAGATTTTTGTGTAAAAACGGGAATTTATGAAGAAAAGAAGAAGTTTAAGTGAAAAGATGAAGTTTTTAGTGAGAACATAAGAGTTTTAGATGAAAATGAAGTGATTCTTGTTGAAATCAAAGTGGAAAACGTTGTATAATTGAATAAAACTGTTACATCTTACTTGAGAATGGTCGGACAACAATTCGGCAGAGTTTCGGTATGAAATTAGCAAGTGAGAATGAATGAGGAGGGGCTTGGGTATTTATAGGGAAGCTGGGTTCGCACAACAGCCCTTGGTTCGAACCAGCTGCCTTCGTACGAAGGCAGGCAGTGGCTTCGTACGAGGCGGCTTGTGTTACACCCCAAAAACATCGCAGCGGAATATTAAACGTAGTGGTGACGGAAGTTGGTGCCCATTTATACCTTGTCGGACGATGCACTCTTTTGTTGGACATTTTGACATATTTTTAAACATAAATATTAAACATTACATTTTAAAGGTCACGTCACAACCACATAAGTTAAGTTGTTATTGATCCTCGCGGATCTTATTACAAATGTCCCAGAAAGTTTAAAAGATGTCCAACATATTTAAACGAAACGACATGCATCATCAAACACAAGGTACGCCATGATTTCTCGAAGCCGAACTCAAGTACCTATAGAACACGTTAAAATCAAGTGTCAACACAAAGGAAGGTGAGTTCACATGTTCACTTACAACCAATTTTATTCCAAGGAAAACTTTCTGATTAAGTGTTTATTTGAAAACATCCATATAAATTTTAGAAAGTCCATTTTACTTCCTTAATAAAATCCATGGGCCTTCCGTCGGTTCATCAATCCGACAACTGTAATATATATTGCCCAGGTTTTGTATATTAAATTATTTCGTCAATTTTCAGACTCGTATGTTAGCTAGACGAAACGAACTATATATTAACCATGCAGGGATAATCAAAGCTAGACAATAAACATAATTTAAATTCGTCGTTTGACTTGACACGGGGCGACCGGTCACGACGGGGTTGTCAACCCGATAGATCTACCAACAATTCATCACATGCAATACTTAAACGATTAAACGACATCATGGGCGCAGGGTCCTCTTGAAGGACAATATGATGTCTGCCTCACGTACAATATATATGTCCTACTAATATGACAATTTAATACACGACGTTGTACGAATTCCCCTGACACTCCATTATTTGAGACCCAGTCAAGAATTCGTCCCCAACTGTACGGTCATGTTTCGCTTAGGAAATACCGTACTTTCATTATTCATTCATCAAAAATGTTTTACTTTAGAATGTATGACTTATCAAATCTCATATATTTTCAACGAAAATATATATTTTATATTAAAAGGTATGTTTTATTTCGAAAACATTATTAAACCCTTTTATTGACGTGTTCTACCCCCAAAATATATACAAAGCAGTAAAAAGATGGGTTTAGTGACACTCACCTTTGGGTGCGTATTTTAAATAGCGTAATCCCAGAGATTGATTTTCTACACGTCCTAATATAGGAACGATTTTAAATCAATATACATAATACAAAAATCCTAAGTTTCTCCATTTCTTAGAATTATCACATAACTTTGAGATTATCTCGAAAAGTTGTTATTTTTGGATTATGTTGGCACGTTAACATATACATGAGTCCACATATATATTTTTATTATTTTGCGACTTGAACGATTTTATGGGTGACCATTATTGTGTAAATCCGTTAACTTTTCCCGTTTATACGCAATATATATACGATTTGCGAGTCGTAATATATATACATAAACGTTCATATAATTTAACACTGAAACACGTGAAATATTACTAACTTATCTACGTTGTCATTTTTAAAGAAAATATACATAAGATATCATATATGTATCAAATTTCATGCTCGACAAACAAGTTTCACGTCTAACACAATTTTCACTGTTTCTACCGCACAAACATTATATTAAAAACTTAACATATTTTCATATTCTTATGTTTAAATCACATGACACATTTTGCCACATAAAGTTTACCCAAAATTTTACCCACACCAGAGTACATTGAAAAATGCGTATTTTAGCGATTCGGTAACGTTTTTGGGCGTCGAAAGTCACGTATGACCAACCATGTGACACCCCAGGAAAACCAGGAAACAACACAACACAACTAGCTTCCTCATTAATCGCGTGCTAAATTTCGGGACGAAATTCTTTCAAGTTGGGGATAATGTGACAACCCGAGTTTTCAAGGTCTCTATTTGACTTAACCTTGTACTTAATTGCAAAGTGTGTTATATCTATTTAAGGTGCATTATGAGTGTTATTTGTGATGTGTATTTTATGTGTGTATGAGTTATACATTTCTTGCATAAATATGGGGATATAATTAAAAACATGGAACCTTGGCCGAAATCCCCTCCTCACGAAATCACCCCTGAACGAAAACACCCAAGTGTTTTCGTCAAGAGGTGGGTCGACGAAAACGGGAATGGGCTTCGGCCCAGTAGCAAGCAACTATAGCGTTTTGTTATAACCAACGATTAGAGCTTAATCACAAAACCCTAGAGCCTTACTCCTTGTGCGACAACAACTGCAAGTTTTCAAGCTTTTCCTTTCGATCAATCTAGTGCCCCTTCCACCTCGGTTAGTCTGCACTGTTGTTGGATTTCTGCATGACTCTTAGTAGAATCGTTACATGTCTGTATGTATATATATTAGATTGATGATGTTCTGTGGAATTGTGAAATACATGTTAGTGGTTAAAGATTGGGATCCCGTTATGATTAATTAGACTATATGAATGGCCACGTAAACTGACTTGGATGGGTAGTCGTTTCAGTATACTTTCAATGCATGATAGCATGATGTTGTTGTGCTGATGGAATGTTTTTATTGTTGTTTGATCATGGAATTGTTAGAAAGTAATTAGGGTTTAATGTTTCTATTGTAAATCGTTCGGACTAGACCTGATTGTTTGTATTACTGCTCATGTTCGAATGGATGATATGAATATGTAAATATGTCTAAATGTTGAATTGAATGATGATTGGAATGATGATTCTGATTGTTCTACAGATTGAGTGATTGTTTGATGAGATTGAGTAACTGTAAGTGATGATTAGGGTTACTGTAATTGTGTAACTGTTATTATTGTTGCTGTTGAAGTCGACGAAGACACAAGGGCCAGACGAAAACACAAGGAGTGTTTTCGCTATACTTTATGTTCGATGAAAAACCCTTGGGGTTTCGTCGCCCAAAGGGTTTTCGCCAGAAGTGTTTTCGTCCCAAGTGATTTCGTCGAATGCTTGGGCAAATTAACTCCGTTAAGTTATTGACTCTGTTAAGTGGTTAACCCTGTTAAGTATTAACTGTGTTAAGTATGTCAGTTATGTCAAGTATGTTAACTGGGTTACGTTAACTATGTTATGAATGTTAAGCTCATTATGTATGATAACTCTGTTAATTTTGATCTAACTCTGTTATGACACACTGACTATGATAAGTGTGTTAACTCAACTATGCATGTTAGTCCTATTGATCCTAGTTAACGCTGTTAGCACAGTTAAGTGTACCAAGACTGTTAATGAATAAATGAGTTAAAGTAAACCGAGGAAGCCTATAACGTGAAACTTGAATTGCATGAATCGATTAACTGCTTATGTGTTACATGATGTTAACTGCCAAACACACCCTGTGTTATTGATTGCATGTGAAACTTCACAAACTTGAACTGATTGTGTATACGTGCATAACTATAGGATTTGACTGATTACTTGTGAGCACCTAGTTTAGCATACCGAGCAAACCAAGGTGAGTTCACACTCTTTCCAAGGCATGGGATTCCCAAGGGTTGGGAATGGGTTAATGATTTAAACGGTAACTACAACCATCCTCCGTGGGTAGGATGCCAAGATTACACACTGAACCAAACCTCTATCATGAAGTCCCTCATTTATACCGACTTAATCGCCGAGGCCTATGGTGAGCGGGTCATTAGTTAATAGCGATATTAGGTTTAACAAACCTCACACCGTGTCGTTCGAACGAGCGTGTACTAATGGACTATGGGCAAAGGGTCAATGCTGATAGACATTGACTTAGGGCACCACTTACATTTTCATAGTAGTCGATACGCACGGTCTAGTAACACATGGGAAGCCCCCACTAATCTTTGCAAACATGTCTGGGAGAACGCGATACGAATTAATACGATACATGGTTTACAAAACGAACATATGATTTAAGAAACGAATGCTATAACTAAACAACCAACTGTGAACTCGCTCAACTTTATTGTTGACTCGTTGTTACATGCCTTGCAGGTCGTTAGGTACTCATGGAGCTTGCATAGGGAGGCGCGATCGTTGTGGGACATGGCAGTGTGGGCCATGCTAGAAACATTATTTTATTTCGTACTTCATACTTACATTGGGTTTTACAATTTTGCTTCCGCTAAACACTTAACTACGTTTTTGATTTGAAACACCTTTCATATTGTGTGGTTGAATTTTATTTATTACTTGTTATGTTCAATATGATTGGTGGCTTGATCCTGGTCAGTCACGCCTCTAAGCGGCGATACTCCGCATGTGGATTTTGGGGGTGTGACAGATTGGTATCAGAGCCATTGGTTATAGTGAACTTGGTTTTAATAAGGAAAAAAGTTTTTGTTAAAACCAGACTATAACCTGAACAGTGCTCAACGATCCACAACGACGCTTTGCTCCTCATGCAAGACTCGACATTCTAGGTGATATGATTTATATTTACATTGCCTACTTGCTAGATTACATAGAACTTTGCTCATGGTATGTTTAGATAAACGTAACAACTATTGTTTGAAAACACGTGTGTGCTTACTCTCTTCTGTCATCGCACTTTCGCGAACCCCTCTCACTCATGTTTCCTTTGATATGAAGATCATGGCTGGACGCGTTAACATGACTCAAGCCCAGTTGACGGCTCTGATTAACCAACAAGTTGTTGCGGCACTTCCAGCCACCCAAGCAGGAGGTATATCCTGCAGTCGCAACTCACTCTAGGATCTTTAGATCCTACACTCCTAAACCAACTCTTGTGTTTAACTTTGTCCTATTCTTGTTTACACAACAGGCCAGCATGCTCAGCCGCCTGCGTGCACGTTCAAAACTTTCATGGACTGTCGTCCTAGCACTTTCAGTGGCACTGAAAGGGCCGTTGGACTCCTCCATTGGTTTGAGAAGCTCGAGTCAGTCTTCGAAATGAGTGAATTCCCTGAGGCTCGTAGGGTGAAGTATGCCACTGGTACTCTCGAAGGCGTTGCGTTGACTTGGTGGAACGCACAAGTCCAAATGTTGGGGTTGGTAGCTGCCAATGCCACCCCATGGAACGACTTTAAGGAACTAATCAAGCGGGAATACTGTAGTCGTGATGACATCCACAAGTTGGAAGTGGAATTCTTTAACCTGAAGAAGACAGGGTCAGAGATAGAGGCGTATACGAAAAGGTCAAACGAGCTGGCTATCTTGTGTCCAACTATGGTGGATCCTCCCATCAAGCGTATCGAGCTGTATCTCAGGGGTCTTGTACCAGAAATCCAAAGCCATGTGACTTCGGCTAACCTTGCTACCATCCATGATGTTACTCGTCTTGCTCATCGTCTCACAGACCAGGCAGTGGAACAGAACAGGCTGCCTAAGCGTATCAGTGCTACTACTACTACTACTACTCCTGCTACTCCTAGTGATAACAAGCGAAAATGGGATGTAGCCTCCAGCAAAGGTTCGACTTCAGTTCAGTCCCAGGCACAGCAGCGAAGGACTGATGACTATCAGAGCCCTGGTCAGCAATCTTCTGGTAGCCAAGGGCAGGGTGGATATCGAGGAAACCTCCCAAAGTGCAACAAATGCAACAGACACCACAATGGTCAGTGCAACAAGGGTCGTTGTCAGCGGTGTCTCAAGATGGGTCATGAAGCTAAGGATTGCAGGAGCTCACGACCTGCGAATCAGAACCATCAACAACAACCACTCGCTCCACAGAACCAGCAGCAGCAACAGCGAAGAAACAGGGGGTGCTTTCAGTGTGGTGCTGAAGGCCACTTCAAGCGGAACTGTCCTCAGTTAAACCAGAATCAGAACAACAATAACAATAATCAGGGCAATGGGAACAACAATGGGGGAACAACGATGGCAACGGCGCCAGGGGTCGAGTGTTCGTGCTGGGTCAGGGTGATGCAAGGAATGATCCTAACGTGGTGATGGGTAAGTTCCTTCTCGACGACTTTTATGTTACTGTTTTATTTGATTCGGGTGCCGATACCAGTTATGTGTCTCTAAAAGTTAGTCAAATGCTCAAGCGCACACCAACACTTTTGAACACCAAGCATGCCGTAGAGTTAGCAAATGGTAAAAGCCTAGAAGCCACACACATAGTTAAGGGTTGTAATCTCGTCTTAGCTGGTCAGACTTTCTCTATCGATCTCATTCCTATAGTTTTGGGTAGTTTCGACATCGTCATTGGGATGGATTGGTTATCCCAACAGCAAGCAGAGATCCTTTGCAAAGAGAAGATTGTTCATATTCCCCGTTCTGGTAAAGAGCCTCTTGTGATTCAAGGCGACAAGAGCGGTGCTGTTGTGGGCATCATCTCCTTCCTTAAGGCCCATAAGTGTTTGCGAAAGGGCCACACCGCTATCTTAGCACTTGTTACTGACGCATCAACGACAGAGAAGAGAATAGAGGATATTCCAATAGTACGCGACTTTCCTCTGGTGTTTCCTGAAGATTTACCTGGGCTACCGCCTCATCGCCAGGTCGAATTTCAGATCGAGCTAGCTCCTGGAGCAGCACCCATAGCTCGAGCACCTTACCGCTTAGCTCCAACCGAACTGGAAGAACTGTCCAAGCAATTGCAAGAACTCTTGGATAAGGGTTTCATTCGTCCTAGCTCTTCGCCCTGGGGAGCTCCCGTGTTGTTTGTGAAGAAGAAAGATGGTACCTTCCGTATGTGCATAGATTACCGCGAACTAAACAAGGTGACCGTAAAGAATCGCTATCCTCTTCCACGCATTGACGACTTGTTCGACCAGCTGCAAGGGTCGAGCTACTATTCAAAGATCGATCTGAGGTCAGGCTACCATCAACTGAGAGTCCAGGTCGAGGACGTCTCCAAAACAGCATTCAGAACACGCTACGGCCATTACGAGTTTCTGGTCATGCCATTCGGGTTAACAAACGCGCCTGCAGTCTTCATGGATCTTATGAACAGAGTGTGCAAGCCTTACTTGGATAAGTTTGTGATTGTATTCATCGACGACATTCTGATCTACTCTAAGAGTCAGGAGGAACACGAGCAGCATTTACGACTCATTTTGGAACTCCTTCGAACGGAATAGCTGTACGCCAAGTTTTCAAAATGCGACTTCTGGCTTCGTGAAGTCCACTTTCTAGGCCACGTGGTAAACAAGGATGGGATTCATATTGATCCATCTAAGGTAGACTTGATTAAGAACTGGCCTGCACCTCGCACACCAACGGAAATTCGCCAATTCTTGGGTTTGGCAGGTTACTACAGGAGGTTCATCAAGGATTTTTCCAAGATTGCGCAACCTCTCACTTCACTAACTCAGAAAGGAGTCACCTATCGTTGGGGTGATGCTCAAGAATCAGCGTTCCAACATTTAAAGGATAGACTTTGTAGCGCACCTATTCTCTCATTGCCAGAGGCACAGACGATTTCGTTGTTTATTGCGACGCGTCGATTCAGGGTCTTGGTTGTGTATTGATGCAACGGGATAAAGTCATTGCTTACGCCTCGCTCCAACTTAAGATTCGCGAAAGAAATTACACCACACATGATTTGGAGCTGGGAGCTGTTGTTTTCGCACTCAAGATATGGAGACATTACCTGTACGGTACCAAGTGCACCATCTACACCGATCACATGAGTCTCGAGCATATCTTCAAACAGAAGGAATTAAACATGCGTCAGCGTCAATGGGTCGAGCTTTTAAACGATTACGAATGTGCTATAAAGTACCATCCGGGCAACGCCAATGTGGTGGCCGACGCCCTCAGTCGAAAGGATACTACACCTAGGCGTGTACGAGCGTTGCAACTCACTATTCAGTCTAGTCTTCCTTCTCAGATACGAGATGCTCAGGTAGAAGCATTGAAACCAGAAAACGTCAAGGCTGAAGCCTTACGCGGCTCAAGGCAACGGTTAGAACAAAAGGAAGACGGTGCCTACTATGTAACAGGACGCATTTGGGTCCCACATTATGGGAACTTACGCGAGTTGGTGATGGATGAAGCACATAAGTCTCGCTACTCAGTACATCCGGGTTCGGATAAGATGTACCATGATCTCAGAACTCCGTATTGGTGGCCTAGCATGAAAGCTCACATAGCAATTTACGTTAGCAAATGTTTGACTTGTGCGAGAGTCAAGACCGAATACCAGAAACCATCAGGCCTACTCCAACAACCAGAGATTCCACAATGGAAATGGGAGCAAATTTCCATGGATTTTGTTACTGGCCTGCCTAGATCTCAACGTGGGAATGATACTATTTGGGTGATCATGGATCGACTCACAAAATCTGCACACTTTTTGGCTATTAAGGAAACGGATAAGTTCTCCACTCTAGCAGACGTATACCTTAAGGAACTCGAGGCACGGGGTGCCAACCTCTATTATTTCCGATCTTGATGCACGTTTTACTTCTGAACTGTGGCAAGCAATGCATAAGTCCTTTGGCTCACGATTAGACATGAGCACAGCTTACCACCCACAAACGGATGGGCAGTCTGAACGCACCATCCAAACCCTAGAAGACATGCTGCGGGCATGTGTAATCGATTTCGGCAACGGCTGGGAAAAACATCTCCCGTTAGTGGAGTTTTCGTATAACAACAGTTACCACACCAGCATTCAAGCCGCTTCGTTTGAGGCATTGTACAAGCGTAAATGCCGATCACCTCTTTGTTGGGCAGAGGTGGGTGATAGTCAGATCACGGGTCCAGAACTTGTAGTAGACGCAACGGAAAGGATTGCTCAGATACGACAACGAATGGCGGCAGCTCGTGACCGTCAGAAAAGCTACGCTGATAAGCGCAGGAAACCACTCGAGTTCCAGGTTGGGGATCGAGTGCTACTCAAAGTCTCACCTTGGAAAGGTGTAGTTCGTTTTGGCAAACGAGGCAAGCTCAATCCGCGATATGTCGAACCGTTCGAAATCATCGAGAAAATAGGCAAAGTGGCCTACAGACTGAACCTACCCACAGAACTCAGTGGAGTTCATGACATTTTTCACGTGTCAAATTTGAAGAAGTGTCTGTCAGATGAGACCCTCATAGTTCCTTTGAAGGAGCTCACTATCGACGATCAGTTGCGATTCATCGAGGAACCTGTTGAAATCACGGACCGAGATGTTAAGGTCCTCAAGCACACCAGAATACCTCTTGTTCGAGTTCGTTTGAACTCCCGTCGTGGCCCAGAGTTTACCTGGGAACGAGAAGATCAAATGAAACTCAAGTATCCCCAGTTGTTCGGAAACAGTGCAACCACTGCTGAGGCTGAAGCTACCGCGGAATTTCGGGACGAAATTCCAATTCAACGGGGGGATGATGTGACACCCCAGGAAAACCAGGAAACAACACAACTAGCTTCCTCAGTAATCGCGTGCTAAATTTCGGGATGAAATTCTTTCAAGTTGGGGATAATGTGACAACCCGAGTTCTCAAGGTCTCTATTTGACTTAACCTTGTACTTAATTGCAAAGTGTGTTATATCTATTTAAGGTGCATTATGAGTGTTATTTGTGATGTGTATTTTATGTGTGTATGAGTTATACATATCTTGCATAAATATGAGGATATAACTAAAAACATGGAACCTTGGCCGAAATCCCCTCCTCACGAAATCACCCCTGAACGAAAACACCCAAGTGTTTTCATCAAGAGGTGGGCCGGTGAAAATGGGAATGGGCTTCGGCCCAGTAGCGAGCAACTATAGCGTTTTGTTATAACCTACGATTAGAGCTTAATCACAAAACCCTAGAGCCTTACTCCTTGTGTGACGGCAACTGCAAGTTTTCAAGCTTTTCCTTTCGATCAATCTAGTGCCCCTTCCACCTCGGTTAGTCTGCACTGTTGTTGGATTTCTCCATGACACTTAGTAGAATCGTTACATGTCTGTATGTATATATATTAGATTGATGATGTTCTGTGGAATTGTGAAATACATGTTAGTGGTTAAAGATTGGGATCCCGTTATGATTAATTAGACTATATGAATGGCCACGTAAACTGACTTGGATGGGTAGTCGTTTCAACATACTTTCAATGCATGATAGCGTGATCTTGTTGTGCTGATGGAATGTTTTTGTTGTTGTTTGATCATGAAATTGTTAGAAAGTAATTAGGGTTTAATGTTTCTATTGTAAATCGTTCGGACTAGACCTGATTGTTTGTATTACTGCTCATGTTCGAATGGATGATATGAATATGTAAATATGTCTAAATGTTGAATTGAATGCTGATTCTGTTGCATGATGATTCTGATTGTTCTAAAGATTGAGTGATTGTTTGATGAGATTGAGTAACTGTAAGTGATGATTAGGGTTACTGTAATTGTGTAACTGTTATTATTGTTGCTGTTGAAGTCGACGAAGACATAAGGGCCAGACAAAAACACAAGGAGTGTTTTCGCCATACTATATGTTCGACGAAAAACCCTTGGGGTTTCGTCGCCCAAAGGGTTTTCGCCAGAAGTGTTTTCGTCCAAAGTGATTTCGTCGAATGCTTGGGCACATTAACTCCGTTAAGTTATTGACTCTGTTAAGTGGTTAACCCTGTTAAGTATTAACTGTCTTAAGTATGTCAGTTATGTCAAATATGTTAACTGGGTTACGTTAACTATGTTATGAATGTTAAGCTCATTTTGTATGATAACTCTGTTAATTTTGATCTAACTCTGTTATGACACACTGACTATGATAAGTGTGTTAACTCAACTATGCATGTTAGTCTTATTGATCCTAGTTAACGCTGTTAGCACAGTTAAGTGTACCAAGACTGTTAATGAATAATTGAGTTAAAGTAAACTGAGGAAGCCTATAACGTGAAACTTGAATTGCATGAATCGATTAACTGCTTATGTGTTACATGATGTTAACTGCCAAACACACCCTGTGTTATTGATTGCATGTGAAACTTCACAAACTTGAACTGATTGTCTATACGTGCATAACTATAGGACTTGACTGATTACTTGTGAGCACATAGTTTAGCATACCGAGCAAACCAAGGTGAGTTCACACTCTTTCCAAGGCTTGGGATTCCCAAGGGTTGGGAATGGGTTAATGATTTAAACGGTAACTACAACCATCCTCCGTGGGTAGGATGCCAAGATTACACACTGGACCAAACCTCTATCATGAAGTCCCTCATTTATATCGACTTAATCGCCGAGGCCTATGGCGAGCGGGTCATTAGTTATTAGCGCTATTAGGTTTAACAAACCTCACACCGTGTCGTTCGAACGGGCGTGTACTAATGGACTATGGGCAAAGGGTCAATGCTGATAGACATTGACTTAGGGCACCACTTACATTTTCATAGTAGTCGATACGCACGGTCTAGTAACACATGGGAAGCCCCCACTAATCTTTGCAAACATGTCTGGGAGAACGCGATACGAATTAATACGATACATGGTTTACAAAACGAACATATGATTTAAGAAACGAATGCTATAACTAAACAACCAACTGTGAACTCGCTCAACTTTATTGTTGACTCGTTGTTACATGCCTTGCAGGTCGTTAGGTACTCATGGAGCTTGCATAGGGAGGCGCGATCGTTGTGGGACATGGCAGTGTGGGCCATGCTAGAAACATTATTTTATTTCGTACTTCATACTTACATTGGGTTTTACAATTTTGCTTCTGCTAAACCCTTAACTACGTTTTTGATTTGAAACACCTTTCATATTGTGTGGTTGAATTTTACTTATTACTTGTTATGTTCAATATGATTGGTGGCTTGATCCTGGTCAGTCACGCCTCCAAGCGGCGATACTCCGCATGTGGATTTTGGGGGTGTGAAAAACCAAACACCAAGTAGACTTAAAATTAGTTAAAATACTTATTTTAAACTAAAAAAAATCAGTTTATTTACTGATCTAAATCAGTTTTACAAAAATCACTCGAAAAGCCGATTTTTGACCGTTTTAACGCATAGTTTTGCGTTAAACGTCACTATAATCATCCCAACTCGAAACGACTTGATATTTTTACAAAATACATGTTATTTAATGATTAAAATAATAGTTATAATCAGATTAGGGCAGTTTTTGTATAAGTCACATAAATCATGCGATTTCACGTATTTTACAACTTTTAATGCACCATGTACAACATGCAAAGCTAGCAAACATTATGACAAAGTTATAAGTCACTAAACACTTTAAAATAACTTCCTTTTAGTGTTTATAATCTGCTCATAACCGATTTTTACTCAATCATATTCAAATCATCTTTTTAAGATCATATATCATCATGCATGTCTAAGTATATGCATCTAGTATGCTCATATCATAATTTTATCATCTAATATGATCTAAATACATCAAAATCTCACTAACAACTTATTCTTTCAAATATCATACATAACACCTTAAATCCTTCAATCATTCATGTTCATTCATACTCAAATCTTTTACTCTTATGATTACACATCAACTTTAACATACATGCATACACATATACATACATATATATACGAAATTTATACACACATATACTTTCAAAATTTCACTTTTCAATATTCCACTTTCAAATCTCTAATCACCTTAGGACATTCTTATTTGACAACTAACACTTCCTTTAATCATCTTATTTTTCAAGAAATCAAACAAATCAAGATCTTTTCATCAACAATCAAAATACAACTTATACACATACATACACACATAATCGGCCAAATACACACACATACACACACCCATTTTTATTTTATTCAAAACTCATTTGTTTGAAATTTTCAAGTTTATGTTTAGATTCAAGAACAAGAGAAACTTTCACTATCATCTTCATCACCATGAATAAAGAGCAAGATTGAAAAGAAAATATGTTATACCTTCAATATTCTTAGTGGGTTTTAATATTTATGATGATGTGAAGCCTTCTTCTTGCTCCAATCTTCTTGAAATCACTTCTAAACCTTCTTGAAAGCTTGAAATCACTTTGAAATGGACATGATTCTTCAAGATTTGATTTTGAAAATGAAATGGTTGTGTGTTAAGGGGGTGTTTGGCCATGAGAAATCAAGAGGAAGAGAGAGAGTGTGTGAATTTGAATTGTGGTCTTGGAATTGGGTATGTATGAGTGCATGCAACAAGCATAATCATCACTTTCAATTCTAAAGAATGGACAAGTGTCCAAGTGCAAGATTCTAGAGAATGTGGGCAGCCCACATTGCCGCCACCCACCTCTCTCTCATATAATCAATATATACATATATGTATTATATGTAAATTAGCTCAAAAACAAGTATTTTACTAGATACCGGTTATTTTATCTAGCATTTTAATCTCGTTTTAGAGCGTTTTAATTTATTTTTATCATTCTATAAAAATAATCACTTAAAATTATTATTGAAATAATTACCAGTTGCCTTAACTGGCTGTGTTAATGGTATTTTGTTTAATTCGCGCAGTATCGCGCGGTACGCGCTCAAACTCGAAAAATAGAGTTTCATTAGCGTTTTAAATTATTTTTCCACACATATATGAATAAAATTATTATTCTAATCATAACAGACTATTTTTAGGATTTTAACACTGATCGGGTGGTCACCGACGTTCGTTACGCATTTTAAACGTTACGCGATAAGCGTTAGTTTTACCGTTTCCAACATAATTTTTATACACATCTAAATTTACCAACACATCAAATATCATATATTAACATCCCAGTCAGTCACAAATAGTCATGTTACATGTTCATTACACAGATTACTATTGTCCGGTACGGCCTGAGAGCCCGGGTGTCACAGTCTCCCCCTGTTTAGGGAATTTCGTCCCCGAAATTCTACTTTATAGGTTTCGTTTTTGCACTCGGTGGGAAGAGGTGAGGATATTTCTGTTGCATTTGGTCCTGTCGCTCCCAGGTGAACTCGGGTCCACGCTTAGAATTCCAACGAACCTTAACCAACTCAATCTTACTCCTCCTGAGTTTCTGGGTTTTCCGATCCAGAACCTCCACTGGTTCTTCGATAAACCTCAGTTTATCGTCCACTCGAACCTCTCCAGGGGGTATAATTAGTGTCTCATCAGACATACACTTTTTCAGGTTGGAGACATGAAATCAGGTTGGAGACATGAAATACATCATGGACTCCAATCAACTCCTGTGGCAACTTGAGCCTATACGCGACTTGTCCAACTCGAGAGACGACTTCGAAGGGACCTATATAGCGCGGGATCAACTTTCCCCCTTTTCCAAACCTTACAACGCCCTTCCAAGGCGATACCTTCAGCATAACCCTATCACCAACAGGAAACTCCAGCGGTTTCCTTCGGTTATCTGCATAACTCTTCTGTCGATCCACGACAGCCTTCAACCTATTCTTGATCTGGACAACCTTGTCTATGGTCTCCTGAATAATCTTGGGTCCGGTCAAATGCTTCTCGCCGACTTCAGCCCAACAGAGCGATGATCGACACTTCCTTCCATACAGGGCTTCAAACGGAGTGGCTTTTATGCTGGCATGGTAACTATTGTTGTAAGAAAACTCTGCCAAGGGCAAATGAGTATCCCAACTTCCACCGAAATCAATCGCACACGCTCTCAGCATATCCTCTAACGTCTGAATGGTCCTTTCGCTCTGACCATCCGTTTGAGGATGATATGCAGTGCTCATATTCAAACGAGAACCCAACGATTTCTGGAGAGATCGCCAAAATTTGGAGTCAAATCGCCCGTCTCAATCTGAAATGATCGACACTGGTACTCCATGACGGGCTACAACCTCGTTAAGGTACAACTGCGATATCTTCTCCGTATTGTCTATTTCCTTAAGTGCCAGGAAATGAGCAGACTTTGTCAATCGATCCACAATTACCAAGATCATATTGTGTCCACGCGATGTACGGGGTAACTTGGTGATAAAGTCCATCGTAAGATGTTCCCATTTCCACTTAGGAATCTCTGGTTGCTGCAGAAGCCCAGACGGCTTCTGGTGCTCAGCTTTAACCTTAGAGCATGTCAGACATTTACTCACATAGGCCGCAATGTCTCTCTTCATCTTCGGCCACCAATAAAACTCCTTAATGTCCTGATACATCTTGGTAGAACCTGGGTGAATGGAATACTTGGATTTATAAGCTTCGTTCATAACCAATTCACGGAGGTTACCTTTAAGTGGAACCCAGACTTGGTTCATGATGTACATTACTTCATCCGCTTTCGATATCAGCTTTCATTCTAAACCCTTCAAACCTTCACCTCTAAAATCATCATCTTTCAAAGCCTCCCGCTGTGCATCACGGATTCGAACGGTCAAACTCGTTTGTATGGTCAAACCCAAAGCACGCACACGTAGAGGCTTTTCCCGCTCCTTCCTACTGAGCGCATCTTCAACAACATTTGCTTTTCCTGGGTGATAACGAATATAACACTCATAATCGTTGAGTAACTCTACCCAATGTCGTTGTCGCATATTGAGCTCCTTCTGATCGAGGATGTGCTGGAGGCTCTTATGGTCCATGTAAATCATACACTTTGTGCCATACAAGTAGTGTCTCCAGATCTTCAAGGCAAACACAATAGCTTCAAGCTCCAAATCATGTGTTGTGTAATTCTTCTCGTGCACTTTCAATTGTCTGGACGCATAGGCTATCACTTTGTCTCTTTGCATTAAAACGCATCCAAGACCCAAACGTGAAGCATCACAGTAAACAATGAAATCATCACTTCCCTCAGGAAGGGAAAGAATAGGTGCACTGCAGAGCTTTTCCTTCAACGACTGAAAGGCTTCCTCCTGGTTCTCCGCCCAGTCAAACTTCCTCTCCTTCTGGGTTAATAGCGTCAATGGCTGCGCTATTCTGGAGAAGTTCTCAATGAACCTCCGATAATACCCAGCAAGCCCTAAGAATTGTCGCACCTCTGACGGAGTCTTTGGCGCTTCCCAATTCTTTATTTCTTCGATCTTAGACGGATCTACATGTATACCTTTCTCATTTATGACATGTTCGAGAAAATGAACTTCTCGAATCCAAAACTCACATTTAGAGAACTTGGCATACAGCTTCTCTTCCTTCAGCAACTCCAAAATTAACCTCAAATGATGCTCATGATCTTCTTTGGTTTGTGAATAAATAAGTATATCGTCGATGAATACTATCACGAATTTGTCCAAGTGGGGTTTGCATACCCTGTTCATGAGATCCATGAACACAGCTGGCGCATTAGTTAAACCAAAGGGCATGACTAGGAACTCATAATGGCGTATCGTGTTCGAAAAGCTGTCTTTGGAATGTCTTCGTCAGCAACCTTCAACTGATGATAGCCTAAACGCAGATCTATCTTCGAGTAGTAGCTGGATCCCTAAAGCTGGTCAAACAGACCATCAATCCTCGGCAAAGGAAACCGATTCTTGATAGTTAACTTGTTCAGCTCCCTGTAATCTATACACATCCTGAAGGATCCATCTTTCTTCTTCACGAACAGAACAGGCGCACCCCAAGGAGAATAACTCGGTCGAATGAAACCTTTGTCTAGTAGCTCTTGAAGCTGGTTCGAGATTTCTTTCATTTCAGACGGTGCCAATCTATAGGGAGATTTTGCAATTGGTGCAGCACCGGGTACCAGGTCGATTCGGAACTCGATCTGTCTCGCAGGGGGTAATCCAGGTATGTCTTCAGGAAAAACTTCTGGATAATCACGAAAAATAGGAATCTCCTCGATCTTCCTACATTCGGCCTTTGTATCCATCACGTTAACTAAGTGTTGGGTTTTTCACATGTTTATCAAAGCTATTTTATCCGTATAAAATAAAAACGCAGCGGAAAGATTATTTAAAACATGTTTACTTTCAAGATATAAAACCCATTTTATATGTAAAACCCAATCCCGGATCCATATACGAATATGCATGCTATCAAAAATTAAAACACAACCATACAGTGTTTAGAATACTACCTTCCAAGGAGTAAAGGATATGAAGATTATGATGCTTCTTGAATGGTTGCCTTCAAGTGTAGAAGACCTCAAGCTTGCATACCCCAAGCCTTCCAACAAACACCTTATGTTTAGCTAGGATTTCTACACTTATGAACTCACAATTGAAACCCTCTTGAAACCATCATATGGCCAAAAATAGAAGGACTATTTTGAGTTCTTGCACTTGATAATTGAACTTGAAAAACCCTTGGATTAAAAGACCCATGACCGATTTTTTTGAGAGCAAAAACTCAAGTTCCATCATCATAAAAATGATCTTCAAAAGTATACTAAAACATGAGAGAAGCACACCTTTCTTTTAACCCAATCATCTTGCACCCTTTTGAAAGAAATGCATGTAAAATGATTGGCCAAGAGAACTATGGGAAGACCCACTTGGGGGCGGCCCTATAGGGGTGTTTTTAAAAAAAATGTTTTTTCTTTTAATAAAAGTTAAGTCTTATATATGGGTATGACTCGACTTGGATTATAACGTACCAGCCACATCAATTTAATATGTGTCTTGGGCATACAGAGTCTAACAATCTCCCACTTGCACAAGATACATAGAAGATTGATGCAAGTAGTAAAGACCACCTAACTATAGTTTACTACCCCTAATACGTATGACTATATGTCCCATTCAATCACATCATCCCCTTCAAGTCCCTTACTTAAACACGATTTAGGTGAATTTATCATTTATCCCTTTGTTATAGATGTCATGTCAAATCCAGAGACACAGACTGATCACTCTCTGTTGATTTAACTTTAGCATGCCTTAGACATCTTACTCTCAACAAATAAGAGGAACAAATCCCTTCTTGACTACATACGTCTCTCACAATCACCTTGTACCACACCTGAGCTTAGCCTTATGTACTGTCATATTACTGACAACGAAGAAATAAGTCAAGGCATAATATTTGGTGAATATCAAGACCCAATATGTATCTCAGGTCAGAGGATACTATGATATTCTCCTTTACTCAAATTTACTTATGATCAATCACAAATGATTCCATGCAGTAATATTTGAGAGCGAGTCAGTCCAATATTTGTATCCCACAAATATCTATGAACCTTGGCAGTAACACTTTGCTCTATATTCATACCTAATGAATATCCACCAATCCAAGTTCATAATAGTCTTACATTCATATTTGTTCCCATAAGTATGATCGACTACGGACATTTAGAATAAGAAACTTATTCACGGATTTAAACATGCTAAAATGGAACATAACTCAAAATACCATAAAGAGTTATAATAACAGTTGTTCCAATATCCAAATACAAAATAGATCAAATCCAATCACTAGAATATCGAAGTCCTAAGGCACAAGTATGACCCTTCATGCTTTGCCCGTTTCAAGGAGCTTCGTGAGTGGATCCGCAATATTTTGATCAATGTGAACTTTGAGAATACATATCTTTCCCTTTTTCAACTTCATCCCTTTTGTAGTTGAAACTCCGCTCAATGTGCCAAGTCTTTCGATGTACACGAGGTTCCTTGATTTAAGCAATCACACCATCGTTATCACAAAGATTTCTAGGGGTCCTGAATGGTAGGGACTACCCCTAGATCGGCAATAATTCAAGTGGCAGATCCACATGAATCATCTCGATCAATGAAGCGGCGATGTATTCTGATTTTGTAGTGGACAATGCTACCCTGATTGTGATCGAGAACCATCTCGATCAGTTTGGAAACTCATATCCGTGTAACCCTTTACAATGAATTTCGAAACTCGCATCCCTGTAACCCTTTACAACGAGTTCTTCTTCACCAGATCCATATATTAGAAATATATCCTTAGTCCTTCTAAGGTATTTCAATATACTTTCTAACAGTCATCCAATGACCGTTACTTGGATTTCGCTGGTATCTTCTCGTTATGCTTAAAGCGCATGACGTGTCCGTCTAGTGCATATAATGGATCCTATAGCAGACGCATATGGGATTCCTTTCATTCTTTCTTGCTCATCCTTTGAGCTTGGACATTGAAATGCTTTCAATATTGTCCCTTTTTGAACAGGTACCAAACCTTTTCATAAAGTTCTATATCTTGAACCTTTTCAAGACTTTGTCAATGTATGCACTTTAGTTTAAACCTATCAAGCGCCTTGATCTATCCCTATAGATCTTTATTCCAAAATATAGGTGACTTCACCAAAATCCTTAATGGAAGAACAACTTCCAAGCTAGGTTTTTACACCTTCCATGGTTGGAATGTCATTTCCAAATAGTAGAATGTCATCGACATACAATACTAAGAAAGTGATGATGCTCCCACTAGCCTTCATATATACACAAGCTTCATCGACGTTCTTGATGAATCCATATTCCCTAATCTCTTCATCAAAACGGTGATTTCAACTTCTAGATGCTTGTTTCAAACCACAGATTGATTTCTTTAACTTGCATACTTTGTCAAGATGTTTTGGACCGACAAAACCTTCAAGCTGAACTATATAGACATCTTCCTTAAGATATCCATTAAGGAAAGCCGTTTTGACATCCATTTGTCAAATCTCATAATCATATTATGCAGGTATGGAAAATAATACGCTAATTGACTTTAGCATCGCCATAGACGAGAAGGTCTCATCATAATCAACCCTTTGAGTTTGAGTGAAAACTTTTGCTACAAGTCTTCCTTTATAAGTATCCAAGTTTCCATGCATATCAGTTTTCTTCCTGAAAACCCACTTATTTCGAACCACTTTGGAGTTAAGAGGTTGCATAACCGATTCCCATAGTTGGTCGTTATACATGGATTGCATCTTTACGTTCATGGCTTCAAGCCATTTGTCATAATCGGATTTTGACATTGCATCATGGTATGTGGTAGGTTCACCCGAATCTACCACGTAGCATCCATCTATGAAAAATCCATATCTTTCAGGTGGACTACTAATTCTACCAGATCTGCGAACATTTTGTGTGTATAGATCAACCACTTGATCGTTTTCAACAACCTCTTGTTGAGTGCTTGTTTTAACCAAACGTGTATCGGCTTGTGGTTCCTGATCCTCATCAAGTTCCACTGTTCTACTAATTCCTTCCACAAGGAACTTAGCTTCCAAGAACTCAGCCTTTCGAGCAACAAATACCTTTTACTCTGTTGGATTGTAGAAATAATATCCTATACCATCTTTAGGATATCCTACAAAGATACACTTAGTGGATCATACTTTTATTTGTGGTGTATTGCTTCACATAAGCTTCACAACCCATACCTTTTAAATATGATAATGATGGAGCACTTCCATTCCATATTTCAAAAGGTTTCTTATCCATTTTCTTGGTTGGGGCCATACTGAATGTACGGGCCACAGAGAGCAAAGCGTAACCCCAAAATGATAGAGATAATGCGCTCCTAGCCATCATAGATCGAACCATATCTAATAGAGTTCGATTCCTCTTGCATAGGAATGAAGAACTTTAAAACAGTTGATTTTGTACTTCACTTTTGAAGATTTTTGAACATTTCAAAAGCTTCATCTTTGTGTCTTAGCAAGTACACATAACCATAACTACTATAGTTGTCCGTAAAAGGTAATGAAGTATCTCTCACCATTCCTAATCATTGGCTTAAAAGGATCACATACATCCAAATGTATGATACTTAATAAATCCTTTGCCCTTTTCCACTAAAGGATTACTTGGTCATTTTCCCTTGTAAGCAAGATTCGCATGTATCAAATGAACCAATTTAATTTGTTTTCGAAAGACAATTCTTTCGAAGTGTCTACATGCGACATCTGTTTATATGACCAAGGCGATAATGCCAAAGATAGGTCTTACTCAACTCCATTTTGAGTTTCTTGGTAATTGCTTGGTACATCGAACTATCAAATGATGTATTATTATGAACCAATTCATAAATACCATTTGAAAGCATAGCTTTAAGGTAAAACATGTCATTCATTGAAATATAAATGTCAATGTTTACAAACTTTAAATCACGACCATATTGTCTTTAAAAAGAAACTTAAATAATGTTCCTAGTCAAACTAGGAGCATACAAAACATTTTCAAAACGATTTCCAAACCACTTGGAAGTTTCAAAATATAGTCTCCCTTTTGTAATGATTATTTCTTTTGAACCCTTTGCAACAAATTGCAAACATGAGTTCCACATCCGGTATCTAATACCCATGTGTTTAAAGAAATAACATTAAAGTCAATATGTATCATAAAGATTGTACCTGAGGTTTGCCTAGCATCCCTCTTGTTTTTCAACTCTTTGAGATAGGTTGGACAATTCCTTTTCAATTGCCCTATCTCACCATATTCAAAGCATGGATCGTTCATGGCAACATTTGCCTTCTTTTATTTTGGTGGTTTTGCTTTAGTCTTTCTTTTCTTTTTCCCTTTGAATTTCTCATTACCATTTGCAGCATTTGCTTTGGTGTCGGGGTGATGCCCTTTCTTGTTGCCACCCTCATTGATCGTTAGAACGGATAAAGCCCTTTTACCCATATTGAGCTTTTCGAGGTGATCAATGTGGCTTTTCATCTTAAGTACATAAGATGAGACCGATTGGGTTTCCTCCATTCGACATGTATGAAGCGCTCGAACCGTTTCGAAGCGTTCTACCCTTAAGAACATTTCCTACAATTGGTTAATTATGTCGTATGCTCATGATGTTCAAAATCCTTTTAAATCTCGGGAATCATAATTCCTAACATGAGGCAAGAGGCTTGCATAGTATCCTCGATATACTTAATCCAATCGTTATTGGCATCCTTATCTTCCATAAGATGTTCATCGGGATTAGGATCGTTTAACACATAGGATTTCTTTTCTTACTTGAGAACAATTCTTAAGTTTTGATATTAATCCATGAAGTATTATGATTGATACGATCCTTTTTCAAGGATTGTTATTAGTGATAGGTTTCGGACGGTTTGGGTAATATTGTTAGCGGCCATCTACAAAATTTTACAAAGTTTAATTTTAGTATTATCGATATTATTAATATTTTAATCATTAATACCCTTTTATGTCTCAAAGACAATTAATAATTAAAATCTAGAATCCAACGTTACATTTAAATATTGGTTAGGTGACCTTTATCCCTCTATTTAAATTAACAAGGTAGTCAACGTTTGATGATTGCAACCCTTTGCAACTTCTAGACATATGGGATCGGTTAAACATCTTTATGTTTAGTTGGCATGTTTAATCCCATCAACACCTTTTGTTCGCCATGCTTCGGTGACCCTAAGTTCATGGTTTCCAAATCAAGTCGTCCAACTTACACACACATGTGAGTTTATACACATAAGTGGTTAGGTGACCTTTATCCCACAAACATGGTAAACCCATCTCGAATATACAAGTTCCCTCAATTGTGGTTAGGTGACCTTTATCCCACAATAAGAGTTACCAAGTGATTCGAGTGTTGTATAAAAGGATGGTGTTTGACTTATTTTATAAAAGGGATTTTGGGGTTTTCAAAATTCTAGTTTAGAAAACTTTATGTACCATTCATTTGCATGCATTCAAATCCTTGGTACTTTTGTGAAAACAAATTTTCAAGGTTCTTTTTAATAAAACCCATTTTATTATAAAATCATTAATTTTTAATAACCTTTTATTAACCAATTTTAATGATTTTTTAAGAACCAATTTTAAGCTTGTTGTTGATTATTAATTGTTAAGCATGCATATCCAAATATCATCTAAACAATCATAAATAAGACAAGCACAACATACATAACAATAGGTGCATAACCATAGCCAACTATTTTGACCACACTTGTTAGCCTAAACAAGTGTGTCAAAAGGTCCTTCCTAAGGGTGAATATAGACACAAATAATGTGTCGTTGAACTCCCACTTGATCCCGCATCCAAATGCTTCACGTCTTCTTCTTGTGTTGTGATTTCTTCACAATCTTTGGGCTTCCAAATGTCTTTTATATTGAGCTCCAAACTCCTTTGGACTTCAAAAATGTGTTTTGCTTATCGGGCTAAAATCCCGTTAAGAACTATGAAGTCCTTGAGGCCCGAAATTAGCCAAAACCAAAACCAAAACCGCATTTTTGTGTGCATCTTCTTTTACAAAAGGTATCCTAATACATTTTTCTAGTAAAATTAAAATGCACCTAATCTATTTATTTTACATACCAAATGAAAATAAATAAATTACATAACTTTACAAATGGAAGAACAAAAATAATTAATTATTACAACTTTTGAAATAATTAAATATAAATCATAACATAATCATTCAACATATTCACACAAGGTCATGGCTAGGTTATGAACACCAAAATATATATCAACATATATATAAAATTCAAGAAGCAAAAAAATGGTTCCCTTTTTACAACCTACATTTTCGGTCAAGAATGAAAAACCGAAAAATGTGGGTTTTTGTCCAAACAAAACAATCATCCAAATGACATAATTTTTCAAGATACTTTTATGCATGTATGAAAATAATCTTGAAAAAAAAAAGGAGAACCATGATGAAAAATTTCGGCCATAGGGTTTAACCAAACCCGAAACCCGAAAATGTCATATCCTATGAAGCATGCACTCATATAAGCGGCTCTGATGCCATTGTTGGGTTTTTCACATGTTTATCAAAGCTATTTTATCCGTATAAAATAAAAACGCAGCGGAAAGATTATTTAAAACATGTTTACTTTCAAGATATAAAACCCATTTTATATGTAAAACCTAATCCCGGATCCATATACGAATATGCATGCTATCAAAAATTAAAACACAACCATAGAGTGTTTAGAATACTACCTTCCAAGGAGTAAAGGATATAAAGATTATGATGCTTCTTGAACGGTTGCCTTCAAGTGTAGAAGACCTCAAGCTTGTATACCCCAAGCCTTCCAACAAACACCTTATGTTTAGCTAGGATTTCTACACTTATGAACTCACAATTGAAACCCTCTTGAAACCATCATATGGACGAAAATAGAAGGACTATTTTGAGTTCTTGCACTTGATAATTGAAATTGAAAAACCCTTGGATTAAAAGACCCATGATCGATTTTTTTGAGAGCAAAAACTCAAGTTCCATCATCATAAAAATGATCTTCAAAAGTATATTAAAACATGAGAGAAGCACACCTTTCTTTTAACCCAATCATCTTGCACCCTTTTGAAAGAAATGCATGTAAAATGATTGGCCAAGAGAACTCTGGGAAGACCCACTTGGGGGCGGCCCTATAGGGGTGTTTTAAAAAAAAAAAATTTTCTTTTAATAAAAGTTAAGTCTTATATATGGGTATGACTCGACTTGGATCATAATGTACCAGCCACATCAATTTAATATGTGTCTTGGGAATACATAGTCCAACACTAAGAACGCAGGATACCCTTTCCGCAACAACTTGAGCATCTTCATAACACTGACAACACTCGACACACGACTCGAACGATCTCCATGGATCAATATAACTTCGCCACCACTAGGACGAGGTATCCGTACTTGCTTCTCCGAGCAAACAATCTCCGCTTTGTTCTTGGACAGCCAATCCATCCCCACAACTACATCGAAACTTCCCAACTCCACTGGTAGTAAATCAATACTAAATTTGTGATCGCCTAACAGAATACTACAGTCGCGTATGACTTCGCTAGTTTCTATCAGTTTACCAGTTGCTAGTTCTATCGAGTACTTCTTATTTAGCTTACTTGTAGGTGAACACAAAAATGGTTCAAAGTTTTTCGAGATAAAACTCAAGTCAGCTCGAGTATCAAAAAGTACGAACGAGGAATGGTTATTGATCATAAACGTACCAGTGACAACAGCAGGATCATCACGTGCCTTCCCAGCATTTAGCTCGAATGCTCTACCTCTGGCATTTTGACCTCCTGCCTTAGGACAGTCTTTCTTGAAATGTCCATGTTCTCCACACTGGAAGCATCCTTTAATCCTCGTTCCTTCCACAGTACTTTTGGCATAGCATTCGCGGGTAGCATGCCTAGTTCGTCCGCATCGGTTACATTTCTTCTGTCCTTCCTCACGAGTCTTTCTCTCAGATCCGCCTCGGCTATCTCAGGTGCCATCCTTTCTAGTACCACTAGAACTTGCTGCATATGCCTTCTTCGAACTGCGTTTCCTGTCGCGCTTCTCTTCAGTCTCATTCCTCGAGCTCTCAGACTTGCGCTTCTTCGTAACTTCTGTCTTAGTCTCAGAACGCCCCGACCTTTCAGATTTCGTGTTTGCTTTGGCCTTGCCCGATGACTTCCCGGTTTCATCCTTTTTATCAAGACTACCTTTGCGAGCAGCGTCATTGGCTAGTGATTTTGCCAACGTAGTAGCCTCTAGATAGGTGGTAGGTTTCGCGGATGTAACCATACTGCGAATTCGTGCCGACAGTCCCCAGATATACCTTTCTACCTTTACATATTCAGGAGTAACCATTTGTGAAACTAACCTCGCCAAGTCGTTAAAACGAGAAGTGTAAGCTCTGACATTCAGACCTTCCATGGTTAGGTTCCAGAAGTCTGTCTCGATTTTCGGAATTTCACTGCGCGGGCAGTACTCTTTCAGGAGCATCTCTTTAAGTTCGTTCCAGGTCAGACCGTAGGCAGCGTCTTCACCCAAAATTTGAACTTGCGAGTTCCACCAAGACAACGCTTCATCAAGAAAAGAGAAAGAAGCATATCTCACCCGTTGATCAGCAGCACAACCACTGATTGCCATGACTGATTCTATCTTCTCAATCCATCGGGTGATATCTAAGGGTCCTTCAGCACCGGTAAATGATCGTGGGTTACAGCCCTGGAATGTTTTATATGTACATCCGTGCACTGCTCATTAATGTTAATAGAAATCAGGAATTCATTCCAATGATAACATAACACATGAACTACTAAAACTTTCTGATCACATTTTACCTGGAGGATTTCCATTATGTGCCCCACCAAAACCTTGCCCGTGTGCACCACGTCGACATCCCTGACCATCATTTTGGTTAGCATTGAGCTGTTCCATGGTAGTATTAACGTGTTGGGCTATGAGTTGAGCCAACTCTTCCGGTGTGGTAGGTAATCCGGTACCCTGTCTTGCTTTTGGCGGCATTTCGTCGTTTCTATTATCATAACAATAATATCCACATAAGACGATAACCCAAAATAATTCAATCATTAAATGTTAGTGGACCAAACATTGCGCATGTAAAATATCCACATATTAATGAGAAAAATTTTAAACCAAAAGTACATCATTGGTATTTATTATAGAAATTATTTAAACTCGTTTTCAATACAAAAGACCATTCTTGGCATGTCTACATCGACACCCATAAACAAGTTCACACAAAATTTCCAAAAAATATCCAAAAAAAAACTGGCACGCAGGCCACAAACACAAAGAACATAAAAAATGTCTAACAATACTATCCATTAAACAACGGAACAAACAAACAAACAAACAACTATCATCAACGCCACAAACCTAGAGACTCTAACATCTCCTGGACAAGCTTCTCCAAATCCACACCCCTCCAATGCATCTCATCTCTCGCGATGTCGTCTAAAACCTTCAACTCCTCATGATCGTCCATCTGTCCCTCAAGGTACTTCGCCTTTCCTTTGGCTATGTCTAGGTCTTTATGCGATGAGGCGAGTTGTCGATCACAATGGCAATATCGATCTACCCTATCTCCAGCGGGCCTTATCCTCTTCCTACGACGATAATAAACTAACAGCGGCGTAGAAGAAATGCGTGACTCTAAAATAGGCAAAGAAGACTCAGACAAAACAAGCGGAGGGATCTCAGTAGCAGGCTCGATCACAGCAGCAGGTGGGACGACAGATGGCTCCAGGGGTCGAGTGTCACACCCCCAAAAATCCACACGCGGAGTACCACCACTTGGAGGCGTGACTGACCAGGATCAAGCCACCAATCATATTGAACATATAAGTAATCAGTAAAGTAAACGTAATCCATCAAAATACAATTGGTGCTAAATCAAAAGCATAGCATAGGTAGCGGAAGCATAGTTATGAACATCCAACACAAGTGTTTAGTTTAAAGAGTCATAAAGTTTTTCTCAAAACATCCACAATCCGTGCCCACAACGACCGCGCCTCCCGTGCAAGCTCCAAGAGTACCTATGGTCCTGCAAGTCATGTAACAGAGAGTCAACAACTAGTTGAGCGAGTTCACAGTTGGTTATTCAGTTATAGTGTTTGTATCGTAAATCGTAAGTTCGTTTAGTAATCATGTATCGTATATAATGGTATCGCGGCCCTCTAGGCATGTTTGCGAAGTTTAGTGGGGGTTTCCCATGTTTTCTAGACTAGGTATATTCGTATCGCGGCCCACCCGGCATGTGTGCGAAGATTAAAGTATAGTTCGCGGCCATTCCAGGCATGTATGCGAAGATAGTTCTATTATCGCGGCCGATCCCGGCATGTGTGCGAAGAGAAGTATATGTATCACTAGTCTAGCAGTAACTACCATTAACCTTCCTCTCCCGAGGCCTATGGTATGTAATTCCGCTAACTCTTAAGTATATATAATCAACCAACCCATTCCCAACCCCGAGAATCCCATGCCTTGGTAAGAGTGTGAACTCACCTTGTTTTGCTCGGTATGCTAAGTATGTGCTCACGGTTAAATTCAATCACGTCCTAAAGTATGCATGTGTACTTAATCAGTTCATATTCATGAGGTTCCCGTAAAAACACAATCAATGTTTACCAAGTAGTACATATCACATAAATCAACATCGTACAAGTCATGCATAGCATCTAACAGCAGTTAGTTAACTCAGTTAAGTTTTAACAGAAACAGTTACTGTGCAAAATACCCAAGTTGACGAAACACCCTTCTGTTTCATCGTGGTGTCCCTGGCGAATCACATCTGTTTCGCCGTATAGGTTTCATCAAAACTGATGTCGGCGAAACACATCTGTTTCGCCGTGACAGCCGTTTCGTCAATAAGTCAGTTATGTCGCAGGTATAACAGTTTCAACATATTACAGAAGCCCTAATCATGCTAACAGCCGTCATCAATAACAATCGATCATCATCATCAGAAATCATACGGTATTTATTCAGCAATCATCAATATTCATTGATTACTAACCCTAACATAAATCATGTGTTAACCTTAGGCAATTTAGCATATGTGTTAACCATTATGATTCAAGCAAAACAGTTAACGATGGTAAAATCAAACAATCACACAAAGGTTAAACACTAACCGCGACAAACGGAATAATAACTCGATCGATTCGGGGGGCTTCGGAAACACACGATCGCCGTCAACAGGGGAAAGGGAGCTCTAGGGTTTCCATTTTTGTTAAAAGTGTGAAACAGAAAGCCGGTTTCGTTAATATACACGAGTTAACGTGCTGGGCCCTTAATGGGCTTCGGCGAATCAATGGGCCGGCGAAACACTTTGTTTCGTCGAATAAGGATGGCGAAACACATCTCTGTTTCGTCGAGATGTATATGGCGAAACAGTCTGTTTCGTCGGGTCCTTTCATGTGTTAGACAGTTTAAGTTTTTCAACAGGTTTCATGTTATACAACTAAACACAAAATCATGCAAACACAATGCGTTTTATCATATCATAACATGTACAGTTACAAGTCAAACAAGTCAAACAACTAACAGTCAAAGTCAACTTGCAATAAATACAAAAGTGAAAGTCGGAAACTCGAGTTGTCACATTATCCCCAACTTGAAAGAAATTTCGTCCCGAAATTTAGCATGCGGTTACTGAGGAAGCTAGGTAAGTTGTATCGTTTACTGGTTTTCCTGGGGTGTCACATCATCCCCCCGTTGATTTGGAATTTCGTCCCGAAATTCTGTAGTAGCTTCAGCCTCAGTAGTGGTTGCACGATTTCCGAATAACTGGGGATACTTGAGTTTCATTTGATCTTCACGCTCCCAGGTGAACTCTGGGCCGCGACGGGAGTTCCAACGAACTCGTACAAGAGGGATTCTCGTGTTCTTGAGGACCTTAACATCCCGGTCCGTGATCTCAACTGGTTCCTCGACGAAGTGTATCCGTTCGTCGATAGTGAGTTCCTTCAAAGGAACTATGAGGGTCTCATCTGACAGACACTTCTTCAGATTCGACATGTGGAAAACGTTGTGAACTGCACTGAGTTCAGCGGGTAAGTTCAGTCTGTAGGCCACTTTGCCTATTTTCTCTATGACTTCGAACGGTCTGACGTATCGCGGATTGAGCTTGCCTCGTTTGCCAAAACGAACAACACCCTTCCAGGGTGAAACTTTGAGTAGTACTCGATCCCCAACCTGGAACTCGAGTAGTTTCCTGTCCTTATCTACGTATGCTTTCTGACGGTCACGAGCTGCCACCATGCGTTGTCGTATTTGAGCAATCTTTTCAGTAGTATCAACTACCATTTCTGGACCTGTGATCTGACTGTCACCCACCTCTGCCCAACAAAGAGGTGATCGGAATTTACGCCCGTACAATGCCTCAAATGGAGCAGCTTTAATGCTGGTGTGGTAGCTGTTATTGTATGAAAATTCCACAAGTGGCAGATGTTTTTCCCAGCCATTGCCAAAGTCAATTACGCACGCCCGAAGCATGTCTTCTAGAGTTTGAATAGTGCGCTCAGACTGCCCATCTGTCTGAGGATGATAAGCTGTTCTCATGTCTAAACGAGAGCCAAAAGATTTGTGCATTGCTTGCCACAGTTCTGAAGTAAAACGTGCATCACGATCAGAGATAATAGAGGTGGGCACCCCGTGCCTCGAGACAACTTCCCTAAGGTATACGTCTGCTAAAGTGGAGAACTTATCCGTTTCCTTGTAAGCCAAGAAGTGAGCAGACTTTGTGAGTCGATCCACGATCACCCAAATAGTATCATTTCCGCGCTGAGATCTAGGTAAGCCAGTAACAAAATCCATGGAAATTTGTTCCCATTTCCATTGTGGTATCTCAGGTTGTTGGAGTGGGCCTGATGGTTTCTGATATTCCGCTTTAACTCTCGCACAAGTCAAACACTTGCTGACGTAAGTTGCTATGTGAGCTTTCATGCTAGGCCACCAATATGTAGTTCTGAGGTCGTGGTACATCTTATCCGAACCAGGATGTACTGAGTAGCGAGACTTATGAGCTTCATCCATTACAAGCTCACGTAAGTTGCCATATAGTGGGACCCAGATGCGTCCTGTTACATAGTAGGCTCCGTCTGCCTTTTGTTCTAACCTTTGCCTTGAGCCGCGTAGGGCTTCAGCCCTGACGTTTTCTGGTTTCAATGCTTCTACCTGAGCATCTCGTATCTGTGAAGGAAGGCTAGACTGAATAGTGAGTTGCAATGCTCGTACACACCTAGGTGTAGTATCCTTTCGACTGAGGGCGTCGGCCACCACATTGGCTTTGCCCGGATGGTACTTTATAGCACATTCGTAATCGTTCAGTAGTTCAACCCATCTACGTTGTCGCATGTTCAATTCTTTTTGCTTGAATATATACTCAAGACTCCTGTGATCGGTGTAGATGGTGCACTTAGTGCCATACAGGTAATGTCGCCATATCTTGAGCGCAAAAACAACAGCACCCAGCTCTAGATCATGTGTAGTGTAATTCCGTTCGTGAATCTTAAGTTGGCGCGAAGCATAAGCAATAACTTTATCCTGTTGCATCAATACACATCCAAGACCTTGGATGGATGCGTCACAGTAAACTACAAAATTGTCCGTGCCTTCAGGCAATGAGAGGATAGGTGCGCTACAAAGTCTATCCTTTAAGTGCTGAAACGCTGTTTCCTGTGTATTACCCCAACAGTAAGCAACACCTTTCTGTGTCAGTACTGTGAGCGGCTGTGCAATCTTTGAGAAGTCTTTGATGAACCGTCTGTAATAACCCGCCAAACCCAAGAATTGGCGTATTTCTGTCGGTGTGCGAGGTGCAGGCCAGTTCTTGATCGAATCTACTTTGGATGGATCGACATGAATCCCATCCTTGTTTACCACGTGGCCTAGAAAGTGGACTTCACGAAGCCAGAAGTCGCATTTTGAAAACTTAGCGTACAGCTGTTCCGTTCGAAGGAGTTCCAGAATAAGTCGTAAATGCTGCTCATGTTCCTCCCGATTCTTCGAATAAATCAGGATGTCGTCGATGAAAACAATAACAAACTTGTCAAGATAAGGTTTGCACACCCTGTTCATAAGATCCATGAAAACCGCAGGCGCGTTCGTTAGCCCGAATGGCATGACTAGAAACTCGTAGTGGCCATAGTGTGTTCTGAATGCTGTTTTGGAGACGTCCTCATCCCGGACTCTCAGTTGGTGATAGCCTGACCTCAGGTCAATCTTCGAGTAATAGTTCGACCCTTGCAACTGGTCGAATAAGTCGTCGATGCGTGGAAGAGGATAGCGATTCTTCACGGTCACCTTGTTCAGTTCGCGGTAATCTATGCACATGCGGAAAGTACCGTCTTTCTTCTTCACAAATAATACTGGAGCTCCCCAGGGCGAAGAGCTAGGACATATGAAACCCTTTTCCAAGAGTCCTTGCAATTGCTTAGACAGTTCTTCCAGTTCAGTTGGTGCTAAGCGATAAGGTGCTCGAGCTATAGGTGCTGCTCCTGGAGCTAGCTCGATCTGAAATTCGACCTGGCGATGGGGCGGTAGCCCAGGTAACTCTTCAGGAAACACTTGAGGAAAGTCACGTACAACTGGGATATCCTCTAACTTCTTCTCTGTCATCGATGTATCAGAAACGAGTGCTAATATAGCTGTGTGGCCCATTCGCAAACACTTCTGTGCCTTCAAGAAGGAGATGATGCCACTCACGACACCACTCTTGTCGCCTTGAACTTCAAGAGGTTCTTTGCCAGTACGGGGAATGCGAATGATCTTCTCCCTGCATAGGATCTCTGCTTGTTGTTGGGATAACCAATCCATACCAATGACGATATCGAAACTACTCAGAGTTATAGGAATGAGATCGATAGAGAAAGTCTGACAGCGAGGATAAGATTATAACCCTGAACTATGTGTGTGGCCTCTAGACTTTTACCGTTAGCTAACTCTACGACATGTTTGGTGTTCAAAAGTGTTGGTGCGCGTTTGAGCATTTGACTAACTTTCAGAGATATATAACTGGTATCCGCACCCGAATCAAATAATACAGTAACATAAAAGTCGTCGAGAAGAAACTTACCCATAACCACATTAGGATCGTTCCTTGCATCACCCTGACCAATCACAAATGCACGACCCCTAGCACCATTGTCGTTGTTGTTTCCCCCATTGTAGTTCCCATTGCCCTGATTATTGTTGTTGTTATTCTGATTCTGGTTTAACTGGGGGCAGTTCCGCTTGAAGTGACCTTCAGCCCCACACTGAAATCATGCCCTATTTCCTTGTTGTTGTTGCTGTGGCTGGTTTCGTGGAGCTGGTGGCTGTTGTTGCTGGTTCTGATTCGCAGGCCTTGAGCTCCTGCAATCTTTAGCTTCATGACCTACCCTTAGACATCTCTGACAGCGACCTTTACGACACTGACCACTGTGGTGTCTGTTGCACCAGTTACACAGTTGGTGACCACCAGACGATTGCTGACTCGGACTCTGGTAATCATTAGTCTTGCGTTGCTGAGCTTGAGACTGTACGGTAGCTGAACCCCTGCTAGAATCCCCTTCCCATTTCCGCTTGTTATCACTGAGAGTAGCAGGAGTAGCTGGAGTGGTAGCGGTAGTAGTAGCGCTGATACGTTTAGGCAGTCTGTTCTGTTCCACTGCCTGGTCTGTGAGACGGTGAGCTAACTTGATGATCTGCTGAATGGTGCCAAGATTCGCTGAGGTTACGTGACTTTGAATTTCCGGCACCAGACCATTGAGATACAGTTCGATACGCTTAATGGGAGGGTCCACCATAGTTGGACACAAAATGGCCAGCTCATTCGATCTTTTGGTGTAGGCTTCAATTTCTGACCCCGTCATTTTCAAGTGGTAAAACTCTACCTCCAGCTTATGAATGTCATCACGGCTACAGTATTCCTCTTTGATCAATTCCTTAAAATCATTCCAGGGTGTGGCGTTAGCAACTGCCAACCCTAACATCTGAACTTGCGCATTCCACCAAGTCAGCGCAATGCCTTCTAGAGTACCAGTGGCGTACTTCACCCTGCGAGCCTCAGGGCATTCACACATCTCAAAAACGGACTCGAGCTTTTCAAACCAATGGAGAAGTCCAACCGCTCCTTCCGTGCCACTAAAAGTAGTAGGACGACAGTCCATGAAAGTTTTGATGGTGCAAACAGGTGGCTGACCTGTTGTGTATAAGAACCAGGACAATATTAAACACAAGAGTTGGTTTAGGAGTGTAGGATCTAAAGATCCTAGTGTGAGTTACAACTGCAGGATATACCTCCTGCTTGTGAGGCTGCAACTGCCGCAGCAACTTGTTCGTTAATGAGAGCCGTCAACTGGGCTTGTGTCATGTTGATACGTCCAGACATGATCTTCATAGCAAATGTAACATAGGTGAGAGAGGTTCGCGCGTAGTGCGATGACAGAAGAGAGTAAGCACACAAGTGTTCTCAAGCAATAGTGTTACGTTAATCTAAGCATACCCTGAGCAAAGTTCTATGCAATTCTAGCAAGTAGGCAATAAAACATGTACCACATTACCTAGGATGTTGAGTCTTGCACGTGGAGCGAAGCGTCGTTGTGGATCGTTGAGCACTGTTCTGGTTATAGTCTGGTTTTAATAAAAACGTTTTCCCCTTATTAAAACCGAGTTCTCTATAACCAATGGCTCTGATACCAATCTGTCACACCCCCAAAAATCCACACGCGGAGTACCACCGCTTGGAGGCGTGACTGACCAGGATCAAGCCACCAATCATATTGAACATATAAGTAATCAGTAAAGTAAACGTAATCCATCAAAATACAATTGGTGCTAAATCAAAAGCATAGCATAGGCAGCGGAAGCATAGTTATGAACATCCAACACAAGTGTTTAGTTTAAAGAGTCATAAAGTTTTTCTCAAAACATCCTCAATCCGTGCCCACAACGACCGCGCCTCCCGTGCAAGCTCCAAGAGTACCTATGGTCCTGCAAGGCATGTAACAGAGAGTCAACAACTAGTTGAGCGAGTTCACAGTTGGTTATTCAGTTATAGTGTTTGTATCGTAAATCGTAAGTTCGTTTAGTAATCATGTATCGTATATAATGGTATCGCGGCCCTCTAGGCATGTTTGCGAAGTTTAGTGGGGGTTTCCCATGTTTTCTAGACTAGGTATATTCGTATCGCGGCCCACCCGGCATGTGTGCGAAGATTAAAGTATAGTTCGCGGCCATTCCAGGCATGTATGCGAAGATAGTTCTATTATCGCGGCCGATCCCGGCATGTGTGCGAAGAGAAGTATATGTATCACTAGTCTAGCAGTAACTACCATTAACCTTCCTCTCCCGAGGCCTATGGTATGTAATTCCGCTAACTCTTAAGTATATATAATCAACCAACCCATTCCCAACCCCGGGAATCCCATGCCTTGGTAAGAGTGTGAACTCACCTTGTTTTGCTCGGTATGCTAAGTATGTGCTCACGGTTAAATTCAATCACGTCCTAAAGTATGCATGTGTACTTAATCAGTTCATATTCATGAGGTTCCCGTAAAAACACAATCAATGTTTACCAAGTAGTACATATCACATAAATCAACATCGTACAAGTCATGCATAGCATCTAACAGCAGTTAGTTAACTCAGTTAAGTTTTAACAGAAACAGTTACTGTGCAAAATACCCAAGTCGACGAAACACCCTTCTGTTTCGTCGTGGTGTCCCTAGCGAATCACATCTGTTTCGCCGTATAGGTTTCATCAAAACTGATGTCGGCGAAACACATCTGTTTCGCCGTGACAGCCGTTTCGTCAATAAGTCAGTTACGTCGCAGGTATAGCAGTTTCAACATATCACAGAAGCCCTAATCATGCTAACAGCCATCATCAATAACAATCGATCATCATCATCATAAATCCTACGGTATTTATTCAGCAATCATCAATATTCATTGATTACTAACCCTAACATAAATCATGTGTTAACCTTAGGCAATTTAGCATATGTGTTAACCATTATGATTCAAGCAAAACAGATAACGATGGTAAAATCAAACAATCACACAAAGGTTAAACACTAACCGCGACAAACGGAATAATAACTCGATCGATTCGGGGGGCTTCGGAAACACACGATCGCCGTAAACAGGGGAAAGGGAGCTCTAGGGTTTCCATTTTTGTTAAAAGTGTGAAACAGAAAGCCGGTTTCGTTAATATACACGAGTTAACGTGCTGGGCCCTTAATGGGCTTCGGCGAATCAATGGGCCGGCGAAACACTTTGTTTCGTCGAATAAGGATGGCGAAACACATCTCTGTTTCGTCGAGATGTATATGGCGAAACAGTCTGTTTCGTCGGGTCCTTTCATGTGTTAGACAGTTTAAGTTTTTCAACAGGTTTCATGTTATACAACTAAACACAAAATCATGCAAACACAATGCGTTTTATCATATCATAACATGTACAGTTACAAGTCAAACAAGTCAAACAACTAACAGTCAAAGTCAACTTGCAATAAATACAAAAGTGAAAGTCGGAAACTCGAGTTGTCACATCGAGCCGTGACGATAGTGGCGTCCACCACTGGTGCGATACTAGAAGATCCTCCGACAGTAGGGACACTCCTGATCACGTCATCGATAACTGGTACAGTGCCAGATGATCGTCCTGTCTCATGGATTGAGAGAGGTACATCATCATCATCTATCCACCTGTTGCTAGTGAAAGCGCATCGGGGGTTTCCCTGGCTGGCAAAAGCAGCAGGATTGACGTGGAAAGATGAGGTAAGCTCAGTAGTACCAACCATCTGTGGAGTCGTGATAGGTGTCCGTGGCAGTGTAGGTCTGAGTGAAGTCTCGAAATCTGGCTCGTAACCTGAGTCGTGGATCTCGATGACCTCGTATTCGTGCGACATCTGTGACACACATATAACCGTACAAGTTTGTGCATAACCAACATAAACAATAACAAATAAGGTCAAATAAACAGAAAATCACGTATGTGCATAAAACACATAATGGTTTTCATACATGATAAAATATTTTCTATGTTTATTTAAAAATCTTGGCTTCGAGAATTTTGGACTTTATATTTCAAAATTCTCCGGTTGAAGTCTAGTGTTTTCCCAGAAAACATCTAGTTCGCTAACAACCAATGGCTCTGATACCAACTTCTGTCACACCCCAAAAACGTCGCAGCGGAATATTAAACGTAGTGGTGACGGAAGTTGGTGCCCATTTATACCTTGTCGGACGATGCACTCTTTTGTTGGACATTTTGACATATTTAAAACATAAATATTAAACATTATATTTTAAAGGTCACGTCACAACCACATAAGTTAAGTTGTTTTTGATCCTCGCGGATCTTATTACAAACGTCCCAGAAAGTTTAAAAGATGTCCAACATATTTAAATGAAACGACATGCATCATCAAACACAAGATATGCCATGATTTCCCAAAGCCGAACTCAAGTACCTGTAGAACATGTTAAAATCAAGTGTCAAAACAAAGGAAGGTGAGTTCACATGTTCACTTACAACCAATTTTATTCCAAGGAAAACTTTCTGATTAGGTGTTTATTTGAAAACATCCATATAAATTTTAGAAAGTCCATTTTACTTCCTTAATAAAATCCATGGGCCTTCCGTCGGTTCATCAATCCGACAACTGTAATATATATTGCCCAGGTTTTGTATATTAAATTATTGCGTCAATTTTCAGACTCGTATATTAGCTAGACGATACGAACTATATATTAACCATGCAGGGATAATCAAAGCTAGACAATAAATAGAATTTAAATTCGTCGTTTGACTTGACACGGGGCGACCGGTCACGACGGGGTTGTCAACCCGATAGATCTACCAACAATTCATCGCGTGCAATACTTAAATGATTAAACGACATCATGGGCGCAGGGTCCTCTTGAAGGACAATATGATGTCTGCCTCACGTACAATATATATGTCCTACTAATATGACAATTTAATACACGACGTTGTACGAATTCCCCTGACACTCCATTATTTGAGACCCAGTCAAGAATTCGTCCCCAACTGTACGGTCATGTTTCGCTTAGGAAATACCGTACTTTCAATATCCATTCATCAAAAACGTTTTACTTTAAAACGTATGACATATCAAATCTCATATATTTTCAAAGAAAATATATATTTTATATTAAAAGTTATGTTTTATTTCGAAAACATTATTAAACCGTTTTATTGACGTGTTCTGCCCCCAAAATATATACAAAGCAGTAAAAAGAGGGGTTTAATGACACTCACCTTTGGGTGCGTATTTTAAATAGCACAATCCTAGAGATTGATTTTCTACACGTCCTAATATAGGAATGATTTTAAATCAATATACATAACACAAAAATCCTAAGTTTCTCCGTTTCTTAGAATTATCACATAACTTTGAGATTATCTCGAAAAGTTGTTATTTTTGGATTATGTTGGCACGTTAATATATACATGAGTCCATATATATATATATATATATATATAAATATATATATATATTTATGATTTTGCGACTTGAACGATTTTATGGGTGACCATTATTGTGTAAATCCGTTAACTCTTCCCGTTTATACGCAATATATCTACGATTTGCGCGTCGTAATATATATACATAAACGTTCATATAATTTAACACCAAAACACGTGAAATATTACTAACTTATCTACTTTGTCATTTTTAAAGCAAATATACATAAAGTATCATATATGTATCAAATTTCATGCTCGACAAACAAGTTTCACGTCTAACACAATTTTCACTGTTTCTACCGCACAAAACGTACATGCATACATACGTAAGCTAGATTTCTAACATTATGTTAAAAACTTAACATATTTTCATATTCTTATGTTTAAATCACATGACACATTTTGCCACATAAAGTCTACCCAAAATTTTACCCACACTAGTGTACATTGAAAAATGCGTATTTTAGCGATTCGGTAACGTTTTTGGGCATCGGAAGTCACGTATGACCAACCAAACACCAAGTAGACTTAAAATTAGTTAAAATACTTATTTTAAACTAAAAACATCAGTTTATTTACTGATCTAAATCAATTTTACAAAAATCACTCGAAAAGCCGATTTTTGACCGTTTTAACGCATAGTTTTGCGTTAAACGTTAATATAATAATCCCAACTCGAAACAACTTGATATTTTAACACAATACATGTTATTTACTGATTAAAATAATAGTTATAATCAGATTAGTGCAGTTTTTGTATAAGTCACATAAATCATGCGATTTTACGTATTTTACAACTTTTAATGCACCATGTGCAACATGCAAAGCTAGCAAACATTATGACAAAGTTATAAGTCACTAAACACCTTAAAATAACTTTATTGTAGTGTTTATAATCTGCTCATAACCGATTTTTACTCAATCACACTCAAAACATCTTTTTAAGATCATATATCATCATGCATGTCTAAGTATATGCATCTAGTATGCTCATATCATAATTTTATCATCTAATATGATCTCAATACATCAAAATCTCACTAACATCTTATTCTTTCAAATATCATACATAACACCTTAAATCCTTCAATTATTCATGTTCATTCATACTCAAATCTTTTACTTTTATGATTACACATCAACTTTAACATACATGCATACACATATACATACATATATATATGAAATTTATACACACATATACTTTCAAAATTTCACTTTTCAATATTCCACTTTCAAATCTCTAATCACCTTAGGACATTCTTATTTGACAACTAACACTTCCTTTAATCATGTTATTTTTCAAGAAATCAAACAAATCAAGATCTTTTCATCAACAATCAAAATACAACTTATACATATACATACACACATAATCGGCCAAATACACACACATACACACACCCATTTTTATTTTATTCAAAACTCAGTTGTTTGAAATTTTCAAGTTTATGTTTAGATTCAAGAACAAGAGAAACTTTCACTATCATCTTCATCACCATGAATCAAGAGCAAGATTGAAAAGAAAATATGTTATACCTTCAAGATTCTAGTGGGTTTTAAGATTTATGATGATGTGAAGCCATGTTCTTGCTCCAATCTTCTTGAAATCACTTCTAAACCTTCTTGAAAGCTTGAAATCACTTTGAAATGGACATGATTCTTCAAGATTTGATTTTGAAAATGAAATGGTTGTGTGTTAAGGGGGTGTTCGGCCATGAGAAATCAAGAGGAAGAGAGAGTGTGTGAATTTGAATTGTGATCTTGGAATTGGGTATGTATGAGTGCATGCAACAAGCATAATCATCACTTTCAATTCTCAAGAATGGACAAGTGTCCAAGTGCAAGATTCTAGAGAATGTGGGCAGCCCACATTGCCGCCACCCACCTCTCTCTTACATAATCAATATATACATATATGTATTATATGTAAATTAGCTAAAAAACATGTATTTTACTGGATACCGGGTATTTTATCTAGCATTTTAATCCCGTTTTAGTGCGTTTTAATTTATTTTTATCATTCTATAAAAATAATCACTTAAAATGATTACTGAAATAATTACCAGTTGCCTTGACTGGCTGTGTTGACGGTATTTTGTTTAATTCGCGTAGTATCGCGCGGTACGCGCTCAAACTCGAAAAATAGAGTTTCTTAGCGTTTTAAATTATTTTTCCACACGGATATGACTAAAATTATTATTCTAATCATAACAGACTATTTTTAGGATTTTAACACTGATCGGGTGGTCACCGACGTTCGTTTCACATTTTAAACGTTACGCGATAAGCGTTAGTTTTACCGTTGCCAACATAATTTTTATACACATCTAAATTTACCAACACATCAAATATCATATATTAACATCCCAGTCAGTCACAAATAGCCATGTTACATGTTCCTTACACAGATTACTATTGTCCGGTACGGCCTGAGAGGCCGGGTGTCACAGCTTGGCTTCGTTCGAAGGTGCTGTTTTGTGCGGCAATTCCTTTTTTTCGCGTATAGGATGCTTGTTTAATGCGTTTTATTGCGTTAGTTAGTATTGGTACTATAAGTATTTTAGCATAGCACTGAGTTTCGAGTTGCGTTGCGTTTTAGAGTGATAAATTGAGTTGTGCGAGTAGCGTTGAGTTTGCGTTGCGATAGCGTTTGCGAGTAACAATACACATAATAAGCACACACAAGTAAAGCACATAAGAACACACATCATAACATTACTACTACTAATAACAGCATATGCGATTTAGCGTGTTAGTCGGGATAAGCGAATGCGGAGGCGTATGGTTACCAAACAAACACACTCGGTAATTTAAGTAGCATGATTCTCTGTAATTCGTTTTGCGTAAGCATTTGCGAATATAAAGTGTTTTAAACGTGTAGCGGTGCGATGTGATGAAAAATGTATTTAGTATAACATAACCCTTTATTTATATCGAATCTCGGAATACAAGGTGGTTACAAATCGAAGCAAAAGCAAACGTCTAACGATCTAAAAAGTTGGGTTGTTATAGCCTCCCCTACTTTAAGAAATTTCGTCCCGAAATTAAGGAGCAGGCGTAACAAAGAGTTGCGGATATTTAGCTTTCATATCACTTTCGAGTTCCCAAGTGAACTCAGCGTTGCGTTTGCCTTCCAAGCGAACCTTCACTATGGAAATGTGTGAGCGTCGAAGTATCTTGGTCTTTCAATCCATGATTTCTACAGGCTTTTCCACAAAGTGCAGGGTCTCGTTTACTTGCAAGTCTTCGAGAGGTACATGAAGATTCTCTTCAGCTAGGCACTTTTTGAGGTTCGAGACATGGAAAGTCGGATGTACGTTGCTAAGTTCAACCGGTAATTCGAGTCGATAGGCCACTTTGCCAATTCTTTCTAGAATCTTAAAGGGACCCACGTAACGTGGCGCTGGCTTTCCTTTCTTGCCAAATTGGATCACCCCCTTCCAAGGTGAAACCTTTAGGAGTACCTGATCACCAACTTCAAACTCAAGGAGCTTGCGGCGTTTATCGACGTAGCTCTTTTGACAACTCCGAGCTTTCAAGAAATTGTCTCTTATTTGGTGGATCTTGTCTGTCGTTTCTTGTATCAACTCAGGGCCGGTGATCTGATGGTCTCCGATCTCATTCCATACAATAGGCGATCGACATTTTCTACCATATAATGCCTCAAAGGGTGCCATTTGAATACTAGCGTGATAACTTTTATTGTACGAGAATTCTACTAAAGGTAAATGTGAATCCCAATTACCACCAAAATCTATAACGCATGAATGAAGCATGTCTTTAATGGTGCGGATCGTGCGCTCAGTCTAACCATCGGTCTGGGGGTGGAATGCGGTACTGAGATTAAGAGTCGTACCGAGAGTGGATTGAAATGTCTCCTAGAGACGTGAGGTGTAAGACCCATACTGTTATTTAACGATTTTCGTATAGATAATGAAAAATAAACATGTAATTATGATTACATATACATTGAAAAATACGGGTTAATTAAAATTTTACAATTTAAAATAATACAACATAATATAATTGAGTTCGTCGTTTAGAATAACGACGAAACAACGTGCGGAAGCTTCATTTTCATGTGTTCGGTTCTTGTACGTCACTTGATCTTCATCTAGTTACTCTTGATATTCACCTATGATCAAAACCAACTTAAAGGTTAGTTTTGATAACTTAAATAATAGATTAAACAAGTTGTAAGCATCAAACAACAATTAAAATCGATTTTTGCCAGCTTTTGTGTCTCTCGCGGGCCGCGAGAGACTAGGCTGTATTTGTAGCGGGCCGCGACTCGCGTCGCGTGTCGCGCCCGGATCACTGTGATCCCTCTCGTGGAGCGAGGAAGACCTTTTTCCAGCAGGTTATTTCTTTCTTGCTGCATTTTGCCCCGCTATGGTTTCAAACCATTTTTCGACTTAAAACTTGCATAACTTTTGATCTAGATGTTCGTTTTGCGTGATTCTTTTTCCTATGCAACCGTAAATAAATCAAAGACCCGTTTATCATCTTTGTTCGCATCAAAATCCTTTTTTATAATTAATCGACACGTTTCTTAATTCATTATCCAAACTTATTTCTCGTTTACTATTAAGTCATAAACGACTACTTTAACTCCTAATCTTTAACTTATACTTATTACTTGGTGAACTATGCGGCCGTTTTCCGAGTTATGCGCGTAATTCGTTTTGACCCGTTTAGAGCGACTTTTATGCATTTAAGCATCAAACTCACTCTTCTCTTTTTACACTTCGTATTCCTATTTTAAAATACCTACTTATATCCCGCCACAACTATTTTTGTGGTGGATTTAACATAGAAACCAATTATCCTAAGTTTTACTCTTCGGCTAGTCATTTTACGTTAATGACCCATTTTTAGGCATTTGACCCACGGAAGTTTATGCCTATAACTCTTATACGTATCTAAGGGCTACAAAATCATAATACAAGTTCCTAAACAACCTCTAAGGGTCGTTGATGACGGGGGTAGCTCAAACCTTAATAAACTGATTAGAGACACAACAGCTTAAAAGGTTAAAAGGTTCGGAAATGGTCCAACGGTCATGAACAGTAAAAAGGACAAGCACAGTGTCCGGTCACATCAACACTTAACGTGTGAAACCTTCTGCCCAGCCGCAACCAGAACATGTGGGAGAGCACACCCTTTTGTCCGCAGGTCGAAACCCTTCAACCCCCAAAATGGGCAAACCCCTCACTGCATGCACAGATTCACTAGTCACGGGTTTCTCCTTTGAGAAACACCTTCCCCTATAAAATGCAGGCCATTCCACCATGCCATTCACTCCAGGATCAGCAGATGTCACTCTAACTCTCTGATTCTCCTTCTCCCTCTTGAGAACTAGCTTCATGCTTGTTTCTCTTCTTCACACTAAATAATTCATCTTCTCCAACGATTGCTTTCTGGGCTGATTTCTAATCAGCTCAAGATCTAAGGAAGATAAAAACAATACTAGTGAATCTCTCTCCACGTCTTGCAAACGTGGGGGGACCCCACGACCTGCATTAGGCTAATCGAACCCCTAAACCCTTTTACCCTAGAGATATCGCTACAGGCCTTGGTATATTATTTGTTGCATCAACAAGTTGGCGCCCACCGTGGGGCTACGCCGCTTACTTTATCTTAAAGACCAGTTGTGTAGCTCCATTTTCTCTTTACATCATGTCTGAAAGCGAGTCTCTCGGTCAGGTAAATCAGGTGCCTAACAACACCGATTTAACACCAAATTCGGGTCGGATCTCACCGGTCTTATCTACACCTCTTTCTACTCCCGGAAGTACTCCACCGGGATATGTTCCCGGAGTTCACTTCTTTTCAAACACAAACCCATCTCGGTCAGGGGTTGCACCTACTCAAATCGATGTAATGCATACACCGGAACGCATAGATCTAACACCCAAGTGACTAGCTAGAAATTTCTTACAACTGAGATTTCTTCTCAACTAGCATGTGAGCTTAGAAAGGGAAAAAAGGGTGAGAATAAGACTAAATTATGAGGAGTCTGAACGCTCATTATCACATGGCCCTCCATCTCTTCCTTTTAGCAGCTCACGTTCAGCCACATCTTACCTTGAAGCTGGTCCTAGTGTGACAGACCAACCACTCAAGCCCTTTAGCTTTTGGGGAGGCCAAGTCCAACCGTTTTTCCCTTATTTACCTCCCAACCCGTTACAACCGGTGCACCTATGGGGCATAAAATCACTCTTGATCAATTATGGCAGTCACCAGCTTCAAGTGTTCCCCCTCCCATTGCTACTTCGTGAAAACAAGCCATGGTCACCCCGCCTTTGGCTCGAGGTGCGGTCATGAGCACATCCATGGGAATGCCTTATACAGTAAGCCTTTAAGGCTTTAACCTTATGACACAGATAATGGCATCTTTTATGAGTACCATCAGAAAACCTTTAAGGCTTTAACCTTATGCCCTAGATGATGACACAGATGATGGCACAATTTCCTTTGCAGCACGTGAAAGCTGGATGATGACACAGAAAGCCTTCAAGGCTTTAACCTTAACTTCATCAACCAAGTGCCGACCACTCACCAGGGTACCTCAAACGGTAATCCAGCTTCAAGGGTAATAAAATACCTCTCAAAACCTTACAAGCCCAATATCTTGCTTCAACAAATTGTTGAGTACGAGTTTCAAACCCAGATAAAGATGCCATCACAGTACTGAAGACTACTTCCAAATCTTTGCCGGGACTACAAGAATAAAAAAATGACCCAACTCCGAATGTTGTCTCATGTTCAGGCAAACCCTTGAAGGGTCTTCGCGCATATGGTTCAATGACCTTCCTGGACGAAGCGTTCAGACCTTTGACGATCTTAGCAAAAGTTCCCTATAAATACACATAATTCACATAAGCACGTATGAGCACATAATTCACGTAAGCACATATTTTGCACGTATTCACCTACATATATTGCATGTATTCACCTATCTTTCAAGGATGCGTAGCGAGATTAAGTTATGCGTGGTGTAGCATATCATGGCCTATGGGATCACCTACCCACCTAGGCGTGATGTGAGCGAAATATAAGTGGGTAACATAAGCGAGGTGAGTTCTTAATTTGTTCGCGATTAGTTAGTGTTTTAGGTTGCGGAAGCTGTGCGAGTTGTGAGAGTTTTGTAAAGCGGAGAGCGGAAAGTGAGAAAACGAAACCGTAAAGCGTAAAGTTAAAACACATAGCATAATGAAATCGAGGACGCGTAAAATCAGCGATTGCAGGCTTAAAATGATATGGAGTGTCTTGGGTGTTAGACATCGACTACCCAAAGTGATTCAACTATTCCCAACGAGTTTGAGTACAGGCTTTGGCCTAATAGACTGTACTCTTGCCGAAACACGACGAACGACACTCATCCTTCCAAGTACTACGAGGCTCAAGTCATTGGAATAGTCGGGACTTTGGTGAGATCTTTGAAAATCAAAGTAGGGAGTGGAACTGGTCATTAAGATGCGGGCTTCACCCCTAACTTAACAACTTCGCTCCTACTGTGGTTAAACAACCATGAGATAGAGATGGAGATTTCTGTTGAGGTATGGATGTCACTCCTAACTCAACGAAATATTCTCGTGCTGAGAGTAAAATACGTGGAGTGAGTGATCTTATCGAGAGTTCTTGGTTTTCACACCTAATCACTACACAATCACTCGTTTATGTTATGCGAGCGTTTTCAAAGCGTGTGTATTCTGTTAGCCTTAGGAAAGGAAAAATGAGTTTTCAACCTTAGGAAAGGTTTCCCCTTCGTACGAAGCTGTAAGTTCGTATGAAGGTGTAAGAGTTCGAAGGCATAGCATGTCACACCCCGACCGCGTAAAACAACAAATCGCGGCGGAAACATCGGGGCGTGTTGCAACAGAATTAATGTTTCATAACCATGGATATCAAAAGTGTTTCGTTTTATTAAACATAGAGTAATTACATCGTCTGGGAATCTAAATACACAATTTAAACGTAATCTATCGTTGTTATTGAGTCACTAAGGCCTTGTCCAGTCCTATGTGAGCATGCATCTTATCAATCGATATCATTCAACAATACCTGAAACATATGTGAAAACGAGGTCAGCAAAGAAATGCTGGCGAGTACATAGGTTTTGTGAAAATAAGATTCATGACTTCTGTTTAAGAAAATGTTTAGTCATGAACCTTGTAATTTGCTTTGTCTTTGTAAATCATTTGAAAAATAATAAGTTCGGATGATAAGTATAAATAAGAGAATAATGCATGATTAAATGAATAACCATGTAAATGAGTTTGCATAAGATAAGTTGTTTATAAATCAATGTCTTGTGAAAAGTATGTTATTTGTATAAAATGTTCTATGTCTCAAACTGAAATGATTCAAATAACGCTATGATATGTAATACCATACAAACACTTATATATAGGAAGTACCAGCGGCGTATCCACCATGTTTGTATCATATTACACACGCATCGTTACTTAATCACTTAACCAAACCAAACCAAACAATGTAAAATGTCTATGTTTAAATCAATTGTCAAATGTATTGGGTAATATGTCAAAGTGTTCATGTCAAGATGTAAATCATATCAAAATGTCTATGTCAAATATCCATGTCAAATGTCTACGTCAAAATGTCATGTATGGCAAGTGAAATGTCTCAACTAAACCATATGCACAAAAACAAAGTATTGAAGTAAAACTTGGTTTAAATCAAAGTTATGTTTTGTGGGAAAAGCATGATCAAATGTCAATCATGTTAAAATGTTTACCCAATCGTTAACCCATTTTGTAAAATCGTTCTAGTCGTTCTTGTTTTAAATTGTGAAACTACTTTATGGTCGATTCTCTAATAACATTCAAACCTTCTTGACGCGTTCCTCGCTCCATCTCGCTCTCGCTCTCGTTCTTAACAAACCCTTACCAAAGGGTAAGTTAATAATTACAGATTCAGTCGCTACCCACAACCCCCACACATAACAATGGGTGCAGTAAATAACGGGATTTGTCAGATCCTATGGTACCATAACCTAATACTGGTCGGCTTGATCATTGCTAATGAATGTCATTGGTTATGTAACTACAACCAACAAGTTCGTTCACATTATTGAAATCGTTCTTGAAACCATTGTAAGTGTTTTTGAAACCATTGTAATCGTTCTTGAAACCATTGTTATCGTTCTTGAAACCATTGTTATCGTTCTTGAAACCACATTGTAATTGTTTTTGAAACCATTGTAATCGTTCTTGAAACCATTGTTATCGTTCTTGAAACCACATTGTAATTGTTTTTGAAACCATTGTAATCGTTCTTGAAATCAGTGTTAAAACATTTAGCACATATGAGTCACCCCAAAATAGTTGAAAACAGTAAAAGAGGGGAATAATGTACTCGCCTGAGAATGCTTGGAGGTCTTGAACAACAACCAAACAAAGCTTGAGGGAGCACGGAATCAGTCGGCAAATCTAAACTATATAAATAAACCAGACTTAAATCGGGAGATCGGATAGGATGAGGCTTGGCAAACCAAATGAGTATTGGAACTCATATGATATGGTTTAACAAGGCCTACATACTACAATGAGACTAACCTAAGTGCTTTCGACCCATCGCGACTCGTTAAGGTAACTTATGCTACTTTAACGCGTCGTGTGCGCAAAGCGCGTTCGGACCGCCTAACTAGTCCTATGACAAATGTTATATGCCTAAACATGTTACATAATCAGTTATGTGACAAAAGTTTAGGTTACATATGCTTAATTACCAATTATACATGAAAAGGGTATTCTGGTAATTTACCTAAGGCATATAAACTACCTATCATACAACTACTTAAACGATGTGACCATAGGGTATAACCTCGGAAGGTTATTCCCTACCTACTATGGTCACCTAATGTGTTTGGTCGGATCCTAATGATCGACCAAACTGGGTCGGGTTCGATGTATAAGCGATTCATTAGATCGCTTACCCTACGACCCTAGACAACGTGGTAATCAGTGGGCTTAGTCCCAAGGGACTATGACCAACGTGATTACACTCACGTTGCGAAGTTCAAACGAACTTCGCATTGACCATTACTGGTCAACGCTGAAAGTCAAACAAAGTTTGACTTTCTGACTCGAAAAGCAGTAAAATAAGGAAAAGAACGAAAGAATACTTACGAAGGGTCCCCGAATGCTAAACTCGATTCAAAAATCTCAGGTATGAAACAAATGTTTCAACTTAGAGTTTCTCAAATCAAGTTTCTAGTGATTTTTAGCAATGGGGGTGGTTGGGTATTTATAGGAATACCCGAACCGTTAAGATCGCTTGTCGAATATCGTGCCATGATCCAACCCGTACACTTGTCGGAAACTCATGGTGACTAAATTGGCCACTCACCATAGGGTATCAACATGTGGCAAGGGATTAAGGAGTGGAGAACAGCTGTTAACAGCTGTTAATACGTCGAATCTGGTCCCGAATGCGAAAAACTGAGTTTCTGCATGTTTCTGCCCAGAATAGGCAGTCGCGTAGCGCGACTGGTAAGGCTACATGCAGTGGCGCTACGCCACTGCCCCCTTGTTTCAGCAAACTTTCAAAATTGGCAGAAATGGTCCCTGCAGCCCGTTTAAGCGATTTTCGATGCGTTTGAACCCCGTTAACCTCATTTCAAGGCTCAAAAATGAAGTTAAAGTATAGGGGACTCAAAACATGCTCAAAAATATCTCGGATGTTGGTTCGTTTGGTCGTACGATTGCGATGTTCGCTTAATTACGACGGAATGCGCACAAGCGCGAAAAACGAACCAAATGACGCGACGAATGGATTTTTCTTAAGGCGAACACTAAAATATAATGTAGTCATGCTTTCATAAATTTTTGGATGTCCGGATGTATTCAGAACGTAAGTTATGCGCGAAAATGCAAACCTGTGCACTTTTTGACACATTTAGTCCCTGAATGTCCCAAAAGTTTATTTTAGCACACCAAACCCCTCAAAGCCTATTTCTAAGCTATGTAAAGGATATTTAAGGTGTGTTTAACTTATGGTCATGTTCCGGAAGGTCTGTTACAGTTCAAATTGGCATACTTTCGCAGTTTGTCATATTTAGTCCCTGTAAGCGAGTTAACTTGTTTTCGGCATACCAAACCTTCCAAAACTTATTTCTAAGTTATGTAAAGGTTATTTAAGGTATGTTAAGCCTATTTCACTATTTCGAAGTGTTCGTTGCATTAAACTGGTTATATTTACGCATCGGTGCGCGTATAACCTTCCAGAAAGCGATTTAGAGTTTGAAATAGAACAAGAATTGATATGTGTAAATGATACACACATTTTTACAAATCCCAAGTATGAAATATAATATTTCATTGGTTCGGTATTTGTTTGATGGCCGTGGAGGCACAGGTGTTACAGTCTCCCCTACTTTAGGAAATTTCGTCTCGAAATTTATTTAGAGGAAACTTGTGAGAGCTTGAAAACATGAAGTTGAAAAGATCGAACAACATTGGTTAGGGTTCTGAACTTCTAGTAACCTTTAGTAACATCATGATTGCAATGTAAGAGGGATACTTATATACAGGTATATGAAGTGTCATTGGTGCGTCCACCGTACCTCCATTACATCGTTGTCATTTTGTTATTGTTGTCGCTATCGGTTCCTACACATAATAAATCTTACTGGGTTTCTGTGCACTAAATTTCATAATTATGTACGCGTCCATAATCAGACAATTCCTTGCACAGTTCACACAGTCTATTTTATAATGTGTAGGGGAAAACCAAATGAACATTCTTATGATGAGTGTGACTAGACCGCCATAGAGTCTTTTTAATTAAATCAATAAATGATCTAAATAGACTATCAAGGAGTCTGTCCAGCTACATCACTAGATGTCGTTCTTTAACCAAATTGTGAATCAATCTTTCTGACTAGACCACTAAAAGGGTCTCTTATCGAACCATGGAGTGGTACTATATAGCCCAAGGGTCTTAACTACAACGTAGAAGCCCATAAAGATTTAGGTAGTACCTTTTGAATATCCTACTATGAATCCCTCATATGAAGATATGAAAGATTCTATGAGGATTTGAAAATCGTATCACACAAAAACATAGAGGAGAACACACAAACACATAACATATAATCGCATAATCGTTCAATTTGTTTAATTGTTTAATTTGTTATCGTTGGACACGGGTATTTAAAGCATACTAGGGATCAAATCCTTAATTGCGGTAATTTGGATTGATCCATATGAATACCCTGCTTGTTGACTACATGTCCAAAGAACTGAACTTCTTTAAGCCAAAATTTCCCCTTGGAGGATTTAGTGAAAATTTGTTCCTTCTTTAAGGGTTCCAGTGTCAATGAAAGTGTTGATCGTTACCAGCTCGGTATATGAATAGATCAAGATGTCATTAATAATAATGACGAACTGATCCAAATAAGGCCTGCAGACTCAATTTATTAAGTCCTTGAAGATGGCTGGAGTATTTGTCAACCTAAAAGGCATGACTGTAAACTCGTAATGGCCATTCTTCGTGCAGAAAACCGTTTTGGGAATATCTTCTTCGAGAATTCAAAGTTGATTATACCCCAAAGCGCAAATCGATCTTGGAAAAAGCATGAAACGCTATGTAGTTGATTGGAGAAATCGCTGATTTAAGGTAGGGGATATCGATTCTTGATGGTAAGCTTACTAGGCTTACGTTAATCGATATACATTCGAAAAGATCCATTTTTTTCTTTTCACAAGGAGAACAGGAATTTCTCCAAGGTGAAAAGTTCGGACGGATGAATCCTTTATCAGACAACTCTTGAAGTTGTTTTGATAATTCTTGCATCTCGAACGGTGCAAGACGATAAAATACTTTAGATTTAAAAGAAACCAGTGTTTGAGGTTCTTAGGGAGATCTCAAGTGATCGTAAAAATGACAGAACCACATGAGTAGTTTTGTCTTTGTGTTGACATCACAAGGTTGAATCAAACATTCATACAATTGCATTAGTTAGAAAATAAAACCACAAATTTTTATTTATATAACAACCGCATTGTCTTTAAATGTTACAAGATACCAACCAGAGGAAAAACAAAATACTAATTGTTCACTCCTTCATCAATGAGTGCCTCATTGATGTTAAACACTCGACCACGTGCTGGATTCACATTGACGTTGACATTCGCATTTGGGTTTGCGTTAGCATTTGCATTCACCAGTCTTGGGCAGTTGTGGCGGAAGTGACCAATCTCTCCGTAGTTGAAACATGAACCCAGTGGAAATCTCGCAGCATTCCCTTGAACCGGAGCTTGAACCTGAGCAGCCTGATTTTGTCCCAAACGACAAATCTTGGCCAAATGCCCAAGTTTACCACACGTCGTGCATTGCCAGCAAGCTTGTTGTACTGCGTGATGACCGTTGCAGCGTGCACAATAAGGTGCGGTCCCGGCATATGCTTTCTTTGCAGGTGGCTGAGCTGGTTGGTTCCGCGGGTTCTGTGCAGTCTGTGCTGTAACAGCAAAATTTTGGGCACCCTTTCGCTTCTTTGATTTCTTTGACGTCTCACCTTCCTTACCCTTCTTGTTTTGGCCTTTCTTGCTATCCTCCTTGTCAGCTGACTGTTTCTTGCCCTTGTCACCCTTCCTGTGTAACTTGTTCTTCCGAATCTGTGACTCAGTCAATGTCGCTGATAACTCGATCGCCTGACGGAGTGTGGCAGGGTTACTACCAGTAAGGATGTCTTGTACCGAGTCAGGTAGGCCGTCGATGTACCTTTCGATAGCTATGTCAAGTGGGGTAACCATTGTAGGGCAAAGCAGACTCAGCTCCTCAAACCTATCAGTATACGCCCTGTGCTCACCACTATCTTGCTTCAACTCATCAAATTCTTTCTCCAAAGCTCGCTGCTCATGACGAGGACAGAATTCCCTCATCATCAGAGCCCTAAGTTCAGCCCAGGTCTGTGCGAGAGCAACTTCCGCACCTCGGTCTCTCATTACCCCATTCCACCATGTAAGAGCCCTCTTCTGAAACACGCTCGAGGAGAACTCGACCTTGCGATTATCCGGGCACTGCACGTGGCGAAAAGTATTCTCAATGCTTTCGAACCACTGAAGAAGCCCAATTGCTCCTTCAGAACCACTAAACTTGAGTGGTTTAGCCTGGTTGAAATCCTTGTATTTGCATAGCACATTGTTGTTGTTGTTGGCTTGGTTCCATTGAGCAAAGAGGTTTGGGAATTGAGCAGCCATTTGCTGCGCAATGATTTCTGCCAGCTCGGCAGTCTCTATCTGGCTTTCGCGTCGAGGAGGCATTGTCTAAAAGAGGAAACATGAAAGGAAACGAGTGAGAGAATTTAGACGAAAAGAATGAGATGAAACAAATCTGATGAAAGCAAGAATAGTGGTCATTTGTTTGTTACTACCAAGCAACAAACGACCTTGGTGATTAGTCAAAGTAAATAGGTTAAAAATAATGTATCGCGAAGACATGCTCGCCTATAAGTGAACACTCATCCCAAGAATTCCCAGGTAAGCACAACTGGTCTCGCGTCTGATGAGATGTATACGAAGTGCTTTCCTAGACATAAAACCCAGAATACAGGCATTCACCCTTCCAGTTTGCACGTGTTCACATTATTTAAAACCCAAAACCTTGACGAGATTTTGAAAATTCAAAGGGGTTCAAAACCATATAACAGAGGGTTCAAAACCTTACAATAGAGGGTTCAAAACCTAGAAATTAATCATCCTAGAACAGATGATTAGTTTTCAAAAGCGGTTTTGAAATTTACGTTCTTGTTGTGGTCGTCACCTAAGGATAGGTGACGGTATTGTTTTATGACTAAACGCAAGTAAACTCGCGTTAGGGTCCTAAGAAGGTTATAGACTAGGTCAAAGCATTACTAATTACTAATAACCTAATTCCCTATAACCATTGGCTCTGATACCATCTTTCTGTCACACCCCGACCGCGTAAAACAACAAATCGCGGTGGAAACATCGGGGCGTGTTGCAACAGAATTAATGTTTCATAACCATGGATATCAAAAGTGTTTCGTTTTATTAAACATAGAGTAATTACATCGTCTGGGAATCTAAATACACAATTTAAACGTAATCTATCGTTGTTATTGAGTCACTAAGGCCTTGTCCAGTCCTATGTTAGCATGCATCTTATCAATCGATATCATTCAACAATACCTGAAACATATGTGAAAACGAGGTCAGCAAAGAAATGCTGGCGAGTACATAGGTTTTGTGAAAATAAGATTCATGACTTCTGTTTAAGAAAATGTTTAGTCATGAACCTTGTAATTTGCTTTGTCTTTGTAAATCATTTGAAAAATAATAAGTTCGGATGATAAGTATAAATAAGAGAATAATGCATGATTAAATGAATAACCATGTAAATGAGTTTGCATAAGATAAGTTGGTTATAAATCAATGTCTTGTGAAAAGTATGTTATTTGTATAAAATGTTCTATGTCTCAAACTGAAATGATTCAAATAACGCTATGATATGTAATACCATACAAACACTTATATATAGGAAGTACCAGCGGCGTATCCACCATGTTTGTATCATATTACACACGCATCGTTACTTAATCACTTAACCAAACCAAACCAAACAATGTAAAATGTCTATGTTTAAATCAATTGTCAAATGTATTGGGTAATATGTCAAAGTGTTCATGTCAAGATGTAAATCATATCAAAATGTCTATGTCAAATATCCATGTCAAATGTCTACGTCAAAATGTCATGTATGGCAAGTGAAATGTCTCAACTAAACCATATGCACAAAAACAAAGTATTGAAGTAAAACTTGGTTTAAATCAAAGTTATGTTTTGTGGGAAAAGCATGATCAAATGTCAATCATGTTAAAATGTTTACCCAATCGTTAACCCATTTTGTAAAATCGTTCTAGTCGTTCTTGTTTTAAATTGTGAAACTACTTTATGGTCGATTCTCTAATAACATTCAAACCTTCTTGACGCGTTCCTCGCTCCATCTCGCTCTCGCTCTCGTTCTTAAAAAACCCTTACCAAAGGGTAAGTTAATAATTACAGATTCAGTCGCTACCCACAACCCCCACACATAACAATGGGTGCAGTAAATAACGGGATTTGTCAGATCCTATGGTACCATAACCTAATACTGGTCGGCTTGATCATTGCTAATGAATGTCATTGGTTATGTAACTACAACCAACAAGTTCGTTCACATTATTGAAATCGTTCTTGAAACCATTGTAATTGTTTTTGAAACCATTGTAATCGTTCTTGAAACCATTGTTATCGTTCTTGAAACCATTGTTATCGTTCTTGAAACCACATTGTAATTGTTTTTGAAACCATTGTAATCGTTCTTGAAACCATTGTTATCGTTCTTGAAACCACATTGTAATTGTTTTTGAAACCATTTTAATCGTTCTTGAAATCATTGTTAAAACATTTAGCACATATGAGTCACCCCAAAATAGTTGAAAACAGTAAAAGAGGGGAATAATGTACTCGCCTGAGAATGCTTGGAGGTCTTGAACAACAACCAAACAAAGCTTGAGGGAGCACGGAATCAGTCGGCAAATCTAAACTATATAAATAAACCAGACTTAAATCGGGAGATCGGATAGGATGAGGCTTGGCAAACCAAATGAGTATTGGAACTCATATGATATGGTTTAACAAGGCCTACATACTACAATGAGACTAACCTAAGTGCTTTCGACCCATCGCGACTCGTTAAGGTAACTTATGCTACTTTAACGCGTCGTGTGCGCAAAGCGCGTTCGGACCGCCTAACTAGTCCTATGACAAATGTTATATGCCTAAACATGTTACATAATCAGTTATGTGACAAAAGTTTAGGTTACATATGCTTAATTACCAATTATACATGAAAAGGGTATTCTGGTAATTTACCTAAGGCATATAAACTACCTATCATACAACTACTTAAACGATGTGACCATAGGGTATAACCTCGGAAGGTTATTCCCTACCTACTATGGTCACCTAATGTGTTTGGTCGGATCCTAATGATCGACCAAACTGGGTCGGGTTCGAGGTATAAGCGATTCATTAGATCGCTTACCCTACGACCCTAGACAACGTGGTAATCAGTGGGCATAGTCCCAAGGGACTATGACCAACGTGATTACACTCACGTTGCGAAGTTCAAACGAACTTCGCATTGACCATTACTGGTCAACGCTGAAAGTCAAACAAAGTTTGACTTTCTGACTCGAAAAGCAGTAAAATAAGGAAAAGAACGAAAGAATACTTACGAAGGGTCCCCGAATGCTAAACTCGATTCAAAAATCTCAGGTATGAAACAAATGTTTCAACTTAGAGTTTCTCAAATCAAGTTTCTAGTGATTTTTAGCAATGGGGGTGGTTGGGTATTTATAGGAATACCCGAACCGTTAAGATCGCTTGTTGAATATCGTGCCATGATCCAACCCGTACACTTGTCGGAAACTCATGGTGACTAAATTGGCCACTCACCATAGGGTATCAACATGTGGCAAGGGATTAAGGAGTGGAGAACAGCTGTTAACAGCTGTTAATACGTCGAATCTGCTCCCGAATGCGAAAAACTGAGTTTCTGCATGTTTCTGCCCAGAATAGGCAGTCGCGTAGCGCGACTGGTAAGGCTACATGCAATGGCGCTACGCCACTGCCCCTTGTTTCAGCAAACTTTCAAAATTGGCAGAAATGGTCCCTGCAGCCCGTTTAAGCGATTTTCGATGCGTTTGAACCCCGTTAACCTCATTTCAAGGCTCAAAAATGAAGTTAAAGTATAGGGGACTCAAAACATGCTCAAAAATATCTCGGATGTTGGTTCGTTTGGTCGTACGATTGCGATGTTCGCTTAATTACGACGGAATGCGCACAAGCGCGAAAAACGAACCAAATGACGCGACGAATGGATTTTTTTTAAGGCGAACACTAAAATATAATGTAGTCATGCTTTCATAAATTTTTGGATGTCCGGATGTATTCAGAACGTAAGTTATGCGCGAAAATGTAAACTTGTGCACTTTTTGACACATTTAGTCCTTGAATGTCCCAAAAGTTTATTTTAGCACACCAAACCCCTCAAAGCCTATTTCTAAGCTATGTAAAGGATATTTAAGGTGTGTTTAACTTATGGTCATGTTCCGGAAGGTCTGTTACAGTTCAAATTGGCATACTTTCGCAGTTTGTCATAATTAGTCCCTGTAAGCGAGTTAACTTGTTTTCGGCATACCAAACCTTCCAAAACTTATTTCTAAGTTATGTAAAGGTTATTTAAGGTATGTTAAGCCTATTTCACTATTCCGGAGTGTTCGTTGCATTAAACTGGTTATATTTACGCATCGGTGCGTGTATAACCTTCCAGAAAGCGATTTAGAGTTTGAAATAGAACAAGAATTGATATGTGTAAATGATACACACATTTTTACAAATCCCAAGTATGAAATATAATATTTCATTGGTTCGGTATTTGATTGATGGCCGTGGAGGCACATGTGTTACATAGCATAGTGGGTTCATACGAAGCCCCTAAGTGGGTTCGTATGAAGGGTCTGTTTTGGGTGCTTAGACTATAGACTAGGTCAATTCTACACGACTTGACCTAATTCCCTATAGTTATGGCTCTGATACCAATCTGTCACACCCCAACCGATGGTGGAAACATCAGGGCGCGACATTAGGCGAACAGATTGCTCAAGAGAATCGATAACAACTATTAAATGAAAATATTTAAAAGGTTAATTGTCCCATACCAATAAACAAATATTTCAAAAACAGTCATCACAGAGTTCACATCTCTTAAACAAAACAAGTCCGGCAACCTAGATTTTATTTGCGGGTGTCGACTTCCTAATCCATTGCAGCAAACATACCATCAACCTGCCACATACGTTAAAATAAAAGTCAATACATAAAGTAAAGGTGAGTACACAAGTTTGCATATATATAGTATAAAAAGCGTTTACGCATAACCAGCATGTAACACCTAATGGGCGAAGCATGTAACTACCAACAATGATACAACCTAACCACGTGACTGCGATGTAGAGTATGCGCGACACGTGTTCACCGAAGTAACCTGTCACAACAGGTGCCGAGTCCGAACTATAGTACTATCGTTGCTAAAGGCGGCCTGGCATAACATTGTGTAAGCATAGTAACAACCATTCAACAAATCAAGTATAGCATGCGGGAGTGGTTAGGGTTTATAAAGTGTTTGCGTTGTGTGTTGTGTTTTGATAGAGAACGTATGTAACACCCAAAAGTGCGTTAAATGAAAATGGGTTCGAGTATACTCACAGAGCGTGTACTAATCAAGAAACACGATCCTCAATGGATTGAAGGGAGGGCCGGTTCAGCCTACGTACGGGAACAGAAGCGTAAATCCTCCAAGGTGCTGAAACGGTCGAAAATCGGAGTGTCGGTGGGAAACAGAAGCTTCGTACGAAGCTGGTTCCTTCGTACAAAGGTGGGTCTTCGCACATGTGGGGCTTCCGTTGTCCAAAATCGAGTGTCTTCGTGTCTGTTTTCATAAAATCGAGTGTTCATCCCTCCAACCTTAAGCTACTGATTAAACTTAAAGTCAGGGAGGTCTTTGATTACGTCACGAGTGGGAATTGGGCTGTTAGGTGCAAAACCAGTGCCTTCGTACGAAGGTAGCGCCTTCGTACGAGGCCATGTGCCTTCGTACAAAGGTAGCGCCTTCGTACGAGGCCATGTGCCTTTGTACGAAGCTGGCTTCGCACATGATAGTCCAGTTCGTAAACGTGGCTGTATTTGGCATTCGGTGCTGTGTTTTCTCCGGAATCGGATGTGTTTCTGAGTCCTCTTTAAGCTGGTTTCGACATTACCTCATTCCACTATTCAGTGCGTGAGATACATGCCGTTTTTGGTCCGCTTTGGTGTAAAAATTAAGTTTAAGAAAGTTTTGAAAGGTTTTTACTTAGATCTAGCACTAGGTGAGTGTGAAATCAACAGATTTCTAACTTGGGAAGCCGTAGCTAGTCCCAATACACTCGGTTAAGTGTAAATCTATTGTAAAAGAAGAAGGTTTGATGAAAAAGATGAAGATTTTTGGGTAAAAACAGGAATTTATGAAGAAAAGAAGAAGTTTAAGTGAAAAGATGAAGTTTTAAGTGAGAACATAAGAGTTTTAGATGAAATTGAAATGATTCTTGTGGAAATCGAAGTGGAAAACGTTGTATAATTGAATAAAACTGTTAAATCTTACTTGAAAATGGTCGGACAACAATTCGGCAGAGTTTCGGTATGAAATCGGCTAGTAAGAATGAATGAGGAGGGGCTTGGGTATTTATAGGGAAGCTGGGTTCACACAACAGCCCTTGGTTCAAACCAGCTATGACAACTGGTACTTTTTCATGTAATTTCCGTACAATATGAACAATAATTTGTAGTATATGGTTATGCATGATTAAACTTATGATATGAATGATTTCCTGTTTAGTTTCAAAAGGCTCACAAATACATTGCATGATGCATGTTACTTATTATTGTTAAATGCAATCTGGAACAGTTTAATTAGTGCACATGCAAAACTAGCACACTTATCAGATAAACTAGTATTGCTGACAGGAGTTCAGTACTCAGACAGACATCATGTTAGGACACAGAATGAGGCTCAGAACCAAAGTTTATGCTAGAACTTCATGTAGGAAAGTAAGGATTATGAAACTGCCTTCCGAGTGACGAATAAACACTAAAAAGTGCCCGAAACACACTCTAAAGGCATAATTCTTCAAAATTCAGCAAAAATTAGCAATTAAACATCAAAATATTATGCAGAAACAAGGTTTAGATGTCCATAATAACTTGTAAAGTGTCAGGAATGAAAATTGTCATAAAAGGTATCTCATAACACACTAAACTGCGCAATTTAGCACCTTAACGAACCGGTAACCAAAGGAATAACCGGACACCACTCGAAACACTAAAATTGAACTAGAAGCATAGTTTTAATGTTATAAGACTAGTTGTTAACACTAAACACCATATTACACATCAAAACATCTAAACACATTAAACCCCTAACTAAGACACCTAGATTCTATCCAAACCAATTAACTAACACTTGAAACCAAACCATGACCCCCCCCCCCCTTGGTGGACGGTCAACAAGTTGTGACACCCGGCTTTTCAGGCCGTACCGTAAAATAGTAATATGTGTAATGAACATGTAAAATGGCTGTTTGTGACTGATTGTGATATTTATGTATGATATTTCATGTGTTGGTAAATTCAGATGTTTATAAAAATTATGTTGGCAACGATAAAACAAACGCTTATCGCGTAACGATTAAAATGCGAAACAAACGTCGGTGACCACCCGATCAGTGTTAAAATCATAAAAATAGTCTGTATGATTAGAATAGTAATTTTAATCATATTCGTGAGGAAAAATAAATTAAGACGCTAAGAAACTCTATTTTTTCGAGTTTGAGCGCGTACCGAGTGATACTGCGCGAAATAGACAAAATACTGTCAACGCAGCTAGTCAAGGCAACTGGTAATTATTTCAGTAACAATTTTAAGTGATTATTTTTATTGAATGATAAAAATAATTTGAAACGCACTAAAACAGGATTAAAACGCTAGATAAAATACCCGGTAATCAGGAAAATACCTGTTTTTAACTCAAATTTGCATATAATATATGTACGTATATATTGGGTGTGTGTGGGAATGAAAGGTGGTGGCCCTATGGTAGCCCACCTCTTTCAAAATTGCTTCTCTCTTGCCAAGTGTTGTCTTGGAAATAACAAGCCATCATTTAAACATTCCTTCACACACTAAACAACCCATAACCGAAGATCAAAACATTCTCTCTCTCCCTCTTGCATATTCTCGGCCGAACACCCCCTTACCACACTACAATCTCATTTTCAAATCCAAATCATGAAGATTCAAGGGCTTTACATGGTGATTTCAAGCTTGTAAGGAAGTTTGGAGGTGATTTCAAGTAGATTCAAGCAAGAACAAGGCCTTATATCACCATCTTTATCAAAAACCCACTAAGAATCTTGAAGGTATAACATATTTTCTTTAAATATTGTTCTTGATTCATAATGATAAAGAAGATAGTGAAAGTTTCTCTTGATTCTTGAATCTAAACATTAACTTGAAAACTACAATGAATGAGATTTTCAACAAAATAAAAATGGGTGTATGCATGTATGTTATATGGCCGAATGTGTGTGTATGTATGTGTATAAGTTGTATTTTGAATTTTTTATGAAAGATTTCTTGGTTATTTGATTTCTTGAAAAGTATGAAGCATGAAGGAATTTTTAGTTGTCATACAAGAATGTTCTAAAGTGATTAGAGATTTGAAAGTGATATATTGAAAAGTAAATTTTTGGAAATATGTGTGTGTATATATATTTCGTATATATGTATGTATATATGTATGCATGCATGTAAAAGTTGTTACATAATCTTAAATGTGAAAGATCTAAGCATGAATGAACATGAATGATTTGAATGATCATGGTGATATGTGTAATATTTGTAAGAACATGATGTTAGTAAACTTTAAAGCATGATTTAATCATAAGTGATGGTAATGATGTTGTGTGAGTGCATTAGATGCACATATGTGAACTTATATGAATATGTGAAGGCATGAAATGATCATATGATTAGGATTTCATAAAAATAAGATTTAATCAGAATACAAACACTAAAATAAAGTTATTTTAAAGTGTTTAGTGACATATAACTTTGTCATGATGTTTACTAGCCTTACATGTTGTACTTGGTGCTTTAAAAGTTGTAAAATACGTAAAATCGCATGATTTATGTGACTTACACAAAAACTGCACTAATATGATTATACCCAATATTTTAATCAGTAAATAACATGTATTGTGTTAAAATATCAAGTTGTTTCGAGTTGGGATGATTATAGTAACGTTTAACGCAAAACTATGCGTTAAAACGGTCAAAAATCGGCTTTTCGAATGACATTTATAAAACTGATTTAGATCAGTAAGTAAACTGATATTTTTAGTTTAAAAATAAGTATTTTAACTAATTTCAAGTTTACTTGGTGTTTGGTTGTTCATACATGACTTCCGACGCCCAAAAATGTTACCGAATCGCTAAAATACACATTTTTCAATGAACACTAGTATGGGTAATTTTTGGGTGAACCTTATGTGTTAAGATGTGTTATGTGATATAAACATGTGATTGTGAAAATATGTTAACTTTTAACAAGATATTAGAAACAGACCGTAAAGTTGGAACGAATGCTGCCTGGTCTCAAGAGAGGGGATTCAGGGGATTCGTACAACTTCGTATATTAAATTGTCATATTAGTAGGATATATATATTGTACGTGATGCAGACATCATATTGGTCTCAAAATGGACCCTGCGCCCATGATGTCGTTTAATCTATTAAGTAAATGTACGCGAGGAATTGTTGGTAGATCTATCGGGTTGACAACCCCGTCGTGACCGGTCGCCCCGTGTCAAGTCAAACGACGAATTTAGATTCTGGTTATTGTCTAGCATTGATTATCCCTGCATGGTAAATATATAGTTCGTATTGTCTAGCTAACATACGAGTCTGAAAGTTGACGCTATGAATTTAATATACAAAACTTGGGTAAGAGCTTAGGTAGCGTTTGGTACGAAGGAATAGAAGGGGGAATGGAATGGAGCATTCTATTGGAATGAAAAAAAACATGTTTGGTTGTCAAGTGGTAATATAATGGAGCATTCCACAAGGAATGTAAACCTTCCAAATATAATAATTTTCATTCCTTGGTATGGTGGTGTTTTTTTTTCATTCCTTCAAGGATGGAAAGATATATTATTATTATTATTATTATTATTATTATTATTATTATTATTATTATTATTATCAACAATATTTTTATTATTATTTTTTACCATTATTATTATTATTATTATTCTTATTGGTTTTAATAACTCACTCACGGGCGACACCACTACTGCCATAGCTGCCGCCGTGACAACCGTCGCCGCCGTCACCCACTTCCGTCGCCACCACCACCCACCCACCCACCCACCTCCACCCCAACTGTCTCCCGCCACCACCCACCTCCACCCCAGTCGCCACCCACCTCCGCCGCTACCAACCGTCACCCACCATCCACACCTCCGCCCCTGCCGTCACTCGCCACCACCCACCACCCCCGACACCACCGCGCCACAGCTGCCACCCACCCCCGCCTCCGCCGTCAGCCGCCACCCACCTCCACCACCGACCACCACCACCACCGTCGCCGTCACCCACCACCGTCGCCGTCACCCACCACCATTGTCGTCGCCACCACCACCTACCTCTACCCCCGCCACCACGCACCGCCGCCACCCACTGCCACCACCTCCGACCATCGCTACCATTGCCACCTATCACCACCCACCACCACCGACTACCGTCACTCATCACCGATTTTATTCCTTCGTCTATTCTTTCCTACCAAATAGCACAAAGTAATGATTCATTTCATTCTCATATGGTAACCAAACAAGACATGGAATGGTAATGATCCATTCCATTACATCGTCCATTCCATTACCTCGTACATTTCATTCATCCGTCTATTCCATTACGCCATACCAAACAGACCCTTAATGTCGGGTTTTTGAACTACGACGGATGACCCATGGATTTTATTAAGGAAGTAAAACGGACTTTCTAAAAATTATATGGATGTTTACAAATAAACACATAATCAGAAAGTTTTCATTTGGAATGAATTGTTTGTATGTGAGTATGTGAATATGTGAACTCACCTTCCTTTGTGTTGACACTTGATTTTAACGTGTTCTACAGGTACTTGAGTTCGACTTCGGGAATCATGGCATATCTTGTGTTTGATGATGCTTGTTGTGTTATTTGAAGATGTTGGACAACTTTTAAACTTTATGGGACATTTGTAATAAGATCCACGAGGATCAAAGACAACTTAACTTATGTGGTTGTGTCATAGTTTTAAAATGTAATGTTTAATAACTTATGTTTTAAAATAAGTCGAAATGTCCAACAAATGAGTGCATCTTTCAACAAGATATAAATGGGCACCAACTTCCGTCACCACTACGTTTAATATTCCGCTGCGACGTTTTTGGGGTGTGACAGAAGTTGGTATCAGAGCCAATGTTTGTTAGCGAACTAGATGTTTTCGGGAGAAAACACTAGACTTCAACCGAAGAATTTTGAGATGTAAAGTCCAAAATTCTCGAAGCCAAGAATTTTAAATAAACATGGAAATTTTATCATGTATGAAAACCCTTACGTGTTTATGTGCATACGTGATTTTCTATTTATTTGACCTTATGTGTTACTGTTCATTTTGATTACGCACTTACTTATACGATTATATGTGTGTCACAGATGTCGCACGAACACGAGGCCATCGAGATCCATGACTCAGGTTACGAGCCAGATTTCGAGACTTCACCCAGACCTATGCTGTAAGAGACACCTATCACGGCTCCATAGATGGTTGGTACTACCGAGCTTACCTCATCTTTCCACGTTGACCCTGCTGCTTTTGCCAACCAGGTAGACCCCCGATACGCTTTCACTAGCAATGGGTGGATAGATGATGATGATGTACCTCTCTCGATCCATGAGACGGGCCGATCATCTGGTATTGTACCAGTTATCGGTGACGTAATCAGGGGTGTCTATGCTGTCGGAGGATCTCCTAGTATCGCACCAGTGGTGGACGCCACTATCGTCACGGCTCGACCGTTAGAGCCATCAGTCGTCCCACCTGCTGCTGTGATCGAGCCTGTTGCTGAGATCCATCCACCTATTTTGTGTGAGTCTTTTTTGCCTGTCTTAGAGTCACGCGCTTCTACTACACTGCTATTAGTCTATTATCTTCGTAGGAAGAGGATTAGCTCCGCTGGGGATATCACATCTACGTCATGTGCTGAGATGGTATCTGCTTCCAAGAAGCAGAAAGGGGATAGGGTAGACCGATACTGCCACTGCGATCAACTGCTCGCTGCACTGCGATCAACTGCTCGCTGCACTGCGCAAAGATTTGGACTCAGCCAATGGAAAGGCGAAGTACCTTGAGGGACAGATGGATGAGCACGAGGAGTTGAAGGTTATAGACGATATTACGAGAGATGAGATGCATTGGAGGATAGTGGATCTAGAGAAGCTTGTCAAGGAGATGTTAGAATCTCTAGGTTTGAAGTGTTGATGTTTATTTGTTTGTTCGTTGTTTGATTTGATGGGTTGTATTGTTAGAAATTTTTGGTACTCTTTTTGTTTGAGGCTTGCGTGCCAGTTTCATTTTTGGATATTATTTGGGAATTTTGTGTGAACTTGTTATGGGTGTCGATGTAGACATGCCAAGGATAGTCATTTTGTATTGAAAACGAGTATAAATAATTTCCATAATATCGATGATTTACTTTTGGTTTAAAAATTGTTCTCATTAATATGTGGATATTATACATGTGCAATGTTTGGTCCACTAACATTTAATGTTTGAATTATTTTTGGTTATCGTCTTATGTGAATATTATTGTTGTAATAATAGAAACGACGAAATGCCGCCAAAAGCAAGACAGGGTACTGGATTACCTACCACACCGGAAGAGTTGGCTCAACTCATAGCCCAACACGTTAATACTGCCATGGAACAGCTCTATGCTAACCAAAATGATGGTCAGGGACATGGACGTGGTGCACACGGGCAAGGTTTTGGTGGGGCACATGTCTGTGCGAGAGCAACTTCCGCACCCCGGTCTCTCATAACCCCGTTCCACCATGTCAAAGCCCTCATCTGAAATACGCTCGAGGAGAACTCGACTTTGCGATTATCCGGGCACTGCACGTGGCGAAAAGTATTCTCAATGCTTTCGAACCACTGAAGAAGCCCAGTTGCTCCTTCAGAACCACTAAATTTGAGTGGTTTAGCCTGGTTAAAATCCTTGTATTTGCATGGAACATTGTTGTTATTATTGGCTTGGTTCCATTGAGCAAAGAGATTTGGAAACTGAGCAGCCATCTGCTGCGCAATAATTTCTGCCAGTTCGGCAGTTGCTATCTGGTTCTCGCGTCGAGGAGGCATTCTAAAAGAGGAAACATGAAAGGAAACGAGTGAGATGATTTGATGAAGAGAATGAGATGAAACAAAATCAACAAGAGCAAAGATGGTGGTCATTCGTTCATATCACAAAGCAAACAAACGACACACAGTGACTAATCAAAGTAAATGGGTCAAAAATAATGTATAATGAAGACATGCTCGCCTATAAGTGAACACTCATCCCAAGAATTCCCAGGTAAGCACAACTGGTCTCGCGTCTGATGAGATGTATACGAAGTGCTTGCCTAGACAGAAAACCCAGAATACAGGCATTCACCCTTCCAGTTTGCACGTGTTCACATTATTTAAAACCCAAAACTTTTGACGAGATTTTGAAAATTTGAAGGCACAAGGCCAAAACCAAACTGAAAAGGGTTCAAAACCTTATAACAGAGGGTTCAAAACCTTACAATTGAGGGTTCAAAACCTTGTAATAAATCATTCAAAAACAGATGATTGTTTTTCAAAAATCGTTTCGGAAAATTTTGGTTCTTGTTTTGATAATCACCTAAGGATAGGTGATGTACATGTTTTAAGATCTAAACACAAGATAACTTGTGTTAGGGTCCTAGAAAAGTTATAGTCTAGGTCAAAGCATTACTAATAACCTAGTTCCCTATAACCATTGGCTCTGATACCAACTCTTCTGTCACACCCCGACCGCGTAAAACAACAAATCGGGGCGGAAACATCGGGGCGTGTCGTAACAGAATAAATTGTTTCATAACCATGGCATACAAAGTTGTATTTTATTTATCAACAAGGGTGTTACAATGTCTTAAAACAGTAAATTAAGAGTTCAGAACATAATTAAACATAGTCTATCTTCTTTTAAAGTCTCTAAGGCACAGGTCCGCCCTAGTATCATGATCAACATCCTACGGAAAAGCACCTGAAAACACATGTGAAAATAGGTACGTCAGCATAAAAATGCCTGTGAGATACATAGGTTTGTGAAAATAGGATTCATGACTTATGTTTTAAGAAAAATGTTGAGTCATGAACTTTGTAATTTGCTTTGTCTTGTAAATCATTTGAAAGCAATAAGGTCAGATGATATGTATAAGTAAATGTCAGGTTAAATAAATAACCATGTAAAAATGTATTTGTATAAGATAAGTTGTTTGTAAATCAATGTCTTGTGAAAAGTATGTTATTTGTATAAAATGTTCTATGTCTCAATATTGAAATGATTCAAATAACGTTACGACATGTAATACCATACAAACACTTATATATAGGAAGTACCAGCGGCGTATCCACCATGCTTGTATCATATTACACACGCATCGTTACTTAATCACTTAATCAAACCAAACCAACCAATGTAAGAAGTCTATGTTTAAACCAATTGTCAAATGTATTGAATAATATGTCAAAACGTTTATGTCAAGATGTAAATCATGTAGTGTGAAACAATTGTCAAACATGTTATATGTCAAATGTAAATCATGTCAAATGTCTATGTCAAATATCCATGTCAAATGTCTATGTCAAATATCCATGTCAAATGTCTATGTCAAATATCCATGTCAACGTCGCTGTCTCATGTTGAGTTCTTTCTGGTTGAAGATATGGCAAGAAATGCGCTGACTTTGTGAGACGATCAACGACTACCCAGATGGCATCATGACCTTTCTTAGTGCGAGGAAGTTTGGTAACAAGATCCATAGTAATGTTTTCCCATTTCCAAACTGGGATCTCTGGTTGCTCCAATAAACCAGAAGGACGCTGATGTTCAGCCTTAACCTTTAGACAAGTAAGGCATTTTGACACGTATAAAGCAATGTCTTTCTTCATACCAGGCCACCAATAATGAATACGAAGATCCTTATACATCTTATCTGAGCCCGGATGAATAGAATAGCGAGACTTATGGGCTTCATCCATAAGCAAGGTACGAAGATCATCCTGGCTTGGGACCCACAAACGGTCCATGAAGTAATATGATCCATTGTCCTTCAGTTCCAGAGCAGGTGTTATGTGATAGGGAAATTCCTTATCCATTAGACCTTGTGAAACACAAGATTGTTGAGACTGAGAAATGCGTGCTTGAATATCGGATCGAGCTTGAATAACATATTGAACACGTACACAATGAAGCTTAGTACGTTCCTTACGACTCAATGCATCAGCTACAACATTCGCCTTACCAGGATGGTAGCGAATTTCGCAATCATAGTCGTTTAGAAGCTCAACCCAACGTCGCTGTCTCATGTTGAGTTCTTTCTGGTCAGTGAAAACCACACATTTTGTACCGTACAAATAATGTCTCCAGATCTTGAGAGCAAAGACAACTGCACCCAACTCAAGATCATGAGTGGTGTAGTTCTTCTCATGTATCTTCAATTGCCTCGATGCATAAGCTATGACTTTGTTCCTTTGCATAAGAACACAGCCAAGACCCAATTTCGATGCATCACAATACACAACAAAATCATCATCACCCTCAGGCAATGATAGAACAGGCGCATCGCAAAGCTTCTGCTTCAAGTGTTGAAAAGCTTCCTCTTGTTTGTATCCCCAATAAAAGGGCATTTTCTTCTGAGTTAGAGCAGTTAGAGGAACTGCAATCTTCGAGAAGTTTTCTATGAAGCGGCGGTAATAACCCACTAGACCAAGAAAAGAACGAACTTCAGTAGGAGTAGAAGGTGTATCCCAATCCTTAATCGCACTGATTTTGAAGGGATCTACATGAATACCTTGTTCGTTAATAATATGTCCTAAGAATTGAACCTCTTTAAGCCAGAATTCACACTTGGAGAATTTGGCGAAAAGTTGTTCTTTCTTTAGGAGTTCTAGGGTAAGACGAAGATGTTGCTCGTGATCAGCTCGCGTCTTAGAGTAAATCAAGATGTCGTCAATAAAAACAATGACGAACTGATCCAAATAAGGTTTACAGACCCTATTCATTAAGTCCATGAAAACAGCTGGAGCATTAGTCACACCGAATGGCATGACTGTGAACTCATAATGCCCATATCGAGTACGGAACGCTGTCTTGGGAATATCTTCTTCATGCACCCGCAGTTGATGATATCCAGATCGCAGATCAATCTTCGAAAAATAACAAGCGCCTTGTAACTGATCAAAGAGATCATCGATGCGAGGTAGGGGATATCGATTCTTGATGGTAAGCTTGTTAAGCTCACGATAATCGATACACATCCTAAAGGATCCATCCTTCTTTTTGACAAAAAGAACGGGAGCACCCCAGGGTGAAAAACTAGGACGTATAAAACCTTTGTCAGAGAGCTCCTGAAGCTGTTTAGACAACTCTTGCATCTCAGATGGTGCAAGACGATATGGAGCTCTGGCAATGGGATTTGCACCAGGTACGAGATCAATGCGGAACTCGACTTGGCGTGCTGGAGGTAGACCAGGTAAATCTTAAGGGAACACTTCAGAATAATCCCGAACGACAGGAATATCTGAAATAGACTTACCTTTGCCTTTATCTTCTGTAACATGTGCTAAGAAAGCCACATAGTTCTTCTGCAGATACTTCCGAGCTTTAAAACAAGACATAAGTTTGAGACCACCGATAGGCTTCTCACCTTGAACCTGTAGGATCTCGCCTGTCGAAAGCGGCACACGAACTATCTTCTCAGAACAAACTATCTCTGCGTGATGCTTGGATAACTAATCCATTCCCACAATAACGTCGAAGCTTCCAAGTTGCATAGGCACGAGGTCGATAGGAAAGAGATGATCATTAAGGTTCAACTGGCAGTTGTGAAGAACAGAATCAAGAATAATGGGTTCACCACTAGCAACTTCTACTGTCAAAGATTTGCCTAGTTTCGTTCTAGACACGCGAAACATTTGCTCAAAAGACAAAGACACGAAACTCTTATCGGCACCAGAATCGAAAAGAACAGATGCAGGCTGATTATTAATAAAGAACGTACCGTTCACCACATTATCGTGAGCCTGTGCCTCTTGGGCATTCATGTTAAAGACTCGGCCTCGAGCCGGAGCCGGAGCCTGATTCTGGTTCTGGTTCTGGTTCGCCAGTCTTGGGCACCGATTCCTGTAGTGGGTCAGATCCCCACAATTGTAACAAGCACCTGGTGGGTATTGTGGTCTTGCAGCTTGACCCTGTTGCGGAGCAACTTGTTGAGCCGGGTTCTGAACCGCGGGATTCTGAGCAGACCGACAAACATTGGCAAGATGGCCTGACTTCCCACAGTTAGTACAGAAACGGCATGGAAGTTGCGGCTGGTGGTGACTGTTGCATCTATTGCACAAAGGTGCAATCCCTGAATAGGGTTTCTTCGCTGGAGGCTGTGCGGGTTGGTTGGGAGCTGCCTGATTAGCTTGGGCAGTGATAGCAAAATTTTGGGAAGCCTTACGCTTCTTTGCCTCTTTGAAGAACCAGAGTTCTTTCCACTCCCGTTTTGACTTTTCTTGCTATCCACCTTGTCAGCCAACTGTTTCTTGCCCTTGTCACCCTTCCTGTGTAGCTTTCCCTTTCGAATTTGTGACTCAGTCAATGTCGCAGATAACTCGATCGCCTGACGGAGTGTGGCAGGTTCACTACCAGTAAGGATGTCTTGTACTGAGTCAGGTAGGTCGTCGATGTATCTCTCGATAGCCTTGTCGAGTGGGGTAACCATAGTCGGGCAAAGCAAACTCAACTCCTCAAACCGATCAGTATAAGCCCTGTGCTCACCACTATCTTGCTTCAAAACATCAAACTCTTTCTCCAACGCTCGCTGCTCATGGCGAGGACAGAATTCCCTCATCATCAGTGCCCTAAGTTCAGCCCATGTCTGTGCGAGAGCAACTTCCGCACCCCGGTCTCTCATAACCCCGTTCCACCATGTCAAAGCCCTCTTCTGAAATACGCTCGAGGAGAACTCGACTTTGCGATTATCCGGGCACTGCACGTGGCGAAAAGTATTCTCAATGCTTTCGAACCACTGAAGAAGCCCAGTTGCTCCTTCAGAACCACTAAATTTGAGTGGTTTAGCCTGGTTAAAATCCTTGTATTTGCATGGAACATTGTTGTTATTGTTGGCTTGGTTCCATTGAGCAAAGAGATTTGGAAACTGAGCAGCCATCTACTGCGCAATAATTTCTGCCAGTTCGGCAGTTGCTATCTGGTTCTCGCGTCGAGGAGGCATTCTAAAAGAGGAAACATGAAAGGAAACGAGTGAGATGATTTGATGAAGAGAATGAGATGAAACAAAATCAACAAGAGCAAAGATGGTGGTCATTCGTTCGTATCACAAAGCAAACAAACGACACACAGTGACTAATCAAAGTAAATGGGTCAAAAATAATGTATAATGAAGACATGCTCGCCTATAAGTGAACACTCATCCCAAGAATTCCCAGGTAAGCACAACTGGTCTCGCGTCTGATGAGATGTATACGAAGTGCTTGCCTAGACAGAAAACCCAGAATACAGGCATTCACCCTTCCAGTTTGCACGTGTTCACATTATTTAAAACCCAAAACTTTTGACGAGATTTTGAAAATTTGAAGGCACAAGGCCAAAACCAAACTGAAAAGGGTTCAAAACCTTATAACAGAGGGTTCAAAACCTTACAATTGAGGGTTCAAAACCTTGTAATAAATCATTCAAAAACAGATGATTGTTTTTCAAAAATCGTTCCGGAAAATTTTGGTTCTTGTTTTGATAATCACCTAAGGATAGGTGATGTACATGTTTTAAGATCTAAACACAAGATAACTTGTGTTAGGGTCCTAGAAAAGTTATAGTCTAGGTCAAAGCATTACTTATAACCTAGTTCCCTATAACCATTGGCTCTGATACCAACTCTTCTGTCACACCCCGACCGCGTAAAACAACAAATCGCGGCGGAAACATCGGGGCGTGTCGTAACAGAATAAATTGTTTCATAACCATGGCATACAAAGTTGTATTTTATTTATCAACAAGGGTGTTACATTGTCTTAAAACAGTAAATTAAGAGTTCAGAACATAATTAAACATAGTCTATCTTCTTTTAAAGTCTCTAAGGCACAGGTCCGCCCTAGTATCATGATCAACATCCTACGGAAAAGCACCTGAAAACACATGTGAAAATAGGTACGTCAGCATAAAAATGCCTGTGAGATACATAGGTTTGTGAAAATAGGATTCATGACTTATGTTTTAAGAAAAATGTTGAGTCATGAACTTTGTAATTTGCTTTGTCTTGTAAATCATTTGAAAGCAATAAGGTCAGATGATATGTATAAGTAAATGTCAGGTTAAATAAATAACCATGTAAAAATGTGTTTGTATAAGATAAGTTGTTTGTAAATCAATGTCTTGTGAAAAGTATGTTATTTGTATAAAATGTTCTATGTCTCAATATTGAAATGATTCAAATAACGTTACGACATGTAATACCATACAAACACTTATATATAGGAAGTACCAGCGGCGTATCCACCATGCTTGTATCATATTACACACGCATCGTTACTTAATCACTTAATCAAACCAAACCAACCAATGTAAGAAGTCTATGTTTAAACCAATTGTCAAATGTATTGAATAATATGTCAAAACGTTTATGTCAAGATGTAAATCATGTAGTGTGAAACAATTGTCAAACATGTTATATGTCAAATGTAAATCATGTCAAATGTCTATGTCAAATATCCATGTCAAATGTCTATGTCAAATATCCATGTCAAATGTCTATGTCAAATATCCATGTCAAATGTCTATGTGAAAAATGTCATGTATGGCAAGTGAAATGTCTCAACTAAACCATATGCACAAAAACAAAATATTGAAGTAAAACATGGTTTAAATCAATCTTAGGTCTTTGTGGAAAAATGCATGCAAATATTTAGTATGAACATTTATGCGGTATTGTGAAAATGCATACATCCAAGCCTTGTGACTGTGGTGATAAACCCTTTAAACAAATTAAAGGTCTATATGTCTTATATCATCGAATTCGGTCATTCCTTTCATCCCCTTTCCCTGGGATGTCCGGAACGGGAGTTGTCAATTCCTATGGTACCACTACCTACTAACGAACGGCGTAGCTAATGTTAATGAATGTATTGTCCCATGTAAACAAACCAAATGTTATACCAAAATTTAAGCATGTGAAAACAATGCACTAAGTATGTAATCAAATGAACATACATAGCGTGAAATGTCATGTAAAACGATGTACTAAGTAATGCACATAATGGGCACACCTAGCATGAAATGTCATGTAAAACAATGTACTAAGTAATGCACATAATAGGCACACCTAGCATGAAATGTCATAAAATCATGTACTATAATGTACTAACGAACATAGCAGTATATGATGTTAAAACAGGAAAGCATGAAAGTAACAAGTAGGCACATGTGTTTCACCCCAAAACAGTTTGGAAAACAGTAAAAGAGGGGTCTATGTACTCACTTGAGATTGCTCAGTTGTCAAAAGATAACCACCAAGTAATGCTATAGATCTCGGAATCAAACGGCACCTAATATAGGTAACTATGTTAATAAACCGGGCCTAAATCGGAAGATCGGGTAGCATGAGGGTTTGTAAACCAAACGAGTGTAGAGACTCGTGTCATTTGGTTTAACAAAGCCTACATACTAAATGAAACCTAACATAAATGTTTATGACCCATTACGACCCGTTTAGGTAGCTTATGCTACTTTAACGCGTCGTTCGCGTGAAACACGTTCGGACCGCCTAACTAGCCCTATGACAAGTGTTATATGCCTAAACATGTTACATAATCAGTTATGTGACAAAGGTTTAGGTTACATATGCTTAATTACCAATTATACATGAAAAGGGTATTCTGGTAATTTACCTAAGGCATATAAACTACCTATCATACAACTACTTAAACGATGTGACCATAGGGTATAACCTCGGAAGGTTATTCCCTACCTACTATGGTCACCTAATGTATTTGGTCGGATCCTAATGATCGACCAAACTGGGTCGGGTTCGAGGTATAAGCGATTTATTAGATCGCTTACCCTACGACCCTAGACAACGTGGTAATCAGTAGGCATAGTCCCAAGGGACTATGACCATCGTGATTACAATCACGTTGCGAAGTTCAAACGAACTTCGCATTGACCATTACTGGTCAACGCTGAAAGTCAAACAAAGTTTGACTTTCTGACTCGAAAAGCAGTAAAAATAAGGAAAAGAACGAAAGAATACTTACGAAGGGTCCCCGAATGCTAATCGTGATCACAATAACTCAGGTATGAAACAATGGTTCCAACTTAGAGTCAAATAGATCAGATTCTTGTGGGTTTAGAAGTTGTGGGGGTGGGGTTTTTATAGTTTTCGGGTAACCGTTAAGATCGTTTGTTGAATATCGTGCCTTAATCCAAGCCGTACAAGTGTCGGAAACTCATGGTGGCTAAAAATGATGTTTATCAACAGATTAGGCAAGTGGGAAATGTGTGGGTATGGATCAAACAGCTGGAAGTTGCTGACTGTTCGTTCTAATCTGATCAGAGAGTCGGACGCGGCCCGCGTGGGAGTTAACAGAAACTGAGGCGGGCCGCCTGGCCTGCACAGATCAGAAATTACAGTTTTGGTCCCTGTTGTGTATTCAGCCCATTTCCGGCACTTCTAAGGCCCGTAAAGCCAACTTTAAGGCCCTAAAATGTTGCCTAAACATTGTGGACATGAAACATGCTAAAAATTATGCCGGGTGATGGTTCGTTTGGTCGTACGAACGCGATGTTCGCTTAATTACGACGGAATGCGCATAAGCGCGAAAAACGATCCAAATGACGCGACGAATGGATTTTTCTTATGGCGAACACTAAAATATAATATAGTCATGCTCACATAAATTTTTGGATGTCCGGATGTATTCAGAACGTAAGTTATGCGCGAAAATGCAAACTTGTGCACTTTTTGACACTTTTAGTCCCTGAATGACCCAAAAGTTTATTTTAGCACACCGAACCCCTCAAAGCCTATTTCTAAGCTATGTAAAGGATATTTAAGGTGTGTTTAACTTATGGTTATGTTCCGGAATGTTCGTTACAGTTCAAATTGACATACTTTCGCAGTTTGTCATATTTAGTCCCTGTAAACGAATTAACTTGTTTTTGCCATACCAAAGCCTTCAAAACTTATTTCTAAGTTATGTAAAGGTTATTTAAGGTATGTTGAGTATATGTTGGTGTTCCAGAGTATTTCTCGCATTAAACTGAGTACGTTTACGCACACTAGTTTGCGTATAACTCTCCAGAAAGTGATGTAGAGTTTGGAATTGAACAAAAGTCAAAACATGAAAAATGTAAAACACAATCTAACAAACATTGGGATCAAATAACATTGTTTTATTGATAACAGGACTGTTCATAGTGATTACAAGCACAGTTGTTACAGAAGGACCCTTAGATATCACCCGATGGATTGAGAAGATGGAATCTGTCATGGCAATCAGTGGTTGTGCTGCTGATCAACGGGTGAGATATGCTTCTTGCTCTTTTCTTGATGAAGCACTGTCCTGGTGGAACTTGAAAGTTCAAATTTTGGGTGAAGACGCTGCCTACGGTCTAACCTGGAACGAACGTAAAGAAATGCTCCTGAAAGAGTACTGCCCGCGCAGTGAAATTCAGAAAATCGAGACCGACTTCTGGAACCTAACCATGGAAGGCCTGAACGTCAGAGCTTACACTTCTCGTTTTAACGACTTGGCGAGGTTAGTTCCACGAATGGTTACTCCCGAATATGTAAAGGTAGAAAGGTTTATCTGGGGATTGTCGCCACGAATTCGCAGTATGGTTACATCCACGAAACCGACCACCTACCTAGAGGCTACTACATTGGCAAAATCATTAGCTGATGACGCTGCTCGGAAAAGTGGTCTTGATAAAAAGGAGGCGGGAGGTCAGAATGCCAGGGGTAGAGCGTTCGAGCTAAACGCCGGGAAGGCACGTGACGATCCTGCTGTTGTCCCTGGTATGTTTTTGATCAATGACCATTCTGCGTTCGTACTCTTTGATACCGAAGTTGACTTGAGCTTTGTCTCGAAAAACTTTGAACCATTTTTTTGTTCACCTACAAGTAAGCTAAATAAGAAGTACTCGATAGAACTAGCAAATGGTACACTGATAGAAACTAGCGAAGTCGTTCGCGACTGTAGTATTCAGTTAGATGATCATAAGTTTAGTATCGATTTACTACCAGTGGAGTTAGGAAGCTTCGATGTAGTTGTGGGGATGGATTAGCTGTCCAAGAACAAAGCGGAGATTGTTTGCTCGGAGAAGCAAGTGCGGATACCTCGTCCCGGTGGTGGCGAAGCGATAGTTGTCCTTGGAGATCGATCGAGTCGTGTGTCGAGTGTTGTCTGTGTTATGAAGATGTCCAAGATGTTGCGGAAAGGTTATCCTGCATTTCTAGTCAACGTGGTGGATACAAAGGCCGAATGTAGGAAGATCGAGGAGATTTCTATTGTTCGTGACTATCCGGAAGTTTTTCCTGAAGACTTACCTGGATTATCCCCTGCGAGACAGATCGAGTTCCGAATCGATCTGATACCTGGTGCTGCACCGATTGCAAATTCTCCTTATAGATTGGCACCGTCTGAAATGAAAGAAATGTCAAACCAGCTTCAAGAGCTACTAGACAAAGGTTTCATTCGACCGAGTTTTTCGCCATGGGGTGCACCTGTCTTGTTCGTGAAGAAGAAGGATGGATCCTTCAGGATGTGTATAGACTACAGGGAGCTGAACAAGTTGACGATCAAAAATTGGTATCCTTTAGCGAGGATTGACGATTTGTTCGACCAGCTTCAGGGATCCAGCTACTACTCGAAGATAGATCTACGTTCAGGGTATCATAAGTTGAAGGTTGCTGACGAAGATATTCCGAAAACAGCTTTTCGAACATGATATGGCCATTATGATTTCCTAGTCATGCCTTTTGGTCTAACTAATGCGCCCGCTGTGTTCATGGATCTCATGAACAGGGTATGCAAACCCTACTTGGACAAATTCATGATAGTATTCATCGACGATATACTTATTTATTCACGAACCAAAGAAGATCATGAGCATCATTTGAGGTTAATTTTGGAGTTGCTGAAGGAAGAGAAGTTGTATGGCAAGTTCTCTAAATGTGAGTTTTGGATTCGAGAAGTTCATTTTCTCGGATATGTCATAAATGAGAAAGGTATACATGTAGATCCGTCCAAGATCGAAGCAATTAAGAATTAGGAAGCACCAAAGACCCCGTCGGAGGTACGACAATTCTTAGGGCCTGCTGGGTACTACCGGAGATTCATTGATAACTTCTCCAGAATAGCGCAGCCGTTGACGCTATTAACCCAGAAGGAGAGGAAGTTTGACTGGACGGAGAAGCAAGAGGAATCTTTTCAGACGTTGAAGGAAAAGCTCTGTAATGCACATATTCTTTCCCTTCCTGAGGGAAGTAATGATTTCATTGTATACTGTGATGCTTCACGTTTGGGCCTTGGATGTGTTCTAATGCAAAGAGACAAAGTGATAGCCTATGCATCTAGAAAAATGAAAGTGCACGAGAAGAACTACACAACGCACGATTTGGAGCTTGGAGCCGTTGTGTTTGCCATGAAGATCTGGAGACACTATTTGTATGGTACAAAGTGTACGATATACATGGACCATAAGAGCCTCCAGCACATCCTCGATCAGAAGGGGACAATGACATTGGGTAGAGTTACTCAACGATTATGAGTATGATATCCGTTATCACCCAGGGAAAGCAAACATTGTTGCGAATGTGCTCAGCAGAAAGGAACGGGAAAATCCTCTACGTGTGCGCGCTTTGGGTTTAACCATACAGACGAGTTTTACCGATCGAATTTGTGATGCACAGCGAGAAACTTTGAAGGGTGAAGGGTTGAGAAGACAAGGTTTGTAGGGCTTAGAATGTAAACTGATACCAAAAGCGGATGAAGTAATGTACTTCATGAACCGAGTCTGGGTTCCGCTTAAAGGTAACCTCTGTGAATTGGTTATGAACGAAGCTCATAAATCCAAGTATTCCATTCACCCAGGTTCTACCAAAATGTATCAGGACATTAAGGAGTTTTACTGGTGGCCGAAGATGAAGAGAGACATTGCGGTCTATGTGAGTAAATGTCTGACATGCTCTAAGGTTAAAGCTGAGCATCAAAAGCCGTCTGGGCTTCTACAGCAACCGGAGATTCCGTAGTGGAAATGGGAACATCTTACGATGGACTTTATCACCAAGTTACCCTGTACGTCGCGTGGACACAATATGATTTGGGTAATTGTGGATCGATTGACAAAGTCTGCTTATTTCTTGGCGCTTAAGGAAACAGACAATATGGAGAAGATATCGCAGTTATACCTTAGCGAGATTGTAGCCCGTCATGGAGTACCTGTGACAACTGTGCTCTGTAATCGATGTACAATGTAAAACAATGTTAATTATCAATAAAACAACGTGTTTTGGTGTTATTATGTGTGTATTTGTGTTTGATGATTTTTCAATTTGATTCGATTCCGATTTCAAGCTTTAAATCGCTTTCTAGAAGGTTATACGCAAACTGGTGCATAAACATAATCAGTTTAACGCGAAAAACACCCCGGAATAGTTATATAGGCTTAACATACCTTAAATAACCTTCACATAACTTAGAAATAAGTTTTGGATGGTTTGGTGTGTTGAAAACAAGTCTATTCGACCGCAGGGACTATTTGTGTCAAACTGTGAAACTATGCCAATTTGTTCAGTAACGAACATTCCGGAACTTGATCATAAGTTAAACATACCCTAAATATCCTTTACATAGCTTAGAAATAGGCTTTTAGGGGTTCGGTATGCTAAAATAAACTTATTTGATCAATAGGGACTAAAAGCGTCAAAAAGTGCATAAGTTTACATTTTCGCGCATATCTTACGTTCTGAATATATCCGGACATCCAAAAATTTATGTAATCATTAAAATATTTTATTTTAGTGATTGGCATGCTAAATTTCCATTCGTCGCGCAATTTGGATCGTTTTTGCGTTCGTTACGACTTCCGCCGTAATTAACCAAACAACGCAACCGTACGACTAAATGAGCCGACATCCGAGATGTTTTTGAGCATATTTTAAGTTCCATATACTTTAACTTCATTTTAGAGCTTTGAAATGGAGTTAACGGGGCTTAAACATGTAAAATGTGCATCAAAATCAAGTTTTTCAAGTGCAGGGACCATTTTTGTCATTTCTGGAATCTTGGCTCTCGCGGGCCGCGTAAGATAGGGTCTCATCTTACGCGGGGCGCGATAGACTACCAGACAGAAACATTGAATCTGGTCCATTTCAGCTGTTTTGATGGTTTGGATACCATCTGCTTGTTTATCATGTTCCCATGGTTTATAAAACCATTTGCCCACATGGATGACCAAGATTGATCCCTCTTTATCAAGAAATGATCCTAACGGTTTATCGAAAACTATATAAACCCATGCCCTCATTCCATTTTCTGCACCCTTGATCTGATTAATACTCTAAGTTGAAGCCTTTGCTTCATACCTGAGTGTTATAGATCAAGTTCTCCCTAGCTTGGACCCTTTGTAAGCTTCTTTCGTTCTTTTATTGCTTTTCGAGCGTGAAAGTCACTTTCTGCTTTGACCAGTCTTTGGTCAACACAAAGTTCGTTTGAACTTTGCAACGTGAGCGTAATCACGATGGTTATAGTCCCTTGTGACTATACCTACTGATTACCACGTTGACTAGGAGTAGTGACGAGTCGTAGTTTCGGTCAAAATACGTATTTATGCGTATTTTGCAACCAAACTATCCTAGGGTATCAAAACACTTTGTTTTGATATCAAAACCTGTTTTCTAACTTAGTTAAACATGTTTTAACATGTTTAGCTCGTCACTTTTAGTTTAGTGCTTGTGTAGAGTCGTAAGTCAAGCGGTCTAAACCACCGATCAGACTTTCGAACTCGACCCGTTTGGTCGATCATTAGGATCCGACCAAGCATGTTTAGTGACCATAGTTGTATAGGGAATAACCTTCTGAGGTTATACCTTATGGTCACATAGTTTAAGTAGTTGTATGATAGGTAGCTTATATGCCTTAGGTAAATGACCAAAATGCCCTTTTCATGCATAATTGGATTTTAAGCATATGTAACCTAAAATTTTGTCACTAAACTGATTATGCAACATATTTAAGCATGTTTAGGCATATAATACTTGTCATAGGACTAGTTAGACGTCTCGAACACGCTTTTGCGCGAACGACGCGTTAAAGTAGCATAAGCTACCTTAATGGGTCGTAACGGGTCAAAAGCACTTAGGTTAGGTTCCGATCTAGAATGTAGGCTTTGCTAAACCATATCACATGAGTTTCAATACTCATTTGGTTTACAAGACCTCATTCTATCCGATCTTCCAATTTAGGTGTCGATTTATTTACTAGTGATTCGATTACTAGGTGCTGCTTGAGTTTCCTTGATTTGCCTAAGCTTGTTGAGTTCTTTAGATTGAGGATACTTTGCACTTCGATGTGAGTACATAGATCCCCTCTTTTACTGTTTTCAATTGTTTTGGGGTGATTCATATGTATCAAACGATTTTGATGTTTTAATGATGTTTTCAAAAACGATTAATATGGTTTATACAAACCTAATAACGATTTGGATAATGTGAACAAACTTGTTGGATGTAGTTACATAACGAATAACATTCATTAATTTTGGCTGAACCGACCAGTATTAGGTTATGGTACCATAGGATCTTACAAATCCCGTTATCGAACTACACCCATGGTTATATGTGGGGGTTATGTGGGTAACAACCGAATCTGTGATTGTTAACTTACCCTTTGGTGGTTTGTTAATGCGAGTTTAACAATGGATGAGTTGCGAAGGTTTGGATGTTATTAGCAAGATGACCAAAAGTAGTTTCACAATTAAAACGAGAACGATTTTGGGACGAGTTAAACGATTTGAAACGATTTGAACAAGTTAAACGATTTGAAACGATTTAAATGAGATAAATGATTTGAACAAACGATTGGTTTTGAGTTGTGATTAGGTATTGGGACGGGTGTAACATGATATAAGCATGGTAGATACGCCGCTGGTACATCTTATATATAAGTGCTTTTATCATATTACATTCTGTGTCATTATTTAGTTCACTTGGGCGAACGATTTTGAAACGATGTCACACAACGAGGTTTTCTAAATGATATAAACCATACGAGTTTTGTAACGAGAATAATTTACGATTTGGCTTACTCAAACAAATGTTTTGGGTTAAGAATCATGGCTGCGAGATTTTATAAACTATAATCAACTTGATTTGAGTTGGTTAATTATGTTGCAATGCACTTTTCAAAACGAGGTTTGTTTTTGACTCTTGTAGCCTAATGAGGTACTGCAACATATAAACAAGCCATGAATCTGATACTCTCATAAAACCTATGTGCTAGCTAGCAATTTCTTTGCTGACTTTGTTTTTACATATGTATCAGGTGGTGTTGCATGATGTGGATTGCTGGAATACATGTTCACCTAGGATCTGGACGAGGCCTTAGTGACATAATAATAATGATAGACAATATGTAACTTGTTTGTTTGGTTTTAAGACAATGTAAATTACTTAATGAATCAATAAAACAAAACTTTTATATCCATGGTTATGAAACAATAATTCTGCCACTCCACTCCCCGACATTTCCGCCGCGGTTTCGTTGTTTTGACGCGGTCGGGGTGTGACAGAAGAGTTGGTATCAGAGCCAATGGTTATAGGGAATTAGGTTATTAGTAATGCTTTGACCTAGACTATAACTTTCTAGGACCCTAACGCGAGTCTTCTTGCATTTAGATTTTAAAATAATACCGTCACCTATCCTTAGGTGATAACCATAACAATAACACAATAACAAATCCGCTTCGAAAATTAATCATCTATTCTTGGATGATTGATTATAAGGTTTTGAACCCTCTTAGGTTTCAAAATCTCGTCAAATTTTGGGTCTAAATAATGTGAACACGTGCAAACTAGAAGGGTGAATGCCTGTACCCTGAGTTTTCTGTCTAAGGCTAGAGTGTTCGTACAAATCCGCAGTATCGGACCAGTCACTCTTACCTGGGAACCCTGGGGGTGAGTGTTCACTTATAGGCGAGCATGTCTTAAGTGATACATTATATTGACCCATTTACTTTGATTAGTCACTGCGTGTCGTTTGTTTGTTCAAGGTAACAAACGAATGATCGCACTCCTTGTATGATGTTTTCAATACCTCTTTTGGTTTTCCCAAATTTTTGACCTCACTCGTTTCTCATGTTTCCTTTTTAGACAATGCCTCCTCGACGTGATTCACAACCTCTAACCAACGAAGAAGTCGCAGCCCTTGTCGCTCAGCAAATGGCTGCTGTGCTTCCAAACATAGTAACCCAGATCCATCAATTATACAACAACAATAACAACAATAATGCTCAGTGTAGTTTCAAGAATTTCAATTCGGCTAAACCATTGAAGTTTTATGGGGCAATGGTTCGAAAGTTTGGAGAGCACATTCAGACATGTGCAATGTCCGAATGAGCGTAAGGTTGAGTTTGCATCCAGTGTATTCGAGAAGCGTGCTCTTACATGGTGGAACGGAGTGATGCGTGATAGGGGTGCCGATGTGGCGATGGCACAAACTTGGGAAGAGCTCCGAGCTCTCATGATGAGAGAGTTCTGTCCCCGTCACGAGATTCGAGCTTTGAAACGAGAATTCGGTGATTTGAAGCAAGATGGGGGAGAACACCGTGCGTGTACAGATCCTTATGAGGAGCTCAGTTTATTGTGTCCTACGATAGTTACCCCATTGGAGAAAGCAATAGAGAGGTATATCGATGGTTTACCCGATTCTGTGCAAGACATTGTGACTGGCAGTAATCCTACTACTGTCCGTCAAGTGATTGAATTGGCTGCTACTCTGACCGAGTCTCAGGTCAGAAAAGGGAAATTAACCCGCAAGGGTGACAAGAAGAAATCAGCTGATTCTGTACAAGAAAAGGGTAAGGGTAAGAAGAAGGGTGAGTCTTCTAAAAAGTCGAGGAAGCGCAAGGCTTCCCAGAACTTTACAGTCACTGCCCAGAATACTCAGAACCCACCATCACTACCTCCTGCGAAGAAGCAATATGCTGGTACTGCACCTCAATGTGCTCGGTGCAATGGTCATCACGTTGCTCATCAGGCTTGTAAACAGTGTACTACGTGTGGTAAACTTGGGCATCTGGCCAACATTTGTCGTTTGGGTCAGAATCAAGCTGCTCGGGTTCCGGCACAAGTTCAAGGGAATGCTGCGAGATTCCCACCTGGTTCGTGTTATAATTGCGGTGAAATGGGTCATTTCCGCAACAACTGCCCGAGGTTGGTGAACGCGAATGCAAATGCAAACGCGAATGTGAATCCCGCTCGAGGACGAGCATACAATCTGAATGCAAACGAGGCTCGAGCTAACAATGAGGTTGTTAATGGTACGTTTCTTGTTAACAATCAACTTGCATCTGTTCTTTTCGATTCTGGTGCCGATAGGAGTTTTGTTTCGTTATCTTTTGAGCCTTTACTTGCGATACGTAGAACTAAACTGAGGAAACCCTTATCTGTTGAAGTTGCGACTGGTAAACCTTTTGTACTCGATTATGTTATTCGTGGTTGTTAGTTGAACCTCGATAACCATCTTTTTCCTATTGACCTCACACCGATGCAACTCGGGAGTTTTGATATCATCGTGGGGATGGATTGGTTAACTAAACATCATGCCCAGGTGGTTTGTTTTGACAAGATCGTTCGTATTCCTCTTTCATCTGGTGATGTTCTAGAAGTTCAAGGCGAGAAATCATCTGTTGGTTTGAAACTCATGTCGTGTACGAAAGCCCAAAGTTATCTACGAAAAGGATATGTTGCTTTCCTGCACATGTCACCGAGGAGAAAAGCAAGCGCAAGAGTATTCAGGATATTCCGATTGTTCGGGATTATCCAGAGGTGTTTCCCGATGAACTGCCTGGTTTGCCTCTAGTTCTTCAAGTCGAGTTTCATATTGATCTTGTACCCAATGCCAACCCGATTGCGAAAGCACCTTATCGTCTTGCACCGTTCGAGATGCAAGAGTTATTGAAACAGCTTCAAGAGTTGTTTGATAAAGGATTCATCCGACCGAGCTTTTTACCCTGGGGTGCTCCTGTCCTCTTTGTGAAAAAGAAAGATGGATCTTTTCAAATGTGTATCAATTATCGTGAGCTTAACAAGCTTACCATCAAAAATCAATATCCTCTACCTCGAATCGATGATCTCTTTGATCAGCTGTAAGGTGCTACCTGTTTCTCCAAGATCGATCTGCGTTCTGGATATCATCAACTTCGTGTATTCGAAGAAGATATTCCCAAAACTGCATTCCGCACGAGATATGGGCACTATGAGTTCACTGTCATGCCTTTTGGTTTGACAAATGCCCCAGCTATCTTCATGGGCTTAATGAATAGGGTCTGTAAACCTTATTTAGACAAGTTCATCATTGTGTTCATCGACGATATTCTCATTTATTCGAAGTCTCGAGCCGATCACTAGCAACACCTTCGTTTGACACTGGAACTCCTGAAGAAGGAACAACTCTTTGCTAAATTCTCCAAGTGTGAATTTTGGCTTAAAGAAGTTCAGTTCTTGGATTATATAGTCAACGAGCAGGGTATTAATGTGGATCCATCCAAAATTGCATCAATTAAGGATTGGAATACACCAAAGACACCCACAAAAGTTTGTTCTTTTCTTAGTCTTGCTGGATATTAGCGTCGATTCATTTCGAACTTCTCCAAGATCGCGGTTCCACTCACTGCTTTGACTCAAAAGAATAAGCCTTTTGAGTGGGGACCCAAACAAGAAGAAGCATTCCAAACGCTGAAACAGAAGCTGTGTGATGCTCCTGTTCTATCTTTGCCCGATGGAAACGATGATTTTGTTGTCTATTGTGACGCATCGAATCTAGGACTTGGTTGTGTTCTTATGCAACGAGGTAAAGTCATAGCTTACGCGTCTAGACAACTGAAAGTTCACGAGAAGAACTACACGACTCATGATCTTGAGTTAGGAGCTGTAGTTTTCGCACTCAAAATCTGGAGACACTATCTTTATGGCACGAAGTGTGTGGTTTTCACAGAGCACAAAAGTCTCCAACACATTGTTAATCAAAAAGAGCTGAATATGAGGCAACGATATTGGGTTGAACTCTTGAACGACTATGATTTCGAAATTCGTTACCATCCTGGTAAGGCGAATGTCGTAGCCGATGCGCTTAGTTGAAAGGAGTGAGTCAAGCTTCATTTTGTTCGAACTCTATCTGATATCCAATCTCGTATCCTTCAAGCTCGACGATCTTGTGTAACCAAAGGCTTATTGAAATATGAGCTACCACTTCAACTTGAGCTTAAGCTCGAAACGAAGGATGATGGTTTAATCTATTTTATGGATCGTTTTTGGATTCCGAAACAAGACGATCTTCGTACTTTGGTAATGGACGAATCCCACAAGTCTCGATATTCTATCCATCCTGGTGCTGATAAAATGTACAAGGATCTTCGTACTCAATACTGGTGGCCTGGTATGAAGAAGGATATTGCCTTGTATGTATCGAAATGCCTAACTTATCTCAAAGTCAAGGCTGAACATCAACGACCATCTGGTTTGCTTGTACAACCAGAGATACCGGTTTGGAAGTGGGAGAACATTGCGATGGATCTTATCACTAAATTACCGCGTACATCTAGAGGTCACGATGCTATATGGGTTGTCATCAATCGATTAACGAAGTCAGCTCATTTTATTCCGATTCGCGAGGATCTATCTGCTGATAAACTTGCCAAGATTTATGTTGATGAGATTGTATCTCAACATGGTGTTCCTTTGGACATCATATCTGATCGTGATGCTCGATTTTCATCTCATTTTTGGAAGACTATGCAATCTACTATGGGAACCCAATTAAATCTAAGCACTGCTTATCATCCCCAAACAGATGGACAATCTGAGAGGACGATTCAAACTTTGGAGGATATGCTTAGAGCATACGTGATAGACTTTGGTTGTAATTGGGACTCCCATCTGCCGTTGATCGAGTTCTCTTACAACAATAGTTATCATGCTAGTATCAATATGGCACCGTTCGAAGCTTTATACGGTCAAAAATGTCGTTCACCTGTCTGTTGGAATGAGATCGGTGAAGCTCAGCTTACTGGACCTGAGCTCATTCTGGAAACGATAGACAAAATCAAGAAAATTCGCGATAATCTTGTGACAGCTAGAAGCCGTCAAAAGAGTTATGCGGATATGCGACGCAAGCCCTTAGAATTTCAAGTCGGAGACCATGTCCTACTCAAGGTGTCACCTTGGAAGGGAGTGGTGAGATTTGGAAAGAAAGGAAAACTTGCACCTCGATATATTGGACCATTTAAGATTGTTGAAAGAATTGGAAAGGTTGCCTATCGACTAGATGCAACACCTCGTAATTTCATGTCCAATAATGTATTGACACGTGTCATGAGCTTTGAACGTGTAAAAGAATACTCTAGAGGGACTAAAGTTGACAAACAAGGAAAGTATGTGAATATAAGGGTTTAAAATGTCAACAATGGATAAATATACTTCACAATAACCCTACATGATGTTTATACCCTTAAATGAATGAATCATAGATCATACGAAGCTAATTGTGAAAGAAAGTGAGAGATTACAAACTACAGGGGTTAAATGTGTCAACATGTTCAAAGTATACCTCTGAGTTACCTTTTAGCAAACCCGAAGCTTTGTAATGATTAATTATGCTCACTAAAATGCATGATAAAAATCTCACCAAGTTTCGTAATAGTATGAGAAAGTTATGATAAAATTCGTATACGAGGGGTTAAAAGCGTCAACGTTGAAATTTATGACTTTTCAAGTGATAAATAGATAACCAAGGACTTAACAAAGTTGGTATAAGTCTTGAAGTCCTTATAAGTCAATTTAGAGGGCTCATAATGCAAGAAATAAAGGTAAAACAACTTTTAGAAGGACCGGGGACCAAAACTGCAATTAAATGAAACTTGTTTACCTGAGCCCGAGACTCACGCGGGCCGCGTAAGCCCAGGCATAGCCTTACGCGGGCCGCCTGACACGCCCGGATGCAGAAAACGCTGATAGGTGTCTGTTCAGCCCATGTAATCGACTTTAAACCTTGTTTTGGCATACCATGTGCAGCCCCAACTGGTTTTTAGAGTATAGGGACACTTGGGATGCATCAATGATCATTGGTAGACTTGCACGGCATGATCTAGTGGTTTTAAACCCACCATATAAAGAACCAATGTTGGCAACTTTTGATCATTCATTCCCAACTAAACTTCTGATCATTTCGGGAGCTCAAGGCCACTCCCTAAGCATCACTAATCGTGCATTGGACCTTGGTAAGCTTCCTTAACCTTCCCTAATCGTGTTTTACTTAGTTTATAGCTTAAAAGTCAAACCGTCGTAATTAAGGTTTGACTTAGCAATTAATCGCTAATGGTCCAGCGATTAGTCAAAGTAAAGGTAGTTATAAGTTGGTAATTATGTGGGCATTAAACCCTTAAAAGGGCACCCTCTGAATTACACTCTAACTAGATCATTTGTCGGGTCAAACTTAATCCGAAAAAGTCAACAGAATATTAATTTTCGAATTAACACCTAATTAGCAATGTAGAAGACGTGTAACCTATTTTATCACTCATATAACTTGGTAATCAATTCAAGAACATGTCTAAGCATGTCCGACCCGACAATTTTCTGTTTAAGCTCGGTTCGGAGCCGAAAGTCGCAAAACTTTGACTTTTGCTTTGACTTCAGTTCTGACCCGATTTAGATGGGTTTAGAAATGCCTTAGAGCTTCCTTAGGACCAGGTTACATGATAGTATAACCCTCTGTGATTGGTTCGTTGTTTGTCCGATTCGTTTACACGTTTTCGTTAAATGCCTAATGTTGACCAATATGCCCTTTTGACCTTAAAACGAGAATTTTGGAAATGTGAGAGGACAATAATCTTTGTCACTGATTTATAAACATGTCCCTAAAATTTCACATCAGTTGGAGGTCTAGATTAGGAGTTATGCTCAATGGCGTAATTAGAACGCTTTTTATTAATTAAACGGCGTCATTAGCGTAAAGCCTATCTAAACCCAATTTTTGACACCAAACCTTTTACCCACTGATGTAATATAATATTTTGGGATTTTTGAAAATTTTTAATTATTTTTAACCTGATCATAACCTAAGGTTATGGCCTTGATACGGTAAATACCGATTATACCCTTTTTGTGTATAAAATAAGTTTTACATAATATTTTGACACCAATTCAATTGATACTGATTTTATATGATAAATGAAGTAATTTGAACTTTATAACCTGATCAGAAAAATCAGATTTCCTGTTAAACCCGGAAATCGCTTAAAACGGCTTTTTAAGCGTATTAAACACATAGTTTAGGTTTAAAACCATTTTGTCATATAAGACTTATCACCAACTTATATAACTTGTTAAAACAAGTTATTCTACTGATTATTTCAGACCCGAGTCTCAGAATTATAATTTAATCTCTTTTATAATCTTTAAAATGACCAAAATACCCCTACGGGGCTTAAATTGAGATTAAACTCATTTTGGGCATAATGGAAGGTATGTTACTGATATCACAATACATTTAAGGCATATTAACTTAGGAAACCTGTATATGACTCTTATGGTTACCTGTTACGCCTCTTGCGCGTTCGGTTCGGTTTATGTAACTAGTGTGCATAAATTAGCCGAAACGGGACAAACCTTATCGTTGTTATCTCAAAATCCAGAATGTGTTTAGTTTACCCATATTATACAAGTCTTCAAACTTTTCAGGTTTAAATCACATTCTATTCCGGTCTTCGCTTAATCATGCGTTCAAACCGTATCTTCCTTTAAAACTAACCGGTCTAAGTTTAGGCTTAATTAAAGACCCGTTAGGATTCTAATAGGTTATTATAAACCTTCGTTCTAGAATAGGAGTCCCGGTAAAAGCTACGTGCGCTTGCTTGTTGTGATCATTACTTGCAAAGGTAAATACTTTTAACTTATTTTTCCTTATACGGGCTTGGAGTACGGTATCTAAAATACCGCTTGGTCGGGCATTCGACCTTAATCGATTGGTGGTTAAGTATTATTGAGATGACCCGTTTAAAAATATGTTTTGTTTGCTTAAACGCCTTTGGGGGGTTAATGACCATGTCCCGGATATCCTTGGCATCATTTTACGAAATGGCCATGACCTAAGCACGGTGTGTAGGCGTACACCCGTCAGTGTCTAAAAAAATAATGTGGTGTGTCTATTTATCTTTAACCCGACACGAACCGGGCTACTGAATGCATAAGAAACATGTAATTCTTTTACAAGTATTATATTCAAATAATTATCCCAAGTTATAAAATATTTTTGTGCCACGTGCATTCAAATCAATTTTATTAAACTCTTTTCAAAATGAGTCGGTTAATTGTATTTACCAGTGTAAACTGACGTATTTTCTCAAAAAGATTAAGTGCAGGTACTACTCGAAATAGGCTGGCTTTATCCTTAGCATCAATAAGAGTCTCGCAAGCTTGGATGCATTTCAGTCTGTTGAACAATGTTTCTTTTTATTTGATTCACCTGTGGATTATTTTCAACTATTTTGTGATACTTGATATTACAATTTTATTTGGTTGAAATGAATCTATCTTATGCTTCCGCTGTGCATTTATATATTGTGTTGTTTGACTATAACGATATCAACTACGTCACGATACTCCCCCACCGGGCCCACCGGTAATACGTGGAAATATCGAGGTGTGACAGGTTGGTATCAGAGCCAACACTGAGTGAATTAAACTCTAGCCTTTTGTGTTTAATCTCAGTTACACAATTACACATTCATAAATCTTCGAGTCTAGACAAAGAACTTAGGACTAATCCAAATTGTTTTTGATTCTAACTTTGTCCTTTATATTTCTTTGTTGTATCTGTTAATTGTTTGACAGGAAATATGCCACCAAGATTCCGGAGAGGAGGACGAGGCAAGGGGCTAATCCACGCCCCCAACGATCAGGAGGCCGGGCCTTCACACCGGCGAACTCCTTCTGCAACTATGAGTGCCGGTCCTCAAGGAGACTGGAGGAACCATTCAGAGCCCGCTAGGCGATCTACTTCATATAGCTCAACGCCTCCTTACCGCCATTCCTTTGGGCCGCAATCGGAAAATGAGCTTGAAGACTCACGCCACTCCTACATACCGTTGCAGCGATCCATGTCGCACCATTCCTTTGGCGACCCCACTCCTGTCTTTCAGGGCCGGTTTAACCTGGCAAACTTTATTCAAGAACCAGTGGGTTTTAACCCATTGGGACCAGAGGATCATTTTTTCGGCGATCACGCCATGGATATGGATGAGGACACCGACCCTGTTGAACCACCGACTGGAACCCCCACACACCCTATTGAAGTCTCTGATGGATCATCTTTCCATGGATCACCTTACCGTGGTCCAGACAGTTACCAAGCAAGGTTCAACCAGTATGAGTGGTATTTTACACCCTCTCACCATTCATCGCCTCATGAGCAGCAGCAGGATCCCTCCGAGGATTCGCGTTTCGTGGCAGTCACGCCACCGCCACCACCACCGCCAGTTCATCAAGCACCTCCTGAACCACCAAGGCGTAGAAGAACAGGCGCACGAATATCCGCACGAGAAGGGGGTTTTCACTTTAGCACCCCCCATCACTCAAGTGGCAGTCACTATCCGCCACTTCATGAAGACCCACAAATGGGTGGGCCTTCAAATCCAGTTTCAGAGGTGAATTCTGCACCAGTTGCACCACCACCGCCACCAATGGGTTTTGGTAACCCGATTCCTACATACGCCGGCTCAACGGCGTACAATCCATTCGAGCAGCCGGCTCACACTCATTACAACTATGCTGAAGCCGACCCATATCTTATAGCATCAAACTACAACGCCCTTCATCCTGAAGGACCATATGGAGCTCCCTGGGGAGTGGGATATCCAACTCAGGGGTATCAAATACCTGCTCGACCTCCGATCCAGCCACAACCACCACGGTTTTCCCCACCGGAACAGGAGGAAATCCTCCACAGGCTAAACAGGGCGGAGCGAGAATTTCAAGAAGAACGTAGGAACAACCGGGGATTCCTCAAGGGCCTGGCAAGCTTACTTAAAGGAAAGAAGAAGAGGGATCACTGAATCCCTATATGTATTGTTGTATTTACTTATTTCAATCAAGTCCCTGTGTGGACATTTATCTATGTACTTAGTCCCTGCATGGACTTGTCTTTCTAGTCCCTGCGTGGACACCTATCTTAGTAATCAGTCCATGCGAGGACTTGTTTTATCAGTTTAGCCCCTGCGTGGGCAAGTTATTTCTGTTAAAAGTCCCGTTTAGGGAAATGTATAATTTTTAAATGTTTAATGGAATGTTAAGTTTTAAAAAATTTCATTTTTATCATTATATGCATAATATATTATACATGAAATAAATAAATAAAATCATTCCTTTTAAAAATAATCTGCCTATTAAATATTGAATAAGAATCTTAAAGGTATAACCTAGCCTGCATGTCGTTATAAGACTTGGCCAAGATGGCAAAACCTGTTTAAAAAGATTCAAATACCTGTTAACATCTGAAAACATGTTAACGCTCCTGGCAGACGTGATGCGTTCAAATCATACACGCCATTCTTATAATAGGATTCTTCAAAAGATTCCTATCCTAACCTGATGATCTATAAATCTTGGGTTTAAATCATTAATTAAGATGATCCTATATTAAGCATCCATTAGTGATGTAGTGCCTACGGGCCATACCCATTGTCATATAAGACAAAAGACATTAGTAGCCTACGACTCCCTGTCAGAAAAAGGTAAAGGACTATGTTCAAACCTTAATGCCTTGATTCTCTGAAATCATGGCTTATGATTTAAATTGTCCTTGTGACTATGCCTTTTGTGCCACTAATAATACTGTTATTGTTTTATAATTAGGATGCATTATAATAAAAATCCTAAATAAATATGATTAACAAATTAACCAAATATGGTCTATGTTTACCATGGTTAATGAATTGCCATAAAAGACAATTCCATAATAAACTCCCAAATAAATTATTGTCAATATCTTATGTAACAGTGCAAACTACATGGCTGACTCGGATGAGATCAACAGTCACCCAAGAGAGAATCATGATAATACCCGAATTAACGTAGCGGGTGCAGAACTGCAGGCAATGATAGACAATGTCATTACTCGAGCTTAGGATAGACAGTTCCATGAATCCAGTGGTACCCATGAAAGGACCCAATCTGTACCACACTCTAAACCACCCTCTAAAACTCACACTACTCACAACAGTAATTCCCATCACTCATCAAACCAAAGGAGTGCTCCATCTCAAAGGATCGTACCGAATCAGGAACCCCGTGATAAGGGTTGCTCCTATAAGTATTTTGTTTCATGCAAACCCAGGGATTTCACTGGGGAAAAAGGAGCTATAGACTACATGACATGGTTGGATGAAATGGACACTGTGGTGGATATCAGTGGTTACGCTAATAAGGATGTGGTGAAATTCGTGTCTCAGTCTTTCAAGGGTAAGGCATTAGCTTGGTGGAGGTCTTTGATCCAACCTACAGGGAAAGTCCCATTGTACAATATGACTTGGGAACAGTTTGTGTCATTGATCAAGGAAAACTACTGCCCTCAGCATGAGGTTGAGAAGATTGAAGCTGATTTCTTGTCACTGGTTATGAAAAACCTGGATTGTCAAGCCTACCTTACAAGCTTCAACACCATGTCAAGGTTGGTTCCTTATCTTGTGACACCGGAACCCAAGAGGATAGCTCGATTCATCGGGGGTTTAGCCCCAGAAGTTAAGGCCAGTGTGAAAGCCTCTAGACCAGCTACCTTCCGGTCTGCAGCTGATATAGCATTATCTCTTACTCTGGACGCGGTCAGGCAGAGATCGCTGAGAAACACTGATGCTGAGAAAAGGAAGCGTGAGGATGATAGCTCACGACCATCGGATAAGAGACATAAGGGAAACAATGACCACAAGAAGGGTTCTGGATCTAAGAAAGATAGTCGTCAATCTGGTGATAAACCCAATTGTAAGATCTGTAAGAAACAGCACTTCGGGAAGTGCAGATATGAGTCGAAATCCCAATCACAGCCAAGGGCATGTGGGATTTGCAAGTCTTCTGAGCACAAGATGATAGAGTGCACAACAGACTGAAATGCATCCAAGCTTGCGAGACTCTTATTGATGCTAAGGAGAAAGCCAGCCTATTTCGAGTAGTACCTGCACTTAATCTTTTTGAGAAAATACGTCAGTTTACACTGGTAAATACAATTAACCGACTCATTTTGAAAAGAGTTTAATAAAATTGATTTGAATGCACGTGGCACAAAAATATTTTATAACTTGGGATAATTATTTGAATATAATACTTGTAAAAGAATTACATGTTTCTTATGCATTCAGTAGCCCGGTTCGTGCCGGGTTAAAGATCAATAGACAAACCACATTATTTATTTAGACACTGACGGGTGTACGCCTACACCCCGTGCTTAGGTCGTGGCCATTTCGTAAAATGATGCCAAGGATATCCGGGACATGGTCATTAACCCCCCAAAGGCAAGTGGAGTTCAGGATTGACATTATTCCTGGAGCAGCACCTGTTGCAAGAGCGCCTTACAGATTGGCACCAACGGAGATGAAAGAGTTGAGAACTCAACTGGATGATTTGTTAAGCAAAGGATTTATTAGACCTAGCTCATCTCCTTGGGGAGCACCAATCCTGTTTGTGAAGAAAAAGGATGGACCGATGCGTCTGTGCATCGATTATCGAGAACTTAACAAAGTTACTATTAAGAATCGGTATCCATTACCCAGGATCGACGATTTGTTCGATCAGCTTCAAGGAGCGAGTTACTTTTCCAAGATCGACTTGAGGTCAGGATATCATCAACTGAAGGTCAAGGATGAAGACGTACATAAGACTGCATTTAGGACTCGTTATGGTCACTACGAGTTCTGCCTTTTGGACTCACTAATGCACCAGCCGCATACATGGACCTCATGAACCGCGTCTGCAAGCCCTACATGGATAAATTTGCCATCGTCTTCATCGATGATATTCTTATTTATTCAAAGAGTCAGGCTGACCACGAGAAGCACCTCCATTGCATTCTGAAACTGCTTCATCGAGAAAAGCTCTACGCTAAATTCTCTAAGTGCGAATTTTGGCTTCGTGAAGTCCAATTTCTTGGACATGTGGTTAGTGAACGCGGAATCCAGGTAGATCCCGCTAAGGTTGAAGCTGTCATGAATTGGCAAGAGCCGAAGACGCCCACAGAGATTCGCAGTTTCTTGGGATTGGTAGGATATTACAAGCGTTTTATTGAGAATTTTTCAAGGATTGTTGCACCCCTAACTTCTTTGACTAGGAAGAATATTAAGTTCAACTGGGGATCGAAGCAACAAGAATCCTTTGATATCCTTAAGCAGAAGCTAAGCAATGCACCTGTGTTGACATTGCCTGATGGAATAGAAGAGTTTGTGGTATATTGTGATGCATCACACACCGGGATGGGATGTGTGCTTATGCAGAAAGGAAAAGTTATTGCCTATGCTTCACGTCAGTTAAAGGTGCACGAAAAGAACTACACCACCCATGACTTGGAGTTGGGTGCCGTTGTATTTGCACTGAAGCTATGGAGGCACTATTTATATGGTATCAAGTGTGTGATCTATTCTGATCACAAGAGCCTCCAACACCTGTTTAACCAAAAGGACATGAACATGAGGCAACGACGTTGGATGGAAACTTTGAATGATTATGACTGTGAGATAAGATACCATCCCGGCAAGGCGAATGTAGTTCGCCGATGCCTTGAGTAGAAAGGAAAGAGATAAACCCATTAGAATAAATGCCAAGAGGATGGAAATAAAGAATAGTTTGAATGAAAGGTTGTTAGCTGCACAGAAGGAAGCTGTATTGGAAGTTAACTATCCTAATGAAAAGTTAGGATTAACTGAAAAACAGTTATCCTGTGGCAAGGACGGAATCTTAAGGTTAAATGGACGAATATGGGTACCCATTTATGGAGGACTTCGGGATGTTATCCTCCAGGAAGCCCATAGTTCTAAATATTCCGTTCATCCTGGAGCTGACAAGATGTACAAGGATCTGAAGGCAAATTTTTGGTGGATAGGCTTGAAGAAGTCTATAGCTACCTATGTGGCCAAATGTCTGACGTGCGCACAAGTTAAAGCTGAACATCAAAAGCCGTCAGGTTTGCTACAACAGCCTGAACTTCCCACTTGGAAGTGGGAGATGGTGACAATGGATTTCATCACCAAGTTACCAAAGACAAAGAAAGGAAATGATCCTATATGGGTGATAGTAGATAGACTGACTAAGTCAGCACATTTCCTACCCATTAAGGAGACTTATAGCTCCGACATGTTGGCCCAATTATACGTAGATATGATTGTATCGCTTCATGGCATACTGTGACACCCCAGGAAAACCAGTGAAAACCATACAACTTAACTAGCTTCCTCAGTGAGTGCTTACCAAATTTCGGGACGAAATTTCTTTCAACTTGGGGATAATGTGACAACTCGAAATTTAGAACCTTTCGTTGTATCTTGATGTAACATGCTTGAACGTTATGTGACTAATTGACTTGTTGGTTTAATGAATGATATAAGTTAATTTATGTGATTATGTGTCGTGGTTGTATGTATGCGTGTATTTATATGACCCGAGACATGAGGACCCGACTCGAGACCATGCGGTCTCGAGTGAACAGTGCAACAGTTGGGCCGTTTGGGCCATGCACCCCCTTTAGTTTACCCGAAAGCCCATTAGGGTGCACCAATTTAGAACAAGTATATAATCCTTGATGATAACCAACCTTGCCATTTTCTTTGGGCAATCTACACACACTCTCCTACACACACACTCCTACATTCTCTCACTAAAACCCTAGAAGCACAAACCTTCTTCCCTCATTCTCGGATTCAAACCGGCAACACTAGGACTCTCGAATCTAGCTCGGGATCATCACTCGGACACTCCATTTAATTCGTCTTCCTTACCAACTCGGTACCTTTTCACAACCGGTTAGTGGTTTATGATGCTTGTTGTTAGATGTTATGGATGACATGATTTAACTAGAATAGTTTGTACGAATGATGATGTTCTTGTGAATCGGATGTGTATGATGATGTTAATCGGCTAACATGTCTTGATTCCGGATATATTGCATGATGAGTTAATGATATCTTGTGATTGAATGTGATTTAAACCATAAATTGTTGATGTTCATGAAATCGGCTTGCATATGTGTACTAGATAATGTTCATGTTAATCGGATTGTATATTCTTGTGCTAAGGACCGAATGCTTGTTAATCGGCTGCATGTATGTGGAAATCAGATTAGTGTAGAGTCGATTTTGAGGTGTTATGTGATGATTTGAAACCCTTAGATGAGTATGTTCAAGTGTTTTAATTGTTGTTCATGTTATGATTATGATTGATGCTAAAAACCCTAAAATGATGAACATGTTGAATGAGGATATGAATATTTGAATATGTGTTGAATATGTTTGAATATTGATATGAATAATTGAAATCCTATGCTTTGATCCGTTTTTGGTTAGTAGTAGACAAGGAAACATGTTTATGAAATATCATTGGATAGTACATAATCTCATGAAATTGTAATCCCATTGGCTAGTACAAATGCCGGCTATTAGCAGGTGTGCCAGTCGAGACCCTTGGTCTCGACTCAAGACCAGGAAGATGACAACTCGAGATCCACGGTTGCGACACAGGTTGCGAGTCGAGAACCTCTAGTCTCGACTCAAGACCACATCAGCAGCGCACAAGCAGCATAACTCGAGACCATGGTTGCGGGTCCGATTGCGACCCGAGACCGTCTAGTCTCGACTAGTTCATGCATGACTCGAGACCTCTGCAATTGCGACTCGAGAACCCGTAACTACAACTCGAGACCGCACAGTCTCGACTCGAGATCTCTAATCTCGACTCAAGACCACGTACATATATTCACTGAGTTGGACTTGTACACTGTTACGGGCTTAGGTGATTGGGCTGGGCTGTTGGGCTTTATGTGTTACTGTTAAATGTGTATGAGGTGCAATGTTGATTGGACTGCCATGAGAAACACTTGTTTGCAACGTGCTAGTATACATGTAGAAAATGTATGTGCGTTACTTGGTTTGTATCTGACTAGTGTGGTAACCATACTAGGACGTGGTTGACCACTTATAGCGTGACCAACTTTCTGTGTATCTGCCGAGCAAACCAAGGTGAGTTCACACTCTACAAAGCATGGGATTCCCAGGGGTTGGGAATTGGGGTTAAGGAACGTGGGTTCCTCGTCCTTTCTTGGGTAGGACAGCAACGGTTCAGGAATGAAATTCCTCGTCCTCATGGACAGATAACTCGTACTAGACCAAAACTCTATCACGAAGTCCCTCCTTTTTATATCGACTTAATCGCCGGGCCAATGACGAGCGGGTCATTAGTTAGATAGCGCTATTTAGGTTTGACAAACCTCACACCGTGCCACAGAGGACGGGCGTGAACTAATGGACTATGGCACGTCAGTGATGATAGAAACCGACGCTAAGGGCACATAAACATGACTAACGTCAGTAGTCGATATGGTAACGAGTCTAGTGTATACATGGGGTAGCCCCCACGGCCGAAATGCCAGATAACTAACAAGGGGTAGCCCCCACGGCTGGATTGCCAGAGTAACCGGGAATAAACAAGTCATGTTTTCAACTATGGGGTAACCCCCACGGCAGGATGCCAGATAAAGGAAACTGTTTTCGAAACAACTTAAAACGAACACCCAACTGTGAACTCACTCAACTTGTTGTTGACTCGTTACTACATGCTTTGCAGGTCAATAGGTACTTAGCTGGAGCTTGCATGGGGGAGAGTCGTTGTGGGACATGGACAGCGGTGTGCCATGTTAAACTTTGAAACGTTTAAACTTATGTTTTGGTTTTGAACATTATGCTTCCGCTTTGCAACTTAAACTATGTTTTGTTTGGACACCAATGGTATTGGTTAAACCTTTATAATTATTAACTTGCGTGTTCAATATGATTGGTGGCTGGATCCTGATCAGTCACACCTCCAAGTGGTGGTATTCCGCAGGTGGATTTTGGGGGTGTGACAGATTGGTATCAGAGCCATTGGTTATAGTGAACTTGGTTTTAATAAAGGAAAAACGTTTTTTGTTAAAACCAGACTATAACCTGTACACTGCTCTACGGTCCACAACGACGCCTCACTCCACATGCAAGGCTCAACATTCTAGGTGATATGATCTGTGTATATATTGCCTACTTGTTAGTTACGTAGTACATTGCTCATGGTATGCTTGGTTAGTATAACTACTGTTGCTCGAACACGTGTGTGCTTACTCCCTTCTGCCATCGCACTTTCGCGAACCTCTCTCACTCACGTTTCCCTTGATATGAAGATCATGTCTGGACGCGTTAACATGACTCAAGCCCAGTTGACGGCTCTGATTAACGAACGAGTTGCTGCGGCACTTGCAGCTGCACACGCAGGAGGTATATCCTGCAGTCCAAACTCATTCTAGGATCTTTAGATCCTACTCTCGTGAACCAACCTTTGTGTTAAACTCTGTCTTTCTTTCACCCACAATAGGTCAACATGCTCAGCCACCTGTGTGCACTTTTAAAACTTTCATGGACTGCCGACCCACTACTTTTAGCGGCACTGAAGGAGCCGTAGGTCTCCTCCATTGGTTTGAGAAGCTCGAGTCAGTTTTCCAAATGTGTGAATGCCCTGAGGCGCGCAGGGTGAAGTATGCTACCGGTACTCTAGAGGGATTGGCACTCATGTGGTGGAACGCTCAGGTTCAAATGCTGGGGTTGGTTGCTGCCAACGCCACCCCATGGGAAAATTTTAAAGAGATGGTCAAGGAGGAATACTGCAGTCGGGATGACATTCATAAGTTGGAAGTCAAGTTCTTCAACCTCAAGATGACGGGGTCAGAAATTGAGGCGTATACCAAGAGATCAAATGAGCTTGCACTTTGTGTCCTACTATGGTGGACCCTCCAATTAAGCGAATTGAACTCTTTCTCAAGGGCTTAGTGCCAGAAATCCAAAGTCATGTGACTTCAGCAAACCTCGCCACTATCCAGCAGGTTGTTCAGTTGGCTCACCGTCTTACTGATCAGGCGGTGGAGCAGAACAGGTTACCCAAGCGCATAAGTGCTACAGCTACTTCAGGTGCTCTTAATGACAACAAACGGAAATGGGATGGAGCTTCAAGTAAGGGGTCGACTTCTGTTCAGTCTCAGTCTCAGCAGAGAAAGACTGAAGACTACAAGAGCCCTAGTCAGCAAACATCTAGTGGTCAAAGTCATGGCGGGTACAAAGGGAATCACCCCAAATGCAATCGCTGCAGCCTGCACCACAGCGGGCCATGCACCAGGGGTAACTGTCATCGGTGCAACAAGCCAGGACACGCTGCAAAGGATTGCAGGAGCTTATATCCCGCCAATCAGAATCGTCAGCAAGCTCAACAGAATCAACGCCAGCAGCAGCAGCAAGGCGATAACAAAGGGTGCTTTCAGTGTGGAGCTGAAGGCCATTTCAAGAGGGATTGCACCCAACTGAACAGGAACCAGAACAACAACAACAACAACAACAACAATAACAACAATCAGGGGAATGGTAACAATGGGAACAACAACAACAACAATGGAGCCAGGGGGCGGGCGTTCGTGATTGGCCAAGGTGAAGCAAGGAATGACCCCAATGTTGTGGCGGGTAAGTTCCTTCTCGACGATTTTTATATTACAGTTTTATTTGATTCGGGTGCCGATACTAGCTACATGTCACTAGAAGTTAGTCAAATGCTTAAGCGTATTCCAACACCTTTGAACAACAAGCACACTGTAGAGCTAGCAAATGGTAAGAGTTTAGAGGCCACACACGTAGTCAAGGGTTGTAGACTTGTTCTTGCTAACCAGACCTTCTCTATCGACCTTATTCCTATCGTCTTGGGTAGTTTCGACGTTGTCATTGGGATGGATTGGTTATCCCACCACCGAGCAGAGATCCTTTGCAACGAGAAGATTGTTCGTATTCCTAGTTCCGGTAATGAACCTCTCATGATTCGTGGCGACAAGAGGAGTGCTGTTGAGAACATCATCTCTCTCCTTAAGGCCCAGAAGTGCTTGCGAAAGGGCCACACTGCCATTTTGGCGCTCGTTACTGACACCTCGGAGTAAGAGAAGAAGATAGAAGATTTTCCAATTGTACGCGACTATCCTGAGGTATTTCCTGAGGAATTACCCGGCCTTCCGCCTCATCGCCAGGTCGAGTTTCAGATTGAACTAGCTCCTGGAGCTGCGCCTATAGCTCCTGCACCTTATCGTTTAGCTCCATCAGAGTTGGAAGAACTCTCTACGCAACTGCAAGAACTCTTGGATAAGGGTTTTATTCGTCCTAGCTCATCGCCCTGGGGAGCTCCAGTTCTGTTTGTGAAGAAGAAAGACGGTACCTTCAGAATGTGCATCGACTACCGTGAACTCAACAAGGTGACGGTGAAGAATTGTTATCCTCTTCCACGTATTGACGACTTGTTCGACCAGCTGCAAGGGTCGAGCTACTATTCAAAGATTGATTTGAGATCGGGATATAACCAGCTGAGAGTCTGAGAAGAGGATGTCTCCAAAACAGCTTTTAGAACGCGTTATGGACACTATGAGTTTTTGGTCATGCCTTTTGGGCTGACAAACGCACCTGCGATTTTCATGGACTTGATGAATCGAGTGTGCAAGCCTTACCTGGACAAGTTCGTTATAGTATTCATCGACGACATCCTGATCTATTCTAAGAGTCAGGAGGAACACGAGCAACATCTACGACTTATTTTGGAACTCCTTCGGACGAAACAGCTTTATGCAAAGTTCTCGAAATGCGACTTCTGGCTTCGCGAAGTCCATTTCCTAGGCCACGTAGTGAACAAGGATGGGATTCACGTTGATCCATCCAAGGTAGACTCGATTAAGAACTGGCCTGCACCTCGTACACCAACGGAAATTCGCCAATTCTTGGGTTTGGCAGGTTACTACAGGAGGTTCATTAAGGATTTTTCCAAGATTGCACAGCCTCTCACCTCCTTAACGCAGAAGGGAGTTGTTTATCGATGGGGGAATGCACAGGATCTAGTGTTTCAGCATTTAAAGGATAGACTTTGCAGTGCACCTATCCTTTCATTGCCAGAGGGCACAGACGACTTTGTGGTTTACTGCGACGCATCAATCCAGGGTCTTGGTTGTGTATTGATGCAACGAGATAAAGTTATTGCGTATGCCTCACGCCAACTCAAAGTTCATGGAAAGAACTACACTACACATGATTTAGAACTGGGAGCTGTTGTTTTTGCACTTAAGATATGGCGACATTACCTATACGGTACCAAGTGCACCATTTACACCGATCACAGGAGTCTCGAGCACATCTTCAAACAGAAGGAGCTAAACATGCGTCAATGACGACGGGTCGAGTTATTAAACGATTACGAATGTGCAATCAAGTACCATCCTGGCAAAGCCAATGTTGTGGCTGATGCCCTTAGTCGGAAGGACACTGCGCCTAAGCGCGTGCGGGCATTGCAGCTCACTATACATTCTAGTCTTCCTTCCCAGATACGAGACGCTCAAGTAGAGGCATTGAAACCAGAAAACGTCAGGGCTGAGGCCCTACGCGGCTCAAGGCAACGATTAGAACAAAAGGAAGACGGTGCATACTACGTAACAGGACGCATTTGGGTCCTACTCTATGGCAACTTACGAGAGCTTGTGATGGATGAAGCACACAAATCTCGTTACTCGGTACATCCTGGTTCGGATAAGATGTACCACGATATCAAAACTACGTATTGGTGGCCTAGCATGAAGGCCCACATAGCAACTTACGTCAGCAAGTGTTTGACTTGTGCGAGAGTCAAGACGGAATACCAGAAACCCTCAGGCCTACTCCAACAACCTGAGATACCACAATGGAAATGGGAGCAAATTTCCATGGATTTTGTCACTGGCCTGCCTAGATCTCAACGTGTTAACGACACTATCTGGGTGATCGTGGATCGACTCACAAAGTCTGCACACTTCTTGGCTATCAAGGAAACGGATAAGTTCTCCACTCTAGCAGACATATATCTTAAGGAAGTTGTTTCGAGGCACGGGGTGCCCACCTCTATTATCTCGGATCGAGATGCACGTTTTACTTCAGAACTGTGGCAAGCAATGCACAAATCCTTTGGCTCACGACTAGACATGAGCACGGCGTATCACCCTCAGACGGATGGGCAGTCTGAGCGCACTATTCAAACCTTAGAAGACATGCTTCGTGCGTGTGTAATCGATTTTGGCAACAGCTAGGAAAAGCATCCGCCACTCATGGAATTCTCGTACAATAACAGCTACCACACCAGCATTAAAGCTGCTCCGTTTGAGGCATTGTACGGGCGTAAATGCCGGTCACCTCTTTGTTGGGCAGAGGTGGGCGATAGTCAGATCACTGGTCCAGAACTTGTGGTAGACACAACCGAGCAGATTGCTCAAATACGACAACGCATGGCGGCAGCTCGTGACCGTCAGAAAAGCTACGCCGACAAGGACAGGAAACCACTTCAGCTCCAGGTTGGGGAGCGGGTACTACTCAAAGTTTCACCCTGGAAAGGTGTGGTTCGTTTTGGTAAACGAGGTAAACTTAACCCACGATACGTCGGACCTTTTGAAATCATCGAGAAAATAGGCAAGGTGGCCTACAGACTGAACTTACCAGCAGAACTCAGTGCAGTTCACAACGTTTTCCACGTGTCGAATCTGAAGAAGTGTGTGTCAGATGAGACCCACGTAGTTCCTTTGAAGGAACTCACCATCGACGAGCAGTTACGATTCGTCGAGGAACCAGTTGAAATCACGGACCGGGATGTTAAGGTCCTCAAGAACACTAGAATACCTCTCGTTCGAGTTCGTTGGAACTCACTTCGCGGCCCAGAGTTCACCTGGGAACGCGAAGATCAGATGAAACAAAAGTATCCCCAACTGTTCGCAAACAGTACAACCACTACTGAGGCTGAAGCTACGGAATTTCAGGACGAAATTCTAGATCAACGGGGGGAGGATGTGACACCCCAGGAAAACCAGTGAAAACCATACAACTTAACTAGCTTCCTTAGTGAGTGCTTACCAAATTTCGGGACGAAATTTCTTTCAACTTGGGGATAATGTGACAACTCGAAATTTAGAACCTTTCGTTGTATCTTGATGTAACATCCTTGAACGTTATGTGACTAATTGACTTGTTGGTTTAATGAATGATATAAGTGAATTTATGTGATTATGTGTCGTGCTTGTATGTATGCGTGTATTTATAAGACCCGAGACACGAGGACCCGACTCGAGACCATGCGGTCTCGAGTGAACAGTGCAACAGTTGGGCCGGTTGGGCCATGCACCCCCTTTAGTTTACCCGAAAGCCCATTAGGGTGCACCAATTTAGAACAAGTATATAATCCTTGATGATAACCAACCTTGCCATTTTCTTTGGGCAATCTACACACACTCTCCTACACACACACTCCTACATTCTCTCACTAAAACCCTAGAAGCACAAACCTTCTTCCCTCATTCTCGGATTCAAACCGGCAACACTAGGACTCTCGAATCGAGCTCGGGATCATCACTCGGACACTCCATTTTATTCGTCTTCCTTACCAACTCGGTACCTTTTCACAACCGGTTAGTGGTTTATGATGCTTGTTGTTAGATGTTATGGATGACATGATTTAACTAGAATAGTTTGTACGAATGATGATGTTCTTGTGAATCGGATGTGTATGATGATGTTAATCGGCTAACATGTCTTGATTCCGGATATATTGCATGATGAGTTAATGATATCTTGTGATTGAATGTGATTTAAACCATAAATTGTTGATGTTCATGAAATCGGCTTGCATATGTGTACTAGATAATGTTCATGTTAATCGGATTGTATATTCTTTTGCTAAGAACCGAATGCTTGTTAATCGGCTGAATGTATGGGGAAATCGGATTTGTGTAGAGTCGATTTTGAGGTGTTATATGATGATTTGAAACCCTTAGATGAGTATGTTCAAGTGTTTTGATTGTTGTTCATGTTATGATTATGATTGATGCTAAAAACCCTAAACTGATGAACATGTTGAATGAGGATATGAATATTTGAATATGTGTTGAATATGTTTGAATATTGATATGAATAATTGAAATCCTATGCTTTGATCCGTTTTTGGTTAGTAGTAGACAAGGAAACATGTTTATGAAATATCATTGGATAGTACATAATCTCATGAAATTGTAATCCCATTGGCTAGTACAAATGCCGGCTATTAGCAGGTGTGCCAATCGAGACCCTTAGTCTCGACTCGAGACCAGGAAGATGACAACTCGAGATCCACGGTTGCGACACAGGTTGCGAGTCGAGAACCTCTAGTCTCGACTCAAGACCACATCAGCAGCGCATAAGCAGCATAACTCGAGACCATGGTTGCGGGTCCGATTGCGACGCGAGACCGTCTAGTCTCGACTAGTTCATGCATGACTCGAGACCTCTGCAATTGCGACTCGAGAACCCGTAACTACAACTCGAGACCGCACAGTCTCGACTCGAGATCTCTAATCTTGACTCGAGACCACGTACATATATTCACTGAGTTGGACTTGTACACTGTTACGGGCTTAGGTGATTGGGCTGGGCTGTTGGGCTTTATGTGTTACTGTTAAATGTGTATGAGGTGCAATGTTGATTGGACTGCCATGAGAAACACTTGTTTGCAACGTGCTAGTATACATGTAGAAAATGTATGTGCGTTACTTGGTTTGTATCTGACTTGTGTGGTAACCATACTAGGACGTGGTTGACGACTTATAGCGTGACCAACTTTCTGTGTATCTGCCGAGTAAACCAAGGTGAGTTCACACTCTACAAAGCATGGGATTCCCAGGGGTTGGGAATTGGGGTTAAGGAATGTGGGTTCCTCGTCCTTTCTTGGGTAGGACAGCAACGGTTCAGGAATGAAATTCCTCGTCCTCATGGACAGATAACTCGTACTAGACCAAAACTCTATCATGAAGTCCCTCCTTTTTATATCGACTTAATCTCCGGGCCAATGGCGAGAGGGTCATTAGTTAGATAGCGCTATTTAGGTTTGACAAACAAGGGGTAGCCCCCACGGCTGGATTGCCAGAGTAACCGGGAATAAACAAGTCACGTTTTCAACTATGGGGTAACCCCCACGGCAGGATGCCAGATAAAGGAAACTGTTTTCAAAACAACTTAAAACGAACACCCAACTGTGAACTCACTCAACTTGTTGTTGACTCGTTACTACATGCTTTGCAGGTCAATAGGTACTTAGCTGGAGCTTGCATGGGGGAGAGTCGTTGTGGGACATGGACAGCGGTGTGCCATGTTAAACTTTGAAACGTTTAAACTTGTGTTTTGGTTTTGAACATTATGCTTCCGCTTTGCAACTTAAACTATGTTTTGTTTGGACACCAATGGTATTGGTTAAACCTTTATAATTATTAACTTGCGTGTTCAATATGATTGGTGGCTGGATCCTGGTCAGTCACGCCTCCAAGCGGTGGTATTCCGCAGGTGGATTTTGGGGGTGTGACACATACCAGTGTCTATTATCTCTGACAGAGATACTAGATACACATCACATTTTTTAAAAAATTTCCAACAATCTTTGGGCACGCGCTTAAATTTCAGTACGGCTTACCATCCTCAGACGGATGGGCAGAGTGAGCGTACAATCCAAAAATTTGAAGACATGCTTCGTGCATGTGTTATTGACTTAGGTGGTATTTGGGATAACCACCTGCCATTAATCGAGTTCTCGTATAACAATAGCTATCATACCAGCATTAAGGCTGCGCCTTTCGAGGCCTTGTACGGTAGAAAATGCAGAACGCCCGTTTGTTGGGAGGAAGTTGGAGATGTCCAACTGTCAGGACCTGACATAGTCTTTGAAACGACGGAAAAGATTGTCCAGATTCGTGACCGCCTGAAAGCTGCTAGAGATAGGCAGAAAAGCTACGCAGACTTAAAGCGTAAACCTCTGAAATTCGAGGTAGGTGACAAAGTGTTGCTTAAAGTATCACCCTGGAAGGGAGTGATGCGATTTGGTAATAAGGAAAGTTAAGCCCCAGATACATAGGACCATTCGAGATCATCGAATCTGTCGGATCAGTGGCGTATAAGCTAAATTTGCTTGAAGAGCTCAGTAGTATTCATAACGTATTCCACATCTGCAATCTGAAGAAATGTCTAGCTGATGAATCACTAGTCATACCACATACAGATGTGCACATCGATGAGAGCTTGAAGTTTGTTGAAAAGCCTGTGTCGATCGAGGATCGACGGGTTAAGAAGCTTCGAAGGAAGCATGTACCGATTGTAAAAGTAAAATGGGATGCCCGTAGAGGTCCCGAGTACACGTGGGAGGTAGAATCCACAATGAAAGAAAAGTACCCTCATTTATTTCAGTAAATCTCGTGGTCGAGATTTCTTTTAAGGGGGTGAGGATGTAACACCTCGTAATTTCATGTCCAATAATGTATTGACACGTGTCATAAGCTTTGAACGTGTAAAATAATTCTCTAGAGGGACTAAAGTTGACAAACAAGGAAAGTATGTGAATATAAGGGTTCAAAATGTCAACAATGGATAAATATACTTCACAATAACCCTACATGATGTTTATACCCTTAAATGAATGAATCATGGATCATACGAAGCTAATTGTGAAAGAAAGTGAGAGATTACAAACTACAGGGGTTAAATGTGTCAACATGTTCAAAGTATACCTCTGAGTGACCTTTTAGCAAACCCGAAGCTTTGTAATGATTAATTATGCTCACTAGAATGCATGATAAAAATCTCACCAAGTTTCGTAATAGTATGAGAAAGTTATGATAAAATTCGTATACGAGGGGTTAAAAGCGTCAACGTTGAAATTTATGACTTTTCGAGTGATAAATAGATAACCAAGGACTTAACAAAGTTGGTATAAGTCTTGAAGTACTTATAAGTCAATTTAGAGGGCTCATAATGCAAGAAATAAAGGTAAAACAACTTTTAGAAGGACCGGGGACCAAAACTGCAATTAAATGAAACTTGTTTACCTGAGCCCGAGACTCACGCGGGCCGCGTAAGCCCAGGCATAGCCTTACGCGGGCCGCCTGGCACGCCCAAATGCAGAAAACGCTGACAGGTGTCTGTTCAGCCCATGTAACCGACTTTAAACCTTGTTTTGGCATACCATGTGCAGCCCCAACTGGTTTTTAGAGTATAGGGACACTTGGAATGCATCAATGATCATTGGTAGACTTGCACGGCATGATCTAGTGGGATTAAACCCACTATATAAAGAACCAATGTTGGCAACTTTTGATCATTCATTCCCAACTCAACTTCTGATCATTTCTGGAGCTCAAGGCCACTCCCTAAGCATCACTAATCGTGCATTGGACCTTGGTAAGCTTCCTTAACCTTCCCTAATCATGTTTTACTTAGTTTATAGCTTAAAAGTCAAACCGTCGTAATTAAGGTTTGACTTAGCAATTAATCGCTAATGGTCCAGCGATTAGTCAAAGTAAAGGTAGTTGTAAGTTGGTAATTATGTGGGCATTAAACCCTTAAAAGGGCACCCTCTGAATTACACTCTAACTAGATCATTTGTCGGGTCAAACTTAATCCGAAAAAGTCAAAAAAATATTAATTTTCGAATTAACACCTAATTAGCAATGTAGAAGACGTGTAACCTATTTTATCACTCATATAACTTGGTAATCAATTCAAGAACATGTCTAAGCATGTCCGACCCGACAATTTTCTGTTTAAGCTCGGTTCAGAGCCGAAAGTCGCAAAACTTTGACTTTTGCTTTGACTTCAGTTCTGACCCTATTTAGATGGGTTTAGAAATGCCTTAGAGCTTCCTTAGGACCATGTTACATGATAGTATAACCCTCTGTGATTGGTTCGTTGTTTGTCCGATTCGTTTACACGTTTCCGTTAAATGCCAAATGTTGACCAATATGCCCTTTTGACCTTAAAACGAGAATTTTGGAAATGTGAGAGGACAATAATCTTTGTCACTGATTTATAAACATGTCCCTAAAATTTCACATCAGTTGGAGGTCTAGATTAGGAGTTATGCTCAATGGCGTAATAAGAACGCTTTTTTATTAATTAAACGGCGTCATTAGCGTAAAGCCTATCTAAACCCAATTTTTGACACCAAACCTTTTACCCACTGATGTAATATAATATTTTGGGATTTTTGAAAATTTTTAATTATTTTTAACCTGATCATAACCTAAGGTTATGGCCTTGATTCGGTAAATACCGATTATACCCTTTTTGTGTATAAAATAAGTTTTACATAATATTTTGACACCAATTCAATTGCTACTTATTTTATATGATAAATGAAGTAATTTGAACTTTATAACCTGATCAGAAAACTCAGATTTCCTGTTAAACCCGGAAATCGCTTAAAACGGCTTTTTAAGCGTATTAAACACATAGTTTAGGTTTAAAACCATTTTGTCATATAAGACTTATCACCAACTGATATAACTTGTTAAAATAAGTTGTTCTACTGATTATTTCAGAATTATAATTTAATCTCTTTTATAATCTTTAAAATGACCAAAATACCCCTACGAGCTTAAATTGAGATTAAACTCATTTTGGGCATAATGGAAGGTATCCTACTGATATCACAATACATTTAAGGAATATTAACTTAGGAAACCTGTATATGACTCTTATGGTTACCCGTTACGCCTCTTGCGCGTTCGGTTCGGTTTATGTAACTAGTTTGCATAAATTAGCCGAAACGGGACAAACCTTATCGTTGTTATCTCAAAATCCAGAATGTGTTTAGTTTACCCATATTATACAAGTCTTCAAACTTGTCGGGTCTAAATCACATTCTATTCCGGTCTTCTCTTAATCATGCGTTCGAACCGTATCTTCCTTTAAAACTAACCGGTCTAAGTTTAGGCTTAATTAAAGACCCGTTAGGATTCTAATAGGTTATTATAAACCTTCATTCCAGAATAGGAGACCCGGTAAAAGCTACGTGCGCTTGCTTGTTGTGATTATTACTTGCAAAGGTAAATAATTTTAACTTATTTTTCCTTATACGGGCTTGGGGTACGGTATCTAAAATACCGCTTGGTCGGGCATTCGACCTTAATCGATTGGTGGTTAAGTATTATCGAGATGACCCGTTTAAAAATATGTTTTGTTTGCTTAAACGCCTTTGGGGGGTTAATGACCATGTCCCGGATATCCTTGGCATCATTTTACGAAATGGCCACGACCTAAGCACGGGGTGTAGGCGTACACCCGTCAGTGTCTAAATAAATAATGTGGTGTCTATTAATCTTTAACCCGACACGAACCGGGCTACTGAACGCATAAGAAACATGTAATTCTTTTACAAGTATTATATTCAAATAATTATCCCAAGTTATAAAATACTTTTGTGCCACGTGCATTCAAATCAATTTTATTAAACTCTTTTCAAAATGAGTCGGTTAATTGTATTTACCAGTGTAAACTGCCGTATTTTCTCAAAAAGATTAAGTGCAGGTACTACTCGAAATAGGCTGGCTTTCTCCTTAGCATCAATAAGAGTCTCGCAAGCTTGGATGCATTTCAGTCTGTTGAACAATGTTTCTTTTTATTTGATCCACCTGTGGATTATTTTCAACTATTTTGTGATACTTGATATTACAATTTTATTTGGTTGAAATGAATCTATCTTTTGCTTCCGTTGTGCATTTATATATTGTGTTGTTTGACTATAACGATATCAACTACGTCACGATACTCCCCCACTGGGCCCACCAGTAATACGTGGAAATATCGGGGTGTGACACTAGAGCTACCTCCAGAGCTTGGAAATATTCATCCGACTTTCCATGTGTCGAATTTGCGAAAGTGTTTAGCCGATACTGATCTTCACATTCCACTCGACGAAATTCATGTTGATGAAACGATGCACTTTGTCGAGAAACCTGTGGAGATAGTGGACCGTGCTGTCAAACAGTTGAAGAACAAACAGATTCGATTGGTCAAGGTTCGCTGGGAATCCAAACATGGCCCAGAGTTTACTTGGGAACGTGAGGACCAAATGAAGGCGAAATATCCGCAATTGTTCTCACAAGTTTCCTCTAGTTAAAATTTCGGGACGAAATTTCCTAAAGTAGGGGAGAATGTGACAACTGTGCTCTATAATCGATGTACAATGTAAAACAATGTTAATTATCAATAAAAAATGTGTTTTGGTCTTATTATGTGTGTCTTTGTGTTTGATGATTTTTCAATTTGATTCGATTCCGATTTCAAGCTTTAAATCACTTTCTGGAAGGTTATACGCAAACTGGTACGTAAACATAATCAGTTTTGTAAGTCCCGTGAAACCGGATCTTTCAATGATATCAAACAATCACCAAGTTTGTGCGGAATCCAAACTTGGTGAGATTCAAGAAAAACACAGAAATATGAAATACGAACCGAATGCGAAGAACACACCGAATCACTTTCAACACTTGCACACGATTCTATTACTATCAAAGCAAAATCGTCTAGTACAAGTGCTCACAACCAAATCGCCTCCCACTCTTTGTTTCTCTAGAATTTCTGTAACTAGGAGGTTCCAACCCTAAAACAAGTTAGAAACTTGTTTATATACTAACTCAAGCCCAATACCCTACATGGGCTCCCCTTGGGCCTGCTTGGCCCACATGGCCTAAAGCTTGGCCCAAATGACCTATAAAGGTCCACAACCTAACATAAACTAACCCGGTAAGACCCAGTTCATAACCATAGCTCGTTGTATTAATTTGATGCGTCAGTCTCACACTTTAGGGCCTAACAATCTCCCCCTAGACTGATGCCATCAAATTGTCTTCATAACATGAAATCAGCAACGTCTTCAACGAAGTCTATGGTTGTCACTATGCTGCAGATGTTGTGGAAGTTCTTGACTTCTGAACTCTCAGCACTGGGTCTCTTTCTTCAGCTCTTGTGGTTAGCTTCATATCAGGATCTTGATCAGCTTTGCTTGAAGTCTTGTAAAAAAAATGTGAGAGGAGGATTCTCAACAGCTCTTTTCTTCTTCAGTCTTTGTCTTTCAAGCAGGTTCAAGGTACTTCTTTAAATGCACTTTCATTGTCAGACGGCGTTTCGTATCCGGTTCTTCTGACTCAGGTACATCTTGTTGTTGTGCTGCTTCAGGCTTCTTCAGCAACTAACAGCATCTCAGTCTTCATCAACCCTGTTCTTGATTGAAATCAAGTTCTGCACATGCTCACAAACTCATAAGCAAACATTTCTTATGCAACAGGGAAAGTACCATATGAACACTAGGTACATGAAATTTCACAATTTAAATTCTTTTAACTTTTGATGATCAGTCAAATCTTCAAGAACGGTTATATTTTTTTTAATTTTAAGAAAAACAAATAAGCACTCTATTTTTGTTTTTTTTTTATTTTATAGAAAAACAAGACACTATTTTTGTATTTTTGAATTTTTTAAGAACTAAAAACAAATAAAAACTCAAAATATAAACAACTACCATAATATACAATTACAATTGCAATGGGATCAAAATTCGTTCTCAGGCAGACTAAAGAACACTTTTCAGTACGAGCCTAATCAAACTGGTCTATGCGATTGCCAATATGTTTGTCCACCTAAACTTTAACGCTCAACTTTCAATTTTTCAACTTCGTGATATGCTTTAGGTAATATTATACTATTATACCCGTGTGTCCCATTCCAAGGCATACCCCCGCGATCAAGGTAAGCACAACGATTCATCGTAGCAGGTGAGTATACTGATGTCATCCTTTATGATATCCTGACTGTGTCTAGGTCTGCATATAATCTATTTTATCATGTTTTGATTTCTTAACAATGAGCACCCAAATAAATACTAATCAAATCCTGGAAATATAAACAGCACACTCTATCATGCAAGTATCTTCCCTACCACATATTTCACAAGTCCAATCCAGATTTCTGAAATCTTAACTGGGAATAGGTTGAGAAGAGAACAGAATAGATCTTAAGTAGAGATGGTATAATATACAAGATCAAATGAGTTTTTCTCAATTTGATATAGGTTTCATGGGTTTCTTTTGGGCACTTGAGGGCCTCTTTCGGGTGTATTAGATCTATAGCGCGACAACGTACAGCTAGGTCAGCATGTATCTGGATGCAGCAGAAGCTGTCGTTGCCTAGCACCTCCAGGTCAGCATATATCTGGATGCAGCAGAGGAGGTACACGACTTTTTTCAGAGAAGATTTCAGAATCAGATCAAAATTGTGTGTATCGGGACAACATACAGACATTCAAATAGAAATGAGCTAATTCCAAGTGACTTTCTTTCCTGGGTTCATTTAAGTTCTGAACAGATATCCCCGGATGATTCAACAATATAAAGACCCGAAACCTCAGATGTTGGCTATCTATCAACGCAAGATTTAAGACCATAAAATCATACGCCGTTGGTATGTTACTCACATGGTACATAGTTCGTTATGTTTATATCACTTAGTATCTTTTATCATGTTGAGCGTCAAGCCTATCGACATATCGCAGTAGATCCTAGTCTTTTCAGCTATGGCACCTTACATGTGTTAGTCAAGCCGTTTAACACGAACATTTATTTCACTTCCCATATCATGCAATCTATCTTTTTGGCTTTTTCATTTTTCAAATGTTTTTGTATTTTTCTCATTTTCTCCCCCTAAAACAATACATATTTACAGCAAACTCTTTTTGTATTTTCTGAGTTTTCTCCCCCTAAACTCTATATCTATCTATATGTTCCTCTCCCCCCCTAAATTTGTGCATAAATCTTGTATTTTTGCGCAAATTTACCATTTACTAGAGAAAGGACACTTCATATACAAAGTATAAACTAAGAAAAAGAGAGAAAAATATTTTTGCTTAACCGTTCCGTCATTAGATTGAAGACTAATCAAATTCAAATCAAAGTACTGAATTTAAACAGTACCTTTTGCTGATCATTTCTTACTTCTTTAATCTCCTCCAAAGGAAACATATCATCTGTAAAAAAAAAAATTTGAACTTTTTGCAACAGTGAAATGTTACCCGTTTTTATCTCTGGAACAACCGCTATCAACATTCCAGAGATTGTCAACAGCTCCTCCTTAGTTGTTCCTGAAAAAGTAAGGAGATTAGTAAGACATGGGTACCCAGGCCATCGTGGTCCTGGGATTTCCTGAAGCATCAAAATAAGACACTTCCTTTAAACATAAGTCCCCTTTAGTTTCAAGGATTGGAGACTTTGCTGCTTTGGATTTGGGTTTCCAAATCTGTTTCGGTTTAACAAACATGTTTGTTGCCTTCGGTTGAGCAACTTTAGCTGATTCAGGCTTGTTAGTTTTAGAAAAACATTTTTGTTCTTGAACAGCCTTGCGTTTGTTTTTAGCAACGTTCCAATCCCCATCAGAAGGTTTAACCTTGGGATTCACATTCTTCATTGCCTTAGGTGAAGATACCTTCATCGGCTTGGAATGGTAGTTACCCTTTGGTGTAACCCTCTGATTTTCATATAATATGGTACGTAGGGACGATGTGTGCAGTTCCGAGCTATGTGACCAGCAATGCCGCAATTGAAGCATGTTTGTCTCTTCAAGTAGAAAGCATTCTGATCAGCTGGATTTGCTCTTGCAGACCCTGAAGGACAAACCGATCCTCTTCGTGTTGGATGCGCCTGCACATGACTTTCAGATGAAGACGAATTTGGGTGCTTATATTTGCTGTTTACAGAACTCTTGTTGCTATGAGCACCATTCTTCGTCTTTTCTCCCTGTTTGGATCTTTCATTCACCTTGTCACGAGCCTTATGAGGATTATTGCTGCCTTGTCCTTGATGAGCTGACTTCTTATACCCTCGATTTTGATCTGCTCGTTTTGGCTCCTTTTGCGTGTTGTGAACCGGCTCACAAACATCAGCACACAAGTGAGTGTTGGCATTTTGTTGCACTTTTGGATGATGAACACAATTTCTAGCAATGTGTCCAGGAATTCCACAGTTGAAACATGTCTGTCGCTTCAAAGTATGGAGATTCTGATAGCTAGCAGCATTAGCTGATCTGGTGGGTCTAGATGATCGAGCTTGCGTTGCCTGTGTTCCATGTGCCTTTTCTGAGTTTTTCTGTACCTGCTGATCAGAACTAGCACAAGCATGAGATTCAGATGGATGATGTTTTTCGTCTTTTATAATTTTATCAGGATCATTTTGAAAAGACGATTCAGTTTCTATTTTAATTTCCTTTTCAGAAACATTTTCTTGTGACTGTTCATTTATTGTGACCACCTCTTCTTTTACAAAATCAGATCCAGTTTTAATTTCTGAAGATGCAGAAGTTTCATCAACACATGTTTCTTCAACATATGTATCATGTGAATCTTTTTGAGATTTGCTTTCAGCCACGGTTTCCAATGGGGTCCCACTAGATTCAACATTAGGGACACCCACTGAGACAGATTCAGAAGAAGAATCAGGATACTCTTAATTTTCTTGAGAAGATGTTTCAGTGGTTTCACTGAATGTGTCCCGAGGAACCTCACCTGTAACACTGTCAACAACTGAAATATTAGAAACATCACAATCACGTGCATTAACTGAAACACAATCATCACCACAATTATTGTTCAAAGATTCAACACAAACATCATCAGTTTTTCTCAAAACATCAGGCTCAAAAGACGAAACATAAGCAGAAAACGACGCAAACAAAGAACGACTAAAAGCAAGGTCAGATTCAGTTGGTTCAGAATAAGGTTCAAAATAAGGTTCAGAAATATTTGTATGAACAACTGGTTCACTCCCAAGAACATCTGCACATTTTACTTCAGATACTTTATCTGCACATGAAGACGAAAAGTTAGGATCAATAGAACCTTTAGAAACAAAATTTATTTGAGCAGACTTCTTTTTCTCAATTTGTCTGTCATTTAATGATGACTTATTGTTTTTGGGACCATAAGTCATTCTACTCTCATTCATCATCTCCTCCTCAGTCATGGGTAAATAGGTATAATTGTCATTGTAAGGAGGAGGAGCCTGATTAAAACCCAAACCACGCCCTTTATTTTCCTTGTATGCGAGCTGTTGATCACACAAGTTTTTGACTAATTTGCTGGAAGAATCAAATTTCTTAATATTAAGCTCATTTATTTGATATCTATCTCTGATATCTTCCAGTTCTTTAGTCAAAATGCATACTTTCTCCTGAGCTTCTAGAAAATGGGATGTTTTTACACTTACATCATCTTTGAGTTTGATGATGTCTTTTCGCTGAGCTTCAATCTTTTCTTTATAAAGTTTTTCATTTTTTGATAATGTGAAATTTTTATTTTTTATATCTTGATAATCTTGAATTAGCTCAGCGTTGTGTATATGATAAGCCTCAACCCTTTCTCTACATTCAGGAGTGCAAAAGACAGAAAGTATCTCTTCTCTGGTAATTTCTTGAGCCACTGGTTTGTGAAACACAAATGCCATAATTTCAGTAGATGGTTGATACTTTTGTTCTTCTCCTCAAAACACAAACCAAACAAGAACCCGTGTACTCGCTAACTCAAATATCTTTCAGTCGAATGAACCCGTTTTCTGAACCGCACCTCAAAACCTATCAAAACCGTTATCACGAAACAAACAAACCCCTCCTTTTTTTTTAATTAATATATAAGAAAACTATTTATTATTATTATTATTATTATTATTATTATAAATAAATATATAATGATTAGATAATTATGATCCAATGATTAGTCAATTTATTATTATAATTAAATAAAAAACAGTAAACGACAATTTTGCAAATGTCTGTTATCCTCTTCGATCAAACAACACACAATGGTGACGAAGATTGAAACGGAGATGGTGTGACGAAGACGACCGGGTTCTGAAATGTTGATAGACGACCGGAGATGGTGATTCACGGTGGTGAATGGTTGTTCGTTGCAGTGGTCGGTGACGAACGGTGGTCGATGAAGATGAATGAAGGACGATACGATGCAGACAGAGGTTGTACAGAGTTGTACGTCGGAGAAGACGATGATGACCGGAAAGTTGAACGGAGAAGGAAAAGGTTAAGGATGAAGATTGACGACGATGGTGAACGATGAAGATGATGACGTTTGTCGCAAGAGAAGTTTGACCGGAGAAGAAGAAGTTGCAGGTTTCCGGCGACGGTTATCGGATAAGAAGATGATGATGAATGTAATCAATGGTTGCGACTCGTAAACGTCGGACTCGAAAATAAAACGTGATGACTCGAGATCTCGGTTGCGACTCGGAATGATGGTTGCGAGTCGAAACCAAACAGGATGAGCCGAGATCTCTGATGCGACTCGGAACCGAGGTTGCGAGTCGAAATGACTGTGATTGCGAGTGGAGACTGAATGATGATTGCGAGTCGTAACTAAAACAGGATGAGCCGAAACCAAGGTTGCGAGTCGAAGCCAAAACATGATGAGTCGAAACTATGGTTGTTGCGAGTCGGACGAGTCGAAACCAAAGCAGGACGAGTCGAAACCAAATCAGAATGAGCCGAAACCGTAGATGGTTGCGAGTCGAAACCGTAGATGATTGCGAGTCGAAATCAGATGATAATCTGATATGAAGATGAACGTGGAGATTGCGACTCGAAACCAAAATGAGAAGATGTTGGATCAAATGTACGGCGGTGGTCGGAGTTTGAACGGAGACGAAGATGATCAGAGGATGATGAACTTAATAACGATGAAGGTTGTGACTACCGGAGAAGGTTGATGACCGTGATGTGTGGATCAGTGACTACGACGAAGAAGTTGCAGGTGGTGGTCCTCGGAAGCCGGAGAAGATGACTCGAAACCAAGTATTCGCTGATGGTTGCGACTCGTAATCGAGGTTGCGAGTCGAAATCGTGAAACCGTGAAGAGTCGAGACCAAAGTTAATGATATGTGGCGGTGACTCGAAACCGTGAATGATATGTTGTCGGTTGCGACTCGGAGGTGTGCTGATCACAGTTGTAAAACAAATTTCCGAAAATTTTGAAATATTGAGATCCTTTCCTTTTTTTTTAAAGTATGCGACAAAAACTCTTTCCAAATTTTTAAAAAAAATTGTTTAATCTTTTAACAGTTTCTGAAAAGATCAAGAAAGTAGATATCTATTATTTTCTTGAATCTTGATGAACAATCATGCAAGACCCGAAGAACACAATGAACATGAAACCAAAAATTTCAAGTTTTTTTTTTTTTTTTTTAAAACAACAGATTGCCCAAACTCGATCCAAAACCCAAAAAAACAATGATTAAAAGCGAAATATGAACTTGAAACACTTTTAAACATCAGAAACTTCGTACCAAAACAGATTCGAAAAACACAAATCCGAGCCGAAAATTTTAGTTTTTCAAAATCTTGAATCTTTGATATCACACCGAGCCTAGAAACAGGTTCTGAAGGCTCTGATACCACTTGTAAGTCCCGTGAAACCGGATCTTTCAATGATATCAAACAATCACCAAGTTTGTGCGGAATCCAAACTTGGTGAGATTCAAGAAAAACACAAAAATATGAAATACGAACCGAATGCGAAGAACACACCGAATCACTTTCAACACTTGCACACGATTCTATTACTATCAAAGCAAAATCGTCTAGTACAAGTGCTCACAACCAAATCGCCTCCCACTCTCTGTTTCTCTAGAATTTCTGTAACTAGGAGGTTACCCTAAAACAAGTTAGAAACTTGTTTATATACTAACTCAAGCCCAATACCCTACATGGGCTCCCCTTGGGCCTGTTTGGCCCACATGGCCTAAAGCTTGGCCCAAATGACCTATAAAGGTCCACAACCTAACATAAACTAACCCGGTAAGACCCAGTTCATAACCATAGCTCGTTGTATTAATTTGATGGGTCAGTCTCACACTTTAGGGCCTAACAAGTTTAACACGAAAAAACAACCCGGAATAGTGATATAGGCTTAACATACCTTAAATAACCTTCACATAACTTAGAAATAAGTTTTGGATGGTTTGGTGTGTTGAAAACAAGTCTATTCGATTGCAGGGACTATTTGTGTCAAACTGCGAAACTATGCCGATTTGTTCAGTAACGAACATTCCGAAACTTGATCATAAGTTAAACATGCCCTAAATATCCTTTAAATAGCTTAGAAATAGGCTTTGAGGGGTTCGGTATGCTAAAACAAACTTATTTGATCAATAGGGACTAAAAGCGTCAAAAAGTGCATAAGTTTGCATTTTCGTGCATATCTTACGTTCTGAATATATCCAGACATCCAAAAATTTTTGTAAACATTAAAATATTTTATTTTAGTGATTGGCATGATAAATTCCCATTCGTCGCGCAATTTGGATCGTTTTTGCGTTCGTTACGACTTCCGTCGTAATTAACCAAACAACGCAACCGTACGACCAAACGAGCCGACATCCGAGATGTTTTTGAGCATATTTTAAGTTCCCTATACTTTAACTTCATTTTAGAGCTTTGAAATGGGGTTAATGGGGCTTAAACGTGTCAAATATGCATCAAAATCAAGTTTTTCAAGTGCAGGGACCATTTTAGTCATTTCTGGAATCTTGGCTCTCGCGGGCCGCGTAAGATAGGGTCTCATCTTACGTGGGGCATGACAGACTACCAGGAAGAAACATTGCATCTGGTCCATTTCAGTTGTTTTGATGGTTTTAAACCCTTGTTTTGGATACCATCTGCTTGTTTTTGCTTGTTTATCATGTTCCCATGGTTTCTAAAACCATTTGCCCACATGGATGGCCAAGATTGATCCCTCTTTAGCAAGAAATGATCCTAACGGTTTACCAAAATCTATATAAACCCATGCCCTCATTCCATTTTCTGCACCCTTGATCTGATTAATACTCTAAGTTGAAGCCTTTGCTTCATACCTGAGTCTTATAGATCAAGTTCTCCCTTGCTTAGACCCTTTGTAAGCTTCTTTCGTTCTTTTATTGCTTTTCGAGCGTGAAAGTCAAACAGTGTTTGACTTTCTTCTTTGACCAGTCTTTGGTCAACACAAAGTTCGTTTGAACTTTGCAACGTGAGCGTAATCACGATGGTTATAGTCCCTTGTGACTATACCTACTGATTACCACGTTGACTAGGCGTAGTGACGAGTTTGAGCGCGTACCACGCGATACTGCGCGAATTAAACAAAATACCGTCAACGCAGCCAGTCAAGGCAACTGGTAATTATTTCAGTAATAATTTTAAGTGATTATTTTTATAGAATGATAAAAATAATTTAAAACGCACTAAAACGGGATTAAAACGCTAGATAAAATATCCGGTATCCAGTAAAATACGTGTTTTTGAGCTAATTTACATACAATATGTATATGTATAATTTGAGAGAGAGGGCATGGGTGGCGGTACATAGGGCTGCCATGTTTCTCTTGTTTCTAGCAAATGGACACATGTCCATCATTGAGATATGTGAGAATGATTAAATATACCAATATGCCTCTACATTCACTCATAATTCCCAAGACACAATTAAAAAACTCCTCTCTCTCTCTCTCTCTCTCTCTCTCTCTTGCATATTCTCGGCTGAACACCCCCATAACACACCAACATTTCATTTCCAAATCCAAATCATGAAGATTCAAGGGCTTTACATGGTGATTTCAAGCTTGTAAGGAGGTTTGGATGTGATTTCAAGTAGATTCAAGCAAGAACAAGACCCTAAATCATCATCTTTATCAAAAACCCATTAAAAATCTTGAAGGTATAATATATTTTCCTTAAACATTGTTCTTGATTCATAATGACAAAGAAAATAGTAAAAGTTTCTCTTGATTCTTGAATCTAAACACTAACTTGAATCTAACAAACAAATGAGTTTTGGACAAAATAAAAATGGGTATGTGTATGTGTATGTATGTGTATATGGCTAAAAATTATGTAGGTGTATGTGTTTAGTTGTGTTTTGATTTTTGTTTAAAGATCTTTGATTGATTTGAGTTGAATCTTGAAAAATAAGTACATGCATGTGTTGAAAAAGTATCATATAAGAAGGTTATGAAAAGGGTCATGTGATTTATGATGAATATCATGAAAAGTGAACTTTTGGAAGTTCATATGTATGTATATGTGTGCCGAATATGTATATGTATATATGTATGCATGTATGTTAAAGTTGTTGTGTAATCAAAAAAGTAAAGGATCTAAGTATGAATGAACATGAATCATTAAAGGATTAAAGTTACATGTATGATATTGAAAGAATAATTTGTTAGTGAGGTTTTGATGCATTGAGATCATATTAGATGAAAAAGTTATGATATGAGCATACTAGATGCAAATACTTAGACATGCATGATGATATTTGATCTTAAAAAGGTGATTTGGGTATGATTGAGTAAAAATCAGTTATGAGCAGATTATAAACACTAAAATGAAGTTATTTTAAAGTTTTTAGTGATTTATAACTTTGTCATAATGTTTGCTAGCTTTGCATGTTGTACATGGTTCGTTAAAAGTTGTAAAATATGTGAAATCGCATGATTTATGTGACTTATACAAAAACTGCACTAATCTGATTATAACTATTGTTTTAATCAGTAAATAACATGTATTGTGTTAAAATATCAAGTCATTTCGAGTTAGGATGATTACGGTAACATTTAACGCAAAACTATGCGTTAAAACGGTAAAAAATCGGCTTTTCAAGTGATTTTTATAAAACTGATTTAGATCAGTAAGTAAGCTGATATTTTTAGTTTAAAAATAAGTATTTTAACTAATTTTGAGTTTACTTGGTGTTTGGTTGGTCATACGTGACTTCCGACGCCCGAAAACGTTACCGAATCGCTAAAATACGCATTTTTCAATATACACTGGTATGGGTAAAATTTTGGGTAAACCTTATGTGTTAAAATTTGTTATGTGATTTAAACATGAGAATGTGAAAATCTGTTAAGTTTTTAACATGTTATTGGGAATCTAGCTTATGCATGTATATTTGTGCGTTTTGTGCGGTAGAAACGGTAGAAATCACGTTAAATGTGTAACTTGTTTGTCGAGCATGAAATTTAATACATATGAGATATTTTATGTATATTTTCTTTAAAAATGACAAAATATATAAGTTATCAATATTTCGCGTGTTTCGGTGTTAAATTATATGAACGTTTATGTATATATATATATATTACGACGCGCAAATCGTAGATATATTGCGTATAAACGGGAAAGTTAATGGATTTACACAATAATGGTCACCAATAAAATCGTTCAAGTCGCAAAATCATAAAAATATATATATGGACTCATGTATATATTAACGTGCCAACATAATCCAAAAATAACAACTTTTCGAGATAATCTCAAAGTTATGTGATAATTCTAAGAAACGGAGAAACTTAGGATTTTTGTGTTATGTATATTGATTTAGAATCATTCCTATATATATATATATATATAATAGGACGTGTAGAAATCCATCACTGGGATTGCGCTATTTAAAATACACACCCAAAGGTGAGTGTTACTAAACCACTCTTTTTACTGCTTTGTATATATTTTGGGGGTAGAACACGTCAATAAAAGGGTTTAATAATGTTTTTGAAATAAAACATACCTTTTAATATAAAATATATATTTTTGTTGAAAATATATGAAATTTGATAAGTCATACGTTTTGAAGTAAAACGTTTTTGATGAATGAATATTGAAAGTACGGTATTTCCTAAGCAAAACACGACCGTACGGTTGGGGATGAATTCCGGACTGGGTCTCAATAATAGAGTGACAGGGGAATTCGTACAACATCGTGTATTAAATTTTCATATTAGTAGGATATATATATATATTGTACGTGAGGCAGACATCATATGGTTCATTGATATAGGACCCTGCTCCCATGATGTCGTTTAATCATTTAAGTAATGTACGCGAGGAATTGTTGGTAGATCTATCGGGTTGACAACCCCGTCATGACCGGTCGCCCCGTGTCAAGTCAAGCGACGAATTTTGAATCTGTTTATTGTCTAGCATTGATTACCCCTGCATGGTTAATATATAGTTCGTATCGTCTAGCTAACATACGAGTCTGAAAATAGACGCAATAATTTAATATACAAAACATGGGCAGTAACAATATTGTCGGGTTCATGAAACTGCGACGGAAGGCCCATGGATTTTATTAAGGAAGTAAAACGGACTATCAAAATTATATGGATGTTTTCAAATAAACACCTAAACAGAAAGTTTTCCTTAGAATAAAATTTGTTTGTAAGTGAATATGTGAACTCACCTTCCTTTGTGTTGATACTTGATTTTTAACGTGTTCTAGAGATACTTGAGTTCGGCTTCGGGAAATCATGGCGTATCTTGTGTTTGATGATGCATGTTGTTTTACTTAAATATGTTGGACAACTTTTAAACTATCTGGGATGTTTGTAATAAGATCCGCAAGGATCAAAACAACTTAACTTATGTGGTTGTATCGTGACTTTAAAATGTAATGTATAATACTTATGTTTTAAAATATGTAAAAATGTCCAACAAATGAGTGCATCGTCCGACAAGGTATAAATGGGCACCAACTTCCATCACCACTACGTTCTATATTCCGCTGCGACGTTTTTGGGGTGTGACAGAAGTTGATATCAGAGCCATTGGTTGTTAGCGAACTAGATGTTTTCGGGGAAAACACTAGACTTCAACCGGAGAATTTTGAAATATAAAGTCCAAAATTCTCGAAGCCAAGATTTTTAAATAAACATAGAAAATATTTTATCATGTATGAAAACCATTATGAGTTTTATGTGCATACGTGATTTTCTGTTTATTTGACCTTATTTGTTACTGTTTATGTTGATTACGCACTTACCGGTACGGTTATATGTGTGTCACAGATGTCGCACGAACATGAGGTCATCGAGATCCACGACTCAGGTTACGAGCCAGATTTCGAGACTTCACCCAGACCTACGCTGCCAGAGACACCTATCACGGCTCCACAGATGGTTGGTACTACTAAGCTTACCTCATCTTTCCACGTCAATCTTGCTGCTTTTGCCAGCCAGGGAGAACCCCGATGCGCTTTCACTAGCAACGGGTGGATAGATGATGATGATGTACCTCTCTCAATCCATGAGACGGGACAATCATCTGGCACTGTACCAGTTATCGATGACGTTATCATGAGTGTCCCTACTGTCGGAGGATCTTCTATTATCGCACCAGTGGTGGACGACACTATCGTCACGTCACGGCTCGACCCTTAGAGCCATCAGTCGTCCCACATGCTGCTGTGATCGAGCCTGCTACTGAGATCCCTCCGCTTGTTTTATCTGAGTCTTCTTTGCCTGTTTTAGAGTCACACACTTCTTCTACGCCGCTGTTAGTTTATTATCGTCGTAGAAAGAGGATTAGGCCCGCTGGAGATAGGGTAGATCGATATTGCCATTGTGATCGACAGCTCGCCGCTTTGCGCAAAGACCTAGACATAGCCAAAGGAAAGGCGAAGTACCTTGAGGAACAGATGGACGATCATGAGGAGTTGAAGGTTATAGACGACATCGCGAGAGATGAGATGCACTAGAGGGTTGTGGATTTGGAGAAGCTTGTCCAGGAGATGTTAGAGTCTCTAGGTTTGAGGCGTTGATGATAGTTGTTTGTTTGTTTCGTTATTTGGTGGATTGTATTGTTGGACATTTTTGATGTTCTTTGTGTTTGTGGCATGCGTGCCAGTTTCATTTTGGATATTATTTAGGAATTTCGTATGAAGTTGTTTATGGGTGTCGATGTAGACATGCCAAGAATAGTCTTTTGTACTGAAAACGAGTTTAATTAATTTCTATAATAAATACCAATGATGTACTTTTGGTTTAAAATTTTTCTCATTAATATGTGGATATTTTACATGCGCCATGTTTGGTCCAATAATATTTAATGATTGAATTATTTTTGGTTATCGTCTTATGTGGATATTATTGTTATAATAGTAGAAACGACGAAATGCCGCTGAAAGCAAGACAGGATACCGGATTACCTACCACACCGGAAGAGTTGGCTCAACTCATAGCCCAACACGTTAATACTGTTATGGAAACTCAATGCTAACGATGGTCAGGAATGTGGACGTGGTGCTCATGGGCAAGGTTTTGGTGGGGCACATAATGGAAATCCTCCAGGTAAATTATGATCAGAAAGTTTTAGTAGTTCATGTGTTATGTTATCATTGGAATGAATTCCTGATTTCTATTAACATTAATGAGCAGTGCACGGATGTACATATAAAACATTCCAGGGCTGTAACCCACGATCATTTACCGGTGCTGAAGGACCCTTAGATATCACCCGATGGATTGAGAAGATGGAATATGTCATGGCAATCAGTGGTTGTGCTGCTGATCAACGGGTGAGATATGCTTCTTGCTCTTTTCTTGATGAAGCGCTGTCCTAGTGGAACTCGCAAGTTCAAATTTTGGGTGAAGACGCTGCCTACGGTCTGACCTGGTATGAACTTAAAGAGATGCTCCTGAAAGAGTACTGCCCGCGCAGTGAAATTCAGAAAATCGAGACAGACTTCTGGAACCTAACCATGGAAGGCCTGAATGTCTGTGACAACCCTCAAAATTACATGTATCCGTACGATTGATTAATGATAATTAAAGTGCTTGATGACTGTGCTGAATTACTTAACTGCTTTCTGATTACTGTGTCATACTTACAGGTGCTTTTAATATACTAGTCGTGTGCAGAAAATTGACTAAATAGTCTTGTATGCTTTTCTAAGTGTTAGAAATTAAAAATGTTACAAAAAGATATATAAAGAACACTATATGGAATAACTTAGCACTTTAACGGAACGGTACCTAACCGAACAACCAGACATTACCCGGAATACTAAAATATTGCAAGAAGCATTGTTTTTATTTTTCTAAGCTAGTTAGGGTCCCCGAACACCCTAACACACTATATATTACACCACACACATAAAACACCAACTTAACTTTGGATTTCAAACTAGATCACTAACTAATTAGTTGAAACTCAACCAAACCCCCCCCCCCCCAACCATACGGTTTCAAGGGTGGTATCCCACCCTTGATTTTCTTCATTTGTTTATTTGGTTTGCCATGTACTAAGGGAACACTAGGTCTAATGGACAATAACATGTTAGAAGACTTTCTATTTAACCATAAGATAAACACTCATTTCATCATTCACAACTCAACAACACTTTCTCCTCTCCCTTTCTTCCTTGTTCGGCCGACCCCAAGAGGCACCACCACCATCATCATTTGATCATCTTCAACCATTTCAAGAGTGTACAAAGGTGTTAAAGTGCAAACAACGAAGCTCGGTGTTCTCAGAAGTGGAAGGACCTCTCTTATCTTCTTTTATCCACTCAATTTCTTCACTTGAACTTCCCTAGCCTTGAGCTAGTGGTAAGAACTTAGATCCTTTCATTTTTCATCTTGTTTAAGTGGTTAATCATGTATCTTGAACAAAAACATTAAGATAATTAATGAATCATATGAAGAAGACTTGAACATAAACTAACTTGATGATGAAATAAGATGAAAACATGATGAAATGAGGTTGTTTGGTTATGTTGTTGATATTGTGATGATTACTAGCAATATGATGTTTGATCATCATATGAAGCTTGTTAAGTTATGATTAAAAACATGACTTAACAAGTTAGTGATGATTATGTGCGCATAAAATAATCATCTTCTTGTTAAAGCATGAACTTGGGAATAAAAGTGATTTTCTTAGAAAATAATAAACCTAGTGGACTAGTAAACTAGTAAACTCAAGACTTGTGTATGAATTATTTTAGAAAAACCAAGTTTAAAAGGCGGTTTTTGAAAAAGTATGATTCTTACATATACTTACACCATCTTTGAAATAAACTAAGTATATGGATGCTAGTGAAGCATGAAAATATTGAAAAAGGATATTTTTGTAAAATAAGTTCAGTAGTTGTGAACATCTAAAAATCCCGAGAACGAGAGTCTTACAAAAATAAACACATTCTGAAGGGTAACTAAACCCACTAAACACCCCACTAAGTTACTACGCATTTTTAGGAAAAACCAAGTTCATGTTGTTATGAAAATTGCATAGTTTATGCACTTGACTAGTGTAATATTGTTTAGTAACTTGTTATTGATTGATTGGACGAATTTTTAAAAGAAAATGATATGCTAATAAGCATGGACACCTCCGTTTACAAAGGAAACTCTGGCGAAATTTTCTAAAAATTCCAACACTTAGAAAATATTTTTCTAAACAAGCGTTACAAGTATATTTTATAACTTGCGTTTCGAATATAAACTTCGCCATAATATTTGTGACAAAAATACAAAGTGTCGGAGGTTGATTTTATAAATAAAATGGTTAAATATATATTTAGAATATATATTTTATACTAGAACACTTGTGTGGATACTTGTTTATTTTGTGAGATAGTTATATTATTTTAGGGTAAAATAATGTAACTTAACAATATAACTTGACATTTGAATTGTGTGGTATGTGATTGAAGTAATGAGTAAATAAACCGTGCGTAGGATACGTGATATGCATGCATGAGAAATTGATTGTTATCTGTACTTTATTAGGACGTGCTTGATTTCTGATTATTAGAGTAACTAATCTAACCGAGCAAACCAAGGTGAGTTCACACACTTTCTAAGGCATGGGATTCTCGGTGGTTGGGAATGGGTTAAAGAATTAAACCTACATATCCTCCTTGAGTAGGATATGTACCGCCATCCTCCATAGGTAGGATGCCAATATTAATCCTGCGTATTCTCCTTGGGTAGAATACGTACGTTCGTCCTCCTTGGGTAGGACAACAACCTTAAAACTTACTAGACAAAACTCTATCATTAAGTCCCTCATTTTATATCGACTTAATCGCCGAGGCCGATGGCGTGCGGGTCATTAGTTAATAGCGCTATTAGGTTTAACAAACCTCACACCGTGCCGTTCGGACGGGCGTGTACTAATGGACTATGGCAAACTGTCAATGATGATAGAACATTGACGTAGGGCACAACAAAATTTGTTAGTAGTCGATATCATACGGTCTAGTGGTTCACATGGGGAAGCCCCCACTGATTATGGATATGGTTTGGGTAATAAAGAAGGAACTGGTTAATCATACTTTCAACTATGGGGTAACCCCCACGGAAAATAAGCCAACGAAAGACAAACCACGTTTTCGAAAAACAACTTAAAACTAAACAACCAACAGTGAACTCACTCAACTTTGTTGTTGACTCGTTGTTACATGCCTTACAGGTCACTAGATGCTTATGGAGCTTGCACTAGAGGAGGTCGTTATGGGATAAGGATCGTTATGTTCCATGCTTAATATTTAATCCATATGAACCTATTAAACTTACGTTTTGAACTTTAAAAACTATGGAACTTATGTTTTAGCTTTACGTATTATGCTTCCGCTGTTAACCTAAAGTCGGTTTACTTTCTTTTGGTCACCAATCGTATTGTGGTTTGTTTTATTTACTTAATTGTGTTGTTCAATATGATTGGTGGCTCGATCCTGGTCATGTCACGCCTCCAAGCGGTGATACTCCGCATGGTGGATTTTGGGGGTGTGACAGATTGGTATCAGAGCCATTGGTTATAGTGAACTTGGTTTTAAAAAGGGAAAAGCTTTTTGATAAAACCAGACTATAACCTGTACAGTGCTCAACGATCCACAACGACGCTTTGCTCCACGTGCAAGACTCAACATCCTAGGTGATATGGTTTATGTTTATATTACCTACTTGTTAGTTACATGGTACATTGTTCATGGTATGCATTAGTTAATATGATAACTGCTATTTGAACCTCGTGTGCTTACTCTCTTCTGTCACTCCATACTTACGCACTTTGCGACACCCTTCTTACCTGTGTTTTCCCTCGATGTGAAGATCATGAGTTGACGCCTCAACTTGACTCAGGATCAGCTGACGACCTTGATTAATGAACGGGCTGCTGAAGCCTTAGCAACCCAACCAGGGAGTCAACCCATGCACCCTCAAACGCGCATAGGCACCCTCAAGGCGTTCTTGGAGTGCAAACCTCCCACTTTCGATGGCACTGGAGGGGCAATCGGCCTTCTACACTGGATCCGAAGAATCGAATATACATTCGAAAAAAGTGAAAGCCCTGCCAGTAAACGAGTGAAGTACGCTACTGGTATGTTGCAAGGGAAAGCGTATGCTTGGTGGAACGCGCAAGTTCAGATGCTCGGGTTGGCAGACGCGAATGCCACCCTCTGGAGTGACTTCAAGGATTGGATTAAGGAAGAATTCTGCCACCTGGACGACATTCTGGAACTTGAAATAGAGTATTATGGTTTGAAGATGGAAGGATCAGAGATTGAGGAGTACACAAAGAGGTCCAACGACTTGGCTGCCTTATGTCCTAACATGTCACAACCCATATCTAGACGAATCAAGCTATACCTCAGAGGCTTAGTCCCAGAAATCCAAGGGTCTGTAATTGCGGCCAACCTTCCCACAATCCAGCAAGTCGTTCGTTTGGCGCACCAACTCACCGATCAGGCGATGGAAGAGGGCAAGTTGCCCAAGCGTAACTCTTCCAATGCAAATACTCTTATTAGTAACAAGTATATTTGGGGTGATCACCAAGGTGAGGGTCCTAGCTCTATACAACAAGAACCGGCAAACTACCAAAATCAGGGGGGATACCTAGGGAATAAACCGAGATGCCGCAAGTGCCAACGGCACCACAGCAGGGCATGTGCGGGGTGGGTGTTGCCAGCGGTTCAAGAAGATGGGATATATGGCTAGAGACTGCAGGAGCCCATATCCTGCAAACCGGAACCAGCAGCAGCAGCAGGGTAGCAAGAAAGGGTGTTTTCGATGTGGTGCTGGAAACCACTTCAAGAGGAACTGTCCGCTGATGAGACAGAATCGTGACAACAGCGGCAACCAGGGCAACGAGAACAATAACGGAGACAATAAGGATAACCGCCGGACTGGTGAACATGAGTTCCTGAATGGACAAAAGGAAGAAAGAAACAACCCCAACATCGTGGCGGGTAAGTTCCTACCAGACAATTTCCTTGTTTCTATTTTAGTTGATTCGGGTGCCGATGTTAGATATGTGTTCCTAAGAGTTAGTCAGGTGCTTAAGCGTACCCCATTACCCTTAAAACACCAAACATGTTGTAGAACTAGCTAATGGTGAAAGTCTTAAGGGCACACACACACTTAAGGGTTGTAACCTCATCTTAGCTGGTCAGACCATCTCTATCGATCTTATTCCTATCGTTCTGGGTAGTTTCGACGTTGTTATTGGAATGGATTGGTTATCTCATCAGCAGGCGGAAATTCTTTGCAACGAGAAGATTGTCCGCATCCCTCGTTCTGATAAAGAACCCCTCGTAATTCGTGGCGACAACAGTGGTGCTGTTGTAGGCATCATCTCTTTCCTTAAGGCCCAGAAGTGTTTGCGAGAGGGCCACACTGCTATTCTAGCCCTCGTTTCCGATACATCCTCAGAAGAAAAGAAGATAGAAGACATTCCTATTATGCGCGACTTTCCTGAGGTATTTCCTGAGGAATTACCTGGTCTTCCGCCTCATCGACAAGTCGAGTTTCAAATCGAGCTAGCTCCTGGAGTAGCAGCAATAGCTCATGCACCTTATCGACTAGCTCCGTCAGAACTTGAAGAACTGTCCACGCAATCACAAGAACTCTTGGAAAAGGGTTTTATACGTCCTAGTTCTTCGCCCTAGGGAGGTCCAGTATTATTCGTGAAGAAGAAAGACGGTACCTTCAGAATGTGTATTGACTACAGCGAACTTAACAAGGTGACCGTGAAGAATCGTTATCCTCTCCCACGTATTGATGACCTATTCGACCAGCTGCAAGGGTCGAGCTTTTACTCTAAGAATTGATTTGAGATTAGGCTACCATCAACTAAGAGTCCGAGATAAGGACGTCTCCAAAACAGCCTTCAGAACTCGTTACGGCCATTACGAGTTTCTGGTCATGCCTTTCGGGTTGACAAACGCACCTGCGGTCTTCATGGATCTCATGAACCGAGTGTGCAAACCTTACCTGGATAAGTTCGTCACGGTTTTCATCGACGATATCCTGATCTATTCGAAGAGTCAAGAGGAACACGAGCAGCATCTACGACTTATGCTGGAACTTCTTCGAGCAGAGCAACTGTATGCTAAATTTTCGAAATGTGACTTCTGGCTTCGCGAAGTCCACTTTCTAGGCCACGTAGTAAACAAGGATGGGATTCATGTTGATCCATCCAAGGTTGATTCGATCAAGAACTGGCCTGCACCCCGTACACCAACAGAAATCCACCAATTCTTGGGTTTGGCAGGATATTACAGACGGTTTATCAAGGATTTCTCAAGGATTGCGCAACCTCTCACTTCACTGACTCAGATGGGTGTCACCTATCATTGGGGTGATGCACAGGAATCCGCATTTCAGCACTTAAAAGATAGACTTTGTAGCGCGCCTATCCTCTCATTGCCTGAAGGCACAGATGATTTTGTGGTTTATTGCGACGCTTCCATCCAAGGACTTGGTTGCGTGTTGATGCAACGTCACAAGGTCATTGCCTACGCATCACGCCAACTTAAGGTTCACGAAAGGAACTACACTACGCACGACTTGGAATTGGGAGCAGTTGTTTTCGCACTTAAGATATGGTGACATTACCTGTACGGTACCAAGTGCACCATTTACACCGATCACAGGAGTCTCGAGCATATCTTCAAGCAAAAGGAGTTAAACATGCGATAACGCCGATGGGTCGAGCTCTTAAATGATTACGAATGCGCGATCAAGTACCATCCGGGCAAAGCCAATGTTGTGGCCGACGCCCTCAGTCGAAGGATACTATACCTAAGCGTGTACGTGCGTTACAGCTTACCATTCACTCTAGCCTCCCCGCTCAAATTCGTGATGCTCAGGTCGAAGCATTGAAAGCAGAAAACATCTGGGCTGAGTCCCTACGAGGATCAGGGAAACGGTTAGAACAAAAGGGAGACGATGCCTACTATGTTAACGGGCACATCTGGGTTCCACTTTATGGAGACTTACGCGAGCTTGTGATGGATGAAGCACATAAGTCTCGTTATTCAGTACATCTGGTTCGGATAAGATGTACCACGATCTCAAGATTACGTATTGGTGGCCTGGTATGAAAGCCAACATAGCAACCTACGCCAGTAAATGCTTGACTTGTGCTAGAGTCAAGGTCGAATATCAGAAACCATCAGGCTTACTTCAACAACCAGAGATCCCGAAATGGAAATGGGAGCAAATTTCCATGGATTTTGTTACTAGCATGCCTAGATCTCAGCGCGGAAATGATACCATTTGGGTGATCGTGGATCGATTAACTAAGTCTGCACACTTCTTGGCTATCAAAGAAACCGACAAGTTTTCTACTCTAGCAGATATCTACCTAAAGGAAGTAGTATCAAGGCATGGAGTGCCAACCTCCATCATTTCTGATCGTGACTCACGTTTTACATCTGAATTGTGGCAAGCTATGCACAAGTCCTTTGGCTCGCGATTAGACATGAGCACGGCATATCATCCACAGACGGATGGGCAATCTGAACGCACCATCCAAACCCTTGAAGACATGCTTAGGGCATGTGTAATCGACTTCGGTAATGGCTGGGAAAAACATCTCCCGTTAGTGGAGTTTTCGTATAACAACAGCTACCACACCAGTATCCAGGCCGCTCCGTTTGAGGCATTGTACGGACGTAAATGCCGATCACCTCGTTGTTGGGCAGAGGTTGGCGACAGCCAAATCACAGGCCCAGAACTTGTAGTAGATACAACCGAAAGGATTGCTCAGATACAACAACGAATGGCGGCAGCTCGTGACCGTCAGAAAAGCTATGCTGATAAGCGAAGGAAACCACTCGAGTTCCAGGTTGGGGATCGAGTGCTACTTAAAGTCTCACCGTGGAAAGGTGTAGTTCGTTTTGGCAAACGAGGCAAGCTCAATCCGCGCTATGTCGGACCGTTCGAGATCATTGAGAAAATTGGGAAGGTCGCCTACAAGCTGAATCTACCGGCAGAACTCAGCGGAGTTCACAATGTTTTCCATGTGTCGAATCTGAAGAAGTGTCTGTCAGATGAGACCCTCATAGTTCCTCTCAAGTAACTCACCATCGACGACCAGCTGCGATTCGTCGAGGAACCAGTAGATATTACTGATCGAGATGTTAAGGTTCTCAAGCGTACCAGGATACCTCTTGTCCGAGTTCGTTGGGATTCCCGTGGTGGCCCAGAGTATACCTGGGAACGAGAAGACCAAATGAAACTCAAGTATCCCCAGCTGTTTAAGAAAAGTGCAACCACTACTGAGGCTGAAGCTACTGCAGAATTTCGGGACGAAATTCCAAACCAACGGGGGGATGATGTGACAGCCCAGGAAACCAACGCAACTTAACTAGCTTCCTCAGTAACCACGTGCTAAATTTCGGGACGAAATTCTCTTAACAGGGGGAGAATGTGACAACCCTCCAAATTACATGTATCCGTACGATTGATTAATGATAATTAAAGTACTTGATGACTGTGCTGAATTACTTAACTGCTTTCTGATTACTGTGTCATACTTACAGGTGCTTTTAATATACTAGTCGTGTGCAAAAAATTGACTAAATAGTCTTGTATGCTTTCCTAAGTGTTAGATATTAAAAATGTTACAAAAAGATATATAAAGAACACTATATGGAATAACTTAGCACTTTAACGGAACGATACCTAACCGAACAACCAGACATTACCCGGAACACTAAAATATTGCAAGAAGCATTGTTTTTATTTTTCTAAGCTAGTTAGGGTCCCCGGACACCCTAACACACTATATATTACACCACACACATAAAACACCAACTTAACTTTGGATTTCAAACTAGATCACTAACTAATTAGTTGAAACTCAACCAAACCACCCCCCCAACCATACGGTTTCAAGGGTGGTATCCCACCCTTGATTTTCTTCATTTGTTTATTTGGTTTGCCATGTACTAAGGGAACACTAGGTCTAATGGACAATAACATGTTGGAAGACTTTCTATTTAACCATAAGATCAACACTCATTTCATCATTCACAACTCAACAACACTTTCTCCTCTCCCTTTCTTTCTTGTCCGGCCGACCCCAAGAGGCACCACCACCATCATCATTTGATCATCTTCAACCATTTCAAGAGTGTACAAAGGTGTTAAAGTGCAAACAACGAAGCTCGGTGTTCTCGGAAGTGGAAGGACCTCTCTTATCTTCTTTTATCCACTCAATTTCTTCACTTGAACTTCCCTAGCCTTGAGCTAGTGGTAAGAACTTAGATCCTTTCATTTTTCAACTTGTTTAAGTGGTTAATGATGTATCTTGAACAAAAACATTAAGAACATTATTGAATCATATGAAGAAGACTTGAACATAAACTAACTTGAAGATGAAATAAGATGAAAACATGATGAAATGAGGTTGTTTGGTTATGTTGTTGATATTGTGATGATTACTAGCAATATGATGTTTGATCATCATATGAAGCTTGTTAAGTTATGATTAAAAACATGACTTAACAAGTTAGAGATGATTATGTGCGCATAAAATAATCATCTTCTTGTTAAAGCATGAACTTAGGAATAAAAGTGATTTTCTTAGAAAATAATAAACCTAGTGGACTAGTAAACTTGTAAACTCAAGACTTGTGTATGAATTATTTTAGAAAAACCAAGTTTAAAAGACAGTTTTTGAAAAAGTATGATTCCTACATATACTTACACCATCTTTGAAATAAACTAAGTATATGGATGCTAGTGAAGCATGAAAATATTGAAAATGGATATTTTTGTAAAATAACTTCACTAGTTGTGAACATCTAAAAATCCCGAGAATGAGATTCTTACAAAAATAAACACATTCTAAAGGGTAACTAAACCCACTAAACACCCCACTAAGTTACTAGGCGTTTTTAGGAAAAACCAAGTTCATGTTGTCATGAAAATTACATAGTTTATGCACTTGATGTGACCCCTGTGTCACTTCAACCATCAAACAAATGCCAAACCAATGAAATATTGTATTTCATACTTGGAATTTGTAAAAATATGTGTATCGTTTGCACATATCAACTCTTGTTCGATTTTAAGCTTTAAATCGCTTTCTGGAGGGTTATACGCGCTCTGATGCGTAAATATAACCAGTTTAATCCAACGAACACTCCGGAATAGTGAAATAGGCTTAACATACCTTAAATAACCTTTACATAACTTAGAAATAAGTTTTGAAGGCTTTGGTATGGCAAAAACAAGTTAATTCGCCTACAGGGACTAAACTTGACAAACTACGAAAGTATGGCAGTTTGAACTATAACGACCATTCCGGAACATGACCATAAGTTAAACACACCATAAATATCCTTTATATAGCTTATAAATAGGCTTTGAGGGGTTCGGTGTGCTAAAATAAACTTTTGAGTCATTCAGGGACCAAAAGCGTCAAAAAGTGCACAAGTTTGCATTTTCGCGCATAACTTACGTTCTGAATACCTCCGGACATCCAAAACTTTATGTAAGCACTAAAATACTTTATTTTAGTGTTTGGAATGAGAAATATCCATTCGTCGCGCAATTTGGATCGTTTTTCGCGCTTATGTGCATACCGTCGTAATTAAGCGAACATCGCGTTCGTACGACCAAACGAACCAACATCCGGCATATTTTTGAGCATGTTTCATGCCCACAATGTTTAGGCATCCTTGTGGAGCCTTGAAAATGAGTTAATGAGCCTTAAACATGTCGGAAATGGCCTGAATACGCAACGGGGACTGAAAGATGAACATTTGAAAGTGTTTGCTGATCAGGGGGACCCTAGCGTGACACCTAGCCCCCTTGGCGTCACGCTAGGCCTCTTCTGATAAGCAAAGGTCATTTAAACACATGATTAACAGCCCCTAACACCATCCAAAGGTCAAGTTCCACATGTTAATTTCTTATGGTGGCCAAAATCAGTTACCACAACATTGCAACAAGTGTAGGGATGTGATCATTCCCTCTTCTCCAAGAAATGATCCTAACGGTGAACCGAAAACTATAAATACCCAACTCCACCCTTCACTTTTCCTCACAAGAATCTGATCTAATGTGCTCTAAGTTGAAACCTTTGTTTCATACCTGAGCTATTTTGATCTAGATTAGCATTCGGGGACCCTTTGTAAGTGTTCCTTCATTCTTTTATTTCTTTTCGAGTCCGAAAGTCAAACTTTGTTTGACTTTCTGCATTGACCAGTTTATGGTCAATGCGAAGTTCGTTTGAACTTCTCAACGTGATTGTAATCACGATGGTTATAGTCCCTTGTGACTATGCCTACTGATTACCACGTTGTCTAGGGTCGTAAGGGTAAGCGATCTAACAAATCGCTTATACCTTCGAACCCGACCCATTTGGTCGATCATTAGGATCCGACCAAACACATTAGGTGACCATAGTATATAGGGAATAACCTTCCGAGGTTATACCTTATGGTCGCTTCGTTTAAGTAGTTGAATGATAGGTAGTTTATATGCCTTAGGTAAATTACCAAAATACCCCTTTGATGCCAAAATTCATTTTAAGCATATGTAACGTAACTTTTGACATCTAAACTGATTTGACAACAATATTAGACATGTTAAGGCATATGTTACTTGTCATAGGACTAGTTAAGCGGTCCGAACGTGTTTCACGCGAACGACGCGTTAAAGTAGCATAAGCTACCTAAACGGGTCGTAATGGGTCGTAAGCACTTAGGCTAGGTTTCATTTAGTATGTAGGCTTTGTTAAACCATACTACATGAGTTCCCATACTCATTTGGTTTACGAGCCCTCATTCTATCCGATCCTCCGATTTAGGTCCGGTTTATTAACATAGTTACCTATATTAGGTGCCGTTTGATTTCCGTGATCTCTAGCATTGCTTGGTGGTTATCTTAGGACTTCTAAGCAATCTCAAGTGAGTACATAGTTCCCCTATTTTACTGTTTTCCAAACTGTTTTGGGGTGAAGCATGTGTACCTTTCTGTTATTTTCATGATTTCAAAGTATAATTGATTATACATGTTATTACTTATCATTTGACAAACTAAATGACTATCTATGGTTTAAACACTGATTTCTCAAAGAACATAAAATAAAAATGTTGAATTGTACTTATTTTATGTTCACCAGACCGATTGGTAGTATGATATGGCGCTATAGGATTAGACACCCCATTCCTGTTGTCATGGAATGTCTGAAACCAATTTGTTTCTCCATCCAAATAGGGATTGCCTTTGTGGTATCCTTATAGTCTCAAAGGTGTAGTTTGTTGCACTAGGTCTGAATGAATTCGTAAATCACACATTTAAAGTATATTTTGATATACTCCCAAAAGTGTAGTTTGATATACTCTCATGTGTAGTATTGTACAGAACCAACATATATATTTTATCAACAAACCAAAACATATTTTTATATGTTATTTATAAAACCCAAAGCATATTTTGATATGTTATTTATGAAACCAAAACATAGTTAAATATGTTATTTACAAATCCAAAAGTATACTTTTAATATGCTACTATAAGGTGATTCGTTTAACCTTACATTATTTTACAAAGCATAACTTTTGATTTATTCAAAAACTTTGTTTTGTACATTTTTACTTGTGGTTTAAGAGATCTCATTTTACTTACCATACATAACTTTGGTTTACACATTACATGGTTTACATTTAACTTGAATTATACAATAACATTGGACTATTGGTTTAAACATGAACATTCTATATTGGCGGTTTGGTTTGAGTAAGTGACTTAAGTAACGAGGCGTGTGTAATATGATACAAGCATGGTGGATACGCCGCTGGTACTTCCTATATATAAGTGTTTGTATGGTATTACATATCATAGCGTTATTTGAATCATTTCAATTTAAGTTATATAACATTTTATGCAAATAACATACTTTTCATAAGACATTGTTTTACAACAACTTATCTTATACAAACTCATTTTACATGGTTATTCATTTAACCTTACATTTATTTATACATATAATCTGATCATATTGTTTTTCAAACGATTTACAAAACAAATCAATTTACGAGGTTCATGACTAAACTTTATTAAACATTTTCTTAAACTTACAAGTCATGAATCTTACTTTCACAAAACCTATGTATCTCACAGGCATTTTTATGCTGACGTACCTATTTTTACACATGTTTTAGGTACTGCTTTGCAATGATTGTTGATACATGCAACATTTAGGATGGACTCGTGCCTTAGCAACTTTAAAACTTGGAAGATCATAGTTGTATTTATTTGATTGTATTAAAACAATGAGTTCATTTATTCAATAAAACAGAATTTATTTATTCCATGGTTATGAAACAATGATTCTGTTACAACACTCCCCGACGTTTCCGCCACGTCTGGTTGTTCTATGTGGCCGGGGTGTGACAGAAAAGTTGGTATCAGAGCCAATGGTTATAGGGAATTAGGTTATTAGTAATGCTTTGACCTAGACTATAAACTTCCTAGGACCCTAACACAAGTTTTCTTGTGTTTAGTTTTAAAACAATACCGTCACTTATTCTTAGGTGACAACCACAATAAGAACACAAATTTCTATCCCGCTTTGAAAACTAATCATCTGTTCTAGGATGATTTATTATATGGTTTTGAACCCTCTAAGTTTTCAAATCCCGTCAAAGTTGGTCTAAATAATGTGAACACGTGCAAACTGGAAGGGTGGGTGCCTGTACCCTGAGTTTTATGTCTAAGGCTAGAGTGTTCGTACAAATCCACATAATCGGTCCAGTCACTCTTACCTGTGAACTCTTGGGGTGAGTGTCCACTTATAGGCGAGCATGTCTTCGCGATACATTATTTTTGACCTATTTACTTTGATTAATCACCGGGGTCGTTTGTTGCTTTGTAGTAACAAACAAATGACCACTATCCTTGCTTTCATCAGATTTGTTTCATCTCATTCTTTTTGTATAATTCTCTCATTCGTTTCCTCTCATGTTTCCTCTTTTAGAATGCCTCCTCGACGCGACAATCAGATGGCGAATGCTGAACTGGCGGAAATCATCGCGCAGCAAATGGCTGCTGCCTTCCCAAATCTTTATGCTCAAATGATTCAAGCCATCAACAACAACAATGCTCCATGCAATTTCAAGAATTTTAACTCGGCTAAACCTCTCAAGTTTAGTGGTTCTGAAGGAGCAACTGGGCTTCTTCAATGGTTCGAGAGCATTGAGAATACTTTCTGTCACGTTCAGTGTCCTGAAAATCGCAAGGTCGAGTTTTCTTCAAGTGTGTTTCAGAAGAGGGCTCTTACGTGGTGGAACGGGGTGATGAGAGACCGCGGTGCTGAGGTTGCATTAGCACAGACTTGGGCCGAGCTTAGGGCTCTTATGATGAAGGAATTCTGTCCATGTCATGAGCTAAGGGCTCTAGAAAGGTTATTTGATGATTTGAAGCAAGACAGTGGGGAACATCGAGCCTATACTGACCGCTATGAGGAATTGAGCTTGTTATGCCCTACTATGGTTACGCCTCTGGATAAGACGATTGAGAATTACATTGATGGTCTTCCTGACGTAATTCAGGATATTGTTACTGGCAGCAACCCTACTACTGTCAGACAAGCCATTGAATTGTCTGCCACTCTGACTGAATCCCATATCAGGAAGCGCAAGCTATTTCGGAAGGGCGACTCAAGACCATCTGACAAGACTGCTCAAGTGGAACCAAAGGAAGAAGATGCTGAGGTGTCTAAGAAGAAGAAGCGCAAATCCTCTCAAAACTGCGTTGTAACTGCTCAAGACAAACAGGTTGCACCAAACCAGCCAGCACAACCTCGCAAAAGACAAAACTATGTTGGTACCGCACCTTTGTGCAACAAGTGCAACCGTCATCATCTAGAGCAAGAGCAGTGTCACAAATGTACCCACTGTGGGCGGTTGGGACATTTGATCAATGTTTGTCGTTATGCAAATCAAGCTGCTGCAAACCCTGCTGCTGTTCAAGCACGGTTTCCACCGGGATCATGTTATAACTGTGGTGACCTTACTCACTACAGAAACAATTGCCCAAGACTTGTTAACGCACCTCCAGCGCGAGGACGAGCATTTAACATCAATGAGGCAAACGGGAACAATGATGCAGCAGTGAACAATTAGTGTTTTGTAATTCCTTGGTTGTTATCTTTTGACACTTCAAGACAATTCGGTTGTTACATAAATAAAGATTTGTTGTTTTAATTTCTGCAAAATTTATGCGTTTGTGTGAATGAATGATGCAACCTTATGATGTCAACCCAAAGATAAACTACTCGTGTGGTTCTGTTATCTTATGATCACTTGTGATCTCCCCAAGAACCTTAAACACTCGTTTCTTTTAAGAAACAAAGCCAAACTCTTATTGAAAATCCTTCTATCTTTATAGATGGATCCTTGAAAATTATTAAAGTGCCAAATGAAATCCATGGATTGGAGTCCTAGTGTGCTTTCAATGTCCATACCTAAAGATAACAAATTAAAGAATCAATTTAACTAAATTGTGCTTATATGTTTTTCTTACATGTTTTGTGGTTATATGTGATCCATCCAAATCCTCATAGAATCTTCCATATCTCATACGAGAGATTCATAATAGGATATCCAAAGATACTATCTTAAATCCTTAATGGACTTCAACATTGTAGTTAAGTCCCTTGGGTTATAAAGTACTATTCTATAATTGGACCTCTTGAATGGTCTGGTTAAACAGATTGATTTTGAAAATCTGATTAGAAACATCATGTGATGATATAATTAAAAAGATCCCTTAAGTGGTCTATTTAAGGAGATCATACGACGATCTAGTTAAGAAGATCATGTGTTGATCTAGTTAAAAAGATCGTTCGTTGATCTAATTAAAAGGACCCTTTGGTGGTTTAGTCAAGTCGCTTCATGTTTATTCAAGTGATTTTTCCTACGCATTATGAAATGAACTGTGCGGACTGTGCAAGGAATTACGTAATTATGGAGGCCTACATAATTATGGAATTCAGTGCACAGAAACCACAAGAAAGTTTTGTCATGTGTTAAGACCTATAGTAACAAGAATAATGATACGGGAGAAGTCTTGTACCTCGACCAATGTCATTTATTCTGCACTCCCCAAATTCTGATTTCAAGCACACACAAGTTTCCTATGATAAGTCTTCATATGAAACGTTCTTCTGTCCATAGTTCAAAATTCCATGTTTTATTACTACAAGGACTTCACTTACGGGTTAACAAATTCTCTAAGAGTCCTAACATGGCCCAGAGTTTTACTTAAGGGTTCAATGGATCTATTAGAAGGCGAAACCGTCACAGCTGTCTTCACAAGTTTCCTCTAGAATTAAATTTCGGGACGAAATTTCCTAAAGTAGGGGAGACTGTGACACCTGTGTCACTTCAACCATCAAACAAATGCCAAACCAATGAAATATTGTATTTCATACTTGGAATTTGTAAAAATATGTGTATCGTTTGCACATATCAACTCTTGTTCGATTTTAAGCTTTAAATCGCTTTCTGGAGGGTTATACGCGCTCTGATGCGTAAATATAACCAGTTTAATCCAACGAACACTCCAGAATAGTGAAATAGGCTTAACATACCTTAAATAACCTTTACATAACTTAGAAATAAGTTTTGAAGGCTTTGGTATGGCAAAAACAAGTTAATTCGCCTACAGGGACTAAACTTGACAAACTGCGAAAGTATGCCAGTTTGAACTATAACGAACATTCCGGAACATGACCATAAGTTAAACACACCATAAATATCCTTTATATAGCTTAGAAATAGGCTTTGAGGGGTTCGGTGTGCTAAAATAAACTTTTGAGTCATTCAGGGACCAAAAGCGTCAAAAAGTGCACAAGTTTGCATTTTCACGCATAACTTACGTTTTGAATACCTCCGGACATCCAAAAATTTATGTAAGCACTAAAATACTTTATTTTAGTGTTTGGCATGAGAAATATCCATTCGTCGTGCAATTTGGATCGTTTTTCGCGCTTATGCGCATACCGTCGTAATTAAGCGAACATCGCGTTCGTACGACCAAACGAACCAACATCCGGCATATTTTTGAGCATGTTTCATGCCCACAATGTTTAGGCATCCTTGTGGAGCCTTGAAAATGAGTTAACGAGCCTTAAACATGTTGGAAATGGCCTGAATACGCAACGGGGACTGAAAGATGAACATTTGAAAGTGTTTGCTGATCAGGGGGACCCTAGCGTGACACCTAGCCCCCTTAGCGTCACGCTAGGCCTCTTCTGATCAGCAAAGGTCATTTAAACACATGATTAACAGCCCCTAACACCCTCCAAAGGTTAAGTGCCACATGTTAATCTCTTATGGTGGCCAAAATCAGTTACCACAACATTCCAACAAGTGTAGGGATGTGATCATTCCCTCTTCTCCAAGAAATGATCCTAACGGTGAACCGAAAACTATAAATACCCACCTTCACCCTTCACTTTTTCTCACAAGAATCTGATCTAATGTGCTCTAAGTTGAAACCTTTGTTTCATACCTGAGCTATTTTGATCTAGATTAGCATTCGGGGACCCTTTGTAAGTGTTCCTTCGTTCTTTTATTTCTTCTCGAGTCCGAAAGTCAAACTTTGTCTGACTTTCTGCATTGACCAGTTTATGGTCAATACGAAGTTCGTTTGAACTTCGCAACGTGATTGTAATCACGATGGTTATAGTCCCTTGTGACTATACCTACTGATTACAACGTTGTCTAGGGTCGTAAGGGTAAGCGATCTAACAAATCGCTTATACCTTCGAACCCGACCCATTTGGTCGATCATTAGGATCCGACCAAACACATTAGGTGACCATAGTATATAGGGAATAACCTTCCGAGGTTATACCTTATGGTCGCTTCGTTTAAGTAGTTGAATGATAGGTAGTTTATATGCCTTAGGTAAATTACCAAAATACCCCTTTGATGCCAAAATTCATTTTAAGCATATGTAACGTAACTTTTGACATCTAAACTGATTTGACAACAATATTAGACATGTTAAGGCATATGTTACTTGTCATGGGACTAGTTAAGCGGTCCGAACGCGTTTCACGCGAACGACGCGTTAAAGTAGCATAAGCTACCTAAACGGGTCGTAATGGGTCGTAAGCACTTAGGCTAGGTTTCATTTAGTATGTAGGCTTTGTTAAACCATACTACATGAGTTCCCATACTCATTTGGTTTACGAGCCCTCATTCTATCCGATCCTCCGATTTAGGTCCGGTTTATTAACATAGTTACCTATATTAGGTGCCGTTTGATTTCCGTGATCTCTAGCATTGCTTGGTGGTTATCTTAGGAATTCTGAGCAATCTCAAGTGAGTACATAGTTCCCCTATTTTACTGTTTTCCAAACTGTTTTGGGGTGAAGCATGTGTACCTATCTGTTATTTTCATGATTTCAAAGTATAATTGATTATACATGTTATTACTTATCATTTGACAAACTAAATGACTATCTATGGTTTAAACACTGATTTCTCAAAGAACATAAAATAAAAATGTTGAATTGTACTTATTTTATGTTCACCAGACCGATTGGTAGTATGATATGGCGCTATAGGATTAGACACCCCATTCCTGTTGTCATGGAATGTCTGAAACCAATTTGTTTCTCCATCCAAATAGGGATTGCCTTTGTGGTATCCTTATAGTCTCAAGGGGTAGTTTGATGCACTAGGTCTGAATGAATTCGTAAATCACACATTTAAAGTATATTTTGATATACTCCCAAAAGTGTAGTTTGATATACTCTCATGTGTAGTATTGTACAGAACCAACATATATATTTTATCAACAAACCAAAACATATTTTTATATGTTATTTATAAAACCCAAAGCATATTTTGATATGTTATTTATGAAACCAAAACATAGTTAAATATGTTATTTACAAATCCAAAAGTATACTTTTAATATGCTACTATAAGGTGATTCGTTTAACCTTACATTATTTTACAAAGCATAACTTTTGATTTATTCAAACACTTTGTTTTGTACATTTTTACTTGTGGTTTAAGAGATCTCATTTTACTTACCATACATAACTTTGGTTTACACATTACATGGTTTACATTTAACTTGAGTTATACAATAACATTGGACTATTGGTTTAAACATGAACATTCTATATTGGTGGTTTGGTTTGAGTAAGTGACTTAAGTAACGAGGCGTGTGTAATATGATACAAGCATGGTGGATACGCCGCTGGTACTTCCTATATATAAGTGTTTGTATGGTATTACATATCGTAGCGTTATTTGAATCATTTGAATTTAAGTTATATAACATTTTATGCAAATAACATACTTTTCATAAGACATTGTTTTACAACAACTTATCTTATACAAACTCATTTTACATGGTTATTCATTTAACCTTACATTTATTTATACATATAATCTGATCATATTGTTTTTCAAACGATTTACAAAACAAATCAATTTACGAGGTTCATGACTAAACTTTATTAAACATTTTCTTAAACTTACAAGTCATGAATCTTACTTTCACAAAACCTATGTATCTCACAGGCATTTTTATGCTGACGTACCTATTTTTACACATGTTTCAGGTACTGCTTTGCAATGATTGTTGATACATGCTACATTTAGGATGGACTCGTGCCTTAGCAACTTTAAAACTTGGAAGATCATAGTTGTATTTATTTGATTGTATTAAAACAATGAGTTCATTTATTCAATAAAACAGAATTTATTTATTCCATGGTTATGAAACAATGATTCTGTTACAACACTCCCCGACGTTTCCGCCATGTCTGGTTGTTCTACGTGGTCGGGGTGTGACACTTGACTAGTGTAATATTGTTTAATAACTTGTTATTGATTGATTGGACGAATTTTTAAAAGAAAATGATATGCTAATAAGCATGGACACCTCCGTTTACAAAGGAAACTCTAGCGAAATTTTCTAAAACTTCCAACACTTAGAAAATATTTTTTCTAAACAAGCGTTACAAGTATATTTTATAACTTGCGTTTCGAATATAAACTTCGCCATAATATTTGTGACAAAAATACAAAGTGTCGGAGGTTGATTTTATAAATAAAATGGTTAAATATATATTTAGAATATATATTTTATACTAGAACACTTGTGTGGATACTTGTTTATTTTGTGAGATAGTTATATTATTTTAGGGTAAAATAATGTAACTTAACAATATAACTTGACATTTGAATTGTGTGGTATGTGATTGAAGTAATGAGTAAATAAACCGTGCGTAGGATACGTGATATGCATGCATGAGAAATTGATTGTTATCTGTACTTTATTAGGACGTGCTTGATTTCTGATTATTAGAGTAACTAATCTAACCGAGCAAACCAAGGTGAGTTCACACACTTTCTAAGGCATGGGATTCTCGGTGGTTGGGAATGGGATAAAGAATTAAACCTACATATCCTCCTTGAGTAGGATATGTACCACCATCCTCCATAGGTAGGATGCCAATATTAATCATGTGTATTCTCCTTGGGTAGAATACGTACGTTCGTCCTCCTTGGGTAGGACAACAACCTTAAAACTTACTAGACGAAACTCTATCATTAAGTCCCTCATTTTATATTGACTTAATCGCCGAGGCCGATGGCGAGCGGGTCATTAGTTAATAGCACTATTAGGTTTAACAAACCTCACACCGTGCCGTTCGGACGGGCGTGTACTAATGGACTATGGCAAACTGTCAATGATGATAGAACATTGACGTAGGGCACAACAAAATTCGTTAGTAGTCGATATCATACGGTCTAGTGGTTCACATGGGGAAGCCCCCACTGATTATGGATATGGTTTGGGTAATAAAGAAGGAACTGGTTAATCATACTTTCAACTATGGGGTAACCCCCACGGCAAATAAGCCAACGAAAGACAAACCACGTTTTCGGAAAACAACTTAAAACTAAACAACCAATAGTGAACTCACTCAACTTTGTTGTTGACTCGTTGTTACATGCCTTACAGGTCGCTAGACGCTTATGGAGCTTGCACGAGAGGAGGTCGTTGTGGGATAAGGATCGTTATGTTCCAGGCTTAATATTTAATCCATATGAACCTATTAAACTTACGTTTTGAACTTTAAAAACTATGGAACTTATGTTTTAGCTTTACGTTTTATGCTTCCGCTGTTAACCTAAAGTCGGGTTACTTTCTTTTGGTCACCAATCGTATTGTGGTTGGTTTTATTTACTTAATTGTGTTGTTCAATATGATTGGTGGCTCGATCCTGGTCATGTCACGCCTCCAAGCGGTGATACTCCGCATGGTGGATTTTGGGGGTGTGACAATGTCAGAGCTTACACCTCTCGTTTTAACGACTTGGCAAGGTTAGTTCCACGAATGCTTACTCCTGAATATGTAAAGGTAGTGAGGTATATCTGGGGATTGTCGCCACGAATTCGCAGTATGGTTACATCCGCGAAACCTACCACCTATCTGGAGGCTACTACATTGGCAAAATCATTAGCCGATGACGCTGCTCGCAAATGTAGTCTTGATAAAAAGGAGGAAACCGGGAAGTCATCGGGCAAGGCCAAAGCAGACGCGAAATCTGAACGGTCGGGGCGTTCTGAGTCTAAGACAGAAGTTACAAAGAAGCGCAAGTCCGAGAGCTCGAGGAAGGAGACTGAAGAGAAGCGCGACAGGAAACGCAGTTCGAAGAAGGCATATGCAGCAAGTTCTAGTGGTACTAGAAAGGATGGCACCAGAGATAGCCGAGGCGGATCTGAGAGAAAGACTCGTGAGGAAGGACAGAAGAAATGTAACCGATGCGGACGAACTGGGCATGCTACCCGCGAATGCTTTGCCAAATATACTACCGAGGGAACGAAGCTTGAAGGATGCTTCCAGTGCGGGGAACAAGGACATTTCAAGAAGGACTGTCCTAAGGCGGGCGGTCAGAATGCCAGAGTTAGAGCGTTCGAGCTAAATGCTGGGAAAGCACGTGACGATCCGGCTGTTGTCACTGGTATGTTTTGGATCAATAACCATTCTGCGTTCGTACTTTTTGATACTGGAGCTGACTTGAGTTTTGTCTCGAAAAACTTTGAACCATTCCTGTTTTCACCTATAAGTAAGCTAAATACGAAGTACTCGATAGAACTAGCAAATGGTAAACTGATAGAAACTAGCGAAGTCGTTCATGACTGTAATATTCAGTTAGACGATCATAAATTTAGTATTAATTTACTACCAGTGGAGTTGGGAAGCTTCGATGTAGTTGTGGGGATGGATTGGCTGTCCAAGAACAAAGCGAAGATTGTTTGCTCGAAGAAGCAAGTGCGGATACCTCGTCCTGGCGGTGGCGAAGCGATAATTATCCATGGAGATCGTTCGAGTCGTGTATCGAGTGTTGTCAGTGTTATGAAGATGCTCAAGATGTTGCAGAAAGGTTATCCTGCGTTCTTAGTTAACGTGATGGATACAAAGGCCGAATGTAGGAAGATCGAGGAGATTCCTATTGTTCGTGATTATCCAGATGTTTTTCCTGAAGACTTACCTAGATTACCCCCTACGAGACAGATCGAGTTCCGAATCGATCTGGTACCTGGTGTTGCACCAATTGCAAAATCCCCCTATAGATTAGCACCGTCTGAAATGAAAGAAATGTCAAACCAGCTTCAAGAGCTACTAGACAAAGGTTTCATTCGACCGAGTTTTTTGCCTTGGGGTGCGCCTGTTCTGTTCGTGAAGAAGAATGATGGATCCTTCAGGATGTGTATAGATTACAGGGAGCTGAACAAGTTAACTTTCAAGAATCAGTATCCTTTGCCAAGGATTGATGATTTGTTTGACCAGCTTCAGGGATCCAGCTACTACTCAAAGATAGATCTGCGTTCAGGCTATCATCAATTGAAGGTTGCTGACGAAGACATTCCAAAGACAGCCTTTCGAACACGATACAGCCACTATGAGTTCCTAGTCATGCCTTTGGTCTAACTAATGCGCCAGCTGTGTTCATGGATCTCATGAACAGGGTATGCAAACCCTACTTGGACAAATTCATGATAGTATTCATCGACGATATACTTATTTATTCACGAACCAAAGAAGATCATGAGCATCATTTGAGGTTAATTTTGGAGTTGCTGAAGGAAGAGAAGCTATATGCCAAGTTCTCTAAATGTGAGTTTTGGATTCGAGAAGTTCATTTTCTCGGACATGTCATAAATGAGAAAGGTATACATGTAGATCCGTCTAAGATCGAAGCAATAAAGAATTGGGAAGCGCCAAAGACTCCGTCAGAGGTGCGATAATTCTTAGGGGTTGCTGAGTATTACCAGAGGTTCATTGAGAACTTCTCCAGAATAGCGCAGCCATTGACGCTGTTAACCCAGAAGGAGAGGAAGTTTGACTGGACGGAGAAGCAGGAGGAAGCTTTTCAGTTGTTGAAGGAAAATCTCTGCAGTGCACCTATTCTTTCCCTTCCTGAAGGAAGTAATGATTTCATTGTTTACTGTGATGCTTCACGTTTGTGGTTTTGGATGCGTTTTAATGCAAAGAGATAGAGTGATAGCCTATGCGTCCAGGCAATTGAAAGTGCACGAGAAGAATTACACAACGCATGATTTGGAGCTTGGAGCTGTTGTGTTTGCTTTGAAGATCTGGAGACACTACTTGTATGGCACGAAGTGTACGATTTACACGGACCATAAGAGCCTCCAACACATCCTCGATCAGAAGGAGCTCAATATGCGACAATGACGTTGGGTAGAGTTACTCAATGATTATGAATGTGATACCCGTTATCGCCCGGGGAAAGCAAACGTTGTTGCAGATGCACTCAGTAGGAAGGAATGGGAAAAGCCTCTACGTGTGCGTGCTTTGGGTTTAACCATACAAACGAGTTTGACTGGTCAAATTCGTGATGCACAGCGAGAAGATTTGAAGGATAATGGTTTGAGAGGTGAAGGTTTGAAGGGCTTAGAATGTAAACTGATATCAAAAGCGGATGAAGTAATGTACTTCATGAACTGAGTCTGGGTTCTGCTTAAAGGTAACCTCCGTGAATTGGTTATGAACGAAGCTCATAAATCCAAGTATTCCATTCACCTAGGTTCTACCAAGATGTATCAGGACATTAAGGAGTTTTACTGGTGGCCGAAGATGAAGAGAGACATTGCGGCCTATGTGAGTAAATGTCTAACATGCTCTAAGGTTAAGGCTGAGTACCAGAAGCCGTCTGGGCTTCTGCAGCAACCAGAGATTCCTAAGTGGAAATGGGAACATCTTACGATGGACTTTATCACCAAGTTACCCCGTTCGTCACGTGGACACAATATGATCGGGATAATTGTGGATCGATTGACAAAGTCTACTCATTTCCTGGCACTTAAGGAAACAGACAATACAGAGAAGATATCGCAGTTGTACCTTAACGAGATTGTAGCCCATCATGGAGTACCAGTGTTAATCATTTCGGATAGAGACGGACGATTTGACTCCAGATTTTGGCGATCTCTCCAGAAATCGCTAGGTTCTCTTTTGGATATGAGCACTGCATGTCATCCTCAAACGGATGGTCAGAGAGAAATGACCATTCAGACATTAGTGGATATGCTGAGAGCGTGTGCTATCGATTTCGGTGGAAGTTGGGATACTCATTTGCCCTTGGCAGAGTTTTCTTACAATAATAGTTACCACACCAGTATAAAAGCCGCTCCGTTTGAAGCCCTGTATGGAAGGAAGTGTCGATCACCGCTCTGTTGGGCCAAAGTCGGCGAGAAGCATTTGACCGGACCCGAGATTATTCAGGAGACCACGGACAAATTTGTCCAGATCAAGAATAGGTTGAAGGCTGCCGCGGATCGACAGAAGAGTTATGCAGATAACCGAAGGAAACCGCTGGAGTTTCAAGTTGGTGATAGGGTTATGCTGAAGGTATCACCATGGAAGGGCGTTGTAAGGTTTGGAAAAGGGGGAAAGTTGAGCCCGCGCTATATAGGTCCCTTCGAAGTCGTCTCTAGAGTTGGACCAGTCGCGTATAGGCTCAAGTTGCCACAGGAGTTGATTGGAGTCCATGACGTATTTCATGTCTCCAACCTGAAAAAGTGTCTGTCTGATGAGACACTAATTATACCCCCTGGAGAAGTTCGAGTGGACGATAAACTAAGGTTTATCGAAGAACCAGTGGAGGTTCTGGATCGGAAAACCCAGAAACTCAGGAGGAGTAAGATTGAGTTGGTCAAGGTCCGTTGGAATTCTAAGCGTGGACCCAAGTTCACCTGGGAGCGACAGGACCAAATGCAACAGAAATATCCTCACCTCTTTCCCCTGAGTGCGAAAACGAAACCTGTGAAGTAGAATTTCGGGGACGAAATTCCCTAAACAGGGGGAGACTGTGACACCCGGCCTTTCAGGCCGTACCGGACAATAGTAATCTGTGTAGTAAACATGTAACATGACTATTTGTGACTGACTGTGATGTTAATATATGATATTTGATGTGTTGGTAATTTTAGATGTGCATGAAAATTATGTTGGCAACGATAAAACTAACGCTTATCGCGTAACGTTTAAAATGCGAAACGAACGTCGGTGACCACCCGATCAGTGTTAAAATCCTAAAAATAGTCTGTTATGATTAGAATAATAATTTTAATCATATCCGTGTGGAAAAATAATTTAAAACGCTAAGAAACTCTATTTTTCGAGTTTGAGCGCGTACCACGCGATACTGTGCGAATTAAACAAAATACCGTCAACGCAGCCAGTCAAGGCAACTGGTAATTATTTCAGTAATAATTTTAAGTGATTATTTTTATAGAATGATAAAAATAATTTAAAACGCACTAAAACGGGATTAAAACGCTAGATAAAATACCTGGTATCCAGTAAAATACCTGTTTTTGAGCTAATTTACATACAATATGTATATGTATATGTATATGTATAATTTGAGAGAGAGAGGGCATGGGTGGCGGCACATAGGGCTTCCATGTTTCTCTTGTTTCTAGCAAATGGACACATGTCCATCATTGAGATATGTGAGAATGATTAAATATACCAATATGCCTCTACATTCACTCATAATTCCCAAGACACAATTCAAAAACTCCTCTCTCTCTCTCTCTCTCACTTGCATATTCTCGGCCGAACACCCCCATTACACACCAACATTTCATTTCCAAATCGAAATCATGAAGATTCAAGGGCTTTACATGGTGATTTCAAGCTTGTAAGGAGGTTTGGAGGTGATTTCAAGTAGATTCAAGCAAGAACAAGACCCTAAATCATCATCTTTATCAAAAACCCATTAAAAATCTTGAAGGTATAATATATTTTCCTTAAACATTGTTCTTGATTCATAATAATAAAGAAAATAGTAAAAGTTTCTCTTGATTCTTGAATCTAAACACTAACTTGAATCTAACAAACAAATGAGTTTTGGACAAAATAAAAATGGGTATGTGTATGTACGTGTATATGGCCGAAAATTATGTAGGTGTATGTGTTTAGTTGTGTTTTGATTTTTGTTTAAAGATCTTTGATTAATTTGAGTTGAATCATGAAAACTAAGTACATGCATGTGTTGAAAAAGTATCATATAAGAAGGTTCTGAAAAGGGTCATGTGATTTATGATGAATATCATGAAAAGTGAACTTTTGGAAGTTCATATGTATGTATATGTGTGCCGTATATGTATATGTATATATGTATGCATGTATGTTCAAGTTGTTGTGTAATCATAAAAGTAAAGGATCTAAGTATGAATGAACATGAATGATTAAAGGATTAAAGTGATATGTATGATATTGAAAGAATAATATGTTAGTGAGGTTTTGATGCATTGAGATCATATTAGATGATAAAGTTATGATATGAGCATACTAGATGCAAATACTTAGACATGCATGATGATATATGATCTTAAAAAGGTGATTTGGGTATGATTGAGTAAAAATCAGTTATGAGCAGATTATAAACACTAAAATGAAGTTATTTTAAAGTGTTTAGTGATTTATAACTTTGTCATAATGTTTGCTAGCTTTGCATGTTGTACATGGTGCGTTAAAAGTTGTAAAATATGCGAAATCGCATGATTTATGTGACTTATACAAAAAACTGCACTAATCTGATTATAACTATTGTTTTAATCAGTAAATAACATGTATTGTGTTAAAATATCAAGTCGTTTCGAGTTGGGATGATTACGTTAACATTTAACGCAAAACTATGCGTTAAAACGGTCAAAAATCGGCTTTTCAAGTGATTTTGATAAAACTGATTTAGAACAGTAAGTAAACTGATATTTTTAGTTTAAAAATAAGTGTTTTAACTAGTTTTGAGTTTACTTGGTGTTTGGTTGGTCATACGTGACTTCCGACGCCCGAAAACGTTACCGAATCGCTAAAATACGCATTTTTCAATATACACTGGTATGGGTAAAATTTTGGGTAAACCTTATGTGTTAAAATGTGTTATGTGATTTAAACATGAGAATGTGAAAATATGTTAAGTTTTTAACATGATATTAGGAATCTAGCTTATGCATGTATATTTGTGCGTTCTGTGCGGTAGAAACGGTAGAAACGGTAGAAATCACGTTAAATGTGTAACTTGTTTGTCGAGCATGAAATTTAATACATATGAGATATTTTATGTATATTTTCTTTAAAAACGACAAAATATATAAGTTAGCAATATTTCGCGTGTTTCGGTGTTAAATTATATGAACGTTTATGTATATATATCTATACTACTTTAATAAGCATATCCAAGGGATAGCATGGTAATTATGTTAATGTGTTGAAAACACACTTAATGCACAATGTACAAGATTTAAAGCACAAAAAAACACAAATAATTTACCCTTCAACTGATTCATCTTGGGCCGTCCATTTATCTCACTTTTCACACGGATCGCCATCTTCAGCCGTCCCCTTCAATTCACACGGATCAAAGCTTCATCAGACCTTCTATCTCTCTCACAACTCACACATCTCACAAGCTTCATCAGACCTTCTCTCTCTCACCTTCTCTCTCGGGCGACTCAGGAACATCATCCACCTTCTCTCTCGGGCGACTCAGAATCAGAGTCAGAATCTTCAATGGGCTCAAGGGAAAGCGGGTGAGGATCGGGTACATGTTTCGGAGGAGCACGGGTGGGTTTTCGTGGGGATTTATGATGGGTTTAACGGTCCGGATTCACCAGATTATCTGTTGTCGAATTTGTATCCTGCTGTCGCTCTTCTTCATTTGAGTTCTCCCATGGAGAAATCTGATGAACTTCTCCTGCGAGTTCTAAAGTCGTTGCCATTAGGTTTCTACTCAGGTAATAAAGTCAAATCTTACATTTTTTAGATACTCAGTAACTGGTTCAGGGTCTTTTTCTTTTTAGTGAGTCTATCTTGACCTAATTTTTCTTTCATTGAATTTGTTTTTGTTAGTTTGACTTTGATTATCAGATCTGTCTCGGATCAACACCGTTGATTAGTGGTTGAGACTAAAAGGTACATACTTTGTTAAGCCATTAAGGTGTTGGTGAGTAAATAACTGGATCTGGATTTTCCTGTCAAGAATCATTTATTAGTTTGTTTCTTTTTTTTCCTTATTTTATATTATAAATAATCTTTGTTGCTTGCAGGTTTCGATTTGGGTAAATAACTGGATCTGGATTTTCCTTCTTGGTGTCGATTCGAGCTTCACTGGTTTCGATTACAACGCTTAATTAAGGCTTTTTATCTCTATTAGGGTTTAGAAGGTTTGTGTTGTTTCATTTTATTAATTGTTTTACTTTGTGGAGGGTTTTGAATTTTGAAACTTATGTCTGTATTTTTTCATGTTAGTTTAATTGTTGAGTTCAGGGCTTCTTATCATGAAGCTTGCCATGAAAAGTCTCTACCAAGGTATTATTTAATTTAAGCTTGTGGAGTTTTGATTTATGTGAAATATGGTTTGGTTTTACTGATTTTAAGTAGCTAAAATGTTAGTTACATTATTTGATCATCTTGGTTAGTTAACAAAAAGGAAGATCATACTTTCAGATTCCAATTAAATGCTTCAAAAATGTTGTTGTTGGCTTGGTTATTTTAAACTTACGTGATAGATTTTGTGGTAACAAACATAGACATTAAGTTTGATTAATCCTTACTTTCCTTTTATACATTGAGTTTATACATATTGACTACCCGATGTATCTGCATGTTTATGTTTGCAAGTTTTGTTATTTCCCCTGTTTTATTCATCACATACATAACATTTAATCAAATCTAAAATTTAACTAAAACTATTATATGGTTAGTGTATATGTTTCGGCTAATCATGTGTTTTTTTAATTTAAATTTAAGTATAAGTTATTCAACTTTGTTCAACTTAATTATGTTAAGTGGAACACATTTGCTATTTTGTTTTTAACTTGATTTCAGATTCACTATAGAAGCATGTCCGGATCTGATAGGTTTATTTACAAGCCCATTCAAGAATTTTACAAGCCCAGTTCTGATAGGTTTATTTACAATGCTATTTTGACACTTCTCTTTTACCTTTATTTGAGTTTTTCGGATTTGATTGTTCGGTGTGCAGATGGCGATTTCATCAATGTGCGAGCGAAGGAGATGCTTCAACTCTGTTTCATAACGCTAGAGAGTTCGGCGATCGGAGATAATGTTATAATGGGAACATCATCTGAGGTATAGTTATAAAATATACACATGAACTGAAAGGGGGTGTCTTGATTTGTGTTATGGAAGTGATTATCTATATTTCAGCAAGCATATTCTAACAATTAGATAAAAGCATATGGATTGTGGGTAGTGTACATAATTAGTAAATAGTAATTTATAAAAAAAATGATTGAAGAAATCTTTTACACCTGATAAAACTTAAAATTGAGCCATTTTGAACCGTTATCGTTTCTCCCGATTTGCTGCCCCAAACACAGAAAGTGGGGTGTTTGGTTTCTTATTTTTGGTCCCCAAAGCCTATTTTGGGTGACAATGATACGGGGGTATGCCCCTTTGGATGATGTATTTATTTTTGTGTGTGTTTAATATACTTTGTCGGGCAATGCCCTTTACCCAAAAAAAATGTTATTTTAATATACCTGTTTATCTTGTTGCCACTCACAGTTGTAGCGTTGACCTTATTTTGAAATTTGAGTAGTGCCTGAACTCATGCAACTCTAATGGCCATGAAATACAAGGGGCCTGGCTGCAAGGTTAAAATTTTTGTATTTTAACAAACAATACTACCATAAGACTATGGGGATTGGGTTGGGGCGTGGGTTGGCTGAAAACGGCCAAGCCACCAACCCGGGGGCTTGGGTTGGGGCGTGGCCCAAGGGGCGGGAGTTTGAAGCCGGGCGTGGGGCGGGCTAGCGATCCTATGTGGCGGGCTCCTATTCGCTTTGTTGGCCATGTCCTATTCGTTTTTTTTAATAAACTGCCAAGCCACGCCCCAACCCAAGCCCCACCATACCCCACGGTCTAACAATGTCTACATAAATACTTATTTACAGATTTAAAGAAAAATGAGCACTAATCATTATGTATTTTTTATTATTACTATCACAACTTTATTGTGCATCTTACATACTAACAGACACAGATATTCACTTGCCCAATAATAAGTTTACCGTGGTATTACAAAGGATGCGTTGTTGCAATAGGAAACTAACAATCAGATCTTCTGTGTTAGTCTGCATTGATCATCAATTCGGAGAGCAACCAAAGTTTATATAGAACTATATACATATACGAACATAAGCTAACTTTTTTCCATATGAACACAATGATAGTGATAAAACTACCGCACTTGACATAATGCACTTAATTTCATATAATAATGTTTAGTAATCGTATGTATTAGAAATAAATAAAGTTAAGCGATCATTATACTATAAATAAATCAATTATATTTCTTCAAAAAATAAATGACTTTGTCCGAATTTATTATCATTTATAGTAAGAATAAAAAAGTTTAAAATGACAAACCGATCAGTATAAGCTCTTTAATTTATAAAGTTGATATTATACTATTTGAAATGATTCAATAAACTACAATTAAGATAAAATATGAAGGAAAATCATATATTTTATCGTATCAAGGTAATTGAGATGTGTAAGTCTTATTAGTAATAGGGGTGAGCAAATACACATAACCGACCCAACCCGACCGTTACCCGACCCGAAACCCGAAAGTATTGAAAATGCAGAACCGAAATCTTGACATCATTTATAAATCGGGTATCGGTTTAAAGCTTAGTCGGGTATATCGGTTCCCTTAAAACACCCGAACCAGATTTCATCTCTACATAGAAGTTCGAGAGCATTAGTTCTTCACTTCATATCTGTTCCATGTACAAAAGTATATCACCAAAGAATCGATAAACTAACAGAAAAACCAGTGCCAACATATCACGAATAAGAAAACTAACTTAAGTACTTTACAATATATTACGAGACGACTGATAAACTAACGGTAACGAGTATCCTATAGTAAATCGCCACTCCCGCCGCATTGCGCGGGTAAATGGCTAGTATATATATATATATATATATATATATATATATATATATATATATATATATTACGACGCGCAAATCGTAGATATATTGCGTAAAAACGGGAAAGTTAATGGATTTGCACAATAATGGTCACCAATAAAATCGTTCAAGTCGCAAAATCATAAAAATATATATATGGACTCATGTATATATTAATGTGCCAACATAATCCAAAAATAACAACTTTTCGAGATAATCTCAAAGTTATGTGATAATTCTAAGAAACAGAGAAACTTAGGATTTTTGTGTTATGTATATTGATTTAGAATCATTCCTATATATATATATATATATATATATATATAATAGGACGTGTAGAAATTCATCACTGGGATTGCGCTATTTAAAATACGCACCCAAAGGTGAGTGTCACTAAACCCCTCTTTTACTGCTTTGTATATATTTTGGGGGTAGAACACGTCAATAAAAGGGTTTAATAATGTTTTTGAAATAAAACATACCTTTTAATATAAAATATACATTTTCGTTGAAAATATATGAAATTTGATAAGTCATACGTTTCGAAGTCAAACGTTTTTTATGAATGAATATTGAAAGTACGGTATTTCCTAAGCGAAACACGACCGTACGGTTGGGGACGAATTCCGGATTGGGTCTCAATAAAAGAGTGACAGAGGAATTCGTACAACATCGTGTATTAAATTGTCATATTAGTAGGATATATATATTGTACGTGAGGCAGACATCATATGGTTCATTGAGATAGGACCCTGCGCCCATGATGTCGTTTAATCATTTAAGTAATGTATGCGAGGAATTGTTGGTAGATCTATCGGGTTGACAACCCCGCTGTGACCGGTCGCCCCGTGTCAAGTCAAGCGACGAATTTGGATTCTATTTATTGTCTAGCATTGATTATCCCTGCATGGTTAATATATAGTTCGTATCGTCTAGCTAACATACGAGTCTGAAAATTGACACAATAATTTAATATACAAAACATGGGCAGTAACAATATTGTCGGGTTCATGAAACTGCGACGGAAGGCCCGTGGATTTTATTAAGGAAGTAAAACGGACTTTCAAAATTATATGGATGTTTTCAAATAAACACCTAAACAGAAAGTTTCCTTAGAATAAAATTTGTTTGTAAGTGAATATGTGAACTCACCTTCCTTTGTGTTGACACTTGATTTTTAACGTGTTCTACAGGTACTTGAGTTCGGCTTCGGGAAATCATGGCGTATCTTGTGTTTGATGATGCATGTTGTTTTACTTAAATATGTTGGACAACTTTTAAACTATCTAGGACGTTTGTAATAAGATCCGCAAGGATCAAAACAACTTAACTTATGTGGTTGTGTCGTGACTTTAAAATGTAATGTGTAATACTTATATTTTAAAATATGTGAAAATGTCCAACAAATGAGTGCATCGTCCGACAATGTATAAATGGGCACCATCTCATTTTCAAATCCAAATCATGAAGATTCAAGGGCTTTACATGGTGATTTCAAGCTTGTAAGAAAGTTTGGAGGTGCTTTCAAGTAGATTCAAGCAAGAACAAGGCCTTATATCACCATCTTTATCAAAAACCCACTAAGAATCTTGAAGGTATAACATATTTTCTTTAAATATTATTCTTGATTCATAATGATAAAGAAGATAGTGAAAGTTTCTCTTGATTCTTGAATCTAAACATTAACTTGAAAACTACAATGAATGAGATTTTAAACAAAATAAAAACTGGTGTATGCATGTATGTATATATGGCCGAATGTGTATGTATGTATGTGTATAAGTTGTATTTTGAATTTTTGATGAAAGACTTCTTGGTTATTTGATTTCTTGAAAAGTATCAAGCATGAAGGAATTTTTAGTTGTCATACAAGAATGTTCTAAAGTGATTAGAGATTTGAAAGTGATATATTGAAAAGTAAATTTTTGGAAATATGTGTGTGTATATATATTTCATATATATGTATGTATATATGTATGCATGCATGTAAAAGTTGTTACATAATCTTAAATGTGAAAGATCTTAGCATGAATGAACATGAATGATTTGAATGATCATGGTGATATGTGTAATATTTGTAAGAACATGATGTTAGTAAACTTTAAAGCATGATTTGATCATAAGTGATGGTAATGATGTTGTGTGAGTGCATTAGATGCACATATGTGAACTTATATGAATATGTGAAGGCATGAAATGATCATATGATTATGACTTCATAAAAATCAGATTTAATCAGAATATAAACACTAAAATAAAGTTATTTTAAAGTGTTTAGTGACATATAACTTTGTCATGATGTTTACTAGCCTTGCATGTTGTACTTGGTGCTTTAAAAGTTGTAAAATACATGAAATCGCATGATTTATGTGACTTACACAAAAACTGCACTAATCTGATTATAACGACTATTTTAATTAGTAAATAACATGTATTGTGTTAAAAAAAATCAAGTTTTTTCGAGTTGGGATGATTATAGTAACGTTTAACGCAAAACTATGCGTTAAAACGGTCAAAAATCGGCTTTTCGAATGATTTTTATAAAACTGATTTAGATCAGTAAGTAAACTGATATTTTTAGTTTAAAAATAATTATTTTAACTAATTTCAAGTTTACTTGGTGTTTGGTTGGTCATACGTGACTTCCGACGCCCGAAAATGTTACCGAATCGCTAAAATACGCATTTTTCAATGAACACTAGTATGGGTAATTTTTGGGTGAACCTTATGTGTTAAGATGTGTTATGTGATATAAACATGTGAATGTGAAAATGTGTTAAGTTTTAACGTGATATTAGAAATTTAGCTTATGCATGTATGCTTGTGCGTTTTGTGCGGTAGAAATGGTAAAAATCGCGGTAAATGTGTAACTGTTTGTCGAGCGTGAAAATTTGGTACATATAAGATATTTTATGTATACTTTCTTTAAAAATGACAAAATATATAAGTTCACAAGATTTCACGTGTTTCGATAATAATTTATGTGAACGTTTATGTATATATATTACGACGCGCAAATCGTAGATATATTGCGTATAAACGGGAGTGTTAACGGATTTACATGATAACGGTCACCAATAAAATCATTCGAATCGCAAAATCTTAAATATATATATATATATATATATATATATATATATATATGTGAACCCATATATATACTAACGTGCCAACATAATAAAAAACGATAACTTTTCGAGAAAACCTCAAAGTTATGTGACAATTCTAAGAAACGGAGAAACTTAGGATTTTTGTGATAAATACATTGATTTAAAATCGTTCCTATATATATATAATAGGACGTGTAGAAATCAATCTCTGGGATTGCGCTATTTAAAATACGCACCCAAAGGTGAGTGTCACTAAACCCCTCTTTTACTGCTTTGTATATATTTTGGGGGTAGAACACGCCAATAAAAGGGTTTAATAATGTTTTTGGATTAAAACATACCTTTTAATATAAAAAATATATATATATTTTCGTTGAAAATATATGGAGTTTGATAAATCATACGTTTCGAGATAAAATGTTTTTGATGAATGAATGTTTGGAGGAAAAATTGGGATGGTACGGTGTTTCCGAGGAGAAACAGACCGTAAAGTTGGAACGAATACTGCCTGGTCTCAAGAGATGGGATTCAGGGGATTCGTACAACTTCGTATATTAAATTGTCCTATTAGTAGGATATAATATATATATATATATTGTACTTGAGGCAGACATCATATTGGTCTCAAAATGGACCCTGCGCCCATGATGTCGTTTAATCTATTAAGTAAATGTACGCGAGGAATTGTTGGTAGATCTACCGGGTTGACAATCTCGTCGTGACCGGTCGCCCCGTGTCAAGTCAAACGACGAATTTAGATTCTGGTTATTGTCTAGCATTGATTATCCCTGCATGGTAAATATATAGTTCGTATTGTCTAGCTAACATACGAGTCTGAAAGTTGACGCTATGAATTTAATATACAAAACTTGGGTAAGAGCTTAATGTCGGGTTTTTGAACTATGACGGATGACCCATGGATTTTAATAAGGAAGTAAAACGGACTTTCTAAAAATTATATGGATCTTTTAAAATAAACACATAATCAAAAAGTTTTCCTTTGGAATGAATTGTTTGTATGTGAATATGTGAACTCACCTTCCTTTGTGTTGACACTTGATTTTAACGTGTTCTACAGGTACTTGAGTTCGACTTCGGGAATCATGGTGTATCTTGTGTTTGATGATGCATGTTCTGTTATTTGAAGATGTTGGACAACTTTTAAACTTTATGGGACGTTTGTAATAAGATCCGTGAGGATCAATGACAACTTTGTAGGACTCTGTATGCCCAAGACACATATTAAATTGATGTGGCTAGTACGTTATGATCCAAGTCGAGTCATACCCAATAACAAGCTAGACAAACACTTATATTATTTATTTGTGATATGATCAAACAAATAAATATTAACACTTACAATATTTAGAAATTGGTGTTCTAAATAATTACACTTGAGAAACCAATAAATTATGTGGATAATTTATTATGAGAGAATATTTTATTTTGTTATTTAATAAGTTAAATAACAATTTTAAAAGAGGTGCATAAAGTCTTGAAAACATATAGTGTTTATTTTTATAAAGGTTATAAAAATAAATAAGACTTTATTTAATAAAGTAAAATTGTTTTTTTTAAACACCCACCTAGGGCCGGCCCCCCTTTCTCTCTAACCAAAGAAATTGGTCCAATATCTTTTCATGCATTTTGCATGTGGAAGAAGCCTCTTGATTGGGCAAAAAGGAGGTGGCTCTTCTCTCATCATTTATATATTTTGTATGACAAAAATATAAAGAAGATAGACATAATCTCAAAGTGTAGAGCTGAATTTTTTCTCTAAAAATTTCGGCCATAGAAGGGTTCCAAGGAGCTTTTCGGTTTCGTTTCAAGTGTTAAATCCTAGCTATTTCGTGGTGTTTTGTTGGAAGCTTGGGGTATACAAGCTTGAGGCCTTCTACTCTTGAAGGCAACCATTCTTGAAGCATCATCCGTTTCATTCTCATTACTCCAAGAAGGTAGTTTTTCTAAACACCCTATGGTTGTATTTGATAGTATGCATCTTCATATATGGATCCGGGTTTTGGGATTTTACTTATAAATGAAATTTATATCCTAAAAGTAACATGTTTTAAACATAATTTCCGCTGCATTTTTATTTCATAAGGATGAAATTGCTTTGATAAACATGTTAAAATCCCATCAATGGTATCAGAGCCGCTTATATGAGTGCATGCTTCAATAGATTAAAAAATTTCGGGTTTCGGGTTTGAATAGAACCCTATGGCCGAAAATTTTAACATGGTTAACCCCTTGTTTTTCAAGATTATTTTCTTACATGCATAAGAGAATCTTGAAAAATTTATTTCATATGGATGATTTGTTTGTTTGGACAAAACTTACCTTTTCGGTTTTTTTAACATAGCCGAAAATGTTTACAAAAGGGAACCATTTTTTTATGCTCCTTGAAATTAATATATATATATTTGGATATATATTTTGGTGCATATGACCTAGCCATGACCTTGTGTTGAATGATTGTGTTGTGATTTATTATTTCAATGGGTTGTAATAATTATTATTTTGTTCTTCCATTAGAAGATATGTAATTTATTTATTTTCATTTGGCATGTAAAATAAATAGATTAGGTGCATGTTATTTTACTAGAAAAAATGTATTAGGATATATTTTGTAAAAGAAGATGCACACAAAAATGCGGTTTTGGTTTGGACCATAATATTCAGTCCAAAGAACTTCATCGTTCTCAATGGGATTTTAACCCGATAACCAAAACTCATTTTTGGAGTCCAAAGGAGTTTGGAGCTGAAAAAAAAAGACTTTTGGAAGCTCAAAGAAGGTGGAGAAATCACAACACAAGAAGGAGACTTGAAGCATTTGGATGCGGGATCAAGTGGGAGTTCAACAACACATTGCTTGTGTCATTTTTCACCCGTTAGGAAGGATCTTTTGGCACACTTGTTTCGGCTAACAAGTGTTGTCAAAATAGTTGGCTATGGTTATGCACCTATTGTTATGCTTGTATGGTTGTTTATTTTGTTGTTTAGATGATATGTAGATATGCATGACTTAACAAACTAATAATCAACAACAAGCGTAAAATTGGTTCTTGACAAAATCATTAAAATGTTTAATAAAGGTTTTATTAAAAATTAATGATTTTATAATAAAATGGGTTTTATTAAAAGAACCTTGAAAATTTGTTTTCACCAAATTACCATTGTTTTGAATGCATGCAAATGTATGGTACATAATATTTTCTAAACTAGAATTTTGAAATATTAAAAACCCTTTTATAAAACAAGTCAAACACCATCCTTTTATACAACACTCGAAACACTTGGGAACTCTTATTGTGGGATAAAGGTCACCTAACCACATTTGAGGGAACTTGTATGTTCGAGGTGGGTTTACCATGTTTGTGGGATAAAGGTCACCTAACCACTTATGTGAATAAACTCACACGTGTGTGTAAGTTGGACGACTTGATTTGGAAACCATGAACTTAGGGTCACCGAAGCATGGGGAACAAAGGTGTTAATGGGATTAAACATGCCAACTAAACATAAAGATGTTTAACCGATCCCATATGGCTAGAAGTTGCAAAGAGTTGCAATTGTCAAACGTTGACTACCTTGTTAATTTTAAATAGAGGGATAAAGGTCACCTAACCAATATTTAAATGTAACGTTGGATTCTAGATTTTAATTATTAATTGTCTTTAAGACACAAAAGGGTATTAATGATTAAAATATAATAATATCGAAAATACTAAAATTGAACTTGTTAAATTTTGTAGATGGCCGCTAACAATGCAAACCCGACTAACCAAATCGTCCGAAACCTATCACTAAGAACCATCCTTGAAAAGGATCGTCTCAACCATAACAACTTCATGGATTGGTTTCGAAACTTGAGAATCGTTCTCAAGCAAGAGAAGATATCCTATGTGTTGGACGATCCTATTCCCGATGAACCTAACGTGGAAGATGTGGAAGCCTACAATGATTGGGTTAGGTTTACCGAGGACTCCATGCAAGCCTCATGCCTCATGTTGGGAACTATGATTCCTGAAATTCAAAAGGATTTTGAACATCACGGGGCATACGACATGATTACCCAGTTAAAGGAAATGTTCCTACAACAAGCAAGGGTAGAATGCTTCGAAACTGTTCGAGCGCTTCATGCATGTCGAATGGAGGAAACCCAATCGGTATCATCTTATGTTCTCAAGATGAAAAGCCACATTGATCGCCTCGAACGGCTAAATTGTCCCGTCTCTAAAGAGTTGGCTACGGATTTGATCCTCAACTCTTTAACAAAGAAATTTGAGAGTTTTGTAATGAATTGCAACATGAATGGATGGGACAAGAGCATTGGTGAGCTTCATGCAATGCTCAAAACGGCCGAAGCAGGAATGGGCAAAAAGGCTTTACCCGTCCTAGCGATCAATGAAGGAGGCAACAAGAAGAGGCCCCACCCCGACTCTAAAGCAACCTATGCTAAAAGAAAGGGACACGTCAAGGGAAAGGGAAAGGGAAAAGCTAAAGCAGAACCCACCAAACCGAAGGAGAAGAAGCAAAAGGTTGCTACAAATGACCCATGTTTTGAATGTGGTGAGATAGGAGATTGGAAGAGAAATTGTCCGACCTATCTCAAAGAGTTGAAAAACAAGAGGGATGCAGGGCAAACCTCAGGTACTATCTTTATGATACATGTTGAGCTTAATGTTATTTCTTCAAGCACATGGGTACTAGATACCGAATGTGGAACTCATATTTGCAATTCGTTGCAGGGGTTCAAAAGAAATAGACATTACAAGAAGGGAGACGCTAGTCTCTTCATGGGCAACGGAGCAAAGGTTGATGTCGAAGCTCAAGGAGACTACGTTTTAGAGCTTCCAAGTGGTTTGGAAGTTATTTTGAAGAATGTTTTGTATGCTCCTAGTTTAACTAGGAACATAATTTCAGTTTCCCTTTTAAGACAATGTGGTTTTAATTTTGAATTTGTTAACCAAGACATTTATGTTTCTATGAATGATGTGTTTTATTTTAAAGCTATGTCTTTAAATGGTATTTATGAATTAGATCATGATAACGCATCATATGACAGCTCAATGTACCAAGTAACCAACAAGAAACTCAAAATGGATTTGAGTGATTCCTACCTTTGGCATTGTCGCCTTGGACATATAAGCAAGAATCGCATGCATACACTTCAGAAAAATGGTCTTTTGAATACAAATGAAGATAATTCATTTGATGTATGCGAATCTTGTTTGCAAGGCAAAATGACCAAGACACCCTTTAGTGGAACTTTTGAAAGGGCAAAAGACTTACTAGGTATCATACATTCGGATGTATGTGGTCCTTTTAAGCCAATGACTAGGAATGGTGAAAGATACTTCATTACCTTTATCGACGACTATAGTCGTTATGGTTATGTGTATTTACTAAGACACAAGGATGAAGCATTTGAAATGTTCAAAGACTTCAAAAGTGAAGTAGAAAATCAACTCAAGAAAACAATCAAAGTCCTTCGCACCGATAGAGGAGGTGAATACCTTAGTGGTGCTTTTCAAGATCATCTTAGAAGTTGTGGGATTATCTCACAACTTACTCCACCTGGAACACCACAACACAATGGTGTGTCCGAAAGGAGAAATCGAACTCTATTAGATATGGTTCGATCTATGATGGCTAGAAGCACATTACCTCTATCATTTTGGGGTTACGCCTTGCTCTCCACAGTCCGTATACTAAATATGGCCCCAACCAAGAAAGTGGAAAAGACACCTTTTGAAATATGGCATGGAAACCCTCCATCATTATCATTCTTAAGGGTTTGGGGTTGTGAAGCTTATGTTAAGCAATACACTCCAAATAAATTGGAAGTCCGATCTACTAAGTGTATCTTTGTAGGATATCCTAAAGATGATATAGGATACTATTTCTACGACCCAACCGAGCAAAAGGTATTTGTTGCTCGAAAGGGTAAGTTCTTAGAAGCTAAATTCCTTATGGAAGGAACTAGTGGTAGAACAGTGGAACTTGAGAAGGATCAAGAACCACAAGACGATACACGTTTGGTTGATACTAGCGCTCAACAAGAGGTTGTTGAAAACGATCAAGAGGTTGATCAAAACACACAAAATGTTCGCAGATCTGCTAGAATTAGTAATCCACCTGAAAGATATGGATTTTACATGGATGGATGCTATGTGGTAGATTCAGATGAACCAACCACATACCATGATGCAATGTCAAAATCCGATTGTGACAAATGGCTTGAAGCCATGAACATAGAGATGCAATCCATGTATGACAACCAAGTTTGGGAATTGGTTGTGCCACCACTTAACTCTAAAGTAGTTGGAAGTAAGTGGGTTTTCAAGAAGAAAACATATATGCATGGTAACTTGGATACTTACAAAGCAAGACTTGTAGCAAAAGGTTTTACTCAAACTCAAGGGATTGATTATGATGAGACCTTCTCGCCTGTGGCAATGCTAAAGTCAATCAGGATATTATTTGCCATAGCTGCATATTATGACTATGAGATCTGGCAATTGGATGTCAAAACGGCTTTTCTTAATGGATATCTTGATGAAGATGTCTATATGGTTCAGCCTGAAGGTTTTGTCGATCCAAAACATCCTGACAAAGTATGCAAGTTAAAGAAATCAATCTATGGATTGAAACAAGCATCTAGAAGTTGGAATCATCGTTTTGATGAAGACATTAAGAATTTTGGATTCATCAAGAACGGTGATGAAGCTTGTGTGTATAAGAAAGCTAGTGGGAGCATCATCACTTTCTTAGTACTGTATGTCGATGACATTCTACTATTTGGGAATGACATTCCAACCATGGAAAGTGTAAAAGCTTGGCTTGGAAGTTGTTTTTCCATTAAGGATCTTGGTGAAGTCGCCTACATTCTGGGAATAAAGGTCTATAGGGATAGATCAAGGCGCTTGATAGGTTTAAACCAAAGTGCATACATTGACAAAGTCTTGAATAGGTTCCAAATGGAGAACTCTAAGAGAGGTTTTGTACCTATTCAAAAAGGGACAATATTGAACACATCTCAATGTCCAAGCTCAAAGGATGAGCAACAGAAAATGAAAAGAATCCCATATGCGTCAGCTATAGGATCCATCATGTATGCAATGATATGCACCAGACCGGACGTGTCATGCGCCTTGAGCATGACGAGTAGATACCAGCAGAATCCAGGTAACAGTCATTGGATGGCTGTTAAAAGTATATTGAAATATCTTAGGAGGACTAAGGATATGTTCTTAATATATGGATCTGGTGAGGAGGAACTCGTTGTAAAGGGTTACACGGACATGAGTTTCCAAACCGATCGAAGTGATTCTCGATCGCAATCGGGGTATGTCTTCATTTTAAATGGTGGAGCAGTCTCTTAGAAGAGCTCAAAACAAGACGTGGTAGCATTGTCCACTACAGAATCAGAATACATCGCCGCTTCATTGGCAGCCCAGGAAGCTGCATGGCTGAAGAAATTTATAGCCGACCTAGGGGTGGTCCCAACCATTCAAGACCCCCTAGAGATCTTTTGTGACAACGAGGGTGCGATTGCTCAAATCAAGGAACCTCATGCGCACCAAAAGACTAGACATATCGAGCGGAGATTCAACTACATAAGGGATGAAGTTGAAAAAGGAAAGATATGTATCTGCCAAGTTCACACCGATCAAAACATTGCGGATCCACTCACGAAGCTCCTTGACAGGGGAAAACATGAGGGTCATACATGTTCCTTAGGACTTCGATATTCTAGTGATTGGATTTGATCTATTTTGTATTTGGATATTGAAACAATTGTTATTTTAACTCTTTTATGGTATTTCGAGTTACGTTTCATATTAGCATGTTTAAATCCGTGAATAAGTTAATTATTCTAAATGTCCGTAGTCGATCATAATTGTGGGAACAAATATGAATGCAAGACTATTATGAACTTGGATTTGTGGATATTCATTTAGAATGAATATAGAGCAAAGTGTTGCTACCAAAGTTCATAGATATTTGTGGGATATAAAAATTGGACTGACTCGATCTCAAATATTACTGCATGGAATCATTTGTGATTGATCATAAGTAAATTTTGAATTAAGGCGAATATCATAGTATCCTCTGACCTGAGATACATATTGGGTCTTGATATTCACCAAATATTATGCCTTGACTTATTTCTTCGCTGTCAGTAATATGACAGTACATAAGGCTGAGCTCAGGTGTGGTACAAGGTGATTGTGAGAGACGTATGTAGTCAAGATGGGATTTGTTCCTCTTATTCGTTGAGAGTAAGATGTCTAAGGCCTGCTAAAGTTAAATCAACAGGGAGTGATCACTCTGTGTCTCTGGATTTAACATGACATCTGTAACGAAAGGATAAATGATAGATTCACCTAAATCATGTTCAAGTAAGGGACTTGAAAGGGATGATGTTAATGAATGGCAAATATAGTCATACGTATTGGGGGTAGTAAACCGTAGTTAGGCGTCATTTACTACTTGCATCAATCATCTATGTATCTTGTGCAAGTGGGAGATTGTAGGACTCTGTATGCCCAAGACACATAATAAATTGATGTGGCTAGTACGTTATGATCCAAGTCGAGTCATACCCAATAACAAGCTAGACAAACACTTATATTATTTATTTGTGATATGATCAAACAAATAAATATTAACACTTACAATATTTAGAAATTGGTGTTCTAAATAATTACACTTGAGAAACCAATAAATTATGTGGATAATTTATTATGAGAGAATATTTTATTTTGTTATTTAATAAGTTAAATAACAATTTTAAAAGAGGTGCATAAAGTCTTGAAAACATATAGTGTTTATTTTTATAAAGGTTATAAAAATAAACAAGACTTTATTTAATAAAGTAAAATTGTTTTTTTTAAAACACCCACCTAGGGCCGGCCCCCCTTTCTCTCTAACCAAAGAAATTGGTCCAATATCTTTTCATGCATTTTGCATGTGGAAGAAGCCTCTTGATTGGGCAAAAAGGAGGTGGCTCTTCTCTCATCATTTATATATTTTGTATGACAAAAATATAAAGAAGATAGACATAATCTCAAAGTGTAGAGCTGAATTTTTTCTCTAAAAATTTCGGCCATAGAAGGGTTCCAAGGAGCTTTTCGGTTTCGTTTCAAGTGTTAAATCCTAGCTATTTCGTGGTGTTTTGTTGGAAGCTTGGGGTATACAAGCTTGAGGCCTTCTACTCTTGAAGGCAACCATTCTTGAAGCATCATCCGTTTCATTCTCATTACTCCAAGAAGGTAGTTTTTCTAAACACCCTATGGTTGTATTTGATAGTATGCATCTTCATATATGGATCCGGGTTTTGGGATTTTACTTATAAATGAAATTTATATCCTAAAAGTAACATGTTTTAAACATAATTTCCGCTGCGTTTTTATTTCATAAGGATGAAATTGCTTTGATAAACATGTTAAAATCCCATCAAACTTAACTTATGTGGTTGTGTCGTAGTTTTTAAAATGTAATGTTTAATAACTTATGTTTTAAAATAAGTCAAAATGTCCAACAAATGAGTGCATAGTTCAACAAGATATAAATGGGCACCAACTTCCGTCACCACTACGTTTAATATTCGCTGCGACGTTTTTGGGGTGTGACACAAGTGGCCCCCACCTTCACCATTTTCTTGATTATTATATTAAGTTTTTTTATAAAGATACTAAACATAAGAACCATTGTGTAAATAGATGTTGGAAGAATTATGATAAAGACCCTTAGATTACACTCATTATAACAACATCAAACTTCAAACCAAAAACTCCATCTCCTACCTCCAAACTCACGGCCCAAATACCCCTCTCTTCATCTCCATTTTTCAATCCATTTCAACACAATCTAAGATGGTTAAATCTTTAAGTTCATACCTTCATGTAGAAGTATGTTTATGGCTCACGGTAAGATGTAGTATGTTGTTGATGATTGTTGGTGAAATTTTGGAAAAGAAAATGATATGCTAATAAGCACGGAAACCTCCATTTTCAAGGAAACTATGGCAAATTTTTTGTAAAAATTCAACACTTAGAAAAATATGATTTAACAAGTGTTTACAAGTGATTTTTTTATCATGCTTTTAAATATAAAAGCTGCCATAATTTTTGTTATAAAAATTACAAGTATTGGAGATTGATTTTCAAGAATAAAAATGACTAAGTATATATTTAGTAAAATATTTATTTAGAATTCACAAAATTATGGGCTACATGTATATTGCTTGTATTAGTTATACTAAAAATTAGGAACTTGAAAAATAAAACACCACACAAAAAATACTAAAAATTATAATTTGAAGTATTACAAAAATCACAAGAAAATAAATATATAACTAATGCCCAAATGTTGGACGATTCGGACAATGGAACTTTGGACTATATATATATTCCGGAAATAAATTCGTATCTTGACAAATTTGGTAAACGGTATTTTTTAAGCCGAACAAACGACAAAGTATGAATTTTTACCATTATTATAAGAATATATCATATTTTGTCAAATTTGAAAATATATTATTTTTGGAATGGAAGAAAATATATATTTTCATAAACAACTCAAAAATATATTATTTTGGTGAAAACTAAGAATATATATTTTTCTAACTTTGATCTTAAAAATATATTATTTTTAAAATATATGTGGATGTATACATATTTTTACCAAATGAAATTTTGGATATTTTCTATATAATTCACTTAAAATATATATTTTAAGAATATAAAGTTGGTAATTTTTAAATTATGCAAAAACAATATTCCGGAAAATTATACATAAATTAAGTATAAAATATTTAATAAATACAAGAAAATACGTATTCCTATACGTATAAATACATACCGACATACACTACCAACACTTGGTAAAATACGCATATACAGGTATTATGCACAAATACGGAAATACAAAATAACATACACATAATACAATTATACCTATACTTGAAAATATATATGTGAGAACCGTGTGACAAAACAAGTTAAAATATATTATTTTTAACAATACACCCGAATAATTGTATGGAGATAAATTCAAGTTAAAATATCCTTATTTTAACTAATATATACAAATTTGGAATTATATATAATTATAAAAATTATATATACAACATACACCAAGCGTGTAACTCAAAGTATACCAAAATTCCAAAATAGGTCTTAATAAATAATTAAGGCTAAGAATCGTTACACGACCTAAGTGTCTAATAAAACATAGCAAGTGTGTAGGTAGTGATACGATGCGTGGATAGAGACTTTGAGTACACGAGGCTGCTGACGCAAATTTGTGAGTTCATGTCCCCCTTTCCTCATAACTGTTTTCGGATTTATAACTCTCGGGGGGTGAAATACATGTTTCAATGGTATGGTTTAGCTAAGGAATGAACTATTAGATCTTGTAGATGGGTAGTATCTCTCCTAAGTGCCATTAATCTAGTTAAGACCGAGGGGCAGGAGTGGTAGATCTATCGGGTGTAGCGAGCCCCACTCATGGGTCCTTGTGTGGCGCCATGTAGTGACTATGTCGTTCCCGCCGGATGGACCGGAGGAAATTCTCTAGGTTTGAGCACTTCCTACGCCACCGTACATGTTAATGTCCTACGCCACCGTACATGTTAATGTCCTTGCAAAACATTAATGATCTCTTCATAGATGTCACTTCGAAAGGAGCCATTTTGATGCTGGTGTGATAATTGTTGTTGTAGGAGAATTCAATTAACGGAAGATGTGAATCCCAACTACCACCAAAATCGATCACACAAGCTCTAAGCATATCCTCCAGAGTCTGGATTGTTCTTTCAGATTGACCATCCGTTTGCGGATGATAAACTGTGCTCAGATTAAGTTGGGTCCCCATAGCAGATTGCATGGTTCTCCAAAAATGAGAAGTGAAACGAGCATCTCTGTCAGAAATGATGTTCAAAGGAACACCATGTCGAGCTACTGTTTCATCCACATAGATTTTAGCAAGTTTGTCAGCAGAAAAATCCTCACGGATTGGCAAGAAATGCGCTGACTTAGTAAGACGATCAACAACTACCCAGATGGAATCATGACCTTTCTTTGTGTGTGGAAGTTTGGTAACAAGATCCATAGTAATGTTTTCCCATTTCCAAACTGGGATCTCTGGTTGCACCAATAAACCCGAAGGACGTTGATGTTCAGCCTTAACCTTAAGATAAGTAAGGCATTTTGATACGTATAAGGCAATGTCTTTCTTCATACCAGGCCACCAATAATGAATACGAAGATCCTTATACATCTTATCTGAGCCCGGATGAATAGAATAACGAGACTTATGGGCTTCATCCATAAGCAAGGTACGAAGATCATCCTGGCTTGGGACCCACAAGCGGTCCATGAAGTAATACGATCCATTGTCCTTCAGTTCCAGATCAGGAGTTATGTGATAGGGAAATTCCTTATCCATCAAACCTTGTGAAACACAAGATTGTTGAGCCTGAGAAATGCGTGCTTGGATATCGGATCGAGCTTGAATAACAGATTGAATACGTACACAATGAAGCTTAGTACGTTCCTTACGACTCAATGCATCGGCTACGACATTCGCCTTACCAGGATGGTAGCGAATTTCGCAGTCATAGTCGTTTAGTAGCTCAACCCAACGTCGTTGCCTCATGTTGAGTTCTTTCTGATTGAAGATATGCTGAAGACTTTTGTGGTCAGTGAAAACCACACATTTTGTACCGTACAAATAGTGTCTCCAGATCTTAAGAACAAAGACAACTGCACCCAACTCAAGATCATGAGTGGTGTAGTTCATCTCATGTATCTTCAACTGCCTCGATGCATATGCTATGACTTTGTTCCTTTGCATCAGGACACAACCAAGACCCAATTTAGATGCATCGCAATAAACGATGAAATCATCATTGCCCTCAGGCAAAGTTAGAACAGGCGCGTCGCAAAGCTTCCGCTTCAAGTGTTGAAAAGCTTCCTCTTTTTTGAATCCCCAAACAAAGGGTTTGTTCTTCTGAGTTAGAGCAGTTAGAGGAACTGCAATCTTTGAGAAGTTCTCAATGAAGCGGCGGTAATAACCCGCTAGACCAAGAAAAGAACGAACCTCAGTGGGAGTAGTAGCCGTATCCCAATCCTTAATCGCACTGGTCTTGGAGGGATCTACATGAATACCTTGTTCGTTGATGATATGTCCTAAAAATTGAACTTCTTTAAGCCAAAATTCGCACTTGGAGAATTTGGCGAAAAGTTGCTCTTTCTTTAGGAGTTCCAGAGTAAGACGAAGATGTTGCTCGTGATCAGCTCGTGTCTTAGAGTAAATCAAGATGTCGTCAATAAAAACAATGACGAACTGATCCAAATAAGGTTTGCAGACCCTATTCATTAAGTCCATGAAAACAGCAGGAGCATTAGTCAAACCGAATGGCATGACTGTGAACTCGTAATGCCCATACCGAGTGCGGAATGATGTCTTGGGAATATCTTCTTCATGCACCCGAAGTTGATGATATCCGGAGCGTAGATCAATCTTCGAAAAATAAGAAGCGCCCTGCAACTGATCAAAGAGATCATCTATGCGAGGTAGGGGATATCGATTCTTGATGGTAAGCTTGTTAAGCTCACGATAATTGATACACATCCTAAAGGATCCATCCTTCTTCTTGACAAAAAGAACGGGAGCACCCCAGGGTGAAAAGCTAGGACAGATAAAACCTTTGTCAGAGAGCTCCTGAAGCTGCTTAGACAACTCTTGCATCTCAGATGGTGCAAGACGATATGGAGCTCTGGCAATAGGATTTGCACCAGGTAAGAGATCAATGCGGAACTCGACTTGGCGTGCTGGGGGTAGACCAGGTAACTCTTCAGGGAAAACTTCAGAATAATCCCGAACGACAGGAATATCTGAAATAGACTTACCCTTGCCTTTATCTGCTGTAACATGTGCTAAGAAAGCCACATTGTTCTTCCACAGATACTTCCGAGCTTTAAAACAAGACATGAGCTTAAGACCACCAGACGGTTTCTCACCTTGAACCCGTAGGATCTCGCCTGTCGAAAGCGGCACACGAACGATCTTCTCGAAACAAACTACCTCCGCGTGATGCTTGGATAACCAATCCATTCCCACAATAACATCGAAGCTTCCAAGTTGCATAGGCGTGAGGTTGATAGGAAAAAGATGGTCGTTAAGATTCAACTGGCAGTTGCGTAGAACAGAATCAAGAACAATGGGTTCACCACTAGCAACTTCTACTGTCAAGGGTTTTCCTAGTTTCGTTCTAGACACGCGAAGCATTGGCTCAAAAGACAATGACACAAAACTCTTGTCGGCACCCGAATCAAAAAGAACAGATGCAGGCTGATTATTAATAAAGAACGTACCGTTCACCACATTATTGTCCGCCTGCGCCTCTTGGGCATTCATGTTGAAGACTCGCCCTCGAGCCTGAGCCTGATTCTGATTTGGATTCTGATTCTGGTTAGCTAGCCTTGGGCACCGGTTTCTGTAGTGGGTCAGATCCCCACAGTTATAACAAGCACCTGGTGGGTATTGTGGTCGTGCAGCTTGACCCTGTTGCTGAGCAGGAGGCTGAGCAACTTGTTGAGCCGGGTTCTGAACTGCCCGATTCTGAGCAAACCAACAAACATCGATAAGATGACCTGACTTCCCATAGTTAGTACAGAAACGGCACTGATGTTGCGGCTGATGGTGACTCTTGCATCTATTGCACAAAGGTGCATTCCCTGAATATGGCTTCTTCGCTGGAGGTTGTGCGGGTTGGTTGGGAGCTGCCTGGTTAGCTTGGACAGTGACAGCATAGTTTTGGGAGGCCTTACGCTTCCTTGCCCTTTTTGATGAACCAGAATCCTTTCCATTCTTGTTTTGACCTTTCTTGCTATCTTCCTTGTCAGACGACTGTTTCTTGCCCTTGTCACCCTTCCTGTGTAACTTATTCTTCCGAATCTGCGACTCAGTCAATGTCGCTGATAACTCGATTGCCTGACGGAGTGTGGCAGGGTTACTACCAGTAATGATGTCTTGTACTGAGTCAGGTAGGCCGTCGATGTATCTTTCGATAGCCTTGTCAAGTGGGGTAACCATCGTTGGGCATAGCAGACTCAACTCCTCAAACCTATCAGTATATGCCCTGTGCTCGCCACTATCTTGTTTCAAGTCATCAAACTCCTTCTCCAACGCTCGTTGTTCATGACGAGGACAAAACTCCCTCATCATAAGAGCTCTAAGTCCCTCCCATGTCTGTGCTAGAGCAACTTCTGCACCACGGTCGCTCATTACCCCATTCCACCATGTAAGAGCCCTCTTCTGAAACACGCTCGAAGAAAACTCGACCTTGCGATTATCCGGACACTGAACATGACGGAAAGTATTCTCAGTGCTCTCGAACCATTGAAGAAGCCCAGTCGCTCCTTCAGAACCACTAAACTTGAGTGGTTTAGCCGAGTTAAAATCCTTGTATTTGCATGGAGCATTGTTGTTGTTGTTGGCTTGGTTCCATTGAGCAAAGAGATTTGGGAATTGAGCAGCCATCTGCTGCGCAATGATTTCTGCCAGTTCGGCGGTCGCTATCTAGTTTTCGCGTCGAGGAGGCATTCTAAAAGAGGAAAACATGAAAGGGAATGAGTGAGATGATTGGATGAAGAGAATGAGATGAAACAAAATTAACAAAAGCAAAGATGGTGGTCATTCGTCCGCATTACCAAGCTAACAAACGACACACAGTGACTAATCAAAGTAAATGGATCAAAAATAATGTATCGCGAAGACATGCTCGCCTATAAGTGAACACTCATCCCAAGAATTCCCAGGTAAGCACAACTGGTCTCGTGTCTGATGAGATATATACGAAGTGCTTGCCTAGACAGAAAACCCAGAATACAGGCATTCACTCTTCCAGTTTGCACGTGTTCACACTATTTAGAACCCAAAACTTTGACGAGATTTTGAAAATTTGAAGGCACAAGGCCGAAAACCAAACTGGAAGGGTTCAAAACCATATAACAGAGGGTTCAAAACCTTACAATAGAGGGTTCAAAACCTTGTAATAAATCATCCAAAAACAGAAGATTGTTTTTCAAAAATCGTGTCGGAAAATTTGGTTTTTTTTTTTTTTGATAATCACCTAAGGATAGGTGATGTGCATGTTTTAAGATCTAAACACAAGATAACTTGCGTTAGGGTCCTAGAAAGGTTATAGTCTAGGTCAAAGAATTACTAATAACCTAATTCCCTATAACCATTGGCTCTGATACCAACTCTTCTGTCACACCCCGACCGCGTATAACATGCAACCGCGGCGGAAACGTCGGGGAGTGTTGTAACAGAATTAATTGTTTCATAACCATGGCATTCAAAGTTGTATTTTATTTATAAACATAAGAGTTACATTGTCTTAAACAGGAAATAAAGAGTTCAGAACATAATTAAACTAAGTCTATCTTCATTTTATGTCTCTAAGGCACAGGTCCGCCCTAGTGTCACGATCATCATCCTAAGGAAAAGCCCCTAAAAACACATGTGAAAATAGGTACGTCAGCATAAAAATGCCTGTGAGATACATAGGTTTTGTGAAAATAGGATTCATGACTTATAAGTTTAGGAAAAATTGTTTAATAACAGTCAGTCATGAACCTTGTAAGTTGTTTTGTTTTGTAAATCATTAAAAAGCAATGATATGTATAAATAAGAGAATAATGTAAGGTTAAATGAATAACCAAGTAAAAATGAGTTTGTATAAGATAAGTTGTTTTGTAAATCAATGTCTTGTGAAAATAAGTTGTTTATGTAAAATGTAATATGTCAAATATTGAAATGATTTAAGTAACGCTACGACATGGAATGTTATACAAACACTTATATATAGGAAGTACCAGCGGCGTATCCACCATGCTTGTATTATATTACACTCGCCTGGATACTCGAATCATTTACCCAAACCAACCATCAATGTAAGTTGTTCATGTATAAATGAATTGTCATGTAAACCATATTGAAATGTCTATGTCCAATGTAAACCACTAAATGTGTATATCAATGTCAAAATGTTTATGTTAATGTAGATCATGTAATGTTTACCCAAAAATATCATGTATGGTAAGTGAAATATATCAACTAAACCATATGTAAAAATGCACAAAAACAAGGTATTGATGTAAAACATAGTTTAAATCAAAGTTATGTTTTGTGGAACAAATGCATGCTATACTGATACAAACATTTATGCAGTATTGTGAAAATGCATACATCCAAGCCTTGAGACTGTGGCGATAAACCCTTAAACAAATTAAAGGTTTATCTAAGTTATGTACATCGAATTCGGTCATTCCTTCCAATCCAAACAAACCTAGGATTTCAGGAACGGGAGTTGTCAATTCCTATGGTACCACTACCTACTAACGAACGGCGTAGCTAATGTTAATGAATGTATTGTTCCATTGTAAACAACCCAAATGTCATACCAAAATGTAAACATGTGATGAAAACAACTGTACTAAGTATGTAACAAATGGACATACATAGCATGTGACGTGAAACAAATGTACTAAGTATGCACACAATGGGCATACATAGCATGAAATGTAATGTAAAACAATGTACTAAGTACGCACACAATGGGCATACATAGCATGAAATGTAATGTAAAACATGTACTATAATGTACTAACGAACATAGCAGGTATATGATGTGAAAACATGGAAAGCATGAAAGTAACAAGTAGGCACATGTGTTTCACCCCAAAACAGTTTGAAAACAGTAAAAGAGGGGTCTATGTACTCACTTGAGATTGCTCAGAAGTCCTAAGATAACCACCAAGCAATGCTAGAGATCACGGAATCAAACGGCACCTAATATAGGTAACTATGTTAATAAACCGGACCTATATCGGAAGATTTAGATAGAATGAGGGTTCGTAAACCAAACGCGTATGGAGACTCGTGTCATATGGCTTAACAAAGCCTACATACTAATTGAAACCTAACTTAAGTGCTTACGACCCATTACGACCCGTTTAGGTAGCTTATGCTACTTTAACGCGTCGCTCGCGTGAAACGCGTTCGGACCGCTTAACTAGTCCTATGACAAGTAACATATGCCTTAACATGTCTAATATTGTTGTCAAATCAGTTTAGATGTCAAAAGTTATGTTACATATGTTTAAAATGAATTTTGGCATCAAAGGGGTATTTTGGTAATTTACCTAAGGCATATAAACTACCTATCATACAACTACTTAAACGAAGGGACCAGAAGGTATAACCTCGGAAGGTTATTCCCTATATACTATGGTCACCTAATATGTTTGGTCGGATCCTAATGATCGACCAAATGGGTCGGGTTCGAAGGTATAAGCGATTTATTAGATCGCTTACCCTTACGACCCTAGACAACGTGGTAATCAGTAGGTATAGTCACAAGGGACTATAACCATCGTGATTACAATCACGTTGTGAAGTTCAAATGAACTTCGCATTGACCATAAACTGGTCAATGCAGAAAGTCAAACAAAGTTTGACTTTCGGACTCGAAAAACAATAAAAGAACGAAGGAACACTTACGAAGGGTCCCCGAATGCTAATCTAGATCAAAATAGCTCAGGTCTGAAACAAAGGTTTCAACTTAGAGCACATTAGATCAGATTCTTGTGAGGAAAAGTGAAGGGTGGAGGTGGGTATTTATAGTTTTTGGTTCACCGTTAGGATCATTTCTTGGAAAAGGGGGCACGATCTAAGCCGTACACTTGTTGGAAAGTTGTGGTAACTCATTTGCCATCAACCATAAGAGTTTGACACTTGGCACTTGGCCTTTGGAGAGTGTTAAGGGCTGTTAACAGCTGAAAAAAACGTTTTGCTGCATCTGGCCCATACTTACGGACCTAGTTTGGCAGATTTACAGTTTCAGTCCCTGCAACCTCAAAACTTGGTTTTCGATGCGTTTTTTGACACGTTTAAGCCCCGTTAACCCTATTTCAAAGCTCTAAAATGAGGTTAAAGTATAGGGAACTTAAAATGTGTTCAAAAATATCTCGGTTGTCGGTTCGTTTAGCCGTACGGTTACGTTGTTCGGTTAATTACGACGGAATTCGCATAAGCGCGAAAAATGATCCAAATGGCGTGACGAATGGATTTTTCTTATGCCAAACACTAAAATAAAATATTTTAGTGCTTACATAAATTTTTGGATGTCCGGATGTATTCAGAACGTAAGTTATGCGCGAAAATGCAAACTTGTGCACTTTTTTGACGCTTTTAGTCCCCGAATGACCCCAAAAGTTTATTTTAGCATACCGAACCCCTCAAAGCCTATTTCTAAGCTATGTAAAGGATATTTATGGTATGTTTAACTTATGGTCATGTTTCGGAATGTTCGTTACAGTTCAAATTGGCATACTTTCGCAGTTTGTCAAGTTTAGTCCCTGTAAGCGAATTAACTTGTTTTTGCCATACCAAAGCCTTCAAAACTTATTTCTAAGTTATGTAAGGGTTGTTTAAGGTATGTTAAGTATATGTTGATGTTCCAGAGTATTTGTCGCATTAAACTGACTACGTTTACGCACCAGTTTGCGTATAAATCTCCAGAAAGCGATGTAGAGTTTGAAATTGGATAAAAGTCAAAACATGAAAAATGTAAAACATAACCAAACAAACATTGGGATCAAATGAAATTGTTTTATTGATAATGGTACTATTCATAATGATTACAAGCACAGATGTTACAGTCTCCCCTACTTGTGGAAATTTCGTCCCGAAATTTATTTAGAGGAAACTCGTGGGAAAAGATGCGGATATTTCGCCTTCATTTGATCTTCTCATTCCCAAGTAAACTCGGGTCCACATTTAGCTTCCCAACGAACTTTGACCAAAGGAATGCGCTTGCGTTTGAAGCACTTGAGTTCACGTTCCATGATTTCCACAGGTTTCTCAACAAATTTCAGTGTTTTACCAACACGAATTTCGTCAAGTGGTATGTGGAGGTTCTCATCAGCTAAACACCTCTTGAGATTGGACACGTGAAAAGTTGGATGAACATTTCCAAGTTCAGGAGGTAACTCAAGTCTGTAGGCTACCTTACCGATTCTTTCGACGATCTTGAATGGTCCAACGTATCTAGGTGCAAGTTTTCTTTTCTTTCCAAATCTGATCACACCTTTCCAAGGTGAGACCTTAAGTAATACTCGATCACCGACTTGAAATTCCAAGGGCTTGCGTTTTGGGTCTGCGTAACTCTTCTGACGGCTTCTAGCTGTCTGAAGGTTATCACGAACTTTCTTTATCTTGTCAGTTGTCTCTAAAATGAGAGCAGGTCCAGTTAGCTGAGCCATGCCGATCTCATTCCAGCAGACTGGTGAACGACATTTTCGACCATAGAGAGCCTCGAAAGGAGCCATTTTGATGCTGGTGTGATAACTGTTGTTGTAGGAGAATTCAATTAACGGAAGATGTGAATCCCAACTACCACCAAAATCGATCACACAAGCTCTAAGCATATCCTCCAGAGTCTGGATTGTTCTTTCAGATTGACCATCCATTTGCGGATGATAAGCTGTGCTCAGATTAAGTTGGGTCCCCATAGCAGATTGCATGGTTCTCCAAAAATGAGAAGTGAAACGAGCATCTCTGTCAGAAATGATGTTCAAAGGAACACCATGTCGAGCTACTATTTCATCCACATAGATTTTAGCAAGTTTGTCAGCAGAAAAATCCTCACGGATTGGCAAGAAATGCGCTGACTTAGTAAGACGATCAACAACTACCCAGATGGCATCATGACCTTTCTTTGTGCGTGGAAGTTTGGTAACAAGATCCATAGTAATGTTTTCCCATTTCCAAACTGGGATCTCTGGTTGCACCAATAAACCCGAAGGACGTTGATGTTCAGCCTTAACCTGAAGACAAGTAAGGAATTTTGATACGTATAAGGCAATGTCTTTCTTCATACCAGGCCACCAATAATGAATACGAAGATCCTTATACATCTTATCTGAGCCCGGATGAATAGAATAACGAGACTTATGGGCTTCATCCATAAGCAAGGTACGAATATCATCCTGGCTTGGGACCCACAAGCGGTCCATGAAGTAATACGATCCATTGTCCTTCAGTTCCAGATCAGGAGTTATGTGATAGGGAAATTCCTTATCCATCAAACCTTGTGAAACACAAGATTGTTGAGCCTGAGAAATGCGTGCTTGGATATCGGATCGAGCTTGAATAACAGATTGAATACGTACACAATGAAGCTTAGTACGTTCCTTACGACTCAATGCATCGGCTACGACATTCGCCTTACCATGATGGTAGCGAATTTCGCAGTCATAGTCGTTTAGTAGCTCAACCCAACGTCGTTGCCTCATGTTGAGTTCTTTCTGATTGAAGATATGCTGAAGACTTTTGTGGTCAGTGAAAACCACACATTTTGTACCGTACAAATAGTGTCTCCAGATCTTAAGAGCGAAGACAACTGCACCCAACTCAAGATCATGAGTGGTGTAGTTCTTCTCATGTATCTTCAACTGCCTCGGTGCATATGCTATGACTTTGTTCCTTTGCATCAGGACACAGCCAAGACCCAATTTAGATGCATCGCAATAAACGACGAAATCATTATTGCCCTCAGGCAAAGTTAGAACAGGCGCGTCGCAAAGCTTCCGCTTCAAGTGTTGAAAAGCTTCCTCTTGTTTGAATCCCCAAACAAAGGGTTTGTTCTTCTGAGTTAGAGCAGTTAGAGGAACTGCAATCTTTGAGAAGTTCTCAATGAAGCGGCGGTAATAACCCGCTAGACCAAGAAAAGAACGAACCTCAGTGGGAGTAGTAGCCGTATCCCAATCCTTAATCGCACTGGTCTTGGAGGGATCTACATGAATACCTTGTTCGTTGATAATATGTCCTAAAAATTGAACTTCTTTAAGCCAAAATTCGCACTTGGAGAATTTGGCGAAAAGTTGCTCTTTCTTTAGGAGTTCCAGAGTAAGACGAAGATGTTGCTCGTGATCAGCTCGTGTCTTAGAGTAAATCAAGATGTCGTCAATAAAAACAATGACGAACTGATCCAAATAAGGTTTGCAGACCCTATTCATTAAGTCCATGAAAACAGCAGGAGCATTAGTCAAACCGAATGGCATGACTGTGAACTCGTAATGCCCATACCGAGTGCGGAATGCTGTCTTGGGAATATCTTCTTCATGCACCCGAAGTTGATGATATCCGGAACGTAGATCAATCTTCGAAAAATAAGAAGCGCCCTGCAACTGATCAAAGAGATCATCTATGCGAGGTAGGGGATATCGATTCTTGATGGTAAGCTTGTTAAGCTCACGATAATCGATACACATCCTAAAGGATCCATCCTTCTTCTTGACAAAAAGAACGGGAGCACCCCAGGGTGAAAAGCTAGGACGGATAAAACCTTTGTCAGAGAGCTCCTGAACCTGCTTAGACAACTCTTGCATCTCAGATGGTGCAAGACGATATGGAGCTCTGGCAATAGGATTTGCACCAGGTACGAGATCAATGCGGAACTCGACTTGGCGTGCTGGGGGTAGACTAGGTAACTCTTCAGGGAAAACTTCAGAATAATCCCGAACGACAGGAATATCTGAAATAGACTTACCCTTGCCTTTATCTGCTGTAACATGTGCTAAGAAAGCCACATAGTTCTTCCGCAGATACTTCCGAGCTTTAAAACAAGACATGAGCTTAAGACCACCAGACGGTTTCTCACCTTGAACCCGTAGGATCTCGCCTGTCGAAAGCGGCACACGAACGATCTTCTCGAAACAAACTACCTCCGCGTGATGCTTGGATAACCAATCCATTCCCACAATAACGTCGAAGCTTCCAAGTTGCATAGGCGTGAGGTTGATAGGAAAAAGATGGTCGTTAAGATTCAACTGGCAGTTGCGTAGAACAGAATCAAGAACAATGGGTTCACCACTAGCAACTTCTACTGTCAAGGGTTTTCCTAGTTTCGTTCTAGACACGCGAAGCATTGGCTCAAAAGACAATGACACAAAACTCTTGTCGGCACCCGAATAAAAAAGAACAGATGCAGGCTGATTATTAATAAAGAACGTACCGTTCACCACATTATCGTCCGCCTGCGCCTCTTGGGCATTCACGTTGAAGACTCGCCCTCGAGCCTGAGCCTGATTCTGATTTGGATTCTGATTCTGGTTAGCTAGCCTTGGGCACCGGTTTATGTTGTGGGTCAGATCCCCACAGTTATAACAAGCACCTGGTGGGTATTGTGGTCGTGCAGCTTGACCCTGTTGCTGAGCAGGAGGCTGAGCAACTTGTTGAGCCGGGTTCTGAACTGCCCGATTCTGAGCAAACCGACAAACATCGGCAAGATGACCTGACTTCCCACAGTTAGTACAGAAACGGCACTGATGTTGCGGCTGATGGTGACTGTTGCATATATTGCACAAAGGTGCATTTCCTGAATAAGGCTTCTTCGCTGGAGGTTGTGTGGGTTGGTTGGGAGCTGCCTGGTTAGCTTGGACAGTGACAGCATAGTTTTGGGAGGCCTTACGCTTCCTTGCCCTTTTTGATGAACCAGAATCCTTTCCATTCTTGTTTTGACCTTTCTTGCTATCTTCCTTGTCAGACGACTGTTTCTTGCCCTTGTCACCCTTCCTGTGTAACTTATTCTTCCGAATCTGCGACTCAGTCAATGTCGCTGATAACTCGATTGCCTGACGGAGTGTGGCAGGGTTACTACCAGTAATGATGTCTTGTACTGAGTCAGGTAGGCCGTCGATGTATCTTTCGATAACCTTGTCAAGTGGGGTAACCATCGTTGGGCATAGCAGACTCAACTCCTCAAACCTATCAGTATATGCCCTGTGCTCGCCACTATCTTGTTTCAAGTCATCAAACTCCTTCTCCAACGCTCCTTGTTCATGACGAGGACAAAACTCCCTCATCATAAGAGCTCTAAGTTCCGCCCATGTCTGTGCTAGAGCAACTTCTGCACCACGGTCTCTCATTACCCCATTCCACCATGTAAGAGCCCTCTTCTGAAACACGCTCGAAGAAAACTCGACCTTGCGATTATCCGGACACTGAACATGACGGAAAGTATTCTCAGTGCTCTCGAACCATTGAAGAAGCCCAGTCGCTCCTTCAGAACCACTAAACTTGAGTGGTTTAGCCGAGTTAAAATCCTTGTATTTGCATGGAGCATTGTTGTTGTTGTTGGCTTGGTTCCATTGAGCAAAGAGATTTGGGAATTGAGCAGCCATCTGCTGGGCATTGATTTCTGCCAGTTCGGCGGTCGCTATCTGGTTTTCGCGTCGAGGAGGCATTCTAAAAGAGGAAAACATGAAAGGGAACGAGTGAGATGATTGGATGAAGAGAATGAGATGAAACAAAATTAACAAAAGCAAAGATGGTGGTCATTCGTCCGCATTACCAAGCTAACAAACGACACACAGTGACTAATCAAAGTAAATGGATAAAAAATAATGTATCGCGAAGACATGCTCGCCTATAAGTGAACACTCATCCCAAGAATTCCCAGGTAAGCACAACTGGTCTCGCGTCTGATGAGATATATACGAAGTGCTTGCCTAGACAGAAAACCCAGAATACAGGCATTCACTCTTCCAGTTTGCACGTGTTCACACTATTTAGAACCCAAAACTTTGACGAGATTTTGAAAATTTGAAGGCACAAGGCCGAAAACCAAACCGGAAGGGTTCAAAACCATATAACAGAGGGTTCAAAACCTTACAATAGAGGGTTCAAAACCTTACAATAGACAGAAAACCCAGAATACAGGCATTCACTCTTCCAGTTTGCACGTGTTCACACTATTTAGAACCCAAAACTTTGACGAGATTTTGAAAATTTGAAGGCACAAGGCCGAAAACCAAACTGGAAGGGTTCAAAACCATATAACAGAGGGTTCAAAACCTTACAATAGAGGGTTCAAAACCTTGTAATAAATCATCCAAAAACAGAAGATTGTTTTTCAAAAATCGTGTCGGAAAATTTGGTTTTTTTTTTTTTTGATAATCACCTAAGGATAGGTGATGTGTATGTTTTAAGATCTAAACACAAGATAACTTGCGTTAGGGTCCTAGAAAGGTTATAGTCTAGGTCAAAGAATTACTAATAACCTAATTCCCTATAACCATTGGCTTTGATACCAACTCTTATGTCACACCCCGACCGCGTATAACATGCAACCGCGGCGGAAACGTCGGGGAGTGTTGTAACAGAATTAATTGTTTCATAACCATGGCATTCAAAGTTGTATTTTATTTATAAACATAAGAGTTACATTGTCTTAAACAGGAAATAAAGAGTTCAGAACATAATTAAACTAAGTCTATCTTCATTTTATGTCTCTAAGGCACAGGTCCGCCCTAGTGTCACGATCATCATCCTACGGAAAAGCTCCTGAAAACACATGTGAAAATAGGTACGTCAGCATAAAAATGCCTGTGAGATACATAGGTTTTGTGAAAATAGGGTTCATGACTTATAAGTTTAGGAAAAATTGTTTAATAACAGTCAGTCATGAACCTTGTAAGTTGTTTTGTTTTGTAAATCATTAAAAAGCAATGATATGTATAAATAAGAGAATAATGTAAGGTTAAATGAATAACCAAGTAAAAATGAGTTTGTATAAGATAAGTTGTTTTGTAAATCAATGTCTTGTGAAAATAAGTTGTTTATGTAAAATGTAATATGTCAAATATTGAAATGATTTAAGTAACGCTACGACATGGAATGTTATACAAACACTTATATATAGGAAGTACCAGCGGCGTATCCACCATGCTTGTATTATATTACACTCAATGTAAGTTGTTCATGTATAAATGAATTGTCATGTAAACCATATTGAAATGTCTATGTCCAATGTAAACCACTAAATGTGTATATCAATGTCAAAATGTTTATGTTAATGTAGATCATGTAATGTTTACCCAAAAATATCATGTATGGTAAGTGAAATATATCAACTAAACCATATGTAAAAATGCACAAAAACAAGGTATTGATGTAAAACATAGTTTAAATCAAAGTTATGTTTTGTGGAACAAATGCATGCTATACTGATACAAACATTTATGCGGTATTGTGAAAAGGCATACATCCAAGCCTTGAGACTGTGGCGATAAACCCTTAAACAAATTAAAGGTTTATCTAAGTTATGTACATCGAATTCGGTCATTCCTTCCAATCCAAACAAACCTAGGATTTCAGGAACGGGAGTTATCAATTCCTATGGTACCTCTACCTACTAACGAACGGCGTAGCTAATGTTAATGAATGTATTGTTCCATTGTAAACAACCCAAATGTCATACCAAAATGTAAACATGTGATGAAAACAACTGTACTAAGTATGTAACAAATGCACATACATAGCATGTGACGTGAAACAAATGTACTAAGTATGCACACAATGGACATACATAGCATGAAATGTAATGTAAACAATGTACTAAGTACGCACACAATGGGCATACATAGCATGAAATGTAATGTAAAACAATGTACTAAGTACGCACACAATGGGCATACATAGCATGAAATGTAATGTAAAACAATGTACTAAGTACGCACACAATGGGCATACATAGCATGAAATGTAATGTAAAACATGTACTATAATGTACTAACGAACATAGCAGGTATATGATGTGAAAACATGGAAAGCATGAAAGTAACAAGTAGGCACATGTGTTTCACCCCAAAACAGTTTGAAAACAGTAAAAGAGGGGTCTATGTACTCACTTGAGATTGCTCAGAAGTCCTAAGATAACCACCAAGCAATGCTAGAGATCACGGAATCAAACGGCACTTAATATAGGTAACTATGTTAATAAACCGGACCTATATCGGAAGATTTAGATAGAATGAGGGTTCGTAAACCAAAAGAGTATGGAGACTCATGTCATATGGTTTAACAAAGCCTACATACTAATTGAAACCTAACTTAAGTGCTTACGACCCATTACGACCCGTTTAGGTAGCTTATGCTACTTTAACGCGTCGCTCGTGTGAAACGCGTTCGGACCGCTTAACTAGTCCTATGACAAGTAACATATGCCTTAACATGTCTAATATTGTTGTCAAATCAGTTTAGATGTCAAAAGTTATGTTACATATGTTTAAAATGAATTTTGGCATCAAAGGGGTATTTTGGTAATTTACCTAAGGCATATAAACTACCTATCATACAACTACTTAAACGAAGCGACCAGAAGGTATAACCTCGTAAGGTTATTCCCTATATACTATGGTCACCTAATGTGTTTGGTCGGATTCTAATGATCGACCAAATGGGTCGGGTTCGAAGGTATAAGCGATTTATTAGATCGCTTACCCTTACGACCCTAGACAACGTGGTAATCAGTAGGTATAGTCACAAGGGACTATAACCATCGTGATTACAATCACGTTGCGAAGTTCAAATGAACTTCGCATTGACCATAAACTGGTCAATGCAGAAAGTCAAACAAAGTTTGACTTTCGGACTCGAAAAACAATAAAAGAACGAAGGAACACTTACGAAGGGTCCCCGAATGCTAATCTAGATCAAAATAGCTCAGATATGAAACAAAGGTTTCAACTTAGAGCACATTAGATCAGATTCTTGTGAGGAAAAGTGAAGGGTGGAGGTGCGTATTTATAGTTTTTGGTTCACCGTTAGGATCATTTCTTGGAAAAGGGGGCACGATCTAAGCCGTACACTTGTTGGAAAGTTGTGGTAACTCATTTGCCATCCACCATAAGAGTTTGACACTTGGAACTTGGCCTTTGGAGAGTGTTAAGGGCTGTTAACAGCTGAAAAAAACGTTTTGCTGCATCTGGCCCCTACTTACGGACCTAGTTTGGCAGATTTACAGTTTCAGTCCCTGCAACCTCAAAACTTGGTTTTCGATGCGTTTTTTTGACACGTTTAAGCCCCGTTAACCCTATTTCAAAGCTCTAAAATGAAGTTAAAGTATAGGGAACTTAAAATGTGTTCAAAAATATCTCGGGTGTCGGTTCGTTTAGCCGTAGGGTTACGTTGTTCGGTTAATTACGACGGAATGCGCATAAGCGCGAAAAATGATCCAAATGGCGTGACGAATGGATTTTTCTTATGCCAAACACTAAAATAAAATATTTTAGTGCTTACATAAATTTTTGGATGTCCGGATGTATTCAGAACGTAAGTTATGCGCGAAAATGCAAACTTGTGCACTTTTTTGACGCTTTTAGTCCCTGAATGACCCCAAAAGTTTATTTTAGCATACCGAACCCCTCAAAGCCTATTTCTAAGCTATGTAAAGGATATTTATGGTATTTTTAACTTATGGTCATGTTTTGGAATGTTCGTTACAGTTCAAATTGGCATACTTTCGCAGTTTGTCAAGTTTAGTCCCTGTAAGCGAATTAACTTGTTTTTGCCATACCAAAGCCTTCAAAACTTATTTCTAAGTTATGTAAGGGTTGTTTAAGGTATGTTAAGTATATGTTGATGTTCCAGAGTATTTTTCGCATTAAACTGACTACGTTTACGCAACAGTTTGCGTATAAATCTCCAGAAAGCGATGTAGAGTTTGAAATTGGATAAAAGTCAAAACATGAAAAATGTAAAACATAACCAAACAAACATTGGGATCAAATGACATTGTTTTATTGATAATGGGACTGTTCATAATGATTACAAGCACACATGTTACACTTACGACCCATTACGACTCGTTTAGGTAGCTTATGCTACTTTAACGCGTCGTTCACGTAAAACGCGTTCGGACCGCCTAACTAGTCCTATGACAAGTAAAATATGCCTTAACATGTTTAATATTGTTGCCTAATTAGTTTAGATGTCAAAATTTAGGTTACATATGCTTAAATGAATCTATGCGTAAAAAGGGTATTTTGGTCATTTTCCTAAGGCATATAAACTACCTATCATACAACTAACTAAACGTAGTAACCATAAGGGATAACATCGGAAGGTTATTCCCTATACAACTATGGTCACCTAATGTGTTTGGTCGGATCCTAATGATCGACCAAACGGGTCGGGTTTGAAAGTCTAAGCGGTTGTTTAGACCGCTTATCTTTCGACCCTATATAAGCACTAAACCTAAAGTGACGAGCTAAACATGTTAAAACATGTTTAACGAATTTAGAAAACAGGTCTGATACCAAAACAAAGGGTTTTGATACCCAAGAATAGTTTGGTTGCAAAATACGCATAAACCCGCATTTTGACCAAAACTATGACTCGTCACTATACCTAAATAACGTGGTAATCAGTAGGTATAGTCACCAAGGACTATGACCATCGTGATTACGCTCACGTTACAAAGTTCAAACGAACTTCGTGTTGACCATAAACGGGTTAAAGCTGAAAGTCAAACACTGTTTTACTTTCACGCTTAAAAACGCATAAAAGAACGAAAGAGGACTTACAAAAGGTCCAAGAATGGAGGTTTGATCAAATTTTTCTCAGGTATGAAGTGCAACACTTAAACTTAGAGAAATAAATCAGATCAAATGTGAGGATCAAGTGCAAAGGGGTTGGGTATTTATAGAAAACCAAGAACCGTTAAGATCGTTCCTCGATAAACGAGCATTAATCTGGACCATCCAAGTGGGCACAAGGTTTTGGAATACTAGGGTGCCCCAAAACCATCAAATGGTATTGCAAATGTTACAAAATAGCCCCTAAACTTCAAGATAAAAGTTGAAAATGGACCTGCAATTGCTGAAAATGAGTTTCTGCCCAGATGAGGCCATGGCGTCGCGCCACGGCAGAGCCATGTGGTGGTGGCGCAGCGCCACCATGTGCCAGTTCCCAGAAAGTTTGCCAAAATGGCAGAAATGGTCCCTGCACATGTTTAAGGCATGTTTTGATGCGTTTTATCCCCGTTAACCCATTTTCAAGGCTCAATAATGAAATTTAGGTATTGTGGACATGAAACATGCTCAAAAACATCTTGGATGTCGGTTTGTTTGGCCGTACGGTTGCGTTGTTCGGTCAATTACGACGAAACATGAACGGACGCGAAAAACGATCCAAATTACGCGACGAATGGAATTTTATCATGCTAATCATTCAAATAAAATATTTTAATGATTACATAAATTTTTGGATATCCGGATGTATTCAGAATGTAAGATATGCGCGAAAATGCAAACTTATGCACTTTTTGACGCTTTTTGTCCGTGAATGACCAAAAAAGTTTATTTTAGCACACCGAACCCCTCAAAGCCTATTTCTAAGCTATGTAAAGGATATTTAGGGTATGTTTAACTTATGGTAAAGTCCCGAAATGTCTGTTACAGTACGAATCGGCATACCTTCGTAGTTTGTCGAATTTAGTCCCTGTAAGCGAATAAACTTGATTTCGACACACCAAACCTTCCAAAACTTATTTCTAAGTTATGTAAAGGTTATTTAAGGTATGTTAAGCCCATGTCACTATTCTGGAGTGTTTTTCACATTAATCTGATTACGTTTTCGCATCAGTGCGCGTATAACTTTCCAGAAAGCGATTTAGAGCTCGAAATCGAACAAGAATTGATATGTGCAAATGATACACATATTTATACAAATCCCAAGTATGAAATACAATATTTCATTGATTTGGTATTTGTTTGATGGCCGTGGAGGCACAGGTGTCACAGTCTCCCATACTTCAGGAAATTTCGTCCCGAAATTTATTTAGAGGAATTTTGTGAGAGCTTGAAACATGAAGTCGAAAAGATAAAACAACACTGGTTGAGGTCCTGAACTTCTAGTAACTTTAATAACATCATGTTTGCAATATAAGAGGGACACTTATATACAAGTATATAAAGCGTTATTGGTGCGTCCACCGTACCTTTATTACATTGTTCACGTTTCGTTATTGTTGCCACTATAGGTTCTTACACATGATAAATCTTACTGTGGTTTCTGCACACTAAATTTCATAATTATGTACGCATCCATAATTACGTAATTCCTTGCATAGTCCGCACAGTGCATTTTATAACGTGTAGGGGAAAACCAAATGAACAAACCTGTGATGATTGTGACTAGACCATCTTAGGGTCCTTTTAATTAAATCGATAAATTATTTAAATAGACTACCAAGGAGTCTTTTTAGCTTATATCATCACATATCATTTTTAAGCAGATTTTGAATCAATCTTTTGACTTAGACCACTCAAAGGGTCCCTTTGAATTTTGGAATGGTACTATATAATCCAAGGGTCTTAACTATTACGTAGAAGCCCATTAAGGATTTAGGGTAGTACCTTTTTGAATATCCTACTATGAATCCCTCATATGAAGATATGGAAGATTCTACGAGGATTTGGATAACGAATATCCAGATTACTCAAAAACACAAAATGCATAAAAGAAAACACATGTACACATAATCACAAATTGTTTATCTTGATCTTTAATTTGTTATCATTTTGTTAATTTTGTTTTGTTAATTGTGCACACGTATTTAAAGCACACCAGGTATCCAATCCGTGCATTTTGATTGGCACTTTAAATATTTCCAAGAATCTAACTATAAAGATAGGAAGATCTTAAAAAAAGAAAATTCGATTTCGATTATAAGGAATCGAAACGTTCAAATTAAGGCAAACAAGGAATTCAAAGAAGGACTTCTAATTTGAACGATAATCATCCACAAGGATCTAATTGTGAAGGTAAGAAGATCCCATATGGATTTTGTGATTTAAAAAGCGGGAGATGTTTCAAAACCTTGCACTAGAGGTGCTTAAGTTGAAACATGAGGTAAAAATGCTCATGAAGTTGAGGCGCTAGATATGCCAAGGCGACATATGAAGCAGAGTTTGAAGGTTAAGTCAATGTATGGGGAAAATGTTTTTGAAAACTACGCATGGGGTTCTTTTTGAAATGTGTTTAATGTTTTTGAAACCTTACATAATACTTTTGAAATCATAAAGTAGGTGTATTAGATAAGTATATTTATAAAATGCTTTAAAATCATGCGAGATGAATTTTGAAATTATGTATAAGGTTTTTGAAAACATGAATGATGCTTCTGAAATCATGTACTTGATATATTAAGTAAATATACTATGTTAAAAATGTTTTCAAACTATATGGAATGTTTTGAAATCATAAAGGTTGTTTTGAAAACTTATGCTATGCATGTTGTTATGAAAATCAGAATGTAATGGGTATGAGATTGAGGAATACCCTTAGTTATCAAACCAAGGATTTAAAGGCACAGATGTGCAAAAAGCAGGATTACTCATAATGTTACTTTATTTCTTGTACTTCGTTTCTTAGAATGAAACGAGTACTTTAGAATTTTCAAGGAAATCATGAGCAAACACAAGGATGGGAGAATCACAAGAGTAGTTTGTAAAGAACATAGTTCCTTGATGTAGGTATCATAGGGAATGCCATACACATATGTAACTACACTTGTATATCAGAATTTGCAAACAATGATTTATTTATAAACTATACACATTGTTTCCGAGTTCAACAAAAGCAAAGGAACAAAAGCAACAGATACAAATTATTCAAAGTAGCAGCTTCTTCTAATCAGCCAAATGCTCATCCGTGGGTTGGATTTGCATTGACAATATTTGGGCATCTGTTCACGAAATGACCCGTCTCGCCACAGTTGTACCAAGTACCAGACTGTAAACGAGCTTGAGCAGGGTTGACTTGGGGTTGGTTTGGACCACCTTGGATTGGGTTGAATTAACAAGAATTTGCCAGGTGACCGAGTCGTCCACATGTTGCACACAGACGACACTGCAGGTAAGCTCGGTGAGGTGCATTACACTTGTTGCACATCAACGCACTGCCGGCATAAGGTTTCCTGGCAGGAGGTTGAGCAGCAGCAAAGTTTGCAACAACTTTGTCTTGAATAGCAAAGCGGCATGTCAACCAAATGTCCCCATCGTCCACAATGGGTACATTTGAAGCAGGGTAGCTGATTTGGATGATGACGGTTGAATCGATTGCACCAAGGAGCATTTCCCAAGTATGGCTTCTTAGCTGGCGGTGCTGCCACTTGGCTAGGTCCTTCCTGATTTGGTGCAACGACTGGAGGATTCTTTGAGGCTTTACGCTTCCTTGACCTTTTCGAAGGCTTGGCTTCTGCTTCTTGGGTGGCTTCATTATTGAGACGAGACATGGCGACACCTAAATCCACAGACTTCAGGATTACTTCGCCTATTCGCTGAGCAAATTTGGCAGCATGCTCGGACATTTGAGCGTTGTTGCGATGAAGAGACATTCTGGAGGAAATGAAAGAATGACAACGCATAAAAATTGCGATCATTTGTTTGTTACCTAAGGCAAACAAATGAGACGGTGACTAATCAAAGTGATCGGGTCATATTAATGTATCGCGAAGACATGCTTTAGCCTATAAGTGGATACTCACCCCAAGAGTTCCCAGGTAAAAGTGACTGGTCTGATTATGTGGATTTGTACGAACACTCTAGCGTTAGACAGAAAACTCAGAGTACAGGCATCCACCCTTCCAGATTGCATGTGTTCACATTATAAGACCCAAACTTTGACGAGATTTTGAAAATTCGGAAGGCACTAAGCCAAAACAAATCATCTGAAAGGGTGGGTGATTATTTTCAAAATCGTTTTGAAAGTTTAGGGGGTTCAAAACCTAGTAATCAATCATCTTAGAACAGATGATTGGTTTTCAAAGCGGATTTGAAATTTATGTTCTTGTTGTGGTTGTCACATAAGGATATGTGACGGTATTGTTTTAGAATCTAAACGCAAGTAAACTGCGTTAGGGTCCTAGGAAGGTTATAGACTAGGTCAAAGCATTACTAATAACCTAATTCCCTATAACCATGAGCTCTGATACCAACTTTTCTGTCACACCCCGACCACGTAAAACAACAAATCGTGGCGGAAACATCGGGGAGTGTTGTAACAGAATCATTGTCTCATAACACATGGAAATTGAAATTTTGTTTTATTGATTTAAAAGAAGTTACAATGCCTTAAAAACAAAGAAGCATAACATAATCAACTAGTCTTGCATCTTTTATTGACACTAAGGCCCAAGTCCGCCTAAGTGTATCTTGATCAATCCTATGTATCATCTCCTGAAACACATGTGAAAATAGGTACGTCAGCATAAAAATGCCTGTGAGATACATAGGTTTTATTGATTTAGGATTCATGACTTGTAAGTTTAAGAAAATGTTTAATAAAAATTAGTCATGAACCTTGTAAAATGTTTTTTTATAAATCATATAAATAGTGATAAGAAAATCAGATGATATGAAAGAACAATGCATAATGAAATGAATAACCAAGTAAAAATGAGTTTGTATAAAATATGTTGTTTGTAAAACAATGTTTCATGAAGACATGTTATAAGTGTAAAATGTATTATGTTTAACTTGAAATGGTTTAAATAATGCTACGATATGTAATATAATAAAAGCACTTATATATAGGAAGTACCAGCGGCGTATCCACCATGCTTTTATCATATTACACAAGCCTCGTTACTTAAATCACTTACCAAAACAAACCACCCAAAAATGTAATGTTTAAACAAATGTTGAAATGTTATTATGTAAACAAATGTAATGTATAGTGAATAAAAACATTTATTGATTAAAAGCATTTACTCAACCCTATAAGAAAGAAATGTACAAAACAATGCATTTGATAAATCATAATCAAAAGTTATGTTTTGTAAAATAATGCATGCTTTACTGATACAAACATTTATACGGTAATGTTAAACGTCTACATCCAAGCCTTGAGACTGTAGGATAAACCCTAGAACAAAGTCAAAGGTCTACCTAGAAATGCATTCGGATTCAGTCATCTCTTCCACCGAAACAAACCTAGGATTTCAGGAATGGGAGTTGTTAAGTCCTATGGTACCACTACCTACTACCGAGCGGCATGATCGGTGTTAATGAATGTATTAGTTTCGTTAAACAAACCAAATGTCATACCAAATGTAAGCATGTTTTATGAAAACAATGTACCTAGTATGCTAAGTAAACATACAAGCTAGAGATGTAAAACAATGTGTTCATATGCTAAGTAAACATATGTAACAGAAAAGCAATGTAAAACAATGTGCTAGCATGCTAAGTAAACATACATAGCAAAAGAAATGCAATGTAAAACAATGTGCTAGCACGCTTAGTAAACATACATAGCAAAAGAAATGCAATGAAAAACAATGTGCTAGCATGCTAAGTAAACATGCATAGCAAAACATAATGAAATCATGTACTATAAGTGTACTAATGAACATATCAAGTATATGATATAAAAACATGGAAGGCACGAAAGTAACAAGTAGGCACATGTGTTTCACCCCAAAACATTTGAAAAACAGTAAAAGAGGGGACTATGTACTCACTTGAGGGTGCTTAGAAGTCTTGAACAACAACCAAGCAAAGCTAGAGGGATCACGGAAATCAAACGACACCTAATATAGGTAACCAAGTTAATAAACGGACCTAAATCGGAGGATCGGATAAAATGAGGTTTCGTAAACCAAATGAGTGTAGGGACTCATGTGAAATGGTTTAACAAAGCCTACATTCTAAAATGAAACTTATCCTAAGTGCTTACGACCCATTACGACTCGTTTAGGTAGCTTATGCTACTTTAACACGTCGTTCGCGTAAAACGCGTTCGGACCGCCTAACTAGTCCTATGACAAGTAAAATATGCATTAACATGTTGAATATTGTTGCCTAATCGGTTTAGATGTCAAAATTTAGGTTACATATGCTTAAATGAATTTATGCGTAAAAAGGGTATTTTGGTCATTTTCCTAAGGCATATAAACTACCTATCATACAACTAACTAAACGTAGTGACCATAAGGTATAACCTCGGAAGGTTATTCCCTATACAACTATGGTCACTTAATGTGTTTGGTCGGATCCTAATGATCGACCAAACGGGTCAGGTTCAAAAGTCTAAGCGGTTGTTTTATCTTACGACCCTATATAAGCACTAAACCTAAAGTGATGAGCTAAACATGTTAAAACATGTTTAATGAATTTAGAAAACAGGTTTGATACCAAAACAAAGGGTTTTGATAACCAAGAATAGTTTGGTTGCAAAATACGCATAAACGCGCATTTTGACCAAAACTATGACTCGTCACTATACCTAAATAACGTGGTAATCAGTAGGTATAGTCACCAAGGACTATGCCCATCGTGATTACGCTCACGTTACGAAGTTCAAACGAACTTCTTGTTGACCATAAACTGGTCAAAGCTGAAAGTCAAACACCGTTTGACTTTCACGCTTAAAAACGCATAAAAGAACGAAAGAGGACTTACAAAAGGTCTAAGAATGGAGGTTTGATCAAATTTTTCTCATGTATGAAGTGCAAAGGGGTTGGGTATTTATAGAAAACCAAGAACCGTTAAGATCGTTCCTCGATAAACGATCATTAATCTGGACCGTCCAAGTGGGCACAAGATTTTGGAATACTAGGGGTGCCCCAAAACCATCAAATGGTATTGCAAATGTTACAAAATAGCCCCTAAACTTCAAGATAAATGCTGAAAATGGACCTGCAATTGCTGAAAATGAGTTTCTGCCCAGATGAGGCCATGGCGTCGTGCCAAGGCAGAGCCATGTGGTGGTGGCGCAGCGCCACCATGTGCCAGTTCCCAGAAAGTTTGCCAAAATGGCAGAAATGGTCCCTGCACATGTTTAAGGCATGTTTTGATGCGTTTTATCCCCGTTAACCCATTTTCAAGGCTCAATAATGAAATTTAGGTATTGTGGACATGAAACATGCTCAAAAACATCTTGGATGTCGGTTTGTTTGGCCGTACGGTTGCGTTGTTCGGTTAATTACGATGAAACACGAACGGACGCGAAAAACGATCCAAATTACGCGACGAATGGAATTTTATCATGCTAATAATTAAAATAAAATATTTTAATGATTACATAAATTTTTGGATGTCCGGATGTATTCAGAACGTAAGATATGCGCGAAAATGCAAACTTATGCACTTTTTGACGCTTTTAGTCCCTGAATGACCAAAAAAGTTTATTTTAGCACACCGAACCCCTCAAAGCCTATTTCTAAGCTATGTAAAGGATATTTAGGGTATGTTTAACTTATGGTCAAGTCCCGGAATGTCCGTTACAGTACGAATCAGCATACCTTCGTAGTTTGTTGAATTTAGCCCCTGTAAGCGAATAAACTTGATTTCGACATACCAAACCTTCCAAAACTTATTTCTAAGTTATGTAAAGGTTATTTAAGGTATGTTAAGCCCATGTCACTATTCCGGAGTGTTTGTCGCATTAATCTGATTACGTTTTCGCATCAGTGCGCTTATAACTCTCTAGAAAGCGATTTAGAGCTCGAAATCGAACAAGAATTGATATGTGCAAATGATACACATATTTATACAAATACCAAGTATGAAATACAATATTTAATTGATTTGGTATTTTTTTGATGGCCGTGGAGGCACAGGTGTCACAATAGACGCTTTACATACCGGTTATCAAAAGAATTCTCTCAAATGTTTACAAGTTTATTGGAGCTCACATAAAACACATGAACTCGCTCAACTTTTGTTGATTGTTTTCAAAATTACATGTATTTCAGGAAACTATCTAGATCATCGGCGTTGGAAATGTTTGCAAGAAGTGAACTACAAGAATAAATGTCATCCACTTTTGAAGGGTTTGATTTGTATATCTTATCTTGGACAAGATATATGAATTTGTCACACCCTGACTTTTGCGGAAGCGTGATTATGTGTGACTTGCTTAATATCATTGCATTCAACCATAACAAACAACTAAATGATAAAACCCAAGATGTTCATCCATAGATAAGTTTTAAAACATTACAACAACATTGTTTTAAAATTCAAACATAGACTTCAAATTCATATTACACATCATTCAAGTTGTTTAGAGTTCCATAAGGACTCGACGAAAGACACTAATAAAAACTAGGCTTTGAACTATGTATCACATCCAGGATAAGATACACAATCCAAACCCTTAGACACCGGATGACATCTTTTATTTCAAACATCACTTGAAACCTCCAAACGCCCGCCAGATCCACATTTAGTTTCCTGAAATACATGTAGTTTGAAAACATCAACAAAAGTTGAGCGAGTTCATGTGTTTGTATGTGTGCACGAATAAACCTTGAAATCATTGTAAGTACGTATGTATTTGTAAATCCCGGTATGAAAGCAACAAGGAAAACAGATCGATTAATGGTTTGCAAGGCCATTAATATGTGTGACGTGATGCAGGAAGGCTCAATCCTAGAGAATTTTGCATCGGGCTTCCGGCTGTAAGACATAGTCACCTCATGGGCCAAATCCCGGTCCACATGGGTGGGGCTCGCAACACCCAAATAGATCTATCACTCTTGTCCCTCGGTCCTACTACGAGGATTAATGGTCTTAAGCATTGTACCCACCACTCACATGATCTAGCAGTACCTTTCCTTAGCTAACTGTCACACCCCAAAAACATCGCAGCGGAATATATAAAACATAGTGGTGACAGAAGCTGGAGCCCATTTGTATCTTGCTGAATGATGCATCGTAATGTTGGACATTTCAACTTAATTAAAACATAGATTTTTAAAACATGAAGTCTTAAAGTCTGTCACAATCACACCATAGTTAAATTGTTTTGATCCTTATGGATCTTATTACATTTATCCCAGAAAGTTTAAAAATCAGTCCAACATTTTAAGTGACGAAACATGCATCAACAAACACAAGATACGCCGTAATCCCCGAAGCCGAACTCAAGTACCTGTAGAACACGTTAAAAATCAAGTGTCAACACAAAGGAAGGGGAGTTCACATATTCACTTACAAACAATTTTATTCCAAGGAAAACTTTCTGATTATGTGTTTATTTGAAAATATCCATATAAATTTTAGAAAGTCCATTTTACTTCCTTAATAAAATCCATGGGCCTTCCGTCGGTTCATCAATCCGACAACTGTAATATATATCGCCAAAGTTTTGTATATTAAATTATTTCGTCAACTTTCAGACTCGTATGTTAGCTAGATGATACAAACTATATATTAACCATGCAGGGATAATCAAAGCTAGAAAATAAACAGAATTTAAATTCGTCGTTTGACTTGACACGGGGCGACCGGTCACGACGGGGTTGTCAACCCGATAGATCTACCAACAATTCATCGCGTGCAATACCTAAATGATTAAACGACATCATGGGCGTAGGGTCCTCTTGAAGGACAATATGATGTCTGCCTCACGTACAAAATATATATCCTACTAATATGACAATTTAATACACGACGTTGTACGAATTCCCCTGACACTCCATTATTTGAGACCCAGTCAAGAATTCGTCCCCAACTGTACGGTCATGTTTTACTTAGGAAATACCGTACTTTAAATATTCATTCATCAAAAACCTTTTACTTTGAAATGTATGACTTATCAAATCTTATATATTTTCAACGAAAATATATATTTTATATTAAAAGGTATGTTTTATTTCGAAAACATTATTAAACCCTTTTATTGTCGTGTTCTACCCCCAAAATATATACAAAGCAGTAAAAAGAGGGGTTTAGTGATACTCACCTTTGGGTGAGTATTTTAAATAGCGCAATCCCAGAGATTGATTTCTACACGTCCTATTATATATAGGAATGATTTTAAATCAATATACATAACACAAAAATCTTAAGTTTCTCCGTTTCTTAGAATTATAACATAACTTTGGGATTTTCTCGAAAAATTATCATTTTTGATTATGTTGGCACGTTAATATATATATGAGTCCTATATATATATATATATATATATATATATTTATGATTTTGTGACTTGAACGATTTTATTGGTGACCATTATTGTGTAAATCCGTTAACTCTCCCGCTTATACGCAATATATCTATGATTTGCGCGTCGTAATATATATACATAAACGTTCACATAATTTAACACCGAAACACGCGAAATATTGTTAACTTATCTATTTTGTCATTTTTATAGAAAATATACATAAAACATCTCATATGTATCAAATTTCATGCTCGACAAACAAGTTACACATTTAACGCAATTTTTACCGTTTCAACCGCACAAAACGTACAAGCGTACATGCGTAAGCTAGATTTCTAATATCATGTTAAAAACTTAACATATTTTCACATTATCATGTTTAAATCACATAACACATTTTAACACATAAGGTTCACCCAAAATTTTACCTATACTAGTGTATATTGAAAAATGCGTATTTTAGCGATCCGGTGACGGTTTCGGGCGTCGGAAGTCACGTATGACTAACCAAACACCAAGTAATCTTAAAATTAGTTAATTTACTTATTTTTAAACTAAAAATATCAGTTTACTTACTGATCTAAATCAGTTTTATAAAAATCACTCGAAAAGCCGATTTTTGACCGTTTTAACGCATAGTTTTGCGTCAAACGTTACTATAATCATCCCAACTCGAAACGACTTGATATTTTAACACAATACATGTTATTTACTGATTAAAATAGTGGTTATAATTAGATTAGTGCAGTTTTGTGTAAGTCACATAAATCATGCGATTTCACGTATTTTACAACTTTTAATGCATCAAGTACAACATGCAAAGCTAGCATACATTAAGACAAAGTTATAAGTCACTAAACACTTTAAAATAACTTTATTTTAGTGTTTATAATCTGCTCATAACTGATTTTTACTAAATCATACTCAAATCACCTTTTTAGGATCACATATCATCATGCATGCTCGTGTACAAGTATCTAAAGCACATATATCATATTATCATCATTTTATATGAAATTATATGCATCAAACCTGAAGTTAATTCATGCAAATCCAAGAAATGTTCATCATTTAATCATCTAGACATAATTTCATACAACAATCTTTTTTAAATGAACATATGACAAAACCTACATGCATGTCATTTTAGAAGAATTAACCAAACAAGTATTCCATCATAAATCAAACTCAATCTCATACATATACACACATACACATATACGGTTATGTATACATACATATATATGTCCATTTTTATTTTACATAAAACCCCATTTCTTATTAGTTTCAAGTTTGTGAATTATCCAAGAACTTTGAGAAACTTCTATCATCATCATCATCATCATCATCATCAAAAATCAAGAATATGGTTTTTAAAGTAAATTTTATACCTTCTAGTTCTTGAATGATTTTTAGCAAAGATTTGATGATATTGGACTTGATTGTGGCTTGAAACACCATGAAATTACTTCTAGATCACCTTACGGACTCATAAACACCTTGTAATGAGTTTGATTCCTCAAGAACAATGTTAAGATTTTCGAAATGTAGGTGATATGGGGTGTTCCCGGCTGATTAGAATAGAGAGAGAGAGTTTGAGTGTTTTGATTGTTAAAAATGCGATTTCTTGGTTTTTAAAAAGATATATCGTTAGATTCTTACATGGAAGATCACACCACCTTTTCTAGGTCCAATGATTGAAGGAGAGAGAGAGGGCTTGCATGTGTGCCAACTCTTGTCCCCCTCATATATATCATACGTACATACACACACACACACACATATATATATATATATACATAGATGTAAACTAGTATTAAAACAGGTATTTTACTAGATACCGGGTATTTTATCTAGCGTTTTAATACCGTTTTAGTGCGTTTTAAATTATTTTTAACACTCCATAAAAATAAACTCACCAAAATATTATTGAACAATATTTTGTTTGCCTGGACTGGTTACGTTGCTGGTACTTGGCAGTATGCGCGCTGTGCTGCGCGGTACGCGCTTAAAATCGCAAAAATAGGGATTTATGCGTTTTTATTTATTTTTATCATTCTATAGTAATAAAATCATCAAATTATTATTAAAATGATTATCATTTGCCTTGACAGACTGTGTTGACAGTATTTTGTCGGTACACGCGCTGCATTGCGCGGTACGCGCTTAAACTCGAAAAATAGAGTTTCCTAGCGTTTTAATTTGTTTTTCCTCATGAATATGATTAAAATATTTATTCTAATCATAACAGACTATTTTTAGGATTTTCACACTAATCGGGTGGTCACCAACGTTCGTTTCGCATTTTAACCGTTACGCGATAAGCGTTTATCTTATCGTTGCCAACATAATTTTTACCAAGGTTTAAATTTACCAACTCATTAAATTTCACATATAAACATCACAACCAATCAAATACAGCCATGTTACCTATTCACAACACGTGTTACAATTGTACGGTATGGCCTGAAAAGCCGGGTGTCACAGTCTCCCCCTGTTTAGGAAATTTCGTCCCCGAAATTTTACTCTACAGGTTTTGCTTTCGCACTAAGTAAAATAACAAAAACGGATTTAATGAATATGGTCTTGTTTTACTCTACAGGTTTTGCTTTCGTACTAAGTAAAATAACAAAAACGGATTTAATGAATATGGTCTTGTAGTTTCTGCAAGAAACTTTGATTCTTACGAAGAATATTCGTAGAGCTATATTTCACACATCCTCAATTCCTAAACTCACGTCTCAACGCTCTCCACTCTTTCCAGGGTCCAAGATTCACAAGCACTCAATCAAGAAGATTAAGTCAAAGTTTCACCATTTCGGGTTCCACATACGTATATTTACATATACATTACCCCGTACCTAAGATAGTCTGAGTGTACACCCGATTGATCCAACTCGAGATGGGCACTCGAAAGAATCAAATCTCATAAACTCGTCTTCCTTCCTTCTTTCATTCATTTCAGATATCCATAAATCGCCAAATTAATAAATCGCATACACGAATAGAATACTGTATCGCCTGCCCGGTTATTAGCGTAACTCTTCTAGCTATACGTACTGCTTCTACGGTGCTTCGATAAACTTCCGTTTATCTTCCAAACAAATTTCTATAAAGAACAAAATCAGTGTTGTATCCATTATATACTTTCTCAACTGAACCCAACAATACATCATGTACACTACTCCATCCTTTTGGTAGCTAGAGCCTATAAGCGACTGATCCAACTCAAGATGGGCTCTTGAAAGGACCTAATCATTGTGACTCAACTCTTCTTCTCTCTGCTAAACCTAATAGCACCTCTGCAAGATAACTCCTTTAACAGAACCAAATCTTCAATCTAGAATCACAATAGTTCCTTCAATTGTCCATGTAATCCTTCTGTTGATCAATTGGCGACTTTTAACCTTCCCTCGATCCAGGAAAATCCTGTCGCTGGTTTCCAAGATAAACTAAGGTCTGGTTAATTATCCTTTGTCACGTTAGCTCCAAGAAGTGACGATCAAAACTTCCATCCATGCAAAGTTTCAAACCGAGCAACCTAAATACTGGCGTGTTGATTATTATTGTAAGATAACTCTGCCAAGGGCATGTGAGTATCTTAACTTCCTTCTAAGTCCATCATACACGCTCCAAATCTCAAGCTGATCTACAAGCATACCTTCCTCATCCCTTCCAATTCCATAGTTAACTTCAAACGTTACTTGTGATTCTCTTTGGTTCGTGTATAGACAAACATGTCGTTGATGACTGTTATCACGAATTCTTCCGATTAGGGTTTCCATACCCTGTTCATGAGATTTATGAATATAAATGGCGAATTAATTTAGTCAAAAGGCATGACTAAATATATTGTAATGGCCATATCACGTTTGAAAGGAAGTCCCCGGAATATCTTCGCCAGCAACCTTCAACTGATGATATCCTGATCGTAGGTCGATCTTCGTGTAGTAGCTGGATCCCTGTAGCTTGATCAAACAAATCATCAATCCTCGGTAAAAGAATACCGATTCTTGATAGTCAACTTACTCGGCTTTCTGAAATCCTTACATATCCTGAAGGATTCATCCTTCTTCCTCTCAACAAAACAGATGCGCCTCAAAGTGAAAAGCTTGATCGAATGAAACTCTTGTCTAATAGCTCTTGAAGCTGATTTGACATTCCTATCATTCTCAGACGGTGCTTAATCTATAAGGAGATTTTTCAAACGGGTGCAGCACCGTGTGCCAAATCGATTAGAAATTCGATCTGTCTCGCAAGGGACAATCCAGGTAAGTCTTTTTAGGAAAACTTCTGGATAATTGCAAACAATAGGAATTTCTCTGATATTCCTACATTTGGCCTTCATATCCACCACGTTAATAAGGAACGCAGGATAGCCCTTTCGCAACAACTTGAGCATCCTCATAACACTGACGACTCTCAACTATCAACACTCGACACTCGACACTCGATCGGTCTCCGTGAACAACTATCACTTCTCTACCGTCATCAATGCGAGATATCCTATCTAGCTTCTTCAAGCGATAGTCCCCACTTCGCTCTTGGATAATCAATCCATCCTCACATCTTCGTCAAAGCTTCCCAGCTCCACTGGAAATAAACCAACTCTAAAACTACGATCTCCTAACTAAATACTACAACCGTAAGCAACCTCACTAGTTTCCATCAACTTACCAATTGCTAGTTCTATCGGGCACTTTATACTCAGCTTACTTGTAAGTGAACACAGAAATGGTTCAAAGTTTTTCGAACAAAACTCAAGTCAGCTTTGGTATTAAAAGTATGAACATAGATTGGTTTTTTATTTGAAACATACCGATAACAACAGCAAGATCATCTCGTGCCTTCCCTGCATTTAGCTCGAACGCTCTACCTCTGGCATCCTGACCTTTCATTTTCAGACAATCTCTCTCGAAATGTCCTTGCTTACCATACTTGTAGCATCCCTCGAGTGTACCTCCCTCCGATGTACTCTTAGCATAGCACTCGCGGGTCAAATGTCTAGTCCGACCACATCTGGCGTACCTTCTCCGCTCATCCTCGTGAGTCTTCCTCTCAAAAACACTCCTGGCATCCCTGGCATTATCCTTTCTAGAACGGCTAGAACTGGCTACATACGCCTTCCTCGAACTGCGTTTCCTGCCACGCTTCTCATCGGTTTCCTTTCTCGAACTCTCAGACTTTCGCTTTCGCGAATCCCCAGATCTAGGCTCGGAATGCGGAATTATTTGAATAGTCGACCCGCTGTGACGGCCCGACATCACGCATACCATTACCATGTCATTACATAGGGTACCAGTAAATGATCTCGGGTTACAACCCTGGATTGTTTTATGTGTACATCTATGTACTGTTCACAAGGTTAATGAAAAATCAGATTTACGCTCCGATTATATCATGACACAGGAACTACTAAAACTTTTCGATCATTATATCACCTAAAGGGTTTCCGATCCGTGTCCTGCCAAAACCATGCCCATGAGCATCACGTCCACGTTCCTGGCCACTATTTTGGTTAGCATCGTGCTGTTCCATGGCAGTATTAACGTGTTGGGCTATGAGTTGTGCCAACTCTTCTGAGGTAATAGGTAGTCCAGAACCCTGACTCACTTTTGGCGGCATTTCGTCGTTTCTATTATTACAACATAATATCAACATAAGAAGATATCCAAAATAATTCAATCATTAAATGATAGTGGACCAAACATTGTGCATGTATAATATCCACATATTAATGAAACACAATTCTTAAACCAAAAGAAACCCATTTGATTTATACCAGAAATTTACAAAACTTGTTTTTAGTACTAAGACTAATCAAAATTCGGTGTGTCTACATCAACACCATTAAACAAGTATATATGAAATTTCCTCCTAAATATCTAAAAATTTGGCATGCAAGCCATATATAGGGTTCATCAAATGAGACATACAAAACAAACAACAGAAACAACCAACAACTAACGCTTCAATCCCTGGAAATCCAACATCTTCCTAACAAACTCTTCTAGCTCATTATAACAGTCCATCTGTCCCTCTGAGTCCTTCATCGTCTCCATGCCTTCGCGTAACGTGGCGAACTGACGATCATAGTGAGAGCGATTGACCCAAATCTCCTTCTGCTTCTTCAAAGCGAACGCTGTCTCAACTCTCGAAGTCGATGCGATCTCTCTAATGGGTCGAGTCCTCTTCCTGCGACGAGTGTAGACTAAAAGAGGTGTAGCAAAACACGTGACTCGAATGGCAGAACAAACGATTCTGTAACGGCAGACGAAAGAATCTCAAGCGTAGACTCGACATTATCAGTGGGCAGGACGACTAATGGCTCTATAGACCGAGACGTGACATATCGTAACCATACAAAGTAAATATGTGATCAGCGTGAATAGTAACACATAAGGCCAAAACAATCAGAAAATCACGTATGCACATAAACACATAAGGGTTTTCATACATGATAAAATTTTTCTATGTTTATTTAAAAATTCTTGGCTTTGAGAATTTTTGGACTTTAAATCTCAAAATTCTTCGGTTGAAGTCTAGTGTTTTTCTCCGAAAACATCTAGTTCGCTAACAACCAATGGCTCTGATACCAACTTCTGTCACACCCCAAAAACGTCGCAGCGGAATATATAAAACGTCGAAGCTGGTGCCCATTTGTATCTTGCTGAACGATGCATCGTAATGTTGGACATTTCAACTTAATTAAGACATAGAGTTTTAAAACATGAAATCTTAAAGTCCGTCACAATCACACCATAGTTAAATTGTTTTGATCCTTATGGATCTTATTACATTTGTCCCAGAAAGTTTAAAAATCAGTCCAACATTTTAAGTGACGAAACATGCATCAACAAACACAAGATACGCCATAATCCACGAAGCCGAACTCAACTACCTGTAGAACACGTTAAAAATCAAGTGTCAACACAAAGGAAGGTGAGTTCACATATTCACTTACAAACAATTTTATTCCAAGGAAAACTTTCTGATTAGGTGTTTATTTGAAAACATCCATATAAATTTTAGAAAGTCCATTTTACTTCCTTAATAAAATCCATGGGCCTTCCGTCGGTTCATCAATCTGAGAACTGTAATATATATTGCCTAAGTTTTGTATATTAAATTATTTCGTCAACTTTCAGACTCGTATGTTAGATAGACGATACGAACTATATATTAACCATGCAGGGATAATCAAAGCTAGACAATAAACAGAATTAAAATTCGTCATTTGACTTGACACGGGGCGACCGGTCACGACTGGGTTGTCAACCCAATAGATCTACCAACAATTCATCGCGTGCAATACTTGAATGATTAAAGGACATCATGGGCGCAGGGTCCTCTTGAAGGACAATATGAAGTCTGCCTCACGTGCAATATATATATCCTACTAATATGACAATTTAATACACGACGTTGTACGAGTTCCCCTGACACCCCATTATTTGAGACCCAGTCAAGAATTTATCCCCAACTGTACGGTCATGTTTCACTTTGAATATTCATTCATCAAAAACGTTTTACTTTGAAACGTATGACTTATCAAATCTTATATATTTTCAACGAAAATATATATTTTATATTGACAGGTATGTTTTATTTCGAAAACATTATTAAACCCTTTTATTGTCGTGTTCTACCCCCAAAATATATACAAAGCGGTAAAAAGAGGGGTTTAGTGACACTCACCTTTGGGTGCGTATTTTAAATAGCGCAATCCTAGAGATTGATTTCTACACATCCTATTATATATAGGAATGATTTTAAATCAAAATACATAACACAAAAATCCTAAGTTTCTCCGTTTCTTAGAATTATCACATAACTTTGGGATTTTCTCAAAAAATTATCATATTTGATTATGTTGGCACGTTAATATATATATATGGGTCCATATATATATATATATATATATATATAGGATAAAGATCCGTTAGGAACCACCTCTTATTGCGAGAACCGCGAGAACCAATGTGAACGCAACCAAAAATGCCTAAAAATAGATAAAAATCACACAAATTTTTTTATTTTTTTTTTAATATTTTTTATAACAAAATCGCTACTTTTCGTAGAAAAAAAAAATTTTAATTTTTTTTTTTTAAATTTTTTTTATTTTTTTTGGCTTCTAAAAGTAGCGATTTTAACATAAAAAATATTAAAAAAATCAAAAAAAAAATTTTAGATTTTTTTTAGGTTTTTTTGGGGTTTAGTTTTTAGCTGGGGGGGGGGGGGGTTAGGTTTTTGGGGGGTGGGGGAGGGGGGTTTAGGTTTTTGGGGTTGGGGGGGGTTGGGGGGGGGGGGTGGAGGGGGGGTTAGGTTTTTTTTAGGTTTTTTGGGGGGTTTAGTTTTTAGCATTTAGCTTGGGGGGGGGGGTTAGGTTTTTTTTTTGGGGGGGGGGGGGGGTTTAGGTTTTTTGGGGGGGGGGGGTGGGGGTTAGGTTTTTTTAGGTTTTTTTTAGCTATTTTAGGTTGTGTTTACATTGGTTCTCGCAATAAAGGTGGTTCTCGCATGAACCTTACCCTATATATATATATATATATATGATCTTGCGACTTGAACGATTTTATTGGTGACCATTATTGTGTAAATCCGTTAACTCTCCCGCTTATACGCAATATATCTACGATTTGCGCGTCGTAATGTATATACGTAAACATTCACATAATTTAACAACGAAACACGTGAAATATTGTTAACTTATCTATTTTGTCATTTTTATAGCAAATATACATAAAACATCTCATATGTACCAAATTTCATGCTCGACAAACAAGTTACACATTTAACGCAATTTTTACCGTTTCTACCGCACAAAACGTACAAGCATACATGCGTAAGCTAGATTTCTAATATCATGTTAAAAACTTAACATATTTTCACATTCTCATGTTTAAATCACATAACTAATACACATAATATACAAATAATCACACACATGATGGCATCTAAATATATATTCTCCTAAATACATATTTAGTCACTTTTATTATCAAAAACCAACCTCCAATAATTATAATTTTTGTTACAAAAATTATGGCAAACTTTATATGTAATTCATGGTTTAAAATATACTTGTAAATATTTCTTTAAAAATATTTTTCTAAGTGTTTAATTTCTAGAAAAATTTTGCCATAGTTTCCCCTTAAAAATGAAGGTTTCCATGCTTTCAAAGCATATCATTTTCTTTTATAAATCATCACAATCAACAATAAACCAATCAACACTTACCAATTTACCAAAACCATGCCAAAATCACTACTTCATGAACTTGAAAATTTACAAAAAATTGTAGTAACTTACTAGTGTGTTTAGTAGGCTTAGTTACCCTTCAAAGTGTGGTTATTTATTTAAAAACATCATTGTTAAAGAAGTTAGATGTTTACAACTTGTAAATAAATTTTCTAAAAATATTTCTTCTTGAGTTTTTCTTGTTAAATATATATATATATCTACACTTGATTAACCACCAAATATATGGTTAATTTTTTTAAGAACCAAGCTTATGTAAATCTTGTATTTTTAACTAGGTTTCTTGAAAAATCATTCTTAAAATCATAGGTTTACAAGACTTTATATTGACTTTAACCATCATCTTTCAAGAAAAACAATTTACACTTCAAGTTCATGATTTACACAAGGATGATCTCTTGATCCTTAACATAATCATCCTCTCATCTTGCTAGATTATGTCTTTAATCACTATCTAGCAAGATCACTTGATGATTAACATCAATAACATGAGCAATCAACAAGCAACAAGCATAACAACACTTAAATAACATGATTTCTTATGATTTTAGTCTTATGTTCAAGTTTGATGTTTATGTTCACTAGTGTTCTTCAATATTATCAACTTATACCATCTTTTAACCAACTTAATAAGATGTAAAATGGAGTGTAGATGTTCTTACTACTAGCTCAAGGCTAGGGATGATCACAAGATGATGATGAAGTGGTTAAAAGCTTGTATGAGAGGTCCTTTAACTTTCAAGAGTTCCTAGCTTCCTTGTATGGCTTCTTACACCTTTGTATATGTATGGAATGGATGAAAGTTGAATGATGATGATGGTGGTGTGGGTAGTTGTGTTCGGTCGAGACCAAAGAGGGAGAGGGAGAGAGTGTGTGTGTTGTGAGTTTGTGAAGGAATGAGAAGTTTAGGACTTGGGGTTTTTCTTATAACATTACAACAACACCAAGTCTAATGGGTGATATGTTTAGTAAAGATAAAACATGATCCAATATAATAAACAAATAAAATCTTGAGGTGGGCCATGTATGTTGGCCGAGAATTGGTGGGGGGGGGGGGGGGGGCTATAGATTAGGGTGTAATGTTAAGTTAGATTATATAGTTGAAATCTAAGTATATTAGTTAGATGTTTAATTGTTATGTGGTTATATAGTGTGTTATGATGTTCGGGGACCATAACTAGCTTGGTAATGCTAAAACAATGCTTCTAGTGAAAATTTGGTGTTTCGGGTAGTGTCCGGTTGTTCAGTTGGTTACTAGTTCGTTAAGGTGCTAAACTATGCAGTTTAGTGAGCTTTATGTTACCTTTTGTGACAGTTTTGATTCCCGACACTTAGGAAAGCATTCTGGACCATTTAACCATATTTCTGCATGATATTCAAGTGTTTAAATGCTGTTTTTTGCTGATTTTTGCTGAATTCAGCAATTTAAGTGAGTTTCAGGCACTTTCCGACACTTAAACTATCTCTAGAAAGGCAGTTTTATTACTTTCCTACACACTATAGTAGTGTAACTCTTGGTTTCTGGCACATTTTGTGTCTCAGTACCTTGTATGTCTATGTACTGAACTCCGTCAGCATTTTTCTGATTTATCCGATAACTGTGCTATCCTTGTTTCGTGCATCATTTGAATCAATAAATGTTTCATGCAATAATGATATGTTATTTTCAATATATGATGCACATGTATGTATATGCCAATAATCAGAAAGCAATTCATGTCATAAATTGAAATTCAGCACAGTCATTAGGCACTAATCATTGTCTAATCATTGTACGGATACATGCAAATTTGACAATTGTCACATCCTCCCCCTGTTAAGAAAATTTCGTCCCGAAATTTTAAGCTTTACTATTAGCTGCAGGGGAGTTGGAGAACAAATGTAGGTATTTTGCTTTCATACGATCCTCATGCTCCCAGGTAATCTCTAGGCCGTGACGCGCGTTCCATCTAACCTTGACAAGCTTAACACTACTCCTTCGAGTCTTGTTAACCTTCTAATCTGTAACCTCAACAGGTTCTTCGGTGAAGTGGAGTGTGTCATCAATGTGAACTTCATCAGTAAGGATGACCATTGTCTCTTGAGTTGGACTTTTCTTCAGATTAGATACATGGAATGTATCATGAACACCATTATGTACCTCTGGCAGCTCCAACTTGTATGCTAAAGAACCAACCCTTTCAGATTAGATACATGGACTTTTCTTCAAATTAGATAATGGCATGAAACTTTGTCATAGGTTTGATAGCTTTGCATGTTGTACATATAGCTTAGAAAGTGGTAAAATATGTGAAATTTGCATGATTTATGTGCTTTATGTGAGACCTGCACTATCATGGGTATAACCATTATTTTATTCAGTAAATAACATGGGTTATGTTAAAATATCAAGTCGTTGTGATATGGGACGGTTAGGGTAACGTTTGATGCAAAACTATGCGGTAAAACGGTTAAAAATCGGCTTTTCGGAGGATTTTTATAAAACTGTTTTAGATTAGTAAGTAAACTGATATTTTTGATATAAAAATAAGTATTTTAACTTATATTAAGTTTACTTGGTGTTTGGTTAGTCATACGTGACTTTCGGAGCCCAAAAACGTTGCCGAATCGCTAAAATACGTGTTTTTCAACATACGCTATAATGGGTTGTTCATGGGTAAATTTTATGTGTTACAATGTGTTATGTGTTTTATAATATGTGTATGATGACATGTTAATACTTGACAAGATTATGTGTATTACGCTATTATTAGTATGTTACATTTGAGTATATATATTACGACGCGCAAATCGTAGATATATTACTTATAACATGATGAGGGTCACCAATAAAATCGTTCAAGTCGCAAAGTTTTTAAAATATATATGAACTCATATATATATATATATATATACAAATTCACCAATATAATCAAAAATAATAACTTCTCGAGAAAATCTCAAAGTTATGTGAAAATTCTAAGTATCGGATAAACTTATGTATTTTTGTGGGTTTTTTATTATTAAATCGTTCTTATTTAATCTAGGACGAGTAAACAATTTGAGGGATTGTGTTAACATATAAAAACGCACCCAAAGGTGAGTACATAGTTCCCCTATTTTACGTTTTCCAAATGTTTTGGGGTGAAGCATATGTGCATAACTTTACTTTTCGTTTTCATGACATTATACATGTTTTATTACATATTACATATAATACATTATTTCAAAGACATTTTTATGGTATATTGACTTAGTATACCTAACATTTGGTTTCAAAGACATTTTATTGGCATATTGACTTAGTATGCCCATTACATGGTTTTACAAAGACATTATCATGACATGCTTACATTAAAAAAGACATTTGGTATGTTTAACAAAGTAGTACATTCATTAACATTGATCACATGATTTTATAAAAGAAGACATTTTTATAAGGTTCATGACTACTCTTCGTTAAACATTTCTTTTAACCTTTAAAGTCATGAATCTTCAACACTAAACCTATGTTACTCACAGGCATTTTTATGCTGACGTATTTAATTTCACATATGTTTCAGGAGCGATTGTTTGATATGAGCAAGCTTCACTTAGGGCGACTTGGGCCCTAGCAATCTAAAATCAAGAAAGTTACCATGTTTTATGTTATGTGTTTCGTTTGAACTAAGACAATGTAATAATTTAAGCTTGTAAAACTTAACTTTAATTATCATGTGTTTTTGAAACAATAATTCTGCCACAGCACCCCCCGATGTTTCCGCCTCGGTTTGTTGTTTTACGCGTTCGGGGTGTGACAATGTACTCACTTGAGGATGCTTAGAAGTCTTGAATAACAACCAAGCAAAGCTAGAGGGATCACAGAATCAAACGGCACCTAATATAGGTAACTATGTAAATACAAGGACCTAAATCGGAGGATCGGATAAAATGAGGTTTCGTAAACCAAATGAGTGTAGGGACTCATGTAATATGGTTTAACAAAGCCTACATTCTAAAACGAAACGAAACCTAACATAAATGCTTACGACCCATTACGACTCGTTAAGGTAGCTTACGCCACTTTAACGCATCGTTCGTGTAAAACGCGTTCGGACCGCCTAACTCGTCCTATGATAAGTCTAATATTGTTGCCAAATCAGTTTAGATATCAAAAATTATGTTACATATGCTTAAAATGAATTTTGGCGTAAAAAAGGCATTTTGGTCATTTACCTAAGGCATATAAACTACCTATCATACAACTACTTAAACGACGTGACCATAAGGTATAACCTCGGAAGGTTATTCCCTATGCAACTATGGTCACCTAATGTGTTTGGGCGGATCCTAAAGATCGACCAAACGGGTCGGGTTCGAAAGTATAAGCGGTTGTTTAGACCGCTTACCTTACGACCCTACATAAGCACTAAACCTAAAGTGACGAGCTAAACATGTTAAAACATGCTTAACGAGGTTTGAAAACAAGTTTGGTATCAAAACAAACGGTTTTGATACCTAAAAGTAGTTTGGTTACAAAATACGCAAGAATACGCATTTTGGCCGAAACTACGACTCGCCACTATGCCTAGATAACGTGGTAATCAGTAGGTATAGTCACAAGAGACTAAAACCATCGTGATTACACTCACGTCATGAAGTGCAAATGAACTTCATGTTGACCATAAACTGGTCTAAGCAGAAAGTCAAACACAGTTTGACTTTCACGCGAAAAAGAACGAAAGAGGACTTACAAAAGGTCCAAGAACGGAAGTTTGACCGGATTATTCTCAGGTATGAAGTGAAAGCACTTCAACTTAGAGAGCAATCAGATCAAGGTGTGAAGAATGCAAATGAGGAAGGTGGGTATTTATAGTTTTTGCACAACCGTTAAGATCGTTCATCGTAAAACGAGCTTCGATCTCATCCGTACACATGTGCTGGGAGCCCCTAGTTTCATTAAAACCATGTGAAAATGAGGGAAACAGCTGGAACAAGCTGGAATTTAGATTTTTCATTTTGGTCCCTTCCTAAGATAACTATGGCAGATTGTCAATTTTGGTCCCTGAATGTGCAAAACATGGTTTTTGATGCATTTTTGACACGTTTAAACCCCATTAATCCCATTTCAAGGCTCTAAAATGAAGTTAAAGTATAGGGAATATGAAACATGCTCAAAAATATCTCAGATGTCGGTTCGTTAGGTCTTACGGTTGCGTTGTTCGGTTAATTACGACGAAACACGAACGAATGCGAAAAACGATCCCAATTACGCGACGAATGGAATTTTAACATGCCAATCACTAAAATAAAATATTTTAATGATTACATAAGGTTTTGGATGTCCGGATGTATTCAGAACGTAAGATATGCGCGAAAATGCAAATTTATGCACTTTTTGACGCTTTTAGTCCCTGAATGACCAGAAAGTTTATTTTAGCACACCGAACCCCTCAAAGCCTATTTCTAAGCTATGTAAAGGATATTTAGGGTATGTTTAACTTATGGTCATGTTCTGGAATGTTCGTTACAGTACAAATCGGCATACTTTCGCAGTTTGTCGAAATTAGTCACTGTAAGCGAATAAACTTGATTTCGCCACACCAAACCCTCCAAAACTTATTTCTAAGTTATGTAAAGGTTATTTAAGGTATGTTAAGCCTATTTCACTATTCCGGAGTGTTCGTTGCATTAATCTGGTTATATTTACGCATCAGTGCGCGTATAACCTTCCAGAAAGCGATTTAAAGCTTGAAATCGAACATGAATTGATATGTGCAAACAATACACGTATTTTTACAAATCCCAAGTATGAAAAACAGTATTTCATAAATTTGGTATTTGTTTGATGGTCGCAGAGGCACAGGTGTCACACGATGGCCTGTGAGACGCGTTCCTGTAATTCTGCCTCGGTCGTCGGCAGAGGATTGTTGGTGTCGGTGTTCCTTCGCGGCGGCATCTTCCTTCTAGGAAGAAGATTGGATAGGTCAGGTCTTATTCGCTAAGTAAATATATAGTACGTACATATAATAACATTTATCATAACAAGCAGTCATGCAACAACACAATCACAACATAAGCAAGTAATCCAACAATATGTTTAGTGAGAACATTGCGATTGAGCTTTCATTAATCATCAACCACAGTTACATTGTTTACAAGTGTATCTCATCAAAAGGGATACAGGGTCACACTACCCTTGTCCAATAAGTCTGCAAATACACAAAATCACATAGTCAGAAGGTGGTCTCCAAAAGGCTTCACAATCTCGGCTCAATAGTGGTGCTCTCACTAAAAGTAATGCAATCTGCATAAAACCAAAAACCAACTATGCTGATGGTGGAGGAGGAGGTGGAGGAAAGAAAAGCAAGCGGCAAACATGCGCAAGCTCCTCCTCGAGCTCATATACACGACGAAGCAGATAACTTATCTGCTGCTTGACAGTAAGAAATCGAGCATCAAACTCTGGAAAAGGAGTAAGAGGAGCAGGTGGATGTGCAAATGGGGACGGTGATGAACGTGGGGGAACAAAAGCAGGATGACAAGGACATGGTAGGGGACGCGGAGTCAGCTCAAGCTCCAAGACTCTTCGGCTCATAATCTCAAACTGAAGCTGAAGCGATAAAAGTAACTCATCCCATGTATAGCCAACAAAATGAGAGGGATGGTAGAGATCCGAAATCGGCATAGAGTACGGTGGGAACCATTGGAGTGGCTCATCAAGTGGTGAAGAAGTGAAAGGAGCAAACAGTGCAGACTGAGGGATCTGTGGAAAAGTTGCTGAAACAAACGGATCGTCACGCGGGTGCTGACCTGAAGTACCTTCCCCTGGACGGGGTGCAGGGATGTCCTGAAGGAAAACGATAGGTAAGTTGGTGCGATGGACATCGGACTCTACAGGAGGGAGAGGAGCAACATCAGCGGGTGCGGGTGGAAGAATAAATGGCTTAACAAAAGGAGGGTCAACAGGTGCAGGAGCTGGATCAGGAATAAGGAGTGCAATGTCTGGTAAACCAAAAGGAATAGGGTCATGATCAGGTATTGGCTCAGGATCAGCAGGTGCAACATCAGGCTGATCAAAAGGAGCAAGATCTGTCTCAGGACCAGGCTCAGGGTCGTGTGGAGGAGATGGTGCAGCTGACATAGCAGTATCATCATCAGAATCGGTAGCTTAACGCTACAATCCGATTTTCTGCAAAGCTGAAGACGTCACAGAGTCAAAGGAATCTAAGACAAAGTGCAAACTAGAATCAGAGGATATCTCAACAACAGGAAACTCAGGAGGTGGGATAGCAATAACATCCTCGTCTATCTCTCCATCACCCAGGGCATCAACAGGAGGACCATCAACAAACAAATCAATGCCATCACCAAACAAATCATTGAAAGGCCAATCCTCGGGAGGAATGACCACGAGAGGAGCAGGATCGAGGATCGGAGCCACGTTGTGCTCACCATCAGGATGCCCAATGATGAGATGATCATGGACTGGAATAGGAATGAGAAAAGGATCCTCGTCTGGAATACCATCAGCAAGGGGTAAATCATCGCCAAAGTCGGGCAACGCGAATGGCTGGAAGTCGTCCTCGTCATCCAATAGCATGTCAGGGTCACTATCCGTGTCTGGCGTAAGTATCTCCGGTTCAGGTGCAATCTCATCATCTGAGACGATAGCCATAGGATCATCAACGTCTAATAATCCGCTCTCTGAAGAAGACATGATGCCTGTAACATAACAATCATAACATGTGCACATATATTAACCACTATCACTTAGAATGCAATCAAGACAGTTATCACTCAATCATGTATTCACATTATCCTTCACGAAATCCTTCTATCTTTCCTAGTCTATCCCAGACTAAACCACAAATGTGACCTTGCAATCGTGTTTCTTGTCTTTCCTTTTGTGAAAACGTTTGTTCCATGGATCTGGGCATTTTGTGTATGCAATGAAAACATGCTGTAAAAATATTTTTGTGAGAACCCTAATGATTGTAGTCTAGACTCGAGAAAGAATCCTAGTTCACTACAATCGAAGCTTTGATACCAAACTGTCACACCCTGACTTTACCGGAAGCGTGATTATGTGTGACTTGCTTAATATCATTGCATTCAACCATAGCAAACAACTAACTGATAAAACCCAAGATGTTCATCCATAGATAAGTTTTAAAACATTACAACAACATTGTTTTAAAATTTAAACATAGACTTCAAATTCATATTACACACCATTCAAGTTGTTTAGAGTTCCATAAGGACTCGACGAAAGACACTAATAAAAACTAGGCTTTGAACTATGTATCACATCCAGGATAAGATACACAAGCCAAACCCTTAGACACCGGATGACATCTTTTATTTCAAACATCACTTGAAACCTCCAAACGCCCGCCAGATCCACATTTAGTTTCCTGAAATACATGTAGTTTGAAAACATCAACAAAAGTTGAGCGATTTCATGTGTTTGTATGTGTGCACGAATAAACCTTGAAATCATTGTAAGTACGTATGTATTTGTAAATCCCGGTATGAAAGCAACAAGGAAAACAGATCGATTAATGGTTTGCAAGGCCATTAATATGTGTGACGTGATGCAGGAAGGCTCAATCCTAGCGAATTTTGCACCGGGCTTCCGGCTGTAAGACATAGTCACGTCATGGGCCAAATCCCGGTCCACATGGGTGGGGCTCACAACACCCAAATAGATCTATCACTCATGTCCCTCGATCGTACTACGAGAATTAATGGTCTTAAGCATTGTACCCACCACTCACATGATCTAGCAGTACATTTCCTTAGCTAACCATACCATATGTAAACGTTTGTAAACAATTTGTAACATGTACTTCACCCTCGAAGTTATAAAACCGAAAACAGTTAAAAGAAAAGGGGGACATGAACTCACAATCTTGCGTTCTTCGTATCCAATGTAACCCAAAACTGCTACTCGTGTGCACGACTACCTACAACGTACTACGGTTTATTAGACGGGCGGGTCGTGCCTTGACTTAGCCTTAATTAGTGTCCTTGAGTTACGTTTCTTTGTGTCATCAATATTATTCCAAGTTATATAATTATTTGTTAAAATAATAAATATTTTAACTTAAATTACATTTATTAATTTTTGGAATAATTAGTTAAAATATTATGTTCTAACTTGTCACACTTATGTATTTGTACATGTAATATTTCCCAAGGATGGGTGTATACATACTCATATCTTAAACTTGTATATTTTTTGCCAAGTATCGGTGGTGTATTCCGGTGTATAATTATACGTACGAGAATACGTATTTTTATTGTGTTTATTAAGCATTCATATACTTAATTTTTGTATTTATTTTCCTGGAATAATACTCTTAATAAATATTCATCAATATATATTCTCAAAATATATATTTTAAGAAGTATTACATAGAAAAATTATTTATAATTTTTCCCTTGGCAAAAATATTTATATTTTCATGTAAGTCTCGAAAATAATATATTTTCAAGTTTAACTTAGAAAATATATACAAATCTATTTTTCATCCAAAAATAATGTACTCCATATTTATTTAAGAAAGTGTATATTTTCTCCCAAAAATAATAAATCTTCAAATAATTTCAAGAGAAATATATATTTTTATTTACCAAAAAATAACATATTTTCTTCTTGTAAAAAATATGATATATTTTTGTAGTAATTATAAAAATCACATTTTCGTTCTCTTGGTGTCCAAAATACCAATTACCAAAATATACTTATGAACTTATTTCCAGAATATTTATGTAAGTTATATTTTCGGTTTCTCTAATATTTTGGGTATAAATTATATATTTATTTCTTGGAATTTTGGTAATATTTTGTATTGTGATTTCTTGTTATTTTGGTGAGTTATATTATTTCAAGTCCTAAAATAATATAACTAATACACATAATATAAAAATAATCACACACATGGTGGCATTTAAATATATATTCTCCTAATACATATTTAGTCACTTTTATTATAAAAAAACAACCTCCAATAATTATAATTTTTGTAACAAAAATTATGGCAAACTTTATATGAAATTCTTGGTTTAAAATATACTTGTAATTATTTGTTTAAAAATATTTTTCTAAGTGTTTAATTTTTTGAAAAATTTTGCCATAGTTTCCCCTTAAAAATGGAGGTTTCCATGCTTTCAAAGCATATCATTTTCTTTTATAAATCATCACAATCAACAATAAACCAATCAACACTTACCAATTTACCAAAATCATGCCAAAATCAATACTTCACGAATTTGAAAATTTACAAAAATTAGTAGTAACTTACTAGTGTGTTTAGTAGGCTTAGTTACCCTTTAAAGTATGGTTATTTATTTAAAAACATCATTGTTGAAGAAGTTAGATGTTTACAACTTGTAAATAAATTTTCTAAAAATATTTCTTCATGAGTTTTTCTTGTTAAATATATATATCTACACTTGATTAACCACCAAAAATATGGTTAATTTCTTTAAAAACCAAGCTTATGTAAATATTGTATTTTTAACTTGGTTTCTTAAAAAATCATTCTTAAAATCATAGGTTTACAAGACTTTATATTCACTTTAACCATCATCTTTCAAGAAAAATAATTTACACTTCAAGTTCATGATTTACACAAGGATGATCTCTTGATCCTTAACATAATCATCCTCTCATCTTGCTATATTATGTCTTTAATCACTATCTAGCAAGATCACTTGATGATTAACATCAATAACATGAGCAATCAACAAGCATAACCACACTTAAACAACATGAGTTCTTATGATTTTAGTCTTATGTTCATGTTTCATGTTCATGTTCATGTTCATTAGTGTTCTTCAAGATTATCAACTTATACCATCTTATAACCAACTTAATAAGATATAAAATGTAGTGTAGATGTTCTTACTACTAGCTCAAGGCTAGGGATGATCACAAGATGAAGATGAAGTGGTTAAAAGCTTGTATGAGAGGTCCTTCCACTTTCAAGAGTTCCTAGCTTCCTTGTATGGCTTCTTACACCTTTGTATATGTATGGAATGGATGAAATTTGAATGATGATGATGGTAGTATGGGTGGTTGTGTTCGGCCGAGACCAAAGAGGGAGAGGGAGAGGGAGAAAGTGTGTGTGTTGTGAGTTTGTGAAGGAATGAGAAGTTTAGGAATTGTGGTTTTTCTTATAACATTCCAACAACACCAAGTCTAATGGGTAATATGTTTAGTAAAGATAAAACATGATCCAATATAATAAACAAATAAAATCTTGAGGTGGGCCATGTATGTTGGCCGAGAATAGGTGGGGGGGTATAGATTAGGGTGTAATGTTAAGTTAGATTATATAGTTAAAATCTAAGTATATTAGTTAGATGTTTAGTTGTTATGTGTTATGATGTTCGGGGACCATAACTAGCTTGGTAATGTTAAAACATTGCTTCTACTGAAAATTTGGTGTTTCGGGTAGTGTCCGGTTGTGCGGTTGGTTACTGGTTCGTTAAGGTGCTAAACTATGCAGTTTAGTGAGCTTTATGTTACCTTTTGTGACAGTTTTGATTCCTGACACTTAGGAAAGTGTTCTGGACCATTTAACCATATTTCTGCATGATATTCAAGTGTTTAAATGCTGATTTTTGCTGAATTCAGCAATTTAAGTGAGTTTCAGGCACTTTCCGACACTTAAACTATCTCTAGAAAGGCAGTTTTATGATCCTTACTTTCCTACACACTATACTAGTGTAACTCTTGGTTTCTAGCACATTCTTTGTCTCAATACCATGTCTGTCTATGTACTGAACTCCGTCAGCATTTTTCTGATTTATCCGATAACTGTGCTAACCTTGTTTCGTGCATCATTTGAATCAATAAATGTTTCATGCAATAATGATATGTCATTTGAAATATATGATGCACATGTATGTATATGGCAATAATCAGAAAGCAGTTCATGTCATAAATTGAAATTCAGCACAGTCATTAAGCACTAATCATTTTCTAATCATTGTACGGATACATGCAAATTTGACAATTGTCACGGCAAAGCCTTGGTGTAATTAGTCTTTTGTCAAAAGTCCATGTATGGAACTTAATCTCTTTTGATGGTTTGTAAATTAATATGAAGTTATGTTGGTTGAAACTTAACAACATATGTTTGTAATGTTTTTAAAACTTATGAATGGATGAACATCATATTTTAGTCATATAGTTGTTTATTATCGTCGAATGCAATGAGAACTGATCAAGTCACATGCACACGCTTCTGTAAAAGACAGGGTGTGACACCAGCTGCCTTCGTACGAGGCGGTTTGGCTTCGTTCGAAGGTGTTGTTTTGTGCGGGAATTCCTTTTTTTCGCGTATAGGATGCTTGTTTAACGCGTTTTGTTGCATTAATTAGTATTGGTACTTTAAGTATTTTAGCATAGCACTGAGTTTCGAGTTGCGTTCTGTTTTAGAGTGATAAATCGAGTTGTGCGAGTAGCGTTGAGCATGCGTTGCGATAGCGTTTGCGAGTAACAATACACATAATAAGCACACACAAGTAAAGCACATAAGAACACACAGCATACCATTACTACTACTAATAACAACATTTGCGATTTAGCGTGTTAGTCATGATAAGCGAATGCAGAGGCGTGTGGTAACCAAACAAACACACTCGGTAATTTAAGAAGCATGATTCTCTGTAATTCGTGCTGTGTAAACGTTTGCGAATATAAAGCAGTTTTAAACGTGTGGCGATGCGGTGTGATGAAAAATGTATTTAGTATAACATAACCCTTTATTTATATAGAATCTCGGAATACAAGGTGGTTCCAAATCGAAGCAAAAGCAAACGGGTAACGATCCGAAAAGTTAGTTTGTTACACTTAGAGCATGTGTTATTGATTTAGGTGGTAGTTGGGTTGACCACCTACCATTGATTGAATCCTCCAATAACAATAGTTATCACACTAGTATAAATGCCGCTCCATTTGAGGCTTTATACAGAAGAAAGTGTGGAACGCCCATATGTTGGGCTGAAGTTGGAGAAAGCCAGTTATCTGGCCCTTAGATAGTTCTTGAAACTACGGATAAGATTATACAAATCCGCGATAGGCTTAAAGCTGCCCAAGATAGGCAAAAAAGTTATGTTGACAAGAGGAGGAAGCCTCTTAAATTCCATATTAAAGATAAATGTATGTTAAAAGTATCACCTTGGAAATAATTCATATATATTGAAGGAGAGATATGGAAATAATCAAAAAGGGCGTTTATAAAAGTTGAGGGGCTGAAAATGTGAAAAAAGGCAATAAAAGTTTCCACTGACAGTCCCTTGCGAACCGCAACACTTAACCTCTTGCGGTCCGTAAGAGGGGTTAAACATTTGCGCACCTGAGGTCCTTGCTGTAACCCCCACGAAAATTTCAAGCTTTCAAAAACTTTTCTATTTCTTTCGAAAGTATTTCATTAACCGATATTTAAACATAATCAAATTTAATGTAACATACATTCCGAGACAAAGATATAAGTTACACATACCCTAAATACCCTTCATAAAGCTTAGGTAACAAGTTAGAAGGGTTAAAAATGTCAAAAGGCTGATAATACAAGTCCAGGGGTTGAAAATGTCGAAAAACGAACTTCTGCCTGCCAAGGGTCAATGCGGACCGAATTACCTGAGCAATACGGTCCACATTACATGCCCAGTTGAATAAAATTGCTTGTTCACCAAGTTCTACACTTTGCTTTAATTTGTGACACCTTGCACCATCTTTGCCACCTTTAATTTGGTCTTAACACTTGTTAGAACTTTAATCAACATCAAGACACCTCACATAACACTTGTCAAGCTCTCCTTGATGCCAAATTAGTATAAATAGGTCAATGTTCTTGAGTTTTATTCACACCTTTCATTCTTCACTTCTTAAATCTCTCTTGGAGCTTGCTTCTGCATTTGAAGCCTTCATTCCATAGTTCTAATCCTTCTTATAAACACAAGTGTTTCTCGTAGTCTATTTCATTTTCTTAGCTAGTTATTAGCCAAAAGTCAAGCAAATTGATTTTTGCTTTGACTTTCGGTCATGATCTTTTTGGTCTAGTCAAAGTTCAAATTGAACTTTGCTACGTGATCGTAATAACCTAGGTGTTAATCCCTCGCGATTACACCCTCAGATCATCATGTATAGTAGGTGTAATAACGCGTCCAACTTTTAGGAAATAAAATTCAAAAATGCATAAAAATGTATTTTACGACGAAAGAGTTTTTGGGTATTAAAACTTAAAGTTTTGATGCCAAATCAATTTTGTAACATTATTAGAAATGTTTTAACATGTATAGCTCGTCATTTCTGGTTAGTGCTTATTCCTTAGTCGAAAGTCGAGCGGTTTGACTTCTGCTTTAACTTTCGAATATGACCCGTTTGGTCAACCTTAGCATCCGACCAAGCCCATTTATATGACCATAGTAATATACGGAATAACCCTCTGAGGTTATACTTTATGGTCATGTCGTTTGATTAGTTAAATGGCGAGTCAACTTTTGATACTTTTAAAAGGTAAAAAAATACCCTTTTATGTAAAATAGTTTTAAAACTATATGAGCTATATTTTTGACATCTAAACTAATCATACAACTTTAATAAACATGTTTTGACATATCGGACTAGACTCATTCGACCATCCAGACCCGTAATTACGCATAGAACTCGTTAAAGTGACGTAAACCATTTTAACAAGTTGTAATGGGTCAAAACACCAACAGACACTTTCCAAATCAAAATGTAAGGTATTATGAATATATTACAAGAGATCCTTCACTCTTTTGGTTAATAAACCTCACTCTATCCGTTCTTCCGTCTAAGCCACAATACACACTAACCTAATAATTATCTGAATTATTAGGAAACATTTGAATCACTTGAGCTTTGCTAGACACGATTAGGCAAGACATCTATGCAAACGTGTGAGTATATAGTTCCCATCTTTTATGTTTTCTAAATGTTTTAGAGTGATTTATATGTGCCTATTTCTATTTTCAAGATTTCAAAACAATATATATGGTTTATATATACAAAATGATTTTCAACGTGAGTACATAGTTCCTCTCTTTTACATTTTTAAATGTTTTGGGGTGATTCATATGTGCCTATTACTATTTTCAAGATTTCACAACATTATATATGGTTTATATATACAAAATGATTTTCAAAGTAAGTACATAGTTCCCCACGTTTTTTCCATTTTCAAATGTTTTGGGGTGATTCATATGTGCTAACCGTTTTCTCAAATAATATGTATGGCATATGTGTTTACTAAGTGCCTTTTGTGTATATAACTTATGTGTGAATTCAGGATCGTGTTCGATTCCTTCTTCGTTGAATGCTTACTAACACGTATAATGTGCGGAATCCAAATACCAGTGTGGATCAGACACTCCGATGTAATTATCATTGTTTTCTATTACTCAATATAACAGTACAATAATGCGAAAACAAACGAGCAGAGCTTCGCCTCAGAGTTGCTTAAGAAGTTCTACTAGACAAAGACTCAACACACATATATATAGAACAATGGCTTTGTACAAAGCCTGATTTATTGCCTTCGTACGAAGCTACTCTTGCTTCAATACTTGTTCTCTTCAATGCAGCACCCGTCTAGTCTCATTCGATTCAGCTATGTTACGTGATTGACGCAAGCGATAGATATATGCACTCACAGACTCCCATTGGATATTGATGCGGTCAATCTCGTAGCTTTTTGTCTTTCTCTGAATCTTTTAGTAATGTTGACATAGTCAGCAACACAGACTCCCCAATCTCTAACAGAATCCCCGTGGATCTACTACTATCTTCAGCTTTAGCTCTTTCTATCGTTTGATTTCTTTCTTCAGGCTCCCCTTTCATTAAGCTTTTGTGCTTTAGGATCAACACCTGGTTCTACAAGCTCTTCCAGAATCATTATCTGGCTCTTTGAATGCAAGCTCCCCCTTGCTTCGAGCTCGTCTTCAGACTCCCCGTTGAGCTCAGCTATCAGGATAGTAGTCTGGCTCTCTTATCTGCAAAAATCTCAAACCGTCTATAAGATTTTGAGAATTAAAGATCAACATCCTAGCTCTAAACATATAACATGAATAAGCTGGAGCATTTCAAATATGTAACTTCACAGGGCATCGTTTGTTCATAGAAACCTGGATTTTATATTTAACAGAGAAAGTGTTTTGTTTTCCAGAATTGATGACCTGGCTCCAAAATTCAAATATGACAATTTTAAGATCAATTTATCCAAGGATTGAAAACTTGGTTCTATTGCACAAATGTACCAATATGTAATCGTCCAGGATTACTCGACTCTATTCCCCCTATCAAATAACTTTATAGATTTGACAATTTTAATGTCCAAAATCTTCACTATTATCATCCAAGTCCAACTTAATGACCTTGGAGATTCACAAACTGTTTTTAAAAATTTTCAAATAAAAACTCAAGTATCAATTTAATGAACTAGTTTATTTTTTAGAAACACGTTCAGTATACTTAGATTTTGAAACTCAGCTTTCAGACATCGGTTGTCGAAAAATAAAGTAGAAACAAAATCTTTTTGTACTTTACAAAGTTTATGCTAAAACGCACTGAAAATCTTTTTGTACTTTTTCTTTAACATAAATCGGTAAAGAAATATTTACAGACAATATTTTTGTTTGAGTTCGTGTCAGAGGATCATATCAGTTTATGACAAATCACTAGCTCTAGTGAGCTATAAACACTTTAAGTTCTAAACGATTCACTTAGATTGTCAGTAGTATACTGATCCACTTAAATTCTCACACAAAGTTCAATTGATTCAAGATATGAGATTAATGTTTTAAGCACTTAACTTATTCGCGTGTCCCACCTCAGAATATACTCCCGTATCAAAGTTAACACGTAAGTCGACACGAGAAGATCGAAGAAAGAATTGGTGTGTGGAAGATCGAGATTTGATAGTTATATTGCTTCGGTTAATTAAATATATTTTTTTAGACAAAATACATTTATTATCTTAGCTAATTAGTTTTTCATGTTTAGTGATAGTTTTGGGAAGTTATTATCTCTAGAGGCCTAAACGTAATTAGCCTAACTGGTTTAGGCTATAAATAGAAAGAGATGATTAGGGTTTAGGCAACACACTTAGAGAGAGATTTGGGGACTAATTTGTATTCATCTTTTGCAAATTAATCAAGGGTTTTAAAGCTTTATCTTGTGTGTGTTCATCTTGATTTAATTATCAAAATCAGATTTTGGCTCGAATTGATCCTATAGAGGAAGAGCTACTTTTTAGAAGGGCTACTTTTTGGAACCGGGTGTTCCACCAGTTTTGTATCCACGTTGGTGAGACCACCCGAACCGTGGATCAAGTAGACTCACGTTTCTTGTTTGTCTATTTCAAGTGTTCAAGATTCCATAGTAGGTTATTGAATGTGGAAAATCCTCACAACGAGCTCTTAGAAGCGTAAGTTATTCAAGTGACCCTTGTGGACTACAAACACGCATACGACAAGGACTTTGAGCACGTTTCGGCGTGGGAAATTATTAAGACCTGTGTTTAAATTTTACGTGTTAGTTTTATGTAATGTTTTAGGTTTTCTGTTATGTAATGTTTTAAGTATTATTTTTTATTTTAATGTAAGGTTTTAAGTTTTTGGTTTTATTCTTAAGTAAGGTTATGTTTTAAGTATAAAAAAAATTAAAAAATGAAGTTTATGGCATGGGTAGGCGTCACTAGTACTTACTAGCTAGGGCTGTACATGAGCCGAGCTAGGGCAAGCTCGGGCTCGGCGCGATTATATACTGAGATGGCTCGGTTCGACTCGGATTTGAAACCGAGTTGAAATTCTAAGCTCGGATTCGACTTGGTTTTAAACCGAGCTGCCTCAGTTCAGCTTGGTTTTACTCGATTTTAAAAATAAAAATTAATACACAGCTCTCAAAATTCAGTATTCTAAAATATTATTCAATACTTCAAAATAACATATTCAAAATAAGTTCAACCTAATATATTACAAACCAAAATCACGTTCAACAATGCAAAATAAGTTTTATATTTCAAGTAAATACAATATTTGTTCATTAGCACAGCAATGATCCTTTAAATATGTCATAGATATCAAACTATAAGCCTAAATACATGTAAATAATAATCACTTTTTTGTAATATATTATATGTATATAAAAATAAAATATATTATAAGTAAATAATTCGAGCTAAGCCGAGCCGAACTACCAAGCGAGTCCAACCGAGCCAATTTGGCTCATCACGAGCCGAGCTGTGACAACTCGTATTTCAAACCTTTCGTTGTACTTTGATGTAACTTGTTTGAACAATATGTAATTACGTGATACGTGGTTTTAATGGAATGTTTGTTATGTTATGTTATGTGATTATGTGTGTAATGTATGTATATAATGTAGTCACACAACACTAGCCCAATTGTACAAGCTCATTCGGGCCACACTCTTTGTACTCGAAATCCAAGGACAACCCATGAAGGGTTCGGCCCACTCTCTAAGTTCGAATAACACCTAGGGTGTTAGTATAAATCCTACACTTTATCAAAACACACAAAGTTTAGCAAACCCTAAATCTCTCTCCCCCTCTCTCTCTAAGCCGATGACATCAACATCCCCTCTCCCTCGAAGCTTTCTTGATTCGGATCATCCTTGTTCTACCTTCTAACCGGTTAGTGTTTCATGGTTATTGTTTTGTGAGATGATGTTGTGATTTATATGTTTCCACATAATGATTTAGTAATGATATATGATTGATTATGATATAAATTGTTGAGGCCTTGTGTTCATGTAAATCGGCTCACATGTGTAATATGTTAGTTCAATATAGGGTTTGATAATCATGTGATGATAATAATGATCTAGAACCGAATGAATGTAATCGGCCATATGTGTTTGGATTCAGATGGAATATAAGAATTGGTTTGAGTTATTGGATGAGGAATTAAGTATCTTGATGTTAATTATGCTAATTGATTCGATGTGATGATGATGAGTTGTTATATGATTAATTAGGGTTCATACAAATTAATTGGTAAATGTTTAGTTTGATCAATGATTTACAATGTTGGAAACTATTTAATTGTTTTAATCAATGGATGAAAGTTAGGAAACTATTGGAATTGATTTGCAAATAAATGGTGTAACTGATTTCCATGAATTACGGATAATAAACCTAATCGCACAAGAGCTCAATAGCACAAGCCGGTCGCACAAGTTAAGAATATTAGGGTATAACAGTTAGAGCACACTGTACAACCTCTTTTAATACAGTCGTACAACATATTGTGGATCGCACAAGGTTGTGCTGAGCGCACAAGATGTTGGGCCACATAACTATTTAAGCTGTTAGGCTGGGCAGCCCAAAATCCAATCGCACAAGCTGTTCCAGATCCCATAAGTATAGTTGAATTGCACAAGACTGTTGGGCCATTGAACTTGTGCGAGCCCAATCATTTGAGTCGCACAAGTTTGAGTATGATGTGTACCTGACTGTTACTGTTGATGTGTTAACGTGCTCAATGAGTTTGCCATGATCATTACGTGTTCGTAACCTGTTAGTTTATGTGTAAACCTACGTGCACTACTTGAACCTAGACCTGACTTGTATGGTAACCATGTTAGGACGTGGTTGACCACATATAGCTCAAGTGACCTTTTCGTGTATCTGCCGAGCTAACCTAAGGTGAGTTCACAGTTTCTACAAGGAATAGGATTCCCGGTGGTTTAGGAATGGGTTAAGGAACTATATTGAAACCAGCATATTCTCCATGGGTAGAATATGTACCTCCATCCTCCATGGGAAAGATGACAACATTAAATCCTGCGTATTCTCCTTGGGTAGAATACGTATCTCCATCTTCCGTAGGAAGGATGACAACATATAACTTACTAGACAAAACTCTATCATGAAGTCCCTCATTTTTATATCGACTTAATCGTCGGGCCAATGGCGAACATGTCATTACTTAAATAGCGCTATTAGGTTTGACAAGCCTCACACCGTGCCGCAGAGGACGGGAGTGGACTAATGGATCTGGGCACTTAGTCAATGATGATAGACATTGACGCAGGGCACATAAACATGTCTACAGTCAGTAGTCGATATGGTAATGGGTCTAGTGGTTAACATGGGGTAGCCCCCACTGGTTATGGTTTGGGAAAAAAGGAATTGGATAATTCATGGTTTTCGAAAGAACTTATGGTTTTTGGAACAACTTTAAAAAGGACAACCAACTGTGAACTCGCTCAACTTTGTTGTTGATTCGTTGCTACATGCCTTGCAGGTCGTTAGGTGCTTAGATGGAGCTTGCACGAGAAGGAGAGGTCGTTGTGGGACATGGACTATTGAGTTTCATGTTAAACGTTATGAACTTGTAACTTATGTTTTGGTTTTAAACTTTATGCTTCCGCTGATTACTTGAACTTGGTTAATTTCTTTTGGACACCAATTATATTGTGGTTGGTTTTATGTTTACTTTAATACGTTGTTCAATATGATTGGTGGCTTGATCCTGGTCATGTCACGCTCCCTGCGGTGATACTCCGCTAGTGGATTTTGGGGTTGTGACAGATTTGTATAAGAGCCATTGGTTATAGTGAACTTGGTTTTAAAATGGGAAAAGCTTTTTGACAAAACCAGACTGTAACCTGTACAGTGCTCAATGATCCACAACGACACTTCGCTCCACGTGCAAGACTCAACATTATAGGTGATATGGTTTATTTTTGTATTGCCTACCTGTTAGTTAAAGTAGTGCATTTGATCATGGTATGCTTGGTTAGTGTAACGATTGTTGCTTGAAACCTTGCATGCTTACTCTCTTCTGTCATCTCATACTTTCGCACCTTCGTGACACCATTCTCACTTGTGTTTCCTTCGATGTGAAGATCATGAGTGGACGCCTGAACTTGACTCAAGCCCAGCTGACGGCTCTAATCAACGAACGAGTTACTGAGGCACTCGCAGCAGCTCCAACAGGAGGTATAACCTGCCATTTCGACCTACCCTAGGATGTTTAGATCCTACTCTCGCGAACTAACTCTCGTGCTTAACCTTGTCTTTTCTTTCTCGCGCGACAGGTCATCATGCTCAGCCTCCGGGTGTACGTTCAAGACCTTTATAGACTGTCGACCTAGTACCTTCAGTGGTACAGAAGGAGCTGTAGGCCTCCTCCATTGGTTCGAGAAGCTCGAATCTGTCTTTGAAATATGTGAATGCCCTATTGCTAGTAGGTGAAGTTTGCTACGGGAACTCTTGAATGTGTTACGCTCACATGGTGGAACGCACAGGTTCAAATGCTAGGGTTGGCAGCTGCTAATGCCACCCCATGGAACGACTTTAAGGATCTGATCAAGGAAGAGTATTGTCATCGTGATGACATTCATAAGCTAGAAGTGGAGGTTCTACAACTTGAAGATGACGGGGTCTGAAATCGAGGCATATATGAAAAGATCAACTGAACTAGCTGCTTTGTGTCCTACTATGGTGGATCCTCCCTGCAAACGTATTGAGCTATACCTCAAAGGATTAGTGCCAGAAATTCAGAGTATGGTGACTTCAGCTAACCTTCTCAAGATTCAGCAGGTCATTCGACTATCCCACCGTCTCACTGATCAGGCAGTTGAGCAGAACAGGCTGCCAAAGCGTATTAGTGCTACCACTACTTCTGATGCTCCTAGCGACAACAAGCGCAAGTGGGATAGAAATTCCAGCAAGGGATCGACATCTGTTCAGTCTCAGTCTCAGCAGTGAAGGACTGAAGACTACAAGAGCCCTAGTCAGCAAGGATGGTACAAGGGAAATCAACCTAAGTGCAACCATTGCAACTTGCACCATAGCGGGCCGTGTAGCAAGGGTCGCTGTCATAGTTGCAACAAACCTGGTCACGCAGCAAAGGATTGCAGGAGCCCATATCCAGCGAATCAGAATCATCAGCAACAGCAACAAGCTTCACAGAACCAGCAGCAGCAGCAACAACAGGGTAATAATAAAGGGAGGTTTCAATGTGGTGCTGAAGGCCACTTCAAGAGGAACTACCCCCAGCTGAACCATAATCAGAACAACAACAACATCCAAGGAAATGGAAACAACAATGGGGGTAACGATGAAGGCAATGGCGCCAGGGGACGTGCATTTGTGATTGGTCAAGGTGACGCTAGGAACGATCCCAACGTTGTGACGGGTAAATTCCTACTGGATGACTTCTTTGTTTCTGTTTTATTCGATTCGGGTGCCGATACTAGTTATGTGTCCTTAAAAGTTAGTCAGATGCTTAAGCGTGCCCCAATTCCCTTAAACACCAAGCATGTTGTAGAACTAGCGAATGGTAAAAGTCTTGAAGCCGTACACATAGTTAAGGGTTGTAATCTTGTTATTGCTTGTCAGACCTTCTCTATCGACCTCATCCCCATCGTTCTTGGTATCTTCAACGTCGTCATTGGGATGGATTGGTTATCCTAACATCGAGCAGGGATGCTTTGCAAGGAGAAAATCGATCGCATTCCACGTTCTGGTGAGGAACCCCTCGTTGTTCATGGAGACAAGAGTGGTGCTGTTGTAAGCATCGTCTCTTTCCTTAAGAAAGAAAAGAAGTGTTTGCGAAAGGGCCACACTGCTATTCTAGCTCTCGTTACTGACACCTCACTGAAAGAAAAGAAGATAGAAGATATCCCGATTGTACGCGACTTTCCTGAGGTATTCCCTGAGGAATTACCTTGTCTTCCACCTCATCGTCAGGTCGAGTTTCAAATCGAGCTAGCTCCTGGAGCAGCGCCTATAGCTCATGCACCTTATCGCTTAGCCCCATCAGAACTAGAAGAACTGTCTACACAACTACAAGGGCTCTTGGACACGGGTTTCATTAGTCCTAGTTCTTCGCTCTTGGGAGCTCCAGTCTTGTTTGTGAAGAATAAAGATGGTACCTTTCGAATGTGCATTGACTATCACGAACTCAACAAAGTGACCGTGAAGAATCGTTATCCTCTTCCTCGTATTGTTGACCTATTTGACCAGTTGCAAGGGTCGAGCTTCTACTCTAAGATTGATCTGAGATCGGGCTATCATCAGCTGAGATTCCGAGATGAGGACATCTCCAAGACAGCATTCAGGACTCGTTACGGGCACTACGAGTTTCTGGTCATGCCATTTGGATTGACAAACGCACCTGCGGTCTTCATGGATCTTATGAACCGAGTGTGCAAACCCTACTTGGATAAGTTCGTTATTGTGTTTATCGATGACATCCTGATCTATTCCAAGAGTCAGGAGGAACACGAACATCATCTGCGACTCATATTGGAACTTCTTCGAACAGAACAGCTTTATGCTAAGTTCTCGAAATGTGACTTCTGGCTACGTGAAGTCCATTTTCTAGGCCACGTGGTTAATAAGGATGGGATTCACGTTGATCCATCCAAGGTTGACTCAATCAGAAATTGGACTGCCCCTCAAACACCAACTGAAATCCGTCAATTCTTGGGTTTGGCGGGTTACTACAGAAGGTTTATCAAGGATTTCTCGAAAAGATTGCGCAGCCTCTTACTGTTCTTACTCAGAAGGGTGTCACCTACCGTTGGGGTGATGCTCAGGAATCCACATTCCAGCAGCTAAAGCTGAAGCTTTGTAGCGCACCTATTTTCTCGTTACCAGAGGGCACAGACGATTTTGTAGTTTATTGTGACGCATCAATCCAATGGCCTGGTTGTGTGTTGATGAAACATTAGAAAGTCATAGCTTACGCATCACGATAACTCAAGGTTCACGAAAAGAACTACACTACTCATGACTTAGAGTTGGGAGAAGTGGTGTTTGCTCTTAAGATATGGAGACATTACTTGTACGGTACCAAGTGCACCATTTACACCGATCACAAGAGTCTCCAGCATATCTTCGATCAGAAGGAGTTAAACATGCGACAGCGTCGGTGGGTAGAACTCCTTAACGACTATGAATGCGCAATCAGATACCATCCAGGCAAAGACAATGTCGTGGTTGATGCCCTCAGTAGAAAGGAAACCAAACCTAAGCGTGTACGTGCGTTACAACTTACCATTCATTCTAGTCTTCTTGCCCAGATTTGTAATGCTCAGGTTGAAGCATTGAAAGAAGAGAACTTCAGGGCTAAGTCCTTGCGAGGATTGGAGAAACGGTTAGAACTAAAGGAAGACGGTGCTTACTACTTGGCGGGGCGCATCTGGGTTCCATTTTATGGTAATCTACGTGAGCTTGTGATGGATGAAGCACACAAGTCTCGTTACTCAGTACATCCTGGCTCAGATAAGATGTACCACGATCTTAAGACTACGTACTGGTGGCCCCACATGAAGGCTAACATAGCGACCTATGTTAGTAAATGTTTGACCTACGCTAGAGTCAAGGTTGAATACCAGAAGCCATCAGGTCTACTTCAGCAACCAGAGATCCCGACATGGAAATGGGAGCAAATTTCCATGGACTTCGTTACTGGCTTACCTAGATCTCAATGAGGAAATGATACCATTTGGGTGATAGTGGATCGACTAACCAAGTCTGCACACTTCTTGGCCATCAAAGAAACGGATAAGTTCTCCACTTTAGCAGACATCTACCTGAAGGAAGTAGTTTCGAGGCACGGGGTGCCAACCTCCATCATTTCTGATCGTGATCCACATTTTACCTCTGATTTGTGGCAAGCGATGCACAAATCCTTTGGCTCACGTCTAGATATGAGTACGGCATATCATCCACAGACAGAGGGGCAGACTGAACGCACCATTCAAACTCTTAAAGACATGCTTCGAGCATGTGTTATCGACTTTGGGAACGGCTGGGAAAGGCACCTACCTTTGGTAGAGTTTTTGTATAACAACAGTTACCGCACCAGTATCCAGGCCGCTCCGTTCGAGGCATTGTATAGACGAAAATTTCGATCACCTTTATGCTGGGCAGAAGTTGGTGACAGCCAAATCACTGGCCCAGAACTCGTCATCGTCATGACAGAAAAGATTGCCCAAATACGACAACGAATGGTGGCAGCTCGTTACCGTCAGAAAAGCTATGCTGATAAGCGCAGGAAACCACTCGAGTTCCAGGTTGGGGATCGAGTGCTACTAAAAGTCTCACCTTGGAAGGGTGTGATACGTTTTGGTAAATGAGGCAAGTTAAATCCACCTGATGTTGGACCTTTCGAAATCGCTGAGAGAATTGGCAAGGTGGCCTATAGACTGAATTTACCTGTAGAACTCAGTGGAGTTCATAACGTATTCCATGTGTCAAATCTGAAGAAGTGTCTATCAGATGAGACCCTCATAGTTCCTCTCAAGGAACTCACTATCGACGGTCAGCTGCGATTCGTCAAGGAACCAGTAGAGATTACAGACCGAGACGTTAAGGTTCTCAAACGTACCAGAATACCCATTGTTCGAGTTCTTTGGAACTCCCGTCGTGGCCCAGAGTTTACCTGGGAACGAGAAGACCAAATGAAAGACAAGTATCCCCAGTTGTTCGAGAAAAGTGAACCCACTACTGAGGCTGTTGGTGCATATGTCTGTCGACTTCGTCTTGTATCGAGTCTTGTATTAGATTAAATAGATCAGGGCACGATTTACGAGAAAAACAAGAAATGTATAGGTGTGAGCCATTTCGCACGAAATGGAAAAACTATTTCGCACGAAATGGAGATGTCCATTTCGTACGAAATGGAGATGGCAAATGGAGATGGCCATTTCGTTTGAGCCATCTCGTGCGAAATGGGTTGCCTATAAATACGTGCGTTGTCCATTTCATTTGTAACAGTTCTAATTCCGGTAGCGAAGCTCTGCCGAAGTGTCTCCAGCATTGTCAAACGATCTGATATCAATACAAGAGATAGTTTAAGTGAATCTAAGTGCAAATCAGCTGAAATAACTTCGATATGTCTTTTTCCGTCTTTCGTATTGATTAGAACTCTTCGGAACGACTCGTTTTGGTCGTGCAAACAATCCTACAAGTGGTATCAGAGCTCAGGAGGAAGAGTTCTTACCATTTCAGCTGTTTTTCATCAAAATTTCTGAATTCTACTCACTTTCTTCAAAATTAAACAAGATTTTACGGTTAAAATGGGCTAATTTTTACATATAACGTGCGAAACAGTGTTTTAACAAACCCTTGAAAGAAATCAGACCTAAAATCGAAGTAAAACTTGATCAATTTTATTAAAAACCGTCCGAAAGCGTGACGTCAGCTCCATTTCGCACGAATTGGATATCAGATCATTTGAATTTGCATCCATTTCGCACGAAATAGCCTCCATTTCGCACCAAGATCCATTTCGTTTGAAACAGCATTCCATTTCGCACGAAGTGGGTAAACAGGATCCATTTTGTTTGAAAATGACTTCATTTCGTACGGATTGAGCATTTTTATCTCCATTTCGCTTGAAAGACTCCATTTCGTGTGAAAGTGCATTTCAGTTCGTTTGAGATTTCATCCATTTCGTTTGAAAGACTGAGTTTGTGAACTTTTGACAACCGAATCATGGAGAACGAGTTCTACAACGCTTTTGCAACCCCGATGACTGTGACTCAGAGTACAATGCTAGAAAATGAAACGGGCACCATGCAAAAACCGCCTAAGCTTATGGATATTTAGGAGTATAGTGGATGGGTGGAACGTTTTGAAAATTAGGTTCAAGCATATTAATTAGATGCATGGGAATGTACTGAATATCGATATATTAGACCGGTTAAGGATAATAGAGAGAAGGTTGATATCAAAGATCTAGGTGTTGATGAGAAAAAGAAATACAAAAATGAAAAGATGATGGTTAATCTCTTGCAGCAAGCTATTAAGGAAGAAATCTTGATTTTACTACAACACAACGGAAGTGCACAATCAATATGGAAAGAATTAAAATCGAGGTTTGTTGGTAGTAAAGAGATGATCAAGAACAAAATGTTGCTTTTGAAGAAAGAGTTTGATCTATTTCGTGGATTAAAAACTGAAAATACCAAGCAGATTATAGAAAGATATTGCAATTTGACGATGAACATGAAGAGATTGAACATTAAGAAAGATAACGATGAATTGATTGAAAAATTGGCCGATGCGTTGCCACATGATGTCTAGGGCACGTATCTTATGATGTTGAAAAATAAACCCGAATTTGACAATTTAACGCTGAGCTCGTTTATTGAACAAATCGAAGCTCAAGAGATGGAACAACGAAAGATAGCAAGAATGAACGACTTTGATGGTGAACAAGACATTGGACTGTATTACAAAGGAAGTGCTAGTGATAAGACCAACATTGCACCAAAGATTGAAACAGCTTTCAATGCAAAAAGTTCTTCTGGAGGTTCATCTCAAGGATCAAGTAGCAAAACTGGATTCTCTTCATATCCATCATTCGATCCAGATTTTTCAGCAACAAAGAGTGGCAAAGTTCTACAATGCAACATTGCACTAAATCTTGAGAATGATCAAAATTACTCTGAAGAAGTAGCCAAAAGTCATATGTCTTTGTTGGTGACTATGTTAGAATCTTATGGCAGTTTAGTTGCAGGAAGGATCGGATATCAAATGTTGACAAAAGAGGATTACGATCAGATCGATGCTGAGGATATGGAGTTAATGGATATTAAGTGGTGTTCGGCTAGTGTGTTGAGAAGAGCTGAAAAGTTTAAACAAATTACGGGAAGAGATGATTTTCGCGATGCAAATGTTTCTACTTTAGGATTTGATAAATCTAAAGTTACTTGTTTTCGTTGCAAGGAAAAAGGGCATTTCAAGCGAGAATGCACAAATCGTGAAGCAAATGGAGCTCAAAACCCATTCGGCAACAATGATTATTATCGAAAAGCAATTTATCATCAAGTTGCTCAACAGCCGTATCAACAACAACCACAAACTGCTCATGCTAAGAAGGCGATTGAAGAGTCATCAAGAAAAGCTTGTCATGGTATAATAGATCAAGAGGATGAAAGATTTCCAGAAGGTTTTAGCTGGGACAAATATTGTCCGGATGAAGAGATTTTAAAGGCTAAAGCTTTTGTTGCTCAAATCGTTAAAGATAATGCTGATGATTATACTGCTGATGATTATTGGGCAGATAAAATGAAAGAGCACTTAAAATTTCTAGCCAAAAGAGATAAAGAAAGAAGGAAAGAAAAGAATGATGAAGAAGAGGCCCGAGTGATAAAGAAGCAGGTCAAAGAAATTCCAGCTTTCGAGATTAAAAAAGAAGCTGTTGCAGAAAAGATGTCTGAGAATTGTGAAAACTGTGAGACTCTCAAAAAGCACAACAATGAGTTGATTCATAACATGAACAGACTGAAAGAATCATATAATGTCTTAAACAAAGCCATGAATCAATATAATGAGTCGAGCAGTGAACAAGCAACAACCATGAAAACACTCAATGGAGCATACATGATAAAGCAGGAAATGGTCAATTATTACATTGATATGTGTGCTGAGCTTGAACAGAAATTGGAAACTCAGAGGATAGAAACTGAAAGAGTAAACAAGTTGTTGAAAAGTTACTCATGTTCTTCTTATGTGATTGACATGATTTATCCTACAGTGGAAGGCATGAAGACGTTTGAAGAAGAAATACCTGAAGCGAAGAATTCCAAAACAAAAGAGGGATACTGAAGTGAAGAATTCTAGTAAGAAACAAAGTTTTGGCTATAACAAGTGTCCACCCCCACTTGAAAATGGATATTCTCCACAAAATCCAAATTCAGAAAGAGTCAAAAAGGCAACCAACTTACAGTGGGAATCTTAGCCTTCAGATAACTTGCCAGACAACATGGATGTCACTTTCACATCGTCTGACACTGATCATGAATCAGAGATAATTAAGAAAGTGGTCGATCAGGTCTTGGATAAAGATGAAATGGAGGAGTCAAAATCAGAGTCAAAGTCTGAGTCCGACAATTCAAGTCCAACAGTCAAAAAGGGCAAACGGATTTACAATAAAGAATTTTTGTTATCAAAAAGTAATTTGAATGACGAAACATTCAAAGTTGCATATACTTTGAATGATTCTGACAAATTATATTCTGATGAAGAATTTCCAATAAGAGGTGTTAAAACTGAAATGATCAAAAAGGTTTTCAAACTAACAGAAATTAATATTTCTGAAATAAAAGATGTAAATCTTTCTGAAAAACCTAAACCTTACACCTCAAGAGTTAAACAAAGGTTAAATAAGAAAAAGGGTTACAGTTCTGGTTCAAGTTATCGAAAGAAACCAAACCATAACGGTAATTTCAAAAAAAGGGATTGGGTTTTATTCTACCAGAAAATCATAAAAATGAAAAAGTTTATAAACCAAAAACTATTTTTGTTTAAGGAACATCATCTGAAGAAGAAAAAGAAAATTTGTTCAGAAAACAGACAAACAAAGAATTCCTTGCTAAGAAGCAAGAGGGCATGAAGAAGGGTGTTGCTCAGAAGAAGGAGACAAGAGCCTGTTTTCAATGCAAAACAGTTGGTCATATTGCCAGGAATTGTCCAAAGGCAATCCAAACAAAACAGGGGGTCTCTGAAAAACTAAAAGAAAAGATGGTTGATATTGAACCACAAACCAAACAATTTAAAGTTTTCAAAAATTCAAAATTTGAGGTTGGTGAATGTTCAAAGAGTTTTTACAGAAGAAATGTGAAGCTTAACAATCAAAAGTGGGTTGTTAAGAATTCAGATACTAGTTCTGGCGATGAATCTGATCGTCAAAGTCAGAGGAGCCACAAGTTGTGATAAAAGAAGAAAATTCAGTTCCGCCATTGGATGATGCAAATTTTCCACCATTGCGGGCTGAAAATTTAAAATCAAAAATTGGAAAAGTTGAAATTTCAAATCAATTCTTTTCTGAAAAGAAAGAATTTGATGTTGAAAAAGCCTTTAACCCTAGAGTTAAAAATATTTTTGGAAAAATGATTGACGGGAAGGTCAAAGGGGTAAAGGAATTTTATGAAAAGAAAACGAATAAACCAGATGAGGATGGTTCACCCCAGGTTAGTAACTGGGATAGAACCTATCATGACTAAAAATTTGGACTTGCTGGAGCTCCCAAGTTGGTAATCGTGGAGCAGGAATCGGCATCTTTCTTGAGAAATTCACATTTGTGATATTTCAACCTACAAGTGGTAGTATTCTTAAAAATTGTCATATTTCAATCTTCAAATGGTATTGTTGATAAGTGATCCTACAAGTGGTTGAAAAAGGGGTTTTCACCTACAAGTAGTTAATCAAGGTCATTAAGTTGAACTTGATTTAACTGTCATGCAAATGGTTGAGAAAACAAAGTGATGAATGAATCCCCGATTTTACAAATCGTTTCAACAAAACTTATTTTCCGGAAAAACCATTTTGATTAAAACAAACTTAAGTGTTTTGAAATCATAATGGGAAAATAGTTTGTTGTCAGGGGGAGTTCTAATTATTTATGCCAAGTGGATGGCGATTTGAAGCAATTCACAACAGTTGTCACTTTATTTGTACATTTTGTTTTCAAATTTTCCTTGAAAATCAAAAATTGAAACATATTTTTTATTTTAGGGGGAGTAAAAATTTAGAAAATTTCGAAAATTTGAAAAAGCCAAAAACATGATACAATTTATAAATCCAAAAACATCGAAAACTTCAAAATGAGTTTTGTTGAGAAAAAGAGGAAATGATAGTACATCAGTGGACTATCACAACACGCTAAAGAATTGGAAAGTCAAATGTGATAAACGATCTCACTAATGATATACCAGTAGGTTTTTACACGCTTAGTAGATTGTGTTCTAGATATAAACCTAAATATCAAACTTGCTTATTTCGTGGGGAACATCTCTCAGATATATAGGTAACCCCTGAAATCTTGTTTGAAGGGCTTTCTATGTTGGTAAATATGTATGTCGACTTCGTCTTGTATCGAGTCTTGTATTAGATTAGATAGATCAGGGCACATTATACGAGAAAAGTGAGAAAAATATAGGAAGTGTCCATTTCGCAGGAAATGGAAAGAAGACCATTTCGCACGAAATGAGGAGTCCATTTCGTACGAAATGACATTGGTCATTTCGTGTGAACCATTTCGTGCGGAATGACTTACCTATAAATAGTTGCCTTGAGTCTTTCATTTTTAACTTTTGTGATTCCGGTACCGAGGTGCTGCCGAAGTGTCTCCAGGCTATAAAACGTTGTTATATCAATAAACAAGACAATTAGAGTGTATATCAAGCTGTTTCAAAGTCAGTACGTTAGTTTCCGCCTCTCGTATTGATTAGAACTCTTCTGAACGACTCGTTTGGTCATGCAAACGATCCTACAACTGATATCAGAGCTCAGGAGGAAGAGTTCTTACCGATTCAGCTTGATTTCATCAAAATTCTGACTTCTACACCTTCTTTTACAAGATCTTTCCAAATTAAATAAGATTTTATGGTTAAAATGGATTGAATTTCACATATAACACGCGTAATACTGTTTTAATCAATCCTTGAAAGAATTAGACTTAAAATCGACCTAAAACCTGATCAATTTGACAAAAATCTGGCCGATAGTATGACATCAGCACCATTTCGCTCGGAATGAATTCTCCATTTCGCACGAATTGAAACCCAGGTGCTCCATTTCGCACAAATTGAACAATCGGGCCATTTCGCACCAAGTCATTTCGCACGGTTTGGGTAAAGTAGGTCCATTTCGTTTGAAAGTGTGCTATTTCGTACGAAATCATCCATTTCGTGTCAAGTTGCATCATTTCGTTTGAAAGTAACCTCATTTCGCACGAATTGGTAATAATAGCCTCCATTTCGCACCAAATCATCCATTTCGTTTGAAGAGGGTCATTTCGCTTGAAAGTGGCATTTCGTTTCAGATCCAGTTTGTTTGAGTTTGTGACTATTGTCATTTCGTTTGAAAGCTGTATTTGTAAACATTTTACTGAAACATGGAAGAAGAGTTTTACAATGCATTTACTACTGCCCCGAGTACTCCTGTTACCATTGCTCAGAGTGTGAACATGGAAAATGAAACATGAATGTTACAAAAACCTCCAAAGTTGATGGGTATTGAAGAATACTATTGTTGGAAAGACCAGTTCAAAAATTGGGTTCAAGCAAATCATTTAAGGTCTTGGGAGTGTATTGAGAAGAAGTATGTTAAACCTTGTACATATGTGGGAGTTATCAAAACTATTTCTGAATTGTCGGATAAGGAGAGAGATATGTATAAGGGAGAAAAAATGATGATTAGTCTACTTCAGCAAGTTGTGAAGGAAGACATCTTCATATTACTTCAACACGATGGTACTTCACGTTCGATTTGGGAAGCTCTTCGAATTAAGTTTGAGGGAAGTACGGAGATGATCAGGAGTAAGAAATCATTGTTAAAGAAAGAATTTGATTTGTTTACTAGCTTGCCGGGTGAAACTACAAAGAAACTGATAGAGAGATATTGTCATTTAGTGCGTTCAATGTCACTGTTAGATATAAACAAAGATCGAGAAGAATGGGTTGACAAATTAGCTGATTCTTTACCTCAGAAAGAATGGGGTACATATCTGATGATCTTAAAGAACACTGGAGAATATGATAAATTGACAATTTCTCAGTTCATTGAAAAACTTGAAGGACAAGATCTTGAACAACAAAAGATTGCTAGAATGAACAATCCAAATGGTCAACAAGACATCAAGATGTATTACAAAGGGAATGTTCAGAATGTTGAAGCAAGTCCGAAGGTCCAAACTGCTTTCAGTGCAGAAAACTCATCCAGGTCAGTTAATCAAAGTCCAATCAGCAACAGTGGTTTTTCTTCATACTCGAATGTTAATCCGAATGTTTCAACCTCAAATCATTAGTTCCAAAGCTCAAACAGCAGTAATGGTCATGTGTTACACTGCAACATCGCGTTGCATCTTCAGAACGGTCAAAATTTCTCTGAAGAAGTCGCTAAAGGTCATATGGCATTACTAGCTACAGTGTTAGAATCATATGAGGGTTTGGTTGCAGGAAGGATCGAAAATCCTATGTTGACAAAAGAGGATTACGATCAGATTGATGCTGAGGAAATGGAGCTTATGGATATTAAGTGGTGTTTAGAGAGTGTGTTGAGGAGAGCTGAGAAATTTAAGCTGATTACAGGAAGAGATGACTTCCGTGATGCTAATGTTTCTACTTTAGGTTTTGATAAATCTAAAGTTACTTTTTTTCGATGCAGGGAAAAAGGACATTTCAAGAGGGAATGTACCAATCGAGAAGCAAGTGGAGCTCAGAATCCGTTGGGAATAATGATTATTATCGGAAAGCTATATATCAACAAGTTGCTCAACAACCGTCATCATCCCATGCTATTGAAGATGGAAAGAAGAAAGCTTATCTGGTTAATCAAGATGATGAAAAATTGTCAGAAGGTTTTAGCTGGGACAAATACATTCCGGAAGATTCAAAGTTTAGAGCTTTCATTGCACAAATAGTTCAAGAACTAGATTTGATGAAGGAATGGATGAATGTGTTTGACAATAATGAGAAAAGTCAAGATGGAGAGTCTGTCTCTTCAGAAGAAAGCTCAGAAAAGACAACAGTTTTTTTTTATCAATCATCAACTGATAGCAGTGATGATGAAGAAGAAATACAAATAAACATTGGAAAAACTCAATTATATCCTGAAAGTTTTAAATTTCATTTTGCAGATAGATTGGAGAAACTAAAGGAGAAGCGAGCAGCAAAGAATCAGAAAAAGGTAAAATGCGAGAATGTTGTTCAGGAAGAGAAGTCTGAACAGAGTAAAGAAGTTAAAGTTGCTGAGAAGGTGGTTGAAGTTGAAAAGATTATTGAAGTTTAAAAAATTGTTGAGATCACGAAGCCTTGTCTAAAATGTTTGGAACCATGCAAACATTGTGAAGAAAAAGATGAGAAGTTTAGTGAGCTTGACAAAATGAAAGAAAAATTATTGTTCGATGTTAAGTATATGAAAGAATCATATGATGTGTTGAACAGAACGGTGAATAGTCTGCAAAAAACAAACTCAGAAAGAGAAGATGCTTTAACCATGATGAACGCAGTGATGATGTCAAAGCAGAAGGCTATCAATCACTATATTGAAGAATGTGCAAAGTTGAAGCAAGAGTTGGAGACTGAAAAGATAGAGAATGAAAGAATCAGACGATTGTTACAGAGTTATTCAAGTTCTGATTATTTGATTGATAGAGTTTATCCAACTGTTGCAGGTTTTGAAGCATTTCAAGATAAAAAGACCGAAGAGAAGGATACTGGTAAGAAACAAAGTGCAAATTATAACAAGTGTCCGCCTCCGATCTGGGAAGGTTATTCTCCCAGAAAACCAAATGAAGAACAAGTAAAAAAGGCAGTCAATATAAAATTGAAGTCTGAAACAACTGATGAGTTACCAGAAAACATTGACGTAACGTTCACATCGTCTGACACTGATCATGAGTCTGAGTTAATAAAGAAAGTGGTCGATCAGGTGTTGGATAAAGATGAGGAGTCAGAGTCAAAGTCCGAATCCGGGAGTTCGAGTTCATCATCAGTTGATAGTCCAAAGTCGTCGGTCAAGAGGGTTTATAATAAAGAATTTATGTTATCAAAATCTAATTTGAATGACGAACCAATCAAAGTGGCATATACTTTGAATGATTCAGACAAATTATATTCTGATGAAGAATTTCCAATAAGAGGTGTTAAAACTGAAATGATCAAAAAGGTTTTCAAATTAACAGAAATTAATATTTCTGAAATAAAAGATGTAAATCTTTTTGGAAAACCTAAACAATACACCTCAAGAGTTCAACAAAGGTTAAACAAGAAAAAGGGTTACAGTTCTGGTTCTGGTTATTGAAAGAAACCAAACCATAACAATAATTTCAAAAAGAAGGGATTGGGTTTTATTCCACCTAGAAATCATAAAAATGAGAAAACTTATTCACCAAAAACTGTATTTGTTTCAGGGTCAAGCTCGGAAGAAGAAGAAGAAAAGAGCTCATTCTGGACGCAATCGAACAAAGAATTCCTTGCTAAGAAGCAAGAAGGAATAAAGAATGAAGTTCATTAGAGAAAGGAGACAAGAACCTGTTACCGATGTTAAGAAGTTTGGTCACATTGCCTGGAATTGTCCAAAGGAAACCAACACAAAACAGGAAGTTGTTTCTAAACTCAAAGAGAAAGTTGTTGACAAAACTGAACCACCAATTGAAAAATTCAAAGTGTTTAAAAACTCAACATATGAAGTTGGTGAATGTTCAAAAAGGTTTTACAAAAGAAGAGTAAATATTAACAACCAAACATGGGTTGTTAAGAAATCAGATGTGAAATCTGGCGATGAATCTGACTCGTCAAAGTCAGAGGAGCCACAAGTTAAGCCAAAAGGAGAAAATTTAGTACCGCCAATGGATTATGTCAATTTTCCACCATTGCGGGCTGAAAATTTAAAATCAAAGGTTGGAAAAGTGGAGATCTCGAATCAATTCTATTCTGAAAAGAAAGAATTTGATGTCGAAAAAGCTTTTAATGGAAAAGTGAAACATATTTTTGGGAAAATGGTCGAGGGTAAGGCCAAAGGGGTAAAAGATTTTTATAAATAAAAAAGAAATGTTGAAACCCCAAGTGAAACTGAAAAGGTCACACCTAAAGCTAGTCAGGCTTGGGTGTCAGTATTTCATATGTAAAAATCATGACTTGCCGGAGCTCCCAAGTTGATAATCGTGGAGCAGGAATCGGTATCTTTCTTGAAAAATTAAAAATTGTCATATTTCGATTTACATGTGATATTGATTGATGAGAACATACAAGTGTATGTACCTACATGTGGTTAATCAAGGTCATTAAGTTGAACTTGATTTAACTTTCATTCAAGTGTTTAAAAAACAATGTGATGAAACCCCTAACCTATAAGTGGTTTGTGAAAATCAACAAAACTAATTTTCTGAAAAAACCATTTTGATTAAAACAAACTTAAGTGTTTTGAAGTCATAATGGGAAAATAGTTTGTTGACAGGGGGAGTTCTGATTGTTTATGCCAAGTGGATGGAGATTTGATGCAGTTCACAATAGTTGTCACTTCATTTGTACAGTTTGTTTTCAAATTTTCGTTGAAAATCAAAAATTGAAACATATTTTTGATTTTAGGGGGAGTAAATTTTTTTTTTGAAATTTCGAAAATTTGAAAAATAAAAAAACATGATAAAATCTCAAAAGCCAAAAACATGAAAAAATAAAAATGAGTTTTGTTGTGAAAAAGGGGAAATGATAGTACATCAGTGGACAATCACAGCATGCTAAAGATTTGGAAAGTCAAATGTGATAAACGGTCTCACTGATGATATGCCAGTAGGTTTTTAAACGCTTAGTAGATTGTTGTCGAGATATAAACCTAAATATCAAACTTGCTTATTTCGTGGGGAACATCTTTCGGATATATAGGTAACCCTTGAAATCTCGTTTGAAGGGCTTTCTATTTCTGACATACTAGGTCTTTATGCGTGGTGATATCTGGGGTATTATACCTGGACTTTTGATTTTGCGGGATCAATAGCCTAGTCCTCGTATATTACTTTGCATTGCTTTAATCTTAAAGCTCGCCCTCAGCATAAAAATTGATGAAACATTGAAAAATGCTAATCATGTGCTGTTGAAGAAAAGATTCTCTAAAGGGAACACACCGAAAGTCGAACCATCATCTCTCTGATTTTGCGGAAGCAATAGCCTGAGCTCTCATGGTCTCGCATTTAACCCATTTAAAGATATCACTAGTGTACATTCACCTGTAAGACTGAATATAGGAGTCTGGATACGGGAGTATATTCTGAGGTGGTACACGCGAATAAGTTTAAGTGCTTAAAACATTAATCTCGTATCTCGAAATAGTTGAACTTTGTGTGAAAATTTAAGTGGATCAGTATACCGACAATCTAAGTGAATCGTTTAGAGCTTAAAATGTTTAAAGCTTAACGGTGTTAGTTTTTTGTCTCATAAACTGATTTGATCCTCTTACACAAACTCACAAAAATATTTTCTGTAAATATTTCTTTACTGCATTTCATTAAAAACAAAAATCCAAAAAGATTTTCAGTGTGTTTTAGCATAAAATTTTGAAAAAATCAAAAAGATTTTCGACAACTGATGTTGGAGAGCTGATTTTCAAAATTCCAAGTGCTAAACATGATGAACAATTGGTTTGGGGGAGTTTATTTGAAATGAGAAAAGATTTCGAAATGAAAAATATTAAATCTGAAGGTTATTCTTACAAAGTGGTCATCAGAAATTATAAATGTTAAATCATTTTGAATTGATATCTACAAGTGATAGTTTGAGATTGATTCTACATGTGATTTCTAAATTTGTCAAATTTTTAAAATTGTGAAATTTATTTTGAGGTAGAGATTTGTGCAGGAAGAAGCAGCCAGGCTTCGACTCCTGAAGATGTGCTGATTTGAGCCAGGTTCCTGATCCTGTTGCTACGAAGAGCCAGGACACGACATGAACCTGTGGAAAAGCTAAGTCAGATTGCGATCCCGGAACAACTTAAGGGGGAGTCTGCTAGCAAAGGGGAGTTTGAAGATACAAGAGCCAGATTCAAATCCTGAAGATCATGCCAGCTGCTAATGCTGATGAGTGAGAGAAAGAGGAGATTGAAGATTAGATCAACATTCAAAGGGGAGTATGAATGGTTGAAAGCCAGGTTGAGATCCTGGAAAAGAGAGAGAGAAGAAGAGAGAAGATTGAGGATGCTTTACACTGTCAGATACTTTGGAAGAGCACGAAGACTGATCAAGACTGAAGATGTGACATACTGAAGACTCGACACTAAAGACTTCGTCAACATCCAAGGGGGAGTCTGTTGGTGCATATGTCTGTCGACTTCGTCTTGTATCGAGTCTTGTAATAGATTAGAAAGATCAGGGCACGAGGTACGAGAAAATAGCATTTTAGGGAAAGCTGTCCATTTCACACGAAATGGAATGTGACCATTTCGCACGAAATGGTGTCCCTATAAATACATGTCCTGTTCATTTTGTTTGTATCTTTCTGATTCCGGAGCCGAGGTGCTGCCGAAGTGTCTCCAGGCTGTAAAACGCTGTTATATCAATAAACAAGACAATTAGAGTGTATATCAAGCTGATTCAAAGTCGATACGTTTGTTTCCGCCTCTCGTATTGATTAGAACTCTTCTGAACGACTCGTTTTGGTCATGCAAACGATCCTTCAAGAAAATCAGCTCTCCAACATCAGTTGTCGAAAATCTTTTTGATTTTTTCAAAATTTTATGCTAAAACACACTGAAAATCTTTTTGGATTTTTGTTTTTACTGAAATGCAGTAAAGAAATATTTACAGACAATATTTTTGTGAGTTTATGTAAGAGGATCAAACCAGTTTCTGATCCTGAAAGATTGTTAAAGATAGAAGCTGATGAAAGAGGATAGAGCCAGGATTAAGATTTTGGGAATGAACAAGAGAAAGAGGTGATTGAAGATTAGATCAACATTCAAGGGGGAGCTTGAATGGTAAAAACCCAGGTTGAGATTCTGGTAGAAAAAAGATTGAAGGATGCATTACACTGTCAGATACTTTGGAAGAGCACGAAGACTGATCAAGACTGAAGATGTGACATACCGAAGACTCGACACTGAATACTTCGTCAACATCCAAGGGGGAGTCTGTTGGTGCATATGTCTGTCTACTTCGTCTTGTATCGAGTCTTGTATTAGATTAGATAGATCAGGGCACGTTATACGAGAAAAGTGAGAAAAATATAGGAAGTGTCCATTTCGCACGAAATGGAAAGAAGACCATTTCTCACGAAATGAGGAGTCTATTTCGTATGAAATGACATTGGTCATTTCGTGTGAACCATTTCGTGCGGAATGACTTGCCTATAAATAGTTGCCTTAAGTCTTTCATTTGTAACTTTTGTGATTCCGGTACCGAGGTGCTGCCGAAGTGTCTCTAGGATGTAAAACGTTGTTATATCAATAAACAAGACAATTAGAGTGTATATTAAGCTGTTTCAAAGTCGATACGTTAGTTTCCGCCTCTCATATTGATTAGAACTCTTCTGAACGACTCGTTTGGTCGTGCAAACGATCCTACCTTCTATTTCTGACATACTAGGTCTTTGTGCGTGGTGATATATGGGGTATTATACCTGGACTTCTGATTTTGCGGGAGCAATAGCCTAGTCCTCGTATAATACTTTGCATTTCTTTAATCTTAAAGCTCGCCCTCAGTATAAAAAAATGATGAAACATTGAAAAATGCTAATCATGTGCTGTTGAAGAAAAGATTCTCTAAAGGGAACACACCGAAAGTCGAACCATCGTATCTCTTATTTTGAGGAAGCAATAGCCTGAGCTCTCATGGTCTCGCATTTACCCCTTACAGATATCATTAGTGTACATTCACCTATAAGACTGAATATAGGAGTCTGGATACGGGAGTATATTCTGAGGTGGGACACGCGGATAAGTTTAAGTCCTTAAAACACTTAATCTCGTATCTCGAATCAATTGAACTCTGTGTGAAAATTTAAGTGGATCAGTATACTGACAATCTAAGTGAATCGTTTAAAACTTAAAATGTTTAAAGCTTAACGGTGTTAGTGATTTGTCTCTAAAACTGATATGATCCTCTTACACAAACTCACAAAAATATTGTTTGTAAATACTTCTTTACAGCTTTTCATTAAAAACAAAATCCAAAAAGATTTTCGACAACTGATGTTGAAAAGCTGATTTTCAAAATTCCGAGTGCTAAACATGATGAACAACAGTGGGTTGGGAGAGTTGATTTTGAAATGAAAATTGTTATAAATATATCTACCCAAAAGTAAGTTGTTGATGATTAAACGATACCTGCAAGTGATTTATAAATTTGTCAAATTGTTAAATTTGTGAAATTCACTTTGGGGTAGAGTTTTTGCAGGCAGAAGCAGCCAGGATACGACTCCTGAAAGATATGTGAAAACCATGTTCCAGATCCTGTTGCTACGGAGAGCCAGGAAACGTTCTTGAACCTGCGAGAGCTATTCCAGACTACGATCCCAGCTTATCGAAAGGGGGAGTCTGAAGATGCAAGAGCCAGATTTGAATCCTGATGTTCACGCAAGCTGCTGATGCTGAAGAACTTAAGGAATCAAGAGATCTGATCAAGAGAAGATAGAGACACGGTTGAGATTCTGAAGAGTAAGAGAAGAAATAGAGATTGTTGATGCTTACAATGGAGAATTCTTTGAAGAGAGCAAGAAGACTGATAAAGACTGAAGAGTTGACATACCGAAGACTCGACACTGAAGACTTCGTCAACATCCAAGGGGGAGTCTGTTGGTGCATATGTCTGTCGACTTCGTCTTGTATCAAGTCTTGTATTAGATTAAATAGATTAGGGCACAATTTACGAGAAAAACGAGAAATGTATAGGTGTGAGCCATTTCGCACGAAATGGAAAAACCATTTCGCACGAAATGGAAAAACCATTTCGCACGAAATGGAGATGGCCATTTCGTTTGAGCCATCTCGTGCGAAATGGGTTGCCTATAAATACGTGCCTTGGCCATTTCATTTGTAACAGTTCTGATTCCGGTAGCGAAGCTCTACCGAAGTGTCTCCAGCATTGTCAAACGATCTGATATCAATACAAGAGACATTTTAAGTGAACCTAAGTGCAAATTAACTGAAATAACTTCGATACGTCTGTTTCCGCCTTTCGTATTGATTAGAACTCTTCTGAACGACTCGTTTTGGTCGTGCAAATGATCCTACAGAGGCTGAAGCTACTACGGAGTTTCAGGACGAAATTCCAAACCAACGGGGGAAGGATGTGACACCCCAGGAAAACCAGGAAACCACGCAACCTAACTAGCTTCCTCAGTAACTACGTGCTAAATTTCGGGACGAAATTTCTTTCAACTTGGGGATGATGTGACAACTCGTATTTCAAACCTTTCGTTGTACTTTGATGTAACTTGTTTGGACAATATGTAATTACGTGATACGTGGTTTTAATGGAATGTTTGTTATGTTATGTGATTATGTGTGTAATGTATGTATATAATGTAGTCGCACAACACTAGCCCAATCGTACAAGCTCATTCGGGCCACACTCTTTGTACTCGAAATCCAAGGGCAACCCATGAAGGGTTTGGCCCACTCTCTTAGTTCGAATAACACCTAGGGTGTTAGCATAAATCCTACACTTTATCAAAACACACAAACTTTAGAAAACCCTAAATCTCTCTCCCTCTCTCTCTCTAAGCCAACGACATCAACATCCCCTCTCCCTCGAAGCTTTCTTGATTCGGATCATCCTTGTTCTACCTTCTAACCGGTTAGTGTTTCATGGTTATTGTTTTGTGAGATGATGTTGTGATTTATATGTTTCCACATAATGATTTAGGAATGATATATGATTGATCATGATATAAATTGTTGAGGCCTTGTGTTCATGTAAATCGGCTCACATGTGTAATATGTTAGTTCAATATAGGGTTTGATAATCATGTGATGATAATAATGATCTAGAACCGAATGAATGTAATCGGCCATATGTGTTTGGATTTGGATGGAATATAAGAATTGGTTTGTGTTATTGGATGAGGAATTAAGGATCTTGAAGTTAATTATGCTAATTGATTCGATGTGATGATGATGAGGTGTTATATGATTAATTAGGGTTCATACAAATTAATTGGTAAATGTTTAGTTTGATCAATGATTTACAATGTTGGAAACTGTTTAATTGTTTTAATCGATGGATGAAAGTTAGGAAACTGTTGGAATTGATTTGCAAATAAATGGTGTAACTGATTTCCATGAATTACGGATAATAAACCTAATCGCAAAAGAGCTCAATCGCACAAGCCGGTCGCACAAGTTAAGAATATTAGGGTATAACAGTTAGAGCACACTGTACAACCTCTTTTAGCACAGTCGCATAACATCTTGTGGATCGCACAAGGTTGTGCTGAGCGCACAAGATGTTGAGCCACATAACTATTTAAGCTGTTGGGCCGGGCAGCCCAAAATCCAATCGCACAAGCTGTTCCGGATCGCACATGTATACTTGAATCGCACAAGACTGTTGGGCCATTGAACTTGTGCGAGCCCAATCATTTGAGTCGCACAAGTTTGAGTATGATGTGTACCTGACTGTTACTGTTGATGTGTTAACGTGTTCAATGTGTTTGCCATGATCATTACGTGTTCGTAACATGTTAGTTTATGTGTAAACCTACGTGCACTACTTGAACCTAGACCTGACTTGTATGGTAACCATGTTAGGACGTGGTTGACCACATATAGCTCAAGTGACCTTTTCGTATATCTGCCGAGCTAACCTAAGGTGAGTTCACACTTTCTACATGGCATGGGATTCCCGGTGGTTTGGGAATGGGTTAAGGAACTATATTGAAACCTGCATATTCTCCTTGGGTAGAATATGTACCTCCATCTTCCATGGGAAGGATGACAACATTAAATCCTGCGTATTCTCCTTGGGTAGAATACGTACCTCCATCCTCCGTAGGAAGGATGACAACATATAACTTACTAGACAAAAATCTATCATGAAGTCCCTCATTTTTATATCGACTTAATCGCTGGGCCAATGGCGAACGGGTCATTAGTTAAATATCACTCTTAGGTTTGACAAGCCTCACACCGTGCCGCAGAGGACGGGAGTGGACTGGATCTAGGCACTTAGTCAATGATGATAGACATTGACGTAGGGCACATAAACATGTCTTCAGTCAGTAGTCGATATGGTAACGTGTCTAGTGGTTAACATGGGGTAGCCCCCACTGGTTATGGTTTGGGAAACAAGGAATTGGTTAATTCATGGTTTTCGAAAGAACTTATGGTTTTTGGAACAACTTTAAAAAGGACAACCAATTGTGAACTCGCTCAACTTTTTTGTTGATTCGTTGCTACATGTCTTGCAGGTCGGTAGGTGCTTAGATGGAGCTTGCACGAGAAGGAGAGGTCGTTGTGGGACATGGACTGTTGAGTTCCATGTTAAATGTTATGAACTTATAACTTATGTTTTGGTTTTAAACTTTATGCTTCCGCTGATAACTTGAACTTGGTTAATTTCTTTTGGACACCAATTATATTGTGGTTGGTTTTATGTTTACTTTAATACGTTGTTCAATATGATTGGTGGCTTGATCCTCGTCATGTCACGCTCCCTGCGGTGATACTCCGCTAGTGGATTTTGGGGGTGTGACACGAGCCCAGCTAGGCTCACTTTCTAACCGAGTCAAGCCGGCTCGGCTCACTTTCAAACCGAGCCATATTGAGCGAGCTTTTTCCGAGCTAAATCCTAGCGAGCTCCAAGCCGCGAGCTTTTTGGACAGCCCTATTACCAGCTAATGGGTACTTTGAGCCAAATTTGACATGACGAGTGATGGTTGGTTGGGGCTAGGGTACTTACCCTTGAGTGCCCTATCCTCCCTTAGAGGAAGCGAATGAAAAGAATTAGAGAGTGGGTAGTTAGAATTGATGAATAAAGTTGTTAAAAACTAAGCGGTGATAAAGATTTTAAGATGGAAAACTATTCTCAACTATAAAAATTGTTTAAATATTATTTACAAAGAGATTTATTGTATAAGGCATACGGAGTGAAGGAAAAAAACTCATGACATTCTTTTGAAAATAACAACTTTTATCTAAAGTCATTACATAATTACTCTAGAGTAAATCCGATACAACTCAAAACACTTGTTTATAATTACTCTAGTCATATATGATAACTATTCTAATGCATATAACTAGCGTAAATACTTTTTATAACCAGAGCAATTATTTTGCATAAATGTATTCGGATCCAACATAATTACATAATTACTCTAAAGTGATAATTAGAGCAAGTATCATTGTAGGGTAATTATCACCAACCTTATACTTAGAGTAATCACGTAAATTACTCTACTTAAATAAAGTTAACAATGTTTACGGTCATGCTTCAACGCTTTTTATTTAATTTCTTCGATTCGCTTGCTCAACACAATAAGAGTATTTGTACGTGAACCTGGCTCAATAAAAATCAATGTAGTTAAAGAAAAAAATCAAAATCAAAATCTTAAAAGCTTTTGTGGAAAATCTCCTCTAAGATTTAACTAACAACTTTTTAAAAATCCCTTAAGATTATACTGTGTAGGCATGAGGAAGGGTAGCGGGGGGCTTCCCCAACGCCGGCACACCACCGCAAATGGCATGGGCTTCGTCATGGGGTGTGGGGAAGGTATGGTCATGATGTGGCTGGTGTTGATTGGGTGGTGGGTTTCTTTATTGATTTGTTTTTTAAACATAAATTATTTAAAGAAAATGGTTGTCACGTGTCGCTCCATGCCCCCTCCCACCCCTTGCTTTTTGGGGCTTGAAGAGGAAATTTCTCTATGTTGACGTGGCTGTCATGTGTAGCTTCCTGCCCTTCTTGAAGCCCCTCCACACCGAGTAGTCTAAATGGGTTAACATGTTAACTCATCATTTTTGTGCGTTCTTTTTTCGTTAACCAATTTATAAAGTGGGTCATGTTCAATAAGTTGAAATCCATTTATTATGGGAGTTAATATTCACAAATTCCTCCTTTTTATCTCTCTCTATACATACATATACATAGATATATAAAGAGATAGAGTGAAAAAGCATGTGGGAATAAAATTTAGAGATATGGGAATAGTAAGAACCTTCATTAAATTGGTGGGATTCTCGTTGGCATGTTTAGTAAATCATATTATATTACCCAACCTTATACTCATTGTTTTGATATTGTGTTAGGAATTGTTGCCCCTTATTTGTGCTAGGGGCAAGTTGTTGTATTGTTAGGTATCTTATGTGATGCATATTGCTACGAATCAAAAGTATACAAGCCTCTAACAACATGGGGTGTAAATCAATTTACAAGAAAACAAGAAAATCTGGGATCAAACAACTCCCATGTAAGAATTAATTTGATTGAATAGACAACCAATAATTGATTCTCTCATAAAAATATGAAAAGGACAGAAAGTTACTATCTTCAAATGAATGACATTACTTGATGGATTCTTTTGGTGGCCATTTAGCATCTTCTAGTGATGCTTAGAATTCTTAAATATAGTTTAATTGTTTAGCCAGTTGGAGCGCTTAGAATTCTTAATGTGGTTTAGTTGTTTAGTCAGAAATCTAATGGAACAATCGGGTTGAGCAAACACCACAAACATAGCATCTTAGCGTAACTAATCATTAGTTACGAATTATATATTGCTATAAACAAAGACCACAACAAATACAATTATTCCAACCCCTATTTATACAAAATAAACCTTGCTAAACAAGTATTTTAATCCTACTCAGAAACAAATAATAAATATATCCCTAATCATTATCTATATATCTTATTTATTTATGTATTTTTTTCCTTTTATCTATATATCTTTTGTATTTGTTTCAAACACCAAGTTAATCTTTTAACCTTTTAACTTTCATAATTCACACATATAACCCCTTCAATCCAGATTAATTTCACCATTCCCTCCTTAATCTTCATATGTACCTCCAAGATCTTGAATTCTCAACAAGACTCAAATTTGATCTATGGACCCGTTCGCGATCCTAGACTTCTTACATCTGATAATCAAAACCTTTATTTGCTTTTCATGCTCTCTCGGCAAGCCTGCTTCTTATTTCTTCTCATGCCCATTTATTCTGATCGATATCATGATGTTCATTGCACCAATTGGTATAGAGCGCATACGATCGAAGGCCTATTGAATTGCCGTCAAAGAAAACTGAACCTGTGACGGGTTTAAGGAGATGCCATCATCGAACCTTTGATGGTTTTGAAGGTTGGTTGTTACTTGTTACGAAGTTGCTAAAATTCGATCTGTGAGCCAACAACACAAACCCAATATTTTTACGTAACTAATCACTAGCTACGAACTCTATATTACTATGAACAAAGACCATAAAAAATACAATGATTCTAACCCCTCTTTATACTACATAAACCGTGCTAAACAAGTCTTTTAATCCTACTAAAATAAAGAAACAAATAATAAATAAATGAGTAAAATGTCAAAATAGTCCTTGAGTTTAAGTCGCTTTTGCCACTTCAAACTTTTTGTATCCAGCTCCTTGAGGTTTCATGATTATTTCCATTTCCAACCAAATCACTAACTCAGTTAAAATGTATCGTTAACTCCCATGGATGATTTTTGCAATTCTCAAACCTCCAGGACGATTTTGGCAATTTACCCATTTAATCTTTATTTTTTAAATTTTCTTTTGTATCTTTTAATAACAAAAATAATTATAAAAATAATATATATATACATACACACACATTTGTATATACACTTATTTTATTTATTTTCTTTTTTACCTTTAAAATAAATAATGATAAATTAACCATAATATATATACATGTACACACACATTTACAAATTTTTTATATATATATACACACATTGGTGAAGCTTTATTGGGGCCAAGGGGTAGCCTGACCCCAACAGATTTTTCGCTCGTAATGATTATTTTACTGAAATTTCTGAATTTATTTTTTAATGTAAAATATTGGATTTTTTAAGAGTTCGACCCTCACCGATTTTGATTTTGAGAGTCTGGCCCCCATTGAGTTTTCGTTAAGCTCCGCCATTGTATGCAAACACCATATGTCACACCCCGACTGCGTAAACCAACAAACCGCGGTGGAAACGTCGGGGAGTGTAGTAACAGAATCATTGTTTCATAACACATGGAATTTAAAGTTTGGTTTTATTAATTAAATTGTTTACATTGTCTTAGTTCAAACAGAAAACGAAACATAAATGAAACTTGTCTTGCTTGATTTTAAGTCACTAAGGCCCAAGTCCGCCTAAGTATATAATGATCATCCTCATACATTAGCTCCTGAAACATATGTGAAAATAGGTACGTCAGCATAAAGATGCCTGTGAGATACATAGGTTTTGTTGATGAAGGATTCATGACTTGAAGGTTAAAATAAATGTTTAATGAAAAGTAGTCATAAACCTTATAAAACGTTTTCTTTTATAAAATCATGTGAAAATCAATATGAAAATTAGATGATAGAAAAGAATGATGTATGGTTAAATAATTAACCAAACAAAATGAATTTGTATGAAATATGTCATTTGTAAAACAATGTCTTGTGAAAAATATGTCATTTGTATAAAATGTGTCATGTCTTTGTCGAAGTGGTTTAGATAACGCTACGATATGTAATATCATAAAAGCACTTATATATAGGAAGTAGCAGCAGCGTATCCACCATGCTTTTATTATATTACACAAGCTTCGTCATTTAAATCACTTACCAATAACAACCAAAAAAATGTCTTGTCAAACCAATGTCAAATATCATGTGTAAACAATGTCCGATGTCAAGTATAAACCATATCTTGTATAATCAAATGTCAGATAACAACCAATGTCTTGAATGGTGAATAAAAAGTCTTTACTCAACCATATGTATAATTTCATGTGTAACCAAATGTCATGTACAAAACAATGTCTTTGAATAAACCAAAGTTTAAATCAAAAGTTATGTTTTGCAGAACCAATGCTTTATTTGATATAAACATTTATGTGGTTGTGTTTATCGCATACATTCAAGCCTTAAGACTATAGGATAAACCCTTAACAAGTCAAAGGTTCATAAAAAATGTATTCGGATTCTGTCATTCCCTACTTCCAAAAAAACCTGGGAAGCGGGGAACGGGATTTGTCAAGTCTTATGGTACCATTACATACTACCGAGCGGCGTGATCAATGTTAATGAATGTATTCTTGTCCCGTTAAACATACCAAATGTCATAACCAATGTAAGCATATCATGTAAAAACCATGTACTAAGTATGCTAAGTAAACATACGAAGTAGAAATGTCTATTAAATCAATATACTAGCATGCTCAGTCAACATACATAGAAAAATGCAATGTAAATCAATGTGCTCATGTGTTGAGTAAACATATGCCGCAAAAAGTATCTTTGACATCAATGTGCTAGCATGCTCAGTCAACATACATAACATAACAAAACGTAACTGAAATCATGTACTATATGTGTACTAGATGAACATAGCAAGTATATGTCATGAAAAGCATGGAAACATGAAAGTAACATATAGGCACAAGTGTATCACCCCAAAATATTTGTAAAAAGTAAAAGAGGGGACTATGTACTTGTTTTGGTCAAAAATTACCGAAGCAATTAAGTGATCAAATTAGTTAAGTGAGGTAGTGTGCTAGAAATGAGTGTCGAAAATATGTTAATCAAGTTAATTGCAAAAACAGTTTCAGGATACGGCTCAGGATATTGAGCTGTATCTATGATCAAACAATGAGCAAAAGAGTAAAGGTTGACACGTGATGTACGAGGAAAGCCCTTGATCAATCTAGATCGCCGGCACAAAACCTCGGGAGCTGACAATCGCAGCTGCCTTGTTCTTCTATTGCTTTAAATCTCAGGATACAGTGCAGGATGTGATGCGGATCAACTAGGTGTTACAATGTAATTCGATTACAAGTGTTTGTGTGTAGTGACTGCTGAAAGCTAGAGAGCAAAAGTGTTCTAAAGTGTGTGTGAAAGTTGCGTGCCTTAATCTGATCCGCCCCCATCTATTTATAGTAAAAGAAATGCAACAAACTATCCTAATAAACCGGGATCCGGCGAATATTCCCCACTCGAACGTTGTAGACCTGGTCTTTCGGGTTCAACGTCTCTCACATAACAGATACGCCCGAGTCTTGAGGAGAAGAGGTCCATCTGACCGTTAGTCACCCACAGCCTCTAACCTGCACGTGGTTAATTTAGTTAACACCAGGGTATGGCCCAGGATGATACCAATATCCTAATCCAGTATCCTGATCACAAGTAAACAACCAAAAGAAAGATATTAGTCAGGATATATATACTCAGAAAATGGCCCATAACAATTGTCCCCAAATATATCTGTTGGTATACCAATCCAACGAATATATTTTAAAAATTCTATCTCGTAAATCAAGGCAATTAAATCGAGACGACGGTCAAGATTACACCATAACCTCCAACACGCTTTTAACTCGATGGAGATCTACAATGCTCCTATATCTTCTCTCTTCTTGTTTGAAAAGTAGATATCTCCAACGGAGTTTCCAGGTAATTCCCTACTTCTCATTCATTTTTTGTCAATCTTTCTTCCTTTATTTGCAATGGCTGCTAGAACATATTCCCAAACCGGTGAATCATCCGAGACCTTCATTCAGCAGAATCTTCTCAAAAATCCCGAGAAGGAGGTCTGTGCTTTTGATAACGCAGACATTGCGGCTTTGAGAGCTTCCGGTGCTTTCCCCGATAACACGGTCTTTAGACCATTCGATCGGTCAATTCGATCGGACGTTTCTTCTACTGATTGGGTTTGCTTCCCAGCATACCCTTTCTCGCTAGGTCTTCGATACCCTTTTCCCGAATTTATGATGCAATTCTTCCGGACCACCGGTATCTCCTTTGCTCAGACCATGCCCATGGTCTGGAGGGTATTAATCGTACTCAACCAAATTAAAAATCTTCACTGTCCCGACCTTTGTATCGAAGATCTGCCAATCGCTTACCGCATTCGATCCCACGGTTCTAGCCGGTTTTTGCTTTTTTCGACTTCCAACAAACCCCTTATTCTTAAAGCCACCAAAAACAAAGACGGATGGCAACGCAAGTTCTTCTTTGTCAAACGAGACTCCATTGATGAGGGTGCTAACCTTCCGGTGGAGTGGTTAACCACCGGTAGGATCATGAATGTTCCCATGTACCTTTAGACTTTTATCTTTTGCTAATATCCTCCTTTTTGATCCCTTTGCAGTGAATTTCAAGGAAGTAGCTCCCCCTACTGCGAAATCAGAAAAAAGAATCAAAACTGTTTACCAATTACCTGCAAGTGACAGGAGTTTTACCACACATATCCCGAGTTCCAGTCAATACTCATCATCTGAAATGTCTGGTAAGGATTACTTTTGAAATAATTAAATAGCACAATACAATATAATGAAGGGTAATAAAGATATAAGACTTTTTCCTTTTACGCAGCACCGGCCAAGATCCCTGAAGTCTTTGACCTCGACGAGCTGGACAGTTATTCCGATCAGGTCCAGATCAAGAAGGAACCTAGTCCCAAGGCCACGGCCTCATCCAAGCCCAGCAGTTCCAAGGCCATCGTCATTCCTAAACCTTCGCCAGCTACCAGGCCCCGGAGTTCAAGCTCCCGTAAAAGGAAAGAGCCCGATTCCCCCGTTATCTCTGATACATTCCCCTATGAGAATTACGGGTTCATCGAAGCAAGCGGATTTATGACTTCTTTTCTCAACCAGGTTAGTATCCTTGAACCATATCCTGCAGCTTATACCACTTATAAGTATTTATTAAAACCAATACCTGTCCTCTTATTTTTGTAGGGTCTTGAACGTCTGGTTCATCTATATCAAGAATCCTGCGGGCTCAACAAGACGCTTGAATCCAAGTTAAAGAAAGCCGAGGTTACCATCTCCGATCAAGGCATGATTGCAGCCGCTAAATCTCGGCACTACGAGGAGAAGTTCAAGGCTATGACCCAAGAACACCAGACCTCTCTCAACAAAGCTACTCTCCAGGCCCAAGCCGATCTTGACGCTGCCCATGCTCAACATGAACAGGATATGGTCAGCTACCGGGAAAGCCTTAAAAGTTCCGTCATCACTTCTCTCCTCCAGGTTAGGCTAAAGAAGGCCCACGAAGCCAAAACACTAGGCTTCGAATGCCCTTCTTGGGACGTCAGTGCCTGCGAAACAAAGCTAAAGAGCCTTGGCGACACTTCTGCCAAACCTGCTGCTGAAGGATCTTCAAAAGCAGTTGAAAAATCAACCGGTGCTGAGAGGGATGCTGAGGCGGATCCCGAGACGGATGCTGCTGAAATTACCATGAACAAAGAAGGCGCTGCCTCCTAAAACTTATTTTCTTTAAATTTGAGAGTTATGCTTATGTTTGAACAATTTTATTTCTTGTCTTATGAACAGTTTTTATTTCTGTATTAAAACAACTTGATAGGCGAAGGTGGATGGGTCCTGGGTTTTAGGATGAAACCTTCGGTTATCAACTGGTATTGCTTATTTCAAATAATTTCATCTTTCAATTGACTTGATATTGCTCTCATATCCTGATCAATATACTTTGTGATATATTATAAAAACCTTTTTCAAATAGAATTTCTAAAAATTCAATTAATTTTGGACAAAACCTCTAAAGGATAAAAGATAACCCATTCTCTAAGACCTGTTTCGACAACATTCGTTAGATCAGGGTTTTCATTCTCAATTCAAATATTTCAATGAAATATTTAAATTAAATATCCCGAAACGTATTCCAAAAATACATTTCGAAGACATATCCTAAAGATATATCCTTAATCAGAGGTAAACAATTCATTTAAGGTTTACAAAGGAAAGATCATACCAGGAATTGAGTATAGCCCTAGTATTAAATTTCAACCCCTTTTGTGACTTCTCCTACTAAGATGTCCCCAGTTCGAGACACTTAGCTCAACTTTGATCCTTTGTGCTTCATGCAATTACTTTAGATGGAATGTACCCTGTGCATGAAGTCCTCAAACACTTAGAAGATTTTTGAACACTAGTTCCAATTGTATAGACATTTTTTTGTGTTACAGGGGTAAAACCCAAAATATACTGGAATTAAATCCTTCGTATCCTGGGGGAAATCCCAAATTTTCGTGCGCTACAGGCGGGAGTGTATGAACTCCAAGACTTAGAAAGGTGAAAACCTTTAAACCTTAGAGAGTATGAAAATACCCTTTCGTGAGAGAGGGTGATCAATCCTCATATACCTTTAGGATTCAGGATATAGCCAACAGTAACGAAATTGTCAGTGATGTGTGTAAAATGTAACATATAAATTACATCAAATGAGGCATAAAACTAACCCTTTTTTAGTACTAATATTGGAAAAAGAGTGTTTTTGTCTTCCTTTTGTATTTTCAGGATTAAATGAGCTCAAAAACGCAAAAGAAGCAAAAAGACAGCTAAATCCAACATAAATACAAGAAAAGGAACATTAGTGGACTGCCCGAACCCTCAACGGCACCTTCCAAAGCAAAATAGAGAAAACAGAAGGCTGAACACGCCCCGTGCTCAGCCAGCACGGGGCCGTGCCCAAGAAGCAGCAGAAAAGACAAACCTATAGAAGCTTCTATTGCCCATCACGGGGCCGTGCTCAGCGGACACGGGGGCGTGTCGAAAGTACAGCATGCGCATTTATTGTAATTGCGAATTACAATTAATGAGGAGAGAGAGTGTCAGACGGACACGGGGCCGTGTCCAGCGGACACGGGGCCGTGTCCAGCTCTCTGTTCAGCCTATAAATAGGAGTGCTTGGATTCATTTCATCTCATCCCTTGGCACACCACCTCTCTCACACTTCATCCACAACCCACCACCATCACAACACCATCATCCACCACCATCATCCATTGTCCATCATAGAGTGTGTGAGTCGTCTCGGGATCCAAGATTGATCGTAAGAGTTCTTGACAATCAAGGCCATGTTTGCCTAAGTCTCTTACATCACTTGGTGAAGACAAAGTGTCTAGTATAATACTTTTTATTTCTAATCTTTTGCACTTTTTATTTGGTTTTGTATTAATGACTTTAATAACTAGTTACTTATGTTGAAGGTGATCTTTCCTTATCGTTTGTCCGTGGTGTCTTGGCATTATTTTACTGTCTATATAAAATAAAGGATTTTCACCATTCATATCTCCACGGTCTATATGGAGGTATGTTGGCTACCTGGTAGGGGGTTAAGGGAACGGTTTGGTAAAGGTCTTGCCATTGTTCAGCGTTTAGAGGTCCTGCAATGGACCTGGGTCAAATTTAGTAGGACCTCCTTCAATACTTCACGGTATTTGATGGCGGGGGTCCAAACTCTTTGATCCCCTCATAAGTTAACTACTATTAATACTATAACCCGGCTATTTAGGACTGTATCCCTGCTGACTCAGACTACTTAGCCGAGGGTAACGTCACCGCCAAAAGCGGGGCCTACCACAATACTGCATTAATAACTTAATTCATTATCTTCCAATAATCCACCCCTTTAGGATTGTATCCCTGCTGACTCAAACTACTGGGGTGAGGGTAACGTCACCTTCAAAAGAGGGGCCTACTACAATAACTAAGATAATCTCTTAATTATGTGCAAAAGTGCGGAAATAATCAAAGGTTATACTAGATACGAGTCGGAACCAAGTGATTCATCTTGTCTATCTGTTTTTATTTTATTTTTATTTTCAGCATTTTAGTTAGTTTTATTTTTCTTAGTTTAAAACTTTTTTCTAAACTTTTGTTTTGGTTAGACGTTGAGGATAAACCGGTATTAAAAGCTCTTGTGTCCTTGGACGACCTCGGTATCTTACCAACGCTATACTACACTCAACGATGGGTGCACTTGCCCATATGTGTGTTTAGTGTTAGTGAAATATCGTGTTTTATAAATTTAAAACTTGGCTAAAATAAGTGTTAAAAAGGGCTTAAAATATACACCTAATATATACGACACTTCGCACGCATCAAGTTTTTGGCGCCGTTGCCGGGGACACAAGGATTTTGAGAAAGTTTAAAATCGACGGCCTAATCAGTTTTTCAAAACATTTTCAAAACGCGCGCACATTTTTCTGCATTTTAGTTTAGTTTGCATTTACAGTAGCCTGAACACGGGGCCGTGCTCATTGAACACGCCCCCGTGCTGCATATTTTTAGTTAGATACCCAGATACAGAGTCTGAACACGGGGACGTGTTCGCTGAACACGCCCCCGTGCTCAACGTGACCAGTAACTTTAATTAAAACGCCCAGATACAGATCCTGTACACGGGGCCGTGTTCACCAGACACGGGGCCGTGTCCAGCCTTCTGTTTCAATCGTTGTTTCATTTTCTGGTCCCGAGGCTCAGTTGTGGTCTGCTGAGTGATTCTTATGGATCAATACTCAGGAGGTTACAACTACACCTATGATGAGGATGATTATAGGAGTAATTATTGCACAAATTGTCGTAATACACGTTCGATTCAAAATAATCACTCGTATCAACCATCCAATTCATACACTTACTATGAGGAGCCCAGGTACGAGCCATCAACTTCATACACATCCTATGAAGACCAAAGGTATGAACCTCCTCCCTCATACTCGTATTTTGATGAACCAAGGTATGAGCCTTCTTACTCATACTTTGAGGAACCAAGATATGAGCCACCACCTTCATATGCTTATTATGAGGAACCTTGGCGTGAACAACCCACCTCATATGAGTATTATGAAGAACAAAATTACGAACCTTATCCATCATATGCTCACAATGAAGGACCATGGTGTGAACCATCAACTTCATATGGGTATTATGAGGAACAAAGGGTCGAACAACCGGATTAAAGCTTAGAAAATAATGATTCTTTTTCTATAACCGAAGTGACCGATAGGATATTAGAACACATTAGAGTTATCGATCGGTGTATAAGAGAAGCTCGCGCAAGGGAAGAGGAGTCCCGCGCAAGAGAAGAATTAAAAAAGGAAGAGATAACTAAAAATGAAAAAATGGAAGAACAAATAAGTGAAAAACCAACACATGAGTTAAACAACGAAAAAGGTGAGTCCGACAACATTAAAATTCAAGAAGAGTCTAATTTTGAAGAAATTAATCTCTTGTCACCTTCTTTCGAAAATCATTGTTTAGTACCCACTCATGCTAAGTTTTTAAAAGAGTTAAACACTAACACTAAAATTGACGAAACGGTAAGTGTTAAGTTAACTAATGATCAAACTTCACTAATAAAAGAAGACCCATTTGAAATTAACATCACACCGGTTCCATGTTTCTTTCAAAATTCGTTTATTAGTAATGTCACAATCGATAAAGATCTTTGTGTTAACATAATGCCTAACTACCTTTTCGAAAAATTAAGTATTAGTGATTTTTCTCCACTTCAAATACCCATTTTCTATCCAATCGGAAAGTAATAAAATCAATCGGTATAGTTGAAGATGTCTTGGTTCAAACAAATCAAATGGTGATCCCGACTGACTTTGTCATCCTCGATGACGCTCCTCTTGTGTTGGGACGACCATTTGTAAAAACTTACGAAGCTTTGAAAAACCGGAAGTCCAACAATTTACCTCTTCAATTAGGGGCATTTAAAAGAAGTGTCGATCTCGAACGATCAATGAAATATCCATTCGGCAATAATGACCCCTAATTGAAGATGAAGATGAACCACCCGATACAAGTGAAGAGATTGACCACTTTGTTGAAGAAGAGGTCGCCATAGAACAAACTTTTAAAGTTCTTGATCGAAACGAGCAACCAAATAAGGAGTCTCCTAAAGACCCACCACTTGAGCTCAAAGAACTTCCAAAAGGTTTGGAATATGCTTTTCTGGACAAAGATGGTAAATTACCTGTAATTATTTCGTCTAAATTAGATAACCTAGAAAAAGAAAAACTAATTAGTCCTTTGAAAAAACACAAAAATGCAATAGCTTGGAAACTTGTTGACATAAAAGGAATTAGTCCTTCTATGTGCACACACAAAATTTTGATGAATGATGACTACAAATCAGTCATACAACCACAACGTCGCGTAAATCCAAATGTTCAAGAAGTGGTTAAAAACGAAGTCATCAAATTACTTGACGCCGGACTTATCTATCCTATTTCCGATAGTCCTTGGGTAAGTCCCGTCCAAGTAGTTCCAAAAAAAGGAGGTATGACGGTAATTACTAACGAAAAGAATGAATTAATACCAACAAGAACCGTCACAGGATGGAGAGTATGTATAGATTATAGACGATTAAATGAAGCAACAAGAAAGGATCATTTTCCTTTACCCTTCATTGATCAAATGTTAGAAAGATTATCCGGTCATAAATTTTACTGTTTCTTGGATGGTTTTTCAGGTTACTTTCAAATCCCGATAGCACCCGAAGACCAAGAAAAGACAACTTTCACATGTCCCTATGGAACTTTTGCTTATCGACGCATGCCGTTTGGTCTATGTAATGCCCCCGCAACATTCCAACGTTGCATGGTAGCCATTTTCCATGACATGATAGAAAAGACAATGGAAGTCTTCATGGACGACTTTTCTATCTTTGGGGATTCATACGACCAATGCCTCGGTAACCTTGAACGAATGCTATCCCGATGTGAGGAAACTAACCTCGCCCTTAATTGGGAAAAATGCCATTTCATGGTAACGGAGGGAATAGTACTCGGTCACAAGATCTCAAGCGAAGGAATGGAGGTGGATCGAGCCAAAATAGATACCATTTCTAGATTACCTCCTCCATCCTCCGTAAGAGCTATTAGAAGTTTCCTAGGGCATGCCGGATTCTATAGGCGGTTTATCAAAGACTTTTCAAAAATCTCAAGGCCTCTAACAAAATTACTTGAAAAAGATGCTCCTTTCATCTTTGACAAGGAATGCAATCAAGCATTTCTAACCCTAAAGGAAATGCTAGTCAATGCACCTATCATGATAGCACCTGATTGGAAGTTTCCTTTCGAAATCATGTGCGATGCTAGTGACTTTGCAGTTGGAGCTGTCTTGGGACAGAGAAAAGAAAAGCATTTCCACCCAATATATTATGCTAGTAAAACACTTAACGATGCACAAGAAAATTACACAACAACTGAAAAAGAGTTACTAGCTGTGGTATTTGCTTTTGATAAATTTCGTTCTTATCTTATTCTTTCTAAAACTATAGTCTATACAGACCATGCAGCCATTCGATATCTCTTTAAGAAGCAAGACGCAAAACCACGTTTGATTAGGTGGATTCTACTCCTCCAAGAATTCGACATTGAAATCAAAGACAAAAGAGGAGCAGAAAATACCGCAGCAGATCATCTTTCGCGCCTAGAAGACCCAGCTTTGGAGGCAACCAGGGACGAGCAAATCAACGAAAAATTTCCAACTGAATCCCTGGAAATGGTGGAATTTAAGGAAGAACCATGGTACGCCGACTTTGCTAACTACCTAGCTAGCGGAATAGTCGCAAAAGGGTGGCCACATCATCAAAGAAAAAAATTCTTTGCCAATGTGAAACACTATTTTTGGGAAGATCCATATCTTTTCAAAATGTGTGCCGACCAACTCGTCAGACGATGCGTACATGGTAATGAAGCGCGAAGAATTCTCCGCCATTGTCACGAAGGTCCATACGGAGGACATCATGGTGCTGCCAGTACCGCACGAAAGGTATTTGATTCAGGATTTTATTGGCCAACCATTTACAAAGATGCCCAAAATCTTGTAAAGACATGTGATGCTTGCCAAAGAACAGGTAATATTTCTTCCAAAAACGAAATGCCACAAAATGGCATTCTTGTTTGTGAAATTTTTGATGTGTGGGGACTTGACTTTATGGGACCTTTCCCACCATCGAAAGGAAACAAATACATACTTGTGGCAGTAGATTACCTGTCTAAATGGGCCGAGGCCGAGGCACTTCCAACAAATGATGGAAGAGTAGTGGTAAGATTTCTGAAAAAATTATTCTCTCGTTTTGGCACCCCTAAAGCTTTAATAAGTGATAGAGGTACCCATTTTTGTAATCATCAACTTGAAATTTTTTTAATAAGATATGGGGTCTATCACCGGGTTTCGACAGCTTATCACCCTCAAACAAACGGACAAGCCGAAGTGACCAATAGAGGGTTGAAACGAATACTCGAAAAAACCGTAGGGTTAAATAGAAATGAATGGGCTGATAAATTAGATGATGCTTTATGGGCTTTTCGAACTGCTTATAAAACAACGATAGGTACAACCCCATATAAGCTAGTCTATGGAAAAAGTTGTCACTTGCCAGTAGAAATTGCACACAAAGCCTACTGGGCAATCAAAAATGTAAACTTGGATCTAGAATTTGCTGGTAAAAATTGATTTTGTCAAATAAATGAATTAGACGAACTTAGGAATTATGCATACTCAAACTCTGAGATTTATAAGGAAAGAATGAAAAATTGGCATGACAAACATATTAAACCTAATGAATTTCGGGTAGGAGATTTAGTTCTTTTGTTTAATTCACGACTTCGATTGTTTCCTGGTAAATTGAAGTCTGGGTGGTCAGGACCTTTTTCCGTCACCCATATTTTTCCACACGGTGCAGTAGAAATTAAACCTCGAAATGGGCCACCATTTAAAGTCAATGGCCAACGGCTGAAACTCTATCAAGGATTTATTGAGGATGAGGAAGAAGAGATCTTGCTTCAGACCGTGGAAGAATAAAAACATCATGCCTGGTAAGTTACGAACGATTGAGGCGGCAAAATAAAGCGGTAAGTTTTCTAAACCATAGCTTATGGGAAAAAGGGGCACTCACACGCGCACGAAAAAAAAAAAAAAAAAAAAAAAAAAAAGCTCGGCACGGGGCCGTGTTCGCGCTGCAGACGGGATAAAACCCCTTTTTCAAAACAGTTTCTTCATTCCACACGCCCCGTTTCCCCACAAAAGCTCTGGTTCCACGCGATTTTTCGCGAAATTCCAACGTCTCTTACCGATCTAACAGCGTCAAGGTATGATTCTGTCACTCTTAGTAGTTAGATTAGTTACTTGCATGTAGTTAATACACCACAAATTTGGGGAAAAATCTAGGGTTCTTGATGTTCATCCGGATCGAACCTAAAATTTTTGCCTAAATCTGTTTGCATTTAGTTAGATTAGTGTTAAGGGAAGTAAATACACTTGTATTGTTCATAGATTCACCCGATTTCTTACAAAAACCCCAAACCCTTGTTCTTGAACCGAAATAGATAAAATTGATAGGGTAAATGGGTTATTTTGGGAAAACGGCACTTAGGGCTTCATTTTCGGGGGAAACCGCACCTATTGGTTCAAAAATTTTCAAGTTTTCGAAACAGGGTCGAAAAATGGGATTTTTGAGTAACAGACCCTGGACACGGGGCCGTGTCCGCTGGGCACGGGGTCGTGTCCAGCCCGCTGTTTGCAGTTTTGTCCGAAAATATTTCTGTTTCATGCTAACTTTTGGTGTATTCTTGCAGATGGCCAGGAAGTTTACTAGATTCAACGCCAATGACCTAGATGCAAGAGCTCGATACGAGCTTCTTCAAACAAGGCCGGAGGAATACCCGAGGCAGGCGTGCACAGAACTACTAACCATGGTGAATCAAATTGACCGTTTCAACAACATTGTCACAGGACCACTCAGAGTCGCGCTAACAACCCGACTCCGTTCCGTCCATGAATGCACCTTGGAATTCTACAGCACCTTTGCATTCACTTCAAGGTGCGACCCGTTCGATAATGACGGGGTGTCATTCAGGTGTGGCGGAACGAGGTATTCGATCTCCATGGCACAATTCGGATCGATTATCGGGTTGTATGCGGAGGAGGATGCGGGAAACGAAGAAAATACAGGGGGATTGAGAGAGATCGAAGACAACGAGCGCCAAGCCATGTGGGCTCAGATTGGGGAAGGGTTCTACAATCCGAGCAGCACTAAGAGTACCAAGCTGAGGGATTCGCTTTACAGATACATTCATAGGCTCCTCGGCTACTCTCTTAGCCAAAGGCATGACAGTGGTGGCGTCGTTGGGTTAAGAGATTTGCTTGTCCTCCATTGCATTCACAACCGCAGGCCGCTCGATGTTCCGTTCCTCATGCTCCGAAACATGCATCACAACCGCCTTGCTAGTGCACCAACTCCTATTTTCTTCGGGGGATGGATGTACCGTCTCTTCAAGCACTTCGCCCACATTCCGAGGTCATTTGAGAGGAGCCCATGGTCGGGTACGGTGGATATTCACATATGCCGCTCGATGAACCTGGTTTATGAGGCAGAAGACGGGACGGTAACCTTTCAAAGGATGCAAGGTCATGCATGGAACCTGCAAGAAGCACTTGTCCTCCCAGCTCCGCAACATCATCAGTACCAATACCCACCCCACGGTGATCCGGGCCAATCATCCTCCTCGGGAGGCAGTTTTCCTAATTTTCAAAGTTTGCATGATTTGTTGCAGGAAAACCTCATGTGTACTCGGAACACCTATAACATGGCGAGCAACACCTACCACCGGGTCGGAGCTATCGAGAGAAACCTATCCGAGATACAAGACGATGTCGGATACATACGAGACCACATTGCACGCCGTGGAGGGGATGACGATGATGATGATGATGATGATGCCATGGAGTAGGCGGGAGGAGCATAGGAGGAAGCGGTTGATTGATGACTCCCCAGGTTAACCCTTTGCAATCTTGAACAATTGATGGCCTGCGTGCCAAGTGTTAGACAATTTACTTTTCCTAACTATTTTCTGCATTTTACTTTTCTTACTTTATGCTTGGAACAATTAACTGTGGTAATGTAGGATGTTTGTGTTGCTTGGTGTGGTATTAAGTGATGAAACAGGTACAAACCAAGGCTTAGGGTGTTAAGCCTCAGCACTTATAGGGCTAGAATGGAAAAACCGGAGGAAGAAACCTGTTTTTCAGGCTTTCATACTGTCCACACGGGGACGTGTCCAGCCAACACACCCCCGTGCTCACCTCCCTGACCTGCTGTTTGGCTTCTGTTCGGCAGAATTTTGTCAGACACGTGGCCGTGTTCAGTGGACACGGGGCCGTGTCCACCTTCTGTAAGTTCTTGTTACTGGCACCTGAACACGGGGTCGTGCCCACTCAACACGGGGCCGTGTTCAGTGCCCAGTAACACAAATTCTTGCTTTTTAAACACTATTTTACACATCTAATCAACCTAAAAATTTATTTTTGGGACACATTGAGGACAATGTGTAATTTAAGTGTGGGGGGGATGCTAAAACCTTGAATTTTGCAAGTCCTAAATACAAGCCTTACACAAAACTCTATTGGAACCGCTAATCACCCCAAATTTTTTCAAAAAAAATTTCATTTTTTTTACTTGTCTAGGTTTAACTCGGGAAATTCAAGTTCTCAAAAAGGTTATATTTTTACAAATTTACAACCGATAGCGTAATGATAAAAAGAACCAACATAAGAAAATTATGAAAAGGCATGACAAACTTATTTAAAATTTGATTATATATACTTGATCACATAAAAACCCATTCCCACAAAAGTGAGTTTTGAGCCTTTATTGAGCACACAATTTCATATCATTTGACTAAATGCTCATTTTTCGTTTCTTGTGTGAATAGCCGCTTGGTTCTTACGACTCTAGAACTTGCCATGACAATACATTCCCGGTCCTTATCAACTTAAACCCGAGTAAGTAAATGATGGAGGCATTAGGACTAACCTTTTTCATTTCTACACCATTATTTTTCTCTTTCTTTTACCACCTACCCAAAAACCCCCCTAGTTAGCCCCTTTGAGCCTAAACCTTTTCATTTCATCACCCAAACAAAAAAACCTTTCATCCACCAAAAACCTTTTTCATTTTTAACCCTTTATTTTAGTAACAAGTTCGGTTCTTCGTAAAAATATATATATATATATATATATATATATATATATATATATATATATATATATATATTTTTGATAATGATGAAGCAAAAAGAAAATAAACAAACAAAGTAATCAAAAATAACTTTGTTTGAATAAAAGCTTCATCAAAAATAAAAAGTTGTAAAAATACGAAAACCGACACTTGTTACGCTTTTTAGCCCTTTTTCTACTAACCACTAACCCAACCACCTACCTTTAACCCTAGCCAACCCTTAACCCACAAAGACCTCTTGATATCTACAAAGGTATAAAAGTTAAAAAGGAGGAGGATTGATTTCTTGGCAAGCCTATGGTAGGAGTAAGTTCCGTGCCGCTCTCGAGTGATTCACTAAAAATACACTTTCGGCCGAGTGTGAGTGATTTCCCCGCGAGGTATGTGAATTTGTATATAAATAGAATTTTAAAAAGGCATGTTATGCCCAAATAAGTAATTTCTTTCATGAACAGTTCTAAATAAATCATTATGAATAGGAGTGTAAATAAATAAAAATAAAACCCAAAAAAAAAATCTTGGAAATCCCGACACTCTATGACAAGCCCAAAACCTTCTCTTCTACCTATTCCATTTGGGAGTGTAAGCCACATATTAAAGAGTTTTGCTTGAGGACAAGCAAAAGTTCAAGTGTGGGGGTATTTGATGTGTGTAAAATGCAACATATAAATTACATCAAATGAGGCATAAAACTAACCCTTTTTTAGTACTAATATTGGAAAAAGAGTGTTTTTGTCTTCCTTTTGTATTTTCAGGATTAAATGAGCTCAAAAACGCAAAAGAAGCAAAAAGACAGCTAAATCCAACATAAATACAAGAAAAGGAACATTAGTGGACTGCCTGAACCCTCAACGGCACCTTCCAAAGCAAAATAGAGAAAACAGAAGGCTGAACACGCCCCGTGCTCAGCCAGCACGGGGCCGTGCCCAAGAAGCAGCAGAAAAGACAAACCTATAGAAGCTTCTATTGCCCATCACGGGGCCGTGCTCAGCGGACACGGGGGCGTGTCGAAAGTACAGCAGGCGCATTTATTGTAATTGCGAATTACAATTAATGAGGAGAGAGAGTGTCAGACGGACACGGGGCCGTGTCCAGCGGACACGGGGCCGTGTCCAGCTCTCTGTTCATTTTAATTCCCCAACTCTTGCAAAAGTCAGTAGTCCTTTTACTTGTGAATTGAGATCCATTGTCACAAATTATCTCAGCTGGTACTCCAAACCTAGTCAGGATATTCCTTTTTATGAAGGATACCACTTCTTGATCTCTAACTTGAACAAATGCTTCTGCTTCAACCCACTTGGAGAAATAATCCGTCATTGCCAACATGAAAACCTTTGGAGCCTTTGGAAGCTTTCCCACTATATCCATACCCCATTTCATGAACGGCCAAGGGGAAACAATAGGATACAACGGTTCAGCAGGCTGACGTAATATGTTACTATGTCTTTGACATGCGTCACATCTTCGAGCATATTCTGTGGCATCTTTCCTCATCGTCGGCCAATAATATCCTGTCCTTAATACTTTTGAGAATAAGGACCTGCCTCCAGTATGGTTACCACAATCCCCTTCATGTATATCCTAAAGTACTTCTTTAGTTTCGGGATCCTCCAAGCACCTCAGATATGGCCCTGCAAGAGATTTCTTATACAAAACATCATTTATAATAGTGAATCGTGATACCTTCATTCTAAAGGCTTTAGGATTCTCATTCTTTGGGATATGTCCTTCCTTGAGATATCTCATGATTGGAGCTGTCCAGGACTTAGGATCCTCCTCAGGATACTCATCATCAAGATCCTGAATACTTATTACTTCCTTATCCTGAGGATTCGTCGCAGGGTATAGGATATGTAATATTGGTATTCGGGTTCCTTCCGGTATCCTGATCGATGATCCCAGATTTGCCAAGGCATCAGCTTCAGCATTATCCTCTCTTGGTACCTATTCAAGTGTAAAAATATCGAAATATCCTGCTAATTTTTTGAGAATTTCGAGATACTCAATTAACTTCTCTCCCTTAACTGCATAGGTTCCATTAAAGTGATTAGTGATTAACAAAGAATCAACATATACTTGCAAATTCTTGATACTCATATTCTTAGCCAACTCTAATCCTGCAATTAAAGCCTCATATTCTGCCTCATTATTAGTAGCAGGAAATTCACACCTAATAGCCTGGGGTAATATGCCCCCCTGTGGCGATTTTAGTAGTATACCTAAACCTACACCTCTTACGTTAGATGCACCATCAGTATATAATGTCCAGCATTCTAAGTTTTCTCCTAGCTGCTATACTTCTAAATCTACTTCATTTTGAATGTCACTACTGAAATCAGCCACAAAGTCAGCTAAAGCCTGAGACTTTATGGCATTTCTAGGCCCATATACTAAGTCATAAGCACTCAGTTTTACTGACCACTTAGCCATCCTACCAGACATCTCGGGTTTCCTAAGCACGTTTTTAACAGGATAATTGGTTTTAACGTGAATCCTAAGTGTCTCAAAATAATGTCTAAGTTTTGTTGATGCCATAACTAGGGCTAATATCAGTTTCTCTAGATGAGAATATCTAGTTTCAGCATCTAGTATACTTTTACTAACATAATAGACAGGATATTGCTGACCTTCATGGTCCTTTATAAGAACGGCACTTATAGCATTCCCTGATACAACGAGGTATAGGGATAGTGGTTCACCATTTTCAGGCTTCATCAATAGAGGTGCAGTTGAGAGATATCGCTTCAAATCCTGCAAGGCTGCTTCATGCTTTGCTCCCCATTCGAACTTCTTATTCTTCTTGAGGATATCATAAAATTCCTTGCATTTTTCCGAGGATCTTGAAATAAATCTGTTCAATGCTGCTACTCGGCCTGTTAACCGTTGAACATCCTTCATATTCGAGGGTGATTTTATATCCAGGCTAGCTCTAATCTGCTCCGGGCTCACCTCTATGCCTCTTTTGGTCACCATATATCCTAGAAACTTTCCTGCCCCCACTCCGAAATGGCACTTAGCAGGATTCAGTTTCATGTTATACTGATCCAGGATATCAAATGCCCCCTTAATATCCTAGAGGTGATCCTCAGCCTTTTTAGATTTTACCACCATATCATCGATGTCTACCTCCATTATGTCCCCCAGCTTATCTTTGAACATCATGTTCACCAATCTCTGATATGTTGCACCTGCATTTTTCAAACCAAAGGGCATAGTAGTATAACAATAAATACCTGTTGGTGTCATGAAGGCAGTATCCTCCTGGTCCGAAGGCTCCATTTGAATCTGCTGAAATCCTGAGGATGCATCCTTGAAGGTTAACATCTCATGCCCGGCAGTAGCATCCACCATTGCATCAATATGGGGAAGAGGAAATGGGTCTTTAGGACAAGCCGTGTCCAAGTCCGTGTAATCTACATAGACTCTCAATTTCCCATTTTTCTTCTGTACCACGACTACATTTGCCAGCCATCTTGGAAACTTGACTTCTCTGATCATTTTGGACTTCAACAATCTTTCAACTTCCTCTTGTATGATTGTATTTTGTTCAGGAGCAAACTTTCTTCTTTTTTGCTGAACAGGCTTGAACGACCTGTCAATTCCAAGCTTGTGAGTAATAATGTCTTTGGATATACCTGTCATATCCTCATGCTTCCATGCAAATGTTGACATCCTGCACTTCAAAAAGTTAGTTAATTGTTCTTCAATATCTTGAGGGATATTGGTCCCTACGAGCACCAAGATATCAGGATTATCCTGATCCAGGATAACTTTCTTCATATCCTGCTCTGAAGCCTCCATGATATCCTGGGCTCACATCTTTAATTGCTATGCTGGATTAGGCTTGGTTGAGGATTTCATTGAGGATGAGTAGCATTCCTTCGTCTCCTGCTGATCACTATCAACCTTGACAACCCCCCAAGGGGTAGGGATCTTGATGCACTGATGATAGGTCGATGGTACAGCCTTCATATCATGGATCCATGGCCTGCCTAGTATGATGTTATAGCAGGATAGGGAGTCCATCACACAGAAACGTTGTATCGAGTTGACCCCTTCAACATATACTGGTAACTTTATCTCCCCTACGGTATTCCTAGCTTCTCCACTGAAACCAACGAGCACAGTGGACTTCGAAGTAATGTCCATCGGAGATACATTCATCCTCTTCAATGTTTCCAGCTGAATTATGTTGACGGAGCTACCATTGTCTACCAATATCCTGCGTACAAAATGGTTAGCAACATACAATGTTATTACGAGAGCATCATGGTGAGGATCCTGGACAGTATCCCTGTCATCACTATCGAAAGTGATCACTTTATCGGTTGTAATGGTAGTCATCCTCGCTGGTTTGTCTCCCCTTTCAGTCTTAGCTTCCTTTGCATGTCTCTTGGCCGCAGAATACGAAGTCCCACAAATGTCGGATCCTCCTGAAATAAAGTTAATTATTTTGGCATCTACTGGGGGGTGATGCTGCTCGTTCAGGATCCTTCTCAGGATCCTGCCCTTTATTCTTCTTTCTTCCCAGCAAATCCTTCAGATACCCCTTGCTTAAGAGGTAGCTTATTTCTTTCCTTAGAGCAACGCAATCCTCGGTCACATGTCCGAAATCTTCATGGAAGATACACCATTTGGATTTATCCTTCCAATCAGCTTTCTGCTGATTCTTTCGAGGCCACCTAGCTTTGTCTCCTAAACCCTGCATAGCATACATTAACTCAGGTATATTAACAGAAAAGCAGTATTCAGATAATTCAGGATATTCATCAGGATCCTCGTCTTCAACAGCATTCACTTTCTTGTTATCATTTCTGCCATATGGCTTGGAGCGATATGGTTTATACGAGGATTCTGATTTCCTGTTGGTTGATTCGTAGGTTGAAGTGGAATTCATCCTCTCTTGCATCTTTTTGTCATCTTCCAAGCGAATATATCTTAAGGCCCTATTACGAGCTTCGTCCAGATTCCTGCAGGGATTCATTACAAGATCCTGATAAAACTGAGAATCCTTTTGTAACCCCATCTTAAAAGCCTGCACAGCGGTCGCAACATCAAGATGTGGGATATCCAAGGATTCTCGACTAAACTTGTTCACATAATCCCTCAAGGATTCCTGAGGTCCTTGAGTTATCCTGTAAAGATCACTGGTTAGTTTCTCAAAACTCCGGTTGCAAGAAAACTGACTATTAAATAAATTAACCAAATGAGCTAACGAAGTAATTGAGTGAGGAGGAACATTTAACAGCCATTTTAAGGCTGATCCTGTTAGGGTAGATCCGAATCCCTTGCACAAGCATGCTTCCTTGAGCTCCGGAGGGATAGGGTTAATCTCCATTCTTTCCCTATACTGAGCAATATGCTCTTCAGGATCCGTAGTCCCATCATAGAGCATCATGTTGGGGGTTTGAAATCTCTTTGGGATTTCAGCATCACAGATGGGATATGCAAAGCGGGATATCCTGTGGCTATCTTGGGATACTTCCGGAATTGGCTGAACCACTCCAGGTACACTGGATATCATGTCCTTCAATTTCTGAAGCTCCCTAGTAAATGTTGACGTCATACCTGCATCCTGCAAAGACCCATTATTGTTAGTATCAAGAGTATTATTATTTGACATGTTACCGGTCTGAGGATTCTGGCCATATCCTGAAGCATATCCCGAGCTCCTCACAGTTGACATTCTGACCGAGGAGGGTATCTCAGGAATATGATTCTGAGAATGGCTTGGCACGATATTCCCCCGGTTATCTTCAGTGTAAACTGCAGAACTGAAGTTCAAAGCTCTAAGCTGCAAAGGAGTGACAGTTTCTTCAGCAGGTCTACTTGGGCCGGATTTCAAGAGTTGTATCTCTCTCATCAGCATCCGATTAGTTTCCTGCTACTGCCTCATCTGTTCCTGTACACTACCAAACAAACTCAGAATTTCATCATTAGAAGCCAAAACAGGACCAGATCCCTGAGTAGTGGGAGCGGGGATAACATCCCGAGCCACATGACTTTCAGTTCCATGTGAAGAAGTTTGCATTCGTGGAGGAGGAGGTGGAAGCACCGAACCAATTGTTGCAGAGGTTGTAGCAGACATGGTGGAAGAGCTCATATTTGATCTCGAGGCCATTGAAAACAATGTAGCAAAAAGTTTAACAATAGAAAGCCGAGTAATGATTTTACTAAAGTTTTTAGCAAAAATAGCACCAGTTGCCCCACGGTGGGCGCCAAATTGTTTTGGTCAAAAATTACCGAAGCAATTAAGTGATCAAATTAGTTAAGTGAGGTAGTGTGCTAGAAATGAGTGTCGAAAATATGTTAATCAAGTTAATTGCAAAAACAGTTTCAGGATACAGCTCAGGATATTGAGTTGTATCTATGATCAAACAATGAGCAAAAGAGTAAAGGTTGACACGTGATGTAAAAGGAAAGCCCTTGATCAATCTAGATCGCCGGCACAAAACCTCGGGAGCTGACAATCGCAGCTTCCTTGTTCTTCTATTGCTTTAAATCTCAGGATACAGTGCAGGATGTGATGCGGATCAACTAGGTGTTACAATGTAATTCGATTACAAGTGTTTGTGTGTAGTGACTGCTGAAAGCTAGAGAGCAAAAGTGTTCTAAAGTGTGTGTGAAAGTTGCGTGCCTTAATCTGATCCGCCCCCATCTATTTATAGTAAAAGAAATGCAACAAACTATCCTAATAAACCGGGATCCGGCGAATATTCCCCACTCGAACGTTGTAGACCTGGTCTTTCGGGTTCAACGTCTCTCACATAACAGATACGCCTGAGTCTTGAGGAGAAGAGGTCCATCTGACCGTTAGTAACCCACAACCTCTATCCTGCACGTGGTTAATTTAGTTAACACCAGGATATGGCCCAGGATGATACCAATATCCTAATCCAGTATCCTGATCACAAGTAAACAACCAAAAGCAGGATATTAGTCAGGATATATATACTCAGAAAATGGCCCATAACAGTACTCACTTGAGATTGCAAGTATCTTTGATCTAGTGAACTAACAAAGCTCGGGAAGTCAAGGAATCAAGTGGCACCTAGTATGGAATCACCATGTTAATAAATCGGAACCTAAATCGGATGATCAGATAAAATGAGGTCTTGTAAACCAAATGAGTGTTGGAACTCATATGATATGGTTTAACAAAGCCTACATTCTGATTTGAAAGCAATCCTAAGTGTTTACAACCCGTTACGACTCGTTATGGTAGTTTACGCTACTTTAACGTATCGATTACGCAAAAGCGCATTCAGATAGTCTAACTAGTCCTATGATAAGTTTTATATGCCTAAACATGTTTAATAATGTTGCATAATTAGGTTAAGTGTCAAAATTTAGGTTACATATGCTTAAATTGAATTTATGCGCAAAAAGGGCATTTTGGTCATTTTCCTAAGGCATATAAACTACATATCATACAACTAATCAAACAAAGTGACCATAAGGTATAACCTTGGAAGGTTATTCCCTATTCAACTATGGTCACAAAATATGTTTGGTCGGATCCTAATGATCGACCAAACGGGTCGGGTTCGAAAGTCTAAGCGGTTGTTAAGACCCCTTGACTTACGACCCTAAATAAGCACTATACGAGAAGTGACGAGTTAAACATGTTAAAAAATGTTTAACTAAGTTCGAAAACTGATTTGGTATCAAAACAAAGTATTTTGATACCCTAAAATAGTTCCGTCGCAAAATGCACATAATCGTGCATTTTAACTGAAACTTTGACTCGTCACTTCGAGTAGTCAACGTGGTAATCAGTAGGTATAGACGCAAGGGACTATAACCATGATGATTACGATCATGTTGCAAAGTTCAATTGAACTTCGTCTTGACCAATTCATGATCAAAGCCGAAAGTCAAACAATGTTTGACTTTTAGCTTGTAATAAATAAACAAGACTAGAAAGAACACTTACAAGTGTTCTAAGATGGAAAGATGACTAAGAAAAACTCAGGTAAGAGGCCTCCAACAAATGTGGTAGCCTTTACTTAGAGCTTATAGAGAAGAAGATGGGAAATGAGCAAGTTAGAAGGTTGAAGAACATGGGTATTGATGTGTGCAAAATGTAACATATAAATTACATCAAATGAGGCATAAAACTAACCCTTTTTAGTACTAATGTTGGAAAAAGTGTGTTTTTGTCTTCACTTTGAATTTACAGGACCAAATGAGCTTAAACGAACAAAAGGAACAAATATACAGCCAAAACCAACACAAATACAAAGAAAAGGAATAAACGTGACATGTCTGACCCCTCGGCAGCATCCCCAAAGCAAAATCAAGACAACAGAAGACTGACCACGGGGCCGTGCCCAGCCGGACACGGGGGCGTGGTCAGGTTCCTGCAGAAAAGACAAACTAGTAGAAGCTTCTACGCCCACCACGGCGGCGTGCCCAGCTCAGCACGGGGCGTGGTCAATGCTAAGATACGCAGAATCTTACAAAATCTTGATAGTACAGATACGATGCTGACCAAGGGGTTGTGCCCACTGGACACGGGGCCGTGTGGGATCCTCTGCTGACAACTGCATTTAATGAAGGAAGAGAAAAGGCTGGCCACGGGGGCGTGCCCGCTGGACACGGGGCCATGGCCAGAGCACTGTGCAGGCTATAAATAGGGGTGCTTGGCTCACTTCAAAGGCATCCCTTGGCAAACCACTACTCTCTCACTTTGCCACCACTCCACCACCACTACAACACCAACACCCACCACCATCATCCATCATCCATCTTTAGAGTGTGTAGTAGTCTCGGGATCTAAGATTGATCGTAAGGGTTCTTGCCAATCAAAGGCCATCTTTGGTTAAGCCTCTTACATCACTTGGTGAAGACAAGTCTTTTATGTATTACTTTTGATTTTTAATCTTTCGGCACTTTTTATTTGGTTTTGTATTAATGACTTTAATAACTTGTTTCTTATGTTGAAGGTGAATTCTTCCTATCATTTTTCCGTGGTGTCTTGGCGTTACTTTACTGTCTATATAAAGTAAAAGATTGCATCATTCATGTTTTTACGGTCTATATAAAAGCATGTTGACTACCTGGTCGGGGGTTAGGGGAATGGTTTGGTAAGGTTCTTGCCTTGTTCAGTGTATAGATCCTGCAAGGACCTGGTTCAAGCTTACTATGACCTCCTTCATTGCCCACTGGTATTGGATGGCGGGGGTGCGAATAGCTTGAACCCCTCATATGTAAACAACTATTAATACATTAAACCGGCTTCTTGGGATTGTATCCTTGCTGAGTCAAACCACTTAGCCGAGGGTAACGTCACCTTCAAAAGGGGGGCCTACCACTAATAACTTAATTAATTATCTTTCAATATTCCGACCCTTTGGGATTGTATCCCTGCTGACTCAAACCACTGGGTTAAGGGTAACGTCACCTTCAAAAGAGGGGCCTACTACTATAACTAAGATAATCTCTTAAAAAGTCCGAAAGTGCGAAAATCATCAAAGGATACATTAAAGGCGAGTCGGATCAAAGTGATTCATCCTGTCTATCTGTTTTTATTTTTATTTATTTTCTGCATTTTTAGTTTTTATTTTCATATTTCAAATCTTTTCTCAAAAAATTAGATTGATTAGACGTTGAGGATAAACTAGTACTAAAAGCTCTTGTGTCCTTGGACGACCTCGGTATCTTACCAACGCTATATTACGTTCACGATGGGTGCACTTGCCCAAGTGTGTGTTTAGTGTTAGTAGAATATCGTGTTTTATAAATTTAAAACTTGATTAATGCGTAAAATTGGCTTAAAATATTAATAAAATCATATTGCACTCGACACGCACCAAGTTTTCGGTGCCGTTGCCGGGGACACAAGGATTTTAAGAAAGTTTGGAATCAACGGCCTAATTATTTTTACTTATTTTTCTATTTTTTTGGATTTTTCTTAAATTTTCAGTTTTACAGACTTCAGAACGGGCCATGCCTGGTCAGACACGGGGCCATGCCCATCAAACTTACTGGCAGTTTTTCTTTTCTGAATTACAGAAGAGTGACCACGGGGCCGTGGCGGTGCACCACGGGGACATGCTGAACTCCCCAGTAACTGGTATCTAGAAAACAACCACTGTAACCACGACTACGGGCCGTGGTTAGCGACCACGGGGCTGTGGTGAGACATCTGACCAACATTCTTTTTTGTTTTTATCACAGGACTTGGAACCCAGTCACAACACATGAACTTTATACGCAGTGCATGAGCTCCAGTTCCAACAAGGACATAAAAGAGCCTCTAGACGAACCCGAATGCTTTCTAAGAAAGAGACTAAAAGCTAAAAATCAAGAGACATCTTCGGGGGACCAACTCCCAATGGCGGGTCAGCGTACCCTGATGGATTACCTACGACCCATGGTCGGTAATCTTGGAGCCTCCATCAATGCACAAAATGTCGATGCCAACAACTTCGAACTTCGGCCGCATTTGATCCAAATGCTCCAAAATTCTGCAACCTTCCATGGCCTAGCTGATGAAGATCCCCATTTACATATTACCAACTTTTTGGAAATATGTGACACTTTCCGGATCATCGGAGCATCAAACGACGCCATCTGCCTCCGAATGTTCACATTTTCACTAAAAGACCGAGCTAAGGCTTGGCTTAACACCCTCCCAAGTGGTTCGGTAAACACTTGGGATGAACTTGCCCATAAGTTTCTATATAAGTATTTCCCGCCTTCTAAAACCGCTAAATTAATGACTGAAATCAATACATATTCACAAGAGGACGGGGAATCATTTTATGAAACTTGGGAAAGATTCAAGGAGCTATTGAGGAAATGTCCTCATCATAGTCTCGCAGTGTGGTAACAAGTATCCACTTTCTATAATGTGTTGTTGCCACATATAAGACAAACACTCGACTCTAGCTCCGGATGACTCCTTTGTAATCGTCGCCCAAATGAAATTTATAATCAAATTGAGGAAATTGCTCAAAACAATTTTCAATGGCACACCCCCCGAGGCACAAAATCTATTGCCCCAGGCGCCCATAAGGTGGATGAGAACACCTCTTTGCAAGCCCAAATCGAGGCCCTATCTTCAAAAATCAAAAAGTTAGAAATGGCAAAAACGTCCTCAGTTATGGCTTGTGAAGGGTGTGGTGGGCCACATGAAAATTGGAGTTGTATGAAAGAAATGGATAATCAAACGAAAATCTTAAACTACATTGATTATAGACCTAGGCCGTCGAGTCCCCCAACGGGTACCTACAACCAAGGATGGCGTAACCACCATAATCTTTGTTGGAGGGAGCCCGACAATAGTAGTAACCAACAAAATCAAAACCAAAGAACAAACTTTCAACAACAACCAAGAAATGAGTCACAAAATTTCACTCAACAACAACAAGGGGGATGGGAGTGGCTTGAAGACCTTGTTTCACGCCTCGTCTCCGAAACCGAAAAGGTTCTCAGATCGATTCCTACAAGCGGAATCCAACTTTAGAAATCAACAAGCTAGTATTCAAAACATTGAAAAACAACTAAATCAACTAGCCCAAAATTTCTCCGAGAGACCACAAGGCGCACTACCTAGCAATACCAAAACCAACCCAAAGGCGCAAGTACATCTCATAACACTAAGAAACTGGACTGTAGGTCCCGAGGAGGCCCCACTACCCCAACCGACAAAAATCCACTCATCCAAACCACGACCTCGCCACGGACCCATAGAGAAACAACTCCTCCGCAAAATCCCGAACCTACCAAGAACCCCTCGGTGCCCTACCCCGGTCGGTTACTTCACCAAAAGACCGACGAGCAATTCACAAAATTCATAAACTTACTAAAACAATTACATGTCAATCTTCCATTAGTGGAAGTCCTCACTCAAATGCCAAAATATTCAAAATTCATGAGAGACTTCCTTACTCATAAAAGGAAGATTGAAACATTGCAATTGTTTAATTTAAGTGAAGAATGCTCCGCCATACTACTCATCAAACTTCCACAAAAGAAAATCGAGCTCGAAAGCTTCACCATCCCTTGTTCCATTGGGGGATCACCTGTACGCAATGCACTAGCAGACCTTGGGGCTAGCATCAATCTCATGCCTGCATCAATGTTTGACCAACTCGGACTAGGTAAGACAAGCCCCATAAAGATGAGCATATAACTCGCCGATAGGTCTATCAAACACCCACAAGGTGTCGTCGAAAATTTATTGGTAAAATTCGGAGACTTTCTTTTCCCGGCCGACTTTGTCATACTCGACATGGAGGAAGACACCGAAGTACCACTCATTCTAGGAAGACCATTCCTTGCCACCGCTCATGCAATGGTGGATATGAGTGATGGGAAGTTAACATTGAGGGTTGGAGACAAAGAGAAGAAATTCGGGGTTGGGAAAAGAGTAGAGGATGACCCGGTCAACTACATGGATGTCATAGACTCAAGTTTGGATGACGCTCTCCGACGGTGCAACACGGGATGCGAGACATCCCGCTCGGGTAACATATGACTGACTTTGGGTCTAGCCAAGGACCCTTATAAACGTGGCGCACCATGGAGGCATTCCGCGGAACTATCTGTAGTTTTTAGTTTAGTGTAACTTTTATGTTTTCTAGTTTAGCTTTACTTTTCAGGAATAAAACACACTCGAAAAGGTGGAGGTTACCAAGGGAACGTTAAAACCACACCCCATGCACGAAAACAGAGCCTCCCGACAACTTTTCAGTGACAACTGTGCTCTGTAATCAATGTATAATGTAAAACAATATCAATTATCAATAAAAAAATGTGTTTTGGTGTTATTATATGTGTATTTGTGTTTGATGATTTTACGTTTTGATTCGAGTTCGGTTTCAAGCTTTAAATCGCTTTCTGGAAGGTTATACGCAAACTGGTGCATAAACGCAGTCAGTTTAATGCAAAAAACACTCCGGAATAATTACATAGGCTTAACATACCTTAAATAACCTAAACATAACTTAGAAATAAGTTTTGGATTGTTTGGTGTGTCGAAAACAAGTCTATTCGATCGCAGGGACTATTTGTGTCAAACTGCGAAAGTATGTCGATTCGTTCTATATTGAACATTCCGGAACTTTATCATAAGTTAAAAATGCCCTAAATATCCTTTACATAGCTTAGACATAGGCTTCGAGGTGTTTGGTGCGCAAAAATAAACTTATTTGATCAGCAGGGACTAAAAGCGTCAAAAAGTGCATAAGTTTGCATTTTCGCGCATATCTTACGTTCTGAATATATCCGGACATCCGAAAATTTTGAAATCATTAAAATATCTTATTTTAGTGATTGGAATGTAACCGAATAACGCAACCGTACGACCAAACGAACCGACATCCGAGATGTTTTTGAGCATATTTTAAGTTCCCTATACTTTAACTTCATTTTAGAGCCTTGAAATGGGGTTAACAGGGCTTAAACGTGTCAAAAATACATCGAAAGCCAAGTTTTGGGCTTGCAGGGGCCAAAAGTGACAATCTGCCAAAGTTGCTAGGCGGGGCGCGTAAGCCTAGCCCTATTCCTACACGGCCCGCGACAGACTGCCAGTACAAAAACATTGAACCTGGTCTTTCCAGCTGTTTTTGATGGTTTTGTTCATAGTTTTGCAATACCATTTGATGGATTTTAGTATCCCATGGTATATGAAAACCTTGTGCCCACATGTATGGCCAAGATTAAAGCACGGATTACGAGGAACGATCATAACGGTTGTGGGAATTCTATAAATATCCACAAGTTTTCATTCATTCCTCACACTCTTGGTCTGAATTGCTCTAAGTTGAAGTTCAAAACTTCTTACTTGAGTATTTTGGATCAAGATCTTCCTTGCTTGGACCCTTTGTAAGTTTCTTTCATGCTTTTATGCGTTTTTAAGCATAAAAGTCAAAAAGTGTTTGACTTTCTCCTTTGACCAGTCTTTGGTCAACACAAAGTTCGTTTGAACTTTGCAATGTGAGCGTAATCACGATGGTTATAGTCCCTTGTGACTATACCTACTGATTACCACGTTGATTAGGCGTAGTGACGAGTCATAGTTTTGGTCAAAATGCGTATCTATGCGTATTTTGCAACCAAACTATTCTTGGGTATCAAAACCCTTTGTTTTGATATCAAAACCTATTTTCTAACTTAGTTAAACATGTTTTAACATGTTTAACTCGTCACTTTTAGTCTAGTGCTTGTATAGAGTCGTAAGATAAGCGGTCTTAACAACCGCTTAGACTTTCGAACCCCACCCGTTTGGTCGATCATTAGGTTCCGACCAAGCATATTTCTGACCATAGTTGTATAGGGAATAACCTTCCGAGGTTATACCTTATGGTCACTTCGTTTAATTAGTTGTATGATAGGTAGTTTATATGCCTTAGGTAAATGACCAAAATGCCCTTTTCATGCATAATTGGTAATTAAGCATATGTAACTTAAACTTTTGTCATTTAACTGATTATGCAACATATTTAAACATGTTTAGGCATATAATACTTGTCACAGGACTAGTTAGGTGTCTCGAACGCGCTTTGCGCGAACGACGCGTTAAAGTGGCGTAAGCTACCTTAATGGGTCGTAACGGGTCGAAAGCACTTAGGTTAGGTTCCATTTTAGAATGTAGGGTTCGTTAAACCATATCATATGAGTTCCAATACTCATTTGGTTTACAAGACCTCATTCTATCCGATCTTCCGATTTAGGTGTCGATTTATTAACTAGGTGCTACTTGATTTCCTTGTTTTGCTTGAGTTTGTTGAGTTCTTTGGATTGAGGATACTTTGCACTTCGATGTGAGTACATAGATCCCCTCTTTTTACATGTTTTGTGGTAACTATCTGAGTACATAGTTCCCCTATTTTACTGTTTTCGATTGTTTTGGGGTGATTCATATGTGTTAAATGATTTTGATGTTTTTAACGATGGTTTCAAAAATGATTAATATGGTTTATTTAAAACTAGTAACGATTTCTATAATGTGAACAAACTTGTTAGACGTAATTAAATAACAAATGACATTCATTAATTTTGTCCGAACCGACCAGTATTAGGTTATGGTACCATAGGATCTGACGAATCCCGTTATCAGACTGCACCCATGGTTATGTGTGGGGGTTATGTGGGTAACGACTGAACCTGCTATTTGTTAACTTACCCTTTGGTTGTTTGATTAATACGAGTTGAACGATGGACGAGTTACGAAGGTTTGAATGTTATTAACGAGGCGACCAAATGTAGTTTTCACAATTAAAACGAGAATGATTTAAACGATTTGAAACGATTTTTAACGAGTTAAACGAATTGAACAAACGATTGGTTTTTGGTTAGTATTTAGATAACGGGACGGGTGTAATGTTGTGACAACCCGAGTTTCCAAGGTTCCTACTCGACTTAACCTAGTACTTGTTTGCAATATGTTTTGATTTTATTTATAATTGGTGTATATCATAAGTGATGAAAACACTTAAAGTGTTTTCGTCCATACTACTGCCGAAAACAAGGATGGGCTTGGGCCCAGTAGTGTTTAATTCAAATGTTTATACTTAACCTAACTTGTACGCGAGAACAGTAATTAGATAAACCCTAATCACACTTCATCTCTCTCTCACTACCTTTGAACCCGACGGCAAGTTCTAGCTCTTTGATAACCGTTGCTACGTTGCTAGTCTCTTGGTTAGTTTATCCTCTTGGATTGTTGTTACGCATATTAGATGATTATTATATAGTGATTTCAAACGGTTATATAATTATGTTGTGATTTGGATTGACTGTTTTGATATGAATTCTTATAAACTGAGATTATGATTAGTTGTGTTATGGTCTCTGTCAAGGTTCGGTTGATGTTGTGTATATATATGCATGTCCTTGAATGCTATAATGAAGGATAGATAGGGTTTATGTTCGTCATGTGGGTTAGATCTGATGTTATGATAGCAGTTGAATAGATCTCGATGCATGTTCAAATTTATGTATAATAATTATATCAACTCTGTATTGAAGGAATTCGTATTAATGTTTTGTATGAAAGAAGTATCGCATGATTGTCATGATTGAATGAGTAATACCTACTGAATCTTATTTATTGTCAAGCATGTGATTCTGACAAATTGTAAGGATAGGTAAACCCTTTAATATTAAATAGTCAAGTTGCATGAATTGTCAGTATGTTTGCATGAATTGTTAGTGCACATGAGTTCATAGATTGTACCAAACCTGCGATTGGCATGTGATTCATATTTCAACATTAGTCAAACCAATCAAACTAATTGGTCCAATCACCTCTTGAGGTGATTAAAAGTTGTCAGCCATTGAAGTGATAAAGTAATGATGATAAGCATATTGTTTTGAATTGTATGATAGGATGAATTAATTTGTGTAACTGTTTGATTGTTGACTACATTGAATATGGAAACAATATAACTAAATAGCATGATATTCGGAATTTAAAACCACTCGCACAAGACTCCGGATCACACAAGGAGTCCAGTCGTACAAGGCACATCCAGTCGCACAAGGTCTGCCGGATCGCACATGCTGCATGTGTTTAACGGTTGGGCCTTCAAGCCCAAAATGGGTCGCACAAGACACATGAACCGTACAAGATAATTTGTTGTTTGTTGTGATTGGGCCGCACAAGCTGGTTATTTGTTTTTAATTGTTGGGCCGTAGACATGGGGGGTAATAGAGCTGATCGCACAAGATGATTTGTTTATTGTTTTTGGGCCGTAAGTTATATGTTGGGCTGAGTGCTATTGGGCTTATTTAAATCGCACAAGTTGAATGTATTGTTTGACCGTTAAAATGCTGCCATGATCTATACGTGCTTGAAACCTGTTAGTTATGCGTAAACTTATGTGCATTACTTGAGTCAAAACCTGACTTGTATGGTAACCCTATTAGGACGCGGTTGACCACTCATAGTTCAAGAAACCCTTTTGTGTATCTGCCGAGCAAACCAAGGTGAGTTCACACAGCCAAGGCATGGGATTCTCGGGTTGGGAATCGGGTTGGATTATTTGAAATGGATAACTACTCGTACTTACGCTATCGCTAGACTATAGACCATCGTCCTCAGGATAGTCAGGACACTTACGTAAAACCTACGTAACCTAGTATCTACCATTGTCTCCCGGGTCGGGAGGACACTTACGTAAAACCTACGTAAACTAATACCTACCATTGTCTTCCGGGTCGGAAGGACACTTACGTAAATCCTACGTAAACCCCACACGTACCACTGTCCTCGGGGAAGGGCACTCACGTAAATCCTACGTGACCTTGTACGTATTCCGGTTCTCGGATTTAGAAGAACACATGGTTGCAAATAGTCTAGTAAGTACAAACATGGGAAGCCCCCATTAGTAAAGATAAACGTGGGAAACCCCCACTAGTAATACATATGACCATGGGAAACCCCCACTATTAGCACATACCTACATGGGAAGCCCCCACTAAATGCATATATGATTTGTTATAACGAACTTATTAACTGTGAACTCGCTCAACTAGTTGTTGACTCTCTGCTGCATGCCTTGCAGGACCTTAGGTACAATTGGAGCTTGCACAGGGAGGAGCAGGTCGTTGTGGGACATGGATCGATGATGCCATGTTAACTATCTAAACATTTGAATTTATAATTTACTTTGGGTTTACATACTTATGCTTCCGCTACACACTTATTGATGTTTGGTTTTGAAAACACCTTTCGTATTGATGAATGACTTTTACTATTTACCTATATGTTCAATATGATTGGTGGCTTGATCCTGGTCAGTCACGCCTCCAAGCGGTGATACTCCGCGTGTGGATTTTGGGGGTGTGACAGATTGGTATCAGAGCCATTGGTTATAGAGAACTTGGTTTTCATAAAAGGAAAACGATTTTTGTTAAAACCAGACTATAACCAGAACAGTGCTCAACGATCCACAACGACGCTTCGCTCCACGTGCAAGACTCAACATCCTAGGTAATAAGGTTTACGTTTATTGCCTACATGCTAGAATTACATAGAACTTTGCTCGTGGTATGCTTAGATTACATTGCTCACTATTTGTTAGTGCATGAGAACACCCGTGTGCTTACTCTCTTCTGTCATCGCACTATTCGTGAACCTCTCTCACTTACGTTATCTTTACTATGAAGATCATGTCTGGACGTATCAACATGACTCAGGACCAGTTGACGGCCCTCATTAACGAACGAGTTACTGCGGCGGTTGCAGCCGCACAAGCAGGAGGTATACCCTGCAGTTACAACCCACACTAGGATCCTTAGATCCTACATTCCTAAACCAACTCTTGTGTTTAACGTTACACTGATTCTTACACAACAGGTCAACCACCTGTTTGCACTTTCAAGACATTCATGGACTGTCGTCCTACTACTTTTAGCGGCACGGAAGGAGCCGTAGGTCTTCTCCACTGGTTCGAGAAGCTAGAGTCTGTGTTTGAGATGTGTGAATGCCCTGAGGCACGCAGGGTGAAATATGCTACTGGCACTCTCGAGGGTTTAGCCCTCACATGGTGGAAAGCTCAGGTCCAAATACTGGGGTTGGTTGCTGCTAACGCCACCCCATGGAACAATTTCAAAGAGATGATCAAGGAGGAGTACTGCAGTCGAGATGATATTCATAAGCTGGAAGTCGAGTTCTTCAATCTCAAGATGACGGGGTCTGAGATTGAGGCGTACACCAAGAGATCGAATGACCTTGCATTACTGTGTCCTACTCTGGCGGACAAGCGTATCGAACTCTATCTTAAGGGTCTAGTACCGGAGATCCAAAGTCATGTGACTTCAGCAAACCATGCTACCTACCAGCAGGTTGTTCAGTTGGCTCACCGTCTCACTGATCAGGCGGTGGAGCAGAACAGGTTGCCTAAACACATCAACGCTACTACTACCGCTACCACTTCAGTTACTCCTGCTACCCCCAGTGACAATAAGAGGAAATGGGAGGGGGATTCCAGCAAAGGTTCAGCTACCATTCAGTCTCAAGCTCAGCAACGCAAGACCAATGATTATCAGGGTCCGAGTCAGCAGTCAGCTGGTAGTCACGGACAGAGAGTTTATCGAGGAAACCACCCCAAGTGCCACAATTGTAACAGGCACCATAGTGGCCAGTGCAACAAGGGTCGTTGTCAAAGATGTCTCAGGATGGGTCATGAGGCCAAGGATTGTAGGAGCCCACGACCTGTAAATCAGAACCAGCAACAACAGCCACCAGCTCCACGAAACCAGCCGCAACAACAACAACAACCAGGAATCAGGGGATGCTTTCAGTGCGGGGCTGAAGGTCACTTTAAGCGGGATTACCCTCAGTTGAACAAGAACCAGCATAACAACAACAACCAGGGCAATGGGAACAACAACAATGGGGGAAACAACAACAACAACAATGTTGCTAGGGGTCGTGCATTTGTGATTGGTCAGGCTGATGCAAGGAACGATCCTAATGTGATTATGGGTAAGTTTCTTCTCGACGACTTTTATGTTACTGTACTATTTGATTCGGGTGCGGATACTAGTTATATGTCTATGAATGTTAGCCAAATGCTTAAACGCGCACCAACACGTTTGAACACTAAACATGTCGTAGAGTTAGCTAACGGTAAAAGTTTAGAGGCCACACACATAGTTCAGGGTTGTAATCTTATCCTCGCTGGTCAAACTTTCTCCATCGATCTCATTCCTATAACTCTGAGTAGTTTCGACATTGTCATCGGTATGGATTGGTTATCCCAACAACAAGCAGAGATCCTATGCAAGGAGAAGATCATTCGTATTCCACGTTCTGGTAAAGAACCTCTCGAAGTCCAAGGCGACAAGAGTGGTGTCGTGAGTGGCATCATTTCTTTCTTGAAGGCTCAGAAATGTTTACGAAAGGGCCACACAGCTGTTTTAGCTCTCGTTACGGATACATCGAAGAAAGAGAAAAAGATTGAGGATATTCCTGTAGTACGCGACTTTCCTCAAGTGTTTCCTGAAGAGTTACCTGGGCTACCGCCTCATCGTCAGGTCGAATTTCAGATTGAGCTTGCTCCAGGAGCAGCACCCATAGCTCGAGCACCTTATCGCTTAGCTCCAACCGAACTGGAAGAACTGTCTAAGCAACTGCAAGAACTCTTGGAAAAGGGTTTCATACGACCTAGCTCTTCGCCCTGGGGAGCTCCAGTACTATTCGTGAAGAAGAAAGACGGTACATTCAGAATGTGCATTGACTACCGTGAACTGAACAAGGTTACTGTGAAGAATCGCTATCCACTTCCGCGTATCGACGACTTATTCGACCAGTTGCAAGGGTCGAGCTACTACTCCAAGATAGATCTGAGGTCAGGTTACCATCAGTTGAGAGTCCGGGATGAGGACGTCTCCAAAACAGCATTCAGAACACGCTACGGCCACTACGAGTTTCTGGTCATGCCTTTCGGGCTAACAAACGCGCCTGCGGTTTTCATGGATCTTATGAACAGGGTGTGCAAACCCTATCTCAACAAGTTTGTTATCGTCTTCATCGACGACATCCTGATCTATTCGAAGAGTCAGGAGGAACACGAGCAGCACTTACGACTTATCTTGGAACTCCTTCGAACGGAACAACTATACGCTAAGTTTTCAAAGTGCGACTTCTGGCTTCGTGAAGTCCACTTCTTAGGCCACGTGGTAAACAAGGATGGGATTCATGTCGATCCATCCAAGGTGGATTCGATCAAGAATTGGCCCGCTCCTCGCACACCAACAGAAATACGCCAATTCTTGGGTTTGGCGGGATACTACAGAAGATTTATTAAAGACTTCTCGAAGATTGCTCAGCCGCTCACACTACTGACGCAGAAAGGTGTGGTTTACCGTTGGGGTAATGCACAGGATACAGCGTTTCAGCACTTAAAGGATAGACTTTGTAGTGCACCTATCCTCTCATTGCCTGAAGGCACGGACGATTTTGTAGTCTACTGCGACGCATCTATCCAAGGTCTTGGATGTGTATTGATGCAAAGAGATAAAGTCATTGCTTATGCTTCGCGCCAACTTAAGATTCACGAGCGGAATTACACTACACACGACCTAGAGCTGGGAGCGGTTGTCTTTGCACTTAAGATATGGAGACACTACCTGTATGGTACCAAATGTGCTATTTACACTGACCATAGAAGCCTCGAGCATATTTTCAAACAGAAGGAATTAAATATGCGGCAGCGACGATGGGTCGAACTGCTAAATGACTACGAATGCTCAATCAGGTACCACCCAGGCAAAGCCAATGTGGTGGCTGATGCCCTCAGTCGAAAAGACGCCGTGCCTAAGCGCGTGCGAGCTCTACAGCTCACTATTCAGTCTAGTCTTCCTTCCCAGATACGAAATGCTCAGGTAGAAGCATTGAAACCAGACAACGTCAGGGCTGAAGCCCTACGTGGCTCAAAGCAACGCTTAGAACAGAAGGAAGATGGTGCTTATTACGTAACAGGACGCATCTGGGTCCCACACTATGGCAATCTACGTGAGCTCGTAATGGATGAAGCTCATAAGTCTCGCTACTCGGTACATCCAGGTGCGGATAAAATGTACCACGACATCAAAACTACATACTGGTGGCCTAGCATGAAGGCCCACATAGCCACATACGTTAGCAAATGCTTGACTTGTGCGAGAGTCAAGGCAGAATATCAGAAACCGTCAGGACCACTCCAACAACCTGAGATACCACAATGGAAATGGGAACAAATTTCCATGGATTTTGTTACTGGCTTACCTAGATCTCAGCGTGGGAACGATACTATTTGGGTGATCGTGGATCGACTCACAAAGTCTGCTCACTTCCTGGCTATTAAAGAAACAGACAAGTTTTCTACCTTAGCAGACATCTACTTAAGAGAAGTGGTTTCAAGGCACGGGGTGCCAACCTCTATTATCTCCGATCGTGACGCACGTTTTACTTCAGAACTGTGGCAAGCAATGCACAAATATTTTGGCTCTCGTTTAGACATGAGCACAGCTTATCACCCTCAGACGGATGGACAGTCTGAGCGCACTATTCAAACTCTAGAAGACATGCTTCGGGCGTGCGTAATTGATTTTGGCAATGGTTGGGAAAAACATTTGCCACTTGTGGAATTTTCATACAATAACAGCTACCACACAAGCATTAAAGCTGCACCATTCGAGGCATTGTACGGGCGTAAATGCCGGTCACCTCTCTGTTGGGCAGAGGTGGGAGATAGTCAGATCACAGGTCCAGAAATGGTAGTTGATACTACTGAAAAGATTGCTCAAATACGACAACGCATGGCGGCAGCACGTGACCGTCAGAAAGTATACGCCGATAAAGATAAAAAACTGCTCGAATTCCAGGTTGGGGATCGAGCGCTACTCAAAGTTTTGCCCTGGAAGGGTGTGGTTCATTTTGGCAAACGCGGCAAACTCAATCCACGATACGTCGGACCTTTCGAAGTTATTGAGAAGATAGGCAGGGTGGCCTACAGATTGAACTTACCACCTGAACTCAGTGTAGTTCACAACGTCTTTCACGTGTCGAATCTGAAGAAGTGTACGTCAGATGAGACCCACATAGTTCCCTTAAAGGAACTCACTATCGACGAGCGGTTGCACTTCGTCGAGGAACCTGTTGAAATCACGGACCGGGATGTTAAGGTCCTCAAGAACACGAGAATCCCTCTTGTTCGAGTTCGTTGGAACTCCCGTCGCGGCCCAGAGTTCACCTGGGAGCGTGAAGATCAAATGGAACTCAAGTATCCCCAGTTATTCGGAAACAATGCAACCACTACTGAGGCTGAAGCTACTACAGAATTTCGGGACGAAATTCCAAATCAACGGGGGGATGATGTGACACCCCAGGAAAACCAGTGAATGATACAACTTACCTAGCTTCCTCAGTAACCGCATGCTAAATTTCGGGATGAAATTTCTTTCAAGTTGGGGATAATGTGACAACCCGAGTTTCCAAGGTTCCTACTCGACTTAACCTAGTACTTGTTTGCAATATGTTTTGATTTTATTTATAATTGGTGTATATCATAAGTGATGAAAACACTTAAAGTGTTTTCGTCCATACTACTGCCGAAAACAAGGATGGGCTTGGGCCCAGTAGTGTTTAATTCAAATGTTTATACTTAACCTAACTTGTACGCGAGAACAGTAATTAGATAAACCCTAATCACACTTCATCTCTCTCTCACTACCTTTGAACCCGACGGCAAGTTCTAGCTCATTGATAACCGTTGCTACGTTGCTAGTCTCTTGGTTAGTTTATCCTCTCGGATTGTTGTTACGCATATTAGATGATTATTATATAGTGATTTCAAACGGTTATATAATTATGTTGTGATTTGGATTGACTGTTTTGATATGAATTCTTATAAACTGAGATTATGATTAGTTGTGTTATGGTCTCTGTCAAGGTTCGGTTGATGTTGTGTATATATATGCATGTCCTTGAATGCTATAATGAAGGATAGATAGGGTTTATGTTCGTCATGTGGGTTAGATCTGATGTTATGATAGCAGTTGAATAGATCTCGATGCATGTTCAAATTTATGTATAATAATTATATCAACTCTGTATTGAAGGAATTCGTATTAATGTTTTGTATGAAAGAAGTATCGCATGATTGTCATGATTGAATGAGTAATACCTACTGAATCTTATTTATTGTCAAGCATGTGATTCTGACAAATTGTAAGGATAGGTAAACCCTTTAATATTAAATAGTCAAGTTGCATGAATTGTCAGTATGTTTGCATGAATTGTTAGTGCACATGAGTTCATAGATTGTACCAAACCTGCGATTGGCATGTGATTCATATTTCAACATTAGTCAAACCAATCAAACTAATTGGTCCAATCACCTCTTGAGGTGATTAAAAGTTGTCAGCCATTGAAGTGATAAAGTAATGATGATAAGCATATTGTTTTGAATTGTATGATAGGATGAATTAATTTGTGTAACTGTTTGATTGTTGACTACATTGAATATGGAAACAATATAACTAAATAGCATGATATTCGGAATTTAAACCACTCGCACAAGACTCCGGATCACACAAGGAGTCCAGTCGTACAAGGCACATCCAGTCGCACAAGGTCTGCCGGATCGCACATGCTGCATGTGTTTAACGGTTGGGCCTTCAAGCCCAAAATGGGTCGCACAAGACACATGAACCGTACAAGATAATTTGTTGTTTGTTGTGATTGGGCCGCACAAGCTCGTTATTTGTTTTTAATTGTTGGGCCGTAGACATGGGGGGTAATAGAGCTGATCGCACAAGATGATTTGTTTATTGTTTTTGGGCCGTAAGTTATATGTTGGGCTGAGTGCTATTGGGCTTATTTAAATCGCACAAGTTGAATGTATTGTTTGACCGTTAAAATGCTGCCATGATCTATACGTGCTTGAAACCTGTTAGTTATGCGTAAACTTATGTGCATTACTTGAGTCAAAACCTGACTTGTATGGTAACCCTATTAGGACGCGGTTGACCACTCATAGTTCAAGAAACCCTTTTGTGTATCTGCCGAGCAAACCAAGGTGAGTTCACACAGCCAAGGCATGGGATTCTCGGGTTGGGAATCGGGTTGGATTATTTGAAATGGATAACTACTCGTACTTACGCTATCGCTAGACTATAGACCATCGTCCTCAGGATAGTCAGGACACTTACGTAAAACCTAGGTAACCTAGTATCTACCATTGTCTCCCGGGTCGGGAGGACACTTACGTAAAACCTACGTAAACTAATACCTACCATTGTCTTCCGGGTCGGAAGGACACTTACGTAAATCCTACGTAAACCCCACACGTACCACTGTCCTCGGGGAAGGGCACTCACGTAAATCCTACGTGACCTTGTACGTATTCCGGTTCTCGGATTTAGAAGAACACATGGTTGCAAATAGTCTAGTAAGTACAAACATGGGAAGCCCCCATTAGTAAAGATAAACGTGGGAAACCCCCACTAGTAATACATATGACCATGGGAAACCCCCACTATTAGCACATACCTACATGGGAAGCCCCCACTAAATGCATATATGATTTGTTATAACGAACTTATTAACTGTGAAATCGCTCAACTAGTTGTTGACTCTCTGCTGCATGCCTTGCAGGACCTTAGGTACAATTGGAGCTTGCACAGGGAGGAGCAGGTCGTTGTGGGACATGGATCGATGATGCCATGTTAACTATCTAAACATTTGAATTTATAATTTACTTTGGGTTTACATACTTATGCTTCCGCTACACACTTATTGATGTTTGGTTTTGAAAACACCTTTCGTATTGATGAATGACTTTTACTATTTACCTATATGTTCAATATGATTGGTGGCTTGATCCTGGTCAGTCACGCCTCCAAGCGGTGATACTCCGCGTGTGGATTTTGGGGGTGTGACAAATGTGATGAAAACATGGTAGATACGCCGCTGGTACTTCTTATATATAAGTGTTTTCGTCATATTACATACCATGGCGTTATTTAGTTCACTTGGGTAAACGATTTTGAAATGAGGTCACACAACAATGTTTTCTACATAATATAAACCATACGAGTTTTACTAATAAGATGATTTACAACTTGGTTTACTTAAACAAATGTTTTGGGTTAAGAATCATGGCTTCGAGATTTTTATAAACTATAACCAATTTGATTTGAGTTGGTTAATTATGTTGCAATACTATACACTTTTCAAAACAAGGTTTTAATGAGGTATTGCAACATGTAAACGAGCCATGAATCTGACACTCTCATAAAACCTATGTGCTCGCCAGCATTGTAACATATGTGCTTGTAGTCATTGTGAACAGTTCAGTTATCAATAAAACAATGTTATTTGATCCCAATGTTTGTTTGGTTATGTTTTACATTTTTCATGTTTTGACTTTTGTTCAATTTCAAACTCTACATCGCTTTCTGGAGAGTTATGCGCAAACTGGTGCGTAAACGTAATCAGTTTAATGCGAAAAATACTCCGGAACATCAACATATACTTAACATACCTTAAATAACCTTTAAATAACTTAGAAATAAGTTTTAAAGGCTTTGGTATGGCAAAAACAAGTTAATTCGCCTACATGGACTAAATTTGACAAACTGCGAAAGTATGCCAATTTGAACTGTAACAGACATTCCGGAACATGACCATAAGTTAAACATACCATAAATATCTTTTACATAGCTTAGAAATAGGCTTTGAGGTGTTCGGTATGCTAAAATAAACTTTTGGGACATTCAGGGACTAAAAGCGTCAAAAAGTGCACAAGTTTGCACTTTCGCGCATAACTTACGTTCTGAATACTTCCGGACATCCAAAAATTTATGTAAGCACTAAAACATTTTATTTTAGTGTTTGGCATAAGAAAAATCCATTCGTCGCGTCATTTGGATAGTTTTTCGCGCTTATGCGCATTCCGTCGTAATTAAGCGAACATCGCGATTGTACGGCCAAACGAACCGACATCCAAGATATTTTTGAGCACATTTTAAAGTTCCCTATACTTTAACTTCATTTTAGAGCTTTGAAATGGGGTTAACGGGCCTTAAACGTGTCGGAAATGGCCTTATTACACAACAGGGACCAAAACTGCCAAAAATCAAACTTTCTGGTCAGCAAGGTGCTTGCGCACCTCAACACAAAACATGTTACGGTGCGCAAGCAGGGGTCAGATGCAGCAAAACGTTTTTCTCAGCTGTTAACAGCCTTTAACCCCTCCAAAGGCCAAGGCCAAGTGTCAAACTCTTATGGTGGATGGCAAAATGAGTTACCACAACTTTCCAACAAGTGTACGGCTTAGATCGTGCCCCCTTTTCCAAGAAACGATCCTAACGGTGAACCAAAAACTATAAATACCCACCTTATGTTCACTCATTCCTCACAAGAATCTGATCTAATGTGCTCTAAGTTGAAACCTTTGTTTCATACCTGAGCTATTTTGATCTAGATTAGCATTCGGGGACCCTTTGTAAGTGTTCTTTCGTTCTTTTATTGCTTTCGAGTCCGAAAGTCAAACTTTGTTTGACTTTCTGCATTGACCAGTTTATGGTCAATTCGAAGTTCGTTTGAACTTCGCAACGTGATTGTAATCACGATGGTTATAGTCCTTTATGACTATGCCTACTGATTTCCACGTTATCTAGGGTCGTAAGGGTAAGCGATCTAATAAATCGCTTATACATTCGAACCCGACCCATTTGGTCGATCATTAGGATCTGACCAAACACCTTAGGTGACCATAGTATATAGGGAATAACCTTCCGAGGTTATACCTTATGGTCGCTTCGTTTAAGTAGTTGTATGATAGGTAGTTTATATGCCTTAGATAAATTACTAGAATACCCTTTTCATGTATAATTGGTAATTAAGCATATGTAACCTAAACTTTTGACATCTAAACTGATTTGGCGACAATATTAGACATGTTAAGGCATATTCTACTTGTCATAGGACTAGTTAGGCGGTCCGAACGCGTTTCACGCGAACGACGCGTTAAAGTAGCATAAGCTACCTAAACGGGTCGTAAGCACTTAGGTTAAGTTTCATTTTAGTATGTAGACTTTGTTAAACCATGTTACATGATTTCCTACACTCATTTGGTTTACAAACCCTCATGCTACCCGATCTTCCGATATAGGTCCGGTTTATTAACATAGTTACCTATATTAGGTGCCGTTTGATTTCCGTGATCTCTAGCATTGCTTGGTGGTTATCTTAGGACTTCTGAGAAATCTCAAGTGAGTACATAGACCCCTCTTTTACTGTTTTCCAAACTGTTTTGGGGTGAAACACATGTGCCTACTTGTTACTTTCATGCTTTCCATGTTTTCACATCATATACCTGCTATGTTCGTTAGTACATTATAGTACACGTTTTACATTACATTTCATGCTATGTATGCCCATTGTGTGCGTACTTAGTACATTGTTTTACATTACATTTCATGCTATGTATGCCCATTGTGTGCGTACTTAGTACATTGTTTTACATTACATTTCATGCTATGTATGCCCATTGTGTGCGTACTTAGTACATTGCTTTACATTACATTTCATGCTATGTATGCCCATTGTGTGCGTACTTAGTACATTGTTTACATTACATTTCATGCTATGTATGTCCATCGTGTGCATACTTAGTACATTTGTTTCACGTCACATGCTATGTATGTCCATTTGTTACATACTTAGTACAGTTGTTTTCATCACATGCTTACATTTTGGTATGACATTTGGTTTGTTTCAATGGAACAATACATTCATTAACATTAGCTACGCCGTTCGTTAGTAGGTAGTGGTACCATAGGAATTGACAACTCCCGTTCCTGAAATCCTGGGTTTGTTTGGATTGGAAGGAATGACCGAATTCGATATACATAACTTAGATAAACCTTTAATTTGTTTAAGGGTTTATCGCCACAGTCTCAAGGCTTGGATGTATGCATTTTCACAATACCGCATAGATGTTTATATCAGTATAGCATGCATTTGTTCCACAAAACATAACTTTGATTTAAGCCATGTTTTACTTCAATACCTTGTTTTTGTGCATTTTACATATGGTTTAGTTGATATATTTCATATACCATACATGACATTTTTGGATACACATTACATGATTTACATTAGACATAAACATTTTGACATTGATATACACAATTCATGAATTACATTAAACACAGACATTTGATATGGTTTACACAATAACATTTTGACATTTGATTATACATAAACAATTTACATTGGTGGTTTGGTTTGAGTAAGTGATTTAAGTAACGAGGCGTATGTAATATGATACAAGCATGGTGGATACGCCACTGGTACTTCCTATATATAAGTGTTTGTATGGTATTACATATCGTAGCGTTATTTAAATCATTTCAATTTATGACACATGACATTTTATACAAATAACATACTTTTTACAAGACATTGTTTACAAACAACTTATCTTGCACAAACTCATTTTTACATGGTTATTCATTTAACCTTACATTTATTTATACATATCATCTGATCTTATCGTTTTTCAAATGATTTATAAGACAAAGCAAATTACAAGGTTCATGACTAAACATTTTCTTAAACACAAGTCATGAATCATATTTTTACAAAACCTATGTATCTCACAGGCATTTTTATGCTGACGTACCTATTTTCACATGTGTTTTCAGGAGCTATTGCTTAGGACTATGATCGTGACACTAGGGCGGACATGTGCCTTAGAGACATAAAACGGAGATAGACTTAGTTTAATTATGTTATGAACTCTTTATTTCCTGTTTAAAGACAATGAAACTCTTATGTTGATAAATAAAATACAACTTTGAATGCCATGGTTATGAAACAAATAATTATGTTACAACACTCCCCGACGTTTTCCGCCGCGGTTGCATGTTATACGCGGTCGGGGTGTGACAGAAGAGTTGGTATCAGAGCCAATGGTTATAGGGAATTAGGTTATTAGTAATGCTTTGGCCTAGACTATAACCTTTCTAGGACCCTAACACAAGTTATCTTGTGTTTAGATCTTAAAACATGCACATCACCTACCCTTAGGTGATTATCAAAACAAAAACCAAATTTTCCGAAACGATTATTGAAAAACAATCATCTGTTTTTTGGATGATTTATTACAAGGTTTTGAACCCTCTATTGTAAGGTTTTGAACCCTCTGTTATATGGTTTTGAACCCCTTTGAGTTTTCAAAATCTCGTCAAGGTTTTGGGTTTTAAATAATGTGAACACGTGCAAACTAGAAGGGTGAATGCCTGTACCCTGGGTTTTCTGTCTAAGGCTAGAGTGTTCGTACAAATCCACATAATCGGACCAGTCACTCTTACCTGGGAACTCTTGGGGTGAGTGTTCACTTATAGGCGAGCATGTCTTCACGATACATTATTTTTGACCCATTTACTTTGATTAGTCACTGTGTGTCGTTTGTTTGCCTTATGGTAACAAACAAATGACCACCATCTTTGCTGTTGTCAATTCTTGTTTTTTGTATCATCTCACTCTATTAATCCAATCATCTCACTCGTTTTCTTTCATGTTTTCCTCCTTTAGAATGCCTCCTCGACGCGAAAACCAGATAGCGACTGCCGAACTGGCAGAAATCATTGCGCAGAAAATGGCTGCTCAATTCCCGAACCTTTTTTCTCAATGGAACCAAGCCAACAACAACAACAATGCTCCATGTAAATTCAAGGATTTTAACTCGGCTAAACCACTCAAGTTTAGTGGTTCTGAGGGAGCGACTGGGCTTCTTCAATGGTTCGAGAGCATTGAGAATACTTTCCGCCACGTGCAGTGTCCTGACAATCGCAAGGTCGAGTTTCTTCGAGTGTGTTTCAGAAGAGGGCTCTCACATGGTGGAACGGGGTTATGAGAGATCGTGGTGCAGAAGTTGCTCTAGCACAGACATGGGCTGAACTTAGAGCTCTTATGATGAGGGAATTTTGTCCTCGTCATGAACTGCGAGCTTTGGAGAGAGAGTTCGATGATTTGAAGCAAGATAGTGGTGAGCACAGGGCGTATATTGATAGATTTGAGGAGTTGAGTCTGCTTTGCCCGACTATGGTTACCCCACTCGACAAGGCTATCGAAAGGTACATCGACGGCCTACCTGACTCGGTACAAGACATCATTACTGGTAGTAACCCTACCACACTCCGTCAGGCTATCGAGTTAGCAGCGACATTGACTGAGTCGCAGATTTGGAAGAATAAGTTACACAGGAAGGGTGACAAGGGCAAGAAACAGTCGGCTGACAAGGAAGATAGCAAGAAAGGTCAAAACAAGAATGGAAAGATTTCTGGTTCTTCGAGAGGGTCAAGGAAGCGTATGGCTTCCCAAAATTTTGCTGTCACTGCCCAAGCTAACCAGGCAGCTCCCAACCAACCCGCACAGCCTCCTGCTCAACAACAGGGTCAAGCTACACGACCACACTACCCACCGGGTGCTTGTTATAACTGTGGGGATCTGACCCACTACCCTAACCAGTGCCTAAAATTGGTGAATGCAAACCAGAATCAGGCTCAGGCTCGAGGGCGAGCTTTTAACTTGAATGCCCAAGAGGTGCAGGCAGACGATAATGTGGTGAACGGTACGTTCTTTATTAATAATCCGCCTGCATCTGTTCTTTTTGATACGGGTGTCGATAAGAGTTTTGTGTCATTGTCTTTTGAGCCAATGCTTCGCGTGTCTTGAACAAAACTAGGTAAGCCTTTGACAGTAGAAGTTGCTAATGGTGAACCCATTGTTCTTGATTCTGTTCTTCGCAACTTCCAGTTGAACCTTAACGACCATCTTTTTCCTATTGACCTCACGCCTATGCAACTTGGAAGCTTCGACGTTATTGTGGGTATGGATTGGTTAGCCAAGCATCACGCAGAGGTGGTTTGTTTCAAGAAGATCGTTGGTGTGCCGCTTCCGATAGGCGAGATCCTACAGGTTCATGGTGAGAAACCTACAGGTGGTCTCAAACTCATGTCTTGTTTTAAAGCTCGGAAGTATCTGCGAAAGATTTATGTGGCCTTCTTGGCACATGTCACAGCAGATAAAAGCGAGGGTAAGTCTCTCCAAGATATTCCTATTGTTCGGGATTATTCTGAAGTTTTTCCTGAAGATTTACCTGGTCTACCCCCAGCACGCCAAGTCGAGTTCCGTATTGATCTCGTACCTGGAGCAAATCCCATTGCCAGAGGTCCATATCCTCTTGCACCGTCTGAGATGCAAGAGTTGTCTAAACAGCTTCAAGAGCTCTCCGACAAAGGTTTTATCCGTCCTAGCTTTTCAGCTTGGGGTGCTCCCGTTCTTTTTGTCAAGAAGAAGGATGGATCTTTTAGGATTGTATAGATTATCGTGAGCTTAACAAGCTTACCATTAAGAATCGATATCCCCTACCTCGCATCGATGATCTTTTTGATCAGTTACAGGGCGCTTCTTATTTTTCAAAGATTGATCTGCGATCTGGATATCATCAACTTCGTGTGCATGAAGAAGATATTCCCAAGATAGCATTCCGCACTCGATATAGGCATTATGAGTTCACAGTCATGCCATTCGGTTTGACTAATGCTCCTGCTGTTTTCATGGACTTAATGAATAGGGTCTGCAAGCCTTATTTGGATCAGTTCGTCATTGTTTTTATTGATGACATCTTGATATACTCTAAGACGCGAGCTGATCAAGAGCAACATCTTCGTCTTACTCTGGAACTCCTAAAGAAAGAGCAACTTTTCGCCAAATTCTCCAAGTGTGAATTCTGGCTTAAAGAAGTTCAATTTTTAGGACATATTATCAACGAACGAGGTATTCATGTAGATCCCTCCAAGATCAGTGCGATTAAGGATTGGGATACGCCTACTACTCCTACTGAAGTTCGTTCTTTTCTTGGTCTAGCGGGTTATTACCGCCGCTTCATTGAGAACTTCTCAAAGATTGCAGTTCCTCTAACTGCTCTAACTCAGAAGAACAAACCCTTTGATTGGGGATACAAACAAGAGGAAGCTTTTCAAAACTTAAAGCAGAAGCTTTGCGATGCGCCAGTTCTATCATTGCCTGAGGGTGATGATGATGATTTTGTCGTGTATTGTGATGCATCGAAATTGGGCCTTGGTTGTGTTCTGATGCAAAGGAACAAAGTCATAGCATATGCATCGAGGCAGTTGAAGATACATGAGAGAAACTACACCACTCATGATCTTGAGTTAGGTGCAGTTGTTTTCGCTCTCAAGATCTGGAGACACTATTTGTACGGTACAAAATGTGTGGTTTTCACTGACCACAGAAGTCTTCAACATATCTTCAATCAGAAAGAACTCAACATGAGGCAACGACGTTGGGTTGAGCTTCTAAACGACTATGACTGTGAAATTCGCTACAATCCTGGTAAGGCGAATGTCGTAGCCGATGCATTGAGTCGTAAGGAACGTAATAAGCTTCATTGTGTACGTGTTCAATCTGTTATTCAAGCTCGATCCGATATCCAAGCCCGCATTTCTCATGCTCAACACACTTGTGTTTCATAAGGTTTGATGGATAAGGAATTTCCCTATCACATAACACCTGCTCTTGAACTGAAGGACAATGGATCGTATTACTTCATGGATCGTTTGTGGGTCCCAAGCCAAGATGATCTTCGTACCTTGCTTATGGATGAAGCCCATAAGTCTCGTTATTCTATTCATCCTGGCTCAGATAAGATGTATAAGGATCTTCGTATTCAGTATTGGTGGCCTGGTATGAAGAAAGACATTGCCATATATGTATCAAAATGCCTTACTTGTCTTAAGGTTAAGGCTGAACATCAGCGTCCTTCTGGTTTATTGGTGCAACCAGAGATCCCAGTTTGGAAATGGGAAAACATTACTATGGATCTCATTACTAAACTTCCGCGCACAAAGAAAGGTCATGATGCCATCTGGGTAGTTGTTGATCGTCTTAGTAAGTCAGCGCATTTCTTGCCAATCCGTGAGGATTTTCCTGCTGACAAACTTGCTAAAATCTATGTGGATGAAATTGTAGCTCGACATGGTGTTCCTTTGAACATCATCTCTGACAGAGATGCTCGTTTCACTTCTCATTTTTGGAGAACCATGCAATCTGCTATGGGGACCCAACTTAATCTGAGCACAGCTTATCATCTGCAAACGGATGGTCAATCTGAAAGAACAATCCAGACTCTGGAGGATATGCTTAGAGCTTGTGTGATCGACTTTGGTGGTAGTTGGGATTCACATCATCCGTTAATTGAATTCTCCTACAACAATAGTTATCACACCAGCATCAAAATGGCTCCTTTCGAGGCTCTCTATGGTCGAAAATGTCGTTCACCTGACTGCTGGAATGAGATCGGCGAGGCTCAGCTTACTGGACCTGCCCTCATTTTAGAGACAACTGACAAGATTAAGAAAGTTCGTGATAACCTTCAGACAGCTAGAAGCCGTCAAAAGAGTTACGCGGACCCAAAACGCAAGCCCTTGGAATTTCAAGTCGGTGATCGAGTATTACTTAAGGTCTCACCTTGGAAAGGTGTGATCAGATTTGGAAAGAAAGGAAAACTTGCACCTAGATACGTTGGACCATTCAAGATCGTCGAAAGAATCGGTAAGGTAGCCTACAGACTTGAGTTACCTCCTGAACTTGGAAATGTTCATCCAACCTTTCACGTGTCCAATCTCAAGAGGTGTTTAGCTGATGAGAACCTCCACATACCGCTTGACGAAATTCATGTTGATAAAACACTGAAATTTGTTGAGAAGCCTGTGGAAATCATGGAACGTGAAGTCAAGTGGCTCAAACGCAAGCGCATTCCTTTGGTCAAAGTTCGCTGGGAAGCCAAACGTAGACCCGAGTTTACTTGGGAACGCGAAGATCAAATGAAGGCGAAATATCCGCATCTTTTCCCACGAGTTTCCTCTAAATAAATTTCGGGACGAAATTTCCACAAGTAGGGGAGACTGTAACATCTGTGCATGTAGTCATTGTGAACAGTTCAGTTATCAATAAAACAATGTTATTTGATCCCAATGTTTGTTTGGTTATGTTTTACATTTTTCATGTTTTGACTTTTGTTCAATTTCAAACTCTACATCGCTTTCTGGAGAGTTATACGCAAACTGGTGCGTAAACGTAATCAGTTTAATGCGAAAAATACTCCGGAACATCAACATATACTTAACATACCTTAAATAACCTTTAAATAACTTAGAAATAAGTTTTAAAGGCTTTGGTATGGCAAAAACAAGTTAATTCGCCTACAGGGACTAAATTTGACAAACTGCGAAAGTATGCCAATTTGAACTGTAACAGACATTCCGGAACATGACCATAAGTTAAACATACCATAAATATCTTTTACATAGCTTAGAAATAGGCTTTGAGGTGTTCGGTATGCTAAAATAAACTTTTGGGATATTCAGGGACTAAAAGCGTCAAAAAGTGCACAAGTTTGCACTTTCGCGCATAACTTACGTTCTGAATACTTCTGGACATCCAAAAATTTATGTAAGCACTAAAACATTTTATTTTAGTGTTTGGCATAAGAAAAATCCATTCGTCGCGTCATTTGGATCGTTTTTCGCGCTTATGCGCATTCCGTCGTAATTAAGCGAACATCGCGATGGTACGGCCAAACGAACCGACATCCGAGATATTTTTGAGCACATTTTAAAGTTCCCTATACTTTAACTTCATTTTAGAGCTTTGAAATGGGGTTAACGGGCCATAAACGTGTCGGAAATCGCCTTATTACACAACAGGGACCAAAACTGCCAAAAATCAAACTTTCTGGTCAGCAAGGTGCTTGCGCACCTCAACACAAAACACGTTACGGTGTGCAAGCAGGGGTCAGATGCAGCAAAATGTTTTTCTCAGCTGTTAACAGCCTTTAACCCCTCCAAAGGCCAAGGCCAAGTGTCAAACTCTTATGGTGGATGGCAAAATGAGTTACCACAACTTTCCAACAAGTGTACGGCTTAGATCGTGCCCCCTTTTCCAAGAAACGATCCTAACGGTGAACCGAAAACTATAAATACCCACCTTATGTTCACTCATTCCTCACAAGAATCTGATCTAATGTGCTCTAAGTGGAAACCTTTGTTTCATACCTGAGCTATTTTGATCTAGATTAGCATTCGGGGACCCTTTGTAAGTGTTCCTTCGTTCTTTTATTGCTTTCGAGTCCGAAAGTCAAACTTTGTTTGACTTTCTGCATTGACCAGTTTATGGTCAATGCGAAGTTCGTTTGAACTTCGCAACGTGATTGTAATCACGATGGTTATAGTCCTTTGTGACTATGCCTACTGATTTCCACGTTGTCTAGGGTCGTAAGGGTAAGCGATCTAATAAATCGCTTATACGTTCAAACCCGACCCATTTGGTCGATCATTAGGATCCGACCAAACACCTTAGGTGACCATAGTATATAGGGAATAACCTTCCGAGGTTATACCTTATAGTCGCTTCGTTTAAGTAGTTGTATGATAGGTAGTTTATATGCCTTAGATAAATTACCAGAATACCCTTTTCATGTATAATTGGTAATTAAGCATATGTAACCTAAACTTTTGACATCTAAACTGATTTGGCGACAATATTAGACATGTTAAGGCATATTCTACTTGCCATAGGACTAGTTAGGCGGTCCGAACGCGTTTCACGCGAACGACGCGTTAAAGTAGCATAAGCTACCTAAACGGGTCGTAAGCACTTAGGTTAAGTTTCATTTTAGTATGTAGACTTTGTTAAACCATGTTACATGAGTTCCTACACTCATTTGGTTTACAAACCCTCATGCTACCCGATCTTCCGATATAGGTCCGGTTTATTAACATAGTTACCTATATTAGGTGCCGTTTGATTTCCGTGATCTCTAGCATTGCTTGGTGGTTATCTTAGGACTTCTGAGAAATCTCAAGTGAGTACATAGACCCCTCTTTTACTGTTTTCCAAACTGTTTTGGGGTGAAACACATGTGCCTACTTGTTACTTTCATGCTTTCCATGTTTTCACATCATATACCTGCTATGTTCGTTAGTACATTATAGTACATGTTTTACATTACATTTCATGCTATGTATGCCCATTGTGTGCGTACTTAGTACATTGTTTTACATTACATTTCATGCTATGTATACCCATTGTGTGCGTACTTAGTACATTGCTTTACATTACATTTCATGCTATGTATGCCCATTGTGTGCGTACTTAGTACATTGCTTTACATTACATTTCATGCTATGTATGCCCATTGTGTGCATACTTAGTACATTTGTTTCACGTCACATGCTATGTATGTCCATTTGTTACATACTTAGTACAGTTGTTTTCATCACATGCTTACATTTTGGTATGACATTTGGTTTGTTTCAATGGAACAATACATTCATTAACATTAGCTACGCCGTTCGTTAGTAGGTAGTGGTACCATAGGAATTGACAACTCCCGTTCCTGAAATCCTGGGTTTGTTTGGATTGGAAGGAATGACCGAATTCGATATACATAACTTAGATAAACCTTTAATTTGTTTAAGGGTTTATCGCCACAGTCTCAAGGCTTGGATGTATGCATTTTCACAATACCGCATAGATGTTTATATCAGTATAGCATACATTTGTTCCACAAAACATAACTTTGATTTAAACCATGTTTTACTTCAATACCTTGTTTTTGTGCATTTTACATATGGTGTAGTTGATATATTTCACATACCATACATGACATTTTTGGATACACATTACATGATTTACATTAGACATAAACATTTTGACATTGATATACACAATTCATGATTTACATTAAACACAGACATTTGATATGGTTTACACAATAACATTTTGACATTTGATTATACATAAACAATTTACATTGGTGGTTTGGTTTGAGTAAGTGATTTAAGTAACGAGGCGTGTGTAATATGATACAAGCATGGTGGATACGCCGCTGGTACTTCCTATATATAAGTGTTTGTATGGTATTACATATCGTAGCGTTATTTAAATCATTTCAATTTATGACACATGACATTTTATACAAATAACATACTTTTTACAAGACATTGTTTACAAACAACTTATCTTACACAAACTCGTTTTTACATGGTTATTCATTTAACCTTACATTTGTTTATACATATCATCTGATCTTATCGTTTTTCAAATGATTTATAAGACAAAGCAAATTACAAGGTTCATGACTAAACATTTTCTTAAACACAAGTCATGAATCATATTTTTACAAAACCTATGTATCTCACAGGCATTTTTATGCTGACGTACCTATTTTCACATGTGTTTTCAGGAGCTGTTGCTTAGGACTATGATCGTGACACTAGGGCGGACCTGTGCCTTAGAGACATAAAACGGAGATAGACTTAGTTTAATTATGTTATGAACTCTTTATTTCCTGTTTAAAGACAATGAAACTCTTATGTTGATAAATAAAATACAACTTTGAATGCCATGGTTATGAAACAAATAATTCTGTTACAACACTCCCCGACGTTTTCCGCCGCGGTTGCATGTTATACGCGGTCGGGGTGTGACAGAAGAGTTGGTATCAGAGCCAATGGTTATAGGGAATTAGGTTATTAGTAATGCTTTGACCTAGACTATAACCTTTCTAGGACCCTAACACAAGTTATCTTGTGTTTAGATCTTAAAACATGCACATCACCTACCCTTAGGTGATTATCAAAACAAAAACCAAATTTTCCGAAACGATTTTTGAAAAACAATCATCTGTTTTTGGATGATTTATTACAAGGTTTTGAACCCTCTATTGTAAGGTTTTGAAACCTCTGTTATATGGTTTTGAACCCCTTTGAGTTTTCAAAATCTCGTCAAGGTTTTGGGTTTTAAATAATGTGAACACGTGCAAACTGGAAGGGTGAATGTCTGTACCCTGGGTTTTCTGTCTAAGGCTAGAGTGTTCGTACAAATCTACATAATCGGACCAGTCACTCTTACCTGGGAACTCTTAGGGTGAGTGTTCACTTATAGGCGAGCATGTCTTCGCGATACATTATTTTTGACCCATTTACTTTGATTAGTCACTGTGTGTCGTTTGATTGCCTTATGGTAACAAACAAATGACCACCATCTTTGCTGTTGTCAATTCTTGTTTTTTGTATCATCTCATTCTCTTCATCCAATCATCTCACTCGTTTCCTTTCATGTTTTCCTCCTTTAGAATGCCTCCTCGATGCGAAAACCAGATAGCGACTGCCGAACTGGCAGAAATCATTTCGCAGCAAATGGCTGCTCAATTCCCGAACCTCTTTGGTCAATGGAACCAATCCAACAACAAGAATAATGCTCCATGTAAATTCAAGGATTTTAACTCGGCTAAACCACTCAAGTTTAGTGGTTCTGAGGGAGCGACTGGGCTTCTTCAATGGTTCGAGAGCATTGAGAATACTTTCCGCCAAGTGCAGTGTCCTGACAATCGCAAGGTCGAGTTTTCTTCGAGTGTGTTTCAGAAGAGGGCTCTCACATGGTGGAACGGGGTTATGAGAGATCGTGGTGCAGAAGTTGCTCTAGCACAGACATGGGCTGAACTTAGAGCTCTTATGATGAGGGAATTTTGTCCTCGTCATGAACTGCGAGCTTTGGAGAGAGAGTTCGATGATTTGAAGCAAGATAGTGGTGAGCACAGGGCGTATACTGATAGATTTGAGGAGTTGAGTCTGCTTTGCCCTACTATGGTTACCCCACTCGACAAGGCTATCAAAAGGTACATCGACGGCCTACCTGACTCGGTACAAGACATCATTACTGGTAGTAACCCTACCACACTCCATCAGGCTATCGAGTTAGCAGCAACATTGACTGAGTCGCAGATTTGGAAGAATAAGTTACACAGGATGGGTGACAAGGGCAAGAAACAGTCGGCTGACAAGGAAGATAGCAAGAAAGGTCAAAACAAGAATGGAAAGAATTTTGGTTCTTCGAGAGGTTCAAGGAAGCGTAAGGCTTCCCAAAATTTTGCTGTCACTGCCCAAGCTAACCAGGTAGCTCCCAACCAACCCGCACAGCCTCCTACTCAACAACAGGGTCAAGCTGCACGACCACACTACCCACCGGGTGCTTGTTATAACTGTGGGGATCTGACCCACTACCGTAACCAGTGCCTAAGATTGGTGAATGCAAACCAGAATCAGGCTCAGGCTCGAGGGCGAGCTTTTAACTTGAATGCCCAAAAGGCGCAGACGGACGATAATGTGGTGAACGGTACGTTCTTTATTAATAATCAGCCTGCATCTGTTCTTTTTTATACGGGTGCCGATAAGAGTTTTGTGTCATTGTCTTTTGAGCCAATGCTTCGCGTGTCTAGAACAAAACTAGGTAAGCCTTTGACAGTAGAAGTTGCTAATGGTGAACCCATTGTTCTTGATTCTGTTCTTCGCAACTTCCAGTTGAACCTTAACGACCATCTTTTTCCTATTGACCTCACGCCTATGCAACTTGGAAGCTTCGAGCTCTCATGATGAAAGAGTTTTGTCCCCATCACGAGATTCGAGCGTTGGAATGAGAATTCGACGATCTGAAACAAGATGGGGGAGAACACCGTGCGTATATGGATCGTTATGAAGAGCTGTGTTTGTTGTGTCCCACTATGGTTACCCCATTGGAGAAAGCAATTGAGAGGTATGTCGATGGTTTACCCGATTCTATGCAAGATATTGTGACTGGCAGTAATCCTACTACTGTTTGTCAAGCGATCGAATTGGCTACTACTCTGACTGAGTCATAAATCAGAAAAGGAAAACTGACCCGCAAGGGTGACAAGAAGAAGTCAGCTGATGCCACACAAGACAAGGAAAAGGGTAAGGGTAAGAAGAATAGAGCTGGGTGCATGAATAAACAATAGTTTATTCATGCAATAAGTCCTGCAAAAAGTAGCCATTTGACATATTCATTGAATCCAACGTTCAAGTTGCCTTTTTCATCATGATATCCAATAATGTCAACTTGCTTCGGTAAGTGTGGCAGGATAGAGCTGATTTCAGACAAGTGGGGTATTTCATCAGAATTTAAGATAAACCACTTCATCAGAAATTCTGGTGAACAAATCATCAGAAAAATCCTGATGATCAGAATCGTCAAAAACTGATGATATTTCATCAGAAATATCATCAGATCCATCAGAAATGACCTTCTATGATAATCCAATTCAGCTCTTGATCAACTTGTGATTCTTTGAAGTAGATGCTGTGCATTTCAGTTGTCTATCTGATCTTCTTCTTCTTGTTGTGATCTTCAGGACTGTTATCTCTTCATAGATCAAGTTGATTGTGATTTTCTTCAATACTTACAAATAAAGTTTCCTAACAGTTTCCCCCTAAGTATTGTAAGAAAATGAACTATCTTATGAACAGAAAATTTCCAAACAGTGGAAACATAACACTTGCAAATTTAAACCAGTTACTGATGTTTTTGAAAAACAAATTACATAAAAGATGAAAATTCAAATAAACAAATTCTACAATTCAACTTCACTCTCTTGTGCACGTCTCCTTTCTTTAACTGCTTTTTGTAGGAGATATACTTGTTGCAGCTGACATACATGTCTTTGTACCATTCTCTTGCTTGGATCCATTCTTCAATCATTTGCTCAATTTCTTTCCTGTGTCCCTCCAAGTTCTTTCCTATCTTCTGAAGATGTTCTTGTCTTTTGTTCATGGTTTTCATGATATACTTCAGAGTTTGATTTGAGTACTTGCAGATATCAACACTTCTGAACATAGCTTTCTTATTATCAATATCTCTGAAGATGACACCATAGTTGTGACTGTTAGTTTTGCTTGTTAATTCGATGATGTCTCCAGATCTTGCATCTTCCAATATTTCTGAGGGAACTTGTGTCTTTGGTGATCTGACATACACCTTTTTGTTGTGTACATGCTCATTGTTGATGCATAGATCAAAGTCTGAAAAAGCCATTCTTTCAAACAGCAGTATACCAGCCTTTGATATGCCATTTAACGCCCTTCTGACTTCTTGATTATTTTTCTTTTCCTTTTCATAATGATCCTTTATAAACAGAATGTCTATAGGATGCAATTGGTCAGCTATTTCTTCATCAGTCACCTTTTGTTCTTCCCGATTTTCTCTCTGAAGTGTGTATCTGTTTTGCACATGAGTTCCTCCAACATCATCGGTTGCAACTTTCACTTCATTCACCTTTAAAACTCTCCTTACTGGATTCTCATTCTTGGAGTGAATGCTACCTGACCCTCTTTTTATCCTTTCTTCTCTTAAAGCCACTCTGACAGGAGACAGTGATCTTAGTGGTTCATCTTCTTTTGTTAAATAATAACTCACCAGATTGTACTCAGGGAATATCATTACATCCCTGGCAATCTCTTTAACCATGATAGACTTGATTTCAGAGATTTTTCTTTTAACAATCTTTGATTTTCCTGATGAATCACCTTCTTGTTCCCATTCATTCATTGTTTGCATATTCATAAATTTACTTATGGCTGAGTCATCAGACAATGTAGGCTTTGGGACAGATGCTAGAAGTTTCAAATTTGTAATAACTTGAAGTTTTGCAGTTGCTAACCTTTTCAGCATTTAATCTCTTGGGACATTTCGAGGTGGACCCATCATTGTGGTTCCAGCTTTGGTGATTGGTGTGGTTGATGATTGTTGTGGAGTTGACTTTGGAGCTTCTTGATGTGAACTTTCAGCAGGAATTTCTTTCATGAGTTCTTGGGGATCCACTTTGGCCAATCTTGCAATGTTGAATTGCATCTTCTCCATCAGTTGTTGCACCTCTCTTACCTGTTTTGAGTTGCTGGTTATGTTTTTCTCAACTTTGGTGAATTCAGTTTGAGCTTTCGTCTGAATTACAACCCATTCTTTTGACAGCTTCTCAAGGGCATCTGTGATACTGTTGTTGCTTGCCCTTAGTATGGTAACTTCCTCCAAAACTCTGTTTGAACTGCTTGACTGCCTTGATTCCACCGCATTTGCAACTTGTGCCTTGATCTTTTCTATTTCTGTGAGAATCATCTGGATTTCTGATGCAGAGATGTTGGATTCTGGTGCCTTTTCTTTCATCTTTTGAAGAGACTTTAGTGCTTCAGTGTTTTCTTCAGTTTGTTTCTTTATTGCCTCCACTGATTCTGACAAAGTCTTCATATCAGCCCTTTGACCTTGTATTTCTGACAACAACATATCAAGTTTTTCTTCCACTCGATTTCTTTTGCAGGCTTTGTAAACATTTTCCAGCACTATTTCTAAATTTTCTTGGTTCATGGGTGTTTCAGGAATATTGGGAACAACAGATGTTCCTTGTAACATTCCAGCTGCAAACACATTTGCTGCTGTTTTGGAAATGATAGGGTCACTTTTGGCTTTACCAGATTTTGGTGCAGCTTTAAGTTTACCAGAATCATCTCCACCAGTGATGAAAAACTCATTTTCACCCTGGATTTCCTTATGTCCTTGAACCATATCAACATATGATTCTCCATAAGTTTTTTGAGGTAAACAAATTACCTTTAGCCAGATTTCCTTGATCAGTTTCCTGATCTCTATCTGTTGGGATCTCATCCTCTTCCTCATTTTCTGATTCAGAGTTGAGATCAATGGAACTAGTAACCTCCTCATCAACATTAGTTGTTCTGTATTCTAACTTGAAAGAAACATTAACTGAACTTTCTGATTTTGTTTCTTTTGTGTGAGACTCAACTAAAACAGTGTTTAAAAGAGATGTACCAACAATTTGAGATTCATCATAATGTATGACTTCAGTGGCTTCAATTGCAGCAGCATGACAGTGAGTTTCTTCATAATGTTGTTTTTCAGCATTTTCATGAGTTCCTCCAGCAATATGTGATTCTGCATAATGTTCTTGATGAATTTCAAATTCATGATGAGTTCCTGCTTCATGAATCTGTTGACTTTCAGCATGTTCTGTCTTGTTTTCTGGTGAGTTAGCTATCCCCGAAATTCTTTTTCCTCCTGCACCCTCTGTTTCTGATGGCGAGGACTTCTCATCATCTCCTTCTTCTGATGATGAAGAACAGTTCACAACTTCTCTACTGGGCTCTTCTGTTGGAGAATCTGATTTGGTCAGAAGTTCTTCATGTTGTATTCTGTATTGTGAGTCTGGTGCAATGAGGCATAACATGCTTTCTGGCAACACAGGGATATCTTTGTCTGATTCCCATCCATGATTGGAACTCCAGGCCTTCATGGTATTTGAACTCCAGACATCTTCCAAAATTGGAATTTCTATGTTCCTTGTAGCAAATGTTTCAGAGATAAAAATAGAGATTAACCTTGGATATGGCAGATGTGAGGTTATTCTTCCATTTCTGGTGATGATTGACCTTTTGAGTAGGTTGAAAATTTCTGACCCATAATCAATTTTGAACCCAGTTACGAGTCTATACATGATTGTCAGAATAGCTTGACTGATTTGATCAGTTCCTCCTATCTTTAAAGTGAGACATTTGTTTAGCACTTCCATCATCACTTGCCAGATGGCTGGCAATTCACTTCTTCTAATTGCTCCAATTTTGTTGATATCCTTTTTCTTGTAACCAAGCCCAATGATGAAGCTTATTACTTCTTCCCTGCTTGGAGTTTCAATGTAACTATCAAGAATAGGCAGTTCAAGCCATTCTCTTACTCTTGCAGGGGTTAATGTTACAAAACACTTCCCTATACATGAGCAGAGACCTGATTTTCTTCAACTTCATTAAAAGTGTGAAAAAATTGCTGTAGTAGCCTTTCTGGTACTTCTTTTCCTTTTTTTAGTGCTCCTGAGATTGGACATTTTGTGAAATATTCTACCAGAAGTTGACATCTTACATCATACTCCGAATGCTCTGTATTCATCAGCAGATTGTTTTCCTTCATTGGTAGAAATTCTGCCTCTTCAACAAAAGGTACTTCATGTTGAACAATTGGGATGTTGAGGTTTACTTCTGCCATTGTTGATCTTTGTGAATTAGGGTTTGAAATTTAGGGATTTTTGGATTTTGAGTGAGAAACAGGGGATTTTCAGGGTTGAAGTTTTTGTGAGGAAGGTGAGTGATTTTTGAATTTCTGCTGAGTGTGTGTTATATAGTAGTGTTTCAGCAGAGGATTTTGGGTGTATGGAGTTGAAGAAGTATAGAACGTGGCATGTAATGGTGGTTAAGAGATCATTAATTGTCTTTATAACCGTTAGATCGTGTAACGTGTGTTTTTGGTTCAGAATGTAACCGTTGGATCGTGGGTATCAAGACATTAATGAAATGGTTTATCATGTAGTCGTGGTTATGCCCTTTCAACTTAACCCTTCAATTTGTAGTTTCTTCAATCATTCCTTTACGAAAGTGTTGCACTGATTTTTGATTGGAGAAAGCTATCGGTTCTATGATACCTTTTCATCTTTGTGGACCCCATTAGATAGGAGGTCCAATCACCTTCCTTCAAATGCATCCTCTTTTCTTTGTAAGTCAAAGTCCCATTCTGATGATGTCATCAGAAATTCAACATAAATTCTGTTGAGAATGTGTATTGCCTTTTGTTCTGTCTTCTGTTGACCTTTTAGATGTGGTCAACAGAAGTCAACAATTTTCAACAGAATTTTTTGGTTGTGTTTTCCCCCTAAACTTGTGATCCTCTTCAACAGATTTTGAAGTTTTCTCTTTGACAGAAGTTAGAGGTGTACTATTTTTTTTAAGATGAGAGGGAATGAGATAAGATCAGAAGACTCACATTTGTTTTTCTGGTGGCATCCATGTCTCTTGGCTTTTTCTGATATTTTCTAAAACATTTTACTATTGAAGTTTTATGTAACACCTGTGTCATTTCAACCATCAAACAAATTCCAAACCAATGAAATATTGTATTTCATACTTTGGACTTGTATAAATATGTGTATCTTTTGCACATATCAACTCATGTTCGATTTCAAGCTCTAAATCGCTTTCTGGAAGGTTATACACGCACTGATGCGTAAATATAACCAGTTTAATCCAACGAACACTCCGGAATAGTGAAATAGGCTTAACATACCTTAAATAACCTTTACATAACTTAGAAATAAGTTTTGAAGGCTTTGGTATGGCAAAAACATGTTAAATCGCTTACAGGGACTAAAGTTGACAAACTGCGAAAGTATGCCAATTTGAACTGTAACAGACATTCCGGAACATGACCATAAGTTAAACATACCATAAATATCCTTTACATAGCTTAGAAATAGGCTTTGAGGTGTTCGGTATGCTAAAATAAACTTTTGTGTCATTCAGGGACTAAAAGCGTCAAAAAGTGCACAAGTTTGCATTTTTACGCATAACTTACGTTCTGAATACATCCGGACATCCAAAAATTTATGTGAGCATGACTATATTATATTTTAGTGTTCGCCATAAGAAAAATCCATTCGTTTCGTCATTTGGATCGTTTTTCGCGCTTATGCGCATTCCGTCGTAATTAACCGAACATCGCAACTGTACGGCTAAACGAACCGACATCCGAGATATTTTTGAGCACATTTTAAGTTCCCTATACTTTAACTTCATTTTAGAGCTTTGAAATGGGGTTAACGGGCCTTAAACGTGTCGAAAATGGGCTGATTGCACTGCAGGGACCAAAACTGTAATTCTGCCAAAATAAGCTTACGGACCTCAACATCCATAACCTTACGGTCCGTAAGGCAACCTGCAGACCAGATGCAGTGTATTAACAGCCTGTTTGCAGCTGTTTTAACCACAACCACATGTTTGCAACTTGCTTAATCACTAAGATTAGGAGCATATGTGGCTCCATAACCTTTGTGACAAGTGTACGGCTCGGATCGTGGCACGATATTCAAGAAACGATCCTAGCGGCTCTACTTTATCTATAAATACCCACCCCCCCTTTGGCTTAAAAACCCACTAGAATCTGATTGAGGAGCTCTAAGTTGAAGCCTTCGCTTCATACCTGAGCTATTCGATCACGATTAGCATTCGGGGACCCTTCGTAAGTATTCTTTCGTTCTTTTCTTTATTTTACTGATTTTCGAGTCAGAAAGTCAAACTTTGTTTGACTTTCAGCGTTGACCAGTAATGGTCAATGCGAAGTTCGTAGGAACTTCGCAACGTGATTGTAATCACGATGGTCATAGTCCCTTGGGACTATGCCTACTGATTACCACGTTGTCTAGGGTCGTAGGGTAAGCGACCTGATAAATCGCTTATACCTCGAACCCGACCCAGTTTGGTCGATCATTAGGATCCGACCAAACACAGTAGGTGACCATAGTAGGTAGGGAATAACCTTCCGAGGTTATACCCTATGGTCACATCGTTTAAATAGTTGTATGATAGGTAGTTTATATGCCTTAGGTAAATTACCAGAATACCCTTTTCATGTATAATTGGTAATTAAGCATATGTAACCTAAACTTTTGTCACATAACTGATTATGTAACATGTTTAGGCATATAACACTTGTCATAGGACTAGTTAGGCGGTCCGAACGCGTTTCACGCGAACGACGCGTTAAAGTAGCATAAGCTACCTAAACGGGTCGTAATGGGTCGTAGACACTTAGGTTAAGTTTCATTTAGTATGTAGGCTTTGTTAAAACCAAAAGACACGAGTCTCTACACTCGTTTGGTTTACAAACCCTAATGCTACCCGATCCTCCGATTTAGGTCTGGTTTATTAATGTAGCTACCTATACTAGGTGCCGTTTGATATCCGCGATCTCTAGCATTGTTTAGTTGTTACTCAAGGACTACTGAGCAATCTCAGGTGAGTACATAGACCCCTCTTTTACTGTTTTCCAAACTGTTTTGGGGTGGAACACATGTGCCTACTTGTTACTTTCATGTTTTCCTGTTTTGACATCATATACTTACTATGTTCATTAGTACATTATAGTACATGATTTCATATCATCTTATGCTAGGTGTGCCCATTGTGTGCATTACTTAGTACATTGTTTTACATGACATTTCCTGCTAGGTGTGCCCATTGGGTGCATTACTTAGTACATTGTTTTACATTGCATTTTGTTGCATATGCTCATCCAGCATGTGAACACATTATACTACATTTTGAACCGTTGTATCTATGAACCGTTTGTATCTGGGAACCGTTGTACCTGTGAACCGTTTGTATCTGTGAACCGTTGTACCTGTGAACCGTTTATATCTGTGAACCGTTGTATCTGTGAACCGTTTGTAACTGTGAACCGTATTTGACCATACATAAACATTTCTACTATTGTTAAACATTACTTTGGTGGTTTGGTTTGATTAAATGATTAAGTAACGATACGTGTGTAATATGATACAAGCATGGTGGATACGCCGCTGGTACTTCCTATATATAAGTGTTTGTATGGTATTACATATTGTAGCGTTATTTGAATCATTTCAGTTTGAGACATAGAACATTTTATACAAATAACATACTTTTCACAAGACATTGTTTTACAAACAACTTATCTTATACAAACTCATCTTACATGGTTATTTATTTAACCATACATTATTTACTTATTTATACATATCATCTGAACTCATTGTTTTTCAAATGATTTACAAAACAAAGCAAATTACAAGGTTTATGACTAAACATTTTCTCAAACATAAGTCATGAATCTCATTTTCACAAAACCTATGTATCTCACAGGCATTTTTATGCTGACGTACCTATTTTCACATGTGTTTTTCAGGAGCTGTTGCATAAGATGATCAAGATACATATAGGCAGACTTGGGCTTTAGTGACAATAAAAGATGCAAGACTAGTTAATTATGTTGTTTTCCTTGTTTGATTAGACATTGTAACACTTTTAATCAATAAAACAAAACTTCAATTGCCATGGATTTGAGACAATTAATTCTGTTACAACACTCCCCGATGTTTCCGCCACGTTTTGTATGTTCCACGTGGTCGGGGTGTGACAGAAAAGATGGTATCAGAGCCAATGGTTATAGGGAATTAGGTTATTAGTAATGCTTTGACCTAGTCTATAACCTTCTTAGGACCCTAACGCGAGTTTACTTGCGTTTAGTCATAAAACAATACTGTCACCTATCCTTAGGCGACGACCACAACAAGAACATAAATTTCAAAACCGCTTTGAAAACTAATCATCTGTTCTAGGATGATTGATTACTAGGTTTTGAACCCTCTGTTATATGGTTTTGAACCCCTTTGAGTTTTCAAAATCTCGTCAAGGTTTTGGGTTTTAAATAATGTGAACACGTGCAAACTGGAAGGGTGAATGCTTGTATTCTGGGTTTTCTGTCTAGGCAAGCACTTCGTATACATCTCATCAGACGCGAGACCAGTTGTGCTTACCTGGGAATTCTTGGGATGAGTGTTCACTTATAGGCGAGCATATCTTCGCAATACATTATTTTTGACCTATTTACTTTTCACCGGGTCGTTTGTTGCTTTGTAGTAACAAACAAATGACCACTATCCTTGCTTTCATCAGATTTGTTTCATCTCATTCTTTTCGTCTAATCCTCTCACTCGTTTCATTTCATGTTTCCTCTTTAAGAATGCCTCCTCGATGCGAAAGCCAGATAGCGACTGCCGAATTGGCAGAAATCATTGCGCAGCAAATGGCTGCTCAATTCCCAAACCTCTTTGCTCAATGGAATCAAGCCAACAACAACAACAATGGTCCATGCAATTTCAAGAGTTTTAACTCGGCGAAACCACTCAAGTTTAGTGGTTCTGAGGGAGCGACTGGGCTTCTTCAATGGTTCGAGAGCATTGAGAATACTTTCCGCCATGTGCAGTGTCCTGACAATCGCAAGGTCGAGTTTGCTTCGAGTGTGTTCCAGAAGAGAGCCCTTACGTGGTGGAATGGGGTTATGAGAGATCGTGGTGCAGAAGTTGCTCTAGCACAGATATGGGCCGAACTTAGGGCTCTCATGATGAAGGAGTTTTGTCCTCGTCACGAGATCAGGGCTTTGGAAAGGGAATTTGATGATCTTAAGCAAGACAGCGGTGAGCATCGAGCCTACACGGACCGTTATGAGGAGTTAAGTCTGTTATGCCCAAACATGGTCACGCCTTTGGATAAGGCGATCGAAAAGTACATTGATGGCCTTCCCGACTCAATACAAGACATTTCGACTGGTAGCAACCCTACTACAGTTAGACAGGCCATTGAGCTATCTGCAACCTTAACTGAATCAAAGATCAGGAAAGGTAAAAGGTGACAAGAAGCCGGTCGAAGAATCGAAACCAATCGAGGAATCAAAGACCATGGATGAACAGACTGGATCCTCTAAGAAGTCAAAGAAGCGAAAGGCTTCTCAGAACTTCGCCGTGGTCGCTCACAATGATCAAGCCGTCCCCAACCAACCAGCTCAACCCCTTGCCAGGAAACCCTACAACGGAACTGCACCCTTGTGCAACCAATGTGGCCTACATCATCATGCTGGTGTGAAGTGCCGCACATGCCAAGTTTGCGGACTTATAGGTCATACAACGAGGGTTTGCCCAACAGCAGCAGCACCAAATCAGATTAACAACAATCCTGCTCAAGCTCGTTTCCCACTGGGATCTTGCTACAACTGTGGCGAGATGGGCCATTTTAGTAGAAATTGCCCAAGACTTGCTGATGCAAATCCAGCGCAGGGATGAGTATCTGACCGACAGAAGATAACGCTGTTTAGAAAATAATCGAGCCTTGTGTATTATTTTCTTTTATCACAATCTATGAAACAGTTGTTGTTATTGTTGTTTATAAATAAATCTTTCATTTACATTTCAATATGTTTATGTGGTTGCATGTATAAACATATCCCCTACAATACCGACAATCAAGGAACCGCATTCCTTGAAGAACAGACTACTTCCAAATTTCTTCCCTTGTATAATCTCTTGCGTTTCCACGAAAATCCTAAGTACCCGTTTCTTCCAAGAGAAACGATGTACGAGGCGCCAAGTTAATAGCAATCAATAACAAGAAAATAACAATTAAACAATTATGTGGTTATGTGCTTATGTGTTATCCTTTATGTGTCATGTGATCCAATTTATGTTATTCAAATCCTCGTAAAATCTTACATATCTTTGTGCAAGAGATTCATAGTAGGATACCCAAAGGTACTACTTAAATCCTTAATGGACTTCTACGTTGTAGTTAAAGTCCCTTGGATTATAATGTACTACTTCATAATTAGACCCCTTTAGTGGTCTAGTTAAACAGATTGATCCAAAAATCTGGTTAGGGATATCATGTGATGATGTAGCTGAAAGGACTCCTTAGTGGCCTAATTAAGAAGATCCTCTGTTGATCTAATTAAAAGGACCCTATGGTAGTCTAGTCACTCTCATCTCAGGTTTGATATCTTTCCCCACAACATTTCAAAACAAACTGTGCGGACTGTGCAAGGAATTACGTAATTATGGATGCATACCTAATTATGGAATTTAGTGCACAGAAATCACAGCAAGTTCTATCATGTATCAAGAGTTAACCCTATTCATTTCCAATTCTGATGAAGCATCCGTTGAGGAAAAATGAACTAGCTATTCATTTTTCACTTCTGAAGAATATCCGTTGAGGAAATGAATATCCGTTGTTTATCTTTTCATTTCCATTCTGAAGAATAACCGTTGAGGAAAATGAATTATCCATTCATTTTCGTTCTAAAGAATATCCGTTGAGGAAATGAATATCCGTTGTTTATCTTTTCATTTCCGTTCTGAAGAATATCCGTTGAGGAAATGAATATCCGTTGTTATCTTTTCATTTCCGTTCTGAAGAATATCCGTTGAGGAAATGAATATCCGTTGTGAAATCCTTCATTTCCAACTCTGAGGAAGCAACCATTGAAAATGACTCCGTTAGTTCATTTTCGTTTCTGAAGATTTATCCGTTGAGGAAATGAATATCCGTTGTGTAATCCTTCATTTCCAACTCTGAGGAAGCAACCGTTGAAAATGACTCCGTTAGTTCATTTTCGTTTCTGAAGATTTATCCGTTGAGGAAATGAATATCCGTTGTGTAATCCTTCATTTCCAACTCTGAGGAAATAACCGTTGAAAATGACTCCGTTAGTTCATTTTCGTTTCTGAAGATTTATCCATTGAGGAAATGAATATCCGTTGATTTTTCTTTCATTTCAAACTCTGAAGAACAAACCGTTGAGGAAAATGACCCAGTTTGTTCCTTTTCGTTCTGAAGAATATCCGTTGAGAGAAATGAATATCCGTTGATTTTTCTTTCATTTCAAATTCTGAAGAACAAACCGTTGAGGAAAATGACTCCGTTTGTTCATTTTCGTTTCTGAAGATTGGTCCGTTGAGGAAATGAATATCCGTTTGTCTATCATTTTCATTTCCGAACCTGAGGAAACAACCGTTGAAAATGACTCCGTTAGTTCATTTTCGTTTCTGAAGATTTGTCCGTTGAGGAAATGAATATCCGTTTGTCTATCATTTTCATTTCCGTTTCTGAGGAAACAACCGTTGAAAATGACTCCGTTTGTTCATTTTCGTTTCTCAGAATTGTCCGTTAAGGAAATGAATCCCCGTTTGTTTATTCCTTCATTTCCGCTTCTGAAGAATACTCGTTGAGGAAAATGACTCCGTTTGTTCATTTTCGTTCTGAAGAATGTCCGTTAAGGAAATGACAGGATTATGCTTTACATATCTCTGGTGGTTATCTGACACAAAGTCACAAATAGACTCCTACGAATTAATTTCGGGACGAAATTTCCTAAAGTAGGGGAGACTGTAACACCTGTGTCATTTCAACCATCAAACAAATGCCAAACCAATGAAATATTGTATTTCATACTTTGGACTTGTATAAATATGTGTATCTTTTGCACATATCAACTCATGTTCGATTTCAAGCTCTAAATCGCTTTCTGGAAGGTTATACACGCACTGATGCGTAAATATAACCAGTTTAATCCAACGAACACTCCGGAATAGTGAAATAGGCTTAACATACCTTAAATAACCTTTACATAACTTAGAAATAAGTTTTGAAGGCTTTGGTATGGCAAAAACATGTTAAATCGCTTACAGGGACTAAAGTTGACAAACTGCGAAAGTATGCCAATTTGAACTGTAACAGACATTCCGGAACATGACCATAAGTTAAACATACCATAAATATCCTTTACATAGCTTAGAAATAGGCTTTGAGGTGTTCGGTATGCTAAAATAAACTTTTGTGTCATTCAGGGACTAAAAGCGTCAAAAAGTGCACAAGTTTGCATTTTTACGCATAACTTACGTTCTGAATACATCCGGACATCCAAAAATTTATGTGAGCATGACTATATTATATTTTAGTGTTCGCCATAAGAAAAATCCATTCGTTTCGTCATTTGGATCGTTTTTCGCGCTTATGCGCATTCCGTCGTAATTAACCGAACATCGCAACTGTACGGCTAAACGAACCGACATCCGAGATATTTTTGAGCACATTTTAAGTTCCCTATACTTTAACTTCATTTTAGAGCTTTGAAATGGGGTTAACGGGCCTTAAACGTGTCGAAAATGGGCTGATTGCACTGCAGGGACCAAAACTGTAATTCTGCCAAAATAAGCTTACGGACCTCAACATCCATAACCTTACGGTCCGTAAGGCAACCTGCAGACCAGATGCAGTGTATTAACAGCCTGTTTGCAGCTGTTTTAACCACAACCACATGTTTGCAACTTGCTTAATCACTAAGATTAGGAGCATATGTGGCTCCATAACCTTTGTGACAAGTGTACGGCTCGGATCGTGGCACGATATTCAAGAAACGATCCTAGCGGCTCTACTTTATCTATAAATACCCACCCCCCCTTTGGCTTAAAAACCCACTAGAATCTGATTGAGGAGCTCTAAGTTGAAGCCTTCGCTTCATACCTGAGCTATTCGATCACGATTAGCATTCGGGGACCCTTCGTAAGTATTCTTTCGTTCTTTTCTTTATTTTACTGATTTTCGAGTCAGAAAGTCAAACTTTGTTTGACTTTCAGCGTTGACCAGTAATGGTCAATGCGAAGTTCGTAGGAACTTCGCAACGTGATTGTAATCACGATGGTCATAGTCCCTTGGGACTATGCCTACTGATTACCACGTTGTCTAGGGTCGTAGGGTAAGCGACCTGATAAATCGCTTATACCTCGAACCCGACCCATTTTGGTCGATCATTAGGATCCGACCAAACACAGTAGGTGACCATAGTAGGTAGGGAATAACCTTCCGAGGTTATACCCTATGGTCACATCGTTTAAATAGTTGTATGATAGGTAGTTTATATGCCTTAGGTAAATTACCAGAATACCCTTTTCATGTATAATTGGTAATTAAGCATATGTAACCTAAACTTTTGTCACATAACTGATTATGTAACATGTTTAGGCATATAACACTTGTCATAGGACTAGTTAGGCGGTCCGAACGCGTTTCACGCGAACGACGCGTTAAAGTAGCATAAGCTACCTAAACGGGTCGTAATGGGTCGTAGACACTTAGGTTAAGTTTCATTTAGTATGTAGGCTTTGTTAAAACCAAAAGACACGAGTCTCTACACTCGTTTGGTTTACAAACCCTAATGCTACCCGATCCTCCGATTTAGGTCCGGTTTATTAATGTAGCTACCTATACTAGGTGCCGTTTGATATCCGCGATCTCTAGCATTGTTTAGTTGTTACTCAAGGACTACTGAGCAATCTCAGGTGAGTACATAGACCCCTCTTTTACTGTTTTCCAAACTGTTTTGGGGTGGAACACATGTGCCTACTTGTTACTTTCATGTTTTCCTGTTTTGACATCATATACTTACTATGTTCATTAGTACATTATAGTACATGATTTCATATCATCTTATGCTAAGTGTGCCCATTGTGTGCATTACTTAGTACATTGTTTTACATGACATTTCCTGCTAGGTGTGCCCATTGGGTGCATTACTTAGTACATTGTTTTACATTGCATTTTGTTGCATATGCTCATCCAGCATGTGAACACATTATACTACATTTTGAACCGTTGTATCTATGAACCGTTTGTATCTGGGAACCGTTGTACCTGTGAACCGTTTGTATCTGTGAACCGTTGTACCTGTGAACCGTTTGTATCTGTGAACCGTTGTATCTGTGAACCGTTTGTAACTGTGAACCGTATTTGACCATACATAAACATTTCTACTATTGTTAAACATTACTTTGGTGGTTTGGTTTGATTAAATGATTAAGTAACGATACGTGTGTAATATGATACAAGCATGGTGGATACGCCGCTGGTACTTCCTATATATAAGTGTTTGTATGGTATTACATATTGTAGCGTTATTTGAATCATTTCAGTTTGAGACATAGAACATTTTATACAAATAACATACTTTTCACAAGACATTGTTTTACAAACAACTTATCTTATACAAACTCATCTTACATGGTTATTTATTTAACCATACATTATTTACTTATTTATACATATCATCTGAACTCATTGTTTTTCAAATGATTTACAAAACAAAGCAAATTACAAGGTTTATGACTAAACATTTTCTCAAACATAAGTCATGAATCTCATTTTCACAAAACCTATGTATCTCACAGGCATTTTTATGCTGACGTACCTATTTTCACATGTGTTTTTCAGGAGCTGTTGCATAAGATGATCAAGATACATATAGGCAGACTTGGGCTTTAGTGACAATAAAAGATGCAAGACTAGTTAATTATGTTGTTTTCCTTGTTTGATTAGACATTGTAACACTTTTAATCAATAAAACAAAACTTCAATTGCCATGGATTTGAGACAATTAATTCTGTTACAACACTCCCCGATGTTTCCGCCACGTTTTGTATGTTCCACGTGGTCGGGGTGTGACATTTTACCAGAAAAATTTTAGATCCATTTTTAAATTACCAGATTTTGTCTCCTGTCATCAGAAACTTAGAGCTTTGTGTCAAATTTTTGATTTCTGATGATCATGTTTCACATTTACTTTACCCATTTCCCAAACCATAAACCATAAACTATAAGCCAGATAACAAAGTTATATAAGAAGCACACAATAAAAACATATAGACATGCAAAGATTTTTACACAAACAAAACAAAGAAAAACCTAATCAATATCTATCCCTTCCCCGTGTTCCATCTCGAGGAGCAACAATAGGTTAGTTATCAACCCAAAGTTCTGGTTGGTGGGTACAAGCATGCTGAGAATCATGTTTTCTTGAAGTCTCATATCTGCTCTCGGATAACTTGCAGGAATAACTACAAAGTCTAGCTGGCTCGTGATTATCTTCGTCAGAAAATGAGGATAAATCAAGAACGGCCTGCCAACCCACATGTTACTTGCAAAATCTCTCATGAGATAATAAGAGAAATTGTAAGGTACTTTGAGTACAAGTGCACGTATAGGCTCCATCAATCTAAGAGATACTTCATGATGATTGATGACCTTCTTTGAAAAGCATGCACCCATCTGAGTGACCAGATATTGCCATGGCTTGATAAAAGCCATGTTTGTTGATTGCACGTTGTTGGGTTTCCGTATGGTAACCCATTTGCCTCAAGACATCATCCTTTTGAGGCCTTGAGAACATCAGAACACCAGAACATCATTATCATTATCGAGTTGAAGAGCCGTCCTGATGGTGGCTTCATTTAACAGAATTTTTTGATTTAGCACCATACTTTCGATGGCCATCTGTTCTCTGTTCTCATACTCAGATAATGTTGCATTTTTCTAGAAGATTTGAAGAATTTCTGGATGAACAGTTATATGAGCAGTGAGGGCATAGTTCAAGTTACTACCCATGAGCATTTTAAGCACAACTTGACACCCTTCCCATTGAGGACCTTCCAGATTGGTCCTCAATCTAAGATTGTGATATGGATGAAGAACAAGTGGGAAGCATTCATCTTTGATGGTATTCATTTTGTGTGTGTGGGAGAGTATGAGGTGAAGAAGAAGATTTAGAGGCCCTTTTTTTTGTGTGTGTGAGGATGGCAGTTTTTAGCTCAAAGTGGTGATCATTTAAAGTAAACTTAATATTTGCCATAAATGGTATCTACCTACTTGTAGATTTTCTTCACCGCAATCTCTGTTTATTTAATTGATTATCAGAGGGCAGAAAATATAACAGAGATAAGCTTCTTCTCCACTTCACTTGCATTAAATGGTTTAGGCGGCCATTTTCTGGTGATGTATCATGATAGCCTACCAATATGTCACTTCAATCTCCTTAACACTTGATGGGTTGTAATTAATGAAGGAGAGAGAAAGTTTCATATTAACGAGTTCCTAGAAATTTTCTGTTAAATGACGTTACCAGCACTAAGGAAAAAAAATTTTATTTTACCATTTTTTTTAAATGAAAGAAAGAAAAAAAAATTGTAATGTACAGTTTATGAATATGCTGTCAAGAGACATGAATAAAGATGATGACATGCAGGAATTTGTTTTAATGATCTATGATAATTTTGATTATCCAACATATTTTTCTGATGATTCACCAGAATTTCTGATGATTTATCAGGTGTTCTGATGTTGTATCAGATTTTCTGATGATTACATCAGATTTTCTGATAACTTATCAGATTTACTGGTGATATATCAGATATATGTTTTTTTTTATCACTAAACAATTTATCAAGCATTTTTCTGGTGATGAAAACAGAGATTTTTATCATAGAACTGACCATAACTTAGCAGATTAGTCGTTAAGCCTTCAACATAGGCTACTTTCTCTATGGTCAAACATCCATACCTTATGCATCCATATCCCATGTTCCTCCCTTTTACTCCATTTCCAAAATTTACCATTCTACCCAGCTTTGGAACAAAGTTGCTGAGTAAGCTCCTGTCCCCAGTCATGTGCTTAGAGCTTCCTGAGTCGCAGTACCAGATCTGCTGCGCATGATGGTCCTGAAATGGAATGATTAGAGGGTTTTTGGTACCCAGACATGCTTGGGTACTTTTTCTGATGGGATTCTAATCAGATTATTTTTTCTTGTTGGTTTTTCATCAGAAATTCTGTTATATGCTGAGCCATAAACAGATTTTGTATTTTTCTTTTGAAGATGGTGTTGAACAAGCTTCAGTATGTCAACACACATACAATATTTATCAGAAGTTTCTGATATTTTTTCTTGTGATGGAATGAGTGGATAATTTTGAAAAGATGAGTGAACTGCTTCTGGAATCTTTACAGATTCTTGACTGCATTCACTTATGTTTGCTTTGAAGTTTGGTTTTTCAAAAGAGTATTCAGAACAGGTTGACTTGCAAGATTCAGAATCAGATTCTGATGAAAATTTATCAGAAATCTGATGAGTTGCTTTTACAAAGACAGTGGGTTTATTTCCTTTTGATTTATATATCCTAAACCCTCTCCTTTGTTCTTTGGTGTGGACTCAATGAAATTTATAAATTCCTTGGCTTGTTGAAAACCTCTTACATTAATTTCTTTATCACTGATTTTCTTGTAAAGATCTTTTCTTTCATTTTCATAGAACTAAATTTTAGCTCTATGATCTAAACTTTCTTCTATGAGTAATTGGTTTTCAAGAATGATTTTATTCATAGTCATTTGCAACTCATCAGATTTTCTAATATCTGATTGATGTTTTTCTTGCAGATTTAGAAAATCTGACATGAGCTTGTTTAGCTTGTGTTTAAGATCAAGATTGTCAAAATTTACCTTTTGTTCTGAAGTTTCTGGTAGACCTTCAGAAAGTGCCATGAGGCATAAATTTGCCAATTCTTCTACTTTATCATCAGAAGAATTATCAGATAACCATGTATATGTTCCTGCAATTAAGCTAACTTGTTGCTGCTTCTTTGCTTCTTCAAGCTTTTTCTCATAATAAGCAACATCCTTGAGCTTTTTGGTCTTGCATTCTGATGCATAGTGACCCCTCTGCTTGCACTTGTAACATACAACTTCAGCCTTCCCTTTATCCTTAGATCTAACTTCCTCTTTAGATCTTCCATCCATCCTTCCTCTGTCACTTCTCTGGTACCTCTGGCTTCCTCCCCTCAACCTCTGCTCAAATGTTTTGGTGAGCAGCGCTATTGCTTCAGCAAAAGCTGAAAAATCTGATGAAGTATCAGAAATTTCACAACTTTGGCTGTTTGATGGTTGTGGATCATTGGTAAGTGTTGATCTTTGTGAGTTTGAGGTAAGAGCTAAAGATCCCCCTCTTTGAATAGTTTCTTCAAATATTTCTTCCTCTCTGGGGATCAAGATGTTGTATAAGTCATGGATACTCATGTTTCCTAGTTCTAAGGTTGAGGACAAAGTCATGGTTAGACTTCTCCATTCTCTAGGAAGGGCATCAAGAAATTTTATGTTTCTTTCATCATTTGACTTTGTTATTCCAAATTTCTTTAGCTCGTTTAAAAGTTTTGTGAATATTAGATATGTATCATTTAATCTTTCATTTGGCAAACTTTTAAACCTCTCATAGGATGAGACATTGTTTGTTCTTTTGTTTCTTCTCATCCTTTCTCCTCCTTCACAAAGATTTTCCTACTGATCCCATATTTCCTTGGCTGATGAACATGCATTAACTTGTAAAAATATGTCATTGGGGATGGCCATTATTAAAAGTGACTTTGCCCTTTCATCCCCAGCCACCTTTTCCTTGTCTTCCTCACTCCAAAGTATTTCACTTTTGGGAGCTCGGGAGGCAGGGATAGCAGGTGATTGGTCAGTTGCTGGAATAGCTAGTGTTTTGGTCAAAAATTACCGAAGTAATTAAGTGATCAAATTAGTTAAGTGAGGTAGTGTGCTAGAAATGAGTATCGAAAATATGTTAATCAAGTTAATTGTAAAAACAGTTTCAGGATACGGCTCAGTATATAGAGCTGTATCTATGATCAAACAATGAGCAAAAGTAAAGTAAACGACACGAGATGTACGAGGAAAGCCCTTTATCAATCTAGATCGCCGGCATAAAACCTCGGGAGCTGACAATCGCAGCTGCCTTGTTCTTCTATTGCTTCACAAATCAGGATACAGTGCAGGATGTGGTACGGATCGACTAAGTGTTACAATGAAGCTTGAATACAAGTGTAGTGTTTGCGATGAACTAGAGAGTGAAAGTGTACGAGAGTGTTAGTGAAAAATTGTGTGTTCTAAGCTGATCCGCCCCCATCTATTTATAGTAAAGATAAAATAACAAACTACCCTAAACTTGCGGGATCCACCGAATATTCCTTCTTCGAACGTTGTAGACCTGGTCTTTCGGGCTCAACGTCTCTTCCTCAACAAATTCATCCGAGTCTTGTGGAGAAGAAGTCCTCTTGACCGTTAGCAAGTCTCAGCCCTTAACCTGCACGTGATTAATTCAATAAGCCTCAGGATATCGCCCAAGATGTTAGCAATATCCTCTTCCAGCATCCTGGTCACAGATAAACAAACAAAGGCAGGATATTGATCAGGATACGTATGTTAAGAAAATGACCCCTAACAGCTAGTATTTTAGTCATTGGTATATGTGGACCCCTTTCAATGGATTGAAACAGAGCTCGGTCATGACCATTAAGGAAATTGACCATCCTGATTTTCCATTAGGGGTATTCCTCTCTGACCAGAGTCGGAGGTTTGGACATAGAACCAATGTTAAAAGCATTATTCCAGGATTGAAAGCTGGCCATATTTAGAGAAAAGAAGATGAGCGATTGATCGTTTGAAAATAATTTATTCAATCTGCTCTGATACCAATTGTTGGACCCAGTATGGCCTGAACAACTTCTTTTCACGTAATATGGCAAGTGATTTCAGTAGATGTGAAAAAGATGTGCGGAAATGGAAATCAGACTTTCAGAAACAAGACCTACAGAATTATCAAGTTTATATCACTTTGAAACAAAATGGTTTACAAGGTGATTGTAAGATTATTATCTAATACAAATGAATCTTGAATTCTGTGGGTGAGAGGGCAATGGAGTTTTGATGTATGTGTGAATGCTAAGCTTCAAACTCAATTGTCTTCTGCTGGTTGGGCCTTCTATTTATAGAAGGCTGGGTGCATGAATAAACAATAGTTTCTTCATGCAATAAGTCCTGCAAAAAGTAGCCATTTGACATATTCATTGAATCCAACGTTCAAGTTGCCTTTTTCATCATGATATCCAATAATGTCAACTTGCTTCGGTAAGTGTGGCAGGATAGAGCTGATTTCAGACAAGTGGGGTATTTCATCAGAATTTCTGATAAACCACTTCATTAGAAATTCTGGTGAACAAATCATCAGAAAAATCCTGATGATCAGAATCGTCAGAAATTGATGATATTTCATCAGAAATATCATCAGATCCATCAGAAATGACCTTCTCTGATAATCCAATTCAGCTATTGATCAACTTGTGATTCTTTGAAGTAGATGATGTGCATTTCAGTTGTCCTATCTGATCTTCTTCTTCTTGTTGTGATCTTCAGGACTGTTATCTCTTCATAGATCAAGTTGATTGTGATTTTCTTCAATACTTACAAATAAAGTTTCCTAACACTTCATGTTTTTCCAAGATCGATCTGCGTTCTTGGTATCATCAGCTTCGTGTTCTTGAAGAAGATATTCCCAAAACTGCTTTCCGTACAAGATATGGGCACTACGAGTTTACTGTCATGCCTTTTGGTTTGACAAATGCCCCAACTATCTTCATGGATTTAATGAATAGGGTTTGTAAACCTTATTTAGATAAGTTCATCATTGTGTTCATTGATGATATTCTCATTTATTCGAAGTCTCGAGCCGAGCACGAACAACACCTTCGTTTGACACTGGAACTCCTGAAGAAGGAACAACTTTTTGCTAAATTCTCCAAATGTGAATTCTGGCTTAAAGAAGTTCAATTTTTGGGTCATATTGTTAACGAACAGGGTATTCATGTGGATCCATCCAAAATTGCGGCAATTAAGGATTGGAATACACCTACGACACCACCAGAAGTTCGATCTTTTCTTGGTCTCGCTGGATATTATCGTCGTTTCATTTCAAACTTCTCAAAGATCGTGGTTCCACTCACTGCTTTGACTCAGAAGAATAAGGCTTTTGAGTGGGGACCCAAACAAGAAGAAGCGTTCCAAACGCTGAAACAAAAACTATGTGATGCTCCTGTTTTGTCTTTGCCCGAAGGAAACGATGATTTCCTTGTCTATTGTGACGCGTTGAAACTAGGCCTTGGTTGCGTTCTTATGCAACGAGGTAAAGTTATAGCTTATGCGTCAAGACAACTAAAAGTTCACGAGAAGAACTATACGACTCATGATCTTGAGTTAGGAGCTCTGGTTTTCGTGCTTAAAATCTGGAGACACTATCTCTATGGAACGAGGTGTGTGGTTTTCACAGATCACAAAAGTCTCCAACACATTCTCAATCAGAAGTAGCTGAATATGAGCCAACGACGCTGGGTTGAACTCTTGAGCGATTATGATTGCGAAATTCGCTACCATCCTGGTAAGGCAAATGTCGTAGCCGATGCGCTAAGTCGAAAGGAACGAACCAAGCTTCATTGTGTTCGAACTCTATCCGATATTCAATCTCGTGTCCTACAAGCTCAACGATCTTGTGTAACCAAAGGCTTATTGAAATATGAGCTACCACGTCAACTTGAGCTTAAACTCGAAACGAAAGACGATGGGTTACTCTATTTCAAGGATCGTTTGCGGATTCCGAAACAAGACGATCTTCGCACTTTAGTGATGGATGAATCTCATAAGTCTCGATATTCTATCCATCCTGGTGCTGACAAAATGTACAAGGATCTTCGTACTTAGTATTGGTGGCCTGGTATGAAAAAGGATATTGCCTTGTATGTATCGAAATGCCTAACTTGTCTCAAAGTCAAGGCTGAACATCAACGACCATCTGGTTTGCTTGTACAACCAGAGATACCAGTATGGAAGTGGGAGAACATTGCAATGGATCTTATCACTAAGTTACCGCGTACATCTAAAGGTCACGATGCTATTTGGGTTGTTATCGATCGATTAACGAAGTCAGCTCATTTTATTCTGATTCTCGAGGATCTATCTGCTGATAAACTTGCAAAGATTTATGTTGATGAGATTGTATCTCGACACGGTGTTCCTTTGGATATCATTTCCGATCGTGATGCTCGATTTTCATCTCACTTATGGAAGACCATGCAATCTGCTTTGGGAACCCAACTAAATCTAAGCACTACTTATCATCCCCAAACAGATGGACAAACCGAGAGAACGATACAAACATTGGAGGATATGCTTAGAGCATGCGTCATAGACTTTGGTGGTAATTGGGATTCTCACCTGCCGTTGATTGAATTCTCTTATAACAACAGTTATCATGCTAGCATTAATATGGCACCATTCGAAGCTTTATACGGTCGAAAATGCCGTTCACCTGTGTGTTGGAATGAGATCGATGAAGCTCAGCTTACTGGACCTGAGCTCATTCTGGAAACAACAGACAAAATCAAGAAAATTCACGATAATCTTGTGACAGCCAGAAGCTGTCAAAAGAGTTATGCGGATATGCGACGCAAGCCCTTAGAATTTCAAGTCGGAGACCGTGTCCTACTCAAGGTATCTCCTTGGAAGGGAGTGGTGAGATTTGGAAATAAAAGGAAAACTTTCACCTTGATATGTTGGACCAATTAAGATTGTTGAAAGAATTGGAAAGGTTGCCTATCGACTAGAGCTACCTCCAGAGCTTGGGAATATTCACCCAACATTCCACTTGTCCAATCTACGAAATTTTTTGGTCGATGCTGATCTTCATATTCCGCTCGACGAAATTCAAGTTGATGAAACGATGCACTTTGTCGAGAAACCTGTGGAGGTAGTGGACCGTGAAATCAAGCAGTTGAAGAACAAGCGAATTCGATTGATCAAGGTTCGCTGGGAGTCCAAACGTGGCCCAGAGTTTACATGGGAACGTGAAGACAAAATGATAGCGAAATATCCGCAATTGTTCTCACAAGTTTCCTCTAGATAAAATTTCAGGACGAAATTTCCTAAACTATGCTTTGTAATCAATGTATAATGTAAAACAATATCAATTATCAATAAAACAATGTGTTTTGGTGTTATTATATGTGTATTTGTGTTTGATGATTTTACGTTTTGATTCGAGTTCGGTTTCAAGCTTTAAATCGCTTTCTGGAAGGTTATACGCAAACTAGTGCGTAAACGCAGTCAGTTTAACACGACAAACACTCCGGAATAATGACATAGTCTTAACATACCTTAAATAACCTAAACATAACTTAGAAATAAGTTTTGGATTGTTTGGTGTGTCGAAAACAAGTCTATTCGATTGAAGGGACTATTTATGTCAAACTACGAAAGTATGTCGATTCGTTCTATATTGACATTCCAGAACTTGATCATAAGTTAAACATGCCCTAAATATCCTTTACCTAGCTTAGAAATAGGCTTTGAGGTGTTTGGTGCGCAAAAATAAACTTATTTGATTAGCAGGGACTAAAAGCGTCAAAAAGTGCATAAGTTTGCATTTTCGCGCATATCTTACGTTCTGAATATATCCGGACATCCAAAAATTTTTGTAATCATTAAAATATCTTATTTTAGTGATTGGAATGTAAAAATTCCATTCTTCGCTTAATTTGGATCGTTTTTGCGTCCGTTACGACTTCCGTCGTAATTAACCGAATAACGCAACCGTACGACCAAACGCACCGACATCCGAGATGTTTTTGAGCATATATTAAGTTCCCTATACTTTAACTTCATTTTAGAGCCTTGAAATGGGGTTAACGGGGCTTGAACGTGTCAAAAATGCATCGAAAGCCAAGTTTTGGGCTTGCAGGGGCCAAAAGTGACAATCTGCCAAAGTTGCTAGGCGGGGCGCGTAAGCCTAGCCCTATTCCAACGCGGCCCGTGATAGACTGCCAGTACAGAAACACTGAACCTGGTCTTTCTAGCTGTTTTTGATGGTTTTGTTCATAGTTTTGCAATACCATTTGATGGATTTTAGTGTCCCATGGTATATGAAAACCTTGTGCCCACATGTATGGCCAAGATTGAAGCACAGATTGCAAGAAATGATCCTAACGGTTGTGGGACTTCTATAAATACCCAAAATTTTTCATTCATTCCTCACACGCTTGGTCTGAATTGCTATAAGTTGAAGTTCAAAACTTCATACCTGAGTATTTTGGATCAAGATCTTCCTTGCTTGGACCCTTTGTAAGTTTCTTTCATGCTTTTATGCATTTTTAAGCATAAAATTCAAACAGTGTTTGACTTTCTGCTTTGACCAGTCTTTGGTCAACACAAAGTTCGTTTGAACTTTGCAACGTGAGCGTAATCACGATGGTTATAGTCCCTTGTGACTATACTTACGTATTACCACGTTGATTAGGCGTAGTGACGAGTCATAGTTTCGGTTAAAATGCGTATCTATGTGTATTTTGCAACCAAACTTTTCTTGGGTATCAAAACCTATTTTCTAACTTAGTTAAACATGTTTTAACATGTTTAACTCGTCACTTTTAGTCTAGTGCTTGTATAGGGTCGTAAGATAAGCGGTCTTAACAACCGCTTAGACTTTCGAACCCGACCCGTTTGGTCGATCATTAGGATCCGACCAAGCATATTTGTGACCATAGTTGTATAGGGAATAACCTTCAGAGGTTATACCTTATGGTCACTTAGTTTAATTAGTTGTATGATAGTTAGTTTATATGCCTTAGGTAAATGACCAAAATGCCCTTTTCATGCATAATTGGTAATTAAACATATGTAACTTAAACTTTTGTCATTTAACTGACTATGCAACATATTTAAACATGTTTAGGCATATAATACTTGTCATAGGACTAGTTAGGCGTCTCGAACGCGCTTTGCGCGAACGACGCGTTAAAGTGGCATAAGCTACCTTAATGGGTCGTAACGGGTCGAAAGCACTTAGGTTTAGTTCCGTTTTAGAATGTAGGCTTCGTTAAACCATATCATATGAGTTCCAATACTCATTTGGTTTACAAGACCTCATTATATCCGATCTTCCGATTTAGGTGTCGATTTATTAACTAGGTGATCTGATTACTAGGTGCTACTTGATTTCCTTGTTTTGCTTGAGTTTGTTGAGTTATTTGGATTGAGGATACTTTTCACTTCGATGTGAGTACATAGATCCCCTCTTTTTACATGTTTTGTGGTAACTATGTTGTCACACCCCGACCACGTAAAACAACAAAACGTGGCGGAAACGTCGGGGAGTGTTGTAACAGAATCATTGTTTCATAACACATGGAAACTGAAATATTGTTTTATTGATTAAAAGAGTTACAATGTCTTGACAATCAAAGAAACATAACATAAATAACTAGTCTTGCATCTTTTATTGTCGCTAAGGCCCAAGTCCGCCTAAGTGTGTCTTGATAAATCCTATGCATCATATCCTGAAACACATGTGAAAATAGGTACGTCAGCATAAAAATGACTGTGAGATACATAGGTTTATGAAAATAGGATTCATGACTTATTGTTTAAGAAAATGTTTAGTCATGAACCCTGTAATTTGCTTTGTCTTGTAAATCATTTGGAAAACGATAAGATCAGATGATATGTATAAATAAATGTAAGGTTAAATGAATAACCATGTAAGATGAGTTTGTATAAGATAAGTTGTTTGTAAAACAATGTATTGTGAAAAGTATGTTATTTGTATAAAATGTTATATGTAAAAATTGAAATGATTCAAATAACGCTACGATATGTAATACCATATAATCACTTATATATAGGAAGTACCCGCGGCATATCCACCATGCTTGTATCATATTACACACGCCTCGTTACTTAAATCACTTACTCAAACCAAACCAACAATGTAAGATGTCTATGTTTAAACCAATTGTCAAAAGTCCTTGTATAAACCATGTCAAATGTTGATAGTCCAAAAGTAGTCAAGTAATGTGTAATAAATGTTTATGTCAAGATATAAATCATGCAACGTATAACCAATGTTGAAGATGTTTATGTGTCAAATGTAAATCATGTAATGTGTAACCAAAATGATATGTATGGCTAGTGAAATGCATCAACTAAACCATAAGTGAAATGCACAAAACAAAGTATTGAAGTAAAACTTGGTTTAAATCAAAGTTATGTTTTGTGTAGTAAATGCATGCTATACTGATATAGACATTTATGCGGTATTGTGAAAATTCATACATCCAAGCCTTGCGACAGTCGGATAACCATGTAAAAATGGGTTATCAAAAGAATATGTATTCGGATTCGGTCATTCCTTACGTCCAAACAAACCCGAGATTTCAGGAATGGGATTTGTCAAGTCCTATGGTACCACTACCTACTACCGAGCGGCATGATCGGTGTTAATGAATGTATAGTATAGTATAGTTTAAACAAACCAAATGTCATACCAAAATGTAAGCAAAAATGTAATGTAAAACCATGTACATTGATCCCCTCTTTTTACATGTTTTGTGGTAACTATGTTGTCACACCCCGACCACGTAAAACAACAAAACGTGGCGGAAACGTCGGGGAGTGTTGTAACAGAATCATTGTTTCATAACACATGGAAACTGAAATATTGTTTTATTGATTAAAAGAGTTACAATGTCTTGACAATGAAAGAAACATAACATAAATAACTAGTCTTGCATCTTTTATTGTCGCTAAGGCCCAAGTCCGCCTAAGTGTGTCTTGATAAATCCTATGCATCATATCCTGAAACACATGTGAAAATAGGTACGTCAGCATAAAAATGCCTGTGAGATACATAGGTTTATGAAAATAGGATTCATGACTTATTGTTTAAGAAAATGTTTAGTCATGAACCCTGTAATTTGCTTTGTCTTGTAAATCATTTGGAAAACGATAAGATCAGATGATATGTATAAATAAATGTAAGGTTAAATGAATAACCATGTAAGATGAGTTTGTATAAGATAAGTTGTTTGTAAAACAATGTATTGTGAAAAGTATGTTATTTGTATAAAATGTTATATGTCAAAATTGAAATGATTCAAATAACGCTACGATATGTAATACCATATAATCACTTATATATAGGAAGTACCCGCGGCGTATCCACCATGCTTGTATCATATTACACACGCCTCGTTACTTAAATCACTTACTCAAACCAAACCAATAATGTAAGATGTCTATGTTTAAACCAATTGTCAAAAGTCCTTGTATAAACCATGTCAAATGTTGATAGTCCAAAAGTAGTCAAGTAATGTGTAATAAATGTTTATGTCAAGATGTAAATCATGCAACGTATAACCAATGTTGAAGATGTTTATGTGTCAAATGTAAATCATGTAATGTGTAACCAAAATGATATGTATGGCTAGTGAAATGCATCAATTAAACCATAAGTGAAATGCACAAAACAAAGTATTGAAGTAAAACTTGGTTTAAATCAAAGTTATGTTTTGTGTAGTAAATGCATGCTATACTGATATAGACATTTATGCGGTATTGTGAAAATTCATACATCCAAGCCTTGCGACAGTCGGATAACCATGTAAAAATGGGTTATCAAAAGAATATGTATTCGGATTCGGTCATTCCTTACGTCCAAACAAACCCGAGATTTCAAGAATGGGATTTGTCAAGTCCTATGGTACCACTACCTACTACCGAGCGGCATGATCGGTGTTAATGAATGTATAGTATAGTTTAAACAAACCAAATGTCATACCAAAATGTAAGCAAAAATGTAATGTAAAACCATGTACATAGATCCCCTCTTTTTACATGTTTTGTGGTAACTATGTTGTCACACCCCGACCACGTAAAACAACAAAATGTGGCGGAAACGTCGGGGAGTGTTGTAACAGAATCATTGTTTCATAACACATGGAAACTGAAATATTGTTTTATTGATTAAAAGAGTTACAATGTCTTGACAATCAAAGAAACATAACATAAATAACTAGTCTTGCATCTTTTATTGTCGCTAAGGCCCAAGTCCGCCTAAGTGTATCTTGACAAATCCTAAGCATCATATCCTGAAACACATGTGAAAACAGGTACGTCAGCATAAAAATGCCTATGAGATACATAGGTTTTGTGATAATAGAATTCATGACTTATGTTTATGAAAATGTTTAGTCATGAACCTTGTAATTTGCTTTCTCTTGTAAATCATTTGAAAAGTGATAAATAAACCAAATGATATATATGTATAAAAGAATAATACATGGTTAAGTAAATAACCAAGTAAAATGAGTTTATATCAGATAAGTTGTTTCTAAAACAATGTATTGTGAAAAGTATGTTATTTGTATAAAATGTTATATGTCTAAATTGAAATAATTCAAATAACGCTACGATATGTAATACCATACAAGCACTTATATATAGGAAGTACCAGCGGCGTATCCACCATGCTTGTATCATATTACACACGCCTCGTTACTTAAATCACTTACTCAAACCAAACCACCAAAGTAAAATGTTTATGTATAATCAAATGTCAAAATGTTTGTGTGAAAACCATGTCTAATGTCTATGTCTAATGTAAATCATGAATTGTGTATATCAATGTCAAAATGTTTATGTCTAATGTAAATCATGAATTGTGTATATCAATGTCAAAATGTTTATGTCTAATGTAAATCATGAATTGTGTATATCAATGTCAAAATGTTTATGTCTAATGCAAATCATGTAATGTGTATCCAAAATATCATGTATGGTAAGTGAAATATATCAACTAAACCATATGTAAAATGCACAAAAACAAGGTATTGAAGTAAAACATGGTTTAAATCAAAGTTATGTTTTGTGGAACAAATGCATGCTATACTGATATAAACATCTATGCGGTATTGTGAAAATGCATACATCCAAGCCTTGTGACTGTGGCGATAAACCCCTAAATGAATTTAAAGGTCTATCTGTGTTATGTTTATCGAATTCGGTCATTCCTTCCATCCAAACATACCTAGGATGTCAGGAACGGGAGTTGTCAATTCCTATGGTACCACTACCTACTAACGAATGGCGTGATCAATGTTAATGAATGTATATTGTCCCATTTAAACAAACCAAATGTCATACCAAAATGTACGCATGTGATAAATATCAAATGTACTAAGTATGCAACAAATGAACATACATAGCATGTGATGTGAAATGTATTGTAAAACAATGTACTAAGTATGCACACAATGGACATACATAGCATAAAATATAATGTAAAATGATGTACTAAGTATGCAACAAAGGACATACATAGCAAAAACATAATGGAATCATGTACTATAAATGTACTAATGAACATAACAAGCATATGATATGAAAACATGAAATGCACGAAAGTAACAAGTAGGCACATGTGTTTCACCCCAAAATGTTTGGAAAACAGTAAAAGAGGGGTCTATGTACTCACTTGAGATTGCTCAATAGTCCTAGGATAACCACCAAGAAAAGCTAGAAGATCACGGAATCAAACGGTACCTAATATAGGTAACTACATTAATAAACCGGACCTAAATCGGAGGATCGGATAGAATGAGGGCTCGTAAACCAAATGAGTATGGGAACTCATGTAATATGGTTTAACAAAGCCCACATACTAAAATGAAACCTAACCTAAGTGCTTACGACCCATTACGACCCGTTTAGGTAGCTTATGCTACTTTAACGCGTCGTTCGCGTAAAACACGTTCGGAACGCCTAACTAGTCCTATGACAAGTAAAATATGCCTTAACATGTCTAATATTGTTGCCAAATCAGTTTAGATGTTAAAAGTTATGTTACATATGCTTAAAATGAATTTTGGCATAAAAAGGGCATTTTGGTAATTTACCTAAGGCATATAAACTACCTATCATACAACTACTTAACGAAGCGACCATAAGGTATAACCTCGGAAGGTTATTCCCTATATACTATGGTCACCTAATGTATTTGGTCGGATCCTAATGATCGACCAAACGGGTCGGCTTCGAAAGTATAAGCGATTGTTTAGATCGCTTACCTTACGACCATATATAAGCACTAAACTAAAAGTGACGAGCTAAGCATGTTAAAACATGCTTAACTAAGTTTAGAAAACAGGTTTGGTATCAAAACAAACAGTTTTGATACCTAAGAGTAGTTTGGTTACAAAATACGCAAGAATACGCATTTTGGCCGAAACTACGACTCGTCACTGAGCCTAGATAACGTGGTAATCAGTAGGTATAGCCACTAGGGACTATAACCATCGTGATTACGCTCACGTTAGGAAGTTCAAACGAACTTCGCGTTGACCATAAACTGGTCAATGCAGAAAGTCAAACATAGTTTGACTTTAACGCTAAACCGAATGAAAAGAATGAAAGAACACTTACAAAGGGTCCCCGCAAGTTTGATCTTCCAAGTAATCTCAGGTAGGAAGTGTATAAACACAACCACTTAGAGAAAAACTCAGAATTCAAGTGGGTTTTGAGTTGGGAACTTGGGGGTATTTATAGGATTCCTTGAACCGTTAAGATCGTTTATCGTAAAACGTGATTCAATCTCATCCCTACACTTGTTGTAACACTAAGGTACTTCAAAATGGCCCCCCATGATCAGGTATCAACATGTGGAAGTGGGTTTTGAGTGCTTAACAGCTGTTAACAGCTGTTAAACTGATTTTTGAATATCTGACATGCTTAGGCGGGCCGCGTAAGGTTTTATGGGGGCTTACGCGGGCCGCCTGAGCCTTCTGATCAGCAAACAACTTTGATAAATGACAGTTTTGGTCCCTGTTGTGTTTTAAGGCCATTTCCGACACGTTTAAGGCTCGTTAAGCCAACTTTAAGGCTCTAAAATGATGCCTAAACATTGTGGACATGAAACATGCACAAAAATATGCCGGATGTTGGTTCGTTTGGTTGTACGATCGCGATGTTCGCTTAATTACGACGGAATGCGCATAAGCGCGAAAAACGATCCAAATTGCGCGACGAATGGATTTTTCTCATGCCAAACACTAAAATAAAATATTTTAGTGCTTACATAAATTTTTGGATGTCCGGATGTATTCAGAACGTAAGTTATGCGCGAAAATGCAAATTTGTGCACTTTTTGACGCTTTTAGTCCCTAGATGACCCAAAAAGTTTATTTTAGCACACCGAACCCCTCAAGGCCTATTTCTAAGCTATGTAAAGGATATTTATGGTATGTTTAACTTATGGTCATGTTCCAGAATGTCTGTTACAGTTCAAATTGGCATACTTTCGCAGTTTGTCAAATTTAGTCCCTGTAAGCGAATATACTTGATTTCGGCATACCAAACCTTCCAAAACTTATTTCTAAGTTATGTAAAGGTTATTTAAGGTATGTTAAGCCTATGTCACTATTCCGGAGTGTTTGTTGCATTAAAATGGTTATATTTACGTATCGGTGCGCGTATAACCTTCCAGAAAGCGATTTAGAGCCCGAAATCGAACAAGAATTGATATGTGCAAATGATACACATATTTATACAAATCCCAAGTATGAAATACAATATTTCATTGGTTTGGTATTTGTTTGATGGCCGTGGAGGCACAGGTGTCACATATGTGAGTACATAGTTCCCCTATTTTACTATTTTCAATTGTTTTGGGGTGATTCATATGTGTTAAATGATTTCGATGTTTTTAACGATGGTTTTAAAAATGATTAATATGGTTTATATAAAACTAATAACGATTTCGATAATGTGAACACACTTGTTGGACGTAATTACATAACGAATGACATTCATTAGTTTTGGCCGAACCGACCAGTATTAGGTTATGGTACCATAGGATCTGACGAATCCCGTTATCAGACTGCACCCATGGTTATGTGTAGGGGTTATGTGGGTAACGACTGAACCTGTTACTTTTTAACTTACCCTTTGGTGGTTTGATTAATACGAGTTAAACAATGGACGAGTTACGAAGGTTTGAATGTTATTAGCGAGGCGACCAAAAGTAGTTTTCACAATTAAAACAAGAATGATTTAAACGATTTGAAATGATTTTTAACGAGTTAACCGAATTGAACAAACGATTGGTTTTTGGTTAGTGTTTAGATAACGGGACGGGTGTAATGTGATGAAAACATGGTAGATACGCCGCTGGTACTTCTTATATATAAGTGTTTTCATCATATTACATACCGTGGCGTTATTTAGTTCACTTGGGTAAACGATTTTGAAACGAGGTCACACAACGACGTTTTCAAAATAATATAAACCATACGAGTTTTACTAACAAGATGATTTACAACTTGGTTTACTTAAACAAATGTTTTGGGTTAAGAATCATGGCTTCGAGATTTTTATAAACTATAACCAATTTGATTTGAGTTGGTTAATTATGTTGCAATACTATACACTTTTCAAAACAAGGTTTTAATGAGGTATTGCAACATGAAAACGAGCCATGAATCCGACACTCTCATAAAACCTATGTGCTCGCCAGCATTTCTTTGCTGACTTTGTTTTTACATATGTTTCAGATGGTGTTGAATGATGTTGATTGCTAGGATGCATGCTCACTTAGGACTGGACGAGGCCTTAGTGACTTAGTAACGATGATAGACTATGTTTAACTTGTTTGTTTTAACTTGAAGACAATGTAAATATTCAATAATCCAATAAAACGAAACTTTTTGAATCCCTAGTTGTGAAACAATAATTCTGTTGCTCCACCCCCCGACGTTTCCGCCGTGGTTTCGTTGTTTTAACGCGGTCGGGGTGTGACATTTTCCAGCCTTACAGCAAGTTCAGCACGGGGCCGTGCTCAGCCTAACACGCCACGTGCCCAGGCTCTGCAGAAATTTTCCCAGTTCAGGTAACTGGCCACGGGGCCATGCTCACTGAACACGCCCCATGGCCAGCCTTCTGTTAAAATCTGTTACTGGCGATCTGACCACGGGGCCATGCCCGGACCAACACAGGGTCGTGGCCAGACGCCCAGTAACATGAAAATTTGTTTTTCAACACCTTTTACACATTCAATCAACCTAAAAGCTTATTTTTGGGACACATTGAGGACAATGTGTAATTTAAGTGGGGGGGGGGGGATGCTAAAACCTTGAATCTTGCAAGTCCTAATAACAAGCCTTACACAAAACTCTATTGGAACCGCTAATCACCCCAATTTTTTTTTTCAAAAAAAATTTCATTTTTTTACTTATCTTGGTTTAATTTGGTAATAACAAGTTCTAAAAAGGTTATATTTTTACAAATTTACAACCGATAGCGTCGTGATAAAAAGAACCAAATAAGAAAATTATGAAAAGGCATGACAAATCTAATTAAAATTTGATTATATATACTTGATCACATTATAAACCCATTCCCTCAACAAGTGAGTTTTGAGCCTTTATTGAGCATGCAAGCATATATCTTTAAACTAAATGCTCATTTTTCGTTCCTTGTGTGAATAGCCGCTCGATTCTTACGACTCTAGAACTTGCCACGATGATACATTCCCGGTCCTTACCAACTTAAACCCAAGTAAGTAAATGATGGAGGCATTAGGACTAACCCATTTTCCTTTCAACACCTTTATTTTCCATTTTTTATCACATACCCAAAATCCCCCTAGTTAACTCCTTTAAGCCTAAACATTTTTATTTCAAAACCCACAAAACAGACACCCTTTACCCACCAAAACCTTTTTTTTTCAAACCCCTTTGTTTTAGTAAAAACTCGGTTATCCTGTGACGTATCCTATAAAAAAATGAAAGTCTTGCAATAAACAAACAAGTTCCTCAAAGAAACCTTGTTTGAATGTGCTTAGTTTGAATAAAAGTCACAAAAACAAAAAGTTTTACGACGACCGACGCTTTTTACGCTTTTCGCCATTTTTACTAACCACTAACCAAAACCACCTACCCTTAGCCCAAGCCTAACCCTTCCCCAAAGTCCTCTTAATATTTACGAAGGTTTTTAGTTAAAAAGGATGAGGATTGATCGCTTGGAAAGCATATGGTAGAAGTAAGTTCCATGTCGGTCTCGAGTGTTTCACAAAAATACATCTTCGGCCGAGTGTTGAGTGATCTCCCGTGAGGTATGTGAACTTGTATATAAATGGAATTTTAAAGAGGCATGTTATGCCCAAATAAGTAATTTCTCTTATAAAATGTTCTAAATAAATCATGATGAATAGGATTATAATAAAATAAAAATAAAACCCAATAAAGATCTTGGATTCCCGACACTCAAGATGAGCCCAAAACTTCTCTTCTACCTCTTCCATTTGGGTGTGTAAAGCCACATATTAAAGAGTTTTTCTTGAGGACAAGGAAAGATTCAAGTGTGGGGGTATTTGATGTGTGCAAAATGTAACATATAAATTACATCAAATAAGTCATAAAACTAACCCTTTTTTGGTACTAATGTTGGAAAAAGTGTGTTTTTGTCTTCCTTTTGAATTTACAGGACCAAATGAGCTTAAACAAACAAAAGGAACAAATATACAGCCAAACCAACACAAATACAAAGAAAAGGAATAAACGTGACATGCCCGACTCCTCAGCAGCATCCCCAAAGCAAAAACAAGACAACAGAAGACTGACCTCGGGGCCGTGCCCAGCCAGACACGGGGGCGTGGTCAGGTTCCGGCAGAAAAGACAAACCTATAGAAGCTTCTACGCCCACCACGGGGGCGTGCCCAGCTCAGCATGGGGCGTGGTTAACGCAAAGATACGCAGAATCTTGCAAAATCTTGATAGTACAGATACGATGCTGACCACGGGGCCGTGCCGACTGGACACGGCGCCGTGTGGGACCCTCTGCTGACAACTGCATTTGCGATGCTACCATGGGGCCTGTGCATGCTATAAATAGGGGTGCTTGGCTCACTTCAAAGGCATCCCTTGGCAAACCACTACTCTCTCACTTAGCCACCACTCCACCACCACTACAACACCAACACCAACCACCATCATCCATCATCCATCTTTAGAGTGTGTAGTAGTCTCGGGATCCAAGATTGAACGTAAGGGTTCTTGCCAATCAAAGGCCATGTTTGGTTAAGCATCTTACATCACTTGGTGAAGACAAGCCTTTTATGTATTACTTTTGATTTTTGATCTTTCGACACTTTTTAGTTGATTTTGTATTAATGACTTTAATAACTAGTTTCTTATGTTGAAAGTGAATTCTTCCTATCATTTTTCCGTGGTGTCTTGGCGTTACTTTACTGTCTATATAAAGTAAAAGATTGCATCATTCATGTTTTTACGGTCTATAAAAAAGCATGTTGACTACCTGGTCAGGGGTTAGGGGAATGGTTTGGTAAGGTTCTTGCCTTGTTCAGTGTATAGATCCTGCAAGTACCTGGTTCAAGCTTACTAGGACCTCCTTCAATGCCCACTGGTATTGGATGGTGGGGGTGCGAATAGCTTGAACCCCTCATATGTAAACAACTATTAATACATTAAACCGGCTTCTTGGGACTGTATCCTTGCTGACTCAAACCACTTAGCCGAGGGTAACGTCACCTTCAAAAGAGAGGCCTACAACTTTTCGCATTAATAACTTAATTAATTATATTTCAATATTCCGACCCTTTGGGATTGTATCCCTGCTGACTCAAACCACTGGGTTAAGGGTAACGTCACCTTCAAAAGAGGGGCCTACTACTATAACTAGGATAATCTCTTAAAAAGTCTGAAAGTGCGAAAATCATCAAAGGATACATTAAAGGCGAGTCAGATCCAAGTGATTCATCTTGTCTATCTGTTTTTTTATTTATTTTCTGAATTTTTAGCTTTTATTTTCATATTTCAAATCATCTCAAAAATTTAGATTGATTAGACGTTGTGTGACAACTGGCATTTCTCCATGTGTTCCGTACAATAATAAACAGTAACCTGTGCTTTAATGACTGTGCATGAATGAATTAACTAGACGAATTAATTTCTGTTTACTGTCATATACATACAAAGGCATTTCATGTTGCAAGATTGTTTATCTTTATTACATGCAACACAGTGTGGTTTACTTAATGCACAGAACAAAGTTAGCACAGTTATCAGACAAACTAGAAGTACTGACGGGAGTTCAGTACTCAGGCAGACATGAAATTAAGACACAGAATGAGCCCTGGAACCAAGTGTTACACTAGAATAGTGTGTAGGAACATAGGGATTACAAAACTGCCTTCCTAGTGATGAATTAGGTACCGGAAAGTGCCAGAAACACACTAAAACTGCAAAATTCTGCAGAAAATAAACAAATTCAGCTTTTAACATCTAAATATAACGCAGAATTATTTTCCTAAGTGTCGGGAATCAAAACTGTCATAAAACATCACATAAAACACACTAAACTGCGCAATTTAGCACTTTAACGAACAGTAACGAAACGAACAACCGGACACTACCCGAAATACCAAATTTTCACTAGAAGCACTGTTTTAGTGTTACGAAGCTAGTTATTGTCACCAAACGTCATAATACATCCTATAAACATATAATACTAATTCTTATACTTGAATCATTAACTTACCATTAGATCCCAACCAAGACCCCCCCCCCCAAGGACGGTTACTACATGGGGTCCCACATGTGATTTTCTTGAATATTTTATAAGGTATGCTTAATTGATATGGGACATAATTACCATTGTGCAATATGTTGTTGGAAAAGCATTGTTATAAACCACAAGACTTAACACTTAAACACTTCATCACTTTCAACTCATCAATATCTTCTTCCTCCCCTTCCTAACTCACGGCTCCAACATCACCATCATCATCTTCATTTTCTAGCCTTCTTCCATACATTTAAAGGTGATCCTAGGGTGTTTCAAGCATATCTAAGAAGGTGGGAAGCCTTGAAAGTGGAAGGATCTCTCATACAAGCTTTTATCCACCTCTTCTTCATCTTGTGATCATCCCTACCCTTGAGCTAGTAGTAGGATCACCTACATCCATTTCTACATCTTATTTTGTTGGTTAAACAATGATACAAGTTAATAATCACGAAGAACACTATGAATCTTGAATATGAAACTTAAACATAAGCTTAAAAATCATAAGAAATCATGTTGTTTAAGTGTTATTATGCTTCTTGATTGTTTATTTCTTATGTTTATGATGTTGATCATCATAATAACCTTGCTAGATGATGATTAAACACATGATCTAGCAAGTATAAGGATGGATCTTGAGGAAATCATAATGATCATCCCTTATGTAAACATGAACTTAGAAGATGAAGTTGTTTTTATGTAAAATGAAGTATGAAACATGTTATAAGACTTGTCGAATGATGATTTCAAAAATAGATTTCTCAAGAAACTAAGTTAAATTACAGGATTTACATAAACTTGGTTCTTAAAGAAACTAATCACATTTTTAGTGGTTAATCAAGTGTAGAAATATATATTTAACAGGAAAAATTCAAGAAGAAATATTTTTAGAAAATCACTTTACAAGTTGTGAAGATCTAAATTCTTCAAGAATGATATTTTTAAATAAATAACCACACTTTAAAGGGTAACTAAGCTTACTAAATACACTAGTAAGTTACTACAAATTTTTACAAAGTTTCAAGTTCATGTCATAGTGTAAATCTCATATTTTTGGCACATGGTAAGTCTTGAATGATTTGTTGATGATTGATGATGATTTATAAAAGAAAATGATATGCTTTGAAAGCATAGAAACCTTCATTTTTAAGGGGAAACAATGGCAAATTTTTTCTAGAAATTAAACACTTAGGAAAATATTTTTAAACAAATATTTACAAGTATATTTTAACCATGATTTTTCATATAAAGTTTTCCATAATTTTTGTTACAAAATTACAAAATATTGGAGGTTGGTTTTTGATAATAAAAGTGACTAAATATGTATTTAGGAGAATATATATTTAAATGTCACCATGTGTGTGCTTATTTGTATATTATGTGTATTAGTTATATTATTTTAGAGCTTGAAATAATATAACTCACCAAAATACCAAGAAATACAATACTAAATATTACCAAAAATTCCAAGAAATAAATATACAAATTATACCCAAAATATTGGAGAAACCGAACAAGGAATATAACTTGCAATAAATATTCCGAAATTAGATTCGTATTGGTAAACGGTATTTTGGAAACCAATAGAACAAAAATATGATTTTCATAAGTATTATAAAATATAACATATTTTTGACAAGAAGAAAATATATTATTTTTGGGTAAGAACAATATATATGTTTTCTTGGAATTATTAGAAGATATATTATTTTTGGGAGAAAATATATATTTTCTTAAATAAACATAGAATACCTTATTTTTGGGTGAAAAATAGATTTATATATATTTTCTAAGTTAAACTTGAAAATATATTATTTTCGAGGATGAAACGAAAATACAATTATTTTTGCCAAAGGAAAAATTATAAATAATTTTTCTATATAAGTTTCTTAAAATATAAACTTTGAGAATATATATTAGAAATATTATTCCGGAAAAATAATACAAAAATTAAGTATAAGAATACCTAATAAACACAATAAGAATACGTATCCTCGTACATATAAATATACACCGGAATACGCCACCAATACTTGGCAAATACACAAGTCTAATATACACAACTATGACTATACCCATCCTTGGGAGAACACATACGCATAACTGCATGATATACCAAGTTAGAATATATTGTTTTAACTAATATTCCAAAATTTAATAAATATAATTTAAGTTAAAATATTTATTATTTTAACAAATAATTATACACTTTGGAATATTATAATATACATCAATGACGTAACTCACAATACACCAAGATTTCCAAAACAAGTCTTAATGAGCAACAAATACAAAGAGTCGTTACACGACCTAAACGTCTAATAAAACATGGCACGTGTGTAAGTAGTTGTATGACTCATAGAAGGACCTTTGAGCATACGAGATAGCAGGACGAAAACTAGTGAGTTCATGTCCCCTTTTTTCTCTTAACTGTTTTTGGTTTTATAACTCTCAGGGGTGGAATACATGTTACGAATGTTCAAATGGTATGATTTGGCTGTGAAATGAACTATTAGATCATGTGAGCATAGATTGAATTTGAAATGCCATTAACTCTCATAAGAAATATGGACAAAGGTTAGATCTAACAGGTACGACCGAGCCCCACTCATGGTCCTTATGTGACCACTTTGAGTGCTTTGGTGTCCCAGTCGAGGTGATTCGACAACTGTCAAGGGTGATTTGACACAGTCAAGGTGATTTGATACGGTCAAGGGAATTTGACCCAGTCAAGGTGAATTTGACACAATCGAGGGGAATTCGACGCAGCCGAGGGGATTCGACGAGGGTATAAGCCTACTCATATTGAGTGTTCCCTATGTCTTCACATACATTAATGTCCTTGCAAAACATTAATTTGATATGTTCATAGATGCTTTTCACACCTGTTTTCAAAGGAGTCTCTCAAACGTTTACAAGTTTATCAGTATTTATACAAAACGCATGAACTCGCTCAACTTTTGTTGATGTTTTCAAAATTACATGTATTTCAGGAAACAAGTTGGATCTTGGGCGCTGGTGTTGTTTCGGGATATGAATAACAAGTTTAGATGTCATCCACTTTTGTTCGTTTGTAACTTAATCAGAGGTTGTGTCTTTTGAAACTTAATTGACTGGTGTTTGTAATATTTTAAACTTTATTAATGGATGAACATCATTTCGATCATATAGTTGTTTATTATAATTGAATGCAATGGTATTGAACAAGTCACATATCATACGCTTTCACAAAAGTCAGGGTGTGACACGTTGAGGATAAACCGCTACTAAAAGCTCTTGTGTCCTTGGACGACCTCGGTATCTTACTAACACTATATTACGTTCACGATGGGTGCACTTGCCCAAGTGTGTGTTTAGTGTTAGTAAAATATCGTGTTTTATACATTAAAAACTTGATTAATGCGTAAAATTGGCTCAAAATATTAATAAAATCATATTGCACTCGACACACATCAGGTATTTATAGTGTTTCATGAACTTCAAAGATCATTACAAGTGTAAATGTGTTCTCCAAGGAATGATCCACACGATATATGTGTTAGGAACTGATTACGGGGCTTGTTGGACTCTTTACTTGGTCCCCAACAAGGAAACAAGCAGCTAAAACCATCAAACTAGCTGTTTTAAACAATAAAACAGGTTCTGCCAGCTCCAGCTCTCACTCCCTACGACCAAGTAAGCTCTGTGGGTCGCTCCCAGCGAGCCAGTGCAGATCAGCACTTTCTGATTTTGGCAGAAATGGTCCCTTCAGCTCCGAAACTTGTTTTTCGATGCGTTTAACCCCCGTTAACCCAATTTCAAGGCTTTATAAGGATGTTAAAGCATAGGGGACTTGAAATATGCTTGGAAATATCATAGATGTTGGTTCGTTTGGTTGTACGATCGCGTTTTTCGGTTAATTACGACGAAACTCGAACGGACGCGAAAACTATCCAAATTACGTGACGAATGGTATTTTTGCATTCCCATTCACTAAATTATAATATTTTAATGATTACAAAATTTATTTGGATGTCCGAATATGGTTAGAACGCAAGATGTGCACGAATTTGCATACTTTCGCAGTTTTGATGCTTTTAGTCCCTATGATCAAATAAGCATATTTTCACATACCGAATGTCACAACCCCCGGCCCCTAATCACCTGGGAACGGGCGACCATGAGCCAGTATCAGTCATATCGGTGTTTATCAGTTTGGCAGTGGAATTTACATCAGGACCGTAGTTAGGAAATATTTTATCAGAGTAAAATACCATATTTTTATAATATTAATACATGGGAAATTCCCAAGTTTCCATTACAAACATGTTTATAGGGATAAACCCTAATTTATTTAAGTAAACCATCTTCTTTATTTAGGTAACTTTTATAGTCACTTTTCCAAGCCTTCAGTGTTGTCCAGCTGGCTTCATATTGGCTTTAACATTTTGTTACCTGAAACGCGTTTAAAAACATCTTGTCAGTGGGAAATACTGGTGAGTGAATCCCAATTTAATCAAAACAGGTTTTATCATTTTACAGCATTGAGGGTGATCTCGCAATTACATTTGTTTATATTTCTACTTTAATTACCACCCACGGTACTGTCAACCCGACTTGTGGTCATTTTACTACTCACAGTGTAGTAACAAATTTTGTATACAAAACCCCAACATACCGACGATAATTGTAGAATACAAATACTCAATCACTGTTAAATATAATTTAAAACCATTGAGGTTTTCTAAAAGCAGTTTATAAAAAGAAGGATTACTCACATTGCTACTTTAGGTATTTATCCTGTGATTTCCTGGTTATAATCTATTAATTAAACAATGCACACGCGTTAGTATAATAACCCAATTTACATTAGTTATACCCTCCCCGAGACAGAACTCCAACGACTACGTCGGGCAGAGCCTCGACAGTCGTTACGGAGCACTAGATCAATCGGGCAGCGTATCTAATATGTAACCGGGGGTTATGATACTTACATCGAGGCAGAATTTCGTTACTTTAGTGGGTATAATACCTGGAGATTAATTTTGTTATAGAGAAATTGAGAGGGATCGAGAAAGATTTGAGCGAGTTGGACTGAATGCCGATGGCATCCATTTATAGGGTCTGATCGACCCTTTGTCGCGCCCCGCGAAAGAAAACAAAGGGGCCTTCGTGCCCCGCGACGTAGGTCGGGTAGGCCCTAGCCTTGTCTGTCACACGCATAGTTTCGACACGAGGCTGTCACGTGGCAGCTCAGGGGCTCACCTGGTGGACCATCTCTCGCGCCCCGCGTAAGCCGAAGCCAAAGTCTTCGCGGCCCGCGAGTGCCACAAGCATTTTGATTTTATTTAATAATTACAAAATTAAAGATATTTAGGGCCATTTTAAGTATACGGGGTGTATTTTAGGACGTATAGGGGTGTTCTAAACAAAATTTTGGAGATTTGTTATATCCTCCCCGCCTTGTTTAGAACTCGTCCTCGAGGTCTACTGGAACAGGTGTGGGTATTTCTTCTGCAACTCTGATTCAAGCTCCCATGTGTATTCTGGTCCTCTCTTGGAATCCCATTTCACTTTGACTAGAACTAGTCTCTTGTGTTTGAGATTCTGGACTTTTCTATCTTCAATCTGTAGAGGCTTATCTACAAACTTAAGTTTCTCGTTTACCTCTATATCCTTAAGAGGTACCACTAATGATTCATCGGCTAAGCACTTCTTGAGATTACATACATGGAATACATCATGTATTCCTGCCATTTCCTCTGGCAGTTGTAGCTGATAAGCTACTTGTCGCAACCCCCGATCCCTTATCTGTCCCGGGAACGGGCGGACGCGAACTCAGAATTTCGGTGGTATCAGCTTGTTAATTTGGCAGCGGAAATTACATCAGGACCGTAGTTAGGAAATGTTTATCAGAGTAAAACCACCATATTTGATATTAATAATCACATGGGTAAAACCCAAGTTTCTTATTACAATACGTTTATAGGGATAAACCCTATTTTATTGAATTTAAAACATCGTCTTTTAGGTAACTTTTATAACCACATTTTTCCCAATCCTTCAGTGCTCTCCAGCTGGCTTTTTACTAATTGGCTGTCACATTGTGTTACCTGAAACGCGTTTTAAAAACATTTGTCAGTGGGAAATACTGGTGAGTGAATCCCAGTTTAATCAAGAAACATTTTATCAATTAAAACAGTATTGAGAGCGATCACATTGTTTATTTCTACACAATTACTCATTCAGTACTGTCAATCCTGACTGGTGGGTCAAATTACACATTGGCTAACTCGTTGTCCAATGGTAACGTGTTGTCGTCCCGACTTACTACTCACAGTGTAGTAAATTTTGTATACAAAACCCCAACATACCGGCAGTAATTGAAGAACTACAAAGACTCAATCACTGCTAAATTGCATTGTAAAATAGTTAAGGTTTTGTAAAAACTGTTTACAAAAAGGTTAACAAAAAGAGGATAAACTCACATTGCTATCTTAGACTTCGCGTAAGGGTTTCTTGGGATTAATCTATAATTTTCACAAATGTACATAGGTTAGTATAATAACCCTTTGAAAATATTAATGATACCCTCCCCGAGACGGTATTCAAACAACTATGTCGGGCAGAACCACGACAGTTGTTACGGAACCCTAAATCAACCGGGCAGCGTATCTAATACGAAACTGGGGTTATAATACTTACAACGGAGCAGAACTTCGCTAATTAGGGGGATATAATACCCGTGTATTACTTATACTACTCAGAATTTCATTAAGAAAGAAAAGAAATGAACGAGGAATACTGAAACCCGATGCCTCCTTTATATAGTGTTGAACTTGACTCTCTCGCGGCCCGCGTAACATGAGAGTAAGGCTTACGCAGCCCGCGTTGACTCCAGGTCAACGTGTAGCCCATCCGGATCACTATGTAGGCTCGACATGTGTTGGGCCACGTGGCCGCACCAGGCTGCGCCACTATTCTGATCTCACGCGGCCCGCGTAAGCTTAGGGGGAATCTTACGCGGCCCGTCTAAACTAAAGAAACCAACGAAATCAGTTTCCAACCTTGATACTGCTCGTGTAAGGTTGGGGTGGGTCCTACGCGGCCCGCCTCAGCTTAAAAATTAGGTTTTTATTTATTTTAAATTTTATTTAATGTATTTCGGGCTCGGTTTTCACATACTGGGTATATTTAAAGACATATTGAGACATTTTAAAATATACTAGGATGTCGGAATTTATTATGAGAGTGTCGGTTTATTGAGGATTGTTACATTCTCCCCACCTTATTTTAGAGCTCGTCCTCGAGATCTACTGGAACAAGTGAGGATATTTCCTTTGCATTTCTGATTCAAGCTCCCATGTGTACTCAGGGCCTCTTTTGGAGTCCCACTTCACTTTGACTAAAACTAGTCTCTTGTGCTTGAGATTCTTAACTTTCCTGTCTTCAATCTGTAGAGGTCTTTCTACAAATTTGAGTTGTTCATTTACCTCTATATCCTTAAGAGGTACTATTAGGGATTCATTAGCTAATCATTTCTTGAGATTAGATACATGAAACACATCATGTATTCCTGCCATCTCCTCTGGCAGTTCTAGCTGATAAGCTACAGGTCCTATTCTTCTAATAATCTCAATAGGTCCAACATACCTGGGACTTAGCTTTCCCCGTTTGATGAATCTTAGTACTCCTTTCCAAGGAGAGACTTTCAATAATACTTTATCTCCTACTTTAAATTCCAATGGCTTGCATCGGTTATCAGCATAAATCTTCTGTCGATCACGTGCTGCTTTCAGTGTTTCCTTGACTTGAATAATCTTGTCAGTTGTTTCTTGTACTATCTCAGGTCCAAATAGTTTATTTTCCCCAATTTCTGCCCAACAGACTGGGGTTCGGCACTTTCGTCCATAAAGTGCTTCGAATGGTGCAGCATTGATACTTGTGTGATAACTATTGTTATAAGAAAATTCTATTAAAGGTAAGTGATCATCCCAATTACCTCCGAAATCAATTACACAAGCTCTAAGCATGTCCTCCATTGTCTGAATTGTCCTTTCACTTTGTCCGTCCGTTTGAGGATGGTAAGTTGTGCTTAGATTTAACTTGGTTCCCATTGCCTTTTGGAAACTTGACCAAAAATGAGAGGTAAATCGGCTATCTCTATCAGAAACGATTGATAAAGGAATTCCATGTAAAGAAACAATTTCATTTACATATAACGTAGCTAACTGTTCCATACTGAAAGTTTCCTTCATAGGTAGGAAATGAGCTGACTTGGTTAACCTATCTACAATCACCCAGATTGTATCATTGCCTTTCTTTGTTTTGGGTAATTTAGTGACAAAATCCATTGTTATCAATTCCCATTTCCATGCTGGCATTTCTAACTGTTGTAGAAATCCTGAGGGTTTCTGGTGTTCAGCTTTGACTTGTGAACAAGTTAAACATTTAGAAACATAGACTGCTATGTCATTTTTCATTCCTATCCACCAGAAATTTTTCCTTAAATCCTGGTTCATTTTATCATTTCCTGGATGCATAGTATATTTAGACTTATGGGCTTCTTCTAATATACGATGACGTAGGTTTCCTAATTTAGGTATCCACATTCTCTTCTTATGGAATCTCCAAATTCCATCTGTTCCTTGTTCTAATTCCTTAATCAAACCTTTTAATTTTTCAGTTTCATCCTTGATTACTGATTCTTGTGCTTCTCTTATCTGATTATTTAAATCTACTTGAAGATTTAATTTAAGAGAACGTACCCTTTTTGGCTTTTCATGATACTTTCGACTTAAAGCATCTGCCACTACATTTGCTTTTCCTTCATGATACTGGATATCACAATCATAATCACTAAGCATTTCCATCCAGCGTCTTTGTCTCATATTTAACTCCTTCTGCTTGAAAACATACCTTAAACTCTTATGATCGGTGAATACAGTAAACTTACTACCATAAAGGTAATGTCTCCAAATCTTAAGAGCAAAAATTATAGCTCCTAACTCTAAATCATGGGTTGAATAATTTTCTTCATGATTCTTAAGTTATCGAGATGCATAGGCTATAACCTTTTGGCGTTGCATTAATACACATCCATAACCTAATTTGGAAGCGTCACAATAGACTACAAAGTCTTCAATTCCTTCTGGTAACGCTAATATGGGTGTATGGGTTAATTTATGCTTAAGAATTCTAAATGCTTCTTCTTGTTTTGGTCCCCATTCAAACTTAACAGATTTACAGGTTAGCTTAGTTAAGGGAATGGCTATTCTAGAAAAATCTTGAATAAATCTTCTATAATAACCGGCCAACCCTAAGAAACTTCTAACCTCGGTTGGTGATTCAGGGGTTTTCCATTTAGTTATCGCCTCGATCTATGTGGGATCTACATGAATTCCTTCATGATTGACTTGGTATCCAAGAAACTGTACCTGTTCTAACCAAAATTCGCACTTGGAAAATTTAGCATAAAGCTTTTCCTTTCTTAATACACTTAAAAGTGCGTGCAAATGCTTTGCATGATCCTCTTTATTCTTAGAATAAATTAGAATATCATCTATGAATACAATTATGAATTTATCCAAATATGGCTTACATATTCGGTTCATCATGTCCATAAATGCAGCTGGGGCATTGGTTAAACCAAATGGGATGACAGTAAATTCATAATGGCCATACCTTGTTCTGAATGCGGTTTTAGGAATATCCTCTTCCTGTACCTTTAATTGATGATATCCTGACCTTAAATCTGTCACACCCTGGCTTTGCGGAAGCGTGGGTTTATTTTGGTGTGACTTTTTAATACCATAGCATAATCACAACAATGCTATATGAAAATAAAACCATGATGTTCATCCATTTAACAAGTTTTAAAAGTTAACATGACAACATTGTTTAAAAGTTAACACTTAACACCGATTACAACCATAACATAATTAGAAACTTGTTCATGAAACACAACCAACAGACATGAATAAAACACAGTTTAAGACTTGTGACCCGTCCAGGCAAAGGTCACATTTCCTAAACTGGGATGACATCATTACTCCTATGCAGCGTGACGACAGTGCATACCATGCCAGATCCCTTAATTTCCTGAAATACATGTAAGTTGAAAAATCAACAAAAAGTTGAGCGAGTTCTTGTAAAAGTGAGTATGTATAAATCGTTGTAATATGTCTGTATGTATGAAAATCCCTGGTATGTAGCAATTAAGGAAAAAGAAAGAGATCACCATTGGGTTGCAAATTTTTGCGTCGGGCTCATAGTCACCCCAAGGTCCGTACAGTGGGCCTGGAGTTGGGCTCGCTACACCCAGATAGATCTACTGCATCATGACCCTCGGTCCTACAATGAGGATTAATGGCCTCTAGTTCCAGCCTACCCACTCACATGATCTAAGTAGTAAACCCTCCTTAAGCTAACCATACCATATATAAAAGTATCCGTAATTACTGTAACATGTATTCCACCCCCGAAGTATAAAAACTGAAAATAGTTAAGAGAAAAGGGGGACATGAACTCACTGAAGTGCGTATCCAGACACGTCAATCTCCAAATCAATCCGCTGCGTGACGACCTACACGTACTAATTCCTATTAGACGGATGGGCCGTGCCTTGGCTTATGGTTTAACGTTTGATTGGAGAAATAGTTAGGTAACTATTCCGTATTCACACTTCTTATTTATTTTATAAGTGTATTCCTTCCCAAGGATGGGGGTTTTATTACATGTTTGCTTTATAATTCCGAGAATATATTTTTAAGTCTCACTTGAAAAATATATTTTAAATCACTTGTCTAAAATATTCTAACTCCAAAATATACATATTTTTCCGAAAAATATTATATTTTACTTCATACCATTTCCAAAATAATACTTTATCAAAATACACATTTAAGAGTATTTTCCGAAAATACATAAGTTAAATTTTAAAGTTCGCGTTGTAATAACAATACCGGTGTAACTTAAATATTTATTTGTGAGAGCGTTGGTATTATTTTGGAGTTGAAACTTTGTAATATTATCACGTTATATTATTTTTATCATAAAAATAATATATCTGGTTCACAAAATAATCACATAATCACACAAGCGTTTTATTATGAAATATATATTCTAAATATATATTTAACCAGTTTTATTTTCGAAAATCCACCTCCGACACTTTGTAATTTTTGAAATAAAAATCATGGCGAAGTTTATTTTGAAAACAAAGTTAAAAATATATTTTGTAAACATTTGTTTAGAAAAATATTTCTAAGTGTTATATTTCTGGAAAAATTTCGCCAGAGTTTCCTCTGTAACTGGAGGTGTCCACGCTTACAAGCGTATCATTTTCTTTTCAAAATTTCAATCAACGATCATCAATCAACAATATAAATATTTATTCATCAAACTAGACAAAATATGAATAATCATAAACTCATGAACTTGAATGTTTTGTAAAAATATGTAGTAACTTTCAAACGTATTTAATAGATCTTGTTATCTTTAAAAATAAAATTAGTTTCTTAAAAAAACTTTATTTTTAAAGATCTTGAAGTTTCACAACTTCTAGTCATGATTTACCAAAATATTTCTTGTTAAACTTTCTTGTGACACAAGTGTTTACACACTTGTTTATTCACTAAAATACTTTTAGTTTATGTAAGGTCTGGGTTTTAACAAATCTTGCATCTTTCACTTGGTTCTTCCGAAAAACCACTTGTAGATCTTTAGATCTACATGTTTAGAGTCTTATTTTACAAGAAAATTTTTATTTATTCAAGTTCATGTCTCATGGATGGAAAGTTTCATCATCTTTCATAACTAACACTAACATACTACTAGTTCATGTTCTTGAACATGATCTAGTATGGTTAGATGATGATCAATCCCACTCTTAGTAACAAACAACATCAATTAATCACAATCATACAAGATTCATAAGATTTACACATGTATCTTCTTTTTATCCACCATTAATCACTTATGTTCAAGACTTTATGTTATGTTCTTTAGTGTTCTTAACTTTCAACCATTAAATCACTTATTAACCACCATAAACAAGATCAAGATGATGTTTAGAGGCACTTACTACTAGCACAAGGCTAGGGAAGAAACAAGACGTAAATGTGGTGGATAAAAGAAATCTAGAGAGGTTCTTGCACTTCCGAAAGCACCGAGCTTGATTGTATGATCTTTAACACCTTTGGGTATGTATGGTTTGCTTGTAGGAGGCTTGATGGTGGCGGTTTGGTGGTGTGGTGGTGGCGGACGGACAAGAGAGAAAGAGAGAGCAAGAGTTGTTGAGTGTTTTGTGAAAATGAAAGTGATTAACTCTTGAGTTTACTTATAAACCAACTTCCTATTATCCAACATATATTGTGTCATCTAGATACTAAACATGGGGGATTAAAATAATCAAAGAATTGTGGGGTGTGTCCCCACTCCACAAACCGGTTCGCAAGGGGGGGGGGGTTTATGGGGTTGGATTTCAAGTCTTTAGTTACTAATTAGTTAGATTAAAATGGTTAAGTAAGAGATTTAAGTGTGTAATCAAATATAAAGGGTGTTAGGGTGTTCGGGGACCCTAACTAGCTCAGAAAAGTATAAAATATGTATTTGGCAATTTTTTTGTGTTCCGGGTAAAGTCCGGTTGTTCGGTTGGATATTGATCCGTTAAAGTGTTAAATAAGCTTTAAAGTGTCGTTTATATTATTTTTAGTGACACATTAATTTACCAACACTTTGGAAAGTGTCTAGGACTATTTTACCAAGTTTTTGCACTTTACTAGTTTGTTAAAAGCTGAATTTTGGTTACTAGTGCAGAATTCTGCAATTAATGTATGTTTTAGGCACTTCCGGGCACTATAACTATCACCTAGTGACGCAGTTTAATGATTCTCACCTCCCTACACTCCCTACTAGTGTAGAAATCTACTCCCGGCTCATACTGGCCTCAGAACAATGTCTGTTTTGGTGCTGGTAATGTCAGCATGTTTACTGGGTTATCCGTTTAGTGTGCTAACTGTGCTTTTGTGCATCAAAGTTGTCACAAATGTTTGTGTGTAAGTAATAGAGTGACAATAAAAAATGTGATGCATAAGTATGTATGTATCAGAAATCAAGAAGCAGTTTAACCACAATTGTAAGTAAGCACAGTAATTAAGCATTAATTAAATATTAATTAATTGTAAGGATACCTGGTTTTGTGAGGGTTGTCACATTCTCCCCCCGTTAGAGAAATTTCGTCCCGAAATTTTAGGCTCTGCTTCTAGTTGCAGGGGTCTTAGGAAATAAATGGGTGTATTTCTCTTTCATACGATCCTCACGTTCCCACGTGAATTCTGGCCCATGCCTTGCATTCCATCGAACTTTGACGAGTTTGACACTACTCCTTCGTGATTTGTTAATTTTCCAATCTGTAACCTCAACGGGTTCTTCAGTGAAGTGGAGCGTGTCGTCGATATGAACTTCGTCAGCAGGAATGATCACTGTCTCCTGTGTTGGACTCTTCCTCAAATTTGATACATGGAATGTATCGTGAACACCATTGAGTTCAGCAGGTAGGTCCAACTTGTAGGCTACAAGCCCAATCCTTTGCAGTATTCTGAAAGGGCCAATGTAACGCGGATTCAACTTCCCACGCTTTCTGAAGCGTGCCACACCCTTCCAGGGTGAAACTTTTAATAAAACCATATCCCCAACTTGAAACTCCAAAGGTTTCCTCTTCGGATTTGCATAGGCTTTCTGTCTGTCGCGAGCCGCCTCGATGCGCTTTCGAATCTGAGCAATCTTGTCTGTCGTCTCTTGGACTATTTCGGGACCAACAAGTTGTCTATCACCCGCATCAGCCCAGCACAGTGGTGATCAACACTTGCTTCCATAAAGAGCTTCAAATGGCGCGGCTCCAATGCTCGTGTGGTAGCTGTTGTTGTATGAAAATTCGACTAACGGTAAATGATTATCCCAGCTACCACCTATGTCCATTACACATGCTCTTAGCATATCCTCCAATGTCTGAATAGTTCGTTCACTTTGGCCATCAGTTTGTGGGTGAAATGCAGTACTTAGATTCAACTGTGAGCCAAAAGCTTCTTGGAAGGATTGCCAAATCCTTGATATGAAGCGTCCATCTCTATCAGAGATGATCGAGAGAGGCACTCCATGACGTGCAACAATCTCTCGCATGTATATTTCCGCAAGTTTACTAGTGTTATCCTTCTCTTTGATTGGCAGGAAGTGCGCAGACTTGGTTAGACGGTCTACTACTACCCAAATTGTATCATGGCCTCTGGGCGTCTTTGGCAGCTTTGTTATGAAATCCATCGAAATTTGTTCCCATTTCCATTTGGGGATTTCAGGTTGCTGTAGAAGACCTGAGGGCTTCTGGTATTCGGCCTTTACCTTTGCACACGTTAAACACTTACTAACATACATTGCAACATCGCCTTTCATCCTAGGCCACCAGTAGAAATCCTTGAGGTCCTGGTACATCTTATCCGCACCGGGATGAATTGAGTACCGCGACTTGTGGGCTTCATAAAAAATAACCTTCCTCAAACCACCAAACAGAGGAACCCAAATCTGTTTCATGAAGCATAAAGTTCCTTCCTCGTTTGGTATTAACTGATTCTCCATCCCACCGAGATATTCGTCCTCAATATTCCTTTCTTTCAAAGCTTCTCTCTGCGCGGCACGAATGCACAAAGAGAGGTCTGTCTGGACAATCATTGCCAAAGCCCTAACCCTTATGGGCTTGATCCTCTCTTTCCGACTCAGGGCATCAGCGACCACATTTGCTTTCCCTGGGTGGTATTTGATCTCGCAATCATAATCATTCAACATTTCTACCCAGCGTCTTTGCCTCATGTTGAGTTCCTTCTGATCGAATATGTGCTGTAAGCTTTTGTGATCAGTATAAATTGTACATCGCGTACCATACAAATAGTGTCTCCAAATCTTCAACGCAAATACCACCGCGCCTAACTCCAAGTCATGCGTGGTAAAGTTTCTCTCGTGAATCTTCAACTGGCGTGACGCATAAGCTATAACTCTCTGGCGCTGCATCAGCACGCAACCCAAGCCCTGACGCGAGGCGTCACAATATACCACGAAGTCATCTGTTCCTTCGGGTAGCGATAGTATCGGTGCGTCACAAAGTTTGTTCTTCAACAACTGAAACGCTTCTTCTTGCTTGTCACTCCAATCAAACTTTTTGTCTTTCTATGTGAGCGCGGTCAGAGGTTGAGCGATTTTAGAGAAATCCTCAATGAATCTTCGATAATAACCCGCCAAACCTAAGAACTGCCGAATCTCGGTTGGCGTTTTTGGAGTCTCCCAATTCTTGATTGCCTCGATCTTTGTTGGATCAACATGGATTCCATTTCCATTAAACACGTGTCCAAGGAATTGGACTTCACGCAGCCAGAACTCGCACTTCGAGAACTTGGCGTATAATTTCTCCTTCTTGAGTAGTTCTAGAATGGCTCTTAAGTGTTGTTCGTGCTCGTCCTTCGTCCTCGAGTAGATTAAAATGTCATCAATAAACACGATCACGAACTTGTCGAGGTACGGCTTGCAAACTCTATTCATTAGATCCATAAAAACCGCCGGTGCGTTCATCAACCCAAACGGCATGACCAGAAACTCGTAATGTCCGTAACGAGTCCTAAAGGCCATTTTCGGGATACTTTTCTCTTGTATCCTTAGTTGATGATATCCTGATCGAAGGTCAATTTTTGAATAAAAGCTCGAACCTTGCAGCTGATCAAATTGGTCATCGATTCTCGGCAAAGGATATCTGTTCTTGATAGTCAACTTGTTAAGCTCACGGTAGTCTATACACATACGGAAACTACCATCCTTCTTTTTAACAAACAGAACCGGAGCTCCCCCGGGTGAGAAGCTTGGCCTGATGAATCCTTTGTCCAATAGCTCCTGGAGTTGTGTCGACAACTCCTGCATCTCCGATGGCGCAAGTCTATAGGGTGCCTTGGCCACAGGCGCGGCGCCTGGAACCAAATCAATGTGAAACTCGACTTGTCGCTGCGGCGGTGATCCTGGCAAGTCTTCTGGAAAGACTTCAGGATATTCTTTTACTATAGGAATGTCTTCGATCTTTGGCTCGGTAGCTTCTTTATCCACGATGTGTGCTAAGAATGCAACACATCCCTTCTGTAAACACTTTCTAGCTTTCAGACAGCTAATAATCCTCAGCGGCGTATCATGCTTCTCTCCGTGCACTACGATTGTTTCTTCATCCGACACAGGGATGCGGATGGTCTTCTCGTGGCAAACAATATCGGCCTTGTTGCTGGACAACCAATCCATTCCCACTACCACATCAAAGCTTCCCAACTCGACAGGTAGCAGGTCTAGCGTAAATTCGTGTCCTCCCAATTCTATCGCGCATCCTCTTATAACTTCACCCGTTTCAACTAGTTTCCCATTCGCCAATTCAATCGAGTATGGAATGTCTAACTTACTAGGTGTCAACCCAAGTATATTCTTAAATTCTAATGATATGAAACTATAATCGGCACCGGTATCAAACAGAACAGATGCAAAATGTTGGTTTATAGAGAACGTACCGGTGACAACGTTTGGATCTTGGCGCGCTTCCCATGCGCCGATGTTAAACACTCTTCCACGGGCTTCATTCAGCTTTGGGCATTCCCTCTTAAAGTGCCCAACATCTCCACAATTAAAGCATCCTGGCCCTTGGCCATTTCCATTCCCAGCTTGAGTGTTGTTTTGGTTGCGATTTCCATTACCAGCTTGATTCGCAACGTTTCCACGGTTTCCAATTCCTCCATTGTTTCCTTGCGGGCGGTTCCCATTACCACCCCGGTTGTTGTTCCTATTACCAAAACCTCCTTGGCCTCCCCGGCCAGCACTAACCCAGCAAGTATCCTTCAAGTGGCCAATTTTCCCACAAACTTCACATGTTTTTGGTCCGCACCGGCCAGTATGATGGCGCTGGCATGTGTTACACTTGGGCAGTGTGCCCATATAACCCTTTCCTTTGTTCTCAACACCGGTTGCAGCTCTAGCCGGTGTGCTTGATTCACCCTTCTTGCTCACACTTGAGGTACCTTGCTTGAAATTGGAAAATTTTCGCTTGTTTTCCCCAGACGACTCCACGTGAGTCTCTTTCTTCTTTGGTTCATAGATGGAGAATTTGTTCAACCTAATGGCCTCTTCAGTGAGCGCCACACTTAGGTCGATGGCTTCTGTGATTGTCGCGGGCTTGGACGTGGTAACCATACTCATTATCTGGGGAGCCAATCCCCAGATGAACCTCTCAATACGTTTAAACTCTGGTGTGACCATGTACGGTACAACGTGGGATAAATCATGAAATCTTTCAACGTATTCCGCAATCTTGGGACCATCCATCCTTAAATGCCAGAATTCAGTTTCTAGCCTTTGTATTTCAGCACGCGAGCAATACTTCTTTCTCATCAATTCTTTTAACTCGGCCCATGTTAACGCATAAGCAGCAGCTTCTCCTAAAGTCTGCACTTGTAAGTTCCACCATGATAGGGCTCCATCCAGAAACAGCCCTGAGATGTAGGTTACCTATTGATCGGGAGCGCATTTGCTCATTCTTAAGACAGAGTCTGTTTTCTCAGCCCACCTCATGAACGCAACAGCACCTCCGGTGCCGTCGAAGTTAACGGGCTTGCAATCGAGGAACTGCTTGTAAGTGCACCCTGCACATACGTTAAAATTTACAATTGGTATTAGCGGACGTGCTATAAGTACCCAAATGTATGGTAATATGTCTCAAGTCACTTGACATAACCATGAGGCGGGTTGTTGTTGCCGTTGTTGCTTGAATGGCTCCCGCTCGTTCCTCCTTGTAAGGCTGCATACTGTGCTATGGCGGCAGCAATGATTCCTTGGAGTTCCGCCTCCGAAGTGGGCATGCGCATCTCGCGTCTTGGTGGCATCTTCTAAAAGATGATCATGTAGGTCAGGTCATAGTGAGTAAATAACATACGCGTACGTAATAACATTCATTCATCACATGTTATAAATTAACCAAGCACATAACATCTCATGTTATAAAATTGAAACAATCAATCCAACATCACATATAGTGAGAATACTGCGATTGCGCTATCATAAACCGAGACCACAATACAATGTTTTACAAGTTTCATAACTGTATCGTACAACACAAGTGGCTAAGGGCCACATCGCCCTTGTCTGAACTAACTAGTCATATACAACAACCAAAAACTAACTATCAAAAGTCATGACATCAAAATGCGGTCTCCAAAATGCTGTATAGTCGGCACAATCGTAATCTTCTCACCAAAAGTCTACCTGCATAAAACCAAAAATATGCCTATGCTGATGGCGGCGGAGGAGGAGGAAAATGAGAATAGAGTAAGCGACGCATATGTAACCAGTCCTCCTCCATAGCGCGATAGGCGCGCAACAAGTATGCTATCTGCTGCTTAGGAGTCCAAAAGCGAGCGGCAGAATCGGGGGATAGTGGGCGTGGAGGGTGCGGTGCTGCAAATGAGGATTGACAATGACAAGGTGGGTGTGGAGCTGACTCCAAAACCTGAATACGACGCGTCAATGCGTCCTGCTGTATCATCAAAGAAACGAGGATATCCTCCGTAGAGTGCCTAACATAGTACTGTTGGTAAGGATCAGACAATGGCATAATAGGGGGCGTAGTCCATAAAAATGGCTCGCTCGATGGTGCAGTGGGTAGTGCAACAGAAGAAAACTGTGATGTGAACGGTAAGGATGATGGCAGCACAGGGGGAACAAAAGTAGGATGAGAAATCTGGGGTATGAACTGGCTGCCTCCTGCCATGAAAGGTGTATGACCAAATGGCTGTCGTGATGAACCCTCCCCAGGACGTGGTGGAGGGATGTCCTGGAGATAGGTGATCAGGAGATCTGTGTGGTGTGCATCTGTGGTGTGTGGGGGAATCAGGGGAATATCAGTGTGTGCCGAAACAGGTGTGACGGGTACCACGTGTGGTGGGTAATCGTCATCATCATCAATCCACCCATTGTGGGTGTCGGCATAACGTGGATCTACATAAGCAGCAAAAGGTGCACGGTCAAGCAGTACCGGCATAGGATCAGGAAAGGGTGCAACAACAGGATCCTCTATCAAGAGTGGAGCGTCAACAGCAGCGTCAGCAACATGATCATCCTCCAACGGTGGAGCAACAACAGGATGATCGGCAATAGGTATGTCATCAACAAAAGGGGCAACACCGGGTGCATCGTCATGAACAGGGTCATACTCTAACGCAGGATCAGGAGTGACGGCTGGCTCAGGGGCCACGACAGGCTCCGGGTCAACCAAATCCATGTCAAAGTCAGCGGGATCATCAAACAAAGGATCGGTAGGGGCTACAGGCTCCTCTAGGGGCTGGTCTAAGTGAATGAACTCTATATCCTGGTCAGGATCAAAACCAGGGGGAAAGATGGGGTCTAAATCATCGTCAATATCGTGATCAAACTCGAAGTCGTGTGTGGGAGAAGGTGCAGCTGATAACGCCATGTCTGGGTCGGCGTCATGAGGGTGATGTTGCACTCCCTGAGTGTGCAAAGATGCGGACGCGATAGACTCAAGGGAATCTGGGACAGGTGAATTAGCAGATGCCTCCTCAAAAGGGGCCTCAGCGATGGGAAGAATATCATCAGCAGCAATAGGGGCCCCGCCCTCATAGTCAGCCTCCAGCGGAACCTCCTCAAACAGATCGATGTCGTCGTTAGAAATGACATCGAGGGGCATATCAACAACTGGATAAACAGCAAGTGGTATAGGAGCAAGGATCACCGCAAGTGGTAAGTCCCCGTCAGGAAGGCCATCAGCAGGCTCTACTCTAACGTCCGGCAGCGTGAACGGCTGGAAATCGTCGTCATCGGTGCTGGTGGTATCTGAGGTATACACCTCTCGCTCAGATGGAACCTCGTCATCTGAAAAAACTGCCATAGGATCTAAGGTATCTGAAACTCCCGTGTCTGATGAGGATGGCATGATATCTGTAACACAATCACATATATGCACATATATCAATCATAAAGTCAAATAAGCATTTAAGTCACAATAATGCAAGTAAGCAATCCTCCTAGTCTTCCCAGACTAACTCCCTGGTCTCTAAGACCAACCTCCCAGTCTGTAAGACTAAATCCCTGGTCTATACGATCAATCCTCCCTCAGTCTCTAAGTCTGAATCCCTGGTCTATACGATCAATCCTCCCTCAGTCTCTAAGACTGAATCCCTGGTCTATACGACCAATCCTCCCTCAGTCTCTAAGACTGAATCCCTGGTCTATACGACCAATCCTCCCTCAGTCTCTAGGACTGATCCTCCCTCAGTCTCTAGGACTGAAATAATATTTCTGATAAGTGTATTTGTGCCCTTTTTGTTTTGTAAAAACGGTTTGTGCCCTGGATCTGGACGTTTAGTGTATGCAATTTAAAAATGTTTTCATGAGAGCCCTAGTGATCATAGTCTAGACTCGAGAAGGAATCCTAGTTCGCTATGATCGATGCTCTGATACCAAGCTATCACACCCTGTCTTTGCGGAAGCGTGGGTTTATTTTAGTGTGACTTTTTAATACCATAGCATAATCACAACAATGCTATATGAAAATAAAACCATGATGTTCATCCATTTAACAAGTTTTAAAAGTTAACATGACAACATTGTTTAAAAGTTAACACTTAACACCGATTACAACCATGACATAATTAGAAACTTGTTCATGAAACACAACCAACAGACATGAATAAAACACAGTTTAAGACTTGTGACCCGTCCAGGCAAAGGTCACATTTCCTAATCTGGGATGACATCATTACTCCTACGCAGCGTGACGACAGTGCATACCAGGCCAGATCCCTTAATTTCCTGAAATACATGTAAGTTGAAAAATCAACAAAAAGTTGAGCGAGTTCATGTAAAACTGAGTATGTATAAACCGTTGTAATATGTCTGTATGTAAGAAAATCCCTGGTATGTAGCAATTAAGGAAAAAGAAAGAGATCACCATTGGGTTGCAAAGCCAATGATATGTGTGAAGTGCTGTAGGAAGACTCAAACCTAGCAGATTTTTGCGTCGGACTCATAGTCACCCCAAGGTCCGTACAGTGGGCCTGGAGTTGGGCTCGCTACACCCAGATAGATCTACCGCATCATGACCCTCGGTCCTACAATGAGGATTAATGGCCTCTAGTTCCAGCCTACCCACTCACATGATCTAAGTAGTAAACCCTCCTTAAGCTAACCATACCATGTATAAAAGTATCCGTAATTACTGTAACATGTATTCCACCCCCGAAGTATAAAAACTGAAAACAGTTAAGAGAAAAGGGGGACATGAGCTCACTGAAGTGCGTATCCAGACACGTCAATCTCCAAATCAATCCGCTGCGTGACGACCTACACGTACTAATTCCTATTAGACGGATGGGCCGTGCCTTGGCTTAAGGTTTAACGTTTGATTGGAGAAATAGTTGGGTAACTATTCCGTATTCACACTTCTTATTTATTTTATAAATGTATTCCTTCCCAAAGATGGGGGGTTTTATTACATGTTTGCTTTATAATTCCGAGAATATATTTTTAAGTCTCACTTGAAAAATATATTTTAAATCATTTGTCTAAAATATTCTAACTCCAAAATATACATATTTTTCCCAAAATTATTATATTTTACTTCATACCATTTCCAAAATAATACTTTATCAAAATACACATTTAAGAGTATTTTCCGAAAATACATAAGTTACATTTTAAAGTTCGCGTTGTAATAACAATACCGGTGTAACTTAAATATTTATTTGTGAGAGCGTTGGTATTATTTTGGAGTTGAAACTTTGTAATATTATCACGTTATATTATTTTTATCCTAAAAATAATATATCTGGTTCACAAAATAATCACATAATCACACAAGCGTTTTATTATGAAATATATATTCTAAATATATATTTAACCAGTTTTATTTACGAAAATCCACCTCCGACACTTTGTAATTTTTGAAATAAAAATCATGGCGAAGTTTATTTTGAAAACAAAGTTAAAAATATATTTTGTAAACATTTGTTTAGAAAAATATTTCTAAGTGTTATATTTCTGGAAAAATTTCGCCAGAGTTTCCTCTGTAACTGGAGGTGTCCATGCTTACAAGCGTATAATTTTCTTTTCAAAATTTCAATCAACGATCATCAATCAACAATATAAATATTTATTCATCAAACGAGACAAAATATGAATAATAATAAACTCATGAACTTGAATGTTTTGTAAAAATATGTAGTAACTTTCTAACGTATTTAATAGATCTTGTTATCTTTAAAAATAAAATTAGTTTCTTAAAAAAAACTTTATTTTTAAAGATCTTGAAGTTTCACAACTTCTAGTCATGATTTACCAAAATATTTCATGTTAAACTTTCTTGTGACACAAGTGTTTACACACTTGTTTATTCACTAAAATGCTTTTAGCTTATGTAAGGTCTGGGTTTTAACAAATCTTGCATCTTTCACATGGTTCTTCCGAAAAACCACTTGTAGATCTTTAGATCTACATGTTTAGAGTCTTATTTTACAAGAAAAATTTTATTTATTCAAGTTCATGTCTCATGGATGGAAAGTTTCATCATCTTTCATAACTAACAATAACATACTACTAGTTCATGTTCTTGAACATGATCAAGTATGGTTAGATGATGATCAATCCCACTCTTAGTAACAAACAACATCAAATAATCACAATCATACAAGATTCATAAGATTTACACATGTATCTTCTTTTTATCCACCATTAATCACTTATGTTCAAGACTTTATGTTATGTTCTTTAGTGTTCTTAACTTTCAACCATTAAATCACTTATTAACCACCATAAACAAGATCAAGATGATGTTTAGAGGCACTTACTACTAGCACAAGGCTAGGGAAGAAACAAGACGTAAATGTGGTGGATAAAAGAAATCTAGAGAGGTTCTTGCACTTCCGAAAGCACCGAGCTTGATTGTATGATCTTTAACACCTTTGGGTATGTATGGTTTGCTTGTAGGAGGCTTGATGGTGGCGGTTTGGTGGTGTGGTGGTGGCGGACGGACAAGAGAGAAAGAGAGAGCAAGAGTTGTTGAGTGTTTTGTGAAAATGAAAGTGATTAACTCTTGAGTTTACTTATAAACCAACTTCCTATTATCAAACATATATTGTGTCATCTAGATACAAAACATGGGGGATTAAAATAATCAAAGAATTGTGGGGTATGTCCCCACTCCACAAACCGGTTCGCAAGGGGGGGGGGTATGGGGTTGGATTTCAAGTCTTTAGTTACTAATTAGTTAGATTAAAATGGTTAAGTTAGAGATTTAAGTGTGTAATCAAATATAAAGGGTGTTAGGGCGTTCGGGGACCCTAACTAGCTCAGAAAAGTATAAAATATGTATTTGGCAATTTTTTTGTGTTCCGGGTAAAGTCCGGTTGTTCGGTTGGATATCGATCCGTTAAAGTGTTAAATAAGCTTTAAAGTGTCGTTTATATTATTTTTAGTGACACATTAATTTACCAACACTTTGGAAAGTGTCTAGGACTATTTTACCAAGTTTTTGGACTTTACTAGTTTGTTAAAAGCTGAATTTTGGTTACTAGTGCAGAATTCTACAATTAAGGTATGTTTTATGCACTTCCGGGCACTATAACTATCACCTAGTGACGCAGTTTAATGATTCTCACCTCCCTACACTCCCTACTAGTGTAGAAATCTACTCCCGGCTCATACTGGCCTCAGAACAATGTCTGTTTTGGTGCTGGTAATGTCAGCATTTTACTGGGTTATCCGTTTAGTGTGCTAACTGTGCTTTTGTGCATCAAAGTTGTCACAAATGTTTGTGTGTAAGTAATAGAGTGACAGTATAAAATGTGATGCATAAGTATGTATGTATCAGAAATCAAGAAGCTGTTTAACCACAATTGTAAGTAAGCACAGTAATAAAGCATTAATTAAACATTAATTAATTGTACGGATACCTGGTTTTGTGAGGGTTGTCACAAAATCGATTTTAGAGAAAAATCGAGCTCCTTGTAGTTGATCAAACAGATCATCGATTCTTGGTAATGGGTACCGATTCTTAATCGTGACCTTGTTTAATTAACGGTAGTCAATGCACATACGCATTGATCCGTCCTTCTTTTTAACGAATAAGATTGGTGCTCCCCACGGTGACGAACTTGGCTGTATGAATCCTTTCTCCAACAACTCATCTAATTGTTTCTTTAATTCTTGCATTTCAGCGGGTGCCAAACGGTAAGGTGCTTTGGCAATCGGTGCTGTTCCTGGTATTAAATGGATTCTGAATTCAACTTCTCTATCTGGAGGTTGCCCTGGCAATTCTTCTGGGAATACATCTGAAAACTGAGATACTACTGGAATATCTTTTAGTTCTTTTCCTTTAGTGTTAGTGATTATAGAAATCAAATACACTAATGATCCTTTTCTTATATAACTTGTAGTTTTCATCACAGAAATGAAATTTGTAGATCTAGATGGTTTATCTCCTTTAATTGTGATATTTTCACATTTTGGTGAATTTACTTGAATTGACTTTTGATCACATAAAATACTGGCTTTATTGGTTATTAACCAATCCATTCCTAATACAACATCAAATCCTGCCAGATTCATGGGATAAAGATTTGCAAAAAATTTCTGATTTAAAATTTCTATTCTTGCTCCCTGCAAGATTTCATAAATCCTAACGGTTTCTCCATTAGCTGTTTCTACTAAGCATTCTTGTGGTAGTTTAGTTAATGACTGATTTATAAGATTTTGCAAAATGATGTATTAATAAAACTTTGATTTGCACCAGAGTCAAATAATACTTTAGCAAAGACATCATTAACTAAAAACGTACCAGCTATGACATCTGGAATCATCTTGGCTTCATCTGCAGTCAGAACAAATGCTCTAGCATTTTCAGTATTCTTGTTGTCTATACCTGGAGCTAATTTTGGGCAATTAGGCTTGATATGACCTTATTCTCCGCAGTTGTAACATATCCTGTTGTTAGCTTTCTTCCTGCAGTTTTCTTCCTTGTGTCCTGATATTTTGCAAAAGTTACAGTATATGGGGCATCTTCCTGAATGCTTTCTTTTGCAATACCTACAGAAGGGTGCAGAGGTAGAACCTACATTTCTCCCACGGTTAGAATTTCCAGAACGAAATTCTTGTGTGAGCTTCTGGGTTAGGTTCCTCCTTTGATCCTCTTCTCGTGTACGGACTAATTCATCTGTCAAGGTATTTGCTAGTTCTACAGCTTCTTCTATGGTTTGAGATCTAGCTGCCTTGACTACGTGTCTTATCTCCCCAATTAATCCCCAGATATAACGGGAGATTAATACTGGTTCGGATGAAGCAAGGGTTGGTACTATTCTAGCATATTCGAAGAATAATTTAGTGTATCCCTTACTATCTACACCAGTCATCCTAAGGTTTAGGAATTTGTTTGCTATCTGTCCCTTCTCATTGGGTGGGCAGAATTTCCTTTCTACCTTGTCCTTAAATTCTTCCCATTCCATATTGTAAGTTCTTTCACTTCCTCTTGATTGGAGGATAGTGTTCCACCATTCTAGTGCTGAATTTTTAAACAGATTAGAAGCAAACATTATCTTATCTTCTTCAGCACACTTGCTTATTCTTAAGACTGCCTCAGTTTTCTCTATCCAGCGTAGGGTTGCAATGGCCCCTTCGTTGCCCGAGAATTCCATTGGTTTACAAGACCAGAATTCTTTATAAGAACAACCGCAAGGCACGGTTCTTCTCCTTTTGGGAATGGGCACTTGTAGTATGGGTCCATTGTTCACGCTGTTTTCTGGTTCAATTGGTCGCTTACTGCTATGCTTACTTTTATTATTCGCTTCTTGAATCGTTTGAATAATAAATGGCATTGCATCTATAATTCCTTGTGCCACTATATGTTGAACGACACTATTATCCATTTGGTTTCCATTGTTATTGATGCTCGGATTCTCATTAACTACGTTAATGTTACTCTGGTTATCGTTATTCAGATTTCCTTGATTTCCTTCGTCGGCCATCTGAATTTTAAACATTTATCCCGTATTAATATCACAAAATAATATTAATATAGTCAATCACATGACACGCATTTTTTCCAAAAGCGTCGATCATTGCGACTTTACTCTATTCATATACTATTATGCATCTATTACATACTAGTACTGAAATAAAATTACAATACCAACTGAAATAGAATTACACTAATAGTAATAGGCATCCATACACACATATATATTATTATTATTATTACTATTATCGTTTTACTATTCTCACATTCACGGATATGGATTTATCCAAAAATCCATACTGCGCTCGTCGTATTTCCATACGAGTCGCTCTCCCACCTGTCGCATTCTCTCACTGCTTTCTAAAATTTCCTCACCAAATTTCCTAAGTTCTTGCACGTTTTCTGCACTCATTGGGGGTGCAGGTTCTAGGACTGGGTTCGAAATCTGGGGTGCGGGTTCCTGATATGGGGGAGAAAGTGCCTGAAATCGGTAAGGATCTTCTAAGATCTACCTAATGTAGTCATCATGGTAATAGGGATCTAAAGGATCCAAACCTGGGTAGGCTCCTATGTTCTGTATAGGTGTGTCTTCATGGATCGAATGACGTTGCACAAAGTCCTTATTGTCATCCCACCAGGGATCGTAATTTGGGTCTAGGGGGTTTGGTGCTGGTACTCTAGGGATTTCTTCCGGATTAAAGTCATGCATCTCCACTTGGTTTTCAGGGTTTTCTATCTCCATAGGTTGATCAGGGATTGACAATTGTGGTTGGGGTGCTATTATTTGTTCCGGACTTGGGTCAGCAGCAGTTGTAGCTAGGATATGGAAATTAGCTAGGCTTCTATTAAGCATATCCTACGTATGGGCATCTGTCTCTCGCTTAACGGTTGCTAAGGCTCTTTGCTGTTGCAATTTTCGCATTCTTTTCCTACGTGAAATGCTTCCTTACTGAACCATCCTCTCTTTTTATGAGGGAACGGTTCTTCCGACTGAGCTTTAAAGGCAAACATCCCTTCTTCCTGATCAGCAGAATACCCCGAAAGGGCAGGCTGTGAAGAGGTACCTTCACTCCTAGGTGAATCAGACAACTGACAACACATGTCTGAGGGTCCTTGATCACTCATACTGTAAACTAACAAATAGTCAAATAACACAAAACACATAATCACATAAATTATTTCCTAACACAAAATTTAGATTTTAAGTGTCAGCAGAACACTTCTTTGGCTTAGACTAGTGGCTAGGCACTGATACCACCTTCTGTCGCAACCCCCGATCCCTTATCTGTCCCGGGAACGGGCGGACGCGAACTCCGAATTTCGGTGGTATCAGCTTGTTAATTTGGCAGCGGAAATTACATCAGGACCGTAGTTAGGAAATGTTTATCAAAGTAAAACCACCATATTTGATATTAATAATCACATGGGTAAAACCCAAGTTTCTTATTACAATACGTTTATAGGGATAAACCCTATTTTATTGAATTTAAAACATCGTCTTTTAGGTAACTTTTGTAGCCACATTTTTCTCAAGCCTTCAGTGCTCTCCAGCTGGCTTTTTACTAATTGACTGTCACATTGTGTTACCTGAAACGCGTTTTAAAAACATTTGTCAGTGGGAAATACTGGTGAGTGAATCCCAGTTTAATCAAGAAACATTTTATCAATTAAAACAGTATTGAGAGCGATCATATTGTTTATTTCTACACAATTACTCATTCAGTACTGTCAATCCTGACTGGTGGGTCAAATTACACATTGGATAACTCGTTGTCCAATGGTAACATGTTGTCGTCCCGACTTACTACTCACAGTGTAGTAAATTTTGTATACAAAACCCCAACATACCGGCAGTAATTGAAGAACTACAAAGACTCAATCATTGCTAAATTGCATTGTAAAATAGTTAAGGTTTTGTAAAAACTGTTTACAAAAAGGTTAACAAAAAGAGGATAAACTCACATTGCTATCTTAGACTTCGCGTAAGGGTTTCTTGGGATTAATCTATAATTTTCACAAATGTACATAGGTTAGTATAATAACCCTTTGAAAATATTAATGATACCCTCCCCGAGATGGTATTCCAACAACTACGTCGGGCAGAACCACGACAGTTGTTACGGAACCCTAAATCAATCGGGCACCGTATCTAATACGAAACTGGGGTTATAATACTTACAACGGAGCAGAACTTCGCTAATTAGGGGGATATAATACCCGTGTATTACTTATACTACTCAGAATTTCGTTAAGAAAGAAAAGAAATGAACGAGGAATACTGAAACCCGATGCCTCCTTTATATAGTGCTGAACTTGACTCTCTCGCGGGCCGCGTAACATGAGAGTAAGGCTTACGCGGCCCGCGTTGACTCCAGGTCAACCTGTAGCCCATCCGGATCACTATGTAGGCTCGACATGTGTTGGGCCACGTGGCCGCACCAGGCTGCGCCACTATTCTGATCTCACGCGGCCCGCGTAAGCTTAGGGGGAATCTTACGCGACCCGCCTAAACAAAAGAAACCAAAGAAATCAGTTTCCAACCTTGATACTGCCCGCGTAAGGTTGGGGTGGGTCCTACGCGGCCCGCCTCAGCTTAAAAATCAGGTTTTTATTTATTTTAAATGCTATTTAATGTATTTCGGGCTCGGTTTTCACATACGGGGTATATTTAAAGACATATTGAGACATTTTAAAATATACTAGGATGTCGGAATTTATTATGAGAGTGTCGGTTTATTGAGGATTGTTACACTACTGGTCCTATTCTTCTAATAATCTCAAAGGGTCTAACATACCTAGGGCTTAGCTTTCCTCTTTTGATGAATCTTACCACTCTTTTCCAAGGAGAAACCTTTAATAATACCTTGTCTCCTACTTGAAATTCGAATGGCTTTCGCCTGTTATTAGCATAACTCTTTTGACAATCGCGTGCTGCTTTTAGTCTTTCCTTGACTTGAATAATCTTGTTTGTTGTCTCATGTACTACCTCGGGTCCAGACAATTGCTTTTCTCCAATTTCTGCCCAACAGACTGGAGTTCGGCACTTTCGTCCATAAAGTGCTTCGAATGGTGCAGCATTGATACTGGTATGATAGCTGTTTTTGTAGGAAAATTCTATCAATGGTAAATGATCATCCCAATCTTCCATTGTCTGAATTGTCCTTTCGCTTTGTCCATCCGTTTGAGGATGATAAGCTGTGCTTAGATTTAACTTGGTTCCCATTGCTTTTTGGAAACATATCCAAAAAAATGAGAAGTAAAACGGCTATCTTTATTAGAAACAATTGATAAAGGAATACCATCTAATAAAACTATTTCACTTACATACAACTTGGCTAAGTGTTCCATACTGAAGGTTTCCTTCATTGGTAGGAAATGAGCAGACTTAGTTAACCTGTCTACAATCACCTAGATTGTATTATTACCTTTTCGTGTCTTAGGTAATTTGGTAACAAAGTCCATTGTTATCAATTCCCATTTTCATATTGGCATTTCTAATTTCTGCAACAAACCTGAGGGTTTCTGATGTTCAGCTTTAACCTGTGAACAAGTTAGACGCTTAGCAACATAAGCTGCTATATCCTTTTTCATTCCTATCCACCAGAAATTCTTTCTTAAGTCTTGATACATCTTATCACTTCCAGGATGTATCGTATACTTAGACTTATGGGATTCTTCTAATATTTGGTGGCGTAGGTTTCCTAGTTTGGGTATCCACATCCTCTTCTTATGGAATCTCCATATTCCATCTGTTCCTTGTTCTAATTCCTTAATCATTCCTTTCAATTTTTCAGTATCATCCTTGATTACTGATTCATGTACTTCTCTAATTTGTTCATTTAAATCTATCTGCAGATTTAATTTAAGAGAACGTACTCTTTTTGGCTTTTCGTGATACTTTCGACTTAAAGCATCCGCTACTACATTAGCCTTTCCTGCATGATCCTGGATATTACAATCATAATCACTAAGAAATTCCATCCAGCGTCTCTGTCTCATATTTAACTCTTTTTGCTCGAAAACATATCTTAAACTTTTATGATTGGTAAAGATGGTAAACTTACTACCGTAAAGGTAATGTCTCCAAATTTTCAGGGCAAAAATTATGGCTCCTAATTCTAGATCGTGGGTTGAATAATTTTCTTCATGTTTCTTAAGTTGTCTAGACGCATAGGCTATCACCTTTTGACGTTGCATCAACACACATCCATAACCTCACTTAGAAGCGTCACAATAGACTACAAAGTGTTTAGTTCCTTCTGGTAATGCTAATATGGGTGTGTTGGTTAATCTTTGCTTAAGAATTCTAAAGGCTTCTTATTGTTTTGGTCCCCATTCAAACTTAACAGACTTACAGGTCAGTTTTGTTAAGGGAATGGCTATTCTAGAAAAATCTCAGATAAACTGTCTATAATAACCGGCCAGTCCTAGAAAACTTCTAACCTCTGTTGGCGACTCATGGGTTTTCCATTTAGTAATTGCCTCGATCTTTGTGGGATCCACATGAATTCCTTCATGATTAACTAAATGTCCAAGAAATTGCACTTCTTCTAACCAAAACTCACATTTCGAAAATTTAGCATAAAGCTTTTCTTTTCTCAATAAACTTAGGAGTGCATGAAGATGCGCTGCATGTTCCTCTTTACTATTAGAGTAAATGAGAATATCATCTATAAAGACAATTATGAATTTATCCAAATATGGCTTACATATTCGGTTCATCATGTCCATAAATGCGGCTGGGCATTGGTTAGACCAAATGGCATGACAGTAAATTCATAATGGCCATACCTTGTTCTGAGAGCGGTCTTAAGAATGTCCTCTTCCTGTACTTTTAATTGATGATATCCAGAGCGTAAATCGATCTTAGAAAAGAATTGAGCTCCTTGCAATTGATCAAACAAATCATCGATTCTCGGTAATGGGTACCAATTTTTAATCGTGATCTTATTCAATTCTCGGTAATCAATGCACATACGCATTGACCCGTCTTTCTTCTTGATGAACAAAATTGGTGCTCCCCATGGCGATGAACTAGGCTGTATGAAACCTTTTTTCCAAAATTTCATCTAACTGTTTCTTCAGCTCTTGCATTTCTGTTGGTGCCAAACGGTAAGGTGCCTTGGCAATTGGTGTTGTCCCTGGTAGTAGGTGAATTCTGAATTCGACTTCCCTGTCCGGCAGTAGTCCTGGTAACTCTTCTGGAAAAACATCTGGAAACTGAGATACTATAGGAATATCTTTTAATTCTTTTCCTTTAGTGTTAATGATTATGGAAATCATATACACTAATGATCCTTTTCTTGCACAAGTTGCTGTTTTCATCACATAGATGAATTTTGTGGATCGAGTTGGCTTATCACCTTTAATTGTGATCTTTTCACCTTTTGGTGAATTTACTTGTATCGACTTTTGATCACATAGAATACTGGCTTTATTGGCTACTAACCAATCCATTCCTAATACAATATAAAATCCTGCCAGATTCATTGGATAAAGATTTGCAATAAACTTTTGATTTAAAAATTATATTCTTACTCCCTGCAAGATTTCAGTGATCTTAATGGATTCTCCATTTGCGGTCTCTACTAGACATTCTTGTGGAAGTTTAGTTAATGGATGATTGAGAAGTTTGTAAAATGAAGTATTAATAAAACTTTGGTTCGCACCAGAGTCAAATAATACTTTAGCAAAAACATCATTAACTAAAAACGTACCGGCAATCACGTCCGGAATCATTTTGGCTTCTTCGGCTGTCAGAACAAATGCTCTAGCATTCTTAGTAGTCTTGTTGTTCGTGGCTGGAGCTAGTTTCGGGCAGTTTGGCTTAATATGCCCTTTTTCTCCACAATTGAAGCATACTCCGTTACTCGGTTTCTTCCTATAGTATTCTTCCTTGTGTCCTGGTATCTTGCAAAAATTGTAGTAGGTGGAGCATCTTCCTGAATGCTTCTTCTTGCAGGCCTTACAATAAGGTGCGGAAGTAGAACCTACATTTCTCCCACGATTGGAATTTCCATAACGAAATTCTTGGGTAAGCCTTTGAGTTAGGTTCTTTCTCTGGTTTTCTTCTTGGGTACGTACTAGTTCATCAGTCAAGGTATTTGCTAGTTCTACAGCTTCTTCTATAGTTTGTGATCTAGCTGCCTTGACTACATGTCTAATCTCACTGATAAATCCCCAGATGTAATGGGAGATTAATACTGGTTCTGTTGGCACTATCCTAGCATATTCAAAGAATACAGTAGTGTAACCCTTACAGTCTACCACGTGTTAATATTACAAAACAGGATTTAATGCGAACAGTCATACAAACAGCACATTGATCAAAATCGTCGTGCATTGTGACATTTACTCTATTTTATATATCTATATCTATTACAAACACAACTGGAATTTGAAATACAATACTAGTATGCATCAGTAGCTATTGGTTTATCTATATATACATATATATATATATATATATATGTACATATATATATATATATATAGGACAAAGATCCGTTAGGAACCACCCTTTATTGCGAGAACCGCGAGAACCAATGTGAACACAACCAAAAATGCCTAAAAATAGCTAAAAAGCACACAATTTTTTTTTTAATATTTTTTAAAAAAAATCGCTACTTTTAGTAGCCAAAAAAAATTTTTAATTTTTTTTTGCTACTAAAAGTAGCGATTTCAACATAAAAATATTAAAAAAAAAATAGATTTTTTTAGGTTTTTTGGGGGTTTAGTTTTTAACATTTTAGCTTGGGGGGTGGGGGGTTTACGTTTTTGGGGGGTGGGGGAGGGGGGTTTAGGTTTTTTTTTGGGCGGGGGGGGGGGGGGGGGTTAGGTTTTGGGGGGGTGGGGGTTAGGTTTTTTTAGGTTTTTTTAGCTATTTTAGGTTGTGTTCACATTGGTTCTCGCAATAAAGGTGGTTCTCGCATGAACCTTACCCTATATATATATATATACTGATAGGGGTTCATCCAGTATTGCATATTACGCTTGGCATATTTCCAAACGAGCCTATCCCCTATTTGTCTTATCCTCTCACTTTCATCTAACAACTCCTCACCAAAGGTGCGAAGTTCTTGCACGTTCTCGGTGCTCATGGGTGGTGCGGGTGCTGGTATTAGGTCATGGTATTGTGGCATTGGTTCTCCGTAAGGGTATGAGTTTTCTAAAATCTCTCGAATATATTGGTCATTGTCAAAATATGGATCTAGAGGGTCAAGGTTTGGGTAGGGTGCTACTGGGTTTTGCATGGGTTCCTCTTATGGGTGGAGTTCTGAGTAATCCCTATGGTCGTCAAACCAGGGGTCATAGTCTGGAGGATGGGGTGCTGGGACTCTAGGGATTTCTGCTGGGTCTAAAGCAGGTGCTGGAATCTGGTCTACTGGGTTTGGTTCAATTTCCATGGGTTGTGTTGGAAATAAGGGTAATGGTTGTGGTGCTATGATTTGTTCTAGATTCGGGTCTGCAGCTGTGGTAGCTAGTATATGGAAATTAGCCAATTGTCTATTAATTATATCCTGGGTTTGAGCATTCATCTCCCTATTCGCGGCTGCTAAAGCTCTTTGCTGCTGTAACTTCCTCATTCTTTTCCTACGCTCGTGAGCTCCCCGACTGAACCATCCTCTCTTTTTGGTAGGGAATGGCTCTTCGTATTGCGCCTTGAAAATGAATATCCCTTCTTCGGTGTCAGTTGAATACACCGAGGGGGTTGGCTGGGAAGAAGTTCCTTCATCTTTAGGGGAACTAGACAGTTGACGATATGCGTCTGACGGACCTTGATCGCTCATACTATAAACTAACAAATTGTCAAATAACACAAAACAATAATATACAGATATGCACGTTGATGTGTGCAAAATGCAACATATAAATTACATCAAATGTGGCATAAAACTAACCCTTTTTAGTACTAATGTTGGAAAAAGTGTGTTTTTGTCTTCCTTTTGTATTTTCAGGATTAAATGAGCCCAAATGAACAAAAGAAACAAAAATGCAGACAAATCTAACAATAATACAAGAAAATGAATAAACGTGGCATGTCCGACCCCTCGACAGCATCTCCCCAAGCAAAAACAAGAGAACAGAAGGCTGAACATGCCCCGTGCTCAGTGAACACGGGGGGCGTGCCCAAGTGTGTGCAGAAAAGACAAAGTTGTAGAAGCTTCTATCACCCACCACGGGGGCGTGCCCAGCGGACACGGGGCCATGGTCAACGCAAAGATTCGCAGAATCTAGGCAAATCTTGATAGTACAGATACGCTTCTGCACACGGGGTCGTGGTCAACTAATGCAGACAAACTGCATTTAATGAAGAAAGAGAAGACGGGTGGACACGGGGCCGTGTCCGGGCCTCTGTGCAGGCTATAAATAGGTTTGCTTGGCTCACTTGAAAACCATCCCTTAACAAACAACCTCTCTCACACTTCACTCACCCACCACCACCATCACAACCCACATCCACCACCATCATCCATCATCCATCGTCCATCATAGAATGTGTGAGTAGTCTCGGGATCCAAGATTGATCGTAAGAGTTATTGACAATCAAAGGCCATGTTTACCAAACTCTCTTCCATCACTTGGTGAAGACAAGTGTTTAGTGTAATACTTTTTTTTAATCTTTTCGCACTTTTTATTTGGTTATGTATTAATGACTTTAATAACTAGTTTCTTATGTTGAAGGTGAATTTTCCGTATCATTTGTCCGTGGTGTCTTAGCGTTAATTTACTGTCTATATAAAATAAAAGATTTACGCCATTCATATCTCCACGGTCTATATGGAGATATGTTGGCTACCTGGTCGGGGATTAAGGGAATGGTTTGGTAAGAGTCTTGCCTTGTTCAGTGTATAGATCCTGCAAGGACCTGGGTCAATTTTAGTAGGACCTCCTTCAATACCCACTGGTATTGGATGGCGGGGGTCCCAACTCATTGATCCCTCATATGTAAACTAGTATTAAAACTTTAACCCGGCTATTTAGGATTGTATCCCTGCTGACTCAAACTACTTAGCCGAGGGTAACGTCACCTTCAAAAGAGGGGCCTACCACATTATGCATTAATAACTTAATTAATTATCTTTCAATAATCCAACCCTTTAGGATTGTATCCTTGCTGACTCAAACTACTGGGTTGAGGGTAACGTCACCTTTAAAAGAGGGGCCTACTACTATAACTAAGATAATCTCTTAAAAAGTGCAAAAGTGCAAAAGTGCGAAAATAATCAAAGGTTACACTAAAGGCGAGTCGGATCCAAGTGATTCATCTTGTCTATCTGTTTTATTTTTATTTTTAATTTTCAGCATTTTTAGTTTTTATTTTCTAGTTTAAAACCTTTTTTTCTAAATTTTGATTTGATTAGACGTTGAGGATAAACCGGTATTAAAAGCTCTTGTGTCCTTGGACGACCTCGGTATCTTACCAACGCTATACTACGCTCACGATGGGTGCACTTGCCCATATGTGTGTTTAGTGTTAGTAAAATATCGTGTTTTATAAATTTAAAACTTTACTAAAGTGTAAAAAGGGCTAAAAATATACTTAAATATATATACACGACCGCACACATCACACGTAATCCCATAGATTATTTCCTAACATAATGTATAAAATTTTGGTGTCAGCAGAACACTTCTGTGGCTGAAATCAGTGGCTGTAGCTCTGATACCACTCTCTGTCACAACCCCCGGCCCTTAATCACCTTGGAACAGGCGGCCACGAGCCAGTATCAGTGGTATCGGTGTTTATCAGTTTGGCAGCGGAATTTACATTAAGACCGTAGTTAGGAAATATTTTATCAGAGTAAAAAATACCACATTTTTATAATATTAATACATGGGAACGAAGTCATCAAATTACTTGACGCCGGACTTATTTACCCTATCTCCGATAGTCCTTGGGTAAGTCCCGTCCAAGTAGTCCCAAAGAAAGGAGGTATGACGGTAATAACTAATGAGAAAAATGAACTGATACCAACGAGATCCGTCACAGGATGGAGGGTATGTATAGACTATCGTCGATTAAATGAACCCACAAGGAAAGATCACTTTCCTTTACCTTTTATTGATCAAATGTTAGAAAGATTATCCGGTCACAAATTTTATTGTTTCTTAGATGGTTTTTCAGGTTACTTTCAAATCCCGATAGCACCCGAGGACCAAGAAAAGACAACATTCACATGTCCCTACGGAACTTTTGCTTATCGAGGCATGCCGTTTGGTCTATGTAATGCCCACGTAACTTTTCAACGTTGCATGGTGGCCATCTTCCATGATATGATAGAAAAGACAATGGAAGTCTTTATGGACGACTTTCCCATCTTTGGAGATTCATACGACCAATGCCTCGATAATCTTGAGCGAATGCTATCCCGATGTGAGGAAACTAACCTCGCCCTTAACTGGAAAAAATGTCATTTCATGGTAACGGAGGGAATAGTACTCGGTCACAAAATCTCAAGCTAAGGAATGGAGGTTGATCGAGAAAAAATAGACACTATTTCTCGATTACCACCCCCATCCTCCATTAGAGCTATCAGAAGTTTCCTAGGGCATGCCGGATTTTACAGACGATTTATCAAGGACTTTTCTAAAATCTCCAGGCCTCTAACCAAATTACTTGAAAAAGATGCCCCTTTCATCTTTGATAAGGATTGCAATCAAGCATTTCTAACCCTAAAGGAAATGCTAGTCAATGCACCTATCATGATAGCGCCTGATTGGAAATTACCTTTCGAAATCATGTGTGATGCAAGTGACTTTGCAGTTGGAGCCGTCTTGGGACAAAGAAAAGATAAGCATTTTCACCCAATTTATTATGCTAGTAAAACACTTAACGATGCACAAGAAAATTACACAACAACAGAAAAAGAGTTACTAGCCGTGGTATTTGCTTTTGATAAATTTCGTTCTTATCTTGTTCTTTCTAAAACAATAGTCTATACAGATTATGCAGCCATTCGATATCTCTTCAAGAAATAGGATGCTAAACCACGTTTGATTCGGTGGATTCTACTCCTCCAAGAATTTGACATTGAAATCAAAGACAAAAGAGGAGCAGAAAACACCGCAGCAGATCATCTTTCGCGCTTAGAAGACCCAGCTTTGGAGGCAACCAGGGATGAGCAAATCAATGAAAAGTTCCCAACGGAGTCCCTGGAAATGGTGGAATACCGAGAAGAACCATGGTACGCCGACTATGCTAACTACCTAGCTAGCGGTATAGTCGTGAAAGGATGGCCACATCATCAAAGAAAGAAATTCTTTGCCGATGTAAAGCATTATTTTTGGGAAGATCCTTATCTTTTCAAAATGTGTGCCGATCAACTCATCCGATGATGCATGTATGGTAGTGAAGCAAGAAGAATTCTCCGCCATTGTCATGAAGGTCCATACGGAGGACATCATGGTGCCACAAGTACCGCACGAAAGGTATTTGATTCAGGATTTTATTGGCCAACCATTTACAAAGACGCCCAAAGTCTTGTCAAGACATGTGACGCTTGCCAAAGATCAGGTAATATTTCTTCCAAAAACGAAATGCCACAAAACGGCATTCTTGTTTGTGAAATTTTTGATGTGTGGGGACTCGACTTTATGGGACCTTTCCCACCATCAAAAGGAAACAAATATATACTTGTGGCGGTAGATTACTTGTCTAAATGGGCCGAGGCCGAGGCACTTCCAACCAACGATGGAAGAGTCGTGGTAAGATTTCTGAAAAGATTATTCTCTCGTTTTGGAACACCAAAGGCTTTGATAAGTGATAGAGGTACTCATTTTTTTAACCATCAACTCGAAATTTTTTTAACAAGGTATGGGGTCTATCACCGGGTCTCAACGGCATATCACCCTCAAACAAACGGACAAGCCGAAGTGACTAATAGAGGTTTAAAACGAATACTTGAAAAAACCGTAGGGTTAAATAAAAAAGAATGGGCCGATAAGTTAGACGATGCTTTATGGGCTTTTCGAACTGCTTATAAAAAACAATAGGTACAACCCCATATAAGCTCGTCTATGGAAAAAGCTGTCACTTGCCAGTAGAGATTGCACACAAAGCCTACTTGGCAATTAAAAATGTAAACTTGGATTTAGAATTTGCAGGTAAAAATCGATTTTGCCAATTAAATGAATTAGACGAATTAAGGAATTATGCATACTCTAACTCCGAAATTTATAAGGAAAGAATGAAAAATTTGCATGATAAACATATTAAACCTAATGAATTTCGAGTAGGAGATCAGGTTCAATTGTTTAATTCATGACTTCGATTGTTTCCTGGTAAATTAAAGTCTAGGTGGTCAGGACCTTTTTCCATCACCCATATTTTCCCACACGGTGCAGTAGAAATTAAATCTCGAAATGGAATTCCATTCAAAGTCAATGGCCAACGGCTGAAGCTATATCAAGGATTCATTGAGGATTAGGAAGAGGAGATCTCGCTTCAAACGGTCGAAGAATGAAGGCATCAACATCATACCTGGTAAGTTACGAACAATCGGGAGAACATCTAAATCGATAAGATTTCTAAAACCAAAGTTTCGGGAAACAGGGCACTCACACGAGCACTAAAAAAATTTAATTTGCCCGCCCATGGGGCCGTGTCCACGCAACTGTCGGGAATAAAACCCCTTTTCAAACAGTTTCTTCATTCCACACGCCCCGTTTCCCCGAAAACTCTCTGGTTCAGGCGATTTTTCTGCAAGATTTCGACGTCTCCTCTACTTCTAACAACATCAAGGTATGATCCTATCATCATTAGTAGTTAGATTAAGCACTTGCATGTAGTTTAAACATCAAAAATTTGGGGAAAAATCTAGGGTTCTTGAACTTCAATCGGATCGAACCTCAAATTTTTGCTTAGATCTGTTAGCATTAGTATAGATACATGCTATAGGAAGTAAATCAACTTGTGTTGTTTATAGAATTTCCCGATTTCTCATAAAAACCCCAAATCCTTGTTTTTGAATCGAAAAAGACAAAATTGAAGGGGTAAACGTTTTTTTTTTTGAGAAAAACGGCACTTGGGGTTTCAATTTCGGGGAAAACCGCCCCTACTGGACAAAAAATTTTCAAGTTTTCGGGACCGGGTCGAAAAATGGGATTTTTGTGAAACAGACGTCTGGACACGGGGTCGTGCTCGCTGAACACGGGGGCGTGTCCAGCCGAATTCTTGTGAACTTGGGGCGTGTCCGCTGAACACGGGGGCGTGTTCAGCCGACTGTTTTCAGTTTTCTTCAAAAATCTTCACTGTTTCGCACTAATTGTTTGTTGTTTTCTTTCAGATGGCCAATAAGTTCACTCGATTCAATGCTAACGAGTTAGCGGCTCAAGCTCGTTATGATGTGTTAAGGACTAGGCCCGAGGAGAACCCCAGACAAGTGTGAACAAACACTCTTGAAGCAGTAAACCAACTGGACCGATTCAACAACATCGTCACCGGGCCACTACGAGTTGCCCTTTGCACTCGGCTTCATTCTGTGTATGAATACAACATGGAGTTCTACAGCACGCTCATTTTCAACACAAGAGCTGAGTCGTTTGGCAATGAAGGGGTAGAGTTTCGCTGTGGAGGAACCACATACCGGATCTCAATTGCTCAGTTCGGGGCTCTGGTGGGGTTGTATTCGGAAGAAGATGCTGGGGATGAGCAAAACACCGGCGGTCTCCGCGAAATCTGGGAAAATGACCGCCAAGCTGATTGGGCTCAAATAGGAGATGGCAACTACAATCCAAGCCGAACTAAGAGTACCCAGTTGAGAGACCCTCTTTACTGCTACATCCACAGGGTCCTCACTTACTCTCTTAGCCAAAGGCACGACAGCAGCGGTGTTGTAGGTTTGCGGGATGTAATAGTCCTTCATTGCATCCACAACTGGGTCAACCTTGATGTTCCATATCTCCTGCTCCGAAACATGCACTGGAACCAACTTGCTACTCCCCTGACTCCTATCTTCTTTGGAGGGTGGATTTACCGCCTCTTCAAAAACTTCGTGAACATGCCGAGGTCCTTCCGTAAAGGACCATGGTCGGGGAGAGTGGACATGGTCATTTGCCGCTCCATGAACCTAATTTACGAAGCGGAAGATGGGACAGTTAGCTTTCAAAGAGTTCAAGGGCATGCATGGAACCCGCAAGAAGCACTCGTCGTACACGCTCCACCCGTCCATCATCCTCAGCAGTACCATTACCAACACCAGGGTGATCCGGGTCGATCCTCCTCACAAGGAGGCGGTTTTCCTAACTTTCAAAGCTTACATGATTTATTGCAGGAAAACCTCATGTGCACCAGGAACACCTACAACATGACTAGCAACACATACACCCGGGTCGGAGCAATATAGAGGAACATCTCCGACATACAAGATGATATTGGAAATATCCGGGAGTATATGGCCGGGCCACGGAGGAGGTGATGATGATGATGATGAAGACGAGGACATGGATTAAGCGGGAGGAGTAGGAGGTAGCATTCCACGGTTGGAGGTCCCACAGGTTAACCCTTATCTCACAAACAATTTCCGGCCTGCGTGCCGCTTGTTGAACAATTTACTTTCTCTAACACTTTTTTTATTTCTGCATTTCTTTTTCTTTTAGCTTGTGATGTGGATGATTAACTTTGGTAATTTAGGATGTTTGTTATGGTTTGGTGTGGTATTTATTAGTTAAACAGGTACATACGAGGCTTAGAGCACTAAACATTAGTGTTACTAAAACCGGGACAGGAAAAACCGAGGCCAGAAACCTGTTTTACACCTTTACAGTTTAGTTTGTCCACAGGGGTCGTGTTCAGCCAACACGCCCCCGTGCCCATTGCCCCAGACCTGCTGTTTGTCTAAAATATGCAGATTTATGCCAGACACGGGGTCGTGCCCAGCCGACACGCCCCCGTGTCCACCTTCTGTAAGTTCTCGTTACTGGGAATCTGACCACGGGGTCGTGTTCATCCAACACGGGGCCGTGTCCAGATGCCCAGTAACATAAAAATTTGTTTTTAAACACACTTTTACAGATTCAATCAACCTAAAAACTTATTTTTGGGACACATTAAGGACAATGTGTAATTTAAGTGTGGGGGGGGGGGGATGCTAAAATCTTGAATTTTGCAAGTCCTAATTACAAGCCTTACACAAAACTCTATTGAAACCGCTAAACACCCCAAATTTTTTTCAAAATCTTTTCATTTTTTACTTGTCTTGGTTTAATTTGGGAATTACAAGTTCTAAAAGGTTATATTTTTACAAATTTACAACCGATAGCGTCGTGAAAAAAAGAACCAACATAAGAAAACTATGAAACGGCATGACAAATCTAGTTAAAATTTGATTATATATACTTGATCACATAAAAACCCATTCCCACAAAAAGTGAGTTTTGAGCCTTTATTGAGCATATAAATACACATCTTTTTACTAAATGCTCATTTTTCGTTTCTTGTGTGAATAGCCGCTTGGTTCTTACAACTCTAGAACTTGCCACGACGATACATTCCCGGTCCTTACCAACTTAAACCCAAGTAAGTAAATGATGGAGGCATTAGGACTAACCCTTTTTATTTCAACACCATTATTTTTTTCTTTTTTTTTACCACCTACCCAAAATCCCCCTAGTTAACCCATTTGAGCCTAAATCTTTTCATTTCTTAACCCAAAATCAAACACCCTTTTTACCCACCAAAACCCTTTTTCATTTTAAACCCTTTATTTTAGTATCAAAGCTCGGTTTTCTTGTGACTTTCTTATAAAAAAAAGAAGCAGAAAAGAAAAATGAAGTTAGCAATAAACAAACAAAAGCTCATCAAAAGAAGGCTTGTTTGAATAAATGCTTCATTGGAATAAAAAGTCACAAAAACAAAATGTTTTACGAAAACCGATGCTTTTTACGCCTTTCGCCCTTTTCTACTAACCACTAACCCAACCACCTACCTTTAACCCAAGCCTAACCCTTCCCCCAAAAAGTCCTCTTGATATTTACAAAGGTTTATAGTTAAAAAGGAGGAGGATTGATTGCTTGGCAAGCTTATGGTAGGAGTAGGTTCCATGCTGCTCTCGAGTGCTTCACAAAAATACACCTTCAGCCGAGTGTTGAGTGATCCCCCGTGAGGTATGTGAACTTGTATATAAATGGAAGTTTAAAGAGGCATGTTATGCCCTAATAAGTAATTTATCTTATGTAATGTTCTAAATAAATCATGACGAATATGATTGTAAATAAAATAAAAATAAAACCTAATAAAGAATCTTGGAATCCCGACACTCTATGACAAGCCCAAAAAACCTTCTCTTCTACCCATTCCATTTGGGAGTGTAAGCCACATTGTAAGAGTTTTGCTTGAGGACAAGCAAAGATTCAAGTGTGGGGGTATTTGATGTGTGCAAAATGCAACATATAAATTACATCAAATGTGGCGTAAAACTAACCCTTTTTTAGTACTAATGTTGGAAAAAGTTTGTTTCTTTCTTCCTTTTGTATTTTCAGGATTAAATGAGCTCAAATGAACAAAAGAAGCAAAAATGCAGCCAAATCTAACAATAATACAAGAAAAGGAATAAACGTGGCATGCCCGACCCCTCGACAGCATCTCCCCAAGAAAAAACAAGAGAACAGAAGGCTGAACACGCCCCGTTCTCAGTGAACACAGGGGCGTGCCCAAGTGTCTGCAGAAAAGACAAAGTTGTAGAAGCTTCTATCACCCACCACGGGGGCGTGCCCAGCGGACACGGGGCCGTGGTCAACGCAAAGATTCGCAGAATCTAGGCAAATCTTGATAGTACAGATACGCTTCTGCACACGGGGTCGTGCCCAGCGGACACGGGGGCGTGGTCAACTAATGCAGACAAACTGCATTTAACGAAGAAAGGGAAGACGGGTGGACACGGGGCCGTGTCCAGGCCTCTGTGCAGGCTATAAATAGGGGTGCTTGGCTCACTTGGAAACCATCCCTTGGCAAACCACCTCTCTCACACTTCACCCACCCACCACCACCATCACAACCCACATCCACCACCATCATCCATCATCCATCATAGAGTGTGTGAGTAGTCTCGGGATCCAAGATTGATCATAAGAGTTCTTGACAATCAAAGGCCATGTTTGCCTAAGTCTCTTACATCACTTGGTGAAGACAAGTGTTTAGTGTAATACTTTTTATTTTTAATCTTTTCGCCCTTTTTATTTGGTTATGTATTAATGACTTTAATAACTAGTTTCTTATGTTGAAGGTGAATCCTCCTTATCATTTGTCCGTGGTGTCTTGGCGTTATTTTACTGTCTATATAAAATAAAAGATTTACACCATTCATATCTCCACGGTCTATATGGAGATATGTTGGCTACCTGGTTGGGGTTAAGGGAATGGTTTGGTAAGAGTCTTTCCTTGTTCAGTGTAAAGATCCTGCAAGGACCTGGGTCAATTTTAGTAGGACCTCTTTCAATACCCACTGGTATTGGATGGCGGGGGTCCGAACTCATTGATCCCCTCATATGTAAACTACTATTAAAACTTTAACCCGGCTATTTAGGATTGTATCCCTGCTGACTCAAACTACTTAGCCGAGGGTAACGTTACCTTCAAAAGAGGGGCCTACCACATTATGCATTAATAACTTAATTAATTATCTTTCAATAATCCAACCCTTTAGGATTGTATCCTTGCTGACTCAAACTACTGGGTTGAGGGTAACGTCACCTTCAAAAGTGGGGCCTACTACTATAACTAAGATAATCTCTTAAAAAGTGCAAAAATGCGAAAATAATCAAAGGTTACACTAAAGGCTAGTCGGATCCAAGTGATTCATCTTGTCTATCTGTTTTATTTTTATTTTTAACTTTCAGCATTTTTAGTTTTTATTTTCTAGTTTAAAACCTTTTTTTCAAAATTTTGATTTGATTAGACGTTGAGGATAAACCGGTATTAAAAGCTCTTGTGTCCTTGGACAACCCCGGTATCTTACCAACGCTATACTACGCTCACGATGGGTGCACTTGCCCATATGTGTGTTTAGTGTTAGTAAAATATCGTGTTTTATAAATTTAAAACTTGACTAAAGTGCTAAAAATATACTTAAATATATATACACGATCGCACACATCACACGTAATCCCATAGATTATTTCCTAACATAATGTATAAAATTTTGGTGTCAGCCGAACACTTATGTGGCTGAAATCAGTGTCTATAGCTTTGATACCACTCTTTGTCACAACCCCCGGCCCTTAATCGCCTTGGAACAGGCGGCCACGAGCCAGTATCAGTGATATCGGTGTTTATCAGTTTGGCAGCGGAATTTACATTAGGACCGTAGTTAGGAAATATTTTATCAGAGTAAAAATACCACATTTTTATAATATTAATACATGGGAAATTCCCAAGTTTCCATTACAAACATGTTTATAGGGATAAACCCTAATTTATTTAAGTAAAACATCTTCTTTATTTAGGTAACTTTTATAGCCTTCCAAGCCTTCAATGCTGTCCAGCTGGCTTCATATTGGCTTTCACATTTTGTTACCTGAAACGCGTTTAAAAGCATTTTGTCAGTGGGAAATACTGGTGAGTGAATCCCAACTTAATCAAAACAGGTTTTATCATTGTACACCATTGAGGGCGATCTCGCAATTACATTTGTTTATATTTCTACTTTAATTATCACCCACGGTAGTGTCAACCCGACTTGTGGTCATGTTACTACTCACAGTGTAGTAACAAAATTTGTATAAAAAAACCCCAACATACCGACGATAATTGTAGAATACAAATACTCAATCATTGTTAAATATAATTTAAAACAATTGAGGTTTTGTAAAAACAGTTTATAAAAAGAAGGATTACTCACATTGCTACTTTAGGTATTTTTCCTGTGATTTCCTGGTTATAATCTATTAATTAAACAATGCACACGCGTTAGTATAATAACCCAATTTACATTAGTTATACCATCCCCGAGACAGAACTCCAACGACTACGTCGGGCAGAGCCTCGACAATCATTACGGAGCACTAGATCAATCAGGCAACGTATCTAATACGTAACTGGGGGTTATGATACTTACATCGAGGCAGAACTTTGTTATTTTAGTTGGTATAATACCCGAGGATTAATTCTATTATAGAGAAATTGAGAGAGATCGAGAAAGATTTGAGCGAGTTGGACTGAATGCCGATGGCATCCATTTATAGGGTCTGATCGACCCTTTGTCGCGCCCTGCGAAAGAAAACAAAGGGGCCTTCGCGCCCCGCGACATAGGTCGGGTAGGCCCTAGCATTGTCTGGTCACACGCATAGGTTCGACACGAGGCTGCCACGTGGAAGCTCAGGGGCTCGCCTGGTGGACCATCTCTCGCGCCCCGCGTAAGCCGAAGACAAAGTCTTCGCGGCCCGCGAGCGCCACAAGGATTTTGATTTTATTTAATTTTTACAAAATTAAAGGTATTTAGGGTCATTTTACGTATACGGGGTGTATTTTAGGCCGTATAGGGGTGTTCTAACAAATTTTAGGAGGGTTGTTATACTGAACCCCTCAAAACTTATTTCTAAGCTATGTAAAGGGTATTTAGGGTATGTTTAGCTTATGACCTTGTTCCGGAGTGTACGTTGCTACGCGAATCGGTAGGCTTTTGCAGTTTGTCGCAAATAGTCACTTTGATCGAATAAACTTGTTTTTGCCAAACCAAACCCTTCAAAACTTATTTCTAAGTTCTGTAAAGGTTATTCAAGGTATGTTAAGCTTATGTCACTGTTCCGGAGTGTATGTCGCGTTAAATTGATTACGTTTACGTAACAGTTTGCATATAACTTTCCAGAAAGTGTTTAAGAGTTTGAAATCGAACAAAATCATAACGTTCAAAATGCAAACATAAACAAACAAATATTGGAATCAAAACACATTGTTTCATTGATAATTGAATTGTTCGGAGTTGTACAATGATTACACAAGCACAGATGTGACACCATACACACTCTTTCTCTTCTATCATTTTCTGTTATCCACCTCCACCTGTATCACCACCACTGCCGCCGCCAAAAACACACCCTCTATCTCGGTACTCGTACCACATCTCCCCTCGTCGACCCGTCGTACCAAACATCAATACCACCTGTCTTTCCCGTCGTACCAAACATAATTAGTTTATTTAAAGGTAAAAAGGAAAACTAAAAAAATAAGTGTGTAAATATATAAATTTGTGTATATGTATATTTACTTTTTTTATAATTATTTTATTTTTTATTTAAAGATAAAAATTAAATTTATAAAATTAAATTTATGATTATTTTATTTTTTATTTAAAGATAAAATAAAATTTATAAAATTAAAAAACAAAAGAATAAATGGGAAAGTGTCAATATCGTCCCTGAGGTTTGAGAACTGCCATAATCGTCCACGGGAGTTAACGATACATTTAAATTGAGTTAGTGATTTGGATGGAAAGGGCAACAAAAATGAAACCTTAAGGACCTAGTACAAAAAGTTTATTTTTAGACTAAAATGGCAAAAATATCTAAACTCAGAGACTATTTTGTAATTTTACTCTAATTAAATCCTTAACCATATCTATATATCTTTTGTGTTTATCCCAAACACCAAATTAATCTTTTAATCTTTAACTTCAGTAATTCACAAATAGATTAAGGAAAAGTGAAAGTGGAAGCAAAGTTAAAGAAAAGTGAAAGTGGAAGTGGAAGCAAAGTTAAAGAAATGCCAAGGTTATCCTAGGGAAGGTATATTCAACAATACTAAATTTTATTTATTTTACCATATACACATCAGTCTGTAACTATGATTTATTATAAAAAAAAAATCAAAACCTATTAGAAGACGATTAATTAATAATCTCTACTCTGATTTTCTGTAACTACCAAAAGAAAATTTCAATTGGAATATGATCTACTTGCTATAAGCATATTGTTATTTATTTTTGTAGGTTTAAACTTGTCACCTGCAGGCAGTGGCGGAGATAGAGTATAAATAGGGGTAGCACGGGCTACCCCTCAACCCCGTCTCCGTAGTGTAAAAATACCCCTTAACTCCATTTCCGTAGTGTAAAAATACCCCTTAACTTCGTTTCTGTTATATAAAGGATACCCCTGATCCTAAAAAAAAAAATTAGGATACCCCTAACTTTTTGGGCTAGTTCCGCCACTGCCTGCAGGATGCAACAAACTAAGGTGCCAATGGTCATGATGGGGAAGATGGGCACATGAAGCACCAACTCGATCAATTAGAAAGTCCTTAGCGTGGGCTAGTCATCACACGCCAAGGATTCAAACCATTGAAGGCTAAAACCCTCAACTTTGTGGTCCTCACTCCTCAACATTCAGAAAATATGAGAATGATGAGTTGGTAATACACGTGCCCTGCTTCTCCATCATGCTCATTGCCCACCTTCTCCCCCATTCACATCTCGGTAGCCATCTTCCATTTCTTTATATGACATGACATCTACATGCTGCCCACAAGCGCACGCATACACACATGTGTTTATGTATATAGATACACTCACTTTATATATATATATATATATAGAGAGAGAGAGAGAGAGAGAGAGAGAGAGGGGGGAGAGAAGTTTTGGTTGGGGAGGGGGGTAATGATATGGGAAGCCATTGATAAGAAACTGGCCAACTTTCTTGCTCATTTATAACAAAAGAATCAAAGTGGAGTTTGTTGTGTTTATGAGATGTGTAAATTAGGTTAGTGAAGATTTGAAAAAACGTAGTCCAAGCAGCTAGTGACAACTACTATACAATATATCCAGGACCACATTCCAGCCAACAAGTACATAGTTCTGAAAATAAATTGAAAGAAAAAAAATTCTTAGAGAAAAAATGCAACTAAAATCAGTTTTTGCTCAAAATAAGAGTTAATTGCAAAAATCGTCCCTGAGGTTTGGGCAGGTTTGCCATTTTCGTTCAAAATGACACTTTTGTACCAAATTGCCCCCAACGTTTGTAACTTTTTGCCATTTTCATCCAAACCACTAACTTAGTTTATTTTTTTCTGTTAAGTTGAGGATATTTGGATGAAACTGGCAAATATAAAACCACATGGATGATTTTGGCAATTTACTCAAACTTTTTAAATTTCTATTATTTAATTAATTTTGTTGCATATATAATAAAAAAAGAATATACATGCAATTTTTATATGAAAAAAATAATATCTTTGTCACATAATTTTTATAAATTTAAATCTAACCACTAACGAAGTTAATTTTTCTATTAAGGCGAAGGATGTTTATAAACTAAGACAGAAATTAATTTCTAATTTTTTATATAGATCTGTTTGATAAAAATAAAACATACCTAAACCTCTAAATTTTATAAAACTAAAATGTTGGTGACCTTATTGAAAAAGGTCAAATAAATTTTTTTTTGTCATATGTACCAAGTTTGTAATTTATCTTCTACTCTTTTCAATTCGCTCCTAAGGAAAAACAGAAGTCAGTGCCCCCCCCCCCCAATCAAACAACGTATCGTTATCAAACCTTGAAATTACCCACCAAATTGTAGTTATAATGCTATGAACCAAAAGTTTCTTTACTCAAGCTACTCAGAATAAGTATTAGTTAGTTACCCTCATAATTTTAATTAAATAAATATTTTATTTCTACCAACGTATTTTCTAGGTGCTCAACACATTTAAAAATACGTAATGTTTTACAATTTTTTTCTATCTCGACAACTAATAAATACTAAAAGTTGTAATCGATTGTTATGTGTTGTACACCAATGATGTTTTCTCTTTATAAAACTGATTTATATAAATAAGATGTAAATTAATTTCTATCTTAATTTATAAAATTTAAAACATCCTTCACCTTAACAGAAAAAATAAACTAAGTTAGTGATTTGGATGAAAATTTATAAAAATTATGTGACAAAACTTTTATTTTTTTTTTCTAAAAACTCCATGTATATTCTTTTTATTATATATGTAACAAAAATAATTAAATAAAAGAAATTAAAAAGGGTTTGAGTAAATTGCCAAAATCATCCCTTTGGTTTTATATTTGCCAGTTTCATCCAAATATAATCAACTTAACAGAAAAAATAAACTAAGTTAGTGGGTTGGATGAAAATAACAAAAAGTTACAAACGTTGGGGGTTATTTGGTACAAAAGTGTAATTTTAGACGAAAATGGCAAACATGCCCAAACCTCAGGGACGATTTTGGCAATTAACTCCTCAAAATAATTAATGTTGATTTTGATGTATGGATCCTTTTTGTTCATTAGATTGAAAAAAAAAAAATAACCTCTTGAGAAAAAAATGCAACTAAAATCCGTTTTTGCTCAAAATAATTAATGTTGATTTTGATGTATGGATCCTTTTTGTTCATTGTTTATGTTTTTTTATTAATATATGGTTGATAGTTTTATTTCTTGCTGGCATATGAAGCAACTTGATTAAAAGGAATGAAGTTGTATGGAATAAAATCCATATTTAAGACACTAATTAAAGAAAATAGTTTGCCCAACTCAAATTAAAGGGTACTAGGAACTAGTCACTCGATTGACTTGGCATTCTCGTTATCTTCTTTGATTAGCATGATATCATTGTTGTAAACTAGTTTGTAAGATTAAAATTAGGAATGAAGTTGTGTGGAATAAAATCCATATTTAAGACACTAACTAGTGTTTTTAAGTGTCGCGCGTTGCGCGAGTGGACATCCGAGTTTCTCGAGCATCGTTGAAACATCTTTCGTCTTCTCTAAAAAGTACATAGTTGCACTCGGTTTCTCTCCTACTATGCATGTAAACACTGAATTGTTATTGGTTATCTAACCCTTTTTTCTTTCAGCCTCAATGGCCACAATCTTGTCTTCATCACTTTTATCATCTCCAACGCTCAACACGTAGGTAATTAAAGAGGCACCTATAGTTTAACTTCTACAATGCATTAACCTCGTTGAAATGCAACAGGCTCATTAGCCAACACGTTTTCAAGATGGTCCAACAGTTCCATAGCCTGCTCCAACATAAACTCTACAAAATAAAATCAATATATTATTTTGACTGTGGAAATAAAGACTTCTAAAAATTCAAACCTCATTACACTTAACATAAAAAAAATTCTACACCAATCATCATAGGTTGAAATCCATGTTGTTGATTTATTTATGTGATAAGTACTTAAACTGCATATTCCATACAGTGTGTGCAAGTTAGTATATTTTAAAAGACTTTTTAAAATATAACAAAAAAGTTTCAGTTAGCTTGCCTAGAAATACCTTTAAACGACTAATTATTATGCGAGTGAACCAATTCTGAAGTCACATTGTCACGGGCCCCGACCCGGTTTGACCCGTTTCAGGAGCCGCGGGACAGAAATCCCGTGGTATTTAATTAATTGAGTTTAACAGCGGAAGTTTATTATCAGGATCTTTTTAAAACTGAAATATTTCCCGATTATTTTATTTCACAACTCGGGATAAAACCCCGGTAATTTACAATCATTTGATTTCACGAAGAAATCTTTTATTTTACAAAACATGTTTCTTTATTTTATCCTGAGCCACTTCCTTAAGCTTGTAGTGCTTTACGGCACTTTTCCTGGATCACAATAGATCACCTGAAACATGTTTGAAAAAGGTTTTGTCAGCGGGAAATACTGAGTGAATCATTCTATTTACATAAAATGATGCATAGTTATTAATTACAGCATAAGAGCGATTACAGTGGCTTCTATCTTATTTTTATCTGGCGCCGTGTCACAATGGTGACATGTCACAATGGTGACGATGGTCATACCACTATTAGGTCAATGAACCTAAATAGTGATGATTATCCCTAGTAGGTCAATGAACCTAACTGGGAGAAAATTCGTAATGTGCACAATACCGCACTAGCCAGTGATTCAAGGTATCCATGACTTAGTCCCTGTAATTATAACTTTTGAAAATAATTTGAGGTATTGTAAAATAGTTGATAAAAAGAGAATGACTCACATTGCAGATTTAATTTTGAGCAGAGTCTAGCCTACTGATTAGCCTTTTAACCTAAATTAATAACAGGCACACAATTCGGTCAGTAACTTAATACAGCATTTACGATAACTCACGAGATCAAACCCTCACATCGAATGACAAAGTGCGATACTTAAACATCCATCGAATTAACGACGAATGACAAAGCATAAACCCTAATGTGGGCAGCACTTAAACATCCATTGGATAGTTTAATCGATCGGACATTGAATCGTAGCAGCGATCGAGTTATTACCCTGTATTGCGGCGTCGATTAGTGATCCGTGTGTGTTAATTGTGGTAAACAGAACGTAACTCAGTGCATGTAGCGAGAATTTACGTCGTTTTAACTCCTGAATTCAAGTCCCAAGGCCCTCTATTTATACACGAAATTTGCTTAGCTTACGGACCGTAAGCCTAATAACGTTACGGTCCGTAAGGGTCGAAAATAGGTTATAGGTTAGCCCCGTGTGGGTGTAGGCTTGCTGAGTCAGTAGTTTCGTAAATTTCAAATTTGACAGTGTTTTATGTAGATAATCGTTAACTAGGGTTTACCCCCCCCCCCTGAGTTTTAGGGGCCCTGATCCTGATTCTGATTGTTCTGAAAATTTTAGGGTTTGTGCAGAATCACTTGGGTGTCTTAATTAGGGTTTCCTATTGGATAATTAAAATAATAATTAAGACTTTTTGATAGGAGTTGTTACATTCTCCCCACCTTAATAAAAATCTCGTCCTCGAGATTTACTGGAATAATTGAGGATACTTTCGCTTCTTTTCTGATTCCAGCTCCCAAGTGTATTCAGGTCCTCTCCTTGAATCCCACTTGACTGTGACCAATAGTAGTCGTTTATGTTTGAGAAACTTGATTTTTCGATCTTCTATTCGAAGTGGTTTCTCTACAAATTTCAACTTTTCATTTACCTCTATGTCTTGGAGAGGTACTACCAAAGATTCGTCTGATAGACATTTCTTGAGATTGGATACATGAAATACATCATGTACTCCAGCTAACTCTCCTGGTAGTTGTAAATGATAAGCAACTGGTCCTATACGTTGGATCACTGGAAATGGTCCTACGTACCTTGGACTTAGCTTTCCTTTCTTACCGAATCTAACAACTCCTTTCCAAGGAGAAACTTTCAACAATACTCTGTCTCCATCTTGGAATTCTAACGGCTTGCATCTATTGTCTGCATAACTCTTCTGGCGATCTCTAGCCTTCTTCAGCCTTTCCTTCGTGATACTGAATATCACAGTCGTAGTCACTTAGGATTTTCATCCATCTCCTTTGCCTCATGTTTAATTCTTTTTGCCCAAATATATATCTTAAATTCTTATGATCCGTATAGACAGTAAACTTACTTCCATACAGATAATGTCTCCAAATCTTAAGGGCAAAAATTATGGCTCCTCATTCTAAGTCATGAGTGGTATAGTTTTCTTCGTGCTTTTTCAATTGCCTTGATGCAAACGCAATTACCTTTTTGCGTTGCATTAACACACATCCAAATCCTAGCTTTGAAGCATCACCATATACTTTAAAATCTTCTGTTCCTTCTGGTAAGGCTAGGATTGGGGCATTTGTTAATTTATGCTTTAAGATCCTAAAGGCATCTTCTTGTTTAGGTCCCCATTCAAACTTAACTGTTTTACAGGTTAGCATAGTTAATGGTATAGCTATCTTGGAAAAATCCTTAATAACCCGTCTATAATATCCGGCTAAACCTACAAAAATCCTAATTTCCATTGCGGATTGCGGAACCTTCCATTTGGTAATTGCTGCTATCTTACCAGGATCTACGTGAATACCTTCATGATTCACCATATGACCTAGAATTTGCACTTCTGGCAGCCAAAATTCACACTTCGAGAATTTGGCGTAAAGCTTCTCTTTTCTTAACAAAGTTAAGAGTGTATGTAAGTGCTCACAATGTTCGTCCTGACTTTTTTAATAAATAAGTATATCGTCTATGAAGACAATTACAAATTTATCCAAATACGGTTTACATATTCTATTCATCATGTCCATGAATGCGGCAGGTGCATTCGTTAATCCAAAGGGCATGACTGTAAACTCGTAATGACCATACCTAGTTCTGAAAGCAGTTTTAGGTATGTCTTCTTCTTGTACCTTCAATTGATGATATCCGGAGCGTAAATCTATCTTAGAAAAATATCTAGCTCCTTGAAGTTGATCAAAAGGATCATCAATTCTAGGTAATGGGTATCGATTCTTAATTGTGACCTTATTCAGTTCTCTATAATCAATACACATTCTCATCGAACCATCCTTCTTCTTTACAAACAACACTGGCGCTCCCCAAGGGGATGAGCTATGTTGTATGAATCCTTTGCTTAGTAATTCATCTAATTGCTTTTTCAGTTCTAACATTTCGGTAGGAGCTAACCGATAAGGTGCCTTGGCTATTGGTATAGTTCCAGGAATTAGATGAATCCTAAATTCTACCTCCCTATCTGGAGGTAATCCTGGTAACTCTTCTGGGAATACATCTGGGTATTCCGAAACTACAGAAATTTCCTTAAGTTCTTTATCTTTAGTATTAATGATTACTGAACTCATATATACTATTCCTTGCTTTCGTTGATAATTAGCAACTTTCATTACTGATATGAACTTTATGGGTTTACATGGCTTATCTCCTGTAATCATTATTACTTCTCCAGTGGGTGCACAAATTTCTATGGAATTCTTATCATAGATAATTCGAGCATGATTGTTTATTAACCAATCCATTCCTAACACAACATCGAATTCAACTAATTTCATAGATAATAGGGTTGAAAAAAATTTATGACTTAAAAATTCTATTTCTACGTTTTGCAGAACCTTATTTATTTTAACTGAATTCCCATCTGCCGTTTCTACTGTTGAAATTTGCCTAATGCTGGTTAAAGGTAAGTTAAGAGTTTGGCAGAATGAAGTATTTATAAAACTTTGGTTTGCACCAGAGTCAAATAATACTTTTGTATAAACGTTGTGAACTAAGAACGTACCAGCTATTACATCTGGAATGAGCTCTGCTTCCTGAGCAGTCAGTTGGAAGGCTCTTACATTCCTTTTTGCTCCTTCTGCAGGTTTGGCTTTATTGTCAGATGGTTTGTTCAGTTTTGGACAATCTGGCCTAAGATGTCCAGCTTCTCCACAGTTGTAGCAGACTGAAAATTTCTTCCTCCTGCAGTCTTCTTCTTGATGCCCCGGAATTTTGCAAAAATTGCAATATCCTTTGCATCTTCCAAAATGCTTCCTTTTGCAAGAATTGCAAAATGGGCTAGTGGAAGATTGCCCATTCCCTCTTCTCTTGAAATTGTTATGGTCACCCGGACGGAATCCTTGGGTAATCTTTTGGGCTACTTCCTTCCTTCTATTTTCTTCTCTTATCCGTACTAGTTCGTCAGTCAGAGTATTGGCTAAATCCACCGCATCATCAATCGTCCGAGGTTTCGCAGCCTTGACGATATTACGGATTTCGGCAATCAATCCCCAAATATAACGAGAAATAAGTACCGGCTCTGGCGAAGCCAGGGTTGGTACCACTCGAGCATACTCGAAGAATGTCGAAGTATATCCTCGACAATCTACATCCACCATCCGGTGGGTTAGAAACTTATTTGTCATTTGTTCCTTTTCATACTCGGGACAGAATTTTCTTTCTACAAAGCTCTTAAATTCTTCCCAGTTCATAGCATACGCCATCCTTCTTCCTTTTGCTTGTAACACCGTATTCCACCATTCTAGCACTCCTTCTTTGAAAAGGTTTGACGCGTACATGACCTGATCATCCTGAGCACATTTACTTATGGCAATTACTGCCTCGGTTTTCTCTAACCAACGCAGTGCCGCAGTCGCTCCTTCATTGCCTGCAAACTTAGTGGGTTTACAAGCAAGAAATTCTTTGTAGGTGCAACCAGGCGTTGCAGCTTTCATTTTCTTAGGGAGCGGAGCTTGCAGTGGTTCATTATTATGATTAGTATGATTACCGCCTCCGTTTATGCTATTACTGAAGTTATCTTCAGAAATACGTTTGCTTGGAACGATTTGTCGAGGCTCGATTGGATTTCTAACAGCAGCAACTATTGCTGGAATAGCGTTGGCTATCCCTTGAGCAACGATATTTTCTATATCCTGCCTAGTCATATATTGATCTCCCGGTTGTTGCTCAGATTGATTAACCTCATTAACTGGTTCATTACCAATGTTTGCCATCTGATAATTAATATATATATATATATATATATATATTTTATTAGTATCCGATAAATAACAATTATACACAAAATCATCATACAAATTTCACAATACACATATAACCAAAACTATCTATTTCTCAATTCCCATTTTTATATTTTATAGTATGCATCAATACACATTATTATCTTATAAAGTTTTATTTGTAGTTATTTTACAGACTGATTTCTACTATTACTATTACACAACCACAGTTCCATAAATCCCCTATCCTTTGTCAAATGATATTCTAGTAACGGCGTTCCTTCTCATCGTATTTCCAGGAGATCTGTCCCCCAATCTCTTGGATCCTATATTCATTAGTTCTTCGCCAAAGTGGCGGAGTTCAGCCATATTCTCGTTACTCATTGGTGGATTTGGTAAAGGTTATGGATCGAACTGAGGAAAAAGCTTATAGGGATTGTTTTGGAACTGTATTTCATTAGTTAACCATTCGTCTATTCCTAAAGGTTGCGAGTGGATTGAAGGGTTTGGAATAGCTAGTTCTAAGTTCATTGGTAGTTGTGTTTCAAGAGAGTGAATAAAAACATTTTCATTAACAGGCTTAATAGTATTATAGCTTGCCATTATAAAATCTAGCTCTTCCTGAGATGGTAACTCCTCAATTTGTCTAGAGCTTTCCCCCATTTCTATTTTCTTAGGCTTGGGTATCTCGAGAGGTAAAGCGTTGAATTCTATAGGTTCTTCTATGTCTGGTATATACCTATTGAAATCTCTAGAAACCTCTATTCTTACCGGATAGAGATTTAAATTCTGAAGGGCGTCAGACAAGTCACTCATGCTGTTTAGCAAAATACACACAATTACTAAGTTAAAAATCATAACAAAATTTTATAGAAAAACTTTTAAATATTATTTCATACTGGGTAACTACCAAAATAACTGAAAATTAAAACATACTAGGTTTTATTTGTAAATTTATTTATTTACTGAATCAGGTTTCTGGCTTATATTTAATAAGGGTGCTAAAACTTGAATCAAAATATTTAAAGATTTGTATTTACTGCTACAGTGGCTAGCATATAAAGATCTGTCCATACTGTACAAAATTAGTCAGATAATAAAACACATAATCACAAAATAGCAATTAATAAAAATTAAGTATTTTCTAAATACTTAATTGGCTTAAATCATTGGCTCGATCAGTGGCTCTGATACCACCTTTTCTGTCACGGCCCCCGACCCGGTTTGACCCGTTTCAGGAGCCGCGGGACAGAAATCCCGTGGTATTTAATTAATTGAGTTTAACAGCGGAAGTTTATTATCAGGATCTTTTTAAAACTGAAATATTTCCCGATTATTTTATTTCACAACTCGGGATAAAACCCCGGTAATTTACAATCATTTGATTTCACGAAGAAATCTTTTATTTTACAAAACATGTTTCTTTATTTTATCCTAAGCCACTTCCTTAAGCTTGTAGTGCTTTACGGCACTTTTCCTGGATCACAATAGATCACCTGAAACATGTTTGAAAAAGGTTTTGTCAGCGGGAAATACTGAGTGAATCATTCTATTTACATAAAATGATGCATAGTTATTAATTACAGCATAAGAGCGATTACAGTGGCTTCTATCTTATTTTTATCTGGCGCCGTGTCACAATGGTGACATGTCACAATGGTGACGATGGTCATACCACTATTAGGTCAATGAACCTAAATAGTGATGATTATCCCTAGTAGGTCAATGAACCTAACTGGGAGAAAAATAGTAATGTGCACAATACCCCACTAGCCAGTGATTCAAGATATCCATGACTTACTCCCTGTAATTATAACTTTTGAAAATAATTTGAGGTATTGTAAAATAGTTGATAAAAAGAGAATGACTCACATTGCAGATTTAATTTTGAGCAGAGTCTAGCCTACTGATTAGCCTTTTAACCTAAATTAATAACAGGCACACAATTCGGTCAGTAACTTAATACAACATTTACGATAACTCACGAGATCAAACCCTCACATCGAATGACAAAGTGCGATACTTAAACATCCATCGAATTAACGACGAATGGCAAAGCATAAACCCTAATGTGGGCAGCACTAAAACATCCATTGGATAGTTTAATCGATCGGACATTGAATCGTAGCAGCGATCGAGTTATTACCCTGTATTGCGGCGTCGATTAGTGATCCGTGTGTGTTAATTGTGGGTGTAGGCTTGTTGAGTCAGTAGTTTCGTAAATTTCAAATTTGACAGCGTTTTATATAGATAGTCGTTAACTAGGGTTTACCCCCCCCCCCCTGAGTTTTAGGGGCCCTGATCCTGATTCTGATTGTTATGAAAATTTTAGGGCTTGTGCAGAATCACTTGGGTGTCTTAATTAGGGTTTCCTATTGGATAATTAAAATAATAATTAAGACTTTTTGATAGGAGTTGTTACACACATATACTTTGAGAATATGAAAAACTAATTTTGACCTTTTAATTTTCATTAATCACTTAAAATAAATAGTTATATATCTTGATAACTATTTCGAATACTAAGAATGAAGAATTTGATTGATTATATGAATTCACGTATCGAAAATACAGGATACTGCTTTTACACATAATTAAGAAATTTCAATTAGCCTAAGATGCCTTAAGTTATTTAACCAATACCTCAAGTGAAATGATCTTAGAACAGATGCCAGTTTCCCAACATTTACCATATCCACTCAGTGTAGGTAGCCTGCACATAACTTAAAAAAACCATCCATTTATAAATTTTACATGTGTTCACATGTTGTCCCTTTCTTGTTCTATGAGAATGACGATGTGGACCAAATAAAGACAATGGCTGGAAATGCCGTCGCAAAACCCCCTAAAATCCAATGCGATAAGACTGAATTTAACATTTAACAATCAAGTAACCATTTTACACTTCCGGTAACTTATCATCCTTATCAGCTACTTTGCCCAAACAACCCAAAGAAAACACCCTTGAGTCAGACCTGAAAAACGACCACAAATAGTAATTAATAACCTAATAATAACTATAAGAAAATGCAGATTTAGTATATGCGGGCCTGTTGGATAGGTTCAACAACATTTTCCCTAGATAGCTTGTTCCCATACTGATCAGGGACATAAAAAATTGCCAAACATGAACTGAAAAGCATGATGTTCATCCGTAAAATCGACTACGATATAGGTTAATCACCTCGAAACCAGCATGGTGAGGCTCAGACCAAGCTATTAAGCTGCCATGGCTGCACCATCGGTTGCAAGCGGAGAACAATGCACCTGTCATCCTCGATGATGCCACGCCAAGTAATGATCTGACCAAGATCATCATAGCCTGTTCATATTAGATAAATACATAAATACATGTTAATAAGAGAACTGAAATGAATAGTGATTATCATGGTGTCGTAATTTGATTGGGTCTTTTTGGGCGGTAGTATCCCAAATGTTTGAGGATATCTTACGGTCTTTCTAAGAAAAGAAATAACTGCATTATTAGTAGAGTTAAAGTGACAAACAAACAATTTTTCTTGGTCATCCAAACTCTATTTCAGTGACCAAAAGGACCAAAGCACTACCGATAACTCAAATTGCAAAGGCACCAGTGAGCTGATTCATCAGGCTCAGAGAATGCAAAAGGACCAAGCCACCACGACTGCAATAGGGGTTGCAGGTGCTAACCTTACATCCTCCATAGCTGCCATGCCATGGCGACATATCGGCTTTATTTTGATAACTCATCACAGCCTTTGTGTAACAACCATCCATTTAAACGGATAACAGCCAAACACAAAATACAGACACTGTTCATGCGCCTCAACTATTAATAAATTATATATATATATATATATATATATATATATATATATATATATATATATATATATATATATATATATATATATATATATATATATATATATATATATATATAAAGAATACAACACAGGTATGCCCAAAAATGAATGATTTAGGCCTTATCATCATAAACCCTTTTTCAACACCATCGTCAGACCATATTTCAGATGTAGGGTTTAGCATCACAAACCTGAAAGACGCTCTAAAACCGTCATAATCGGAGCACTTTCCATAACCAAAACCAACGAAAAATACATACAGATGATAATAATGTAAGTTTACAATAAAAAAAGGGAACTTAAACAGGTTACATAGAAATCATAACATTTTTTAGCTTTATCATTCAATTTTTTTGCATATATGAACCTGAAAAGAAAGCATCATAAGTGAAGGGTGTTTTGCGACCACAACAGATGAAGCATAAAAAGCAAACCTCTGATTAAGTGAATGATGTTCTGTAATCACAATCGCCACCAGCCAGAGAGGCAAACATCATCATCGTACCAATCATCCTATAAGTTACCGGAAACCAATTCTGATTCCCACGATAATAACTGTGACAACCCTCATAATTCCATGTATCCGTACAATTTATTGATGATAATTAAAGTGCTTGATGACTGTGTGGAATCACTTAACTGCTTTCTGATTTCTGTGTTATACTTACATGTGCTTGTTAACATACTAGTAGTATACAGAAAAGTTACTAAATAGTCCGGTATGTTTTCCTGAGTGTTGAGAATTAAAATGATTACAAAAATATATATTTAGGACACTTTACGGATTAATTTAGTACTTTAACGGAACAACACCGAACCGAACAACCGGACATTACCCGGAACACCAAAATAATGCTAGAGGCATTGTTTCTATTTTTTTAAGCTAGTTATGGTTCCCGAACACCTTAACACACTATATAACACAGGTTATGCATGATCACTCATCAATACACTTAGAATCCTAACTAATTAACTTAACTAATCATCAAGACCCAACTAGACTCCCCCCCCCCCCCTTTCACACTTACGGTCACAATGACCCCACCATAATCTTGTCTAAATCTTGCTCAAATCTTCCTAAGGATATGGTTAGATAGTGTATGTACTATGGGGAGCATGATGTACAATGGGTAATACTCAAATTGGGGATTATAAGAACATGAAGCTTATCATTCCCTCACACATACAAACACCACAAACTCTTCTCCTCCCTCTCCCCACAACCTTCGGCCGAACCCCCCTCCATACACCACCACCACTTTCATTTCAAGATCACCCATTTCAAGGCTATCTAAAGGTGTAAGGTGCAAGATTAGGAGGTTTGGTGCTTGAAGAACTTGAAGGACCTGTTCCGTTTACTATTAACCACCCAATCTTCATCTTGTTTCTTCCCTAGCTTAAAAGCTAGTAGTAAGTCCCTTAAATCCTTGTTTAGTCCTTGCTCATGGTGGTTAATAGTCATATTAAGATGATATCTTTAGAACACAAAAAGATCATGTGCAAAAAGTCTTGAACATAGAACTAACTAAATGATGAAATATTGTAGAAATGTGATGAAATAATGCTAGTATGTGATTGTTTGATTATGTTGTTGATTATCTGATGATTTGCTTGTTAATATTGATGTTTGATTTTGTTGTGATCACTAAACATGTTAACGGAATCAATCGAACACGAGTTAGAAAGCTAAAAGACTGAAAACAGAAAGTTCTTTAGTGATTACAGCCAACTTCAGATGGCTGTAACAGGACCTTAATAAAACGAAAAATGTATTTTCTGAAGTCTAGATTTATGTATTATGAAATACGGTTCTAATGGAACTAGAATCGTAATTTTTGGACTTCGTTTACTATTTTTAAAGTGTCGTTTTGTAACAGCAGCTAGAGCTGCATTTTTACTGCTGAAAATATGCGTTCTGTTTTCCGTCATAACTTGAATTCTGCGTAGAGTTAGATCATGAAATTTGTACTGTATATGACCACCGATGTATTTGTAATTCTCTCACTGGAATTTCGTAAATCGGACTCTCGATGAATTTTAAATAAATTATTCCGTGGACTGCAGTCAGAAAAAGATAAATCTGATTTCAGTCCGGAAAATGATTTTTTATAAAATATTGGTAATGAAATGGACCCCAATATTTTTACACAATAATATTTGGATCGTTTAATATACTATGTAAAAATTTGGGAATTTTTGGAACACGTTAACTATTTTATTAAAATCCCCGAAAACAGCCCAGTTTTGAATATAAAAGCTGAAATGACATAAGTCGTAAATTGCGTGTCTAAACGTTGAGTATGTTATCTGAGGATGATCTAACATGTTATATGTCAATCAAAGTAATATGTGCAATATCGTATGCTTGTTCTTGAGTAGCTATAGGTGGAATGTTTATATGAGCGTGAACTATTAAAGTGAATGCATGTTATGTAGTAGATACGTGTAGGAAATTTGTGCTCTATTTGAAACCACTAAATGACTAACTGGTAATCATATTAGGACGTGATTGACAAACCTTGACTGTTAGCTATATTTGAGAGTCAAACCGAGCAAACCGAGGTGAGTTCACACACTTTCTAAGGCATGGGATTCCCCGTGGTTGGGAATGGGTTAAAGAAATTAAAACGGGATCTACATATCCTCCTTGGGTAGGATATGTACGGCCATCCTCCATAGGTAGGATGCCAATATTAAATTCTGCGTATTCTCCTTGGGTAGAATACGTACGTTCGTCCTCCTTGGGTAGGACAACACCCTTAAAACTTACTAGACAAAACTCTATCATTAAGTCCCTCATTATATATCGACTTAATCGTCGAGGCCGATGGCGAGCGGGTCATTAGTTAATAGCGCTATTAGGTTTAACATACCTCACACCGTGTCGTCCGAACGGGCGTGTACTAATGGACTATGGCAAACTGTCAGTGATGATAGACACTGATGTAGGGCACAACTATCGTTCGTAGTAGTCGATATCATACCGTCTAGTAGTTCACATGGGGAAGCCCCCCCCTCCCACTGATTATGGATATGGTTTGGGTAATTAAAAGGAACTGGTTAAACATACTTTCAACTACGGGGTAACCCCCACGGAAAACAAGCCAACGAAAGTCAAACCACGTTTTTCAGAAACAACTCAAAACTAAACAACCAAACGTGAACTCACTCAACTTTGTTGTTGACTCGTTGTTACATGCCTTACAGGTCGCTAGATGCGTATGGAGCTTGCACGAGGAGGAGGTTGTTGTGGGATGCGGACTGTTATGTCCCATGCTTATTAATTAAACTTTATAAACTTATGGAACTTATGTTTTGGGTCTCAAAACTTATGAACTTATGTTTTGAACTTACGTTTTATGCTTCCGCTGTTTAACTTGAACTTGGTTAACGAGCTTTTGGTCACCAATCGTATTGTGGTTGGTTTTATTTACGTAATTACGTTGTTCAATATGATTGGTGGCTCGATCCTGGTCATGTCACGCCTCCAAGCGGTGATACTCCGCATGGTGGAATTTGGGGGTGTGACAGATTGGTATCAGAGCCATTGGTTATAGTGAACTTGGTTTTAAAAAGGGGAAAAGCTTTTTGATAAAACCAGACTATAACCTATACAGTGCTCAACGATCCACAACGACGCTTCACTCCACGTGCAAGACTCGACACAATAGGTGGTATGATTTATGTTATATTGTCAGTTAGATAGTTCACACTATGCATTAGTTAACGTGATAATTGCTATTTGAACCTTGTGTGCTTACCCTCTACTGTCGTCCCACACTTACGCACTTTCGGGACACTTTTCTCACTTATGTTGCTTCGTTATGAAGATCATGAGCAGACGCGGAGGACGTATCAACCTCACTCAAGCCCAGTTGACGGCTTTGATCAATGAACGAGTTGCTGAGGCACTCGCAGCTGTCCCTGCAGGAGGTATAACCTGCCATATCAACCCATCTTAGGACATTTAGATCCTACCTTCGCAAACCAACCCTCGTGCTTAACCGTGTCTTTTATTCTCGTGCAAACAGGTCAACATGCTCAGCCTCCTATGTGCACGTTCAAAACCTTCATGGATTGCCGACCTACTACTTTCAGTGGCACTGAAGGAGCTGTAGGCCTTCTTCACTGGTTCGAGAAACTGGAGTCTGTTTTTGAGATGTGTGAATGCCCTGAAGATCGTAGGGTGAAATATGCTACTGGAACTCTCGAAGGTGCTGCGTTAACCTGGTGGAAAGCACAGGTTCAACTACTAGGGCTGGCGGTTGCTAATGCCACCCCATGGAACGGTTTCAAGGAACTGATCAAAGAAGAGTACTGTAGCCGTGATGACATCCACAAGCTGGAGGTGGAATTTTTCAACCTGAAGATGACGGGATCTGAGATTGAGGCTTACACGAAGAGGTCAAACGAGCTGGCCATCTTGTGCCCTACTATGGTAGACCCTCCCATCAAACGTATTGAGCTGTACCTCAAGGGTCTTGTACCAGAGATTCAAAGTCACGTGACTTCAGCTAACCTGGGTACCATTTAGCAAATCATCAAGTTGGCTCATTGTCTCACTGACCAGGCGGTGGAGCAAAACAGGCTGCCCAAACGTATCAGTGCCACAGCTACTCCTGATGCTCCTAACGACAACAAGCGAAAATGGGATGGAAATTCCAGTAAGGGTTCTACTTCGGTTCAGTCTCAGCAGCGAAAGACTGATGACTACCAGAGTCCTGGTCAGCAATCTTCCGGTAGTCAAGGACAGGTTGGATACCGAGGGAACCACCCCAAGTGCAACCGGTGCAACAAGCATCACAACGGGCAGTGCAACAAGGGTCGTTGCCTGAGGTGTAACAAGTTTGGTCATGAAGCAAAGGATTGCAGGAGCACACGACCAGCAAATCAGAATCGCCAACAACAACAACAAGCTCCACAGAACCACCACCAGCAGGGCAATAAAGGATACTTTCAGTGTGGCACTGAAGGCCACTTTAAGAGGAACTGTCCTCAACTGAATCACAATCAGAACAACAACAACCAGGGAGACGGGAACAACAATGGAGGCAACAATGGAGGCAACAATAGAGGTAACAATAACGGCAATGGTGCCAGGGGACGTGTCTTCGTGCTGGGTCAGGGTGATGCAAGGAACGATCCCAACGTTGTGATGGGTAAGTTTCTTCTGGACGATTTCTTTGTTACTGTTTTATTTGATTCGGGTGCCGATACTAGTTATGTGTCCTTAAAAGCTAGCCAAATGCTTAAGCGCACTCCAACACTTTTGAACACCAAACACACGATAGAACTAGCAAACGGTAAAAGTCTTGAAGCCACACACGTAGTTAAAGGTTGTAACCTCGTCTTAGCTGGTCAGACCTTCTCTATCGATCTTATTCCTATCACACTTGGTAGTTTCGACGTCGTTATTGGGATGGATTGGCTATCTCATCATCAAGCGGAGATTGTTTGCAAGGAGAAAATCGTCCGCATTCCTCGTTCTGGTGAAGAACCCCTCGTGATCCATGGCGACAAGAGTGGTGCTGTTGTAGGCATTATCTCTTTCCTTAAGGCCCAGAAGTGTTTGCGAAAGGGCCACACTGCCATTCTAGCACTCGTTACTGACACATCAACGGAAGAGAAGAGAATTGAAGACATTCCTATTGTGCGCGATTTTCCTGAGGTATTTCCTGAGGAATTACCTGGTCTTCCGCCTTATCGCCAAGTTGAGTTTCAAATCGAGCTGGCTCCTGGAGCAGCGCCCATAGCTCGAGCACCTTATCGTCTAGCTCCATCAGAACTTGAAGAACTATCCACGCAATTAGAAGAACTCTTGGAAAAGGGTTTCATACGTCCTAGCTCTTCACCCTGGGGAGCTCCAGTCTTGTTTGTGAAGAAGAAAGACGGTACTTTCAGAATGTGTATTGACTATCGCGAACTTAACAAGGTGACCGTGAAGAATCATTATCCTCTTCCACGCATTGACGACTTGTTCGACTAGTTGCAAGGGTCGAGCTATTACTCTAAGATTGATTTGAGATCGGGATACCATCAGCTGAGAGTCCGAGAGGAGGACGTCTCCAAAATAGCATTCAGAACTCGTTATGGCCATTACGAGTTTCTGGTCATGCCTTTCGGGTTGACGAATGCACCAGCGGTTTTCATGGATCTCATGAACAGAGTGTGCAAGCCGTACTTAGATAAGTTTGTCATTGTATTCATCGACGATATCCTGATCTATTCGAAGAGTCAGGAGGAACACGAGCAGCATCTACGACTTATGCTGGAACTTCTTCGAGCAGAGCAACTGTATGCTAAATTTTCGAAATGTGACTTCTGGCTTCGCGAAGTCCACTTCCTAGGCCATGTGGTAAACAAGGATGGGATTCATGTGGATCCATCCAAGGTCGACTCGATCAAGAACTGGCCTGCACACCGTACACCAACAGAAATCCGCCAATTCTTGGGTTTGGCAGGATATTACAGAAGGTTTATTAAGGATTTCTCAAAGATTGCGCAACCTCTCACTTCACTGACTCAGAAGGGTGTCACCTACCGTTGGGGTGATGCATAGGAATCTGCTTTTCAGCACTTGAAAGATAGACTTTGTATCGCGCCTATCCTCTCATAGCCTGAAGGCACAGATGATTTTGTGGTTTATTGCGACGCTTCCATCCAAGGACTTGGTTGCGTGTTGATGCAACGTGACAAGGTCATTGCCTACGCATCGCGCCAACTTAAGGTTCACGAAAGGAACTACACTACGCACGACTTGGAATTGGGAGCAGTTGTTTTCGCGCTTAAGATATGGAGACATTACCTGTACGGTACCAAGTGCACCATTTACACCGATCACAGGAGTCTCGAGCATATCTTCAAGCAAAAGGAATTAAACATGCGACAACGCCGATGGGTCAAACTCTTGAATGATTATGAATGCGCTATCAAGTATCATCCGGGCAAAGCCAATGTTGTGGCCGACGCTCTCAGTCGAAAGGATACTATACCTAAGCGTGTACGTGCGTTACAGCTTACCATTCACTCCAGCCTTCCCGCTCAAATACGAGATGCTCAGGTTGAAGCGTTGAAAGCAGAGAACATCAGGGCTGAGTCCCTACGAGGATCGAGGCAACAGCTAGAGCAAAAGGAAAACGGCGCCTACTATGTTAACGGGCGCATCTGGATTCCACTTTATGGAGACCTACGCGAGCTTGTGATGGATGAAGCGCATAAGTCTCGTTATTCAGTACATCCTGGTTCGGATAAGATGTACCTCGACTTAAAGACTACCTATTGGTGGCCCAGTATGAAAGCCCACATAGCAACCTATGTCAGTAAATGCTTGACTTGTGCCAGGGTCAAGACCGAATATCAGAAACCATCAGGCCTACTTCAACAACCAGAGATACCTAAATGGAAATTGGAGCAAATTTCCATGGATTTCGTTACTGGCCTGCCTAGATCTCAACGCGGAAATGATACCATTTGGGTGATCGTGGATCGACTAACCAAGTCTGGACATTTTCTGGCTATCAAGGAAACGGATAAGTTTTCTACTCTAGCAGACATTTACCTAAAGGAAGTAGTATCAAGGCACGGAGTGCCAACCTCCATCATTTCTGATCGTGACGCGCGTTTTACTTCTGAACTGTGGCAAGCCATGCACAAGTCTTTTGGCTCACGTTTAGATATGAGCACCGCTTATCACCCGCAGACGGATGGGCAATCTGAACGCACCATCCAAACCCTTGAAGACATGCTTAGGGCATGTGTAATCGACTTCGGCAATGGCTGGGAAAAACACCTCCCGTTAGTGGAGTTTTCGTATAACAACAGTTACCACACCAGCATCCAGGCCGCTCCATTTAAGGCATTATACGGACGGAAGTGCCGATCACCTCTTTGTTGGGTGGAAATTGGTGACAGCCAAATCACAGGCCCAGAACTTGTAGTGGATACAACCGAAAGGATTGCTCAGATACGAAAACGAATGGCGGCAGCTCGTGACCGTCAGAAAAGCTATGCGGATAAACGAAGAAAGCCACTTGAGTTCCAGGTTGGGGATCGAGTGCTACTTAAAGTCTCACCTTGGAAAGGTGTAGTTCGTTTTGGCAAACGAGGCAAGCTCAATCCGCGCTATGTCGGACGATTCGAAATCATTGAGAAAATTGGCAAAGTCGCTTACAGGCTGAATCTACCGGCAGAACTCAGTGGAGTTCACAACGTATTCCACGTGTCAAATCTGAAGAAGTGTCTGTCAGACGAGACTCTCATAGTTCTTCTAAAGGAGCTCACTATCGACGACCAGCTGCGATTCGTCGAGGAACCAGTAGAGATTACTGATCGAGATGTTAAGATCCTCAAGCGTACCAGGATACCTCTCGTCCGAATTCGTTGGAATTCCCGTCGTGGCCCATAGTATACCTGGGAACGAGAAGACCAAATGAAACTCAAGTATCCCCAGCTGTTTAAGAAAAGTGCAACCACTACTGAGGCTGAAGCTATAGGCAGAATTTTGGGACGAAATTCCAAATCAACGGGGGGATGATGTGACACCCCAGGAAAACCAGGAAACCAACGCAACTTAACTAGCTTCCTCAGTAACCACGAGCTAAATTTCGGGACGAAATTTTCTTAACAAGGGGAGAATGTGACAACCCTCATAATTCCATGTATCCGTACAATTTATTGATGATAATTAAAGTGCTTGATGACTGTGTGGAATCACTTAACTGCTTTCTGATTTCTGTGTTATACTTACATGTGCTTGTTAACATACTAGTAGTATACAGAAAAGTTACTAAATAGTCCGGTATGTTTTCCTGAGTGTTGAGAATTAAAATGATTACAAATATATATATATAGGACACTTTACGGATTAATTTAGTACTTTAACGGAACAACACCAAACCGAACAACCGGACATTACCCGGAACACCAAAATAATGCTAGAGGCATTGTTTTTATTTTTTTAAGCTAGTTATGGTTCCCGAACACCTTAACACACTATATAACACAGGTTATGCATGATCACTCATCAATACACTTAGAATCCTAACTAATTAACTTAACTAATCATCAAGACCCAACTAGACCCCCCCCCCCTTTCACACTTACGGTCACAATGACCCCCACCATAATCTTGTCTAAATCTTGCTCAAATCTTCCTAAGGATATGGTTAGATAGTGTATGTACTATGGGGAGCATGATGTACAATGGGTAATACTCAAATTGGGGATTATAAGAACATGAATCTTATCATTCCCTCACACATACAAACACCACAAACTCTTCTCCTCCCTCTCCCCACAACCTTCGGCCGAACCCCCTCCATACACCACCACCACTTTCATTTTAAGATCACCCATTTCAAGGCTATCTAAAGGTGTAAGGTGCAAGATTAGGAGGTTTGGTGCTTGAAGAACTTGAAGGACCTCTTCCGTTTACTATTAACCACCAAATCTTCATCTTGTTTCTTCCCTAGATTAAAAGCTAGTAGTAAGTCCCTTAAATCCTTGTTTAGTCCTTGTTCATGGTGGTTAATAGTCATATTAAGATGATATTTTTAGAACACAAAAAGATCATGTGCAAAAAGTCTTGAACATAGAACTAACTAAATGATGAAATATTGTAGAAATGTGATGAAATAATGCTAGTATGTGATTGTTTGATTATGTTGTTGATTATCTGATGATTTGCTTGTTAATATTGATGTTTGATGTTGTTGTGATCACTAAACATGTTAACGGAATCAATCGAACACGAGTTAGAAAGCTAAAAGACTGAAAACAGAAAGTTGTTTAGTGATTACAGCCAACTTCAGTTGGCTGAAACAGGACCTTAATAAAACGAAAAATGTATTTTCTAAAGTCTAGATTTGTGTATTATGAAATACAGTTCTAATGGCACTGGAATCGTCATTTTTGGACTTCGTTTACTATTTTTAAAGTGTCGTATTGTAACAGCAGCTAGAGCTGCATTTTTACTGCTGAAAATATGCGTTCTTTTTTCCGTCATAACTTGAATTCTGCGTAGAGTTAGATCATGAAATTTGTACTGTATATGACCACCGATGTATTTGTAATTCTCTCACTGGAATTTCGTAAATCGGACTCTCGATGAATTTTAAATAAATTATTCCGTGGACTGCAGTCAGAAAAAGATAAATCTGATTTCAGTCCGGAAAATGATTTTTTATAAAATATTGGTAATGAACTGGACCCCAATATTTTTACACAATAATATTTGGATCGTTTAATATACTATGTAAAAATTTGGGAATTTTTGGAACACGTTAACTATTTTATTAAAATCCCCGAAAACAGCCCAGTTTTGAATATAAAAGCTGAAATGACATAAGTCGTAAATTGCGTGTCTAAACGTTGAGTATGTTATCTGAGGATGATCTAACATGTTATATGTCAATCAAAGTAATATGTGCAATATCGTATGCTTGTTCTTGAGTAGCTATAGGTGGAATGTTTATATGAGCGTGAACTATTAAAGTGAATGCATGTTATGTAGTAGATACGTGTAGGAAATTTGTGCTCTATTTGAAACCACTAAATGACTAACTGGTAATCATATTAGGACGTGATTGACCAACCTTGACTGTTAGCTATATTTGAGAGTCAAATCGAGCAAACCGAGGTGAGTTCACACACTTTCTAAGGCATGGGATTCCCGGTGGTTGGGAATGGGTTAAAGAAATTAAAACGGGATCTACATATCCTCCTTGGGTAGGATATGTACGGCCATCCTCCATAGGTAGGATGCCAATAATAAATTATGCGTATTCTCCTTGGGTAAAATACGTACGTTCGTCCTCCTTGGGTAGGACAACACCCTTAAAACTTACTAGACAAAACTCTATCATTAAGTCCCTCATTATATATCGACTTAATCGCCGAGGCCGATGGCGAGCGGGTCATTAGTTAATAGCGCTATTAGGTTTAACAAACCTCACACCGTGTCGTCCGAACGGGCGTGTACTAATGGACTATGGCAAACTGTCAGTGATGATAGACACTGATGTAGGGCACAACTATCGTTCGTAGTAGTCGATATCATACCGTCTAGTAGTTCACATGGGGAAGCCCCCCCCCCCCCCCACTGATTATGGATATGGTTTGGGTAATTAAAAGGAACTGGTTAAACATACTTTCAACTACGGGGTAACCCCCACGGCAAACAAGCCAACGAAAGTCAAACCACGTTTTTCAGAAACAACTCAAAACTAAACAACCAAACGTGAACTCACTCAACTTTGTTGTTGACTCGTTGTTACATGCCTTACAGGTCGCTAGATGCGTATGGAGCTTGCACGAGGAGGAGGTTGTTGTGGGATGCGGACTGTTATGTCCAATGCTTATTAATTAAACTTTATAAACTTATGGAACTTATGTTTTGGGTCTCAAAACTTATGAACTATGAACTTATGTTTTGAACTTACGTTTTATGCTTCCGCTGTTTAACTTGAACTTGGTTAACGAGCTTTTGGTCACCAATCGTATTGTTGTTGGTTTTATTTACGTAATTACGTTGTTCAATATGATTGGTGGCTCGATCCTGGTCATGTCATGCCTCCAAGCGGTGATACTCCGCATGGTGGAATTTGGGGGTGTGACAATAACCGGCGTTGTCATTGAGCTACGGTGGCCGGGCGGAAGTCATTTGCACTACCCTTTAGGTGAGAGAGGGAGGGGGAGGTGTAAACTGAGAAAAGGTGGGGAGGTGGCCAGTCATGGCGGCACAAGACGGAGTTACGGCGGCAACGCTGTCGATCCCCCCCCCCCCTCGCTCTCTCCAGGTCTTTCTTTCTCTCTCTGATGTAAAAAAAGTGAAACTGAGAAAAGGTAGGGAGGTGGCCAGTCACGTCGGCAACGCCGTCGATCCTTCCCCCTTCTCTCTCCAGGTCTTTCTCTCTCTCTGATGTAAACCCTTCCCTCTGTAAAAAAAAATGTGTGATGGTAGATTAGTAAAGAAGATAGAGAAAAGGATGGGGTGACATGTGTCGCCCGCCCAAAAAACCCCAATTAGATTATCACACCATGTTAATCAATGTTCATTCAGTTCTCTTATTATTAGATATTAATTAAAGAAAATAGTTTGCCCAACTCAAATTAAAGGGTACTAGGAACTAGTCACTCGATTGACTTGGCATTCTCGTTATCTTCTTTGATTAGCATGATATCATTGTCGTAAACTAGTTTGTAAGTTTGATTAAAACATATAGACTTACAACATTAGTACTAGCAAACAAATAGTAATCAATCACCAAATCTACCAGAGTAGTGACTTTTATCGACTATAGTTTTACCTACAGTAAATTTTGTCGGTGATCATCGACATTCAGTCGAAATAAACAACAAAATGTAATCTTAAATATTGTATATAATCAGTCGATAATCACCAACAGATCACCGTCAAACCGATAGATTACCTCGACGGTAGGGAAAACTTTGAATTTTCATAATTTTGTCGCTAGAATGTTGAAATCAACGAAGGATCCCTTACCAAAATGTTAGTTAGATTTGTATTGCTCAACATATTACCGGCATATTACCAACTCAAATTAAGGATTAGACTTCGAATACGATTTGGGTTTTTCAGTTGTTATCAAGTGAGTGTGATTTTGGAATAGATGATCTAGCTATGTTATGTCGGAAAGTATGAGGTAAGACTTTGGTGAGATTTGTTTCTGGACTTTCTAGTCTTTTAGGTTGGGGATAATTGCCAACGTGCTCCTGTCGGTGAATCTGTCATCAAAATATTTGTGTATATACTATAGAGACATCTCTGATTTCTGTATTGTTCGTTCTTAATCTCTCATGAAATTTTTTGTTCATATCACCTAAGAATTTGTTGGAATCGGTGGTTTAAAAAGTGACAAGTGTGAAATGTGACGTTGAACACCTCATCTATGTTGATGTGGTGGTTACTAGTTTGTAGAACTGATAGTCTCGAAATTAAAATCGATCATATGTATCCCAAAGGGGTACATGAATGTGGTGTCTCATGGATTCTTCATTTGTGTTAGTAGCAATCTTCACATGTGTATTCACGCCATATGATATAAAAAATTTACATGCGTTACAATGCTTACTCGTAGTGACGTATTATAGAACCATAGGTTGATTAAGGTTGGTAGGGGTGGTCTCGGAATAATTGGGCCTATGAGCATTCCAAAATGGTTTCCACCTATGTGCTGAAAACTTAATCATTGGCATACGTTGCTATGTAAGATCTATAAATTTTCTTTGTAAATCATAGCTAGAATGATATGTAATAAAATCGTAATTATAAACTGGTGGTAAAAACGTAATTTTAAAGCAGGACAAAATCGTAAATTGGTTTGGCTCAAGAAAGGAAAAAAGTCAAAAAGCAAAAATAAAAAAAAGGAATAAAACACTCTTCATCACATTCGCAAAATGTAATAGAGTTAATGTAGAACAAAAATAGACTTTTTTTCTCTTAGATGTGTATATAACTTGTTATCTCCTAATATTAGTAAATAACACGTAATGTAACACCCAGGATTTTTAACACTTATTTATCAAATTGAAAATAATAAATTGTTTAATAAAACTTGACATTTGTTATATTTTAATTACTAGGTTAGAACCCCGTATATTACACGGGTTGAATAAATGTAATTCTATTTAATAAATAATAAAAGAATATATCTTTAAAGGTCTTGTTTATCACATGGGTTGAAAAAATGTATTTTACATATTAAATGATAAAAAAAAACTTTAAGAACCCTATGCATTGTATAGATTGAATAAATGTAATTTTATATACCAAATAAAAAACTATATCTTTAAAAACTCAATGTATTACACGGGTTAAATAAATGTAATTTTACATATTAAATAATAAAAAAGGATATCTTTAAAAACCTCGTGTATTACACGGGTTGAATATATGTAATTTTGTTTATTAAATAATAAAAAGTTATATTTGTAAAAAAACTCCATGTATTACACGGGTTGAAGAATTGTATTTTTCATATTAAATAATAAAAAGGTTAAAAGTTAGGTTTGTTTTTATAAACTAAACTAATCAAATAAAAACGTCTTTCTCAAAGGTTATAACACCTGACCGAGAAAAGCTGATAATATCATCACATAATACCATGTTTATTATATTAATATAATATCATTATCAAACTATTAATATAATATTAATGTTATATTAATATTAATGTTAAAGCATATGAAATATTAATTTGCGTAATGTTGTGTTAATATTCTTTTAATTTTGATTAATATATTAGTTACCATGTGGATATGATATTTATCCAATAATATTATGTTTGGTTTCCTTGATAGATAATTTGGTTTATTTAAAATTTCTTATCTTAAATTAGCAATTTAAATTTGAAGATAATTTTTTATTAGAAAAATAAAAGGATTCTATTTCAAATTTAAAATAGGATCAGATTTAATATTAATTTATTATTTAATAGTATAAGATTTAATATTAAATTATTATTTAATATTTAATTAATATAAGATGAGTATGAAAAAAGACGAGAAAACAGAAAATTAGATGGCTCAATAAAATGACACATGTCACGCATTGATGTTATATTTTAATTATATGTACACAAATTGAAAGAGAATCTTACGAATTTGGATTGAATTTTATTTAAAAAGAGTTTTAAATGGATATAGATATGCAAATTTGAAACTTTTATATTATGTTATGTTAGGTTATGTTATGTTATGTTATGTTTTCCATACAATGATAGGAATGAACGACTATATAATAAATATTTATCGATTCCTTCAACTATATAATATAACCCCTTCCATTCTGTGTTTTCTCGCCACAATCAAGTCGAAATAAAATAAATAAGTAAATAAATAAATAAATGAGTCGTGCCAATTCGTAGCAACAATTGCAAAACGGAATAAGATCAAGTCGAAGTCGGAGTTGCAGTTGGTCGATGAGTTGAGCAAGAATCTTATGATCTTTGTAGAAGATTTAAGTGTTATTACTACACATCAATTCAGGTTTGGACTCTAAACAACTTATGTGTATAGATTTGAAATATCTACTAACTCGTAGTTAGGAATTTAAGTTCTTTATTATGTGACACTGAAATTATTATATTATATTATATAGTATTGATATTGATTTTATATAGCATTGTACCATTGAATGTGCTACTGAAAGTGACACTGAATGTGATACTTAACGTGATACTAAGCGTGATACTAAACGTGAACTGCTGAATGTGCTATTAAATATGTGTTTTATATACATATATAATATTAGGGATTGTTTATTCTAAACTGTTATGTTATTGTCCCACTGTTTTATGTACGTTGGGTTGCTGGTTGGAGATACTTGGAAAAGGGTTCGACATAGGATTTTCTTAAAGTTAATGATGTGTTATACTGTACTTGTAATTTAATTGTAAAAAAATTGTAATATTTTTATTATTAATGGAACTATGTTTGTGATCGGATTATGTATAAGTGGCAAATTAATTCGTAAGTTTCTTTTAGAGTAAACTGCCAAAATGGTCCATGAGGCTTGGTTACTTTTATCACTTTAGTGCAAAACTCAAACCTTTTAAATCTAGATCCCCGTGGTTTCAATTTTATTGCCATTTTCATCCAAGAGCAAAATCTGGTTAGATTTTTCAGTTAACATTCAGTTTTTTGTCTTTTTCCTCCCTTTTAATGAAGGACAAAATGGTCTTTTAAGTAAAATTATAACTTAATTAAAAAATCAAACTCATCTCCACCGTCCAATCATCTCCACACCTTTTGACTTCACCATCTTCTGATCTACAAACCCTAACCTCTTTCCGCTACAACAATGGTGGTTGATTTTGAAGGAATCCAGACTGTCGAACACCTCAATCGCATCTTCCAATTGAACAGCCACGAGTTCATAGTTTCCACCTGTCACACCCTGACTTTTGCGGAAGCATGTAATGTGTGACTTGATCAGTTTTCATTGCATTCGATTATAATAAACAACTATATGATTAAAATGATGTTCATCCATTCATAAGTTCAAAATGTGACAAACACAAGTCATTCAAGTTTCAACCAACATAACCTCCGGTTAAGCTACAAACCAACAAAAATGGATGACATCTAAACTTGAAATTTACATCTTGAAAACAACACCTGCGCCCAAGATCCATCTTGTTTCCTGAAATACATGTAGTTTTGAAAACATCAACAAAAGTTGAGCGAGTTCATGTGTTTTGTATGTGAGCTCGAATAATCTTGTAAACATTTGTAAGTATTCCTTTGATAACCGGTATGAAAGCGTCTATGAACTATTCAATTAATGTTTTGCAAGGACATTAATATGTGTGCAATGGTGCAGGAAGGCTCAAACCTTTGCGGATTTCGTACCGGGCCACCCGGCTGGAACGACATAGTCACCACATGGGCCACTCCCGGGCCCATGGGTGGGGCTCGCAACACCCAGATACATCTATCACTCATGCCCCTCGGTCTTTATACAAAGATTAATGGTCTTAAGTGTTGTGCCCACCATCCACATGATCTAGGAATTCATTCCTTAGCTAACCATACCATTTGAAACATGTATTCCACCCCCGTGAGTTATAAAACCGAAAACAGTTAAAAGAAAAGGGAGACATGAACTCACAAGTTTGCGTCCGGTGTCCTGTAAACTCAAAGATCTTTTCCTCAGGTCGTGCAACTGCCTACACACGTGTTATGTTTAATTAGACGGTTAGGTCGTGTGACGAATCTTAGTCTTATTTATTAAGACTTATTTTGAAATTGGTATACTAGTTATACGTTGGATGTATATTATATAATTCCAAATTATATAATTATAAGTTAAAATAAAGATATTTTAACTTAAACCATTTTTATCCAATCATTTGGGATAAAATTAAAAATAATATATTTTTAACTTGGTTTATCATGTATATCTCACATACGTATTTTCCAAGTATAGATATAGTTGTATTTGTGTATTTTCATACTTGTGTATTTGTATACGGGTATTTTGCCAAGTATGGGTAGTGTATTCCGGTATGTATTTATACGTATAGGAATACGTATTTTATCGTATTTATTAAGTATTTTTATACTTAATTTGTGCATTATTTTCTGGAATATTATTTTTATATAATCAAAAATCACCAAATTTATTTTCTTAAAATATACATATTTTAAGAGAATTTTTATAGAAAAATATTTATAAACTTTACTTGGCAAAAATAAGTATACTTCCAAATATACCTTAAAAATAATATATTTTTACGATTAAACTTAGAAAAATATATATTTTGAGTTTTCACCAAAATCATATATTTTTGAATTGTTTAAGAAAATATTTATTTTTCTCCACTAAAAAATAATATATTTTTTATTTTGACAAAATATGACATATTTTGTAATAGTTATAAAAATTCATATTTTACTGTTTCTTCGGTTTCAAAAATACCGTTTGTCACATTTGTTAAGTTACGAATTTATATCCGGAATATATATACATTTATTGTCCAAAGTCCATTGTCCGGTTTGTCCAATATTCGGGTATAAATTATATATTTATTTCTTGTGATTTTGGTAATATTTTCTATTACAATTTTTGGTATTTTTGGTGTATTATTTTCAATGTTCCTAATTTAATATAACTAATACAAACAATATACAAGTAGCACACAATTTTGTGACAACTAAATATATATTTTCCTAAATATATACTTAGTCATTTTTATTATCAAAAAGCAACCTCCAACATTTGTAATTTTTTTAATAAAAAATTTAGCAATTTTTTATATTAAAACCAAGATCAAATATTACTTGTGAACACTTGTTTAAAAATATTTTTCTAAGTGTTTAATTTTTACAAAAAATTTTACCACAGTTTCCCCTTAAAAATGGAGGTTTCCATGCTTATTAGCAGATCATTTTCTTTTAAAAATCCATTGTTAAATAACAACAATTTTCACAAAACTTACCATGAGCCAAAAATATGCATTTTTACAATATGTCATGAACTTGAAGGTAGTAAATATTTGTAGTAATTTAACACGTTGTTTAATATGTTATAAAAACACTAAATCCATGGTTTTTAGTTTATAAAACTCATTCTTGCAAAATTTCATCCTTTACAACTTGTAACATGATTCTTCAAAAATTAATTTTCTTTTATTTTTCATGTTACATACACTTTTCTAGTTCCATTTAACCTTCTAAAACATAGTTATTTTCCTTTGAAACCAAATCATGTGAAATCTTGTAGTAAACTTTAGTTTCTTGAAAATGTTATTTTTGAAATCTTACATTTTCAAGACTTAGATTTTGTAGGAATAATCATCCTACACATAAACAAGTTCATCTTCAAGTTCATGGTTCACATAAAGGATGATCATCATGAATTTTTCAAGATCCATCCTTATACTTGCTAGATCATGTGTTTAATCATCATTTAGCAAGCTTCATATGATGATCTATACCATATATGCAAGTAATCAACAAACAAGTTTAATATATACACTAAAACAACTTTGATCTTCATGTTTTTAAACTTTATGTTCATGTTCATGCTTATGTTTTGTTGAGATTCTTTGGTTTATCAAGTTACATTATACTTTAACCACTAAAATTAAAGAGTAAAAGAATATCAAAGAGGCTTACTACTAGCTCTAAGGCTAGGGAAGAATCAAGATGCAAAGTGATGAAGATTTGAGGTGGATAAAAGCTCCTAGAGATGGTCCTTCCAATTCCCTTGCTTCCAACCTTCTTAGTTAGGCTTAAGACACATTAGAATCACCTTAGAATGTATGAAGATGGCTTGAAAATGAATGGTGTAAGAGAGGGGTGTTGGGCCATGAATATGGAGAAGAGAAGAGGGGTTTGTGTGAAGTTGGAATGTTGTGAAAATGAATTTAATGAAGTCTTGTGCCTTATGTTCTTTTATCCACCAACAATTACATATATAATGGTTATTATGTCAAAAATCTACTTAACATATCTAATTAAATAATCAAGAAAATCAAAGGTGTGGGGGGGCCACTTGTAACCAGTTAAGGGGGGGGGGGGATATCTAGTTGGGTTTCAACTCTTGGTTACACATTTAGTTACATCTTAGGTGTTAAATTTAGGGGTTTAAGGTGCTTAAGTGTTTAGGGGTCTAATATGATGTTTAGTGATCATAACTAGCCTTGTAACATTAAAACAATGCTTCTAATTGAATTTTGGTGTTTTGGGTAGTGTCCGGTTGTTCGGTTGGTTACCGGTTCGTTAAGGTGCTAAATTGCGCAGTTTAGTGTGCAATATGATGTCTTTTATGACAGTTTTGATTCCTGACACTTATCAAGGTATTCTGGACCATTAAACCATAATTCTGCATTATATTTTGATGTTAAAATGTTGATTTTTGCTGTTTTCTGCAGAATTCTGCAGTTTTAGTGTGTTTCGGGCACTTTCTGGCACTTAAATCATCACTCGGAAGGAAGTTTTATGATCCCTACCTTCCTACATACTATTCTAGTGTAACTCTTGGTTCCGGGGCTCATTCTGTGTCTTAACATCATGTCTGTCTAAGTACTGAACTCCCGTCAGTACTTCTAGTTTGTCTGATAACTGTGTTAACTTTGTTCTGTGCACTAATTGAACCACATTGTGTTGCATGTAATAACGATAAGCAATCATGCAACATGTAATGCATTTGTATGTTCTTGTAAGAAATCAGAAAATCATTCATTTCATTAGTTTGATCATGCACAGTCATTAAAGTACAAGTTACTATTTATTATTGTACAGAATACATGGAAAAGTGCCACTTGTCACATTCTCCCCCCGTTAAAAGAATTTCGTCCCGAAATTCAAGCTGTGTTACCGGTTGCAGGGGAGTTGTGAAACAAATGCGGATACTTTGACTTGATTTGGTCTTCACGTTCCCAAGTAAACTCTGGGCCATGACGTGAATTCCAACGAACTTTGACGAGTTTAATACGACTTCGCCAACTATTTCTTGAGTCGGACTCTTCTTGAGATTAGATACATGAAATGTGTCATGGACACTGCTGAGTTCTTCTAGAAGTTTCATCTTGTATGCAACAGTTCCGATCCTTTCCATGATCTCGAAGGGTCCAATGTACCGTGGGTTCAACTTCCCACGCTTACCAAATCGTTGTACGCCTTTCCAAGGTGAGACCTTCAATAAGACCATATCCACAACCTCGAATTCCAATGGTTTCCTTCGCTTATCGGCATAGCTCTTTTGTCTGTCACAGGCTGACTTGATACGATCACGTATCTGAGCAATCTTGTCTGTGGTCTCCTGAACCAACTCTGGACCAATAACCTGTGTGTCTCCGGTCTCCGCCCAACACAGCGGGGATCGACACTTACGTCCATATAGAGCTTCAAACGGGGCGGCCTGAATGCTGGTGTGGTAGCTGTTGTTGTAGGAAAACTCCACCAAAGGCAGGTGAGTATCCCAACTTCCACCAAAATCCATCACACAAGCACGTAGCATGTCTTCCAGAGTCTGAATCGTTTGCTCACTCTGGTTGTCCGTTTGAGGGTGAAAGGTTGTGCTAAGATTTAACTGTGATCCAAATGCTTGCTGAAATGATTGCCAAATTCTTGACACAAAGCGACCATCTCGGTCAGATATGATGGATACAGGCACTCCGTGACGTGCCACAATCTCTCTGAGGTATATCTCTGCTAACTTCCTCGTGCTATCTTTCTCACTGATCGATAAGAAATGTGCAGACTTCGTGAGTCGATCGAAAATCACCCAAATCATATCGTTTCCTCTTTGGGTTCTTGGTAGCTTGGTAATGAAATCCATTGTGATCTGTTCCCACTACCATACGAGAATCTTCGGCTATTGCAGTAACCCTGACGGTTTCTGGTACTCCGCCTTAACTTTGGCGCAAGTAAGGCAGTTACCCACATAAATAGCCATGTCAAATTTCATCTTTGGCCACCAATAAAAATCTTTCAAGTCTTGGTACATCTTGTCGGATCCAGGATGGATCGAGTACCTTGACTTATGAGCTTCGTCCAGAATAAGTGCACGCAGATTACCGTGAAACGGAACCCAAAGTCGTTCCATAAAATATAATGTTCCATCTTCCTTAGGCAACAATTTCACTTCCATACCACGCAGTGATTCAGCTCGTAAGTTCTCTGGTTTAAGTGCTTCCTGCTATGCTTCACGAATCCGAACTGTGAGATCAGTTTCTATCGTCATCTCTAAGGCTCGCACCCTTAGGGGCTTTGTTCGTTCCTTACGACTCAAGGCGTCGGCTACAACGTTCGCCTTGCCTGGGTGATACTTGATCTCACGATCATAATCATTCAACAGCTCAACCCATCTACGCTGTCGCATATTCAAATCCTTCTGATCAAAAATGTGCTGCAAACTCTTATGGTCCGTAAAGATCGTGCAGCGTGTACCATACAAGTAGTGACGCCAAATCTTCAACGCGAAAATCACAGCTCCTAACTCGAGGTCGTGCGTTGTATAGTTCTTCTCATGCACCTTTAACTGTCATGATGCGTAAGCGATGACTTTGTCTCGTTGCATCAACACGCAACCAAGACCTTGCCAAGAAGCATCATAGTAAACCATAAAACCATCGGTACCGTCGGATAAGGATAGAATCGGTGCGTCACAAAGCTTATCCTTCAACGTCTGAAGAGTTGTTTCTTGTTTCTCTCCCCAATCAAACTTCTTATCCTTCTGAGTTAAGGATGTTAGCGGTTGGGCAATACTTGAGAAATTCTCAATGAATCATATGTAATAGCCTGCTAATCCCAGAAATTGTCGTATCTCAGTTGGCGTCTTTGGGGCTTCCAAGTTCTTGATTGCTTCGATCTTAGCAGGGTCGACATGAATTCCATTCTCATTCACCACATGACCCAAGAACCGCACCTTGTGAATCCAAAATTCGCACTTCGACAGCTTTGCATACAATTGCTCCTTCTTCAGGAGTTCCAAGATAGCTCGGAGATGTTGCTCATGTTCTTCCTTGGTCTTCGAGTAGATAAGGATGTCAACAATAAACACAGTCACGAACTTATCCAGATACGGCATACACACCCGATTCATGAGGTCCATGAATATTGCTTGTGCGTTTGTTAAGCCAATCGGCATGACAAGGAACTCGTAATGTCCATAGTGTGTCCTAAAGGCCGTTTTAGGGATACTTCCTTCTTGTATCCTTAGTTGATGATATCCCGATCTCAAGTCGATCTTGGAGTAGTAGCTGTAACCTTATAGTTGACCAAATAAGTCATAAATCTTCGGAAAGGGATACCGATCCTCGATGGTTAGCTTATTCAACTCCCTGTAGTCGATACAAATTCGAAAACTGCCATCCTTCTTCTTGACAAATAACACTGGAGCTCCCCAAGGCGAGAAGCTCGGCCTGATAAATCCCTTATCCAGCAAATCTTGCAATTGTGTTGACAGCTCTTGCATCTCCGACGGAGCTAGTCGGTAAGGCGCTTTTGCCACTGGGACCGCTCCTGGCACTAAGTTTATTCCGAACTCCACTTGTTACTGTGGAGGTAGTCCAGGCAAGTCTTCAGGAAAGACCTCTGGATATTCCCTCACAACAGGGATGTCTTCCAGCCTCGGTTCCTTGGTCTCCTTATCAACAACATGAGCAAGGAAGGCTATGCAGCCTTTTCGAAGACACATCTGCGCCTTCATAACCAATGTGGGATGTCACAATCTTTCGCTTTATGGGGCCCAGTGTCTTCGCATCAACTTGCATGAAGGCCGTGTACTATAAGTGTTTCATCATTCGCAAGAGGGATGCGAATGATTTTCTCATGACTAACAACTTCAGCTCCATTCTTGGATATCCAAACCACGTCGACTACCACATCAAAACTACCTAAACCAACTGGTAGAAGGTCGATATAATATTTTCGTTCTCCAAGTTCAAGTGTACAACCTTTAATAACTTCATCCACTTCGACTAATTTCCCATTTGCCAACTTTGTAGAATATGGGGTGTCTAGCTTACCTGTGACTAGGCCAAGTATTCTTAAAGTCTATAGGTACGAAACTAAAGTCGGTGCCGGTATCAAACAGAACAGATGCAAGGTGTCGGTTTGTAGGGAACGTACTCGTAACTACGTTCAGGTCCTGGCGTGCCTTGCGTGCTTCTTTCGTGAAAATGCTCCCACAAGATTTATTTTTCTTCGGGCAGTTCTTTCGTTAATGTCCTTTGTCGCCACATCCGTAGCAACCTTTGCCCTTGTCGTTTCCATTACTGCTCTGCTTTCTACTATCGCTCTGGTTTCTATCACTGTCATGGCTTCTATTCCCATGCCCCGTACCAGACCAGCATGCTTCCTTGCCATGCCCGGTCTTGCCACAACTTCCACACCTACGAGTCCTGCACGGACCGGTGTGATGATAACCACACCTATTACACTTTGGTGGTTCTCCTTGCTAGTTTTTTTTTATCACCTATTTTTAGTCGTGGCAATGAATGCCTTGACTTTCTTAGTCGCAGCGGTTCCCTTATGTTTGTTGCTTAATATAAGGGCCCTGCTTAAGATGCGTATACTTTCTCTTATTCCTATCCAAAGAAGACTCCACATGCGTCTTCCTTTTCACTGGACGTTTATTCGATTCCTCCATCATTAATCCACCCTCGGCAGGACCTAGGGCAAGAGTTATCGCCTAAGCGATTCCCAATGTGGTTCCTCTTATTCCGCCATTGTTTGAAGTACTACTTGCTTCATATTGGACGATTGATTTAGTGACTCACTGGTTTACTAGCGCGTCAAGCTCAGCTCGTGTTGCAGGTAAACGTTCTGATTGGGCGTAACCAGTTTCCTGCGCTGTGGTTCCATGAGCTTCACATGTATAAAACCTTATTGAGGAAATTAGACATTTATTTTAGAATAAATATTGTCATCGATGGGTGAAAGCAAGGCTCATCTATTACGCACTACGAGTATAAGGGTAAGGTAATTCCTAATGATGCTTATGCAAATCCTTCCACCAATATCATCTCATCATTGTAGAGAGTAAATTGAGTTACAACCGAGTGCTGCTAAGGATGTATCGACTTTTATATACACCATATCAACTTGTTGTAATCAGTCTTGTGAAGAAAACCTCCTCGGAGTCACCTTACTCCGGTTGATGCAAGTCATCCAGTGCTATACAAAATTCGGTGAGGTCTTCCCTTCACCGTGTTCCTTGTTTATTCCTCAAGTCTCAGACTCTTCCATAGTCTTTAGTTTTACAAAAACGGGTATGCTTCCCAGAAGATGGGGGGTTGTGCATTACTACCACGTATAGGGGGAGGGTGATAGTGAAAACGCAGAAATAAGGTCGTGAGGGTACGTGACTTCTTCCTCGGAACCGAATTGTGCCTTGTAGCAACCGTAGAGCGGTTTCCAGGGTGCGAATTCACTACTCAAACTATGGGGTGCACTAAGGGGTAGAGAGGGAGCGGAGGTACTGATAGGGGTGCCGGTGGTGGTGACATAGTTGGTGGGCGATAGAGTGCATATGAGGTGAAGGACGAGAAGGATCCTCTTGCATGTGTCATCCATGTGCCTAAGTGGAATGGGAATCTGTCGAGTGGTCGCTTCCGTCCTTATAACATGTATTCCATACTTCATGGTCCTCGATTGTCCGAGGTAGGGAGGACCCCTGTGCCACTCTAGACTGTGCGACACATACATTGATTTTTTTTAGGCTCAATGAGTCCCAATATGGTTGACATGGTCTCCATGAATGCCGAATAGAGTGGGGTAAATGGGTCACACTATAGTTTGCGCCATACTACCTCCTTGGGGTAAAACGGATGTCAAATGTTGGGGTCTATCGTAGCAACTACAATGGATAAGTGGGGGTGCTGTAGGCTCCGTACAAATTTAAACATAAGAATCCCAAAGTGTTGAGAAAAATCTCTTCTGCGTGTTAACCATCTTTACTTGCTTAGATACCGGGTCCCAAAGGACTCATACTACAGGTAGAAGTGTAGGTGCGAAGTAGACAAAGACAGACTTCCTATTTTGTAGAGTGTTATAGTAACTATCTCGGTTAGTGTTCTATTAGATGGAGGTTTGAACAATTTAGAAATTTCAAATGGGTGATAATCATTAGCTTGACCCGCAGAGTCCACCAGGATTTCCATGCACTACAAGTTGTTATTACGTGGGCCCCCGTAATAATAAATTGTCTTGCATGGTCACCCTAATTTTCTCTCGTTTGAAGCAGCTGATCAGTAAGAGAGGGGACACTACTGTCCTCATACCTTCGACATAGAAAGGACCATTATGGTGGTTCATGCGCTAATATCCGTTGTCGTTACGCTCGAAGTCGCACAATGCTTAGACAAGATAAGAATAAAGAGAGTTCCTAATAATAGTAGTTGGAGGGGCACCTTCAAGATGAGTACCTCATCTTCTTTGTCTGGAAAAAGGAGTGTCGTCAATCATGTTTCGTAAATGCCTCAGGGACCTCGTCCCACTGATAAGGTTAATGTCTAAGGTTACCTCCTCCGCCTAGCCGTCACTGTCGTAGTCAGACACCCTTGCCTTCGAGAGGGAAGAACAGCCATCTTCTACGGAAACAAGCTCAGGGTCTCGTTTGGTAACTACGTCAGCCATAAGCTCAGCAATAAAAGCGAGGTTGATAGTCTCATTGTGCGAGTCAAGGACAATAATAGGATTCGAAGTCGAAGGTATCTCGTTCCCATCAATAATTATTCCATACACATATATGCATATATATATTAATGAATAATAATGTTACTTAGTATAAACAGGCAAATAAATGCAACATGTCACATATAACTCTCGTTTGTTCTTTCGAGGGTCATTTCGTCTTTGGCAAGTCTATCCCACATGGATTGACTATACCTCATTTGGCACATTACTCGGGGTATTCTCCCTCCCTACTAATGTCCTTGCTTTGTCTTTCCTTTAAAAAATGTTTGATTCATGGATCTTGGCGCTTTCGTAAATGCAATGAAAAACCTTTTTGTAAAAATGTTTTTGTGAGGGAATCCTAGTGATTGTAGTCTAGACTCGAGAAGGAATCCTAGTTCACTACAATCGAAGCTCTGATACCAACCTGTCACACCCTGACTTTTGCGAAAGAGTGTAATGTGTGACTTGATCAGTTTTCATTGCATTTGATTATAATAAACAACTATAAGATTAAAATGATGTTCATCCATTCATAAGTTCAAAATGTTACAAACACAAGTCATTCAAGTTTCAACCAACATAACCTCAGGTTAAGCTACAAACCAACAAAAGTGGATGACATCTAAACTTGAAATTTACATCTTGAAAACAACACCTGCGCCCAAGATCCATCTTGTTTCCTGAAATACATGTAGTTTTGAAAACATCAACAAAAGTTGAGCGAGTTCATGTGTTTTGTATGTGAGATCGAATAATCTTGAAAACATTTGTAAGTATTCATTTGATAACCGGTATGAAAGCGTCTATGAACAGATCAATTAATGTTTTGCAAGGACATTAATATGTGTGCAATGGTGCAGGAAGGCTTAAACCTTTGCGGATTTCGTACCGGGCCACCCGGCTGGAACGACATAGTTACCACATGGGCCACTCCCGGACCCATGGGTGGGGCTCGCAACACCCAGATAGATCTATCACTCATGCCCCTTGGTGTTTATACAAAGATTAATGGTCTTAAATGTTTTGCCCACCATCCACATGATCTAACAGTTCATTCCTTAGCTAACCATACCATTTGTAACATTTGAAACATGTATTCCACCCGCGTGAGTTATAAAACCAAAAACAGTTAAAAGAAAATGGGGACATGAACTCACAAGTTTGCGTCCGGTGTCCTGTAAACTCAAAGATCTTTTCCTCGGGTCGTGCAACTGCCTACACACGTGTTATGTTTAATTAGACGGTTAGGTCGTGTAACGACTCTTAGTCTTATTTATTAAGACTTATTTTGGAATTGGTATACTTTGAGTTATACGTTGGATGTATATTATATAATTCCAAATTATATAATTATAAGTTAAAATAAGGACATTTTAACTTAAACCATTTTTATCCAATCATTTGGGATATTGTTAAAAATAATATATTTTTAACTTGGTTTATCATGTATATCTCACATATGTATTTTCCAAGTATAGGTATACTTGTATTTGTGTATTTTCATACTTGTGTATTTGTATACGGGTATTTTACCAAGTATGGGTAGTGTATTCCGGTGTGTATTTATACGTAAAGGAATACATATTTTCTCGTATTTATTAAGTATTGTATACTTAATTTGTGTATTATTTTTCAGAATATTATTTTTATATAATCAAAAATCACCAAATTTATTTTCTTAAAATATCATATTTTAAGAGAATTTTTATAGAAAAATATCTATAAACTTTACTTGGCAAAAATAAGTATACTTTCAAATATACCTTAAAAATAATATATTTTTATGATTAAACTTAGAAAAATATATATTTTGAGTTTTCACCAAAATCATATATTTTTTAATTGTTGAAGAAAATATTTATTTTTCTCCACTCAAAAATAATATATTTTCTATTTTGACAAAATATGATAAATTTTGTAATAGTTATAAAAATTCATATTTTACCGTCTCTCCGGTTTCAAAAATACCGTTTGTCACATTTGTTAAGTTACGAATTTATATCCGGAATATATACACATTTATTGTCCAAAGTCCATTGTCCGATTTGTCCAATATTCGGGTATAAATTATGTATTTATTTTCTTGAGATTTTGGTAATATTTTCTATTACAATTTTTGGTATTTTTGGTGTATTATTTTCAAGGTTCCTAATTTAATATAACTAATACAAACAATATACAAGTAGCACACAATTTTGTGACATCTAAATATATATTTTTCTAAATATATACTTAGTCATTTTTATTATCAAAAATCAACCTCCAACATTTGTAATTTTTGTAATAAAAATTTTGGCAAATTTTTATATTAAAACCAAGATCAAAAATTACTTGTGAACACTTGTTTAAAAATATTTTTCTAAGTGTTTAATTTTTACAAAAATTTTGCCATAGTTTCCCCTTAAAATGGAGGTTTCCATGCTTATTAGCATATCATTTTCTTTTAAAAATCCATCATCAAACAACAACAATTTTCACAAAACTTACCATGAGCCAAAAATATGCATTTTTACAATATGTCATGAACTTGAAGGTAGTAAAAATTTGTAGTAATTTAACACGTTGTTTAATATGTTATAAAAACACTAAATCCATGGTTTTTAGTTTATAAAACTCATTCTTGCAAAATTTAATCCTTTACAACTTGTAACATGATTCTTCAAAAATTAATATTCTTGTATTTTTCATGTTACATACACTTTTCTAGTTCCATTTAACCTTCTAAAACATAGTTATTTTACTTTGAAACCAAATCATGTGAAATCTTGTAGTAAACTTTAGTTTCTTGAAAACATTATTTTTGAAATCTTACATTTTCAAGACTTAGATTTTGTAGGAATAATCATCCTACACATAAACAAGTTCATCTTCAAGTTCATGGTTCACATAAAGGATGATCATCATGAATTTTTCAAGATCCATCCTTATACTTGCTAGATCATGTGTTTAATCATCATCTAGCAAGCTTCATATGATGATCTATACCATATATGCAAGTAATCAACAATCAAGTTTAATACATACACTAAAACAACTTTGATCTTCATGTTCTTAAACTTTATGTTCATGTTCATGCATATGTTTTTTTGAGATTCTTTGGTTTATCAAGTTACATTAGACTTTAACCACTAAAATTTAAGAGTAAAACAAGATCAGAGAGGCATACTACTAGCTCTAAGGCTAGGGAAGAATCAAGATGCAAAGTGATGAAGATTTGAGGTGGATAAAAGCTCCTAGAGATGGTCCTTCCAATTCCCTTGCTTCCAACTTTCTTAGTTAGGCTTAAGACACCTTAGAATCAACTTAGAATGTATGAAGATGGCTTGAAAATGAATGGTGTGACAGAGGGGTGTTGGGCCGTTAATATGGAGAAGAAAAGGGGGTTTGTGTGAAGTTGGAATGTTGTGAATGAATGTAATTAAGTCTTGTGCCTTATGTTCTTTTATCCACCAACAATTACATATACAATGGTTATTATGTCTAAAATCTACATAACATATCAAATTAAATAATCAAGAAAATCAAAGGTGTGGGGCCCCACTTGTAACCGGTTATGGGGGGGGGGGGGTATTTAGTTGGGTTTCAACTCTTGGTTACACATTTAGTTACATCTTAGGTGTTAAATTTAGGGGTTTAAGGTGTTTAAGTGTTTAGAGGTGTAATATGATGTTTAGTGATCATAACTAGCCTTGTAACATTAAAACAATGCTTCTAGTTGAATTTTGGTGTTTCGGGTAGTGTCCGATTGTTCGGTTGGTTACTGGTTCGTTAAGGTGCTAAATTGCGCAGTTTAGTGTGCAATATGATGTCTTTTATGACTGTTTTGATTCCCGACACTTATCAAGGTATTCTGGACCATTAAACCATAACTTTGCACCATATTTTGATGTTAAAATGCTAATTTTTGCTGTTTTCTGCAGAATTCTGCAGTTTTAGTGTGTTTCGGGCACTTAAATCATCACTCGGAAGGCAGTTTTAGGATCCCTACTTTCCTACATACTATTCTAGTGTAACTCTTGGTTCCGAGGCTTATTCTGTGTCTTAACATCATGTCTGTCTGAGTACTGGACTCCCGTTAGTACTTCTTGTTTGTCTGATAACTGTGCAAACTTTGTTATGTTCACTAATTGAACCACGTTGTGTTGCATGTAATAATGATAAGCAATCATGCAACATGTAATGCATTTGTATGTTCTTGTAAGAAATCAGAAAATCATTCATTTCATTAGTTTGATCATGCACAGTCATTAAAGTACAAGTTACTGTTTATTATTGTACGGAATACATGGAAAAGTGCCAGTTATCACACCTCCGATTTCAAACAAGTTGTTTCCGCTTTAAAATGCAGCGGTCACGATCGCTTCAGCTGTGGACCACAGGTTTCGTCATCTGATCTGCAAACAGCTTCCGTTTCTTCCAGATCCGAAGAGAAACTGTTGGATAGTCCACAGATACCTTCCATTTCTTCTAGACCTGAACAGAAACTGTCGGTAGAATCAACTGCTGTGGCGGTTGTCACACCCCGACCGCGTCAAAACAACGAAACCGCGGAGGAAATGTCAGGGAGTAGAGCAACAGAATTATTGTTTCACAACCATGGATTCAAAAAGTATTGTTTTATTGATTCATTAGGTAATTTACATTGTCTTAAGCAAAACAAACAACTAAACATCGTCTATAATTGTTATTATGTCACTAAGGCCTCGTCCAGATCCTATGTGAGCATGCATCCTAGTAATCAACATCATTCAACAACACCTGAAACATATGTAAAAACAAAGTCAGCAAAGAAATGCTGGCGAGCACATAGGTTTTATGAGAGTATTGGATTCATGGCTCGTTTACATGTTGCAATACCTCATTAAAAACCTTGTTTTGAAAAGTATATAATATTGCAACATAATTAACCAACTCAAATCAAATTGGTTATAACTTATAAAATCTCGTAGCCATGATTCTTAACCCAAAACATTTGTTTAATTAAATCGAATTGTAAATCACCTCGTTAATAAAACTCGTATGGTTTATATTATTTAGAAAACATCGTTGTGTGACCTTGTTTCAAAATCGTTTACCCAAGTGAACTAAATAACGCCACGGTATGTAATATGATGAAAACACTTATATATAAGAAGTACCAGCGGCGTATCTACCATGTTTTCATCACATCACACCCGTCCCGTTATCTAAACACTAACCAAAAACCAATCGTTTGTTCAATTCGTTTAACTCGTTTAAATCGTTTAAATCATTCTCGTTTTAATTGTGAAAACTACTTTTGGTCGCCTCGCTAATAACATCCAATCCTTCGCAACTCGTCCATCGCCAATTCTCGCATTAATAAACCACCAAAGGGTAAATTAACAATCACAGATTCAGTCGTTACCCACATAACCCCCACACATAACCATGGGTGCAGTCTGATAACGGGATTTTTCAGATCCTATGGTACCATAACCTAATACTGGTCAGCTTGATCAATGTTAATGAATGTCATTTGTTATGTAATTACGCCCAACAAGTTTGTTCACATTATTGAAATCGTTATTAGTTTTATATAAACCATATTTATCATTTTGAAAACCGTCGTTAAAACCTCAAAAACATTTAACACATATGAATCACCCCAAAATAATTAAAAACAGTAAAATAGGGGAACTATGTACTCACATTGAACTGCAAGTATCCTTGATCTAAAGAACTCAACAAAGCTCAGGCAAACCAAGGAAATCAAGTAGCACCTATTAATCGGATCACCTAGTCAATAAATCGACACCTAAATCGGAAGATCGGATAGAATGAAGTCTCGTAAACCATATGAGTATTGGAACTCATATGATATGGTTTAACAAAGCCTACATCCTAAAACAGAACCTAACCTAAGTGCTTTCAACCCGTTACGACCCATTAAGGTACCTTACGCTACTTTAACGCGTCGTGCGCGCAAAAACGCGTTCGAGACGCCTGACTAGTCCTATGACAAGTATTATATGCCTAAACATGTTACATAATTAGTTTAAGTGACAAAAGTTAAGTTACATATGCTTAATTACTAATTATGCATGAAAAGGGCATTTTGGTCATTTACCTAAGGCATATAAACTACTTATCATACAACTAATTAAACCAAGTGACCATAAGGTATAACCTCGGAAGGTTATTCCCTATACAACTATGGTCACTAAACATGCTTGATCGGATCCTAATGATCGACCAAACGGGTCGGGTTCGAAAGTCTAAGCGGTTGTTTAGACAACTTATCTTACGACCCTAGACTAGCACTAAACTAAAAGTGACGAGTTAAACATGTTGAAACATGTTTAACTAAGTTAGAAAACAGGTTGGATATAAAAACAAACGGTTTTGATACCCAAGAATAGTTCGGTTGCAAAATACGCATAGATACGCATTTTGACCAAAACTATGACTCGTCAATATACCTAATCAACGTGGTAATCAGTAGGTATAGCCACTAGGGACTATAACCATCGTGATTACGCTCACGTTGCAAAGTTCAACCGAACTTTGTGTTGAACAAAGACTTGTCAAACTAGAAAGTGAAACACTGTTTGACTTTTGCTTGAAAAACGCATAAAAGCACGAAAGAAACTTACAAAGGGTCCAAGATAGGAAGATCTTGATCCAAGTTGCTCAGGTATGAAGTACTAAACCCCAACTTAGAGCAATTGAATCAGATTGTGAGGAACAAGTGAATTGGGGTTGGGTATTTATAGGAAATCCACAACCGTTAGGATCGTTCCTCGATAAACGAGCTTCAATCTGGACCGTACAAGTGGGCACATGGTTTTCTAATACCATGGGACATGAAATACCATAAAAAACAAGCAGATGGATCCCAAATCAGGGGTTAAAAACAATCAAAACCAGCTCAAAGTCCAGATTCAATGTTTCTGTACTATTAGTCTATCGTGCCCCACGTAGCATATAACCTGGGCTTACGCGCCCCGCCTAAGAACTTTGACAGAATTATAGTTTTAGTCCCTACAGCCTAGAAACTTTGTTTTTGATGCATTTTTGACACGTTTAAGCCCCGTTAACCCCATTTCAAAGCTCTAAAATGAAGTTAAAGTATAGGAAACTTATTATATGCTCAAAAACATCTCGGATGTCCGCTCGTTTGGTCGTACGGTTGCGTTACTCGGTTAATTACGACGGAAGTCGTAACGGACGCAAAAACGATCCAAATTAAGTGACGAATGGAATTTTATCATGCCAATCACTAAAATAAAATATTTTAATGATTACATAAATTTTTGGATGTCCGGATATATTCAGAACGTAAGATATGCGCGAAAATGCAAACTTATGCAGTTTTTGACGCTTTTAGTCCCTATTGATCAAATAAGTTTATTTTTGCGCACCAAACACCTCAAAGCCTATTTCTAAGCTATGTAAAGGATATTTAGGGCATGTTTAACTTATGATCAAGTTCCAGAATGTTCGATACAGAACGAATCGGCATACTTTCGTAGTTTGACACATGTAGTCCCTGCGATCGAATAGACTTGTTTTCAACACACCAAACCATCCAAAAATTATTTCTAAGTTATGTAAAGGATATTTAAGGTATGTTAAGCCTATGTCACTATTCCGGAGTGTTTGTCGCATTAAACTGACTGCGTTTACGCACCAGTTTGCGTATAACCTTCCAGAAAGCGATTTAAAGCTTGAAACCAAACTCGAATTAAAACGTAAAGTCATTAAACACAAACACACATATAATAACCCCAAAACACATTGTTTTATTAATAATTGATATTGTTTTACATTATACATTGATTACAGAGCACAGTTGTCACAGTCTCCCCTACTTTAGGAAATTTCATCCCGAAATTTTAACTAGAGGAAACTTGTGAGAACAAATGCGGATATTTCGCCTTCATTTGGTCCTCACGTTCCCAAGTAAACTCTGGGCCACGTTTGGACTCCCAGCGAACCTTGACCGCTTGTTCTTCAACTGCTTGATTTCACGGTCCACTATCTCCACAGGTTTCTCGACAAAGTGCATCGTTTCATCAACTTGAATTTCGTCGAGGGGAACATGGAGATCAGCATCGGCTAAACACTTTCACAAATTGGACACGTGAAAATTTGGGTGAATATTCCCAAGCTCTGGAGGTAGCTCTAGTCGATAGGCCACCTTTCCAATTCTTTCAACAATCTCAAATGGTCCAACATATCGAGGTGCAAGTTTTCCTCACCACTCCCTTCCAAGGAGATACCTTGAGTAGGACACGGTCTCGGACTTGAAATTCTAAGGGCTTGCGTCGCATATCTGCATAACTCTTTTGACGGCTTCTGGCTGTCACAAGATTATCGCGGATCTTCTTGATTTTGTCTGTTGTTTCCAGAATGAGCTCAGGTCCAGTAAGCTGAGCTTCTCCGATCTCATTCCAACAGACAGGTGAACGACATTTTCGACCGTAGAGAGCTTCGAATGGTGCCATATTAATGCTAGCATGATAACTATTGTTGTAAGAGAACTCGATCAATGGAAGATGAGAATCCCAATTACCACCAAAGTCTATCACGCATGCTCTAAGCATATCCTCCAAAGTTTGAATCTTCCTCTCGGTTTGTCCATCTGTTTAGGGATGATAAGCAGTGCTTAGATTTAGTTGGGTTCCCATAGCAGATTGCATGGTCTTCCAAAAATGAGACGAAAACCGAGCATCACGATCGAAAATGATATCCAAAGGAACACCATGTCGTGATACAATCTCATCAACATAAATCTTTGCAAGTTTATCAGCAGATAGATCCTCGCGAATCGGAATTAAATGAGCTGATTTCGTTAATCGATCGATAACAACCCATAAGCATCGTGACCTTTAGATGTACGCGGTAAGTTAGTGATGAGATCCATAGCAATGTTCTCCCACTTCCAAACCGGTATCTCTGGTTGTACAAGCAAACCAGAAGGTCGTTGATGTTCAGCCTTGACTTTGAGACAAGTTAGGCATTTCGATACATACAAGGCAACATCCTTTTTCAAACCAGGCCACCAATACTGAGTACGAAGATCCTTGTACATTTTATCAGCACCAGGATGGATAGAATATCGAGACTTGTGAGATTCGTCCATCACTAAAGTACGGAGATTATCTTGCTTCGGAATCCAAAAACGATCCTTGAAATAGAGTAACCCATCGCCTTTCGTTTCGAGTTTAAGTTCGAGATGAAGCGGTAGCTCATATTTCAATAAGCCTTTGATCACACAAGATTGTTGAGCTTGAAGGACACGAGATTTAATATCGGATAGAATTCGGACAGAATTGAGCTTGACTCGCTCCTTTCGACTTAGCGCATCGGCTACGACATTCGCCTTACCAGGATGGTAGCGAATTTCGCAATAATAGTCGTTCAAGAGTTCAACCCAACGTCGTTGCCTCATGTTCAGCTCCTTCTGATTGAGAATATGTTGGAGACTTTTGTGGTATGTGAAAACCACACACTTTGTTCCATAGAGATAGTGTCTCCAGATTTTGAGTGCGAAAACTACAGCTCCTAACTCAAGATCATGAGTCGTGTAGTTCTTCTCGTGAACTTTCAATTGTCTAGACGCATATGCTATAACTTTACCTCGTTGCATAAGGACACAACCAAGGCCTAGATTTGACGCGTCACAATAGACAACGAAATCATCATTTCCATCGGGAAAAGATAGAACAGGAGCATCACACAGCTTCTGTTTCAGCGTTTGGAACGCTTCTTCTTGTTTGGGTCCCCACTTAAAAGGCTTATTCTTTTGAGTCAAAGCAGTGAGAGGAACCGCAATCTTCGAAAAGTTTGAAATAAAACGACGATAATATCCAGCGAGACCAAGGAAAGAACGAACTTCTGTTGGTGTCGTTGGTGTATTCCAATCCTTAATTGCAGCAATTTTGGATGGATCTACATGAATACCCTGCTCGTTAACAATAAGACCCAAGAACTGAACTTCCTTAAGCCAGAATTCACACTTGGAGAATTTGGCAAAAAGTTGTTCCTTCTTCAGAAGTTCCAGTGTCAAACGAAGGTGTTTCTCGTGATCGGCTCGAGACTTCGAATAGATGAGAATGTCGTCAATGAACACAATGATGAACTTGTCTAAATAAGGTTTACAGACCCTATTCATTAAGTCCATGAAGATAGCTGGGGCATTCGTCAAACCAAAAGGCATGACAGTAAACTCGTAGTGCCCATATCTTGTGCGGAAAGCAGTTTTGGGAATATCTTCTTCGAGTACACGAAGCTGATGATACCCAGAACGCAGATCGATCTTGGAAAAACAGGTAGCACCTTGCAGCTGATCAAAGATATCATCGATTCGAGGTAGGGGATATCGATTCTTGATGGTAAGCTTGTTAAGCTCACGATAATCGATACACATTCGAAAAGACCCATCTTTCTTCTTTACAAACAGGACAGGAGCGCCCCAAGGTGAATAACTCGGTCGGATGAATCCTTTATCAGATAAATCCTGAAGCTGTTTAGATAACTCTTGCATCTCAGACGGTGCAAGACGATAAGGTGCTTTCGCAATCGGGTTGGCATTAGGTACAAGGTCAATGTGAAACTCGACTTGACGAACTGGAGGCAAACCAGGCACTTCATCGGGAAATACCTCTGGGTAATCTCGGACAATCGGGATATCCCGAATACGCTTGCTCTTGCTCTTCTCCTCGGTGACATGTAACAGAAAAGCAACATATCCTTTTCGTTAATAACTTTGGGCTTTCGTACACGACATAAGTTTCAAGCCACCTGAAGGTTTCTCGCCACGAACCTCTAGAATATCGCTAGATGAAAGAGGAATACAAACAATCTTATCGAAATAAACCACCTCAGCATGAAGTTTAGCTAACCAATCCATCCCTATGATAACGTCGAAACTCCCAAGTTGCATCGGTATCAGGTCAGTAGGAAAAAGATGGTTATCGTGGTTCAACTGACAATCGCGAATAACATAATCTAGTACAAGAGGTTTACCAGTAGCAACTTCGACAGATAAGGGTTTCCTCAGTTTGGTTCTAGGCATTGCAAGTAAAGGCTCAAAAGATAACGAAACAAAACTCCTATCGGCACCAGAGTAAAAAAGAATAGATGCAGGTCGATGGTTAACAAGGAACGTACCGTTAACAACCTCGTTGTCAGCACGCGCCTTGTTTGCATTGAAATTATACGCTCATCCACGGGCGGGATTTGCGTTTGCAATGGCATTCGGATTTGCGTTCGCATTCACTAACCTCGGGCAGTTGTTGAGGAAGTGACCAAACTCTCCGCAATTATAACACGAACCAGGTGGGAATCTAGCAGCATTCCCCTGAACCTGTGCTGGATTCTGAACAGCTTGATTCTGACCCAAACGACAAATATTAGCCAGATGCCCAAGTTTACCACACGTAGTACACTGTTTGAAGGCCTGTTGTGCAACATGATGACCATTGCATCGGGCACAGTGGGGTGCGGTACCAGCATACACTTTCTTAGCGTGAGGTTGAGCCGGTGGGTTCTGAGCAGTAACATCAAAATTCTGGGAAGCCTTGCGCTTCCTCGACTTCTTAGAAGACTCCCCCTTCTTCTTACCCTTACCCTTTTCCTTGTCTTTAACAGAATCAGCCGACTTCTTCTTGTCACCCTTGCGGGTCAGTTTTCCTTTTCTGACATGAGACTCGGTCAGTGTAGCAGCCAATTCGATCGCTTGACGAACAGTAGTAGGATTACTGCCAGTCACAATGTCTTGCACAGAATCGGGTAAACCATCGATATACCTCTCTATCGCTTTCTCCAACGGGGTAACCATAGTGGGACACAACAAACTCAGCTCTTCATAACGATCCGTATACGCACGGTGTTCTCCCCCATCTTGTTTTAGATCGTCAAACTCTCGTTCCAAAGCTCGAATCTCGTGACTGGGACAAAATTCTTTCATCATGAGAGCTCAAAGATCTTCCTACGTTTGTGCCAGGGCCACATCGGCACCCCTATCACGCATCACACCGTTCCACCATGTAAGAGCACGCTTCTCGAACACACTTGATGCAAACTCAACTTTTCGCTCATTCGGACATTGCACATGTCTAAATGTGCTCTCCAAACTTTCAAACCATTGCAGGAGCGCAGTTGCTCCTTGAGACCCAGAAAACTTCAACGGTTTAGCCGAATTGAAATTCTTGAAACTACACTGAGCATTATTGCTGTTATTGTTGTATAATTGATGGATCTGGGTTACTATGCCCGGAAGCACAGCAGCCATTTGTTGTGAGACAAGGGCTGCGACTTCTTCGTTATTTAGAGGTTGTGTATCACGTCGAGGAGGCATTTTCTAAAAGGAACAAGGAAACATGAGAAACGAGTGAGGTCGACAATTGGATAAACAAAAGAGGTATTGAAAACATCGACAAAACATAAGGAAAGCGATTATTTGTTCGTTACTTGAACAAACAAACGACACGCGGTGACTAATCAAGGTAAATGGGTCAATATAATGTATCGCGAAGACCTGCTTTAGCCTATAAGTGGACACTCACCCCAAGAGTTCCCAGGTAAGAGTGACTGGTCCGATTATGTAGATTTGTACGAACACTCAAGCCTTAGACAGAAAACTCAGGATACAGGCATCCACTCTTCCAGATTGTACGTGTTCACACTATAAGACCCAAACTTTGACGAGATTTTGAGAACATAGGGGGTTCAAAACCTTATAAGAAATCATTTTAGAACAGACGATTGTTTTTCAAAGCGGATTTGTTATTGTGTTCTCGTTGTGGTTATCACCTAAGGGTAGGTGACGGTATTGTTTTAAAATCTAAACACAAATTCATTTGCGTTAGGGTCCTAGAAAAGTTATAGTCTAGGTCAAATCATTACTAATAACCTAATTCCCTATAACCATTGGCTCTGATACCAACTTCTTCTGTCACACCCCGACCGCATCAAAACAACGAAACCGTGGAGGAAACGTAGGGGAGTGGAGCAACAGAATTATTGTTTCACAACCATGGATTCAAAAAGTTTTGTTTTATTGATTCATTAGGTAATTTACATTGTCTTAAACAAAACAAACAACTAAACATCGTCTATAATTGTTATTATGTCACTAAGGCCTCGTCCAGATCCTATGTGAGCATGCATCCTAGTAATCAACATCATTCAACAACACCTGAAACATATGTAAAAACAAAGTCAGCAAAGAAATGCTGGCGAGCACATAGGTTTTATGAGAGTATCGGATTAATGGCTCGTTTACATGTTGCAATACCTCATTAAAAACCTTGTTTTGAAAAGTATATAATATTGCAACATAATTAACCAACTCAAATCAAATTGGTTATAACTTATAAAATCTTGTAGCCATGATTCTTAACCCAAAACATTTGTTTAATTAAATCGAATTGTAAATCACCTCGTTAATAAAACTCGTATGGTTTATATTATTTAGAAAACATCGTTGTGTGACCTTGTTTCAAAATCGTTTACCCAAGTGAACTAAATAACGCCACGGTATGTAATATGATGAAAACACTTATATATAAGAAGTACAAGCGGCGTATCTACCATGTTTTCATCACATCACACCCGTCCTGTTATCTAAACACTAACCAAAAACCAATCGTTTGTTCAATTCGTTTAACTTGTTTAAATTGTTTAAATCATTCTCGTTTTAATTGTGAAAACTACTTTTGGTCGCCTCGCTAATAACATCCAAACCTTCGCAACTCGTCCAACGCCAATTCTCGCATTAATAAACAACCAAAGGGTAAGTTAACAATCACAGATTCAGTCGTTACCCACATAACCCCCACACATAACCATGGGTGCAGTTTGATAACGGAATTTGTCAGATCCTATGGTACCATAACCTAATACTGGTAGACTTGATCAATGTTAATGAATGTCATTTGTTATGTAATTACGCCAAACAAGTTTGTTCACATTATCGAAATCGTTATTAGTTTTATATAAACCATATTTATCATTTCGAAAACCATCGTTAAAACCTCAAAAACATTTAACACATATGAATCACCCCAAAACAATTGAAAACAGTAAAATAGGGGAACTATGTACTCACATTGAACTGCAAGTATCCTTGATCTAAAGAACTCAACGAAGCTCAGGCAAACCAAGGAAATCAAGTAGCACCTATTAATCGGATCACCTAGTCAATAAATCAACACCTAAATCGGAAGATCAGATAGAATGAATTCTCGTAAACCAAATGAGTATTGAAACTCATATGATATGGTTTAACAAAGCCTACATCCTAAAACGGAACCTAACCTAAGTGCTTTCGACCCGTTAAGACCCATTAAGGTAGCTTACGCTACTTTAACGCGTCGTGCGCGCAAAAATGCGTTCGAGACGCCTAACTAGTCCTATGACAAGTATTATATGCCTAAACATGTTACATAATTAGTTTAAGTGACAAAAGTTAAGTTACATATGCTTAATTACCAATTATGCATGAAAAGGGCATTTTGGTCATTTACCTAAGGCATATAAACCACTTATCATACAACTAATTAAACTAAGCGACCATAAGGTATAACCTCGTTAGGTTATTCCCTATACAACTATGGTCACTAAACATGTTCGGTCGGATCCTAATGATCGACCAAACGAGTCGGGTTTCGAAAGTCCAAGCGGTTGTTTAGACCGCTTATCTTACGACCCTAGACAAGCACTAAACTAAAAGTGACGAGTTAAACATGTTGAAACATGTTTAACTAAGTTAGAAAACAGGTTTGATATCAAAACAAACGGTTTTGATACCCAAGAATAGTTTGGTTGCAAAATATGCAAAGATACGCATTTTGACCGAAACTATGACTCGTCACTACACCTAATCAACGTGGTAATCAGCAGGTATAGTCACTAGGGACTATAACCATCGTGATTACGCTCACGTTGCAAAGTTCAACCGAACTTTGTGTTGACCAAAGACTGGTCAAAGCAGAAAGTCAAACACTGTTTGACTTTCGCTTGAAAAACGCATAAAAGCACGAAAGAAACTTACAAAGGGTCCAAGCTAGGAAGATCTTGATCCAAGTTGCTCAGGTATGAAGTACTAAACCCCAACTTAGAGCAATTGAATCAGATTGTGAGGAACAAGTGAATTGGGGTTGGGTATTTATAGGAAATCCACAACTGTTAGGCACGTTCCTCGATAAATGAGCTTCAATCTGGACCGTACAAGTGGGCACATGGTTTTCTAATACCATGGGACATGAAATACCATCAAAAAACAAGCAGATGGTATCCCAAATTAGGGGTTAAAAACCATCAAAACCAGCTCAAATTCCAGATTCAATGTTTCTGTACTGTTAGTCTGTCGCGCCCCGCGTAGCATATAGCCTGGGCTTACGCGCCCCGCCTAAGAACATTGACAGAATTATAGTTTTAGTCCCTACAGCCTAGAAACTTGGTTTTTGATGCATTTTTGACACATTTAAGCCCTGTTAACCCCATTTCAAAGCTCTAAAATGAAGTTAAAGTATAGGGAACTTAAAATATGCCCAAAAACATCTTGGATGTCCACTCGTTTGGTCGTACAGTTGCGTTATTAGGTTAATTACGACAGAAGTCGTAACGGAAGCAAAAATGATCCAAATTAAGCGACGAATGGAATTTTATCATGTCAATCACTAAAATAAAATATTTTAACGATTACATAAATTTTTGGATGTCCGGATATGTTCAGAAGGTAAGATATGCGCGAAAATGCAAACTTATGCACTTTTTGACGCTTTTAGTCCCTATTGATCAAATAAGTTTATTTTTGCGCACCAAACACCTCAAAGCCTATTTATAAGCTATGTAAAGGATATTTAGGGCATGTTTAACTTATGATCAAGTTCTGGAATGTTCGATACAGAACGAATCGGCATACTTTCGCAGTTTGACACATATAGTCCCTACGATCGAATAGACTTGTTTTCAACACACCAAACCATCCAAAACTTATTTCTAAGTTATGTAAAGGTTATTTAAGGTATGTTAAGCCTATGTCACTATTCCGGAGTGTTTGTCGTGTTAAACTGACTGCGTTTACGCACTAGTTTGCGTATAACCTTCCAGAAAGCGATTTAAAGCTTGAAACCAAACTCGAATTAAAACGTAAAGTCATTAAACACAAACACACATATAATAACACCAAAACACATTGTTTTATTAATAATTGATATTTTTTACATTATACATTGATTACAGAGCACAGTTGTCACAACGGTTAAGGTTGGTTTGTTGAAGAAATCTGTTACGGATGCAACGACGTCATTCTCGTCGAGGAAACCTCCGGAACTGTCGTTCTTGTCGAGGATGTGACAACTGGCACTTTTCCATGCATTCCGTATTATAATTAAACAGTAATCTCTGCCTTAATGACTATGCATGATTTAGTTTACAAGACGAATGAATTTCTGATTACTGTTATATACATACAATGGCATTTCATGTTGCAAGGCTTTTATCATTACTACATGCAACACGATATAGTTCTATTAATGCACAGAACAGAATTGGCACAGTTATCAGACAAACTAGAAGCACTGACGGGAGTTCAGTACTTAGATAGACATGATGTTAAGACACAAAATAAGCCCCAGGACCAAGTGTTACACTAGGATAGTGTGTAGGAAAGTAGGGATTTCAAAACTGCCTTCCTAGTGATGACATAGGTACCGGAAAGTGCTAGAAACACACTAAAACTGCAAAATTATGCAGAAAATAAACAAATTCCGCAAAAATTCAGCTTTTAACATCTAAATATAATGCAGAATTGTGATATAATGGTCCAGAATACTTTCCTAAGTGTCAGGAATCGAAACTGTCATAAAAGACTACATAAAGCACACTAAACTGTGCAATTTAGCACTTTAACGAACAGTAACGAAACGAACAACCGGACACTAACCGAAACATCAATTTTTTACTAGAAGCACTGTTTTTATGTTACGAAGCTAGTTATGGTCACCGAACATCAAATTACATCTTATAAACATTAAATACATAAAATACCTAACTAGCACCATTGAATCCTAACTAAATCAAGTAACTTACCATTAAAAGTTACACTTTACCCCCCCCCCCCCTTGATGGCCGGTTAGGGGACATGGGTCCCACACAGTATTTATTTAATATATTTTCATAGATTTGTAGAGAATATGCTTAACACATGATTCCATATTCTATCCTAATGTGGAGGTCTTTTATAAAAACCACTAAACCATAACCCTTAACATTCTAACATCCATCAAGTTCACAAAACTCCTTCCTCTTCTCTCTCAAGGGTACGACCCAATACCTCCTCACCATCATCAATTTTTCTAGTCCATTCACAAGTGATCCAAGGTGATTCTAAGGTGTCTCGGGCCTATCTAAGAAGGTTGCAAGCAATAGAATTGGAAGGACCTCTCTCTAGTGCTTTTATCCACCTCATTTGTCATCTTCTTGAACATCATCCCTAGCCTTATGCTAGTAGTAAGACCTTCCTAATCTCACTTTACTTCATATTATGTTGGTTAAAAGATGATATAAGTTGTTAAACATAAAGATCATGAAGAAACATAAGCATAAACATAAACATGAACATAAAGCTCTAAATCATGAAAATCAAAGATGTTTAAGTGTATGTAATATACTTGATTGTTTATTTATTGTGTTTATGATGTTGATTTATTCTTGAGAAAATCATAATGATCATCCTTTATGTTAAACATGAATTTGAAAATAAACTTGTTTTAGTGTATGATAATTTGTGACACATGTTATAAGTATTGAAAATAAAGGATTTCAAAGATAATATTTTCAAGAGAAGAAAGTTATTTACAAGATTTACAAGATCTTGATTTTTAAAGAAACTAATCATATTTTTAGTGGTTAATCAAGTGTAGAAATATATATTCGACAAGAAAAAACTCAGGAAGAAATATTTTTAGAAAATTACTTTACAAGTTGTGAAGATCTAAATTCATCAAGAATGATATTTTTAATTAAATAACCATGCTTTAAAGGGTAACTAAGCTTACTAAATACACTAGTAAGTTACTACAAATTTTTACAAAGTTTCAAGTTCATGACATAGTGTAAATTTCATATTATTGGCACATGGTAAGTGTTGAATGATTTGTTGATGATTGATGATGATTTTAAAAGAAAATGATATGCTTTGAAAGCATGGAAACCTCCATTTTTAGGGGAAACTATGGCAAAAAATTTCTAAAAATTAAACACTTAGAAAAATATTTCAAAACAAATATTTACAAGTGTATTTCAAACCATGGATTTTTCACACAAAGTTTGCCATAATTTTTTTTACAAAAATATAAATATTGGAGGTTGGTTTTTATAAATAAAAGTGACAAAATATGTATTTAGGAAACATGTATTTAGAAGTCACCATGTGTGTGATTATTGTTATATTATGTGTATTAGTTATATTATTTTAGGACTTGAAATAATATAACTCACCGAAATATCAAGAAATTACAATCCAAAATATTACCAAAAATTCCAAGAATTTAATACACAAATTATACCCAAATTATTGGTGTAACCAAACAAAGGAATAGCACTTACATAATATTCCAGAAATATTAATCATAAGTATATTTTTTGGTAAATAATAGTTTGGGCACCAAGAGAACAAAAATATGATTTTTGCAATTATTACAATATATATCATGTCTTTGACAAAGAGAAAATAGATTATTTTTTGGCAAATAAAAATATATATGCATTTTCGTGGAATTATTAGAAGATATATTATTTTCGGAAGGAATATATATTTTCTCAAACAAACATGAAATACATTATTTTTAGGAGAAAATGTATTTCCTTAAACAAACTTGAAATATATTATTTTTGAAAGGAAAATGGATTTATATATATATATATATTCTAAGTTAGACTTGGAAATATATTATTTTTGAGACTTGTATGAAATTATAAATATTTTTGCCAAGGGAAAAATTTCAAACAATTTTTCTAAGTAATATTCCTCAAAATATATATTTTGGAAATATATATTGATGTATTTTTACTAGAAATATTATTCCAGAAAAATTAATACAGAATTAAGTATAAGAATACTTAACAATTACAAGAAAATACGTATTCTCATACGTATAAATACACTCCGGAGTACGACACTAATACATGGCAAAAATATACAAGTATAAGAATACGAATACAAATATACCCATCCTTGGGAAGGATATACATGTATAAATACTTGGAAGGTATCAAGTTAAATTATATTGTTCTAACAATTATTCCAAAAAATTAATAAATATAATTTAAGTTAAAATATATATTATTTGAACAAATAATTATATAACTTGGAATAATATTGAAGACACATAGAAACGTAACTCAAAGACACTAATTAATACTAAGTCAAGGCACGACCCGCTCGTCTAATAGACTGTAGTACATTGTAGGTAGTCGTGAACACTAATAGCAGCTTGAGTTACGTCGGACTAAAGAACGCAAAACCGTGAGTTCATGTACCCCTTTTCTCTTAACTGTTTTCGAATTTACAACTCTCGGGGGTGGAATACATGTTGCATACGTTTAAATGGTACGAATTGGCTATGAAATGAATTATAGATCGTGTGAGCATAAATTGAAATTGAAATGCCATTAACTCTTATTTATGGACGAAGGTTAGATCTAACGGGTACGGCCGAGCCCCACTCATGGTCCTTATGTGACCACTTGAGTGCTTCGGTGTCCAAGTCGAGGTAAATCGACAACGGTCAAGGGTAAATCGACAACGGTCAAGGGTAAATTGACACTGTCAAGGTAAATTGACATAGTCAAGGTAAATTGACCCCGTCGAAGGGGAAAATTCGACACACTCGAGGAAATCGACGAGGGTATAAGCCTACTCATTTTGAGTGCTCCCTATATCTTCACATGCTTTAATGTCCTTGTAAAACATTAATTTGATGTGTTCATAAATGCTTTTCATACCTGCTTTCAAATGAGTCTCTCAAAAGTTTACAAGTTTGTCAGTACTCATACAAAACGCATGAACTCGCTCAACTTTTGTTGATGTTTTCCAAAATTACATGTATTTCAGGTAACAAGTTGGACCTTGGGCGCGGGTGTTTTTTCTAGAAGTAAATTCCAAGTTTAGATGTCATCCACTTTTGTTGATCTGTAACTTAGTCGAAGGTTGTGCTGTTTGAAACTTAAATAAATGGTGTTTGTAATACTTTAAACTTAATGAATAGATGAACATCGTTTTGATCATATAGTTGTTTATTATGATTGAATGCAATGGTATTAAACAAGTCACACATCATACGCTTCTGCAAAAGTCAGGGTGTGACAGTTTGGTATCAGAGCTTCGATTGTAGTGAAGTAGGATTCCTTCTTGAGTCTAGACTACAATCACTAGGACTCTCTCACGAAAACATTTTCACAAAAAGGTTTTTCATTGCATTCACGAAAGCGCCAAGATCCATGAGTCAAACATTTTTCAAAGAAAAGACAAGGCAAGGACATTAGTAGGGAGGAGCATACCCCAAATTAAAGTGCCAATTAAGGCAGAGTCTACATGAGATAGACTTTCTAAAGACAAAATGACCCCCCACCCCGAAAGGACAAACGAGAGTTATATGCGACATGATGCGTTTATTTGCCTGTTTATACTAAGCAACGTATTTTTTCATTAATGTGTATATATATATAAGCATATAAGTGTACGGAAAAATTATTCACGTGAACGAGATACCTACGACTCCGAATCCTATTAATGTTCATAACTCGCACAATGAGACTATCGACCTCGCGTTTATTGGAAGCTCATGGCTGGAGTGATTACCAAACGAGATCCTTAGCTTATTTCCGTGGAAGATGGATGTTCTTCCCTCTCGAATGTGAATGTGCCTGACTACGGTAGTGACGGCGAGGCGGATGAGGCAACCTTGGACAACACCCTCATCCGTGGGACGAGGTCCCTGTGGCTTTTGTGAAGCAAGATCGAAGACGCACTTGTCCAGACTAGGAAGATGAAGTACTCATCTTAAAGGTGCCCCTCCAACTACTAGGAATTCTCCTTATTCCTATTACGTTTAATCATCGTGCCTATTCGCGCGTAACGATAACGGATGTTAGCGCGTGGACTACCGCAATGGTCCTTTCCATGTCAGAGATATAAGGACAGTAGTGTCCCCTCTTTGGTTGATCATCTGCTTTGAACGAGGGAAAATTGGGGTGACCATGCAAGACAACTTATTATTACGGGGGCCCACGTAATAATGACTTGTAGTGCATGGAAATCCTGGTGGACTCTGCGGGTCAAGCTAAAGATCACCATCCATCCAAAAATTTCTAAGTGTTCACACCTTCATCTAGTAGAGCAATACCTAGACAATTGCTATAGCACTTTGCAAAGTAGGAAACCTGTCTTTGCCTACTCCGTGTCTGACACTTCTACCCGTATACGAGTCGTTTGGGAACCGATATCTAAGCAAGTGAAGATGGCTAACATGCGGGAAAGATTCAGTGACGTTACACACTCTATCACCCCTATATGTGCAACCCCCATCTCTTGGGAAGTATACCCATCTTTGTGAAGCTAAAGACCTAAGAAAACCAATGTAGAAGGAAAATAACATCTACTTTCATATTATGAAACTTGTATGGCCGAGGTGATGTAACCTTGAGTTCATTTTGTTTTCCCCGTTACAAACAATAATCAAGTTATCAAGCATATATGAAAGCTCAGTAGTTGTTTCCTTTCTTATACATTGTTGATTATATATGCATGTGATATTGGGTGATTACAAGTTTGCTTGTGGTAATATGTACCTCATAGACAATTATGGAATGTTGTCTAACCTACCCCATACCTTTTTGCCAGAAGAAAATGCCGCCCAGCCGTGATACAAACGCTAATACGTTACCAAGGACAGAAGCCAAGCTTCAAAAACGTATCTCACAGGCAATTGCACAGCACGAGGCCAACCGCTCAGAACACAGCGGTGGCACTCCTAGAAATAACCTTCCAACTGGTAATGTTAAGTCACCTAAGACACATTACAAATCTTTTGGATATTTCCAATTGTGCACTGCCAATGCTCACTCGTGAATTGTGTCACACGTGTTTCAGGCTGTACTTACAAGTAGTTCTTGGTCTGCAAGCCATTGAATTTTGATGGCACAGGAAGTGCCGTTGCATTTGTTCGTTGGGCAGAAAAGACTGACTCCGTTATGAGAATGAGTAACTGTTCACCCGAGCGGAGTGTTACCTTTATCTCAGGGTTGTTTTTGGATGGCGCACTCTCCTGGTGGAACCTTCAGGTTCAGACCCTTGGTGAAGCTACTGCTTATGCACTGAGCTGGGACGAGCTCAAGGAATTGATGCGGAAGAAATACTATTGTAGGGCCGAAATCCAGAAGCTTGAGGTTGAGTTCTGGAATTTGAAAATGGACGGGCCGAAGATTTCTGAGTACGCCCAACGATTTCACGACTTGTCTAGGGTTGTTTCCTTCTTAGTCAAGCCAGAGTTCAAGAGGATTGAGCGATTCATTTGGGGGCTTGCACCTCAAATCCTAAGCATGGTTACTGCCTCAAAGCCTCCAACCATCACAGAGGCTATCAATTTGAGTATCACACTTACTGAAGAAGCTCTACGTATGGGAAAGTTTTCGGGATCTGAGGCAAATAAGAAAGAGACTCATGTGGAGTCTTCGGGCAGTAAGAAAAGGAAGTATTAGAACCTAAAGATAGGCACCCAAGCCAGTAATGGAAGCTCTAAAGCAAACAAAAGAAGGGAAGTGGACCCGTCTCGTGGCATGCAAGCTTATGGAGCCACCAATAAGGCCGGTGGTAAGGTTTATTTGGGGACTAAGCCGAGGTGCGAGGAATGCAATTTTCACCATGAAGGTCGATGTCTGAGGCCTAAGTGTGGAAGGTGTGGAAAAGAAGCGCACAACAAGGATGCCTGTTGGCCGAAGGATCCAGACGGAAGAGATAATGGTAAAGTTCCAGGTTGCTACAGATGTGGTGAAGTAGGGCACTTTAGGAAAGATTTCCCTAGGAAGAACCAAGCAAGGGAGGGTCTTCACGATCGGAGCTCATGAAGCACGCCAGGATCCAGATGCGATTACGGGTACGTGTGACAACTGTGCCTCCGTGACCATCAAACAAATACCAAATCAATGAGATATTTTGTTTCATACTTTGGACTTGTATAAATATGTGTATCTTTTGCACATATCAACTCTTGTTCGATTTCAAGCTCTAAATCGCTTTCTGGAAGGTTATACGCGCACTAATGCGTAAATATAACCAGTTTAATGCAACAAACACTCCGGAATATTGACATAGGCTTAACATACCTTAAATAACCTTTACATAACTTAGAAATAAGTTTTGGAAGGTTTGGTATGCCGAAAACAAGTTAATTCGCTTACAGGGACTAAACTTGGCAAACTGCGAAAGTATGACGATTCGTACTGGAACAGACATTCCGGAATATGACCATAAGTTAAACACACCATAAATATCCCTTACATATCTTAGAAATAGGCTTTGAGGGGTTCGGTGTGCTAAAATAAACTTCTGGGTCATTCAGGGACTAAAAGCGTCAAAAAGTGCATAAGTTTGCATTTTCGGGCATAACTTACGTTCTGAATACATCCGGACATCCAAAAATTTATGTAAGCACTAAAATATTTTATTTTAGTGTTTGGCATAAGAAAAATCCATTCGTCACGTCATTTGGATCGTTTTTTGCGCTTATGCGCATTCCGTCGTAATTAGCCGAACAACGCAACCGTACGGCTAAACGAACCGACATCCGAGATATTTTTGAGAACATTTTAAGTTCCCTTTACTTTAAATTCATTTTAGAGCTTCGAAATGTGGTTAACGGGCCTTAAACGCGTCGGAAAAGGCCTTATTACACTACAGGGACCAAATCTGCCATTTTTGAAACTTTCTGTGCAGAAACATTGAATCTGGCCTATACCACCTTTGCACATGGTTTTGGGCAATACTATGGGCTGGTTTGATGTGCACATGGTATTACAATACCATGGGTGCAAGTGTATGGCCAAGATTGAAGCACGTTTTCCAAGAAACGATCCTAACGGTTCGGGAAATCCTATAAATACCCCATGCCTTCAATTGCAAAACCCACTAGAATTTTGATTTGAGAAACTCTATGTTGAAACCATTGTTTCATACCTGAGTTACTTGAATCGAGATTAGCATTCGGGGACCCTTCGTAAGTATTCCTTCGTTCTTTTATTGCTTTTCGAGTCCGAAAGTCAAACTTTGTTTGACTTTCTGCGTTGACCAGTTTATGGTCAATGCGAAGTTCGTTTGAACTTCGCAACGTGATTGTAATCACGATGGTTATAGTCCCTTGGGACTATGCCTACTGATTACCACCTTGTCTAGGGTTGTAAGGGTAAGCGATCTAATAAATCGCTTATACCTTCGAACCCGACCCATTTGGTCGATCATTAGGATCCGACCAAATACCTTAGGTGACCATAGTATATAGGGAATAACCTTTCGAGGTTATACCTTATGGTCACGACGTTTAGTTAGTTGTATGATAGGTAGTTTATATGCCTTAGGTAAATTACCAAAATACCCCTTTGATGCCAAAATTCATTTTAAACATATGTAACATAACTTTTGACATCTAAACTGATTTGTCAACAATATTAAACATGTTAAGGCATATTTTACTTGTCATAGGACTAGTTAGGCGGTCCGAACGCGTTTCACGCGAACGACGCGTTAAAGTAGCATAAGCTACCTAAACGGGTCGTAATGGGTCGTAAGCACTTATGTTAGGTTTCATTTAGTATGTAGGCTTTGTTAAACCATATTACACGAGTCTCCATACTCGTTTGGTTTACGAACCCTCATTCTATCCGATCCTCCGATTTAGGTCCGGTTCATTTACATAGTTACCTATATTAGGTGCCGTTTGATTCCGAGATCTCTAGCATTGCTTGGTGGTTATCTTAGGACTTCTGAGCAATCTCAAGTGAGTACATAGACCCCTCTTTTACTGTTTTCCAAACTGTTTTGGGGTGAAACACATGTGCCTACTTGTTACTTTCATGCTTTCCATGCTTTCACATCATATACCTGCTATGTTCGTTAGTACATTATAGTACATGATTTCATTACATTACATGCTATGTATGCCCATTGTGTGCGTACTTAGTACATCGTTTTACATTACATGCTATGTATGCCCATTGTGTGTGTACTTAGTACATCGTTCTACATTACATTTCATGCAATGTATGTCCATTGTGTGTATACTTAGTACATTGTTTTACATTGCATTTCTGTTGCATATGCTCATCCAGCATATGAACACATTATACTACATTTTGAACCGTTGTAACTATTTGACTATGTGAACCGTCGTAACCCTTTGATTATATGAACCGTTTGTAACTGTTGAACCGTGTGAACCATTTGTATCTATTGACATGATTTACATTTGACAATAGACATTTGACTATACATAAACATTTCTACAATCGTTAAACATTACATCTTGGTGGTTTGGTTGGAGTAAGTGATTTAAGTAACGAGGCGTGTGTAATATGATACAAGCATGGTGGATACGCCGCTGGTACTTCCTATATATAAGTGTTTGTATGGTATCACATATTGTAGCGTTATTTGAATCATTTCAATTTGAGACATATAACATTGTAATCAAATAACATACTTTTCACAAGACATTGATTTACAAACAACTTATCTTATACAAACTCATTTTACATGGTTATTCATTTAACCATACATTATTCTCTTATTTATACATATCATCTGATCTTATCGTTTTTCAAATGATTTACAAGACAAAGCAAATTACAAGGTTCATGACTAAACATTTTCTCAAACATAAGTCATGAATTCTGTTTTCACAAAACCTATGTATCTCACAGGCATTTTTATGTTGACGTACCTATTTTCACATGTGTTTTCAGGAGATGATGCATAGGACTTATCAAGACATACTTAGGCGGACCTGTGCCTTAGTGACTTAAAACGAGACAAGAACTAGTTACTTTATGTTATGTACTCTTTGGTTCTTGTTTAAACCAATGTAAACTTTCATGTTTGATTAATAAAACGAAACTTCAATTGCCACGGATTTGAAACAATTAATTCTGTTACAACACTCCCCGACGTTTCCGCCACGTTTTGTATGTTCTACGTGGTCGGGGTGTGACAGTACGTTCCCTATTAACCAACTCTATGCATTTATTTTTTACTAACACTGGCACCGACTTAAACCTTGTATGCTTAGAACTTAAGAAACTACTTGGCCTAGTTTCGAGTAGAATAGATGTCTCGTATTCTTTAGAATTGGCGAATGGAAGGTTAGTTAAGTGAAGGGGATGATTAAGGATTGTATTTAGGAACTTAGAGAGCGGGAACCCCCTATTAACGTTGACTTGGGAAGTCATGATATTGTAGTCAGCTTGGATTGGATATCCAAGGATAGAGCTGGAGTCGTTCGACATGAGGAAAATCATTCGCATCCCTCTTGCGAGGGTTGAAACACCTATAGTATACAACCTTCTTTCATTAGATGCGAGGGCACTAGGCCCCATAAGGTGGTGGATTTGCGACGTCTCACATTGGTCATAGAGGCACAGAAGCGCCTCTAGATAGGCTGCTTAGCCTCCCTGGTTCAAGTTGTCAATAAGGAGACCAAGCAGCCTAAGCCTGAAGACATCCCCGTGGTGGAGGAATTTCCAGAAGCCTTCCCTGAAGACTTTCCTGGGTTACCTCAACAGAGACAAGAGGAGTTTAGAATAAACCTAGTGCCAGGAGCGGCACCAGTGACAGATGACGCCTAACCAACTAGTTCCATCCGAGATACATGAGCCTCTGATGCAACTGCAAGAGCTGCTAGACAGAGGAAATCTACCAGGCTGAGCTTCTCACCCTGGGAAACCCCAGTGTTATTCGTTAAGAAGTAGGACGACACTTTTTACATGCGTACATAGCCTAATCTGAGAGGAACTCAGAAGAACTAATGAGGGAAAAAGTTGTTACGCATAGGTGATAGACAACTAACCATCAAGAATTGGTACCCCTTACCGAGAATTGATGACTTGACGACCAACTACAAGGTCTCAGCTACTATTCCAAGATGGAATTAAGGACACGAGAAGAAAGTTGGCATTCCCCATTTTGCATCAACTTCAGAGAATTGGATATCAAGGACCGATATCCCTTGCCAAGGATTGATGACTTGTTGAACCAATCGTAAGGTTCTAGTTACTACTCGAAGAGTGACTTGAGGTCAGGATGTCCTCAACTGCAAATACAAGAAGAAAATATCCCTAAAACGACCTTTAGGACTCGCTTTGAGCACTACGAGTTCCTTGTCATGCCGTTTGGCTTAACACATGCACCGGCAGTATTCGTGGGCCTTATGAATCGGGTGTGTAAGCCATACCTGGATAAGATCGTGATTATATTTAATGACTACATTCTCATAAGCTCAAAGACCGAGGGAGGTCATGAGCAACATCTGCAATTCATTTTGGGACTCTTAGAGAAAGAACAGTTATGTGCTAGGATGTCGAAGTGCAAACTTTGGATTCGCGAGGGAAGATTTTTAGGATACGTGGTGGATAGGAATGAGATTCATGTCGACCCTGCAATCAAGAACCAAGGAGTCCCAAGGACGCAGCTAAGAATTGTTGGGGACTGTAGGCGGTATCAGACGACTCCTAGAAAACCTTTCAAGGACTGCTCAACGGCTAACAACCCTAACCTAGTCAACACCTATCTTGTCTTCACCTGACAACACCAATAGAGTTGCGGTTCTTGTGATGCTTCTAGACAAAGTCTCGATTGCGCGTTGTTGCAACGAGACCAAGTCATCGCATACGCGTCACGTTGATTAAGGGATCATGGGAAGAGACCTTGAACTAGGTGCAGTAATTGCGCGTCGCAGATTTGACGTCATTACTTGTATAGGCAAACGCTGCACGATCTTTACTGATCACAAGGGTTGCAGCACATCATTAATCAGAAGGACTTAAACATGAGATAACTAGATGGAATGAGCTACTGAATGATTACGACTGTGAGATTAAGTGTCACCTGGACAAGGCGAGTGTTGTAGCAGACGCCTTGAGCCGCAAGGATCGCGCAAAGCCCCTAAGGGCGCGAGCCTTAGAGGTGACCATACAGACAAACCCCGCTACTCGGTTTCACGAAGCTGAGCAAGAGATGCTCAAACCAGAGAACCTTCGAGCTGAAGCATTACGTGGAATGGAAGTGCAATTATTGCCTAAGGTGAACGGAACATTATACTTCATGAAACGACTTTGGGTACCGTTTCGCGACAATTTACGTACGCTTATTTTGGGACAAGGCTCATAGGTCAAGGCACTCGATCCATGCTAGATCCGACAAGATGTACCAAGACTTGAAGGATTGTAAGAGTGGCCCAAGATAGGAGCTGATATAGCTCCATATGTGGGTGACCGTCTTACCTGTGCCGAAATTCAGCCAGAAACCATCAGGGCTGCTACAACAGCCCGAGATTCCCATGTGAAAGTGGAACGAACCTTAATGGATTTCAGTACAAGCTACCAAGAACCCAAATAGGTCACGATATGATTTGGGTAATCACTGACCGACACACCAAGACTGCACATTTCCTACCAGACAGTGAGGAACACAGCGCAAGGGAATTAGCAGAGATTTAGCCTAGAAAGGTTGTGGCACATCATGGAGTGCCTGATTCTATCTTGTTCGACCGAGATGGTCGTTTTGTGCCAAGGCTATGGCAGACATTTCAAAAGGGCGTTTAGGTCACGATTGGACCTTAGTACTACATTTCACCCTTAGACGGACGGCCAGAGCAAACGAACGATACATGCTTTGGTAGACTCGCTACGTGCTTATGTGGTGAACATTTATGAGGAGTTGGAATACTCACTTGCCCTTAGTGAAGTTTTCATATAATAATATTTATCACATCGCCGTTTAGGCCGTCTCGCGCAAAGCTTTATAGGAACGTAAGTATTGGTCCCCTTTGTGTTAGGCGGAGACCAAGGATAAACGATTTACTGGCCCGAGATGGTTCAGGAAAGTACAGACAAGATCGATCGGATACGTGATCGTATCAAGTCAAGCATGTGGTACATGGAGAATCTACGCCGGTAAGCGGCGGAAAACGTTGGAAATTTGAGTTGGAGAGATGATATTATTGAAAGTCTCGCCTTGGGAAGGCGTGGTATGATTTGGAAAGCATGGGAGGTTGGACCCACGGTATAGTAGACCTTTCGAGATCCTGGAAAGGATCGGGACCATTGCTCACAAGCTGAAACTTCCAGAGAAATTCAGCAGTGATCACGACACGTTTCACGAGTCTAGTCTTTAGAGGAGTCTGACTCTAAGAACAGTCGTTATTCCCACAAACAAGATTCACGTCAATGACAAACTCCAATTTATTAAGGAACCCGTTAAGGTTGCGAACTGGGAGTCCACAAAACATGGAGAAGTCGTAATTGATTTGTTAGAGTTCGTTGGAATTCATATCATGGCCCAGAGTTACTTGGGAACATGAAGACCAATTTAAACCTAAGTGACCACATTTGATTCACAACTCCCCTGCGACCGATGGCATCGCTTGAATTTCGGGACGAAATTCTTTTAACAGTGGGAGAATGTGAGAACTGGCACTTTTCCAGGCATTCCGTACTATAATTAAACAGTAATCTATGCCTTAATGACTATGCATGATTTAGTTTACAAGACGAATGAATTTCTGATTACAGTTATATACATACAATGGCATTTCAAGTTGCAATACTTTTATCATTACTACATGCAACACGATATAGTTCTATTAATGCACAGAACAGAATTGGCACAATTATCAGACAAACTAGAAGCACTGACGGGAGTTCAGTACTTAGACAGACATGATGTTAAGACACAAAATAAGCCCTAGGACTAAGTGTTACACTAGGATAGTATGTAGGAAAGTAGGGATTTCAAAACTCCCTTCCTAGTGATGACATAGGTACCGGAAAGTGCTAGAAACACACTAAAACTGCAAAATTCTGAAGAAAATAAACAAATTCAGCAAAAATTCAGCTTTTAACATCTAAATATAATGCAGAATTGTGATATAATGGTCCAGAATACTTTCCTAAGTGTCGGGAATCGAAACTGTCATAAAAGACTACATAAAGCACATTAAACTGCGTAATTTAGCACTTTAACGAACAATAACGAAACGAACAACCGGACACTACCCGAAACATCGAATTTTTACTAGAAGCACTGTTTTTATGTTACGAAGCTAGTTATGGTCACCGAACATCAAATTACATCTTATAAACATTAAATACATAAAATACCTAACTAGCACCATTGAATCCTAACTAAATCAAGTAACTTACCATTAAAAGTTACACTTTACCCCCCCCCCCCCTTTTGATGGCCGGTTAGGGGACATGGGTCCCACACACTATTTATTTAATATATTTTAATAGATTTGTAGAGAATATGCTTAACACATGATTCCATATTCTATCCTAATGTGGAGGTCTTTTATAAAAACCACTAAACCATAACCCTTAACATTCTAACATCCATCAAGTTCACAAAACTCCTTCCTCTTCTCTCTCAAGGCTACGGCCCAATACTTCCTCACCATCATCAATTTTTCTAGTCCATTCACAAGTGATCCAAGGTGATTCTAAGGTGTCTCGGGCCTATCTAAGAAGGTTACAAGCAACGGAATTGGTAGGACCTCTCTCTAGTGCTTTTATACACCTCATTTGTCATCTTCATCTTCTTGAACATCATCCCTAGCCTTGTGCTAGTAGTAAGACCTTCCTAATCTCACATTACTTCATATTATGTTAGTTAAAAGATGATATAAGTTGTTAAACATAAAGATCATGAAGAAACATAAGCATAAACATGAACATAAAGCTCTAAATCATGAAAATCAAAGAAGTTTAAGTGCATGTAATATACTTGATTGTTGATTTATTGTGTTTATGATGTTGATCATCATAAGAAGCTTGCTAGATTGTGATTAAACACATGATCTAGCAAGTATGAGGATGATTCTTGAGAAAATCATAATGATCATACTTTATGTTAAACATGAACTTGAAAATAAACTTGTTTTAGTGTATGATGATTTGTGATACATGTTATAAGTCTTGAAAATAAAGGATTTCAAAGATAATATTTTCAAGAGAACAAAGTTATTTACAAGGTTTACAAGATCTTGATTTTTAAAGAAACTAATCATATTTTTAGTGGTTAATCAAGTGTAGAAATATATATTTGACAAAAAAAACTCAAGAAGAAATATTTTTAGAAAATCACTTTACAAGTTGTGAAGATCTAAATTATTCAAGAATGATATTTTTAAATAAATAACCATGCTTTAAAGGGTAACTATGCTTACTAAATACACTAGTAAGTTACTAAAATTTTTTATAAAGTTTCAAGTTCATGACATAGTGTAAATTTCATATTATTGGCACATGGTAAGTGTTGAATGATTTGTTGACGATTGATGATGATTTTAAAAGAAAATGATATGCTTTGAAAGCATGGAAACCTCCATTTTTAGGGGAAACTATGGCAAAAAATTTCTAAAAATTAAACACTTAGAAAAATATTTCTAAACAAATATTTACAAGTGTATTTCAAACCATGGATTTTTCACATAAAGTTTGCCATAATTTTTGTTACAAAAATATAAATATTGGAGGTTGGTTTTTATAAATACAAGTGACTAAATATGTATTTAGGAAACATGTATTTAGAAGTCACCATGTGTGTGATTATTGTTATATTATGTGTATTAGTTATATTATTTTAGGACTTGAAATAATATAACTCATCGAAATATCAAGAAATTACAATCCAAAATATTACCAAAAATTCCAAGAATTTAATACACAAATTATACCCAAATTATTGGTGGAACCAAACAAAGGAATAGAACTTACATAATATTCCAGAAATATTAATCATAAGTATATTTTTTGGTAAATAATGGTTTGGGCACCAAGAGAACAAAAATATGATTTTTGCAATTATTACAATATATATCATGTCTTTGACAAAGAGAAAATAGATTATTTTTTGGCAAATAAAAATATATATGCATTTTCTTGGAATTATTAGCAGATATATTATTTTCGAAAGGAATATATATTTTCTCAAACAAACATGAAATACATTATTTTTGGGAGAAAATGTATTTCCTTAAACAAACTTGAAATATATTACTTTTGAAAGGAAAATGGATTTAAACCTAAGTTAGACTTGGAAATATATTATTTTTGAGACTTGTATGAAATTATAAATACTTTTGCCAAGGGAAAATTACAAACAATTTTTCTAAGTAATATTCCTCAAAATATATATATTTTGGAAATATATATTGATGTATTTTTACTTGAAATATTATTCCGGAAAAATTAATACTGAATTAAGTATAAGGATACTTAACAATTACAAGAAAATACGTATTCTCGTACGTATAAATACACTCCGGAATACGACACTAATACATGGCAAAAATATACAAGTATAAGAATACAAATACAAATACACCCATCCTTGGGAAGGATATACATGTATAAATACTTGGAAGGTATCAAGTTAAATTATATTGTTCTAACAATTATTCCAAAAATTTAATAAATATAATTTAAGTTAAAATATTTATTATTTTAACAAATAATTATATAACTTGGAATAATATTGAAGACACAAAGAAACGTAAGTCAAAGACACTAATTAATACTAAGTCAAGGCACGACCCGCTCATCTAATAGACCGTAGTACATTGTAGGTAGTCGTGCACACTAATAGAAGCTTGAGTTACGTCGGACTGAAGAACGCAAAACCGTGAGTTCATGTCCCCTTTTCTCTTCACTGTTTTCAGATTTACAACTATCGGGGGTGGAATACATGTTGCATACGTTTAAATGGTATGAATTGGCTATGAAATGAATTATAGATCCTGTGAGCATAGATTGAAATTGAAATGCCATTAACTCTTATTTATGGACGAAGGTTAGATCTAACGGGTACGGTCGAGCCCCACTCATGGTCCTTATGTGACCACTTGAGTGCTTCGGTGTCCCAGTCGAGGTAAATCGACAACGGTCAAGGGTAAATTGACACTGTCAAGGTAAATTGACTCCGTCGAAGGGGAAAATTCGACACACTCGAGGAAATCGATGAGGGTATAAGCCTACTCATTTTGAGTGCTCCCTATATCTTCACATGCTTTAATGTCCTTGTAAAACATTAATTTGATATGTTCATAAATGCTTTTCATACCTGCTTTCAAAGGAGTCTCTCAAAAGCTTACAAGTTTGACAGTACTCAAACAAAAAGCATTAACTCGCTCAACTTTTGTTGATCTTTTCCAAAATTTCATGTATTTCAGGTAACAAGTTGGATCTTGGGTGCGGGTGTTGTTTCAAGAAGTAAATTCCAAGTTTAGATGTCATCCACTTTTGTTGATTTGTAACTTAGTCGAAGGTTGTGCTGTTTGAAACATAAATAAATGGTGTTTGTAATAATTTAAACTTAATGAATAGATGAACATCGTTTTGATCATATAGTTGTTTATTATGATTGAATGCAATGGTATTAAACAAGTCACACATCATACGCTTCCGCAAAAGTCAGGGTGTGACAGTTTGGTATCAGAGCTTCGATTGTAGTGAAGTAGGATTCCTTCTTGAGTCTAGACTACAATCACTAGGACTCTCTCACGAAAACATTTTCACAAAAAGGTTTTTCATTGCATTCACGAAAGCACCAAGATCCATGAGTCAAACATTTTTCAAAGAAAAGACAAGGCAAGGACATTAGTAGGGAGGAGCATACCCCAAATTAAAGTGCCAATTAAGGCAGAGTCTACATGAGATAGACTTTCCAAAGACAAAATGACCCCCCACCCCGAAAGGACAAACGAGAGTTATATGCGACATGATGCGTTTATTTGCCTGTTTATACTAAGCAATGTATTTATTCATTAATGTGTATATATATATATATATATATATATAAGCGTATAAGTGTACGGAAAAATTATTGAGGTGAACAAGATACCTACGACTCCGAATCCTATTAATGTTCATAACTCGCACGATGAGACTATTGACCTCGCGTTTATTGGAAGCTCATGGCTGGAGTGATTACCAAACGAGATCCTGAGCTTATTTCCGTGGAAGATGGTTGTTCTTCCCTCTCGAATGTGAAGGTGACTGACTACGGTAGTGACGGTGAGGCGGAGGAGGCAACCTTGGACAACACCCTCATTCGTGGGACGAGGTCCCTGTGGCTTTTGTGAAACAAGATCGAAGACGCACTTGTCCAGACTAGGAAGATGAAGTACTCATCTTAAAGGTGCCCCTCCAACTACTAGGAATTCTCCTTATTCCTATTACGTTTAATCATCGTGCCAATTCGTGCGTAACGATAACGGATGTTAGCGCGTGGACTATCGCAATGGTCCTTTCCATGTCAGAGATATAAGGACAGTAGTTTCCCCCCTTTGGTTGATCATCTGCTTTTGAACGAGGGAAAATTGGGGTGACCATGCAAGACAACTTATTATTACGGGGGCCCACGTAATAACGACTTGTAGTGCATGGAAATCCCGGTGGACTCTGCGGGTCAAGCTAATGATCACCATACATCCAAAAATTTCTAAGTGTTCACACCTTCATCTAGTAGATCAATACCTAGACAATTGCTATAGCACTTTGCAAAGTAGGAAACTTGTCTTTGCCTACTCCGTGTCCGACACTTCTACCCGTATACGAGTCGTTTGGGAACCGATATCTAAGCAAGTGAAGATGGCTAACACGCGGGAAAGATTCAGTGACGTTACACACTCTATCACCCCTATATGTACAACCCCCATCTCTTGGGAAGTATACCCGTCTTTGTGAAGCTAAAGACCTAAGAAAACCAATGTAGAAGGAAAATAACTACTACTTTCATATTATGAAACTTGTATGACCGAGGTGATGTAACCTTGAGTTCATTTTGTTTTCCCCATTACAAACAATAAGTCAAGTTGTCAAGCATATATGAAAGCTAAGTAGTTGTTTCCTTACTTATACATTGTTGATTATATATGCATGTGATATTGGGTGATTACATGTTTGCTTGTGGTAATATGTACCTCATAGACAATTATGGAATGTTATCTAACCTACCCCATACCTTTTTGCCAGAAGAAAATGTCGCCCAGATGTGATACAGACGCTAATACGTTACCAAGGACGGAAGCCAAGCTTCAAGAACGCATCTCACAGGCAATTGCACAGCACGAGGCCAACCGCTCAGAACACAGTGGTGGTACTCCTAGAAATAACCTTCCAACTGGTAATGTTAAGTCACCTAAGACACATTACAAATCTATTGGATATTTCCAATTGTGCTCTGCCAATGCTCACTCGTGAATTGTGTCACACGTGTTTCAGGCTGTACTTACAAGTAGTTCTTGGACTGCAAGCCATTGAATTTTGATGGCACAGGAAGTGCCGTTGCATTTGTTCGTTGGCCAGAAAAGACTGACTCCGTTCTGAGAATGAGTAACTGTTCACCCGAGCGGAGTGTTACCTTTATCTAAGGGTTGTTTTTAGATGGCGCACTCTCCTGGTGGAACCTTCAGGTTCAGACCCTTGGTGAAGCTACTGCTTATGCACTGAGCTGGGACGAGCTCAAGGATTTGATGCGGAAGAAATACTGTTCTAGGGCCGAAATCCAGAAGCTTGAGGTTGAGTTCTGGAATTAGAAAATGGACGGGCCGAAGATTTCTGAGTACGTCCAACGATTTCACAACTTGTCTAGGGTTGTTCCCTACTTAGTCAAGCCAGAGTTCAAGAGGATTGAGCGATTCATTTGGGGACTTGCACCTCAAATCCTGAGCATGGTTACTGCCTCAAAGCCTCCAACCATCACAGAGGCTATCGATTTCAGTATCACACTTACTGAAGAAGCTCTACGTATGGGAAAGTTTTCGGGATCTGAGGCAAATAAGAAAGAGACTCATGTGGAGTCTTCGAGCAGTAAGAAAAGGAAGTCTTCAAACCTAAATATAAGCACCCAAGCCAGTAATGGAAGCTCTAAAGCAAACAAAAGAAGGGAAGTAGACCCGTCTTGTGGCATGCAAGCTTATGGAGCCACCAATAAGGTCGGTGGTAAGGTTTACTTGGGGACTAAGCCGAGGTGCGAGGAATGCAATTTTCACCATGAAGGTCGATGTCTGAGGCCTAAGTGTGGAAGGTGTGGAAAAGAAGCGCATAGCAAGGATGCCTGTTGGGCGAAGGATCCAGACGGAAGAGATAATGGTAAAGTTCCAGGTTGCTACAGATGTGGTGAAGTAGGGCACTTTAGGAAAGATTCCCTATGAAGAACCAAGCAAGGAAGGGTCTTCACGATCGGAGCTCGTGAAGCATGCCAGGATCCAGATGCGGTTACGGGTACGTTCCCTATTAACCATCTCTATGCATCTATTTTTTGATTAACACTGGCACCGACTTAAACTTTGTATGCTTAGAACTTAAGAAACTACTTGGCCTAGTTTCGAGTAGAATAGATGTCTCGTATTCTTTAGAATTGGCGAATGGAAGGTTAGTTAAGCGAAGGGGATGATTAAGGATTGTATTTAGGAACTTAGAGAGTGGGAACCCCCTATTAACGTTGACTTGAGAAGTCATGATATTGTAGTCAGCTTGGATTGGATATCCAAGGATAGAACTGGAGTCGTTCAACATGAGGAAAATCATTCGCATCCCTCTTGCGAGTGTTGAAACACCTATAGTATACAACCTTCTTGCATTAGATGCGAGGGCACTAGGCCCCATAAGGTGGTGGATTTTCGACGTCTCACATTGTTCATAGAGGCACAGAAGCGCCTCCAGATAGGCTGCTTAGCCTCCCTGGTTCATGTTATCAATAAGGAGACCAAGAAGCCTAAGCCTGAAGACATCCCTGTGGTGGAGGAATTTCCAGAAGCCTTACCTGAAGACTTGCCTGGGTTACCTCAACAGAGACAAGATCAGTTTAGAATAAACCTAGTGCCAGGAGCGGCACCAGCGACAGATAACGCCTAACCAACTAGTTCCATCCGAGATACATGAGCCTCTGATGCAACTGCAAGAGCTGCTAGACAGAGGAAATCTACCAGGACGAGCTTCTCACCCTTGGAAGCCCCAGTGTTATTCGTTAAGAAGTAGGACGACAGTTTTTACACGCGTACATAGCCTAATCTAAGAGGAACTCAGAAGAACTAATGAGGGAAAAAGGTGTTACGCATAGGTTACAGGGAGATAGACAACTAACCATCAAGAATCGGTACCCCTTACCGAGAATTGTTGACTTGACGACCAACTACAAGGTCTTAACTACTATTCTAAGATGGAATTAAGGACACGAGAAGAAAGTTGGCAGTCCCCATTTTGCATCAACTTCAGAGAATTGGATATCAAGGACCGATATCCCTTGCCAAGGATTGATGACTTGTTGAACCAATCGTAAGGTTCTAGTTACTACTCGAAGAGTGACTTAAGGTCAGGATGTCCTCAACTGCAAATACAAGAAGAAAATATCCCTAAAACGACCTTTAGGACTCGCTTTGAGCATTACGAGTTCCTTGTCATGCCGTTTGGCTTAACACATGCACCGGCAGTATTCGTGGGCCTTATGAATCGGGTGTGTAAGCCATACCTGGATAAGATCGTGATTATATTTAATGACTACATTCTCATAAGCTCAAAGACCGAGGGAGGTCATGAGCAACATCTGCAATTCATCTTGTGACTCTTAGAGAAAGAACAGTTATGTGCTAGGATGTCGAAGTGCGAACTTTGGATTCACGAGGTAAGATTTTTAGGATACGTGGTGGATAGGAATGAGATTCATGTCGACCCTGCAATCAAGAACTAAGGAGTCCCAAGGACGCAGCTAAGAATTTTTGGGGACTGTAGGTGGTATCAGACGACTCCTAGAAAACCTTTCAAGGACTGCTCGACCGCTAACAACCCTAACCTAGTCGACACCTATCTTGTCTTCACCTGAAAACACCAATAGAGTTGCGGTTCTTGTGACGCTTCTCGACAAAATCTTGATTGCGCGTTGATGCAACGAGACCAAGTCATCGCATACGCGTCACGTTGATTAAGGGATCATGGGAAGAGACCTTGAACTAGGTGTAGTAATTGCGCGTCGCAGATTTGACGTCATTACTTGTATAGGCAAACGCTGCACGATCTTTACTGATCACAAGGCTTGCAGCACACCGTTAATCAGAAGGACTTAAACATGAGATAACTAGATGGAATGAGGTACTGGATGATTACGACTGTGAGATTAAGTGTCACCTGGACAAGGCGAGTGTTGTAGCAGACGCCTTGAGCCGCAAGGATCGCGCAAAGCCCCTAAGGACGCCAGCCTTAGAGGTGACAATACAGACAAACCCCGCTACTCGTTTTCGTGAAGCTGAGCAAGAGATGCTCAAACCAGAGAACCTTCGAGCTGAAGCATTACGTGGAATGGAAGTGCAATTATTGCCTAAGGTGAACGGAACATTATACTTCATGGAACGACTTTGGGTACCGTTTCGCGACAATTTATGTACGCTTATTTTGGGACAAGGCTCATAGGTCAAGGTACTCGATCCATGCTGGATCCGACAAGATGTACCAAGACTTGAAGGATTAGTATGAGTGGCCCAAAATAGGAGCTGATATAGCTCCATATGTGGGTGACAGTCTTACCTGTGCCGAAATTCAGCCAGAAACCATCAGGGCTGCTGCAACAGTCCGAGATTCCCATGTGGAAGTGGGAACGAACCTTAATGGATTTCAGTACAAGCTACCAAGAACCAAAAGAGGTCACGATATGATTTGGGTGATCAATGACCGACACACCAAGACTGCACATTTCCTACCAAACAGTGAGGAAGACAACGCAAGGGAATTAGCAGAGATTTAGCCTAGAAAGCTTGTGGCACGTCATGGAGTGCTTGATTCTATCTTGTCCGACCGAGATGGTCGTTTTGTGCCAAGGATATGGCAGACGTTTCAAAAGGGCGTTTTGGTCACGATTGGACCTTAGTACTACATTTCACCCTTAGACGGACGGCCAGAGCAAACGAACGATACATGCTTTGGTAGACTCGCTACGTGCTTGTGTGGTGAACATTTATGAGGACTTGGAATACTCACTTGCCCTTAGTGAAGTTTTCCTACAATAATATTTATCACACCGCCGTTTAGGCCGTCTCGCGCAAAGCTTTATAGGAACGTAAGTATCGGTCCCCTTTGTGTTAGGCGGAGACCAAGGATAAACGATTTACTGGCCCGAGATGGTTCAGGAAACTACAGACAAGATCGATCGGATACGTGATCGTATCAAGTCAAGCATGTGGTACATGGAGAATCTATGTCGGCAAGCGGCGGAAAACGTTGGAAATTTGAGTTGGAGAGATGATATTATTGAAAGTCTCGAGTTGGGAAGGCATGGTATGATTTGGAAAGCGTGGGAGGTTGGACCCACGGTATAGTAGACCTTTCGAGATCCTGGAAAGGATCGGGACCATTGCTCACAAGCTGAAACTTCCAGAGAAATTCAGTAGTGATCACGACACGTTTCACGTGTCTAGTCTTTAGAGGAGTCTGACTCTAAGAATAGTCGTTATTCCCACAAACAAGATTCACGTCAACGACAAACTCCAATTTATTAAGGAACCCATTAAGGTTGCAGACTGGGAGTCCACAAAACACGGAGAAGTCGTAATTGATTTGTTAGAGTTCGTTGGAATTCATATCATGGCCCAGAGTTACTTGGGAACATGAAGACCAATTTAAACCTAAGTTAGACTTGGAAATATATTATTTTTGAGACTTGTATGAAATTATAAATATTTTTGCCAAGGGAAAAATTACAAACAATTTTTCTAAGTAATATTCCTCAAAATATATATTTTGGAAATATATATTGATGTATTTTTACTAGAAATATTATTCCGGAAAAATTAATACAGAATTAAGTATAAGAATACTTAACAATTACAAGAAAATATGTATTCTCGTACGTATAAATACACTCCGGAGTACGACACTAATACATGGCAAAAATATACAAGTATAAGAATACGAATACAAATATACCCATCCTTGGGAAGGATATACATGTATAAATACTTGGAAGGTATCAAGTTAAATTATATTGTTCTAACAATTATTCCAAAAAATTAATAAATATAATTTAAGTTAAAATATATATTATTTTAACAAATAATTATATAACTTGGAATAATATTGAAGACACAAAGAAACGTAACTCAAAGACAGTAATTAATACTAAGTCAAGGCACGACCCGCTCGTCTAATAGACCGTAGTACATTGTAGGTAGTCGTGAACACTAATAGCAGCTTGAGTTACGTCGGACTAAAGAACGCAAAACCGTGAGTTCATGTCCCCCTTTTCTCTTAACTATTTTCGAATTTACAACTCTCGGGGGTGGAATACATGTTGCATACGTTTAAATGGTATGAATTGGCTATGAAATGAATTATAGATCATGTGAGCATAGATTGAAATTGAAATGCCATTAACTCTTATTTATGGACGAAGGTTAGATCTAACGGGTACGGCCGAGCCCCACTCATGGTCCTTATGTGACCACTTGAGTGCTTCGGTGTCCCAGTCGAGGTAAATCGACAACGGTCAAGGGTAAATTGACACTGTCAAGGTAAATTGACATAGTCAAGGTAAATTGACTTCGTCGAAGGGGAAAATTCGACACACTCGAGGAAATCGACGAGGGTATAAGCCTACTCATTTTGAGTGCTCCCTATATCTTCACATGCTTTAATGTCCTTGCAAAACATTAATTTGATCTGTTCATAAATGCTTTTTATACTTGCTTTCAAAGGAGTCTCTTAAAAGTTTACAAGTTTGTCAGTACTCATACAAAACGCATGAACTCGCTCAACTTTTGTTGATGTTTTCCAAAATTACATGTATTTCAGGTAACAAGTTGGATCTTTGGCGCAGGTGTTGTTTCTAGAAGTAAATTCCAAGTTTAGATGTCATCCACTTTTGTTGATCTGTAACTTAGTCAAAGGTTGTGCTGTTTGAAACTTAAATAAATGGTGTTTGTAATACTTTAAACTTAATGAATGGATGAACATCGTTTTGATCATATAGTTGTTTATTATGATTGAATGCAATGGTATTAAACAAGTCACACATCATACGCTTTCGCAAAAGTCGGGGTGTGACAGAGGAAACCTACGGCACCATCGTTCTCGTTGAGGAAACATCCGCTTCCGTCGAGGAAACCTTCGGACGGTGAAAACTGGTAAATTAATGGTAATTCCGTACAACTTAATAACTATTTATATGTTTAATTGCGTTCATTTGTAGCTTAATTTGTGCATGATTAGGTCATACAAGTCTAGCATTTGTAGGATATGTTTAAACTTCACAATTGGTATTGTTACATTCGTCGCGTCAAGAGAAAACGATTAACTATATCCTAATATGTTGGCGAAAAATGCTAAAAACACTATTCACATGAACACACTATTCATGCCAGCAAGTTCTGAAATCTGTCCGAAACGACCAACGAACGATATGGAAGCATATCATCATAAATACATGAATAAAAACCCTAATTAGGGGCACAAATGGCAATGATACTTTAACTTTCCGGGAAATGCTTACATTTATAAATTCTTCGATCCGCACTATAATATAATAATTAATACTTTTCCGCAACTTAAAATTTCAGCATTTGCAATATCAACAAAGCTTGTAAATGATGTTAATCATCTTAAACAAACCCGAGGATATCAATGGGATATCAAGGACACCATTGCTGGTATTATATCGCGTCTTTCACATATTTTCCTGTTTCGAGCCGACGACCAAACTAGTAATATTTTTTTTATCATTTTAACACCAAACGTACTAGCCTAATGAACTCGTTAGAAGTTTTTTAACATCATAAACACCATTAACACTACAAGAACGGGCCACCTTTAGCGGTGACAGGTGTCGCCGGTATTGGTCGAATTTATCGCTGCTATTGACCTTTAGCGGCGACCTGTCGCCGGTAATGGGTCACCGGTAAAGGGTCGCCGGTATTGATCGGCCGCTATTGGCCTCCTGTCGTCGCTAAAGGTAGCTGTCGCCGGTATTGCTCTTGACCCTTTAGCGATGACAACTGTCGTCGCTAAAAGGTCACCGGTATTGATCTTGGTCGCTAAAGGGTGTAAGTCAATAGCGGCAACACATGTCGCCGCTAAAAGTCTTTTTTTTTTAATACAGCTGCTGTATTTACAGCACCCAGCCATTTTTTCGGCCGAAAAAACAGAACCTGCCTATTTCAAACAACGCAAACATACGCCACGAACATATACTAAAGGTAATATAATTAAAAACTACGTTTAAGTCGTACATTATAATCCTACAACGTTTAATTAAATCTAAATCATACATTAAAAAACAAGTCACTCGTCGTCGGATTCATTATCGAATAAGTTATCAGAATCGTAGTCTTTTGACTTTCCTTTTCCTTTCCCTTGTGAAGCAAGATAGTTGTTAAGTTGGTTAAAAAATGACGGGGTTTGGAACAAGCTGTTAACAAAATCCTACAATAATATATAGCAAAACGTATATTAGCATATTAATTAACGCTACCAACATATATTTAACAAGGAAACATTCGTTTGTTTGTCATTTTATAAATTGCGTAGTTTACCTCGGAAAAGGGTTCTTGCGTCCGAGCTTGCGAAGACGACATATTCGAGGACGTGTTGGAAGAAGGTTTAGGCCCCATCCCGCGGTACCATCCTCGCCGCTCTCCCAATGCTTCTTGATACGGGGCAATTAGAGGACCATCGTCGCTCCATTCATCTGTGGCATGTTGTATGTTCCGCTGTATTTTACGAAGATGATTAAATATATAGAATAAGTATAATGTACAAAAACCCTTATCCTACGTTATCGTACGCGACAGACTTTAAAACTTGCGTAATTATGTTCCATGCGTGCTTATTAGCAGGGTTTGACAAAATGAACATGCGTAATAATGTTCCATGCGTGATTAGGTCAAAAAAAAGCTCCCATGCGTTATTTTTGAGTCCAATGCGTGATTAGTGCCTGATCGGACGGTTACGGCCGTCGCGTACGTTTTGTAGGATAAGCCCTAATGTATGTTAACCGCACTCTAAATATATATGTGTATATATATATATATATATATTTGTTATAGAAAATAATACTTAAAAGAAATACTTACGTAATTTTGTTCAGCAACCGGATCAACCCAATTCCCTTGATTGTCCGTGTGGGTTTTAGCATACGTAGGTACCCAATCCATATCCTGTTTAACATTAAACTTTGATTAGACATTAAATAAACAAAAGCTTACACACACGCACACATACATAAAACATTACATTTTTATAGGCGGTGCTACCGTACGACGATGTCCCCCCATGGTATGGGAATTGTTGTTTCTCGCGTACTAGTTTGTTGTCCTTGCTTCTTTTAATATATTTTTCTTGCCGGAAACCTTCGATGGTTCTCAACCAGTTTTCATAGGGCATATCCGCGGGATGGTATGCCCTTGCCCTCTCAAGATCATCGTAACCTCCCTCGCTCTCAAATAATTTTCTAGCGTCGTACTTGCGGTCAGTGTACCGCTTCATAAGCACAGTCCTAATACCACCCTTCAAGTTTCTCGCCTCATAATCACGTTCCACTTCATCAAAATTGAAATTTTCCTACAAATTAAATAAAAAAGTTAAAATATCATATATAAATTAGATTTACATGTGCTTAAATATTTGATAAAATTTTATGCATATAACTTATTTACCCGTAAGTGGTTCATGACGACATCCTTGTAATGTTGTTCAACGTTATCCCATCCAATTTTATCAAACGGGATGGTCCGCCACATATACAGGCTGGCCTCCCTTGAAAACATGTCTCTTGATTTACCAACAGGGGTAAACGTGACCTGTCTGTCAAACGTAAGAGATACAGGCCCCCCCGCTTTTACTAGACGCCGTAGTTTCTCATTTTTGGCTTTCCCCCTAACCTTCTTTGGGGGAACCGCTGCAATTAAAACCAAAATAATTAGTAACAACATTTATAATATATAAAATATAAGGACTACAAAATAATTTAGTAAAAGACTTACCGTCAGTCTCGTGCGTGCCACGAAATCCACCAGGAGGCGGTGGATCACCAGCGCCGTCACCCCCATGTCCCCAGGGGGCCACATCCGCCATCAGATAAGCGAATATCAGCAATACCGAAAACATAATCCCTATAAAGTTACAAATGTTACAGCATGTGTATCTAATAGAAATTAAGGGAAAGTACAACAATCAGCCTCAAATAAATATTTCAAACAAGTGTTTATCAAATACAAATCAATATAAATTACAACAACTTTTCTTTTAGTCAGACTCCACATAATCGGGATCATCCTCATCACAATCAGCCTCGACCTCATCACAATCAGTCTCGACCTCAAACACTTCATCGACGGTAGTCGTTGGGGGATCAACTTCAATTAAAGGCTCACCCGCAGTAACATGAGAAGATCCAATTTGAAAGTATTGGGTCAAGTTAATGACAAGTGGACAGTCAGATGAAGAGTTGTTGTCGACAACGTCAATATCTTCTAAGCGTTTGTCAACATTTTGAACCTTATTGACGCGGTCATCACTTCATGGCCGATCCCAAATTCTTCGATGATTAACATTTTCGACTACCCACCTATGTTTATTTTTTTGGTTTCGAGACGTTTCTTGGATGAAGAACACTTGTTTGGCTTGCGAAGCAAATATGAGTTGATCGTCTTTGTCCCATTCATGTTCAGTGCTTATACTGGTGATATTATTGTCATGGTTTACACCGCTTTGAGTATCAAACCACTTGCACCGAAATAGGACAGTGGAATAATCATTTGTATAACGCAACTCAATAATTTCTTCTAATTGGCCATAAAATTTCACACCGTTCTCTCCAACCACTTCCACCCCAGAGTTTTGCGTTGCGCATTTTGCATCACATTCAAGTGTCTTAAACCTAACACCGTTGACTATGCAAGCAGTGTAAGTATAAGCAATCATTTTCGCACAAATTGAAAGAGCATACAACTCCGGGTGGAATTCTGGAGAATTTTGTGTTTTCATCGAATGGACCTAACAAATATAGAGTAATAATGTTTGTTATATATGTATTACCTAGAAAGTGTAGAGTAATGAGTGTTATCTTTGTATTATACCTTATGGAGAAACCATCCCGGAAATTTGGTTTTAAGATCATCTTGGGGATGTGTATGTTTGAATTCACTACATTGATGACAAATATAAGAAAGGAATGAAAAATACCAATTAACAGATTATGAAAAGTTAAAGATAGAAGCACTCACTTCATGTACTCCCTAACTTCTGCGCAGTTTTCGAGGACAAACCATTCCATCGTGCTTTTTTCGATGAATGATAGATATTTGTCCTTTGTTGCGCCAACAGGACGGCATTTGGACTCAAACACCCATAACTTTCTTTTTTCAACAACGACATCATCGTTTCTATCTGGGCGATTGAACTTAGTCTGAACATCTTTAAGGTACATTGAACAAAATGTTAGAGCTTCTTCAAACACATAACCTTCAGCTATACAACCTTCAGGCCTTGCCGGGTTTTTGACATAGTTCTTTAGTTTTTTCATGTACCTTTCAAATGGATACATCCATCTAAAAGCTACTGGACCTCCCGCTATCGCTTCATCGGGTAAATGCACAAGTAAATGAACCATAATGTCAAAAAACGCAGGTGGATAGATCATCTCTAACTTGCATAAGATGGTAACAATGTCATCCTTTGCTTTCTTCATATCATCCACCGATAGTGTTCTAGAGCAAAGTTGCTTAAAGAACATACAAAGGTCTACTATTGGTGTAGATGTATCTTTAGTCAAAAGCCCTCTAACCCCAATCGGTATCAAACGTTGCATGAGGATATGACAGTCAGGAGATTTCAACCCGGTCATGTTAGCATTGTTATCTGTCACCCTCTTACTGATATTAGATCCAAACCCATCTGGTAATTTAACATTTTTTTATAAACTGAAAAAAAAGTTTTCGATCATCGGACTTGAATGAGTACTTTGGGTGGGGACTTAAGAACTTGCCACCCGATTGTTTCAGCCATTGTGTCGGCCGAATGTTTAGTTTTTCCAAATCGGACCGCGCATTTGGCGTGTCTTTGCTCTTATCGTTCATTAGAAGAGTACCGAGCAAGCTGTCGCACACATTTTTCTCTATATGCATTACATCTAAGTTATGTTTCAGCTGCAGAGAAGACCAATACTCAAGGTCAAAAAATATGCTTCTTTTGGACCAGTTCAACTCGAAATCTGACCGGGTTATCCTCCCACCTCCAAAATATGGATGCTTTCCTGGTAGACGATTAATTAAACGATCGAGTTGAGCTTCTATGTCAGCTGGGCTAAACTGTCTCGGAGGGTCTCGTGTCTCGGGTCTCCCGTTAAAGTCGAGACTTGTTCTCCAAGGATGGTTGGCATCTAAGAACCGGCGATGACCAACATAAGCACATTTACCAGTTACACGTATTGATGGAGTGTCTTGGTTACAAGTTGGGCATGCCATGTAGCCTTGTCCGCTCCAACCTGATAGACTACTACGGGCTGGAAAGTCATTTATGGTCCATAACAACGCCGCCTTCATTGTGAAGTATGTGTTTGTTGCTGCGTCTTTAGTACGTACACCTGTCTGCCACAATTGCTTAAGCTCATCCACTAACGGTCTAAGGAAAACGTCCATGTCTTTCCCCGGTGATTTAGGGCCAGGAATCAACAAGGTCACCATGAATGTGGACTCTCGCATGCATAGCCAGGGAGGTAGATTATATATGGTGAGTATAACCGGCCACGTGCTATGAGTCGAGGATCCACTACCGTTGTTAAAGGGATTAAAACCGTCAGCTGCAAACCCTAAGCGAACATTTCGTGGCTCCATCGTGAAGTTTGGGTACTTTTATCAAAGTCTTGCCATGCAGATCCATCAACTGGATAACGTATAGTCCCATCTTCCGATCGTCCGGTACTATGCCATATCATATCTTTCGCTGTGTGCCTTGAACAATACAAACGTCGTAGTCTAGGCGTCAAAGGAAAGTATCGTAACACCTTACGAGCCACCTTCGTGCCTTTTGTGTCTTTATCGACCCATCGACTCTCATTACAAACGGGATAATTTTGCAAGGACTCGTTTTCTTTCCAAAAGAGAGCACAATCATTTGTGCACACATCTATCATCTCATATGCCAAACCAATCTTCTTAAATGTCTTCTTAGCTACATAATACGAAGGGGGAATCTTGTTGCCTTCTGGCATTGACTCTCGCAACAACGAGAGGATTCGATCTACTGCTTCATTTTGCAAATGGTACGTATCCTTTATATTCAAAAGCTTTGCTAAAAAGTCGATAGAAGAAAACTTGGTACAACCAGGATATAATTCTGTTTCAACTTCCTTTACCAGGTCTTCAAAATCATCAACAACACCGCTACTATCTCCATTCGAGTTCTCTTGGTTAAGGTATGTATCTTCTTCCATACGCTCCCCCTAATGTCTTTAATAACGTTTACCATACCGTCTTGTGGCGCAACATCGTTTACTTCTGCAATTGGAGTCGTGTCCCCGTGATAGGTCCACTTCGTGTATTCCTTCCAAAAACTGTTAATACGCAAATGGTATTTCATTTCTGCCATAGTTTTTAAGCCAGAATTTTTACATTGGGTACACGGACATCTAACTTCATCGTGGTTTTTTATCACTCTTTCACACATCTCGATAAATGACTTGAGTCCTTGCTTGTAGTGAGGTGAATGACGTGGGGAATCAATCCAACTTTTATCAATAGGCATTATGCAACTGAAAGAAAATCTAATTTAGGATTAACAAGACAAGGGTAGGCTGCTAAACCCACTTTTTGAACACTTTATCTCATATGTGAATGTGTATTACATGATTGTTTGTTTAAGAAAAATTCGGCAGCATTTCCTCTTAGCTCCCAAGTATATATGTAATGATATATATACCCGAGGAGCAAAGAGAAAATGATAACCGAATCCTTCTTAAACAAACAATCATGTAATACACATTCACATCCTAAATGAGATAAAGTATTCAAAAAGCAGTCCCAAGATAAACGGGGACAACCTGAAATTAATTTCTAAATCAATTTCGGGCGGGTATTTCTAAGCTCGTTATGTTTAAAATGATTAATTCAAACACGGGCACAGTTTTTTAAGCTTGTTATGTTCTTAATGATTGTTTTAAATTTTGGGCGGAACGTTATGTTTTAAATCATGATTTCAATTTCGATTGGGTATTTTCTTAGCGCGTTATGTTTGAAATGATGAATTCAATATCAGGCACGATTTTTTAAATATGTAATGTTCTTCATGATGGTTTAAATTTTGGCGGGTATTTTCTTAGCTCCTTTTGTTTTAAATGGTGATTTCAATTTTGGCGGGTATTTTCTATGTTCGTTATGTTTTAAATGATAATTTTAATTCAAGGAGGGTATTTCCTAACTAATATATATCTTTCAAAGGTAAATATAAATGTTTTCAAACCTAAACACAAACATACTAATTATCAAACTTAAACTTTTTTTTTCAAACCTACACATAAACAACATAGAAATTATCAACTTAAACATATATATTTTTTTTCAAACATGACCATAAACATAGAAATTATCAACTTACACATACATACTTACAAACATACATTCATAGACTAACATACACATATACATGCTTACATACACAAATACATACTAACATACATACATTCATAGACTTACATACACATATACATGCTTACATACACAAATACATAGATTTTCATATACACATTTTCCCCAAATACACCTACATTATACATTTGACATACTAACATACACCTACATACATACATTCATAGACATGCATACACACATACATGCTTACATACACCTACATACACAAATACATAGATTTTCATATACACATTTTCCCCAAATACACCTACATTATACATTTGACATACTAACATACACCTACATACATACATTCATAGACATGCATACACACATACATGTTTACATACACCTACATACACAAATACATAGATTTCCTTATAAACATTTTCACCAAATACACCTACATTATACATTTGACATACAAACATACAAACATACATCCTTACATACACATTTACATACCTAAACCAAAAATTATACAATCTCTAAACTTTGAAAAAAATATACATATAAAACTAATCGTAATTTCAAGTTTCAAAGAGAAGTAGACCACGGAGACGAGTTGGTGACCGGATTCGTGATGGTGGTGACCGGATTCGTGATGGTGGTGATCGGAGAAGTAGACCACGGATCCGATTTCTCTTCCATAAACACAAAAATACACAAAAATTAAACCCTATAACATGTATATAACAAAATAAAGAAGTAATTTAACAAAAACAAAGTTTAACTAACCAATTTGGGGGGAAAATCGCGTCTGCCGGCAAGTGAAGTTTTTTTTGGGGGAAAAGTGAAGAGGAGGGAGAAATTCGCGCTGATATGGACTGATAGGTGGATAGATCATTAGCGGCGACAATGTGTCGCCGGTATTTCCTTTGACACCGCTAACGTATAAAAAAGAGATAAGGTTTGTGTGGCTAGGGTTTAAAGTTCTGACATAAACTTTTAGCGGAGACCACGTGTCGCCGCTATTGCTCATGAATTGTTGCCGCTAATACTTCTTAAATCCCCAACCGTTAGATCAGGATTTTGATCAACGGCTGGGGTTTGGTCTCAGGGTCTGTGACGCGGATCGACCAATAGCGGCGACATTAGGCCTGTCGCCGCTAATGGTGTTGCCGCTAACGGCCTCCCATTCTTGTAGTGTAAGCCACTAATGGTGCAAGAATTTGGTTAATGATCAAAATATCTAAGTTTAACCATATGTGCTCATGTTTAAATGTTTAAAAAAATGTAGAAACCTAACCTACCCTGCTCAGATTTTCGACCAACATGGGCCCATTTCCCTCAACCTACAACTACTAGAGAATGATGGTGATGATATGGTATGGTGATGAAAGATTTGTTGTTGAATTGCACACTTGTGAGATGTTATAACCATCAACACACCACCCTCGTATCATTCTTGCACTTTCAAAAATTCACAACAACCTCCCTCTTACTCTCTCTCATTTTCAGCCACACATCACCACCATAAACCACCCATCATCAACCATAAAACACCGTATTACAAGCCTTAAAACCCCATTTCAAGATGATCTAATAAGACTCAAAGCATGGAGGTGCACTAGGAAGCATTTTAGAGCTCTCACATCTTCACATTCTCTTCATTTTCTCCATCCTAGAGCTTCCCTAGCCTTGTGCTAGTTGTAAGACCACTTAACCTCATTTTAATGATTCTTGTGTTATGTAGAATTCTAAAGTACAACTTGATCATCTTGAACTTCATGAAAAACGAAGCTTAAAACCCTAAACATAACTTAAAAAGTCTACTAAATGATGTGTTTAGAATACTCCATCTTAAAAAACCTACCCCCCCCCCCCCACACACACACAAAGGGTGTTACCACTATCCATGGCCTAATTACCGGAACAAACCCTCGGGAGATAAAACATCAATTTCTATCTTTCACACCCCAATCACAAGAGATGTGGGCAAAGATGGTGACTTGTGCCACGTCATGAATGCATGTACATAAATTTGTTAGTTCACTACCTAAAATAGCAAAATGTATAAAGTTGAATAGGTTATACGTAATTTACTTTCAGAAGAAAAAATATAGTGATATTCATATAATCATATTGTACAACGAGATACAAATTTATAATTGAATAACATGAATATCAATAACTTACAGGAAATTAACAATTCATTTTTCACCTCCGATATTAGCTATTTACAATGTCTCATTAAATGAATATGACCAAATCTGCATATATAACTATAAAATGAGTTGGATTGATTCTGTTGGTCGTTCAAAAAAAAAAAAAAAAAAACTAGAGTAAACTTCAATTTTCGTCCCTGTGCTTTGCTAATTTTAACACTTTCAGTCCAATAGTTTAAACATTGCATTTATCATCCATTAGTTTGCTGATTTTAACAGTTTCAGTCCTTAGTTTCCTGATTTTAACAGTTTCAGTCCACATCACTAACACTAGTGTGGACTGAAACTGTTAAAATCAGGAAACTAATGGACTGAAACTGTTAAAATCAGCAAACTAATGGATAATAAATGTAATTCATAAACTATTATTGGACTGAAAGTGTTAAAATCAGCAAACCACAGGGACGAAAATTGAGGTTTACTCTAAAAACTATGAAATGAGCCACTAAGTGTAAAATTTGGCAACATGATGACATAAAATATCAATTTATTTATTTATATACAATTGATAACTTTTACTAAATAAATGTTATTAATTTTATCAAAAAAAAAAATCCTTAAAGCTCATGTTACTTTATTGTCCACAACATTACTTTCCATGTGGACCATTCCAACTATATTTCACGATATTTGAAAAAACAAACACCTAACCTATGACGCTACATGAATATTAAGGAAAAAACTTTTAGTTGCATTTTGGACCTAATTTAAGTTATGAAGTCACTTCAAAAGAGACTGGTCACTAAAGGCCATTGGATAGACGTTTGAAATGATTGGAATATGTTTAAAGAACAAGTAGACAAGTCCAATAAATTGACATATCTACACATGGAAAGTCAACTTTTGACTATTCTAATAGAAACACACCATTGAGATGATTCCTCCAATCACACAAATCGTATCCTTTAATAAAAACAAAACATGAAGTCTTAAGTTTACTACATAAAATTAAAATTTAATTTCTAAGGGTTCAAGAAACAATGTTACCCCTTCCCGTACGTAGTAAACTTAAACACAAGTTGGTAAAACAAAATAACCACTTATAAGGCCGCACGGGGCACTACGTTATATTTCCGTGATGTCAATTTTTAACGAGTGATGGCCACCCCGCCCATAAACATCAACGCGTTATATCATCACGGAAGCGGATTTTCGTTATTTTTATCACTCCGTTATTCTTTTGGTTTGTGAGTGTAATTGTTGGTTGGGGGGAAATTGTTGGGTGTGGTGGTGAGTGATGACCACCCCGCCTAAAAAAGGTTGTGAGTGATGAAAAAATGGTTGATGATATGGCGGAACTTGATTGGTGCTTGTGAGTGATAGATTCTATCACTAGTGAACCACCCCGTGTCCCCTAATACATGAATCGGTTAATTACTCATTCTACAATCAGTTGTTCTAGAAGGAAGTCTTACTTGAGCTTATGTTTTGATATACATTAATGATCACACTAAAGTGGAATCAACTTATCTAACGGACTGTTTGTTTAGTTCTTAATGGACTCTTAATGGTTCAGACCTCTTACTGGTTCAGTACTTAATGGTTCAGACTGTTTGTTTTGAGAGCACATGTCTGAATAGTTCAGACATTTGCCTCTGAATGTTTAAGCATTATACTAAGTCTGAATAATTAAGACCTCTAATCTGAATTGGTTAGACATTTGCCTCTAAACGGTTAAGCATTATACTGCCTCTTAATGGTTCAGACCTCTTAATAGTTTAGCATTTAATGGTTTAGAACTCTTATTGGTTTAGCACTTAAGCATGCAGAAGTTGCCAAGCACCCCCTGAGTATAATGGTTAATTTGAATGATTTTATTTATTTATTTTATATGGAAAGTTAATACACGAAAACCAAATGACTATTACCTGTATGCTACAAGTACGAAACCAAAAATCATTAAAAGATGCAAAGTGGACACTTTTGCGTGGAGAGGGTTGTGAGTGTATTCAAAATTGGGCTGATGATAGTGCTGCTTTAAATAGTATAATTAGTAGTAGGGATGCATATATATGAAGTAAGCGCGATTAACGAAGATAAGATTCAACGTGTAATGGCTTCTTGATACACTACAAAATTCTTAGGATATTTTGTTTGTTCTAATAATAACGTCTCTGAAAATCACAAAAAAAAAAAAAAAAAAAAAAAAAAAAAACTTAATTGCCAAAATCGTCCCTGAGGTTTAGGCAGATTTGCCATTTTCGTACAAAATGACACTTTTGTACCAAATTGCCCCCAACGTTTGTAACTTTTTGCCATTTTCAATCAAACCACTAACTTAGTTTATTTTTTCTGTTAAGTTGAGGATATTTGGATGAAACTGGCAAATATAAAACCACAGGGACGATTTTGGCAATTTACTCAAACTCTTTTAAATTTCTTTTATTTAATTAATTTTGTTACATATATAATAAAAAAGGAATATACATGTTATTTTTATATGAAAAAAATAATAGCTTTGTCACATAATTTTTATAAATTTTCATCCAACTACTAACTAAGTTAATTTTTCTATTACGGCGAAGGATGTTTATAAACTAAGACAGAAATTAATTTCTAATTTTTATATATATTAGTTTTATAAAAATAAAATCTATTTAAACCTCTAAATTTTATAAAACTAAAATGTTGGTGACCTTATTGAAAAAGGTCAAATAAAAAATCTTATCATATATACCAAGTTTGTAATTCATCTTCTATTCTTTTAAATTCGCTCCTAAGGAAAAACAGAAGCTAGTGCCCCCCCCCCCCCCCCTCTATCAAACAACGTATCCTTATCAAACCTTAAAATTACCCATCAAATTGTAATTATAATGCTATGAACCAAAAGTTTATTTACTCAAGCCACTCAGAATAAGTATTAGTTAGTTACCCTCATAATCTTAATTAAATAAATATTTTATTTCTACCAACATATTTCCTAGGTGCTCAACACATTTAAAAAATATGTAATGTTTTACAATTTTTTTCTATCTCTACAACTGATAAATACTAAAAGTTGTAATCGATTGTTATGTGTTGCACACCAATGACGTTTTCTCTTTATAAAACTGATTTATATAAAGAAGCTGTAAATTAATTTCTGTCTTAATTTATAAAATTTAAAACATCCTTCACCTTCACAGAAAAATAAACTGAGTTAGTGATTTGGATGAAAATTTATAAAAATTATGTGACAAAACTATTAAATTTTTTTTCTAAAAACTCCATGTATATTCTTTTTTATTATATATGTAACCGAAATAATTAAATAAAATAAATTAAAAAGGGTTTGAGTAAATTGCCAAAATCGTCCATGTGGTTTTATATTTGCTAGTTTCATCCAAATATACTCAACTTAACAGAAAAAATAAACTAAGTTAGTGGTTTGGATGAAAATAGCAAAAAGTTACAAACGTTTGGGGCAATTTGGTACAAAAGTGTCATTTTGGACGAAAATGACAAACGTGCCCAAACCTCAGGGACGATTTTGGCAATTAACTAAAAAAAAACAAAATTTGGCCATGTTTGAGATAAAAAAAACTTGGGCCCTATTCGCAAATCTTCATATATATAAACTCATCAATCATCCAATCAAATATATAAATATTAAAAACCCATAATACTACAATAATTGTTATGAAATAAATAAAACAAATTAACAAAAATAGTGTAGCAAAAATGATCAAATTATTGAACCTACTTGCTAAGAGAACAATGTGGTTCTTCTAGCGTTTTTTGAAGCAAAGCTCTCGATCAACTCATTGTAATCCATAATATCTAATATTTCACTTTCAATAGAAATTGTCGCCAACCCGTTTAGACTTTCTTGTGACATTATAGAACGTAAATAGGTCTTCAACAACTTCGAATTTGAGAAACTTCTTTCTACTGATGCCACAGTTACCGGAATTGTCAACAACACTTTATATGCATTTATAGCATTAGGATAAGTAGTACTGCGTTGGAAGATATAGTCTAAAACATCAAAAAGGTTGTCAATGTGTCTCGATAAAAATGTATTAATCAACTTCAACTCCGTATATAAACCATTATTTTTGTTTAGAATAGTCACTTGGCCTTATTAACTGCGCCATTTTTTAAAAACTTTTAAACAGACCCTTATTTAAAAAACTTTTCGCAGACCCTTATTTATACAAACATCCAGAATTTTATATATATATAATTTTTAAAAAAAATTCCGAGCCCTATATTGATTTGGGTCCTGATTGCAGACACCTTCTACACCTCTGATAGACGGCCCTGGTTCTAATAAATGTGGGTTAGATATAAAACTAAATACTTATGAAAACAAAAATATAATAAATTGTGTTGTATGTAACGTGTAGTTCTAATCTAACAATTAGTTAGAAGTCATTAGTGGTCACTTCTTTTAAATTCCACATTTTAAGTTTGTTAGGTTTTGAACATATGTTTAAAAAGTTTCCTTAACTCAAGTATAGTGTCTAGCAAAGAGTAAATTGTCATTTTAGTCTCTGAGATTTGTTCAAATTTGTCATTTTATTTCAAATATTTTTTTTTCTCCTCTGAGTCCTTAACTTTTCCATTTTGTTGCCATTTTGATCACATTGCCTAACTCTGTCCAAAAACCCCATTTTTAACCAGGGGTATTTTTAGGATTTTCAATTTAAATCTTTCAAATTACCATTTTGATCAATTCTTTTTATATATTGAAAAAAAATCTAATTTACTCCTTATAATAAGAACCCAACATTTCATCCAGATCTCCCAACCTCTTCATCTTCATAAAATCTTCATCTTCATCATCAAATCTCCCCACAACCACCACCATCACCGTCGCTCCTTCTTCACCCCACAACCACCACCCCGTTACCCCGTCTTCACCCCACAACCCGGGAATGTCAGATTGCCCAAAACTTCCGGACATTTAACAATCTCCTTCACAATCATCCTCTAATTTCGACAAACCGCATCACAACAAACCACACTCTTTCTAGCAGGCCAATTGGATTCCGAAGCCTCGATCTGCATTAATATATCTGTTAATAACTCCTGAGGCATCGTAACGCTTCACATTTTCGTACTTTCCTGATTTAGCAAGCATTGTTGTACTTTCCATTTTTAGACACTTGTACTCTTGTTGTATTCTATTTCATTTCAATTTGTAATCCAAGACAATTGATCATAATAAAAACGCAAGTCTTTTAATCATACCCATGTTATTCATGTTAGACTTATGTGCAAATTTGTATTCATAATTCACATTTTGAATGCTATATTATTCATAATTCTTGATTCTTCATTACACCTTGATGCTTGATACTCGAAAAATATATTAAAACCCGTAAAATAATCAAAATTGGAAAATAAAATATTGAAAACAAGTCCATTCGCACGGATCAAGTAGATCCGCACGAATGGAGTCCATCCGCGCTAAGTCCATCTGTCTGAAACATCCGGAAACCCTAATTTCTCCTGAAACCTATAAATAGGCACACTACTCCACTCCAAAATTCGCCTAACTCTTTGCAAACACTCTCAAGCAATCATTGGCGACCATAAACTATTGTAAGAGTCTTCCTCTTCTTTTCAATTTCATTTCATTTTCATTTCTTGATTTTAATCACAAACTCAAACATTTTTACAAAACCTCTTGATCCACCCATCTCGAAGATGGTTTCCACTCATGTTGCTTGGGCAATCTACTGTGGAGCATCACTCATACGAGATTGAATCAAAGTTATAGAAATCTAAAACATTTTTACAACTTCATTTTTACTTTCCTTTCAATTATTACACGATCTTGAAGGAATCTGGAACCCATCGGGTCCTTAACTCAATCCATAGTTAAGGATCTGCATTAGGGTTAATTTCCATCAAGAAAGGATTTGATTAAACGGATCAAGCACACGTTTTAACAAGAACACTAGGTTCGCACGAATGGACTAAGTGGATCCGCGCAAACAGACAATTTCCTATGTTTTCAGTTTTGGTTTTCTTTTCTGTTTTCACATGTGTTCAACATCATTTGATCGCTTTATTTGCTGTTTTGAATAATTTAAACAATTTACTTAACGGTTGAAATTGAATCTGATTATAAATTAAACTGTTCATAACATAAACAGTCGGTTTGTATGAATGGACTCTGTCCATCCGCGCGAATGGACTTTTTCTAAAACCAAATTATTTTACTTTCTGTTTCACGTCAATTAGCACATCCGATCATTTTAATTACTGTTTTAACTATTATACAAATCAAATCAGTTGGATCAGACCGTATCAGTCAATTCGTTGTTACTAGAAATGTCGATCCGCACGAATGGACTATGTCCACACGTGCGAATCAACCTGTTTACTTGTTTTATCTCTTTTTTTTTCTGTATTTCAACATTGTGACCGACACTTTTTCACAACAATATACTCATACTCTCGTATAACCATTTCAGTGTGATTCTCGAGACTTCATCAACTCCGCTTGTGGTTTTAGTGTTACCTTACGCAAAACTGTGAGTATACTCGACCCCATTTTCGTTTTAAACACTTTGGGTACAACATGTACTTTATACAAAAACACGCACCACTTGAGACTTGTTTATTCAAAATCACACTCTATCCACAATTAAACATGAAAACATGTTATGCTTGTTAATCTCATATGCTATGTGTACATTGTGTCTATATGCTCATTAACATTGCTAGCCTACCTTAACAATCGCTATAGGATTAACGCACCGCCCTTGATTCTTGGGGTATTGTTAAGTAAAACACGTTACACCCTCTTCGTCTCGACGATTTGGGTAATCAAGATTGCGTTGGAATGTAACACCCCGAAAATATAACCTGTTATTATGAATTCAATTGTGGCAATAAACAAAATAAACTAACTAGGAATAAAAATAACCTAGTTAGTTAAAAATCTTGTAGTAATATGGGAGTTAATTAAAAACACCTAAAATAAAATAAAACTAATAGTTGAGGGGATAAAGGTGTTAAAAAATTAAACTAGTTTATTAAAAACAAAAATTAAAATCCCAAACACACACTTGTGTGTGTGTGTGTCTAGATCGATTAAAACACAGGGGGGGCGACCAAACTCTCCATCAAACCCTAGTTCATACAAATTGATCAAATTGAAGGCTCAAATCAGTTCCAAATCGAAATCCAAGCATAGATTAGTGATCTCCTCAGTAAAGGGATCATAAGGTATGTAAAATTTCATTGTATGATTCCATCTTGAACTCTAGATGAACATATGAGATTCGAGATTTGAGCTTGCATGATCGTTGTTTGGGTGAATTTGGGATGAAATCATGTCTAGGAATAAACCCTAGCCGTTGGTTTGTTGAATTGTGTTCATCATTATGAAAATTCATAATCACCAATATAGGTGTTTAGTGGGTTTTGTAGAAATATGTTAAACACTAGGATTATGATTGTCACCCTAGTGTATTTTGAGCTCTATGAAGTAAATTCAGAATGTTGATGTGAAATTTGACATGAACTTGCCTAATTGATGTTTAATCTTGGCTAAATAATTAGTCATTAACTTGATTGTAAAATGTATGAAATTATGCCCTTTAGGTGTTTGTAGAAATGCCTAAAAGAAAGCTAAATGTTGGAAATTTGAACTAAAACGCATACTTGTATATTATGGCGAACTATGCGTTATGTGTTATGAAAAGAGTTCTAAACGATTCGTTGTTGAACTCTATAGGCAAGGAAACCGGAACGTCGAGCAGATAAGCCGGTGGTGATACGCGTTTAGAAGGAGCGCTTTGAAGGTATGTAACCTTGTTTTCGTTACATTATGTTAATTGGATATTGTAGTCGCTCGAAATTGTGTTTTTAAGAAAGGTAGCATTAGTAGAAGTGACGATGATCACTACTTAGTTAGACGAGTCAAAACTTGATTAGAATATGTTTGGTTGTCGTCGAAAATGGTGGATTCCATAAATCAGCCAAACGGGTCAAATATATATGTTAAATAGATATCATGAAAGTGTTTGAATGTCATTTGGCGATTGTGGATCACAAAAGCGTAAAACCATGGAATTGGTAATGATACGCCAATGATCGCAAACCCTGGAAATGGGTAAATATGTCTCGAGGTCATAAATTATAAGTGGTAGAATTATGATGCGAAACTATGCGGGTTGAATAAATAAAAGGGAACTATTAGCCTTCCGGTCCGTAAACTCAACTTTTGACGAGATAAACATGACAGATGCGTTGGTAATTAAATTACGGATGCGTAGGAAAAAGAATCACCTAAGAAGAACCATTAGATAAAAAGTTATGACCATTTGAAGTTGAGATTTTAAAAAAATTGGTGCTGGGCAGAAATGCAGGATTCAGACCTGCACCTGCTGGAAAAGAGGCTCCCCCACGGCACGCGACGAGGAGCAGTAATCCTTGCGCGACACGCGGAGCCGCTCGCGGCACGCGAAAGATCAAAAGGAGTCTGTCGCGTGGTGCGACAGACTAAATTCTGAAATTTTATTTTGTTTTTAATTGTTTGATACTAGAACTTGTTTATACATGTTTTAATGTTGTCAAAACTAATATTTAACGTGGTTTTGACATTAGATGAAGTTGGTCTCACTCCGGATGGCGGTCAAGCAAGAATCCAAGAACCGAACACAACGTTTTAAAGCTTCCGCGTTAATCTAATTTTGTTTTAGACAATGTTCATTTTGTAAACACTTAACTTAATGTTTAAAATGTACAAACTAGTTAGATAGTTAACTAGAATACTATCACTATGAAAACTTATCATCTTATCTAAGTTTTTGAAATGATGCATTTGTTTTATAAATGCGTACTTTTATTTAAATATCTTAATTATATGAGACGGTGTTACAAGTTGGTAATCAGAGCTCAAGGTTATTAACAAAGTGTGTTTGGTTCGAAGCTTGATCAAAAGTCCGGTAAGAATTAGTTATCTAGTAGATTTTATTAAATTACTGAAAGAAAGAAATTCGAGTTCATGTGCATGGGAAGAGCTTGTTATGTTGGTGCATTCATCTGTCGTCTTCGTCTTATGTCGAGTCTCGGGTTCGTTGCGGATTTGATCGAGCATGATGTCATCATATCAAATGATGACATCATAATGGTGACATCAAAGTGACATCATACATGACATCACTACACAAGAAGACAAAAGAGTTCATATGTCAAAGGCTGATTTCGTTCATATGTTCATGTGATTTCGTCCATTTGACAATGAGTTGATTTCGTTTAATTGTAAAAGGTGATTTCGCTCTTTTGTACAAGAGGTGATTTCGCTCATATGGCATGTGGGTGATTTCGCTTATTTGTCATGTCCATATGAGCGGAATCATGTTGCATATATATAGGTCGTATGAGCGGAATCACATTAATAGTTCTAGGTGTTGTCTTCCGGTGAGCCACGAAGTGCTGCCGAAGTGTCGACTCGATTGTACATGTCATTCAGATCAATAATATCGACATATTAAAGTGAATTCTCGCTGAATTGTACTCGGTTTGTCTGTTTCCGCCGTTCAAACTGAGATAAACTCTTCTACGTGACTCGTTCGGGTCGAAACCGATCCTACAATTGGTATCAGAGCCAGTGAAGAAGAGTTCTACACAATTCAGCCGATATTTCTGTTTCTACACCATTCTTTTACGAAAATCAAAAATTTTTCCGGACAGAATCAGTTCAATTTCATACACAGAACTCGTAATCACGTAATAATAAATCCTTGAAAGTTTCAAAGTTAAAATCGATCTAAAACTCAATATTTTTGAGATTTCGCTTTTACGGTCTCGTGAATTTGATGATGTCAGCAACTATCAGTTTGATTCCGCTCTTGTGATCAGATGATTCCGCTTTTCTGAACAATTTAATTCCGCTTATTTGAACAGTTTAATTCCGCTTATGTGAACATCATGATTCTGCTCTTAGTGAAGTTCTGATTTTTCTCTAGAATAGTGGTTGAAATAATTGTGTTGGTCATCGAACAGAGTTATCATGTGAATATTTGTCAGAAAATTGAAAATTGAAAACAACAACCTGCATGTGATAATTCATGTGATGAGTCTCGGTTCACGTGATCATATATTAATGTCAATCGGTTAATGGGGAATTGAAGGTCAAATTAAAATTAGTAGATTTTGAAATAGTTGTCAGCCACTTATTTCATTTGGTATTATCAAAGTTTACATGTAACAGATCATTCATTGGCTTAGTGGAGTTTGAGGTCAAATAGAATTCCTTGGTTGGTTAAAACAATTTGAAAGCATTTCAGATTGTGTTGGGAGTTTTTGGGTGATTTGACTAGGTGAATCATTTCATTTAAAAGGGGATTGAGTTGGAATTTGATATTTCATTTTAAGGGATTGTCTTGATAAACGGGTTTTAAGAGTCATGGATATCAATTTTTTTAATATGTCTCAAGAAACATTTGATAGAATAAATGTATTAAAGAAAGAATTTGATTCATTTTCAGGTTGTCCAGGAGAAAATACAAAGAGCATCATTGAGAGGTATAGCCATCTTGTTCGTTCATTGTCTGAGAAGGGTATTAAAAAAGAATCAAATGAATGGGTTGAAAAATTGGCCAATGCCATACCTCAACAAGAGTGGGGTACATATCTTTTGGATTTAAAAAGAACTGGAGAATACTCTGAATTAACAATTGGTCAATTCATTAAGAAACTTGAAGAACAGATGGAGAGAAATGCTGAGAAGAAGAAAAATCAAAGTGGAAAATCAATATTAAAGAAGAGCATGAGTAAAGGTGTTCAAGTGGGAGAGGAACAGACGGAAGAGATTTCAGTTATGAAGGATGAAAAGAAATCTGCTGATAAACAGATTCTTATTTTGCAGGAAAATTGTGAGAAGTTGAAGTCTGAAAATGTTAAACTGTTAAGTGATTTGAACAGTTTGACATTAGAAAACAAGGTCTTGAAAGAAAAAGATAAGGATTTTGAAAGAAAAAAGAAATCTTTAGAAAATGAAGATTTCTGGGTTAAACTTGAAAACAAGAATCTGAAAGCAAATGAGACAAAATTTCAAGAACAGATAAATGTTTTGGAAAATGAAAAGTCTGTTCTTGAAAACATGAAGAATGAGAATGAAAAATCAATCAAGTCTCATCTTGAAAGAATCTCTCAGCTTGAAAACGAAGCTGAGAATTCAAGAAACAAAATTGATGAACTTGAAAAGAAATTGAAAGGTTTTGTGACTTCATCTGAGTTTCCCTGTCCAAAACCAATCAATTCCGTTCCAATAAGTGACAATGTCACAAACTTTGACAAAGTCAAAGTTGAAGATTGTGATGAGAAATCTGATGATGAAAATAAAAAATTTGAAAAACAAAAATTGTTTTTGAAATTAAAAGAAAAGTTTCAAGAAACTATTCCACAATCAACTGAAAAGGGAGAATGCTCTAAGCAAAAACCTTTGAGGAAGAAAGTGGAACAAAAACAAAAAGAGAAAAGTTTGAAAAATGTTCAAAAAGAAAATAAAAGTTCATCAGATCAATCATCCAATCGCAATCAAAAATTACAAAAAGTAAAAATTCAAAATTCAAAATTTGTTGGTAATGAGTGGTGCAGGTTGGACCACAGTGCTCAAAAGTCAAATCCAGCAAACAAGAGGAGCAAGGATTATCACCAAGCCAAACAGTGCTATGATCTGAATGTTTGGACTGAAAATGGTGATTGGTACGATAACAGAGTGTGTTACCGATGCGGCTATCAAGGACACATTGCTGTTAACTGCCAGAGTTGGAGTTTTGAGTCAAGAAGATGTTTTAACTACAACATCATTGGTCATATTGCTAGAGATTGCTCAATGAGATCAATGAGAAGATCGAGGGCTGAATCTCAGAAGCAGGTAAAGAAACCAGTCAATGTCAAAGCAAAGCCCAAGGAACAAAAAGTTCAAGAACCTAAAGTTCAAGAACAGAAAGTTCTAAAACCTAAAGTGAAGCTTTCGCAGGGGCAAAAAGACAGACTGAGGAAGAAGAGGAAGAAGGCTAGAGAGTATCTAGAAAAGATTTTGTCCTCAGATACAACTGGTAAAACAGATAAAAGTTCTGATAAATCGTCTTGCTCGCCAAAGACTGACAAATCAAGCAAAACGAATTCTTCAGATACAAATCTGAGGACAGAAAAGAGGAAAAAGAAAGAGAAGGAAGTTAATCAAGAGATTAACGAATGTGGCAATGAATCTGTTTCTTCGGAAACAAAGGAGCCACATGTCGGCGATGAATCTGGCTCATCAAAGTCAGACAAGCCACATTCAGGCAATGAATCTGCTATGGTAAAACCAGAAGAGCCATGTGTTGAGGTAAAAGTTGAGAATTCTGGTCTAACAATGGATGATGCAAATTTTCCACCATTGTTGAACAAGAATTCAAAATCACCCAAGGACCGTCAGGCTTGGGTGAATCTGTTTAAATAGAAAAACCTGACTTGCCGGAGTTCCCAGGTTGGTAAGCGTGGAACATGAATCGGCACATTTCTTGAGAAATTCACGAAAGTGATATTTCGACTTACAAGTGGTAAATCAGGGACATTAAGTTGTACTTGATTTTCTACAAGTGATGTTTGAGGATTGATCTTAAAAATGTTAGTTTTTACAAGTGGTTGAAGAAAACAAAGTGATGAAAGATCCCCGAATTTGTGAAAAGACACACAAAACTTATTTTCCGGAAAAACCATTTTGATTAAAACAAACTTAAGTGTTTTGAAATCACTATGGGAAAATAGTTTGTTGTCAGGGGGAGTTCTGATTGTTTATGCCAGGTGGATGGAGAATTGAAGTGATTCTCATCATGTTGTCACATTTCTTGTACAGTTTGTTTCAAATTTTCCCAGAAAATCAAAATTGAGACATATTTTGATTTTAGGGGGAGTAAAAATTTAAAAAAAAAATTAGAAAATTTGAAAATGTCAAAAACATTAAAAATTGAAAAAATGAGTTTTGTTGTGAAAAAGAGGAAATGATAGTAGATCAGTTGGACTTTCACAGCATGCTAAAGATATGTAAAGTCTAAATGTGATAAACGGTCTCACTAAAGATGTGACGATAGGCTCAGCTAGACTAGTAGATTTGCGAGAACGATACAAACTTAAATGAAAAAGCCTAGTTCTAGTGGGAAACATGGTCAAAAGCATAGTACTTAGTTTTGTCCTTCTTGACTGTGTGCCTACTTAGTAATCGCTGATTGTCGAAAGACATAAAACTGGTTAAGTTTGTGAACTTTCACAACTTTGCTGAAAAGTCACTGTGATTGTGCATTTTATTTTGCAAAAATTTAAACTTGTTTTATTTCTTTATTTTGTTTAAGCATCGGACATCCTCTGCGTATACGTGAGTATCGACCTGGATGTTGTTGCCTAAACGTTCTGCTTTATTTTCTTTGGTGTTTCGTTTAAGCTTTGGATCACCTCTGCGTATACGGGAGTATCGACCTGGTGGTTAAAGACTAAACAACTTCAACTTGTTTTATTTTTCTTATTTTGTTTAAACATTGGACTTTCTCTGCGTATACGGAAGTATCGACCTGATTGTTAATGTTTAAACATTCTGCTTTGTTTTCGCACAATTCACAGTTGATAAAAGTTTAAAGGCATTACTTGAGTTAGTGTATTGCATGATGAGGGGATATGCTGAGATCGTGGGGTCCATAAGAAATTAGTGCAATATTAATATACCTTAAAGTATCGGTAAGCATGTCGAAAGTTTTTAGATTGAGTTTAAGTGGACAACAATATCGTCAATCCAAGTGAATCGTTTAGAACTGAAAATGTTTAAAGCTTAACGATGCTAGTGATTGGTCACAAAAACTGATATGATCCTCTTACACAAGCTCACAAAAAATGTTGTCTGTAAATATTTCTTTACTGCATTTCTTTCTATTCAAAAATTCAAAAAGAATTTCGACAACTGATGGTGATGAGCTGATTTTCAAAATTCCAAGTGCTAAACAAGATGAACTGGTTTGGAAGTGTGTGTACTGAATTGAAAAATTTTGATTTAAGAAAGAAATTGAGTTTAGTTAATCAGGGTCATTAATTTGAACTTGATGTAACTATTTTTAGTAAGTTTTTCTTATTGATTTAAGTAAAAACTTATGTGTTTGTGAGAAAATGTGTGTAGGAAATGAGCTGATCAGAATTAAAGCCAGGAATTGATCTCAAGGTGATAGCTAATTCCAGACAGCGATCCCATCATGATGAGAGGGGGAGTCTGACGAGGTTAGAGCCAAAGAGAAGATCCTGGTATATGCCAAGAAAAGAAAAGAGACTGATAAAGACTGAAGATGCGAAGACTCGACACTTAAGACTCGTCACATCTGAGGGGGAGTCTGTTGGTGCATTCATATGTCGTCTTCGTCTTATATCGAGTTTCGGGTTCGTTACGGATCTGAACGAGGATGATGTCAACATCTTCAATGATGACATCATAATGGTTATGTCATCATGACATCATCTCACAAGAAGACAAAAGCTTTTAAGAGATTTAGTCTGATTTCGTTGATTTGTCAATGTAGTGATTTCGTCCATTTGTCAAGATCTGATTTCGTTCATATGTAATTTGTGATTTCGCTTTTGTGTCATAGGGATTTCGCTTATAAGGTCTTTGGTGATTTCGCTCATATGGCAAGTGACATATAAGCGAAATCAACAACCCTATATATAGGTCATAAAAGCGAAATCACACATAGAGTTTGAAGGTTGTCTTCCGGTGAGCCACGAAGTGCTGCCGAAGTGTCGACTCGATTGTACATGTCATTCAGATCAATAATATCGACATATTAAAGTGAATTCTCGCTGAATTGTACTCGGTTTGTCTGTTTCCGCCGTTCAAACTGAGATAAACTCTTCTACGCGACTCGTTCGGGTCGAAACCGATCCTACATGTTAACACACTCAAACCCGGAAAGTGCACTAAACATGAATGGTTTAAGCAAGTGGTGAAATTGGCTAAACCAAAACGAGTGATGCATATGTTATAAAATGAAATGTTTAATAATGGATATAAACATTTCAGATTCAAAATGGTCGACGGAGGAAATGATGATACGGTGCCGATAGTCACCGAACAAATGAGAGGAGTGATTGCCGAAGAAGTAGGAAAGGCAATCGAGAATAGTCTATCTGGTTTTATAGACAAGATTCAAAGCACGGTGCTTAATGTGGTAGAGGAACGGATCCAAAGGTTGGAGGATAATGCCAACCAAGTTAAGGAAAAGTCCGGAGAATGGAAGGCTTGTTCATACAAAGAGTTTATGGCTTGTAAACCGCCAATTTATAATGGGGAGGTCGATCCGATAATATGCCAACGGTGGCTAAGCGACATCGAGGGAGTGTTTGAAAGGACCCACTGTGATGTATGTGATTTCGTAGCTTACGGTACGGGTCAGTTAAGGGGTCAAGCCAAGGATTGGTGGGATAACACGAAGAAAGAGATTGGGGTTGAAGCGGCAAGGGCTATGACGTGGGATGAGTTTAAGGCACCATTCCTTAAATATCACAGTCCCAAAGCAGTGATTAACAGAATCAATGAGGAATTCATCCAACTGAGACAGAGGGGTGAATCAATTGACAAGATCACGGGTATTTTCCTAGATAAGCTGAGATTCTACGATGAGTTAGTGACGACCGAGGAACAGAAAATATACTACTATTACAACATGTTGAGTGCTGAATATCGGGAGTTCATGACTCCCTCAAAGTATGAAACACTCACCGAAATCATTAACACCGCCCGGGAACGGGAGATTGAATTAAAGAAGCATGTAGAGAGGGGTGAGCGAAGGGCGCAGGATGTAAACCCAAGCCCTATAAAGAAGGCAAGAACAACTGAGTCGGCATGAAAGATGATGTGAAAGGCGGGTCGCCAAGTTGTAAAGTGTGCGGGAAAGGGCATAAATGCGAGTGTCGCTTTAAAGACAAACCGGGTCCCATATGTGGAAAGACGGGGCACACGGCTTCACTATGCCTGGGAAAAGTTTCTGTTTGCTACAAATGCTACCAACCGGGCCACAAAAAGTCTGAATGCCCGGACTTGGTCGGAAACAAAGATAGCAAGGAATCTCCAACAAAAACTCAAAAGGCGAAGGCCAGATCCTTCCAACTAACCACGGCTGAAGCGAAGATAGAACCCGATGTGGTCTCAGGTATATTCGCAATAAACTCAATTCCTACACGTGTGTTATTTGATACGGGTAAGAATAAATCCTTTATTTCACATGGATTTATTCGACATCCTTCCTTTCTATTAACGAAATTACTTATGCCCTTAGAAGTTGAAAAAGGGGATAACAAGAGCTTTATAGTATGTGATGTTTGTCAAAACTGCAAACTGAGTATTGATGGCGAAGAATAGTCAATTGACTTAATCCCGATGTCAATGGGAGGATTTCAAGTGGTTGTCGGGATGGACTGGTTATCCCGACATCACGCGAAGGTCGTGTGTTTCCGTAAGGAGATAAAACTAACATCTCCGAGCAGAAAGCATGTTACTATCTATGGCGAGAAAGGAGGTAATCCTATGATATGCTCAATGTTAAAATCTCACAAGCTTATGAGGCACATATGTAGAGCGTTTATGATATACGCAAATGAATCGGGGAAAGAATCGTCGAAGATTGGAGACGTACCGGTGGTACATGATCATGAAGATGTGTTTCCAGAAGACTTACCGGGAATACCGCCCGAACAGGAAGTAGAGTTCGGAATTGAATTGGTTCCGGGCGCGAAACCCGTAGCTAAGGCACCATACCAACTCACATCATCGGAGTTACAAGAATTGATGTCTCAGATTCAAGACTTGCTCGACAAGGGTTTATAAGGCCGAGTGTGTCCCCTTGGGCCGCACCGGTATTGTTTGTGAAAAAGAAAGACGGGAGCATGCGAATGTGTATCGATTACCGGGAGTTAAACAAACTCACGGTGAAGAATCGATACCCGCTCCCGAGAATTGATGATTTATTCGACCAACTACAAGGCGCGAATTGGTTTTCCAAGATTAACCTTAGATCTGGGTATCATCAGTTAAAGGTCAAGGAAGAAGATGTACCGAAGACGGCCTTCCGTACGCGGTACAGACATTATGAGTTCCTCATGATGTCTTTCGGATTGACGAATGAACCCGCGGCTTTCATGGACCTCATGAATCGGGTTTGCAAACCTATGTTGGACAAGTCAGTAATCGTGTTTATCGATGACATTCTAGTATATTCGAAAAATGAGGCGGATCACGTGCATCATTTACAGGAAGTGTTAGAGACACTCAGACTGGAAAGACTATATGCAAAATTTTCGAAGTGTGCCTTCTGGTTACGAGAGGTATAATTTCTCGGTCACATCATTAGTGCCAATGGAGTACTAGTAGATCCGTAAAAAATAGAAGCCGTGTCAAAATGGAACCCTCCGAAGAATCCTTTGGAAATCAGAAGCTTCTTAGGGCTTACGAGATACTACAGGAGATTCATACAAGATTTCTCCAAGATCGCTTCGCCGTTAACTAAATTAACTCACAAGGAGGAAAGATTCGTATGGGGTGTTGAATAATAGAAAGCGTTCCAAATGCTTAAGGAAAAGTTAACCCACGCTCTGGTATTAACTCTGCTAGACGGAGTCGATGATTTGGTGGTTTACTTAGATGCATCACAATTGGGACTCGGCTGTGTTTTAATGCAACGAGGCAAAGTGATAGCTTATGCTTCGAGGCAACTGAAGGTGCACGAAAAGAGATACCCTTTGCATGATCTCGAATTGGCGGCAGTGGTATTCACGCTAAAAATATGGAGGCATTATTTATACGGGGTGAAGTGCACCATATTTACCGACCAAGAGCCTAAAATACTTCTTCGATTAGAAGGAGTTAAATATGAGACAAAGGCAATGGTTGGAAACGGTAAAGGATTTTGACTGCGAAATTCATTATCATCCCGGAAAAGCCAACGTAGTGGCGGACGCGTTGAGCCAAAAGGTAGATTATACTCCCATACGGGTGCGATCGATACAGCTTATAGTTACGTCGGGATTACTTGAACGAATCCGAGAAGCTCAAGCTGAAGCAGTGAAAGAGGAAAATTGGAAGAAAGAAAGAATAGTTGGCCAATTGAAAGAATTGGAAGATGGTAACAATGGGTTAAAGACTCGTTTTGGAAGAATATGGGTTCCAAATTCAAGTGGAGACAAGACACTTTTACTTGACGAAACTCATAAATCCCGTTATTCTATTCATCCGGGGGCGACCAAGATGGCCCGAAATGAAAAGAGACATAGTGAAATACATGGAAAAATGCTTGATGTGTTTACAAGTCAAAGCAGAGCACCAAAAGCCATACGGTAAACTACAACCATTGGACATCCCGGTTTGGAAATGGGAGCAAATCACAATGGACCTACTAACCAAACTGCCCAGAACAAACCGCGGATTCGATTCCATATGGGTGGTTGTAGATAGGCTGACGAAGAGCGCTCACTTTATTTCGATACGTGAGACTTACACGTCTGAAAAGATGTCAGAAGTATACACTAACGAGATAGTAGCACGCCACGAAGTACCGGTATCCATTGTGTCTAATAGGGATACCCGATTTACTTCGAACTTTTCGCGTGATTTCCAGGAGCAAATGGGAACGAAATTGTTTATTAGAACTGCGTACCATCCTCAAACGGATGGACAGAGCGAAAGAACATTACAGACATTGGAAGATATGTTGCGGGCATGTATCATCGAATTCAGAGGTAGTTGGGATGTTTATCTACCGTTGGTCGAATTCTCATATAACAACAGTTATCATGCAAGTATTGGTATGGCACCGTACGAGATGCTCTACGGAAGGAAGTGCCGGACCCCGGTGTGTTGGGGCGAAGTGGGACCACGCGAAGTCGCACATAAAGAAATAGTTTGAGCCACAAATGAGAAAATTGATATGGTTCGGGCTCATCTAAAAGCGGCTCAAGATAGGCAAAAGTCATATGCTGATAAGAGACGGAGACCGATCGAGTTTCAAGTTGGTGACAAAGTTGTCACACCTTGACTTTTTGCGGAAGCGTGATTATGGTGTGACTTTCTTAATACCATCGCATTCAATCATAACAACACTATATGATTAAAACCATAGATGTTCATCCATAAATTTAGTTTAAAAACATGACAACATTGTTTTAAAACATAAAAATTCAAATACGAGTACAACCCATGCAACTTGTTTAAAAGTTCACAACGACTCGACCAATGACATTAAATAAAACCAGGACTTGGAAGACGTGTCTCGTCCAGGAATAAGACACACTGTCCAACCCTAAGACCATGGATGACATCTTTTATTCTTAACGCAGCTTGAAACATCCAACGCCCGCCAGATCCACTACTAATTCCCTGAAATACATGTATTTTGAAAAACATCAACAAAAGATGAGTGAGTTCATGTGTGATTGTGAATAAACCTTTGAAAACATTGAAAAGATATTTGTGAAAATGAACAGATCAATTAATGTGTAGCTAATACATTAACATGGTGAACCGGTGTAGGAAGGCTCAATCCTTTGCGTATTTCGCACCGGGCCTCCCGGCTGGAACGACATAGTCACCACATGAGCCAACTCGCGGACTCATGGGTGGGGCTCGCAACACCCAAATAGATCTATCACTCATGCCCCTCGGTCCTTCTAAAGGATTAATGGTCTCAAGCTAATGCCTACCCTTTCACATGATCTAGCAGTTCATTCCATTTGTAAACCCTTTGAAATCATAATCATTTATAACATGTACTTCACCCCCAAAGTTCTAAAATGAAAACAGTTAAAAGAAAAGGGGGACATGAACTCACAGTCTTGCGTCTTCAGCAATCGTAACTCTAGCTTCTTCGGTGAACACGACTACCTACAACGTACTAATGTCTATTAGACGAACGGGCCGTGCCTTGACTTAGTATTAATGTTCTTGAGTTACGTTTCTTTTGTGTCTTTGACATTATTCCAAGTTACTTAATTATTTGCTAAAATAATTAATGTTTTAACTTAAATTATATTAATTGAATTTTGGAATAATTGTTAAACAATATTATTATAATAATACTTCTCAAGTATCTTCACTTGTATTTCCTTCCCAAGGATGAGGGTATCTTATACATGTATATTTTGCCATGTTTTGGAGTCGTATTTCCTTATAAATTCTGATAATAATATATTTTCAAGTTCACTTGGAATATATATATATATATATATATATATATATATATATATATATATAAACTCATTTTTCCCAAAAATATATTGTTTCTCATGTTTGTGTAAGAAAATATATTTCTTAAAAATAATATATCTTCTATAATTTCAAGAAAATATATATTTCATATTTGCCAAAAAATATAATATATTTTTCCTTCTCGAAAATGTGATATACTCTTGTGGTAATTGTAAAAATTATATTTTTACTTCTTTGGTGTCCAAAATATTATTTACCAAAATATTATTTGTGAATAAGTCTTTACAGAATATTTTGTAAGTTACATTTCATAGTTCGGTTCTCCAATATTTTGTGTAAGCTTGTATATTTGTTCTTTGGAATTTTGGTACTATTTTGGATGGTAATTTCTTGGTGTTTTGTGAGTTATAATATTTCAAGTCCTAAAATAATATAACTAATACACAAAATATACAAATAATCACACACATGGTGTCATCTAAATATATATTTCCTAAATACATATTTAGTCACTTTTATTTATAAAAACCAACCTCCAATATTTATATTTTTGTAACAAAAATTATGGCAAAGTTTATTTAACAATTTAGGGTTTAAAATACCCTTGTAAATATTTGTTTAAAAATATTTTTTCTAAGTATTTATATTTTTAGAAAATTTTGTCATAGTTTCCCCTAAAAATGGAGGTTTCCATGCTTTCAAGCATATCATTTTCTTTTGTAAAAATCATCACAATCAATTTACAATCATCAACAAACAACCTTTTCTTACCAATCTTGCCAAAATCATGTATTTTCTACTACTTCATGAACTTGAATATTTGTAAAATTTTGTAGTAGCTTACTAGTATTCTTAGTAAGTCTTGTTACCCTTTAAAATGTGTTTACTTCTTTAAAAACTTCATTTTTAAAGAAGTTGGATGTTTACAACTTCTAAACATATTTTCTAAAAACATTTCTTTATGAAACCCTCTTGTTTCACAAGTGTTCTTACACTTGTTTAACCACTAAAATATGATTTCTTTATGTAAGAACTAAGATTTAATGAAACTTATATTTTTAACTTGGTTTCTTTAGAAATCATTCATAAATATTTAGATCTATATGTTTAACACCCTACTTTGTCCATTACTTTTCAAGAAAACAAAGTGTTCTTTCAAGTTCATGATCTTCATGTGGATGATCTATCATCCTACAACAATTTCCTTTCTTACATCTTGCTAGATTATGTTTTTAATCATGATCTAGCAAGATCTTATGATGATCAACATCATTTCTACAATCAATCAAAGATCAACAAGCATAACAACTCATATTCATCAAGATATCTTCACTAAATAAGCTTATGTTCATGTTTACTTCATATGATTCTTTAGTGTTCTTTACGTTTTTTTATAATGATTCATCATTAACCACTTAAAATAGATGTGAAATAGATAGACCAAGGTTCTTACCACTAGCACAAGGCTAGGGATGATTCAAGTGTAGAAATGAAGAGGATAAATGAAAACAAGAGAGGTCCTTGAAGATCCACAAGCTCCAAGCTCCTTTATATGACCTCTAGCTTCCTTGTATAAGCTTGGAATGGTTGTAGAAGATTGGATGAAGGTGATGGTGGGTGTGGGTGATCTCAGCAGAAAGCACAAGAGGGAGAGAAGAGAGAGTAGTGTGTGTTTGAGTGTGTGTGAGTTATGAGCTCTTGATCTTCCAGTCTTTACTTATAACCATATTCTTGCACTAACCCTTGTGTAATATGCTAATTTTGGGGGAATAAGATCTAATTTTATAATGAAAGAAAATAAACTTGGTGGGGCCATGTATGGCCATGAATAGGTGGGGGTCTAGCTTAGGTTTCAACAAGTTTAGTTAGTTTAAGGTTGGAATGTAAGTGTTAGTTACATACTTTAGTTAGTAGATATTTTTAGGAGGTGTTATGGTGTTCGGGGACCATAACTAGCTTATAAATGTTAAAACAGTGCTTCTAGTGTAAATTTGATGTTTCGGGTAGTATCCGGTTGTTCGGTTAGATACTGGTTCTGTTGGTGCATCCGTCTGTCGACTTCGTCTTGTATCGAGTCTTGTATGTTTGTAGATAGATCAGGGCACGTTGTTCGAGAAAAATGTCTAATATAGGGTGAGAGGCAATTTCAAACGGAATTAGAAATTGTAATTTCGTTTAAAATCATCATGTCCATTTCAAACGAAATTACTAATTCCGCTTGAAATGTGATTTCGTTTGAGCATGTTCAAGCGGAATTACCTCACCTATATATATGTGTCTGCTGATTTCGTTTGAAGTAGTTCTGAGATTCCGGTTTGAGAGCCGAAGTGTCTACTCGCTGTAAAACTTTGTCATATCAATCTAAAGACAGTTTAAAGTGTATATCTTGCTGAATTGAACTTGATACGTCTATTTCCGCCTTTCGTATTGAGAAAAACTCTTCTGAACGACTCGTTTGGGTCACAAAACGATCCTATAAGTGGTATCAGAGCTCAGGAGGAAGAGTTCTTACCAATTCAGCTGCAAATTCTGATTTCTACACCTTCTTTTTAAAATTAAACTTGATTTCATGGTCAAAATGTCTTGAATTTCATACATTGTGCTCGCAATAGTGTTTTAGCAAATCCTTGAAAGAATTGGACCTTAATTCGATCTAAAATTGGTAAAATTTGTAATTTCGCTTGAAAAACAGCTTGAGAATGATGACATCATCAGTATTTCGCTTGAAATAGCATCTTGATTCCGCTTAAAATTAGCTATTCCGCTCCAGAGTTTAATTCCGTTTGAAAATTTTCACACGAAATTAGTAATTTCGTTTCAAATTGCTCTTCCGTTTGAAAAGGTGTTGTTTCACACGAAATCAGGTAATTCCGTGTGAAGAGGTAATTCCGTGTGAAACTCAACTGTGATTTCGTTTGAGCAGGTGATTCCGTGTGAAAGAAGTAATTCCGTTTGAAGAGGGATTTCGTTTGAGTTTGATTTCGTTTGAACTGTTTGTTTGTGAAACTTCTTGAAAACCAAAACATGGAAGAGGAATTTTATAACGCATTTGCTACCACCCCGACGACTCCGGCTAGTGTTACTCAGAACTTGACCATGGAAAATGAAACGGGCACTATGCAAAAACCGCCAAAGCTTATGAACATTGAAGAGTATAAAGGATGGGAGGAACGATTTGAAAATTGGGTGCAAGCAAATTATTTGGATGCTTGGGAGTGTGTTGAAACAAAATATGTTAGACCTTTGAATGATGAGGAAGAGGAGATTGCTATTAAAGATCTAAGTGTTGATGATAGAAAGAAATACAAAAATGAAAAGATGATGATTAGTTTATTGCATCAAGCAGTTAAAGAAGATATCCTGGTTTTACTGCAACACACTGGAAGTGCATATTCAATTTGGAGAGCTTTAAAATCAAAGTTTGTTGGAAGTAAAGAAATGATCAAGAACAAGAAATCACTTTTGAAGAAAGAATTCGATTTATTTCGTGGTTTGAGAACTGAAAGCACAAAGCAGATCATCGAAAGATATTGCAATCTGTTAGTCCAAATGAAGAGAGTGAGAATCAATAAAGATAATGAAGAGTTGGTAGAAAAGTTGGCTGATGCGTTGCCACATGAAACTTGGGGCACGTATTTGATGATGTTGAGAAATAAGAAAGATTTTGGGAATTTGACACTGAACAAGTTCATTGAAAAACTTGAAGCTCAAGAGATGGAACAAAGGAAAATATCAAGAATGAAAGATTTTGATGGTGAACAAGATATTGGTCTTTATTACAAGGGAGGTATTAGTGACAAAACCAACATGTCACCAAAGGTTGAAACTGCATTCAATGTTAAAAGTTCATCAGGAGGGCCATCTAAAGGTTCAAACAGCAAAGCTGAATTTTCTTCATATCCATCATATGATCCAAACTTTTCAACAACCAAGAATGGAAAGAAGCTTCAATGCAACATTGTGTTAAATCTTGAAAATGATCAAAATTTTTCGGAAGATATTGCAAAAAGTCACATGTCTTTGTTGGGAACTGTGCTGGAATCATATGGAAGTCTAGTAGCAGGAAAGATCGGGAATCCAATGTTGACAAAAGAGGATTACGATCAGATTGATGCTGAGGAGATGGAATTGATGGATATAAAGTGGTGTTTGGCGAGTGTTTTGAGAAGAGCTGAAAAGTTTAAACAAATTACGGGAAGAGATGATTTCCGTGATGCAAATGTTTCTACTTTAGGATTTGATAAATCTAAAGTTACTTGTTTTCGTTGCAGGGAAAAAGGACACTTCAAGAGAGAGTGCACAAATCGCGAAGCAAGTGGAGCTCAAAATCCGTTCAACAACAATGATTATTATCGGAAAGCAATTTATCATCAAGTTGCTCAACAACAACAAGAGCCACAAACTGCACATGCTAGAAAGGCAATCGAAGAATCATCAAAAAGAGCTTGTATGGTGAATCAAGATGATAAAAAGTCAACAAAAGATTTCAGTTGGGATAAATATGTTTCTGCTGATAGTAAAGCATGTCTGATAAACCAAGATGATGAAAAATTACCAGAAGGGTTTAGTTGGGCAAATTTCAGCTGGGATGATTATGATCCTAACAAAAATCCAAATCACAAAGCTTTTGTTGCTAGAGTTGCTGACGACAGTGATAATGATGATGATTATTATGCAAGGAGAATGGAAAAGCATTTGAAAATGATAGAAGAATTTGATAGTGATGATGAAAAGGCTAAAAAGAAAAAGAAAAAAGTTAAAAAACCCGTTAGCAGTGATAATGAAAAAGTTCCTGTGATAAGAAAGAAATTAAAAGACATTCCAGTTTTCAATGTTGATGCAGTAGCTGATGCACAAAAGATTCCGATAAAATGTGAAAACTGTGAAGCAGTGAAGAAGTTAAACAGTACTTTGATTCATAACATGAACAGATTGAAAGAATCCTATGATGTTCTAAATAAAGCAATGAATCAGTACAATCAAACAAGCAGTGAACAAGCAACAGCAATGAAGACACTTCAAGGAGCTTTCATGACAAAGCAGAAAAGTATTAATAGTTACATTAAAAAATGTGCTGTGCTTGAACAGAAACTGGAAACCCAAAGGATTGAAATAGAAAGAGTTAATAGATTGTTAAAAAGTTACTGATGTACTTCTTATGTTATTGACAGGGTTTATCCAACAGTTGAAGGCATGAAGGCATTTGATGAAGAGGAAGTATCTGAAGACAAGAGTTCTGAAAAGAAAAAGGATACTTAAGTGAAGATTTCTGGTAAGAAACAAAGTGCCAGTTATACAAAGTGTCCACCCCCGCTTGAAAATGGATATTCTCCTAGAAATCCAAATTCAGAAAGAGTAAAAAAGGCAACCAATTTACAGTGGGAGTCCGAGTCTTCAAAAAATTTGCCAGACAACATTGATGTTACTTTCACATCGTCCGACACTGATCATGAGTCAGAATTAATAAAGAAAGTGGTCGATCAGGTGTTAGATAACGATGAAACCGAGGAGTCAAAGTTGGAGTCAAACTCAGAGTCAAAGTCTGACAATTCAAAGTCAACAGTCAAAAAGGAGAAACGAGTTTACAATAAAGAGTTTTTGTTATCAAAATCTAATTTGAATGATGAAACATTCAAAGTAGCATATACTTTGAGTGATTCGGGCAAATTATATTCTGATGAAGAATTTCCAATAAGAGGTGTTAAAACTGAAATGACCAAAAAGGTTTTCAAATTAACATAAATTAATATTTCTGAAATAAAAGATGTAAATCTTACTGAAAAACCTAAACCTTACACCTCAAGAGTTCAACAAAGAGAAAACAAGAAAAAGGGTTACAGTTCTGGTTCAGGTTATCGAAAGAAACCAAACCATAACGGTAATTTCAAAAGAAAGGGATTAGGATTTATTCCACCAAAAAAATTATAAAAATGAGAAAACTTATAAAACAAAAACTGTGTTTGTTACAGGAACATCAACTGAAGAAGACAAGGAAAAATTATTCAGGAATCAATCAAACAAAGAATTCCTTGCTAAGAAGCAAGAAGAGATGAAGAAGGAAATTGCTCAGAAAAAGGAAACGAGAACCTGTTTTCAATGCAAAACAGTTGGTCATATTGCCAAGAATTGTCCAAAGGCAATCCAATCAAAACAGGGAGTTTCTGATAAAATGAAAGAAAAGATTGTTGAAAATGAACCACCAACCAAACAATTCAAAGTTTTCAAAAATTCGAAGTTTGAGGTCAGTGAATGTTCAAAAGGATTTTACAAAAGAAATGCAAATCTTGACAATAAAATATGGGTTGTTAAGAAGTCTGATGATAGTTCTAGCAATGATTCTGATTCGTCAAAATCTGCGGAGCTATCTTCTGGCGATGAATCTGATTCCATAAAGTCAGAGGAGCCACGTGTTGAGTTAAAGTTGGAAGCATCAGTGCCTCCAATGGATGATGCAAATTTTCCACCATTGAGGGCTGAGAATTTTAAACAAAAAGTTGGTAAAATTGAGATTTCAAATCAATTTTTCTCAGAAAAGAAAGAATTTGATATTGAAAAAGCTTTTAACCCCAAAGTGCAACATATTTTTGGTAAAATGGTTGATGGTAAAGTTAAAGGGGTGAAGGAATTTTATGAGAAGAAATTGAAGAAACCAGGTAACAATGGGTCGTCCCAAGTTTGTGACTGGGATGGAACCTATTATGATCAGTAAACTCTGGACTTGCCGGAGCTCCCAAGTTGGTAATCGTGGAGCAGGAATCAACATCTTTCTTGAGAAATTCATATTGGTGATATTTCGACTTACAAGTGGTAAATCAGGGACATTAAGTTGTACTTGATTTTCTACTATTGGTGTTTGTTGATTGAACTTAAAATTGTTAAATGTTTCAAGTGGTAAAAGAAAAACAATGTGATGAGATCCCCTAATCTACAAGTGGTTTATGATGAAAACAAAACTTATTTTCCAGAAAAACCATTTGATTAAAACAAACTTAAGTGTTTTGAGATCACAATGGGAAAATAGTTTGTTGTCAGGGGGAGTTCTGATTGTTTATGCCAAGTGGATGGCGAAATGAAGTGATTTGATATCAGTTGTCATTTACCTGTATAGTTTGTTTTCAAAGTTTCTTTAAATGATTTTGAATTTTAGGGGGAGTAAGAAATTTTCAGAAAATACAAAAACATTAGAAAATTTGAAAAATTCAAAAACATGATAAAATTCAAAATGAGTTTTGTAGTCAAAAAGAGGAAATGATAGTACATTAGTGGACGATCATGGCATGCTAAAGAATTGGAAAGTTAATATGTGATAAACGGTCTCACTGATGATGTGACAGTAGGTTTTTACACATTTAGTAGATTGTGACGAGATATAAACCTAAATTTCAAACTTACTTATATCGTGGGGAACATCTCTCGGATATATGGGTAACCCCCGAAATCTTGTTTGAAAGGTCCCTCTTTCTGAGATACTAGGTCTTTATGCTTAGTGATATCTGGGGTATTATCCCGGGACTTCTGATTTTGCGGAAGCAATGGCCTAGTCCCCGGAGAATACTTTACTCTTGCTTGGAATATAGCCCACCCTCAGCATAAAAATGATGAAACATTGCAAAATGCTAATCATGTGCTGTTGAAGAAAAGATTCTCTAAAGGGAACCCACCAAAAGTCCAAGCCGTCATCTCTCTGCTGAACGGAAGTTCTGACCTGAGCTCTCACGGCCCTCGCATTTAACCCTTTACAGATATCATCTAGGTATACTCACCTGTAAGACTGAATATTGGGATCTGGATACGGGAGTATATTCTGAGGTGGGACACGCGAATAAGTTTAAGTGCTTAAAACATTAATCTCGTATCTCGAAACAGTTGAAATTTGTGTGAAAATTTAAAGTGGATCAGTATACTGACAATCTAAGTGAATCGTTTAGAACTTAAAATGTTTAAAGCTTAACGGTGTTGGTGATTTGTCTCAAAAACTGATATGATCCTCTTACACAAATTCACAAAAATATTGCTTGTATATATTTCTTTACTGTATTTTTTTTTTCAAAAATCCAAAAAGATTTTCAGAGTGTTTTAGCATACACTTTTGAAAAACACAAAAAGATTTTCGACAACTGATGTTGAAAAGCTGATTTTCAAAATTCCAAGTGCTAATCATGATGAACAAAAGGTTTGGGAGAGTGTGTTTGAAAAGAAAAATGATATTTCTTCAAGTGGTTCATCAGAGATTAACATTGTAAAATCATTTTTTGAATATCTTATCCACAAGTGGTCATCAGAAAAGTTTTAAATGTTAAATCATTTTTGGGATTAATATCTGCAAATGGTAATTTCTAAATTTGTCAAATGTTAAAATTGTAAAATTTATTGTGAGGTAGAGTTTATGCAGGTAGGCCAGGTTACGATCCTGGAACTGCTGATACTTATGAACTTAAGGAATCAAGAGATCTGATCAAGAGAATTAGAAGACTCAAGAGCCAGATTGTGATTCTGGAATTGAAGATTATATCAACATTCGAGGGGGAGATAAGTTGATAAAGAGAGAGATGGAGAATACTCACATTGTTAGAAACTTCGGAAGAGAGGTCGAGAAGACTGATAAAGACTGAAGATGTGAAGACTCGACACCGAAGACTTCGTCAACATCCGAGAGGGAGCCTGTTGGTGCATCCATCTGTCGACTTCATCTTGTATTGAGTCTTGTATGTTTGTAGATAGATCAGGGCACGTTGTTCGAGAAAAATGTCTAATATAGGGTGAGAGGCAATTTCAAACGGAATTAGAAATTGTAATTTCGTTTAAAATCATCATGTCCATTTCAAACGAAATTACTAATTCCGCTTGAAATGTGATTTCATTTGAGCATGTTCAAGCGGAATTACCTCACCTATATATATGTGTCTGCTGATTTCGTTTGAAGTAGTTCTGAGATTCCTGTTTGAGAGCCGAAGTGTCTACTCGCTGTAAAACTTTGTCATATCAATCTAAAGACAGTTTAAAGTGTATATCTTGCTGAATTGAACTTGATACGTCTGTTTCCGCCTTTCGTATTGAGAAAAACTCTTCCGAACGACTCGTTTGGATCACAAAACGATCCTATAGGTTCGTTAAAGTGCTAGATTATATAATTTAGTGTTCTTTATGTACCCTTTTGTGACACTTTTAATTCCTGACACTTAGGAAAGCATACAGGACCATTTAAGCATATTTCTGCATGAAATTAGATTGTTTAAATGCTCATTTATGCTGAATTTTGCTGAATTCAACACTTTGGGTGAGTTTTAGTCACTTTCCGGCACTTAAACTATCACTTAGAAAGGCAGTTTTGGTATCCTTACTTTCCTACACACTATACTAGTGCAGTACTTAGTTTCTGGCCTATACTGGGTCTCAAAAACACTGTCTGTCTATGTGCTGTGTTCTGTCAGCATTTTGCTGATTTATCCGCTCACCGTGCTAACTGTACTTAATGCATTCTCTATGCCAATATGCTTGCATGCAGTAATGAAATGACATTATGCAATAAGTGATGCACAAGTAAATATAATGCAATAATCAGAAAGCAGTTAATTCCAAATTTAGCACAGTCATTAAGCACTAATCATGATTAATTAATTGTATGGATACCTGGATTTTTTACTATTGTCACATTCTCCCCCTGTTAAGAAAATTTCGTCCCGAAATTTTAAGCTCTACTACTAGCTGCAGGGGTGTTAGGGAATAAGTGCGGGTACTTAGCCTTCATGCGGTCCTCACGCTCCCAAGTAAACTCTGGGCCGTGACGCGCATTCCATCTAACATTGACCAGCTTAACACTACTCCTTCGAGTCTTGTTAACCTTCCAGTCAGTAGCCTCAACAGGTTCCTCGGTGAAGTGGAGGGTGTCGTCAATGTGAACTTCGTCAGCAGGAATAACCACCGTTTCTTGGGTTGGACTTTTCTTCAGATTAGATACATGGAATGTATCATGAACACCATTCAGTTCCGCAGGTAGCTCCAAGCTATATGCTACAGTACCAATCCTTTCCAGGATTTTGAATAGTCTAATATATCGTGGGTTTAACTTTCCACGCTTTCCAAATCGTGCCACACCTTTCCAAGGTGAAACTTTCAACAAAACCATATCTCCCACTTCAAATTCCAAAGGTTTCCTTCTTTGGTCCGCATAGCTCTATTTTCGATCACGAGCCGCCTTAATGTGCTCTCGGATCTGCATTATCTTATCTATCGTCTCTTGAACCAATTCAGGACCAACCAGCTGTCTATCGCCTGCATCTGCCCAGCATAACGGAGATCGACACTTTCGTCCGTAGAGAGCTTCAAACGGTACAGCTTAGATGCTTGTATGGTAGCTGTTATTATAGGAGAACTCAACCAAAGGCAGGTGAGTGTCCCAACTGCCACCCAAGTCCATTACACAAGCTTGTAACATATCTTAAAGCGTCTGAATCGTTCTCTCACTCTGGCCGTCTGTTTGTGGGTGAAATGTGGTGCTCAAATTCAGCTGTGAGCCAAACGCTTCTTGGAAAGATTGCCAAATCCTCGACACAAATCTTCCATCTCTATCAGATATAATTGAGATAGGCACTCCATGACGTGCGACTATCTCCCTTAGGTATAACTCAACTAGCTTACCTGTGTTATCCTTCTCCCTGAGCGGTAAAAAGTGTGCAGATTTTGTCAGACGGTCTACGATTACCCAAATCGTATCATGTCCTCTGGGTGTCCTTGGCAACTTGGTTACAAAATCCATTGAGATCTGCTCCCACTTCCACATGGGTATCTCAGGTTGCTGCAGAAGACCTGAAGGCTTCTAATATTCGGCCTTTACTTTGGCACAGGTTAAGCACTTTCCGACGTAAGTAGCAACATCACCTATCAATCTTGGCCACCAATAGTAATCCTTCAAATCTTGGTACATCTTATCCGATCCTGGGTGGATCGAGTACCTTGATTTGTGAGCTTCATCGGAAATCACATCTCTAAGACCACCAAAGAGGGGAACCCAAATTCGCTTCATGAAACATAAAGTTCCTTCCTCATTGGGTATCAACTTCTTCTCCATCCCACAGAGATACTCATCCTTAAGATTCTCTCTCTTAAGAGCTTCTCTCTGAGCAGCACGAATGCGCAACGAGAGGTCCGTTTGAATGCTCATCTCCAAAGCCCTAACCCTTATGGGCTTAATCCTCTCTTTTCGACTCAAGGCGTCTGCTACCACATTCGCCTTTCCTGGGTGATATTTGGTTTCACAATCATAATCGTTTAACAGCTCTACCCATCGTCGTTGTCGCATGTTAAGCTCCTTCTGGTTGAATATGTGCTGAAGGATCTTGTAAGTGAAGATTGTGCATCGGGTGCCATACAAGTAATGCCTCCAAATATTCAAAGCAAACACCACTGCGTCTAGTTCCAAATCATGTGTGGTGTAGTTCTTCTCATGAACTTTCAACTGGCGCGAAGCATAAGCGATAACCTTCTGTCGCTACATCAGCACGCAGCCCAATCCCTGACGCGAGGCGTCACAGTATACCACGAAGTCATCGGTGCCTTCCGGTAGGGGCAATATAGGTGCATCGCAAAGCTTATTCTTTAGCAGCTGAAAGGCTTCTTCTTGCTTATCTCCCCATTCGTACTTCTTACCCTTTTGAGTAAGGGAGGTCAGCGGTTGAGTGATTTTAGAGAAATCCTCAATGAATCTGCGATAGTATCCTGTCAAACCTAAGAACTGTCGGATCTCGGTTGGCGTCTTAGGAGTTTCCCAATTCTTTATCGCCTCGATCTTGGTGGGGTCCACATGAATCCCATCTTCATTCACAACATGTCCAAGGAATTGTACCTCACGCAACCAGAATTCGCACTTCGAAAACTTTGCGTACAGTTTCTCCTTCTTGAGCAGCTCTAAAATGATTTTAAGGTGTTGCTCATGCTCTTCCTTTTTCCGCGAATAGATCAAAATATCATCGATAAATACAATCACGAATTTATCGAGATACGGCTTACAAACTCGGTTCATCAAATCCATAAACACTGCTGGTGCGTTTGTCAGACCAAACGGCATCACCAGAAACTCGTAATGTCCATAGCGAGTTCTGAAGGCAGTCTTCGGAATACTCTCTTCCTGAATCCTCAGTTGGTGATAACCGGATCGAAGATCGATCTTGGTGTAGTAACTCGAACCTTGCAGTTGATTGAAGAGATCATCAATCCTCGGCAAAGGATACCGATTCTTGATGGTTAACTTGTTTAGCTCTCAGTAGTCAATGCACATACGGAAACTACCGTCCTTCTTCTTAACAAACAAAACTGGAGCTCCCCAAGGCGAGAAGCTTGGTCTAATGAATCCCTTGTCCAAAAGCTCTTGGAGTTGCATCGACAACTCTTGCATTTCTGAGGGTTCAAGTCGATAGGGTGCCTTGGCTACAGGGTCAAAATCAGGCAAAGGCTCAGGAGCGAGCATAGGCTCAGGATCAGCGGGTGCATCAACAGGCTGATCGATATGAATAAAATCAAGCTCAAGTCAAGGCTCAACGTCATGTGGTGGAATCGGTGCAGCTGACATGGCTGTATCGTCATCTGTATTAGTGGCGTAACGTCGCAGACCAACTGCCTCTAAGGCGGAGGATGATACAGACTCAAAAGAATCGGGGACAGAATGATCAGAGAAAATCTCAATAATAGGAATCTCAGCGAGTGGAACAACAATGGCATCCTCAGCTACAACTCCATCTCCCTGGGCATCATCAGGGGGACCATCAAAAAGATCGACATCATCGTTAAACAAGTCATCAAAAGGAAAATCCTCGAAAGGAAATGCCGCGAGAGACAAAGGGGCGAGGATCGGAGCCATGACATGCTCACCATCGGGATGTCCGAGGATGAGATGGCCCTGGACAGGAAAAGGAATAAGAAAGGGATCCTCGTCGGGGATACCATCAGCATGCGGTACATCATCGCCAAAGTCGGGCAGCGCAAAAGGCTGGAAATCGTCGTCGTCATCGGACATCATCTCCTGGTCACTCTCGGTATCGGAGGTAAAGATCTTAGGCAACCATGGCTATGATTGTCAAGAACTCTTACGATCAATCTTGGATCCCGAGACGACTCACACACTCTATGATGGACAATGGATGATGGTGGTGGATGATGGTGTTATGGTGGTGGTGGGTGGTGGGTGAAGTGTGAGAGAGGTGGTGTGCCAAGGGATGGTTTGAGCTTGAGCCAAGCACTCCTATTTATAGGCTGAACAGAAGCTCGGGCACGGCCCCGTGTCCAGTGGGCACGGCCCCGTGTCCAGTGGGCACGGCCCCGTGTCCACATCCTTCTCTTTCTTCATTTAATGCAGCTTGTCTTATTAGTTGACCACGCCCCCCGTGTCCGCTGAGCACGACCCCGTGTGCAGAAGAATCTTTGTACTATGAAGATTTGCCTGTATTGTGCGAATCTTATAGTTGACCACGGCCCCGTGTCGGCTGAGCACGGCCCCGTGGTGGGCAATAGAAGCTTCTACCACTTTGTGTTTTCTGCTGACACTTGGGCACGCCCCCGTGCTGGCTGAGCACGGGTCGTGTTCAGTCTTCTGTCTTCTTATTTTGCTTGGGAAGATGATGTCGTGGGGTCGGGCATGTCACGTCTTGTTCTTTTTCTCGTATTTATGTTAGATTTTGATGTCTTTTTGCTTCTTTTGTTAATTTGAGCTCATTTAATCCTGAAAATACAAAAGGAAGACAAAAGCACACTTTTTCCAACATTAGTACTAAAAAAGGGTTAGTTTTATGCCACAATTGATGTAATTTATATGTTGCATTTTGCACACATCAAATACCCCCACACTTGAATCTTTGCTTGTCCTCAAGCAAAACTCTTTAATATGTGGCTATTACACTCCCAAATGGAATGGGTAGAAAAGAAGGTTTTGGGCTTGTCATAGAGTGTCGGGATTTCAAAGATTCTTTATTTTGTTTTATTTTTATTTATTTACAATCCTATTCGTCATGATTTATTTAAAACTTTTCATAAGATAAATTACTTATTAGGGCATAACATGCCTTTGTAAAATTTTATTTATATACAAGTTCACATACCTCATGGGGATCACTCAACACTCGGCCGAAAATGTATTTTTGTGGATCACTCGAGAGCGGCATGGAACTTACTCCTACCATAGGCTTGCCAAGCAATCAATCCTCCTCCTTTTTAACTTATATACCTTTGTAAATATCAAGAGGACTTTTTGGGTGAAGGGTTAGGCTTGGGTTAAAGGTAGGTGGTTGGGTTAGTAGTTAGTGGTTAGTAGAAAAAGGGCGAAAAGCGTAACAAGTATCGGTTTTCGTAAGACTTTCTATTTTTCAACTTTTATTTTTTTATGAAGCTATTTTTCAAACAAAGTCATTTTTGATAAACTTGTTTGTTTATTTGCTTTTGCTTCATAATCAACTATTTTTTATTTATTTATTTATTTATTTTTTGAAAGTCATATGAGAAACCGAGCTAGTTAGTAAAACAAAGGGTTAAAAATGAAAAAGGTTTTGGTGGGTAAAAAGGGTGTTTGTTTGGGTTGTGAAATGAAAAGGTTTAGGCTCAAAGGGGCTAACTAGGGGGATTTTTGGGTAGGTGGTAAAAAAAAAAAGAAAAAATAATGGTGTAGAAATAAAAAAGGGTTAGTCCTAATGCCTCCATCATTTACTTACTCGGGTTTAAGTTGGTAAGGACCGGGAATGTATCGTAATGGCAAGTTCTAGAGTCGTAAGAACCAGGCGGCTATTCACACAAGAAACGAAAAATGAGCATTTAGTTTAAAGATATATATTTGTATGCTCAATAAAGGCTCAAAACTCACTTTTGTGTGAATGGGTTTTTATGTGATCAAGTATATATAATTAAATTTTAACTAAGCATGTCATGGCTTTTCATAATTTTCTTATGTTGGTTCTTTTTATCATGACGCTATCGGTTGTAAATTCGTAAAAATATAACCTTTTTTAGAACTTGAATTTCCCAAGTTAAACCTAGACAAGTAAAAAAATGAATTTTTTTTTTAAAAATCTGGGGTGATTAGCGGTTCCAATAGAGTTTTGTGTAAGGCTTGTATTTAAGACTTGCAAGATTCAAGGTTTTAGCATCCCCCCACACTTAAATTACACATTGTCCTCAATGTGTCCCAAAAATAAGTTTTTAGGTTGATTGAATGTGTAAAAGGGTGTGAAAAAGCAAAAATTTGGTGTTACTGGGCGCTGAACACGACCACGTGCCTGGTGGGCACGACCCCGTGTTCAGGTGTCAGTAACAAAAACTTACAGAAGGTGGACACGGGGGCGTGTTGGGTGGACACGTCCCCGTGTCTGTCAAAGTCTGCAGAATTAAAACAAACAGCAGGTTCAGGGGAGTGGGCACGGGGGCGTGTTGGCTGGACACGGCCCCGTGTGGACAATCTGCAAGGTTGAAAAATAGGTTTCTTTCTTCGTTTTTCCTGTCCCGGCTTTAGTAGTACTAATGCTTAGTACTCTAAGCCTCGTAATGTACCTGCTTAATCAATAAATACCATACCACACCATAGCAAACATCCTAATTTTTACCAAGTTCAACATCCATGTCAACAAAGTTAAAAGAAAAATAAATGCAGAAAATAAAAGGAGTTAGGGAAAGTAAATTGTTTAACACTTGGCACGCAGGCCTTAAATTGTTCAAGATTAGAAAAGGTTAACCTGGGGAATCACCAACCAACCGCTTCTTCCTCCGCTCATCCCGCCTAATCCATGTCCTCATCATCATCGTCATCATCCCCACCATGGCCAGCTATGTACTCCCGGATATTTCCAATATCGTCTTGGATATCGGATATGTTTCTCTCGATCGCCCCAACCCAGTTGTACGTGTTTCTTGCCATATTGTAGGTGTTCCTGGTGCACATGAGGTTTTCCTGCAACAAATCATGTAAACTTTGAAAGTTAGGAAAACTGCCTCCTGAGGAGGAGGACTGGCCCGGATCACCATGGGGTTGGTGTTGGTACTGATGATGTTGAGGAGCGTGGAGAACAAGCGCTTCTTGCGGGTTCCATGCATGGCCTTGCATCCTTTGAAAGCTCACCGTCCCGTCTTCAGCCTCATAGATTAGGTTCATTGAGCGGCATATGTGTATATCCACCCTACCCGACCATGGGCTCCTTCCGAATGACCTAGGTATGCGGGTGAAGTGCCTGAAGAGACGGTACACCCATCCCCCAAAGAAGATAGGAGTCGGTGCACTAGCAAGGCGGTTATGATGCATGTTTTGGAGCATGAGAAACGGAACATCAAGCGGCCTGCGGTTATGGATACAGTGGAGGACAACATGATCTCTTAACCCAACGACGCCGCCGCTATCATGCCTTTGACTAAGAGAGTAGCCGAGGAGCCTAAGGATGTATCGGTAGAGCGGATCCCTCAACTTCGTGCTCTTAGTGCTGCTCGGATTGTAATACCCTTCACCAATCTGAGCCCACGCAGTTTGGCGATCGTTTTCATCTATCTCACGCATCCCTCCGGTATTTTCCTCGTTTCCCGCATCCTCTTCCGCATACAACCCGACAATCGACCCAAATTGTGCCATAGAAATCGAATACCTAGTTCCGCCACATCGGAATGCTACCCCATCGTTGTCGAATGGGTCACACCTTGATTTGAATGTGAAGGTGCTATAGAATTCCATAGTGCATTCGTGGACGGAACGGAGTCGAGTTGTTAAAGCGACCCTTAGTGGTCCCGTGACAAGGTTGTTGAAGCGGTCGAGTTGGTTCACCAATGTTAACAAGTCCGTGCATGCTTGCCTCGGGTATTCCTCCGGCCTTGTTTGAAGTATTTCGTATCTAGCCCTAGCATCGAGCTCATTGGCGTTAAATCTTGTGAACTTCCTAGCCATCTGAAAGAATACACCAAAAGTTAGCACGAAACAGAAGAGTTTTCGGACAAAACTACAAATAGTGGGCTGGACACAACCCCGTGTTCAGCGGACACGGCCCCGTGTCCAGGCGTCTGTTACAAAAAAATTCCATTTTTCGACCCGGTTTTGAAAACTTGAAAATTTTTGGTCCAATAGATGTGGTTTCCCCCGAAAATGAAACCCTAAGTGTCGTTTTTCCCAAAACGACCCGTTTACCCATTCAATTTTATCTTTTTCGGTTCAAGAACAAGGGTTTGGGGTTTTTGTGAGAAATCGGGCGAATCTATGAACAATACAAGTGTCTTTACTTCCCTTAACACTAATCTAACTAAATGCAAACAGATCTAAACAAAAATTTGAGGTTCGATCCAGATGAACTTCAAGAACCCTAGATTTTTCCCCAAATTTTTGGTGTTTTAACTACATGCAAGTAACTAATCTAACTAAAGATAGTGATAGAATCATACCTTGTTGTTGTTAGAATGATAGGAGACGTTGAAAATCTGCGGAAAATCGCCTGGAACCAGAGCGTTTTCGGGGAAACGGGGCGTGTGGAATGAAGTACTGTTTTGAAAAAGGGGTTTTATCCCGTCTGCAGCGCGGACCCGGCCCCGTGTCCAGCGGACACGGCCTCGTGCCGAGCACAGTTTTTTTTAGTGCTCGTGTGAGTGCCCTTGTTTCCCATAAACTTTGGTTAGAAAACTTACCGCTTTAGATGTCGTCCCAATCGTTCGTAACTCACCAGGTATGACGTTGATGCTTTCATTCTTCGATCGTTTGAAGCGAGATCTCCTCTTCTTCATCCTCAATGAATCCTTGATAGAGTTTCAGCCGTTGGCCATTGACTTTGAATGGAGGTCCATTCCGAGATTTAATTTCTATTGCACCGTGTGGGAAAATATGGGTGATGGAAAAAGGTCCTGACCACCTAGATTTTAATTTACCAGGAAACAATCGAAGCCGTGAATTAAACAAAAGAACTAGATCTCCTACTCGAAATTCATTAGGTTTAATATGTTTGTCATGCAAATTTTTCATTCTTTCCTTATAAATTTCAGAGTTTGAGTATGCATAATTTCTAAGTTCGTCTAATTCATTTAATTGACAAAATCGATTTTTACCGGCAAATTCTAAATCTAAGTTTACATTTTTGATTGCCCAGTAGGCTTTGTGTGCAATTTCTACTGGCAAGTGACAACCTTTTCCATAGACTAGCTTATATGGGGTTGTACCTATTGTTGTTTTATACGCAGTTCGAAAAGCCCATAAAGCATCATCTAATTTATCTGCCCATTCCTTTTTATTTAACCCTACGGTTTTTTCAAGTATTCGTTTTAAACCTCTATTTGTCACTTCGGCTTGTCCGTTTGTTTGAGGATGATATGCTGTTGAGACCCGGTGATAGACCCCATATCTTGTTAAAAAAATTTCAAGTTGATGGTTGCAAAAATGGGTACCTCTATCACTTATTAATGCTTTAGGTGTGCCAAAATGAGAGAATAGTTTTTTCAGAAATCTTACCACGACTCTTCCATCATTTGTTGGAAGTGCCTCGGCCTCAGCCCATTTAGACAAGTAGTCTACTGCCACAAGTATATATTTGTTTCCTTTCGACGGTGGGAAAGGTCCCATAAAGTCGAGTCCCCACACATAAAAAATTTCACAAACAAGAATGCCATTTTGTGGCATTTCGTTTTTGGAAGAAATATTACCTGTTCTTTGGCAAGCATCACATGTCTTGACAAGACTTTGGGCGTCTTTGTAAATGGTTGGCCAATAAAATCCTGAATCAAATACCTTTCGTGCGGTACTAGCGGCACCATGATGCCCTCCGTATGGACCTTCATGACAATGGCGGAGAATTCTTCGTGCTTCGCTACCATGTACGCATCGTCGGACGAGTTGGTCGGCACACATTTTTAAAAGATATGGATCTTCCCAAAAATAGTGTTTCACATTGGCAAAGAATTTTTTTCTTTGATGATGTGGCCAACCTTTTGCGACTATACCGCTAGCTAGGTAGTTAGCATAGTCGGCGTACCATGGTTCTTCCTTGTATTCCACCATTTCCAGGGACTCAGTCGGGAATTTTTCGTTGATTTGCTCATCCCTGGTTGCCTCCAAAGCTGGGTCTTCTAAGCGCGAAAGATGATCTGCTGAGGTATTTTCTGCTCCTCTTTTATCTTTGATTTCGATATCAAATTCTTGGAGGAGTAGAATCCACCGAATCAAACGTGGTTTTGCGTCCTGCTTTTTGAAGAGATATCGAATGGCTGCATGATCTGTATAGACTATAGTTTTAGAAAGAACAAGATAAGAACGGAATTTATCAAAAGCAAATACCACAGCTAGTAATTCTTTTTCAGTTGTTGTGTAATTTTCTTGTGCATCGTTAAGTGTTTTACTAGCATAATAAATGGGGTGGAAATGCTTTTCTTTTCTTTGTCCTAAGACAGCTCCAACTGCAAAGTCACTAGCATCACACATGATTTCGAAAGGAAATTTCCAATCAGGCGCTATCATGATAGGTGCATTGACTAACATTTCTTTTAGGGTTAGAAATGCTTGATTGCAATCCTTGTCAAAGATGAAAGGGGCATCTTTTTCAAGTAATTTTGTTAGAGGCCTTGAAATTTTAGAAAAGTCTTTGATAAACCGCTTATAAAATCTGGCATACCCTAGGAAACTTCTGATAGCTCTTATGGAGGATGGAGGTGGTAGTCTAGAAATGGTATCTATTTTGGCTCGATCCACCTCCATTCCTTCACTTGAGATCTTGTGACCGAGTACTATTCCCTCCGTTACCATGAAATGACATTTTTCCCAATTAAGGGCGAGGTTAGATTCCTCACATCGGGATAGCATTCGTTCAAGGTTATCGAGGCATTGGTCATATGAATCCCCAAAGATAGAAAAGTCGTCCATAAAGACTTCCATTGTCTTTTCTATCATGTCGTGGAAAATGGCTACCATGCAACGTTGGAATGTTGCGGGGGCATTACATAGACCAAACGGCATGCGTCGATAGGCAAAAGTTCCATAGGGACATGTGAAAGTTGTCTTTTCTTGGTCTTCGGGTGCTATCGGGATTTGAAAGTAACCTGAAAAACCATCCAAGAAACAATAAAATTTATGACCGGATAATCTTTCTAACATTTGATCAATGAAGGGTAAAGGAAAGTGATCTTTTCTTGTTGCTTCATTTAATCGTCTATAATCTATACATACTCTCCATCCTGTGACGGTTCTCGTGGGTATTAATTCATTTTTTTCATTAGTTATTACCGTCATACCCCCTTTCTTTGGAACTACTTGGACAGGACTCACCCAAGGACTATCGGAGATAGGATAGATAAGTCTGGCGTCAAGTAATTTGATGACTTCGTTTTTAACCACTTCTTGAACATTTGGATTTACTCGACGTTGTGGTTGTATTACCGGTTTGTAGTCATCATTCATTAAAATTTTGTGCGTACACATGGAAGGACTTATTCCCTTAATGTCTACAATTTTCCAAGCGATCGCGTTTTTGTGTTTTTTCAAAAGATTGATTAATTTTTCTTTTTCTAAGCTATCTAATTTAGACGAAATAATTACAGATAAATTACCATCTTTGTCTAGAAAAGCATATTCCAAACCTTTTGGAAGTTCTTTGAGCTCAAGTGGTGGGTCTTTAGGAGACTCCTTATTCGGTTGCTCATTTTGATCAAGAACTTTAAAAGTTTGTTCTATGGCGACCTCTTCTTCAACAAAGTGGTCAATTTCTTCACTTGTATCGGGTGGTTCATCTTCATCTTCAATTAGGGGGTCATTATTGCCGAATGGATATTTCATTGACCGTTCGAGATCGACACTTCTTTTAAATGCCCCTAATTGAAGAGGTAGATTGTTGAACTTTCGGTTTCTCAAAGCTTCGTGAGTTTTTACAAATGGTCGTCCCAACAATGAGGAGCGTCATCGAGGATGACAAAGTTGGTTGGGATTACCATTTGATTTGTTTGAACCAATACATCCTCAACTATACCGATTGATTTTATTACTTTCCGATTGGATAGAAAAATGGGTATTTGAAGTGGAGAAAAATCACTAATACTTAATTTTTCGAAAATATAGTTAGGCATTATGTTAACACAAAGATCTTTATCGATTGTGACATTACTAATAAACGAATTTTGAAAGAAACATGGAACCGGTGTAATGTTAATTTCAAATGGGTCTTCTTTTATTAGCGAGGTTTGATCATTAGTTAACTTAACACTTACCGTTTCGTCAATTTTAGTGTTAGTGTTTAATTCTTTTAAAAACTTAGCATGAGTGGGTACTAAACAATGATTTTCGAAAGAAGGTGACAAGAAATTAATTTCTTCAAAATTAGACTCTTCTTGAATTTTAACGTTGTCGGACTCACCTTTTTCGTTGTTTAACTCATGTGTCGGCTTTTCACTTATTTGTTCTTCCATTTTTACACTTTCAGTTATCTCATCCTTTTTTAATTCTTCTCTTGCGCGGGACTCCTCTTCCCTTGCGCGAGACTCTTTTATATAGCAATTGATAACTCTAAGGTGTTCTAATATCCTATCGGTCACTTCGGTTATAGAAAAAGAATCAGGATTTTCAAAGCTTGAATCCGGTTGTTCGGTCCTTTGTTCCTCATAATACTCATATGAAGTAGATGGTTCACACCATTGTTCTCCATTGTAAGCATATGATGGATAAGGGTCGTTATTTTGTTCTTCATAATACTCATATGAGGTGGGTTGTTCACGCCATGGTTCCTCATAATAAGCATACGAAGGTGGTGGCTCATATCTTGGTTCCTCAAAGTATGAGTATGAAGGCTCATACCTTGGTTCATCAAAATATGAGTATGAGGGAGGAGGTTCATACCTTTGGTCTTCATAGGATGTGTATGAAGTTGATGGCTCGTACCTGGGCTCCTCATAGTAGGTGTATGAATTGGATGGTTGATATGAGTGATTATATTGAACCGAGTGCAGATTTCTACAATTAGTGCAATAGTTACCCCTATAATCATCCTCCTCATAGGTGTAGTTGTAACCTCCTGAGTATTGATCCATAAGAATCACTCAGCAGACCACAACCAAGTCTCGAGATCAGAAAACAGAAATAAAACGGAAACAGAGGCTGGACACGGCCCCGTGTTCAGTGGACACGGCCCCGTGTACAGAATCTGTATCTGGGCGTTTTAATTAGATTTACTGATTTCGTTGAGCACGGGGCGTGTTCAGTGAGCACGGCCCGTGTTCAAGCTACTGTTACTGGGTGTTTTTATGAAAATGTGCAGCACGGCCCCGTGTTCAATGAACACGGCCCCGTGTACAGGTTACTGTAAATGCAAAACTAAACTAAAATGCAGAAAAATGTGCGCGCGTTTTAAAAAGGTTTTGAAAAACTGATTTGGCCGTTGATTTTAAGCTTTCTTAAAATCCTTGTGTCCCCGGCAACGGCGTCAAAAACTTGATGCGTGTAAAGTGTTATATATATTAGGTGTATATTTTAAGCCCTTTAACACTTTTTTTAGCCAAGTTTTAAATTTATAAAACACGATATTTACTAACACTAAACACACATATGGGCAAGTGCACCCATCGTGGGCGTAGTATAGTGTTGGTAAGATACCGAGGTCGTCCAAGGACACAAGAGCTTTTAGTACCGTTTATCCTCAACGTCTAATCAAATCAAAAAGTTTAGAAAAAATGTTTTAAGCTAAGAAAAATAAAAACTAATTAAAATGCTGAAAAAAATAAAAATAAAAGAAAAACAGATAGACAAGATGAATCACTTGGTTCCGACTCGTGTATAGTGTAACCTTTAATTATTTCCGCACTTTTGCACTTATTTAAGAGATTATCTTAGTTATTGTAGTAGGCCCCTCTTTTGAAGGTGACGTTACCCTCAACCCAGTAGTTTGAGTCAGCAAGGATACAATCCTAAAGGGTCGGATTATTGAAAGACAATTAATTAAGTTATTAATGCAAATTATGGTAGGCCCCTCTTTTGGAGGTGACGTTAGCCTCGACTAAGTAGTCTGAGTCAGCAGGGATACAGTCCTAAATAGCCGGGTTATAGTATTAATAGTAGTTTAACTTATGAGGGGATCAAAGAGTTTGGACCCCCGCCATCCAATACCATTAAGTATTGAAGGAGGTCCTACTAAATTTGACCCAGGTCCATTGCAGGACCTCTAAATGCTAAACAATGGCAAGACTCTTACCAAACCATTCCCTTAACCCCCGACCAGGTAGCCAACATACCTCCATATAGACCGTGGAGATATGAATGGTGAAAATCTTTTATTTTATATAGACAGCAGGGATACAGTCCTAAATAGCCGGGTTATAGTATTAATAGTAGTTTAACTTATGAGGGGATCAAAGAGTTTGGACCCCCGCCATCCAATACCATTAAGTATTGAAGGAGGTCCTACTAAATTTGACCCAGGTCCATTGCAGGACCTCTAAATGCTAAACAATGGCAAGACTCTTACCAAACCATTCCCTTAACCCCCGACCAGGTAGCCAACATACCTCCATATAGACTGTGACGGGTGGTCCGTAGGACAACCCTTAAATGAGTTAAATACGTGCATATCCCATATTTTACACGGTTATTTATTGCGAATGTGAAAACTATGAGAAATTGTGTCTTTACAGGTTAATTGTTTTTTTTCGGGGATGTTAGCGGGTTTAAAGGCGAAGCGAAACGTTAGAGATTGATAATTGCAGCCAATGGTTTTAAGCGTGAGTTGTTTGGGTTGAAGTGATGGCTTGATGTGTGAAAAATGAAAAGCAACAACATTATCATGAGAATCATATGCATATCGATTTTTGGCAGAAAATTGTTTTGTCAAGATAAAGCTATAAAAGGTCCATCATCTTGAAAGCATCATCAAGGCATATTAAAGAAAATATGGGAAGATGACATGTTGACTTAGGGTCACGTGTGGATCTTCTGGATTGGGCCAACACAAGGCAAGAACACATGATTGGGCTGCACATGTTATTGATTGGGCCGCACAAAAACACAACATCATCATCACGTGGACTTCTGTTGATTGGGCCAACAATTCACATGTGGGTTTGGCGGTGGACTCTTTTAGCGGCTGTAGACAAGGAACACAACAAGTGATAGTGGGCGGCACATGTGAACTTGGACTTTCTCATCAATCATCACGGCAGTCTAAGAGGATTGGGCCGCACATCATATGATTCATCAACACTTGGGCGGCACATCTTGGGGGAACAAATTGAGAGGCAAAGTCAAAACAAACAAAGTAATTCATCATCACGTGCATATGGGTTTTTGGAAGTATACAACATCATTGAAATCATCGATTCATCATCATTGACGGCTGCTAGTTTGTGATTGGGCCAACAATACATTGTGGATTTGTTGATTGGTGTTTTTGGGCGGCACATGTGAAACAAATGATGAAACGGAGAAGAAAATTCATCACCGTAAATTACGGTCTAACCGTAATTTACGGTGGACATGATTTGGCATTCTTTCTCACCGTAAACCAGTCTTGTATCACCGTAAATCTCTTATGTCCACCGTAAATTACGGTGGAGCCGTAATTTACGGTGACGTCTGCGAGGAAAACTTGTAACTGCCACTTTTAAGGGAGTTTTTGGGTGTCTTTTCATTATCTCATCATTGGACGGTTCTTGGGCACCTTGGGGGCGATTTTGGAGAACTTGTTGGTTTGTGAACATTTTTCAATCATTCGGTTTGTGCTTTCGATTCGTATGAACAATAGATTGATGTTGATGATGATTCACCGAGCCATGTCCGGCTAAACTCTTCGGTGATCATCCTAGGTGAATGTTTCTGAAACTTTTGTGTGTTTAATTTCTGCATTTCTAGAATGATATCTTGCGTTGCTTGAATGTCATGGTGTATGTTTGATTGTTTGTAGTGTGTTAATCAATATTGCAATTTCTAGTCTTAATCGTACGTTCTTGGTGCCGTTGGCAACCGAGATATCACGGGAAGGGTTAGGGTTGGTTATTGGTTAATAGGTCATCGGGAAACAACCTCGCGTTATCTAATCCGAGTACTTTGTTCCCTTTTATCACTTCAATCACATATACACGAGTTATGTCTATATAACTCTTTCTAGTGAAATTGCACACAACTGTTTAAAGAAACTGAAACCTAGGGTGATCATTGTTCTCTCCTAATTGTTTACAACCAACTTTGATTTGAATTAGCTCTTAATTTAGTTTTCTAAAACAACAATCCACAATCTTGAATTTTAATTTTCTGCAATTTAGTTTAATATTAGTTTAAATACAAAGCTATACAATCGACACATTTTCCACATACTCCCTGAGTTCGATACCCTATTACCGCTATCTATAGTTGTATTTGGGATTAAATTTGCGTGACCCACGACAATCACGTCAAATTTTGGCGCCGTTGCCGGGGAGTAGTGCGCAACGTGTGTCATTTTTGTTAGTTTTGTTTTGTTATTTTCGGGTTTACACTGGTGTGTTTAGTGTGCAGGTTCTACAGGTGCATGCATACTAGAGGCTCTCACAAAGCGTCACCATTGTCATTTGATCCGGAAATCGAAAGAACGCTACGACAAAACAGAGTTTTAGTACGCGAAAACAGAATCGTTGGTTCACCTACTTCACCCATTACACCAAGAAACATCATGGCTGATTCTCAAATTCCACCTACAACGGGTCAAACGACTTCATCCTTTATACCTACTTCCACCCAACCATCACCAAACACCACATTACCTAATACCACCGCTGAATTTACACCATCCAATGTCACCCAACCAATCACCACTCAAACTGAGCCCACTCTCACCTATAGCCCTTCCGCAACAATTCCACCACTATCACACTTCTTTCCTCCATCTACAGGTCAATCATCTTCTCATTATTCAATACCACCAAATACAACCATTGTTCATACTACCTCTACGTTTAGGCCATCAAACCAGTCGGGTTTTCAGTATTCGACCATCCCATTTGGGCAAACTTCGGGAATTCAAGGAGATGGTTATGATGAGGGATTTGAAGAATTTGAGGGGTATGATGATGATGGGTACGGTTATGGAGGTTATGGTGATCAAGGGGAGTTTGGGTATTTGCAAAGTCAATCTCAAGGGATGGCAAGTGTTGGTGGAATGCCACAACAACAAATTATACCACAACACATTCGGCCAAGACCACAAGGGCCACCAATACAACAACCTAATCCATTGCAACAAGTCCGGCCACAACATGTACAACAACAATTTCAAAGACCACCTCAACGCCCACCGATGCGACAACAACAGTTTCAACAACCAATCGCACCACAAGGGCAAGTACCAAGGCCAAATGGTCCTATTATTCCGAGAGGTAGGTATGGCGTGCCAAGGAGACACCTTAGGGAAAATGTGAGGGGCATTGAAGCACATTTTCGGCCGGTAATCACGCAAAACCCTTCACCGGTAGTCATCCCTCATAATGATCAAGGGCGAACATTTGAAGTAAGAACCAATTCGTTGCAAAGTTTACCAAAGTACAAGGGGTTGGCAAATGAGGAGCCTTATTTTCATTTAGAGGCTTATGACTCTATTTGCAACACTCTTGGGAGTCAAGGGTTTTCAGCCGACGATATCAAATTGGTTTTGTTCCAATTTTCTTTGGAAGATAAGGCGAAGAAATGGTTCTACACGTTACCTTCGGCATCCATATATACATGGGGGGAGATGCAAAAAACCTTCTTGGATGAGTTTTACACCGCCCAAAAGACCAACGATGCAAGGAAGGGATTGAGAAGCTTTCAACAACAACATGGTGAGATGTTTCATGAGGCATTCGAGCGTTTCAATATGATGATTAAAAATTGCCCTCACCATGGAATTGAATTATGGGAGTTGATGAATGCTTTTCATGAGGGGTTGAGTGCTGAAGATGCACGTGATTTGATGTCTATCACCGGTGGGACTTTTGGAACAAACTATGAGAACGATGATTGGGAGTTCTTGGAAAGCATGGCAACTACATCAAAGAGGAAAGCTCAAGCCTCAAGAAGAGCCCGACCGACCACTAACCGACCGCAAGTGCACGCCATAGATGATGGTAATGTTCAAACCACTAACCAAATTTATGATGTTTGTGCTTTGTGTAATGAGATAGGTCATGCGGCTGAAAATTGCCAAGGGATGTTGGACGGGCAATACGAGGAAGTCCATGCGGTTCAAGGTCAAGGTCAAGGAGGAGGTGGTAGGAACTACAACAACATGAATTCTAATACCTACCACCCCGGATTGAGGAACCACCCGAATTTTAGATATGGGAACCCGTCAAATCAAGCAAACCCAAATTTTCAAGGTAGCCAAGGTAACTTTGGTTCACGCCAATCTTACAATAACCAAGGTGGGTATCGAAGCGGAAATAACCAAGGTTATCAAAAGCAATACCAAACGGGTCAAGAACAAGGGGGTTCTTCGGGTGGAAATGAGATGATGGAGATGTTGAAGGCGATGCAAAGTGAAATGCAACGAATGAACCAACGTGATGAGGTTCGAATGCAAAAGGACGAGGTTCATGACAAAAGCATCCAAGCGTTGACCACTCAAATGGGTCAACTTGCAAGTGACGTGGCAATGTTAAAGAAAGCAAAAGGCCAGCTACCGAGTGATACGGTGCCAAATCCCAAGAACATAAAAAGCATTAACATCAATGTGGTAAGCACCGTTCCAAATACTGAATTTAATGAAAAATTGCTAACTTCTTCGTGTCAAGTGAATGCAGGTTTGGAAAAATATGCCGAAGTCGAGAATGATAAAGAGTGTGAAGCGCCAATCGTGCCTATCCGTGTGGGAAAATTAAAAATCCCTCACGCATTGTTGGACTACGGGGCAAGCGTGAGTGTGCTACCAAGCGATCTATACGATATGTACGACTTTGGTCCACTTGAAGGTATAGACACCATGGTGAGCTTGGCGGATGGAAGTTGGAGGCGTCCACGGGGAATGGTTAGGAATGTTAAGATTCAGTTGGGAGAATTTGAATACCCGGTGGATTTTCTAGTTTTGGACTATGCTTCTACCAATATGGCATCGCAGCAAAGGGTGATTTTAGGTCGACCGTTTCTCTATACGGCAAATGCTCAAATTGATTGTAGAGAAGGAATTATTACCATGACCGAAAGGAACCGTAAGTTGTCATTTGATGTTCAGACTAAGATGATTAGTTACGATTTTGTTGTGGCGAAGGATAGCGGGTTTAGTGAAAAGGTGTTACCACGAATGAGAAAAAAGCACCCACCGGACCGTGAAGAAACACATATGGGTTCAAGCAGGAATGTATTTGATTACCCACCGAGTCAAAATGAGACGGATGCATTTTGCCCAAAGACAAGCTACAGTGGGGGAGGTGATAGGAACCGATTCTTTGAGCCACCATAAATGGGGGTGGCACGGTCTGGCTGAAGACGCGAAACTTAGCGCTGATCGGGAGGCAACCCGAGTTTTTTTCACTGATATTGTTATTTCTTTAGTTTTCTTTGTTTCAGGGCCATGGCGACATTCAAGTGTGGGGAAGATTTACGGATATTTGGGTGAAGGTGGTGATAGGAAGTCGGATTATCTACAACATCTGTTGTGGCAAACTTCACCAGGTCGATGTACTCTTTCCTTAGTCTTGTTGTGTTCCTTAGCTTTGAAATATTGGTAGTTAGTTTGTTTGGTGGTGTTTTGTTTTATTAAAAAAAAAATATGAAAAAAAATATATAAAATAAAAAAAAAATACCAAAAAGAAATTTGGGGTTTGAGATTTAAAGCTTTTGTTGATGTTGAATGAATTTTAGTGATCAAAGCCCTCAAAGCCATACATTGGGACAATGTATCCCAAGTGTGGGGATGGGGGAAATTTTTGAGAGTTTTAAAAATTTTGTAAATCCGAGCGAAAATTGTTAAAATTTGAAAGCTTGATATTGTGCCATTTGACACACCGACACCCATTCCTAGTCTTTTCTTGGTGAGGATTTGAGCCACACATGATTGTTATTGATATTTCTTTGTTTTGAGTGGCGGTGTGTGTTTATTGTGTTAATAGAACTTGTGTGTGAATACTTGTTAAATCCTAGAATTAGCATGCTTTTGAAAATGATAGGGGGACTTTTAGGAAGCCTCGTCTAGATGTGTGAGAGTGCGGGATTGGTGGGGTGGACCTCATACGTTACATATATGAGCTTGGTATTGTGAGGGGTGGGGGTTTGGTCCTTAGAAAGCCATGTTGAGCCTTAGACCACTCGATTGTGACCCGAGCCTACTTCCTACAAAAATTGTACATTTTGAGATGACCCGGTTTAGGAAATTTAGCATGTGGTGTTGATGTTCTTGTATATATTGTTGAAGTTCGATATGAGACAAAAAGAAAAAAAAAAGAGAAAAAAAAGAAAAAGAAAAAAAAAATATGAGAAAGATATGAGAAAAAAAAAAAAAAAGTATTTAATTGCAATAGAGTTGTGAATGTCAAGAAGCTTTGTATTTATTTTTGGTGTTTGCTTCGTAGTGGTAGAAATAAAAACCGGGTCAAATCAAGTAGCTCTTTCATATGTATTCCACCATCTTCCTACCTTTACACCTAGCCCCGTTGCAACCCGCAAGTCCCTTTGATTCTAAAGCATGTTAGATATTTGTTAGGAGGAGACTTGATTTGTATACAAGCTTATTGTCGCGCACACACACACACGCATTGAGTGGTTTAGCATTATGTGCTAATATTTCTTGTCACCGAGAGTTTTTGTGAGGGGTGTGTCTTGTGGTATGATTGAAAGTTAGAAAAAGGATGATACATTTTAGCTTGGTTTGCATGTTGATCGCTTGTGGTTTTGAAATAGTTTTTGAATGGGTTGCTTGGGACAAGCAACGGGTAAGTGTGGGGATGTGACGGGTGGTCCGTAGGACAACCCTTAAATGAGTTAAATACGTGCATATCCCATATTTTACACGGTTATTTATTGCGAATGTGAAAACTATGAGAAATTGTGTCTTTACAGGTTAATTGTTTTTTTTCGGGGATGTTAGCGGGTTTAAAGGCGAAGCGAAACGTTAGAGATTGATAATTGCAGCCAATGGTTTTAAGCGTGAGTTGTTTGGGTTGAAGTGATGGCTTGATGTGTGAAAAATGAAAAGCAACAACATTATCATGAGAATCATATGCATATCGATTTTTGGCAGAAAATTGTTTTGTCAAGATAAAGCTATAAAAGGTCCATCATCTTGAAAGCATCATCAAGGCATATTAAAGAAAATATGGGAAGATGACATGTTGACTTAGGGTCACGTGTGGATCTTCTGGATTGGGCCAACACAAGGCAAGAACACATGATTGGGCTGCACATGTTATTGATTGGGCCGCACAAAAACACAACATCATCATCACGTGGACTTCTGTTGATTGGGCCAACAATTCACATGTGGGTTTGGCGGTGGACTCTTTTGGCGGCTGTAGACAAGGAACACAACAAGTGATAGTGGGCGGCACATGTGAACTTGGACTTTCTCATCAATCATCACGGCAGTCTAAGAGGATTGGGCCGCACATCATATGATTCATCAACACTTGGGCGGCACATCTTGGGGGAACAAATTGAGAGGCAAAGTCAAAACAAACAAAGTAATTCATCATCACGTGCATATGGGTTTTTGGAAGTATACAACATCATTGAAATCATCGATTCATCATCATTGACGGCTGCTAGTTTGTGATTGGGCCAACAATACATTGTGGATTTGTTGATTGGTGTTTTTGGGCGGCACATGTGAAACAAATGATGAAACGGAGAAGAAAATTCATCACCGTAAATTACGGTCTAACCGTAATTTACGGTGGACATGATTTGGCATTCTTTCTCACCGTAAACCAGTCTTGTATCACCGTAAATCTCTTATGTCCACCGTAAATTACGGTGGAGCCGTAATTTACGGTGACGTCTGCGAGGAAAACTTGTAACTGCCACTTTTAAGGGAGTTTTTGGGTGTCTTTTCATTATCTCATCATTGGACGGTTCTTGGGCACCTTGGGGGCGATTTTGGAGAACTTGTTGGTTTGTGAACATTTTTCAATCATTCGGTTTGTGCTTTCGATTCGTATGAACAATAGATTGATGTTGATGATGATTCACCGAGCCATGTCCGGCTAAACTCTTCGGTGATCATCCTAGGTGAATGTTTCTGAAACTTTTGTGTGTTTAATTTCTGCATTTCTAGAATGATATCTTGCGTTGCTTGAATGTCATGGTGTATGTTTGATTGTTTGTAGTGTGTTAATCAATATTGCAATTTCTAGTCTTAATCGTACGTTCTTGGTGCCGTTGGCAACCGAGATATCACGGGAAGGGTTAGGGTTGGTTATTGGTTAATAGGTCATCGGGAAACAACCTCGCGTTATCTAATCCGAGTACTTTGTTCCCTTTTATCACTTCAATCACATATACACGAGTTATGTCTATATAACTCTTTCTAGTGAAATTGCACACAACTGTTTAAAGAAACTGAAACCTAGGGTGATCATTGTTCTCTCCTAATTGTTTACAACCAACTTTGATTTGAATTAGCTCTTAATTTAGTTTTCTAAAACAACAATCCACAATCTTGAATTTTAATTTTCTGCAATTTAGTTTAATATTAGTTTAAATACAAAGCTATACAATCGACACATTTTCCACATACTCCCTGAGTTCGATACCCTATTACCGCTATCTATAGTTGTATTTGGGATTAAATTTGCGTGACCCACGACAATCACGTCAAGGGGATCAAAGAGTTTGGACCCCCGCCATCCAATACCATTAAGTATTGAAGGAGGTCCTACTAAATTTGACCCAGGTCCATTGCAGGACCTCTAAATGCTAAACAATGGCAAGACTCTTACCAAACCATTCCCTTAACCCCCGACCAGGTAGCCAACATACCTCCATATAGACCGTGGAGATATGAATGGTGAAAATCTTTTATTTTATATAGACAGTAAAATAATGTCAAGACACCACGGACAAACGATAAGGAAGAATCACCTTCAACATAAGAAACTAGTTATTAAAGTCATTAATACAAAACCAAATAAAAAGTGCGAAAAGATTAGAAATAAAAAGTATTACACTAGACACTTGTCTTCACCAAGTGATGTAAGAGACTTAGGCAACCATGGCCTTGATTGTCAAGAACTCTTACGATCAATCTTGGATCCCGAGACGACTCACACACTCTATGATGGACAATGGATGATGGTGGTGGATAATGGTGTTATGGTGGTGGTGGGTGGTGGGTGAAGTGTGAGAGAGGTGGTGTGCCAAGGGATGGTTTGAGCTTGAGCCAAGCACTCCTATTTATAGGCTGAATAGAAGCTCGGGCACGGCCCCGTGTCCAGTGGGCACGGCCCCGTGTCCACATCCTTCTCTTTCTTCATTTAATGCAGCTTGTCTTATTAGTTGACCACGCCCCCCGTGTCCGCTGAGCACGACCCCGTGTGCAGAAGAATCTTTGTACTATGAAGATTTGCCTGGATTGTGCGAATCTTATAGTTGACCACGGCCCCGTGTCGGCTGAGCACGGCCCCGTGGTGGGCAATAGAAGCTTCTACCATTTTGTCTTTTCTGCTGACACTTGGGCACGCCCCCGTGCTGGCTGAGCACGGGGCGTGTTCAGTCTTCTGTCTTCTTATTTTGCTTCGGAAGATGCTGTCGTGGGGTCGGGCATGTCACGTCTTGTTCCTTTTCTCGTATTTATGTTAGATTTTGATGTCTTTTTGCTTCTTTTGTTAATTTGAGCTCATTTAATCCTGAAAATACAAAAGGAAGACAAAAGCACACTTTTTCCAACATTAGTACTAAAAAGGGTTAGTTTTATGCCACAATTGATGTAATTTATATGTTGCATTTTGCACACATCAGTGATTGTGAATAAACCTTTGAAAACATTGAAAAGATATTTGTGAAAATGAACAGATCAATTAATGTGTAGCTAATACATTAACATGGTGAACCGGTGTAGGAAGGCTCAATCCTTTGCGTATTTCGCACCGGGCCTCCCGGCGGGAACGACATAGTCACCACATGAACCAACTCGTGGACTCATGGGTGGGGCTCGCAACACCCAAATAGATCTATCACTCATGCCCCTCGGTCCTTCTAAAGGATTAATGGTCTCAAGCTAACGCCTAGCCTTTCACATGATCTAGCAGTTCATTCCATTTGTAAACCCTTTGAAATCATAATCATTTATAACATGTACTTCACCCCAAAGTTCTAAAATGAAAACAGTTAAAAGAAAAGGGGGACATGAACTCACAGTCTTGCGTCTTCAGCAATCGTAACTCTAACTTCTTCGGTGAACACGACTACCTACAACGTACTAATGTCTATTAGACGAACGGGCCGTGCCTTGACTTAGTATTAATGTTCTTGAGTTACGTTTCTTTTGTGTCTTTGACATTATTCCAAGTTACTTAATTATTTGCTAAAATAATTAATGTATTAACTTAAATTATATTAATTGAATTTTGGAATAATTGTTAAACAATATTATTGTAATAATACTTCTCGAGTATCTTCACTTGTATTTCCTTCCCAAGGATGGGGGTATCTTATACATGTATATTTTGCCATGTTTTGGAGTCGTATTTCCTTATAAATTCCGATAATAATATATTTTCAAGTTCACTTGGAAAATATATATATATATATATATATATATATATATATATATATATATATAAACTCATTTTTCCCAAAAATATATTGTTTCTCATGTTTGTGTAAGAAAATATATTTCTTAAAAATAATATATCTTCTATAATTTCAAGAAAATATATATTTCATATTTGCCAAAAATATAATATATTTTTCTTTGTCGAAAATGTGATATACTCTTGTGGTAATTGTAAAAATTATATTTTTACTTCTTTGGTGTCCAAAATATTATTTACCAAAATATTATTTGTGAATAAATCTTTCCGGAATATTTTGTAAGTTACATTTCATAGTTCGGTTCTCCAATATTTTGTGTAAGCTTGTATATTTGGTCTTTGGAATTTTGGTACTATTTTGGATGGTAATTTCTTGGTATTTTATGAGTTATAATATTTCAAGTCCTAAAATAATATAGCTAATACACAAAATATACAAATAATCACACACATGGTGTCATCTAAATATATATTTCCTAAATACATATTTAGTCACTTTTATTTATAAAAACCAAACTACAATATTTATATTTTTGTAACAAAAATTATGGCAAAGTTTATGTAACAATTTAGGGTTTAAAATACACTTGTAAATATTTGTTTAAAAATATTTTTCTACGTGTTTATATTTTTAGAAAATTTTGCCATAGTTTCCCCTAAAAATGGAGGTTTCCATGCTTTCAAGCATATCATTTTCTTTTGTAAAAATCATCACAATCAATTTACAATCATCAAAAAACTACCTTTTCTTACCAATCTTGCCAAAATCATGTATTTTCTACTACTTCATGAACTTGAATATTTGTAAAATTTTGTAGTAGCTTACTAGTATTCTTAATAAGTCTTGTTACCCTTTAAAATGTGTTTACTTCTTTAAAAGCTTCATTTTTAAAGAAGTTGGATGTTTACAACTTCTAAACATATTTTCTAAAAACATTTCTTTATGAAACCCTCTTGTTTCACAAGTGTTCTTACACTTGTTTAACCACTAAAATAGGATTTCTTTATGTAAGAACTAAGATTTAATGAAACTTATATTTTTAACTTGGTTTCTTTAGAAATCATTCATAAATATTTAGATCTATGTGTTTAACACCCTACTTTGTTCATTACTTTTCAAGAAAACAAAGTGTTCTTTCAAGTTCATGATCTTCATGTGGATGATCTATCATCCTACAACAATTTCCTTTCTTACATCTTGCTAGATTATGTTTTCAATCGTGATCGAGCAAGATCTTATGATGATCAACATCATTTCTACAATCAATCAAAGATCAACAAGCATAACAACTCATATTCATTAAGATATCTTCACTAAATAAGCTTATGTTCATGTTTACTTCATATGATTCTTTAGTGTTCTTTAAGTTTTTGATCATGATTCATCATTAACCACTTAAAATAGATGTGAAATAGATAGATCAAGGTTCTTACCACTAGCACAAGGCTAGGGATGATTCAAGTGTAGAAATGAAGAGGATAAAAGAAAACAAGAGAGGTCCTTGAAGATCCACAAGCTCCAAGCTCCTTTGTATGACCTCTAGCTTCCTTGTATATGCTTGGAATGGTTGTAGAAGATTGGATGAAGGTGATGGTGGGTGTGGGTGATCTCGGCCGAAAGCACAAGAGGGAGAGAAGAGAGAGTAGTGTGTGTTTGAGTGTGTGTGAGTTATGAGCTCTTGATCTTCAAGTCTTTACTTATAACCATATTCCTGCACTAACCCTTGTGTAATATGCTAATTATGGGGGAACAAGATCTAACTTTATAATGAAAGAAAATCAACTTGGTGGGGCCATGTATGGCCGTGAATGGGTGGGGGGTCTAGCTTAGGTTTCAACAAGTTTAGTTAGTTTAAGGTTGGAATGTAAGTGTTAGTTACATACTTTAGTTAGTAGATATTTTTAGGAGGTGTTATGGTGTTCAGGGACCATAACTAGCTTAGAAATGTTAAAACAGTGCTTCGAGTGTAAATTTGATGTTTCGGGTCGTATCCGGTTGTTCGGTTAGATACTGGTTCGTTAATGTTAGTGCATCCGTCTGTCGACTTCGTCTTGTATCGAGTCTTATACTAGAATTGTTAGATCAGGGCGCGTTGTACGAGAAATAGGTGAAAACTGATGATGAAATTGAGAAAAGAAAATTATTTTTGAAATTAAAAGAAAAATTTCAAGAAACTGTTTTACATTCTACTGAGAAAGGTGAATGCTCAACGCAAAAACCTGTAAAGAAGAATGTGGAACAAAAACAAAAGGATAAAAAGTCGAATTTTTTTTGAAAAGAAAATAAAAGCTCATCAGTTCAATCATCCAATCGTGATAAAAAATCACAAAAAGTTGAAAACCAAAACTCAAAAATTGTTGATAATAAGTGGTGCATGTTTGACCACAGTGCTCAAAAGCCAAATCCAGCATACTAGAGGAGATATGGATATCATCAAGCCAAACAATGTTATGATCTGAATGTTTGGGCAGAAAGTGGTGATTGGTACGATAATAAAGTGTGTTACTCTTGTGGTGTGAGAGGACACATTGCTGTTAACTGCCAGAACTGGAGTTATGAGACAAGAAGATGCTTTGAATGCCAAATCAGAGGTCATATTGCAAGAGATTGCCCAATGAGATCAATGAGAAGATCGAGGGCTGAATCTCAGAAAATGACAAAGAAGAAAGCAGTCAAAGTCGAAGCAAAGCCCAAAGAACAGAAAGTTATAGAATCGAAAGTGAGGCTTTCGCAGGGGCAAAAAGACAGACTGAGGAAGAAGAGGAAGAAAGCAAGAGAGTATCTCGAAAGGATTTTGTCCTCGGATACAGCCGTCAAAGCGAATAATAGTTCTGATAAATCGTCTTGCTCTCCAAAGAATGACAAGTCTAGCAAAACGGATTCATCAGATACAAATATGAGGATGAAAGGGAAATCGAAGAAAGTGAAATGTTCACTTCCTGGCGATGAATTTGTTTCTTCGGAAACAAATGAGCCACGTTTTGGTGATGAATCTGACTCATCAAAGTCAGACAAGCCACGTTCAGGCGATGAATCTGGTGTGGTAAAGCTAGAAGAGCCATGTGTTGAGGTAAAAAATGAGAATTCTGGTCTAACAATGGATGATGCAAATTTTCCACCATTGTTGAACAAGAATTCAAAAACACCCAAGGATCGTCAGGCTTGGGTGAATCTGTTTAAATGAAAAACCTGACTTGCCGGAGCTCCCAGGTTGGTAAGAGTGGAGTAGGAATCGGCATCCTTCTTGAGAAATTCACGTTTGTGATATTTCGACTTACAAGTGGTAAATCAAGGACGTTAAGTTGTACTTGATTTTCTACACATGATTGTGTTGAGAAAATCGGGAAATGTAAAATCATACAAGTGATTAAAGAAAACAAGGTGATGAATGATCCCCATGTTTGAGAAATGACTCACAAAACTAATTTTCCGGAATAAATATTTTGATTAAAATAAACTTAAGTGTTTTGAAATCACTATGGGAAAATGTTTTGTTGTCAGGGGGAGTTCTGATTGTTTAAGCCAAGTGAATGGAGAATTGATGTAATTATCATCATGTTGTCACTTTACCTTGTACAGTTTGTTTTCAAATTTTCCCAGAAAATCAAAATTAAGACATATTTTGATTTTAGGGGGAGTAAAAATTTGAAAATTCCAAAAACATTGAAAAATGCAAAAAAAAAAAATGAGTTTTGTTGTGAAAAAGAGGAAATGATAGTAGATCAGTTAGACTGTCACAGCATGCTAAAGAAATGGGAAGATAAAATGTGATAAACGGTTTCACTAAAGATGTGACGGTAGGCTCAGCTAGACTAGTAGATTTGCGATAACGATACAAACTTAAATGAAAAAGCCTAGTTCTAGTGGGAAACATGGTCGAAAGCATAGTACTTATTTTTTTCCTTCTTGATTGTGTGCCTACTCAGTAATCGCTGATTGTCGAAAGACATAAAACTGGTTAAGTCTGTGAACTTTCACAACTTTGCTGAAAAGTCGCTGTGATTGTGCATTTTATTTTGCAAAGATTTAAACTTGTTTTATTTCTTTATTTTGTTTAAGCATTGGACATCCTCTGCGTATACGTGAGTATAGACCTGGATGTTATTGCCTAAATGTTCTGCTTTATTTTCTTTGGTGTTTCGTTTAAGCTTTGGACCTCCTCTGTGTATACGGAAGTATCGACCTGGTGGTTAAAGCCTAAACAACTTCAACTTGTTTTATTTTTCTTATTTTGTTTAAACATTGGACTTTCTCTGCGTATACGGAAGTATCGACCTGATTGTTAATGTTTAAACATTCTGTTTTGTTTTCGCACAAATCACAGTTGATAAAAGTTTAAAGGCATTACTTGAGTCAGTGTATTGCATGATGAGGGGATATGCTGAGATCGTGGGGTCCATAAGAATTTAGTGCAAAATTAATATACCTTAACGTATCGGTAAGCATTTCGAAAGTTTTTAGATTGAGTTTAAGTGGACAACAATATCGTCAATCAATGTGAATCGTTTAGAACTGAAAATGTTTAAAGCTTAACGGTGCTAGTGATTGGTCACATAAACTGATATGATCCTCTTACACAAACTCACAAAAATATTGTTTGTAAATATTTCTTTATTACATTCCTTTATTTCAAAAATCCAAAAAGATTTTCGGAGTGTTTTAGCATAAACTTTTGAAAAAATACAAAAAGATTTTCGGCAACCGATGTTGGAGAGCTGATATTCAAAATTTCAAGTGCTGAACATGATGAATAGGGTTGGGAGTGAGTGCTTAAATGAAGGAATTTATTTTGAGAAAGAAAGTTTGATTAGTTAATCGAGATCATTAATTTGAACTTGATGTAACTATTACTAGTAAGTTTTTCTTATTGATTTAAGTAAAAACTTATATTTTGTTGAGAATTATGTAGGTGATGAGCTGAACAGAATTAAAGCCAGTGTTTGATCTCAAGGTGATAGCTAATTCCAGACAGTGATCCCATCATGATGAAAGGGGGAGTCTGACGAGGTTAGAGCCAAAGAGAAGATACTGGTACATGATAAGAAAGAAAGAAGACCGATCAAGATTGAAGAGTCGCCATGTTGAAGATTCTCACTGAAGATTCCGTCAACATTCAAGGGGGAGTCTGTTGGTGCAGTTGTCTGTCGACTTCATCTTCGTTCGAGTCTCAGATTGTGAAAGAGCCCGAAGATCGGTAAAGACTGAAGAATGAGAAGACTCGATACTTCAGGCTCGTCAACATCCGAGGGAGAGTCTCTTAGTGCATCCGTCTGTCGACTTCGTCTTGTATCGAGTCTTATACTAGAATTGTTAGATCAGGGCGCGTTGTACGAGAAATAGGGTAGGATTTATGTGTGATTGAGCTAATTTCGTTTGAACATGACAGGTGACACTTTCAAACGAAATTAAGATGTTTAATTTCGTTTGAAGGACACCATGTCACCTTCAAACGAAATCAGGTCCCCTATAAATATCCTACATACGAAATCAGTTGTAACATTCTTGTTTCCGATGCCGAGGTGCTGTCGAAGTGTCTCCGTGCTGTAATCGTTTCAGATATCAATAAACAAGACAGTTAATAGTGAATACAAGCTAAACAAAGACAGAATCAATGAATTCCGCCTCTGATTCTGTCTGAGCACTCTTCTGATCGACTCGTTAGGTCGTTTAACGATCCTACAGTTAAAGTGCTAGATTATATAATTTAGTGTTCTTTATGTACCCTTTTGTGACACTTTTAATTCCCGACACTTAGGAAAGCATACAGGACCATTTAAGCATATTTCTGCATGAAATTAGATTGTTTAAATGCTGATTTATGCTGAATTTTGCTGAATTCAGCACTTTGGGTGAGTTTTAGGCACTTTCCGGCACTTAAACTATCACTTATAAAGGCAGTTTTGGTATCCTTACTTTCCTACACACTATACTAGTGCAGTACTTAGTTACTGGCCTATACTGGGTCTCAAAAACACTGTCTGTCTATGTGTTGTGTTCTGTTAGCATTTTGCTGATTTATCCGCTCACCGTGCTAACTGTACTTAATGCATTCTCTATGCCAATATGCTTGCATGCAGTAATGAAATGACATTATGCAATAAGTGATGCACAAGTAAATATAATGCAGTAATCAGAAAGCAGTTAATTCCAAATTTAGCACAGTCATTAAGCACTAATCATGATTAATTAATTGTACTGATACCTGGATTTTTGACTATTGTCACAAAAGTTATGCTTAAAGTATCTCCGTGGAAGGGGGTTACTCGGTTCAAAAAAAGAGGGAAGTTAAGCCCGAGGTTTATTGGGCCATTTAGAATCATCAAACGAGTTGGTAAAGTCGCATACCGTCTGGAACTACCTGAGGAATTGAGTGGAATTGATAGCACGTTCCACGTATCACATCTCCGAAAGTGTTTAGCCGAAGAGACGGCTTACATCCACTACGACGACATCGAAGTGGATAATAGCTTTAGTTATGCGGTAAGACCGATTGAATTCCAAGATCGAAAAGTTAAAAGTTTACGAAACAAGAAAATTAACCAAGTAAAGGTCAAATGGGAGCGTAGAAAGGGTTCGGATACTACATGGGAATCCGAAGAGAAGATGCGACGTCTCTACCCAACATTATTCGGTACGTATTCCGGTTTCGAGGACGAAACCCCTTTTAAGGGGGCTGGACTTGTAACACCCCGAAAATATAATCTGTTATTATGATTTCAGTTGTGGCAATAAACAAAATAAACTAACTAGGAATAAAAATAACCTAGTTAGTTAAAAATCTTGGAGTAATATGGGAGTTAATTAAAAACACCTAAAATAAAATAAAACTAATAGTTGAGGGGCTAAAGGTGTTAAAAAATTAAACTAGTTTATTAAAAACAAAAATTAAAATCCCAAACACACACTTGGGTGTGTGTCTGGATCGATCAAAACACAGGGGGGCGACCAAACTCTCCATCAAACCCTAGTTCATACAAATTGATCAAATTGAAGTCTCAAATCAGTTCCAAATCGAAATCCAAGCAAATTTCATTGTATGATTCCATCTTGAACTCTAGATGAACATATGAGATTCGAGATTTGAGCTTGCATGATCGTTGTTTGGGTGAATTTGGGATGAAATCATGTCTAGGAATAAACCCTAGCCATTGGTTTGTTGAGTTGTGTTCATCATTATGAAAATTCATAATCACCAATATAGGTTTTTAGTGGGTTTTGTAGAAATATGTTAAACACTAGGATTATGATTGTCACCCTAGTGTATTTTGAGCTCTATGAAGTAAATTCAGAATGTTGATGTGAAATTTGACATGAACTTGCCTAATTGATGTTTAATCTTGTCTAAATAATTAGTCATGAACTTGATTGTAAATTGTATGAAATTATGCCCTTTAGGTGCTTGTAGAAATGCCTAAAAGAAAGTTAAATGTTGGAAATTTGAACTAAAACACATACTTGTATATTATGACGAACTATGTGTTATGTGTTATGAAAAGAGTTCTAAACGATTCGTGGTTGAACTCTATAGGCAAGGAAACCGGAACGTCGAGCGGACAAGCCGGTGGTGATACGCGTTTGAAGGGAGCGCTTTGAAGGTATGTAACCTTGTTTTCGTTACATTATGTTAATTGGATATTGTAGTCGCTCGAAATTGTGTTTTTAAGAAAGGTGTTGGTGCACTAAATGTCTGCTGATTAGGTCATAATCAAGTCTTGTGTCTAGATAGGTTGAATGTACACACAACAGGGTCTTAATTAGGGTTTTATATGTTTAATTTGTAGATTTAGCTTGAAATGGTTCAAGGGAAATCAGATTTAGCTTGAACTGATTCAAGGGAAATCATGATTTAGCTTGAACTGACTCAAGCTAAATCAACTTACTATATATAGGGTTGTGTAGTTCATTTGTAGCGGAGATGGTCATTGTATGAAACACGAAGTGCTGCCGGATTTGTATCAGAAAACGTTGTAAAAGCACGAATATCAATCAAAAAAGAAGGATTAAAAGGATAATAGCTGTTATGACTTTGTTTATGTTGATTCCGCCTTCATACTCAAAGATGAACTGCCTTAACTGACATTTAAAGGTCGTAGAACGGTCCAACAAGTGGTATCAGAGCTCAGGACGAGGAGTTCATACCATTACAGCTTGATTCTACTGGATTTTCATATTTCTACTCACTTCTTCTCTTACTTTTCTGATTTGAACATATTTCAGCGGTGAAAATGACCTAAAATTGACATATAACAAGCGAATTAGTGTGATAACTAATCCTTGAAAGATTTGGACTTAAAATCCATTGAATTCATATAAAAAATTAAGATTTAGCTTGAAAACTGTTCGAACATTGCTGATGTCATCGTGATTTAGCTTGAATTTACACGTGATTTAGCTTGAAAAGTTCAAGCTAAATCTGATTTCGCTTGAGTTTATTTCAAGCTAAATCTAATTTCACTTGAATCCATTTCAAGCTAAATCTGATTTTACTTGATTTCGCTTGAACAGTCTTAAGTATTGATTTCGCTTGAGACTGTTTACACTTCAAAGGATTTCGTTTGAACTTGCTGAATTTTCAAAACTTAAAATTTTTCTAAGTGTTTACTGATTTTGCAGGAACATTCACGATGGATGATCTTTTCATGAACCCGTTTAGCGACATGTACGCGTTCGCTGGAGATTCCGGAAACAATGATACTTCGTCAAGTAATGTGAATGATAACCCGCCAAAAGAGAAGAAAAAGGAAGCTTGGGAATCGGAAAGTGCTTTCGGAACGTTCAATAAACCTCCAAAGCTAATGGCTATTGAGGAGTATAGTCGGTGGTCAAGAAAGTTTGAGGACTGGATGATGGCATTTGCATTTCCAAGTTGGAAAAGTCTGAAGAACGGTTATGAACACGGAAATAAGAATGGTGAAGTCTTAACAGCTACTGATGAGATTGAATCATTCGTAGCCGAACAAAAGTGTGTGGCATTGTTATTTCAGTCTGTTCGGGAGGATATCATCTCATTGATAGATTATTCAAATGCTAAAGATCTTTGGGCAAAGTTAAAACAGAAATGTCTAGGAAGTACTGAAATTGTAAAAAATAAAAAGAAACTTCTTAGGAAAGAGTTTGATATGTTTGGTTGTCTTAAGAATGAGTCAGTGTGTAAAATGATAGAAAGGTTTGGTCATCTGAAGCTGGAATTATCAAGACATGATATCAATTATTCTGATGAAGAACTTGTTGACAAACTGTTCGATTCATTACCAGATGAGATGGATTGGAGATATTATGCACTGATGTTGAAGAATACTATTGCTCCTGAAAAGTTGAAACCAGATTTGGTGATTGAGAGACTTGAAAGTCATGAACTGGAATTAAAGAAGACGTACAAAGTTAATCATTCATCTTATCAACAGAATTTGGATCTATATTATCCAAAGAGCATGATGCCAAAAGCAACTTCTCCAAAGACTGCGTTTTCTGCCGAGAATGTGTTCACAGCAAATAAAGAAAGTCAAAGTGGTCAAAGCAGTGGAAGTCACAGTGGTTATCACAGTGGATCTTCATCATCTGGAAATCATCCAGATGCAAAGAATCGTTTTCAATGCAACATTGCGATAGACTTGAAGAATGCTCAGAATTTTGATGAGGAGTCTGCCAAGCAGCAGATGATCTTCCTAGCATCGGTGTTGGAATCGTATGAAGGGTTAGTAGCTGGGAAGATAGGCAACACAAATCTGACGAAAGAAGATTACGATCAGATTGATCCGGAGGAAATGGAACTGATCGATATTCGTTGGGCTATGGCAAGTGCTGTTCGTCATGCACAAAGATTCATGGAAATTACCGGAAGGAAGACAATTGGTGGTGCATCTACTAAGTTGGGGTTCGATAAATCGAAGGTGACTTGTTTCAAGTGTAAGCAGAAGGGCCACTTCAAAAGAGAATGCCGAAACGCTTATGCTGGTGAGTCGGAGAATCCTTTCAGAGATGATTACTACAAGAAGGCGATTTATCACCAGAATAAATCCGAGCCGCCTAGATTAAAGCAGGTTGAAGACAACAGAGAGAAATCTAGAGCTCTTGCGGTGATTTACGATGATGAGGGGTATGATTGGAGTCAAGAGGTTCTACCGGAAGAAGATGCGGTTGGTTACGCATTCATGGCGAAAAATGAACCTATTCCATGGAAAGATGATAGAACTGAAGAGCAGAAGTATAGATACAGAAAGATGATTTCGGAAAACAAAATGATTAGACTTTCTGGTATATATTTGGAAGCAAAGAGAGCAAAAATATGGGATCCAGACAGGGAGTGTTATCTTGATGAGTATGGAAATATTGCAATCGATCACAAAACTCTCGATCTGGAAGCCTTAATCAAGGAAATGAAAGATGATGATGAGTATTGGCAAGACAAATGGTGGGGAACTCCAACCGAGAAAATGAAAGAGGAAGCGAAGAACGAAAAAGAAGAAAAAGAGATGCAAGAGAAAGAAGAGATCGAAAAATCAAAGAAGATTGATACTGGAGTTATCGATACTACGCAGGAGTTGACTGCAGAGAACCTGGGAAAAATGGCTGACAAAGTGCTGGCTGCTAAAGCACTTGAGGTAGATTCTAATTCCGTGTCTGAGTCAAAAGGCCAGGTCAGTCCAAACTCGTCAACAAATGCGTCAGGTAAAAAGATCGAAGGAAATGCTGATTGCAAAAATTGCAACAAAGAGTGCAAAGTTTGTAATACTGTCACGTATCTCAACGGTGAGAAAATTAAAGATCTGACAGCAAAGGTCAGAAGCGTTGAGAATCAGATTCTTGGTCGTGACAAAACAGTTAAAGCTTCAACTGAACGGATAAGAGAATTAACTGCTCAAATTGAAACTGATAAAATTGATCATGACAAAATTAAACAAGAAAATGAAAAGTTGATTCTTGAAAACCGTCAGATTTCTGAAAAATTTGAAAAACTCAAAAGCACAATGAAAGATTGTGATGATCGAAATGGTAAAACTTTTAAAGAAAATGAACATCTAAAAGCAGTGCTTAGAGTCAAAGAAGAATCAATCAACCAACAACTGGATGAAATCGCTAAATTGAAACTTAAAGTTCAAGAGGCTGTAATCGAAAACGAGCGAATCCAGTTGAAGCTTAACAGTTACAGCTCCGCAAGCTTTGTTTTGCAACATATCATTCCCAAACCAATCGAGAAAGACAAAGCGGGCGAAGATGTGTATTGTGATGGAACTGGGGTGGGGTTTCATCGAGTTCCACCACCTGTTCTTGATAATTACACGAAAAAGCAATCCGGGTTGGTTGAAATTGAGGAAGAAAAAGAGGTTAAACTTCCGGAAAACATTGATGTTACTTTTACATCATCTGATGATAGTGTTCAGACAGAGATTGTTAAGAGCACAGCTGAAAGTGTTTTGATGTCTGATTCAACTGAAGATGATGGGTGTTTCTTGGACAAGTACATTCAGAAACCAAAGTCCCAAAACAACTTAAGTGATGAACCGGGTCTTGTGATGTACAAGATGGCTGGATCTGATAAGTTGTATTCGGATTCTGAGTTTCCCATTGAGAATGTTAATGTGAAAAAGTTGACAAATGTTTTCAAACTGGTTGAAGTTGAGTTGTCAGAAGTGAACAGTTTGAAACAAACAAAAAGGCAAATGAATTTTGAGAAAGATAAAGCTTACTACAAAAAGCCTGTTGTTCCACCACGTTTTTATAATAACAATCGAAACAATTGGTCGGGTGGTTATAGGGATGGTAAGAGTTATCAGAAAAAGAGTTTTCAAAACAAAAGGTTTGCTGAAAAGAAGGTGTTTGTGAATGGTTCAAGTTCACTTTCTGATGAGGAAAATGAAATTTTTTCAAAATCAAATAAAGAGTTCTTTGAGAAAAGAGCTTCACATTATCAGTCTGAAGGTACAAGTCGAGTTGTTGATACTCGTACATGTTTTAGATGTAACAAAGTTGGTCACATTGCACGAAAGTGTATCAATGTGAAGCCTAAGACTGAAAATGTGAAGATTCAAAAGAAGAAAGTTGATGTGAAGGGTAAAGCACCAATCATTGTTGAGAAAAAGAGTGTGAAAAATAACAACATCAAAGTGAAAAATGAACCTGTTAAGAAAGTGATAACTAAAAACGACAAGTTTTATAAACAGGTTGCATTATCTCAACAAGTTTGGAAACCAAAAACTGAAATGAAAATTTCAACTTCTGAAGTGAAAAAGGCTGAAGAATCAATTTCGGTTGATTATGATGCAAATTTTCCACCTTTGAAGGCTGAAAATTTCAAAATTCAAGTTGCTAGAGTCAAGGTTACACCTAAGGCTGATGAGGCCTGGGTGGACACCATGTTCGAATAAGCAGTTTGAATTGCCGGAGCTTCCTTGTTCGCGAAGCATGAATCGGCATCTTTATTGAAATGTTTTAAAATCAATTTGTGGTATGTGCAGGATCTTCCAAGAGCCATTTCAAGATGGATCATGGATAGTGGCGCATCTCGACATATGACAGGAAAAACTGCATTACTGTATGATGTGAGGAATATCAATGGTGGTTATGTGGGATTTGCAGGTCATGAAGGTGGTAGAATTGTTGGTGAAGGAACGTTATCCAACGGGATCGTGACGTTTGAGAGAGTTAACTACATCACTGAGCTGGAGAACAATCTGCTTAGTATCTCGCAGATTTGTGACAATATGTATACTACTCACTTCACTGATAAGGAATGTTTGATATTGAAACCAGGATTTGTTGTTCCTGAAGAATGGATTATCATGCGGGCACCTAGAGTGAATGATTTATATGTGTTAGACATGAGTGTAGCGACTACAACAACTGGTCAAGTACATTGTTTTGTGTCTAGAGCAACTGAGAAAGAATCAAGATTGTGGCACCGAAAGATGGGGCATATACATCTTAGGAAGATGAATCACTTGGTGCACAATGATTTGGTATTGGGAGTTAATATCAAAGGTTTTCATCTGGAAGGGGAGTGCATTAGCTGCATCAAAGGCAAGCAGAAGAAAAAGTCACACCCTACAAAGCAAGTAAATTCAGTTTCGAGACCTCTGGAAAGACTTCACATGGATTTGTTTGGTCCAGTGAATGTCAAAAGTATTACAGGAGATTACTATTGTTTGGTCGTTACTGATGATTATTCCAGATTTTCGTGGGTTTCTTTCTTGAAGACGAAAGATGAAACATTTGACAGTTTGATGGGGCTGTTCAGGAAGATTGAGAATTTGTACCAGAGGCGTATCAAAAGAATTCGAAGTGATAATGGTACTGAATTCAAGAACAGCAAGATGGAAGAATTTTGTGATGAAAGAGGTATTTTGCATGAGTTTAGTGCTCCGTACACTCCGCAGCAGAATGGAGTCGCAGAACGCAAAAACCGGACACTAATCGAGACGGCTAGAACTATGCTCACAGATTCAAAGTTACCGATTAATTTTTGGGCTGAAGCTGTTTCTGCCGCATGCTATACGCTCAACAGGGTTCTCACTGTCAAGAAGTTCAACAAAACATGCTTTGAGCTAATCAATAATCGCAAACCGAATTTGAAGTATCTAGAACCGTTTGGGTCACCTTGTAAGGTTATAGAGCCTCATGGAAAGTTTGGTCCGAAGAGCATTGAAGGAATTTTTGTTGGTTATGCAAATCCGATGCGACGTGTCTTCGTTCCAAGTGAGAAGCGGATTATTGAAGCTGCAAATGTTGAATGTCAAGGTTATACTATGCCGCCACAGAATCCTGGTGATTCATGGCGTTATCATTATGACAAACTTTGGGATTCGTTTGACATGAGAGAAGAATCAGAGGAAGATGAAGATTTCTTTGATGAGTTGGATATTTTGCGTGAATACGAGTCGCAGTTAAGGTTCCCAGCTGAGTATTCGAGGAGACCACGGGAAACTTCAAATGACGATGAAGCAGGTCCGAGTAATGCTGATGAACATGATGATGTCCAACAGAATGAAGTTGTCCAGGATAATCAGTCGGCTCAGAATGATAATCTAGAAGCTGAAAACATGCCAGTGTTTGATCATGGTGATTCAGATTCAGATTCTGAGGGGGAGCAAATTCAGATTTCAAGTCAAACAAACCAAGTTGGTGAACAAGATGCAGAACAGAATGTTACTAATCTGGAGGGAAATGTAGATGTTCCAAGTGAAGTGATGCCGCGAACGTTTTCATATCATCCAGAGGAGTTGATCATAGGAGAATTGCAAGCAGGCGTTCGCACTCGAAATCAGATTGATAAAGGGCTTACATGTTTTTATACAAAAGTTGCTCCTTTGCAAACTGAATTCTCATTGAGTTGTTTTATATCGCAGGTTGAACCAAGAACTTACAAAGAGGCGCTTACTGAAGACTCTTGGGTCAATGCAATGCAGGAGGAACTTAGTCAATTCGAGAAATTGGGAGTGGGGAAGTTAGTTGATTTGCCGGATGGTCAGAGAAAGATTAACACCAAGTGGGTGTTCAAGTGTAAGAGGGACGATAGAGGAGTTGTTGTAAGGAACAAAGCTCGACTCGTTGTTCAGGGATTTAGTCAACAGGAGGGGATTGATTTTACCGAAGTCTATGCTCCTGTAGCACGACTAGAGGCAATCGGAATTTTCCTAGCATTTGCGTCTTGGAAGAACTTTAAAGTTTATCAGTTGGATGTTAAATCGGCGTTTCTTTACGGGAAGGTTAAAGAGGAGGTTTATGTCGGTCAGCCACCGGGCTTCACCGATCCAATCCACAAAAACAAGGTCTACTTATTGGACAAAGCGCTGTATGGTTTACACCAGGCCCCGAGAGCCTGGTACGAGACTTTGTCTCAACACCTACTAGCCAACAAGTTTATTCGTGGAAAAGTGGATGCCACTCTCTTCAATAAAGATGTCGAAGGTCATCTTCTGATAGTTCAGATTTATGTGGACGATATAATCTTTGGGTCGACAAATGAAAATCTATGCAAAGATTTTGAATCAGTGATGAAGCAAAAGTTTGAAATGTCATCAATGGGGGAGATGAAATTCTTTCTGGGTCTACAAGTTGAACAACTTCCTGAGGGAATTTTCATTCATCAGTCAAAGTATGTTCATGATATTCTAGAGAAATTTGGGATGTCAAGTTCTACTCCAGCTGCTACCCCACTTGCAACAAATCATGGGATTCACCCAGATCTCACCGGAGACAGGGCTGATGAAACGTTTTACCGTTCTATGATAGGTTCTTTAATGTACCTAACTGCTTCACGTCCTGATATCATGTACCCAACGTGCCTCGCAGCAAGATTTCAGTCTAACCCGAGAGCATCGCATATGATCATTGTGAAGAGGATATTGCGCTACCTGAAAGGAACTCCTTCATTGGGGTTGTGGTATCCTAGAAAAGGCGACTTTACGCTCGAAGGGTATTCCGATTCGGATTTCGGATGCTGCAAAGTCAATTCAAAATCAACAACTGCAGGATGCCAGTTCTTTGGTCCTAGATTGGTTACCTGGCAGTGTAAGAAACAAACGTCTGTGGCGTTATCTACATGTGAAGCGGAGTATGTTTCTGCTAGCAGTTGCTGCTCTCAGATCTTGTGGATACAGCAACAGATGCGCGACTACGGTTTGCAGTTTCTTAACACACCTCTTTTTGTTGATAATGAGGCCGCTATAAATATAACAAAGAATCCAGTACATCACGCTAAAACTAAACACATAGAAATTCGTCATCACTTTATTCGTGATTGTTTTGAGAAAAAGTTGATACGAATTGAGAAAATCCACACTGACGAACAGAAAGCTGATTTACATACCAAAGCTTTTGATAAAAATCGGTTTAAATATTTGTTAAAACTGAATGGTATGAAGCTTCTTTCGGTGTCGGATGGAATTGTGGGCGTTGATGAAAGTACTGTTGCGGATGAAGACGAGAAACAATCTGCAATGGTTTGTCGAATTTTTACTTGTTTTGGTATTTAGGGGGAGTAGATGTTTGTACATAGTTATGGTTTCAGAAAATACAAAAACAGTAAAAAATGCAAAAATACAAAAACATGATAAAATTTGAAAAAGAGCTTGTGTATATAGGGAAAATGATAGTACATCGGCTAGACGATTACAGTATGCTAAAGATTTGTATAGTTTAAATGAGTTAAACAGTCTCACTAATGATGTGTCGATAGGTTTTCGCACATTTAGTAGATTTATTCGGGATATAAACCTAAATTCAAACTTGTGAATTCGTGGGGAACACTACTTGGATATATAGGTAACCCCTGAAATCTCGTTTGAAAGGTCTCGTAATCTGATATACTAGGTCTTTATACTCAATGTTGTCTGGGGTATTATTCCGGGACTTCTGCTGAACGGTGGTTCTGACCTAGTCCCTGGATAATGCTTTCTGCAATGCTTGAAACACAGCATTAAACCCTCAGCATGCCGATGAAACAATAAAATTGATAAGTCGCTGCTGTTGTAAGCAAAAAGATCCTCTAAAGGGGATATACCGTAAAGTCGAAGCTGATATCTCTCTGCGTATACGGAAGTATCGACCTGAGATCCCTCGGCCCTCGCATACCTAATTTATATACAGATATCATTGTAGTATACTCACCTGTAAGACTGATTATTGGGATTCTGGATATGGGAGTATATTCAAGAGGTGGGACACATGAATGAGCTAAGTTCATAATTCATCTAAATCGTATCCTGAGTAAATTGAAATTTGTGTGAGAATTTAAGATGGATCAGTATATCGACAATCGATGTGAATTGTTTAAGTCTGTGTATGAAATGAAGCTTAACGGTACTTGTAATTTGTCTGAAAAGATGATATGATTCCCTGACACGCTCGCCAAAAATATGTTTGTAAATAGTTTACTTTGTTTACTTTCTGCAATTTAAGTTTTCTGCATTTCATTTCTTAGTTTAGAACACTTTGATAAAATCCAAAAAGATTTTATTTCTGCTTTATTTTCTGACAAACCAAAGTGGAGAGTTGATTGTTGGATTCTCAGATGTTTGAAGCAGATGCAGGAGATTCTGGACTGAAGAATGAGGAGAGCTTATCTTTGAAGAAGTTTGAATTGTTTGATAAGTCAAAAACAAGTTCATTAATTTGATACTTGTTATTTTCAGATAATGTTTGAAATTGTTATTTTAAAATCAGTATTGTTTCGTCAAAAGATCAACCAAGGTCATTAATTTGGACTTGGTAGATTAATCAAGTGATCAGGGTCATTAACTTGGACCTGAATACTTGAGTGGATTATTAAAACTGATTGAGTTTGTGAATTATTGTTGAAAAGATAGAATTGTAATGTTTGTTGGTTGAGTAACAGGATTGGACTTCATTATTCCCAACGGAAGCTAATTGCCAAAGCTTGAACCAGATATCTCAGATTCTAGCATATCGAGAGGGGGAGTCTGTAAAAGGGGGAGTCTGGATCAACGGTCAAAGGGAAGATTGAAGTTTAAAGTTTTAAAGTTTGAAGATAAAAATTGAAGAGAATTTTTACAATGTTTGAAGAATGATAAAGACAAAGGCTTGAAGCCAAAGACTTCATCAACATCCAAGGGGGAGTCTGTTGGTGCACTAAATGTCTGCTGATTACGTCATAATCAAGTCTTGTGTCTAGATAGGTTGAATGTACACACAACAGGGTCTTAATTAGGGTTTTATATGTTTAATTTGTAGATTTAGCTTGAAATGGTTCAAGGGAAATCAGATTTAGCTTGAACTGATTCAAGGGAAATCATGATTTAGCTTGAACTGACTCAAGCTAAATCAACTTACTATATATAGGGTTGTGTAGTTCATTTGTAGCGGAGATGGTCATTGTATGAAACACGAAGTGCTGCCGGATTTGTATCAGAAAACATTGTAAAAGCACGAATATCAATCAGAAAAGAAGGATTAAAAGGATAATAGCTGTTATGACTTTGTTTATGTTGATTCCGCCTTCATACTCAAAGATGAACTGCCTTAACTGACATTTAAAGGTTGTAGAACGGTCCAACAAAAGGTAGCATTAGTAGAAGTGACGATGATCACTACTTATTTAGACGAGTCAAAACTTGATTAGAATATGTTTGGTTGTCGTCGAAAATGGTGGATTCCATAAATCAGCCAAACGGGTCAAATATATATATGTTAAATAGATATCATGAAAATGTTTTGAATGTCATTTGGCGATTGTGGATCACAAAAGCGTAAAACCATGGAATTGGTAATGATACGCCAATGATCGCAAGCCCTGGAAATGGGTAAATATGTCTCGAGGTCATAAATTATAAGTGGTAGAATTATGATGTGAAACTATGCAGGTTGAATAAATAAAATGGAACTATTATCCTTTCGGTCCATAAACTCAACTTTTGACGAGATAAACATGATAGATACGTTGGTAATTAAATTACGGACGTGTAGGAAAAAAAATCACCTAAAACGGACCATTAGATAAAAAGTTATGACTATTTGAAGTTGAGATTTTAAAAAAAATTGGTGCTGGGCAGAAATGCAGGATTCAGACCTGCACCTGCTGGAAAAGAGGCTCCTCCACGGCACGCGGCGGGGAGCAGTAATCCTGGCGCGACACGCGGGGTCGCTCGCTGCACGCGAAAGATTAAAAGGTGTCTGTCACGTGGCGCGACAGACTAAATTCCGAAATTTTATTTTGTTTTTAATTGTTTGATACTAGAACTTGTTTATACATGTTTTAATGTTGTCAAAACTAGTATTTAACGTGGTTTTGACATTAGGTGAAGTTGGTCTCACTCCGGATGGCGGTCAAGCAGGAATCCAAGAATCGAACACAACGTTTTGAAGCTTCCACGTTAATCTAATTTTGTTTTAGACAATGTTCATTTTGTAAACACTTAACTTAATGTTTAAAATCTATAAACTAGTTAGATAGTTAACTAGAATACTATCACTATGAAAACTTATCATCTTATCCAAGTTTTTGAAATGATGCATTTGGTTTATAAATGCGTACTTTTATTTAAATATCTTAATTATATGAGACGGTGTTACATGGAAACTTAGGTTTGACATATAGTTACACTAGTTCAGCATATTAGTAACTTGTATGTGTTATTCATGTTGAATATGAGCACGTTTAAACATTTTATTATTATGCTATGTATCCAAACTTGTATGCTCGCCAACATTATTGTTGATCATTATTTTAATACATGTTGCAGGTTGATTAGACAAAGTGGTGAAGAAATCAAGTTAGGATGGACATAGAAACACGCTTAATAATAATCAATTATCATGTTCTGCTTTAATTTGTCTTTGTTTGGAACAATGTATTTACTTTAGTCATTTATGAAATTTTTTTTAAATTGTCACAATTAGTTTTATGATGCTTTGAACGATTTGTTTTTGTCTCACTCCGATGTTTCCGCCATCGGTTGGGGTGTGACAGATTGGTATCAGAGCCATAACTATAGGGAATTAGGAAAAGTAGGAATGCTTTTACCTAGTCTATAGTTTAGGAACATATCCTTATTTGTTCTTTAAAACTACTTGCATTCTATCTTGTTGCCTTCTATCTATTTCTTTGGTCTTTAATATACGTGCCTTTCCTAAGGCAAACACAATACACACTTTGTAACATCCGTGCTTGTAATCATTATGAACAGTTCTATTATCAATAAAACAATGTTATTTGATCCCAATGTTTGTTTGGATGTGTTTTACATTTTTCATGTTTTGACTTTTATTAAATTCCAAACTCTACATCGCTTTCTGGAGAGTTATACGCAAACTGATGCGTAAACGTAATCAGTTTAATGCGACAAACACTCCGGAACATCAGCATATACTTAACATACCTTAAATAACCTTTACATAACTTAGAAATAAGTTTTGAAGGCTTTGGTATGGCAAAAACAAGTTAATTCGACTACAGGGACTAAACTTGACAAACTGCGAAAGTATGCCAATTTGAACTGTGACGAACATTCCGGAACATGACCATAAGTTAAACACACCTTAAATATCCTTTACATAGCTTAGAAATAGGCTTTGACAGGTTCGGTGTGCTAAAATAAACTTTTGGGCCATTCAGGGACTAAAAGTGTCAAAAAGTGCATAAGTTTGCATTTTCGCGCATAACTCACGTTCTGAATACATCCGGACATCCAAAAATTTATGTAAGCACTAAAATATTTTATTTTAGTGTTTGGCATAAGAAAAATTCATTCGTTGCGTCATTTGGATCGTTTTTCGCGCTTGTGCGCATTCCGTCGTAATTAAGCGAACATCGCGTTCGTACGACCAAACGAACTGATATCCGACATATTTTTGAGAATGTTTCATGTCCACAATGTTTAGGCATCATTTTAGGGCCTTAAAGTTGGCTTTACGGGCCTTAGAAGTGTCGGGAATGGCCTTAAACACGTGCAGGGACTGAAACTGTAATTTCTGAAACTTGGTTTCTGATCAGAAGCTCCAGGCGGCCCGCCTGAGCTTTGTCTGATCCTGAAGCGGGCCGCATCAGCCCTTCAGATCACCCAAAGGTCAAGTTTCAGCTGATTAAAGCTTTTAAACACCCTCCAAAGGTCAAGTGCCACTTGTTAAACTCCTATGGTGGCCAAAAATCAGTACCACAACATTGTGACAAGTGTACGGGCTAGATCATTCCCTCTTCTCCAAGAAATGATCTTAACGGTTACCCGAAAACTATAAATACCCATTCACCCCCATTGCAAAACCCACTAGAATCTGATCAATTGTGCTCTAAGTTGAAACCTTTGTTTCATACCTGAGCTATTTTGATCTAGATTAGCATTCGGGGACCCTTCGTAAGTATTCTTTCGTTCTTTTATTGCTTTTCGAGTCTTTTCGAGTCTGAAAGTCAAACTTTGTTTGACTTTCTGCGTTGACCAGTTTATGGTCAATGCGAAGTTCGTATGAACTTCGCAACGTGATTGTAATCACGATGGTTATAGTCCTTTGGGACTATGCCTACTGATTACCACGTTGTCTAGGGTCGTAAGGGTAAGCGATCTAATAAATCGCTTATACCTTCGAACCCGACCCATTTGGTCGATCATTAGGATCCGACCAAACACATTAGGTGACCATAGTATATAGGGAATAACCTTCCGAGGATATACCTTATGGTCGCTTCGTTTAAGTAGTTGTATGATAGGTAGTTTATATGCCTTAGGTAAATTACCAAAATACCCCTTTGATGCCAAAATTCGTTTTAAACATATGTAACATAACTTTTGACATCTAAACTGATTTGACAACCATATTAGACATGTTAAGGCATATTTTACTTGTCATAGGACTAGTTAGGCGTTCCGAACGCGTTTCACGCGAACGACGCGTTAAAGTATCATAAGCTACCTAAACGGGTCGTAATGGGTCACAAACACTTAGGTTAAGTTTCGTTTTAGTATGTGGGCTTTGTTAAATCATATTACATGAGTTCTCATACTCATTTGGTTTACGAACCCTCATTCTATCCGATCTTCCGATTTAGGTCCGGTTTATTAACATAGTTACCTATATTAGGTGTCGTTTGATTCCGTGATCTCTAGCATTGATTGGTGGTTATCTTAGGACTTCTGAGCAGTCTCAAGTGAGTACATAGACCCCTCTTTTACTGTTTTCCAAACTGTTTTGAGGTGAAACACATGTGCCTACTCGTTACTTTCGTGCTTTCCTGTTTTCACATCATATACCTGCTATGTTTGTTAGTACATTATAGTACATGATTTCATTACATTTCATGCTATGTATGTCCATTGTGAGCATACTTAGTACATTGTTTTACATTACATTTCTGCTATGTATGTTAACTGATAGCATGCTAGCACATTGATTTACATGACTTTTCTGCTTTGTATGTTAACTTAGCATACTTAGTGCATTGTTTTCATATAACATGTTCACTTTTGCTATGACATTTGGTTTGCACAAAAGAGACTATTATACGTTCATTAACATTAGCTACGCCGCTCGGTAGTAAGTACTGGTACCATAGGACTTGACAAATCCCATTCCTGACATCCCGGGTTTGTTTGGATGTAAGGAATGACTGAATCCGAAAACATTTCTTTTGATAACCTTGACTGAAAGGGTTGTCCGACTGTCTCAAGGCTTGAATGTATGCGTTAACTTACCACATAAATGTTTGTATCAATGTAACATGCATTACTTTGCAAAACATAACTTTTTGATATATTCAAAATACTTTGCTTTGTACATTTCTACATTTGGACTATATGGCAATACTTTACTTACAATACATAACATTTGATACACATTACTTGACTACTGTTGGACTTATAAACATTTGACATGGTTTATACAAGGACTTTTGACTATTGGTTTAAACATAGACTTTATACATTGGTGGTTTGTTTAAGTGATTTAAGTAACGAGGCGTGTGTAATATGATACAAGCATGGTGGATACGCCGCTAGTACTTCCTATATATAAGTGTTTGTATGATATTACATATCGTAGCGTTGTTTGAATCATTTCAGTTTGAGACATATAACATTTTATACAAATAACATACTTTTCACAAGACATTGATTTACAAAACAACTTATCTTATACAAACTCATTTTTTTACTTGGTTATTTATTTAACCATACATTATTCTCTTATTTATACATATCATTTGAACTTATTGTTTTTCAAGCGATTTATAAAACAAATCAAAGTACAAGGTTCATGACTAAACATTTTCTTAAACTGAAGTCATGAATCTTATTTTCACAAAACCTATGTATCTCACAGGCATTTTTATGCTGACGTACCTATTTTCACATGTGTTTTCAGGAGCTTTTCCATAGGATGATGATCGTGACACTAGGGCGGACCTGTGCCTTAGAGACTTAAAAATGGAGATAGACTTTGTTTAATTATGTTATAAACTCTTTATTTACTGTTTAAGACAATGTAACTCGTATGTTGATAAATAAAATACAACTTTGAATGCCATGGTTATGAAACAATTAATTCTGTTACAACACTCCCCGACGTTTTCCGCCACGTCTTGTATGCTATACGTGGTCGGGGTGTGACAGAAGAGTTGGTATCAGAGCCAATGGTTATAGGGAATTAGGTTATTAGTAATTCTTTGACCTAGACTATAACCTTTCTAGGACCCTAACACAAGTTATCTTGTGTTTAGATCTTAAAACATGTACATCACCTATCCTTAGGTGATTATCAAAACAGAAACCAAATTTTTTCGAAACGATCTTTGAAAAACAATCTTCTGTTTTTGAATGATTTATTACAAGGTTTTGAACCCTCTTTTGTAAGGTTTGGACCCTTCCAGTTTGACTAAATTTTTGGCCTTGTGCCTTCAAATTTTCAAAATCTCGTCAACGTTTTGGGTTTTAAATAATGTGAACACGTGCAAACTGGAAGAGTGAATGCCTGTATTCTGGGTTTTCTATCTAGGCAAGCACTTCGTATACATCTCATCAGACGCGAGACCAGTTGTGCTTACCTGGGAATCCTTGGGATGAGTGTTCACTTATAGGCGAGCATGTCGTCGTGATACATTATTTTTGATCCATTTACTTTGATTAGTCACTGTGCGTCGTTTGTTTGCTTGGTAATGCGGACAAATGACCACCATCTTTGCTTTTGTTAATTTTGTTTCATCTCATTCTTCTCATCCAATCATCTCACTCGTTTCCTTTCATGTTTTCCTCTTTTAGAATGCCTCCTCGACGCGAAAACCAAATAGCGACTGCCAAACTGGCAGAAATCATTGCGCAGCAGATGGCTGCTCAATTCCCAAATCTCTTTGCTCAATGGCAACAAGCCAACAACAACAACAATGCTCCATGCAAATACAAGGATTTTAACTCGGCTAAACCACTCAAGTTTAGTGGTTCTGAGGGAGCGACTGGGCTTCTTCAATGGTTCGAGAGCATTGAGAATACTTTCCGCCACGTGCAGTGTCCGGATAATCGCAAGGTCGAGTTTTCTTCAAGCGTGTTTCAGAAGAGGGCTCTCACATGGTGGAACGGGGTTATGAGAGATCGGGGTGCAGAAGTTGCTCTAGCGCAAACTTGGGCTGAACTTAGGGCCCTTATGATGAGGGAATTCTGTCCTCGTCATGAACAACGAGCGTTGGAGAAAGAGTTTGAGGACTTGAAACAAGACAGTGGCGAGCACAGGGCTTATACTGATAGGTTTGAAGAGTTGAGTCTGCTTTGCCCGACTATGGTTACCCCACTCGACAAGGCTATCGAAAGGTACATCGACGGCCTACCTGACTCAGTACAAGACATCATTACTGGTAGCAACCCTACCACACTCCGTCAGGCGATCGAGTTATCAGCGACATTGACTGAGTCGCAGATTCGAAAAGGGAAGCTGCACAAAAAGGGTGACAAGGGTAAGAAGCAGTTGCCTGATAAGGAAGATAGCAAGAAAGGTCAAAGCAAGAAGGGAAAGAATTCTGGAGGGTCTAGGAAGCGGAAGGCTTCCCAAAACTATGCTGTTACTGCACAGGCTCAAGCTACACCAAATCAGCCTGCGCAACCACTCGCCAAGAAGCCTTATCTTGGCAATGCACCTTTGTGCAATAGGTGTAACGGCCATCATCAACCACACCTCCAGTGTCGTCAGTGCACCAACTGCAGAAGGCCTGGTCATCTTGCTGCCACCTGCCGCATTCCTGTTAACCAGAACCAGGCAGTTCAGAACCAAGCCCAACAAGTTGCTCAGCCTCTTGCTCAGCAACAAGGTCAAGCTGCACGACCTCATTTTCCTCCTGGTTCGTGCTACAATTGTGGGGATCTGACCCACTACAGGAACCGGTGCCCAAGGCTAGCCAACCAAAATCAGAATCAGAACCAAAATCAGGCTCAGGCTCGAGGGCGAGCTTTTAACTTGAATGCCCAAGAGGCGCAGGTGGACGATAATGTGGTGAACGGTACATTCTTTATTAATAATCAGCCTGCATCTGTTCTTTTTGATTCGGGTGCCGACAAGAGTTTTGTGTCATTGTCTTTTGAGCCATTACTCCGCGTGTCTAGAACAAAACTAGGTAAACCTTTGACAGTAGAAGTTGCTAGTGGTGAACCCATTGTTCTTGATTCTGTTCTTCACAACTGCCAGTTGAACCTTAACGATCATCTTTTTCCTATTAACCTCACACCTATGCAACTTGGAAGCTTCGACGTCATTGTGGGTATGGATTGGTTATCCAAGCATCACGCTGAGATAGTTTGTTCTGAGAAGATTGTTCGTGTGCCGCTTTCGACAGGCGAGATCCTACAGGTTCAAGGTGAGAAACCATCTGGTGGTCTCAAACTCATGTCTTGTTTTAAAGCTCGGAAGTATCTGCGGAAGAACTATGTGGCTTTCTTAGCACATGTTACAGCAAATAAAGGCAAGGGTAAGTCTATTTCAGATATTCCTGTCGTTCGGGATTATTCTGAAGTTTTCCCTGAAGAGTTACCTGGTCTACCTCCAGCACGCCAAGTCGAGTTCCGCATTGATCTCGTACCTGGTGCAAATCCCATTGCCAGAGCTCCATACCGTCTTGCACCATCTGAGATGCAAGAGTTGTCTAAGCAGCTTCAGGAGCTCTCTGACAAAGGTTTTATCCGTCCTAGCTTTTCACCCTGGGGTGCTCCCGTTCTTTTTGTCAAGAAGAAGGATGGATCTTTTAGGATGTGTATCGATTATCGCGAGCTTAACAAGCTTACCATCAAAAATCGATATCCCCTACCGCGCATAGACGATCTCTTTGATCAGTTACAGGGCGCTTCTTATTTTTCGAAGATTGATCTACGTTCTGGATATCATCAACTTCGGGTGCATGAAGAAGATATTCCCAAGACAGCGTTCCGTACTCGTTATGGGCATTATGAATTCACAGTCATGCCATTCGGTTTGACTAATGCTCCTGCTGTTTTCATGGACTTAATGAATAGGGTCTGCAAACCTTATTTGGATCAGTTCGTCATTGTTTTTATTGACGACATCTTGATTTATTCTAAGACGCGAGCTGATCACAAGCAACATCTCCGTCTTACTCTGGAACTCCTAAAGAAAGAGCAACTTTTCGCCAAATTTTCCAAGTGCGAATTTTGGCTTAAAGAAGTTCAATTCTTAGGACATATCATCAACGAACAAGGTATTCATGTAGATCCCTCCAAGATCAGTGCGATCAAGGATTGGGATACGCCTACTACTCCTACTGAAGTTCGTTCTTTTCTTGGTCTAGCGGGTTATTACCGCCGCTTCATTGAGAACTTCTCAAAGATTGCAGTTCCTCTAACTGCTTTAACTCAGAAGAACAAGCCCTTTGATTGGGGATACAAACAAGAGGAAGCTTTTCAAAACTTGAAGCAGAAGCTTTGCGACGCGCCTGTTCTAACTTTGCCTGAAGGCAATGATGATTTCATCGTTTATTGCAATGCATCTAAATTGGGTCTTGGCTGTGTTCTTATGCAAAGGAACAAAGTCATAGCATATGCATCGAGGCAGTTGAAGATACATGAGAAGAACTACACCACTCATGATCTTGAGTTGGGTGCAGTTGTTTTCGCTCTAAAAATCTGGAGACACTATTTGTACGGTACAAAATGTGTGGTTTTCACGGACCACAAAAGTCTTCAGCATATCTTCAACCAGAAAGAACTCAACATGAGACAACGATGTTGGGTTGAGCTTTTAAACGACTATGACTGTGAAATTCGCTACCATCCTGGTAAGGCGAATGTCGTAGCTGATGCATTGAGTCGTAAGGAACGTACTAAGCTTCATTGTGTACGTGTTCAATCTGTTATTCAAGCTCAATCTGATATCCAAGCACGCATTTCTCAGGCTCAACAATCTTGTGTTGCACAAGGTCTGATGGATAAGGAATTTCCCTATCACATAACACCTGATCTGGAACTGAAGGACAATGGATCGTATTACTTCATGGACCGTTTGTGGGTCCCAAGCCAGGATGATCTTCGTACCTTGCTTATGGATGAAGCCCATAAGTCGCGTTATTCTGTTCATCCGGGCTCAGATAAGATGTATAAGGATCTTCGTATTCATTATTGGTGGCCTGGTATGAAGAAAGACATTGCCTTATACGTATCAAAATGCCTTACTTGTCTTAAGGTTAAGGCTGAACATCAGCGTCCTTCTGGTTTATTGGAGCAACCAGAGATCCCGGTTTGGAAATGGGAAAACATTACTATGGATCTCATCACCAAACTTCCACGCACAAAGAAAGGTCATGATGCCATCTGGGTGGTTGTTGATCGTCTTACTAAATCAGCGCATTTCTTGCCAATCCGCGAGGATTTTCCTGCTGACAGACTGGCAAAAATCTATGTGGATGAAATTGTGGCTCGACATGGTGTTCCTTTGAACATCATTTCTGACAGAGATGCTCGTTTCACGTCTCATTTTTGGAGAACCATGCAATCTGCTATGGGGACCCAACTTAATCTGAGCACGGCTTATCATCCGCAAACGGATGGTCAATCTGAAAGAACAATCCAGACTTTGGAGGATATGCTTAGAGCTTGTGTGATCGATTTTGGTGGTAGTTGGGATTCACATCTTAAGTTGATTGAATTCTCCTACAACAACAGTTATCACACCAGCATCAAAATGGCTCCTTTCGAGGCTCTCTATGGTCAAAAATGTCGTTCACCAGTCTGCTGGAATGAGATTGGAGAGGCTCAACTTACTGGACCTGCCCTCATTTTAGAGACTACTGACAAGATCAAGAAAGTTTGTGATAACCTTCAGACAGCTAGAAGCCGTCAAAAGAGTTACGCGGATCCAAAACGCAAACCCTTGGAATTTCAAGTCGGTGATCGAGTATTACTTAAGGTCTCACCTTGGAAAGGTGTGATCAGATTTGGAAAGAAAGGAAAACTTGCACCTAGATACGTTGGACCATTCAAGATCGTCGAAAGAATCGGAAAGGTAGCCTACAGACTTGAGTTACCTCCTGAACTTGGAAATGTTCATCCAACTTTTCACGTGTCCAATCTCAAGAGGTGTTTAGCTAATGAGAACCTCCACGTACCACTTGACGAAATTCGTGTTGGCAAAACACTGAAATTTGTTGAGAAGCCAGTGGAAATCATGGAACGTGAAGTCAAGTGGCTCAAACGCAAGCGCGTTCCTTTGGTCAAAGTTTGCTGGGAAGCTAAACGTGGACCCGAGTTTACTTGGGAACGCGAAGATCAAATGAAGGCGAAATATCCGCATCTTTTCCCACGAGTTTCCTCTAAATAAATTTCGGGACGAAATTTCCACAAGTAGGGGAGACTGTAACATCCGTGCTTGTAATCATTATGAACAGTTCTATTATCAATAAAACAATGTTATTTGATCCCAATGTTAGTTTGGTTGTGTTTTACATTTTTCATGTTTTGACTTTTATTAAATTCCAAACTCTACATCGCTTTCTGGAGAGTTATACGCAAACTGATGCGTAAACGTAATCAGTTTAATGAGACAAACACTCCGGAACATCAGCATATACTTAACATACCTTAAATAACCTTTACATAACTTAGAAATAAGTTTTGAAGGCTTTGGTATGGCAAAAACAAGTTAATTCGACTACAGGGACTAAACTTGACAAACTGCGAAAGTATGCCAATTTGAACTGTGACGAACATTCCTGAACATGACCATAAGTTAAACACACCTTAAATATCCTTTACATAGCTTAGAAATAGGCTTTGACAGGTTCGGTGTGCTAAAATAAACTTTTGGGCCATTCAGGGACTAAAAGTGTCAAAAAGTGCATAAGTTTGCATTTTCGCGCATAACTCACGTTCTGAATACATCCGGACATCCAAAAATTTATGTAAGCACTAAAATATTTTATTTTAGTGTTTGGCATAAGAAAAATTCATTCGTTGCGTCATTTGGATCGTTTTTCGCGCTTGTGCGCATTCCGTCGTAATTAAGCGAACATCGCGTTCGTACGACCAAACGAACTGACATCCGACAAATTTTTGAGCATGTTTCATGTCCACAATGTTTAGGCATCATTTTAGGGCCTTAAATTTGGCTTTACGGGCCTTAGAAGTGTCGGGAATGGCCTTAAACACGTGCAGGGACTGAAACTGTAATTTCTGAAACTTGGTTTCTGATCAAAAGCTCCAGGCGGCCCGCCTGAGCTTTGTCTGATCCTGAAGCGGGCCGCATCAGCACTTCAGATCACCCAAGGGTCAAGTTTCAGCTGATTAAAGCTTTTAAACACCCTCCAAAGGTCAAGTGCCACTTGTTAAACTCCTATGGTGGCCAAAAATCAGTACCACAACATTGTGACAAGTGTACGGGCTAGATCATTCCCTCTTCTCCAAGAAACGATCTTAACGGTTACCCGAAAACTATAAATACCCATTCACCCCCATTGCAAAACCCACTAGAATCTGATCAATTGTGCTCTAAGTTGAAACCTTTGTTTCATACCTGAGCTATTTTGATCTAGATTAGCATTCGGGGACCCTTCGTAAGTATTCTTTCGTTCTTTTATTGCTTTTCGAGTCTTTTCGAGTCTGAAAGTCAAACTTTGTTTGACTTTCTGCGTTGACCAGTTTATGGTCAATGCGAAGTTCGTATGAACTTCGCAACGTGATTGTAATCACGATGGTTATAGTCCTTTGGGACTATGCCTACTGATTACCACGTTGTCTAGGGTCGTAAGGGTAAGCGATCTAATAAATCGCTTATACCTTCGAACCCGACCCATTTGGTCGATCATTAGGATCCGACCAAACACATTAGGTGACCATAGTATATAGGGAATAACCTTCCGAGGTTATACCTTATGATCGCTTCGTTTAAGTAGTTGTATGATAGGTAGTTTATATGCCTTAGGTAAATTACCAAAATACCCCTTTGATGCCAAAATTCGTTTTAAACATATGTAACATAACTTTTGACATCTAAACTGATTTGACAACCATATTAGACATGTTAAGGCATATTTTACTTGTCATAGGACTAGTTAGGCGTTCCGAACGCGTTTCACGCGAACGACGCGTTAAAGTATCATAAGCTACCTAAACGGGTCGTAATGGGTCACAAACACTTAGGTTAAGTTTCGTTTTAGTATGTGGGCTTTGTTAAATCATATTACATGAGTTCTCATACTCATTTGGTTTACGAACCCTCATTCTATCCGATCTTCCGATTTAGGTCCGGTTTATTAACATAGTTACCTATATTAGGTGCCGTTTGATTCCGTGATCTCTAGCATTGCTTGGTGGTTATCTTAGGACTTCTGAGCAGTCTCAAGTGAGTACATAGACCCCTCTTTTACTGTTTTCCAAACTGTTTTGGGGTGAAACACATGTGCCTACTCGTTACTTTCGTGCTTTCCTGTTTTCACATCATATACCTGCTATGTTTGTTAGTACATTATAGTACATGATTTCATTACATTTCATGCTATGTATGTCCATTGTGAGCATACTTAGTACATTGTTTTACATTACATTTCTGCTATGTATGTTAACTGATAGCATGCTAGCACATTGATTTACATGACTTTTCTGCTTTGTATGTTAACTTAGCATACTTAGTGCATTGTTTTCATATAACATGTTCACTTTTGCTATGACATTTGGTTTGCACAAACGAGACTATTATACATTCATTAACATTAGCTACGCCGCTCGGTAGTAAGTACTTGTACCATAGGAGTTGACAAATCCCATTCCTGACATCCCAGGTTTGTTTGGATGTAAGGAATGACTGAATCCGAAAACATTTCTTTTGATAACCTTGACTGAAAGGGTTATCCGACTGTCTCAAGGCTTGAATGTATGCGTTAACTTACCACATAAATGTTTGTATCAATGTAACATGCATTACTTTGCAAAACATAACTTTTTGATATATTCAAAATACTTTGCTTTGTACATTTCTACATTTGGACTATATGGCAATACTTTACTTACAATACATAACATTTGATACACATTACTTGACTACTGTTGGACTTATAAACATTTGACATGGTTTATACAAGGACTTTTGACTATTGGTTTAAACATAGACTTTATACATTGGTGGTTTGTTTAAGTGATTTAAGTAACGAGGCGTGTGTAATATGATACAAGCATGGTGGATACGCCGCTAGTACTTCCTATATATAAGTGTTTGTATGATATTACATATCGTAGCGTTATTTGAATCATTTCAGTTTGAGACATATAACATTTTATACAAATAACATACTTTTCACAAGACATTGATTTACAAAACAACTTATCTTATACAAACTCATTTTTTTTACTTGGTTATTTATTTAACCATACATTATTCTCTTATTTATACATATCATCTGAACTTATTGTTTTTCAAGCGATTTACAAAACAAATCAAAGTACAAGGTTCATGACTAAACATTTTCTTAAACTGAAGTCGTGAATCTTATTTTCACAAAACCTATGTATCTCACAGGCATTTTTATGCTGACGTACCTATTTTCACATGTGTTTTCAGGAGCTTTTCCATAGGATGATGATCGTGACACTAGGGCGGACCTGTGCCTTAGAGACTTAAAAATGGAGATAGACTTTGTTTAATTATGTTATAAACTCTTTATTTACTGTTTAAGACAATGTAACTCGTATGTTGATAAATAAAATACAACTTTGAATGCCATGGTTATGAAACAATTAATTCTGTTACAACACTCCCCGACGTTTTCCGCCACTTCTTGAATGCTATACGTGGTCGGGTGTGACACACTTGGAGGCTTGGCGAAGACACTCATATCCCACAATCGAAACGACTCACCAAAATAGGGGTGATTCCCACATTTGGTGATGACTTTCATTCAGCTATACTTAATATCTTGTATGAAATTTACCCTCAAGTTAGGACTGACATCCATATCTTGATGGAAATTTCCACTTCATATTCTAGTGGACCCTTATCGTTTGATAAGTACCAACCTCACTAGGGCACGATGTTACCAAGTTAGGGGTGAAACCCGCATCTTGATAACTAGTCCCACTCTTCGATTTTCAATCTAGCCAAAGTTTCGATTTCCCAATCAACTAGGGACGTGTAGTAACTGGAAGGATAAATACCGTTAATCGCTCCTCGACGAGAGTATTTGTCGATTAGACTAAATCACGTTTCCCTAACTCGAAAGGATTTCGATTTACTTTGGAATAGTCTTAGTTACATTCCGTGACAATCCAATTTTTACGTTAAACCTCTTTTATGCTATCTCAATTTCAATGTGTTTTACATTTGTACGTTATTTCATTTCGACGTTGGAGACACGAATCGCACTATCCTCGCAATCTAAAACAATAATAATCTCTCATGAACAAATTAAATTTACAATGCTTTCATTATTCTTGTTACACTATGTGAAATTCTTGTTATGCTATGTGAAATTATTTGAACATTATGTACTATGTGATGCATTCATGAAAACAAATTTCTTTAAACAAAACATGATGATCAAGTCTCATCCACTCCATTATTTTAAATCACTAGATGTCTTCCAGCCGTCTTTCAAACTCGACCAAGAGGTCTAAGACCGGTTCCAAGAAGAAGATGTTAGCATTCATGGCTACTCAGATGGCACGTGTAATTCCCGAAATTGTCAGCAAGATCAACACAACCTCTACCCCTAACTCCTCAGTCGACTCTAAGGCTGACCAACCCAAGCCTGTTTCCTTTAACTTCAAGCACTTCTCAGCCTGTAACCCAAAACCCATCACTGGAAATGATGGTGTGACAGCGATGCTTGAGTGGTTTGGCAGCATTGAGGTTACATTTATTAACAGTGAATGCCCTGAAACATATTAGTAACTTGTATGTGTTATTCATGTTGGATATGAGCACGTTTAAACATTTTATTATTATGCTATGTATCCAAACTTGTATGCTCGCCAACATTATTGTTGATCATTATTTTAATACATGTTGCAGGTTGATTAGACGAAGTGGTGAACAAATCACGTTAGGATGGACATAGAAACACGATTAATAATAATTAATTAATTACCATGTTCTGCTTTAATTTGTCTTTGTTTGGAACAATGTATTTACTTTAGTCATTTATGAAATTTTGATTTAATTATATTGTCACAATTAGTGTTATGATGCTTTGAACGATTTGTTTTCGTCTCACTCCGATGTTTCCGCCATCGGTTGGGGTGTGACAGGCATGCTAGCCCAACACCTCAACTTCAAATGATCATCAGTATCTACATAACTATCATCCATGATCCACCGTGACTTCACCTTCGATCCTAACCCTTTCGATGAAATATTCCCAAATTCTTCCTTCATTTCCTGAATCATAGTTTTGAAAGACATTTGTAGCTTCAATTTTAATCACACAACAAACGGTTGACCTTCTTAATTGACCACATAAACACATATATTCAACAAACTCAGGCCTCAAAAAAGAAGATTGATCTAGTTCACCTGATATTATGATAAATCATACGTGTAGCAAAACAAAACAAAACAAAACATCAGCACCGGTATAAACCATAGAACATATTGAGAAATAAATGAGAATGGAAATGAAATTAGGGTTATGGTGGAGAAGATTATTAAATTAATGATGGGAATTTTGACTGGACGGAATCAACAGGTTTTAAAATGGTTTGTTAAATGTCCGAAAGTTTGATGATGAAGATTTTATGAAGATGAAGAGGCAACGGGGTGAAGAAGGGGCAACGGGGTAATGATTTGAATGGGTGAAGAAGGGGCGGCGGTGATGGTGGTGGTTGTGGAGAGATTTGATGATGAAAATGAAGATTTTATGAAGATGAAGAAGGTTGGGAGATCTGGATGAAATGGTGGGTTTTTATTATCTTGAGTAAATTAGATATTTTTTTATTTTTTCAATATAAAAAAAAGAATGGATCAAAATGGCAATTTGAAAAATTTTAATTGAAAATCCCAAAAATACCCCTGGTTAAAAATGGGGTTTTTGGATGGAGTTAGACAATGTGATCAAAATGGCAACAAAAGGGAAAAGTCAGGAACCCAGAGGAGAAAAAAACTATTTGGAGAAAAAAACTATTTGGAGAAAAAAACTATTTGGACTAAAATGGCAAATTTAGACAAACCTCAGGGACTAAAATGACAATTTACTCAACTAGCAAATTTGAAATATCCCTTATTATTTATATATTTTTTTGGAACAACGAATATTATTGAGGCACGACTAGCAAGAAGCTAGGTGGTAAAACATAAAAAAGATTTTACATAAACAATATAGTGATTTTTATCCATTTTATCCAATTGAGTTTGCTCTAACTAGTTCTAAGCGAATACCATATGAAAAAAAAATGAACCACCTTGTCGAACAGAAGCCCAATAGTATACTTTTTATTCGAAAATGCTACCTCGTTCCTTAATCTCCAGATATTCCACCACGAAGTAAAGATCTCCGCCAGCAAAGGTCGTTTGGATCCGAAAAACCGGACATTGGTCATCCAACCGGCGAGAGTGTCACACCCCAACCGATAGCGGAAACATCAGAGTGAGACGAAAACGAGATTGCTCATTACTCATAACACTAAATTGCGATAAGTATTTAATAAATTTCATTCCATTGTGAAAAGAATCAATTAAATTGTTTAAAATCAAATACAACAAATTGAAATGAAAGAATTACATTACAACAAGTATATATAAACTCAAAGATGTTTTTCTAGGCATCCTACTAAGTTTTGTGCATCAACAACATCATCATAAACCTGCAACATGTTTTAAAAGAATAGTTCAATACAAAAGTATTGGCGAGTACACAAGTTTTAGATACATAGCGTAAGTATAAAAGAGTTTCTCAATCCAACATGACAATTTTGCATACAAGGTTGAACTAGCATGCATAACTAAAAGTCAAACCCGAGTGTCCACAAGAATAATGTGCATCCCTCGCCACCAAAGTGAATGAGACCGTTATGTATAATAATGTGCATCTCTTGACACCTAAGTAATCGAGACCGTAAAATGTTAACTTAACAATACCCCGTCGGGTGGTGTGCTACTACTATAACGCTATATTGTTAAGGTGGACTAGCTAAGTAAATGACAAATAGAGTGTATGTATGTATTCTAGCATAACAACCTAAGCATAACAAATAGCATGTGTGGTGGATTGAGTGATTGAATATGTTTGTGTGAATTGTGTATTTTAATAAGTAAAACATTTTACACCCAAAAGTGCGTTAAAGCGTAAAAAGGGTCAAGTGTACTCACAGTATTGCACATGCTTTCCGATTATCCGTGAGTGACGAGTTGTTTGTGAATAAGGATTCAATGGTAAGGTTACATGATGTTTAGTGTCACACCCCCAAAATACCACCTAGGGAAAGTCCCAGTTAGGCGTGTGACGTACCAACAACGAGCCACTAATTACCTTGAACCCATACAAGTTTCAAAATAAAATCCTCAATTTTTAATGAAAAATACCATTAACGAGTTTAAATGAAAACCACATGTTCAGCGGAAGCAAATAGTAAACCAAAGTTAATTGTTCCAAACCAATGTATAGTATTAATAGTTTAAACATATGGATCCCTCCAGTCGACCCATGACCACTCCAGCTATTCCAGACAGCAGGTTCCAATCCAAGACATCTAACGACCTGCGAGCATGCAACAAGTGTATCAGACAAAGCTGGCGAGTTCACAGTTTAAGAAAACGTTTTGTTACCAGTTGTATGTAAAACAGTTCACTGACAAATGCAAGTAATATTGTTAATATCTCAATTCCGAACAAGACGGCTCCTGATGTACATGACTGCCCTATCCCACGTACTCCTATCTAGTACTGGGCCCGACTGGGTCATTAGTTCACATCCGTCCTATCCAGGAGCGGTGTGAGGGTGCCAAACCTAAGTAGCGCTACCAACTAATACCCGAATAAGGGACTTACAAAAATGATAGGTGAGAATATTAACCAATATACCCGTTTTTACCCAAACCACTGACTGTCCCCAACCACTGGGACGCATGCTCGAATGTAGTGAACTCACCTTGGTTTGCTCGGTAAGATTAATTACTTGTTATCAATTGATCAAGCACGTCCTAGCATAGTGTATCAATACAATCAGTTTCGTATTCGCATTGAGCCACATACTTTTATCACATATTACACAAGTTGCCATCAAGGATTATGCACATAATGATACGCATTATAACAGTTAACTACGTCATACATTAGCTAAGTTATTACTGTTTATCCACATAACAGATTTTCGCACCACACACAAGCTAACTTCCCAAGCCCAAGTTCCAACTACCCTTAACAAATTATAGTGTGGGGGTGCGGCCCACTTAGCTCATATCGGCCCAAGGTGTAATTGTGTGATCCGATTAATCTATTGTTTAGTTCTTAATACCCATTCTCTTCTCATAATCCCAACCGCTCAGTTTTATTTATTTTCTATGTACACATCATCAAAGAATGGCATTAACATAACACACCCTCATGATTTGAACCGAATTGACTAAAACAATCACATCATAATATTACTAACCGTCATTACTGATTCACGCATTAACAAAACATCAGTATTTTCATTGCAGTCTTTATGTATTAATCACTAACCAATCATAATCATTAGTCACAAGCACCTCCTAAACATAATGGCAACTTATCCCTCGTAACTCACATAAACCTAAGACATCATCATGTGATTGTCAACTTTAGGTTGACATAATATTCAATCCTTTTTACACTTTCTGACAACATTATCATTGTACCATACTGTTTGATTATCTCAATCACATGGAGCCGCCATTTTATTTATTTATTTATTTATTTAAGGCATCATCATTATTAGGCCATATGCCTTCAATTTCATTGGACCTTAAAGACTACTGATATATATCAACTTGGTTATTTGTGTGAATTCAATGGATCACTATAATTTGACCAAGCAGTTCGAGATATCAAACAATCACATATTGTCAGCATATCAATGTTTAATCTGACCATTTATAATCACCAATTGTCAACATATAACATATGACTTTTACTAGTTCCTTATCTATCAACATATAGTGTGTGATCATTCATCATCGCATAATATCATCATACAATCTCTATATGTCATAGTGCAAACACAATCCTGATCAATCAAGAATCAACATCACATAACAACAAAAGCCGAGAACAATCGTACTAACCGGAGGTTCCATCGAACAGACAAATGCTTCAAAGGGGGGAGGAGGTCTACTGCCGCACACACTTGGGGGGTAGGGTTTTGGTTGTGTTTGATTTATCAAGTTACGTACCTAAATGTGTGTGTATATATTCTAAGGTTGTTAGCCGGCCCCAACCCATGATTTATTTGGACTCCGGCCCAACATAGATTAAATGTACGAAGGTGGAGTATTTGGGTTTCGGTGTGCGTATATATATATAACGACTCACATAGGCCGGCCCAATATATAAACCTTGATTGGGCTAGAACAGTTCAGCCCGGGGTTAACCCGTGTGTGTGTTTCGAGTGGGTTTGTGGCCCAATATGCCTCGTGCAGCTCGCGGCCCAAACAGGTTAGTCCCCTAAATTGACTAAACGACACCTAGAAACGTTTAACGATTCCTTGCAGTTAATCAGTCAAACTCACGTACACATACTCAAGCACGTTATACATTTAGCAATTACGTTACAGTCAAAAGTGTTTATTAATTTGCATCATCGCAAGAGACCTGAAGAAGAGATAATAAGAAAACAGGATCACGTGACCTTAGAAGTTCGGGTTGTCACATCATCCCCAACTTGAAAGAAATTTCGTCCCGAAATTTAATAAGTGAGCACAGGGGAGTGAAGTGATAACCAAGATGGCTGCAGATTTTTCCTCATGTGCCACATCATCCCCAACTTGAAACGGAATTTCGTCCCGAAATTCTCCCGCAGTACCAGAATTAGATTGATTATTAGGGAAAAAGTTGAGGATACTTGAGTTTCGTCTAATCCTCCCGCTCCCACGTGAACTCCGGTCCACGCCTTGAGTTCCAACGAACTCTTGCAATCGGGATTCAACCATGCTAACGAATCTTGATATTTTAGTCTATGATTTCAGTAGATCCCTCAACAACTACAACATGTTATTAACTTCAGACTCGACTAAGGGTAGCACGAGCATTTCATCGAGCAAACATTGCCTTAGATTCGAGACATAGATGATGTCATACACGTTATCTAGTTCGTCAGGTAACTCGAGTTTGTAGGCGGCGTGACCAATTCTTTCCCGAATTCCGAATAACTCACCATAACGTAAATTAAGTTTGCCACGTTTCCCAAGCGTACCACACCCTCCCAGGGTGAGATTTTTAACATGATACGACCATCTACAGCGAACTCCCAGTGTTTCCTAAGCTTATCGTCCTTCCTGACAGTCACTCGACGTCGCCAACCAATTTCCAATCCAAGCAATCTTCCCAAGAATTTCGAGTACAAGTCCTGGACCCGTGTTTAGGTGGTCATCCACCTCAATCCACGAAGAGGTTGGCATTATCATCCAAACAATACCCCAAATAGGGCTGTTCGAATACTAGAAGGGTAACAGCTACGGCAGAACTCAGACAAAAGTATACGTCCTTTCAATTTACACCAAGTTAATCTCACACATGCTCGCAGTGTGTCTTCGAGTGTCAGGGGGGGTTTGTTTACTCAAACCGTCGTCCTATGATGATAAGTAATGCTCATGTCTATACGTGGGTCAAGGATGTTGTGTATCGCTTGTCATAAATCGGGTATAGCTTAAAATAGGAGGTCATAGGAGTTGGCACTTCGTGCCTATAAACCGCCTCCCTCAGATGAACATTCGCAAGCTGTGAAGGCTCATCAGTTCCTTGCTTGTAAGCAAGTGGGTTAGTAACGTGAGACAGCCAAGGATCACCTAGGTAATATTGTTTCCGCTTTGAGGTGTAAGTAATCTAGTGACAGAATCCATGTCCATCTGTTCTCATTCCATATAGATGTTTCTAGTTGTTGATACTTCACCTTGACTTTCCCACAAGTCAATCTTCAATTGCATATACGCATAGCTAGGTGGGCCTTCATGCCCGATTACCAGTGCAAGATGTAGGGATCCTAATATCTCTCATCATAATCCAGACGAGTAGAATGTTGAGGCCGGTGTGCTTTGTTCAACACAAGTTTCCCCCAGTTGCCGTGCAATGAGACCCATCTCCGTTCCATGAGGTAGCGAATATCGTCCGGCCTGTCAATGGTTGCCTTTCCATGCCCCACAGAGGTTTAACTTGCAGATTCTGTTCCTTTCAGTTCTCCATTTTGAACAGAGCGAGTCTGATCGAGTAAGTTCGAGTCGATAATGAGTTGCAAAGCTCGTGCGCGTTCAAGTTTCACAGTCGTAATCATCCAAAAGTTCCATCCAGCGATGCTACTACATGTTTAGCTCTTCTGATCATAGGTACACGGGAGGCCCTTGTGATCGGTCTAAGTAACACATTTGGTACCGTCCAAGTAATGCCTCCAATTTTAACTCCAAAGACTACGGTTTCCACCGCAGGTCGTGACTCGTGTAGTTCTTCCTGTAAATCCACCACATGGGCCATATCCTTCTCATGTTGCATCGATGTGTAATTGGGACTTCGATTCGAACTATCATAGTATACCACTAGATCACCCGTGCCCTCGGGTAAAGACGATACTCGGTACATTGTGGTGTTGAGTTTCAAAAGCTTGAAGAGACGTTCTCCTATTCCGTCTCCCACGGATACACAGTATATTGATGAGTTAAAGAGGTTAGAGCTACACAATCTTTGAAAATCCTGCGATGAATCCGCGATGGTATTTTGTGAAACCAAGGGTCTGCCATACCCTCAAAGGGATCCTTGATGTCGATCAGGTTCTAACAGAATGGATATTAGCGAGATCCACGTGTATTCCCTCTTCGTTGGCTACGCGACCAAAAAGCGTATGTACCTCTAGAATCCAGAAGTTACTCCCAACGAGACTTCGCGTGTAGTGGCTCCTCCTACGGAAGTTCTAAAATAGGATGCAAATGCCGCCCATGGTGTTCCTTCCTCATGGAAATGATTCAAGCCGTCCTCCAGGAACACGGTCGATTCATGTGATCCATAAAGCTGCCGATGTGTTGTCTATCCCAAATGGTCATGGAATAATTCCTCCTGTGTCTCCTGGAAATGGCCGTGTTGCATCCAATATACCGTTTTTAGTAACGTCCTCCCCTTGGACTCCCATCTGATGTTAGTTCGTTCGGTAATCAGTCTTCGAATAGGGGCTTGACCCTTGCAACTGGTCAACAGGTTGTCAACACATGATTGAAACAAACGGTTCTGGACTATCACCTTGAGAAGTTCTCAATAGTCAATACACATATAAAAAGGCCCACTTTCCCTAATATGACTGGGGCTCCCCCAAGGCGAAGGAATAGGTCCAACCACACTCCTGTCCAACAGTTCCTGTAATTGATATGACAGTTCCTGCGACCCTCCTGGTGCAAAACGGTGAAGAGTACGAGTAATCAAGGCTGCCTCTGGTGTGAGATCAAACTGAGATTCTACCTAACAGTTGTGAAAGTAACCTTGAAAGTTCCTTGGGCAGTACACCGGGATAAATCTCGAACAATTGGTGGATCCTCGATCCCCTTTTTCCTTAGCTTCACGTCGGTAATGGATGTTATCGTAACAGGGTAATCCCTCCGTGGACACTTCTGGGCCCTCATTGCTGGAATGATGCTAATCTCTACATTATTCGGACACCTTAGAGCAGGCAAACACTAACTACTGAGTCAAAACCATCAAGGATAGTAGTAGGAAGGTCGATGTCGTACACTTGTCCCACAAGGTCGATTTTGCATTCCAACAAACATATGAGGTTTCAATTGACTTGCCATCAGTCGATTCCACAACAGGTTGGTTTCAAGAAGCATCAGGGTTAAACGAAACAAGAACGAGGCGTTTAGTTACCAAGAATGTGCAGGCCACCGTGTTGCTATAATCCTGGCATCGCTCATGCCAATCCTAAATGCCCTTCCACGAACCTCATTTCCAGTGTTGTTGTTCTCGTTACAAGAATTTCCAATTCTACCGTCGTTCCCTCGGTTGTTGTCGTCTTGTTCCAACAGCAGCCAATCCACGTCGTAGGCATCTCCATCTCTATGCTGTAGGCTACCATTACGAGCCCCTTGATGTTACCATGACTGTTGCCTCTGATGTCATTACTTGAAACGAAGCCTTACGATCTTTCTCTAACCAAGTCCATCTGCTCACCTTCTGTGCCACGTACTAACGTGCTACTTACTGTGCCGGTAGTCTCACCTTTCACACTATAATTAGTTGTCATTGCATATATCCTGGTTGATTCGTAAGGATTTGATTGAAGTCAATTCGTTGGTGTTCGTTGCCGGTAATCAGGGTCGTCCGAATACTGAAGTCGGCAATATACTATGCTCATCCTCTTGTCCATTGACCCGGCAAGTTGATTGAGTATTACACGGTATGTTGCGAGAGTGTTACAGGAGTGATCACACTTCGGGTTCTAATACGTCAGTACATTGAGTTCCAGCAGAGAAAGATGAGTGAAAAGGAGTATGGATTAATCATTAACGTTGCGACATCCAACCCAGGGACGTTCGTACAAGCACCTAGCATTCTACACGGTTCGCTAGGCGTTCAGATGAGTGTTCAGGTGATACTCGATAGCATCGAGATTTCGTAAGAATTCAGAAGGGAGTGAGAAGATCACGCTCAAATAGGAGACAATCACTGCTACGACTCCTAAAGATTTGTTATGTTTCACACTATTCGAATACGGAACAGAACCCCTTTTCCACTTGTTAAGGCTCACTGGGACTCGCATGCACCCCACATTATTATTATGTGTGCACCCACAATAATATTGTGATTTGCATGCTCATCTCAGCTCCTCCTAACTCATGTCAAATGATTCCACAAACTTGAGTAGCAATCAAAGAGCATCACGAAACGTAAGTCATGAATGTTTAGGGAAATGCCACCCTATCAGTCACATAACACATGCAAGTAATACATGAATTCATACTGTTATTCTAAACGTGCAATCACATACAATATCATATGTAAGCGTTCACTAGTTATGCAGTACCATGAGTATATGAGAGACGAACCTTGCAATCTGGAACTGAGTGTCATGGTCGTATTCAGAACTTGTTCGGTTATAGTCTGGTTTTATAAAAGCGTTTTAAAACCAAGTTCACTATAACCAGTGGCTCTGATACCAAACTGTCACACCCCCAAAATACCACCTAGGGAAAGTCCCAGTTAGGCGTGTGACGTACCAACAACGAGCCACTAATTACCTTGAACCCATACAAGTTTCAAAATAAAATCCTCAATTTTTAATGAAAAATACCATTAACGAGTTTAAATGAAAACCACATGTTCAGCGGAAGCAAATAGTAAACCAAAGTTAATTGTTCCAAACCAATGTATAGTATTAATAGTTTAAACATATGGATCCCTCCAGTCGACCCATGACCACTCCAGCTATTCCAGACAGCAGGTTCCAATCCAAGACATCTAACGACCTGCGAGCATGCAACAAGTGTATCAGACAAAGCTGGCGAGTTCACAGTTTAAGAAAACGTTTTGTTACCAGTTGTATGTAAAACAGTTCACTGACAAATGCAAGTAATATTGTTAATATCTCAATTCCGAACAAGACGGCTCCTGATGTACATGACTGCCCTATCCCACGTACTCCTATCTAGTACTGGGCCCGACTGGGTCATTAGTTCACATCCGTCCTATCCAGGAGCGGTGTGAGGGTGCCAAACCTAAGTAGCGCTACCAACTAATACTCGAATAAGGGACTTACAAAAATGATAGGTGAGAATATTAACCAATATACCCGTTTTTACCCAAACCACTGACTGTCCCCAACCACTGGGACGCATGCTCGAATGTAGTGAACTCACCTTGGTTTGCTCGGTAAGATTAATTACTTGTTATCAATTGATCAAGCACGTCCTAGCATAGTGTATCAATACAATCAGTTTCGTATTCGCATTGAGCCACATACTTTTATCACATATTACACAAGTTGCCATCAAGGATTATGCACATAATGATACGCATTATAACAGTTAACTACGTCATACATTAGCCAAGTTATTACTGTTTATCCACATAACAGATTTTCGCACCACACACAAGCTAACTTCCCAAGCCCAAGTTCTAACTACCCTTAACAAATTATAGTGTGGGGGTGCGGCCCACTTAGCTCATATCGGCCCAAGGTGTAATTGTGTGATCCGATTAATCTATTGTTTAGTTCTTAATACCCATTCTCTTCTCATAATCCCAACCGCTCAGTTTTATTTATTTTCTATGTACACATCATCAAAGAATGGCATTAACATAACACACCCTCATGATTTGAACCGAATTGACTAAAACAATCACATCATAATATTACTAACCGTCATTACTGATTCACGCATTAACAAAACATCAGTATTTTCATTGCAGTCTTTATGTATTAATCACTAACCAATCATAATCATTAGTCACAAGCACCTCCTAAACATAATGGCAACTTATCCCTCGTAACTCACATAAACCTAAGACATCATCATGTGATTGTCAACTTTAGGTTGACATAATATTCAATCCTTTTTACACTTTCTGACAACATTATCATTGTACCATACTGTTTGATTATCTCAATCACATGGAGCCGCCATTTTATTTATTTATTTATTTATTTAAGGCATCATCATTATTAGGCCATATGCCTTCAATTTCATTGGACCTTAAAGACTACTGATATATATCAACTTGGTTATTTGTGTGAATTCAATGGATCACTATAATTTGACCAAGCAGTTCGAGATATCAAACAATCACATATTGTCAGCATATCAATGTTTAATCTGACCATTTATAATCACCAATTGTCAACATATAACATATGACTTTTACTAGTTCCTTATCTATCAACATATAGTGTGTGATCATTCATCATCGCATAATATCATCATACAATCTCTATATGTCATAGTGCAAACACAATCCTGATCAATCAAGAATCAACATCACATAACAACAAAAGCCGAGAACAATCGTACTAACCGGAGGTTCCATCGAACAGACAAATGCTTCAAAGGGGGGAGGAGGTCTACTGCCGCACACACTTGGGGGGTAGGGTTTTGGTTGTGTTTGATTTATCAAGTTACGTACCTAAATGTGTGTGTATATATTCTAAGGTTGTTAGCCGGCCCCAACCCATGATTTATTTGGACTCCGGCCCAACATAGATTAAATGTACGAAGGTGGAGTATTTGGGTTTCGGTGTGCGTATATATATATAACGACTCACATAGGCCGGCCCAATATATAAACCTTGATTGGGCTAGAACAGTTCAGCCCGGGGTTAACCCGTGTGTGTGTTTCGAGTGGGTTTGTGGCCCAATATGCCTCGTGCAGCTCGCGGCCCAAACAGGTTAGTCCCCTAAATTGACTAAACGACACCTAGAAACGTTTAACGATTCCTTGCAGTTAATCAGTCAAACTCACGTACACATACTCAAGCACGTTATACATTTAGCAATTACGTTACAGTCAAAAGTGTTTATTAATTTGCATCATCGCAAGAGACCTGAAGAAGAGATAATAAGAAAACAGGATCACGTGACCTTAGAAGTTCGGGTTGTCACATTTAGGAAGTGGTAAGATTCGGGATTTAGAATTTAACGTATCAAAAGTATGTATATAAAGTATTATCTAGTTCCAAGTACTCGTTTATGACACTATGCTATGTGTGGTTTCATGGGTCCCAAATTGCCCATTAGAATCAATAACAAGTGACTTAGAATCTTAGATATGATAGCCTAAGTTTGTGACGAATAATCATGACTTGATTACTATCACAAAATCAGCCATGTTCTTATATATATATATATATATATATATATATATGTATGTATGTATGTATGTATGTATGTATTTATATAGTTATGACATCTTCCTAAAACTAAGTCCAATCATAGATAACATGTGGTATCATGTATGTCAAGCTTAGAGGTTGAAACTTCATTATGATTCACCACTACACAAACCATCACAAGGATGGTTCGGAGGGTCATGAATGACAAGAAATAAATCTAACTATCATAAGCTCAAGTGACCAAGTACTCTCTAACCCGGGTGTGCCAACAAATCATGAAAAGAATTAACTAAGTGGGGGAGGCTAGACGGGGCTAAGGTACTTTGATACTAGTAAATCACTTGAGTGTTTATACACAAGGCTCAAAATGAAGGAGTGGAACTTGTGTTGGAAAGCCCAAGCTCCCATTGTTCACACTTAACAAGTCACAAGTTCATCATATGAACGATGATGACTTGTGCTTGCTTTCATCACTTGATTTTGTTATGTATAAACATAAATATAAAGAGTTGTTGAACTCATAACTTTGATGAAAATCACCTCAAAAAATTAGAAAATTTGAAAATTCCAAAAACATTGAAAAATGCAAAAAAAAAAAATGAGTTTTGTTGTGAAAAAGAGGAAATGATAGTAGATCAGTTAGACTGTCACAGCATGCTAAAGAAATGGGAAGATAAAATGTGATAAACGGTTTCACTAAAGATGTGACGGTAGGCTCAGCTAGACTAGTAGATTTGCGATAACGATACAAACTTAAATGAAAAAGCCTAGTTCTAGTGGGAAACATGGTCGAAAGCATAGTACTTATTTTTGTCCTTCTTGATTGTGTGCCTACTCAGTAATCGCTGATTGTCGAAAGACATAAAACTGGTTAAGTCTGTGAACTTTCACAACTTTGCTGAAAAGTCGCTGTGATTGTGCATTTTATTTTGCAAAGATTTAAACTTGTTTTATTTCTTTATTTTGTTTAAGCATTGGACATCCTCTGCGTATACGTGAGTATCAACCTGGATGTTATTGCCTAAATGTTCTGCTTTATTTTCTTTGGTGTTTCGTTTAAGCTTTGGACCACCTCTGCGTATACGGAAGTATCGACCTGGTGGTTAAAGCCTAAACAACTTCAACTTGTTTTATTTTTCTTATTTTGTTTAAACATTGGACTTTCTCTGCGTATACGGAAGTATCAACCTGATTGTTAATGTTTAAACATTCTGTTTTGTGTTCGCACAAATCACAGTTGATAAAAGTTTAAAGGCATTACTTGAGTCAGTGTATTGCATGATGAGGGGATATGCTGAGATCGTGGGGTCCATAAGAATTTAGTGCAAAATTAATATACCTTAACGTATCGGTAAGCATTTCGAAAGTTTTTAGATTGAGTTTAAGTGGACAACAATATCGTCAATCAATGTGAATCGTTTAGAACTGAAAATGTTTAAAGCTTAACGGTGCTAGTGATTGGTCACATAAACTGATATGATCCTCTTACACAAACTCACAAAAATATTGTTTGTAAATATTTCTTTATTACATTCCTTTATTTCAAAAATCCAAAAAGATTTTCGGAGTGTTTTAGCATAAACTTTTGAAAAAATACAAAAAGATTTTCGACAACTGATGTTGGAGAGCTGATATTCAAAATTTCAAGTGCTGAACATGATGAACAGGGTTGGGAGTGAGTGCTTAAATGAAAGAATTTATTTTGAGAAAGAAAGTTTGATTAGTTAATCGAGATCATTAATTTGAACTTGATGTAACTATTACTAGTAAGTTTTTCTTATTGATTTAAGTAAAAACTTATATTTTGTTGAGAATTATGTAGGTGATGAGCTGAACAGAATTAAAGCCAGTGTTTGATCTCAAGGTGATAGCTAATTCCAGACAGCGATCCCATCATGATGAAAGGGGGAGTCTGACGAGGTTAGAGCCAAAGAGAAGATACTGGTACATGATAAGAAAGAAAGAAGACCGATCAAGATTGAAGAGTCGTCATGTTAAAGATTCTCACTGAAGATTCCGTCAACATTCAAGGGGGAGTCTGTTGGTGCAGTTGTCTGTCGACTTCATCTTCGTTCGAGTCTCAGATTGTGAAAGAGCCCGAAGATCGGTAAAGACTGAAGAATGAGAAGACTCGATACTTCAGACTCGTCAACATCCGAGGGAGAGTCTCTTAGTGCATCCGTCTGTCGACTTCGTCTTGTATCGAGTCTTATACTAGAATTGTTAGATCAGGACGCGTTGTACGAGAAATAGGGTAGGATTTATGTGTGATTGAGCTAATTTCGTTTGAACATGACAGGTGACACTTTCAAACGAAATTAAGATGTTTAATTTCGTTTGAAGGACACCATGTCACCTTCAAACGAAATCAGGTCCCCTATAAATATCCTACATACGAAATCAGTTGTAACATTCTTGTTTCTGATGCCGAGGTGCTGTCGAAGTGCCTCTGTGCTGTAATCGTTTCAGATATCAATAAACAAGATAGTTAACAGTGAATACAAGCTAAACAAAGACAGAATCAATGAATTCCGCCTCTGATCCTGTCTGAGCACTCTTCTGATCGACTCGTTAGGTCGTTTAACGATCCTACAGTTAAAGTGCTAGATTATATAATTTAGTGTTCTTTATGTACCCTTTTGTGACACTTTTAATTCCCGACACTTAGGAAAGCATACAGGACCATTTAAGCATATTTCTGCATGAAATTAGATTGTTTAAATGCTGATTTTTGCTGAATTTTGCTGAATTCAGCACTTTGGGTGAGTTTTAGGCACTTTCCGGCACTTAAACTATCACTTAGAAAGGCAGTTTTGGTATCCTTACTTTCCTACACACTATACTAGTGCAGTACTTAGTTTCTGGCCTATACTGGGTCTCAAAAACACTGTCTGTCTATGTGTTGTGTTCTGTTAGCATTTTGCTGATTTATCCGCTCACCGTGCTAACTGTACTTAATGCATTCTCTATGCCAATATGCTTGCATGCAGTAATGAAATGACATTATGCAATAAGTGATGCACAAGTAAATATAATGCAGTAATCAGAAAGCAGTTAATTCCAAATTTAGCACAGTCATTAAGCACTAATCATGATTAATTAATTGTACTGATACCTGGATTTTTGACTATTGTCACAAAAGTTATGCTTAAAGTATCTCCGTGGAAGGGGGTTACTCGGTTCAAAAAAAGAGGGAAGTTAAGCCCGAGGTTTATTGGGCCATTTAGAATCATCAAACGAGTTGGTAAAGTCGCATACCGTCTGGAACTACCTGAGGAATTGAGTGGAATTGATAGCACGTTCCACGTATCACATCTCCGAAAGTGTTTAGCCGAAGAGACGGCTTACATCCACTACGACGACATCGAAGTGGATAATAGCTTTAGTTATGCGGTAAGACCGATTGAATTCCAAGTTTGAAAAGTTAAAAGTTTACGAAACAAGAAAATTAACCAAGTAAAGGTCAAATGGGAGCATAGAAAGGGTTCGGATACTACATGGGAATCCGAAGAGAAGATGCGACGTCTCTACCCAACATTATTCGGTACGTATTCCGGTTTCGAGGACGAAACCCCTTTTAAGGGGGCTGGACTTGTAACACCCCGAAAATATAATCTGTTATTATGATTTCAGTTGTGGCAATAAACAAAATAAACTAACTAGGAATAAAAATAACCTAGTTAGTTAAAAATCTTGTAGTAATATGGGAGTTAATTAAAAACACCTAAAATAAAATAAAACTAATAGTTGAGGGGCTAAAGGTGTTAAAAAATTAAACTAGTTTATTAAAAACAAAAATTAAAATCCCAAACACACACTTGTGTGTTTGTCTGGATCGATCAAAACACAGGGGGGCGACCAAACTCTCCATCAAACCCTAGTTCATACAAATTGATCAAATTGAAGTCTCAAATCAGTTCCAAATCGAAATCCAAGCAAATTTCATTGTATGATTCCATCTTGAACTCTAGATGAACATATGAGATTCGAGATTTGAGCTTGCATGATCGTTGTTTGGGTGAATTTGGGATGCAATCATGTCTAGGAATAAACCCTAGCCATTGGTTTGTTGAGTTGTGTTCATCATTATGAAAATTCATAATCACCAATATAGGTTTTTAGTGGGTTTGTAGAAATATGTTAAACACTAGGATTATGATTGTCACCCTAGTGTATTTTGAGCTCTATGAAGTAAATTCAGAATGTTGATGTGAAATTTGACATGAACTTGCCTAATTGATGTTTAATCTTGTCTAAATAATTAGTCATGAACTTGATTGTAAATTGTATGAAATTATGCCCTTTAGGTGCTTGTAGAAATGCCTAAAAGAAAGTTAAATGTTGGAAATTTGAACTAAAACACATACTTGTATATTATGGCGAACTATGTGTTATGTGTTATGAAAAGAGTTCTAAACGATTCGTGGTTGAACTCTATAGGCAAGGAAACCGGAACGTCGAGCGGACAAGCCGGTGGTGATACGCGTTCGAAGGGAGCTCTTTGAAGGTATGTAACCTTGTTTTCGTTACATTATGTTAATTGGATATTGTAGTCGCTCGAAATTGTGTTTTTAAGAAAGGTAGCATTAGTAGAAGTGACGATGATCACTACTTATTTAGACGAGTCAAAACTTGATTAGAATATGTTTGGTTGTCGTCGAAAATGGTGGATTCCATAAATCAGCCAAACGGGTCAAATATATATATGTTAAATAGATATCATGAAAATGTTTTGAATGTCATTTGGCGATTGTGGATCACAAAAGCGTAAAACCATGGAATTGGTAATGATACGCCAATGATCGCAAGCCCTGGAAATGGGTAAATATGTCTCGAGGTCATAAATTATAAGTGGTAGAATTATGATGCGAAACTATACAGGTTGAATAAATAAAATGGAACTATTATCCTTTCGGTCCATAAACTCAACTTTTGACGAGGTAAACATGATAGATGCGTTGGTAATTAAATTACGGACGTGTAGGAAAAAAATCACCTAAAACGGACCATTAGATAAAATGTTATGACTATTTGAAGTTGAGATTTTAAAAAAATTGGTGCTGGGCAGAAATGCAGGATTCAGACCTGCACCTGCTGGAAAAGAGGCTCCTCCGCGGCACGCGGCGGGGAGCAGTAATCCTGGCGCGACACGCGGGGTCGCTCGCTGCACGCGAAAGATCAAAAGGTGTCTGTCACGTGGCGCGACAGACTAAATTCCGAAATTTTATTTTGTTTTTAATTGTTTGATACTAGAACTTGTTTATACATGTTTTAATGTTGTCAAAACTAGTATTTAACGTGGTTTTGACATTAGGTGAAGTTGGTCTCACTCCGGATGGCGGTCAAGCAGGAATCCAAGAATCAAACACAACGTTTTGAAGCTTCCGCGTTAATCTAATTTTGTTTTAGACAATGTTCATTTTGTAAACACTTAACTTAATGTTTAAAATCTATAAACTAGTTAGATAGTTAACTAGAATACTATCACTATGAAAACTTATCATCTTTTCCAAGTTTTTGAAATGATGCATTTGGTTTATAAATGCGTACTTTTATTTAAATATCTTAATTATATGAGACGGTGTTACATGGAAACTTAGGTTTGACATATAGTTACACTAGTTCAGCATATTAGTAACTTGTATGTGTTATTCATGTTGAATATGAGCACGTTTAAACATTTTATTATTATGCTATGTATCCAAACTTGTATGCTCGCCAACATTATTGTTGATGATTATTTTAATACATGTTGCAGGTTGATTAGACAAAGTGGTGAAGAAATCAAGTTAGGATGGACATAGAAACATGCTTAATAATAATCAATTATCATGTTCTGCTTTAATTTGTCTTTGTTTGGAACAATGTATTTACTTTAGTCATTTATGATTTTTTTTTAAATTGTCACAATTAGTGTTATGATGCTTTGAACGATTTGTTTTCGTCTCACTCCGATGTTTCCGCCATCGGTTGGGGTGTGACAGATTGGTATCAGAGCCATAACTATAGGGAATTAGGAAAAGTAGGAATGCTTTTACCTAGTCTATAGTTTAGGAACATATCCTTATTTGTTCTTTAAAACTACTTGCATTCTATCTTGTTGCCTTCTTTCTATTTCTTTGGTCTTTAATATACGTGCCTTTCCTAAGGCAAACACAATACACACTTGGAGGCTTGGCGAAGACACTCATATCCCACAATCGAAACGACTCACCAAAATAGGGGTGATTCCCACATTTGGTGATGACTTTCATTCAGCTATACTTGATATCTTGTATGAAATTTACCCTCAAGTTAGGAGTGACATCCATATCTTGATGGAAATTTCCACTTCATATTCTAGTGGACCCTTATCGTTTGATTAGTACCAACCAAACTAGGGCACGATGTTACCAAGTTAGGGGTGAAACCCGCATCTTGATAACTAGTCCCACTCTTCGATTTTCAATCTAGCCAAAGTTTCGATTTCCCAATCAACTAGGGACGTGTAGTAACTGGAAGGATAAATACCGTTAATCGCTCCTCGACGAGAGTATTTATCGATTAGACTAAATCACGTTTCCCTAACTCGAAAGGATTTCGATTTACTTTGGAATAGTCTTAGTTACATTCCGTGACAATCCAATTTTTACGTTAAACCTCTTTTATGCTATCTCAATTTCAATGTGTTTTACATTTGTACGTTATTTCATTTCGACGTTGGAGACACGAATCGCACTATCCTCGCAATCTAAAACAATAATAATCTCTCATGAACAAATTAAATTTACAATGCTTTCATTATTCTTGTTAAACTATGTGAAATTCTTGTTATGCTATGTGAAATTATTTGAACATTATGTACTATGTGATGCATTCATGAAAACAAATTTCTTTAAACAAAACATGATGATCAAGTCTCATCCACTCCATTATTTTAAATCACTAGATGTCTTCCAACCGTCTTTCAAACTCGACCAAGAGGTCTAAGACCGGTTCCAAGAAGAAGATGTTAGCATTCATGGCTACTCAGATGGCACGTGTAATTCCCGAAATTGTCAGCAAGATCAACACAACCTCTACCCCTAACTCCTCAGTCAACTCTAAGGCTGACCAACCCAAGCCTGTTTCCTTTAACTTCAAGCACTTCTCAGCCTGTAACCCAAAACCCATCACTGGAAATGATGGTGTGACAGCGATGCTTGAGTGGTTTGGCAGCATTGAGGTTACATTTATTAACAGTGAATGCCCTGAAACATATTAGTAACTTGTATGTGTTATTCATGTTGGATATGAGCACGTTTAAACATTTTATTATTATGCTATGTATCCAAACTTGTATGCTCGCCAACATTATTGTTGATCATTATTTTAATACATGTTGCAGGTTGATTAGACGAAGTGGTGAACAAATCACGTTAGGATGGACATAGAAACACGATTAATAATAATTAATTAATTACCATGTTCTGCTTTAATTTGTCTTTGTTTGGAACAATGTATTTACTTTAGTCATTTATGAAATTTTGATTTAATTATATTGTCACAATTAGTGTTATGATGCTTTGAACGATTTGTTTTCGTCTCACTCCGATGTTTCCGCCATCGGTTGGGGTGTGACAGGCATGCTAGCCCAACACCTCAACTTCAAATGATCATCAGTATCTACATAACTATCATCCATGATCCACCGTGACTTCACCTTCGATCCTAACCCTTTCGATGAAATATTCCCAAATTCTTCCTTCATTTCCTGAATCATAGTTTTGAAAGACATTTGTAGCTTCAATTTTAATCACACAACAAACGGTTGAGCTTCTTAATTGACCACATAAACACATATATTCAACAAACTCAGGCCTCAAAAAAGAAGATTGATCTAGTTCACCTGATATTATGATAAATCATACGTGTAGGAAAACAAAACAAAACAAAACATCCGCACCTGTATAAACCATAGAACATATTGAGAAATAAATGAGAATGGAAATGAAATTAGGGTTATGGTGGAGAAGATTATTAAATTAATGATGGGAATTTTGACTAGACGGAATCAACAGGTTTTAAAATGGTTTGTTAAATGTCCGAAAGTTTGATGATGAAGATTTTATGAAGATGAAGAGGCAACGGGGTGAAGAAGGGGCAACGGGGTGATGATTGTGGGGTGAAGAAGGGGCGGCGGTGATGGTGGTGGTTGTGGAGAGATTTGATGATGAAAATGAAGATTTTATGAAGATGAAGAAGGTTGGGAGATCTGGATGAAATGGTGGGTTTTTATTATCTTGAGTAAATTAGATATTTTTTTATTTTTTCAATATAAAAAAAGAATGGATCAAAATGGCAATTTGAAAAATTTTAATTGAAAATCCCAAAAATACCCCTGGTTAAAAATGGGGTTTTTGGATGGAGTTAGACAATGTGATCAAAATGGCAACAAAAGGGAAAAGTCAGGAACCCAGAGGAGAAAAAAACTATTTGGACTAAAATGGAAAATTTAGACAAACCTCAGGGACTAAAATGACAATTTACTCAAGTAGCAAATTTGAAACATCCCTTATTATTTATATATTTTTTTTGGAACAACGAATATTATTGAAGCACGACTAGCAAGAAGCTAGGTGGTAAAACATAAAAAAGATTTTACATAAACAATATAGTGATTTTTATCCACTTTATCCAATTGAGTTTGCTCTAACTAGTTCTAAGCGAATACCATATGAAAAAAAAATGAACCACCTCGTCGAACAGAAGCCCAATAGTATACTTTTTATTCGAAAATGCTACCTCGTTCCTTAATCTCCAGATATTCCACCACGAAGTAAAGATCTCCGCCAGCAAAGGTCGTTTGGATCCGAAAAACCGGACATTGGTCATCCACCCGGCGAGAGTGTCACACCCCAACCGATGGCGGAAACATCAGAGTGAGACGAAAACGAGATTGCTCATTACTCATAACACTAAATTGCGATAAGTATTTAATAAATTTCATTCCATTGTGAAAAGAATCAATTAAATTGTTTAAAATCAAATACAACAAATTGAAATGAAAGAATTACATTACAACAAGTATATATAAACTCAAAGATGTTTTTCTAGGCATCCTACTAAGTTTGGTGCATCAACAACATCATCATAAACCTGCAACATGTTTTAAAAGAATAGTTCAATACAAAAGTATTGGCGAGTACACAAGTTTTAGATACATAGCGTAAGTATAAAAGAGTTTCTCAATCCAACATGACAATTTTGCATACAAGGTTGAACTAGCATGCATAACTAACAGTCAAACCCGAGTGTCCACAAGAATAATGTGCATCCCTCGCCACCAAAGTGAATGAGACCGTTATGTATAATAATGTGCATCTCTTGACACCTAAGTAATCGAGACCGTAAAATGTTAACTTAACAATACCCCGTCGGGTGGTGTGCTACTACTATAACGCTATATTGTTAAGGTGGACTAGCTAAGTAAATGACAAATAGAGTGCATGTATGTATCCTAGCATAACAACCTAAGCATAACAAATAGCATGTGTGGTGGATTGAGTGATTGAATATGTTTGTGTGAATTGTGTATTTTAATAAGTAAAACATTTTACACCCAAAAGTGCGTTAAAGCGTAAAAAGGGTCAAGTGTACTCACAGTATTGCACATGCTTTCCGATTATCCGTGAGTGACGAGTTGTTTGTGAATAAGGATTCAATGGTAAGGTTACATGATGTTTAGGAAGTGGTAAGATTCGGGATTTAGAATTTAACGTATCAAAAGTATGTATATAAAGTATTATCTAGTTCCAAGTACTCGTTTATGACACTATGCTATGTGTGGTTTCATGGGTCCCAAATTGCCCATTAGAATCAATAACAAGTGACTTAGAATCTTAGATATAATAGCCTAAGTTTGTGACGAATAATCATGACTTGATTACTATCACAAAATCAGCCATGTTCTTATATATATATATGTATGTATTTATATAGTTATGACATCTTCCTAAAACTAAGTCCAATCATAGATAACATGTGGTATCATGTATGTCAAGCTTAGAGGTTGAAACCTTATATATATATATATATATATATATATATATATATATATATATATATATATATATATATATATATATATATATATATATTTATGTATGTATGTATTTATATAGTTATGACATCTTCCTAAAACTAAGTCCAATCATAGATAACATGTGGTATCATGTATGTCAATCTTAGAGGTTGAAACCTCATTATGATTCACCACTACACAAACCATCACAAGGATGGTTCGGAGGGTTATGAATGACAAGAAATAAATCTAACTATCATAAGCTCAAGTGACCAAGTACTCTCTAACCCGGGTGTGCCAACAAATCATGAAAAGAATTAACTAAGTGGGGGAGGCTAGACGGGGCTAAGGTACTTTGATACTAGTAAATCACTTGAGTGTTTATACACAAGGCTCAAAATGAAGGAGTGGAACTTGTGTTGGAAAGCCCAAGCTCCCATTGTTCACACTTAACAAGTCACAAGTTCATCATATGAACGATGATGACTTGTGCTTGCTTTCATCACTTGATTTTGTTATGTATAAACAGAAATATAAAGAGTTGTTGAACTCATAACTTTGATGAAAATCACCTTAACACAAACCCACAACCATAGACTAGGTTCTGAGCTTGGTGGGTATAAGATCCCACCAAGTTTTTTGTTAAAAACATGAACATACAAGATTATGAAAACAAAACAGAAAGTTTACACACTTTAGACCTCAAATATGGTGAGGTTTCACCTTAGATTACCAAGGTAATCTTGTGAAAACCTTCCTAGAGGTTATCACAGTGTTAAAGAAGAAGAAATACGTAAGAAATGGTTGTATAAGTGAGCTAGAACTCACTTTGAATGACTTGAACTTTCTAATTAAAATCAGTGAATTATAGTGTGTTTAGAGAGGATTATGAGTGATTAGAAGGTTTGTAAAGTGAAAAAGAGGCTTAGAATGGTGGTATATATAGTAGGGGATTAGGGTTAGTAGTTAAAGTTGTAATAAATGAGTTTAGTTGAGAGTTAGAGGTCAAAGAAAACACAAAAGCCACCAATCCATGGGCTGGGAATAATTTTCTCCGGATTGAAAGGTATGGCTGGCCACGGAGGATAAGGGGCTGGGCTGTCGCGGGGCGCCGCGCCACTTATCCGGGCCTTTGTTTGGTTTTTTGACATATTTAGCCCCAATGGTTTGATATTAGGCACATTTTAGGGTATTTTAAGTATAATTTGCATATTTTCAAGTGCAAAAACAAGGATGTAAGTAGAGATTAAGTATCGTATAAGTATAATCAGGTATTTGCATCTATGACCTGTATAAAATACGTATTTCTGATCGTTTATGTGTAAAATAAGCAGGTGTTTACGAGAATAAGGAACGAGTTTCAAGGATGCGTATGACGTGGAATGTATTACAAGTATGGTCGATCAAAGTTTAATTTAAATAAAAGGGTCGAGTTTATTGTTGGTGCATATGTCTGTTGACTTCGTCTTGTATCGAGTCATGTATCTAGATAGGATAGACTGGAGCTCGGTAGTCAAGAAAATAGGAGTTTAATGATGTCAGTCCAGGTCGCACGAACTGGATGAACCAGTTCGTACGAACTGATAAGGTCGCACGACCTGGTGAAGTGTGGTTCGTGCGGACTGGTGACTCCTATAAATAGGTGAGCTCATGATTTCATTTGTAACATTCTGATTCCGGAGACGTAGTGCTGCCGAAGTGTCGTATGATCTGTAATCTGTTTCAAATCAATACAAACGACAGTTAAATTGATTCTTAGTGTTAAACAAGCTGCAATCATGTCCGAATCATTGAATTCCGCCTTTGGTTTGGATTAGAACTCTTCTGATCGACTCATTAGGTCGATTCTTCGATCCTACATTTATTGTGATAAAAGTCGCGAATTACGAAACTGGAAGTGTATACGAATTATGATACGGATGTAAGTTTCCCAAAAATAGATTACAAGGCGAGCTTTCTAAATACGAAAAGTTATAAAAAAAGCAAGGCATTACAGTCTCCCCTCCTTTTGGAAATTTCATCCTGAAATTTATTCAAGAGGAAGACTTTGAAAAGGCATTTTGGCTAAAAAGGATGATTGACTAAAATTGAGATTTTGAAGTTTGAAGTGTGTTGAAAATGCGTGAAACTTAGAGAAATGAAGTGGATTGATTTGTAAACGTAACTTATTTAACTAAGGTGATTTGATGCATTAATCATAAGTAAAACATGCATGTGTGTGTATAGGCAAAGTGAGTTTAAACAAGTTGAATAACTCTATAGAGACGTATTTTAAAATATGTTACCTAAGAAGGAAAGTTTTTCGTATAAAACGGTTTGTATTTTGATGAAAAGTGTGGTCGCACCGTAGGTTGTAAGAAAAGCTTCATTGGTTTTAAAGAGCATCAATAAATCACGTGATTGCATAAAATTGTTTATTGGGAGAAACGAGGAAGTTATATATTTAATAAAATGGTCTTGGAGGTGACGGTCGACTAAGTATGTTTACGCATAAATAAAGGATGGAAGATAGTCTTAGAAGTAAAGAGGTATTTTAGGGTTTGAATGTTTAAACCGGCTTATTGTAAATAAGGTTTGCATAGAGCATCGAAAGAATAATTGGGAATGATCGGGTATGAGAGTGAACGAACATTCTAGAGATGAACACGAGTATAAGAATGGTATAAATATTGGATACAATGTGGACATGCGTGTTGAGGATGGGGTTTCGTCATGGATAATCGGTTATCGAGCGTCTTAGCAATGCGTTGTGAGTTGTCAAGGTTTGTGTATCGTGTCTAAATAAGGTCTGTAAGACACCGAATTTCTCATGGCACTTTTACAAAAGTTTGGTAACATGGTAAAACACTTATATATAGGAAGTACCAGTGGCGTTTCCACCATGTTTTAACCATGTTACGCCCGTCTCGTTATTCAGTGTCATGTTACGTCCCATGTCTCACCATACACAGTAGAACACCTTATGGTTTTCATGCGCCTATCACTATAATCCCATGTGCACCCGCGATTATATTGACCGTCGCATGATCTGCATAGTTTGTACTAGTTGTGTATGAATTAGGGTATGCATTAAGCATATAAAATGATCAGGAAGTTTTGAGTATGTAAAAACGAATGACAGGTATGAGATTGTTGTGAAATATTGTCTAAAACGTGTATGATGATATGCATGTATAGTTGTTTGAATAAATCATTGCGTTTATCGAATCAAAATAGATTGAGTTTGACGATAATGGAGGATCAAGTTTATGAATGTCAAAAGCATATAAAGTATCTGATTGCTATGTGAGATGTGTTTTGAAAAAGGAAATGCTACTTTTAGTTAAAAAGAGACTTTCGTATATCGAAGATTATCGGTTCCTATGAAGTCTCCTTGCCCACGTGTTTTGAAATTGAAATGGTGTATTGAGCGGTGTATGAAAAGGTTTATGAAAACAGTAAGTTTGCCTCATTTAAAGGATCTTGTATTAAACCAAGAAAAGTCAAAATTCAGAAATTTTCATGAAAACATTGATCTTTGAAAAGAATTTTAGTAAAATGACTTAGGGATTTCGAAAGGAGTTTTAGCAAAATGGCCCTATAATATCTATCAGATTTTGTAAGCATGTGGAAGAAGTTGGTTTGGTTTTCGATTGAGAGCATTTGTCTTTAGTATAATAATATAATGTGAGCGTGTTTTAGTGATTAGGTCGAGTACGAAGTTCATGGGCATGAGATTCATTAGACCGATCATGTTGATAGGTAGCATTTCATAAAGTTTTGAAAATCGGGTGCTAAGACGTTTAAGGTATGATGATGAAATTTTGCGTATGTGATTTATATAAAATAGATCGTAAAGTGAGGGATACGGTTGATAAAACAATGAATTTTGAAATTTTGCTTAAGTAAGGATTTGATGAAATGATAAACAATTTAGGTACAAAATTCGATCGTGTGGTTTGCAAAATAAAGTCTCTTTAAAAAAAAGGGTTGGTAACGATCTCCGAGGTCGTTTTTGAGAAAGGAAGGAGCGGAGCTAATCGTCAAGGTAAGGAATTCACTCCTATCTTGATGATATGTCTCCATTTTGAGATTACGAGAAATGTAAATCTAGTTGGTGACATTTTTGAAATCATGTATGTGAATAACGTATAAGTGTATGAAAAGATTTAGTATGATGTGTGTGTAAAAATCTTGAAAATAATTTGAATTTGAAAAGAAGAGGTTGTATCGCGTTAAGCTTAAAACTGATAATAGTAAAAATGGAGGTTTGATTAAAACTTGGATTGTTCCAAAACGGAACTTTTGACTAAACCAAAGTGGTCGAAAGTCCTTTTGAATTTGGGAAGCATGCTTTGGCCTAATAGGTGGAACACTCTCTCCGAAATTTCGGTTAACGGTATTCACCCTTCCGGTTACTACATGTTCCAAATCAATCGAAACTCGAGACTTGGCGAGATTTTGAAAATTAAGGAATGGGACTAGTTGACATGATGCGGGTTTCACCCCTAACTTAACAACATCGTACCCTAAGTGTGGTTGGTACTCCTCGGGTCAAGAAAGTTAATTCCGACACGTTGACGAGGGTCCACTAGATTTGAAATGAAAATTCTCCATCAAGGTGAGGGTCTCACTCCTAACTTGATGGCGAATTTTGTGTAAAAAGAATAAGTGGATTAAGAGCCGTTCACCAAATTGTGGGTTTCACGCCTATTTTGGTGAAGTCGTCTCGTGTGTACAATATGAGTGTTTTGAGTTTAGCATAATCGAGTAAAATGCCTTAGGAAAGGCGTATTTTGAAATAGTAAAACAAGTATGAGCACATAAAGCATTTCAAGAACTTAGCAGATAGAAGACGTTTCAAGAAATTAGCATATGAATCAAGTATGGTCAAGTATGGTGCTTAACTATAGACTATGTCAAAAGCATAGCCATTTTCCTAATTTTCTATAGTTATGGCTCTGATACCAATCTGTCACACCCCAACTGATGGCGGAAACGTCGGAGTGAGACGAAAATGAGATTGCTCATTACTCATAACACTAAATTGCGATAAGTATTTAATAAATATTATTCCATTGAGAAAAGAATCAATTACATTGTTTAAAATCAAATACAACAAACTGAAATGAAAGAATTACATTAAAACAAGTATATATAAAGTCTAAGATATGTTTCTAGGCATCCTACTAAGTTCCGTGCATCAACAACATCATCATAAACCCGCAACATGTTTTAAAAGCATAGTTCAATACAAAAGTATGGGCAAGTACACAAGTTTTAGATACATATCGTAAGTATAAAAGAGTTTCTCAATCCAACATGACAATTTTGGATAGAAGGTTGAACTAGCATGCATAACTAAAAGTCAAACCCGAGTGTCCACAAGAATAATGTGCATCCCTCGCCACCAAAGTGAACGAGACCGTTATGTATAATAATGTGCATCCCTCGACACCTAAGTAATCGAGACCGTAAAATGTTAACTTAACAATACCCCATCGGGTGGTGTGCTACTCCTATAGCGCTATATTTGTTAAGGTGGGCTAGCTAAGTAAATGACAAATAGAGTGCATGTATGTATTCTAGCATAACAACCTAAGCATAACAAATAGCATGTGTGGTAGATTGAGTGATTGAATATGTTTATGTGAATTGTGTATTTTAATAAGTAAAACATGTTACACCCAAAAGTGCGTTAAAGCGTAAAAGGGGTCAAGTGTACTCACAGTATTGCACATGCTTTCCGATTATCCGTGAGTGACGAGTTGTTTGTGAATAAGGATTCAATGGTAAGGTTACATGATGTTTAGGAAGTGGTAAGATTCGGGATTTAGAATTTAAAATATCAAAAGTATGTATACAAAGTATTATCTAGTTCCAAGTACTTGTTTATGACACTATGCTATGTGTGGTTTCATGGGTCCCAAATTGCCCATTAGAATCAATAACAAGTGACTTAGAATCTTAGGTATAATAGCCTAAGTTTGTGATGAATAATCATGACTTGATTACTATCACAAAATCAGCCATGTTCTTATATATATAGAAACGGGATCAAGAGAAAACGACCAAAAGTGTGAGAACGGTGAGAACGTATCCTGGCCCAACACGTGGCGCGGGACATGATCAGGGTCCGAGGGGTTTTTTTTGTCTTTTTAGTATTCTTCTCCTTTCCCGATTTTCGCGTTTGACATGCTGCTTCATTTTTGGCGTGCAAGATAATTTTGGTATTATCTAGAATCATTAATTACTTGGTGTTTTACTGTTTTTCTCAGATTTCTTCTCGTTGAATTAATTTTTTTTATGTCACATAGTTAATTTTTTGGCGTTATGGCTTTTTCCATGTCATTTTTTGGCGTTCTGGGTCGTTTTGTTAATAATTGATTACCATACATTAATATTTTATAAAATTACAATAATACGAAATCAAAATAAACTAATAGTCTTCTGTGGATGGGATTACATCAGAGATGTACCCATCATTTTGTTTATCACTTTCTTCAGATTAATCATCATCAAATTTTAGATTGGCGTATAACGCCATTAGCTCGTCTCTTCTTTGTTGCAGCCTATTCTTGAATATCACTGCATCTTGGATTTTGGATTTTGGATCGTTCGTAGGTGCTAAATCACAGAGTTGTTCAATGATAGATAGCAACCCTGTCTTCAACATTTCCTCCATTGGCAATGAATATTGCACCCCGTTTATATAAGTCACTTCAAGCGTTCCTTCTTCCTCATGCATCACCCAACTGCTAAGTGTTGGTAGAGGAGTATCGTCAATATCATCATCATCTTCATCATCTTCTGCCGGAAATTTTCTCTTCAGCCTTTTTATTAAAGTTTGGGTTCTTTCACAATCGTTGGCCATTGGAACCCTAAGGGCCAAGATATCCCTCTAAACCCCTTCATTCATACTAAGCATGGCTTTGATTGTCATTACCTTCACCCTTCTCCTATCAGAGAACTTTATGATGAATCGTTTCTCTTTCCTTTCAAAACTCCATACAATAACCTTAGCCATTTTTAAAGTTTTTGGCGTTTTGGACAATATGTGGCGTTTTTAGTCAATGTTTTTGGCGTGTTTGAGCTTGTGTTCTCATGGTCTTCTTTTATATTGACTTTTTTTCCCGCGCATGACAGGTAATTATGGCGTTTTGAAAAAGATAAGTGAATTCAGTTCCCCAAGTATTTGGCTTTCAATATAATACATGTTAGTAATTATGTTTTGCGTCATTTCATTTTACTGTTTTTGCAGTTACCGTGTTTTGTTTTCAGACTCAACTGTTTTTATGGTGTAACACGTCTAATCTTGACGGCTGTAATTATGGCATTTTGTTTTCCAATGGCGTTTAGATAACGATGGGACTTTTTTGTTTTATTTTTCTTTGCACATTGTTTTAAGCTTTTTTATAATAGTACTTGTTCAAAGTAATTTTATTATAGTTTGGTAGTTTTTGGGGGGGCGTTTTTATGGCATGATGGCATCTTACAAGAGTTTGCTGGTTTTGGCGTTTTATTATATTTTTCATTATACTATTAATGTACTTTTGCTTGTTTATTAGCTGAAATTACAAAACAAACAACAGATAAAGAAAATTAAAAAAACAAATAGAAGAAATTTATGATCTAAATCTTGAGTGTCATCAGTCTCTTTTTTCTTTTGAAACTACAAGAAATGTCACAAATAAATGGCGTTTTGGGTTTGGCGTGGTTTATTTTCTTTGTTCATGTGTTGAAGTGTCTTTGTGGATGTTGGAGACATAGATCGACCCTGTGTGGGTGGATGTTATCTGCCCGTCGTCTTCATTATAATCATCGAGGCCAAAGTAGCATTTACACTATGATAGCTCTCTTCTAATCATCCAAACCTTCTTCAAGAACAAAGATGACAGAATGACATATGGGTGTCATCAGTCCCTCTTTTTTGAATTTTGTCCATCTCATGCAGCAAAATCTTACTACACTCACGTAACAAATCATTCACGAAACTTTCATGCAAAACAATACTGAGTATCAAAGAAAAGATGCTTGCCATCGTTGTATTTTTTGGCGTTTTACATTGAGTTGTTTTTTCTTTTTTAGTAACAACTGTGTTTTTTGTGTGTTTTTTTGGTGTGATAAACGGAAGGTGGTTAGACGTTTCTTTTTATAGGATTTTTTTTGGCGCGTAGTTTAGGCAGGATATTATTTTTATAACAAAAAATGTAATTAACATTTATTCGGATGTAAGGTTTGGCGTTATATATTATGGCGTTTCACATTTTGTGGCGTTTTTGTAGACTGAGAGTTTAAATAAAAACACAGAAAAAAAAGTATGCAGTGATAAAATTGGCGTTTTGTATTTATTTGGCGTTTTATATTTCAACGACGTTTTATGTGAAAAATGATGTTTTACCTTTTTTACCCTTAATGAAGCGCGTCCACATAATAAAATTGATGTTATTTACGAAAACGCCACCGCGCCAATCTAGTCCATAGATTGTTTTGATCAGACGATCCATAAGCGTTCTCACACTTTCTACCGTTTTCTCTAAATCCTGACCCTATATATATATAGTTATGATATCATCCTAAAACTAAGCCTAATCATAGATAACATGTAGTATCATGTATGTCAAGCATAGAGGTTGAAACCTCATTATATGATTCACCACTACACAAACCATCACAAGGATGGTTCGGAGGGTCATGAATGACAAGAAATAAATCTAACTATCATAAGCTCAAGTGACCAAGTGCTCTCTAACCCGGGTGTGCCAATACATCATGAAAATAATTAACTAAGGGAGGGAGGCTAGACGGGGCTATGAGAGTGTTAAAGAAGAAGAAATAAGCAAGAAATGGTTGTAGAAGTGAGCTAGAACTCACTTTGAATGACTTGAACTTTCTGATTAAAATAAGTGAATTATAGTGTGTTTAGAGAGGATTTATGAGTGACTAGAAGGTGTGTAAAGTGAAAAAGAGGCTTAGAATGGTGGTATATATAGTGGGGGGTTAGGGTTTGTAGTTAAAATTGTAATAAATGAGTTTAGTTGAGAGTTAGAGGTCAAAGAAAACACAAAATCAACCAATCCATGGGCTGGGAATAATTTTATGCGGATCGAAAGGTATGGCAGGGCACGGAGGATAAGGGGCTGGGCTATCGTGGGGCGTGGCGCCACTTATCCGGTCCTTTGTTTGGTCTTTTGGCATATTTAGCCCCTATGGTTTGATATTAGGCACATTTTAGGGTATTTTAAGTATAATTTGCATATTTTCAAGTGCAAAAACAAGGATGTAAGTAGAGATTAAGTATCGTATAAGTATAATCAGGTATTTGCATCTATGACCTGTATAAAATACATATTTTCGATCGTTTATGTGTAAAACAAGCATGTGTTTACGAGAATGAGGAACGAGTTTCAAGGATACGTATGACTTGGAATGTATTACAAGTATGATCGATCAAAGTTTAATTTAAATAAAAGGGTCGAGTTTATTATGTACGAAACTGGAAGTGTATACGAATTACGATACGGATTTAAGTTTCCCAAAAATAGATTACAAGGCGAGCTTTCTATATATGGAAAGTTCTAAAAAGCGAGGCGTTACAGAGAGCACTAAGACCACTAGACAACTTAATCTCCAACCATATTTAATCTTTTTCAACACCTGACAAATACTCGAACATTCCCCAAACAGATGTTTCACTTATTCTAGAATGGAGCTATAGAGCGGGCAGAATACTGAATGCCCATCAACCCCTTTATCTTCCAGATTACATCCCCTACGAAGGCGTTTGATAATAACCCTCCATGCACATACGTTTACCTTCCTTAACGCTGAATTAAACCATAGAGTAGATGAATAGAATGTTGTGTCACACCCCGACCGCGTTAAAACAACAAACCACGGCGGAAATGTCGGGGAGTGTCGTAACAGAATCATTGTTTCACAGCACATGGTTTAAAGTTTCGTTTTATTGAATTAAGTTTATTACATTGTACTAAAATTAGAAACAAAACATGAACAAATTGACTTTCATTGTTATTAAGTCACTAAGGCCTCGTCCATTCCTATGTGAGCATGCACCGCTATCGTCATCAAACATTGTCAACTATGGTACCTGAAACATATGTGAAAATACATCAGCATAAAAATGTCGGCGAGTACATAGGTTTTGTGTGAGTGTCAGATTCATGGCACGTTTACATGTTGAAATAACTCGAACAACTTTGTTAATCAATATTAGAAAAACCTAGTTTTGTAAAATGTTTGTATTGTAAATTAAATAACCAAGTCAAAACAGATTAGTTATAGTTTATAAAACCTCGATGCCATGAATCTTAACTCAAAACATTTGTTTATGTATACCCAAATCGTAAATCGTTTTTGTAATAAAACTCGAATGGTTTATATTGTTAGAAAAACCTTGTAATGTAACTTTGTTTTGATAACATTTGCCCAAGTGATCTAGATAACGCAACGATATATAATGTGTTAAAAGCACTTATATATAGGAAGTACCAGCGGCGTATCCACCATGCTTTTATCACATTACACCCGCCCCGTTACCTAATCACTTCCCTAACCCAATGGTTCAAACAGTTCAAATAATTCACATAGATCAAACAGTTCCAAATGGTTCAAACAGTTCAAATAATTCACATAGATCAAACAGTTCCAAATGGTTTAAACAGTTCAAATAATTCACATAGATCAAACAGTTCCAAATGGTTCAAACAGTTCAAATAATTCACATGGATCAAACAGTTCCAAATGGTTCAACGGTTCAAATAATTCAGGTAGTTTAACATAAACCATAGCATTTATTTAGAAAACTCGAAATTGTTTAGCACATATGAATCACCCCAAAACAGTTGAAAACAGTAAAAGAGGGGAACTATGTACTCACTTGAGAATGCTTAGAAGTATTGAATAACAACCAAGCAAAGCTAGAGGGATCACAAAATCAACCGGCACCTAATATAGGTAACTATGTTAATAAACCGGACCTATATCGGAAGATCGGATAGAATGAGGTTTCGTAAACCAAAATGAGTATAGGAACTCATGTAATATGGTTTAACAAAGCCTATATTCTAAAATGAAACCTAACCTAAGTGCTTTCGACCCGTTATGACCCATTAAGGTAGCTTACGCTACTTTAACGCGTCGTTCGCGCAAATGCGCGTTCGAGACGCCTAACTAGTCCTATGACAAGTATTGTATGCCTAAACATGTTTAAATATGTTGCATAATCAGTTAAGTGACAAAAGTTTAAGTTACATATGCTTAGAATCCAATTATGTATGAAAAGGGCATTTTGGTCATTTTCCTAAGGCATATAAACTACCTATCATTTAACTAATTAAACTAAGTGACCATAAGGTATAACCTCGGAAGGTTATTCCCTATACAACTATGGTCACAAATATGCTTAGTCGGATCCTAATGATCGACCAAACAGGTCGAGTTCGAAAGTCTAAGCGGTTGTTAAGACCGCTTATCTTACGACTCTATACAAGCACTAGACTAAAAGTGACGAGTTAAACATGTTAAAACATGTTTAACGAAGTTAGAAAACAAGTTTGATATCAAAACAAAGGGTTTTGATACCCAAGAATAGTTTGGTTGCAAAATACGCATAAACGCACATTTTGACTGAAACTAAGACTCGTCACTATGCCTAATCAACGTGGTAATCAGTAGGTATAGTCACAAGGTACTATAACCATCGTGATTACGCTCACGTTACAAAGTTCGAACGAACTTTGTGTTGACCAACTCGTGGTCAAAGCAGAAAGTCAAACACTGTTTGAATTTCATGCTTGAAATACAAGAACAATCATGAAGGAAACTTACAAAAGGTCCAAGCAATGAAGGTTTAAACTCAAAAATTCTCAGGAATGAAGCTTCACAAGGAGAGCTTCAACTTAGAGAATGAAATTGAGATCAAATGTGTGAATGAAGGTGATGAAGATGGGTATTTATAGATTTCTCAAAACCGTTAGGATCGTTCCTTGATAATTGAGCTTTAATCTGGACCCTCCATGTGTTACCCATTGTTTTACAAAGCTATGGGTGTCCAAAACCATCACACGGTATTGCAAATGTTACATAAAAGACCCTAAACTTCAAGTTGGTTGCTGAAAATAGGCTTGTTCTTGCTGAAACTTGATTTTTCTGCCCAGAATAGGTGGTGGCGTGCCGCCACAGCAGTACCAGATAGTGGTGGCGTGATGCCACTGGTCCCTAGTTTCAACAAAGTTTGAAAAATGGCAAGAATGGTCCCTGCAACACTTTTAAGCCATTTTCGACGCGTTTAAACCCCGTTAACCCATTTTCAAGGCTCAATAATGAAGTTTAAGTATAGGGGACATGAAACATGCTTGAAAATATCACGGATGTCGGTTCGTTTGGTCGTACGGTTGCGTTGTTCGGTTAATTACGACGAAACACGAACGAACGCGAAAAACGATCCAAATTACGCGACGAATGGAATTTTATCATGCCAATCACTAAAATAAAATATTTTAATGATTACATAAATTTTTGGATGTCCGGATATAATCAGAACGCAAGATATGCGCGAAAATGCAAACTTATGCACTTTTTGACGCTTTTAGTCCCTATTGATCAAAAAGTTTATTTTTGCGCACCAAACACCTCAAAGCCTATTTCTAAGCTATGTAAAGGATATTTAGGGCATATTTAACTTATGATCAAGTTCCAGAATGTTCGTTACCATTCGATTCGGTATACTTTTGCAGTTTGACGTAAATAGTCCCTGCGATCGAATAAACTTGATTTCGACACACCAAATTATTTCTAAGTTATGTAAAGGTTATTTAAGGTATGTTAAGCCTATGTCACTGTTCTGGAGTGTTTTTTGCATTAAACTGATTACGTTTACGCATCAGTTCGCGTATAACCTTCCAGAAAGCGATTTAAAGCTCGAAATCGAACAAGAATTGATATGGGTAAATGATACACATATTTATACAAATCCTAAGTATGAAACACAATATTTCATTGATTTGGTATTTTTTTGATGGTCGAAGAGACACAGATGTCACATGTTAGAAGAATACGTCTATCAATCCATAATCAAACATCTTTAACCGAAAAAATGGAGGCTTCGTTTAAGGGCCACTCTCATCGGTCCCCTAAATTATGAAGACGGACATGGGAAACCAAACCCGTAAGCTTATCAAACTGAATAGTCTCCCTTCTACCTCTGAAACATCCCTTATAATGACTAGAGTATATGTGTTATGTCTTATTTTATCACACCCTCTATTTCCGGTGGGCCCGAAAGGGGTATGGTTCAAGCGTGACGATTGGATAACAGTATCACAAGTTATATATAGCAAAAGTATTGAGTAAAAATATTTAATTAAATAAAAGTCTTAAATATGTATAAAATTTATACAAGCTTCAGTGTATACCCATAGTCGGGATCAATATAAGAAGAGCTTTAGACATCATAGGCCTTAAGCTAGGAGTTGCAAATTCCATAGCCTTTATCATAGCTGACCCGGATTCCCGGCCTAATATCAAGGTTCGGTACCTGCGGTTCAATCTTTTGAAAATATGTTAGCTTTCGCTTGTAAATACAATTAACCAACCCATTTTGAAAATAGTTTTTCAAAAAGAGTTTTTCATTTAATATTTCTTGGGATTTTATCTTGTCACCAGATTTACAAAACTTTTCATGCAATCGGGAACTAGAGATTAGTGCCTGTCATTTTCAGTGCTATAATGATAAAGGTACACACCAAAGTTTAATAATGCGTCTTACAGTTGGTATGCCTACCCCAGCACGTTATTATATATGGCCATAATAGTTCATGAGTTAGGACGCCCGGACATGGTACCATTAACCCCCAATTGTTTCAGTTATCAAGTAATACGGATTAAACCGAGTTCTTATATTTATAAGCAATCACATGGCTCATTTATATAATACCCGCTCCAAGTGGCATATTTGCCATACCCCAATTTTTAAAACAAAAATAAGTTAAGAGTATTTACCTTTTTGCTAGCTTCCAACCGATAACGGTTTTAACTTAGCAAAAGCCGCAAGCAAAAGTATTATTGACCCAAGTCTGATTATCTAGGGGGGGGGGGGTTCTATAGTCTGGAATGAACAAAATTAGTTATCTGTTAGAATGTATACGGGTCATAGGTTAGTTCCTTAGACATGACATGTTACTTAAGAATAGGTTCGGTTTTGCTAGATTAAACGTAGACTGGATAGAAGGTGGTTTATACCTATCTGATTGCAATGACGAATTGGATAAAGGATATATAACCTTACATTCTGTTTTCTAAAAGGTTTTGAGAGATTTTAACCTGTTACACCTAGTTTATGCGAACTATATTCGCAAAACTAGTTATGTGCGTAAAGGCGGGTTCGGAAGGTCGGAAGGGTCTATGACAAGTCCAAGTATTAAAAACACATTTTTAGTTGATGTATATTCTGTACCAAAGTCAGATTGTAGCTTGGTTTAGATTAAAACCATTTAATTAGCTATTATGACCACATAAGGGCATTGAAGTCATTTTTAACAATATTATCAAGACTTGTCATTTAGCCCATCAAACGGAATGACCATGTGCTATAACTTCAGAGAGTTATACTCAACAATAATATGGTCTCAAAATGAGTTTAAAACAGGTCTTAACATTGACCGAATGGGTCAGAATCAAAAGTCAAAGCAGAAGTCAAACTTCTTGACTTTTGACATAGATTGAGGTTCTAAACTGAATTGGACGAGTTGGGCATGCTAATAACAGTTTATATAAGTTGTATAACTTGTAGTATGTCAAAACAACTGATTTATAAGTTGTAAAAACCATTTATACCATTTATGAAGTTTTTACAAAAGTTTGACTTTTACATAGCACGCTTGACTCATCAATTTACCTATCAAATGTGATCATTTGTGAGCAAGACCTTTGAGGCTTAATTCCCACATGTTCATGATCACATTTCAAAGTCTAATTCGGACTTTGACTTGACCAATTTGGTTAGAAGCTAAAGTCAAACAGAAAGTCAACTGTTTGACTTTAAACTTAAAATAACTAAATAAACATAAAATAACTAGTAGAAACAGTTACTTGGAAGTGTTAGAGCAGAAGATAACTGAGAATGGGAGTCCTCTTGTCCAGAGGAGAGTTCCAAGAGAATGGGAGTAAGAAAGTATGAATGGTGTGAAGATGAATGTGGAGAAGAGTTGCTATTTATAGCCAAGGAAGAAAGATGAGAGTATGCCAAGTGGTTCCAGAGGTCCCAAGCAGGTGCCAAGTGCCATAGGACGTGGAAGGAGAGCAGGAGAGGTGGCAGAATAGCAGCAACAACATCCAGTTGTTTTTTGCTCTCTGCAGGTCCCTTATAGTCCGTAAGGACCTAAGGCGGTGTAATCCAGTTTTAGAACAACATCTTTCCAGACTGTAAGCCAATATGCTTTACGGTCCGTAAGACCTCCTGGCGCGCAACAATTTTGAACACCTTACGGACCGTAAGCCAATATGCTTTGCGGTCCGTAAGGACTTCCAGAATGCAATATTTGCACATTTGACCCCTTGGCTCAACCAGATATTGGTATACGCGATACGAGTCCCTATCCTTCCACACAGTGGGGATTGGTAGGACATCCGGGACACGTTTCAGCTAACGAATAATAATAGTCCCTCTCCTTCCCAGAGTCGGGATTAGTCAGAGATACGGGAAACATTTCAGTGAACATACAGTGTGGGTCTTTCCTCCTTCCACATAGTTGGGATTTGTTGGAGATTCGGGAAACGTGTCATCTCATAATTGGACGAAAATTTTCAGGGTGTTACATATTTGGTTATATATCCTATCAATATTATTTACATTATCGCGGACCGATCGAAGATAAAGTTACAGAGTCATAATTACCTCAAACTAGTAGCAAGTGGCAATAAGTGTGTCAAATCCACGAAGAGTATGTGGTCTGTGTAAAAACTTAGTTGATTATAAGATTATATTTATGAAGCTTGCTAAAAGGATTCTTTTGTTATCTAAGTTGAAAAGGTGTTGGAATTACCCAACAATTTGTAATTTATGATGAACTAAGTTGATGATATTAACTCACGATTGCAAACACTTAGAATATTGATTTAAAACAATGATTTGTAACAAGGTGTCACACCCCTTTCTACGGCGGAAGCACGAGGTGTGATCATGAAAGGTTCTCATTGCATACGAAGAATAAACATGCTACATGCTCATAAAATAACATCAAATACCATGATTTGAAAACATAAGTTTAGCGTTTACATCGCTAGACGGCTTAAAACATTGTCTTAAAAGTTTACAACTTTATTTAAAGTTAAACACAAGCGACATCCACGAGCATAAGCAAGACCGCGCGCACATCCATCCTAGTTACCTGAAATACATGTGAGTTTTTGGAAAAACGTCAACATAAAGTTGGTGTGAATTCATGCAGTTTTGTATTTCATGTTTGTATACTTTGTATGAAAACATAGTTTGTGAGTAAATCAAGTTTTCATATATAAATTCAGTTTCATGTGTACACCACGTACACATGTATAATTCAATTTCTTCTTGAGTACCCCACGTACTCAAGTATAATTCTCATTTTCTTGAGTATCCCACGTACTTCAAGTATAATTCAATCTTCTTGAGTACCCCACGTACTTCAAGTTATATATCAATTTTAGTATGGTATGAATTTTATGTAAATACAGTATTTCTGTAAATATCAGATTGTTAATGGGTTGCAAAGCCATTAACATGTGGCACGACATAGGAAGTCACCAAACCTAAGGCATTTAATTGGTATATTCTGAGACACAAAAGCACTACTCGATTCTCGCCCCGACCGAGAGTGTGGCTGCCAGGCACCCGTTAGATCTAACCTTTTGTTCTGCGGTCTAGGTATATTGTTGATTAATGGTGCTTCTGTACCCTATTCGTGACACTATTTCTCATAACGCATCCTACTTGGTTCTCGTCCTCACCAAACGCGTTTCTTGTTATCATTTCTCATAACGCATCCTACTTGGTTCTCGTTCTCACCAAGTGCGTTTCTCATATTCTATTATTTCGTCACACTTGGTTCTCGTTCTCACCAAGTGTACTTCTTGTATTCTTATATTTCGTCACACTTGGTTCTCGTTCTCACCAAGTATGCTTCTTGTATTTATATCATACCAATTATAAATATTGTACATTTGTACATGTATTTCACCCCCGAAGTTATAAAAACTGAAAACAGTTAAAAGAAAAGGGGGAGCATGAACTCACAACTTTGCGTTCCTAGCGTCGTAAACTCCACCGGATTTGCTTAATTAACGTCGTAACCTATACGCGTTTTCTTAACGTTAGTCACTAGACTTGCGTCGCACAAGTACAGTCACTCTCTTTTGTGTATATTTTCCTGTGTTAAAAATATTCTTATATTTTTAACTACATATCTTACTTATATTATTTTCTCTAAAATAAATATAAGTCTTTTGTGTTTTGCACTTTGCACCCGAATTATGTATCTTGTATGTTGTATGTGTATTTTTATGTTTATACTCCTCATGAGTATTTAGTGTATTTTTAAGTCTTAATACACTAGCACGTATAACACATACTATATACACTTAGCACAAAAGTTGGTGATCAAATAATATATATTTTTCTTTCAAAAATATATACTTAATATCCATTTTATTCTTGAAGAAATCCTCATTTCTTATCACCAAAAATTAGGGAAACCTTAGTAATACTTTTAAACACATTTTTAGGGAATAAGTTTCTCAAAAACTTATATTTTTCTAAGTGTCAAAATTTATAAAAAATTTGACAGAGTTTCCCCTAAAAATGGAGGTTTCCCATGTTTTCAAAACATGTGTTTATTTTCTTTTAAATCGTCAACAATCATCAACAACAATTATCAACAATACTCACCATTTCCTCCATTTCATGAACTTGATTATTTAAAAAAAATGTGTAGTAACTTACTAGCACATTTAGTAAGTCTTGTTATCTTTAAAAATAATTTTAGTTTCTTAAAAACTTTATTTTTAAAGAATATGAAGTTTCACAACTTCTAGTCGAGATTCGCAAAAATATTTCTTTGTTAAATTTTTCTTGTGACACAAGTGTCTACACACTTGTTCATGTACTAAAATGCTTTTAGTTTGGATAAGATCCGGGCTTTAACAACACTAATATTTTTGCTTGGTTCTTCCGAAAAACCACTTGTAGATCTTTAGATCTACTAGTTTAGAACTCCATTTTATAAGAAAATCGTTTTTACTCAAGTTCATGTTTATGTTTGAAAGGGTTCGTCATCTAATAATTTTACGACTTAACATAAGGCTAGTTCATGTTCCAAAAACATGATCTAGCGTGGTTTGATGACGATCCCTTCCAACACTAGCAATCCACAACAATAAATAATCATAACAAAACTAGTTTCAAAAGTTTTACACTAACATTCATCCATTAACCACCATTTTTATTATTTTTAGTAGACTTTTAGTTTTGGTCTCTAGTGTTCATAATTTTTTTTTATCCAACAAATCTCTTATTAACCACTTTAGACAAGATTAATAGGATGTTTTAGAACACTTACTACTAGCTCGAGGCTAGGGAAGAAACTAGACGAAAAATGGGTGGTTAATAGCGTTGTGGAGAGGTCCTTGCGATTCCGTAAGCACCGAGCCTCCTTGTATGAACCCTTTCACCTTGGTAATTATGTAGAATTGCAAGATTGAAAATTTGAAGTGGTGGTGGGTGTGTGTTAGGTCTCGGCCGAAGGTAGCAAGAGAGAGGGAGAGAACACAATTTTGTTTGAGTGTTATGGAAATGAATTGGTTACTCTCTAGATCTTCTTATAAACCATCCAAGTCTTTTATCCACTAAACAAAGTGTCCCCATGATATTTGACAATCTCAATTAAATAATCAACGTTTGTAAGAGTATGTCCCCATTGGGGAAACGATCGTTGGTGGGGGGGTGAGCACATGGTTCCATTTCAACTAGTGGTTAATTTATATTTAGTTAGTTAGTTAGGGGAAAAAAATTAGTTATTATGTGTGTTGTAATGTATAGCGGGTGTTAGGGTATTCGGGGACCCTAACTGGCTCAGAAAAAGAAAAAAAAAAACTATGTCATTGACAATATTTTTTTTTTTTATGTCCCGGGTAAAGTCCGGTTGTTTGGTTGGATATCAATCCGTTAAAGTGCTAAATTACACTTTTTAGTGACTTTAATGTATCCTTTTGTAACACTTTTGATTCCCAACACTTAGGGAAATATTCTGGATGATAAAACGAAATTTCTGCATAATATTCATATGCTTAAAAGCTGAATTATACCAAATTATGCACTTAAAGTGTGTTTCGGGTGCTTTTTAGTGCTTATTTTTGCTTTCGCAATGTCTATAAATTAAACCCTTACATATACTCTAGGGTTTTAATGTATTTTTGTCGTCGGACCTACACCTAGGCCTCAATTCTAATGTCTGACTGCTTTCTGCAGTTCAGTCGACACATTGTGTCTTACCGGTGAGTTTACTATTATTCTGACGCAACGCTCTCGTTTATGCATAAAGCAATATTTTGTAGTATACAACATGCATAAATTCACTTGTTTAATCATGTGTTCAGACATTGCTGACAATTAAACTCATAATTGCAGTCATTAAGCAATAATTAATGTGTACGGAAATTACCGGTTTGGGCCAGTTGTCACAGTCTCCCCCCGTTAAAAGAATTTCGTCCCGAAATTCAGACTGAACTCACTCTCGCTGGAGTCTTCTTGAATAGGTGGGGATACTTTTTCTTGAACTGGTCCTCACGTTCCCATGTGTACTCGGGTCCGTGCTTAGAGCTCCAACGTACTTTGACAAGCTTCACACTGCTCCTCCTGGTCTTGTTGACTTTCCAGTCAGTAACCTCAACGGGTTGCTCTGTAAATCGGAGGGCTTCATCAATATGCACTTCATCCATCGGGATGATCACGTTTTCTTGTGTTGGACTCTTCTTCAGGTTGGATACATGAAACGTATCATGTACTCCATTAAGTTCTTCCGGTAACTCCAACTTGTATGCCACGGTACCAATTCTCTTCAAAATTCTGAATGGTCCGATGTATCGTGGATTCAGCTTTCCACGCTTTCCAAACCTGACTACGCCCTTCCGTGGTGAGACTTTTAACAACACTTTGTCTCCCACCTTGAAATCTACCGATTTTCTATTTGGATCAGCGTAGCTCTTTTGTCGCTCTCGAGCCGCCTTAATGCGCTCTCGGATCTGCGCAATCTTGTCGGTGGTCTCTTGTACAAGTTCAGGACCAACCATACGTTTATCCCCGGCATCTGCCCAACATAAGGGCGATCGGCATTTGCGGCCATACAGAGCTTCGAATGGTGCGGCTTTTATGCTCGTACGATAGCTGTTATTGTAGGAAAACTCAACTAAAGGTAGATGAGTATCCCAGCTGCCGCCTAGGTCCATGACGCATGCGCGAAGCATATCTTCTAACGTTTGTATAGTCCGTTCGCTCTGGCCGTCTGTTTGCGGATGGAATGCCGTGCTCAGATCTAACTGAGATCCGAAGGCTTCCTGAAATGATTGCCAGATTCTTGAGACAAAGCGTCCATCTCTGTCTGAAATGATTGAGATTGGCACTCCATGACGTGCCACAATTTCTCTTAAGTATATTTCTGCAAGCTTTCCAGTGCTATCCTTCTCTCGGATTGGTAGAAAATGCGCAGACTTCGTCAATCGATCAACTATTACCCATATCATATCGTGCCCTCTCGGGGTCCTGGGTAATTTCGTTATGAAGTCCATCGAGATTTGTTCCCACTTCCACACGGGAATCTCTGGTTGTTGTAGTAGACCGGACGGTTTCTGATATTCTGCCTTAACCTTAGCACAGGTTAGGCATTTTCCAACATAGACAGCAACGTCGCTCTTGAGTCTCGGCCACCAATAGTATTCTTTCAAATCTTGATACATTTTATCTGCACCTGGATGGATCGAGTATCTCGATTTATGCGCTTCATTAAGGATGACTTCTCGTATGCCACCATAGAGTGGAACCCAAATACGCTTCTTGAAGTATAAGGCTCCCTCTTCGTTTGGCACCATGTATTTCAGCATACCCCGTAGGTATTCAGCTTTACGGTTCTCTTCTTTAAGAGCTTCTTGTTGTGCATCACGAATGCGTGAAGTGAGGTTCGATCGGATAGTCATTTCCAATGCTCGAACCCTTAGGGTCTTAACCCTTTCTTTTCGGCTCAACGCGTCCGCTACAACGTTCGCCTTTCTAGGATGGTACTTAATCTCACAGTCATAATCATTTAGCAGCTCGACCCAACGTCGCTGGCGCATATTCAATTCCTTCTGATCAAATATGTGTTGTAAGCTTTTATGATCTGTGAAGATTGTACATCGAGTACCATATAAATAATGTCGCCAAATCTTTAAAGCGAATACCACTGCGCCCAGCTCCAGGTCGTGAGTGGTATAATTTCTCTCGTGAACCTTCAATTGTCTTGAAGCATAAGCGATGACTTTTTGGCGTTGCATGAGCACGCAACCCAAGCCTTGTCGTGAGGCGTCGCAGTATACCACGAAGTCTTCAGTGCCTTCGGGTAATGATAGTATCGGTGCATCGCAGAGCTTGTTCTTAAGTAGCTGAAAGGCTTCTTCCTGTTTGTGACCCCAGTCGTATTTCCTGTCCTTCTGTGTAAGGGTCGTTAGCGGTTGAGCTATCTTTGAGAAATTCTCGATGAATCGTCGGTAATAGCCCGCTAAGCCCAAAAATTGTCGAACTTCAGTTGGGGTCTTGGGAGCTTCCCAATTCTTTATTGCTTCAATCTTGGATGGGTCTACATGAATGCCCTTCTCATTCACAACGTGACCAAGAAATTGTACTTTGCGAATCCAGAATTCGCACTTCGAGAACTTTGCATAAAGCTTCTCTTTCTTCAGTAATTCCAAGATGGTTCTGAGATGTTGCTCGTGCTCTTCTTTCGTTCGCGAGTAAATCAGGATATCATCGATAAATACAATCACGAATTTATCGAGATATGGTTTACATACGCGGTTCATCAGGTCCATAAAGACCGCTGGCGCATTCGTCAGTCCAAACGGCATCACAAGGAATTCGTAGTGCCCATAGCGCGTTCTGAATGCAGTCTTTGGCACACTTTCATCTTGGATTTTCAGCTGATGGTATCCAGATCGAAGGTCGATCTTGGAATAGTAGCTTGATCCTTGTAGTTGATCAAACAAGTCATCAATCCTCGGTAGCGGATACCGATTCTTGATTGTGAGCTTGTTCAGTTCCCTGTAATCGATACACATCCGCAGTGATCCATCCTTCTTCTTCACGAATAATATTGGAGCTCCCCAGGGTGAGAAGCTTGGCCTTATAAATCCCTTATCCAACAACTCCTGGAGTTGTGTAGATAACTCTTGCATCTCGGATGGCGCAAGTCGATAGGGTGCCTTGGCTACAGGAGCAGCTCCTGGAACCAAGTCTATACGGAATTCGACTTGTCGTTGCGGAGGTAGTCCTGGCAGATCTTCAGGGAACACATCAGGAAATTCCTTCACCACAGGAATGTCTTCGAGTTTTGGCTCCACAGCCTTCTTGTCTATAACGTGTGCTAGGAAAGCAACGCATCCTTTCCTTAAGCACTTCTGTGCCTTCATACAACTGATGATTCGTAGAGGCGCGTTCCGTCTTTCTCCATGTACTATGAGAGTTTCATCATTCGCCAGAGGGATGCGAATGATTTTCTCATGACAAATGACTTCCGCTTTGTTCTTGGACAACCAGTCCATTCCGACCACTACATCGAAGCTACCTAATTGAATAGGTAAGAGGTCGATGCTAAATCTTCGTTCACCAAGTTCTAGCATGCAGCCTCTAACAACTTCGCCCGATTCAACAAGTTTACCATTGGCTAGTTCTATGGAATAAGGAATTTCTAATCTACTAGATTCTATTCCGAGTATGCGTTTAAATTCCACAGACATGAAGCTATAATCGGCGCCAGTGTCGAATAATATGGATGCAAAGTGATTGTTAATGAGAAACGTACCGGTGACCACGTTAGGGTCCTCGCGTGCGTCTCTTGCTCCAATCACAAATGCTCGAGCCGGAGCGTTGTTTCTCTCTGGGCAGTTCTTCATGAAATGATCATTGCTTCCACACTTGAAGCATCCTTGCCCTTTCCCGTTACCATTCTTGTTACCAGCACCATTCCCGTTTCGGTTCTTTCCTTTTCCCCAACAGTCTTCTGTTTGATGACCCAATTTACCACATTTGTCACACCTTGGAATGCGACAAGCTCCTTCATGATGATACTTACATTTTTGGCATCTAGGCATGGAGCCTTGGTATGCTTTGGTTGCATGGGTTTTCGTCTCCTGAGGCGGATTAGTGTCGCGCTTCTTGCTGAAACCCTTGTTGTTGCGAGTAGCTTGGTTCAAACTTGTATGCTTTCTCTTTTTGTCACCGGACGACTCAGCATGTGTCTCGGTCTTTTCTGTTGGGTTTAGTGATAACTTCTTCATACGAACACAATCTTCAGTCAGGCTGACAGCCAGAGTTACAGCCTCGGTGATTGTTTGTGGTTTGGCCGACGTCACCATGCCACGAAACTCTGAGGCCAGTCCCCAAATGTAGCGTTCCACACGCTTAAATTCAGGATTCACCATGTAGGGAAGCACTCTCGACAGGTCGTGGAACCTTCGAGTGTAACCATTGATGTCAGCACCTTCCATAGTCAAGTGCCAGAACTCTGTTTCCAGCCTTTGGAGTTCCGCACGAGAGCAGTACTTCTCTCTCATCCTTTCCTTCAGTTCCTCCTAAGTTAGGCCATAAGCGGCGTCATCACCCAAAGTTTGGGCTTGCAGGTTCCACCAAGTCAGAGCTTCATCGACGAATAACCCAGTAGCAAAAGTGACTTGTTGATCCGCGGTACACTTGCTCATGCGGAAAGTAGCTTCAGTCTTCTCCGTCCAGCGCACAAATGCTACTGCACCTCCTGTGCCATCATAGTTCATCGGCTTGCAGTCGAGGAACTGCTTGAAAGTGCAGCCTGGAATTGATTCAACCAATTCACATGTGAGCAATCGAAGAAATGATGAAACAAGGACCGTTCATAAATTTCCTCATGCTTAGCACAGTGTTTTAAGGTTACCTTGGGCTGCATTGCCTCCAGACGAATCTCCATTCCCATTACGCCTAGCGTTGCTTGGTCCTCCACTGTCTTGAGTTAGGTTCGCCTCGTACTGGGCGATAGCAGCGGAGATCCTTTCTTCCAGTAGGGCGTTCAGCTCCTCAGCAGTAGGGGAGGAGGTTGATCGTCATTGCGAGCATTCACAGCTTTCCTGGGTGCCATGTTCTGACAGAACATAACACAGCAGGGTTAGGCATTTGTTTGATATCGTCACACTAGACAGTAGTATCATATATATTCACAGGTATATATACCACACAAGTGACATCAAACAATTATTACTCTAGCAGAGTACTTAGTAGGCTTGCACTGAGGGAATCTATACGTGACAAGACTTGCTGTGGTTTCTGTGCACTGAATTCCATAATTATGTATGCATCCATAATTACGTAACTCCTTGCACAGTCCGCACAGTTCGTTTCATCCTCGTATCTCTTCCTTCAGATGGGCCATCGCTTTTAGGTAAAGTCACGTATACTCGTGACATTCTAATTCTAGTACATGCTAATTATCACACATAATTGCAAGTAATTTCTAGTCAACGACAAGTGCTACTCAAGTGCACTCTAAGTCTCGTAGTGTCTTTTCTAGACTCATGTAGACAGTTTCAGGTAGTGGATGTCACGGGACGTTTTATGCAATGAAAACTCTTTGAAAATTGTTTTCGTGAATGGATCCTAGAGATTGTAGACTAGACTCGAGAAGGAATCCTGGTTCACTACAATCGCAGCTCTGATACCAATCTGTCACACCCCTTTCTACGGCGGAAGCACGAGGTGTGATCATGAAAGGTTCTCATTGCATACGAAGAGTAAACATGCTACATGCTCATAAAATAACATCAAATACCATGATTTGAAAACATAAGTTTAGCGTTTACATCGCTAGACGGCTTAAAACATTGTCTTAAAAGTTTACAACTTTATTTAAAGTTAAACACAAGCGACATCCATGAGCATAAGCAAGACCGCGCGCACATCCATCCTAGTTACCTGAAATACATGTGAGTTTTTGGAAAAACGTCAACATAAAGTTGGTGTGAATTCATGCAGTTTTGTATTTCATGTTTGTATACTTTGTATGAAAACATAGTTTGTGAGTAAATCAAGTTTTCATATATAAATTCAGTTTCATGTGTACACCACGTACACATGTATAATTCAATTTCTTCTTGAGTACCCCACGTACTCAAGTATAATTCTCATTTTCTTGAGTACCCCACGTACTTCAAGTATAATTCAATCTTCTTGAGTACCCCACGTACTTCAAGTTATATATCAATTTTAGTATGGTATGAATTTTATGTAAATACAGTATTTCTGTAAATATCAGATTGTTAATGGGTTGCAAAGCCATTAACATGTGGCACGACATAGGAAGTCACCAAACCTAAGGCATTTCATTGGTATATTCTGAGACACAAAAGCACTACTCGATTCTCGCCCCGACCGAGAGTGTGGCTGCCAGGCACCCGTTAGATCTAACATTTTGTTCTGCGGTCTAGGTATATTGTTGATTAATGGTGCTTTTGTACCCAATTCGTGACACTATTTCTCATAACGCATCCTACTTGGTTCTCGTCCTCACCAAGCGCGTTTCTTGTTATCATTTCTCATAACGCATCCTACTTGGTTCTCGTTCTCACCAAGTGCGTTTCTCATATTCTATTATTTCGTCACACTTGGTTCTCGTTCTCACCAAGTGTACTTCTTGTATTCTTATATTTCGTCACACTTGGTTCTCGTTCTCACCAAGTATGCTTCTTGTATTTATATCATACCAATTATAAATATTGTACATTTGTACATGTATTTCACCCCCGAAGTTATAAAAACTGAAAACAGTTAAAAGAAAAGGGGGAGCATGAACTCACAACTTTGCGTTCCTAGCGTCGTAAACTCCACCGGATTTGCTTAATTAACGTCGTAACCTATACGCGTTTTCTTAACGTTAGTCACTAGACTTGCGTCGCACAAGTACAGTCACTCTCTTTTGTGTATATTTTCCTGTGTTAAAAATATTCTTATATTTTTAACTACATATCTTACTTATATTATTTTCTCTAAAATAAATATAAGTCTTTTGTGTTTTGCACTTTGCACCCGAATTATGTATCTTGTATGTTGTATGTGTATTTTTATGTTTATACTCCTCATGAGTATTTAGTGTATTTTTAAGTCTTAATACACTAGCACGTATAACACATACTATATACACTTAGCACAAAAGTTGGTGATCAAATAATATATATTTTTCTTTCAAAAATATATACTTAATATCCATTTTATTCTTGAAGAAATCCTCATTTCTTATCACCAAAAATTAGGGAAACCTTAGTAATACTTTTAAACACATTTTTAGGGAATAAGTTTCTCAAAAACTTATATTTTTCTAAGTGTCAAAATTTATAAAAAATTTGACAGAGTTTCCCCTAAAAATGGAGGTTTCCCATGTTTTCAAAACATGTGTTTATTTTCTTTTAAATCGTCAACAATCATCAACAACAATTATCAACAATACTCACCATTTCCTCCATTTCATGAACTTGATTATTTAAAAAAAAATGTGTAGTAACTTACTAGCACATTTAGTAAGTCTTGTTATCTTTAAAAATAATTTTAGTTTCTTAAAAACTTTATTTTTAAAGAATATGAAGTTTCACAACTTCTAGTCGAGATTCGCAAAAATATTTCTTTGTTAAATTTTTCTTGTGACACAAGTGTCTACACACTTGTTCATGTACTAAAATGCTTTTAGTTTGGATAAGATCCGGGCTTTAACAACACTAATATTTTTGCTTGGTTCTTCCGAAAAACCACTTGTAGATCTTTAGATCTACTAGTTTAGAACTCCATTTTATAAGAAAAATCGTTTTTACTCAAGTTCATGTTTATGTTTGAAAGAGTTCGTCATCTAATAATTTTACGACTTAACATAAGGCTAGTTCATGTTCCAAAAACATGATCTAGCGTGGTTTGATGACGATCCCTTCCAACACTAGCAATCCACAACAATAAATAAACATAACAAAACTAGTTTCAAAAGTTTTACACTAACATTCATCCATTAACCACCATTTTTATTATTTTTAGTAGACTTTTAGTTTTGGTCTCTAGTGTTCATAATTTTTTTTTTATCCAACAAATCTCTTATTAACCACTTTAGACAAGATTAATAGGATGTTTTAGAACACTTACTACTAGCTCGAGGCTAGGGAAGAAACTAGACGAAAAATGGGTGGTTAATAGCGTTGTGGAGAGGTCCTTGCGATTCCGTAAGCACCGAGCCTCCTTGTATGAACCCTTTCACCTTGGTAATTATGTAGAATTGCAAGATTGAAAATTTGAAGTGGTGGTGGGTGTGTGTTAGGTCTCGGCCGAAGGTAGCAAGAGAGAGGGAGAGAACACAATTTTGTTTGAGTGTTATGGAAATGAATTGGTTACTCTCTAGATCTTCTTATAAACCATCCAAGTCTTTTATCCACTAAACAAAGTGTCCCCATGATATTTGACAATCTCAATTAAATAATCAACGTTTGTAAGAGTATGTCCCCATTGGGGAAACGATCGTTGGTGGGGGGGTGAGCACATGGTTCCATTTCAACTAGTGGTTAATTTATATTTAGTTAGTTAGTTAGGGGAAAAAAATTAGTTATTATGTGTGTTGTAATGTATAGCGGGTGTTAGGGTATTCGGGGACCCTAACTGGCTCAGAAAAAGAAAAAAAAAAAAAAAACTATGTCATTGACAATATTTTTTTTTTTATGTCCCGGGTAAAGTCCGGTTGTTTGGTTGGATATCAATCCGTTAAAGTGCTAAATTACACTTTTTAGTGACTTTAATGTATCCTTTTGTAACACTTTTGATTCCCAACACTTAGGGAAATATTCTGGATGATAAAACGAAATTTCTGCATAATATTCATATGCTTAAAAGCTGAATTATACCAAATTATGCACTTAAAGTGTGTTTCGGGTGCTTTTTAGTGCTTATTTTTGCTTTCGCAATGTCTATAAATTAAACCCTTACATATACTCTAGGGTTTTAATGTATTTTTGTCGTCGGACCTACACCTAGGCCTCAATTCTAATGTCTGACTGCTTTCTGCAGTTCAGTCGACACAGTGTGTCTTACCGGTGAGTTTACTATTATTCTGACGCAACGCTCTCGTTTATGCATAAAGCAATATTTTGTAGTATACAACATGCATAAATTCACTTGTTTAATCATGTGTTCAGACATTGCTGACAATTAAACTCATAATTGCAGTCATTAAGCAATAATTAATGTGTACGAAAATTACCGGTTTGGGCCAGTTGTCACACAAGGTTCACACCCGGTTCGAAATCATAAGACCTTGGATTCTCTACACAATTAAATTGTAATCAAATCGCAATTTGTTGTTAATCGATGAGCGTTTCAAACTGTCATCAACATCAAAAGACGGACAAGAGTGTACTTCGTTACTCAAGAACATGTAAACCCTAATCTCATGTCAAAGCACACTTAACCGAATTCATTTCACAAAGTCAATGGTGCGAGTATATTTCAACAACTCTTGAATTTAGAACAAGATCAATACAATTAACATGAATATTCAAACATCTAAAAGCAATACACAATGATTAACAATGAAACATAATGTTTAAGAGCCCTAAAAAATTATAAGATCTACACCAGGGAGAAACCCTAAGGGATTAGCCACTCACGGCTTTTTAAGCTTGAAATCTGGAGGATAATCCAAGAGAAAACGCCATGGAATTTTATTAATTCGGTATTAGTGTATGATTGGATACCAAGACAATGATAGGTGATGAATGTGGATTGATGGAATGATGTTATGTAACTCAAAAAGATCCAATTAAGCATTAACTACTTAAAAATCCTGAAATTAAAATGAGTTTGACCACTTTAGCGCAAGTTGACTAGGCTCGGTGCATCGACGACTAGAAATGCACAGTCGACATCAGAATCGACTGCAGACGGCCAATCAATGCGATGTCTTCGTTATCAGCGATGCATTTACACCCAAAATTTTTTGTTTTTATTGTTTCTTCCACCTGATTCCTCCTAGCTCTTATCTAAAGCATCATTCAGCTCTCGAAATGCACCCTTAGACACATCTGGACCTGCAAAAGACAAACCGTAACAAAGTAGAGCATTCGGAAAACTTAAATTCACATTAAAACACAAATTTACACATGAGAAACTAAGGACTTTAGACCACGTATCATACATCCCTGTATTTTTAACAATTTGAACTTGTAAAAACACAAAAAAAAATACTGAGATCAAACAATTGCTTTTCTACCAAAGTTCTCAAAAACAGTTTTTTACTACCACCAACGCTTCATCACTTATGACAATAAAAAACTAATCCTTCCAAAAATTGTTTCGCATCCATTCACTCAGTTGTTTTAAAGTCTGTAAAATCCTGATTAGCACTTGTAATTAAATTTAGGATCGTTTAACACTAACCACATTACTCTTGATCTTGAATCGTGTAGAGATGGTGTGTGTGAGTCAAACATTAAGTACAAACAATAATCAAGATTGAATATAGATGTTTAAGATGAATTCTATTGAGATCTAATCATCACAGATTACATATTCATACATACATCTACACATACACCATTAAAGCTCATGCCAACCCTAGGTGAGCTCCCATACGGTTGGTGACTTACACCATAGGAACATATACCTATAAATGAGGTAAGTTATCCTATATATAATAAGTCATGAAAGTCAACACAACCACCTCTATGGATTTTCTTGTGAAACCATGTTTTCGTTAAACATTTGTGTGTAACCTCCTAGGTTGCGCATGCATAACAACAGTTAAACAAATGTGAATGTTGGATCGTCGTGTGACCCGAATGAGTCGTTCAGAAGAGTTTTGAGTCAGAATCAAAGGCGGAATCAGTGATTCTAACTTTATACAGCTTGATTCTCCCTAATTATCTTCTTATTAATGATTTCAAAGCTTTTACAGATCGTTTGACAAACTGACAGCACCTCGGCTCTGAAATTGGAAAGTTACAAATGACAACCATGCATCAGCTATTTATAGAGTGGCTATTTCGTACGAAACAGGCAAAGGGTATTTTGTACGAAATGAGTATTTCTCATTTCGTGAGAAATAGCTTTAGCTATTTCATGCGAAATCACCTCTTTACACTCAATACCTATTTTCTAACTTGTTGAGCACTGGTTTGTCCTATCTAGACCTAAGACTCTATAAAGACAAAGTTAACAGACATCTATGCACCAACAGACTCCCCCTTGCATGTTGACACTGTAAGCTTCTTTCAATCTCTATCTTCAAACTCCCCTTTGAATGTTGATCCAGAATGTAGACTCCCCCTTTCAATATGCCGGAGCTCGAATTCTGGTTCAAACTTTACACTATCTTTGCCATGGTAGCGTAATATAACAATACAATCTATTCTCCATTTTGACTTCATTTGTTGTTTTTATCAGTTTTTAGTAATCCACTTAAGTATTCAGGTCCAAACTAATGACCCTGAGTACTCAATTTGTCTACCAAGTCCAACTAAATGACCTTGGTTGACTCGAGACAAAACAAAACTGACTTTTGTTCAACATAGTTCAAAACATTTTGAAAATTACAAGTTTCAACTTATTGAACTTGTTTTGACTTTTCATTTACAAGTTAAGCATATTAAGCTTCCAAATCTTCTCTCCAGCTCAGAAACTTCCTGCATCTTCTTCAAACTGCGAATCTGGAGATCAGCTTTCCACTTTGGTTTGTCAGAAAATAAAGCAGAAATGTAAAATCTTTTTGGATTTTGAATAAAGTTTCTATACTAGAATGCTAAACAGAAATAAAATGCAGTAGATGTAAACTATTTACAAACATATTTTTGGTGAGCGTGTTAGGGAATCATATCAGCTGTCGACAAATCACAAGTATCGTTAAGCTTCGATTTCATATTCAGAATTAAACAATTCGCTTAGATTGTCGATATACTGATCCATTTAAATTCTCACACAAATTTCAATCTGTCCAGGATACGAATTAGGTGTATTATGAACTTAAACTCATTCATGTGTCCCACCTCTTGAATATACTCCCGTATCCAGATCGCAATATTCAGTCTTACAGGTGAGTATACCACAGATGATATCTGTAAGGAGTTAAATGCAAGGGCCATAAGAGCTCAGGCTATTGCTTCCGCAAAATCAGAGAGATGATGGCTTCGACTTTAAGTGGGTCCCCTTTAGAGGATCTTTTTTTCAACAGCACATGATTAGCATTTTTCAATGTTTCATCATTTTTATGCTGAGGGCGGTGCTATATTTCAAGCAAGCGAAAAGTATTATACGGGGACTAGGCCATTGCTTCCGCAAAATCAGAAGTCCCGGGATAATACCCCAGTTATCACTGAGTATAAAGACCTAGTATTTCAGAAAGAGGGGTCTTTCAAACGAGATTTCAGGGGTTACCTATATATCCAAGTAGTGTTCCCCACGAAATAAGCAAGTTATGATTTAGGTTTATATCCCGAACAAACCTACTAAATGTGTAAAAACCTATCGGCACATCATCAGCGAGACTGCTTAACCCATTTACACTTTACATATCTTTAGCATACCGCAACTGTCAAGCTGATGTACTATCATTTTCCCTTTTTACACAAGCTCTTTTTCCAGTTTTCTATTGTTTTTGGATTTTGAAATTTTTTTTACTGTTTTTGTATTTTCTGAAAATATAACCTACCTCCCTCTAAATACCAAAACAAGTAAAAAATCGACAAACCATTGCAGATTGCTTTTCTACATCATCTACAGTGGTACCTTCATCTACGCCAAGAATCTCCTCCAACACCGATAAAAGCTTCATACCGTTCAGTTTTAAAAGATATTGAAATCGAGTTTTATCAAACGCTTTGGTATGTAAATCAGCTTTTTGTTCGTCAGTGTGGATTTTCTCAATTCGTATCAACTTCTTCTCGAAACAGTCTCGGATGAAGTGATGACGAATTTCAATGTGTTTTGTTTTAGCGTGATGAACAGGATTTTTAGTGATGTTTATCGCTGCCTCATTATTAACAAAGATAGGGGTGTTAAGAAATTGCAAACCGTAGTCTCTCATCTGTTGCTGCATCCACAAGATCTGAGAGCAGCAACTGCTAGCAGATACATACTCGGCTTCACATGTGGACAAAGCTACAGAGGTCTGCTTCTTGCATTGCCAGGTGACCAATCGTGGTCCGAAAAACTGGCACCCCACTGTTGTTGACTTAGTGTTAACTTTGCAGCATCCGAAATCAGAATTAGAATACCCTTCGAGCATGAAATCGCCTTCTCTTGGATACCACAACCCCAGTGATGGAGTTCCTTTCAGGTAGCGTAATATCCGTTTCACAATTACCATATGCGAAGCTCTGGGGCTTGACTGAAACCGCGCTGCGAGGCAGGTTGGATACATGATATCGGGTCTTGAAGCTGTCAAGTACATTAGCGATCCGATCATGGAACGATACATCGTTTCATCTACCTTCTCTCCAGTGAGATCAGGGTTTATCCCATGGTTCATTGCTAACGGGGTGGAAGCTGGAGTAGTCCAGGACATCCCAAATTTCTCTAAGATATCATGAACATACTTCGTCTGATGTATAACAATTCCCTCGGGCAATTGATCAACCTGAAGTCCCAAGAAGAATTTCATCTCACCCATCGATGACATTTCAAAATTTTGCTTCATAACTCTTTCAAAATCTTTGCACAGATTTTCATTTGTTTACCCAAATATGATATCATCCACGTATATTTGAACGATCAGAAGATGTCCGTTGACTTCTTTGGTGAAGAGAGTGGCATCCACTTTTCCACGGATGAAGCTGTTGGCAAGCAGCTGTTGAGACAATGTCTCGTACTAGGCTCTCGGGGCCTGGTGTAAACCATACATCGCTTTATCCAGTAAATAAACCTTGTCTTTGTGGATTGGGTCGGTGAAGCCCGGTGGCTGTCCGACATATACCTCCTCTTTTACCTTCCCATAGAGAAAAGCCGATTTAACATCTAGCTGATAAACTTTAAATCCTCTCCAAGATGCAAATGCTAGGAAGATTCTGATCGCTTCAAGTCTAGCAACTAGAGCATACACTTCGGTGAAATCTATACCCTCCTGCTGACTAAAGCCCTGGACTACGAGTCGAGCTTTATTACGAATAATAACCCCTCGATCGTCTCTCTTGCACTTGAACACCCACTTGGTGTTTATCTTCCTGTGACCATTAGGCAAATCTACTAATTTCCACACTCCCAACTTCTCAAACTGACTCAGCTCCTCTTGCATCGCATTGACCCAATAATCTTTAGTTAGTGCTTCCTTATATGTTCGCGGTTCAATCTGTGAAATAAAACAACTAAGTGAAAACTCTGTTTGTAACGGAGCAACTGTAGAATAAAAACAAGTAAGGCCTTGGTCAATTTGTCATCTTGTGCGGACGCCTGATTGTAATTCTCCAATAATCAGCTCTTCTGGATGGTACGAAAGAGTTCTTGGCATCACCTCGCCTGGAACATCTACCTCGCCTTCCAAATTTGTGACATTCTGATTTGCACCTTGTTCACTGACTGGAATTGTTTGTATTGAAATCTGGATCTGTTCCCCCTCAGAATCTGAATCACCATGATCGAATATAGGTCTATCATCAGATTCTAGATTATCATTGACTGCCGTCTGATTGTCAAGAGTTTGTTGAATATCATCATGTTCTCCAGCATTACTAGGACCGGCTTCATCATCATTGGAAGCTCGAAATTGACGTCTAGAAGGCTCAGCTGGGAATATTTCTTGTGATTCTTCATATTTTCTCAGAATATCCAACTCATCAAAGAAATCTGGTTCTTCTTCTATGTCAAACGAATCCCACAGAGTATCATAATTAAAACGCCATGAGTCGCCGGGATTCTAAGGTGGCATGGTATAACTTTGACACTCAACATTATGTGCTTCGATTATCCGCTTCAAGCTTGGAACAAAGACTCTTTTCAATGGACTAGCATAACCCACGAAAATTCCTTCAATGCTCTTTGCACCAAATTTGCCATAAGGTTCTAGAACTGTACAGGGAGACCCAAACGGTTCTAAATACTTCAGGTTCAATTTGCGGTTGTTGATTAACTCGAAACATGTCTTGTTAAATTTCTTCACTGTAAGAACCCGGTTGAGTGTATAGCAAGCGGCTGATACTGCTTCTGCCCAAAAGTTGACTGGTAATTTCGAATCAGCAAGCATCGTCCTAGCCGTTACAATTAGCGTCCTGTTCTTTCTTTCAGCTACTCCATTTTGTTGCGGAGTGTAAGGAGCACTAAATTCTTGCAATATACCTCTCTCATCACAATACTCTTCCATTTTGTTGTTCTTAAACTCAGTACCGTTGTCACTCCTGATTCTTCTGATTCGGGTTTGGTACAAATTTTCAATTTTTCTGAACAACGTCATCAAACTTTCAAATGTCTCATCCTTTGACTTCAGAAATGATACCCACGAAAATCTCGAGTAGTCGTCTGTTACTACTAGACAGTAGAGATCACCAGTTATGCTTTTGACGTTCACTGGACCAAAAATATCCATATGAAGTCTCTCTAATGGTCTCGAGACTGAGTTAACCTTCTTTTGAGGATGTGATTTCTTCTTTTGCTTGCCTTTGACACAACTAATGCACTCCCCCTCAAGATGGAAACCTTTCACATGAACACCAATTACTAAGTCGTTATGTACCAGGTGATTCATTTTTCGCAGGTGTATGTGGCCCATCTTTCGATGCCACAATTGTGATTCTTTTTCTGTTGATCTTGACATAAAGCAGTGAGCCTGACCCGTGGTAGTAGTTGCTACACACATGTCCAACACGTACAGATCATTGACTCTAGGTGCTCTCATGATAACCCACTCTTCGGGAACAACAAATCCTGGTTTCAATATCAAACATTCCTTATCTGTAAAGTGCGTTGTATACATACGATCACAAATCTGAGAGATGCTCAGAAGATTGTTTTCAAGCTCGGCGATGTAGTTTACTCTTTCAAACGTGACAATACCATTTGATAAAGTTCCTTCACCAACTATTCGACCACCTTGATTGCCTGCAAATCCCACATATCCTCCATTAAACCCTCGAACATCGTATAGTAGGGTCTTCTTCCCCGTCATGTGCCGAGAAGCTCCACTATCCATAATCCAACGTGAAACAGATCTTGGAAGCTCCTGCACATATCACAAACACTTAGTTAGATTTTCATGCCACCCAAGCCTCTTTTGAGTCAGGTAGCTTGACGTTGAAGTGAGTTTTTGCAGTGTATAGTGGCGGAAAATTCTTGTCATTCATCATTAAGCTCTCCTCAGACCCAATCTCAACTTTTTTGTATAAAAGAAAATCATTTTTAGGAGGTTGACCAGATGATTGGTCTTTCTTTGGTACATACTTCTTTTCAGAAGCAGTAGACTTTGGTTTCTCAAGTTTCTCATAGTGATCCAAAGGAACATTCATCTTTACCGGAGTAGTAGAGGATGATTGTTTTTCCGTCTCAGAAACCTTTGGTTTTGGAGAACTTGATTTCTTTTCAACTGATTTTGGCTTCCATGCTTGTTGAGGCTGTTGGATCGATGTGTGACCCTAACGAGTCAATCAGAAGAGTTTACGATCTATTTCAAAGGCGGAATCAGAGAAATAGACGTGTAACAGCTTGATTCTCCTTAATTATCTTCTTATTATTGATTTCAAAGCTTTTACAGATCGTTTGACAAACTGGCAGCACCTCGGCTCTAAATCGGAAAAGTTACAAATGAACTAGCAACACACCTATTTATAGATGAGCTAATTTCGTTTGAAAGTGGCAATGGCCATTTCAAGCGAAATTACACAGTTTAATTTCGTGTGAAATGGTCAGTGCCATTTCAAGAGAAATTACACTTGTTAATTTCGTTTGAAATTAACCTTTCACATATAAACCCTAATTTCTAACCTGTTGTGTGCTAGTTTATCCTATCTAGACATAAGACTCGATAAAGACGAAGTTAACAGACATTTGTGCACCAACAGACTCCCCCTTGGATGTTGACGAAGTCTTCGGCGTCGAGTCTTCAGTCTTGATCTCTTTCCAGTTTATCTAACAATGTATGCTTCCTTCAAATCTCCTCTTCTTCTATCAACAGCTAGCATGAATCACAGAAACTGAATCTTTAACAACCTTCAAAATCCCCCTTGAATGTAGATCCAGGAACTGTATCTGACTTTTAAGTCTTCAGACTCCCCCTATCAGTTAGCTGGGATTTGCTATGCTGCTTTCATAAATTCAAACTTATTACCTGCACAATCTCTACCTTAACATAAGATTTATGATTATGACAATTTCAATCCAAACTTACCATTTGACTTCATTTATTGGTTTTGTCAGAATTTAGAAATCCACTTAAGTATCCAGGTCCAAATTAATGACCCTGAGTACTTAATTTGTCTACCAAGTCCAACTTAATGACCTTGGTTGACCTGAGACAAAGCACACTGACATTTTGTACAAATTTTTCAAAACACTTTTCTGAAAATTACAAGTTTCAAATTAATGAACTTGTTTTGACTTTTCAATTTCACAAGTTTATCATAATAAACTCCAAACTCATCATCCAGCTCAGAAACTTCTAGCATCTGCTTCAAACTGTGAATCTGAAGATCAACTTTCCACTTTGGTTTGTCGGAAAATAAAGCAGAAATATAAAATCTTTTTGGATTTTGAATAAAGTTTCTAAACTAGAAATGTTAAAAAGAAATTAAAATGCAGTAAATGTAAACTATTTACAAACATATTTTTGGTGAGCGTGTTAGAGAATCATATCAACTATTCGACAAGTCACAAGTACCATTAAGCTTTAATTTCATACTCACAATTAAACAATTCACTTAGATTGTCGATATACTGATCCACTTAAATTCTCACACAATTTTCAATCTGTCCAGGATACGGATTAGGTGTATTAAGAACTTAAACTCATTCATGTGTCCCACCTCTTGAATATACTCCCGTATCCAGATCCCAATATTCAGTCTTACGGGTGAGTATACCACAGATGATATCTGTAAGGGGTTAAATGCGAGGGCCGTGAGAGCTCAGGCTATTGCTTCCGCAAAATCAGAGAGATGACGGCTTCGACTTTAAGTGGGTCCCCTTTAGAGGATCTTTTTTACAACAGCAATGATTAGCATTTTTCAATGTTTCAACATTTTTATGCTGAGGGCGGTGCTATATTTCAAGCAAGCGTAAAGTATTATACGGGGACTAGGCCATTGCTTCCGCAAAATCAGAAGTCCCGGGATAATACCCCAGATATCACTGAGTATAAAGACCTAGTATCTCAGAAAGAGGGATCTTTCAAATAAGATTTCAGGGGTTACCTATATATCCAAGTAGTGTTCCCCACGAAATAAGTAAGTAAAGATTTTAGGTTTATATCCTGAACAAACCTACTAAATGTGTAAAAACCTATTGGCATATCATCAACGAGACTGTTTAAGACTTTTAAACTTTACATATATTTAGCATACTGTAACTGTCAAGCCAATGTACTATCATTTTCCCTTTTTACACAAGCTCTTTTCTGATTTTCTATTGTTTTTGTATTATCTCATGTTTTCTATTTTGAAAATATCTCATGTTTTTTTATTTTTGAAATTTTTTACTGTTTTTGTATTTTCTAAAAATATTACCCTATACTCCCCCTAAATACCAAAACAAGTAAAAAATTGACAAACCATTGCAGATTGCTTCTCAACATCATCTACAATGTCTCCTTCATCAACGCCAAGAATCTCCTCCAACACCGATAAAAGCTTCATACCGTTCAATTTTAACAAATATTGAATACGAGTTTTATCAAACGCTTTGGTATGTAAATCAGCTTTTTGTTCGTCAGTGTGGATTTTCTCAATTCGTATCAACTTCTTCTCGAAACAGTCTCGGATGAAGTGATGACGAATTTCAATGTGTTTCGTTTTAGCGTGATGAACTGGATTTTTAGTAATGTTTATCGCTGCCTCATTATCAACAAAGATAGGGGTGTTAAGAAATTGCAAACCGTAGTCTCTCATCTGTTGTTGGATCCACAAGATCTGAGAGCAGCAGCTGCTAGCAGATACATACTCAGCTTCACATGTGGACAAAGCTACAGAGGTCTGCTTCTTGCATTGCCAGGTGACCAATCGTGATCTGAAAAACTGGCACCCCGCTGTTGTTGATTTAGCGTTAACTTTTCAGCATCCAAAATCGGAATCAGAATACCCTTCGAGCGTGAAATCGCCTTCTCTTGGATACCATAACCCCAATGATGGAGTTCCTTTCAGGTAGCGTAATATCCGTTTCACAATCACCATATGCGAAGCTCTCAGGTTAGATTGAAATCTTGCTGCGAGGCAGGTTGGATACATGATATCGAGTCTTGAAGTTGTCAAATACATCAGCGATCCGATCATGGAACGATACAACGTTTCATCTACCTTCTCTCCGGTGAGATCAGGATTTATCCCATGGTTCGTCGTTAACGGGGTGGAAGCTGGAGTAGAACCTGACATCCCAAATTTCTCTAAGATATCATGAACATACTTCGTTTGATGTATGAAAATTCCCTTAGGCAGTTGATCAACCTGAAGTCCCAAGAAAAATTTCATCTCACCCATCGATGACATTTCAAATTTCTGCTTCATAACTCTTTCAAAATCTTTGCACAGATTTTCATTTGTTGACCCAAATATGAAGTCGTCCACGTATATCTGAACTATCAGAAGATGTCCGTCGACTTCTTTGGTGAAGGGAGTGGCATCCACTTTTCCACGGATGAAGCTGTTGGCTAGCAGGTGTTGAGACAATGTCTCGTACCAAGCTCTCGGGGCCTGGTGTAAACCATACAGCGCTTTATCCAGTAAATAAACCTTGTCTTTGTGGATTGGATCGGTGAAGCCCGGTGGCTGTCCGACATATACCTCCTCTTTTACCTTCCCATAGAGAAACGCCGATTTAACATCTAGCTGATAAACTTTAAAATTTTTCCAAGATGCAAATGCTAGGAAAATTCTGATCACTTCAAGTCTAGCAACTGGAGCATATACTTCAGTGAAATCTATACCCTCCTGCTGACTGAAACCCTAGACTATGAGTCGAGGTTTGTTACGAATAATAACCCCTCTATCGTCTCTCTTGCACTTGAACACCCACTTGGTGTTTATCTTCCAGTGACCATCAGGCAAGTCTACCAATTTCCACACTCCTAACTTCTCAAACTGACTTAGCTCCTCTTGCATTGCGTTGACCCAAGAATCTTCAGTTAGTGCTTCCTTGTATGTTCGCGGTTCAATCTGCGAAATAAAACAACTAAGTGAAAACTCAGTTTGTAACGAAACAACTGCAGAATAAAAACATGTAAGGCCTTGGTCAATTTGACGTCTAGTGCGAACGCCTGATTGTAATTCTCCAATGATCAGCTCTTCTGGATGGTATGAAAGAGTTCTCGGCATCACCTCGCCTGGAACATCTACCTCGCCTTCCAAATTTGTAACATTCTGATTTGCACCTTGTTCACTGACTGGAATTGTTTGACTTGATATCTGGATCTGCTCCCCCTCAGAATCTGAATCACCATGATCAAATACAGGCCTATCATCAGATTCTTGATTATCATTGACTGTCGTCTGATTGTCAAGAGTTTGCTGAATATCATCATGTTCTCCAGCATTACTAGGACCGGCTTCATCGTCATTGGAAGCTTGAAATTGACGTCTAGAATACGCAGCTGGGAATCTTTCTTGTGATTCTTCATACTCTCTCAGAATATCTAACTCGTCAAAGAAATCTGGTTCTTCTTCTTCCATGTCAAACGAATCCCACAGAGTATCGTAATTAAAACGCCATGAGTCGCTTGGATTCTGCGGTGGCATAGTATAACCTTGACACTCAACATTATACGCTTCAATAATCCGCTTCAAGCTTGGAACAAAGACTCGTTTCAATGGACTTGAGTAACCCACGAAAATTCCTTCAATGCTCTTTGCACCAAACTTTCCAAAAGGCTCTAGAACTGTGCAGGGAGACCCAAACGGTTCTAAATACTTCAGGTTCAATTTGCGGTTGTTGATTAACTCGAAACACGTCTTGTTGAATTTCTTCAATGTAAGAACCCGGTTGAGTGTATAGCAAGCGGCTGATACTGCTTCTGCCCAAAAGTTGACAGGTAATTTCGAATCAGCAAGCATCGTCCTATCTGTTTCAATTAGTGTCCTATTCTTTCTTTCAGCTACTCCATTTTGTTGTGGAGTGTAAGGAGCACTAAATTCTTGCAGTATACCTCTCTCATCACAATACTCTTCCATCTTGTTGTTCTTGAACTCAGTACCATTGTCACTCCTGATTCGAGTTTGGTACAAGTTTTCAATTTTCCTGAACAACGTCATCAAACTTTCAAACGTCTCATCTTTTGATTTCAGAAATGATACCTATGAAAATCTCGAGTAATCATCTGTTACTACTAGACAGTGGAGATCTCCAGTTATGCTTTTGACGTTTACTGGGCCAAAAAGATCCATATGAAGTCTCTCTAACGGTCTTGAGACTGAGTTAACCTTCTTTCCAGGGTGAGATTTCTTCTTTTGTTTGCCTTTGACACAGCTAATGCACTCCCCCTCAAGATGAAAACCTTTCACATGAACACCAATAACTAAGTCGTTATGCACCAGGTGATTCATTTTTCTCAATGAATATGGCCCATCTTTCGATGCCACAATTGTGATTCTTTTTCCGTTGCTCTTGACATAAAATAGTGAGCCTGACCCGTGGTAGTAGTTGCTACACTCATGTCCAACACGTACAGATCATTGACTCTGGGTGCTCTCATGATAACCCACTCTTCGGGAACAACAAATCCTGGTTTCAAGATCAAACATTCTTTGTCTGTAAAGTGCGTTGTATACATACGATCACAAATCTGAGAGATGCTCAGAAGATTGTTTTCAAGCTCGGTGATGTAGTTTACTCTTTCAAACGTTACAATACCATTCGATAAAGTTCCTTCACCAACTATTCGACCACCTTGATTCCCTGCAAATCCCACATAACCTCCATTAAACCCTCTAACATCGTACAATAGGGTCTTCTTCCCCGTCATGTGCCGAGAAGCTCCACTATCCATAATCCAACGTGAAACGGATCTTGGAAGCTCCTGCACATATCACAAACATTTAGTTAGAAGTTGATGCCACCCAAGACTCTTTTAACTCGGGTAACTTGACATTTAAATGAGTTTTTTGCAATGTAAAGTGGCGGAAAATTCTTGTCATTCATCTTTAAGCTCTCCTCAGACCCAATCTCAACCTTTTTATATAAAAAGAAATCATTTTGAGAAGGTTGACCAGATGATTGGTCTTTCTTTGGTACATTCTTCTTTTCAGAAGTAGTAGCCTCTTGTGGTTCAAGTTTCTCATAGTAATCCAAAGGTACATACATCTTCTTAGTTGAAGATGATGATTTTGCAGTCTCAGAAACCTTTGGTTTTGGAGAACTTGACTTCTTGTCAACTGATTGTGGCTTCCATGCTTGTTGAGGCGAAGCAACCCGTTTGTAAAATTTGTCATTTTTAGTTACCACATTCTTTACGGGTTCAGTTTTGATTTTGGTGTTTTCATTTTTCAAAACTTTCTTCTCAACAACCATTGGAGCTTTGCCTTTTGCATCAGCTTTCTTTTTCTGACTCTCAACAACTTCAGACTTAGGCCTTAAGTTGGTGCACTTTCGTGCAATATATCTAACTTTGTTGCACTTAAAGCATGTACGAGTATCAACTACCCGACTTGTGCCTTCGGTCTGAGGCTGTGAGACCTTTTCTTCAAAAAACTCTTCATTTGTTTTTGAAAAAATCTCAGATTCCTGCTCGGAATGAGAACTCGAGCTTTTTACAAACACCTTTTTCTCAACAAAATTCTTGTTTTGAAAATTCTTCCTTTGATTATTCTTACCACCCTTATAGCCACCCGACCATTTGTTTTGATAGTTGTTAGAAAAAACGCGATGGTACAACAGGTTTTTTGTAGTAAGCTTTATCTTTTTCAAAGTTGAATTGCCGTTTGGAACATTTCAAACCTTCGATCTTAGACACATCAATCTCAATCAATTTGAACACATTTATCAATTTTCCAACATTCACATTCTCCAAAGGAAAATCACGATCCGAATACAACTTATCAGATCCCGCCATCTTGTACATCACAAGATTAGGTTCTTCACTTAAGTTGTTTTTGGATTTTGATTTTGGAATGTATTTATCCAAAAAGCATTCATCATCCTTAGTAGTGTCACTTTCAGCTTTCAAAACATTTTCAGCCATACTTTTAACAATTTCAGACTGGACACTATCTTCATCAGATGATGTGGTAAATGTGACATCAATCGTGTCTTGAAGCTTAACTTCTTTTTCTTCTCCATCATTAACCAACCCTGATTTTTTCTTTGAAAAATTGTTTAAAATCGGTGGTGGAACCTGATGAAATCCAACCCCGGTTCCATCAAAGTATACATCTTCGTCTGCTTTGTTCTTTCCAATTGGTTTAGGAACTATATGTTGAAGAACAAAACTTGCGGAGTTGTAACTGTTCAATTTCAACTGGATGCGTTCATTTTCAATTTTAGCTTCTTGAAACTGAAGCTTCAACTTAGCAATTTCATCCAGTTGCTGGTTGATTAACTCTTCTTTCACTCTAAGAACACCTGACAATTGAACATTTTCTTTGTAGGTCTTACCATTTCTCTCATCAGAATCTTTTACCATTCGTTTTAGCTTCTCAAAATTTTCTGAGAGTTGACGATTTTCATGAATTAGTTTTTCGTTTTCTTTCCTAATTCTTTCTACATCACTTTTATCATTTTCGATTTTCTCAGTTAATTCCTTTAATCGTTCATTTGAAGCTTTTAACATTTTGTCACGGTTCAAGATCTGATTTTCAACATCTCTAACTCTTCCTGTCAGTTCTTCGGTCTTTTTACCGTTAAGGTAAGCAAGTGTACTACAAACCTTGCACTCTTTCATGCAATTTTTGCAGTCGCTCTCAATTTTAGCTTTCTTACCTGACTCATTGATTGCATCATTCTGACTGACCTTGCTTTTAGACTCATTTCCAGAACCAGAAACTACCTCTAGCTCTTTTGCAGCAAACACTTTGTCAGCCATCTTCTTCAAATTTTCTGCAGTAAACTCTTGTGACGTATCAATAATCCCGTCATCAGCTTTCTTTTTGTCTGCAGCTCCTTCTCTTTATCTTTTTCCTCAGCTTCTCCTCCTCCCCACCACTCTCTCTGTCTAGCTTCTTCTTTTTCAGCAATTTGTTTGGTGATAGTTTTAACATCAACAGTATTTGGATCAACAGCAATGTTTCCGTTGGGATCAAGATAACATTCTCTATCAGCATCCCATCTCTTCGCCTGTTTAGCTTCTTTATATGTACGATAGATTCTATTAATCCTGTTCTGAGCTTTCATCTTTCTGTTGATGTATTTCACTTCTTCTGTTCTGGAGTCTTTGAAAGGAACAATCTTTGTCACAAACGCATAGCCCACTGCGTTTTCTTCTGGTAACACTTCACTCCAATCATATCCCTCATCGTCATGGATAACAGCAAGTGCTCTGGATTTTTCTTTGGGATTTTCTTCTATCTGCTTCATTCTAGGAGGTTCAGATTTGTTTTGATGATAGATTGCTCTTTTGTAGTAATCTTCACGAAATGGATTTGCAGTGTCATCAGCAGGTGCGTTACGACATTCACGTTTAAAATGTCCCTTTTGTTTACATCTGAAGCACGTGACCTTTGATTTATCAAAACCAAGTTTTGTGGAAGGTCCACCAATCGAATGTCTACCGGTAATTTCCATGAATCTTTGTGCTCGTCTGACTGCACTAGCCATACACCACCTGATATCAATCAACTCCATCTCCTCGGGGTCGATCTGATCATAATCCTCCTTGGTGAGGTTAGTGTTTCCAATCTTTCCTGCAACAAGGCTCTCATAAGACTCTAGCACAGACGCTAAGAACACCATTTGCTGCTTTGCGGATTCTTCACTGAAATTTTGAGCATTCTTTAGATCCACAGCAATGTTACATTGAAACAAATTCTTTGAAGCAGATTGGTTTGAAGTTGTTGACGATGAACCACTATGAAAACCACTGCTTGTGCTCTCTTGATTTGATGTGGTAGAATTTTCTGCTGAGAAAGCTGTCTTAGGAGACACATTCTTCGGGATCACACTTCCTCGTTAATACAGCTCCACATTCTGCTGGTATGAGGAATGATTTACTTTGTTTGATTTCTTGATCTCCAGCTCATGACTCTCCAGTCTTTCAATTAACAAATCAACCGTCAGATCCTTGACTTGATTGTATTCTTCAACATCAAAGCAAAGTATTGCTAGTCTTTATCATCCGGCAGCGAGTCAAACAGTTTGTCAACCAGTTCTTCTTGAGTGTACACGATTTCGTATCTTGCAAGTTCCAGCTTCAAATGCCCGAATCTTTCAATCATCTTTGGAACAGATTCGTTTTTCAAACATCCAAACAAATCAAACTGTCACACCCCGACCACGTGAAACAACCAAACGTGGCGGAAACGTCGGGGAGTGTTGTAACAGAATTAATTGTTTCAAATCCAAGGCAATTAAAGTTTTGTTTTATTAATCAAACAAGAGAGTTACATTGTTTTAGACAAGAAGCAAAGAGTATATAACATAAAGTAACTAGTTCTTGTCTCGTTTTAAGTCACTAAGGCACAGGTCCGCCTAAGTATGTCTTGATAAGTCTTATGCATCATCTCCTGAAAACACATGTGAAAATAGGTACGTCAGCATAAAAATGCCTGTGAGATACATAGGTTTTGTGAAAACAGAATTCATGACTTATGTTTGGGAAAGATGTTTAGTCATGAACCTTGTAATTTGCTTTGTCTTGTAAATCATTTAAAAAACGATAAGATCAGATGATATGTATAAATAAGAGAATAATGTATGGTTAATTGAATAACCATGTAAAATGATTTTGTATAAGATCAGTTATTTATAAATCAATGTCTTGTGAAAAGTATGTTATTTGTATAAAATGTTATATGTCTCAAATTGAAATGATTCAAATAACGCTACGATATGTAATACCATACAAGCACTTATATATAGGAAGTACCAGCGGCGTATCCACCATACTTGTATCACATTACACACGCCTCGTTACTTAATCACTTAATCAAACCAAACTACCAAAGTAAAATGTTCATGTCTAATGTAAATCATGTAATGTGTATCCAAAATGTAAGCATGTGATGAATAACAAATGTACTAAGTATGCAACAAAGAACATACATAGCATAAAGTGTAATGAATAACAATGTACTAAGTACGCACACAATGGACATACATAGCATGAAATGTAATGTAGGACGATGTACTAAGTACGCACACAATGGGCATACATAGCATGAAATGTAATGTAGAACGATGTACTAAGTACGCACCCAATGGGCATACATAGCATGTAATGTAAAACGATGTACTAAGTACGCACACAATGGGCATACATAGCATGTAAAGTAAAACGATGTACTAAGTACGCACACAATGGGCATACATAGCATGAAATGTAATGAAATCCTGTACTATAATGTACTAACGAACATAGCAGGTATATGATGTGAAAACATGGAAAGCATGAAAATAACAAGTAGGCACATGTGTTCCACCCCAAAACGTTTGGAAAACAGTAAAAGAGGGGTCTATGTACTCACTTGAGAATGCTCAGTAGTCCTTGAGTGACAACCAAACAATGCTAGAGATCACGGATATCAAACGGCACCTAATATAGGTAACTATGTTAATAAACCGGATCTAAATCGGAGGATCGGATAGACTGAGGGTTCGTAAACCAAACGAGTATGGAGACTCGTGTAATATGGTTTAACAAAGCCTACATACTAAATGAAACCTAACATAAGTGTTTACGACCCATTACGACCCGTTTAGGTAGCTTATGCTACATTAACGTGTCGTTCGCGTGAAACGCGATCGGAACGTCTAACTAGTCCTATGACAAGTGTTATATGCCTAAACATGTTACATAATCAGTTATGTGACCAGAGTTTAGGTTACATATGCTTAATTACCAATTATACATGAAAAGGGTATTCTGGTAATTTACCTAAGGCATATAAACTACCTATCATACAACTACTTAACGAAGCGACCATAAGGTATAACCTCGGAAGGTTATTCCCTATATACTATGGTCACCTAATGTATTTGGTCGGATCCTAATGATCGACCAAATGGGTCGGGTTCGAAGGTATAAGCAATTTATTAGATCGCTTATCCTTACGACCCTAGACAACGTGGTAATCAGTAGGCATAGTCCCAAGGGACTATAACCATCGTGATTACAATCACGTTGCGAAGTTCAAACGAACTTCGCATTGACCATAAGCTGGTCAATGCAGAAAGTCAAACAAAGTTTGACTTTCGGACTCGAAAAGCAATAAAAGAACGAAGGAATACTTACGAAGGGTCCCCGAATGCTAATCTTGATTCAAGTAGCTCAGGTATGAAACAAAGGTTTCAACTTAGAGCTCCTCAAATCAGATTCTAATGGGTTTTGCAATGGGGGTGGATGGGTATTTATAGTTTTCGGGTAACCGTTAAGATCGTTTCATGGAAACCGTGCTCGAATCTCGTGCGTACACTTGTTGGAATGTTGTGGTGACTAAAAATGACCCTTAATGAGATGAAAGGTCAAGTGTGGGTTTGTGGTTGTGAATTAAACAGCTGTGATACATCGAATCTGGTTTTTCTGTTCAGGTTAGGCAGTCGCGTAGCGCCACTGCCTAGGAATGAGGTGCTCGCGCTACGCCACTGCCTACCAGTTTCAGCAAAGTTTCAAAAATGGCATAAATGGTCCCTGCAACCCGTTTAAGCTATTTTCGATGCGTTTGAATCCCGTTAACCTCATTTCAAGGCTCTAAAATGAAGTTAAAGTATAGGGAACTCAAAACATGCTCAAAAATATCTAGGATGTCGGTTCGTTTGGCCGTACGATCGCGATGTTCGCTTAATTACGACGGAATGCGCATAAGCGCGAAAAACGATCCAAAATGCGTGACGAATGGATTTTTCTCATGCCAAACACTAAAATAAAATATTTTAGTGCTTACATAAATTTTTGGATGTCCGGAGGTATTCAGAACGTAAGTTATGCGCGAAAATGCAAACTTATGCACTTTTTGACACTTTTAGTCCCTGAATGACCCAAAAGTTTATTTTAGCACACCGAACCCCTCAAAGCCTATTTCTAAGCTATGTGAAGGATATTTATGGTATGTTTAACTTATGGTCATGTTCCGGAATGTCTGTTACAGTTCAAATTGGCATACTTTCGCAGTTTGTCAAATTTAGTCCCTGTAAGCGATTTAACTTGATTTCGGCATACCAAACTTTCCAAAACTTATTTCTAACTTATGTAGAGGTTATTTAAGGTATGTTAAGCCTATGTCACTATTCCGGAGTGTTTGTTGCATTAAACTGGTTATATTTACGCATTAGTGCGCGTATAACCTTCCAGAAAGCGATTTAGAGCTTGAAATCGAACAAGAGTTGATATGTGCAAAAGATACACATATTTATACAAGTCCAAAGTATGAAATACAATATTTCATTGATTTGGTATTTGTTTGCTAGTCGCAGTGACACAGGTGTCACAGTCTCCCCTACTTTAGGAAATTTCGTCCCGAAATTAATTGGTAGGAGTCTGTCTGTGACTTTGTGTTAAGTAACAATCAAAGATAAGCAAGGCATAATCCTGTTATTTCTCTTTAACGGACATTTTTCAGAAATGAAAAATGAACGGAGTTATTTTCAACAGGCATTCTTCAGAAACGAGAAAGAACGGAACGAGTCATTTTCCACAACCTCTTCAGAAACGAAAATGAACGGAACGAGTCATTTTCCACAACCTCTTCAGAAACGAAAATGAACGGAACGAGTCATTTTCCACAACCTCTTCAGAAACGAAAATGAACGGAACGAGTCATTTTCCACAACTTCTTCAGAAACGAAAATGAACGGAACGAGTCATTTTCCACAACCTCTTCAGAAACGAAAATGAACGGAACGAGTCATTTTCCACAACCTCTTCAGAAACGAAAATGAACGGAACGAGTCATTTTCCACAACCTCTTCAGAAACGAAAATGAACGGAACGAGTCATTTTCCACAACGTCTTCATAAACGAAAATGAACGGAACGAGTCATTTTCCACAACCTCTTCAGAAACGAAAATGAACGGAACGAGTCATTTTCCACAACTTCTTCAGAAACGAAAATGAACGGAATGAGTCATTTTCCACAACCTCTTCAGAAACGAAAATGAACGGAACGAGTCATTTTCCACAACCTCTTCAGAAACGAAAATGAACGGAACGAGTCATTTTCCACAACGTCTTCAGAAACGAAAATGAACGGAACGAGTCATTTTCCACAACCTCTTCAGAAACGAAAATGAACGGAACGAGTCATTTTCCACAACTTCTTCAGAAACGAAAATGCACGGAATGAGTCATTTCTAGACACACGACCAAACTTGTTGTGGTTTCTGTGCACTGAATTTCATAATTATGTATGCATCCATAATTACGCAATTCCTTGCACAGTCCGCACAATTTGTCTTGTAATGTGAAGGGGAGGAAAATCAAACCTGTGATGAGTGTGACTAGACTACCATAGGGTCCTTTTAATTAGATCGACAAATGATCATTTTAATTAGGCCACCAAGGAGTCCTTTCAGCTATATCATCACCTGATATTCCTAACCAGATTTTTGGATCAATCTGTTTAACTAGACCACTCAAGGGTCTAATTATGGAATAGTACAATATAATCCAAGGGTCTTTACTATTACGTAAAAGCCCATTGAGGATTTAATATAGTACCTTTGGATATCCTACTATGAATCCCTCATACGAGTGATATGGAAGATTCTACGAGGATTTGGATAACAAAAACTTGGATTACACCAAAAACATAAAAGGGAACACATAAGCACATAATCACATAGTTGTTTAATTTGTTATTAACTTGTTATCGTTTGAAAATGGATATGGAAACCAGTCGATGGACTTCAATGTCCTCTGGGATCTATCTGAAAAGATAGGAAGATCTCCCAGAAATTCGATTTTGTTTTCAAAGAACATAATATCTGAATTATGAGACACAACAATTTTAGGATTTACGGAAATACCCTTAGGTACCCTATTAAAGATTTATAGTGGTACTTTGGGTATTCGTCCAGTGTTGTAAATTGCGCCTTGTACTTCGATTTCCTTAGAAGAAACGGGTACTTAGGAATTTCGTGGAAAGCGCAAGAGATCATAAAATAGAAAAATCTTGGGGGGGTAGTTTGCTTTTCAAGGAATACGATTCGTTAATTGTCGGTATTGTAAGGGATATGTTGTTTATGCACACAACCTCATAAATACATTGCAATGTAAATAAAATATTTATTTATAAACAATGATAACAACTGTTTCATGGACCTTGACAACAAAAGAAAATAATACATAAGACGTAATTATTTCTAAAGGGTGTTGTCTTCTAGTCGGTCATATGCTCATCCCTGTGCTGGATTAGCATTAGCAAGCTTTGGGCAATTTCTTCGGAAATGACCCATCTCGCCACAATTGTAGCAAGAACCTGGTGGAAAGCGAGCTTGAGCAGGATTGTTGTCAGCTTGATTTGGTGCAACTGCTGCTACGCAAACCTTTGCTGTATGACCTTTACGTCCACAAATTTGGCATTCGCGGCACTTCACATTAGCATGATGATGAAGGTTACATTGGTTGCACAAGGGTGAAGTTCCATTGTATGGCTTCCTAGTAGGGGGTTGAGCAGGTTGATTGTGGACGGCTTGATCATTGTGAGTAACCATGGCGAAGTTCTGAGAAGCCTTTCGCTTCTTTGACTTCTTAGGGGATCCAGTCTGTTCATCCATGGTCTTTGATTCCTCGATTGGTTTCGATTCCTCGACCGGTTTCTTGTCACCCTTTCGGAAAAGATTTCGTTTCCTGATCTGAGATTCAGTCAAGGTTGCAGCTAGCTCAATGGCCTGCCTAACCGTAGTGGGATTACTACCAATAACAATGTCCTGAACTGAGTCAGGGAGACCATCAATGTATTTTTCGATCGCCTTATCCAGAGGCGTAACCATGGTAGGACACAACAGGCTCAGCTCCTCATATCGATCAGTGTAGGCTCGATGTTCACCGCTGTCTTGCTTAAGATCGTCGAATTCCCTTTCCAAGGCCCTGATCTCGTGACGAGGACAGAATTCCTTCATCATCAGTGCTCTAAGTTCTTCCCACGTTTGAGCCAGTGCCACTTCGGCACCCCTATCTCTCACCACACCATTCCAACACGTCAAAGCTCGTTTCTCAAAGACACTAGATGCGAAATCTACCTTTCGCTCGTTTGGACATTGAACATGCCTGAAGGTGCTCTCTAGACTCTCGAACCATTGCAGAAGTGCAGTCGCTCCTTGAGACCCAGAAAACTTTGATGGCTTAGCTGAGTTGAACGTCTTGAAGTTGCAGAGGGCATTATTGTTGTAGAGAACTTGGTGACATTGGGCAACGATGTTCGGGATTGCAGCAATTATTTGCTGTGTAATGACAGCTGCCAGATCCTCAATAGATACCGGATTTTCGCGTCGTGGAGGCATTCTAAAAGGGGAAACATGAAATGAAACGAGTGAGAGGATTAGACGAAAAGAATGAGATGAACAAATCTGATGAAAGCAAGGATAGTGGTCACTTGTTTGTTACTACAAAGCAACAAACGACCCCGGTGATTAATCAAAGTAAATAGGTCAAAAATAATGCATCGCGAAGACATGCTCGCCTATAAGTGAACACTCATCCCAAGAATTCCCAGGTAAGCACAACTGGTCTCGCGTCTGATGAGATATATACGAAGTGCTTGCCTAGACAGAAAACCCAGAATACAGGCATTCACCCTTCCAGTTTGCACGTGTCCACATTATTTAAAACCCAAAACCTTGACGAGATTTTGAAAACTCAAAGGGGTTCAAAACCTTACAATAGAGGGTTCAAAACCTAGTAATCAATCATCCTAGAACAGATGATTAGTTTTCAAAGCGGTTTTGAAATTTATGTTCTTGTTGTGGTCGTCGCCTAAGGATAGGTGACGGTATTGTTTTATGACTAAACGCAAGTAAACTCGCGTTAGGGTCCTAAGAAGGTTATAGACTAGGTCAAAGCATTACTAATAACCTAATTCCCTATAACCATTGGCTCTGATACCATCTTTTCTGTCACACCCCGACCACGTGGAACAACCAAACGTGGCGGAAACGTTGGGGAGTGTTGTAACAGAATTAATTGTTTCAAATCCAAGGCAATTAAAGTTTCGTTTTATTAATCAAACAAGAGAGTTACATTGTTTTAGACAAGAAGCAAAGAGTATATAACATAACGTAACTAGTTCTTGTCTCGTTTTAAGTCACTAAGGCACAGGTCCGCCTAAGTATGTCTTGATAAGTCCTATGCATCATCTCCTGAAAACACATGTGAAAATAGGTACGTCAGCATAAAAATGCCTGTGAGATACATAGGTTTTGTGAAAACAGAATTCATGACTTATGTTTGGGAAAGATGTTTAGTCATGAACCTTGTAATTTGCTTTGTCTTGTAAATCATTTGAAAAACGATAAGATCAGATGATATGTATAAATAAGAGAATAATGTATGGTTAATTGAATAACCATGTAAAATGAGTTTGTATAAGATCAGTTATTTGTAAATCAATGTCTTGTGAAAAGTATGTTATTTGTATAAAATGTTATATGTCTCAAATTGAAATGATTCAAATAACGCTACGATATGTAATACCATACAAGCACTTATATATAGGAAGTACCAGCGGCGTATCCACCATACTTGTATCACATTACACACGCCTCGTTACTTAATCACTTAATCAAACCAAACTACCAAAGTAAAATGTTCATGTCTAATGTAAATCATGTAATGTGTATCCAAAATGTAAGCATGTGATGAATAACAAATGTACTAAGTATGCAACAAAGAACATACATAGCATAAAGTGTAATGAATAACAATGTACTAAGTACGCACACAATGGACATACATAGCATGAAATGTAATGTAGGACGATGTACTAAGTACGCACACAATGGGCATACATAGCATGAAATGTAATGTAGAACGATGTACTAAGTACGCACCCAATGGGCATACATAGCATGTAATGTAAAACGATGTACTAAGTACGCACACAATGGGCATACATAGCATGTAAAGTAAAACGATGTACTAAGTACGCACACAATGGGCATACATAGCATGAAATGTAATGAAATCCTGTACTATAATGTACTAACGAACATAGCAGGTATATGATGTGAAAACATGGAAAGCATGAAAGTAACAAGTAGGCACATGTATTCCACCCCAAAACGTTTGGAAAACAGTAAAAGAGGGGTCTATGTACTCACTTGAGAATGCTCAGTAGTCCTTGAGTGACAACCAAACAATGCTAGAGATCACGGATATCAAACGGCACCTAATATAGGTAACTATGTTAATAAACCAGATCTAAATCGGAGGATCGGATAGAATGAGGGTTCGTAAACCAAACGAGTATGGAGACTCGTGTAATATGGTTTAACAAAGCCTACATACTAAATGAAACCTAACATAAGTGTTTACGACCCATTACGACCCGTTTAGGTAGCTTATGCTACTTTAACGCGTCGTTCGCGTGAAACGCGATCGGAACGTCTAACTAGTCCTATGACAAGTGTTATATGCCTAAACATGTTACATAATCAGTTATGTGACCAGAGTTTAGGTTACATATGCTTAATTACCAATTATACATGAAAAGGGTATTCTGGTAATTTACCTAAGGCATATAAACTACCTATCATACAACTACTTAACGAAGCGACCATAAGGTATAACCTCGGAAGGTTATTCCCTATATACTATGGTCACCTAATGTATTTGGTCGGATCCTAATGATCGACCAAATGGGTCAGGTTCGAAGGTATAAGCGATTTATTAGATCGCTTATCCTTACGACCCTAGACAACGTGGTAATCAGTAGGCATAGTCCCAAGGGACTATAACCATCGTGATTACAATCACGTTGCGAAGTTCAAACGAACTTCGCATTGACCATAAGCTGGTCAATGCAGAAAGTCAAACAAAGTTTGACTTTCGGACTCGAAAAGCAATAAAAGAACGAAGGAATACTTACGAAGGGTCCCCGAATGCTAATCTTGATTCAAGTAGCTCAGGTATGAAACAAAGGTTTCAACTTAGAGCTCCTCAAATCAGATTCTAGTGGGTTTTGCAATGGGGGTGGATGGGTATTTATAGTTTTCGGGTAACCGTTAAGATCGTTTCATGGAAACCGTGCTCGAATCTCGTGCGTACACTTGTTGGAATGTTGTGGTTACTAAAAATGACCCTTAATGAGCTGAAAGGTCAAGTGTGGGTTTGTGGTTGTGAATTAAACAGCTGTGATACATCGAATCTGGTTTTTCTGTTCAGGTTAGGCAGTCGCGTAGCGCCACTGCCTAGGCATGAGGTGCTCGCGCTACGCCACTGCCTACCAGTTTCAGCAAAGTTTCAAAAATGGCATAAATGGTCCCTGCAGCCCGTTTAAGCTATTTTCGATGCGTTTGAACCCCGTTAACCTCATTTCAAGGCTCTAAAATGAAGTTAAAGTATAGGGAACTCAAAACATGCTCAAAAATATCTAGGATGTCGGTTCGTTTGGCCGTACAATCACGATGTTCGCTTAATTACGACGGAATGCGCATAAGCGCGAAAAACGATCCAAAATGCGTGACGAATGGATTTTTCTCATGCCAAACACTAAAATAAAATATTTTAGTGCTTACATAAATTTTTGGATGTCCGGAGGTATTCAGAACGTAAGTTATGCGCGAAAATGCAAACTTATGCACTTTTTGACACTTTTAGTCCCTGAATGACCCAAAAGTTTATTTTAGCACACCGAACCCCTCAAAGCCTATTTCTAAGCTATGTGAAGGATATTTATGGTATGTTTAACTTATGGTCATGTTCCGGAATGTCTGTTACAGTTCAAATTGGCATACTTTCACAGTTTGTCAAATTTAGTCCCTGTAAGCGATTTAACTTGATTTCGGCATACCAAACCTTCCAAAACTTATTTCTAAGTTATGTAGAGGTTATTTAAGGTATGTTAAGCCTATGTCACTATTCCGAAGTGTTTGTTGCATTAAACTGGTTATATTTACGCATTAGTGCGCGTATAACCTTCCAGAAAGCGATTTAGAGCTTGAAATCGAACAAGAGTTGATATGTGCAAAAGATACACATATTTATACAAGTCCAAAGTATGAAATACAATATTTCATTGATTTGGTATTTGTTTGCTGGTCGCAGTGACACAGGTGTCACACAAACTCTTTTCTTAACAACTTCTTTTTGTTTTTGACCATATCAGCACTACCCACACATTTCACTCTAAGTTTATCCCATAGATATTTTGCATTTGTGTACTCAATCAATGATATTATGTCGTCTCTCACAGACTGATGAAGCAATGCAATGCACTTTTGTTCAGCAACAAAACTTTCTACAAGATCATTTCCTTCTAAATTCTCATAATTTGATCTTCCGATATTGAAACCATTCTTCAAGCTTTTCCAGCTTGGATACGCAAACGCTTTTAGCCATTCTTCAAACATTTTAGCCCATCTATTGTATTCTTCAATCGCCATCAGTTTGGGAGGTTTGTTGTACGTCCCATAAGCACTCTCCACACTCAAAGCATCAGATAGAGTTTTCTTCGCACTCGGATTTGAAACGTTATCATTTGTTTTGTTCGATGTATCATCTCTGGTGTTTCCCGTGAAAGCAAACATGTCACTGAATGGATTCATGAACTCATCCATCTTCACGTATCTGAAACAATCAACAAACACTTAGAAAATTTTTGGATTTTGACAAAAGCAATTTCAAACGAAATCACTTCAAACGGAATCAATTTTTCAAACGAAATAAGCCATTCAAGCGAAATCACTTTTCACACAGAATACCATCTCAAACGAAATTAGGGTTTCACACGAGATAGTGTTTTCAAACGAAATCACCAAGTGAAATCTAATTTCGTGCGGAATTAGAGACAATTTCAAACGAAATTAGTGATTTCGTGTGAAATGCTCAAACGAAATCTGATTTCGTGTGAGATCAAAGGCACTTTCAAACGGAATTAGTGATTTCGTGTGAACTCAGCAGCAGTTTCAAATGGAATTAGTAATTTCGTGTGAAACCAACCAACAATCTCAAGCGAAATTAACCACAAAAGTTAATTCCGTGCGAAATCACAAGTGCTATTTCGAGCGAAATTATGATGACATCATCATTTCGGCAGCCATTTTGTCAAATTGATCCAGATTTTGATCGAATTTTGGTCCAATTCTTTCAAGGATTCTTTAAAACAGTGTTTCGCGTGTAATGTGAGAAAATTAAGCCATTTTGTCCGTTAAATCTCGTTTAATTTTGAAAAGAAGGTGTAGAAGTGATGAAAACAAGCTGAATTTGTATAAACTCTTCTTCCTGAGCTCTGATACCACTTGTTGGATCGATGTGTGACCCTAACGAGTCAATCAGAAGAGTTTACGATCTATTTCAAAGGCGGAATCAGAGAAATAGACGTGTAACAGCTTGATTCTCCTTAATTATCTTCTTATTATTGATTTCAAAGCTTTTACAGATCGTTTGACAAACTGGCAGCACCTCGGCTCTGAATCGGAAAAGTTACAAATGAACTAGCAACACACCTATTTATAGATGAGCTAATTTCGTTTGAAAGTGGCAATGGCCATTTCAAGCGAAATTACAAAGTTTAATTTCGTGTGAAATTGTCAGTGCCATTTCAAGCGAAATTACACTTATTAATTTCGTTTGAAATTAACCTTTCACATATAAACCCTAATTTCTAACTTGTTGTGTGCTAGTTTATCCTATCTAGACATAAGACTCGATAAAGATGAAGTTAATAGACATTTGTGCACCAACAGAGGCGAAGCAACCCGTTTGTAAAATTTGTCAGTTTTAGTTACCACATTCTTTACAGGTTCAGTTTTGATCTTGGTGTTTTCATTTTTCAAAACTTTCTTCTCAACAATCATTGGAGCTTTGCCTTTTGCATCAACTCTCCTTTTCTGACTCTCAACAACTTCAGACTTAGGCTTTAAGTTGGTGCACTTTCGTGCAATGTGTCCAACTTTGTTGCACTTAAAGCATGTACGGGTGTCAGTTACCCGACTTGTGCCTTCAGTCTGAGGCTGTGAGGCCTTTTCTTCAAAAAACTCTTCATTTGATTTTGAAAAAATCTCAGATTCTTGCTCGGAATGAGAACTCGAGCTTTTCACAAACACCTTTTTCTCAACAAACTTCTTGTTTTGAAAATTCCTTCTTTGATAATTCTTTCCACCCTTATAACCACCCGACCATTTGTTTTGATTGTTGTTAGAAAAACGCGGCGGTACAACAGGTTTTTTGTAGTAAGCTTTATCTTTTTCAAAATTCAATTGTCTTTCAGAATGTTTCAAACTTTCAATTTCAGACACATCAATCTCAATCAATTTGAACACATTTCTCAATTTACCAACATTCACATTCTCCAAAGGAAAATCACGATCCGAATACAACTTATCAGATCCCGCCATCTTGTACATCACAAGATTAGGTTCTTCATTTAAGTTGTTTTTGGATTTTGATTTCGGAATATATTTGTCCAAAAAGCATTCATCATCCTCAGTAGTGTCAGTTTCAGACTTTAAAACATTTTCAACCATGCTTTTCACAACTTCAGATTGGACACTATCTTCATCAGAAGATGAAGTGAATGTGACATCAATTGAATCTGGAAGTTTAACCTCATGTGTTTCATTATCATTAACCAACCCGGACTTTTTCTTAGAAAAATTATTTAACACTGGCGGTGGAACCTGATGATACCCAACCCCAGTTCCATCCGAGTATATATCTTCGCCTGCTTTGTTCTTCCCAATTGGTTTAGGAACGATATGTTGAAGAACAAAACTTGCAGAGTTGTAACTGTTTAGTTTCAACTGGATGCGTTCGTTTTCAATTTTAGCTTCTTGAAACTGAAGCTTCAACTTAGCAATCTCATCCAATTGTTGATTAATTTGCTCTTCTTTTACCCTAAGAACTCCGGTTAGTTGAAGATTTTCTTTGTTTGTTTTACCATTTCTTTCATCAGAATCCTTTACCGTTCGTTTCAGCTTCTCGTGATTTTCTGAGAGTTGACGGTTTTCATGAATTAATTTTTCATTTTCTTTCCTAATTCTTTCTACGTCAATTTTATCATTTTTAATTTTCTCAGTTAATTCTTTTAATCTATCATTTGAAGCTTTTAACATTTTGTCATGGTTTAAGATCTGATCTTCAACATCTCTGACTCTTCCTGTCAGTTCTTCGGTCTTTTTACCGCTGAGATAAGCAAGTGTACTACAAACCATGCAGTCTTTCATGCAATTTTTGCAGTCACTCTCAATCTTTGCTTTCTTACCTGAATCATTGGTTGCATCATTCAGACTGACCTTGCTTTTAGACTCAGTTCCAGAACCAGAAACTACCTCTAACTCTTTCGCTGCAAGCACTTTGTCAGCCATCTTCTTCAAATTTGTTGCAGTTAATTCTTGTGACGTGTCAATAATCCCGTCATCAACTTTCTTTGGCTGTGACTCTTTCTCCTTTTCTTTTTATTTAGATTCTCCTCCTCCCCACCACATTCTCTGTCTTGCTTCTTCTTCTTCAGCAATTTGCTCGGTGAGAGTTTCAATATTGACAGAATCTGGATCAACGGCTATGTTTCCGTTGGGATCTAGGTAACATTCTCTATCAACATCCCATCTATTTGCCATTTTTGCTTCTTTCCATGTATGATAAATTTTACTTCTCATGTACTGAGCTTGCATCTTTCTGTTGATATATTTCACTTCTTCTGTTCTGGAATCTTTGAAAGGAACAATCTTTGTCATAAACGCATAGCCCACTGCATCTTCTTCTGGTAGCAATTCGCTCCAATCGAAACCCTCATCATCATGAATAACAGCAAGTTCTCTAGATTTTTCTTTGGGGTTATCTTCAAGCTGCTTCATTCTGGGAGGTTCAGATTTGTTTTGATGGTAAATTGTTATTTTTTAATAATCCTCTATGAATGGATTTGCCGTATCATCAACAGATGCGTTTCGACATTCACGTTTAAAATGTCCTTTTTGTTTACATTTAAAACACGTGACTTTTGATTTATCAAAACCGAGCTTTGTGGAAGGTCCGCCAATAGAATGTCTGCCGGTAATCTCCATGAACCTTTGTGCCCTTCTGACCGCACTAGCCATACACCATCTGATATCGATCAACTCCATCTCTTCTGGGTCGATCTGATCATAGTCCTCCTTGGTGAGGTTAGTGTTTCCAATCTTGCCTGCTACAAGGCTCTCGTATGATTCTAGGAATGATGCTAAAAACACCATTTGCTGCTTTGCGGATTCTTCACTGAAATTTTGAGCATTCTTGAGATCCACAGCAATGTTACATTGGAACTGATTCTTTGGAACTGATTGACTTGGAGTAGTTGACGATGAACCTCCATGAAAACCACTGCTTGAACTTTCTTGATTTGACATGTTAGAACTTTCTGCTAAGACAGCTGTCTTAGGGGACACAGTCTTCGGGATCATACTTCCTCGATAATACAGCTCAACATTCTGCTGGTATGAGGAATGATTGACTTTGTTTGATTTCTTGATCTCAAGTTTATGACTCTCCAATCTTTCGATTAACAGATCAACCGTCAGATCCTCCGACTTTACTGTGTTCTTCAGCATCAAAGCAAAGTACTGCCAGTCTTTCTCATCAGGCAGCGAGTCAAACAGTTTATCAACCAATTCTTCTTGAGTGTACACGATTCCGTGTCTTGCAAGTTCCAGCTTCAAATGCCCGAATCTTTCAATCATCTTTGACACTGATTCGTTTTTCAAACATCCAAACAAATCGAATTCTTTTCTTAACAACTTCTTTTTGTTTTTAACAATTTCGGCACTACCCACACATTTTACTTTCAGTTTCTCCCATAGATCTTTCGAATTTGTGTATTCAATCAACAATATTATGTCATCCCTCACAGACTGATGAAGTAAAGCAATGCATTTTTGTTCAGCAACGAATCTTTCTACTTCATTATCCACTATATTTTCATAATCCGATCTTCCCATATCAAAACCATTCTTCATGCTTTTCCAACTGAGGTATGCAAAAGCTTTTAGCCATTCTTCAAACCGTTTAGCCCATCTGTTGTATTCTTTAATTGCCATCAGCTTAGGCGGTTTGTTGTATGTGCCATAGGCACTTTCTACACTCAAAGCATTAGAAAGGGTTTTCTTCGCACTCGGATTTGGAACATTTTCATTTGTGTTATTTGATGTATCATCTCCTGTGCTTCCCGTGAAAGCAAAAGCGTCACTGAACGGATTCAGAAAATCATCCATCTTCAAGTACCTGAAACAATCAACAAACACTTAGAAAATTTTTGGATTTTTGAAAACAATTTCAAACGAAATAGTTCACACGGAATGAGTTTCAAATGAAATGAATATCAAGCGAAATACTCTTCATGCGAAATAAGCTTTCACACGAAATGACTATTTCATGCGGAATAGCCAAACAAAATCACCCTCTTCAAGCGAAATAGCAGTTTTGGTGCGAAATAGCGACTTTCGAATGAAATGAATGTGTATTCCGTACGAAATGAGGTCCAGAATTTTGATTCCGTGCGAAATGACGTTCCAGATGTTGATTTCGTGCGAAATAAAGCTCCTAAAAGTTGATTTCGTGCGAAATAGATGCTGACTTTTTTGTGCGAAATGATGATGACATCATCATATCGGCCACCATTTTGTTAAATTGATCCGGTTTTTGTTCGAATTTCGGTCCAATTCTTTCAAGGATTAGTTAAAACAGTGTTTTACGTGATATATGTGAAATTCAATCCATTTTAACCGGTAAATTCTGATTAATTTTGAAAAGAATGAGTAGAAGTCAGTGATTTTAATGAAAACAAGCTGAATTGGTATGAACTCTTCCTCCTGAGCTCTGATACCACTTGTTGTTTTTATCAGTTTTTAGTAATCCACTTAAGTATTCAGGTCCAAACTAATGACCCTGAGTACTCAATTTGTCTACCAAGTCCAACTAAATGACCTTGGTTGACTCGAGACAAAACAAAACTGACTTTTGTTCAACATAGTTCAAAACTTTTTGAAAATTACAAGTTTCAACTTAATGAACTTGTTTTGACTTTTCATTTACAAGTTAAGCATATTAAGCTCCCAACTCTTCTGTCCAGCTCAGAAACTTCCTGCATCTTCTTCAAACTGCGAATCTGGAGATCAGCTTTCCACTTTGGTTTGTCGGAAAATAAAGCAGAAATGTAAAATCTTTTTGGATTTTGAATAAAGTTTCTATACTATAATGCTAAACAGAAATAAAATGCAGTAGATTTAAACTATTTACAAATATATTTTTGGTGAGCGTGTTAGGGAATCATATCAGCTGTCGACAAATCACAAGTGTCGTTAAGCTTCGATTTCATATTCAGAATTAAACAATTCGCTTAGATTGTCGATATACTGATCCATTTAAATTCTCACACAAATTTCAATCTGTCCAGGATACGAATTAGGTGTATTATGAACTTAAACTCATTCATGTGTCCCACCTCTTGAATATACTCCCGTATCCAGATCCCAAGTTTCAGTCTTACAGGTGAGTAAACCACAGATGATATCTGTAAGGGGTTAAATGCGAGGGCCATGAGAGCTCAGGCTATTGCTTCCTCAAAATTAGAGAGATGATGGCCTCGACTTTAAGTGGGTCCCTTTAGAGGATCTTTTTTTCAACAGCACATGATTAGCATTTTTCAATGTTTCATCATTTTTATGCTAAGGGCGGTGCTATATTTCAAGCAAGCGAAAAGTATTATACGGGGACTAGGCCATTGCTTCCGCAAAATCAGAAGTCCCGGGATAATACCCCAGATATCACTGAGTATAAAGACCTAGTATTTCAGAAAGAGGGGTCTTTCAAACGAGATTTCAGGGGTTACCTATATATCCAAGTAGTGTTCCCCACGAAATAAGCAAGTTATGATTTAGGTTTATATCCCGAACAAACCTACTAAATGTGTAAAAACCTATCGGCACATCATCAACGAGACTGCTTAACCCATTTACACTTTACATATCTTTAGCATACCGCAACTGTCAAGCTGATGTACTATCATTTTCCCTTTTTACACAAGCTCTTTTTCCAGTTTTCTATTGTTTTTGGATTTTGAAATTTTTTTACTGTTTTTGTATTTTCTGAAAATATAACCTGGCTCTGATACCACTTGTTGGATCGTCGTGTGACCCGAATGAGTCGTTCAGAAAAGTTTTGAGTCAGAATCAAAGTCGGAATCAGTGATTCTAACTTTATACAGCTTGATTCTCCCTAATTATCTTCTTATTAATGATTTCAAAACTTTTACAGATCGTTTGACAAACTGACAGCACCTCGGCTCTGAAATCGGAAAGTTACAAATGACAACCATGCATCAGCTATTTATAGAGTGGCTATTTCGTACGAAACTGGCAAAGGGTATTTCGTACGAAATGAGTATTTCTCATTTCGTGCGAAATAGCTTTAGCTATTTCGTGTGAAATCACCTCTTTACACTCAATACCTGTTTTCTAACCTGCTGAGCACTGGTTTGTCCTATCTAGACATAAGACTCTATAAATACGAAGTTAACAGACATCTATGCACTAACAGTGAATAGTGACAATCACAACAGGAAACCCAATAGACTCCCCCTTGAGTGCTTATATCAAATTTGTTAATCACTAATAAGCATTATTCACAAATAAGGTCCTAACAGACTCCCCTTGACTATTGCTACCAGTTCTTCTTTGGTAATGACATTATCTACGTATTGCACTATGATCTTCAAACTCCAACGCATCAGTCAATTATCAAAGCCATTCAATTTTGTTTAGCCTCCTTTTGAAAACTGATGAATCCAACGCTTTTCATCGTAGTTCTCACACTCAACTATAATTGCATCCTAAATAAGCGTTACAAACATCACGTCCGATTTTCAAACAAATCAAAGACTTAAGTTGTGTTTGTAACAACTGTCAAATTTGCATGCATCCGTACGTTTAATTAATATTGATTTATGCTAAATGACTGTGCTTAGTTACAACTGCTGATTGAACTGCTTTATGATTTTTGTATCATACATACATATGCATCACATTTCATACTGTCACTCCATTTATTACATACAAACATTAGTGACATACTTGATGCACAAAGCACAGTTAGCACACTGAACGGATAATTCAGAAACATGCTGACAATGCCAGCACATAGACAGACAATATTATTATGGCCAGTATGAGCCAGGGACAAGGTACTACACTAGTACGGAGTGTAGGGAAGTGAGGACCACAAAACTGCGTCACTAGGTGATAGTTATAGTGCCGGGAAGTGCCTAAAACACACTATAAATGCAGAATTCTGCATTTATTATTAAAAATTCAGCATTTAATATGCTAGTAAAGTACAAAAATATGGCAGGATGTCCTGTATGCTTTCCTAAGTGCCGGGAATAAATTGTGTTACAAAAATATACATAAAAGACATTTTTCGGACTAATTAAACACTTTAACGGGACGGTATCTAACCGGACATTACCCGGGACACCAAATTTTTGTCAAATACTTTGTTTTATTATTTTTGACTAGTCGTGGTCCCCGTTTACCATAACACCCACCGAATATCAAGTAACTAATATATGTAAGTGTATACTTGGCAATCTAACTAACCCTTGCCAATTAGTTTCAAAATTTGAAACCAACCCCCCCCCCCCCTAACCGAACTCGGTCACAAGGACCATCCCCACCATGCCTAAATCTTGTGCAAGATATTATTCCATTATTTTATTAGATTAGTTGCTTGTGGGAGTTGCCAAAATATGTGAACAATCTTTAAAAAGCATAGCCAAGATCACACACCTTACTTCTCATGATTCACCCTCACTCCTCACTCTCTTCTCCCTCTCTCTCGGTTCACTTCCACCGCCCCCATCACCACCACTTCACAACCATCTTCATCCATTTCTCAAGTCACATTCAAGCTTACAAGGTGATTCAAGGAGATTACAACTTGTGGAGCTTCAAAGGACTTTGTTTCTTGCTTTTTCACCATCCTTTTCTTCATCTTTCTTCTAGAGATCATCCCTAGCCATTGTGCTAGTAGTAAGTCCTTGTTACACTCTTGTACATCTTGTATTTATGGTTAAAGTTGTAGTATGTTAAGCATGTTCAAAACACTAAAGAACAAGAACACTAAAAGGTTTAAAACATAAAATAGGAACTTAAAGCTTTGCATAAAAGTCATGAGATAAGAAATGGTAATACATGATAAATCTGGGTTATATAAACGACAATCTGCTGTAAATGACTTACGATATGATATAAATCGTTATTAGAATGAATGGTAATCGTATGAGTGCAATCTGGTGGTATTTAAGCTAGAAACAGCTTGCTGAGTAAATTTTCCAGCCAACTTCAACTGGCTGTAACCGGACCATTATAAATCGAAAAACTGATTTTCTGAAGTCTAAATTATGTATTTTCAAAAAACGAAGCAAATGGCACTGGAATCATATTTTTTTGAGGTCATTTACTATTTTTAAAGACCCGTTTTGTAACAGCAGCTAAGGCTGAGTTTTTACTGCAGTAAATGGGTGATATGTTTTTAGGCATAACTTGAAATCTATGTTGAATCAGCTCATGAAAACTGTACTGTAGATGACCTCTGATGTCGTAGTAATTCTCCCACTGGAATTTCGTCAATCGGACTTACGATAAATTTTAGATGAATTATTTCGTAGCTGCAATCAGAAAGTGATAAATCTGATTGCAGTCCTGTAAATAAATTTTTATAAAATATTGGTAATGAACTGGACCCCGATATTTTTACACAATAATTTGGATCGTGTAAGACATTCTGTAAAAATTTGGGAATTTTTGGAATAAGATAACTATTTTATTAAAATGCCCGAAAACAGCCCGGTTTTGTATATTAAAACTGAAATGATATAAGTAGTATTTTGCATGTCTAAATGTCGGGTTGGTTAGTTGAGAACAATCTAACGTGTTATATGTTAAAGAAAATGATATGCTACTTAGCATGGACACCTCTATTTACAAAGGAGACTATGGCGAAATTTTCTGAAAATCCTAACACTTAGTAAATATTTTCTAGACAAGTGTTTACTAGTATATTTTAGACTATGTTTTTCAAACATAAAACTCGCCATAATTTTTGTAACGAAAATACAAAGTATCGGAGGTTGGTTTTATACATGAAGATGGTTAAATATATATTCTCTAAAAGGGACTTAACAATATAATTCCAATACGAACATACGTGTGTAAAATATCCCATCCTTGGGAAGGCAATACGAACGGCAATACTTGAGAAGTATCAATACAGAAATATTGTATAAACAATTATTCCAAAAACTAAATATAATTATTATAACTTGGAATAATATCAGAAACGTAACTCAAAAACATTCATACTAAGACAAGGCACGACCCGTTCGTCTAATAGACGTTAGACCATTGTAGGTAGTCGTGTTTGCCGTGGAGATTTGGGTTACAAGTACCGAAGACGCAATACTGTGAGTTCATGTCCCCCTTTTCTCTTAACTATTTTCAGTTTTATACTTCGGGGGTGAAATACATGTTTCAATAATTACAGACACTTTTATACATGGTATGGTTGGCTTAAGGAGGGTATACTACTTAGATCATGTGAGTGGGTAGGTGGAACTTAAGACCATTAATCCTCGTTTTAGGACGGGGGGACATGAGTGATAGATCTATTCGGGTGTAGCGAGCCCCACTCCTGAGTCCGCTGAGTGGACCATGAGGTGACTATGTGCCTGACGCCAAAATCTGCTAGGTTTGAGTCTTCCTGCATCACTTCACACATACCATTGGCTTTGCAACCCAATGGTGATCTCTTTTTCCTTATTGCTACATACCAGGGACTTACATACATACTTACAACATTTTCAAAGGTTTATACATACACACAAACGAACACATGAACTCGCTCAACTTTTGTTGATGTTTTTCAAACTACATGTATTTCAGGGGTTTTGTAAAGTGGATCTGGCGGGCGTTGGAAGGTTTTATGCTGCGTTAAGAATAAAGATGTCATCCATGGTCTTCGAGTTTGGTTAGTGTGTCTTATTCCTGGACGACACACGTCTTCCAAACCTTGGTGTTATTCAATATCTTTTGACGAGTCTTTTATGAACTCATAAGCAATTTGTACGACTTGTAAAACTTGATTTTGAAGTCTACGTTTTAAAACAATGTTGATATGTTTTGAACTTATTAAATGGATGGTAAACTTATGGTTTTATCATATAGTTGATGTTATGATTGAATGCAATGATATTAAGAAAGTCACACCATAATCACGCTTCCGCAAAAGTAAGGGTGTGACAGCTTGGTATCAGAGCTTCGGTCGTAGCGAACTAGGATTCTTTCTCGAGTCTAGACTACGATCATCAGGGCTCTCACGAAAACATTTTCAAACACTTTTACATTGCATACACAAAGCGTCCAGATCCAGGGAACAAACATTTTTACAAACAAAAAGGCACAAATACACATTTCAAAATTTATGTTCATAATTCAGTCTTAGAGACTGAGGGAGGTTCAGTCTTAGAGACTGAGGGAGGTTCAGTCTTAGAGACTGAGGGAGGATCTGTCTTAGAGACTGGGGGAGGTTCAGTCTTAGAGGCTGAGGGAGGATCAGCCTTAGAGGCTGGGGATAATTAGTCTTAGAGACTGGGAGGATTGGTCTTAGAGGCCAGGGAGTTGGTCTTAGAAACCAGGGAATTAGTCTTAGAGACTGGGAGTTGGTCTTAGAGACCAAGGATTTAGTCTTAGAGACCAAGGATTTAGTCTTAGAGACCAAGGAGTTTAGTCTTAGAGACTAGGGAGTTCAGTCTTAGAGACTAGGGGAGTTCAGTCCTAGGGACTGGGGAGGTTTAGTCTGAGAGACTGGGTGTATTAGTCTGAGAGACTGGGCGATTAGTCTGAGGGACTGGGAGGTTTGTCTGGGAAGACTAGGACGAATATGTGGATACGTAATTACAATATGAAATGTCTTTGTTTGCAATACACAAAGTGTTAAAGATTACTGTGAATATGCATGCTATGACTATTATGTACCGGCACACACGTCACCCTCCTCAGGGAAAGAATTGCCAGATGATGACGACCCTATGGCCACCGCCACAAATGAAGGGACCACACCTGATGAGACCATACCCGCGCTGGAGATATTTACGTCTGACATTGAAAGTAACCCTGACATGCTGACCAAGGACGAGGACGACTTCCAACCGTCCGCGCTGCCAGACTTTGGCAATGAATTACCCTTGCTGATGGCTTCCCTGACGAGAATCTTTCTGTCATTCTTGTTCCGGTCCACGACCATCTTATCATTTGGACACTCCGATGGCGAGCACATCATGGCTCCGATCCTCGATGCCGTACCTTTCGTGGTTATTTTCCCCGAGAATTCGCCTTTTAGACGAATGTTTGATGGCGGCATTAATCTGCTTGTTGATGATCCTCCTGTTGACGCCCAAGACGATGGGAAATTAGATGAGAACATTGTTACTAATTGCACATTTTGAGATCCCTGTCGTCAAGCTACCCTCTGATTCTAGTATACACTCGATTTCAGACTCCTTTGAGTCCGCGACATTTACAGCCATGTAGACGGCCGGATTACATCTCTCTACTACTGACACAAACGACGACGCCGTTATCACTGTTGCACTAACACCCGCTCGAGGCACCACACCGTTACACGACCCAGGGCCTGCTCCTGAGCTAGCATCTGCACCTTTTGGGTCAGCTTGATGTTGCACCTACTGATCCTGCACCTTGTTTCTTTTGGTTTACTAGACATTGCACCCCTATTATCTGACCCAGTACCAGCACCTGACAACCTCCTTATTGGTTGAAACGTTTGCTTTTGCACCCATAACCGCTGATGCTGCTCCTGTGAAGACCGACGTCCAATTACACTGGAATGCCTATCACTTTCTTTTAAAACATACCCCCACCCCGGGAAGGTACTCCGGGTCAGCACCCGCGTAACGATCCCTTTTGCTACAACATCATTTTCTACGACCTCACAGGTCGCGCCGTTTGCTACATTCACCTCCGCATAGCTGGACGAGCCATTTCGATGGATCCTATCATACACTATACTAATTTTAGACCCTTACCATCCCTCACCTTATGGAGGCTACACACGAGATGAGTACACCTGGCACATCCACTACAGTTTGAGGATATAAGTCGCAGAGTTTTGGAGCTTGAGCTAACACCACGTCCTCCACCCTGTCTATTGCCAGTATACTTTGGTCCCCCACATTTATCAAGGATTCCTTTTGAACTCTCGCCTGCTGCTATTACACATTTCCCAGGTTTTTGATGCTCATTTCTTTACTGACGAGCGGCAGATCAGTTAATTTCTTTGACGTGAATACAAGCTCGGGGAGGAGCTCGCTCATGATAGCAGTTTGCTTTTCTTTCCTCCTCCACCTCAGACACCGGTATAGTGGTTTCTGGATTATGCGGATTGCATTACATTTGGGTAAGGACACTAATGATAAACCGGGATTGTGGAGACTTTTGAAGACCACATCTGACTACGTAAATTTGATACACTAATATATTTAATGGACAGGGGTAGGGTGACCCTGTGTCCCTGTGTCCCTGTTGATATGACACATTTTGGAAGACAATACAATTGTGGTCAGGGAATAAAGGGAAGCCAATCATCACTAAACATGCGACAATACTCTGTGACCAATGACCAACGAGAGCTCGGTCGCTATGTCTTCGTCAAGCACGTTATTAATCTATTTGTGTGTGCTATAATTATAATTCTATGTGCTTACTTGCTATGCTCTCATTAAACATAATTATCAAATTACTTGGTTATGCTACGATTATGTTATTACTTGATTGGTTGGTATGATGACCTATTATGTGTATGTACCTATGACCACAAAACTACTATATGCGCTCCCTGAACAATAAGACCTGACCTAACCAATCTTCTCCTCAGAAGATGTAGATACGAGGGAACGTCGATACCAACAACCCTCCGCTAACAACAGCGGCAGGACTACAAGATCGCATCTCACGAGCCATCGCACAACTCGAGGCCCTTCGCTCCGAACACGGCGGAGGTACCTCAGGAAATAATCCACCCAGCGGCTGCACCTACGAGCAGTTATTGAACCACAAACCTCGAGAATTCGACGGCACTGGGGGTGCCTTAGCCTTCGTGCGCTGGGTTGAGAAGACAGATTCTGTCTTACGGTTGAGCAAATGTGCCCCAGAACATCAGGTCACTTACGCAGCTGGGCTATTAGTAGATGGGGCTCTGTCATGGTGGAACCTTTAGGTTCAGACAATGGGCGAGACTACTGCGTATGCTTTGACGTGGGATGAACTGAAAGAACAGATGCGCAAAAGATATTGCTCTAGGGCAGAAGTCCAGAAGTTGGAAACTGAATTGTGGAACTTGAAAATGGAAGGACCAAAGATAGCAGAGTATGTGCAGAGATTTAACGATCTTTCACAAGTTGCTACGCTCCTGGTGGGACCAGAGTTTAAGAGGATCGAACGTTTCATAGGGGGATTGGCACCTCAGATTCTAAGCCTGGTAACAACATCTAAACCTTCAACGATCACCGAGGCTATCGACACAAGCGTGGCGCTCACTGAAGAAGCGGTTAGACTAAGAAAATTTTCCAGTATGGAAGAGAACGAGGAGACTCCTGTAGAGTCGTCTAGAGATAACAAGAGAAAGCTCGCAAATTTCAAAAAGATTACTCGGGCGAGTAACAAGAAGAAGGCCAAAAAGGGAAAAGACTACATGGGTATCCTACCTAAGTGCGACAAATGTCTACGTTATCATGTCGGGCAATGTAAATATGGAAAATGTGATAGTTGTGGTAGGAGGGGGCATCCTAAAGAAACTTGTAGGCAAGATACTGAACATAGTAATGGAGGCCAAGATGGTAGCGAGAATCACGGAGGAAACAGCGACAATAGCAATTATCAAGGCAGAACGAGTGACAAACAGAAACGTGCTCAAGGTTGTTTTAACTGTGGAAGCAAAAAGCATTTCAGGAAATATTTCCCTAAAAACGATCAGGCACAAGGATGAAAGCTCCACACCGGAGCTAGGGAGACACGCCAGGAATTCAAGCGTGGATATCGGTACGTTCCATATTACTCAACGTTATGCATCTGTGTTGCCAGATACTGTTGCAAATTTTAAGCTTTGCATCTCTAGAGTTTGAGAGTATACTTGGTTTAGTAGCAAGTAAATTAGATAACTCGCACTCGATGGAACTAGCTAGGTGAAGCTAGTGGAAGCCAACGCAGTAACTAGAAACGGCAAGATAGAACCCAGAGAGCGGAAGTTTACGCTTGATCTGCTGCCGTTGAGTTGGGAAACTTCGACGAGGTGATTGGGATGGATTAATTTCCAAGTGATCAAGCAGAGATTGATGTCCGCCTCTCGATGGTGAATAAAGGAACGATCTTGACTCATGAAGCAGGATACGCCTCTACAATTTGCCAATTGCTTGAAAGCACAGGAATTGTTGCGTAAAGGATGTGTTGTTTTCTTGGCTCACGTCGGGGACAAGGGAGCTGAAGAACCAAAACTCTAAGATATCCCTATGATCAGGAAATATCTTGAAGTCTTTCCCGAAGACTTACCAGAATTATCTCCTCAACGACTAGTCGAATTTCGCATCAATTTGATTCCAGGCGTCGCACCTGTAGTCGATGCACCTTAGCAACTACACCTTCGGAGATGCAAGGATTGACAGTGAAGCTTCAGAAGTTGATAGAGAAGGAAGATAACAGACCAAGATTCCCTTTTTGGGTAACCCTAATTATGCTTGTCAATAAGAAGGACGATAGCTTTCATACGAACATCAAACAACCAGGATCCGAACGAGCTAACCCATGAGAGTCAGTAACTCTTGCTGAGAATTAACGAATTTCTTACTTAACTAACTGTGAGGATCCAACTACTATTACACGACTGATCGATGATCGAGTGTCGTTAGCAGTAAATTCAGGAAGGAAGTATACCGAGGGAAAATTGTGGGACGATAATTTGTTTTTAAACATACACAAAATGGTGTTTCCTACACGATGCACAAGACAGTGTTACACAGAATACAAAACTTTGTGAATTTAACAGACATGTACGTAGGACCTTTGGGAACCCAGGTCCAAACTCGTAAGGGCTGTTACTTAGGAACTACATCTGTCAGCCCGATCAAACACCATTATCCGACTTATATACCAGTTCAGTTGGCCAAACAGAAAGTACTTAAATTTATTTCGTCGAAACCTTCACTTGTGCTTCTAGCGAGTAGATGTTTGCATCTCTACTCCCCTTAATGGTAGTTGCATCACGATGATTTTCCTCGCTGAGAGCGAACACTCATTTGCTTCGAAGATTTGGTTGATTCTCCATTTTAGCAAATACACATTGCTTCATTACTTGAAAATTTATATGTTATGCATGCACCTTTTGCTACGTATGCGGTTTCATTTCGAATAAACGCTTCATTGAAGTACAAATATTACTTTGCTCAAGCTAGCTATTGGTTTATGATTCACAAAACCTACGTTATTGTAATTGTTGGCTCTTTTGCTATCAAGTCAACACACTTTCTCGAAACTTCTTTTGTTTCAAGTTACATTCATGGGTTATTCTTGTAACCATGCTGAGATTTCCCTTATTGGAACATACGTTTATTATTGGGTTACACTGAAACTAAGTTCAATTGCTTGGACTTATCCATTTCACATATTCAATTTAGGACGCCATATGATGTGTTGAGAGCATCATATTCAAACATTTTGCAAAGGTTCTTTTGTTTCGAGTCGTAGTGGGCTTGGTTGGTCTACGACCCCACTAAATCATTTGTTGATTTCAATACCTTACGGTGATACTTTCACGAAATTGGAGCTTGCGCTAATTTGGTTACTCACTTCATACGCGGAATTAAATTATTTGCTAATTTGCCCTAAATCCGTCTTGTTTATTTCAATTAAAGCAGCCTCTACACAGTTGTGTGTGAAGGCAATGGTACATAGATTCATTTTATAGCACAATGTACCTCCTAACGATTCTTTCATTGTCAATCGAATACCTTGGGGTACTTAAATACTTTTCACCTTCGATCAAAAACAGTGGCTATTTGACATTCCGTATTCAACTGGAAACTTTACAACATTGCGTAAATCAAAACTTCAGGCTTGTTTCGGTACACCTCCATTTGACTTCGAACACGGTGAACTTGTTCAGTCACCACTATATTTGAATTATGTAATTACGACACCTTGTGGTGCCATTACAAACTTGCAGCTTGTGCTGATCATGGTCAACCGTCTCACACGAAACTACATATACGTTTGATTGACTGGTCATTTAAACATTTTTGATGCAACTATGAATTAAGACAATGATACACCAGATCCGCTTGTATTTCATTCAGTGTATTTTCACAATTCAAAAATGACAACGCACTAATTCTTACCATTCATTTGTTCGGGAGATTGACAGATCAATTTACTATTACTTTTGAGATGTTGGTTTTGAATTCATATAGCGGATGCTATGGTTTGTGAAAACTCGTTGGCATATTGCGATCGATCGTTCGAGAATCTTATTAGTCAAAACTCCTCTTTTATGGAACCCCTTCTAGCTGGATTACACTAGATTATACGTCAAATACATCTTGTACCTTTGACATCAAATGCTAAAAGCACACACCTTTTAACCATAGGATTCGGGTTGTTATATATTCTTGGACTCACCTGATGTGAGTGAGGTTTGATTCGGGTTGGTGATTATCTACCTCGGTATTATTCATAAACATACACGTGTGACGTAACCATAAGGAGTTAAGGTAGTACAAATTTCGAGGACGAAATTTTCTTAACGGGGGGAGAATGTGATAACTGTCAAATTTGCATGCATACGTACGTTTAATTAATATTGATTTATGCTAAATGAATGTGCTTAGTTACAACTGCTGATTGAACTGCTTTATGATTTTTGTATCATACATACATATGCATCACATTTCATACTGTCACTCCATTTATTACATACAAACATTAGTGACATACTTGATGCACAAAGCACAGTTAGCACACTGAACGGATAATTCAGAAACATGCTGACAATGCCAGCACATAGACAGACAATATTATTATGGCCAGTATGAGCCAGGGACAAGGTACTACACTAGTACGGAGTGTAGGGAAGTGAGGACCACAAAACTGTGTCACTAGGTGATAGTTATAGTGCCGGGAAGTGCCTAAAACACACTATAAATGCAGAATTCTGCATTTATTATTAAAAATTCAGCATTTAATATGCTAGTAAAGTACAAAAAATATGGCAGAATGTCCTGTATGCTTTCCTAAGTGCCGGGAATAAATTGTGTTACAAAAATATACATAAAAGACATTTTTCGGACTAATTAAACACTTTAACGGGACGGTATCTAACCGGACAACCGGACATTACCCGGGACACCAAATTTTTGTCAAATACTTTGTTTTATTATTTTTTACTAGTCGTGGTCCCCGTTTACCATAACACCCACCGAATATCAAGTAACTAATATATGTAAGTGTATACTTGGCAATCTAACTAACCCTTGCCAATTAGTTTCAAAATTTGCAACCAACCCCCCCCCCCCCCTAACCGAACTCGGTCACAAGGACCATCCCCACCATGCCTAAATCTTGTGCAAGATATTATTCCATTATTTTATTAGATTAGTTGCTTGTGGGAGTTGCCAAAATATGTGAACAATCTTTAAAAAGCATGGCCAAGATCACACACCTTACTTCTCATGATTCACCCTCACTCCTCACTCTCTTCTCCCTCTCTCTCGGTTCACTTCCACCGCCCCCATCGCCACCACTTCACAACCATCTTCATCCATTTTTCAAGTCACATTCAAGCTTACAAGGTGATTCAAGGATATTACAACTTGTGGAGCTTCAAAGGACTTTGTTTCTTGCTTTTTCACCATCCTTTTCTTCATCTTTCTTCTAGAGATCATCCCTAGCCATTGTGCTAGTAGTAAGTCCTTGTTACACTCTTGTACATCTTGTATTTATGGTTAAAGTTGTAGTATGTTAAGCATGTTCAAAACACTAAAGAACAAGAACACTAAAAGGTTTAAAACATAAAATAGGAACTTAAAGCTTTGCATAAAAGTCATGAGATAAGAAATGGTAATACATGATAAATCTGGGTTATATAAACGACAATCTGCTGTAAATGACTTACGATATGATATAAATCGTTATTAGAATGAATGGTAATCGTATGAGTGCATTCTGGTGGTATTTAAGCTAGAAACAGCTTGCTGAGTAAATTTTCCAGCCAACTTCAACTGCCTGTAACCGGACCATTATAAATCGAAAAACTGATTTTCTGAAGTCTAAATTATGTATTTTCAAAAAACCAAGCAAATGGTACTGGAATCATATTTTTTTGAGGTCGTTTACTATTTTTAAAGACCCGTTTTGTAACAGCAGCTAAGGCTGAGTTTTTACTGCAGTAAATGGGTGATATTTTTTTAGGCATAACTTGAAATCTATGTTGAATTAGCTCATGAAAACTGTACTGTAGATGACCTCTGATATCGTAGTAATTCTCCCACTGGAATTTCGTCAATCAGACTTACGATAAATTTTAGATGAATTATTTCGTAGACTGCAATCAAAAAGTGATAAATCTGATTGCAGTCCTGTAAATAAATTTTTATAAAATATTGGTAATGAACTGGACCCCGATATTTTTACACAATAAAATATGGATCGTGTAAGACATTCTGTAAAAATTTGGGAATTTTTGGAATAAGATAACTATTTTATTAAAATGCCCGAAAACAGCCCGGTTTTGTATATTAAAACTGAAATGATATAAGTAGTATTTTGCATGTCTAAATGTCGGGTTGGTTAGTTGAGAACAATCTAAGGTGTTATATGTTAAAGAAAATGATATTCTACTTAGCATGGATACCTCCATTTACAAAGGAGACTATGGCGAAATTTTCTGAAAATCCTTACACTTAGTAAATATTTTCTAGACAAGTGTTTACTAGTATATTTTAGACTATGTTTTTCAAACATAAAACTCGCCATAATTTTTGTAACGAAAATACAAAGTATCGGAGGTTGGTTTTATACATGAAGATGGTTAAATATATATTCTCTAAAAGGGACTTAACAATATAATTCCAATACGAACATACGTGTGTAAAATATCCCATCCTTGGGAAGGCAATACGAACGGCAATACTTGAGAAGTATCAATACAGAAATATTGTATAAACAATTATTCCAAAAACTAAATATAATTATTATAACTTGGAATAATATCAGAAACGTAACTCAAAAACCTTCATACTAAGACAAGGCACGACCCATTCATCTAATAGATGTTAGACCATTTTAGGTAGTCGTGTTTGCCGTGGAGATTTGGGTTACAAGTACCGAAGACGCAATACTGTGAGTTCATGTCCCCCTTTTCTCTTAACTGTTTTCAGTTTTATACTTCGGGGGTGAAATACATGTTACAGTAATTACAGACACTTTTATACATGGTATGGTTGGCTTAAGGAGGGTATACTACTTAGATCATGTGAGTGGGTAGGTGGAACTTAAGGCCAATAATCCTTGTTGTAGGACCGAGGGACATGAGTGATAGATCTATTCGGGTGTAGCGAGCCCCACTCCTAAGTCTGCTGAGTGGACCATGAGGTGACTATGTGCCTGACGCCAAAATCTCCTTGGTTTGAGTCTTCCTGCATCACTTCACACATACCATTGGCTTTGCAACCCAGTGGTGATCTCTTTTTCCTTATTGCTATATACCAGGGACTTACATACATACTTACAACATTTTCAAAGGTTTATACATACACACAAACGAACACATGAACTCGCTCAACTTTTTTTGATGTTTTTCAAACTACATGTATTTCAGGGGTTTTGTAAAGTGGATCTGGCGGGCGTTGGAAGTTTTTATGCTGCGTTAAGAATAAAGATGTCATCCATGGTCTTCGAGTTTGGTTAGTGTGTCTTATTCCTGGACGAGACACGTCTTCCAAACCTTGGTGTTATTCAATATCTTTTGACGAGTCTTTTATGAACTCATAAGCAATTTGTGCGATTTGTAAAACTTGATTTTGAAGTCTACGTTTTAAAACAATGTTGATATGTTTTGAACTTATTAAATGGATGGCAAACTTATGGTTTTATCATATAGTTGATGTTATGATTGAATGCAATGATATTAAGTAAGTCACACCATAATCACGCTTCCGCAAAAGTCGGGGTGTGACAGTGTTAGGCATATGATCAGGAGTTTGAATTTGCAACAGTCAACATCGAACATATCAGCTCCCACAAAGACACAATTATTAGGCTTAATCATCGAAGAAATCAATTCTTCAATTTAGTTTCCCCCGCCCTATGAGGCACTTTGTAATTCTTCTATAAGAATTTAGGCCCCCTATCCCTTCCGCTAGGATCTCAAATAAGGCTTCAAAACCTCTAAAAATATCATCGTCAAAAATTTTAGAGGAATTTCATATATTGTGTAAAAACCACAAATACTTGTTTAGATCTTTTACTAGTACGATGAACCTAACTCTTTAATGAATAGGCCCAATGTAACATCCATGAAATTCCAAACATTGTATTTGTCACCCATTCATATATTTTTTTTATTTTATCATTTAAGCACCATGTTTCATTCTGTTCTCATATTATTTATAATTCAATTTACGTTTCAAAATTTCCATAGTTACCTTGTCACAAATTCATCACCACATATTTAAGTTTTCATTTCATACTAATATGCTATTTTTACAAAAGATATAATTATTATAAAAACATTGTTTTATCTATTATATATATATATATACATAATAGGGATGGAGTTCAGATGAGAACTCCTCCGAGTTGCGAGAACCACAAGAGCTCATACTTCCCATGTGAGTTTTCAACCAAATTTTGCACAAAGGAGAGTAACACATAATTAAGACATTTGGAAAAAAAGGTCAAAAAGAATTTTACGAGCAGGTTTTTTCTAGACATGTAACTATCACTTATGGTGTCGTAAATCACTGTAGCGACAACCATTCTGTGAATCTGCCATCTCATAAAAAGTGCCTTCCTAAATTTTTTCAAGAATAATAATTTAAAAAAAACTGTTGAAATTTCTTTTTGAAAAAAAATCTTTGGAAGTAGGAATTCTTGCAACTCGGGTGGTTCTCATTTTAGCTCTTCTCAAGTAGTCTTAAATTTAGTTTATAAAGATATATGATACTAAATGTTTTTGTAAAACAAATTATAATATTTGAATTGTATAGTTTCTTATAAAATTTAGAAGAAATACAAATTATGTAAGAAAACCCAAGTTTAATTCGTTTTGTAATTAACCTAATTAAGCAAGGGCTATTGTGTAAGTTTCTAAAATAAAACCCTAAAGAACCGCCTTCGTCACGTCGTCTTCCTGATTCAGACCCCTGGTCGTTACTCCATTTTTCCGGCTACCGTTTTTCTATCTTGTTTGACCAAGTTAGTACAATTAAATAGTAACGTCTTCAATTAAATCAAATTTTGAGTATAACCAGCAGTGTTAATCGCTTATCATTATCCATAATCAATTCGACATCAAGACCCATTTATAACGAAAATTTATGAAGAAGATTAATGACTCTAATTAGCGGATTCAAATACATCCAATTTCACATTCTCGTACCTACAATGATCTAATTGGACTCGCAAGAAATGCCAAAAGTTCCGGCAACCCCAATCTCATGCGTTCAATTGTAGAAGGTACAAATCTTTTATGCATTTCGTTTTAAATCACATTGAGATCCAAAGGCCTTTATATAATGGATTGATCTGAGGCATAATCTTGTTTAATATTGATGTTGATTGATTAGGGTTCATGAGTTCTTGAATGATTTGGGGATTTAGGTTTACTTGAACTATAATAAAATATATTTCGACATCACTATTCAGCAACAAAACAATTTGGATCAGTTAGTCTTATTGGGATTAAGGTTGTGGGCAGGGTAGAGGTCTTGAGTTCGAACCAAGCTTTAGGCAACAATGTTTAAATGAATTTCGTCTCAAATAAGTAACAGGCCGGTTGGCAGCTCAGTTGGTTAAAGGCTTGGGTTATAACAGGGAGACTCGTGTTCGACCATGGTCCCCTGCATATTTTTGTTTATTTTTTTAAAGGTTGTTATATTTATATAAATGTAATAAAAAAATATTTTATCAAAAAAATCTGAAAAATAAATAATTTATGCTTAAAAATTAATGAATTAGAATTTTCTTTATATTATAAAATTATATCTTAAATCTTAATATAATTTATTTATCTAAATAAATCTTATAATTACCTTAGATAAAATGGGAAAATCGAGAATTTTATTTATTCATTTCCACGGCCAATTTTTCATGATATATTCATATAAACTCGTGCATAAATATTTGATAATCAAATTAAAACATTTTCTTTCAAACTTATTTGAATACGCTTAAATTCTCACAAACATAGTATGTGTGTGTGTGTGTGTGTATATTAGTCGTGCCTAGTTTGTAATTCCTTAACGTTAAATTATTTAGTAAGAGTTTAGGAATTCCCAAATCAAGACAAGAACCCCTAATTCGATATTCGATCTCATTCTTTCCTTTAAATCCAACCATTTTTAATTTAATAGCAGATTTGTGCTTATTCATTTTGCTAGCTAAGGTGAGTATTCATAACTGTGACAACTCGAAATTTAGAACCTTTCGTTGTATGCTTAAACGCGTGGCTAGTTAGCTTATGTGATTAATGACAAATGAACCTTTACGTGATTATGTGTTATTCGTGTGTATGCTTATGTGTATGTATGCGATGTATGTATATAGGAACCGAGATAACACGAACCCGACTCGAGACCATGTGGTCTCGAGTGAACTAGTATAACATACGGGCCGGTTGGGCCGCACACACATACACACTTAGCCTATCCGAGAGCCCACTAGGGTATATTACTTGGAGCGGATATATATACACTTGATAGATGGCCATGTTACCATTTTGGACAACATTCATATTCTCCTCTACACACATACCCTCCACTCTCTCACTAAAACCCTAGACACCAAGCACCACACTCTTCTCCTTCTTCTCGGATCAAACCGGTGACCACAAGGAGACCCGGTTAAGCTCATCAACATCACTCGAACACTCATCTTCCTTACCAACTCGGCACCATCTCAAACCGGTTAGTGTTTATGATACTTGTTGGATAGTGATTCTTGTTAGGTATTTCGGATGTTGATGATGATAATGTGTTTGCTTGCTAAAGATTCATGTATGATTAAGTGTTTGTTTGATGGATGAGCTCTTGTTTGAGTAAATGATACATGTTTAGTTACAACCTTTGTTATGAACATGACCTCTTTAATAAAGGCATAGATTTTTGTATGATAAAAGAATAATGATGATCATCCGATTTTTATGTATGAGACTATGGAACAAATGTTTTGTTACAAGATAAGCTTGTTGTCTAGTTTAGGATTTATGATGCTTGTCCGAAAATGCAAGAACTTATGAACATATGTTGAATAAAGATATGAATGTCCGAACATGTGTTGAATGTGTTTTGAATATGATATGAACATGACTTGAATATGTGAAGAACTGAATAAATGTCATATGAACATGATGTGAATATTTGAAATGTATGTGTTTGATCCATTTCTGGTTAAGGTTAGACAAACAAACATGTTTAAGTGGATAGTACAAACCATTTTCTGAAATCAAATTCTCATTGGATAGTACACTGTTCCGAATCAGCTTATGTCCACTCGAAACCATCAGTTGCGACTCGAAACCATGCACGACGAGTCGAGACCCCCGGTTGCGACACAGATTGCGAGTCGCAAACACCTGGTTGCGACTCGAAACCACACATGATCAGCACACCAACCTTGTGACTCGAAACCACGGTTGCGAGTCCAGTTGCGACTCGTAACCAAACCAACACGAACCGAAACCATGATTTGCGACTCAGGTTGCGAGTCGCAAACGCCTAGTTGCGACTCGAGACAATACGCGGATACACACTGTTTGGACTTGTTTAATTATGGGCTTAGTGTTTGGGCCGGACATTGGACTTCGTTTAATTCTGGACATGTTACTGTTCGTTCGACTCGTATGCATTACTTGCTAACTGCCATGGTTAAACGTGTATGCCATACGTGCACTACTTGAATACGAACCTGATTGTATGATACAACTATGATAGGACGTGAGTAGCCTCAACGTTGCTTGTTTGACTTTTCTGTGTTTTCTACCGAGCAAACCAAGGTGAGTTCACACCCTCTACAAAGCATGGGATTCCCAGGGGTCGGGAATTGGGGTTAAGGAACATGGGTTCCTCGTCCTCCTTGGGTAGGACAGCAAAGGTTCAGGAATGTAATTCCTCGTCCTCACGGACAGATAACTCGTACTAGACCAAAACTCTATCACGAAGTCCCTCATTTTTATATCGACTTAATCGCCGGGCCAATGGCGAGCGGGTCATTAGTTAGATAGCGCTATTTAGGTCTGACAAACCTCACACCGTGCCGCAGAGGACGGGCGTGAACTAATGGATCTGGGGCACGTCAATGATGATAGACATTGACAGTTTCAGGGCACATAAACATGACTACACTCAGCAGTCGATATGGTAACGAGTCTAGTAGATACATGGGGTAGCCCCCACGGCCGAAATGCCAGATAACTAACATGGGGTAGCCCCCACGGCAGGATTGCCAGAGTAACCGGGAACAAACAAGTCACGTTTTTAACTATGGGGTAACCCCCACGGCAGGATGCCAGCTAAAGGAAACTGTTTTCGAAACAACTTAAAACGAACACCCAACCGTGAACTCACTCAACTTGTTGTTGACTCGTTACTACATGCTTTGCAGGTCCTTAGGTTTCTTAGCTGGAGCTTGCATGGAGGAGGATCGTTGTGGGACATGGACGGCCGTGTGCCATGTTAAACTTTGAAACAATTAAACTTATGTTTTGATTTAAGACTTATGCTTCCGCTTGCAACTTAACTATGTTTTGTTTGGACACCAATGGTATTGGTTGGATTTTATAACTACTTATATGCTTGTTCAATATGATTGGTGGCTGGATCCTGGTCAGTCACGCCTCCAAGCGGTAGTACTCCGCAGGTGGATTTTGGGGGTGTGACAATAACCTCCAACCATACAACATCGTTGTTGCCTTTAAATCAGAAGCATAACCATAATTATTGGTCAAACCACAAATACTATATCATTCATCCACCACAAATTTGATACCTACAAATCCTGATTCACCTTTATGAACCTTGTCGGTCAACACAGAAGCTCGAACAAACGTAACGCATGACATAGGTTACACCTCAAGGTCTCAAACACAAGAGTATGCCGATTTCATGGTTATGTGAGTAGGAGGAAGTTGTGTGAGTGCAGTATGTCTAACGCTTGCGTCAATCACGAACGTAGCTAGATCGAATGATACAAGACAAGGTGTTGTATTGAAGAAAGCATATGTTGAAGCAATGGCAGCTTCGTACGAAGGCAGCCAGGCATGCTTGGTTCAAACCCACCAGTCTATATATAGTTGTCTTGTTTAGTTCATTTGTAACTTTTTGGGTATTCTTGAGGCGAAGCTCTGCCCGTTCGGTTTCGTGGTGTAAACTCTGTCAAATCATTAATAGAAACCAGTTATATTTACATCTCTTTGTTCATTCCATACACGTGATTGGATTCCTCACATTTTACGTGTCGGTACGCATTCAAGGTCAAGGAATTCATCAAGATCCTGAATTTACAAGTGGTATCAGAGCAGGTGCTTGATTGCAAGGATTGAAGACACAGAGAATCATGCTTCTACATCAGATTCAGAGCTGATTTCATCTTCTTCATTACACTTCTGCTTCTACTCATCCTCTACTCATTTCTTTGAACTTTAAAATCAGATCTACGGAGTTTTCACGGTTAAAATCGGCTGGATTTTTTATATAACGTGTGAAAAACAATTTTAAATAATCCTACCAAGTTTCAGACCAAAATTCAAACAAAATCAGATCCAAATCAATGAAAAACATGAAAAATATGAACTTGTTCATCGCAGAGTAGCCTCATACGAAGGCAGCCTCGTGTTGGTGCATCGAATGTCTGTTGACTACGTTTTAATCAAGTCTTAGGTCTAGATAGGATGTAATTAGGGTTTGTATATATGTTATATAGGTGAGTTCGCTTGAAATGACAACATGTCATGTTCAAGCGAATCCAACAAGGTCTAGATCGCTTGAAACCGGTTCTTGCATGTTCGCTTGAAACACAATTATGTGTGTTCACTTGAAGCGATCATGTACATCTTCAAGCGAACTGACCACACCTATATATAGTTGATGTGTGTGTCATTTGAAACGGACAGTGTGGTCATTGTTTGTGAGACGAGGTTCTGTCAAAATTTTGTTAGAAACACGTGTAAAGTCTCGGAAATCATTGATAAAGAAGAGATTAAAAGGATACAAGCTGTGGTGACTTTGTTTACTTTGATTCCGCCTCTGTATTCAAAGATGAACTGCTTTTACTGACTATTTAGGGTCGCACACGGTCCAACAAGTGGTATCAGAGCTCAGGACAAGGAGTTCATACCATTGCAGCTTGAAAGCATCGGATTCTCATACTTCTACTCTTTCTTTTCTGATTTGAACATTAATTCACGGTTGAAATGGCCTGAAATTGATATATATCAAGCGAAATAGTGTATTAACTAATCCTTGAAAGTTTCAGACTAAAACACGGCTTAAAACTGATCAAAATCGAATGACCGCTTGAAATTGTTCGTAAAGAGATGACGTCACTCGCTTGAAATACACTGTCCGCTTGAACGAACCTTAGTAACTCGCTTGAAATACACTGTTCACTTGAACAACTCGCTTGAAATACCTGTGTATTTTCAAGCGAACTGAGATATAGTTTGTGTTCGCTTGAAAGTCTGTGTTCGCTTGAAAGTGTTAACTAAGTTCGCTTCAAATTATGTTCGCTTGAATTGAGTTCGCTTGAACTTGTATTACTAGTTCGCTTGAAAATCTATTTTGCTTTAAAAGATGAGTTCGTTTCAAGTGTGTCCGTTTGAAGTTTTTTTTTAAAAGAAATTTCTAAAGTGTTTGCTAATTTTCCAGGTACGCACAAGATGGATGATCTATTCATGAACCCGTTTAGCGACATGTATGCTTTTGCTGGAAATTCTGGAGATGATGTTTCAACTAGTAACACAAATGAGAACACCCCAAACACAAAGAAAAAGTTATCGGATGCTTTGGAGGTTGAAAGTGCTTTTGGAACCTATAACAAACCCCCGAAGTTGATGGCTATAGAAGAATACAGTCGGTGGGCAAAGAAATTTGAGGATTGGTTGATGGCTTTTGCTTTTCCTAGCTGGAAGAGTCTAAAAAATGGATACCATGATGGAGGCAAACGTGGCGAAAGCTTAACTTCACCTGAGGAGATAGAATCGTTTGTTGCTGAGCATAAATGTGTTGCGTTGCTGTTTCAATCTGTTCGAGAAGATATAATATCTTTGATCGAATACTCTAGTGCTAAAGATCTTTGGAAAAAGTTAGAAACCAAATGTTTAGGAAGTACAGAAATAGTGAAAAACAAAAAGAAACTACTTAGAAAAGAGTTTGATTTGTTTGGGTGTTTAAAGAATGAATCAGTCTGTAAAATGATCGAGAGGTTTGGGCATCTGAAACTGGAACTGGCAAGACACGGAATTTTCTATACTCAAGATGAGTTAGTCGACAAATTGTTTGATTCGTTGCCAGATGAGATGGATTGGCAATATTATGCGTTGATGCTAAAGAATACTATCAAGCCGCCAGAGGTATTGACAGTAGACTTGCTGATTGAGAGACTAGAAAGTCACGAGTTGGAGTTAAGAAGACGCACAAAGTCAATCACTCATCATACCAGCAGAACTTGGATTTGTATTATCCAAAGAGCAAGATGCCAAAGAACACATCTCCCAAGACTGCGTTTTCTGCTGAGAATGTCTCTACAACGAGCAAAGAAAGTCAAGCAGTGGATATCACAGTGGTTATCAAAGTGGGTCTTCATCTAATTCAAACCAGTCTGATGCAAAGAACTTATTTCAATGCAACATCGTTGTAGACTTAAAGAATGCTCAGAACTTCAGCGAGGAGTCTGCCAAACAACAGATGGTTTTCCTAGCATCGGTACTGGAATCGTATGAAAGTCTTGTAGCAGGGAAGATTGGCAACACCAACCTAACAAAAGAGGACTATGATCAAATAGATCCTGAAGAAATGGAACTGATCGACATAAGGTGGTGTATGGCCAGTGCAGTTCGTCGAGCACAGCGTTTCATGGAGATAACCGGGAGGAAGTCAATTGGTGGACCATCTACCAAGTTGGGCTTTGATAAGTCTAAGGTAACGTGCTTCAAGTGCAAACAGAAAGGTCACTTTAAGCGTGAATGCAGAAACGCGTATGCTGGTGAGTCTGAAAATCCGTTTAGTGAAGACTACTACAAGAAGGCAATATATCATCAAAATAAATCGGAGCCGCCAAGAATGAAGCAGATTGAAGATAACAAAGAAAAATCTAGAGCTCTTGCGGTGATTCATGATGATGAAGGTTACGATTGGAGTGAGTTGTTACCTGAGGAGGATGCGGTTGGATATGCATTCATGGCAAAATCTGAACCTGTTCCTTGGAAAGACAGCAGAACTGAAGAACAAAAGTATAATCACAGAAAGTTGTTAGCCACGAACAAATTGATCAGAATAGCTGGTATTTTTTCTGAGGCAAAAAGAGGAAAGATGGGACAACTGGCAAATAACTGGTAATTCCGTACAATATAATCACTATTTATATTTCTAAATCTCATGCATTTAGCGTAATTTAATTACGTAACTGTGTCGTATACTGGATAACAGTGTTAGGACAAGAAAACAATGCTAAAACATATGATAGTTTTCGTCGTATGGCGAAACCAAACAAACAATGTCCTAAAAGTGTTGGTAGAAAGTGTTGCGTGCACTATTCACGGTTACACTATTCATGCCAGCAAACCGTGAAATCAGACCGAAACACTGAAAAACGACATTCGGATAACATAACTGAGTCCATTTATATAAGAAAACATTATTATGAAAACACATCTTGCAAAGAAACAAGACTTTCCGGTATAACGCCCTAACCTCAAAAAAAATGTCTGTTTCGGCTTAAAATATAGCATTTTTAACGCGTCCGAACCTATAACAAAGTATTTCCGGGACTTTGGAATAATGTCAGTTGATGAAAAACATACTAAAACAATAGGATGATATCAACAGAATGTTCCTAATCACAAGTTTCCGGTATTACATCGTCATGCACTAAACTAGTCCGTTAGCGAACCGACGAGCTAGTAAACAATATTTCCGTCATCATAACAACCAAATGAAAACTTTAGTGAACTAGTTAAGATTAATTTGGGACTCGGAATCACTTCATGCATCGCTTGACAGCAAAATGACGACTTGCGACGAAGTTTCGTCGGTACGACGCAAAAGTGTCGTAAACTCGCCGACGACCAAACGGAAGACATCTAAAGCGTCGAAATGCAATTTCTACTAGTTTAGTGAACTAGTTAATAATAATTTTGGTTCTGAATCCCTAATTACCCCCTAATGGTGAAAGATTACCTCTAATCACCATACTTTGGTTAATTACCAAAATATCTAGATTTTTAATAACTTTTATAAAAAGTTACACTTTACCCCCCTAATTTATATAAAATTGGTCAAGTGGGTCCCATCCACATTAATTTTGTTGAAGTTTACAAGTCTTGGAGGCATGGCACATGTAGTTGTTGTTGAAAATCATATGCTTACACCATTCCTTTTTAATTACCATCTTATCATTCCATCCATCAATTATAAAAAAAAAAATTTGCAAAGGAACCTCCCTTGTTCCCTTTCACTTTCGGCAGCCACAACAACATTCAAGAACACCTTCATTTTCACTTCTAAAACACTCCATTTTCACTAAATCTAAGCCTTACTAGATCATCCATCCATGGTTTAAGCTTGGGGCATTATGTGGAGCACTTTTGGAGCTTAATTTCTTCTTATTTTCTTGTCTAACTAGTGCAATCTTGTAAGATCTCTAACCATTATTTTTAAGCTCCATATTATTAATAGATTATTATTGTACAAGTTGATGATCTTGAATTTAAAGTTTAACATAATGAAAAACCCTAAACACAAAGCTAATAAACACTAAATATGAATATATTATGCGTTGATTTATGTTGTTTAGTGTTAATATGTTCATGTGTTCATGATGATTATGTTATTTTTGTTAATATTAGTGAGTTAAAGCTTATATTTATGATGATCATGTTGTTAATATCATGTAGTATTTTATATTTGTGTTCATCTTACCATGATGAACATAAATATATGATTTAAACATGAATATGTTTAAATCTTGTAAGATCATCATACTCACTTCCATGAACTAATTATGTATTTAAAAGATTTCATAAAGAAACAAGAGTTTAAAAGGGGTTTACAACCTAATCTTGGAAGATTAGTAGACTTTGATTTTACAAGACTAGTTAAAAGACTTGATTATTACTAAATATCATCATAAAAAGCCTTGTAATCAAAGGTGTTAAAGGGTGAAACTTGATTTGAAGTTATTGCAAAAATGATTTATTTAAAAGTCTAGCAAAAATATGAAAATTATTTGTCATAATCAAGTTGTTAAAATACACTTGTTAAGTTCATGGAAATGAGGGATTAAAGTGTATATTATCATGTAAGTAAAGTTGAGGTATTGAAAAATTGATTGGAGAATTGATTATTGATTTAAACGCGTTTTTGTAACGTGGGAAACGTCATAGTTTAGGGGAAACTATGGCGAATTTTTCTAAAAATCTAATCGCGATTAAAGAGGGGATTAAAGGGTGATTAACAAGGTTAAACGCGATTAGTGGTCCTAAACGTCATTATGGAAACTTTGATGGGAATATTTAAAGTTTAAATATTCAAGAAGTTCTTATGAACTTAAACTTATATTTTTACAAAAATAAATGGGTAAAAATATAACAATGTGTAAATGTAATTTTTGGTAAGAAAAATTATATATTTTCGGAAACTTGCTAAGTGCTTGCAATGTGTGCTATATATGTGTATGTGTTAGATACCTAAAGGGTGACCAAAATAAATACACATACATGTTCCTACATGGTCCAAGAAATGCTAGTAAAATCGGACAATTAAATAAAATGGCTGAAATGGAAATACATAACACTTGATGACGATAATTTGGGCGTATCGATATCGTAAACAAGTTACTACAATGTCGAGTCTAAAAATAACATATTTTTAGACACTAAAGCGAACGCATAACTAAGTGGTCAAAAACAAGAATCCGGAAAGTCGAAAACTATAAAAAAAATTACCAAGTATTTCCATGTGAAAAACGAACTTATTAAGTTACATGCTTGGTAAATTTTTGGTAAAAATTGCAAGAGTATATTTAATGGACTCACTAGGATTAGATTTGGGCTAGACCCAAATTACTAAAAACTAGGGCTAGGCCCAATGACGGTAAAACTAGGGCTAGGCCCAATGACATTAAAAACTAGGGCTAGGCCCAATAACAAGAAAACTAGGGCTAGGCCCAATAACAATGAAACGTGGGTTAAGCCCAATGACATAGGTTCGAAGCCGTTCACATATAATTCAATACGTATAGAATACATGAATACACATAACAATCGAGCGAGTAAACTATCAACGCTCTAAAATACAAAGTTGTTCCAAAGATGACAAACGAGAACATAATAAAGAATTCAAGATGAACAACTTGTACGAGGTCCGAAAGACCTAGTGTCTAACGAGATTAGTACACATGTAGGTTATTGTCACGTACGGACGCTCACTTCGATATCATAATACACAGAATGCAAACTTGTGAGTTCAAGTCCCTCCTTTCACTGTTTTCAATGTTTTGTTTTCAAAAACATCGAGGGGAAATACATGCTAAAACTATTGGTATGTTAGTTACGGAGTAGTAGATAACATGATCAATGTGCTTAAGTAGGGATGTAACATTAGTAACCATTAATCACTTAATGACCAAGGTGCAAAAGGTGTAGATCTATTGGGCTTGAGGCATGCCCCACTCCTGGTTGGTATACCCTGGAGTGCTTTTGTGATCCCAATGATGACAAAGTGTTCTCGGTTTGGTTATTTGCTTATGGTACATTATGTCAGGGGGCTCGCTACCCACTGATAGATCCTTAACAGACTCCATGAATAAATCAGAACATACCATGATTACAAGATTTCATTTTCATGAATACAATGATTACAAGATTTCATTTTCATGAATACTACGATTACAAGATCTTATTTTCATGAATACTACGCTTACAAGATTTCCTTTTAATGAATACTACGATTACAAGATTTCATTTTCATGAATACTACGATTACGAGATCTCATTTTCATGAATACTACGATTACATATGATAACAAAAACTGCATGAACTCGCTCAACTTTTGTTGACTTTTTAAAACTACATGTATTTCAGGAAACAAGTCTTGAGCCGGTGATACATGATTGGATGCAATGATTACCTTTCTTACGTCACACGCAACACGCTTCCGCAACTAGCAGGGTGTGACAGATTGGTATCAGAGCTCCGATTGTAGTGAACCGGGGACAAACTTTTATAAAGTTTGGTCTACAATCACCAAGGGCTCTCACATGAAAACAAAGTCGATAACAATACACAAATGATTTCAAAAGTATGACAAAAATGATAAAAGGTTTTCATTGTGTCACGATAACATGAGGATCTATCACGCGAGCTCAATCATAAGTAACGGATATGGATCAATACACGTTTAGTCTATAAGGAATAGACTCGAAACACTAGGAATTACATGTGAAACACGAGAACAAAAATAACATGAGATTTAGTGATTATATATATAATGTATTTATATATGTGTTGTACGGAATATTTTGCCATGAACGAAAATAACTTCGACTACGAATCCTATTATTACACTTGACTCATGCGATGAGAATGACGACCTCGCGTCTATTACGAAGCTTATGGCGGGCGTGGTCCCTGAGAGAGACCCTAAAGCATTGATCCCATGGAAGATGGTTATTTTCCCTCGGATGGTATATGTCCGGCTTTGGTAGTGACGACGAGGCGAAGGTGGCGGCCTTGGACAACAACCCTACTAGTGGGACGAGGTCCCTGAGGCTCATACTAATCGTGATTGATGACACTCTCGTCCAGACAAGGAAGATGAAGTACTCATCTTAAAGGTGCCCCTCCAGTTATTATTATTACGGATTCTTTTTATTCCTATTTCGGCTAACATTGTGCCCTTTCACGAAATATGACAATGGGCGTTAGCATGTGGACAATCACGAAGGTCCCTTCTGTGTTAAAAGTATATAGACAATAGTGTCCTCTCTTTGACTGATCGACTGCTTGAACGAGAGAATGCTAGGGTGACCATACAAGTCAATTTATTATTACGGGGGCCTACGTAATAACAACTTGTAGTGTATGGGAATCCTGGTGAGCTCTGCGGGTCAAGCTAATGATCACTAGCCATAAAAAATTCCTAAGTTGTTCAAGTTTCTATCTAGTGGAACACTAACCGGAATGGTTACTATAACACTCTACGATACAGGAACACTACACGTATTGTTTGCACTTAACATTCGATCTATAACACGAGTTGTCTGAGACTAGTCATCAAAAGCAAACAAAACTCGTTAGCCACTCATGGAGGATTTTTCCTCAACATTCTCGAAATTCTTGTACATGGGCTGGTTCTTTGGTGTCTATGACACCTTACCTTATCTTAGTTATCGGAGATGATTACATTAAACTCTGTCGTTTGATATTTGTCTTATTCCAAGGGACACTATGGCATGAGCCAAGCTACAACCCCTTCATTGTATTATTCGACATCTATGGAAATTATAACAATTTTGTCGAAGCTCGTGGAGCTCAAGGAGTATCAACGTATTCGTCACACGGGCTAGTGCGGCGAAGGATTTTTCCTACTTTGGGCGATCGAGATCCAGGAAGTATGGGATACACGTTGTAAAAATTGGAGACGACCGTTTGGTTTCTCCTCCTCACTAAATTACTTCTTTTCCCATTTAGGCACATGGCTAATACACTCAAGAGGTACTATGCATTTTGGAATGCATTTATTCATGAATATCATTGTTCAAACATACCGGAGCAACGTTGTCTTGAGGTTTCCATGACTAATCACATTCTTAATCCTAAGGCGCATGATATGCTATATCTGTCCAAATAAAAGCCTAGACCCAATGATACTATGTATCGGAAACAACGTGGTGTCGACAAGAAAATCTACGCCTAGAAGAGGGTCAGTTAATCAGCGCCCTACTATTAAAGTTGAACTAGAGGTCATATGGAACAACATGAGGTTGTTAAGTCGACACTAGTAATGGTACTGATGGTACCGGTAGTTCAAGTGGTTCAAATTCCGATGGGACGAGAACGAGTAGCAATGCCACAGTTGGAGATGCAATCACACCAGATTTTAATTCTAAGGCATCTCCGGATTACAAGTGGCGAGACCTCATCGATACGAGAGGTGCGATAAGTTATGTCCGCTAAATAAAGAAAATAGAGTCAGTTAACCATGCTAGCAAAGTTGCTAATAAGTAAACGAGTTGGTGAATGAATAGTCATCTGTAGAGGGAGACGTTAACTTGATGGAATCTCCAAGTACAAACTATAGAGAGTAAGACAGCAAAGAGGATGTCGTTGGAAGAACTCCAGGATCTTACACGAGAGGAGTATTGCTCGCTAGCGGGAAGATTCCAAGTTTGGGAACCGAGCTCTAGAACTCGATCATGATTAGAACCAATGTTATTGGTTACCCCCGACGCCTCTACAATCTCTTAAGGATTGTTACATACTGGATAACACTCGAATTCAAACGCACTGAGCGCTACATTTGGGGTTTAGCCCTGAGATACAAAGCTGACATCAAGAAGCACGCTAATAACTTATCAGAATTCTGAATGAGATAAGTGAAACTTTCACCATGAGGGCACTTGCAAAAGTGACAAGAGTAGCAGTGTGGTGAGACTGGGCACAAAACAGAAACTAATGAGTTAGTTATATTTAAGAGTGAACAGGGAGGTTTTAACTGTGGCAAAGAGATCGCTACGAGGATGGATATATGGGGACGAATCAAGCAAGTGAATGAGTGAGTGTATGGGTAGAACTAGGAATACTTCACAAAATCCCAATGTTGCCATGGGTATGGTCTACCCTACAACCAGCATGTATCAATTCTTTGGATACCAACGTCAGCTTAACTTAGTGTCTCTAGACATTAAGCCTATACACGAATTAGAGTCATGTAGGTTAAACACGTCTTGCTCTATCAAGTTAGCTAATGAGGAATTAGCGGAGTCATGTGAAGTCATTAAGGGTCGCCGATACGTTCCTATCAACCGACCCGTTGCATCCGTGTTGTTTAATACCAGTGTCGGTAATAGCTTCATCCCCATAAAATTCAAAGTATGCTTGGCCGAGTCAAGTAAACTAGACGGCCTCTCATTTAATAGGATTGGCCAATGGTAAATTAGTCAAGTCAGGAAAGACATCAAAGGATGCACACTCGAACTTGGAGCACGGAAATTCAGTAATAACCTTTCACTGATTCAATTAGGTTGTTACGACTTAACTTCTGGCATAGACTAGTTGGCCGACAACCGAGCAGAAGTAGCTGTGCTGCGAAAACTATTATCCTTTTCCCCCTGTATGACGAGAGAACATCTTTTGGTGCACGGAGAGAAACACGATACACGGCTATTGATCAACAACTGTATGAAGGCTCGGAAGAGTTTGAGAAAAGGATGCATCGCCTTTCTTACCCATGTGGTTGACAAAAAGGCCGAGGAGCGCAAGGTGGAAGGCATACCTGTAATGAAAGAATATCCCAAAGTCTTTTCGGAAGACTTGCTGGAACTACCTCCACAACGACAAGTGGAATTCCGTATCGACCTAGTGCCAGGAACGGCACCGGTGGCAAAAGCTCCATATAGACTGGCACCCTCGGAGATGCAAGAATTATTCACTCAGTTGCAGGAACTGCTTGACAAGGGATTTATTAGACCGAGTTTCTCACCTTGGGGAGCTCCGGCGTTATTTTTCAAGAAGAAAGACGGAACCTTTCGGATGTGTATGGATTACCGAGAACTGAACAAGTTAACCATAAAGAACCGGTATCCATTACCAAGGATCGACGACTTGTTCGATCAGTTACAAGGTTCTAACTTCTATTCCAAAATCGATCTACGATCCGAATATCACCAGCAGAGAATTCAATAGGAAAGCACTCCTATGACAGCATTAAGGACTCGTTATGGGCATTACGAGTTCCTTGTTATGCCCTTTGGCTTAACAAAGGCACCCGCCGTGTTCATGGATTTAATGAACAGAGTATGTAAGCCATATCTCGACAAGTTCGTGATCGTATTCATTGATGACATTTTAATATACTCACGAACCAAGGCGGATCATGAACAACACTTGAGAACTACTCTGGAGCTGCTTAAGAGAGAACAATTGTATGCCAAATTCTCAAAATGCGAATTTTGGATTCGCGAGGTCCAATTTCTCGGTCATGTGGTGAACGAGAACGGAATACAAGTTGATCCAGCAAAAATAGAGGCCATAAAGAACTGGAACACTCTAAAAACCCCAACGGAAGTAGGACAATTTCTAGGCTTAGCGGGATACTATCGTATATTCATTGAGAATTTTTCTAAAATGGCTCAACCGCTAACCTCGCTCACTCAAAAAGATAGAAAGTTCGGTTGGGGTGAAAAACAAGAAATGGCATTTTAGTTACTTAAAGATAAACTATGTCAAGCTCCAATCTTATCACTCCCGGACGGTACCGATGACTTCGTGGTGTACTGTGATGCATCGCGTCAAGGCTTGGGTTGCGTGTTAATGCAACGTGAAAAAGTCATTGCGTACACGTCGCGGCAGTTAAAAGTTCATGAAAAGAACTATACTACTCATGACCTGGAATCGGGTGCAGTGGTATTCGCTTTAAAATTTTGGCGCCATTATCTTTATGGTACTAAGCGTACCATATTCACAGACCATAAAAGTCTTCAACATTAAACATGCGCCAACGGGGATGGGTAGAATTGTTGAATGACTACGACTGTGAAATCAAGTACCATCCGGGCAAAGCAAATGTTGTGGCAGATGCTTTGAGCCGGAAAGAGCGGGTCAAAACTTTACGAGTACGAGCTTTAGAGTTAACCATTCAGACGAACTTCACTACTCGTGTGCACGATGCACAACTAAAAGCTCTAAAGCCGGAGAACATTCAAGCAGAATCCTTGCGAGGATTAGAGAAACAATTGGAAGAGAACAAAGATGGCACATGGTATTTCATGGGAAGAATCTAGATTCCTTACTTTGGCGGATTGCGAGACTTAGTGCTGGATGAGGCACACAAGTCAAAATATTCAATACATCCAGGATCTGATAAGATGTATCAGGATGTAAAGGAATATTACTAGTGGCCTAATCTCAAAGGAGATATTGCGACCTACGTTTGGGAAATGCCTAATTTGTGCAAAGGTCAAGGCCGAGTATCAAAAGCCATCTGGACTATTACAACAACCCGAGATTCCCGTTTGGAAGTGGGAACATATATCAATGGATTTCATTACAGAACTCCCACGGACCTCTTGAGGTCATGACATGATTTGGGTTATCGTTGATCGATTAACCAAGTCAGCTCACTTCTTGCCAATTCGCGAGAAAGACAGTACAGAGAAGTTGACTGAGCTTATCTCAAGGAGATAATAGCACGTCAAGGAGTCCCTATTTCAATAACCTCGGATCGCGATGCTCGCTTTGTGTCAAGGATTTGGCAATCCTTTCAAGCCTCGTTTGGATCTCGTTTGGATCTAAGTACAGCATTCCATCCACAAACTGATGGCCAAAGCGAACGAACCATACAAACATTGGAAGACATGCTTCGTGCATGTGTGATGGATTTGGGCGGAAATTGGGATACTCATTTACCGCTGGTAGAGTTATCATATAATAACAGTTATCGCACAAGCATTAAAGCCGCCCCATACGAAGCACTATACGGACGGAAGTGCCGATCACCGCTGTGTTGGGCGAAAGTCGGAGACAAACAACTCATTGGCCCTGAACTAGTCCAAGAGACTATTGACAAAATAGCAAAGATACGAGACTGTATCAAAGCAACTCGTGACAGACAAAAGAGCTAAGCGGACAGAAGACGTAAACCATTATCCTTCGAGGTCGGAGACAAATTCTTACTAAAAGTCTCGTCTTGGAAAGGCGTAGCTAGATTCGGGAAACGCGGAAAACTAAACCCGAGATACATTGGGCCATTTGAGATTCTAGAGAAGATCGGTACTGTCGCGTACAAGTTAAAGTTTCCTGAAGAACTCAATAATGTACACGACACATTCCATGTATCTAACCTCAATAAAAGTCCGACTAGCGGGACGGTTATCATCCCAGCGGATGAAATTCATATAGACGACAAACTCCAGTTTACCGAAGAACCCGTCGAGGTTATGGACAGGAAAGTCCACAAGACAAGGAGAAGTCGTATTGAACTAGTCAAGGTCCGCTGGAATTCACGTCACGGACCCTCGTACACATGGGAACATGAAGATCAGATTAAAGCAAAATATCCCCACCTGTTTAAGAAGACTCCTGCAAAGGATGGCTCAACTTGAATTTCGGGACGAAATTCTTTTTAACAGGGGGAGAATGTGACAACTGGCAAATAACTGGTAATTCCGTACAATCTAATCACTATTTATATTTCTAAATCTCATGCATTTAGCGTAATTTAATTACGTAACTGTGTCGTATACTGGATAACAGTGTTAGGACAAGAAAACAATGCTAAAACATATGATAGTTTTCATCGTATGGCGAAACCAAACAAACAATGTCCTAAAAGTGTTGGTAGAAAGTGTTGCGTGCACTATTCACGGTTACACTATTCATGCCAGCAAACCGTGAAATCAGACAGAAACACTGAAAAACGACATTCGGATAACATAACTGACTCCATTTATATAAGAAAACATTATTATGAAAACACATCTTGCAAAGAAACAAGACTTTCCGGTATAACGCCCTAACCTCAAAAAAAATGTCTGTTTCGGCTTAAAATATAGCATTTTTAACGCGTCCGAACCTATAACAAAGCATTTCCGGGACTTTGGAATAATGTCAGTTGATGAAAAACATACTAAAACAATAGGATGATATCAACAGAATGTTCCTAATCACAAGTTTCCGGTATTACATCGCCATGCACTAAACTAGTCTGTTAGCGAACCGACGAGCTAGTAAACAATATTTCCGTCATCATAACAACCAAATGAAAACTTTAGTGAACTAGTTAAGATTAATTTAGGACTCAGAATCACTTCATGCATCGCTTGACAGCAAAATGACGACTTGCGACGAAGTTTCGTCGGTACGACGCAAAAGTGTCGTAAACTCGCCGACGACCAAACGGAAGACATCTAAAGCGTCGAAATGCAATTTCTACTAGTTTAGTGAACTAGTTAATAATAATTTTGGTTCTGAATCCCTAATTACCCCCTAATGGTGAAAGATTACCTCTAATCACCATACTTTGGTTAATTACCAAAATATCTAGATTTTTAATAACTTTTATAAAAAGTTACACTTTACCCCCCTAATTTATATAAAATTGGTCAAGTGGGTCCCATCCACATTAATTTTGTTGAAGTTTACAAGTCTTGGAGGCATGGCACATGTAGTTGTTGTTGAAAATCATATGCTTACACCATTCCTTTTTAATTACCATCTTATCATTCCATCCATCAATTATAAAAAAAAATTGCAAAGGAACCTCCCTTGTTCCCTTTCACTTTCGGCAGCCACAACAACATTCAAGAACACCTTCATTTTCACTTCTAAAACACTCCATTTTCACTAAATCTAAGCCTTACTAGATCATCCATCCATGGTTTAAGCTTGGGGCATTATGTGGAGCACTTTTGGAGCTTAATTTCTTCTTATTTTCTTGTCTAACTAGTGCAATCTTGTAAGATCTCTAACCATTATTTTTAAGCTCCATATTATTAATAGATTATTATTGTACAAGTTGATGATCTTGAATTTAAAGTTTAACATAATGAAAAACCCTAAACACAAAGCTAATAAACACTAAATATGAATATATTATGCGTTGATTTATGTTGTTTAGTGTTAATATGTTCATGTGTTCATGATGATTATGTTATTTTTGTTAATATTAGTGAGTTAAAGCTTATATTTATGATGATCATGTTGTTAATATCATGTAGTATTTTATATTTGTGTTCATCTTACCATGATGAACATAAATATATGATTTAAACATGAATATGTTTAAATCTTGTAAGATCATCATACTCACTTCCATGAACTAATTATGTATTTAAAAGATTTCATAAAGAAACAAGAGTTTAAAAGGGGTTTACAACCTAATCTTGGAAGATTAGTAGACTTTGATTTTACAAGACTAGTTAAAAGACTTGATTATTACTAAATATCATCATAAAAAGCCTTGTAATCAAAGGTGTTAAAGGGTGAAACTTGATTTGAAGTTATTGCAAAAATGATTTATTTAAAAGTCTAGCAAAAATATGAAAATTATTTGTCATAATCAAGTTGTTAAAATACACTTGTTAAGTTCATGGAAATGAGGGATTAAAGTGTATATTATCATGTAAGTAAAGTTGAGGTATTGAAAAATTGATTGGAGAATTGATTATTGATTTAAACGCGTTTTTGTAACGTGGGAAACGTCATAGTTTAGGGGAAACGTCATAGTTTAGGGGAAACTATGGCGAATTTTTCTAAAAATCTAATCGCGATTAAAGAGGGGATTAAAGGGTGATTAACAAGGTTAAACGCGATTAGTGGTCCTAAACGTCATTATGGAAACTTTGATGGGAATATTTAAAGTTTAAATATTCAAGAAGTTCTTATGAACTTAAACTTATATTTTTACAAAAATAAATGGGTAAAAATATAACAATGTGTAAATGTAATTTTTGGTAAGAAAAATTATATATTTTCGGAAACTTGCTAAGTGCTTGCAATGTGTGCTATATATGTGTATGTGTTAGATACCTAAAGGGTGACCAAAATAAATACACATACATGTTCCTACATGGTCCAAGAAATGCTAGTAAAATCGGACAATTAAATAAAATGGCTGAAATGGAAATACATAATACTTGATGAGGATAATTTGGGCGTATCGATATCGTAAACAAGTTACTACAATGTCGAGTCTAAAAATAACATATTTTTAGACACTAAAGCGAACGCATAACTAAGTGGTCAAAAACAAGAATCCGGAAAGTCGAAAACTATAAAAAAATTACCAAGTATTTTCATGTGAAAAACGAACTTATTAAGTTACATGCTTGGTAAATTTTTGGTAAAAATTGCAAGAGTATATTTAATGGACTCACTAGGATTAGATTTGGGCTAGACCCAAATTACTAAAAACTAGGGCTAGGCCCAATGACAGTAAAACTAGGGCTAGGCCCAATGACATTAAAAACTAGGGCTAGGCCCAATAACAAGAAAACTAGGGCTAGGCCCAATAACAATGAAACGTGGGTTAAGCCCAATGACATAGGTTCGAAGCCGTTCGCATATAATTCAATACGTATAGAATACATGAATACACATAACAATCGAGCGAGTAAACTATCAACGCTCTAAAATACAAAGTTGTTCCAAAGATGACAAACGAGAACATAATAAAGAATTCAAGATGAACAACTTGTACGAGGTCCAAAAGACCTAGTGTCTAACGAGATTAGTACACATGTAGGTTATTGGCACGTACGGACGCTCACTTCGATATCATAATACACGGAATGCAAACTTGTGAGTTCATGTCCCTCCTTTCACTGTTTTCAATGTTTTGTTTTCAAAAACATCGAGGGGAAATACATGCTAAAACTATTGGTATGTTAGTTACGGAGTAGTAGATAACATGATCAATGTGCATAAGTAGGGAGGTAACATTAGTAACCATTAATCACTTAGTGACCAAGGTGCAAAAGGTGTAGATCTATTGGGCTTGAGGCACGCCCCACTCCTGGTTGGTATACCCTGGAGTGCTTTTGTGATCCCAATGATGACAAAGTGTTCTCGGTTTGGTTATTTGCTTATGGTACATTATGTCAGGGGGCTCGCTACCCACTGATAGATCCTTAACAGACTCCATGAATAAATCAGAACATACCATGATTACAAGATTTCATTTTCATGAATACAATGATTACAAGATTTCATTTTCATGAATACTACGATTACAAGATCTCATTTTCATGAATACTACGCTTACAAGATTTCATTTTAATGAATACTACGATTACAAGATTTCATTTTCGTGAATACTACGATTACGAGATCTCATTTTCATGAATACTACGATTACATATGATAACAAAAACTGCATGAACTCGCTCAACTTTTGGTGACTTTTTAAAACTACATGTATTTCAGGAAACAAGTCTTGAGCCGGTGATACATGATTGGATGCAATGATTACCTTTCTTACGTCACACGCAACACGCTTCCGCAACTAGCAGGGTGTGACAAAAGAGATGGGATCCAGACAGGGAGTGTTATCTTGATCCTTATGGAAACATTGCTATTGATCATAACACTCTTGATGTGGAAACCATAATCAAAGAGTATAAAGAAGAAGATGATTATTGGCAGAAGAAAGGGTGGGGAAGCGAAGAAGAGAAAGAGAAAGAAGAGAAAGAAAAAGAAGAGATAGATAAGTCAAAGAAGATTGATACTGGAATCATTGACACGACACAGGAGTTAAATGCTGAAAACATGGGAAAGATGGCTGATAAGGTGCTGGCAGCTAAGACGCTAGAGGTAGATTCTAAATTCGTCTCTGAGTCTAAAAGCCAAGTCAGTTCAAACGCGTCAACGACTAAGTCAGGTAAGAAGGTCAGTGGTGATGTTGACTGCAAAAATTGCATCAAAGAATGCAAGGTTTGTAGTACAAACACTTATCTCAAAGGTAAGAAGATTGAGGATCTGACTCCTAAAGTCAGAAGTGTTGAGGATCAAATCCTTGATCGTGACAAAATGGTGAAAGCTTCAACTGAACGGTTAAAAGAACTAACCAACAAAATTGAAACTGATAAAATTGATCATGAAAAGATTAGACAAGAAAATGAGAGGTTAGTTCTTGAAAATCGTCAGATCACTGAAAAATTTGAGAAGCTTAAAAGCACGGTTAAAGATAATGATGATAGAAACGGTAAAACATATAAAGAAAATTGCCAATTGCAATGTGTTTTGAGAATCAAAGAAGAATTAATAAACAAACAATTGGATGAGATTGCTAAATTGAAACTTCAGTTTGAAGAAGCCAAGATTGAGAATGAGCGTATCAATTTGAAATTAAACAGTTACAACTCTGCAAGCTTTGTTTTGCAACACATTATTCCCAAACCCATCGGGAAAGACAAAGCAGGCGAAGATGTATACTGTGATGGAACTGGGGTTGGGTTTCATCAAGTTCCACCACCAGTTCTTGACAATTATTCGAAAAAACAATCTGGGTTGGTTAATCTTGAGGAAGAAAATGAAGTGAAACTTCCTGATTCAATTGATGTTACATTTTTTTCTTCATCATCTGATGATAGTGTTCAGACAGAGATTGTTAAAAACACAGCTGAAAGTGTTTTGATGTATGAAAATGATTCAGCTGGAGATGATGAATGTTTTTTGAACAAATACATTCCGAAACAAAAGTCCAAAAACAACTTAGGTGATGAACCGGGTCTTGTGATGTACAAGATGGCTGGATCTGATAAGTTGTATTCGGATTCTGAGTTTCCTTTGGAGAATGTTAATGTTTCAAAATTGACAAATGTGTTCAAAATGGTTGAAATTGATTTGTCTGAAGTAAAGAGTTTGAAACAAACAAAAAGGCAAATGAATTTTGAGAAAGATAAAGCTTACTACAAGAAACCTGTAGTTCCACCAAGGTTTTATAACAACAATCGAAACAAATGGTCGGGTGGATATCAGGGTGGTAAGAGTTATCAGAAAAGAAATTTTCAAAACAATAGGTTTGCTGATAAGAAGGTGTTTGTGAACAGTTCAAGTTCACTTTCTGATGAGGAAAATGAATTTTTTTCAAAATCAAATGAAGAATTTTTTGAGAAGAGGGCCTCACAACCTCAGTCTGAAGGCACAAGCCGGGAAGTTGATACTCGTACATGTTTTAGATGTAACAAAGTTGGTCACATTGCAAGAAATTGCACTAATTCCAAGCCTAAGACTGAAGTTGTTGAGAATCAAAAGAAGAAGGTTGATTCAAAAGGAAAAGTTCCATTGGTTGTTGAGAAAATTTTGAAAAATGAGAAATCAAAAGTCAAAATTGAACCTGTTAAGAATGTGGTAACTAAAAATGACAAATTCTATAAACGGGTTGCTTCATCTCAACAAACATGGAAGCCAAAAGTTGTTGAAAAACCAAAGGTTTCTGAGTCGGAAAAACAATCGTCTTCTACCACACCGGTAAAGATGGATGTTCCTTTGGATTATTATGAATAATTGGAGAAACAATCTTCTACTCCACCAGAGAAGAAGTATGTTCAAAAGAAAAATCAACCAACCGGTCAACTTAAGATAGATGAGTTTTTCTTATACAAAAAGGTTGAGGTTGGATCTGAGGAAAGTTTAAAAATGAATGATAAAAATTTTCCGCCACTTTACACTACAAAATCTCACATTAAAGTCCAGTTACCTAAGTCGAAAGAGGCTTGGGTAGCATCAAAATCTCGTTAAAAAGATTTTGGACTTGCCGGGGCTTCCTAGTTGGTAATCGTGAAGCATGAATCGGCATCTTTATTGAAATGTTTTAAAATCAATTTGTGATATGTGCAGGAACTTCCGAGAGCTATTTCACGATGGATTATGGATAGTGGAGTGTCTCGACATATGACAGGGAAGACTGCATTGTTGTATGATGTTAGAAATTTCAATGGAGGCTATGTGGGATTCGCAGGAAATCAAGGTGGTAGAATTGTTGGTGAAGGAACGTTATCCAATGGGATTGTTACGTTTGAGAGAGTTAACTACATTGCTGAGCTGGAGAATAATCTGCTAAGCATCTCGCAGATTTGTGACAAGATGTATACCACTCACTTCACAGACAAAGAATGTTTGATCTTGAAACTAGGATTTGTTATCCCTGAAGAATGGATTATCATGAGGGCACCTAGAGTGAATGATTTGTATGTGTTGGACATGAGTGTAGCTACTACAACCACGGGTCAGGCTCATTGTTTTGTGTCTAGAGCAACAGAGAAAGAATCGAAGTTGTGGCACCGGAAGATGGGACATATACATCTTAGAAAAATGAATCACTTGGTGCACAATGATTTAGTTCTTGGAGTTAATATCAAAGGTTTTCATCTGGAAGGGGAGTGCATTAGTTGCATAAAAGGCAAACAGAAGAAAAAGTCACACCCTAAAAAGCAAGTCAATTCAGTTTCCAGACCGTTAGAGAGACTACATATGGATTTGTTTGGTCCAGTAAACGTCAAAAGTATTACAGGGGATCTCTACTGTCTTGTGGTTACTGATGATTATTCCAGATTTTCGTGGGTATCATTCTTGAAGTCGAAAGATGAAACGTTTGACAGTTTGATGGCGTTGTTCAGAAAGATTGAAAATCTGTACCAAATGCGTATCAGAAGAATTAGAAGTGATAATGGTACTGAATTCAAGAATAACAAGATGGAAGAATATTGTGATGAAAGAGGTATATTGCATGAGTTTAGTGCTCCGTACCATCCGCAGCAGAATGGAGTCGCAGAACGCAAAAACAGGACGCTAATCGAAACGGCCAGGACGATGCTTGCTGATTCAAAGCTACCGATAAATTTTTGGGCAGAAGCAGTCTCCGCCGCATGCTATATACTCAACCGGGTTCTCACTGTAAAGAAATTCAACAAGACATGCTTTGAGTTGATCAATAACCGCAAACCGAACCTGAAGTTTTTAGAACCGTTTGGGTCTCCTTGTACAGTTCTAGAGCCTTTTGGAAAGTTTGGTTCAAAGAGTATCGAAGGAATATTTGTGGGTTACTCAAGTCCACAAAGACGTGTTTTTGTTCCAAGTATGAAGCAGATCATCGAAGCACAACATGTTGAGTGTCAGGGGTATACTATGCCGCCTCAAAATCCCGGTGACTCATGGCGTTTTAATTCTGATAAATTGTGGGATTCGTTTGACATGGAAGAAGAAAAGGAAGAAGAAGAAGAAGATTTCTTTGACGAGTTGGATATTCTAAGAGAGTATGAAGAATTGCAGGAAAGGTTCCCAGCTGAGTATTCAAGAAGACCGCAACGAGCTTCAAATGATGATGAAGCAGGTCCAAGCAATGCTGGTGAACATGATGATGTCCAACAAAATAAAGTTGCTCAAGATAATCAGTCGGCACAGAATGATAATCAAGAATCTGAGAACATGCCAGTATTTGATCGTGGTGATTCAGATTCTGAGGGGGGGCAAATTCAGATCTCAAGTCAAACAAACCCAGTCAGTGAACAAGATGCAAATCAGAATGTTACTAATCTGGAGGGTGATGTAGATGTTCCAGGCGAAGTAATGCCACGAACTCTTTCGTATCATCCAGAGGAGTTGATAATTGGAGAATTGCAGACAGGCGTCCGCACTCGAAGACAGATTGATAAAGGGCTTACATGTTTTTATACAAAAGTTGCTCCTTTGCAAATTGAATTTTCATTGAGTTGTTTTATCTCGCAGGTTGAACCAAGGACTTACAAAGAGGCGCTTACAGAAGATTCTTGGGTCAATGCAATGCAGGAGGAACTGAGCCAATTTGAAAAGCTGGGAGTGTGGAAGTTAGTGGATTTACCTGATGGTCAAAGGAAGATAAACACCAAGTGGGTGTTCAAGTGTAAGAGAGATGATAGAGGAGTTGTAGTTCGCAACAAAGCTCGACTCGTAGTCCAGGGTTTCAGTCAGCAGGAGGGGATAGATTTCACTGAAGTATATGCTCCGGTTGCTAGACTAGAAGCAATCAGAATCTTCCTAGCATTTGCATCTTGGAAAAACTTCAAAGTATATCAGTTAGATGTAAAATCGGCTTTTCTCTATGGGAAGGTAAAAGAGGAGGTTTATGTCGGTCAGCCACCGGGCTTTACCGATCCACTTCACAAAGACAAGGTCTACTTGCTAGACAAAGCGCTGTATGGTTTACACCAGGCCCCGAGAGCTTGGTACGAGACATTGTCTCAACACCTACTAGCCAACAGTTTCATCTGTGGAAAAGTGGATGCCACTCTCTTCACCAAGGAGGTCGACGGACATCTTCTGATAGTTCAAATTTATGTGGACGACATCATATTTGGGTCAACAAATGAGGATCTATGCAAAGATTTTGAACGTGTTATGAAGCAGAAATTCGAAATGTCGTCGATGGATGAGATGAAATTCTTTTTGGGATTACAGGTTGATCAATTACCCAAAGGAATTTTCATACATTAAATGAAGTACGTTCATGATATCTTAGAGAAATTCGGGATGTCAGGTTCTACTCCAGCTTCCACCCCATTAGCAACGAATCATGGGATAAATCCTGATCTCACCTGAGAGAAGGTAGATGAAACGATGTATCGTTCCATGATCGGATCGCTGATGTATTTGACAGCTTCAAGACCCGATATTATGTACCCAACCTGCCTTGCAGCAAGATTTCAATCTAACCCGAGAGCTTCGCATATGGTGATTGTGAAAAGGATATTACGCTACCTGAAAAGAACTCCATCGTTGGGGTTGTGGTATCCAAGAGAAGGCGATTTCACGCTCGAAGGGTATTCCGATTCCGATTTCGGATGCTGCAAAGTTAATGCTAAATCAACAACAGCAGGGTGCCAGTTTTTCGGATCACGATTGGTAACCTGGCAATGCAAAAAGCAAACTTCTGTGGCTTTATCCACATGTGAAGCGGAGTATGTATCTGCTAGCAGTTGCTGCTCACAGATCTTGTTGATCCAGCAACAGATGCGCGACTATGGTTTGCAATTTCTAAACACCCCTATCTTTGTTGATAATGAGGCAGCAATTAACATTACGAAAAATCCAGTACATCACGCTAAAACGAAACACATTGAGATTCGTCATCACTTCATTCGCGATTGTTTTGAGAAGAAGTTGATACGAATTGAGAAAATCCACACTGATGAGCAAAAAGCTGATTTACATACCAAAGCATTTGACAAAACACGTTTTCAGTATTTGCTAAAATTGAACGGTATGAAGCTTTTATCGGTGTTGGAGGAGATTATTGGAGTTGATGAAGGAGACATTGTAGATGATGTTGAGAAGCAATCTGCAATGGTTTGTCGATTTTTTACTTGTTTTGGTATTTAGGGGGAGTATAGGGTAATTTTTTCAGAAAATACAAAAACAATAAAAATGACAAAAATACAAAAACATGAAATATTTTCAAAATCCAAAAACAATAGAAAACCAGAAAAGAGCTTGTGTAAAAAGGGAAAATGATAGTACATCGGCTTGACAGTCACGGTATGCTAAAGAAATGGAATGTTTTTAATGCATTAAACAGTCTCGCTGATGATATGCCGATAGGTTTTTGCACATTTAGTAGGTTTGTTCGGGATATAAACTTAAATCTTACTTGCTTATTTCGTGGGGAACACTACTTGGATATATAGGTAACCCCTGAAATTTCGTTTGAAAGATTCCTTTTTCTGATATACTAGGTTTTTATACTCAGTGATATCTGGGGTATTATTCCGGGACTTCTGCTGAATGGAAGTTCTGACCTAGTCCTCGAATAATACTTTCCGCAATGCTTGAAACATAGCATAACCCTCAGCATATATGATAAGACAATAAAATTGCTTAGCAATGCTGTTGTAAAAAAAGATCCTCTAAAGGGGACACACCCAAGTTGAGTCATGATCTCTCTGCTGAACGGTAGTTCTGACCTGAGCTCTCATGATTCTTCATAAATTATTAATCCCTTACAGATATCATTTGTGTTATATTTACCTGTAAGACTGAATATTGGGATCTGGATACGGGAGTATATTCAAGAGGTGGGACACACGTATAAGTTTAAGTCTCTAAAACACTAAATCCGTATCCTGGACAGATTGAAAATTGTGTAAGAATTTAAGTGGATCAGTATATCGACAATCTAAGCGAATTGTTTAATTCTGAATATGTAATTGAAGCTTAACGGTACTTGTGACTTGTCAGATAGCTGATATGATTTCCTAACAAGCTTAACCAAAAATATGTTTGTAAATAGTTTATTTTTACTGCATTTTAGTTCTGTATTTCATTTCTAGTTTAGAAACTTTATTAAAAATCCAAAAAGATTTTATACTTCTGCTTTATTTTTTGACAAACCAAAGTGGAAAGTTGATCTTCTGATTCGAAAGTGGAAAGCAGATGCAGGAGATCTCTGGACTGGAAGATGAGTCGTGAGCTAATCTTGATAAGTTTGAGAAGTTGAAAAGTTAAAGTAAGTTCATTAATTTGAAACTTGTAATTTTCAGAAATGTTTGAACTTATTTGTTTTTAAATGTCAGTGTGATTTATCTCTGATCAACCAAGGTCATTAAATTGGACTTGGAAGATTAATTAAGTAATCAGGGTCATTAACTTGGACCTGAATACTTAAGTGGATTTTTAACACTGAAGGTTGAATGGTAAGTTTGGATTGTAACTGTTATTATCATATATCTTATATTTGGGTAGAGTTTATGCAGGTTTCAGGAATTCCCATGGCAATGAAAAGGTCAAAGTTTGAACCAGAATTAGAGCCCTAGTCTACCGAGAGGGGGAGTCTGTGAAAGGGGGAGTCAGAATTCTGGATCAACAATCAAAGGGGAGATTGAAGATGGAGTTAGTTTGAGTTTCTGAACCTGTGAAGAGAGAGTTTTTGAAATGATAAGATTAAATTTGGAGAGAGACAAAGACTAAAGACTTGACGCCGAAGACTTCGTCAACATCCAAGGGGGAGTCTGTTGGTGCATCGAATGTCTGTTGACTACGTTTTAATCAAGTCTTAGGTCTAGATAGGATGTAATTAGGGTTTGTATATATGTTATATAGGTGAGTTCGCTTGAAATGACAACATGTCATGTTCAAGCGAATCCAACAAAGTCTAGATCGCTTGAAACCGGTTCTTGCATGTTCGCTTGAAACACAATTATGTGTGTTCACTTGAAGCGATCATGTACATCTTCAAGCGAACTGACCACACCTATATATAGTTGATGTGTGTGTCATTTGAAACGGACAGTGTGGTCATTGTTTGTGAGACGAGGTTCAGTCAAAATTTTGTTAGAAAGACGTGTAAAGTCTCGGAAATCATTGATAGATAAGAGATTAAAAGGATACAAGCTGTTGTGACTTTGTTTACTTTGATTCCGCCTCTGTATTCAAAGATGAACTGCTTTTACTGACTATTTAGGGTCGCACACGGTCCAACACCTCGTACGAAGCCACGAAGAAATTTTGAGTTTGTGTTGAAAATTATCACACGAAGCCACTATTACAGCTTCGAACGAAGCCACACATCAGTAGCCTCGTACGAACCCAGCTTCGTACGAACGCACAAGGGCTAGTTTATTTGTTGCTGCTTCGAACGAAGACACTATTGCAGCTTCGTTCGAACAGACTGAGTATTGTGTTTGATTCTCTGATTTGATCAAGTGTTTGTGTGATTGTTTTTGTAGGAATCATGGCTGAATAGTTTTACAACACGTTCTATAATGCGTTCACTTCCGAGACATCTGAACAAACAACTGTTACACCGAAAAGCATTTCAAAAACCATAACTGATAACATAAATCATGACAATGTTTACGAAAATCACCAAAGACCACCTAAACTAATGAATAGGAAGATTATCAATGGTGGAGTACACATTTTGAAAATTGGGTGAAGGCTTATGCCTATGAAAGTTGGGTTTCTATGATTTACGGTTATGAAAAACCTGTAACTGAACAAAATGTTTTACTCCCAGCTCCAGAATATTCAAAAACTCAGAGAGAAAAACATTCTGAAGAGTTAAGAATGGTAACATTATTACAACAGACGGTAAGAGAGGATATTATTTCTCTGCTTCAGCATGGTGAAACATCAAAGTTAATGTGGGAAGCTTTAAAGCTAAAAGTTGAAGGGGGAAAAGACATCAAGAAAAATAAAATCTCGTTACTGAAAAAGGAGTTTGATTTGTTTGATTGTATGAAAGGAGAGACTGTTAGAGAAATGATAGAGAGATTTTGTCATCTAAAAATTGAGTTAGAGCGATTTGGAATCTACAAAGAAAGAGAAGAGATGGTTGATAAACTCGTAGAGGCATTACCACATGAAGAATATTGGAAAACTTATGTGATTGTTTTGAAAAATGATGCCAAATTTGGACGACATTATATAGTTTGATTGAAAAAATGGAGGGACATGATTACTGTTACAGAAACAAAACAAAATGTCCAGTTCTAGTTATCAACAGAAAGTTGATCTGTATTACAGAAGAGGTATGTCGTAGAGCAATGAATCGACAAAGATCAGAAAAGCATTTAGTGCAGATAAATCTGGTGATTCGTCAAACAACAAATCTTCAAGCTATAATCCAGGATATCATTCCTCGTCTGCATCATCTAAGTCTGGTCCAAGTCAAGATTAGAAAGATTCTCCTCGTTTAAACACTGAGTTTGCCATGCAGCACATGAGTTTCTTAGCTTCTATTCTAGTATCTTATGAAGCTTTAATTGCAGGAAAGATCGGTAATCCGAACTTGATGAAGGAGGATTACGATCAGGTGGATCCAGAAGAAATGGAGCTCATGGACATTCGCTGGTGCATGGCAAGCGTCATCAGGAGAGCTCAACGGTTTATGGAAATCACCAGCAGGAAGTGCTTGGAAGGCTCAGACATGAAGATAGGTTTTGATAAGAACAAAGTAACTTGCTTCAAGTGTAAACAAAAGGGGCACTTCAAAAGAGAATGCACAAACAACAAAGCTGATGATAGTGTGAATCCGTTTCATGATTATTATTACAAAAAGGCTATCTATCATCATAACAATGAGCAACAGACAAGAAAGCAGCTTGATGAAGGATCGTCTAAAGAAAAGAAACATGCTGTGTTGACGATTCGTGATAGTAGTGAATCCAGTATTCTTCAACATGATAGCAAATGGAGGATTCAAGACGATGAAGGGTTCATTTGGAATGATCATCTTAAAGAAGATGGAGAACTCAAAGCAATGGTTGCCAAGATCAAAAGAAGCCGAGAGGAAATAGAGACACAAGGTTATTTAGATAGTGTTTACGATGCTTACAAAGAAGCAAGGTGGGCAAACAGATGGGATACTGAGAGAGATTGTTATGTTGATCCAAAAGGTAATCCGACAGTTGAGCCAGATGAGATAGATTTTGATGCCCTAGTTGCTGCTATACCAACTGAGGATGTTTGGCGTCGAGGGATTAGAGAGATTCGAGGTTATAGAGAAAAGGTTGAAGAAGAAATCAACAAAGTGATCTATGCGAGCTTGGAAAAGAAGAAGAAGACATTGGAGGAAAATGTGGTTCAAAGTCAGAAGCTAGTGAAGGAGGTGAAGAAAGAGTAAGTAGTTGATGAAAGAATGGAGAAGCTGGCAGAGGAAGCTGTTACTGAGAAACAACAAGTGCTTGAGGAAGATCAGAAGCAGATAATGAAAGAAGCCAAAGTGTCAAACACTGAGGTAACAACTCAATCTGAATCTTCTGAAATGTTAGATAAATCTGATCATAAAATTGATGGACAGTGCAAGAAGTGCATGGAAACGTGCAAAGCTTGTACTGAAAAGGATAACAGTCCAAGATCTAGAGACATTGAATTTACTAAGATTAAAAAGATTTTCAAAGAAAAATGTAATGAAATGTTAGAAAATGAAAAGTTTTTGAAACTAGAAAATGAAAAGCTGACACAAAAATGTGATGATCTTGAAAAACAAAAAAAAATTTTGAAACAACAATGTTTAGCAGAATGCAATGAATGTATTCCAAAAGATAAAACTATTCAAGAGTTTTAAAAAGAATATGATGGAATGAAATTGTCATATCACACTGTAAAAGAAGCTTATGAAATTTTGAAAAGTAAAGTCACAAGTCTGGCTAATAGATTGTCAGCTTTTCAGGAATCAAATGTATTTCTTGAAGCTAGATTTGCAGGAAAACAAAAAGTTGTAAATAACTATATTGATGAATCTGCTAAACTTAAACAAGAACTGGCTGAAAAAGAAAAATTAGTTAACAAACTTCAAAGTTATCATGCTTCTGCATATATTCTTGAATGAATTTTCAACATCACACCCGATGGGAAAGATTCTGAAAAGAATAAAAAAGGAATTGGGTCAGAATACCATCAGGTTCCACCACCGTCGGAGGATAATTATACATTCTATGATGGCGAAAAGGTGGAAAAAACTATAAACATGGTTGACCAATTACCCGACAACATCGATGTGACTTACACCAAATCTGATGATCTCAGTGATTCAGAGGTGGTTGGTAAGGTTGTTGAAAGTGTTCTGTCAGGGTAGTCTACCAGATGACATAAAGTCTCTTTTAGCTTGTCACTCGGATAGTCGTTCGATCAAGAGAAAAAGTCGTCCGATCGGATGATATAAAGTTACTTAACTTCACTCGGACGGCCGTTCGACCGAGTGAAAATCCGGAGCATGTGTGACATTTGAAAGTTGGACATAAGCTCTCGGATAGTGATCCGCTTGGATCTTCATCCGATCCATTACATGCAACAGTCCAATTAATTCACTGGTAAAAAAGTGAGACGGTCCAGTAAGCGTTTGTAATTCAAATAGTTGTCGGCCCAAATTACGAGTGGTTGTGATAGTCTACACGTGATTCACTGATTGTCAGCCCATGTGACTATATTGTGTGTGTCTTGAATTAAAAGTAGCAGTCCAATAGTGTTTCAAATTGTGAAAAAGTTTTGATCGGCCCAATACAAATCAAAAATGGTGGTTAATGTGAAATGATAAAGTTTGTCGGTTATCATGTGAAGATTTGTCAGAATGCATGTGATTTCACAAATCAATTCACGGTCCAATCAGTTTTTGAATACATGACATTATGGTGGCCCAATTAGATTGAAGCTTTGAGGTTTGTTTGGTCAAATTATAAAAGATCAGTTTCCATCCGATCAAGTGTTAATTTTATAATTGTCAAGCACTCGGTTATTCATTCGATCAAGAAACAGTCATCCGATCGGAGAACATGAAAATTGATAACATTTAACGAACGGTCATTCGACCGAACGAATATCCGAGACCTTGAAAACTCATCCGACTGAATTATCTTCCGTCCCTTGCTGTCCAAAATGTCATCGTCCCATATGATTTTTTTAATAGTTGTCGACCTCTGTTATCCTGCATCATGTGTGATCATTAATTGTGTTGTCAACCCATGTGATTCATTAAAGATACTCGGCCCAATCAGATTTTTTTAAAAGTGAGTTGTCACATACATAAATGGTCATCGGCCCAATACATTTGTTGATATCAAGAATTTACATGTGAAGTGAAAAAAATATTGAATCGAAGTATATCAGTCCAATTGACGGCTCAAGCTCATGTGCTAAAGTGTTTGCATCGATTAAATAGTTTGCATGTGAAGTGTTTTTGCATTAAAGCTGTCGGCCACTTCTATTTTTTCTATTCAAGTAAACCATCAGTTGTCTTGTCCATGAAATCATTAAGTGTTGGATCAATATTCAATATATGTAGTGGTCCAATCAAAATTTTCGGTCCATATGATCAGTAATTTGGCGGCCCAAAAGTATTACAAGTGATATTGTTGTCGGGCCATTAAAAGTTTTAATTGGTGGGGTCCAATAGGATATCAGTTGTGACAACCCTCATAATTACATGTATTCGTACGATGTATTAATGATTAATTAAAGTGCTTGATGACTGTGTTGAATTACATAACTATTTTCTGATTACTGCGTCATACTTACATGTGTTTGTTAAACATACTAGTCTTGTGCAGAAAATTGACTATATGGTCCTGAATGTTTTCCTAAGTGTTAGGAATTAAAAGTGGTACAAAAATATATATATAAGACACTTTACGGCATATTTAAACACTTTAACGGATCGGTATCTAACCGAACAACCGGACATTACCCGGAACACTAAAATATTACTAGAAGCATTGTTTTAGTGTTTCGAAGCTAGTATTGGTCACCGAACATCATAATACATTATATAAATACTAAACACTTAAATCCCTAAATTTAATACTTAAAACCTAACTAGATGAAGTAACCAAGAATTGAAACTCAACTAAACACCCCCTCCCCCCCCCCCCCCCCACTTACGGTTACCAACACAAGGACCACATGGTGATTTCTTTTAATTAAATAAGTTGATTTGTTGTCTAGATACCAAACACAATATCCATTGTATTATTTGTTGTTGGAAGATCATTCTATAATAACCACTAGACTTAAACACATTCACCTTCATGCTCCAATAACACACAACTCCTTCCTCCCTCCCCATAAGCTCACGGCTCCAACACCCTCTTCTAACATCTCAATTTTCAATCCATTTCAAGCATAACCTAAGGTGATTCAAGCCTAATTAGGAAGGTGGGAAGCAAAGGAACTTGAAGGACCTCTCTCTAGTGCTTTTAACCACCTAGTTTATCACCTTCATCATCTTGAGTTCTTCCCTAGCCATAGTGCTAGTAGTAAGTTCCATTGATCTTGTTTTTACTTACAATTTAAGTGGTTAAAGTAGGTTACATGATGATAAACTTAAAGAACATTAAGAAACATGAGAATGAAACTTAAACATAAGCTTTAAATATGAAGAAATCATGTTGTTTAGTGTTAATATACTTGTTGATTGTTGATTGTTTGTAGAAATGATGTTAATCATCATGTAGTCTTGCTAGATCATGATTAAAAACATAATCTAGCAAGATGAGAGGATGAACATGTTAAAGGTTATGAACCATCCTCACAAAAAGTCATGAACTTGAATAAATATGATGCTTCTTGTAAAATAATGAACAAGTAAGTTTAAAGTCTTGTAAAATCTAAATATTTCAAGTATGATTTACCAAGTAACCAAGTTAAAAATACAAATCTACTAAATCTTGGTTCTTACATAAATATACATCATTTTAGTGGCTAACAAAGCTAAGAAGCACATGTGTAACAAGAAAAATACATGAAGAAGTATTTTTGGAAAAATATGAACATAAGTTGTAAAGATCCATATTCTTTAAAAATGGAGTTTTTAAAGAATCAACCTTAAATTAAAGGGTAACAAGACTTACTAAATACACTAGTAAGTTACTACACATTTTTATAAATTTTCAAGTTCATGAGTTGGTAGTTTATACTTGTTTTTAACAAGATTGGTAAGTAAAGATTGTATATTGATGATTGAGGATTGTTGAATGATTTTTGGAAAAGAAAATGATATGCTTATTAGCATGGACGCCTCCATTTACAAAGGAGACTCTGGCGAAATTTTCTAAAAACTCCAACACTTAGACAATATTTTTCTAAACAAACGTTACAAGTATATTTTATAATTTGTGTTTCAAATACAAACTTCGTCATAATTTTTGTAACAAAATACAAAGTGTCGGAGGTTGATTTTCGTAAATAAAAATGGGTAAATATATATTTAGAATATATATCTTATACTAGAACACTTGTGTGAATACTTGTTTATTTTGTGAGATAGTTATATTATTTTAGGGTAAAATAATGTAACTTAGCAATATAACTTGACAGTTGAATTGTGTGGTATGTGATAGAAATAATGAGTAAATAAATCGTACGTAGGATACGTGTTATGCATGAGAAACTGATTGTTATCCGTACCTTATTAGGATGTGCTTGATTTCTGATTTTTTTAGAGTAACTAATCTAACCGAGCAAACCAAGGTGAGTTCACACACTTTCTAAGGCATGGGATTCCCGGTGGTTGGGAATGGGTTAAAGAATTAAAATGGAACCTACATATCCTCCTTGGGTAGGATATGTACCGCCATCCTCCATAGGTAGGATGCCAATATTAATCCTGCGTATTCTCCTTGGGTAGAATACGTACGTTCGTCCTCCTTGGGTAGGACAACAACCTTAAAACTTACTAGACAAAACTCTATCATTAAGTCCCTCATTTTATATCGACTTAATCGCCGAGGCCAATGGCGAGCGGGTCATTAGTTAATAGCGCTATTAGCTTTAACAAACCTCACACCGTGCCGTTTGGACGGGCGTGTACTAATGGACTATGGCAAACTGTCAATGATGATAGACATTGACGTAGGGCACAACTATTGTTCGTCAGTTGTCGATATGGTAACGGTCTAGTGGTCCACATGGGGAAGCCCCCACTGATTATGGATATGGTTTGGGTAATAAAGAAGGAACTGGTTAATTATACTTTCAACATTGGGGTAACCCCCCTACGGCAAATAAGCTAACGAAAGACAAACCATGTTTTTTTTTAAACAACATAAAACTAAACAACCAACCGTGAACTCACTCAACTTTGTTGTTGACTCGTTGTTACATGCCTTACAGGTCGTTAGATGCTTATGGAGCTTGCACGAGGAGGAAGTCGTTGTGGAATATGGATGTTATGTCTCGTGCTAAACATTTAATCCTTATGAACTTATTAAACCTACGTTTTGGACTTTAAACTTATGAACTATGGAACTTATGATTTGGACTTACGTTTTATGCTTCCGCTGTTAACTTAAATTTGGTTACTGTCTTATGGTCACCAATTGTATTATGGTTGGTTTTACTTACTTAATTACGTTGTTCAATATGATTGGTGGCTCGATCCTGGTCATGTCACGCCTCCAAGCGGTGATACTCCGCATGGTGGATTTTGGGGGTGTGACATCAGTTGAGAAGCAAACAATTAAAGTCATCCGATCAAATTCATCCGATCAACACCATTAATTTTGGCTCATTCGATCGAATAAGTTTGACCCCATCTGATCAACATACAAAAGTCAAGGACATCCGATCGACTGACTTTGACCTCATCTGATCAAGTGATTATTCATTTGACAAAGTGGTTCTAATTTATGTTGATTACATCCGATCAAGTTTTCATCCGAACATCATTATTGTTATATCAAAAATTGGAACGAGTCCGCGAATCTTTGGCACGAGTCTTAGATCGATTTCACCAATACACATTTCATGGACTTTCACGAATTCAGTTCGTTTTAAACTTATCATTTATTTGTTTGATTGCAGGTGATAAACGAGGTGAAAATTCAAGGAACGATAAATTCAAGACGCGATTCGAAGATGTCGGGCATTGGCGAAGAGTTTTATAACATGTTTTATAACATGTTTTATAACGCGTTTACAACTGAAGAAACTCCAGTGACACCAAAGAATGCTACAACTATGATTATTGAGAGTTTGAATCATGATAACGTGTACGAAAATCATCAGAGACCACCAAAGCTTATGAATATCGAAGATTATCACTGGTGGTGTACAAGATTTGAAAACTGGGTGCAAGCCTATGCGTATGAAAGCTGGATCATGTTAACTATGGGATATGAAAAACCAAGAAATGAAAAACATGAATTAATCACACTTAAACAATTCACATTGCTGATGATAAAAAAAGAACATTCAAGTGAATTAAGAATGATAACTTTGATCCAACAATCTGTCAGAGAGGATATTCTTTCACTACTTCAGCATGGTGAAACGTCTAAGTCAATTTGGGAAGCGTTAAAGTTGAAAGCTGAAGGTGGGAAGGATATCAAGAAGAACAAGATATCGTTGTTGAAGAAGGAGTTTGACTTGTTTAGCTGCATGAAGAGTGAAACAGTTCGTCAAATGATTGAAAGGTTTTGTCATTTGAAGATTGAAATGGAAAGGTTTGGAATCTACAAAGACATAGAAGAGTTAGTGGAAAAACTTGTCGAAGCATTGCCACATGAGGAAGATTGGAAAACCTATGTAATCGTTTTGAAAAATGATGCTAAATTCGATGAGATGACGTTAGAGAGTTTGATTGAGAAAATAGAGGGACATGATTTTCTGCTACAAAAACAAAACAAGATGTCTAGCTCTAGTTATCAACAGAATGTTGATCTGTACTATCGCAGAGGAATGCCACAAAACAACAAATCTGCAAAGATCAGTACCGCTTTCAGTGCAGATAAGACTGGTGATTTGTCAAACAACAAATCTTTGAGCTATGATCCAGGATATCATTCTTCATCTGCATCATCCAAATCTAATCCAAGTCAAGATTGGAAAAATTCTCCACATTTGAACAATGAGTTTGCTCAACAGCACATGAGTTTCTTAGCATCTATTCTGGTATCTTATGAAGGTTTATTTGCAGGTAAGATCGGGGAATCCAAACATGACGAAGGAGGATTACGATCAAGTTGATCCAGAAGAGATGGAACTCATGGACATTCGCTGGTGTATGGCAAGCATCATCCGAAGAGCTCAAAGGTTCATGGAGACAACTGGCAGAAAGTGCTTGGAAGGCCCAGACATGAAGATAGGTTTCGATAAGAACAAAGTCACTTGCTTCAAGTGTAAACAAAAGGGGCACTTCAAGAGAGAATGCTCGAACAACAAAGCTGATGATAGCGTGAATCCTTTTTATGAGGATTACTACAAAAAGGCTATTTATCATTAGAATAACGAGCAACCAACAAGAACGCAGATTGATGAAGGACCTTCTAAAGAAAAGAAACATGTTGTATTGACGATTGATGTGCGTTAGGTGTGATATATATTTTAGTTATATTTTAAGCCCTTTTTAACACTTTAGTCAAGTTTTAAATTTATAAAACACGATATTTTACTAACACTAAACACACATATGGGCAAGTGCACCCATCGTGAGCATAGTATAGTGTTGGTAAGATACCGAGGTCGTCCAAGGACACAAGAGCTTTTAATACCGGTTTATCCTCAACGTCTAATCAAATAAAAAATTTTAGAAAAGGTTTTAAACATGAAAATAAAAACTAAAAATGCTGAAAATAAAAATAAAATAAAACAGATAGACAAGATGAATCACTTGGATCCGACTCGCCTTTAGTGTAACCTTTGATGATTTCCGAACTTTTGCACTTTTTAAGAGATTATCTTAGTTATAGTAGCAGGCCCCTCTTTTGAAGGTGACGTTACCCTCAACCCAGTAGTTTAAGTCAGCAAGGATACAATCCTAAAGGGTCGGAATATTGAAAGATAATTAATTAAGTTATTAATGCGTAATATGGTAGGCCCCTCTTTTGAAGTTGACGTTACCCTCGGCTAAGTGGTTTGAGTCAGCAGGGATACAATCCCAAGTAGTCGGGTTAATGTATTAATAGTAGTTTACATATGAGGGGATTAAGCCATTCACACCCCCACCATCCAATAGCAGTGGGTATTGAAGGAGGTCCTAGTATGCTTGACCCAGGTCCTTGCAGGATCTATACACTGAACAAGGCAAGAACCTTACCAAACCATTCCCTTAACCCCCGACCAGGTAGCCAACATATCTCTATATAGACTGTAGAGATATGAATGGTGTAAATCTTTTATTTTATATAGACAATAAAATAACGCCAAGACACCACGGACAAATGATAAGGAAGTTTCACCTTCAACATAAGAAACTAGTTATTAAAGTCATTAATACAAAACCAAATAAAAAGTGCGAAAAGATTAAAAATCAAAAGTATTACACTAAATGCTTGTCTTCACCAAGTGATGTAAGAGACTTAGGCAAACATGGTCTTTGATTGTCAAGAACTCTTACTATCAATCTTGGATCCCGAGACTACTACACACACTCTATGATGGATGATGGATGATGGTGGTGGATGTGGGTGTTGTGATGGTGGTGGAGTGTGGGTGAAGTGGGAGTGAGGTGGTTTGCCAATGGATGCCTTTGAAGTGAACCAAGCACCTCTATTTATAGCATGCACAGAAGCCCGGACATGACCCTGTGTCCATTGGGCACGGCCCTGTGTCGATCCACTTTCTCTTTCTTCATTAATTGCAATTTGTCTGCATTAGCTCCACACGCCCTCGTGTCCGATGGGCACAGCCCCGTGTGCAGAAGCGTATCTGTACTATCAAGATTTGCTTGGATTCTGTGAATCTTAGCGTTGACCACGGCCCGTGTTGAGCTGAGCACGCCCCCGTGTCGGGAATAGAAACTTCTATAGCTTTGTCCTTTCTGCAGACACCTGGCCACGCCCCCGTGTCCGCTGGGCACGGGACCGTGGTCAGCATTCTGTTTTCTTATTTTTGCTTGGGAAGATGCTGTCGAGGGGTCGGGCATGCCACATTTGTTCCTTTTTTTTGTATTTATGTTAGATTTTGCTGCATATTTGTTCCTTTTGTTCATTTATGCTCATTTAATCCTGAAAATACAAAAGGAAGACAAAAGCACACTTTTTCCAACATTAGTACTAAAAAAATGGTTAGTTTTATGCCTCATTTGATGTAATTTATATGTTGCATTTTACACACATCAACAATTCGTGATCGTAGTGAATCCAGTATACAAAATGAAAAATCTGTTTGGGATAATTTTAATTGGGGTGATTACTTCAAAGATGATGATTAGGGAGTCAGAATCGTAATTCATGATGATGAAGGGTATGATTGGAGTCAACATGACAAAGAAGATGGAAAAGTCAAGGCAATGGTTGCTGAGATTAAACAAAGTCGAGAAGAAAGGCATGCTCGCATGAGGCTGGATGATGTGTATGATGCTTACAAGTAAGCAACACGAGCAGGCATGTGGAGTAAAGAAAAGGAATGCTTTGTCGATCGTCAAGGAAACCCGACGGTTGATCCTGATAAAGTTGATTTTGAAGCATTAGTTGCTTCAATACCGACTGTGAGTGTTAGGTGCAAAGGCCTTGAGGAGATTCCAAGGTATAAAGAAAAGGTTGAAGAAGGCATAAGGAAGGTGATATATGCCAGTCTGGAGAAGAAGAAGAAGAAGAAGATGGTTGAAGAGATTGTTGATGAAAGCGAGAAGTTGGTGAATGAGGTGAAGAAGGTTGATGAGAAAGCTGAGGAAGCTGTTGCTGAGAAACAGCAGGTGCTTGAAGAAGATCAAACTCAACAAGCAAAAGAAGCCACGGTGCCAAACACTGAGGTAACAACTCAAACTGATTCTTCTGATCCATCAGTTAAAATTGATAATAAAGCTGAACAACAGTGCAAGAAGTGCATGGAAACGTGCAAAGCTTGTACTGAAAAAGATGATAATATAAGATCTAAAGACATTGAAATTACAAAAATAGAAAGGATTTTTAAAGAAAAATGTCATGAAATGATTGAAAATGAAAAGTTTTTGAAACAAGAAAATGAAAAGCTAAAACAAAAATGTGATGACTTTGAAAAAGAAAACAAAATTTTGAAAGAAAAGTGTTCTGATGTTTGCAACGAATGTGTTCCAAAAGATAAAACTATTCAAGAGTTGCAAAAACAATATGATGGAATGAAATTGTCATATTATATTGTAAAAGAAGCTTATGAAACTTTGAAGAGTAGAGTCAAAAGTTTAGATGATAGATTGTCTGCATGTCAGAAAACAACTAAATTTCTTGAAGCTAGATTTGAAGGAAAACAAATGGTTTTAAATCATTATATTGATGATGTTGCTAAACGTAAACAAGAACTGGCAGATAAAGAAAAGTTGGTCAATAAACTTCAAAGTTATCATGCGTCTTCATACATTCTGGAACGTATTTTCAACATCACACCCGATGAGAAAGATTCAGAAAAGAACAAAAAGGGAATTGGGTCTGAATACCATCAGGTTCCACCACCGTTGGAGAATGATTATACATTCTATGATGGCGAAAAGGTGGAAAAAAATAAACATGGTTGAGCAGTTACCCGACAACATCGATGTGACTTACACCAAATCTGATGATCTTGATGATTCAGAGGTGGTTGGTAAGGTTGTTGAAAGTGTTTTGTCAGAGGAGTCTACCAGAACAGATAAGTCTGAGTCACAGGATGAAAATGAGGGAAGTTTTCATGATAGTTATCTTAAACATTCAAAATCTAAGAAAGTTGTGAATGATGATTCAAAAGGATTGGTTTATACCATGATCGGATAAATTATTCTCAGATCTCGAAGTCTAGAATCAGAATTTGATTTCAGAAAAGATTGACAAAGTGTTCAAATTGATAGAAATTGAAAATTTTGAAATTTCAAAGCTTGCTGGAAAGGTAACAAAACTTTTTGTAACAAACCTAGTTTCAAGAAGAAAAACATGAAGGCTGGGTTGGGTTATAAAAAGAAACAGAATTGGAAAAGAACTGAAACGCCAAATTATCAGAAAAAGACGAACTTTGTTCACGGAACAAGTTTCGAAGAAGAAAAAGAACTACAATTTAGACGACAGTCTAATGAAGAGTTCTATGCTCAAAAGAAAAAGCAACAACAACAGGTCAAAGATGTCTCAAAGAGAACTTGTTTTAAATGTGATCAAACTGGACATCTTGCACGCAAGTGTCCAAACCCAAAGCCTGTTGACGTTGACAAATAGAAATCTGAGGATGTGAAACAAAGGTTAACCAGATTTGATTCAAAACAAACTTGGAGGTACAACACAAACAAGTTTGCTTCGAATCAAACTTGGAAATCAAACCCGAAGAGGTTCGATTCAAGACAAACCTGGAATTCTCACACACCCAGATTTAGAACAACACAAAGTTGGAAAACAACTGTTGATGCAACAAAACCAGACCAGTTTTGGAAACCAAAAGTTGTTCAAAATCAAAACATTCAAAATTAATCAAGATTTTATAAAAGGAATGTTTCAAACGGTCAAAGATGGGTGGTTAAAGAACAAAAGGTTTCAATCGAAGAAAAAGTTAAAGAAGATGTTTTTGAAAAGAATGACCGAAACTATCCAGTTCTACCTGGAAAGACTTGTGTTGAATTGCCTAAGGTCAAACAGACCTGGGCTGAATTGTTCAAGTAATTGAGTAATGTGAATGTGCAGGTGCTTCTGAAGAATGTTGATTGTCAAAATGAAGAACGAAGCAGCCTGGCACAAGAGGAGGCTGCTGGTCCATGCGTCTGAAAACATGGAATTTGTTCACTTCTGTACATAAATAAACCATATATGTTTTTACTTTGAAAAATTTAAAAACCAAAAATATGTTTTTACTTTGAAAATTTTGAAAAATAAAAAAATGTGTTTGTTTTTAAATTTTGTAAAAAATCAAAAATTTCAAAATATATGTTTTGATTGAAAATGCCGAAACCCTCACGGCTGAACAAACATGATTAATTTCACAAGATTAAAAAACGGTTTTCAAACTGTCAAATATCAATGTGTTGTAAATCATGGGGGTACACTTTATGCAAAACAGAGCATGTGAAGCCGAAAGTTGACGGCGAGACAAAGCTATCAGTATCAGGTTGTCAAAATTTCTTTAAATGTTTTGAATTTTAGGGGGAGTAAGCGTTGTCAGAAAATACAAAAACTATTGAAAATTTGAAAAAGCCAAAAACATGATAAAAATCAAAAATGAGTTTTGTGTGAAAAGAGGAAATGATAGAACATCAGTAGACAATCACAGTACGCTAAAGAAATGGAGAGTCAAATGTGATAAACGGTCTCACTGATGATATGCCAGTAGGTTTTTACACGCTTAGTAGATTGATTTCGAGATATAAACCTAAATATCAATACTTACTTATCTCGTGGGGAACATCTCTCGGATATATGGGTAACCCCCGAAATCTTGTTTGAGAGATTGCCTGATTCTGAGATACTAGGTCTTTATACTGTTTGATATCTGGGGTATTATACCTGGTCTTCTGTTATTGCGGAAGCAATGGCCTAGACCTCGTATAATACTTTACGCACTTTAAAAAGCTTACCCTCTGCATAAAAATTGAAAAATATCTAAAGATATATATCAAGTGCAGTTGTAAAGAAGATCCCCAAGGGGGACACACCTCAAAGTCGAGCCTTCATCTCTTTGACTGAACGGTAGTTCATACCTGAGCTCTCAAGGTCTCGCACTAACCCAGAGAACAGATATCATTATGGTATATTCACCTGTAAGACTGAATCTAGGGAATTTTGATACGGGGGTATATTCTGAGGTGGGACAAACGAATAAGTTAAGTCCTTAAAACACTAATCTCGTATCTCGAATCAGTTGAACTTTGTGTGAAAATTTAAGTGGATCAGTATACTGATAATCTAAGTGAATCGTTTAGAACTTAAAGTGTTTATAGCTCAACGGTGCTAGTGATTTGTCATAAACTGATATGATCCTCTGACACGAACTCAAACAAAAATATTGTCTGTAAATATGTTTGTAATATTTCTTTGCTACTTTATGTTTCATAAAAATATAAAAAGATTTTGTTTCTACTTTATTTTCGACAACCAATGTTTGAGAGTTGAGTTTCAAAGTCTAAGTATGCTGAACGTGTTTCTGAAAATAAAACAAGTTCATTAAGTTGAAACTTGAAGTTTTAAAATCAAAAATAAAAAACAGTTTGTGAAATCTCCAAGGTCATTAAGTTGGACTTGGAAGATTAACTATGAGGGATTTGGATGCTTAAACTGTCAAATTTATAAAGCAAATTGATAGGGGGAGTAGAGCCAGGTTATCTTTCTTGAAAAAAAATAACCTAAAAAAAAATTTCACTGTCACATATTTGAAATGCTCCAGCTTATGCTGAGAGTTAAGTTTTTAGTCTAAACTTGTCAAATTTCTTACAAACGTGTGAGTTTTTGCAGATGAAAGTACCAGATTACGATCCCGATAGCCGAGTCTAAGGGGGAGTCTAAAGACGAGCTCGATGCAAGGGGGAGCTTGTAACCGGAAAGCCAGGTGGTGATCCCAAAAGCACGGAAGCTTAACGAAAGGGGGAGCCTGAAGGAAGAGTCTAAACGAAAGGGGGAGCAACTAAAGCTGAAGGCAGATCCACGGGGAGTCTGTTCGAGCAAGAGGGAGTCTGTGGTTGCTGAAGATGTCAAACCTTCAAGAAGACTCAGAGAGAGAGAAAAGAAAGATGCTACGAGATTGACTGCGGCAATATCCAAGGGGGAGTCTGTGAGTGCACAAATGTCTATCGCCTTCGTCAATCCAAATCGTAGCAGAAATCTGATCAAAACATGGTTTTATAGTGTAAAATATAGGAGAAAGTCAAGATGGCATTATTGTAATTTCTTAGAACTTTCTCTTAGAGCCTTGCCTATAAATAGGAGGCTAAGGCTAGTCATTTAGGACTTTTGCCATTTTGCAAAATTTGGAGCTTTGGAGCTTAGAAAGAGATTCTAGAGAGAGAAAGTAGCAAAGGTGATTCACGGTGCTTGTATTCTGTCAGATTATCAATGGAATCATGATTATATTACGTTCTTGTATTCGGTCCACGCACGTGCATGGATTCCGCACGTTGCACATGTCGTTACGTAATCGTTCGGGAGTCGTTTACGGTCCTACAACGCGTTCACATTGACTATGATGATATCAACTACATCACGATACTCCCCACCGGGCCCACCAGTTTGTGGTATAAATATCGGGGTGTGACACCAAGGGGGAGTCTGCGAGTGCAGTATGTCTATCGCTTGCGTCAATCACGAAATGTAGCTAGATCGAATGATACAAGACAAGGTGTTGTATTGAAGAAAGCATATGTTGAAGCAATGGCAGCTTCGTACGAAGCCACCAGCTTCGTACAAAGACAGCCAGGCATGCTTGGTTCGAACCCACCAATCTATATATAGTTGGCTTGTTTAGTTCATTTGTATCTTTATGGGTATTCTTTAGGCGAAGCTCTACCCGTTAGGTTTCGTGGTGTAAACTCTGTCAAATCAGTAATAGAAACCAGTTATATTTACATCTCTGTGTTCATTCCATACATGTGATTGGATTCCGCACATTTTACGTGTCATTACGCATTCAAGGTCAAGGAATTCATCAAGATCCTGAATTTACAAGTTGCTCGAGGAGATCAAGGTTGCGCCTGTTAGTTTCAGGTTAAGGTAAGGTTATGTTGAATCTATTACAGATGCAAGTTCATAGTTGCATTTGATTAACCACTCCGAATCTTCAACTTCTGGCGTGAACTGCTTAATATATTCAAGTGTTTCTCTCTCTAAATTCTTCATCTGTAAGTCCCATATTAGTTGACCAAGAGAATGAAACCTTTCTTATAAGAGGGTGGATACCTTTTCTACCAAGACTCGATTTGCCTAGGAAAGCAACTCGTCGGGTGAAAACAAAACAATGAGTTTCTGGACGGGCAACCCACCGGAGGTAAAACAAACAATATCTTAGCACGACTTACTTGGGATGTTCACAAAACAATGAGTTTCTGGACGGGCAACCCACCGGGGGTAAAACAAACAATATCTTAGCACGACTTACTTGGGATGTTACAAATGGTATAAGAGCCAAGCGACGGGTTGGTGTGCCAGCGAGGACGCTTCCCTAGGGGGTATAAGTCCCGCATCGATTAAGCAGGATAACAAAGCCTTCCTTACCAAGGGGTGTTGAGTTTTATAGACCATTGCATACCGATATGAAGTTTTGGGTTTACATGCCAGGGCATAGCTACATTATGTTGTAGGGGGCGCCCCCTAAAAAGAATTGGGGTATTTTTTAGGTAAAAACCTTGATTCCCTCCCCAGAAACAAAAATCTTGGATCCGCCACTGGTTACATGACTTGAAGATTAAAGGTTTTAGTAGTTGCGACACTAATAGTGCAGAGTTTATGGTTTTGTATTAATCAGGTAACAAAACATTCTGATGGTACTCATTTTCTTTTCCAAAAATAGGAGTTGTACATATTGAAATTAACAGCTCATTGAAGAGGGTTTTGAACAATATTCATACTAAAGAAAAAAGGGAAAGGACCAGAAACTTACAAATTTGTTCCCCGACTTCTTCATTTATGGTCATTATGACTTTAAGTAGTTAGATTTTGGAACGACCTTTTACTTATCTTCTAGGCTTATCCTGCAAGTTTCTTCATCATCTTCTTTTTATTTTTTATTTTTTTAATTTTTTATAATAGGAGCACTTTTGACCCATTACTCATCAATGGGTTGCTTTGGGTCATGACCTATCCCTTAAAGGTCGTTTACTAATTTGCTAAAAGGAAAAGATCAATTTGGTTGAAAATCATCCAAAGTTATTTTGAATACTTATAGCCTATAAATAGTTACCCATTAACCACTTATGAGAAATGGACAATATTTTATAGTTCAATGGGCCTGACCCGTCTTAACCTAGCCTCCACAAACATTTACCTCTAAACAGGACAATAGCCTCTAGGGCACTTGGCTGATGCTCATAATTACTATTGCAATTATTCTCTTTGAGTGGAATTCTCACATTGTTCGTTCTTCTGTGGAATTGTTATGCCTCACTGCAGTTGGCATAGCATCACTGAGAAATCCAGAGTAACCACCAAGTATGTTTATTATTCAAGTTAATAACATGAGTATGATGATTTATTGTATCAAATTTAATAAGTTAATTTGTATCTACTTGCCATTATATGCAAAGGCGTACCTTAGATAATCAGTAATGTAGCTGCTTCGTATGAACCAACCATATTTTTTTACTCTAAATAATCTCAAGTAGAATCTGTTAATAGAAAGATGCTTATTTTTTATGTCATACCCCGACCGCGTTAAAACAACAAACCACGGTGGAAACGCCGGGGAGTGTCGTAACAGAATCATTGTTTCACAACACATGGTACTTAAAGTTTGGTTTTATTAGAATTAAAGTTTACATTGTCTTGGAAATAATGGAAACATAACATGAATTAAATTGTCTTTCATAGTTTTAAGTCACTAAGGCCCGAGTTCGCCTAAGTGTATCATGATCATCATCAAACATTAGCTCCTGAAACACATGTGAAAATAGGTACGTTAGCATAATAATGCCTGTGAGATACATAGATTTTGTTGATGGAGGATTCATGACTTGTAAGTTAAAAGGAGTGTTTAACGAGAAGTAGTAATGAATCTTGTAAAATGTGTTCTTTTATAAAATCATGTGAAAGTCAATAAGATAACCAGATGATATAAAAGAAAGATGTATGGTTAAATAATTAACCACTGAAAATGAATTTGTATAAAACATGTCATTTGTAAAACAGTGTCTTGTGAACAATATGTCATATCTTTGTATAAATGTATCATGTCTTTGTCTTTGTCGAAGTGGTTTAGATAACGCTACGATATGTAATATCATAAAATCACTTATATATAGGAAGTACCAGCGGCGTATCCACCATGCTTTTATCATATTACACATGCCTCGTTATTTAAAACACTTACCAAATAACCACCAAAAATGTCTTGTCAAACCAATGTCAAATGTCGTGCATAAACAATGTATAATGTCACAATGTCAAGTATAATCCATGTCTGGTATAATCAAATGTCTTGTATGGTGAATAAAGAGTATTTATTCAAACCATATGTATAATTTCATGTGTATACAAATGTAATGTGTAACCAAATGTCATGTACAAAACAATGTCTTTGAATAAACAAAAGTTTACGTCAAAAGTTATGTTTTGAAAACAATTGCTTTTATCGATATGAACATTTATATGGTTTGTTAATGAATACATTCAAACCTTGTCGTCTGTCAGATAAACCCTTATAAAGACAAAGGTTTATCAATGTTCATCGGGTTCTGTCATTCCCCAGATGGATACTTCCAAACAAACTAGGAAGCGGGAATGAGGTTATCAAACCTATGGTAAACCATACATACTACCGGTTGGCGGGATAAAGTTAATGAAAGTATCTAGTCTCGTTTAACATACCAAAATGTCATAATCAATGTGAGCATGTCATGTAAAATGTCTTTATAAACCATGTACTAAGTAGAGTGTTCATGAAATCAAGGTGCTAGATATGCTAAGTCAACATATGAAGCAAAATGGATCCATGAAATCAATGTGCTAAGCATGCTAAGTCAACATACGAAGCAAAACATAATTGAAATCATGTACTATACGTGTACTAGATGAACATAGCAAGTATATGTCATGAAAGCGTGAAAGCATGAAAATGACAAGTAGGCACATGTGTATCACCCCAAAACATTTGAAAACGGTAAAAGAGGGGACTATGTACTCACTTGAGATTGCAAGGTATCCTCGATTAGGTGAACTAACAAAGCTCGGGTAATCAAGGAATCAAGTGGCACCTAGTATTGGATCACTATGTTAATAATCGAGACCTAAATCGGGAGATCGGGTAGAATGAGGTCTTGTAAACCAAATGAGTGTTGGAACTTATCTAATACGGTTTAACAAAGCCTACATTCTAAACTGGAACCTATCCTAAGTGCTTATGACCCGTTAAGGTAGTTTACACTACTTTAACGTGTCATTTGCGCAAAAGCGCGTTTGGATGGTCTAACTAGCTCTATGACAAGTATTATATGCCCTAACATGTTTAATAATGTTGCATAATCAGTTTAAGTGTCAAAATTTTGGTTACTTATGCTTAAAATGAAATTATGCATAAAAAGGGCATTTTGGTCATTTTCCTAAGGCATATAAACTACCTATCATACAACTAATTAAACGAAGTGACCATAAGGTATAACTTCGGAAGGTTATTCCCTATACAACTATGGTCACATAATATGTTTGGTCGGATCCTAATGATCGACCAAACGGGTCGGGTTTGAAAGTCTAAGCGGTTGTCGAGACCGCTTGACTTACGATCCTAAATAAGCACTAAACTAGAAGTGACGAGTTAAACATGTTAACACATGTTTAACTAAGTTAGAAAACTGATTTGGTATCAAAACAAAGTGTTTTGATACCCGAAATAGTTCCGTTGCAAAATGCACATAATCGTTCATTTTGACCGAAACTTTGACTCGTCAGTTAGACTAGACAACGTGGTAATCAATAGATATAGTCGCAATGGACTATAACCATCGTGATTACGCTCATGTTGCAAAGTTCAAACGAACTTTGACTTGACCAAATCATGGTCAAAGTAGAAAGTCAAACACTGTTTGACTTTCTTGCTTAAATAAATAAACAAGAGATGAAAGAACACTTACAAGTGTTCTAGGCTGGAAAAATGACTAAGAAAGCTCAAGTATGAGGCCTCCAACTAAGTGTGGTTGCCTCAATCAGAGCAAGAGTAAGAGTGAAAGAGAATGAAGATGAGCAAGTTTGAAGTGTTGAAGAACATGGGTATTTATAGGAAATCATGGGCCTTTAGATCATTGCCAAGTGTTTGTGTGATGATCAAGGAACAATCCACACCTTACACTTGTTAGGATCTGATTTGGAGACTTGGATAACACATAAACCAGCCCACAATATCACCAAACAATCAAAGGAAACAAGGTGCAACAGCTGGGAATTAACAGGAAGGTTTTGCTGTGCTAGAGGGTCTTTACGGACCGTATATGGTCCTGGTATACGGTTCGTATGCAGCTAGCAGGGGCAGGAAGTTTGCTGTTTTGACAGCTTTGGTCCCTAAGTGTGTTTCGTCGTGTTTTGGCACTTTTAACACCCGTTAAGCCCATTTTCAAGCTCCATGATGAAGTTAAAGTATATTTAACTTGAATTATGCTAAAAAATGTCATGGATGTCGGTTCGTTTGGCTGTACGGTTGCGGTTTTCAGTTAATTACGACGAAAATCGTAACGGACGCGAAAACGATCCAAATTCCGAAACGAATGGTATTTTTGCATTCCTATCACTAAAATACAATATTTTAATGATTACAAAAATTTTTGGATGTCCGGATATGGTCAGAACGCAAGTTATGCACGCATATGCAAACTTTCGCAGTTTTGACGCTTTTAGCCCCTATGATCAAATAAGCGTATTTTCACCTACCAAACCCCTCAAAACTTATTTCTAAGCTATTTAAAGGGTATTTAGGGTATGTTTATCTTATGATCTTGTTCCATAGTGTATGTTGCTATACGAATTGGCAGACTTTTGTAGTTTGACGCAAATAGTCCCTGTGATCGAATGAACTTGTTTTTGTCATACCAAACCCTTCAAAACTTATTTCTAAGTTATGTAAAGGATATTTAGGGTATGTTAAGCTTATGTCACTATTCCGGAGTGTACGTTTCATTAAACTGATTACGTTTGCGTAATAGTTTACGTAACTTTTCCAGAAAGCGTTCAAAAGCTCGAAATCGAACAAGAATTGATATGTGTAAATGTCACATGAATTTATACAAATCCCAAGAATGATATACAAGATTTCATTGGGTTCGTATTTGTATGATGGTCGTAAAGGCACAAATGTCACATTTTACCTGAGCCATCGCCCCTACTATTCTTCCTCAACAATTACCAACTAATGTAGGATATGTATTTTCATTATGGTTACTGAAAATTTGTATAAAAACAGTAAATTTTCACAATTTATGATACACATAATGTAGAAACATTTTGATGAAAAGACCTTTTAACTTTACAGGGATTTAGCTTAAATTTGAATGATTTGAGAAGAAACTATTTCCAATCAAAGATAGGCCTTTAGCAAGTGATGTTAATCAATGGTCAGTTTTCATGCTCTTGTGTTTGATGTTAACACATACGACAATATTTTCGTCAACTAAATTCTAAGTACTACTGTAACATGTATTTATGCAAAAGATAAAAATAAAAAATATTATATGTTCGTTGTTTATAAGTCATGATTTTGGGTTCATTATTTCAGTGAGGGTGGCCTTTTAAAATGCTATAATGACATTTCCACAAAAATACCCAAGTAATCCTCCACCTATGTGTTATACATCAGAGGTTTGGCATCCAAATGGTTAGTATTTATAATTTTTAACTATTTGCATTTGCATCTTAAACAAAGCCTTTTCGTTAAATTTTTCTCTCTTGTTTTGTTTTTTTTTTTTTTGTTTTTTTTTTTTTTTTTTTGTAGTTTTTCATGAATGGAAGAAGGCTGCAAAGAACTTGCAGGGGAAGGTGAAGCTTGGTTATGCTAACTTTTATGTTCTGTAGGTAATCTCAAATTTGGATTTGTGGTGTTTAACTAATACTATATCTCAACTTTTACTGATGAAGTATGGTTTAAAGTACTTACACTTTTTTTGGACGACTAGATCACCCGATTAGACCTTTGGCCTTTGATCACCCAGGTCACGAGTAGGAATCCTGCAATTGGCATATTATTGCCAGTTTTAACCGGTGCCACAGTTCGCCCCCCGCAAGATTCGACCCTGAGACCTCCCGAGCAGTAACCCCACACTATTTTGGGGTTTGGTGCAGACAAAGAGAGCACAATCAATTATGAAGGAGCAAGAACTATTGATATCAACTACATACAAATGTTGCTCCTCCTGAAGTGACTGAGTTGACTAGCCTACTATGTTGGTCAAATCTTTAGTTGTATTACGAACCCCGCACACATGATAAAACAACATTAGAAATATGTCATTAGGCTAATATATAAAATTTCCATTGTATGATGCAATGTAATGGAAGGGAGATGTGGTTCAACAGCCATATATTTTTTCGTCTTCATCCCTGACATTTTAGACTCCATGGCGGAGGGAAGGCAAAAGAAACGGAAGGCTTTCAAACGTGCTCTGCAACAATAGACAATTCAATGGCAAAAGACTACATGAGAAATAAATCTAGGACCTTTTTCTTTCATCTGATTGCACTCATACAGGCCTTTATTTCTTCGTCAATCGTTGGTTGTGAATCTTAATATGTTGCTTTCTTCCTCATACAGGCCTTTGTCTCTTTGGCAATTGTTGGTTGTTTACAACTCTTTGTGAGACTTGAAACCCAAATTCAACATGGTAATGTACTTTTCTAGCTTTTATTTTGAATACAAATATGTTGTTTAGAAGAATGGTTGAAATGGACAAGAGATTTGTTATATGTTGCAGTTGCTTTCTTAATATTTTGTGTAGCTAGTGTAAGTTGGAGTAACTGATTTTCATGACAAGTAAAGCTGAAGATCCCTATTAGAAAGTTAGAATTACTTACCACCCTCTTGGAAAATGGTGGATTTAGAAAGTTAGTATGAATTCAATTGATTTTGTAATCTTATGGCCTTAAAGTGTTGATTTTCTAATTGATATTGGTTATCCATCTTTTTTTTGTAACATTTTTATCGTGTGTCTATTTTGTTAATTGGGTTATGTGTTTCTTCCATAACTAAATGTTTGTAGAAAATTTCTTTTGTAATGGTGTGCTTGACGTACTCTATTACGTGTCTTAAAAATTCACTCTTCTAAATAAGAGAGTGATAGCTGGGCAATGGTATAATGAGACCATATCATCTAGGAAGTTCGTATGAGACTAATCCATTCATACTGCAAGTATGTTATTGGTTAAAACCATTTTATCTATTAAGTTGTCTGTATCAGAAAATGCCATTAGTTATTGGTTATGTAGGATTCAAAGAGATGTTGGGTGCAACAATTAGTTGATGTGGCAAATTGGTGCTAATATGAGTTCTCTAACTTGTGGTTTAACTACTTAGCATTTTGCATGATAATTCATGTCCATTATGCTGTCATTTATATGATTCTCAAAGTACAACATAGGTCAAAGAAACTTAAATATCTTTATGGTCAAAGCAAGTCAACAAGACAACAACTTTACACTGCTTTTATAGTCGATATTGTTTGATATGTTGAGGGTCATCTACACCTCTATGTGATCTTAATAGTAAATCATCTTATGTAAGTTTGCTTAACAAATTAATCTAACGCATTTTTATATTTGTATCCATGATTATAAGTTATAACATATAATTTTTATGTTTTTAAGGCATATATTTTTTATTTATGTTTTATAGATAAAAGTTATTTAAATTTTTATTTCATCAAGTCTATTTGCTTCTCTGCTTAATGCTACCCATGGTTTTGATTAAGAGAAAATTATGAAAATAGCCAAGAAAACCGTTGACTTACGAAAATAGCCACTTCATGCATCCTTGGAGTAGGGCATCCCACATCTTATGCGTCCTCCAATGGTGAATTGACACGTGCCAAAAGTAAGCTGATGCCTCAGCCGCCAGCGCATCCGGGCCAAAAAGTAGGTGGATGCGTCCGGCTCAGCTGCATCCCGAGGCAATTGGCTGGCTGGCTGTGGCTCGTTTGGAGGAGTTGTATGACGCATTAGAGGCATCGGTATGCGTGATTTTCTCCTTTTTTTTTATATTTCACATATTCATTAAGGTTTTTTGTTAATTGAAAATATATTTCCCCATCAACTATATATAATGACCGAAAATCAGTTGATGGTTTTTAACATGTTCTCTCCAAACCAAAAATCAGTTGAAACTTTTTCCCCAATATATGCAACAACCAATTTTTATAGAATGCCAATGTCAATCTATCCACCTTTTGATAGTCTCCAAATAGAAATGAAGTTGTTTAACTGTGTTGAAGATGACGTTTTCCTGAGCTTTAGAAGTCCTAGTGTTTATGGGTGACGGTACCTGCCACTAGTGACGGAAGTGATCTGCCTTGCCATTTATGGTAGGTGGTTTAACGAAGAAATTCGAAGAACTCATCTACAAAGGGCACGTTGGATCACTTCGTGTTATCGGATTTCCCCGTCCACGTCCTCTACCGGTCCTCCTATGCCGCCAAATTATTCAAAAACAAAGACGAATTGGAGACCGAGCTTTGTGGAGGAATTGGAGACCGAGCTTTGTGAATCACATTGTGTTATCGCTTAAAAAATATCTTTTTTAGTCCGTAAATTTTTTTTGGTTTATTTTGGTTTGTTTTTTTATTAGTTTTAATTGTTGTATATAAAGGTAAATAAAAAGTTGTACGTTATTTCTTTTTTTGTATTAGTTATAAATTTGACATTTCTATCCATATCTCCATCTATATATTTAAAATTTGGTCACTAGTATACCACTACACAAATAATCAGAAGAGATGGGTGGTGGTGAATTTGGACCATCGAGTGATAGACTAGCGGCTGGTTGCAACCCTCCACCAAAAACCAACGAATCGTGGTTAACCCCTCCACCAGGCTACCGTGCACCGCCACCGGTTATTAGACCTCGTCGCTCACCCCGTTTAGATCCTAAGTTATTCAACCCGACGCCTCGGAATACTTATGATGAGTGGGACGGTATCACCGATGAAGAAGCAAGCTTTGCTTACGACTGCGCCATGGCAGAACTCCAGTTTTCCTGTTTGCGAGTTAGTGGTAGTCAGTCAAAGTACATGGATTGTGGGGAGGCCAAGAAAAGTGACCAGTGTTAGGCTTGGTTAATTATTAATTATGTTATGTTTATGTTTGTAATTCGTTTAAGCCGTATACTATATAAAATATTATGTCTAAATTAAATTTTGTAATGGGTGCTACTACATATTTAATGGTAAAATGTATGTTAATATATTATCAAAGAAATCCAAATTTTAGGTGAATTAAAAACAAATTTTATATATAATTTAGTAATTTGTTATCAATACACATAAATATATATATATATATATATATGTGAATGTTAAAAAAAACGCTCTATTAACTAAATTTTTAATAGTAAAATGTTAATATGTTATTAAAGAAATCAATATTTTAGGTGAAATTAATTTGTTATAAAAGAGAAAAGAGAAATGAAAAACAAATTTTATATAAAATTTTATATATTGTTAATTATACTATTAAAAAAAGTGAGCAAAATTTATATTTATACTAACTTATTTAGGGATGACCATTTGCTAGTGGGTACTGGTACTGAACCGGTATCGGTACCGAATTTTTTCGTATATAGTATTAATTAAATTATAAAGGAATTATTAGATAAAGAACACAAATTAAAACGATCATGAAAGTAAATTAAAAATTCCATATTAAACTACGTTAGGACGTGGTAAACAACGCCAGAAATACAAATTATCTGCCATGAACCTTCTATATGACTTCATTTTTTGATTGATGTCACCGGTGAGATTTATGGGTTTATCTGTAACGAGATGCTCCATCAGCATAAATAGATACACAGCTTCGTTTCCAGACAAGGAGCAGTTTGACACGACATAGTCATCATTCATTTCGAATGAAATGATTTTTTCTGGTTTTCCAGTATTTTCCAATAGCGCATATTAACTAATACTGCTCCTAAGTATACACATATTTTTGTCAGCCTAGGGATGACAACCTGTCTGTATTTTTCGCCTGCGCAGATGTCTTGACCCGGGAACATTACCAGCTGTTGGGTTGCCAGTTCAAGACGTAGCATTAGCCACTCCTTATTTTCTAGTGGGATCGGGAAAAAAACATAATCAATGTCAAAAAAAAGGAAGGAAACGGGCTTAATTTACCGTTATAGTAAGTAGCGACGTTTTTCAGAACCGATTCCAATAAACACTCATAAAACTTTGGTGGTAGTATTGTCCAACGTAGATTTAACAAGGGGTGTTTTTGAAGCTTTCTACTTCTCCAATTCATCAGTCTTCCAACCCAGGCTTCGATATGCTGTAAAAATTGTAGTGTTAGCAACATATTTTAACAAATTATAGTTTACGTAAAATTGTTGATATAATTTACTGTGTCGTTGAGATAGCCGTTGAAACGAAATCCCAATAAAGTTCCCCAAAAGTTTTGTCAAGCTGTACGAATCTATTAAAAACAGCTGAATAACATAATGGCGTGTCGCCTCTGTTGTAGAATTCGAGCACATCTTTCGACCAATTTTCTGTTTCATCATCTGGTATCGCCCATCTATCGCGGTTGTGCTGATGTAGGCTATGTCTATTATGTAGACATTCTTCTTCTCCCATTTTTGGGGGGTTGGATGGTGTTCCGCTTTCTGTTGCATTCACCGGCTTCCTCCATCGATTAAGGATCCAACTTGATGATTTTTTAGCCGGTTGAGAGCAGTATTCTTCAACCGCTAAGTCTTTTCCCCGCCGTTCAGACATGTTTTTTTTATTAAATTTAGGGAACCACAGATTTTTTATGTGTTTTTGCACTTCTAAAAATAAGTTACTTATATAAAAAAAAAATTACATTAAAAAATAAAAAAAAAACAACTTAATTGAGATGGGACGTTCCCGACGCATCCCATGTGTCTCGGACTCCTAGAATAATGGGCCTTGACTCCTAAATTAATGTTGTCATTAATGTGACCCTTTTAACTTTTTGAAGACGCATCCGATGCGGCTAAGCATTCTACGAGGAGTCCATAGGCGCTTCCGATGGTTAGACGTCTCCCATTGCAGGGACCACCTGTAACAACCCTCGGTAAAAACCAACACCCTCATAATATTTCTGACACCCTATTATATTATAGAATGTCCTAATATGTCTTATATTACACCCCGTATGTGAAAACCGAGCCCGAATTATATTATAACATATAAAATAAATGAAAAACTATAAATATTGAGTTAAAGCGGGCCGCGTAGACCCACCCCAACATCTCACGCGGGCGGTATCAAGGCCAAAACAAACTCCGCTGAATTCTTTAGTTAAAGCGGGCCGCGTAAGAGTTCTAGATAGTTGACGCGGGCCGTGATAGATCAACAACGCGGAGACACCCTGAGCTGACACGTGTCGTCATCGTGTCGAACCTAGTAGATGACCGGGACAAGCTACCCTGTTGACCAGGGTTGACGCGGGCCGCTTAAGCGACCCTTGTCTTTCACGCGGGCCACGTGAGAGTCCAATATCAGCCCTATATAAGAGAGCAACGGGCTTTCGTTTTCCATCGCTCATTCTCTTCTTTCTTAAACGAATTCTGAAGTAGTAGAAGTAATACACGGGTATTATACCCCTAATTAGCGAGGTTCTGCTCCGTTGTAAGTATTATAACCCCAGTTTCGTAAATAGTTACGCTGCCCGATTGATTTAGGGTTCCGTAACAACTGTCGTGGTTCTACCCGACGTAGTTGTTGGAATGCCGTCTCGGGGAGGGTATCATTAATATTTTCAAAGGGTTATGATACTAACCAATGTACATTTGTATAAATTATAGATTATATCCAGGAAACCCTTACAAGAAGTCTAAGATAGCAAAGTGAGTTTATCCTCTTTTTGTTAATCTTTTTGGAATGTTTTACAAAACCTTAATTGTTTTACAATGTGATTAAGCGGTGATTGAGTCTTTGTAGTTATTCAATTATTGGCAGTATTATGGGGTTTTGTATACAAAATTTATTACTACTTACGAGTAGTAAGTCGGGAACGACAGTACATTACCATTGGACAACGAGTTAGCCAATGGGTAATTTGACCATAGCCATAGATCAGGTCGAGTGGCAAGTACTGAATGAGTAATTGTGTAGACATAAACAATGTGATCGCTCTCAATACTGTGTTAATTAATAAAATGTTTCTTGATTAAACTGGGATTCACTCACCAGTATTTTCCGCTGACAAAATATTTTTAAAACATGTTTCAGGTAACACAATGTGAAAGCCAACTGGGTAAAAAGCCAACTGGGAAAAAAGCCAGCTCGAGAGCACTGACGGCTTGGAAAATAAGTGGCTATAAAAGTTATCTAAGAAACGATGTTTTAAATTAAATAAAATAGGGTTTGTCCCTATAAATGTATTGTAATAAGAAACTTGGGTTTTTCCCATGAGTTGATTAATATCAAATATGGTGGTTTTACTCTGATAAACATTTCCTAACTACGGTCCTGATTAACCAACTGGGGTGTCCCAGTTGGCCAGCCTCATCCCTTCTTTCAGTAGAGCCCCGGGTTCGAGCCTTGGCAACCCCAAGTATTGAATTCCGGGTGGGATAATCACCGCCAGGCAGCTATGGGGCTAAGCTAGCTTGCGTGAGTTGAAATACTCCGGCGGCCGGGAGGTCCGTGCACTAACCCCCCCCCCCCCCCAACTACGGTCCTGATGTAAATTCCGCTGCGAGATTAAATAACTGATACCACCACTACTGAGTTCGCGTCCGCCCGTTCCCGGGACAGATAAGGGATCGGGGGTTGCGACAGAAGGTGGTATCAGAGCCTAGCCACTGGTCTGAGCCAAAGAAGTGTTCTGCTGACACTTAAAATTTTAAAATTTTATGTTAGGAAATAAATTATGGAAATACGTGCATAACTGTATTTATTGGTTATGTGTTATTTGACTATTTGATAGTATACAGAATGAGTGATCAAGGACCATCAGACATGAATCGTCAATTGTCTGATTCACCTAAGAGTGAAGGTACCTATTCACAGCCTGCCCTCTCTGGGTATACTGCTGATCAAGAAGAAGGAATGTTTGCTTTTAGAGCTCAGTCAGAAGAGCCATTCCCTCATAAGAAACGAGGATGGTTCAGTAAGGAAGCTTTTGCCCGTAGGAAGAGAATGCGAAAATTGCAACAGCAAAGAGTTCAAGCAGCTGCTAAGCGTAGAACAGATGCCAATACGCAGGACATGCTTAATAGAAGCCTAGCCAATTTCCATATCCTAGCTACAACTGCTGCTGACCCAAGTCTGGAACAATTAGTAGCCCCACATCCACAAAACCCAGATCAACCTATGGAGATAGAAAACCAGGAAAACCAAGTGGAGATGCATGACTTTAATCCAGAAGAAATTCCTAGGATACCTGCACCAAACCCCCTAGACCCAAATTTCGACCCCTGGTGGGACGACAATAGGGACTTTGTGCAACGTTACCCTATCCAGGAATATCCACCCATACAGAACATAGAAGCCTATCCAGGTATGGACCCTTTAGATCCCTATTACCATGATAACTATATTAGGGAGATTTTAGAGGATCCTTACCAATTTCAGGAACTGTCACCCCCATATCAGGAAACCGCACCCCAGATTCCAAACCTAGTCCGAGAACCTGCACCCCCAATGAGTGCAGAAAACGTCCAAGAACTTAGGACTTTCGGGGAGGAAATTTTAGAAAGCAGTGAGAGAATGCGTCAGGTGGGAGAGCGTCTCGTATGGAAATACGATGAGCGCAATATGGATTTTTGGATACATCCATATCCGTGAATGAGATGGTGAAACGATGGTAGTAATAGTAATATAATAAAATAAAATATGTGTGTACGGATGCATAGTACTATTAGTGTAATTTTCATTCTGTTGGTATTGTAATCTTTATTTCAGTACTAGGGTATAATAGACGCATAGTATGTGAAAATAGAGTAAAAGTCGCAATGATCGACGTTTTTGGCTAGATTTCGTATCATGTGATTAACTATATTAAAATATTATCTTGTGATATTAATATGGGGTAATTGTTTAAAATTCAGATGGCCGACGAAGGAAACCAAGGAAATCTGAATAATGATAACCAGAGTAACATTAACGTGGTTAATGAGAATCCAAGCATCAATAACAATAACAATCAAGTGGATAATAGTGCTATCCAACACATAGTAGCACAGGGAATTATAGATGCAATGCCATTTATTCTTCAAACTGTTAAAGATGCTGATAATAAAAGTAAGCATAGCAGTAAGCGAACAGTTGAACCAGAAAACAACGTGAACAATGGACCTGTACTTCAATTGCCTATTCCCAAAAGAAGAAGAACCATGCCTTATAGTTGTTCTTATAAAGAATTCTGGTCTTGTAAACCAATGGAATTCTCAGGCAACGAAGGGGCCATTGCAACCTTACGCTGGATAGAGAAGACTAAGGCAGTCTTAAGGATAAGCAAGTGTGCTGAAGAAGATAGGATATTGTTTGCTTCTAACCTGTTTAAGAATGCAGCACTAGAATGGTGGAACACTATCCTCCAGACAAGAGGAAGTGATCAAACCTACAATATGGAATGGGAAGAATTTAAAAACAAGGTAGAAAGGAAATTCTGCCCACCCAATGAGAAGGAACAGATAGCAAACAAATTCCTAAATCTTAGGATGATTGGTGTGGATAGTAAGGGATATACTAAGATATTCTTTGAATATGCTAGAATAGTGCCAACCCTTGCTTCACCAGAACCAGTGTTAATTTCCCGTTATATTTGGGGATTAATTGGAGAGATAAGACATGTAGTCAAGGCAGCTAGGCCTCAAACTATAGAAGAAGCAGTAGAACTAGCCAATACCTTGACTGATGAATTAGTCCGTACCCGAGAAGAGGATCAAAGGAGGAACCTAACCCAGAAATTGACTCAAGAATTTCGTTCTGGAAATTTTAACCGTGGAAGAAATATAGGTTCTACCTCTGCACCCTACTGTAAGCATTGCAAAAGAAAGCATTCAGGAAGATGCTCCATATACTGTAACTTTTGCAAAATATCGGGACACAAGGAAGAAAATTGCAGGAAGAAAGCGAACATCCGGATATGTTACAACTACGGAGAACAAGGTCACATCAAGCTTAATTGTCCAAAATTAGCTCCAGCCACAGACAACAAGAATGCCAAAAATGTTAGAGCATTTGTTCTGACTGCAGAAGAAGCCAAAATGATCCCAGATGTCATAGCTGGTACGTTTTTAGTTAATGATATTTTTGCTAAGGTATTATTTGACTCTGGTGCAAACCAAAGTTTTATCAATACTTCGTTTTGCAAAATTCTAAATCAGTCATTAACTAAACTACCACAAGAATGTCTAGTAGAGACAGCCAATGGAGAAACTATTAGGATTTCTGAAATATTGCAAGGAGCAAGTATAGAAATTTTAAATCAGAAATTTATAGCAAATCTATATCCCATGAATCTGGCAGGATTCGATGTTGTTTTAGGAATGGATTGGTTAATAGCCAATAAAGCCAGTATTTTATGTGATCAAAAGTTAATTCAAGTAAATTCACCAAAAGGTAAAACGATCACAATTAAAGGAGATAAGCCCTCTAGATCCACAAAATTCATATATGTGATGAAAACTGCAAGTTATATAAGAAAAGGTTCCATAGTGTATTTGATTTCTATAATCACTAACACTAAAGGAAAGGATTTAAAAGATATTCCAGTAGTATCTCAGTTTTCAGATGTCTTTCCAGAAGAATTGCCAGGGAAACCTCCGGATAGAGAAGTTGAATTCAGAATTCATTTGCTACCAAGAACAGCACCAATTGCCAAAGCACCTTACCGTTTGGCACCTACAGAAATGCAAGAATTAAAGAAACAATTAGATGAATTGTTGGAGAAAGGATTTATACAACCAAGTTCGTCGCCATGGGGAGCGCCGATATTGTTTGTTAAAAAGAAGGACGGATCAATGCGTATGTGCATTGACTACCGTGAATTAAACAAAGTCACGATTAAGAATCGGTACCCATTACCGAGAATCGATGATCTATTTGATCAACTACAAGGAGCTCGATTTTTCTCTAAAATCGATTTAAGGTCAGGATATCATCAATTAAAGATACAGGAAGAGGACATTCCTAAAACCGCTTTTAGAACAAAGTATGGCCATTATGAATTTACTGTCATGCCATTTGTTTTAACCAATGTCCCAGCTGCATTTATGGACATGATGAACCGAATATGTAAGCCATATTTGGATAAATTCATAATTGTATTTATAGATGATATTCTAATTTACTCTAAGAGTAAAGAGGATCATGCAAGACATTTGCACGCACTTTTGAGTTTACTACGAAAGGAAAAGCTTTATGCTAAATTTTCAAAGTGCGAATTTTGGTTAGAACAGGTACAATTCCTTGGACACCTAGTCAATCATGAAGGAATTCATGTGGATCCAAAAAAATTTGAAGCAATTACTAAATGGAAAACCCCTGAATCACCAACCGAGGTTAGAAGTTTCTTAGGATTGGCTGGTTATTATAGAAGGTTAATTAAAGATTTTTCTAGAATAGCCATTCCCTTAACTAAGTTAACCTGTAAATCTGTTAAGTTTGAATGGGGATTAAAACAAGAAGAAGCATTTAGAATCCTTAAGCAAAGATTAACCCATACACCCATATTAGCATTACCAGAAGGAGCTGAAGACTTCGTAGTCTATTGTGATGCTTCTAAACTAGGTTATGGATGTGTATTGATGCAACGACAAAAGGTTATAGCTTACGCATCTAGACAACTTAAGAATCATGAAGAGAATTATTCAACCCATGATTTGGAATTAGGAGCTATAATTTTTGCTCTTAAAATTTGGAGACATTACCTTTATGGTAGTAAGTTTATTGTATTCACCTATCATAAGAGTCTAAGGTATGTTTTCAAGCAAAAAGAGTTGAATATGAGGCAAAGACGTTGGATGGAATTTCTTAGTGACTATGATTGTGATATCCAGTATCATGAAGGAAAAGCAAATGTAGTAGCAGATGCTTTAAGTCGAAAGTATCATGAAAAGCCAAAAAGGGTACGTTCTCTTAAATTAAATCTGCAAGTAGATTTAAATGATCAGATAAGAGAAGCACAAGAATCAGTAATCAAGGATGATTCTGAAAAATTAAAAGGTATGTTGAAAGAATTAAAACAAGGAACAGATGGAATTTGGAGATTCCATGAAAATAGAATGTGGATACCTAAATTAGGAAACCTACGTCATCGTATATTAGAAGAAGCCCATAAGTCTAAGTATACGATGCATCCAGGAAGTGATAAAATGTACCAGGATTTAAGGAAAAAATTCTGGTGGATAGGAATGAAGAAAGACATAGCAGCTTATGTTTCTAAAAGTTTAACTTGTTCACAAGTTAAAGCTGAACTTCAGAAACCCTCAGGTTTGTTACAGCAAATAGAAATGCCAGTTTGGAAATGGGAATTAATAACAATGGATTTTGTTACTAAATTACCCAAAACTAGGAAAGGAAATGATACAATCTGGGTGATTGTAGATAGGCTAACCAATTCAGCTCATTTTCTACCAATGAAGGAAACAATTAGTATGTAACAGTTATCTAAATTGTATGTAAATGAAATTGTTTCTTTACATGGTATTCCTTTATCAATTGTTTCTGATAGAGATAGCCGCTTTACATCTCATTTTTGGTCAAGTTTCCAAAAAGCAATGGGAACCAAGTTAAATTTAAGCACAGCTTATCATCCACAAACGGATGGACAAGGCGAAAGGACAATTCAAACAATGGAGGACATTCTTAGAGCTTGTGTAATCGATTTCGGAGGTAATTGGGACGATCATTTACCTTTAATAGAATTTTCTTACAATAATAGTTATCACACAAGTATCAATGCTGCACCATTCGAAGCACTTTATGGAAGAAAGTGTCGAACCCCAGTCTGTTGGGCAGAAATTGGGGAAAAGCAACTATCTGGACCTGAGATAGTACAAGAAACAACTGACAAGATAATTCAAGTCAAGGAACGACTGAAAGCAGCACGTGATCGACAAAAGAGTTATGCCAATAACCGACGCAAACCATTGGAATTTCAGGTAGGAGATAAAGTATTGTTGAAAGTCTCTCCTTGGAAAGGAGTAGTAAGATTCATTAAACGGGGAAAGCTAAGTCCCAGGTATGTTGGACCTTTTGAGATTATTAGAAGAATAGGACCTGTAGCCTATCAGCTACAACTGCCAGAGGAAATGGCAGGAATACATGATGTGTTTCATGTATCTAATCTCAAAAAGTGTTTAGCTGATGAATCATTGATAGTGCCTCTTAAGGATATAGAGGTAAATGAACAACTCAAGTTTGTAGAAAGACCTCTACAAATTGAAGACAGGAAAATCAAGAATCTCAAGCATAAAAGACTAGTTCTAGTCAAAGTGAAGTGAGACTCCAAAAGAGGACCAGAGTACACATGGGAGCTTGAATCTGAAATGCAAAAGAAATATCCGCATTTGTTTCAATAGATCTCGAGGACGAGCTCTAAAACAAGGTGGGGAGAATGTAACAACCCTCGGTAAAAACCAACACCCTCATAATATTTCTGACACCCTATTATATTATAGAATGTCCTAATATGTCTTATATTACACCCCGTATGTGAAAACCGAGCCCGAATTATATTATAACGTATAAAATAAATGAAAAACAATAAATATTGAGTTGAGGCGGGCCGCGTAGACCCACCCCAACATCTCACGCGGGTGGTATCAAGGCCAGAACAGACTCCGCTGAATTCTTTAGTTAAAGCAGGCCGCGTAAGAGTTCTAGATAGTTGACGCGGGCAGCGATAGATCAACAACGCGGAGACACCCTGAGCTGACACGTGTCGTCATCGTGTCGAACCTAGTAGATGACCGGGACAAGCTACCCTGTTGACCAGGGTTGACGCGGGCCGCGTAAGCGACCCTTGTCTTTCACGCGGGCCGCGTGAGAGTCCAATATCAGCCCTATATAAGAGAGCAACGGGTTTTCGTTTTCTGTCGCTCATTCTCTTCTTTCTTAAACGAATTCTGAAGTAGTAGAAGTAATACACGGGTATTATACCCCTAATTAGCGAGGTTCTGCTCCGTTGTAAGTATTATAACCCCAGTTTCGTAAATAGTTACGCTGCTCGATTGATTTAGGGTTCCGTAACAACTGTCGTGGTTCTGCCCGACGTAGTTGTTGGAATGCCGTCTCGGGGAGGGTATCATTAATATTTTCAAAGGGTTATGATACTAACCAATGTACATTTGTATAAATTATAGATTATATCCAGGAAACCCTTACAAGAAGTCTAAGATAGCAAAGTGAGTTTATCCTCTTTTTGTTAATCTTTTTGGAATGTTTTACAAAACCTTAATTGTTTTACAATGTGATTAAGCGGTGATTGAGTCTTTGTAGTTCTTCAATTACTGCCAGTATTATGGGGTTTTGTATACAAAATTTATTACTACTTGCGAGTAGTAAGTCGGGAACGACAGTACATTACCATTGGACAACGAGTTAGCCAATGGGTAATTTGACCATAGCCATAGATCAGGTCGAGTGGCAAGTACTGAATGAGTAATTGTGTAGACATAAACAATGTGATCGCTCTCAATACTGTGTTAATTAATAAAATGTTTCTTGATTAAACTGGGATTCACTCACCAGTATTTTCCGCTGACAAAATATTTTTAAAACATGTTTCGGGTAACACAATGTGAAAGCCAACTGGGAAAAAAAGCCAGCTCGAGAGCACTGACGGCTTGGAAAATAAGTGACTATAAAAGTTATCTAAGAAACGATGTTTTAAATTAAATAAAATAGGGTTTGTCCCTATAAATGTATTGTAATAAGAAACTTGGGTTTTTCCCATGAGTTTATTAATATCAAATATGGTGGTTTTACTCTGATAAACATTTCCTAACTACGGTCCTGATGTAAATTCCGCTGCGAGATTAAATAACTGATACCACCACTACTGAGTTCGCGTCCGCCTGTTCCCGGGACAGATAAGGGATCGGGGGTTGCGACACCACCACATGTGGTGGTTTCACTGTTCCTTTGACGCTTCCGAAGCGTGTAACAGGGACCACCTTTGACGGAGCTCCGACCCATCTTTCCTCACTAACTAAGACGATCCGACCCGATTCGTTTTTGTTAAGGATTCAGTTACTCTCCGACCCGACCCGATCCGACCCGACCCGATCCGACCCGTTTTTGTAACGGAAACACGCACAATGAATCAGAATTATTGGGAGGATGACCCAATCCCAAACTTTAACATTGAATTCACGGTAGAAGACACGGCTGCAATGCTGGACAACACTCTTCCGGCTACCACTAAACTGGTAATTCTTTAATTTTAATTATTTTTGGTAGTGTTATTGGTTTTTTAGTTTTTGTTGTAGTGTTTACAATTCATTATCCCACTGATGTAGGCTAAGGCTCCTAGAATTAGAGTTAGAGCAGCTTGGACAGTTCTAGATAAAATCAAGAAGAAAATGACAGGTAACTTAGAACATAGGCTATGGCAGACGGTCTTTGGTCACTATTTGGATCTTGAGTCTGTGATTTGTGAAAGCACACTTTTTCTCTGTGTTGCACTACATCAGGTTCCCACTGCTAATCCTAGCGATGGAATAACTTACGTGTTCGGGAATGATTTTCTTCATTTTACTCCCATTCAGTTTTGTCTTATCACCGGGTTTAGATTTGGACCGTTTACAAATACGATATCTAATGGATCACCTAGTTCGTTCAGATCAAGATTTTTCCCGGGGATACGCGATGTAAGGTTACGTCATGTAGAAGATGTATTTGATTCAGACTGGGCACAACACAATGAAGACGATTGTCTTCGTCTCTGTTTGTTGATGTTACTAGAGTTAGGTTTTAAAGGTACCCAACGGTTCGAAAGCATTGACTAAATGGTTATGAATTTGGTTGATGATTTACAAGCATGGAACAACTTTCCGTGGGGTAGCTATCTTTGGCAGAGCACGTATTTGCATGTATATGATTTGAGTCGTCGACACCAACAGGGTAACGTCGGGTTTTCGTTGCATGGTTGCGTGTGGCCGTTCAAGGTACAAAGTTTGATTTAATCTGATGCAATACATTGCAACCCCTTAATTAAAATAAATTTATGTTTATGTGTAGATGTGGATTTATGAAGTGTTTCCAAAATTTAAGGAGATGGGTTCATTTTTTAAACGCGAAGCAATTCCAAGATTTTTAGGTTGGGGGCCTGGAAAAAGGGTTACAACTGCTACCGTTGAACGCATTTTTGAATCGGCACAAAAGGTAATTGTTCTACTTTGTTATTTTATTCTCAGTTATATTGTATTAGAATAAATTGATTGATAAAAGTTTTCATTATTCAATTGTTAGAATGAACATTACCGTCTGATTCAATCCATATTGCCTACTAGTGATGAGATGCAGACTGAGTGGTATATATCTAGTTTGTAATTTTTAGAAAGTATTTGTATAGCAAGCCAGATACCCCCTAACATGCAGCCCAATGTCGATACGATGCACACCAGTGGTTTTAAACCAAATGCTGGGGTTGGTGATGGGTTTGAAGGTTATGCACCGTCGTTCCCCATGGGCACCCAACAAGCAAGAAAAAGAAGGTCTGCAATTCATGATGGAGGAAATGTTTCAATTGCGGATGAATTAGAATCGTCTCTTGTGGAAAAATTTAAATCAATATTGGACGAGAACAATGAGAAGCTAACTCTGCTAATTGAGGTCAAAGGTGAGGGTGAAATTAAATAAATGTGTTTTATGTAATAGTGATGCCATAATTTAATATGTTTATTTGTTATGCAGCTAATGAGTCTAAATGTTGATCATGGTAGCGTTCATTCAGTCGGAAAGGTAATGTTATATTGCAAGGATTTAGGCAATTCAATTACGTCAAAATAATAATATCTACTAATGTTCCTTATCACTTAAACTTATGTATGTAGCCGGAAGTAGACTCGTTTGTGAGCTTCAATGATGTTGGTGCTTATCATGTGGCAACAGACAACTTGCAACCGTGTGACGATCTTGTATGTAATAATACAAAACACTTAGTCGATGATGCCCGACAGCAGCATTGCGGCGATCAGAGAGGTTACTAAAGTCGGGTCCGTCTATGGTATCACCTTTTGTTGTGTTGAAGAAGGTATCAAAGAGAAACAAGAACAAAGAAGATAGTACGGGTACTGATAGACAGATAAAAAAGATCCGAGATTGGTATATCAACGAACACTCACTGGTAACCCATATGGATGCAAGGCTGCGGAAGCTTGGAAAAACGATGGCTGGTGAAGTTGGCCCATAATTTTGGTCGTCGTTGCTAGGCGACGACGGGTCCGGTTGGTTAAGTGATGATGTAAGGAAATTATGAATATTCATGCTTCCAAATTAATTTTATTTTCAAAACTGTTATTTTAAATATTTATCAAAACAACATGTATACGGTTGTATGATTAAGATGTATGAGCAGAGGAACCAAAGCGATCGTTGGAGCATTCTGCCACCCTATTTTCAAATGACCATAGTTGAGTGTGATGCGCTCTGGAGGTTGGAGGGTTATTTCAATGGGTCCTTGATTCCTATTCCACCAATTTCGGAAGTTGACGAGGTAAGTTATGTTTGAATGCCGAAATGTTTATATATATTACATTTAAAAATTAACTTTTTAATGCATGGATAGGTTTATGTTCCGTTGAATATTAGAAACGTGCATTGGCTTTTGGGGGTGTTCCACCTTCGCGATCGGACTCTTACAATTTATGACGGGTTCGTCATATCGTATATATGCCACTGTAGTCTATTGAATCCCTTTCTTACAATTTACATATGCCTACGTGTGTAGTCTATTGGAAAGTGTAACCATGGTGAAAGATAGAACGGAAGTCATTTACCACATCAATTTTGCCTTCGACATATGGCTACGCATCAACGGATACTATGCAGACGATGAGCCATTAAAGATGTCATTGTCGTTCAAAGTCCTTTACCCCAGCCAAGTCCCTCAACAATCAGGGAGTTTAGGAGATTGTCGTGTTTGGGTTTGCATTTTCATGGAAAGGTTGATCAACAAGCAACCCGTATATCGAGAAGAAAACACCGCTACGGCTGCTTACCAAATGAGGCAAAGGTAGGCAATAATGTTCTACGATAGTCTCTTACCCGAAAACTTTGATCTCGTCAGTAGTTGCCAGTCATTTGAAAATGATGTTGATGAACAAGTTGTATAACCGTGAACAATATGACACTTTAGTTTTTATATATTATTGTGGGTTATGGTATAAAATGTTTATTGTGATAAAAGGTATTATCACATTGAACATTTGCATTCATACCCCAACACACAAGGACAATTGGATGGCTTTTATTGAGTTTTTTGTTTTTGTTTGCATTACAATATTACATTTCAGTCTTATATGCTTGAAGAAAAAATGGCATTGGATCGGCCCAATTCTGATTCGGGTTAATGACAAGGTTATCCCAGCAACAGGTTTTTGGAGCCCATTTTAATGCAAGTTTTGTTTTTGTTTGCATTACAAAAAAAATTTGGTCTCATATGCTTCAAGAAAAAATGGCATTGGGCCGGCCCAATTCTGATTCGGGTTAACGAGAAGGGGGTGTTAAAATGACAGTTTAATGTGCCTTGTCCTTTTATATTTTTCTTATATTGTTCTAATAAGTGGTTTTTTGGTTTTTGGTGAGGTTGCTTTGGGTCTGCTATATTTGGGCCGCTCCTTTTAGTCGCTTGCCTCTCTCTCGTTTGGGCTTCTCCAGCTAAGGTCCAGCTATATTTGGGCCGCTCCTATCATGATATTATTCCTAAATAACTATAAATTTATGCAAAACAGACATGAGAATATTCTATTAACATAAACTAAGATGATAATTGACTAATTGATTATATCTATTAATTTCTAACATTTTGAGGAACAGTGGGTTTTTTTTTGGGTTTTGAACTTTTCTTTTTTTTCTTTTTTTTCTTTCTTTCCGTATACTAAAAATTCCTAAGATGGCTTTTTTTTGTTCTTTTTTTGTGTTTTGTTATTTCTTTCTTTTTTCTTTTTTTTACGGTAAACTTTAATATTTTTATTTTTAAGACTAGTTGTTATTATTTTCTCATTATTTTCTACAAAAAAAATTTAGTCTCATATGCTTCAAGAAAAAATGGCATTGGACCGGCCCAATTCTGATTCGGGTTAATGGGAAGGGGTGCAACATGCAGGTTTTTGGTGCAGCAACATGAACATAATTTTTTTAATAAACTAGTAGATATTACTAATCCAAAAAAGGTCCATTTCATACATATCTTAAATTTTTAAAACATGTTAACCAAACTAATACATAAAACAAAAATAGGTTAACATACGGGTGAACTTAGACATAATTGAGGAGCTATCTGAAGACTTATATATAAATCTTCATAATCTGCCAAACCGAGACGCGATCAAAGTCTTCCTGATACGTCAACAGGTAGTCCAGTAGTGCTTCCTCGATAACTTCGTCTTCAGATAGCTTCTTCTTCTTCTCGGCCTTGGACACGGCGTTTACTCTTACGTTAAACATGGAACATTTGCACCGAAGGTAGGCGCAACGGATCCTGATCTCATTCATGGCTCGTGTCGTCTCACGAACATGGCGACAAAACATGTGGAACACACTATTCCAAAACCCGTCATCCATAGTCGTATGTGTGCATGCATGTCGTGTTTCAACGTACGACATTGCAACCGCAATGTCTTCAATTTCGCTCCATGAACCGTTTTCCATTGTGTTTAGTGTTCTCAAAGGTTTTGTCAAGTTTTTTTATGGGTTTAGGAGATGGTATGAATGATAATAAAAGTGTGGGCTATATATATAGGCAAGAAGTAGAAGATTATTAAATGCTAATTTTAATTGTAACTTTAAGTTTATTAAAACAAGTCATTTGCCATTCCATCTTTTCAATTTCCTTTCTTTTGTCTTCTCCTATTCCATATTTATGAAATGAATTCCTTTGTTTTGTTAATGTGGACATGTATACACGGATATGTAAAAAAAAAGGAGGTGATATTCCATTTTTTTTATATATTTCACACTCAATCAACCATAAATGTAGGTCTCCTATCGAGTTACACATGTATGCTATCCACTATCATGAACTTCTTTTACAACCGGTTGCAACTTGAGAATAAGACAAACAACATTTTAATTTTTAAAATGTAAAAATATTAAATATTGACTCGACCGGATCGTTCTGGCAACCTTGGGTTGCAACCTTAAATGATTATTATAATAAATTGTTATCCACATGTTTCAATATAAAATTATATTTTTACTATTTCTAACATCTATACATATAATAAAAGAAACCTCTTTGGGGACACGTGTCAATCAACGAGGCTATCAAAATTTGGGTTTTTATAAATATTATTTAAGTGTGATAATATCTTTTGTTCAATATTTGAATAATTCATGGTTGTTTGTTGCCTAATGATTTAAAGATAATTTAATCCATTAAAATTTTTAAATCTTCAATTCAAATTTTATCTAACATTGGTGTTGGGTTTTGAATTATTTTTTCGATATTAGGATAAACGATTCAACTGACAAGCGATTGGATCGACACTTTATTTGAAGAAATCTTCATTGGAAATGAATTGTGTCAATGTGGTCAACAAAATCAATTCTCAATTTTTTTATTTCTAATTTTAATATCCTTCCTTTTGTTTAATTTATTCTACCGTATATTATGTTAATTTACTTACTCTTTATTAATTTTTGAGTAAATTGCCATTTTAGTCTCTGAGGTTTGGTCTAAATTGTCATTTTAGTCTTAATAGTTTTTTTTCTCCTCGGGGTCCCTGACTTTTTCATTTTCTTTTCATTTTGATCACATTGCCTAACTCGGTCTAAGAATCTGGTTATAACCAGGTGTATTTTTTGCATAACTGTTTTGTAGTGATAACCAGGGGTAGTTTTACAACATAATTTATAAACCTCATAATAATTTAATGGCAAAAATACACCTGATTATAACCTGGTTTTTAGACTAAGTTAGTCAATGTGATCAAAATGACAAGAAAAAGGAAAAGTCATGGACACAGAGGAGCAAAAAAAATCTATTTGGACTAAAATGACAATTTGGACAAAAACTCAGGGACTAAAATGGCAATTTGCTCTTAATTTTTCAACGACGAATGATATAATAACTTTACTTCTAAATTACACCAAATTAAATAGATCCTAATCTATCCATACTATTATGTTGATTCACTCTCTTTATTAATTTTTTCAATGGCGAATGTTACTTTTTGTGTTTACAGATACGTATAGTGCATTCATAAGTTCCCATATCTTTTAAAAAACTTAAGCATATTAAGTATAGGTACTTGGTGTCTTTATAGATAGATATATTTTTCGTATAACTAAGTTTTTTCATTAGCCATTTTGGAACAGAATGCTTCCCTATAACGAAATCGTTTGTTTTTTATGCTATAACTTTTTCTTATTACCACGAAAACCAAACTTTGTATTAATATATTATCATTAGTTTTTTTTATAATATATAACTTTTTTTTTCTTATTTGGTACATAAAATTTTGAGCAGCAATAGGCGATATTTGAGGTAACTATCTTTCATTTTTTGTTTCTAACTCGGTTACTTAAATTTGATATGAGTTTGTTACTTGTGATATGTGGTTTTTATAGGATAGTTATTTGATATGAACTTTTGGTTTTTAGCAATTTTAGTTCTTTGTTCTTTAAACTTGAATTTTTGGGTTAATGCTAATGGAAATTCGATATGAAATTGGGTCTTTATTATGATCCGTGACCCGACGTGGCCCGAAAATTTAAACATTTGGTTTTGAAAATTTAATTACCCGAAAAAGTGAACCTATAGGAAAAAATCATGGATCCGCCGCTGATAAAATTAGGTTTATTCAACCCGTGTAATACATAGGGTTTTAAAAAAATAACTTTTTTTATTATTTACTATACAAAATTACATTTATTTAACCCATGTATTACACAAGATTTTTAAAGATATAACTCTTTTTATTATTTGGTATATAAATTACATTTGTTAAATCCATACAATACACGAGCTTTTTAAGGATATATTATTTTTATTATTTAGTATATAAAATTACATTTAATAAACCCGTGTAATACACGGGGTTCTAACCTAGTGTTTTATATAATAAATAATATTTATAATTCATATTTATTTATTAAAATATTTGTTTAGATTGGGTTGTGAATGTGAGAGAAAAGTTGGGTTGGGTTGGGTTGTGTATGTGGAAGAGAGAGAAATTGTTTTTTTAATGAAATGTTGGGTTGGGTTGTCATAGTGGATACAGATTTATTTAAAGAAATTGTTTTTTTAATAAAATGTTGGGTTGGGTTGGGTTGGGTTGGGTTGGGTTGGGTTGTGATAGTGGATACAGAGTTATTTAAAGAAGTTGATTTTTTAATGAAATGTTTGGTTGGGTTGGGTTGTGATAGTGGATACAGATTTACATATAAAGTGAAATATATTAAGTGTTCAAAAAACAATATTAATAATAATTGATACAGATTTATTTAAAAAAAATGGAGGAGGTAGGTGGATCTTATTATTGGTCTATAAATATGGACAATTGGTGGGAATTTCTTCATACCACAATATATCACAATAATGTCGTCAAAATGAATGCGTCAATCAAGCATTCCAGATTGTGTAGAGAACACTGTATGGCTTAATCAGAATGACCAATCTGTTTATTGGTCACAAAATGTTCTTGAGTTCTACTACGACGGTGATAGCCAATTTTGCTATTCAACTTATATGGGGCAAACGCCGTTAGACAGAGAGTGGTGGGGTGGAGTACTAGGCTATTGTGGAAATGGTTTTATGCAAGAAACGGTAATTTGATTATTTTACATAATTTATTATTTTTATTATTTATAATTTCTAAATATGATGATTTTAAAAATTTTATAGCATGTCCGTGCATGGTGTAACAAGCTGATACAAGATAGAGAAACTAGAAAATCGTCGAGGGACATCTTCATCAGATACTGTTCGTTGGACCACTCTCCCCCCAAATTTTATAAACCTTCTGGCGGAACAGGATCAAGATGCTTACGGATACGCAATGTTGTAGAAGGCGCAAGGCGCTAGTCGGGCGGTGAGGTACCGCCTAGGGATTAATCGGGATTAATAGGGATTAATCGGGATTAATCGGATTGGACTTTTTAAGTATAATTTTACAAATATTTTTATATATATAGATAACTTTATACTTTTTATTAATAAATTTACAAGTTTAGGAGATAACTTTATACTTTTTATTAATAAATTTAAAAGTTTAGGAACCATATGTAAACTAGTGAAAGATAGATGGGGTTAAATGTTAAAATACCTAAAATTAAATGTTGAAATATGTTTATAAGTAATATTTGGGCTGTAAAACAATGGGCCAGATTCAAAAATGGGTCAAATTTTGTGTTTAATGGGCTGTAAAACATGGACCGATTAGTCCGATTTTGACCGCCTGGGACCGATTTTGACCCATTTTGACCGCCTAAGACCGATTTTGACCATGTCCGTCTAATTGGACCGACTAGCTAAAAATTAGTCAGTAACTCACCGCCTAGCGCCTAGGCGCCGATTAATCGGCCGCCTAGGCCGATTTCTGCAACATTGCGGATACGCTACTGGCGATGTAGGACTATACCCTGCCTTTTGGAAAGTGGATACGGTAAAAAAAAAGTTTTACAGTGTAAGAATGACCAACATAGATATGCACTCACTAAATATTTACCGTATCTCCTTTTCAGGTTTACATACCAGTATCGCAAGACAAAGAAGTCTGGATAATCTTAAAGATAGATATGCACTCACTAAATATTACCGTTTATTTTACTAATAATTGTGATGCACTTAATTGCGGGGAACAATTCTGCGTTCACAGAAGGATACACCAAACTCTAGTAGAATTCGAGAGTCTCTTCTTATGGTTCCTCGGTCGTATACAGTATTGGGAAAACGCTGGACTAAGGGAGGCTGATGCGTTGGAGTACACCGGGGATGTTGTCTGCCCTACATCCGAACAACGGGTTGGTCGAAATTCGGGTGTGATATTGTGTATGTTACTGCAAAATCTTGTGCAAAACAGTGTACTTCCAAACTGGCAGGAAGGAAACATGCAAGATGCCTGTATGAGATATAGAAGATTTATGGCAGATCAACTCTATTCTGTACGTTTCACACCCCATTAATAATTTACTTAATAAATAATGCCTAGAGTAGTTTACATTAACATGCTTAATTATCTTCTATTAATAATATGTTGTGAAATTAATAAATTGAATTGAAATTTTTGTTAATTCTTTATTGAGTGAAATTATCTTCTATTTTTTTTTCAAGTAAAAAGAGAATGATAATGGACACATAACTCGAATAGTTAACTTCACTGTTAAAAAAATGAATAAAGACTTTTTTCTAAATATAAATATGGGGCTGTTAATATATCTTAAATAGGATATACATTTGGCTTAAATTTATACAAAAAAACTTATTTAATCATCATCCAAATTGTACGAGGGGTATGTATTTTGAATTACGTAATCCTGAAATTCTCAGGCTTCAACTTGGACGGGTGTGGGTTGTGGCTTAGAGACGCGGCGAAAAGAAATCTTTGTTTTGGGCGGTTGTAAACAGCTCGCACGAGAATGCCCATACGTTTTGCACTTACCGCAGTATATGGGAGTGGGGTCCTCTCCTAGCGATAGGATTCGTTTGTTTTCTTTAGGACGTCCAGCTTGTCGTTTCGTAATAAGCGGTGGTTGCAGATTGACCAGTCCATCGGGTACTTCCCACTCCGATTTATGAGGGAGTGGATTTATCTGCTCCTCATACGTGGATTTATAAACTTCATTAGTGTAACATGACATCGCATAATGAGTACAATCGGGTTCACCTAAAAATCTAGATATTGCAATAACGTGCCCGCAAGGTAACCCAGATACTTGCCAAACCCGACAACTGCATTTTCCATTAGAGAAGTCAACTAAACCTCTCTTTCCACCGTCATCAACGTCAAAACTGTTCAGACCAATTCCAGCAACCATCCACGAATGAGGAACCATCAACTTTGCCTTGAATATTTTTTTGAGCCCACGTTGTAAGCAAGTGTTCGCCTTGAATTCCCTCGTTCCGGCGATCATAGAACCATTTTTGGACAGACTGTCGAAAAAATTCTATGAGTTGGGTTATTGGAATTTTTCGGGCATGTTTTGATAAAGCATTCATAGATTCAGCGCTGTTAGATGTCATGTAATGATATCTTTTGGCTGGACAATGTGCTCTTGACCATTTGTCAAACTCAATTTCTATAAGAATGTTTCGTAATCTTGGAACAGCGGCACATAGCGCGTCGAATGATTCTTGAAAATCGGATATCCTGTAAGATTTGCAAGCCTTCCACCAAAGACTCTCGTAAACCTTTTTTTTAAGGTAAACGAAGGTTGACCATCAAATGACGACAACATAACCCGTGAAAGCTTCTTGGAAACACAACTCGTACGGCTAATTGTATAGAAGCTGCCCGGTTAGAAATGATTGCCAAATCTGGATGGTCGCCGATGCATTCTTTCAGTTTTGAAAGGAACCACGTCCATGACTCACCGTCTTCAGATTTACCAATACCATAACCAATAGGCAAAATCTGATTGTTTCCGTCCATGCCAACAGCCAAAAACATTGTTCCTTTAAATTCACCCTTCAAGTGGGCCGCATCTATGATAATAAGCGGTCTTAAATTTCTGAGAAAGCTCTGAATCTGAAAGCAATACGATATTGTTAAATTTTTGTGGTAAAATTTATTTATTTATATTTTAGTGTAACATTTAATATAGTGTTTGCTTACCACCGCACCTATGACGACAAATAACATTTCAAAATGACTTTCAGAATCAGTGCGTATGTGTGTCACTGTTCCTGGATTAGCCTTCTCCAAGTTATAACAATAGACAAGAAGTTCGGCAAAAGAACTTGACGAACTACCTTGCAAAAGTTCTAATGCGTTACATTTCCCACGCCATGCTTGCATGTATGATAAACTGACTTTTTCTTTAATTCTAAAATCCTTTACAATTTCTGTGGAACGGTATATCGGTCTACAATCTTTGAATTGTTCTTTTAATAAGCTACCCACCACCATTGGGTTTGCTTGACGCATATGTGGATATGTTTGCATCTTAGAACATGTATGTTTGTTGTTAAAATGTTTAACGTAAAAAACATCACAAGATTCCTGACTAGCTGCCTTGAAATTCCACTGGCAATTCTCATCAATACAAGATACTTCGTAACGAGTTTTGGATGATCTGTCTACTTTATACGAAAAACTTTTGGAAAGACACATTTTTCCTAATTCTATTTTCATTTCTTGCTTGTTACGGAAAATATAACCTATGTAAAACTGGTTTTATTTTCAAGAGGACAATTAACATTATCAGTAACTCCGGATTTATCTGTTGCGTTACATTCATCTTCAGGAAAAACATGTACGTTAAGATCGGGACATTTAAAATAATTGGAAGAACCCAAAGATGAACCAACACCAAGTTCTTGAACCACATATAATTTAAACAACTCATGAGGGTTTCTTTCTGCAATATTGAAAAAAAGTAAGATCGGAATCATCAATTATATCAATGGGATCGCTAAAACTTGACATTTTGTAAGATAAACGTGTGATGTTTTGAAGACCTGTTGACTCACTAAGATTTTTTAAAAACGTGTTATAAGAAATTGTAGTAGAAGTTTCAAAACCACGTCTAAGTGAATCTGGTTGGAGCACATACTCAAGACTCTCGTCAACGACTTCCCACTTGCCACCACAGTAAACGACAAATCTGACTGCCATATCAATAGAGAAAAAAAATATGAAGATAGATATTTTTTGTAAAAATTTGGAGATCAAATTTTGTAAAATGTTTTCAGTAATGGTACCTACAATCTAAAAAACGGGTAATACATAAAATAAATAAAAACGAAAACTCATTTTTTCTCTAAAGCGTCTCGAGACTCCTCACAATGCGTCTGACTGTACTAAAGAGTCAAATGTGTACTTTTCTTATTACCGACGCATTACATGCGTCTGAACAGGTCTTCGGTTGACGCATGCGTCACACAACTCAGCTTCTCAAAGTGACACGTGTAGCGTCTCATGACTGATGTGTGATTTTTGCAATTAATTTTTTATGACCAAGTTTTAAAAGTGGGACTCGCTAACTACACACAACGGCAAGTGAACCGGACGTGAAAGTAGTATGACTAGCAAGACCGAGTATCGAACCGTGGACTCTAGACTGACACTTATAATAATTAACCCTAATCACAATTCTAGTCCTAAATTGATTTTTAGAATTTGGTTTTTATTTTAGAATTAATTAAATAATATTTTAACTAAATTAACTAAACTAAACTAACGAACACGAAGGCAACTAAGATTGTGAACTCAACCAGGAGAGATGAACAAACCACTTAGGTAGGAATCACTAATGACACGTGAAGACAACAATTTGACAAATGATTTAGGTTTCGGTTTCTAACTGACTACTCTCTTGTGAAAGAGAATAAATCCTATAGTAATAAGGTAACAAGGAAAGTGATCCACTAACTCAAGAACCTAAAAACCGACCAATAAAAACAACCAAAACGTGTGATGGAGTGCTATAAGGAAACAAGCCTAATTAAAGGTCCTAAATCCCACAAATATTAAATTGCAAAGGATTACCCTTAACCAACCCTCTAGATGTGAAGCAAGCTATAAGATGAAACACCAAAATCCTAGGACTAACTGACGCACGAATAAGCAGACGAGCCCCGAGTTATCGGGTGCTCAAAACTACCAAACAATGCACAGGATTACCTGGCAACTTCTAATTATCTTTCGAATCAAAGAAGATGGGTGCACACTAATGTCTAGCTGATTTTAAATTGATTTTATGTTATGACTTGTTACCAAGTTCAAACAATTAGATTGAGAATCGCGAATAAACAACCTAAAAGCGAGTGTTAACACAAATAGTGGTGACTTATTCCTACCAAAAGCATTAAACTCATCAACCAAATCAATAAATTCAGCAAAACAATAGCATACACAATCAATTCTAGCAACAACTTATAACCAATTTACTCCAAAACGTTGTCAAAATCATATAGTCAAAATAACCGTCAAACACGCATCATTAGATCATCCAAACCTAAGTGGCTTTAAAAGTTTTAGCCTCTAAACATTGTCTCAGATTCAAAACAAAGTCTAAAAAACAAGAACATGTTCATAATTGTCTAAAAAAATAAATTGAAACGAGAAACGTTACGGGTTGCAATCTTCAATCACAAACCACACCCTTCGATCTTTGAATCCAAAAGCTTGCTTGTATGCACCTGTACGAATTTGGTGGTTTGCTTCTTGTTTGCGTCTGATGTTGTTCCTCTCCTACTGCTGCCGTATATATATATTTTTTTATATCCTCCTCGTTAATTAGTAGGTACTGCCCCTATTTTATTCCTATCCAACTTGCGACCCAATTTGCATCCCCTGGATCCATGAAATTTAGTGGCCCATTCACTAATTGCCTTCAATTGCATTCCATCACCAACTCACTTCCTTGGATTATTATTTTTTTCCAAAAGCCTCGTTGAACAATCCCATATAGAGTATTTTGGAAGTGTAAGAACTCTATTCTATAATCTGCTCATGAAAAAAAATTGAATTGATTAGCTCATATATGATAATAATAAATCACATGATGCATGAACGTTACTAATTAACATCTCTTTAATTTTTTAGTTTAATTGAATCGTTTAAGCTCGTTTTTAATTCTTTTTTCGCGCCAGGACCTACAATTATACAATCTAATAAAATAGAAGCTAAAACTAATAAAAACTACTCTAAAACTATTTAAAAATATACAATTTACATAAGATAAATGTATGTGTTTTACAACACATCAATGACGCATAAGTAGAGGCGTCTCTGGACGCATAAGAAAACGTGTCAGGACGCATCCGAAATCTGACAAGGGAAGCGTCTTTAAACGCATTAGAAGAGTCCTAAGATGCATTAAAATCTGACACGGGAGACGCATAAGAAGCAGCCACAGACGCATCCAAAAGCTGACAAGGGAAGCGTCTTTGGACGCATTAGAAGAGTCTGAAGAGGCATCCAAAAGTTGACACGTGATACCTTGGCGGACGCTTCCAAAGACTCTCAAAGACGCATCGAACATTGGACCCAGCCAGACACATCACACTAAGCCAGACGCAAGCTAAAGTGGATGCGTCTCGTAGACGCCTTGGAAGCGTCTTAACTTTTGAAACCCAATCATTTAGACACGTGTCGCTTGATTATTGGCTGACACATCTTTCACCCCTGCAGACGCATAAGGTCCCTCGTAATCTGTGATGCGCTGCTCCAAGGACGCGTGAAGTGGCTATTTTCGTAAGTCAACGGTTTTCTTGGCTATTTTTGTAATTTTCTCTTTGATTAAATATATTGACTATTGTCTTCAATTTTTATGCTTCTCAAGTAAAATCCCCACCAAAGGTTTCTGACTCGTGAATATCCTTTTATGGATTATATTGTAGTATTTTCAATTTACGCGTGCAATGTGTGTTTTATATATGTTATTACATATTTATGAATTATACCATTTTCGTTGTTCAACTCATGTATATACGAGTCTATAACCTAAATAATATTATTAATATTGGTTCGGGTTAAAACAAAATCTAACCAAATATGGGTTCATGATCAGATGGTTACTGTCTAAATGAGTCGTTTTTTAAATGTATTGAGTTTGTTTCGGGTCAAAACAAATCTGAACAAATATGGGTTCATGATCACATGGTGATGGTTTGTTTTAAAGAGTAGTAATTTGGTTCGGGTCATCGCAAGTCAATTCATCTTTTTTATGTCGGCAGAACATTGTGTGAGTGTTGATAGTGTCGACGTTGAGCATGCTTGGTGTAATATCAACAAAATCGCTCACATGGAGATTAATTAAAGCTTGGTTGCATGTGAACTTTAAAAGTGTTGTGATGTTAGTTAAATAATATAATTTACTTTAAGACCACCTGTGTAACACACGGGTATTTAATCCGTGTAACCCGTCTTCTCTCATGGTCAATTGTATGTTGCTTTATCAAGGGTAAAAACACGAGATGAAGTCAAACTAATAATACTTGACAACAACGGCAAACCTACAGATAAAATAACTAATGTGGTTTATAAAGAGATTTTCAACGAATTGTGATCGTTGCATATTCATGTATTTCAATTTGTCGTTGTACTCTAATATATTCGTTTGTGTTTTAACGTGTATAAAATCATAATATTTATGCTAACGGTAATAATAAAGATATTTTCTTTTAGCAACCCGTGAAATTCACGGGTTCTTAAACTAGTCTATACTATATTATAATGTATAAGGGAAGGACATTTTAAGATGTTTAAAAGTTAAACTTTTTTTAGTTTTAGGCATAAGGTATGACCCAAAATTGAGGGTATATTATTCTTTTATACACTAATTACATTTTAATCCCCTCATTTTGGTTACACTTTAATTTCTTCGTCTTTAATCGGATTATGGATAATTAGTTGTATTTACATTTTATCCCCTTATAAAAAAACTAACTAACCCACGATTTTTAACGGCTATTACTTCTTCGTATGTTAATGGTATTTTTAAAAAAATACAACAAAAAAACAAGTATTTTATTCTCTTTAGTTTAAGTATAGTATAACTATAGTATTTTTAATTAAAAAGATGATATGCTACATGATTAAAAGTGTCTAGAAGTTAGCAATAAGTGAATCGTTAACGTAAACATACAAAATCGAGCCGAAATCAACCAAGAACTGAATTAACTGAAAACCGAATTAACCAAAAATCAGTTATCAGTTTTTTTGTAGCCTCGTTTAACCAAAATTAAGCGAACCGAACCGATTATTAATATTTTGATATATTTCTAGCTTTTATACCTACCGTTCATGTATTTCATATTTTATACATCAATTTCATTTCATGTATTTATATTTCTATTTCATGTATTTATACCTCAAATTTATTTATTTCTAGGCAAAAGTTTTAGCTAAAGTTTGATTTTGGTTATTAACTGAACCAAAAACCGTCAATCTAATTAATAAACCGAATTGATGAACCGAAAATCAATTAGTTAATAAAATAGACTAACCGATGACTTTAGTTTCGTTTTCGGTTAAGGATGATAACTAAACCGACCGAGACACCGGAAGCCACATGGCGTGGACACTTTGGTACGCATCTATTATATATAATAAATGTGTTAATTTTTGCTGATGTGTCAAGCTAGGAGGCCTATAAATTTTGCTTTTTGGCGGGAAAATCCCGTCCACTTTTCTTTGGACGCGGGATCCGGATTAATTCGGGTCGGAATATGGGTCAAGCATGATGGATAATGGATCCTTTATATTTCATTTTTCCTCATTCTTCTTTCACAACCCTAAAGAAACATAGTTGAAGAAACACTAGATCGGTCGCACAAGTTGTTCCTCTCCTAATCAAGGCGATTCTCCATCTTCACTTCGTCATCCCTTCATCATCTTCAATTTATGACTTCTGTGTTGAACTCACACTCAATGGCGGCCAGAAACACACTCCTCATGTACCGGCGTGACACCAGTTCTTCAATCTTTATGCGCTCAAAACCCTAGCATAATCGTTCTTCAATCTTCCCCTGCTCAAAACCCCAGCATAATCGGAGGACTGCTATTTCGGTGCCTTTTCTTTGTTATACCTCATATTGGAGAATTTCAATTGAAATTAATCTGGTGCTTTTGAATCCTATTTCCGTTGGTAAGAATTTCTGTTTTGATCTTCGAATTCAGTTATCACGATATTGATTATGGTTTGACTTTTTTCTCAAAACTAATATTTTGAATTATTCTTGAAACCATTTTTATAGCCATTGAGAAACAGCTTCAAAATCCCATAGGTAATGGTTCCCGTTTGTAAAGATCTCATCTATATCTTTAGTTACAGAAGCCATTAAATATTACTGTTTTTTATATAACTTTTGATACAGGTGAATGCAATGTTGTTGATGCTAAACATAGTTTTTGGAAGTGGAAGTCTTTTCCAGAATGTTGAACTTGATATAAATTATTCAGCTAATTGATATATTTTTTTCATGTTTATAGTTTTCTATTTACATGGGTGTGTGCGGGAGTTTTGACATGGAGTGGCACGTATGTCAAATCGAGAAAAACTTTAGACATTTGTCGTACCGATAGTTCTGGACTTATACATGGAGCACCATGGTGAACCTTTTTTAAATTTTGATTTAGAACAATGCACCATGTTATATTGCATCTCTATGTGATATTGTCTCACTAAATCACTATGTACAGGATATATGTTCCTTATCCATTTCAGTGGGGCACCCCAACTTTTGATGTAATAGAAGTATTCATGATGGTAGTTGCTTCATTCATCTCTACCATTTAGGTTAATTTCTTTTCTTATCTTTACTCAATAGCATGTAATTAAAGCATTACTATTAAACAGACTTTTACCGACGAATTATTTTATGCGCAGTCCACTGGTTCGTTTCTCACAACAGCAAGATATGGGAGCGCGACTCCTGTGTCACCTTCTGTTTTAAGTCGTGGTATCGGGTGGCTGGTATGTTGTAACTGAAACTATATGTTTGCATATGTTCTATTAGTTTTTTATACATTTTTATTCAAGAAAACATATTATTTATGTAGGGATTTGGGACTTTCATTGGTAGCATGTGTGGTACGGTAACCGGATTTGCTGCATCAGTGTAACGACCTTTATTTAACGTTGTTTTTAACGATTATATGATATCGAATACGTATTTTTACGAATATGGTGATTTGTAGGGAAAACTCTGGTGCATTGGCATTAACTAAAGTTGGAAGTCAACGCGTGATTCAAATATCAGCTGCTTTCATGCTCTTCTTTTCAGTCTTTGGTAAAAAGTCTCGCCTTGTCTTGTATCTTCTTTCGAGAGGGAGTTCATTTATGTTCAATTAAATTGAAAAGGTGGAAGCTGGTAATAACTTTTGTTACTTTCAGTTGTTACAATCACACTTCTTTTATGCTATTGCTTATAGAAATTGGCTTTTTTATTACTAAGTCAATTTTTGGTGGTGGAATGCATTTAACGGCTTCAAACAACTTGTATGTTGATCGGTTAATAACACCATCTTTTTTTACGTATTAGGGGAAACCTAGCTTATAGTAATGGTGATTTGGCTAAAGAAGAAGATTGTTATATACAAGGGTTAAACTTTGTTTCAGAATACGAGAACTCTACAAGCTGCATTAGAGCTTTGATGTTGTGCTATAGTAATGATGCAGCAGCGAAGACGTCTCTTGGAAGGATAAAAAAAAGCATTAGAAGATTGTCTCGTGGCTGCCACTATAGATCCCAACTTTCTTAAGGTTCAAGTTTGGGTTGCACAGTAAGTCTAACTTTCTTTATAGATAACTAAACACACGCACGCATGCACATGCTGCATTCCATTTTACTAGAAAGTGTTGGATTGTATTTGTAAAATAAGTTTCAGTTCTGTTTTTAGCTTGACTTATTAGTTCGTTTTTTGTTTGGTATGTTACTATTAGTTTCTTTTTGCAGGATGTCTAGAAGACGTTTCCTGGTGCATTGTGCTTAGGAGGTTCAATGGAAGCAATTAGGCGTTTTGTATGTGGGCATGGTGTGACTTTAATTTATGTAACTAATTATTTTATTGGTTTATGATACAAAAGCACTTTGTTTTGGTGGTGAACATAGAGGCTAAATGATTGGATTCTATTCTTCAAACGGGTCAATATGGTGAACAGAGTGTTCGAGTGTCTATATTAACAGGTAATTTTCTTTATAATTGAAATGAGATATTATTGAATATTGACGATGGAATAATTAAAGCATTTATAACTTTATATACAAACGGGTCAATATGGGCAGTATTAGTTTGATAAATACGTAAGATATAACCGTTTTTTTACAAGTAAAAAACGGCCAGAAAACAGCAGAAATGCTGCAGAACGCTTCAATTTTTTAAAGGTTTTTATGTTGAAAACACATGCAGTTACTTTCTTTTAACTTGATTAGGTTCTTTGAATTTACTCATGTTAGTGAATAATTTAGAGAAAAGTGAAGTTACTTCTAAACCATAATAAAAATTGTTTTGTAAATTGGCCTATCTTGGGGTTGGTATAGGTACACTATTTAAAAAAAATCGATATATATATATATATATATATATATATATATATATATATATATATATATATGTGTGTGTGTGTGTGTGTGTGTGTGTGTGTGTGTGTGTTTGTTTGTGTGTGTTAATTTATAAAAAAAAAAACACATGTGCCCCTCGAAATTATGGGCCTTATGCGGTGGTCCTCCCCATACACCCTCTTCACCGCCTTTGAGTTTATTATGCTAATTATATAGTGATAATTCTGTAATGATCCTTTGATATCTTAACTGTTACTTATTTAACATGGAATATATGTTAATGGTGATAAATATTTAGATGTAAATGTAAAATTGGGGTAAAAAAGTTGTTGAGGAAAAGAGGAATGTTGTATCATGTATCAATAAAGACACAACTGAAAAGAGGAATGTTGTATATGGCTACGTAAGCAAAGGATACAAAATTTGACTGCTATAACAATTTATGTTTTATGCACTGATAAACGAATTAAATTCAGTACTCTTAGATCATAATAGCAACCCGATATGGATAAGCCACTAAACACGTATATGATTTATCATTGTATTGTGTCATAAAGGTTGAGTTCAATGGGTTAAATGAAAGGGCTGGAGATACATGTGTGTTTTTATAATTTTACATATGGGTTAAATTACTAAAGCATTTGGCACTTAATTATTTAAAAAAAAAATTGTAGAGGTGAAGGATTTTCAAGGTGACAGAAAGAACGCTGAAACAATAGTGAGAAATGTGTTGGATCCTTAGAACAATGCGAATAGCGAGGCAGTGGACAGTACTGGTAGAATTATATTACATAAGGTGTAGAAAACTCGGTTGAAAAATTGGTCTTTTATCTTCTTTAGGTCATGATGGTATAGAAAAATCAATGAGGAAAAGAAAGAAGAAAAGTCTAACCACAAGTATGGATCCTAATAATGAAGTGACTGTTCGAAATGAGGATCCAATTTATGGGGTTGAAAAAAAGTGAATATGAGCATGTCAATAAAAGAAATGCCATAAGGTTCAAGTCCTGAGAAAAATAGAGATGATTGTGTCATCCATGGAGATGATGATGTCATCACTAGAAGGTCTGATCAACCTAATGCAGCTAATCGGTATGGATTCTTTATACGTATAACTTTTAAAAACATGTCTTTTTATTTATTTAACGGCATAATTCGATTAATGTAAATTAATTTTTCCTACCCAGGAAGTTCCCGGGTGATAACCTAGAAAAATATCTGGGATATCATCCTTTCATAATCCCCTCTCTTTGTACCACATTCGATTAAGGTAAATTAATTGTCCAGAGAATGGCGAGACGGGTTATCATCCTTTCATCTTGGTCTGAATCATTCTACATACATAGAAAAATATCTGTTGACATTCAGAAAATTATATGGTAATTGTTACCATTGATAAATTGCATTGTTTGCATATATTATTATATACGATTCGATTCACATTGAATCATTGTATAAATATCCTCAAAAATTTTATAAAAAAAACCCTTGTAATAAAATTAATAAAATATTAATATCCTTAAAATAGAGGTGAGTGTCTTTACAATACTGCTGGTTATTGTGATATTGTTTACAATTTCACTTTAAAGCGTTTAACCCTTGGAGAAGTATTTGATTGTTACGATGATGGCTAAAGTTGGAAAAAAAACTTAACTATATGCTAACAGTTGTACAACTAAAAAGGCTTTAGAGTACTTTTCTACGCTTATTTCTTAACTGAGACTATATATTTTATCGTTTAGCAGTAGTGGATTAGATTAGATGTATTAGGTAATTCTTTGTGAATTTGCAAAAAGTATATTAGATTAGATAATTCTGTGTGAATTTCTAAATCATATTAATGCAAATTTATACCAAGTTCCCATTTTAGGTTGTATTTTATTTGTGGTTTGTGTTTATGTTAATAATCAATGTTTTATAATAATATTATACTGGAGCTTAATAGGTTATAAGCACCGAAAAGATATTACTTCGTACAACTTCTGTCATGGTTAACTCATTTCCATTTTAGAGACTAATGTGGTAAGTCTTACAGGGTTTGGATTTTTTTTATTTATGAAATGATTATTTTAAAAAAGTATGTGTAGGTGTAATATTATATCATTTGTTTTTAAAGTTTAAAGTCAATGATTGGAGTTATTTTTAGATTTTGGTTATATTATTTAATTCTTTGGATCGTGAGAATTTCATCTTCATGTTTTTTATATATTTAAATGTTATTGTCTTGCTCTATGGATTATCAACACCATACATAACTAAATCTATTCCTACTTTAATGGGTTCAGCATTGGTACCACATAGTATCGACACCAATGTTTTGGCAATTCGAAGGATATGCATCTTCAAATGGACTCGACTATCTTTAAAATGTGTTCTTTTACTATGTAATATATTGTATTAGATGAACTTCATGTTGTTTTGTTGGATTAGATATGAAAAAACTTCTTTACTTGCAAAAAAAACCCATTTTAATAATCACCAGTTATCGCCTCATTCCTCTCAACATGAACCCTAATTTCACACATCATTCTCCCCTCTTTACATCTTCAAAAAGATATTAAATTTGTGTTTTCCATGAAATATAATATACCACTTTGATAGATTCAACTTCTGTAATCAATAGGTAAATTGGTTTTAAGAGGATTTGCCATATATTTCATGTGTTTATTTGAGTCTTTATGGCCGATTTGTATTAATTTGGGAAAAGTCTCTTAAGTTCTAAATTTATTAATTCTTATCCTCGAACAAATACCCTTTTCGTCATTGCTAAACTGACATGTACCTTAAACATCATTTGCTCATGTCATTGAACAGGCAATATGCATCCTTAAGTAAATTCGGGGCAAGTATCATGTGTTTTTAATTATCACGGCACCAGTCCGAGACACTTCTATGCTTATAGAATGCTCGAAAACAAAGTATGCACTTTGTCATTAACTTATCTAATACGTCACGCAATTTAAGTTTATTTTAATTATACAGTTGTGAGTATATAAGATTAACATTGAATTATTGAATATATATCCTCACAAATTTTATAAAAACACCCTTTTAATAAAATTAATAAAATATTAATATTCTTAAAATAGAGCGACCCGTGGGTACCACGGGGTATAACCTAGTTATAATATAGGTATGGAATTATTATTGATTATAAAAGTAGAATCATTTTTGTCTCATATTAAATTTGGATTGTTTTGGTGACTAATATTTAAAATAGAAAATACAACAAAAGAATCGCACCAAATGACAACAGAAACACCACCCACTACGGTCACCTCCGAAAATATACATTCTTTCTTTCTTTATTTCCTCCGGCCGGCCGGCCAGAATACCCATTTAAATACACCTCACTTTAATCTCTCTCTCTCTCTCTCAATCTAAAAATGGCTGCTTGTTCTTCTTTCTCAACCAAACTCCGGTTTGATTCCTCCACCAATCCCAGAATTCAGCCTTCCGATGTGGTGTTTCCGGCGAGTGTAGCTGTGAACCGGAAGAACTGGAGAAGAAGCGTGTTTCGTGGAATAGGTATTGTGCGCAGTGAAGCGGTGGCTGTTGATGATCGGAAAGTGGAGGGAGAGAGTGAGAAGAGGAGAGAGAAAGGTAGGGTTTTGAAAGTAGGGTTGATTTGCGGAGGACCATCTGCTGAGCGTGGGATATCGCTTAATTCTGCTAGATCAGTGCTTGATCATATTCAGGTTTTCATTTCATGTATTTTGGTCGTTTCGTTATTAAAAAAAAAAAAAAACCTTAAATTAAAAGTAAAAGTGGTAAAAAATTGAATCTTAAAAAAATAATATTAAAGTTGCTCTTCATAGCCCCATCAAAATTATTAAGTATATATATTAGGATGTAATGGGTGCTCGGTAATCACCACTCCACCTAACGGTAGAATCGAATATCAAATTTTTGAATTATTCGAATAATTTTTATTTTTCCCTGAATTTGAATTCGATGAAAAAATTAAAACCTACCCAATTTGATTCGAATAAAAAACCAAATTCATATTCGATTAAAAATTCGAATTCGAATAAATTCGATTTGATTCAGATTCTTCGAACAAATTATCAAAATGAAACATAAATTTTAAAACATCCATAAAACACATATCACATTAAAAAGTTCCAAATAAAGTACCATAAGTCTAACATTCAAAACGAGAAGTCGGGAATAATCACTCCACATTACAAGTTAATATTTTTACGATTAGAAATCTATTGATAGATTTGCTACTTAGGTTTTGGTTTTAGTTATGGGCAATGTAGTGGGTTTGGTAATGGGTAATTTTAATACTTGGAATAAATTCTGAAAATAATTTATAGTATATCCAATAAAAGTTATATATGTATTATATATAAAAATAATAAATAAAGATGTATAATTTTTATTCGAATTTCGAATCGAATTTGAAATTATAAATCCGTATTCGATTTACTTGACTCGAATTGGATCGAACTCGAATTCTTATAATCGAAACGAATTCTTGATATCGAATCGAATTCGAAACGAATTCTAAACACCACTCCACCCCAGCCAATTATACCCTGCCATGTCAACTCACATCTTAAGTCTCCATTAACGTAAGGGGTGCTCCCCTCATGGGGAGTAGTCCATTTTTTTTTTTAATTATTTCTGAAAATTATGCATTAATAATTAAAAATATTTTAAACAAAATAAAATTACATTTTTTAAGTTAAAAAAAGACATTACATTAAAGTAAACTATATAAAATTACGTTAAATTAAAAAAAAGACATTACAGGAAGCGAGTGTTCGACATTCTCTCTTCGTGATTGAATTGGTGGGCTCCTATATGCAAACGGGCCGAAATACGTTTTGCGCTTCCATGGAATATTCGTACTGGCTGGGTGCAACCATAGTTGGACCGTGTGGGTGTGAAAATAATTGTGGTGGATAATTAGGTTGGGGTTCGGTGTTGTAAAAAGTCGGTTGTGAAGCTTGGGAGTAAAAAAGTTGAGGTTGAGAGTGTGGTGAATACCCGAGTGGGGGTTTAAATGGTGTACTCAGACCGCTCGAACCGCCTCGCCTCGTTTGCGAGACACGTCCCCTCAGGTTCGAACCCGATCATCGACTAGTCGAACCTTTTTTCTTGGCATCACCTTTGTTTTGTTTATCCATGGTGTGTGTGTTTTTTAGTTTGGTTTTGAATTGATTTGTGAGAAAATGAAATGTGAAAGGTGGCATTTAAATAAAGAAAAGTAATTAATTTTTTTTAATAACAAACGGCTATATTGTCGTTGTAAATCTCCAACGGTCGACAAAAACAAACAATTGCCTTTGGTGACTACTCCCCGAGTTTGAGGGTTTACCGCATGATTAAAGGGGATGGCGACGTTGTTCCCGAGTGGTAACAGGGTCACCACACACCATCCCGAAGGCGCTCCACTCACCCTTATAACTGTCATGTTTTGTTGGTGATTTTAGAGTCTCCAATGTTAATAAACTATGATGGAACAATTATAGGGGACACTGGTGAAGTGGCTAAGGCCTTGGATATCATTAGGTCAGAGGGACCAAGTTTGGGCCTTGAGCTTAACATCAAGAAAACTGAGATTTTCTAGTCGTCGTGCAATGGGGTAAAGGCAAAGGAAGGTTTGTTTCCCTGTGGGATTGGGAGGCCAGAGTTGGGTGTGAAACTCCTCGGGGTGGGGGGGGGGGGGTGTTAGTCGGGACGCCGGTTATATCGGCAGTTTGGTTGTCAAAAGGGCTTCATGTGCGGTGGACCTTATGAGATGCCTACCTCGCTTGCGGGACGCTCAATGCGAGCTCCTTCTACTTCGCTCTTGTATGGGGTTGCTAAGTTGTTGTTTGGCCTTCGAACCTACCAACCCATGTTCGTTGAGGAAGTTGTATTTGTTTTCGACAAGGGTCTCCGGGATGCGATCGAGGACATTGCGTTGTGTGGGGTCCGTTTTTGGGGGATTTTCAATGGAGGTTGGCATCTTTATTGATATGTTTTGGGGGTTTAGGCCTAAATTTGGCTGAAAATGTATCCGTATACGTTTTCGTGGCTTCGAGAGCACAGATCTTGGAGTTTACAGGACCACATTCTGCGGGACAGTGGTATCGATGAGTTAGACGCCGATTATGGGTATGCGCTCGGTAGCTTGCACAAGTCCCTTGCGGACCTTGATCTTGGCGGGTTTGCTAATAAGGACACCGCCCCTCCAAAGGCTCAAAATACTTTGGCAAGTGCCCTTTGTAGTATAGCCGCCAGAGTTTGGGGGAGAAGTTTGACCTATCTCTGCACCAGAAAGCAATGTTAGAGTACCTTCGGGGTCCTCATGCTCAAGACTTCCTGACCGTCATCCCCATTGAAGGCCTAGGACAACACATGTCAGCGGTGGAGTATCCAGCCATCCTTAAATATCGGCTAATGATCCCTCTGTTTCTAGTCGATGAGCCTTGACCGGTTTGCCGTAAGGTTTGCTTGGATAACTTTGGGGAGCATGCAGTCCATTGTAAGGAGCTACCGGGTTTTAAATACAGACATGACTTAGTTAGAGATGTCCTATGTGATGTGCTTAAGCGGGCTGGGATCTCTGCAAATAAGGAGGCCCCTGTGAATTTCCTGACATACCCACTTTAAGGGAGGTCCTCTCTGCGGCTAGTGGATGTTCTTGTTTTCGGTTGGGCAGGAGGGAAACACGCTTGTGTGGACCTTACCGGAGTATCCCGTTTTGTGGGGCTCTGGGAAAACCGCTTCGTGGCTGGTCGAGCTATGTTGAAGGCAGAATCAGGGAAAGTTGGTAAGCATGAAAAAGCTTGTGCTAAGAATCAACATGTCTTCATTCCCTTTGCCTTTGATACCTTTGGTTCCCTTACTCCTGAAGCGGTTGGGTTTTTGGACAGAGTGCAGAGGGTCGTGCACAACAATTTCTTGACACCAAAGAACCGAAGTTTTATTTTCGGTAGAATTGGATTTGCTATTCAAAAGAGGGTTGCGGCGCAGCTTGTTGCCTGTTTGCCTGCCATCCTTATGTAGTTTTTCTATCGTTAATGAAAAAGCTTAAGACGAGATAAGAAATCGGAATAAACATTGATACGGGTTAGTGTCATCAATGTCATTTCGATTGCAGCTTGATACATTGTTACTAGTCAGCAGTGACAAATGAGATAATTAGTTAGTAGCAATTGCCAGGCAGAGTGGTTGTAACTTCAGGCAGTAGTTACTATGTTACTGTTGATGAAGTTTCTAGTGATATAACTGCAAACTGTCATACTCTTTCACGAAGAGTTGCGTGCGACATTTCACCCCAATTAGAAATATGAAACCCACAGTTTTCTTCTTAGGACAATTGACTCGGAATTAAACAATTTCATTGTTTTTTTAGTAGCTTCTAATGTTGAAGTTTAATGATATGTTGTGGCTGCATATTTACACTGATTAAGGTGTGTCTGTTCTTATATCAGGGGGATGACCTGCATGTAAGCTGCTATTACATTGATCCCAATCTCAATGCATATGCAATATCCTCTGCTCAGGTTTGTATTTCACTAATGACATAATAAGGGATTCTTAATGAATAGCATCAGTAGGTGGTTATGATGTCAGTGGGTAAATAGTATTTTAACTTCCCAATTATGCCTATTGCATTTGCAGGTTTATTCAAATACCCCTGCTGATTTTGATTTCAAACTTGAAAGGTAATTTGTCATTGAGGATTTGAATTTATTTATAGAGGTGGCAATATGACCCATTTACTTATGAATAGATACGTTTGGGTTATGCTTTATCTCTAAAACTCTAACATGTTAAAGGGGTAGAAATTGTTTTTTTTTTAAGATTAAAAGAATTTGGATCAAATGGGTTGATAGTCTCCCAAAGTTTTTCTATTCATTATAAAACTCCTAATTAACTATATTTAAAAAAAAATATTAATAAGTTATAAAAAATTTTGATCATATTTGGCACACTATTATATATTTACAAAAAAAGAATGTTACACCAAAACTGTTCCAGTTCAATCCAACCCTTCCATTTTGGATTATACCCTCCTAATCTATACCAAAAGTTACCATATTGACCCGTTACTCAACCCTCCCATTTTGCTACTGCTATTTTTATGTATTCAGTTTCTTACCCTTGTTTCTTTTGGGTACACTGAAATCTCTTATTACGTCTTCTGCCAGTGTAGCACAAGGTTTTGACACTTTGACCGAGTTTGCAGAACACCTAGCGGCATCTGTGGACATAGTTTTCCCCGTCATACATGGTCGTTTTGGCGAAGATGGTGGCATTCAGGTTAAAATCTCTGCCAATATATATTACCAAAAAGAAAATTAAAACTTATTGTAGTAATAATAAGATGTTTATGAGGTTTTTGCTTATTGTTGACTCTTCAGGAGCTTCTTGAAAAGTCAAATGTTCCATTTGTTGGAACAAGATCAAAAGAATGCCGTACAGCATTTGACAAGGTATGACTTTCATATTCTAGAAAAAATCAAATATTTTTTAAAGTTATTTCTTAGCACGCATTATTGTAATTAGTGCTCATTTTTCATTCTGTTGACTTTGGCAGTATGATGCCTCCTTGGAGCTTAAGAGACAAGGCTTTATAACCGTACCCAACTTTGTCTTACAGGTGATTACCTTAGCTTTTTTAGCTCTAAAAGTTATGTATTATATCAGTAATAAAATTGGTATGTTTGTGTGTATGCAAGCAGTTCTTCAATACATATTTACGGATTTTTTTTTAAACTTGATGCTGATTATTTGGTAGACATTAGCGATTTAATCTTAAATATCACATTAATGATTGTATTGATTTTGGTCTACATTTTTTTATTATTGTTTCAGGGGAGTGAATTGGATGAATCTGGTCTTTCAAGATGGTTCCATGACAATCAACTAGATGCTAATTCAGGAAAAGTTGTGGTAGTTATCATTCCCGAGTTATTATCATCAATCATGGGGAAAACATTAAAATTTTGATCATGCTGCATACCTAAGTTTTACTCACATGGTTTCAGGTAAAACCAACACGAGCAGGATCAAGTATTGGAGTTACAGTTGCTTATGGTGTTGCTGATTCCCTTTACAAAGTTCAAGAAATAATTTCTGAGGTGTTTTTCGTCTTTTCCGTTTTCAAATTCTGTGACTTTGGTTCCAGTTCTTTCTCTTTGGTTTATGACCATACATATGAGTGTTTTCACTAGTGGTGGTGTGAATGGGTTGATTTATGTTTTATCTTTAGCGGCTAAAAAGGTAAATGCAGAGGTCGAGTGGGTCAAAATTTGGCCAAAGTTTAGTTTTAGTGCATAAAACCTCCTAAACCATTTTATTCTAAAAAATTCATTTCTGAAATAATATATATGTTGTGATAACACTAGTTAGTAATAAGAAAATGTTTTTTCTTATATATATATATATATAGCAGTGTCAGTAAACCCTAACCCATTTTAACTAGGTGTACAAATTTATGACATGACACGAACCAATATGCAATTCCAGGTTTGGTTTAGTCTAAACATGTTGGGCCATTCTGGTCAGTTTTGGGCTGAACTGAACACATTTAGCTAAAATGGGTCATGCCCTCGACCTTATGGCTGGTTTAACGTGTTTAATTTTTAGATTTCTGAAAAACATGCGGTGACATAAGTTAAACTGTTCTAGTATTTTATGTCAAAATTTAAAAGGTAAAAACGCAAACAGCAACATAATTATTTTTGGGGTCATACTAAGTTGTAAGTGGAGTTTAATCCTTGTCTCTGATACATATTTGCTGATATGATGTTTTTATTTCTACTTGTGCTTGACAGGGGATTGATGATAAGGTTATAGTTGAAATTTTTCTTGAAGGAGGTAAAGAGTTTACCGCAATTGTTCTTGATGTTGGTTCTGAATTTGACTGCCAACCAGTTGTATTCCTTCCAACAGAGGTAATGACCCACTCAAAAAGAAAATACCAAATGATCAAACAGATAAGACAGTTGTGTTTTAATTTGCATTGTTAATCAGGTGGAACTTCAGTCTAGCGTAAGTGCGGACTTAAGTGAGAAAGATGCAATATTTAACTATAGGAGGAAGTATCTTCCCACTCAGCAGGTAATACTAGTGGTTTTAGAAACGGGTGGCAATTTGTTTTGGTGGATTTTTTTTGTGTCAGGAATTGCCGCCTCTAGTTCTGGGCTATACGTTTGAATCTTCATATTGTCTGTGGTGGTTCGTTAATTTAAATGAATAATGAATTTTACCCCTGATACAGGTTGTTTATCACACTCCGCCTCGTTTTCCATTAGATGTAACAGAAAAAATTCGGGAAGGGGCCTCTATATTATTCAAACGACTTGGATTACGGGATTTTGCAAGAATTGATGGTTGGTTTTTACCACCTTCTTCTAGTATTACATCGTCAGAAACAAATGATTTTGGGAGGACTGAATCAGGAATTGTTTTATTTACCGATATTAACTTGGTAAGACTTTTGATATATTTATTTATTTGTAATCATGCACGTGTGCTTTATTAACATGTTTCTCTTATTTAGATAAGTGGGATGGAACAAACTAGTTTTCTGTTTCAGCAAGCTTCAAAGGTAATCTTGCCAACTTTGAGATTTATAAATTGTTACGGGCATTAATATGACTAACATAATAGAAATATGTCACATTTATATTTATTTTTTGCTTATTTTGTTATACTACTAAGCTTGTAAATTACATGGAAAATTTGATGTTTTAGGTTGGGTTCTCCCACTCAAATATCTTGAGAACCATTATTCAGCGTGCCTGTTTACGGTTCCCGAGCCTTGCTTCATACTGTAGTGAGTCAAACGGGTCACCTAGAAAGTCAAAGTCTTCGAAGTTTGGTCAACAGACTTCTGAAAATGAAGGTGTTGGCAAAGTATTTGTGATATTTGGTGGAGACACATCTGAACGCCAAGTGTCTCTTATGAGCGGGACTAATGTTTGGCTCAATCTTCAAGTATCCGGTGATGTAAGCTTTCTTAGAAAAAAGATACTTGCCATTATCTATTTGTGTTCTATTTTTTTTGCTTGAATTATGTATATATGCTACAGGTGGAAGTAACTCCTTGTTTACTTGCTCCCGGAAATGATATTAGCTCGAGGACGGTTTGGTCATTACCGTAAGTTGAGCTTGATATTGCCATATGCTTAGTAAATACATTATAACTTGGTTACAAGAGTGATTATGTGCAGAAATCAATCGTGAAAAAGTATAATTTTATAATATACATCAAATGAACTTGAAAAGGATGATTAACTAATACATAATAAATATGACTATAAACAATAATGACTTATTTTCAAAATATATGTTTTTGTTGTGCATATAGTTATTCCCTTGTGCTAAGACATACCACAGAAGAAGTGATTGATGCTTGCACAGAAGCACTGGAGCCTGCTCGTGCCGCACTGACGTCTCATTTAAGAAAGCAAGTAATGGAAGAAGTAGCCAGTGGTTTGAAATACCACAATTGGTTCACTGGTTTTGATATATCCGATGAACAGCCTATTAAATTCACACTGGACAGCTGGATAAAACTAGCCAAAGAAGTTCAAGCCACGGTTTTCATTGCAGGTTTGCAGATACTTGGGTAGAAATTGTGTAGAAAATCGTTAATAGATATTGATTAATATAAATGCTTGAACAGTGCATGGAGGTATCGGTGAAGATGGTACACTTCAGTCGTTGCTTGAGGCTGAAGGAGTACCTTATACAGGTGCCATTTTAATTTCTCTTACTGATATTAAAATATTTAATTGTTTATTTATTCTACTCTGTGCTTACCTTAGGTCCTGGATTTTCGGCTTCAAAGATATGTATGGACAAAGTGGCAACATCTCTTGCCATTAAACATGTACGATAACTACTTAACATGGGTGGGTCGAGCGGGTTGGGTAACGGGTAATTTTTATAAGCCATTGTAGCACTAATGGAGTTTGTGTGAACAGCTTACGAACTTGGGGGTTCTTACTATAAACAAGGAGGTTAGGCGAAAAGAAGATCTTGTGAATTCTTCTAGTTCTGATGTTTGGCATGAGGTCGTATCGAAACTACAATGTGAAACCGTTTGTATCAAACCAGCACGAGACGGATGCTCCACTGGAGTTGCAAGACTCTGGTAAGTTACGTGTGAATATGTATATTTGGGTTATGTTTCTATGTGTATCGTATCGTATTATATGTTGTCATCATTATTATTATTTTTCTTTTTTGAAAACTCAGTTGCGCAGAGGATCTTGGTGTTTATGTAAAAGCATTGGAAGATTGTCTTCCTCGAATTCCTCCAAATAGCTTTGCAAAGGTATGTTACTTCCAAAAATCGATATTAGCTGAAAATACTGTTTCCTCTTACTCAAGAAAATATGTTCTACTTAAGCAGATTTTGAGTGTTGAACAAATGATAAGGAATTCAAATGCACAGATATTTGCTTTGCTGAAAACATTTCATGATGTTATTGTGACTGTATAGTTATGAAGTCATATCTAACACATTAATAATTTATTCATTTTTTTCTTCTTTTTTTTTTTTAAATTTGTTTAAATGTATAATGTTATCGTTGCATAGGCACATGGATTAATTGAGATGCCGGTTCCTCCACCAGAGTTGTTAATATTTGAGCCTTTTATTGAAACGGATGAGATCACCATGGTCAAATCAGGAAGTCAAAATGGTCTGTTGTGGAAAGGAAGTAGTAGATGGGTTGAAATAACTGTCGGGGTCATAGGAAAACGAGGTTCCATGCGCTCTTTGATGCCAAGTGTCACCGTTAAAGAAAGTGGTGACATATTATCACTTGAAGAGAAATTTCAAGGTAACATGTACCTTAATTTCGTAGCTTTTCTTTTTTGTATAAACTTTTTCATTAAATGAAAAATATATTTGATTTCGGATATAGTATATAAGCAACTAGTGTTTGAATTTAGCAAGCACTTTCTTGCAGGTGGAACTGGGATTAATCTAACCCCACCCCCACTGTCAATAATGAGGTTAGTTACGTAATAATATTATATTCATCCTCAAAAGCAGTTGTAGAAGTTTTTGGATGTAACATTGTAACGTTTTGTCCGTATTTTATTATATAAAAACTTTCCATTATGTGATTGTTTTTTTTCTTATTCCTGAATTAGTACCGAGGCGTTAACCAGATGCAAAGAACGGATTGAGCTTGTAGCTAACACTCTGGAGCTTGAAGGATTTTCTCGTATTGATGCATTTGTAAATGTTGATAGTGGAGAGGTATGGCGATGCATTCCCATCCTTCAAAATGATTATTTTTTATACAAAATAAAAAGAAAAACCATCTCTTGATTGCCATAGAGGCAAGGTTTTGTTGCTTATGCACATGAAAATTGCAAAAAGAAACAAATTTCCCATGAAAACTGTCTCATGAATGCAATAATTCCTAATTTTTGTTTCTGATCGCAGGTTTTAGTTATCGAAGTCAATACCGTGCCCGGAATGACCCCCTCGACAGTATTGATTCATCAGGTAAGTCTAGATATATGATGCCCCATCACATGAAAACTGCAACGTTTTTTTCCTCGTTAGGAAAAAAATTGAATTTGCGTATTTGTCCATTAGCAAAGCGGCAAAAAAACGTTTTACTATAACTGCATTAAACAGCACAATTTATGGGTATAGAAGTATCTGTTTTGACTTTTGGTAAGTCAATATTGGTCATCCATCCATTCCAAAAAAAGTTCATATCAGACTTTCTGACAGTCAAACTACTAATTTTCCCAACTTCAAAATTGATGGGTACTAAAGATTACATGAACAATTTCAGAAATCCGTTAAACTAGACGAAGCTAACGTAAATGTCAAAGAAATTCTTTTCAGTTTATGTATAAAGTCTAGTTTGACTTTCGAAGTCAAACATGGCCTTCTTTGGAATAAGGATTAAATGTTATATGGAATCATAAGTTTCATTGTGGGTTTATGCCATTTTGGTTTGTTTGTATGTTTCTCGTCTCGTTGAGGCGGGTCCCTCGTTCATATCATAAAATGGGACCCAATTGTTAGCAATGAATTACATCACCCTGCTGAAGTCAGACTGATTACTTCTAATTTAGTGTCATCTGATATTTACTACATAAGCTTTCTTTATAAGCTCTGATCTGCATATCGTTCTCGCTTTTGTTGCAGGCGCTTGCAGAGGAACCGCCGGTGTACCCTCATACGTTCTTCCGTACCCTTCTTGACTTGGGTTCACAACGGTTCATGTAGATCTTGTTCTTGTTCAACAGTCTTTGAAGAACCTCGTCTTTAATTTGAATTTATTAGACGCATAAAACATATTAATTAATTAATGAAGGTGTGTTCTTATGTGAAAATCTAGTACTGAGTCTAGGGGGTGTGAATCATGTTAGATTGAAGGATTTCGGGTTGGCAGGTTGAATAGGCGAAATCAAACATAACTCATACATTAATTCGTGTCAAAGACATCACCCTTAACCCGTATCCATTTAAAACTGTATCGTGTTTCTCTGGTCGACTAGTTCAATGCTCATTTTCAAATTGTGTCATAATGGGATGGACACGGTGAATTAGAGATTATGTTGATGAATTGGTGATCATATGGAGAATTTCAAGCTTAGTCACTTGGAGGACTTAATCCTTTTATATAATATAATATAATTCATTTTATAATAATACGAAATGATGCATCAAATATGGAAAAAACTTAAATTACGATATACAAGTTATTTTTGTTCCTTACTTCTGTTATATGTGAGACTTGAAGTCTTGAACCTAAGACCTTCAAATCTAAGTACATCTAAAGGCTTTTGCCTTTGCCAGTGGGTCACCAACCTCATTGATAATTACAATATATAAATCTATAAATCTCTTGTGCGGACCGTTTTCCATCGACATATAGCTCAGGTAATGTCTATAACTTAGTCAAATTGTGCGGAATCAATTTTGATTAGGCGATAATACAAGATTACTTAATTTTCAATGTTTTCATTAATTATTCAAACGTTTACAACCAGAAAAGAATCTGATAGGGCTTCGCCGTCAGTTGCGCAAAATCCTATCTAACACTCAGTCCACACGGCTATTTATACACGTGAGAATTCCTTCGTGCGGACTAAGGATTACCTTCGTACGAATGTGACTACATCCGTGCGAATGAACTACCTTCGCACGGAAGTATTACTTCCGTACAAAAGTAACATACAACACAAAACTTGAATAATCTTACATTTGTCCTATTACAGACTTGACACGACTCGATGACGTAGACAGCAGACATTGTGCGTCAACAAACTCCCCTTGGATGTTGCCGCAGTCTCGATCAGTCTTCAAAACTTCATAACTTCAAAAAAACTCTAACGCCTGAAGAAATACTTTCTTGGTCGTTGACATTTTAGCTTAGCATAAGACATCGGAGTTTGATCTGTAGGAATCGGCTTGTTCATGAATTGAAATCTTCTGATCGATGCTTTCTTCATGATTGCCGCAATCATTTCTTCGTTCTTTACGTCTTTCAGAAACTCCTTTCTTTCTATCTCTCTCCATTTTGTTTCCCACATCTTTCCAGAATTAATGTTATATGCATAACAAATTCTGATGACATTTTGATACTACATAGCTTGTACTTTGTCTTGCATTTCATAACATATCTTGTTGTAGTACAAACATTCAATATCCTTTTCTGATAAGTTCATCAGCCACATTGGATCTAGAATCCTTATCACCCTCCAAATACCTTCAGATTTTAACACAATCACCTCTTCACCCGTCTCTCGATCACACTCCCACCATTTAAAATCAACATCAAAATCTTGTTCCAATTTCATCAGTGGCATGTTCTTCATGGCTCGAGGACGTTTAACAATTAGAGTCACATCAGGAATTTGTGAAACATGATCAATATTTGTAATCTTCTTTGGATAATGTGGCTTCTAGTTGGGAAAATTATTTCGAGCTTCAAATTTGATAAGCCTCCATAACTTTTGATCTCCTGGTTTCATCTGGAAATTAATGCACTTTGTTTGGCACAACTCCTGCACATCCCACCAGGACAGAGTTTTTATATCAGATAAATATCGGAAGTATTGAACTCCGAATTCTCGTTTAATTTCAAACACGTTCAGCTCTAGAATCCAGCCCCAACTAATGATATCTCCAAGTGATACATCTGGATTTCTTGTGAAAAACGCCAATGGTCTTCTGAACTTTCTTTCTTTTGGCATAGGTTTAAACCAAGTCTTCTGAGCTTCTCTAATCTCATCTTTGCTTAGCCTCAGAGACACACCGTCTTTTATTGTTTCTCCTATCTTCCTTTTCAACAAATTTTTTGTTTCTTCATCAAACATTTCTTGGAATGTTGGGAAATTATCAGTTCCATCACCATAATATTTTGCAATCTCATCGTTTGAATCATCTTCCACAACAACATTATTGTAATCATCAGCCTCTGGTATATATTTAAACACGTAGCCATCAGGCTTTGCAATATTAATACTGTTCAACTCTTCCTCGAAATAAAACTCAAATGAGTTTTCATCAATACCCATCATCTTTGCAATTTCCTCTTTAGTATAATTGTGAATAAATTCACCTTCTTCAACATCATGGCAAAGTATATAGTTCTCTTGATACTTTCAGGAACAGCCGTTAGAGGAACAACGTCTGTGAAGACTCCTGAAGTATCTTTATCGTTCACAGGATCATTACCACATTCCCCCTCTCTGTCAGCATCCTCTTCATTTTCAGCGTCATTCATATAAACATTTAAAATATCAGACTTAGAAATTCTCGACTCAAACACTACCAACCTTTTCAAATTTCAAACATTTTGCCATTTTTAACAACCCACTCATTTAACGAATCCAAGTTAACGACCTTGGTTGAACGCTTTATGAATAAACTGAAGTTTTCTATCAATATTAAGTTTCAAATTAATGAACTCGTAATCTTTTCAAAACATTTTCTCATTTCAGATAAGCTCCCAACCCATTGTTCTTCAGATTTTGTTCAACATCTTTGGATTTTGAAAATCAACATTCCATCATCGGTAGTCGAAAATAAGATGAAATAAAATCATTTTGAATTTTCCAAAATTTATGCTAAAACACACTGAAAATCTTTTTGGTTTCTGAAATGAAATAGCCATGTACAAACATATTTACAGACATATTTTTCTGAGTTGGTGTAAGAGGATCATATTAGTTTTTGAGACAAATCACCAACACCGTTCATCTGATTAAACTTTAAGTCTTAAACAAGTTCACTTAGATTGTCAGTATGTTTGTCTTCTTAAACCTCTACACAAAGTTCAATTGTTTCAAGATACAGTAATTAGATGTCTTAAAACTTGACTTAATAGTGTTCCCCACCTCAAAATATACTCTCGTATCAAGATTCCCTAGATTTCATCTAACAGGTGAATATACCTAATTGATATATGTATCTGGGTTATGAGAGGCCTTGAGAGCTCAGTTAGTATCACCGTACAGACAAAGAGACGAAGGCTCGACTTAAAAGCGGTGTTCCGTATTTTGGAATCTTTTGACTACAATAGCCAGGTCTTTCGATAGTTTCAATTTTGATGCAGTTTCGGGTTTAAGGCAAAAGTATTCTACAAGTTCAAGGCCATTGCCGACGCAAAATCAGAAGAACTTGTATAATACCCCATATATCAACTAGTTATGAAGATCTAGTATCTCAGAATCCAGCAATCTCTCAAACGAAATTTTGGTGTACTAAGACCATATATCCGAGATATGTTAAACCACTAATTAAGAAGTTTCGTTATGTTTATATATCGAAAACAATTTATTAAATGTGAGAAGTCTACTGGCACATCATCACTGAGACCTTTAAAAAACTTTTTGTATTACATTTCTTTAGCGTGCTGTGATAGTCCACTGATGTACTATCATTTCCTCTTTTATACACGAAAACTCGAATTTTTGTCTTTTTCTATCTTTTTGTACTTTTCAAATTTTATATGTTTTTGTATTTTTCACCCCATATTTCTCTCCTAAAATCAAAAACATATTTTTGGATTTTTTGTTTTAAAGAAATAAACTTGAAAACAAAAACTTTGACAAACCGATGAGGATTACTTCAAATCGTCATTTATCTTGGCTTCACACTCTTTGTTCTTTACCCCACATGATGACAAAACTTTGATACTATTGATTTTAAAACATTTTCAAAACTATATAATCAATTGTTTTTGTATAAAATCAGCTTTTTGTTCATCAGTGAGGGTTTTTTTTTCAATCTTCTTTAAAAAATAATCTCAAATAAAAATGATAAAATTTTCTAGCAAACCCATCATAGTCTTTTCTAAAAGATTTAACATTTGTACTCAGGCTACATCCCTGTCATGTGCCAAGAGGCCTCACTATCCGTAATTTACTTTTAATATAATTGATCTTGGAAGCCCCTGTACATGCAAACAACTGATTATTTAAACAGTGACACCCAAGCCTTTCCGGTCTTAAGTAAGTTATCAGCAACTTTGACTTCACTTACACTTTCATTCTTCTAAGCAACTTTTTCAACATTTACTGTTGAATCAGATTATTTCACTTCAACAGAAGATTCCTTTTTCTTGAGCACCCAAGTTTGATTTTTCAAAGTTTTTTTCTTAATGTAAAATTTAGAATCTTTTTGTTCAACTTTGTTTGAAGATTCACCAGTTTTACAGTTGAAACTTTGTTGTTTACTGGTTTAACTTCTTTTGTAGATTCATTATTTTGTTTTAAGATTTGAGTTCGAAAAAACATTGGTGATTTTTGTTTCAAATTTTCTGAAGTCTTTTTAACACCGTAAACAGGTTTAGAATTCTTTTATGGACATCGATTAGCAATATGCCCAACTTGATTACATATGAAGCAAGTTTTACTGTCTGTTACAACAGTAGATCCTTCAACCTGTTCACGTTGTTTTTTCTATGCAAAGAACTCTTCATTTGATTGTTTGCTGAATTGACATTCTTTTTCACTTTCTGAACTTGTTCCAGACACAAAAGTCATTTTCTTTGCAAACTTGTTGTAATTTTTCTTACCGTATCCCGAACCGTTCCTCCCATAATTATTGTAATTTCTCTATTGATAGTTAGAGTTGGAACTTTTTGGTTTAGAATAGTAAGCCTTATCCCATCTAAAGTTTGAAAATCCTTGAACATTTGTCAGATTTTCAATCTCAGACAGTTCGACCTCAACTAATTTGAAAACCTTTTTGACTTTGTTCATGTTCACATTCTGAATCGTAAATTCCGCAAGGCCATATAATTGACTAGGTTTACGCTTATCTTTATCAAACAAAAGTATAAGCTATTGGGCTTAGTCTTGTAGCGGGTTAGATAGTATTGGGATAAGCCATGTGGGCTGATTAAATATTAGGCTTGTTTAGTTAATAGTGTGCATATGGGCTTGGCCTAGTTTGTAATTAGGTCATCCTATGTAACTATAAATAGGGTGAACCTAGGTCATTTAGAAGTTGTTGGTCTTGTTGCAAACACTTGTACCAGATGGTTCTAGAAACCGTGTGCTCTTTCATTATTATAATCGACATCTTTACTTCATCTTCTACACCTTTCTTGTTTTTCCGCAACTAGATTAGGTGTCGTGAATCTGATTGTATTGTTTCTGGACTTACAATTGATATCAGAGCCTAAGAAGTCTTTCGAAAGGCTCGGTTTGTCATCGGATATTACTGAAGATTGAAGAAAAGGATCGGTTTGCTGATTCGAAGAAGAAACAGAAAAGAAAAAGAACAAGATTGAAGATTTTTAGATTCATCAGTGCATAAAAAATTTTGTTTTCAGAATTTTGGTCGAAGTTTTTCAGCAAAATCAGAATTTTTCTTCGGAGAACAGTTTGAATATTTGATGAACATCTTCAAAATTCAGTGTTTGATCTGTTTTTGAACAATTAGCACAGTTTGCTGATTTTTAGGCATTTTTGGTGGAAAAGATCCAAAAGATATTGATTTTCGAATTTATCCTTGATATTCAGGATTTAATTTGGTGATTTATTACCAAAAGAAGCAAGTGTGTGGATCAATTCAAATTGGATTGTGCGACTTAATTGGTGTTTGGAAGTGTGCGACCAAATAATTAGTGTACGGGTTCAGATCTGTTGTGTACGAGTATAAAATTGAAGAGTGTGTGGCCTGGTTTATCAGTGTGCTGTTGATATTAAAGAGTGTGCTAGATTGTGGACATATTCTTAGTGTACGGGCCCAACATCCGAGTGTGCGGCCCAAATTATAAGAGTGTGCGGTCTGGTTAAATAGTGTGCGGTTAAACATAAAGTGTGCGGACCAAAATTCTACTGTGCCGGTCCAAACAACTAGTGTGCAGCCCAAATAGAATGTGTACGACCCAAAGAAACTAGTGTGCAACCCAATAAAACAAAGGTGGAATTTTAACCAGCTGACGTGTACGGTTTTAAATGTATTCGAGTGTAGAATTTGATCTGCTAACAATCTTGGCAAACCGACTGCACGGTTAGACTCGTGGGATTTTTAGGACAATGTGTTTGGTACGAAAATTCTGAAAAAGTGTTTGGACATTATATACCATTGGACTCGATATTCCGAGACGAGTCTAACGGTACAATTTGGTAAAAATAGTTTTCGGTCAGTTTTCGTACGACTTTAACGGTCCGGTTATGTAAAACGCACATTTCCGGGGGAACACATCTTAGAAATGTCTTCTCAGAAAGAAATGCTTGAGCAAAAACTTGAAAGTTTCGAATACTTTCCTAGTGAATCAGTAGAAGCTTTAATTGGCCGGTTTGTTGAATTGCTCTAAAAAATGAAAAACGCAGAGATTGTGGTGTCTAACTACTGGGGAAACAAGAAGCTTATGGATGCTATAAAAGGATTCCAGATCAGGCACAGTGTAGTTGGTTTAGCAATGTTAATCAGATAGTGTTGACAACCAACTATTACTGTTACATAATGAAGCCTGATGAGCTAATTTCACTTATCAAATCATATGATAAGGCCGACAAGCAAGAAGGCTCAAGGCAACACATCTGCTGCACCTTGCTCATCCACTCATGCTGCTCCTTTGCCTGCTGCAGTTTGCTCATCCACTCTTGCTGATTCATCGTCGAATTCAGAATCAGGTTGCTGTGTAGGTTTTCAGATTCATGACTTCACTCCTACTCCTACTGAGGTATGTGTAGATAACATTTGCTGTACTACTGCATGTAGAGAGAAGGTAAGCGTGTATAAAGAACAGGCCAACTCATTGACTTTGCAACTGTAATTATCCAAATCTGACTTGTATCAGATTAAAAAGAAAATCAACAGATATAAGGATATGGTAGAGGCACAAAAGTGTGATATCCAACAGTTGCATAAGGATTTGAGTGATGAGAGATGTAGGCATCTCCACTTTAAAGAGCTTTCCAAAAAACTAACTGCTGAACTTGATAAGCAAACAGAGACATTGAGTTTTGAGAAAAATGAAGAATCGGCTAATAAAACAACTGAGCCAGTTGCTCCATTTAACTCTAAATGTGAACCATCTGAAGCAACTGATTCTGAGAAATTGGAATCAGTTGATTCTCATGAATCCAGCTGTGAGTCTTCTGGAGCAGCTAACTCAGCAGCAGAGGATTCATCAGAGCTACTACAAAATAAATGTAACTCAAGTGGTTCAGCTGATCAAGTACTGAAACAGTGACTGAGCCCACAATGTCTGGAATTAAAGCAACAAGGCCAGTCCCTGAGTTTAATTGTGTTAGTGTTACTGATGCTTCTACTTCATGTGCAGATGAGGTAAAAGCAGAGAATTGGGTTGAGGGGGATGATATTGTTTGCCAAAAAGCTGACGATGTTTGTTCAAAAACATCAAATTTGTCTGTTGATGCTCCTCCATATGTGAGAAAGGTTGTTTCTGAACCAGCTTTGAGAGGCCCTTCAAATAAATATGTGCCTCCAAAGCCAACAGTTAGAAATGAAAATAAAAAATCAAGTGAATGTACTAAGTGTTGTAAACATAGACATATGAAGCAGGGCAAAAAGGTTAAACAGTCTGCAAACAAATCATCCAGCAAATTTTATAACTCCAACTCATCATCAGTTAAATCGAATGGATCGGGATATGCTCCTTACGTAAAGAAGCAAACATGCTACAACTGCGGCATACCCGATCACATTGCATGGAATTGCACACATCGTCCCTATGTGCCATATTATACACAACATCAGAAGGTTATATCAAGGGATAGATCTTATTCTAAGAAAATGAAGGTTGAAAGGTCTAAGGCAATGATGAATAAGCATCCCAAGGTTAAACCATCTGATGGGGATTGGAATGTTGCCAAAGCTAAAAGAATGCAAGCTTTGAAACTTAAACAAGTTTTGAAAAAAACAATAAGGTTGAAAAGCAAACTGTTTTGCCCAAGGCACCTAAGAAATTAGAAAAACCTAAACAAATTTGGAAGGCAAAACATAAAGCAGCATCACCAATCCCTGAAACAAAAGGGAACATGTGCTTGTGAGAAGTATCTTATATTGATGATATTGATGCTTCAGGACAAACCAGGACCACGATGGCCTGGGTACCAATGTCTTACAGATCTCCTTACTTTTCAGGGGACAACCAAGGAGGAGCTGTTGACAATCTTAGGAATGTTGATAGCGGTTGTTCCAGAGACATAAGGGGTAACATTTCACTGCTGCAAAAAGTTTTATTTCTTTACAGTGGATATGTTTCTTTTGGAGGAGATAAAGGAGGTAAGACAGGATCAGCGAAAAGGTACAATTTAAATTTCATGTTCTAATTTTGATTTTGATTAGTCTTAAATCTGATGATGGAACGGTTAAAAAACAACAAAAATATTTTCATTATCTTTCGTTTCAATCTTTGTACATACGTTTTTGTTATTGGGTAAATTTGCGCATACGATTTTAGCACAACTTTAGGGGGATATCTCAGAGAGAGATATCTGTAAACATTAGAAATGAGAAAAATACAAAACATTTGAAAAACAAAAAGAAATAAAAAAAATTATTTTGTTGCATATATGGGAAATGAAATGAACTTTCACTATGTGGATTAAGGCTGACTCATGTTAGACCAATATTGAAATGGTCTGAATCTAGAGTGATATGTTGGTATGTCGCAACCCCCGATCCCTTATCTGTCCCGGGAACGGGCGGACGCGAACTCAGAGTTTCGGTGGTATCAGCTTGTTAATTTGGCAGCGGAAATTACATCAGGGCCGTAGTTAGGAAATGTTTATCAGAGTAAAACCACCATATTTATTATTAATAATCACATGGGCAAAACCCAAGTTTCTTATTACAATACGTTTATAGGGATAAACCCTATTTTATTGAATTTAAAACATCGTCTTTTAGGTAACTTTTATAGCCACATTTTTTCCCAAGCCTTCAGTGCTCTCCAGCTGGCTTTTTACTAATTGGCTGTCACATTGTGTTACCTGAAACGTGTTTTAAAAACATTTGTCAGTGGGAAATACTGGTGAGTGAATCTTTGTTTAATCAAGAAACATTTTATCAATTAAAACAGTATTGAGAGCGATCACATTGTTTATTTCTACACAATTACTCATTCAGTACTGTCAATCCTGACTTGTGGGTCATATTACCCATTGGCTAACTCATTGTCCAATGGTAACGTATTGTCATCCCCGACTTACTACTCACAGTGTAGTAAATTTTGTATACAAAACCCCAACATACCGGCAGTAATTGAAGAACTACAAAGACTCAATCACCGCTTAATCACATTGTAAAACATTTAAGGTTTTGTAAAATATTACAAAAAGAGGATAAACTCACATTGCTATCTTAGACTTCGCGTAAGGGTTTCCTGGGATTAGTCTATAATTTACACAAATGTACATAGGTTAGTATCATAACCCTTTGAAAATATTAATGATACCCTCCCCGAGACGGCATTCTAACAACTACGTCGGGCAGAACCACGACAGTTGTTACGGAACCCTAAACCAATCGGGCATCGTATCTAGTACGAAACCGGGGTTATAATACTTACAACGGAGCAGAACCTTGCTAATTAGGGGTTATTATACTTGAATATAATGCCTAATATTTCAGAATTTGAGATACAGAAACGAATTGTGAGCGACTTCTGGTTGAACCCGATGGCCTTCTTATATAGGTGCTGAATTTGACTCTCACGTGGCCCGCGTAAGAGTATCCATAGGGCTACGCGGCCCGCGTTGACCTCCGGTCAATGCGTAGCTCGTCCGGATCACCACTAGGCTTGACACGATGATGACACGTGTCATCACCGGGCTGCGCCACTATATTGATCTCACGCGGCCCGCGTAAACTAATCAGGGATCTAACGCGGCCCGCCTAAGCTTAAGAAATCAACGAAGTCAGGTTCTAGCCCTTATACCGCCCGCGTAAGTGGTTGGGGTGGGTCTACGCGGCCCGCCTCAGCTTATATTGCAGATTTAAATTTTATTTTTAAATGTTATATTGTATTTCGGGCTCGGTTTTCACATACGGGGTGTATTTAAAGACATATTGGGACATTTTTAAATATAATAGGGTGTCGGAAATATCCGAGAGTGTCGGTTTTACTGAGGGTTGTTACATCCTCCCCACCTTGTATTAGAGCTCGTCCTCGAGATCTACTGGAACAAGTGCGGATATTTCCTTTGCATTTTAGATTCAAGCTCCCATGTGTACTCAGGTCCTTTTTTGGAGTCCCACTTCACTTTGACCAGAACTAATCTCTTATGCTTGAGATTCTTGACTTTCCTTTCTTCAATTTGTAGAGGCCTTTCTACAAACTTGAGTTGTTCATTTACCTCTATATCCTTAAGAGGTACTATCAGTGATTCATCAGCTAAACACTTTTTGAGATTAGATACATGAAACATATCATGTATTCCTGCCATTTCCTCTGGCAGTTGTAGCTGATAGGCTACAGGTCCTATTCTTCTAATAATCTCAAAAGGTCCAATATACCTGGGACTTAGCTTTCCCCTTTTTATGAATCTTACTACTCCTTTCCAAGGAGAGACTTTCAACAATACTTTATCTCCTACTTGAAATTCCAATGGCTTGCGTCGATTATCGGCATAACTCTTCTGTCGATCACGTGCTGCTTTCAGTCGTTCCTTGACTTGAATAATCTTATCAGTTGTTTCTTGCACTATCTCAGGTCCAGACAGTTGTTTTCCCCAAATTTCTGCCCAACAGACTGGGGTTCGGCACTTTCGTCTATAAAGTGCTTCGAATGGTGCATCATTAATACTTGTGTGATAACTATTATTATAAGAAAATTCTATCAAAGGTAAGTGATCGTCCCAATTACCTCCGAAATCAATTACACAAGCTCTAAGCATGTCTTCCATCGTCTGAATTGTTCTTTCGCTTTGTCCGTCTGTTTGAGGATGATAAGCTGTGCTTAGATTTAACTTGGTTCCCATAGCTTTTTGGAAACTTGACCAAAAATGAGAGGTAAATCGGCTATCTCTATCAGAAACAATTGATAAAGGTATTCCATGTAAAGAAACAATTTCATTTACATATAACTTAGCTAGCTGTTCCATACTAAAGGTTTCCTTCATTGATAGGAAATGAGCTGACTTGGTTAGTCTATCTACAATCACCCAGATTGTATCATTGCCTTTCTTTGTTTTGGGTAATTTAGTAACAAAATCCATTGTTATTAATTCCCATTTCCATACTGGCATTTCTAATTGCTGTAACAATCCTGAGGGTTTCTGGTGTTCAGCTTTAACTTGTGAACAAGTTAAACATTTAGAAACATAGGCTGCTATGTCCTTTTTCATTCCTATCCACCAGAAATTCTTTCTTAAATCTTGATACATTTTATCATTTCCTGGATGCATCGTATATTTAGACTTATGGGCTTCTTCTAATATACGATGACGTAGGTTTCCTAATTTAGGTATCCACATTCTATTTTCATGGAATCTCCAAATTCCATCGGTTCCTTGTTCTAATTCTTTTAGCATACCTTTTAAGTGTTCAGTATCATTCTTGATTACTGATTCTTGTGCTTCTCTTATCTGATTATTTAAATCTACATGTAGATTTAATTTAAGAGAACGTACCCTTTTTGGCTTTTCATGATACTTTCGGCTTAAAGCATCTGCCACTACATTTGCTTTTCCTTCATGATACTGGATATCACAATCATAGTCACTAAGCGTCTCCATCCAGCGTCTTTGTCTCATATTCAACTCCTTTTGCTTGAAAACATACCTTAAACTTTTATGATCAGTGAATATGGTAAACTTACTACCATAAAGGTAATGTCTCCAAATTTTAAGAGCAAAAATTATAGCTCCTAATTCTAAATCATGGGTTGAATAATTCTCTTCATGATTCTTAAGTTGTCTAGATGCATAAGCTATAACCTTTTGTCGTTGCATCAATACACATCCATAACCTAATTTGGAAGCGTCACAATATACTACAAAATCTTCAGTTCCTTCTGGTAACGCTAATATGGGTGTATGGGTTAATTTATGCTTAAGGGTTCTAAATGCTTCTTCTTGTTTTAATCCCCATTCAAACTTAACAGATTTACATGTTAGCTTAGTTAAGGGAATGGCTATTCTAGAAAAATCTTGAATAAATCTTCTATAATAACCGGCCAATCCTAAGAAACTTCTAACCTCGGTTGGTGACTCAGGGGTTTTCCATTTAGTAATCGCCTTGATCTTTGTGGGATCTACATGAATTCCTTCATGATTGACTAGGTGTCCAAGAAATTGTACCTGTTCTAACCAAAACTCGCACTTGGAAAATTTAGCGTAAAGCTTTTCCTTTCTTAACAGACTTAAAAGTGCGTGCAAATGCTTTGCATGATCCTCCTTGTTTTTAGAATAAATGAGAATATCATCTATAAAAACAATTATGAATTTATCCAAATATGGCTTACATATTCGGTTCATCATGTCCATAAATGCAGCTGGGGCATTGGTTTAACAGAATGGCATGACAGTAAATTCATAATGGCCATACCTTGTTCTAAATGCGGTTTTTGGAATATCCTCTTCCTGTACCTTTAATTGATGATATCCTGACCTTAAATCGATTTTAGAGAAAAATCGAGCTCCTTGCAGTTGATCGAACAGATCATCGATTCTCGGTAATGGGTACCGATTCTTAATCGTGACTTTGTTCAATTCACAGTAGTCAATGCACATACACATTGATCCGTCCTTCTTTTTAACAAACAGTATCGGCGCTCCCCATGGCGATGAACTTGGTTGTATAAATCATTTCTCCAACAATTCGTCTAATTGTTTCTTCAATTCTTGCATTTCTGCAGGTGCCAAACGGTAAGGTGCTTTGGCAATCGGTACTTTCCTGGTATTAAATGGATTCTGAATTCAACTTCTCTATCTGGAGGTTGCCCTGGCAATTCTTCTGGAAATACATCTGAAAACTGGGATACTACTGGAATATCTTTCAAATTCTTTCCTTTAGTGTTAGTGATTATAGAAATCAAATACACTAATGACCCTTGTTATGGGTCATTTTCTGAGCGTACATATCTTGACTAATATCCTGCTTTTAATTGTTTATTTGTGACCAGGAAACTGGACTGGGATATTGCTAACATCCTGGGCGATATCCTGAGGTTAATTGAATTAACCACGTGCAGGTTAGAGGCTGTGGGTTACTAACGGTCAGATGGACTTCTTCTCCTTAAGACTCGGGCGTATCTGTTATGTGAGAGACGTTGAACCCGAAAGACCAGGTCTACAACGTTCGAGTAGAGAATATTCGCCGGATCCCGGTTTATTAGGATTGTTTGTTACACTTATTTTACTATAAATAGATGGTGGCGGATCAGATTAAGGCACGCAACTCATACACACACATTCGAATACTTTTGCTCTCTAGCTCACTGCAAACACTACACACCAACACTTGTATTCAAATTACTTTGTAACACCTAGTTGATCCGCACCACATCCTGCACTGTATCCTGATATTTGAAGTAATAGAAGAACAAGGCAGCTGCGATTGTCAGCTCCCGAGGTTTTGTGCCGGCAATCTAAATTGATCAAGGGCTTTCCTCGTATATCCTGTGTCACCCTTTACATTTTTGCTCATCGTTTGATCAAAGATACAGCTCTATATCCTGAGCCGTATCCTGAAACTGTTTTTGCAAATAACTTGAATAACGTATTTTCGACACACTTTTCTAGCACACTACCTCACTTAACTAATTTGATCACTTAATTGCTTCGGTAATTTTTGACCAAAACAACCCTTTTCTTATATAACTTGCAGTTTTCATCACAGAGATGAATTTTGTGGATCTAGATGGTTTATCTCCTTTTGTTGTGATCGTTTTACCTTTTGGTGAATTTACTTGAATTGACTTTTGATCACATAAAATACTGGCTTTATTGGCTATTAACCAATCCATTCCTAAAACAACATCAAATCCTGCCAGATTCATGGGATAAAGATTTGCAATAAATTTCTGATTTAAAATTTCTATTCTTGCTCCCTGCAAGATTTCAGAAATCCTAACGGTTTCTCCATTAGCTGTCTCTACTAAACATTCTTGTGGTAGTTTAGTTAATGATTGATTGAGAATTTTGCAAAATGATGTATTAATAAAACTTTGGTTCGCACCAGAGTTAAATAATACTTTAGCAAAAATATCATTAACTAAAAACATACCAGCTATTACATCTAGAATCATCTTGGCTTCATCTGCAGTCAGAACAAATGCTCTAGCATTTTGAGTATTCTTGTTGTTTGTAACTGGAGCTAATTTCGGACAATTAAGCTTGATATGACCTTGTTCTCCGCAGTTGTAACATATCCTGTTATTAGCTTTCTTCCTGCAATTTTCTTCCTTGTGTCCCGATATTTTGCAAAAGTTACAGTATATGGAGCATCTTCCTGAATGCTTTCTTTTGCAATTCTTACAGTAAGGTGCAGAGGTAGAACCTATATTTTTCCCACGATTAAAATTTCTAGAACGAAATTCTTGTGTGAGCTTCTGGGTTAGGTTCCTCCTTTGATCCTCTTCTCGGGTACGGACTAATTCATCTGTCAAGGTATTTTCTAGTTCTATAGTTTCTTCTATGGTTTGAGGTCTAGCTGCTTTGACTACGTGTCTTATCTCTCCGATTAATCCCCAGATATAACGGGAGATTAACACTGGTTCTGGTGAAGCAAGAGTTGGCACTATTCTAGCATATTCAAAGAATAATTTAGTGTATCCCTTACTATCCACACCAGTCATCCTAAGATTTAAGAATTTGTTTGCTATCTGTTCCTTCTCATTTGGTGGGCAGAATTTCATTTCTACCTTGTTCTTAAATTCTTCCCATTCCATATTGTAAGTTCTATCACTTCCTCTTGATTGGAGGATAATGTTCCACCATTCTAGTGCTGAATTCTTAAACAGATTAGAAGCAAACAATATCTTATCTTCTTCAGCACACTTGCTTATTCTTAAGACTGCCTCAGTTTTCTCTATCCAGCGTAGAGTTGCAATGGCTCCTTCGTTGCCCGAGAATTCCATTGGTTTACAAGACCAGAATTCTTTATAAGAACAACCGTAAGACACGGTTCTTCTCCTTTTGGGAATGGGCAATTGAAGTAAAGGTCCATTGTTTACACTGTTTTCGGGTTCGATGGGTCGCTTACTGCTATGCTTACTTTTATTATTCGCTTCTTGAATCATTTGAATAATAAATGGCATTGCATCTATAATTCCTTGTGCCACTATATGTTGAACAACACTATTATCCATTTGGTTTCCATTATTATTGATGCTTGGATTCTCATTAACCACGTTAATGTTACTCTGGTTATCATTATTCAGATTTCCTTGATTTCCTTCGTCGGCCATCTGAATTTTAAACATTTACCCCATATTAATATCACAAGATAATATTTAATATAGTTAATCACATGACACGCAATCTAGCCAAAAACGTCGATCATTGCGACTTTTACTCTATTTTCCATATACTATTATGCATCTATTACACACTAGTACTGAAATAAAAATTACAATACCAACAGAAATAGAATTACACTAATAGTAATAGGCATCCGTACACACATATTTTATTTCATTTTTATTTTATTATATTATATTATTATTACTATTACCATCTCCTCTATCACATCACGGATATGGATTTATCCAAAAATCCATATTGCGCTCTTCGTATTTCCATACGAGACGCTCTCCCACCTGTCTCATTCTCTCACTGCTTTCTAAAATTTCCTCCCCAAAAGTCCTAAGTTCTTGCACATTTTCTGCACTCATTGGGGGTGCAGGTTCAAGGACTGGGTTCGGAATCTGGGTTGCGGGTTCCTGATATGGGGGTGAAAGTGCCTGAAATCGGTAAGGATCTTCTAAGATCTCCCTAATGTAGTTATCATGGTAATAAGGATCTAAAGGGTCCATACCTGGATAGGCTCCTATGTTCTGTATAGGTGTGTCTTCATGGATCGGGTAACGTTGCACATAGTCCCTAACGTCATCCCACCAGGGATCGTAATTTGGGTCTAGGGGATTTGGTGTTGGTACCCTAGGGATTTTCTCTGGGTTGAAGTCATGCATCTCCACTTGGTTTTCAGGGTTTTCTATCTCCATGGGTTGGTCAGGGATTTGCAATTGTGGTTGGGGTGCTATTGTTTGCTCCAGATTAAGGTCAGCAGCAGTTGTGGCTAGGATATGGAAATTGGCTAGGCTTCTATTAAGCATATCCTGTGTATGGGCATCTGTCTTTCTCTTAGCAGCTGCTAGAACTCTTTGTTGTTGCAACTTTCGCATTCTTTTCCTACGTGCAAAGGCTTCCTTACTGAACCATCCTCTTTTCTTATGAGGGAATGGCTCTTCTGACTGAACTTTAAAAGCAAACATCCCTTCTTCCTGATCAGCAGAATACCCAGAAAGGGCAGGCTGTGAAGAGGTACCTTCACTCCTAGGTGAATCAGACAACTGACAACACATGTCTGAGGGTCCTTCATCACTCATACTGTAAACTAACAAATAGTCAAATAACACATAACAAATAAATACAGTTATGCACGTATTTCCGTAATTTATTTCCTAACACAAAATTTAGAATTTAAGTGTCAGCAGAACACTTCTTTGGCTTAGACCAGTGGCTAGGCTCTGATACCACCTTCTGTCGCAACCCTCGATCCCTTATCTGTCCCGGGAACGGGCGGACGCGAACTCAGAGTTTCGGTGGTATCAGCTTGTTAATTTGGCAGCGGAAATTACATCAGGACCGTAGTTAGGAAATGTTTATCAGAGTAAAACCACCATATTTATTATTAATAATCACATGGGCAAAACCCAAGTTTCTTATTACAATACGTTTATAGGGATAAACCCTATTTTATTGAATTTAAAACATCGTCTTTTAGGTAACTTTTATAGCCACATTTTTTCCCAAGCCTTCAGTGCTCTCCAGCTGGCTTTTTACTAATTGGCTGTCACATTGTGTTACCTAAAACGTGTTTTAAAAACATTTGTCAGTGGGAAATACTGGTGAGTGAATCTTTGTTTAATCAAGAAACATTTTATCAATTAAAACAGTATTGAGAGCGATCACATTGTTTATTTCTACACAATTACTCATTCAGTACTGTCAATCCTGACTTGTGAGTCATATTACCCATTGGCTAACTCATTGTCCAATGGTAACGTATTGTCATCCCCGACTTACTACTCACAGTGTAGTAAATTTTGTATACAAAACCCCAACATACCGACAGTAATTGAAGAACTACAAAGACTCAATCACCGCTTAATCACATTGTAAAACATTTAAGGTTTTGTAAAATATTACAAAAAGAGGATAAACTCACATTGCTATCTTAGACTTCGCGTAAGGGTTTCCTGGGATTAGTCTATAATTTACACAAATGTACATAGGTTAGTATCATAACCCTTTGAAAATATTAATGATACCCTCCCCGAGACGGCATTCCAACAACTTTGTCGGGCAGAACCACGACAGTTGTTACGGAACCCTAAATCAATCGGGCAGCGTATCTAGTACGAAACCGGGGTTATAATACTTACAACGGAGCAGAACCTTGCTAATTAGGGGGTATTATACTTGAATATAATGCCTAATATTTCAGAATTTGAGATACAGAAATGAATTGTGAGCGACTTCTGGTTGAACCCGATGACCTTCTTATATAGGTGCTGAATTTGACTCTCACGCGGCCCGCGTAAGAGTAGCCATAGGGCTACGCGGCCCGCGTTGACCTCCGGTCAATGCGTAGCTCATCCGGATCACCACTAGGCTTGAAACGATGATGACACGTGTCATCACCGGGCGGCGCTACTATATTGATCTCACGCGGCCCGCGTAAACTAATTAGGGATCTTACGCGGCCTGCCTAAGCTTAAGAAATCAACGAAGTCAGGTTCTAGCCCTTATACCGCCCGCGTAAGTGGTTGGGGTGGGTCTATGTGGCCCGCCTCAGCTTATATTTTAGATTTAAATTTTATTTTTAAATGTTATATTGTATTTTGGGCTCGGTTTTCACATACGGGGTGTATTTAAAGACATATTGGGACATTTTTAAATATAATAGGGTGTCAGAAATATCCGAGAGTGTCGGTTTTACTGAGGGTTGTTACATGGTAGGCTTTATCCTGATGGCTGGACACTTTGACTGGTTCTGTGCAGAACTATAAATTACACCATGACCTCAAGAAAGAACGTCACTTGGAATTAGGACATGTCTATTTGAATGCGTGTGTGACGTCCTGATACACACAATTTTGTTCTAGTTCTGAAATCTTTTCTGACCAACTCGTGTATCTCCTCTGTTTTGCGTGAGCAGAGAACTGGAGGTGCTAGGCAACATCAGCTTCTGCTTTGCGTGAGCAAAGACCTAGTTGTACGCTGTCGCGCTATAGATCAATTACACCCGAAAGAGGCCCTCTAGTGCCCAAAAGAAACCCGAAAAACCTGTATCAAATCGAGAAAATTCATTTGATCTATATATTATATCCATCTCTGCAAATGATCTATTATGTTCTCTTCTCAACCCAGTCCCAGTCAAGGTTTCAGAATCCTAGAACAAGTTTGTGAAAATATGTGGTAGGGAAACTACATGCATGATAGTGTGTTCTGAGTAAAGTTCCAGGATCTAATTGTGATTTATTTGGGTACTCATATTAATTAAATCAAAACATGATAAATTAGTTGCAGACCGTTATATGGAAAAGGCCTAAGGAGATAAGTTTAAGTGGAGAAACATACTGGCAATCGCTCGGATCATCCAAAGTAAATCAATGTTGATAACTGTAGTCTGGCCTGAAACACTGTGATTTGAGCCCATTGAAATTGTAATTGTATATTAGTTTCTTTGTTTATTTGTGTTTCAGTTTATATTGTTAGATTTTAAATAAAAATTCAAAAATAGTGTTTTATTTTTATAAAATCAAAAAACCAAAAATAAAGTGTTTATTTGTTTATTAAAAATTTAACCGTTCTTGAAGATTTGATTGATCATTATAAACTGAAAGAAATTTGAATTGTGAAATCCGAGTAAAAATTCTTGGATGTACTAAGTGTTCATGTGGTATTTCCCTCTGTTGTTTAGAAATGCTGCTTATGAATTTCTGAGCATGTGCAGAACTTGATTTAAATCAAGAAACAGGGGTTGTTGAAGATTGAGATGATGCTGGCAGCTGACAAAGCATGAAGCATCACAACAACAAGATGTGCCTGAGTCAGAAGAACCAGATACGAGTCATCATCTGACAGTGATAGTACATTTGATGAAGTACCTATGAACCTGCTTGAAAGAGAAGGCATTGACAAAGAAAAGAGTTGCTGAGAATCCTCCTCTCATTTTCCTTTCAACAAAGATTTTCAAGCGAAGCTGATCATGATTAAGAAGAACAAAAGGCCCAAGTTTGAAGATGAAAAGATGAAGTATCTTTTTTCCCACAGAGACATGATGAAGACTACAGTTTGATAAAGGCAGCATAAACCTAGGGGGATATTGTAAGGCCATATAATTGAGTAGGTTTACGCTTATCTTTATCAAACATAAGTATAAGCTATTAGGCTTAGTCTTGCAATGGGTTAGATAATATTGGGATAAGCCATGTGGGCTGATTAAATGTTTTGGGCTTGTTTAGTTAATAGTGTGTGATGTGTGCAAAATGTAACATATAAATTACATCAAATGAGGCATAAAACTAACCCTTTTTAGTACTAATGTTGGAAAAATCATGTTTTTGTCTTCCTTTTGAATTTACAGGACCAAATGAGCTTAAACGAACAAAAGGAGCAAATAAGCAGCCAATACCAACATAAATACAAAAAGAAAGAATAAACGTGACATGTCTGACCCCTCGGCAGCATCCCCAAAGCAAAAACAAGGAAACAGAAGACTGACCACGGGGCCGTGCCCAGCTGAACACGGGGCGTGGTCAGGGTCCTGCACAAAAGACAAACCTGTAGAAGCTTCCACGCCCACCACGGGGGGCATGCCCAGCTTAGCACGGGGCGTGGTCAACGCAAAGATATGCAGAATCTTGCCAAATCTTGATAGTACAGATACGATGTTGACCACGGGGTCGTGCCCACTAGACACGGGGCCGTGTGGGACCCTTGCTGACACTTTCAATTAATGAAGGAAGAGAAACGGTTGGCCACGGGGGCGTGCCCGCTGGACACGGGGCTGTGGCCAGAGTACTGTGCAGGCTATAAATATGGGTGCTTGGTTCACTTCAAAGGCATCCCTTGGCAAACCACTACTCTCCCACTTTGCCACCACTCCACCACCACTACAACACCATCACCCACCACCATCATCCATCATCCATCATCCATCTTTAGAGTGTGTAGTAGTCTCGGGATCCAAGATTGATTGTAAGGGTTCTTGCCAATCAAAGGCCATGTTTGGTTAAGCCTCTTACATCACTTGGTGAAGACAAGTTTTTGTTGTATTACTTTTGATTTTTAATCTTTCGGCACTTTTTATTTGGTTTTGTATTAATGACTTTAAATAACTAGATTCTTATGTTGAAGGTGAATTCTTCCTATCATTTTTCGTGGTGTCTTGACGTTACTTTACTGTCTATATAAAGTAAAAGATTGCATCATTCATGTTTTTACGGGCTATATAAAAGCATGTTGACTACCTGGTCGGGGGTTAGGGGAATGGTTTGGTAAGGTTCTTGCCTTGTTCAGTGTATAGATCATGCAAGGACCTGGTTCAAGCTTACTAGGACCGCCTTCAATACCCACTGGTATTGGATGGCGGGGGTGCGAATAGCTTGAACCCCTCATATGTAAACTACTATTAATACATTAAACCGGCTTCTTGGGATTGTATCTTTGCTGACTCAAACCACTTACCTGAGGGTAATGATGTGTGTAAAATTCAACATATAAATTACATCAAATGAGGCATAAAACTAACCCTTTTTTAGTACTAATGTTGGAAAAAAGTGTGCTTTTGTCTTCCTTTTGTCTTTTCAGGACCAAATGAGCTTAAATGAACAAAAGGAACAAATATGCAGCAAAAACTAACATAAATACAAAGAAAAGGAATAACCGTGGCATGCCCGATCCCTCGACAGCACTCCCCAAGCAAAAACAAGGAACAGAAGGCTGACCACGGCCCGTGCCCACTGGACACGGGGGCGTGGTCAGGTGTCTGCAGAAAGGGACAAAGCTGTGGAAGCTTCTATTCCCATCTCGGGGGCGTGCCCAGCTCAGCATGGGGCGTGGTCAACGCTAAGATTCGCAGAATCTTGCAAATCTTGATAGTATAGATACGCTTCTGCACACGGGGTCGTGTCCAGCGAACACGGGGCCGTGTGGAGCCTAATGCAGACAATTGCAATTAATGAAGAAAGAGAAAGAAGATGGCCACGGGGGCGTGTCCAGCGGACACGGGGCCGTGGCCGGGCTACTGTTCAGGCTATAAATAGGGGTGCTTAGCTCACTTCAAAGGTATCCCTTGGCAAACCACCTCTCTCCCACTTCACTACCACTCCACCACCACTACAACACCCACATCCACCACCATCATCTATCATCCACCTTAGAGTGTGTGTAGTAGTCTGGGGATCCAAGATTGATCGTAAGAGTTCTTGTCAATCAAAGGCCATGTTTGGCTAAGTCACTTACATCACTTGGTGAAGACAAGCATTTAATGTATTACTTTTGATTTTTAATCTTTTCGCACTTTTTATTTGGTTTTGCAAGTTTCTTATGTTGAAGGTGAAACTTCTTTATCATTTGTCCATGGTGTCTTGGCATTACTTTACTGTCTATATAAAGTAAAAGATTTTCACCATTCATATTTCTACGGTCTATATAGAGATATGTTGGCTACCTGGTCGGGGGTTAAGGGAATGGTTTGGTAAGGTTCTTGCCTTGTTCAGTGTATAGATCCTGCAAGGACCTAGGTCAAGCTTACTAGGACCTCCTTCAATACCCACTGGTATTGGATGGCAGGGGTGCGAATGGCTTGATCCCCTCATATGTAAACTACTATTAATACATTAAACCGGCTACTTGGGATTGTATCCCTGCTGACTCAAACCACTAAGCCGAGGGTAATGTCACCTTCAAAAGAGGGGCCTACCACTTTACGCATTAATAACTTAATTAGTTATCTTCCAATATTCCAACCCTTTGGGATTGTATCCTTGCTGACTCAAACCACTGGGTTGAGGGTAACGTCACCTTCAAAAGAGGGGCCTACTACTATAACTAAAATAATCTCCTAAAAAGTGCAAAAGTTCGGAAATCATCAAAGGATACATTAAAGGCGAGTCGGATCCAAGTGATTCATCTTGTATATCTGTTTTTATTTTATTTTTATTTTCAGCATTTTAGTTTTTTTCATGTTTAAAACATTTTCTAAAAATTTTGATTTGATTAGACATTGAGGATAAACCGGTACTAAAAGCTCTTGTGTCCTTGGACGACCTCGGTATTTTACCAACGCTATACTACGCTCACGATGGGTGCACTTGCCCATGTGTGTGTTTACTGTTAGTAGAATATCGTGTTTTATAAATTTAAAACTTGACTAATGTGTAAAATGGGCTTAGAATATTAATAAAAACATATTACACCTTACACACACCAGTAACGTCACCTTCAAAAGAGGGACCTACCACTTTTCACATTAATAACTTAATTAATTATTTTTCAATATTCCGACCCTTTGGGATTGTATCCCTGCTGACTCAAACCACTGGGTTGAGTGTAACGTCACCTTCAAAAGAGGGGCCTACTACTATAACTAATATAATCTCTTAAAAAGTCCGAAAGTGCGAAAATCATCAAAGGATACATTAAAGGCGAGTCGGATCCAAGTGATTCATATTGTCTATCTGTTTTTATTTTATTTATCTTTTTATTTTTAGTTTTTATTTTCATGTTTCAAAGCCTTTTCTTAAAAAAATTAGATTGATTAGACGTTGAGGATAAACCGGTACTAAAAGCTCTTATGTCCTTGGACGACCTCGGTATCTTACCAACGCTATACTACGCTCACGATGGGTGCACTTGACCAAGTGTGTGTTTAGTGTTAGTAGAATATCGTGTTTTATAACTTTAAAACTTGATTAATGTGTAAAATGTGCTTAAAATATCAATAAAAATATATCACGCTTCGCATACACCAAGTTTTTGGCGCCGTTGCCGGGGACACAAGGGGTTTAAGAAAGTTTAAAATCAATGGCCTAATTATTTTTACTTATTTTTCTATTTTTTAGGATTTTTTCTTAATTTTTCAGTTTCTGCAGACTTCAGCATGGGTCGTGCTCAGCCAAACACGGGGCCGTGTCCATCTTTGTTACTGGCAATCCTGTTTTAAGTCAGACAGTAGCTGACCACGGGGCCGTGCCCACTGAACACGCCCCCGTGTCCAACCTCTAGTTGCTGAAAACAGAACCGTAAGATCCCGACGGTTGGTAATTTCTGACAAAAATATGAGTGATATTGATTATTTTACTTTCGCTCCTCTTACGGTGAGTGGTGTCAAATATGTGGTGGATTCCATAAATATTTAGAATGTTACTTTGTAAATTACACTCCCCACTATTTAGACCCATCGTGTTCTTGTAACCTTAAGATGGGCGAAAGTAAAAACGATCACTACCACTCGCCCGAATGCCCTCAACCATCTCTTTCAAATGACATAACTTTTGAAGAATTATGTCAGCTCGAAGAAATAATTCTCCAAAAATTAAAAGAATTAGAACTTGAGACGAAAACAAGTTATTCATCACAAGACAACGATCAAGGAGAATTGTTGAAGGACACATTCGGATTCTACCAACATCGACAATACCAAAAGCACCTCTACCTCTTGTGAAAACATGAGCGATAGTCGTCCCTGTATCGATTGTGACGTGAAGGACTCTCCATCGGCCCCCACCGATGCGCTCATAGACCTGAGCGATTCAACATACACCTTCTTTAACAAGAGCCCGGATAAGGGGAATAAAGGTTGGTTTCGCCCACCGGTATTTAGTTTAGGTTTTACCCTTTCCGATAACCTCTTGCGTTCTTGTTTAAATCAAGGGCAATTAAGGTACCTTAGGCACTTCAGTGTTGTTCCCTCCATTAAGGAACAGCCCGATCCGAATAAAAACCTTAAAATAAGACACAACTTCATAAAACACTCTAGCCACGGGGCCGTGCCCAGGTCAACACGCCCCGTGCCCACCTCAAAATTGACCACGGGGCCGTATCCAGCCGACACGGGGCCGTGGTCAGCGTGCTGTCGTTTTCTATAAAGTCAGCATGATTCCTGCACATTTGAACCCATTCCAAAGACCAAGATTTGCTGGGATCTTCACACATACCTTAAAAGGTATATTCCAAAGAAGGTTTCTCAACAACCATCTTGTCTTTGCCACTTTTGTCACTTACCTTTTTCTCCAAAACTCCTCAACCTCCATTAAAGCTTGAAACTTCCATAGCTTCAAGCTTTATTGTGATATTTGCAAGGTTTTAACCAAGGAATCTTACTAACAATTAAGTTTTACAACAACGTTTTAAGTTATTCATGCTCAGAAATGTTTCAAAATTCAGAAAAATAATTTAAAACAATAAAATTCCTTGGTCCAAAAATCTGCAGAGTAATGACCACGGGGCCGTGCCCAGAGTTACAGTTTCATTATTTTGAAATGTTCGACTTGTTTTCTTAGAATGTCAAGCCAAAACAGTGGAACATCTTCAGCTCACTCAAGAAACAGTCGAAGGGGGAGAAGGTCGTCGATAGAAGCTACCCTTGTCCAATACGTGTGTGCACTAAGGGAAGCACTTGATGAGATGACATCCGTGGAAGAGCTTCTCATTGACCGTATCAACTATTTGACGGTGGGGCTAGAGAGTAGCTTTCAAGAGATAAACCTTTGCACCAAAGGTTGAACATTCTTGCAATGCACTTGTGGAACCAATCTTCCCACAAGAAGATTGGAACTTAGCGCAAGAAGTTGTCAATCCAACCAGATGGGATGACATTCCCCTGGAACCTCCTCTAGACGCAATACACGAGGTTCCGGTAGATGTCGCACCTCCCCCACAAGAGGTTGTGGACAATGAGCCCGTCTTCCTTCTCCCACGGGAGATAGAGGAGCGGCTCAATGATGTTTGAGGAGCACCCTCCTGGTAGAAGTTCTAAGAGCCTTATTCAACCGGAAAAAAGCATTTTTCGGGTTTTTGTTGTTCTTGTCATGAAAACATCTAGGATAGAACTTCTTCATCATTTTAATTTCTTGCATTCTAGGACCTACCTATCTATCTTAATTTCTAGTTTGTACTTTTTATTTTTATGAACTATGTATTCCGCACTCTTAAATGAATGATGGTTTAAATTATCAAATGGTGTTTGGATGATGTTATAATGGTTTAATAAACAAGGAAAGATGGAGGTTACCAAGGGAACGTTGAAACCACACCCCATGCACAAAAAACATAGCCTCCCGATAACTTTTCCAGCATTACAGCAAGTTCAGCACGGGGCCATGCTCAGCCCAACACGCACCGTGCCCAGGCTCTGCAGAAAATTACCCAGTTCAGGTAACTGGCCACGGGGCCATGCTCGCTGAACACGCCCCGTGGCTAGCCTTCTGTTTAAATTTGTTACTGGCAATCTGACCACGGGGCCGTGCCCGAACGCCCAATACCATAAAAAATTTTTCAACACCTTTTTACACATTAAATCAACCTAAAAACTTATTTTGGGACACATCGAGGACAATGTGTAATTTAAGTGTGTGGGGGATGCTAAAACCTTGAATCTTGCAAGTACTAATAACAAGCCTTACACAAAACTCTATTGGAACTGCTAATCACCCCAAATTTTTTCAAAAATTTTCATTTTTTTACTTGTCCTGGTTTAATTTGCGAATAATCACCCGAAGGGGATCCATTAACTAACACCGAACCAAGGGCGTAGCTTTGTGAGGGCGGGTGTTGGATCGTCGTGTGACCCTAACGAGTCAATCTGAAGAGTTCAACATCAAAATCAAAGGCGGAATCAATGAATTTGACGTAAACACAGCTTAATACTTTCTAATTATCTTCTCTTATTGATTTCCTGAGCTTTTACAATTCAAATAACAATCCGGCAGCACCTCGGCTCTGAAAACACTTTTATAATTCCGTTTTAAATGACACAGGCACATTCAGTATTTATAGGCGTTTAATTCCGCTTGAAACCATCTCAAACGGAAGTACTTTTTCATACGGAATTACCTAATTCCGTGCGGAATTAGTAATTTCGCATGAAACATCTAATTTCGTTTGAAATGTCATCAAGTCCATTTCAAGCGGAATTACCCTTCAATACTGTTTTCTCGATTTCCATGCCCTGAACTATCTAATACAATACAAGACTCAATAAAGACGAAGTTAACAGACATCAGTGCACCAACAGACTCCCCCTTGGATGTTGACGAAGTCTTTAGCATCCAGTCTTCAGTCTTTATTTGTCACACCCCTTTCTGCGGCGGAAGCACGAGGTGTGATCATGAAAGGTTCTCATTGCATACGAAAGGTAAACATGCTACATGCTCGTAAAAATAACATCAAATACCATAATTTGAAAACATAAGTTTAGCGTTTACATCGCTAAGTCGCATAAAACATTGTCTTAAAAAGTTTACAACTTTATTTAAAGATAAACAAAAGCGACATCCACGAGCATAAGCAAGACCGCGCACACATCCATCCTAGTTACCTGAAATACATGTGAGTTTTGGAAAAACGTCAACATAATGTTGGTGTGAATTCATGCAGTTTTTGTATTTCACGTTTGTATACTTTGTATGAAAACATAGTTTGAGTTATGTATAAATCAAGTTTTCATATATAAATCAAGTATTCATGTGTACACCACGTACTCATGTATAATTCAAGTTTTTCTTGAGTACCCCACGTACTTCAAGTATTAATCAAGTTTTAGTATGGTATGAATTTTATGTAAATAAAGTATTCCTGTAAGTATCAGGATTGTTAATGGGTTGCAAAGCCATTAACATGTGACACGACATAGGAAGTCACCAAACCTTAGGCATTTAATTGGTATATTCTGAGACACAAAAGCACTACTCGATACTCGCCCTCACCGAGAGTGTGGCTGCCCGGCACCCGTTAGATCTAACCTTTTGTTCTGCGGTCTAGGTATATTGTTGATTAATGGTGCTTATGTACCCTATTCGTGACACGATTTCTCGTATCATTTCTCATAACGCATCATACTTGGTACTCGTCCTCACCAAGTGCGCTTCTCGTATTCTTATATCTCATCACACTTGGTACTCGTCCTCACCAAGTGTGCTTCTTGTATTCTTATATCTCGTCACACTTGGTACTCGTCCTCACCAAGTGTGCTTCTTATTATCATACCATTAATAAACATAGTAATATTTGTACATGTATTTCACCCCCGAAGTTATAAAAACTGAAAACAGTTAAAGAAAAGGGGGAGCATGAACTCACAACTTTGCGTTCCTGTGCGTCGTAAACTTCACCGGATTTGCTTAATTAACGTCGTAAACTATACGCGTTTTCTTAACGTTAGTAACTAGACTTGCGTCGCACAAGCACAGTCACTCTCTTTTGTGTATATTTTCTTGTGTTAAAAATATTTTATATTTTTAACTATGTATCTTACTTATATTATTTTCTCAAAAATTTAATATAAGTATCTCATGTTTTGCACTTTGCACCCGAATTATGTATCTTGTATGTTGTATGTGTATTTTTGTGTTTATACTTCTCGTGAGTATTTAGTGTATTTTAAGTCTTAATACACTAGCACGTATAACACATACTATATACACTTAGCACAAAAGTTGGTGATCAAATAATATATATTTTTCTCTCAAAAATATATACTTAATATCCGTTTTTATTCTTGAAGAAATCCTTATTTCTTATCACCAAAAATTAGGGAAACCTTGGTAATACATTTAAATACATTTTTAGGGAATAAGTTTCTCAAAAACTTATACTTTTCTAAGTGTCAAAATTTATAAAAATTTTGACAGAGTTTCCCCTAAAAATGGAGGTTTCCCATGTTTTCAAAACATGTGTTTATTTTCTTTTAAATCGTCAACAATCATCAACAACAATTATCAACAATAATCACTAATTTCTCCATTTCATGAACTTGAATATTTACAAAAATGTGTAGTAACTTACTAGCACATTTAGTAAGTCTTGTTATCTTTAAAAATAAGTTTAATTTCTTAAAAACTTTATTTTTAAAGATCTTGGAGTTTCACAACTTCTTAGTCAAAAATTACGTAAGTATTTCTTTGTTAAGCCCTTTTGTTACACAAGTGTTTACACACTTGTTTGTTCACAAAAACACCTTTAGTTATGAAAGACCCGGCTTTTAAAATAAGTCTTGTGTATTTTACTTGGTTCTTCGAAAATACCACTTGTAAGTCTTTAGATCTACTAGTTTAGAACTCCATTTTACAAGAAAAACTCTTTTTACACAAGTTCATGTTTGTGGATGAAAGGGTTCGTCATCTTGTAACATGTCTACTTTACATAATGCTAGTTCATATTCCATGAACATGATCTAGCGTGGTTGGATGACGATCCGTTCCACTACTAGCAATCAACAACATAAAATAATCATAACAAAACAAGTTTCATAGGTTTTACACTATTAGTTTCTTTTTATCCACCAAGTTCATATTCTTAGCAAGACTTTAAACTTTGATCTCTAGTGTTTATGATTTTTACCCATTAAATTTCTTATTAACCGCTTTAAACAAGATCAAAAGGGTGTTTAGAATCACTTACAACTAGCTCAAGGCTAGGAAAGAAACTAGACGAAAAATGGGTGGTTAAAGGCGTTGTAGAGAGGTCTTTGTGATTCCGTAAGCACCGGGTCCCCTCGTATGAGTTCTAACACACTTGTATGTAGATGGAATTACCTTATCAAAGTTTGAAAGTGGGTGGAGTTGGTTTGTGGTTCTCGGCCGAGAGTAGCCAAGAGAGGAAAAAGAAATGCAAATTTTTTTTGTTAAGTGTTTTGATGTAAATGAGGGCTAATCCAAGATGCATACTTATGGTCCATAACCTCCTCATTATCCATTAGATATTGTGCCACTTAGATATAAAACATGTTAGAATAAAATAATCAAAACTTTGTGGATTGTGTGTTCCCTAGGGGAACCGATCGGCTCATGGGGGTGGGGTATCCAATTGGATTTCAACTAACTAGTTAAGTTATAGTTAGTTAATTAGGTAATTAAATTAGAGTATCATGTGTGTAGTAATTTATAAAGGGTGTTAGGGTATTCGGGGACCCTAACTGGCTCAGAAAAAGAAAAATAGTGTCATTGACATTATTTTTATGTTCCGGGTAAAGTCCGGTTGTTCGGTTGGATATTAATCCGTTAAAGTGCTAAATAATCATTTAAAGTGTCGTTAATATTTTTTTTAGTGACACAATGAATTCCTGACACTTTGGGAAGTATTCTGGATAACAAAACGTAATTTCTGCGTGATATTCATGTGCTAAAAGCTGATTTATAGCTGATTTGTATAAATTTCTGCACTTAAAGTGCGTTTCGGGTGCTTTTTAGTGCTTATTTTTGCTTTCGTATAGTATATATATTAAACCCTTGTATGTACTCTTGGGTTTTAATGTATTCTTGTCGTTGGACCTACACCTAGGCCTCAGTTCTAATGTCTGACTGCCTTCTGCAGTTCTGTTGACACATTGTGTCCTACCGGTGAGTTTACTAATATTTCTGACGCAACGCTCTCGTTTATGCATAAAGCAATATTTTGTAGTATGCAACGTGCATGAATTCACTTGTTTATCATGTAATCAGTCAATGTTGACATTTAAGCACATAATTGCAGTCATTAAATAATAATTAAAGTGTACGGAAATTACCGGGTTGGTGCCAGTTGTCACAGTCTCCCCCCGTTAAAAGAATTTCGTCCCGAAATTCAGACTGAGCTAACTCTCGCAGTAGTCTTCTTGAATAGGTGGGGATACTTTTCTTTGAACTGGTCTTCACGTTCCCACGTATACTCGGGTCCATGCTTAGAGCTCCAACGTACTTTGACAAGTTTCACACTGCTCCTCCTGGTCTTGTTGACTTTCCAGTCGGTAACCTCAACGGGTTGTTCTGTGAATCGGAGGGCGTCATCAATATGCACTTCATCCATCGGGATGATCACGTTTTCTTGTGTTGGACTCTTCTTGAGGTTGGATACATGAAACGTATCATGTACTCCATTAAGTTCTTCCGGTAACTCCAACTTGTATGCCACGGTACCAATTCTTTTCAATATTCTGAATGGTCCGATGTATCATGGATTCAGTTTTCCACGCTTTCCAAATCTGACTACGCCCTTCCAAGGTGAGACTCTTAACAACACTTTGTCTCCCACCTCGAATTCTACTGATTTTCTTTTCGGATCAGCGTAGCTCTTTTGTCGATCTCGAGCCGCCTTAATGCGTTCTCGGATCTGCGCAATTTTTTCGGTTGTCTCTTGTACAACTTCAGGACCAACCATTCGTTTGTCTCCAGTGTCTGCCCAACATAAGGGCGATCGGCATTTGCGGCCATACAGAGCCTCGAACGGTGCGGCCTTTATGCTTGTATGATAACTGTTATTGTAGGAAAACTCAACTAGAGGTAGATGAGTATCCCAGCTGCCGCCCAGATCCATGACACATGCGCGAAGCATATCTTCTAACGTTTGTATAGTCCGTTCGCTCTGGCCGTCTGTTTGTGGATGGAATGCCGTGCTTAGATCTAATTGAGATCCAAAGGCCTCCTGAAATGATTGCCAAATTCTTGAGACAAAGTGTCCATCTCTGTCTGAAATGATTGAGATTGGCACTCCATGACGTGCCACAATTTCCCTTAAGTATATCTCAGCAAGCTTTCCAGTGCTGTCTTTTTCACGGATCGGTAGGAAGTGCGCAGACTTTGTTAACCGATCAACTATCACCCATATCATATCGTGCCCTCTCGGGGTCCTGGGTAATTTCGTTATGAAGTCCATCGAGATTTGTTCCCACTTCCACACGGGGATCTCTGGTTGTTGTAATAGGCCGGACGGTTTCTGATATTCTGCCTTAACTTTGGCACAGGTTAGGCATTTTCCAACATAAACAGCAACATCGCTTTTGAGTCTCGGCCACCAATAATATTCTTTCAAGTCTTGATACATTTTGTCCGATCCTGGATGGATCGAGTATCTCGATTTGTGCGCTTCATCAAGAATGACTTCTCGTAAGCCACCATAGAGTGGAACCCATATACGCTTCTTAAAGTATAAGGCTCCCTCTTCGTTTGGCACCATGTATTTCAACATACCCCAGAGGTATTCAGCTTTACGGTTCTCTCCTTTAAGAGCTTCTTGTTGTGCATCACGAATGCGTGCAGTGAGGTTCATTCGAATGGTCATTTCCAATGCTCTAACCCTTAGGGTCTTAACCCTTTCTTTTCGGCTCAACGCGTCTGCTACAACATTTGTTTTTCCAGGATGGTACTTAATCTCACAGTCATAATCATTTAGCAGCTCGACCCAACGTCGTTGTCGCATGTTTAATTCTTTCTGGTCAAATATGTGTTGTAGGCTTTTGTGATCTGTGAAGATTGTACATCGAGTACCATATAAATAGTGTCGCCAAATCTTCAAGGCGAATACCACTGCGCCTAGCTCTAGGTCGTGAGTGGTATAGTTTCTTTCATGTACCTTCAGCTGTCTTGAAGCATAAGCGATGACTTTCTGGCGTTGCATAAGCACGCAACCCAAGCCTTGTCGTGAGGCGTCGCAGTATACCACGAAGTCTTCAGTGCCTTCGGGTAATGATAGTATCGGTGCATCGCAGAGCTTGTTTTTAAGTAACTGGAAGGCTTCTTCTTGTTTGTGACCCCAGTTGTATTTCTTGTCTTTTTGAGTAAGGGTTGTTAGCGGTTGAGCTATCTTTGACAAATTCTCGATGAATCGCCGATAATAGCCCGCTAAGCCCAAAAATTATCGCACTTCAGTTGGGGTCTTGGGAGCTTCCCAATTCTTTATTGCTTCTATCTTGGACGGGTCTACATGAATGCCCTTCTCATTCACAACGTGACCAAGAAATTGTACTTCACGAATCCAGAATTCGCATTTCGAGAACTTTGCATAAAGCTTCTCTTTCTTCAGTAGATCCAAGATGGTTCTGAGATGTTGCTCGTGCTCTTCTTTCGTTCGCGAGTAAATCAGGATATCATCGATAAATACAATCGCGAATTTATCGAGATATGGTTTGCATACGCGGTTCATCAGATCCATAAAGACCACTGGTGCATTCGTCAGCCCAAACGGCATCACAAGAAATTCCTAGTACCCATAGCGTGTTCTGAATGCAGTCCTTGGTACGCTTTCCTCTTGGATTCTCAGCTGATGGTATCCAGATCGAAGGTCGATCTTGGAATAGTAGCTTGATCCTTGCAGTTGATCAAATAAGTCATCAATCCTCGGTAGCGGATACCGATTCTTGATCGTGAGCTTGTTTAGTTCCCTGTAGTCGATACACATCCGCAGAGTTCCATCCTTCTTCTTTACGAACAATACCGGAGCTCCCCAGGGCGAGAAGCTTGGCCTTATAAATCCTTTATCCAACAACTCCTGGAGTTGTGTAGATAATTCTTGCATTTCGGATGGTGCAAGTCGATAGGGTGCCTTGGCTACAGGAGCGGCTCCTGGAACCAAGTCTATACGGAATTCGACTTGTCGTTGCGGAGGTAGTCCTGGCAGATCTTCGGGAAAAACATCAGGGAATTCCTTCACCACAGGAATGTCTTCGAGTTTTGGCTCCTCAGCCTTCTTGTCTACCACGTGTGCTAGGAAGGCAACACATCCTTTCCTTAAGCACTTTTGTGCCTTCATACAACTGATGATCCGGAGAGGTGCGTCTCATTTTTCTCCATGCACGATGAGAGTTTCATCATTCGCCAAAGGGATGCGAATGATTTTCTCGTGACAAATAACCTCAGCTTTGTTCTTGGACAACCAGTCCATTCCGACTACTACATCGAAGCTACCCAATTGAATAGGTAAGAGGTCGATGCTAAATCTTCGTTCACCAAGTTCTAATGTGCAGTTTCTAACAACTTCACCCGATTCAACGAGTTTACCATTGGCTAGTTCTATAGAATAAGGAATTTCTAATCTACTAGATTCTATTCCAAGCATGCGTTTAAATTCCACAGACATGAAGTTATAATCGGCGCCAGTGTCAAATAATATGGATGCAAAGTGATTGTTAATGAGGAACGTACCGGTGACCACGTTAGGGTCCTCGCGTGCGTTCTTTGCTCCAATCACAAATGCTTTAGCCTGAGCATTGTTTCCCTCTGGGCAGTCCTTCATGAAATGATCATTGCTTCCACACTTGAAGCATCCTTGGTTTCACCCTTTCCCGTTACCATTCTTGTTACCAGCACCATTTCCATTTCGGTTCTTTCCTTTTCCCCAACAGTCTTCTGCTTGATGACCCAGCTTACCACATTTGTCGCACCTTGGAATGCGACAAGTTCCTTCATGATGATACTTACATTTTTGGCATCTAGGCATGGAGCCTTGGTATGCTTTGGTTGCATGGGTTTTCGCCTCCTGAGACGGGTTAGCGTCGCGCTTCTTGCTGTAACCCTTGTTGTTACGAGTTGCTTGGTTCAAACTTGTATGCTTTCTCTTTTTGTCACCGGACGACTCAGCATGTGTCTCGGTCTTTTCTGCTGGGTTCAGTGATAACTTCTTCATACGAACACAATCTTCAGTCAGGCTGACAGCCAGAGTTACAGCCTCTGTGATTGTTTGTGGTTTGGCCGATGTCACCATGCCACGAAACTCTGGGGCCAGTCCCCAAATGTAGCGTTCAACGCGCTTGAACTCAGGAGTCACCATGTAGAGAAGCACTCTAGACAGATCGTGGAACCTTCGAGTATAACCATTAATGTCAGCACCTTCCATGGTCAAGTGCCAGAACTCCGTTTCCAGCCTTTGGAGTTCAGCGCGAGAGCAATACTTCTCTCTCATTCTTTCCTTCAGTTCCTCCGAAGTTAAGCCATAAGCGGCATCATCACCCAAAGTTTGGGCTTGCAGGTTCCACCAAGTCAGAGCTTCATCGACAAACAATCTGGTAGCAAAAGTGACTTGCTGATCCGCGGTACACTTGCTCATGCGGATAGTAGCTTCAGTCTTCTCCGTCCAGTGCACAAATGCTACTGCACCTCCTGTGCCGTCATAGTTCATCGGCTTGCAGTCGAGGAACTGCTTGAAAGTGCAGCCTGGAATTGATTTAACCAATTCACATGTGAGCAATCGAAGAAATAATGAAACAAAGACCGTTCATAAATTTCTCCATGCTTAGTGCATTGTCTTAAGGTTTCCTTGAGCTGCGCTGCCTCCAGATGAATCTCCATTCCCATTACGTCTAGCGTTGCTTGGTCCTCCACTGTCTTGAGTGCGGTTCGCCTCGTACTGGGCGATAGCAGCGGAGATCCTTTCTTCCAGTAGAGCGTTCAGCTCTTCAGCAGTTCTTGGTAGTGGGGGAGGAGGAGGTTGATCATCATTGCGAGCATTCACAGTTTTCCTGGGTGCCATGTTCTGACAGAACACAACACAGCAGGGTTAAACATTTGTTTGATATCGTCACACTAGACAGTGGTAGCATATATATATTCACAGGTATATACCACATAAGTGACATCAAACAATTATCACTCTAGAAGAGTACTAAGTAGGCTTGCACTGAGGGAATCTATACGTGGCAAGACTTGCTGTGGTTTCTATGCACTGAATTCCATAATTATGTATGCATCCATAATTACGTAACTCCTTGCACAGTCCGCACAGTTCATTTCATCCTCGTATCTCTTCCTTCAGATGGGCCATCGCTTTCAGGTAAAGTCACGTATACTTGTGACATTCTACTTCTAGTATATGCTAATTATCACACATAATTTCAATTTGCTCTCAATCACGTACGAGTGCTACTCTCGTGCACCCTAAGTCTCGTAGTGTCTTTTCTAGACTCATGTAGACAGTTTCAGGTAATGGATGTCGCGAGACGTTTTATGCAATGAAAATTCTTTGAAAAATTGTTTTCGTGAAAGGATCCTAGAGATTGTAGACTAGACTCGAGAAGGAATCCTGGTTCACTACAATCGCAGCTCTGATACTAATCTGTCACACCCCTTTCTGCGGCGGAAGCACGAGGTGTGATCATGAAAGGTTCTCATTGCATACGAAAGGTAAACATGCTACATGCTCGTAAAAATAACATCAAATACCATAATTTGAAAACATAAGTTTAGCGTTTACATCGCTAAGTCGCATAAAACATTGTCTTAAAAAGTTTACAACTTTATTTAAAGATAAACAAAAGCGACATCCACGAGCATAAGCAAGACCGCGCGCACATCCATCCTAGTTACCTGAAATACATGTGAGTTTTGGAAAAACGTCAACATAATGTTGGTGTGAATTCATGCAGTTTTTGTATTTCACGTTTGTATACTTTGTATGAAAACATAGTTTGAGTCATGTATAAATCAAGTTTTCATATATAAATCAAGTATTCATGTGTACACCACGTACTCATGTATAATTCAAGTTTTTCTTGAGTACCCCACGTACTTCAAGTATTAATCAAGTTTTAGTATGGTATGAATTTTATGTAAATAAAGTATTCATGTAAGTATCAGGATTGTTAATGGGTTGCAAAGCCATTAACATGTGACACGACATAGGAAGTCACCAAACCTTAGGCATTTAATTGGTATATTCTGATACACAAAAGCACTACTCGATACTCGCCCTCACCGAGAGTGTGGCTGCCCGGCACCCGTTAGATCTAACCTTTTGTTCTGCGGTCTAGGTATATTGTTGATTAATGGTGCTTATGTACCCTATTCGTGACACGATTTCTCGTATCATTTCTCATAACGCATCATACTTGGTACTCGTCCTCACCAAGTGCGCTTCTCGTATTCTTATATCTCATCACACTTGGTACTCGTCCTCACCAAGTGTGCTTCTTGTATTCTTATATCTCGTCACACTTGGTACTCGTCCTCAACAAGTGTGCTTCTTATTATCATACCATTAATAAACATAGTAATATTTGTACATGTATTTCACCCCCGAAGTTATAAAAACTGAAAACAGTTAAAGAAAAGGGGGAGCATGAACTCACAACTTTGCGTTCCTGTGCGTCGTAAACTTCACCGGATTTGCTTAATTAACGTCGTAACCTATACGCGTTTTCTTAACGTTAGTCACTAGACTTGCGTCGCACAAGCACAGTTACTCTCTTTTGTGTATATTTTCTTGTGTTAAAAATATTTTATATTTTTAACTAAGTATCTTACTTATATTATTTTCTCAAAAATTTAATATAAGTATCTCGTGTTTTGCACTTTGCACCCGAATTATGTATCTTGTATGTTGTATGTGTATTTTTGTGTTTATACTTCTCGTGAGTATTTAGTGTATTTTAAGTCTTAATACACTAGCACGTATAACACATACTATATACACTTAGCACAAAAGTTGGTGATCAAATAATATATATTTTTCTCTCAAAAATATATACTTAATATCCGTTTTTATTCCTGAAGAAATCCTTATTTCTTATCACCAAAAATTAGGGAAACCTTGGTAATACATTTAAATACATTTTTAGGGAATAAGTTTCTCAAAAACTTATATTTTTCTAAGTGTCAAAATTTATAAAAATTTTGACAGAGTTTCCCCTAAAAATGGAGGTTTCCCATGTTTTCAAAACATGTGTTTATTTTCTTTTAAATCGTCAACAATCATCAACAATAATTATCAACAATAATCAACAACAATAATCACTAATTTCTCCATTTCATGAACTTGAATATTTACAAAAATGTGTAGTAACTTACTAGCACATTTAGTAAGTCTTGTTATCTTTAAAAATAAGTTTAATTTCTTAAAAACTTTATTTTTAAAGATCTTGAAGTTTCACAACTTCTTAGTCAAAAATTACGTAAGTATTTCTTTGTTAAGCCCTTTTGTTACACAAGTGTTTACACACTTGTTTGTTCACAAAAACACCTTTAGTTATGAAAGACTCGGCTTTTAAAATAAGTCTTGTGTATTTTACTTGGTTCTTCGAAAATACCACTTGTAAGTCTTTAGATCTACTAGTTTAGAACTCCATTTTACAAGAAAAACTCTTTTTACACAAGTTCATGTTTGTGGATGAAAGGGTTCGTCATCTTGTAACATTTCTACTTTACATAATGCTAGTTCATGTTCCATGAACATGATCTAGCGTGGTTGGATGACGATCCGTTCCACTACTAGCAATCAACAACATAAAATAATCATAACAAAACAAGTTTCATAGGTTTTACACTATTAGTTTCTTTTTATCCACCAAGTTCATCTTCTTAGCAAGACTTTAAACTTTGATCTCTAGTGTTTATGATTTTTACCCGTTAAATTTCTTATTAACCGCTTTAAACAAGATCAAAAGGGTGTTTAGAATAACTTACAACTAGCTCAAGGCTAGGGAAGAAACTAGACGAAAAATGGGTGGTTAAAGGCGTTGTAGAGAGGTCTTTGTGATTCCGTAAGCACCGGGTCCCCTCGTATGAGTTCTAACACACTTGTATGTAGATGGAATTACCTTATCAAAGTTTGAAAGTGGGTGGAGGTGGTTTGTGGTTCTCGGCCGAGAGTAGCCAAGAGAGGAAAAAGAAATGCAAATTTTTTTTGTTAAGTGTTTTGATGTAAATGAGGTCTAATCCAAGATGCATACTTATGGTCCATAACCTCCTCATTATCCATTAGATATTGTGCCACTTAGATATTAAACATGTTAGAATAAAATAATCAAAACTTTGTGGATTGTGTGTTCCCTAGGGGAACTGATCGGCTCATGGGGGTGGGGTATCCAATTGGATTTCAACTAACTAGTTAAGTTATAGTTAGTTAATTAGGTAATTAAATTAGAGTATCATGTGTGTAGTAATTTATAACGGGTGTTAGGGTATTCGGGGACCCTAACTGGCTCAGAAAAAGAAAAATAGTGTCATTGACATTATTTTTATGTTCCGGGTAAAGTCCGGTTGTTCGGTTGGATATTAATCCGTTAAAGTGCTAAATAATCATTTAAAGTGTCGTTAATATTTGTTTTAGTGACACAATGAATTTCTGACACTTTGGGAAGTATTCTGGATAACAAAACGTAATTTCTGTGTGATATTCATGTGCTAAAAGCTTATTTATAGCTGATTTGTATAAATTTCTGCACTTAAAGTGCGTTTCGGGTGCTTTTTAGTGCTTATTTTTGCTTTCGTATAGTATATATATTAAACCCTTGTATGTACTCTTGGGTTTTAATGTATTCTTGTCGTTGGACCTACACCTAGGCCTCAGTTCTAATGTCTGACTGCCTTCTGCAGTTCTGTTGACACATTGTGTCCTACCGGTGAGTTTACTAATATTTCTGACGCAACGTTCTCGTTTATGCATAAAGCAATATTTTGTAGTATACAACGTGCATGAATTCACTTGTTTATCATGTAATCAGTCAATGTTGACATTTAAGCACATAATTGCAGTCATTAAATAATAATTAAAGTGTACGGAAATTACCGGTTTGGTGCCAGTTGTCACATTATTCTTGATTTATCATTCTCTGCTCTAAATTGTCTTGACATTGTAAAGTATCCTTCAATCTTCTATCTTCCATCAACAGCTAGCATGAATCACAGAATCTGAATCTTTAACAACCTTCAAACTCTCCCTTGAATGTAGATTCAGGAACTGTATCTGACTTTTAAGTCTTCAGACTCCCCCTATCAATTAGCTGGGAATTTGCTTAGCTGCTTTCATAAACTCATACTTGTTACCTGCACAATCTCTACCTAAACATAAGATTTATGATTATAACAATTTCAATCCAAACTTATCATTCAACTTCATTTGTTGGTTTTGTCAGAATTTAGAAATCCACTTAAGTATCCAGGTCCAAATTAATGACCCTAATTACTCAATTTGTCTACGAAGTCCAACTTAATGACCTTGGTTGACCTGAGATTAATCGCACTGACATTTTGTACAAATTAGTTCAAACAATTTTCTGAAAATTTACAAGTTTCAAATTAATGAACTTGTTTTAACTTTTCAATTTTCTCAAGTTTAACATGTTAAGCTCACGACTCATCTTCCAGCTCAGAATCCTCCTGCATCTGCTTCAACTTTCGAATCTGAAGATCAGCTTTCCACTTTGGTTTGTCGGAAAACAAAGCAAAAATGTAAAATCTTTTTGGATTTTTAATAAAGTTTCTAAACTAGAAATGAAATACAGAAATAAAATGCAGTAAATGTAAACTATTTACAAACATATTTTTGATGAGCGTGTTAGGAAATCATATCAGCTATCCGACAAGTCACAAGTACCGTTAAGCTTTGATTACATACTCAGAATTAAACAATTCGCTTAGATTGTCGATATACTGATCCACTTAAATTCTCACACAAATTTCAATCTGTTCAGGATACGGATTAAATGTATTAAGGACTTAAACTTATTTATGTGTCCCACCTCTTGAATATACTCCCGTATCCAGATCCCAATATTCAGTCTTACAGGTGAGTATATCGCAGATGATATCTGTAAGGGGTTAAATTACGAGAACCGTGAGAGCTCAGGTCAGAACTTCCGTTCAGCAGAGAGATGACGGCTTCGACTTTTGGTGGGTCCCCTTTAGAGGATCTTTTTTACAACAGCAATGATTAGCATTTTTAATGTTTCATCATTTTTGTGCTTAGGGCGGTGCTATATTTCAAGCAAGCAGTAAAGTATTATACGGGGACAAGGCCATTGCTTCCGCAAAATCAGAAGTCCCGGGATAATACCCCAGATATCACTGAGTATAAAGACCTAGTATCTCAGAAAGAGGGATCTTTCAAACAAGATTTCAGGGGTTACCTATATATCCAAGTAGTGTTCCCCACGAAATAAGCAAGTAAAGATTTTAGGTTTATATCCCGAACAAACCTACTAAATGTGTAAAAACCTATCGGCACATCATCAGCAAGACTGTTTAATACTTTTAAACTTTGCGTATCTTTAGCATACTGTAACTGTCAAGCCAATGTACTATCATTTTCCCTTTTTACACAAGCTCTTTTCTGGTTTTCTATTGTTTTTGGATTTTAAAAATATCTCGTGTTTTTGTATTTTAGAAATTTTTTATTGTTTTTGTAATTTTCTGAAAATATTACCCTATACTCCCCCTAAATACCAAAACAAGTAAAAAATCGACAAACCATTGTAGATTGCTTCTCAACATCATCTACAATGTCTCCTTCATCAACGCCAAGAATCTCCTCCAACACCGATAAAAGCTTCATACCATTCAATTTTAACAAGTATTGAAAACGAGTTTTATCAAAAGCTTTGGTATGTAAATCAGCTTTTTGTTCGTCAGTGTGGATTTTCTCAATTCGTATCAACTTCTTCTCGAAACAATCTCGGATGAAGTGATGACGAATTTCAATGTGTTTCGTTTTAGCGTGATGAACAGGATTTTTAGTAATGTTTATCGCTGCCTCATTATCAACAAAGATAGGGGTGTTAAGAAATTGCAAACCGTAGTCGCGCATCTGTTGCTGAATCCACACGATCTGAGAGCAGCAAATGCTAGCAGATACATACTCCGCTTCACATGTGGATAGAGCCACAGAGGTCTGCTTCTTACACTGCCAGGTGACCAAACGTGGTCCAAAGAACTGACAACCCGCTGTTGTTGATTTAGTGTTAATTTTGCAACATCCGAAATCGGAATCGGAATACCCTTCGAGCGTAAAATCGCCTTCTTTTGGATACCACAACCCCAATGATGGAGTTCCTTTCAGGTAGCGTAATATCCGTTTCACAATCACCATATGCGAAGCTCTAGGATTAGACTGAAATCTTGCTGCGAGGCAGGTTGGATACATAATATCGGGTCTTGAAGCTGTCAAGTACATCAGCGATCCGATCATGGAACGATACAACGTTTCATCTACCTTCTCTCCAGTGAGATCAGGGTTTATCCCATGGTTCGTCGCTAACGGGGTGGAAGCTGGAGTAGAACTTGACATCCCAAATTTCTCTAAGATATCATGAACATACTTCGTCTGATGTATGAAAATTCCCTTAGGCAGTTGATGAACCTGAAGTCCCAAGAAGAATTTCATCTCACCCATCGATGACATTTCAAATTTCTGCTTCATAACTCTTTCAAAATCTTTGCACAAACTTTCATTTGTAGACCCAAATATAATGTCGTCCACGTATATCTGAACTATCAGAAGATGTCCATCGACTTCTTTGGTGAAGAGAGTGGAATCCACTTTTCCACGGATGAAGCTGTTGGCTAGTAGGTGTTGAGATAATGTCTCGTACCAAGCTCTCGGGGCCTGGTGTAAACCATACAACGCTTTATCCAGCAAATAGACCTTGTCTTTGTGGATTGGATCGGTGAAGCCCGGTGGCTGTCCAACATATACCTCCTCTTTTACCTTCCCATAAAGAAACGCCGATTTAACATCTAGCTGATAAACTTTGAAATTTTTCCAAGATGCAAATGCTAGGAAGATTCTGATCGCTTTAAGTCTAGCAACCGGAGCATATACTTCGGTGAAATATGTACCCTCCTGCTGACTGAAACCCTGGACTACGAGTCGAGCTTTGTTGCGAATAATAACTCCTCTATCGTCTCTCTTACACTTGAACACCCACTTGGTGTTGATCTTCCTGTGACCACCAGGAAAGTCTACCAATTTCCACACTCCCAACTTCTCAAACTGACTCAGCTCCTCTTGCATCGCGTTGACCCAAGAATCTTCAGTTAGCGCCTCCTTATATGTTCGCGGTTCAATCTGCGAAATAAAACAACTAAGTGAAAACTCAGTTTGTAACGGAGCTACTGTAGAATAAAAACAAGTAAGGCCTTGGTCAATTTGACGTCTTGTGCGAACGCCTGATTGTAATTCTCCAATTATTAGCTCTTCTGGATGGTACGAAAGAGTTCTCGGCATCACCTCGCCTGGAACATCTACCTCGCCTTCCAAATTTGTGACATTCTGATTTGCACCTTGTTCACTGACTGGAATTGTTTGATTTGAAATCTGGATCTGCTCCCCCTCAGAATCTGAATCACCATGATCAAATACAGGCATATTATCAGATTCTAGATTATCATTGACTGTCGTCTGATTATCATGAGCAACTTCATCTTGTTGAATATCATCATGTTCTCCAGCATTGCTTGGACCTGCTTCATCGTCATTAGAAGCTCGATTTTGACGTCTAGAATATTCAGCTGGGACCCTTTCCTGCGATGACTCATACTCTCTTAGAATATCCAACTCATCAAAGAAATCTTCTTCTTCCTCTTCCATGTCAAACGAATTCCACAAAGTATCATAGTGAAAACGCCATGAATCGCCTGGATTCTGAGGCGGCATTGTGTAACCTTGACATTCAACATTATGTGCTTCAATAATCCGCTTTAATCTTGGAACAAAGACTCGTTTCAATGGACTTGAATAACCTACAAAAATTCCTTCAATGCTCTTTGCACCAAATTTACCAAAAGGCTCTAGAACTGTGCAGGGAGACCCAAACGGTTCAAGATACTTCAGGTTCGGTTTGCGGTTATTGATTAACTCGAAACATGTCTTGTTGAATTTCTTCACTGTAAGAACTCGGTTGAGCGTATAGCATGCGGCGGATACTGCTACTGCCCAAAAGTTGACAGGTAGTTTAGAATCAGCAAGCATCGTCCTGGCCGTTTCAATTAACGTCCTGTTCTTTCTTTCAGCTACTCCATTTTGCTGCGGAGTGTAAGGCGCGCTAAATTCATGCAATATACCTCTTTCATCACAATATTCTTCCATTTTGAAATTCTTGAACTCAGTACCATTGTCACTACGTAATCTTCTGATGCGAGTTTGGTACAAGTTTTCTATCTTCTTGAAAAGCGTCATCAAACGATCAAACGTCTCATCTTTTGTCTTCAAAAATAATACCCATGAAAATCTTGAATAATCGTCTGTAACCACTAGACAATAGAGATCCCCAGTTATGCTTTTGACGTTCACTGGACCAAACAGATCCATATGGAGTCTCTCTAAAGGTCTCAAGATTGAGTTTTCCTTCTTCCTAGGGTGAGATTTCTTCTTTTGTTTGCCTTTGACACAGCTAATACACTCCCCCTCAAGATGAAACCCTTTCACATGAACACCAATTACTAAGTCGTTATGCACCAAGTGATTCATTTTTCGCAAGTGAATATGACCCATCTTTCGATGCCATAACTGTGATTCTTTTTCCGTTGCTCTTGACATAAAACAATGAGCCTGACCCGTGGTAGTAGTTGCTACACTCATGTCCAACACGTACAGATCATTGACTTTGGGCGCTCTCATGATAACCCATTCTTCAGGAACAACAAATCCTGGTTTCAAGATCAAACATTCTTTGTCTGTAAAGTGCGTTGTATACATACGATCACAAATCTGAGAAATGCTCAGAAGATTTTTTTCAAGCTCGGCGATGTAATTTACTCTTTCAAACGTGACGATTCCATTTGATAAAGTTCCTTCACCAACTATACGACCACCTTGATTGCCTGCAAAACCTACATAACCTCCATTAAACCCACGAACATCGTACAGTAGGGTTTTCTTCCCTGTCATGTGCCGAGAAGCTCCACTATCCATAATCCAACGTGAAACGGATCTTAGAAGCTCCTGCACATATCACAAACACTTAGTTAGAAGTTGATGCCACCCAAGCCTCTTTTGACTCAGGTAGCTTGACTTTGATGTGAGTTTTAGCAGTGTAAAGTGGCGGAAAATTCTTATCATTCATCTTCAAGCTTTCCTCAGACCCAATCTCAACCTTTTTGTATAAAAAGAAATCATTTTGAGAAGGTTGACTAGATGATTGGTCTTTCTTTGGTACATACTTCTTTTCAGAAGTAGTAGACTTTTGAGTCTCAAGTTTCTCATAATAATCCACAGGAACATTCATCTTTACTGGAGTGGTAGAAGACGATTGTTTTTCTTTTTCAGAAACCTTTGGTTTTGGAGAACTTGATTTTTTGTCAACTGATTTTGGCTTCCATGCTTGTTGAGGTGACGCAACCCGTTTGTAAAATTTGTCAGTTTTAGTTACCACATTCTTTACGGGTTCAGTTTTGATTTTGGTGTTTTCATTTTTCAAAACTTTCTTCTCAACAACCATCGGAGCTTTGCCTTTTGCATCAGCTTTCTTTTTCTGACTCTCAACAACTTCAGACTTAGGCTTTAAGTTGGTGCACTTTCGTGCAATATGTCCAACTTTGTTGCACTTAAAACATGTACGAGTATCAACTACCCGACTTGTGTCTCCAGTCTGAGGCTGTGAGGCCTTTTCTTCAAAAAATTCTTCATTGGTTTTTGAAAATATTTCGGATTCCTGCTCGGAATGAGAACTCGAGCTTTCTACAAACACCTTTTTCTCAACAAATTTCTTGTTTTGAAAGTTCCTTCTTTGATAATTCTTACCACCCTTATAACCACCCGACCATCTGTTTTGATAGTTGTTAGAAAAACACGGCGGTACAACAGGTTTCTTGTAGTAAGCTTTATCTTTTTCAAAATTCATTTGCCTCTTTGTCTGTTTCAAACCTTCTATCTCAGACAGATCAATCTCAATCAACTTGAACACATTTCTCAATTTACCAACATTCACATTCTCTAAAGGAAAATCACGATCCGAATACAACTTATCAGATCCCGCCATCTTGTACATCACAAGACTAGGTTCATCACTTAAGTTGTCTTTGGATTTTGATTTTGGAATGTATTTATCCAAAAAGCATTCATCATCCTCAGTAGTGTCACTTTCAAACTTTAAAACATTTTCAGCCATACTTTTAACAATTTCAGATTGGACACTATCTTCATCAGAAGATGAAGTGAATGTGATATCAATTGTGTCTGGAAGTTTAACTTCTTTTTCTTTTTCATCATTAACCAACCCTGATTTTTTCTTTGAGAAATTGTTTAACACTGGTGGTGGAACCTGGTGAAACCCAACCCCGGTTCCATCAAAGTATACATCTTCGTCTGCTTTGTTTTTCCCGATGGGTTTAGGAACAATGTGTTGTAAAACAAAGCTTGCAGAGTTGTAACTGTTCAGTTTCAACTGGATGCGTTCATTTTCAATTTTAGCTTCTTGAAACTGAAGCTTCAACTTAGCAATTTCATCCAGTTGCTGATTGATTAACTCTTCTTTCACTCTAAGAACACCGGTCAGTTGAAGATTTTCTTTGTCTGTTTTACCATTTCTTTCATCAGAATCTTTTACCGTTCGTTTTAGTTTTTCAAAATTTTCTGAAATTTGACGATTTTCAAGAATCAACTTTTCGTTTTCTTTCCTTATTCTTTCTATGTCATTTTTATCATTTTCGATTTTCTGAGTTAATTCTTTTAATCTGTCGTTCGAAGCTTTCAACAATTTATCACGGTTTAAGATCTGATCTTCAACTCTTCTGACTCTACCAGTCAGTTTTTCAACCTCCTTACCACTGAGGTAAGCAATTGTACTACAAACTTTGCACTCTTTCATGCAATTTTTGCAGTCGTTCTCAGATTTAACTTTCTTACCTGACTCATGTGTATCATTTGAACTGACCTTGTTTTTGGACTCAGTTCTAGAACCAGAAACTACCTCTAGTTTTTTTGCAGCAAGCACTTTGTCAGCCATCTTCTTCAAGTTTTCTGCAGTAAACTCTTGTGACGTATCAATAATCCCGTCATCAACTTTCTTTGGCTGCGGCTCTTTTACTTTCTCTTTCTCTTTCTCTTTCTCATCAGCTTCTCCTCCTCCCCACCACATTCTTTGCCTGGCTTCTTCTTCTTCAGCAAGTTGTTTGGTGAGAATTTCAACATCTACAGTATCTGGATCAACAGCTATGTTTCCATTAGGATCGAGATAACATTCTCTATCAGGATCCCCTCGCTTTGCTTTCTTTGCTTCCATCCATGTACGATAGATTTTGCTTTTCATGAATTGAGCTGTTGCCTTCCTGTTGACGTACTTCACTTCTACAGATCTGTTATCTTTAAAAGGAACAATCTTTGCTGCTGTAAAGGCATATCCAACTGCATCTTCCTCAGGCAAAACATCACTCCAATCATAACCTTCATCATCATGAAAAACAGCAAGTGCCTTGGATTTTTCTTTGGGTGCCTCCTCTATCTACTTTATCCTGGGAGGTTCTGCTTTATTTTGATGATAAATTGCTCTTTTGTAATAATCCTCTCGAAAAGGAATTGCAGTATCATCAGTGTAAGCATTTCGGCACTCACGCTTAAAATGACCTTTTTTTTTACATTTAAAGCACGTGACTTTTGACTTGTCAAAGCCTAACTTGGTAGAAGGTCCACCAATAGACTGTCTTTCGGTAATCTCCATGAATCGTTGCGCTCTTCTCACTGCACTCGCCATACACCACCTTATATCGATCAACTCCATCTCCTCAGGATCGATCTGATCATAGTCTTCTTTTGTTAGGTTGGTGTTTCCTATCTTTCCTGCAACGAGGCTTTCGTACGATTCTAACACAGACGCTAAAAACACCATCTGTTGTTTGGCAGATTCTTCACTAAAATTCTGACCATTCTTCAGATCCACAGCAATGTTACATTGAAATAGATTCTTTGGTGCAGATTGATTTGAAGTATTTGACGATGAACCACCATGATAACCACTGCTAAGAGTTTCTTGATTCATTGTGTTTGAACTTTCTGCTGAAAAAGCTGTCTTAGGAGATGCAGTCTTTGGGATCATACTACCTCTGTAATACAACTCCACATTCTGCTGATAAGATGTGTTATTGACTTTATTGGATTTTTTGATCTCCAATTCATGGCTTTCCAGTCTTTCGATTAGTAAATCAACCTTCAAATCAGTCGGCTTTATCGTATTCTTCAGCATCAATGCAAAATACTGCCAATCTTGCTCGTTTGGTAGTGAATCAAACAATTCGTCAACCAGCTCTTCTTGAGTGTAAATGATGTTATGTCTTGCAAGCTCCATCTTCAAATGGCCGAATCTTTCAACCATCTTGGAAACAGACTCGTTCTTTAAGCAACTAAACAAATCAAACTCTTTTCTTAACAAATTCTTTTTGTTTTTAACTATCTCAGCACTACCAATGCATTTTATTTTTAATTTTTCCCAAAGGTCTCTCGAATCTTTGTACTCAATCAGTGAGATAATGTCATCTCTGACAGATTGGTGAAGCAGAGCAATGCACTTTTGTTCAGCAACATATCTTTCTATTTGATTTTCTTCTAAATTTTCATAATCTGTTCTCCCCAAATCAAAACCATTTTTTAAACTTTTCCAACTGGGATATGCAAATGCTTGAAGCCATTCTTCAAATCTTGTAGCCCACCTGTTGTAATCTTCAATTGCCATCAACTTGGGCGGCTTATTGTATGTTCCATATGCACTGTCTACACTCATAGCATCAGAAAGAATTTTCTTTGCACTTGGTGTTGGTGTAGTTTCATTTGTGTTATTTGATGTGTCATCTCCCGAACCACCAGTAAATGCAAACACATCACAAAAGGATTCATGAAATCATCCATCTTTCAAGTACCTGAAACAATCAACAAACACTTAGAAAAATTTTTGAAATTTTGAAAAATAATTTCAAACGGAATCAGTTCAAGCGGAATAGCTCAAACGGAATCAGTTCAAGCGAAATAAGCCTTTTTCAAGCGAAATAAGGTTTTCAAACGGAATTCGTTTGAAACTCTCAAACGAAATCTAATCTCGTTTGAAATCAGACAGCACTTTCAACCAGAATTAGTGATTCCGTGTGAAATCAACAACAATTTCAAACGGAATTAACAACAAAAGCTAATTTCGTTTGAAATCACTCGTGTTATTTCAAGCGGAATTAGTATGATGTCAGCATGTTCGATCTGTTGTTCAAACGGAATTAACAAATTTTATCAGATTTAGATTGAATTTTAATCCAATTATTTCAAGGATTAGTTAAAACTATGTTTTACGTGATATATGTGAGTTTTAAGCCATTTCAACCGTTAAATTTCGTTCAAATCAGTAAAAAAGAGTAGAAGTAAGAGAATCCGATGAAATCAAGCTGAATTGGTATGAACTCCTCGTCCTGAGCTCTGATACCACTTGTTGGATCGTCGTGTGACCCTAACGAGTCAATCTGAAGAGTTCAACATCAAAATCAAAGGCGAAATCAATGAATTTGACGTAAACACAGCTTAATACTTTCTAATTATCTTCTCTTATTGATTTCCTGAGCTTTTACAATTCAAATAACAATCCGGCAGCAACTCGGCTCTGAAAACACTGTTCTAATTCCGTTTTAAATTACACAGGCACATTCAGTATTTATAGGCGTTTAATTCCGCTTGAAACCATCTCAAACGGAATTACTTTTTCATACGGAATTACCTAATTCCGTGCGGAATTAGTAATTTCGCATGAAACATCTAATTTCGTTTGAAATGTCATCAAGTCCATTTCAAGCGGAATTATTTTCTCGATTTCCGTGCCGTGAACTATCTAATACAATACAAGACTCAATAAAGACGAAGTTAACAGACATCAGTTGTCACACCCCCAAAATCCACCATGAGGAGTATCACCGCTTGGAGGCGTGACATGACCAGGATCGAGCCACCAATCATATTGAACAACATAATTAAGTAAATAAAACCAAACACAATACGATTGGTGACCAAAAGGAAGTAAACCGATTTTAGGTTAACAGCGGAAGCATAAAACATAAGTTCAAAACGTAAGTCCATAGTTCATAAGTTTAAAGTCCAGAACGTAGGTTAAATAAGTTCATAAAGTTTATTCCTTAAGTACGGGACATATCAGTTCGCATCCCACAACGACCACCTCCATATGCAAGCTCCATAGCATCTAATGACCTGCAAAGCATGTAATAACGAGTCAACAACAAAGTTGAGTGAGTTCACGGTTGGTTGTCCATTTTAGAGTTGTTTCCAAAAACATAGTTTAATCTCATTCGGCTATCCAGCCGTGGGGGTTACCCCATAGTTCGAAAACGTTTATTGTTAACCATCCCATGTCCACCTTCCCTGGCTATCCAGCCCGGCACTTTGGCCGTGGGGAGCTGCCCCAGTATTTTAAACTACCAGACTCGTTTATCATATCGACTACTAACAACAGAAATCATTTGTGCCCTAGCGTCGGTGTTCTATCACCACCGACGTGCCATAGTCCATTAGTACACACCCGTCCAACTGGCACGGTGTGCGGTTTGTTAAACCTAATAGCGCTATTAACTAATGACCCGCTCGCCATAGCCTCGGCGATTAAGTCGATACAAAAAGGGAGGGACTTCGCTGATAGAGTTCTAGTCTAGTAAGTCTAACACGTCCCAACAGGACGAGGAATTTACATTCCTGAACACGTCTCAAGGACGAGGAATTCACATTCCTGAACGCGTCCCAAAGGATGAGGAATCCCTATTCCTGTACCCATTCCCATTCCCACCGGGAATTTACCATGCTTTGTAGAAAAGTGTGAACTCACCTTGGTTTGCTCGGTTAGATTCTCAAATATAGCTAACAGTCAAGGTCGGTCAATCGCGTCCTAATAAGGAACGGATAACAATCAGTTTCTCATGCATAACACGTATCCTACGTACGGTTTATTTGCACATTACTTCTACCACATAACAGGCACACACTTTAATGATTTACGCCCATATATACTTCCCATCCATTCCCCACTCATAAGCAAACATACAATAATGCATAAAACACATATAACATGTTAGATCATTCACAGATAGCATACTCGACATTTAGACGCGCAAATCACAACTTATGTCATTTCAGCATTAATATTCAAAACCGGCTGTTTTCGGACATTTTAATAAAATAGTTAAACTATTCCAAATATTCCCAATTTTTTACAGGATGTCTTAAACGTTCCATATTTTATTGTATAAAAATATCGGGGTCTGGTTCATTACCAATATTTTATAAAAATTCATATTCCGGACTGAACTCAGATTTATGTATTTCTGACCACAGTCCACGGAACAATTTATTAAAAATTCATCGAGTGTCCGATTTACGAAATTCCAGTGGGGTAATTACAAATGCATCGGTTTTCATCTACTGTACAAATTTCATGGTCCGATTCATCACAAAACTCAGGTTATGACTGAAAGTATGACACCCATTTATTGCTGTCAAAATTCAGCTTAAGTTGCTGTTACAAATTAACACTTTAAAAATAGTAAACGGAGTCCAAAAATTACGATTCTGGTGCCATTAGAACCGTATTTCATAATAACATATTTTAGATTCAAAATATCGATTTTTCGTTGAGTTTAAGACCTGTTTACAGCCAACTGAAGTTGGCTGTAAAAGTTGGACAGATTCTGATTTTCAGTGTTTAACCTTCTAAATCGTGTTCGATCGATTCCGTTAACAAGTTTAGTGACCACAACAACATGACACATTAATATTAATCAGTAAAACATCAGATAATCAACCAATAATCATAATCACACAAGATCTACATGATTTACACTAATATTCATCCATTAACCACCTTGTTCATCACTTTAGTAGACTTTTAGTTGGTGATCTTATATGTTAGTGATTTTCAACCGACGAAACTCTTATTAACCACTTTAGAATAGATCAAGAAGATGTTTAGAGTCACTTACTACTAGCTCGAGGCTAGGGAAGAAACTAGGCGAAAAATGCGTGGATAAAAGCAATGTAGCGAGGTCCTTCGCAATCCGAGTGCACCAAGCTTCCTTATACGCAATCCTCAACACTTGTATGAGTTTGGAACTTGCAAGATCAAAACCGAAAAATGGATGGATGTATAGGGGTGTTCGGCCGAGAGCTCTTAGAGAGAGAGAGAGAGTTGTGAAGTTGAGTTGTGTGATGGAAATGTTAAGTGTGTTAAGCTTGGAACTTATAGACAATTAGTATGGTCATTAACCAAGAGTCTCTATGTTATCTTGATATGGAACAAGGATGATTAAATTAATCATCAAAGTACAAGGGGTGTCCCCCTTGGGGATGGTTTGGTTAGAGAGGGGGGGGGGGTCTTGGTTCGATTCCAACTAATAGTTAGGATATTAGTTAGTTAAGTGTGAAGGTTAACTCGGTTATTAGTATGTTATGCGTTATAGCGGGTGTTAGGGTATTCAGGGACCCTAACTGGCTCAGAAAAAGAAAACAATGCCATAGACAGTATTTTTAGGTTCCGGGTAAAGTCCGGTTGTTCGGTTCGGTGTTGTTCCGTTAAAGTGCTTAATTAATCCGTAAAGCGTCCTATTTATATATTTTGTAACGTTTTTACTTTCTAACACTTAGGAAAATATAACGGACTATTTAGTGACCTTTCTGTACACTATTAGTATATTAACAAGTACGTGTAAGCATAACACAGATATCAGAAAGCAGTTAAGTAATTCCACACAGTCGTCAAGCACATTAATTATTATTAATAAACTGTACGGTTACATGTAAATTCGAGGGTTGTCACATTCTCCCCCTGTTAAGAGAATTTCGTCCCGAAATTTAGCGCGTGGTTACTGAGGAAGCTAGTTAAGTTGCGTTGTTTTCCAGATTTTCCTGGGTGTCTCATCATCCCCCCGTTGATTTGGAATTTCGTCCCGAAATTCTGCAGTAGCTTCAGCCTCAGTAGTGGTTGCGTTTTTCTTAAACAGTTGGGGATACTTGAGTTTCATTTGGTCTTCTCGTTCCCATGTATACTCTGGGCCACGACGAGCATTCCAACGAACTCGGACCAGAGGTATCCTGGTATGCTTGAGGATCTTAACATCTTGATTCGTAATCTCTACTGGTTCTTCGACGAATCGTAGCTGGTCGTCAATTGTGAGTTCCTTGAGAGGAACTATGAGAGTCTCATCTGACAGACACTTCTTCAGATTTGACACGTGGAATACGTTGTGAACTCCGCTGAGTTCTTCGGGTAGATTCAACCTGTAGGCTACCTTGCCAATTTTCTCGGTGACTTCGAATGGTCCGACATAATGCGGATTGAGTTTTCCTCGTTTGCCAAAGCGGACTACACCTTTCCAAGGTGAGACTTTGAGTAGCACTCGATCCCCAACCTGGAGCTCGAGTGGCTTTCTTCCCTTATCAGCATAGCTTTTCTGACGGTCACGAGCTGCCGCCATTCGCTGTCGTATCTGAGCAATTTTCTCGGTGGTATCTACCACAAGTTCTGGGCCAGTGATTTGGCTGTCACCAACTTCTGCCCAACAGAGAGGTGATCGGCATTTGCGTCCGTACAATGCCTCAAACGGAGCGGCTTGGATGCTGGTGTGGTAGCTGTTGTTATATGAGAACTCCACTAGCGGGAGGTGCTTTTCCCAGCCATTACCAAAATCGATTACACATGCCCTAAGCATGTCTTCAAGGGTTTGGATGGTGCGTTCAGATTGCCCATCCGTCTGCGGGTGATAAGCGGTGCTCATATCTAAACGTGAGCCAAAGGACTTGTGCATTGCTTGCCACAGTTCTGAAGTAAAACGCGCGTCATGATCAGAAATGATGGAAGTTGGCACTCCGTGCCTTGACACTACTTCCTTTAGATAAATGTCTGCAAGAGTAGAAAACTTATCTATTTCTTTGATGGCCAGAAAATGTGCAGACTTGGTCAGTCGATCTACGATCACCCAAATGGTATCGTTTCCGTGTTGAGATCTAGGCAGACCAGTAACGAAATCCATGGAAATCTGCTCCCATTTCCATTTCGGGATCTCCGGTTGTTGAAGTAGGCCTGATGGTTTCTGATATTCAGACTTGACTCTCGCACAAGTCAAGCACTTGCTGACGTAGGTTGCTATGTGGGCTTTCATGCCAGGCCACCAATACGTAGTCTTGAGGTCGTGGTACATCTTGTCCGAACCAGGGTGTACCGAATAACGAGACTTGTGTGCTTCATCCATCACAAGTTCGCGTAAGTTGCCATAAAGTGGGACCCAGATGCATCCGTTTACATAGTAGGCACTGTCTTCCTTTTGTTCTAGCCGCTGCCTCGATCCTCGTAGGGACTCAGCCCTGATGTTCTCTGCTTTCAATGCTTCAACCTGAGCATCACGAATCTGAGCGGGAAGGTTAGACTGGATGGTAAGCTGTAGAGCACGTACACGCCTAGGTATGGTATCCTTTCGACTGAGGGCGTCGGCCACAACATTGGCTTTGCCCGGATGATACTTGATTGCGCATTCATAATCGTTCAAGAGCTCAACCCATCGGCGTTGACGCATGTTTAACTCCTTTTGCTTGAAGATATGCTCGAGACTCCTGTGATCGGTGTAAATGGTGCACTTGGTACCGTACAGGTAATGTCTCCATATCTTAAGCGCGAAAACAACTGCTCCTAGTTCCAAGTCGTGAGTAGTGTAATTTCTTTCGTGAACCTTAAGTTGGCGTGATGCGTAGGCAATGACCTTGTCACGTTGCATCAACACGCAACCAAGTCCTTGGATGGAAGCATCGCAGTAAACCACAAAATCATCTGTGCCCTCAGGCAATGAGAGGATAGGCGCGCTACAAAGTCTATCCTTTAGGTGTTGAAATGCGGACTCCTGTGCATCACCCCAACGATAGATGACACCCTTCTGAGTCAGTGAAGTGAGAGGTTGCGCAATCTTGGAGAAATCTTTTATAAACCTTCTGTAATATCCGGCCAAACCCAAGAATTGGCGGATTTCTGTTGGTGTGCGGGGTGCAGGCCAGTTCTTGATTGATTCAACCTTAGATGGATCCACATGAATTCCATCCTTGTTTACCACATGGCCTAGAAAGTGGACTTCGCGAAGCCAGAAGTCACATTTCGAAAACTTGGCATACAACTGCTCCTTTCGAAGAAGTTCCAGCATAAGTCGTAGATGCTGCTCGTGTTCCTCCTGACTCTTAGAATAGATCAGGATATCGTCGATGAACACAATAACGAACTTATCTAGGTAAGGCTTGCACACTCGGTTCATGAGATCCATGAAGACCGCTGGTGCATTTGTCAGCCCGAATGGCATAACCAGAAACTCGTAATAGCCATAACGAGTTCTGAATGCTGTTTTGGAGACGTCCTCATCTCGGACTCTCAGCTGATGGTATCCCGATCTCAAGTCAATCTTGGAGTAATAGCTCGACCCTTGCAACTGGTCGAACAAGTCGTCAATACGTGGAAGAGGATAACGATTCTTCACGGTCACCTTGTTAAGTTCGCGGTAGTCAATACACATTCTGAAGGTACCGTCTTTCTTCTTCACGAATAGTACTGGAGCTCCCCAGGGCGAAGAGCTAGGACGTAAGAAACCCTTTTCCAAGAGTTCTTGTAGTTGTGTAGACAGTTCTTCGAGTTCTGATGGGGCTAGACGATATGGTGCTCGAGCTACTGGCGCTGCTCCAGGAGCTAGCTCGATTTGAAACTCGACTTGGCGATGAGGCGGAAGACCAGGTAATTCCTCAGGAAATACCTCGGGAAAATCGCGCACAATAGGAATGTCCTCAATTCTCTTCTCTTCCGCTGATGTGTCAGTAACGAGTGCTAAAATGGCAGTGTGGCCCTTTCGCAAACACTTCTGGGCCTTAAGGAAAGAGATGATGCCTTCGACAGCACCACTCTTGTCGCCACGAATCATGAGAGGTTCTTCACCAGAACGAGGAATGCGGATGATTTTCTCCTTGCAAACAATCTCCGCTTGATGATGAGATAGCCAATCCATCCCAATAACAACGTCGAAACTACCAAGTGTGATAGGAATAAGATCGATAGAGAAAGTCTGACCAGCTAAGACGAGGTTACAACCTTTAACTATGTGTGTGGCTTCAAGACTTTTACCGTTAGCTAGTTCTACCGTGTGTTTGGAGTTCAGGAGTGTTGGAGTACGCTTAAGCATTTGGCTAACTTTTACGGACACATAACTAGTATCGGCACCTGAATCGAATAAAACAGTAACAAAGAAGTCGTCCAGAAGAAACTTACCCATCACAACGTTGGGATCGTTCCTTGCGTCACCCTGACCAATCACGAAAGCACGACCTCTTGCCCCATTTCCATTATTGTTACCCCCATTGTTGCCTCCATTGTTTCCTCCATTATTGTTGTTGTTTTGGTTCTGATTTAACTGGGGGCAGTCTTTCTTGAAATGGCCCTCAGCACCACATTGAAAGCACCCTTTGTTGTTGCCGCTGCTGGCGTTGATTGGGTGGGGCTTGCTGTTGCTGCCGGTTCTGATTTGCCGGATGCTGACTCCTGCAGTCCCTTGCCATGTGACCAGGCTTGTTGCATCGATGACAGTTGCCTTTACCACATGGCCCACTGTGGTGCAAGTTACAGCGATTACATTTGGGGTGATTTCCCTTGTATCCACCCTGACCTTGATTTCCAGAAGACTGCTGACTGGGGCTCCTTTACTCATCTGTCTTTCGCTGCTGGGACTGAGCTGAAGTAGAACCTTTGCCTGAATTCCCATCCCATTTTCGCTTGTTGCCGGTAGGTGCATCAGAAGTAGCCGTGGCGCTGATACGTTTGGGTAGCCTGTTTTGCTCCACCGCCTGGTCGGTGAGACGATGAGCCAACTTGATAATTTGCTGAATGGTACCCAGGTTGGCTGAAGTTACGTGACTTTGAATCTCTGGTACAAGGCCCTTGAGATACAGCTCAATACGTTTGATGGGAGGGTCCACCATAGTAGGGCACAGGATGGCCAGTTCATTCGACCTCTTGGTATACGCCTCAATCTCAGACCCCGTCATCTTCAGATTGAAAAATTCCACCTCCAGTTTGTGGATGTCATCCCGACTGCAGTACTCTTCCTTGATCAGTTCCTTGAAACCGTTCCATGGGGTGGCATTAGCAGCAACCAACCCCAGCAGCTGAACCTGAGCGTTCCACCATGTGAGCGCTACCCCTTCAAGTGTTCCGGTAGCGTATTTCACCCTACGGTCTTCGGGGCATTCGCACATCTCGAAAACTGACTCGAGCTTTTCAAACCAGTGAAGAAGGCCCACTGCTCCTTCGGTGCCACTGAAAGTGGTAGGTCGGCAGTCCATGAACGTCTTGAACGTGCACACAGGAGGTTGAGCATGTTGGCCTGTTGCGCGAGAATAAAAGACAAGGTTAAGCACGAGGTTTGGTTTGCGAAGGTAGGATCTAAACGTCCTAGGGTGAGTTGATATAGCAGGTTATACCTCCTGCAGGATTAGCTGCGAGTGCCTCAGCGACTCGTTCGTTGATCAAAGCCGTCAACTGGGCTTGAGTGAGGTTGATATGTCCTCCGCGTCCGCTCATGATCTTCATAATGAAGCAACGTAAGTGAGGAAAGTGTCGCGAAAGTGCGTAAGTGTGGGACGATAGTAGAGCGTAAGCACACAAGGTTCAAATAGCAATTACTACATTATCTAATGCACAGTGAGAACTATCTAACCGACAATATAACATAAATCATACCACTTATGGTGTCGAGTCTTGCACGTGGAGCGAAGCGTCGTTGTGGATCGTTGAGCACTGTACTGGTTATAGTCTGGTTTTTATCAAAAACTTTTCCCTTTTTAAAAACCAAGTTCACTATAACCAATGGCTCTGATACCAATCTGTCACACCCCCAAAATCCACCATGCGGAGTATCACCGCTTGGAGGCGTGACATGACCAGGATCGAGCCACCAATCATATTGAACAACATAATTAAGTAAATAAAACCAAACACAATACGATTGGTGACCAAAAGGAAGTAAACCGATTTTAGGTTAACAGCGGAAGCATAAAACATAAGTTCAAAACGTAAGTCCATAGTTCATAAGTTTAAAGTCCAAAACGTAGGTTAAATAAGTTCATAAAGTTTATTCCTTAAGTACGGGACATATCAGTTCGCATCCCACAACGACCACCTCCATATGCAAGCTCCATAGCATCCAATGACCTGCAAAGCATGTAATAACGAGTCAACAACAAAGTTGAGTGAGTTCACGGTTGGTTGTCCATTTTAGAGTTGTTTCCAAAAACATAGTTTAATCTCATTCGGCTATCCAGCCGTGGGGGTTACCCCATAGTTCGAAAACGTTTATTGTTAACCATCCCATGTCCACCTTCCCTGGCTATCCAGCCCGGCACTTTGGCCGTGGGGAGCTGCCCCAGTATTTTAAACTACCAGACTCGTTTATCATATCGACTACTAACAACAGAAATCATTTGTGCCCTAGCGTCGGTGTTCTATCACCACCGACGTGCCATAGTCCATTAGTACACACCCGTCCAACTGGCACGGTGTGCGGTTTGTTAAACCTAATAGCGCTATTAACTAATGACCCGCTCGCCATAGCCTCGGCGATTAAGTCGATACAAAAAGGGAGGGACTTCGCTGATAGAGTTCTAGTCTAGTAAGTCTAACACGTCCCAACAGGACGAGGAATTTACATTCCTGAACACGTCTCAAGGACGAGGAATTCACATTCCTGAACGCGTCCCAAAGGATGAGGAATCCCTATTCCTGTACCCATTCCCATTCCCACCGGGAATTTACCATGCTTTGTAGAAAAGTGTGAACTCACCTTGGTTTGCTCGGTTAGATTCTCAAATATAGCTAACAGTCAAGGTCGGTCAATCGCGTCCTAATAAGGAACGGATAACAATCAGTTTCTCATGCATAACACGTATCCTACGTACGGTTTATTTGCACATTACTTCTACCACATAACAGGCACACACTTTAATGATTTACGCCCATATATACTTCCCATCCATTCCCCACTCATAAGCAAACATACAATAATGCATAAAACACATATAACATGTTAGATCATTCACAGATAGCATACTCGACATTTAGACGCGCAAATCACAACTTATGTCATTTCAGCATTAATATTCAAAACCGGCTGTTTTCGGACATTTTAATAAAATAGTTAAACTATTCCAAATATTCCCAATTTTTTACAGGATGTCTTAAACGTTCCATATTTTATTGTATAAAAATATCGGGGTCTGGTTCATTACCAATATTTTATAAAAATTCATATTCCGGACTGAACTCAGATTTATGTATTTCTGACCACAGTCCACGGAACAATTTATTAAAAATTCATCGAGTGTCCGATTTACGAAATTCCAGTGGGGTAATTACAAATGCATCGGTTTTCATCTACTGTACAAATTTCATGGTCCGATTCATCACAAAACTCAGGTTATGACTGAAAGTATGACACCCATTTATTGCTGTCAAAATTCAGCTTAAGTTGCTGTTACAAATTAACACTTTAAAAATAGTAAACGGAGTCCAAAAATTACGATTCTGGTGCCATTAGAACCGTATTTCATAATAACATATTTTAGATTCAAAATATCGATTTTTCGTTGAGTTTAAGACCTGTTTACAGCCAACTGAAGTTGGCTGTAAAAGTTGGACAGATTCTGATTTTCAGTGTTTAACCTTCTAAATCGTGTTCGATCGATTCCGTTAACAAGTTTAGTGACCACAACAACATGACACATTAATATTAATCAGTAAAACATCAGATAATCAACCAATAATCATAATCACACAAGATCTACATGATTTACACTAATATTCATCCATTAACCACCTTGTTCATCACTTTAGTAGACTTTTAGTTGGTGATCTTATATGTTAGTGATTTTCAACCGACGAAACTCTTATTAACCACTTTAGAATAGATCAAGAAGATGTTTAGAGTCACTTACTACTAGCTCGAGGCTAGGGAAGAAACTAGGCGAAAAATGCGTGGATAAAAGCAATGTAGCGAGGTCCTTCGCAATCCGAGTGCACCAAGCTTCCTTATACGCGATCCTCAACACTTGTATGAGTTTGGAACTTGCAAGATCAAAACCGAAAAATGGATGGATGTATAGGGGTGTTCGGCCGAGAGCTCTTAGAGAGAGAGAGAGAGAGAGAGTTGTGAAGTTGAGTTGTGTGATGGAAATGTTAAGTGTGTTAAGCTTGGAACTTATAGACAATTAGTATGGTCATTAACCAAGAGTCTCTATGTTATCTTGATATGGAACAAGGATGATTAAATTAATCATCAAAGTACAAGGGGTGTCCCCCTTGGGGATGGTTCGGTTAGAGAGGGGGGGGGGGGGGTCTTGGTTCGATTCCAACTAATAGTTAGGATATTAGTTAGTTAAGTGTGAAGGTTAACTCGGTTATTAGTATGTTATGCGTTATAGCGGGTGTTAGGGTATTCAGGGACCCTAACTGGCTCAGAAAAAGAAAACAATGCCATAGACAGTATTTTTAGGTTCCGGGTAAAGTCCGGTTGTTCGGTTCGGTGTTGTTCCGTTAAAGTGCTTAATTAATCCGTAAAGCGTCCTATTTATATATTTTGTAACGTTTTTACTTTCTAACACTTAGGAAAATATAACGGACTATTTAGTGACCTTTCTGTACACTATTAGTATATTAACAAGTACGTGTAAGCATAACACAGATATCAGAAAGCAGTTAAGTAATTCCACACAGTCGTCAAGCACATTAATTATTATTAATAAACTGTACGGTTACATGTAAATTTGAGGGTTGTCACATCAGTGCACCAACAGCGGGAGGGGGGGACGACCCCCCGAACTTTTCGCTCGTTAGTGAAGAGTATCTAGTTTTCGTATAGAAATTTTTGGGTATATACGTTTTTGAGCCCCCCCGGTTTTATAGAATTTTTTTGTAAATATATTTTCGACCCCTCGGTCATAAATCTCAAGCTTCGTCACTGCACCAAACCTCTCCCGGAAGAAAGACACTCTCTCACCCAGTCCACCCACTTATCCGGGAACGCCATGTACTTCAAGGTTTGGAATATAAACTTCCAATTCAACGAATCGTAAGCTTTCTCGAAATCTACTTTAAAGATCAAAGTGGATTTCCAGAAAGCTTACGATTCGTTGAATTGGAAGTTTTATAATATGTATATAATTTATGAATTACTCAATCTTACACACGATCTTACATATTAACAAGGAATATGACCTCTAATACCAAAGATATTTAATTTTATGTTCTATATAATAATTAAAATTTTTGGCAAATGTTTCAAACTAGTTTTTGCCCCGCCCGCGTTGCGGGGCAATAAGCCAAATATTTCTCTCTCATAACATGTATGTCTGTACAGAGGGCAAAATCGTTATTGTATTTTAAACTGGAGACGAAATCATAATTTTAAACTGAGAGCAAAATCATAATTTTGAGTTAGGGGAGAAAACATAATGTTATTTTGAACTGTGGGCAAAAACGTAATTTTGAGCTAAGGGCATAATCGTAATTTTGAGCTAGAGGAAAAAACAACATTTTATTTTTAACTGGGTGCAAAAACGTAATTTTAAACGGAGGGCGAAACCGTAATTTTAATTGGGAACAAAATTAAAAATGAGTTTTTGAACCGAGGGCAAAAGCGTAATTTTAAGCTAAGGCAAAATTATAATTTTATTTTGAGCTGTGGGCAAAAACGTAATTTTAAACAAAGGACGAAAGCGTAATTTTAAACTGGGAATAAAATTAAATTAAAAATGAGTTAGTCCAATAGGGAAGTGACAGACAGCTAATAATTTTGAGCTAAGGGGGAAAACATAATTTTATTTTGAACTGTGGACAAAAAAGTAGTTTTGAGCTGAGGGCAGAAGCGTAATTTTGAGCTAGAGGGAAAAACAACATTTTATTTTGAACTGGAGGCAAAAACGTAATTTTAAACGGAAGGCGAAAACGTAATTTTAAACTTGGAACAAAATTAAATATGAGTTTTTGAACCGAGGGCAAAAGCGTAATTTTGAGCTAGGGGAAAAAGTATAATTTTATTTTGAGTTGGGGTCAAAAACGTAGCTTTAAACGAAGGACGAAAGCGTAATTTTAAACTGGGAATTAAATTAAATAAAAAATGGGTTGGTCTGGCACTATTCCCCTTAGCTTGTAATTGGATATGTACTATTCCCCTTAGCTTGTAATTGGATATGTAATAATTTTGAGCTAAGGGGGGAAACATAATTTTATTTTGAACTGTGGACAAAAAAGTAGTTTTGAGCTGAGGGCAGAAGCGTAATTTTGAGCTAGAGGGAAAAACAACATTTTATTTTGAACTGGAGGCAAAAACGTAATTTTAAATGGAAGACGAAAACGTAATTTTAAACTTGGAACAAAATTAAATATGAGTTTTTGAACCGAGGGCAAAAGCGTAATTTTGAGCTAGGGGAAAAAGTATAATTTTTTTTAGCTGGGGGCAAAAACGTAATTTTAAACGAAGGACGAAAGCGTAATTTTAAACTGAGAATTAAATTAAATAAAAAATGGGTTGGTCTGGCACTATTCCCCTTAGCTTGTAATTGGATATGTACTATTCCCCTTGGCTTGTAATTGGATATGTAGGTAATATTGCAAGTATACTATTTTGAAAGAAAACGACAAACCCTAACATTTCACTATTATTACACTTTCTAGTGCCTGCAAAACTTTTAATCAGAAAACTCAAGTATAGTTTGATTGTTACAAGTTAGGCAACCATCATGTCACAAGCATGATAACAACCCAAATGCACTCCCAAAAGAAACACTACCAAAATAAGATTTTAATCGCAACTAAAACACTTGTTTGTTTGTGGAGTTCGGTTTTAAATCAAAGCTTCAAAGCAAAGATTTCATCATTGGGTACCTACAAAACCACTTTAGCATATTCTTTTCATTTGCTTGTTTGAATAACTATTACCACTTATATCAACTTTTAAATATCCATTTTTATGTCATTAAGTAAATAAAGCTAGAATAAATTTAACCTTTTGGTCCCAACTAAATAAATTACTAATCTTCACTTGTAAATATGCTGAGTAGCTTTATACCAATTAAAAAAAATTTCAATATATAGATTCATATAATTCATTAAAAAGTATATTTATTTATAATCAATTACATTACTAAATATAAATAAAATATACTTATTAGACTATCAAACAATATTATTCACAAAATAAATTCTACCTTTTAATTCATGTTTATATATTTATATAGTACTTCAACTTCATTATATATAATTAAATCTCTTATCGTGTTTGTCGTGTTCTCCTAATAAATATTTCTCTCTTAAATGATGTTATTAAAGCAGGTTGTACTAAATGTACTGCACCCCTCTATGTTATATTGAATGCGCTCGTCTTCCTTTATATGCTAGTGCCTGTATACTTCCTCTAGTCCTCTCTATACGTGTGTATACCACCCTCTATACATCCATACATACATACATACTGGTATTAGCTTGTAATTGTATACACAACTACCTCTATATGCCACAAAAAAGTGTCATACGTTTTTATACACCTGTCTGCTTTGGAGGTACAAGAAGCACATAAACGTTACATTTGACCTAAGCCTCCTAAACTCTTCTAATGGGTTTCGTCGAATTAATATTACATGACTGACTGACTGACTATTCACACAATGCAAAGGGTCTTCTTTGTCATTTCACATAACTACGAGGACTAAAAAAGATAATAAAGAAATAAAAACAGTTTCTTTCTTTCTTTCTTCACCTGCATATTCATTCATTCAGTTCAAAACCCCTCCCCTCTCGCTCCACTTTCTCTCTCTAGAAAAGAGCTTTTTGGCTTTTGAACGATCTTTGATTGGATGAACGGTAAATATTCAGTAATGCAATGATGCATACATACACTGCAGTGTAGAGCTTGCGTATGATTATCGAGATTGTGTGTAACTGAATCAGAAGAAATGCCTATCAATAGATATCAGATACGAAATGTATATAGTTTAGCCGATCCAGAACTGTACAAAGCATCCGATAAAGATGATCCTGAAGCTTTGCTTGAAGGTGTCGCCATGGCCGGTCTCGTTGGTGTTCTCCGTCAGCTCGGTGACCTAGCAGAGTCCGTACTTGCTCTTCCTTTATCTGTCCTTCATAATTCTGTTTGTTTTATGTCAATTGCAATGGAGGTCTTAAATTGTGTTTTTGCTTAATTATGTGGAAATTATAACTCATTTTGCTCTCTTGTGGTTAGCATTTTGAATAGGTTAGGATTTGGATTTAGTGTGCTTTAATTGTAATTCTGAATTGTGAGTTTTGTGATCTCAGTGGTTATGATTGAGTTGTTATGCCTTGGAAGGAATGCAAATTGAGATGATGTAGTGATGAAACAGATCAGCTTGAGTCTGAGCATATGATTGATGCCTTGGAAGTAGAAATTTTGCTAATCTGTTGAACTAAATTAACTTCTGATTTATCTTCTTGACTTTAGGTTTTGTGTTTGAAAGTTGTTATTGCGGATTTGGTTGTTGACGTCTAGGGTTTATGTTAGGAAGCGGTTATATGTGTGATAATAAGTTAGGATGTGTGTGCTATGTTTCAACATCTTTTAGGAACTTAATATCATCATGGGAGAGGAGACATTTGGTGAGTGAAACACTGTTGCAATGCAATATTGCATTTGGATTTCCTTTGTGGGCGACTTAGAATGGCAGACTAATTTAATTGGTATTTGTATGTTGCTTGCCTGAATAGATGATTGGGTTGTTTTGGAAATTGGTGAATGAAGATTGGTTGGTGGAGCTGTCTAACAAAGATGGAATAAAATATTTACACAAGATGGCAGAAATGATGTACAAATAATAAACACTTACTATAATAACATTTGAATCATTGGTGCTTGTATGTTGCTTTGGTGAATAGATTCCACTCCCTTAGTATCGTTTTCTTATTGGAAGACCATTTTCCTATCATTAAGAAGAGCGATAATTATTTGAGAATTGCATAAACCTTGACTATTTCTCTGAGGGTGATCACTCTCTTCTGTTTCGTAAATTCACATTTCCGAACTTGCTTTATCTTTCAAGCATGGTTGCTGGAAATGGAAATCCTAAATTTCCAATCAAGTGTCATGATATTAATTATATGTATCACTTTCTCAGATAGTCAGATTTAACAGTAAACCTTTATGGTAGCTAGAACTTGGTCAAATCATAGTAGTCATGGCTCATGGGTACACAAAATGCTTGTGATCGTCATGGGTGCACAAAGCCACAAAGTGTAATTCGAAATCACAAATGTTTTAGAGCTGCTAAAATGTTTATATCTTCTAATGTACCATCATTTGATATTATGCTGCACGTCTAACAAAACTATGTAATCATTTTTGAAGGTTTGCTGCTGAGATTTTCCATGACTTGCATGAAGAAGTGATGGCAACTGCTGCTCGTGGCCATGGTCTACTGGTACGTGTTCAGCAGCTTGAATCCGAAATTCCTCCAATTGAAAGGGCATTTCTGTCCCAAACATCCCATTCAACATTTTTCCTCAATTCAGGTCAGAATGTCAGATATTTGCTCCTAAATTTTCTCACATGTCATCTTACTACTGATGTGATATTTCGGGATGTGTGCTTATCTTTTAATTTAAAAAAAAGGGTATAGCCTCAAATGAGTTGACCAGTGTCCTTTCTGGTGCTGGAATCAGAGGTGGCAATTTTGACTGCTTTACCTGTAAAAAGTTGATTCGTGTTATGTTTTATCTCTAACGTGTCAAATAGGTAAACTAAAAAAAGTTATCTTAAATAGAGTTTCTCTTTAAAACATAAATCTTCCAAACCTTTTTATCAGAAAAGTTAGATCATTATCGAAATAATTTAATCTTTTTTATGATCATATTTTACGTACTTACTGGTGAAGAGTTTAAAATTTTCTGGCTATAATTGTTTCTTGTCAAACCAGCCAACCTGTTTAAACATGTACCAAAAGTGTCTGGTTTTGACTCGTTACCCGATCCACCCATTTTGTCATCTCCGAGTCGTATCGCAATATTTTTTTAGCGTTGTAAAAAGTATGATCCACATGAATAATACTAGTGAGGATCTCTATTAATGCTGCAGGTGCTCATTGGCATCCTAATCAACGAACAACACAGAATCTTATCACTACGGGAGATTTACCTCGATTTGTCATGGACTCTTATGAAGAATGCCGTGGTCCACCTCGATTATTTCTTCTAGACAAGTACACTGTTATTCCCTTACAGATATTCTGGCATGCCCCCTACAACTTGCCATATTTACCTGCTTATGGTGGCTCTCAACAGGTTTGATGTCGGTGGTGCTGGTGCATGCTTAAAACGCTACACTGATCCTTCAATTTTTAAAGTGGAAGCATCATCATATGAAGTTGAAATTGCTGAAACCCAGAGGGAGAAAAAGATCCGCCAGACGAAGGTTAGTTCTATGAAGCGAATATTTTCTCTGGCATTTATTGCTTGTTATTTTATATGTGTTATCCTGTGACAGTTAAATGAAAATATATCTTTAGCATTAATGTCTGGTCATATGATATTTACTGCATTATTACCTGTAATAGTTGCTTGGATAGCTTGGTTTAACTTCATTAAGCACTTTGAATAACTGAAGCACAAAAGTTGTGTTCTAGAGTATTTATTTGTCACTTATATTGGACGTGTGCTCACACATTGCAGTTATTTTTCTACTTATGATATAGACTCCAACTTAGTACCATATATTGTGAGGTTTTTGTTTCTTCTGGGTCAACTGAATTCTGTTCTCAAACACTTTTGATGCATATATTTGTCTATTTGTGAGGTAGACTCCAGATTAGTACCTAATGATACTGATGCAGTTTCGCGTGCAATCAAATGGCTCAAGAACGCTTGATTAAACAAAGACTAATAAACGAACGAAAGGTTCAAAGAACATAGTTCTTTTTATTTAATAATCAACCAAAAACTGAAAAACAATAAACCCTAAATACCCTACTTATACTAAACAAGTAAAAAGATAAAATAGGAAATTTGAATTTTAAATAAATAAAAGATATGCCCTGCATCATACTCCCCCTCTTCAAAAAAAACTCGTCCTTGAGTTTTGTCTTCGAACCAAAGCCACCCGGATCAAAGGGAACATCAGCCCGATTCCGATTTATTATCACCACGACCCACCTAAACAGCTCAACTTTACGAATCGTTTCGCCCGACTCCGCACTTGTACCACCTGGATCAAAAGGAACATCGTGATGTTTGTTGTTTGCTATAGATTTGACCCGCTCAAACAATTCAACTCCAACTAAACAATTTATTGTGGCAATTTTTTAAGTCAGTGAATTAATCTCAACCAAAGTAGTAGTAATGGGCCCTTCGCAATCGTTTCTTACCATCTGATCTTGTGGCCCACAATCTACTAGACGATTGTTGTTAGCAAAAAATACATTCACAAATAAGCCCATGTGCACTTTATCATTATTTGCATGAGACCCCATCACCAAATTTAAAGCCTCATGACTTTTTTCATTCAGTACACAAATGAATGGCTTTTCACATGGATCACAATCATTTTGAAATAAAGAATTCTTATCACTGCAATCGGTAGGTTTATTCGGATATTCGGAAACTCCGATGTCATCTTTAATTCGAATTTTGAAATTGATAGATCCAAAAATTAGCGATTCCTCCATAATGGTAGGCTCAAAAGTTGGAACTCCCAAAACCGTTGCATCCCGTCTGAAAAACTCATCGCCACCGGTTGTCACCGTACTACCACTATTAACCACTGAAGGGGCCTCCAAAAATTCATCAAAATTTCCGACCGACACTTGTACATACTCTGACAACTCCCGGTTCAATGGTCTTCTATTTAAACCCATTATTTCATCTATCTCACAGCGATCCGATACACAAGTAATTTTATGAAACGAATCAAACGTACCAGAAACTGATGAATTTTCATGCTCGTTGATGACCTCCTCTTCTTCGTCTTCACGATTGGCAAATTCGTTAATAGCTTGTTGAGCCCACCAATATTCTTCTTCGTCCACCTCAGTTTCATCTTCGTCAAACATGGGTTTGTCTTCCGACATACCCTCCGGATAGATTGGTTCAAAGAACCGGTGTGGATGACGGCTAAACGGCTGCTGCTCTCCGACTCTCCGTCGCCACCTTCGTACCCGACGACGGTGCTCGACCCAGTTTCCGACTTGCGCATCTCCCATTGCAACTCCAGATCTCGGACTCGTTGTCGGAGTCGGCTGATCTCTTCAAGATCTCGGACTCGTTGTCGGAGTCTTTCGATCTTAATAATATCCCGTGGATCATGGTTTCTGATCTCGTTGCCTCGGCCGGCGGATCTACGGTCACAGTTTAATCGATCTCCACGAACACGTGAATCACCAATGCTCTTGTCGATGCCTCGGTCGGCGACTCTTCGAACAAGAAAGCACTCGCCTTCATGTTGAGCCATTTGATAAACCAAAGCTCTGATACCACCTGATGCAGTTTCGCGTGCAATCAAATGGGTCAAGAGCGCTTGAATAAACAAAGACTAATAAACGAACCAAAGGTTCAAAGAACATAGTTCTTTTTATTTAATAATCAACCAAAAACTGAAAAACAATAAACCCTAAATACCCTACTTATACTAAACAAGTAAAAAGATAAAGAGTAAATTTCAAATTTCGTCCTTTATGTATGTCTAAAATATCAAAGTATGTCCTTTGTCTTTAATATCTTCAAAAAACATACTTAATGTTTGCAAATCCTTACATGTTACGTCCTTTAGTCCTAATCCAGTTATTTTTCATGGTTAAATCAGACAAAGTGTATCCTACATAAGGGTATTTTGGACATTTTACCATTTATTTATATAAAACAATATACCTCCTCTCCTCCACCAGACACAAACACTCTCTCTCTCTCTCTGCCATCACCTCCACCAGCCACCACCATTACCTCCACCAGACACCCCCACCAGCCACCACCACGACCACCGCCAGACACCCCCACCAGCCACCATTCTAACCAAATCCAGATATCAAAACATTAAAGCCAAAATCCATAATCAGGAATTGAAACCCAGAAGCAGAAATCAAGACATTATAACCAAATCTAGACATGAATCACTAGAACCAAAATCCAGAAGCAGAAACCGAAATCGAAACACTAAAACTAAAATCCATAAGCAAAAATCAAAACATTACAACCAAAATCCAGAAGCAGCAATCGAACATTAGCAAAATCCCGACCTTCTGTGACTCGATCCGACTCGCCGGAGACTTTATAACTCCGGCCATGGCCCGTCTTTGTCATCCTCCCACCACACCCTCACCTGAACCCCACACCGAACACCTAAAATCAACAACCAGCAGCCGCCTCCTTCCAGATCTAAGAGATGAATGACCACCACACCCCACCTGCAACCACCAACATCACCGCTGCACCTCCACTCCTGCTACAAAACCCCCATCACCGCTGCACAAACCTTTTCACCGCACCACTGTTGCCGTAAAAGGAGGGGGGCGCCGCTGCCACTGTTGCCGTAAAAGGAGGGGATCGACTCCTTTCTTCTTCTCCGTCTCTCTCTCTCTCTCTTCGCCATTTCTCTCTCTAGAATCGGAAGAAATAGAGACCGCCACCGTGAGCGGCGGCGCGACCGTCGTGTTCGAGCATTTCCGACCGTCGGCACCTCTGTCCGCAACTCTCTCTCTCTCTCTTCGCCATTTCTCTCTCTAGAATGGTTGGGGGTCTCGCCGGTTGCTGGAAACAACCACCGCCGCACCGCCGGTGGTCTTACCGGACCGGCTGCCGGCCTTCAATGCACAGAGAGAAGGTGTCGAGTGAGTGGGGTGGGGTGAATAGAGTTGTTGGTGTGTGTTGTTGAAGCTTGAGAGAGGTTTTTGAAGAGATTGATTTCTCTGTGTTTGCTAGTTGATATCGAGAGAGAAGGGTTTTGAAGAGATTGATTTCTCTGTGTTTACATGTATATTTAAACAAATTAAACAAAGAAATTATTTATTGTTTTTTATGATTTTTATTTTAATATTTATGATAAAATGACCAAAATACCCTTATGTGGGGCTGACTTAGTCAAATTTAACCATGAAAAGTAACTGGATTAGGACTAAAGGACGTAACATGTAAGGATTTGCAAACATTAAGTATGTTTCTTGAAGATATTAAAGACAAAGGACATACTTTGATATTTTAGACATACATAAAGGACGAAATTTGAAATTTACTCAAAGATAAAATAGGAAATTTGAATTTTAAATAAATAAAAGATATGCCCTGCATCAGATACTATGTCAGGCAGCTCAGGCTTTATCAGTCATTTGCTACACAACCGGTTTTCCCATACTTATCCATAGACTATAATTATAAGATGAATGAAAACGTATGCCTATATCTTCTTTTCCTGGTAGGTGCATTTTACTAAAACAACTGTCTTCCTCGGATTTTAATCTTTATCAAAACTGAACAGAAAAAAGGATCAAGATGGAAAGGTGGAGAGACTCCTGAGGTTTCACAGTCTTCACATGCCAAGTAAGACATTAATTCAGTGTGTTTTTCATCCCATAGATCACTAATGGGTATAATTACATCTTACACAATTATTATTTATAAATTTTGGACAAAAAGTATATCGATACTTGTCCGAAAAGAAACATTTTGACGCGTTACCTAACCCCCCCACTTGCTCATGTTGCTACCGGTACTTAAAATAAGACTACCTGTCTGAAGCTAACTTGTTGGAGTCACAAAACTGCAGGCTACATCAGTTATTCCTGGAGGAACGAGTTCAGACTGGTGCAACTGAAGCTGCACGCCGTGTGAAACTGAAGAAAAGGCCAAACAAATTTCCTCTCGACTCAGAAAGCGAAGAAAGTTACATGAGCAAGTTGTTAGATTCTGCATCACGTGCCCATGAAGTTGCTCCTGCTCCCTCTAATGGATCAAGGCTTGGCGATGGTAACGTAATGGGGTCAGCTTTGGGCTCACCAATGAAAAACACAAGGTCATGTGTATCTTTGAGGAAAATAGCTGAAAGTCAGCCTTCATATGATGATGGTCTTGTGGTAGATGATAATCAAACAACAGTTGATAATGAAATACGCACAGATGGTCTTCAAAATGCCTATCCATCTGAGGATGTTGCAAGTGAGACCGACAACTACATGGATGCCCTTGCTACAATGGAGTCAGAGGTTGAAACAAGCATAACTAAGAGAACATATTCTGATGCCAGCAAACATCAACTCCGATCTCAATTATCAGATTCTCTATCAGTAGAGAATTCAACTGTATCCAATGATGGGAATAATTCAATCACTAAGGGAATATCTGTTTCTGGGAATTCTGATACTATGAGCACTTCAACTGAAAATGCATCACCAGTTGGTGCTGATTCACCTTCTCAACCCTTTGCATGCGTTGAGATTCCCTTTCGTCCACGAACTACACCCGTTACTGATAACATTCCTGTGACCGAAAATCCAGGCCATGATATCACAAATGATACTTATATTGATGTGAGCAAGGTGTCAATTGTGGATCAAGTAGCATGTTTCGAAGAAGGTACATTAGATACAAATGAAGCGTGCTCAGACCATACTGAAAAGCTTGATACTTCAAGAAAAAGTGATGACCATCAAATCGATACGAAAGATACTGCTAAGTGTATATCTGAATACTCAGGCGTTCTTCCAGTGGCTGATGGTCCATTTTCTTTTTCTTTTGTCAAAAATCTTAAGGGGGATTTAGACGATAAACATCCTAATGACAGCTCTATCCCTATGAGTCTTCTTCCAAACATCTTGGAGACAACCAAGAATCAAACCAGATATGATTTGGAGAATCGTAGTACAGATTCAGTTGTTAGTTCGTCACAATCAGTTATTTCTCGTGTAGATGAGCTGTCCAGTGACACTACTTTCAATGATACTAATTCTGTAACTGAAGAACAGTTAAAAGATAAAGGAGAAGGCGTGTTGGTTATATCTGATCAAGCAGAAGCTAGAGTCTCATATTCTAGTGGGCATGAGACAGAATCACATGACTCAGAAATTGAACCTGTAACTGTTGCTGCTGCTAATAAAAATGAATGTGTTGATGATTCTGTTCTCAAAGATGGAACTGGAATAGAATCCAAGGAGAGTGAAATAGAATTAACATATTCTGATGATAAGAGAGATGATGGTAAGGGTCTTGGAGATGATACTAAATTGGAGCGAAAAGAAGCAGATTCTGTTAACTCTGATATGGAAACACGTTGTGCTGTTGTTCTCCATGTTGATGTTGATAGGCATGATGATAATGGTCATGCTGTTTCTGAACAAGATTCTAAGGAATCTGGTGAAAAGGAGGAAGTTGATATCCTGTTGTTAAATTCAAAAGTCGTGCAGAATCATAATCATTCTTTTCTTGCAGAAATGGATCAAAATCAAGAAATTGTTTTACCTGATTTGGGCTCTCAACCTGTCGACATTGAACTTTGTGTTTCAAATGCACAATTAATTGATAGTGCTCATGAAGCAACTGCATTCACAGAATCCGATGATGACTTGGAATCTAAAACTCCAAATCACATTGATATACTAGAAGATAAGGTTGACCGATCCAGCAGTCAACTTCATATGCAATTACATCTTAGAACCGAGGGCTCTCAGTTGGATTCTCTGACCCAAGTAGATCATGAAACACACATTGAAACTCATTTACAAGACTCGCCATCCTTTTCTGAATCAGTACTGGTTTCTGAACAACGACCTACAATGGAGTTAAACAGTCATGACATAATCTCTGACCAAGATGACATCGTTGCACCATGTCATCACGAATCAAATGTGTTCACCGAAGCTGACCATGACTTAGAATCTAAATCTCTCAACCGTGGTGATCACATTAATGTTTCTGAAGCCCCTGCACAATCATCTCTTGTGGAAGATAAGGTTGACCAACTTCATGTACCTGTATCTGAAAAATCATCTACAATGGAGTTAAGCACTCATGACATCAACCTCTTTGACCAAGTCAAATACCAATCATCTCCAGTGTCTTCTGGTTTTGACATACTTCCCCAGTTACCGCCAGTCAAAGTGGAAGATCCGCCACCATTGCCGCCTCTTCCGCCTATGCAATGGAGGATGAGAAAGCTTCAGGATTCTTTGTCAACTCCAACAAATGGTGGTCAACATAGTGGCAATCACTTCCCTCCATTTTTCTCATCCACATCCGTTCAAAGCCCCGAGGTGGTTGGTCAGTCAACAATAGACGAGCCTATAAATGTGGATACTGAGAATAAAAACTCACACACACAGCACAATGAAGTAAAATCTGCTGAAAACTTGGTGCCACAAGCAGAAGCAGTTGACTCACATCAAATGCCAACAGTTTCTTACCAAGAAGTTTTTTGGCCATCTTCAAGCCCGTATCCGCTTCCTCCCATTCTTGATGAAATGCAAATAAATATTCGACCTATGAAAATACAGCGACCTCGCAGTCCTCTAATTGATGCAGTTGCTGCTCATGACAAAACCAAAGTAAGTTTCTTGAATAATCAACAAATGCAATAATTTAGTCAAACAGACTACTCGAACGAATGATTCTATACTCCTTTCTGCAGTTGAGGAAGGTCTCAGATCGAGACACACTTCACATACCAAAGGGAGACGAAAAAGATACTTTACTGGATCAGATACGGGCAAAGGTAAGAATCAAATGACTCAAATATATAATGTAATATATGTTTGGTTTGCTTAGGGATGGTTTTGGTTTGAGTGTACAGTCCGTCAACTTGAAACCAGCCGTCCAGACTAGGCCAAGCATTCAGGGTCCTACTACCAATTTGAGAGTAGCTGCTATTCTAGAGAAAGCAAATGCCATTCGCCAGGTCGGTTCGTGCTTACCTTTTCTAGTTATAAATTAATCATCTTACTTTCAGAAATGCCATAAAAACACCAAAGTTTGGAAGAACTAGAAATTTTATATAAATTTTGGAAATAAAAGCAAAAAAAATCATCATACTTTTGGACTAAATCTGCTCATTCATGTGAAATGGGTCCTTTGTATTCCAAACTGACAAAAAAGATGCTTATAATTAAAAGATAAGTATGATGGTTTAAAAAGTTGATCAGCTTTGGAACACCATGAAACCAGAAACAGTGTGAAACCTGGGATCTTTTTGCAGTTAATTTGTGTGTTTTTTGGTTTCTCCAAATGTTTGGTGGCAATTAGTTCTAACTGTTAATGGGTCAAATGTGTAGAATAAAGAATAATAATAAAAAGGAAAACGTATTAAAAGTCTCCTAAAATGTTTTTTTAACATATACAATCATCTTGATTGCTTCATAAAAGGTTATACTTTGTTGTATTAAAATGGCTTCTTTTTTAAATTAATTATATTGAAGACATTAATCATTGCAAAAGGTTTTAGCCAACGTGGCCCAGTATGTTATTTGCACCAATGATTATCTGTTTGACCCCATAGCTTGTACCCCTTTTAACCGTCCCACCCATCTTTCCACCTATGTCTCATTTACAGGCGTTCGCTGGAAGTGACGATGATGACAGTGACAATTGGAGTGACTCATGAAATGATACCTCAAATGCCGACACCATTTGTAGTTAATCCACCAATTTTTTACCAGGTTACCACAATATCGAATTTTGTTGATGAGAGTTTGTGGTAAGCTGGATCTTTACTGCTTTGTCTACAACGGTTTTTACTGTAATATATTTTCTACTCGATACAACTCTCCAATCATATACAAGTAAAATAGGTAAAGCGTGCGAGTCTAGTGTGTAGCAAAAAAGTTGATTCTTTTAGCTGTATATGGGAATGGGTAAATTCGTTACACAATGATGAACAGTTTGTGGATATAAACTCCCTGTTATGCGTGTGGGTACTACACATATTCTGTTTCCGTACCAAATTTACTGTGATTATGATCTGTGTATCATATTATTTGTATCTACGGGGGGTTATAGATGGGACGAAAAACCTAGGCCAATAGACCGGTACTAGGGGTCAAGCTGATTCTAGGACTGGTTCTAAGACGGAAGGGTGTGGGGATCGTCTCCCCCCCCCCCCCCTGCGCGCCTCAGCGACTAGCTGCCTCTCTCTCTCCTTCAGGTTTCTCTCTCTCTCCTTCAATTATATATTGATTTTTTTATTAAAGTGGGTAGTCCTCCACACCCTTGGGCAGTCCCCAAAGGAATGATCCTCCACCAATGTGACGTGATGCCTACGTGGCGGATAGTCCCCAAAGGGACTACCCAAACCACACCCAATGGCCTAACGGGTCTGCTGATTCTAACACTGACCAGTTCTAGGGTGAGACTTCTTTTTGACCGATTTCCACTCCGGGGCTGATTTCAAAATGTTGGCTGAATTAGTAATCTACAGCTTGTTGGGTATTGAACTGTTAATTTATGGCAAATAGATGAAAATGCATGTTGGAAAAAAAGTTTGCATAATTTATTTTCTATTTTTAAGTTGACTATGAAATTACAAACTGAAGTAGGAATTAAAATATTCAAATTTCATGTCAGGTTTAAATGAAATACAAACTGAAGAAGGAATTAAAATAACCAAATTTCATGTCTGGTTTAAGTTAATTAATGTAGATTATGTGTGTTAAAAAATTATAGAAGTGAACACTATCTTACTTCATCTAAGAGCATTCATAATGGATTCTCTTACTCCATCTCTTTAATTACACTAAAACACTCTTTTTTTTTTTCTCGTTTTCAATTAAATAATATATTTTTTTGATTTTTATCATTACTTTTTCTCTTTCCTCAACTTACAACTTTCAAAAACTATTAAAAAATTATAGATGTGAATGGTATTTTCTTCAAATTTACTGATGAACAATAACTTTTTCTCCGTTTTTTTTCTTCTCCACTCACAACCATTTACAACCATTTACAACCACTTTAAAAAAATATAAAGGTTAGACTCACATAAATATTAAAGACCCATTGTGAATGCTATTAAACTATAAGGGGTTGTTTGTTTAGATTTTAATGTGCCTCTTAATGGTTCAGACCTCTTACTGGTTCAACATTTAATGGTTCAGACTAGGGGCAACAATTTTTGACACGACCCGTTTAAAAAAATAGGTCGGGTTCGGTTTCTCCGGTTTCTATTTTTTATATTTTTGTTTTTTCAGTTTCTATTTTACATGGTTAGTTCTAATAATGATAATGTTAATTTTGACACATTATATTATTTATTTATCACACTCATACTCATCATTAAACATGTTATTGATAACCTGCTTAAAACCGAAAAACTCTTTTATAAATCGTCAACTTATATCACTCATTTAAAAATATGGGTTAAACGGGTCGGGTTAGGGTTGAAATCTTTGACCCGAATAATAATATGGGTCGGGTTCGGGTTGAACATTTCAATACACCAACCCGCCAACCCATCAACCCGACACGATTGCCACCTCTAGTTTAGACTGTTTGTTTCGCGAGCAGATACCTGAATGATTCATACATTTGCCTCTGAATGGTTAAGCATTATACTGAGTCTGACTGGTTAAGACCTATAATCTGAATTGATCAGACATTTGCATCTGAACAGTTAAAAGCATTATACTGACTATTAATGGTTTAGGCCTCTTACTGATGTTTTCTTTTAACATTGTGAGGATCGAACCCTCATCCAGTCATCCCCTTGGATAAAGAGCCCCATACCACTGGGCCGAAACCCTTTGGTAATTAGTGGAGAGTTCAAGTGAGGATAAATTACGACGTGTGTAGGACGAATTACGAGTTGTGTATGATGAATTTCAAAACGTGTAAGATAAATTTTGATGTATATAGGCAAAAATTTTAGTGTGAAGAATGATAGTTTTTATGACTAATTAATTAGTCAAATATAATAAGATGAAAGAAAAACTATTTAATGTTTTACAGTTGTACATTTTGTTCTTTTTCTTCTGAATTTAATTATCTTCTGAAATTAACATCCCTTTGGTAATTAAGTCATTAACAATGTTTATATATATATATATATATATATTTTTCTAACGTGAATTTTGAGATGACATTTACCTTGTAAAGGTATTGAAAACGAACATAAGTCTTGGAGAGGAATAGAAATGAATATCTGATTATTAAGAAATCATCATGTCAAGTAATATAAGAAATAAAAGTTAGAAACAACATTTGTCTTTGCTTATGTTTTACATCATGTAGTGATATAAATTTGTGTTTTATGATTATTTTAGGTTTTGATCGTCATTACTTAGCATGATTTTATGACTCACATAGTCAAGGTTAAACTCTAGTTATAAAAACAAGAGTAAAATAATGTTAAATAAAATACACATACGTAAAATATATAGATGATTAAATTTGAGACACACAACACAAGAAACCAAAGCATAAAGTATGAATAAGCAGTTGTTGTTGGTTAGATATGAAATATGAACATTTCCTCAGAGATTAAAACTCGTCTTCTTCAAGGTTTCACCTCCATCAAGCCCCTCAAACACATCCACGCTCGTCTTCTCCGTTCCAATCTCCTCCACGACTGTTACCTCTGCAACATTCTCTTACGTAGCAGCTTCAATTTCAACAAAAACACACATTACTCTCAACTCCTCTTCTCCCACATCCAACAACCCAATGAGTACGTCTGGAACACCCTCATTCGCGGCCTCGTTTCCCATGATCACTTCCATCAATCCATCAACCGATTCCACTCAATGCGCCAGTTGGGTTTCTTACCAAACCACTTTACCTTCCCCTTTGTGTTGAAAGCCTGCACCAGAGTTTTGGACTTACGATTAGGTGTGGAGCTGCATACCATCATGGTGAAAGTGGGTTATGATTGGGATGTCTTTGTTAAGACTGGGTTGGTTTGTTTGTACGCGAAATGTGGGCGCTTGGATGATGCGTGTAAGGTGTTTGATGAAATGCCTGAGAAGAATGCGGCTTCATGGACTGCGGTTATTACTGGGTATATTGAATTGGATAGGTTTACTGAAGCTCTTGATGTGTTTAGGAAGTTGATGGAGATGAATTTGAGACCGGATAGTTTTACCCTTGTAAGGATTTTGTCGGCTTGTTCTCGGTTAGGGGATTTGAGGACTGCAGAGTGGGTGGATAGCTGCGTAACGGGTCTTGGAATGGGTAAGAATATATTTGTCGGCACTGCATTTGTGGATACGTATGCGAAATGTGGAAGCATGACGAAAGCACTTGCGACGTTTGATCAAATGCGTGAAAAGGATGCGGTTACTTGGGGTGCGATGATCCAAGGTTATGTTTCAAATGGGGAGCCGAAAGAAGCTCTGGATATGTTTTACAGAATGAAGAATGATAACATAAAGCCTGATTGTTACACCATAGTTGGAGTTCTTTCCGCTTGTTCGAGCTTGGGAGCTCTTGAGCTAGGGGAGTGGGCGCGTACATTGGTTGACAAAGACGAGTTCTTGTATAACCCTATTGTCGGTACATCACTTATCGACATGTATGCAAAATGTGGGAAAATGGGAAGTGCTTGGAGAGTGTTTAAAGAAATGAAAGAAAAAGATCTTATTGTTTGGAATGCTGTAATAACCGGTCTTGGAATGACTGGTCAAACCAAAGTTTTATTCGGTCTTCTCGGTCAACTAGAGAAGTTAGGGATACACCCAGATGGGAAGACCTTTATTGGTATCCTTTGTGGGTGTACACACGCAGGTCTTGTTAACGATGGTAAACGATACTTCAATAATATGACTCGTGTCTTTTCGTTAACTCCTTCAATTGAACATTACGGGTGCATGGTAGATCTCCTTGGGCGAGCTGGTTTATTAGACGAGGCTCATCTTTTGATCAAAAGTATGCCAATGGAACCTAACGCCATTGTTTGGGGAGCACTATTGAGTGGATGCAGGTTACATCGCGATACCCAACTAGCCGAATATGTTTTAAAAAAGTTGATTGAATTAGAGCCTTGGAATTCAGGAAATTACGTACTATTATCTAACATATTCTCGGCTAATAAAAATTGGGAAGATGCTGAGAACATAAGATCAGCGATGAGTCATAGAAGCATTCGGAAGATACCAGGATGTTGTTGGATAGAAGTAAAAGGTGTTGTTCATGAGTTTCTTGTTGGAGACAAATCTCATCCAATGCGGGAACAAATCTATGCTAAACTTAGCGAGTTAACCATGGGATTAAAACACATGGGATATGTTCCGACAACAGAATTTGTGTTATTTGATGTTGAGGATGAAGAGAAAGAGCATTTCTTGGGTTGTCACAGTGAGAAGTTAGCTATCGCGTTTGGTCTAATCAGCACTAAACCTGGTGACGTGATTCGGGTCGTGAAAAATATACGTGTTTGTGGTGACTGCCACATGGCAATTAAGCTGTTTTCGAAAATTACGGGTAGAGAGATAGTTTTACGCGATAATAACCGATTCCATTCGTTTATTGATGGCTCATGTTCTTGTGGAGATTATTGGTGACACAAGGAACACCCAAGTTGCATTATCATATTCCTATGCAGATACTCCTATATATAAAAGATTAGATTTCTTTTCTTTATGATCAAGTACCAATCTCATCTTTATATATACGGATCTCAAAAGTAGGTAGTTTTTTTAGTACGACTCAAAAATACTGTGGTTGACCCAAAACACTAATCGCTCATTCTATATACTTACAATAATAAGTTGGATGACCAGTGCCATGCCTACTGCATGGCTGCTGGCCATTGGTCAACCTTTATTTTATTTAGAGCGGTTTGCTTTATCATCGTACCGTTTTATGATAACAAATAACTACTTTATTTTGAGTATAACTTTGTTTTTAACAAAACTTAAGGGAAAAAATCAAACACAACTACGTACTTAAGCTTTTAGAAAAAAGTTATAAATGTACACTATTAAAGAAGTATCAAATTAATTTTTTTGGGTAAAGGGTTACCCCGGTGAATATTATAAATCAACCAACTAATAAAAACAGGGTGTATCAAGACAACGATACACACTACTAGACTTGACATACCAAGACTAGAGACCAAAAGCAAAACAACAAGACCCGACAAAACAGTCACAACCAAAACAATAAAACAAGAACAACACACGGCCCAAAGTCAAAACCAAACTAGACAACTATATCCACGCTAGCCAGGGTCAATATCCAGGTTTTCCTTCGAGATCAGCCACTTATCCAATAGTTTCTTTTGCTTCGGGTCTCTACGAATTCTGAATCCCATAATCCTGAGCCGAACCGTGTCTATGATGACCTTCGACAGCACACTAGCACTCCTCCATACTTGAGAGAATAACCGATTGTTCCGTTCTTGCCAGATAAAATACGTGGAAGCAGCCACTAGAATATTAGACACTATAACTTCAAGAGATCTAGAATTAGCATTTAGCTCCATCCACTGCATTATCGAGGACCATGTATCATTAACACTCTCCATATCAACCATATTCCTAACCAAACCCCAAACTTCAGAAGCATAGGGACATTGAAAAAATAGGTGATCCCTAGTATCACGATCATGACTACATAAGGGACAACACATGAGCCGTAAATTTGTAGCACTACCCGCCTCCCAAACCGCCATCCTATCTTGCGTTTTAAGCTTATTCTTGATAACCAACCACAAATGGAAAGAATGTCTGGGAATACATTGAGTAAACCAAACTGAATTAACCCAAGGAACTTTAATAGCTCTATGCCGCAAACTATTCCAAACCTCCCAGGAACCAAAGACTTGTAAGTTACCTTCCAGATCTTTCCAACGAACTCTATCCTCCGAACCAGGCATAAGATGAAAATTATCAATATTTATAAGAACCGGGAAAAGATCATACCACGCCTGAGGCCATCGCCAATGACCAGTCTCATCAATAAGCTCCGCCACCGATGAATTTAAAGAAAAACCAGCGTTAGCTATGATTCTCGGAGTAATAAATGACCGAAGGGGGCTGAAGGAGCACCAGTTGTCACTCCAAGCATTGGTTTGTCGACCACTCTGAATAGACTGCCAAATAAAAGGACGAACAATAGGACGGATATACAAAAGCTTACGCCATCCCCAAGTAATGTTGCCCCGACACTACACCTCCCAAAAGTGGTTACCTTTTAACCTGTAAGTGTGAATCCACTGAACCCAAAGAGAAGGACGTTTAGTAATTATACTCCAGATATGAGACGTCAATAGAGCTTTATTAACATCCATGTTACTACGAATACCCAAACCACCCTCCTCTTTTGGCATACACACCTCCTTCCATGCAACTTTAGCGCGAACCGATCCCTGTTTTCCTCCATTCCATAAGAATCTTCGTAATCTTTTCTCCAGGTCTTTTATAACACTCATAGGGAGCATAAAAACCGAAGTCCAGTAAGAATACATGGCTGCAAGAACCGAATTGATTAACTGGAGTCTCCCTGCAAACGACAGAGATTTAGTCATCCAATTATCTATTCTCCTATTCATACGTTCGAGCAGAATTTTACAATCTCTAGCAGCTAATCTCGTTGAAATCAAAGGAACCCCAAGATAACGAACAGGCAACGAACCCTCTTGAAACGGCATTATGTGCAGAATCTGTTCTTTCAACGAACGAGGAACGTTACTGAAGAAAACTGTGCTTTTAGGCAAGCTGGGAAGCAGACCCGATATCTCCGAAAATTTATCTAGAGCCTCTTTTAACCGCTTCAACGAAACGCAATCACCATGAGAGAACAAAAACAAATCATCAGCAAACGAAACGTTTATTATCTTCTGCTTAGAGCAGTGAGCATGAAATTTAAACGAAGTGTTCGAAGCAGCTTGTCGAAGAAGAAGGGTCAGAACCTCCATAACAAGCGTGAAAAGATAAGGGGACATAGGATCCCCTTGTCTAAGACCACGCTTCCCTGGAAAATACCCATGAAGCTCCCCATTGATGCTTAACGAATAGGACATCGTAGAAACGCATGTCATAATCCAACTAATCATTTTGTGATGAAACCCAAAAAGAAGCAAGATTGTTTCAAGAAATGACCAGCTAACCGTATCATACGCCTTCTGGATGTCAATCTTAAAAGCACATCTTGGCTGACCTCTGTTAAGATGATAATTGTGCATCAACTCCTGGGTAAGAAGAATATTATATGAGATTTTCCTACCTGGAACAAACGCCGACTGGTTTATGCTAACCAAATTATCCAGGCATCCCTTAATTCTGTCCGTGAGTATCTTACTAATGCACTTATACAGTACATTACAACACGATATAGGGCGGTAGTCAAGAACCGAATTAGGAGTATCCATCTTAGGAACCAGAGCTAGAATAGTATGGTTGATTTGCCTTAAAAGTTTACCATTCTCAAAGAAATCAAGCACATCAATCGTAACCTCATCACCCACTATATCCCACGCCTGCTTAAAGAACGCCGAAGTGAACCCATCAGGGCCAGGGGCTTTATTTTCTCCAATACTAAACATAGCTTGTTTAATCTCTTCCCGAGTTACCTGTCTAATCATATGATCAGCCGAATGTTGACTAAGCGTGTTAGTAAACAATTCAGCATCCACAACTCCTGTACCCATGTGAGTCATGCCCAAGAAATTCGAGTAGTGAGTTACAAGAGCTTGATGAACATCCTCCCCTTCAAACCGGTTTCCATGCACATCATTTATACAATTAATCTTGTTTCTAGCATTCCTACTTTTCACACATTTATGAAAATAGGAAGTATTCGAATCACCCGCACAGAGCCACTCTACTTTGGATTTCTGCTTTAAAAAACACTCCTCATCATATGCTGCCTCCTGAAAATCACGAAGACATTTAGCAGCCTTATCACGGATGTCCACATCTAACGGATCAGCATCAACAAGCTTCTGGATATCATCTAGCTCCCTACGCAACCGGCAAACTTTATCATGAAGGTTCCCTTGCTGATGCAACAGTTTACGAAAACAAGGTTTTAGGTTTCTCATCTTCTTAACAACCGAAAACATGGTATAACCGTGGATTCTTTTAGCCCATTCAGAAGAAACAAGTTGCCTGAACTCCGCTTTGGATGTCAAAAAATTTGGGAACTTAAACGACTTCTGCTTTGAACGGGTAACAGAGGAAATTTTCAGAACACAAGGTGTGTGATCTGACACACGGGCTGGCTGAAAAACAGCATATGCATCCGGAAACACATCCATAAACATCACATTGCCCATAATACGATCAATCTTCTTAACGACTCCAATCCCCTCACGCGGTTTCTGATTCCACGTGTAATGAAGACCATAGCTCTTAATATCCAAAAGCTCCGAAGTTTGAACACAATCAAAAAACTCTCTCATGCCTATGGTATGACTTGACGTGCCAGAACAACAATCCTCCATATTTAGAGCCGAGTTAAAATCCCCCAACACTACCCAAGGTTTATCATGAGCTAAGCACTTATGTTTATTAAGATCCTCCCATAAAGTTCTACGCTCCTGATACTTATTCTCAGCATAAACAAAAGAACATAGAAATACTTTAGAATCAGCTTTAAAATGAATCTGTGTATGTATCACCTGATCCGATTGGGATAACACCATAAGTTGAACCTCATCCGCATCCCAACCCAATATGATTCTGGTTCCACGCTGACAAACACCCCCATTCGATGTCCAATTCCAGCTCCTGAAAACACCCTTACACATTTTCTCTAAATTACCAATACTTACATGCGTCTCTAGAATGGCACAGACCTTAAGATAATTCTCACCAATAAAAAAACGGACCTCATTTTGTTTCAGGGGACGATTTAAACCCCTTATATTCCACGCCGCCACACTAACCATTAAAACCTCCAGAACCGGGAGTGCTTGCCCCCTCAGGCCGACTATCAGTCGGGATATTACCCATGAATTTGGACATCTCCGTTGGGTTAGATTCAAGAACTTCATCCACATGAGTATTAATATTCTTAGGAATATTGCCAGTTTTTGACCCCTCACCATAATCATCTAGCTTCGCTTGCTTCCCATTTGTATTATTAACATTTCCCATCAAATCATTTTCATCCAATAACTCCTGTCCATCAATCTTCGAGAGAGCCTCAAAAGAATTACGAGTTTTAACCTTATCGACTGTCTTCACGTTGACCTTAATCTCCTTTGTACCAGAAGTGCTCGGGTCCAACTTATTGATTTTTGGCTTGTATATAAATTTCGGCTTTGGTTTCTTTGGCATGACACCCACACGAGCCATCTTCCTCTTATCCATAGTAAAACCTTCATCATCAACCACTACTTGTTTAGCTTTTTTTGATTCATTCTTGCCACACATTTGGTCATTGTGACCAAACACACAACATAAGGAACACCTTTGCGGCTTCCACTCATATTCAACAGTCACAATTTCATTAATATATCCCTCCTCGTCTAGTTTTGGAATAGCAACAACAATCTGCTCCTTAAGTTCTTAATCCGCATTTATTTCAATCAACGCTCGAGCAAAGCTACTCCTTCCCCAGTTCTCCGAACACATATCGACTGTATAGCCATCCAAGCGTTTTGGATCACCTATTTTCGAAGCTAATAAACTTAATCCGTCATCAGTATATACCGCAATTGGAACATTATGGAGCTTTACCCATACCGGCACTAATTTAATACCTTCTTTCTTAAGACTAACAGACGGAGACCAGACATTAAGAAACAACGGCACTTTCCTGATCAACCAAAGCCCCCCTTCCAACACCTTTGCCATACCCTCTTTAGAGTCAAACTTAAAGAAAAAGAAGCCGTCAGAATTCATCATAAGTTTAGCAAATCCATGCTTTGCCCAGACATTCTTAGCATAGTATTCGACAACCGGGAATGGTAGCCGATTACCCAAAAAATATCCATATAAAACATTCACAAATCTCTCCTGAACCTTACGAATTACCTCCCTAGGAATGACCACATCCGCATCAGGTTTTGACTCTCCCGACTCCATTTTCCTGAAGTTAACTTCTCTTTTTACTAAAGGAATATTTTTTACCCTATCCGCATAAGATACTTTGGCCGCTCCATCCTCCATTTTCCGATCAGAACTGCTGCTTACCTCTTGAACTGGAACTGGAACCGTAACTTTTTCCAATTCATCAATAATATTTATCATTCTCGGCTCTGATTGAACGACTCCACGTCTAGGCAGCATCGGATTTCCATCAATTTTTAACGTTCTAGCATCAAGACTATTCCCAAACGAAGACAAGTTGCCCCGTACATCTTGTGAGTTCGACAGCTTAGCAGTATTCGAAGTAATAAAGATATCTCCATGCAGTTTTTCAGTAAAGGAATGGAACCCTAGATCCTCCAAACTTTGATCCCTATTTCTCTCCATGCATACGAAACAACGATCTCGGAAAAAACGAACACACCAAAAAACATGCAGTTACCAAAAACCCTAAACCTTTAAAACCCTAGTGATAATCTTCAACCCTTAATCGATTAATCTAGAGTTTTCGATCTAGCTGAATTAATCTCAGTTAACCGCAATAAAAAACAACAAGATTAATAAATCAGAGTATCAAACTAAACACTAAGGAGGCGATTGAAAATGGAAATAGAAAGAAAAACCCTAATTCGAAATTGGTCACAGTTGCTAACTAGTTCGTTATAGAGATTTGAAGGAATCAAATCTCCAATCACAGACTGTTATGCAAGAGATCACAAAGAAGAATCAAGGTTTACGAGAGGATTCAAAATCGCCAAAGGTTAGAGAGAAAAACAGCCATCTCCATACTATCAAATTAATTGATAAATTGATATATGTTTTAAAAAAATTAAAAAAAGAATTATCAATCAAAATGGTAAAGGAGATATATAAGATTTAAAAAAAATTAAAAATAGATTATTAGAAGTAAATATAATAATAAACTATTATAATATATTAAATAAAAAGTTATATATTATTATAAAAATAAAGTTACTATTCAATGATAAAAAAGAAAAAAATTATTAATAAAAATGGTAAAGGAAATTTATTATTTTAAAAAAGGGAAAAAATTAAAATATGGTATTAAAAGTAAGGGTAAATTACTTTTTGAGTCCCTGTGTTTTATGGGTTTTAACTAGTTGAGTCCAAAAGCAAAAGGTTTAACGACCTGAGCCCCTATAAGCATTTTCTTAAACCATTTGAGTCCAAATTTCTAACACTGTTAGAATTTTTTTTTGTTAAATGACCAAATTACCCCTGTAACTAAAAAATAAATAAAAAAACTAATTTATCCGGCACGATGGAGATATATATCAACAGAATCCGGCATGTCATATTTTATGACGATGTTCACTCGTTCGATATCAATACCCCTATCGACTAAATCTGTTGCCACGAAGATTCTTTTGTGCCCTTCCTTGAACCCCTGGGACATGCCAGAATGGATGCAGATTGATGGGAAATTACAGTCCACAAGCAATTTGTTGAGCTCAGCTTCTCTGCTTACACTTTTGACAAATATCACGACTTGATCTCGCTCAATTTGATGTAGTGCTGCCATGAATAGATATGTAAGTGAAAATAATTTCAAAAATATGATATTGATAACGACCGGAAGAACAAGCCCTTACCTGTACGAGACCATGTAGAGTCAACTTTGCTTCATGACCTTTCGCCCAATTATTACCGGCACTGGAGTGCCCAAACATAACGTTATTCGGCCGGAAGATATGGCCGTACACTCCAGATCTGAGACTGTTCAACATTACTGGCTCCAGATCCATAAGCACGACGCGTGGAACAAACCTTCCGTCCCTAGCCTCATTGTAATACACATTAATCCACTCGAGCTACAGCTCAAAATCTCCTCTCCGGTGTACTTTCCAGTCACATCAATACCGTGTTCTGCACAAACTACCTCCCAGAACTTTGCTCTGATCTGGTTTCCGCATTGGCCGCCTTGAATATGGAGAATCTCACGCATCTTCGTCGGTGCCGTAGATCGGAGTTGCAGGTTAGGGTTAGAGGTTTGACAAGAAGATAGTTAAAGAGAAACAGAGAGAATGAATGATTTATATATATATATATATATATTAAAGGTTTATGCATTGAAGACTTGTTCCTTGTACTTTTGTGCATATAAGACTTGTACTTTATGTGTAAATGACCAAATCACCCTCATAGTTAACAGACTTGATGGATGGGGTTAGAAATTTGGACTCAAATGGTTAAAGAAAATGCTTATAGGGACTCAGGTCGTTAAACTTTTTGCTTTTGAACTCGACTAGTTAAAACCTATAAAACACAGGGACTCAAAAAGTAATTTACCCTAAAAGTAAATATAATAATAAACTATTATAATATATTAAATAAAAAAATATATATTATTATAAAAATATCCTTCACTAACAATATATATAAATATAATTTTAAGTAATAATTTGATAATTACACCTATATTAGGATTTTGACCCGTGTCACGCGTTGCGATGGCAACATCGCGTTTGTTATTTCGTTACACGCGTAACGATGATGACATTAACGTGTTATGCCCGCACATGACATTACACATTTTTTACTTTGTTACAGACTTTACGTTCGTGACATTAACGCCATTAAACATAGATTATAAAAAAATTATAATGTCTCGAACGTTGTTGTGTAAAATTGTAAAAGTAACTTAGGGTATACAGTCACAAAAGTAACCTAGACATCAACGTTATTAGGTATAATAATGTGTCACATGTTACGTTGTAAAATCGTAAAAGTAATTTAAATAAAATGAGGTGTCATGTATTAAGTAGATAAGGTTGGTGGGACAAAGTTGTCCATTACCAAAAGTTAGAGGTGAATGTGTAACATGCTTAAAGATGAGGATTAATAGTGTTTCATGTCAAAAGCTTGAGGGTCTGACCCGCGCGTTGCGGCGGGTGTGAACTCGACCGTTTTCGGTGTGCACATGTAGTAAAGGAAATAGAAAACTAAAAACAATATAGTCGTGACATGCCTAATACGTGTTTATCTTATTTTCATTAGATTGTTACATGAGAAAATTATTTTAAAAATTATTACAAAATGTTTAGTTGGTTATAATTAAATTTAAACAGTAAATACTAAAAAGAAAAAGAAAAAAAAAGAAAAAAAAGGAAAAATAAATACAGTGAGTGCAGAAGAAACAAAACAACTTATATAATCTTTCAACAAAGATTCGAACCCTGGTTGAAGTTTTGAAAATGCTCATGTCTTACCCACCTGATCCAACCACTTTATTATTTACATGTTTACTTGAAACTTATATAAAGAACAAAGTCGGTGGCTTTTGATGTGACAGCCACCGACATTTGTTTTTAAGGATATACTAGTATTTTGTCCGTCGCGTGTTGCGGCGGCGCACAACAGGTGGAAATGTGTAGTAAGACAACACACAATTTGTAACACACGATGCATAAAAGACAATTACAAAAAAATGTGTAAAACACAATGCGTAAAATGCAATTACAAAAAAAAAGTGTAAAACACAAATGTAGACATAGAGTATAAAAATCCAATGCCTAAGACGTCGTAAAATACAATGCATTGGCATTTTCAAAAGTATGAGTAGTAGTCTTGGAGTTACAATTGCAACTTTTTAAAGTTGAGCGGGTGTAAAAACGGAGTAATAGTGGAAGGAGTAAAAACACAGTCTAAAACTTGAGGGAAAATAAAAGTAGCTGAGTAAAAAACAGAAAGTATAAAAGTAGAGGGGGTGATGGTGGAAAAGCATTGAGGGGAAGGGTAAAAAAGGCAAAGTGTAAAAGTAGAGGGATGGTAGCTGAAATGCGTAAACGATGAGGGGATGGTGGTGGAAATGCAAAAGTAGATGGGTAGTGACGTAAGCGTGTAAACGCTGAGGTGGTTTTTGGTGGAAAAACAAAGTAGATGGGTGGTTATGACAAAGTTTGAAAGATGAGAATGTGGTTATGGAAATTCAAAGTAGAATTGGTGTTTGTGACAAAGTTATAAAGTTGGAGGGCTGGTGGTGTAAAAACCACCGACTTTCTCCTTTAAGATATACTAGTAAATAGACCTGCGCGCGTTGCGGCGCAGTTATATTACAAATATCAAATGGATTAGCACAAGTGTTACGTAACGCGACTGATGCGCAACAACCAAAATGGGCTTATTATAGCTTTAAAAAACAGAAAACACACGGAACGCAGAGTAACTCGAATTTATATAATCGATTTAAAATATATTATATTTAATGACACTCGGTATAGTATGTAAAAAACGTATTATACTTGCACTGACTCATTTCCCAAGATCAGTTTTCGTCTAAAAAGAGATCAACTCGAATTTATACTGATACATACATAAAAATCCGCACGTAAAAAGTTTTTTTTTCAAGTAAAAGAACAAAAGGGGCAAAGTTGAAACTTTTGAAACTCAAATAGGTTAACGAAAAATAGTTCTTTAAAGAAAAATTGGCAAACAAAAATCATTAAAAAAAGTTACATCTAAACGTAGATCAACTCGAAATTATACTGACATGTACATAAAAATCTGTACCTAAAAACTTTTTTTTTCAAGTAAAGGAACGAAAAAGGGTAAAGTCGAAACTTTTAAATTCAAGGAGATTAACGACAAATTAGTTCTTCAAAAAAAAAAAAATAAGCGAACGAAAATCATTAAAGAAAATAACATGTTAAAAACGCATATTATATATGGTACATGGGTAAAGCAGGAATATTAGAAACATGAGGGATTAAACATTGACGTTTGCAAAGCCAAGGGACTAAAATTGCAATATGGTGAAACTTTGGGAAAAAATGTAAAACTAAGAGAACAAGTTAAAAATGTAAACTTTGAAAATATAGGGGGTGCCATTAAAATTAAATAGGGGCTAAAAATACCATTTTGCAAAGTTGGGGGTTGGATTTATTATATTGTATAGAGTAAGAGCTAAAATATTATTTTTTCAATGTTGAAATGCCTTTGTATTTTATTGAAAAGTAGAAGGGATGGCCTTTTATTTTAATGAAAAAGGGAGGATCGGTGGCATAAAAGCCACCGACTTTGTGCTTTTAAGATTATGTAGAATATAATTTAAGTTATCTTATTGGATAATGTAATACATGTAGGTATTCTTAAAATTTAAAATTTTAATTTTCTTTTATAATTATCTTATTAATATAATATTTTTAACAAAGAACTTCACCATAAAGTTGAGCATTTTACTCTCTAAAATTTCAATTTTTTTTTATAATTATTAATCATATAATATTATTTACAAAGAACTTTACCATAAAGTTGATCATTGTATTCTCTTTAATTTGAGTATAATACTGTTACTTTTAGAAAATCGACATTTCTAAGTGGATGTGTTGTGCGTATATCATGATTAACTATGTATACGCGTAATAATAAATATGTTGTGTTATTATCATATGAGTTATGCAATTACTATTATTATAAGTTGTGTAATTAGGTATGTGCGTTATTATAACATGGCTTACATAATTATCAGTATAAGTTACGTAATTATCTTACATAATTATTTTGTTTTTTAATTTATCATGTATTCAACCCGTGTAACATACAAGAATCTAAATTTTTTTACTACATTTTAAAATATGATTATAATAAGATAACTTAAATATATAACGAAATAATATGTTTTAAGTTATCTAATATGATTTGTATTATCATCTCTTTAAACACGTATAATATTACAGTCCTTTGGTAGTTGGGTTTAATAACTTTAATTAATTTGATTAAAACAACTTTATTTAATTAATTTTTTATTATCAATTTATTTATTACCTTATTATTTTGAGTAAACTGCAATTTTACTTCCTGGGGTTAGATGCGATTGGCAACCTTACCCCCTAAAACGAAAATCTTGCTGTCTTACCCCTCAACTATTGAAAAACGCTACAATATTACCCCCCGGTATTAAAAAACTTAACTGTTCTGTTAACTGGGATGTTAAATGACTATATTACCCTTTCTTATTACCCCCTATGCTTTGTTCTAAGAAAACGTATTACCCCCGGTGTTAAATGACTATATTATCCTTTCTTATTACCCCCTATGCTTTGTTGTAAGAAAACATATTACCCCCCGGTGTTAAATATTTCTTTGCTTCCTTACACCCTGTAGAAAAAGAATCCATTCCCGCCTAAATTGTTTGACCAGGCAAAGTCAAAGCCTGCAGAAAACGAATCCACTGTGATTGTTCTTTGATTCTTTAAACAAATGAACCTCTAATCCTAATCCTAATTCCACTGTGAATGAAGCAAATGAACCATCTTCAAACAAATGAACCTCTAATCCTAATCCAATTCCTAATTCTAATTCCAAAACCTCTAATCCACTGTGATCATCTAGTCTACAATAGCACACTAATTAGAAATTACAATCAACTAAATTTAACACAAACAACATGATTAGTTTGAGTAAACAAAGACATATATTCTTAATGTACCTAATTGCATGCCCTAAATTACTCACAGGAACGTCTGATTCGTTAACCATTTCAAACTACATCAGAAATCACAATCAACCAAACCTAACATGAACGCATAACTAGTTGGAGTAAATATAGAGACACATTCTAAATGTACATAGTTGCATGCCCTAAATAACTCACAGGAACCTCTGATTCTCTAGTTAACAATTTCAAACATAATCAGAAATCACAATCAACTATAATCCACTGTCAAACAATCAAGAATCCACAAGGGCATGAACCTTTAATCCTAACTGCACATCCTAATCATAATCCTAACTGCACATCCTAATCTAACTCACACCATCAAACAACAAGATATACAGCATTTGATCATTTCATACGTTTGAAAGTTAGCCTACATAAATACATTATAGATTAGAGTCCATCCTATAGTTATAATACACACATATATATAACATAATATCAAAACACATTCAACATCAAACTAGGCAACCATTTCATGCTGAGGGGGAAACTGGAAGTGCAGGAAAGGGAGGCCATGCATTTTGACCACGATGTGGAACACAATCGTTCTTACCGTGACCGGCATCCTCATGTCAACTGCAAACACAGATTAAAAAAATACAACTATAATAAGCTAATGTGATTCTAATCAAATGACTGTGATTCCCCAAACAACAAGAATCCACTGTGATACATTAAACCCTTGTTCAATCATTCATATCAAACCCCTGTTTCAATCATTCATATCAAACCCCCGTTTCATATCAAACACTGTGATTCCCCTGTTTCAATCATTCATATCAAAATCAAAATGAACAGTAAACCCTTGTTCGATTATAAGCACATTCACATAATCATAAACTGCATAAACATACTAATAATGTGTTTGTAATACCCTAACACGTTTTATCTTGAAAACGACGCAGCGGAAATACGAGTCTTAAAATTTCTTTCTTCATTAACGATATTACTTACGTGAGGGCCCAATTACATAATGTCAAAACGTTTTCTAGAAGGAATATACAACATTCATACTTAAATTAATGCTTCAAAGCGATACATAATTCAAACTACGCGACCATTCTTCCGTACAATCCTTACTCTATGGCTCGATCTATGCCCGCATGTCTTTGTTAGTAGTCGAAGAATTCCGTGTAATACATGCGGGCATCACATACAACGAAACCATTAGTCATTGACTGTCACACCCTGACTTTTGCGGAAGCGTGGTTATTGGTGTGACTTCTTAATACGATAGCATTCAATCATAACAATGCTATATGATAAAACCAAAAGATATTAATCCATTAATAAGTTTAGAAAATACCATAACACACTTGTCTTGAAAACATCAATGCCAAATTAAATTACAACCCATGACATGTTCAACTGAGTTCATAAAGACTCCACAAAAGACTTTAAATAAAACCTGAGTTTGGAAACATGTATCCCGTCCAGGAATAGGATACAACCCCTAAACTCAACAACCATGGATAACATCTTTTATTTATACGCAGCTTGAAAACACATGCACACACCTTCCAGATCCACTAGTTCCCTGAAATACATGTAGTTTAAAAATATCAACAAAAAGTTGAGCGAGTTCATGTGTTCGTGAGTATGTATAAAACCTTTGTATTCATTGTATGTATGAAAGTCTCGGTATGATAGCAAACAAGGAAAAGATCACCAATGGTTTGCAAGGCCACTGATATGTGTGACGGTGTAGGAAGACTCAAACCTAGCAAAGTTGTACCGGGCTTCCGGCTGGAAGACATAGTCACCACTATGGGCCACCCTGGCCTCATGGGTGTGGGCTCGCTACACCCAAATAGATCTATCACTCATGCCCCTCGGTCCTACAAGAGGATTGATGGCCTCAAGTATACGCCTACCCAATCACATGATCTATGGTTCTTTCCTAGGCTAACCATACCAATTGTATTGTAAGTAATCCCTTTGTAACATGTATTTCACCCCCGAAGTAAATAAACAAATCAGTTTAAAGAAAAGGGGGACATGAACTCACTGTATTGCGTCCTCAACTCGTAACTCAACTCTGTCAGCAACCACGACTACCTACAGTGTACTAACGTCTATTAGACGAACGGGCCGTGCCTTTGCTTAGTATTTGCGTTTTGAGTTACGTTTCTTATGTTCCCAATTTTATTCCAAGTTATAATTACTTGTTAAAATAAATTATTTTAACTTTAAATTATATTTCGTTTTGGAATAATTGTTTAAGCAATATCTCTGTACTAATACTTCTCAAGTATTTAACTTTGTATTTCCTTCCCAAGGATGGGGTATTTCATACATGTATTTGTACTATTGTATTTTGTAATTTCCGAAATATGTTTCCAAGTCTCAGTTTAGAAAATATATTTGTAAACTCATTTTGTCCCAAAAATAATGTATTGTCCAGAAAATATATATTTTTTCCAAAAATCATATATCTTCTAAATATACTAGGAAAACATATTTTAACTTCCCAAAAATAATATTTTCCTTTTTTTATCAAAGTATGATATAACTTTGTAATATTTACAAAAATCATGTTTTCGTTTCTCGTACCCAAAATAATATTTACCACAAATATATATGTAACGGTATTGTTTTGGATGGTAAATTTCACGGTACTTGTTAAGTTATATTATTTTACCCTAAAATAATATAACTATTTCACCGAGTAAACAAATAATCACACAAGTGTCTTAATATTTATATATATTCTAAATATATATATTTACCCATTTTTATTTATAAAAACCAACCTCCAATATTTGTATTTTTGTTACAAAAATTATGGCAAAGTTTATATTGAAAACTTATGATCAAAATACACTTGTAAATACTTGTTAGAAAATATTTTTCTAAGTGTTTATATTTTTAGAAAATTTTGCCATAGTTTCCCCTAAAAATGGAGATGTCCATGCTAGATAAGCATATCATTTTCTTTTCAAAAATCAACACACAATAATCAACAATCAACTAGGGGTGTTCAGAATTCGTTTCGATTCGAAAAATTCGAAATTCGATTCGAATTCGATTCGATTATCAAGAATTCGTTTCGAGTCGCAAGAATTCGAATTCGAATTCGATTCGATTCGAGTCAAGTTAATCGAATACGAATTTACAATTTTAAATTCGATTCGATTCGAAATTCGAATAAGAATTATACATGTATTTTTATTTTTATATATATAATATATATAATTTAAAATTTAATACATATATAAATTAATTGGGCTATATAAAATTACCCATTTAAGTTATTACTAAGCCCATTACATATGATATGGGCATTATGGCCCATGACATGATGAACCATCAAACAAATACCATATCTATTATTCGAATACGAAGCGAATACGAATTGAAGCGAATACGAATTGAAGCGAGTTTATTCGAATTCGAATCGAATTCGAATTCGAATTTTTATTCGAATATGAAGCGAATACGAATTGAAGTTTTTATTCGAATTCGAATTTGAATCGAATAGTATGTGTCTTATTCGAATTCGAATCGAATTCGAATTCAAGAGAAAAAAAAATTATTCGATTAATTCGATTCGAATAATTCGAAAATTCAATATTCGATTCGATGAACACCCCTACAATCAACCCTAAACAATATTATTCTTACCAAGTGCAAGTACAATACATTTTATATAACAATATGAACTTGATCGTTTCACAAAAACTTGTAGTAACTTGGTAAAGTGTTTAGTGGGTTTAGTTACCCCTTTAAAGTGCGTTTATTACTTTACAAATCTCATTCTCGAAAAATTTGTGTGTTTACAACTTGTTAGATGATCCTTCAAAAATCATTCTTTTGAACTCTTCTTGTAAATAAAGTGCTCTTACACTTATTTTATCACCAAAAATAGTGTACATTTAAACAAGCATCAAGATCTTCTAAAAATCACATTTTGGACTTGGTTCTTTTGGAAAACCACTCATGAATCTTAGATTCATAAGATTACTAGCTCACTTTATTTATTATTTTTCAAGAAATCAACTTATTAATCAAGTTCATGTTCATGCATGAGGATGATCTTCTTGTGTTAGCACATAATCATCCTCTAACTTGCTAAATCATGTGTTTAATCACAATCTAGTAAGCTCCTTATGATGATCAACATCACAATCTCAAATAAACAACAACAAGTATCATACATATCCTTGAACAACATTATTTTAACAAGATTTCATCATATGCAAGTTTCAAGTTCATGATTCTTGTTTAAGTCTTTTAGTGATCTTGTGATTTATAACATAACACATCTTTTTAACAAATCAAAATAGAAGTAAAAACTAGTAACAAGAAGCTTACAACTAGCTCAAAAGCTAGGGAAGAACACTAGAGAAAAAGATGATGAAAATGGTGGATGAAAGCAAGCAATGGAGGTTCTTCAAGTTCTACAAGCTTCAAGCTTCTTTGATCACCTTCTAACACTTTGGAATGAGTTTGAAATGGATGAATGGTGGATGTATGGTGGTGGTGGTGGCGGCACTTCCTAGGGCCGAGAGGGAGAGGAGAGAGTGAGAGAGATGAGTGAAGTTGTGAAGTGTTGAAATGAAATGATCTTGTGAAATCATGAACCATACTTATAATCTTCCTACTCAATATTATGTTCACTCAATCAAGCAAAGATCAAATAAAATATAGAATGAAATCTTTGAGTGGGGTGTGGGTCCTAGTGACCGTAAATGATGAGGGGGGGGGGGGTAATTGTAAAATTGAATGGTAACTAGTTAGTTAGTAAATCAAATTCAAGTATATGGTTACAAGTGTTAGTTACTAGATATTCTAGTGGGTGTTATGGTGTTCGGGGATCATAACTAGCCAAGAAATAATTAAACAATGTTTCTGGCAATAATTTGGTGTTTCGGGTAATGTCCGGTTGTTCGGTTAGATACCGGTTCGTTAAAGTGTCAAGCTATTCCGTTTAATGATCTTTATGTTACTTTCTGTGACACTTTTAATTCCCAACACTTAGGAAAGCATTCAGGACCATTTAGTCAAATTTTTGCATGTAACTAGCATGTTAAAAAGCTGAATTTTGCTGAAAAATGCAGAATTCTGCACTTTATGTGGGTTTTAGGCACTTCCCAGCACTTTATCTATCACCTAGTGACGCAGTTTTATGGTCCTTACTTCCCTACACACCATACTAGTGTAGTACCTTATCCCTGGCCCATACTGGGTATCAAAACACTGTCTGTCTAAGTACTGAATATCGTCAGCATTTTCCTGCTTTATCTATTAACTGTGCTAACTGTGCTTTGTGCATCATGTATGTCAATATAGTTTGTATGTGATAATGATGTGACATTATGTAATATGTGATACACATGTAAGTATGATGCAGTAATCAGAAAGCAGTTAAGTAATTCAACACAGTCAGTAAGCACTTAATTAATATTAATTAATTGTACGGATACCTGGATTTGTGAGGGTTGTCACATTGACAACGTTATACAACATTAGGCTCATATAATTAAAAATTTGTATATCATTCGACAATATAAACTTAATTCATTAGACTATCCTCTTGAATTCTCTTGTTCCGAGTTCGGCTTCAACTCCACATGAACTGACGTTCTCATTCTTTCATTGCATTCCAATCTCAAGCACGTTGTTAGTAAACGACAACACTCTAACGTATTGATGCCTTACGTACCTACATACATAGCAACTTACATTCATACATACATACATACATACATACATTCCTACATATGTACATACAATCATATACACCTACGTACATGCACACACATTTATACACGCATACATACCTATGAGTTCTTGCTTACCACTTTTATTATCATGTACTTGTACTATCATGTCATAATCTCATCTTTCCATATAACTAAAACTTACACATATTAACATACATACTCATTCTTAGACGTGTTTGCCTAATAGTTTCCTTCAATAACACTTAGATAAGACGATACTTATACTATCCGGAGACCCATAACATTCAATTATATTCAAAACCAACTTAAACCTTAGTTATGAGACTTTGAAAACCGTTTAAAACAATTCCCATGACCAAAACAAACAACATCAAATAATTTGGTAGCAGCAAGGACTCTCGCGGGCCGCAAGAGCCTTGGCCGATTCCTTCGCGGGCCGCGAACATGGTCGCGTGCCGCGACCGCACATCCCTTTGGCTGTCGTGTGACGCGACAAGCCTTTTTCGACAGAATGTTGTTTTCTTTTGAGCTGCAGATCACCAGCTCTAAGTACTCAATCCTAAATTGCACAAAATGTGCATAAATTTCATTTTACAAATCCGTTTTACAATTCGTTTCTTCCTACGCGATCGTAATTTAGTCCTCTAACATATGGACTCAAAATCTAATATCCGAACTAAGGAAATTCTTAACTTATACGTTTTTGACTTTATATTCATTTACTAGTTACTTGACCCGTTCATGTTTTTACCAAACAACTCATTCGTTTATACTTAAAACTCACAACCGAGTCTTTTGACTATTAATCCGCGTCTCCGTTTCTCGATTAGCGTACTTATATGCAATTCTACTCATTACCCGGTTAAAATACCGTATCCATTATGTCGCAACCCCCGTCCCCTAACAACCCGGGAACGGGCGGCCGCGACCAGTTTCGGTGGTATCTTGTGTTTATCCATTTTGGCAGTGGAAATTACATCAGGACCGTAGTTAGGAAGTATTTTATCAGAGTAAAATACCACACCTTTAATATATTAAAATACATGGGAAAATCCCAAGTTTCAGGTACACGCATTTTATAGGGATAAACCCTACTTTATTTAATAAAAAGCATCTATTTAATTTAGGTAACTTTATAGCCACTTTTCCAAGCCTTCAGTGCTGTCCAGCTGGCTTCTATTTGGCTTTCATATTTTGTTACCTGAAACGCGTTTAAAAACATTTTGTCAGTGGGAAATACTGGTGAGTAATTCTCAGTTTAATCAAGTTTAATAAAACCATTGTACAGTATTGAGGGCGGTCGCGCAATTACATTTGTTTCCAAGTCATATCAATTACCACCCATGGTACTGTCGTCTCGACTTATGGTCATGTTACTCCTCGCAAGGCAGTAACAAATTTTGTATACAAAACCCCAAATATACCGATGATAATTGTATCCTTACAAATACTCAATAACTGTTTAATATATAATTAATCATGTGAGGTTTGTAAAAACAGTTTACAAAAAGGAGATTACTCACATTGATGTCTTAGGTTTTCTGTAAAGGTTTCCTGGTGACAATCTATAAATTACACAAATGCACATGTGTTAGTATAATAACCCATTTTAACATTAGTAATACCATCCCCGAGACGGCATTCCAACGACTACGTGGGCAGAACCACGACAGCCGTTACGAAACCCTAGATCAATCGGGCAGCGTATCTATTACGTATCTATTACGTATCCAGGGGTTATGATTCTTACAACGGAGCAGAACTTCGTTATTTAGGGGGGTATTATACCCGAGAATTATGCCTACTATATGAATTTTGAGAGAAAGAAAAGATCGTGAGCGAATTCGAATGAACTGCCGAGACCTCCTTTATATAGGGCCTGAATTCGGGTTTCTCGCGCCCTGCGTAAGCTTAGGCTGGGGCTTACGAGGCCCGCGACATAGGGTTGTAGGCCCTAGCCTTGATTTGTCGCCGGTATAGCCTCACCACGTGTCGACACGTAGGTCAAGGGGGTGGCTTACGCGCCCCGTGAGAGACCATAAAAATTCGTTTTAATTAATTTTAATGAAAATTAAGGTATCCAGGACCCGTTTTCGCGTATGGGGTGTATTTTAGGACATATTGGGGCATTTTAATATATTTTAGGGGTGTCGAAATATTTAGGAGGGTTGTTATATCCTCCCCACCTTGTTTTAGAGCTCGTCCTCGAGATCTACTGGAACAAGTGTGGATATTTTCTTTGCATTTCTGGTTCAAGCTCCCATGTGTACTCTGGTCCTCTTTTGGAGTTCCATTTCACTTTGACCTGAACTAATCTCTTGTGCTTGAGGTTCTTCACTTTCCTATCTTCAATTTATAGAGGCCTTTCTACAAATTTAAGTTGTTCATTTACCTCTACATCCTTAAGAGGTACTACCAGTGATTCACCAGCTAAGCATTTCTTGAGATTAGATATATGAAATACATCATCTATTCATGCCATTTCCTCTGGCAGTTGTAGCTGATAGGCTACAGGTCCTATTCTTTTAATAATCTCAAAAGGTCCAACATACCTGGGGCTTAGCTTTCCTCTCTTGATGAATCTTACCACTCCTTTCCAAGGAGAGACTTTTAATAACACTTTATCCCCTACTTGAAATTCCAACGGTTTGCGTCTGTTATCAGCATAGCTCTTTTGTCTATCATGTGCTGCTTTCAGTCATTCCTTGACTTGAATAATCTTGTCGGTTGTTTCTTGTACTATCTCAGGTCCAGATAGTTGCTTTTCTCCGATTTCTGCCCAACAGACTGGGGTTCGACACTTTCGTCCATAAAGTGCTTCGAATGGTGCAGCATTGATACTTGTGTGATAACTGTTATTATATGAAAATTCTATTAAAGGTAAGTGTTCATCCCAATTACCTCCGAAATCAATTACACAAGCTCTAAGCATATCTTCCATTGTCTGAATTGTCCTTTCGCTTTGTCTGTCCGTTTGAGGATGATAAGCTATGCTTAGATTCAACTTGGTTCCCATTGCTTTTTGGAAACTTGCCCAAAAATGAGAGGTAAAACGGCTATCCCTATCAGAAACAATTGATAAAGGAATTCCATGTAGTGAAACTATTTCATTTACATATAACTTAGCTAATTGTTCCATACTGAAAGTTTCCTTCATTGGTAAGAAATGAGCTGACTTAGTTAGCCTGTCTACAATCACCCAGATTGTATCATTACCTTTCCTTGTTTTGGGTAACTTGGTAACAAAATCCATTGTTATCAATTCCCATTTCCATACGGGCATTTCTAATTGTTGCAGCAATCCTGAGGGTTTCTGATGTTCAGCTATGACTTGTGAACAGGTTAAACACTTAGAAACATAAGCTGCTATATCCTTTTTCATTCCTATCCACCAAAAATTCTTTCTTAAAACCTGATACATTTTATCACTTCCAGGATGCATCGTATACTTAGACTTATGGGCTTCTTCTAATATACGATGACGTAGATCTCCTAATTTAGGTATCCACATTCTTTTCTTATGGAATCTCCAAATTCCATCCGTTCCTTGTTCTAATTCTTTAATCATTCCTTTTAACTTTTCAGTATCATCCTTGATTACTGATTCTTGTGCTTTTCTATTTTGTTCATTTAAATCTACTTGTAGATTTAATTTAGAGAACGTACCCTCTTTGGCTTTTCATGATATTTTCGACTTAAAGCGTCAGCCACTACGTTGGCTTTTCCTGCATGATACTGGATATTGCAATCGTAATCACTAAGAATATCCATCCAGCGTCTTTGTCTCATATTCAACTCCTTTTGTCCAAACACATACCTTAAACTCTTATGATCAGTAAAAATGGTAAACTTACTACCATAAAGGTAATGTCTCCAAATCTTAAGAGCAAAAATTATAGCTCCTAATTCTAAATCATGGGTTGAATAATTCTCTTCATGATTCTTAAGCTGTCTAGATGCGTAAGCTATAACCTTTTGACGTTGCATCAATACACATCTATAACCTAACTTAGAAGCATCACAATAGACTACAAAGTCTTCAGTTCCTTCTAGTAACGCTAGTATGGGTGCATGGGTTAGTCTTTGCTTAAGAATTCTAAAAGCTTCTTCCTGTTTTGTCCCCATTCAAACTTAACAGATTTACAGGTTAGCTTAGTTAAGGGAATGGCTATTCTAGAAGAATCTCGAATAAACCTCCTATAATAACCGGCCAATCCTAAGAAACTTCTAACCTCGGTTGGTGACTCAGGGGTTTTCCATTTGGTAATTGCCTCGATCTTGGTGGGATCCACATGGATTCCTTCATGATTAACTAAGTGTCCAAGAAACTGTACCCGTTCTAACCAAAACTCACACTTGGAAAATTTAGCATAAAGCTTTTCTTTCCTTAATAAACTTAAAAGTGCGTGCAAATTCTTTGCATGTTCCTCCTTACTCTTAGAGTAAATAAGAATATCATCTATAAAGACAATTATGAATTTATCCAAATATGGCTTACATATTCGGTTCATTATGTCCATAAATGCAGCTGGGGCATTGGTTAAACCAAATGGCATGACAGTAAATTCATAATGGCCATACCTTGTTCTAAATGCGGTCTTAGGATTGTCCTCTTCCTGTACCTTCAATTGATGATATCCTGATCTTAAATCGATTTTCAAGAAAAATCGAGCTCCTTGCAACTTGTCGAACAAATCATCGATTCGTGGTAGTGGATACCGATTCTTAATCATGACCTTGTTCAATTCACGGTAATCAATGCACATACGCATAGAGCCGTCTTTATTTTTAACAAATAAAATCGGTGCTCCCCATGGTGATGAACTTGGCTGTATAAATCCTTTCTCCAACAATTCGTCCAATTGTTTCTTTAGTTCCTGCATTTCTGCTGGTGCCAAACGGTAGGGTGCTTTGGCGATTGGAGTTGTCCCTGGTAGCAGATGGATTCTGAATTCGACTTCTCTGTCTGGCGGTAATCCTGGTAATTCTTCTGGAAATACATCTGAAAACTGGGATACTACTGAAATATCTTTCAGTTCTTTTCCTTTAGTGTTAATGATTATGGAAATTAAATACACTAATGACCCATTCTTATATAACTTGTTGTTTTCATCACAGAGATGAATTTCGTGGATCTAGATGGGTTATCTCCTTTAATTGTGATCTTTTCACCCCTTGGTGAATTTACTTGGATTGACTTTTGATCACATAAAATACTGGCTTTATTGGCTATTAACCAATCCATTCCTAATACAATATCAAATCCTGCTAGATTCATTGGATAAAGGTTTTCAATAAACTTTTGGTTTACAAATTCTATTCTTGCTCCCTGCAAGATTTCAGAAATCTTAATGGTTTCCCCATTTGCTGTCTCTACTAGAAATTCTTGTGGGAGTTTAGTTAATGGTTGATTGAGAAGTTTGCAAAATGAAGTATTAATAAAACTTTGGTTTGCACTAGAGTCAAATAATACTTTAGCAAAAACATCATTAACTAAAAACGTACCGCCGACCACGTCCGGAATCATTTTGGCTTCATCTACCGTCAGAACAAATGCTCTAGCATTTTTGGTAGTCCTATTGCCCATGGCTGGAACTAGTTTCGGACAATTTGGCTTGATGTGACCTTTTTCTCCACAGTTGAAGCACAGTCCATTATTAGGTTTCCTTCTGCAATCTTCTTCCTTGTGCCCTGGTAACTTGCAGAAATTGCAGTAAGTGGATCATTTTCCCGAATGCTTTTTCTTGCAAGCCTTGAAGTAGGGTGCAGAGGTAGAACCTACGTTCCTACGGTTGGAATTTCCATAACGAAATTCCTGGGTAAGTCTTTGGGCTAGGTTCCTCCTTTGATCCACTTCTCGCGTACGAACTAATTCATCAGTCAAGGTGTTTGCTAGTTCTACAGCTTCTTCTATGGTTTGGGGTCTAGCTGCCTTGACTACATGCCTAATATCCCCGATTAACCCCCATATGTAATGGGAGATCAGCACTGGTTCTGGTGATGCAAGGGTTGGTATTATTCTAGCATATTCAAAGAATGTAGTAGTATAACCCTTACTATCTACTCCAGTCATCCTCAGATTTAAGAACTTATTTGCTATCTGTTCCTTTTCATTGGGATGACAGAATTTTCTTTCCACCATGTTCTTAAATTCCTCCCATTCCATATTATAAACCTTATCACTTCCTCTAGACTGAAGGATAGTGTTCCACCATTCTAAGGCTGAGTTTTTAAACAGATTGGAAGCAAACATTATCTTATCCTCTTCCGCACACTTTCTTATTTTTAGAACAGCCTCAGTCTTTTCTATCCAGCGTAGAGTTGCAATGGGTCCTTTATTTCCCGAGAATTCTATTGGTTTGCAGGACCCGAATTCTTTGTAAGAACAACCATGAGATATGGTTCTTCTTCTTTTGGGGATGGGCGCTTGAAGTATGGGTCCATTGTTTACGCTGTGTTCCGTTTCAGTTGGTCGCTTACTGCTATGTTTACTTTTATTATCCGCTTCCCCAACTGTTTAGATAATAAATGGCATTGCATCTATGATCCCTTGTGCCACTATGTGTTGGATGACACTATTGTTCGCTTGGTTTCCATTGTTATTGTTGTTCGGATTCTCATTATTCGGGTTATTGTCATTCTGGTTATTTTCATTCTGGTTTTCCTGGTTCACTTCGTTGTCCATCTGAATTTTAAACATTTACCAATTATTAATGTCACAAGATAATATTTAATACAATCAATCACACAACATGCTGGTTGATCAAAAACGTCGAGCATTGCGACTTACTCTTTTTATAATATGCATCTAATACAAGCCAACACTGGAAATTAAAATTACAATACAACTGAAATGGAAATTACACTACTAGTAGTAGGCATCCGTATATATAAGATTTTTTTTCATACACACATATTATATTATTATTATTACTACTACCTCCACCATCACTTTTACGGATATGGATTCATCCAGAAATCCATATTGCGCTCGTCGTACTTCCAGACGAGACGCTCTCCTACCTGCCTCATTCTCTCGCTACTTTCTAAAATTTCTTCTCCGAAAGTTCGGAGCTCTTGCACATTTTCTGCACTCATTGGGGGTGCAGGTGCGGGTACTGGGTTTGGAATTTGGGGTGCGGGTTCTTGGTACGGGTAAGGATTCTCTAAAATTTCCTTAATAAATACATCGTTATCATAGTAGGGATCTAGAGGGTCCAAACCTGGGTAGGCTGCTAGATTCGGCATGGGTTCATTTTCTGCTATTGGGTATCCTTGCACATAATCCCTATTGTCATCCCACCACGGGTCATAATCTGGGTCTAAGGGATTGGGTGCTGGTACCCTAGGTATCTCTTCTGGGTTAAAATCATGCATTTCAACTTGATTTTCTGGGTTTTCTATTTCCATTGGCTGGTTAGGAAATAGTGGTAGGGGTTGGGGTGCTATTAGTTGCTCCAGGTTAGGGTTGGCTGCTGTGGTTGCTAAGATATGGAAATTGGCTAGGCTTCTATTAAGCATATCCTGTGTATGGGCATCTGTCTCTCTTTTAGCGGCTGCTAGGACTCTCTGTTGTTGCAACTTTTTCATTCGCTTCCTACGCTCATGTGCTCCCCTACTGAACCATCCTCTCTTTTTAGGAGGGAATGGCTCTTCAGACTTAGCTTTAAATACGAATATTCCTTCTTCATTATCAGCAGAATACCCTGAGAGGGCAGGCTGTGAAGAGGCGCCTTCGCTTCTAGGCGAACCATACAACTAACGATACACGTCGGATGGTCCTTGGTCGCTCATGCTGTAAACTAACAAATAGTCAAATAACACACAATAATAAAATACAAATATGCACGTAGTTCCGTAATTTATTTCCTAACACTTTTAAATAACTTTTGGTGTCAGCAGAACACTTCTGTGGCTGAATCAGTGGCTTAGCTCTGATATCACCTTCTGTCGCAACCCCCGTCCCCTAACAACCCGGGAACGGGCAGCCGCGACCAGTTTCGGTGGTATCTTGTGTTTATCCATTTTGGTAGCGGAAATTACATCAGGACCGTAGTTAGGAGATATTTTATCAGAGTAAAATACCACACCTTTAATATATTAAATACATGGGAAAATCTCAAGTTTCAGGTACACACATTTCTATAGGGATAAACCGTATTTTATTTAATAAAAAGCATCTATTTAATTTAGGTAACTTTATAGCCACTTTTCCAAGCCTTCAGTGCTGTCCAGCTGGCTTCTATTTGGCTTTCACATTTTGTTACCTGAAACGCGTTTAAAAACATTTTGTCAGTGGGAAATACTGGTGAGTAAATCTTAGTTTAATCAAGTTTAATAAAACCATTGTACAGTATTGAGGGCGGTCACGCAATTACATTTGTTTCCAAGTCATATCAATTACCACCCACGGTACTGTCGTCTCGACTTATGGTCATGTTACTCCTCGCAAGGCAGTAACAAATTTTGTATACAAAACCCCAAATATACCGACAATAATTGTATCCTTACAAATACTCAATAACTGTTTAATATATAATTAATCGTGTGAGGTTTTGTAAAAGCAGTTTACAAAAAGGAGATTACTCACATTGATGTCTTAGGTTTTCTGTAAAGGTTTCCTGGTGACAATCTATAAATTACACAAATGCACACGTGTTAGTATAATAACCCATTTTAACATTAGTAATACCCTCCCTGAGACGGCATTCCAATTACTACGTCGGGCAGAACCACGACAGCCGTTACGGAACCCTAGATCAATCGGGCAGCGTATCTAATACGTATCCAGGGGTTATGATACTTACAACGGAGCAGAACTTCGTTATTTAGGGGGGGGGGGTATTATAACCGAGAATTATGCCTACTATGTGAATTTTAAGAGAAAGAAAAGATCGTGAGCGAATTCGAATGAACTGCCGAGGCCTCCTTTATATAGGGCCTGAATTCGGGTTTCTCGCGCCCCACGTAAGCTTAGGCTGGGGCTTACGCGGCCCGTGACATAGGGTTGTAGGCCCTAGCCTTGATTTGTCATCGGTATAGCCTCGCCACGTGTCGACACGTGGCGGCTTCCAGGTGTTGCCGCTTGGCCCATCGCTCGCGGCCTGCGTAGGTCAAGGGGGTGGCTTACGCACCCCGCGAGAGACCATAAAAATTCGTTTTTAATTAATTTTAATGAAAATTAAGGTATCCATGACCCGTTTTCGCGTATGGGGTGTATTTTAGGACATATTGGGGCATTTTAATATATTTTTGGGGTGTCGAAATATTTAGGGGGGTTGTTATACATTACTTAAGCATCATTCGATCATATCAATAACACCTCATTTTTGACCCGTTCGATCTACTTAGCTAAGATTATCGAATTCATACAACCAAAACCATATTTAACTTCAATTGTCAATATGCTTAATTAACTAGACGTTACCTTACTTAAACAAACTAAGAAGTGATTTCGAAAATCACTTACCTCAAGTGCCCATTTCGTACATGCTTCCTCATATCCTTTCCGTTAGCCTCCCATGCTTTCCCCCATCTTGACATGATCCTATACTTTCATGTCATCATGGTTACCATTTCATTAGTATAAACGCACATTCTAATATTGCATTCATTTCACATTCATATCCTACATTAAACTTTACTCATCAAATTCCAACAACACAAAGTATAAACTAGAAGTCGCATCTTTTCATTCCACATAGTTCTTCATGTCGTCACATATAGCACATATTGATATAACATGTGTTTAATGATTTCTCTAACATACACTTGTGACAAAAGCCTTATTACGCTATTTATGCACAGATGACTTTCTGAAAGTCAACTGTCTATCTTATGAATTATCAACCTAATCTCATATATCCACGTCATTATAGTCGATTATACTACGGACATCATATACATTCCCTACTCACATAGTAAAACACATACACAACCACAAGATCATATATGCACACAACATAAACAATTCCATCCATAGTAGTTATCTCATAATTCCACAACTTACAACATCATTCAAGATTAACTAATTTAACACTACCATTGTGACAACTGTCAAAATTCCAGGTATCCGTACAATTATTAAATAATGATTAGTGCTTAATGACTGTGCTGAACTACAATTAATTGCTTGAATTGCTTTCTGATTATTGTTATCATACATACATGTGCATCACATATTGCTTAAGGTCATAACATTATTGCATGCAAACTTTATTGATTCAAATAATGCACGAAAACAAAGCTTCACAGTTATCAGACAATCAGAAAAATGCTGACGGGGTTCAATAAAGAGACAGACATTGTATTAAGACACAGAATGAGCCAGAAACCAAGTATTACACTAGTATAGTGTGTAGGAAAGTAAGGATCACAAAACTGCCTTCCTAGAGATAGTTTAAGTGCCGGAAAGTGCCTAAAACTCACATAAACTGCAGAATTTTGCAGAAAATCAGCAAATTCAGCATTTAAACACATTAATATCATGCAGAAATACGATTAAATGGTCCGGAATACTTTCCTAAGTGTCGGGAATCAAAAGTTTCACAAAAGGTAACATAAAGCACACTAAACTGCATAGTTTAGCACCTTAACGGACCGGTAACCAACCGAACAACCGGACACTACCCGAAACACCAAATTTTCACTAGAAGCACTGTTTTAACATTACCAAGCTAGTTATGGTCCCCGAACATCATAACACACTATATAAATATCTAGTAACTAAACATCTAACTATATACTTGAATTCTAACCATTAACTAACCATTAAATTGAAACCAATACCTAGACCCCCCCCCCCCACCTAGTGATCGGCCAACAAGGGCCCCACTAATGGATTTTATTTGATAAATAAATAGATCATGTTTCCCTTTACTAAACACATAATCCATGAGTTAAAACTAGTAATTGAAGTGTTATAAGTAACCATAAGAACAAGACCCATCATTCATCAACATTTCACCAACACTTTTCTTCTCCTCCTCTCCTATATACCTTCGGCCGAACACCCACACTTACACACCACCTTCATTCAATCATCTTCATCTAATTCCAAGCATATACAAAGGTGATAGAAGGTGCATAAGGAAGCTAGGAGCTTTCGGAAGTCCAAGGACCTTCTTTATTTGCTTTTATCCACCCCTTTTCTTCTCTTGATCATCCCTAGCCTTGAGCTAGTGGTAAGAACACTAATCTTTCCATTTTACATCTTATGTAAGTGGTTAAAGAATGATACATAATGTTAATCTTGAAGAACACCAAGAATCAAGAGAATGAAACTTGAACATAAGCTTAAATCATGAAGAAATCATGTTGTTTATGTGTTGATTTACTTATTGATTGGTGTATGCTTATGAAAATGATGTAGATCATCATATGATCTTGCTAGATCATGATTAAAAATATAATCTAGCAAGATGAGAGGATGAAAATGTTAAAGATTCATAGATCATCCTCACATAAACCATGAACTTGAAAGAATATATTGTTTTCTTGAAAAATGATGATTAAAATAAGATGTAAGTCTTGTAGATCTAAAATTTCAAAGATGATTTTTCAAGAAACCAAGTTAAAAATACAAAGTTTACTAAATCTTGGTTTTAAAGAAATCAACCATGTTTTTAAAGGATAAACAAGTGTAGAAACACTCATGTAACAAGAAAAATTCATAAAGAAACATTTTTAGAAAATGTGACTACAAGTTGTAAAGATCTATTTTCTTTAAAAATGATGTTTTTAAAGAATCAACCACACTTTAAAGGGTAACAAGGCTTACTAAATACACTAGTAAGTTACTACAAATTTTAATAAATTTTCAAGTTCATGAAGTGGTAGTTTATGCTTGATTTTGGCAAAATTGGTAAGTGTAGATTGTTTAATGTTGATTGTGGATTGATTGTGTTGATTTACAAAAGAAAATGATATACATTCAAGGTATGGAAACCTCCATTTTTAGGGGAAACTATGGCAAAATTTTCCTAAAAATTAAACACTTAGAAAAATATTTCAAAACAAATATTTACAAGTGTATTTCAAACCATGGATTTTTCACATAAAGTTTGCAATAAATTTTGTTACAAAAATATAAATATTGGAGGTTGGTTTTTATAAATAAAAGTGACGGAATATGTATTTAGGAAATATATATTTAGATGTCACCATGTGTGTGATTATTTGTATATTATGTGTATTAGTTATATTATTATAGGATTTGAAATAATATAACTCATCATAATACCAAAAATTGCAATCCGAAAATATTACCAAAATTCCAAGGAATAAATATACAAAGAATACACAAAATATTGGTGAAACCGAACAAAGGAATGTAACTTACTAAATATTCCGTAAAATTTATTCACAAGTATATTTTGGTAAATAATATTTTGGACACCAAGAAAACAAAAATATGATTTCTACAATTATTACAAAATATATATCATATTTTTGACAATGGGAAAATATATTATTTTTGGCAAATAAAAATGTATACATTTTTTCTTGGAATTATTAGAAGGTATATTACCTTTGGAAGAAATATATATTTTCTCAAATAAATATGAAATATATTATTTTTGGAGGAAAATTAAGTTTATATATATTTTCTAAGTTAGACTTGAAAATATATTATTTTTGAAACTTATATGAAAATACAAATATTTTTGCCAAAGGAAAATTATAAATAATTTTTCTAAGTAATATTTCTTAACATATATATTTTGGAAATATATATAGTGATGGATTTTTATTAAAGATATTATTCCAGGAAAAGTTAAATACAAAAATTAGTATAAGAATACTAAACAATTACAAGAAAATACGTATTTTTGTACGTATACATACACTCCGGAATACGAAACCAATACATGGCAAAAATATACAAGTTTAAGAATACGAATACAAATACACTCATCCTTGGGAAGGAAATACATGTATAAATACCTGAAAAGTAACAAGTTAAAATATATTGTTTTAACAATTATTCCAAAATTTAATAAATATAATTTAAGTTAAAATAATTATTATTTTAACAAATAATTATATAACTTGGAATAATATTGAAGACACAAAGAACGTAACTCAAAGACACTAACTAATACTAAATCAAGGCACGACCCGATCGTCTAATAGACCTTAGTATGTTGTAGGTAATCGTGTATATCCGAAGGAGCTTTGAGTTATTGTTGAAGAACGCAAAACCGTGAGTTCATGTCCCCCTTTCCTTTTAACTGTTTTCAGTTTTATAACTTCGGGGGTGAAGTACATGTTACTAAATGTTTACAAACAATTACAAATGGTATGGTTAGCTAAGGAAAATATTGTTAGATCATGTGATTGGGTAGGCGCACTCTTAAGACCATTAATCCTCGTGTTAGGACCGAGGGACATGAGTGATAGATCTATTTGGGTGTAGCGAGCCCACACCCATGTGGACCGGGGTTTGGCCCATGAGGTGACTATGTCTTACAGTCGGAGGCCCGGTACAAAATCTGCTAGGTTTGAGCCTTCCAACGCCGTTTCACACATGTTAATGTATTAGCTACACATTAATTGATATGTTCCTTGTTGCTTCATACCAAGTTTACAAATACATACATACATACTTACAAATGTTTTCAAGGATGATTCGTGCACACATACAAATCACATGAACTCGCTCAACTTTTGTTGATGTTTTCAAACTACATGTATTTCAGGAAACTTAGAATGGATCTGGTGGGCGTTGAAGTTTCAACTGTTGTTTGGAATAAAAGATGTCATCCGGTGTCGAATGGATTAGAGTGTGTACCCTATCCTGGATAGGTTACATATTCCAAAGCCTAGTTTTTGTTAATGTCTTTTGCTGAGTCCTTATAGAACTCTAAAAACAATTTGCATGGTTTGGATTTGAAGTCTGTTTTGGATTTCTAGACAATGTTGATGTTATGTTTTAAAACTTAAATTTATGGATGACATCATGGTTTCATCATATAGTTGTTTGTTATGGTTGAATGCAATTATATTAAGCAAGTCACACCAAATTACGCTTCCGCAAAAGTCAGGGTGTGACAGTTTGGTATCAGAGCTTCAATTGTAGCGAACTAGGATTCTTTCTCGAGTCTAGACTACAATCCTTAGGGCTCTCACGAAAATATTTTTACATGTTTTTCATTGCATACACGAAACGCCCAGATCCAGGAAACAAACATTTTTTACAAACGAAAAGACACGAAACACGATAGTGAGGTAGCATAAGTGGTTTAGTCTGGGAGACTAGGTGGTTTAGTCTGGGAGACTAGGTGATTTAGTCTGGGAAACTGGGCGGTTTAGTCTGGGAGACTAGGAAGGATACATGATTTCATGATACATTGTCTTTGATTACATTGCCTTTGTTTGCATATACTGGGTGTTAATGGTTACTATATGTACCTATGTTAGGATTACAACAATACAGGCACACCTGTCATCCTCAGAGGGTGGATTGACGGATGCCCGCGACCCGATGGCAGTCGCATCAGACGACGAGGTTATGCCGCGCCTGAGATATATACGTCAGACACTAAGAGTGACCCTGACATGTTGTCCCAAGATGAGGACGACTTCCAACCGTTCGCGCTACCAGACTTTGGCGGTGATTTACCCTTGCTGATGGTATCCCTGACGAGGATCCTTTTGTCATTCCTGTTTCAGTCCATGACCACCTCATCATTGGTCATCCCGATGGTGAGCCCATCATGGCTCCGATCCTCGATGCCATACCTCTCGTGGTCATTCCTCCCGAGGATCTGCCTTTGGATGATTTGTTTGATGATGACGTTGATTTGATTGTTGATGGTCCTCCTGTCGACGCCCAGGGTGATGGAAAGATAGACGAGGATGCTATTGCTGTTCCCCCCTCCTGAGATTCCTGTCATCAAGTTATCCTCTGATTCCAGTTTGCACTCAGTTTCAGACTCCTTTGAGTCTGTGACATCTTCAGCTTTACAGACGGCCGGATTGCAGCTTTTTGCTACTGACTCAGGCGACGCCGCCGCTATGTCTGCTGCACTATCACCTGCTCGAGATCCCATACCTCCACACGACCCAGAGCCAGTTCCTGAGCTAGCTCATGTTCCTTTTGGGTCAGCCTGATTGTTGCACCTACTGACCTTGAGCCGATTTCTGATCCTGGCCATGATTCCGTTTGAATTACCAGATATTGCACTCCCTATTCCCGACCGAGTACCTACACCCACTGATGTTGCTCCCCTCCCTCCTGTAGAATCCAATGTCCATCACACTGATTTGCTGATTGTTTTTCCTTCAGGACATCCCTGCACCCCGTCCAGGGGAAGGTACTCTAGGTCAGCACCCGCGTGATGATCCTTTTGCTACAGTAGCACTTCCTCCAACCTCACAGGCTGCACCGTTTACCCCTTTCACTTCTTCACCGCTGGACGAGCCATTCTGATGGTTCCAACCATACACTACGCCGATTTCAGACCCCTATTATCCCCCACATTATGGAGGCTACACACGGGATGAGTCACTCCTGTCACTTCAGCTACAATTTGAGGTTTTGAGTCGTAGAGTTTTGGAGCTTGTGCTGACATCACGTCCTCCACCCTGTCTATGACAATATATTTTTGATCCTCCACATTCATCACTTTCTCCTTTTGCACTCTCACCTGCTCCTCTTACTCCTTTTCCAGAGTTTGATGCTCGATTTCTTACGGTCGAGCAACACATCTGTTACTTGCTTCGTCATGTGCACAAGCTCGAGGAGGAGCTCGCACACGTTCTTAGTTTGATTTTCCTCCCCCCTCCTCCTTCGCCATCAGTGCAGTAGGTTTTTGGTTTTATGCAGATGCATTACCTTTGATGAGGGTACCACTTCAGAGCTGAGCTTGTGAAGCCTTTTGGAGACCACCTTTTGATTGTAAGACTTTTGTAGCTTAGTAGACTTGTTGGACAAGGATAGTGTGGCCTGTGTTCCCTTTTGATATGATACACTTTGTAAAACATGTAACAATACTTCATGGTCGATGATTAATGAAAACCCAATCGTCATGTTCTCACTAAACATGTAAATCAACAACGTGCTTGTTTGTTATGTTCTCATTAAACGTATTCCCATTTACTTGTTTATGCTATGATTGTGCTGTTGGTTGATTGTTTGAGATGATGATTTATTATGTGTATGTATATACGACCTCTAAACAACTATATACATTCCCTGAACAAATAAGACCTGACTAATCCGAACTCCTTCTTAAAAGATGACTCCTCAAGAGATCATTTGACTGACCGAGGCAGAATTACAAGCGCACATCACACATGCCATCACATGGCGCGAGGTTCTTCGCTACAGATACAGTGGAAGTACCTCAGGGAATAACCCACCTAACGGTAATGTTTAAGTCACCTAAGACACATTACAATACGTTTGGACATTTCCGAATGTGCTTTGCTAATGCCTTTTGTGATGATGTTGCTTGGGTACAGGCTGTACCTACAAGCAGTTTTTGGACTGCAAGCCTCTGAACTTCAACGGCACTAGGGGTGCCGTAGCTTTTGTGAGATGGGTCGAGAATATGGATTCTGTTTTATGAATGAGCGGATGTACGCCAGAGCAACAAGTCACATACGTTTCTAGATTGTTTCAAGATGAGGCTCTGTCACGATGGAACCTTCAGGTTCAAACAATGGACGAGGCTACTGCGTATGCTTTGACATGGGATGAGTTGAAAGAAATGATGCGTAAGGAGTATTGTTCTTAGATGGAGATCCAGAAGCTGGAAATTGAATTCTGGAACCTGAAGATGGAAGGTCCAAAGGTGGTGGATTACGTGCAGAAACTTCACGAATTGTCGCGAGTCGTTCCATATCTGGTGGAACCAGAGTTTAAGAGGATAGGACGATTCATCTGGGGATTGGCGCCTCAGATTCTGAGCTTGATGACGGCATCAACGCCTCCAACAACTATCGATGCGAGTAACTTGAGTGTGGCGCTCACTAAGGAATCACTTAGATTGGAAAAAAACTTTCGACCCCTGACGAGAAGAAGGAAACTCATGTGGAGTCATCTGGAAAGAACAAAAGGAAGCTCACTGATTTCCAAAAGGATACTCGGACGAATAACAACAACAATACCAAAAAGGGAAAAGAGTACATGGGTATCCTCCCTAAGTGCGACAACTGTCTACATCATCATATTGGGCGATGTAGGTATAGGAAATGTGAAACTTGTGGGAAAATTGGTCATCTTAAGGAGACGTGTTGGTATGGTGCTGGACATGGAAAAGAAGTCAAAGATGGAAGCGTGAATCACGGAGGAAACAACGACAACAACAACTATCAAGGAAGAAATTGTGACAATCAAGGACGTGGACAAGGGTGTTTTAACTGCGGTGATGTAGGGCATTTCAGGAAGTATTGCCCTAACAACAAACAAGCACGTGGAGGAGTGTCCAACAACGAAGCTAGGGAAGCACGCCAGGATCCAAACGAGGTTATCGGTACGACCCATATTAGTCAACGTTATGCATCTGTGCTGTGACAACCCGCACAAAACCAGGTATCCGTACAACTAAATTAATGATTGATTACTGCTTAATTACTGTGCTTGATTGAAACTAGCTGATAAACTGCTACCTGCATACTGATACATGCACTTACTTGCATCATACTTTAATTGCTGTCACTACATTATTTACATACTGAACCCTAGTGACAAACATGATGCACAAAAAGCACAGTAGCACTAAACGGATACACAGTGAACATGCTGATATAACCAGCATCAGGCAAATACTGCCTCTAAGGCCTGTTAAGAGCCTCATATATTTTGGCCACACTGGTAGTGAGTGTAGGATATAAGAGTTGTGTTACCGCGTCTCTAGGGGATAAGATACACTGATTCGGATGTGCCAGAACGTACTTTAAGTACCAAAACACAGCACTTTAACAATTTAACCAGTTTCTAGCTGACTAGTAAAGTGCCAGAAATAAGAAAATATTACTAGACACTTTCTAAAGTGTCGGGAAAACAAAATGTGTCACTAAAATGTAATAACGACACTTTAAAGTCTTTTGTAACACTTTAACGGATTACTATCCAACCGGACACCCGGACTTTACCCGGAACACGAAAATATTTATATTTTCACTATTTATATTTTTCTAAGCCAGTTAGGGTCCCTGATTACCCTAACACCCGTCATAACGCGCCTTATATTACTAACTAAGTTAGATACTTAGTTAACCTACTTAACTAAACAAAGTCTCCTAACCACCTACTTGAAATCGAACTAACCCAAACCCCCTCTTGGAACCGGCCCCATATTTAGGGGACACACTTGTACTTGGTAATCTTGATTAATCTTAGATTATGGGTATCTAGGGGACACCTTATCCTTTGGACAATAACATAAGTAAACTCTATATAAACCACCCTAAACACATAAGTTACTTATCACAAATCAACACCACAAAAGATCTCTCTCTCTTGTCTCTCCCACTCTCGGCCGAAACACCCCAGCCCCCTACACCCACTTTCGACATTCATCCTCATCATTCCAAGAGCATAAAAGTCCTAAGGGTTGTGTATTAGAAGGTTTGGTGCAAGCGGAACGCGAAGGACCTCAACCGTTGGCTTTTATCCACGCGTTTTTCGTCACGAATCTTCCCTAGCCCCGAGCTAGAGGTATAACCTTTAAATCTTGTTTTTAAGCTTATCTAAGGTGGTTAAAAGGACTTTCGTCGGATAAATATCGTAAACATGCGTTTTGAATCTTTAAAGTCTACTAAAACTATAAAAATGGAGGTTAATAGCACATGTCTTGGGTAAAAGTCGTAGGACTTGAAATTTGTGTTTATCTAGACCCGATCTATAATGTGGTAGCTCAAATCTTCGTTTAACCCAACTTTGTAAAATCACGTATCATCACATAAGCCCGTTTTTGGAAGATACAAGGGTTAAAAGTGAAACACTACCACATTTTAGAGACATGAACTTGTAAAGAATTATTTTACTTGTGTAAAAGTGCTTTAACCGGTAAAATGGTGTTTAAAACTAGCGGATCTACGAATCCGCAAGTGGTATCTTCAAAGGACCACACATTTAAGAACCATGTATTTGTAAAGAAACGGATCTTACAATGTTAAGAATGATATTTAGAACACACAAGTGTGTAAACACTTGTGTGACGCATATTTCGACAAAATGACTATTTTTGGGAAAAATAACTAGAAGTTGTAAAGTCGGACTTCTCTAAAAACGAGGTTTTACAAGATTGAAAGTACTTTATATGAAGATTTACGTATATAAATGGGATTTATAATATAGATTCGGAAAAACTACAAGTTCATGCGATTATGCAAATCTACATATTTGTTGACTAGTTTGATGTGTCGGAAATTGTTTGAGTGAATAAAGAAGTTGATTGAGTTGATTTGTTAAAAGAAAATGATACGCTTGAAAGCGTGGCCACCTCCAGTTACAGAGGAAACTCTGGCGAAATTTTCTAAAAACCTAACACTTAGACTTTTTATACAACCAGTGTTAGAACTATCTTTGGACATGTTTTCAAAACATAAATTTCGTCAGCACTATATTTTACTAAATATTCGGAGGTGGGATTTTCACAAAGATTAACGTGATAAATATATTTGTCACAACACTGTTTATGATTATTTTGTGAAATACATAAATATTATTTTTAGAGTAAAAATAATGTTTACAAATAATAACGACTCCAAAAGTAATACAAACGCTTTCGCCATAAATATATGAGTTACACCGGTAATTATATTACCACTTGTATGTCAAAACGTAACTTACACAATTACGGAAAATATTTATGAACGCGTACTTTAACAACGTATTTTGGGTAAATACTTATATTTTGGAGTTGAATATATATGAAGGTTAAGTGAGACTTAATGATGGAAAATATTACGCACATGTATTAAATCCCCCATCCTTGGGAAGGAGAAATAACTATCAAGCATATACAAAATGTAACACGAAATAGTTGTCTAACTATTTCCCGCAAACATAAACTGTAAAGCTAAAGCACGGCCGTCCGTCTAATAGAATTAGCACTTGTAGGTCGTTGCACAGCTTACTGCTTCAGAGACGCTTGATAGAGTTTACGCATCCACTGTGAGTTCATGTCCCCCTTTTCTCTAACTGTTTTCAGTTTACTTAACCGCGGGGGTGAAATACATGTTACTTTGTTTACAAGTACTTTATACACGGTATGAATTACGTAAGGAGGTTTAGATCATGTGAATGGGTAGTTAGAACACCGAGGGACTCGAGCGGTAGATCTATCTGGGTGTAGCGAGCCCAACCCCTGAGCCCGCATAATGGACCAGGTGGTGACTTGGTGCCCCAACGCCAAATACGCTAGGTTTGAATCTTCCTACTTGCATCTCACAACATGCTAATGGCCTTGCAAACCATTGGTGATCACAAGTCCTCTTACACTGCTACATACCAGGAAACTTTTATACTTACAAGTGTTTTACTTACTCACTTGCACATGAACTCGCTCAACATTATTGTTGATTTTTCAACTCACATGTATTTCAGGAAATTAAACGGATCTGGCACGGTATGGAACGTTTTCCGCTGCATATTGTCATGAAGTCATCAGGGTTTAGGGGATGTGTCTCTTACCTGGACAAGACACAGTCCTTAAACCACGTTTATGTTATGTTTTAGTTTGTAATGTTGTTGAACAAGGTTATGGTTGTGGGTTAAAACAATGGTACTGTATTTTGTTTTCAAAACTTAATGGATGACTTGCATGGTTTTTAAATTCATATAGCTTGTTATGATTAAGCTATGGTATTAAGAAGTCACACCAAAATTTACCACGCTTCCGCAAAGCCAGGGTGTGACAGCTTGGTATCAGAGCTCTGATCATAGCGAACTAGGATTCATTCTCGAGTCTAGACTATGATCACTAGGGCTCTCACGAAAACATTTTCTGCATACCACTCAAGTCCAGATCCAAAACTTTTTACAAACAAATGTTGAGCACATTTTATTCATTATTTTAGGCCCAGTCGGGAGGCTGAGGTTTGGTCTAGTGGGACTAGGAGTGTTGGTCTAGTGGGACTAGAAGTGTTGACTAGTGGGACTAGAAGAGTTAACTAGTGGGACTAGAAGTGTTGACTAGTGGGACTAGAAGAGTTAACTAGTGGGACTAGAAGTGTTGACTAGTGGGACTAGAAGTGTTGACTAGTGGGACTAGAAGTGTTGACTAGTGGGACTAGAAGAGTTAACTAGTGGGACTAGAAGTGTTGACTAGTGGGACTAGAAGTGTTGACTAGTGGGACTAGAAGTGTTGACTGGTGGGACTAGAAGTGTTGACTAGTGGGACTAGAAGTGTTGGCTAGTGGGACTAGAAGTGTTGGCTAGTGGGACTAGAAGGATAATTTGAATGTTTACGTGGTGACTACATGTTATATGACCATATGATTGATTATTATACGTATATGTGTTCGTGTTACAAACGTCATGCTTTCATCAAATACTAGAAAGACGGACACTACAAATCCCATGACCATAGTATCAGACGACATAGATTATCAAAGCACGAGGTGTACATTTCTGATACTACCGGCACAGACAACGACGACTCTCAGCCCTCTGTGCGCTGCCTGAAGTCGTAGCAGAGCCTACTAATGGCTACCTTGTTGGGAATTTGCCCCCTGCCGCTTATCTCGTTGTTGATATGCCCCCGACGTTGTCTCTGAAGACGATGCCGAACTACTAAGAAGAGGACCCACTTGAGGGCGAGGCCCCATTGCTGCTGGTATTAAACTACTGCATGCGGACGTTCCTGTAGGGGGAAACTCATGTCCATTCCCCTATCCCAGACTCATTTGAGTCTCTGACATCCGCATCTTCGCACATACAGGGAATGCAGCACCACTTACACGACGCCGACCCTGATAGGGCATCATTAGCTGCACCGGATCCCGCACACAATGTTGAGTTTGATCGCGATGTTGAGAACAATCCTGTTTTTCCGCCTGGTGTGATCCAGACCATGACATTGAGTTCATGCACTTAGACCAGCCCTTGGGGGATCCTGTAACCCCTGTGATTGTTGATCCAGCTGATTTTGAGACGAAGTTTTTGATTCGAAGCTAGCCGTGGCCCCTGAGCCAGGCGTTGCTCCTGACCCCGCATTAGAGCATGACCCTGATCATGCCAATGCACCTACTGTTGCTCTTTGATTGATCACCTGCTTGGACGAGAGGAAATTTGGGGGTAACTGTGCAAGACAACTTATTATTACGGGGGCCCACGTAATAACGATTTGTAGTGCACAGGAATCCTGGTGGACTCTGCGGGTCAAGCTGATAATAACCCATGCAGCAGGAAATAACCCAAACGCGAATGACCAAGGCGATGTAGCCTCGAGTTCATTCTATTACAAGCAACAAGCCAAATTGGCAAGCCTATGTGAAGGCTCAGAAATTTACTTCCCCACTCACACAGTGAGCATATGTGCGTGTGAAATTGGGTGATTACATGATGGCTTATGTTGCTATATATACCTCATAGAGAATTTGAAACAACCCGCTTCACACTATTTCGTCATAAGGGAGTGCCACCCAGACATGACACAAACACCAGTACGTTACTAAGAACAGAAGACAAGCTGAAGAACGCATCTCACAGATAAATGCACGACATGAAGCCCTCCACTCTAAGTACAACGATGGCATTACTGGAGATAACCCTCCAACTGGCTGCACCTATAAACAGTTCCTGAACTGCAAGCCTTTAAACTTTGACGGAACAGGAGGCACCGATGCATTTGTTCATTGGTCCGAAGAGACCAACTCCACTCTAAGAACGGGTAACTGTTCACCCCAACGGAGTGTTACCTACATCTCGGGGATATTTCTGGATGGCACCCTCTCTTAATGGAACCTCCAGGTTCAGACCCTTGGCACAGGCGCTGCTTATACACTGAGCTGGGGCGAGCTCAAGGGAACGATTGAGAAGAAATGTTGTTTTAGGACGGAAATTCAGAAACTTGACGTGGAGTCCTGAAATTTGAGAAAGGACGAACCAGAGACTCCTGAACATTACCAGCAAACGCACGACTTGTCTAGGGTCGTCCCCTACTTAGTCAAACCGGAGTTCAAAAGGATTGAACGATTCACTTGGACACTTGCACCCCAGACCAGGGGTATGATTACTACCTCGAAGCCTCGACCATTGCAGAGGCTAATTTATTTATAACATGAGGTGTTATGTGGATGAATTATTGATAGCATGAGATGTTATGTGTTGATATTGTTAATGCATACGTGCATTTTGGTTGCGATGACCTAACCTACGTGAAACATCTTTTAGGAAATGCCTCCTAAACGGGGTGTACGCATACCCACCAACGAGGTGGAACTTCAGGGAATCATTACTGCAGTCATCGCACAATACGAGGCCCATCACTCCGAGCGCAACGGAGGTACCTCAGGAAAGAACCCACCCAACGGCTGTACCTACAAGCAATTCTTAAACCACAAACCTCGAGAGTTCGACGGCACCGGGGGTGCCTTAACCTTCGTACGCTGGGTTGAAAAGACGGATTCTGTTTTACGATTGAGAAAATGTGACCACGAACATCAAGTCAAGTATATAACTGGGCTATTGATGGATGAGGCTCTGTCATGGTGGAACCATCAAATTCGGACGATGGGCGAGACTGCTGCGTATGCTATGACGTGGGACGAACTGAAAAATCTGATGCGTGAAAGATATTGCTCGAGGGCAGAAGTCCAGAAATTGGAAACAGAACTGTGGGACTTGAAAATGAAAGGACCAGAAATAGCAGAGTATGTGCAGAGGTTTAACGAATTATCACAAGTTGCCATACTCCTGGGGACACCAGAGTTTAAGAGAATTGAACAGTTCATAAGGGGATTGGCACCTCAGATTCTAAGCCTGGTAACAGCATCAAAACCCTCAACGATCACCGAGGCTATCAACATAAGCATAGCACTCACGGAAGAAGCGGTTAGACAAGGGAAATTTTCCACTGCGGAGGAGAAAGAGGAGACTGCGGTAAAGGCATCTGGGGATAACAAGAGGAAGCTCGCAAATTTCAAGATGGTTACTCGGGTAAGTAACAAGAAGAAGTCCAAAAAGGGAAAAGACTACAAAGGTATCCTACCTAAGTGCGACAATTGTTTACGTTATCATGTCGGGCGATGCAAATATGGAAATTGTGGTAACTGTGGCAAGGTGGGACATGTCAAGGAAACTTGTTGGCACAATACTGAACTTAGTAATGGGGGCCAAGACGGTAGTGAGAATCACGAAGGGGACAACGACAATGATAATTGTCAAGGCAGAATGAGTGATAAACAGAAGCGAGCTCGAGGATGTTTAAACTGTGGAAGCAAAAAGCATTTCAGAAGATATTGCCCGAAAAACAATCAGGCGCAAGGATGAAAGCTCCCCATCGGAGCTAGGGAGGCACGCCAGAGATCCAAGCATGGATAGTGGTACGTCCCACATTACTCAATACTATGCATCTGTATTGCCAACTACTGTTGCAAATTTTACGATTCACAATTCTAGTGTTCAAGGATAATTGGTTTACGTAGCGAGTGAGTAGTTATTCCAGTACCCATTAGAACTAGCATTGGGGAAGCTAGTGGAAGCCAACGCAGTAACTGGAATCGGCATGATAGAACCCGGAGAGCGTAAGTTTATTGCCAGTTGAGTTTGGAAGCTTCGACGTGATGATTGGGATGGACTGGTTGATGAACAACCATGCGGAGATTGTCGTCCGCGCCCCGACGACGAACGAAGAAATGATCGTGATTCATGGAGCAGGGTACGCTCCTACGGATTATCAGTCTAAGAAGACACGAAAATTCTCGCACAAAGGATGTGTTGCATTCTTGGCTCACGTTATAGAAAAGGAAGTCGAAGAACCAAAACTCGAAGATATCCTTGTGATTGGAGAATACCCTGCAGTCTTCCTCGAAGACTTGCCGAAATCATCTCCTCACGATTAGTCGGATCCCGCGTCGGTTTAATTCCGGGCACTGCACCCGTAGTCGATGCATCATAGTAACTTACATTTTCGGAGATGCAAGGATTGACAGAGAAGTGTTGGCAATGGTTAGAGAAGAAAGATAACAGACCAAAATTCCCTTTTTGGGTACTCCCATTGTTACCCATCAAAAAGAAGGATGATGATTTTCAAATAAACATCAACTACAGAGGATTGAACAAGCTGACGATCAAGAACAGGTATCCTCTGCCAAGAATCGATGATCTGTTTGATCAACTGCAAGTCTCGAACTATTATTCAAAGATCGATCTTCGATCTGGATACCATCAATTAAGGATACAGGAGGAAAGTATCCCGAAAACAGCCTTCCGAACTCGTTATGGACACTACGAGTTCCTTGTTATGCCGTTTGGTTTAACAAACGCACCTGCGGTCTTTATGGATTTGATAAATAGAGTTTGCAAGCCATACTTGGACAAGTTCGTGATTGTGTTTATTGATGACATCTTGATTTACTCAAAGACGAAGGCTGAACACGAACAACATCTTAGAGCCATTTTGGAGCTGTTAAAGAAGGAACAACTGTACGCCAAATTCTCCAAGTGCGAGTTTTGGCTACGCGAAGTCCAATTCCTTGGGCACGTGGTGAATGGAGATGGAATCCATGTTGATCCCACAAAGATCGAGGCAATCAAGAATTGGGAAACGCCTACAACGCCAACCGAGATTCGACAATTCTTGGGTTTGGCTGGCTACTATCGAAGGTTCATCGAGGATTTCTCGAAAATCGCTCAACCTTTGACGCTCCTCACGCAGAAGGACAAGACGTTTGATTGGGGAATCAAACAGGATGAAGCATTTCAGATATTAAAGGGTAAGCCTTGTAACGCGCCAATCTTAGCTCTACCAGAAGGTACTAATGACTTTGTGGTATACTGCGACGCATCGCGTCAAGGATTGGGTTGTGTGTTGATACAACGCCAAAAGATCATTGCTTACGCATCACGCCAACTGAAAGTGCACGAAAAGAATTATACCACCCACGATTTAGAGCTTGGCGCAGTGATTTTTGCTTTAAAGATCTGGAGACACTACCTGTATGGTACGAAGTGCACAATCTTCACAGATCACAAAAGCCTACAGCATATGTTCAACCAGAAGGAGTTGAATATGAGGCAAAGACGATGGGTTGAGTTGCTAAACGACTACGACTGCGAGATAAAGTATCACCCGGGGAAGGCGAATGTAGTTGCCGATGCCCTAAGTCGTAAGGAAAGAATCAAGCCCATAAGGGTTAGAGCTCTAGAAATGATCGTACGAACCGATCTTCCCTCGCGCATTCGCGCTGCACAAAAAGAATCCCTTAAAGAAGGAAATCTTGAGGATGAATATCTCCGTGGGATGGAGAAGTTATTGGCACCAAACAAAGAAGGAACATTATGTTTCGAGAAAAGACTTTGGGTTCCTTTGTTTGGAGGTTTAAGGAATGTTATTCTCGACGAAGCGCACAAGTCACGGTACTCTATACATCCCGGGACGGATAAGATGTACCACGATCTCAAAGATTACTATTGGTGGCCTAGGATGAAAGGCGATGTTGCTGTCTACGTGAGCGAATGTTTAACGTGCGCTAAAGTTAAAGCTGAATACCAGAGGCCTTCGGGACTTCTGCAACAACCGGAGATTCCCAAAGGGAAGTGGGAACAAATCTCCATGGATTTTGTTACAAAGCTGCCAAGAACGCCAAGAGGCCATGACACTATCTGGGTGATAGTGGATCGATTAACAAAAACGGCACACTTCTTACCTATCAGAGAAAAGGATAACACGAGCAAATTGGCTGAAATATACATGAGAGAAATCGTCGCACGTCATGGAGTGCCTCTCTCAATCATTTCTGATAGAGACGGAAGGTTTGTGTCAAGAATATGGCAATCCTTCCAAGAAGCTTTTGGCTCTCAATTAAATCTGAGCACTGCATTCCATCCGCAAACTGATGGCCAGAGCGAGCGAACGATACAAACCTTGGAAGACATGCTGAGAGCATGCGTTATGGATTTGGGCGGTAGCTGGGATAAACACTTACCTTTGGTCGAATTTTCTTACAACAACAGCTACCACACCAGTATTAGTGTCGCGCCTTTTGAAGCCCTATACGGACGCAAGTGCCGATCACCCCTATGTTGGGCTGACGCAGGTGATAGGCAACTTGCCGGTCCCAAAATCGTCCATGAGACGACGGATAAGATCGCGCTAATACTTAAAAAAAAAAAAAAAAACATCGAAGCCGCTCGCCACAGACAAAAGGCCTACGCGGATCCAAACTGTAAACACGTGGACTTCCAAGTCGGAGAGATGGTATTATTGAAGGTTTCACCCTGGAAAGGGGTAGCACGCTTTGGAAAGCGAGGAAAGTTAAATCCGCGCTACATTGGTCCTTTCAGAATTCTGGAAAGAATTGGGACAGTAGCATATAAGTTGGACCTACCTGCTGAACTAAATGGCGTTCACGATACATTTCATGTATCCAATTTAAAGAAAAGTCCAACTCAAGTTGACGTTGCCATTCCTATCGACGAGATTCATGTTGACGACACGCTCCACTTCATAGAAGAACCCGTCGAGGTCACAGCTTGGAAGGTTAACAGGACCCGCCGGAGTAGTGTCAAACTCGTCAAGGTTCGCTGGAATGCCAGACATGGTCCTGAATACACCTGGGAGCGTGAGGACCGGATGAAAGAAAGGTACCCCCACTTATTTCCCAAGAACCCTGCATCTACAAGCAGAACTTAAAATTTCGGGACGAAATTTATTTAACGGGGGGAGTATGTGACAACCCGCACAAAACCAGGTATCCGTACAACTAAATTAATGATTGATTACTGCTTAATTACTGTGCTTGATTGAAACTAGCTGATAAACTGCTACCTGCATACTGATACATGCACTTACTTGCATCATACTTTAATTGCTGTCACTACATTATTTACATACTGAACCCTAGTGACAAACATGATGCACAAAAAGCACAGTAGCACTAAACGGATACACAGTGAACATGCTGATATAACCAGCATCAGGCAAATACTGCCTCTAAGGCCTGTTAAGAGCCTCATATATTTTGGCCACACTGGTAGTGAGTGTAGGATATAAGAGTTGTGTTACCGCGTCTCTAGGGGATAAGATACACTGATTCGGATGTGCCAGAACGTACTTTAAGTACCAAAACACAGCACTTTAACAATTTAACCAGTTTCTAGCTGACTAGTAAAGTGCCAGAAATAAGAAAATATTACTAGACACTTTCTAAAGTGTCGGGAAAACAAAATGTGTCACTAAAATGTAATAACGACACTTTAAAGTCTTTTGTAACACTTTAACGGATTACTATCCAACCGGACACCCGGACTTTACCCGGAACACGAAAATATTTATATTTTCACTATTTATATTTTTCTAAGCCAGTTAGGGTCCCTGATTACCCTAACACCCGTCATAACGCGCCTTATATTACTAACTAAGTTAGATACTTAGTTAACCTACTTAACTAAACAAAGTCTCCTAACCACCTACTTGAAATCGAACTAACCCAAACCCCCTCTTGGAACCGGCCCCATATTTAGGGGACACACTTGTACTTGGTAATCTTGATTAATCTTAGATTATGGGTATCTAGGGGACACCTTATCCTTTGGACAATAACATAAGTAAACTCTATATAAACCACCCTAAACACATAAGTTACTTATCACAAATCAACACCACAAAAGATCTCTCTCTCTTGTCTCTCCCACTCTCGGCCGAAACACCCCAGCCCCCTACACCCACTTTCGACATTCATCCTCATCATTCCAAGAGCATAAAAGTCCTAAGGGTTGTGTATTAGAAGGTTTGGTGCAAGCGGAACGCGAAGGACCTCAACCGTTGGCTTTTATCCACGCGTTTTTCGTCACGAATCTTCCCTAGCCCCGAGCTAGAGGTATAACCTTTAAATCTTGTTTTTAAGCTTATCTAAGGTGGTTAAAAGGACTTTCGTCGGATAAATATCGTAAACATGCGTTTTGAATCTTTAAAGTCTACTAAAACTATAAAAATGGAGGTTAATAGCACATGTCTTGGGTAAAAGTCGTAGGACTTGAAATTTGTGTTTATCTAGACCCGATCTATAATGTGGTAGCTCAAATCTTCGTTTAACCCAACTTTGTAAAATCACGTATCATCACATAAGCCCGTTTTTGGAAGATACAAGGGTTAAAAGTGAAACACTACCACATTTTAGAGACATGAACTTGTAAAGAATTATTTTACTTGTGTAAAAGTGCTTTAACCGGTAAAATGGTGTTTAAAACTAGCGGATCTACGAATCCGCAAGTGGTATCTTCAAAGGACCACACATTTAAGAACCATGTATTTGTAAAGAAACGGATCTTACAATGTTAAGAATGATATTTAGAACACACAAGTGTGTAAACACTTGTGTGACGCATATTTCGACAAAATGACTATTTTTGGGAAAAATAACTAGAAGTTGTAAAGTCGGACTTCTCTAAAAACGAGGTTTTACAAGATTGAAAGTACTTTATATGAAGATTTACGTATATAAATGGGATTTATAATATAGATTCGGAAAAACTACAAGTTCATGCGATTATGCAAATCTACATATTTGTTGACTAGTTTGATGTGTCGGAAATTGTTTGAGTGAATAAAGAAGTTGATTGAGTTGATTTGTTAAAAGAAAATGATACGCTTGAAAGCGTGGCCACCTCCAGTTACAGAGGAAACTCTGGCGAAATTTTCTAAAAACCTAACACTTAGACTTTTTATACAACCAGTGTTAGAACTATCTTTGGACATGTTTTCAAAACATAAATTTCGTCAGCACTATATTTTACTAAATATTCGGAGGTGGGATTTTCACAAAGATTAACGTGATAAATATATTTGTCACAACACTGTTTATGATTATTTTGTGAAATACATAAATATTATTTTTAGAGTAAAAATAATGTTTACAAATAATAACGACTCCAAAAGTAATACAAACGCTTTCGCCATAAATATATGAGTTACACCGGTAATTATATTACCACTTGTATGTCAAAACGTAACTTACACAATTACGGAAAATATTTATGAACGCGTACTTTAACAACGTATTTTGGGTAAATACTTATATTTTGGAGTTGAATATATATGAAGGTTAAGTGAGACTTAATGATGGAAAATATTACGCACATGTATTAAATCCCCCATCCTTGGGAAGGAGAAATAACTATCAAGCATATACAAAATGTAACACGAAATAGTTGTCTAACTATTTCCCGCAAACATAAACTGTAAAGCTAAAGCACGGCCGTCCGTCTAATAGAATTAGCACTTGTAGGTCGTTGCACAGCTTACTGCTTCAGAGACGCTTGATAGAGTTTACGCATCCACTGTGAGTTCATGTCCCCCTTTTCTCTAACTGTTTTCAGTTTACTTAACCGCGGGGGTGAAATACATGTTACTTTGTTTACAAGTACTTTATACACGGTATGAATTACGTAAGGAGGTTTAGATCATGTGAATGGGTAGTTAGAACACCGAGGGACTCGAGCGGTAGATCTATCTGGGTGTAGCGAGCCCAACCCCTGAGCCCGCATAATGGACCAGGTGGTGACTTGGTGCCCCAACGCCAAATACGCTAGGTTTGAATCTTCCTACTTGCATCTCACAACATGCTAATGGCCTTGCAAACCATTGGTGATCACAAGTCCTCTTACACTGCTACATACCAGGAAACTTTTATACTTACAAGTGTTTTACTTACTCACTTGCACATGAACTCGCTCAACATTATTGTTGATTTTTCAACTCACATGTATTTCAGGAAATTAAACGGATCTGGCACGGTATGGAACGTTTTCCGCTGCATATTGTCATGAAGTCATCAGGGTTTAGGGGATGTGTCTCTTACCTGGACAAGACACAGTCCTTAAACCACGTTTATGTTATGTTTTAGTTTGTAATGTTGTTGAACAAGGTTATGGTTGTGGGTTAAAACAATGGTACTGTATTTTGTTTTCAAAACTTAATGGATGACTTGCATGGTTTTTAAATTCATATAGCTTGTTATGATTAAGCTATGGTATTAAGAAGTCACACCAAAATTTACCACGCTTCCGCAAAGCCAGGGTGTGACATGTGCTGCTTAATACTTTTGCCAATTTTTGCTTCATATCTCTAGAGTTTAAGAATATACTCGGTTTAGTAGCGAGTAGGTTAGATATCCCGTACTCGATAGAACTAGCTAATGGGAAGTTAGTAGAAGTCAAAGGAGTAATTAGAGGCTGTGTTATAGAGCCCGGAGAGCGTGAGTTTTCGATAGATCTTCTGCAAGTTGAACTGGGAAGCTTCGACGTCGTAGTTGGGATGGATTAGTTGTCGAGCAGTCGAGCGGAGATTGTCATCTGCATCCCGATGGCGAGTGAAGAAACGATCGTGATTCATGAGGAGAAGCGGGATACGCCCCTACGGATTATCGGTCGTTTGAAGGCATGGAAGTTTTTGCGCAAAGGATGTGTTGCCTACTTGGCTCATGTCGTGGACAAAGAAGCCGAAGAACCTAAGCTCGAAGATATCCCTGTGGTGAGGGAATATCCTGAAGTCTTCCCCGAAGACTTGTCAGGATTACCTCCTCAACGACAAGTCGAGTTCCACATTGGCTAGGTTCCAGGCGCCGCGCCTGTAGCTAAGACACCTTATCGACTTGCGCCTTCAACGATGCAAGAGTCGTCAACGCAGCTCCAGGAGCTACTGGACAATGGATTTATAAGGCCAAGCTTCTCGCCCCGGGGAGCTCCAGTTTTGTTTGTCAAAAAGAAGGAGGGTAGCTTTCGAGCGTGTATCGGCTACCAGGAGCTGAACAAGCTAACCATCAAGAAATTAGTATCCCTGCCGAGGATTAATGATTTAATTCGATCAGCTGCAAGGTTCCAACTACTAATCTAAGATTGATCGTTGATCGAGTATCATTAGGTGTGAATTTAGGAAGAAAGTAGTGAGTCAACAATTTGTTTTAAACATACGCTAATATTGTGTTTTCTACACGATGCACAAAACAGTTTTACACAGAATACAAAACTTTGAGAACGTAGGAAAACATGTACTTAGGACCTTCGGGAACTTAGGTCAAAACTCATAAAAGGTTATCACTTAGGAACCGCGTCTATTAACTCAAACAAACCCCATTATTCTGACGTATATGCTATTTCAGTTAGCCGAACAAATAAAGTACTCAAATTTCTTATATTGAAATTCCACTTTTGCTTCTAGCGAGTAGATTTTTGCATCTCTACTCCTCTTAATGGTAGTTGCATCATGACAATTTTCTTCATTAAAGCAAACACTCCTTTGTCTCGATACTTGATCATTTCTTCATTAAAGCGAATACTCATTGATTCATTACTTGGAAATTCATATGTTACGCATGCACCATTTGTTATGCATGTGGTTTCGTTTCGAATAAGCACTTCATCAAAGTTCAAATCTTATTTTGTTAAATCTAATTATTGATTTGTGATTCGAATGACCTACATTATTGTAATTGTTGACTCCTTTGCTATCAAGTCAACACACATTCTTGATATTTCACTTCTTTTCAGTTACATACATGGTTTATCATTGTAACCATGCCAAAATCCCCTTGTCGATACATACGTTTATTGTCAGATTGCGCTGAGACCAAGTTCAATTGCTTGAACTTGTCCATTTCGCATATTCAATTCAAGACACCATATGATGTATTGAGAGCATCATATTCAAATTCATTTTTGCAAGCATTTCATTTATTCCGAGTCGCAGTAGACTTGTTTGGTCAACGGCTCCATTAAATCGTTTGTTGGTTTCGACACCTTGTAGTGATGCTTTCACCAAATTGCAGCTTGCGCTAATCTCGGTTACGCAATTCATACACGGATTTAATTGTTTATTCATTGACTTGCTCTAAATCTATTCTGTTTTATCATGATTAAAGCCGTCTTAAGACAATCGTGTGTTAAGACAATGGTACATAAATCCATTTTATAATCCAGTGTACCTCCTAACGATTCTTTCATTATCGATCGAATGCCTTGCGATATTTATTGCTTTTTCATCTTCGATCGGAAACAGTAGTTCTTTGGTATTCTATATATTCAATTGAAAAATCCCACGATGCCGTGTGAATCAAATTTTCAGGTTTGCTTCATTACACCTTCATTTGAACTCAAACAAGGTGAATTTGTTCGGTCACCGCTATTATTGAATCATGCTATTACGACACCTTATGGTGTCGGTACAAACTTGTAGCTTGTGCTAATCATGGTCAAACGTTCATGCGAAACTACACATATTCTTGTTTGACTTGTCATTTAAATATTCTTAATGCAACTACGAATTAAGACAAGGATACACCAGATCCAATTGTATTTCATTTCGGTGTATCCTCACAATTCAATAATGTCAGCACGCTATTTCATTCATGTATTTGTTCGGAAGTTGACGGATCATTTTCATTTCACTATTACATTTGAGCTTGCTGATTCTGAGTTCATCTAGCGGATATTATTGTTTCTAGAACTCATTTGCATATTGTAAACGATCGTTTGGAATTCTATCGGTCAAAACTCCTCTTTTGTTGAACCACTGTTAACTAAGTTACACTAGGTTATACATCTATACGTCTCGTATCCTTTGATGTCAAATTTTGAAACACATACCTTTTAACCATTGGGTTCTTATTGCTGTCGTGTGCCCTTGGATTTATCTGATTCAAATAAGTTTTGATTCGGTTTCGTGGTTAAAGCACTTTGGTATTATTCATATCCATGCACGTATACTTTGTGCATCACATATTGCTTAAGGTCATAACATTATTGCATGCAAACTTTATTGATTCAAATAATGCACGAAAACAAAGCTAGCACAGTTATCAGACAATCAGAAAAATGCGAACGGGGTTCAGTAAAGAGACAGACATTGTATTAAGACACAGAATGAGCCAGAAACCAAGTATTACACTAGTATAGTGTGTAGGAAAGTAAGGATCACAAAACTGCCTTCCTAGAGATAGTTTAAGTGTCGGAAAGTGCCTAAAACTCACATAAACAGCAGAATTCTGTGGAAAATCAGCAAATTCAGCATTTAAACACATTAATATCATGCAGAAATACGATTAAATGGTCCTGAATACTTTCCTAAGTTTCAGGAATTAAAAGTGTCACAAAAGGTAACATAAAGCACACTAAACTGCATAGTTTAGCACCTTAACGGACCGGTAACCAACCGGACAACCGGACACTACCCGAAACACCAAATTTTCACTAAAAGTACTGTTTTAACATTACCAAGCTAGTTATGGTCCCCGAACATCATAACACACTATATAAATATCTAGTAACTTAACATCTAACTATATACTTGAATTCTAACCATTAACTAACCATTTAATTGAAACCTATACCAAGACCCCCCCCCCCACCTAGTGATCGGCCAACAAGGGCCCCACTAATGGATTTTATTTGATAAATAAATAGATCATGTTTCCCTTTACTAAACACAAAATCCATGAGTTAAAACTAGTATTTGAAGTGTTATAAGTAACCATAAGATCAAGACCCATCATTCATCAACATTTCACCAACACTTTTCTTCTCCTCCTCTCCTCTATACCTTCGGCCGAACTCCCACACTTACACACCACCTTCATTCAATCATCTTCATCTAATTCCAAGCATATACAAAGGTGATAGAAGGTGCATAAGGAAGCTAGGAGCTTTCGGATGTTCAAGGACCTTCTCTATTTGCTTTTATCCACCCCTTTTCTTCTCTTGATCATCCCTAGCTTTGAGCTAGTGGTAAGAACACTAATCTTTATTCTTAGCTTCTTTTGCTCATCAACTGATGGAGTATAGGTAGAATCCTCGTCATCAGAAGCTTTCTTTTTCTTTGTAGGTTTCTTTTTCAACTGAGCTTTTCCTCGACCAAGTGTTGTCAGATCAAGTTCTGTTTCTATCTCTGTTGATTCATCATCTGCTTCACTAGAATCATCACGAGCAACACCTTCAGGATCTGTTTCTTTGACACTTTCAGTTGGAATGCTTGTACTTTGATCTTTCTGAGTTGATTCTTTCGTAATCTTTAAGTATTGCTCAAACGTTGCTTTGGTCAGATCAATTCCTAGTTGAGATAAATTTGTTGGATCCACCACTAGCTCATCTATCAGACTTGATTGTGGTTCTTTTGAAGGCCCTGCAAAACAAGAATTGAACATCCATTAGTATGATATAACAATTAAAGTTATAATTTTCTTCTTATGACTCCCCCTTTCACTATACCCTTTACAAGTATCTTCGGTGTTGGCTCCTTGGGAATAGGAACTACTGGAGATGTCTTCGGTGTTCTCTTTCTTTTACCATCTTTTACAAACCACCAACGAGTTTTCTTCTCAACCATTTCACTCATCTTAACATTTTCATTCTCAGAGTTACTATTGTCATGTCTCCACGCATCATTCTCTGGAGCAACATAAGCTGGATTGTTAATTCTGCATATCATCCTCCTAACTCTTGGTTCAGGTCCTTTAGCTAATCTGCTTATCGTATCAGTTGTCATATTCCTTAGATCTAACACATCATCATCATCCTTTTGAATGTCTTTCACCAAATCATCTATCATCATCATGATGAACCTAGGATACATGATGTATTTTACATTTCCAGCTTTCACATTATCTGCCAAGTAGTCAAATATCACCTTCGATACATTGTATGGCCTGTTCAGCACCAGACAGGTGATTATGTTCATGATATAATCAGAAGTTTCATCATAAGCTCCCTTCCTATGTGATAATGCATGTACTACGCAGTTAATCATGAACTTGTAAGGTTTACTGAACATTGTTTTACCCATTTTTCCATTTAAGTGCCCTGTAAAACCCATCCTACACCATAAACCCTTGCATAAACGTTCTGGAATAATGGTAGGATAGTCATCAGAATCACCTAACTCCAAAACTCTTCTCAAATCATCAACATTGAATTTAATTTCTAAATCAACGTCCTGTCCATTCTCGTCTTTCTTTCTTACAGCATAATAGATCATTTTTTCTTTCTCCTCATATCTCGCTGAACTCCAAAATCGTCTAACATGTGATTCATATACAATGGTTTTATCAGTTAAGGCTTTAGCAATCTTGCTCTCTCTCAAAAACTGTGCAATAACTGAGAAAATAGTATTGTTTGTATAAAGTGCATCTAGTAGACAATAGATGTTATGAGATTTATCCCAATCTGAAGCTTTTCCCTGCAAAAAATATTCATCGTTAATCATTTGCACAAAGTTCGAGACATAAAGTGACAATAGATGAAAATTTTTCAAAAACTCAATTTTTTTCTAACTCTGGAGCTCTCTCTATGTATAGTACTGAGGATCAGATGGCTGTCCGATCGGATTGCCACCCGATCGGATTGCCATCTTGTGCAAAGAATAATCTACTATAGGTCAAATGCATATGGATCGGATGCCCGCTCGATCGGATTGCCACCCGATCGAGTTGCCACTCGATCCATGTGACAAGCAGGTAACATCTTTGACCAGTCAACACCTTGAGAGTGAATGCCATGGATCGGATGACCACCCGATCGGATTGCCACCCGATCGGATTGTCACTCGATTCTTGACAAATTTTGAAACAGTTGACCAGTTTTGTCGTTTAGTGATGAGGATCGGATGGCTGTCCGATCGGATTGCCACCCGATCGGATTGCCGCTCGATCATTGACATTGAAGCACAAATCTCAAGACATAGTAAGGAGGATCGGATGGCTGTCCGATCGGATTGCCACCCGATCGGATTGCCAATCGATCAACTTGGCATGTGATGAACAGTGAATGAGTGCATTGGAACGGATTGCCACCCGATCGGGTTGCCAAAATTTCCAAGTCACTTTGTGAATCAGTGAAAGCACACAAAAAGAGCCAAAGACTTAGAATATTATACAATCAAGAAGTGCTATGGATCGGATGGTCACCCGATCGGATTGCCACCCGATCGGGTTGCCAACCTATCTATCTAAATAACACTTTAACAGTTTAAGGCATAAAAACCTAGATATCAACAATTAGTTTAACAGATTAAGAACAGATGACAAGGCATAAATTCCAAGGCACAATCACTTAGAAAAATATTCAACATTTAATCTTGCATTGGATCGGGTGGTCACCCGATCGGATTGCCACCCGGTCGGGCTGCCACTCGTTCCAAGAACAGTGAAGAACAGTTGAACAAAGCATGAACATCAAAATTTTCTAAGTTAATCATCAAATTGAACATAGATCTGTGTAGAGAATCTAAAGGCGATCAAAACCCTATGTTCATCTTGTTCTAACTCGGCCTACTCTGAGATTAATTTGACAAAAACCCTACCGATAGCCGACTTGTTCTAAGAATCAAATCTCCTAGATCTAGCATGTTTAACCACAAATTAAGACGGTAAACTTGTAGATCTAATGTCCGTGATCAAAACCTTATGCTTAGTTTCTATCAAAACTCATTAAAATAGCCTAGATCTAAGATTTACACTCCGAACAGTCTCCGTCGTCAAGAACAGTCATCAAAACATCAAATTTATCAGTTAAGGACTTGAAATCTTACCTTTCCCATTGAGAAGGTTGAGTATGCCAACAATCCAATGTATTGTAGAAGGAAAAAGTATGAAAATCAAGATCAGATGAAAGAGTGTGTGAGAGAATAGGATGGTCGTCCGATCGAGTGAAAAGTTTGACTGTGAGAATTGACCATCTATTTATAGGGGACCATGAATCGGATGGCTGTCCGATCGGATTGCCACCCGATCGGATTGCCGCCTGAGCCAAACACATCTCTTTGACTTTAGAGCTTTGACCTTTTGACTTTATGTCGTTTTTATCAAATTTTATCAATTTTAGAAATCCACTGAAGTATCTAGGTCCAAGTTAATGACCCTAGGCACTTAATTTGTCTACTAAGTCCAAATTAATGACCTTGGTTGACTCAAAACAAAGCAAACTGACATTTCGTTCAACTTTTCAAACATTTTTCTTGAAAAATTTACAAGTTTCAACTTAATGAACTTGCATAGACTTTGCATTTTACCAAGTTTAACAAAAATTAGCTCCCAACCCTGTTGTCCAGCTCAGAAACTTCATGTATCTGTTTCAAGACTGCGAGTCTGAAGATCGGCATTCTACCTTGGTTTGTCGATAAAACTAAAGCAGAACTATAAAATCTTTTTGGGATTTTGAGAAAGTTTAAGACTAGAAAACTATGAAATCTTTTTGGGATTAACTGCTAAACTGAAATGAAAGGAAATGCAGAAAGTGTAGACTATTTACAAACATGTTTTTGGTGAGCGTGTTAGGGGATCATATCAGTTACCGACAAGCTACAAGTACCGTTAAGCTTGATAACATACTCAGTATTAAACAATTCACAGTGATTGCCGATATACTGATCCAATTTAAATTTTCATAAAAATTTCAATCTGTTCAGAATATGAATTAGTGTATTAATAGCTTAACTTATACGCGTGTCCCACCTCAGAATATACTCCCGTATCCTGACTTTCTATATTCAGTCTTACAGGTGAACGTACAATAATGATATCTGTTAAACGGGTAATGCGAGGCCATGAGAGCTCAGGTTAGAACTTCCGTTCAGACAGAGAGATGATGGCTCGACTTTCGGTGTGTCCCGTTTGGGGATCTTTTCTTCAACAACACATGATTAGCATTTTTCAATGTTCCATCATTTTTTATGCTGAGGGTGAGCTTTAAGATCAAAGCAGTGTAGAGTATTATACGAGGACTAGGCTATTGCTTCAGCAAAATCAGAAGTCCTGGTATAATACCCCAGATATCACCACATAGACCTAGTATGTCAGAAATAGAAAACTCTTTCAAACGAGATTTCAGGGGTTACCTATATATCCAAGAGATGTTCCCCACGTAATAAGCAAGAAATGATTTAGGTTTATATCCCGAACAAACTTACTAAATGTATAAAAACCTATCGACATATCATCAGCGAGACTGCTTAACACTTTGATCATTACAAATCTTTAGCATACAGTAATTGTCTAGCTGATGTACTATCATTTACCCTTTTTACACAAACTCTTTTTGGGTTTTCTATTGTTTTTGGATTTTGAAATATCTCATGTTTTTGGATTTTTGCATTTTTACTGTTTTTGTATTTTCTGAAAATATTATCTATCTCCCCCTAAGTACCAAAACAACTAAAAACATGACAAACCAATGCAGTCTACTTTTCAGCATCATCTGCAGTGGTACCTTCATCAACGCCAAGAATTTCTTCCGCAACCGACAACAGCTTCATACCATTAAGTTTTAAAAGATATTGAAAACGTGATCTATCGAATGCTTTGGTATGTAAGTCTGCTTTTTGTTCGTCGGTGTGGATTTTATCAATTCGTATAAACTTCTTCTCGAAACAGTCTCGGATGAAGTGATGACGAATTTCAATATGTTTGGTTTTAGCGTGATGTACCAGATTTTTTGTTATGTTTATTTCTGCCTCATTATCAACAAAGATGGGAGAAGTAAGAAATTGCAAACCGTAGTCGCGCATCTGCTGCTGAATCCACAGGATCTGGGAGCAGCAACTGCTAGCAGATACATACTCGGCTTCACATATAGACAAAGCAACAAAAGTTTGCTTCTTACATTGTCAGGTGACCAATCGGGGTCCGAAAAACTGGCATCCTGCAGTTGTTGATTTAGCATTGACTTTGCAGCAGCCGAAATCAGAATCAGAGTACCCTTCTAGCGTGAAGTCGCCGTCTTTTGGATACCACAACCCCAAGTTTGGAGTTCCTTTCAGGTAGCTTAGAATCCGTTTCACAATTGACATATGCGAAGCTCTGGGACTTGACTGAAATCACGCTGCGAGGCAGGTTGGGTACATCATATCGGGTCTTGATGTCGTCAAATACATTAGCGATCCGATCATGGATGTAACACCCCGTGTTTTCACGAGTGAAAGTCAAAGTCAAGGTCAAAGTCAACCACCGATTTCGCGCGACTTGACTCGTAGAATTGTTTCTATTATATTTAGATTATGTGGAGTAAGTGTCGTTCATTACAATAATCGAATCATGCTAACCGTATTTCAATCGACCTACAACTGTGAATGATAGGAAGTAACAATGCGATAAAGTTAATCAAGCTATGCTAATCAAATCGACGTCAAATCGTAACTCGAGCTATGTATTTTACTTGTCGGTTATACGTATGTGTGTGCCTTACGTGTTACTTGTGCATGTTTATTTATGTTATGTTGAGATAATCAAGCGAACTCAATCGAACTCGAAGTCTAACTCGAACGAAAACGAACCCGAACCCGAATTTCGAGTCGAACCATATAAGAAGTAGTTGGGACTGAAAGTAATTTGACTAGGAAACCCTATCGAATCGCTCGCAAATCGAAACCGAATCAACATCGCACCGAACACACCAAAGGAGGCGGCATCCGCACGGATGGCCAATCCACACGGATTGCCAATCCGCACGGATTGCCAATCCGCACGGATTGCCAATCCGCCCGGATGACCAGTCCGCGCGGATAGCCTACCCGGGTGCGTGCCATGCGCACGGCTTACCTTTTCCCTTTATGGCATCCTATAAATACATGGGTCACTCTCCAACTTTTCCACTTTTGGCAAGTGACGTCCGAACCGCACGCATTCTTCACTTTTTCTCAGATTTCCCTCAATCCAGGTAAGATCTTGCACTAATTCTTGTACATCTTTGATCACTACACAATTCTACACCTTTCCATCCTTCAAATCTCCACTTTTAACCATGAAATCATCCGGATTCAAGATATTCTCGGGTGACGTCATCATGAAGTTCTTATGAACTTCAAGCTTGACCTCATTCCATCAAGAATATCTCAGATCTAAACGATTTCTACATGATTTCACAATAACTTCACCTAGATCTAAACTTTTCTAAGGATAAAAGAGTTGAAAGAAATAAACCTAAGTTCTCTCCTTCTTTTTCCCTTAGAATCGGTACGAATCTGATCGGTTCTAGTCTCTACTCGATAATAGTGGTGCACTAGTTCCAGATCTGGAATTCTACCCACAGACAACTGATTTCGGGGTCAACCGGAATGACCGTTCTGAGTCGCCGACAGGCCGAGTTAGGGTGGTTCCTGACCGGTCTAGTCACGCGGGTGAGAGTACAATTCCAAGTGGTTGCCACGTAATCAGAACGTCTCGATAAACGACAACAGAAACCAAGAGTAGACGAACGGAACAATCAGACCAGAGGCTGACCGCACGGACCAGTTGTCCGCACGGACAAGCTGTCCGCACAGACATGTTGTGCGCACGGATTACCATCCGCACGCACAGGTCATCCGGACGGATTGCCACCCGGACGAGCTACCCTTGGGACCCACTCTCCGAACAAGGTTTGAGTATCGACGAACGAGCAACCCGGACAGACGACCTCTGAATGGATTACTCTTCGGATCATGAGATACTAAGGCCTTAGAATAAATTCAAACAGTGAACATCCGCACGGCCAAGTCGTACGCACGGACAGACTATCCGGACGGATGGTCCCTGCCCGCGCGCACAGACAGTCCGCACGGATCACCACTGTCCGCACGGACTATCATACGCACGGATTGTCGTCCGCGCGACCGGCCTGAAAGATAGAAACACTTATGTGTTTTCTAAATGCTACAACGAAAACTCCAAAGCACAAGCCATCATACACAAACACATCTTAGGAAGAAACAATCCACTTGAACATTTATTCACACAAACAACTTGTCCGTACGGATAAGTCACCCGCACGCACAACTAATCCGCACGGGTTACCACCCGCACGGACAGTCGCACGCACGGATAACTTATCCAGATGGATCACCATCCGCACGCATCACCATCCGCACGGATAGGTCATGCGCACGAATGACTCCTTCTCACGGAAAGCTGATCCGCACGATCAGTCATCCTAATCGCTCTCACTTTGTACTGTTTTACGCGCCACTTATCGTTACGTTATCGAATCTATTCAGGCTAACCGTACTCGCTGTAAAGCGCTCCCTTCAATCCATATCGCTGTGAGTATACTCGAACCCTTTTTGCTTTTAGCACTTTTGGGTGTTACATACGTTACAACTATTCAAACTACAACTATCACACTACTCAAGCTATTTTAACGCTTAACCATTAATGCAAGATATACGTGGCTTATGAATGCTTGTTTGTTATGTTTACACATGGAATGATGTCTACCTGCCTTAGCAACGATAGTACTATAGTTTGGACTCAGCACCCGTTCACACGGGGGTTGTTAAGGATCTTTTACTTGCATGGATTACGGTGGTAATCATGTATTGCGAACTGCCTCGGGCAGTCAACCCGCGGTCATTGGTATCGATGGGTCTATGTCGATAACTAACGTGCTTCATTTCACTATGTGTACGTGCTGGTTATGCGTAAACGAATTCGAACTCTATATGTTATTATCAAACTTGTATGCTCACCTTTACATTTTATGTATTGACTTTATTTTAACGTATGTGACAGGTGCTTAGGTTGTTTATATGCTTCTCGAGCTGTGATGAAATCGAAGCTAGGAACTGGAGTCCTAGAAACCAACGAATAAATTATTATGTTTAAATCTGAGTTGTCGGAACAGAATATTTGTTTAGTTTTTGTCTGTAATAACTTGTTTGCTATTTGAGGCATGGTATGGGACATGTTAACTTAAATTAAATGGTAATGATAGTTGTTATGGAAATTTCTGGACAATCTGTTTCGCTCAGTGCCGCGCCCCGATGATTCCGCCATCGGTTGGGGTGTGACAGATTGGTATCAGAGCCATAACTATAGGGAATTAGGCAAGACTCGACCTAGTCCGGGTCGAAGTCTTAGAGACCTAGTCTATAGTTAAGAACCAACAGACCAACTCACGCGTATGCGTAAACTCGCCACTATCACTCGCTCTTCACTATCACTACACTAAAATTTTCAAGTTATGAACGGGTAATAAGGCCGAGAATAGGTGTGAAAACCGCAAACTCTCGACCAAAGTTGCCTCATCAGCTCGCATTTTAACCACAAACGAGGAGAATTATGCCAAATTAGGAGTGAAATCCATATTTTGATGAATAATCTCCTCAACTTTTATCAAAAAACGAGGACGGAAGTCGCAAGAAAGGGGTGAAACCCTAACCTTGACGACTCGTCCCGCTTTTATACAAAAACTTCCACCAAAGTTCGACGGACTCCAACGATCTAAAGACACAATATAACCAATGGGAATTGCGCCAACGCCTGAGAATCGAGGCAAAGGCATAGTCCTGGAGGTAATTGTGCAGGATCCTTGCGAATAGTCGAGCTACTTTGGTTAGTCGAAGTCTGTTAGCCGCAGACAATCTACCTTCGATTTATCGATCTTTATGAAAGTTTTATGCGTTTTTCTGTTATTTGTTAACATTTTGAGGTGCTATTGATTTCGACCCAACACTATTGCTTCTGCTAAAACACAAAACCCACACAACTCATCGCTAGCGAATCAACAATAGAGGCAGTCAGAAAGTTTTGTACACTCGTACGTGCTTTAGTGATTAAGTTATATGTGTTCTTGCTATTATGCTTACGTGTTTAGGAATATTGTGCTCTATGTGTTTATGTGATTTGTGCAATTCAGTGATTTTGTGACTATATGCATTTACATGGTACGTGTTACTGAGCTTTAGTAGTAGTAGACGTGTGAGGTGAGATTCGAATACATGTGTTGAGTTCCATGGCGATGTCTATTGCAGACAATGTCGTCTGGATCCCGTCATCCACTCTCTCGCCAAGAAAAGAAAGACAGACGTCTTGCTTCCATCGTCGCGAAAGCTGTAGCAAAGGCAGTGAGCGATGCCTATGAGAATGCCAGCAAATCATCCGAGGAATCGAGGACTGAAGGTCCTAGAGCTGTCGCAAGACCTTTCAGTTTCAAACAATTCAAGTCATGTGGGCCGAAAGAATTCACAGGCGAAGGAGGTCCTACTGCTCTATTCCACTGGTTTGACTCTATCGAAGTTACTCTACGACAAAGTGGTTGCCCTGGTGACCTTCGAACTCTGAACGCTACCGGCGTCTTTCAGTCCCGTGCTTTGGACTGGTGGACGGCCGAGAGGAACAAGAGAGGGAATGATGCAGCTTACGGTTTGTCGTGGGATGAGCTCAAAGAAGTCATGCTAGAGGAATTCTGCCCTCCTCACGAGCGTCAAAAGCTTGAAGATGAATTTTGGCACATACAACAGAAGGATGGAGACAATGCTAGTCTTACGGCTCGCTTCAAACAGCTCAGCATTATCTGTCCTGACCAGGTCAAGACTCCCGATATGACCATCAAGAAGTACATACGAGCCCTGCCCGACTGCGTCGCTGATTTCGTGCAAGCGGCTAAGACTACCACGATCGAAGAGACCTATATGCTGGCCGCTGAAATCAATGACAAAAGGGTTAAGGCTGGGGTGTGGGATAAGACCTCAAAGCATCTGCATCAAGCTACCGCTACTGCACCAACTGCTGAACCTACCTCGTCAAGCAACAAGCGGAAGAACAAGAGAAAGAACAGCTCCACCAACAAGAACTGTGCGATTACTGCTGCACCGATTCAAACTGTACCTGCCCAACAGCGTCAAGTAGCGGCGCCTGTGGCCAATGCACCGCCTGCAAAGCGTGCATATACTGGGCCACATCCACTCTGCCCTACTTGCACCTATCATCACCCGACTGATATTCAATGCCGCTTCTGTGCTCATTGCAACGACTACGGCCACTTCACTGCCAACTGCCGTATTCGTCAAACTCCTGCCAATCAAGCTCTACTCGCTGCCCCACAGGGTCAACAAGCTCCTCCGGCACCCGCAGTCAAAGCCAGAGCATGCTTTACGTGTGGCGACCCGAACCATTTCGCCAACATGTGCCCGAACAGGGTAGTGAAACAAGAACCGCAACAGCAGCAGCAACAGCAGCAACAACAACAACAGGCTGCGCGTGCCAGAACTTTCAATCTCAACGTGCGTCAAGCCCAGGCCGACAACAACGTGGTCAATGGTACGTTCCTTGTGAATGGTATTTATGATTCATGTTTGTTTGATACTGGAGCCGATAATTGATTTGTGTCACTCGAATTTGAGAAACTCCTAAATCGTAAACGTTCTCGACTCTCCTCTGCATTCGATGTTGAAGTCGCTACCGGAAGAACCATCGCTGTAAACTCCATTATTCGTGATTGCACTCTCGAGCTCAACAATCACATCTTCTCAATCGATCTCATTCCTATGCAACTAGGAAGCTTTGATGTCATAGTAGGCATGGACTTTCTCCGCGAAAACCATGCCGAAGTTGTGTGCTTCGATAAAATGATTCGTTTTTCGCTCGCAAACGGTGATTCATTGTGCGTTTATGGTGATACTACTTCGAAGGGTCTCAAGCTTATGTCATGCCTACAAGCCAGCAAGTATCTCCGCAAGGAATACAGAGCCTTCTTGGCTAACGTCGTAGCAGCGGAGAAGGAAAAGAAAGAGAAGAAGGAAGTGAAAGACGTTCCTGTGGTTCGAGAATTTCCTAATGTTTTTCCAGAGGATCTTCCCGGACTACCTCCAAAACGAGATATTGATTTTCGCATCGATCTCATTCCTGGAGCAAATCCTATCGCCAGAGCTCCTTATCGACTCGCGTCGTCCGAAATGCGCGAACTCTCAACCCAACTCCAGGAATTACTTGAAAAAGGCTTTATTCGCCCGAGCACCTCTCCTTGGGGCGCACCAGTCCTTTTCGTTAAAAAGAAAGACGGGTCGTTCCGGATGTGCATCGACTACCGGGAATTGAATAAGTTGACTATCAAGAACCGCTATCCTCTGCCACGAATCGACGATTTGCTTGATCAGCTACAAGGCGCTACGTGTTTCTCAAAGATCGATCTACGTTCAGGATATCATCAGCTGCGTATACAAGAGGAGGATATACCCAAAACCGCGTTTCGCACTCGTTACGGCCATTACGAATTCGTTGTCATGCCTTTTGGCCTAAGCAATGCACCAGCAGTTTTCATGGATCTGATGAATCGAGTGTGTAAACCATATCTCGACCGTTTCGTCATCGTATTTATCGACGATGTCTTGATCTATTCCAAAACGAGAGCCGAACACGCGCAACATCTACGTTTAGTTCTCGAGTTGCTCCAGGCGAACCAACTCTACGCCAAATTCTCCAAGTGCGAGTTTTGGTTGGGGGAGGTTCAGTTCCTGGGTCACATTGTAAATAGTCAGGGTATTCACGTCGATCCTGCGAAGATTGAAGCTGTTAAGAGCTGGGTTACGCCTAGGAACCCGACTGAAGTCCGCTCCTTTCTCGGGCTAGCGGGCTATTATCGACGATTTATCGAAGGGTTCTCGAAGATTGCTGTACCGCTTACCTCTCTCACTCATAAGGACCAGCCTTTTGTCTGGGGAACCAAACAAGAGTCTGCCTTTCGAAGCCTCAAACACATGCTTTGCAATGCTCCTGTTCTCACACTACAAGACGGGAACGATAATTTCATTGTCTACTATGATGCTTCTAACCTTGGTCTCGGTTGTGTCTTAATGCAACGAGACAAGGTCATAGCTTACGCATCTCGTCAGCTCAAAATCCACGAGAAGAACTATACAACCCACGATCTCGAGCTAGGCGCAGTTGTTTTTGCATTAAAGATTTGGCGACACTACCTGTATGGTACAAGGTGTACGATCTTCACCGATCATAAGAGCCTATAGCATATCTTTAATCAGAGGGAACTAAATATGCGTCAACGCCGATGGGTAGAACTTCTCAACGATTACGACTGTGAGATTCGTTATCACCCAGGCAAGGCAAATGTTGTTGCCGACGCACTTAGCAGACGGAGCTATCTGCTTAGCACTCGTAATGTTCAAGCCCAGCACAACCTCGAAGCTCTTATTCGCGACGCCCAACACGCATGTTTCAACGAACGCACTTTGAAGAAAGAAAGAATCTACCACGATGGAGCCCAGCTTGTGAGCAAATCAAATGGGATATTCCACTTTTTAGACAAAATTTGGATTCCCAAGCGAACCAACCTGCGACAGATTATCATGGATGAAGCCCACAAATCCCGATACTCTATTCATCCCGGCGCTGACAAAATGTACCATGACCTTCGGTATCGGTACTGGTGGCCGGGTATGAAACGGGATATCGCTCTCTACGTCGGAAAATGCCTAACCTGCGCTAGAATCAAGGCTGAGCATCAAAGACCCTCCGGCTTGCTCGAACAACCTCCAATCCCCATGTGGAAGTGGGAGAGCATAGCCATGGATTTCGTAACCAAGCTTCCAACCACGTCATCAGGTCACGACAGCATTTGGGTTGTTATTGACCGTTTGACTAAATCAGCTCACTTTCTGCCAATACGAGAAGACTACAAGGTAGAACGATTAGCCCGAATCTACACCGACGAGATCATTTGTCGACATGGGACGCCTCGTGACATCATCTCTGATCGTGATGCTCGGTTCACTTCACGATTGTGGGAAACGTTTCAAACGGCACTCGGTACAACGCTTAATCTAAGTACTGCGTTCCACCCACAGACCGACGGTCAGACTGAAAGAACGATTCGTACGCTTGAAGACATGCTCCGTTCGTGTGTTCTAGACTTCGGTGGTAATTGGGATAGACACCTTCCGTTAGTCGATTTCTCGTACAACAACAGCTATCAGGCTAGCATCCAGATGGCACCTTTCGAGGCCTTATACGGAAGAAGATATCGATCGCCTATTGTGTGGCACGAGATCGGTCACTCGCAACTAACCGGTCCGGAGCTGCTACAAGAAACGACAGACAAAATTTTCCAAATTCGGGACAACTTAGCGAAAGCTCGGGATCGACAGAAAGTTTACGCCGATAAAAAGCGCAAGCCCCGTGAATATGGCGTTGGTGACTACGTACTCCTAAAGGTATCACCTTGGAAGGGTGTAGTCCGATTCGGCAAGAAGGGGAAGCTCGCGCCTCGATATGTTGGACCTTTTAAGATTCTGGAAAGAATCGGAAAAGTCGCCTACAGACTCGAATTACCGGAGGAACTTAGCAATGTCCATCCGACTTTCCAAGTGTCGAACCTCCGAAAGTGCATCGCCGACCACGACTTACATGTTCCTCTAGATGATCTACAAGTGAACGAAACATTACACTTCGTGGAAAAGCCTGTCGAAATCATGGATCGCCAAACCAAAGAACTCAGGCGCTCACGCATTCCTATTGTGAAGGTCCGATGGGAAAGTAAACGAGGCGCAGAGTTCACTTGGGAACTCGAAAGACACATGAAGGCAAAGTATCCACAGCTGTTTAACGAATGAGTAATGTCCGATTAAGAAAGGCAAGGTGGCATACTTGTAAATAAGGGCTAGAGAGAGAAAGTAGAGAGAAAAAGGCAAAAGTGATTCTAGTATTTTGTACACGTTATCATAATCAATAGAATCACGGTTATTGTATGCGTTTAATCTAGCGATCTTCAGAGAAAAACGTGACAGGTAAGAAAGATGAAGAAATTGCTCAAATCTGAGCAACCGAACTCCTGCTCAGATACCGTTTGTAGAATCGGTTTTGACTCCGTTACGATTACGTTCACGGATTCCGCACGTCGAACGTGTTGTTACGCAATCGAATCAGAGATCAACCCGGACCTACAATACTCAAATTTCTCACAAACGACTTCGAATTAAGATCTGAAACTTTATAAGCTTTTAGATCAGATGTTTTCGCACATCATATCCAAAATCAGCAATTCTCACGCGTGATTCACGACTTAGTTACAGCTTTCAGCTTAATTTCGGGACGAAATTTCCTAAACAAGGGGAGGCTGTAACACCCCGTGTTTTCACGAGTGAAAGTCAAAGTCAAGGTCAAAGTCAACGACCGATTTCGCGCGACTTGACTCGTAGAATTGTTTCTATTATATTTAGATTATGTGGAGTAAGTGTCGTTCATTACAATAATCGAATCATGCTAACCGTATTTCAATCGACCTACAATTGTGAATGATAGGAAGTAACAATGCGATAAAGTTAATCAAGCTATACTAATCAAATCGACGTCAAATCGTAACTCGAGCTATGTATTTTACTTGTCGGTTATACGTGTGTGTGTGCCTTACGTGTTACTTGTGCATGTTTATTTATGTTATGTTGAGATAATCAAGCGAACTCAATCGAACTCGAAGTCTAACTCGAACGAAAACGAACCCGAACCCGAATTCCGAGTCGAACCATATAAGAAGTAGTTGGGACTGAAAGTAATTTGACTAGGAAACCCTATCGAATCGCTCGCAAATCGAAACCGAATCAACATCACACCGAACACACCAAAGGAGGCGGCATCCGCACGGATTGCCAATCCGCACGGATTGCCAATCCGCCCGGATGACCAGTCCGCGCGGATAGCCTACCCGGGTGCGTGCCATGCGCACGGCTTACCTTTTCCCTTTTTGGCATCCTATAAATACATGGGTCACTCTCCAACTTTTCCACTTTTGGCAAGTGACGTCCGAACCGCACGCATTCTTCACTTTTTCTCAGATTTCCCTCAATCCAGGTAAGATCTTGCACTAATTCTTGTACATCTTTGATCACTACACAATTCTACACCTTTCCATCCTTCAAATCTCCACTTTTAACCATGAAATCATCCGGATTCAAGATATTCTCGGGTGACGTCATCATGAAGTTCTTATGAACTTCAAGCTTGACCTCATTCCATCAAGAATATCTCAGATCTAAACGATTTCTACATGATTTCACAATAACTTCACCTAGATCTAAACTTTTCTAAGGATAAAAGAGTTGAAAGAAATAAACCTAAGTTCTCTCCTTCTTTTTCCCTTAGAATCGGTACGAATCTGATCGGTTCTAGTCTCTACTCGATAATAGTGGTGCACTAGTTCCAGATCTGGAATTCTACCCACAGACAACTGATTTCGGGGTCAACCGGAATGACCGTTCTGAGTCGCCGACAGGCCGAGTTAGGGTGGGTCCTGACCGGTCTAGTCACGCGGGTGAGAGTACAATTCCAAGTGGTTGCCACGTAATCAGAACGTCTCGATAAACGACAACAGAAACCAAGAGTAGACGAACGGAACAATCAGACCAGAGGCTGACCGCACGGACCAGTTGTCCGCACGGACAAGCTGTCCGCACAGACATGTTGTGCGCACGGATTACCATCCGCACGCACAGGTCATCCGGACGGATTGCCACCCGGACGAGCTACCCTTGGGACCCACTCTCCGAACAAGGTTTGAGTATCGACGAACGAGCAACCAGGAAAGACGACCTCTGAATGGATTACTCTTCGGATCATGAGATACTAAGGCCTTAGAATAAATTCAAACAGTGCACATCCGCACGGCCAAGTCGTACGCACGGACAGACTATCCGGACGGATGGTCCCTGCCCGCGCGCACAGACAGTCCGCACGGATCACCACTGTCCGCACGGACTATCATACGCACGGATTGTCGTCCGCGCGACCGGCCTGAAAGATAGAAACACTTATGTGTTTTCTAAATGCTACAACGAAAACTCCAAAGCACAAGCCATCATACACAAACACATCTTAGGAAGAAACAATCCACTTGAACATTTATTCACACAAACAACTTGTCCGTACGGATAAGTCACCCGCACGCACAACTAATCCGCACGGGTTACCACCCGCACGGACAGTCGCACGCACGGATAACTTATCCGGATGGATCACCATCCGCACGCATCACCATCCTCACGGATAGGTCATGCGCACGAATGACTCCTTCTCACGGACAGCTGATTCGCACGATCAGTCATCCTAATCGCTCTCACTTTGTACTGTTTTACGCGCCACTTATCGTTACGTTATCGAATCTATTCAGGCTAACCGTACTCGCTGTAAAGCGCTCCCTTCAATCCATATCGCTATGAGTATACTCGAACCCTTTTTGCTTTTAGCACTTTTGGGTGTTACATACGTTACAACTATTCAAACTACAACTATCACACTACTCAAGCTATTTTAACGCTTAACCATTAATGAATGATATACGTGGCTTATGAATGCTTGTTTGTTATGTTTACACATGGAATGCTGTCTACCTGCCTTAGCAACGATAGTACTATAGTTTGGACTCAGCACCCGTTCACACGGGGGTTGTTAAGGATCTTTTACTTGCATGGATTACGGTGGTAATCATGTATTGCGAACTGCCTCGGGCAGTCAACCCGCAGTCATTGGTATCGATGGGTCTATGTCGATAACTAACGTGCTTCATTTCACTATGTGTACGTGCTGGTTATGCGTAAACGAATTCGAACTCTATATGTTATTATCAAACTTGTATGCTCACCTTTACATTTTATGTATTGACTTTATTTTAACGTATGTGACAGGTGCTTAGGTTGTTTATATGCTTCTCGAGCTGTGATGAAATCGAAGCTAGGAACTGGAGTCCTAGAAACCAACGAATAAATTTTTATGTTTAAATCTGAGTTGTCGGAACAGAATATTTGTTTAGTTTTTGTCTGTAATAACTTGTTTGCTATTTGAGGCATGGTATGGGACATGTTAACTTAAATTAAATGGTAATGATAGTTGTTATGGAAATTTCTGGACAATCTGTTTCGCTCAGTGCCGCGCCCCGATGATTCCGCCATCGGTTGGGGTGTGACAGATACATACTCGGCTTCACATATAGACAAAGCAACAGAAGTTTGCTTCTTACATTGCCAGGTGACCAATCGGGGTCTGAAAAATTGGCATCCTGCAGTTGTTGATTTAGCATTGACTTTGCAGCAGCCGAAATCAGAATCAGAGTACCCTTCTAGCGTGAAGTCGCCGTCTTTTGGATACCACAACCCCAAGTTTGGAGTTCCTTTCAGGTAGCTTAGAATCCGTTTCACAATTGACATATGCGAAGCTCTGGGACTTGACTGAAATCGCGCTGCGAGGCAGGTTGGGTACATCATATCGGGTCTTGATGTCGTCAAATACATTAGCGATCCGATCATGGAGCGGTACAATGTTTCATCAACCTTCTCTCCGGTGAGGTCAGGATTTATTCCATGATTCGTAGCCAATGGGGTGGACATTGGAGCCGTGCCAGACATTCCAAACTTCTCCAGAACATCATACATGTACTTCGTCTGATGTATGAAGATTCCTTCAGGCATTTGATCGACCTGGAGCCCTAAGAAGAACTTCATCTCACCCATCGAGGACATTTCAAACTTCTACTTCATAACCTTTTCAAAATCTTTGCAGAGTTCTTCATTGGTTGACCCGAATATAATGTCATCAACGTATATCTGGACTACCAGAAGATAACCATCGACTTCTTTTGTAAAGAGGGTAGCGTCCACTTTTCCTCGGATGAAGCTGTTGGCAAGCAGATGTTGAGATAACGTCTCGTACCAGGCTCTCGGGGCCTGATGCAAACCATACAGCGCTTTGTCTAGCAGGTAGACCTTATCTTTGTGGATTGGGTCGGCGAAGCCCGGTGGTTGTCCGACATATACCTCTTCCTTCACCTTTCCGTATAGGAATGCCGATTTAATATCTAGCTGATACACTTTGAATCTTTTCCATGAAGCAAATGCTAGGAAGATTCTGATCGCTTCAAGTCGAGCAACTGGAGCATACACTTCAGTGAAATCTATCCCCTCCTGCTGACTGAAACCCTGGACTACAAGTCGAGCTTTGTTGCGAACAATAACTCCTTTATCATCTCGTTTACACTTAAACACCCACTTTGTGTTTATCTTCCTATGCCTGTCAGGTAGATCTATGAGCTTCCAAACACCAAGTTTCTCAAACTGACTTAGCTCCTCTTGCATCGCTATGACCCATGAATCTTCAGTTAGTGCCTCCTTATAGGTTCTCGGTTCAATCTGCGAGATAAAACAACTAAGTGAAAATTCTGTTTGTAAAGGAGCAACTTTAGAGTAAAAGCAAGTAAGGCCATGGTCAATCTGTCGTCTGGTGCAAACTCCCGACTGCAGCTCTCCAATAATCAACTCCTCTGGATTATATGAAAGAGTCCTCGGCATCACCTCGCCTGGAACATCCACTTCGCCTTCCAAATGCATAACGTTCTGATCCGTAACTTGTTCATTGACAGGAATTGTCTGATCTGAAGATTGAATTTGCTCCCCCTCAGACTCTGAATCACCATGGTCAAATGTTGGCCTTTCATCAGATTCTGAATTATCATTGACTGCCGTCTGATTTTCAGGAGCAAGTTCACGTTCCGAAGAAGTCGGAGTTTGTTGAACTTCATTATTCTCTCTAGCGTTACGTGGACCAGCTTCATCATCATTGGAAGTTTCTCGTTGACGTCTAGAAGATCCTGCTGGGAATCTTTCCTGAGATGCTTCATATTCTCTTAATATATCCAACTCATTAAAGAACTCTGGCTCTTCTTCTAACTCGAATGAGTCCCAAAGAGTATCGAAGTTGAAGCGCCATGAGTCTGCGGGTTTCTGTGGTGGCATTGTATAACCTTGGCACTCAATATGTTGTGCTTCGATGATCCGCTTCATACTTGGAACAAAGACTCTTCTCATTGGACTAGCATATCCCACGAAAATTCCTTCAATGCACTTTGATCCAAACTTGCCATCGGAATCTAGAACTGTGCAGGGAGACCCGAACGGTTCCAAATACTTGAGGTTAGGCTTTCGATTGTTGATCAGCTCGAAGCATGTCTTGTTATGCTTTTTCATAGTAAGAACCCGGTTCAGAGTATCGCAAGTGGCTGACACTGCTTCTGCCCAGAAATTGATCGGTAACTTGGAATCAGCAAGCATCGTCCTGGCCGTTTCAATCAGCATTCTATTCTTTCTTTCTATGACTCCATTCTGTTGTGGAGTATATGGTGCGCTGAACTCTTGCAGTATACCTCTTCGATCACAAAATTCTTCCATCTTGTTATTCTTAAACTCTGTACCGTTGTCACTTCTTAATCTTCTAATTCGGGTTCGGTACAAGTTCTCAATCTTTCTGAAAAGTCTCAGCAAACTCTCGACTGTTTCATCTTTTGTTTTCAATAATGACACCCATGAAAATCTCGAATAGTCGTCTGTGACTACTAAGTAGTAGAGATCGCCAGTTATGCTCTTGACATTCACAGGACCAAAGAGATCCATGTGAAGTCTTTCCAACGGCTTCGAGACTGAGTTCATCTTCTTCCCAGGGTGAGATTTCTTTCGCTGTTTACCTTTGACACAACTAATGCACTCCCCCTCAAGATGGAAACTCTTTAAATGAACACCTTTAACCAAATCGTTGTGTACCAAGTGGTTCATTTTGAACAGGTGGATGTGGCCCATCTTCCGGTGCCACAATTGCGACTCCTTTTCAGTGGCTCTTGACATGAAGCAGTGAGTTTGACCCGTGGTAGTCGTAGCAACGCTCATGTCCAACACGTACAGATCATTGACTCTCGGCTTCAGAATCAGACATTCTTTATCCGTGAAGTGTGTGGAATACATTCTATCACAAATTTGAGAGATGCTCAGCAGATTGTCCTCTAGTTCGGCGATGTAATTGACTCTTTCAAACATGATAACTCCATTAGACAACGTTCCCTCACCAACTATTCGCCCTCCTTGATTACCAGCGAAACCAACATATCCTCCGTTAAACCCTCTAACATCATACAGCAGGGCTTTTCTCCCTGTCATGTGCCGAGAAGCTACAGTATCCATTATCCAACGTGAGATGGATCTCGGAAGCTCCTGCACATGTCACAAACACTTAGTTAGATTTTTGTTGGTGCATATGTCTGTTGACTTCGTCTTGTATCGAGTCTTGTAACTAGATAGGATAAACCAGTGCTCGATAGGCTAGGAATTAGAATTGTAGTGAATGTTGACCAGTCCACATGAACTGGTTAGGGCCAGTCCACATGAACTGGTTAAGGCCAGTCCACATGAACTGGATCTCCACTCCATGTGAACTGGACATGCCTATATATACCTGAGCATGGTTTCTCATTTGTAACCTTGTGATTTTGGAGCCGAGGTGCTGCCAAATTGTCTCCAGCCATTGTATCGTCACGTTAATCAATACAAGAGACTGTAAAAGTGTATAACAAGCTGAACGAAGATCAAATCTTTGAATTCCGCCTCTGATTTGATCCGAGAACTCTTCTGAAAGACTCGTTCGGGTCTAAAAACGATCCTGCAAGTGGTATCAGAGCTCAGGAGGAGGAGTTCTTACCATTAAGCTTGTTTTCACCGAGAATTCTGATTTCTACTCCATTCTTTCACATTTTTTTAAAATTTTTTCGAGATTCGTCGGTTAATATGGTCTGATTTTGACATATATCATGTAAAATTGTGTTTTAATCAATCTATTAACAAATTACACGGTAAAATCGGCCTAAAATTGATCAAATTTGACGAATTCATGGAGTATTGGACCTAAATCTTTTGAACGAGTTGAATTCTTGTTGATACGAAGTGAAAAAGTTATTCAATTTGCAAAAAATGGAACCGATTGGTTGAATTTTGGACCAAACTGTTCGAAAATCTTCAGATCGTGTGAATTTCGGTTCAGATCGCTTAGAAATTTTATCTGGTCATACGAACTGAACATCCAGGTCGTGTGAAGTGATCAAATCATTTGAGAAGTGTTGAACCATACCATACGAAGTGGATAAAAGGTCACCAGATCGTTTGAAACTTTATTCAGGTCGTACGATTTGAAAGCACATCAGGTCGTATGGTGTGAAAGCATATTCAGATTGTTTGTCAACATTTCTCAGACTATATCACGTGATTACCTTGGGTTTATTGATTATTGATTGCATGATTCAGTCCATCGGTCCAATCATCAATTGAGATATTCATGTGATCAGATTTCATGTGATGCAATTGATTACTCAATCATAGTCTTTTAACACTTGAAAGTTGTCGGCCACATTTAAAGGAGAGATCCAATTAGAAACTGATTGAATAAACAAGATATCATCGGACCAATAGTTTTTGTGTATTGTCAGCCCACAATTTGCTTGGTCCAATTTAATACTGTTTTATTTGATTGTTGTCAGATATTGAGTATTTGAATTGTTGGTTCATTAATTGTAAAATCAATTGGCATGTGATTAAAATTGGGAGGTCCAATCACAAAAGTATAGACGGTGTGCATGTGAAGATTTTGTCGAATTTTTCAGTAATGTTTGTCAAACATTCAGATTTAAAGGCCCAATAGGATTAAAGTGAGCTTGTGACCACTTCACGTAAATTACTGAATCAGTTTAATTGTCCATATCGACGGCCCAATCATAGTCTTTAAACAATTGAATGTTCACCGACCCATGTGAAAAGAATTAATACCGGCCCAAATCATTCTAAGCCCATCCAAAAAGTGTATCTCATCAGTCCATTTTCAGGCCCATTCATTCAGTGATTTCACCCGAACAACATTGGAACGAGTCCGCAAATCTTCGACACGAGTCTTAGATTGATTTCATTTACACACACTTTCACGTATTCAGTTCGTTTAAAACTGATCGTTTGTTTGTTTGTTTGATTGCAGGTGATCCAAGGTGATTTGTCAAGCATTGGATACTTGCCCGAGCGAATTCCCACCCGATCCGTTGTCACCGGATTTTTGTCACTCAATCGGATATTCATCTGATTCAGTAGTTTGATAAAGTGATTGAATTGATCTTAGATTGTGTGAATTTTTGTATCGTTTGAAAATCTGTCTTTGTGAATCTTTCAATACTGAAACATGGGTTCTGAGTTTTATATTGCACAGAAGAAATTCGATAGTTTTACGGGTATCAAGGGAGAGTCTACAAAAGAATTGATTGAAAGATATTGCCATCTAGTTGTGGAGATGGGGAGATTGAATATAACCAAGACTAATGAGGAGTGGATCGATAAATTGGCAGATGCATTGCCATACGATGAATGGGGTACATATCTGTTGGTGTTAAAGAACAATACAAATTTTGCTAATTTGAATCTTAGTGGTTTCATAGAGAAGATTCAAGCTCAAGAACTTGAGTTCCAAAAGATTAGAAAATTGAAGTCTGATTCAGAAGAAAAGAATCATAAAGCAGCAACTGTTGAAGTAAAAGTCAAATCTGAGGAAAATGTTCAAGTGGTAGAGAAGCAAGTTTACGAAATTTCAGCTATCAAAGTTGAGAAGAAAGCTGAAGCTAAAAAGATGTCTGAGAAGTACTTAAACTATGATAAATCTGAAGCAGACAATGTCAAACTCTTGGAAAATGTGGAGAGTTTGACATTGGAAAACAAAATTTTGAAAGAAAAAGATTTTGAAAATAAAATAAAAATGTTTGAAAATGAAAAATTAAAAATTGAAAAAGATTTTCAAAGTCAAATAAAGATTTTAGAAGATGAGAAATCTATTTTTGGCAAAAATAACATTGAAAAACAAATTGAAATAAATTCTTATCTTCAGAAAATCATTCGGCTTGAAAATGAAGCTGAAAGTGCTCGAAATAAAATCAAGGAGTTAGAGAATAAATTGAAAGGTTTTGTGAATTTATCATCAAAATCAGATTATATCTGTCCAAAACCGATCAATGCAGTTCCAATAAGTGACAATGTCACAAATTATGACAAGGTCATAATTGAAGATTGCGATGATAAAACTGATGATGAAAAAGAGAAAAAGAAAATATTTTTGGAATTAAAAGAAAATTTTCAAGAAACTGTTTTACATTCTACTGAAAAAGGTGAATGCTCAACGCAAAAACCTGTAAAGAAGAATGTGGAACAAAAACAAAATGTTAAAAACCCGAAAAATTTTCATAACAACAATAAAAGTTCATCAGTTCAATCATCCAATCATTATAAAAAACCACAAAAAGTTGAAAATCATAACTCACAAAAAGTTGGTAATAAGTGGTGCAGGTTTGACCACAGTGCTCAAGCGTCAAATCAAGCTTATAGGAGAAGTCACGAGTACTACAAATCAAATCAGTGTTATGATTTGAGTGTTTGGATTGATGGTGGAGATTGGTACGATAACAGGGTGTGTTACAACTGTGGTTTTCAAGGACACATTGCTGTTAACTGCCAGAGACAGAGATTTGAGACAAGAAGATGTTATGAATGCCAAATCAAAGGTCATATTGCCAGAGATTGCCCAATGAGATCAAAGGGAAGATCGGGGGCTGAATCTCAGAAAAAGATGAAGAAATCAGTCAAGGTCGAAGAAAAGCCTAAAGAACAGAAGGTGAAAGAACAGAAAGTGAAGCTTTCACAAGGGCAGAAAGACCGACTGAGAAAGAAAAGAAAGAAAGCTCGAGAGTATCTTGAAAGGATTTTGTCCTCGGGTACAACGGTTAATACAGATAAAAGTTCTGATGAATCTCTTTGCTCAATAAAAAATCAGTCAAGTAAAAAGAATCCATCAGATACAAATCTGAGGACAAAAGGTAGAGTAAAGGTAAAATTTGTTGATCAAACAGTTCCAATAAAGGTCGGCGATGAATCTGTTGTGTTAAAAACAAAGGAGCCACCTTTTGATGATAAATTTGTTTCTTCGAAAACAAAAAAGGTACGTTCTGGCGGTGATCCTGACTCGTCAAAGTCAGAAGAGCCACCTGTTGATCAAAAAGGAGAAAATTCAGTTCCGCCAATGGATGATATCAACTTTCCACCATTGCGAGCTGAAAATTATAAACAAAAAGTTGACGAAGTTGAAATTTCAAATCAATTTTTCTGTGAAAAGAAAGATTTTGATGTTGAGAAAGCCTTTAACCCCAATGTTCTAAACATTTTTGGAAAAATGGTTGACGGAAAAGTCAAAGGGGTAAAGGAATTTTATGAATCAAAGAGGAATACCGATACACTGAGTAAAACTAACTCGGATGCACCCAAGACTGGTCAGGCTTGGGTGTCACCATTTTCTGTATGAAATCCTGACTTGCCGGAGTTCCCAAGTTGGTAATCGTGGAACAGGAATCGGCATCTTTCTTAAAAATATCACAGATGTGACTGATGGTTGTTATGTGATATTTCGACTTACAAGTGGTTAATCAAGGACATTAAGTTGTACTTGATTTAACTATCTTACAATTGGTATGATTATTGGAAATTGTTTTTGTGATAAACCTACAAGAGGATTGTGAAAGGACAATGTGATGAAAACCCCATGTTTGTGAAATGGCAAACAAAACTAATTTTTCGGAAAAACCATTTTGATTAAAATAAACTTAAGTGTTTTGAAATCATAATGAGAAAATAGTTTGTTGTCAGGGGGAGTTCTGAGTGTTTATGCCAAGTGGATGGCGAATTGAAGCAATTCGATATTATGTTGTCACTTTATCTGTATAGTTTGTTTTCAAATTTTCTCAGAAAATCAAAATTGAAACATATTTTGATTTTAGGGGGAGAAAAATGCCAAAAACATTGAAAAATTCAAAATGAGTTTTGTTGTGAAAAAGAGGAAATGATAGTAAATCAGTTGGACTATCACAGCATGCTAAAGAAATGAAATGTCAAATGTGATAAACGATCTCACTAAAGATGTGACAATAGGCTCAGCTAGACTAGTAGATTTGCGATAACGATACAAACTTAAAAGAAAAAGCCTAGTTCTAGTGGGAAACATGGTTGAAAGCATAGTACTTAGTTTTGTCCTTATTGACTGTGTGCCTACTCAGTAATCGCTGATTGTCGAAAGACATAAAACCGGTCAGTGTGTGAACTTTCACAATTTGCTGAAAAAGTCGCTGTGATTGTGCATTTCTTTTTGCAAAGATTTAAACTTGTTTTATTTCTTTATTTTGTTTAAGCATTGGACATCCTCTGCGTATATGTGAGTATCGAACTGGATGTTATTGCCTAAACGTTCTGCTTTATTTTCTTTGGTGTTTCGTTTAAGCTTTGGATCACCTCTGCGTATACGGGGGTATCGAACTGGTGGTTAAAGCCTAAACAATTTCAACTTGTTTTTATTTCTTATTTTTTTTAAACATTGGACTTTCTCTGCGTATACGGAAGTATCGACTTGATTGTTAATGTTTAAACATTCTGCGTTGTTTTCGCACATATCACAGTTGATAAAAGTTTAAAGGCATTACTCGAGTTAGTGTATTGCATGATGAGGGGATATGCTGAGATCGTGGGGTCCATAAGAATTTAGTACAAAATTAATATACCTTAACGTATCGGTAAGCATTTTGAAAGTTTTTAGATTGAGTTTAAGAGGACAACTATATCGTCAATCTATGTGAATCGTTTAGAACTTAAAGTGTTTAAAGCTCAACGGTGCTTGTGATTTGTCAAAAACTGATATGATCCTCTTACACAAACTCACAAAAAATATTGCCTGTAAATATTTCTTTACTGCTTTTTATTAAAAACAAAAATCCAAATAGAGTTTAGTGTGTTTTAGCATAAAATTTTGAAAAATCCAAAAGATTTTCGACAACTGATGTTTGAGAGCTGATATTCAAAATTCTAAGTGCAAAACAGGAAGAACAGAAGTTTGGGAAAGTTTGTTGGAAATGTGAATTGTTTTTTAAATGACTAAATGGCTCATTAATTTGAAACCAATTTAATCATTTTAAATACAAGTGGTAAGCATAAAGTTAAATCTTAATGTTGGTTAGAGTTTGTGCAGATCCCCGTGTCGAAGTCTGTGAATAGTTAAAGACAGGTTTCTGATACAAAACCTGTGAAAGTGCTATATCAGATTATGATCCCGGAACAACTTAAGGGGGAGTCTATTAGCAAAGGGGAGTCTGAAGAGTGAAAGAGCCAAACTCAGATTCTGGAATATAGCTGATAATATTATGGTCTTTGAAAAGAGAGAGAGTTTAAAGGATGCTTCAACGTCAAATTTTTTGAAAAAAAGTGTGAAGACTGATCAAGACTGAAGTTTTGACGTACTAAAGTCTCGTACTGAAGACTTCGTTAACATCCAAGGGGGAGACATTACTGTTGGTGCATATGTCTGTTGACTTCGTCTTGTATCGAGTCTTGTAACTAGATAGGATAAACCAGTGCTCGATAGGCTAGGAATTAGAATTGTAGTGAATGTTGACCAGTCCACATGAACTGGTTAGGGCCAGTCCACATGAACTGGTTAAGGCCAGTCCACATGAACTGGATCTCCACTCCATGTGAACTGGACATGCCTATATATACCTGAGCATGGTTTCTCATTTGTAACCTTGTGATTTTGGAGCCGAGGTGCTGCCAAATTGTCTCCAGCCATTGTATCATCACGTTAATCAATACAAGAGACTGTAAAAGTGTATAACAAGCTGAACGAAGATCAAATCTTTGAATTCCGCCTCTGATTTGATCCGAGAACTCTTCTGAACAACTCGTTCGGGTCTGAAAACGATCCTACAATTTTGAAGCAACCCAAGCCTCTTTCAACTCAGGTAGCTTGACGTTGATGTGGGTTATTACAGTGTACAGTGGTCGAAAATTCTTATCATTCATTTTCAAGCTTTCTTCAGACCCAATCTCAACCTCTTTATATAGAAAGAATTCCTTTTCCGGAGGTTGACCAGATGATTGGTCTTTCTTAGGAACATACTTCTTCCCTGGTGGGGTAGAAGTTTGTTTCTCAAGTTTCTCATAGAAATCCAAAGGTACATTCATCTTCTTAGTTGAGGATGATTGTTTTGCTGATACAGAAACCTTTGATTTTGTAGAACTTGTTGTTTTAGCCTCAGATTTTGGCTTCCAAGCTTGTTGCGAAGATGCGACCCGTTTGTAAAACTTATCAGTTTTAGTTACCGACTTCTTTACAGGTTCATTTTTTACTTTGATGTTTTCTTTTTGCAAAACTTTCTTCTCAACAAACATCGGCGATTTTCCCTATACATCGTCTTTCTTCTTTGGACTCTTGACAATCACAGGCTTAGGCTTTGAGTTGGTGCACTTTCGTGCAATGTGTCCAACTTGGTTGCATTTAAAGCACGTGCGGGTGTCAACTTCACGAATTTTGCCTTCAGCCTGAGGTTGTGAGGCCTTTTCCTCAAAGAATTCATTGTTTGATTTTGAAAAGATTTCAGATTCTTGCTCAGAGTGTGAACTTGAGCTTTTCACAAACACTTTCTTTTCAACAAACCTTTTGTTTTGAAAGTTCCTTTTCTGATTGTTCTTACCACCCTGATAACCACCCGACCATCGGTTTTGGTTGTTATTAGAAAAACGTGGTGGTACATCAGGTTTTTTGTAGTAAGATTTATCTTTTTCAAAGTTCAATTGCCTTTTGGAACTTTTCAAACCCTCGATTTCAGAAACATCGATTTCAACCAATTTGAAAGCTTTTTCCAATTTGTCAGCATTCACATTCTCTAGTGGAAATTCAGAATCCGAATACAACTTATCAGAACCAGACATCTTGTACATGACAAGAGTAGGTCCGTCATTTAAGTTGTTTTGAGATTTTGATTTCGGAATGTAATTATTCAAAAAGCACTCTTCATCCTCAGTCGATTCACTATCAGATTTTAAAACGTTTTCAACCACATTTTTTATGACTTCGGATTGAACATTGTCTTCATCAGACGATGAAGTGAATGTGACATCGATCGTTTCTGGAAGTTTTACATCATTTGTTTCATCATTAATATCCAACCCAGATTTTTTCTTTGAAAAATTATTCATTACTGGCGGTGGAACTTGATGATACCCTACCCCAGTTCCATCTGAGTATACATCTTCACCAGCTTTGTTCTTCCCAATCGGTTTGGGAACTATGTGTTGAAGAACAAAGCTCGCGGAGCTGTAACTGTTCAGTTTCAGATTAATTCTCTCATTTTCAATCTTAGCTTCCTGAAACTGAAGCTTAAGATTTGTAATCTCGTCAAGCTGCTCATTGATTTGTCTTTCTTTTGATTGAAGAACACCAGATAATTGAAAATTTTCTTTAGAAGTTTTACTGTTTCGCTCATCAGAATCTTTAATCGTTCTTTTCAGCTTCTCATGATTTTCGGAAAGTTGTCGGTTTTCATTAATCCACTTTTCATTTTCTTTCCTAAATCGTTCTACATCACTTTTATCTTTTTCAATTTTCTCAGTTAATTCTTTCAATCTCTCATTTGAATCTCTCACAAGTTTATCACGACTTAAAATTTTATCTTCAACCGTTTTGACTTTTGCAGCTAGCTCTTCAGTCTTTTTGACTGCGAGATATGCATTTGTGATACAAACGTTGCATTTTTTCATGCAATTTTTGCAATCACTTTCCTTTTTACCCTTTTCAGTCTTACCTGACTCATTTGTTGAACTACTACCACTGACCTCATTTGTTGACTTAGACGCAGACTTGGAATCAACCTCTAATTCTTTAGCCATCAGTACTTTGTCTGCCATCTTGGTCAGGTTCTCTGTAGTCATTTCCTTTGTTGTGTCGATTATGCCATCATCGACTTTCTTCGACTTCAGCTCTTCCTCTTCAGCTTTCCTTGCCTGTTCTCTCTCTCTCTTTCTTCATCCTCTAGCTTCAGCTGTTCAATGAGTGTTTCAACTATGAGTGTTCCTGGTTCAACAATTATGTTGCCTTTCGGGTCCAAATAACATTCTCGGTCTGGATCCCATCGGTTTGCTTTCTTGGCCTCCTTCCAAGCTCGATAATTTCTATCCTTCATGGTTTGAGCAAGTAACTTCCGATAATTGTATTTCTGCTCTTCAGTTCGAGTGTCTTTGTATGGTTCAACCTTTGCCATGAACGCATAACCTACAGCATCATCTTCGGGTAGAAACTCACTCCAGTCGAAGCCTTCATCATCATGAATAACTGCTAAGGCTCTCAACTTTTCTTTAGGAGTTTCTTCAGTTTGTTTCATCCTTGTCGGCTCTTCCCTGTTGCGATGATAGACAGCCTTTTTGTAATAATCATCATGGAATGGATTGGCTGTTTCATCTGAAGCTGCATTCCTGCATTCCCTCTTAAAGTGCCCTTTCTGTTTGCACTTAAAACAGGTAACCTTTGACTTATCGAAGCCCAGCTTCGTTGAAGGTCCACCAATTGAATTTCTTCCAGTTATCTCCATGAATTGCTGTGCCCGTCGAATCACGTTTGCCATACACCAGCGTATGTCAGTCAACTCCGTTTCTTCCTGGTCAATTTGATCATAGTCTTCTTTGGTTAAGTTTGTGTTCCCAAGCTTCCCAGCGACTAGGCTTTCATAAGATTCCAGGATTGAAGCAAGAAATACCATCTGCTGCTTAGCTGTTTCTTCGTTAAAATTTTGAGCATTGTTGAGATTTACAGCAATGTTGCACTGGAAGACGTTTTTGGGAGTGGTTTGTTGCTGCTGACTTCCTGAACCCGATGAAGACGACTCTCCATGATAACCGCTGCTCAGAACAAAACTGCTACTTTGATTCTCCTGATTAGGCGTGCTTGAACTCTCAGCTGAGAACGCAGTCTTTGGCGAAGCAGTCTTTGGTATCATGCTACCCCTATAGTAAAAATCAACGTTTTGTTGGTATGGGGTGCTGTTGACTTTATTCATCTTCTTGATCTCAAGTTCATGGCTTTTAAACCTCTCTATCAGCCAATCAACAGTCATGTCAGACACCCTCATTGTGTTTTTCAACACCAGTGCGTAATACTACCAATCCTTTTCATCTGGTAAGGATTCTAGCAGTTTTCAACCAATTCTTCCTCTGTGAACGTTATACCATATCGCACAAGCTCCAACTTCAAGTGACAGAAATGCTCAATCATCTTCAGAACTGACTCATTCCTCATGCATGCGAACAAATCAAACTCTTTCTTCAGTAGCCGCTTCTTGTTCTTGACTATCTCAGCCCCTCCAATACACTTCTGCTTTAACTTTCCCCACAAATCTTTTGCATTTTCATAACTGATCAATGAAATAATATCATCCCTAACAGATTGGTGCAATAATGCAATACATTTTTGTTCATGTACAAACATCTCTTGTTCAGAATCGTTCAAGTTTTCGTAATCTTTTCTACCAATATCGAACCCATTTTTCATACATTTCCAGCTTTGATAGGCAAATGCTTTCAACCAGTCTTCAAACCTCCCAGACCATCTGTTATAGTCTTCAATTGCTATGAGCTTTGGCGGTTTGTTGTAAGTACCATAAGCGTTATCAATACTTAGCGAATCAGCAATTGCTTTCTTTGAAGTTTGATTGGTGCTGGTAGTTGTGTTCGTCGAAGTTTCGTTGTAAGCAAATACGTCGCTGAATGGATTAATGAACTCGTCTCCCATTGTTGAGTAGCTGAAAAAAATTTCAAACACTTAGACAAATTTTCAAGATTTTCAAAAGTTTTAAACTGATGCACTTGGATCCGATGGTGATCCGATCGAGTGGTACAGTTAAGTAACAAGTGATGAGCACGGATCGGATGGCAACTCGATCAGGTGGTAATCCGATCGAGTGGTTGTCCGATCGAGTGACACAAAGACTTTGAAAACTTGTAACCTCAACCTTTCACCGATCGGGTGGTGATCCGATCGGGTGACAGGATGACGTCAGCTGATGAAAACAAAAACTATCAATGCCACTCCGATGGGATAGCTATCCGATCGGGTGGGATGATGACGTAAGCTGATGAAACTTGAACAGTCAATGTTACACCGATCGGATGGTGATCCGATCGAGTGACACTGATGACGTCAGCAAGCAGTTATCTAGAACAGTCTATGCCAATCCGTTCGGACAGCTGTCCGATCGGGTGGATGACGTCAGCAAGCATAAAACATTCAACATGGTTTTTGATAGATTTGATCTAATTTTAGTTTGAATTTTTCTGTGAAAATTTGAAGGAATGATCTCTGTTCAATTGCGAATCTAATGATATGAAATTCGTCAAATTTTGTCCGTAAAATCCCTTTCAATTTTAAGTTTTTCTCGTTTTTAAGGTGTAAAAGTGTAAAACACAGCAAGAAATGAGTAGAAGATAAGAAATTGGTCAAATTTCTGGTGAAATTTGACTGTAATCAGCAACGAATAGCTTAAATTCCGGTGAATAGCTGTTGTAGAACTCTGATTCAACCTCTTGTGGCTCTGATACCACTTGTTAGGCCTTTGGATTAGGATCTGTTCGTGTGGAACGTGGTTGGATCGATCTCGATCAATGTGCGGAATCCATTAATCAAGTCAGAGAATCAACAACAATGTATTCAACGATTAAATCCGTCTGAAATTCTATTAGATTGATGTGAAAGTACACGAGCTTCGGTAGAGAATCAGACTGACAGAGGTTCCTTACAATGAGCAGTAAAAGTTCTGAATGACTGACCCAAGCTGGGTATTTATAGGCAACATCAGGGAGGTTATAAGTGACGTCCGATCGGATGACATTTGTCAACCTTCGGACTTCACTTTTACATATCAACACCGTTCCCTGAGTTGTCGTTATACACACATACATACACTTACATACATATACACAAAAGACATACATAGTACAAAATAAGACTCTATGCTGACGGAAGCTACAGACATATGAACTAACAACACTTTTCTACAAAGCATGGGATTCCCGGTGGTTTAGGAATGGGTTAAACAACAATAACAATCCCCCTTGGGTGGGATGCAACCTGCGTATTCTCCTTGGGTAGAATACGTACCTCCGCTCTCCTTGGGAAGAGAGACAACCTTAAACTTACTAGACAACAACTCTATCTCAAGTCCCTCATTTTTATATCGACTTAATCGCTGGGCCATTGGCGAACGGGTCATTAGTTAAATAGCGTTATTAGGTCTGACAAGCCTCACATCGTGCCGCAGAGGACAGGAGTGGACTAATGTACTTGGGCACTTAGTCAATGATGATAGACATTGACTCAGGGCACTCAACATAACTTAAGTCAGTAGTCGATATGGTACGGGTCTAGTGGTTTAAAACAATGGGGTAGCCCCCACGACATATGGTTATGAGAACAAGAAACTTAACAACTTATGGTTTTTGGAACAACTTTAAAACAGACAACCAACTGTGAACTCGCCAACATTCTTGTTGATACGTTACTCCATGCTTTGCAGGTCATTAGGTTATTTGCTGGAGCTTGCATGGAGAAGGAGTCGTTATGGGACATGAACCGTTGTGTATTCGTGATAAACTTTATGAACTTTAAACTTATACTTTGGTTTTGAACTTAATGCTTCCGCTGTTAACTTAGACTTTGCTGAATTATTTGACTCCAATTATATTGATTGTGTTAGGTTTTATTTACTTTATTATATTGTTCAATATGATTGGTGGCTTGATCCTGGTCAGTCACACACCCTGCGGTGATACTCCGCTTGTGGATTTTGGGGTGTGACAGATTGGTATCAGCCCGGAAATCCTCTGCAAGGAGAAAATTGTCCGCATTCCTCGTTCCAACGAAGAACCTCTCGTTATTCATGGTGACAAGAGTGGTGTTGTCGTGGGCATCATTGTCACACCCCAACTGATGGCGGAAACATCGGAGCGAGACGAAAACTAGATTGCAAGAGACTTCATAACGCTATTTGTGTCATGTATTTAATGATTACATTTTACATTGCTTGAACTAGAAATACCACAAGTTTGAAATAAATAATATACAACAAGTATTTAAGTAAATAAATTTCATTTCATGATAATGGTTTATTACAAGATTGGAAACAACATACAACATGTTTGAAAGTAAATTACAATGCCACAAGTATTAAAATTTAAATGTGTTTCTAGGCAATCCTACTAGATTCCTTGCATCATCAAATCCTGCAACATGTAATAAAAGCATGGATCAGTACAAAAAGTACTGGCGAGCATACAAGTTTGAATATAAGTATAAGTATAAAAGTTTATCTCATTCCAACGTAGCAATTTATATTCAAGTTGAATCTAGCATTCCTGAACAACCTAAGCGTAACAAATAGCATGGATATACAAGTTGAAACTAATATGCATAAACAACCTAAGCATAACAAATAACGTGTTCGATGGATTGAGTGGTCGAATATGTTTGATTGTATAAAGTGGATTTTGTTAGTTGATACATGTTGCACCCAAAAATGCTTTAAAGTGTAAAAAGGGTCGAGTATGCTCACATTGGTTGCGTAAAAGAGTTCCTTGAAATAACGCAGGAGTAAGGATGGAGAATTCCAAGAGAACGAACGTACGCGATTATCCTAAATATTTAGAATAACACACGTGAAAAGGCTTTAATTATTAAATAAGATTTAATTATTTGGGTGTAAAACTTATCTACGAACTAATCTTAGTATACATGGTTTATGTTTTAACCATATAACTTAATGTTTTGGTTAAATAAAAAAAGTTTAAATAAATTTATCTAGTTATTTTTATTAGTGACAGTTTTTAATTAAATAAGGGAAATAAAACTAAATAGTCAATATATTTATATATGATGAAACAAGATAATAAAACAAAACAAACAAAAACCGGGGTCGGTTGGACCGTTTGGCTAGCATGAGTTCTGGTGTTAAATCATCATTGTTAAGTTCACTAATATTAGTCCATCGCCATCTAAAGCATGAAATTAATAATGTTATTTGAAGATTATCCAGATAATAAACTGTACTAAATTTATGTTTCCCTTTCTCAGCAATAACCAAATTAGTATCTTTATGAACATTAGGTTATACTTGCTTCCATCTTACTAAAAAAATTAAAGAGGATATATGCCATGACATGAACAACATGAACCTTAATATCCCAATTCTTATTATATGTTACAACAAATAAGATGGGTTTAAAAATTGTTATTGTTTTAAATCATTAAAGTATGTCGTCTTCTTCATAATACTTTCTTAAAACAAACCAACAGAACCATAACTCTTAATATTCAAAACAAAAGAAGACTGTATGTTCTTGTTTGAAATCCATCCATTCATCATATTCATAAAAAGATAGAATAATTATGCCATAAATTGAATCGGCAAAAAAAGAAAAGAGCGTATACCGAGTGAAAAGGAAACCCGTCGGTTCCGGTGAGCTCAGTTTTTCCGGTGACGTCGACTTCATCCTCGATGTTGCAGGTTCTCCACCGAAGTCTTCGGTGCGGTTGAACTCTGGCAACGTGAAGGTGGTTCGGAGGGTGTTACGGTGTTGTGCGGGTGTGGTTGTCGGGAACAGTCGTCGTCAGAATACGGCCGGAAATGGCTCCCGTGACCAGCGGTGAGATCACGAGTAAGGGAAAGCAAGGAGGTTTTAGGGGATAAGTTGTATTATGTCTTCTCCTTTTGTGCCTACTGGTAATCGAGGGGGAGGGGGAAAGAAGGTAAGCTTTTTCTTGTATTTGTGTTTCTGTGTGTGAAGACAAGGAACAGGGAAACAAAGAAAATGGGGTGGAAAGAAAAGTGGGGGCGGCTGATGGTATGTAAAAGAATGCATTTAGGGTTTTGACTTTACTTAGTAATATATATTCTAGGTTAACTTTTGTTTTAAATGGGCTTGGGTCCAAGGCCCACAAGCCCAATTCCGTGTTTTTAAGAGGTCAGCCGGCTCTTACGAATCCCGAACTCCGCGTAGCATCGTAAGCTAAAATTTTAGATTTAAAAAAGCATAAAATAGTGTCGGTAGACGTTGCTTGTCAATTGCGTTAAAACACTTCGGTTGTCGTTTCTAGTCAGTTTTGTTTATCCAAATTCGACTGCGATTCCAAAAATAGAAAATAGAAGGCGAATATAAATTTGTTAAAAATAGAAATTCGGAAATACGAGGCGTTACAGTCTCCCCTACTTTAGAAAATTTCGTCCCGAAATTTATTCAAGAGGAGACCCTTGAAAAAAAATAGTTAGTTAAAAAAATCGAATTTCGATGTTCGAAATGCGATATTTTGTCATGAATAATCGAGCATTAAGCATTTCGAAGTGTGTTTGATACAATGCGAGGAATACACTGTGAGTGATCAAAGTTTGTATTCAATATAATAGGGGAAACACCGAATTTCTCATGGCACGCTTTTACGAAAGTTTGGTAACATGGTAGGAACACTTATATATAGGAAGTACCAGCGGCGTATCCACCATGTTCATATCATGTTGCCTCTGTTTCGCGACTCGGTGTCATGTTACGTTCCGTGTTATGATACACAGTAGAACCTACTATGGTTTTCATGCGCCTACCAATATAATCCTGTATGCATCCATGATTATTTTGGTTTGTGCATGGTCCGCATAGTTTGTACTAGTAGTGTACGGGTCAAGGTATATTATCGTATTACGAGTGATAATGATAGCGTATAGAATTTTAACTATGCATTCATGATTGTATTTAAGTATGAGAGTATAGAATTTAAGTATGGGTATGAGTAAATCTTTGAATAAACCACATGACATACTTAGTTAACAAGATTAACGCATTGCTGGCATGTGAATAAACAGGTCAAACCATCGCTCCCGCTAGTATGAATGTATGACTTAACATGACTACAAATCCATGTGGCGGTGCGCTACTCCTATAGTGCTACACAAGCACTATACATGTTAAGGTGTGGCTTCTTACGAAGTTAATGACAAGTTGTCAACCCATCGCTCCCGCTAGTATGAATGAATGACTTAACATTACCACAAATCCATGTGGCGGTGCGTTACTCCTATAGTGCTTCACAAGCACTATATATGTTAAGGTGTGGCTTCTTACGAAGTTAATGACCAGATTATCACATAAGAATATCCCAGCAATCCCGAACCAAGTATAACGTATTAGTATGCATGTATCGTATTGTTGTGAAATAAATTTTGAAATTTGGAATTGCGAAGTGTGTTGTGCATAAAAACTGATTCTAGTATAACGTTGATTTTTTTTAATGAACGTGTTAATAAGTATTAAATTGCATAGAAATCAAGATAACGTAAAAGAGAGACTTGGTAAGTATTGGAGCGTTTCGGGTTGAGAAACTTCGACTATTCCAAAGTGAATCGTAAGTCCTTTCGAATTAGGGAGACATGCTTTGGCCTAATAGGTATAATACTCTCATCGCCAGGCGATTAACGGTAGTTCACCCTTCCATTTAATACACGTCCATGATTTGATGGAAGATACGAAACTTTTGCGAGATTGAAAATCGAAGAGTGGGAACAGTCATCAAGGTGTGGATATCAATCCTAGCTTGACAATTTCGTCCCCAAAATGTGGTTTATTGAACGAACAAGATAAAATCTTGAGTCATCAAAAAGGATCCAATAGAATATGAAATGGAAAATTCCCATCAAGATATGGATATCACTCCTAATTTGATGGTGAAATTTCGTGCAAAATAACATGTAAGGTGGATTGAAATTCGTCACCAAAGGCGAGAATCACCCCTATTTTGATGAGTTATTTCGATTGTGGAATATGAGTGTCTTCAAGCTATTTATTGCGGAAATTGACTGAGAAAGGCAGATTGTATATTTAGACACAACGAAGAGGTAGAAGCAAATAGGGAGAATTTCATATTAAGCAAGAATCAGGAATGGTCAAGTTTTGGTACTTATACTATAGACTAGGTCGAACATGGCAACTCTACCTAATTCCCTATAGTTTTGGCTCTGATACCAATCTGTCACACCCCAACCGATGGCGGAAACAACAGAGCGAGACGAAAACTAGATTGCAAGAGACTTCATAACACTATTTGTGTCAAGTATTTAATGATTACATTTTACATTGCTTGAACTAGAAATACCACAAGTTTGAAATAAATAATATACAACAAGTATTCAAGTAAATAAATTTCATTTCTTGATAATGGTTTATTACAAGATTGGAAACAACATACAACAGGTTTGAAAGTAAATTACAATGCCACAAGTATTAAAAATTAAATGTGTTTCTAGGCAATCCTACTAGATTCCTTGCATCATCAAATCTTGCAACATGTAATAAAAGCATGGATCGGTACAAAAAGTACTGGCGAGCATACAAATTTGAATATAAGTATAAGTATAAAAGTTTATCTCAATCCAACGTAGCAATTTATATTCAAGTTGAATATAGCATACATGAACAACCTAAGCGTAACAAATAACATGGATATACAAGTTGAAACTAATATGCATAAACAACCTAAGCATAACAAATAACGTGTTCGATGGATTGAGTGGTCGAATATGTTTGATTATATAAAGTGGATTTTGTTAGTTGATACATGTTGCACCCAAAAATGCTTTAAAGTGTAAAAAGGGCCGAGTATGCTCAGATTGGTTGCGTATAAGAGTTTCTTGAAATAACGCACGAGTAAGGATGGAGAATTCCAAGAGAACGAACGTACGCGATTATCCTAAATATTTAGAATAACACACGTGAAAAGGATTTAATTATTAAATAAGATTTAATTATTTAGGTGTAAAACTTATCTACGAACTAATCTTAGTATACATGGTTTATGTTTTAACCATATAACTTAATGTTTTGGTTAAATAAAAAAGCTTAAATAAATTTATCTAGTTATTTTTATTAGTAACAGGTTTTAATTAAATAAGGGAAATAAAACTAAATAGTCAATATATTTATATATGATGAAACAAGATAATAAAACAAAACATACAAAAACTGGGGTCGGTTGGACCGTTTGGCTAGCATGAGTTCTGGTGTTAAATCATCATTGTTAAGTTCACTAATATTAGTCCATCGCCATCTAAAGCATGAAATTAATAATGTTATTTGAAGATTATCCAGATAATAAACTGTACTAAATTTATTTTTCCCTTTCTCAGCCATAACCAAATTAGTATCTTTATGAACATTAGGTTATACTTGCTTCCATCTTACTAAAAAAAATTAAAGAGGATATATGCCATGACATGAACAACATGAACCTTAATATCCCAATTCTTATTATATGTTACAACAAATAAGATGGGTTTAAAAATTGTTATTGTTTTAAATCATTAAAGTATGTCGTCTTCTTCATAACACTTTCTTAAAACAAGCCAACAGAACCATAACTTTTAATATTCAAAAAAAAAAAAGAAGACTGTATGTTCTTGTTTGAAATCCATCCATTCATCATATTCATAAAAAGATTGAATAATTATGCCATAAATTGAATCGGCAAAAAAAGAAAAGAACGTATACCGAGTGAAAAGGAAACCCGTCGGTTCCGGCGAGCTCAGTTTTTCCAGCGACGTCGACTTCATCCTCGATGTTGCAGGTTCTCCGCCGAAGTCTTCGGTGTCGTCTTCATGTTCCGGCAAGGCTCGTTAATCTCCGACGGTTGTGGTTGAACTCCGGCAACGTGAAGGTGGTTCGGAGGGTGTTACGGTGTTGTGCGGGTGTGGTTGCCGGGAACAGTCGCCGTCAGAATACGGCCGGAAATGGCTCCCGTGACCGGCGGTGAGATCACGAGTGAGGGAGAGCAAGGAGGTTTTAGAGGATGGATGAGTTGTATTTGTTTTCTCCTTTTGTGCCTACTGGTAATCGAGAAGGAGGGGGAAAGAAGGTAAGCTTCTTCTTGTATTTGTGTTTATGTGTGTGAAGACAAGGAACAGGGAAACAAAGAAAATGGGGGGGGGGGGGGGGGGGAAAGATAAGTGGGGGGCGGCTGATGGTATGTAAAAGAATGCATTTAGGGTTTTGACTTTACTTAGTAATATATATTCTAGGTTAACTTTTGTTTTAAATGGGCTTGGGTCCAAGGCCCACAAGCACAATTCCGTGTTTTTCAGAGGTCCGCCAGCTCCTACGAACCCGTTTACGAATCCCGAACTCCATGTAGCATCGTAAGCTAAAATTTTAGATTTAAAAAAAGCGTAAAATAGTGTCGGTAGACGTTGCTTGTCAATTGCGTTCAAACGCTTCGGTTGTCATTTCTAGTCAGTTTTTTTATCTGAATTCGACTGCGATTCCAAAAATAGAAAATAGAAGGCGAATATAAATTTGTTAAAAATAGAAATTCGGAAATACGAGGCGTTGCAATCATCTCATTCCTTAAGGCCCAAAAGTGTCTACGAAAGGGCCACACTGCCATTCTAGCTCTTGTTACTGACTCCTCAACGAAAGAAAAGAAGATTGAAGACATCCCAATCGTACGCGACTTTCCTGAGGTATTCCCTAAGGTATTGCCTGGTCTCTCGCCTCATCGTCAGGTCGAGTTTCAAATCGAGCTAGCTCCTGGAGCATCGCCTATAGCTCGTGCACCGTACCGCTTAGCCCCATCTGAACTAGAAGAATTGTCCGCGCAACTACAAGAGCTTCTGGATAAAGGTTTCATCCGCCCTAGCTCTTCGCCCTGGGGAGCCCCAGTTTTGTTTGTTAAGAAGAAGGACGATACCTTTCGAATGTGCATAGATGATGTGTCTTAAATTATACACATTTTATACATCAAATTCCTTACATTTTAATCTATCTGGATATGGTTTTCTCGCGATATTGGTACTTATTTGATTATATGTTGTATTTACAGAAAACTGTGAATATTCTATGGATTATGCGAGAAAACGGTGAAGGATCGACGAAGGAAACAATACATGGGGAATGTTAATGGATTGAAAATGAAGATATTAGAAGATGGCATGATAGAAGGTTGAATTACGAAGACGTGGGTGAAAACGGTGCGTAAAACGGAGCTAAAACGAAGAAGAAATGAAGAAAATACGCGCCAGAAACAGTCAGAACTTCATCTGGACATATCCAGAGCTAGGAAATGAGTTACGGGAACCATAATATATGCTTTTGGGGTAGCTCGACGAGAGGAATCCAAAAATGAAGTTGGTAAAGCTTACGGACCTCAACATTCACAACGTTGAGGTCCGTAAGGGACTGTCGGCAAAGAATTTCTGGTCGCGAAATGGAGCAGTTGAAGAAGATTAGTTGGGGAAGCTTACGGACCTCAACACTAACAACGTTGAGGTCCGTAAGCTAGTCCCAGAACCCAAAAATCTCACCTATAAAAGGCCATTCACTTGTAACTCGAAAATACACCTTTCAAGCTCGGAACCAACACGTAAAAGTCTGTTTTCAGGCAACATTAGGCAGCTAGAAGTGTCACGGAAGTACCACGGAGCTCTCGGGAAGTTTAGAGGTGTTCGGTTCTAGTCCTAATCGACCCGAGTCGGTTAAACGTTGTAATTTCCGTTCTAGTAAGTGTTGTTATTATGTTTTCAGTAGTTGTTATGTTTGTTATAAGTGTGTTATTGTGTAATATGTGTAGTTAAATTTGTATAATACCTGGGTTATGATGAACTAGATAATTGTAATGTATATTTGAAGTAATTTCAGTTATTTGGTGTGATTTACATGATGTATTGTTAAACTTGTCTTTATTCTGTCCTTTAATTGTTTACAACTTGGTTATTGAAATTAGTAACTCTAAACCATATTACTATTTCAATCTGAATTGTTAATCTTTTGAATATCAGTTCGGGCCTTGTCTTTTCGATAAAAACATTAACTTTCGATTAACAAGATAATCAAGTGTTACAATCAAACCAATTAAAGATGCAAACTTACTTGGTAATTAGAAATAGTTCCAGGTATGCTAGGTTATTAGCTAGCCGTTGTTGGGTAAATTGGGTAATCGATAACTCGAATTCATTTACTTTTTCGCGTCTAAGGTTTCCTAGGATTTCAATGTTTTAATAATACTTCTGCTTTGCGTGTTTAAAAGATCGTCTCACAACTTAGTTTCTGAGGTTCCAACGGTTGGATTCACGTAGGATTTGGTATCGATAGCTCGAGCCGGTTCGTTCTAGCACTTCACATTTAGTCTTAATCTTTTGTTTAAGTTGCATCTCTAACGGGGGATTAATCAATTGATAAAGATACTTAACTGTTATTATTGTCAAATTAGCATTGCATGATTCTAGAGATTCTAAACCCAGGTAGTCCGTTTATTATTTGTAAAACTCTGTTTATGTGATTGTTTTACTTTGTCTGTATTTATTTGTGTTTATTTGTTTTACTTTTATTGTTTTGTATTATTTAAAAAATCAAAAATCAATTTAAAACAAACTTTTAAAATTCAACTTTATAGTCGATAAAGGTTTATTATCTAAAGTTTGTATATAGTGTCCACGGATTGATATCCGGTCTTGCCATCTACACTACACCGCGACCGGTGCACTTGCCGATTGTGTGTGGTTTAGTAGCAATTCCATTTAAAACTTGTTTTGAAAATAAAAAGAAATATCATATGCTCGGATATGTAGTAACTGGAAGGGTTAAGTGCCGTTAAATTGGGAACTCCTGTCTAGGCTGGCATTCGCATAAATCCAAAAGGACCCGTTGCCTACCTGGGGACCATCCCAATGAGAGTACCTATACCTATTAGGCCAAAGCATATCCCACTTTTGAGCATTTGAATAAACAACCTTACATCAAGCTTTTTACATACCAAGGCTTTTGAATAAAACGACATACAACATCAAAGTCTTTTCAAACATAAAAAGCAGGTTGTACTTACACCAAGTTTTTGGCGCCGTTTACGGGGACCAAAAACAGGTTGTAAAATCATACACAGAAAAAGGTTGCGAATCCGCACGATCAAGTTTTTGGCGCCGCTGCCGGGGACACTGGCAAACTTTAGAGAACTACCCAAGTCGTCTATTAAGTTATTTTGTTTTTCTTGTTTTTATTAGATTAAAGTTTATTTGTTTGCTTATTTGTTTGTTTGTTTGTTTTGTGTGATTTTTAAAAAAAAAATGTGTTTGATCTGTGGAGGACATCATTATACCAAATATTGTCCAAATTCATCAGAGTGTTCCACAGATTACTCTTCTAACTTATATTCACAACCACAATCATATCAAGACTGTTATTCTACACCATATCAACCATGCAACGAAAGCAAGTACCCACCTTATTTTCCGACATTTGTGGAATATCAAATCGCTCAAACAACATCATTAATGGAGCAAAACTGCGAAGCGCTAGAGCAAATGCTAGAAAAGATGAAAAAGGACGATCTAATCGCTCAGACAAAATCTTTATTCAAGAAAAACTGCGAAGTACAAAAACAAATGTTAGAAAAGATGAAAAACAACTATCAAATCAGAAATCCATTTTGTGGGAACTGCACTAGATCAAAGGATGCTGAGGAAATTGGTAAAGATAATAAGGTAAAGCAGGAAAAGAAAAATGTTAAATTAATAATTGATTTTTCCTGTGATGATGCAGAGATAGATGCAAAGTTGGCTGAATATAGGAGACTAATAAAAGAAGAGATGGAAGAGGAGCTACCCGTTCATCCAGAATTGTCAGATAGAAAACCGGAGACAAAAATGGACACTGAAATCCCACCTCCGGTTCAGCAAGTTGTTAATTCCAACTATTGGTGTGATGACTTTTGGAGTGATGACGATGAGGGGGTAGTAGAAGTTGAAGAAAAGCCACTTGACAAGATGGAGGATGTGAAAGATCATGAACCATCTTGGGAAGACGAGTTTGGTGATGAGTTGGTAGGTTTACCAGCTTATGAAAATGAAGAATTTGACCCAATCGGTGATCTTGCCTATTTAGAGAAATTACTTGAAGGTGAACAGATCATGGAAATCAAACAAATACCAAACGAAGAAAAAGATAAAATGGCTGAGGAGTTTGATAGCCGACCCGTGGAAAATCTAGAAGCTGGATCAACACCACAAACAACAACACGGGAGAGGGCAAGAAAGAAAGAACCTGGAAACCGAAGTAGGTCATGCATCCGGTTAATTCCAGGTAAGTTTAAATTATGGTGGTCTGACCCCTTTCAAAATTTCAAAATATTATATTATTCCACCGTTAAATTTTTAAAAACTTTTGAAGACAGGGTGGAATTGAACGGGTTGGATAAGGTCCAGATAAAAGAAAAACCTCCTGATTAAATTCAAGTGTGGGGAGGTTTTGTAAATATTTGGGTTTTTGAGTTGTTTGTTGTGTGTCGAGTCAGTACTGCTTGGGTTGTTGCTTGTTTTTGTTTATGCAGGTTTGGATTGTACCACCCGTACTCAATCTCCATTCGGGTGATTTCGGAGCTGTAAACCAATTTCAAGTAATTTATTCCAAGTATGCTAGTCATAGTCAAAGCCGATCGCGACCGAAATGCTATACGATCGAGCTGGATTGGACAAAAGCTTTTATACATCATATAACCAGCTAAGTCCTTTCCAAATTTGTGTTTAGTATTTTATTTCTTATTTATGCAAGTGTGGTGTTAATTTATTTCTCATTTCCACATTGAGGACAATGTGTCTTTCAAGTCTGGGGAAGAGGAATTTTGTATAATATTTAGTATATACATAAAAAAAATTAAAAAATTTGAAAAACTTCATAAATATTACACTTGTCCCGATCCTTTAAACGCATTTAAAACGTAAACTTTTTGCAAAAATGTATGTCAAAAACAATTTAAATACTGAATTTATAAAATTTGAAAATATATGTTTCTTTAAGTTGCGGGATAGTAGGTTGTTTAAATCAAGTTTTTGTGAAAATTTTTACGAGATACTTTAGATAAATTTTTCTAATTTTAAAGTAAATTAACTATGCAATAACAAAACTTTTAACCCTTACATTACCACATGACGGTAAGATTTGAGCCTAAAAGTGTTTAATACATAAACACTACTTTCGTTTCATGTGTGTTTACCAACTTGTTGCATTACTTTAGAACTTGTACGTTTTGATACATTTCAAAACCTTTGGTTTAATTATTGATACAAATTCTCATAAGAGGCTTTTGGTTCACCCATTTCTATGTAAAAATTCACCGTTGCCATTAGATACCACTTTGAGCCTAAAACCATTCGTTTGTTACCTGATAACCGGAATGGATTTTAGAAATTGATCTAATATGAGAAGATGTAAAAAAGTCAAATACACGCTTCTAATAGAGGTAGGATCTATTAGGCTCAATGCCGAACGATCTATCAGAATTGGAAGTAATATTCGCTACAGGATTGAGAAAGACTTGATTTACTTCTTCAATAAAATGGTCTTGACGATCTGACCGTAAAAAGAGTCATTAGGATGAAAGTGGTGTGAAAAAAAAAAAAAAAAAAAAAAAAATTTTACAATCACGCACCGCTAGTCTCATATTGTAACGATGCGTAAGAGAAGGGCGGGCATAAATAAAAATAGCATGGCAGCAGCCCCCGAGATTCGAAATCGGGTCTGTGCTCCCACACTCTTTCGCGCCCTTGTCAACCATTGGACTAGGGCCTAGTGTTGTTCATTTTATAGTTTGCATTTGTATATATTTCCAGTTCTTGCAAGATAAACTAACTATGAAACTCTATAGTTAGTCACATCTTTCCAAATAAATAACCTTCATTTTACCCTTTCCTTCACAACCATAAGTCCTCTATTTTTGTATCAATTTTTAACAATAAGATAGAGATTTGATTGACGTACAAGCATATAGTAGTCATGCTGCATAGTCTGGTTTTGAGAGTTCACTTCAAATTATATACATAATATCTGAGAGAAGAGTGAATTCAGTAAGTGTTATTGTTTTTGCATAATTAATTACTTAAAAGTAAGAAAATTTTGTTTAAGTTTTCTCGGTTTCCGTTTCATTCTCTTGATTTATTAACCTTTTGAACGTTGTAAGTCTTGTGAAACCTCTATGTTTAAAGATTTTTGTAGTTTGTATTTAAATTTGTTCGAAACGTGCGTTATTGTTTAATTGTTTTAAGTTTGACATGTTGTTTAGGATTTTGCTTAGGGACAAGCAAAAGGTTAAGTGTGGGGATGTTTGATGTGTCTTAAATTATACACATTTTATACATCAAATTCCTTACATTTTAATCTATCTGGATATGGTTTTCTCGCGATATTGGTACTTATTTGATTATATGTTGTATTTACAGAAAACTGTGAATATTCTATGGATTATGCGAGAAAACGGTGAAGGATCGACGAAGGAAACAATACATGGGGAATGTTAATGGATTGAAAATGAAGATATTAGAAGATGGCATGATAGAAGGTTGAATTACGAAGACGTGGGTGAAAACGGTGCGTAAAACGGAGCTAAAACGAAGAAGAAATGAAGAAAATACGCGCCAGAAACAGTCAGAACTTCATCTGGACATATCCAGAGCTAGGAAATGAGTTACGGGAACCATAATATATGCTTTTGGGGTAGCTCGACGAGAGGAATCCAAAAATGAAGTTGGTAAAGCTTACGGACCTCAACATTCACAACGTTGAGGTCCGTAAGGGACTGTCGGCAAAGAATTTCTGGTCGCGAAATGGAGCAGTTGAAGAAGATTAGTTGGGGAAGCTTACGGACCTCAACACTAACAACGTTGAGGTCCGTAAGCTAGTCCCAGAACCCAAAAATCTCACCTATAAAAGGCCATTCACTTGTAACTCGAAAATACACCTTTCAAGCTCGGAACCAACACGTAAAAGTCTGTTTTCAGGCAACATTAGGCAGCTAGAAGTGTCACGGAAGTACCACGGAGCTCTCGGGAAGTTTAGAGGTGTTCGGTTCTAGTCCTAATCGACCCGAGTCGGTTAAACGTTGTAATTTCCGTTCTAGTAAGTGTTGTTATTATGTTTTCAGTAGTTGTTATGTTTGTTATAAGTGTGTTATTGTGTAATATGTGTAGTTAAATTTGTATAATACCTGGGTTATGATGAACTAGATAATTGTAATGTATATTTGAAGTAATTTCAGTTATTTGGTGTGATTTACATGATGTATTGTTAAACTTGTCTTTATTCTGTCCTTTAATTGTTTACAACTTGGTTATTGAAATTAGTAACTCTAAACCATATTACTATTTCAATCTGAATTGTTAATCTTTTGAATATCAGTTCGGGCCTTGTCTTTTCGATAAAAACATTAACTTTCGATTAACAAGATAATCAAGTGTTACAATCAAACCAATTAAAGATGCAAACTTACTTGGTAATTAGAAATAGTTCCAGGTATGCTAGGTTATTAGCTAGCCGTTGTTGGGTAAATTGGGTAATCGATAACTCGAATTCATTTACTTTTTCGCGTCTAAGGTTTCCTAGGATTTCAATGTTTTAATAATACTTCTGCTTTGCGTGTTTAAAAGATCGTCTCACAACTTAGTTTCTGAGGTTCCAACGGTTGGATTCACGTAGGATTTGGTATCGATAGCTCGAGCCGGTTCGTTCTAGCACTTCACATTTAGTCTTAATCTTTTGTTTAAGTTGCATCTCTAACGGGGGATTAATCAATTGATAAAGATACTTAACTGTTATTATTGTCAAATTAGCATTGCATGATTCTAGAGATTCTAAACCCAGGTAGTCCGTTTATTATTTGTAAAACTCTGTTTATGTGATTGTTTTACTTTGTCTGTATTTATTTGTGTTTATTTGTTTTACTTTTATTGTTTTGTATTATTTAAAAAATCAAAAATCAATTTAAAACAAACTTTTAAAATTCAACTTTATAGTCGATAAAGGTTTATTATCTAAAGTTTGTATATAGTGTCCACGGATTGATATCCGGTCTTGCCATCTACACTACACCGCGACCGGTGCACTTGCCGATTGTGTGTGGTTTAGTAGCAATTCCATTTAAAACTTGTTTTGAAAATAAAAAGAAATATCATATGCTCGGATATGTAGTAACTGGAAGGGTTAAGTGCCGTTAAATTGGGAACTCCTGTCTAGGCTGGCATTCGCATAAATCCAAAAGGACCCGTTGCCTACCTGGGGACCATCCCAATGAGAGTACCTATACCTATTAGGCCAAAGCATATCCCACTTTTGAGCATTTGAATAAACAACCTTACATCAAGCTTTTTACATACCAAGGCTTTTGAATAAAACGACATACAACATCAAAGTCTTTTCAAACATAAAAAGCAGGTTGTACTTACACCAAGTTTTTGGCGCCGTTTACGGGGACCAAAAACAGGTTGTAAAATCATACACAGAAAAAGGTTGCGAATCCGCACGATCAATAGACTACCGCGAACTCAATAAGGTGACCGTGAAGAATCGTTATCCTCTTCCACGTATCGATGACTTTTTCGACCAGTTGCAAGGGTCGAGCTTCTATTCTAAGATTGATCTGAGATCGGGCTACCATCAGCTGAGAGTCTGAGACGAAGACATCTCCAAAACAGCATACTACAAGTTTCTAGTCATGCCTTTCGGGTTGACAAACGCACCTGGGGTTTTCATGGATCTCATGAACCGAGTGTGCAAACCATACTTGGATAAGTTCGTCATCGTTTTCATTGACGACATCCTGATTTATTCCAAGAGTCAGGAAGAACACGAGCATCACCTGCGACTTATTCTGGAACTTCTTCGAACAGAACAGCTCTACGCTAAGTTTTCGAAATATGACTTTTGGCTTCGTGAAGTCCATTTCCTTGGCCACGTAGTCAATGAAGATGGGATTCACGTTGATCCATCCAAGATTGACTCGATCAAGAACTGGCCTGCACCTCGAACTCCAACTGAAATTCGTCAATTCTTGGGTTTGGCGGGTTACTACCGAAGGTTTATCAAAGATTTCTCGAAGATCGCGCAGCCTCTCACTTCACTAACACAGAAGGGTGTCACCTACCAGTGGGGTGATACTTAGGAATCCGCGTTTCAACAGTTGAAGGTGAAACTTTGTAGCGCACCCATTCTCTCGTTACCTGAAGGTACAGACGATTTCATTGTTTATTGTGACGCGTCGATCCAAGGACTTGGTTGTGTGTTGATGCAACATGAGAAAGTCATTGCTTACACATCACGCCAACTCAAGGTCCACGAAAAGAACTACACTACCCACGACTTGGAGTTGGAAGCAGTGGTGTTTGCACTCAAGATATGGAGATATTACTTGTACGGTACCAAGTGCACCATTTACACCGATCAAAAGAGTCTCCAGCATATCTTCGATCAGGAGGAGTTGAACATGCGACAACGTCGATGGGTCAAACTCCTTAACGACTATGAATGCGCAATCAAGTATCATCCAGGCAAAGCCAACGTTGTGGCTGACGCCCTCAGTCGTAAGGAAACCAAACCTAAGCGTGTACGTGCGTTACAGCTTACTATCCACTCCAGTCTTCCTACCCAGATTCGTGACACTCAGATTGAAGCATTGAAGGAAGAGAACCTCAAAGCAGAGTCCCTACGGGGCATGGAGAAGAAACTAGAACGCAAGGAAGACAGCAGTTACTATTTCATGGAACGTATTTCGGTTCCATCTTATGGAAACTTACGAGAGCTTGTAATGGACGAAGCACACAAGTCTCGTTACTCGATGCATCCTGGTTCTGACAAGATGTACCAAGACCTTAAAATTCTATACTGGTGGCCCCACATGAAAGCTAACATAGCGACCTATGTTAGTAAATGCTTGACCTGTGCTAGGGTCAAGGTTGAATACCAGAAGCCATCAGGACTACTCCAACAACCAGAGATCCCCACATGGAAATGGGAGCAGATTTCCATGGATTTCGTCACTGGCTTACCTAGATCCCAGCGAGGAAACGACACCATCTGGGTGATCATGGATCGACTGACAAAGTCTGCACATCTTCTGGCAATCAAGGAAACGGATAAGTTTTCTACACTCGCAGACATCTACTTGAAGGAAGTGGTCGCTAGGCACGGGGTGCCAACTTCCATCATTTTTTATCGTGACCCACGCTTTGTATCTGATTTGTGGCAGGTGATGCACAAATCATTTGGCTCACGTCTAGACATGAGCACAGCGTATCACCCGCAGACGGATGGGCAGACTGAACGCACCATCCAAACTCTTGAAGACATGCTTCGAGCATGTGTTATTGACTTTGGTAACAGCTAGGAAAGACACCAACCTTTGGTGGAGTTTTCGTACAACAATAGTTACCACACCAGCATCAAGGTTGCTCCGTTCGAGGATTTGTACGGATGTAAATGCCGATCACCTCTATGTTGGGCAGAAGTTGGGGACAACCAAATTACTGGCCCAGAACTCGTTCTCGGCACAATGGAAAAGATTGCCCAAATCCGACAACGAATGGCGGCAGCTCGTGACCGTCAGAAAAGCTACGCTGATAAGCGTAGGAAACCTCTCGAGTTCCAGGTTGGGGACCGAGTGCTACTTAAAGTCTCACCTTGGAAAGGTGTGGTTCGCTTTGGCAAACGGGGCAAGCTTAATCCGCGTTATGTCGGACCTTTCGAAATCACTAAGAAAATCGGCAAGGTGGCGTACAGACTAAATCTGCCCGAAGAGCTCAGTGGTGTTCACAACGTCTTTCACGTGTCGAATCTGAAGAAATGTCTGTCAGATGAGACCCTCATCGTTCCTTTCAAGGAACTCACTATCGACGACCAGTTGCGCTTCGTCGAGGAACCGGTGGAAATTGTGGACCGGGAAATCAAGACTCTCAAACGAACCAAGATACCTATTGTTCGAGTTCGTTGGAACTCCCGTCGTGGCCCAGAGTTTACCTGGGAACGAGAAGACCGAATGAAACGCAAGTATCCCCAATTGTTTAAGAAAGGTGAGTCCAGTACTGAAGCTACTGCGGAATTTCGGGACGAAAATCCAAACCAACGGGGGGATGATGTGATACCCCAGGAAAACACACAACACAACTAGCTTCCCCAGTGACTGCATGCTAAATTTGGGGACGAAATTTCTTTCAACTTGGGGATGATGAGACAACCCGTGTTTTAGAACCTTTCTTTGTACTTGGATGTGACTTGTATATACGCTACTTGATTAATTAATGTGTTGATTGTTATCAACTGTTTATAAGTTGTTTATGTATACGTGTTATATGTTAAGTTTTATTGTATTACATAAACTCGATCACACAACACCGTTGGGTCGCACACCCCACCCTCGATCGCACACTTTCATCTATGCACAATTGTTCTCGGCCCAAGCTCATACTTTTTGTGTCTTGGCCTACGGCCCAAATAGAACCCAAAGATGGGTTCGGCCCACTCCCCTCATGCGCATACAACACAATGATTAGGGGTTAATCCTCATATCTTCTCAAAACACAAAATACACAAACCCTAGTTCTTTCCTCCTTCTCCCTACAACTCGATGGCAGAAACCCCCTTCCCCTTCGAAGTCGATGACAGCCTACCCCTTCTCTCGAAGCTTTCTTGTTCGGAACAATCTTGCTCTACCTTCCAATTGGTCAGTGTTATATCATTGTTTAATCTTACTCTATTCGGTTACTTGTGATCATCGATGCATGTTATGGGTTGGTTGTGTTTTTGTATAATATTAGATGTTAGAATTGTATGCTTATAGAATCCTTGATGTGCATTCTCCGATTCATTGATTTAACTTGATTGTTGATGTTGTTCGGTTACATAGATATGTAGGATGATAGGGTTTCATGTTATTCGAACTAGTTGGATTGATGATTGTGATGTCAAAACTGCTTTACGATTAGGGTTACATGCTAGTCGAAACGGGTATGAGTTGAGATGATATCATTAGGTGTTTGATCCGAATTAAAAGTTGTTTATGTTACTAATTGTTATTAAGGGAAATTAGGGTTCATATGAATTAATGCATTAATAGGAAATGTGTTGATTTGATCGTGTAAGGAAACTGTGTAACTGATTCCGTGAATCATGGCCATGATATAACTAATCGCACACCTTTGATCGCACATGTTAAATCGCACACTTTAAGTTTGCATGGCGTACAACTGTTTGATGCACAACGTACAGCCTTATGCTGCTGATCGCACACTAGTTAGTCGCACACTTTAATAGGGAACATAATTAACTGCACAATGTACAACCTTGATACTGCATGACCGCACACCATAGTGTGAGTCGCACACTTCGGTGTTGATCGCACACTATGGTGGGCCGCACAAACGCATGAGTTGTTTAAATGATTTGGGCCACACATTGAAACCGAGCCACATATGAAATATGGGTCGCACATCTGGAGTCACACACTTAAGAGGTGATCGCATACTCTTGAGTGTGGGCCGGTAACTAATGGGCTGTACATCCTTTGTACTCGCACACTTATGTTAAGATCGCACATTTGGACTTCATACGCTACTGTTGAAGAGGTATTATATGTACTGTTAACTGCCATGATTATAGGTGTATACCATGATTGTTTCATGTATGTAAACTGTTAGTATATGTGTAAAACATACGTGCTGTAGGATCGATTTGACCGATCAAATGAGTCAATTTGAGTGAATACACACTATTTAAGTGGCGGAATCCGTTAAATCGAACCGTAATCGTACGCGAAAACGTAATTAAACAACGATTTATTATGTATCAACGACAACCGGACAGAGTTTCGACTCGATCTCTACAAAGAACACTCAAAATCTGATAAACATGACGTAATCCGGCAGCAGTTTGGTTACAACTTGATCGATCTGTTACAAATGAGAAAGACAACTAGCCTATATATAGTCATGTAGGTTCGCTTGAAGCTACACATGACCTGTTCAAGCGAACTACCCTATTTGACTTTCAAGCGAACTACCCTTTTGACTTTCAAGCGAACTACACACAATATTACATTCTGTTTTCATGCATGCATATTATATTTCATGTGATGTAGCATGATGATGTCACTATTATGATGTCATCATTGAATATGATGACATCATACTTGATCAGATCCACAACGCAACCCATGATTGATTTTCAAAAAATTTTGTTTTCGAATAAATCTTTGAAGGCTTTTGATACTTTGAAGATTCACCAATCTCGAATGTCGATTTCGGCTTATCTTCCGTCTTCAAAGATTCACCCCTCTTCAAGATGCGGATTGGTGAAACCATTGGTTTTTTACCCTTTTTGTCAACTGGTGACTTAGGTCGAGGTTTTTGAACAACAGGTTTTACTACAGGTTTTTCAAAAATTTTCTTGCATTGTTTTGCCATATGTCCAATCTCATTGTAGCGATAGCAAACTCTTTTGTCATACTCGACAAAAGTTGACTTGAACGACTCTTCTTTCAGTTTCTTCGCCGCATTGAAATCGTCAATGGCCTTTTGACTAAAAATGTACTCTTTCTCATCATCCACACTTGGTCCAACAACAAAGATATCATTCATTTTATCCTTTGGCTTGACAACCTTCTTAGCCATCTTTTTCTTAAAACCAATTCCTTTGTTTTTAAAGTTGTTACCATTTTTCTTGTTACCATTCCCTTCCCACTCCTTTTTCCCCGAGTTGTTGGAACGTGTTGTAACAAATGACTTTTTAGGTTTCGAAAAGAATTCTTTGTTGTTTACCACATCAATGTCAATTTCAACCAATTTGAAAACTTTCTCGACATTTTCAATCTTAACGTTCTGAAGAGGATACTCGAAATCAGAGTAGAGCTTGTCATTTCCAATCATAGTGTAAACCACCATGATCGGATCATCATTTGCACTCTTGTCTGATTTCGGTATGAAACGATCTAAAAAGTTACCCTCGTCTTCAGAATCAGTAACAGACTTCTCAGAATGAGATTTCATGACTTCAACCTCAGAGTTATCACTCTCTTCATCTAACACCTGGTCGACAACAGTCTTGATGACCTGTGACTCGTTGTCTGTGCCGGATGCAGAGAATGTAACATCAATGCTCTCTGGCAACTCATCCTTAATTGTCCTTAGCTTGAGGTTCAACGCAGCTTCCACCCCATCTGGATACTTTTGAGTATAATGATTCCACATTGGGGGTGGAACACTGTTAAAGACTGGTGTAGCATTTGGCTGTTGTGGTACAATTTGTTCAAGAACATAGGACGATGCCACATAGCTCATTAATTTCTTATCAATTCGCTCATTTTCAATTTTAGTTAATTCTAATTCTTTCTTTAATGATGCGATTGTGTCAAGATGAAAGTTAACTTCCACTTGTTTATCAAAAAGTGTTGCTTTTTCCAGTTTTGTTGCTTTATCATTTTCGACACTTTCCTTTTTAATCATTTTAACTGATCTGGCAAGAGTATCATATGCCTCTTTGACTTGTTCTAGATCAAATTTTAACATGTCAGCATGTTGTTTCAATTCCTGAAACTTAGTATCTTTTTCAAGACACTCCATGCAAGGTTCTAAACACTTTTGGCATGGGGTTTCAGTCTTTGAAATCTCTTTCTCAACAACCTCTGCTTCATGAGCAGTTTTCACTTCCTGTTTACTGACATTTTTGGACTCTGACTCAGACACTTTCTCAGATTTGACCTCCTCAATTCCTGACTCCTGATCCGACTCCTTTTGAACTGACTCGATACCGACAAACTCTGGTTTCACAAGTTCTGTGTCTACCTCTTTCAATTTCGCCATGAGAGCCCTGTCAGCAATTTCTTTCAAAGTGTCTTCAGTCATTTCTTTTGTTACATCGATCATCTCTTCGACAGACTCGTTCTTCTCCTCATATCGTGGACACAATCCAGTTGTCGGTTCTTCAAAGAAACCTGCAAAAGATTCAAAAATTTTAGGAGGCATGATAGATCTCAAAGAACTGGCTAATACCTCCTGCTCAGACTGATAGTAAAACACTTCTGCAGCTAACTCCCCAGTCACACTATCCACAGTAACATCTTCAACAACCACTTCAGGCTCAACCATACTCTCAGGCTCTTCAATTATTTCAACCATCATAGCCTGTCCATCACTTCCGGGAATATATTTATCCCAGCTAAATCCCTCGGCTACTTTCTCGTCATCCTGATTCACAATGAGTGCTTTCTCTAGTTTATTCTCGATTTGTGGCCTTTGAACTATAGGTTGCTGATTTGGTCGGTGATAGATTGCCTGTCTGTAATAATCATTCGTGAACGGGTTCTGATGATTATTCACTTCTCGGTTCGGACATTCTCTTTTGAAATGGCCTCTTTCTTTGCACTTGAAACAGGTTACCTTGGACTTGTCAAATCCTAACTTCTGATCAGGGCCAGAAAGGCTGTTTCTGCCAGTGATCTCCATAAAGCGCTGTGCTCTCCTCACCAAACTAGCCATGCCCCATTTAATATCTATCAACTCAAGCTCCTCCGGATCGATCTGATCGTAATCCTCTTTGGTCATGTCCGGATTTCCGATCTTACCCGCTACCAAAGACTCATACGATTCTAACACGGAAGCCAACAATGCAATGTGTTGTTTCACAGCTGATTCAGTGAATTCATTCCCATTCTTGATATTAACTGCGATGTTGCATTGGATCCCAGAAACATATGCCTGATTGTTTGAACTGGAAGAACTTTGAGGTGATGGCTGCTCAGTAGCTTTAAAGTTTGGATCAAAACTCGAAAATGGTGACGGCTTGTTTGTTTGTGGAGTATTTGACGAAGCAATTGAACTTGTATCAGCACTAAAACCAGTTTGTATCTTTGGGCTCTGGTTTGTTGTGACTGGAGTACTGCCTCTGTAGTACAAAGATACATCTTGTTGAACATTCATTGAGTTCATCTTTTTAATTTTTAGCAACTCCAACTCTTGAGCTTCAATCTTTTCTATGAATCCACTAAGATTCAGATTCGCAAAATCTGAATTGTTTTTCAACATCATCAGATAAGTGCCCCACTCTTCATATGGTAATGCATCAGACAACTTATCAATCAATTCTTCATTGTTCTTTACAATTTCTAATCTCTTCATCTCAAGTACTAAATGGCAATATCTATCGATCAGTTGCTTTGTTGTTTCACCCTTCATGCCGGTAAAAATATCAAACTCCTTCTTTAATAACGCCTTCTTATTCTTGATCATTGACACACTACCTTGAAACTTCACTTTCAATGCATTCCACATAGATTGAGCATTGTCTTCATGTTGTAATAACACTAAAATTTCCTCTTTGATAGCCTGCTGAAGGATACTAATCATCTTTTTCTCGGCTTTGAAATCAATCTGTTCTGACTCTGTCAGACTTCCAATACCCTTTGCCTGACCTCTACCATCAACCGGTGGAACATACTTCACTTCTATCTTCATCCAACATTCAAAGTGGTTAGCCTGGACCCAGTTCTTAAATCTCCCTGACCATCCTGAGTATTCATCTATGTTCATAAGCTTGGGAGGCTTTTGCATCGTTCCCAATTCATTCTCCATGTTGACGTTTTGCATAAGACTACCCGAGGTTTGTCATGCTGCCATACCACTGCCGGCGAAGAAGTTGTAAAAATCTTGGTTTTCCATTTTTAGATTTACCGAATAGTTTTTAAGTTTTCAAACACACACTTTTCACAAAATCAGACTATAGGACAATATTACGAACACTATGGACTTTTTCGAGAAATCAGATCCTCAAACGGTCAGGTGCTTGTTCAAACGGTTAAGTGCTTGTTCAAACGGTCAGGTGCTTGTTCAAACGGTCAGGTGCTTGTTCAAACGGTTAAGTGCTTGTTCAAACGGACATGTCAATTTTCAAACGGACAGGTCAGTTTTTCAAACGGACAGGTCAGTTTTCAAACGGACAGGCAAGCCTCGTTCAAACGGTCACCAATTTTTAGTCCATTTTTACCACTTTTAATTAGAGTTTAGATCTGATATTCTCAAGGGTTTGTTAAAACACAGTTTTACACACACTGTCCAAAATTCAGTCCATTTTGTCCGGCCAAAAGTCCAGAAATCAAATTTTGTGTAGAAAAACCAACTGATTCAGGTGTATTTACTCATAACTGGCTCTGATACCAATTGTAGGATCGATTTGACCGATCAAATGAGTCAATTTGAGTGAATACACACTATTTAAGTGGCGGAAACACCTAAACAACTTAGAATCAGATAGAATGGAGTAGAAAACAGAAGAATGTAACTTTAATACTCGTTTCTCATTCACTAATCACTTGAAAATCCGGCAGAGTAACAGTACATGACAGACCAGACCGTTTGAAATGAGAAACCAAGCTGCCTATTTATAGGCATGACCCTGTCCGTTTGAAACTGGCATGACCAGTTCAAACGGTCATGACTAATACCCTTCAAACGGTCACCCTTGTAAAACACATAAAAATTACATTTCGTGTGGACCTAGAAACTGTTTCGTATATGACTATTTTGTTTGCATCTTATCACATGATGTCATCATTGAGATCACTTGTATGATGTCATCATTGTAAATGATGACATCATTCTTGTTCAGATCCGTAACGAAACTGAGACTCGATATAAGACGAAGTCAACAGACATATGCACCAACACGTGCCTTACTTGAACATGAACCTGACTTATATGGTAACCATGTTAGGACGTGGTTGACCACGTTAGCTCAAGTGACCTTTTTATCTACCGAGCTAATCTAAGGTGAGTTCACACTTTTCTACAAAGCATGGGATTCCCGGTGGTTTGGGAATGGGTTAAACAACAATAACAATCCCCCTTGGGTGGGATGCAATCTGCGTATTCTCCTTGGGTAGAATAAGTACCTCCGCTGTCACACCCCATCGATGGCGGAATCATCGGGGCGCAGCACTAGGCGAATCAGATTGCTCAAGAGAATCCATAACAACTATAGATAATATTGATTACATTTGTTATCCCATACTAACAAACAATACAATCACATAAATTATCACAGATTTCTTGTCCTCTCGAACAATACAATCCGATAACCTAGATTTTAGGTGGGTTTCTAGACTTCCTAGCTTGATTTGATGTAGATTGCGACTAAACCTGCAACATACGTTAAAACAATGTCAATACAAAAGTATTGGCGAGTATACAAGTTTTGGTAGAATAGCGTAAATAAATAAACGTGCTGCGAATTACCAAATACATAAACGAGATATAACACACATATATTGGACAGATATTGCCAGCTAAGTCTCTCGAGCTGCGATTGCGATTGCTATTCATCCTAACTAGACCCCGTCGGGTGCTATAGTACTATACTAGTTAAGGCGGGACCTTGCGAGTAAAAGTCCTAACACATATGTAACTAGCATCACGTGTAAATATGCATATCAGTCATTCGCAAGTGATAAATAGTTTAAGCATTTGATTAGTTTTGATTTGATAGAAAGTATGTTACACCCAAAGATGCGATAAAAAGGGTTCGAGTATACTCACAATAGGTGTTCAGCAAGTAAACACAACTTGGTTGGATTGAAGGGAGCGCGTTTGAGATTTGCCTGATTACAGATTGATAGCGTAAGCGTTGAACAGTGTGCTAAACGATGAGAAGTGACTGTGTGTCGAATGGTAATCCGATCGGATGGTCACTCGATCGGATGTCAATCCGTTCGGGTGGTCATCCGATCGGATGGCCATTTGATTGGATTGACATTCGTTTTGAGATGGGTGAGTTTGTGTATGATGGCTTTGAAGTTTTCGTTGTAGCATTTTGAAAATAGTGAAGTATCTCTACCTTTCAGGTCGTCGATCGAACGGTCGTTCGATCGGATAGCGATCCGATTGGCAGGACACTTAGTGAGAACAAGTTCACAGCAGGATGGTCACTCGATCGGATAGTAATCCGATCGGGTGGCAATCCGTTAGTTACTGATGATCTTTGAAAAATGGTTAAGTGTCGAAGTTCCAAATGTCACATGATCGGATGGTCGTTCGATCGGATGGCTATCCGATTGGACGACAATCCGTTCGACGCTCAGAGACTTTGAAAAGTTTGAAAGATGTTCAAGTGTGGAACCAAGTGCAATCTAATCGGATTGCGGGTCGATCGGATGGCAATCCGATCGGACGGCGATCCGTCCCGCGATATGATCTTCTTGCAACTTGAAAAGTTGTTAAGTTTTGAAAATTTTGCGGTTTGATCGAGACGGTATGACAACGTGCTAGACAACAGAAGCCCCATCAAGCCCCAAGTTACCCGATCGAACTGGAATCACCCAAATCTGACCAGGTTACTGGTTCGTGATGGTTGTTCATGTTTAACCCGAAATCGGTTGTCTCTTTGATAGAAACCAGATCTTGAACCAACACGACACTATGAAAGAGTAGAAGGTCGGTACAAGCTCCGATTCTATCGGTTTTGAGTGCATTGAGTGTAAAAGAGTTGAAAGAAAGTTAGAAAACCATCTTTCAATCCTTTCAACCATGAATATGTGTACATCTATGCGAAAACATTGTTTAATCATGTGGAAATTCTTCAGATCTGAGTTGTTCTTGGTGGAATGAGGCCAAATCTTGAAGTTCATAAGAACTCCGTGATGACATCATCCTAGAACACCCCCAACCCGCTGATTTCACGGTGAAAAGTTGAGGTTCAAAGGTGAAAAGATGAAGAAGTGCGTGTAGATCATAGAAGTACAAGATTTGAGGTAGAAACTTACAAGAATCGCGAGAAATCGAGAGAAAATAGCCCCAAAGCATGCTGGTCGAGTGAGAGCTGTCACATCACTTGAACAGTGATGTGACAAGTGATATTTATAGATGAAGAGGAGAGGAGGTGATGGAGTGCCATGGATCGGATGGCAATCGGATCTAGTGGCACATCGATCGGATGGCAATCCGATCGGATGGCAATCCGATCGGATGGCAATCCGATCGGATGGCAATCCGATCGGATGGCAATCCGATCGGATGGCCACTCGATCAAATTGTCATTCGATCAAACGCCTCCGGCGAATTGAGTTTTGGTGTTTTGTTTCGATCGTTAAGCGTTGCGATAGTTTGTTCCCACATTTCCATATATATATATATATATATATATATATATTAGTCACACAGGGTCGTATCAATATCCATATTCCAAAGTCTGCGTTGCGGCAATCGAGTTGCGCGTTTCGAATATGCGTTTCGTTGCGACACATCACGGCTATCGAGGAGGGTAGAATAGGTCCTTACTCAATGTCATCGTGAGTGTTAGTATGTGCGATGTGATGTGTTATAGCGATAAAGTATGCGTAATATGCGAAAATACTACGAAGTAGCGATGTATTCGATACAGCTACATTATGATCCGAATCTCTGGTGCTAGGCGTAACGAGTATAATGAGTAGTAACAACGCACGAACGTGCGGGTTGTTACATCCGCTCTCCTTGGGAAGAGCGACAACCTTAAACTTACTAGACAACAACTCTATCTTAAGTCCCTCATTTTATATCGACTTAATCGCTGGGCCATTGGCGAACGGGTCATTAGTTAAATAGCGCTATTAGGTCTGACAAGCCTCACACCGTGCCGCAGAGGACGGGCGTGGACTAATGTACTTGGGCACTTAGTCAATGATGATAGACATTGACTCAGGGCACTCAACATAACTTAAGTCAGTAGTCGATATGGTACGGGTCTAGTGGTTTAAAACAATAGGGTAGCCCCCACGGCATATCGTTATGAGAACAAGGAACTTAACAACTTATGGTTTTTGGAACAACTTTAAAACAGACAACCAACTGTGAACTCGCTAACATTCTTGTTGATACGTTACTCCATGCTTTGCAGGTCGTTAGGTTATTTGCTGGAGCTTTCATGGAGGAGTCGTTGTGGGACATGAACCGTTGTGTGTTCGTGATAAACTTTATGAACTTTAAACTTATACTTTGGTTTTGGTTTTGAACTTAACGCTTCCGCTGTTAACTTAGACTTTGCTGAATTGATTGACTCCAATTATATTGATTGTGTTGGGCTTTATTTACTTTATTATATTGTTCAATATGATTGGTGGCTTGATCCTGGTTAGTCACACACCCTGCGGTGATACTCCGCTTGTGGATTTTGGGGGTGTGACAACACGCTTCTACCACATCATACTAACCATTCAAATTTCCACATGAACTCCATCTAAAACGCACTTTACATATTAGTTAGTTAATAATTGCATCATTATCACTTTCTATACATATTTACCCACAACTTGCATATAATTCCACATATAATTGTCATCTAAGCATTTCATCAAACACTTGGTGTTGTAGGACCGGTTTTCGACTCCGTAACGATTGCGAATCGAACGTGTGACGTGCGGAATCCGTACACGAACGTGACCGAACACAAGATCGTACAATAATCGTGATTCTTATTGATCAATATGACGATTACAAAGCACTGTGAATCACCTTCGATCACTTTCTCTCTCTAGACTATCTCTCTCTAAGCACCAAGCTCCAAGTCTCTCAAATGGCCAAAAGTCTCAAATGTGGCAAAAGGTCTCTAAGTCTAACCCTAAGACTTCTATTTATAGGCCTTGGAATTAATGAGACTTCTCATTAATTACCAAAATGCCACCTTGCTATTTCTATCTAATTATTACAATATAAAGTCTAATATTAGGCTGTTTCCGCTACGATGTCTTGACGGAGGCGACAGACATAAATGTACCAACAGGTGTGCATACAACTTTCTAAACATAAAGTACAAGTATTTTTCATACTTTTTCTTCCTAGTTCTTGCTTTCAATCATCAACAATACAAAATACCAAACTAATTTCATACCATGTTCAACCTAACTAGCAAGATGATCACATACAACATAACATATCAAGAATCGAACAAGGATTGGACATGGGTGGCATACCCATGTCGCCATCTTCACCATCAAATGTGGGTTTCACCCCCAAACATCAAATTACTCAAAATCATTCATAGTTCAAGTTTTATTTGTTGATTCTAACATATCCTCATTCTTAATTTCACACAATTTCATGGATTGGTCATAACCCACTTCACATAAAATCACCAAATCATAAATTTCTTGCAAGAGCTAGGTCATCAAGAAAACGAGTTCATGCATTAGTTTTGGCTTTAATCCACCTTTAATTAGACTTGAAGGGGCTGAATTTTGGGTTTTCTCCTCCTCCCCTTGTGGGTGTCGACCACACCTCCATCACACACACACAAATACTGAGTTTTCTAGTTTATACAAAACTTAAACTCAATTCTTTCAAGTTTAGTCCCTTAATTTTTGTCACACCTTCACAATTTCCTCCAAATTCATTCCTTACTTATTTTAACTAAACTATTTAACTGGGTTAAATAGCCTAGTTATTTTATTTCATGTCTTATCATATGGAAACATGTGGTAAATATAAACATTCAAGTTTTGGGTGTTACAGTGTTACCCTGATTCACCATATGTTTACCTCAAACAAAGCTTCAACATCTATCGATCTAGTTCACAGTGTGAATCATACCTGAAATGTGGCTCAAAATTTCTCTGATCGTCGTCCCAATCGGCATTTCTATGAGCTGTCGCCGGTGGTGTGATCACCTGAGATGTTGCCGGTGGTGTGTTCGCCTCAGATGTCACCGGAGAGAAAAAATGGGATTGGGGGAATACTTGGGGGGTAAGGTCGAAGTGAAAGTTATAATATAGGGTGTTGTGTTGAGGAAGCAATCAAACACAAGTGGAAAAGACTATATTACCCTTTGACCGTTAATAAGTGAAGTTGACTTTAAAAAGGTTTTAACAACGGGGGTAATATTGTAGCGTTTTTTAATAGTTGAGGGGCAAGACAACAGGATTTTCGTTTTAGAAGGTAAGGTTGCCAATCACATATAACCCCAGAGACTAATTTATTTTGTTACAGACCTCCCTGTACCTTGGATCTATTCATAATTTTCATTCCCCATCGCGTTGGATTCCCCATTCTTCTTCCGTCAAAACCCTAGATTTTTTCGCAGGTAATTTTCCAATTTCATGTTAAATTCTCCATTCAAATTAATCATCTTTTTGCCACTTTCTTCTTGTTAATTTCTCCATTCCGTTAAATTTAACCTAGGATTGCGTGCTAGGGTTCTTATTCTGTTTTTAGATTAAATTTTGTAACTTTTATATGATAATTTGTTGTGGTAATCGTTCTAACCTATTTTGCCCTAAAATCTATGTGAATGTTTTGATTGGATTGAGATTGTTTTGATTATAGAATGTTTGTTGGGTTGTGTAGGAATAGAGGGGATATTTTATGGCATTTGAATGCAAAGTGAATACAGATATTGCTGTCACAAAGGATTCTGAAGTTGATTCAAACCGTATTGTTTCATCTGGAAAGAGTTTGGTTATAGATTCAGAACCCGTAGTTACGAATTCTGGAAAGTTGATACATTCTGCAAAGTTACCGATTGATGCTTGCTTGTTGAGTGATCATAGAACGATTGCAGACCTTCCTCCAGCGTTAATATCTGAGATATTTAACTGTCTTGATCCCAAGGAGCTTGGGGTTGTTTCCTGTGTGAGTCCGTCTTTGTATCGGATTGCGTCTGATCATCACGTTTGGAAGGAGTTTTACTGTGAGAGATGGGGACTCCCGACAGGAGTCCCCGTCTCTTTAAATGCTGAGTGTTCTGATGAGAGATCATGGAAGGCATTATTTGTGGAACGGGAATTCCGGAGCAAAACATTTCTGGGACGGTATACAATCGATACGCTTTACGGTCATACAGAACCCGTTCGCACTCTTTTTGTTTTGCTCTCGAAAAAGCTTATAATAACTTCCGGTTATGACTCGATTATTCGAATGTGGGACGTTGAAGATGGTTATTCAATCGCTTCATCTCGACCTCTGGGCTGCACCATCCGAGCCGTTGCAGCTGATTCTAAGCTGTTAATTGCTGGCGGGTCTGATGGGTTTATACATGGCTGGAGAGCTGAAGAAGGACACCCTCACTTGTTTGACATAAAAGGACCCCAAAACCAGAACACCGAGTTTCGACTTTGGGAACATCAAGGCCCGATAACTTGTATCGGGCTAGATTCATCTAGGATTTACAGCGGGTCATGGGACATGACCATACGCGTCTGGGATCGTGTCTCACTCAAGTGCTTGACTGTCTTGATGCATAACGACTGGGTGTGGAGCCTGGTCCCACATGATGCTACTGTAGTAAGTACTTCTGGTTCAGATGTATATATCTGGGAGACTAATACCTTTTCACTTATTGACATTATCAAAGATGCCCATGTGGGTAATGCTTATTCTCTAGCTAGAAGTCACACTGGTAATTTCATCTTCACTGGTGGTGAAGATGGTGCTATACATATGTTTGAGATTACTAGTAATGGATGTGGTTCAGTTCGCCAGCTAGCAACGTGGGGTCCACATACGGGCCCTGTATATTCTCTTTCATTTGAGTTTCCATGGCTAGTTTCTGCGTCAAGTGATGGTAAGCTTTCACTCATTGATGTCAGAAAGCTGCTGAAGAACATCCGACATTCTTCAACAAAACTAACTAAAAAACGCGATTCTTCAAGTGGAAATAATTTGGACCAGAAGAATATGGAGCCGCCACAAAGAATGTTACACGGGTCGGGTGGGAGTTTATTCTGTGTAGGAATCGGTGCTGACCGGATCATATGTGGTGGGGAAGAGGGTACAGTTAGGATTTGGAATTTTTCGCAAGCTTTTGAAATGGCAAAAAGAGTATCGGCTTTAAAGGCGTTGCGTTTTGAGAACCGAATGAGGAGGCGTAAGCTTCAAAATGAGATGGATAGTAAAGGTCAAAGGGTTGACCCATGTGTGATTGCTGCTAAAAGCCAGATGAGTGGTGAGAGAAATGGTGTGTGGTACAACAAACGTGGGTTGACTCGCAAGGTCAAGGGTTGACTCGCAAACTTGCAAGGTCAGTGGCTGATTTGTTTGTGATGGTGGTTCTCTGGTTGAAGCTTTTACTTTTTAGTGCCTTCATATGTTGTGTTGCCTGCACCATATCTTCTCTGGTAAAACTTTTAGCCATCTGTTTTAGGGGAACTATTTTTTTGTATTGCATTTTTATTTTAAACTTATTGCATTTTAACAAATAAAACATTAGAAAACTTGCCTTCAGCTTTTCTCTCTTTGAATCTGTCCCACCTAACTAGTGGTAGTGGTTGCAAAATTTGACCCGTTTACACGCTGGCTGGGTTAGCATTAAACTAGTCATTTGACCGGTTTACAGGTGTGTTGGGTTAGTATGAACTCTAGTCATGTGACCCAGTTTCAGAACTAGCCTTTTGACCCATTTGCATGCGTGTGTTGGGTTGGCATCAAAACTAGTTATTTGACCCGTTTACTTGGGGGGGTGTTAAATCCATTTAACATGATTCATTTATAGATAGATGTTTTAATTTGACCCATGAAAGGATCAAATGCAACCCAAAGCGACACATTGAAATTGACACAATTCGTCATATGAAATTAACATAAGTTAATGAAGTTTGTTTAGCATGTTTCCATTTGTTATATGAGGCTAGCAACGATTTTTGTTTTTTGTCAAAGTTTAATAGGTTTTTTTATTATCTTTCAAAGTTTAAAACGTTTTATGAATTTCCTGTAAAAGCTGCACGTGAACCACGTTGCTAATCTAACTAAATTACATTTTTGGTCCCTGTGGGTTGGGCCGGTTAGGAATTCGGATTTTTAGAGATTCAGTCTCACAAGTGTTTGGTTTCAAAGAAGGATGTTAATTTGGTGTGTTAGTTTTAGGAGCATTTTGGTTATTTGAGGTTTTAACAAGTTAAAGAAAGTCCTCATCCCCCTCCTCCAGTCCAAACTACTTAACACAGTGATAATGAAAATATCCAAAGTCAATTGATAATAGATACATTATTAATCAATGATGATGAATGTGACCAAATCTTGTTAAGCGACAATCCCCTTCCATTTTCTGCCACAGAAGACCTCGTGACTAAGTGATGGAATGACCAAATCTTGTTAGATCTTATAATTTTTTTTATGGGAAATAAAGTATCATCAAACAAACTGATGGTTCGCTTCGGTTTTTGAAAACCGTTCGGTTTCGCTTCTGATACTGGTTCGGTTCACTTTTTTTTGGTTTTTGGAAAAAATTATGTATGATTCAAAAAATAAATAGTATAGTTTAAAATAGAAGAATCTTTCTTGTACGTCTACATTTAAGTTATTATATTTAACCCTTTTAATTAATATTATTCATATAAACCTAACCTTCTAATCTATTTTTTTGTTTCTCTAAAGTTTTTTTATTGAGACATTTTCTTTTATGATACTTTGGAGATTATTTAATTTTTATACTAAATTTTGTTATCATTTCAATTATGAAAAAACATGTTAATGTTTTTATTATAAATACTTAACATTCAAGAATAAAATTAATAATTTATAATAGCATGAGTTAAACACTTAAATAACTTAAACTTAAAACATAAAAATATATGAACTAGGCCTACTATTGTGACTTGTCGGTTCGGTTATTGAAAATGGTTATCTGAAAACCGAACCGTTGGTTTTTGTTCCGGTTCGGTTATTTTGGTTTTCTGCTCACCCTTAGTTTCTAATACCTTTGATTCTGCAACTTTTGACGAAAACTTTGTGTCGATTGCTCAGCTTCGGAAAAGGGATATGATAATATACCAAATTAGTCAATTTGGTAATGATTAATTACTTTAATACATTATTTTATTCTAAAGTCAAAAGTAATAATTATGTTTTTATATTATTTTATTTTATAATACTTTTGTTGCTTTTTTTACTTTTTTATATTTTGTTATACTATTATTAGTATTAATATCAATATTAATAAATAAATAATCAAAACACTTTATTATAAACACGAAAGTGAAAAAGATCATTACAAATAAACAAATAACGAGTCTCTAATAAAAAAGTAAACGTGCAAACATTAAAACAATTAATCACCTAGATCGACAAAACCACTTTCACGACGATAAAGTTGGGTATATAACTCTAGACGCCACCTATACATGGTCTCCCATCCGACCGCAGACATGCTAATGTTGCAAAAATTCCAATAAGGCGTGATTGTAGGGATTGGGTACAATCCTTGTAATTCCACCATGACATAATGAGACTCATCATTTACTAGGGCAATTGTAAGAGCTCTGTGATGTTGAATCTTTTTATATGCATATTTATATGGACTTCATTTTTGTCGTTCCAAAAAATTATACATACAGAGAGATGGACTTTATGCATATTTATATGGACTTTATAACAAGAAACCACAACCAAAAAAATATATACAAAGAGATCAAGAGAGAGAGAGAGAGAGAGCCAAGAGAGAGGTACTAAGTGTGATGATCCTAACTGTATTTTTATAAATTGTTTGCAACTGTTATTTTTGTTTCCAAAAGAATTAAAGCCATATCGATGAGTTTCATGATTCTTGAAACTTGGAAGAGATACAAAATAAAGCGTGTATATAAAAAACTAAAGCTATATCGATGAAAAAAAACGTATATAGATCTTGGAACAGGTGGGTGGAAACAAAGATTATTAAAAAACATATATATAAAAAAAAATAAAACAGTTGTTTAAAAAGATTAAAAGGATTTGCATAGATCTTGGAAATCGAAATAGTGATTATTAAAAAAAAAGTCAATTGACTTTTAATTGGTATATGTGTCACCAGAAAATGATATAAAAAAAGTTGGTTTGTGCGTTGATTTAACACAACCCTTCGGATAAAAGACAAGTTGGTTGGGTCGGACGAAGCGGCTGTTTTTCACAGTTTTACGCGGTATTGGAGAAAGAACACCTTGGTATAAAAATTGATGGTGGAATATTGTATTGGTTTTAGAGATTTTCTTTTTATTTTGGGCTGGTCTGGTCTTTGATTTTTTAGAGAAAGAACACCAAAATGGGCTTCCCTAAGTGCCCGTATTGTATGCCTTTCAATTAACTACCTACAAAATAAACAATATTTATAACGGATTAAATTTGTGTTAGACTCTGTTTCATTTGGGCCTTCAAGTGCTTTTGTAAGACCATGTTTTTGGATCAAATTTAGATCCATTTGGATTTTAATATGGAGATATTTCCAAACAAAAATATTATTGGTCAACTTTACAAAATTGCAATGCTTAATATAATATATGTGTATTTACAATATATACGACTTTGAAACCTTATTGGCCATTTAATAGGTAATTTAATAATAATATATAATTATTAAGCATCACTTACATGTCACAACTAAAATTGCTAATCTCAAGCGACTAATAACTATGATGAAATTGATAGAAAAAATAATGATGAAGTAGAGGTTTCCATGATTGTTGCCTTAAAAAAAAAATTTGAACGGCTAATTTCTTTAATACATGTCGTTTGTAGGACTTGAATCCAAGACTTTTCCCTTCCCAGGTGTTTTCAAGGCTTTGCCTTTGCCAATAGATTTAATGTAACAAAAAGAATTTCTAATTGTAAAATGTATATTTTCTATAAGTAAATTTATGCACTTATTTATCATGTTATACGCTTATATGTCACATAATATGATATGAGAAAGAAACCCTTGGAATCATACCTTACAAAAGTAGTAGAAAGATGGTGGCATGGTGCCGCTTCTTTCTTCAACAGGTATGTCATTTTTTTCTTAAGTGGATACAATTCATTTCATCTAGTGGAGGTTGTTTTTGGGTTGATACTCTTCATATTAACTACACTTTCTATGATGTATGTTGGTTATTACTTTTTTTTCATATGATTTTATCATGCCAAGTATCTGAAATTTGAATTTTATTCTTCTTATTAGCATCTTTTAATTAATAAATATCAACACATATATAGACTTTTTAGTGTTATGTAATGATTGAATAACAAACATCAAGTGTATCTAAAGCAGTGATACATATACCGTACATATTTCATTAAATCCATACAATGAATAATTGGACTTAGTGTAATGATTTTAGTGTCTCCAACACATATATTACCATGCATGTTATAAATTTCTGTAGCATCTTTTTGTTTTAGAACATGGCCGGCCCTGTAGGTGGGCGGGGAGGACCACCGGCCAGGGCCCGATATTTCGAAGGGCACGTTAATTTTAAAAAAAACTCCGATACGTATATGTAAAAATAAATAAATTAATATGGTATACCCATACAAACACCAATATAGGTCCACTTACAAAACTTTTTTTAATGGTTTAGATTAATTATTAGTCCATTGGCATTGGGTTAAACCTTTAGTGAGCCCAATACCCAATTTCGTTAACAACTAAGGGCACGTTTTTTCGAGCTCGAACAGGGTACATGAATTCTTAGGGCCGGCCTTGTTAGAACCTTATAAAGTCGAATTGTGTTCGCCTTTTGGCTTTCTTTGTTAGGTACGCAACGACCACAAGACATAGTGTATGAACAAGGACATTACTTATTTATTGTAATTTTAAACAAATAAATAGTTTATTATGTATCTATTTCTAAGACCATATGAACACGATCCCTTCAACTAAATAAATCATACGGGTAACCCTTTTTTGAACGGTGATTTTCTTTTTGAGTGACTCAATATCACACTGCCTAAACGGCGTCCCAAGCCAAGATCTGCGCAGACTACGTTTTCTTAACCGGACCTGCACTGGGTTGGTCAGACTTGGTTACGGCGTTCCTCCGGTAACCCTAACCTAATCTTTTTGAACAACCGAAAAAAAAACAACCAAATGTCACATATTTAAATTTTTTTTTCAAGGTTAAATATTATTTTGTTAAGAAATTGATTGATACCAGTCCCCGCACACGGGATACACACGGTATACTTGGACTCACAAATCACACGTATGTGTTATGCTGGATCATCTTCTCTGCCACATCGTTACATTCATATGCCTTACAAACAAATAGGTAGCTTAATATTTTTTATTTACGAATAAATTTGGATAAGTAGATAAAATACTAAATGGGGTTAATAAATTTATTTATTAATAAATTTATTTATTAATAAATTTGATCTATTTTTTTAAATATCTTCATATGCCTATCAAACTATTTATTAATAAATATATCTTGCTCTATTTTTTTTTAAATTCGCTATTAATACTTTATAGTTATTGAATTAGGGTTTGCAATTGGTTAATTTTATATATATATATATATATATATATATATATATATATGGGAATGTTCAAATGAAAACCACTTTTATTGTGAAAACTCGAAAACTAACTAAAAAAAGCCTAAAAAACACACCAAAATACTACACATGTGTATGTGTACTACACATGTGTAGTATTACACATGTGCACTACAAAAAAAAAATTGAAAATTTTTTTATATACTAAAAGTAGCGAAAATTATTATGCAAAAAAAAAAAATTGGTATGTTTTTTTGACTTTTTTAATTAGTTTTCGAGTTTTCACAATAACTAGTAGTTTTCATTTGAACATTCCCCTATATATATATATATATATATATATATATATATGTTAGGAACCACTCTTTATTGCGAGAACCGCGAGAACTAATGTGAACACAACCAACCTAAAAAGAGCTAAAAACACACAAATTGTTTTTTTAATATTTTTTATACAAAAATCGCTACTTTTAGTAGCAAAAAAAATTAAATTTTTTTTGCTACTAAAAATAGCGATTTTAATGTAAAAAATATTTAAAAAATAGTATTTTTGGTTAGGAAGTTTTTGGTTGGTTAATATTTGAAGAAAATTAATTTCTTGAACCTTTTTAGTTCTTTTTTACATCATTGATTACTAATCGTTATTGGGTCATTTGATCACACGCGAAACTGCCTTACTAACATACTTCAGAATTATCTTATACCTCCACGACACTTTGTAGGATTTGATCTATTCACTTCTTAAATAAAAGGAAAACATCTTATCGCCACATCACGTCTCTTTAAGACATAATAAATGATTATCAACCAAAATAACTTAATTTTCTTTATAATAAGTACAAAGTAAATGGCCTTACATGTCACGAGTACACTTGGTAATGTCGAGTGATTATGATGAAACTGAAAGAACAATATATAAATCAAATAGGTGTTGTATTTAATGTATATTTATTAAAATATGAAAGCTAATGTGATAAAGAAGAATTTCTACTTTTCAAAATGAAGTTTATTTATTATGTCATACATCACATAATATTACATGAGAAAGGAACCCAGATCATACCTTACAAAAGTAGTACAAATATGGTACCACTTCTATCTTCACTGGCATGTCGTTTTCTTAAGTGGGTGCGATTCATCTAGTGGAGGTTGTTAACTTGTTTTTAGGTTGATATTTTTACATTATTTACAATTTCTTTATGCTGATTATACTTTTGGTATATAATTTTATGTGTTTGAATGTGATGGGTTTGGGAAATTGATTTTAGGGGTGTTTAGAAAAAACTGTAACCAAATAAAAATCGTAAATCGAACCATAACCGTAACCAAATAAATCGATTCGAATAACGAATTCGGCTTTTTGTTTGGTTTCTAACCGAAACCGAATTGTGAATATGGTTTTTGGTTCGGTTTATGGATCCACATTTTATTTTATTTGGTTTATTCGATTTATTTGGATAACCGAATAAACCATTTAAGTTAATTAATTATTAAATAAAAATAATAATATTTTATAAATCATATATAATTTATTAGCCCAAAATAGTTATTTTTTTATGCAGCCCAAAATACCAAATGTAAATCTAAAAGCTCAACTCAAACCCACTCATTTCTAAAATAATAGAACTTCTTCATACCTTCAGTATAGAAACTAGGGTTACTACATGTTTGAAGATTATTTATATTTTGTGTCATTAGACTTGTTAACTATTTATAGTTTCTATGATCTATGTTTTGAAGCTTTAAATTAGTTGCGATGTTCGGAAGTTGGAACACAAACATAAATATAAATTAGGAAAAAAAAGTACTTAGGTACAATTTGGTTAGATTTGGTTTATTTGGTTTCTAACCGAAACCAAACTGAATTGAATTTGGTTTGGTTTGGATCGATTTGCATATTCTTTATTTGGTTTGGTTTCGTTTTTGGTTTGGGGTAAAAAAAATTGAAAACCGAATAAACCGAACCGAATAAACCAAATAAACCATAAACCGAACCGATAAACACCCCTAATTGATTTCATTGTTCTTGTTGAGTATCTTTCAGTATTTTCTCTTTTGTTAATCCTAATCAAACCTTAGAGCTCCTCGTGATATCTAATTACTCTATAAGTATGACCCGTGTGGAGATGTCAAGTTTATCTTGTCATAGATATCTTTAGAATTTTGCTTTTAATGCACTTTCAACTGCCGCTACCGAGTATTCAATATAATATTTTTATCAAATGTTTATTTTTCATTTCTTGTGTGAATAGCCCGTACGGTTCTTACGAATCTATAACTTGACAAGACAATGCATTTCCAGTCCTTACCAATTAATTCAAGTAAGTACAGGATTGAGGCATTAGGACCAAAAACCTTTTTTTTCTTCTTTTTCAACCTTATTTTCTATTTATCTCCCCACAAAAATATCTCTTGATCAACCATTTTGAGTCTAAACCTTTAATTTCAACACTCGCAAAATGTCATTTTGCATAAATCACCTATCACCAAAAACCATCTTTTACTTTTACACACCTTTATTTTGGTAGGTTCTTTTGAAATACGCAAAAGTATGGGACATAATTTTCTAGTGAATATCCTATCAAAAAAAAATTTCTAGTTGCTTGAAATAAAATAAGCAAACTTATTGCTTATAAGCATTTAGTTGGTACCTAAGTCACACATATATTTTCAAAAGAAAAAAGACATTTTTTGCCTTTAGCCACTTTTCAAATAAAACTACCATAACCTTAACAAAAAACCTACCCTTTTGAAGTCCTCTTGATATTTACGAAGATTACGTTAAAAATGAGGGTTTGATAACTTGTCAAGCATATGGTAGGAGTAAGTTCCATACCAGGATCGAGCGTTTCACTTATACGTCTTCGGCCGAGTGCTGAGTGATCACTTGTGAGGTGTGTGAATTTGTATATAGATAAATGAAATTTTAAAAGGCATGTTATGCTCAAAAATATTTATTTTTCTTAAAAAGTTCTAAATAAATCATGTCGAATAGGATTGTAAATAAAATAAAAACAAGAATAAAAAGAATTTGGATTCCCGACACTCTACAAACAAGACCCGAAAGCTTCTCTTCTACCTATTACATTTGGGTGTGAAGCAAATATTAAAGAGTTTTGCGTGAGAACAAACAAAAATTCAAGTGTGAGGGTATTTGATATGCGTCAAATGCAACATATAAATTATATCAAATAAGGTATAAAAACAACCACTTTTAGTACTAATGTTGGAAAAAGTGTGTTTCTTTGTATACTTTTGATTTTCAGGATTAAAAGAGCTTAAATGTACAAAAGGAACAAATTAACGGCAAAAACTAGCATGAATGCAAAAGAAGGAAAGTCGATACAATATACCAACCCTCAGAGCTTCACCCCAAGACCAAAAACAACAAATCAGAAGCCAAGCACGCCGTGCCTGCCGGGCATGGGGCCGTGCCCTACTCAAAATTCCACGAAGAAGAAGACAAACAAAAGCAGAAAAGGGACACGGGGCCGTGTCTCATGGACACGGGCCATGGTCAACTCCCAGATATGCAAATCTTGGATCGTACGACAAGTACAATGGCCACGGGGTTGTGTCGTTGACACATGGGGCCATGTGAGCATCTGGACTGACAAGCTCATTAAATGAAGACAAAGAAGGAGAAGGGCACGGGGTCGTGCCTACCAGGCACGTGGCCGTGTAAACCTTCTGTTTTCAGCTATAAATAAGGGTGCTTGGTTCAATTTCAACTCATCCCTTGGATAACCACTTCTCTCACACCTACCACCATCATCCACCACATTCATCCGTCATCCATCTCTAGAGTGTGTGTAGCAGTCTCGGGATCCAAAATTGATCGTAAGAGTTTTTGTCAAACAAAGGCCATGCTTGGCTAATCTCTTACATCACTTGGTGAAGACAAGTCATTTATGTATTATTTTTTATTTCCAAGCTTTGGTTAACTTTTTAATTGGGTATGTATTAATGACTTTAATAACTAGTTTTTTATATTGAAAGTGAACTTTATTCTATTATCTCTTCATGTTTCGTTGATTCACTCATTCGTGTCTTTACGGTCTATATAAAGCGCGTTAACTGCCTGGAAGGGGGTTAGAAGGGTGGTATGGGTAAAATTCTTGGCTCGTTCAGTGTATAGATCCTGCGAGGACTTGATTCAAGCTTATTAGGACTTCCTTTGAGGCAGATAGCATCAAATCAGGGGAAGTAAGAACGCCTTGAATCCCTTATAAATAAATTACTGTTAAAACTTTAAACCGGCCTTGCAGGACTGTATCCCTGCTGACTCAGACCAATATGGTCGAGGGTACCGTTGCCTCCAAAAGAGGGATATGCCACATTTTGCATTAATAACTTATTTAATTATCTTTCAGTATTCCGGCCTTGTGGGACTATATCCCTGTTGACTTAGACCAATATGGTTGAGGGTAGCGTTGCCACCAAAAGAGGGACATGTCACTATAACTAAGATAATATTTTAAAAAAACCCAAAGTGCAGAAACCATCAAATGATACATAAGGATGAGTCAGAACCAAGTGATTCTATATTGTCTATTTGTTTCTTTATTTTACTTATTAAAAATATTTCCTCAAAATTTGATTACATTAGACGTCGACGATATTCCGGCATTAAAAGTTCTTGTGTCCTTAGACGACCTCGGTATCTTACCATCACTATAATACGCCAACGATGGGTGCACTTGCCCTAGCGTGTCATAGAGAGTGATAGTATTATATCGTGTTTTATAAATTTAAAGCTTGATAAAAAAGTGAAAAGTACTTAAAAATATAATAAAAATTACGCACACTCCAACACGCGTACCACCCCTCCGGCGAGACCGGGTAAGATGGGGTGTATGTTATGTTAAAAAGTTACAAAATTCCTTAAATAGTACAATGACCTGATGTCTGACCTGTTTTTGGAAATATGAACCTGTTAAATACATTGACCTTATAAATGGTATGTATATTTTAGTATACGAAACATATGATTGTATAGATATGTATATCTATATATAAGAAAATTCAAAGGCCACAATGATTGACAATTTAGGATAAATCACGAGCATGCGTGCCAATAATAATTTTACATTTCTTTATCATGAACCTCTCGTATACATCTTTAATTCCGATATCAAACACTATTCCATTTGATCACCCGTCTCGTAACTTTTGTGACAAGATGAACGATAAGAATCCTTTAAGTTGGGACACCATCGAAAGTCTAAGAATTTCCAATTCGTTACATTAGATTCTTGATGCTAGCAGGAAACCTGTAACTAAAAGTTGTGCTAGGCACAAAACATATAACTAAAACTTACGCAAATGAGAGTAATTCTACTTTCATTAAGAACTCTTGAGAAGATTAGAGTAACCACGACTAGATACACTTGCAAAGACTTTCTTCACCTGTAATGTTACTGAGGTTACCAGTTATAAAGGACTTGTTACGGCAATACGTGGGCTGCAAATGACTAAAGCTATCCTAACCATTAATATATACGCTGAGAAGGATGAAGTAATGTATGCTTCAAAAATAAAGCATGAGACCTGATCTTCCAAGCACAAGATTGTGACATGACTTATGCTACGGAATGTAAACAAGTAAAAGAACTGACAGAAATGAAATTTTGTTTGCTTCATAAAAGGAACAATTGGCAACAAAATTCCCGAATCACCAAATGATTGGTATAAATTGTCATAAGTATATGACAAAATTTTTATATGCAAGAATGGTACTAGCATTGACTTTGTCAGAATCTGTACTAATTTCTCATTTTATTTGGGACTAGTCAGTGAGATCCGTGATCTGATAATGGCCGGTCAGACCACAAACCATTAGCAATATGGCCGAGTTAGCAAATACTTTGACCAATGGATTGATACCTGGACACAAGAAAAAAGAACGTGGAGCCATATATGTCTCCATTAGGGAAGCAAATCATATTCATCAAGATTGTCCGAAAATGACACAAACACCTGAAAACAAGACGAAAACAACCAAAAATCCCAAGAGGAATGCGAGGGAATTGTTCTCACAACATAAGAGGTAACAATGATTCCTGAGGCAAGTCTGAAACCCCACCAATATTCATGGAGTACTTCGGGAAGAAAAGATAAAATTGCTAGGATACAAACTTAGTGCTACTTTACTTCATATGAAATGGAATGATTAGCATCTAATCATGCTCAAATCTTAAGTAATCAGAATTCTGTTACGATTCGTAAGCCATCAGGAGAGGTGATCACAATCCAAGGAGAATTTAAGTACTTATTCAAGAAAACCTATGAGAAATGATTCTCGAAGAAGCTCATAAAACTAAGTATATGATGCATCGTGGAAGTGATAAGAGGTATCAAGGTTTGAATAAGAATCACTGATAGATATAAATGAAAAAGAATATAGCAAATTTCATAATATTTAACTCGTTCGCAAGTTAAAACTAAACATTAGAAACTTTTAAGTTTACTTCAACGATTAGAAATGCCAGTATGGAAATGGGAATGGATAACAAATGGATGTTGATACCAAATTTCCCAAAATGATAAATCGTAACGACACGATCTGGGGTGATTGTGAATCGACTAACCGAGTCAGCCCATTTCCTACCAATGAAGGAAACCTTTAGTATAAAGCATTTGGTTAAGTTGTATGTGGACGAAATAGGATCGTTACATAGAATCCCGTTATCTATCGTATCTGATCGAGAGAGTCATTTCACTTCTCAATTCTGGGAAAGTCTTCAAAAAGCCATGGAAATTCGAATGAATCTAAGTACAACTTATTATGAGCAAAATGAAAGAACAATATAAACATAGGAAGACATGTTAAGTGCATGTATGATAGGTATTGGTAAAAGTAGGACGGTCACTTGCCACCCGTAAGAATTCTCCAATAAACAAATAGTTATCATACAAGTACTAATGTTGCCCCATTTATTGCACTTTATGGATGATAGTTGTCGCAACCCCTGCCCCCTTATCTGTCCCGGGAACGGGCGGCCGCGAACATCAGTTGTGGTGGTATCAATTTTGTTTATTAATTTTTGGCAGCGGAATTTTATTAGGACCGTAGTTAAGAAATGTTTATCAGAGTAAAACCACCATATTTTATATTAATAACCACATGGGTAAAACTCAAGTTTCTTATTACAATATATTTATAGGGATAAACTCTATTTTATTGAATTTAAAACATCGTCTTTTAGGTAACTTTTATAGCCACATTTTTCCAAGCCGTCAGTGCTCTCAAGCTGGCTTTCATCTAATTTGGCTGTCACATTTTGTTACCTGAAACGCGTTTTAAAAACATTTGTCAGTGGGAAATACTGGTGAGTGAATCCCAGTTTAATCAAGAAAAGCTTTATCAATTAACACCGTATTGAGAGCGATCACAATGTTTATTTCTATACAATTACTCATTCAGTACCGTCAATCCTGACTGGTGGGTCATATTACACATTGGCTAACTCGTTGTCCAATTGTAACGTGTTCCACATTTTGTATACAAAACCCCAACATACCGGCAGTAATTTAAGAACTACAAAGACTCAATCACTGCTTAATCGCATTGTAAAACATTTAAGGTTTTGTAAAACAATTTACAAAAAGAGGATAAACTCACATTGCTGTCTTAGACTTCGTTTAAGGGTTTCCTGGTGTTAATCTATAATTTACACAAATGTATATGCGTTATTATAATAACCCTTTATTTATATTAACGATACCCTCCCCAGGACGGTATTCCAACAACTACGTCGGGCAGAACGACGACAGTTGTTACGGAACCCTGGATCAATCGGGCAGCGTATCTAATATGTAACTGGGGTTATAATACTTACAACGGAGCAGAACTTCGTTAATTAGGGGGGTATTATGCCCGGAATTTATACTATCTATCAGAAATTTCAAGATTTAGAAAAGAAACGAACGAGTTTTACTGAAGGCCCGATGCCCTCTTATATAGGGCTGATTTTTTAGTCTCTCGCGGCCGGCGTAAGGTTAGGCTAAGGCCTGCGCGGCCCGCGTAGTAGGGGGTCTAGGCCGTAGGTGATCCGGGTCACGAATAGGTTCAACACGCGTTTGACACGTGTCAACACCGGGTGCGACCTGGCCTCATAGCTGTCGCGGCCCGCGTAAGATGTAGCCAAAGGCTACGCAGCCCGCGAGCGCCTATAAAAATTTGTTTTTTATTTATTTTAATGATATTTCATATTTTAGGGCTCGGTTTTCACATACGGGGTGCATTTTAAGATATATAGGGGTATTTTAAAATATATTAGGGCGTCGAAAAATATTCAGGAGGGTTGTTATATCCTTCCCACCTTGTTTTAGAGCTCGTCCTCGAGGTCTAACGGAACAGGTGTGGGTATTTTCTTTGCATTTCTGATTCAAGCTCCCATGTGTATTCGGGTCCTCTTTTGGAGTCCCACTTTACTTTGACTAGAACTAGTCTCTTGTGCTTGAGGTTCTTAACTTTCATGTCTTCAATCTGTAGAGGCTTCTCTACAAATTTTAGCTGTTCATTTACCTCTATATCCTTAAGAGGTACTATTAGCAATTCATCAGCTAAGCATTTCTTGAGATTAGATACATGAATTACATCATGTATTCCTGCCATTTCCTCTGGCAGTTGTAGATGATAGGCTACAGGTCCTATTCTTATAATAATCTCAAAAGGTCCAACATACCTGGGGCTTAGCTTTTCCCTCTTGATGAATCTTACCACTCCTTTCCAAGGAGAGACTTTCAATAACACTTTATCTCCTACCTGAAATTCCAACGGCTTTTGTCTGTTATCAGCATAACTCTTTTGTCGATCACGTGCTGCTTTTAGTCGTTCATTGACTTGAATGATTTTGTCTGTTGTTTCTTGTACTATCTCAGGTCCAGATAGTTGCTTTTCTCCAATTTCTGCCCAACAGACTGGAGGTCGGCACTTTCGTCCATAAAGTGCTTCGAATGGTGCAGCATTGATACTTGTGTGATAACTGTTATTATAAGAAAATTCTATCAATGGTAAATGATCGTCCCAATTACCTCCGAAATCAATTACACAAGCTCTAAGCATATCCTCCATTGTCTGAATTGTCCTTTCGCTTTGTCCGTCCATTTGTGGATGATAAGCGGTGCTTAGATTCAACTTGGTTCCCATTGCTTTTTGGAAACTTGTCCAAAAATGTGAGGTAAAACGACTATCTCTGTCAGAAATAATTGATAGAGGAATTCCATGTAATGAAACTATTTCATTTACATATAATTTAGCTAACTGTTCCATACTGAAAGTTTCTTTCATTGGTAGGAAATGAGCTGACTTGGTTAGTCTGTCTATAATCACCCAGATTGTATCATTACCTTTTCTTGTTTTGGGTAATTTAGTAACAAAATCCATTGTTATTAATTCCCATTTCCAAACAGGCTTTTCTAATTGTTGTAATAAACCTGACGGTTTCTGATGTTCAGCTTTGACTTGTGAACAGGTTAAACACTTTGCAACGTATGCTGCTATATCCTTTTTCATTCCTATCCACCAAAAATTCTTTCTTAAATCCTGATACATCTTATCACTTCCAGGATGCATCGTATACTTAGACTTTTGGGCTTCTTCTAATAAACGGTGGCGTAAATTTCCTAATTTAGGTATCCACATCCTTTTCTTATGGAATCTCCAAATTCCATCTGTTCCTCGTTCTAATTCCTTAATCATTCTTTTTAATTTTTCAGTATCATCCTTGATTACTGATTCTTGTGCCTTTCTAATTTGCTCATTTAAATTTACTTGCAGATTTAATTTAAGAGAACGTACTCTTTTTGGCTGTTCGTGATACTTTCGGCTTAAAGCATCAGCAACTACATTTACCTTTCCTACATGATACTGGATATCACAATCATAATCACTAAGTAATTCCATCCAGCGTCTTTATCTCATATTCAATTCCTTTTACCCGAAGACATACCTTAAACTTTTATGGTCTGTGAAAATAGTAAACTTACTACCGTATAGGTAATATCTCCAAATCTTAAGGGCGAAAATTATAGCTCCTAATTCTAAAACATGAGTTGAATAATTCTCTTCATGATTCTTAAGTTGTCTGGAAGCATAAGCTATAACCTTTTGGCGTTGCATTAATACACATCCATAACCTAATTTAGAAGCGTCACAATAGATTACAAAATCTTCAGTTCCTTCTGGTAACGCTAATATGGGTTAATCTTTGCTTAAGGGTTCTAAAGGCTTCTTCTTGTTTTGGTTCCCATTCAAACTTAACGGATTTACAGGTTAGCTTAGTTAAGGGAATGGCTATTCTAGAAAAATCTTGAATAAATCTTCTATAATAACCGGCTAGTCCTAAGAAACTTCTAACCTCAGTTGGTGACTCAGGGGTTTTCCACTTGGTTATCGCCTCGATCTTGGTGGGATCCACATGAATTCCTTCATGATTAACTAGATGTCCAAGAAATTGTACCTGTTCTAACCAAAACTCACACTTTGAAAACTTAGCATAAAGCTTTTCCTTTCTTAATAAACTTAGAAGTGCGTACAAATGCTTTGCATGTTCCTCTTTACTCTTAGAGTAAATGAGAATATCATCTATAAAGACAATTATGAATTTATCCAAATATGGCTTACATATTTGGTTCATCATATCCATGAATCCAGCTGGGGCATTGGTTAAACCAAATGGCATGACAGTAAATTCATAATGGTCATACCTTGTTCTGAAAGCGGTCTTAGGAATGTCCTCTTCCTGTACCTTTAATTGATGATATCCTGACCTTAAATTGATTTTAGAGAAAAATCGTGCTCCTTGCAATTGATCAAACAGATCATCGATTCTTGGTAATGGATACCGATTCTTAATCGTGACTTTGTTTAATTCACGGTAGTCAATGCACATACGCATTGATCCGTCCTTCTTTTTAACGAATAAAATCGGCGCTCCCCATGGGGATGAACTTGGCTGTATGAATCCTTTCTCTAATAATTCATCTAATTGTTTCTTTAGTTCCTGTATTTCTGCGGGTGCCAAACGGTAAGGTGCTTTGGCAATGGGTGCTGTCCCCGGTATTAAATGGATTCTGAATTTAACTTCCCTATCTGGAGGTTGCCCTGGTAACTCTTCTGGAAATATATCTGAAAACTGGGATACTACTGGAATATTCTTTAATTCTTTTCCTTTAGTGTTAGTGATTATAGAAATCAAATACACTATTGATCCTTTCCTTATATAACTTGCAGTTTTCATCACAGAGATGAATTTTGTGGATTTAGAGAACTTATTTCCTTTAATTGTGATCTTTTCACCCCTTGGTGAATTTACTTGGATTGACTTTTGATCACATAAAATACTGGCTTTATTGGCTATTAACCAATCCATTCCTAATACAACATCAAATCCTGCCAGATTCATAGGGTAAAGGTTTGCAATAAATTTCTGATTTAAAATTTCTATTCTTGCTCCCTGCAAGATTTCAGAAATCTTAATGGTTTCCCCATTTGCTGTCTCTACTAGACATTCTTGTGGGAGTTTAGTTAATGATTGATTAAGAAGTTTGCAAAATGAAGTATTAATAAAAATTTGGTTCGCACCAGAGTCAAATAATACTTTAGCAAAAACATCATTAACTAAAAACGTACCGGTGATCACATCCGGGATCATCTTTGCTTCTTCTGCAGTCAGAACAAATGCTCTAGTATTTTTAGTATTCTTGGGGTTCGTAGCTGGAGCTAGCTTAGGACAGTTAGGCTTGATGTGGCCTTGTTCTCCGCAGTTGTAACATATCCTGTTGCTAATCTTTTTCCTGCAATCTTCCTCCTTGTGTCCCGATATTTTGCAGAAATTACAGTATATGGAGCATCTTCCTGAATGCTTCCTTTTGCAATTCTTACAGTAGGGTGCAGAGGTAGAGCCTACATTTTTCCCACGGTTAGAATTTCCAGAACGAAATTCTTGTGTAAGCTTCTGGGTTAGGTTCCTCTTTTGATCCTCTTCTCGTGTACGGACTAATTCATCTGTCAAGGTGTTGGCTAGTTCTACAGCTTCTTCTATAGTTTGAGGTCTAGCTGCCTTGACTACATGTCTAATCTCTCCAATTAATCCCCAGATGTAACGGGAGATTAATACTGGTTCAGGTGAAGCAAGGGTTGGTACTATTATAGCATATTCAAAGAATATCTTTGTGTACCCCCTACTATCCACTCTATTCATCCTAAGGTTTAGGAACTTGTTTGCTATCTGTTCTTTCTCATTAGGAGGGCAGAATTTCCTTTCTACCATATAACAACTCTGAACCGACACTCTCCCGAATATTTTCCGACACCCTAATATATTTTAAAATATCCCAATATGTCCAAAAATACACCCCATACGCGAAAACGGACCCCGAATACCTTAAATAGTATTAAAAATAATTAAAAATTAATATTTTGGGTTTGTCGCGGGCCGCGTAAACCCCTGAAGGGTCTTACGCGGGCCGCTGGAGATCAAGAATGTGGCGCAGCCCGGTGATGACACGTGTCATCATCGTGGTAGGTCTAGTCGCTGACCCGGATCAGCTACGCGGTTGACCGTGTTTGACGCGGGCCTCGTAGCCCCTTGTTAACATTTACGCAGGCCGCGTAAAAGTCGAAAACCAGCCCTATAAGTAGAGGCCATCGGATCTTCAGTCTGCTCGTTCAAATTCGAAATCTCTCTCTCAATTCTGAATAGTAGGCATTATAATCGGGTATTATACCCCCATAAATAGCGAAGTTCTGCTCCGTTGTAAGTATTATAACCCCTGGATACGTATTAGATACGCTGCCCAATTGATCTAGGGTTCCGTAACGGCTGTCGTGGTTCTGCCCGACGTAGTCGTTGGAATGCCGTCTCGGGGATGGTATTACTAATGTTAAAATGGGTTATTACACTAACACGTGTGCATTTGTGTAAATTATAGATTGTCACCAGGAAACCCTAAAGGATAATCTAAGACAGCAGTATGAGTTGATCCGCTTTTTGTAAACCTTTTTATTTACTGTTTTTACAAAACCTCATACAATTAAATGTATTTTAAGCAGTTATTGAGTATTTGTAAGAATACAATTATCATAAGTATGTTGGGGTTTTGTATACAAAATTTGTTACCACCTGGTCAAGGAGTAACATTTCCACAAGTCGGGTCTGACAGTACCATGGATGTTAATTGATATAACTTGTAAACAAATGTAATTGCTAGATCCCCCTCAATACTGTACAATGGATTTTACTTAAAATTGATTAAACTGGGATTCACTCACCAGTATTTCCCACTGACAAAATGTTTTTAAACGTGTTTCAGGTAACAAACTGTGAAAGCTAAATAGAAGCCAGCTGGACAGCACTGAAGGCTTGGAAAAGTGGCAATAAAGTTACCTAAAATAAAATAGATGTTTTTATTAAATAAAATAGGATTTATTCCTATGAAAATGTGTGTATTGCAAACTTGGGTTTTATCCCAGGTGTTTAATGTTATGAAAATGTGGTATTTTACTCTGATCAAATATTTCCTAACTACGATCCTAATGAAAAATTTCGCTGCCAAATTAGACAATACGCGATACCACCGAACCTGGCTCGCGGCCGCCCGTTCTCGGGGATTAGGGATCGGGGGTTGCGACAGAAGGTGGTATCAGAGCTAAGCCACCAATTCAGCCACAGAAGTGTTCTGCTGACATCAAAATTCAAATTGTTAGGAAATAAATTACGGAAATACGTGCATAACTGTATTTATTGTTATGTGTTATTTGACCATTTGTTATTTTACAGTATGAGCGACCAAGGACCATCTGACGCGTATCGTCAATTGTCTGGTTCGCCTAGAAGCGAAGGCACCTCCTCTTCTCAACCTGCCCTCTCAGGGTACTCTGCTGATACGGAAGAAGGAATATTCGTGTTTAAGGCCAAATCCGAGGAGCCATTCCCTCAGAAAAAGAAAGGATGGTTCAGTCGAGGGGCACACGAGCGTAGAAAGCGTATGAAAAAGTTACAAGAACAGAGAGTACTAGCAGCAGCCAAAAGAGAAACCGATACCTATGCCCAGGATATGATTAATATAGGTATAGCCAATATCCACATCCTAGCAACCACTGCAACTGACCTTAACCTTGAACAAATGATAGCACCCCAACCACAACTACCAATTCCTGACCAACCGATGGAAATAGAAAACCCTGAAAATCAAGTAGAAATGAATGACTTCAATCCGGAAGAAATACCTAGGGTACCAGCACCAAATCCCCTAGACCCAAATTACGACCCCTGGTGGGACGACAATAAGGACTATGTGCAACGTTACCCGATACATGAAGACATGCCCATGCCAAACATAGGAGCCTACCCAGGTTTGGATCCTTTAGATCCCTATTACCATGATGAATACATTAGGGAGATTTTAGAGAATCCTTACCAATTCCAGGCCCCTACACCCCCATATCAGGAACCCGCACCCCAGATTCCGAACCCAGTCCTAGAACCTGCACCCCCAATGAGTGCAGATAATGTACAAGAACTTAGGACATTTGGTGAGGAAATTTTAGAAAGTAGTGAACGAATGAGACAGGTGGGAGAGCGACTCGTCTGGAAGTACGATGAGCGCAATATGGATTTCTGGATGATGCCATATCCATGAATGTGATGGTAAAGATGGTAATAGTAATAATAATAATAAAATAATAAAATAAAATATGTGTGTACGGATGCCTACTATTATTAGTGTAATTTTATTTCAGTTGGTATTGTAATTTTAATTTCAGTACTGGTGTGTAATAGATGCATAGTATATGAATAGAGTAAAGTCGCAATGATCGACGCTTTTGACCAAAATGCGTGTCATGTGATTGACTATATTAAATATTATTTTGTGATATTAATACGGGGTAACTGTTTAAAATTCAGATGGCCGACGAAGGAAATCAAGAAAATCTGAATAACGATAACCAGAGTAACATTAACTTGGTTAATGAGAATCCAAGCATCAATAACAATGGAAACCAAGTGGACAATAGTGCTATTCAACACATAGTGGCACAAGGAATCATAGATGCAATGCCATTTATTATTCAAACGGTTCAAGAAGCGAATAATAAAAGTAAACATAGCAGTAAGTGACCAATTGAACCAGAACACAGCGAAAACAATGGACCCGTACTTCAAGCGCCCATTCCCAAAAGAAGAAGAACCATGCCTTATGGTTGTTCTTACAAAGAATTCTGGTCCTGCAAACCAATATAATTCTCGGGCAATGAAGGACCCATTGCAGCCCTACGCTGGATAGAGAAGACTGAGGCTGTTTTAAAAATAAACAAGTGTGCTGAAGAAGATAAGATAATGTTTGCCTCTAATTTGTTTAAAAACTCAGCCTTAGAATGGTGGAACACTATACTCCAATCAAAAGGAAGTGATAGGGTATATAACATGGAATGGGAGGAATTTAAGAATATGGTAGAAAGGAAATTCTGCCCTCCCAATGAAAAGGAACATATAGCAAATAAGTTTTTAAACTTAAGGATGACCGGGGTAGATAGTAAGGGTTATACTACCACATTCTTTGAATATGCTAGAATAGTACCAACCCTTGCATCACCTGAACCGGTATTAATCTCCCGTTACATCTGGGGATTAATTGGAGAGATTAGACATGTAGTCAAGGAAGCTAGACCCCAAACTATAGAAGAAGCTATAGAACTAGCAAATACCTTGACAGATGAGTTAATCCGTACTAGAGAAGAAGACCAGAGGAGAAACCTAGCTCAAAGGCTTACCCAAGAATTTCGTTCTGGGAATTTCAACCGCAGGAATATGGGTTCTACCTCTGCACCATTCTGCAAGATCTGCAAGAAAAAGAATTCGGGAAAATGTTCCACTCTTTGCAATTTCTGCAAAGCACCTGGACACAAGGAAGAAGATTGCAGGAGAAAATCCAGTAATGGATTATGCTTCAACTGTGGAGAAAAAGGTCATATCAAGCCGAACTGTCCAAAATTGGCTCCAGCTGCGAACAACAATAACACTAAAAATGCTAGAGCATTTGTGCTAACAGTAGATGAAGCCAAAATGATTCCGGACGTCATAGCCGGTACGTTTTTAGTTAATGATGTTTTTGCTAAAGTATTATTTGACTCTGGTGCAAACCAAAGTTTTATTAATACTTCATTTTGCAAATTTCTCAATCAACCATTAACTAAACTCTCACAAGAATGTCTAGTAGAGACAGCTAATGGAGAAACTGTTAGGATTTCTGAAATCTTGCAGGGAGCAAGAATAGAATTTTTAAACCAAAAGTATATGGCAAACCTTTACCCCATGAATCTGGCAGGATTTGATGTTGTTTTAGGAATGGATTGGTTAATAGCCAATAAAGCCAGTATTTTATGTGATCAAAAGTCAATTCATGTAAATTCACCAAAAGGTGAAAAGATCACAATTAAAGGAGATAAACCATCTTGATCCACAAAATTCATCTCTGTGATGAAAACTGCGAGCTATATAAGAAAAGGATCTATAGTGTATTTGATTTCTATAATCACTAACACTAAATGAAAAGAACTAAAAGACATTCCAGTAGTGTCTCAGTTTTCAGATGTATTTCCGGAAGAATTACCAGGACTACCGCCGGACAGAGAAGTTGAATTCAGAATTCACCTGCTACCAAGAACGGCACCAATTGCCAAAGCACCTTACCGTTTGGCACCCGCAGAAATGCAGGAACTAAATAAACAATTAGACGAATTGTTGGAGAAAGGATTTATACAGCCAAGCTCGTCGCCATGGGGAGCACCAATTTTATTTGTTAAAAAGAAGGACGGATCAATGCGTATGTGCATTGACTACCGTGAATTGAACAAAGTCACGATTAAGAATCGGTATCCATTACCAAGAATCGATGATCTGTTCGATCAACTGCAAGGAGCTCGATTTTTCTCTAAAATCGATTTAAGGTCAGGATATCATCAATTAAAGGTACAGGAAGAGGATATTCCTAAAACCGCTTTCAGAATAAGGTATGGCCATTATGAATTTACTGTCATGCCATTTGGTTTAACCAATGCCCCAGCCGCATTTATGGACATGATGAACCGAATATGTAAGCCATATTTGGATAAATTCATAATTGTTTTTATTGATGATATTCTCATTTATTCTAAAAGTAAAGAGGATCATGCAAAGCATTTGCACGCACTTCTAAGTCTATTAAGAAAGGAAAAGCTTTATGCTAAATTTTCAAAGTGCAAGTTTTGGTTAAAACAAGTACAGTTTCTTGGACATTTAGTGAACCATGAAGGAATTCATGTGGATCCAACAAAGATCGAGGCGATTACCAAATGGAAGACCCCTGAATCACCAACCGAGGTTAGAAGTTTCTTAAGATTGGCCGGTTATTATAGAAGATTTATTTAAGATTTCTCTAGAATAGCCATTCCTTTAACTAAGTTAACTTGTAAATCTATTAAGTTTGAATGGGGACCAAAACAAGAAGAAGCATTTAGAATTCTTAAGCAAAGATTAACCCATGCACCCATACTAGCGTTACCAGAAGGAACTGAAGACTTTATAGTCTATTGTGACGCTTCCAAATTAGGTTATGGATGTGTGTTGATGCAACGCCAAAAGGTTATAGCTTACGCATCTAGACAACTTAAGAATCATGAAGAGAATTATTCAACCCATGATCTAGAGTTAGGAGCTATAATTTGTGCCCTTAAAATTTGGAGACATTATCTTTATGGTAGTAAGTTTACCATATTTACTGATCATAAAAGTTTAAGATATGTTTTCGGGCAAAAAAAGTTGAATATGAGACAAAGGCGCTGGATGGAGATGCTTAGTGATTATGATTGTGATATCCAGTATCATGAAGGAAAAGCAAATGTAGTGGCAGATGCTTTAAGCCGAAAGTATCACGAAAAGCCAAAAAGGGTACGTTCTCTTAAATTAAATCTACAAGTAGAGTTAAATGATCAAATTAGAAAAGCACAAGAATCAATAATCAAGGATGATACTGAAAAACTAAAAGGTATGATTAAGGAATTAGAACAAGGGACAGATGGAATTTGGAGATTCCATAAGAAGAGAATATGGATACCTAAATTAGGAAACCTGCGTCATCATATATTAGAAGAAGCCCATACGTCTAAATACACGATGCATCAAGGAATTGATAAAATGTACCAGGATTTAAGTAAGAATTTCTGGTGGATAGGGATGAAAAAGGACATAGCAGCCTATGTTTCTAAATGTTTAACTTGTTCACAAGTTAAAGCTGAACACCAGAAACCCTCAGGCTTGTTACAACAACTAGAAATGCCAGTGTGGAAATGGGAATTGATAACAATGGATTGTGTTACCAAATTACCTAAAACAAAGAAAGGAAATGATACAATCTGGGTGATTGTAGATAGGCTAACTAAGTCAGCTCACTTCCTACCACTGAAGGAAACTTTCAGTATGGAACAGCTAGCTAAATTGTATGTAAATGAAATAGTTTCATTACATGGAATTCCTTTATCAATTGTTTCTGATAGGGATAGCCGCTTTACCTCTCATTTTTGGTCAAGTTTCCAAAAGGCAATGGGAACCAAGTTAAATCTGAGCACAGCTTATCATCCTCAAACGGACTGACAAAGCGAAAGAACAATTCAGATAATGGAAGACATGCTTAGAGCTTGTGTAATTGATTTCGGAGGTAATTGGGACGACCACTTACCTTTAGTAGAATTTTCTTATAATAATAGTTATCACACAAGTATCAACGCTGCACCATTCGAAGCACTTTATGGACGAAAGTGCCGAACCCCAGTCTGTTGGGCAGAAATTGGGGAAAAGCAACTATCTGGACCTGAGATAGTACAGGAGACAACTGACAAGATCATTCAAGTCAAGGAATGACTGAAAGCAGCACGAGATCGACAGAAAAGTTATGCTGATAACAGGCGAAAACCATTGGAATTTCACGTAGGAGACAAAGTATTGTTGAAAGTCTCTCCTTGGAAAGGAATAGTAAGATTCATCAAAAGAGGAAAGCTAAGTCCCAGATATGTTGGACCTTTTGAGATTATTAGAAGAATAGGACCTGTAGCCTATCAGCTACAACTGCCAGAGGAAATGGCAGGAATACATGATGTATTTCATGTATCTAATCTCAAGAAATGCTTAGCTGATGAATCACTAGTAGTGCCTCTTAAGGATATAGAGGTAAATGAACAACTCAAGTTTGTAGAAAGGCCTCTACAGATCGAAGACAGGAAAGTCAAGAACCTCAAGCATAAGAGATTAGTTCTGGTCAAAGTGAAGTGGGACTCCAAAAGAGGGTCTGAATACACATGTGAGCTTGAATCAGAAATGCAAATGAAATATCCACACTTGTTCCAGTAGATCTCGAAGACGAGCTCTAAAACAAGGTGGGGAGGATATAACAACTCTGAACCGACACTCTCCCGAATATTTTCCGACACCCTAATATATTTTAAAATATCCCAATATGTCCAAAAATACACCCCATACGCGAAAACGGACCCCGAATACCTTAAATAGTATTAAAAATAATTAAAAATTAATATTTTGGGTTTCTCGCGGGCCGCGTAAACCTCTTAAGGGTCTTACGCGGGCCGCTAGAGATCAAGAATGTGGCGCAGCCCGGTGATAACACGTGTCATCATCGTGGCAGGTCTAGTCACTGACCCGGATCAGCTACGCGGTTGACCGGGTTTGACGCGGGCCGTGTAGCCCCTTGTTAACATTTACGCGGGCCGCGTAAAAGTCGAAAACCAGCCCTATAAGTAGAGGCCATCGGATCTTCAGTCTGCTCGTTCAAATTCGAAATCTCTCTCTCAATTCTGAATAGTAGGCATTATAATCGGGTATTATACCCCCCTAAATAGCGAAGTTCTGCTCCGTTGTAAGTATTATAACCCCTGGATACGTATTAGATACGCTGCTCGATTGATCTAGGGTTCCGTAACGGCTGTCGTGGTTCTGCCCGACGTAGTCGTTGGAATGCCGTCTCGGGGATGGTATTACTAATGTTAAAATGGGTTATTACACTAACACGTGTGCATTTGTGTAAATTATAGATTATCACCAGGAAACCCTAAAGGATAATCTAAGACAGCAGTGTGAGTTGATCCGCTTTTTGTAAACCTTTTTATTTACTGTTTTTACAAAACCACATACAATTAAATGTATATTAAGCAGTTATTGAGTATTTGTAAGAATACAATTATCATGAGTATGTTGGGGTTTTGTATACAAAATTTGTTACCACCTGGTCAAGGAGTAACATTTCCACAAGTCGGGTCTGACAGTACCATGGATGTTAATTGATATAACTTGGAAACAAATGTAATTGCGAGCTCGCCCTCAATACTGTACAATGGATTTTACTTAAACTTGATTAAACTGGGATTCACTCACCAGCATTTCCCACTGACAAAATGTTTTTAAACGCGTTTCAGGTAACAAACTGTGAAACCCAAATAGAAGCCAGCTGGACAGCACTGAAGGCTTGGAAAAGTGGCAATAAAGTTACCTAAAATAAAATAGATGTTTTTATTAAATAAAATAGGATTTATTCCTATGAAAATGCGTGTATTGCAAACGTGGGTTTTATCCCAGGTGTTTAATGTTATGAAAATGTGGTATTTTACTCTGATCAAATATTTCCTAACTACGATCCTGATGAAAAATTCCGCTGCCAAATTAGACAATACGCGATACCACCGAAACCCTGCTTCCTTGAATCCCACTTAATTTAGTTTGAATGATACTGACTATTTACATATGGATATTGGTTCGAAGAACAAAGCAAGAATCAGTTAACACAAACCTTATGGTATTTTAGGTACTTTATTTTAAATGACGTGGCATGTTTACATATGGATATTGGTTCGACGAATGAAGCAAGAATCAGTTAACACAAACCTTATAGTATTTTAGGTACTTTATTTTAAATGACGTGGCATGTTTATCACTTTTCATTTTGATCTCTGTTGTATAAGTACAACCCCTTTTTAGGTAACAAAATTTTCTCTGTAGGTTATATTGACGGTGGTGGAGCAACAAACGAATCATAACGGACCGGTTTTTATGGAGCGATTCATTGAGTCGTTGCATTATTATTAGACGCCTTTTTTACTCGCTTGAAAGTAGTGTTGGTGTCATTTTGCTGGCAAGTGATCACTATAAAGTTATGTCAGAGGTGTATATGGGGTATTTGGTGGTGGTGCCTGCAAAAACTACACTTATTCACCTAATCCAAAAGGCGGTTAACCGCTTACGGTAATCTCATTAACCTAAACCACATGTGTATCTACTTCGATTAATTTTATTTTCAATATGCTCAGTTTGCTACTAGGGTTGAGATTTGCTTTTTTAGTTATATATAAAGGTACAAAGAAGGTCACCAAAACTATGTTATACATCCAGCCCTCTTACATTAAAACCCAACCAATTTTCCTAGGTAAGACCGAACGCCTTTGCTCGATTAGCATTCAAAAGGAAACCAAAAGGATTGAGATTTGTTGAAGTTTTCTTTTGCAATCACTCAAAGCTGAATGATGTGGTTTTAATTTGATTGATCGGGCATGCATTCACTTTGTTTAAATTCAAATATTTATTATGGGGTTTTTATTTTTATTTTTTGCCTAAAACTGAACGACATCTGCAATAATTTAGACAAACACAACATAGAAAGGTACTTTTTTTATCACACTTTTAAATAGAAAACATAAAATGGATTTCCCGTTTGAATTTGACTGACATTTCTATGTTGTCTTTTTTTTTCCTAAAATTGAACCACATTTGGGGTTAAAATTCAATTGCGGCCCCACAATTCACATGATTTGCTATCCTGGTGAGAACCGACCCGCTTATGACCGCAAAACCTATACCGACCCGCTAAGTATTGATAGAGTAGTTTACATCTTCACGGTTTTGGTTGCAGGCCGGTTCGGGTTGGTTATGGACTGATACTTAATTCAAAAAGTACAAGTGTGTGTTCTTGGTACAGATGTAAATGGTTTGGTTTGCTTAAACATTTTGTATTCTTATAAAGTTGCTATTGTGCTTTACATTCTACTTCTGGTGCACTAATTCAATGGATCAGTCTTATTTCAATTTTGTCTGCCTTGATTTGCACACTTTTGATCAATAATTGGAAGCAAAACGTAGTTAGGGGCTTCACATTTGGTAATAGAAGGTCTTGCTGTTGGTTTTGATATGTTTTCGTTTGGTTTCAGTTGGAGTATAAGGTGGCAAAGAGTGGGAGGGTGATCGGGAGTGCAAGGTTTATTCATATGGAGACGTTGTGTACATTAGATGAGTAGTCGCATGACATGAGTCACAAGACGATGAGTAACGACACAAAACAAAAGCAAAGCAAAGTTAAAGCCAAACGGGCTGCACACAAGATTTTCTTAGATGTGGCCCAGGCTGGCTCCAAGTATGTTCTTATATCCCTTTAAAAACACATTTACTCGTGATTTAAAGATCATGTCACATTATTGAGATTATAGGATGGGAAGTTTGTTTACAGACTCATCTATCTTAGCGATCTGATGCGGTTTTTGACACAAGATGAAGCTGTGATGACCACATCTCTTCTGGTAGGATCACTGGGAGATGAAAAGTTAGTAAAAAGGGCTTTGAAGACTTTAGGTGGTATGAACTTAAACCAGAAGTTAAGCCTAAAATCCAATGATCATTTGATTATAATTTGCTCACACTTGCATTTTTATTCAAATTTTCAGGTTAATACATTAAGAGAATGAAAAGCAATGACCTTAGACACTAAAAGATACGTAAACAATAGTCAACAAACTGCACCAAATGGGGAATGTGTTTGCTGGCATCATTATTGTGATTTGCTGGCATTTTAGCTTTCAAATTTTTAACATTTATTCATTTATATTTTTAAACAATGGTTAATTTAATTAGGGATATGAGGCGTTTATAGCTGTTTTTAGGTTGCATCAACCTCACATATTCATTTTCTTCTAGGCAGACTTTCATGTTATTTACGGTGCCCTCACGATGATTTTGAGAAGGAAAATGTTTCAGTATAAGTAATTATAAAAAATCACATTTAATATCTTTTAAAGAAGATGATTAATCATTAAGAACACATGGTAACACATGGTAATCTTTTAAAGAAGATGATTAATCATTAATAATTTGTGGTGGAGATAAGGGAAAGAGAATGCTTTAGAGGTTAAAAATGTTATTTATATATTTTTATTTATTGTAAATTAAATTTTCCTACCCGGAAAGTTTCCGGGTTATAACCTAGTATTATATATATTACATGGGTGAGTTAAGATCACATACAAACCTTGTCTTATTTAAAAAAAAAAGTAAGAAAAGATCTTAAACGTTTATCAATTGAATTAAGAGCTAAGATTGATTAAAAATTATTACTAACAATAAATATACTATTGAATGAGATTCAAGAGTGTTTTAGTCATTTTCAAATTTTTCATTAACTACTAATTCCACCCGGTTTTTAAAGTAAAATAAATTCTATTTTCTTTAGTATTTTATTAAAAAAATAATACCATAAAATCAAGCATTTTTTATCTTTAATATAAGTATAATATTGCTATACTATTTTTTTAAACGACATTTTTTATAAAGTTGCAAAATAGTGTTTTATAGTTGTGCTAATAAGTATAACCAATACATATATAAGCAACACATGAATTTTATAATCAACACATACCTGTATCGTTATAACCAGCACATATGTACATGATTATAACCAGCACATAATTTATATAAGCAACACATGAATTTTATAACCAGCACATACGTATACAATCATAGCTAGCACATATACAAGCAACACATGAATTTGAAACTGTTTCCATAAGTTTAGGAATTGTTAGAAACCGACTTTAAAATTAAATACAAAAATGCCCTTTATACATGAATTAGAGGGATAACACGTGGTATGTTGTGAAGGGTTCTTACTGCTTTTACATAAAATAAAGTTTGTATATGATCCTACCACTTACACGGGTTGTAAAACAAAAAAGATATAATTATATAATCTGTAAATGCTTCATACAACTGACGTTTTCTATTACCATTTAATAGTTTACACTTTACACAACTAATTTGAATTTATCACAAAAACCGACCCATGATTATTAATAACACTAAAATACCATAATAGCCCGTGTATTACATGAGTCGAATACTGAAAAATATGCAATTCACAAATATAAATGTTCTTCATATAACTGAAATTACGTATTACATTACATATAGTAATGTATATAAATAATATTATTTTTATTACTGTGTATCTTTTAAATATGACTTTAATTTAAATTAAATAAAAATATTTTTATAGGTATGTCATGGATTAGACTTGTTATTTTTATTAATAATTGTTATTCGGATATAACTAATAACTAGTTATTAACGGTTGACATATGATGAATAAAAGATTTTTATAATTAATAGTTAATTTACAGAGATACAATTTATAGGTATGTTTTGAATTAGACTTGTTATTCTTATTAATAATTGTTATTCAGATATAACTAATAACTAGTTATTAACGGTTGACATATGATGAATAAAAGATTTTTATAATTAATAGTTAATTTACAGAGATACAATTTATGAGTAAATAGATGTACTTTTATAGAAATACAATTTATTAGAAAAATAAAATAAAAAGTATCTTTATTTACTTTACGGTTAAGAATATAATATATTCCTATATACAATATCTGATCATGATTATGGAATATAGTGATATTGAATCACATTATATTTTATGGTTTATTTTTAGGTATATATAACATCATACTTTTACTAGAAGATTGATAATTGCCTTTTTTTAAGAATTTAGGTGATACCAGGCCCCGCACACGGGATACACACGGGATGGTGCCATGGTGGGGATATCATCTTCTTTGCCACACGCCACATCATTACATTCAATAGGGTATCTAATATCCACAAATTAAATAAAAATATATTACGTGGGTTAATAATCACTTAAAACTTTTTCTAAATACATACAACTAATGTATTATTATTAGGAATTGAGAGAAATGCCCGGATAGTCCCTGTGGTTTCATCTTTTTTCAGCTATAGTCCCTATCTTTCTAAAACTACTTGAATAGTCCCTGTGGTTTACCGTTTTGTTCTCGGATAGTCCCTGGGTCTAACTTCAGTTATTTTTCTCTGTTAAGAGGGGTGTGAAATGACAAAAATACCCTTTCTTAAAAGGCCAAACCATAGGGACTATCCGGGCATCTTCTTCATTTATATATATACACATGATGTGTGTAAAATGCAACATATAAATTACATCAAATGAGGCATAAAACTAACCCCTTTTTAGTACTAATATTGGAAAAAGAGTGTTTTTGTCTTCCTTTTGTATTTTCAGGATTAAATGAGCTCAAAAACGCAAAAGAAGCAAAAAGACAGCTAAATCCAACATAAATACAAGAAAAGGAACATTAGTGGACTGCCCGAACCCTCAACGGCACCTTCCAAAGCAAAATAGAGAAAACAGAAGGCTGAACACGCCCCGTGCTCAGCCAGCACGGGGCCGTGCCCAAGAAGCAGCAGAAAAGACAAACCTATAGAAGCTTCTATTGCCCACCACGGGCCGTGCTCAGCGGACACGGGGGCGTGTCGAAAGTACAGCAGGCGCATTTATTGTAATTGCGAATTACAATTAATGAGGAGAGAGAGTGTCAGACGGGCACGGGGCCGTGTCCAGCGGACACGGGGCCGTGTCCAGCTCTCTGTTCAGCCTATAAATAGGAGTGCTTGGATTCATTTCATCTCATCCCTTGGCACACCACCTCTCTCACACTTCATCCACCACCCACCACCATCACAACACCATCATCCACCACCATCATCCATTGTCCATCATAGAGTGTGTGAGTCGTCTCGGGATCCAAGATTGATCGTAAGAGTTCTTGACAATCAAGGCCATGTTTGCCTAAGTCTCTTACATCACTTGGTGAAGACAAAGTGTCAAGTATAATACTTTTTATTTCTAATCTTTTGCACTTTTTATTTGGTTTTGTATTAATGACTTTAATAACTAGTTACTTATGTTGAAGGTGATCTTTCCTTATCGTTTGTCCGTGGTGTCTTGGCATTATTTTACTGTCTATATAAAATAAAGGATTTTCACCATTCATATCTCCACGGTCTATATGGAGGTATGTTGGCTACCTGGTAGGGGGTTAAGGGAACGGTTTGGTAAAGGTCTTGCCATTGTTCAGCGTTTAGAGGTCCTGTAATGGACCTGGGTCAAATTTAGTAGGACCTCCTTCAATACTTCACGGTATTGGATGGCGGGGGTCCAAACTCTTTGATCCCCTCATAAGCTAACTACTATTAATACTATAACCCGGCTATTTAGGACTGTATCCCTGCTGACTCAGACTACTTAGCCGAGGGTAACGTCACCGCCAAAAGCGGGGCCTACCACAATACTGCATTAATAACTTAATTCATTATCTTCCAATAATCCACCCCTTTAGGATTGTATCCCTGCTGACTCAAACTACTGGGGTGAGGGTAACGTCACCTTCAAAAGAGGGGCCTACTACAATAACTAAGATAATCTCTTAATTATGTGCAAAAGTGCGGAAATAATCAAAGGTTATACTAGATACGAGTCGGAACCAAGTGATTCATCTTGTCTATCTGTTTTTACTTTTATTTTTATTTTCAGCATTTTAGTTAGTTTTATTTTTCTTAGTTTAAAACATTTTTCTAAACTTTTGTTTTGGTTAGACGTTGAGGATAAACCGGTACTAAAAGCTCTTGTGTCCTTGGACGACCTCGGTATCTTACCAACGCTATACTACACTCAACGATGGGTGCACTTGCCCATATGTGTGTTTAGTGTTAGTGAAATATCGTGTTTTATAAATTTAAAACTTGGCTAAAATAAGTGTTAAAAAGGGCTTAAAATATACGACACTTCGCACGCATCAACACACAACTATCTTCTCTCTCTATTCCTCTCTCTCTACCATTCTCACACACAGAGATCTCTCTCCCACCTCTCAACACCTTCACCACCGTTGATCAACCCGCCACCACCACCATCAACCTGTCACCGCCACCACCATCAACCCGCTACCGCCACCACCATCAACCTGTCACCGCCACCACCATCAACCCGCTACCGCTACCGCCACCACCATCAACCTGTCACCGCCACCACCATCAACCCGCCACCTCCAACACCCCACCTTGGCTCAAAACCCTAAGAGACCTTCACTGTCGAAACCCTAGGCTCCCGAATCGAACAGAAATGTATTGCTGTTACTTCAAATTGATAAAGGGCTTCTGTTCTACGAATTGAAACAAGTCAAAAGCATACAAAAATGGTACTGATTGTGTGGAGAATGGCAGGAAAAAGACGAGGTCGGAGTCCACAGTTTTCCGGCGAAGCTTGCTTAATCACAAGAGGGAGAGAGATGGCGGAGGCTGTCGTTGTCGGTCACCACAACCACCATCATCGTCATCACTGCCGCCTTAAGTCCGGCGGCTAAGGCTTCCATTGAGCACCTCCACTGCCGTCATCCTCTTTGCAGGAACCACCACCACCGTCGACTCCGGTGGTCGGCCATTTGTTTAGGAGAGAGAGAGATAAGCGAGAGTGGATAGAGAGAGAGAGAGAGAGGCGACGAGTGAAAGTGGGGGGGTGTTTGGCTGGTCGGAGAAGAAGCAGGAGTGTGGGTTTGGTTGTCGTCGGTGTTCCGACTCACCACCGCCGCCTGTGCGCACCACCGTGCTCCGCCCTTGTGGCAACCGCGGTCGGCATGAAACCCTTTGGTTTCATCTTCCTCCCTCGTTTCCTCTGATTACTACACACACAATTGTGTGTGATATGTGTGGTGATCGAAAATGGAGAAGGGATGTTTATGTGGTTTGGATAAGGTGCCCGGATAGTCCCTATGGTTTGGCCTTTTAAGAAAGGGTATTTTTGTCATTTCACACCCCTCTTAACAGAGAAAAGTAACTGAAGTTAGACCCAGGGACTATCCGAGAACAAAACGGTAAACCACAGGGACTATTCAAGTAGTTTTAGAAAGATAGGGACTATAGCTGAAAAAAGGTGAAACCACAGGGACTATCCGGGCATTTCTCTCTTAGGAAATTAAATAATTGAAGTATCCTCGATAATAATTTATACTAATAATGTGACTAATGGTAGGGATAGTGTACATTAATTCAGAAGTATGAGAAGTGTATTATAACACTATATATAACACCATATAAACACCGTATAACACTATGTAACACCATATAACACTATGTAACACTATATAATAATATATAACACTATACATGTGTTATAGATATGCTATCAGACAAAATATAGTGTTATATTTGTTATATCTATACTATATAATAAAAGAAACCATTTTTTAGACACTTGTCATCATATTAGGGCATCTCTTATAAATAATTATTATTTTAATTTAATCTTTTTTAATTAATTATAGATAACTCTCATATTAAATATTATTTAGTTTAATATCTTATGGATAATTATTATTTAGTTTAATCTTCTTCTCATTTATAATATTATTTAGAGAAAATTATGATTTTGGCCCCTGTAGTTATATCACTTTTAGCCCAAAAAGAATTTTTTAACATTTGAGCCCCCAACGTCTTCTTTTCTAACCCTTTTGGACCCTAACACTAACCTCATCCATTAAATGTTAGGGGCCAAAAAGGGTTAAAAAAAGACGTTAGGGGCCAAAAAAGGTTTAGAAAAAAGACGTTGGGGGCTTAGATGTTAAAAATTCTTTAAAGAAAATTACGATTTTGGCCCCTGTAGTTATATCACTTTTACCATTTTAGCGTAATTTTTTTTTTTTTAACATCTGAGCCCCCAACGTCTTTTTTTCTAACCCTTTTAGCCCCTAACACTAACCTCATCCATTAAATGTTAGGGGCCAAAAGGGTTAAAAAAAGACGTTATGGGCCAAAAAGGTTAGAAAAAAGACGTTGAGGGTTTAAATGTTAAAAAATTCCTTTTTGGGCTAAAAGGGTAAAAGTGATATAACCAATGGGCCAAAATCGTAATTTTATTATTTGATGTATAAAATTAGATTTATTCAATTCGTACAATACACGAGATTTTTTAAGGATATATATTTTTTATTATTTAGTACAGAAAATTACATTTATGCAAACCGTGTAATACGCATATTTTTAAAGATGTAATTTTTTTATTATTTGGTATATAAAATTACATTTATTCTACCCGTGTAATAAATGAGGTTTTTTAAAGATGTATTATTTTATTATTTGGTAAACAATGTTACATTTATTCAACTCGTGTAATACACGTGGTTTTAAAGATATAACTTTTTTTATTTTGTATATAAAATTACATTTATTTAACCTATACAATATTGTTCTTATAGATATAACTTTTTATTATTTAATATATAAAATTATATTTATTCAACTTGTGCAATAAAAAAGGTTTTTAAAGATATATGGTTTTATTATTTAGTATATAAAATTTATTTATTCAACCCGTGTAATACACGGGGTTATAACCTAGTAGTGTTATATAGTGTTATATGCCGTTATATGGTGTTACATCGTGTTATACGGTGTTTATATGGTGTTATATAGTGTTATAATACACTTTTCACACTTCTGGATTAATGTACAGGATCCTCTAACACTTTTTACCTTTAATTTCCTTTCAAAAGGCAATCAACCTAACGAAATAGTAGCTTAATCTGCCCCAATCAAAATAACGAAATGGAGTGTCAAATTTTAGGAGTAGACTAATTTGCTTTTCCTTAAAGCATGGCTGGCAAGGGCAATGAAATAAAAATTAAGATTATCATTAGTCATATTATCAATATGATTTGTTACAAAGGACAGACACGTGGCACCAACTAGACGCCACCAGACCTTGCTACACGATCTCCACAGGATATCTGATAGCAGTCCGACAAAATGTACGCCTGGGCAGTGCCAAATGACCAATGGCATGGCGCCACGTCAACTCACCTTGTAGACAATTCCTGTCTTGTCGGAGGGGACCAAAAGGATATTCGCCGACTATGATAGATGTACCGAGGCCTATCAGCCTACCATTCTCCTCTCCCACATTCGCCTATAAATACGATACTTTTCCCAAAGATTGAGGTATTGGCTCTCTCATTCTCTCACTATATAAACATACTTGTTTATTGTTCTTAAACGATACTTACACTCGCGCCGGAGGGTGGTTACAAGGATAACCCTCAACATCTCCTCCTTGTAAATAGTCACGCGGTGTTTGATTTGTAGATTCTACATCCGACCATCAAATCGAGAAAGAAATGGATTAACCTATCTTAACGAGACCATTCCACAAAGGTAAACCCCCGATTTAGACTTGGTGTTTCTTCATTAACGCCGACCGATTTTTTCAACTACTCTTCATCCTTCTTTCTTTCCTTTTCTAATCGTCCCCATGGCTGATCAGGGTATTTCGTTCCCAAATTTCGGTTCAAGCTCTCAGCACGCGCCTGGTGCGGAAAATGCACACGTCTAAACCCCCATGTTGACGGGTACACCAAGGAAAACTTAACTGAGGGTGGGATCACACATGCTCATGGAAGTGTTGCGTAAGCCAATCAACACACCACCCCAACTGTGCAAAATGTGTGTCCTTTCACTCAACTGGATTCGTTACTTCTAGAGGGGGCGACTCCTACCTCCTGATACATGAAGTCCCACGCTGCACTGAACACGGTATATGCAAAACTGTGCGCGTAAGCGCAAACTACCACACAACAAACCCCGATCGGACACCCAACCCCAAGAGTTCTAGACTACACCTCACCGCCACGCGATCGTGCGCGGGCAGGGGGAATCAACATCAACATTAGTCTTACTACGATGTTAGCACTACGCACGACACACGAGCCAACATTGGAAGACACGGCAAAACGCAATACGAACACATGTGCCAGAGAACGCCCGTCCAAGACCGTGTAGGTCCCCGCTGCACTATCCAAAACAAACGTAGGCTTGCACACCTTTGTCCCATTTTCTTACCCAACTCAAACTCTCCACTAGGGGTGCAAACGAGCCGAGCCGAGCTCGAGCCTTACCTTAATCGAGCTAGGCTCGTTACAACTTCCTGAAGCTCGAGCTCGGCTCGATTCGAATCTTGGATTTTGGGCTCGATCTCGGCTCGTTAGTAAAATTTAAAACTCAAGCTCGGCTCGAAAGCTCGATCTAAGTATCTATAGTGCAAGTTCAAACAAGCTAAAGCTCGACTCGAGCTCGTTTTTGGCTGTTATTGAGCCAAGACTCGACACGAGCTTGGCTCGACAAATTGGGAACTCGATTAAAAGAAACATCTCGATCATTGAAAAAGTAATACATAGTTTAAACCCTAAAGTATACTAAGCTCGATAAGGCTCGACGAGCCTAAACGAGCTACACTTACAAGGCTCGAGCTCGGGCTCGATATCTAATCGATCCTAATTTCAAGCTCAGGCTTGGGCTCAACAGATTGAGAACTCGATTAAAAGAAACATCTAGATCATTCAAAAAGTAATACATAGTTTAAATCCTAAAGTATACTAAGCTCGATAAGGCTCGACGAGCCTAAACGAGCTACACTTACAAGGCTCGAGCTCGGGCTCGATATCTAATCGATCTTAATTTCAAGCTTGGGCTTGGGCTTGGGCTCGAGCTCGATAAGGCTCGGCTCGTTCTCAAGTAGCTCGCGAGCTGCTCGGCTCGTTTGCAATCCTACTATCCACCTCTCTTCCCTTTTTCATTTAATTTTTAATGTTTTTTTTGTTTTGTTTCTCTTTCCATTTTTTAACTCAGACTTATATTTCTTAACCAAGATACCGACTACAAAAGCGATTTAAGAATGAATGATCTAATATCACGATTTTCAAGTTTTAAAAACTTTATTACCTAAAAATAATGCAAGGAATAAAAGAAAACTAAATGAAAAAAAAACAAAAAATAAAAATAAAAATAAATTTTTTTTATCTTTAGTTGTAAACAATGTACTTATAAGAAGAAAATCGTTATTGTCCTATATATTAAAAATCGAATGTTTTAAACAGTACAAAATGAACAGTACAAAACTAGAAAAAGATATATATGGTTTATTTAGATTATGGGGTATAGGGCGGGGTTGGGGCATGGGTTGGAGAGAAACGCCCAATTTACGGTTATCGGTACATAAAAATAAAAATCGACACCAGCCTGGTATAGAAAATACCAAAAGTCGGTATCGAATTGACCTATATATTAAAAACAGAAGGGATTGAACAGTAACAATAAATATATATTAAAAAGAGTCTTTAATGAAAAGTAATAAAAATAAAAATGAATTAATAGTATTGGGTACCGGTATCAAATTTACTAAACTGAGTGTATTTTCGGTATTCGTTCGGCACCGGTATTCATCAGGTTTTACCCTCAAATACCGGTGCCGTACCAGTACCGACCGTATAAAGCCGTACTGTACCAGGTATATTCGGTACCGGTACCCATTTTTGGGGATTTCAGTAACGGTATTTTCGGTACCGGTTGGTACCGAGCTCATCAAATCATGTACCAACGTAGCAATGCAAGTAATTGCACAGTTTAGATTACTTTTCATACACACAGTAAGTAAACTATATTTCGTTTGAGTGAGATTTTATATACACAACAATTTATTTTGCTTTATTTTTTGTCTTTTTATGTAATGAATGAACTGTAGCATGTAAAATTAAGTTGGATATTTAGATTATTGATGAGAAAATCGTATCAAATCCTGTAATCAAACTGGTATCGTATCGGTACCAAATTTACTATACCAAATCATTTTCGGTACCAATTTGGTACCCACCTTTTTGCGTTTTCAAAATCGTTACTTTCGGTTCGACACCGGTCTAGCACCGTACCTATATTTATTGATTTTTACCTTCAAATATCATACCGTATTGTACCGAGTATTTTCGGTGCCGGTACCTAATTTCGATAATTTTCCGGATCGGTACTTTCGGTGCCGTTACAGGTACCGAGCTCATCCATATTTTAACGTGTTAGCACCGTAATAACTAAACTGAAAACAACCGAATTTCCAACGTGTAGGACGTGTGGGTCCTATTATTATATATTAAGTTATTTAAAATCGTTTTTTTAGGACGGATTGACTATCATTTTCACGACATTTTTATTTATGTTTTGATATTCGGTATCTGCTTGCCGTTACTGACACCCGTTTTGCAGTCATTGGGTCCCCGCCGCAACGCGCGAGCGGAAATTTAACTAGTTTTGTAAATAAATTAATAGAACTTTTAACACTGGTTAGTGAAGATATATATATATATAGGGTCGGGATTTAGAGAAAACGGTAGAAAGTGTGAGAACGGTGAGAACGCTTATCGATCGTCCGATCAAAACAATCTATGGACTAGATTGGCGCGATGGCTTTTTCGTAAATAACATCAATTTTATTAGGTGGACGCGCTTCATTAAGGGTAAAAGGGTCTTTTGACTTCTTCACACAAAACGGCATCTCATGAAATAAAACGCCAAACACAAAAATCACAGACCATTCCCAGTAAAAACGTCATTATATATAAAACGCCAAACTTAATTAGAGTAAAATCCCGCCTAAAAAAACCGCCAAAAAAACCCTATATATACAAAATCTCAGACCTTCAATTAAAAACACACACAAAAACCCAAACATCAAATACCTTCTAACCCAAAACGTTTTTTTTGAAATTCAGTTTGGTTGTCTGTAAGATTTCGCTCAATGAAATGGACAAAATCCTTAAGTGAGAATGTTGTCCATTTCATTGAGTAAAATCTTATTGGCTAATCCTCAACTTCCATCCAATTTATAACGCCAAAACATACAAAAACATTATTGAGTTTTGTTGTCAATAAAGTTTAGCTGTATGGGGTGAACAACATTGTCAGTTATCTTTCTTAACAGAGGATTAACAATGTTGTCCATCTCATACAGCAAAACATTATTGATTTTAGCATGATCAAAATTTTGAGGTTTAAGGTGCTCTTATTTCGTGGCGTTCTTTTTATCGGTAAAACGCCAAAAAAGTTAAAAAATCCAACATGCGAAATTGTTACAAAAAACCAACATGCGATTTCAATGTGGGATGAAGATCTGACGGCTGAGATGAGCGAGTACATATTGTACGATAAGGGATATTGTACGTTAGCCTAACCCTATATATATATATATATATATATATATATATATATATATATATATATATATGTAACAACCCTCGGTAAAATCAATACCCTTATAATATTCCGACTCTCTAAATATACTATAAAATGTCTCAATATGTTTTATATTATACCCCGTATGCTAAAACCGAGCCCAAATTATATTATAGTTTATGAAAATAAATAAAATTCTGAAATTTTAAGCTGATGCGGGCCGCTTCTTACCCACATCAACTTAACGCGGGCCGTATTAGGACCAGGTGTTGACTTCGCTGACTTTTCTAGTCAAAGCGGGCCGCTTTAGGTTTAAGTTAAGTGAAAGCGGGCCGCGAGTGACTTGGTTACGCGAATGCACCAGAGGTCGACACGTGTCGTAATCGTGTCAAGTCTAGTAAACGACTCAGCTAAGCTACCGCGTTGACTTATGTTGACGCGGCCCGCTTTAGGTTTAGCGTTTTCGAACGCGGGCCGCGTGAGGATCAGATTTCACAACTATAAATAGCCAGCATCAGATTTCAGTTTCCGTCGCTCACGTTCTTTTCTCAATCTCGAATTCTGAATAGTTGAAGTAATATTTTGGGTATTATACCCCTAATTAGCGAGGTTCTGCTTCATTGTAAGTATTATAACCCCGGGTTCATAATAGTTACGCTGCCCGATTGATTTAGGGTTCCGTAACAACTGTCGTGGTTCTGCCCGACGTAGTTGTTGGAATGCCGTCTCGGGGAGGGTATTATTAATAATTTCAAAGGGTTATGGTACTAATCAATGTACATTTGTATAAATTATAGATTTCATCCAGGAAACCCTCACGTGAAACCTAAGATAACAATGTGAGTTTATCCTCTTTTTGTTAATGTTTTTGGAATACTTTACAAAACCTTAAATGTTTTACAATGTAATTAAGCAGTGATTGAGTCTTTGTAGTCTTCAATTACTGTCCGGTATGTTGGGGTTTTGTATACAAAATTTGTACTACTTGCGAGTAGTAAGTCGGGATGACAATACGTTACCATTGGACAATGAGTTAGCCAATGGGTAATATGACCCACAAGTCAGGTCTGATAGTACCAAATGGAGTAATTGTGTAGACATAAACAATGTGATCGCTCTCAATACTGTTCACTGTGACTTTAAACTTGATTAAACTGGGATTCACTCACCAGTATTTCCCGCTGACAAATATTTTTAAAACATGTTTCAGGTAACCCAATGTGAAAGCCAATTAGTAAAAAGCCAGCTGGAGAGCACTGAAGGCTTGGGAAAATGTGGCTATAAAAGTTACCTAATAAACGATGTTTTAAATTCAATAAAATAGGGTTTATCCCTATAATGTATTGTAATAAGAAACTTGGGTTTTTCCATGTTATTATTAATATAAAAGAAGGTGGTTTTACTCTGATAAATATTTCCTAACTACGGTCCTGATGTAAATTCCGCTGCAAGACTAAATAAAACCTGATACCACCAAACTCTGTGATCACGTCCGCCCGTTCCCGGGAAACAGGGATCGGGGGTTGTGACAGAAGGTGGTATCAGAGCCTAGCCACTGGTCTAAGCCAAAGAAGTGTTCTGCTGACACTTAAATTCTAAATTTTGTGTTAGGAAATAATTTCAGAAATAAGTGCATAATTGTAATTATTGGTTATGTGTTATTTGACTATCTGTTAGTTTTCAGTATGAGTGATCAAGGGCCATCAGACGTGAATCGTCAGTTAGCTGATTCACCTAGGAGTGAAGGTACATCATCACAGCCTGCCCTCTCGGGGTATGTTGCTGATCAGGAAGACGGGATATTTGCTTTTAGAGCTCAATCTGAAGAACCATTTCCTACTAAGAAACGAGGATGGTTCAGTAAAGATGCTTTTGCTCGTAGGAAAAGAATGAGGAAATTGCAACAGCAAAGGGCTTTAGCAGCTATTAAGAGAGAGACAGATGCTCAAACTCAAGAAATACTTAATAGAAGCCTAGCTAATTTCCATATCTTAGCTACGACTGCTGCTGACCCAGGTCTGGAACAACTAGTAGCCCCACAACCACAAAACCCAGAACAACTCATGGAAATAGAAAATCAGGAAAACCAAGTAGAAATGCATGACTTTAACCCAGAAGAAATTCCCCGGGTACCTGCACCAAACCCACTAGACCCAAATTACGACCCCTGGTGGGATGACAATAGAGACTTTGTGCAACGTTACCCTATCCAGGATTATCCACCCATACAGAACATAGAGACTTACCCAGGTATGGACCCTTTGGATCCCTATTATCAAAATGACTATATTAGGGAAATATTAGAGGATCCTTACCAATTTCAGGAAATGTCACCCCCATATCAGGAACCCGTACCCCAGATTCCAAACCCAGTCCGAGAACCTGCACCCCCAATGAGTGCAGAAAACGTGCAAGAACTTAGGACTTTCGGGGAGGAAATCTTAGAAAGCAGTGAGAGGATGCGTCAGGTGGGAGAGCGTCTCGTATGGAAATACGATGAGCGCAATATGGATTTTTGGATAAATCCATATCCATGAATGTTAGAATAAAGGACACAGTAGTAATAATAATAAAATATAATAAAATAAAATAAGATATGTGTGTACGGATGCATATTATTATTTTATTTCTGTTGGTATTGTAATTTCATTTCTGTACTAGTGTGTAATAGACGCCTAAGTATATGAAAAGAGTAAAGTAGCAATGATCTACGCTTTTGACAAAACTGCGTGTCATGTGATTAATTATATTAATATATTAATTGTGATATTAATATGGGATAAATGTTTAAAATTCAGATGGCCGATGAAGAAATTCAAGGAAATCTGAATAACGATAACCAGAGTAACATTAACGTGGTTGATGATAATCTGAATAATGAGAACCCGAACAACAATAACAATGGGAACCAGATGGATAATAGTGCTATTCAACACATTGTAGCACAAGGAATAATAGATGCAATGCCATTTATACTTCAAACGGTTAAGGATGCTGATAATAAAAGTAGGCATAGCGGTAAGCGACCACTTGAACCAGAAAACAGCGTGAACAATGGACCTGTACTTCAGATGCCTATTCCTAAAAGAAGAAGAACCATGCCTTATGGTTGTTCTTATAAAGAATTCTGGTCTTGTAAACCAATGGAATTCTCGGGCAACGAAGGGGCCATTGCAACCTTACGCTGGATAGAAAAGACTGAGGCAGTCTTAAGGATTAGTAAGTGTGCTGAAGAAGATAGAATACTGTTTGCTTCTAATCTGTTTAAGAATGCAGCACTGGAATGGTGGAACACTATCCTCCAGACAAGAGGAAGTGATCAAACCTATAATATGGAATGGGAAGAATTTAAAAACAAGGTAGAAAGGAAATTCTGCCCACCCAATGAAAAAGAACAGATAGCAAACAAATTCCTAAACCTTAGGATGACTGGTGTAGATAGCAAAGGGTACACAAAGCTATTTTTCGAATATGCTAGGATAGTGCCAACTCTTGCTTCACCAGAACCAGTGTTAATCTCTCGGTATATTTGGGGATTAATTGGAGAAATTAGACACATAGTCAAGGCAGCTAGACCTCAAACCATAGAAGAAGCTGTAGAATTAACAAGTACCTTGACTGATGAGTTAGTTCGTACTAGAGAAGAAGACCAGAGAAGAAACCTAACTCAAAGGCTTACTCAAGAATTCCGTTCGGGGAATTACAATCGTAGGAATACAGGTTCTACTTCTGCAACATACTGCAAGGTCTGCAAGAAAAAGCATTCGGGAAAATGCTCCATTCTCTGCAATCATTGTAAGATGCCAGGACACAAGGAAGAAAATTGTAGGAAGAAAACCAGTAATGGATTATGCTACAACTGTGGAGAAAAAGGTCATATCAGGCCAAATTGTCCAAAATTAGCTCCAGCCACAGACAACAAGAATACCAAAAATGCTAGAGCATTTGTTCTGACTGCAGAAGAAGCCAAGATGATTCCAGATGTCATAGCTGGTACGTATTTAGTTAATGATGTCTTTGCTAAAGTATTATTTGACTCTGGTGCAAACCAAAGTTTTATTAATACATCGTTTTGCAAATTTTTAAATCAGTCATTAACTAAACTACCACAAGAATGTGTAGTAGAGACAGCAAATGGAGAAACCATTAGAATTTCTGAAATCTTGCAGGGAGCAAGTATAGAAATTTTAAATCAGAAATTTAGTGCAAATCTTTATCCCATGAATCTGATAGGATTTGATGTTGTTCTAGGAATGGATTGGTTAATAGCCAATAAAGCTAGTATTTTATGTGATCAAAAGTTAATCCAACTAAATTCATCAAAAGGTAAAAAGATCACAATTAAAGGAGATAAGTTCTCTAGATCTACTAAATTCATATCTATGATGAAAACTGCAAGTTGTATGAGAAAAGGTTCTATAGTGTATTTGATTTCCATAATCACTAACACTAAAGAAAAAGAACTAAAAGATATTCCAATAGTATCTCAGTTTTCAGATGTCTTTCCAGAAGAATTACCAGGACTACCTCCAGACAGAGAAGTTGAATTCAGAATCCACCTAATACCAGGAACATCACCAATTGCCAAAACACCTTACCGTTTGGCACCTGCAGAAATGCAAGAATTGAAGAAACAACTAGATGAATTATTAGAAAAAGGATTTATACAACCAAGTTCATCGCCATGGGGAGCACCAATACTGTTTGTTAAAAAGAAGGACGGATCAATGCGTATGTGCATTGACTACCGTGAATTAAACAAAGTCACGATTAAGAATCGGTATCCATTACCGAGAATCGATGATTTGTTTGATCAATTGCAAGGAGCTCGATTTTTCTCTAAAATCGATTTAAGGTCAGGATATCATCAATTAAAAGTACAGAAAGAGGATATTCCTAAAACTGCTTTTAGGACAAGGTATGGTCATTATGAATTTACTGTCATGCCATTTGGTTTAACCAATGCCCCAGCTGCATTTATGGACATGATGAACCGAATATGTAAGCCATATTTGGATAAATTCATAATCGTATTCATAGATGATATTCTAATTTATTCTAAGAATAAAGAGGATCATGCAAAACATTTGCACATACTTTTAAGTCTGTTAAGAAAAGAAAAACTGTATGCTAAGTTTTCTAAGTGTGAGTTTTGGTTAGAACAGGTACAATTCCTTGGACACTTAGTCAATCATGAAGGAATTCATGTAGATCCAACAAAGATTGAGGCAATTACCAAATGGAAAACCCCTGAATCACCAACTGAGGTTAGAAGTTTCTTAGGATTGGCCGGTTATTATAGAAGATTTATTAAAGATTTTTCTAGAATAGCCATTCCTTTAACTAAGTTAACCTGTAAATCTGTTAAGTTTGAATGGGGATTAAAACAAGAAGAAGCCTTTAGAATTCTTAAGCAAAGATTGACCCATACACCTATATTAGCATTACCAGAAGGAACTGAAGACTTTGTAGTCTATTGTGATGCTTCTAAATTAGGTTATGGATGTGTATTGATGCAACGCCAAAAGGTTATAGCATATGCATCTAGACAACTTAAGAATCATGAAGAGAATTATTCAACCCATGATTTAGAATTAGGAGCTATAATTTTTGCTCTTAAGATTTGGAGACATTACCTTTATGGTAGTAAGTTTACCATATTCACTGATCATAAGAGTTTAAGGTATGTTTTCAGACAGAAAGAATTGAATATGAGACAAAAACGCTGGATGGAATTTCTTAGTGACTATGATTGTGATATCCAGTATCATGAAGGAAAAGCAAATGTAGTGGCAGATGCTTTAAGCCGCAAGTATCATGAAAAACCAAAAAGGGTACGTTCTCTTAAATTAAATCTGCAAGTAGATTTAAATGATCAAATAAGAGAAGCACAAGAATCAGTAATCAAGGATGATTCTGAAAAATTAAAAGGTATGTTAAAAGAATTAAAACAAGGAACAGATAGAATATGGAGATTCCATGAAAAGAGAATGTGGATACCTAAATTAGGAAATCTACGTAATTGTATATTAGAAGAAGCTCATAAGTCTAAATATACAATGCATCCAGGAAGTGATAAAATGTACCAGGATTTAAGGAAAAATTTCTGGTGGATAGGAATGAAAAAGGACATAGCAACCTATGTTTCTAAATGTTTAACTTGCTCACAAGTTAAAGCTGAACATCAGAAACCCTCAGGTTTGTTACAGCAATTAGAAATGCCAGTTTGGAAATGGGAATTAATAACAATGGATTTTGTTACTAAATTACCCAAAACTAGGAAAGGAAATAATACAATCTGGGTGATTGTAGATAGACTAACTAAGTCAGCTCATTTTCTACCAATGAAGGAAACAATTAGCATGGAACAATTAGCTAGATTGTATGTAAATGAAATTGTTTCTTTACATGGCATTCCTTTATCAATTGTTTCTGATAGAGATAGTAGATTTACCTCTCGTTTTTGGTCAAGTTTCCAAAAGGCAATGGGAACCAAGTTAAAGCTAAGTACGGCTTATCATCCACAAACAGATGGACAAAGTGAAAGAACAATCCAGACAATGGAAGATATGCTTAGAGCTTGTGTAATTGATTTTGGAGGTAATTGGGATGAACACTTACCTTTAATAGAATTTTCTTATAATAATAGTTATCACACAAGTATCAACGCTGCACCATTCGAAGCACTTTATGGAAGAAAGTGTCGAACCCCAGTCTGTTGGGCAGAAATAGGGGAACAGCAATTATCTGGACCTGAAATAGTACAAGAAACAACTGACAAGATTATTCAAGTCAAGAAACGACTGAAAGCTGCACGGGATAGACAAAAGAGTTATGCTGATAACCGATGCAAGCCATTGGAATTTCAAGTAGGAGATAGAGTATTGTTGAAAATCTCTCCTTGGAAAGGAGTGGTAAGATTCATCAAACGAGGAAAGTTAAATCCCAGGTATGTTGGACCTTTTAAGATTATTAGAAAAATAGGACCTGTAGCCTATCAGCTACAATTGCCAGAGGAAATGGCAGGAATACATGATGTGTTTCATGTATCTAATCTTAAAAAGTGTTTAGTTGATGAATCACTGATAGTGCCTCTTAAGAATATAGAGATAAATGAACAACTCAAGTTTGTAGAAAAACCTCTACAAATTGAAGATAGGAAAGTCAAGAATCTCAAACATAAAAGACTAGTTCTAGTCAAAGTAAAATGGGATTCCAAAAGAGGACCTGAGTACACATGGGAACTCGAGTCAGAGATGAAGAGGAAATATCCATACTTGTTTCAGTAGAACTCGAGGACGAGCTCTAAACAAGGTGGGGAGAATGTAACAACCCTCGGTAAAATCAATACCCTTATAATATTCCGACTCTCTAAATATACTATAAAATGTCTCAATATGTTTTATATTATACCCCGTATGCTAAAACCGAGCCCAAATTATATTATAGTTTATGAAAATAAATAAAATTCTGAAATTTTAAGCTGATGCGGGCCGCTTCTTACCCACATCAACTTAACGCGGGCCGTATTAGGACCAGGTGTTGACTTCGCTGACTTTTCTAGTCAAAGCGGGCCGCTTTAGGTTTAAGTTAAGTGAAAGCGGGCCGCGAGTGACTTGGTTACGCGAATGCACCAGAGGTCGACACGTGTCGTAATCGTGTCAAGTCTAGTAAACGACTCAGCTAAGCTACCGCGTTGACTTATGTTGACGCGGCCCGCTTTAGGTTTAGCGTTTTCGAACGCGGGCCGCGTGAGGATCAGATTTCACAACTATAAATAGCCAGCATCAGATTTCAGTTTCCGTCGCTCACGTTCTTTTCTCAATCTCGAATTCTGAATAGTTGAAGTAATATTTTGGGTATTATACCCCTAATTAGCGAGGTTCTGCTTCATTGTAAGTATTATAACCCCGGGTTCATAATAGTTACGCTGCCCGATTGATTTAGGGTTCCGTAACAACTGTCGTGGTTCTGCCCGACGTAGTTGTTGGAATGCCGTCTCGGGGAGGGTATTATTAATAATTTCAAAGGGTTATGGTACTAATCAATGTACATTTGTATAAATTATAGATTTCATCCAGGAAACCCTCACGTGAAACCTAAGATAACAATGTGAGTTTATCCTCTTTTTGTTAATGTTTTTGGAATACTTTACAAAACCTTAAATGTTTTACAATGTAATTAAGCAGTGATTGAGTCTTTGTAGTCTTCAATTACTGTCCGGTATGTTGGGGTTTTGTATACAAAATTTGTACTACTTGCGAGTAGTAAGTCGGGATGACAATACGTTACCATTGGACAATGAGTTAGCCAATGGGTAATATGACCCACAAGTCAGGTCTGATAGTACCAAATGGAGTAATTGTGTAGACATAAACAATGTGATCGCTCTCAATACTGTTCACTGTGACTTTAAACTTGATTAAACTGGGATTCACTCACCAGTATTTCCCGCTGACAAATATTTTTAAAACATGTTTCAGGTAACCCAATGTGAAAGCCAATTAGTAAAAAGCCAGCTGGAGAGCACTGAAGGCTTGGGAAAATGTGGCTATAAAAGTTACCTAATAAACGATGTTTTAAATTCAATAAAATAGGGTTTATCCCTATAATGTATTGTAATAAGAAACTTGGGTTTTTCCATGTTATTATTAATATAAAAGAAGGTGGTTTTACTCTGATAAATATTTCCTAACTACGGTCCTGATGTAAATTCCGCTGCAAGACTAAATAAAACCTGATACCACCAAACTCTGTGATCACGTCCGCCCGTTCCCGGGAAACAGGGATCGGGGGTTGTGACAATATATATATATATATATATATATATATATATATATATATATATAGGGAGCCGCTAGAATAAGAACCACCTCCAGTTATGTGAACCATGAGAACCACTCTCCACCAATCATAATCAGCCAACGAAAAGGGTAGTTTGGTCATTTACCCTAAATGTCTAATCTCACCCCTCTCTTTTCATTTAATTCACATCCTCTCACCTCTCTCCTCTCTCCTCTATTTAAAGTTGTAGACTTATAATCCCCTCTCATTTATTTTCATCTTCAAAACTCCACCAAATAACCACCGACCACCACCACCACCACCACCACCACCACCACCACCACCACCACCACCGTCTGGTGGTGGTGCTACGAATGAATACCGGCGACCCAGGTCCGGCTTCTGTTTCCGGCAAGATACCTCCCCCCTGCTTGATGAAGACCGGAGACCCAGGTCCGGCTCCTCTCGATCTCATGTCCGACCGACACAGGTTCGGCGACGGGGGTATCTTTGGCCCCCCTTTCTTCTCCGCCGCCACCCTTGCGACTGGTGTTTGGTTGTGTTGGGGTTGGTGGCGGAACCCTAGGCGGTGGTGGTGGTAGAGGTGGGGGTAGAAGTGGTAAGAATTTCAAGCCTTTGAATTTGTGGTTTTTGAATTTGGTTCTTAGTGATTCTGGAATTTGGGGTCTTTTGTGATTCTTGATTCTGTGGTTCTTGAATTTGGGTGGTTTGAATATGGGTTTTGAATCAGGGTTTGAATATGGGTTTTGAAGCTTGTGGGTTTGAATATGGGTTTTGAATCTTTGTGGGTTTGTCTTGTGGGTTTGAATCTGGGTTTTTAATTTTGTTGAATCTAGGTTTTTATTGCTGTTGAATCTGTTGAATCTGGGTTTTTGTTGCTGTTGAATCTGGGTTTTTGTTTGCTGTTGAATCTGTTGATTGATGTTCTTGTTCCTTTTGAATGTTTAAATCGGTTGAATATGGTGCCTTATTGAATCGGCTGTGATGATACAAAAAAAAAAAAAAAAAAACTGACCATGGCGCGGCAAAGATGGTGGAGGGTAGGTTATTGAACCCGCAACCCCACTTTGCAGCCTCTGATTATCGGGAAATCTGAGCCAAAACTTCGTTTTTTTAACCCGTTTTTTTTTCGAGATACACTTTGTTTTGATGTTGTTGTTTTTTTATTTTTCCTCCTAGTCGATGATGATGACGATATATCTGAGACACCTCCCGAGTTTGCGATTTCTGAGTGCGTTCATTTTTGCGTAAAAAAGTTTTTGTAAAAAAAAAAGTTAAACTTTTTACGTAAAACGTAAACTTTTTAGGTAAAACGTAAAACTTTTTACGTAAAACGTAAAACTTTTTACGTAAAACGTAAAACTTATTACGTTAAACGTAAAACGTAAAATGTAAAAATTTTAACGTAAAACGTTAAAAGTTTTACGTAAAACGTAAAATGTTAACGTAAGAAACCGGCGCGTAAGTTTGCGTAAAAAAAGTTTTTGTAAAAAAAAAATTAAACCGTAAACTTTTTGACGTAAACCGTAAACTTTTTAACGTAAATCGTAAAAAGTTTAGGTAAAACGTAAAAAAAAGTAATTTTTTTTACCAAAACGTAAAAAACCTGAAATAAAAAATGTGAACCTAAAAAACGTTAACGTAAAAAACCGGCGCGTAAAACGTAAAAAAACGTTAACGTAAAAAACCGGAACGTAAAACGTAATTAACATTAACGTAAAAATGGTGCGTAAGACGTAAAAAAACGTTAACGTAAAAAACCGACGCGTAAAACGTAAAAAACCGGGGCGTAAAACGTAAAAAACCGACGCGTAAAACGTAAAATAACGTTAACGTAAACGACCGGCGCGTAAAACGTAAAAAAACGCTAACGTAAAAAAACGGGGCGTAAAACGTAAAAACGGCGCGTTGAAAAAACGACGCGTGAAAACCCGGTCGCAAAAAACGGCGTGAAAAAACCCGGTCGCAAAAAACGGCGTGAAAAAACGGGGCGTAAAACGGGCCGTATAAACGGCGCGTAAAAAACGGGACGCTAAAACGGCGCGTAAAAAAAACAGGGCGTAAAACGTTCCGTAAAAAAACGCTCGTAAAAAAACGGGGCGTAAAAAACGTAATATAAAAATCTGTTTTTTAATAATTAAAAAAAATTTACCATTAAAATCTGAATTTAAAAAAATGTTTTAATATAAAAATCAGTTTTTTAATAAAAAGTAATTAAAGAATAGGACAAAAAAGACATTTAAAAATAATATATATAAAAAGACAAAAAAAACAATTTTACCTAAATACCCTTTAACAATAAAATATTAAAAACATAATAAGAAAAAAAGCTTTTAATATTAATATTATCTACTTTTAATCTCATCTATCCATCTAGTTGATCAAATGGCTAGAAAGTGGTTCCCATGGTTCTCATAACTAGAGGTGGTTTTAATTTTAGCGGTCCCCTATATATATATATATATATATATATATATATATGAGTAAATTACAAGTTTTGTCCTTTATGTTTACACCAAATTACAGGCGCTGTCCTTTAGCGCAAAAGTTGACAAGTTTTGTCCTTAATGTTGCAAAATCTTGCACGTTATGTCCTTTAGGCCAAACCCAGTTAGATTTTTTGGTTAACTCTGGTCATGTGCCTTGCAGATGAGGGTATTATTGTCATTTCACCTTTTCAGGGACTGTTGTATAAAACAACTTGTGGTTTAGGGACTACTTTGCAATAAAATGAAAAATAAAATAAATATAATCTATTTTCCTCTCTCAAACTGAAAGTCCCCCTCTCTCTCTCTAAACTTACGATTTCTCTCTCTCTCTCTCTCTCTCCCCTCTCTCTCTCTAACACAATCTGAAGTTGCGAGGACAATGAAGGTCCCTCTCTCTCTTCTCTTCTCTTTCTCTCTAAAATAATCTGAATGGATGACGGCCGTGAAGGGTGGTTGTGGTGGTGGGTTAGGGGCGGCGGTGGGTGAAGGTGTGGGGGTGTGGGGGTGGGGGTAGTTGTGGTGGTGGGTTAGGTGCGGTGACGGCAGTTGATTTGGGTTCGACGGCGCTCGTGATGATGGGTGAAGGTGAAGGTGAAGGGGTGGATGTGGTGGTGGGTTAGTTCGACGACGGTGATGGTGGTGATCCGGTGTGACAGTGATGGTGGTGATCCGGCGGATGGATGGCAGTCACACCTTCAGGTAATAGAACCCTAGCCCCTTTATCATTTCCTCTCTCTTTCCCTCTCTAAAACCAGTCACCGGAGATGAAATTCCGGCGACGTGGTGACGATGATAATGTTGACTGAGATGATGATGACGTTGGAGAATGGCAGTGGTCGAGGTGGGAAGACGGTGACAGCAGGTGGAGATTTGGTTGAGACGGTGGTGGGAACTCCGGTTCACGGTCATAACAATAACAGTGGCTTTTATGTGTTTGATGATATTCTTGTAACAAGCTGTTTGATTAGATCTGGACATACGTCTGTTGATTTATTAGAATTGGATGATGTTTTAATTTGGGGGTTTTGTTTATAAACGAGGGTGGTGATAGAGAGTTGAGAGAGTGAAGAGAGAGAGAGACTGAAGAGAGAGAAGGGGTATAATGTTTTAATTTTTTTTGTTTTTTAATTAAATGGATAAAATTACTAAAGTACCCTCATCTGTTTTCTAAAATTACAAAAATACATTTATTTAACTGAAAAAAATAACTTGGTTTGGCATAAAGGACATAACGTGCAAGATTCTGCAACATTAAGGACAAAACTTTTCAACTTTTGCGCTAAAGGACAGCGCCTGCAATTTGGTGTAAACATAAAGGACAAAACTTGTAATTTACTCTATATATATATATATATATATATAGGAGAAGGATCCGTTAGGAACCACCATTTATTGCGAGAACCAATGTGAACACAACCAAAAATACATAAAAATAGCTAAAAAATACACATTTTTTTTAATATTTTTAGCTCAAAATCGCTAATTTTCGTTACAATTTTTTTTGTGTGTTTTTTAGATTTTTTTAGGTTTTTTGGGGGTTTAGTTTTTAGCATTTTAGCTTGGGTGGGGGGAGGGTTAGTTTTTTTTTTTTTGGGAAGGGGGGGGGGGGGGTTGGGGGGTTAGTTTTTTTTTTTAAGGTTTTTTTGGTGTGTTCACATTGGTTGTTATGGTTCTCACAATAAAGATGGTTCTCAAATGAACCTTACCCTATATATATGTGTGTATATGAACTAAACGGATGTGTTTTTTATGTTATTGAAGTCAAAGGAGGAAAGTTGCAAGTTACCTCATATATAAAAGACGAAAACTACAATCTCTTGATAAAACTTAGTTTCTGTAACGATTATTAAGATAATTTTAATAGTTAAAATAATAATATTAGTAAGTTAGGGGTATGGTAATCTACTTATCTTTGCAATATGTATTAGGATTTGTTAGGTAGTCATACTCTTATAGAAAGAACGTATTATTGTAATAATCCTGTCCAGTGAATAGATTATTACATTTATCCCTTTAAACTTCTTTATGGTATTCAGGTTCCTCTAGCTGACAAGCTTTAGTAATCAGCTCCAGTCATCTTCTCAGTCACTTTCTCAGTCACTTTTCCAGATTTTCTCTTCGAGCTTGTTGTTTTGCATGTTTACCTGGGGTGACAACTAGGGAGCAGTGGCGGAGATAGAGTATAAATAGGGGTAGCACGGGCTACCCCTCAACCCCGTCTCCGTAGTGTAAAAATACCCCTTAACTCCATTTCCGTAGTGTAAAAATACCCCTTAACTTCGTTTCTGTTATATAAAGGATACCCCTGATCCTAAAAAAAAAATTAGGATACCCCTAACTTTTTGGGCTAGTTCCGCCACTGCTAGGGAGTAATAAATTTTATAACTGTTCTATTTAAATAAAACAGTTATATGGGTTATGGTCAAAATACAAAAATATAACAAAACTAAAATTTAAATAGTAATTTATAGAGGCTTGTTTGTCATTTTCATCCAAAACAACTTTTTTTTTATACAATATAATCCTTCACTTTTGGGACTTTTTGCCATTTTCATCTAAAAATCTAATTTGCTTTATTTTTTCTATCAAATATTTGGATGAAAATGACAAAAAATCCCAAATCTCATGGACGATTTTGGCAAAAAAAGTCAGACGTTTGGATGAAAATGACAAAAAATCCCAAAAGTGAAGGAATATATGGTACAAAAAAGTTGTTTTGGATAAAAAATGACAAGCATGCCTAAACCTCAGGGACGATTTTTACTCTTATTTATATTTAATAAATGTTTAAATAACTTCAATAAAATAGATTTGAACCGGTTAAATGTTTAAATAACTTCAATAAAATAGATTTAAACCGGTTAAATATCTCATAACTTTCGTCCTAAACAAAGGCAATAAGCCATTTAGAAACAACCCTTTTAAAACTATCACGTGAGCCTCACCAAACATTCAAATGGGTGGTTTAGCCTTTTAAGTTTAACTCAAAAATTAAATTTCAAAAACATGAATTTAAAAAAATGGTTATTATTCTTTTAATGAATAATAAAGTTAGTAATTTTAGATTTTTATGAAATATTATAATTGTTAGACTATCTCTAATGGGCCCTTGGAGATTTAATGAATAATAAAGTTAGTAATTTTAGATTTTTATGAAATATTATAATTGTTAGACTATCTCCAATGGGTCCTTGGAGATCATACCCTTGGATGCCCTTAGAGATTCTTATCATTGGAGTTCATCCATCATAGCATGCCCTTAGACCATGGGGTATGGTGGGGCGTGGGTTTGGGGCATGGGTTGACACGTGGAGTTCGAGCCCCTCCGCTGGTGAGTGACGTGTCCGTGGGGTATGGCGGGGCGTGGCTAGCCCGGCGTGGCTTGGCCATGTGTATTAAAATAAAAAAAGGGTCCGCTATGCCCTAGCCAACAAGCCAATAAGAGCCGGCCACATAGGATCGCTAGCATGCCCCACGTCTGGCCTTAAACTCCCGCCCAAGGGGCCACGCCCAAACCCAAGCCCACCCGGGGTGTTGACTTGGGCGTTTCTCTCCAACCCACGCCCCAACCCTCGCCCCATACCCCATAGTCTTAGGTGAGATGCCCTTCCACAAGGGCATGTGTCTGCCTCGGTCTATGCGATAAGGTGGGCCCAAAGTAAGAAAAAGAAATGTTTTATTTAAATATTGTGTGTAATGAATAGGTGATAAGGTGGAAATTAAGAAGGGTAAGGATATTTATAGGGTTGAAGATGAAATTGAGGTTTTTAAAGATTTGTAAGGATATTACGTGGCAGATGATGTGGCAGCTAAGGACGCATTTAGCATTGATAGTAATAGAAAACAGGATCGCATTTGTTGAAGATGTGATGGGTGAGAAAGTGGTGCTAGCGTGTGATTGATTGGTTGTAAGAGGGAGTTATGACCTTCCCCACCAAAACCTTATCATGTGAACAGACACTACTTTTGTCTCCCTCTTATTCCGTTCTTATCAGGGTAAGGTTGGTACTTGCTACCCTCACCCATAAGTACGGCCTTTCCACTTTTTGATATCCTAACTAAATAATAATTATTAATGAAAAAAACAAGTCATTTTATTGGATTTATTTCTACGTATACAAGAAAACAATTACGTCTACAGCCATAACAAACATGAATATTTGGTTACCCATCATGTTTCATTCCCATAAATTAATATAGTATTAAGAGTAAATTGCTAAAATCGTCCCTGAGGTTTCAGCCTTTTTGTCAGTTTCACCCAAAATGATTTTTTGTGCCATATTGCTTTTCACTTTTGCCAATTTTTGCTATTTTCATCTAAACGTCTAACTGGTTTAGAAAATGCCGTTAACAAGGGGTAATTTTGAAATTTCACATTTTTAAGAATAAAATAAATCAAGGTTTTTAGTATGTTTTGTAAACAAGCAACCGTAGGGACCAAACGTGCAAAAATCACTAAACTTTCAAATCAAACCAAACTCCCCCTTCGTCATTTTGGCTTCCTTCTCCGGCTAGTCCGGCGTAAATTCCGGTCACTCTGGAACACCCCAAACTCCGATCTTTTGATCCGTTTTCTACGATAAAAGCTTATCACCACATAATACAAATTCGATGCCACCAAAATTATCCCACCGCCATTCCGACTTACTTCTCCGGTGGCGTGCTTAGATAGTAACAATTAAATTGACACAAAACACAGTCGGGTTTTAAGGATAAAAACACTAATACTAACTACACACGTTTTAGGCAAACGTACCTATCGGTATATAGTATAGCCTAGGTACGTATCAAAGTATCAATCCTTGGACAATAAGATCTGGTAACTTATTTCTTTTGTAATATTTAGCCTATGTCACTTTTAAGAAGTTTAGAACATGATACTCGTTCAAACTAACAATATCATATGTGAAAGACGTATCCTTTTTAGTGGTGTAGTATCGACAAGTGTGACAATTGTATCATAAACTGGCAAAATTATAACAATGAGAAATAAACTTCTATGGGATCTAGTTTTTTTACTTGTATCTCATTAGCTTGCTAGTGCATGTCACTAAACTATTAAGAAGAGAATAACTATTGAGTCTATTGGTAGCCATTCTCAACTTTGTATACACCAATAACTTTTACGTTAACATGTTCAATATAAAATGTTTATAGTGTCTACTTAGAAAAGTAGTTTTTTTAATAACTAACACACCCTTCTAAATTCTACTCTTAAATATGTATATTTTTTTATCTATCATGAGACTAGAACCCCTAACCTCTTTGGATGGATACCTTTTCCTCAAACGCCACTTAGGTTATGGCCTAGTGGTCAAGAAGAATTATCTCTTATGGAGAGACCAAGATTCAATCATTGGGAGGAGTAAGTATTTAAGGGGAAAACTTAGCCGTTAAAAAAAAACATTTTCCTCAAACATTGAATAAGCTAGAATACAAGCCGTTTGGTGCTTAGGGAAAGGTAATTACAACCAAGTTAGCTTAAAGATACAAATAACTAATATTTAGCTTAAACTATAAATGATTCCAGTACAATCTTTTTTTTTTTGAACGGCAAATTAAGATCACTGACGGACCACTATAGTATCATCGTGCCACCAGTAGAACCACCCGATCATATCCATCTCCACTAGGTTGTAATGCCTATACACAAATTCAGGAGGAAACTCATTAAATCTGGGAAAAACCCCATTTTGTGAGAATCGAACCCAGGACCTAATGGTCCCAAAGTCTTATCCCACCTTTGTTATAACGTAAGCATTTAAAATTGTCTTCATGTATGCGTACATCATGATTATAAGGAAATTTATATATAAAAAAAAACCTTATTTGATCTTATCTTATACTAATTAAAATTGTTGATAATTTTATATAAGGTTACCATATAATAGGAAGTATGTTTGAGGTAAAAAAAATATGAAGTAATCTTGACCATCCATTAAGTAATAAGGAGTTTAAATTAAAGGGTTGAATTAATCAAAATGGGAGGCGCCTAAGTTTTAGTAAAAGGTATTTCTAGTTCATCCAAGTCAATAGTTTATTTCTTCTCCAATTCCTCACCATTTTTAAAACATTAATAACTTTTTCATATGACATTATTTTTTATAAAAAATGCACATAAAAACACGAGCGTTTTTTATTTTTAAAACGAGTACACTATTGTTATACTTTTGAAAAAAATTCGATAACCTAGATGTGTAAAACGCAATAGACTAAAAACACAAAAATGTGTTTTTCTAAAACGCAATGGGTTAAGAACACAATAACGTGTTTTCTCTAAAAGGCAATGGACCAAAAAAAGGTTTTTATTTTTATTTTTTTTATGGACGTTGTGGTTTATAGCAAGTTTCGCCTTTGGGTACTAACTTATTTTTTTAACATGTTTAGGTCTTATGATTTCAATTTTGTAACAAGTTTGGGTATTAACGGCAAATCCAGTTAACCTTTTTGTTAAATTAAGATAAAATGACTAATATACCCTTATAAACATAAAGGGCCATTTTATGTAATATACTATATTTCAACCCTCACCACCTCTCTCACACCACCATGAATACATACATATTTTCTTTCTCTATCTCCTGCATACTCACACTCTTCATCCCCATTACATCATTATTAACCTTCGACGGCTAAAGTATAGTATATTGTTGGAAAATTAGAATAATGTGAATGGAAATGAATTTAGTGATAATTGATGGACTCTTCATGGTGACAAACTTTTGAGTAGAGCTTTTATGTCACCTGATTAGCTTTTATTAGAGTTTTTATGTCTCTAATAAATCACCAATTAAGTGAAACTTTTATTAGAGTTTTATGTCTCTAATAAATCACCAATTAAGAGTAACTCTTCACTACCCACATCTCTTGTTAAAATGGTAGGCTATGTGCCTTATTGGGATGATGAGAAAACTACAAGGAAAAAAAATATGCATGGAGAATTCTTGGAGAAGTGATGAAGACTTGAAGACCCATGTGTTGGGTACTTAGAGAGATATGTTTTCTCTATTCAATTTCATCACCTTTCATATCATTATTTTCCACAAGTTCTAACACTATAATTTTATCCGGTGTAACCTCGAGCGCGTGGCCATTTCCGACAGTACATACTGCTTCGGCTGTTGTACCCTGAGAAAAAGACGCGTCATCTTTAATAGAGGCGCGAAATCTGTTTTAAGGGAAACGTGTTGAACACGTGCCTCAGCCACAACCGTCAGCATCAGTTTGTTCATTTTTGCAGCCAAGAAAGATCGCACAAGGAGACGCGGTTCAAATTCTCGTAGCAGAAATTGTACAAGAATACGCTTCTCAAACTCTTGTCAAAGACAACGATTTGAATCGATTTATTTAAATATGTTGTATTTCATATTTAATTTTGTATGGATTTGTACACGGTACGGGTACTACATGTAACACCCCGAAAACGGGTTTGATAATTAACCCACGTTAATACTAAAAGACGGGTAAAGTACCGCTAGTAGTAAAAATAACCCGGTAAATATTTAGGATTTAATAAGAAATCCTAATATTAAATACAAGCGAAACAAAGTTTTAAGGAATTGAGTTTATAAGAGCCCGAGTTAACGGGACTTAAAATACTACGGATTATAACTCCCGGAACCCACCAAGTAACTAGGAGTATTAACCTAGTTAGATAATGTCTTGATATTTATAGAACAAATATGGTTAAGATATCCTTTAAATAACTTGTGTAAAGTTGAGGGACTAAACATGGACAAAGGAATTATAGTTTTTAATTAAATCAACTATTAAAAACATAAAACACACATACGTGTGTGTGTTTCCTGCGAATTCAACCAGAGCCAAGAAAGACTCTCACGCTTCAACCCTAAACTTTAGAAATTCATCAAATTGAAAGGGCAAATCAAGCCCAAATCGAAATCCAAGCACAAATTAGTGATCACCTTAGTAAAGGGATCATAAGGTATGTAAAATTTTACTATTTGGTTCCATCTCAAATTCTGGATGAACACATAAGATTCGAAATTTGTGCTTGCATGATTGTTGTTTTGATGAAATTGGAATGAAATCATGTCTAGGAGGTAACCCTAGCCATTAGCTTGTTGAATGTTGCTCATCATGATGAAGTTCATAATCACCAATATGGGTGTTTAGTGGGTTTTGTAGAAATATGTTAAACACTAGGATTTTGATTGTCACTCTAGTGTATTTTAATCTCTATGAAGTAAGTCTAGGTGTTGTTATGCATGCTAGACATAAGAACTTGTGAATTATGTTAAAACTTGGGTAAATAACTAGTCATGAAAAATTGATTGTTGATTTTATAGAATATGCCCACAAGGTGTTTGTTAAAATGCCTAAGTGAATGTTTATATGTTGAAAGTACGAATCAAGCGCGTAATTGCCTTAATTGATTAATTACGTGAAATATGGGTTAAAACGGGTTCTAATCATAATGTTGATTTGACTTAATTGTGTAAACCAAGTGATCAATAAGTAGTTAACTTTTGATAAGTTAAGTTAACTAATCATGAAGTCGAATAGTAGCTTCGGCATAGTAAGTAAGCGAGGTGGAATAGTCGTGATTTTTATGACTAATTTGACCGCCTTGTAAATGATTGAAAATAGTTTGACGCCTAACGAGCTAGGTGGAGGCTTGGGAAAGGAAGCGGGTCAAACGAATCAAGAATGAAGGGAAAAGCATAATTCGGATGCAAAGTAAGTATAGCTTACACTAGTCTTACATTTCAGAATATTCTCTTATCGTATTAGTTATGAATAAGTTAAATACAAAATCGAGGTAAGATGTTCCGGCGTGTAGACGTACGGAACAAGATAGTCGAGCATAATTAGAAGCCATGTTGATGGTTTAAAAAGAAGTAAATCGATAATTCGGTCATATTGTGTCAAAGGTAATAAACGGTTTATAAGTTAAAAATGACCGTACGGTGTTAAACGGAACGAGTCATGCAGAGGAGATGATAATGAATATCATCTCGCAAAGATAAATGGTCAATTCGGCCAAACGGGTCAAAAGGTGTAGACAACACCTTTTGACTATATAGACTAATGATTCTTTTGTCGAGTTATATGCTTACAGGAATAGATATCCAACGGACATTCGTATCGTCCTTAATTAGCGAATATAAAGCAAGGTATTAAAATCGGGTCTAATTGTTGATTCGATCCAGGTACGCATATTTATGATGAATGTAAAAATGCTAATTTGGTCGAATAATTGGTGATAGCCCTTCATTGTAAAAGAAGGACCAAAATCGACCAAAACGCCCTTGTAGGCTAAATTGAACAAACAACTCTTAGAGGTTGTTTGGAAAGGAGTCTTATGATTAAACAAAAGTTTAGAACGAGTATGGGTAGTGAAAGATATAATTCTTGGGCCAAAAGACTCCATACGAGTCTTTGCCGTAAAATGATATTTCAAGAGGTATAAATTCGGAACACATAGATATCTACTTTAAATCCAACACACATTTAGTTGTGATGGAAGAGTACTAGATAAGAGATATAGGTTACAACGCTAGATTAGAATGAAAGCGAAATTGAGCTTAAAAGTGCTTAAAATATCATTAACGGGTCAAAATAAGCATACTAGTGAAAACGGGTTTAATTTGTGTAATAAACCTATGATTAGAACCTAATATGGTATATCATAATTATTTGATGAAGTGTATGAAATATAGGAATCAAATAAATACGTTTATTTGATAAAATGCATAACCAGGTCAAAATTTGGTATAAAGGGTAATAAACCGAAGACTTAGAAGTCTTAAATTTTGTTAAGCCGAATGTCGGATTTTAACTCCATTTGATGGAGAATCAAATTACAAATATGTAGGAAGAAACGGTAGGTCAAACGGTTGAGCGGTTTGAAAGATACGAAAGATTTCGTGTCAAATTACGACAAAATAGAGAAGTTGGATGCAGTGTCCACCATAATTTACGGTTCCACCGTAAATTACGGTGGAGTTGATTTGGTTACGGTGCTAATTGTCTGTTGTACGGTAGAAGAATGGAAACCCAGGGGCCACCGTAATTTACGGTCCCACCGTAAATTACGGTGGAGAATTTTTTTTTATATATTTTGTTTTTCATTTGATAATCAATTGTTTTCCCGCACCTCGTTCGGACATGAATTAAACCTCGTATGACTAAAGAATTTCATGTTTATGAAATGTAGGTACACTTTGGGATGCCGGAAGACGATCAAGCTCAGCGAAGAACCGAACACGATAAAAATACACGCTTCCGCACTTTGCCACGTTGTAAACTTTAATCAACGAATTTGATCACGCTATATAGAATAACTTATGATTTGTAAAAGTTTTAATAAACCCGTATTTTTATAATATGTGTAGTCTTAACTACACATCTAATTGTTGGTATTTGCATGTAAAATCGTTAAATAGAAACTAGGGTGTTACAAGTTGGTATCAGAGCACTGGTTTAAGAGATTCAAGTATGGTGGGGAGAACCACGCTTGGACTTAAACCTTACGCTCTTGATAAAGAATAGTGTTCGGTTCGAGGCTTGATCGCAAATCCGGTACGTACGTGTATGTTAACAGTTTAGCATGCTAAAGTGTTGTAACCAACACATAGGGTTATCATGTGATACACGTTACCCCAATTATAATGATTGATATAGTTGACGAAAATACGCGCGTTGACGCGTATAGTAGAAAAAGCCTTGTATTATAATACGGGCGATTATTGAAGTTGACGTTACTAACTTTTGTGAATGCTTTAATTGAAGGACACTCGCGTTTGAAGACGACGAGAGTCAAATGAATTGTGGATATGATGATGGAACGGTCCGAAGTATGACAAGAGGAGCATGCTCACCGAGGACTAAATCGCGTAACGACCGCGAACAAGGTTAATGGCAAGGAACGCCCGTCGGGGCAAACATTACAAGGTGCACATTTTAAATAATCGCACAATTAGCAATATGCAACAAACACGTAGAGAATGATCGTTGCATGGGTAAATTAGAAACTTGGAAAGCCTGAACAGAAATACATATCCAGGATATAATTTCCAAGAAAACTGAATAGAGGCGTTACTTACATAGGGCGTGATGTGAAAACTATAAAAAGGTCGTGTACGTCATGTGTTAAATCGCTTACTCTGGCCAAGTAAGTAGTGGCATATGATACCACGAGTTTCTTATAGCGGACACATTTACATCCGATGTAGTAAGGGCGGAGTAAATGGGACTAATTAAAAAGTACCCAAATGAATTAGATAAGCAAAATATTTGATAATAATGTAAACGCACAACCGAGTGACTGAAGCGTATTACATCAGGATAATGAGCCCGAGCGAAGGGACAAAGAAGCATGTAAAATGATTTAGACAAGTATTGGGAGGGAGTGTACTTACACTCGAACCCATAAAACGCAAGCAAGAAAAATGATTTAGACAAGTATTGGGAGGGAGTGTACTTACACTCGAACCCATAAAACGCAAGCAAGTAAAATGATTTAGACAAGTATTGGGAGGGAGTGTACTTACACTCGAACCCATAAAACGCAAGCAAGAAAAATGATTTAGACAAGTATTGGGAGGGAGTGTACTTACACTCGAACCCATAAAACGCAAGCAAGTAAAAATGATTTAGACAAGCAATGGGAGGGAGTGTACTTGCACTCGAACCCGGAAAATGCAAATATGTCCCTAAACAAGTCGTTTTTGTAAAACGTCAAACTTAAAGACAAAGTCGGAATACAAAAATGAAGCGAGGTCTTAAAGCATACCGGGAGGGTTGCAATAATAACGATTTCGGTAAAAACACCCGGTGGATGGGTAAGAATTAAACACATGCGTAAACCATGAGACGTGAACGCAGGTTGAAAAATCAAAGTAACTTGGATTACGAGTTATGACTATAAAATCTCGTATATAGAAATTTGGAGTAAATATGTTCAACTATTCGAAGTCGAATGGGTTGAATAAAGAATAAAGTTGATTGTTTATAAGTAATGGATTTCACATTAATAGGTTAAACATGTTGAATACAATATAACGCCGAATGGCACAAATGAGCACTAGACAGACAAAGGCAGCGTTAAATGCAAGAAAATAATGAGCCCGGTAATGGGACATAACCAAATGAGAATAAATTATGGGCTGTCAATATCCTGGTATGGATAATTGACAAAAGTTAAAGAGAAGATCCTAAAACTAAAACTTCGGTTTTAGTAAGAAATAATGTTTTTACAAACATAAATTCTGATAGGAATTTAAATAGTAGGCATGAAAGATACAAGTCTTGACACCGATAGGCGCAAAACGATATATTCGAAAAGTGATATTCTCGAAAATGAAATTTGATATAAATTAAACATGACGTAACACAATCACGGTCAAGAAATGTAATGTGAAATAGAATCACATTATAACCAAGCAAGCGGTAAAAAGTAAATGGACTAATAAGTCTAATTAGTGAGACTCGTCAAGGTCATTTAAATAAATTTGGTTTGCTTGTAAATGGTAGGTTCGGTATGACTGAACCGAATAAATAAATCTGAAAACAAAAGAAAGTATTGCTAAAAGTGAAAGATTTCACTAAAAGACCTTTAAACGGGTCAAAGTAACAGATTCATAAGGAATTCGATGGTATATGAAAGCGATGGATATCGCTAAGTTAACTAAACTAGTGGAAATAACGAGACTACGTTATTTCGAAGTTACATTATGTCATATGAGATACGTAGAGGTTCTGTAACCAAAAAGACATTACCATAATTTTTCTGGTAATGCTAACGATTGGTTAAAGTATGAGTAATGCTTAAGAGATTACTCAAGTCAAACGCATTGAGTTTAGAAATTCAATGAACTAGGTAAGCAAGGTTTCGAGGACGAAACCTCTTTAAGGGGGGTAGACTTGTAACACCCCGAAAACGGGTTTGATAATTAACCCACGTTAATACTAAAAGACGGGTAAAGTACCGCTAGTAGTAAAAATAACCCGGTAAATATTTAGGATTTAATAAGAAATCCTAATATTAAATACAAGCGAAACAAAGTTTTAAGGAATTGAGTTTATAAGAGCCCGAGTTAACGGGACTTAAAATACTACGGATTATAACTCCCGGAACCCACCAAGTAACTAGGAGTATTAACCTAGTTAGATAATGTCTTGATATTTATAGAACAAATATGGTTAAGATATCCTTTAAATAACTTGTGTAAAGTTGAGGGACTAAACATGGACAAAGGAATTATAGTTTTTAATTAAATCAACTATTAAAAACATAAAACACACATACGTGTGTGTGTTTCCTGCGAATTCAACCAGAGCCAAGAAAGGCTCTCATGCTTCAACCCTAAACTTCAGAAATTCATCAAATTGAAAGGGCAAATCAAGCCCAAATCGAAATCCAAGCACAAATTAGTGATCACCTTAGTAAAGGGATCATAAGGTATGTAAAATTTTACTATTTGGTTCCATCTCAAATTCTGGATGAACACATAAGATTCGAAATTTGTGCTTGCATGATTGTTGTTTTGATGAAATTGGAATGAAATCATGTCTAGGAGGTAACCCTAGCCATTAGCTTGTTGAATGTTGCTCATCATGATGAAGTTCATAATCACCAATATGGGTGTTTAGTGGGTTTTGTAGAAATATGTTAAACACTAGGATTTTGATTGTCACTCTAGTGTATTTTGATCTCTATGAAGTAAGTCTAGGTGTTGTTATGCATGCTAGACATAAGAACTTGTGAATTATGTTAAAACTTGGGTAAATAACTAGTCATGAAAAATTGATTGTTGATTTTATAGAATATGCCCACAAGGTGTTTGTTAAAATGCCTAAGTGAATGTTTATATGTTGAAAGTACGAATCAAGCGCGTAATTGCCTTAATTGATTAATTACGTGAAATATGGGTTAAAACGGGTTCTAATCATAATGTTGATTTGACTTAATTGTGTAAACCAAGTGATCAATAAGTAGTTAACTTTTGATAAGTTAAGTTAACTAATCATGAAGTCGAATAGTAGCTTCGGCATAGTAAGTAAGCGAGGTGGAATAGTCGTGATTTTTATGACTAATTTGACCGCCTTGTAAATGATTGAAAATAGTCGGACGCCTAACGAGCTAGGTGGAGGCTTGGGAAAGGAAGCGGGTCAAACGAATCAAGAATGAAGGGAAAAGCATAATTCGGATGCAAAGTAAGTATAGCTTACACTAGTCTTACATTTCAGAATATTCTCTTATCGTATTAGTTATGAATAAGTTAAATACAAAATCGAGGTAAGATGTTCCGGCGTGTAGACGTACGGAACAAGATAGTCGAGCATAATTAGAAGCCATGTTGATGGTTTAAAAAGAAGTAAATCGATAATTCGGTCATATTGTGTCAAAGGTAATAAACGGTTTATAAGTTAAAAATGACCGTACGGTGTTAAACGGAACGAGTCATGCAGAGGAGATGATAATGAATATCATCTCGCAAAGATAAATGGTCAATTCGGCCAAACGGGTCAAAAGGTGTAGACAACACCTTTTGACTATATAGACTAATGATTCTTTTGTCGAGTTATATGCTTACAGGAATAGATATCCAACGGACATTCGTATCGTCCTTAATTAGCGAATATAAAGCAAGGTATTAAAATCGGGTCTAATTGTTGATTCGATCCAGGTACGCATATTTATGATGAATGTAAAAATGCTAATTTGGTCGAATAATTGGTGATAGCCCTTCATTGTAAAAGAAGGACCAAAATCGACCAAAACGCCCTTGTAGGCTAAATTGAACAAACAACTCTTAGAGGTTGTTTGGAAAGGAGTCTTATGATTAAACAAAAGTTTAGAACGAGTATGGGTAGTGAAAGATATAATTCTTGGGCCAAAAGACTCCATACGAGTCTTTGCCGTAAAATGATATTTCAAGAGGTATAAATTCGGAACACATAGATATCTACTTTAAATCCAACACACATTTAGTTGTGATGGAAGAGTACTAGATAAGAGATATAGGTTACAACGCTAGATTAGAATGAAAGCGAAATTGAGCTTAAAAGTGCTTAAAATATCATTAACGGGTCAAAATAAGCATACTAGTGAAAACGGGTTTAATTTGTGTAATAAACCTATGATTAGAACCTAATATGGTATATCATAATTATTTGATGAAGTGTATGAAATATAGGAATCAAATAAATACGTTTATTTGATAAAATGCATAACCGGGTCAAAATTTGGTATAAAGGGTAATAAACCGAAGACTTAGAAGTCTTAAATTTTGTTAAGCCGAATGTCGGATTTTAACTCCATTTGATGGAGAATCAAATTACAAATATGTAGGAAGAAACGGTAGGTCAAACGGTTGAGCGGTTTGAAAGATACGAAAGATTTCGTGTCAAATTACGACAAAATAGAGAAGTTGGATGCAGTGTCCACCGTAATTTACGGTTCCACCGTAAATTACGGTGGAGTTGATTTGGTTACGGTGCTAATTGTCTGTTGTACGGTAGAAGAATGGAAACCCAGGGGCCACCGTAATTTACGGTCCCACCGTAAATTACGGTGGAGAATTTTTTTTTATATATTTTGTTTTTCATTTGATAATCAATTGTTTTCCCGCACCTCGTTCGGACATGAATTAAACCTCGTATGACTAAAGAATTTCATGTTTATGAAATGTAGGTACACTTTGGGATGCCGGAAGACGATCAAGCTCAGCGAAGAACCGAACACGATAAAAATACACGCTTCCGCACTTTGCCACGTTGTAAACTTTAATCAACGAATTTGATCACGCTATATAGAATAACTTATGATTTGTAAAAGTTTTAATAAACCCGTATTTTTATAATATGTGTAGTCTTAACTACACATCTAATTGTTGGTATTTGCATGTAAAATCGTTAAATAGAAACTAGGGTGTTACAAGTTGGTATCAGAGCACTGGTTTAAGAGATTCAAGTATGGTGGGGAGAACCACGCTTGGACTTAAACCTTACGCTCTTGATAAAGAATAGTGTTCGGTTCGAGGCTTGATCGCAAATCCGGTACGTACGTGTATGTTAACAGTTTAGCATGCTAAAGTGTTGTAACCAACACATAGGGTTATCATGTGATACACGTTACCCCAATTATAATGATTGATATAGTTGACGAAAATACGCGCGTTGACGCGTATAGTAGAAAAAGCCTTGTATTATAATACGGGCGATTATTGAAGTTGACGTTACTAACTTTTGTGAATGCTTTAATTGAAGGACACTCGCGTTTGAAGACGACGAGAGTCAAATGAATTGTGGATATGATGATGGAACGGTCCGAAGTATGACAAGAGGAGCATGCTCACCGAGGACTAAATCGCGTAACGACCGCGAACAAGGTTAATGGCAAGGAACGCCCGTCGGGGCAAACATTACAAGGTGCACATTTTAAATAATCGCACAATTAGCAATATGCAACAAACACGTAGAGAATGATCGTTGCATGGGTAAATTAGAAACTTGGAAAGCCTGAACAGAAATACATATCCAGGATATAATTTCCAAGAAAACTGAATAGAGGCGTTACTTACATAGGGCGTGATGTGAAAACTATAAAAAGGTCGTGTACGTCATGTGTTAAATCGCTTACTCTGGCCAAGTAAGTAGTGGCATATGATACCACGAGTTTCTTATAGCGGACACATTTACATCCGATGTAGTAAGGGCGGAGTAAATGGGACTAATTAAAAAGTACCCAAATGAATTAGATAAGCAAAATATTTGATAATAATGTAAACGCACAACCGAGTGACTGAAGCGTATTACATCAGGATAATGAGCCCGAGCGAAGGGACAAAGAAGCATGTAAAATGATTTAGACAAGTATTGGGAGGGAGTGTACTTATACTCGAACCCATAAAACGCAAGCAAGAAAAATGATTTAGACAAGTATTGGGAGGGAGTGTACTTACACTCGAACCCATAAAACGCAAGCAAGTAAAATGATTTAGACAAGTATTGGGAGGGAGTGTACTTACACTCGAACCCATAAAACGCAAGCAAGAAAAATGATTTAGACAAGTATTGGGAGGGAGTGTACTTACACTCGAACCCATAAAACGCAAGCAAGTAAAAATGATTTAGACAAGCAATGGGAGGGAGTGTACTTGCACTCGAACCCGGAAAATGCAAATATGTCCCTAAACAAGTCGTTTTTGTAAAACGTCAAACTTAAAGACAAAGTCGGAATACAAAAATGAAGCGAGGTCTTAAAGCATACCGGGAGGGTTGCAATAATAACGATTTCGGTAAAAACACCCGGTGGATGGGTAAGAATTAAACACATGCGTAAACCATGAGACGTGAACGCAGGTTGAAAAATCAAAGTAACTTGGATTACGAGTTATGACTATAAAATCTCGTATATAGAAATTTGGAGTAAATATGTTCAACTATTCGAAGTCGAATGGGTTGAATAAAGAATAAAGTTGATTGTTTATAAGTAATGGATTTCACATTAATAGGTTAAACATGTTGAATACAATATAACGCCGAATGGCACAAATGAGCACTAGACAGACAAAGGCAGCGTTAAATGCAAGAAAATAATGAGCCCGGTAATGGGACATAACCAAATGAGAATAAATTATGGGCTGTCAATATCCTGGTATGGATAATTGACAAAAGTTAAAGAGAAGATCCTAAAACTAAAACTTCGGTTTTAGTAAGAAATAATGTTTTTACAAACATAAATTCTGATAGGAATTTAAATAGTAGGCATGAAAGATACAAGTCTTGACACCGATAGGCGCAAAACGATATATTCGAAAAGTGATATTCTCGAAAATGAAATTTGATATAAATTAAACATGACGTAACACAATCACGGTCAAGAAATGTAATGTGAAATAGAATCACATTATAACCAAGCAAGCGGTAAAAAGTAAATGGACTAATAAGTCTAATTAGTGAGACTCGTCAAGGTCATTTAAATAAATTTGGTTTGCTTGTAAATGGTAGGTTCGGTATGACTGAACCGAATAAATAAATCTGAAAACAAAAGAAAGTATTGCTAAAAGTGAAAGATTTCACTAAAAGACCTTTAAACGGGTCAAAGTAACAGATTCATAAGGAATTCGATGGTATATGAAAGCGATGGATATCGCTAAGTTAACTAAACTAGTGGAAATAACGAGACTACGTTATTTCGAAGTTACATTATGTCATATGAGATACGTAGAGGTTCTGTAACCAAAAAGACATTACCATAATTTTTCTGGTAATGCTAACGATTGGTTAAAGTATGAGTAATGCTTAAGAGATTACTCAAGTCAAACGCATTGAGTTTAGAAATTCAATGAACTAGGTAAGCAAGGTTTCGAGGACGAAACCTCTTTAAGGGGGGTAGACTTGTAACACCCCGAAAACGGGTTTGATAATTAACCCACGTTAATACTAAAAGACGGGTAAAGTACCGCTAGTAGTAAAAATAACCCGGTAAATATTTAGGATTTAATAAGAAATCCTAATATTAAATACAAGCGAAACAAAGTTTTAAGGAATTGAGTTTATAAGAGCCCGAGTTAACGGGACTTAAAATACTACGGATTATAACTCCCGGAACCCACCAAGTAACTAGGAGTATTAACCTAGTTAGAAAATGTCTTGATATTTATAGAACAAATATGGTTAAGATATCCTTTAAATAACTTGTGTAAAGTTGAGGGACTAAACATGGACAAAGGAATTATAGTTTTTAATTAAATCAACTATTAAAAACATAAAACACACATACGTGTGTGTGTTTCCTGCGAATTCAACCAGAGCCAAGAAAGGCTCTCATGCTTCAACCCTAAACTTCAGAAATTCATCAAATTGAAAGGGCAAATCAAGCCCAAATCGAAATCCAAGCACAAATTAGTGATCACCTTAGTAAAGGGATCATAAGGTATGTAAAATTTTACTATTTGGTTCCATCTCAAATTCTGGATGAACACATAAGATTCGAAATTTGTGCTTGCATGATTGTTGTTTTGATGAAATTGGAATGAAATCATGTCTAGGAGGTAACCCTAGCCATTAGCTTGTTGAATGTTGCTCATCATGATGAAGTTCATAATCACCAATATGGGTGTTTAGTGGGTTTTGTAGAAATATGTTAAACACTAGGATTTTGATTGTCACTCTAGTGTATTTTGATCTCTATGAAGTAAGTCTAGGTGTTGTTATGCATGCTAGACATAAGAACTTGTGAATTATGTTAAAACTTGGGTAAATAACTAGTCATGAAAAATTGATTGTTGATTTTATAGAATATGCCCACAAGGTGTTTGTTAAAATGCCTAAGTGAATGTTTATATGTTGAAAGTACGAATCAAGCGCGTAATTGCCTTAATTGATTAATTACGTGAAATATGGGTTAAAACGGGTTCTAATCATAATGTTGATTTGACTTAATTGTGTAAACCAAGTGATCAATAAGTAGTTAACTTTTGATAAGTTAAGTTAACTAATCATGAAGTCGAATAGTAGCTTCGGCATAGTAAGTAAGCGAGGTGGAATAGTCGTGATTTTTATGACTAATTTGACCACCTTGTAAATGATTGAAAATAGTTTGACGCCTAACGAGCTAGGTGGAGGCTTGGGAAAGGAAGCGGGTCAAACGAATCAAGAATGAAGGGAAAAGCATAATTCGGATGCAAAGTAAGTATAGCTTACACTAGTCTTACATTTCAGAATATTCTCTTATCGTATTAGTTATGAATAAGTTAAATACAAAATCAAGGTAAGATGTTCCGGCGTGTAGACGTACGGAACAAGATAGTCGAGCATAATTAGAAGCCATGTTGATGGTTTAAAAAGAAGTAAATCGATAATTCGGTCATATTGTGTCAAAGGTAATAAACGGTTTATAAGTTAAAAATGACCGTACGGTGTTAAACGGAACGAGTCATGCAGAGGAGATGATAATGAATATCATCTCGCAAAGATAAATGGTCAATTCGGCCAAACGGGTCAAAAGGTGTAGACAACACCTTTTGACTATATAGACTAATGATTCTTTTGTCGAGTTATATGCTTACAGGAATAGATATCCAACGGACATTCGTATCGTCCTTAATTAGCGAATATAAAGCAAGGTATTAAAATCGGGTCTAATTGTTGATTCGAGCCAGGTACGCATATTTATGATGAATGTAAAAATGCTAATTTGGTCGAATAATTGGTGATAGCCCTTCATTGTAAAAGAAGGACCAAAATCGACCAAAACGCCCTTGTAGGCTAAATTGAACAAACAACTCTTAGAGGTTGTTTGGAAAGGAGTCTTATGATTAAACAAAAGTTTAGAACGAGTATGGGTAGTGAAAGATATAATTCTTGGGCCAAAAGACTCCATACGAGTCTTTGCCGTAAAATGATATTTCAAGAGGTATAAATTCGGAACACATAGATATCTACTTTAAATCCAACACACATTTAGTTGTGATGGAAGAGTACTAGATAAGAGATATAGGTTACAACGCTAGATTAGAATGAAAGCGAAATTGAGCTTAAAAGTGCTTAAAATATCATTAACGGGTCAAAATAAGCATACTAGTGAAAACGGGTTTAATTTGTGTAATAAACCTATGATTAGAACCTAATATGGTATATCATAATTATTTGATGAAGTGTATGAAATATAGGAATCAAATAAATACGTTTATTTGATAAAATGTATAACCGGGTCAAAATTTGGTATAAAGGGTAATAAACCGAAGACTTAGAAGTCTTAAATTTTGTTAAGCCGAATGTCGGATTTTAACTCCATTTGATGGAGAATCAACTTACAAATATGTAGGAAGAAACGGTAGGTCAAACGGTTGAGCGGTTTGAAAGATACGAAAGATTTCGTGTCAAATTACGACAAAATAGAGAAGTTGGATGCAGTGTCCACCGTAATTTACGGTTCCACCGTAAATTACGGTGGAGTTGATTTGGTTACGGTGCTAATTGTCTGTTGTACGGTAGAAGAATGGAAACCCAGGGGCCACCGTAATTTACGGTCCCACCGTAAATTACGGTGGAGAATTTTTTTTTATATATTTTGTTTTTCATTTGATAATCAATTGTTTTCCCGGACCTCGTTCGGACATGAATTAAACCTCGTATGACTAAAGAATTTCATGTTTATGAAATGTAGGTACACTTTGGGATGCCGGAAGACGATCAAGCTCAGCGAAGAACCGAACACGATAAAAATACACGCTTCCGCACTTTGCCACGTTGTAAACTTTAATCAACGAATTTGATCACGCTATATAGAATAACTTATGATTTGTAAAAGTTTTAATAAACCCGTATTTTTATAATATGTGTAGTCTTAACTACACATCTAATTGTTGGTATTTGCATGTAAAATCGTTAAATAGAAACTAGGGTGTTACACTACAATTTCCCAAAAATCATGTAAAGAGAGTATCTTTACAATTTTATATTTATTTATATAATTTTTATTATAAAATTGTGACCCATGTCCTACATATATTACTTTGGAACGAGAAGCACCACGTGTAATCGTGATTAATATGGGACGGGTTTCGGTGTGACATTTGTGCATATCGGACAGTTTATATCGATTATTGATTGTTTCAAAGACAAAATCAACTTAAATTAAAGTATTATGCTCATAATCTCATAATATTCAAACATCAGTTGAAATTTACAACAAACAACAAGAAAAAGATGAAAAATAGTAACTTCAGAAGCTTCATTCCATCACAGCGCATCACATAGGATATCGCGCATAACTAGCGTCATCGTGTTATCTGTTAAAGGTGATTTAATAGTGTGTTATCAGACCTGGATCTGAGTTCTTATTGTGTTGAAATACGGTATTGTTTCAGATCTAAGATGATTTGAAAATGAGAGAAGATGATATTGTTAGTGGTTGTGTGTAGAAACAATTAAGATCTAGGTTATTCAATTCATGTGTTCGTGAAAAAGATGAGTTTTTAACAAATCTAGATTTGGTATTGTTGGCATTTTGAACTGAAAATAAAATTTGTTAATTGTGACATGTTATCTTTGAGAATTAGAGCTTGTTTTTGGGTGTATTGTAGAAAGTAATTCAAGAAAGTTTTTGTTATTGTGATTTTGGAAAAAACAAAAGTAGAAAAATATTAATAAGTTATGTCATCATGGTTTATCGTTGTAAAAAAAAAGTAGAAGATAATGGCAGATCTGAGTTAGGGGCTGTTTCTACTCAACAACAGGATGATACCGCCACCATCACCACCGTCGACGGCGGTTATTCCTGCTTTCCGGTGAGGTTTTACTGTCTGCGGTGTCCGTAGCGGAAGAAGCTTATGGCCGCTACATCTATCTGTTTTCTAAACCCTAGCTCTACTAGTGTGACGTCAGATGGTCCTGAACGGGTTATTAATGGTTTTTGTATCGATTTTGTTGTTGCTCATTGATTTGAAGTTGTTATTTTCGTTTTATGCTCATTGATTTGAAATTGTTATTTCCATTTTATGGAGGTGGAGGTGATGCTCGAGCCATGGTGGTGTGGTGGTGTTCTAGCCATGGTGTTTTTAGGGTTTTTTAATTAAAATAAAATCAGACATAAAATGACTATTATACTCTTCATTTAAATGAGGAAAAAGACAAAAAAAGGAATGGTTAGAAGAAATTTCTAACCCACTTTGCTATTTGGATGGAAATGATAACAAAAATGATACAAAAAGTTTCATTTTTGGATTGAAGCAACAAAAGTGATCTAAACTCAGGGACCATTACGACATTTTACTCTTTTATCCTAATCAAATACCCAAAAATAGAGTAAACTGCCATTTTGGTCCATGTGCTTTGGCCAGTTTTGCCACTTTAGTTCAAATCTCAAACTTATTACATCTGGGTCCCTGTGGTTTGCATTTTGTTGCCATTTTAGTCCAAAACTCAAAATATCTCATTTTTGACTGTTTTAAGGTCCCTTTTTTGTCCTGTAGTGCAGGGGTAGTTTGGTCATTTTAATTTATTCTTTTAATTAATTTATATTCATAGCTGTCTTTCTTGTTGTTGCACTTAAACCATTGATACCACTCCTAAGAATATCTCATTTTTGCTATAACCAGTCTTCTTCACTCTCTCTCTCCTCTCTCTCTCTCACACACACACACATCAACCATCGTTCCCCATCACAACCACCGCCGTGCACCACCACTGCCATCGCCATTCACCACCACAAGATAAGGAGGGGATTCCACCGGACCAGCAGAGGTTGATTTTCGCTGGGAAGCAGCTCGAGGATGGGTGTACTCTTGCGGATTACAACATTCAAAAGGGAGAACTCTTGCTGATTACAATATCCAGAAGGAGTCTACCCTGCATCTTGTGCTTCGTCTTCGTGGCGGGTATTATAAATTGTTCATGATGCTGATGATTTAGGATTTTAGGGTTTGATTGATATCTTCAATTTGGGATTTTTAGATCCAGTTATGTATTCTTACGATCTGAATTGCATAATCTAAGGAACTTTGATTTAATTCTGTTATGAAATTTATCTAGAGTTCTATTGTTGATGTTTACAATTTTGATTTGGACTTTAAAGTGTGACAGTTGAAATTGTTATGTTGAAGTTGAAAGCTTTGAGATCAAATTGATCTAGAAGTACTTGAATGAATTGTAACCTTGAATGGATAGTGCTTCTGGTCTGTGTGACTTTTAATAATTCAGTTGGATTGTAGAGTTTTAAGTTTTGGGGATGGTTTCCATTTTCGAACTCTTAGATTTGTTATCAAAATGTGAAGTTGATTATATTCATAGCTGTCTTTCTTGTTGTTGGCTGTTAAAGTCAGGTTTTGGGGCTATAGAGAGAGCGAGAAGAGAGAGAGAGGGAAGAGAGAGAGAAGAGAGAGAGAGAGGAGAGAGAGTGTGTGTGTGTGCAGTTCAGAGAAGAGAGAGAGAGCAGCGAATGATGAACTACTGGGTTTTTGGATGATGAATAATGAACATCTGGATTTTTGGATGATGAAGGGATTATTTATTTTAATTTAATTAATAATTTGTTATAATAATTCATAAATGACCATTTTGCCCCTGAAGATAAGGACAAAACAAGGGGGTTGAAATTGGGGATTCTTGTCAAATTTCACTTTTGGACTAAAATGGCAACAAAATGCAAACCACAGGGACCCAGATGTAATAAGTTTGAGATTTGGACTAAAATGGCAAAACTGGGCAAACCACAGGGACCAAAATGGCAGTTTACTCCCCAAAAATATGTCACATTACCCTTCCAAATTGTTTCAGGTTTGTTCATTGAATACGGGTCGTTTGCCATCTCCAACTAAAATGTGTTACATGGGGACCAAAAAGAGGAAGTGGGATACTTAAGGGGTCAAATGGGAATAAAGAAAAGATGAAATACATATATGTCAATTAGTCAAAGTGTTCGTACCATCCGGAAATTAAAAAAACGTACCTTCCTCACATATTTGCTCCACCGAATGGAACTCGTCTACGTTTCGATAGCGACTTTTATGTGTTTCCCAAAATAACCCCGTCAACTAAAGCGGTCGCTTTCTGTCCTTAAGCGTACGGCTGTTTCATTCCTTACAAAATGACATCCTTGCCCTTTGGTCAACCTCTTATAAAATAATATTGGGTTATTATTTGAATATTTTGGTTTCTATCATAGGATGCATTTTAGACATGATGTTTTAAATTCTTTTGACATGATATTATACAGAAAAACACCAAACGTAATAATTTAAAATACTCTAAAATGCATACTAGGCATGAAATCTAAAACACCACACGAAGAAAGGTAATCAGTGTGTTTTATATTTAATGTCTAGAATACATTTGATTGTGTTTTAAATTGTTATGTTTAGTGATTTTCTATATGCTATCATGCCAAAAGAATCTATACATCATGCCTAAAATTTAAAATACAATGCCTATATAGACTTCTCACACTTTGTAAGAAAAATGTTATTTATAGACTAACCCTACCCTAAGGGTGTTCAAGATCGTATTATCCGCTTTTCGGATATCCGAAAATTTCGGATAACAATATTGATATCTGAAATATTGGATTCAGGTTCGGATAACAAAGCGAATATCTAAATCTAAAAAAACAAAAAAAAAATCCCATTTCTGAGATCAAACTAAACCCTGTAAACCTGCAATAACATAGTATATATTATTATGTAAACATGCAATTTTGTAGAAATCCTAGTCTTTTTTTTTAATTGTATAGGTCTGATGCTGAATTCGTGTTAGATTGATAGGGATTTAGGGTAAAACTTAATGGGTTGGGTCATGGATGGGCCGTAAATGGGTAATATATATCTATAAAAATATTATTTTTTAAATTTTCAGTTTCGGATAATCCGAATATCTGAAATTTTTGGAAATTCACATCCGAATCCGAAACTTCGGATTATCCGATTTTCAGATAGCCGAAATTTCGGATACATGTTTTTAGATATTTCGAATTTGAATTTGGATTTTTTTTGAACACTTGCCTACTTTATATAGGCTTCTTACACTTTAACTTGCTGAGTTTTTAAATCACATATATTAAGACTATCTCCAACACTAGCTAGGTGAAAGGTGCTCGTGAGTCGTGGCCTATCCAAAAGAGAAAGGAGGAGAGGAGACATGCGAGGTGATGAGATGGAAACAAAGAAATCAATCCCAAAGAGTAATAATAGACTGAAACTGTAAAGAGGAAAGAGTGCGGGCGGCTATTTGTTGGAGAGTGGTCGGTCATCCCACGTAGACGAGGACAACCTCACCCATGAAGAGGGTGAGATTAAGATAAGAGTGAATTTCAAGGATTGTCATTTATCTTTATACCCATTTTCAGGCGTTGTCCTTTATGTTTAAAATTGATGAGTTTTGTACTTTATCTTTTAAAATCTATCACGTTTTGTCCTTTTGGCATAACCCGGTTTGATTTTTCAGTTAAATGTGGTCATGTGCAGGTCATGTGAGGGTAGATCTGTCATTTAATGCCTCTTTAATACCCAAAGTTATCATCTTCCCCAATTTCATTCTTCATGAGCCCTAGTTACAGACTTCCCTCAAATTGAGATCTGACCTCCCACCCAAAACCCTAGTTCTTCTCAAGTGATTCATCGGGCCTCAAACAATTTGAGAAGATTGAAATTGGGGAAGATGACCTTCTGGGTTTATAAAGAAAATACCCTTTTTGAAGTCTAAACATTGAACATCATGTTCACTATCTGTAAAACACTGTTGCCCTTTTTTATGACACTCGTAACAAAAGGGCGACAAATTAAAGTTTATAAAGGAGGAAACAGACAGAAGAGAAAATATGTTAGTTTCATCAAATCCTTGACGACTTAAGTTTTTTGCAGTTAGTTGCACTACTTGACATGTATATGGGAAGTCACTTGGAACTGTTCCATTCGAGTTGTAGTAGAAGTTGTGATCTTTACATCTGTTGTAGTTACTGTAATCATGTTGCTCGAAGCAAGTGTGATTTTTTTTTGTGCATTTTAGCACATTGATGAAGGGAGCTATTGAAATGTTATACAAGAGAGGGCTTGGACTTGGAGAAGTGAGATTATTCATAAGCGCCTCACAGCTGTTATTGTTTACAAGCTGGTCAAATGTTCTACTCCAGACAAGTAAAGCACCATAACTTGGATCATAGTTTAAATACCTGGTATCTCATACGACCGTCCTCAAAATTGAATCTCTGCGCCTATCGTTGTACAGTTGATGTTGATCAACCCACATCTTGTGTTAGTGACATTGTAAAACGGGTACTTTAACGGAGCCAAACCAGGGCAAGTGAAACTTTCTGGGCATATAGGCACAGAAACATTTATGTCTGAAGCAGAGTGAGAAGAGAAAATAAGGGACATGAAACAGAAGATGATAACTTTGAAAAGAACTAGGGTTTTGGGTGGGAAGTCAGATCTCAATTTGAGGGAAGTCTGTAACTAGGGTTCATGAAGAATGAAATTGGGGAAGATGATAACTTTGGGTATTAAAAGAGGCATTAAATGATAGATCTACCCTCACATGACCTGCACATGACCACATTTAACTGAAAAATCAAACTGGGTTATGCCAAAAGGACAAAACGTGATAGATTTTAAAAGATAAAGTACAAAACTCATTAATTTTAAACATAAAAGACAGCGTATGAAAATGAGTAGAAAGATAAATGACAACCTTTGAAATTCACTCTTTAAGATAACCTTAGTTTTTTTATTTAGGTAAGCACATCACATGGCTTTTCAAACAAGAAAATAGACATGAGGGTAAAACGGTCATCACAAACACAATATAAAATTTATTAAGGATGACCAAACAAGGGCAAAATAGTAATATATCAGCACCTTCATTCTTGTTCATCTTCAACCTTCTTCACTCAGTTATCAACTGCCCCAATAACCAAACCACCATTTTTCCTGTTTAACGGTTACTCACCTTCTTTAAATTCTCAACAAATCAAACCCCATTTTCTCCATTAAGACACGCACAAATCTTCACAACCCAAAAATGAAGAAACACAAACGAATCGAAACCCAGATCAACCCCTTCGATTTCCTCTCAGAAGAAATCATTTTCACAATCTTGGATTATCTCAAACCAAACCCATTTGATCGAAAATCATTCTCCTTAGTTTCAAAATCATTCTACTCAATCGAATCTCGTCACCGCAGAACATTGAAACCCTTTCCTCGTACAACAAACGATCATCATTACCACCAATTGAAAAAGCTCTTAAACCGTTACCCATTTGTAACCCACCTCGATCTCACCCTATGTCCTCGAGTAACCGATGGGTGTTTGTCATACGCGTCGAATTCGTGTGGGAAAGACTTGAAATCCATCGATCTTTCTCGGTCTAGGTTCTTTACCCATGTGGGGTTGGGGAATTTGGTCTCGAAGTGTGTGAATTTGGTTGAGATTGATCTGTCGAATGCTGTGCATATGAATGACACTGCGGCAGCTGCGGTTGCGAGTTGCCGGAGTTTGGAGAGGCTCTGGTTGACGAGGTGTAAGGGGTTGAGTGATATTGGGATTGGGTGTGTAGCTGTTGGGTGTTTGAAGTTGAGGGTTTTGAGTTTGAAGTGGTGTTTGGGTGTTAGTGATTTAGGTGTGGCTTTGATTGGTGTTAAGTGTAAGCAGATTAGAAGCTTGGATCTTTCTCACTTGCTGGTATATAACAACACTTCCCTTAATTTTGATATCTGTTGGGTTATCATCCTCTGTTTGATTATCTGATGTGTTTGTCATCCTTTGAATTTTATGGACTGTTTGAAAGTGAGTGCTTGTTTATGCAAAGCGTACCGTGCTGAGACACCATTTTTAGGGGTTTTAGACATGTTTTAGGCTGGTTCCAGACCAGTTTTAGTCCGGAACTTGCAGATTTCTGCCAGAAGCTGGCTGGAATCTCTCTGGAGCGCCTCGATGGCTGCAAGGCTGTATATCCACGATGGGCCTCACCTAGCACATAGGCGAGCGCCTTCGACTACCATGAGATAACATCAGATTAGGAATGAAGAAATAGGAAGGGGGTGGTAATAGTTCCATTTGTGGAGAAATCAGGAGTTATTAACATGTGAAACCCTACAAGATTTCTTTTTAGCTTTAATTAAGAAACACGTATCAGAAAACGCCATGACAAATGATGGTAAATGATGTAACATGTAAGAAAATTCTTCATGTCATGATTATCGGTCCTATCTTTGTTGATCATATTGTTGGTGTCACTATTGTTGTTTGTTGCTTATTATTGATTTGTTTGTTAGTTCATATAATCACTGATCATAAATATAATGATTTTTGTCGTATGGAATTGAAAGTTCTCCGGTGGGCCCATGTTTTTGACGAAAAAAGCCTATGAGTTTTGGTTGTTTGTTACATTCTTAATTCAAATTGTTTCTTGTTTGTATGACAGATCACCAAAAAATGCTTGCCTTCACTCTTGAAGTTGCAGTATCTTGAAGAATTGGTTTTAGAAGGATGTTGTGGGATCAATGATGAAAGTCTTGTATTTGTTAAACAAGGGTGGGCGTCGATGAAGGTATCAGTTCTTAAAAAACACAACCCGAATTTTCCTTTTATTTTGTAACTTTTCAAGAAGCTAAGCATTTGTATTTATTACAGTCGTTGAATATGTCGTATTGGGAGAATGCTACTCATGTGGGAGTGTCTGCACTAACCAGCAGCACCGGTCGTCTTCAGAACCTTAATTTAGCATACGGGCCACTTGTAAGTATCATATTCATTTAGGATCAATGTTCAATAAATCGTGTCTTTCATTACGTTAAGGTGTATAATGGACATTTCACTATAAGTTTAGGTCTGTTTGGATTTGCATATGGGAAATGATTAATTGATTATTACAACTTCAAGTCTCAATCAATAATCGGTTTTTAATATTTGGATAATAAACATACCGTTCTTTATTCCTTTTGACTATCAGACTATGTGATCATTTAGGATTCAACTACTGCAATAATAATAATTTTCATTTAAAAAGTGTTTTGTTTAAAAAGTATGTTTGGTTAATTTACTTAATAACTGTTTAGATAATCAGAACTTGATTTAATTCAGGTGACTCTTGCTCTTTCTGAAAGCCTACAAAAGCTTTCAAACTTGCAATCAATCCGGTTAGATGGTTGCCAAGTAACGTGTTCCGGACTCAAGGGCATTGGCAACTGGTGTGTGTCACTCAAAGAGCTAAGCTTAAGTAAGTGCACGGGGGTGACAGACGATGGTCTTTCATCTATTGTCACCAAACACACCGAATTGAAAAAGTTAGACATCACATGTTGTAGAAAGATAACGCGTACTTCAATTGCCCACATCGCGAAATCTTGTGGGTCCCTTGTTTCTCTCAAGATGGAGTCTTGTACCCTTGTTTCCTCGGAAGCTTTTGTTTTGATAGGGCAGTATTGTCATTTTCTTCAAGAGCTTGACCTTACTGATAATGATGTTGATGATGAAGGTATGCCATTTTCAGCTGATCCCAAATTGTTAGTTATGTCATGAAATGTCGAAAGTACCCTTCAATAGTGACATTGACTGTTTGTGCAGGGCTAAAGTCAGTTTCAAGATGTTCTGAACTATCTGTATTGAAGCTTGGGATATGTCTAAATATAACCGATGAGGGGCTTATTTTTATCGGGAATGGATGCAAGAAACTTATAGAGCTCGATTTATACAGGTTTGAAATGGAAAATTTACTTTTGAGGGTTGTAATTATAGTGCATTTGAACATGAATAAATGGTGAACATGTTTTTGTTGCTTAGGTCAATTGGACTTACGGATAAAGGCATTTCTGCGGTTGCTCGTAGGTGCACCGGCCTTGAAATGATCAACATTTCTTACTGTGAAAACATCACTGACAGCTCATTGATCTCCTTATCAAACTGTTGTAAACTAAATACACTTGAAAGCAGAGGATGCCCTCTAATTACATCTTCAGGGCTAAAATCCATTGCGATTAGATGCAAACAACTCACAAAGCTAGATATTAAGAAATGCCTCAATGTTAATGACTCGGGAATGATCCCACTCGCCCATTTTTCACAAAACCTTAGACAGGTAACCGGCTTCTACCTTTTGTTTCCATTTATTTTTGTATTTGTTGCATAAAGAACTTTTAAATAGAAAACTGTCACTCACATAAACACGTGTTCTGTATTGAACGCGCCCCTTGTTACATAGTTGGTTTACTTATCATTCTTGGTTTTTTTGCACAGATTAATTTGTCATATAGCTCTGTGACGGATGTTGGGCTGTTATACCTTGCTAGCCTTGGGTGTTTGCAGAGTTTGACTATTCTTCATATGGATGGTTTGACTCCAAGTGGACTGGCAGCTGCATTGTTGGGATGTGGAGGGCTGGCTAAAGTGAAGCTCCAATCTTCGTTTAGAACTTTGTTACCAAGATCTGTTCTTGAGAATTTAGAAGCTCGTGGCTGCGTTTTTCAATGGAGAGACAAAGTATTTCAGGCTGAATTGGATCCAAAATGTTGGAAGCTACAAGCAGAAGATATTGAATAGGGGTGGGTAATTCCAATTTGCCTGCGGATGAGGTGATGAACTATTAGCTAATTTGTATCATCTTGACTAGAACAACCATAAGCGCTAGCCTAAAGGTAGATGCTTTGTGGGATCCTTGATATCTATTATGCTTGTAAATCTTGGGTTCTTTTGTATTATGACAGACTCAATCAAGACTGTACAAATTGGACTAAAGAGTGTTCCTTTTGGATAAGATCACTTTTTTTTTTTTTTTGGGTAAAGGGTTACCCCGGTTAAATTTTATATCACCAAACCAAAATAAAACAAGTGAAGGCAAAAAACACCTCCAGTTCTCAAGTATGACAGGCCATACAAGAGTAAACAAGCGACACAAACAAAACAAGACGCACTACCCCCACTTGAGCTTTTGAAACTCTAACACAATATAACACAAACAACTAATCAGCCACAGTCATCATCGGCTACTAGCAACCCTCGGGGTAAATTCCACTCCTGCAAAACACGATCCGTGTGGACAGAATTCGGAAACCTCATAGTATGTAGCTTCATTCGGACCGTATAAAACACGACCTCTATCAGCTGTTCTTTAGTTCTCCTTTTCGGTGTGAATAGTCTTCTATTTCGTTCCTCCCATACAAAGTAAACTGTTGCACCAACAACCATCTTCGCAATGACATTTGCAACCTTTTTTGAATTTGCTATACTTAACAGATGCTCAAAAATATCATTCCACGAGTTCTGAATAGCGCCCATACCAGCTCTTCCCCGAACCCCATACCAAATATGCTTGGCTTCATCACACTCAAAAAACAAGTGCTCATGCGAGTCAGGACCTCTAGAACACAGCGAGCAGCATAACAAATTAAGATTCATATTACCCGTGTTCCATCTACTCATGACATCATGGGTTTTCAATTTTTTTAGAACAAGCAGCCATAAAAGAAAAGAATGGCGAGGTATAGCTTGCGGATACCAGACTATACTCGCCCATTGGACCTCATTATGCGAATGCCTCAAATCATCCCACGCCGTTGACGTACTAAAGTCAATTTTTCGACCGCCATTTGTACACCAAACCAACCTATCATGATCATTTGTGTTTAAATCCGGAACCTGCATAGCGAGCAAACCCGGAACCGACTGACCCAATCCTCCGGCCACACCCACTCGCCATTAATGCAAACATCAGCTACACGAGAGCTCATTTCAAAACCCGCATTAGCAATGGTTCTAGGAGAAATAAAATTACCAAGCGGACACATTGCATCCCATTTGTCAAACCAAACACACGTGTTCGCACCATTTCCAAGATTCACCCATATATTATTTCGGACACTCTGTCGTAGGCCTAATATCTTACGCCAACTCCAGGTTATGTTGTTTTTTACTGGAACATCCCAAAAGTTTCTCTCTCGAATACGGTATGCATGAATCCATTTGACCCATAGCGATTCCCGGTTCGTAAGCAAACTCCAAATGTGCGCCACCATTAGAGCTTTATTCATATCCCCAATCCTACGGATGCCCAATCCCCCTTCTGTTTTTGGCAAACAAACCACTTTCCAGTTAACCTTAGCCTTACCTTTAATACCATTACCTTGCGCCCAAAGAAACCTCCGCATGCAATCCTCCAGATCATTGATGATACGTTTAGGGAGGATAAAGACCGAAGCCCAGTAAACTTGCAACGAAGAAAGAACCGATCTAATAAGTTGTAACCTGCCCGCGAAAGATAAACTCTTATTTTTCCAATCAGTAATTCTAGCTTCCATTCTATCCACCAAAACTTTACAATCTTTGTAATAGAGGCGAGACGAGATAAGCGGAACACCTAAATACTTCACTGGGAGAACCCCTTCCTCAAAAGGCATAATAGCTAAAATACGAGATTTCACAGAATTAGCCACATTACCGAAAAAAACCGTACTCTTTAGCATACTAGGCACAAGCCCAGACATGTTCTTGAATTGATCCAGAGAGTCCATAATCACCCTAGCCGATTTCGGGTCCCCACGAGCAAACAAAAAGAGGTCATCCACAAAACAGAGATTAATAATTCTTTGCTTTTCACATTTCGCATGATACCTAAAATCCATAGATTCCATAACCTGCTTTTGAAGAACCAATGTCAAAACCTCCATCACCAATGTAAAAAGATAGGGGGACATAAGATCACCCTGACGCAGACCGCGTCTACCTTTAAAATACCCGTGCATATTTCCGTTAATCGCTATAGAAAACGAAGTGGAAGAGACACAAGCCATAACCCATTTCACCATTTTCGAATGAAACCCAAACGCCATTAACACTTCTTCTAGGAATTTCCATTCAACCGTATCATAAGCCTTTTGGATATCCACCTTAAACGCACATCTAGGAGGACCCATATTACGATGGTAATTATGCATAAGTTCCTGAGTTAACAGGATATTATCAGAAATTCTTCTGCTCGGCACAAATGCTGATTGATTTATACTCACAATATCCCCCAATCCTTCCTTAATTCGATTAGAGATGATCTTACTGATGCACTTGTAAAGAGTATTACAGCACGAAATAGGTCTAAAATCAGTTATACAAGCCGGAGTCGGAACCTTCGGAATTAATGATAGCACAGTATGATTTATTTGCTGAAGAAGCCTCCCGTTGTTAAAAAACTCCCTAATCGCTTTACACACCTCATCACCAACAATATGCCAAGACTTCTTGAAAAAGACAGACGTATAACCATCCGGGCCTGGCGCTTTGTTTCCCGCAATCGAAAACATCACATTCTTAATTTCCTCATCCGTCACATTACGAACCATAAAGTCAGCCTTATCCACCGAAAGTTTTTGATGAAATAAGTCTGGTGATGGCTGAATTGTTGTATCGGCTGTAGTGCCAAAAAAATCCATATAATGATCTACCAAAGCTTGGGGAACATCATTACCTTCAAATAACTGCCCCGCAGCATTTCGAACTGTAAAAATTCGACTTCGATGATTCTTAGCTTTAACAACATTATGAAAGTATCTTGTGTTAGAGTCTCCCAATGACAGCCAGTCGACCTTCGATTTCTGTTGCAAAAATGAAGCTTCATCCCGAACAGCCTCCTTATACATCTGTAAAACCTTTTCATGATTAAACACTAACTCATCATTACCCGGGTGCGTTACCAACTCCTTCTGGCACTCCTCCAACCGCTTCCTCATCACTTCCACTTTCTCATGCAGATTGCCTTGGTTATAAAGAAGTTTCCTTAACGGACCCTTCAAAAGCTTAAGCTTAGACACCACCTTATACATAGTATGACCCGAACAATCCGTTTCCCATACCCGTTTAACTTCCTCAAGAAAGCCCCTCTTATCAGCAATTAAATTAACAAACTTAAAAGGTTTCGCTTTATCTTGTTGAATATTTGGAAGGGTAAGAATACATGGAGTATGATCCGAGATTTTGAAAGGCAAAAACCGAGCTCCCGAATTCGGAAATACATCCGTGAATTGCACATTCCCTAACACACGATCAAGCTTCCTGAAAATTGTATTACCATTCCTTTGTTTATTCGTCCACGTGTAATGAAACCCAGTACTATTAATATCAAATACATCAATCTCATTTACACAATCTTTGAATTCCCTAGTCCCAATATTCGTCATAGAAGAACCCGTATACGTATCATCAAATGCTAGCGTGGCGTTAAAATCACCCATTAACACCCATGGTTTACTTCGCATAAAAGAATAATGGCGACATAGATCATCCCATAAAACACGCCTCTCTTTATAATGATTTTCCGCATACACAAAAGAGCAAAAAAACGATTTTTTATCCAGCTTAAAAATAATCTGCGTATGAATCACCTGATTTGAATGAGCAAGAATCATAACATCCACTTTATGTTCATCCCAACCAACCATTATTCGGGTTCCACCCACGCAACTACTAGCATTAGAATACCATTGCCAATCACTACAGACCTTCCTACAAACATCCGAAACATTTGAAACATCCACATGAGTCTCCATAATCGCACAGACGTGAAGATGATTCTCATTGATAATCTGACGAACCTCCTTTTGCTTAAGGGAGTGGTTCAATCCCCTTATATTCCAAGCACCAATACTACTCATTGGAAACCTCTTGACCGGGTGTGCTTGCACCCTCAGATTTTTGACCTTCCTTTCCTCCATCCATGAACTTCGGAATCTCATAAAGAAAATCATCCAGCGAAACCTCATCAGTTAGAATCTCCTCTCTTAGCCCATTACTGCCTATTTTTATCTCAGATTTTTCAGTCGGGTCCCCATCTTTGGGTGGATTATCATTAGAATCATCACCTATATTACCCTCCTCCTCATCTTGCAGCGCATCAAAGGAGTTTGAAACCTGAACTTGAGCCGTTGACGAAGCAGCTCTATCCGCTTGGGGTTTAGCTTGGGTTTTAACAACCGGACGGTACACCATCTTCGACTTCTTATTGTTAATCTGGATCCCATGCTGGCCCCATTTTTTGTTTTTTCCTTTAAAATCCCGAAATCCATCAGCATCAGTCTTACCTGCATCATCTACCACCTTTATCGGGTTCTTCAGGCAAGATTTATCGTCATGCCCAAAGACACAGCACCCAGCACACCTAATCGGTTCCCAGTCATACTCTATTTTAACCTCTGTCGTCATGAAACCATTACCTTCCAACCCCGGGATTGCAACCTTGATATTCTTTTTTAGATCAAAATCAGCGTGAACCTCAATAAGGGCTCTAGCAAAACTGCTTCTACCCCAAGATTCAGCACACATCGAAGCAGTGTATGAGTCTAACATCTTCGGCTCACCCACTTTAGAGGCTAGCAAGCTCAGCCCGTCTTCAGTAAAAGCCGCTAGAGGCACATCGTGCATCTTCACCCACACTGGAATAGTCTTAATATCTTCTTTAACTAACCTCACCGATGGAGACCATACATTCAAAATAATAGGGACATTCCGAACCATCCATGGACCATCTTCCATTAGTTTTTCCAATCCCTTCTTTGAGTTAAACTTAAAGAAGAAAAATCCCTTCGCATTCATCATTAATCGATTTAAATCATATTTCGCCCAATTGTTTTTAGCAAAGTATTCAACAACAGGAAACGCCAAACGTTTCCCCAAGAAATACCCGTATAAAGTGTTAGCGAATCTATCGTTTACTTGTTTCACCGACTCAACCGGAATAACAACATCCACACCTTCCATGTTAACATCCATATTCATCTTCCTGAAATTCACTTTCACTGGTTCCTTCTGATTCTGCACAATCTTTGCAAACGAAACAGGTTGTGAGTCGGCACCTCCCTTATTCTCCAAGTTACTCGAAGTAGGGTTTGCATGAATGTTCATTGTGGCTGCCGAAAACCCACCCCCATATCCCCACGTAGCATCCATGTTACAATCATCGGGTTGAACATCATTCTCAGTTACTGGAACAGTAATCTTATTAAGCTCATCTATCACATTAAACTTAGCCGGCTCACCTGTAGCAGAGGACACCGTACCCCTACGAGGCATAAGAGTTTTACCTTCAATGTCAACCACACGAGAGGCTAAACCCTGGCGTAGAGATGAAGTAAACGGCGGTTTAAATCTACCATCATGCACATCCCCTTCTGATTTCTTACGATCATCCATACTTAAGCTATCACCTCTCTCAATCGACAAAACAAAAACTAACCATGCAAGAAGAAACCCGTCAAACCAGATTAACGAACAGAAAACAGAAAAACCCTAATCCTTTAAACCCTAGACTCAGATCTCAACCCTTAATCGATTAACCTAGAGTGTCAATCTAGCTAAATTAGTCTCAGCTAACCGCAATCAACAACAACCAGGTTAATAAATCAGAGAATCAATAAGAGTTGCTAAGGCAGCGATTAAAGAAAACAAGAAAAGAACCCTAGTTTTGGATCGATCCCTAATGCTAACAAGTTCGTTATAGAGTTTTGAAAGAACAAAACCCTAATCACAGACTGTTATACATATGATCACGAAGAAAACAAAGGATTCATGATGATGAACAGAGAAATCTTTGGATAAGATCACTTGTTTTCTATAAAATTGTATTTTAGGAACGGATTGTTGGATTTATGTGGTTGGTGTTTTGAATCTTTTTACCAACGGATTGATCGACATCCGTTGGTAATTTACATAAAAAAAGGAAAATTAACTTCAACCCTTAACATGTTGGTAAATCTTTAACATGAATTGTATGTTTATTCGAAGACATCACCCATAACTCGGAGACGCTTGAAATTGTGTAACATGAGCATGACTTGCGTAATCTATCTTCATAAATGAGTTATCAAGTTGTAAACGAGTCATAAATAAGTTGACGGGTTGCATACAGTTTGTTACAAATGGATAGGAGGAGGGTTTACTTTATAAATTTTTATTTGTTGGCAGGGGCATATCTAGTGTGGTAGAAGGGGTAACCTCCGCTACCCCTCAACTTTTCTGACGAAGTAGAATTTTTTTTATTTTTATTTTTTTGTTTTATATGTTACGTTACCCTTGAGTTTATATTATGCTACCCCTCATCATTAGTTTAGTTATAATGAAGGAAGGAGAGTAATAATGAAAGAAAAGAAATCCGGCCAAAAGCCCGACGGTATGTGACGAACTGGTTCGGAGAGAAAAATGAAGAAGAAAGAAGTTAATAATGCAAATTTGTTATATAAGCTTTTTAAATTTTAAAAAGGCCAATTAAATATATTTATATTTGGAAACAACAAACCACAATTAATATTTTCAGCATAGCCTATATCGTGTGTATCTATTATCATATCATTGTTACATGTGGAATATTAGTATTTAACTTTTAATAAATTTAAATATTTGAATGGGGAAATAAACAAACCCCGTATACTCGTAAACAAACCCCCCAAATAACCTTAATTTTAACAAAAATCAAATAAAACAAATTTCTTGGGTGGCTCGCGGGCCGCGACCAAAACCAAAAAGTTGGCTCGCGAGGCGCGAGGTCCCCTTGTTTGTCGAAACCCCCTTGTGCCACGTGTCCTGATACGCGTCGAAGCTATATAGGTGACTAACCAGACCTAGCCCTAGCTAGGTCTAGCTCGCGGGCTGCGAAGGAACAAGGGGAGGCTCTCGCGGGGCGCGAGAGACCCCGTTTTCAACCTATAAATAGAGGCCGTTGGCCTCAGTCTCAAACCGCTCACAATTTCTTTCTCTCTCAGACTTATAGTGCGAATATTATCGGGTATAAAGTGCGAATATTATCGGGTATAATACCCCTAAAACACGAAGCTCTGCCTCGTTGTAAGTATTTTAACCCCCGATCACTAATTCGTTACCCTACCCGATTGATCTAGGGATCCATAACGCATGTCAAGGCTCTGCCTGACTCAATTCGTTGGAGTTCTGTCTCGTGTTGTAAGGCTAATGTGATTTGGGTTATCTTACTAACACGTGTGTATTGTTTATTTTTAATAGATAATAATAATAATCAGGAACACCAACAGGAAGCTATAGAAATACCTAAGTCAACAATGTGAGTCATTCTCTTTTCTACCAAACTGTTTTACAAAACCTCAAATATTTTCAGTTATACTTACAGTGATTGAGTCTATGTATTCTACAATTGCTGCCGGTATGTGGGGTTTTGTATACACTACTAGAAATCCGTTACTATTGGACAATGAGTTAGCCAATGAGTAACATGACCACAGTCAAGGAACTGCCAACATGACAAATAATGAATGAGTATATTGGTAGATATAAACATTGTAATCGCTCTCAATACTGTAAAGTTATAAAAGCTTGTTTTGATTAAACTGGGATGCACTCGCCAGTATTTCTTACTGATAAAATCTTTTTAAAACGCGTTTCAGGTATCTTAACGTGAAGCTATAAGAAGCCAGCTATGGAGCATTGAAAGCTTAAAGAAGTGGCTATAAAAGTTATCTAAATAAAAGAAGATTTTGGTTTCAATAATTAGGGTTTATCCCTATAAATGTATTATCAATGGAACATGGGTTTTATCCCATTTATTTATAAAAGATTGGCGTCTTGAAGCTCTGAGAGTTATTTCCTAACTACAATCCTGATATTTTAAATTCCGCTGCCAAATTAATAAACACCGATACCACCAGCTATGCGCTCTCGCGACTCCCGCTCCCGGGGTAGGGGTTGGGGCTGCGACAGAAGGTGGTATCAGAGCCAAAGCCACTGGTTTAAGCCGTTTAGGTGTTCTGTTAATACCTAAATTTTAACCAATTGTGTTAGGAAATAACTTATGTGATTCTATGTAAATATGTATATTATTATTTTGTGTTATTTGACAATTTGTTAGTTTACAGTATGAGTGAGCAAGGTACATCTGACGCTTACCGTCAATTACCTAATTCCCCAGGAAGCTAGACCAACATGGGAAGAAGATTTAGATAGACAACTAGCTGATTTCCATATGTTAGCAAATACAGCAGCAAACCCAAATTTGAACCAAGTAGCCGAACCACAACTTTTACCTTTAATCCCTAACCAACCAATGGAACTAGAGCAGAACCAGGAGAACCAATTCCTAATCCCAGCATTCGACCCCAATGAGATCCCTAGAATTCCCCCCAACCCATAGAGCAGTATACAACACTGAACCCTTTAGACCCGTGGTGGAATGACAACATGTATATTCAGGATATTTTAGACAACCCATACCCTTACGGAGAACCCATACCACGTTATCCTGAACCAATGCCAGCACCACTACCACCCATGAGCCAAGAAAATGTGGAGGAACTTCGCCAATATGACGGAGAGTTAGTTGAAGAGTGAAATCAGGTCCGTCGGATAGGAGAGAAACTCGTCTGGAAGTATGACGAGCGTGAGATGCAGTTCTAGACAAGCCAACACCTAATATATTATATATATATGTGTGTGTAACTTTGTACTTTGATAAAAAAATATATAATATATATATATATATATATATATATATATCAACTAAAATAGATAAATTAATATATATCGATGCATTGTTACTAGTTTTAAATTTCAGTTGTAATTTGTAGTAGATGCAAATATATATATATATAGGGAGAAGATCATGCGAGAACCACCTCTTATTGCGAGAACCGCGAGAACCAATGTGAACACACCAAAAATGCCTAAAAATAGCTAAAAATCACACAAAAAATTTTTTTTTGATTTTTTTTATATTTTTTAGGTTAAAATCGCTACTTTTCGAACCAAAAAAAAAAAATTGTTTTTTTTTTTAAATTTTTTTTATTTTAAAAAAAAAAAAAATTTTTTTTTTTTTTTGGTTTCGAAAAGTAGCGATTTTAACCTAAAAAATATTAAAAAAATCAAAAAAAAATTTTTGGATTTTTTTTTTATTTTTTTAGATTTTTTTTAGGTTTTTTGGGGGTTTAGTTTTTAGCATTTTAGCTTGGGGGGGGGGGGTGGGGGAGGGGGGTTTAGGCTTTTTTTTGGGGGGGGGGGGGGGTGGGGTTAGGTTTTTTTTAGGTTTTTTTAGGTTTTTTTTAGCTGGGGGGGGGGGGGGTTTAGGTTTTTGGGGGGGGGGGGGGGGTTAGGTTTTTTTTTGGGGGGGGGGGGGGGTGGGGGGTTTAGGTTTTTGGGTGGGGGGGGGTGGGGGTTAGGTTTTTAGGGTTTTTTTTAGGTTTTTTTAGCTATTTTAGGTTGTGTTCACATTGGTTCTCATGGTTCTCACAATAAGGATGGTTCTCGCATGAGCCCCTCCCTATATATATATATATATATATATATATATATATATATATATATATATATATATATATATATATATATATATATATATAAAGAGTAAGTCACAATGCTCGATGTTTTTGATCAATCTACTTGTGTGATTGTTTGTATTAAATCTTATTCTGTGATATTAATACCTGATAAATATTTCCAATTCAGATGGATAACGAAGTAAATCAGGAAAACCAGAATAACGATAATAACGAGAACCAAGTGAATAAAAGTGCCATCGAACATATCGTAGCACAAGGAATTATAGATGCTATGCTATATATCATCAAGACTATTAAAGAAGCAGAAAATAATAATTCTGTAATTGGAAGTAAACGTTAAATCACTGAACCAAGTCACAGCGTGACAGAAAATCACGGACCACTGATCCAAGCTCCAATTCCAAAAAGAAGAAGAGCCATCTCATATGGTTGTTCTTACAAAAAATTCTTGGCCTGCAAACCAATAGAATTCTCCGGCAACGAAGGAGCCATTTCAGCCTTGCGCTGGATAGAAAAGACAGAAGCAGTCTTAAAAATAAGTAAATGCGCAGATGAAGATAAGATTTTGTTTGCTTCTAATCTATTTAAGAATGCAGCCTTAGAGTGGTGAAATACCATTCTCCAGTCTAGAGGAAGTGATAGAGTTTATAATATGGAATGGACTAACTTTAAAGAGATAGTTGAAAGGAAATTCTGTCCTCCTCATGAAAAGGAACAGATTGCCAATAAGTTCCTAATTCTTAAAATGACTGGAATAGACTGCAGGGAGTACACTACCATATTCTTTGAATATGTTAGGATAGTACCAACCTTAGCCTCACCAGAACCAGTATTAATCTCCCGTTACATCTGGGGATTAATTAGTGAGATAAGACACGTAGTCAGGGCAGCTAGGCCACAAACCATAGAAGAAGCAGTAGAATTGCCCAACACCTTAACTGATGAATTGGTACGAACACAAGAGGAAAATCGGAGAAAGAACCTAGCTCAAAAGCTTACCCAAGAATTCTGTTACGGTAATTCTTACCGTGGGAAAGGTACAGGTTCTTCATTTTCTCCCAACTGCAAGTATTGCAAAAGGAAGCACTCAGGAAGGTGCTCAATATACTGCAACTTTTGTAAAATGTCTAGACATAAAGAAGAAGACTGCAAGAAGAAAGCCAGCAATAGATAATGCTACAATTGTGGAGAAGCTGGTTATATTAAACCAAACTGTTTGAAACTAGCTCTAGCGATAACAAGCAAAGCTAAGACAACCGAAGGACCCAAGAAGAATGCCAGAGCATTCGCTCTGACAGCTGAGGAAGCCAAGATGATTCCGGATGTGATTTCCGGTACGTTTTTAGTTAATGATGTTTTTGCTAAAGTATTATTTGACTCTGGTGCAAACCAAAGTTTTATCAATACTTCTTTCTACAAACTTCTCAACCAACCATTAACTAAACTTCAACAAGACTGCCTGGTGGAAACGGCAACTGGAGATTCCATTAAGATAAGTGAAATCTTGCAGGGAGCAAGGATAGAAATTCTAAACCATAATTTTACTGCTAATCTTTTTCCAATGAATCTAGCTGGATTCGATGTTGTATTAGGAAGGGATTGGTTGGTAGCCAATCATGCCAATATTTTATGTGATCAAAATTCATCTGTGCAAGTAAGTACACCAAAGGGTGAAAAGATCACAATTAAAGGAGATAAGCCAACCCAGTCAACAAAATTCATCTCTGTGATGAAAGCTGCAAGTTATGCAAGGAAAGGAGGAATAATGTACATGATTTCAGTAATCATTAACACTAAAGGAAGAGAATTAAAAGATATCCCCGTAATATCTAAATTCTTAGACGTCTTTCCAGAAGAGTTACCTGGACTGCCTCCAGATCGAGAGGTTGAATTTAGAATTCACCTAATACCAGGAACGACACCAATTGCCAAAGCACCATACCGACTAGCAGCAACGGAGATGCAGGAACTGAAGAAACAGTTGGACGAATTACTAGAGAAAGGTTTTATACAGCCTAGTTCATCGCCATGGGGAGCACCGGTGTTATTTGTCAAAAAGAAGGACAGATCGATGCGTATATGCATTGATTACCGGGAATTGAATAAGGTTACGATTAAAAATCGGTACCCACTACCGAGAATCGATGATCTGTTCGATCAACTTCAAGGAGCTCGATTCTTTTCTAAGATCGACTTACGCTCAGGATATCATCAATTGAAAGTACAGGAAGAGGACATTCCTAAAACTGCTTTCAGAACAAGGTACGGTCATTATGAATTTACAGTCATGCCATTTGGTTTAACCAATGCCCCAACCGCATTTATGGTCATGATGAACATGATAAGTAAGCCATACCTGGATAAATTCATAATTGTCTTTATAGATGATATTCCAATTTACTCTAGAAGTAAAGAGGATCATGCAGAACACTTGCATATACTCCTGACATTGTTGAGAAAAGAAAAGCTTTATGCTAAATTCTTAAAATGCGAATTCTGGTTACAAGAAGTGCAATTCCTTGGACATCTGGTTAATCATGAAGGAATTCATGTGGATCCCACAAAGATCGAGGCAATCACCAATTGGAAAGTCCCTGAATCACCAACGGAAGTAAGAAGTTTTCTTGGATTGGCAGGATATTATAGACGTTTTATTCAAGATTTCTCTAGAATAGCCATTCCATTAACCAAACTGAACTGCAAATCGGTTAAGTTTGAATAGGGACCAAAACAGGAGGAAGCCTTTAGGATTTTAAAGCAAAGGTAAACCAATGCACCGATACTTGCATTGCTAGAAGGAACTGAAGACTTTATAGTCTATTGTGACGTGTCTAAGTTAGGATACGGATGTGTGCTGATGCAACGCCAAAAGGTTATAGCTTATGCTTCTAGACAACTTAAGAAACATGAAGAGAATTATACAACTCATGATCTAGAATTAGGAGCTATAATTTTTGCCCTTAAGATTTGGAGACACTATCTTTATGGTAGTAAGTTTGTTGTCTGAACAGATCATAAGAGTTTAAAATATGTTTTTGGGCAAAAAGGAATTAAATATGAGACAGAGACGTTGGATGGAAATTCTTAGTGATTATAATTGTGATATCCAGTATCATGCAGGAAAAACTAATGTAGTAGCTGATGCTTTAAGTCGAAAGTATCACGAAAAGACAAAACGAGTACGCCCTTTCAGACTAAATCTGTAGATAGATTTAAATGTGCAAATTAGAGAGTAACAAGAAACAACAATCAAGGACGATGTTGAAGGTTTAAAAGGTATGATTAAGGAATTAGATAAGGAACAGATTGAATTTGGAGATTCCATAAGAAAAGGATTTGGATACCTGCGGATTTGAAAAAGTCAGCAAATTATTGTGTTTGAGAAAGTTTTTAGAGCTCCTGCAGAAAGTGTTGAGGGTGGTAATAATTGTGCAGCCTGTGGTATTGGTGATATTTAGGTAACAACAACTCTTACTAATAAAAAAATAAGAAATAATGGATTTTAATAATCCCAACTATTGTTCGTTGGCCGGCAACGGTCCTAATTTTAAAAATTCCCATTGGCGGTCCTATCTTTTCACATATTGGCCTTCAATGGACCCTGACTAACAAAACCCTAACGCCGCTAGTCTCTGGTCGCCGGAAAAACATTTTTGGTCGGAAAAAGGTTCCTAAAGGTCCGATCTATGGTTACAAACATGTTTGGGATGAAAACTTTGAGTTTTTCGGCTAAAAAGTTGAGTTTTCCAGCCAAAAAGAAGTTTTCCGACGAAAAAGGAGTTTTTCCGGCGACCTTAATAATTGGGGCTTTTTACTAGAAAATGTTCCTAAAGGTAATAAAGTTACAAAGAGGTTTCAGACGAAAATGTTGAGTTTTCTAGTCAAAATGGAGTTTTCCAGCCAAAAACGTTTTTCCGGTGACCGCAAACTAACGGCGTTAGCATTCTGTTAGTTAGGGTTCATTGAAGGCCAATATGTGAAAAGATGGGACCGCCAATGAGATTTTTTGTAGTTGGGACCGTTACTGGCTAATGGTCAATAGTTGGGATTACTAAAATCCATTATTCCAAAAAATAAATATATAATATTTTGAAATGTTTAATTTGCACTCATGATCGGCTAGGTTAACAACTCGTTCGAGCAGAGCCTTAACTAGCCAAAGTCGAGCCGAGCCGAGCTCGAGCTTTCGATTTTATTTGCGGATTTTATTTTCGAGCCGAGCTTTCGGTTATTCTATGTTTCGATCATAATTTTTATGTGAAAAAAACATTCGTCAACACGCGTTAAAAAACATTCGACATCGTGCGTAAAAAAATGTTTGACAACGTGTGTAAAAAATGTTTTTATGCAATACACCACTATGTAAAAAAAATAAACAAAAATCGTTTACTTTCGACAAAGACAACGCACGTAAATCTATTCTATGTACGACGTAAATGTTTTTTTTTACGCACGATGTCGAGTGTAAATGTTTTATTTTTTAAATGTCAAATGTAAACTCATACGTAAATTGTTTCTTTATGTATAGTGACGAATGTAAACGCTGTTTTTTCCTAATGTCGAATGTAAATTGTTTCTGTTTTTTGTGTACGGTGATGGAAACACTTGTTTTTTTTTTTGTTTTTTTTTTGTAAATGTCAAATATAAACTCACACGTAAATGATTTTTTAACCGAGGCATAAAAAGTGTTTACAATTGGGGCGTAAAAAAAGTTTAAATTTTTTTAAAAGGGGCATAAAAAGATTTACAATTGAGGTGGAAATAAAATTTATAACCAGGGGGTAAAAATAATTTACAATCGAGGCTGGGGATAAAAACAAAAAAATTACGTCTTATCGGCAACAAAAAAAATTATAAAAATGTTCGTAAATAAATTATAAATATGTTTGTAAATTTTGTAGTTTTTACATACGTTTGAAAAATGTTTTTACATTCGTTTTCGAATGTAAAATTTTTTTTGCTCACAGTGTCAAAAGTAAAAAATGTTTTTTTTAAAGGCGGTAGAAAAATGTTTTTTACGCCCCTGATCGCGCGCCCGAGCTCCTCTAAACGTCACACGTAAATATATTTTTACACACATTTGTAAAAAAATATTTATTTCACATGCGTTTGTAAAATGTTTTTACGAACGGGTGACGAATGTAAAAATTTTGTTGCGTACGATGGAGTATATAAACACTTTGTTTTACATACGTTAAAAAATGTTTTCACGTTTATGGAATATAAACGCTCTGTTTTTTTTCTTTGATTTTCGCAGGTGTTGGGGCTTTGCTGTTCAAAAGGCGAGGATAACGAACAACAGATGAAGGCGAGTTGGGTGCATTTGGTTTTTCGAGACATGTTTTTGGTGATTTTACGTCAACATAAATTTGTAGATGTGTTGGCGAAATTTAAGGACTTTTCTGTTGTATAAAATGTAATTTTGTGTTAAAAATATATTTACATGTATGAAAATATTTTTTTATGTAAATTTGTAGTTTTGAATGAGGTCGGTTTGTGAAAAATCAACTTTGTGGGTTTATTTTTTTGATAGGACAACCTCACAAACATAATTCTTACACAAAAAGTATGGTATGTAAAAATGTCATATTTGCACTTTTATGTACTTTAAATGCGTTTTTATTAAAAAGACATGATCCCCACATATCATAACCCAAATTAAATCTTAGTCATACATCCCACCTTGATCAAATGATAAGATTAGTTTCTCTGGTTCTCACAACTAAGCATAGTTCTGATTTTACCTAATCCCTGTATATAGGGATAGGTTCATTTGTGAACAACCCTTTTGATTGTGAACACTAGTGAACTAACCCTATCCCTTGATTTTGATGATGAAAATACAATAGTGTAGGGATGAGCATGTTCCCCGTTCGGTACCGAAAGTACCGGTACCGAAAAACGGAGAAAAGTGGTACTGGTACCTGTCACACCCCGACCACGTGAGACAACGAAATGTGGCATAAATGTCGGGGAGTGTTGTAACAGAATTAATTGTTTCACAACCATGGAAATTAAAGTTTCGTTTTATTAATCAAATAAGAGAGTTACATTGTTTTAAACAAGAAACAAAGAGTACATAACATAAATTAACTAGTTCTTTTCTCGTTTTAAGTCACTAAGGCACATGTCCGCCTAAGTATGTCTCGATAAGTCCTATGCATCAACTCATGAAAACACATGTGAAAATAGGTACGTCAGCATAAAAATGCCTGTGAGATACATAGGTTTTGTGAAAATAGGTTTCATGACTTGTAAGTTTAAGAAAATGTTTAATAAAGTTTAGTCATGAACCTTGTAAATTGATTTGTTTTGTAAATCATTTGAAAAACAATAAGTTCAGATGATATGTATAAATAAGAGAATAATGTATGGTTAAATGAATAACCATATAAAATGAGTTTGTATAAGATAAGTTGTTTGTAAAACAATGTCTTGGGAAAAGTATGTTATTTGTATAAAATGTTATATGTCTTAAATTGAAATGATTCAAATAACGCTACGATATGTAATACCATACAAGCACTTATATATAGGAAGTACCAGCGGCGTATCCACCATGCTTGTATCATATTACACACGCCTCGTTACTTAAATCACTTACTCAAACCAAACCACCAAGATGTAATGTTTAACAATTGTAGAAATGTTTATTGTCAAATGGTTCACATAATGTAATATAATATGTTCATATGCTGGATGAGTATATGCAACAAAATGTAACGTAAAACAATGTACTAAGTATGCACACAATGGACATACATAGCATAAAATGTAATGTAAAACAATGTACTAAGTATGCACACAATGGGCGTACATAGCATGAAATGTAATGTAAAACGATGTACTAAGTATGCACACAATGGACATACATAGCATGAAATGTAATGTAAAACGATGTACAAAGTATGCACACAATGGGCATACATAGCATAAAATGTAATGTAAAACAATGTACTAAGTATGCACACAATGGGCGTACATAGCATGAAATGTAATGTAAAACGATGTACTAAGTATGCACACAATGGACATACATAGCACGAAATGTAATGTAAAACGATGTACTAAGTATGCACACAATGGGCATACATAGCATAAAATGTAATGAAATCATGTACTAAAAGGTACTAATGAATATAACAAGCATATGATATGAAAGCATGAAAGGCACGAAAGTAACAAGTAGGCACATGTGTTTCACCCCAAAACGTTTGGAAAACAGTAAAAGAGGGGTCTATATACTCACTTGAGATTGCTTAGTAGTCCTTGAGTAACAACCAAACAATGCTAGAGATCACGGATATCAAACGACACCTATTATAGGTAACTATGTTAATATACCGGACCTAAATCAGAGGATTGGATAGAATGAGGGGTCGTAAACCAAACGAGTATGGAGACTCGTGAAATATAGTTTAACAAAGCCCACATACTAAAATGAAACATATCCTAAGTGCTTACAACCCATTATGACCCGTTTAGGTAGCTTATGCTACTTTAACGCGTCGTTCGCGTGAAACGCGTTCGGACCGCCTAACTAGCCCTATGATAAGTAAAATATGCCTTAACATGTCTAATATTGTTGCCAAATTAGTTTAGATACCAAAAGTTATGTTACATATGCTTAAAATGAATTTTGGCGTAAAAAGGGCATTTTGGTAATTTACCTAAGGCATATGAACTACCTATCATACAACTACTTAAACGAAGCGACCATAAGGTATAACCTCGGAAGGTTATTCCCTACATACTATGGTCACCTAATGTGTTTGATCGGATCCTAATGATCGACCAAACGGGTCGGGTTCGAAAGTATAAGCGATTGTTTAGATCGCTTACCTTACGACCCTATATAAGCACAAAACTAAAAGTGACGAGCTAAGCATGTTAAAACATGCTTAACTAAGTTTAGAAAACAGGTTTGGTATCAAAACAAACGGTTTTGATACCCAAGAGTAGTTTGGTTACAAAATACGCAATAACACGTATTTTGGCCGAAACTACGACTCGTCACTGAGCCTAGATAACGTGGTAATCCGTAGGTATAGTCACTAGGGACTATAACCATCGTGATCACGCTCAAGTTATGAAGTTCAAACGAACTTCGCATTGACCATAAACTGGTCAACGCAGAAAGTCAAACATAGTTTGACTTTCGGACTAGAAAAGCGATAAAAGAACGAAGGAACACTTACAAAGGGTCCCCGCTAGTAAATCTTGATCGAGTAGCTCAGGTATGAAGTGATGGCTTCAACTTAGAGCTTTGAGATCAGATTTGTGTGGGTTTTGCAAGTGATGTTGGTGGGTATTTATAGGAAATGGACCACCGTTAGGATCGTTTCTCATAAACCGTGATTTAATCACATCCCTACACTTGTTGGTAACCTCATGTACATCACATTGGCCCCCCAACATCAGGAAACAACAAGTGGAATTGAGTTGGGAGTGCTAAACAGCTGTTAACAGCTGTTAAAATGACTTTTGCTGATCTGAAAGGGCCTCGCGTGACGCCAAGGGGGCTAGGTGTCACGCTAAGGTCCTTCTGATCGGCAACAGCATCCAAAGTTTCCATTTCAGTCCCCGTTGTGTATTAAGGCCAATTCCGACATGTTTAAGGCTCGTTAAGCCAACGTTAAGGCCCTAAAATAATGCCTAAACATTGTGGACATGAAACATGCTCAAAAATATCCCGGACGTCGGTTCGTTTGGTCGTACGATCGCGATATTCGCTTAATTACGACGACATGCGCATAAGCGCGAAAAACGATCCAAATTGCGAGACGAATGGATTTTTCTCTTGCCAAACACTAAAATAAAATATTTTAGTGCTTACATAAATTTTTGGATGTCCGGATGTATTCAGAACGTAAGTTATGCGTGAAAGTGCAAACTTGTGCACTTTTTGACACTTTTAGTCCCTGAATGACCCAAAAGTTTATTTTAGCACACCGAACCCCTCAAAGCCTATTTCTAAGCTATATAAAGGATATTTAAGGTGTATTTAACTTATGGTCATGTTCCGGAATGTCTGTTACAGTTCAAATTGGCATACTTTCGCAGTTTGTCAAATTTAGTCCCTGTAGGCGAATTAACTTGATTTCACCACACCAAACCTTCCAAAACTTACATCTAAGTTATGTAAAGGTTATTTAAGGTATGTTAAGCCTATTTCACTATTCCAGAGTGTTTGTTGCATTAAACTGGTTATATCTACGCATCAGAGCGCGTATAACCCTCCAGATAGCGATTTAAAGCTTGAAATCGAACAAGAGTTGATATGTGCAAACGATACACATATTTTTACAAATCCCAAGTATGAAATACAATATTTCATTGGTTTGGCATTTGTTTGATGGTTGAAGTGACACAGGTGTCACAGTACCGGTACTGAATACACCGGTTCGGTACCTGTATTTACCGGTGTTTTACTCGTAAGTACCGGTACCGAAAAATGAAAAAAATGGGTACCGGTACGGAATATACCGCTTCGGTTCGGAACCGGTATGATACCGGTACCAAATGCTCATTCCTACACTAGTGTATTTTACGATTTGATTGTGTAAATCAATGGCCAAGATTTATTTGCTCAATTTATATACAAATACACTAGTATTCACTGTAGAAACCCCACCCTATATATATATATATATATATATAGTCAAATCTTGAATTATACACATGTGTACATAGTCAATTTTAAACTATACATATGTGTATATTACGAAAAGCTTAAGGAAAATGTGTGGTCCAGAATGTTTCTCAAGTTTCTCAATTAGTCTAGTGCTTCTCACACGATCCTAACCCTATATATATATATATATATATATATATATATATATAGGATAAGGATCCATTAGGAACCACCCTTTATTGCGAGAACCGCGAGAACCAGTGAACACATGGCAAAATTGTAATTATGTGATATTTTTTATAAAACACGTGCCCCTGTTCATAATCTAGATCTTTTCATTCTTAGGGTTTCATTGCACCTGTTCACAATCTATATCTTTTCATTCTTAGGGTTTCATTCATCGAAGCATATTTTTACATCTTTTAATTCTTAGGGTTTCATTCATCGGAGCATATTTTGTATACATCGACGAAGGCGGCCGACGGCGATCACGTAACTCACCAGATTTCACGGCGGCGGTAGCCGGAAATGGTGTTTACGGCATCCTCTACATCACCATTTACATCTGATGTTCATCCTCATACATTCTCTGATAATCCTCCTCATACATCTGATGCAGACATTGTTGGTGACATTGTTGGTCCATCTGCTGATAATACAGTTGACAGCCATAATACACCTACAAACACAGAACATCAAGAGTTGCAGTTCATTCGATTTGTGACTAAAGGTATCTGCTGATAATACAGTTAACAGTCACAATACACCTACAAATACAAAACATCAAGAGTTGCAGTTCATTCGATTTGTGACTAAAGGTATTATGTTGACTGTAAATGATGTATATACTTTGTAAATGATATTATATTAAATGATATGCACATGTGCATTATATTTACTCTAAATGATGTTGTATTAAATTATATGCACGTATGCATTGTGTTGATTGTAAATGATATTATATTAAATTATATGCACATGTGCATTATGTTGAAAATTAGACTATGTCGTTGATGTATGGATTCTGAACAATTTCCTTATGTGTGACTATCCAATTATGTACAGAATGGCAGCAAACAAAGGGTCTTGGGTGGCGGACAATTACAACAAAAAATGGGAGGTGACTATGTGGGATTGGCAATGGAAGAACACGCCGACAACCGGGGAGGCATGGGTGGAGTCTATGCAGCTTTTGGCGCTGCTGAGATACACCAGAATGAAGACGGGTCAAGATGGGTGGGGTTGGCACTCGGACAAATAAGTCGACTTTCAATGTTAAAACCGTTAGAGAGGACTTGCGTGTCACAAGCGGGGACCCGTCGAGTGGCTTTCTAATGACCTGGAATGACTGGGCTACACCTAAAGCCAATATGTCAGCATGGAAAGGCGTCGAAGGCAGGTTACCGACAAAGACAGAGTTGGAAAAAGGGGAATTCAGATCAGCAATACATTGTGCCCGGGTTGCGGATATGAGCAAGAAACTGTTGAACACATCCTCATTATGTGTTTGATGTCGAAAACGCTATGGTGGATGGTCGGAACATACCTGGGAGTAAAAGATGTACATTCTTGCTCAACAGTGGCAGATATTCTTTCTTTTTCCTGGAAGCTGGATATTTCTAAAAAGAAGAAAAAGGCAGTCAACTGCATAGTGATTGTAACAACTGTGCTTGTAATCACTATGAACAGTTCTATTATCAATAAAACAATGTTATTTGATCCCAATGTTTGTTTTGTTATGTTTTACATTTTTCATGTTTTGACTTTTGTTCAATTCCAAACTCTACATCACTTTCTGGAGAGTTATACGCAAACTAGTGCGTAAACGTACTCAGTTTAATGCGAGAAATACTCCGGAACATCAACATATACTCAACATACCTTAAATAACCTTTACATAACTTAGAAATAAGTTTTGAAGGCTTTGGTATGGCAAAAACAAGTTAATTCGCTTACAGGGACTAAACTTGACAAACTGCGAAAGTATGACGATTCGTACTGGAACAGACATTCTGGAACATAACCATAAGTTAAACACACCTTAAATATCCTTTACATAGCTTAGAAATAGGCTTTGAGGGGTTCGGTGTGCTAAAATAAACTTTTGGGTCATTCAGGGACTAAAAGTGTCAAAAAGTGCACAAGTTTGCATTTTCGCGCATAACTTACGTTCTGAATACATCCGGACATCCAAAAATTTATGTGAGCATGACTATATTATATTTTAGTGTTCTCCATAAGAAAAATCCATTCGTCGCGTCATTTGGATCGTTTTTCGCGCTTATGCGCATTCCGTCGTAATTAAGCGAACATCGCGTTCGTACGACCAAACGAACCATCACCCGGCATAATTTTTAGCATGTTTCATGTCCACAATGTTTAGGCAACATTTTAGGGCCTTAAAGTTGGCTTTACGGGCCTTAGAAGTGTCGGAAAAGGCCTTAAACACGTGCAGGGACTGAAACTGCCATTTTTGAAAGTTGTGTGCAGATCAGAAGGGCCAGGCGGCCCGCATTGTATTTGGCTGATCCTGAAGCGGGCCGCTTCCCACTATCAGACCAGATTAAATGTTTTTAACAGCTGTTTGCAGCTGTTTGATCCTCCTCCACATGTTCTAAGTTGCTTAGTCATTAGATAAGGATCATATTTAGCTTCCATAACCTTTCCACAAGTGTACGGATGTGATCGAATCACGGTTTCCATGAAACGATCTCAACGGTGGACTAAAAACTATAAATACCCCAACACCCCCATTGCTAAAATCACAAGAAATTTGATTTGAGAAACTCTAAGTTGAAACATTTGTTTCATACCTGAGATTTTTGAATCAAGTTTAGCATTCGGGGACCCTTCGTAAGTATTCTTTCGTTCTTTTCCTTATTTTACTGCTTTTCGAGTCAGAAAGTCAAACTTAGTTTGACTTTCAGCGTTGACCAATAATGGTCAATGCGAAGTTCGTTTGAACTTCGCAACGTGAGTGTAATCACGTTGGTTATAGTCCCTTGGGACTATGCCTACTGATTACCACGTTGTCTAGGGTCGTAGGGTAAGCGATCTGATAAATCGCTTATACCTCGAACCCGACCCATTTGGTCGATCATTAGGATCCGACCAAACACATTAGGTGACCATAGTAGGTAGGGAATAACCTTCCGAGGTTATACCCTATGGTCACATCGTTTGAGTAGTTGTATGATAGGTAGTTTATATGCCTAAGGTAAATTACCAGAATACCCTTTTCATGTATAATTGGTAATTAATCATAAGTAACCTAAACTTTTGTCACATAACTGATTATGTAACATGTTTAGGCATATAACACTTGTCATAGGACTAGTTGGGCGGTCCGAACGTGTTTCACGCACACGACGCGTTAAAGTAGCATAAGCTTCCTAAACGGGTCGCAATGGGTCGTAAACAATTATGTTAGGTTTCAATTAGTATGTAGGCTTTGTTGAACCATACTACACGGGTCTCCATACTCGTTTGGTTTACAAACCCTCATGCTACCCGATCTTCCGATTTAGGTCCGGTTTATTAACATAGTTACCTATATTAGGTGCCGTTTGATTCCGAGATCTATAGCATTACTTGGTGGTTATCTTTATACAACTGAGCAATCTCAAGTGAGTACATAGACCCCTCTTTTACTGTTTTCCAAACTGTTTTGGGGTGGAACACATGTGCCTACTTGTTACTTTCATGCTTTCCTGTTTTCACATCATATACATGCTATGTTCGTTAGTACATTATAGTACATGATTTCATTACATCTTATGCTAGGTGTGCCCATTGTGTGCATTACTTAGTACATTGTTTTACATTGCATTTCATGCTAGGTGTGCCCATTGTGTGCATTACTTAGTACATTGTTTTACATTACATTTCATGCTAGGTGTGCCCATTGTGTGCATTACTTAGTACATTGTTTTACATTGCATTTCATGCTAGGTGTGCCCATTGTGTGCATTACTTAGTACATTGTTTTACATTACTTTTCATGCTAGGTGTGCCCATTGTGTGCATTTCTTAGTACATTGTTTTACATGACATTTCACGCTATGTATGTTCATTTGATTACATACTTAGTGCATCGTTTTCACATGCTTACATTTTGTTATGACATTTGGTTTGTTTAACATGGAACAATACATTCATTAACATTAATTACGCCGTTCGTTAGTAGGTAGTGGTACCATAGGAATTGACAACTCCCGTTCCGGAAATCCTGGGTATGGGGATGAAAGGAATGACCGAATTCGATATACATAACTTAGATGAACCTTTAATCTGTTTAAGGGTTTATCACCACATTCTCAAGGCTTGGATGTATGCATTATAACAATACCGCATAAATGTTTGTATCAGTATAGCATGCATTTGTTACACAAAACATAACTTTGATTTAAACTATGTTTTACTTCAATACCTTGTTTTTGTGCATTTTACATATGGTTTAGTTGATATATATATTTCACTACCATACATGACATCTTGGTTACACATTACATGATCTACATTGAACATAAACATTTTGACATTGATATACACATTTGGTGGTTTACATTGGACATAGACATTTTGATATGGTTTACACAATAACACTTGACAATTGATTTGTACATGAACAAGTTACATTGGTGGTTGTTTGGGTAAGTGATTTGAGTAACGATACGTGTGTAATATGATACACACATGGTGGATACGCCACTGGTACTTCCTATATATAAGTGTTTGTATAGTATTACATAGCGTAACGTTATTTAAATCATTTCAGTTTGATACATATAACATTTTATACAAATAACATACTTTTCATAAGACATTGTTTTACAACCAACTTATCTTATACAAACTCATTTTACATGATTATTCATTTAACCTTACATTTACTTATACATATCAACTGATCTTATCGTTTTCAAATGATTTACAAGACAAAGCAAATTACAAGGTTCATGACTAAACATTTTCTCAAATACAAGTCATGAATCCTATTTTCACAAACCTATGTATCTCACAGGCATTTTTATGCTGACGTACCTATTTTCACATGTGTTTTCAGGAGCTTTTCCGTAGGATGTTGATCATGACACTAGGGCGGACCTGTGCCTTAGAGACTAAAAACGAAGATAGACTTGTTTAATTATGTTATAAACTCTTTTGTTTACTGTTCAAGACAATGTAACACCCTTGTTTGATAAATAAAATACAACTTTGTATGCCATGGTTATGAAACAATTTATTCTGTTACGACACGCCCCGATGTTTCCGCCGCGGTTTGTTGTTTTACGCGGTCGGGGTGTGACAGAAGAGTTGGTATCAGAGCCAATGGTTATAGGGAATTAGGTTATTAGTAATGCTTTGACCTAGACTATAACTTTTCTAGGACCCTAACACGAGTTATCTTGTGTTTAGATCTTAAAACATGTACATCACCTATCCTTAGGTGATTATCAAAACAAGAACCAAAATTTTCCGAAACGATTTTTGAAAAACAATCATCTGTTTTTGAATGATTTATTACAAGGTTTTGAACCCTCAATTGTAAGGTTTTGAACCCTCTGTTATATGGTTTTGAACCCTTTTCAGTTTGGTTTTTGGCCTTGTGCCTTCAAATTTTCAAAATCCCGTCAAACGTTTTGGGTTTTAAATAATGTGAACATGTGCAAACTGGAAGGGTGAATGCCTGTATTCTGGGTTTTCTGTCTAGGCAAGCACTTCGTATATATCTCATCAGACGCGAGACCAGTTGTGCTTACCTGGGAATTCTTGGGATGAGTGTTCACTTATAGGCGAGCATGTCTTCATTATACATTATTTTTGACCCATTTACTTTGATTAGTCACTGTGATTCGTTTGTTTGCTTGGTAATGCGGACGAATGACCACCATCTTTGCTTTTGTTGATTTTGTTTCATCTCATTCTCTTCATCAAATCAACTCACTCGTTTCCTTTCATGTTTTCCTCTTTTAGAATGCCTCCTCGACGCGACAATCTAATTGCGACTGCCGAACTGGCAGAAATTATTACGGAGCAAATGGCTGCTCAATTTCCAAATCTCTTTGCTCAATGGAACCAAGCCAACAATAACAACAATGTTCCATGCAAATACAAGGATTTTAACCAGGCTAAACCACTCAAGTTTAGTGGTTCTGAAGGAGCAACTGGGCTTCTTCAGTGGTTCGAAAGCATTGAGAATACTTTTCGCCACGTGCAGTGCCCGGATAATCGCAAGGTCGAGTTCTCCTCGAGCGTGTTTCAGAAGAGGGCCCTTACATGGTGGAATGGGGTAATGAGAGACCGAGGTGCGGAAGTTGCTCTCGCACAGACATGGGCTGAACTTAGGGCCCTGATGATGAGGGAATTCTGTCCTCGCCATGAGCAGCGAGCGTTGGAGAAAGAGTTTGATGTTTTGAAGCAAGATAGTGGTGAGCACAGGGCTTATACTGATCGGTTTGAAGAGTTGAGTTTGCTTTGCCCGACTATGGTTACCCCACTCGACAAGGCTATCGAGAGATACATCGACGGCCTTCCTGACTCGGTACAAGACATTCTTACTGGTAGTGAACCTGCCACACTCCGTCAGGCGATCGAGTTATCAGCGACATTGACTGAGTCGCAGATTAGAAAGGGAAAACTACACCGGAAGGGTGACAAGGGCAAGAAACAGTTGGCTGACAAGGGGGATAGCAAGAAGGGTCAAAACAAGAATGGAAAGGACTCTGGTTCTTCGAAGAGGTCAAGGAAGCGTAAGGCTTCCCAAAATTTTGCTATCACTGCCCAAGCTAATCAGGCAGCTCCCAACCAACCCGCACAGCCGCCAGCAAAGAAACCCTATACAGGGAATGCACCTTTGTGCAATAGATGCAACAGTCACCATCAGCCGCAACATCAGTGCCGTTTCTGTACTAGCTGTGGGAAGTCGGGTCATCTTGCCGATGTTTGTCGGTTTGCTCAGAATCGCGCAGTTCAAAACCCGGCTCAACAAGTTGCACAGCCTCCTGCTCAGCAACAGGGTCAGGCTGCACGACTACAATACCCACCGGGTGCTTGTTACAATTGTGGGGATCTGACCCACTACAGAAACCGGTGCCCAAGGCTAGCCAACCAGAACCAGAACCAGAACCAGAATCAGGCTCCGGCTCGAGGCCGAGCCTTTAACATGAATGCCCAAGAGGCACAGGCTGACGATAATGTGGTGAACGGTACGTTCTTTATTAATAATCAGCCTGCATATGTTCTTTTCGATTCTGGTGCCGATAAGAGTTTCGTGTCTTTGTCTTTTGAGCAAATGCTTCGCGTGTCTAGAACGAAACTAGGCAAATCTTTGACAGTAGAAGTTGCTAGTGGTGAACCCATTATTCTTGATTCTGTTCTTCGCAACTGCCAGTTGAATCTTAACGACCATCTTTTTCCTATTGACCTCGCGCCTATGCAACTTGGAAGCTTCGACGTTATTGTGGGAATGGATTGGTTATCCAAGCATCACGCAGAGATAGTTTGTTCTGAGAAGATAGTTCGTGTGCCGCTTTCGATAGGCGAGATCCTGCAGGTTCAAGGTGAGAAGCCTATCGGTGGTCTCAAACTCATGTCTTGTTTTAAAGCTCGGAAGTATCTGCAGAAGAACTATGTGGCTTTCTTAGCACATGTTACAGAAGATAAAGGCAAGGGTAAGTCTATTTCAGATATTCCTGTCGTTCGGGATTATTCTGAAGTGTTCCCTGAAGATTTACCTGGTCTACCTCCAGCACGCCAAGTCGAGTTCCGCATTGATCTCGTACCTGGTGCAAATCCCATTGCCAGAGCTCCATATCGTCTTGCACCATCTGAGATGCAAGAGTTGTCTAAACAGCTTCAGGAGCTCTCTGACAAAGGTTTTATACGTCCTAGTTTTTCACCTTGGGGTGCTCCCATTCTTTTTGTAAAGAAGAAGGATGGATCCTTTAGGATGTGTATCGATTATCGTGAACTTAACAAGCTTACCATCAAGAATCGATATCCCTTACCTCGCATAGACGACCTCTTTGATCAGTTACAAGGTGCTTCTTATTTTTCGAAGATTGATCTACGTTCCGGATATCATCAACTTCGTGTGCAAGAAGAAGACATTCCGAAGACAGCGTTCCGTACTCGTTATGGGCATTATGAATTCACAGTCATGCCATTCGGTTTGACTAATGCTTCTGCTGTTTTCATGGACTTAATAAATAGGGTCTGCAAACCTTCTTTGGATCAGTTCGTCATTGTTTTTATTGACGACATCTTGATTTACTCTAAGACGCGAGCTGATCACGAGCAACATCTTCGTCTTACCCTAGAACTCCTAAAGAAAGAGCAACTTTTCGCCAAATTCTCTAAGTGCGAATTTTGGCTTAAAGAAGTTAAATTTTTGGGGCATGTTATCAACGAACGGGGTATTCATGTAGATCCCTCCAAGATCAGTGCGATTAAGGATTGGGATACACCTTCTACTCCTACTGAAGTTCGTTCTTTTCTTGGTCTAGCGGGTTATTATCGCCGCTTCATAGAAAACTTCTCGAAGATTGCAGTTCCTCTAACTGCTCTAACTCAGAAAAAATGCCCTTTTATTGGGGAAACAAACAAGAGGAAGCTTTTCAACACTTGAAGCAGAAGCTTTGCGATGCGCCTGTTCTATCATTGCCTGAGGGTGATGATGATTTTGTTGTGTATTGTGATGCATCGAAATTGGGTCTTGGCTGTGTTCTTATGCAAAGGAACAAAGTCATAGCTTATGCATCGAGGCAGTTGAAGATACATGAGAAGAACTACACCACTCATGATCTTGAGTTGGGTGCAGTTGTCTTTGCTCTCAAGATCTGGAGACACTATTTGTACGGTACAAAATGTGTGGTTTTCACTGACCACAAAAGTCTTCAGCATATCTTCAACCAGAAAGAACTCAACATGAGACAACGACGTTGGGTTGAGCTTCTAAACGACTATGATTGCGAAATTCGCTACCATCCTGGTAAGGCGAATGTCGTAGCTGATGCATTGAGTCGTAAGGAACGTACTAAGCTTCATTGTGTACGTGTTCAATCTGTTATTCAAGCTCGATCCGATATTCAAGCACGCATTTCTCAGTCTCAACAATCTTGTGTTTCACAAGGTTTGATGGATAAGGAATTTCCTTATCACATAACACCTGCTCTTGAACTGAAGGACAATGGGTCATATTACTTCATGGACCGTTTGTGGGTCCCAAGCCAGGATGATCTTCGTACCTTGCTTATGGATGAAGCCCATAAGTCTCGTTATTCTATTCATCCGGGCTCAGATAAGATGTATAAGGATCTTCGTATTCAGTATTGGTGGCCTGGTATGAAGAAAGACATTGCCTTATACGTATCCAAATGCCTTACTTGTCTTAAGGTTAAGGCTGAACATCAGCGTCCTTCTGGTTTATTGGAGCAACCAGAGATCCCAGTTTGGAAATGGGAAAACATTACTATGGATCTTGTTACCAAACTCCCGCGCACAAAGAAAGGTCATGATGCCATCTGGGTAGTCGTTGATCGTCTTACAAAGTCAGCACATTTCTTGCCAATCCGTGAGGATTTTCCTGCTGACAGACTTGCTCAAATCTATGTGGATGAAATTGTAGCTCGACATGGTGTTCCGTTGAACATCATTTCTGATAGAGATGCTCGTTTCACTTCTCATTTTTGGAGAACCATGCAATCTGCCATGGGGACCCAACTTAATCTGAGCACAGCTTATCATCCGCAAACGGATGGTCAATCTGAGAGAACAATCCAGACTCTGGAGGATATGCTAAGAGCTTGTGTGATCGATTTTGGTGGTAGCTGGGATTCACATCTTAAATTGATTGAATTCTCCTACAACAACAGTTATCACACTAGCATCAAAATGGCTCCTTTCGAGGCTCTCTATGGTCGAAAATGTCGTTCACCAGTCTGCTGGAATGAGATTGGCGAGGCTCAACTTACTGGACCTGCCCTCATTTTAGAGACAACTGACAAGGTCAAGAAAGTTCGTGATAACCTTCAGGCAGCTAGAAGCCGTCAGAAGATTTACGCGGACCCAAAACGCAAAGCCTTGGAATTTCAAGTCGGTGATCGAGTATTACTTAAGGTCTCACCTTGGAAAGGTGTGATCAGATTTGGAAAGAAAGGAAAACTTGCACCTAGATACGTTGGACCATTCAAGATCGTCGAAAGAATCGGAAAGGTAGCCTACAGACTTGAGTTACCTCCTGAACTTGGAAATGTTCATCCAACTTTTCACGTGTCCAATCTCAAGAGGTGTTCAGCTGATGAGAACTTCTCCATACCGCTTGACGAAATTCGTGTTGACAAAACACTGAAATTTGTTGAGAAACCAGTGGAAATCATGGAACGTGAAGTCAAGTGGCTTAAACGCAAGCGCTTTCCTTTGGTCAAAGTTCGCTGGGAAGCTAAACGTGGACCTGAGTTTACTTGGGAACGCGAAGATCAAATGAAGGCGAAATATCCACATCTTTTTCCACGAGTTTCCTCTAAATAAATTTCGGGACGAAATTTCCACAAGTAGGGGAGACTGTAACAACTGTGCTTGTAATCACTATGAACAGTTCTATTATCAATAAAACAATGTTATTTGATCCCAATGTTTGTTTTGTTATGTTTTACATTTTTCATGTTTTGACTTTTGTTCAATTCCAAACTCTACATCACTTTCTGGAGAGTTATACGCAAACTAGTGCGTAAACGTACTCAGTTTAATGCGAGAAATACTCCGGAACATCAACATATACTCAACATACCTTAAATAACCTTTACATAACTTAGAAATAAGTTTTGAAGGCTTTGGTATGGCAAAAACAAGTTAATTCGCTTACAGGGACTAAACTTGACAAACTGCGAAAGTATGACGATTCGTACTGGAACAGACATTCTGGAACATAACCATAAGTTAAACACACCTTAAATATCCTTTACATAGCTTAGAAATAGGCTTTGAGGGGTTCGGTGTGCTAAAATAAACTTTTGGGTCATTCAGGGACTAAAAGTGTCAAAAAGTGCACAAGTTTGCATTTTCGCGCATAACTTACGTTCTGAATACATCCGGACATCCAAAAATTTATGTGAGCATGACTATATTATATTTTAGTGTTCTCCATAAGAAAAATCCATTCGTCGCGTCATTTGGATCGTTTTTCGCGCTTATGCGCATTCCGTCGTAATTAAGCGAACATCGCGTTCGTACGACCAAACGAACCATCACCCGGCATAATTTTTAGCATGTTTCATGTCCACAATGTTTAGGCAACATTTTAGGGCCTTAAAGTTGGCTTTACGGGCCTTAGAAGTGTCGGAAAAGGCCTTAAACACGTGCAGGGACTGAAACTGCCATTTTTGAAAGTTGTGTGCAGATCAGAAGGGCCAGGCGGCCCGCATTGTATTTGGCTGATCCTGAAGCGGGCCGCTTCCCACTATCAGACCAGATTAAATGTTTTTAACAGCTGTTTGCAGCTGTTTGATCCTCCTCCACATGTTCTAAGTTGCTTAGTCATTAGATAAGGATCATATTTAGCTTCCATAACCTTTCCACAAGTGTACGGATGTGATCGAATCACGGTTTCCATGAAACGATCTCAACGGTGGACTAAAAACTATAAATACCCCAACACCCCCATTGCTAAAATCACAAGAAATTTGATTTGAGAAACTCTAAGTTGAAACATTTGTTTCATACCTGAGATTTTTGAATCAAGTTTAGCATTCGGGGACCCTTCGTAAGTATTCTTTCGTTCTTTTCCTTATTTTACTGCTTTTCGAGTCAGAAAGTCAAACTTAGTTTGACTTTCAGCGTTGACCAATAATGGTCAATGCGAAGTTCGTTTGAACTTCGCAACGTGAGTGTAATCACGTTGGTTATAGTCCCTTGGGACTATGACTACTGATTACCACGTTGTCTAGGGTCGTAGGGTAAGCGATCTGATAAATCGCTTATACCTCAAACCCGACCCATTTGGTCGATCATTAGGATCCGACCAAACACATTAGGTGACCATAGTAGGTAGGGAATAACCTTCCGAGGTTATACCCTATGGTCACATCGTTTGAGTAGTTGTATGATAGGTAGTTTATATGCCTAAGGTAAATTACCAGAATACCCTTTTCATGTATAATTGGTAATTAATCATAAGTAACCTAAACTTTTGTCACATAACTGATTATGTAACATGTTTAGGCATATAACACTTGTCATAGGACTAGTTGGGCGGTCCGAACGTGTTTCACGCACACGACGCGTTAAAGTAACATAAGCTTCCTAAACGGGTCGCAATGGGTCGTAAACAATTATGTTAGGTTTCAATTAGTATGTAGGCTTTGTTGAACCATACTACACGGGTCTCCATACTCGTTTGGTTTACAAACCCTCATGCTACCCGATCTTCCGATTTAGGTCCGGTTTATTAACATAGTTACCTATATTAGGTGCCGTTTGATTCCGAGATCTATAGCATTACTTGGTGGTTATCTTTATACAACTGAGCAATCTCAAGTGAGTACATAGACCCCTCTTTTACTGTTTTCCAAACTGTTTTGGGGTGGAACACATGTGCCTACTTGTTACTTTCATGCTTTCCTGTTTTCACATCATATACATGCTATGTTCGTTAGTACATTATAGTACATGATTTCATTACATCTTATGCTAGGTGTGCCCATTGTGTGCATTACTTAGTACATTGTTTTACATTACATTTCATGCTAGGTGTGCCCATTGTGTGCATTACTTAGTACATTGTTTTACATTACATTTCATGCTAGGTGTGCCCATTGTGTGCATTACTTAGTACATTGTTTTACATTGCATTTCATGCTAGGTGTGTCCATTGTGTGCATTACTTAGTACATTGTTTTACATTACTTTTCATGCTAGGTGTGCCCATTGTGTGCATTTCTTAGTACATTGTTTTACATGACATTTCACGCTATGTATGTTCATTTGATTACATACTTAGTGCATCGTTTTCACATGCTTACATTTTGTTATGACATTTGGTTTGTTTAACATGGAACAATACATTCATTAACATTAATTACGCCGTTCGTTAGTAGGTAGTGGTACCATAGGAATTGACAACTCCCGTTCCGGACATCCTGGGTACGGGGATGAAAGGAATGACCGAATTCGATATACATAACTTAGATGAACCTTTAATCTGTTTAAGGGTTTATCACCACAGTCTCAAGGCTTGGATGTATGCATTATAACAATACCGCATAAATGTTTGTATCAGTATAGCATGCATTTGTTACACAAAACATAACTTTGATTTAAACTATGTTTTAATTCAATACCTTGTTTTTGTGCATTTTACATATGGTTTAGTTGATATATATATTTCACTACCATACATGACATCTTGGTTACACATTACATGATCTACATTGAACATAAACATTTTGACATTGATATACACATTTGGTGGTTTACATTGGACATAGACATTTTGATATGGTTTACACAATAACACTTGACAATTGATTTGTACATGAACAAGTTACATTGGTGGTTGTTTGGGTAAGTGATTTGAGTAACGATACGTGTGTAATATGATACAGACATGGTGGATACGCCGCTGGTACTTCCTATATATAAGTGTTTGTATAGTATTACATAGCGTAACGTTATTTAAATCATTTCAGTTTGATACATATAACATTTTATACAAATAACATACTTTTCATAAGACATTGTTTTACAACCAACTTATCTTATACAAACTCATTTTACATGATTATTCATTTAACCTTACATTTACTTATACATATCAACTGATCTTATTGTTTTCAAATGATTTACAAGACAAAGCAAATTACAAGGTTCATGACTAAACATTTTCTCAAATACAAGTCATGAATCCTATTTTCACAAACCTATGTATCTCACAGGCATTTTTATGCTGACGTACCTATTTTCACATGTGTTTTCAGGAGCTTTTCCGTAGGATGTTGATCATGACACTAGGGCGGACCTGTGCCTTAGAGACTAAAAACGAAGATAGACTTGTTTAATTATGTTATAAACTCTTTTGTTTACTGTTCAAGACAATGTAACACCCTTGTTTGATAAATAAAATACAACTTTGTATGCCATGGTTATGAAACAATTTATTCTGTTACGACACGCCCCGATGTTTCCGCCGCGGTTTGTTGTTTTACGCGGTCGGGGTATGACAGTGATGGCTATATTATGGAACATATGGTCGAGCAGAAATGAGAAGGCATTAAAAGCCGTGCAGTTTTCAAATGCTATAATATTGGAACAAGTCAATGAGTGTACTATGTTGTGGATGAAAGTCATAGCCAAAATGGAGAATTTAGTGACTGAAGAGTGGTACACCAGTGGTGTAAATGTAATTGAAAATTAGGAGTTTATATCTTTATTGTAAGCGTACTTCTCTAGTTCCTGGATAGAGTTATGGTTTGAATATATGCCATATTATTATGTTAAAAAATGTCGTTATATATAAAATGATAATGCTCGTGTGCATTATGTTGACAATTACATTATGCACACGTGCATTCTATTGGCAATTACATTATGTATACATTTAATGACAATATGCTGTTGGACTCCTGATCCCCCCTGATGATGAACCTAATTCTTGTTCCGATGATGTTGATTCCAATGACACTGATGAAGATGTTGATGATGATCCAGAAGACACCCCCCCACACATATATATATGAACATGAGCAACCTCTTAAACGTTCATATAGACGTCGTAAATCAACCGACGATCCTCTATTATGCCATGTATATGATGTCAAACAATTTCTAAGCATTATTCGTCTTGTTTATGATTTTTTGTTTACAATCATTTTTTGTACTATCTGTTTTCATATTCATAGATTGTGATTACGATCATGATACTTTGTTATCAATTACTTATTAGACATAATCATATGTAATTTCATTATTGACCACCTAACATATATTACCAACATGGTTACTGTTTCGAACAATGCACATGTGCATACATGTTTACTGTTTCACTCCACATGTGCATTACCAACATTAACACATTATCACACAACTTTTGTGTTACAACAAGTAAATATAACACCCTCATCATAAGAATCACATAATCCGATCAACAATCATTATTGCACATGTGCACCACCAACATATACTATACCAAACAACATATTACATCCTAAATTAACAAATATAACCATCTGTAATGCATTATACAATACCAATATGTATGTTATTTCAAACTATGCACATGTACAGTACCAACTTTCCCTCTACCAAACAACGTAATACATCATATATCAACAAACATGATCATTCGCCTCTGATAATGGCAATTTTGTTGCTATCTTCATCCTCATGTTCTTAAGTTGCAAGTCTTGAATTTCTTTATCTTTGCTGAATATGCAATCAAACTTCTCACCACTCCCTTTATACTTTTCCATATGTCGCATAGCGAACACCCCGTAAACTGTGAAGTAATAAAGGGATTTCGTTTACTTGTTCAATTTTTTCATCATGGTTTCGCTCACTTGTCCTCCTCTTTATGAATTTTTTTTCTTCTTGTGCACCTACATGTGATATATTTAATGTGTTTACATAAATGCTATCATTTAACGTGAAACTAATAAAGGGATGCACATGTGCATAAACTCCCAACTGCATCATCAAATATTAATCAACATTTTTACCTCTTTGTTTAACCGTTGCGTAATCATCTTCCATTGCATCCGACCATTTTTTGACCCTTCATCCCTTGATTTCAAAACGTAAGTTACCTTCTTTGATTTTTTTTCCGTTATCGATCTACGATAATAAACAAAACAAAAAAACATAGGATTAAAAAACATACAATCTCAATGAATATGTGCATTAACATTAACTTTATCATTAATATATACACTATGCACATGTGCATCAACATAAATTTCATTGTTAACATATTCTGGCAAGATTCTGGCAAGCTATGCACATATGCATAACTATGCCCATGTACAACAACATGAATGACCTTATTAACATATTCTGGCAAATTATGCACATGTGCCTAACTGCACGTTTGCATCCATATGACTGACCTAATTGAAATAATCTGGCAAAATATGCATTTGTGCATAACTATGCACATGTGCATTAACATGACTGAGCTTATCAACAGGTTTGCTTCGATAAAAAATAATAGACAAAACAAAAGTTATTTTTTCGATTTTTACCTCTTTGTAGGGGTGTGCATGGGTCGGTTTGGGTCGGTTTTGACCAAAAACCATAACCATGACCGCGATGTCGGTTATTGGATAACCATAACCATAACCGATCGGTTATGGTGGTTATGGTTATTCGGTTTTGATGGTTATAGCGGGTCGGTTATGGGTGGTTAACCGTGTATTTAACTTAGCTAAAAATAGCTTAATTTTTTTAACATGGAATAAATTGTTATTGCATATTTGTATATATGTATATTACATAGTATTAAAGAATACATATAATCTATAATATTAATATCAGTTATTATCGAATATTCAAATAAAGTGATATGATATATTTCATAAATTCAAATAAACATTCAACCAAAACCACAAAATGATATGAAAAACCAATAAGTACTAAAAATCTTCAGCAAAAAACATCAAATATTAAAAATAAATGAAATATTAAAAATATGGTGAAAAGTCCTAAATCCTACAAAGATTTATTACATGTCGGTTCGGTTCGGTTATGGTGGGTATGAAAAAATGATAACCATAACCGAACCACTACATTCGGTTTTCAAAAAAACCATTAACCGACCCACCGATTTTTTATTTGGTTTGGTTTTTTCGGTTCGGTTTTGTCGGTTAATTCGGTTATGGTTCGTGATGTGCGTGAGTGTTATTAGTTTTTAATGTATATGTTAAGCCCTTTTTAACACTTTTTAGCCAAGTTTTAAATTTATAAAACACGATATTTACTAACACTAAACACACATATGGGCAAGTGCACCCATCGTGAGCGTAGTATAGTGTTGGTAAGATATCGAGGTCGTCCAAGGACACAAGAGCTTTTAGTACCGGTTTATCCTCAACGTCTAATCAAATCAAAAGTTAGAAAAAAGTTTTTAAACTAGAAAAATAAAACTAACTAAAATGCTGAAAAAAAAACAGATAGATAAGATGAATCACTTGGCTCCGACTCGTGTTTAGTGTAACCTTTGATTATTTCCGCATTTTTGCACTTTTTAAGAGATTATCTTAGTTATTGTAGTAGGCCCCTCTTTTGAAGGTGACGTTACCCTCAACCCAGTAGTTTGAGTCAGCAAGGATACAATCCTAAAGGGTCGGATTATTGAAAGATAATTAATTAAGTTATTAATGCATATTATGGTAGGCCCATCTTTTGAAGGTGATGTTACCCTCGGCTAAGTAGTATGAGTCAGCAGGGATACAGTCATAAGTAGCCGGGTTAAAGTATTAATAATAGCTTACATATGAGGGGATCAAAGAGTTTGGACCCCCGCCATCCAATACCGGTGGGTATTGAAGGAGATCCTACTAAATTTGACCCAGGTCCTTGCAGGATCTATACACTGAACAAGGCAAGACTCTTATCAAACTATTCCCTTAACCCCCGACCAGGTAGCCAACATACCTCCATATAGACCGTGGAGATATGAATGGTGAAAATCTTTTATTTTATATAGACAGTAAAATAATGCCAAGACACCACGGACAAACGATAAGGAAGAATCACCTTCAACATAAGAAACTAGTTATTAAAGTCATTAATACATAACCAAGTAAAAAGTGCGAAAAGATTAAAAATAAAAAGTATTACACTGGACACTTGTCTTCACCAAGTGATGTAAGAGACTTAGGCAAACATGGCCTTTGATTGTCAATAACTCTTACGATCAATCTTGGATCCCGAGATGACTCACACACTCTATGATGGACAATGGATGATGGTGGTGGATGATGGTGGATGATGGTGTTGTGATGGTGGTGGGTGGTGGGTGAAGTGTGAGAGAGGTGGTGTGCCAAGGGATGGTTTGCAAATGAGCCAAGCACCCCTATTTATAGCCTGAACAGCAGCTCGGGCACGGCCCCGTGTCCATTGGGCACGGCCCCTTGTCCATCCTCTTCTCTTCCTTCATTAGTTGCAGTTTGTCTGCATTAGTTGACCACGCCCCCGTGTTCGCTGGGCACGCCCCCGTGTGCAGAAGCATATCTGTACTATCAAGATTTCCTCAGATTCTGCGAATCTTAGAGTTGACCACGGCCCCGTGTCCGCTGGGCACGCCCCGTGGTGGGTGATAGAAGCTTCTATAGCTTTGTCTTTTATGCTGGCACTTGGGCACGCCCCCGTGTTCACTGAGCACGGGGCGTGTTCACTCTTCTGTCTTCTTGATTTTGCTTGGGAAGATGTTGTCGGGGGGTCGGGCATGCCACGTTTGTCCCTTTTCTTGTATTTACGTTAGATTTAGCTGCCTTTTTGCTTCTTTTGTTAATTTGAGCTCATTTAATCCTGAAAATACAAAAGGAAGACAAAAACACACTTTTTCCAACATTAGTACTAAAAAAGGGTTAGTTTTATGCTACAATTGATGTAATTTATATGTTGCATTTTGTGCACATCAGTTCGGTTAATTCGGTTTTTTGCACACCCCTACCTCTTTGTTTAACTGCCACGTAATCATCTTCCATTGTATGTCGCATAATCATCTTCCATTGCATCCGACATTTTTTTGACCCTTCAGCCATTGACTTCAAAACAAACGTTACTTTCTTCGATTTTTTTTATTGTTGATATACAATAATATACAAAACAAAAAAAAAATAATAAAATAATAAAAAATAAGATCAATAAACATAAATTATTAATAAATATGTGCATTAACGTTAACTTTATCATCACCATATACACTATGCACATATGCATGAACATAAACGACCTTGTTAACAACATATGCATCAACTTTATCATCACTATATTAACTCTGCACATGTGCATCAACATAAACGACCTTGTTAACAATCTATGCATCAACTTTATCATCACCATATTAACTATGCACATGTGCATAACTATGTGACATGTGCATTAACATGACCGACAATATCAACAGGTAATGTTTGCTTCAATAGAATTACCTAACCATTGCCAACTCAAATTCTGTATTACCATCAAATATATTTAAAATTATTCAGTAACAAAACCTAAACACAGAAAAAAAAAACACACATACCTACCACATTACAAGTCGGTGTATCACAACAATTACCCCGAATCCCTCAAAGATCATATACATAAAACCATTTTCGCTAATGCAGATATGAAACTACGATTTAATCGTCATATTTACATATAAAGGATCTGAATCGATAATTAAGCATCATGTTAACATATGAAAGTGCAAAAACAAATTGTATAAACTTGCAAATTCACAGAACTGTGTAGCATCATGTTACGATGAATCCATTGGACGTTTGTTCTTCAGTTTCTCCCTATTTGTGCCGCAATCTTCAATGATTCTGTTATTATTGCCCTAATTTCGGATATATGATGAATATATGATGGATGATTCTTTTCTTATAGCCCTAATTTGAATATATGATGAATTATAAGATCGATATTACGATTTTTGGGGGATTTGGAGTGTAAATTATAAGATCGATATGACGAATTTTGGGGGATTTGGAGTGTGACGTGAACTGAGATGATGAATTATGTAGAAACTAGATCTGGACATGAACTGAATAAAAAAGAGGATTTAATTGTTGATTGAAGTCCAGTAAGAGGAGGAGTGACAGTTGATTTAAATTATATTATGTATCTACAGTAATGCCCCTTGTTCACATTGGTTCTCGCTGTTCTCGCAATAAAGGTGGTTCTCGCATGAACCCTATCATATATATATATATATATATATATATATATATATATATATATATATATATATATATATAGGGAGGATATCATGCGAGAACCACCCTTATTGTGAGAACCACGAAAACCAATGTGAACACAACCTAAAATAGCTAAAAAAACCTAACCCCCACCCCCACCCCCACCCCCCCAAGCTAAATGCTAAAAACTAAAACCCCCAAAAAACCTACCCCCCCCCCCCCCAAAAAAAAAAAAAAAAAGAAACCTAAACCCCCCTCCCCCACCCCCCAAAAACCTAACCCCCCCCCAAGCTAAAATGCTAAAAACTAAACCCCCAAAAAACCTAAAAAAATAAAAAAAAAATCTAATTTTTTTTTAATATTTTTTATGCTCAAATCGCTACTTTTAGTGGCAAAAAAAAAAAATTAAATTTTTTTTTAATTTTTTTTTTGCTTCGAAAAGTAGCGATTTTTATATAAAAAATATAAATTTTTTTTTGTGTGATTTTTAGCTATTTTTAGGCATTTTTTGTTGTGTTCACATTGGTTCTCGCAATAAGAGGTGGTTCTCGCATGATCTTCTCCCTAATGTCATATTATAAATAACATTAAAAACAAGAATTAAAACATAAAACTTATTTCTTAAACTTTTGTTAACATACTTGCAGCATGAAACTAGTTTAGATTTTCAGAAAAAGACTTGCAACCAATACAAGTCTTGGTTCCAACATCTTGTTTAGCGTTTGAATGTTCAACTACATCTTCATGATCACTAGCCTCGTCGTCGTCGTCATCATCATCCTCGTCCTTGTCGTCGTCGTCGTCAGTGACGTCATGGCCTAAAGAATTATCATCAGCTTCATCCTCTAAGACCATGCGTAGTCGTTAGATGAATAATGCCCCCACTCTAGGGCGTTTTCTGTCATGTGACAGTCCAGTCAGCATGGGGGCATTATTGGGCATTATTGCAAAAGTGGCGTAGTGGGAATAATGTCCAATAACGCCCATCCAATCATTACACAATTATTTATTTTTTTTAAATTTAAAACTTAAAATACTTTATTAATTTAAAAAAAAATTACAATACTAGAAGTAAAAAAAAAAACCGAATAAAAAAAACGGAAAAAAAGATAAAGTTAAAAAAAAGATGATGATCTAAAGTCCATATTTTTCCCGAAGTTTTTGGCGATGCATTTGCGCAACAATGAACGCTCGCATTGAAGGTGGTCGATCGGTTTGGACAAAAACTCAATGTCCTTTTCCGTTTGCCTCGCTGCTTGCATATCGTTAAACTTTTTGTTTTCGGCGACTCGTTCTTTCATAGTCTCCAAACGTTGGTGGCCGAGGTCTCGAATGTCTTGGAGACGACGGTTCATCTCCTCGAAATCTTCCTTCAACTCGAGATCGGAAGACGACTCCACCGGTTTTTTCCCGGTTCGCTTATCTTTTCTTCTACCAGGCGGTCAGGCCAACTCTTCAACTTCCTCGTCAACGTCCACAACAACATTTAGATCGACGTTGCGGGAATCGGAAGTTGGTGTTTCAGGGTCAACGGAGGATGACGTTTTCAACCGTTTAGCTCTGCGTCTACTACTCGATGTCATGGTCGGTACGCCAGCCCACTTTGGACTTTTTCTTAGTAGGTCCCAACATTTATAGTACGGGAAAACGCCTTTCGGCTTTTCATACTCTTCCATAGCCTTCATTAAAACCCCGACGTCACCTTCTACGCTCGGTCGATTATCGTAGTTACGTTGATAAACTTCTTGGAAGGCGTGACACTTGTTGTTGATGTCGGACCATTTGCTAGAGATGGAATCCTTGTCACGATGTTCACCCTTACCCCACGTGCTATAAAAAAGTGCACGAATTCTATTCCAAAATTCGGGACCGGTTTGAAAGTTTGCTACAAATAGAAAAAAAAAGTTGTACGTTAAAAATAAAATAAAATCGACGTGTAGGAAAAAAAAGTAAAAAAAAAAATAAAAATTTACCAACATCGGGGTCCTCCGAAACATCGACCCACGACCGAACCAACGTGTATTCCTCGTCCTTCGTCCAAATAACGTAAGTATGCTTACGACGAGGTTGGTTTGGTTCCTTCTTTTTATGCGACCTTTTGCCGCGTTTCGATGTCTCTCGCTCCGGTTCGGGTTGCGTCTCCGGCACGATATCCACATCGGGTTCGGGTTGTTGTTGTGATGATTGCGAGCCGCCGGGTTGGCCAAAGCCGAAAGGTGGGTGGCATGAAAGGAGTAGAGCCACTCAAGTAAGCCGCGTACGATAACATGTTCGGGTCCATGTCTTGAAGGCTAAAGCTTTGTTGCGGTTGGGTGGTGTTCGGGTTCCCGGGTCTTGAGGGAACACCAAATGGGGGTCGGAATGGGTTCACATTTTTATAAAATGTAAAAGAAGTAGAGAGAAACTTTGATTGTGAGTGAGTTTTTTTATAAAAATGTGAATGTAAATTGGGGTTTTTATACTATTAAATGGGAATTAAAAAAAACATTAAATAATGTTACCGTTGAATGGTAAACTCGATCCCCTAGGCACCATTTTGGCGTGTTTCAAACAACGCCAACAACCCTTTTTTCGCGAAAAACACCCAATCACGCCGAGGGGGGGGGGGGTGGAGGGGCGATATAAGACGTGTTTGGGCAATATTTTTGAAAAATAAACGCCCACTACGGACGGGCGGTCAAAATCTTCTACATCGCCATTATCCAAAACATCATCATCTTCGATATCTTCACCAGCTTCATTATTTTAATAGCTGGAAGAAAATTATAGTAAAAGTAAAGAACATTAAAGTTATATTTTAATGGTTTTAAATTTGATTTATATGGATTATAAGAAGATCAAATCTGTAATAATAAAGGATCTATATATATATATATATAATATATGAATAAGATGTGGGACACGTGTCAAGTTATGGTGCAACCACAATGGATTTTTGGCGGAAAACGTGAGAATCCTTATGTTTTCACACGGGATCCGAATTGGGTTAACCATACCCGTTTTTTTGACCCGGGTATATAAAACTTCTAAAACCTAAATCCCTCATTCCTCTTCCCAACCTATCTGCCGCTTCTCTTCATTCCCTGGATACGAAACCCTAAATCAATCGACCCGCAACCACCACAATCATTCAATTCTGAATAACCTCCGGTGATTTAACCTTCAAGCTTCATGTGTTGGAACTGTCAAGGTATGTTCTCTGTCATTCCATTTTAAACTATTTTCGTTATTTTTGGATTTAATCAAAGTTATTTTGATTTATCATCCAACTGAGCTCAGAGATTAAGTACAAAGTTGATTTGATGAGAATGGAACCCTAATTGCGAAATCTGTTTTGGTCAGGTTAATTAACCATGTTTTATCATTTTGTTATATTTTTACAGTTTTCTAAGCTGTTTTCATGTTTGTTAATATTCTAGGGCTCTGAAGATTTATTTTTTGAGGTGGATATTAATCAGCGATCAACATACGTTCTTGATACGCAATAAACATTGTTGACAATCAATTTTATTGAATAGAATTTTCACTTTGGAATACGGATTTCGTTGTTAGGGTTTCAGATGATGTCGATTAATCAGTTCAGGTTCCTTTATATTAGATTGTATTAAAATGTGAATATTATGTTATACAGTTGTCATTTTTCTTTTGTGGGATTGTTTAAGATATCAAGATGTTGATCGACAACTCCAGAAATGATGGTTGTGGTTCGACTAAGAAGAAGACGGTGATGGTGGTTGTGGCCTGAATAAAAAGATGACTGCTACAAGGATTGGTTTTGGGTTTCGCCGGTTGTGATAATGTGATGGTGTGGTTCAAGGAAGCGAGGACAAGGCGGCGGCTAGGGTTTCACCAGCAGCACGTATTCTTATGTTGCTGGTTTGATTATAGAACCTTATCGGTATTATCTAATTACAAAAAAACACTTTCAATTTATATCATCATTCATTTTGCAGTTTCCGAAATTCGTACAATTTTCTTCAGGTTTGTTCTCGAATTCTCGCACTCTTTTGTTCAATCTTGCATATGTTTTTTTTTCGTATAGATCTGGGTACAAAACCTGAGGCGATTGACTAATTTAGGGTTCGATTAGGGTTTCTCAGTAAATGTTCAGATTGTTCTCGAACCCTCACAAGTCACCTAAATGTTCATATTGTGCACCTCTTTTCATGAAGGTAGTTGTTATTTTGATCGTGTCGGTGTGATTGGTCGTTACGTTATTGATCGGTTTTGAGTTTCAGTTTCGGTTTCGGTTTTGGTTTATGGATGTTTTTGTGTTTTGTAGGCTTATATTATGCGGAATGCTGGTGCAGTAATTCATAGTCATGGGATGGAATCTTGTCTTGTTACTATGCTTGATCCTTTAGCAAAAGAGTTTAGGGTAATTTATTTGTCTTTTGTATATTGTCTTGTGTAATTTTATTTTATTAATGGTGATTATGAAACCATGTTGTTGTTTCTGTGCCTTTTTGTTTGGTTTGTTTAGATTACTCATATGGAGATGATTAAAGGAATTCAAGGGCATGGTTATTATGATGAGCTTGTGGTTCCGATAATAGAAAACACTACTCATGAAAGGGAGTTGATTGAAGCTCTTGCTGCAGCAGTATGTTCTTTTTGTACTCTGCTTCAACAATCTGCAACAATTAGTTTTGTTTTGGTTAAATTCGAAGACAATTAAGAAACTGTTTTTTTTCTCAATTATCAACAGATTGAAGCGTACCTGAAAACAACTGCGGTACTGGTGCGAAACCATGGTATTTATGTATGGGGTGACTCCTGGATTAGTGCCAAAACTCAGGTCTGTATTTTTTTGTTTTTACTAATTTTGTATTTTTTTTATTTATTGGTGTATTTACATGAGGGTACATGTTCTAAATCTTTCAGTCTGAATGCTACAACTATCTCTTTGAAGCTGCAATCAAACTTCATCAATTAGGCCTTGACTGGTCAACACCAAGTCATGGTCCAATTCAAAGATCAAAACCGCTTTTAGGTGGTCAAACTACAAACACATCTCAAAAGGTAGGGGCTCTTTCATTACCTAAATAGACTGAAATTAACTAAAACTGTTTAAATCATTGTGGTCCCCTAATGATTTATCAATTTTTGTTCCAGCGTTGTATTGTTCTTGACATTGAAGGGACAACCACACCGATATCATTTGTGACAGATGTTCTTGAAAGATGATATTAAGTTGTTACGATCTTAAGTAAATTTCATTAATTGTTATTAATTATTATTATCATTATGTTCCAGTTCCGCCTGACGAGGCGGGAAAACAGGCGGTGATATCTGCGTTGGTTGCTAATGTTGAAGGAATGATCAAATCCGACAGGAAACTTACTTCATTAAAGCAGTTGCAAGTAAGCAAATTTAACTTTCATAATTATATTTATTCAAAGTTGCTGAATTTTATTATTTAGGGTCACATATGGCGCACTGGATTTGAGAAAAATGAACTTAAAGGAGTTGTATTTGATGATGTACCTGGCGCTCTTGAAAAATGGCATGCTTGTGGGATAAAGGTTAGTTCCTATAATTAGCATCTACTTTTGGCAAAATTTTTGTCTCTTTTTTCATAATTTAGTGATTTGATGGTGAAAACGGTCGTATTAATGAATTAGGTGTACATTTATTCAAGCGGTAGCAGATTAGCACAGAGGCTGCTATTTGGATATACAGATTATGGGGACTTGAGGAATTACTTGTGTGGATTTTTCGATACCACTGTCGGGTAATTTATGTTATTGTTTCTGAACTGTTGTTTTTCGTGTCCATGAACAAACACTAATTTTATAATACTTGATGACAGGAACAAGAAAGAAACTAGAAGTTATGTTGAAATATCAGAATCACTTGGAGTTCATAAGCCATCAGAAATCCTATTTGTGACTGATGTTTATCAAGAAGTTGTTGCTGCAAAGGCAGCTGGTAAAGATCACTATTACACTTAATATAGTATTAATTAAAGTATATAAATCATCATCTATATATATATAATATATGAATAAGGACTGACTCTAAAAGTCTCTTTTCATTTGGATTGAAAATGTTGTTACTGATTCTTTACGTTTGGTTAGTGTAAAGGTTGGTGAAAGTAATTCAACAGGTCAGAGTGGTGGTCTTTGCGTGGGGTGGGGGCTGAATCTTGGGTTTGGGACTGGTTGTGTCTTGGTGTGGGTGTGTTTTGGTGTCTAGCTGGTTCACCACTTGGGGAGTGGCTTCTGTGTAGTGTGTGTTTGGGTGCAACCTTCTGGGTGGGTGCTGTTTTGTGGTTTGTCTGGTATTGTGGTGGTGTGCTTATTGGTTCTCTATTGGCAAATGTATGTCTAACTACTCATTTTTTTAGTTAAAGCTGGTGATTAGAAGTTTTTTATTGAACTTTTTGATGCAGTATTGCACTAAGTTTTATTCTAGATCTATCATTTATGAGGTATTTCCTGTAACTAGATAGTTGATATTCTTGCAAGTGAATTTTACGAAGACAAAGCAATCATAGATGCGATGACTTACAGGGTAATGGGAAGCAGGTAAGACCTGAACTGAAACCATAAGATTTAACAATTTTTTGCAGCACCAATGACTAATGACTAAATCCATTTGTTGGTCTTGGTTTAACTTTTTTCCCAATGAGGTTGGAATATCTTATGCTGACTCATTTGTTTATTGGAGTGAAAAGTTTACCAAGAAAGACCCTGAAACTCTGAAAAAGAAACGGAACCAATTTTACTAATTGGATGTATGCATTATGCGGCACAACTGTGAGCTTTCGTTTCTTTCTCCTACTTTACAAGACCTAATCTTTTTTGCCGGTTATTTGTTTCAGGCCGTCCCACTAAGAAATAACATATTCCAGGTTCTGAGTCATTCAGGTTTTTTGTGGTGGGATAACAACGCCATCAGGACAACCAGTGATGGCAACCGATCACACTATGATCAAGAGATTAAAACCGGCCAATGTGAACAGAGTAACGATAAAGTGGATGTTAAATGGAATAGGTAAGATTTTTGTTAAGAGTTTCTTGAATTAAATGGAAGGTTAGTTTGGGGTATATGGTAAGATTTGACCATGTACTTTACTGTCATCGGTTTTAAGTTTAGTTGTCTTATTGGCACATTAACAATTTAAGTAGCTTGAGTATGTTTAAATGGTATTTGGAATTAATTACATGACATGAATATAGCATAATGTCACTAGCTTAACTTTGCACAAACAATTTGACTTGCCTTAGTATATTTGAATGATGTTTGGAATTTAATACATGATGTGAATATGGCATAAAATGATTAGTTTGATTTGTGCAGTGGTAAGCAATTATTTGATTAGTGGGGGTAGAATCACCTTTTTGTGTATATAACCAGTTAGTTTAGTGGTTGTTCCATGAAAACAGTTTTTCAAAATTGATTAATAAGAGCTCTTCGAAATTCGGAAAAGTTAACTGATGAATACAAGTTACTTACTATATGAATATACATGAAAATTGATTACAATAATGCCTAATATGATCACAACAAGTTGTATTGAGATGAACTACTCCTGACTATCTTTATTTTGTCTACAGAATGGTGTCATTCTAAGGTGATTACCAGAGCCATAGATGGTTCTATTGTTGTTGACAAAAAGTGTGTGGAGCTGGAGCTGCTGATACAGAAGTCGTGACAGGTACTAATCTGGTCACATAATCATCTAGACAAAGGGAAACTTCTTAGGTAAGAAGTGTTTACTTAAAAATATGCATTTTGTATGGATAACGTGCATATTCTTGATCCATAAACGCCTCTTTTTTTCTATAAATCATAGAATCATTTTAGATAGTATCAAGTTTGTAATCATACTTGATACTTGACATACTGATTGTTTAAATGAACATAAAGAATTGGACAAAAAGTGTGTCGGCCAACCCGAGCCGACCCATTTCAATCCATAGTCCATAGTCAAAGGATTCACAGAACCCCCCACGTATCATGAACCAAATCGCCCATACCAGAATCGGGTATAGAATCTAACCGAATGCTACGGGTTCGCAATCCAGATCATAAAAATTGCTCGTACCCGATTGTCACTAAATTTGTCGCAAATCATATGAAAATGTGTTTCCGCTTGAGTAATTCGGCGTTCTGGAACGCTACGATATGCGTACTGAAAACAAAAAGGCCGACTCAGACCAGTAATTAGACTTGTGTAGATCCGAATCTCTGATTATGACCTAATTGACAAACACTTTAAGCAATTGTTCGCATGCATACCCGATTATAAAACCATGTTTCATGCCTGTTGTGTTCAGAGGTATCGGGTGCTCATTACCCAAAACCCGATCTTAAAACTCAACAAAAAATCGAGCATATACTCAATTACACTTCTATAGAATGATCTTGGTTTAAAAATGCGCGCCTTAGGCGTCTGCAACAAGGCTCAAGCCCTTGCGCTTTTGGTAGCAAGTTGTTGTACAACATGCTTTTTAGGTTTTACATGTATGTAATTTCCATATTAAAACATATATAAAGTTTACTTTTTTCTCAATATTGGATAACTTATGCTAGAATCGTGTAGAAAATATACAAAAAATTGTATAATTATTTGCACCTCGGGTATGAAAATCAGTGTGCTTTTTTGTCTGGCGCCTAAGTTTTAGACCTTATCGCTTTTGTGCGCGCTTCTTGCTTTTTAAAACCAAGCAGACGGATCTTTTAAGATTATAAAAAATACTACTATATACGGTTTTGTTGCGGGTAATTGGGCGGTATCACCTAATACCAATACCAACCCGTCCAACCCACCCATTCGTCACATCAAACTAACTCTGAATTATAACTTCCACTTTTTATAACCTACACATTTGATATTGCATCTTTAAGCGAAAATGGAACATGAAATTTGACAAGAATCTTGCCATATGTAGAATAAATATTATAAATTATTGATGTTTTAAGTTGTCTTCTCCAGGCTAAGGTGGAAGTTGAAAGATTGAAGCATTCATGCCAGTCACTCGACAAGACACGTCTTTGAGAAGGGCCCAGATGCATGTTACAAGAGGTGTTGTGAGGAAGGTCGGACATTAGATGGTGAAGCTGCTGTTGCAGGTTAATTTTAGTTCATTTTTGTAACTTTTTTTACTATCAATCATATTTAACATATGGTAAATTATAACCTATACATTATGTGTTTACAATTTTAGTTTTCAACACTATTGTTGGTATTAGTTTTCATATAACACACGCATCACATACGTGGTGCGCATGCATTGTGCATTGGATTCTGCAACCAAAATGCATGGGAGCACATTTTAAAACCAAGTTTACATGTGGATTTTGTAACCCTGGTTTTTGGTTTGAGGTATACCACAATGCACTATATTTTTGTCGTATGTTGTATGTGTTTGGTATTAGCGGTGGTAACATTGGTGGTTGTCAAAACGGGTAAACTTTAGTGCTGGTCATCGTATGTCAAGCTGACTCGCTAAGAGTAAGAGTTTGTATTTTTTAACTAGAATTTTGTTAATAGTTCATGTTTTACTATGATAAGAAAAGTGACATTACTACAATAATACACTTTGAGTGACTTTTGACCGTTTGACTCGAGAAATTGGTTTCCATTTTAAATAATTCTATTAATTTACCCGTTGAACCATTTTAAATAATTTTATTAATTTACCCGATGTAAGGTGCTTCTAGCAGCGTGCTAGCCACTATTTTGTTTCTGGTGTTTCTTTACTTAAATTGCTGTTAAAAGAAATCCCGAAAGAGGATAAATGTACTCATGCACTCCAATATATTTGTTTCTGGTGTTTCTTTTATGAATGATAGAGAATCATAGAATTCTATTTTAGTTCATGGATATGAGCGAAAATGCCTCAACTCTACATACAGATTCTACTTTGTTTGTGTAGGTGAGCTGAAGAAGCAAAGCTCATGTTCCTTTTAGATGGTATGTTGGTATGAATGCAGATGGAATTCGAGAAGGGTGATGTGATACTTCTACCTACAAATGAATGCAGTTGGAATTTCTAGGAGGGTGGTATTGCAGTTCTTTCAGCCCCCAGACCTGGAACAGGTTCGATTTTATGTCTCAGTTTGTCATTTACAAATTACAATTTATGATGGAAGTTGGTAATAATTGAGCACTATTTTAGTAATCTGTTACTTTCAATGTTTTTTTTTGTTGTATGTATGTATGTCTTGGTTGTGCTTCACATCTGTATTGTGATTGCATATTCCTTTATTTTATACAAGATGAGATGTTGCGATTTTGCAACTGTTTTTACCTTCCTACTTCATGTATATGAGTTTTGAGTGGACGATTAGAGTGCGGCATTAGTAATGGGGATTTAAAGGTATATCACTCGCACTAATTTCCAATTTCGTTTCGATGTTCTTCAGTTTTTTATTTTCACTATTAGTTCTCGATTTCACTGTGTTATTCCTTAAGAATCCGGTTTGTTGGCATTAGTACAAGAGGTACCACCATATTATTTTTCAATATCATAATATTTTTGTCTACTTGCCATTTGCCAAATTATTATAACCTGGTTTATTGCTTTTGACTAAAAACTTCATGAATAGCACGAGATACCCCTCAACCCCGTCTCCATACTGTTTTCGTAGTGTAAAAAATAAAAACATTTGGGTTTTATACATAGTATACCCTTGATCCCTAAAAACTAAATTGGGACGCCCTTGAATTTTTGAGCTAGCCCCCCGCCACTGGTTATTTAACTGAATATTATTGGTGGGTATAAGAATTAGCAATTTTTATGTGGAGGCGATGAATTTTTGTTAATCGTCGTTACTTTAGTTTTTTATTTGAATAATCAGAATTATTATATAATATTAAATCTTTATGTGGTGACACGCAATAAAAATAGATACTATAATAAGACTATTTTTTATAAAAATGATGTTAAGCCAACACTTATATTTATATGCTTGTGCGTTGACCAAATTACAACCTTGGTGAATTAAGTATGTAAAACTTGAACGTACTTTGGTCATCGTAATTGATTTCGTTACGGTAAAGATGTGTCATTTAAATAACTCAAGAAAATTTAAGTTGTATGAGTTTGAATTTTATTTAATGAGATAATTTGATTAATATACATTAAATTTTCCTGCTATGAAGCTCGCGGGTGATATAAATGTAGTTTAGTTAAATACTAATGCCAGTCAAATTTACATATTGAAAATATTCGACTAGCTCCTTTTTATATTGAAATGATTTCAAAGGTATGACTTATCATAACTTAAAAATGTAGTTTAGTTTAACAACCGGAAATTCTACAAGTTCTTTTACATGTGATGCTCATTTAACAACTTAGTTTTATAATTTTGTGATTATGATAAAGTTTGAGTTCATATATAGCTATTTTATTTCAGATGATGAGGGGAAATATGTTGTTGAATTAAACAATTGGTGTGATCCAAAAAATTTATGGGCAATAGGTCCCTTTGGCTATTCATCCACCATGGTGTGTCTTCTTATGCGTATGAGTTTTGAAAACATTCTTATACATAGATCTCATTATGAATTAAAAGAGAATTAGCTTTACATAGAAACTTTGAATACATATGGAGGAAAAGTTGGGATACTTATGAAATCGAACTAAAAAATCTTTATATGCTTTTTTTATATATATGAATAGATCTATCCTTTTTTAACCAATATTTTTTTCCTTTTAACTTAATCAACTTATCATTTGTCGTGTAAGTATTTCATCACAATGATCAGAGTACTAAGTTTGACATTAATCGATGACTCTTAATAAAAGAAAAAAAAAACAAATACATATAATTTCCTAAAACACGTTGTTTATAATTTGTTTATGAATTTTATTAGTTGAGAATTCAACTAAAATAATAATACAATATAATTTAAAAACAAACAATATAACATTTTGTATGGGTTTACGAAACATTTTTTAATTGAGGTCTCATTAAAAATTAAGAGGTTATTAGCTTTACACGAAAACTACGAATACGCATGGAGACAAATTTAGGATACTGATGAAACGGAACAAATAAATTATTGTGGGAAGGGAGAGAAGATACTAATGACTTTGAAAATGTTGTTTATGTATCGTTTATTATTAAAAACTAAATTTTCCTAACCCGGGATGTTCCCGGGTGATAGCCTAGTAATAACTTAAACACTTAAATTAAGTATTGACAATATGAAACATACGTGTCATAGCTAATTATCAAAGAAAGATTGCAAATATTTTCTTTATAATTTTTAGATCATTATATAGGCATCGGATGAAGAAGATTATGTTAAACAATAAGCCATAATTTTAGGTTGAAAAAATCAGGTAAATAAATTTCTAAAATTATGTCAAGTTGGTTTTGCAAATTTCTACAATAGAAATTAAAAAAATATTTATAAATATGGAGTAACTAATTAAAGAAAACAGTAAAATGTTAGCTAAGGTTTAATGGAAACATTACAATTCGGTAACTAAGCTTATAAATGATTTCAGAGTCATCATCAACCTCTAAAGAAGTATCATCATCGTTTCCAGAATGATTACTTTTAGTTTCCGGCTCAACATAATCAATGGAAAAAATCATCACCATTTTCAAAAGTGACAAAACTATCGCTTGGAATTTCAATTACATCATGTTCAGCTTGATGTTGATGACCTGAAACGACCGTTGATTGTAGCTCAATAACTTGCATACATCTCCAATAAAAAATAAAGAGTAAACTGTCATTTTGGTCTTTGTGGTTTGGTCAGTTTTGTCACTTTAGTCCAAATCTCAAAGTTTTTGTAACTGGGTCCCTGTGGTTTCATTTTTGTTGTCATTTTGGTCCAAAAGTGAAATCATGTCAGATTCCTCTAGTTAAACACTCAACTTTTGTCCTTTTTCAGGGGTAATTTTGTCATTTACATTTTATTATAACTGATTATCAATTAAAATTAATAAAACTAAATTATAAAAACTGAAACTCAGTCTCTCTCTCTCCTCTCTCTCTCTAAACTCATCTCTCTCTTTAAACTCTATCACCACACACACACACAGAACTTGATCAAACACCCACCACCACCATCATTGTCACCCTTCACCGGATAACATCCACCACCACCTCTAATAGCCATCGCCCACCAGAAACACTCCACCACCTCTAACCGCCATCGCCCACCACCGAATTGGAACCCTAGAAAACTATCAGCCGCCATCGCTCACAACCACTACAACCCCCATCACCTAACCCTGTTCCACCTCGTTTCCCAATCTGTTGAAAGCCGCCACTTACAACCACCGGAGACCACCACCATTCACACCTACCGGCCGAACTCAGTTATCATCGAAAAGCTTCTTGAACAAACCGACAAAATCATAAAAAATAAAGTCAAACTACAAGGATTTATGATGCAAGTTAAATAAATTATTATACCGATGAATAACATGATGAACTAGTACAACAGAACTATTCTCTATTTCTTTTGTTGCTGCTTATTGTGATCTTCTTCTTGTTTAGACAGTAATGGAGTTTTCAAGGTGAGTTTGGTCATCATCTTTGACAAAGTGTGGTACAATGAGGATTGGTGCAAACTTATTTATTTCTGATTTCTAGCCAAACTTATTTCTAAAACACATGCTTAATAATTTTGGGGCAATTTGGATTCACACAGTGGGGGTAATCATAGTTTTTGAGTTGATTTAGAGATGATGCCTGTTTGTATAGGGTAGAGGGTGGTGGTGATGGTGGTTGAAGACGATGAAGGGTGGTGGTGGTGGGAGGTGGCGACAGGTGAGAGAGGGAGGGAAAGAAGACGATGAAGGGAATTTAGAGAGAGAGAATTCAGACTTTTGTTTTGTTTTTATACAGGTTCAGGTTTTAATAATTTTAATTGATAATCAGTTATAATAAAACGTAAATGACAAAATTACCCCTGTGAAAAAAAGGACAAAAGTTGAGGGTTTAATTAGGGAATCTGGCATGATTTCACATTTGGACCAAAATGACAACAAAAATGAAAGCACAGGGACCCAGATACAAAAACTTTGAGATTTGAACTAAAGTGACAAAACTGACCAAACCACAGGGACCAAAATGGCAGTTTACTCAAAAATAAAAGTTAAAAACATAATCACCAAATTTCTAAAACATAAGAAGTTATCCAAAATGTATCCGTAGTTCTTCTATGATACATATACATCCCAATTTTTTTAGCACGAATAATCCAATGTTTAACATTACCAAAACGTATAGCAACGAGATGATTAGTAACGTCATTATTGAAATGACTATTCACATAAGAAATAAGAAAAAAATAAAAATATAGCCGTTTTCTGACCTTTGCCAACGGTCTCGTTGGCAAAAAAAAATCGATCCAGCGTTTTTTTTAAACACGCCCTCATTTTTTTTTCTAAACTACGCCTGGAGGGCGGTGGTCTGGGCGTTTTCAGGCTTTTTTTGCCCTCCACGCCATTTCATTGCACCACTACAGGTGGTCTAAGAAGCCGACCACATCTGCAAGTTATAAATGTAATTAGATAAATATATCATTATTGAATAGAACACAAAAGATATTGATACACAATTTATGAAAATAAAAGGATTAAAATGAATACTAAGTCTCAGTTTTCTGGTGAAAAGAATACTTGGTAGAATGTGATTTTTAACTTCAATAAAATGGTCATCTAAAAAAACAGTTATCTTAAAACTCTGATTTTCCAGCCCATAAAACCAAAGAAAATCTTGATAACCAAGTCAAGAGCCATCACAACTTTCTTTCATTCTCTTATGGTTTAAAGGTTAAATTACACTAAAAAAATAGGGGAAAACAAAGAATTAACAACAAAACGATAATCATAATCAAGTCAACCTCAACATGAATTATGGTTTAAATGTTCAAAACCCTAAAAAAAATTAGGATAATCTGCTCCCGCCAACAAATTGCACATTACTCCATTTTTTGATCGAGAAACCATTTATTTTGATCGTAAGACCATGTGTAGTGGGGCGCTTTTTTTTAAATTCAAAAAAAAAAAAAAAGCCGAAAGGGCAATTTTTTTGGCCAATCAGATGCAGATAGCTGGAGGTTGGGCCGGAATGAGACGAATTCGAGCTGGAATGAGGTTTTGTGGCTGGCCGGAGTTGTTGTTTTCCTTGCCGGAAAACCTGCATAAAAACCGAAGAAGATGATGGAATGCAGAAAAGGTTTTAAAAAGTTTAGTTTTTACAACTTTGGTCCCTGTGGTTTAGATATGGTTTTAAATTTAACTTTTGAACATTTGAATTTTGGTCCTTGTAGTTTAGATATGTAATATTTTCTATTTAACTTTTGAATTTTTTTTTAAAGAATGTAATGTTTTTTATTTAAATGAAATTTAATTAGTTTTAATTAAAAAATTTAATAATTATGTAATGATTGACGGGGCATTATTGGGCATTATTCCACTACGCCCTTTTTGTAAAAACGCCCAATAATGCCCCCTTGCTGACTGGACTGCCATATGGCGAAAAACGCACAAGGGTAGGGGCATTATTCACTAAACCACTACGCATGGTCTAATAAGATTTACTTTCATATTACTTTTCACTTGTAAACTATTTACACTAACATTTATAATCCTTTGGAGATAAATTAAATGCTACCGACTCATTTTTTATACAGTAAAGCATTCTATTCTATTCTATATCCTACATTTACAAAAAGGGTTAACACTAACTATTTTTTATTATTACTTTGTAAAGGTTGAGCCAACAAAGGACTGCCACTTGTATCTCACTAACAATTTTTATTCTTTTTAATTTGTTCACATCATAAAATATATATATAGAGGAATAAACATAAATCATTAACAAAATCTAAGGTAGATTGTTGGATCTGAGTTTGGTTTTGATTGTATTTTCTGTTTGAATTAAAATGGAAATGGATGAGTTGTGCAGCGGAATTAATTATGGAAACAAACTTTGCATACAATCAAACGAGAGTATTGCTTTGATCAAGACATTTTCAACAAAGAACCGAATGATTGAATTTAATTTCAACAACGATTACAAAGTAATGCTTGAATACAAACTCCCCCTCAGCCAGAGCTCAGTGTTTGTTCGTGCAGGAAAACAAGTTTGCAAAGAGCTAATAGAACAGTACAGAGCACTGTTCTATTTATAGGCACTAGCAAACCACTGAGCATCTAATGCTGACGTCACCATGAAAGTGACATCTAACCTCCTAACAAACTCTAACCTCTGATCTATACAAACACTGTTATACTAACTACTGCTATTACATTTCATTACATAAAAGACACTTAAACAGCTGCTGCATCCTTCCACTGCTGTGAACCCGGCAGTGCTTGTCCGGATCAGCAGTACTTGACTCAAGGCAGTAGATTGAGCAGCAGGACTTTAGTCTTCTATCAGTCTTTACAAGAACAGCAGATTAACGGTCAGTGGCTTGTACGATCAGTAGATAGGAGGTCAGCAGATGTTGAAATCACGTTCAAGGGGAGAGACTTGTATGTAACATCTGCTTATTCTGGATCCACTGTTCTGACCCAGTTTTGGCTTTAATTATCTGTTCCTCTGGTAGGGTTCAATCCCAACAATCTCCCCCTGGAACAGATAATGCCAAAACTCTTCATTATTGAGGAATTCTTTATTGCCTCATCAACAGTTCCCTTATCTGACCTTTAAATTGTAGTTCAAAGTCTAGGGCATCTGTGTCTTCATCATCCCTGCTAAGTGGAAGATCAAGGAGATCCTGCAAATCTTCAAGACTCAGGCCAAGAGCTTGTTCCCTTGATATTTTCTTCACTTCTCCACCAGACCTGAGCAAAGTCAATACGCAGGTCTGTTTGTCAGTTTCCCACTTTTGTATTTTTGAGTCTGGTGGGTTTCTTGGGAGATGTTTATTTGCAGAGGTATTTGGTGAGGCTGGCCTATTCAAGACTGGCTGAGCAGCACTTGCAGAATGTTCCAATTCAAGATCTTCTTTTATCATTAATTTCATGCCTGCTTTTACAATAGCATCTCCAGCTTTTAGATCTTGAATTGTTTCAGTACTCGACTGGTTTTGGCTCCTTCTTTTGTAGATGGCAGCACCAGCTGGAGCAGTGGTTCTTTTAACTTGCAGCTTTGGGGGTCTTTTTGAAACCTCTGCTTTAGAATAGCCAGGCTTTTGTGGAACTTTTGGATCTTTCTTTCTAAGTTCCTCTAACCTTTTGTAGGTAGCCCTGACCCTATCTTCTCTCCACTTTGACACAGAATTCCTTGACCCATAATCAGCTGCTATCAGCTCCTCTTTCATTCTCTTCAACTTTAATGCCTTCTCAGCTTCAAATTGTTTGAACTTTTCAGGGGGAGTCTGCTTGACCTTATTTTTGATCATTTCTTGAATCATGGCTGCCTCTTTTTCAAGCTCAGGAATGGTCCAGTTTTTGTACATGTGTTTCTCCCCCTTGTATTTCTTGTAGGTCATGATATTCTCAATGTAGTCTTTTCTCAAGGACTCATCTGCCCTTTCAGAGATTTGCTGACATACATTTTTGGAAAATTGCTCTATTGCTCTGACCTGTGTGAGTAGAAACTGATAGTTTTGTTGAAATTCTCTATCAGATTTCCCTTGTTTATTTCTGATTGCAATATCCTCTGCTTGCTTGGCCTTGAGTTTTAAATATTCTTCGATATTGTTAGGCCTGGGATATCCTTCAACTGATGGAAAACTCCTTTTAGCTGGGTCATCCTCATAATAAAAGGATTTGATTTCTTCCCTGACTGCAATGAGTTCTAGAGGAAATGAGACACCAGCAGGAGGTAGTGGTTTTAGAATTTGAGCTGAAGAAAGAGGTATGGGTTTTGGAATAGTGACAAGTGATAGGGATTTTGAAGATGTTGGTGGTGGTGAAGGTGAATCATCATCTGATATGTAAATCCTTCTCCTTTTTGTTTTAGAAGAGGCATATGATGTTTTGGGTGAATCAGTGGTGGTAGATTGTGTGGCAGTGGTTTGTGTTTGACTAACAGCTGTTGAAACAACTGGTGTCTCTACCACTGTTGTCATTACAACAGATGTTGTAACATCTGTTGTCTTTTGCTTTTTGGCAGGATAAGGTGGTGAGTTTGTTTTTGGTGGAGATGACAGTGGTGGTAAGGCAGTGGTTGTGGTGTGTGTTGAAGTGGTGTGTGTTGAAGTGATAACAGATGTTGAAACAAATGAAGTACCAGCAGTAGTTGATACAACAGGAGTTACAACAGCTGTTTGGGTGGAGGTTTGATGCTGATGTCTTTTGGATGGTGGTTTTGGAGGCTTTGGAAATCTGGATGGGATGGACTTAGGTTTCCTTTTTGTCTTAGGATTTTTAGTATCCTTTGATCCAGAACAACCCTGCGCATACAGTTCCATGAAAGCTCTTTTCTCCTCATTCCATCTTGAAATATCCTTTGCCATTCTATCCCTCTTTACACTTGCTACTCCTTCATCAAGTGCTTCTTGGGTAGCATCAACCTTTTTACTACCATCTGGCAATGGAATTTTTCTGGTCATAGCATCCTTTTCAGGTTCAATGTACAGACCATCATCTATTCCTTTCTTCTTCCACTCCTGAATTTTCTCCCCCTTTTTGGCATTATCTTCTGGGAATTGATCAATGAAAAGTACAGTTGGAGGAGCAGTGCCAGTGGTTTCCAATAAATGGGCCTTGATTGCCTTAATATCTGCTTGAGTGTTCTTGTACCTAGACTCCATAATGTTTCTCAGCTTTTGGACATGAAGTTCATGTTGCTGATCAGCCATTTCTTTTTGATGTTGGAGAAAAGGTTGGAAAAGGTTCCAGAGCTCATTTGTAGCAAAAGCTTGTGGTGGAGCAGGTGCTTGAGATGGAACAACAGTGGATTGCATCTTTTGTGTTTTCAACACCTGCTGTAGCATATTTTTAAGATCTGCAACAGATGTATCCAACTTTTCAATTCGTTCCGTCAAATCCTGATATTTTAAATCATCACTCAATTTAATGAGATCATCTGATTTCCCACTATCAGTGGTTGAGGTAGGGAGTGTATTCCAAACACTAACCACTGATGCCCCTTTTTCTTGGTACTGGGGTCTTCTTCCTTCAACACTTGACAACCTTTTGATGTTGCCAGTTGGATAAATAAATCCACTGGTGGTTGGCAGAGGTGCTATGTAAGGAATTGCCTCCAAGGAAGTCTTATTAATGTAACCACTGTCCAACTGTAAACCAGTGGGTTCAACAGTTGTAGTGGCTGCTTCACTTGGACTACCACCAAGAGTTACGTGTAACTCAAGGGGTGTAACCTCCTCAGGTTGTGTTAGTGGGTTAGCAAAGATTGATACATCAGACCCAGTCAGTTGTTGAGGTATGTTCTCATTGATAGGTGATTGAGAAGGACTGGTTAGTGCCTGGTTCAAATCAATTGCATCCAACAGCAGTTTAGTGGGTGTGGGAATTGTGGATGTGATGTTTGGTGTAGAAAAAGGATTTGCCCCAGGCATTGAGCTTTGGATGATGGAAACGAGTGTTTCCAGAGCATCATGATGTGGTGGCCCTACGTGTACAACCTGTTCTTTTTGTGAAGAAGCAGGAGGAGTATTGGTTATGGGTTGAGATATTTGTACCAACTGCTGTGAGGAAGAAGCAACAGTGGTTTCTTGTGACTTTTGTGTTGTCACAGGCATCTGCTCTGGTATCTCATCCTCCAGAGTTGCCTTTTTGATTGGTTTGGGGGGTTTTGAATTTTTATTTTTCTGTGGCTTTTTGGTGATTTTAGGTGTGGGTTTCAAAGCAGTTGTGCAGCCACTTTGATCACCTTGAGCAGTGGGCTCAGCAGCAGATACCTGAGGAGCAGTGGTAGCTGCTAAAATCTGCTCAGGCACCTCTGCTTGTGTTTTGCAAGGTGTTAACATTCTTGAAAAAGTTTCAGTAGTTAAACTGTTTATTTGAATATAATCACCTTGGTTTATTACAGCAATATCATCCTTACTGAATTTCTTTTCAAAATAATAACTTAGAAACCTTGGAAACAGTAGGAATGATTTTGTTTCAACATTATTAACCAAATCATTAAAGATTTCCCGAGAATAATTAAAATTTTCTTCTTGAAGAATAGCATATCCCAGATTTTGAATCTTTAATGGTATTTCATTAAAAGAAGTGGTTTTGTTTGAAACATACATTAGGAGGGTAAGGAATAAAAATCTTGTTGCAGAAGGAAAGAAACCTTTTTGTAAGGTAGCTTTCTTCATCATTGTGTCTGCATACCCTCTCTCAATGAAGTCAATTTTCAACTCGTTTTTAGGGAAGGAAGTTTTACCTTGCTGATCCTCGAGTTGAAAGACCTCTGAAATTGACTGTGGTGTAATCTTGACAGGTTTTCCCTTTAGAGTAGAGTTAATGGCTGTTACAGCGTCTCCTTGTGTTTCAAGGGTTGCATTCTTCCATAACTCCCTTTGGGTTGTCAAGTAGATTGGTGCATCGGCCATTAACAAAGTTTTGTACTTTGATTTGGCCATTTTGGCAATGATGGAGTCGAAGGCATCTGTGGTGCCGAGTTTTGTGAGAAGACCCAGAAGATTGTGAGATGGTTTGTGTGGTATTTTAGTGGGAGTGACCTTTTGAGAGGTCGCTTTCGACGATGAATTGGAAGTGGGTTTTGCAGATGGCTTCGATTTTGTCATTTTGGAGATGAAGATCGAAGAAATTTGTGAAGGAATGTGAAGAAAACTGCTTTGAGAAAAGAATTTTTGAGAATTCAATTCGACAGTAAAACCCTGTTTTTGGTGTGAAGTTGGGGTTTTATAGAGGAAAAAGTGAAGGCTGACGTGGCAGCGGTTACAAAAGTACTGACCACTATGTACTGCCCACATGCCAAACTTTGAAGAAATGAAGGACAGTACTTTTATGAGAGTTACTGATGAAGGCAGTGGTTTAAACGGTAAAATGGAAGCAGTGGATGATTTTCACTATCAGTGGATAGCATATCAGTGGATAAGACACTGCTTTTGAACAACAGAGTTTATCAAGGAAATGAGAGAACAGAGGATGGCTTTTAGCAGTGGACAGACTTTGAAGTAGAGCAGACTTTTGAACAATCAGTGGTTATGGCAGACTTTTAAGGATTTTAATGAAAACTTCATTTTTAGCTATTTTTAAGGATGGATTTTTGATTTTCTGAAAACATTTTAATGCTTTTATTCATAGAAAAACAAGATTTTGCTTGTTATTCCATGTTTAGCATTCCAATTCTAGAGACCAAGCTTTCAAAAGTGGCTGTATCAAGTGCTTTTGTGAGCACATCTGCCAGCTGGTCTTTAGTTGGAACATGATGCAGAGAAATCAAACATTTTTCATAGCAATCCCTCACAAAGTGATGTCTGATGTCGATATGTTTGGTGGTTGAATGGGAAACTTGATTTTTGATGATATTTTCTGCTGCCTGGCTATCCAACATGAGTGGAGTCTTTAAGGCAGTGATACCAAAATCCAGCAACTGATTTTGAAGCCACAGGAGTTGGGCTGTACAGCTTGCAGCAGCAATGTATTCAGCTTCAGCAGTAGATGTTGAAACATCTGCTTGCTTTTTGCTTTGCCATGAAACTAAGCAATCACCTAGAAACTGGCACCCTCCTGATGTGGACTTCCTTGTAGTGTTACATCCAGCAAAGTCACTGTCTGAGAAGCCTGAAAGCTTGATATTCCCATTAGCTGGATACCAGATACCAAGTGTGGGAGCACCTTTTATGTATCTGAAGATCCTTTTTACAGCAATGAGATTTGATTTTCTGGGAGCTGATTGACTTCTTGCACAGACACATGTTGCAAACATGATGTCTGGTCTAGATGCAGTTAGGTACAATAAAGACCCAATCATGCTTCTATATAAAGTTTGGTCAATCAGCTCATCCTTTTCATCAGACATGGCAAGCTTATTTGTTGCCATGGGTGTGCTGCATGGTTTACAATCATTCATATCAAATTTAGTCAAAAGTTCTTTAGCATATTTGCTTTGATGAATGAAAGTTCCATTTTGCATTTGCTGAACTTGGAGACCAAGAAAGCATTGCAGCTCACCCATTGCACTCATTTCAAACTCAGCTGTCATGAGTTCTCTAAACTCTTCACACATTGTGTTACATGTGCTTCCAAAAATAATGTTATCCACATAAATCTGGACAATCATTAAATCCTTCCCTCTCCATTTTAGAAACAGTGTTTTATCAATGGTACCTCTTTTGAAACCATTTGAGAGTAGGAAGTTGGAAAGAGTTTCATACCAGGCCCTTGGTGCTTGTTTCAGGCCATACAAGGCTTTGTTTAGCCTGTAGACATGATCTGGATAAAATGGATCCTCAAAACCTGGAGGTTGACAAACATATACCTCTTCTTGAATTGTACCATAGAGGAAAGCACTTTTGATATCCATTTGAAACACCTTCATGTTGTGGTTGACAGCAAAGGCCAGGAACAGTCTAATGGCTTCCAATCTTGCAACAGGGGAAAATGTTTCATCATAATCAATCCCCTCTTCCTGTCTGTAACCTTGAACCACAAGCCTGGCTTTATTCTTGACAACAATACCCCTTTCATCAGTTTTGTTCTTGAAGACCCACTTTGTGCCAATGGGACTAACCTCTTCTGGCAGTGGTACAAGCTCCCATACTTGTTGTCTTTTAAACTGTTGGAGCTCCTCTTGCATGGCTTCTACCCAGCTGTTGTCTTTCAGTGCCTCTTGGTACTTGACTGGCTGATGAAGTGATAGAAAACCAGCAAAAAGACAAATGTTTTGGGTTTGGCTTCTTGTGAGCACCCCTTCATTTATGTTGCCAATGATTTGATCAGGTGGATGAGATCTCAAGAAGATTAAATCTCCTTGGTATGGTATGATGGCATTTGTTGGTGAAGGCTGCAAATGTGTATCATCTGAGCTAACCACTGCTGGGGACTTTGATGATCCAGCAGTGGCTTCAAAAGGTGGTGGAATTGGAGGTAATGAAGTGGACACATGCTGACTTTTATCCACTGTTTGGGGACTTTTGTCAGAAGTGTTTGAGGATGTGGAAGCAGTGGTTAATGGGCTACTTTGGTCAACAACTGTTGAGGTAGCAGTGGTTGAGCTTTGACAACTGTTTTGAACATCTGATGCTCTTCCCATTTTGGCAGACCTTTGAGGGATGATGATCTCATACCCATAGTCTGGTGTTGAATCCTCTGATGGACCTGCTCTGTTAGTCTTGACAGCAATATTTTCAAAAGTGAATTTATCAAGATCAAACAGATCTGCAGGATTTGCTGGAATTTTCATTGATAAAAGTTCATTGAACTTTACATTCAAAGTCTCCTCCACTGCCTTGGTCCATGTATTAAACACTTTGTAGGCCTTGGCAGTGGTTGAGTATCCCAGATGATAACCACAATCAATTTTGGCTGCAAATTTTGAAATAGAATCTTTTAAGTTCAAAATAAAGCATGGGCAGCCAAACACTTTGAAGCATGAGATCAGTGGTTTGATTTTATACAGAATTTCATAAGCAGTCTTTTTGTGCCTGGGGTTTATTAAAACTCTGTTCTGGACATAGCAAGCAGTGTTTACTGCCACTGCCCAGAAAGTTAGTGGCAAACCTGAATCAGCAAGCATGGTTCTGGCAGCCTCAATCAAAGTTCTGTTCTTTCTTTCAACTACCCCATTTTGCTCTGGTGTTCTAGGGATCCTGTACTGCCTTACAATCCCTTTCTTCACACAGAAGGCAACCAACTCCTTATTTTTAAATTCTGTGCCATTGTCACTCCTGAAGCTTTTCACTGGAAGGTCAAATTGCTTTTCAACCTGTATCACAAAGTCTTGCAAAATGCCTGCAGTCTCATCTTTTGAGTGTAAAAAGAAAGTCCATGTAAACCTAGAAAAGTCATCAACAATAACCAGACAATATCTCTTCTTTTTGAGACTCATGACTTAAACTGGGCCAAACAAATCCATGTGTAGCATTTGCAAACACTGGGTTGTTTTGGACTCTTCAATGGACTTATAAGAACTTTTATGCTGTTTTCCTTTTAAACAGGAAATGCAATGTTCAGGACATGAAAACAATTTTTGTGGTAGGCCTCTCACCAAACCATTTTTTGAAATTTCAGTGATTGTCTTAAGATTTGTGTGCCACAGCCTTCTGTGCCAAAGTTCTGTCTCTTAGTTAGAGGCAGCTGAGAACAGACATGCATCAGCTCTGGGACATTCTTTAGACATATCAAGAACATAAACATTGCCACTTCTTTGAGCAACAAGTTTAGTTTGACCAGTTCTGATTATTGCTTCAATCTTTTTGACCATTTCTGGTCCAACAATCCTACAACAATCTTTTGTGAAGAATGACCCAAACCCTTTGTCACTCATTTGAGATACACTCAGAAGGTTGAATTTTAGATTGTCTATCAGATTGACATTTTCAAAATTTACATTTCCAGACTGCACTGTACCAGACCCCAGAACTTTCCCTTTACTATTATTCCCAAAGGATATATCACCCCCTCCATGGATTTTAAAGTCTTTGAGGAGGGCTTTACATCCTGTCATGTGCCTGGAGCCTCCACTATCTACATACCAAAGACTATCAAAGCATGCAGAAGCTCCCTGCACATGAAGTAAAAGGATAAGTTCATTAGGGTCTCCAAAGCCAACAGGGCTTTGGATGGGGTCTCAACAGTGTCTGGGATGGATGCAGATTGATGGACAGTGGTTAAGTCAGGGGTTTGGACAGTTTTAGTACTGTTTCTTGCTAACCACTGTTGGGGGTCTTGACCAATCACCTGTTGGTAACCAAAAGGATGCCTGTTCACTTTAGGTTTAGAAGGCCTTTTGTAGGCCTCATAAACGTGTGGAATCCTTTAGTAAGACTGTTTTTCCTTGCCTTTTCTGAACTGATTGGCAGGGGGTGCATCAGTAACCTGAACATCTCTTTTGACAGATGTTTGGTTCAGCTGTTTTGTGACAGCTGTTTGAACTGGCACAAACAGTGGTTGGTTCTTGGTGAATTTAACAGATGATGTTGATGGACTCAAGGATGTTTTAGCAATGTACTCATTCTTTTTCACATCAAAGTTTTTGAGATACTGTAACAACTCTCATCTAAAAGTACTATTTAATATTTTAATTATCCAATAGGAAACCCTAATTGAGAAACCCAAGTGATTCTGATCAAACCCTAAAATTTTCAGAACAATCGGAATCAGGATCAGGGCCCCTAAAACTCAGGGGGGGTAAACCCTATTCGGTAAAATCCACACAGTTTGCTGTCAAAAACTTAAAATTACACGAAATCAACTCATCCAAGCTACTGGGACACGAAGCAAACCTAGGGTAGAGTAGGGCCTGTCGCGCCACGCGACAGGAACAAGGGAACCCCTCGCGTGGCGCGAGGGGGACTGTTTTTCAGCTATATATAGTAGAGTTTGGGACTTGATATTCTGCGTTAATTCGACGTAGAAATTCAAATTATACTTCGAGTTATTATAGAAACAATCTGAAAACACACACTGATCTCGAAATTCTGCCGCAAAACAGGGTATTAGCACAATCGCTGCTACGATTCATTTATCCGACGATCAATATATCCAATGAATGTTTAAGTGCCGCCCACATTAGGGTTATACTTTATCGTTCGTCATTAATTTGACGGATCATCGTTAATTCGATGGATAAATGTATTATACTTTGTCATTCGTCATTAATTTGACGGATCATCGTTAATTCGATGGATGAAGTATTGCACTTTGTCATTCATTGTGAGAATTTGATCTCGTGAGTTATCGTAATTGCTGGATTACTAACCCAGTTTTGTGTGCATTGTTATTTAAATTAGGTTAACAAGGCTAAATCATAGACTAAACTCTGTCCGTATTAAATCAGCAATGTGAGTCATTCTCTCTTTTTATCAAATCTATTTACAAAATCATGTTTATTTTCAAAGTTATAATTACGGCGATTAAATCTTTGTAATCACCAAATTACAGCCGGTATGTGGGGTATTGTGCATAGTATTACATTTTTATCACTTTAGGTGGGCGAACCTAAATTTAGTGATATTCGTCATTCATTGGGGCAGCCAATGGTGATATGACCACAGTCACCGTAAAGATTCGAGTGACAAATACTGTGGGTAGTTGGTTGATATCAGAAACATTGTAATCGCTCTTAATACTGTAAATTATAACAAATGTGTCATTTTAGTAAATAGAATGATTCACTCAGTATTTCCCGCTGACAAAACCTTTTTCAAACATGTTTCAGGTGATCTGTTGTAATGCAGGAAAAAGTGCTGGGGAGCATTTCAAGCTTAAGATAGTGGCTCATTATAAAAATAATAAATAAGTTTTGTAACATAACAATTTTATAGTAAAATCATACTATTGTAAATTATCGGGGTTTTTTCCCGAATTGTGAAATAAAATAATCGGGGAAAATTTTAGCTTTAAACGATCCTGATGAAAACTTCCGCTGCTAAACTTAATCAATTAAATACCGCAGTATTTCTGTCCCGCGGCTCCTGAAACGGGTCAAACCGGGTCGGGGGCCGTGACAGATACACACATGCTTGAGTTTTGTGGTTTGTTTTACCACAAACAATGCAGCTTTTAGCTGAAACAATGACACTTGTTCTATTTAAATCATAAGCTTTTAAGTGGAAACAGTCTTTTGTTAGATGATTCATTTTCTCACAGAATTCACAAAACAAGTTATCAATTTTTTCTTTCTTCTTTCTCTTTTCAGACTCCTTTGCAGCAGAGGTTTTAACCTCTGTTGGGATGTCCTTGAGAGGAATGACTTTAGCTTTTGGAGCCTTAACACCATCAGTTGATGTAAAGTCCATGGGCTTGAAATTTTCAAGAATATCACACTCATCAGACCATTTTGGTTTAAACTGATAATCTTCAAGCTCCTCAAAAGTAGAGGATCCCATTGGTCTGTCAAGTGTGATTTTGTTACCAAGTTTATCAGTGATTTTCACTTCTTGGCCTTTCTTGTTTGTGGGGATGAACTCAGTGGTTACATCAGTGGTTTGAACAGATTTTTCAAAAGCAGTGTTTTCATCAACATATTTTCTATAACCAACACCAAATTTCACATTGCTTCTTATCTGTTTTTCAAGCATAACCTCATACCCTTTGCATGATTCCACCCATCTTTCACAGGTAATCTGGGTGGACTCCAACTCCTTTTTGCAAACTTGGTATTTTTCTACCATAGTTTGGAGTTGAGTTTTGGTTATGCTTTGTTCTTCTTTCAAACTGCTGATCTCTTTTTCCTTTTCAGTCAATTTGTTTTTAAGTTCTTTTAAAGACCTTTCAAATTTGACTTCATCAGTTAAGATTTTATTCCGAAGGTTTTCATTTACCTCTTTGATGTTAGCAAAAGCAATAATGCAATTGTCAGAACACAGTTTTTCAAGAACTTGAGGTGATACCTTGGCAGCAACCATCATTGCACAATCACATTGATGATTTTCTTCATCATCAGCTCTTTCTTCTTTCTCACCTGCTTTCTCAATTTTCTCTTCTTCTTTGTCCTATTTGGACCATGGGTCTGTCAGTGGTTCAATCAGGGTTTCTGAATTTTCTCCCAACAGCAATTCACCAGCAACTGCACTAACAACTGCTTCAGTCACCTCATCCACTGTTTCATCACTTAGCTGTTCACCAGTTTCAATCCCCTCTGGTATTGACTCTAATGCCATCAAACAAAATTTATCATTAGAAGATTCATTAGAAGCATATAGTGCAAAATTTTCATCACTAAGCTCATCAGGCATGCTGCTCCAGTCAACAAAGCCTTGAGTGAAAAAGCTTTGCTGATCTGGTTGTACCACTGCTGGAGCAGCAGTTTGAGGTGCAGGTTGCACTTATGCCTGGGGGACAGGGGTTTGAACATATTGAATCTGTGGAATAGTGGTTTGGACATAATGCACAGGCACAGGGGCAGCAACATAATGAGCAGTGTTAACATGAGCTGCAGGGGTATATTGGGCATAGTGCACAGTGCTTTGATTTTGAGGTCTAGGGTTTGAGCTAGGATGAGTGATTATAGGACCAGTAGTTTGACTCCTGCATTCCCTAGCGAAATGTCCCAACCTATTACACTTGTAACACTTGATTTTCGATTTATCCAACCCAACCCTCAGATTCCCATGTAAACCTAGGAATTTTCGCCCTGTTCTTTTGTAGAATTTGCTAGTTCTAACACTGAGCAAAGCCAATTGGTGCAGGATGTCCATTTCCTCTAAGTCAGTGGGATCAAAATGTTGTAAATCATTGAGTTCAAAGCACAAATTATCTGACATCTGGTTTTCAGTGTTTGCAGTGAAAGCATAGTTTGCAGAGTGAGAATCAGGGTTGGTAAAGTTACCACCAGCTGTTATATCAATGAAATGATCATAACCCTGTTCCTTACTTCTGCCACCAGATTCTTCCTGACCCAGAAGAGCTGTGCTACCGAATGAATAATCATCAGTGGCTTTTCCAGACTCTTGCAACTTCTTTTTCTGGTTCAACTCACTTTCATAGGTCAGGAGTCTACCATGAAGTTGGGTCAGGGTCAGATCTTTGAACTCAACAGAGTTTCTAGTCACAAATGCAATTGTGTCCCATTTATCAGGTAGCGATCTAAGAAACCTGCTATTTTGAGTTGATTTTGGAAATTCAACCTTAACAAGCCTTAGCTCACTGATGAGACAGCTAAAACGTTCAAATTGTTGGGTCAATGTTTCACCCTTAATGTGACAGAAGGTTTCATACTGCTGATTCAGAATTTCCCTATTGTTTTCAATAACTTCTTCGGTTCCCCCAAACTGTTCCTTCAAAGCATCCCATAGCTCTTTGGCGCTGTTACAATGTAACAGTCCATCATAGATCTCATTTGGTAATGCAGATGCTATGATGCTAAATGCTTTGGCATCCAGTTCAAATTTTTGAAAATCAGTTTCAGTATAGTTTTCATAAGGTTTTGGTACGAACTTCTTTGGATCCTCAGCACTTGGCACCGTAGGAACATGGGGACCAAAAATCACAGACCTCCAACATCCAGTGTTCTGTTGAGCAAGGATGTGTCCCATCCTTCTCTCCCAGATGTTGTATTCATTACGTTTAAGCATAGGTGGTTTAAAAAGCGAGCCAACATTATTCTTATCATCTAGTGATTGTGACGTCATCCTGGTTGTTTTACAGACACTGATTAATCAACTTTAATGGTGATTAAACCTTGCTCTGTTTTTCAACAAAACGAACAAACTATCGATATCAACGATTTTGAGCTGAACTATTTATGTCAAAATGATTGTTAAATCAAATTTGACTGTCCAAGCTCTGATACCAATTGTTGGATCTGAGTTTGGTTTTGATTGTATTTTCTGTTTGAATTAAAATGGAAATGGATGAGTTGTGCAGCGGAATTAATTATGGAAACAAACTTTGCATACAATCAAACGAGAGTATTGCTTTGATCAAGACATTTTCAACAAAGAACCGAATGATTGAATTTAATTTCAACAACGATTACAAAGTAATGCTTGAATACAAACTCCCCCTCAGCCAGAGCTCAGTGTTTGTTCGTGCAGGAAAACAAGTTTGCAAAGAGCTAATAGAACAGTACAGAGCACTGTTCTATTTATAGGCACTAGCAAACCACTGAGCATCTAATGCTGACGTCACCATGAAAGTGACATCTAACCTCCTAACAAACTCTAACCTCTGATCTATACAAACACTGTTATACTAACTACTGCTATTACATTTCATTACATAAAAGACACTTAAACAGCTGCTGCATCCTTCCACTGCTGTGAACCCGGCAGTGCTTGTCCGGATCAGCAGTACTTGACTCAAGGCAGTAGATTGAGCAGCAGGACTTTAGTCTTCTATCAGTCTTTACAAGAACAGCAGATTAACGGTCAGTGGCTTGTACGATCAGTTGATAGGAGGTCAGCAGATGTTGAAATCACGTTCAAGGGGAGAGACTTGTATGTAACATCTGCTTATTCTGGATCCACTGTTCTGACCTAGTTTTGGCTTTAATTATCTGTTCCTCTGGTAGGGTTCAATCCCAACATAGATCAAGTGGTTAAATTGTTTTACTTTGTAATTGAGAGTACCAAAGCTCTATCCCAACAACTAGCAATAATGTTTGTTTTGTTTTAATGGTTTGGCCACTTCTATCTATATATAACTTGTTTTTTTAAAATACTATTGTATTATAATATTAATTGCCTATTTCTATACTTTTCACCACTAATATTTAGTAAAGTTTATATTTATTTATATTTTAACAATTATTATTATTATTATTATTATTAAAATTACTTTATTTTCCCTTTTAATTTTTAAACCCTTTAAACTATAAATAATACAAGTTTTTAACTCATTTAATTTAATTTTCTTCTGATAGCTTGAGTTTATAAACTTTAAAAAATAAATAAATGTGTGGTTGTGTTTAGTTCGGTATAAATTTTGTTGACATTAGAGTTGTATTAGATATAGAATATTTTTATCGAGTGCCGGTATCATATCATTACCTTGAGAAACTGTATCTATTCCGACCAAACAACATCGGTATTATCAGAACCAGTATTGGTTTTTAAGATTTTCGGTTGATATAAAACATGTGTTGATATTCGTTTGGGCATATTACGACTTTATGATTTTAGGTTTCCTCTTTCATTTACTATAGCAAGTGCATTACCGTAACCCGCTGAAACGATAATGACCGAATTCTCCGCTGCGGAGCGCGGGTATTCCCACTAGTGAAACAATATAATCGAAGTAGCAAAATCATGCAAATTACCTTAGACCACCCATAATGGGGGTGGTTTGGGCGTTTTTTTCGCCTAAAATGCCTCATAAAGCCCCATTGACCGCCCCTGAGGCATTTTTTTCAAAAATTTTCTGTTGGGTGTGGCCACAAAAACGCCAGATGAAATTTTGACTAATAACAAGTTTCCAACTCATTTATTTGTTTTATTTTTCTAAAAAAAGATAATAATTAGGTAATCATTGTTGGAGCATTATACCACTACACCTCTTTTTAACTTCAAGTCTCATAATGGCTCTTTGCTGACTAGGCGGCCACGTGTCACTTCATGCCCAAGGGTGGGACATTTGTTTCGTCACCACTACACATGGTCTTATGGTGCATTGGCAGTCCCATGATCTTTTAATGTGGATCGAGATTATGAGTTTGAGTCTCACTTGGAGGAAAAATGCTCTAGGTTAAACCAAGGGTTTTGACATACATTTCCAAACTAGAAATTAGCAACATTTTGTTGCTTTATGTAGTTGTAATATATGTATTGGAAGTTTTTCAAAAAAAAAAAAATTTGCATTTTTTACATCAGTACTGGTATTGATATTGATATTATTTGAACGGGTACTAGTATTCTTATATCATGATTTCAATCCATGTAAATAGGGCTGTAAACGAACCGAACGTTCAGCGAACAGTTCGTGAACCGTTCGGCGGGAAGTTCGTTTATGTTCGTTTGTTTAGTAAATGAACGAACACGAACAAGAAATTTCGTTCGTCAAGTTAAACGAACGAACATGAACAGAGGTTGCGTTCGTTCGTTTATGTTCGTGAACGTTCGGTAATGTGTTCGTTTATGTTCGTGAGCGTTCAGTAATGAGTTCATTTATGTTTGCTCGTTAATATTTATTTGTGTTAGTTCGTTTAAAGGTTTTTATATGTTGTATTTTGTTTTATTATTTCTAGTTTTTAAAATTTTGAAACCCTAGTTATCTTATATGCCTCTCACAACATCCTTTATTTCACTATTTCAATTTTAGTTTGTGTAAAAGCTTGACAAACTCTTAATTTTGTGTTTATCATGTTTTTGATAATCATGCCAACTGTGTCCGGATAATTATGTTAAGTGTTTATTTATTTTTTGTGGATTCTTCGTAATGTTTGTGATTAAAATGTAGATTTTATTCTAAAATGAATATTGTGTTCATAAACGTCGTTTGTGTTCATTTATGTTCATGAACATTTGTTAGAGTTCATTAGCATATGGTAAGTGTTCGTGAACAGTTCACGAACATGTTCGTTTCCTTAATGAACGAACACGAATAAGAAATCTCGTTCGGTAAGCGTTCGTGAACAGTTCATGAACAAGCTTGTTCCTTAACGAACGAACACGAACAAGGCCATGTTCGTGTTCGTTCGGTTCATTTACAGCCCTAGATGTAAAATACATGCGGGCATCCTAACTCTTGAGCATATCTTTTTTTATTTTTACAGCGAGTTTCAATAATGAACTAAATTATAACCGACGTCTTGAGGCATCCTACCAGTCACAATAAAAGTTGCAATCTTTTTTTATTTTTTTAGACAAAATACGTGAAAAAAACATCACCTTAAATTAAAAATAATAAAATAGTAAACTCACAAAAGAAAAAAAAATCAAATATTTTATAGATATTAATTATCACATATTCAAGTAGGGCGGCTTTACATAGACTTTTTATATCTGAGGGGGAGTTTTTATATTATAAAGGGTATAAAAAGTGGTTGTGAGTGGAGGAGAGAGAAAATGTTACTGTTCATCTGTATATTTGGGGGGACACTGTTCACCCAGTATAATTTTTTTAATATATATTGAAAGTGGTTGCGAGTGAAGGAGAGAGAAAAATGTGATGATAATATTATTTAATTGAAAAGGAGAGAGAAAACGTATTTTTTTTTAGTGGAAATATATTGATATAGGAGTTGTTTTTTAGTGGAATGTATGTATAATTTGATGGTTTGGATGTGAATGCTCTTAACTTAAAGAGATGGAGAGATAGATCGCAGTAACGTCAAGGTTTTGATTTATGCACCCAACATATCGTCTTCATTTTTTTGTTGATAATTTTAATGCATTTTATTGGTGTTTCAGTGCTTGAACGCTAAGAGTAATGGCCACGAGTAGGAGAAGTGGAGCATCTGCAATCGGCATTGACCTGGGAACCACATATTCGTGTGTTGCAGTTTGGAGAGATGACCGAACAGAGATCATAACCAATGAGTACGGAAACCGAACAACTCCATCTTGTGTTGCTTTCACTGATGCTGAACGTCTCATTGGTGATGGTGCCATCAATCAGATCACTTTCAACCCTAATAATACTGTATACGGTTAGTCTGCAGGTGTTTTCTTTTTCGTCTTTTATATTTGGTCGCATGGCTCATGCCTGTTGGTGGATAGTGGATATCAGGATAAGAAAAAACAAACTTAGACTGGGTGTTCATAAACCGGACCTGAACGAAGAAATTTGGTTAGTTGGAAAACCCTCTAGATCCAAGTAAACCATATTTACTAGCCGTCCAAGTTTGAATCATTTTCAACAGAGGTTGTGCTGATTATTATTATTTTTTTTACTTTGTATTTATTTATTTTATTTTGTTTTTGATTCAGATGCGAAGAGGCTGATAGGCAGGAGATTCAGTGAGATCATGATGCAAGATGACTTGAAGTTGTAGTGGTGACGAAACAAATGTCCCACCCTTGGGCATTAAAAGATCATGGGACTGCCAATGCACCATAAGACCATGTGTAGTGGTGACGAAACAAATGTCCCACCCTTGGGCATGAAGTGACACGAAACCAGGAAATGGCTCGCTGATAACAAAACTGCAACAGGTGATGAAATCGAGGCTAGGAAAGAGTATCTTGAATTCGTATCCTCCCTTGCATTTTCAAACTAACTTGCATGCTGGTGTATTTGCATGGTGTTTTGCTGATTTTTTGGGCTGGTAACACATGTTTTTGTACATGTAATGAATATGACTATAACACATGTTTAATTTTTGTACATGTAATGACTAATGAATATGGCTATCTCATGTAATGAATATCACTATGATATGTATTTGTGACTTCAATGCCAAAGTAATCTATTAGTCGCAGATGTGATAATGAGCTTTGAGGTCCTGCATTCAAGTTGATATAGCGTTTGTTGACAGTTATTTTAATCTTTTATGAGAAATGGGCGGACAGAGTTCGGTTGCACTCCATGATTGGATTGTTTTACAGCTGGTATAGTTGTTTAGCGTATAACTGGTTACAAAAGAATCATCCGCGAGTATCGACCAGTCACCAATGTTGAGTTCAAGCGACATATGCAAGAGTGGAAATGTGTTTGTTGGAATATATGCAAATGGACTGATCAAGATTTTGAAAAGAAATCCTTAATGGTAAGGGTTATGGGCTATCACTAACCCTTTGAAGACCTATTGATAAAGTTTTTTGTACAATGAGCATTGTAACCAAGGCCACAGTCGAAGCTCAAAACTATATTTAACAATCCTATAGTGAAAAAGGTATACATTTTTATGCAGTTTTTCTTGCTAAATCTTCTTTCCAAAGTCTACTCGCTCTAGGCCATAGTTACAACAGTTTGAAGCAAAGCATCCATATTTCTTTTGTAGTTTACAGAAGGGCAAAGGTCTCCACTAGTATTGTACTACCCTTTAAAGCAAACCATCTAAACTAGTTTAATGCCCGTCCGGTGGACGGGTATTTAATGTCTTAACGACAGAAGCATGCATTATGACTCTCAACCCATTCCCCTTTTAACTAATTTTTTATAACACTCGTTTGAAATAAGACGCAGCCCGAATTGACCCGTTTGAAGTAAAACGCAACCCGAATTGACCCGTTTGAAATAGAACACAACCCAAAGTGACCCGTTTAAAATAAAATATAACCAAAATTTATTGTTGTCATTAATAGACTCCATTTAATATGTTTATGTTTATATGCAATTAGCAAGTACTTACGGTGCTTAGTTTCCTGTTATACAAATTATTGAGATTTTAATAATTAGCAAATACTCCACCTTTTCCACAAAAAAAAACACTAGCTACTAAACACCAAAATATATGGTAACCCAAAAAAACTTATATAAAACAGAACCAACCTCATATAAAAGTGAAAATGTATTCCATACTTACACAACTACCTCTTCGTGCACAAAATATATGCAGTGACTACTTTTACACTTTTCTCGTGAGTAAATATTTAAATAAAAGTTGGAACTACCTTCACTAAAATCATGACATTGCCTAATGGTGGATCAACGATCATCCAATCAGACCTACCTACCATTCTTATTTTGAGTGAATCTCCTTCTCTGATGGTAACGGTTGAACTCCATACTCCAATCATGACATTGCCTAATGGTGGATCATCTGCAATTAGCAAGTGAATCTCCTTCTCTGATGGTAAAGGTTTGATCATCCAATCAAACCTTATAACCCTGTTTACCCAAAACATTTCTGAGACCAACTGAAATGTTCATTTACAACATGCTTGAAGGTTACAACACTATCCAAGCCTCCAAATCTGATTACTTACTTGATTAGACAGGTACGGCTACCCCCAGAGAAAAAAAAAACTTCAGAATTGCAACGCTGATATTACCCACCCTTTGTGTGATTTTTTTACCTGTTTGACCTGTTTCCTTTAAAGCTATCTTGTTTTCTACTTTGAAGGTTGACCCATTAGAGATTTAACATAACCCTATCCACCAATTCATAAGCAAATGAATCAGATTTCTATCTCTAATTACTATTCATAATCATGTCAATATCATGCTATCTAGTGGTTATATTGATTTATTTATACGGAAGTATCTGGAATTCACCAACCATGTTTTGCAAGGTAAGATAGGTAATGCAATTCTCTGCAAGCACCTAAACCAATCTCAACTTCAGTGATGATCCCGTCCTGGAAAAAAGAAAAAAATGGGTAAGCGGGTATAATTGGTAAACTTTGCCTATGAGGGATCAATATAGATAAAACCGAATAAAGGGCTTAACATAAAATCAGGTTGAGTGGGTCAATTAGGTCAAACTTTAACCAAAATGTATATAACCAATGTTTTATTTTTTAAAACCAAATTATCATTGCGATAGTATAGTTTAATTTCTTAATTATATAGAGATCGCTATTTATTTGTTAAATTCAAAAACCAAAAAGACAAAATGTGTGTGCGAGTCAACCCGGCCCATTTTGACCTGTTAACCAACCGACCCAGTATGCGATCTCTACATTAGAGATTAATCCATGCAATATGCTAATGGGCTAACTTGTAATAGCATCAATGTGAAAAATACATAATTGTTTTCAGCAGGAAAGTAATACAGAAAACAGACATGTATTGCACCAAGAACGATACACAATTTGTTCAATGCCTCATCATGAGGCATACTTGTCCATTTAGAAAGGTAAGAAAGTTAACTTATAATGAATTCAAGAATGAAATAATATCTTCAATGGATATCAAGACAAGTTAGCACATTTATCTCAATGATATGCCACAAGTAAACCAACATCGAGAATAAGCTTGCCAAGGGAATTAAAAGCTACATGCACAGAAAAACACGAATTAATTAAAAGGTAGTGTTTGACCATTGAGCAATAATACCAATTTACAATGCTTTAAAAAAAGGCAAAATGATCAGTTAATTAACTAACTCCACATGATCATGATCTCGTAAATTTATATCCAAATAAACTAATTTCCCCTACGTCTTACACAAACTAATGAACATTAGCCAATTTAAAGCATTTTAATTTACTATCTGATCCTGATTTGCTCCTCTTAAATCCAAAATTACCAATTTCACCATCTATTCTAAAATGCTTATGAAGGGCAACTTAGTAATTCTACATGATCCCATTACATGATTATTAAACATACAGTACATGATTATTAAACATACAATTCTATGTTATTAAATTATGAACATTTGAAATCATCTTTGATTTTTAAATCTTCTGAAAAACTAAAAAAATATCATTGTATGGATACTAACAATATGTAAATAATATTTTAACAATTTCACATATTATGATACACCTACAGAATAGCAAAGGAGCCATGAAAAATTATTGGTGGGAAAAAAAATTAATACCTCATACAATTGTGATCCATTTAAAGGAAACTTTCCTTTCTTTGATCTTTTCAACTACAACACGGGTACACTTGGACCCGAACTATAGCATATAGAAGTTGTAACCCGGATTAAATCTCGGTCGTGCACCACTATTTAATATAACAAATTTAAACACAGTGTTTGTTAAAAATTATGAGATGTTCCTGTAAAAATTTCAAGAAATTGTCTAATAAAGTAAATCCAAAAACACAACAGAAATCGTCTAAAATGGAAAGTAGATCAGAGAACATACCTTAACGGTTTCAGGACATGAAGCTTGAAGGTTAAGCCCGTTGTTGAATGACGCCGTTTGTGGTGCTTGTGTTGAATCTTTCAGGGTTCGCAAACACAAACATAAAAATAATTATCATAAGAAACCTAATTTAAAACTAAATGCTTACCAAATCGAGATGGAAGAATCCTTCAAATAAAGAAGCTGGAATAGAAAACCAATCTGAGAAATTAATAGATTAGCAGTAAAAATGAACCAATAACATGTGATAATCAGTACCTGCATTATCTCTATTCGTCGATGAGTGGTTTGATAGCACCGCTGCACGCAAACTATAACGTTACCAATCCACCACCAACGGCCTTCATATCACTTGTTCACTGTAAATTCATCTAATTAGTTCGTTTCATTGGGTATTTTGAATTTTATGTGATCGAAAAACTATAGACAATTGATTGAATTGAAGAGATTCAATTTATTCGACGGAGATTTCGATTCAAACCCCAAGGAGTAACAGCATCAGCCTCACTGTTCATAATCCAAGAATTATATCCTTGGCCTTCTTCATCTCCTCTTCCTCTATGTCCGGGAACGATTGATTAGGATTATGAGCAGTGAATCACTATAAAATTCATAGAAACTACGATTAACAAATTGATTACAAGTGCTTATTCAAGTATTTCAAAGTATATCACTACAAAGTCACAGAAACTACTACGAAGAACAAAATTATTAAAAGCTTTTAATCGAGTTGAATTGTTAAATATTCACAAAAACTACAAAGAACGAACCGATTAAAAGTGTTAAATTGAGTTTTTCAAAGTGAATCACTACAAATTTAACAAAAACCACGACCAACAAAATGATTATAAGTGTTTAATTGATATAATAAAACTAATCACTACAAAATTTACAAAAACTACAAAGAAAAAAATTATTAGAACTGTTTATTGATTTTTTCGAAGTAAATCACAACAAATTTCACAAGAAACTATGAAGAACAAAATGATTAAAACAGCTTAATCAATAATTTCGAATCAAATCACTACAAAAACTCACCGATTGAGTGAAGCATAAGTAAACGTTGTACACCAAAGCGTGAATTAGGAAGAGTGAAGCATGAGTAATCTATTCAGAAAAAATCAATATAGGAATTCTGAAGCATGATGTAGCGATGATGATTTTGCTGCAAGGTTTCATGAGGAATTGATCCATACTTCTCGGTGGTTTTCTTCTCATATATTCAATGATTGTTTTCAATCTAAACATTAGAATATTAGATTATATACGGATCATGGAGGTAGCGACGTGGGAGGAAAAAAAGGGTGGACGGTAACCGCCGAGAACTGTCCACGGAAACATAATTATCGGAGAATATGGGCATAAAAAGGCACCAGCTAAATAAACCGCTCTAAACCGCTGAGAACTGCCCACGGAAACGTGAAACTGAGGATGGAGGTTACCTGCGACGTGGGAGGAAAAAAAAGAAACCATAAAACTACTGATAACTGACGTGAAATCAGTTAAAATTGGGAGTTTAGAGGGCTGAGATTTAATCTCAGCATGATCTAATGGTGGGGATAGATTTAAAAGTTGGTTAGACTTAATGGGTTCCATATATATATATATATATATATATATATATAATTTCTTTTGTGGTTTACCGTGTTTGAAACTTTGAATCTTAAAGAAAATAAGATCAAACAGTTTAAAACCTCATAACAAATGGTTTTTTGCAGTCTATGACGAAATCTTGCTGCAAAACTGCTGTTTCTTGACCTTTGAAATATTTAATTCTTCATCATCTAGGGTTCAGAGTTATGAACTTGATTGATATGTGTTCATAAACCTAATGTCTAAATTTATTGCTGTTTAATTTTGTGAAAGTTTGCTGCACTAGGGTGTAGGATTGAGAAGCATGCAAAAACTTCACTGACTTCTTTCTCCGAACGACTTTTTTCTTGCCATTTTGCTACAAAAAGATTTTGTGCATCCTCTAAATATGGAAACCCATTAACCTTTTGTTCCTCATCTACACCTTTTACTTCTACATTATCACCAACTTCCCAAACCATGTTTTCATCTACATATTTAAAGCACGCTTTAAACTGAACAATCACGCCACCACTACATTCCCTATTGTAAACCCACCCGGTATTAGTCCAATGTAAGTGTTTCTTCTTTTTCTTTGAATAAAATTCTATTGAATCCAAGACTCTAACATACTTAGCAAATTTGACATAATTTTCTAACCAGAGACTCAATTGTACCCCTTCTAATTTGACACTAGTATCACTACAAACATCACTATGAACATGAATGATTTTATTGGTTTTAGATGAAACCCTTGATTTATATTCGGATTCTCGAACATCCATGCCCTTTTCATTTACTGGATATGTATGATGACCCTTTATTCTACTCATTTTCTCCTCATAAAAAGTACCTACATATGTTGATTCATTCATCCCTTTCGTTTGATTTAATTGCTCGGATTCCCAGCCCACGTCTGCATTTTCATCATAAAAAATTACCACCGAAACAGACCCATTATTGAGTACTAACTGATTTTCTGGTTCTTTTCCATGGTATATAATATTTTTGTTATCTACTTCACTTCTAAACTCACCAGGGCATACCAATTCAACTTCAGAATTTTCTTCACGCATTTCAACAAACACTTCATCTACAATCGTTTCTTGAACAATATTATCACAAGTTTCTTGAATCTTTCCATTCTGAAACAACTCATTATCTTTCATCAATTCCTCAAGAGTGATGTTAGTATCAAACTTCAAATCTTTATTATAGAAAGAAGAACTAGGATCAAATGGAGAAAAAGAATCTTGCAAGTTATTCGAATCAATTTTCAAAGCCAATGAAATCACATCTTTCACCTTAGTGCAACTATATTGATGCCATCTAGAAAAGATTTTCCTAATTTCTGGTTCTAAACCACATATGAATAGGTATAAAACATAGAATTCAGAAATTTCTTCAAGATTTCTAACCTGATCGAATACGATTTGAAACGAATCACAGTAATCTTTAACTGTACCTTCTTGGTTATATGCCATTAACTGTTCCATTGCACCTCGTTTGTTGATTTCTCATATGAACAACTTTGAATTGCAACGGTTCTTGAATCTTGTTGTTACGTTGCCCTAATTCCCAAAGATAAACCACTTGTTGAATCGCCTTGTTTTTTAATCGATTGTTGCTTGTTGAAATCTGCTATGATTGTTTTATGTAGTTGCCCTAATTTGATGTTGAAAACCTCTGTTGATCGATGCTGCTTGTTGTTGTTGCCGCCCAAATTTTGCCACCTTCTTGTTCTATTTATTATTGTCTAACCCACAGTCGAGAGGATTGAGAGCTCTGATACCATTGTTACGTATCAAAGTGTTTGATCGATTATTGAGAGAAGAAGAACACAAGAGAGAAGAAGTTTACTCAAATTCATCGATAGATTCATTGTTACTGATCAGATTGTTTAAGTACATTTAGGATAACCGAAAGTCACAGAATAGACCCTCAACTATTCACCTATTACAATCTCAATCCCTCTACTATTTAATATGTAACAGAATTGAGTACAATTTCTTACAAAAATCGCATATTTTCATGGTAGCAATTATTCTATATTTTTGTTCATGTGATCAAATTCATTGTTACTTCCGACCTCAAATTCATTCAGAAATCTCCGAATCAAGATCTGGAAGCTTTGAAACTGGCCTTCAAAGACAACCCATAAAAGAAGCATAATAACAACAAGTCCGAGGTTGTTACGGTTTGTGTGAAGTGGATTCCAATCAATTTTGTTTAGATCCACCTCTATTGAAAGAGCAAGGTAGCATATCAATGTTGACCCGTTCACCTTCTAATGGGTTGATTTGGCTTTTTGTCTAATGTGTCAAATTAGTCGATATTATTGTGGTTCAGATTTTGCGCTTGATTCTAGATGATCTTGATGATATAAGAATGAAATGGCATCAACTTAAGTTCAAGGGCTTGATATGTCTGGAGATAAAACAAGAGTTACTAGAATCACATACAGAAAATGGTGATTTTGGCCCTATAACTGCAAAGGAAAATGTTGAGAGTCTGGACTACAAAACATTGCATGATGTGAGTTTTCACCTCTTAATTAAAATGGGCTGAAAGTGGCATAAGTATTTTTTAAACAGAAAAAATCTCCTGATGAAGCACATGTAGACAGTTCATAAGGTTATGATCCATATTACTTTGTAATTGTTTTATAAATTACTTTCTATTATTGGACAGATTTAGAATAATGCTATACAAAAAAAATCCATTCTTGTTGTTGTAGAATTTCGGTTCAACCTTTTTTTAGTATTTATCGATGGTTATTACTGATCACTAGATTTAAGTATTTTGTGGGCTTCTATTTGTTCTTTTTTTAATAATAGTTTGTTTTCTACATATTTTTTTTTTCTGATTCTAGTGGTGAAAAAACGTCAACAAAGGAATGGTCTGGTTCAATGGAGATTAAGGGCAGAGTGAGACTTGACGCATTTGAAAAGTTTCTTAAAAACATCCTCCATGTTGGTAATTTTAGTGTTATCAACCGATTTTAGGATATTGGTTTAGCTTGTCAATCGAGATGATAAAGTTAGTGATTAATCGAGTTAGGTGACGCGGAAGTACGGGCTCGTTTAATGCTAATGTTATTTGGGCCGTGTAAGTAGCAATTGATTTGTGTATAATAAATGATTATTTTGGGCTTAACAAATTTTAGTGGACTTAATATATTACTGTTTTAAAAGTCCATTACATTATTAATAGTCAGTTCACAGTATCTTATTAAAAGTACACAATCTCAATTAAATTGTTAAAGCCCGTTAAAATAATTGCTTTTGGAAATTAATGTTCATTACATTGTTTAATTTTGTTGGGTCGTTGATGACTTATAAAGAAGTCAAATATATTATTTACTAGATTATCGTACTTGTTAGAATAGCTAGTTAACTATTTTGATAAACATCCACGGAGAGAGAAGAGGGTGAGATAGCGGAGAGTTCCGGCCAAAGTTCCGGCAAGGAAAACGCAAATCAATATGGAGATTTTAATAAGGAAGACGCAACAACTTTCTACATATCAAACATCTTTCCGATGGGGAATTATGGATAGAGTGTAGAAACTACGATCATCTTGTGGATGCTTATATCGCAAGAAAACTTGATGGGGGGGGGGGGAGTGCGCTTCGGATTCCTTAGGTTCATGAGGATCAAGGATGTGGAGAAGATGGTCAAGGCACTAAACCATTAAGCTTTTTCGGCTGGAGGATTAGGGCTGATGTGGCAAAGTTTGTCAAGATTATTCAGAAGACAAAGGAACATACAAACACTTACCTGAAACAAGGAATGACGTGGGCAGACGTTGCGATAGGGAAAAAAGTGCAGCTGGGAGACGAAAGGTGGCTAACTTTCGCAAACGAATCCAAGGCGTATGCTAATTGGAGAGGAAAATCAGTTATTGGGGGATTCAAAAATCTTGAACTTCTCAAGGAAGCAAACACTATGAAGAAACAACTGGGTTTGGTGGATGACCAAGTAAGATATGTAGGGGGACTGAATGTTCTAATATTGTTTAAAACAAATATTAAAATGGAGGATTTGCTGAAAAACGAGGATGATAGTTGGAAACGTTGGTTTAACAGCATGAAGAAGTGGAACGGTGAGCACATTTCGTTCCAAAGAGTAGCATGGCTGAGGACTAGAGGTGTTCCATTGCAGTTATGGATCGACGGGGTCTTCAACTGTATAGGGAAAGGTTTGGGATAGTCTTAAAGGCATCTTGTGCAAATGAGAATGACTTAAACCTAAACTATGATATGGTCGGAGTTCTTACGAACAACGGAGCAACGATTAATGAAAAGGTTATCATGGAGATCATGTTCTTGTTTAAGTGGTGTTTTATATTTATCTAAAAGACTAGGTTTTTACCCGGGATTGCTTCCCGGGCTCGGGAAACTTAGTTATATCAATTATTACTTGTTATTAATACAACCTCATTACATCAAGCATCTCATTGGATTCAACAACAATGTCTTCACATCACCGGATTAGATCATAAACCCATATTATAGGTCAAACAAAAGCACAACAGGACCACATGAATAACATCATTTCCAATTTTACTTCAATGCACTTACATGATCGGGTGATTTGGGATTTTGTAAAAATGTTTGTTCTTGTACTTCTTAACAAAATTATATATAATTCAAGAAAACAAAACAATGACTTAAAGAACTATACTTTAACACCCAATGTGATCGAGCAAACGATGTTGACCAAAAGTCAAACAGTTGTTGACCAAAAGTGAAACAGATGTTCAACCAGATCCACTGTCTTCTTATATTTTAGGACTGTTTTCCTCTTCAAAACACTGTTCAACCTAACATGAGTTTCCATGAACTGTTAACCTAAAGTCAAACAGATGTTTAAACCACTGTTTCAGTTATTCAAACGTCTGTTGAATACTAAATGAGATGTTGACCAAAAGTCAATCAGATGTTGACCAAAAGTCAATCAGATGTTGACCAAAAGTCAAACGGAGTATACTGTTTTTAGTTCACATCTCCACATTGTTTCCGTTAGACATGGACCTAATAATTTACATGTACATATATAGTTTTAGAATCACAACTTCAAAATTAAACAAACAAGTCTAGTATCAGTTTCGAAAAGCGAACAACTACAACCCAAAAACTTGGTTCAATGTATCCTTCTGCATTTGCTTTCTTCAACCCACGAACTTTCATCCGAACATAAAAAGCTTTTTACCTTTAACAAAGTTAAGTGTAAATGCTTCACCTGGAGCCATGCCTTTATCTCTCACAAACTTTCTCATTCCTTGCAGATAATATCTTGGTTGACCTCGAGATGAACCTATAGCATCTTGAATATTCCAAACATCACCTGCCACGTCCACAATCTTCAAACCCATCTTACGATTCAGTCCAAGATCTTCAGCCTGTTTTTTAAAAAGGCGTTGTAACAAACAACGAACAATTCAATAAACAAAGAATTAACACATGTTTAAAATCTGACTAAAGTATTATATATTAGTAAACTCATCATCACAAACTTACAAAATGACCGTCCACACGGAAAGAAATAGGTACGATCTGATTATCTTCATTCACAACAACCACACCACCTTCATTGACATTATCGATGTCCTGTACAGCTTCAGTATCTGAACTCAAGACAATCTCTTCTATCACCTTTTCTTTAACAATAGCACAAACCTCCGGTGGAAGCACTAAATCACATGTAGCACAATTGAAAACCGTGATATGAAAAGTCTGAAGATCTATCATCTCAAAGACAATGAGATGATCAGCAGTTAATGACAACTCATCCTTTATCTCCTTCCATCCGGTAATTATGTAAAGTTCATTGTTGATATCTTCCACCCCTACAGGTCAGTTCTGGTTTTCAGATCCTTTAATAAGAACCGGATATGAAGGAATGGTGTTTAACATCTTGTGATGAAGAAAAGAACGATTAATACTCTACAATCAGAATAAAACACATTATATAGTACATTAGCAAAAATATATCAGAAAATTAAGTAAACAAATAAAAAACAATATTCTGAATAATATTCAAAGTTACATACCACATAATCTTCGTTACCAGATGGTTTATAGTAAAACTCTTCACAAGGAGCAAGAGCAATGTCTTGATAAAAATACAATATTCTGAAACTTTCTAATGCTTCTTCATAATGAAATATCAACCATGAATCTGAAGGTATTTTCAAACTGTCTACCAATTGACACCAACCATTATAGAAATAATACCTGCCATTGCTTAGAGGATAGATCTTGACATTTAAAAAAAAAACATTTCAAGTTGTGGTCCGGATCTTTGTATTTCCAATTGGATAATTAAACTGTTGAATCCAATTTTGATACTGTTTTGGCAAAATCTAAGCATAAATAAAAGAAACACTTTTATTATTAAATATCATACCAAAAAATTAAAATTAAGTGTTAAACTAAGATCGGATAAAATTACTAACCAAACATTTCCTTTTCCTGTCTTCAAGGTAACACGGAAATCCATAAATCATTCTCACGTAAAACTGTAACAGTATCAATCATATAGAATCAAAATCAATAACATTAATAAACAAATGAATACAATCCATTAAGCTATGCAATACATCTAAATAAAATATGATACAACTAATATATATCAAAATAACAATAGACAACATCGAAAAGGTGAGAATACATGTAATTTCTTATCATATCGAAATATATATATATTTTTTACAGCAAATCATATAATTAAAACTTAAAATCTACTTTTCCGATTAAGTATCACAAATAGACATGGAGGATCATCAGCTGAATAAATTGTATAGAAAAACAGGATAGTGACTTGTGTCTATTCCAAACAAAAACTTAAAAACAGTATACCAACTACTAATCAAAATAAGTTCAACTTTTCAAACACACATGAGAATACATCAGTGAAAATCAGAAATTTATATTATACTTCAGAATAACATCGTGACATGAACAACTTTATAAACAACTTTACAAATAAACATGACAATACATTAGTAAATATTGAAATTTTATATCATACATCAGAATCACATCAACAACTTTATAAATAACTTTAAAAATACAAATGAGAATACAACAGTAAAGATCGAAATTTTATATCATCAATAAGAATAAGATAAATACATGAGCAAAGTGAAATCCAATAAAATCAACAATGGATAAGACAAATGGTAGATACACGAAATGCAGATCACTTTTTTTAGAATCGTATATGTCTATCATAACATGCATAATAACTACATAGTAATCAGATATACAAAAAAATTAGGACTATCAGAAATTGTTCCAGTATAAGCCGCAACAATAAATGCAATCATAACCAACAATGGATTGAAAAAAAAAAACAGGGAGATACATGAATACACCACCGTCGATTACAACTTCTTCATTAAAATAGCAAGAACCATAATCGGCTATGGAATTCAAAACTAAAAGAATAAACATGAAAAAATACAAAACAAATCAGATTATTTAACAATACCTTTATTATTATACAAGATTATATTGATGAAGATCGGAAGAAGTCGAAGAAGATGACAGAGTTTCTTGGAGAAAGCGTAGAAAGAAACGTGGAGAGATAAACGAACCGAGATTTTGTGAGGATCTTTAAAAAGTTAAAAGTTTAAAAATATCCCATGTAACCGGGTCGGATCATCCCATTTAGTTTTTCGTCAACATCTGTTTGACTTTTGGTCAACAACTGTTTGAGTTTTGGTCAACATCTCATTTAGTATTCAACAGAAATTTGAATAAGTCAATCAGTGGTTTGAAAATCTGTTTGACTTTTAGTCAACAGTTGGATGGAAACCCATGTTAGATTGAATAGTGTTTTGAACAGATGTTTAAACATCTGTTTAGACTTAAACAGATGTTGGGGCTTAAGCAAATGTTTGGTGTTCTATATCAGTTGTTTGGACTTAAACAGATGTTTGGCCATAAACATATGTTTGGCAATAAAGATATGTTTGGCCTTAAACAAATGTTTGAAGTTAAACAGATGTTTGCCCATAAAGAGATATTTGGCCTGATACCAAACATCTGCTTAAGGTCAACATCTGTTTCACTATTCGCCAACATCTGTTTGACTTTTGGTGAACATCTGTTAACATATAAACACTGTTAACATAAATTACAAATAATTAGCTAATAGAAAGCACACAATTAGCATCTTAAATCATCAAGACCCTTAACAATTTGACCATATGATTTAATCGTGTGTTTTAGATAATGACTGGCTGAGCAGTATTTGTAGTTTGTGTCAATTCAATTTTTTCTCCTATCATCTGCTTAAGGCCTATTTTTACAAGGTAATCCTCTGCTTCTTTATCTGCTGCTGTTTCTGCATCCATCTGCTTTTGTTTCCTTGTTTGGTAAAGGATGGCAGCAGGTGGAGCAGTGGATCTCCTGATTTGTAGCTTAGCTGGAACCACTGCTTCAGGGTAAACAGGCTTTTGTGGAACATTAGGATTTTTCTTTCTTAATTCTTCCAGCTTTTTGTAAGAGGCGAACACTTTATCCTCTTTCCACCTTGTCACTTGGTTGCTTGACCCAAAATTAGCTGTTATTAACTCTTCTTTCATTCTCTTCAGCTGCAGAGTCCTTTCTGGAACATTTTTCTTAAACTTTGCCCAGATAGGAGGAGTCTGCTTCACCTTGTTTTGATCATATCTTGAATTCTGGCTGTTTCTTTCTAGCTCACCGATGGTCCATTCTTTGTACTGGTACCTATTTCCCTTGTATGTTTTGTAAGCCATGATATTATCAAGATAATCTTTCCTCAAGGATTCATCAGCTCTTTCTGATAAATTTTGACAAAGATCTTTTGAAAACTGCTCCAAAGTTTTGACTTGGGTTAGCAGATATTGGTAGTATGTTTGAATCTCTCTGTCAAATTTTCCTTCTGTATTTCTTTTGGAGATATCCTCTGCTTGTTGAGCCTTTAACTTCAAGTATTCTTCAATGTTATTAGGCCTTGGATATCCTTGAACAGATGGCAAGTTCCTTTTAGCAGGGTCATCTTCAGAGTAGAAGGATTTGATCTCCTCTCTAACTGCTGGAAGATTTAATGGATACTGGACCCCTGCAGGAAAAATGGCAGTGTTTGAATTTGAGACTTGTGCTGAAGAGAGTGGGACAGGATTGGGAATGGTAACAAGGGACAGTGGTTGTATGGATGTTTGTGGTGGTGAAGGGTCACCATTCAGAATTATCCTTCTCCTTTTTGGTTTTGGAGAGGTTGGTGGTGTTTTGGTGGGTTGAGTGGTGGTGATTTGAGTGGTAGATGGTTGACTAACAGTTGTTGAAACAACTGGTGTTTCAACCACTGTTGTCATTACAACAGATGATGTGTCACCTGAAGTCTTCTGCTTTTTGGCAGGTGGTGTTGGTGGTAATGAGGATGTTTTTAATGGTGATGTGATTTGTGGTAAGGCACTGGATTGAGTGTGTGTTGAAGAGGTGGCAATTGTTGGTGTAACAGATGTTGAAACCACTGAAGTACCAACAGCTGTTGATACAACAGGTGTTTTAACATCTGCTGGTTTGGAGGTTTGATGTGTGGAGCTTTTGGGAGGTGTGGATTTGGGTTCCCTCACTTTTCTAGTGGGCTGTTTTCTTTTAGGCTCAGGATTTTCTTCATTCTTGGGCTCAGAAACACCCTGCACTTCCATTTCCATATAAACTTTATTCTCCTGTTCAAACCTTGATTTTCCCTTTGCCTCTCTATCCTTTTTCACCTTTGCATTTTCATCAGCAATAACATTTAAAGTCACAACAACCTTTTTAGAACCATCTGGTTTTGGGATGTCTGCAAGCATACCGGATTTGTCTGGTGCAATGTACAAACCATCTTCATATCCCTTTTTCTTTAGCTGCTTCATTTTCTCCCCCTTTTTGGCATCAGCTGGTGGTGGGTTCTCCACAAAGATGATAGTAGGAGGAGCAGAATCAGTGGTTTTCAGCAAGTGGGCCTTGATTGCCTTTATGTCTGCTTGTGTATCCATGAACCTAGCTTCCATCATATTTCTGATCTTTTGAACCAGTATTTCATGTTGCTGATCAGCATATGCCCTTTGTTGGTGAAACAGAGGTTGAAATAAACTCCAAAGCTCAGTGGGAGTAGGAGCAGATGATGGAGCAGATGTTGTATCTGGTGCAACAGTGGGTGTTGCCTTTTGTGCTTGTAATAACTGTTGCAGCATTGACTTAATATCTGCAACAGATGTGTCCAATTTGTCAACCCTCTCCGTCAATTCCTTGTACATTAAACCCTCACCCAAGTTAATGAGATCATCTGATTTCCCACTGGCAGTGGTTGTATCAGCAGTTGACTTAGGGAAAGTTTCACAAAAGTCATCCACAGATGCCCCTTTTTCTTGGTACTGGGAACTTCTTTCCTCAGCAATTGACATCCTTTTAATAGAACCAGTGGTTGAAACAAAGACACCAGCGGATATCATAGTTGCTGGAGAGGAAATTGCCTTCAAGGAAGTCTTATTGATGAAACAACTAGCCAGGTGTAGATCAGTGGATCCAACACCTGTAGTTGCTGTTCCATTTGAACTACTAACAGGAAGTACTTGTACTTCCTGTAGTGTAACCTCCTCAGTTGTTGGTGGGTTAGCAATGATTGAGACACCAGACCCAGTCACTTGTTGAGGTATATTCTCATTAACAGGTGTTTGAGAACAACTGGTTTGTGTCTGGGCTAAATCAACTGCATCCATCAAAAGTTTTGTTTGTGGGGGAATTTGAGAAGTGAGGATAGGTGTAGAAAATGAATTTGCCCCGGGCAGTGGGCTGTGGATGATGGAATCAAGTGATTCCAGAGCATCATAATTTGGTGTCCCTGTTGTTACAACTTGTTCTTTTTGAGAAGAAGCAGGAGGAGTTTGAGACTCAGGTTGAGATCTTTATTCCAACTGCTGTGAGGAAGTAGCAACAGTGGTTATTGGTGACTTTTGTGTTGTCTGGGATCTCATCTTCCAGAGTTACCTTTGTTTTGGGGTTGGAGGGCTTTTGTGATTTTTTCTGTTTTGGTCTTTTGGTGGTTTTAGGTGGGGGTTTCACAGCAGTTGTTTTGCTGTTGTCATCACCTTGAGCAGTGGGCTCAACAGCAGGTGCCTGAGGAGCAGTGGTAGCTGCTGAAGTCTGCTCAGGAACCTCTGCATGTGTTTTGGAAACTTTTGACAGCCTTGTAAAGGTTTCAGAAGTGAGGCTCTTTATTGAAAAAGGATTGCCCTGGATAAGCACATGGGCATTATCTTTTGAAAATTTCTTTTTAAAATAGTAACTTAAAAACCTTGGAAAGAGCAAAAATGCCTTTTTATTAACATTTGTAACAAGATAATTGAAGATTTCCTGGGAATAGTTAAAATTTTCACCATGTAAGATAGCATAACCCAGATATTGAATCTTCAATGGGATTTCATTGAAAGCAGTGGTCTTGTTTGAGACACACATCAATAAGGTATGAAACAAAAACCTTGTGGCAGGAGGAAAACTGCCTTTTTCTAAAGTGTCTTTTTTCATTTCCTCTTCATAACCCCTTTGAATGAAAAACGTTTGATACTCTGTTTTAGGGAAAGATGTTTTACCTTGAAGATCATCGAGTTCAAAAACCTCCGAAATGGTTTGAGGTGTTATTGTGACTGGAACATCCTTTATAGAAGAATTGATGGCTAAGGGCTTTTTATCCTTAGTTTCCAACTTAGCATTTTTCCAGAATTCTTGCTGGGTATCCATGTAGATCGGAGCATCACAAGTCAACAAAGTTTTGTACTTTGAAGACGACAGAGCATTAATGATGGAATTGAAGGTTTCGGTGTGACTGGGTTTTTCAAGTAGACCCAAGTAGTTATGTGTGGATTTGAGTGGGAGAGACATCGTGATTTGAGTATGATTGCGAGAGGAAGAAGACGATGAAGAGGATGAGTGATTTTGAGAGAAATGGATGATAACTGCTTTGAGAAAGGAATTTTGAATTCGATTCGACAGTAAAAACACTATTTGGGGTTTTGATCAGGGTTTTATAGGGGAAAAAGTGAATGATGACGTGACAGCGGTTACTAAAAGATCTTACTACTATGTACTGTCCACGTGCCAACCTCTGATGATAATGGAGGACAGTTGGTAGGAAACCACTGATGGAACAATATTAGTGGTTTGCAACGGTTACAAATGAGAACAGTGACTGACTTTAAGCTAGCAGTGGATAGCCATCAGTGGGTTAAAACACTGATTTTGAACAACAGTTTTTTTTATTTTTTATTTTAACTTTAATTTTTATCACCAAAACAATATTCGAGGAACTCTTATCTCATTGGAATGTAACGATTAGGTAAAATTATAATTTCATTGTAATTCTAGTTTTCATTTGATAATTTTATTCTATAATTAATTAACCACATCAACAATAAAAATGTGAGCAGTGGATGTTTTTTAGAAAAACCAATGATTGTCAATATCAATGGATGTCAACAATAAAAATGTGAGCAGTGACTATTTTTTAACTATCAGTGGATAGCCAACAGTGATTGAAACACAGATGTTTGGTCAGTCAGTGGTTTGCAACGGTTACAAATGAGAACAGTGACTGACTTTAACCTAGCAGTGGATAGCCATCAGTGGGTTAAAACACTGATTTTGAACAACAGTTTTTTTATTTTTTATTTTAACTTTAATTTTTATCACCAAAACAATATTCGAGGAACTCTTATCTCATTGGAATGTAACGATTAGGTAAAATTGTAATTTCATTGTAATTCTAGTTTTTATTTGATAATTTCATTCTATAATTAATTAACCACATCAACAATAAAAATGTGAGCAGTGGATGTTTTTTTAGAAAAAACCAATGATTGTCAATATCAGTGGATGTCAACAATAAAAATGTGAGCAGTGACTATTTTTTAACTATCAGTGGATAGCCAACAGTGATTGAAACACAGATGTTTGGTCAGTCAGTGGTCAACATGAAGAATGAAGAAACAGAGGTTGGCCTTCAGCAGTGGATAACATTTAACAATCACATGTTTGAACCAAAACAGTGGTTGTAACAGATATTTGTCCTTAAACATCTGTTTGGACATAAACAGATGTTTGCGCTTAAACAAATGATTGACCTTAAAAAGAAGAAAAAGAAGTTGGCCCATAAACAACTGTTTGCAAGAAAAGACCAATTTCAAGAATACTATACCCAAACAATCAAAATGAGGAGCTTAATAATCATCCAAGTGTACTTCATTTTTATTTAGTAGTATAAACATCAAACCACTGTTGATCAGGGTTTTATAAAAGTGAAAAGTGGATGCTGAGGTGTCAGCGGTTACAAAGCGTGGACAGCTAAGAACTGTCCACGTAACAACCTCTAATGAAAATGGATGACAGTTGTTTAGGGAAACCACTGATGGTCAATATCAGTGGATGTCAACTATAAAAATGTGAGCAGTGGCTGTTTTTTAACTATCAGTGGATAGCTAACAGTGATTGAAAGACTGATTTTTGGAGTTAAATAGATGTTTAACCTTAAACAGATGTTTGCAATAAACAGATGTTTGGCCATAAATAGATGTTTAGCCTTAAACAAATGTTTGACCTTAAACAGATGATTGCCCATAAACAGATGTTTGGTCTTAAACCAAACATCTGTTTAAGGTCAAGATGTGTTTGACTATTGGTGAACCTCGGTTTGACTTTTGATGAACATCTGTTTGACTTTTGGTCAACAGTTGGATGGAAACCCATGTTAGATTAAACAGTATGAATGAATAAACACTGAAGTATCATAAAACTTTGAATGAAAATCGTGAAAAGTTAAATGTGATACAACAGTTGAGAGGAGACCTTTTCATTTTAGGCTTGTTTCTTATTTTGATTAACTGTTGATGATGTTGAGAGTTTTTATTGACACTGACATTTTAAACTATGTTAAGATGGATATTGAGATTATTGAAATAAACTAGTACATAGAAAAATAGAAATTTAATGAAATATTTCTAAACTATTACACGCTAGAGTTAACAATAGTTAGGATTTCGTAAACTCTGGCCTTTCTCCATGTGATTTCATGCTCTCTTTTGTTTTTCAGATCAGTTAGTATGTTGCAGATTTTCTGATCCTGTTTTAGAAGTTGTGTGAGAAACTCTTCTGTATTTTTCTGGAAATCTGATGGAGGAGAGTGGAGGACTTCATCAAGCAATGCTATGCTGTTCCAGGTTTTCTTGTAATTAGTGTCATTGATTATGTCGACTTTCCTGTTTAGTTCTTCGTCTGTTCTTTTTTCTTTAAGTGACCACATCGAGAATTGGGTTTTAACATCACTGGTGTCTGACCAGTGGTAGAAGCTGAAGTTTGCCATGTAGATTTTTGTTGAATTTTCTGATGTGGAACAATCTTTCACAGACTGGGATTTGTAGGACAGTTTGTTGATATTTTGAATCAAAAGTAATTATCGATCTTTTATAGAGTTTAAAAACGCGTCTACATGGTAAATGAAGAGGTTAATTGTAATTATGATAATCTGATTTTGTTCTTTGAACTTCGAAAATTTGTCCCTTGGGTTTCTTGGTATTTAATTTTAAAGTTTTCCCATAAAAGTTGGGGTTTGAAAACGTTTTTGCATTAAAAGACTGCTGCTTTGAAATATACATTAATATGTTTATATTAAATCTACACGTTTTGATTGATTAAGTATATAAACTCATGACCACTTCACCTGTTTTTCATCACGATTTCCTACGAAGATATCATACTTTCAGGAAAGTCGAGTAATATATTTTATTGATATGGCGTCATTCACTACTATAAAATCAGATGATTTAAAGCAGCGTTTTGTCAAGCATATAGAGGAACAGGTGTATGAAGATAGGACTACTCTTCAAGAGCTGAATAGATGTTTTGATGGATTGCAAGTTGGCCTATTCACGAGAGAGCAGGTTTCCAGAAATCTTATGCGAATGCCTTCAACTTCAGTTCGTGAGCTTTGTGTTGTCAGCAATATAGAGTGCGGTGATAGAGACGTGGAGTTCATGGCGATGCTGAAGGACATACATCGAGAGGTTCAGCAATCGATGGAGTTGAAGCTGACATTTCTTAATTCTTACGGTTATTGTTAGATTTAAAAGTTTAGTTGTTCAGTATGTTATTTATGTAATAATTGGACTTTTAAGGTCACGAATAAATGAATAAATTTTAATCTTATGAATCTATGTTGCGTTTGTAGGAAAAAAAAAAGAGAGAATGTCAATTTTAAATTACCATTTTGCATATTTTGAATTTCAAAAGTTATGGATATTGTCAGTAATTACTGATTTGATTTGAAAGCAATTGTCATCATGACATTTCTAAATTTTATTTTAACTTTAATTAAGAGAAAATAACCGTCAATTTGAAATTCCCATTTTGCATATTTTCAATGTCCAAAGCTCAAGAAATTAACATTAATTACTGATTTTATATGCAACAAAATGTCATCAACAATTATTTTTATTTTTTATTTTAACTTTAATTTTTATCACCAAAACAATATTGGAGGAACTCTTATCTCATTGGAATGTAACGATTAGGTTAAATGGTAATTTCATTGTAATTCTAGTGGATGTTTTTTAGGAAAACCAATAATGGTCTATATCAGTAGATGTCAACAATAAAAATGTGAGCAGTGACTATTTTTTAACTATCAGTGGATAGCCAACAGTGATTGAAACACTGATGTTTGGTCAGTCAGCGGTCAACATAAATAATGAAGAAACAGAGGTTGTCTTTCAACAGTGGATAACATTTAACAATCAGATGTTTGAACCAAAACAGTGGTTGTAACAGACTTTTAAGGATTAATGAAAACTATCATTTTTAACTATTTTAAAGATGTTTGACCTTAAATAGATATTTGACCTTCTATATCAGTTGTTTGGAGTTAAACAGATATTTGACCTTAAACAGATGTTTGGACATAAACAAATGTTTGCGCTTAAACAAATGTTTGACCTTAAAAAGAAGTTTGCCCATAAACATCTGTTTGCAAAAAAAGACCAATTTCAAGAATACTATATCCAAACAATCAAAATGAGGACCTTAATAATCATCCAAGTGTACTTCATTTTTATTTAGTAGTATAAAGATCAAACCACTGTTGTATTTATAATACAGATCAAACCAATGAGGTGATGTGATAAATACTGTTACATATAAACACCTCAGTGATATGACATCTAACAATCTAACAGAGTATAAAACACTGATGTGATAAATATTGTTACATATAAACATAAACACTGTTAACATAAACAAAGGTAGAATATCTGCTGTTGATGCTGAACCACTGTTGTTGTTGGGCAGTGGTTCGTCATTGGGTTTTAAAGGGTTTGTCTCGAGAGATAAATTCTAGCGAACCACTGTTATACTAAACACTGTTACATAAGAAACACTGATACATAAATACTAAAGTTGAATCCGCTGTAGATGCTGAACCACTGCTGCTACTGAACAATGGTTTTCCTTTGGTTAATCAAGCTCTAGGTACATAAGTGCTTGTCTTTAACAGGGCTTTGTCTTCAACAGTGGATAGGCCTCATCAGTCTTTAAGTCCATCAGTCTTTATAAGGAGCAGTGGCTAGTTATAACAGGCCTTAGCATGATCAGCTGTTATAACCACTCCATAACCCTTTGAGAGGAAGCAAGTGTCGGTCTATTTAACTGAGAGGAATGATTGCAGTACATCCCTGTTGAAAAACAGAGTCGGTAAATTTAGGGAAAATGAGGTTGAAAGATGATAAGCCAACAGTGGACGATCTCATTCTACAGGTTCGATAAATTCAGGGGTATTCTCAAATAATACTTCCTAGATGCTTCAAAAGAAGCAGCACTTTGGACATTTGTCAGTCTTCAAACATCTATTATCTATTATCTATTATCTATTTTCTATTATCTATTATCTATTATATATAATAGATAATAGATATTAGATAATAGATAATAGATGTTTGAAGGCCGACAAATGTCCAAAGTGCTGCTTGTTTGGAAGCATCTAGGAAGCATTATCTAAGAATACACCTGAATTTATCGAACATGTAGAATGATATCGTCCACTGTTGGCTTATCATCTTTCAACCTCATTTTCCCTAAATTTATCGACTCGGTTTTTCAACAGGAATGTAATGCATTATTACCTTATTTAAGATACCTTCAACTGCATCTTCTGATAAATCAGCATTCATTTCACTCAAAAGATATGTTCAACTGCATCTTCAATCATGAACTATTTAAAGAAATGGATGAAATCATCCAAAAATACCCAAAATAAAACTAATTCAACCACCCAACAATAAGATACTTGCCGTATTAGAATGGCCATTTTTACCTTATTTCAACAGGGATGAAATCATGAACTATTAGAATAGCCATTTTTACCTAATTTCACAAATTTCATAATATTTAAATAAGTAAAACATAAAAAAAATGAAACCAAACATGTAACACCCCGTGTTTTTGAAAGTCAAAGTCAAAGTCAAAGCCAAGATTGAAGTCAAAGGAAGAAAAGATCGCTAATTGCGATCTGTCACCCCTTGCTCAATTCCTGTTTTGACTTCTATGAATATAATTAGTCTAATTTATGTTTTTACGTTAGTTGTAATATGTGGAGTAATTAATTATAATCGAGGTAATCGAATATTTATCGCTACGAACTGCTTTACGACTGTGAATAATAGGAAGTAACAATGCGATAAAGCTACCTAAACGCTAATCAAACTAATCTAATCAACATCGCACTCGCAACTCGAATTACAAAATTTTGGTGTTATTATACGTGTGTGTGTGCCTTATGTGTTACTTGTGCATGCTAATTTATGTTATATGTGGTAATCAATCGAATCGCAAGCGAAACGCAATCGAACTCAATCGCAATCGGATCGAAATCGCAAACCGAATCCGAAATATAGATGCATGTATGTTGATATAGTAGTTGGGATTAAAAGTAATTTGACTAGGAAACCCTATCGTATCGAACCGCTCGCAACCGAAATCGAAATATAAAAAAAAATCGTCACACGGAACACTTGAAATGTGCAGCTGACCGATCAGGCTACCAGCCGATCGAACAGCCAGCCGAACGGACTACTGTCCGATCGGACAAGCTGTCCGATCGAGCTGCCTGGCCGATCGGCCAGCACTTTCCCCTTCTGGCATCCTATAAATACCCCTGTCATTGTCATTCTTTCTACTTTTGGAAACCTCTGTCCGACCAGCTCGTGTTCCTCACCTTTTCTTAGATTCCTCTCGATTCCGGTAAGTTTTCGTCCTAAATCTTGTACTTTCTTGATCTACACGCACTCCTACACCTTTCTATCTTTCAAATCTTAACTTTTAACCGTGAAATCATCAAGATTCAAGTGTTCTAGGATGATGTCATCATGGGTTCTTGAAGAACTTCATGTTTTGGCCTCAATCCACCAAGAATAACTTGGATCTAGCCGATTTCAACATAAACAAACAAGGATCTTCATGGATCTGGATATATACACGATGGAAAGATTTGAAAGATGGATTTTCCAACTTTCTTTCAACTCTTTTTCACTCAATACCTTCAAACCGATAGAAACGGAGCCTGAGCCGGCTTACAAATCACTTCGGTGGTTGCATGGCTCAAGATCCGGATTCTATCCACAAGATTAACCGATTTCGGGTCTAACGTTAAACTCCGTTCCGAACAGCCCACCGGCCGGATTTGGGTGATTCCTGTCCGACCAGGGGAACCAAGTAAGGATGAGGGATCTATGGTTCGACTCGTTGTCAAAATACCTCGATAAAACGACAAACAAACAGAACAACCAAGTGTTAGGCGAATAGGCTGATCAGGTCAGGGTGCTGACCGATCGGACTGCTTTCCGAACGGACAGCCAACCGATCGGACAGTCAGCCGATCGACTGACCAGCTAATCGGTTAACACATGGTCCCACACAATCAGTTTATTTTGAAGACTAGTATTGAACGAACTGTTGTTCGATCGAACTACTGTCCGATCGGATTACTCTTCGGATCATGGGATACTATACTTCAACACGTAATCGATTTTCAACATGTTCGATGCACTAGGAGTGCCACCCGATCGAACAGCCGTCCGATCAGGTGACGCCTTGCTAAGAACTTGTCATAGTTAGTCATTGACTTGCCAACCGATCGGTCAGCAAATCATTAGGTTTTGACTTGTTGACCAGTCCGATCGAACACCTGTCCGTCCAATCGATCGACCTGAAGGGTAAAGGTAGTTCAATGTTTTCAAATACTACAACGAAAACTTCAAAAGTCAAACCATCATATACAAACACATCCTTCTCAAAGGAAGAAACAATCCACTCGAACAGCCATCCGATCGGCTTACCGACCGACCGGACAGCGGTCCGAGCGGACTATCAACCGAACGGTCAGCCGTCCGATCGAACTACCGTCCGATCGACCAGCCGTCCGGCCCTCCAACACTTGTTTTCCGTTTTACGCATCGCTTATTTATATGCTATCAATCATTCAGGCTAACCCTACTCGCTAAGCGCTCATTTCAATCCATCAACCGCTGTGAGTATACTCGATCCCTTTTTGCTTTATGCACTTTTGGGTGTTACATACGTTACAATTATTCAAAACACATCAAACACACTACTCAATACTATTTGAACGCTAACCGTTAATGCATGTTATACGTGGCTTATGAATGCTTGTTTGTTATGTTTACACATGGAATGCTGTCTACCTGCCTTAGCAACGATAGTACTATAGTTTGGACTCAGCACCCGTTCACACGGGGGTTGTTAAGGACAATTACTTGCATGGATTACGGTGGTAATCATGTATTGCGAACTGCCCCGGGCAGTCAACTCGTAGTCATTGGTATCGATAGATCTATGTCGATAACTAACGTGCTTCATTTGACTATGTGTACGTGCTGGTTATGCGTAAACGAATTCGAACTCTATATGCTATTATCAAACTTGTATGCTCACCTTTACATTATATGCATTGACTTTATTTTAACGTATATGATAGGTGCTTAGGATGCACACATGATAGGAAGTTGAAGCTAGAATAAAGCTTTAGAGCCCAACAAATAGTTGTCTGTAGTAAATGAATCAAGGGTCTCTAGAAGCAGATAAATAATTGCTTTATTTTAAAATCTGAGTTGTCGAAATAGAATATTTGCCTGGATTTTGTCTGTAATAATTTGTTTACTGTTTGAGACATGGTATGGGACATGTTATTTTAAATTGAATAGTAATGATAATTGTTATGGAAACTTCTGGACAATCTGTTTCGCTCAGTTCCATGCCCCGATGATTCCGCCATCGGTTGGGGTGTGACAGATTGGTATCAGAGCCATAACTATAGGGAATTAGGCAAGACACGACCTAGTCCGGATCGATGTCTTAGATACCTAGTCTATAGTTAGGGACCAACAGACCAACTTGTGCATATCCAGTAAGGACTATGTGCGAGCTTATTTCTCACTATTCTCGCTTCCGCTACACTATCACTGCACTCGAATTTTCAATTATGAATGGGCAATAAAGTCGAGAATAGGTGTGAAAACCGCAAACTCTCGACTGAAGTTGCTTAATCGACCCGCATTTTACCTATACACGAGGAGAATTATGAGAAATCAGGAGTGAAATCCGTATTTTGATGAATAATCTCCTCTATTTTATTAAAACAGGAACGAAGTTGTTAAGCTAGGGGTGAAACCCTAACCTTGATGACTTGATCCGCTCATTTTACAAAACTCTCGCCAAAGTCTCGACGGACTCCAACGACCTGTAGTCACGATATGACTAACGGGATGTGTGCCAAACGCCCAAGAATCGAGGCCAAGGCACAATCCTGAAGGCTAAATGTGCAAAACGGGTCCTTGCGAATAGCTGAATCACTTTGGATAGTCGAAGTCTACTAGCCGCAGACAATCTATTTCTCGATTTATATGTGTTCGATTCTGAGCCCGCAATTGCTGACTCTGATGATTCGTCGATTTTATGTGCTTATATATGTGTTTACCTGTTTATGTGCTTAAATTTTTTGGAGATTTACTCGATTTTTGCTTTCACTTCGATCGACACGTACGACCCGCACTACATTTCTATATCAAAACGCTAACAAGTCGTTGAATTTTGGCCGACCTTATGCTACGACATACGCTTATACTACGCTAATCGATATACTAAATGCGACCGCTATATTCAAACGCTCGCGAACTGTAAATAATAGGTTTCTGTATTCTGACCACCTCCTATGACTACATGGTTAGGTACTTCTGTGATTCTGTGCCCTACGTGCTTATGTGCTTCTGTGTTTATATGGATCTGTGATTATGTGTCTATGTGGTTATGTGATACATGTTACATTGCGTGTTCCTAAGCTTTAGTAAGTAGTAGACGTGTGAGGTGAGATTCGAATACAAATGTGTTGAGTCCTGTGACGATGTTTGTTGCAGACAATGTCATCTGGATCCCGTCACTCCTTACTTTCTCATCAAGAAAAGAGAGATAGACGTCTTGCTGCCATCATCGCTAAAAGCGTAGCAAAGGCCGTGAGTGATGTTTACGAGAATGCCAGCAAATCGTCTGAGGAGTCGAGAACCGAAGCTCCTGAAGCAACCGCAAAAGCCTTCAATTTCAAGCAATTCAAGTCGTGTGGGCCAAAGGAATTCACTGGCGAGGGAGGTCCTACTGCACTATTCCAATGGTTTGATTCCCTTGAGGTCACTCTACGACAGAGTGGTTGCCCCGATGACCTCCGTACTCTGAATGCTATCGGCTTCCAGTCCCGTGCACTAGACTGGTGGACGGCCGAGAGGAACAAGCGAGGGAACGATGCAGCCTACGGTCTGTCATGGGACAAGCTCAAGGAAGTCATGCTAGAAGAATTCTGCCCTCCTCATGAACGTCAAAAGCTAGAGGATGAATTTTGGCACATACAACAAAAGGATGGTGAAAATGCTGCACTCACTGCTCGCTTCAAACAGCTCAGCATCATCTGCCCTGATCAGGTCAAGACTCCAGACGTGGCAATCAAGAAGTATATCCGAGCCCTGCCTGACTGTGTTACCGATTTCGTGCAAGCGGCTAAGACTACGACGATCGAAGAGACTTATCTACTGGCCGCTGAAATCAACGACAAGCGGGTCAAGGCTGGTGTCTGGGATAAAACTTCAAAGCACCTGTATCAAGCTACCAACATCGCACCAACTGCTGAAACTACCACCTCATTGAACAACAAGAGGAAGAACAAGAGAAAGAACAGCTCCAGCAACAAGAACTGTGAGATCACTGCTGCACCGATTCAAGCTGTACCAGCCCAACAGCGTAAAGCAGCGGCGCCTGTGGCAAATGCACCTTCTGCAAAGCGTGCATACACTGGGCCACACCCGCTCTGTCCTACCTGTACCTACCATCACCCGACTACCATTGCTTGCCGATTTTGTGCTCATTGCAACATGTACGGCCATTTTACTACCAACTGCCGTATCCGACAAGCTCCTGCTCATCAAGCTCTATTCACTGCCCCTCAGGGTCAACAAGCTCCTCCGGCACCCGCGGTCAAAGCCAGAGCCTGCTTCGCATGTGGCGATCCTAACCATTTCGCCAACATGTGCCCGAACAGGGTTGTGAAACAAGAGCCCCAGCAGCAGCAGCCTCAGCAGCAGCAGCACCAACAACAACACCAGCATCAACAACAACACCAGCATCAACAACAAGCAGCACGCGCACGAACTTTCAACATCAACGTGCGACAAGCCCAAGCCGACAACAACGTGGTCAATGGTACGTTCCTTGAGAATGGCATTTATGCTTCGTGTTTATTTGATACTGGAGCCGATAATTGCTTTGTGTCGTTCGAATTCGAGAAACTCCTTAGTCGTAAACGCTCCCAACTCTCCTCGACATTCGATGTTGAAGTCGCTACCGGAAGAACTGTCGCCGTAAATTCTATTCTTCGTGACGGTACTCTTGAGCTCAACAATCACATCTTCCCAATCGACCTTATTCCGATGCAACTCGGAAGTTTTGATGTCATAGTAGGCATGGACTTTCTTCGCGAAAACCATGCTGAAGTTGTGTGCTTCGACAAGATGATTCGATTCTCGCTCGCAAATGGTGATTTATTGTGTGTTTACGGTGATACTACCTCGAAAGGTCTCAAGCTCATCTCATGTGTCCAAGCTAGCAAGTATCTCCGCAAGGAATACAGGGCTTTCTTGGCTAACATTGTAGTAGCGGAGAAGGAAAAGAAAGAAAAGAAGGAAGTAAAGGACGTTCCCGTGGTTCGAGAATTTCCTAATGTTTTTCCAGAGGATCTTCCCAGACTACCGCCAAGTCACGATATCGACTTTCATATTGACCTCATTCCTGGAGCCAACCCTGTTGCCAAAGCTCCTTTTCAACTCGCGTCGTCTGAAATGCGTGAACTTTCAACCCAACTCCAGGAATTACTTGAGAAAGGCTTCATTCGCCCGAGCACCTCTCCTTGGGGCGCACCAGTCCTCTTCGTCAAAAAGAAGGATGGGACGTTCAGGATGTGCATCGACTATCGGGAATTGAATAAGTTAACTATCAAGAACCGCTATCCTCTACCCCGCATTGATGATTTGTTTGATCAGTTACAAGGTGCTACGTGTTTCTCGAAGATCGATCTACGTTCAGGCTATCACCAACTACGCATTCGAGAGGAGGATATCCCCAAAACCGCATTTCGTACCCGTTACGGTCACTACGAATTCATTGTTATGCCCTTTGGTTTAACCAACGCACCAGCGGTTTTCATGGATCTGATGAATCGCGTGTGTAAACGATATCTCGACCGTTTTGTCATCATGTTCATCGATGATGTCTTGATCTATTCCAAATCGAAAGCCGAACACGCGCAACATCTACGTTTGGTTCTCGAACTACTCCAGGGGAACCAACTCTATGCCAAGTTCTCCAAGTGTGAATTCTGGTTGGAGGAAGTTCAGTTTCTGGGTCACATCGTTAATAGTCAAGGTATTCACGTTGATCCCGCAAAGATTGAAGCTGTTAAGAGTTGGATTACGCCTAAGAACCCGTCTGAAGTTCGTTCTTTTCTCGGAATAGCGGGCTATTACCGACAATTTATCGAAGGATTCTCAAAGATCGCTTTACCACTTACCGCTCTTACGCATAAAGACAAGCCTTTTGTTTGGGGAACTGAACAAGAGTCTGCCTTTCGAACCCTCAAGCATAAGCTCTGCAATACTCCTGTTCTCACATTACCCGACGGAAACAATGATTTCATTGTCTATTGTGATGCTTCCAACCTTGGTCTTGGTTGTGTTCTCATGCAACGAGATAAGGTTATAGCTTACGCATCTCGTCAACTCAAAATCCACGAGAAGAACTATACAACCCATGATCTCGAGCTAGGCGCAGTTGTTTTTGCGTTAAAGATTTGGCGACACTACCTGTACGGTACCAAGTGTACGATCTTCACCGATCATAGGAGCCTACAACATATCTTTAATCAGAAGGAACTTAATATGCATCAACGCCGATGGGTGGAACTTCTCAACGATTACGACTGTGAGATTCGTTATCACCCAGGCAAAGCAAATGTTGTTGCCGACGCACTTAGCAGACGGGGTTATCTGCTTAGCACTCGTAATGTCCAAGCCCAACACGATCTCGAAACCCTCATTCGCGAAGCCCAGCATGCATGTTTTAATGAACGCACACTGAAGAAGGAAAGAATCTACCACGATGGAGCCCAACTTGTGAGCAAATCGAATGGGATATTTCACTTTTTGGACTGAATTTGGATTCCCAAACGAACCGATTTACGACAAATCTTGATGGACGAATCCCATAAATCCCGGTATTCTATTCATCCCGGTGCCGACAAAATGTACCAGGATCTTCGCTACAAGTACTGGTGGCCCGGCATGAAAAGGGATATTGCTCTCTATGTTGGAAAATGCCTGACATGTGCAAGAGTCAAGGCTGAACATCAAAGACCATCTGGCTTACTCGAACAACCACCGATCCCCATGTGGAAATGGGAGAGTATAGCCATGGATTTTATAACCAAGCTACCGCCCACGTCATCAGGTCACGACAGCATTTGGGTTGTGGTTGACCGATTGACTAAATTAGCTCACTTTTTACCAATACGGGAAGACTACAAGGTAGAACGATTAGCCCGAATCTACACCGACGAGATCATTTGTAATCATGGTACGCCTCGCGACATCATCTCTGATCGTGATGCTCGGTTTACCTCGCGACTGTGGGAAACATTTCAAACGGCACTCGGTACGTCGCTTAATCTAAGTACCGCTTTCCACCCTCAAACCGACGGCCAGACTGAAAGAACGATTCGTACTTTTAAAGACATGCTCCGTTCGTGTGTCATAGACTTCGGTGGTAATTGGGATAAATACCTGCCGTTAGTCGAATTCTCGTACAACAACAGCTACCATGCAAGCATTCAAATGGCATCATTCGAGGCCTTATACGGAAGAAGATGTCGATCGCCTATTGTGTGGCACGAGATCGGTCATTCGCAATTAACCGGTCCTGAGCTATTACAAGAAACGACAGACAGAATTTTCCAAATTCGAGACAACTTGGTAAAAGCTCGGAATCGACAGAAAAGTTATGCCGATAGACGACGCAAGCCCCTTGAATTTGACGTTGGTGACTACGTACTCCTAAAGGTATCGCCTTGGAAGGGTGTAGTCCGATTCGGCAAGAAAGGAAAGCTCGCGCCTCGATACGTTGGACCTTTTAAGTTTCTGGAAAGGATCGGAAAAGTCGCCTACAGACTCGAACTACCGGAGGAACTTAGTAACGTCCACCCGACTTTCCACTTGTCAAACCTCCGAAAATGCCTAGCCGACCACGACTTACATGTATCTCTCGATGATCTGCAAGTGAACGAAACATTACACTTCGTGGAAAAGCCTGTCGAAATCATGGACCGCCAAACCAAGCAACTCAGACGCTCTCACATTCCTATTGTGAAAGTTCGATGGGAAGGCAAACGAGGCGCAAAGTTCACTTGGGAACTCGAAAGCGACATGAAGGCGAAGTACCCGCAGTTATTCAAAGAGAAAGTCTAGGAACGTGATTCACGGTGTTGTACAACTTCCAGCTTAATTTCGGGACGAAATTCCCTAAACAAAGGGAGGCTGTAACACCCCGTGTTTTCGAAAGTCAAAGTCAAAGTCAAGATTGAAGTCAAAGGAAGAAAAGATCGCTAATTGCGATCTGTCACCCCTTGCTCAATTCCTGTTTTGACTTCTTTGACTATAATTAGTCAATTTTATGTTTTTACGTTAGTTGTATTATGTGGAGTAATTAATTATAATCGAGGTAATCGAATATTTATCGCTACGAACCGCTTTACAACTGTGAATAATAGGAAGTAACAATGTGATAAAGCTACCTAAACGCTAATCGAACTAATCTAATCAACATCGCACTCGCAACTCGAATTACGAAATTTTGGTGTTATTAGACGTGTGTGTGTGCCTTATGTGTTACTTGTGCATGCTTATTTATGTTATATGTGGTAATCAATCGAATCGCAAGCGAAACGCAATCGAATCGAAATCGCAAACCGAATCCGAAATATAGATGCTTGTATGTTGATATAGTAGTTGGGATTAAAAGTAATTTGACTAGGAAACCATATCGTATCGAACCGCTCGCAACCGAAATCGAAATATAAAAAAAATCATCACACCGAACACTCGAAATGTCCAGCCGATCGAACAGCTAGCCGAACGGACTACTGTCCGATCGGACAGGCTGTCCGATCGAGCTGCCTGGCCGATCGGCCAGCACTTTCCCCTTCTGGCATCCTATAAATACCCCTGTCATTGTCATTCTTTCTACTTTTGGAAACCTCTGTCCAACCAGCTCGTGTTCCTCACCTTTTCTCAGATTCCTCTCGATTCCGGTAAGTTTTCGTCCTAAATCTTGTACTTTCTTGATCTACACGCACTCCTACACCTTTCTATCTTTCAAATCTTAACTTTTAACCGTGAAATCATCAAGATTCAAGTATTCTAGGATGTTGTCATCATGGGTTCTTGAAGAACTTCATGTTTTGGCCTCAATCCACCAAGAATAACTTGGATCTAGCCGATTTCAACATAAACAAACATTGATCTTCATAGATCTGGATATATACACGATGGAAAGGATTGAAAGATAGATTTTCCAACTCTCTTTCAACTCTTTTTCACTCTATACCTTCAAACCGATAGAAACGGAGCCTGAGCCGGCTTACAAATCACTTCGGTGGTTGCATGGCTCAAGATCCGGATTCTATCCACGAGATTAACCGATTTCGGGTCTAACGTTAAACTCCGTTCCGAACAGCCCACCGGCCGGATTTGGGTGATTCCTGTCCGACCAGGGGAACCAAGTAAGGACGAGGGATCTATGGTTCGACTCGTTGTCAAAATACCTCGATAAAACGACAAACAAACAGAACAACCAAGTGTTAGGCGAATAGGCTGATCAGGTCAGGGTGCTGACCGATCGGACTGCTGTCCGAACGGATAGCCAACCGATCGGACAGTCAGCCGATCGACTGACCAGCCGATCGGTTAACACATGGTCCCACACAATCAATTTATTTTGAAGACTAGTATTGAACGAACTGTTGTTCGATCGAACTACTGTTCGATCGGATTACTCTTCAGATCATGAGATACTATACTTCAACACGTAATCGATTTTCAACATGTTCGATGCACTAGGAGTGCCACCCGATCGAACAGTCGTCCGATCAGGTGACGCCTTGCTAAGAACTTGTCATAGTTAATCGTTGACTTGCCAACCGATCGGTCAGCAAATCATTAGGTTTTGACTTGTTGACCTGTCAGATCGAACACCTGTCCGATCCAAGGCAAATCACTACAATTCATACCTAACCGATCGGGTTGCCTGCCGATCGAATAGCCGTCCGATCGACCGACCTGAAGGGTAAAGGTAGTTCAATGTTTTCAAATACTACAACGAAAACTTCAAAAGTCAAACCATCATAAACAAACACATCCTTCTCAAAGGAAGAAACAATCCACTCGAACAGCCATCCGATCGGCTTACCGACCGACCGGACAGCGGTCCGAGCGGACTGTCAACCGAACGGTTTGCCGTCCGATCGAACTACCGTCCGATCGACCAGCCATCCGGCCCTCCAACACTTGTTTTCCGTTTTACGCGTTGCTTATTTATATGCTATCAATCATTCAGGCTAACCCTACTCGCTAAGCGCTCCCTTCAATTGTTGGATCGTTGTTTGACCCGATTGAGTCGATACGAAGAGTTTAAGTCCGGTTCAAAGGCGGAATCAGAGAAACGGACATGAACACAGCTTGATAATCTAATATCTGTCTATTATATTTCGTTTAACAATGTTTACAACCTGACAGAAAACCAGCAGCACTTCGTTACACTTCTGAAGGATGCGTATCGAATGAACTAAGAAGTGCACCTATTTATAGTTGGTATGATTTCGCTTATGTGAACATGACATATAAGCGAAATCACTTATATCTGATTTCGCTTATATAGACATGACACAAAAGCGAAATCTCCAAATGACTAATAAGCGAAATCTAACACTAATTGACCAAATGAGCGAAATCTGACTAGTCACATGAGCGAAATCCCATATAATACTTTGTCTTCTTGTGATGATGTCATGGATGATGTCATATTGATGATGTCATCATGACATCATGCTTGAACAACTTCGCAACGAACTGAGACTCGATCTAAGACGAAGTTGACAGATGAATGCACTAACAGACTCCCCCTCAGATGTTGACGAGTCTTAAGTGTCGAGTCTTCTCAGTCTTCAGTCTTTATCAGCTTCAGGCTCCCCCTTTCATCAAGCTTTCGTGCTTTGGGATCGATACCTAGCTTTCCATCTACAAGCTTCTCTTTGCTTCAAGCTTGTCTTCAGACTCCCCCTTAGACTCTGCTCTCGGGATCGTAGTCTGGTACATCTGCAATCACTCAAACATCTATAAATACAATGCTTTCATATTATCAATCAACTTCTCTAATCCACTCCCCCTATCAAAAAAACTTTATAGATTTGGCAGCATTAAAGAATCCAACTCCCTCACAGCTTATCATCCAAGTCCAAATTAATGACCTTGGAGATATCACAAACTGTTTTTGAAATTTTTGATTTTAAATCAAGTTTCAAATTAATGAACTTGTTTTATTTTCAGAAACACAATCAGCTTACTTAGATTTTGAAACTCAGCAATTCAGATATCGGTTGTCGAAAATAAAGCAGAAATCAAAATCTTTTTGTATTTTCTGAAAACATAAAACAGTAAAGAAATATGTACAAACATATTTACAGACAATATTTTTGTTTGAGTATGCGTTAGAGGATCATATCAGTTTTTCAACAAGTCACAAGTACCGTTGAGCTTAAAATCACATTATGCATTAAACAATTCACTTAGATTGTCGATATACTGATCCACTTAAATTTTCACACAAAGTTCAACTTAATCAGGATACGAATTAGATGTCTTATGAACTTAGCTCATTCCTGTGTCCCACCTCTTGAATATACTCCCGTATCCAGATCCCAATATTCAGTCTTACAGGTAATTATAACACAAATGATATCTGTAAGGGGTTAATAAATTATGAAGAATCATGAGAGCTCAGGTCAGAACTACCGTTCAGCAGAGAGATCATGACTCAACTTATGGGTGTGTCCCCTTTAGAGGATCTTTTTTACAACAGCATTGCTAAGCAATTTTATTGTCTTATCATATATGCTGAGGGTGATGCTATGTTTCAAGCATTTGCAGAAAGTATTATTCGAGGACTAGGTCAGAACTTCCATTCAGCAGAAGTCCCGGAATAATACCCCAGACATCATTGAGTATAAAAACCTAGTATATCAGATTATGAGACCCTTCAAACGAGATTTCAGGGGTTACCTATATATCCAAGTAGTGTTCCCCACGAAATAAGTAAGTGTTTGAATTTAGGTTTATATCCCGAAAAAGTTTACTAAATGTATAAAAATCTACCGACACATCCACGGTGAGATCGTTTAACACATTTAAACTTTCCATTTCTTTAGCGTACTGTAACTGTCTACTGATGTACTATCATTTCCTCTTTTTACGCAAAACTCAAATTTTTGAATTTTATCATATTTTTGACTTTTTCAAATTTTCAAATGTTTTTGTATTTTCTGACAATTTTTCTCCCCCTAAAATGCAAAACCATTTAAAAAAAATTTGACAACCAACATTGATAGCTTTGTCTCGCCATCCATTTTCTGCATCTCATGCTCTGTTTTGCAGAAAATATAACGTACCCCCATGATTTACAACTCATTGATCTTAACAGTTTGAAAACCGTTTTTCAATCTGATGAAAGTAATCATGTTTGTTCAGCCGTGAGGGTTTCGGCGTATTCAATCAACACATATTTTTGTATTTTTGAATATTTGACAAAAATTAAAAAACAAACATATTTTTGGTTTTTCAAATTTTTCAATTTTTAGGGTTTTTGAAATATTGTTTATTTATTTACAGAAAACATATAAACTTCCTGTTTCAACCAACACAGGATCCAGCAGCCTCCTCTCCTTGTTGTGCCAGGCTGCTCCAACCTCCATTCTCACAATCTTTGAATTCCATGAGCACCTGCACAAACAAACTACTCAATTACTTGAACAATTTAGCCCAGGTTTGTCGAACCTTAGGCATTTCAACACAATAATTTTCATTCAATGCTGGAAATTCTTTGTCATTTTTCACAAAAACTTTCTCAATTTTAACTTCAACTTTCTCATCTTTTACCAAATCAACATGTTTCTTAACACTCCATGTTTGACCTTTTGGTGTTCCTCGTTTGTAAAAATGTGAAACTTTTTGAACATTTTGATTTTGAACAACAACTCTTGATTTCCAAAACTCTTGAGGTTTTGTCATATCAACAGTTGTTTTCCAACTTTGTGTTGTTCTGAATCTGGGTGTGTGAGAATTCCAGGTCTGTCTTGAATCGAACCTATACGGGTTTGACTTCCAATTTTGATTCGAAGCAAACTTGTTTGTGTTGTACCTCCAAGTTTGTTTTGAATCAAATCTGGTTGACCTTTGTCTCACATTCTCAGATTTTTTTTTCTCAGCATCAATCTTCTTTTTGTCAACATCCACAGGTTTTAGATTAGAACACTTGCGTGCAAGATGTCCTTTTTTATCACATTTGAAACATGTTCTCATGGACACATCTTTGACCTGTGGTTGTTGCTTTTTCTTTTTAGCAAAGAACTCATCATTAGACTGTCTCATTTTAAGTTCTTTTTCTTTTTCTAAATTGCCTCCTTGAACAAAACTCATTTTTGCTTGAAAATTCGACGTCTCATTTTTGTTCCAATGTTGTTTCTTCTTATAACCTAACCCAGCCTTCATGTTCTTCTTTTTGAAACCAGGGTTGTTATACGAACCTCTATGACTCTTACCAGCAAACTTTGAAATCTCAGACTTTTCAATCTCAACCATTTTGAAAACTTTATCAACCTTTTCTGAAATCACATTCTGAATCGGGAATACAACATCTAAGAACAATTTGTCCGAACCAATCATGGTATAAACCAATCCTTTTGAATCATCATTCAAACTTTTCTCGGATTTTGTGTTTTTCAGATATCCATCATGAAGATTTCCTTCATCTTCATCCTGTGATTCAGATTTACCTGTATCAACTGACTCTTCTTTCAACACACTTTCAACGACTTTACCTACCACCTCTGAATCATGAGAATCATCAGATTTGGAATAGGTTATGTCAATGTTGTCTGGCAATTGATCTACCATGTTGAAAGCTTTTTCGACCTTTTCCTCATCATAAAATGCAAATTTTCCCGGTGGTGGAACTTGATGAAACTCTGAGCCAATGCCTTTCTTGTTCTGCTCAGACTCAACATCACCCGGTTTTATATTGAAAATTCGTTCAAGCACATATGACGACACGTGGTAACTCTTTAACTTGTTGTTATCCTGTTCTAAATCAGCAATCTGTCGCTTTAACTTAGCAATATCCTCAATATAGGAATTAACAACATCTTGTTTTATAGCATACATTCGTTTAAGCTCTTTGGTTGTTTCAGAAAGATAATTCATTCTTGATTGAGCATATTTCATTTCGTCTTTTACTTTTTCATATGACTCTTTTGTAATGTGATATGATAATTTTATTGAGTCATATTCCTTTTTCATTTCTTGACAAGCAATTCCTTTTTGTTCACATTCATTTGTCATTTTCAAAACATTTTCTTTCAAAACTTCATTTTCTTTCTCTAATTTGTTACATTTTTCTGAAAGTTTTTCATCATTTTCTTTAAAAACCTTTTCTTTTTCTAACATCTCTTTGCATTTTTCTTTGAAAATGTTTTCTATTTTTGTGAATTCAAGATCTCTTGTTCTGAATTGCTCATCTTTTTCAGTACAAGCTCTGCAGGGTTCCATGCATTTCTTGCACTGATCAATCAGTTTCAAGTTTTCAGAATCAGAATTTACCTCAGTGATTAGCACTTCGGTGTTTTCAGCAGCTTTTGTCTGCTTCTGATCAGCATCATCTTGCTTTTCTTCAATGTCGACTTCATCACCAACATTATCAGCTACCAAATTCTCATTCTTTTCTTCATCTTTTTCTTTCTTCACATCTTCTCCAATCTGCTGTTCTTCAGTAACAGCTTTCTCAACCTCTTCATTCACAACAACTTCTTCACTTTTGATTTCCTTCACAGCTTCAATTTCAACAGTTTCTATTTTAACCTCTTCAGCATCTTTCTTCAGATTGTTCACCATTTCTTCAACATTCTTCTTCATTCTCTCCTCATCCCTTTTTCTCAGACACGATAACATAGTATATCTGATCTCCTTTTCATACCTCTTAACGTATGTGTCATCTTTCATCACATTTCTATAGTATTCAGCTCTCAACGGGACTTTGAGAAGAACATCATCGAAGATTATGTCTTTCTTGGGAACAACCGGTTCTCCTTCTCTGTTATAATAACATTCTCTCTTTTTATCCCATCTTTTGCTACCGACAGCCATCTCATACTCCTCTTGCATATCATCCATTCTGTTGTAGACCACATTTCTTTCTCTGTAAGTCTTCTCACTCAAGATCTCTTCTCGAGTTTTTTCTTTGATCTCAACTTTTTCTTCATGGACTTCAGTAGTGTCTTTGTCTTTGTTTTCCTCTTTAATTTCAGCCATTATGTTTTCTTGAATCACCTTGAATCAAAACAATCAAACGATCAGTTTAAAAATGAACTGAATATGTAATAGTGTGAGGGTGGAATTGATCTAAGACTCGTGTCGAAGACTCGCAAATATGTTCCGGCTTTTTGATATGATGATAACGTTGTTCGGATGGAATCTTTGTTCGGATGGAATCTTGAATCGTTGTTTGAATGATTTGGGCCTTCCTATTCTGATCGCATGGGCCGAGATATTGATTTCACCAAATTCTCATGGACTTGACCTTTGTATGAAATGTTTGATACTAAGTGAACAAGATTGGGCCGTCAAATTGGGCCGAGAATTATGAATCTTGGGCTGTGCCAATAATAAATTTATTGATCACATGACCCATCAGCTTGTAGCAATTTAACTTTGAATCTGAATTAACCTTCAACGATGGTAAACTTGATACCAATAACAAACAGCCGACAACTATTAATTTTCACTTAAATCTGATTGAACCAACCTATCCACTAATCAAATTGAGCCGCAAACTCCATCCAATCGACAACAAATATTAATAAAATGTTTAAATCTTGGTCAAATAATTCCACTAATGTGCGGCCTTGAATTCTAAAACCATCTGAATCACCTCATGTATTAATGAATTGTCAACAACTTTCAATACATCACATGCAAACTGATATCTGACAAAAACTTCTCAAAAGCCAACAATTATCAATTTCACTTATCCGACAACTATGAATTTTACTTCAACCTGATTGGACCTCACAATATGTATCTTATCTTATTGAATATTATGACACTCCAAATTCACATGAAATTCTGAATCACTTAATCCAAATGATACAATCGAGACCAGCTAACACACTAGAACTGTCAACACCACATTTAATGTTCACATGCACTTTGCTGACACCTTTTTAATCTTGCCGACAACTTTCAAAACACAACAACAATTTCCGATAACATGAATGAAACGGTGCACCAGATCATGTGATTACACTGTTCGATAACCTTAGTTGTCACAAAAGCAAAATCTAATTGTCACTATAAGCGAAATCACTTTTGGTCACAAAAGCGGAACCCAACTGTCACTAAGTGCGGAATCATGTTGTACAAATGAGCGGAATTAACTGTTCACATAAGCGGACCTTACTGCTGATGTCATTTTTGAACGTGTACGAATAAGCGAACCCCCTAAAATCCTAAGTTCTAGGTTGATTTAAGATCTGAAAATTTCAAGGATTTGTTTATACATGATTACGAACACACTGTGTGAATTTAAAGCGATTCCGACCGTAAATTTTTTTTTTTCGAAAAAGAAAGGTGTAGAAACAGATTTTTCGGCTGAATTGTAGAAAACTCTTCTTCACTAGCTCTGATACCACTTGTTGGATCGTTGTTTGACCCGATTGAGTCGATACGAAGAGTTTAAGTCCGGTTCAAAGGCGGAATCAGAGAAACGGACACGAACACAGCTTGATAATCTAATATCTGTCTATTATATTTCGTTTAACAATGTTTACAACCTGACAGAAAACCAGCAGCACTTCATTACACTTCTGAAGGATGCGTATAGAATGAACTAAGAAGTGCACCTATTTATAGTTGGTATGATTTCGCTTATGTGAACATGACATATAAGCGAAATCACTTATATCTGATTTCGCTTATATAGACATGACACAAAAGCGAAATCTCCAAATGACTAATAAGCGAAATCTAACACTAATTGACCAAATGAGCGAAATCTGACTAGTCACATGAGCGAAATCCCATATAATACTTTGTCTTCTTGTGATGATGTCATGGATGATGTCATATTGATGATGTAATCATGACATCATGCTTGAACAACTTCGCAACGAACTGAGACTCGATCTAAGACGAAGTTGACAGATGAATGCACTAACTTCAATCCATCAACCGCTGTGAGTATACTCGATCCCGTTTTGCTTTATGCACTTTTGGGTGTTACATACGTTACAATTATTCAAAACACATCAAACACACTACTCAATACTATTTGAACGCTAACCGTTAATGCATGTTATATGTGGCTTATGAATGCTTGTTTGTTATGTTTACACATGGAATGCTGTCTACCTGCCTTAGCAATGATAGTACTATAGTTTGGACTTAGCACCCGTTCACACGGGGGTTGTTAAGGACAATTACTTGCATGGATTACGGTGGTAATCATGTATTGCGAACTGCCCCGGGCAGTCAACTTGTAGTCATTGGTATCGATGGATCTATGTCGATAACTAACGTGCTTCATTTCACTATGTGTACGTGCTGGTTATGCGTAAAGAATTCGAACTCTATATGCTATTATCAAACTTGTATGCTCACCTTTACATTATATGCATTGACTTTATTTTAACGTATGTGACAGGTGCTTAGGATGTACACATGATAGGAAGTTGAAGCTAGAATAAAGCTTTAGAGCCCAACAAATAGTTGTCTGTAGTAAATGAATCAAGGGTCTCTAGAAGCAGATAAACAATTGCTCTATTTTAAAATCTGAGTTGTCGGAATAGAATATTTGCCTGGATTTTGTCTGTAATAATTTGTTTACTGTTTGAGACATGGTATGGGACATGTTATTTTAAATTGAATAGTAATGATAATTGTTATGGAAACTTCTGGACAAACTGTTTCGCTCAGTGCCATGCCCCGATGATTCCGCCATCGGTTGGGGTGTGACAAAACACCTGATATTTGTCGTCCAAATCTTTTAGTTGGTCCTCATAGTCCTACAATCTTTCGAAGTCGTTGGAGTCGGTCGGTGATGTCAGCAGCCTAATTAACAAACAACAGCAAACAACAATAGCAAGTCACCAAACAATCGACCTGAAAATCATATAAAAGCCCAAAAATAAAACAAACCCTAACCTAAAACTCAAGATGGAAAAATGAAAAAATATATCTATAACTAACCCTAAACCTCAAATCCATTACAGCATAACCAAGAGAACTGCAGGACGCATAGCCGACAACCTCCGATCATCTCCGTCATCAAGTTACCAGCGGAACCCTAGCCAAAGCACAACAATAAGTAAAGTCCACTGTTTTCGTAACCGGTTCAGAACGGCCGGTTCAACCGGTCCAACCGGGATTCGCTACCTCTTCCGATCCGGTTTGGCTGTTTTTAGAACCTGTTAAAAAATCGGCCGGTTCGATCCGATCTCCGTTTCCTGGTTCAACCGGTTTGGGCGGTTCGACCTGTTACTTCCTTTTTATTGGTTTTTTTTATCCCTTATATCTCCCAAATACACAAAACCCTACTGCCACTTATCATTTTTTCACTTCAGTAGTTAAGCCGTAACCCTGTAACCCCCATCTCTCCCCACAAAAATCGATCTACCCTACATGAAGATTGTAATCTAACCTTGGAAGAAGAAACAAAGAGAGACAAATGAAGAAGTGTGATATTAAAAGTGTTGGCTGCCACATTCAGTAGGGTTCCGGTGTAAAAAAATATGGAAGATGATGTCTGCATCTTAAACATGTTTAGGGTTTAAAACTAAAAGTTATATCTGTGGCTTATGGGATGGATTTGAAGTATCCAGCAGGCCCACATAAATATATTTTTATTACCAATATTTATTTACATAAAATGAGATTTTGGATTTTTTATTGTATTTTCTATATTATTTATATATTCATAAATCATAAATCTATACCAATAGGAATATATTTGGAATATATTTATTATATTATTAATGACGTCAACCGGTTTTTTAATCTGGTTCAACCGGTTCGACCAGTGAACCACTAAGCCGACCGATTCGATGCCCGATCCGGTTCTGAAAACATTGGTAAAGACGCATGAAGATCGAATGAGTGAACAATGAAAACAAAGATTGAAACTTATAGAACGGAAGTTATTGATAATCTAACCTTGATTCGGAGCATTGATCTGAACATTGATCGGAATAGAGCAGAGCAGAGGGATAGAGAAAGTGGGAAGCCCTAAATGAGTAAATGAGGGATGATATAAATAAAAGAGGGCAGTGGTACTGTTGGGCGGGAAAAGGGGAAAAACGATGCCCTCATCTACTGACACGTGGCCCAAATCACTTTCATTTATTATATATAATAGATTTCGAAAATATAATATCTATTAAATTTAACAGATTTCGAAATCCTAATTAGATAAAACTTAATCAAAAACAGAAAACATCCTTTGATCCTCAATTCATTCCAAACTATACGAATTTATTCGAATTTTCTTAAGAACATTAAGAACCCTAAAAACATAAACTTGAATTTTGAAATCCAAAATCTGAAATTTTTTAACACATTAAGGCAGATTTCTGAACACTGATTAACACATTTGAATTTCGGAACAGTGATTTACACATTAAACATAAGATCCGAACTGTAACAGTGTTTCAGAAAAAGGTTTCGAATTTTATTAGGTTTTTCATAAGTTCTGTTTTCCAGATTTTAATTCCAGATTTCATGGATACAAAGAGAACTGATTTATCAACATATGCTCTGATACCACATGTTGACTAGTTCTGTATAAACATAATAAAATACATGTAAGAAATACATGTAACCGCAGACAGCTCACCAAAGAATCCAGTCAGAGACGCAGCCATGGAGTTCGACATAATTGTCAGAATGATCTGGTTCCTCCTTAGAGTGTAAGATGATGATGGTGAAACCAAATTCAAGGGAAGGAATTCGGATGGAGATAGAGAAGTAGAGGGGCGATTATAGTGATGTTATGATTAGTGTCTAACCTTTAACCTCTCCAGTTATCTCCTTATATATACACCAAAGAGGAAATCTAATTAGTTAATAAGGGTAATATGGTCCATCAACAATTACCAACTAATTATATAATAGGTATAATATATTTTGATCTATATAATATAAATGATTATAATGGCTACACAATTAAATATAACACTATAATTATATTTAATCTTACACGGTCGTTTCAGGTCATCAACATCAAGCTGAGCATGATGTAATTGAATTTCCAAGCGATAGTTTTGTCAATTCTGAAAATGGTGATGATTTTTTTGTTAATTATGTTGAGCCGGAAACTAAAATTGATCATTCTGGAAACGATGATGATACTTCTTTAGAGGACGACGATGACTCTGAAATCATTTCTAAGTTTAGTTACCGAATTGTAACGTTTCCATTAAACCTTAGCTTACATTTTACTGTTTTTTTAATTTTTTAATCTTTTATGAATAGTTTTATTACCAGAACAATGAGAAGGCATTGCAGCATTGGCTTAATCATGATCTTGAAGTGGTGAATATTACTAATATTTTTTATGAAACATGTGTTCCATTATGAATTTATTGAAGTTTTATTTTTACATTTTTCCTATGGGTGCTGCACTTGAGAAGAGCTATCGGTTCTCCAACAAGTCGATGAGTTTGCAACAAAAGGAGTTAGCGCTCCAAGAGGAAAGACAGGTTTCATACCAACTATTTTCAAACTGAAAACTGCTGGTTTATTAATCCAACGTGCTCATTGTTGGACATTTTTGTCATCCGAAATCCGACTCGAGTTTACTCGTTGTTGGTGCATATTTTGTACGTCTGCCACTGTACGAATAGTTAGATAGAGTGTGTGTTGAATATTGTATAGAATAGGAAAACGTTGGACACGGTTTTGATTTTGTAAAAGTCCATCCGGACGGATGACCATCCGGCCGGATGACCATCCGGTCGGATGACAATCCGGACGGATGGACATAGTTAGTGGTTGTCTATAAATAGGGAAGTGGGGTTCCCATTTGGACAAGCTTTTGGTCCCAGAGGGGAGATGCTGTCCAACTGGTCTCGTGGTGCTGTAACTTTCAAGATTATGAAATAGAGACCAGATTATAAGTGACTTCTATCTTCTACTCCTTTCTTAGTCGTAATAAACGCACCGAACACGTCGCGTCGGGACCTAAGCTCCGTCAAACTCGCCGGTTCCTGGATTAGCAGTGGTAACAGAGCTACGGTACCGATTTAATCGATCTAACAGTCGGTTAAATCACCCAAAGCTCATCAATTTTGGGTTAAACGGGAGTTTTGACGTTAAACAGAGAAAATCATCAAAATAAAGGTCAATTCATGGATAGATTTTGGAATTGAAGACATCATTCTGTTCGGAATTGATTCGCGCACAATCTTGTGAAGTTTCATCATGAAATTCACATAAATAAATATTCTGGATCGAAAAAACGTGATTCGGAGTGTTCTTGAGCTGTTGGAACATATCTGATCGGACGACCATCCGATCGGACGACCATCCGATCGGACGACCATCCGATCCATGTCACTATGGGATGTTTGAAAGATCAGTTGTTTTTCACTCGAAGGACCATCCGATCCACAAACACAAGACAGTCCACTTTGTCATCCGATCGGACGACCATCCGGACAAGAAGACCCATCCGATCGGATGACCATTCGACACATGCCATTCGACCAGATGATCAAATGCCTAAAAAAAGGCATTTTTTGATCGCAACAACGAGGAGAGTCTCCAGAAAAAAATTGGTGATTGAAAATTTTTTCGGGTTTTTAACGACCAAGCTGGGTTGTTCGGTGACACCGTCTGGGGCTTTAGTGAACATATTTGATGATGTGATCACGGATTGTGGAAATTAGTGGGGTAGTCATGATACTGGTGCAGAATGTTTATCATTCAGGGTATCTGACTATTTATGGGCCAAAACGTAAAATCCGCGATGATGAAAAACTGACGTTTTGAGGAATATTGTCATATTTTCGGCATAGTCGAGTTTTTCACAGATAAAAGAGGACTGAATTGCTCAGTTTGAGGGGGAATTCAGTGATAGATACGTCAGAATTTTCAAAAAATGAGGGGGAATAAAAATTTCGAAGTCATATGTTGAAATTCCGGCATTTTTATAATTCGTGACACTGCAACAGTATTCGGGTAGTTTCGACTTCAGATTGTTATGGGGAATGTGAATCTGATCGTGGGTGAAAGCTTCTGAGATCAAGATGATCCGAGGTGTTGATATCTGATCATGGACGAAAGCATCAGAGATCTGAGAGTGATCGTGGATGATAGCTTCTGAGATCTAGATTATTTGAGGAGATGAATCTGATTGTGGACGAATGCTTCAGAGATCGGATTACATTACCAGATGATTTGTTTTCTGATGAAGATTTGCTGATTGTGGAGAATATCGTTTACACGGATCAGTCATTCTTATGGTGCATTATTGTTGATCACGGTAAACGGGATATCAGATCTTCAGGGGGAATCACAGATTTGAAGTTAACCAGTAGGGTATTTGAAGTTTCTATCATTTGCCGGTTGAGTTTTTGTACATTCTTAGATCGAGCAGGCGGAATGCGAGATCGTGGTGCTAAATAGTTATATCAAAAACTGAGCTCGGATGCGCTTAAAGTTGAAATAGAGGATGCTGCATTGATTAGTTTCAAGTTGGTGATTGTTCGTGAAGGTTGCAGTTTAGCAAATCAGAGGAGAGTCATGAACCGTGCAACAGAACTGAAGATTCATTCCAGGGGGAATTAGTGCTCTATACTGAAAAAAGCAAACCCGAATCATCAATCGAGGGGGAATCTATTGTCAGATTTCAAGATACCTGATTGAAGTTGTAGAAAAGTTGAAGATTACGGAATATTCAAACACGGCTCAAGGTTCTCAAAGTGTTAAAGACGATTCGACAGTGACAGCCAAGGGGGAATCTGTTGGTGCATATTTTCTACGTCTGCCACTGTGCGAATAGTTAGATAGAGCGTGTGTTGAATATTGTATAGAATAGGAAAAAGTTGGACACGGTTTTGATATTGTAAAAGTCCATCCGGACGGATGACCATCCGGTCGGATGACAATCCGGACGGATGACCATCCGGTCGGATGACAATCCGGACGGATGGACATAGTTAGTGATTTTTTTTAAATAGGGAAGTGGGGTTCCCATTTGGACAAGCTTTTGGTCCCAGAGGGGAGATGTTGTCCAACTGGTCTCGTGGTGCTGTAACTTTCAAGATTATGAAATAGAGACCAGATTATAGGTGACTTCTATCTTCTACTCCTTTCTTAGTCGTAATAAACGCACCGAACACGTCGCGTCGGGACCTAAGCTCCGTCAAACTCGCCGGTTCCTGGATTTGCACTCGCAAACTGATTAAACCGCATCCAATAAATCCGATTGTTATTCAGTTCGGTTATGGGATAAATTTTCTACTGGAAAAAATGTTTTTGCTAAGTTTTTAGGTTATTTTTTGGGACTTGGTTCAAAAAAATACACTAGAGGTAAATGATTGTATGAAAATTCTGCAAGAGATGCAAGAGGGTTTGGTATTGCTGCTGTCACACCCCCAAAACCCACCTGCGGAGTACTACCGCTTGGAGGCGTGACTGACCAGGATCCAGCCACCAATCATATTGAACAAGCATATAAGTAGTTATAAAAATCCACCCAATACAATTGGTGTTCAAACAAAACATAGCTAAGTTGCAAGCGGAAGCATAAGTCTTAAATCAAAACATAAGCTTAATTGTTTCATAGTTTAACGTGGACACACAGTCGTCCATGTCCCACAACGATCCTCCTCCATGCAAGCTCCAGCTTAAGAACCTAAGGACCTGCAAAGCATGTAGTAACGAGTCAACAACTAGTTGAGTGAGTTCACGGTTGGGTGTTCGTTTTAAGTTGTTTCGAAAACAGTTTCCTTTATCTGGCATCCTGCCGTGGGGGTTACCCCATAATTAAAAACGTGACTTGTTTATTCCCGGTTACTCTGGCAATCCAGCCGTGGGGGCTACCCCGTGTTAGTTATCTGGCATTTCGGCCGTGGGGGCTACCCCATGTATACACTAGACTCGTTACCATATCGACTGCTGACTGTAGTCATGTTTAAGTGCCCTGAAACTGTCAATGTCTATCATCATTGACGTGCCCCAGATCCATTAGTTCACGCCCGTCCTCTGCGGCACGGTGTGAGGTTTGTCAGACCTAAATAGCGCTATCTAACTAATGACCCGCTCGCCATTGGCCCGGCGATTAAGTCGATATAAAATGAGGGACTTCGTGATAGAGTTTTGGTCTAGTACGAGATATCTGTCCGTGAGGACGAGGAATTTCATTCCTGAACCTTTGCTGTCCTACCCAAGGAGGACGAGGAACCCAGTTCCTTAACCCCAATTCCCGACCCCTGGGAATCCCATGCTTTGTAGAGGGTGTGAACTCACCTTGGTTTGCTCGGTAGAAAACACAGAAAAGTCAAACAAGCAACGTTGAGGCTACTCACGTCCTATCATAGTTGTATCATACAATCAGGTTCGTATTCAAGTAGTGCACGTATGGCATACACGTTAATCATGGCAGTTAGCAAGTAATGCATACGAGTCGAACAAACAGTAACATGCCCAGAATCAAACAAAGTCCAAGGTCCGGCCCAAACACTAAGCCCATAATTAAACAAGTCCAACAGTGTGTATCCGCTTATTGTCTCGAGTCGCAACTAGGCGTTTGCGACTCGCAACCTGAGTCGCAATCGTGGTTTCGGTTCGTGCTGTTTTGGTTACGAGTCGCAACCGGACTCGCAACTGTGGTTTCGAGTCACAAGGTCTGTGCTTGATCAAGTGTGGTTTCGAGTCGCAACCAGGTGTTTGCGACTCGCAACCGGTGTCGCAACTGGGAGATTTCGACTCATCATGCATGGTTTCGAGTCGCAACTGATGGTTTCGAGTGGACATAAGCTGATTCGGAACAGTGTACTATCCAATAAGGTTTTGTTATCATGCAGCCATTTGTACTATCCACTTAAACCTGTTTTCTTGTCTAACAAATTACCATTTTGGATCAAACACATCAGAATTCAAATATTCAAGCATGTTCATATGATATTCAACTAGTTCTTCCTACATTCATCATGTTCTTCACACATTCAAGTAGTTCATCATCATTCATATGAACCTAAGTCTAACAAAGTCATGAACAACAATCAATTCTTGAACATATTCATCTCATAGTTTCAAATCATCACATAACATATCAAAATCAACTCTACACTAATCTCATTAACATGGTACTACACCTATGCAAGCCGGTTTTTATGAACATCAACACTCCATGGTTTGAATCATACTTAGACATAAAATATTGTGTGTTCATTAAGCCACATATCCGAAATCAAAGTATGTTAACCAAGCATCATCATATACATCATACACATTCGGTTCACAACCATCATCAAGCATACAACTACACTAGTTAAATCCTACCATTCATGCTATCATTTAACACAACAAACATCATAAAATCACTAACAAACATCATAAACACTAACCGGTTGTGAGGTGGTGAAAGGTGAAGCTTTGTTTGGTGTGAACAAGCAAAACCCGAGAATCCCTTTGGTGGTCGGTTGGTTGGATCCGAGATGAAGGAGGAGAAGTATGGTGCTTGGTGTCTAGGGTTTTAGTGTGAGAGAGTGGAGAGTGTGTGTGTCCAAGAAAATGGCAAGGATAGCTAGGTGCATAACATATATACTAGCTTCATGTGGTGCACCCTAATGGGTTTCGGTTGGGTTAAATGGGGTGCGTGGCCCATCCGGCCCAAGTGTTATACTAGTTCACTCGAGACCACATGGTCTCGAGTCGGGTTCATGGCTTTCGGTTTATATACATACCCGAGTACATACACACAAACATACATGTAACATAACACAAAAATCATATAAAGGTTCACTTATCATTCATTAAATCACATAAGTTTAACTAGTCACACGTTTAAGCATACAACGAAAGGTTCTAAATTTCGAGTTGTCACATCATCCCCAAGTTGAAAGAAATTTCGTCCCGAAATTTGGTAAGCACTCACTGAGGAAGCTAGTTAAGTTGTATGGTTTTCCTGGTTTTCCTGGGGTGTCACATCCACCCCCCGTTGATCTGGAATTTCGTCCCGAAATTCCGTAGCTTCGGCCTCAGTAGTGGGTGTACTGTTTGCGAACAGTCGGGGATATTTTTGTTTCATCTGATCTTCGCGCTCCCAGGTGAACTCTGGGCCGCGACGTGAGTTCCAACGAACTCGAACGAGGGGTATCCTAGTGCTCTTGAGGACCTTAACATCCCGGTCCGTGATCTCGACTGGTTCCTCGACGAATCGTAACTGCTCGTCGATAGTGAGTTCCTTCAAAGGAACTACGTGGGTCTCATCTGATGGACACTTCTTCAGATTTGACACGTGAAAAACGTTGTGAACTGCACCGAGTTCTGCTGGTAAGTTTAGTCTGTAGGCCACCCTGCCTATTTTCTCAGTGACCTCGAAAGGTCCAACGTATCGTGGGTTGAGTTTACCGCGTTTGCCAAAACGGACCACACCCCTCCAGGGTGAAACTTTGAGTAGTACCCGCTCCCCAACCTGGAGCTCAAGTGGTTTCCTGCCCATGTCGGCGTAAACTTTCTGACGTTCACGAGCGGCCGTCATGCGTTTTCGTATCTGAGCGATCTGCTCGGTTGTATCTACCACATATTCTGGACCAGTGATCTGACTTTCTCCCACCTCTGCCCAGCAAAGAGGAGACCGGCATTTACGTCCGTACAATGCCTCAAACGGAGCAGCTCCAATGCTGGTGTGGTAGCTGTTATTGTACGAGAATTCCACAAGTGGCAGGTGCTTTTCCCAGCGGTTGCCAAAGTCGATTACACATGCACGAAGCATGTCTTCTAAGGTTTGAATAGTGCGCTCGGACTGCCCGTCCGTCTGAGGATGGTACGCTGTGCTCATGTCTAGTCGTGAGCCAAAGGATTTGTGCATTGCTTGCCACAGCTCAGAAGTAAAACGCGCATCTCGATCTGAGATAATGGAGGTGGGCACCCCGTGCCTCGAAACAACTTCCTTGAGGTATATTTCTGCAAGAGTGGAGAACTTATCCGTTTCCTTAATGGCCAGGAAGTGTGCAGATTTTGTGAGTCGATCCACGATCACCCAAATAGTATCGTTCCCGCGCTGGGATCTAGGTAGGCCAGTAACAAAATCCATGGAAATTTGCTCCCATTTCCATTGAGGTATATCTGGTTGTTGGAGCAGGCCTGATGGTTTCTGGTATTCCGACTTGACCCTTGCACAAGTCAAACACTTGCTGACGTAGGTCGCTATGTGGGCCTTCATGCTAGGCCACCAGTACGTAGTCTTGATGTCGTGGTACATTTTATCCGATCCAGGATGTACCGAGTAGCGAGACTTGTGTGCTTCATCCATCACAAGCTCTCGTAGGTTGCCATAAAGTGGGACCCAAACGCGTCCCGTTACGTAGTAAGCACCGTCTTCCTTCTGTTCTAAGCGTTGCCTTGATCCGCGTAGGGCTTCAGCCCTGACGTTTTCTGGTTTCAGTGCTTCTATCTGAGCTGCTCGTATCTGGGAGGGAAGACTAGAATGGATCGTGAGTTGTAGAGCTCGTACGCGCTTAGGCGCAGTGTCCTTCCGACTGAGGGCGTCAGCCACAACATTGGCCTTGCCCGGGTGGTATCTGATTGCGCACTCGTAGTCATTCAGAAGTTCGACCCACCGTCGTTGTCGCATATTCAGTTCCTTCTGTTTGAAGATGTGTTCGAGACTCCTGTGGTCAGTGTAGATCGCGCACTTGGTACCATACAGGTAGTGCCGCCATAACTTAAGCGCAAAAACAACAGCTCCCAGCTCTAAGTCGTGCGTAGTGTAGTTCTTTTCATGAACTTTAAGTTGGCGTGAGGCGTAGGCTATAACTTTGTCTCGTTGCATCAACACGCAACCAAGACCCTGAATTGATGCGTCGCAGTAAACCACAAAGTCGTCTGTGCCCTCTGGCAAGGAAAGGATAGGTGCGCTACAAAGTCTATCCTTTAGGTGCTGAAATGCCAACTCCTGTGCGTTTCCCCAGCGATAAACAACGCCCTTCTGCGTTAGTGAGGTGAGAGGCTGTGCAATCTTAGAAAAATCCTTTATGAATCTCCGGTAGTATCCCGCCAAACCCAAGAATTGGCGAATTTCCTTTGGTGTACGAGGTGCATGCCAGTTCCTAATCGAGTCTACCTTGGATGGATCAACGTGAATCCCATCCTTGTTCACCACGTGGCCTAGGAAATGGACTTCTCGAAGCCAGAAGTCACACTTCGAGAACTTTGCATAAAGCTGTTCTGTTCGAAGGAGTTCCAGAATAAGTCGCAGATGCTGCTCATGTTCCTCCCGACTCTTGGAATAGATCAGGATGTCGTCGATGAAGACTATAACGAACTTGTCCAGGTAAGGCTTGCACACTCGGTTCATCAAGTCCATGAAAACCGCAGGTGCGTTTGTCATCCCAAAAGGCATGACCAAAAACTCATAGTGCCCGTATCGAGTCCTGAAAGCTGTTTTGGAGACGTCCTCTTCCCGGACTCTCAGCTGGTGATAACCCGATCTCAAATCGATTTTCGAATAGTAGCTCGATCCTTGCAACTGGTCGAACAAGTCGTCGATACGCGGGAGAGGATAACGATTCTTCACCGTCACCTTGTTGAGTTCCCGGTAGTCGATGCACATTCTGAAAGTACCGTCTTTCTTCTTTACAAATAGTACTGGAGCTCCCCAGGGCGATGAGCTAGGACGAATAAAACCCTTATCCAGGAGCTCTTGTAGTTGCGTGGAGAGTTCTTTCAACTCTGATGGAGCTAAACGATAAGGTGCACGAGCTATAGGCGCAGCTCCAGGAGCTAGTTCAATCTGAAACTCGACTTGGCGATGAGGCGGAAGACCAGGTAATTCCTCAGGAAATACCTCTGGATAATCGCGTACAACTGGAAAGTCTTCTATCCTCTTCTCTTTCTCCGTGGTGTCGGTAATAAGAGCCAAAATGGCGGTGTGGCCCTTTCGCAAGTACTTTTGGGCCTTAAGGAGAGAAATGACGTTCTCAACAGCACTCCTCTTGTCGCCATGAATCATGAGAGGTTCACCATCGGGGCCTGGAATGCGGACAACTTTCTCGTTGCAAAGAATCTCTGCGCGGTGTCGGGATAACCAATCCATCCCAATGACAACGTCGAAACTACCCAATACAATAGGAGTGAGGTCGATAGAGAAGGTCTGGTCAGCGAGAATGAGTTTACAACCCTTGACTACGTGTGTGGCTTCTAAACTTTTACCATTTGCTAGCTCTACGGTGTGCTTGTTGCTCAAAGGGGTTGGAATACGCTTAAGCATTCGACTAACTCCTAGTGACACGTAGCTAGTATCGGCACCCGAATCAAATAAAACTGAAACATAAAAGTCGTCGAGAAGGAACTTACCCGCCACTACATTGGGGTCATTCCTTGCTTCACCTTGGCCGATCACAAACATCCGCCCCCTGGCGCCATTGTTGTTGTTGTTCCCGTTGTTACCATTCCCCTGATTATTGTTGTTGTTGTTGTTGTTGTTGTTCTGGTTCCTGTTCAGTTGGGGACAATCTCTCTTGAAGTGGCCCTCAGCTCCACACTGAAAGCACCCTCTGTTATCACCCTGTTGCTGTTGCTGGCGCTGGTCCTGTTGAGCTTGCTGACGATTCTGATTGGCGGGGTATAAGCTCCTGCAATCCTTTGCAGCGTGACCAGGCTTGTTGCACCGATGACAGTTGCCCCTGGTGCATGGCCCGCTGTGGTGCAGGCTGCAGCGATTGCATTTGGGATGATTTCCTTTGTATCCACCACCAGACGATTGCTGATTAGGGCTCTTGTAGTCCTCAGTCTTTCTCTGCTGAGACTGGGACTGAACAGAAGTCGAACCCTTACTTGAAGTTCCATCCCATTTCCGTTTGTTGTCACTAGAGGTACCAGTAGTGGTTGCAGCGCCAATGCGTTTTGGTAACTTGTTCTGCTCCACCGCTTGATCCGTGAGACGGTGAGCCAGCTGAACAGTTTGCTGATAGGTGGCGAGGTTCGCCGAAGTCACATGACTCTGGATTTCCGGCACTAAGCCCTAAAGAAATAGCTCGATGCGTTTGATGGGAGGATCCACCATAGTAGGACACAGAATTGCCAGTTCGTTCGACCTTTTCACATAAGCTTCAATTTCCGACCCCGTCATCTTGAGGTTGAAGAACTCCACTTCTAGTTTGTGAATCTCGTCACGACTGCAGTATTCCTCCTTGATCATCTCCTTAAAAGTTTCCCATGGAGTGGCGTTGGCAGCAACCAACCCTAGCATCTGAACTTGAGCGTTCCACCATGTGAGGGCTAAACCCTCGAGAGTACCGGTAGCATACTTCACCCTGCGCGCCTCAGGGCATTCGCACATTTCGAACACAGATTCTAGCTTCTCAAACCAGTGTAGGAGACCTACTGCTCCTTCAGTGCCGCTAAAAGTGGTTGGTCGGCAGTCCATGAAAGTCTTAAAAGTGCACACGGGGGGTTGAACATGCTGACCTCCTGCGTGTGCAGCTGCGAGTGCTGCGGCAACTCGTTCGTTGATCAGAGCCGTCAACTGGGCTTGTGTCATGTTGACGCGTCCAGACATGATCTTCATACCAAGAAGAACGTGAGTGAGAAAGGTTCGCGAAAGTACGACGATAAGAGAGAGTAAGCACGCACGTGTTCAAGCAACAGTAGTTATACTAACCAAGCATACCATAAGCAATGTACCATGTAACTAACAAGTAGGCAATATATACACAGATCATATCACCTAGAATGTCGAGCCTTGCATGTGGAGTGAAGCATCGTTGTGGATCGTTGAGCACTGTACAGGTTATAGTCTGGTTTTAACAAAAACGTCTTTCCCTTTATTAAAACCCAGTTCTCTATAACCAATGGCTCTGATACCAATCTGTCACACCCCCAAAACCCACCTGCGGAGTACTACCGCTTGGAGGCGTGACTGACCAGGATCCAGCCACCAATCATATTGAACAAGCATATAAGTAGTTATAAAAATCCACCCAATACAATTGGTGTTCAAACAAAACATAGCTAAGTTGCAAGCGGAAGCATAAGTCTTAAATCAAAACATAAGCTTAATTGTTTCATAGTTTAACGTGGACACACAGTCGTCCATGTCCCACAACGATCCTCCTCCATGCAAGCTCCAGCTTAAGAACCTAAGGACCTGCAAAGCATGTAGTAACGAGTCAACAACTAGTTGAGTGAGTTCACGGTTGGGTGTTCGTTTTAAGTTGTTTCGAAAACAGTTTCCTTTATCTGGCATCCTGCCGTGGGGGTTACCCCATAATTAAAAACGTGACTTGTTTATTCCCGGTTACTCTGGCAATCCAGCCGTGGGGGCTACCCCGTGTTAGTTATCTGGCATTTCGGCCGTGGGGGCTACCCCATGTATACACTAGACTCGTTACCATATCGACTGCTGACTGTAGTCATGTTTAAGTGCCCTGAAACTGTCAATGTCTATCATCATTGACGTGCCCCAGATCCATTAGTTCACGCCCGTCCTCTGCGGCACGGTGTGAGGTTTGTCAGACCTAAATAGCGCTATCTAACTAATGACCCGCTCGCCATTGGCCCGGCGATTAAGTCGATATAAAATGAGGGACTTCGTGATAGAGTTTTGGTCTAGTACGAGATATCTGTCCGTGAGGACGAGGAATTTCATTCCTGAACCTTTGCTGTCCTACCCAAGGAGGACGAGGAACCCAGTTCCTTAACCCCAATTCCCGACCCCTGGGAATCCCATGCTTTGTAGAGGGTGTGAACTCACCTTGGTTTGCTCGGTAGAAAACACAGAAAAGTCAAACAAGCAACGTTGAGGCTACTCACGTCCTATCATAGTTGTATCATACAATCAGGTTCGTATTCAAGTAGTGCACGTATGGCATACACGTTAATCATGGCAGTTAGCAAGTAATGCATACGAGTCGAACAAACAGTAACATGCCCAGAATCAAACAAAGTCCAAGGTCCGGCCCAAACACTAAGCCCATAATTAAACAAGTCCAACAGTGTGTATCCGCTTATTGTCTCGAGTCGCAACTAGGCGTTTGCGACTCGCAACCTGAGTCGCAATCGTGGTTTCGGTTCGTGCTGTTTTGGTTACGAGTCGCAACCGGACTCGCAACTGTGGTTTCGAGTCACAAGGTCTGTGCTTGATCAAGTGTGGTTTCGAGTCGCAACCAGGTGTTTGCGACTCGCAACCGGTGTCGCAACTGGGAGATTTCGACTCATCATGCATGGTTTCGAGTCGCAACTGATCGTTTCGAGTGGACATAAGCTGATTCGGAACAGTGTACTATCCAATAAGGTTTTGTTATCATGCAGCCATTTGTACTATCCACTTAAACCTGTTTTCTTGTCTAACAAATTACCATTTTGGATCAAACACATCAGAATTCAAATATTCAAGCATGTTCATATGATATTCAACTAGTTCTTCCTACATTCATCATGTTCTTCACACATTCAAGTAGTTCATCATCATTCATATGAACCTAAGTCTAACAAAGTCATGAACAACAATCAATTCTTGAACATATTCATCTCATAGTTTCAAATCATCACATAACATATCAAAATCAACTCTACACTAATCTCATTAACATGGTACTACACCTATGCAAGCCGGTTTTTATGAACATCAACACTCCATGGTTTGAATCATACTTAGACATAAAATATTGTGTGTTCATTAAGCCACATATCCGAAATCAAAGTATGTTAACCAAGCATCATCATATACATCATACACATTCGGTTCACAACCATCATCAAGCATACAACTACACTAGTTAAATCCTACCATTCATGCTATCATTTAACACAACAAACATCATAAAATCACTAACAAACATCATAAACACTAACCGGTTGTGAGGTGGTGAAAGGTGAAGCTTTGTTTGGTGTGAACAAGCAAAACCCGAGAATCCCTTTGGTGGTCGGTTGGTTGGATCCGAGATGAAGGAGGAGAAGTATGGTGCTTGGTGTCTAGGGTTTTAGTGTGAGAGAGTGGAGAGTGTGTGTGTCCAAGAAAATGGCAAGGATAGCTAGGTGCATAACATATATACTAGCTTCATGTGGTGCACCCTAATGGGTTTCGGTTGGGTTAAATGGGGTGCGTGGCCCATCCGGCCCAAGTGTTATACTAGTTCACTCGAGACCACATGGTCTCGAGTCGGGTTCATGGCTTTCGGTTTATATACATACCCGAGTACATACACACAAACATACATGTAACATAACACAAAAATCATATAAAGGTTCACTTATCATTCATTAAATCACATAAGTTTAACTAGTCACACGTTTAAGCATACAACGAAAGGTTCTAAATTTCGAGTTGTCACATCATCCCCAAGTTGAAAGAAATTTCGTCCCGAAATTTGGTAAGCACTCACTGAGGAAGCTAGTTAAGTTGTATGGTTTTCCTGGTTTTCCTGGGGTGTCACAGCTGCCAAAGAACTTGTAGAGTTCAATGGTAGAAATGGATGGAGAAAGAACTTGTTGTGAAGTTGGATGTTTCTTTGGAACCAGGGAGCATAGAAATTAAAGTGCATATTTTCAAGGAACGCAGAAGTAATTTGCTCCATCTTGGTGTCTGGATGCGTGTTTTTAGAATGATAACTTCGAGTCATAATGTTCTGTTTTTAGTGTTTGTATTTTTTTTGCAGGAAATTAATCAATTATAGCTTCTTCTAAAACTAGCATAGGGACCTGGCACCTTTAATGGGTGTATAAAGAGAACTGTTTTGGTTGTTGACTTGTTTCCAAACAAAGCTGTTAGAATTGGTTATAACAATTTCCCGCATCATGCGTTTAATGTAAACTAAGGACCCTTATAAACATTTTGTTGTGCCATGATGTATAAAGAACGTAGCATGTTATCATTTTAACCATCCTTTGTAGCATTTAAAAACATACCCCGCCGTGAAGCGCGGGTGCTTATATATATATATATATATATATATATATTGTAACACCCCAAAAATATAAAATTATATATATATATATATATGTGTGTGTGTGTGTGTGTGTGTGTGTATATATACACATGAGTTTGTCATAACCAAGGGTGACGTAACTAGGAATAAATAACCTAGTTAACTAAATGTTAGAAGATAACAAAGGAAAATATGAATAAATGCACCTTTTAAAATAACCTTCAAACTTGAGGGGTTAAAAGGGGCAAAAAGGAAACAAGTTTTTAGTTAAAACATTTAAAACACCAAATGTGTGTGTTTGGTCGATGTTTACAGGAGAAGAGAAAGGGGTTCTCTTCAAGAACCCTAAACACTCAAAAAATTCAACAAAATCAAGGAGAAATCGAGCTAAGAATTGGGGCTATAACTAAATTCGTGATCACCTAAACTAGGAGATCACAAGGTATGTCGAATTTTGTAATTTGGTGATGTTTTGAATTTATGATAAACACTCATAATCGAAATTTGAGTGAATGTTGAATGTATGAGTGATATTGACATGAGTACAAGTCTAGGAACGAACCCTAGATGTAAACTTGTTAAATTATTGCCATGAATTAGTAATTCGGTTAGCTAATCATGTATGTGCTAAGTGGGTTTTATGACAATATGATGAACACTTGAATTAGAGTGTTAAATGGATAAACATTGATGTTATGAATGCAAGTTCTAAATGTAGTTCATGAACACTAGACATAGAGATTTGATTTTTGATGTTAAAATTGGTTAAAAGAATGACCATGAGATTAGATAAAATAGGCATAAGAATCTTGCCCGCAAGGTGTTTGTTAAAATGCCCGAATGAATGTAGATATGAATAAAATTATGAAAGAAACGCGTAATTGCCTAATTTGATTAATTACGTGTGATATGCGATAATACGGGTTCTAATTATGATGTTGATTTAAATTAATTATGCATATCATATGATTAAAGGTAGATGACTTTTGAAAGTCAAACTAACCAATGATGAAGTTGAATAGTAGTTTAGACATAAAATCCGTAAGATGGAATAGTCGTAAGTAATGATGACTAATCTAACTGTCTTACGAATTATGATGATAGTTTGACACTTGACAAGCTAGGTGAAGCTTGGGAAGGAAGCGGATCAAACGAATCAAGCATGAAGGAAAAGCGTATGTAGGATGCAAGGTAAGTAAAGCTTACACCCATTTGTAAGATACGTATTTATTTTATAGGTTATAAATACGACAAATGTTATATCCGAAATATGGGTTCCGACACGACATTATATGAGTCGGAACGAATAAAATGATGAAAACCATGTTAATGGTAAAAAGGGTCGAAATGGTAAATTAGTCATGAGACGACATATATAAAAAGAGTTTTTGAATGGCTACTTTATAAGGTAAGCCTAAACGAATAGTAAGGGCAAAATGGTGATTAAGTCACGTATGGACGGATAAAAGTTGAAGTTTAAACGACACCATATGGCATAAGTCGTGTTGGGTTGAATGCGTAAGAAACAAATTTAAAAGATATAACCATATGGTGAGACATCCGAAATGGGTTAAATAATGAAATGGTAAATATATACCATTCAAATATAAGTGCAAAATGTTTGGTCCTTAGACCAAACGGGTCAAATGGTGATTTTAACGCCATTTGACAAATAACGACTAATAAGTACTTGTCGAGTCTAATGCTCACAGGGTAAAACGGCTTATGGAATTTGCATTGCTATGGATTAGCAAATCATTAAGGCAAGGTATTAAAACGGGTCAATTTTTTGACCCGAGCCAGCTACACGTAAATAAGATTATAGTTAAACATGCGATTTTGGTCAAATAGCTCATTAAAAGTCCTTCGTGTGAAAGGAGGGACTAAAGTTGACCAAAACACCCTCGATCGATAAATCGGGTAAACGAACCTTAAGGGTAGTTTAGGAAAATGTGTTATGATCATGTAAGCTTTTGATAAGTATAAAAGTTATATGCATAAACCTTTTTGGGTCAAACGCCTATAAAAGGGTCTTTTTCGTAAAATTGACTAACCGAAGGGTAGACTTCGGAATAGTTAGATTACCAAAGTAAATCCACCACATATATAGTTGTGGTGGAAGGCAAATAGATATCTTAACGTAGATATAAGATGCGAGTAATGATGAGCGAAATTTATGCTTATATGCTAAAAGTCTCTAAACGGGTCAAAATAAAGTAAGTGGTTAAATGTTGGTTTAAGTGTTCATAAAATTTCAAAAAAACCGGTGAATGTAAACGCGTACGCAAACCATGTAATGGGAACGAAAACACTAATGTTTGATAAGCCCGTGACGGGTAAAAATGATAAGAAATGAGCATTGTTATATAATATGTAGTATGATGTTAAAATGAAACGGGTCGAATAATCACATAGAGGATTTATAAGCCAATAGCTTATAAAACAGATTTATTGCGAACCAAGGTGATAAGTGTATCCGTAATTGTATTACGGTCGCATAGAAACAAGAATCACGTAAATCGGATAAGTAGATCCAAAGTTATGCAACTTTTAAGTTGAAATATTGTTTGAAATCATAGCTGGGCAAAAATACAACAAGAAAAAGGAACTTTCTGTCGAATTAGGCTTGTCGCGCTAAGCGACAGCAACCCAGTTCCATAGTCGAGTCACGCGACATCTGTCGCGACCCGCGAAAGAGATGGGTGTTGCCTCTTGCACCCCGCGAGGGACCAATTAACTGGCAAAAGTTTGTTTCATGTTCGTTTTGATATTCGGACTTGATTTAAACACGCTATAAGCTAGTATGACTAACCATTTCATGGTTTATGAAATGTAGGTATATCTTGGGATGCCGGATGACGATCAAGCTCAACGAAAAAACGAACACGATCAAGATACAAGCTTCCACACTGTGTTTTGTCGTCATTTTAAAACGACGAATTCATATATATTATGTTGTATTGTTTTAAAACTGAAAATGTTTTAATAATCCTGTATGTTACAAATGTATGTGTAATCGTAATTACATGTTTATCCTCGAGACTTATATGAAAACTGTTAAATCGAAGTAAGGGTCTTACATATATACATGCAACTTATATATGTTTTTTTATCGTTTTAAGATTTAAATTATAATTATGCCCTGTATTGTCGGCTCCGCTGCAACGCGCGGGTTTCCCACTAGTATATAACAAAACATTTTCTATAATAACTCCCATTTAAAAAGTATGTGGTTACAACATTGAGTTTATTACATAAAATGGCCCCTATTGTTTGGTCAAGATCACACCTTTAAAGTACAAGTTGGGTTTGTGATTTTAGTTCTGTAAGATATTTGAGTTTAATACTAGCTTTCGTTAACTTTTTGATTAAATTTAAGAGTAAAGTAAAATTTTAGTCCCTAGGGTTTACACCCAATCACACTTTCAACCCTCATTTGAAAAAAAATCAACACTCCGATCCCTTTGGTTATCGATTGCTCGCAATCAGGTCCCTCCCACTAATTTCTGTTATTCAACTGTTAGTTGACTTGGATATTTGTGTCTTTTTACTTAGAAACGTAATGGTAAAATCATCTTTTCGTCGTGTATAACCTTAAACAGCCAACGTCCTCCTCTCCATAACCCCACCTCCACCCTCCACCGGCTCCACCTTTCACCACCATACCACCACCACCACCACAACACCTCTACACCACATAACACCGCCGCCTCTATCTTTCAGAAGATCCGTGAACCCAAAACGGCGCAAAATTTGTTAGATCCGATTTGTACTGTGGTAGTTGCATGGCCAATAGTTCTTGCTTTTCCGATCAATTTCTCTTGCTTTTCCGATAAATTTCTCTGCTATTTCTCTTACAACTCTCATTCTTTTTTTTACATATCTGATTTCTGTTCTTATTCCTGTTACATATTTTACCGCAATCACATCAAATTCAACTTCGTTCTCACCAGAATATCATATCAGATGTTTGTTATAAATGTTAAAAATCAAGATATCAAACCTAATTACAATCAATAGCAGCTATAGCGACTTTGATTTTCAGATTACATCAGAACAATAATACTTCGTCGTCTCAATCGTTGTTACCAGCGAACAACTTTTAATTGTTCTTATCAAGAAATCAATGTTTCTCTCAATCTTTCAACCCTTTAAATAATCCCCAACTCATATCATTCAACACCCTCCAACCTTCAATTTCTTTGGTCCATGATTTGCTTGCTATAACTGTTGTCATTTAACTTAAAAGATGTTGTGATGATGATGATGATGAAGTTGAATCTTTTTTAGATTATTTGCTATCCATAATGGTTTTCCTATAAAGTTAAGAGGGTGTGATTATGAAGCTGAATAATTGTGTGTTGCAGGGACTATAAAGGGGATATGACTTATTTGTATTGTAATTTCAGTCCCTTAAGGGTATTATGGCCTTTTAACCATAATCCTAACGTTCAACTAACGACAGTTAATGGGAGGGACTTGATTACGAGCAATTGACAACCATAGGGACCGGAGTGTTGAATTTTTTCAAATGAGGGCTGAAAGTGTGATTGGGTGTAAACCCCATGGACTGAAATTGTACTTTACTCTAAATTTACTAAAATGACCAAATTAACCTGATATAATACAATGTGTAATTAATTGTATCTTAATTACATATATTGTACGTGTAAATAACTCAAAACAAACAAAAAATCACCCCCTTTATCAATCCTCTTCCACATTCGTTTTTTTTCCTTCAAATCAAAATCAATATTTGACCACCACCAATACTTGTTGGAGCCCACGATTAAACCCACCATTACATGTAGGGGTGCAAACGAGCCGAGCCGAGCCCGAGCTCGACCAGGCTCGAGCTCGAGCTCGTTTAACATATGAAAGCTCGAGCTCGAGCTCGGCTCGATTCGAGCTTTATTTCTAAAGCTCAAGCTCGGCTCGAAGGTAATTTTTCAAGCTCGAGCCCGGCTCGGGCTCGACTCGTTTAGTATTTATTAATTAATTTATATTTATTATAATTATTATTATTATACATATAATTAAGTTATTTTTTATATTTATATAAATGGTAGTTATTATTATATAAATAGATGTTTAATATATTAATAAAAAATATATAAATAGAAAGCTCGTTTAGGCTCGCAAGTAACTCGGCTCGTTTGCACCCCTAATTACATGTCCCCATCTTCAAGTCACCTTTAGTACCCACCGAATGACCATTACTGAAAGTCGAAACATATCTAGTTTGTCACCCGTTGCTACTGATCGTGAAACAAATATTATAGAGGGTTTGGATGATTCACAGAGAAATCAATAAAAATGTTCACAAATGAATCAGTTCTTATAAATAAAACAAATAAGATGTATAAATCCATAGTAATTAACTGAAAAGGAAACTCGTAGACTTTTCAACATACTTTAGTGTGTGACCCTCAACTTGGTACCAGCTTAAAGGCACATAACCAAATTTGTAATCTTTAAACTTAGACATGAAATATGGGCCTATCAAACTATATGGAACATTTGTATAAGAGTAAATTACAAAAATCGTTCTTTATTTATTTCACTTATTCCAAACTGTGTCATTTGTCTTCAATAATTACAGAAAACGTACTCGATGTTTGCAAACTCTTGCAAGTTATTTTCTTTAGCCCTAACTCAGTTAATTTTTTGTGGTTAAATCTGACCAAATGGACCCCACATGAGGGTATTTTGGTCATTTTACTCTCATGTGAGGTCCATTTGGTCAGATTTAATCGCAAAATACCCTCATGTGGGGTCTATTTGGTCAGATAACCACAAAAATTAACTGAGTTAGGGCTAAAGAACATAACTTGCAAGAGTTTGAAAACATCGAGTACGTTTTCTGTAATTATTAAAGACAAAGGACACAGTTTGCAATAAGTGACATACATAAAGGACGATTTTTATAATTTACTCTTTTGTATAATTAACTCTATTGATTATTATGCTCTTCAACTATCATCTTTTCAAATAAAAACGATCATGATTATAATGATATTGTTTTATTAAAGGAGTTATCGAGTCAAGTTTGTTTCCGTTGTAAGCTTCACTCCATTTTACGAAAAAATAGTGTAAGCAATTACATTATCTCAACTTCACATAATTTTAGCCATTTATCTATGTTTACTTGCTTTTATAATACGATCTATCATATATTTAGTGTTTTCATAATCAGACCAAGACAATCAATTAGCCCAAAAACCTAAAATAACGCCAGTACGATCGATTGTGGGACACGACTATGGATCACCTGGTTTTGGGCATGTTTTAGTTGGATCGAAGGACCCGGTTCACCAGTTGGGCTGGGTTTGAAAATCGACCAGGTCGAACCAATGAACCAATACTTTAACATTAATAATGCCCCATCGTGGTCCAGTGAGCTTTTGAGATTATTTTAATCTGGTTTTGTTTGATCATCATTGACAAAAGTCGATTGTTCAGGTATAAACATTGTCATTCCAACAATACCATTGCAGCCAGGGGTTTTCGGCGGTGGTGGAGGTATGTCGATGAGGAAACACCGAGATGTGGTGGTGGTGGTGGTGGTGATGGTGGTGGGTGGTCTAAGTGATAGAGATAACATTTTTATTTTACATATTTAGTTCTTTCAGGTGAAATTACAAGAATGCCCTCATGTGTCTTGCACATAATCAGATTTAACAAAAAAATCTAACTGAATTTGGGCTAAAGGACAGGACGTGCAACAATATTCCCTTTAAAGGGCAAAACCTGTCAAAATTAATCGAAAAGGACACCGCCTGTAAAATGATATTAAGATAAAGGACAAAACTTGTAATTTTTCCTTACATTAAAACAACTCTCCAACACCGAAGGGTTAGGCTAGGCAGTATGGTTTCGGGGACTATATGCGGGGATAGCATTCACCGATCGGTGAACCACACCGGGTGATTGAGTTAGGGTGTTTGAGTAGGAGAGAGGGAGAGAAATCGGTGAATAGTCACCGAATGTGGAGAAGAGTGATGGAGGAGAGAGGAGAGAACAACCAATCAAAAAATATATAACTCAAACACCCTAGAGTAATTAACCATACATAGTGATTGAGTGCAAAATGGAAAGTAGAATGGGAAGTTGACATAGCATAATATTATTGGGTAGAGAATCACTCAATCACCCTAGAATGATTAACCATACCCCCACCCTTATAACTATACATACCAATCTTAAAAACCTAACCCCAAAATCGCAAACTCATCAAAAGACAAGGGGGCTCTTCCTTCCATTACCCATTCTACTCAAGCCGCCATGTCCAAGTCAAACCCACAAGCTTTGACCACAGAAATATTCCACGGTCAAACTTCAAAATTTTCCTTCCTTCCTTCCTTGTTTAGCTTCCTAGAACATGACATGTTCAATCCCCTTAAATATCCATTTTCAATTCATTCAAAAAAATAAACCCCAACCTTTCAAATCATCAACCAAAAATTCCCAAAACTAAAACCTCATGGCTTCATCAGGTGGCAGTTTAAACACTTCCAGTACAACTTCTCAGTATCCATCCTTTTCTTTCTCTACATCTTTCAGTGATCTAATTGCTTCTAACAACAACAACAACAACAATCAAGATTCTAGCTGGGGTTTCTTTGCTGCTGGTGCTGGTGTTGAAAGTCCAAAACTACCTGCAACTCCTTTTTCACCTTCTTCTTTTCTTTCTACACCAACTGGTTTGAACCAAAATCAGTTCTTGGACTCTCCTTTCTTTCCTTTCAATTCAAATGTAATCTTTTTTTACTTTTTTTTTTTTTTTTTTTTAGTAAAGTTTTGATTTTTGACATGGGTTTGTGAAATTGAGCTAAAGGGTTGTGTTGTTGGTGCAGATTGTTCCATCTCCTACAACTGGAAGCTTTTCTGGTTTGGATTTTAAGGATGAAGAAAGAAAGTATTCTAATTTTTCGTTTCAACCACAACCAAGGCCTGTTTCTGCAAATAAGATGGTATGCAAATTGCAATTTCCTCTGTTTTCTGACTAAAAAAAACTTTTTTTTTTTTTTTATGGTGAATTTCTGTACTTTAATCAAGAATAGACTCTTGTTGATATATATATGTTCCTTTTAAGTCACTTGGTTTTTTAAAGTTTTAACATTTATGAAAAAAATGCATAAGATTTGAACTGACAGTTGGGAACCTTGATTTCTATTGGATGATTTTTTTTTTTCGTTTTGTTATTTATTATTTTTAGCATTTAATTAAGATTTATGGTATTAGTATATGCATATATTGGTTCTGTTTGAAGTGTTAATTGTAAATTACTGAATGAATTGTGTTGTTGTTGTTGTTGAAACAGGAAGAACAAGTGAAAAGTCAACCACAAGAATGGAGTTTAACCAAACAAACTGATTTCATGTCAGAAATGAACAAACCCAAATCAGAAACAACACAATCTGCTCAAACCCAATATGTTTCTGATCAATCTCAAGCCGCTAGAGATGGAACAAGATTAGAAGATGGTTACAACTGGAGAAAGTATGGTCAAAAACAAGTCAAAGGAAGCGAAAATCCTCGAAGTTATTACAAATGTACATACCCGAATTGTCCAACAAAGAAGAAAGTCGAAAGAAACTTAGAGGGACATATCACCGAGATCGTTTACAAAGGAAGTCATACTCATTCTAAGCCTCAAAATGCGAAGAAATCATCTTCAAACAATTACATTGAAGCCCCAGCTGAAAACAATCATTTTGATTCTTCGGCATCATTTGGGGATGATGACTTTGAACAAGCCTCGTCAATTAGTAAATCGGGAGATGATCATGAAAACGAGCCCGAAGCTAAGAGATGGTAAGTGTCGCTATGGTTCAAGTTTGAGTTTGACCGGCTAACGGCTGATATGTGCTTTTTAATCTAACTTTCAAACTGGTTTGTTGTATAGGAAGGGTGAGGCCGAGAGCGAAGCTATTTCGGGGCCTGGGAGTCGAACGGTTCGAGAACCGAGAATCGTGGTTCAAACCACGAGTGATATTGATATTCTTGATGATGGATATAGATGGAGGAAATATGGGCAAAAAGTAGTTAAAGGCAATCCTAATCCAAGGTAGTTTTGACATCCCTCAAATCATTCTTAAAATAGGTTATGTTACATGTAAAAGCCTGTTTTAACATCTTTAATTTGCACAGTTGTTGGAAATTGTGTGTGCGTTACCCACATTTAGCTAAACATGTTCTTAGGTTATATCTAAACATGCAAGTCGTGTTTTCGTATCGTGTCAGAAGTTAACACCCGCATGTGTACCTATAGTTAATTAACTTTTCATAGTGAAAAAAGAAAGCAAAAATATTGTCTTTTGATGATGAAATGCTTATAATTCAATTTAATTAACATGGAGTTTTTTAAATTCTTTATAGGAGTTACTACAAGTGCACATACGTTGGCTGTCCCGTGAGGAAACACGTTGAACGTGCATCACATGATTTGCGAGCAGTGATCACAACTTATGAAGGGAAGCATAACCATGACGTGCCTGCGCCGCGTGGTAGTGGGAGTTACAACATTAGTCGAGCACCAACCACCAATAATGGTAGCACCAACAACAATTATGGATCAATGGCTATTAGGCCGTCAACAAACTACTCAACTAACATTCAAAACACCACAGGGTTGACCAACAATGGTGGTCAACAACCGTACACTCTACAAATGTTGCAGAACTCTGGGAACTATGGTCTCATGGAGGGTTCGTATGTGAGTCAAAACCGAGGAAAAGACATCTCACTGTCGAGTGCCAAGGAAGAACCCGAGGATGATTTGTTTTTCAACTCTTTTTAGGTTAAAAAGGTAAGGGAAACCGATCAAAACATGAATCAGTTTTGGCCACTAATCTGGTAGGAAATTTTAGGTGTTTGAAGGGGGGGTGTATTTCTTTTGTATCATAGTAATAAATTGTAACTTTGTTGGAAATATTCTTTTGTGAAATCAAATAACAATATGTTCTTTGTATTCTTTTTATTTACCAATGAAAAATCCTACTTGTGAGGTCTATTTTTGCCACAACACTTTCCTAATATAACAACCACGAATAAGTAAATAACAAATACATCAACACGGCACATAAATGGGTCCGAATATAGGAAAGTTTGATCGTTCGGATGAGGGTTACCCATTGCTTACGTCCCATAAACATACCTAGATTGCATGACCACTTCTAGAGAATGATCTATCCATTATATTTCAAGGGTTAGAAACATACTTGACTTGTTCATCTAAAGTAAATGGCCTCTTGAATTGATTACATCAATATCTTCATGGGAAGTTATTAAAAAATTAGCTATATTGCAAGGTATTATCATTAACTAAAAAATATTCCTTTTCAGGATCAGTCGTGGTATTCAAAACTTTACCGATGGTATGGATGAATCCCTCGCTTAATCTAAATGAGTAAAAGATCCTAGCCGCACTTAAAAGTCGACCACTCTATCGTTGAGTTAGCATTGTGTGTTCAAAAAGTATTAGAGGCTCGTAAGATTTATGGAATTTTGTAACAGTACCCTTAACTATTAAGAATAGGCCAATTGGATTTTAACACCTTTAACTTTGAAGAGTTGGCCGATAACACCCGCAACTAACACTTTGATCTGTGACACCCCAAACTTTTAATTTCGTTTGTCATTTCACCACTCAGTTAAAAAATCAATAACTGAGTTAGTGTTCAATCCTAGGTGGCATCCTACGTGGACTATTTTTGCAGATGTGGCACATTCATGGGTATAAAACTCATCTTCTTCTTCGATACCCCTGCACAAACAATTGGGAAACCCTAATTGGCTCTAACGCATGAATCGACCCAAATTCAAACCCTAATTTGCTCATCACGAGTTCAGAGCTGTTCTTCAAGTTATTGGCTGATCGACATGTCTACTTCTTCCAACTCTTCATGTAATACGAACCGAATCCCTAAAATATTCAAGGTGGACATGGATGGGAAGTTGTATTGTCATCACGAGATCAGAGCTGTTATTCGCGTAGCGGGAAGGAGAAGTGTTCGATGTGGTGCTGAATTTTACGGTTGCTCACAATGGCCGGTAAGTCCTGTGTATTGAATTTAACATGTTTTTGAACTGACGACATGATGTTGGTTTGTAGCGAGACGACTGCAAGTTCTTTATGTGGAAAAAAGATTTCGACAAATTATTCGAAGTTCATTCAACTTGCAGCTCAAGTGCAGTTACAAGAAGTGATGCTATGACCGACAATGAATATAATTTGCAATTGCGGAACAACTTGCTATCTCAAGAGAACAATATGTTGAAACGGCAAATTTGTGCGAAAGAATTCATGTTGAAGCAGCAGTTTGTCTTTAGTTTGTTTGTAATCATTGGCATGTTGTTTTACGTAGTGTATCGAATATAACTTGTTTTTTAATGTACGTTCTTTGAACATATGAATGAATGAATGTAGTCTTTATTTCAAACACATGAATGGATTGAGTACCATATGTGCAGACCATTAGACCATTTGCAGACCAAAACCCATGTGACCACAAGGGACTTTGACTTTGAAACAAGTGTGCAGAATGACCATTCTAACCCCTGTGAAACCACAACTACTATATATGCAAACCAAAACAAGTGTGCAGACCATTTGAAACTGCCCTTTGAAACAACTACCATATATGCAGACCAAAACAAGTGTGCAGAATGACCATTCTAACCCCTGTGACCATATATGCAGACCTGTTTAACATACAAGTGTGCAGAATGACCATTCTACCCCTGTGACCATACATGTGCAGACCTGTTTAACATAGATATGCAGAATGACCATTCTAACCCTGTGACCAAATAATGTGCAGACCTGTTTAACATACAAGTGTGCAGAATGACCATTTTACCCCTGTGACCATATATGCAGACCTGTTTAACATACAAGTGTGCAGAATGACCATTCTACCCCTGTCACCATACATAGTCATAAGTTTACATAGTCATTACACAACCATTCAAAAGATTCAGCACAGCAGTCATAAGTTTACATAGTCTTAAGTTTACACAGTCATTACACAACCAACAAAAGATTAACCATTCATAACAGATTAACTAACTGCAGCCTTCTCTGTTGGCCTTCCCCTCTTAGTTGGCCTTCCCCTTTTAGTTGGCCTTCCCCTTTTACTTGCTTTTTTCCTTCCAATTTCTGCCGCATTTTGAGAATCTGTTAACAGTAAACAAATTTAGGAAACAGTAATATAATCAATAAACCAACTGAATCTATTGAGTTCACCTTTAACTATGCATTTTCTCTTGTTGTGACCTCTTTCTCCACAAATCCCACATGTCATTACCACCCCATGCTTAGTCAGTTTGCCTGGTTTCTTGGGATCCTCATGAGGGTCCCTCTTTCTGTTTTTCTTAGGCCTACCAGGTGCCTTTTTGATTGGAGGTGGATCCAATGGATAATCAACCTTGGGCCAAAACTTTTCACTAGGAAATGGTGGGATTGAGTACTCATAAGTTCTCATGTATGTTTCTTTGTGGTAACATGGGTCAACATAATCCTCAGCATTCTTATGCAAAAATCCAGCCACGGCACACACATGCTTACAAGGATACCCCCTTAATTGCCACTTTCTACATGTGCAGGTCTTATTTTCCAAGTCAACTGTAACATCATCAACATCTCTAACTTGAAAAACCTGATAAGATGAGGGGTATACCTCACACCTAAAGGCTGCATCTTTTGAGAAATCAAGTTTCTCCTGGATATTGGGGCAAATGAGCACATCTTTGGCTTCCATTTCAGTTCTTTTGATGACTAACCTACTCATGATTTGAACCCTAATGTCCTCTAGCATGTATATAATATGCTTTGACCTTGCAGTTATGATATAACCATTAAATGTTTATGCCATGTTGTTTACTATGACATCACATTTAGTGTGAGTTTTCAAGTAGCACATGTTAAAACTTTTGGGATTCTGCTTTAAGATTGCCTCTACTGCATCAGGGTTTATGGCCCTCATTTCATCAATGGCTTGGAGGTAATCAGGTTCACAGTATGCTCTTGCAGCTTTCCAATACAACTCCTTGAGCTCCTCATCCTTAAAATTCTTGTGCCAATTCGCATAGATGTGCCTTGCACAGTTTCTATGCTCTGCCCTTGGCCAAATAAGTGCCACAGCATTTAACAGACCCTGCACATAAATTATTATTAACCATAGACATTACAGCAGAAGATAATTGTTCATTGTAAAATTTGTCAATGGCTACTACCTTTTGTTGATCTGAGATGAATGTCCATGCCTCACCACCATCACTTACACCCAAACACTTCCTGAGCTCTTCCATAAACCATTCCCAGCTATCGTTATTTTCACCATCTACAACTGCCCATGCCAATGGATACATCTGATCATTAGCATCTCTGCCAACTGCAGTTAACAACATCCCTCCTAGGAAGGTCTTTAGAAAACAACCATCTAGACACAAGACCTTCCTACATCCAGCTAGAAATCCCCTTTTCACACCATCAAAACACACAAAGAGTCTGAAAAAAGTTTCACATGTTGCTGTGGGATCTAAGTTAATGAAACCTGGTGGTGCAGTAACAAGCACAAAAGTTGATGTTGGGTTTACTTTTTTCAAAATCTCCATGTATGCACCAATTTTGCTATAATGATCCCTCATTGATCCATGAAGTTTCTTATGGGCACATGCTTTAGCCTTGTAGGCCAGCCACTTGGTGATTATGACTTTATACTTATGTTTCACAGCCAATATGATTTCCTTAGCCGACCAGTTGGGCTTGGATTTAAACACTTGCAGGAACTCATTAGCTATGAACATTGCAGTTAGCTGTCTATTCTTTACCATGTTTCTTTGGCAGATATGTATATTCTTCACTCTTTTTACCAAGTAACACTCTTTCCCTTTATGAAGTGAACAATGTATAAAGAATGAACAACCTTTAACACAATTGACAACAATACGGCCACATGCAGTCTTTTTGCTCTTTGCAAGGTACAAGTTCCTACCATTAGCTACTGAGTACTGCCTCACTGCCTCTTTAAAGGCCTCCCTTGATGCAAACCTTATTCCCACCTTCCAAATAAATTTCTTCCAATTTGTATGTTCACCTACAGATGGGGCTGCTTCCTTGTACTTCTTGCCCCTGATATCATCATCCTCACTATCACCAGGTGTTAAAATGTCCCCGTCAGATTCCTCGTAACTACTGTTTCCATCTACCCTTGCATCTTCAGTTTCATGCAAATTACCCTCTGTTTCATGCAAATTACCCTCCGTTTCATGCAAAATACCCTCTGTTTGTCTTTCATGTACTACCTCATCAAGCACTTTTTTTTTGGCTTCCAAATCTATCTTGTTTGCCTCTCTAACTGCATGTTGTGACTGTATCCACTCAACATCCTCTCTGTCTGACTCTAATCCAAGTACATCATCCGCAGCTTCCTCTTCATCACTGGCCTCAACTAGTTCATCATAATCTTCATCATCAGAATTTGACTCTTCATCTTCCACACTGAACTCACTATCTTCACTGTCCTCGTCTGCTTGCTTACCTATTGAGTTAGAGCTGCATCCAGGGGAAACCCTAGAAGATTGGGCTTTTAGTTTACTGGATTGGGCTTCAGGTTTACTGGGCTGGGTAACAGGGTTACTGGGCTGGGTAACAGGTTTACTGGGCCTAGAACTGGAGTGGGCTTCAGGTGCACTCAATTGACGATCTTGAACAAATACTTCCATAAATGTTTCACTCCAACTAAAAACCTTCTTAACCAACTCCAACGCATCTCTATCATTACGAAAATGCCTAATTTCACCATCATCCGCATCCAACCCATACATATGAAAGTTCCTTGATTTATAGCATTTCGTTTCCAATGCATAATCTGCTAGCTCAAAGTATGAAATGTGGTCTATATCAACTTTAATTAACCTAGATGCACCCCCAACATACTGTGGAACACCAAAACTGTGACAACTCGAAATTTAGAACCTTTCGTTGTATGCTTGAACGTTAAGTGACTAACTGATTTGATGATTTGATGAATGATATATGTGAACTTATATGATTATGTGGGTGCTTGTATGTATGCGTATATTTATATATGAACCGAGACACAAGAACCCGACTCGAGACCATGCGGTCTCGAGTGAATAGCGTAACTGATGGGCCGGTTGGGCCGTGTCTCTCTCCACCCCACTCGAAAGCCCATTAGGGTGCATCAACATAGAAGCTAGTATATAACCCTTGTAGTGAGCCAACATCACCACTTTTGAGCAACCTACACTCACCCTCACACACTCCCCCTTCCTCTCACTAAAACCCTAAATTACAACATTCTTCTCCCTCACTCTCGGATCAAACCGGTGACCACTAAGGAGCTCTCGGATCAACTCGTACACACCCACTTGGAGGCTTCACTCACACCTTTGAACCTATACTTGAACCGGTTAGTGATTCCTTTGCAAACACATGTATTTTCATGATTAAAGGTATTGAGGTGTGATGTCATAGGTTAATGATGCATGTTATGTGTTTGTTTCGGTTTGATGATGATGTATGATGAAGGTTATGTAATAATATGTTTATTTGTTAAGTTTATGCGTGATGATGATTAATAAGATAACATGACTCGATTTCGGATATATTGTATGATGGGTTAATGATATCTTGTGTTTAAATGTGGTCTAAACCATTAGTTGCTAAATCGGATTGCATACTCTTATGTTACAAATCAAATGCTTGTTAAATGGCTGCATACATGTGGAAATCGGATTAGTTGTTTGAGTGTTATGATCATGTTAAAGTCCATAGAGATTGATGCTAAAAACCCTAAAATGAAGAACATGATGAACATGTGAAGAACTTGTTGATTGTTATATGGATATTTGAAATGGATATGTTTGATCTATTTTGGTTAATTGTTAGACAATTAGACATGTTTGTAGAACCTCATTGGATAGTACATAAAATCACAACAGTGAAATCCCATTGGTCTAGTACAATGTGGAATTCAGCAAATGTCCCCAGCCGAGAACTTCAGTCTCGACTCGAGACAGGAAACATGACAACTCGAGACCCCCGATTGCGACACTAGTTGCGAGTCGAGAACCTATAGTCTCGAATCGAGACCATACTTCATCAACACACACACATCATGACTCGAGAACGGGATTGCGAGTCCGGTTGCGACTCGAGACATGACCCGAGACCTTCACGTTTGCGACTCGAGAACACATAAGCACAACTCGAGACCGCACAGTCTCGACTAGAGACCGCACAGTCTCGACTCGAGACCAACTACATGTATACGCTGAATTGGACTTGCACGATCACGGGTTTGGGTGTTTGGGCCGGACTCTTGGGCCTTATGTGTTACTGTTGAATGTGAATGTTGTTGGGCTGCCATGAATGATACTTGAATACAATGTGCTAGCATACGTGTAGAACATACGTGCAATACGTGGTTTGAACCTGACTTGTATGATACAACTATGATAGGACGTGAGTGACCACAATATTGCTTGATTGACTTTTCTGTGTATCTGCCGAGCAAACCAAGGTGAGTTCACACCCTCTACAAAGCATGAGATTCCCAGGGGTCGGGAATTGGGTTAAGGAACAGGGGTTCCTCGTCCTCCTTGGGTAGGACAGCAAAGGTTCGGGAATGTAATTCCTCGTCCTCACGGACAGATAACTCGTACTAGACCAAAACTCTATCACGAAGTCCCTCATCTTTGTATCGACTTAATCGCCGAGGCCAATGGCGAGCGGGTCATTAGTTAGATAGCGCTATTTAGGTTTGACAAACCTCACACCGTGCCGCAGAGGACGGGCGTGAACTAATGGACTACTGGCACGTCAATGATGATATACATTGACAGTTCAGGGCACATAAACATGACTACAGTCAGCAGTCGATATGGTAACAAGTCTAGTATAAACATGGGGTAGCCCCCACGGCCGAAATGCCAGATAACTAACACGGGGTAGCCCCCACGGCTGGATTGCCAGAGTAACCGGGAACAAACAAGTCACGTTTTTAACTATGGGGTAACCCCCACGGCAGGATGCCAGATAAAGGAAACCGTTTTTGAAACAACTTAAAACAAACACCCAACCGTGAACTCACTCAACTTGTTGTTGACTCGTTACTACATGTTTTGCAGGACAATAGGTACTTAGTTGGAGCTTGCATGGAAGAGAGTCGTTGTGGGACATGGACGGCTGTGTGCCATGTTAAACTTGAAACAATTAAACTTATGTTTTGATTTAAGACTTATGCTTCCGCTTGCAACTTAACTATGTTTTGTTTGAACACCAATTGTATTGGTTGGATTTTATAACTACTTATATGCTTGTTCAATATGATTGGTGGCTGGATCCTGGTCAGTCACGCCTCCAAGCGGTAGTACTCCGCAGGTGGATTTTGGGGGTGTGACAGATTGGTATCAGAGCCATTGGTTATAGAGAACTTGGTTTTAATAAAGGGGAAAACGTTTTTGTTAAAACCAGACTATAACCTGTACAGTGCTCTACGGTCCACAACGACGCTTCACTCCACATGCAAGGCTCGACATTCTAGGTGATATAATCTGTGTATATATTGCCTACTTGTTAGTTACATAGTACATTGCTCATGGTATGCTTGGTTAGTATAACTACTGTTGCTTGATCACGTGTGCACTTACTCACTTCTGACATCGCACTTTCGCGAACCCCTCTCACTCACGTTCTTCTTGATATGAAGATCATGTCTGGACGCGTTAACCTGACACAAGCCCAGTTGACGGCTCTGATCAACGAACGAGTTGTGTAACACCTGTGTCACTTCAAACGTCAAACAAATGCCAAACCAATGAAATATTGTATTTCATACTTGGGATTTGTAAAATTATGTGTATCTTTTACACATATCAAATCTTGTTTGATTTTAAGCTTTAAATCGCTTTCTGGAGGGTTATACGCGCTCTGAAGCGTAAATATAACCAGTTTAATCCAACGAACACTCCGGAATAGTGAAATAGGCTTAACATACCTTAAATATCCTTTACATAACTTAGAAATAAGTTTTAAAGGCTTTGGTATGGCAAAAACAAGTTAATTCGCTTACAGGGACTAAACTTGACAAACTGCGAAAGTATGCCAATTTGAACTGTAACAGACATTCCGGAACATGACCATAAGTTAAACATACCTTAAATATCCTTTACATAGCTTAGAAATAGGCTTTGAGGGGTTCGGTATGCTAAAATAAACTTTTGGGTCATTCAGGGACTAAAAGTGTCAAAAAGTGCACAAGTTTGCATTTTCGCGCATAACTTACGTTCTGAATACATTCGGACATCCAAAAATTTATGTAAGCATGACTATATTATGCTTTAGTGTTTGGCTTGCCAAAAATCCATTCGTCGCGTCATTTCGATCGTTTTTCGCGCTTATGCGCATTCCGTCGTAATTAAGCGAACATCGCGTTCGTACGGCCAAACGAACCAACACCCGGCATATTTTTGAGCATGTTTCATGTCCACAATGTTTAGGCAACATTTTAGGGCCTTAAAGTTGGCTTTACGGGCCTTAGAAGTGTCGGAAATGGCCTTAAACACGTGCAGGGACCAAAACTGTCAATTCTGCAAGAAGTTTGGTGATCAGACAGCCAGGCGGCCCGCCTCAGTTTCTTAACATTCTTAGGCGGCCCGCGTAAGACTCCCAGAACAGATCAGAACGAACAGTCAGCGTGTACCAGCTGTTTTAACCACAACCACACACTTGCAACTTGCATATTCAGCTGATAAACATCATTTTTAGGCACCACAACTTTCCGACACTTGTACGGTTTCGATTAAGGCACGATATTCGACAAACGATCTTAACGGTGGACCGAATACTATAAATACCCCACCCCCCATTGCTTAAAAATCACTAGAATTCTGATTTGAGGAGCTCTAAGTTGAAACCATTGTTTCATACCTGAGATTCTTGAATCGGGATTAGCATTCGGGGACCCTGGGTAAGTATTCTTTCGTTCTTTTCCTTATTTTACTGCTTTTCGAGTCCGAAAGTCAAACTTTGTTTGACTTTCAGCGTTGACCAGCTTATGGTCAATGCGAAGTTCGTTTGAACTTCGCAACGTGATTGTAATCACGATGGTTATAGTCCCTTGGGACTATGCCTACTGATTACCACGTTATCTAGGGTCGTAGGGTAAGCGATCTGATAAATCGCTTATACCTTCGAACCCGACCTAGTTTGGTCGATCATTAGGATCCGACCAAATACATTAGGTGACCATAGTGTAGGGGATAACCTTCCGAGGTTATACCTTATGGTCACATCGTTTAAGTAGTTGTATGATAGGTAGTTTATATGCCTTAGGTAAATTACCAGAATACCCTTTTCATGTATAATTGGTAATTAAGCATATGTAACCTAAACTTTTGTCACATAACTGATTATGTAACATGTTTAGGCATATAACGCTTGTCATAGGACTAGTTAGGCGATCCGAACGCGTTTCACGCGCACGACGCGTTAAAGTAGCATAAGCTACCTAAACGGGTCGTAATGGGTCGAAAACAATTAGGTTAGGTTTCATTTAGTATATAGGCTTTGTTAAACCATATGACACGAGTCTCTATACTCGTTTGGTTTACGAACCCTCATTCTATCTAAATCCTCCGATTTAGGTCCGGTTTATTAATGTAGTTACCTATATTAGGTGCCGTTTGATATTCCGAGATCTCTAGCATTACTTGGTGGTTATCTTTAGACATCTGAGCAATCTCAGGCGAGTACATTATTCCCCTCTTTTACTGTTTTCTAAACTGTTTTGGGGTGAAGCATGTGTACCTATCTGTTATTTTCATGATTCCAAAAGTATAATTGATTATACATGTTATTACTTATCATATGACAAACTGAATGATTAAACTTTTATTGAGAATCCTTCTATCTTTATATGACAAACTGAATGATTAAACTATAATTAATTATAGGGTTACTGGGCTGGGTAACAGGTTTACTGGGCCTAGAACTGGAGTGGGCTTCAGGTGCACTCAATTGACGATCTTGAACAAATACTTCCATAAATGTTTCACTCCAACTAAAAACCTTCTTAACCAACTCCAACGCATCTCTATCATTACGAAAATGCCTAATTTCACCATCATCCGCATCCAACCCATACATATGAAAGTTCCTTGATTTATAGCATTTCGTTTCCAATGCATAATCTGCTAGCTCAAAGTATGAAATGTGGTCTATATCAACTTTAATTAACCTAGATGCACCCCCAACATACTGTGGAACACCAAAACTGTGACAACTCGAAATTTAGAACCTTTCGTTGTATGCTTGAACGTTAAGTGACTAACTGATTTGATGATTTGATGAATGATATATGTGAACTTATATGATTATGTGGGTGCTTGTATGTATGCGTATATTTATATATGAACCGAGACACAAGAACCCGACTCGAGACCATGCGGTCTCTAGTGAATAGCGTAACTGATGGGCCGGTTGGGCCGTGTCTCTCTCCACCCCACTCGAAAGCCCATTAGGGTGCATCAACATAGAAGCTAGTATATAACCCTTGTAGTGAGCCAACATCACCACTTTTGAGCAACCTACACTCACCCTCACACACTCCCCCTTCCTCTCACTAAAACCCTAAATTACAACATTCTTCTCCCTCACTCTCGGATCAAACCGGTGACCACTAAGGAGCTCTCGGATCAACTCGTACACACCCACTTGGAGGCTTCACTCACACCTTTGAACCTATACTTGAACCGGTTAGTGATTCCTTTGCAAACACATGTATTTTCATGATTAAAGGTATTGAGGTGTGATGTCATAGGTTAATGATGCATGTTATGTGTTTGTTTCGGTTTGATGATGATGTATGATGAAGGTTATGTAATAATATGTTTATTTGTTAAGTTTATGCGTGATGATGATTAATAAGATAACATGACTCGATTTCGGATATATTGTATGATGGGTTAATGATATCTTGTGTTTAAATGTGGTCTAAACCATTAGTTGCTAAATCGGATTGCATACTCTTATGTTACAAATCAAATGCTTGTTAAATGGCTGCATACATGTGGAAATCGGATTAGTTGTTTGAGTGTTATGATCATGTTAAAGTCCATAGAGATTGATGCTAAAAACCCTAAAATGAAGAACATGATGAACATGTGAAGAACTTGTTGATTGTTATATGGATATTTGAAATGGATATGTTTGATCTATTTTGGTTAATTGTTAGACAATTAGACATGTTTGTAGAACCTCATTGGATAGTACATAAAATCACAACAGTGAAATCCCATTGGTCTAGTACAATGTGGAATTCAGCAAATGTCCCCAGCCGAGAACTTCAGTCTCGACTCGAGACAGGAAACATGACAACTCGAGACCCCCGATTGCGACACTAGTTGCGAGTCGAGAACCTATAGTCTCGACTCGAGACCATACTTCATCAACACACACACATCATGACTCGAGAACGGGATTGCGAGTCCGGTTGCGACTCGAGACATGACCCGAGACCTTCACGTTTGCGACTCGAGAACACATAAGCACAACTCGAGACCGCACAGTCTCGACTAGAGACCGCACAGTCTCGACTCGAGACCAACTACATGTATACGCTGAATTGGACTTGCACGATCATGGGTTTGGGTGTTTGGGCCGGACTCTTGGGCCTTATGTGTTACTGTTGAATGTGAATGTTGTTGGGCTGCCATGAATGATACTTGAATACAATGTGCTAGCATACGTGTAGAACATACGTGCAATACGTGGTTTGAACCTGACTTGTATGATACAACTATGATAGGACGTGAGTGACCACAATATTGCTTGATTGACTTTTCTGTGTATCTGCCGAGCAAACCAAGGTGAGTTCACACCCTCTACAAAGCATGAGATTCCCAGGGGTCGGGAATTGGGTTAAGGAACAGGGGTTCCTCGTCCTCCTTGGGTAGGACAGCAAAGGTTCGGGAATGTAATTCCTCGTCCTCACGGACAGATAACTCGTACTAGACCAAAACTCTATCACGAAGTCCCTCATCTTTGTATCGACTTAATCGCCGAGGCCAATGGCGAGCGGGTCATTAGTTAGATAGCGCTATTTAGGTTTGACAAACCTCACACCGTGCCGCAGAGGACGGGCGTGAACTAATGGACTACTGGCACGTCAATGATGATAGACATTGACAGTTCAGGGCACATAAACATGACTACAGTCAGCAGTCGATATGGTAACAAGTCTAGTATAAACATGGGGTAGCCCCCACGGCCGAAATGCCAGATAACTAACACGGGGTAGCCCCCACGGCTGGATTGCCAGAGTAACCGGGAACAAACAAGTCACGTTTTTAACTATGGGGTAACCCCCACGGCAGGATGCCAGATAAAGGAAACCGTTTTCGAAACAACTTAAAACAAACACCCAACCGTGAACTCACTCGACTTGTTGTTGACTCGTTACTACATGCTTTGCAGGACAATAGGTACTTAGCTGGAGCTTGCATGGAAGAGAGTCATTGTGGGACATGGACGGCTGTGTGCCATGTTAAACTTGAAACAATTAAACTTATGTTTTGATTTAAGACTTATGCTTCCGCTTGCAACTTAACTATGTTTTGTTTGAACACCAATTGTATTGGTTGGATTTTATAACTACTTATATGCTTGTTCAATATGATTGGTGGCTGGATCCTGGTCAGTCACGCCTCCAATCGGTAGTACTCCGCAGGTGGATTTTGGGGGTGTGACAAAAACCTAACTCAATGTAACCACCATACCAAAGCATGACATCAATCGTTTCCCCCATTGCATAATCATGTGAAATCGTACCTTGATCGGAGTTTAAACTTGATGGATTGAGAAGCTAGGTCACGTCACCCTTGATCTTTCCCTCCAAAACGAACAGAACAACAATGCCAGGTTTCAGGGTTTTGCTTCTTATAACATGTGTTAGCCACGTCACTCGTGCCATGTAGGATTAATGAAGCCACCTAGGATTGAACACTAACTCAGTTACTGATTTTTTAACTGAGTGGTGAAATGACAAACGAAATTAAAAGTTTGGGGTGTCACAGATCAAAGTGTTAGTTGCGGGTGTTATCGGCCAACTCTTCAAAGTTAAAGGTGTTAAAATCCAATTGGCCTTAAGAATATCATATTTAATAATTTTCTAATGATATCATGAGCGAAAAATTGTTAGTTTAAATTAGTTACATGGGTCAGAACTTATTTTATTTTATTTTATTGAAAGGTAAATTTGGCTGACTTGTGGGAATCGAACCCAGGACATAATAGTCTCTAAGCCTTAGCGTATGGGACATCAGCAGATGCACATGATGAATATTTGAGAATGAGTGAAACAGTAACAAGGGCCTCTCTTATAAAGTTCGTAGAAGGTGTTATTTCATGCTTCGGTCAAGAGTACCTTAAAAGGCCAAATAATGGTGATTTAGCAAGACTACTCCATGTTGGGGCAGACCGTGGATTCCCAGGAATGGTAGGCAATATTGACTGTATGCACTGGGAATGGAAAAATTGTCCCACTGCTTGGGTCGGGCAATATGCAGGTAGAAGCGATAAACCAACAATTATTTTAGAAGCCGTTGCATCATATGACTTATGGATATGGCATGCATTTTTCGGAACACCAGGTACGTGCAATGACATTAATGTCCTTCAACGATCTCCTGTTTTTGATGATGTATTGTCAGGTCAAGCCCCACATGTGAGTTATATTGTGAATGGTCGGGAATATAATAGGACATATTATCTCACTGATGGAATATATCCTTCATGGGCTGCCTTTGTGAAGTCCATAACTTCTCCACAACTTCGGAAACATAAATTATTTGCTCAACATCAAGAGGCCGTTAGAAAAGATGTTGAACGAGCATTTGGAGTTCTACAAGCTCGGTTCGCATTTCTTCAACACCCATGTCTTGTGTGGGACAAGGATATGATGGGGAAAATTATGATTGCATGTATAATCATTCATAATATGATCGTTGAGGATGAGCGAGACACGTACCTTCACTATTATGATCCATCTGAATTTCTAAATGACACACCTACAAACCGGCAACAAACAAGCTCTACTGAAGGTGATGAGCAATCTTTTCAATACTCAACTGAACGCATTGCAGATCTATCAAGTTATATGACCAATAGGACACAACTTTACAATAGAGAAGCTCATAATGCTTTAAAAATGATCTGATTGAGCATATATGGCAAAAATTTTCCGTTGATGAATAATTATGTAATTCGTATCGTCTGTAATTGTATTATTAGATTTCGTGTTCCGATTGTAACTTGATTTATCTATTAATTTAAGTATTTTGATGCATATAATTTTTTTAATCATTTTTTATATTTAAAATAATATAGTTTAAAAAATAAACATTTTATTACTTATAATAAATTTTATATAATAATTTAAAATCTAAATAATAATATATTTATTAAAAAATAGTTTAGGTTGGGTTGTTAATGGGTGTGAAATATTGGGATAGGTTGGGTTGGTTAGGTGGAAGAGAGAAATTAGTTTTTTATTAAAAGTTGGGTTGGGTTGGGTTGGGTTGGGTTGTGAGTGTGGATAGTCTAAGATGCCAGTAGGCTATAATACCATGGGCAAAACTTATTATTAATTATTCTATGAAATCGTCATTATTAAGATTCTTTATGAAAAATTTTATGGAATCGTCATTATTAAGTTTCTTTTGTGAAAATTACTTGTTGTATATTAATTTATGGATTAAGAAGTCTGCCATGATTGATCTGTGGAGTGATTAATAGATAATGTAGTATACAAAATGAATGGTATAAGTATTTGAAGACAATCTGTACAAGTTTTTGATAAAAAAAAACCGCACAAAATAAGGATTGAATCGGTTAAATAGAGGTCTGTTTGACTAGGTTGTACCCAGAGAGCATGGCGGATAACCCAATAATAAAAAACGCAAGAAATTCCATGCTAATACATGCGGCTGACGAGTCAGTAAAGATGTTGTCAGCTCCTTCCCTCATTCTGTTAGTCATTGGCACCGCCGATGACGCTGCTGATATTAATAGGTACGCTATAATCTACAAGATAAATCATGTTATTAGAAAAATGTTATATGATGATTCAAATAATATAATTCATTTCTAAACTAAAACACTTGTTTTCTAAAGAAAGTTTTGAATTTAAGGAGAGTTACAAGTATCAAAATGCAAAACTACAACAAGATGGTCCTATCACATATCTTTAAACAGAAAAATAGTTTTTAATTTATTATTATATGTCACAATCTTTGGAAGCTTCCAAAAGGTCCAAAATGCTTTGACAGCCAGAACTCTCAAATACCAAACTGTCCTCTAAATATAATATTAAACTATTACAGCACCTCATCCACATAACAATTTTCAGTTTTTTTATGGTTCATCACATCAAATATATTTTCTTAAGGGTTATTGGATTTTAAGTGTTTGTTAAACAAAATATATAATAATTAAAATAATATAATATATTTATATAATTATAATAGTTAACTCTACATTAAAATAAAAACTTATATATAATCATGAAAATATATACTTTAATTTTTTGCTGACTAAACCCACATCACATCTTTCTTTTACAGGATTTGAACTAGCAATGTGAAATACACCACTTTACAATTCACATCTGTCTTTTACAAGATTTGAACTCACAATGTGAAATACACCACTTTACAACTAGACTATTCCGTTGGTGTTGGTGACTAAAATGCATTCTTACAACACCTAGATATTATTGGGCTACACTAATTAAAGGAAATTTTAACCAACGGTTAAGGTAGGTTGCATGCTTTAGCCAGATCTGGTAGCCGATTTGGTTTTGAGCAAATTTCAGTATTTTTCTTTCAAAACTATCACACATCAATTTTCTTTTAGTTTGTCATAATTATAAATATTATGAATATTAGATATTTACATAATTGTATATTTTTTTTGAACGGCTAATTTCGTTAGTCGTCGTTTGTGGGACTTGAACTCAAGACCTTTTCCCCTCTCTAACATAATTGTATATTTAAAAGTATACAAAGTCTAGTTAAAGTATGCCGATTCGATTTACATTATTTGTCTCAAAACACAACCATGAATCAAACCGTTTAACCTAATTTTCGTAACCATAAACTGCCAAATTAACCATATAAATCCCAAACCAGCTGAAGCGATCAAATTTATAAACTGCCAAATTAACCACAAACCAATCAATTTAAATGGTTCACTCAATTTCAGAAGTTTGTTAGACTAAATGGTATGGGGCCGTTCCCATGTCCGTCTTGTGCTCACCGCCCCGTCTCCCCCACCCCCCTCTCCGGCACCGGGCCAGGCCCGGCTTCTCCATCCTCCAGCAGCCGTTGACGACGCCCCTCACTCCCACACACACACCTATATATATATATATATATATATATATATATATATATATATATATATATAAAGGGGTTCATCCCCCACCCTTAGGTTCATCCCCTTTAGGCCTCCGCTTACGTGGCGGTGACGTGGCGGCCCATCCTTGGGGATGAGGCTCACCATACCAGTTAGTCTTAAGCGTAAATTATACAACATCAGTTATTTCGTTAAAGTCAGATGCTATGTTTACTTGTACGGTACAAGCGACTACTACAACCTAACAACTGGCTATCTATCACCAACCGTTTTTACCAAAATAACAAAATCCCAACCGCATTATTATTATTATTATTATAATCAAACAAACAAACCTGATCACCAAAGAAATCAATCATCACCATATTCCGGCCAGAAACAACCAATTTTCCGGTCGACATCTCGTGAATCTGCCGCCACGATTGCAATCCAGTATATAACGTCGACAAAATCGCTATCGCCAATGCGTACCTATAACCACAACAAATCAATTCACCTTGTAATGGAATTGGAATTGGAATTGGAATTTGCATAGCATAGGAATTGAAATTTGATTTGTAATTTAGACGTGAAACAAACAGCGGATTTAGATCCACCAATCAGAAAACAAACCTGTATTCTTCATATTCATCGAAATTTCTTCCGGGGCCGTGCTTATTACTCGCCATGATTATGAACGCAAGCAATGAAAACAGAAACCCTAACGCTCTCAACCCTAGCGATACTCGTTTCAACATGTCTTCGTGTCGCCACCGTCGGAGGACGCCGGTGACGCCGTACCCTGGTGGCGGAGGTAGCGGCGTTTGCGTTTGCGATTGATCGGATTCCACTGGTGGTGGTGTAGGTTGTGGCATCTTCTCCGGCGGTGGTGACGATGACATATCGGCGGTTGTGAAATTTGGGTGTTCAGTTTATAGTGTATTTGATGATGATGTTTGTGTTTTGGTGTGTGGATTATGAAGAAGAAATCAATGTTCTTGAAGGTACTTCCAATGGCGATATTGTTCTTTTTGACAACTCATTTAAGTTATTATTTTATTTCTGTAAAAGGTTTTTCTTTTTAATTTTCCTGTAGAGCATCAAATAAGGGCATGTTTGGCTAAGCTTATTTAAGTGAAAAAGGACTTTTTGGGAAAATGACTTATTGACTCATGATTTTTTAAAAAGGAGTTTTAAAAGAAAGTGTTTGGATTAGCTTATGGGGTGGGAAAAACCAATAAGCCAATAAGTTGTTTTTTAAAAAGTATTTGGATTAGCTTATTGATGTAAAATGACTAAAAACTAATAAGTCAATAAGTTAGTTCAAAAAGTCACAACATTCTAACTTTTCAAAAATGACTTTTTGTTGACTTTTTCTCCTTCTCAAAAAGTCTTTTTGAAAAGGACTTTTGCATTTGCCAAACACTAAAACTCCTTATTGGCTTTTTGATTAAGTCAATAAGTTGGTTGGAAAAGATTAGCCAAACATGCTCTAAATAATGTTTGGTTGGAGTTTACCATTGGGGTTTCATATATCCATCCGTAAAGTAGTATGTTCATCAACTTTTTATCAACAAGGCTTTTGAAAGAGGAGGTAAGGAAAGTAATATTTTCATAAAATGTTATATCTCTTTAGGGGTGTTCATGAGCTAAACCAATCCGATCGAGGGCCTGCTCATGCTCGGATTAAATTACAACCGATCCGATCGGATCGAATTTGCAAAACCGAGCACAAAAGTGATGCTCATGCTCGGATTGAATTTGAATCGATCGAATCGTTTTCGCTCGGTTTTTATCAAATCATAAAAAAAATCGAGCGAATCGTTTTCGCTCGATTGAATTATAAGGCTGCGTTCAACAAAAACAAATCATAACTTAATTAAAACATATCCAACACTTTACTAACAAAAGCAATACATAACTAAAATCATGATTCTAAAAAGTTCTTAACAATATCAAGAAGCACAAAATAAAGTGTAAAATACAAATTGTCATTTAGTTCAAAAGCAATAAACTTCTTCTTCAAGCTTGTTTTAGAAATTAGGAATTTATTGTTAGATTTTGGTGTGTTTATGGAGCGGCGATATGCAGATCTTCACACAATCAAATTATGACTATGTGAATATTGTTTTAGGAATAGGGATTTAGGGTTAGATTTTGATATTAACTATTAAGTTGGGCTGAATATTTTTTGGGCTTTTAATTTTTTTTTGTTAGTATATTTTGTAGGTTTTTAATCTTTAAAGTCTATAATATATAGGGGAAGGTTAAAATGAGAACCACCTCGAGTTGTAAGAACCAGCGAGAACCACCCCCGCGGGGGGCCGTTGACCACGAAATTTTTTTTACACCTAGATCCGTATATTTTAACACGGGGGGTAAATTTTGGGTTCAAACGGCGCGCCCGAGGGGGTAGTTTTTTACGCCCAAAGTTTGGGTTTTTTTTATTTTTTTTATTTTTCTTTTTTTTTTCACCAAACTTTGGGCGTAAAAAACTACCCCCTCGGGCGCGCCGTTTGAACCCAAAATTTACCCCCCGTGTTAAAATATACGGATCTAGGTGTAAAAAAAAATTTCGTGGTCAACGGCCCCCCGCGGGGGTGGTTCTCGCTGGTTCTTACAACTCGAGGTGGTTCTCATTTTAACTTATTCCTATATATATATATATTAATTATTAATAAAAATAATTCGAGCGAAACCGAGCGAGCGGACCTTTGCTCTTGCTTTGATTGAATTTGAATCGAATCGATCCGAGCGGCTCATTTACAAACTGAGCGGGGACCCAACCATTTTTAGAGCGATCGTCGAGCAGTTTGGACAGCCCTATATCTCCTACCGTTAAAGTAGTTAAAATAGTATTGTAACATGGAAATAAGCTCCAGGTCCTCTAAACTTCAAATTACAAGTCATTATAAGCTTGTTTGTTGGTTCGCTCAATTGTCCTAAAAATGGCACCATAAGATGACAATTTTTTTTATGTTTGTTCAAGTATATTCGAGCATATTTTTATGCATAAAAACAGATTTAAGGTGTTGTACTTTTTTCAATACTACTATTTATTACTACATATAAAAACAGATTTAAGGTGTTGTACTTTTTCAATGCTACTATTTATTATCGCACATGTGCAACATTACCAAAAACCTAAACCTCCCAACCCCCACCCATACCCCTAAAACCCTAAACTTAAACACCCATTCCCCCCCCCACCCCACACACACACACAAAAAAAAAAAACCTAACCTCCCCCCCCCCCCCTAAAAACTAAACCCGAAACCTGAACCCCTCAAATACCTAACTCTAAAAGATAAACTAAAGCCAAAACCTAAACTCTAAGGCTTGTTGCACATGTGCACTACTATAATAGTAGCATTGAAAAAAAGACGACACGTTAAATCTTTTTTGTATGTCGCAAGAATATACTCGAATGAAAGATAAAAAAAATTGCGATCTTATGATCCTCTCCCCCTCCTTTTTAGTGGTTTTGGGTGAGTTTTTTAGTTTTCTCACATTTAAGTAGCTTTCTCATTATCCTCTCCCTATATATATAGATTAAGGTTCCTGTAAAAGTGACAAGTGTGTGAGAAGTGTGAGAAATATTTTGGTGATGACACATGTCAAAGAGTAATATTAATTATTAAGGGTAATAAGGTAATTTATTCCAATAACCAATTTAAGAATAAAATCTCATCCTTTAACCGCCTGGGAGTTTTTTTTAGGAATATGATATGTTTTTATTTTACATTCATCTTCTGAGATTCTTTAACTGGTATTATAATTATCGTCCTTTGTATTCTACGATCACAAGAATTTTGAAGTTGCAAGTCTGAAGCAGTTTTGAAGTTACAAAAAAAAAGAGGCAGGCAATGCAGGTACACCCGTGGTGTTTTATATGCATTCATGGTGTTTTACACCTGCATTCCGGTAGATGTTTTTCGTATGGTGTTTTAAACCTGCATTCGAGTAGTCGTTCTTCACATATTCTTTGTACGATGTTTTACACCTGCATGCATGGTGTTTTACACATGTATTACAGTAGATGTTTCAGATTTCATATGTTAAAACACCATGACTTGAATCATAATTCAATTTTTTCCAGATGTTTAGAACACCACGCCTTGAGTCTTAATACAGTTCTTCCAGATGTTAAAGCACCGTGAATTAAAACATCTGATTAAAACGTAACTTTTTTCTCTCTATAAGTATAACAATATGGTATTCATATTAAAGATAAAAAACGCTCGTTATTATAGTGTAATTTTTTAAAAATAAAAGAAAAATTACATATAAAAAGATATTAACGTTTAAAAAACTGGGGGGGGGGGGGGGGAGCTGCATGTGCATGGAGGTTGATGGTAGTTTCTTTATTTAAAAAAAAGACACTATTACCCTTAATATAGCCAAATTAGTAAAAAAATTAAAACATAATTTACATTTTAAGCCCTTTTTTATCTCAACCATTAATTACAAGATCCAAGGGTTTAAAGCACTTCTTACACTTTTCACAAAAAAAACCCTTTTTACAATAACCTCACCCTATATATATAGAAAAAGTGTATCGTGCAAAATGGCTTAACGTACGAAGCGTACGCTATGGCAAGTTTGCATGTTATAACCCCAAAGATCGCATGTTGAAAAAAAACAAAGATCGCATGTTAAAAAAGCGTACACTATGGCAAGTTTGCATGTTATAACCCCAAAGATCGCATGTTGAAAAAAAACAAAGATCGCATGTTAAAAAATTCGCATGTTAAAAAAACCGCATGTTGCTGGAAAAAAAAACCAAAATTGCATGTTGATACTGCATCTCGTACGCAATGTACGTTAAGGCAATTTTACAATAACCGGCCTATATATATATATATAGGGGAGAGTTATCTTGATAACCAAGATATTTATGAGAACACTAAGAACAATTTCCATCCATAGATTATCCTAAATTAAGGGCTAAGATTAAAAGAGGGATGAAACCTAAATTAAAAGATCAAGAAGGGTAATATTGATGCGCATAAAATATAACATATAAATTATATCAAATACGGCGTAAAATCAACCATTTTTCAGTGCTAATGTTGGAAAAAGCTTGTCTTTCTGTTCCTTTTTAATTTACAGGGTCAAAAGAGCTTTAATGTGCAAAAGGAGCAAAATGACAGCAAAAACCAACATAAATACAAAGAAGGAGGAATTGACGCAACTCGCCAAGCCCCAATCCATATCTAAACCACAAGAATAGCAAGATCAGAAGACTTGTCACGGGGCCGTGTCCGAGACTGGATGCTGTGCAGAAGAAAAGACAACAGCAAAGGACAAAACAAACAGCCAACACGGGGCCGTGCTAAGCCAACACGGGGCGTGGTGAACTCAAAGATTTTCAGAATCTGCGATAGTATAGCAAGTACATTGGCCACGGGCCGTGCTGTTGACACACGGGGCCGTGTTAGTACAAGACCTGACACAGCAGTTAATGAGGAAGAGAGAGAGAGAGAGAGATGACCACGGGGCCGTGCCAGACGGGCACGGGCCGTGGTGAAGCTTCTGATTTCAGCAATAAATAGATGTGCTTGGTTCCATTCCAAACCATCCATTGGCAAACCACTTCTCTCTCACTTGCCACCACTCCACCACTGTCACACCCTGACTTTTGCGGAAGCGTGGTTATTTGGTGTGACTTCTTAATACCATAGCAACAATCATAACAATGCTATATGATAAAATACGAGATGTTCATCCATTAAAAGATTTTAGAAAATACCACAACAACATTGTCTAAAAACATCAACCCCAAAATAAGTTACAAACCATGACTTGTTTAAAACGAGTTCATAAGATTCAACAAAAGACTTTCAATAATACGAGGTTTAGAGACATGTAACCCGTCCAGGAAGAGGTTACACCTCCCAACCCTACAACCCTGGATGACATCTTTATTTAGTACGCAGCTTGACTAACACGCATCACTTGCCAGATCCGATTAATTCCTTGAAATACATGTAGTTTGAAAAATCAACAAAAGTTGAGCGAGTTCATGTGTATGTGAGTATGTATAAACCTTTGTAAACAATGTATGTATGAATGTCCCGGTATGATTGCAAACAAGGAAAAGATCACCAATGGTTTGCAAGGCCACTGATATGTGTGACGGTGTAGGAAGACTCAAACCTAACAAAGTTGTACCGGGCTCCCGGCTGGAAGACATAGTTCACCTCTATGGGCCGCCCCGACCTCATGGGTGTGGGCTCGCTACACCCAAATAGATCTATCACTCATGCCCCTCGGTCCTGATACGAGGATTAATGGTCCCAAGTATCCGCCTACCCTACCACATGATCTATGGTTCTTTCCTAGGCTAATCATACCAATAGTATTGTAAGTATCCCTTTGTAACATGTATTTCACCCCCGAAGTAAGTAAACAAAACAGTTTAAGAAAAAGGGGGACATGAACTCACAGTAGTGCGTCTTCTGTACCGTAACTCAAACTCTGTCAGCTACACGAGAACCTACAACGTACTAATGTCTATTAGACGAACGGGCCGTGCCTTGGCTTAGAGTTTAACGTTTTGAGTTGCGTTCTTATGTTATTCCAAGTTGTAATTATTTGTCAAAAATAATTCGTATTTCAACTTAAATTATATGTAGTGTTGGAATACTTGTTCATTCAATATTTTTGTATTAATACTTCGAAAGTATTTAACTCCGTATTTCTTTCCCAAGTATGGGGGTATTTATACATGTATAGTCGTATTTGAAATAATATATTTTTAAGTCCCACTTAGAAAATATACATAATTTATTTGCCAAAAATAATGTATTCCAAAATATATATATCTTTCCCAAAAATAATATATTTTCACTTCTTGTATCAAAACAATATTTACCAAAAAAATATATTTGCAAAAGTATGTTCCGGAATATTTCATAGGTTACATTTTAACGTTTGGTTCCACAATAACAAGTGTGTAACTTAATTATTTATTCCTTGTAATTTTTGGTATTATGTTGGAGTTGTAATTTCATGGTCTCTTGTTAAGATATATTATTTTACCCTAAAATAATATAACTACTCCACAATCAAACAAATATTCACACAAGTGTCTTAATACAAAATATATATTTACCCATTTTTACTTACGAAAACCACCCTCCAATACTTTGTATTTTGTTACAAAAATTTATGGCAAAGTTTATTGTGGAAGATCATAGTTAAAAATACACTTGTAACACTTGTTAGAAAATATTTTCTAAGTGTTGAAATTTTTAGAAAATTTCACCATAGTTTCCTTTGTAAATGGAGGTGTCCATGCTAAATAGCATATCATTTTCTTTTCAAAATTCATTCAATCAATCAACAATCATACTTTAAACAATATTATGTTCACCAAGTGCAAAAAATATATGATTTTCATAACATCATGAACTTGATATTTCACAAAAATGTGTAGTAACTTAGTAAAGCGTTTAGTGGCTTTAGTTACCTTCCAAAGTGTATTTACTTTTGTTAAAATCTCATTCTCAGAATTTATAGATGTTCACAACTTGTGAACTTATTTTACAAAAATATTTAATTACAACATCTTCATGTTTTACTAGCCCTCCTACACTCATTTTATTTCCAAAAATAATGTAAGTGCAAGAAAAGTTATGATCTTTCAAAAATCATCTTTACAACTTGGTTTTTCTTGGATAATCATACACAAGTCTTGGATTCCCAAGTTTACTAGTTCACTAGGTTTATTACTTTGTAAGAAAATCATTTTTACTTTCAAGTTCATGTTTGTTCAAGAAGATGATTATTTCATGTAAACCCATAATCACCCTCTAACTTGTTAAACCATGTTTTTAATCATACTTTAACAAGTTCCATATGATGATCAACATCATATTATCAAGAAATCAACAATCAAATGCCATGCATGCTTTAATCAACCTTAATCCAACAAGATTTCATCAAATATCATCTTTATGTTTCAAGATTTAAGTGCAAGTATTTTAGTGTTCTTGTTATTTCATCACAATGTATATCTTTTAATCATAAAAATAAAAGTAAACAAGAGTTATGAGAGATCTTACTACTAGCTTTAAGCTAGGGAAGAACACTAGTGAAAAAGATGATGAAAAGTGGTGAATGAATGCAAGTAAGAAAGCTCCTTGATGATCCACAAGCTTCAAGCATCCAAGAATCACATTCTAGTACTTGAATGAACTTGAAAATGGATGGATATGGTGGTGACAAGGTGGTGGTGGTGGCGGTTATAAGTGAGCCGAGAGGGAGAGAGTGAGATGAGGGAGTGGGGTGAAGTTTGAGTGAAGATATGAAATGATATGATATGATGATCTTGCAACCCATACATATAATCTTTTTACACAATAATATGGCTACTCAAGCAAGTAACAATCTAATAAAATATTGAGGAGATCTAGTGAGTGGGTTGTGGGGTCCCCTTGTGGACCGTAAATGGAGAGAGGGGGGGGGGGGGTTAATTGTAAAATTTGATAGTAAGTAGGTAAATATTTAGGAGGTTAAGTGTAATATCTAGTATATTATGTGTATGGTACATTATACAATGTGTTGGGGTATTCGGAGACCATAACTAGTCCAAAAATAATAAAACAATGTTTCTGACAAAAATTTGGTGTCCCGGGTAATGTCCGGTTGTTCGGTTAGATACCGGTTCGTTAAAGTGCTAAGCTGTTCCGTATAGTGTCCTTTATGTATCTTTTTGTAACAATTTTAATTCCCAACACTTAGGAAAGCATTCAGGAGCATTTAGTCAATGTTCTGCATATTACTATCATTTTAAAATGTTGAATTTTGCTGAAAAATGCAGAATTCTGCACTTAAAGTGAGTTTTAGGCACTTCCCGGCACTTTATCTATCACCTAGTGATACAGTCTTATGGTCCTCACTTCCCTACACACCATACTAGTGTAGTACCTTGTCCCTGGCCTATACTGGGTCTCAAAACACCGTCTGTCTATGTACTGGCACTGTCAGTATATTTCTGAGTTATCCGCTCACTGTGCTAACTGTGCTTTGTGCATCAAGTATGTCACTAAAGTTTGTCTGTGATAAATGGTGTGACAGTATGAAATGTGATGCATGTGTATGTATGATGCAGAAATCATAAAGCAGTTTAAGTCAACAGTTGTAATCAAGCACAGATTTAATATTAATTAATTGTACGGATACCTGTAATTATGAGGGTTGTCACATTCTCCCCCCGTTAAGAAAATTCCGTCCCGAAATTTTAAGTTCTGCTTCTAGTTGCAGGGGTCTTGGGGAACAAATGTGGGTATTTTTCCTTCATGCGATCCTCACGTTCCCAAGTGAACTCTGGACCGTGTCGCGCGTTCCAACGAACCTTGACGAGTTTGACAGTACTCCTGCGTGTCTTGTTAATCTTCCAATCCGTAACCTCAACTGGTTCTTCAATAAAGTGGAGTGTGTCGTCAACATGAACTTCGTCGGCAGGAATGACAACTGTCTCTTGAGTTGGACTCTTTTTCAAATTGGATACATGAAATGTATCGTGAACGCCGTTTAATTCGGCAGGTAAATCCAACTTGTATGCTACGAGACCAATCCGTTCTAGGATTCTAAATGGACCAATGTATCTGGGGTTCAACTTCCCACGCTTCCCAAAGCGTGCCACACCCTTCCAGGGTGAAACCTTCAACAATACCATATCTCCCACCTCAAATTCCAGAGGTTTTCTTCTCCGGTCCGCATAACACTTTTGTCGATCACGAGCCGCTTTGATGCGTTCTCGGATCTGCATAATCTTGTCTATCGTTTCCTGAACCAATTCCGGACCCACAAGCTGCCTATCACTCGCGTCTGCCCAGCATAGCGGTGATCGACACTTACGTCCATAGAGAGCTTCGAACGGTGCGGCCTGAATGCTTGCATGATAACTGTTATTATATGAAAATTCGACCAATGGTAGGTGAGTGTCCCAACTTCCACCTAAATCCATTACGCAAGCTCGCAACATGTCTTCTAATGTTTGAATCGTTCGTTCGCTCTGTCCGTCTGTCTGCGGGTGAAATGCAGTACTCAGATTCAGCTGAGAGCCAAAAGCTTCTTGGAAGGATTGCCAAATCCTTGACACGAATCTTCCATCTCTGTCAGAGATAATTGAGAGAGGCACTCCATGACGTGCAACAATCTCTCTCAGGTATAGCTCAGCTAACTTGCTCGTGTTGTCTTTCTCTTTGATTGCCAAAAAGTGTGCAGATTTTGTTAAACGGTCTACAATCACCCAAATTGTATCATGGCCCTTGGGCGTCTTTGGTAATTTCGTTATAAAGTCCATCGAAATCTGTTCCCATTTCCATTGGGGTATTTTAGGTTGCTGCAAGAGACCTGAAGGCTTCTGATACTCGGCCTTTACCTTGGCGCAAGTTAAACATTTACCAACATAAATCGTAACATCGCCTTTCATTCTTGGCCACCAATAGAAATCCTTTAGATCTTGGTACATATTATCCGATCCTGGATGGATCGAGTACCTTGACTTGTGAGCCTCATAAAAAATAACGTCTCTCAGACCACCAAAGAAAGGAACCCAAATTCTTCCCAAGAAACACAATGTTCCATCCTCCTTTGGTATCAATTGCTTCTCCATCCCCCAGAGATATTCATTTTCAAGATTCTCCCTTTTAAGAGCTTCCCTCTGCGCAACACGAATGCGCAACGTGAGATCTGTCTGAACAATCATTTCCAAAGCCCTAACCCTTATGGGCTTAATCCTTTCTTTCTGACTTAAGGCATCGGCGACTACATTCGCCTTCCCTGGGTGATACTTGATCTCGCAATCATAGTCGTTCAACAACTCAACCCAGCGTCTTTGTCTCATGTTAAGCTCTTTTTGATCGAAGATATGTTGCAGGCTCTTGTGGTCAGTAAAGATTGTGCATCGCGTGCCATACAAGTAATGTCGCCAAATCTTTAATGCAAACACCACTGCGCCTAACTCCAAGTCATGAGTGGTGTAGTTTTTCTCGTGAACCTTCAGCTGGCGCGAAGCATAGGCTATAACTTTTTGTCGCTGCATCAGCACGCAGTCTAAACCTCGACGCGAAGCGTCGCAATATACCACGAAGTCGTCGGTGCCTTCGGGTAGAGATAAGATCGGTGCGTCACAAAGTTTGTTCTTCAACAATTGGAATGCTTCTTCTTGTTTGTCTTCCCAAACAAACTTCTTGTCTTTCTGGGTGAGAGAGGTCAATGGTTGAGCGATTTTCGAGAAATCCTCAATGAACCTGCGGTAGTATCCTGCCAAACCTAGGAACTGTCGAATCTCGGTTGGCGTCTTCGGAGTCTCCCAGTTCTTGATTGCCTCGATCTTTGTGGGATCCACATGAATTCCATTTCCATTAACTACATGACCAAGGAACTGGACTTCGCATAACCAGAACTCGCACTTTGAAAACTTCGCGTATAACTTCTCCTTTTTAAGCAGCTCTAAAATAGCTCTTAAGTGTTGTTCATGATCTTCTTTCGTCTTTGAGTAGATCAAAATGCCATCAATAAACATGATCACAAACTTATCGAGGTACGGCTTGCAGACTCTGTTCATCAGATCCATAAACACGGCTGGCGCGTTTGTCAACCCAAACGGCATAACCAGGAACTCGTAATGCCCATAGCGAGTCCTAAAAGCAGTTTTTGGAATACTCTCCTCTTGAATCCTCAACTGGTGATAACCTGATCGTAGATCGATCTTTGAGTAAAAACTTGAACCTTGCAATTGATCGAACAGGTCATCGATCCTTGGCAAAGGATACCTATTCTTGATCGTCAACTTATTCAGCTCCCGGTAGTCGATACACATGCGAAAACTACCATATTTCTTCTTAACGAACAAAACTGGAGCTCCCCAAGGCGAGAAGCTTGGCCTGATAAATCCTTTATCTAATAGCTCATGGAGTTGCGTTGACAGCTCTTGCATCTCTGAAGGTTCAAGTCGATAGGGTGCCTTAGCTACAGGCGCGACGCCTGGAACTAAGTCAATATGAAACTCGACTTGTCTTTGTGGCGGCAATCATGACAAGTCTTCGGGAAAGACTTCAGGATATTCCTTCACGATTGGAATGTCTTCTAGTTTCGGCTCAGCGGCTTCTTTATCCATGATGTGTACCAAGAAGGCAACACATCCCTTCCTCAAACACTTTCTAGCCTTTAAGCAACTAATAATCCTTAAGGGCGTATCACGCTTCTCTCCGTGTACCACAATCGTTTCTCCATTCGCCATTGGGATGCGAATGGTCTTCTCGTGACATACAATTTTGGCTCTGTTGCTAGACAACCAATCCATTCCTACTACCACGTCGAAGCTTCCCAACTCGACTGGCAGTAGATCCAGTGTAAACTCGTGCTTTCCCAGCTCTATTACGCATCCTCTGATGACTTCATTCGTTTCAACTAGCTTTCCATTAGCCAGTTCAATTGAGTACGGAATGTCTAACTTACTAATAGTTAACCCAAGCATACTTTTAAATTCTAGTGATACAAAGCTATAGTCGGCACCAGTGTCAAATAGAACAGATGCAAAGCGTTGATTAATAGGGAACGTACCAGTAACTACATTGGGGTCCTGGCGTGCTTCCCTCGCACCTATGTTGAAGACTCTGCCTTGCGCTTGATTGAGTTTCGGGCATTCCCGCTTAAAGTGCCCCATGTCTCCATAATTGAAACACCCTGGTCCTCGACCATTGAGTTTCGGGCATTCCCGCTTAAAGCGTTGATTAATAGGTGTAGAAGTCAGAAAATAGATGAAATCAAGCTAAATTCAGTAAGAACTCCTCCTCCTGAGCTCTGATACCACTTGTCGGATCGTTTTCACGAATGAAACGAGTCGTTCAGAGGTATTCTTCTCAATACGAGAGGCGGAAACTAACGTATTGAGTTCGATTCAGCTAGATATTCACTTTAATTGTCTTTCTGATTGATATAACAACGTTTTACAGCGAGTAGACACTTCAGCTCTGGAATCGGAAAAATTACAAACGAAATCACAAGACAGGTATTTATAGGCCAGGCTATTTCGCACGAAACAGTTGGTACGAAATCAATCTCACACGAAATAGTCATTTCGTGCGAAATGAACGATTGATTTCGTACGAAATAGTTGTTTTCTATTTCGTGCAAAATGACTTCACACCCACATTTCTCGTTTTGCGTGCCCTAATCTATACAATCTAATACAAGACTCGATACAAGACGAAGTCGACAGACATATGCACCAACAGACTCCCCCTTGGATGTTGATGAAGTCTTCAGTGTCGAGTCTTCAACGTCTTCAGTCCTTATCAGTCTTTTTGCTCTTCCTGAAGTATCTGACAGTGTAAAACATCCTCATACTTCTCTCTTCTTCTTTCTCTCTTTATCTCAAAATCTGTAACTGGCTTTCCAACATTCAAACTCCCCCTTGAATGCTGATCCAACTTTCAATCTTTTTCCATGCTATTAAGCTTTCACAGGTTCAGAATCGTAACCTGGCTCTCTGTAACACTCAGAGTCAGAAACCTGTAACCTGCACATTCTCTACCTCAAAATAAATTTCACAAATTTAACATTTGACAAATTTATAAATCACTAGCATGAATAGAATGATTTAACATTTAAAAGCTTCTGATGACCACTTGTAAGCACACATTCAAATCATTTTTCATTTTAAACAGACTCCCTTCACCAGTTGTTCATCATGTTTAGCACTTGGAATTTTGAAAATCAGCTTTTCAACATCAGTTGTCAAAAATCTTTTTGAATTTTCAAAATATTATGCTAAAACACACTGAAAATATTTTGAATTTTTGTATTTAATGATAAGCAGTAAAGAAATATTTACAAACAATATTTTTGCGAGTTTGTGTAAGAGGATCATATCAGTTTTTGAGACAAATCACCAACACCGTTAAGCTTTAAACATTTTAAGTTCTAAACGATTCACTTAGATTGTCAGTATACAGATCCACTTAAATTTTCACACAAAGTTCAACTGTTTCGAGATTCGAGATTAATGTTTTAGAGACTTAAACTTATACGCATGTCCCACCTCAGAATATACTCCCGTATTCAGATCCCAATATTCAGTCTTACAGGTGAGTATACCTAGATGATATCTGTAAAGGGTTAAATGCGAGGGCCATGAGAGCTCAGGCTATTGCTTCCGCAAAATCAGAGAGATGATGGCTTCGACTTTAGGTGTGTTCCCTTTAGAGAATCTTTTCTTCAACAACAAATGATTAGCATTTTGCAATGTTTCATCATTTTTTATGCTGAGGGTAGTGCTTTTTTTTCAAGCAAGCGAAAAGTATTATACGGGGACTAGGCCATTGCTTCCGCAAAATCAGAAGTCCCGGGATAATACCCCAGATATCACTAAGTATAAAGACCTAGTATCTTAGAAAGAGGGACCTTTCAAACAAGATTTCGGGGGTTACCCATATATCCGAGAGATGTTCCCCACGAGATAAGTAAGTTTGATATTTGGTTTATATCTCAAACACAATCTACTAAGCGTGTAAAAACCTACTGGCATATCATCAGTGAGACCGTTTATCACATTTTAACTTTTCAATTCTTTAGCATGCTGTGATAGTCCACTGATGTACTATCATTTCCTCTTTTTACAACAAAACTCATTTTTGAATTTCTCAATGTTTTTGGCTTTTTATGGTTTTATCATGTTTTTATATCTTTCAAATTTTTGAAATTTCTAAAATTTTTACTCCCCCTAAAATCAAAATATGTTTCAATTTTGATTTTCTGGGAAAATTTGAAAATAAACTGTACAAACAAATGACAATTGTTGTGAATTGCTTCAATTCGCCATTTACTTGGCATAAACAATCAGAACTCCCCCTTACAACAAACTATTTTCCCATTAAGATTTCAAAACACTTAAGTTTGCTTTAATCAAAATGATTTTTCCGGAAAATAAGGTTTGTTGATTTTCACAAAACATTTGTAGGTTAGGGGTTCAATTCATCACCTTGTTCTTCTTTAACCACTTGAAAATTTTTAACATTTTTCGATTTAATCAACACCAACACTTGTAGGAAAGATAAATCAAGTACAACTTAATGTCCTTGATTAATCCTTTTGAAATACGAAATATCACCGAAGTGAATTTCTCAAGAAAGATGCCGATTCATGCTCCACGATTACCAACTTGGGAGCTCCGGCAAGTCAGGATTTTTACATATGAAACACAGACATCCAAGCCTGACCAAACTTGGATGTGACCTTTTCAGTCTCATTTGGGGTTTCAACATTTCTTTTTTCTTCATAAAATTCTTTCACCCCTTTGGCCTTTCCCTCGACCATTTTCCCAAAAATATGTTTCACTTTCCCATTAAACGCTTTATCGACATCAAATTCTCTCTACTCAGAATAGAATTGATTCGAGATTTCAATTTTGCCAACCTTTTGTTTGAAATTTTCAGTCCTTAATGGTGGAAAGTTAACATCATCCATTTGCGGAACTGAATTTTCATCTTTTACCTCAACTTGTGGCTCCTCTGACTTTGTGGAATCAGATTCATCGCCAGATTTCACCTCAGATTTCTTAACAACCCACATTTGGTTGTCAAGATTAACTCTTCTTTTGTAAAATCTTTTCTTCGAACCTTCACCAACTTCATATGTTGAATTTTTAAAAACTTTGAATCTTTCAGTTGGTGGTTCATTTTTCTCAACAATCTTTTCTTTAAGTTTAGAAACAACTTCCTGTTTGATGTTGGTTGCTTTAGGACAGTTCCAAGCAATATGACCAACTTCTTGACACCTGTAACAGGTTCTTGTTTCCTTTCTTTGATATGCTCCATTCTTCATTTCTTCTTGCTTCTTAGCAAGAAATTCTCTGTTTGATTGCTTCCAGAATGAGCTCTTTTCTTCCTCTTCTGAGCTTGCTCCTGAAACAAATACAGTTTTTGGTTTATAAGTTTTCCCATTTTTATGATTTTTCGGTGGAATAAAACTAAGTCCTTTCTTTTTGAAATTACCGTTATGGTTTGGTTTCTTTTGAAAGCCTGAACCAGAACTATAACCCATTTTCTTGTTTATCTTTTGTTGAATTCTTGAAGTGTACTTTTTAGGTTTTTCACTAAGCTTTACATCTTTTATTTCAGAAATGTTAATTTATGTTAACTTGAAAACCTTTTTGATCTTTTCAATCTGAACACTTCTTATTGGAAATTCCTCATCAGAATATAATTTGTCTGAATCATTCAAAGTATATGCCACTTTGATTGGTTCATCATTCAAATTAGATTTTGATAACAAGAATTCCTTATTGTAAACTCTTTTAACCTACAATTTTGGACTGTCAACTGATGAATTCGAACTCTAGGATTCGGACTTTGACTCTGACTCCTCATCCTTATCCAACACCTGATCGACCACTTTCTTTATTAACTCAGACTCATGATCAGTGTCAGACGATGTGAACGTGATGTCAATGTTTTCTGGTAACTCATCAGTTGTTTCAGACTTCAATTTTATATTGACTGCCTTTTTGACTTGCTCCTCATTTGGTTTTCTGGGAGAATAACCTTCCCAGATCGGAGGCGGACACTTGTTATAATTTGCACTTTGTTTCTTACCAGTATCATTCTCTTCCGTCTTCTTTTCTTGAAAAGCTTCTAAACCTGCAACAGTTGGATAAATTCTGTTAATCAAATAATCAGAACTAGAATAACTTTGCAGTAATCGTCTGATTCTTTCATTCTCTATCTTTTCAGTTTCCAACTCTTGCTTCAACTTTGCACATTCTTCAATGTAGTAATTGATGGCTTTCTGTTTTGACATCATCACCGCATTCATCATTGTTAATGCATCTTCTCTTTCAGAATTTGTCTTCTGAAGACCATTCACTGTTCTGTTCTAAACGTCATACGATTCTTTCACATAATTGATATCGAACAATAACTTTTCCTTCATCTTATCTTGCTCACTTAATTTCTCATCTTTTTCTTCACATTGTTTGCAAGATTCTGAACACTTCAAACATGGCTTAATGACTTCAACAATCTTTTCAACTTCAATTATCTTTTCTACTTCAATCACTTTCTCAGCTTCAAACACCTTCTCAGCGACTTTAACATCTTTACTTTGTTCAGACTTCTCTATTTGAGCAAAACTTTCACATTTCATCTTCTTCTGTTCTTTTGCTGCTCGTCTCTCCCTCAGCTTTTCCAATCTATCTGCAAAATAAAATTGAAAACTTTCAGGAGATAACATAGATTTTCCAATGTTTATTTGTGTCTCTTCTTCATCATCACTACTGTCAGATGATGATTGATCAAACACTTGGGTCTTTTCTAAACTATCGTCTGAAGAAACAAACTCTTCATCTTGACTTTTCTCATCACTGGCAAACACTTTCATCCATCCCGTCATCAAATCTGGCTCTTGAACTATTTGTGCAATGAGAGCTACTACTTTTGAATCAGGTGGTATGTATTTGTCCCAACTAAAACCCTCTGCCACTTTGTCATCATCTTGATCAATTATACCAAAATAAGCTTTCTTGTTTGACTCTTCAATCGCCTTTTTAGCATGTGCAGTTTGTGGTTCTTGTTGTTGATACGGTTGATGAGCAACTTATTGATATATAGCTTTCCGATAATAATCATTGTTTCCAAACGGATTCTGTGCTCCACTTGCTTCTCGATTTTTACGTTCCCTCTTGAAATGTCCTTTCTCCCTGCATCGAAAACAAGTAACTTTAGATTTATCAAAACCCAAATTAGAAACATTAGCATCCCTGAAATCATCTCTTCCTGTAATCATCTTAAATTTTTCAGCTCTCCTCAAAACACTAGCTAAACACCATTTAATGTCCATGAGCTCCATCTCCTCAGCATCGATCTGATTGTAATCCTCTTTTGTCAGCATAGGATTTCCGATCCTTCCAGCAACCAATCCTTCATATGATTCTAACACAGTAGCAAGTAATGACATGTGCCCTTTAGCAACCTCTTCAAAGAAATTTTGACCATTCTGAAGATGCAACGCGATGTTGCAATGTAAAACATGACCATTCCCGCTATTTGAGCTTTGGAACTGATGACTTGAGGTTGACTTTGGACTAACACTTGGATATGAAGAAAATCCACTGCTACTATTTGGCCTTTGATTGACTGATCCAGAAGAATTTTCAACACTGAAAGCAGTTTGAACTTTCGGACTTGCTTCAACATCCTGAACACTACCTTTATAATACATTTTGACATATTGTTGACTACTTGGATTATTCATCCTTGCAATCTTTTGCTATTCAAGATCTTGACCTTAAATCTTTTCAATAAACTGTGAAATTGTCAGTTTGTCATATTCTCCTGTGTTCTTCAAGATCATCAGATAGGTACCCCATTCTTTCTGAGGTAAAGCATCAGCTAATTTATCAAACCATTCTTCTTGATCTTTGACAATTTCTAACAGAGACATAGATCTCACTAAGTGACAATATCTTTCAATCAGCTTCTTTGAAGATTCACCCGGTAAACTTGTAAACAAGTCAAATTCTTTCTTTAGCAAAGATTTCTTACTTCTGATCATCTTCTCACTTCCCTCAAACTTGATTTGAAGTGCTTCCCAAATCGAACGTGAAGTATTGTCATGTTGAAGTAAAATGAATATGTCTTCTTTCACAGCTTGCTGTAGCAGACTGATCATCATCTTTTCTGCTTTATACATGTGTAACACCCCGAAAATGGGTTTGGTAATTAACCCACGTTAAAACTAAAAGACGGGTAAAATACCGTTAGTAGTAAAAGTAACCCGGTGAATATTAGGATTTTAAATAAATAAACCTAATATTAAATAAAAGTAGAATAAAGGCTTTTGAGGAAATAAAGTTTATAGAAGGCCCGACCTAACGGGACTTAAAATAAACTTAGTCATAAATATTCCTGAACCCGCTAAGTTAACTAGGAATATTAAACCTAGTTAATAAGTGGGAATATTGTTAAAAATAAGTAGGTTGTGGCCTACTTAATAACGAACCAAACACGAGGGGTTAAAGTGGGATAACTAGAAAAGTTATTTAATTAAACAAAACACAAACACACACACAAGTGTGTGTTCTGGATCGACATCAGGGAGCTCCCCATGGAGCCAAACCCTAACAAGCACAAATCAATGAAATTGGAAGGGCAAATCGAACCCAAATCAAAATTCAAGCACATATTCGTGATCACCAAGTCAAGGGGATCCTAAGGTATGTCAAATTTCTAACATTCATGAAGTTGTAAAAAGTTGATAATCATCCTAATCGTGAATTAGGCATGGATTAGAGAAGATATGACTAGATTAATGATGTATACTTGCTTAGGAACGAAACCCTAAGTGAAAATCATACTTAACATGCTATTAATTGAAGGAGTTGATGAATTAACACACTTAGACAAGTGGGTTTTAATGTTATGATGATTTTGAATGATATAACTATGCTTAGAATCAACATGCATGAAAACAAATAGAAGGTGTTCGATTTAACCATGAATTTGGGTACTTGTTCATATATGGTTGAAGTGGGTTTTGTTAGATATGGTGAAATTATGAAGAACTTGAAGTAATATCACTTGTATGTGATTAACAAGTAAACTAGGAAGTGGGTCTTGATATAATAGTAAAGATGATGATAAGTTATGTTTAAAATCATCATATTTGATAATAGAAACAAGGCACTCAAACAAATTAAATGATTTGGGAACTTGTTCATACATGATTGAAATGAGTTTTGAATGTTATGATGAAATTTGGTAGCCATGTTCATGTAACTAAGTGTATAAGATCATGTTAGCTACTAATTGATAGATAGAACTTGAATGTGCATTTATATGCTAAGGGGCGTTTGACTTTTAGTAGTCAAACCAACCCTTAGTAAGATCGAATGATAAATTGATAGAAAAATGCGTAAGATGGAATAGTTATGATTAACAATGACTAAATTACCCATCTTATGAAATATGATGATAGTTTGACGCGTAACAAGCTAGGTGAAGCTTGAGTGGAAAGCGGGTCGAACGAATCAAGAATGAAAAGGAAAGCGCAACTCGGATGAAAGGTAAGTGAAACTTACACACTTTGTAGAATACTTGTTTACTTTACAAGTAATAAATGCGATAACGATAATAATGAAAATATGGCTTCCGACGCGATTGGTACGAGTCGGAACATATAAAGATGATAAAAACCACGGTTTATGGTAAAAATGATAAATCGGTAAATCGGTCATGTAATGACTAAGAGATTATGAGTTTTGATAAGATTACCGCGTAGTGTAATCTAATATTGAGAAAAAGGGTAAAAATGGAAATTTAGTTAAGTGTCGACTAATGTAAATTGACAATAAAAGGGCACCCATGGCGTAAGCCGAACGGGTCAAATTTGTAAGAAATGAGTTAAAGAGAAAAGGAGGGGTCAAGTGGTAACATCCGACATAGGCCGGATGTGTAAATTTGAAATTTGAAAACCTCGTTTTACTACATATGTAAATGTTTGGTCATATGAGCCAAACGGGTCAAATGGTGATGATAACACCATTTGACAATAATGACTAATCTTGGTTGTCAAGTCATATGTAAACAGGAACGAGTAGCAATTCTGGGATAATCGCGACGCTATAGAATATTGGTTAATAAATGCGAGGTATAACGGGTCTATACGTTGATCCAAGCCAGGTACGCACAAATAAGTTGTAGTAAGAAGTGCGATTTGGTCAAATATTAGTGGAAGTCCTTATTGTAAAAATGAAGGATTAAATGTGACCAAAACGCCCTTGTTAGCTAATTCGAACAAACAACCTTTACAACCTTTAAAGGTTGTTTGGAAACAAGTTTTATGATTAAGCAAATACTTAGAATAAGTATAGAAACTGAAAGATGTATTATAATAGTCAAATGGCACTTTTTGAGTTTTGCCGTAAAATAATGATTCGAGAGGTAAAATTTGGTTTATATAGATCGCCACATTAAGCCCACCATAAATACAGTTGTGGTGGGAGATTATAGTATAAGAAATGTGGTGATGAAGTGCTAGAAGAAATCGAAAGCGATTTGAGGCTCGAAAGCGCTCAAATACCCTTAACGGGTCAAAAATAGAAGTATTAGCGAAACGGGTTAAGAATGTGTAATAATCCGTGATTTGAATCTTATACAATAGGAAATAATCATAATAATACGTTTACAAAAGAAGCAAGGGCTACAAACAAGTTTGTTAGATGAAATCACGAACGGGTTAAAAGATGGTAAAAAGGGTAATAAGCCGAAGAGTTAAACTCTGAAATTTTATTATGAAAGTTGTTGGATCTTAACTCCATTAGATGGAGAATTAAATTACGGATGCGTAGGAAAAAGAATCGGGTAAAACGGATCAATAACGAAGAAGTTATGGCCGTTTCCGTGAAATCAGGTCGTGCAGGATTTGCACAGCAACAGCAAACGAACTTCTGTCAAAAACAAGCACTCGCGTAGCGCGAGCACCCGTAGCGCTACGCGAGCCCCTAAACTCCGAAAATTCTTGAATTTTATCAATTTTAACCCCTGTACTTGTTTGGACTTGATATTTGACTATCGAAACTAACTTTTAAGTTGGTTTTGATCCTAGGTGAATGTCAAGAGTGCACGGATGAAGATCAAGCAGCTACGAAGAACCGAACACACGAGATTAAAGCTTCCGCACAACATTACGTCATAACTTTTAAATGGCGAACTTATCTAAATTTTGTTTAAAACTTTTAAGTTGTAAAAGTTTTAATTTACTCGTATTTTTCTAAGGATACTTAATGATAAATTCATGTTTGTTTTCGTTAATTGCACGAAAACCCTTAGATTAATAACATGGGTGTTACAACATGTCTCGTTCTTTATCCGTCAATTCAGAAATTGCTTTTATAACTCCCAAATCTGTATGAGGCTTAACATACTTTTTCTCAATACATTCCCAAGACCTCAAATGATTTGCTTGAACCCAGTTTTCAAACCGATCTTTCCAACCATAATACTCCTCAATACCCATTAGTTTCGGGGGTTTTTGCAAAGTTGCAGTCTCATTTTCCATGTTCATGCTTTGAGCAATGGCAGTAGGAGTAGTCGGGGCAGTAGCAAACGCGTTATAGAATTCTTCTTCCATGATTCAGTAACAAGTTTCCCAAAATCAGACACTTTCAAGCGAAATCAACACTTTCAAACGAAATCCCTCAAGCGAAATGCACAACTGGTGCGAAATGACCTGCAAAATGACTTCAAATGAAATGATTCACACGAAATCAGAAATTTCACACGAAATGAATGGTTTCGTGTGAAATGACCAGGTGAAACAATGATTTCGTACGAAATCAACTCAAATTCAAACGAAAAGGTGGTTTCGCGTGAAATAGACTGATTTTCACACGAAATGAAATCACTTTGGTACGAAATAGCTCACACGAAATGATGATTTCGTGTGGAATCAATCAACTTTCAAACGAAATGCTGATTTCGTGTGAAATGAAGGCTCTATATCGTGCGAAATGCTGCTGATGTCATCATCTCGGTCATATTTTTGTCAAATTGATCAGGTTTTAGTTCGAATTTTGGTCCAATTCTTTCAATCCATTTTTACCCTCAAATTTTGTTTAAGTTTGAAAAGAAGGTGTAGAAGTCAGAAAATAGATGAAATCAAGCTAAATTCAGTAAGAACTCCTCCTCCTGAGCTCTGATACCACTTGTCGGATCGTTTTCACGACTGAAACGAGTCGTTCAGAGGTATTCTTCTCAATACGAGAGGCGGAAACTAACGTATTGAGTTCGATTCAGCTAGATATTCACTTTAATTGTCTTTCTGATTGATATAACAACGTTTTACAGCGAGTAGACACTTCAGCTCTGGAATCGGAAAAATTACAAACGAAATCACAAGACAGGTATTTATAGGCCAGGCTATTTCGCACGAAACAGTTGGTACGAAATCAATCTCACACGAAATAGTCATTTCGTGCGAAATGAACGATTGATTTCGTACGAAATAGATGTTTGCTATTTCTTGTGAAATAACTTCACACCCACATTTCTCGTTTTGCGTGCCCTGATCTATACAATCTAATACAAGACTCGATACAAGACGAAGTCGACAGACATATGCACCAACAAGTTTTGGCCCAGGCTGGTGCGTTTCCCTCTTCTCTCTTGCTGACACTGTTGGTACCCTTTTTGAAGTTTGAGAACTTCCTCTTGTTCTCACTTGATGATTCAACATGTGTCTCCTTTTTCTTTGGTTCAGAAATTGAAAACTTGTTCAACCGGATGGCTTCCTCTGTAAGTGCCACGCTGAGATCAATGGCTTCGGTAATTGTTGGAGGCTTGGACGTTGTTACCATACTCATGATCTGGGGTGCCAATCCCCAGATGAAACGCTCAATGCGTTTAAATTTAGGATCAACCATATACGGCACAACGCGTGACAAGTCATGGAATCTTTGGACATATTCAGCAATTTTTGGCCCATCCATTTTGAGATTCCAAAATTCAGTTTCCAGCTTCTGTATTTCGGCTCGTGAACAATATTTCTTCCTCATGGTCCTTCAGTTCAGCCCATATCAGTGCATACGCCGCCGCCTCTCCTAGGGTTTGCACTTGCAGGTTCCACCAGGATAAAGCACCATCAAGAAAGAGTCCCGAGACGTAAGTAACTTGGTTTTCAGGAGCACACTTGCTCATCCTTATTACCGAATCCGTCTTTTCCGTCCATCTGACGAATGCAACAGCACCCCCAATGCCGTCGTAATTTAAGGGCTTACAATCCAGAAATTGTTTGTAGGTACAGCCTGTACAGGCAATAACATTTACAGAAAGCATTAGCGGATGTGCAAGGAATATCCGAATGTAATGTAGTGTGTCTCAATCGACTTGAATATTACCATTGGGTGGGTTGTTGTTGTTGTTTGAGGTATTCCTGTTTGTTTCGGCGCGCGAGGCCTCATAATCTGCTATTGATTTTGAAATACGTTCCTGTAATTCTGCCTCAGTAGTAGGCAAACGTGTGTCTCGTCGTGGAGGCATCTTCTAAAAGAATATCATATTGGTCAGGTCATAGTAAGTATAGTAAGTAAGTAATATGCGTATGTAATAACATCCATCAACACAATAACACATAACATCCCATGTCATAACACAAATCAAATAATCCAACAACGCATGTAATGAGAATGCTGCGATTGAGCTATCATATAACAAGACCACCAATATGGTTTACAAGTTTTACAAATGTAACATACATCAAAAGAGACTAAGGGTTACATCACCCTTGTCTGAATCGTCTAACAATATACAACAACCAAAAGGCAAATGTCAAAAGCCATAAGTCATCATGTGGTCTTCAAAATGCTACGCAATCAGGCTCAATCGCTGTATTCTCATCAAAAGCATGACATCTGCATCAAACCGAAAATTCTCAAGCTGATGGTGGGGGAGGAGGAGGTGGAGGAATGAAAATCAATCTGCGTAAACGCGCCAAATCCTCCTCAAGAGCATGGACAACACGCAGCAGGTAAGCAATCTGCTGGTCCGTGGTGAGGAAGCGGAGATCAGAATCAGGGTGCAGTCCGAGAGGAGTTGGTGGTGTCGCAAATGGAGACTGGCAATGACAAGGGGGAGGACGCGGGATCCTCTCCAGCTCCTGGACTCGTCGGCTCAACGCATCCTGCTGTAACTGCAGGGATAAAAGTATATCATCCGTCGTATACCCAACATGAAAAGGATGGTATGGATCTGACAAAGGCATGATGTTGGGATAAGACCACATAAATGGCTCGCCCGTGGGTGCTGAAGAAGAAAAAGCAGTGTGTGCAGCAGGTGCAAAAGGGGGTATAAATGGAAAGGCTGCTGTCATATGTGGTATGTGATCATGCTGCTGAGTAGAAGGTTCTTCCCCTGGACGGGGAGGAGGAATGTCCTGAAGAAAAGTGACGGGTAAATCCGTGCGGTGGACGTCTGACACGGGAGGGTGAAACTGTGGGACATCAAAGGGTGCAAAAACAGGTGCAGTAGGGGGAGTGACTGGTAGAACCAATGGAGGATAGTCATCATCATCCTCAATCCACCCGTTACATTTTCGTGAGAGCCCTAGTGATCATAGTCTAGACTCGAGAAAGAATCCTAGTTCGCTATGATCGAGGCTCTAATACCAAGCTGTCACACCCTGACTTTTGCGGAAGCGTGGTTATTTGGTGTGACTTCTTAATACCATAGCAACAATCATAACAATGTTATATAATAAAATACGAGATGTTCATCCATTAAAAGATTTTAGAAAATACCACAACAACATTGTCTAAAAACATCAACCCAAAATAAGTTACAAACCATGACTTGTTTAAAACGAGTTCATAAGATTCAACAAAAGACTTTCAATAATACGAGGTTTAGAGACATGTAACCCGTCCAGGAAGAGGTTACACCTCCCAACCCTACAACCCTGGATGACATCTTTATTTAGTACGCAGCTTGACTAACACGCATCACTTGCCAGATCCGATTAATTCCCTGAAATACATGTAGTTTGAAAAATCAACAAAAGTTGAGCGAGTTCATGTGTATGTGAGTATGTATAAACCTTTGTAAACAATGTATGTATGAATGTCCCGGTATGATTGCAAACAAGGAAAAGATCACCAATGGTTTGCAAGGCCACTAATATGTGTGACGGTGTAGGAAGACTCAAACCTAGCAAAGTTGTACCGGGCTCCTGGCTGGAAGACATAGTTCACCTCTATGGGCCGCCCCGGCCTCATGGGTGTGGGCTCGCTACACCCAAATAGATCTATCACTCATGCCCCTCGGTCCTGATACGAGGATTAATGGTCCCAAGTATCCGCCTACCCTACCACATGATCTATGGTTCTTTCCTAGGCTAATCATACCAATAGTATTGTAAGTATCCCTTTGTAACATGTATTTCACCCCCGAAGTAAGTAAACAAAACAGTTTAAGAAAAAGGGGGACATGAACTCACAGTAGTGCGTCTTCTGTACCGTAACTCAAACTCTGTCAGCTACATGACAACCTACAACGTACTAATGTCTATTAGACGAACGGGCCGTGCCTTGGCTTAGAGTTTAACGTTTTGAGTTGCGTTCTTATGTTATTCCAAGTTGTAATTATTTGTCAAAAATAATTCGTATTTCAACTTAAATTATATGTAGTGTTGGAATACTTGTTCATTCAATATTTTTGTATTAATACTTCGAAAGTATTTAACTCCGTATTTCTTTCCCAAGTATGGGGTATTTATACATGTATAGTCGTATTTGAAATAATATATTTTTAAGTCCCACTTAGAAAATATACATAATTTATTTGCCAAAAATAATGTATTCCAAAATATATATATCTTTCCCAAAAATAATATATTTTCACTTCTTGTATCAAAACAATATTTACCAAAAAAATATATTTGCAAAAGTATGTTCCGGAATATTTCATAGGTTACATTTTAACGTTTGGTTCCACAATAACAAGTGTGTAACTTAATTATTTATTCCTTGTAATTTTTGGTATTATGTTGGAGTTGTAATTTCATGGTCTCTTGTTAAGATATATTAATTTACCCTAAAATAATATAACTACTCCACAATCAAACAAATATTCACACAAGTGTCTTAATACAAAATATATATTCTAAATATATATTTACCCATTTTTACTTACGACAACCATCCTCCAATACTTTGTATTTTGTTATAAAAATTTATGGCAAAGTTTATTGTGGAAGATCAAAGTTAAAAATACACTTGTAATTCCCAACACTTAGGAAAGCATTCAGGACCATTTAGTCAATGTTCTGCATATTACTATCATTTTAAAATGCTGAATTTTGTTGAAAAATGCAGAATTCTGCACTTAAAGTGAGTTTTAGGCACTTCCCGGCACTTTATCTATCACCTAGTGATACATTCTTATGGTCCTCACTTCCCTACACACCATACTAGTGTAGTACCTTGTCCCTGGCCCATACTGGATCTCAAAACACCGTCTGTCTATGTACTGGCACTGTCAGTATATTTCTGAGTTATCCGCTCACTGTGCTAACTGTGCTTTGTGCATCAAGTATGTCACTAAAGTTTGCATGTGATAAATGGTGTGACAGTATGAAATGTGATGCACGTGTATGTATGATGCAGAAATCATAAAGCAGTTTAAGTCAACAGTTGTAATCAAGCACAGTCATTAAGCACATATTTAATATTAATTAATTGTACGGATACCTGTAATTATGAGGGTTGTCACAACCACCACTACAATACCATCATCCACCACCATCAACCATCTTCCATCATTTAGAGTGTGTGTATTGGTCTCGGGATCCAAGATCGATAATAAGAGTCTTTGTCAAACAATGGCCATGCTTGGCTAAACTCTTACATCACTTGGTGAAGACAAATCTTTTATGTATTTCTTTTATGATTTCCAATCTTTGGAAAATTTTTAATTGGGTATGTATTAATGACTTTAATAACTAGTTTTTTTTATATTGAAGGCAAATTTATCTAATCATTCTTCATATGTTGTTGATTCACATATTTGTGTCTTTACGATCTATATAAAGCGCGTTAATTGCCTGGAAGGGGGTTAGAAGGGTGGTTGGGTAAATTTATGTCTCGTTCAGTGTATAGATCCTGCGAGAACCTGGTTCAAGCTTAGTAACACTTCACGAGTAGGGCGGGCTCTACCCCCCATACGGGAGAAGTGCCAAACGCTCGAATCATTTATCTATAAACTACTATTAAAACTTTAAACCAACTCTGCGAGGACTGTATCCCTACTGACTCAGACCAAAGGGTTGAGGGTGATCGTTGCCTGGAAGGGGGCCCACCACTTTTGCATTAATAACTTACTTAATTATCTTTCAATAATCCGACCTAGTTGGACTGTATCCTTGCTGACTCAGACCACTAGGTTGAGGGTAACGTCTCCTTCACAAGAGGGGCCTACTACTATAACTAAGATAATCTCTTAAAATGCCCAAAGTGCGGAAATCATCAAAAGGATACATGAAAGATGAGTCGGAACCAAGTGATTCCTTCTTGTCTATCTGTTTTTCCTTTATTTTATTTTATGTTTTTATTTTATCTTTTTATAGTTTTAAAATCTTTTCTTCAAAGTTTGGTTCGATTAGACGTTGACGATAAGCCGGTATTAAAAGCTCTTGTGTCATTGGACGACCTCGGTATCTTGCTATCACTATACTACGTCCGCGATGGGTGCACTTGCCCTAACATGTGTATAGAGTGATAGTAGAATATCGTGTTTTATAAATTTAAAACTTGAATTGACGAGTAAAAAGAGCTAAAAATATACTAAATATATATATATACACACCCGCACACGTCAAGTTTTTGGCGCCGTTGCCGGGGACACAAGAATTTTAAGAAAGATAAAAATTAACGGCCTAATCTTTTTTATCTTTTCTTTTTAGGTTTTTCTTCTTTTCCTTTAAATTTTCCATCTTCTGCAGAATTGACACAGGACCGTGCTATTCTAACACGGGGCCGTGTCAACTCTCTAGTATCATGAAATCTATTTTCTGCCAGAAACAGACTGCAGCACGGGGTCGTGTAACCCTAACATGGGGCCGTGTCAAACTAACAGTTTGTAGGAAAATAGTGACCGCCTGATCCCGACGGTTAAAAACTTTCTGGAAAAATATGGATTTCTTTGATTATTTTTACCCCCGCCACTCTTACGGTGCATGGTGCGATTATTGTGGGGAGGAGCATGAAGAATCAGATTGTGGCGTTCTAAACTTCACTCCCCACTATTTAGCCCCATCGTTTTTCTGTGATGAACACCATAAGATGGACGGGAGTAAAAATGATAATGAAGTCCATCCACCTGAACTCCATAAACCCTCACACCTAGACGACTTAGAAGACATAAGTCAAATAGAAGAGAGGATTCTCCTAAAAATCAAAGAAATAGAATTCTTGATGAAGGCGCTATGTTCATCAAGGATCCCATCCGAAGGAGAATCGATGGAAGAAAAATCAGGAACAAACAACAACACCGAGGTCAACCAACCCTCTACTGTAGACGCTTGAGAAGATGAGAGCGATAGTCGTCCCTGTTTCGATTTCGCGATGACGGTCCCCGTTACAGAGTGTGAATTTCACATCGTCGGTTTGGACATGAGCGAATCGACTCATACCTTCTTTAACAAGAGTCCGGATAAGGTAAATAATGGATGGTCCCGTTTTCCGATTTTTAAAGAAGTCTTCTACCTTTCCGATAACCTCTTGCGTTTTCGTACCTCTCACCGGAGTCTGAGATATATCCGGCAATACGGTGTTGTTCCAATCTGTAAGGAACCACCTTATATGGTGTGGACTATTATCCCCACTATCACCCCTCACCAACTAAAATCCCCTGATTAATTGAAAAAGAGTCATGGTTGCCATGGATTGAGAACCACCATGGTTTGAGAAGGGAAGCAGTGTACAACGAGAACCATGTCCCGCATGGCAATCATCCAATCCACCACCCCCATACCCTATAGCCTAACTTGCTAGCCAAGACATTTCCATACTAATTAAAACACAATTAGAAACCTAATCAGTTTAACCAACTTGTCAAATTTGATTCCACAAATTAACCATAACTTGTTTAAACCCATTTAATTACTGGGTTGAGCTCCTCGCTCGAGCCAATAAACAACTAAGTCCAGTGGCGGAGCTTGATTAAAAGGTTTTTTTTTTTTTGGGGGGGGGGGGGGGGGGGGGCGGAAAGTCATGAGACCCAATTTATATATTGTATAAATATTTAGGCAAAATAATCTGGGGACGATCCTTTATAATTTTAAAATTTTCAGATGAAAATCAGAAATTTTACACTTTTAACCGAAACATTCGGAGGACGTGTGCACCCCATGTATCCACTAAGCTCCTCCCCTGACTAAGTCAACAACTTTCACATATCAGATTTATAAATAAAATATGATTATGGGGGTGCCGATTTAAATCGTCAAGCATGAGATGATTAGGAAAGCTACCATGTCAACCCAACGACTTTAAGTGACTTAATATTATAATTTTTACCAAAAAAAGGCAACTTTCATGTCATCATCTTTTTATAAGTAATCTTCAATGTACCTAAAAGTGTCCGGTGAATATTTGACATGATGATAAATTATCATACTAGTATTAAGTCTTTCGCATTACGATGGTGTAGCACCATTGTCACACTACTGTCCGTGAGTCAACAATCACCAACACCGGAAATGCTCGTAAGAACAATATAAACAAAAAGCGGAAAAATAACACTAAACAAAAAGTGGAAGTAAAATCATCGAACCACACACGCCTGTTGCGGCGTGCTAATGCGAATAAATTAGACCGAAACATAAAACATATAAAATAATAACTAAGTCAATCTAGGACCCGCGTGTTGCGACGAATCTGTCAAACGGGGAAAATAGACCCGTTGCGACGGACTTGTCAAACGGAAAAAATAGACGTAAAAACGTTGAACCCCACACTCTAGTTGTAGTTTGTTTACTCGTAAAATTTAGAACGAAACGTAAAAAAAAAAAAAAAAAAAAAAACTTGCAAAAGATTAAAAGTTCGGAGGAGCAAAGTTGAAAATAAAAATAGTGTTATTCATAAATATAGAAGAGAGGATAAAAAAAGAAACCTAAAAGATCCATCAAAGTAATGGTGAAATTACGGTCATTTTGACATTGTCTTCAATGATCGTCTTCTTTCGCCAACGGTCATCATAGGAAGATCAATATTGGCATTCATCCCTCTTTGTTACTTTTGACCATATTTGATTTTAATATTTGGCTACAACCATCTCCCACATTCTTGGAACAAACAAAAATTTCCCTCTTTGTTTTAACAACATTTGATCTTAAAATTCCATACATCAATACGAAAAATGGGTGCATGTTGTTCGTGCCAAATGGGTACAAGACTCCGAGGGGGCTTATCTGGTGACCATTGTATCGGGCATAATGATAACAAGGAGGCCGAGGATGATGGCCAAGTGATAGCCATTGGTGCTTATGGGGCTCGTATAAGGTTACGTGGGTCTACCAAATTTGTATCCATGTTCTCGCGAAAAGGTCGAAAGGGGACGAATCAAGACGCCATGACCGTTTGGGAAGTAAGAACATTGTAAAGTTAGGTTTTGTAAAAGATTTTATCACAAAAACTTTTGAATTATTAATGTTTTCAGAAATTTGGTATATGTTCTTTTTTATAGGACTTTGGTGGCAATAGGGGAGTGGTCTATTGCGGTGTATTTGATGGACATGGTCCATCAGGTCACAAGGTTTCACGTTACGTACGTGATACCTTGCCATCAAAACTCTCGTGGTTGTTAAGAGGGTCACATATTCGTGGCAGAACTTGTGCGAATCGTGTTTATGGTTTTGGCGATGAGGTAATCAACGTCAACGATAGTAAAGATCCAGTTTTGTATTCATGGAAAACAAGTATCGCAAGATCATTTAAAGAAATGGATGACCGTCTAGAAGCACATAGGAGTATAGATAGTTATTGTAGCGGCTCAACATGTGTATCCGTACTTAAACACGTATGTATCACAACAAATATATATACACAATTGCTATTACACAAAGGACCATTTACCCCAACGAAAAGTGTGATTAAAGACCTTTTTTTGACAGTTTTAGTTAAAATAAAAAAGACAAATGGTTTGTTTTAAAAATGTTAAAAACATGAGCGAGTTTCATCATGCATCGATATCTTTTGAATGTGTGAGTTTTTATATAAAAAAAAATGATGTATATTTGGCTGAGTTGTTGTAAGTTATTTAATATATTGACTTAGTTGTCGGAATTTACAGGGCGAAAATTTAATAATCGCAAATGTTGGAGATTCTCGAGCACTTCTTTGCACCAGACATGGTAATCAACTGCACCCGATCCAGCTCACAGTCGACTTGAAACCACACACTCAAGGTAAATTTGTGTGTTATTTGTTTGTAAGGGTTACTTGCAAGATAACAATTATGGTATATAGGTGAATATGAAAGAATAAAGAGATGTGGTGGGAGAGTAGGGGCAATGGGACACGAACCGAGCATATATCGGGTATGGATGCCAGATCAAGATTGCCCTGGACTTGCAATGTCACGGGCTTTCGGGGATTTTTGTTTGAAAGACTATGGACTTATATCCGTACCGAATGTATATTATCATAAACTTACAGAACAAGATGAATTTGTGGTCTTAGCAACTGATGGAGTAAGATTTGTTAGTTAATTTAAGTTTTAGAGATGGAAGATGCTTTTAAAACATTAATGTTTTGAAGTTTGTTTTTGCTTGATTTAGGTGTGGGATGTGCTTAAAAATGAGGAGGTGGTAAAGATTGTTTGGTCAGTGAACAAGAGAGCAATGGCAGCAAGATTTGTTGTTGATTATGCAGTGAGAGCCTGGAGACACAAGTACCCAGCTTCGAAAATCGATGATTGCACGGTTGTTGTATTATTTTTCAAGAAACGACTGTGTCTAGCCAACTCGGCCCCGGAAGAGATCAATTTAGGTTCAAATCAGGACTTGCTTTAAACAAATTTGGTCTTGTGTTTGTATTAATATGAAAAACCAATTTGTGTAGCTACGTTAACGGTCCCATATTCTCATCCCTTTGAAACTACACGCTAAAGATCTTTTTCGGTCATAAATCCAATTTGAAAGGGGATCAGTAAACAATAACCTAGTTGTATAACTAATATAAACAAACGATAATTGATAGTCTGAGAAGAGCAAAGGTTCATTCAATAATTCTCATACAGTAACTTGAAAATAACACGATTAAATTACTTTTATTGATGGTTAGCCTTCACTTGTTCATAGAGCAATAGCTGAAAAGAAGCACCTTCGATATGCATCATTGGTGTTTGTCATTTCCCAGCCCCGGCTTTCCTTATAGCACTCAACCTATCATTACCAAAAATAGTTATGACTCAAGTGTCTAAAATACCCTTCAACTGTGTAGAGAAACATATAACGATTCGAAACAGAGATCAAGTTGAGAACTAAAATCAGTATTGGATGTGGCAATTTAATTTGGTAAGGTGGGTTGATGATCGGTCAAGCAATATTTAGTAAATTTAAAACAGGTCGTGCTGATTTTTGTTCACCACAAACTTTATATAAACCACCATTGAGTATTGATAATTGATTTAAATATGTTTACGGAAACAACACATTTGGAATAATTATCTAACATTTCAAATTACTAAGCTTGAGTCCACTTACGGTGTCATTAATTTCATCACCACTTTTGAGCCCACCAATGATGTAGATAGAATCGTTAGCCGCAGCTGCAGCCGAAAATCCCCGAGCATGGTTCATGGGCTCCCCAAACACCCATGATCCACGTCTTGGATCATAGATTTCTACGGTTGAAACCATTGTCTTACCATCATAACCTCCTAAAACGTATCTGCAAATTAACAACTTTTTCAGCCTTAAAGTACAAGTTATAGTATAGTATATTTACTACATCTTGTTCAACTATTAGGCTTACAGTTTTTCATTCAAAACAACCATTGACGGACATCCCCTCATTGTGCTCATGCTCTCAATTTTCTTCCAAGAACATTCTCTTGGATCAAATCTTTCAGCTGTCCTGTGACAATAACAAATTTCCGTTTCAGCATCAAGTTGACCCAAAGCAATATATTATATTTCAACTTTTTCTATGAATAATTAGTGCCTCCTACAACGTTTAACATCAAGTATAATATAAGGTCAATGATCAAATACCGCAAGTAGGATGTCCCGTCATAGCCTCCAACAGCATAAATCGCCCCATTAAGCTCAGCTGCAGCAAGAGCAAAGCGCTGCAACAACATACATTTCACACAAACCAGAAACGATTTAAATATCTTCATTTAACACGGTACGTGAAGGCTATTTAAGCATATTGTCAAGCCAAATATTCTATCTTTTAATAGGTCATTTAACCTTTTCAAGCATGGAGCGTGATGGAATCCAAGCTCCTACATCAAAATCCAACATCTCTACTGTTGAATAGCAATCTACTCCATTCCCACCACCAAGTGCATAGATATTATCATTTAGAGTGGCCCCCGCAAGACTCCCGTTTTTTCTGTTTAGAGGAGGGCAAGTTGTCCATTGATCATCTACTGGATTATAAGATTCAACTTCACAGGAGGAAAAAAACAGATGTTAGTTAAGACGGTGTCTGTAAAGTAATTATGTGATCATCTACTGGATCATAAATATCAAATGACTACCTGTATCCAACCATTGACCACAGGTCCCACCACCAAACACGAAAAGCTCACCATCTAACTTTGAAACGGCTGCATAACATCTTTCGGTATACATGGGACTAAGGGATTTAGTTAGACCATGTGACGGGGAGTAACAATCCAATGATGGCAACCATGATGTACCATCATATCCTCCCACCAAAAGTATCGAGTCATCAGCTAAACTATTTTCATTTAATTTTATGTCATTGTATACTTGTGGGCCTACACAAGTTTCTATCTCTGACGTTTTACACATGCCTTTTAGGTTCTTAATTTCAGCTTGGGCTTCAGCCTGAAAAAGTCAAAAGTTAGAAACCACTTAAATATTTAAAATAATAACATTATTTCGTTTTCTTTCAACAAATTAAAGATGGTTAAGATAATCAAACTACATGTGGCATTATAGGTGGGTTGGAAGGTTCGCTGTCCGGTCAAAATGGGTTAATGCACGTCGATTTGGGTTTGGTTGATCCAACCTTTTTTCGGTCAAATTTTAGACAATTTTTCAAAAAGAACTAATTCACTACATTTTTTAAACAAATTATATTATTACCGTCTATCGCTCTGTCTAGTTAGTCAGAGGGTGATTGGTTCGTTACATGCTATCGCTCATATTTAGACTCGAAAAAACCGGATACAGTTTGACCCGGCAACAAAACCCGATACACCGGGAAATGTAGCAACACATACAATGACACAAAGTATGCACTATAGTTTTATATAAACATAGGTCAAGAAGCATGGTCCAAAATAATCTTATTTAAAGATTGAAGAATTAACTTCAAAGACTCATTAACAACAGAAAACCATACCAAATTCTGCACCAAAAAAGTGATCTTCTTTTCCAAATGATTAATCGTCTCCTTCTGCGTCGCTTTAAATGCCTTACACTCTTCAACTTTTTCAATCAGCTAATACACGCAAAAAAATAAGAACAAAACAATTTGTATGTTAATACAAAGAACAAGGAAAATGCCCAAAATGAAAGGTGGCAATAAGGGACAGAAAGGATGAGTAAGGAGTGAGAACCGGTTGTTATTTAGTACAGGTTGAAACGGGTCAGGGTTAGGATGACCAGAAATCACTTTTTGTCCATTTTTTAAAATAGTAATAATGGGTTAAAACTTCTAATTTTGATCATATACAAAATAATAATTATATTCTGAGTAAAGACATTAACAAATTCCTTTAAGCTACTTTTTTATTTGACTTGTTTGAGAAAAAAACTCACTCATAGGTTCCAAATTACCACCTCTACATAACACAAAACACTCATATATTTATAAGTTTATATAACCTTAGCTATGATGGGATTCATTTGTGGACTCTTCTTCTCCACAGTGCTATTGTTGACAACAATACCAGATGGGCTCGGGGCCAAGAGCTTACGCTTTAGTGCCAATTCTTTAAGCTTCATGCAAATAACATCCTTCTCGGTAATAGCTTCCACCGATGGAAAGAAAGTTGTCCCATTTGTTGTATTATGTGGAGTACATGTCGTACTTGGACGAGACAACGCTTGAGATGCCAATAATTTCAATATACAGTCTGTTTGGGTATGGTCTAACTCAAACCAAAACTGATTCAAAGTATGATAGTTGTCAATAATTAAGGGCATAAATTGATTCTCCGTTAACGCTTTACATTGCAGCTTCACTCGTATATGAACCTATTTTAAGAAATCAAGATTCTCAAAGATATAAGTTGTCACATAAGAGCCACAAATGTAAGAGTGTGTTTGGATATAAGTTTTGAAAGTTATTATATAATATTAATTAAATAAACACAAGATAATCAACTGGGTTGTGAAATTAGTGTTTGGATCTTTATCTGTTGTTCGAAGTTGTAAAAGCCAGATATAACAAGTAAACAGGAAACTTTGTGAAATGAGAGTGCAAGTTTCTCAAATTAGGTTACAATGAGTATACAAGTAATTCTGTGATATATGTACATAATCAACTTTGTTGCAGCTGATATGAAACTTATTTCTACACTAGAAACAATGACAATCAAAATTAAACTTGTGGTGTACCTGAGCAGGGTATGGTGTTTTTTGAGAACCTTCACAAGTCCAAGCACACGGGTCAATGTTCATTTGACCCGAGCTTATAGCTTCAAAGATCCCAAGTAGTGTTCTATCTGTATAGTTGAAAAGAAATACAGGTAGACCGGGTTCGATTTTTTTCACATACACAAAGTGGGAACTTGGTAAACCTGCCACAATGTGGTAACTTATATTACTTATTTACACAAGAAAAAAAACGTAATTCGAATTCGAATCCAAATACTGACCGAAGAGTTTCTTGCAAAGGCATTCGTCGATTGTTGTTTTATTGGTACTGAAAATTACACCACCAAGTTGATTTTTCCTTAAACCTCTAGTAGTTGATGAACCATAAAAGCTACCCATCTTCAAAAAACACATTATTCATAAACAATAAAATCAACCAGGACTTTAAATGAGATTAAGAGATAACATGATCATGTACCAAATTTCAACATAAATAAATTAAACCCAGAGGCAGAGCAGTCAAACCCAACAACATTCATTAATCGATTAAAGTTTGCCATGAATGAAACCTTTTATGAACAGTTTTTCCCCTTTTTGAGTAACCAGAAACATAATAATCTAGAACACAATAATCATCAGCAACATCAAAATTTGTCTAATACATACACTTTATCAAACACACATGCGGAACACTCTAAATAAAACCCACAAAAATATTTTTTTACTTAAAACGGAAAGAGAAATCAAATTAGAAAATAAATACCTGAAATGAAACCCACTAACTTTTAGTAGATCAGAGCTTAACTACTGTTAACAAGGTAAGCGCTAAAACTTGTGCAAGAAGCTGATATATAAACACAACCAGATAACAATTGCCAAATATTCTAGAAAATTTTATATTTTCTCTACGTTTTATAATAACATTGTAACAGACTTTTGTTTCTTTACACGTGTCATGCCCACAACTTCCCAACTACACCTTATACCAGGGATACATAAATTAAAAAAAAAAACCACACCTGTGCAGTACTGGTACCGTATCATATTGGTATTGACCAGACATATAGTACGGTATTATGTAGTACATTATTGGTTCGTGACTTTTAATACCATTGTACCTTGACGGTACTAACCGAACATATATGATACGGTATTCGATTTTACATTTAGCTCAATATCAGTAATGGTATTATGTAGTACATTATTGGTTCGTGACTTTTAACACCATTGTACCTTAACGGTACTAACCGAACATATATGATATGGTATTTGGCTTTGAATTTAGCTCAATATCAGTAATGGTATTCGGTTTTGGTTTTAGCTAAATTTCGGTACGGTACCAGTACCGATCTCATACATCAATAATTTTATAAAATGATTTTGGCTTTTTTCATAACGACGAATACACCCCCTTACGTCTGTTTGTGGCATTCAAACACCCACCACTTTGATGAGGATAGACGCCTGATACTACTAGACCAAGAGACAATCGGCCAATGATTTTGACTTGTAAACTCTATTTGGCGATCCAAATGTCTTTTGTTGTGTTTCTATCCATTCTTGGATCTCATATAACATTTCTTCAAACCTTGACACAAGTCTGGTCTTTCTTCTCCTGGCCTCTTAACATACTTCGCATTAGGGGTGTGCATAGTTCGGTTTGGTTTTTAGATAAAACCGAAACTGAAATATCGGTTTTCGGTTTTTGAAAACCGTTCGGTTTCAGTTTTTTCGGTTTTTTTACCGGTTTGGTTCGGTTTTTTGGTTATTTTGGTTTTTGAAACAAAAGTATGTAAGATTCAAATATAAAAAGTATAATTTAAAATTTAAGAATCATTCTTATATGATACATATAAGTTATTATACTTAACCTTTTTTAACTAATAATGTTCACATAAACCTAACCTTCTAATCTATTTTTAATGATTCTTCAAAGTTTTTATTAAGACATTTTCTTTTATAATACTTTAAAGATTATTTAATTTTTATATTAAATTTTATTATTTGTTGTAGGCAATAAATAAATCATCTCAATTATAAATAAATATGTTAGTGTTTTTATTATAAATAATTAATATTCAAGGATAAAATTAATAATTTCTAATAGCATGGGTTGAACACTTAAACTACATAAAAATATATGTTTTTCGTTTCGGTTCGGTCTTTTTGGGTTATTGAAATTGGTTATTCGAAAACCGAACCGAAATTTTCGGTTATTAAAAATCCGAAAACCGAACCAGTTTAAATATCAGAGCCTGGTCACGTTAAACTTGATTTCACAATCAGTTTAACACACAAAGATCAGCTCTAAGTGATATCCAATTGGTTCGTAACTCAGAGTAGCAAAGTTTAGAATTAAAACAAAAGTTCTATCCATACTCTGTTTACAAAAGGATTGGCACAAAATGATTCCCATAACACTGGTTTCAGCAACAAGCCTCCAATGCTTGTCAGATTTGAATACAATATCTGGCAACATCGAGTCGCTTCTTTGCTAGCTTAAAAGAACATAGGATGTTGGAGGTCTGTAATGTTCGGACCACATACTCCAATGGTATCAAATACCGAAAATCCAAATGTGTGTGAGCCAAAGGAACCGGAAAACTATTCCGAGCTAGATCTTCAAATGTTTAAGTCAGATGCAAAAGCATTCAATAATATTGCAACTGCTCTCCAATGGTATCTATTACATGATAATAAAAAGTGTTATGGGTTATTATAAAATGAGAATTCAGGAAATAATGATAAACATCTTCAAAATTCCCAATCAACAGCTTGAGATTTTCAGTAATGTTAAGGAAGAATTCCTAACAGAAAAACTGACTAAAAAGTTAGATTCAAGTGTTGATGTTGAGGAAGCAACCAATCTAATACAAACACTTGTTTGTGAAAAGACTGATACAGGGGATGTTGTATCCCTGAATTTCACTGAAACTCAAAAAGTTAGCACAGTAAATGGGAAGGACAAAACCAATGCTGAAAAGGCTTTGGACTCATTTCTGAACTAACCCATGTACTGGTGTGCAGGAAAATATAACCTTTGTTTGCAATTTAAAGGTGCAAACAACAGTTAGACTCTACACATATCTATACTAAATAAATTTGAAAAACATTTTATCAAAAATATCAAATTCTTGTCAATAAAGAAACATTAAAATGTTTTCTTTAATTTCAAAATTCAAAATTCAAAATTTTGGGTATAACAACATAAAAAGGTGTTGTTTGTAAAACCCTCCATGCAAAACTCTGTTTAAAAAAGTCAAAACCCTGTTTCAGTAATATCAAAGTAATATCAAACTCTGTCTGACTAAAGACAAACTCTGTTTGCAAAGGTATCCTCTGATCCACCAAACCACTATGTTACAAAACCCAAACTTTGTTTGATCAAAAAGGTCAAAACAAAAGGTTCTCTTATCCATTGTTTGGCTAAAATGGTCACAAACTCAGTGTTTGACCAAAGTCGATTCACCTAACTTTTGTTTAAAGAAAACAGAGGTTGCTAAACCAATTCAGATGTTTCAAACCTTCAAAAGGTACTAAAACAAGAAAGTTCTAAGAAAAAGGCAATTCATTCAAAATGAATTGCCCATCAAATGAAACTTTTACACGCATGATGGCCAAAAGCCAAGAAAATGTGTTAGAAGAAAACCTTTTACGAAACTAAGCAACAGATGTTGAAACATCTGTTACTGAACCCACTGCTCCTGGTGACCATGGTGTACAACCTAACACTATGGAACCTATGCTAGACATTTCCATACAAACCACTTCCATCCCCAAATCCAAATAAAAAACCAAATAGAAAGGATCTCTTGAGGTTGAGATGCCAGAGATACCTGCTGTAACACAAATGCTACTAACATCTGTTGTTACTTCCTCACAACAGATGCAAACATCTCCACCCATCCAAACTCCTTACTCATCCTCATAAAAGGATATTGTTGTAAACACAGGGGACACAAATCAAGGGGAGATATATCACTAGAATATCTCTACTCATGTAACAACCCGCTTTTGGAAAGTCAAAGTCAAAGTCAAGATTGAAGTCAAAGGAAGAAAAGATTGCTAATTGCGATCTGTCACTCCTTGCTTAATCACTGAGTTGACTTCTTTGACTTGTAATCGAATCTTTATTTTTATTTACTTTAGCTGTATTATGTGGAGTATCTGTGAATAATCGAGGTTTAATCGATGTTTATCGCATGTTTAGTCGCTAATCGACTTATCGCTAATCGCAATCGCATTCGCAACTCGAATTATGCGTTCTGAATATTGTTTTACGTGTGCGTGATATTGTATGTTACTTGTGCATGTTTACTTTATGTTTGTGGTGATTAATCTCAATCGCAATCGAAGTTCTATCGCATCGCAATCTAATCGCAGACGCTAAACGCAAGTTAATTATAGTGATTGTATGCTAGATATAGTAGTTAGGTTATTTGTGTAACTAATGGGTAATCTATCGCATCACTCACTCAAAACGCATCGCAACGCTCAACACGCGAATCGAAACGACAAAACCCAACACGCCGACACTTGGATCGAATGGCCAACCGATCGAGTGGCCACCCGATCGGATTGCCATCCGATCGAGACGCCATCCGATCGGTGACCCACTCGACCCTTGTGCCTTTCCTCTTTTGGAAACCCTATAAATACCCTCCTGTCACATCATTTGTGATGTGACAGCTCCTCTACTCGACCAGCTCGCACAAGGCCTTCTTTCTCTCGATTTCTCACGATTCTTGTAAGCTTTCAACCTAAATCTTGTACTTTTATGATCTACACGCACTCCTTCATCTTTTTTACCTTTGAATCTTAACTTTTAACCGTGAAATCAACAGGTTTGAGGTGTTCTAGGGTGATGTCATCATGGAGTTCTTATGAACTTCAAGAGTTGGCTTCATTCCACCAAGAATAACTTAGATCTGAAGGATTTCCACATGAATAAACAAAGATCTTGCATAGATCTGAGCATAATCAAGGTTAAAAGGATTGAAAGATGGTTTTTCAACTCTTTTACACTCAATGCACTCAAAACCGATAGAATCAGAGCTCGTTCTGATCTTCTACTCATTCTTAGTGAAGTATTGGTTCAAGATCTGATTTCTATCCAAGGGACAACTGATTTCGGGATAAACATGAACAACCGTCACGAACCAGTAATCTGGTCAGACTTGGGTGATTCCTATTCGATCGGACGACTTGGGACTTGACGAGGTTTCTGTTGTTTAACACGTTGTCGTATCGTCTCGAGCAACCGCAAAACTTTCAAAACTTAAGCAAATCTTCAAGTTGCAAAAAGATCAGATCGCGGGACGGATCGCCGTCCGATCGGATTGCCATCTGATCGAACCGCAATCCGATCGGACTACAATTGAGGATCTCATACTTAATCAATTTCCAACATGTTCAATGCACTAGCAAATTCTAGCGGATTGCCACCCGATCGGTAGACTATCCGATTGGATGGTAATACTGCTGTGAACTTGTTCTCTGGAAATACCTCGCCGAACGGATCGTCATACGATCGAACTACCGTTCGATCGAACGACCTGAAAGGTAGAGATACTTCTCTGTTTTCGAAGTGCTACAACGAAAACTTCAAAGCTGTCATACACAAACACATCCATCCCAAACGAGGTGTCAATCCGACCGAATGGCCATCTGAACAGATGACCATCCGAACGGATTGACATCCGATCGAATGGCCATCCGTTCGGATCGCCATCCGGCCGAATGACCACTTGACACTTGTTCTTTTTGCATCATTTTACGCACCGATCATTGTTTATGCTATTGTTCTAATCAGGCTGATCTCACTCTAGCGATCCCTTCAATCCATTAATCCTTATCGCTGTGAGTATACTCGATCCCTTTTTGCTTTAAGCACTTTTGGGTGTTACATACGTTACTTATTCTAAATCACAATCGACACGCAATGCAAGCACTATTTAACGCTAACCGTTACTGCATGTTATATGTGACTCGATGAATGCTTGTTGTTATGTTTACACATTGATTGTTGTCTACCTGCCTTAGCAACGATAGTACTATAGTTTGGACTCAGCACCTGTTCACTCAGGGGTTGTTAAGGACAATACTTCACGTGTTCGCAGTGGTGAACATGTGATGCGCACTTGCTACTCGCAGTCAAATCGCAGTCATTGGTATGGATAGGATATTTGTCGATAAATTACATGCTTCACATTATACGTTGTACATGCTGGTTACGCGTAAACGATTTCGAACTATACTATACTATAAAACTTGTATGCTCACCTTTACACTATGTGTATTGACCTTTATTTTAACGTATGTGACAGGTGTTTAGGATGCTATCTGCTAGGATGCTTGCTATGTGGAACCGAGTTAGGAAGAGTCTAGAAACAAACAAACAATTTATTTAAATCTGAGTTATCGGAACATGTTATTTGTTTTTGAGATATCACTGTCTGTAATAACTTAATTTGCTTGATGGGTTATGGTATGGGACATAATATTAACTATCTGGTAATGTAGTTGTTATGGAATTTCTCTTGAACAATCTGTTTCGCTCAGTGCCACGCCCCGATGTTTTCACCATCGGTTGGGGTGTGACAACTCAAGCCCCTCTCCCAGGGTTGCTTCTCTTTCCACTCCACCACTCATTACATCTGTTCCATCAGCACTTCAAGAAATGGTTGATGCAATTGATACATCTGACTTACACATACCTAGTTCCTCTCAACAACAAATCACATAGAATACACTTCAACAAGTGACTAGGGCAAGTTCAGTGATCATTGTTATTCCACAAGCAAAGGAGGAAACACCTCTTGTGTCTCAAAAGACACATGAAGGTATTTCAAGTGCGACAGCTACTACAATTGCAGAGACAACAGTCTCACAGTTGGATAGTGGTTACATTGCTAAGACCCCCTTGAAGGCAACAACTGTTGAGACAATAGTTTCTTTACCAGTTGGAAGTCCCTAGTACCAGGAAAAAGGGGCATTGTAGATGCACTATATCTGTGGCTTTCGTCTGTATGTAGTCTATTTTGTCCTAGTTGTCGTCATTATATAGTTTTGTATATGTTATATATTATATATGGGATAAAACGGAGTTAAACATATTTTGTAAAGTCCATCTGGACAGATGGAGTCCATCCGATCGGATGGACAGGCTTATCCGGACGGATGATCATCCGGTCGGCTGATGATTTCTCCCAGATAGAGCTCGCCTATAAATAGGAGACATTGGGTCTCATTTGTAAACATTCAGTTTTGATCTCCTAGGCGAAGCTCTTACATTTTCTCACCGGAACTTTGTACTTTCTACTACTTCTAATGAGAATGGATGCTTTGAACTGTATCTTCGTTGTTGATCTTACTCCTACACCGCCATTAGATTTCGCACACTCGTGGTGATCGCAGATCTGACCTGAGCGAGTTCATTCGAGCCGAATTCCCAGTCCTCACAAGTGGTATCAGAGCTTGAAGGTCAGATTCGGAGAGGATCTATAGCGATTTCACAGAGATTCGACCGATTTAAGAGATTTTCAGCCGATTCTACCGGAGATTTCATCATATACTTCATCTATTTCTCTGATTTCATCCTATTTCTACCTTTTCTTATCTCAAACACCTTAAAATCCAAAATTGAATAAGATTTCACGGTTAAAATGGACTAAAATTCACATATTGTGTGCGCGATACATCATAGATCAATCCTACAAAGTTTCGTAGCTAAATTCGAACAAAATCGCATCAAAATCGATCAAAAACCATGAATTTTGAGACGAACTGTGCTGACGTCACCCATCCGATCGGATAGTCATCTGACCGGATTGCTTTGTTACTAAGTTCTTGATTACTTGCTCACGTCATCTCTCATCCGATCGGATTAAGTTTGGGTTGTTTAAAGGTTTGACTTTGTGAGCTTGTCGACTGACCATCCGATTGGATAGCCATCCGACCGGATAGCTATTCGACACTTGACATATCAGACACTTGTGCATTTGATCATTTCATCCGGATAGCCATCCGGACGACTGATCATCCGATCAACTGTTTTTGTTTGTATTCAATCAAGCTTGACCGTGTTTGACTTTTTCAGGAAAATCACAATCATGAGTGAAGAGTTTCTAAACCCGTTTGGTGACTTTTTCGCCTACAACGGCAACGGAGCTACTTCATCAGACGCGAATCCTAAAACAGCTACAAAAGCGATATCAGATTCGCTTAGCGTAGACAATGCCTATGGCACATATAACAAACCACCTAATCTTATGGCTATAGAGGACTAAAACCGCTGGGCAAAACGTTTTGATGGTTGGTTGAGAGCCTTTGCTTATGATAGTTGGAAGTGTCTTAAAAACGGTTACCACCCTACAAGAAGAGATTTTGAGAATTTAGAAGATGAAGAGCAAGAGGATTTCGTGGCTGAGCAAAAGGGTATTGCATTGTTACACCAGTCTGTAAGGGTTGATATTATATCTTTGATTGATTACGAGAATTCAAAAGATTTGTGGGAAAAGTTGGAAAAAAGTGCACAGGTGGAGAAGAGATCGTTAAAAACAAAATGTCATTGTTGAAAAAAAGAGTTTGATTTATTTGCTTGCATGAAAAACGAAACTGTTTGTCAAATGTGTGACAACCCTCACTAAACCAGGTATCCGTACGACTTAATTAATAATTAATTACTGCTTAATTACTGTACTTACTTGAACTTGTGGATAAACTGCTACTTGAATGCTGATACATGTACTTACTTGCATCATACTTTACTTGCTGTCACTCCATGTTTTGCTTACAGCACCTTCGTGACAACCTTGATGCACCAAAAGCACAGTAGCACAATGAACGGATAACCTATTAAACGTGCTGTCATAACTAGCACCAGGCAGGTACTACCTCTAAGGCCTGTAAGAGCCTGAGATAGTTTGCTACACTAGTGGTGAGTGTAGGGATATAAGGGTTGTAGAACTGCGTCACTAGGAATGAGATTACAGTGACCGGATGTGCCTAAAACGTACTTTAAGTACAAAATTCAGCACTTTATATAAAAATTCAGCATTTATCTAAACTAGTAAAGTGCAAAAAGTTGGAAAAATATTACTAGACACTTTCCATAGTGTCGGGAATAAATTGTGTCACTAAAAGAAATATTAGCGACACTTTAATTAATTATTTAACACATTAACGGATTAATATCCAACCGAACAACCGGACTTAACCCGGGACATAAAAATATTGACATTGACACTATCTTTTTTTTTTGAGCCAGTTAGGGTACCCGAATACCCGCTACATAACACTACACACTAGTGACTTGATTTATTCCCCTAATTAACTAAATAATACCTTGGCTATATAGTTGAAATCGAACTAAAACCCAACCCCATGTAACCGTTCGGTCACCACTAAAGGTGACACACATTGTCCTATTTTGATTATTAAAATCTCAAGAGTTTAATATCTAGCCTACATATTGTTTAGTGGATAATAGGAGTGTATGGGTTATAAAATTGCTTAAAAGACTAAACCTTATCTTTCATTGCAATAACACAAATTTGCCACTCCCTTTTCTTCTTTGATGCTCTCGGCTGAACTCCAAAGGCCACCCACCAACACTTCAAATTTTTCCATATTGCAATCCCACATATATATCATGGTGCTAGAGTTCACATAAGGAGACCCGGTGCTTGCGGATTGCCAAGGACCTCACTTCAACGCTTTTAATCACCCGTTTTTCGACTAGTTTCTTCCCTAGCCTCGGGCTAGTAGTAAGTGACTCTAAATGCCTTTTTGATCTTATCTAAAGTGGTTAATATGAAGTTTGTCGGTTAAAAATCATAAACACTAAAAGTCTAATCTAAAAGTCTACTAAATAATATAAACTTGGTGGTTAATAAATAAATAATAGTGTAAAACTTATAAAACTAGTTTTATTATGGTTATTTATTGTTGTTGATTGCTAGTATGGAAATGGATCGTCATCAACCCGCTAGATCATGAAACATGAACTATCCTTATGTTTAGTTGTAAAGTTTCTAGATGACGAACTCTTTCCAACATAAACATGAACTTGTGTAAAAACTATTTTTTTTTCTTATAAAGTGGAGTTCTAGACTTGTAGATCTAGAGATCTACAAGTGGTATTTTCGAAGGACCACGTGTAAAATAAAATCATACTTTTAAAGCCGAATCCTTCCTAAACAAAGGTGATTTTTTTTGTAAACACACAAGTGTGTAGACACTTGTGTGACAAAAAGTTTTAACAAAAGAATTGTTTTTGTAATATTTGACAAGAAGATGTACAAATGCATTTTCTAAAAGAACAAGATTCGGGAGGAACCGATTTTATTTATAGAAAGATCTACTAAAAATAGGGGAAAAGTTACTATATATTTTGTACAAACCACAAGTTCATGTGTTTTGCGATTTATATCTATTTTGACTATTTTGACTATTTTGATAATGAAACTTTGTTGATTGATGTTGGGAACATTGTTGATTTGAATTATAAAAGAAAATGATACGCTTGAAAGCGTGGCCACCTCCAGTTACAGAGGAAACTCTGGCGAAATTTTTCCAAAAATCTAACACTTGTAAATATTTTTATCACAAGTGTTATGGATATATTTTAACTTATTTTTCCAAATAAATTTCGTCACGATTTTTATTACAAATTAAGCAAGTGTCGGAGGTGGGATTTTCACAAAATAAAACTTGCTAAAACATATATTTAGAATATATATTTTCATAACAACACTTGTGTAAATTTTTGTGATTATTTTGTGAACTACGTAAATATTATTTTTAGGGTAAAAATAATATTACTAAATATTAACGGCTCCAAAATAATACGAACGCCTTCACAATAAATATTTAAGTTACAACGGTATTATTATTACCACCCGATCTATATCCGTAACTTACGTATTTTCAGAAAATACGCATAAGTGTGTATTTCGTTAGAAGTATTATTTTGGGTAAAATTATATGGAATAAAATATAATATTTTTGGGAAAAATATTTATATTTTGGAGATAGAATTTTAATATATTTTAAGTAAGACTTAATATATATTTCGAAGTTATACGAATGCACATGTATAAAACCCCCATCCTTGGGAAGGAATGTATTTACCAAATAATTACGAAGTGTAAACACGAAATAGTTGCCTAACTATTTCCCAAAGACATTAAAACTTAGACTAAGGCACGGCCGTCCGTCTAATAGAAGTTAGTACGTGTAGGTCGTCGCACAGCAGATTTTCTGGGAGATACTTTTTAGAGACGCACTTCGGTGAGTTCATGTCCCCCTTTTCTCTTAACTGTTTTCAGTTTTTAAACTGCGGGGGTGAAATACATGTTACATTTACTACAAACGTTTTATACACGGTATGATTAGCTAAGGAACTTACTACTAGATCAAGTGAATGGGTAGGCTATTATCGTAAGACCATTAATCCTTGTATAAGGACTGAGAGGCATGAGTGATAGATCTATCGGGTGTTGCAAGCTCCACACATGGGCCCGCGTGCGGCTGCATGTGGTGACTATGTCGTTCCGCCGGAAGGACCGGTATAAAATACGCGTTACAGGTTTGAGTGCTTCCTAGTCCATGTCACTTATTAATGTATTAGCTACACATTAATCGATCTCTTTTTCCTTAATTGCTACATACCAGGGATTTTCATACATACAGACTTGTTTACAAAGGTTTATACATACTCACTTACACATGAACTCGCTCAACATTATTGTTGATTTTTCAACTTACATGTATTTCAGGGAATTAAAGGATCTGGTGCGGTATGACACGTTTTCCCGCTGCATTAGTTTCGAGGTCATCCGAGTTTAAGGGATGTGACTTTTTCCTGGACGAGTCACGGTTCTTAAGCTGTGTTTATTTCTTGTTGTTGTTGTGTCTTTTGAACACTGTTTATGTTTGTTAGGATGTGGTATCCGTTAAGACAATGTTGTGGTTCTTTACTTTTCAAACTTATTTTAATGGATGATCTTGCATGGTTTTTATTTCATATAGCTTGTTATGGTTAAGCTTTGGTATTAAGAAGTCACACCAAAATAACCACGCTTCCGCAAAGCCAGGGGTGACAAAATGATAGAAAGGTTTTGCCATTTGAAAGCAGAACTAGACAGATTCGGCATCAAGAAAGATCAAGAGGAGTTAGTTGATAAGCTGTTTGAAGCGTTACCGAATGAACAAGATTGACAGTGTTTTGGATTAGTACTGAAGAACACAAAGCCCATGGCAGATATTACACTGAACTGGTTAATTGAAAAGCTAGAAGGGCACAAGTTGGAGATCAAGAAGCTGAACAAAGTGAATAATACACAGTATCACCAGAATGTGGAATTGTACTACAGGGGTAGCATGATTCCAAAAGCTTCGTCACCAAAGACTGTGTTCAGTGCTGAAAGTTCAAACAATACAGCAAAGGAGAATTCAAGCAGTGGGTCTTCATCGAGTGGTTACGGGTATCATGGTACCGGTACGAGTACACCAGTATCGCCTGTTCCAAAGACGCAACAACCTCAAAATGCTCTAAGTGCCAACGTCTTTCAATGCAACATTGCCGTCAACCTCAACAACGCCCATAACTTCAACGAAGAAACTGCTAAACAACAGATGGTGTTTCTTGCATCAATATTGGAATCATATGAGAGTCTCGTAGCTGGGAAGATTGGTAACACGAATCTTACTAAAGAAGATTACGATCAGATCGACCCGGAGGAGATGGAGCTCATAGATATCCATCCGTTGGTGCATGGCAAGTTTTATTCGTCGGGCACAACGATTCATAGAGATCATAGGGCGACAGTCGATTAGGGGGCCGTCAACAAAGTTAGGATTTTACAAGTCAAAGGTGACTTGTTTCAAATGTAAACAAAAAGGTCATTTCAAGAGGGAGTGCCGAAATTCAGCAGCTGATGAAACTGCCAACCCATTTCATGATGACTACTACAGAAAAGCAGTTTATCATAGAAACCGTGAAGAACCGCCAAAGATGAAGCAAATCGAAGACAAGCCAAAAGAGAAATCGAGGGCTCTTGCGGTTATTCAAGATGATGAAGGGTTCAACTGGAACGATTTTCTTCCAGAAGAAGATGTTGTTGGATACGCGTTCATGGCACAAGTTGAAACAGAATCAACGTATAACAGAGAAAGAAGTATAGCACAGAGAAAAATGAAAAAGATTTATGATGCCAACAAAGAAGCTAAGAAAGCAAAAAGGTGGGATCCAGATAGTGAATGCTACTTAGATCCGAAAGGAAATATCTGCGTTGATCCAAAATCAATCGATTTTGAAGCTCTTGTAAAGTCAATTTCGTCAGTAGAGGAGCAGATAAAGATAGATGCAGAGAAAAGAGCTGAAAAAGAGAGACTTCGACAGGAAAGATATGAGGAATTTCTGAGGTCTAAGGAGTCTAAGAAGGTGGATGAAGGGATTATCGTTGTTAAGAAAGAGATGACAGCCAAGAACTTAACGAAGATGGCTGACCAAGTCATGATGTCAAAGGCACTAGAGGTAGATTCCAAATCCGCTTCTGAGTCTGAGTCATCGGGAAAGGTCAGTTCTAGTGGTTCAAATGATGAACCAGGTAAGGCTGAAAAGGGAAAATCTAAAAGTGATTGCAGAAATTGCATGAAACAGTGCAAAGTCTGTAATATACATGCACATCTCTCAAGATCGCAAATCCAGGAGTTAACAGATAAAATAAACATGTTACAAAAGAGCTTGATTAATCGAGATAAACTGGTAAAAAGTTCAACTGACAGAATCAATGAGTTAACTGAGAAAATAAAAAATGATGAAAACGATGTTGAGCGTTTTAAAAAGGAAAATGAAAAGTTCATGCTTGAAAACCGAAAGATAACTGAGGATTTTGAAAAATTAAAAAGAACAATCAAAGACTCAGATGGACGAAATGCTAAAACTCGTAAAGAAAATTCAAATCTGTTAGGTGTTCTTCAAGCAAAAGAGAAACTGATAAATGAGTAACTGGATGAGACTGGGAATCTCAACCTTCAGTATCAAGAAGCTAAGATTGAGAATGAGAGAATTAATCTAATGCTGAACAGTTACACTTCTGCCAGCTTTGTTCTTCAACACATAGTTCCCAAACCGATCGGGAAGAACAAAGACGGTGAAGATGTATACTCTGATGGAACCGGGGTTGGGTATCACAAGGTTCCACCACCCATGAGTAATAACTTCACTAAAAAACAATCAGGGTTGGTTAATGAAGACATATATAGTACGGAATTCGATTTTACATTTAGCTCAATATCATTAATGGTATTATGTAGTACACTATTGTTTCGTGACTTTTAACACCATTGTACCTTAACGGTACTAACCGAACATATATGATATGGTATTTGGCTTTGAATTTAGCTCAATATCAGTAATGGTACTGTGCGGTATGGTATCGGTTCGTGACTTTTAACGGTAATGTGGCATAACGGTATTGATGTATTGTAAAATACATCTTTATTCGCGTCTAGGTTTGTTCGGTTTTAGTTAGATTTAGTGTCGTTTTTGGATTAGAATGTATATGCTTTTGATTGTTTGTGTTTTCAGGTATTTGGAGCTGAAACGTGCAATAAACGAGTAAAATATGACAAGGGAAAGTGTCGGGTCAAGAACCGGAAGCTCGTGAGTGAAAAGAAGCGGAAAAAGCACGTCTGAAGGTCCCAGGCGGCCCGCGACAACTTATAACACAATTGAAGGCGGGCCGCATCAACTTAAAAGATTGTTTCCGGTGATCTGAAGGCGGGCGGCCCGCGTATACTTAACCCGAATATTGAAGCGGGCCGCGAGAGGACCTTATGTCGGCGCACAGATCGTAACAGCAAGCAGTTTAGGGTTTGAAAGTTATAAAAACATGATAATTATCATCAGCCGAACACAGACAACAACTTTACGAATTTTAGACATCTTGGGCGACCACTAGAGGCTGATTAAGGGCTGTTGAAGTGCTCGGGACGCGTGGAATCATCGGAGAGCATTCGAGATTGAAGTTAACGGGTTTTACAATCTTGTTCATTCGTTTTTCGTTTGTTTTTGATTATTCGATTATGAATTCTGTTTTGATATTGATTTCTATGTTTTTAGACATGATTATTGGCTAAATTTCTGTTACTACCTAGACATGGATGAATGATTGTTTAAGTTTGATTATTTTTGGATTTATGGAAGCTATGGATAGTTTATAAATTGTAAACGGTTTGTTCTATCAGTTAGATGTGTTTGCGTGCTTGATGTTATTTTATTATTGATTATTGCTTCGCTTGAATCTTGGTGACGGTCTTTATCACGGAATAGAGTCGGGCTAGGGTTTTAGGTTTTGGTGATTGTCTATATTACATAATAAACCTTTGATCCTTTAGGGTGAAAATCATGTAAATAAACCTTAGAAGTAATAGTTGGTAATTTTATAAAATCAAGTGTTCTACTAATCGTCAATAGCTGTAAGGTGCGAGATTATTGCTAGGTCTAAGTGATTAAACCGCAAGGTGGGTCCTTCTTAGGAAGTTAACCTTTTGGCTGCTGTCTAGCAAGTCTAGCTGAGAAAACAAACCTATCCTAGGTTTAGGTCTCGTAAGGGAGTGAGCCTTGTAGGATACTTTTATAAACCCCATTAGATGTCTTGTAAGGGAGTCTAATAACCGGTAATTTAACAACCTTTAGGGGATCTTAGCGTGCTCTTGATAGGGGTCCTTAGATTTCCCGATAGGTGAGAATTTCAAGATCCCGGTTCCATAGCAGACAACTTCCAATTATAATCATAACTAAAAGCAATCAGGATTCCTGTCTAGGTAGTTCTTTCATCATCCTTGAGTTCAGTCTTCGTGAGAGTTCGTGTCTAGTTCGTCTCGTCTAGTTAGTATTCATTATTTGAATTCTTAGGATTTTTAGAAACCCCCCCCCCCTCAATAAACATTTAGTTAAGTCGTGTCAGTTTGAGTCTCGATAGAGTTTTAGCGTAATCAGTAGAGTCTCTTGGGTTCGATACTCGGACTTCCTTAGGCTATACTACATTCGATCGGTACACTTGCCGGTTGTGTGGTTTAGGGTTTAGAGAGTCTTAGTTTTATAAATTTAAAACTTAGAGAGTCTAGAATTAGGGTAAATTTAGTTAATTTAGTTAACCCGTTTTCAACACATCAAGTTTTTGGCGCCGTTGCCGGGGATTCTTAGGTAATTGCGTTGATTGCTTTGTTTGGACTTGTTTGACATATTACGTGCTATTTGTGTTCATTGAGTCGTAGGAGTCTAAAAAATTTAAAAAATCAAAAAAATATTTGCTTTAGTGTCTTTTCTAGGTTAGTGAGTCATTGTTAGAGTCTTTTCGTTGTTCGTAGTTGGTGGATGCCCCATACGCGCTCGCAGGGACCGCCGCCACCTTTGTTTACAGTCAAGTCTTCTGAGTCGTCTTCTTCGTCTTCTTCAGTTCCACATTCCACCCCCGCCTTTGATTTCACACCGAAGCCATCACCACACGTTTCCCCACCACCCTCCCGTTCTCGTACACCTAGTCCTCCACCCGCCATGGCGAATCGTACCGTTTACCAGCAGGCTACCACCGGTTTCACCGGTGCCACTTCACCCATCACCCTTCCCGACATAGCGAATGATAGGTCTTGGCAGATTCCTTCTTACATCATGACAGCCATCACCAATTCTTGCCAGTTCCATGGTCGTGATGACGAGGATGCACCCGCTCATATAAATCGCATCACTCGTCTTTGTGGCACCTACTCCATTGAGGGTGTCAATCTAGATGCTAGGTACTTACAGGTCTTCCCGTTTTCACTCGCTGGATGAGCAGCCGTCTGGTTCGATTCTCAGCCCGCAGGCACTTTCACTACTTGGGCAGGTCTTCGCGATGCATTCTTAGCCAAGTATTTTCCGCCAGCCAAGGCGTCTCGCCTTCGTGATCAGATCCACTCCTTCCGTATGGAGCCTGATGAGCCATATCATTTAGCTTGGGAGCGTTTCCAGACGCTTCTTTCTCGTTGTTCGCAGCACGGTTTGTCCGACTGGGCGTTAGTTGAAAAGTACTATAACGGACTTACTCCTGAGATTAGAGCGCGATTCGATACTTCAGCAGGAGGACAGCTTATGGGAAAGAAGACGGTGGTTGAGTGCAATGATTTGTTTGAGAGTTTTGCACATTCTGATATGGACTACAGCTCTACCAGCAGGACTTCCATTCCTGTTCGTACCTCTTCGGCCGGTCGAGGGGTAAACCAAGTTAGCTCGGATTCGTCGGTAGTTGCTGAAGTCGAAATTTTGAAGCGAGAGATTGATGAGTTAAAGAAGAAAGTTGATAGGTGTGAGCTTTGTAGGGGAGGTCACGACACGCTCGAGTGTCCCACACTTACGTTAGAACAGGTTGAGTACATAGCAGGCCAGTCTAGGGGTCAGTTCGGTAGTAATAATAGTTTAAACCCTGGCTGGCAGGGTAGTGGTAATAGTGGTAGTTATCGTTCTTTAGGAAATCCCCCTGGTTTTCCATCTGGTCAGTATCAAAATAGGGGGCCGGGTCTTTACACGAGTAGTGGTTCGGGTCAGAGTGGTCAGTATAGTGGTTCAGGAGGTCAGTTTGCGAGTGGAGGGTCGAATCAAGAGAGTCAAGGTAGTGGCAAGGCTCCAGAGGGTAGTATGAGTAGGATGGAGGAGATGTTAGCTCAGATGATTACACACAGTCAGGCGATGATGACACAACATCAGGTGACGCAGAAATCCTTAGATGAATTTATTCAGACTCAGAATCAAATTAATAAGAGTCACGATCTTCAGCTTAAAAATCAAGAGTCCACTCTTCTAGATCTTAAGAGAACAGTAGGGGATATAGCTAGGCAGTTGAAAGAATCCCCTTCTGGTCAGTATTCAGGTACCACCCACCCAGTCCACCATTCTGTGAAAGCAATTACTACTCGTAGTGGGTTGAGTCTAGGAGAGGTCGTGAGAGAGAGAGTTGAGGAAGAAGAAGATGATTATGTAGATGAGGTGATTGAGTTGGAGGCTCCAGGCAAGGTGCAACATAGGCTAGACCCGACAAGTACCGCACACGCCGAGAAGTCGCCAGTAGAGAAGAAAGAGGAGAAGCAGCCGAAGAAGGTTCGGCCACCACCGCGAGTGATTGATATTTCTCGTCTTCCGTTTCCCGCTCGAGCTAGGCAGCAGATATATGCTAGGGAGTATGACAAATTCCTTGACATGTTCACCCAGCTGAAGGTGAATCTTCCGTTTATAGAGGCCTTGAGATCCATGCCCAAATACGTCAAATTCCTTAAGGATTTTCTCAAGCGTAAGGACGGGGTAGGAGAGTGTTCAAGTAAGTCAGTGAGTGGAGAGTGTTCGGCAGTGATTCTAAATAAACTTCCTGAGAAACTTACCGATCCAGGCATTTTCACGATCCCTTGTTTGTTTGGTGGTGATGTTAAAAACCACGCATTAGCGGACCTAGGTGCTAGTATTAATTTGATGCCATATTCATTTTACGAAAAACTAGGCCTTGGTGATTTGAAGCCAACTCGTATGACCCTCTCATTAGCCGATAAGTCAGTTAAGTACCCTAGAGGGATAGTTGAGAATCTGTTAGTGAAAGTTGATAGGTTTGTGTTTCCGGCTGATTTTGTAGTGTTAAATATGGAGGCCGATGATATAGTTCCGTTGATTTTAGGGCGCCCGTTCTTGAACACGGCTAAAGCGTTGAAAGATGTCTTCTTAGGCACGATTACACTTAGAGCGGGTGACGAGTCGGTAGTGTTTGAGGTGAATAATGCAAGAGGGAAGGGTGAGAAAGTCGAGGCGATAGCGTCATTGGGGGAGAGTGAGAAGGTTGAGAGTGATGAGAAGAAGGTGGTGAGTGAGCCGAGTCTAGAGAAGGTGATAAAACCCAAGTGTGGGGATCCACCTGATAGGAGAGTCGAAGAGTTGGAAGAGAGATTGTCGAGGTTGGAGTCTAGGATAGAGATACTGAGCAAGACTCAGTGTGGGGATAGGTTTCAATACGAAACGTCTAAATTCAAACCGCCTGATGGAGAGTCGAGAGAGTATGAGAGAGATAGAAGAGATGCGAGCGATGTTAAGAATGATAGTGCTATAGCCCGTAAGGTGCGGGCGATGTTAGAAGGTGAATTGCGCTTGTATGATCCGCCGTGAGTGTGTGAATAGTTGTGACTTACTTGTAGAGTTTGTACATTGAGTCTTTGTCCGCGTCGTGTCTTTAAATTAGTTTTGGTGTGTTTTAGCGCCTTTTGCGTTTTTTCGTGTTTTTGCGTCTTTTGTGTGTTTTGTCTAGTGTTTTGCAGGTTGCATCGCCTTTACGAGGCCGAGATCGACGTTAGAGTAGCATCACAGGGTTGCTGAATGTTAAAAATGACACAAACGAGTGCAGGGGCCGTTTGGGAATAAAGAAAAATGGTTTCTGCACATATCTGCTGTTGCTGTAACCTGTTCCGCTGTCATTTGCTGTTCAGGCGGCCCGCTTGGGAATTTAGCATAAGTGGATGCGGGCCGCGAGTGTCCATATTTCCAGAATTCATAGTTAAGTTCAAACGGCCCGCTTCAACTTATTACACATCTAATGCGGGCCGCGAGCCCAATACACACGCCAACAGACTGTTTAGGCCCAATAGTTCAGCCAGTTTGATCCATCTTCCATATTTTTTGACCTTCATCCATCTATCACCAACAAACAAACATCATTCGGGTCGGTTTGGGTCGACGTTCAGGTATGTTTTCCTGCATTTGTTGTTGTTGTATTTGAGTCGTTTGTTACCGGGTTTATTTCCATTTTAAGTGTGGGGAAACAGGTTGCATATTTTTAAGGCGTTAAATTGTGATTTTTCACTAAACTTTCAACCCGTTATCTGTTGCATCCACACTTGGTTAGGTTTGGCACTAGGGTTGTTCGAGGGCGAGCAAAGTGCCGGGAGGGGGTAAGATGGTAATTCGGTGGTGTAATTTGAGTCTTTTATTTTGTACCATGCGTCTAAGTTAGTAGTTTTTGAGTCTTTTTGTGTTTCGAGTCGGTATTGCTTTGGTATTTTGCTTGTTTTTGTTGATGCAGGTTCGAATATGTACCACCCGTACTCAATCTCCATTCGGGTGAGTTTGGAGCTGTTTATTCAAATTTCGGGCATTTATCAAGCATGTCAGTCAGTGTCAGAAGCCGATCGCGAATGAAATGCTATACGATCGAGCTGGATTGGACGAGAGTGTTTGAAGCTTACGCGTTATAAAACCAGCTAAGTCTTTTCCAATTTGCCCTTTGTCAGAAGTTCGTGACTTTTAACGGTAATGTGGCATAACGGTATTGACCGAACATATACGATACAATATACGGTTTTGGTTTTAGCTAAATTTCGGTACGGTACCAGTACCGATCTCATACATCAATAATTTTATAAAATGATTTTGGCTTTTTTTCATAACGACGAATACACCCCCTTACGTCCGTTTTGTGGTATTCAAACACACACCACTTTGATGAGGATAGACGCCTGATACTACTAGACCAAGAGACAATCGGCCAATGATTTTGACTTGTAAAATCTATTTGGCGATCCAAATGTCTTTTATTGTGTTTCTATCCATTCTCGGGTCTCATATAACATTTCTTCAAACCTTGACACAAGTCTGGTCTTTTTTCTCCTGGCCCCTTAACATACTTCGCATTAGGGGTGTGCATAGTTCGGTTTGGTTTTTGGGTAAAACCGAAACCGAAATATCGGTTTTCGGTTTTTGAAAACCATTCGGTTTCAGTTTTTTCGGTTTTTACACCGGTTTGGTTTGGTTTTTTGGTTATTTTGGTTTTTGAAACAAAAGTATATAAGATTCAGATATAAAAAGTATAGTTAAATACCTGGTTGGTTCCTGTGGTTTGCATATATTGCAGACTTGGTCCCGGTGGTTCAATAATTACACACTTAGTCCCAGTGATTGTAACTTTTGCATTCGTGTGGTCCTTATCACTAACCTATGTTAAGTTTCAGAGGTAAATATGCGTAAAATTACTAAATTGCCCCTGAACAGTTAAAAAAACAAAAGAAATGGGCTCACCCCTCATCTTCTTCCCCATATCCTCTCTCTCTATAAAACCCACCACCTCCTCCACCTTTAACCCACCAAGGGCGTAGCTTAGTGGGGCCAGCGGGGCGTCTGACCCCCCGACCTTTTCGCTCAGTAGTGCCCAGTATGTAGTTTTCGGATAGAATTTTTTAGTTATACTCCCTCCGTCCCACTAAAAGTGTCCTATTTTGAATTTTCAAAGTCTTTATTTGTAAACTTTGACCTTAAATAATTTTGTTTGTGTTAGATAATACTTGATGAAAGTTATATGATTTGAGTGTGTTTTACAAGTGTTTTTATCGGGTTAATTTTCATCAAGTTTTATATAACACAAAAATATATAATTAAAGTCAAAGTTTATAAATAAAGACTTTGAAAATTCAAAATAAGACACATTTAATGGGACGGAGGTAGTATATGTTTTCGACCCCCCGATTTTATAATTTCTAAGGTATAATTTTAGGTCCGGTGACTTCCGCCCTCGGTCGGAAATCTCAAGCTTCGCCACTGCAACCCACCACTGCCACCTTCAACCTACCACCACCTGCTCCACCGCCACCTTCAACCCATCACCACCACCTCCACCGTTAACCGACCATCACTACCTCCACCATCCCAGTCACTTCAACCTCCACCACCACCAAACCACCAGGTGACCTTCTAGATCTGATAATTGTTAACCAGACGAAGATGGAGAATATAATGCGATGATGAAGCTGAACTGTCACAAAAAATTGTTGTAATTATCGAATTGGATTTAAATTACAAAGGACTTTGATGATGGTGATCATGATTATTGATTTAGTTTGAATTTTGTGCACCGCTTTCAAAGTAAGTCAATAATGGAGCTGACTTGAATTTAGAATTTTAATAAATCACTAACTTGACTTCACCACCACGGTTTTAATAAATCACCGATTTCCGTTGACGTTAAAGCTCATATCCGATACCTATACAAGCGAATTCAAGACTCATAGACGCCGTTAATCATGCTATTAAACCATCTGTCGACGATGTGAAAGTCAGACGCCGGAGACTGCCGTTCAAGCACCGTTCAAAAAAAAAACTCTTTATGTTTTATGCTTTCTTAAAGGTGGGGCTCAATGAAAGCTCACCGGCGTTTGTGGCAGGTGATGGTTCAATTTTCGGTGACTTAGTATGGCCGGAGATGGTGACTAGAGCTGGCGTCGGAGATGGTGGCCTGAGTTGGGGCGAAGGATTTGACTAGAGATGGGTTTAACTCTTGTATTTTACTATATAACTATGTAATTAGTAATTAATATTTATTAATAATAAGGGTAAAATGGACATTTTTAAATGAACTTAACTGAAAATTTTAACATGGTTAGTTACTAAGGATCATACATGTTACGAATATGCAAACATCGGGCCACTCGTGTAACATTTTTCAAACCATCAGGACCAAGTGTGTAATTATTGAACCACTAGGACCAAGTCTGCAATATTTGCAAACCACAGGGACCAATAAGACATTTAACTCTAAAAAGTATAATTTAAAATGAGTAAACTGCCATTTTGGTCCCTGAGGTTTGGCCAGTTTTGCCACTTTAGTCCAAATCTCAAACCTTTTGCATCTCGGTCTCTGTGGTTTCAGTTTTATTGCCATTTTGGTCCAAAAGTGAAATTAGGTCATATTTGTGTTATAAAATCCTGCTATTTTGTCCTTTTCCTCAGGGGCAAAATGATCATTTTACTGCAAAATGGCAGTTTACTCTTATTTTATTTTATTAATATATACATACACACATTCGTTCACTCTCTCTCACACACACTATCTCTCTCTCTCAGTACTCTTCCACCACCATCACCATCAGTCTACCACCATTAAAACCAATCTGCAACCACCACCTGCCGCCCCTTCTTCAAACCGCCACCGCCTGCAACCACCACCTGTCACCTTCCTTCATTCTCCCATAACCAAAAAAATTCTCAAAACCTAGATAGAGAAACACCTCAAAAACCCCAATTTAGAGAGAGAGAGAGAAACCTCTCAAAAATGTTAAAATCCACCGATCTACTCCTAATCTTTGCCACAATCCTCCTCCACACCATCTCACTCGCATTCCCCGTCGCCGCCGCTTCCGTCGTCAACAACTACTGCATCAGCTGGATTCCGGCCACCGTCAACAACCTCTAAAAAATGTCAAAACCCTAACCCTCCACTAGATCTGCAACCACCAATCTGCAACCCTAACTGCCACACAGGCTCTGCATTCACCAATCAAGAAACAAAAACCCCAAATTGACAACTAAAATGATCAAATTGCTACTGAAATTGAAATGTGAAAATGCAAAGTGTATTGACCTTCGAGCCTTGTTTGTTCAGTCACCGGATCGAACTATGACATCTCCATTAGAGAGAGAAAGAAGAGGGTTTTAGGTTTGGGTTTCAAGATCGGATTTTTAGAGAGAGAAAGAAGAGGGTTTCAGGTTTGGGTTTCTGGGTCTATTTCTCACACAATCTTTCTCTCTCTAGATGTATAGGTATAGTGTGTGTATGTATCTTTGATGAGAAGAGAAGTATGTGGTGTTATCGGAGAACCTCGCCGGAGAAAACGAGATTGAGAGGGATGAGGAGGGTGGTCGTGGTGTGGTGGATCTCTGCTAATTTAAGAGGGTTTGGGTCTGCTAATTTAAGAGAGAGGGAAGAGAGAGACAGAGGGGTCTTTAAATAAAATAAAAAACAAAAAAATGACCAATTTACCCCTGAAGATAAGGACAAAAAACAAAGATTTAATTTGAGGAATATGAGCTGAATTCACTTTAGGACCAAAATGGCACAAAACTGAAACCACAGGGACCAAAATGAAAGTTTTGGACTAAAAGTGGCAAAACTGCCCAAACCTTAGGGACCAAAATGGCAGTTTACTCATTTAAAATTTAAGAACCTTTCTTATATGTTACATTTAAGTTATTATACTTAACATTTTTAACTAATAATGTTCACATAAACCTAACCTTCTAATCTATTTTTAATGATTCTTCAAAGTTTTTATTAAGACATTTTCTTTTATAATACTTTGAAGATTATTTAATTTTTATATTAAATTTTATTATTTTTTATAGGAAATAAATAAATCATCTCAATTATAAATGAATATGTTAATGTTTTTATTATAAATAATTAATATTCAAGGATAAAATTAATAATTTCTAATAGCATGGGTTAAACATGTCACACCCTGACTTTTACGGAAGCGTATGATGTGTGACTGGCTTAATATCATTGCATTCAATCGTAATAAACAACTACATGATCAAAACGATGTTCATCCATTCATAAAATTTGAGTATTACAAACACCGGTTATTTAAGTTTTAAAACACAACCTTCGACTAGGTTACAAACCAACAAAAGTGGATGACATCTAAACTTGAAGTCTACTTCTAGTTACGAAACCCGCGCTCAAGATCCATCCTGTCACCTGAAATACATGTGATTTTGGAAAACATCAACAAAAGTTGACCGAGTTCATGCGTTTTGTTTGAGTACTTGTAAACCTTTGAGAGATTCCTTTGTAAACAGGTATGAAAAGCGTGTATAAACATAAATGTTTGTTTTATAAGGATATTAAGGCATGTGAGGACATAGGGAGCACTCGTAATGAGTAGGCATATACCCTTGTCGATTTTTCCCTCGACTATGTCGAATTTCCCTTCGACTATGTCAATTTACCTTGACTATGTCAATTTCCCTTGACTATGTCGATTTCCCTCGACCGGGACACCGAAGCACTCAAGTGAATCACATGAGGACCATGAGTGGGGCTCGGCCGTACCCGTTAGATCTAACCCTCGTCCCTAATTAAGTATTAATGGCATTTCAATATTAAGTCTATGCTCACATGATCTAGTATTTCATAGGCAATTCATACCGTTTAAGCATTCGTAACATGTATTTCACCCCCGAGAGTTATAAAACTAAAAACAGTTAAGAGAATAGGGGGAGCATGAACTCACTGTTTTGCGTCTTCGATACTCATAACTCAAATCTCCTTAGCAAACACGACTCCCTACAATGTACTAATGTCTATTAGACGAGCGGGCCGTGCCTTGGCTTAGTATTTATGTTTTGAGTTACGTTTCTTTTATATCTTTAACATTATCCAAGGTTATAATACTTCTCAAGTATTTATTTTCGTATCTCCTTCCCAAGGATGGGAGTATTTCATACATGTATTTTTGTATTCTTGTATTTGTAATCCCAAAATAATATATTTTCAAATCCCACTTCAGAAAATATATATAACTTATTTTGTCCAAAAATAATGTATTTCAAGAAAATGTATATTTTTCTCAAAAATCGTATATCTTCTAAATATTCTAAGAAAATATATTTTTACTTCCAAAAATAATATATTTTCTCTTTGTCGAAAATATGATATACTTTGTAATAATAACGAAAATCATATTTTCATTTCTTGTGTCCAAAATAATATTTACCAAAAACATATTTATAACTGTATTTTCCGGAATATTTTGTAAGTTACATTCTATCGTTCGATTCCGCAATATTATGTGTGTAACTTATATATGTATTCCTTGTGATTTTTGGTATTATTTTGGATTGTAAATTCTTGGTATTTTGTTAAGTTACATTATTTTAAATCCTAAAATAATATAACTAATGCACAAAATATACAAATAATCACACAATGTGTCCTTAATGTAAATATATATTCTAAATAGATATTTACTCATTTTTATTTATAAAAACCAACCTCCAATGCTTGTATTTTTGTAACAGGGTCTATGGCAAGTTTTTATTGGAAACCATGGTTAAAACACACTTGTAAATATTTGTTTAGAAAATATTTTTCTAAGTGTTTGTATTTTTAGAAAATTTCGCCATAGTTTGCCCTAAAAATGGAGGTGTCCATGCTTTTTAAGCATATCATTTTATTTTCAAAAATCATCATAAGCAATCAACAATCATCCTTAAACAACTTTTACTTAACAAGTGCCAAAGCATTGCATTTTACATAATAGTCATGAACTTGGGTTTTCATAAAAACTTGTAGTAACTTGGTAGTATGTTTGGTAGATTTAGTTACCCTTTAAAGTGTTTTTATTTCTTTAAAAATCTCTTTCTTAAAATATTTGAGTGTTTACAACTTGTTAGATGATTTTTCCAAAAATTATTCTTTTGAGTTTTTCTTGTAAACAATACATTCTTACCCTTGTTTCACCACTATAAACATGGTTATTTTCTTTAAAACTATGTTCATGTAAATCTTGTGATTTAACTTGGTTTCTGTCACACCCCCAAAATCCACAAGCGGAGTATCACCGCATGGAGGCGTGACTGACCAGGATCCAGCCACCAATCATATTGAACATAGCATGTAAATAAATATAAAACCCAACACAATATAATTGGTGTCCAAACAAAACGTAATTTAAGTTGCAAGCGGAAGCATAATGTTTAAAACCAAAGTATAAGTTTAAAATATATCAAATGTTTAACATGGCATATGAGTATCCATGTTCCACAACGACTACGCCTCCTCGAGCAAGCTCCAAATATACCTAACGACCTGCAAGGCATGTAACAACGAGTCAACAACAAAGTTGAGCGAGTTCACAGTTGGTGTTCATTGTTAAGTTGTATCAAAAACCATGAGATCATTTGTAAGTCATAAGTTAACCATTTTACCCTGTTTCCCAAACATATCCATAATTAGTGGGGGGCTTCCCCATGTGAACCACTAGACCCGTTTACCATATCGACCACTGACTAAAGTAAGTTGGTGCCCTGACGTCAATGTCTATCATCATTGACTAGTGCCCAGACCCATTAGTTCACGCCCGTCCTCTGCGGCACGGTGTGAGGCTTGTCAAACCTAAATAGCGCTATCTAACTAATGACCCGCTCGCCATTGGCCCGGCGATTAAGTCGATATAAAAGGAGGGACTTCATGATAGAGAGCTTTGGTCTAGTATCCGTGTTGTCACCCTTCAATAAAAAGGGTGTGTAGTAATCTCCAAACCAGGAGATTACGCAGGTTCCGATTAAATACTTATGACAGGTTGTCACCCTTCAATAAAGAGGGTGTGTACGTGTTCCAAACCAGGAGATCACGCAGGTTCAGTTTCAATCCTTTACCCATTCCCAACCCTTGGGAATCCCATGCCTTGTGGAAAGTGTGAACTCACCTCGGTTTGCTCGGTAAGATTAATTACTCGCTCAAATCAATCAGTCAAAGCCTAATATATGCACGTATACACAATCAGTTTTCATTCACAAAGTTCACGTATAGATGAAATCATAGCGCATAGCAGTTATTCATGTCCATGTAAATCATACGTCTCATAATTGATTCATAGCAGCACATAACTGTTCCTCAGTCTACTCTAACCCAGTTAACTATTCATCAAACTTAACTAAGTTACTGCATCAGTTTACCAACCTGACGAAACCCCCAGGTTTCGTCGTGTTTTCCCCTCGGCGAAACCCCCCAGGCGACGAATCCCTAGAGTAACGAAACCTTACAGTTTCGTCGGTCTTAAGAGATGACGAAACCTCACAGGGTTTCATCATAAGTAGAGTTTCGTTGGGTAAGGGTTTCGTCGGCATGCAGTTATAATTTCCATCAACAGTTACGAACTCACAGAAACCCTAATTATCATTAGCAATTACAATTTGATCATTAGTCTAGTCACGAATAATACGTCACTGAATCATTAACAGGTACATGGCGGTATCACATATTCATTTAGTCATCTGTATAATATAATTTACAAACATCGATCATGAACAGTGGGCACAAACAATTGCATTCATAACATTAGATCCAATCTAAATGATTTATGACAGAACATCAAATCGAATCATGGACAGTGGACATAATCAATCACAATCACACATAACAGAATCGTCAAACTCTCAAGAACAACATCACATACCAAACATCGGATTACCGACAAAATGATTCTGAGTTTATAATGTTTACGAAAACCCTAGCCTAATCACACAAAAACATCATATAGCAATTATATCTACCGTGGGGTTTTTACACTAACCTTAACGTCGAATAGTTTAGATAGATCGAGATGGATGATGCTCGAAGTTCTCCACAATTGCCGTCGCACAGAAGTTCGAGGTTCTAGGGTTATACAATGGTAACTTACGTAACCTATGACCTTATATACGTAAGTTATACCGCGTTGGGCCCTTAGTGGGCTTCAGCGAAATTTGGGCCGGTGAAACCCTGTGTTTCGTCGTGATGGCCATGGCGAAACTCCAGGTTTCGTGGAGTAAGGGAATGGCGAAACCCTTGAGGTTTCGTCGAGCAGGCTAATGGCGAAACCTTCTATGTTTCGTCATATCAATACATATAAATAATAACACCACAAATCACAAGGTCCTAACACAATACAACTCAACAAATTAAGGAGATGTAGTAGTGAGGAAATACCTTGAAAACTCGGGTTGTCACATCATCCCCAACTTGAAAGAAATTTCGTCCCGAAATTTAGCACGTGGTTACTGAGGAAGCTAGTTGTGTTGCGTTGTTTCCTGGTTTTCTTGGGGTGTCACATCAATCCCTCGTTGGTTTGGAATTTTTTTCCCGAAATTCTGTAGTAGCTTCAGCCTCAGTAGTGGTTGCACTGTTCCAGAACAACTGGGGATACTTGAGTTTCATTTGGTCTTCTCGTTCCCAGGTGAACTCTGGGCCACGACGGGAGTTCCAACGAACTCGAACAAGAGTTATTCTGGTGCGCTTGAGAACCTTAACATCACGGTCTGTGATCTCTACAGGTTCCTCGACGAACCGCAACTGATCGTCGATTGTGAGCTCCTTCAAAGGAACTATGAGGGTCTCATCTGACAAACACTTCTTCAGATTTGACACGTGGAAAACGTTGTGAACTCCACTGAGTTCTTAGGTAGATTCAACTTGTAAGTGACTTTGCCAATTCGCTCAGTGATTTCAAAAGGTCCGACATAACGCGGATTGAGTTTGCCTCGTTTGCCAAAACGAACTACACCCTTCCAAGGTGAGACTTTGAGTAGCACTCGATCCCCAACCTGGAACTTGAGAGGTTTCCTGCGCTTATCAGCGTAGCTTTTCTGACGGTCACGAGCTGCCGCCATTTGTTGTCGTATCTGAGAAATCTTCTCAGTTGTGTCTACCACGAGTTCTGGACCAGTGATTTGGCTGTCACCAACTTCTGCCCAGCAAAGAGGTGATCGGCATTTACGTCCGTACAATGCCTCAAACAGAGCGACCTGGATACTGGTGTGGTAGCTGTTATTATACGGAAATTCCACTAACGGTAGATGTTTTTTCCAGCCGTTACCAAAATCAATCACACATGCCCTAAGCATGTCTTCAAGGGTTTGGATGGTGCGCTCAGACTGCCCATCCGTCTGTGTATGATAAGCGGTGCTCATGTCTAAACGTGAGCCAATGGACTTGTGCATTGCTTGCCACAGTTCAGAGGTAAAACGTGCATCACGGTCAGATATAATGGAAGTTGGTACCCCGTGCCTCGAAACCACTTCCTTTAAGTAAACGTCTGCTAAAGTAGAAAACTTGTCTGTTTCTTTGATAGCCAAAAAGTGTGCAGACTTAGTCAATCGATCCACTATCACCCAAATAGTGTCATTTCCGCGTTGAGATCTAGGCAGGCCAGTAACGAAATCCAGGAAATTTGCTCCCATTTCCATGTCGGGATCTCTGGTTGTTGGAGTAGGCCTGATGGTTTCTGATATTCAGTCTTGACTCTCGCACAAGTCAAACATTTCCTGACATAAGTTGCTATGTGGGCTTTCATACTAGGCCACCAGTATGTAGTCTTTAAGTCGTGATACATCTTATCCGAACCAGGATGTACTGAGTAACGGGACCTATGTGCTTCATCCATTACCAATTCGCGTAAGTTTTCGTATAGTGGGACCCAGATGCGCCCTGATATGTAGTAAGCGCCGTCTCCTTTTTGTTCTAATCGCTTCCTTGATCCACGTAGGGACTCCGCCCTTACATTCTCTGCTTTCAATGCTTCAACCTGAGCATCTCGTATTTGTGTAGGAAGACTAGATTGGATGGTAAGTTGTAACGCATGCACGCGTTTAGGTGTAGTATCCTTTCGACTGAGGGCGTCGACCACAACATTGGCTTTGCCCGGATGGTACTTGATCGCGCATTCATAATCATTCAAAAGCTCGACCCATCGACGTTGTCGCATGTTTAATTCCTTTTTCTTGAAGATATGCTCGAGACTCCTGTGATCGGTGTAAATGGTGCACTTGGTACCGTACAGGTAATGTCTCCATATCTTGAGTGCGAAAACAACAGCTCCCAGCTCCAGATCGTGTGTAGTGTAGTTCCTTTCGTGAACCTTAAGTTGGCACGATGCATAAGCAATGACTTTATCCCGTTGCATCAACACACAACCAAGACCCTGAATTGACGCGTCACAATAAACCACGAAATCGTCTGCGCCCTCTGGTAATGAGAGAATTGGTGCGCTACAAAGTCTATCCTTTAAGTGCTGAAATGCCGATTCCTGTGCATCACCCCAACGATAGGTGACACCTTTCTGAGTTAGTGAAGTGAGAGGTTGTGCGATCTTGGAGAAATCCTTGATGAACCTTCTGTAGTAGCCCGCCAAACCCAAGAATTGACGGATTTCTGTTGTTGTACGGGGTGCAGGTCAGTCTTTGATCAAATCAACCTTGGATGGATCAACATGAATCCCATCCCTATTTACCACGTGGCCTAAGAAATGGACTTCACGAAGCCAAAAGTCGCACTTTGAAAACTTAGCGTACAGCTGTTCTGTTCGAAGGAGTTCCAAAATAAGCTTCAGGTGTTGCTCGTGTTCCTCCTGACTCTTAGAATAGATCAGGATGTCGTCGATGAATACAATAACGAACTTATCCAGGTAGGGTTTGCACACTCTGTTCATAAGATCCATGAAAACCACAGGTGCATTCGTCCATCCGAAAGGCATAACCAGAAACTCGTAATGCCCATAACGAGTCCTGAATGCTGTCTTAGAGATATCCTTGTCTCGGACTCTCAGTTGATGGTAACCTGACCTCAGGTCAATCTTCGAGTAGTAGCTCGACCCTTGCAGCTGATTGAATAGGTCATCGATGCATGGAAGTGGATAGCGATTCTTTACAGTCACCTTGTTGAGTTCGCGGTAGTCAATACACATTCTGAAGGTACCGTCTTTCTTTTTCACAAATAATATTGGAGCTCCCCAGGGCGAAGAGCTAGGACGAATAAAACCTTTATCCAAGAGCTCTTGTAGTTACGCAGACAGTTCTTCAAGTTCTGATGGAGCTAAACGATAAGGTGCTCGAGCTATGGGCGCTGCTCCAGGAGCTAGCTCGATTTGAAATTCAACCTGTCGGTGGGGCGGTAGACCTAGTAATTCCTCAGGAAACACCTCAGGATAGTCATGTACGATTGGAATATCTTCTATGTTCTTCTCTTTCTTTGAGGTGTCAGTAACGAGGGCTAAGATGGTAGTGTGGCCCTTTCGCAAACACTTCTGGGCTTTAAGGAAAGAAATGATGTCCACCACAGCACCACTCTTGTCGCCATGAATCACTAAAGGTCCTTCACTAGAACGAGGAATGCGGACGATCTTCTCCTTGCAAAGAATCTCTGCTCGATGTTGAGATAACCAATCCATACCAATAACGATGTCGAAACTACCAAGAACGATAGGAATGAGGTCAATAGAGAAGGTCTGACCAGCTAAGATGAGGTTACATCCCTTAACTATGTGTGTGGCTTCAAGACTTTTACCGTTTGTTAGTTCTAGTAAGTGCTTGGTGCTCAAAAGTGTTGGGGCATGCTTAAGCATTTGACTAACTTTTAGGGAAACATAACTAGTATCGGCACTCGAATCAAATAAAACAGTAACAAAGAAATCATCCAAACGAAACTTACCCATCACCACGTTGGGATCGTTCCTCGCATCACCCTGACCACTCACAAAAGCTCGACCCCTGGCACCATTGCCACCATTGTTTACCCCATTATTGTTTCCGTTCCCCTGGTTGTTGTTGTTGTTCTGTCTCTGATTCAGCTGGGGGCAGTCTCTTTTGAAGTGGCCTTCATCACCACACTGAAAGCATCCCTTGTAGTTACCCTGCTGCTGCTGTTGCTGCTGACGCTGATTCTGGGGAGCTTGCTGCTGGTTCTGTCGTCGTTGATTTGCAGGGTAGAGACTCCTGCAATCCTTGGCCGCATGGCCAGGTTTGTTACACCTCTGACAAGTGCCCTTAGTACACGTTCCGCTATGATGGAAACCACATTGATTGCATTTGGGGTGGTTCCCCTTGTACCCACTCTGCCCTTGACTACCAGAAGATTGTTGACCAGGGCTCTTGTAGTCATCAGTCTTTCGCTGCTGAGACTGAGACTGAGCTGATGCTGAACCCTTGCTTGAGACTCCATCCCATTTGCGCTTGTTGTCGCTGGGGGCTTCAGATGTAGTAGTGGTAGTAGCACCAATTAGCTTGGGCAGCCTGTTCTGCTCGACTGCCTGATCAGTGAGACGATGAGCCAAACGAATAACTTGTTGGATAGTGGCGAGGTTTGTTGCAGTCACATGACTCTGGATCTCTGGCACTAAACCTTTGAGGTACAACTCGATGCGCTTGATAGGAGGATCTACCATGGCAGGACACAAGATTGCTAGCTCATTCGATCTTTTCGTATACGCTTCGATTTCCGATCCCGTCATCTTTAAGTTGAAGAACTCTACTTCCAACTTATGGATGTCATCGCGATTGCAGTACTCTTCCTTGATTAAATCCTTAAAGTCATTCCATGGGGTAGCATTAGCAGCAACTATCCCCAGCATTTGAACCTGAGCGTTCCACCACGTGAGCGCTACACCTTCAAGGTTACCAGTAGCATATTTCACCCTACGAGCCTCAGGGCATTCACACATCTCGAAGACAGACTCGAGCTTCTCGAACCAGTGGAGAAGGCCTACAACTCCCTCTGTGCCGTTGAAAGTAGTAGGTCAGCAGTCCATGAAAGTTTTGAAAGTACACACAGGAGGCTGTGCAGGTTGACCTGTCGTGCGAGTAAGAAGAGACAAAGTTAATCACATGTGTTGGTTCACGAGAGTAGGATCTAAAGATTCTAGAGTAAGTTGCAATGGCAGGTTATACCTCCTGCCTGAGCGGCTGCGAGTGCTGCAGCAACTTGTTCATTGATTAGAGCCATCAGCTGGGCTTGAGTTAGGTTGACACGTCCACTCATGATCTTCACAATAAAGAGAGCATGGGTGAGAAAAGCGTCGCGACAATGCGTAAGTGTGGAGTGACAGAAGAGAGTAAGCACACATGGGTTTCTAACAATAGTTGCTACGTTAACCAAAGCATACCATGAACAATGTTCTATGTAACTAACAAGTAGGTAATATAACATAAACCATATCACCTAGAATGTTGAGCCTTGCACGTGGAGCGAAGCGTCGTTGTGGATCGTTGAGCACTGTACAGGTTATAGTCTGGTTTTATCAAAAAGCTTTTCCCCTTTTTAAAAACCAAGTTCACTATAACCAATGGCACTGAAACCAATCTGTCACACCCCCAAAATCCACAAGCGGAGTATCACCGCATGGAGGCGTGACTGACCAGGATCCAACCACCAATCATATTGAACATAGCATGTAAATAAATATAAAACCCAACACAATATAATTGGTGTCCAAACAAAACGTAATTTAAGTTGCAAGCGGAAGCATAATGTTTAAAACCAAAGTATAAGTTTAAAATATATCAAATGTTTAACATGGCATATGACTATCCATGTTCCACAACGACTACGCCTCATCGAGCAAGCTCCAAATATACCTAACGACCTGCAAGGCATGTAACAACGAGTCAACAACAAAGTTGAGCGAGTTCACAGTTGGTGTTCATTGTTAAGTTGTATCAAAAACCATGAGATCATTTGTAAGTCATAAGTTAACCATTTTACCCTGTTTCCCAAACATATCCATAATTAGTGGGGGCTTCCCCATGTGAACCACTAGACCCGTTTACCATATCGACCACTGACTAAAGTAAGTTGGTGCCCTGACGTCAATCTCTATCATCATTGACTAGTGCCCAGATCCATTAGTTCACGCCCGTCCTCTGCGGCACGGTGTGAGGCTTGTCAAACCTAAATAGCGCTATCTAACTAATGACCCGCTCACCATTGGCCCAGCGATTAAGTCGATATAAAAGGAGGGACTTCATGATAGAGAGCTTTGGTCTAGTATCCGTGTTGTCACCCTTCAATAAAGAGGGTGTGTACGTAATCTCCAAACCAGGAGATTACGCAGGTTCCGATTAAATACTTATCACAGGTTGTCACCCTTCAATAAAGAGGGTGTGTACGTGTTCCAAACCAGGAGATCACGCAGGTTCAGTTTCAATCCTTTACCCATTCCCAACCCTTGGGAATCCCATGCCTTGTGGAAAGTGTGAACTCACCTCGGTTTGCTTGGTAAGATTAATTACTCGCTCAAATAAATCAGTCAAAGCCTAATATATGCACGTATACACAATCAGTTTTCATTCACAAAGTTCACGTATAGATGAAATCATAGCGCATAGCAGTTATTCATGTGCATGTAAATCATACGTCTCATAATTGATTCATAGCAGCACATAACTGTTCCTCAGTCTACTCTAACCCAGTTAACTATTCATCAAACTTAACTAAGTTACTGCATCACTTTACCAACCTGAAGAAACCCCCAGGTTTCGTCGTGTTTTCCCCTCGGGGAAACCCCCAGGCGACGAATCCCTAGAGTAACGAAACCTTACAGTTTCATCGGTCTTAAGAGATGACGAAACCTCACAGGGTTTTGTCATAAGTAGAGTTTCGTCGGGTAAGGGTTTCGTCGGCATGCAGTTATAATTTTCATCAACAGTTACGAACTCACAGAAACCCTAATTATCATTAGCAGTTACAATTTGATCATTAGTCTAGTCACGAATAATACGTTACTGAATCATTAACAGGTACATGGCGGTATCACATATTCATTTATTCATCTGTATAATATAATTTACAAACATCGATCATGAACAGTGGGCACAAACAATTGCATTCATAACATTAGATCCAATCTAAATGATTTATGACAGAACATCAAATCGAATCATGGACAGTGGACATAATCAATCACAATCATACATAACAGAATCGTCAAACTCTCAAGAATAACACCACATACCAAACATCGGATTACCAACACAATGACTGAGTTTATAATGTTTACGAAAACCCTAGCCTAATCACACAAAAACATCATATAGCAATTATATCTACCGTAGGGTTTTTACACTAACCGTAACGTCGAACAATTTAGATAGATCGAGATCGATGATGCTCGAAGTTCTCCACAATTTCCGTCGCACAGAAGTTAGAGAGGTTCTAGGGTTATACTATGGCAACTTACGTAACCTATGACCTTATATACGTAAGTTATACAGCGTTGGGCGCTTAGTGGACTTCAGCGAAACTTGGGCCAGCGAAACCCTGTGTTTCGTCGTGATGGCCATGGCGAAACTCCAGGTTTCGTGGAGTAAGGGAATGGCGAAACCCTTGAGGTTTCGTCGAGCAGGCTAATGGCGAAACCTTCTATGTTTCGTCATATCAATACATATAAATAATAACACCACAAATCACAAGGTCCTAACACAATACAACAGTTTATAAATCAGATAACAAGGTGCATATAATACAACTCAACAAATTAAGGAGACGTAGTAGTGAGGAAAGACCTTGAAAACTCAGGTTGTCACAGTTTCTTTGGAAAACTATTTTAGAAACCATCCACTTACAAGACTTGTATTTTATTTAAATCACCATCATATGAAAATAACTTTTATTATTCAAGTTCATGAAAGACATAAAGCATGATGATCTTGATCTTTCACAAGATCACCACTTTAACTTACTAGATCATGTGTTTAATCACAATCTAGTAGGTTACTTATGATGTCTAGCATCACTAACACCAATAATCAATCAACAAGAAGCAAACAATCATAAATCAACAAGATTTCATATGTTTATAAGCTTATGTTAGAGATTTATCATTATGTCTTTTAATGTTCATCATGTTTAACAATGTTCATCACTTATTAACCAACTATATATGAAAGATCAAGAGATCATAAGAGTCTTACTACTAGCACAAGGCTAGGGAAGAACACTTGATGTTGATGATGACAAAGTGATGGATAAAAGTAAATGATGAAGGTCCTTTAAGATCCAAGAGCACCAAGCTTCATAAGACACCTTCTTACACCTTAATGAGTATATGGAATGGATGGAAAATTGAATGAAAGTGGTGATGGTGGTGTGCTTGTTCTCGGCCGCAAGTGAGGAGGAGAGGAAGAAGATGGGTGGGTGATCAAGTGTGGGTGATCAAGTGTGGGTGATAATGAGAGCTCCATGTATTCTTATAGTACACTACACAATCTAAGTAGATCTTTTCAAATCCAAGCAAGATCATGGAAGATTTATGGAGATCTAGAGAAATCTTGCAAGATCTTGGAAGATCATGGTGGGGTCATTGTGACCGTCCACTTATATGGGGGGGGGGTCTAAGTGTAACTTTTAACCATATAGTTAGATTATGGTTCAATTTCAAGTGTTAGTTGCAAGTGTTATTTACTAGACATTTTTAGTGGGGTGTTATGATGTTCGGGGATCATAACTAGTTCAGAAACATTAAAACAATGCTTCTAGTATAATTTTGGTGTTTCGGGTAATGTCCAGTTGTTCGATTAGATACCGGTTCGTTAATGTGTCAAACTATTCCATTTAGTGTTCTTTATGTACCCTTTTGTAACGCTTTTAATCCCCGACACTTGGAAAGCATTCAGGACCATTTTGCCATATTTTTGCATGTAATAAACTTGTTAAAATTCTGAATTTTGTTGATTTATGTAGAATTCTGCACTTTATGTGGTTTTAGGCACTTTTCGACACTTTATCTATCACCTAGAAAAGCAGTTTTGTGGTCCTCACTTCCCTACACACTATACTAGTGTAATACGTAGTCTCTGGCTCATACTGGGCCTTAAAACATTGTCTGTCTATGTACTGAACTTCGTCAGCATTTTAGTTTGTCTGGTAATGGTGCCAATTCTGTTATGTGCATTATTAGAACTATATCGTGTTGCATGTAGTAAGTCTTGCAACATGAAATGCCATTGTATGTATATTACAGTATTCAGAATTTCATTCGTCTTGTAAACTGGATCATGCACAGTTATTAAAGCACATATTACTGTTCAATTAGTGTACGGAATGTACGAAAAAGTGCCAGTTGTCACAGACTCCCCCCGTTAAAAGAATTTCATCCCGAAATTCAAGCGATGCCATCGGTCGCAGGGGAGTTGTGAATCAAATGTGGTCACTTTGGTTTAAAATTTGTCTTCATGTTCCCATGTAACTCTGGGTCATGATACGAATTCTAACGTACTCAAGTAAATCAACTATGTCTTCTCTGTGTTTTGTGGACTCTTGGTCCGTAACCTTAACAGGTTTTATAGTAAATTCGTTGATGTGAATCTTATTGGTGGGAACAACGACTGTTCCTTGAGTCAGACTCCTCTAAAGACTAGACACGTGGAATGTGTCGCGATCACTACTGATCTTTTCTGGAAATTTCAGCTTGTGAGCAAAGGTTCCGATCCCTACCAGGATCTCGAAAGGTCTAATATACCGGGGATCCAATCTTTCACTTTTTCAAATCGCACCACGCCTTCTCAAGGCGAGGCTCCCATTAAAGCCATACTTCTTATCTCAAATTTCTATGATATCTGCCGCTCGTCGGCGCAATCTTTCTGTATTCCGCGGGCTATATTGATATGATCATATATCTGAACGACCTTGCCTCTAATTTTTCCTGAACCAACTCGGGCCAGTAGATCGTTTATCTTAGGTCTCCGTTTAACACAACGGGGATCGACTTATTATGTTCCATTTAAAGCTTCACACGAAGCGGTTTAAACAGTGTTGTGATAAATACTGCTGTAGGAAAACTCCACGAAGGGAAAGTGGGTGTTACAACTTTTCTTCAAAGTTTATCACCCAAGCACGTAACATGTCCATACAGTCTGCATCGTTTAGCAGCTCAGTCCATCTTCGTTAATGTTTAAGTTCTTACGATCAACGGTGTGCTGCAACCCTCGTGATCAGTAAAGGTCGTGCAGTGTTTTCTTACAGGTAATGACGTCAAGTTTGCGGTGCGCAATTACTGTATCTAGATCAAGGTTTCTTCTCATGATCCCTTAATCAACGTGACGCGTATGCAATGCCGTGGTCTCGTTGCATCGACGCGCAGTCGAGACTTTGTCGAGAAGCGTCACATAATTGCAACTCTAACTCCTTAGCTCTTGGTTACAGGGTTGGCATAAATCTCATTCTTATCCACCATGTATTCTAAAGTTCTTACCTCGCGAATTCGAAATCTGTTTTTCGACATCTTAGCACATAACTGCTCTTTCCCCAAGAGTCGCAAGATAAATTGCAGATGTTGTTCACGACCTTCCTTGGTCGTTGTCCATATAAGAATGTAGTCAATAAATATAATCATGTTCTATCCAGGTATGGCTTACACGTTCGATTCATGAGGTCCATGAATACTATCGATGCATGTGTTAAGCCAAACGGTATGACAAGGAACTCGTAACGCTCGAAGCGAGTCCTAAAGGTCGTTTTAGGGATATTTCCTTCTTGTATTCACAGTTGAGGACATCCTGTCCTCAGGTTGATCTTTGAGTGGTAATTATAACCTGACGATTGGTCTGTTCATGTCATCAATCCTTGGCAAAGGATACCAATCCTTGATATCCAATTCTCTGGAATTGATGCAAAGTGGAAACTGTCAACTTTCTCTTTGTGTCCTTAACTAAGGGTATCACATCCTAAATTTACTCTGTCTAGCAGCTCTTGCAGTTATAACGGAGGCTCATGCTTCTCGGACGAAGCTAGTCGGTAAGGCGTCATCTTGTCACTGGTGACGCTCCTGGCACAAGGTTTATCCTAAGCTCCTCTTGTCGTTAAGGGGGCATTCCTGGCAAGTCTTCAGAAAAGGCTTCTGGAACTTCTTCCGTCACGGGGATGTTCTCAGGCTCTGGCTCATTGGTCTCCTTATTGGCAACATGAGCTAGAAAGGCTCTGCAGTTTACTCGGAGGCACTTCTGTGTCTCTTCTGTTGGTGCATACATCTGTCTTCTTCGTCTAATATCGAGTCTCTGGTTTTGTAATTTGTTTGTTAGCTTGAAAATGTCTGGTAGCTTGAACAGGCCTGGTAGCTTGAACAGGCCTGGTAGCTTGAGATGCCTGTTAGCTTGAAAGTGTTTGATAGCTTGAACATGTGTGTGTCATTTCAAGCTAACAAGCTAGCACTATATATAGGATTGTCATTTGTCATTTGAAGGAACCAGACCAGAGCCTTGTAATCGATACCGAAGTGCTGCCGGTATATTTTCTGCATGTAATCAGTGTTAAATCAATATACACAAGGTTTAAAGTGATATTCAAGCTGTTTCTTCATTCGTTTCTTAGTTTCCGTCTCTGAAACGGATTAAATCTCTTCTGAACGACTCGTTTGGGTCACAAAACGATCCTACAAGTGGTATCAGAGCTCAGGAGGAAGAGATCTTGCCTAAACAGCCTGTTTTCGTCACTTTTCGGTTTCTACATCATTCTTTTTCAAATTCAAAAATTTTTCACGGTTAAAAACGACTCAAACTTTCACATATTGTGCGTAATCTTGTATTAATCAATCCTGGAAAGTTTCAGCATTTAAATCGAACTAAATCTGGTTCAAATCGGTCTGCTAGCTTGAAATTGGTTCGTAATTTGCTGACGTCATCAACATTTCAAGCGAACATCACATCGTGTGTCAGCTTGAAACTGGTTACTCGCTTGAAATTCGACCTTGTTAGCTTGAAATTGACTTGGTCGCTTGAAAATACATGTTGTGACAGCTTGAAATTGGCTGGTCGCTTGAGTTTTCATCGTTTGATCGCTTGAAACGTCTGATCGCTTGAAAAACACCGCTTGAATCATGTGTTTGTTTGAAAATTACATCGTATTGTGTGATTCTTTAATCGAGGTTGTCAGTTGTTGAGAAAAGAGATCATGTGAGTTGTATCGGTTGATCAGACTTTGCAAGAGTTAAAATTCACGGTCAAATTCATGTGATATTATCTTTTGGGTCTCGTAAATTGAAGTTCAAGTTGCTTGTTTTGATAATATTTGTCGGGCATAGTGCATGTGAACAATAGAGTGTGTCAGCTATTATAAAAATTGTTTGGTTCAAGAATGGCTTGTGGTCAGAGCACATGTTATGTTTGAAGTACATATTATGTACGGTCCAATGAAATTAAGGGGTGATCAAAATTGTCGATTATTTGATTTGAAGATTAGGATTGCATGTGAAATTCTTTAGTGGTGTCAGCCTTTTTTGAAAAGATTTGAAGTGATTCAGAGTCCACGGGTTTTTGTCAACTGTCCACTTTAAACCGGTTCTATCACTAATCAAATGCTAAAGTTGTTGTCGGAAAATTTAAAAGGGGAATCACTTTGTATGTGATATGATCAAAGGTCATTGGTTAAGTAATCATAGATAGTGCTTGTCGGTTAAGTGGATTGTGAGGTCCAATTGGAATTAAGTTGATATATAATTTTGTCAGCTATTGTTTGAGGTCCTGTGAACATTAATTGTGTTGAACAAGTTCTCAGCCCAAGTCATATTCTTGGCCCAATCAACATTCAAAGTTTCTCAGCTCATTTGAATCCATTTCATTCCGATCAAGTCCATTCATTCAGTGTCTTCACTCGAACAACATTGAAACAAGTCCACAAATCTCCGTATTAATTTTTACGAGGTGAATCAGTTCGTTTAAAAGCTTGTTTGAGGAAGTCTTCAATATTGAATCATGGATACCGAGTTCTACAACGCGTTTGCTACACCGTCTGGTCCATCTACCATTGCTCAGAACATGAATTTGGAAAACGAGACGGGAACCACCCAGAAGCCCCCGAAATTGATGAGTATCGAAGAATACTATGGGTGGAAAGACAGATTCGAGAATTGGGTTCAGGCTAACCATCTTAGATCATGGGAATGTATTTTGAAGAAATATGTCTTGCCACAGACTGATTTGAAAGTTGATAAAAAAATACATGAATTTAGTAATGAAGAACGTGATATGTATAGAGCTGAAAAGATGATGATCAGTTTGCTTCAACAAGCTATCAAATAAGACATTTTTATTCTGCTACAGCATGACAAAACTGCAAAGTCAATCTGGGATGCACTTAAAGTCAAATTTGAGGGTAGCGAGAAAATGATTAAAAGCAAGAAGGCACTGTTAAAGAAAGAGTTTGATCTGTTCAGCAGTCTACCGGGTGAAGATACAAAGAAGCTGATTGAAAGATACTGTCACCTTGTGCGATCTATGTCAATGCTTAGTATAAAAAAAGAGTCTAAAGAGTGGGTAGACAAATTAGCTGATGCGTTACCGCAAAAAGAGTGGGGAACTTATTTGATGATCCTGAAAAACACAGGGGTTTATGATGGGTTATCAATTGGTGAGTTTATCGAAAAGATTGAGGGTCAAGATTTGGAACAGCAGAAGATCGCGAGGATGAACAGTCCAAGTGGTCAACAGGATGTAAAAATATATTACAAAGGTAGTGTTCCGGTTCCAGAAGTTGAGAGAAGTCCGAAAATCCAAACTGCGTATAGTGCTGGGGATTCTACAGAAAAGATTGATCAAAGTTCAAACAAAAGCAGCAATGGTTTCTCATTATATCCAAGTGTCAATCCAAAGAGTTCATCAGAAAGCTTTCAGTCTCAAAGCACAAAGACAGGAAATGGTTATGTGATTCAGTGCAACATTGCTCTAAATCTTCCAGAAGGTCAAAGTTTTTTCAGAAGACACTGCTAAAGACCACATGGCTCTACTTGGTTCTGTGTTGATATCCTATGAGGGTCTAGTGGCTGGTCGGATCGGAAATCCCATGCTCACCAAAGAGGATTACGATCAAATAGACGCCGAAGAGATGGAACTGATGGACATCAAATGGTGTCTTGCTAGTGTTCTTAGACGTGCTGAAAAATTCAAAACGATTACCGGGAGAAATGACTTTCTTGATGCTCATGTATCTACTTTAGGTTTTGATAAATCTAAAGTTACTTGTTTTCGTTGTAGGGAGAAAGGCCATTTCAAGCGGGAGTGCAAGAACAGAGAAGCTAGTGGCGCTCAGAATCCGTTTGGAAAAGATGATTACTACCGGAAAGCCATTTATCAGCAAGTTGGTCAATCACAAGACTCACAGACGGCTCATGGTAGAAAGATTGAGGATTCCAAAAGAGGATGTTTGGTAGATTTCAACTGGAGCAACTACATATCTCCTGATAGCAAAGCATGTTTAGTAGATCAAGATGATGAACAACTACCTGAAGGTTTCAACTGGAATATGTTTGTTGATGAAAAGGGTGATTTCAAAGCTTTCATTGCTAAGATTGTCAAAGAACCAGACATGTTTGCCACGTGGATGAAATCTATTGGTGAGATAGTGAAAAGTGTGAAGAAACAGTCTGTTACATCTGAAGAAAGCTCAGAAAGTGCTGATGAAGATTCACTAAGTTCAGATGAGAGTGTTCAAAATGGTGTTACTTCAGAAAAAGAAGTTGTATTTGATCAAACACCGTCTGATTCTGGTGTATCAGATGCTGATTCTGAAAAATCTGTAGAGTTTGATCAAACACCAATTGATAGTAGCAGTGATGATGAGGAAGAGAAACATATTAATGTTGCAAAATCTCATCTTTCTCCTGAAAGTTTTCATTTCTATTTTGCAGATCGTATGGAGAAACTGAAGGAGAAACGAGCTGCTAAAGAACAACAACAAATGAAATCTGAAGATGTTGTTCAGAAAGAGAATGTTGAAGGTGTTGTTGAGAAGATGGTTGAAACTGAGAAGGTGAAAGAAGAAGAAAAAGTGGTTGAAGTGGTAAAGACAATCGAAGTTGAAAAGATTGTTGAAGTTGTCAAGCCTTGCACGAAGTGTATGGAAGCATGCAAGGAATGTGCAGACAAAGATGATATAATTGCTGAGTATGAGAAGAAGAAGGAGCAGTTATTGTTCAATCTCAACTATGTAAAAGAATCTTATGATGTCTTGAACAAAACAGTAACTGGTCTCCAAAAGACAAACTCAGAACGAGAACAAGCACTTACGATGATGAATGCTGTGATGATGACAAAGCAAAAAGCCATCAACTTTTACATCGAAGAGAGTGCTAAGTGGAAGCAAGAGTTGGAGACAGAGAAGATTGAGAATGAGAGAATTAGACGTTTATTACAAAGTTATTCTAGTTCTGATTATCTCATTGATCGTATTTACCCAACTGTTGCAGGTATGGAAGCTTTTCAAGATGAGAAGCCAAAGAAGAAAGATAGTGGTAAGAAACCGACTGTTAGATATAACAAGTGTCCGCCTCCAATTTGGGAAGGGTATTCTCCTAGAAAACCAAACGAGGAGCAACTTGAAAAAGCAGTCAATATAAAGCTAAAAACCGACACAACGGACGTTTTACCAGATAACATTGATGTCACGTTTACCTCGTCCGATACTGATCATGAGTCTGAGTTAATCAAAAAGGTGGTCGATCAGGTGTTGGATACTGAGGAGGAGTCTGAGTCAAAGTCTGAGTCTGGAGGGTCAAATTCGTCAGTCAACAGTCCAAAGTCGTCGGTTAAACGGTCTTATAGTAAAGAATTTTTGTTATCGAAAGCAAATTTGGATGATGAAACATTTGAAGTTGCATACACTTTAAATGATTCGGACAAATTATATTATGACAAAGAGTTTCCAATAAGAAGTGTTAGTTTTGACATGATCAAAAAGGTTTTCAAAATGACAGAAATTAATATTTCTGAAATAAAAGATTTAAATCTTACGGAAAAACCTAAAAAGTACACTTCAAGAGTTCAACAACGTCTAAACAAGAAAAAGGGTTACAATTCTGGTTCTGTTTTTCAAAAGAAACCAAACCAAAATCGTAGCTACAAAAAGAAAGGTCTTGGATTTATTCCACCAGAAAATCATAAAAATTTGAAAAATTCTAAAACAAAAACAGAATTTGTGTCAGGTGGACTTGCAGAAGAGGAACAGAAGAAACCATTCTGGAGACAGTCAAATCAAGAATTTCTTGCTGAAAAGAAGAAGAATGGAACTGAAGTTTGTTACTTCAAAGAAACTAGAACCTGTTACAAATGCAATGAAGCTGGTCACATTGCATGGAATTGTCCGAAAAATGTCAAGTCAAAACAAGGAGTTTCTAGGAAATTGAAAGAGAAAGTTGTTGATGTTGAACCACCAATCGAAAAATTTAAAATTTTTGAAAACTCAATTTATGAGGTTGGTGAATGTTCTAAAAAGAATTTTTACAAAAAGAATGCAAAAGACAACCAAGTGTGGGTTGTTAAGAAAGATGATGAGAAAGTCGGCGATGAATCTGGTTTCACAAAGCCAGAAGAGCCACAGGTTGAGGTGAATATTTCAGTGAATGATGATGAGTTTCCATCACTGAAATTTGAAGAAATTAAAAAGAAAATTGGTAAAGTTGAGATTTCAGATCAGTTTTATTCTGAGAAAAATGAGTTTGATGTTGAGAAAACATTCAATAGAAGTGTTAAGAAAATTTTCGGGAAAATGTTGAATGGGAAAGTTAAGGGGGTTAAAGATTTTTATGCAACTAAAAAAACAACTTACAACCCCACTGCGCAAGAATTGAAAGCCATCAAGTCTGAGAAGACTTGGATGGAAGTTTGTTTCCCATAAAGTCTTAGGACTATGCCGGAGATCCCAAGTTTGTAATCGTGGATCAGGAATCGGCATTTTTCTTAGTAATTGATTGTGTGATTGAATTTTAAAAATAGTTGAATTTTTACAGGTTAAGTGTGAATTGCCGGAGCTTCCAGGTTGGTAAGTGTGAAACAGGAATCGGCATTTTGATTGCTTAAAATGGTTTGTGTAGATGATTTATTCCTACATGTGATTAAACGTTTTGGATATACTTACAAGTGGTAAGAGGTTGATTATGACAAAGTGATTACTCAAGGTCATTAGTTTGAACTTGATGTAATCCTCATACAAGTGATTGAATGGACAATGTGATGAACCACACCCCGAACCTACAAGTGGTTAAATCAACAAAACTTATTTTCCGGAAAAATCATTTTGGTTAAAACAAACTTAAGTGTTTTGAAATCATAATGAGAAAATAGTTTTGTGTAAGGGGGAGTTCTGATTGTTTATGCCAAGTGGATGGCGAATTGAAGCGATTTGATATCGGTTGTCAAGTTTCTTGTACGGTTTATTTTCAAATTTCCTGAAATGTGTTTGCATTTTAGGGGGAGTAGAAATTTTTTAGAAAATCCAAAAGCATTAGAAAATTTGAAAATGTCAAAAAACATGATAAAATCAAAAATGAGTTTTTGTGTCAAAGAAGAGGAAATGATAGTACATCAGTAGACAGTCACAGTATGCTAAAGAAATGTAATGATTAAATAGCGTTAAACGGTCTCACTGATGATATGCCGATAGGTTTTTACACATTTAGTAAACTTTTTCTGGATATAAACATAAATTCAAACTTGCTTATTTCGTGGGGAACACTACTTGGATATATAGGTAACCCCTGAAATCTCGTTTGAAAGGTCCCTCTTTCTGAGATACTAGGTCTTTATGCTCAGTGATATCTGGGGTATTATCCCGGGACTTCTGCTGAAAGGAATTTCTGACCTAGTCCCCGGAGAATATTTTCCGCATGCTTGAAAAATAGCACAGCCCTCAGCAAATTGATGAAACAATAAAATTGATAGTCATTGCTGTTGTAATGCAAAAGATCCTCTAAAGGGGACACACCAAAAGTCGAAGCCGTCATCTCTCTGCGTATCGAAAGATCGACCTGAGCTCTCACGGCCCTCGTACTATAATTTATTCCCCTGACAGATATCATCTGTGGTATACTCACCTGTAAGACTGAATATTGGGATCTGGATACGGGAGTATATTCAAGAGGTGGGACACATGAATGAGTTTAAGTCTTTAAAACACCTAACTCATATCCTGAATTAGTTGAAATTTGTGTGAAAATTTAAGTGGATCAGTATATTGGCAATCTAAGTGAATTGTTTAATTCTTAATGTGTAACTAAGCTCAACGGTACTTGTGACTTGTCAAAATCTGATATGATCCTCTTACACAAAACTCACAAAAATATTGTCTGTAAATATTTCTTTACTGCATTTCTTTACATTCAAAAATACAAAATTTTTTTATTGTGTTTTAGCATAAATTTTTAAAAATCCAAAAAGATTTTCGACAACTGGTGTTGGAGAGCTAATTTTCAAAATTCCAAGTGCTAGACATGACGAACAGGTTTGGGAAAGTATTTGTTTGAAGTTCTTTGAAATGAAAATGATATTTCTGCAAATGGTTCATCAGAGACTATTAATGTTGAATCATTTTAAAATATGCTCTACAAGTAGTTATCAGAAAATTTTATTTTTGGGTAGAGAGTGTGCAGGTTATTTGAACGATAGAAAGTCAGGTTCCGATACCTGAAGACTTTGTGATTTCAACATGCCAGACTGCGATCCCAGCATATCGAAAGGGGGAGTCTGAAGACATCTGAGTAGAGATTGTTCGTGAAGAGTTTGTTGATGCTGAAGAGAAGAAGGAGATAAAGTTTGAGGATGCTTACACTGTGAGATATTTCAGAGAGCGTTCAGACTGATAAAGACCGAAGATTGAAAAGACTCGAACACTTAAGACTCGTCAACATCTGAGGGGGAGTCTGTTGGTGCATACATCTGTCGTCTTCGTCTAATATCGAGTCTCTGGTTTTGTAATTTGTTTGTTAGCTTGAAAATGTCTGGTAGCTTGAACAGGCCTGGTAGCTTGAACAGGCCTGGTAGCTTGAACATGCCTGGTAGCTTGAGATGCCTGTTAGCTTGAAAGTGTTTGATAGCTTGAACATGTGTGTGTCATTTCAAGCTAACAAGCTAGCACTATATATAGGATTGTCATTTGTCATTTGAAGGAACCAGACCAGAGCCTTGTAATCGATACCGAAGTGCTGCCGGTATATTTTCTGCATGTAATCAGTGTTAAATCAATATACACAAGGTTTAAAGTGATATTCAAGCTGTTTCTTCATTCGTTTCTTAGTTTCCGCCTCTGAAACGGATTAAATCTCTTCTGAACGACTCGTTTGGGTCACAAAACGATCCTACATCTTCGACCTGTGAGAGATGTCGCAGATCCGCTACCTTATGGGGTCTAGCACCCTTGCACCTATTGCAGGAAGGTTGTGTACTATAAATGTTTCATCATTCGCAAGAGGGATGCGACTGATTTTCCTTATATCGAACGACTTCAGCTCTATACTTGAATTTCCAATCCATGCTGTCTATCATATCATGACTCCCCAAGGCGATGGTAACAGAAAGTTACGGCCTTCTGAGTCCCCAAAATATAATCCTTAATTGCTTCGTCTGCTTAAACTAGCCTTCTATATGCCCATTTTTAAAGAATACGGAACGTCTATTTTACTCAAACTAGGCCAAGCAGCTTCTTAAGTTCTAAGCATGCAAGGTTAAAGTTGGTGGCAGTATTAATCAAAAATAGATGCATAGGGTTGGTTAATAGGAAACGTACCCGTAACCGCATCTGGGTCTTGGCGTGCTTCACGAGCTTCGATCGTGAAAACCCTTCCTTGCTTGTTTCTTCCTAGGGCAATCTTTTCTAAAGTGCCCTGCTTCACCACATTTGTAGCAACCTGGTATTCTACCATTATCTCTTCCATCTGGATCCTTCGCCCAACAGGCATCCTTGCTGTGCCCTTCCTTTCCACACTTTCCACACTTGGGTCTCAGACATTGACCTTCATGGTAAAAATTGCATTCCTCGCACCTCAGCTTAGTCCCCAAGTAAACCTTACCACCAGCCTTATTAGTGTCTCCATAAGCTTTCCTGCCATGTGGCGGGTTCACTTCCTTTCTTTTGTTTGTTTTAGAGCTTCCGTAGCTGACTTGGGTGCCCACCTTTAGGTTTGAAGACTTCCTTTTCTTATTGCCCGAAGACTCCACATGTGTCTCTTTCTTGTTATCCTCAGATTCCGAAAATTTTCCCATGCGTAGAGCTTCTTCAGTAAGAGTGACACTCAAATCGATAGCCTCTGCGATGGTCGAGGGCTTTGAGGTAGTAACCATGCTCCTAATTTGAGGTGCAAGTCCCCAAATGAATCGCTCAATTCTCTTGAATTCCGGCTTGACTAAGTAGGGGACGACCTTAGACAAGTTGTGAAATCGCTGGACGTATTCAGAAATCTTCGGCCTGTCCATTTTCAAATTCCAGAACTCCACCTCAAGCTTCTGGATTTCAGCCCTAGAACAGTATTTCTTCTCCATCATTTCCTTGAGCTCGTCCCAGCTCAGTGCATGAGTAGCATCTGCACCAAGGGTCTGAACCTGAAGGTTCCACCAGGAGAGTGCGCCATCCAAAAACAACCCTGAGGTATAGGTAACACTCTGCTGGGGTGAACAGTTACTCATTCTTAGAACGGAGTCAGTCTTTTCTGTCCAACGAACAAATGCAACGGCACCTCCTGTGCCATCAAAATTCAATGGCTTGCAGTCCAGGAATTGTTTATAGGTGCAGCCAGTTGGAGGGTTATTTCCGGTAATGCCACCGCTGTGTTGAGAGTGGAGGGTTTCATGTCGTGCAATTGCCTGCGAGATACGTTCTTGAAGCTCGGCTTCTGTCCTTGGTAACGTACTGGTGTTTGTGTCACGTCTGGGCGGCATTCCCTTCTGTCAAAAGGTATGAGGTAAGTTAGACAACATTCCATAATTGTCTATGAGGTACATTGTACTTTAAGCAATCATGTAATCCCCCAATATCACATGCTTATATAATCAACAATGTACTAGTGAGGAAACAATTACTGAGTTTTCATAAGGTAGTAATGATTTTCCTCCTATGTTTGCTCTCTTTGGTCTTTAGCTTCACAAGACGGGTATACTTTCCCTAAGATGGGGGTTGTTTATGTAGGGGTGATAGAGAGTGTAACGTCACTGAATCATTCTGAATGTTATCCATCTTCACTTGCTTAAATATCGGTTCTCAAATGTCTCATACACGGGTAGAAGTGTCAGACACGAAGTAGGTGAAGACAGGTTTCCTACTTTGTAAAGTGCTAAAGCAATGGTCTAGGTGTTGTTCTATCAGATGAAGGTGTGAACACCTAGAGTTTATTTTTGTGTAGTGATCATTAGCTTGGCCCGCCGAGTCCACCAGGATTTCCATGCACTACAAGTCATTATTACGTGGGCCCCCGTAATAATAAATTGTCTTGCACAGTTACCCCGAATTTTCCCACGCCCAAGCAGATGATTAACCAAGGAGGGGACACTACTGTCCTTATACCTCTGACATGGAAAGGACCATTGCGGTGGTCCACACGCTAACACTCGTTATCGTTACGCGCGAATAGGCACGATGATTAAATGAAATAGGAATAAGGAGAATTCCTAGTAGTTGGAGGGGCACCTTCAAGATGAATACTTCATCTTCCTTTTCTGGTCAAGTATGACGTCAATCTCGCTTCACAAAAGCCGCAGGGATCTCGTCCTGTTGATTAAGAAGTTGTTCAAGGTTGCCACCTCTGCCTCGCCGTCACTACCGTAGTCAGGCACCTTCACGTTCGAGAGAGAAGAGCAGCCATCTCCTACGGAAGCAAGCTCAGAATCTCGTTTGGTAATCACTCCAGCCATGAGCTTTGCAATGAACGCGAGGTCGATAGCTTCATCGTGCGGGTGAGTACAATAATAGGAGTCGGAGTCGAAAGTATCTTATTCACGTCAATAATCATTCCGTACACTTATTCGTATGTATATATATCAATAGACAAGTATATTACTTAGCATAAGCAGGCAATTTGATGCATCATATCACGTATAACTCTCGTTTATCCTTAGGGGGGTCATTTTGTCTTTGGCAAGTCTAACTCGTGTAGACTATGCCTTAGTTGGCACCTTATTTTGGGGTATTCCCTACTAATGTCCTTACCTTGTCTCTTCTTTGAAAAGTGTTTGACTCATGGATCTTGACGCTTACGTGAATGCAATGAAAAACCCCTTTTTTAAATGTTTTTGTGAGAGAACTCTAGTGATTGTAGTCTAGACTTGAGAAGGAATCCTAGTTCACTACAATCGAAGCTCTGATACCAAACTGTCACACCCTGACTTTTGCGGAAGCGTATGATGTGTGACTGGCTTAATATCATTGCATTCAATCGTAATAAACAACTACATGATCAAAACGATGTTCATCCATTCATAAAATTTGAGTATTACAAACACCGGTTATTTAACTTTTAAAACACAACCTTCGACTAGGTTACAAACCAACAAAAGTGGATGACATCTAAACGTGAAGTCTACTTCTAGTTACGACACCCGCGCTCAAGATCCATCCTGTCACCTGAAATACATGTAATTTTGGAAAACATCAACAAAAGTTGAGCGAGTTCATGCGTTTTGTTTGAGTACTTGTAAACCTTTGAGTGACTCCTTTGTAAACATGTATGAAAAGCGTGTATAAACATAAATGTTTGTTTTACAAGGATATTAAGGCATGTGAGGACATAGGGAGCACTCATAATGAGTAGGCATATACCCTTGTTGATTTTTCCCTCGACTATGTCGATTTCCCTCGACTATGTCGAATTTCCCTTCGACTATGTCAATTTACCTTGACTATGTCAATTTCCCTTGACTATGTCGATTTCCCTCGACCGGGACACCGAAGCACTCAAGTGAATCACATGAGGACCATGAGTGGGGCTCGGCCGTACCCGTTAGATCTAACCCTCGTCCCTAATTAAGTATTAATGGCATTTCAATATTAAGTCTATGCTCATATGATCTAGTATTTCATAGGCAATTCATACCGTTTAAGCATTCGTAACATGTATTTCACCCCCGAGAGTTATAAAACCAAAAACAGTTAAGAGAATAGGGGGAGCATGAACTCACTGTTTTGCGTCTTCGATACTCATAACTCAAATCTCCTTAGCAAACACGACTCCCTACAATGTACTAATGTCTATTAGACGAGCGGGCCGTGCCTTGCCTTGCCTTGCCTTAGTATTTATGTTTTGAGTTACGTTTCTTTTATGTCTTTAACATTATCAAAGGTTATAATACTTCTCAAGTATTTATTTTCATATCTCCTTCCCAAGGATGGGAGTATTTCATACATGTATTTTTGTATTCTTGTATTTGAAATCCCAAAATAATATATTTTCAAATCCCACTTCAGAAAATATATATAACTTATTTTGTCCAAAAATAATGTATTTCAAGATAATATATATTTTCTCAAAAATCGTATATCTTCTAAATATTCTAAGAAAATATATTTTTACTTCCAAAAATAATATATTTTCTCTTTGTCGAAAATATGATATACTTTGTAATAATAACGAAAATCATATTTTCATTTCTTGTGTCCAAAATAATATTTACCAAAAACATATTTATAACGGTATTTTCCCGAATATTTTGTAAGTTACATTCTATCGTTCGATTCCGCAATATTATGTGTGTAACTTATATATGTATTCCTTGTGATTTTTGGTATTATTTTGGATTGTAAATTCTTGGTATTTTGTTAAGTTACATTATTTTAAATCCTAAAATAATATAACTAATGCACAAAATATACAAATAATCACACAATGTGTCCTTAATGTAAATATATATTCTAAATAGATATTTACCCATTTTTATATATAAAAACCAACCTCCAATGCTTGTATTTTTGTAACAGGGTCTATGGCAAGTTTTTATTGGAAACCATGGTTAAAACACACTTGTAAATATTTGTTTAGAAAATATTTTTCTAAGTGTTTGTATTTTTAGAAAATTTCGCCATAGTTTCCCCTAAAAATGGAGGTGTCCATGCTTTTTAAGCATATCATTTTCTTTTCAAAAATCATCATAAGCAATCAACAATCATCCTTAAACAACTTTTACTTACCAAGTGCCAAAGCATTGCATTTTACATAATAGTCATGAACTTGAGTTTTCATAAAAACTTGTAGTAACTTGGTAGTATGTTTGGTAGATTTAGTTACCCTTTAAAGTGTGTTTATTTCTTTAAAAATCTCTTTCTTAAAAGATTTGAGTGTTTACAACTTGTTAGATGATTTTTCCAAAAATTATTTTTTTAGATTTTCTTGTAAACAATATATTCTTACCCTTGTTTCACCACTAGAAACATTGTTATTTTCTTTAAAACTATGTTTATGTAAATCTTGTGATTTAACTTGGCTTCTTTGGAAAACTATTTTAGAAACCATCCACTTACAAGACTTGTATTTTATTTAAATCACCATCATATGAAAGTAACTTTTATTATTCAAGTTCATGAAAGACATAAAGCATGATGATCTTGATCTTTCACAAGATCACCACTTTAACTTACTAGATCATGTGTTTAATCACAATCTAGTAGGTTACTTATGATGTCTAGCATCACTAACACCAATAATCAATCAACAAGAAGCAAACAATCATAAATCAACAAGATTTCATATGTTTATAAGCTTATGTTAGAGATTTATGATTATGACTTTTAATGTTCATCATGTTTAACAATGTTCATCACTTATTAACCAACTATATATGAAAGATCAAGAGATCATAAGAGTCTTACTACTAGCACAAGGCTAGGGAAGAACACTTGATGTTGATGTTGATGATGACAAAGTGATGGATAAAAGTAAATGATGAAGGTCCTTCAAGATCTAAGAGCATCAAGCTTCATAAGACACCTTCTTACACCTTAATGAGTATATGGAATGGATGGAAAATTGAATGAAAGTGGTGATGGTGGTGTGCTTGTTCTCGGCCGCAAGTGAGGAGGAGAGGAAGAAGATGGGTGGGTGATCAAGTGTGGGTGATAATGAGAGCTCCATGTATTCTTATAGTACACTACACAATCTAAGTAGATCTTTTCAAATCCAAGCAAGATCATGGAAGATTTATGGAGATCTAGAGAAATCTTGCAAGATCTTGGAAGATCATGGTGGGGTCATTGTGACCGTCCACTTATATGGGGGGGGGGTCTAAGTGTAACTTTTAACCATATAGTTAGACTATGGTTCAATTTCAAGTGTTAGTTGCAAGTGTTATTTACTAGACATTTTTAGTGGGGTGTTATGATGTTCGTGGATCATAACTAGTTCAGAAACATTAAAACAATGCTTCTAGTATAATTTTGGTGTTTCGGGTAATGTCCGTTTGTTCGGTTAGATACCGGTTCGTTAATGTGTCAAATTATTCCATTTAGTGTTCTTTATGTACCCTTTTGTAACGCTTTTAATCCCCGACACTTAGGAAAGCATTCAGGACCATTTTGCCATATTTTTGCATGTAATAAACTTGTTAAAATGCTGAATTTTACTGATTTATGCAGAATTCTGCACTTTATGTGGTTTTAGGCACTTTCCGGCACTTTATCTATCACCTAGAAAAGCAGTTTTGTGGTCCTCACTTCCCTACACACTATATTAGTGTAATACGTAGTCTCTGGCTCATACTGGGCCTTAAAACATTGTCTGTCTATGTACTGAACTTCGTCAGCATTTTAGTTTGTCTGGTAATGGTGCCAATTCTGTTATGTGCATTATTAGAACTATATCGTGTTGCATGTAGTAAGTCTTGCAACATGAAATGCCATTGTATGTATATTACAGTATTCAGAATTTCATTCGTCTTGTAAACTGGATCATGCACAGTTATTAAAGCACAAATTACTGTTCAATTAGTGTACGGAATGTACGGGAAAGTGACAGTTGTCACAAAACACTTAAACTACATAAAAACGTATGTTTTTCGTTTGGTTCGGTTCGGTCTTTTTGGGTTATTGAAATTGGTTATTCAAAAAACCGAACCAAAAGTTTCGGTTATTAAAAATCCGAAAACCGAACCAGTTTAAAAATTAGAGCCTGGTCACGTTAAACTTGATTTCACAATCAGTTTAACACACAAAGATTAGCTCTAATCGATATTCAATTGGTTCGTAACTCAGAGTAGCAAAGTCTAGAATTAAAACAAAAGTTCTATCCATACTCTGTTTACAAAAGGAATGACACAAAATGATCCCCATAACACTGGTTTCAGCAACAAGCCTCCAATGCTTGTCAGATTTGAATACAATATCTGGCAACATCAAATCGCTTCTTTGCTAGCTCAAAAGAACATAGGATGTTGGAGGTCTATAATGTTCTGACCACATAGTCCAATGGTATCAAATACCGAAAATGCAAATGTGTATGAGCCAAAGGAACCGGAAAACTATTCTGAGCTAGATCTTCAAATGTTTAAGTCAGATGCAAAAGCATTCAATAATATTGCAACTGCTCTACCAAACAAAATCTATGCTAATTTATTACATGATAATAGAGGAAAAGTGTTATGGGTTATTATAAAATGAGAATTCAGGAAATAATGATAAACATCTTCAAAATTCCCAATCAACACCTTGAGATTTTCAGTAACGTTAAGGAAGAATTCCGAACAGAAAAACTGACTAAAAAGTTAGATTCAAGTGCTGATGTTGAGGAAGTAACCAATCTAATACAAAGACTTGTTTATGAAAAGATTGATACAGGTTATGTTGTATCCCTGAATTTCACTGAAACTCAAAAAGTTAGCACAGTAAATGGGAAGGACAAAACCAATGCTGATAAGGCTTTGGACTCATTTCTGAACTAACCCATGTACTGGTGTGCAGGAAAATATAACCTTTGTTTGCAATTTAAAGGTGCAAACAACAGTTAGACTCTACACATATCTATCCTGAATAAATTTGAAAAATCTTTTATGAAAAATATCAAATTATTGTCAATAAAGAAACATTAAAATGTTTTCTTTAATTTGAAAATTCAAAATTTTGGGTATAACAACATAAAAAGTGTTGTTTGTAAAACCCTCCATGCAAAACTCTGTTTAAAAGATGCAAAACCCTGTTTCAATAATATCAAACTCTGTTTGACTAAAGACAAACTCTGTTTGCAAAGGTATCCTCTGATCCACCAAACCACTATTTTACAAAACCCAAACTTTGTTTGATCAAAAGGGTTAAAACAAAAGGTTCTTTTATCCACTGTTTGGCTAAAATGGTCACAAACTCAGTGTTTGACCAAAGTCAATTCACCTAACCTTTGTTTAAAGAAAACAGAGGTTACTAAACCAATTCAGATGTTTCAAACCTTTAAAAGGTACTAAAACAAGAAAGTTCTAAGAAAAGGCAATTCCTTAAAATGAATAGCCTATCAAATGAAACTTTTACACGCATGATGGCCAAAAGCCAAGAAAATATGTTAGACGAAAACATTTTACTAAACCAAGCAACATATGTTGAAACATCTGTTACTGAGCACACTGCTCCTGGTGACCATGGTATATATACAACCTAACACTATGGAACCCATGATAGACATTTACATACAAACCACTTCCATTTCCATCCCCAAATCCAAAAGAAAAACCAAATAGAAAGGATCTCTTGAGGTTAAGATGCCAGAGATACCTGTTGTAACACAAATGCTGCTAACTTCCTCACAACAGATGCAAACATCTCCACCCATCCAAACTCCTCACTCATCCTTACAAAAGGATAGTGTTGTAAACACAGGGGACACAAATCAAGGGGAGATATCTCACTAGAATATCTCTACTCAAGCCCCTCTCCCAGGGTTGCTTCTCTTTCAACTCTACCACCCATTACATCTGTTCCATCACCACTTCAAGAAATGGTTGATGCAATTGATACACCTGACTTACGCATACCTAGTTCCTCTCAACAACAAATCACATAGAGTACACTTCAACAAGTGACTAGGGCAAGTTCAGTGATCATTGTTATCCCACAAGCAAAGGAGGAAACACCTCCTGTGTCTATAAAGACACATGCAGGTATTTCAAGTGCGGCAGCTACTACAATTGCAGAGACAACAGTCTCACAAGTGGATTGTGGTTACATTGTTAAGACCCTCTTGAAGGAAACAACTGTTGAGACAATAGTTTATTTACCAGTTGGAAGTCCCTAGTACCAAGAAAAAGGGGCATCTAGTTCAAAACTATGTAAAACCACCTCAGGTGGGAATTCAGATGATCCTATTAACATATGTGATGGATTAAACTATCCAGAATTGATAGAGAGAGTCACCAAATTGGAAACATATGTTGCAGAGATCAAAGACATGATAAAAATTTTGGTAGAAAACTCTAAAACTCCACTATCAAATGTAGACATTGCAAAAAGAAATGTGGGCCCATGTTCAACCATACCTACATCTTCAAAAGCAGGTTGTAGAAGTAAGATATTCCATACAAGTAGAGTGGATTAGACAAACAGTGGATGCCAAGTACAAAGATACTCAGGCATAAGTTAAAGCCATCTTTGAAAACACTGGTAAGACGCTCACTCTCCCTAAAAATGAAGATGATGCCAAAAAGGGGGAGGAAAAATTAATGAGAAAGCTCCCACCTCTGGTCAAAGGCTGGAAAAACGTTAGACACTGTTGCTCTTAAAAAGGCAAGGCAAGAAGAGATTGCCAAGGCAGTAGAGAAATAAAAGAGGAAAGATTCCTGGGAAGCTAGCTAATATGTAGATAACAGTGTAGGAGATCATTGAAAAAGGAAGATCCAAGATAATCAAGGTTCTTCATCAGATGTTCCTGAAAGCACTACTACAACTATCCTAATCACTATTACATCTATCCAAACCACTGCTCTTATTCAAACCACTGCCCCCATCCAAACCATTGATCCTCAATATCAAACATTTATTACAACTCAAAAAGTGACAACAGAGGTTACATCCATCACCACCTCAACAACACTTACACCCTCGTCACAACAGAATTTACAAGATTCCAAAAGTACCCCTAAAAGTGTACTTTAAAGAAAACTATCACCTATCCATTCCTCTCACCACCATTAAAAACTCCCACACCTTACAAAAGGGGTCAAAAAATCAAGATTTACCATTTAAAAGGATGATGAAGAAACCCCTCAAAATTCACCCATAAAAATCACTACGACCACCATCACAGAACCATTTTTCACCTCTCTATCACTCACTATTACCACCACAAAACCACCTACCACAACCACCACACTTTCACTACAACCACCACAAATCATAGTTGCAGACTTTTGAACATTAAAACCAATGGCAAGATGGGATGAGCCAACAATCTTGGACATTTAAAAGAGATTGGAAATATTAAGAGCCAAAGATCCCTATGTCCAAAAAAAAGCCAATCTATGAAGAAATAGACTATTTCTCCTCAACTCTTCCAATAACTTCTGACCTAGAAAAGCCTTCAAGCTCAAAAGATTCAACAGTGGAAGGAAAATAGAATTGTCCGTAAATCAAAAGAGCAAATGGATAAGTGTAAAAGATCACAGTAAAAAGACCTCTTGGCCTAAAAATTGCTTATTTGCAAGACTTGTCGAGTCTTCCACTCAAAAGGGATCTAGATTGTGATAAATGGCAAAATATCCTGTAATTTCGTACAAGTTTATCAATATTTAAATTAATATATTTTTACCCTTAAGACTAGATTTTTATTTTAGTCTCATTAGTCTAGGAATGAACAATATCCATAGTATAGTATGATAACAAATTCGCCACAATTCGAAACACTACAAAACTATGTCCTAGACTGGTGGCAGAAATGCGAACACACTATTCATGCCAGGCTACTTGCGGTACAACCCAAAATGGCAAAAACAAGATATGGAAACATATCCACATCAATTTGTTCATAAAAACATTAATTATGAATAACTTATAAATAGTACTTTTCGAAAAATTATATAAACACTTAATTGTCTTGTCCGCAGACAAATTCAGCAATTCTGCAGAAGTGTACAACACTCCGCAGAACGATTCAGAAATGTCAAAAATCCAAAAATAAATGTTATTTATTATAAACCATATATAGGGTATTGAAAGCAACACAAAAAATCCCTACATAAACATTACCGTTTAAAGTAACACAACTCATTCGGTAACTAACGATAACAAAACCGGTACAAAAATTATGACCAAAATAACAAATTTACTAGTGTAACGAACTAGTTAATAAATTTTGGACATCGAAAATAATGTGTCGGGTTGTTAATTTTTATAAACACTAACCATTTAATTATCAAAGTTTATAAAATATAACAAACTTTAAAATAATAATAATAATAATAATAATAATAATAATAATAATAAAGATTTTAGTGGGTTCTCCACTAACCCAAATGGTGATGTGTTGTAAGAATTAGAAGTATGCTATTTGTTGGTGACGTGTAAGAATGATAATAACCAAAAACAACTAACTCATCCTCATTTCATTTTTATAACAACAAACAACACTTTCGTCTCTTCCTTCTCTCCCTTGAAATCGGCCAAGAAAAACCACCACCACCTTCACTTTTCAAAATCAAAACACTAGAATTACATAAAAGCATGGAGGTTTAAAGATAATCTAAGACATTTGCAAGTTGTTGGAAGTCATTTGAAACATTTTCTCAAGTCTTGGAGTTTTGGATCTTCACCTTTTCATCACCTTCATCTTTTTCATTATCTTATTCAAGAGCTAGTTGTAAGATCTAAATCTTGTACTTACACTTGTGTGATTTATATTTAAACACAAATGTACAAGTAATCATCTTGAAGCCCACCTAAAATACTACATGAAACCATAAACAAAACAAGATAAAATAACATCATCATGTATTATTTTTTGTGTTCTTGAAGTAATTTTTGATGTAGTTATGTTAATAGTTTGATGTAGTAAACTTGATCTTGCATCTTCGTGTATAAAAGTATGATCTAAACACATACACGTTTAGATCTAGTAAGATCTACCAACAAGAATTTTGTGAACTTGATTTCATACTTAAAAATAGTTTTATAAAACATATAAAGTATGGATTTTATATAAAAATCATGTTATAAAATGTTGTCTTGAAAAAGTATATAAAAATTTACATAAACTTGTTAAGAAAAAGAAAGATGACATACTTTAAAATATGATGTTGGGATTGAACCCTACAGAGGAACAGATGATGTAAAGCCAAAACTGGTTCAGAACAGTGGATTCTACATAAGCAGTGGTTTGCACTAGACTTTCCCCTTGAAAGTGATTCTAACAACTGATGTCTTCTATCAACTGTTCCACTACAACAACTGTTTTCCACAACAACTGATGTCCTTCCAAAAACTATTGAAGACTAAGTACTGATGGTCAATCTACTGCCTTGACTTAAGTGCTGCTGAAGACCAAAGCACTGCTAGGGCTGAAGCAGTGGTATGAAGAAACAGTTGTTTAGTCTGTCTTTGTATTTTGTATTGTAATCAGCTGTTTGACAACAGTGCTTGTACTAGATCAGTGGTTGTAGGTTGTTAGGTTGTTAAGTGTCACTTTCATGGTGACGTCAGATTAGATGCTTCAGTGGTTTGATGTGCACTATAAATAGAACAGTTTACACTGTTCTATTTAAGGAGTTTTCTCCTTCAATTCCATCATCTTGTACGATCAACCATGGAGCTCGAGCTGAGGGGGAGTTTTAGTATTTAAGCATGCATGTAATCTTTTGATTATGATCTTTCGACTATAATGAAATTCACATGTTTATGAAAACTATTATTCCTTTGATTATGTTTACAAAGTTTGTTTTATTTCCACTGCATTAGATCTCTGTTTTACAATCATTCATTGATTAATTATTACAAACAAACACAATCATGAGGACCTCAGATCCTAACAATTGGTATCAGAGCCTGAACAGACAAATTTGATATAACAATCATTTTGACATAAATAGTTCAGCTCAAAATCATTGATACTGATAGTTGATCGTATTTTGTTGAAAAACAGAGTAACGATTAATCACGTCCAAAGTTGATTATTCAAATATTCTGTAAAACAACCAAGATGTTATCTATCACGTTGAAATCACGTAACACTTGAAGTATCATGAATCAAATCATTATAGAATCAGTGCTTATGTTGAAAAACTACGATGATTCCATCATGGCTGCTGCTAAGGTGTCACCTCATGTCAACAAAGGTATATGTTCAGTTAAAAGCATTAGTTTCTCTGTTAACATCAAAAGAGGTAAATAAAGCTTTAGTTACATGATCTTATATGTTGAAACAACAGGTTGAAAATCCTTCAAAAGGATCAAATCAATTTTGTTGAAGCATCATAAGAAAATTAGCAGTCTTATAATATACATCAAACATAACTAGGGATCAACTCCAAACCTCTGATGGAAAATACCAGAGCTGTTAAAAGGAGGTGGAATCTATTCAAAATCACTTGTGATAAAAGAGTAGGATCCTACAAAGGTTATGTGTTGGTATTAAGAAGTCTAGGTCATGTGTAATGTGAAATGTGAAATTTGGCATAAGCATTTGTAACAATGTCCAAATCTCTCAAAACAATACCGAAAATGATTCTGGATCAAGTATTCCTTCCTTAAAAACCTTTTCAGTGAATGTTATAACATTTATTAATGAAAAGGGTAAATAGGGAAAGAAGAAAAATCACAAAAACTCAAAAGTGTATTTATCTCAAAACTTTTGAATTCAAAAGAAAAGAGTATAAATCCAAAACACTTACGAGTCCACAGGAGATCTACATACTTGGTCAAACATTTGTCATCCATCAATCATGCACAATCACTATATCAGGGGTTTCAGGTAACATAAGTATCACCAGTTTGATTATTAAATAAAAAAAAATTAGGCCAAATTTTCAGAAATTTTTCACATGGTAATAAGGTTCACAAAGGGCCTTTAAAATCATTGTGAGCAGGTCACTTCATAGTTGTAATCATCTGGGATATTCAATCATTGCCTATATCTAAAGTGTTATAAGCAAGGACTGGGCATGTGGAAAACCTTCATTAAATTTCATGAAAACCTTGCTATTTTGATAATAATGATAAACTTGCACCTAAAATTTGCTTGTCAAAGTATTTAGTTTTGCAGATAATTCAAATCTTCATCAACAGATGTTGGATATGATATTGTGTTCTCGCAAGTCAAAACCATGTCTTTCATCTGAGCAGCAGCTGTTCAACATAGTTGTAAAAGCTCATCCACTGATAAATAAACAGTATTTGACCAAAATAGCCTTCTAGTTGTTAATTCCCAAACCACTGTTGATAAACTCAATCAAAAATGGATAAAAATCATCAGTATGTCAAACCTATATTCATGATTCTTTCATCTTCATCTCAAACATCTGTTGGATCATCAAAAGTCACCAACAGATGTTAGCTCAGGTGATTCACATCTGCAGCCTCACATTTTGAACATCAGTCCCTCTTAAACCTCATCCATTTTGCCAAACCTTAACAACATCTTGAAAAGGGATTCTCACATAAAGTTTATCCCAAAACTTTTGTCCTCTTCTTGATTTTATACCATTCCATCAACAAGTCATGTACCATTGGGGCACTAAAAGACAGAAAGTTGGGTGTTTGTCATGCAAGAGGAGTTTCAACAGTTCAGGGAAAACAAGTTTAAAACTTGTTCCACCACCAAAGGATGAGAATCTTATTGGTAAAAAGTGGACCCTAAAAAACACAGCATATGTTGAGAGCATGTTTGTCAAGAACCATCATGCTCAGAAAGTCATGACATCAAGAGTATGGAAGTTTACAACAAGGGGATGTCAATTCCTAGACAATGTGTCTAGAATATTCGACTAAGCACAAGCAGCTGTTATACAACCACTGTTAAAAGAATACTATGATGCTGCTGCAAGCTGAAAAGTCCAATTGTTTGTCATTTCAGTATATGTTATTGGATTTTGATATAATTTCTCAAAAGACTTCTTTTATGCAGGATAGTCGAGTAGCTGAAATATATCATCAAAAATTCAGTATCCCATTGATCCATCTTCATTTGACATCAAACATCACTTTGTGAGGGATTGCTATGAAAAAAAAGGTTTGATTTCTCTGCATCATGTTCCAACTAAAGATCAGCTGGCAGATGTGCTAACAAAAGCATTAGACACATCCACCTTTGAAAGCTTGATCTCTAGGATTGGCATACTAAACATGGAATAACAAGCAAAATCTTGTTTTTCTATGAATAAAAGCATTAAAATGTTTTCAGAAAATCAAAAATCCATCCTTAAAAGTAGCTAAAAATGAAGATATTTCATTAATCCTTAAAAGCTGCCATAACCACTGTTTTGGCTCAATCATCTGTTTGTTAAGAACTATCCACTGCTGAAAGTCAACCTCTGTTCTCTCATTTCCTTTGATAAATACTGTTGTCAAACATCAGTGTTTCTATCCACTGATAGAGGCTATCCACTGATAGTTAAAGTCACCCACTGTTTTCATTTTTCCCTTTAAAAAAACCACTGGTATTGCTCCATCAGTGGTTTCCTAAACAACTGTCATCCATTTCCAGCAGAGGTTGTCACGTGGACAGCGTTTTGAACATCAGATCTTTGTAACCGCTGCCACGTCAGCATTCACTTTTCCTGTCTATAAAACCCTGATCAAAAACCCCAAACAGGGTTTTTACTGTGGAATCGAATTCAAAATTCCTTTCTAAAACAGTTTTTCCAAATATCTTCACAACCCTCATCGTCTTCATTTCATCTTCTTTATCCCTGATTGAATCATGGTGAAACAATCCAGTAAAACCAAACAAAAGGATTCAACCACGAGTGAGATTCCATTCAAATTTTCACACAATTACTTGGGCATATTTGACAAACCTAGTGAAACCTCAACCTTTGATTCTATCATCGACACACTTTCATCCACAAAGTACAAAACTTTGCTTACCTACGATCCAACCGTCTACCTTGCTACTCAAAGGGAATTTTGGAAAAATGCAACTCTTGAAACGGTGGATAAAAAGGTTGTAGCTATAAATTCCTCAATAAAGGGTGTCAAATTCTCGATCACACCTCAAACTATTTCTGAAGTTTTTGAACTCAACGATATTCAAGGTAAAAATTCTTTTCCAAAAACAGAGTATCAAAATGATTTTCAAAAAAGAGGTTATGAGGAGCAAATGAAGAAAGATACTCTGCAGAAAGGCAGCTTTTCTCCTGCCATGAGATTTTTCTTTCACACTCTTCTTATGTGTGTATCTAATAAGACCACGAGATTCAATGATATTCCATTAAAAATTCAATACTTGGGGTATGCTATTTTGCAAGGAGAAAATTTTAATTACTCCCAAGAAATTTTTAATGATTTGGTTAAAAATGTTGAGAAAAAGGCGTTCTTATTATTTCCTAGATTTTTGAGTTATTATTTTAAGAAAAAGTTTTCAAAAGATAATGCCCATGTGCTCATACAGGGTGCTCCTCTTCAAATAAACAGTTTAACTGTAGAAACATTCACAAGAATGTTAAAACCTTCCAAAACACAAGTAGAGGTACCTGATCAGACTTTAGTAGCAACCACTGCTCTTCAGGTATCTGCTGTTGAGCCCACTGCTCCAGGTGATCATAGTAGCACAACCACTGCTATGAAACCCACACCTGCCATTACCAAAAAGCCCAAAAATAAATCATCCAAAAAACCCCCCAAACCCACAAAAAGGGTAACTCTGGAAGATGAGATCCCAGAGAAAATACCTGTGACAACACCAAAGTCACCAATGACCACTGCTGCTACTTCCTCACAGCAGATGGAAGAAAGATCTCCACCTTTGCCTCAAACTCCTCCTGCATCTTCACAAAAAGATCAGGTTGTAAACACAGGGACACCAAATTATGATGCTCTAGGATCACTTGATTCTATCATCCACAGCCCACTTCCCGGGGCAAATTCGCTTTCTACACCCAACCTCACAGCTCAAATTCCATCTCAAATATTACCCTTGTTGGATGCAGTTAATATTGCCCAGACACAAACCAGTCCTTCTCACTCACCTGTCAATGAGAATATACTCCAACAAGTGACTGGGTCTGGTGTCTTTATCACTGTTAACCCACCAACATCTGAGGAGGTTACACTACTGGAATTACCTGTAATTCCTGTTAGTAGTTCAAGTGGAGAAGCAACTACAAGTGTTGAATCAACAGATCTACACTTGGCCAGTTGTTTCATCAATCAGACTCCCTTGAAGGCAATTCCTTCTATAGCACCTCTGATATCCACTAGTGAGTTTGTTTTGTCCACTGGTACCATCAAAAGGTTATCAAGTTCTGAAGGAAGAAGACCCCAGTACCAAGAACAAGGCGCATCAATGGATGACTTTTGGAATTCGTTTCCTAAGTCAAACATTGATACAACCACTGCAGGTGGGAAATCAGATGATCCCATTAACTTGGGTGATGGTTTGAAATATCAGGAATTGACGGAGAGGGTAGACAGAATTGACTCATCTGTTACAGACATCAAGACAATGCTGCAACAGTTGTTAAATTCACAAAAGTCCACACCCACTGCTGCACCACCACATGTTCCATCTGCATTCACTGCTCCATCCCCTGATGTTCTTTGGGAGCTGTTTCAACCACTGCTCCACAAACAAAGAGAGTATACTGATTTACAACACGAGATTCATATCCAGGAAATCAGAAATGCCATGGATGCAAGGTTTATGGATACTCAAGTAGACATTAAAGCTATCAAGGCTCACTTGCTAAAAACCACTGGCACTGCTCCTCCCTCTATTATATTTGTGGATGAACCACCTCCAGCTGATGCCAAAAAGGGGGAGAAAATAAAGCAGTGGAAGAAAAAGGGTTATGATGATGGTCTTTACATTGCACCAGACAATTCTTGCATGCTTGCAGACATACCCTTGCTAGATGGTTCTAAGAAAATTGATGTCACCACTGATGCAATTGCTAAGGCAAAAGCTGATGTGAAAAAGGATAAGGAGGCTATGGATAAAGCAAGATTTGCACAGGAGAAGAGAGCTTTCATGGAGATGAATGAACAAGGTACTTCTGAGCCTAAGGCTGATCAGGAAAGTCCAAAACCTGAAAATCCTAAGCCCAAAAAGAAGAAGCACACTAGACAAGTGAGGCAACCCAAATACACACCATCCAGACCCACAAAGCACACTCCCAAATCTTCCAAAAGCTCCAAAAATCCATCCCCCAAACCAGCAGTTGTTAAGACTTCTGCTGTATTAACAACTGTTGATACTTCAGTGGTTTCAACAGCTGCTAGCCAAACAATTGCCACCATTTCAACACACACCACAACCACTGCCTTACCATCATCACCAAAAATACCAGCACCACCACAAACAACTACAAAACCACCTTCCAAAAGCCTCGAACATCAACCTTCTACCCAAACAGCTGTTGTAACACCTGCTGTATCAACAACTGTTGGTACTTCAGTGGTTTCAGCAGTTGTTAAACTAAAAACCACCACTTAAATCACAACAATTGTTCCCATTTCAACCACTGCCCCCATCAAATATTCCATCACCACCTAAAACAATCTCACCACTATCACCTCCTGCCAAAAAGCAGAAGACTTCTACCGACACATTAGTAGTTGTAATGACAACAGTGGTTGAAACACCTGTTGTTTCAACAGCTGTTAGTCAAAACATCACCACTACTCTTCAAGCCATATTCACTCCAATTAAAAGGCCACCAACAAATACTTCTTCACCAAATAAAACTTACATCAGAAAAAGAAAAATTCAGGACAAGGATGAAGAAATACAGCACCTGTTCCCCTTTCATCTGTATCCTATAATGAGATTCCACCACAAACATTCATTCCATCAATTCTAGCCAAACCAATAAAAGATCCAAAAATTCTTGAAGGCTTTGATCCTGCTGATATTACTCCAATAGCTGCAAAGTATCCACTAGAACTGGAAGCTGTAAAGAATGAAATGAGACAATTCTACACAGAGGATGATTCTTTAAAAAGAAGATTTCATCTCTCATGGGCTTCAGAGATCCAGCAAACATAGATGAGTATCTAAGACTCAAAGCCAGGCTAGCTGATATGAGAGCTAGATTTGAATGTGAAGATCAAGGTGACAAAGCTATTTCTGAAAGAATGCAATTCTTGCTCGCTAAGGTTAGACAAATGGAAGACTATGCAAGAGATCTGAGCAAAGAAATGTCTAATCTGCCACCTGAAGCTGACCTACAAAAGGAAATGAGAAAGGATTATCTTGCATTCATTATGAAAGAAAAATTCTATTTAGCTAAAGAAGAACAGTTCAGTGAATTGCCACTCATTGCTTTAAAGCATGAGGTAAACAGAATTGAGAGGATCAAAAATGATCCAGGTATGAAAAGGTCAGCACCAAACTGGAGTAAATACAAAAAGGCCATTGATGATCTTACCTTGGAGTATAAACAAAAGAAGCAAGAATTGGTTGATGCAAAGGTTGGAACTGCCAAAGCCATATCAAAATGGACAAGGCAATATACAGATGAGGCTTATGAAAGGCTAAGAAAAAGGAGAATGACAGATCCTAACTTACCAAAGAAGCCTGAAAACAAAAGTACTGATAAGCCAAATAAGCAGGTCCATACTTCTAAACCACTTTTCACATCAGCAGATACCTCTATCATTGTGTTAAACCAAAGGAAGAAGCAACAGCTGACTGATGCAGAAGAGAAAGAAAAAGAAGCTGAGTATTTTAAAGAAGCCATCAAGAAAATGGCATTAGAAGAAGATAGCTCAACAAAACTTCAAAACATTGCCAACAAATTATTGAACAGGCCATCATCTCCAAACTCATCAGCAAATAAATCTCTCCTAAGAAACCCATTGGGTTCAAAAATACAAAAATGGATGTCTGATCAAAAGACCCATGTATTGACATTGCTCAGATCCAATGGAGAAGTAAAGCACATATCAAGGGAACAAGCACTGGGCCTGGGTGTGGAAGATCTACAAGATCTCCTTGAGCTTGTACTATGTAGGGATGAGGATGATACAAGTTCCATGGATTTTGAATTGCAATTTAAAGGACAAGTTAGGGAACTTCTGATGAGACAATAAAGATCCAGAATAATAAAGGGTTTTGGCATCATCTGTTCCAGGGGGAGATTGTTAGGATTAAACCTTACAGAGGAACAGATGATGTAAAGCCAAAATTGGTTCAGAATAGTGGATTCTACATAAGCAGTGGTTTGCACTAGACTTTCCCCTTGAAAGTGATTCTAACAGCTGATGTCTTCTATCAACTGTTCCACTACAACAACTGTTATCCACAACAACTGTTGTCCACAACAACTGATGTCCTTCCAAAGACTATTGAAGACTAAGTACTGATGGTCAATCTACTGCCTTGACTCAAGTGCTGCTGAAGACCAAAGCACTGCTAGGGCTGAAGCAGTGGTATGAAGAAACAGTTGTTTAGTCTGTCTTTGTATTTTGTATTGTAATCAGCCGTTTGACAACAGTGCTTGTACTAGATCAGTGGTTGTAGGTTGTTAGGTTGTTAAGTGTCACTTTCATGGTGACGTCAGATTAGATGCTTCAGTGGTTTGATGTGCACTATAAATAGAACAATTTGCACTGTTCTATTTAAGGAGTTTTCTCCTTCAATTCCATCATCTTGTACGATCAACCATGGAGCTCGAGCTGAGGGGGAGTTTTAGTATGTAAGCATGCATGTAATCTTTTGATTATGATCTTTCGACTATAATGAAATTCACATGTTTATGAAAACTATTATTCCTTTGATTATGTTTACAAAGTTTGTTTTATTTCCGCTGCATTAGATCTCTGTTTTACAATCATTCATTGATTAATTATTACAAACAAACACAATCATGAGGACCTCAGATCCTAACATATGATTTTTGAACTATGTAAGATTATATACGAGTTCATAATGCTTCTTGTTGAGATTTTGGGTTTATAATGTTTTTATGAAATATTGGAAAATTGTTGAGTTGAAAAGTGTATAAAAATCATGTTATAAAACATGTGAAAATTCCATAGTTTAGGGGAAACTATAGCAAAATTTTTATAAAAATTAATCATGATTAAGGTGTGATTAACAAAGGATTATTTTGATTAAAAATAATTAGAAATCTTAATCATGATTATACAAGTTTTCGGGTGAAAAAGTTTAAGTTAAAAAAATCACTAGATTTTCTTAAACTAAAAATGGTTATATATATATATATATATATATATATATATATATATATATATATATATATATATATATATATATATATATATATATATATATATATATATATAGGGTAAGGTTCATGCGAGAACCACCCTTATTGCGAGAACCGCGAGAACCAATGTGAACACAAAATAAAATCTAAAAAAAATCAAAAAAGCACTCAAAATTTTTTTTTTAATATTTTTTAATAAAAAATCGCTATATTTCGTTACCATAAAAAAAAAAAAAAAAAAAAAACTTTTTTTTTTCGAGTAACAGTTATCCATGCACATGCGCATATGTATCATTACTTCAACAAATTTGGTAATACGTTATCAGAAATAGACAATTGCACTTTAATTTACAATACCATTAGTAATACACTACTTTTTACATTACCAATATTCAAAATGCACATGTGCATAATTAGGTATAACCATGATATAACGTATTTTGGTACAAAAAGTTTGTGATTTTGAATGGAGAAGTAGACCCATATACATGTTTTTTGGTTAGTTATATCTAGTGGTTGATGGTTTGGTTATAGTTGTCAATTTTTTATGTAATATGTTGATTGGATGGTATAAATGGTGTTTACATACATGTAATAAAGTGAAAATATTGTTAATGGTATTGTATTATGGATGGTAGGAGGTAATGGTATTGTATTATGGATGGTAGGAGGTAATGGTAGTGTATTATGGATGGTATGATAGATGAAAAAGGAAAGTGTATTCAAAGTGGTGTACCAAAACACCTTATTTAATGTTGATACATATAAATGCACATGTGCATTTCTAATATTGGTAATGTAAAAAGTAGTGTATTACATATGGTAGTGTAAATAAAGTGCAATTGTCTAATAGGTGTAATGAATTACGGAATTTGTCAAAGAAATGACAAAAATGCACATGTGCATGCTTGTGTATTATGGATGGAATGATAGATGAAAGAGAAAGTAGTGTACCAAAACACCTTATTTCCTGTTAATACATATAAATGCACATGTGCATTTCTAACATTGTTAACGTAAAAAGTAGTGTATTACACGTGGTAGTGTAAATGAAAGTGCAATTGACTATTATTTGTAATGAATTACGGAATTTGACAAAGAAACGATACATATGCACATGTGCATGGATAACTGTTACTCGAAATTTTTTTTTTTTGAATTTTTTTTATTTTTTTTATTAACAAAATATTGCGATTTTTTCAAAAAAAATAGTAAAAAAAAAAAAAAAAATTTGGGTGTTTTTTAGATTTTTTTAGGAATTATTGTTTGTGTTCACACTGGTTCTCGCGGTTCTCGCAATAAGGGGTGGTTCCTAACGGATCTTTGTCCTATATATATATATATATAGGTACGGGATCAGGAGAAAATGCCCAAAAGTGTGAGAACGGTGAGGACACATCCTGGCCCAACACGTGGCGCGGGATATGATCAGGGCGTGAGGGATTTTTTTGTCTTTTCAATCTTATTTTATTTTCCAAATTTATGCTGCTTCATTTTTGGCGTCTAAGATTATTTTGGCGTTAGTTTTATTTGATGTGTGCAAAATGTAACATATAAACTACATCAAATGAGGCATAAAACTAACTATTTTTTAGTACTAATGTTGGAAAAAGTGTGTTTTTGTCTTCCTTTTGAATTTACAGGACCAAATGATCTTAAACGAGCAAAAGGAACAAATATACAGCCAAAACCAACATAAATACAAAGAAAAGGAATAAACGTGACATGCCCGACCCCTCGGTAGCATCCCCAAAGCAAAAGCAAGACAACAGAGGACTGACCACGGGGCCGTGCCCACTGTACACGGGGGCGTGGTCAGGTGCCTGTAGAAAAGACAAACCAGTAGAAGCTTCTACGCCCACCACGGGGGCGTGCCTAGCTCAACACGGGGCGTGGTCAACGCTAAGATACGCAGAATCTTGCAAAATCTTGATAGTACAGATATGATTCTGACCACGGGGCTGTGTGGGACCCTCTGCTGACAAATGCATTTAATGAAGGAAGAAAAAAGGCCCACCACGGTGGCGTGCCCGCTGGACACGGGGCCGTGGCCAGAGCTCTGTGCAGGCTATAAATAGGGGTGATTGGTTCACTTCAAAGGCATCCCTTGGCAAACCACTACTCTCCCACTTTGCCACCATTCCACCACCACTACAACACCAACACCCACCACCATCATCCATCATCCATCTTTAGAGTGTGTAGTAGTCTTGGGATCCAATATTGATAGTAAGAGTTCTTACCAATCAAAGCCCATGTTTGGTTAATGTGACACATGCACTTGCGTAATCATTATTTGAACTCAGAACAGTTCAATTATCATTGGAACGATGTATTTTGATCCCTATATTTGTTTATTTGTGTTTAACAATCTCTCATTTCAATTCTCGTTCGATTTCGAGCTCTAAATCGCTTTCTAGAAAGTTATACGCGAACTGATGCGTAAACGTAATCAGTTTAACGCGAAAAATGCTCTGGAATAGTGACATAGGCTTAACATACCTTAAATAACCTTTACATAACTTAGAAATAAGTTTTGGAGGGTTTGGTGTGCCGAAATCAAGTTTATTCGCTCTTAGGGACTATTTGCGTCAAACTGCAAAAGTATACCGAATCAAATAGTAACGTACCTTCCAGAACTTGATCATAAGTTAAACATACCTTAAATATCCTTTACATAGATTAGAAATTAGCTTTGAGGGGTTCGGTATGCGAAAATAAACTTATTGGTCAATCAGGGACTAAAAGCGTCAAAAAGTGCATAACTTTGCATCTACGCGCATATCTTACGTTCTGAACATATTCGGACATCCAAAAATTTTGTAATCATTAAAATATTTTATTTTAGTGATTGGAATGCCAAAACTTCATTTGTTTCGCAATTTGGGTCGTTTTCGCGTCCGTTACGATTTCCGTCGTAATTAACCGAACAACGTAACCGTACGACCAAACGAACCGACATCCGAGATATTTTGAGCATATTTTAAGTTCCCTATACTTTAACTTCATTGTAGAGCCTTGAAATGGGGTTAACGGGGCTTAAACGTGTCAAAAATGCATCAAAAACCAAGTTTTACACCTTCAGGGACTAAAACTGACATTCTACCAAACTTGCTTAGGAGGGGCGCGTAAGACTTAGTGTAGGTCTACGCGGCCCGCGAGAGACCCCCAGTTCTGCAAAACTCAGTTTTCTCAAACAGCAGCTGGTTTCTGGGTTTTTGGGCATGGTATTCACACTCTATAGACTGGTTTTCAAGCTCCCTTGGTATATAAAACCATGGGCAACACATGTAAGGCCCAGATCAAAGCTCATTAACCGAGAAACGATCCTAACGGTTGTCCAAAATCTAGAAATACCCACCTTGATTCATTGCATTCCTCACATTTTTTCTCATTTCTGTTCTAAGTTGAAGCTCTCAAGCTTCACACCTCAGCAATTTGAGTTCAAATCTTTAAACTTGGACCTTTTGTAAGTTTCTTTCATCTTTTATGCATTTTTAAGCATGAAAGTCAAACAGTGTTTGACTTTCTGCTTTGACCAGTCAATGGTCAACACAAAGTTCGTTTGAACTTTGCAACGTGAGCGTAATCACGATGGTTATAGTCCCTTGTGACCATACCTACTGATTACCACGTTGATTAGGCATAGTGACGAGTCATAGTTTCGGTCAAAATACGCGTTTATGCGTATTTTGCAACCAAGCTATTATTGGGTATCAAAACTCTTTGTTTTGATATCAAACTTGTTTTCTAACTTAGTTAACCATGTTTTAACATGTTTAACTCGTCACTTTTAGTTTAGTGCTTATATAGGGTCGTAAGATAAGCGGTCTAGACAACCGCTTAGACTTTCGAACCCGACCCGTTTGGTCGATCGTTAGGATCTGACCAAACATATTTTGTGACCATAGTTGTATAGCGAATAACCTTCCGAGGTTATACCTTATGGTCACTTCGTTTAGTTAGTTGTATGATAGGTAATTTATATGCCTTAGGAAAATGACCAAAATGCCCTTTTTACGCATAAATTCATTTTAAGCATATGTAACCTAAATTTTTACATCTAAACTGATTAGGTAACATTATTAGACATGTTAAGGCATATAATACTTGTCATAGGACTAGTTAGGCAGTCCGAGCGCGTTTTACGCGAACGACGCGTTAAAGTAGCATAAGCTACCAAAACGAGTCGTAATGGGTCGTAAGCACTTAGGTTAGGTTTCGATTTAGCATGTAGGCTTTGTTAAAACCATATCATATGAGTTCCAATACTCATTTGGTTTACGAAACCTCATCCTATCCGATCTTCCGATTTAGGTCCGGTTTATTAACATAGTTACCTATATTAGGTGCCGATTGATTCCGTGATCCCTCTAGCATTGCTTGGTTGTTATTTAAGACTTCTAAGCATTCTCAAGTGAGTACATAGTCCCCTCTTTTACTGTTTTCAAACATTTTTGGGTGAAACACATGTGCCTACTTGTTACTTTCATGATTTTCATGTTTTTCATAACATATGCTTGCTATGTTCATTAGTACACGTATAGTTCATTGATTTCATAAACACATTTGTTTCATATGTTTATTTTTAGCATATGTACACATTGATTTACATCAAACATTTCTACTTTGTATGATCATTTAGCATATTTAGTACATTATTTTCATATAACATGCTTACACTTGGTATGACATTTGGTTTGTTTAACGGGTTATAAATACGTTCATTAACACTGATCATGCCGCTCGGTAGTAGGTAGTGGTACCATAGGAATTGACAACTCCCATTTCTGAAATCCTAGGTTTGTTTGGGTGGAAGGAATGACCGAATCCGAATTCATAATTTAGATGAACCTTTAACTTGTTAAGGGTTTGTCGCCACAGTCGCAAGGCTTGGATGTATACGTAAAACATTACCGCATAGATGTTTGTATCAATAAAGCATTAATTTTACAAAACATAACTTTTGATTTAAACTATGATTTATTCAAATGCATTGTTTTGTACATTTTACATATGGTTTGAGTAGATATTTTTATTTATTTTGCCATACATAACATTTGATTATACATGAACATTTTACATTGGTGGTTTGTTTGGGTAAGTGATTTAAATAACGAGGCGTGTGTAATATGATAAAAGCATGGGTGGATACGTCGCTGGAACTTCCTATATATAAGTGCTTTTATGATATTACATATTGTAGCGTTATTTAAACCATTTCAATTAGACATATTACACTTTACACAAATAACATATCTTCACAAAACATTGTTTTACAAATAACATATTTATACAAATTCATTTTACTTGGTTTTCATTTAACCATACATCTTTCTTTTACATCATCTGATTTCTTATCGATTTTCGTATAATTTATAAAAGAAAATACTTAACAAGGTTCATGACTAACTTTGTTAAACATTTCTTTAAACTCACAAGTCATGAATCCTATTTTAACAAAACCTATGTAACTCACATGCATTTTTATGCTGACGTACCTATTTTCACATGTGTTTTCAGGTGCTGTTGTTAGATGATCATGATGCAAACATAGGATTGGACGAGTACCTTAGTGACTTAAAACTATGAAAGACAGTTTAATTCTTGTTATGCTTCTGTAAATTTCTAGACAATGTAAACATTTTAATTAATAAAACAATACTTCAAATACCATGTGTTATGAAACAATGATTCTGTTACGACACTCCCCGACGATTCCGCCGCGATTTATTGTTTTACGCGGTCGTGGTGTGACAGTTAAGACTCTTACATCACTTGGTGAAGACAAGTCTTTTATGTATTACTTTTTATTTTTAATCTTTCGGCACTTTTTATTTGGTTTTGTATTAATGACTTTAATAACTAGTTTCTTATGTTGAAGGTGAATTTTCTTTATCATTGGTCCGTGGTGTCTTGGCGTTACTATACTGTCTATATAAAGTAAAAGATTGAATCATTCATGTCTCTACGGTCTATATAGAGGCATGTTGGCTACCTGGCCGGGGGTTAAGGGAATGGTTTAGTAAGGTTCTTGCCTTGTTCAATGTATAGATCCTGCAAGGACCTGGTTCAAGCTTACTAGGACCTCCTTCAATACCCACTGGTATTGGATGGCGGGGGTGCGAATAGCTTGAACCCCTCATATGTAAACTACTATTAATACATTAAACTGGCTACTTGGGATTGTATCCCTGCAGACTCAAACCACTTAGCCGAGGGTAACGTCACCTTCAAAAGAGGGTCCTACCACTTTTCGCATTAATAACTTAATTAATTATCTTTCAATATTCCGACCCTTTGGGATTGTATCTTTGCTGACTCAAACCACTGGGTTGAGGGTAACGTCACCTTCAAAAGAGGGGCCTACTACTATAACTAAGATAATCTCTTAAAAAGTCCGAAAGTGCAAAAATCATCAAAGGATACATTAAAGGCGAGTCGGATCCAAGTGATTCATCTTGTCTATCTGTTTTTATTTTATTTTATTTATGCCTTTTTAGTTTTTATTTCATGTTTAAACCTTTTCTCAAAAAAAATTAGATTGATTAGACGTTGAGGATAAACCGGTCTAAAAGCTCTTGTGTCCTTGGACGACCTCGGTATCTTACCAACGCTATACTACGCTCACGACGGGTGCACTTGCCCAAGTGTGTGTTTAGTGTTAGTAGAATATCGTGTTTTATAAATTTAAAACTTGAATAATGCGTAAAATGGGCTTAAAATATCAATAAAAACATGTCACACCTAACGCACACCAGTATTCATTAAATATTTGGCGTTGAATTAATTGTTTTTGTGTCACATAGATAATTTTTTGGCGTTATAGCGTTTTATGGTCAATTTTTTTGGCGTTTTGTGGCGTTGTATAATAATTCACTATTTTCATAAGATTACAATAAGAACAAATGTTTTTATGGCGTTTACTCAAATTTTTTTTTGGCGTTTAATACATTGACAAGGTGCTTTGCCAGCACCCGTTCTCACAGTTTTCATACTACTAGCGTTTTGGTGTTTGTAGTTTTTGGCGTTTTATATAATAATGTATTTTATTTGTAGAGAATTAGATAACAAACAAAAGATAATTTGATAACAAAACAATATAAAATGAAAAAGAAAAAAAATTAAAAATGGTAATCTAATTTCTCATCCGATTCTTCACTGTCATCAGCCTCTTCTTCTTGAATTTGTTTTTGGCGTTTGGAACCTTTGAATACCTTAGCTAGATGCAAACTTTCCTACATAAACACCGTCTTTTTTAGACGAAGCTTGTTAGTGGCATCCTGTTATTTGGTGTGATATTCTTGTTTGGTGGCATGTCATTAAAGATCAACTCTTGCTTGAATATTATTTATAATATTGGAGTCTAAATAGCATTTTACAGTTGTGTTGATCCCTTCATGCCATGCATATATTCATCAAGAACAAAGCTCACATGATGACATGTCACTGTCATCAGTCTCTTTTTCTTTAATATTTGTCCATCTCATTCAGCAAAAGATTATAGAGATAACCCCCTTAGAGAAGAATCCATTCAGTGAAAGCTTTGCCATCTGTGGTTATTTTAACTAACTTTTTTCACGTTTTAAAGTGAGTGGTTTCTAGAGAACATGGCGTTTGTTTTTCTGGGTGTGATCAATTCATTGTGTATAGACCCCTTTCTTATAGGAGTTTTTTGGCGCGTAGTTTAGGCGGGATTTTTTATTGTAATAAATGATAGTAATAAAGTAACGGCCTTTTCAGTTACTATGTGTATTTACTGTTTTGTTCAGCTTTATCAGTTTCTAGGGTGATAGACGTCCCATCTTCCAAGTTTGGAATTTTTTTAAATGGCGTTATGCAGACCAAGATGACAAAATACAATAACGGAGAAAATATTAAGCAGAAAAAATATTAATTGTGATTTCTAGTGTTTTGTAAGCAATAACTTTTTGTAGTATTTTTTTTTGGCGTTTTGCAAATAAATAGAGAAATATATCCTTTAATTATCTTAAAAAAAGATTACACAGAAAGAAAAAAAGATAAAACTCTTCGTCAGAAGGTACTTTATCCGAGAAGTATCCATCACTTGCATCATCTTCTTCCTCGGAGTCTTCATCTAGACCTTCATCCATGTCATCACCTTCACTTTCATCGGCTTCTTATTCTTGAAGATTCTGAAGCCTCCATTTGAACATGTCTTGCATTAACGCCATTTTTGATATAACAACCCTCCTAAAATATTTCCGACACCCTTAATATCTTTATAATATCCCTATACGTCCTAAAAATACACCCCATATACGAAAACCGGTCCCGAATACCTTTAATTTAACAAAAATAAAATAAAAACAAAATCTGAGTGTCGCTCGCGGGGAGCGAAGCCCTTAGCTGGCTTCGTCGCTGGCTGCGACAGCTCAAGATCAGGGCGACTCCCTAGCGTGCCACATGTCAGCATCGTGGCAAGTCTACCCGATGATTGGTCAAGGCTAGGGCCTAAGACACCTAGCTCGCAGGCCGCGAAGGCCTTCTCCTTATCTTACGCGGGCCGCGAGGAAGTTGAAGTTTAGCACTATAAATAGAAGGCAACGGCAGTTCATTTCTGTCGTTCAAAATTTGTGATTCTCTCTCAATTTCTACGTAGCAATTATAATCCCCGGGCATTATACCCCCCTAATTAGCGGAGCCCTGCCTCGTTGTAAGTATCATAACCCCTGGTTACGTATTAGATACGCTGCCCGATTGATCTAGTGCTCCGTAACGGCTGTCGAGGTTCTGCCCGACATAGTTGTTGGAGTTCTGTCTCGGGGAGGGTATAACTAGTGTAAATATTGGGTTATTATACTAACGCGTGTGCATTGTTTAATTAATAGATTATAACCAGGAAAATCACATGAAAAACCCTAAAGTTACAATTTGAGTAATCCTCTTTTTTATGTGAACCTTTTTGTGAGTAATCTCCTTTTTTGCAATTTGTTTTTACAAAACCTTAAATATTTTAAAATATAATTATAAGTGATTGAGTCTTTGTAATTCTTCAATTACTGCCGGTATGTTGGGGTTTTGTATACAAAATGTGGAACACGTTACCATTGGACAACGAGATAGCCAATGTGTAATATGACCCACCAGTCAGGATTGACAGTACTGAATGAGTAATTGTGTAGATATAAACATTGTAATCGCTCTCGATACTGTAAATTGATAAAACTTTTCTTGATTAAACTGGGATTCACTCACTAGTATTTCCCACTGACAAAATGTTTTTAAACACGTTTCAGGTAACAAAATGTGAAAGTCAAATAGAAGCCAGCTAGACAGCACTGAAGGCTTGGAAAAGTGGCTATAAAAGTTACCAAAAATAAAGAAGATGTTTTATTTCAATAAAATAGGGTTTATCCCTATAAAATATTTGTAATGGAAACTTGGGAATTTCCCATATGTTTATTATTATAAAAGTGTGGTATTTTACTCTGACAAAATATTTCCTAACTACGTTCCTGATGAAATTTCCGCTGCCAAATAATGATAAACACCGATAACACCATCTCTGAGTAGGCCGCGGTCGCTCGCCTCCCGAGGCAGGGGTCAGGGGTTGCAACAGAAGGTGGTATCAGAGCTACAGCCACTGACTCAGCCACAGAAGTGTTCTGCTGACACCAAAATATTATCCAATATGTTAGGAAATAATCTACATGGATACGTGCATATTTATATATTATTGTTTTGTGTTATTTGACTATTTGTTAGTATACAGTATGAGTGACCATGGACCTTCGGACGCTTACTGTCAGTTGTCCAACTCTCCTAGGGACGAAGGAACCTCTTCACAGCCTAACCCTTCGGGGTATTCAGCTGACACCGAAGAAGGGATTTTCGTATTCAAAGCACAATCTGAAGAGTCATTCCCTCCCAAGAAGAGAGGATGGTTCAGCAAAGGAGCTCACGAGCGTAGAAAAAGGATGAGAAAACTTCAGCAGCAGCGAGCTTTAGCAGCCACGAATAGAGAAATGAACGCATAAACCCAGGATATAATCAATAGGAGACTGGCAAACTTCCACATACTAGCAACCACAGCCGCCGACCCGAACCTAGAACAACTCATAGCACCCCAACCATTACCCTTATTCCCAGCACAACCTATGGACATCGAAGCCAACCCAGGAAACCAAATTCCAGCACCTGCTCTTGACCCAGCTGAGATCCCTAGAGTTCCAGCACCCCATCCCCCAGACTATGATCCATGGTTTGACGACCATAGGAGTTACTCAGCACTCTACCCACAAGACGAACCTATGCAAAACCTAGTAGGACCCTACCCAGACCTTGACCCTCTAGACCCCTATTTTGATAATGACCAATACATCAGGGAGATTCTAGAGAACCCGTACCCCTACGAAGAACCAATGCCACAATACCCAGACCCTATACCAGCACCAACCCCACCCATGAGTACTGAGAACATACAAGAACTCCGCACCTTTAGTGAGGATATATTAGAAGGAAGTGAAAGGATGAGACAGATAGGGGAAAGACTCGTTTGGAAATATGACGAGTGCAACATGCAATACTGGATGAACCCCTATCAGCGGTAGTAGTAGTAGTAATAATAATAATAATAATAATAATTAAATATATGTGTGTGTGTGTATGTTTGAAAAAAAAATAATAAAAATAATAATAATAATAATAATAATAATAATAATAATAATAATAATAATAATAATAATAATAATAATAAAATCAAACTAGGATAGATAATCTTATAGTTACTGATGCAAACTAGTATTGTATTTTAATTTCTAGTTGTATTTGTAATAGATATAGATGCATAATATAAAATAGAGTAAAGGTCGCAATGACGATGATTTTGGATCAATGTGTTGTCGTGTGATTATTCGCATTCAATATTGTTTCGTGATATTAATACTTGGTAAATGTTTAAAATCCAGATGGCCAATGATGCACATCGGGAAAACCAGAATAATGAAAATCAGATAAATAACAGTGCCATTCGACACATAGTAACCCAAGGAATTAGAGATGCTATGCCATCTATTATCCAACATGTTAGAGAAGCGGATAATAATAACAGTAATAACAGAAGTAAACGACCACCTACTGAACCTGATCACAGCGTAAACAATGGACCAATACTTCAAGTGCCCATTCCAAAAAGAAGAAGAACCGTGTCTTATGGTTGTTCTTATAAAGAATTCTGGTCCTGTAAACCAATGGAATTCTCGGGCAATGAAGGAGCCATTGCAGCTCTACGCTGGATAGAAAAGACTGAGGCAGTCTTAAAAATAAGCAAGTGCGCAGAAGAGGATAAGATAATGTTTGCTTCCAATCTGTTTAAGAACTCAGCTCTAGAATGGTGGAACACTATCCTCCAGTTTAGGGGAAGTGACAGAACCTATAATATGGAATGGAATGAGTTTAAGAACATGGTTGAAAGGAAGTTTTGTCCTCCCAATGAAAAAGAACAGATAGCTAATAAGTTCTTAAACCTCAGGATGATTGGAGTGGATAGTAAGGGTTATACTACCACATTCTTTGAATATGCTAGAATAGTACCAACCCTTGCATCACCAGAACCAGTATTAATCTCCCGTTACATCTGGGGATTAATCAGTGAGATTAGACATGTAGTCAAGGCAGCTAGACCACCAACCATAGAAGAAGCTGTAGAACTAGCAAATACCTTGACTGATGAATTAGTGCGTACCCAAGAAGAGAATCAGAGGAGGAACCTAGCTCAAAAGCTTACCCAAGAATTTCGCTAAAGAAATTCCAATCGTGGGAAAAATGTAGGTTCTACCTCTGCTCCTTACTGCAAATATTGCAAAAGAAAGCATTCGGGAAGATGCTCTATATATTGCAATTTTTGCAAAATATCGGGACACAAGGAAGAAGACTGCAGGAAGAAACCTAACAATAGGATATGCTACAACTGTGGAGAACAAGGTCATATCAAGCCGAACTGTCCGAAACTAGCTCCGGCCACAAACAACAAGACTACTAAAAATGCTAGAGTATTTGTTCTGACTGCAGAAGAAGCCAAAATGATCCCGGACGTGATTGCTGGTACGTTTTTAGTTAATGATGTTTTTGCTAAAGTATTATTTGACTCTGGTGCGAACCAAAGTTTTATTAATACTTCATTTTGCAAACTTCTCAATCAGCCATTAACTAAACTCTCACAAGAATGTCTAGTAGAAACAGCAAATGGAGAAACCATTAAGATCGCTGAAATCTTGCAGGGAGCAAGAATAGAATTTTTAAACCAAAAGTTTATTGCAAATCTTTATCCAATGAATCTGACAGGATTTGACATTGTATTAGGAATGGATTGGTTAGTAGCCAATAAAGCCAGTATTCTATGTGATCAAAAGTCGATCCAAGTAAATTCACCAAAAGGTGAAAAGATCACAATTAAAGGAGATAAGTCGTCTAGATCTACAAAATTTATCTCTGTGATGAAAACAACAAGTTGTGTAAGAAAAGGATCATTAGTTTATATGATTTCCATAATCATTAACACTAGAGAAAAATAATTGAAAGATATTCCTGTAGTATCTCAATTTTCAGACGTATTTCCAGAAGAATTACCAGGATTACCACCGGACAGAGAAGTCGAATTTAGAATTCATCTGCTACTAGGAACAACGCCGATTTCCAAAGCACCCTACCGTTTGGCACCCGCAGAAATGCAAGAGCTAAAGAAACAGTTAGACGAACTGTTAGAAAGAGGATTCATAAAGCCAAGTTCATCATCATGGGGAGCACCAATCTTATTTGTCAAAAAGAAAGACGGGTCAATGCGTATGTGCATTGATTACTGAGAATTGAATAAAGTCACAATTAAAAATCGGTACCCATTACCGAGAATCGATGATCTGTTTAATCAATTGCAAGGAGCTCGATTCTTTTCTAAGATCGATTTACGCTCAGGATATCATCAATTAAAGGTATAGGAAGATGACATTCCTAAGACCGCTTTCAGAACAAGGTATGGCCATTATGAATTTACTGTCATGCCATTTGGTTTAACCAATGCCCCAGGCGCATTTATGGACATGATGAACCGAATATGTAAGCCATATTTGGATAAATTCATAATTGTCTTTATTGTTGATATTCTTATTTACTCTAAGAGTAAAGAGGAACATGCAGCGCATTTGCATGCACTCCTAAATTTGCTGAGAAAAGAAAAGCTTTATGCTAAATTTTCAAAATGCGAATTTTGGTTAGAAGAAGTGCAGTTTCTTGGACATTTAGTAAATCATGAAGGGATTCATGTGGATTCCACAAAGATTGAGACAATCTAAATGGAAAACCCCTGAATCACCAAGCGAGGTTAGAAGTTTCCTAGGATTAGCCGGTTATTATAGAAGATTTATCCGAGATTTTTCTAGAATAGCCATTCCCTTAACTAAGCTAGCCTGTAAATCTGTTATGTTTGAATGGGGACCAAAACAAGAAGAAGCCTTTAGAATTCTTAAGCAAAGACTAACCAACGTACCCATACTAGCGTTACCAGAAGGAACAGAAGACTTTGTAGTCTATTGTGACGCTTCTAAGTTAGGTTATGGATGTGTATTAATGCAACGTCAAAAGGTTATAGCCTATGCGTCTAGACAACTTAAGAATCATGAAGAGAATTATACAACCCATGATTTGGAGTTAGGAGCCATAATTTTTGCCCTAAAAATCTGGAGACATTACCTTTACGGTAGTAAGTTTACCATTTTTACCGATCATAAGAGTTTAAAATATGTTTTCGGGCAAAAGGAATTAAATATGAGACAGAGACGCTGGATGGAGATACTAAGTGATTATGATTGTAATATCCAGTACCATGTAGGAAAGGCTAATGTAGTTGCTGACGCTCTAAGTCGGAAGTACCACGAAAAGCCAAAAAGAGTACATTCTCTTAAATTAAATCTACAAGTAGATTTAAATGACCAGATTAGAAAAGCACAAGAATCAGTAATCAAGGACGATACTGAGAAATTAAAAGGTATGATTAAGGAATTAGAACAAGGAACAGATGGAATTTGGAGATTCCATAAGAAAAGAATGTGGATACCTAAATTAGGAAACCTACGCCACCGTATATTAGAAGAATCCCATAAGTCTAAGTATACGATACATCCTGGAAGTGATAAGATTTATCAAGACTTAAGAAAGGATTTTTGGTGGATAGGAATGAAAAAGGATATAGCAGCTTATGTTGCCAAGTGTCTAACCTGCTCACATGTCAAAGCTAAACATCAGAAACCCTCAGGATTGCTGCAACAACTAGAAATGCCAGTTTGGAAATGGGAATTGATAACAATGGACTTTGTTACCAAATTACCCAAGACGCGAAAAGGTAATGATACAATCTGGGTAATTGTAGATAGATTAACCAAATCTGCTCATTTCTTACCAATGAAGGAAACTTTCAGTATGGAACAGTTAGCCAAGTTATATGTAAATGAAATAGTTTCATTACATGGAATTCCTTTATCAATTGTTTCTGATAGAGATAGCCGTTTTACCTCTCATTTTTGAACAAGTTTCCAAAAAGCAATGGGAACCAAGCTAAATCTAAGCACTGCTTATCATCATCAAACGGACGGACAAAGCGAAAAGATAATTCAGACAATGGAAGATATGCTTAGAGCTTGTGTAATTGATTTCGGAGGAAATTGGGACGATCACTTACCATTAATAGAATTTTCCTACAACAACAGCTATCACACCAGTATCAATGCTGCACCATTCGAAGCACTTTATGGATGAAAGTGCCGAACCCCAGTCTGTTGGGCAGAAATTGGGGAAAAGCAACTATCTGGACCCGAAATAGCACAAGAAACAATGGACAAGATCATTCAAGTCAAAGAAAGACTAAAGGCATCACGTGGTCGACAGAAGAGTTATGCTGATAACAAGCGAAAGCTGTTGGAATTTCAGGTAGGAGACAAAGTTTTATTAAAAGTCTCTCCTTGGAAGGGAGTTATCAGATTCATCAAAAGGGGAAAGCTAAACCCCAGGTATGTTGGACCTTTTGAGATTATCAGAAGAATAGGACCTGCAGCTTATCAGCTACAACTGCCAGAGGAAATGGCAGGAATACATGATGTATTTCATATATGTAATCTCAAAAAGTGTTTAGCTGATGAATCACTAGTAGTGCCTCTTAAGGACATAGAGGTAAATGAGAAAATTTAGTTTGTATAAAAGCCTCTAGAAATTGAAGACAGGAAAGTCAAGAACCTCAAACACAAAAGATTGGTTTTAGTCAAGGTAAAATGGGATTCCAAGAGAGGAACATAATACACGTGGGAGCTTGAATCAGAAATGCAAAAGAAATATCCACACCTGTTCCAGTAGACCTCGAGGAAGAGTTCTAAAACAAGGTGGGGAGGATATAACAACCCTCCTAAAATATTTCCGACACCCATAATATCTTTATAATATCCCTATACGTCCTAAAATACACCCTGTATACGAAAACCGGTCCCGAATACCTTTAATTTAACAAAAATAAAATAAAAACAAAATCTGAGTGTCGCTCGCAGGGCGCGAAGCCCTTAGCTGGCTTCGTCGCGGGCCGCGACAGCTCAAGATCAGGGCGAATCCCTAGCGTGCCACGTGTCAGCATCATGGTAAGTCTACCTGGTGATTGGTCAAGGCTAGGGCCTAAGACACCTAGCTCGCGGGCTGTGAAGGCCTTCTCCTTATCTTACATGGGCCGTGAGGAAGTTGAAGTTCAGCACTATAAATAGAAGGCAACGGCAGTTCATTTCTGTCATTCAAAATTCGTGATTCTCTCTCAATTTCTACGTAGCAATTATAATCCCCGGGAATTATACCCCCCTAATTAGTGAAGCCCTGCCTCGTTGTAAGTATCATAACCCCCGATTACGTATTAGATACGCTGTCCGATTGATCTAGTGCTCCGTAACGGCTGTTGAGGTTCTGTCCGACGTAGTCGTTGGAGTTCTGTCTCGGGGAGGGTATAACTAATGTAAATATTGGGTTATTATACTAACGCATGTGCATTGTTTAATTAATAGATTATAACCAGGAAAATCACAGGAAAAACCCTAAAGTTACAATGTGAGTAATCCTCTTTTTTTATGTGAACCTTTTTGTGAGTAATCTCCTTTTTTGCAAATTGTTTTTTACAAAACCTTAAATATTTTACAATATAATTAGCAGTGATTGAGTCTTTGTAATTCTTCAATTACTGCCGATATGTTGGGGTTTTGTATACAAAATGTGAAACACGTTACCATTGGACAACGAGATAGCCAATGTGTAATTTGACCCACCAGTCAGGATTGACAGTACTGAATGAGTAATTGTGTAGATATAAACATTGTAATCACTCTCAATACTGTAAATTGATAAAACTCTCTTGATTAAATTGGGATTCACTCACAAGTATTTCCCACTGACAAAATGCTTTTAAACACGTTTCAGGTAACAAAATGTCAAAGTCAAATAGAAGCCAGCTGGACAGCACTGAAGGCTTGGAAAAGTGTCTATAAAAGTTACCAAAAATAAAGAAGATGTTTTATTTCAATAAAATAGGGTTTATCCCTATAAAATATGTGTAATGGAAACTTGAGAATTTCCCATGTGTTTAATATTATAAAAGTGTGGTATTTTACTCTGATAAAATATTTCTTAACTACGGTCCTGATGAAATTTCCGCTGCCAAATAATGATAAATACCAATACCACCATCTCTGAGTAGGCCGCGGCCGCCCGCCTCCCGAGGCAGGGGTCGGGGATTGCGATATTTGAGTCCATTTCTGTGTTCAAACAAGTGTCGTTATGCAATTCTTCCATGAACCCAAGCCCCTGCTTTGTCATGATGTTTTCAAGCCCGTAGTCTTCCTGCTCTCCGCTGTAGTATATAACGGTCACCATGTCTGTTTCATCATCAAAACGCCATGATGTCATGACAGGGTCCGGCTTTACATCTGCTTTGATTGGTCCAAATTTCCTTGTTAATGCTTTCATAAGCATATGTGTTTCATGGCATTCGTTATCCAGAGCGATGCCAAGAGATAGGATACCCCTCTGTACCTCTTCTTCCATCTTCAAAATTGCCTTGATCATCCTAACATACACCCTCCTTCTGTTGTCAAAATGCAGGACAAATCGCCTGATTACCAGTGTGTATCTCCACCAAACGATGGTTGCCATTTTTGGTGTTTTGATTAAATTGGTGTTTTTGGTTAAAGATGTTTTTGTAGAAATGATAGATTGAAGTGATTATGGAAGCGATGTTTTACGTCGTTTATATAATGATGTTTTTGGCACGTAATTTAGGAGGGAATTTCTTCTAATAAATGTTGAATTTCAGTTACTGTGTTGTTACCACTGTCACACCCTGGCTTTGCGGAAGCGTGGTTAATTTGGTGTGACTTCTTAATACCATAGCTTAATCATAACCAAGCTATATGAGTTAAAAACATGCAAGATCATCCATTAAGTTTTGAAAACCAAATACAGTACCATTGTTTTAACGGGAACATACCCTAACAATCATAACCTTGTTCAACAGACATTACAAACTTGAAACATAACATAAACATGATTTAAGGGTTGTGTCTTGTCCAGGAAAGAGACACATCCCCTAAACCCCGGATGACCTCGGAAACTAGTGCAGCGGAAAACATGCCATACCGTGCCAGATCTCGTTAATTTCCTGAAATACATGTAAGTTGAAAAATCAACAATAATGTTGAGCGAGTTCATGTGTAAGTGAGTAAGTAAACCTTTGTGAGTATAAAAATAGTCGTGGTATGTAGCCAATAAGGGGACTTGTGATCACCAATGGTTTGCAAGGCCACTGATATATGTGAAGTGCAAATAGGGAGACTCAAACCTAGCAGATTTCGCCACGGCAATTGTATGTGGACAAAGTCACCCCAAGGTCCGTTTCTAGTTTGGCCTGGGGCTGGGCTCGCTACACCCAGATAGATCTACCGCTCCTGTCCCTCGGTCCCGACATGAGGACTAATGGCCTCATATTGCTCCTACCCACTCACATGATCGGAATAATATACCTCCTTATGCTACCCATACCGTATATAAAGTACTTGTAAACAAAGTAACATGTATTTCACCCCCGCAGTTAAGAAAACTGAAAACAGTTAGAGAAAAGGGGGACATGAACTCACAGTGAAGCGTCTCTACCAAGTATCTCCAAATCGGAAAGCTGTGCGACGACCTACAAGTGCTAATTCTATTAGACGGACGGCCGTGCCTTAGCTTTATAGTTTAAGTTTTTGGGAAATAGTTAGACAACTATTTCGTGTTTATGTTCTGTATATACCTGGTAGTTATACTCCTTCCCAAGGATGGGGGATACAATACATGTGCGTAAGTTACGTTTTAGTAATCGAGTGGTAATATAATTACCGGTGCAACTTATATATTCATGTGAAAACGTTCGTATTATTCTGGAATCGTTAATGTGTGTAAATATTATTTTTACTCCTAAAAATAATATTTATGTATTTTCACAAAATAATCATAAACAGTGTTGTGACAAATATATATTTATCACGTTAAATTTTGTGAAAATCCCACCTCCGAATATTAGTAAATAAAGTCATGGCGAAATTTATATTTCGAAAATATGTCAAAAATAATCCTAACACTTGTGGTGTAAATAATTCTAAGTGTTAGGCTTTTAGAAAAATTTCGCCAGAGTTTCCTCTGTAACTGGAGGTGGCCACGCTTTCAAGCGTATCATTTTCTTTTACAAAATCAATTCAACAACTTCTTTATTCAATCAAACAATTTCCGACACATCAAACTAGTCGACAAGTATGTAAATCGCATAATCGCATGAACTTGTAGTTTTTCCGCAACTATAGTGTAAATCCCATTATATTTTGTAGACCTTTATATAAAGTAATTTTGATCTCGTGAAAACCTCGTGTTTAGAGAAATCCGTCTTTACAACTTCTAGTAACATTTGACAAAACTAGTTCTTTGTCGGATCTTTTCATTTCACAAGTGTTTACACACTTGTGGTTTATAAAAATCATGTTTGTTAGTGTAAGATCCGTCTTTTAGAAAACATGATTTCTTTGACGCGTGGTCCTTTGAAAATACCACTTGCAGATACGTAGATCTGCTAGTTTTAAACACTATTGTACATGTTGAAACACTTTTACACAAGTTCATGTTTCATGTGTGGTAGAGTTTCACCTTTTAACCCTTGTATCATTCAAAACAAGCTTATGTTAAGATCAGTGATCTTACCAAACCGGGTTAAACGGTGATCCGAGCTACCACAACGTAGATCGGGTCTAAATAACCATATATTTCAAATACTACAACTTTTACACCACTTATATGCTATTAACCACCATTTTTCATACTTTTAGTAGACTTTTAAGCATCAAATTGTATGTTAACGATATTTAACCGACACAAATCCTTATAACCACCTTAGATAAGTTCAAAAATGAGTTTTAAGTGTTATACCTCTAGCTCAAGGCTAGGGAAGATTCTTGATGAAAAACGCGTGGATAAAAGCTAAGTAACGAGGTCCTTCGTGTTCCGCTTGCTCCAAACCTCCTAATACGTGACCCTTGATGTTTGTATATGCTTGGAATGACTTGAACAAGAACCGAAAAATTGATGGATGGATATAGGGGGTTCGGCCGAAAGCTCTTAGAGAGCAAGAGAGAGAGAGTGAAATGTGTTGTGAGTTATGAGATGTGATGAATGATCATAGTGTGCTTAGGTTTAATCTTATAGATAATCACAAGTTCTTTAACCAATGGGTCTTGTGTCCTCCAGATATTTAGCAAGAGGGATTAAGCAAATCTTGCAAGGACAAGATATGTCCCCTAGGGGACCGAATTCGGTCAAGAGGGGGGGGGGGGTCTAGTTCGAAATCAACTAGCCATTAGGTAAATAGTTTGGTTAAATAAGTTAAGTTAGGGATTAACTTGGTTAGTTATGTTTAGTGCTTTAAAGCGGGTGTTAGGGTAATCAGGGACCCTAACTGGCTCAGAAAAATATAAATAGTGAAAATAATAATATTTTCATGTTCCGGGTAAAGTCCGGTTGTTTGGTTGGATAGGAATCCGTTAAAGTGCTTAACAAAGCTCTAAAGTGTCTTTATTTCTCTCTTTAGTGACACAGCTTATTCCTCCAAAGTGTCAGGAATATTTCTCATGTTTTGGCACTTTATTAGTTAGCTAGAAGCTGAATTTATTATGTAAAGTGCTGAATTTTGTACTTTAAGTACGTTTTAGGCACATCCAGTCATAGTGACTTATCTCTAGAGACGCAGTTCCACAACCCTTGTATCCCTACACTCACTACTAGTGTGGCAGAACATTCTGGCTCATACAGGCCTTAGAGGCAGTGTTTGCCTGATGCTGGCTTTATCAGCATGTTCAATAGGTTATCCGTGTATTGTGCTACTGTGCTTTTTGTGCATCATGTTTGTCACTAAGGTGCCGTATGTATATAATGTAGTGACGATAAGTAAAGTATGATGCGGGTAAGTACATGTATCAGATATCAAGTAGCAGTTCAACAGCTAGTTCAAACAAGCACAGTAATTAAGCAGTAATTAACCATTAATTAAGTCGTACGGATACCTGGTTTAGTGCGGGTTGTCACAACCACTTCCTGTAATCTCCAACGCGTTTTATCACTAATTTTTGGCATTTTGTATTTAATGGCGTTTTATTTTTTTGAATGGCGTGTTATCATTTTTGTTGGCGTTTTGAATTTGAGCGGTAAAAGACCCTTTTACCCTTAATGAAGCGCATCCCACATAATAAAAATGATGTTATTTACGAAAACGCCACCGCGTTATCTAGTCCATGGATTGTTTTGATCTGACGATCCATAACCATTCTTACCGTTCTCACACTTTCCCCCGTTTTCTCTAAATCCTGACCATATATATATATATATATATATATATATATATATATATATATATATTAAGGGAGAGGATCATGAGAAAACTACATCTAAATGAGAAAACTAGAAAACTAACCAAAAAAGCCTAAAAAAAGCTAAAAAACATACCAAATTTTTTTTTTACAAATTTTTATAAAAAATCGCTAGTTTTTATATATAAAATATTTCAAAAAAAAAAAAACTGTTGTACTGCACATGTGCATTATATGTGTACTACACATGTGCATTATATCCGTATTAGTGCACATGTGCAATACAACAAAAAAAAATTTTGAAATTTTTTTTCCATACATAAAAAATAGCGAGTTTTTTGTAAGAAATTGTAAAAAAAAAAATTGGTATGTTTTTTAGGCTTTTTTAGTTAGTTTTTTGGTTTTCTCATTTAAACTAGTTTTCTCATGATCCATCCCCTATATATATATATATATATATATATTAGGATAAAAATGAATATTTAGATCACCAAAAAGTATGTGTATATCATTGTGTGTATTTATTTGTATGTATCTAGAAAGTTTAGGAATATACCTACTAAACTAAATGCTTACAAATATACAAAACATAAAAATACTTGAAACTCGACAAGTATAAAAACGTATATGTTCAAACATGGACAAAACAAACATATATGATAATTCAGACAAATCGGACAAAACGGACAACATGGACGACACGAACGAAACAGACGAAACAAATGAAAACGAACATACGAACCGACACGCGAAATATATATATATACACACACACATATACTAGAGTTTATATATATTAAACTAACAAAAGTAAGTTATATAAAATTATAAGTAGTTTGAGTAAAATGCATGGATAGTCCCTGTGGTTTTGTAAAATAACACCTATAGTCCCCAACTTTTGGATATTACATTGGTGCTCCCTGTGATTTGACAGTTTGTTACTCAGATAGTCCCTGGAGTGGATGGGGATTAGTTTTCTTAGCTAAGTGGGTGTGAAATGACCTTAATGCCCTTACTGTATTACAAAATATTAAAATATTAAACGATAAAGTTAACCTAAGTGGGCCCCACCCCACCCTTACCCCCACCCTCACTGTCACACCCCGACCGCGTAAAACAACAAACCGCGACGGAAACGCCGGGGAGTCGAGCAACAGAATTATTGTCTCACAACCATGGTAATTAAAGTTTCGTTTTATTTATAAATAAGAGGTTATATTGTCTTGAAACAACAGAAACAAAGAGTACATAACATGATTTAAACTAGTCTTGTTTCGTTTTAAGTCACTAAGGCACAGGTCCGCCTAAGTGTAACTTGATCATCCTATGCAACAGCTCCTGAAAACACATGTGAAAATAGGTACGTCAGCATAAAAATGCCTGTGAGATACATAGGTTTTGTTAAAATAGGATTCATGACTTAAGTTTAAAGAAATGTTTAATAAAAATTAGTCATGAATCTTGTTAAGTGTTTTCTTTTATATACGAAAACTTGATAAGAAATCCGATTATATAAAAGAAAGGTGTATAGTTAATCAAATAACCAAGTAAAATGAGTTGTATAAAATAAACTGTTTGTAAAACAATGTCTTGTGAAGATATGTTATTTATGTAAAATGTAATATGTCTAAATTTAAATGGTTTAAATAACGCTACGATATGTAATATCATAAAAGCACTTATATATAGGAAGTACCAGCGGCGTATCCACCATGCTTTTATCCTATTACACACGCCTCATTATTTAAATCACTTACCCAAACAAACCACCAAAAAATGTCTTGTTTAAACCAATAGTCAAATGTTTATGTGTAAACCATGTCTATTGTCAAATGTAAATCATGTAATGTGTAAACCAATGTCAAAATTTTTATGTGTAAACAATGTCTATTGTCAAATGTAAATCATGTAATGTGTAACCAAATGTCATGTATGGCAAGTGAAATATGTCAACTAAAGCCATAGGTAAAATGCACAAAACAAGGTATTGAAACAAATCAAAGTTATGTTTTGTAAAATAACTGCATGCCTTACTGATACAAACATCTATGCGGTAATGTTAAAATGCATACATTCAAGCCTTGCGACTGTGGCGACAAACCCTTAAACAAATTAAAGGTTTATGTAAATTAAGTATATTGGATTCAGTCATTCCTTCCACCCAAACAAACCTAGGATTTTAGGAACGGGAGTTGTCAATTCCTATGGTACCATTACTTACTACCAAGTGGCGTAGCTAATGTTTATGAATGTATTTTTGTCCCATTTAAACAAACCAAATATCATACCAAAATGTAAGCATGTTATGTGAAAACAATGTACTAAGTATGCAATAAATGAACATACATAGCATGTGATGTAAAACAATGTATTAAGTATGCACAAAATGAACATACATAGCAAAAACATGGATAAAATCATGTACTATACGTGTACTAATGAACATAGCAAGTATATGTTATGAAAGCATGAAAAGCACGAAAGTAACAAGTAGGCACATGTGTTTCACCCCAAAATGTTTGAAAACAGTAAAAGAGGGGACTATGTACTCACTTGAGATTGCTCAATAGTCTTTGGATAACAACCAAGCAATGCTAGAAAGATCACAGAATCAATTGGCACCTAATATAGGTAACTATGTTAATAAACCAGACCTAAATCGGAGGATCGGATAAAATGAGGTTTCGTAAACCAAATGAGTATAGGAACTCACGTAATATGGTTCAACAAAGCCTACATTCTAAAACGGAACCTATCCTAAGTGCTTACGACCCATTACGACCCGTTTAGGTAGCTTACGCTACTTTAACGCGTCGTTCGCGTAAAACGCGTTCGGACCGCCTAACTAGTCCTATGACAAGTAATATATGCCTTAACATGTCTAATAATGTTGCCTAATCAGTTTAGATGTCAAAATTTAAGTTACATATGCTTAAAATGAATTTATGCGCAAAAAGGGTATTTTGGTCGTTTTCCTAAGGCATATAAACTACCTATCATACAACTAACTAAACGTAGTGACCATAAGGTATAACCTTGGAAGGTTATTCCCTATACAACTATGGTCACAAAATATTTTTGGTCGAATCCTAATGATTGACCAAACGGGTCGGGTTCGAAAGTCTAAGCGGTTGTTTAGACCGCTTACCTTACGACCCCATATAAGCACTAAATCTAAAGTGACGAGCTAAACATGTTAAAACATTGTTTAACGAAGTTTGAAAACAAGTTTGATATCAAAACAAAGGGTTTTGATACCCAAGAATAGTTTGGTTGCAAAATACGCAAGAATACGCATTTTGACCAAAACTACGACTCGTCACTACGCCTAAATAACGTGGTAATCAGTAGGTATAGTCACAAGTGACTATGACCATCGTGATTACGCTCACGTTGCGAAGTTCAAACGAACTTCATGTTAATCATTGACTGGTCAAAGCAGAAAGTCAAACAATGTTTGACTTTTACGCCTAAAAACGCACGAAAGAATACTTACAAGAGGTCCAAGCTATGAAGGTTTGATCCAATATTTCTCAGGTATGAAGGTTTTTAGGCTTCAACTTAGAGAAATCAGATCAAAGTATGAGCTTGGAAGGAAATGGGGTTGGGTATTTATAGTTTTCGGTTAACCGTTAGGATCGTTTATCGAAAACCGAGCTTTGATCTGAGCCGTACAAATGTGCCCATGGTTTTAGAATACTATGGGTGCCCCAAAATTGCCCATAGAATTGTTAAAAACCATTTGCAAACCCAAAAACCCAGTTGCTGATTTGATAAAAGTTGTTTTGCTTATCTGGGGGTTGCTCGCGCCCCGCGTACGAGCCAAGCAGATATTACGCGGCCCGCGACCGCCCTTCATATCAGAAACAGTTTCAAATGTTGCAGTTTCAGTCCCTGCACATGTATAAGGCCTATTTTGACTCATTTAAACCCGTTAAGCCATTTTCAAGGCTCTACAATGATGCCTAAGCATAGTGGACATGAAACATGCTAAAAAATATGCTAGATGTCGGTTCGTTTGGTCGTACGGTCACGATATTCGGTTAATTACGACGAAACACGAACGGACGTGAAAAACGATCCAAATTACGCGACGAACTGAATTTTATCATGCCAATCACTAAAATAAAATATTTTAATAATTACATAAATTTTTGGATGTCCGGATGTATTCAGAACGTGAGATATGCGTGAAAATACAAACTTATGCACTTTTTGACGCTTTTAGTCCCTGAATGACCAAAAAGTTTATTTTAGCACACCGAACCCCTCAAAGCCTATTTCTAAGCTATGAAAAGGATATTTAGGGTATTTTTAACTTATGATCAAGTTTCAGAATGTTCATTACAGTACGAATCGGCATACTTTCGAAGTTTGTCGAAATTAGTCCCTGTAAGCGAATAAACTTGATTTTGCCATACCAAAGCCTTCGAAACTTATTTCTAAGTTATGTAAAGGTTACTTAAGGTATGTTAAGCATAAATTGATGTTCCGAAGTGTTTTTCGTGTTAAACTGATTACGTTTACGCATCAGTTTGTGTATAACTCTCCAGAAAACGATATAGAGTTTGAAATTGAACAAAAATCAAAACATGCAAAAAGTCAAACATAAATAAACAAACATTGGGATCAAATAACATTGTTTTATTGATAACTGAACTGATTAAGGTTTATACAATGATTACAAGCACAGATGTCACAGTCTCCCCTACTTGTGGAAATTTCGTCCCGAAATTTATTTAGAGGAAACTTGTGAGAATAGATGTGGATATTTCGCCTTTTTTTGATCTTCACATTCCCAAGTAAATTCTGGTCCACGTTTAGATTCCCAGTGAACTTTGACAAGTGGAATGTGCTTGCGTTTGAGCCATTTGACTTCACGATCCATGATTTCCACAGGCTTCTCGACAAAATGCATCGTGTTATCAACACGAATTTCATCAAGTGGTATGTGGAGGTTCTCATCAGCTAAGCACTTCTTGAGATTGGACACGTGAAAGGTTGGATGAACATTTCCAAGTTCAGGAGGTAACTCAAGTCTGTAGGCTACCTTACCGATTCTTTCGACAATCTTGAATGGTCCAACATATCTAGGTGCAAGTTTTCCTGTCTTTCCAAATTTGATCACACCTTTCCAAGGAGAGACCTTAAGTAATACGCGATCACCGACTTGAAATTCCAAGGGCTTGCGTCATCGGTCCGCATAACTTTTTTGACGGCTTCTAGCTGTCTGAAGGTTATCGCGAACTTTCTTAACCTTATCTGTTGTCTCTAGAATGAGGTCAGGTCCAGTAAGCTGAGCCTCACCGATCTCATTCCAGCAGACTGGTGAACGACATTTTCGACCATAGAGAGCCTCGAAAGGAGCCATGTTGATGCTGGAGTGATAACTATTGTTGTAGGAGAATTCAATCAACGGAAGATACGAATCCCAACTACCACCAAAATCGATCACACAAGCTCTAAGCATATCCTCCAAAGTCTGGATTGTTCTTTTAGTTTGGCCATCTGATTGTGGATGATAAGTTGTGCTCAAATTAAGTTGGTTCCCCATAGCAGATTGCATGGTTCTCCAAAAACGAGACGAGAATCGAGCATCTCTATCAGAAATAATGTTCAAAGGAACACCATGTCGAGATACAATTTCATCCACATAGATTTTAGAAAGCTTGTTGTAACACCTCGAAAATTTCACGTCCTATAATGTGTTGACACGTGTCATAAAGCTTGAACGTGTGAAAGAATATTATAAAAGGACTAAAGTTGACAAACATGGAAAGTATGTGATTTTACGGGTTCTAAATGTCAACAGTGCATCAATATACTTCATAATAACCCTACATGATGTTTACAACATCAAACGAATAAATCATGGATCATACGAGGCTAAAAGTGAGAGATTACGAACTACAGGGGTTAAATGTGTCAACATGTTTAAAGATATACCTCTGAGTGACCTTTTGACAAACCCGAAGCTTTGTAACTGTAAATTATGCTCACTAAAATGCACGAGATAAATATCATAAAGTTTCGTTATCGTATGAGAAAGTTATGATCAAATTCGTGTGCGAAGGGTTAAAGTGCAAACATCGAAAGTTAAGACTTTTCGGGTTAACCGGAAGTGTTCAGGGACTTGGCAAAGTGGGTATAAGTCCTAAAGCCCTTGTGGGTAATTATAAGGGGGTCAAAATGCAAGAAATAACCTTGATTGCCCCTTCGTGAAGCCAAAGGTCAAGTTGCAACACAAAAGAAAATGAAAAATCTGATTTCGCAGGCCAGGCGGCCCGCGTTAGGATCGGCAAAATGTGAGGCGGGCCACGTGAGGCGCCCAGAACCAGAAAAACTTGCTGCAGCCTGTTATGCGCGAATTTAACCCATCTAGCCGGTTTTTCTCACATGTGGACGACCCCTAGGCACCCCCTAAGCACTAGTAACAAGTGTTGATCAGTTGTGGGCACTAGTAGACTTGTTTGTCAATCAAATGTGGTGAGTAAATCCACTATAAATAGGCCTTCAAGTCACAAACATTCTCACACCAATTCCTTCAACATTATGATCATTCCTGGAGCTCCAACCTGCTTTCAAGAGTTCTCTAATCAAGCTTAGGACCTTTGTAAGTTGCCTAACCTTCTCTAATTACTTTTAGCTTAGTTAATTAGCTAAAAGTCAAACCGTCGTAATTACGGTTTGACTTCGAGATTAGTCATCAATGGCTCAGTCATATCTCGAATTAAAAGTAGTTATAGGTTGGTATTTATGTGGGTAATAAAACCTCAAGAGGGTTTCCCCTGATCACCACTCTAACCAGGTCAAAAGTCGGGTCAAACTTATATTTAAAAAGTCAACAGGAAGTCTAAAGTACCATTTATGCATAATTAACATTGTAGATCATATACAACCTGTTGGATCATTGTTATAACTTAGTAATAAGTGTAAGAACATGTCTAAACATGTTCAACCCGACAATTTCCTGTTTAGACCCGGTTCGGAACCGAAAGTCACATAGTTTGACTTTCACTTTGACTTTCAGTTCTGACCCGCTTTAGTATGATTTGAAAATGTCTTAGAGCTTCTTTAGGACCAGGCTACATGTTAGCACAACCCTCTGTGGTTGGTTCATTGATCGACCCATTCGTTTACGCGTTTCCGTTAATTGCTCATATGTTGACCATTATGCCCTCATTATCTTAAAACGTGATTTTTGGAAATGTAAAAGAGTAGAAACTTTAATTACTGATATATAAACTTGTATGCAAAGTTTGACATCAGTTTGAGGTGTAGATTAAGAGTTATGCTCGTTAGCGTAAAATGAACGCTTTATGTTAATAAAACGGCGAAATTAGCGTATAGCCTAGTTAAGCCTACTTTTTGGTGTCAAACTTAATACCCACTGATGTAATATATTATTTTGGGATTTTTGAAGATTTTTAATTAATTTTAGGCTGAGCATAACTAGTAGTCGTAGGCTTAATCCGGTAATTGTCGGTTTTGCCCTTACGGGCCATAAAATGAGTTTTACATATCTAAACGACTCCAAACCTTTTTCTACTGATTAGATATGTTAAATAAATTATTTTAAACCTCCTGGAAGTATAAAAATATCAGATTTATGTATCGAACCCGGAAATGGCTTCTAATCGCCTAATTAAGCGTTATTAACGCATAGTATGTACTAAAACTATTTTAAACATACCAAGGGTGATATCTACTGATATTTGAGGCAAATTATAATATTTTAACAGTAAGCAAAAGTTGTTTAACTCAGACTTCAGATTTGAGCTTTACGGCTTATGTGAAATTACCAAAATGCCCCTAAGGTGCATAGTTTGGTTATACTTGGTAAATTCACATATATACTTTAACCTACTATTATAACTTATCAAAATAAGTATTTTTGCTGATTATATCAGACCTGTAACTCAGGTAAATACTTAAACTCTTTTATAACCTTTTAAATGACCAAACTACCCCTACGGGGCCTAGTTTGTGTTTATATACGTTCCGGGCATAATGAAAGACATCTTACTGAGGTCACAACATATTTGAGACATAATTAACTTAGGAAACCTGTATATGGCTCTCATGAATACCCGTCACGCTTATTACGCGTACGGTTCGGCTTATGTAACTAGTTTACATAAATTAGCCGAAACGGGTCAAACCTTAATACTTTTATCTCAAAATCCAGAATGTGAATAATAAACCCATATTAGGCAAGTCTGTGAACTTGTCGGGTCTAAATCTCATTCTAAACCGGTCTTCGCTTAATCATGCGTACGAACCGTATCTTCCTGTAAGACTAACCGGTCTAAGCTTAGGCTTAATTAAAGACCCGTTAGCATTCTAATAAGTTATTTATACAATCATTCCAGACTAGAGCCTTCCGGTAAATGGTACCTACGCTTACTTAAGTGAATACGACTGAGTTATTAAATTCTTACTATTTAAGACAGGAGCTAGCTCAGGTAAATACTCTTAACTTATTTTCCCTATACGGGCTTGGGATACGGCACTATAAAAGTACCGCTTGGTCGGGTGTGTAGTTATTTAAATCGTATTGTGATTGATGTACTTACAACCCGTTTAATATGTATTATTTGGTGTATGGACTTTGGGGGTTAATGACCATGTCCCGGATATCCTTGGCATCATTCGAAGTAATGGCCACGACTTAAGCACGGGGTGTAGGCATACACCTGACAGCTGCATTATGTAAAAACTGGTAATCCACTCCGAGGTATCATCCTTGTGGGCATTATACCGGAACTGGTAATCCACTTAGAGGATGATAGCCTGTGGGCATTATACCTGTGGCGTGTCAGTTAATCTACTCCGGCCCTACAAACCGGCCCTAACGGACGACAAATAAGTAAAACTGTATACAAGATTATATACAAATAATTTTCCCAAGTTAAAAAGGTTAATTTTGCCTCTGTGCATTTTAATCAAATTATAAAAGATATTTTGTGCCACGTGCATTCAAACCAATTTTCTTAAACTCTTTTCAAATGAGTCGGTTGAGTGTATTTACCAGTGAAAACTGACGTATTTTCCAAAAAGGTTAAGTGACAGGTACTGAACGAAATTGGCTGGAAGCTCAGGGCGCTAATAAAGAATCTTGCAAGTTCTAGGCGTCTAAAGTCTGTTGAACAAATGATATGTTTTAAGATCCGCCTGTGGATCCTTTACCTTCCGTTGTAATACTGGACATTACTTTATATTCGGAATGTAATAATAATTATCTTTTGCTTCCGCTGTGCATTTATATAATTGTGTTGTTTGACTATTATGTCGCCAACCATGACGTCACGATACTCCCCACCGGGCCCGCCGGTGACACGTGGAAATTCGGGGTGTGACAGGTTGGTATCAGAGCCAACACTGAGTGAATTAAACACTAGCCTTTTGTGTTTAATCTCAGTTACACAATTGCACATTCTTGAGTCTAGAAAAGAACATAGGACAAATTCTAATTTGTTTTTTTGAGTCCTTTGTTATTTTCCTGATTAAGCTCTTGCATGGGCAAATCAATTTTTATTAGAAGTCCCGTTTAGGGCAACCATATACTTGTTTAAACTTTAAAGGAATGATTATGATTAAAATATCATTCCTATATTATAAGATCTACCATTATAATGGCAAAATCTAAAAAAAGACGAGACCTAGCCATACGTCACATTAAGACAGGGCCAAGATGGTAGTTCCACAATTAGATTTAGATCCTTGTTAACAGTTCAATTTAAAAAATTTTCTGCGCTAATTATAAATTAAGAATCTTAAGTGTGAAACCTAGCCTTCGGGTCAATTATAAGACCGGGCCAAGATGGTAAGACATGTTAAAAAGATTCAAATCATTAACTAAGAATCTTAAGAGTGAAACCTAGCCTACGGGTCAATTATAAGACCGGGCCAAGATGGTAAGACCTGTATAAAAGATTCGTATTCCAGTTAACATCTGAAAACATGTTAACACTCCCGGCGGATGTGATTTGTTGGAAATCACACACGTTATTAAGGATTCTTCAAAAGATTCCTAACCCAGTTTAATGATCTCCGAATCCTGGGTTTACATCATCAATTAAGATGATCATATTGTAACCATACGTGGTAATATAGTGCCTACGGGCCTTGCTCATTTCTGCATGAGCCAAAATACAGTGGTAGCTATGACTCCCTGTCAGAAAAAGGTAATGAACTAGGTTCAAACCTCAAATGCTTCGATTCTCTGAAATCCTAGCATATAATTTATAATTGTCCTTATGACTAGGCCTTTTGGGCCATAAATAAAACAACTAATGTTTTATAATTAGGATAAATTATAATAGAAATCCTAAATAAATATGATTTATAAATTAACCAAATATGGTCTCTGTACCATGGTTAATGAATTGCCATAAAAGACAATTCCATAAACTCCCAAATAAACTATTGTCCTTGTCTTCTGCAACAGTTCAATTTAAATGGCTAACTCAGACGAGATTAATAGCCATCCAGTGGAGGTTAATAATGAAGCCCGAGTTAATCTAACAGGTGCTGAATTAAAAGCGATCATAGACGGCGCTATTACACAGGCTTTGGAAAGGCAGTATGAAGAGTACAGTGGGACCCGGAGTAGGACCCAATCTACACAGCCTTCAAAGCCACCGCCCAAGAAGGACGGCCCGAAGAAAGATGATGATCGACGCTCCTCGAACCACAGTGCTCCATCTCAGCAGGTTATACGTAATCAAGGGCCCCGTGACAAGGGTTGCACGTATAAATATTTTATTTCTTGCAAGCCCCGGGATTTCACTGGGGAGAAGGGAGCCATTGACTATATGACATGGCTGGATGAGATGGATACGGTTGTAGACATCAGCGGTTGTGCTGAGAGAGATGTGGTCAAGTTTGTGTCGCAGTCCTTTAAGGGTGAAGCATTAGCATGGTGGAGATCTCTGATTGAGGCCACCGGAAAAATCCCGTTGTACAATATGTCGTGGGATCAATTTGTTGCCCTTATCAGGGAAAATTACTACCCTCAGCATGAGGTGGAGAAGATAGAATCTGATTTTCTATCCTTGGTGATGACAAACCTCGACTGTCAAGCTTACCTAACGAGCTTCAACACTATGTCTCGGTTGGTTCCATACCTGGTAACCCCGGAACCAAAACGGATAGCTCGTTTTATCGGTGGTTTAGCCCCCGAGATCAAGGCAAGCGTAAAAGCTTCTCGGCCAGCGACTTTCAGATCAGTAGCTGACATTTCCTTATCCCTTACTTTAGATGCGGTCAGATTGAGATCGCTAAAGAAATCTGAAGAAAGTAAGAGGAATCGTGAGGATGATAACTCACGAGGGTCAGAGAAGAAGCACACGGGAAACACTGATTCTAAGAAGTCTGGGTTTGGAAGGAACAGTCAGCGAACCGAGGAGAAGCCAAAGTGCACGACTTGTCAAAGACGCCACTTTGGAAAGTGCAGATCTGAATCCAATTCTAAGTCTGAATCACCTGCATGTGGGTTATGCAAGTCTAAGGAGCACAAGACTATTGAATGCAGGAAGATTAAAGATGCCACCTGTTACAACTGCAATGAGAAGGGGCACATAAAGACCAACTGCCCTAAGTACGCGAAGAAGCCTGAAGAGGCCAAGAAAGCAAACGCATGAGTCTTCCATACGAACGCCAAGGAGATGATGCAGAATGATAACTATATAGCAGATACCTTTTCATATCAAACAGTTTATGCATGAATTTTATTTAATACTGGCACACATAATTCTGTAATGAATAATAAATGTTGAGAACTATTGTCTCCGCCTGATTAAGACTCCGGTCACTTAATGCGAGGTAGAAATTGACCGATGATACTTTAGAAAATGCTCCAACAAATCCTATATTGATATTTAATATCTATTAGAAATCACTCTTTTCTGATACCCTTATGGCAAACTTTCAAACTATCCCAATTCATCAGTATATTAAAGACAGATGTGACATTTTGATCCCCTGTCAAAGAGGTGGTGGACTAGGTCCAACCCTCAAATGCCATTGATGGTCTTTTGTGACCTAGGCTAAGTGATATTGATATATTTTTACAATAACATTCATTAAGAATGATAATGCCTTTTTGGCCAGTATAGTTTGATGAAACCATGGTTAGTATATGTTAAGGCTATCAGGGTAATGAATAGCAGATGTTGGATTACAACTAAGTAAAGGATTCACCTGGCAATAGGAACAAAATCTCGAGTATGATAAACTCGGATAATACAACCGTCAATCGCGCCATCGATAATGCGACGAATGTAAATAAAAACTACAAACGTAAACCTCAATACTAATGGAGTTAATCTCCAGGCTGTGGTTGACACAGCAGTTGGAGGGATCATGGGAAAAGGTCATGAGACAATCCAAAGAGCCGAATACTTCTCGCTCTAAATCTCATTCAAAAACCATGTTTAATTGCTCATGAGGAGAGCTATATTCACACTTCAAATATGAAGGATGAACCAAAGAAGGAGGATAACTCCCAGAAATCTGGGAAAGAGAGCAAGTACAGGCCTAATAAAAAGCAACGTAAGTTCAGTAAGAAGCCTGTATACCTCAGAGACTGCTTCAGCATTATTATATCCATTAGGAATCAGTTTTTTTTTCGATATCCTAGTTCCGTTAAATATAAGGACTCAATATAGTGAAAAAAAAAACAATTGGTTACCTTAAAAATCAAGCCCATATTGTGGGTGATAAGAAGCGATTAATTATCAAGACTCCTTATGAGCCAACCCTCATAATTACATGTATCCGTACGATTAATTAATATTAAACATAAAAAATGGTGGAATTGGCCGTCCCCGGAATCGAACCTGGGTCTAGGCCGCACCCTTTCGCGCGCCTAGCCAACCGAGCTAGGTGCCTAGTTTGTGAAAATTTCCATTCTGATTAATTATAAGCACATATAGTTGATATCTCTTAAATCTCTATTGATTTCGAATACCAATTGGTATGACAAAAGCGCTATATGAGGATTGGTGTATCTTAATAAGTTCCATAGATTGCTTCCATGCCTGATCAGTATGGAGGTTTAACGCATAGGACCACAAAGATATCCCAATGATCATATGGTACCAAAGTCAACTAATAGTATTCAAAGAAGATATCCAGAATGAAATTGTCCAAGTAAATATTCCCTGATAAAGAAATATGTGGACTCATAACATAAACGTGTCATTTATTTGACACGAGCAATGATAGGTGAACTGGAGCCTGAGATATGGAAATCTCTGTAACCTCCTTGTACCTTGATTATCTTCTCCTAAGATTACCCTGTTTACCCCTGGGAGGCAGGTAGAGTTAAGTTTAATATCCCATTAAGGGCTGCATTATTATGAAATCTCCAAGACAACTAGTACCATTATTGGCAGAATCGAAAACCCTGGTTAAGTAAGTTTTAAGACATAGGTTCATAAAGCCAAACTCAATATCCTGAGAATTCGGTATAGTAAATTGTGAAAGACGGTTCATTATGCTAAGGCATTGTTTACCGCAACCCTAATTAGGCAACGATTAAGAATCGCCATCAACTACCCAGGATCGTCGATTTGTTCGACTAACTGTAAAGATTAGCTATTCCGTAAGACTAATTTTGAGCAATGGTTGGAATAACCATCTCACCTTAAGATAAGCTTTTCTATAATAACTGCTATATAAGTATCAAGGTGGCTCCTTGGAGACCTTGTATAAATGGCATGTTAAACATCTATTGTTAGGACAATAGATAGGTAAGTTCAATTATCAGAATCTGAAAGTTGCAGTGGAAACAATAAAGCAGATCACACAAATCCCTAATTATTTGTAAGATGCCAATATTTGGCAGAAAATCAAGGATTAATGAAAATAGCAAACCTCCTAAATTCTTGTTAAGAAATAAGGTTCAACAATAGGTACCACCCTGGAAAGGAGTGATGCGATTTGGTAAGAAAGGCAAGCTAAGCCCGAGATACATAGGACCTTTCGAGGTTATCGAACGTGTCGGTTCAGTTGCCTATAAGCTAGACTTACCTGAAGAGCTCAGTGGAATTCACAATGTGTTCCACATCTGCAATCTGAAGAAGTGTTTCGCTGATGAATCACTGGTTATACCACATACGGATGTGCATATAGATGAGAGCTTAAAATTTGTGGAAAAACCTTTGTCGATTGAAGGTCGACAGGTAAAGGAGCTTCGAAGGAAGCATGTGCCTATTGTAAAGGTCAAATGGGATGCCCGTAGAGGTCCCGAATTCACGTGGGAGGTTAAATCCACGATGAAGGAAAAGTACCCTTACTTGTTTCAGTAAATCTCGGGTCAAGATTTCTTTTAAGGGGGTGAGGATGTAACACCTCGAAAATTTCACGTCCTATAATGTGTTGACACGTGTCATAAAGCTTGAACGTGTGAAAGAATATTATAAAAGAACTAAAGTTGACAAACATGGAAAGTATGTGATTTTACGGGTTCTAAATGTCAACAGTGAATAAATATACTTTATAATAACCCTACATGATGTTTACAACATCAAACGAATAAATCATGGATCATACGAGGCTAAAAGTGAGAGATTACGAACTACAGGGGTTAAATGTGTCAACATGTTTAAAGATATACCTCTGAGTGACCTTTTGACAAACCCGAAGCTTTGTAACTGTAAATTATGCTCACTAAAATGTACGAGATAAATATCATAAAGTTTCGTTATCGTATGAGAAAGTTATGATCAAATTCGTGTGCGAAGGGTTAAAGTGCAAACATCGAAAGTTAAGACTTTTAGGGTTAACCGGAAGTGTTCAGGGACTTGGCAAAGTGGGTATAAGTCCTAAAGCCCTTGTGGGTAATTATAAGGGGGTCAAAATGCAAGAAATAACCTTGATTGCCCCTTCGTGAAGCCAAAGGTCAAGTTGCAACACAAAAGAAAATGAAAAATCTGATTTCGCAGGCTAGGCGGCCCGCGTTAGGATCGGCAAAATGTGAGGCGGGCCGCGTGAGGCGCCCAGAACCAGAAAAACTTGCTGCAGCCTGTTATGCGCGAATTTAACCCATCTAGCCGGTTTTTCTCACATGTGGACGACCCCTAGGCACCCCCTAAGCACTAGTAACAAGTGTTGATCAGTTGTGGGCACTAGTAGACTTGTTTGTCAATCAAATGTGGTGAGTAAATCCACTATAAATAGGCCTTCAAGTCACAAACATTCTCACACCAATTCCTTCAACATTCTGATCATTCCTGGAGCTCCAACCTGCTTTCAAGAGTTCTCTAATCAAGCTTAGGACCTTTGTAAGTTGCCTAACCTTCTCTAATTACTTTTAGCTTAGTTAATTAGCTAAAAGTCAAACCGTCGTAATTACGGTTTGACTTCGAGATTAGTCATCAATGGCTCAGTCATATCTCGAATTAAAAGTAGTTATAGGTTGGTATTTATGTGGGTAATAAAACCTCAAGAGGGTTTCCCCTGATCACCACTCTAACCAGGTCAAAAGTCGGGTCAAACTTATATTTAAAAAGTCAACAGGAAGTCTAAAGTACCATTTATGCATAATTAACATTGTAGATCATATACAACCTGTTGGATCATTGTTATAACTTAGTAATAAGTGTAAGAACATGTCTAAACATGTTCAACCCGACAATTTCCTGTTTAGACCCGGTTCGGAACCGAAAGTCACATAGTTTGACTTTCACTTTGACTTTCAGTTCTGACCCGCTTTAGTATGATTTGAAAATGTCTTAGAGCTTCTTTAGGACCAGGCTACATGTTAGCACAACCCTCTGTGGTTGGTTCATTGATCGACCCATTCGTTTACGCGTTTCCGTTAATTGCTCATATATTGACCATTATGCCCTCATTATCTTAAAACGTGATTTTTGGAAATGTAAAAGAGTAGAAACTTTAATTACTGATATATAAACTTGTATGCAAAGTTTGACATCAGTTTGAGGTGTAGATTAAGAGTTATGCTCGTTAGCGTAAAATGAACGCTTTATGTTAATAAAACGGCGAAATTAGCGTATATCCTAGTTAAGCCTACTTTTTGGTGTCAAACTTAATACCCACTGATGTAATATATTATTTTGGGATTTTTGAAGATTTTTAATTAATTTTAGGCTGAGCATAACTAGTAGTCGTAGGCTTAATCCGGTAATTGTCGGTTTTGCCCTTACGGGCCATAAAATGAGTTTTACATATCTAAACGACTCCAAACCTTTTTCTACTGATTAGATATGTTAAATAAATTATTTTAAACCTCCTGGAAGTATAAAAATATCAGATTTATGTATCGAACCCGGAAATGGCTTCTAATCGCCTAATTAAGCGTTATTAACGCATAGTATGTACTAAAACTATTTTAAACATACCAAGGGTGATATCTACTGATATTTGAGGCAAATTATAATATTTTAACAGTAAGCAAAAGTTGTTTAACTCAGACTTCAGATTTGAGCTTTACGGCTTATGTGAAATTACCAAAATGCCCCTAAGGTGCATAGTTTGGTTATACTTGGTAAATTCACATATATACTTTAACCTACTATTATAACTTATCAAAATAAGTATTTTTGCTGATTATATCAGACCTGTAACTCAGGTAAATACTTAAACTCTTTTATAACCTTTTAAATGACCAAACTACCCCTACGGGGCCTAGTTTGTGTTTATATACGTTCCGGGCATAATGAAAGACATCTTACTGAGGTCACAACATATTTGAGACATAATTAACTTAGGAAACCTGTATATGGCTCTCATGAATACCCGTCACGCTTATTACGCGTACGGTTCGGCTTATGTAACTAGTTTACATAAATTAGCCGAAACGGGTCAAACCTTAATACTTTTATCTCAAAATCCAGAATGTGAATAATAAACCCATATTAGGCAAGTCTGTGAACTTGTCGGGTCTAAATCGCATTCTAAACCGGTCTTCGCTTAATCATGCGTACGAACCGTATCTTCCTGTAAGACTAACCGGTCTAAGCTTAGGCTTAATTAAAGACCCGTTAGCATTCTAATAAGTTATTTATACAATCATTCCAGACTAGAGCCTTCCGGTAAATGGTACCTACGCTTACTTAAGTGAATACGGCTGAGTTATTAAATTCTTACTATTTAAGACAGGAGCTAGCTCAGGTAAATACTCTTAACTTATTTTCCCTATACGGGCTTGGGATACGGCACTATAAAAGTACCGCTTGGTCGGGTGTGTAGTTATTTAAATCGTATTGTGATTGATGTACTTACAACCCGTTTAATATGTATTATTTGGTGTATGGACTTTGGGGGTTAATGACCCTGTCCCGGATATCCTTGGCATCATTCGAAGTAATGGCCACGACTTAAGCACGGGGTGTAGGCATACACCTGACAGCTGCATTATGTAAAAACTGGTAATCCACTCCAAGGTATCATCCTTGTGGGCATTATACCGGAACTGGTAATCCACTTAGAGGATGATAGCCTGTGGGCATTATACCTGTGGCGTGTCAGTTAATCTAGTCCGTCCCTACAAACCGGCCCTAACGGACGACAAATAAGTAAAACTGTATACAAGATTATATACAAATAATTTTCCCAAGTTAAAAAGGTTAATTTTGCCTCTGTGCATTTTAATAAAATTATAAAAGATATTTTGTGCCACGTGCATTCAAACCAATTTTCTTAAACTCTTTTTAAATGAGTCGGTTGAGTGTATTTACCAGTGAAAACTGACGTATTTTCCAAAAAGGTTAAGTGACAGGTACTGAACGAAATTGGCTGGAAGCTCAGGGCGCTAATAAAGAATCTTGCAAGTTCTAGGCGTCTAAAGTCTGTTGAACAAATGATATGTTTTAAGATCCGCCTGTGGATCCTTTACCTTCCGTTGTAATACTGGACATTACTTTATATTCAGAATGTAATAATAATTATCTTTTGCTTCCGCTGTGCATTTATATAATTGTGTTGTTTGACTATTATGTCGCCAACCATGATGTCACGATACTCCCCGCCGGGCCCGCCGGTGACACGTGGAAATTCGGGGTGTGACACTTGTCAGCAGATAGATCCTCATGGATCGGCAAGAAATGTGCTGACTTTGTAAGACGATCAACAACTACCCAGATGGCGTCATGACCTCTCTTAGTGCACGGAAGTTTGGTAATAAGATCCATAGAAATGTTTTCCCATTTCCAAACTGGAATCTATTGTTGCTCCAATAATCCAGAGGGATGTTGATGTTCAGCCTTAACCTTAAGACAAGTAAGGCATTTGGATACGTACAAGGTAATGTCTTTCTTCATACCAGGCCACCAATACTGAGTACGAAGATCCTTATACATTTTATCTACACCAGGATGAATAGAATAACGAGACTTATGAGCTTCATCCATAAGCAAAGTGCGAATATTATCTTGACTTGGGACCCACAAACGGTTCATGAAATAATACAATCCATTGTCTTTAAGCTCGAGATCTGGCTTGATATGAAATGGTAATTCCTTACCCATCAAATCTTGTGAAACACAAGTATGTTGAGCCTGAGAAATGCGGGTTTGAATATCAGATCGAACTTTGACACAATGAAGCTTGACACGTTCCTTACGACTTAATGCGTCAGCCACGACATTCACCTTACAAGGATGGTAGTAAATTTTGCAGTCATAGTCGTTTAGAAGTTTAACCCAACGTCGTTGCCTCATGTTGAGTTCTTTCTGATTGAAGATGTGCTGAAGACTTTTGTGGTCATTGAAAACCACACATTTTGTACCATACAAATAGTGTCTCCAGATTTTGGGGGCGAATACCACTGCACCTAACTCAAGATCATGAGTGGTGTAGTTTTTCTCGTGTATCTTCAACTGTCTGGATGCATATGCTATGACTTTGTTCCTTTGCATGAGAACATAACCAAGACCCAAATTGGATGCATCATAATACATGACGAAATCATCGTTTCCCTCAGGCAAAGATAGAATAGGTGCATCACAAAGTTTCTGCTTCAAGGTCTGAAACGCTTCTTCTTGTTTAGATCCCCAATCAAAGGGTTTGTTCTTCTGAGTTAGAGCAGTTAGAGGAACTGCAATCTTGGAGAAGTTTTTGATGAAGCGGCGGTAATAACCCGCGAGACCAAGAAAAGAACGAACTTCACTGGGTGTAGTAGGCGTATCCCAATCCTTAATCGCGCTGATCTTGGAGGGATCTACATGAATACCTTGTTCGTTGACGATATGTCCCAAAAATTGAACTTCCTTAAGCCAAAATTCGCACTTGGAGAATTTGGCGAAAAGTTGTTCTTTCTTCAGGAGTTCCAGAGTAAGACGAAGATGCTGCTCATGATCGGCTCGAGTCTTGGAATATATCAAGATGTCATCAATGAAAACGATGATGAACTTATCCAAATAAGGCTTACAAACCCTATTCATCAAGTCCATGAAAACAGCAGGAGCATTAGTCAAACCGAAAGGCATAACTGTGAACTCATAATGCCCATATCGAGTGCAGAAAGCTGTCTTGGGAATATCTTCTTCATGCACACGAAGTTGATGATACCCAGAACGTAGATCAATCTTTGAAAAATAAGAAGCACCCTGTAACTGATCAAAGAGATCATCAATGCGAGGTAGGGGATATTGATTCTTGATGGTAAGCTTGTTAAGATCACGATAATCGATGCACATCCTGAAAGATCCATCCTTCTTCTTGACAAAAAGAACGGGAGCACCCGAAGATGAAAAGCTAGGACGAATAAAACCTTTGTCAGAAAGCTCCTGAAGCTGTTTAGATAACTCTTGCATTTCAGACGGTGCAAGATGATACGGAGATCTAGCAATAGGATTTGCACCAGGTACTAGATCAATACGAAACTCGACTTGACGTGCTGGGGGTAAACCAGGTAATTCTTCAGGAAACACTTCAGGATAATCCCGAACAACAGGGATATCTTGAATAGACTTACCTTTGCCTTTATCTGCTACAACATGTGCCAAAAAGGCCACATAGTTCTTGCGCAAATACTTTCGAGCTTGAGTACAAGACATGAGTTTGAGACTACTAGCAGGCTTCTCACCACGAACCTCTAGGATCTTACCTGATGAAAGCGGCACACGAACAATCTTCTCAAAACAAACTACCTCTGCGTGATACTTGGCTAACCAATCCATTCCCACTATAATGTCGAAGCTTCCAAGTTGCATCGGTGTGAGGTCGATAGGGAAAAAATGGTTGTTAAGGTTCAACTGGCAATTTCGAAGAACAGAATCAAGTACAATGGGTTCACCACTAGAGACTTCTACTGTCAAAGGCTTTCCTAGTTTCATTCTAGACATGCGAAGCAAAGGTTCAAAAGAAAATGACACAAAACTCTTATCGGCGCCCGAATCAAAAAGAACAGATGCAGGCTGATTGTTAACAAGGAACGTACCATTCACCACCTCGTTGTCTGCTCGAGCCTCTTGTGCATTCATGATAAAGACTCGCCCACGAGCCTGAGCCTGATTTGCACTGACTAATCTCGGACACTGATTCCTGTAGTGGGTCAGATCCCCACAGTTGTAGCATGAACCAGGAGGATAATGAGGTCGTGCAGCCTGAGCCTGTTGAGCAGGCGGTTGAGCAGCTTGCTGAGCTGGGTTACGTGCGGCTTGATTTGGAGCAAAGCGACAAACATCGGTGAGATGACCAGATTTTCCACAATTACCATAGAAACGACACTAAACTTGAGGTTGATGGTGACTGTTACATCTGTTGCACAACGGTACATTACCAGCATACCGTCTCTTTGCTGGTGGTTGTGCAGGTTGGTTGGGGGCTGCCTGATTGGCTTGGGCAGTAACGGCAAAATTCTGGGAAGCCTTGCGCTTACTAGACCCTTTCAAAGAACCAGATTCCTTACCCTTCTTGCTCTTACCCTTCTCAGACGACTGTTTCTTACCCTTGTCACCCTTCCTATGTAGCTTACCCTTTCGGACCTGCGACTCAGTCAAAGTCGCAGCTAACTCGATTGCCTGACGAACTGTGGTAGGGTTACTACCAGTGACGATGTCTTGCACGGAGTCAGGTAAACCATCAATATACCTCTCGATAGCTTTCTCGAGTGGGGTAACCATTGTAGGGCATAGCAAACTCAACTCTTCATATCTGTCAGTGTAAGCCCGGTGCTCACCACTATCCTGCTTCAAATCATCAAACTCCCTTTCTAAAGCCCTTAGTTCATGGCGAGGACAGAATTCCCTCATCATAAGAGCCCTAAGCTCTGCCCAGGTCTATGCCAAAGCAACCTCAGCACCACGGTCTCTCATAACCCTGTTCTACCAGGTAAGAGCCCTCTTTTGAAATACGTTGGAAGCAAACTTGACTTTGCGATTATCAGGACACTGAACATGACGAAAGGTACTCTCAATGCTCTCGAACCACTATAGGAGCCCAGTTGCTCCTTCAGAACCACTAAACTTGAGTGGTTTAGCCGAATTGAAACTCTTGAAGTTGCATGGAGCATTTTGGTTATTGTTGGCTTGGTAAACTTGAGCAACAATGTATGGGAGTACAGCAGCCATCTGCTGCGCAATGATAGCTGCCATTTCGGCATTAGGTAGCGGATTTTCGCGTCGAGGAGGCATTCTAAAAGAGGAAACATGAGAGAAAACGAGTGAGATGATTAGATCAAAAGAATGAGATGATACAAAAATCGACAAAAGCAAGGATGGTGGTCATTCGTCCGTACCACAAAGCACACAAACGACACAGAGTGACTAATAAAAGTAAATGGGTCAAAAATAATGTATCGCGAAGATATGCTTTAGCCTATAAGTGGACACTCACCCCAAGAGTTCCCAGGTAAGAGTGACTGGTCCGATTATGTGGATTTGTACGAACACTCTAGCCTAGACAGAAAACTCGAGATACAGGCATCCACCCTTCCAGATTGCACGTGTTCACATTATTTAGTCCCCAAACTTTGATGAGATTTTGAAAACTTAGAAGGCACAAGGCCAAAAGAATCATTCAAGAATGGATGATTAAATTTTCAAAATCATTTTGAAAAATTGGAGGGTTCAAAACCTTATAATAAATCATTTAAAAACAGATGATTGATTTTCAAAAATCATTTCAGAAAATTGTGTTTTTGTTTTGGTTATCACCTAAGGATAGGTGACGTGTATGTTTTAAGATCTAAACACAAGATAACTTCGGGGAGTCGAGCAACATAATTATTGTCTCACACCCCGACCGCGTAAAACAACAAACCATGGCGGAAACCTCAGGGAGTCGAGCAACAGAATTATTGTCTCACAACCATGGTAATTAAAGTTTTGTTTTATTTATAAACAAGAGGTTATATTGTCTTGAAACAACAGAAACAAAGAGTACATAACATGATTTAAACTAGTCTTGTTTCGTTTTAAGTCACTAAGGCACAGGTCCGCCTAAGTGTAACTTGATCATCCTATGCAACAGCTCCTGAAAACACATGTGAAAATAGGTATGTCAGCATAAAAATGCCTGTGAGATACATAGGTTTTGTTAAAATAGGATTCATGACTTAAGTTTAAAGAAATGTTTAATAAAAATTAGTCATGAATCTTGTTAAGTGTTTTCTTTTATAAATCATATGAAAACTTGATAAGAAATCCGATTATATAAAAGAAAGGTGTATAGTTAATCAAATAACCAAGTAAAATGAGTTGTATAAAATAAACTGTTTGTAAAATAATGTCTTGTGAAGATATGTTATTTATGTAAAATGTAATATGTCTAAATTTAAATGGTTTAAATAACGCTACGATATGTAATATCATAAAAGCACTTATATATAGGAAGTACCAGCGGCGTATCCACCATGCTTTTATCCTATTACACACGCCTCGTTATTTAAATCACTTACCCAAACAAACCACCAAAAATGCCTTGTTTAAACCAATAGTCAAATGTTTATGTGTAAACCATGTCTATTGTCAAATGTAAATCATGTAATGTGTAAACCAATGTCAAAATGTTTATGTGTAAACAATGTCTATTGTCAAATGTAAATCATGTAATGTGTAACCAAATGTCATGTATGGCAAGTGAAATATGTCAACTAAAGCCATAGGTAAAATGCACAAAACAAGGTATTGAAACAAATCAAAGTTATGTTTTGTAAAATAACTGCATGCCTTACTGATACAAACATCTATGCGGTAATGTTAAAATGCATACATTCAAGCCTTGCGACTGTGGCGACAAATGTCACACCCCCAAAATCCACCATGCGGAGTACCACCGATTGGAGGCGTGACGTGACCAGGATCGAGCCACCAATCATACTGAACAACGTATTTAAGTAATTAAAGCCAACCACAATACGATTGGTGACCAAAAGCTAGTTAACCAAGTTTTAATTTAGACAGCGGAAGCATAAACGTAAAGTTCAAAACATAAGTTCGCAGTTCATAAGTTTAAAGTCCAACACTTAGGTTTAATAAGTTCATAATGTTTTAAATATTAAACACTGGACACAACCGTCCGTACACCACAACGACTCCTTCCTCGTGCAAGCTCCAAGTGTTTAGCGACCTGTAAGGCATGTAACAACTAGTCAACAACAAAGTTGAGTGAGTTCACGTTTGGTCGTTTAGTTTTAAGTTGTTTCTGAAAAACGCGGTTTGACTTTCGTTGGCTTATTTGCCGTGGGGGTTACCCCGTAGTTGAAAGTATGTTTAACCATTTCCTTTTTCTTTACCCAATCCATAACCATGATCAGTGGGGGTTTTCCCCGTTTGAACTACTAGACGGTATGATATCGACTGCTACGCAAATAAGTTGTGCCCTATATCAGTGTCTATCATCACTGACAATCTTCCATAGTCCATTAGTACACGCCCGTCCGACTGGCACGGTGTGAGGTTTGTTAAACCTAATAGTGCTATTAACTAATGACCCGCTCGCCATTGGCCTCAGCGATTAAGTCGATATAAATTGAGGGACTTCATGATAGAGTTTTGTCTAGCTAGTTTTAAGGTTGTTGTCCTGCACCAGGAGGACGAACGTACGTATTCTACACCAGGAGAATTCGTAGGATTAATAATGGCATCCACTCTATGGAGGATGGCCGTACATATCCTACCCAAGGTGGATATGTAGATTTAGTTTTAATTCTTTAACCCATTCCCAAACCACCGGGAATCCCATGCCTTAGAAAGTGTGTGAACTCACCTCGGTTTACTCGGTTAGATTCTCAATATAGCTAACAGTCAAGGTCGGTCAATCACGTCCTAGTATGATTTAGCAGTTAGTCATTTAGTGGTTTTCAAATAGAACACAAAGTTCCTACACGTATCTATCACACAACATGCATCATTTTAACGGTTTATGCCCATCTAAGTTTCCCGTCCATTCCCCACTCAAAATCAAACATACGATAATGCACATAACATATATAACATGTTAGATCATTCACGTATAGCATACTCGACATTTAGACACGCAAGTCACAACTTATGTCATTTCAGCATTTATATTCAAAACCGGCTGTTTTGGGACATTTTAATAAAATAGTTAAATTATTCCAAAAATTCCCAAATTTTTACAGGATTCTTAAACGTTCCATATTTTATTGTGTAAAAATATCGGGGTCCGGTTCTTTACCCATATTTTATAAAAATTCATATTCGGGACTGAACTCAGATTTATGTATTTCTGACCACAGTCCACGGAACAATTTATTAAAAATTCACCGAGTGTCCGATTTACAAAATTCCAGTGGGGTAATTACAAATACATCGGTTGTCATCTACTGTACAAATTTCATGGTCCGATTCATCACAAAACTCCGGTTATGACTGAAAGTAGGACACCCATTTATTGCTGTCAAAATTCAGCTTAAGTTGCTGTTACAAATTAACACTTTAAAATAGTAAACGGAGTCCAAAAATTACGATTCCGGTGCCATTAGAACCGTATTTCATAATAACATATTTTAGATTCAAAATATCGATTTTTCGTTGAGTTTAAGACCTGTTTACAGCCAACTGAATTTGGCTGTAAAACCAGGACAGATTCTGATTTTTAGTGTTTATCCTTCTAAATCGTGTTCGATTGATTCCGTTTACAAGTTCAGTGACCGCAACAACATCACATATTAATATTAATCAGCAAATCATCAAATAATCAACCAATAAGCATAATCACACAAGATCTACATGATTTACACTAATATTTATCCATTAACCACCTTGTACATCACTTTAGTAGACTTTTAGTTGGTGATCTTATATGTTAGTGATTTTCAACCGACGAAACTCTTATTAACCACTTTAGGATAGATCAAGAAGGCGTTTAGAGCAACTTACTACTAGCTCGAGGCTAGGGAAGATTCTAGTCGAAAATCGAGTGGATAAAAGCGATGGGGTGAGGTCCTTCGCGTTCCGAATGCACCAAGGTTCCTTATACGCCTTCCTTAACACTTGTAGATGTATGGAATGGGTTGAAGGAAATCGAAAAGGTGATGGATGGGTGTGGGTGTCTTCGGCCGAGAGCTCCAAGGAGAGGGAGAGGGTGTGTTTTGTTCAAGTGTTGGTGGTGATGGTTATGATGGTTTAATCTTGGAACTTATAGACAACTCTTGTACCATTGTCCAACGGATTTTGTGTCTTCTAGATACTAGGCACATTTGATTATTATAATAAAAAATAGGACATAGGTGTCCCCTTGGGGACAGTTTCGTTGGAAGGGGTGGGGGTCCTTAGTTAGATTCCAACTAGATACTTAGGTTAGTTAAGTTAAGTAGGAACTTAACCCGGTTACTAATGTGTAGTGCGTTAAAGCGGGTGTTAGGGTATTCGGGGGCCCTAACTGGCTCAGAAAAGATAAACAATGCTATTGGCAATATTTTTGGGTTCCGGGTGAAGTCCGGTTGTTCGGTTCGATCCTGTTCCGTTAAACCGCTAAATGAATCCGTAAAGCGTCCTACTTATATATTTTTGCAGCGTTTTTACTTTCTAACACTTAGGAAAATATAACGGACTATTTAGTGACCTTTCTGTACATTATTAGCATATTAACAAATACGTGTAAGCATAACACAAATATCAGAAAGTAGTTAAGTAATTCCACACAGTCGTCAGACACTTTAATTATCATTAATAATTTGTACGGAATACATGGGATTTTGAGGGTTGTCACATTCTCCCCCTGTTAAGAGAATTTCGTCCCGAAATTTAGCGCGTGGTTACTGAGGAAGCTAGTTAAGTTGCGTTGTTTTCCAGATTTTCCTGGGGTGTCACATCATCCCCCCGTTGATTTGGAATTTCGTCCCGAAATTCTGCAGTAGCTTCAGCCTCAGTAGTGGTTGCGTTTTTCTTAAACAGTTGGGGATACTTGAGTTTCATTTGGTCTTCTCGTTCCCAGGTATACTCTGGGCTACGACGAGCATTCCAACGAACTCGAACGAGAGGTATTCTTGTGTGCTTGAGAATCTTAACATCTCGATCAGTAATCTCTACTGGTTCCTCGACGAATCGCAGCTGGTCGTCGATTGTGAGTTCCTTGAGAGGAACTATGAGGGTCTCGTCTGACAGACACTTCTTCAGATTTGACACGTGGAATACGTTTTGAACTCCGCCGAGTTTTTCAGGTAGATCCAACCTGTAGGCGACTTTGCCAATTTTCTCAATGACTTCGAATGGTCCGACATAACGCGGATTGAGTTTGCCTCGTTTGCCAAAGCGGACTACACCTTTCCAAGGTGAGACTTTGAGTAGCACTCGATCCCCAACCTGGAGCTCGAGTGGTTTTCTTCCCTTATCAGCATAGCTTTTCTGACGGTCACGAGCTGCCACCATTCGCTGTTGTATCTGAGCAATTTTCTCGGTGGTATCTACCACAAGTTCTGGGCCAGTGATTTGGCTGTCACCAACTTCTGCCCAACAGAGAGGTGATCGGCATTTGCGTCCGTACAATGCCTCAAACGGAGCGGCTTGTATGCTGGTGTGGTAGCTGTTGTTGTATGAAAACTCCACTAACGGGAGGTGCTTTTCCCAGCCATTACCAAAATCGATCACACATGCCCTAAGCATGTCTTCAAGGGTTTGGATGGTGCGTTCAGATTGCCCATCCGTCTGTGGGTGATAAGCGGTGCTCATATCTAAACGTGAGCCAAAAGACTTGTGCATTGCTTGCCACAGTTCTGAAGTAAAACGCGCGTCACGATCAGAAATGATGGAGGTTGGCACTCCGTGCCTTGATACCACTTCCTTTAGGTAAATGTCTGCAAGAGTAGAAAACTTATCTGTTTCTTTGATTGCTAGAAAATGTGCAGACTTGGTCAGTCGATCTACGATCACCCAAATGGTATCGTTTCCGCGTTGAGATCTGGGCAGGCCGGTAACGAAATCCATGGAAATTTGCTCCCATTTCCATTTCGGGATCTCCGGTTGTTGAAGTGGGCCTGATGGTTTCTGATATTCAGACTTGACTCTCGCACAAGTCAAGCACTTGCTGACGTAGGTTGCTATGTGGGCTTTCATGCCAGGCCACCAATACGTAGTCTTGAGGTCGTGGTACATTTTATCCGAACCAGGATGTACCGAATAACGAGACTTGTGCGCTTCGTCCATCACAAGCTCGCGTAAGTTTCCATAAAATGGAACCCAGATGCGTCCGTTTACATAGTAAGCGCCGTCTTCCTTTTGTTCTAGCCGCTGCCTCGATCCTCGTAGGGATTCAGCCCTGATGTTCTCTACCTTCAATGCTTCGACCTGAGCATCACGAATCTGAGAGGGAAGGTTAGATTGGATGGTAAGCTGTAGAGCACGTACACGCCTAGGTATAGTATCCTTTCGACTGAGGGCGCCGACCACAACATTGGCTTTGCCCGGATGATACTTGATAGCGCATTCGTAATCATTCAAGAGTTCGACCCATCGGCGTTGTCGCATGTTTAACTCCTTTTGCTTGAAGATATGCTCGAGACTCCTGTGATCGGTGTAAATGGTGCACTTGGTACCGTACAGGTAATGTCTCCATATCTTAAGCGCGAATACAACTGCTCCCAGCTCCAGATCGTGAGTAGTGTAGTTTCTTTCGTGAACTTTAAGTTGGCGCGATGCGTAGGCAATGACCTTGTCACGTTGCATCAATACGCAACCAAGTCCTTGGATGGAAGCGTCGCAATAAACCACGAAATCATCGGTGCCTTCTGGCAATGAGAGGATAGGCGCGCTACAAAGTCTATCTTTTAGATGTTGAAATGCGGACTCTTGTGCATCACCCCAATGATAGATGACACCCTTCTGAGTCAGTGAAGTGAGAGGTTGCGCAATCTTGGAGAAGTCTTTGATAAATCTTCTGTAATATCCTGCCAAACCCAAGAATTGGCGGATTTCTTTTGGTGTGCGGGGTGCAGGCCAGTTCTTGATTGAGTCAACCTTGGATGGATCAACATGAATCCCATCCTTGTTTACCACATGGCCTAGAAAGTGGACTTCGCGAAGCCAAAAGTCACATTTCGAAAACTTAGCATACAACTGCTCTTTTCGAAGAAGTTCCAGCATAAGTCGTAGATGCTGCTCGTGTTCCTCCTGACTCTTAGAATAGATTAGGATATCGTCGATGAACACAATAACGAACTTATCTAGGTAAGGCTTGCACACTCGGTTCATGAGATCCATGAAGACCGCTGGTGCATTCGTCAGCCCGAATGGCATAACCAGAAACTCGTAATGGCCGTAACGAGTTCTGAATGCTGTTTTGGAGACGTCCTCATCTCGGACTCTCAGCTGTTGGTATCCCGATCTCAAATCAATCTTGGAGTAATAGCTCGACCCTTGCAACTGGTCGAACAAGTCGTCAATACGTGGAAGAGGATAACGATTCTTCACAGTCACCTTGTTAAGTTCGCGATAGTCAATACACATCCTGAAGGTACCGTCTTTCTTCTTCACGAACAAGACTGGAGCTCCCCAGGGCGAAGAGCTAGGACGTATAAAACCTTTTTCCAAGAGTTCTTGTAGTTGTGTGGATAGTTCTTCGAGTTCTGATGGAGCTAGACGATATGGTGCTCGAGCTACTAGCGCTGCTCCAGGAGCTAGCTCGATTTGAAATTCAACTTGGCGGTTAGGCGGAAGACCAGGTAATTCCTCAGGAAATACCTCGGGAAAATCGCGCACAATAGGGATGTCTTCAATTCTCTTCTCTTCCGTTGATGTGTCAGTAACGAGTGCCAAAATGGCAGTGTGGCCCTTTCGCAAACACTTCTGGGCCTTAAGGAAAGAGATGATGCCTTCGACAGCACCACTCTTGTCGCCACGAATCATGAGAGGTTCTTCACCAGAACGAGGAATGCGGATGATTTTCTCCTTGCAAACAATCTTCGCTTGATGATGAGATAGCCAATCCATCCCAATAACGACGGCGAAAATACCAAGGGTGATAGGAACAAGATCGATAGGGAAAGTCTGACCAGCTAAGACGAGGTTACAATCTTTTACTACGCGTGTGGCTTCAAGACTTTTACCGTTTGCTAACTCTACGATGTGCTTGGTGTTCAAAAGTGTTGGGTACGCTTAAGCATCTGACTAACTTTTAAGGACACGTAACTAGTATCGGCACCCGAATCAAATAAAATAGTTACAAGGAAATTATCCAGAAGGAAACTTACCCATCACAACGTTGGGATCGTTCCTTGCATCATCCTGCCCAATCACGAACGCACGTTCCCTGGCTCCATTGCCATTATTGTTTCCCCCATTATTGTTTTCGTCTCCCTGGTTGTTGTTGTTGTTCCGTTTCCAGTTCAACTGGGGACAGTTTCTCTTGAAGTGACCTTCAGTACCACACTGATAGCATTCCTTGTTACCCTGCTGTTGCTGTTGGTTCTGTGGGGCTTGTGGCTGCCGTTGCCGATTCTGATTCGCAGGACGTGAGCTCCTGCAATCTCTGGCTTTATGTCCAAGCTTGTTACATTTCTGACAACGATCCTTGTTGCACGGCCAGCTGTGGTGCAAACTACATCGTTTGCACTTAGGGTGATTTCCCCTGTATCCACCCTGACCTTGTTTTCCAGAAAACTGCTGACTGGGGCTCCGGTGTTCATTTGTCTTTCGTCGCTGGGGCTGGGACTGAACTGGAGTGGAACCCCTGACCGAATTTCCATCCCACTTGCGCTTGTCACTGCTGGGAGCACCAGTAGCAGTAGTGCTAACACGCTTGGGTAGCTTGCCCTCTTCCACCGCCTGATCGGTGAGTCGGTGCGCCAAACGAATGATTTGCTGGATTGTGGAAAGGTTGGCCTCCACTACAGACCCTTGGATTTCCGGAACTAAGCCCCTGAGGTATAGCTTGATCCGTCTAGATATGGGTCGTGACAAGTTAGGACATAAGTCAGCCAAATTGTTGGACCTCTTTGTGTACGCCTCAATTTCTGATCCTTCCATCTTAAAACCATAATACTCTGTTTCAAGTTCCAGGATGTCGTCCAGGTGGCAGAAGTCTTCCTTAATCAAATTCTTGAAGTCGCTCCAAAGGGTGGCATTCGCGTCTGCCAATCCGAGCATCTGGACTTGTGTGTTCCACCAAGAATACGCTCTCCCTTGCAACATGCTGGTAGCGTACTCCACTCGTTTGCTGGCAGGGCTTTCACTCTCTTTGAATGCATATTCTATTCTTCGGATCCAGTGCAGAAGGCCGATTGCCCCTTCAGTGTCGTCCAAAGTGGGAGGTTTGCATTCCAGGAACGCCCTGAAGGTGCCCATGCATGTTGGAGAGTGCATGGGTTGACTCCTTGATTGGGTTGCTAGGGCTTCAGCAATCCGTTCGTTAATCAAGGTCGTCAGCTGACCCTGGGTCATGTCGAGACGTCCACTCATGATCTTCACGTCGAAGGAACTTACGTAAGAAAGGTGTCGCAAAGTGCGTAAGTGTGGGACGATAGTAGAGCGTAAGCACACAAGGCTCAAATATCAATTATCACCTTATCTAATGCACAGTGAGAACTATCTAACCGACAATATAACATAAATCATACCACTTATGGTGTCGAGTCTTGCACGTGGAGCGAAGCGTCGTTGTGGATCGTTGAGCACTGTACCGGTTATAGTCTGGTTTTATCAAAAACTTTTCCCTTTTTAAAACCAAGTTCACTATAACCAATGGCTCTGATACCAATCTGTCACACCCCCAAAATCCACCATGCGGAGTACCACCACTTGGAGGCGTGACGTGACCAGGATCGAGCCACCAATCATACTGAATAACGTATTCAAGTAATTAAAGCCAACCACAATACGATTGGTGACCAAAAGCTAGTTAACCAAGTTTTAATTTAGACAGCGGAAGCATAAACGTAAAGTTCAAAACATAAGTTCGCAGTTCATAAGTTTAAAGTCCAACACTTAGGTTTAATAAGTTCATAATGTTTTAAATATTAAACACTGGACACAACCGTCCGTACACCACAACGACTCCTTCCTCGTGCAAGCTCCAAGTGTTTAGCGACCTGTAAGGCATGTAACAACTAGTCAACAACAAAGTTGAGTGAGTTCACGTTTGGTCGTTTAGTTTTAAGTTGTTTCTGAAAAACGCGGTTTGACTTTCGTTGGCTTATTTGCCGTGGGGGTTACCCCGTAGTTGAAAGTATGTTTAACCATTTCCTTTTTCTTTACCCAATCCATAACCATGATCAGTGGGGGGTTTTCCCCGTTTGAACTACTAGACGGTATGATATCGACTCCTACGCAAATAAGTTGTGCCCTATATCAGTGTCTATCATCACTGACAATCTGCCATAGTCCATTAGTACACGCCCGTCCGACTGGCACGGTGTGAGGTTTGTTAAACCTAATAGTGCTATTAACTAATGACCCGCTCGCCATTGGCCTCGGCGATTAAGTCGATATAAATTGAGGGACTTCATGATAGAGTTTTGTCTAGCTAGTTTTAAGGTTGTTGTCCTGCACCAGGAGGACGAACGTACGTATTCTGCACCAGGAGAATTCGTAGGATTAATAATGGCATCCACTCTATGGAGGATGGCCGTACATATCCTACCCAAGGAGGATATGTAGATTTAGTTTTAATTTTTTAACCCATTCCCAAACCACCGGGAATCCCATGCCTTAGAAAGTGTGTGAACTCACCTCGGTTTGCTCGGTTAGATTCTCAATATAGCTAACAGTCAAGGTCGGTCAATCACGTCCTAGTATGATTTAGCAGTTAGACATTTAGTGGTTTTCAAATAGAACACAAAGTTCCTACACGTATCTATCACACAACATGCATCATTTTAACGGTTTATGCCCATCTAAGTTTCCCGTCCATTCCCCACTCAAAATCAAACATACGATAATGCACATAACATATATAACATGTTAGATCATTCACGTATAGCATACTCGACATTTAGACACGCAAGTCACAACTTATGTCATTTCAGCATTTATATTCAAAACCGGCTGTTTTTGGACATTTTAATAAAATAGTTAAATTATTCCAAAAATTCCCAAATTTTTACAGGATGTCTTAAACGTTCCATATTTTATTGTGTAAAAATATCGGGGTCCGGTTCTTTACCCATATTTTATAAAAATTCATATTCGGGACTGAACTCAGATTTATGTATTTCTTACCACAGTCCACGGAACAATTTATTAAAAATTCACCGAGTGTCCGATTTACAAAATTCCAGTGGGGTAATTACAAATACATCGGTTTTCATCTACTGTACAAATTTCATGGTCCGATTCATCACAAAACTCCGGTTATGACTGAAAGTACGACACCCATTTATTGCTGTCAAAATTCAGCTTAAGTTGCTGTTACAAATTAACACTTTAAAAATAGTAAACGGAGTCCAAAAATTACGATTCTGGTTCCATTAGAACCGTATTTCATAATAACATATTTTAGATTCAAAATATCGATTTTTCGTTGAGTTTAAGACCTGTTTACAGCCAACTGAAGTTGGCTGTAAAACCAGGACAGATTCTGATTTTTAGTGTTTATCCTTCTAAATCGTGTTCGATTGATTCCGTTTACAAGTTTAGTGACCGCAACAACATCACATATTAATATTAATCAGCAAATCATCAAATAATCAACCAATAAGCATAATCACACAAGATCTACATGATTTACACTAATATTTATCCATTAACCACCTTGTACATCACTTTAGTAGACTTTTAGTTGGTGATCTTATATGTTAATGATTTTCAACCGACGAAACTCTTATTAACCACTTTAGGATAGATCAAGAAGGCGTTTAGAGCAACTTACTACTAGCTCGAGGCTAGGGAAGATTCTAGTCGAAAATCGAGTGGATAAAAGCGATGGGGTGAGGTCCTTCGCGTTCCGAATGCACCAAGGTTCCTTATACGCGTTCCTTAACACTTGTAGATGTATGGAATGGGTTGAAGGAAATCGAAAAGGTGATGGATGGGTGTGGGTGTCTTCGGCCGAGAGCTCCAAGGAGAGGGAGAGGGTGTGTTTTGTTCAAGTGTTGGTGGTGATGGTTATGATGGTTTAAGCTTGGAACTTATAGACAACTCTTGTACCATTGTCCAACGGATTTTGTGTCTTCTAGATACTAGGCACATTTGATTATTATAATAAAAAATAGGACATGGGTGTCCCCTTGGGGACGGTTTCGTTGGAAGGGGGGGGGGGTCCTTAGTTAGATTCCAACTAGATACTTAGGTTAGTTAAGTTAAGTAGGAACTTAACCCGGTTACTAATGTGTAGTGCGTTAAAGCGGGTGTTAGGGTATTCGGGGGCCCTAACTGGCTCAGAAAAGATAAACAATGCTATTGCCAATATTTTTGGGTTCCGGGTGAAGTCCGGTTGTTCGGTTCGATCCTGTTCCGTAAAACCGCTAAATGAATCCGTAAAGCGTCCTACTTATATATTTTTGCAGTTTTTTTACTTTCTAACACTTAGGAAAATATAACGGAAAATATAACGGACTATTTAGTGACCTTTCTGTACATTATTAGCATATTAACAAATACGTGTAAGCATAACACAGATATCAGAAAGCAGTTAAGTAATTCCACACAGTCGTCAGACACTTTAATTATCATTAATAATTTGTACGGAATACATGGGATTTTGAGGGTTGTCACAACAAACCCTTAAACAAATTAAAGGTTTATCAAAATTATGTATATTGGATTCAGTCATTCCTTCCACCCAAACAAACCTAGGATTTTAGGAACGGGAGTTGTCAATTCCTATGGTACCATTACTTACTACCAAGCGGCGTAGCTAATGTTAATGAATGTGTTTTTGTCCCATTTAAACAAACCAAATGTCATACCAAAATGTAAGCATGTTATGTGAAAACAATGTACTAAGTATGCAATAAATGAACATACATAGCATGTGATATAAAACAATGTATTAAGTATGCACAAAATGAACATACATAGCAAAAAATGGATAAAATCATGTACTATACGTGTACTAATGAACATAGCAAGTATATGTTATGAAAGCATGAAAAACATGAAAGTAACAAGTAGGCACATGTGTTTCACCCCAAATGTTTGAAAGCAGTAAAAGAGGGGACTATGTACTCACTTGAGATTGCTCAATAGTCTTTGGATAACAACCAAGCAATGCTAGAAAGATCACGGAATCAATCGGCACCTAATATAGGTAACTGTGTTAATAAACCGGACCTAAATCGGAGGATCGGATAAAATGAGGTTTCGTAAACCAAATGAGTATAGGAACTCATGTAATATGGTTTAACAAAGCCTACATTCTAAAATGGAACCTATCCTAAGTGCTTACGACCCATTACGACCCGTTTAGGTAGCTTACGCTACTTTAACGCGTCGTTCGCGTAAAACGCGTTCGGACCGCCTAACTAGTCCTATGACAAGTAATATATGCCTTAACATGTCTAATAATGTTGCCTAATCAGTTTAGATGTCAAAATTTAAGTTACATATGCTTAAAATGAATTTATGCGCAAAAAGGGTATTTTGGTCATTTTCCTAAGGCATATAAACTACCTATCATACAACTAACTAAACGTAGTGACCATAAGGTATAACCTTGGAAGGTTATTCCCTATACAACTATGGTCACAAAATATGTTTGGTCGAATCATAATGATTGACCAAACGGGTCGGGTTCGAAAGTCTAAGCGGTTGTTTAGACCGCTTACCTTACGACCCTATATAAGCACTAAATCTAAAGTGACGAGCTAAACATGTTAAAACATGTTTAACGAAGTTTGAAAACAAGTTTGATATCAAAACAAAGGGTTTTGATACCCAAGAATAGTTTGGTTGCAAAATACGCAAGAATACGCATTTTGACCGAAACTACGACTCGTCACTACGCCTAAATAACATGGTAATCAGTAGGTATAGTCACAAGGGACTATGACCATCGTGATCGCTCACGTTGCGAAGTTCAAACGAACTTCGTGTTGACCATTGACTGGTCAAAGCAGAAAATCAAACACTGTTTGACTTTTACGCTTAAAAATGCATAAACGCACGAAAGAATACTTACAAGAGGTCCAAGCTATGAAGGTTTGATCCAAAATTTCTCAGGTATGAAGGTTTTTAGGCTTCAACTTAGAGAAATCTGATCAAAGTGTGAGCTTGGAAGGAAATGGGGTTGGGTATTTATAGTTTTTGGTTAACCGTTAGGATCGTTTATCGAAAACCGAGCTTTGATCTGAACTGTACAAGTGGGCCTATGGTTTTAGAATACTATGGGTGCCCCAAAATAGCCCATAGAATTGTTAAAAACCTTTTGCAAACCCAAAAACCCAGCTGCTGATTTGATAAAATCTGTTTTTCTGATCTAGGGGTCGCTCGCATCCCGCGTACGAGCCAAGCAGATATTACGCGGCCCGCGACCGCCCTGCATATCAGAAACAGATTCAAATGTTGCAGTTTCAGTCCCTGCACATGTATAAGGCCTATTTTGACTCATTTAAAGCCCGTTAAGCCATTTTCAAGGCTCTACAATGATGCCTAAGCATAGTGGACATGAAACATGCTCAAAAATATGCCGGATGTCGGTTCGTTTGGTCGTATGGTCATGATATTCGGTTAATTACGACGAAACACGAACGGACGTGAAAAACGATCCAAATTACGCGACGAACAGAATTTTATCATGCCAATCACTAAAATAAAATATTTTAATGATTACATAAATTTTTGGATGTCCGGATGTATTCAGAACGTGAGATATGCGTGAAAATGCAAACTTATGCACTTTTTGACGCTTTTAGTCCCTGAATGACCAAAAAGTTATTTTAGCACACCGAACCCCTCAAAGCCTATTTCTAAGCCATGAAAAGGATATTTAGGGTATGTTTAACTAATGATCAAGTTCCATAATGTTTGTTACAGTACGAATCGGCATACTTTCGCAGTTTGTTGAAATTAGTCCTTGTAAACGAATAAACTTGATTTTGCCATACCAAAGCTTTCGAAACTTATTTCTAAGTTATGTAAAGGTTATTTAAGGTGTGTTAAGCATAAATTGATGTTCCGGAGTGTTTTTCACGTTAAACTGATTATGTTTACACATCAGTTTGCGTATAACTCTCCAGAAAACGATATAGAGTTTGAAATTGAACAAAAATCAAAACATGCAAAATGTCAAACATAAATAAACAAACATTGGGATCAAATAACATTGTCTTATTGATAACTGAACTGATTAAGGTTTATACAATTATTACAAGCACATATGTCACACTCACCCCCACCTCCACCACTTGCAACTCCCTCATCGACTACAAACTCCCATACACCACCACTCTCGACGCCATCACCACCCTCTTCCTAATAAAAAACCTCCGCTCCCTCCTCGCCGACAACAACCTCCCAATCACCACATCAAAAGACACGGTATACAATGTCACACAAACCCTCAAAATCCCCTTCCCCTACTTATGCAGCAACGGTACCGGAATCTCCAACCGCCGCCCCATCTACACCGTGGTAGGGTGAACTGGCGGTTAATTAAAAGCCACCACCAGTGTTTGGATACAAATTTGAACACAAGGATAGAAGTAACAGGGAGCCGAAGAAGGATTTCGGTTAAAAGGCCGTCGTTGGAAGCGATCAAATTTGCAGACGAAGTTGATTGATGATCGGAATCTGTTATGGAGGTCCGCGGGAAGTAGGTTTTTAGGGTGTTTTGGGTTTTCTTGATTTTGGCTCTAGTATTTACCATTTTTACATAATCTTCATTATCAGAATGTTTAACAGTTAACTGTAACAAAACCGCAGGCACCATGCATTCATGCAAATAAGTTAAACCGTAAACAATAAAAAGCATAGAAAATAGTGAAATGGCCAAAAAGCTTTACCTGCTACAAGACACCAAGTGAAGGGAAGCCAGAAACCGCAAGCTTATTACCTGTGAAAGAGAACCCATAACAATTATATGCAGGTGGTGGAGGTGCGGGTGGGGGTGGGGGTGAGGGTGGGGTGGGGTAGGGGTGAGGGTGGGGGGGCCCACTTGAGTTAACTTTATCTTTTAATATTTTTTTAATACAATAAGGGTATTAAGGTCATTTCATACCCACTTTGTTGGTGCATATTTTGTATGTCCGCCACTATGCGAATCGGCTAGATAGAGCGTGTCACACCCCGACCGCGTAAAACAACAAATCGCGGCGGAAACATCGGGGCGTGTTGCAACAGAATTAATGTTTCATAACCATGGATATCAAAAGTGTTTCGTTTTATTAAACATTGAGTAATTACATCGTCTGGAAATCTAAATACACTATTTAAACATAGTCTATCATTGTTATTGAGTCACTAAGGCCTTGTCCAGTCCTATGTGAGCATGCATCTTATCAATCGATATCATCCAACAATACCTGAAACATATGTGAAAACGAGGTCAGCAAAGAAATGCTGGCGAATACATTAGTTTTGTTAAAAATAAGTTTCATGACTTCTGTTTGAGAAAATGTTTAGTCATGAACCTTGTAATTTGCTTTGTCTTTGTAAATCATTTGAAAAATAATAAGTTCGGATGATAAGTATAAATAAGAGAATAATGCATGATTAAATGAATAACCATGTAAAAATGAGTTTGTGTAAGATAAGTTGTTTGTAAATAAATGTCTTGTGAAAAGTATGTTACTTGTATAAAATGTTCTATGTCTCAAACTGAAATGATTCAAATAACGCTACAATATGTAATACCATACAAACACTTATATATAGGAAGTACCAGCGGCGTATCCACCATGTTTGTATCATATTACACACGCATCGTTACTTAATCACTTAATCAAACCAAACCAAACAATGTAAAATGTCTATGTTTAAATCAATTGACAAATGTATTAAATAATATGTCAAAGTATTCATGTCAAGATGTAATTCATGTCAAAATGTCTATGTCAAATATCCATGTCAAATGTCTATGTCAAATATCCATGTATGGCAAGTGAAATGTCTCAACTAAACCATATGCACAACAACAAAGTATTGAAGTAAACTTGGTTTAAACCAATACTATGTTTCGTGTAAATGCATGATCAAATGTAAATCATGTACAAATGTTTACCCAATCGTTACCCATTCGTTCAAATCGTTCTTGTTTTAATCGTTCTAATCGTTCTTGTTTTAATCGTTCTAATCGTTCTTGTTTTAATCGTGAACTACTTTATGATCGATTCTCTAATAACATTCAAACCTTCTTGACGCGTTCCTCGTTCCAACTCGCTCTCGCTCTCGTTCTTAACAAACCCTTACCAAAGGATAAGTTAATAATTACAGATTCAGTCGCTACCCACAACACCCACACATAACAATGGGTGCAGTAAATAACGGGATTTGTCAGATCCTATGGTACCATAACCTAATACTGGTCGGCTTGATCATAGCTAATGAATGTCATCGGTCATGTAAACTACAACCAACAAGTTTGTTCACTTCTTGAAATTTGTTATTAGTTTTTGAAATCATTGTATTCGTTCTTGAAATCATTGTTAGCGTTCTTGAAATAATTGTAATTGTTCTTGAAACCACATTGTAATTGTTCTTGAAACCATATTGTAATTGTTCTTGAAACCATTGATAAAACATTTAGCACATATGAGTCACCCCAAAACAGTTGAAAACAGTAAAAGAGGGGAATAATGTACTCGCCTGGGAGTGCTTAGGAGTCTTGAACAACTACCAAGAAAGCTAGAGGAGTCCCGGAAATCAAACGGTACCTAATATAGGTAATTACATAATTAACCCGGACCTAAATCGGAAGACTGGGTAGCAGGAGGGTTTGTAAACCAAATGAGTGTAGGAACTCATATGATATGGTTTAACAAAGCCTACATACTAAATGAAACTTAACCTAAGTATTATCGACCCATCGCGACCCATTAAGGTAACTTATGCTACTTTAACGCGTCGTGCGCGTGAAACGCGTTCGGACCGTCTAACTAGCCCTATGACAAGTGTTATATGCCTAAACATGTTACATAATCAGTTATGTGACAAAAGTTTAGGTTACATATGCTTAATTACCAATTATACATGAAAAGGGTATTCTGGTAATTTACCTAAGGCATATAAACTACTTATCATACAACTACTTAAACGATGTGACCATAGGGTATAACCTCGGAAGGTTATGCCCTATACTAGGGTCACCTAATGTATTTGGTCGGATCCTAATGATCGACCAAACTGGGTCGGGTTCGAAGGTATAAGCGATTTATCAGATCGCTTACCCTACGACCCTAGACAACGTGGTAATCAGTAGGCATAGTCCCAAGGGACTATAACCAACGTGATTACAATCACGTTGCGAAGTTCAAACGAACTTCGCATTGACCATTACTGGTCAACGCTGAAAGTCAAACAAAGTTTGACTTTCTGACTCGAAAAGCAGTAAAATAAGGAAAAGAACGAAAGAATACTTACGAAGGGTCCCCGAATGCTAACCTCGATTCAAAAATCTCAGGTATGAAACAATAGTTTCAACTTAGAGTTTCTCAAATCAAAGTTCTAGTGATTTTAGCAATGGGGGTGGATGGGTATTTATAGGAATACCCGAACCGTTAAGATCGTTTCATGGAAAACGTGCCTTAATCCCATCCGTACATGTGTTGAAATGTCATGGTGTTTAGGTGTTTAAATTCCATCCATACATGTGTTGAAATGTCATGGTGTTTAGGTGTTTAAATTCCATCCATACATGTGTTGAAATGTCATGGTGTTTAGGTGTTTAAATTCCATCCATACATGTGTTGAAATGTCATGGTGTTTAGGTGTTTAAATTCCATCCATACATGTGTTGAAATGTCATGGTGTTTAGGTGTTTAAATTCCATCCTTATCCGCTGACTAAGCATTGTTAGAATGTGTGGTTGTGAATTAAACAACGGCTAATACATCGAATCTGGTCCTGAATGCGAAAAACGATCCAAATGACGTGACGAATGGATTTTTCTTATGGCGAACACTAAAATAAAATATTTTAGTGCTTACATAAATTTTTGGATGTCCGGATGTGTTCAGAACGTAAGTTATGCGCGAAAATACAAACTTGTGCACTTTTTGACACTTTTAGTCCCTGAATGACCCAAAAGTTTATTTTAGCACACCGAACACCTCAAAGCCTATTTCTAAGCTATGTAAATGATATTTATGGTATGTTTAACTTATGGTCATTTTCCGGAATGTCTGTTACAGTTCAAATTGGCATACTTTCGCAGTTTGTCAAGTTTAGTCCCTGTAAGCGAATTAACTTGTTTTCACCACACCAAACCTTCCAAAACTTATATCTAAGTTATGTAAAGGTTATTTAAGGTATGTTAAGCCTATGTCACTATTCCGAAGTGTTTGTTGCATTAAACTGGTTATATTTACGCATCAGTGCGCGTATAACCTTCCAGAAAGCGATTTAGAGTTTGAATTTGAACAAGAATTGATATGTGCAAATGATACACATATTTTTACAAATCCCAAGTATGAAATATAATATTTCATTGGTTTGGTATTTGTTTGATGGCCGTGGAGGCACAGGTGTTACAGTCTCCCCTACTTTAGGAAATTTCGTCCCGAAATTTATTTAGAGGAAACTTGTGAGAGCTTGAAAACATGAAATTGAAAAGATCGAACAACTTTGGTTAGGGTTCTTGAACTTCTAGTAACCTTAATAACATTATGTTTGCAATGTAAGAGGGATACTTATATACAAGTATATCAAGCGTCATTGGTGCGTCCACCGTACCTCCATTACATCGTTCTCATTTCGTTATTGTTGTCACTATCGGTTCTTACACATAATAAACCTTACTGGGTTTCTGTGCACTAAATTTCATAATTATGTACGCGTCCATAATTAGACAATTCCTTGCATAGTCCACACAGTCTATTTTAAAATGTGCAGGGGAAAACCAAATGAATAATCCTGTGATGAGTGTGACTAGACCGCCATAGAGTCCTTTTAATTAAATCAATAATTGATCTAAATAGACTATCAAGGAGTCTGTCCAGCTACATCACTAGATGTCGTTCTTTAACCAAATTGTGAATCAATCTTTTTGATTTGACCACTAAAGGGTCTCTTATGAATCATGGAATAGTACTATATAATCCAAGGGTCTTAACTATTACATAGAAGCCCATTAAGGATTTAAGGTAGTACCTTTTGAATATCCTGCTACGAATCTCTCATATGAAGATATGAAAGATCCTGCGAGGATTTGGATAACGAATATCCAGAGTATTAAAAACACAAAGATGCATAAAAGAAAACATGAGATGAATAAACACATAGTCACATAATTGCATACTCGTTCAATCGCATAATCGTTCAATTTGACCTATAATTTGTTATCTTTGGACACGGGTATTTAAAGCATACCAGAAACCCAATCCGTGGATTTCCTTTGGCACTTTAAATATTTTCAAGAATCTAACTATTAAGATAGGAAGATCTTAAAAGGAATTCGGTTTGTCCTAATTGAGTTGTTTTGTACATTTTAAAGTGTACAAGGAATTCAATCAGGGCTCCGATGCCAACGAAGGTGTTGATCGTGATCGGCTCAGGACATGAATAGATCAAGATGTCATCAATAATAACAATGACGATCTGATCCAAATAAGGCTTGCAGACTCTATTTATTAAGTTCTTGAAGATGGCTGGAGTATTTGCCAACCTAAAAGGCATGACTGTAAACTCGTAATGGCCATACTTCATGCAGAAAACCGTTTTGGGAATATCTTCTTCGAGAATACAAAGTTGATGATACCCAAAACACAAATCGATCTTGGAAAAGCATGAACGCTATGCAGTTGATCGGAGAAATCGTTGAATTAAGGTAGGGGGATATCGATTCTTGATGGTAAGCTTACTAGGCTTACGTTAATTGATATACATTCGAAAAGATCCATTTTTCTTTTCACAAGGAGAACAGGAGTTTCTCCAAGGTGAAAAGTTCGGACGGATGAATCCTTTATCAGACAACTCTTGAAGCTGTTTTGATAATTCTTGCATCTCGAACGGTGCAAGACGATAAAATACTTTAGATTTAAAAGAAACCAGTGTTTGAGGTTCTTAGGGAGATCTCAAGTGATCGTAAAATGGCAGAACCACACGAGTAGTTTTGTCTTTGTGTTGACATCACAAGGTTGAATCAAACATTCATACAATTGCATTAGTTAGAAAATAAAACCACAAATTTTTATTTATATAACAACCGCATTGTCTTTAAATGTTACAAGATACCAACCAGAGGAAAAACAGAATACTAATTGTTCACTCCTTCAACATTGAGTGCCTCATTTATGTTAAACACTCGACCACGTGCTGGATTCACATTGACGTTGACATTCGCATTTGGGTTTGCGTTAGCATTTGCATTCACCAGTCTTGGGCAGTTGTGGCGGAAGTGACCAATCTCTTCGCAGTTGAAACATGAACCCAGTGGAAATCTCGCAGCATTCCCTTGAACCGGAGCTTGAACCTGAGCAGCCTGATTTTGTCCCAAACGACAAATCTTGGCCAAATGCCCAAGTTTACCACACGTCGTGCATTGCCAGCAAGCTTGTTGTACTGCGTGATGACCGTTGCAGCGTGCACAATAAGGTGCGGTACCGGCATATGCTTTCTTTGCAGGTGGCTGAGCTGGTTGGTTCCGCGGGTTCTGTGCAGTCTGTGCTGTAACAGCAAAATTTTGGGCACCCTTTCGCTTCTTTGATTTCTTTGACGTCTCACCTTCCTTACCCTTCTTGTTTTGGCCTTTCTTGCTATCCTCCTTGTCAGCTGACTGTTTCTTGCCCTTGTCACCCTTCCTGTGTAACTTGTTCTTCCGAATCTGCGACTCAGTCAATGTCGCTGATAACTCGATCGCCTGACGGAGTGTGGCAGGGTTACTACCAGTAAGGATGTCTTGTACCGAGTCAGGTAGGCCGTCGATGTACCTTTCGATAGCTATGTCAAGTGGGGTAACCATTGTGGGGCAAAGCAGACTCAGCTCCTCAAACCTATCAGTATACGCCCTGTGCTCACCACTATCTTGCTTCAACTCATCAAATTCCTTCTCCAAAGCTCGCTGCTCATGACGAGGACAAAATTCCCTCATCATCAGAGCCCTAAGTTCAGCCCAGGTCTGTGCGAGAGCAACTTCCGCACCTCGGTCTCTCATTACCCCATTCCACCATGTAAGAGCCCTCTTCTGAAACACGCTCGAGGAGAACTCGACCTTGCGATTATCCGGGCACTGCACGTGGCGAAAAGTATTCTCAATGCTTTCGAACCACTGAAGAAGCCCAGTTGCTCCTTCAGAACCACTAAACTTGAGTGGTTTAGCCTAGTTGAAATCCTTGTATTTGCATAGCACATTGTTGTTGTTGTTGGCTTGGTTCCATTGAGCAAAGAGGTTTGGGAATTGAGCAGCCATTTGCTGCGCAATGATTTCTGCCAGCTCGGCAGTCTCTATCTGGCTTTCGCGTCGAGGAGGCATTGTCTAAAAGAGGAAACATGAAAGGAAACGAGTGAGAGAATTTAGACGAAAAGAATGAGATGAAACAAATCTGATGAAAGCAAGGATAGTGGTCATTTGTTTGTTACTACAAAGCAACAAACGACCTTGGTGATTAGTCAAAGTAAATAGGTTAAAAAAAATAATGTATCGCGAAGACATGCTCGCCTATAAGTGAACACTCATCCCAAGAATTCCCAGGTAAGCACAACTGGTCTCGCGTCTGATGAGATGTATACGAAGTGCTTGCCTAGACAGAAAACCCAGAATACAGGCATTCACCCTTCCAGTTTGCACGTGTTCACATTATTTAAAACCCAAAACCTTGACGAGATTTTGAAAATTCAAAGGGGTTCAAAACCATATAACAGAGGGTTCAAAACCTTACAATAGAGGGTTCAAAACCTAGAAATTAATCATCCTAGAACAGATGATTAGTTTTCAAAGCGGTTTTGAAATTTATGTTCTTGTTGTGGTCGTCACCTAAGGATAGGTGACGGTATTGTTTTATGACTAAACGCAAGTAAACTCGCGTTAGGGTCCTAAGAAGGTTATAGACTAGGTCAAAGCATTACTAATTACTAATAACCTAATTCCCTATAACCATTGGCTCTGATACCATCTTTCTGTCACACCCCGACCGCGTAAAACAACAAATCGCGGCGGAAACATCGGGGCGTGTTGCAACAGAATTAATGTTTCATAACCATGGATATCAAAAGTGTTTCGTTTTATTAAACATTGAGTAATTACATCGTCTGGAAATCTAAATACACTATTTAAACATAGTCTATCATTGTTATTGAGTCACTAAGGCCTTGTCCAGTCCTATGTGAGCATGCATCTTATCAATCGATATCATCCAACAATACCTGAAACATATGTGAAAACGAGGTCAGCAAAGAAATGCTGGCGAATACATTAGTTTTGTTAAAAATAAGTTTCATGACTTCTGTTTGAGAAAATGTTTAGTCATGAACCTTGTAATTTGCTTTGTCTTTGTAAATCATTTGAAAAATAATAAGTTCGGATGATAAGTATAAATAAGAGAATAATGCATGATTAAATGAATAACCATGTAAAAATGAGTTTGTGTAAGATAAGTTGTTTGTAAATAAATGTCTTGTGAAAAGTATGTTACTTGTATAAAATGTTCTATGTCTCAAACTGAAATGATTCAAATAACGCTACAATATGTAATACCATACAAACACTTATATATAGGAAGTACCAGCGGCGTATCCACCATGTTTGTATCATATTACACACGCATCGTTACTTAATCACTTAATCAAACCAAACCAAACAATGTAAAATGTCTATGTTTAAATCAATTGACAAATGTATTGAATAATATGTCAAAGTATTCATGTCAAGATGTAATTCATGTCAAAATGTCTATGTTAAATATCCATGTCAAATGTCTATGTCAAATATCCATGTATGGCAAGTGAAATGTCTCAACTAAACCATATGCACAACAACAAAGTATTGAAGTAAACTTGGTTTAAACCAATACTATGTTTCGTGTAAATGCATGATCAAATGTAAATCATGTACAAATGTTTACCCAATCGTTACCCATTCGTTCAAATCGTTCTTGTTTTAATCGTTCTAATCGTTCTTGTTTTAATCGTTTTAATCGTTCTTGTTTTAATCGAGAACTACTTTATGATCGATTCTCTAATAACATTCAAACCTTCTTGACGCGTTCCTCGTTCCAACTCGCTCTCGCTCTCGTTCTTAACAAACCCTTACCAAAGGATAAGTTAATAATTACAGATTCAGTCGCTACCCACAACACCCACACATAACAATGGGTGCAGTAAATAACGGGATTTGTCAGATCCTATGGTACCATAACCTAATACTGGTCGGCTTGATCATAGCTAATGAATGTCATCGGTCATGTAAACTACAACCAACAAGTTTGTTCACTTCTTGAAATTTGTTATTAGTTTTTGAAATCATTGTATTCGTTCTTGAAATCATTGTTAGCGTTCTTGAAATAATTGTAATTGTTCTTGAAACCACATTGTAATTGTTCTTGAAACCATATTGTAATTGTTCTTGAAACCATTGATAAAACATTTAGCACATATGAGTCACCCCAAAACAGTTGAAAACAGTAAAAAAGGGGAATAATGTACTCGCCTGGGAGTGCTTAGGAGTCTTGAACAACTACCAAGAAAGCTAGAGGAGTCCCGGAAATCAAACGGTACCTAATATAGGTAATTACATAATTAACCCGGACCTAAATCGGAAGACTGGGTAGCAGGAGGGTTTGTAAACCAAATGAGTGTAGGAACTCATATGATATGGTTTAACAAAGCCTACATACTAAATGAAACTTAACCTAAGTATTATCGACCCATCGCGACCCATTAAGGTAACTTATGCTACTTTAACGCGTCGTGCGCGTGAAACGCGTTCGGACCGTCTAACTAGCCCTATGACAAGTGTTATATGCCTAAACATGTTACATAATCAGTTATGTGACAAAAGTTTAGGTTACATATGCTTAATTACCAATTATACATGAAAAGGGTATTCTGGTAATTTACCTAAGGCATATAAACTACTTATCATACAACTACTTAAACGATGTGACCATAGGGTATAACCTCGGAAGGTTATGCCCTATACTAGGGTCACCTAATGTATTTGGTCGGATCCTAATGATCGACCAAACTGGGTCGGGTTCGAAGGTATAAGCGATTTATCAGATCGCTTACCCTACGACCCTAGACAACGTGGTAATCAGTAGGCATAGTCCCAAGGGACTATAACCAACGTGATTACAATCACGTTGCGAAGTTCAAACGAACTTCGCATTGACCATTACTGGTCAACGCTGAAAGTCAAACAAAGTTTGACTTTCTGACTCGAAAAGCAGTAAAATAAGGAAAAGAACGAAAGAATACTTACGAAGGGTCCCCGAATGCTAACCTCGATTCAAAAATCTCAGGTATGAAACAATAGTTTCAACTTAGAGTTTCTCAAATCAAAGTTCTAGTGATTTTAGCAATGGGGGTGGATGGGTATTTATAGGAATACCCGAACCGTTAAGATCGTTTCATGGAAAACGTGCCTTAATCCCATCCGTACATGTGTTGAAATGTCATGGTGTTTAGGTGTTTAAATTCCATCCATACATGTGTTGAAATGTCATGGTGTTTAGGTGTTTAAATTCCATCCATACATGTGTTGAAATGTCATGGTGTTTAGGTGTTTAAATTCCATCCATACATGTGTTGAAATGTCATGGTGTTTAGGTGTTTAAATTCCATCCATACATGTGTTGAAATGTCATGGTGTTTAGGTGTTTAAATTCCATCCTTATCCGCTGACTAAGCATTGTTAGAATGTGTGGTTGTGAATTAAACAACGGCTAATACATCGAATCTGGTCCTGAATGCGAAAAACGATCCAAATGACGTGACGAATGGATTTTTCTTATGGCGAACACTAAAATAAAATATTTTAGTGCTTACATAAATTTTTGGATGTCCGGATGTGTTCAGAACGTAAGTTATGCGCGAAAATGCAAACTTGTGCACTTTTTGACACTTTTAGTCCCTGAATGACCAAAAAGTTTATTTTAGCACACCGAACACCTCAAAGCCTATTTCTAAGCTATATAAAGGATATTTATGGTATGTTTAACTTATGGTCATTTTCCGGAATGTCTGTTACAGTTCAAATTGGCATACTTTCGCAGTTTGTCAAGTTTAGTCCCTGTAAGCGAATTAACTTGTTTTCACCACACCAAACCTTCCAAAACTTATATCTAAGTTATGTAAAGGTTATTTAAGGTATGTTAAGCCTATGTCACTATTCCGGAGTGTTTGTTGCATTAAACTGGTTATATTTACGCATCAGTGCGCGTATAACCTTCCAGAAAGCGATTTAGAGTTTGAATTTGAACAAGAATTGATATGTGCAAATGATACACATATTTTTACAAATCCCAAGTATGAAATATAATATTTCATTGGTTTGGTATTTGTTTGATGGCCGTGGAGGCACAGGTGTTACAGAGCGTGTGTTGAATAATGTATAGATTAGTGTGAAAACGGACAGAATATGTAATGTTTGTACCCATTCGTACGAATGGCACATTCGTACGAATGGGACACCAATCCGTCTGAGTCACATTCGCACGAGTGAGCCCACTCGTCCCAGGCAGGTCCACGCGGATAGGCAATGCCTATAAATATAGGACTTGGGCTCCTCATTTGATTAAGCTTTGATTCCCAGAGGGGAAATGTTGGTGAAATTTCTCCAGAGTTTTGCCAGCTTGTAACAGATGTAAACTTGTTCGGTATGAATGAATGAAACATTCAACCAATGTCTATTCTGCTTCTACTCCTTTCTTATCAATAATATTCTACCGAATCAGTTCTATCAGGGCTAAAACTCCGTCTAATCCCGCCGGGTCCTGGAATCTCAATTGGTATCAAAGCTACGGTACCGATTCAATCGATATAACAGTTGATTGAATCACCTATGCGCATGAATTTTAGATTTTTAGGGGGTTTAGACAAAAAACATTAAATTGAAGGTCAATTCACGGATGGATTTTGAAATTGAAGACATCATTTGTTTCGGAATTGATTTTCGCACATATCTGTGAAGTTTCATCACGAAATTCGAAGAAATAAAGATTTTGGATCGAAAATTGTGATTGGGAATGTTCTTAAGAATAGATCAGCTTCTCTGGGACGGATGTACAGGTTCGCATGAACCGGTAGTCCCGATTCGTACGAGAGGAACTCCCATTCGTTCAAAATGTCAATTCGTTCAAAATCAGCCTATTCGCACGAATGGACCTACCCCATTCGCACGAATGAGCAAATGCATAACAAAGACATTTTTTGATCGCAATGACGAGATGAGTCTCCAGAAAAAATTTGGTGATTGAAACTTTTTTTGAGTTTTTAATGACCAAGTTGGGTTATTCGGGGACACGGTCCGGCGCTTCAGAGAACAGATATGATGATGCGATCACAGATTGTGGAACTTAGTGGTATAGTCATGATACTGGTGTAGAATGATTAGCATCTGGGTTATCTGACTATCAATGGGCCTTAACGAAAAATCCGCATTGATGAAAAACTGACTTCTGGAGGCCAAAATGACACATTTTCGGCATAGTCGGGTTTTTCAGAGATAAGAGAGGAAAGAATTGCTCAATTTGAGGGGGAATTCAGTCATAAGATGTCAGAATTTACAAAAATGAGGGGGAATAAAAATTTCATAGAATATATTGAAATTCCAGCATTTTTGAAATTCGTGACAATGCAAAAGCATTCGGGTGATTCCGACTTCAGATTGTCTGAGGATGCATAGGATCTGGATTCATGATTTCGTGATCATAGAAAGTTCAGACTCTACAAATTAGGGTCAGATTGACGTCTTAGGGTTTGAGTTTCGGGTCTTCGTCAAGCCGGTCAGCAGGATTAGCGTGATGATATGCAATTGTATTATGGATACTTATAAGATATCACAGTCTTGTTGTTGGTGCATACGTCTGTCGACTTCGTCTTGTATCGAGTCTTGCATTACACATGGCACGAAGATCGAGGAATCAAGCAAAGAGTTAATTCCGCTTGAAAGGCCTTAATTTCGTTTAAAAAGATCACATGTAATTTCGCACAGAATTACATGATAATTCCGCTTGAGTTGTAATATCGTTTGTAATGATTCCGTTTGAAGCATGTTTCATGCGGAATTAGAGAGTCTATATATAGGATTAGTTTTGTGTCATTTGGAACGAAATTACTTAGAGGTTTTCCGACGGCGAAGCTCTGTCGAAGTGTCTTCTTGCTGTAAAACTATTTCAGATCAATATAAACGACGGTTAATGTCACACCCCGACCACGTGTAACATACAAAACGTGCCGGAAACGTCGGGGAGTGTTGTAACAGAATTAATGTTTCATAACCATGGATACCAAAAAGTGTTTCGTTTTATTAAACATTGAATAATTACATCGTCTGGAAATCTAAATACATAATTTAAACATAGTCTATCATTGTTATTGAGTCACTAAGGCCTTGTCCAGTCCTATGTGAGCATGCATCCTATCAATCGATATCTTTCAACAATACCTGAAACACATGTGAAAACGAGGTCAGCAAAGAAATGCTGGCGAGTACATAGGTTTTGTGAAAATAAGATTCATGACCTCTGTTTAAGAAAATGTTTAGTCATGAACCTTGTAATTTGCTTTGTCTTTGTAAATCATTTGAAAAATAATAAGTTCAGATGATATGTATAAATAAGAGAATAATGTATGGTTAAATGAATAACCATTGTAAAATGAGTTTGTATAAGATAAGTTGTTTGTAAATCAATGTCTTGTGAAAAGTATGTTATTTGTATAAAATGTTATATGTCTCAAACTGAAATGATTCAAATAACGCTACGATATGTAATACCATACAAACACTTATATATAGGAAGTACCAGCGGCGTATCCACCATGCTTGTATCATAATACACACGCATCGTTACTTAATCACTTAATCAAACCAAACCACCAATGTAAGATGTCTATGTTTAAACCAATTGTCAAATGTATTGAATAATATACCAAAATGTTTATGTTAAGATGTAAATCATGTTATGTATAACCAATGTCAAAAGTGTTTGTGTCAAATGTAAACCATGTAATGTGTAACCAAAATGATATGTATGGCTAGTGAAATGCATCAACTAAACCATAGGTGAAATGCACAAAACAAAGTATTGAAGTAAAACTTGGTTTAAATCAATACTATGTTTCGTGGAAATGCATGATCAAATGTAAATCATGTCCAAATGTTTACCCAATCGTTAAAACATTTTGTGAAATCGTTCAAATCGTTCTTGTTGTTTTAATCGTTCAAATAGTTCTTGTTTTAATTGTGAAATTACTTTATGGTCGATTTTCTAATAACATTCAAACCTTCTTGACTCGTTCATCGTTCCAACTCGTTCTCGTTCTTAACAAACCCTTACCAAAGGGTAAATTAATAATTACAGATTCAGTCGTTACCCAAAATACCCACACATAACCATGGGTATAGAGAACAACGGGATTTGTCAGATCCTATGGTACCATAACCTAATACTGGTCGGCTTGATCATTGCTAATGAATGTCATTGGTTATGTAACTACAACCAACAAGTTTGTTCACTTTATTAAAATCGTTCTTGAAACCATTGTAATTGTTTTTGAAACCATTGTATTCGTTCTTGAAACCATTGTTATCGTTCTTGAAACCACATTGTAATTGTTTTTGAAACCATTGTAATCGTTCTTGAAACCATTGTTATCGTTCTTGAAACCATTGTTATCGTTCTTGAAACCATTGTTATCGTTCTTGAAATCATTGTTAAGACATTTAGCACATATGAGTCACCCCAAAACAGTTGAAAACAGTAAAAGAGGGGAATAATGTACTCGCCTGAGAATGCTTAGAGGTCTTGAACAACGACCAAACAAAGCTAGAGGGAGCACGGAATCAGTCGGCAATCCAAAACTATATAAATAAACCGGACTTAAATCGGGAGATCGGATAGGATGAGGCTTGGTAAACCAAATGAGTATTGGAACTCATATGATATGGTTTAACAAGGCCTACATACTACATTGAGACTAACCTAAGTGCTTTCGACCCATCGCGACCCATTAAGGTAACATACGCTACTTTAACGCGTCGTGCGCGCAAAAGCGCACTCGAGACGTCTAACTAGCCCTATGACAAGTGTTATATGCCTAAACATGTTACATAATCAGTTATGTGACAAAAGTTTAGGTTACATATGCTTAATTACCATTTATACATGAAAAGGGTATTCTGGTAATTTACCTAAGGCATATAAACTACCTATCATACAACTATTCAAACGATGTGACCATAGGGTATAACCTCGGAAGGTTATTCCCTATATACTATGGTCACCTAATGTGTTTGGTCGGATCCTAATGATCGACCAAATGGGTCGGGTTCGAAGGTATAGGCGATTTATCAGATCGCCTACCCTATGACCCTAGACAACGTGGTAATCAGTAGGCATAGTCCCAAGGGACTATAACCAACGTGATTACACTCACGTTGCGAAGTTCAAACGAACTTCGCATTGACCATAAACTGGTCAATGCAGAAAGTCAAACGAAGTTTGACTTTCAGACTCTAAAAGACTCAAAAAGCAATAAAAGAACGAAAGAATACTTACGAAGGGTCCCCGAATGCTAATTTCGATTCAAAAATCTCAGGTATGAAACAATAGTTTCAACTTAGAGTTTCTCAAATCAAAATTCTTGTGAGAAATGAGGTTGGGGTGGATGGGTATTTATAGGAATACCTGAACCGTTAGGATCGTTTCATGGAAACCGTGCTTGAATCCTACCCGTACATGTGTTGGAATGTTATGGTGCCTAAAAATGACCCTTATCAGCTGACTAAGCATGTGTGAGTGTGTGGTTGTGGATTAAACAGCTGCAATCTGTGGTTAAATGTAGTTAACCTGGTCAGAAGGTGCCACGCGGCCCGCTTCAGGATCACACAAGGCTCAGGCGGGCCGCCTGGGAGTTACAGCTCAGAAACAGTTTGCAAAATGTCAGTTTCAGTCCCTGTTAGTGTTTAAGCCCATTTCCGGCACTTCTAAGGCCTGTAAAGCCAACTTTAAGGCCCTAAAATGATGCCTAAACATTGTGGACATGAAACATGCTCAAAAATATGTCGGATGTTGGTTCGTTTGGCCGTACGAACGCGATGTTCGCTTAATTACGACGGAATGCGCATAAGCGCGAAAAACGATCCAAAATGCGTGACGAATGGATTTTTCTTATGCCAAACACTAAAATAAAATATTTTAGTGCTTACATAAATTTTTGGATGTCCGGATGTATTCAGAACGTAAGTTGTGCGCAAAAGTGCAAACTTGTGCACTTTTTGACACTTTTAGTCCCTGAATGACCCAAAAGTTTGTTTTAGCATACCGAACCCCTTAAAGCCTATTTCTAAGCTATGTAAAGGATATTTGTGGTATGTTTAACTTATGGTCATGTTCCGGAATGTCTGTTACAGTTCAAATTGGCATACTTTCGCTGTTTGTCAACTTTAGTCCCTATAAGCGATATAACTTGATTTTGCCATACCAAAGCCTTCAAAACTTATTTCTAAGTTATGTAAAGGTTATTTAAGGTATGTTAAGTATATTTCAATATTTCGGAGTGTTCGTTGCATTAAACTGGTTATATTTACGCATCAGTGCGCATATAACCTTCCAGAAAGCGATTTAGAGCTTGAAATCGAACAAGAATTGATATGTGCAAATGATACACATATTTTTACAAATCCCAAGTATGAAACACAAAATTTCATTGGTTTGGCATTTGTTTGATGGTCGCAGTGACACAGGTGTCACATTTAAAAGTGATATCTTGCTGATTTCAACTCATTATGTCTGTTTCCGCCTTTCATTTTGAGTAGAATGCCTCTGATCGACTCATTTCGGGTCCGACAACGATCCTACATGTGGTATCAGAGCTCAGGAGGAGGAGTTCTGCAGATTTTAGCCTGATTTCATCTCATTTTCTCACTTCTACATCTTCTTTTCTGAATTAAACATCTTTTAACGGTCAAAATGATCTGAATTTCACATATAACAAGCGAAATAGTGTTTTAACAAATCCTTGAGAAAATTTGACCTTAATTCATTCTAAATCTGATAAAATCGATAATTTCGTTTGAAATTTTGTTCGAAAATAATGACATCAGCTAATTTCGTTTGAAATTGTTCAGTAATTTCGCACGGAATTATCACTCTCTCTTAATTTCGCTTGAAAAATTGCTAATTCCACACGGAATTAGTAATTCTGCTTGAAATCGATCAAACGAAATTATAATTTTGTTTCAAAAGAGTAATTTCGTTTGAAACCTGTGTAATTCCGCACGGAATTACCTGATTCCGTTTGAAAATGTCTAATCTCGTTTGAAAGTTGTGTGCAGGTTAATTTCGTTTGAAATTGGTAATTTCGTTTGAAAATGTCTGACGAAGAATTCTACAATGCGTTTGCTACACCGATTGCACCTGTTACTGCTGCTGAAACTGTGTACAATGAGAATGAGACAGGAACTTATCAGAAACCGCCAAAGCTCATGTACATTGAAGATTTTCAAGGATGGAAAAATCGCTTTGAAAACTGGGTGCAAGCTTATAAATTTGCCGCATGGTGTTCATTGCTGAAAGATCATGAGAAACCTAAGAATGAACGTGGGATTGAAAAAGCAATTGTTGACTATTCAGAGGGTGACAAATTGAAATTTACAAGTGAGAAAATGATGACCAGTATACTTCAGCAAGCGATTAAAGAAGATATCTTTGTTTTGCTCCAACATAATAATACAGCTAGGTCAATTTGGGAAGCATTGATCCAGAAATTCAAAGGAAGCGCAGATATGATCAAAAACAAAAAGGCATTATTGAAGAAATCATTTGATATGTTTTCAGCTTTTGATCATGAAACAACAAAGCAGACCATTGATAGATATTGTCATATGGTATTGGAAATGAAAAGATTGGACTTTGAGAAAGAGGATGATGAATGGGTCGATAAACTAGCTGAAGCACTACCACAGCATAAGTGGGGAACTTATTTGATGATTGTGAAACACATGAGGAAGTCTGAGAGTATGAATTTGGCACAGTTCATTCAGAAAATTGAAGAGCATGAATTGGATATTCAGAAAACTGCTATCATGATGAATCCAAATGCTCAACAAGATGTCAGTTTGTATTACAGAGGGAACAAATTTGAAGCTACCCCCAGCCCTAGCCCAAAGATCCAAACTGGTTTTAGTGCTGACAGTTCATCTGGAACAAAGGGTAGTAATGTGACACAGAGTGGTGGATCTTCATCTTCATATTCAAGCTTTGATCCGAATCATACAACATCAAGTCCTCAACGACAGAATTCAACAAATCTTCAATGCAACGTCACTTTGAACATTCAAAATGGTCAGAATTTGTCTCCAGAAATAGCCAAGCAACACATGGCATCACTCGTTGCTATGTTGGAATCTTATGAAAGTTTGATTGCTGGCAAGATTGGAAATCCGATGCTTACAAAAGAAGATTATGACCAAATTGATGCAGAGGAACTTGAGTTGATGGATGTGAAGTGGTGTTTGGCTAGTGCTTATAGGAGGGCAGAAAAGTTTCAACAAATTACTGGTAGAGATGAGTTTCGAGGAATGGCTACTTCTCCGTTAGGTTTTGACAAATCAAAAGTTACATGTTTCCGGTGTAAAGGAAAGGGTCATTTTAAGAGAGAATGTACAAATAAAGAAGCAACCGGGAATCAAGAAAAGAACAATTATTATCAGAAATCAATCTTTCATCAGATTGATCAACAACCTCAACAAAAGGATTCAAAAACTGCTCATGGAAAAATGATTAAAGATGCAAATAAGAAAGCTTATTTTGGGATAATTGATCAAGATGATGAGTTTGTTGCAGAGGGATTTAGCTGGGATAACTACATTCCACAAGGTTCAGGTCTAGTTGCAGAGGGATTTAGCTGGGATAAATATATTCCACAAGGTTCATGTTTTGTTGCTAGAATTCTGGGTGAAGATGAGGTTAGTCAGAAAAGAATACCGATTTTTCCAGATCTAGGAAGTGATATTGATACCGATGATGAAGAAGAATATCTTAACAAAGCTAGAAAAGGCATAGATCCTGACAGCTTTAATTTGTTTTTTGCAGATAAAATGGAGATGCTGAATCAGAAGAAGATTGCCAAATTAAGGAGAGAGCTGGAAGCAGCAAAAATTCTCGCTGATGAAAAGGCAAAGACAGAAGCTGGAGAAGCTAAGGTTGAACCAGCAACTGAGAAAGTGGTGGAAAATTAGTTGAAGTCGAAAAAATAGTTGAAGTTGAGAAACTCGTTGAAGTTGAAAAGACTGTCGAGGTTGAAAAGATAGTTGAAAAAGTGGTTGAAGTTGAAAAACCATGTTTGAAGTGTTTAGAATCATGCAAAGTTTGTGAGGAAAAAGATAAGAAGATTACTGATTTGGAGAAGATTAAAGAAGATTTACTGTCTGATGTGAAGTATGTGAAGTATGTGAAGGAGTCATACGATGTGCTGAACAAAACAGTTGATAGTCTGAAAAAGACGAATTCAGAAATTGAAAATGCAATGACAAAAATGAGCTCAACACTTATGATGAAACAGAAGATCATCAATGAGTATATTGAAGATTGTGCTAAGCTAAAGCAGGAGTTAGAACTTGAGAAGAATGAGAGTGAAAGGATTAAACGATTACTGTTGAGTTATACTACTTGTGATTATTTGATTGATCGTGTTTATCCTACTGTTGCAGGTCTTGAAGCATTTAAAGATAAAGAGATGAAAGACACAGATGCTGGTAAGACACAAAGTGTCAAGTATAACAAATGTCCACCTCTAATCTATGAGAGTTATTCCCCCAGGAATCCTAACGAGGAGTGTCTAAAAAAGGCAGTCAACATCAAGTTAAAGTCTGAAATCATTGATGAATTACCAGACAATATTGATGTTACATTCACAGCGTCTGACACTGATCATGAGTCTGAGTTGTTAAAAAGAGTGGTTGATCAGGTGTTGGATACGGATGAAGAGTCAAAACCGGAGTCTAAATCTGAAAGTCCGAGTTCATCAGAAAAGAGTCCGAGTTCACCGGTTAAAAGGGTTTACAATAAAGAATTCCTGTTATCAAAATCTAATTTGAAAGACGGACCAATCAAAGTGGCTTATACTTTGAATGATTCAGACAAATTATATTCTGATGAGGAATTTCCAATAAGAAGTGTAAAACTGAAATGATCAAACAGGTTTTCAAATTAACAGAAATTAATACTTCTGAAATAAAAGATTTAAATCTTGCTGAAAAACCTAAAAATACACTTCAAGAGTTCAACAGAGATTGAACAAGAAAAAGGGTTACAGTTCTGGTTCAGGTTATCGAAAGAAACCAAACCATAACAGTAATTTCAAAAAGAAAGGTCTTGGTTTTAATTCTTCAGAAAATTATAAAAATGAGAAAAGTTATAAACCAAAAACAACATTTGTTGCAGGAGGAAGTTCTGAAGATGAGCAGAATAAACCATTCTAGAAACAGTCAAATCAAGAGTTTCTTGCTGGAGTAAAGGGAAATGTGAAGAAATTTGCTCCGAAAGTTGACAGAAGAACCTGTTTCAAGTGTCAAAAGGCTGGACACAGTGCTTGGAACTGCCACGAGTCCAATTATACAAAACAGGAAGTTTCTTCTAACTCTGAAAAGAGTAGGAAATGTGTTGGTAAATCGACTTTGGAAGTTGGTGAAACTTCAAAACGTTTTTACAAAAGATTTGTCGATTTGAACAAACAGAGATGGGTTGTAAAATCTGAAAGTTGTTCTGACAATGAATCTGATTCCATAAAATCAGAGGAGTCATGTGTTAAGAAAAAGGTTGAAAATTTCGTTCCAGAGGTGAACGATGAAAATTTTCCAAAACTGTCAAAGGAAAATTTGAAGTTGAAAGTGGGTAAAACTGAGATTTCAGGTCAATTCTTTACTGGTAACAAAGAATTTGATGCTGAAAAGGTGTTTAATGGAAACGTTAAACATATTTTCGGGAAGATGGTTGATGGGAAGGTTAAAAGTGCAAAATAATTTTATAAATCAAAATGTTGGTGGGACAGATGTTTGCCACCAAAATCACCCAAAGCTGGTCAGGCTTGGGTGACAGCTTTTTCACCATAAAATTCTGACTTGCCGGAGCTCCCAGGTTGGTAAGCGAGGAGCAGGAATCGGCATCATTCTTGAATTGTTTGGTTGGTAAATTTACAGGTAATATCTTTATATTGTTATATGTTGATTTACAAGTGGTTTGGTTGATAAGTGAACCTACAAGAGGTTGAAGAAGGTTTTCACTTTCAAATGGTAAATCAAGGACATTAAGTTATACTTGTTTTCCCTACAAATGATTGAGAAACATTGTGATGAACCCCAATTTTACTAGTGATTAAATCAATGAAACTAATTTTCTGGAAAAACCATTTGATTAAAACAAACTTAAGTGTTTTGAAATCACAATGGGAAAATGTTTTGTTGAAAGGGGGAGTTCTGATTGTTTATGCCAAGTGGATGGCGATTTGAAGTGATTTGATATCAGTTGTTATTTTACTTGTATAGTTTGTTTTCAAATTTCCTTAAATGATTTTGCATTTTAGGGGGAGTAAGAATTTTTCAGAAAATCCAAAAACATTTGAAAATTTGAAAATGTCAAAAACATGATAAAATTTAAAATGAGTTTTGTTGTATAAAAGAGGAAATGATAGTACATCAGTGGACTATCACAACATGCTAAAGAAATGGAAAGTCAAATGTGATAAACGGTCTCACTGATGATATGCCAGTAGGTTTTTACACATTTAGTAGATTGTGACGAGATATAAACCTAAATTCAAACTTGCTTATATCGTGGGTAACATCTCTCGGATATATGGGTAACCCCCTAAATCTTGTTTGAAGGACCCCTCTTTCCGAGATACTAGGTCTTTATGCTTAGTGATATCTGGGGTATTATCCCGGGACTTCTGATTTTGCGGAAGCAATGGCCTAGTCCCCGGAGAATACTTTATGCTTGCTTGAAATATAGCCCGCCCTCAGCATAAAAAAATGATAAAACATTGCAAAATGCAAATCATGTGCTGTTGTAAAAAATATCCTCTAAAGGGGACCCACCAAAAGTCGAACCGTCATCTCTCTGCTGAACGGAAGTTCTGACCTGAGCTCTCACGGTTTCGTAATTTAACCCCTTACAGATATCATCTAGGTATACTCACCTGTAAGACTGAATATTGGGATCTGGATACGGGAGTATATTCTAAGGTGGGACACGCGAATAAGTTTAAGTGCTTAAGACATTAATCTCATATCTCGAAACAGTTGAATTTTGTGTGAAAATTTAAGTGGATTAGTATACTGACAATCTAAGTGAATCGTTTAGAACTTAAAATGTTTAAAGCTTAACGGTGTTGGTGATTTGTCTCATAAACTGATATGATCCTCTTACGCAAACTCACAAAAATATTGTATGTATATTTCTTTACTGCATTTCATTTCTGTTATATCAAAAGTCCAAAAAAAGATTTTCAGTGTGTTTTAGCATAAATTTTGAAAAATACAAATTTTTTAGACTACTGATATTGGAGAGCTGATTTTCAAAATTCCAAGTGCTAAACATGATGAGCATGTGGTGAGGGGGAGTTTGTGTTTTAAATGAGAAAAGATTTTGAATAATTGTCTACAAGTGGTCATCAGAAGCTGTTATAATGATATATCTTTCTGAAAAGATACCTGCTTGTAGTATATAAATTTGTCAAATCTTAAAATTTGTGAAATTTATTTCTGGGTTAAGAATGTGCAGGTTTAGCCAGGTTCCGATACCTGAAGACTCTGTGATTTCAACAAGCCAGACTGCGATCCCAGCAAATCGAGAGGGGAATCTGATAACATCCGAGTAGAGATTATATGTTGAAGAGGAGTTTATTGGTGTTGATGAAGAAAAAGAGCGACCAGACTGATAAAGACTGTAGACGTTGAAGACTCGACACTTAAGACTCGTCAACATCCGAGGGGGAGTCTGTTGGTGCATACGTCTGTCGACTTCGTCTTGTATCGAGTCTTGCATTACACATGGCACGAAGATCGAGGAATCAAGCAAAGAGTTAATTCCGCTTGAAAGGCCTTAATTCCGTTTGAAAAGATCACATGTAATTCCGCACGGAATTACATGATAATTCCGCTTGAGTTGTAATATCGTTTGTAATGATTCCGTTTGAAGCATGTTTCATGCGGAATTAGAGAGTCTATATATAGGATTAGTTTCGTGTCATTTGGAACGAAATTACTTAGAGGTTTTCCGACGGCGAAGCTCTGTCGAAGTGTCGTCTTGCTGTAAAACTATTTCAGATCAATATAAACGACGGTTAAAAGTGATATCTTGCTGATTTCAACTCATTATGTCTGTTTCTGCCTTTCATTTTGAGTAGAACGCCTCTGATCGACTCATTTCGGGTCCGACAACGATCCTACACTTGTGATAGTCTAACGTGTCAGAATGGTTAATCTTCGAGCAGATGAATTGTTTTCCGGACTAACCGTCGGGGAATGATGATGTTTGTTGATTAAGTTGTTGTCAGAACTAGCGGTGAAGACTATACATTTGCTATCGTGACTGAAGAGGAAGAATGAGAATCTGATCGTGGATGAATGTTTCTTAGATCTAAATGCGTTACCTGTTGATTTGTTATCCGATGAAGATTTGTTGTTTATGGAGATTACCGTTTACACTGATCAATCATTCAGGAGGGTGCTTAAAGATGATTACGGAAAATGGGATTTCAGATTTTCGTGGGTAATCACAGATTTGAAGTTAACCAGTGTGGTGTTCGAAGTTTCTATCAACTGCCGGTTAGGTTTTTGAAGATTAGAGGATCGAGCAGGCGGAATGCGCGATGGAGCTGAAATGGTAAATCAAAAAACCGAATGCGGAGGTGGTTAAAGCCGAAACAGAGAAGCTTCATTGATTAATTTCAAATTGATGATTATTCGTGAAGATTGCAGTACAGCAAATCAGAGGAGGAGTCGTGAACTGTGCAAACAAAGACCTGAACATTTATTTCAGGGGAATTTATGCATAATGAAGATAATGCAATCCCGAATCATCAATTAAGGGGGAAGCGATTGAAGATTTCAAGATGCCTGATTGAAGTTGCAGAATTTTCAAAACACGGCTCTCATTTTCAAAGTTCAAGATTCCACAGTGACGGCCAAGGGGGAATATGTTGGTGCATATTTTGTATGTCCGGCAGTGTGCGAATAGGCTAGATAGAGCGTGTGTTGAATATTGTATAGATTAGTGTGAAAACGGACCGGATATGTAATGTTTGTACCTATTCGTATGAATGGCACATTCGTACGAATGGGATACCAATCCGTCCTAGTCACATTCACACGAGTGAGCCCACTCATCCCAGGCAGGTTCACGCGGATAGGCAATGCCTATAAATATAGGACTTGGGCTCCTTAATTGATTAAGCTTTGGTTCCCAGAGGGGAAATGCTGGCGAAATTTCTCCAGAGTTTCGTCAGCTTATAATAGATGTAAACTTGTTCGGTATGAATGAATGAAGCATTCAACCAATGTCTATTATGCTTCTACTCGTTTCTTATCAATAATATTCTACCGAATTGGTTCTATCGGGGCCAAAACTCCGTCTAATCCCACCGGATCCTGGAATCTCACACTTAACTGAGAAAGCTAACCCCCATCCACTCCAGGGACTATCCGAGTAACAAACTGTCAAACCACAGGGAGCACCGGTGTAATTTCCAAAAGTTGGGGACTATAGGTGTTATTTTACAAAATCACAAGGACTATCCATGCATTTTACTCAAGTAGTTTTTATACACTTAGCTTTTATATAAAAGTATAAGTAAACTTTAAAATTGGGCTAGGCTCATTTACATAATCAAATAGGCTAAGCCCATTTATACAATCAAATAGGCTAAGCCCACTTATACAAAATCAAATGGGCTAGGCCCACTTTTATAATTTAATTCGGCTAGGCCCACTTTCATAAAATTCAATTGGGCTAGGCCCACTTATATAATTGAAATAGGCTAGGCCCACACATATAAATCAATTGGGCTAGGCCCACACGTACAAATCAAATGGTTAGGCGGTTACACTTATCTTTTGGGCTAGGCCCTTTCAAACTAAAAGAATACAAAAGATATATGAAATATATATTAACAAACAAAAATATAAAACAAATACAAGTCTAACTAAAATTCAAGATGAACGACTTGTACAAAAACAAAATGTAAGCCTAAGTGTCTAACGAGATTAGAACCCTTGTAGGTTACGTCACGAGTGTAGAATCTGATATTATCTAGAAATTTGCACAGAGCGCAAATCAGTGAGTTCATGTTTTCCCCTTTTATTTAAACGTTTAACAGTTTTAAACTCTCGGGGAAGGATACATGTTACAATAGTATGGTTAAACTGATTAATGAAACAAACATAAGATCATGTGCGAATAGGATAGTATCAAGGGGTCATTAATGAATATCCAAGTACCGAGGAACGAAAGGGATAGATCTATTAGGTTTTGGCAAGCCGCACTTTTATCGGCATAGCAGAGTTCATTAGAGTGCTTTTGTGTCCAAAACGAGTGTCACAGACACGATTATCGTCTAAGTTTGGTTGCCTCCTATGTCGGCACACATATTAATGTCCTTACAAAACACTAATGATCAACGTTTCATTAACGTTTTTTCATTACAATACTTCAAATGTTTTAAAGATTCATTTGATTCAAAACTAAACACATGAATTCACCAACTTTGTTAACGTTTTTAAACTTAACATGTATTTCAAGTAACTAGTGGACAACATTGGAAAAACGAGTCCGTGATATTAAGGAGTCAAGCATAAGATGTCATCCTCTTTTGGTAGACTTTGGTTCACATGTCGCACCCTCGTGCGAAATATGCAATGCAAAGTCTTGGTTGTTTTAAGAAATATATTTTGTAAACTTGTGTTTTATTTTCAAAAAATGTAACTTCAACTGTTGCGTTGTGTTTCTTTTGAACAAACATGTATGGATGTAAATATTTTTAATTAAATCATATGGATGAACATCATACTATCTTTTATATTAGTTGTTTACTTGATTGAATGCAATGATTACCCTTTTCTAAGAAAAATTCATACAAAGGCATGACAATCTTTTTAAAATTTAATTGTATATATGTTTTTACACTTTTACCCTTTTCCCACAAATTGTGAGTTTTGAGCCTTTACCGAGCATTCAATATCATATCTTTACTAAATGCTCACTTTTCATTTCTTGTGTGAATAGTCCATACGGTTCTTACGATTTAGAACTTGACATGACAATACATTCCCGGTCCTTACCGACTAATCCAAGTAAGTATATGATTGAGCCATTAGGACTAAAAACTTTTTTTTCTTTTTCAACCTTATTTTCGATTTATCTCCCCACAAAATTTTTGCTTAGTCAACCCCTTTGAGCCTAAACCTTTCATTTCAAAACCCGCAAAACACCATTTTGCATAAATCACCCATTACCCAAAACCATCTTTTACTTTTACACCCGTTTATTTTAGTAAAATTTTGTTATTTTGAAATACGCAAAAATATGTGACTTAATCTTCTTGTGAATATTCTATCAAAAAAAATCTCTAGTGCTTCAAATAAAATAAGCAAACTTATTGCTTATAAGCATTTAGTTGGTACCAAAGTCACAAATACATTTTTAAAAACCAACAATTTACACCTTTAGCCACTTTTCAAATAAAACTGCCCTACCCTTAACAAAAAACCTACACTTTTTAAGTCCTCTTGATATTTACAAAGATTATCTTAAAAAGGGGGATGATTGATTACTTGTCAAGCATATGGCAGGAGTAAGTTCCAAATTGGGATCGAGCGTTTCACTTATACATCTTCGGCCGAGTGTTGAGTGATCACTTATGAGGTGTGTGTATTATATGTAGCTAAATGAAATTTTAAAAGGCATGTTATGCCCAAAAAATATTTATTTTTTCTTAAAAAGTTCTAAGTAAATAACGTCGAATAGGATTGTAAATAAAACAAAAACAAGAATAAAAAAACTTGGATTCCTGACACTATACAAATAAGACCCGAAAATTCTCTTTTACCTATTCCATTTGGGTGTGTATGAAAATATTAAAGAGTTTTGCTTGAGGACAAGCAAGGATTCAAATGTGGGGGTATTTGATATGCGCCAAATGTAACATATAAATTATATCAAATAAGGTATAAAATGTAACAACCCAAACTTTCGGGTCATTACTCATCGACGTCATTTCATTCGCTAACCGCTTGTACTCTCAAGATTTCGATTACCACTAATGGGTTTAAACGATATTTTTCAACACGCATTTTAAACGTATGATTGCAACGCTTATTCAAAACGCAGCAATCACATTTAATGCTCACTATTTAAACACATTTTATCGCATGTTACATCGATTGTTTAAACACTATCGCAACGCAAACTCAACGCAATCTCAACGCAAACTCGAAACGCATATTTACTTTATGCATTTATGTGATGTGTGTTAATTGTATGATTAATTGTTTATGTGACACCTGTGTCACTTCAACCATTATACGAATACCAAACCAATGAAATATTGTATTTCATACTTGGGAATTGTATAAATATGTGTATCATTTGCACATATCAATTCTTGTTCAATTTCGAGCTTTAAATCGCTTTCTGGAAGGTTATACGCAAACTGATGCGTAAATATAACCAGTTTAATGCAACAAACACTCAGGAATAGTGAAATAGGCTTAACATACCTTAAATACCCTTTACATAACTTAGAAATAAGTTTTGAAGGGTTTGGTATGGCAAAAACAAGTTTATTCACTCACAGGGACTAATTACGTCAACTTGCAAAAGTCTGCCGTTTCGTAAGTAAACGTACAGTCCGGAACATGATCATAAGCTAAAAATACCATAAATAACCTAAACATAGCTTAGAAATAAGCTTTGAGTGGTTCGGTGTGCGAAAATATGCTTATTTGATCTTACAGGGACTAAATGTGTAAAAAACGGCGTAAGTTTGCATCTTCGCGCATATCTTACGTTCTGACCACATCTGGACACCCAAAATTTTTGTACACACTAAAATATTTTTATTTTAGTGATCGGCATGCAAAAATACCATTCGTCGCTTAATTTGGATCGTTTTCGCGTCCGTTCGAGTTTCGTCGTAATTTAACGAACAACGTGACCGTACGGCCAAACGAACCGACATCCGAGAGTTTTCCGAGCATATTTTGAGTCCTCTATACTTTGACCACCTTATAGAGCCTTGAAAATGGTTTAACGGGGGTTAAAAGTGCCAAAACAGAGCTCAAACAAGTGCAGGGACTAAAGCTGTTAAAATGGAAACTTTGGTTGATCTGCAGGGACCAGGCGGGCCACGTAGCCCTGTCCTCTGCGTTTACGCGCCCCGTGTTAAAACCCCTAACAACAGAAAATCAGTTTGCAGCCACTGTTTGATAGATTAGGGGCTGTTAGTGTAAATTCTTTGTGTGTTAACCAAGTTAACACCTCTCCAAGGCTTCTAATCTGCATCAAACACATGTATGGCTAGGATTTTATGCTTGGAAATTACACAAACACTTGGAGTGATCTTGTGAACTCATGACAAGTATAAATAGCTTGGCCATTTCATTTGTTTCTTCACCCTTGATCTGAATTACACTCTAAGTTGGAGCCTTTGCTTCATACCTGAGTGTGATAGATCAAGTTCTCCCTAGCAAGGACCCTTTGTAAGCTTCCTTCGTTCTTTTATCGCTTTCCTAGCGTGAAAGTCAAACAGTGTTTGACTTTTAGCTTTGACTAGTCTTTGGTCAACACGAAGTTCGTTTGAACTTCACAACGTGAGCGTAATCACGACGGTTATAGTCCCTAGTGACTATACCTACTGATTACCACGTTGACTAGGCGTAGTGACGAGTCGTAGTTTCGGTCAAAATGCGCATTTATGCGTATTTTGCAACCAAACTACTCTTAGGTATCAAAACACTTTGTATTGATATCAAAACCTGTTTTCTAACTTAGTTAAACATGTTCCAACATGTTTAGCTCATCACTTTTAGTTCAGTGCTTGTTTAGAGTCGTAAGTCAAGCGGTCTAAACCATCGCTTAGACTTTCGAACTCGACCCGTTTGGTCGATCATTAGGATCCGACCAAGCATGTTTAGTGACCATAGTTGCATAGGGAATAACCTTCCGAGGTTATACCTTATGGTCACCTAGTTTAAGTAGTTGTATGATAGGTAGTTTATATGCCTTAGGAAAATGACCAAAATGCCCTTTTCATGCATAATTGGATTTTAAGCATATGTAACTTAAACTTTTGTCACTTACCTGATTATGCAACATAATTAAACATGTTTAGGCATATAATACTTGTCATAGGACTAGTTAGACGCCTCGAAATGCGCGTTTGCGCGAACGACGCGTTAAAGTAGCGTAAGCTACCATAATGGGTCATAACGGGTCGTAAGCACTTAGGATAGGTTCCGTTTTAGAATGTAGACTTTGTTAAACCATATCACATGAGTTCTAATACTCATTTGGTATACGAAACCTCATTCTATCCGATCTTCCGGTTTAGGTCCGGTTTAATTACATAGTTACCGATATTAGGTGCCTTTTAATTCCGTGATCCCTCTAGCTTTGCTTGGTTGTTGTTCAAGACTTCTAAGAATCCTCAAGTGAGTACATAGTCCCCTCTTTTACTGTCTTCAATGTTTTGGGGTGAAGCATGTGTACCTATTTGTTATGTTCATGATTTCAAAGTGTAATTGATTATACATATTAGTACTTATCTTTTGACAAGCTGAATGATTATTTATGGTTTAAACACTGATTTTTCAAAGATTATAAAATTAATTGTTGAATTGTCCTTATTTTATGTTCACCAGACCGATTGGTAGAATGATATAGCGCTATAGGACTAGACACCCCATTCCTGTTGTTTATGGAATGTCAGAAACCGATATTTTATCCAAATAGGGATTGCCTTCGTGGTATCTCTATAGTCTCCTAGGTGTATTTTGATGCACTAAGGTTTGGTTGAATTCTTAAATGACATTTTTATTGTATATTTTCTTATACTCCCAAAAGTATAGTTTGATATACTCTCATATGTGATATTGTACAAAACAACATATATTTTGTTAAATACTAAAACATCGTTTGAAATGTTAGTTATTAAACCAAAGCATAGTTTAATATGTTATTATTAAAACCAATGTATACTTTTGATATACTACCGAAAACGATTATTTTGACGACTAAAGTATATTTAATATACTATTTGTTTTAACGATTTTGGAACTAAAATATATTTTAATATATTACTTATTCGACTTTCTTAAAACCAAAGTATATTTTTATATATACTACAAACCTTTTTTATCAAAACATTGGTTTACAACTCATTTTACTTACATATTTATTTATGCATCATTCTTTTCTATTATCAAATTTTTGTAAAATTCCGCATGATTTATAAAGAAAACATTTTTAAAAGTTCATGACTATTTTGTTAAAACATTCTTTTAAACTTACAAAGTCATGAATCATGCATTAATAAAATCTATGTATCTCACAGGCATTTTTATGCTGACGTACCTATTTTTACACATGTTTCAGGTGCTGCTTTGTGATGATTGTTGACACATGCTATACATAGGATGGACTCGTGCCTTAGCGACTTTAAAACTTAAAAGACAATAATTGTAATTATTTGATTTGTAATAAAACAATGAGTTCATTAATTCAATAAAACGAAATTACTTAATCCATGGTTGTGAAACACTGATTCTGTTACAACACTCCCCGACGTTTCCGCCACGTTTTCTTGTTTAACGTGGTTGGGGTGTGACAGAAAAGTTGGTATCAGAGCCAATGATTATAGGGAAATTAGGTTATTAGTAATGCTTTGACCTAGACTATAACCTTCCTAGGACCCTAACACAAGTTATCTTGTGTTTAGTTTTAAAACAATACCGTCACTTATCCTTAGGTGACAACCACAATAAGAATACAAATTTCGAATCCGGTTTGAAAACCAATCATCTGTTCTAGGATGATTGATTACTAGGTTTTGAACCTTCAAAGTTTTCGAAATCTCGTCAAAGTTTGGGTCTAAATAATGTGAACACGTGCAAACTGGAAGGGTGAATGCCTGTACCCTGAGTTTTCTGTCTAAGGCTAGAGTGTTCGTACAAATCCGCAGTATCGGACCAGTCACTCTTACCTTGGAACTCTTGGGGTGAGTGTTCACTTATATGCGAGCATGTCTTCGGTGATACATTATATTGATTCATTTACTTTGATTAGTCACTGCGTGTCGTTTGTTTGTTCGAGGTAACGAATGAATGATCGCCTTCCTTGTGTTTTGTCGATGTTTTCAATACCTCTTTTGTTTTTCCAATCATCGACCTCACTCGTTTCTCATGTTCCCTTGTTCCTTTTAGACAATGCCTCCTCGACGAGATGCACAACCCGTAACTAATGAAGAAGTCGCAGCCCTTGTCGCTCAGCAAATGGCCGCAGTGCTTCCGGGCCTAGTAGCCCAGATCCATCAGTTATATAACAACAATAACAACAACAACGACAACACCCAGTGTAATTTCAAGACCTTCAACTCTGCTAAACCTTTGAAGTTTTCTGGGTTTCAAGGAGCAACCGCGCTCCTGCAATGGTTCGAAAGTTTGGAGAGCACATTCAGGCATGTGCAATGTCCGAATGAGCGTAAGGTTGAATTTGCTTCCAGTGTGTTCGAGAACCGTGCTCTTACCTGGTGGAACGGTGTGATGCGCAATAGGGGTGCTGATGTGGCTCTAGCTCAAACATGGGAAGAGCTTCGTGCTCTGATGATGAAGGAGTTCTGTCCTCGTCATGAGCTCAGAGCATTGGAAAGGGAATTCGAAGATTTAAAGCAAGATAGTGGTGAACATCGAGCCTATACTGACCGTTATGAGGAATTGAGCCTGTTATGTCCTGCCATGGTCACGCCTGTGGATAAGGCGATTGAGAAGTACAATGATGGTCTTCCTGATTTAGTTCAGGAGATCGTTACTGGCAGCAACCCTACTACTGTCAGACATGCCATTGAATTATCTGCCAACCTGACTGAATCCCATATCAGGAAGCGTAAGCTTTTTTGAAAGACAAGATAGCACAAGTTGAACCAAAGGAAAAACAGGCTGAAGTATCCAATAAGAAGAACTGTAAGGCTTCTCAAAACTGCGCCATAACTACTCAGAATAATCAGGTTGCACCAAACCAGCCAGCACAACCTCGTAAAAGGAAAAATTATGTTGGTACCGCACCCTTGTGCAACAAATTCAACCGTCATCATCTGGAGCAAGAGCAGTATCACAAATGTACCCACTGTGGACGGTTGGGACATTTGATCAATACATGCCGTTATGCCAACCAAAACCAAGCTGCTGCAAATCCTGCTGCTGTTCAAGCACGGTTCCCACCTGGGTCATGTTATAACTGTGGTGACCTTACTCACTACATAAACAATTTCCCAAGACTTGTTAACGCAAATCCAGCACGTGGACGAGTGTTTAACATAAATGAGGCAAACGCAAACAATGATGCAGCAGTGAACAATTAGTCTTTTAAAATTCCTTGGTTGTTATCTTTCGATGTTTGAATCGACTCAGTTGTTATATAAATAAAATTTGTTGTTTCAAATTTTTATTTTGTGAAACTGATACGATTGTGTGAATGTTTGATACAACCCTTCGATGCCGACACCAAGGAATTGTGTTCCTTATAAGATAAACTACTCTTATAGTTCTGTCATTTTTATAATCACTTGTGATCTCCCCGAAAATCTTAAATACTCGTTTCTTTTTAAGAAACAAAGCCAAATCCCTATTAAGATCTTTCTATCTTTATAGTTAGATTCTTATGTTTAAAGTGCCAAATAAAATCCATGGATTGGATTCCTGGTGTGCTTTAAATGTCCGTGTCCAAAGATAACAAATTAAAGATCAAGTTAAATAATTATGTGATTATGCGTTTATGTGATTTCTTTATGACTTGTGTTTTTGGTGTGATCCGAATATTCATTATCCAAATCCTCATAGATTCTTCCATATCTCATATGAGGGATTCATAGTAGGATATCCAAAGGTACTATCTTAAATCCTAAATGGGCTTCTACGTTATAGTTAAGTCCCTTGGATTATGAAGTACTATTCTATAATTGGACCCCTTGAGTGGTCCAGTTAAACAGATTGATTCAAAAATCTGGTTAGGAATATCATGTGATGATATAATTGAAAAGATCCCTTAAGTGGTCTATTTAAAGAGATCGTACGACGGTCTAGTTAAGAAGTTCATGTGTTGATCTAGTTAAAAAGATCGTTCGTTGATCTAGTTAAAAAGATCCCTTGGTGGTCTAGTCAAGTCGCTTCATGTTTATTCAATTGATTTTTCCCCTACGCATTATGAAATGAACTGTGCGGACTGTTCAAGGAATTACGTAATTAAGGATGCATACATAATTATGGAATTCAGTGCACAGAAACCACAGCAAGTTTTGTCTTGTGTTAAGACCTATAGTGATGAGAATAACGAAACGGGAACAATGTAAAAAGGGGCTTGGTGGATACGCCACTGGTACTTCCTATATATAAGTGTTCCTTATTACATTACGAACGTAGCGTTATTTAAGTTACTAGAAGTCCCACCTTGACCAATGTTATCTTATCTTACACTCTCCGACTCTGATTCCTTGTACACAAGTCTCCTCTAAAATTAAATATCGGGATGAATACCAAACCAACAAAATATTGTATTTCATAATTGGGAATTGTATAAATATGTGTATCATTTGCACATATCAATTCTTGTTCAATTTCGAGCTTTAAATCGCTTTCTGGAAGGTTATACGCAAACTGATGTGTAAATATAACCAGTTTAATGCAAAAAATACTCCGGAATAGTGAAATAGGCTTAACATACCTTAAATAACCTTTACATAACTTAGAAATAAGTTTTGAGGGTTTGGTATGGCAAAAACGAGTTTATTCGCTCACAGGGACTAATTGCGTCAACTTGCAAAAGTCTGTCATTTCGTAAGGCAACGCACAGTCCGGAACATGATAATAAGCTAAACATACCATAAATAACCTAAACATAGCTTAGAAATAAGCTTTGAGTGGTTCGGTGTGCGAAAATATGCTTATTTGAGCTTACAGGGACTAAAAGTGTCAAAAACGGCGTAAGTTTGCATCTTCACGCATATCTTACGTTCTGACCACATCTGGACACCCAAAATTTTGTACACACTAAAATATTTTATTTTAGTGATCGGCATGCAAAAATACCATTCGTCGCTTAATTTGGATCTTTTTGGCGTCCGTTCGAGTTTCGTCGTAATTTGACGAACAACGTGACCGTACGGCCAAACGAACCAACATCCGAGAGTTTTCCGAGCATATTTTGAGTCCTCTATACTTTGACCACCTTATAGAGCCTTGAAAATGGTTTAACAGGGGTTAATAGTGCCAAAACAGAGCTCAAACAAGTGCAGGGACTAAAGCTGTTAAAATGGAAACTTTGGCTGATCTGCAGGGACCAGGCGGGCCGTGTAGCCCTGTCCTCTGCCTTTACACGCCCCGCGTGAAAACCCCCAGCAACAGAAAATCAGTTTTCAGCCACTGTTTGATAGATTAGGGCTGTTAGTGTAAATTCTTTGTGTGTTAACCAAGTTAACACCTCTCCAAGGCTTCTAATCTGCATCAAACACATGTATGGCTAGGATTTTATGCTTGGAAGTTACACAAACACTTGGAGTGATATTGTGAACTCATTACAAGTATAAATAGCTTGGCCATTTCATTTGTTTCTTCACCCTTGATCTGAATTACACTCTAAGTTGGAGCCTTTGCTTCATACCTGAGTGTGATAGATCAAGTTCTCCCTAGCAAGGACCCTTTGTAAGCTTCCTTCGTTCTTTTATCGCTTTCCTAGCGTAAATTCAAACAGTGTTTGACTTTCAGCTTTGACCAGTCTTTGGTCAACATGAAGTTCGTTTGAACTTCGCAACGCGAGCGTAATCACGATGGTTAAAGTCCCTAGTAACTATACCTACTGATTACCACGTTGACTAGGCGTAGTGACGAGTCTTAGTTTCGGTCAAAATGCGCATTTATGCGTATTTTGCAACCAAACTACTCTTAGGTATCAAAACACTTTGTTTTGATATCAAAACATGTTTTCTAACTTAGTTAAACATGTTCCAAAAAATGTTTAGCTCGTCACTTTTAGTTCAGTGCTTGTTTAGCGTCGTAAGTCAAGCGGTCTAAACCATCGCTTAGACTTTCGAACTTGACCCGTTTGGTCGATCATTAGGATCCGACCAAGGATGTTTAGTGACCATAGTTGCATAGGGAATAACCTTCCGAGGTTATACCTTATGGTCACCTAGTTTAAGTAGTTGTATGATAGGTAGTTTATATGCCTTAGGAAAATGACCAAAATGCCCTTTTCATGCATAATTGGATTTTAAGCATATGTAACTTAAACTTTTGTCACTTAACTGATTATGCAACATAATTAAACATGTTTTGGCATATAATACTTGTCAGAGGACTAGTTAGACGTCTCGAAACGCGCGTTTGCGCGAACGACGCGTTAAAGTAGCGTAAGCTACCTTAATGGGTCGTAACGGGTCGTAAGCACTTAGGATAGGTTCCGTTTTAAAATGTAAACTTTGTTAAACCATATCACATGAGTTCCAATACTCATTTGGTTTACGAAACCTCATTCTATCCGATCTTCCGATTTAGGTCCGGTTTAATTACATAGTTACCGATATTAGGTGTCGTTTGATTCCGTGATCCCTCTAGCTTTGCTTGGTTGTTGTTCAAGACTTCTAAGCATCCTCAAGTGAGTACATAGTCCCCTCTTTTACTGTCTTCAATGTTTTGGGGTGAAGCATGTGTACCTATTTGTTATGTTCATGATTTCAAAGTATAATTGATTATACATATTATTACTTGTCTTTTGACAAGCTGAATGATTATTTATGGTTTAAACACTGATTTTTCAAAGATTATAAAATTAATTGTTGAATTGTACTTATTTTATGTTCACCAGACCGATTGGTAGTATGATATAGCGCTATAGGACTAGACACCCCATTCCTGTTGTTTATGGAATGTCCGAAACCGATATTTTATCCAAATAGGGATTGCCTTCGTGGTATCTCTATCGTCTCCTAGGTGTATTTTGATGCACTAAGGTTTGGTTGAATTCTTAAATGACATTTTTATTGTATATTTTCTTATACTCCCAAAAGTATAGTTTGATATACTCTCATATGTGATATTGTACAAAACAACATATATTTTGTTAAATACTAAAACATAGTTTGAAATGTTAGTTATTAAACCAAAGCATAGTTTAATATGTTATTTTTAAAACCAAAGTATACTTTTGATATACTATCGAAAACAATTATTTTGACGACTAAAGTATATTTAATATACTATTTGTTTTAACGATTTTGGAACTGAAATATATTTTAATATATTACTTATTCGACTTTCTTAAAACCAAAGTATATTTTTATATATACTACAAACCTTTTTATCAAAACATTGTTTTACAAACTCATTTTTCTTACATATTTATTTATGCATCATTCTTTTATATATTACCAAATTTCTTGTAAAATTCCGCATGATTTATAAAGAAAACATTTTTAAAAGTTCATGACTATTTTGTTAAAACATTCTTTTAAACTTACAAAGTCATGAATCATGCATTAATAAAACTATGTATCTCACAGGCATTTTTATGCTGACGTACCTATTTTTACACATGTTTCAGGTGCTACTTTGTGATGATTGTTGATACACGCTATACATAGGATGGACTCGTGCCTTAGCGACTTTAAAACTTGAAAGACAATAATTGTAATTATTTGATTTGTAATAAAACAATGAGTTCATTAATTCAATAAAACGAAATTACTTAATCCATGGTTGTGAAACAATGATTTTGTTACAACACTCCCCGACGTTTCCGCCACGTTTTGTTGTTTAACGTGGTCGGGGTGTGACAGTTTAATGTTATGTGGTTAACTCAATGCAACGCTTATAAGCTCAACGCTCACACGCAACTCGCTTAAACGCAACGCAACGCTTAACACACGAAACGAAAGTTGGAAAACTAACAAATACAACTCGGCTGATCGAATGGACGACCAATCGAATGGACTTCCGTCCAGATGACCATCCGCTGGGATGGCCATCCGACCGAGTGGCCATTCGACCGAGCACGCCATCTGACCGAACGCCACTTCGCGCACCGACTTAAGCCATCTCTCTCACTCTATAAATACCGCCGTATGCCTCCCTTTCACTGATTTGACACCTTCATCCGACCACATGCACACAAGTTCCTCTAAGTCACTTTTACTCACGATTCAAGGCTATTTCGTAAGTATTTCTCCTTAAATCTTGTACAATCTTCATCTCTAATCACTTCTACATCATCTTCTCCATCAAAATCACACACAAAACTCACTTTTTCTATGAAATCACTGATTGGACCTCTTGAAGGTGGTTTCCACCATTTTGCTCTGGCAAACGGTTAAGGATCATCTTATTTATCAAGATTGGTTTAGATCTAAAGGATTTCCACAGTTTTCAACTCAAACTCAACAAGATCTCAACACTTTTCGACTGTTTTCAACTTTTCTTCAACTTTCACACGAAAACCGATGGGATATGTGTTCATTCAGACTCTCTACTCAATCCTTAGTTGAGAGCCGTCTTGAAAACGGGTTTCCACCGGAGAGATGACTGATTAACGGGCTAAACATGAAATTCCATCAAGAACAGTGAGTCTGATCGAATGGGCTAAGACCATTCAATCGAAGGAGCTGGACTTGGTGTGTTTTCGTTGTTTGACACGTCTTCACGCCGTCTCCGTTAAACTCAAAAACTTTTACTTAGAAATTTTTACAAAATATTCAAATAACAGATCGCCTACTCGAGTGGCCATCCGATTGGATAACCATCCGATCGAATGACCATCCGACCAAGTGACTTGTCCCTTTTAACTTCCAATGTTTAAAACGTTCTGATTAAACTTCGAACTTTAAACAATTTTACAAACAAACACACCTCATTCGAATGGCCATCCATTCGAATGGCCATCCGCTCGAATGGTCATCCGCTCGGATGACCATCCATCCGGATGACCATCCGATCGAATGGGAACTCATCCGTTCGGATCACCATCCGAACACTCAATTATTCGACATTCTGTTTACACACTGTTCAACGCTTACACAACTGTTCTATGCTCAGGCTAACTCCAACACGCTCCCTTCAATCCAATCAAGTTGTGTTTACTCGTTAAACACCTACTGAGTATACTCTCACCCATTTTCTTTTAACGCACTTTTTGGCGTTACATACGTTCCATATCAAAACATAACAACACACAACGCAAACACTTTATAATGCTAACGGCCCCCGCATGTTATACGTGATCTATGAATGCTTCTTACTATGCTATTACAATGTTACACTATACCGCCTCTAGCAACGATAGTACTATAGTTTGGACTCAGCACCTGTCGTGGACAGGGGTTGCTAGGGATCACATCACTTTACTTCACGTGTCCGCTGTCGCACATACTCTACAACGCAGTCTCGTGGTTAAGTTGTAATCATTGTGTGATAGTTACTTGCTTTCTCCTGTTACGTGATAGATGCTGGTTATGCGTCAAACGCTTTCTCTACTATATGCTATGCAAACTTGTGTACTCACCTTAACATTTTATGTATTGACCTTATTTTAACGTATGTGACAGGTTGATAGGATTCTATGCTGAGATGAAACTGTGACAACTGTCAAAAATCCAGGCATCCGTACTATTAATTAATCATGATTAGTGCTTAATGACTGTGCTAAATTTGAAATTAACTGCTTTCTGATTACTGTCTTATACATACATTTGCATTATACATTGTTTAATGTCATACCCATATTGCATGAAAGCTGTATTGCCTTTAATGATGTATTAAGTACAGTTAGCACAGTTATCTGATAAATCAGGAAAATGCTGATAGAACTCAGCACATAGACAGACAGTGTATTGAGACACAGAATGAGCCTGAAACTAAGTATGCCACTAGTATAGTGTGTAGGAAAGTAAGGATCACAAAACTGCCTTTCTAGTGATAGTTTAAGTGCCGGAAAATGCCTAAAACTCACCCAAAGTGCTGAATTCAGCAAAATTCAGCAAAAATCAGCATTTTAACACACTAACATTATGCAGAAATATGATTAAATGGTCCTGAATGCTTTCCTAAGTGTCAGGAATCAAAAGTGTCACAAAAAGATACATAAAGCACACTAAACTGTATAGTTTAGCACTTTAACGAACCAGTAACCAACCGAACAACCGAACACTACCCGAAACACCAAATTTACACTAGAAGCACTGTTTTAACATTTCCAAGCTAGTTATGATTTCCGAACATCATAACACCTCCTAAAAACATCTAATAACTAGAACATGTAACTAATACTTGAATTTAAACTAGATTGTAACTAAACTAGTTAACACCTAATCTACTACCCCCCCCCCCCCCACCTAGTTCACGGCCAACATGGCCCCCACTTGATGGATTTTATTTCAATATTTAATTGGATATGCTATTACTTTATTAAACATGTTATACAAAGGTTAAACTATGGACATGGTTATAAGAAGAACATGAAAGATCACCATCTCATTTCACAAACACTAAAACACACACAAACTCTCCTCCTCCCATCTCCTTGTTCTCGGCCGTGAGCCACAACCACCATCATCGTTATCTTCACTTCAATCTCTTCCATTCCCAAGTGATACAAAGGTGCTAGAAGCAAGACTAAGGAGCTTGGTGGCCTTGAAGCTTGAAGGACCTCTCTTGTTTGCTTTTATCCATCTCATTTCTACACTTGAATCATCCCTAGCCTTGAGCTAGTGGTAAGAACCTTGTACACTCCATTTTACTTCCATTGTTAGTGGTTAAAGAAGGATCATAATCAAAAACTTGAAGAACACTAAAGAACATAAGAAGTAAACATGAACATAAGCTTGTTTAATGAAGTAATCTTGATGAATATGAGTTGTTATGCTTGTTGATCATTGATTGTTTGTAGAGATGATGTTGATCATCATAAGATCTTGCTAGATCATGGTTAAAAACATAATCTAGCAAGATGAAAAAGTGGAAATGTTGTAGGATGATAGATCATCCACACATGAATCATGAACTTGAAAGAATACTTTGATTTCTTGAAAAATAATGACCAAAGTAACTTATTAATCATATAGATCTAAAGATTTATGAATGGTTTTTCAAAGGAACCAATTTAAAAATATTAGTTTTATTAAATCTTGGTTCTTACATAAACAAACCCTATTTTTGGTGGTTAAACAAGTGTAGAAACACTTGTGTAACAAGAAGATTTCATAAGGAAACATTTTTTAGAAAATGTGACAAGAAGTTGTAAACATCTAATTTATTTAAAAATGAAGTTTTTAAAGAACTAATCACATTTTAAAGGATAACAAGGCTTACTAATAACACTAGTAAGTTCCTACAAATTTTACAAATATTCAAGTTCATGAGATGGTAGATTATTACTTGTTTTTGGCAAATCGGTAAATAAAGGTTGTTTGTTGATGATTATGAATTGATTGTGTTGATTTTTACAAAAGAAAATGATATGCTTGAAAGCATGGAAACCTCCATTTTTGGGGGAAACTATAGCAAAATTTTCTAAAAATATAAACACTTAGAAAAATATTTTTAAACAAATACATACAAGTGTATTTTAAACCATGAGTTTCCTACAAAAACTTTGCCATAATTTTTTGTTACAAAAATATAAATATTGGAGGTTGATTTTCATAAATAAAAATGACTAAATATGTATTTAGGAAATATATATTTAGAAGACACCATGTGTGTGATTATTTGTATACTTTGTGTATTAGTTATATTATTTTAGGACTTGATATAATATAACTCACAAAAATACCAAAAATTACCATCCAAAATAATACCAAAATTCCAAAGAATAAATATACACATTTACACAAAAATATTGAAGAAACCGAACTAAGGAATAAGACTTACAAAAATATTCTGGAATTTATTCACAAAGTATATTTTGGTAAATGATATTTTGGATACCAAGGAAACAAAATATGATTTTACAATTACTACAAAAACATATCATATTTTTTTAAGGAAAAATATATTATTTTTGACAAGTATAAAATATATATTTTTCTTCAAATTTTAGAAGATATATTATTTCTTACACAAACATGAAATACAATACTTTGGGAGAAAAATATATTTTCTCAAATGAATATGAAACATATCATTTTTGGAAGAAAAATGAGTTTATATATATTTTCTATGTTGGACATGAAAATATATAATTTTTGAAACTTATGAAGGAAACACATGTATAAATACCCGAATAGTATCAAGTCAGAAATATATTATTCCAAAATTTATAAATATAAATTAAGTTGAAATATTAATTATTCTAACAAATAATTATATAACTTGGAATAATATCGAAGACACAAAAGAAATGTAACACAAAGACAATAATACTAAGTCAAGGCACGACCCGTTCGTCTAATAGAATAGTACGTTGTAGGTAGTCGTGGTCGCCGAAGGAGTTTGAGTTACGATTGTTGAAGACGCAAGACTGTGAGTTCATGTTCCCCCCTTTTTCTTTAAATTGTTTTGGTTTTATAACTTCGGGGGTGAAGTACATGTTACTAAATGTTTACAAACAATTACAAATGGTATGGTTAGCTTTGGAAAGTACAGTAGATCATGTGAATGGGTAGGCGCACTCTTAAGACCATTAATTCTCGTGTTAGGACCGAGGGGCATGAGTGATAGATCTATTTGGGTGTAGCGAGCCCACACCCGTGTGGACCAGGGTGGCCCATGAGGTGACTATGTCTTACAGCCGGATGCCCGGTGCAAAATCTGCTAGGTTTGAGCCTTCCTACGCCATTGCACGCATGTTAATGGCCTTGCAAACCATTAATCGATCTGTTTCCTTGTTTCGCTTTCATACCGGGATTTTACAAAACTTACATACATACAATGTTATCAAAGGTTTTATCCATACACACAAACAAACTCATGAACTCGCTCAACTTTTGTTGATGTTTTCAAAATACATGTATTTCAGGGAATTAAAAGTGGATCTGGCGGGCGTTGGATGTTTCAAGTTGGTTTAAGAATAAAAGATGTCATCCATGATCTTAGTTTTTGGTCAGTGTGTCTTACTCCTGGACGAGACACGTCTCCCAAATCCTGGTGTTATTTAATGTCTTTTGACGAGTCTTTGTGAACTCTTAAACAAGTTGCATGGTTTGTACTCGTATTTGAATTTCTATATTTTAAGACAATGTTGTCATGTTTTTAACTTAATTAATAGATGGCCATCTATGGTTTTTAACATAATGTTGTTGTTATGATTGAATGCAATGGTATTAAGAAAGTCACACCATAATCACGCTTCCGCAAAAGTCAGGGTGTGACAGCTTGGTATCAGAGCTTCGATTGTAGCGAACTAGGATTCCTTCCACAGACACTTTGATGGTTCAGTCTGAGAGACTGGGAGGTCTAGTCTGGGAGGCTAGTTAGTTCAGTCTGGGAGACTGTGTGGGTTAGTCTGAGAGACTAGGTAGTTTAGTCTGAGAGACTAGGTGGCTTAGTCTGGGGGACTAAGAAGGATACGTGATTACATTGTTATTGATTGCATGTTTAATGTTAGATGTTGATATATGTGCATATGTTGTGATTGTTTTGTTAAAGACACTATGTCATCTTCCGAGAGTGGTTTGTACGATACCGATGATCCCATGGCTGTAGTCTCAGATGATGAGATTGCCCATGAGCCAGAGATCTTTACTTCCGACACCTAGAGTGACCAGGAGATGATGTCCGATGATGACGACGACTTTCAGCCCTTTGCGCTGCCCGATTTCGGAGATGATTTATCGATTGCTGATGGTATCCCAGACGAGGATCCTTTTGTTATTCCTATTCCTGTTCACGATCACCTTATCATCGGTCAGCCCGATGGTGAGCATGTCGTAACACCGATCCTCGCTCCCGTTCCTCTCATGGTCATTCCCCCTGAGGATTGGCCTTTTGACGATCTTTTTGACGATGATTTTGATCTTTTTGTTGATGGTCCTCCCGATGATGCTCAGGGTGATGGAGAGCTCGATGAGGACGTTGTTGCTATTCCACTTATGGGGATTCCCGTTATCGAGATTTCTTCTGATTCTAGTTTACATTCTGTCCCCGATTCTTTTGAGTCTGTTTCATCATCCGCCTTACAGGCAGTTGGTATTCGACGATACGCTACTGATTCTGATGATGATACAGCTATGTCAGCTGCACCGTTACCCCCACATGATATTGAGCCTGGACTTGAGCCTGATTTTGTTCCCGATGATCAGCCTGTTGATGCACCCGCTGATCCTGAGCCGATGCCAGCACGTGAGCCTTTACCTGACCATGATCATGTTTCACTTGGCATACCTGACATTGCACCACTTATACCAGATTCAGTTCTTGCACCCGTTGACCCTCCTGTTATTGAGTCAGTTACTTCCCAACATGCACCTGCACCTATTGATGTTGCCCCTTTTCACCCGATCGAGTCCAATATTCACCGCACTGACTTACCTGTCACCTTCTTGAAGGACATCCCTCCACCCCGTCCAGGGGAAGGCCCTTCTGGCCAGCAGCCTGACCGTGATCCTCATGTTTCAGCTGCACTTCCTCACATGCCTCAGTATACACCTACTGCTCATTTTACTTCTTCACCACTAGATGAGCCACTTAGATGGTTCCCACCTTACACCATGCCGATTTCTGATCCCTACCATCCCCCGCATTTTACTGGTTATACCCGGGATGAGTTACTTCTATCATTGCAGCTCCAGTATGAGATCATGAGTCACAGGATTCTAGAGCTTGAGATGACACCGCGACCTTTACCATGTCCGTGTCAGCCATCTTTTATTCCCCCTCGTTGATCACCGTCCCCGTTTTCGCATCCTCCTGCACCACTTACTCCATTTCCCGAGTTTGATACTCGCTTCTCACTGTTGAGCAGCAGATCAGTTATCTGTTGCATCATGTTTATGAGCTTGAGGAGGAGCTAGCGCATGTGCGCAGCTTACTTTTTGTTCCTCCACCTCCTCCTCCACCACCATCAGCATAGACGGTTTTTGGTTTTATGTAGGTAGCTTACTTTTGATGAGAGCACCGCTATTGAGCCCAGCTAGTAAAGCCTATTGGAGACCACCTTTTGACTGTATGGCTTTTGGTAGATTGATAGACATTTTGGACAAGGGTAGTGTGACCCAGTGTTCCCTTTTGATATGATATTTATGTAAAACATGTAACTGTATTTGTGGTCGATGATTAATGAAAGCTCAATCGTAATATTCTCATTAAATACATTGTTAACTTATTTGTTTATGCTATGATTGCCTGCTTACTTGTTATAGAAAATGCTATTATATACGTAATACTTACTATATACATAAGACCTGACCTATACAATCTTCTCTTAGAAGATGCCTCCTCGAAGGAACAATCAGTTGCCCACAACAGAGGCAGAACTGCAAGAAGGGATTTCACAAGCAATCGCACAACATGAGGCATTACGCTCTTAACACAGCGGAGGTACCTCAGGAAATAACCCACCTCACGGAAATGTTTAAGTCACTTAAGACACATTACGATACATTTGGACATTCCATGTGCGTTTGCTAATGCTTTCTGTGAATGATGTTGCTTGTACAGGTTGTACTTACAAGCAGTTCCTTGATTGCAAGCCTCTGAATTTTGACGGCACTGGAGGTGCTTTAGCCTTCGTTAGATGGGCGGAGAAAACCGATTCTGTGCTGCGGATGAGCAAGTGTGCGCCAGAGCACCAGGTCACCTACATTTCTGGACTTTTCCTAGACTGAGCTCTATCCTGGTGGAACCTTCAGGTTCAGACTCTGGGAGAAGAGGCTGCATACGCTATGACTTGGGATGAGATGAAAGAGCTGATGTGCAAGAAGTACTGCTCGAGAGCTGAGATTCAGAAGCTGGAAACCGAGTTCTGGAATCTGAAGATGGATGGTCCGAAGATTACTGAGTATGTGCAGAGATTCCATGACCTGTCTCGTGTTGTCCCCAACATGGTAGAACCAGAGTTCAAGCGAATCGAACGTTTCATTTGGGGATTGGAACCCCAAATCATGAGCATGGTGACTACTTCAAAGCCTCCAACGATCACTGAGGCCATTGATTTGAGCGTAGCACTGACTGAAGAAGCGATTAGGCTGAATAAGTTTTCGATCTCTAATGGGAAGAAGAAGGAGACTCATGTCGAGTCATCAGGAGAGAACAAGAGGAAGTTCTCCAATTTCAAGAAGAGTACTCAGGGAAACAACAATGGTAACAAGAAGAGAGATGTGAACCCACCAGCCGAGGTTAAGACTGGTACTGCTACTTCTGGTGCTGAGAATAGAGGAAAAGGGTATATGGGCACCCTGCCCAAATGTGATGTGTGTTAGTTTAATCACACTGGTTGATGCAGAGTTGGAAAATATGAAACGTGCAGAAAAGTTGGCCATACCAAAGAGACATGCTGGTATGGAGCCGGTCATGGGAATAATGGTGGTCAGAGAAGTAGTGGTAATGGAAATGGCAGTGGAAACTGTGGAGGAAACGGTTATGGAAACCGCAACCAAGGAGGAAACAGCAGTAATGGAAACCGTGGTGGTGCTGGAAACCAAGCCGGTAATGGAAACCGCAACCAAAACAACAACCAGGGTGGTATTGGGAACAAGCAAAGATGCTTTGGTTGTGGAGATGTTGGGCATTTCAAGCGAGATTGCCCAAAGAACAATCAAGCCCAAGGAAGAGTCTTCAACATTGGAGCTAGGGAAGCTCGCCAGGATCCGAACGTAGTCACGGGTACGTTCCCTATCAACCAACACTTTGCATCTATACTATTTGATACTGGTGACGACTATAGCTTCGTATCCCTAGAATTTAAGAATATACTTGGGTTAGTAGCCAGTAAGCTAGATATTCCATACTCAATAGAACTAGCTAATGGAAGGCTAGTACAGGCCAAGGAAGTAATTAGAGGTTGTGTAATAGAGCTCGGAGAGCATGAGTTTACGCTTGATCTTCTGCCAATCGAGTTGGGAAGCTTTGACGTGGTAGTTGGAATGGATTGGTTGTCAAGAAACTGAGCTGAGATCGTATGCCATGAGAAGATCATTCGCATTCCGCTGACGAATGGAGAGACGATTGTAGTGCACGGAGAAAAGCACGATACTCCTATAAGGATTATCAGCTGTTTAAAGGCCCGAAAGTTTTTGCAGAAAGGATGTGTTGCCTTCTTGGCTCACATTGTTGACAAGGAAGCTGAAGAGCCGAAGCTGGAAAATATCCCGGTGGTGAGGGAATATCCGGAAGTCTTCCCCAAAGACTTGCCAGGATTGCCGCCTCAACGACAAGTCGAGTTCCATATTGACTTGGTTCCAGGCGCCGCGCCTGTAGCCAAGGCACCTTATCGACTTACGCCTTCTAAGATGCAAGAGTTGTCGATGCAACTCCAGAAGCTTTTGGACAAGGGATTTATTAGACCAAGCTTCTCGCCTTGGGGAGCTCCAGTACTTTTTGTCAAGAAGAAGGACGGTAGTTTTCGCATGTGCATTGACTACCGAGAACTGAACAAGTTGACCATCAAGAATCGGTACCCCTTGCCGAGGATTGATGATCTCTTCGATCAACTTCAAGGTTCAAGTTATTACTCCAAGATCGACCTTCGATCAGGTTTGTGACAACCCAGATTTCAAGTCACCTCATTTACGTATCTCCTGTGTGACAATTCTGTTTTGATAAATTTTCTTGTGTTATGTGATGTGTTACTGTTTGAAAGACTAGAGTTGTGTTGATTAATGAATTGTTATGTTTTTTGTGAATGAACAAATTTAAACTGTTTACAACTAAAACCATACATGACGAAACACTTGAGTGTTTCGCCATAAACTATCTCCACGAAACATAGGAGTTTCGCCACAACCCTATCTCGACGAAACCTAGGTGTTTCGCCATGTGGGCCTGTGGCCCAGATGAGGCCCAGATGCGAACCAGTTATAATGACCTCATAACATCAAGTAGGATCCCAAACGGCGAAACCCTAACACTCTTTTCCTCTCCCTTGCACTCGACGGCAATCACCATCCCTCTCGAAGCCCTTGCTAGTTTCATCTCATAACCGGTTAGTATACAAACATCTGATTAAGGCCTGCTTGTTTCATTGTTCGATTGTTTTGTGTGATGTTTGAGGGACATTGTGGATTTAGGGTCTTGAAGAGACTGTGCTCTCATAGTTTGTCAATTAGGGTTTTGATGTTCTATTGCAAATCAATTAGTCTAGAAACTGCAGGATGATAACTCAATGAACTGTATTCATTCATGTCCACTAATCAGAGTCCATGCTTCTGTTTGATGTTTGTATTATGTGTTATCAGTTGTTTATGAATGATAAGTGAATATGTGATTTGGATTTGTACATGACGATGATTTGGTATTATAGAGTTCACAATTAATTGAGGATTTGGAATGATTAAGCGATGATTGCAACCGATCGTTTTGACATGAACGGAACGACGGCAGTTAGGGTTTCTGTGTGAACATAGTTATCTGGCAACATGACGAAACTACCCTGCAGACGAAACACTGGATGTTTCGTCACTCGCATTATCGACGAAACACCTTAGAGTTTCGCCACCTATCATATCGACAAAACACCTTGGTGTTTCGTCATTGGAAGTTTCGCCGCCCAGGAGTAGTGCACAACAGACTGTAGTTTTGAGCATGTAACATAATGGATAACTATGTCACTGTCTGTTGATGATGCTAGTAAAGACAGAGAAACATGGAATTAACTTTGATGGATGGCACAAGTAACTGTTATGTGTTGTTATGATCATATATGTGAAGTATGGTTTTGCATAGGCTTGAATATTGTTGTGTGTTATTTAGTGATTATGATTCTAAATGCACACTATGACTATAAACTTATACGTGTACCATGCGAACATAAACTGATTTTGTATACATGAATACCATAGGCTTGATTGATAAACTGTGAACAAGTAACTAATCAAACCGAGCAAACCAAGGTGAGTTCACTGCTCTTTTTCCAAGCATGCGTCCCGGGGGGACATCTGGTAAACGTTTCGGGGAGGAATGTTGGGTTATTGGGATGTTTGTTAATACTCGCATATCTATCACCTAAGTCCCATCTACCGATTGTTGCCGGGGAGGCAACGGGGTATTAGTTAATAGCGCTATTTAGGTTTGGCAACCTCACACCGCACCGGGGAGGTCGGGAGTGAACTAATGATCCCAGTCTTGACCATTGCTTTGATAGAGGCAATGGGGTTTGGGCAAAACAACTTTAAGCCATCAGCGGTAAACGAGTTATTACAACATCAAATCAAATCATTGAATCATCTTATACTCATATCCGGTAACTAAAACGTGTTAATAAACTTTGAACTCACCAGCGTCGTCTGACACACTTGTCTGCATGCTTGCAGGTCGTTAAATTCTTGATTATGGACTTGCTATCTGGGAGCGCTGGAGTGGTCATGGATCGAGACTCTTGGATACTTGTTACATTGGTTCTTGAACACTTGTTTTGAAACAATTGATTAACTATTACTATATGCTTCCACTGAACGTTTCCTTTGGTTATTACTTATGACTTGGATTTATATTTTGAAATAAATCGAATGTTTTATTTAATTATTTATTATTGGTTCAATGTGATTGGTGGCTTGGATCCTGGTATGTCACACGTCCTGCGGTGTTTCCGCATGTGGTTTTTTGGGGGTGTGACAGTTTGGTATCAGAGCCACTGGTTATAGTGAACTAGGTTTTATAACGTTTTTTATAAAACCAGACTATAACCGAAAAACTTCAAAAATCGACCATGACACTTAGCTCCAGATTGCAAGGTCCGTCCTCTGTTTACTTTATGCATTACTTGTTTAGTAGTCACACACATGACTTGCATGAAACCACATATTTGATACCTCGATGTGATTACTTGTGCTGCATGTTTTAGTGGAGCTAGATAGTGTGGCACTACTCTTTGACTTTTGTGATTATCGATCTTGTAATGCTCTTCGTTTCATTATTTGAATGTGGGGGAAACTTTTAGCGCAAGTTAAGAGGCACTGAGATGAGCATGCAAATTGCCTTATTATTATGGGTGCACACATAATAATAACGCGAGGTGCATGTTATGCCCAAAAAATATTTTTTTTCTTAAAAAGTTCTAAGTAAATAATGTCGAATAGGATTGTAAATAAAACAAAAACAAGAATAAAAAAACTTGGATTCCTGACACTATACAAATAAGACCCGAAAATTCTCTTTTACCTATTCCATTTGGGTGTGTATGAAAATATTAAAGAGTTTTGCTTGAGGACAAGAAAGGATTCAAGTGTGGGGGTATTTGATATGCGCCAAATGTAACATATAAATTATATCAAATAAGGTATAAAATGTAACAACCCGAACTTTCGGGTCATTACTCATCGACGTCATTTCATTCGCTAACCGCTTGTACTCTCAAGATTTCGATTACCACTAATGGGTTTAAACGATATTTTTCAACAAGCATTTTAAACGTATGATTGCAACGCTTATTCAAAACGCAGCTATCACATTTAACGCTCACTATTTAAACACATTTTATCACATGTTACATCGCTTGTTTAAACACTATCACAACGCAAACTCAACGCAATCTCAACGCAAACTCGAAACGCAGATTTACTTTATGCATTTATGTGATGTGTGTTAATTGTATGATTAATTGTTTATGTGACACCTGTGTCACTTCAACCATCATATGAATACCAAACCAATGAAATATTGTATTTCATACTTGGGAATTGTATAAATATGTGTATCATTTACACATATCAATTCTTGTTCAATTTGGAGCTTTAAATCGCTTTCTGGAAGGTTATACGCAAACTGATGCGTAAATATAACCAGTTTAATGCAACAAACACTCCATAATAGTGAAATAGGCTTAACATACCTTAAATAACCTTTACATAACTTAGAAATAAGTTTTGAAGGGTTTGGTATGGCAAAAACAAGTTTATTCACTCACAGGGACTAATTACGTCAACTTGCAAAAGTCTATCGTTTCGTAAGGTAACGTACAGTCCGGAACATGATCATAAGCTAAAAAATACCATAAATAACCTCAACATAGCTTAGAAATAAGCTTTGAGTGGTTCGGTGTGCGAAAATATGCTTATTTGATCTTACAGGGACTAAAAGTGTCAAAAACGGCGTAAGTTTGCATCTTCGCACATATCTTACGTTCTGACCACATCTGGACACCCAAAATTTTTGTACACACTAAAATATTTTTATTTTAGTGATCGGCATGCAAAAATACCATTCGTCGCTTCGAGTTTCATCGTAATTTAACGAACAACGTGACCGTACGGCCAAACGAACCAACATCCGAGAGTTTTTCTAAGCATATTTTGAGTCCTCTATACTTTGACCACCTTATAGAGCCTTGAAAATGGTTTAACGGGGGTTAAAAGTGCCAAAAAAAGAGCTCAAACAAGTGCAGGGACTAAAGCTGTTAAAATGGAAACTTTGGCTGATCTGTAGGGACCAGACGGGTCGCGTAGCCCTGTCCTCTGCCTTTACGCGCCCCGCGTGAAAACCCCCAGCAACAGAAAATCAGTTTGCAGCCACTGTTTGATAGATTAGGGGCTGTTAGTGTAAATTCTTTGTGTGTTAACCAAGTTAACACCTCTCCAAGGCTTCTAATCTGCATCAAACACATGTATGGCTAGGATTTTATGCTTGGAAGTTACACAAACACTTTGAGTGATCTAGTGAACTCATGACAAGTATAAATAGCTTGGCCATTTCATTTGTTTCTTCACCCTTGATCTGAATTACACTCTAAGTTGGAGCCTTTGCTTCATACATGAGTGTGATAGATCAAGTTCTCCCTAGCAAGGACCCTTTGTAAGCTTCCTTCGTTCTTTTATCGCTTTCCTAGCATGAAAGTCAAACAGTGTTTGACTTTCAGCTTTGACCAGTCTTTGGTCAACACGAAGTTCATTTGAACTTCGCAACGTGAGCGTAATCACGATGATTATAGTCCCTAGTGACTATACCTACTGATTACCACGTTGACTAGGCGTAGTGACGGGTCGTAGTTTCGGTCAAAATGCTCATTTATGCGTATTTTGCAACCAAACTACTCTTAGGTATCAAAAAACTTTGTTTTGATATCAAAACCTGTTTTCTAACTTAGTTAAACATGTTCCAACATGTTTATCTCGTCGCTTTTAGTTCAGTGCTTGTTTAGAGTCGTAAGTCAAGCAGTCTAAACCATCGCTTAGACTTTCGAACTCGACCTGTTTGGTCGATCATTAGGATCTGATCAAGCATCTTTAGTGACCATAGTTGCATAGGGAATAACCTTCCGAGGTTATACCTTATGGTCACCTAGTTTAAGTAGTTGTATGAAAGGTAGTTTATATGCCTTAGGAAAATTACCAAAATGCCCTTTTCATGCATAATTGGATTTTAAGCATATGTAACTTAAACTTTTGTCACTTAACTGATTATGCAACATAATTAAACATGTTTAGGCATATAATACTTGTCATAGGACTAGTTAGACGCCTCAAAACGCGTTAAAGTAGCGTAAGCTACCTTAATGGGTCGTAACGGGTCGTAAGCACTTAGGATAGGTTCCGTTTTAGAATGTAGACTTCGTTAAACCATATCACATGAGTTCTAATACTCATTTGGTTTACGAAACCTCATTCTATCCGATCTTCTGATTTAGGTCCGGTTTAATTACATAGTTACCGATATTAGGTGCCGTTTGATTCCGTGATCCCTCTAGCTTTGCTTGGTTGTTGTTCAAGACTTATAAGAATCCTCAAGTGAGTACATAGTCCCCTCTTTTACTGTCTTCAATGTTTTGGGGTGAAGCATGTGTAGCTATTTGTTATGTTCATGATTTCAAAGTATAATTGATTATACATATTAGTACTTATCTTTTGACAAGCTGAATGATTATTTATGGTTTAAACACTGATTTTTCAAAGATTATAAAATTAATTGTTGAATTGTACTTATTTTATGTTCACCAGACCGATTGGTAGTATGATATAGCGCTATAGGACTAGACACCCCATTCCTGTTGTTTATGGAATGTCAGAAACCGATATTTTATCCAAATAGGGATTGCCTTCATGGTATCTCTATAGTCTCCTAGGTGTATTTTGATGCACTAAGGTTTGATTGAATTCTTAAATGACATTTTTATTGTATATTTTCTTATACTCCCAAAAGTATAGTTTGATATACTCTCATATGTGATATTGTACAAAACAACATATTTGTTAAATACTAAAACATAGTTTGAAATGTTAGTTATTAAACCAAAGCATAGTTTAATATGTTATTATTAAAACCAAAGTATACTTTTGATATACTACCGAAAATGATTATTTTGACGACTAAAGTATATTTAATATACTATTTGTTTTAACGATTTTGGAACTGAAATATATTTTAATATATTACTTATTCGACTTTCTTAAAACCAAAGTATATTTTTATATATACTACAAACCTTTTTATCAAAACATTGTTTTACAACTCATTTTACTTACATATTTATTTATACATCATTCTTTTATATCATCAAATTTCTTGTAAAATTCCGCATGATTTATAAAGAAAACATTTTTAAAAGTTCATGACTATTTTGTTAAAACATTCTTTTAAACTTACAAAGTCATGAATCATGAATTAATAAAATCTATGTATCTCATAGGCATTTTTATGCTGACGTGCCTATTTTTACACATGTTTCAGGTGCTGCTTTGTGATGATTGTTGATACATGCTATACATAGGATGGACTCGTGCCTTAGCGACTTTAAAACTTGAAAGACAATAATTGTAATTATTTGATTTGTAATAAAACAATGAGTTCATTAATTTAATAAAATGAAATTACTTAATCCATGGTTGTGAAACACTGATTCTGTTACAACACTCCCCGACGTTTCCGCCACGTTTTGTTGTTTAACGTGGTCGGGGTGTGACAGAAAAGTTGGTATCAGAGCCAATGGTTATAGGGAAATTAGGTTATTAGTAATGCTTTGACCTAGACTATAACCTTCCTAGGACCCTAACACAAGTTATCTTGTGTTTAGTTTTAAAACAATACCGTCACTTATCCTTAGGTGACAACCACTATAAGAATACAAATTTCGAATCCGGTTTGAAAACCAATCATCTGTTCTAGGATGATTGATTACTAGGTTTTGAACCTTCAAAGTTTTTGAAATCTCATCAAAGTTTGGGTCTAAATAATGTGAACACGTGCAAACTGGAAGGGTGAATGCCTGTACCCTGAGTTTTCTGTCTAAGGCTAGAGTGTTCGTACAAATCCGCAGTATCGGACCAGTCACTCTTACCTTGGAACTCTTGGGGTGAGTTTTCACTTATAGGCGAGCATGTCTTCGGTGATACATTATGTTGATTCATTTACTTTGATTAGTCACTGCGTGTCGTTTGTTTGTTCGAGGTAACGAACGAATGATCGCCTTCCTTGTGTTTTGTCGATGTTTTCAATACCTCTTTTGTTTTTCCAATCATCGACCTCACTCGTTTCTCATGTTCCCTTGTTCCTTTTAGACAATGCCTCCTCGACGAGATGCACAACCCGTAACTAATGAAGAAGTCGCAACCCTTGTCGCTCAGCAAATGGCTGCAGTGCTTCCGGGCGTAGTAGCCCAGATCCATCAGTTATATAACAACAATAACAACAACAACGACAACACCCAGTGTAATTTCAAGACCTTCAACTCTGCTAAACCTTTGAAGTTTTCTGGGTCTCAAGGAGCAACCGCGCTCATGCAATGGTTCGAAAGTTTGGAGAGCACATTCAGGCATGTGCAATGTCCGAATGAGCGTAAGGTTGAATTTGCATCCAGTGTGTTCGAGAAGCATGCTCTTACCTGGTGGAACGGTGTGATGCGCGATAGGGGTGCTGATGTGGCTCTAGCTCAAACATGGGAAGAGCTTCGTGCTCTGATGATGAAGGAGTTCTGTCCTCGTCATGAGCTCAGAGCATTGGAAAGGGAATTCGAAGATTTAAAGCAAGATAGTGGTGAACATCGAGCCTATACTGACCATTATGAGGAATTGAGCCTGTTATGTCCTGCCATGGTCACGCCTGTGGATAAGGCGATTGAGAAGTACATTGATGGTCTTCCTGATTTAGTTCAGGATATCGTTACTGGCAGCAACCCTACTACTGTCAGACAGGCCATTGAATTATCTGCCAACCTGACTGAATCCCATATCAGGAAGGGTAAGCTTTTTTTGAAAGGGCGACCCAAGACCATCTGACAAGATAGCACAAGTTGAACCAAAGGAAAAACAGCCTGAAGTATCCAATAAGAAGAAGTGTAAGGCTTCTCAAAACTGCGCCATAACTACTCAGAATAGTCAAGTTGCACCAAACCAGCCAGCACAACCTCGTAAAAGGAAAAATTATGTTGGTACCGCACCCTTGTGCAACAAATGCAACCGTCATCATCTGGAGCAAGAGCAGTGTCACAAATGTACCCACTGTGGACGGTTGGGACAGTTGATAAATACCTGTCGTTATGCCAACCAAAACCAAGCTGCTGCAAATCCTGCTGCTGTTCAAGCACGGTTCCCACCTGGGTCATGTTATAACTGTGGTGACCTTACTCACTACATAAACAATTTTCCAAGACTTGTTAACGCAAATCCAGCACGTGGACGAGTGTTTAACATAAATGAGGCAAACGCAAACAATGATGCAGCAGTGAACAATTAGTCTTTTAAAATTCCTTGGTTGTTATCTTTCGATGTTTGAATCGACTCAGTTGTTATATAAATAAAATTTGTTGTTTCAAATTTTTATTTTGTGAAACTGATACGATTGTGTGAATGTTTGATACAACCCTTCGATGCCGACACCAAGGAATTGTGTTCCTTATAAGACAAACCACTCTTATAGTTCTTTCATTTTTATAATCACTTGTGATCTCCCCGAAAATCTTAAATACTCGTTTCTTTTTAAGAAACAAAGCCAAATCCCTATTAAGATCTTTCTATCTTCATAGTTAGATTCTTATGTTTAAAGTGCCAAATAAAATCCACGGATTGGATTCCTGGTGTGCTTTAAATGTCCGTGTCCAAAGATAACAAATTAAAGATCAAGTTAAATAATTATGTGATTATGCGTTTATGTGATTTCTTTATGACTTGTGTTTTTTGGTGTGATCCGAATATTCATTATCCAATAGAATCTTTCATATCTCATATGAGGGATTCATAGTAGGATATCCAAAGGTACTATCTTAAATCCTAAATGGGCTTCTACGTTATAGTTAAGTCCCTTGGATTATGAAGTACTATTCTATAATTGGACCCCTTGAGTGGTCCAGTTAAAAAGATTGATTCAAAAATCTGGTTAGGAATATCATGTGATGATATAATTGAAAAGATCCCTTAAGTGGTCTATTTAAAGAGATCGTACGACGGTCTAGTTAGGAAGATCATGTGTTGATCTAGTTAAAAAGATCATTCGTTGATCTAGTTAAAAAGATCCTTTGGTGGTCTAGTCAAGTCGCTTCATGTTTATTCAATTGATTTTCCCCAACGCATTATGAAATGAACTGTGCGGACTGTTCAAGGAATTACGTAATTATGGATGCATACATAATTATGGAATTCAGTGCACAGAAACCACAGCAAGTTTTGTCTTGTGTTAAGACCTATAGTGATGAGAATAAATAAACGGGAACAATGTAAAAAGGGGCATGGTGGATACGCCGCTGGTACTTCCTATATATAAGTGTTCCTTATTACATTGCGAACGTAGCATTATTTAAGTTACTAGAAGTCTTGGACCTTGACCAATGTTATCTTATCTTACACTCTCCGACTCTGATTCCTTGCACACAAGTCTCCTCTAAAATTAAATTTCGGGACGAAATTTCCTAAAGTAGGGGAGACTGTGACACCTGTGTCACTTCAACCATCATACGAATACCAAACCAATGAAATATTGTATTTCATAATTGGGAATTGTATAAATATGTGTATCATTTGCACATATCAATTCTTGTTCAATTTCGAGCTTTAAGAAGGTTATACGCAAACTGATGCGTAAATATAACCAGTTTAATGCAAAAAATAATCCAGAATAGTGAAATAGGCTTAACATACCTTAAATAACCTTTACATAACTTAGAAATAAGTTTTGAAGGGTTTGGTATGGCAAAAACAAGTTTATTCGCTCACAGGGACTAATTGCGTCAACTTCCAAAAGTCTGTCATTTCGTAAGGAAACGTACAGTCCGGAACATGATCATAAGCTAAACATACCATAAATAACCTAAACATAGCTTAGAAATAAGCTTTGAGTGGTTCGGTGTGCGAAAATATGCTTATTTGATCTTACAGGGACTAAAAGTGTCAAAAACGGCGTAAGTTTGCATCTTCGCGCATATCTTACATTCTAACCACATATGGACACCCAAAATTTTTGTACACACTAAAATATTTTTATTTTAGTGATCGGCATACAAAAATACCATTCGTCGCTTAATTTGGATAGTTTTCGCGTCCGTTCGAGTTTCGTCGTAATTTGACGAACAACGTGACCGTACAGCCAAAAGAACCGACATCCGAGAGTTTTCCGAGCATATTTTGAGTCCTCTATACTTTGACCACCTTATAGAGCCTTGAAAATGGTTTAACGGGGGTTAAAAGTGCCAAAACAGAGCTCAAACAAGTGCAGGGACTAAAGCTGTTAAAATGGAAACTTTGCCTGATCTGCAGGGACCAGGCGGGCCGCGTAGCCCTGTCCTCTGCCTTTACGCGCCCCGCGTGAAAACCCCCAGCAACAGAAAATCAGTTTGCAGCCACTATTTGATAGATTAGGGGCTGTTAGTGTAAATTCTTTGTGTGTTAACCAAGTTAACACCTCTCTAAGGCTTCTAATATGCATCAAACACATGTATGGCTAGGATTTTATACTTGGAATTTACACAAACACTTGGAGTGATCTTGTGAACTCATTACAAGTATAAATATCTTGGCCATTTCATTTGTTTCTTCACCCTTGATCTGAATTACACTCTAACTTGGAGCCTTTGCTTCATACCTGAGTGTGATAGATCAAGTTCTCCCTAGCAAGGACCCTTTGTAAGCTTCCTTCGTTCTTTTATCGCTTTCCTAGCGTGAAAGTCAAACAGTGTTTGACTTTCAGCTTTGACCAGTCTTTGGTCAACATGAAGTTCGTTTGAACTTCGCAACGTGAGCGTAATCACGATGGTTATAGTCCCTAGTGACTATACCTACGGATTACCACGTTGACTAGGCGTAGTGACGAGTCGTAGTTTCAGTCAAAATGCGCATTTATGCGTATTTTGCAACCAAACTACTCTTAGGTATCAAAACACTTTGTTTTGATATCAAAACCTGTTTTCTAACTTAGGTAAACATGTTCCAACATGTTTAGCTCGTCACTTTTAGTTCAGTGCTTGTTTAGAGTCGTAAGTCAAGCGGTCTAAACCATCGCTTAGACTTTCGAACTCGACCCGTTTGGTCGATCATTAGGATCCGACCAAGCATGTTTAGTGACCATAGTTGCATAGGGAATAACCTTCCGAGGTTATACCTTATGGTCACCTAGTTTAAGTAGTTGTATGATAGGTAGTTTATATGCCTTAGGAAAATGATCAAAATGCCCTTTTCATGCATAATTGGATTTTAAGCATATGTAACTTAAAATTTTGTCACTTAACTGATTATGCAACATAATTAAACATGTTTAGGCATATAATACTTGTCATAGGACTAGTTAGACGTCTCGAAACGTGCGTTTGCGCGAACGACGCGTTAATGTAGCGTAAGCTACCTTAATGGGTCGTAACGGGTCGTAAGCACTTAGGATAGGTTCCATTTTAGAATGTAGACTTTGTTAAACCATATCACATGAGTTCCAATACTCATTTGGTTTATGAAACCTCATTCTATCCGATCTTCCGATTTAGGTCCGGTTTAATTACATAGTTACCAATATTAGGTGCCGTTTGATTCCGTGATCCCTCTAGCTTTGCTTGGTTGTTTTTCAAGACTTCTAAGCATCCTCAAGTGAGTACATAGTCCCCTCTTTTACTGTCTTAAATGTTTTCGGGTGAAGCATGTGTACCTATTTGTTATGTTCATGATTTCAAAGTATAATTGATTATACATATTATTACTTGTCTTTTGACAAGCTGAATGATTATTTATGGTTTAAACAATGATTTTTCAAAGATTATAAAATTAATTGTTGAATTGTACTTATTTTATGTTCACCAGACCGATTGGTAGTATGATATAGCGCTATAGGACTAGACACCCCATTCATGTTGTTTATGGAATGTCAGAAACCGATATTTTATCCAAATAGGGATTGCCTACGTGGTATCTCTATTGTCTCCTAGGTGTATTTTGATGCACTAAGGTTTGGTTGAATTCTTAAATGACATTTTTATTATATATTTTCTTATACTCCAAAAAGTATAGTTTGATATACTCTCATATGTGATATTGTACAAAACAACATATATTTTGTTAAATACTAAAACATAGTTTGAAATGTTAGTTATTAAACCAAAGCATAGTTTAATATGTTATTTTTAAAACCAAAGTATACTTTTGATATACTATCGAAAACGATTATTTTGACGACTAAAGTATATTTAATATACTATTTGTTTTAACGATTTTGGAACTGAAATATATTTTAATATATTACTTATTCGACTTTCTTAAAACCAAAGTAAATTTTTATATATACTACAAACCTTTTTATCAAAACATTGTTTTACAAACTCATTTTTCTTACATATTTATTTATGCATCATTCTTTTATATATTATCAAATTTCTTGTAAAATTCCGCATGATTTATAATGAAAACATTTTTAAAAGTTCATGACTATTTTGTTAAAACATTCTTTTAAACTTACAAAGTCATGAATCATGCATTAATAAAATCTATGTATCTCACAGGCATTTTTATGCTGACGTACCTATTTTTACACATGTTTCAGGTGCTGCTTTGTGATGATTGTTGATACATGCTATACATAGGATGGACTCGTGCCTTAGCGACTTTAAAACTTGAAAGACAATAATTGTAATTATTTGATTTGTAATAAAACAATGAGTTCATTAATTCAATAAAATGAAATTACTTAATCCATGGTTGTGAAACAATGATTCTGTTACAACACTCCCCGACGTTTCTGCCACGTTTTGTTGTTCAACGCTCACACGCAACTCGCTTAAACGCAACGCAACGCTTAACACGCGAAACGAAAGTTGGAAAACTAACAAACACAACTCGGCTGATCGAATGGATGACCGATCGAATGGACTTCCGTCCGGATGACTATCCGCTGGGATGGCCATCCGACCGAGTGGCCATTCGACCAGGCACGCCATCCGACCGAACGCCACTTCGCGCACCGACTTAAGCCCTCTCTCTCACTCTATAAATACCGCCGTATGCCTCCCTTTCACTGATTTGACACCTTCGTCCGACCACATGCACACAAGTCCCTCTTAGTCACTTTTACTCGCGATTCAAGGCTATTTCGTAAGTATTTCTCCTTAAATCATGTACAATCTTCATCTCTAATCACTTCTACATCATCTTCTCCATCAAAATCACACACAAAACTCACTTTTTCTCTGAAATCACTAATTGGACCTCTTGAAGGTGGTTTCCACCGTTTTGCTCTGGCAAACGGTTAAGGATCATCTTATTTATCAAGATTGGTTTAGATCTAAAGGATTTCCACAGTTTTCAACTCAAACTCAACAAGATCTCAACACTTTTCGATTGTTTTCAACTTTTCTTCAACTTTCACACGAAAACCGATGGGATCTGGGTTCATTCAGACTCTCTACTCAATCCTTAATTGAGAGTCGTCTTGAAAACGGGTTTCCACTGGAGAGATGACTGATTAACGGGTTAAACATGAAATTCCATCAAGAACAGTGAGTCTGATCCAATGGGTTGAGACCATTCAATCGAAGGAGCTGGACTTGGTGTGTTTTCGTTGTTTGATACGTCTTCACGCCGTCTCCGTTAAACTCAAAAACTTTTACTTAGAAAATTTTACAAAATTTTCAAATAACAGATCGCCTACTCGAGTGGCCATCCGATCGGATAACCATCCGATCGAATGACCATCCGACCATGTGACTTGTCCCTTTTAACTTCCAATGTTTAAAATGTTCTGATTAAACTTCGAACTTTAAACAATTTTACAAACAAACACACCCCATTTGAATGGCCATCCATTCGAATGGTCATCCGCTCGGATGACCATCCGTCCGGATGACCATCCGATCGAATGGGAACTCATCCGTTCGGATCACCATCCGAACACTCAACTATTCGACATTCTGTTTACGCACTGTTCAACGCTTACGCAACTGTTCTATGCTCAGGCTAACTCCAACGCGCTACCTTCAATCCAATCAAGTTGTGTTTACTCGTTAAACACCTACTGAGTATACTCTCACCCATTTTCTTTTAACGCACTTTTGGGTGTTACATACGTTCCATATCAAAACATAACAACACACAACGCAAACACTTTATAATGCTAACGGCCCCCGCATGTTATACGTGATCTATGAATGCTTCTTACTATGCTATTACAATGTTACACTATACCGCCTCTAGCAACGATAGTACTATAGTTTGGACTCAGCACCTGTCATGGACAGGGGTTGCTAGGGATCACATCACTTTACTTCACGTGTCTGCTGTCGCACATACTCTACAACGCAGTCTCGTGGTTAAGTTGTAATAATTGTGTGATAGTTACTTTCTTTCTCCCGTTACGTGATACATGCTGGTTATGCGTCAAACGCTTTCTCTACTATATGCTATGCAAACTTGTGTACTCACCTTAACATTTTATGTATTGACCTTATTTTAGCGTATGTGACAGGTTGATAGGATTCTATGCTGAGATGAAACTGTGACAACTGTCAAAAATCCAGGTATCCGTACAATTAATTAATCATGATTAGTGCTTAATGACTGTGCTAAATTTGCAATTAACTGCTTTCTGATTACTATCTTATACATACATGTGCATTATACATTGTTTAATGTCATACCCATATTGCATGAAAGTTGTATTGCCTTAAATGATGTATTAAGTACAGTTAGCACAGTTATCTGATAAATCAGGAAAATGCTGATAGAACTCAGCACATAGACAGACAGTGTATTGAGACACAGAATGAGCCTGAAACTAAGTATGACACTAGTATAGTGTGTAGGAAAGTAAGGATCACAAAACTGCCTTTCTAGTGATAGTTTAAGTGCCGGAAAGTGCCTAAAACTCACCCAAAGTGCTGAATTCAGCAAAATTCAGCAAAAATCAACATTTTAACACACTAACATTATGCAGAAATATGATTAAATGGTCCTAAATGCTTTCCTAAGTGTCAGGAATCAAAAGTGTCACAAAAAGATACATAAAGCACACTAAACTGCATAGTTTAGCATTTTAACGAACCAGTAACCAACCGAACAACCGAACACTACCCGAAACACCAAATTTACACTAGAAGCACTGTTTTAACATTTCCATGCTAGTTATGATTTCTGAACATCATAACACCTCCTAAAAACATCTAATAACTAGAACATGTAACTAATACTTGAATTTAAACTAGATTGTAACTAAACTAGTTAACACCTAATCTACTACCCCCTCCCCCACCTAGTTCACGGCCAACATGGCCCCCACTTGATGGATTTTATTTCAATATTTAATTGGATATGCTATTACTTTATTAAACATGTTATACAAAGGTTAAACTATGGACATGGTTATAAGAAGAACATGAAAGATCACCATCTCATTTCACAAACACTAAAACACACACAAACTCTCCTCCTCCCCTCTCCTTATTCTCGGCCGTGAGCCACAACCACCATCATCATCATCTTCACTTCAATCTCTTCCATTCCCAACTGATACAGAGGTGCTAGAAGCAAGACTAAGGAGCTTGGTGGCCTTGAAGCTTCAAGGACCTCTTTTGTTTGCTTTTATCCATCTCATTTCTACACTTGAATCATCCCTAGCCTTGAGCTAGTGGTAAGAACCTTGTACACTCCATTTTACTTCCATTGTTAGTGGTTAAAGAAGGATCATAATCAAAAACTTGAAGAACACTAAAGACCATAAGAAGTAAACATGAACATAAGCTTGTTTAATGAAGTAATCTTGATGAATATGAGTTGTTATGCTTGTTGACCATTGATTGTTTGTAGAGATGATGTTGATCATCATAAGATCTTGCTAGATCATTGTTAAAAACATAATCTAGCAAGATGAGAAAGTAGAAATGTTGTAAGATGATAGATCATCCACACATGAATCATGAACTTGAAAGAATACTTTGATTTTAGGAAGGGTAAGCTTTTTCGAAAGGGCGACCCAAGACCATCTGACAAGATAGCACAAGTTGAACCAAAGGAAAAACAGGCTGAAGTATCCAATAAGAAGAAGCGTAAGGCTTCTCAAAACTGTGCCATAACTACTTAGAATAATCAGGTTGCACCAAACCAGCCAGCACAACCTCGTAAAAGGAAAAATTATGTTGGTACCGCACCCTTGTGTAACAAATGCAACCGTCATCATATGGAGCAAGAGCAGTGTCACAAATGTACCCACTGTGGACGGTTGGGACATTTGATCAATACCTGCCGTTATGCCAACCAAAACCAAGCTGCTGCAAATCCTGCTGCTGTTCAAGCACGGTTCCCACCTGGGTCATGTTATAACTGTGGTGACCTTACTCACTACATAAAAAATTGCCCAAGACTTGTTAATGCAAATCCAGCACGTGGATGAGTGTTTAACATAAATGAGGCAAACGCAAACAATGATGCAGCAGTGAACAATTAGTCTTTTAAAATTCCTTGGTTGTTATCTTTCGATGTTTGAATCGACTCAGTTGTTATATAAATAAAATTTGTTGTTTCAAATTTTTATTTTGTGAAACTGATACGATTGTGTGAATGTTTGATACAACCCTTCGATGCCGACACCAAGGAATTGTGTTCCTTATAAGACAAACCACTCTTATAGTTCTGTGATTTTTATAATCACTTGTGATCTCCCCGAAAATCTTAAATACTTGTTTCTTTTTAAGAAACAAAGCCAAATCCCTATTAAGATCTTTCTATCTTCATAGTTAGATTCTTATGTTTAAAGTGCCAAATAAAATCCACGGATTGGATTCCTGGTGTGCTTTAAATGTCCGTGTCCAAAGATAACAAATTAAAGATCAAGTTAAATAATTATGTGATTATGCGTTTATGTGATTTCTTTATGACTTGTGTTTTTGGTGTGATCCGAATATTCATTATCCAAATCCTCATAGAATCTTCCATATCTCATATGAGGGATTCATAGTAGGATATCCAAAGGTATTATCTTAAATCCTAAATGGGCTTCTACGTTATAGTTAAGTCCCTTGGATTATGAAGTACTATTCTATAATTGGACCCCTTGAGTGGTCCAGTTAAACAGATTGATTCAAAAATCTGGTTAGGAATATCATGTGATGATATAATTGAAAAGATCCCTTAAGTGGTCTATTTAAAGAGATCGTACGATGGTCTAGTTAAGAAGATCATGTGTTGATCTATTTATAAAGATCGTTCGTTGATCTAGTTAAAAAGATCCTTTGGTGGTCTAGTCAAGTCGCTTCATGTTTATTCAATTGATTTTCCCCTACGCATTATGAAATGAACTGTGCGGACTGTTAAAGGAATTACGTAATTATGGATGCATACATAATTATGGAATTCAGTGCACAGAAACCACAGCAAGTTTTGTCTTGTGTTAAGACCTATAGTGATGAGAATAACGAAACGGGAACAATGTAAAAAGGGGCATGGTGGATACGCCGCTGGTACTTCCTATATATAAGTGTTCCTTATTACATTGCGAACGTAGCGTTATTTAAGTTACTAGAAGTCCTGGACCTTGACCAATGTTATCTTATCTTACACTCTCCGACTCTGATTCCTTGCACACAAGTCTCCTCTAAAATTAAATAAAGTAGGGGAGACTGTGACACCTGTGTCACTTCAACCATCATACGAATACCAAACCAATGAAATATTGTATTTTATAATTGGGAATTGTATAAATATGTGTATCATTTGCACATATCAATTCTTGTTCAATTTCGAGCTTTAAATCGCTTTCTGGAAGGTTATACGCAAACTGATGCGTAAATATAACCAGTTTAATGCAACAAATATTCCAGAATAGTGAAATAGGCTTAACATACCTTAAATAACCTTTACATAACTTAGAAATAAGTTTTGAAGGGTTTGGTATGGCAAAAACAAGTTTATTCGCTCACAGGGACTAATTGTGTCAACTTGCAAAAGTCTGTCATTTCGTAAGGCAACGTACAGTCCAGAACATGATCATAAGCTAAACATACCATAAATAACCTAAACATAGCTTAGAAATAAGATTTGAGTGGTTCGGTGTGCGAAAATATGCTTATTTGATCTTACAGGGACTAAAAGTGTCAAAAACGGCGTAAGTTTGCATCTCCGCGCATATCTTACATTCTGACCACATCTGGACACCCAAACTTTTTGTACACACTAAAATATTTTTATTTTAGTGACTGGCATGCAAAAATACCATTCGTCGCTTAATTTGGACCGTTTTCACGTCCGTTCGAGTTTCATCGTAATTTGACGAACAACGTGACCGTACGGCCATACGAACCGACATCCGAGAGTTTTCCAAGCATATTTTGAGTCCTCTATACTTTCACCACCTTATAGAGCCTTGAAAATGGTTTAACGGGGGTTAAAAGTGCCAAAACAGAGCTCAAACAAGTGCAGGGACTAAAGCTATTAAAATGGAAACTTTGGCTGATCTGCAGGGACCAGGCGGGCCGCGTAGCCCTGTCCTCTGCCTTTACGTGCCCCGCGTGAAAACCCCCAGCAACAGAAAATCAGTTTGCAGCCACTGTTTGATAGATTAGGGGCTGTTAGTGTAAATTCTTTGTGTGTTAACCAAGTTAACACCTCTCTAAGGCTTCTAATATGCATCAAACACATGTATGGCGAGGATTTTATGCTTGGAAGTTACACAAACACTTGGAGTGATCTTGTGAACTCATTACAAGTATAAATAGCTTGGCCATTTCATTTGTTTATTCACCCTTGATCTGAATTACACTCTAAGTTGGAGCCTTTGCTTCATACCTGAGTGTGATAGATTAAGTTCTCCCTAGCAAGGACCCTTTGTAAGCTTCCTTCGTTCTTTTATCGCTTTCCTAGCGTGAAAGTCAAACAGTGTTTGAATTTCAGCTTTGACCAGTCTTTGGTCAACATGAAGTTCGTTTGAACTTCGCAACGTGAGCGTAATCACAATGGTTATAGTCCCTAGTGACTATACCTACTGATTAGCACGTTGACTAGGCGTAGTGACGAGTCGTAGTTTAAGTCAAAATGCGCATTTATGCGTATTTTGTAACCAAACTACTCTTAGGTATCAAAACACTTTGTTTTGATATCAAAACCTGTTTTCTAACTTAGTTAATCATGTTCCAACATGTTTAGCTCATCACTTTTAGTTCAGTGCTTGTTTAGAGTCGTAAGTCAAGCGGTCTAAACCATCGCTTAGACTTTCGAACTCGACCCGTTTGATCGATCATTAGGATCCGACCAAGCATGTTTAGTGACCATAGTTGCATAGGGAATAACCTTCCGAGGTTATACCTTATGGTCACCAAGTTTAAGTAGTTGTATGATAGGTAGTTTATATGCCTTAGGAAAATGACCAAAATGCCCTTTTCATGCATAATTGGATTTTAAGCATATGTAACTTAAACTTTTGTCACTTAACTGATTATGCAACATAATTAAACATGTTTAGGCATATAATACTTGTCATAGGACTAGTTAAACGTCTCGAAACGCTCGTTTGCACGAACGACGCGTTAAAGTAGCGTAAGCTACATTAATGGGTCGTAACGGGTCGTAAGCACTTAGGATAGGTTCCGTTTTAGAATGTAGACTTTGTTAAACCATATCACATGAGTTCCAATACTCATTTGGTTTACAAAACCTCATTCTATCCGATCTTCCGATTTAGGTCCGGTTTAATTACATAGTTACCGATATTAGGTGTCGTTTGATTCCGTGATCCCTCTAGCTTTGCTTGGTTGTTGTTCAAGACTTCTAAGCATCCTCAAGTGAGTACATAGTCCCCTCTTATACTGTCTTCAATGTTTTGGGGTGAAGCATGTGTTCCTATTTGTTATGTTCATGATTTCAAAGTATAATTGATTATACATATTATTACTTGTCTTTTGACAAGCTGAATGATTATTTATGGTTTAAACAATGATTTTTCAAAGATTATAAAATTAATTGTTGAATTGTACTTATTTTATGTTCACCAGACCGATTGGTAGTATGATATAGCGCTATAGGACTAGACACCCCATTCCAGTTGTTTATGGAATGTCAGAAACCGATTTTTTATCCAAATAGGGATTGCCTTCGTGGTATCTCTATAGTCTCCTAGGTGTATTTTGATGCACTAAGGTTTGGTTGAATTCTTAAATGACATTTTTATTGTATATTTTCTTATACTCCCAAAAGTATAGTTTGATATACTCTCATATGTGATATTGTACAAAACAACATATATTTTGTTAAATACTAAAACATAGTTTGAAATTTTAGTTATTAAACCAAAGCATAGTTTAATATGTTATTATTAAAACCAAAGTATACTTTTGATATACTACCGAAAACGATTATTTTGACGACTAAAGTATATTTAATATACTATTTGTTTTAACGATTTTGGAACTGAAATATATTTTAATATATTACTTATTCGACTTTCTTAAAACCAAAGTATATTTTTATATATACTACAAACCTTTTTATCAAAACATTGTTTTACAAACTCATTTTTCTTACATATTTATTTATGCATCATTCTTTTATATATTATCAAATTTCTTGTAAAATTCCGCATGATTTATAAAGAAAACATTTTTAAAAGTTCATGACTATTTTGTTAAAACATTCTTTTAAACTTACAAAGTCATGAATCATGCATTAATAAAATCTATGTGTCTCACAGGCATTTTTATGCTGACGTACCTATTTTTACACATGTTTCAGGTGCTGCTTTGTGATGATTGTTGATACATGCTATACATAGGATGGACTCGTGCCTTAGCGACTTTAAAACTTGAAAGACAATAATTGTAATTATTTGATTTGTAATAAAACAATGAGTTCATTAATTCAATAAAACGAAATTACTTAATCCATGGTTGTGAAACAATGATTCTGTTACAACACTCCCTGACGTTTCCTCCACGTTTTGTTGTTTAACGTGGTCGGGGTCTGTCAGTTTAATGTTATGTGGTTAACTCAATGCAACGCTTATAAGCTCAACGCTCACACGCAACTCGCTTAAACGCAATGCAACGCTTAACAGACAAAACGAAAGTTGGAAAACTAACAAACACAACTCGGCTGATCGAATGGACGACCGATCAAATGGACTTCCGTCAGGATGACCATCTGCTGGGATGGCCATCCGACCGAGTGGCCATTCAACCGGGCACGCCATCCGACCGAACGCCACTTCGCGCACCGACTTAAGCCCTCTCTCTCACTCTATAAATACCGCCGTATGCCTCCCTTTCACTTATTTGACACCTTCATCCGACCACATGCACACAAGTCCTTCTTAGTCACTTTTACTCGCGATTCAAGGCTATTTCGTAAGTATTTCTCCTTAAATATTGTACAATCTTCATCTCTAATCACTTCTACATCATCTTCTCCATCAAAATCACACACAAAACTCACTTTTTCTCTGAAATCACTGATTGGACCTCTTGAAGGTGGTTTCCACCGTTTTGCTCTGGCAAACGGTTAAGGATCATCTTATTTATCAAGATTGGTTTAGATCTAAAGGATTTCCACAGTTTTCAACTCAAACTCAACAAGATCTCAACACTTTTCGACTGTTTTCAACTTTTCTTCAACTTTCACACGAAAACCGATGGGATCTAGGTTCATTCAGACTCTCTCCTCAATCCTTAGTTGAGAGCCGTCTTGAAAACGGGTTTCCACCGGAGAGATGACTGATTAACGGGCTAATAAATGAAATTCCATCAAGAACAGTGAGTCTGATCGAATGGGCTGAGACCATTCAATCGAAGGAGTTGGACTTGGTGTGTTTTCGTTGTTTGACACGTCTTCACGCCGTCTCCGTTAAACTCAAAAACTTTTACTTAGAAAATTTTACAAAATTTTCAAATAACAGATCGCCTACTCGAGTGGCCATCCGATCGGTTAACCATCCGATCGAATGACCATCCAACCAAGTGACTTGTCCCTTTTAACTTCCAATGTTTAAAACGTTCTGATTAAACTTCGAACTTTAAACAGTTTTACAAACAAACACACCTCATTCGAATGGCCATCCATTCGAATGGTCATCCGATCGGATGACCATCCGTCCGGATGACCATCCGATCGAATGGGAACTCATCCGTTCGGATCACCATCCGAACACTCAACTATTTGACATTCTGTTTACGCACTGTTCAACGCTTACGCAACTGTTCTATGCTTAGGCTAACTCCAACGCGCTCCCTTCAATCCAATCAATTTGTGTTTACTCGTTAAACACCTATTGAGTATACTCTCACCCATTTTCTTTTAACGCACTTTTAGGTGTTACATACGTTCCATATCAAAACATAACAACACACAACGCAAACACTTTATAATGCTAACCGCCCCCGCATGTTATACGTGATCTATGAATGCTTCTTACTATGCTATTACAATGTTACACTATACCGCCTCTAGCAACGATAGTACAATAGTTTGGACTCAGCACCTGTCGTGGACAGGGGTTGCTAGGGATCACATCACTTTACTTCACGTGTCCGCTGTCGCACATACACTACAACGCAGTCTCGTGGTTAAGTTGTAATCATTGTGTGATAGTTACTTGCTTTCTCCCGTTACGTGATACATGCTGGTTATGCGTCAAACGCTTTCCCTACTATATACTATGCAAACTTGTGTACTCACCTTAACATTTTATGTATTGACCTTATTTTAGCGTATGTGACAGGTTGATAGGATTCTATGCTGAGATGAAACTGTGACAACTGTCAAAAATCCAGGTATCCGTACAATTAATTAATCATGATTAGTGCTTAATGACTGTGCTAAATTTGCAATTAACTGCTTTCTGATTACTGTCTTATACATACATGTGCATTATACATTGTTTAATGTCATACCCATATTGCATGAAAGCTGTATTGCCTTAAATGATGTATTAAGTACAGTTAGCACAGTTATTTGATAAATCAGGAAAATGCTGATAGAACTCAGCACATAGACAGACAGTGTATTGAGACACAGAATGAGCCTGAAACTAAGTATGACACTAGTATAGTGTGTAGGAAAGTAAGCATCACAAAACTGCCTTTCTAGTGATAGTAAGTGCCGGAAAGTGCCTAAAACTCACCCAAAGTGCTGAATTCAGCAAAATTCAGCATTTTAACACACTAACATTATGCAGAAATATGATTAAATGGTCCCGAATGCTTTCCTAAGTGTCAGGAATCAAAAGTGTCACAAAAAGATACATAAAGCACACTAAACTGCATAGTTTAGCACTTTAATGAACCAGTAACAAATCGAACAACCGAACACTACCCGAAACACCAAATTTACACTAGAAGCACTGTTTTAACATTTCCAAGCTAGTTATGATTTCCGAACATCATAACACCTCCTAAAAACATCTAATAACTAGAACATGTAACTAATACTTGAATTTAAACTAGATTGTAACTAAACTAGTTAACACCTAATCTACTACCCCCCCCCCCCCCCACCTAGTTCACGGCCAACATGGCCCCCACTTGATGGATTTTATTTCAATATTTAATTGGATATGCTATTACTTTATTAAACATGTTATACAAAGGTTAAACTATGGACATGGTTATAAGAAGAACATGAAAGATCACCATCTCATTTCACAAACACTAAAACACACACAAACTCTCCTCCTCCCCTCTCCTTGTTCTCGGGCGTGAGCCACAACCACCATCATCATCATCTTCACTTCAATCTCTTCCATTCCCAACTGATACAGAGGTGCTAGAAGCAAGACTAAGGAGCTTCGTGTCCTTGAAGCTTGAAGGACCTCTCTTGTTTGCTTTTATCCATCTCATTTCTACACTTGAATCATCCCTAGCCTTGAGCTAGTGGTAAGAACCTTGTACACTCCATTTTACTTCCATTGTTCGTGGTTAAAGAAGGATCATAATCAAAAACTTGAAGAACACTAAAGAACATAAGAAGTAAACATGAACATAAGCTTGTTTAATGAAGTAATCTTGATGAATATGAGTTGTTATGCTTGTTGATCATTGATTGTTTGTAGAGATGATGTTGATCATCATAAGATCTTGCTAGATCATGGTTAAAAACATAATCTAGCAAGATGGGAAAGTAGAAATGTTGTAGGATGATAGATCATCCACACATGAATCATGAACTTGAAAGAATACTTTGATTTCTTGAAAAATAATGACCAAAGTAAGTTATTAATCATATAGATCTAAAGATTTATGAATGGTTTTTCAATGGAACCAATTTAAAAATATGAGTTTTATTAAATCTTGGTTCTTACATAAACAAACCCTATTTTTGGTGGTTAAACAAGTGTAGAAACACTTGTGTAACAAGAAGATTTCATAAGGAAACATTTTTTAGAAAATGTGACAAGAAGTTGTAAACATCTAACTTATTTAAAAAAGAAGTTTTTAAAGAACTAATCACATTTTAAAGGATAACAAGGCTTACTAATAACACTAGTAAGTTCCTACAAATTTTAAAAATATTCAAGTTCATGAGATGGTAGATTATTACTTGTTTTTGGCAAATCGGTAAGTAAAGGTTGTTTGTTGATGATTATGAATTGATTGTGTTGATTTTTACAAAAGAAAATGATATGCTTGAAAGCATGGAAACCTCCATTTTTAGGGGAAACTATGGCAAAATTTTCTAAAAATATAAACACTTAGAAAAATATTTTTAAACAAATACATACAAGTGTATTTTGAACCATGAGTTTCCTACAAAAACTTTGCCATAATTTTTGTTACAAAAATATAAATATTGGAGGTTGATTTTCATAAATAAAAATGACTAAATATGTATTTAGAAAATATATATTTAGAAGACACCATGTGTGTGATTATTTGTATACTTTGTGTATTAGTTATATTATTTTAGGACTTGATATAATATAACTCACAAAAATACCAAAAATTACCATCCAAAATAATACCAAAATTCCAAAGAATAAATATACACATTTGCACAAAAATATTGAAGAAACCGAACTTAGGAATAAGACTTACAAAAATATTCTGGAATTTATTCACAAAGTATATTTTGGTAAATGATATTTTGGATACCAAGGAAACAAAAATATGATTTTACAATTACTACAAAAACATATCATATTTTTTACAAGGAAAATTATATTATTTTTGACAAGTATAAAATATATATTTTTCTTGAAATTTTAGAAGATATATTATTTCTTACACAAACATGAAATACAATACTTTGGGAGAAAAACATATTTTCTCAAATGAATATGAAACATATCATTTTTGGAAGAAAAATGAGTTTATATATATTTTCTATGTTGGACATGAAAATATATAATTTTTGAAACTTATGAAGGAAACACATGTATAAATACCCGAATAGTATCAAGTCAGAAATATATTATTCCAAAATTTATAAATATAAATTAAGTTGAAATATTAATTATTCTAACAAATAATTATATAACTTGGAATAATATCGAAGACACAAAAGAAATGTAACTCAAAGACAATAATACTAAGTCAAGGCACGACCCGTTCGTCTAATAGAATAGTACGTTGTAGGTAGTCGTGGTCGCCGAAGGAGTTTGAGTTACGATTGTTGAAGACGCAAGACTGTGAGTTCATGTTCCCCCCTTTTTCTTTAAACTGTTTTTGTTTTATAACTTCGGGGGTGAAGTACATGTTACTAAATGTTTACAAACAATTACAAATGGTATGGTTAGCTTTGGAAAGTACAGTAGATCATGTGAATGGGTAGGCGCACTCTTAAGACCATTAATTCTCGTGTTAGGACCGAGGGGCATGAGTGATAGATCTATTTGGGTGTAGCGAGCCCACACCCGTGTGGACCAGGGTGGCCCATGAGGTGACTATGTCTTACAGCCGGAGGCCCGGTGCAAAATCTGCTAGGTTTGAGCCTTCCTACGTCGTTGCACGCATGTTAATGGCCTTGCAAACCAATAATCGATCTGTTTCCTTGTTTCGCTTTCATACCGGGATTTTACAAAACTTACATACATACAATGTTATTAAAGGTTTTATCCATACACACAAACAAACTCATGAACTCGCTCAACTTTTGTTGATGTTTTCAAAATACATGTATTTCAGGGAATTAAAAGTGGATCTGGCGGGTGTTGGATGTTTCAAGTTGGTTTAAGAATAAAAGATGTCATCCATGATCTTAGTTTTTGGTCAGTGTGTCTTTCTCCTGGACGAGACACGTCTCCCAAATCCTGGTGTTATTTAATGTCTTTTGACGAGTCTTTATGAACTCTTAAACAAGTTGCATGGTTTGTACTCGTATTTGAATTTCTATATTTTAAGACAATGTTGTTATGTTTTTAACTTAATTAATGGATGACCATCTATGGTTTTTAACATAATGTTGTTGTTATGATTGAATGCAATGGTATTAAGAAAGTCACACCATAATCACGCTTCCGCAAAAGTCAGGGTGTGACAGCTTGGTATCAAAGCTTCGATTGTAGCGAACTAGGATTCCTTCTCGAGTCTAGACTACAATCATTAGGGCTCTCACGAAAATATTTTTACAACATGTTTTCATTGCATCACGAAACGCCCAGATCCCAGGGAAACAAACATTTTTACAAAATAAAAACACAATGCACAGACACTTTGATGGTTCAGTCTAAGAGACTGGGAGGTCTAGTCTGGGAGGCTAGGTAGTTCAGTCTGGGAGACTGTGTGGGTTAGTCTGAGAGACTAGGTAGTTTAGTCTGAGAGACTAGGTGGCTTAGTCTGGGAGACTAAGAAGGATACATGATTACATTGTTATTGATTGCATGTTTAATGTTAGATGTTGATATATGTGCATATGTTGTGATTGTTTTGTTACAGACACTATGTCATCTTCCGAGAGTGGTTTGTACGATACCGATGACCCCATGGCTATAGTCTCAGATGATGAGATTGCCCATGAGCCAGAGATCTTTACTTCCGACACCGAGAGTGACCCGGAGATGATGTCCGATGATGACGATGACTTTCAGCCCTTTGCGCTGCCCGATTTCGGAGATGATTTATCGATTGCTGATGGTATCCCAGACGAGGATCCTTTTGTTATTCCTATTCCTGTTTACGATCACCTTATCATCGGTCACCCCGATGGTGAGCATGTCGTAACACCGATCCTCGCTCCCGTTCCTCTCATGGTCATTCCCCCTGAGGATTGGCCTTTTGACGATATTTTTGACGATGATTTTGATCTTTTTGTTGATGGTCCTCCCGATGATGCTCAGGGTGATGGAGAGCTCGATGAGGACGTTGTTACTATTCCACTTCTAGGGATTCCTGTTATCGAGATTTCTTCTGATTCTAGTTTACATTCTGTCCCCGATTCTTTTGAGTCTGTTTCATCATCCGCCTTACAGGCAGTTGGTTTGCGACGATACGCTACTGATTCTGATGACGATACAGCTATGTCAGCTGCACCGTTACCCCCACATGATATTGAGCCTGGACTTGAGCCTGATTTTGTTCCCGATTATCAGTCTGTTGATGCACCCGTTGATCCTGAGCCGATGCCAGCACGTGAGCCTTTACCTGACCATGATCATGTTCCATTTGGCATACCTGACATTGCACCACTTATACCAGATTCAGTTCTTGCACCCGTTGACCCTCCTGTTATTGAGTCAGTTACTTCCCAACATGCACCTGCACCTATTGATGTTTCCCTTTTCACCCGATCGAGTCCAATGTTCACCGCACTGACTTACCTGTCACCTTCTTGAAGGACATCCCTCCACCCCGTCCAGGGGAAGGCCCTTCTGGCCAGCAGCCTGACCGTGATCCTCATGTTTCAGCCGCACTTCCTCACATGCCTCAGTATACACCTACTGCTCATTTTACTTCTTCACCACTAGATGAGCCACTTAGATGGTTCCCACCTTACACCATGCCGATTTCTGATCCCTACCATCCCCCGCATTTTACTGGTTATACTCGGGATGAGTTACTTCTATCATTGCAGCTCCAGTATAAGATCATGAGTCGCAGGATTCTAGAGCTTGAGATGACACCGCGACCTTTACCATGTCCGTGTCAGCCATCTTTTGTTCCCCCTCGTTCATCACCGTCCCCGTTTTCGCATCCTCCTGCACCGCTTACTCCATTTCCCGAGTTTGATACTCGCTTTCTCACTGTTGAGTAGCAGATCAGTTATCTGTTGCCTCATGTTTATGAGCTTGAGGATGAGCTAGCACATGTGCTGTTGGACCGTTCTACGACCTTAAACCGTCAGTCAAGGACGTTCATCTTCATGTGTAAAGGCGGAATCAATGCACATAAAGTCATAACAGCTTTAATCCCTTTAATCTTTCTTTTCTGATTAATTTGAGTGCTTGTACAAGGTTTTCTGATACAAATCCGGAAGCACTTCGTGTTTCACACTATGACCCCGTTCTCTCAAACGAAACACACAACACATATATATAGGAGGATGATTTCACTTGAGCATGCTTGAAGCGAAATCATATGTTGTTGATTTCGCTTGAAGATGTTTCAAGCGAAATCTTCAATCTAATCCACTACAAAACCCTAATTTAACCCTAATGTGTGTTCTTTCAATCAATCTAGACACAAGACTTAATGCAGACGAAGTCAACAGACATTCCATGCACTAACAGACTCCCCCTTGGATGTTGACGAAGTCTTCAGCTCCGAGTCTTCAGTCTTGGTCTTTTCTCCAACTCTGTCTTTTCAACAAAAACACTCTATCTTCACAGGTTTAAGATCACAACCTGAATCTAACTTCCATCTTCCCTTTGAATGTTGATCCAGACTCCTCCTTTCACAGACTCCCTCTCTCAATATGCTAGAATCTGAGAAATCTGGTTCAAGCTTTGTCATTTAGCTTCCGTGGGAATTCCTAAAACCTGCATATTCTCTACCACAACATAAGTTTCACAAAATTTATTACACTTAGATTTAAAAACTTACTGGTAGAAATCAACAATCATACAAGTTACATCAAGTTCAAATAAATGATCTTGATTAACTAACCCTTCAATTTTTTAAAACATTTGTATATAGCATTCAAAGTTTTCAACACAACTCTCCCAATCCTGTTCATCAAGTTTAGCACTTGAATTTTGAATATCAGCTCTTCAACATCAGTTGTCGAAAATCTTTTTGGATTTTGAATTTTAAATGAAATGCAGTAAACAAATATATACAAACAATATTTTTGTGAGTTTGCGTAAGAGGATCATATCAGTTTCTGAAACAAATCACTAGCATCGTTAAGCTTTAAACATGTTAAGTTTTAAACGATTCACTTAGATTGTCAGTATACTGATCCACTTAAATTTTCACACAAAGTTCAACTGCTTCGAGATATGAGTTTAATGTCTTAGATACTTAAACTTAATCGCGTATCCCACCTCAGAATATACTCCCGTATCCAGATCCCAATATTCAGTCTTACAGGTAAGTATAACATCAATGATATCTGTAAGGGGTTAATAATTTATGAAGAATCATGAGAGCTCAGGTCAGAACTACCGTTCAGCAGAGAGATCATGACTCAACTTGGGTGTGTCCCCTTTAGAGGATCTTTTTTACAACAGCATTGCTAAGCAATTTTATTGTCTTATCATTTATGCTGAGGGTGATGCTATGTTTCAAGCATTTGCAGAAAGTATTATTCAAGGACTAGGTCAGAACCACCGTTCAGCAGAAGTCCCGGAATAATACCCCAGACATCATTGAGTATAAAAACCTGTATATCAGAATACGAGACCTTTCAAACAAGATTTCGGGGGTTACCCATATATCCGAGAGATGTTACCCACGATATAAGCAAGTTTGAATTTAGGTTTATATCTCGTCACAATTTACTAAATGTACAAAAACCTACTGGCACATCATCAGTGAGACCGTTTATCACATTTGACATTTCATATCTTTAGCATGCTGTGATAGTTCACTGATTTACTATCATTTCCTCTTTTTCACAACAAAACTCATTTTTGCTTTTCAATGTTTTTGGCATTTTCAAATTTTCTAATTTTTTTTAAAAAATTTTTCTCCCCCTAAAATCAAAATATGTTTCAATTTTGATTTTCTGAGAAAATTTGAAAACAAACTATACAAGAAACGTGACAAACTGATATCAAATCACTTCAATTCGCCATTCACTCGGCTTAACAATCAGAACTCCCCCTGACAACAAACTATTTTCCCATTATGATTTCAAAACACTTAAGTTTATTTTAATCAAATGGTTTTTTTTTTCGGAAAATTAATTTTGTGTGTCATTTCACAAACTCGGGATTTCATCACATTGTTCTTTTTCAACCATTTTAAAGAATTAACAATTAAGACCCTTGTCAACAACAAACACTAGTAGAAAATCAAGTACAACTTAATGTCCCTGATTTATCACTTGTAAATCGAAATATCACAGTTACCATCCTGTGAATTTCTCAAGAAATATGCCGATTCCTGTTCCACACTTACCAACCTGGGAACTCCGGCAAGTCAGGTTTTTCATTTGAAAAGATCTACCCAAGCCTGACCAGCCTTGGGTTTGACAGTTTTTACCTCAACAGATGGCTCTTCTGATTTTAACAAACCAGAATCATTGCCTGAACATGGCTTGTCTGACTTTGAGATGTCAGATTCATCTCCAACACATGGCTCCTTTGTTTTTGAAGAAACAAATTCATTGCCAACAACTTCCTTTTTCTTCTCTTTTGTCCTCAGATTTGCATCTGATGAATTCATTTTGCTCGCCTTTTCAGTTGAGGAAAGCAATTCATCAGAACTTTTTCTCGGATTACCAGTTGTATCCGAGGACAAAATTTTCTCCAAGTATTCTCTTGCTTTCTTTCTCTTCTTCCTCAGTCTGTCTTTCTGCCCTTGAGAAAGCTTCACTTTCTTTTCTTGAACTTTCTGTTCTTGAACTTTTGGTTCTTGAACTTTCTGTTCTTTGGGCTTGACATTGACTGATTTCTTTCCCATTTTCTGAGATTCAGCCCTCGATCTATCTTTTGATCTCATTTGGCAATCTCTTGCAATATGTCCTTTGATTTGGCAGTTATAGCATCTCCTCGTTTCGAATCTCTGACTTTGGCAGTTAACAGCAATGTGTCCTTGATAGCCACAAGTGTAACACACTCTGTTATCATACCTTTCATTACTTTCATACCAAACACCGTCTTCATACCACACACTTAGATCATAGCATTTATTTGCCTTGTGGTAATCACCATTTCTTTGTTTTCTATCATTGTAATGATTTGTCCTTGAAGAATCTTTATCCCATCTTCTCCTGTAAGCTGGATTTGGCTTTTGAGAACTGTGGTCAAACCTGCACCACAAATTACCAACTATTTTTGAATTTTCTTTTTTAGATTTTTGTGATTTTTCAAAACGATTGGATGACTTATCTGATGAGCTTTTATTTTCAATTTTAGAATTTTTCAAATTTTTATCTTTTTGTTTCTGTTCTACACTCTTCTTAACAGGTTTTTGTTTAGAACATTCACCTGTTTCAGTAGTTTGCAAAACAGTATTTTTAAATTTTTCTTGTAAATCTAAAAATATTTTTCTTTTCTTTTCTTTTTCATCATCAGATACTTCATCACAATCTTCAATTTTGACTTTGTCAAAATTTGTGACATTGTCACTTATTGAACCCTCTCAAGCATATACATACCCTCTCAAGCATATACATACCCTCTCAAGCGAAATCTCTTGTTTAACACATAAAAACCCTAACTTAAACCCTATTGTGTGATCATTCAAACAATCCTAGACACAAGACTTGATAATGACGTAATCAGCAGACATTTAGTGCACCAACATGTGCGCAGCTTACTTTTTGTTTCTCCACCTCCTCCTCCACCACCATCAGCATAGACGGTTTTTGGTTTTATGTAGGTAGCTTACTTTTGATGAGAGCACCGCTATTGAGCCCAGCTAGTAAAGCCTATTGGAGACCACCTTTTGACTGTATGGCTTATGGTAGATTGATAGACATTTTGGACAAGGGTAGTGTGACCCTGTGTTCCCTTTTGATATGATATTTATGTAAAACATGTAACTGTATTTGTGGTCGATGATTAATGAAAGCTCCATCGTAATATTCTCATTTAATACATTGTTAACTTATTTGTTTATGCTATGATTGCCTGCTTACTTGTTATAGCAAATGCTATTATATACGTAATACTTACTATATACATAAGACCTGACCTATACAATCTTCTCTTAGAAGATGCCTCCTTGAAGGAACAATCAGTTGCCCACAACAGAGGCAGAACTGCTAGAAGAGATTTCACAAGCAATCGCACAACATGAGGCCTTACGCTCTGAACACAACGGAGGTACCTCAGGAAATAACCCACCTCACGGAAATGTTTAAGTCACTTAAGACACATTACGATGCGTTTGGACATTCCATGTGCATTTGCTAATGCTTTCTGTGAATGATGTTGCTTGTACAGGTTGTACTTACAAGAAGTTCCTTGATTGCAAGCCTCTGAATTTTGACGGCACTGGAGGTGCTGTAGCCTTCGTTAGATGGGCGGAGAAAACCGATTCTGTGCTGCGGATGAGCAAGTGTGCACCAGAGCACCAGGTCACCTACATTTCTGTACATTTCCTAGACAGAGCTCAATCCTGGTGGAACCTTCAGGTTCAGACTCTGGGAGAAGAGGCTGCATACGCTATGACTTGGGATGAGATGAAAGAGCTGATGTGCAAGAAGTACTGCTCGAGAGCTGAGATTCAGAAGCTGGAAACCGAGTTTTGGAATCTGAAGATGGATGGTCCGAAGATTGCTGAGTATGTGCAGAGATTCCATGACCTGTCTCGCGTTGTCCCCAACATGGTAGAACCGGAGTTCAAGTGAATCGAACGTTTCATTTGGGGATTGGCACCCCAAATCATGAGCATGGTGACTACTTCAAAGCCTCCAACGATCACTGAGGCCATTGATTTGAGCGTAGCACTGACTGAAGAAGCGATTAGGCTGAACAAGTTTTCGATCTCTGATGGGAAGAAGAAGGAGACTCATGTCGAGTCATCAGGAGAGAACAAGAGGAAGTTCTCCAATTTCAAGAAGAGTACTCAGGGAAACAACAGTGGTAACAAGAAGAGAGATGTGAACCCACCAGCCAAGGTTAAGACTGGTACTGCTACTTCTGGTGCTGAGAATAGAGGAAAAGAGTATATGGGCACCCTGCCCAAATGTGATGTGTGTCAGTTTAATCACACTGGTCGATGCAGAGTTGGAAAATGTGAAACGTGCGGAAAAGTTGGCCATACCAAAGAGACATGCTGGTATGGAGCCGGTCATGGGAATAATGGTGGTCAGATAGGTAGTGGTAATGGAAATAGCAGTGGAAACCGTGGAGGAAACGGTTATGGAAACCGCAACCAAGGAGGAAACAGCGGTAATGGAAACCGTGGTGGTGCTGGAAACCAAGCCGGTAATGGAAACCGCAACCAAAACAACAACCAGGGTGGTATTGGGAACAAGCAAAGATGCTTTGGTTGTGGAGATGTTGGGCATTTCAAGCGAGATTGCCCAAAGAACAATCAAGCCCAAGGAAGAGTCTTCAACATTGGAGCTAGGGAAGCTCGCCAGGATCCGAACGTAGTCACGGGTACGTTCCCTATCAACCAACACTTTGCATCTGTACTATTTGATACTGGTGACGACTATAGCTTCATATCCCTAGAATTTAAGAATATACTTGGGTTAGTAGCCAGTAAGCTAGATATTCCATACTCGATAGAACTAGCTAATGGAAGGCTAGTAGAGGCCAAGGAAGTAATTAGAGGTTGTGTAATAGAGCTCGGAGAGCATGAGTTTACGCTTGATCTTCTGCCAGTCGAGTTGGGAAGCTTTGACGTGGTAGTTGGAATGGATTGGTTGTCAAGCAACCGAGCTGAAATCGTATACCATGAGAAGATCATTCGCATTCCGCTAACAAATGGAGAGACGATTGTAGTGCACAGAGAAAAGCACGATACTCCTCTAAGGATTATCGGCTGTTTAAAGGCCCGAAAGTTTTTGCAGAAAGGATGTGTTGCCTTCTTGGCTCACATTGTTGACAAGGAAGCTGAAGAGCCGAAGCTGGAAAATATCCCGGTGGTGAGGGAATATCCGGAAGTCTTCCCCGAAGACTTGCCAGGATTGCCGCCTCAACGACAAGTTGAGTTCCATATTGACTTGGTTCCAGGTGCCGCGCCTGTAGCCAAGGCACCTTATCGACTTACGCCTTCTAAGATGCAAGAGTTGTCGATGCAACTCCAGAAGCTTTTGGACAAGGGATTTATTAGACCAAGCTTCTCGCCTTGGGGAGCTCCAGTACTTTTTGTCAAGAAGAAGGACGGTAGTTTTCGCATGTGCATTGACTACCGAGAACTGAACAAGTTGACCATCAAGAATCGGTACCCCTTGCCGAGGATTGATGATCTCTTCGATCAACTTCAAGGTTCGAGTTATTACTCCAAGATCGACCTTCGATCAGGTTTATGACAACCCAAATTTCAAGTCCCTTCATTTACGTATCTCCTGTGTGACAATTCTGTTTTGATAAATTGTCTTGTGTTATGTGATGTGTTACTGTTTGAAAGACTAGAGTTGTGTTGATTAATGAATTGTTATGTTTTTGTGAATGAACAAATTTAAACTATTTACAATTAAAACCATACATGACGAAACACTTGAGTGTTTCGCCATAAACTATCTCCACGAAACATAGGAGTTTCGCCACAACCCTATCTCGACGAAACCTAGGTGTTTCGCCATGTGGGCCTGTGGCCCAGATGAGGCCCAGATGCGAACCAGTTATAATGACCTCATAACATCAAGTAGGATCCCAAACGGCGAAACCCTAACACTCTTTTCCTCTCCCTTGCACTCGACGACAATCACCATCCCTCTCGAAGCCCTTGCTAGTTTCACCTCGTAACCGGTTAGTACACAAATATCTGATTAAGGCCTGCTTGTTTCATTGTTCGATTGTTTTGTGTGATGTTTGAGGGACATTGTGGATTTAGGGTCTTGAAGAGACTGTGCTCTCATAGTTTGTCAATTAGGGTTTTGATGTTCTATTGCAAATCAATTAGTCTAGAAACTGCAGGATGATAACTCAATGAACTGTATTCATTCATGTCCACTAATCAGAGTCCATGTTTCTGTTTGATGTTTGTATTATGTGTTATCAGTTGTTTATGAATGATAAGTGAATATGTGATTTGGATTTGTACATGACGATGATTTGGTATTATAGAGTTCACAATTAATTGAGGATTTGGAATGATTAAGCGATGATTGCAACCGATCGTTTTGACATGAACGGAACGACGGCAGTTAGGGTTTCTGTGTGAACATAGTTATCTGGGAACATGACGAAACTACCTTGCAGACGAAACACTGGATGTTTCGTCACTCGCATTATCGACGAAACACCTTAGAGTTTCGCCACCTATCATATCGACGAAACACCTTGGTGTTTCATCATTGGAAGTTTCGCCGCCCAGGAGAAGTGCACAACAGACTGTAGTTTTGAGCATGTAACATAATGGATAACTATGTCACTGTCTGTTGATGATGCTAGTAAAGACTGAGAAACATGGAATTAACTTTGATGGATGGCACAAGTAACTGTTATGTGTTGTTATGATCATATATGTGAAGTATGGTTTTGCATAGGCTTGAATATTGTTGTGTGTTATTTAGTGATTGTGATTCTAAATGCACACTATGACTATAAACTTATACGTGTACCATGCAAACATAAACTGATTTTGTATACATGAATACCATAGGCTTGATTGATAAACTGTGAACAAGTAACTAATCAAACCGAGCAAACCAAGGTGAGTTCACTGCTCTTTTTCCAAGCATGCGTCCCGGGGAGGGACATCTGGTAAACGTTCCGGGGAGGAATGCTGGGTTATTGGGATGTTTGTTAATACTCGCATATCTATCACCTAAGTCCCATCTACCTATTGTTTCCGGGGAGGCAACGGGGTATTAGTTAATAGCGCTATTTAGGTTTGGCAACCTCACACCGCACCGGGGAGGTCGGGAGTGAACTAATGATCCCAGTCTTGACCATTGCTTTGATAGAGGCAATGGGGTTTGGGCAAAACAACTTTAAGCCATAAGCGGTAAACCAGTTATTACAACATCAAATCAAATCATTGAATCGTCTTATACTCATATCCGGTAACTAAAACGTGTTAATAAACTTTGAACTCACCAGCGTCGTCTGACACACTTGTCTGCATGCTTGCAGGTCGTTAGATTCTTGATTATGGACTTGCTATCTGGGAGCGCTGGAGTGGTCATGGATCGAGACTCTTGGATACTTGTTACATTGGTTCTTGAACACTTGTTTTGAAACAATTGATTAACTATTACTATATGCTTCCACTGAACATTTCCTTTGGTTATTACTTATGACTTGGATTTATATGTTGAAATAAATCGAATGTTTTATTTCATTATTTATTATTGGTTCAATGTGATTGGTGGCTTGGATCCTGGTATGTCACACGTCCTACGGTGTTTCCGCATGTGGTTTTTTGGGGGTGTGACAGTTTGGTATCAGAGCCACTGGTTATAGTGAACTAGGTTTTATAATGTTTTTTTTATAAAACCAGACTATAACCGAACAACTTCAAAAATTGACCATGACACTCAGCTCCAGATTGCAAGGTTCGTCCTCTGTTTACTTTATGCATTACTTGTTTAGTAGTCACACACATGACTTGCATGAAACCACATATTTGATACCTCGATGTGATTACTTGTGCTGCATGTTTTAGTGGAGCTAGATAGTGTGGCACTACTCTTCGACTTTTGTGATTATCGATCTTGTAATGCTCTTCGTTTCATTATTTGAATGTGGGGGAAACTTTTAGCGAAAGGTAAGAGGCACTGAGATGAGCATGCAAATTTCCTTATTATTATGGGTGCACACATAATAATAACGCGAGGTGTATGTAAGTCCCAGTGAGGCTTAACGAGTGTGAGAAGGGTTCTGTCCTATTGCGTGTAAACTTGGTAGTTTGTAGATTTCAACGTGAGACTTGACTCTTACCTTATCTCGATCCTTAAACTTGTTCCCTCTCCTTATATAGAATCATGAGTGGACGAGGTCATGGACGTGGTCACATCGCGATGACCCAGGCTGAGCTGACAAACTTAATCAACACCCATGTGGCTGAGGCTTTGGCAGCCTACCAAGCTGGTACGAAATGTACCAAATACTCTTTAATCTTGTGTCGCGTACACAACTCTTACCCCTGTGTTGTATTTTCTTTCGTCCATTAGGTTAGCCAACGCATCAGAACAATCCGCCTGCCTGCACATTCAAGACATTCATGGAATGTAAGCCACAGACGTTCAGTGGGACTGAAGGGGCTGTGGGGTTACTGCGTTTGTTTGAGAAGGCTTAATCAGTGTTTGCTATGTGTAACTGTCTCGTGGGGGACCAGGTAAAGTATGCTACTAGCACTTTGGAGGATGGTGCCTTAACTTGGTGGAATGCCCAGGTGCAGATGTTGGGCATCGAGATGGCTAATGCAATGACTTGGGATGATTTTAAGGAGTTGATGCGAGAAGAATATTGTCCTCGTGATGAGATTCAGAAGCTCGAGAACGAGTTCTACGATTTGAAGATGGAAGGATCCGAGATCGAGGCTTACACGAAACGATCTCATGAACTAGCAATTTTGTGCCCTAACCCGTCTCGACCTCCACATCGACGAATTGAGCTGTATCTCAAGGGCCTAGCACCAGCTGTAAAGGGGTATGTCACTGCTACAAACCATAACAATCTGCCCTAGATCATCCGTTTGGCACATAAGATTACTGACCAAGAGGTCGAGCGTGGCTCATTGCCGCCTCGTAAATCTGCTACTACCTCTACTGCTACAGCTACCACACCTGCTAGTGATAATAAGCGCAAGTGGAACGATACTGACAAAGCAACCAATGCGAGTCAATCTCAGAAAAGGCCTGACAACAGCAACAACCGCAGTTTCAGTTAGTCGTCCTCAGTTAACCAAGGCCAGGGCAGCAGTCAGAATCAAGGCTCCTACGCTGGTAAGAAGCCAAAGTGCAACAAGTGTGGTTATCATCATCATGGACAGTGTGTCCGGGTTTGCCATAGATACGACAAGTTGGGCCATGAGGCAAAAGACTGTAGAGTCCCGTACCCAAAGCAGCAGAATCAGTAGCAACAACCTCAGCAAAGGCAACAACCCCATCAGAACCAGGGCTTTAAGAAGGGGTGTTTCCAGTGTGGGGATGAGGGCCACATCAAGCGGGATTGCCCTCAGCTGAATCAGAATGCCAATGACAACAACCGCCAGAACAACAACAACAACAATGCTGGGAACAACAACAATGGCAACAATGGAGGCAATGGTGCTCGTTGAAGGGTATTTACGATTGGTGCTGGTGATGCTAGGAACGATGGCAATGTCGTGACTGGTACATTTTCTGTGAACAATCTTATTTCTTCTGTGTTATTTGATTCCGGTGCCGATTGGATCTATGTGTCCCTAGAGTTTGGTCAACGATTAGGGTTAGCCCCAACACCTTTAGAAGTTAAGCATGTAGTAGAATTAGCTGATGGCAAAATGATTGAAGCTTCGCATGTCCTATTTGGGTGTAAACTAGATCTTGTGGGTCAAGTGTTTGATATTGACCTCCTTCCTGTTACCCTCGGTAGTTTTGATATAGTGGTTGGTATGGATTGGCTATCTAAACACCAAGCTGAGATTCTGTGTAAAGAGAAGATTGTACGTATTCCTCTCCCTGGTGGAGAGTCATTATCGGTTCAGGGGAATCGCAGTGGTGCGATGGTTGGTATCATCTCAGCTATGCAAGCGCAGAAATGTCTACGAAAGGGGTATCCTGCTATTCTAGCACTTGTTACTGATACTCCGTCAGGAGAAAGAAAGATCGAGGATCTGCCAGTTGTACGCGAATTTTCCGATGTGTTTCCTGAGGAACTTCCTGGTTTACCTCCTCACCGCCTAGTGGAATTTCAGATTGACCTTGCGCCAGGAGCGGCCCCAATTGCTCGTGCTCCCTATCGTTTAGCACCTAGAGAGTTGCAGGAGCTGTCTAACCAGTTGCAAGAGTTATTGGACAGATGCTTTATTCGACCCAGTTCTTCGCCCTGGGGAGCCCCAGTTTTGTTTGTAAAGAAGAAAGACGGGTCCTTTCGCATGTTTATTGATTATCGGGAACTTAACAAGGTGACTATCAAGAACCGTTATCCATTGCCACGCATCGACGACTTGTTTGACCAGTTGCAAGGGTCAAGTTTTTATTCGAAGATCAACTTAAGATCGGGCTATCACCAGATGAGAGTCCGAGAGGGGGATGTTCCTAAAACGGCTTTTCGAACACGTTATGGGCACTATGAGTTTTTAGTTATGCCGTTTGGATTGACGAACACGCCAGCGGTCTTCATGGATCTCATGAACCGTGTATGCAAACTGTATCTCGACCATTTCGTTATAGTATTCATCGACGACATTTTGATCTACTCGAAGAGCAAGGAAGATCACGAGTGGCACCTGCGTCTTATTTTGGAACTCCTGAGGAAGGAGCAACTCTATGCGAAGTTTTCAAAGTGTGACTTCTGGATTCGAGAGGTACACTTCCTTGGCCACATTGTGAACGAATCAGGGATACACGTGGATCCTGCAAAGGTTGATGCTATAAAAAATTGGCCTGCACCGAAGACTCCTTCAGAGGTGCGACAATTTCTTGGACTCGCTGGGTACTATCGCAGGTTTATAAAGGACTTTTCGAAGATCGCCCAACCTCTTACTTCATTGACACAGAAAGACGTTGTATACTCGTGGGGAACGAAACAAGATGAAGCTTTTCAGCTACTGAAACAGAAACTCTGCAGTGCACCGATCTTGTCTCTACCTGAAGGTACAGAAGACTTTGTAGTATACTGTGATGCTTCCATACAGGGTCTTGGTTGCGTGCTGATGCAACGCAATAATGTGATCGCTTATGCTTCTCGACAACTGAAGGTTCATGAGAGGAATTATACGACAAACGACTTAGAGTTGGGAGCCGTGGTGTTTGCACTCAAAATCTGGAGGAATTACCTGTACGGTACTAAATTGTAACATCTGTGCTTGTAATCATTGTGAACAGTTCTATTATCAATAAGACAATGTTATTTGATCCCAATGTTTGTTTGGTTGTGTTTTACATTTTTTTTTCATGTTTTGACTTTTATGTAATTTCAAACTCTACATCGCTTTCTGGAGAGTTATACGCAAACTGATGCGTAAATGTAATCAGTTTAATGCGACAAATACTCCGGAACATCAACATATACTTAACATACCTTAAATAACCCTTACATAACTTAGAAATAAGTTTTGAAGGCTTTGGTATGGCAAAAACAAGTTAATTCGCTTACAGGGACTAAACTTGACAAACCCAAGCTTTGTAACGGTTAATTATGCTCACTAGAATGCACGATATAAATTTCATAAGGTTTCGTTATCGTACGAGAAAGTTATGATCAAATCCGTGTACAAGGGGTTAAAGCGTCAACGTTGAAGTTTATGACTTTTCGGATAACATTAAAGTTAACCGAGGACTAAACAAAGTGGGTAAATGTCTTAAAGCCCTTATATGTCAATTTAGAGGGCTCATAATGCAAAACAAGACACGAAAGCGACCTTTAGAAGGACCAGGGACCAAAACTGCAATTAAAGGAAAATTGATTTGGCAGATCATACACGCTCGCGTAGCGCGAGCACTAACTATATATGCAGTCGCGCTACGCGACTGCCTTATCTGGACAGAATGTTGATTTTGTTGGATCTTGTCTGCCATAGCACTTGTAACAGCCATTAAATCGATTTTTCACATCTTGCTTGGCCCCTAAACACCCCCTAAACATCTAGGGACACTTGTTAAGATGTTGTGGTCACTTGTAGACTTATGTGTCAACAATTTGTGGTGGATTAAACACTATAAAAAGCCATAAGTTGCAACAAGTTCTTCACACTTCACTTTTGCATTTCTGGAGCATTTCTGGAGCACAAGTCTTCTCTCAAGTGATCTCTAGTCATTCTTAGGGCTCTTGTAAGTTTGCCTAACCTTCCTTAGTTTAGTTTTAGCTTAGTTTAGCTTAAAAGTCAACCGTCGTAATTAACGGTTGACTTAACGGTTAATCACTAATGGTCCAGTGATTAGTCGAATCAAAAGTAGTTATAAGTTGGTAATTATGTGGGTAATAAACCCTCAAAAGGGTTCCCCCTGATTCCCATTCTAACTAGGTCAAAAGTCGGGTCAAACTTGCTTATAAAAAGTCAACAGAATTATTAATTTCTAATCTATGCATAATTAGCAATGTAGAACATATACAACCTGTTTGATCAGTAATATAACTTAGTAATTAGTGTAAAAACATGTCCAACCCTGTTCAACCCGACAATTTCCTGTTTAGACCCGGTTCGGAACCGAAAGTCGCATAGTTTGACTTTTACTTTGACTTTCAGTTCTGACCCGTTTAGGCATGTTTTAGAAATTCCTCAGAGCTTTAATTGGACTAGGTTACATACTAATATAACCCTCTGTGATTATACACCTTGGTTCATTAGTTATCCAATTAATACGCATGTTTCCGTTAATTGCTCATATGTTGACCATTATGCCCTTTTCACCTTAAAACGTGATTTTTGAAAATGTAAAAGAGTAGAAATCTTTGTTACTGATATATAAACTTGTACCCAAAATTTGAGATCAATTGGTGGTGTAGATTGAGAGTTATGCTCATTAGCGCAAAATGAAAGCTTTGTGTTAATTAAATGGCGTAATTAGCATATAGCCTAGTTAAGCCTACTTTTTGATATCAAACTTATTACCCCCTGATGTAATATATTATTTTGGTATTTTTGAAGATTTTTAATTAATTTTAGGCCGAGCATAACTCATAGTCATAGGCTTAATCCGGTAATTGTCGGTTTTGCCCTTACGGGGCATAGTTCGTGTTTAAATACGTTTCGGGCATAATGAAAGACATATTACTGATGTCACAACATATTTGAAGCATATTAACTTAGGAAACATGTATATGGCTCTTACGAATACCCGTCACGCTTATTACGCGTTCGGTTAGGTTTATATAACTACTTTACATAAATTAGCCGAAGCGGGTCAAACCTTATCGGTTTTATCTCAAATTTCAGAGTGTGTATGAAATAACCATATTAAACAAGTCTTCAAACTTGTCGGGTCTAAATCACATTCTATCCGATCTTCCGATTTAGGTCCGGTTTATTAATGTAGTTACCTATATTAGGTGTCGTTTGATATTCCGTGACCTCTAGCACTGCTTGGTGGTTATCTTAGGACTTCTGAGCAATCTCAAGTGAGTACATAGAACCCCTCTTTTACTGTTTTCAAACTGTTTTGGGGTGAAACACATGTGCCTACTTGTTACTTTCGTGCTTTCCTGTTTTCACATCATATACCTGCTATGTTTGTTAGTACATTATAGTACATGATTTCATTACATTTCATGCTATGTATGCACATTGTGTGCGTATTTAGTACATCGTTTTACTTTACATTTCTGCTATGTATGTTGACTGATAGCATGCTAGCACATTGATTTACATGACTTTCCGCTTTGTATGTTAACTTAGCATACTTAGTACATTGTTTTCATATAACATGTTCACTTTTGCTATGACATTTGGTTTGCACAAACAAGACTATTATACGTTCATTAACATTAGCTACGCCGCTCGGTAGTAAGTACTGGTACCATAGGACTTGACAAATCCCATTCCTGACATCCCGGGTTTGTTTGGATGTAAGGAATGACTGAATCCGAAAACATTTCTTTTGATAACCTTGACTGAAAGGGTTATCCGACTGTCTCAAGGCTTGAATGTATGCGTTAACTTACCACATAAATGTCACACCCCCAAAATCCACCTGCGGAATACCACCACTTGAAGGCGTGACTGACCAGGATCCAGCCACCAATCATATTGAACAAGCATGTAATGATTATAAGGTCCAACCAATACAATTGGTGTCCAAACAAAACATAGTTTAAGTTGCAAGCGGAAGCATAACGTTTAAAACCAAAACATAAGTTTAACTGTTTCAAGTTTAACATGGCACACAGCTGTCCATGTCCCACAACGACTCTCTTCCATGCAAGCTCCAGCTAAGTACCTATTGACCTGCAAAGCATGTAGTAACGAGTCAACAACAAGTTGAGTGAGTTCACGGTTGGGTGTTCATTTTAAGTTGTTCCAAAAACAGTTTCCTTTATCTGGCATCCTGCCGTGGGGGTTACCCCATAGTTGAAAACGTGACTTGTTTATTCCCGGTTACTCTGGCGATCCAGCCGTGGGGGCTACCCCTTGTTAGTTATCTGGCATTTCGGCCGTGGGGGCTACCCCATGTATATACTAGACTCATTACCATATCGACTACTGACGCTAGTCATGTTTATGTGCCCTTAGCGTCGGTGTCTATCATCACCGACGTGCCATAGTCCATTAGTTCACGCCCGTCCTCTGTGGCACGATGTGAGGTTTGTCAAACCTAAATAGCGCTATCTAACTAATGACCCGCTCGCCATTGGCCTCGGCGATTAAGTCGATATAAAAAGGAGGGACTTCGTGATAGAGTTTTGGTCTAGTACGAGTTATCTGACCCGGTGGACGAGGAATTACATTCCTGAACCATTACTGTCCTACCCAAGAAGGACGAGGAACCCATGTTCCTTAACCCCATTCCCAACCCCTGGGAATCCCATGCTTTGTAGAGGGTGTGAACTCACCTTGGTTTGCTCGGCAGATACACAGAAAAGTCAATCAAGCAATATTGTGGTCAACCACGTCCTAACATAGTTGTATCATACAAGTCAGGTTCGTATTCAAGTAGTGCACGTATGTTTTCTACATGTATACGAACAAGTTGCATACAGGTATTATTCATGGCAGTCCAATCAACAGTGCACAACATACACAATTAGCAATACACGTAAAGTCCATATATTCGGCCCAATGACTTAGGCCCATGGCAGTGTGCAAGTCCAAACAGCGTGCACATGTATATGGTCTCGAGTCGAGACTGTGCGGTCACTAGTCGAGACTGTGCGGTCTCTAGTCGAGACTGTGCGGTCTCGAGTTGTAGCCTACAAGTTCTCGAGTCGCACTGAGGAGGTCTCGGGTCATGCATGTATTGGTCTCGAGTCGCAACCAGACTCGTAACCATGGCCTCGAGTCATGATGTTTGTGTGCTGATAAAGCATGGTCTCGAGTCGAGACTAGGGGTTCTCGACTCGCAATCTGTGTCGCAACCGTGGATCTCGAGTTGTCATCAACATGGTCTCGAGTCGAGACCAAGGGTCTCGACTGGCACACCAGCTAAATGTCTGCGCATGTACTAACCAATACAATTTCGATTTCATGTAGCCATGTACTATCCAACCACAATTCACGAACATGTTTTCTTGTCTAACACTAACCGAAAATGGATCAAACACCTCAATTTCAAATATTCAAGGCACATTCATAGCATATTCATGTTGTTCTTCATTTTAGGGTTTTTAGCATCAATCTCTATGAACTTTATCATAATCATAACATGAACAACAATCAAAACACTCAAACAACTAATCCGATTTCCACATATATGCAGCCTTTTAACAAGCATTCGATTCTTAGCATAAGAGTATACAATCCGATTAACATGGACATTATCTAATATGCATATACAAGCCGATTTCATGAACATTAACAACTAATGGTTTAAACCACATTCAAACACAAGATATCATTAACTCAACATGCAATATATCCGTAATCAAGACATGTTACCCGATTATCATCATCATACACATCCGATTCACAAGAACAACATCATGCTATTCATCAAGGCAAGTAGCATCATTAATCACATAAACACCTAGTGAGTATCTAGAAACACTAACCGATTGTGAAAGGCACCGAGATGGTAAAGAAGATGAATAAAATGGAGTGTCCGAGTGTTGATGATGAGCTTGACCGAGTCCTTGTTGAAGCCGATTTGATCCGAGAGAGAGAGGAGAGGGGAGGTGATGTTTGATCTTTAGGGTTTTAGTGAGAGAGAATATAGGAGTGTGTGTGTAGGAGAGTGTGAGGGAATGTTGGTTGCCCAAAAAAATGGCAAGGTTTGCTATCCACATGGGTTAAATACTAGTTCCAAGTTAGTGCACCCTAATGGGCTTTCGGGTGAGTTAAGGGAGGTGCATGGCCCAACCGGCCCAACTGTTGCACTGTCCACTCGAGACCGCATGGTCTCGAGTCGGGTCCTTATGTCTCGGTCCACATAATCACACACATACATACAAGCATAACACATAATCACATAAATTCACTTATATCACACATTAAACCAACAAGTCAATTAGTCACGTAACGTTCAAGCATGTAACATCGAGATACAATGAAATGTTCTAAATTTCGAGTTGTCACATCATCCCCAAGTTGAAAGAAATTTCGTCCCGAAATTTGGTAAGTACTCACTGAGGAAGCTAGTTAAGTTGTATGGTTTTCCTGGTTTTTCCCGGGGTGTCACATCCACCCCCCGTTGATCTGGAATTTCGTCCCGAAATTCCGTAGCTTCAGCCTCAGTAGTGGTTGTACCGTTCGCGAACAGTTGGGGATACTTTTGTTTCATCCGATCTTCGCGCTCCCAGGTGAACTCTGGGCCGCGACGTGAGTTCCAACGAACTCGAACGAGAGGTATTCTAGTGTTCTTGAGGACCTTAACATCCTGGTCCGTGATTTCAACTGGTTCCTCGACGAATTGTAACTGCTCGTCGATGGTGAGCTCCTTTAGAGGAACTACGTGGGTCTCATCTGACAGACACTTCTTCAGATTCGACACGTGGAAAACGTTGTGAACTGCACTGAGTTCTGCTGATAAGTTCAGTCTGTAGGCCACCCTGCCTATTTTCTCGATGATTTCAAAAGGTCCGACGTATCGTGGGTTAAGTTTGCCTCGTTTACCAAAACGAACCACACCCTTCCAGGGTGAAACCTTGAGTAATACTCGCTCCCCAACCTGGAGCTCAAGTGGTTTCCTGCCCTTATCGGCGTAAACTTTCTGGCGGTCACGAGCTGCCGCCATGCGTTGTCGTATCTGAGCAATTCGCTCGGTTGTGTCTACCACAAGTTCTGGACCAGTGATCTGACTATCCCCCACCTCTACCCAACAAAGAGGTGACCGGCATTTACGCCCGTACAATGCCTCAAACGGAGCAGCTTTAATGCTGGTGTGGTAGCTGTTATTGTACGAGAATTCCACAAGTGGCAGATGCTTTTCCCCGCTGTTGCCAAAGTCGATTACACCTGCACGGAGCATGTCTTCTAGGGTTTGAATAGTTCGCTCAGACTGCCCGTCCGTCTGAGGGTGATACGCTGTGCTCATGTCTAACCGTGAGCCAAAAGATTTGTGCATTGCTTGCCACAGTTCTGAAGTGAATCGTGCATCTCGATCCGAGATAATAGAGGTGGGCACCCCGTGCCTCGAGACAACTTCCTTTAGGTATACGTCTGCTAAAGTGGAGAACTTATCCGTTTCCTTGATAGCCAAGAAGTGAGCAGACTTTGAGAGTCGATCCACGATCACCCAAATGGTATCATTTCCGCGCTGGGATCTAGGTAGGCCGGTAACGAAATCCATGGAAATTTGCTCCCATTTCCATTGTGGTATCTCTGGTTGTTGGAGTAGGCCTGAGGGTTTCTGGTATTCCGTCTTGACTCTCGCACAAGTCAAACACTTGCTGATGTGAGTTGCTATGTGGGCCTTCCTGCTAGGCCACCAATACGTGGTTTTGATGTCGTGGTACATCTTATCCGAACAAGGGTGTACCGAGTAGCGAGACTTGTGTGCTTCATCCATCACAAGCTCTCGCAAGTTGCCATAGAGTGGGACCCAAATGCGTCCCGTTACGTAGTAAGCACCGTCTTCCTTTGGTTCTAATCGTTGCCATGAGCCGCGTAGGGCTTCAGCCCTGACGTTTTCTGGTTTCAATGCTCCTATCTGAGCAGCTCGTATTTGAGAAGGAAGACTAGAATGTATGGTGAGCTGCAATGTTCGCACGCGCTTAGGCGCGGTGTCCTTTCGACTGAGGGCGTCAGCCACAACATTGGCCTTGCCCGGGTGATACCTGATCGAGCACTCGTAATCATTCAGTAGCTCGACCCATCGTCGTTGTCGCATATTCAGTTCCTTCTGTTTGAAGATGTGCTCAAGGCTCTTGTGATCGGTGTAAATGGTACACTTTGTACCGTACAGGTAATGTCGCCATATCTTAAGTGCAAAAACAATGGCTCCCAGCTCTAAATCGTGTGTAGTGTAGTTCTTCTCATGAACTTTAAGTTGGCGTGAGGCATAGGCTATAACTTTATCTCGTTGCATCAATACACAACCAAGACCCTGAATGGATGCGTCGCAGTAAACCACAAAATCGTCTGTGCCCTCTGGTAAGGAAAGGATAGGTGCGCTGTGAAGTCTATCCTTTAGATTTAGATGCTGAAATGCTAACTCCTGGGCATTTCCCCATCGATAAACAACGCCTTTCTGCGTTAGTGAGGTGAGAGGCTGTGCAATCTTGGAAAAGTCCTTAATGAACCTCCTGTAATAGCCTGCCAAACCCAAGAATTGGCGAATTTCCGTTGGTGTACGAGGTGCAGGCCAGTTCTTAATCGAGTCTACCTTGGATGGATCAGCGTGAATCCCATCCTTATTTACCACGTGGCCTAGGAAATGGACTTCACGAAGCCAGAAGTCGCATTTCGAGAACTTTGCGTAAAGTTGTTCCGTTCGAAGGAGTTCCAAGATAAGTCGCAGATGTTGCTCGTGTTCCTCCTGACTCTTGGAATAGATCAGGTTGTCGTCGATGAAGACTATAACGAACTTGTCTAGGTAGGGCTTGCACACTCGATCCATCAAGTCCATGAAAATCGCAGGTGCGTTTGTCAGCCCAAAAGGCATAACCAAAAACTCATAGTGTCCGTAACGCGTTCTAAAAGCTGTTTTGGAGACGTCCTCTTCTCGGACTCTCAGCTGGTGATATCCTGATCTCAGATCAATCTTTGAATAGTAGCTCGACCCTTGCAGTTGGTCGAACAAGTCGCCAATACGTGGTAGAGGTTAACGATTCTTCACCGTCACCTTGTTGAGTTCCCGGTAGTCGATACACATTCTGAAGGTGCCGTCTTTCTTCTTCACAAATAGCACTGGAGCTCCCCAAGGCGATGAGCTAGGACGAATGAAACCCTTATCCAAGAGTTCTTGTAGTTGCGTAGAGAGTTCTTCCAACTCTGATGGAGCTAAACGATATGGTGCACGAGCTATAGGCGCAGCTCCAGGAGCTAGTTCAATCTGAAACTCGACTTGGCGATGAGGCGGGAGGCCAGGTAATTCCTTAGGAAATACCTCAGGATAGTCGCGTACAATTGGAAAATCTTCTATCTTCTTCTCTTTCTCCGAGGTGTCAGTAACGAGAGCCAAAATGGCAGTGTGGCCCTTTCGTAAGCACTTCTGGGCCTTAAAGAAGGAGATGACGTTCTCAACAGCACTCCTCTTGTCGCCACGAATCATGAGAGGTTCATTGTCGGAACTAGGAATACGAACAATCTTCTCGTTGCAAAGGATTTATGCCCGGTGTTGTGATAACTAATCCATCCCAATAACAACGTCGAAACTACCCAAGACGATAGGAATAAGGTCGATAGAGAAGGTCTGGTTAGCAAGAACAAGTCTACAACCCTTGACTACGTGTGTGGCCTCTAAACTCTTTCCATTTGCTAGCTCTACAGTGTGCTTGTTGTTCAAGGGTGTTGGAATACGCTTAAGCATTTGACTAACATGTAGCTAGTATCGGCATCCGAATCAAATAAAAACTGTAACATAAAAGTCATCGAGAAGGAACTTACCCGTCACAACATTGGGGTCATTCCTTGCTTCACCTTGACCAAGCACGAACGCCCGCCCCCGGGCTCCATTGTTGTTGTTGTCGCGTTTCTGCCTCATCTGCGGACAGTTCCTCTTAAGATGGCCTTCAGCCCCACAATGGAAACACCCCTTTTTGCTACCCTGCTGCTGCTGGTTTCGGTGTGCAGGGTATGGGCTCCTGCAATCTCTAGCCACATGTCCCGTCTTCTTGCACCGATGGCAGCACGATTCCGCACATGACCCGGTGTGGTGTTGATGGCATTTGCGGCATTTCGGCTTATTCCCAAGGTATCCAACTTGATTTTGGTAGTTCAGCACCTGCTGTACGAGTTTCCCGTGCGGGTCCTGTTGTATTGGGCCACGACCTTCACTCTGGTGATCACCCCAATTATGCTTGGTGTTAATAAGAGCATTTGCATTGGAAGGGTTACGCTTGGGTAACTTGCCCTCTTCCACTGCCTGATCAGTGAGCTGGTGCGCCAAACGAACGACTTGTTGGATTGTGGAAAAGTTGGCCGCAATTACGGACCCTTGGATTTCTGGGGCTAAGCCTCTGAGGTATAGCTCGATTCGTCTAGAAATGGGTTGCGACAAGTTAGGACATAGGGCAGCCAAGTCGTTGGATCTTTTTGTGTACGCTTCGATCTCTGGTCCTTCCAACTTCAAACCATAGTACTCTATTTCAAGTTTTAGAATGTCGTCCGGGTGACAGAATTCCTCCTTGATCAAATCCTTGAAATCGCTCCAGGGGGTGGCATTCGCATCTGCTAATCCAAGCATCTGAACTTGTGTGTTCCACCAAGAATACGCCTTCCCTTGCAAGGTACCAGCAGCGTACTCTACTCGTTTACTGGTAGGGCTTTCACTTTCTTCGAATGCAGATTCGATCCTGCGAATCCAGTGTAGGAGACCTATCGCTCCTTCGGTGCCACTAAAGGTACTAGGTCGACAGTCCATAAAAGTTTTAAAGGTGCACACAGGTGGCTGAGCATGTTGACCTGTTGTGGGTGAAGGAAAGGACAGAGTTTAACACAAAGGTTGGTTCACGAGAGTAGGATCTAAAGATCCTAGAATGGGTTTGGACTGCAGGATATACCTCCTTCGTGTGCAGCTGCCAGTGCCGCAGCAACTCGTTCGTTAATCAGAGCCGTCAACTGGGCTTGAGTCATGTTAACGCGTCCAGACATGATCTTCATATCAAGATGAACGTGAGTGAGAGAGGTTCGCGAAAATACGATGATAGGAGAGAGTAAGCACACACGTGTTCAAGCAACAGTAGTTATACTAACCAAGCATACCATGAGCAATGTACTATGTAACTAACAAGTAGGCAATATATACATAGATCATATCACCTAGAATGTCGAGCCTTGCATGTGGAGTGAAGCGTCGTTGTGGATCGTAGAGCACTGTACAGGTTATAGTCTGATTTTAATAAAACTTTTTCCCTTATTAAAACCAAGTTCTCTATAACCAATGGCTCTGATACCAATCTGTCACACCCCCAAAATCCACCTGCGGAATACCACCGCTTGAAGGCGTGACTGACCAGGATCCAGCCACCAATCATATTGAACAAGCATGTAAGTGATTATAAGGTCCAACCAATACAATTGGTGTCCAAACAAAACATAGTTTAAGTTGCAAGCGGAAGCATAACGTTTAAAGCCAAAACATAAGTTTAACTATTTCAAGTTTAACATGGCACACAGCTGTCCATGTCCCACAACGACTCTCTTCCATGCAAGCTCCAGCTAAGTACCTATTGACCTGCAAAGCATGTAGTAACGAGTCAACAACAAGTTGAGTGAGTTCACGGTTGGGTGTTCATTTTAAGTTGTTCCAAAAACAGTTTCCTTTATCTGGCATCCTGCCGTGGGGATTACCCCATAGTTGAAAACGTGAGTTGTTTATTCCCGGTTACTCTGGCGATCCAGCTGTGGGGGCTACCCCTTGTTAGTTATCTGGCATTTCGGCCGTGGGGGCTACCCCATGTATATACTAGACTCGTTACCATATCGACTACTGACGCTAGTCATGTTTATGTGCCCTTAGCGTCGGTGTCTATCATCACCGACGTGCCATAGTCCATTAGTTCACGCCCGTCCTCTGCGGCACGATGTGAGGTTTGTCAAACCTAAATAGCGCTATCTAACTAATGACCCGCTCGCCATTGGCCTCGGCGATTAAGTCGATATAAAAAGGAGGGACTTCGTGATAGAGTTTTGGTCTAGTACGAGTTATCTGTCCCGGAGGACGAGGAATTACATTCCTGAACCATTACTGTCCTACCCAAGAAGGACGAGGAACCCATGTTCCTTAACCCCATTCCCAACCCCTGGGAATCCCATGCTTTGTAGAGGGTGTGAACTCACCTTGGTTTGCTCGGCAGATACACAGAAAAGTCAATCAAGCAATATTGTGGTCAACCACGTCCTAACATAGTTGTATCATACAAGTCAGGTTCGTATTCAAGTAGTGCACGTATGTTTTCTACACGTATACGAACAAGTTGCATACAGGTATTATTCATGGCAGTCCAATCAACAGTGCACAACATACACAATTAGCAATACACGTAAAGTCCATATATTCGGCCCAATGACTTAGGCCCATGGCAGTGTGCAAGTCCAAACAGCGTGCACATGTATATGGTCTCGAGTCGAGACTGTGCGGTCTCTAGTCGAGACTGTGCGGTCTCGAGTTGTAGCCTACAAGTTCTCGAGTCGCACTGAGGAGGTCTCGGGTCATGCATGTATTGGTCTCGAGTCGCAACCGGACTCGTAACCATGGCCTCGAGTCATGATGTTTGTGTGCTGATAAAGCATGGTCTCGAGTCGAGACTAGGGGTTCTCGACTCGCAATCTGTGTCGCAACCGTGGATCTCGAGTTGTCATCAACATGGTTTCGAGTCGAGACCAAGGGTCTCGACTGGCACACCTGCTAAATGTCTGCGCATGTACTAACCAATACAATTTCGATTTCATGTAGCCATGTACTATCCAACCACAATTCACGAACATGTTTTCTTATCTAACACTAACCGAAAATGGATCAAACACCTCAATTTCAAATATTCAAGGCACATTCATAGCATATTCATGTTGTTCTTCATTTTAGGGTTTTTAGCATCAATCTCTATGAACTTTATCATAATCATAACATGAACAACAATCAAAACACTCAAACAACTAATCCGATTTCCACATATATGCAGCCTTTTAACAAGCATTCGATTCTTAGCATAAGAGTATACAATCCGATTAACATGGACATTATCTAATACGCATATACAAGCCGATTTCATGAACATTAACAACTAATGGTTTAAACCACATTCAAACACAAGATATCATTAACTCAACATGCAATATATCCGTAATCAAGACATGTTACCCGATTATCATCATCATACACATCCGATTCACAAGAACATCATCATGCTATTCATCAAGGCAAGTAGCATCATTAATCACATAAACACCTAGTGAGTATCTAGAAACACTAACCGATTGTGAAAGGCACCGAGATGGTAAAGAAGATGAATAAAATGGAGTGTCCGAGTGTTGATGATGAGCTTGACCGAGTCCTTGTTAAAGCCGATTTGATCCGAGAGAGAGAGGAGAGGGGAGGTGATGTTTGATCTTTAGGGTTTTAGTGAGAGAGAATATAGGAGTGTGTGTAGGAGAGTGTGAGGGAATGTTGGTTGCCCAAAAAATGGCAAGGTTTGCTATCCACGTGGGTTAAATACTAGTTCCAAGTTAGTGCACCCTAATGGGCTTTCGGGTGAGTTAAGGGAGGTGCATGGCCCAACCGGCCCAACTGTTGCACTGTCCACTCGAGACCGCATGGTCTCGAGTCGGGTCCTTATGTCTCGGTCCACATAATCACACACATACATACAAGCATAACACATAATCACATAAATTCACTTATATCACACATTAAACCAACAAGTCAATTAGTCACGTAACGTTCAAGCATGTAACATCGAGATACAATGAAAGGTTCTAAATTTCGAGTTGTCACAATAAATGTTTGTATCAATGTAACATGCATTACTTTGCAAAACATAACTTTTTGATATATTCAAAATACTTTGTTTTGTACATTTCTACATTTGGACTATGTGACAATACTTTACTTACAATACATAACATTGGTTACACATTACTTGACTACTTTTGGACTTTTAAACATTTGACATGGCTTATACAAGGACTTTTTGACTATTGGTTTAAACATAGACTTTATACATTGGTGGTTTGTTTAAGTGATTTAAGTAACGAGGCGTGTGTAATATGATACAAGCATGGTGGATACGCCGCTAGTACTTCCTATATATAAGTGTTTGTATGGTATTACATATCGTAGCGTTATTTGAATCATTTCAATTTGAGACATATAACATTTTATATAAATAACATATTTTTCACAAGACTTTGGTTTACAAACAATTTACTTTATACAACTCATTTTACTTGGTTATACATTTAACCACACATTATGCTTTTATTTATACATATCTTTTGATCTTATCGCTTTTTAAATGATTTACAAAACAAAACAATTTACAAGGTTCATGACTGACTTTTGCTAAACAACTTTTTCTTAAACTTAAGTCATGAATCCTATTTTCACAAAACCTATGTATCTCACAGGCATTTTTATGCTGACGTACCTATTTTCACATGTTTTTTCAGGAGCTTTTGCGTAGGATGATGATCGTGACACTAGGGCGGACCTGTGCCTTAGAGACATAAAAACGAAGATAGACTTAGTTTAATTATGTTCTGAACTCTTTAATTCCTGTTTAAGACAATGTAACTCTTATGTTCATAAATAAAATACAACTTTGTATGCCATGGTTATGAAACAATTAATTCTGTTACAACACTCCCCGACGTTTTCCGCCACGTTTTGTATGTTATACGTGGTCGGGGTGTGACAGAAGAGTTGGTATCAGAGCCAATGGTTATAGGGAATTAGGTTATTAGTAATTCTTTGACCTAGACTATAACTTTCTAGGACCCTAACACAAGTTATCTTGTGTTTAGATTTTAAAACATGCACTTCATCTATCCTTAGGTGATTATCAAAACAAAAAAAAACCAAATTTTTCCGAAACGATTTTTGAAAAAAAAAAAAAAAAAAAAACAATCTTCTGTTTTTGAATGATTTATTACAAGGTTTTGAACCCTTCCAGTTTGACTAAATTTTTAGCCGTGTGCCTTCAAATTTTCAAAATCTCGTTAAGGTTTTGGGTTCTAAATAGTGTGAACACATGCAAACTGGAAGAGTGAATGCCTGTATTCTGGGTTTTCTGTCTAGGCAAGCACTTCGTATATATCTCATCAGACGCGAGACCAGTTGTGCTTACCTGGGAATTCTTGGGATGAGTGTTCACTTATAGGCGAGCATGTCTTCGCGATACATTATTTTTGATCCATTAATTTGATTAGTCACTGTGTGTCGTTTGTTTGTTTGGTAATGCGGACAAATGACCACCATCTTTTCTTTTGCTAATTTTGTTTCATCTCATTCTCTTCATCCAATCATCTCACTCGTTTCCTTTCATGTTTTCCTCTTTTAGAATGCCTCCCCGATGCGAAAACCAGATAGCGACTGCCGAACTGGCAGAAATTATTACGCAGCAGATGGCTGCTCAATTCCCAAATCTCTTTGCTCAATGGCACCAAGCCAACAACAACAACAATGCTCCATGCAAATACAAGGATTTTAACTCGGCTAAACCACTCAAGTTTAGTGGTTCTGAAGGAGCGACTGGGCTTCTTCAATTGTTCGAGAGCATTGATAATACTTTTCGCCACGTGCAGTGTCCTGACAATCGCAAGGTCGAGTTTTCTTCGAGTGTGTTTCAGAAGAGGGCTCTCACATGGTGGAATGGGGTTATGAGAGACCGAGGTGCAGAAGTTGCTCTAGCACAGACATGGGCTGAACTCAGGGCCCTTATGATGAGGGAATTTTGTCCTCGTCATGAGCAGCGAGCTTTGGAGAAGGAGTTTGATAACTTGAAACAAGACAGTGGCGAGCACAGGGCATATACTGATAGATTTGAGGAGTTGAGTCTGCTTTGCCCGACTATGGTTACCCCACTCGACAAGGCTATCGAAAGGTACATCGACGGCCTACCTGACTCAGTACAAGACATCATTACTAGTAGTAACCCTGCCATACTCCGTCAGGCGATCGAGTTAGCAGCGACATTGGCTGAGTCGCAGGTTCGAAAGGGAAAGCTGCACAAAAATGGTGACAAGGGTAAGAAGCAGGCGTCTGATAAGGAAGATAGCAAGAAAGGTCAAAACAAGAAGGGAAAGAATTCTGGAGGGTCTAGGAAGCGGAAGGCTTCCCAAAACTATGCTGTTACTGCACAGGCCCAAGCTGCACCAAATCAGCCTGCGCAGCCACTAGCCAAGAAGCCTTATCTTGGCAATCCACCTCTGTGCAACAGGTGTAACGGCCATCATCCACCACACCTCCAGTGTCGTCAGTGCACCAACTGCGGAAGATCTGGTCATCTTGCCGCTACTTGTCGCATTCCTGTTAACCAAAACCAGGCAGTTCAGAACCAAGCCCAACAAGTTGCTCAGCAACAAGGTCAAGCTGCACGACCTCATTTTCCTCCTGGTTCGTGCTACAATTGTGGGGATCTGACCCACTACAGAAACCGGTGCCCAAGGCTAGCAAACCAGAACCAGAATCAGAATCAGGCTCCGGCTCGAGGGCGAGTTTTCAACATGAATGCTCAAGAGGCACAAGCAGACAATGAAGTGGTGAACGGTACGTTCTTTATTAATAATCAGCCTGCATCTGTTCTCTTTGATTCGGGTGCCGATAAGAGTTTTGTGTCATTGTCTTTTGAGCCAATGCTTCGCATGTCTAGAACGAAACTAGGTAAACCTTTGACAGTAGAAGTTGCTAGTGGTGAACCCATTGTCCTTGATTTTGTTCTTCGCAACTGCCAGTTAAACCTTAACGACCATCTTTTTCCTATTGACCTCACGCCAATGCAACTAGGAAGCTTCGACGTTATAGTGGGTATGGATTGGTTATCTAAGCATCACGCAGAGATAGTTTGTTCTGAGAAGATTGTTCGTGTGCCGCTTTCGACAGGCGAGATCCTACAGGTTCAAGGTGAGAAACCGTCTGGTGGTCTCAAGCTCATGTCTTGTTTTAAAGCTCGGAAGTATCTGCGAAAGAACTATGTGGCCTTCTTGGCACATGTTACAGCAGATAAAGGCAAGGGTAATTCTATTCAAGATATTCCCGTTGTTCGAGATTATTCTGAAGTATTCCCTGAATATTTACCTGGTCTACCCCCAGCACGCCAAGTAGAGTTCCGCATTGATCTCGTACCTGGTGCAAATCCCATTGCCAGAGCTCCATATCGTCTTGCACCATCTGAGATGCAAGATTTGTCTAAGCAGCTTCAGGAGCTCTCTGACAAAGGTTTTATCCGTCCTAGCTTTTCACCCTGGGGTGCTCCCGTTCTTTTTGTCAAGAAGAAGGATGGATCCTTTAGGATGTGTATCGATTATCGTTAGCTTAACAAGCTTACCATCAAGAATCGATATCCCCTACCGCGCATAGACGACCTCTTTGATCAGTTACAGGGCGCTTCTTATTTTTCAAAGATTGATCTGCGATCGGGATATCACCAACTTCGTGTGCATGAAGAAGATATTCCCAAGACAGCGTTCCGCACTCGTTATGGGCATTATGAGTTCACAGTCATGCCATTTGGTTTGACTAATGCTCCTGCTGTTTTCATGGACTTAATGAATAGGGTCTGCAAGCCTTATTTGGATCAGTTCGTCATTGTTTTTATTGACGACATCTTGATTTATTCTAAGACGCGAGCTGATCACGAGCAACATCTTCGTCTTACTCTGGAACTCCTAAAGAAAGAGCAACTTTTCGCCAAATTCTCCAAGTGTGAATTCTGGCTTAAAGAAGTTCAATTCTTAGGACATATTATCAACAAACAAGGTATTCATGTAGATCCCTCCAAGATCAGTGCGATTAAGGATTGGGATACACCTACTACTCCTACTGAGGTTCGCTCTTTTCTTGGGCTAGCGGGTTATTACCGCCGCTTCATTGAGAACTTCTCAAAGATTGCAGTTCCTCTAACTGCTCTAACTCAGAAAAACAAGCCCTTTGATTGGGGATTCAAACAAGAGGAAGCTTTTCAAAACCTGAAGCAAAAGCTTTGTGACGCGCCTGTTCTGACTTTGCCTGAGGGCAATGATGATTTCGTCGTTTATTGCGATGCATCTAAATTGGGTCTTGGCTGTGTTCTGATGCAAAGGAACAAAGTTATAGCATATGCATCGAGGCAGTTGAAAATACATGAGAAAAACTACACCACTCATGATCTTGAGTTAGGTGCAGTTGTCTTCGCTCTCAAGATCTAGAGACATTATTTGTACGGAACAAAATGTGTGGTTTTCACTGACCACAAAAGTCTTCAGCATATCTTCAACCAGAAAGAACTCAACATGAGGCAACGACGTTGGGTCGAGCTTCTAAACGACTATGACTGCGAAATTCGCTACCATCCTGGTAAGGCGAATGTCGTAGCCGATGCATTGAGTCGTAAGGAACGTACTAAGCTTCATTGTGTACGTGTTCAATCTGTTATTCAAGCTCGATCCGATATCCAAGCACGCATTTCTCAGGCTCAACAATCTTGTGTTTCACAAGGTTTAATGGATAAGGAATTTCCCTATCACATAACACCTGATCTGGAACTGAAGGACAATGGATCGTATTACTTCATGGACCGTTTGTGGGTCCCAAGCCAAGATAATCTTCGTACCTTGCTTATGGATGAAGCCCATAAGTCGCGTTATTATGTCCATCCTGGCTCAGATAAGATGTATAAGGATCTTCGTATTAACTATTGGTGGCCTGGTATGAAGAAAGACATTGCCTTATACGTATCAAAATGCCTTACTTGTCTTAAGGTTAAGGCTGAACATCAACGTCCTTCGGGTTTATTGGTGCAACCAGAGATCCCAATTTGGAAATGGGAAAACATTACTATGGATCTTGTTACCAAACTTCCACGCACAAAGAAAGGTCATGATGCCATCTGGGTAGTTGTTGATCGTCTTACAAAGTCAGCGCATTTCTTGCCAATCCGTGAGGATTTTCCTGCTGACAAACTTGCTAAAATCTATGTGGATGAAATTGTAGCTCGACATGGTGTTCCTTTGAACATCATTTCTGACAGAGATGCTCATTTCACTTCTCATTTTTGGAGAACCATGCAATCTGCTATGGGGACCCAACTTAATCTGAGCATAGCTTATCATCCGCAAATGGATGGTCAATCTGAAAGAACAATCCAGACTCTGGAGGATATGCTTAGAGCTTGTGTGATCGATTTTGGTGGTAGCTGGGATTCACATCTTCCGTTGATCGAATTCTCCTACAATAACAGTTATCACACCAGCATCAAAATGGCTCCTTTTGAGGCTCTCTATGGTCGAAAATGTCGTTCACCAGTCTGCTGGAATGAGATTGGTGAGGCTCAACTTACTGGACCTGCCCTCATTTTAGAGACAACTGATAAGGTCAAGAAAGTTCGTGACAACCTTCAGACAGCTAGAAGCCGTCAAAAGAGTTACGCGGAACCAAAACGCAAACCCTTGGAATTTCAAGTCGGTGATCGAGTATTACTTAAGGTCTCACCTTGGAAAGGTGTGATCAGATTTGGAAAGAAAGGAAAACTTGCACCTAGATACGTTGGACCATTCAAGATCGTCGAAAGAATCGGTAAGGTAGCCTACAGACTTGAGTTACCTCCTGAACTTGGAAATGTTCATCCAACCTTTCACGTGTCCAATCTCAAGAGGTGTTTAGCTGATGAGAACCTCCGCATACCACTTGACGAAATTCGTGTTGATAAAACACTGAAATTTGTTGAGAAGCCTGTGGAAATCATGGAACGTGAAGTCAAGTGGCTTAAACGCAAGCGCATTCCTTTGGTCAAAGTTCGCTGGGAAGCTAAACGTGGACCCGAGTTTACTTGGGAACGCGAAGATCAAATGAAGGCGAAGTATCCGCATCTTTTCCCACGAGTTTCCTCTAAATAAATTTCGGGACGAAATTTCCACAAGTAGGGGAGACTGTAACATCTGTGCGTGTAATCATTGTAAACAGTTCTATTATCAATAAGACAATGTTATTTGATCCCAATGTTTGTTTGGTTGTGTTTTACATTTTTTTTTCATGTTTTGACTTTTATGTAATTTCAAACTCTACATCGCTTTCTGGAGAGTTATACGCAAACTGATGCGTAAACGTAATCAGTTTAATGCAACAAATACTCCGGAACATCAACATATACTTAACATACCTTAAATAACCCTTACATAACTTAGAAATAAGTTTTGAAGGCTTTGGTATGGCAAAAACAAGTTAATTCGCTTACAGGGACTAAACTTGACAAACCCAAGCTTTGTAACGGTTAACTATGCTCACTAGAATGCACGATATAAATTTCATAAAGTTTCGTTATCGTACGAGAAAGTTATGATCAAATCCGTGTACAAGGGGTTAAAGCGTCAACGTTGAAGTTTATGACTTTTCGGGTAACAATAAAGTTAACCGAGGACTAAACAAAGTGGGTAAATGTCTTAAAGCCCTTATATCTCAATTTAGAGGGCTCATAATGCAAAACAAGACACGAAAGCGACCTTTAGAAGGACCACGGACCAAAACTGCAATTAAAGGAAAATTGATTTGGCAGATCGTACACGCTCGCGTAGCGCGAGCACTAACTATATATGCAGTCGCGCTACGCGACTGCCTTATCTGGACAGAATGTTGATTTTGTTGGATCTTGTCTGCCATAGCACTTGTAACAGCCATTAAATCGATTTTTCACATCTTGCTTGGCCCCTAAACACCCCCTAAACATCTAGGGACACTTGTTAAGATGTTGTGGTCACTTGTAGACTTATGTGTCAACAATTTGTGGTGGATTAAACACTATAAAAAGCCATAAGTTGCAACAAGTTCTTCACACTTCACTTCTGCATTTCTGGAGCATTTCTGGAGCACAATTCTTCTCTCAAGTGATCTCTAGTCATTCTTAGGACTCTTGTAAGTTTGCCTAACCTTCCTTAGTTTAAGTTTTAGCTTAGTTTAGCTTAAAAGTCAACTGTCGTAATTAACGGTTGACTTAACGGTTAATCACTAATGGTCCAGTGATTAGTCGAATCAAAAGTAGTTATAAGTTGGTAATTATGTGGGTAATAAACCCTCAAAAGGGTTCCCCCTGATTCCCATTCTAACTAGGTCAAAAGTCGGGTCAAACTTGCTTATAAAAAGTCAACAGAATTGTTAATTTCTAATCTATGCATAATTAGCAATGTAGAACATATACAACCTGTTTGATCAGTAATATAACTTAGTAATTAGTGTAAAAACATGTCCAAACCTGTTCAACCCGACAATTTCCTGTTTAGACCCGGTTCGGAACCGAAAGTCGCATAGTTTGACTTTTACTTTGACTTTCAGTTCTGACCCGTTTAGGCATGTTTTAGAAATGCCTCAGAGCTTTAATTAGACTAGGTTACATACTAGTATAACCCTCTGTGATTATACACCTTGGTTCATTAGTTATCCAATTAATACGCATGTTTCCGTTAATCGCTCATATGTTGACCATTATGCCCTTTTCACCTTAAAACGTGATTTTTGAAAATGTAAAAGAGTAGAAACCTTTGTTACTGATATATAAACTTGTACCCAAAATTTGAGATCAATTGGTGGTGTAGATTGAGAGTTATGCTCATTAGCGCAAAATGAAAGCTTTATGTTAATTAAATGGCGTAATTAGCATATAGCCTAGTTAAGCCTACTTTTTGATATCAAACTTATTACCCCTTGATGTAATATATTATTTTGGGATTTTTGAAGATTTTTAATTAATTTTAGGCTGAGCATAACTCATAGTCATAGGCTTAATCCGGTAATTGTCGGTTTTGCCCTTACGGGGCATAGTTCGTGTTTAAATACGTTTCGGGCATAATGAAAGACATATTACTGATGTCACAACATATTTGAAGCATATTAACTTAGGAAACATGTATATGGCTCTTACCAATACCCGTCACGCTTATTACGCGTTCGGTTAGGTTTATATAACTACTTTACATAAATTAGCCGAAGCGGGTCAAACCTTATCGGTTTTATCTCAAATTTCAGAGTGTGTATGAAATACCCATATTAAACAAGTCTTCAAACTTGTTGGGTCTAAATCACATTCTATCCGATCTTCCAATTTAGGTCCGGTTTATTAATGTAGTTACCTATATTAGGTGTCGTTTGATATTCCGTGACCTCTAGCACTGCTTGGTGGTTATCTTAGGACTTCTGAGCAATCTCAAGTGAGTACATAGAACCCCTCTTTTACTGTTTTCAAACTGTTTTGGGGTGAAACACATGTGCCTACTTGTTACTTTCGTGCTTTCCTGTTTTCACATCATATACCTGCTATGTTTGTTAGTACATTATAGTACATAATTTCATTACATTTCATGCTATGTATGCCCATTGTGTGCGTATTTAGTACATCGTTTTACTTTACATTTCTGCTATGTATGTTGACTGATAGCATGCTAGCACATTGATTTACATGACTTTCCGCTTTGTATGTTAACTTAGCATACTTAGTACATTGTTTTCATATAACATGTTCACTTTTGCTATGACATTTGGTTTGCACAAACGAGACTATTATACGTTCATTAACATTAGCTACGCCGCTCGGTAGTAAGTACTGGTACCATAGGACTTGACAAATCCCATTCTTGACATCCCGGGTTTGTTTGGATGTAAGGAATGACTGAATCCGAAAACATTTCTTTTGATAACCTTGACTGAAAGGGTTATCCGACTGTCTCAAGGCTTGAATGTATGCGTTAACTTACCACATAAATGTCACACCCCCAAAATCCACCTGCGGAATACCACCACTTGAAGGCGTGACTGACCAGGATCCAGCCACCAATCATATTGAACAAGCATGTAATGATTATAAGGTCCAACCAATACAATTGGTGTCCAAACAAAACATAGTTTAAGTTGCAAGCGGAAGCATAACGTTTAAAACCAAAACATAAGTTTAACTGTTTCAAGTTTAACATAGCACACAGCTGTCCATGTCCCACAACGACTCTCTTCCATGCAAGCTCCAGCTAAGTACCTATTGACCTGCAAAGCATGTAGTAACGAGTCAACAACAAGTTGAGTGAGTTCACGGTTGGGTGTTCGTTTTAAGTTGTTCCAAAAACAGTTTCCTTTATCTGGCATCCTGCCGTGGGGGTTACCCCATAGTTGAAAACGTGACTTGTTTATCGCTTTTATTTATATAAATAACATATTTTTCACAAGACTTTGGTTTACAAACAATTTACTTTATACAACTCATTTTACTTGGTTATACATTTAACCACACATTATGCTTTTATTTATACATATCTTTTGATCTTATCGCTTTTTAAATGATTTACAAAACAAAACAATTTACAAGGTTCATGACTGACTTTTGCTAAACAACTTTTTCTTAAACTTAAGTCATGAATCCTATTTTCACAAAACCTATGTATCTCACAGGCATTTTTATGCTGACGTACCTATTTTCACATGTGTTTTCAGGAGCTTTTGCGTAGGATGATAATCGTGACACTAGGGCGGACCTGTGCCTTAGAGACATAAAAATGAAGATAGACTTAGTTTAATTATGTTCTGAACTCTTTAATTCATGTTTAAGACAATGTAACTCTTATGTTCATAAATAAAATACAACTTTGTATGCCATGGTTATGAAACAATTAATTCTGTTACAACACTCCTCGACGTTTTCCGCCACGTTTTGTATGTTATACGTGGTCGGGGTGTGACATAAATGCACTATTTATACCGACCACAAGAGCCTTCAGCATATTTTCGACCAGAAGGATTTGAATATGCGACAGCGTCGCTGGGTAGAACTTTTAAACGATTATGATTGTGTAATCAAGTATCATCCGGGTAAGGCCAACGTTGTAGCTGACGCTCTCAGTCGAAAGGAATCGAAACCCAAGCGTGTTCGTGCTTTACAGATCACTATTCATTCTAATCTACCTGATCAGATCCGTGCTGCCCAAACTGAAGCTTTGAAAGAAGAAAACTATGAAGCTGAGTACTTACGGAGCATGGAAAAGCGACTGGTAGAGAGATCTGATGGTATTCTCTACTGCATGGAACGAATATTGATCCCTTTGTTTGGAAATCTTAGAGAACTTGTGATGGATGAAGCGCACAAGTCTCGATACTTTGTTCATCCAGGTTCGGATAAGATGTATCAGGATCTCAAATTCATGTATTGGTGGCCGAAGATGAAAGCTCACATCGCGACTTATGTGAGTAAGTGTTTGACCTGCTCGAAAGTTAAAGTGGAATATCAGAAACCGTCTGGGTTGCTGCAACAACCAAAAATACCCATGTGTAAGTGGGAGCAAATCGCAATGGATTTCGTCACAGGTTTGCCGAGAACTCAAAACAGAAACGATACCATTTGGGTAATCGTTGATCGTCTCACGAAGTCAGCACACTTTCTGGCAAACAAGGAAACTGATAAGTTCTCACAACTAGCTGTTGTCTATCTTAAGGAGTTGGTTTCTAGGCACGGGGTGCCGACATCTATTATTTCTGACCATGACCCGCGTTTCATCAAAGATTTGTGACAGTCGATGCATAAATCATTCGGCTCGCATCTCGATATGAGCACTGCTTATCACCCACAGACGGATGGTCAGAGTGAGCGAACCATCCAGACACTTGAGGATATGTTACGAGCATGCGTGATTGATTTTGGCAAGGGTTGGGAGAAACACTTGCCGCTGATAGAGTTTTCTTACAACAACAGCTACCATACCAGTATTCAGGCAGCCCCATTCGAAGCATTGTACGGGCGAAAGTGTCGTTCACCTCTCTGTTGGGCTGAGGTGGGGGACAGCCAGGTTACCGGCCCGGAACTTGTACTTGAAACCTTCGAGAAAATTGTTCAGATCACAAATCGCATGGCGGCAGCGCGTGATCGTCAGAAAAGCTACGCCGATAAGCGTAGAAAACCTTTGGAATTCGAAGTAAATGATCATGTTATGTTGAAGGTCTCACCCTGGAAGGGTGTAGTGCGTTTTGGGAAACGCGGCAAGCTTAACCCACGTTATGTTGGGCCATTTAAGATTTTGGAGCGAATTGGTAAAGTGGCCTACAAGCTGGAGTTACCTGCTGAGTTGGGTAACGTTCATGATGTCTTCCACTGTGACACCTGTGTCACTGCGACCAGCAAACAAATACCAAATCAATGAAATATTGTATTTCATACTTTGGACTTGTATAAATATGTGTATCTTTTGCACATATCAACTCTTGTTCGATTTCAAGCTCTAAATCGCTTTCTGGAAGGTTATACGCGCACTAATGCGTAAATATAACCAGTTTAATGCAACAAACACTCCGGAATAGTGACATAGGCTTAACATACCTTAAAGAACCTCTACATAACTTAGAAATAAGTTTTGGAAGGTTTGGTATGCCGAAATCAAGTTAAATAGCTTACAGGGACTAAATTTGACAACTGCGAAAGTATGCCAATTTGAACTGTAACAGACATTCCGGAACATGACCATAAGTTAAACATACCATAAATATCCTTCACATAGCTTAGAAATAGGCTTTGAGGGGTTCGGTGTGCTAAAATAAACTTTTGGGCCATTCAGGGACTAAAAGTGTCAAAAAGTGCATAAGTTTGCATTTTCGCGCATAACTTACGTTCTGAATACCTCCGGACATCCAAAAATTTATGTAAGCACTAAAATATTTTATTTTAGTGTTTGGCATGAGAAAAATCCATTCGTCACGCATTTTGGATCGTTTTTCGCGCTTATGCGCATTCCGTCGTAATTAAGCGAACATCGCGATCGTACGGCCAAACGAACCGACATCCAAGATATTTTTGAGCATGTTTTGAGTTCCCTATACTTTAACTTCATTTTAGAGCCTTGAAATGAGGTTAACGGGGTTCAAACGCATCGAAAATAGCTTAAACGGGCTGCAGGGACCAATTCTGCCATTTTTGAAACTTTGCTGAAACTGGTAGGCAGTGGCGTAGCGCGAGCACCTCATGCCTAGGCAGTGGCGCTACGCGACTACCTAACCTGGACAGAAACATTGTATTTGGTCCATTTTCACTTTTGCACATGGTTTTGGGATAATCTATGGGCTCAAATGGTTTTCAAAAACCACTATCTTGAGGTGTATGGCCAAGATCAAAGCACGGTTTCCGAGGAACGATCTTAACGGCTCTACGAATCCTATAAATACCCAACCCACCCCATTGCAAAACCCACTAGAATCTTGATTTGAGAAGCTCTAAGTTGAAACCTTTGTTTCATACCTGAGCTACTTGGATCGAGGTTAGCATTCGGGGACCCTTCGTAAGTATTCCTTCGTTCTTTTATTGCTTTTCGAGTCTGAAAGTCAAACTTTGTTTGACTTTCTGCGTTGACCAGTTTATGGTCAATGCGAAGTTCGTTTGAACTTCGCAACGTGATTGTAATCACGATGGTCATAGTCCCTTGGGACTATGCCTACTGATTACCACGTTGTCTAGGGTCGTAGGGTAAGCGATCTAATAAATCGCTTATACCTTCGAACCCGACCCATTTGGTCGATCATTAGGATCCGACCAAATACATTAGGTGACCATAGTATATAGGGAATAACCTTCCGAGGTTATACCTTATGGTCGCTTCGTTAAGTAGTTGTATGATAGGTAGTTTATATGCCTTAAGTAAATTACCAGAATACCCTTTTCATGTATAATTGGTAATTAAGCATATGTAACCTAAACTTTTGTCACATAACTGATTATGTAACATGTTTAGGCATATAACACTTGTCATAGGACTAGTTAGACGTTCCGAACGCGTTTTACGCGAACGACGCGTTAAAGTAGCATAAGCTACCAAAACGGGTCGTAATGGGTCGTAAACACTTATGTTAGGTTTCATTTAGTATGTAGGCTTTGTTAAACCATATTACACGAGTCTCCACACTCGTTTGGTTTACGAACCCTCATTCTATCCGATCTTCCGATTTAGGTCCGGTTTATTAACATAGTTACCTATATTAGGTGCCGTTTGATATCCGTGATCTCTAGCATTGTTTGGTTGTCACTCAAGGACTACTGAGCATTCTCAAGTGAGTACATAGACCCCTCTTTTACTGTTTTCCAAACTGTTTTGGGGTGAAACACATGTGCCTACTTGTTACTTTCATGCTTTCCATGCTTTCACATCATATACCTGCTATGTTCGTTAGTACATTATAGTACATGATTTCATTACATTACATGCTATGTATGCCCATTGTGTGCGTACTTAGTACATCGTTTTACATTACATGCTATGTATGCCCATTGTGTGTGTACTTAGTACATCGTTCTACATTACATTTCATGCTATGTATGTCCATTGTGTGCATACTTAGTACATTGTTTTACATTGCATTTCTGTTGCATATGCTCATCCAGCATATGAACACATTATACTACATTTTGAACCGTTGTAACTATTTGACTATGTGAACCGTCGTAACCCTTTGATTATATGAACCGTTTGTAATTGTTGAACCGTGTGAACCATTTGTATCTGTTGACATGATTTACATTTGACAATAGACATTTGACTATACATAAACATTTCTACAATCGTTAAACATTACATCTTGGTGGTTTGGTTGGAGTAAGTGATTTAAGTAACGAGGTGTGTGTAATATGATACAAGCATGGTGGATACGCCGCTGGCACTTCCTATATATAAGTGTTTGTATGGTATTACATATCGTAGCATTATTTGAATCATTTCAATTTGAGACATATGACAATTTATACAAATAACATACTTTTCACAAGACATTGTTTTACAAACAACTTATCTTATACAAACTCATTCTACATGGTTATTCATTTAACCATACATTATTCTCTTATTTATACATATCATCTGATCTTATTGTTTTTCAAATGATTTACAAGACAAAGCAAATTACAAGGTTCATGGCTAACCATTTTCTTAAACTTACAAGTCATGAACCCTATTTTCACAAAACCTATGTATCTCACAGGCATTTTTATGCTGACGTACCTATTTTCACATGTGTTTTTCAGGAGATGATGCATAGAACTTATCAAGACATACTTAGGCGGACTTGTGCCTTAGTGACTTAAAACAAGACAAGAACTAGTTAATTTATGTTATGTACTCTTTGTTTCTTGTTTAAAACAATGTAAACTCTCATGTTTGATTAATAAAACGAAACTTCAATTGTCATGGATTTGAAACAATTAATTCTGTTACAACACTCCCTGACGTTTCCGCCACGTTTGGTTGTTCCACGTGGTCGGGGTGTGACAGAAAAGATGGTATCAGAGCCAATGGTTATAGGGAATTAGGTTATTAGTAATGCTTTGACCTAGTCTATAACCTTCTTAGGACCCTAACGCGAGTTTACTTGCGTTTAGTCATAAAACAATACCGTTGCCTATCTTTAGGCAGCTACCACAACAAGAACATAAATTTCAAAACCGCTTTGAAAACTAATAATCTGTTCTAGGATGATTGATTACTAGGTTTTGAACCCTCTATTGTAAGGTTTTTCAAAATCTCGTCAAGGTTTTGGGTTTTAAATAATGTGAACACGTGCAAACTGGAAGGGTGAATGCCTGTATTCTGGGTTTTCTGTCTAGGCAAGCACTTCGTATATATCTCATCAGACGCGAGACCAGTTGTGCTTACCTGGGAATTCTTGGGATGAGTGTTCACTTATAGGCGAGCATGTCTTCGCGATACATTATTTTTGACCTATTTACTTTGATTAATCACCGGGGTCGTTTGTTGCTTTGTAGTAACAAACAAATGACCACTATCCTTGCTTTCATCAGATTTGTTCATCTCATTCTTTTCGTCAAATTCTCTCACTCGTTTCATTTCATGTTTCCCCTTTTAGAATGCCTCCACGACGCGAAAATCCGGTATCTATTGAAGATCTGGCAGCTGTCATTACACAGCAAATAACTGCTGCAATCCCGAACATCGTTGCCCAATGTAACCAAGCCCTCAACAACAATAATGCCCTCTGCAGCTTCAAGACGTTCAACTCGGCTAAGCCATCAAAGTTTTCTGGGTCTCAAGGAGCGACTGCACTTCTGCAATGGTTCGAGAGTCTAGAGAGCACCTTCAGGCATGTTCAATGTCCAAACGAGCGAAAGGTAGATTTCGCATCTAGTGTCTTTGAGAAACGAGCTTTGACGTGGTGGAACGGTGTGGTGAGAGATAGGGGTGCCGAAGTGGCACTGGCCCAAACTTGGGAAGAACTTCGAGCACTGATGATGAAGGAATTCTGTCCTCGTCACGAGATCAGGGCCTTGGAAAGGGAATTCGACGATCTTAAGCAAGACAGCGGTGAACATCGAGCCTACACTGATCGATATGAGGAGCTGAGCCTGTTGTGTCCTACCATGGTTACGCCTCTGGATAAGGCGATCGAAAAATACATTGATGGTCTCCCTGACTCAGTTCAGGACATTGTTACTGGTAGTAATCCCACTACGGTTAGGCAGACCATTGAGCTAGCTGCAACCTTGACTGAATCTCAGATCAGGAAACGTAAGCTTTTCCGAAAGGGTGACAAGAAACCGGTCGAGGAATCGAAACCAATCGAGGAATCAAAGACCATGGATGAACAGACTGGATCCCCTAAGAGGTCAAAAAAGCGTAAGGCTTCTCAGAACTTCGCCATGGTTACTCACAATGATCAAGCCGTCCCCAACCAACCTGCTCAACCCCCTGCTAGGAAGCCATACAATGGAACTTCACCCTTGTGCAACCAATGTAACCTTCATCATCATGCTAATGTGAAGTGCCGCGAATGCCAAATTTGTGGACGTAAAGGTCATACAGCAAAAGTTTGCGTAGCAGCAGTTGCACCAAATCAAGCTGACAACAATCCTGCTCAAGCTCGCTTTCCACCAGGTTCTTGCTACAATTGTGGCGAGATGGGTCATTTCCGAAGAAATTTCCCAAAGCTTGCTAATGCTAATCCAGCACAGGGATGAGCCTCTGACCGACTCGAAGACAACATCCTTTAGAAATAATTACGTCTTATGTATTATTTTATTTTGTTGTCAAGGTCCATGAAACAGTTGTTATCATTGTTTATAAATAAATCTTTTATTTACATTGCAATGTATTTATGAGGTTATACGTATAAAGAACATATCCCTTACAATACCGACAATCAAGGAATCGTATTCCTTGAAAAGCAAACTAACCCCCCAAGATTTTTCTATTTTATGATCTCTTGCGCTTTCCACGAAATTCCTAAGTACCCGTTTCTTCCAAGGAAACGAAGTACAAGGCGCAAGTTACAACACTGGACGAATACCCAAAGTACCTCTATAAATCATTAATAGGGTACCTAAGGGTATTTTCCGTAAATCCTAAAATTGTTGTGTCTCATAATTCAGATATTATGTTCTTTGAAAACAAAATCGAATTTCTAGGAGATCTTCCTATCTTTTCAGATAGATCCCAGAGGACATTGAAGTCCATCGACTGGTTTCCATATCCATTTTCAAACGATAACAAGTTAATAACAAATTAAACAACTATGTGATTATGTGCTTATATGTTCCCTTTTATGTTTTTGGTGTAATCCAAGTTTTTGTTATCCAAATCCTCGTAGAATCTTCCATATCACTCGTATGAGGGATTCATAGTAGGATATCCAAAGGTACTATATTAAATCCTCAATGGGCTTTTACGTAATAGTAAAGACTCTTGGATTATATTGTATTATTCCATAATTAGACCCTTGAGTGGTCTAGTTAAACAGATTGATCCAAAAATCTGGTTAGGAATATCAGGTGATGATATAGCTGAAAGGACTCCTTGGTGGCCTAATTAAAAGGATCATTTGTCGATCTAATTAAAAGGACCCTATGGTAGTCTAGTCACACTCATCACAGGTTTGATTTTCCTCCCCTTCACATTACAAGACAAATTGTGCGGACTGTGCAAGGAATTGCGTAATTATGGATGCATACATAATTATGAAATTCAGTGCACAGAAACCACAGCAAGTTTGGTCGTGTATCTAGAAATGACTCATTCCGTGCATTTTCATTTCTGAAGAAATTGTGGAAAATGACTCATTCTGTTCATTTTCATTTCTGAAGAAATTGTGGAAAATGACTCATTCTGTTCATTTTCATTTCTGAAGAAATTGTGGAAAATGCCTCATTCTGTTCATTTTCATTTCTGAAGAAATTGTGGAAAATGACTCATTCTGTTCATTTTCGTTTCTGAAGAAATCGTGGAAGATGACTCGTTCCGTTCATTTTCGTTTCTGAAGAAGTGGTGGAAAATGACTCGTTCCGTTCATTTTCGTTTCTGAAGAAGTTGTGGAAAATGACTCGTTCCGTTCATTTTCGTTTCTGAAGAGGTTGTGGAAAATGACTCGTTCCGTTCATTTTCGTTTCTGAAGAAGTTGTGGAAAATGACTCATTCCGTTCATTTTCGTTTCTGAAGAAGTTGTGGAAAATGACTCGTTCCATTCATTTTCGTTTCTGAAGAGGTTGTGGAAAATGACTCATTCCGTTCTTTTTCGTTACTGAAGAAGTTGTGGAAAATGACTCGTTCCGTTCATTTTCGTTTCTGAAGAGGTTGTGGAAAATGACTCATTCCGTTCTTTCTCGTTTCTGAAGAATGCCTGTTGAAAATAACTCCGTTCATTTTTCATTTCTGAAAAATGTCCATTAAAGAGAAATAACAGGATTATTCCTTGCTTATCTTTGATTGTTACTTAACACAAAGTCACAGACAGACTCCTACGAATTAATTTCGGGACGAAATTTCCTAAAGTAGGGGAGACTGTGACACCTGTGTCACTGTGACCAGCAAACAAATACCAAATCAATGAAATATTGTATTTCATACTTTGGACTTGTATAAATATGTGTATCTTTTGCACATATCAACTCTTGTTCGATTTCAAGCTCTAAATCGCTTTCTGGAAGGTTATACGCGCACTAATGCGTAAATATAACCAGCTTAATGCAACAAACACTCCGGAATAGTGAAATAGGCTTAACATACCTTAAATAACCTCTACATAACTTAGAAATAAGTTTTGGAAGGTTTGGTATGCCGAAATCAAGTTAAATCGCTTACAGGGACTAAATTTGACAAACTGCGAAAGTATGCCAATTTGAACTGTAACAGACATTCTGGAACATGACCATAAGTTAAACATACCATAAATATCCTTCACATAGCTTAGAAATAGGCTTTGAGGGGTTCGGTGTGCTAAAATAAACTTTTGGGTCATTCAGGGACTAAAAGTGTCAAAAAGTGCATAAGTTTGCATTTTCGCGCATAACTTACGTTCTGAATACCTCCGGACATCCAAAAATTTATGTAAGCACTAAAATATTTTATTTTAGTGTTTGGCATGAGAAAAATCCATTCGTCACGCATTTTGGATCGTTTTTCGCGCTTATGCCCATTCCGTCGTAATTAAGCGAACATCGCGATCGTACGGCCAAACGAACCGACATCCTATATATTTTTGAGCATGTTTTGAGTTCCCTATACTTTAACTTCATTTTAGAGCCTTGAAATGAGGTTAACGGGGTTCAAACGCATCGAAAATAGCTTAAACGGGCTGCAGGGACCATTTCTGCCATTTTTGAAACTTTGCTGAAACTGGTAGGCAGTGGCGTAGCGCGAGCACCTCATGCCTAGGCAGTGGCACTACGCGACTGCCTAACCTGGACAGAAACATTGTATTTGGTCCATTTTCACTTTTGCACATGGTTTTGGGACAATCTATGGGCTCAAATGGTTTTCAAAAACCACTATCTTGAGGTGTATGGCCAAGATCAAAGCACGGTTTCCAAGGAACGATCTTAACGGCTCTACGAATCCTATAAATACCCAACCCACCCCATTGCAAAACCCACTAGAATCTTGATTTGAGAAGCTCTAAGTTGAAACCTTTGTTTCATACCTGAGCTACTTGGATCGAGGTTAGCATTCGGGGACCCTTCGTAAGTATTCCTTCGTTCTTTTATTGATTTTCGAGTCTGAAAGTCAAACTTTGTTTGACTTTCTGCGTTGACAAGTTTATGGTCAATGCGAAGTTCGTTTGATCTTCGCAACGTGATTGTAATCACGATGGTCATAGTCCCTTGGGACTATGCCTACTGATTACCACGTTGTCTAGGGTCGTAGGGTAAGCGATCTAATAAATCGCTTATACCTTCGAACCCGACCCATTTGGTCGATCATTAGGATCCGACCAAATACATTAGGTGACCATAGTATATAGGGAATAACCTTCCGAGGTTATACCTTATGGTCGCTTCGTTAAGTAGTTGTATGATAAGTAGTTTATATGCCTTAAGTAAATTACCAGAATACCCTTTTCATGTATAATTGGTAATTAAGCATATGTAACCTAAAATTTTGTCACATAACTGATTATGTAACATGTTTAGGCATATAACACTTGTCATAGGACTAGTTAGACGTTCCGAACGCGTTTTACGCGAACGACGCGTTAAAGTAGCATAAGCTACCTAAACGGGTCGTAATGGGTCGTAAACACTTATGTTAGGTTTCATTTAGTATGTAGGCTTTGTTAAACCATATTACACGAGTCTCCACACTCGTTTGGTTTACGAACCCTCATTCTATCCGATCTTCCGATTTAGGTCCGGTTTATTAACATAGTTACCTATATTAGGTGCCGTTTGATATCCATGATCTCTAGCATTGTTTGGTTGTCACTCAAGGACTACTGAGCATTCTCAAGTGAGTACATAGACCCCTCTTTTACTGTTTTCCAAACTGTTTTGGGGTGAAACACATGTGCCTACTTGTTACTTTCATGCTTTCAATGCTTTCACATCATATACCTGCTATGTTCGTTACTACATTATAGTACATGATTTCATTTCATTACATTACATGCTATGTATACCCATTGTGTGCGTACTTAGTACATCGTTTTACATTACATGCTATGTATGCCCATTGTGTGTGTACTTAGTACATCGTTCTACATTACATTGCATGCTATGTATGTCCATTGTGTGCATACTTAGTACATTGTTTTACATTGCATTTCTGTTGCATATGCTCATCCAGCATATGAACACATTATACTACATTTTGAACCGTTGTAACTATTTGACTATGTGAACCGTCGTAACCCTTTGATTATATGAACCGTTTGTAACTGTTGAACCGTGTGAACCATTTGTATCTGTTGACATGATTTACATTTGACAATAGACATTTGACTATACATAAACATTTCTACAATCGTTAAACATTACATCTTGGTGGTTTGGTTGGAGTAAGTGATTTAAGTAACGAAGAGTGTGTAATATGATACAAGCATGGTGGATACGCCGCTGGTACTTCCTATATATAAGTGTTTGTATGGTATTACATATCGTAGCGTTATTTGAATCATTTCAATTTGAGACATATGACATTTTATACAAATAACATACTTTTCACAAGACATTGTTTTACAAACAACTTATCTTATACAAACTCATTCTACATGGTTATTCATTTAACCATACATTATTCTCTTATTTATACATATCATCTGATCTTATTGTTTTTCAAATGATTTACAAGACAAAGCAAATTACAAGGTTCATGGCTAAACATTTTCTTAAACTTACAAGTCATGAACCCTATTTTCACAAAACCTATGTATCTCACAGGCATTTTTATGCTGACGTACCTATTTTCACATGTGTTTTTCAGGAGATGATGCATAGGACTTATCAAGACATACTTAGGCGGACTTGTGCCTTAGTGACTTAAAACAAGACAAGAACTAGTTAATTTATGTTATGTACTCTTTGTTTCTTGTTTAAAACAATGTAAACTCTCATGTTTGATTAATAAAACGAAACTTCAATTGCCATGGATTTGAAACAATTAATTCTGTTACAACACTCCCCGACGTTTCCGCCACGTTTGGTTGTTCCACGTGGTCGGGGTGTGACATCCACGTATCGCAGCTGAAGAAGTGTTTGTCTGATGAGACACTTGTGGTACGGTTACAAGAACTGACAATCAACGACAAGTTGCAGTTTGTCGAGGAACCTATCGAAATCATGGACCGGGAAGTCAAAGTCCGCAAGCATAGCCGAATCCCGATTGTGAGAGTTCGTTGGAACTCAAGACGTGGACCGGAATTCACATGGGAACGCGAGGATCAGATGAAGCTCAAGTACCCACATTTATTTCCAGATGACAAGTCTAAGTTTGGCAAACCTAAGCCTGGCACAAATAGTGAATTTCGGGATGAAATTTCTTTCAAGTTGGGGATGATGTAACAACCCAGATTTCAAGTCCCTTCATTTACGTATCTCCTGTGTGACAATTCTGTTTTGATAAATTGTCTTGTGTTATGTGATGTGTTACTGTTTGAAAGACTAGACTTGTGTTGATTAATGAATTGTTATGTTTTTGTGAATGAACAAATTTAAACTTTTTACAATTAAAACCATACATGACGAAACACTTGAGTGTTTCGCCATAAACTATCTCCATGAAACATAGGAGTTTCGCCCAGATGAGGCCCAGATGCGAACCAGTTATAATGACCTCATAACATCACGTAGGATCCCAAACGGCGAAACCCTAACACTCTTTTCCTCTCCCTTGCACTCGACAGAAAACACCATCCCTCTTGAAGCCCTTGCTAGTTTCATCTCGTAACCAATTAGTATACGAACATCTGATTAAGGCCTGCTTGTTTCATTGTTCGATTGTTTTGTGTGATATTTGAGGGACATTGTGGATTTAGGGTCTTGAAGAGACTGTGCTCTCATAGTTTGTCAATTAGGGTTTTGATGTTCTATTGCAAATCAATTAGTCTAGAAACTGCAGGATGATAACTCAATGAACTGTATTCATTCATGTCCACTAATCAGAGTCCATCCTTCTGTTTGATGTTTGTATTATGTGTTATCAGTTGTTGATGAATGATAAGTGAATATGTGATTTGGATTTGTACATGACGATGATTTGGTATTATAGAGTTCACAATTAATTGAGGATTTGGAATGATTAAGCGATGATTGCAACTGATCATTTTGACATGAACGAAAATACGACAGTTAGGGTTTCTGTGTGAACATGGTTATCTGGAAACATGATGAAACTACCCAGCAGACGAAACACTGGATGTTTCGTCACTCGCATTATCGACGAAACACCTTAGAGTTTCGCCACCTATCATATGGTGTTTCGTCATTGGAAGTTTCGCCGCCCAGGAGTAGTGCACAACAGACTGTAGTTTTGAGCATGTAACATAATGGATAACTATGTCACTGTCTGTTTATGATGCTAGTAAAGACTGAGAAACATGGAATTAACTTTTATGGATGGCACAAGTAACTATTATGTATTGTTATGATCATATCTGTGAAGTATGGTTTTGCATAGGCTTGAATACTGTTGTGTGTTATTTAGTGATTGTGATTCTAAATGCACACTGTGACTATAAACTTATACGTGTACCATGCGAACATAAACGGATTTTGTATACATGAATACCATATGCTTGATTGATAAACTGTGAACAAGTAACTAATTAAACCGAGCAAACCAAGGTGAGTTCACTGCTCTTTTTCCAAGCATGCGTCCCGGGGAGGGACATCTGGTAAACGTTCCAGGGAGGAATGCTGGGTTATTGGGATGTTTGTTAATACTCGCATATCAATCACCTAAGTCCCATCTACCGATTGTTGTCGGGGAGGCAACGGGGTATTAGTTAATAGCGCTATTTAGGTTTGGCAACCTCACACCGCACCGGGGAGGTCGGGAGTGAACTAATGATCCCAGTCTTGACCATTGCTTTGATAGAGGCAATGGGGTTTGGGCAAAAAAAACTTTAAGCCATCACCGGTAAACCAGTTATTACAACATCAAATCAAATCATTGAATCGTCTTATATTCATATCCGGTAACTAAAACGTGTTAATAAACTTTGAACTCACCAGCGTCGTCTGACACACTTGTCTGCATTCTTGCAGGTCGTTAGATTCTTGATTTTGGACTTGCTATCTGGGAGCGCTGGAGTGGTCATGGATCGAGACTCTTGAATACTTGTTACATTGGTTCTTGAACACTTGTTTTGAAACAATTGATTAACTATTACTATATGCTTCCGCTGAACGTTTACTTTGGTTATTACTTATGACTTGGATTTATATTTTGAAATAAATCGATTGTTTTATTTAATTATTTATTATTGGTTCAATGTGATTGGTGGCTTGGATCCTGGTATGTCACACGTCATGTGGTGTTTCCGCATGTGGTATTTTGGGGGTGTGACAAGGTTATCACCAGCTGCAGATTCAAGAAGAGAGTATACTAAAGACTACCTTCAGGACTCGTTATGGACACTACGAGTTCCTAATGATGCCGTTTGGTCTGACAAACGCGCCAGCAGTATTCATGGACCTGGTGAACCGAGTTTGCAAGCCATATCTCTATAAATTCGTGATTGTGTTTATCGATGATATTTTGATTTATTCAAGAACGAAGGAAGAGCATGAACACCTTAAAGCCATTTTAGAGCTGCTCAAGAAGGAGAAACTGTACGCTAAGTTCTCAAAGTGTGAGTTCCGGTTGCGTGAAGTACAATTCCTCGGTCATGTAGTGAATGAAGATGGAATCTATGTGGACCCCACCAAGGTCGGGGCGATTAAGAATTGGGAAACTCCGAAGACGCCAATCGAGATCTGTCAGTTTCTAGGTTTAGATGGGTATTATCGCCGATTCATTGTGGATTTTTCTAAAATCGCTCAACCGCTGACCTCCCTTACTCAAAAGGATAAGAAGTACGAATGGGGAGACAAACAAGAGGAAGCTTTTCAGTTGCTCAAGAATAAGCTTTGCGATGCACCAATATTATCCCTACCCGAAGGCACCGATGACTTCGTGGTATACTGTGACACCTCGCGTCAGGGATTGGGCTGTGTGCTGATGCATTGACAGAAGGTTATCGCTTATGCTTCGCGCCAGTTGAAAGTTCATGAGAAGAACTACACCACACATGATTTGGAATTAGGCGCAGTGGTGTTTGCTTTGAAGATTTGGCGACATTATTTGTATGGCACCCGATGCACGATCTTTACATATCACAAGAGCCTCCAACACATATTCGATCAGAAAGAGCTTAACATGAGACAACGACGATGGGTTGAGTTGTTAAACGATTATGATTGTGAAATCAAATATCACCCAGGAAAGGCAAATGTGGTGGCAGACGCCTTGAGTCGAAAAGAGAGGATTAAGCCCATAAGGGTTAGGGCTTTGGAAATGATCATTCAAACAGACCTCTCGTTGCGCATTCATGCTGCGCAGAGAGAAGCTCTTAAGAAGGAGAATCTTAAGGATGAATACCTCCGTGGGATGGAGAAAAAGTTGGTACCCAACAAGGAAGGAACCTTGTGTTTTATGGAACGAATTTGGGTTCCGCTTTTTGAAGGTCTTAGAGACGTGATCTTTGATGAAGCTCATAAATCAAGGTACTCGATCCACCCAGGATCGGATAAGATGTACCAAGATTTGAAAGACTTCTACTGGTGGCCAAGATTGAAAGGTGATGTTGCAACTTACGTCGGGAAGTGCTTGACTTGTGCCAAAGTAAAGGCCGAGTATCAGAAGCATTCAGGTCTCCTACAACAACCCGAGATACCCACGTGGAAGTGGGAGCAGATCTCGATGGACTTCATAACCAAGTTACCAAAGACGCCAGGAGGTCATGATACGATTTGGGTAATCGTAGACCGTCTGACAAAATCTGCTCACTTTTTTCCGATCAGGGAAAAAGATAACACTGGTAAGCTAGTTGAGTTGTACCTGAGAGAGATAGTTGCACGTCATGGAGTGCCTATCTCGATTATATCTGATAGAGATGGGAGATTTGTGTCAAGGATTTGGCAATCTTTTCAAGAAGCGTTTGGTTCTCAGTTGAATCTGAGTACGGCTTTTCATCCACAGACGGACGGCCAAAGTGAGAGAACGATTCAGACATTAGAATATATGTTACGAGCTTGCGTAATGGACTTGGGTGGCAGTTGGGACACTCACCTGCCTTTGGTTGAGTTCTCCTATAACAACAGCTACCATACAAGCATTCAAGTTGCACCGTTTGAAGCTCTCTACGGACGTAAGTGTCGATCGTCGTTATGCTGGGCAGATGCAGGCGATAGATAGCTTGTTGGTCCCGAATTGGTCCAAGAGACGACAGACAAGATCATGCAGATCCGAGAACACATCAAGGCGGCTCGCGATCGACAAAAGAGCTATGCAGACCAAAGAAGGAAACCTTTGGAGTTTGAAGTAGGAGATATGGTTTTATTGAAAGTCTCACCTTAGAAAGGTGTGGCACGCTTTGGGAAGCGTGGTAAGTTAAACCCACGATTCATTGGACCATTCAAAATCCTGGAAAGGATTGGTCTTGTAGCCTATAAGTTGGAACTACCTGCGGAACTTAAGGGTGTTCATGATACATTCCATGTATCCAACCAGAAGAAGAGTCCAACACAGGAAACAGTGATCATACCTGCTGACGAAGTTCACATTGACGACACACTCCACTTTACCGAAGAACCTGTTGAGGTTATCGATTGGAAAGTTAACAAGACACGGAGGAGTAGTGTTAAGCTTGTTAAGGTTTGCTAGAATGCGCGACACGGCCCAGAGTTTACTTGGGAGCGTGAGGACCGCATGAAAGCAAAATATCCGCATTTATTCCCTAACACCCCTGCAGCTAGTAGTAAAGCTTAAAATTTCGGGACGAAACTTTCTTAACAGGGGGAGAATGAGACAACTGTCAAAAATCCAGGTATCCGTACAATTAATTAATCATGATTAGTGCTTAATGACTGTGCTAAATTTGCAATTAACTGCTTTCTGATTACTGTCTTATACATACATGTGCATCATACATTGTTTAATGTCATAACCATATTGCATGAAAGCTGTATTGCCTTAAATGATGTATTAAGTACAGTTAGCACAGTTATCTGATAAATCAGGAAAATGCTGATAGAACTCAGCACATAGACAGACAGTGTATTAAGACACAGAATGAGCCTGAAACTAAGTATGACACTAGTATATTGTGTAGGAAAGTAAGGATCACAAAACTGCCTTTCTAGTGATAGTTTAAGTGCCGGAAAGTGCCTAAAACTCACCCAAAGTGCTGAATTCAGCAAAATTCAGCAAAAATTAGCATTTTAACACACTAATATTATGCAGAAATATGATTAAATGGTCCTGAATGCTTTCCTAAGTGTCAGGAATCAAAAGTGTCACAAAAAGATACATAAAGCACACTAAACTGCATAGTTTAGCACTTTAACGAACCAGTAACCAATCGAACAACCAAACACTACCCGAAACACCAAATTTACACTAGAAGCATTGTTTTAACATTTCCAAGCTAGTTATGATTTCCGAACATCATAACACCTCCTAAAAATATCTAATAACTAGAACATGTAACTAATACTTGAATTTAAACTAGATTGTAACTAAACTAGTTAACACCTAATCTACTACCCCCCCCCCCCCCACTACCACCTAGTTCACGGCCAACATGGCCCCCACTTGATGGATTTTATTTCAATATTTAATTGGATATGCTATTACTTTATTAAACATGTTATACAAAGGTTAAACTATGGACATGGTTATAAGAAGAACATGAAAGATCACCATCTCATTTCACACACACTAAAACACACACAAACTCTCCTCCTCACCTCTCCTTGTTCTCAGCCGTGAGCCACAACCACCATCATCATCATCATCTTCACTTCAATCTCTTCCATTCCCAAGTGATACAAAGGTGCTAGAAGCAAGACTAAGGAGCTTGGTGGCCTTGAAGCTTGAAGGACCTCTCTTGTTTGCTTTTATCCATCTCATTTCTGCACTTGAATCATCCCTAGCCTTGAGCTAGTGGTAAGAACCTTGTACACTCCATTTTACTTCCATTGTTAGTTGTTAAAGAAGGATCATAATCAAAAACTTGAAGAACACTAAAGAACATAAGAAGTAAACATGAACATAAGCTTGTTTAATGAAGTAATCTTGATGAATATGAGTTGTTATGCTTGTTGATCATTGATTGTTTGTAGATATGATGTTGATCATCATAAGATATTGCTAGATCATGGTTAAAAACATAATCTAGCAAGATGAGAAAGTAGAAATGTTGTAGGATTATAGATCATCCACACATGAATCATGAACTTGAAAGAATACTTTGATTTCTTGAAAAATAATGACCAAAGTAAGTTATTAATCATATAGATCTAAAGATTTATGAATGGTTTTTCAAAGGAACCAAATTAAAAATATGAGTTTTATTAAATCTTGGTTCTTACATAAACAAACCCTATTTTTGGTGGTTAAACAAGTGTAGAAACACTTGTGTAACAAGAAGATTTCATAAGGAAACATTTTTTAGAAAATGTGACAAGAAGTTGTAAACATCTAACTTCTTTAAAAATGAAGTTTTTAAAGAACTAATCACATTTTAAAGGATAACAAGGCTTACTAATAACACTAGTAAGTTCCTACAAATTTTACAAATATTCAAGTTCATGAGATGGTAGATTATTACTTGTTTTTGGCAAATCGGTAAGTAAAGGTTGTTTGTTGATGATTATGAATTGATTGTGTTGATTTTTACAAAAGAAAATGATATGCTTGAAAGCATGGAAACCTCCATTTTTAGGGGAAACTATGGCAAAATTTTCTAAAAATATAAACACTTAGAAAAATATTTTTAAACAAATACATACAAGTGTATTTTAAACCATGAGTTTCCTACAAAAACTTTGCCATAATTTTTGTTACAAAAATATAAATATTGGAGGTTGATTTTCATAAATAAAAATGACTAAATATGTATTTAGGAAATATATATTTAGAAGACACCATGCGTGTGATTATTTGTATACTTTGTGTATTAGTTATATTATTTTAGGACTTGGAATAATATAACTCACAAAAATACCAAAAATTACCATCCAAAATAATACCAAAATTCCAAAGAATAATATACACATTTACACAAAAATATTGAAGAAACCGAACTAAGGAATAAGATTTACAAAAATATTTCGGAATTTATTCACAAAGTATATTTTGGTAAATAATATTTTGGATACCAAGGAAACAAAAATATGATTTTACAATTACTACAAAAACATATCATATTTTTGACAAGGAAAAATATATTATTTTTGACAAGTATGAAATATATATTTTTCTTGAAATTTTAGAAGATATATTATTTCTTACACAAACATGAAATACAATATTTTGGGAGAAAAATATTTTTCTCAAATGAATATGAAACATATCATTTTTGGAAGAAAAATGAGTTTATATATATTTTCTATGTTGGACATGAAAATATATAATTTTTGAAACTTATGAAGGAAACACATGTATAAACACCCGAAGAGTATCAAGTCAGAAATATATTATTCCAAAATTTATAAATATAAATTAAGTTGAAATATTAATTATTCTAACAAATAATTATATAACTTGGAATAATATCGAAGACACAAAAGAAATGTAACTCAAAGACAATAATACTAAGTCAAGGCACGACCCGTTCGTCTAATAGAATAGTACGTTGTAGGTAGTCGTGATAGCCGAAGGAGTTTGAGTTACGATTGTTGAAGACGCAAGACTGTGAGTTCATGTTCCCCCCTTTTTCTTTAAACTGTTTTGGTTTTATAACTTCGGGGGTGAAGTACATGTTACTAAATGTTTACAAACAATTAAAATGGTATGGTTAGCTTTGGAAAGTATAGTAGATCATGTGAATGGGTAGGCGCACTCTTAAGACCATTAATTCTCGTGTTAGGACTGAGGGGCATGAGTGATAGATCTATTTGGGTGTAGCGAGCCCACACCCGTGTGGACCAGGGTGGCCCATGAGGTGACTATGTCTTACAGCCGGAGGCCCGGTGCAAAATCTGCTAGGTTTGAGCCTTCCTACGCCGTTGCACGCATGTTAATGGCCTTGCAAACCATTAATCGATCCGTTTCCTTGTTTCGCTTTCATACCTGGATTTTACAAAACTTACATACATACAATGTTATCAAAGGTTTTATCCATACACACAAACAAACTCATGAACTCGCTCAACTTTTGTTGATGTTTTCAAAATACATGTATTTCAGGGAATTAAAAGTGGATCTGGCGGGCGTTGGATGTTTCAAGTTGGTTTAAGAATAAAAGATGTCATCCATGATCTTAGGTTTTGGTCAGTGTGTCTTACTCCTGGACGAGACACGTCTCCCAAATCCTGGTGCTATTTAATGTCTTTTGACGAGTCTTTGTGAAATCTTAAACAAGTTGCATGGTTTGTACTCGTATTTGAATTTCTATATTTTAAGACAATGTTGTCATGTTTTTAACTTAATTAATGGATGACCATCTATGTTTTTTAACATATAGTTGTTTTTATGATTGAATGCAATGGTATTAAGAAAGTCACACCATAATCACGCTTCCGCAAAAGTCAGGGTGTGACAGAAACAAGCCAGGAAGTCTAGAAACCCGCTAAATAAATCTGAGTTGTCAGAATAGTATTTGTTAATGAGACACGCTATCTGTAATGACTGTTATTGCTTTATATGTTAGTAGTATGGGATATTAACGTTAAATATATTGTCATTTAATAGTTGTTATGGATTCTCTTGGACAATCTGTTTCGCTCAGTGCACCCCCCGATGATTCCGCCATCGGTTAGGGTGTGACAGATTGGTATCAGAGCCATAACTATAGGGAAATTAGGTCGAGTCTTAGGATTGGCCTAGTCTATAGTCTAAGTACCAACAGACCAGCTCTGTGTGAACCCAGTAGGGGTTTTGTACGAGCCTACTTTTGATACTTTCGTTCGAACTCACAAAAACTACATCTTCGTGCGGACCCGCATACTACAGTTCCGTACGAAGTAGCCTTTCCTAAGGCAGAAAAGGCACTTTTGCCTTTCCTAAGGCTGACACAATACACACGTTTTCGAAAACACTCGCATAACACAATCGAGTGATTGGGTCGAGATTAGGTGTGAAAACCAGGAACTATCAATAAGATCGCTCACTCTACGCGTAATTTTTACTCTCAGCACGAGAATCTCCGTTGAGTTAGGAGTGACATCCATACCTCAGTAGAAATTCTCCATCTCTTTCTCGTGGTTTTACCACACTTTGAGGAACAAAGTTGTTAAGTTAGGGGTGAAACCCTCATCTTAATGACCAGTTCCACTCCCTACTTTGATTTTACAAAACTCTCACCAGAGTCTCGATTGTTCTGATGACTCGAGTCACGTAGTAACTGGAAGGATGAGTGTCGTTCGACGTGTTTTGGCGAGAGCACAGTCTATTAGGCCAAAGCGTGTACTCGAGGACGTTGTGAATAATCGAATCACTTTCGGTAGTCGACGTCTAACACCCAGGGCACTCTGTTTTCAATTTAAGCCTTCAATCGCCGATTTCACGCGTTACCAATTTTATGTGTTTATATGTTTCAATTTTGGAGACTATACTCTTTTCCGCTCTCCGCTTTACTAAACGCGCACAACTCACACCGTTTCGTAATCCAAAACGCTAACTTCTCGCCAACAAACTAAGAACTCTCGCATGCTTTTCACTACCTCTGGCTGGAAACACGCCTAGTTGAGTGTGAAACCCATACGATGTGATACGCTACACTCGACGCTTACACTACTCGCTACGCTACTCGTTATCGCTCGCAACCCTTGAACGCGTTTCGTGAACCTTGAAAGATATGAATACGTGCAAAATATGTAGGTGAATACGTGCAAAATATAGGTGAATACATGAAAAATATGTGCTTACGTGGATTATGTGCTCCTAAGTGCCTATGTGCTTGTGTGTATACCTGCCTACGTGATTATGTGCCTATGTGTTTATGTGCCTACGTGTTCCTGAGCTTTCTGGAGTAATAATAATAATAATAACAAGTATGTTGGTTAAACGCTAAGATTTTCAAAACTAAACCCGATATAATCGAATCTCTTCTAAATCATATGGCGATGTCAGCTGCAGACAATGTCGTCATTTGGTTTGCATACCCAACGCGCCGCCCGACATAACCATGCTGACAAGCGCATCGCTTCACTGGTAGCCATGGAAATGGCTAAAGTCATACCTCAGATCGTCAGTGAGATCAACGAGGTCAGCAGCAAGGCCTCTGTTGAATCAAAGAGCGACTCTCTGAAAGCTCCTTTCAGCTTTAAGCAATTCAAGGCCTGCGGTCCTGCTAATTTCACTGGTGAAGACGGACCTAGTGCTATGTTCCAGTGGTTTGACTCTATCGAAGTCACCTTCAGGCAAAGCGGATGCCCAGAAAATATGTGTACTGTTAATGCTACTGGAGTTTTTCAGTCCAGGGCGCTGGACTGGTGGACTACTGAGTGCAACAGGCGCGGTAATGATTCAGCTTATGGTCTTTCTTGGGAGGAACTCAGGGAGCTTATGATGAAGGAGTTTTGTCCTCCTCATGAAGTTCAAAAGTTGGAGAATGAATTCTGGCATATCAAACAAGATGAGGGTGACAACGCTAGTCTCACCGCTCGCTTCAAGCAGCTCAGTATCATCTGTCCTAGTCAGGTGGCAACGCCTGATATGACAATCAAGAAGTACATTCGAGCTCTACCAGACTGTGTAGCTGACTTTGTTCAGGCAGCTAAACCGGCTACTATTGAGGAAACCTACTAACTCGCAGCTGAGATCAACGACAAGGGAGTCTTAGCTGGGTATTTCAAAACCTCAACCAAGAGCCTCAATTAAGCAACCGCTGTTAGTGCAGTATGTCTATCGCCTCCGTCATCTCAATATCGTAGCTGAAACAGTTTATTTCTAGTGCTTATATTGTAATAGTTAGAAATATATAGGAAAAGGCAAGGTGGCATTTACGTAAATAATGAGATCTCTCATTATATCCCTTGGCCTATAAATAGAACCATTAGGGTTCTAATTTAGAACTTTTGAAACTTTTGCCATTTTAGAGATTTGGAGCTTAGAGGCTAGAGAGAGAAAGTAGAGAGAGAAAGTGGCAAGGTGATTCACGGTTCTTTGTACGGTTTCATATCAATCTATAGAATCACAGATTATATTACGTCTCGTGTGTTTCGGTCTCGTTTGTGCACGGATTCCGCACGTCGCACGGTCGGTTCGCAATCGAAACGGAGTCAAAACCGGGACCTACAAGTGGTATCAGAGCAGGTGCTCGGTTGCGAATATCAAACGCACAGATTCGTACAAAATTTGATCAGATTCAGAGCCAAAATCATACAGATTTGTCAAATTTTTCATATTTTTCTTGTTCTTCACGTTGTTATCTGATTTTTGTCAAATTGAACAGGTTTCTACGGTCGAAAATTGCTGATTTTTGGATATGTTGTGCGAAAGTACCTGATCTACAAGCCTACAAATTTTCACATCCTAATTCCTAACGGTTTGGGAGAAATCTAAGATTTTCTGTTCGAAAAAGTTGTAAAATGGTTACTGTTGTTGTTCATGTTCACTTGAATGCTAACCGATCGGACAGCTGACCGATTGGCTAGCTAACCGTTCCAAAGATTTCTTTACAATTCATTTAATCATTGACTTTGACTTCCCAGCCGAACGGACAACAAACTGTATCTCTGCATTTCATTAAAAGGTGTTTGACTTGTTGACTGTTGATCGATCGGACAGCAGTCCGATCGAACGTCTGTCCGTTCCAAAGCATCTCACATTAAAAATTGTTTGACTTTGTTGACTGCTGATCGATCGAACAGCTGTTCGATCGAACACCTGTCTGTTCCACTGCCATACATTTAAACTTTGACTTTTGTTGACCTAGCCGAACGGACAGCTGTCCGAACGGCTAGTATCCCAGCCGATCGATCAGCAAATAGTTTCATAGCACATCATCTGTTTGGGTCACTTAGTCAACAAAGGATTCTATTTCATTTATAACATACATCAGTACATCACGTGAATTCTTTGGCTTTATAAAAATTGATTGTTGTTATTGATTAAGTGGACATTGAGGTCAAATAGAAATCTATTGAAGACTGTTATTGATTTGATTAAATCATTGTATGTGTTAATTGTTGTCGGCCATTGAACATGATTCATTAATTGATTGCATATGATCTGATCAATTGTCTCGAGAATTCAGAAATGCATGTGATCTATTGATAATTGTCGGATATATTCGAATTAATATAGTGCATGTGATGTTATCAGTTTGCATGTGAATATGTATAAGTTTGTCAGGGCGGTGATTGTTAAATGCATGTACTAATTGTTGTTTTGTATGAGATATTATCATGAAAGTTTAGTTCATTAATTCAGGTCAAAGAAGTCAACGTGCCAACCGATCGTTCAAGCTTTTTGTCGTCTTGTGCCATCACTTGAATTCCCAACCGTTCGGCTAGCAATACGCCAACCGATCGAACAGCATCAAAACGCCAGCCGATCGAACAGCATAAATTTTTGTCGTGTAGTGCTGATCGATCGAACAGAGGGTCGAACGGACAACATTTTTGTCGTTTTGTGTCAACCGATCGAACAGAGGGTCGATCGAACAGCTTTCCCGTCCGATCGAACAACACTCTGACCGATCGAACAGCTTTCCCGTTCGATCGAACAGCAACTCCAACCGATCGGACAGCATTGATTATTTTCATTGTTGATTTTTCCGGATACCCGTTCGATTCATTTGTTTGATATTGATTAAATTCATTGTGTTTGTTTGTTTGTGATTCAAAGTGATTCAAGTCTCCAGGTAATTCAAGAATTTCAAGTCATGGCTGATTTTGATCATGATAAATGGTGGAGAAGAGACAGTGCGAGATGGGAGATTGGAAAGTTAACTGAACCATTCAAAGAAGCTAAGAGAGCCAAAAGATGGAATGATGAACTGGAATGTTATATGGATCCACAGGGTAATCCAGTAGTTGATCCGTCAAAAGTGGATTTTGATGCAGTAACAAATTTGTTTCCAAATGAGGGCACTTTTAACACAAGAAGACTTTCTGATAAAAGTTACTTGCCGGATTTGTTGAACAAGATAAAGGAAGTTTGTGAAGTGAGTCTACCAAAGGTGGTAGAAATGAAAAAGAGGAAAGAACAAGAACTGGAAAAGCTGATAGAGGAAGTAAAGAAAACGGCAGAGGAAACTGATGAAGAAGAACAGATGAAAGATGAAGATCAGAAAAAGACAGAAGAAGGAGGTGTGATAACAGAAAAAATTCAAACTGAATCTTCTGAATTGTTTTACAAAGACAAAAGCATTGAACAGTCTGATGATAAAAATGAAAACAAGTGCAGGAATTGCATAGAAATGTGCAAAGCCTGTATCGAAAAAGATGAAATGATAAAAACAAAAGAAATTGAAACAAACAAACTTGAAAATGTTTTCAAAATGAAATGCAAGGAAATGATTGAAACAGAAGAAATTTTGAAATTAAAAGTTGAAAAACTGACACAGAAATGTCAAGGTCTTGAAAAGGATAATGAGGTTTATCGAAGACTGTGTACAGCAAAATGTGTTGATTGTGGTGAAAAAGAAACTAAGTTTCTAGATTTACAAAAACAGTATGATTCTTTAAAATGGTCGAGTCAGAGAGTACAAGAAGCATATGATACTTTGAAGAGACAAGTCAAAAGTTTTGATCAAAGACTGTCTGAAACTTTAACAACCAAAGAAATGTATGAGAGACAGTTTAGAGAAAAGCAACTTGAATTAAACAAGTGTGTTGATGAAGTTGCTAATCTTAAACAAGTCTTGGCTGAAAAAGAAAAGGTTGTTACCAAACTTCAAAGTTATCATAACTCTTCGTACATTCTCGAACGCATTTTCAACATCACACCAGATGACAAAGATACTGACAAGAACAAAAAGGGTATTGGTTCAGAATTTCATCAGGTACCACCACCATTGAGAAACAAATATACTTTTTATGATGAGGAAAAGGTGGCAAAAGGTCTGAACATAGTTGACCAATTACCTGAAAGTATTGATGTGACTTACACCAAATCTGATGAAGCTGATGATTCAGAGGTGGTAAGTAAGGTTGTTGATAGTGTTTTGAAAGATGAGTCTACAAAAGGTAAGTCTGAATCACAGGATGAAGATGAAGGTAATTTTCATGATGAGTATCTGAAAAACATAAAATCTGAGAAAGTTGTGAATGATGATTCAAAAGGATTGGTTTACACCATGATTGGATCGGACAAACTATTCTTAGATATTGTATTCCCGATTCAGAATGTGATTTCAGAGAAAATTGATAAAGTTTTTAAGATGGTTGAAATTGAAAAGTTGGAAATTTCAAAGTTTGCTGGTAAAGGTCGTAAAACTTTTTATAACAAACCTGGTTTTAAAAAGAAAAACATGAAGGCTGGGTTGGGTTATAAGAAGAAACAAAGTTGGAAAAGAAATGAAACTCCAAATTCTCAGGCAAAGATGAGTTTTGTTCAAGGTATAAGTTTAGAAGAAGAGAAAGAACTCCAAGTTATACGACAGTCTAATGAAGAGTTCTGTGCTCAAAAGAAAAAGCAACAACCACAGGTCAAAGATGTTTCAAAACGAAAATGTTTTAAATGTGATCAAATTGGACATCTCGCACGTAAGTGTCCAAATCTAAAACCTGTGGATGTTGACAAAAAGAAGCCTGAAAATGTTGAGAAACAAAAATCTGAGGGTGTGAAACAAAGGTCAGCCAGATTTGATTCAAAACAAACTTGGAGGTACAACACAAACAAGTTTGCTTCAAATCAAATTTGGAAACCAAAACAGACTAGGTCTGATTCAAGACAAACACAGATTTTTCACACACCCAGATTTATAACAACGCAAAGTTGGAAAAAATCTGTTGATATGACAAAACCCAAAGAGTTTTGGAAACCAAAAGTTGTTCAAAAACAAAATGTTCAAAAAGAATCACACTTTTACAAAAGAGGAACTCCGAAAGGTCAAACATGGAGTGTTAAGAAACAAATTACTTCGGTAAAAGATGAAAAAGTTGAAGTTAAAGTTGAAAAAGTCTTTGATGATAAAGATTTTCCAAAACTGCATGATACATATTGTGTAGAAATGCCTAAGGTTCAACAGACCTGGGCAAAATTGTTCAAGTAATCTGACTGTGCAGGTGCTCAACAAAATCGAAGATTGTGAGAATGGAAGTTGGAGCAGCCTGGCACAACAGGAGGAGAAGGCTGCTGAACCCTGGTTTGGTTGAACAGGGAGTTTCACATTTTCTGTACATAAATAAACAAATATTTTCAAAAACCCTAAAAATTAAAAAAATTTAAAATCCAAAAATATGTTGCTTGAATACGCCGAAACCCTCACGGCTGAACAAACATGATTACTTTCACAAGATTGAAAAACGGTTTTCAAACTGTCGAAAATCAATGGGTTGTAAATCATGGGGGTACTTTATATTAGTTTTTCTGCAAAACAGAGCATAGTTAGCAGAAAATGGATGGCGATACAAAGCTATCAGTATTGGTTGTCAAATTTTCTTTAAATGGTTTTGCATTTTAGGGGGAGTAAGAATTGTCAGAAAATCCAAAAACATTAGAAAATTTGAAAAAGCCAAAAACATAATAAAATTCAAAAATGAGTTTTGTGTAAAAAGAGGAAATGATAGTACATCAGTAGACAGTTACAGTATGCTAAAGATTTGTAATGATTAAATAGCGTTAAACAGTCTCACTGATGATATGCCGGTAGATTTTTACACATTTAGTAAACTTTTTTGGGATATAAACATAAATTCAAACTTGCTTATTTCGTGGGGAACACTACTTGGATATATAGGTAACCCCTGAAATCTCGTTTGAAGGACCCCTCTTTCTGAGATACTAGGTCTTTATGCTTAGTGATATCTGGGGTATTATCCCGGGACTTCTGATTTTGCAGAAGCAATGGCCTAGTCCCCGGAGAATACTTTCTGCATTGCTTGAAATATAGCGCCGCCCTCAGCAAATTGATGAAACAATAAAATTGATAGTCATTGCTGTTGTAATACAAAAGATCCTCTAAAGGGGACACACCAAAAGTCGAGTCGTCATCTCTCTGCTGAACGAAAGTTCTGACCTGAGCTCTCACGGTTTCGTACTATAATTTATTCCCCTTACAGATATCATCTAGGTATACTCACCTGTAAGACTGAATATTGGGATCTGGATACGGGAGTATATTCAAGAGGTGGGACACACGAATGAGTTTAAGTTCTTAATACATCTAATCCGTATCCTGAATCAATTGAACTTTGTGTGAAAATTTAAGTGGATCAGTATATCGATAATCTAAGTGAATTCTTTAATTCTTAATGTGTAACTAAGCTCAACGGTACTTGTGACTTGTCAAAAACTGATATGATCCTCTGACGCAAACTCAAACAAAAATATTGTGTGTAAATATGTTTGTAAATATTTCTTTATTGCTTTATGTTTCAGAAAAATTCAAAAAGATTTTGATTTCTACTTTATTTTCAACAACCAATGTTTGGAAAGCTGAGTTTCAAAATCTAAGTATGCTGATTGTGTTTCTGAAAATAAAACAAGTTCATTAATTTGAAACTTGATATTTTTAAAATCAAAAACAGTTTGTGATATCTCCAAGGTCATTAATTTGGACTTGGATGATTAACTGTGAGGGATTTGGATGCTTATACTGTTAAAATATGTAAAAGAGCCAGTTTCCGATCCGGTTCGCTGAAACTGCCAAATCTGTAAAGATTGTTGATAGGGGGTGAGATTCAAGTAATCCTGGATATATTCATATTATTATATCTTTAGAGCCAGGATCTTGATTTAGAAAGTTTGATAGAGCCAGGTTACGATACCTGGACAACTGAAAATGTTTTTACTGTAAAATGTTTTACTTATAAACGTTTGAGAGTTGCAGATGTTGTTCCAGACTACGATCCCGATAGCCGAGTCTAAGGGGGAGTCTGAAGACGAGCTCAACGAAAGGGGGAGAGTGCATTCAAGGAGCCACGTAACTATCCCAGAGGAGCTTGTAACCGGAAAGCCAGGTGTCGATCCCAAAGCACGGAAGCTTGACGAAAGGGGGAGCCTGAAGAGTCTACTGAAAGAGGAAGCTGAAGCTGAAGACAGATCCACGGGGATACTGTTCAAGCTAGAGAGAGAAAGACCAGATGCTACGAGTTTAACTAAATGATTGAGATTGACTGCGGCAATATCCAAGGGGGAGTCTGTTAGTACAGTATGTCTATCGCCTCCGTCATCTCAAGATCGTAGCTGACACGGTTTATTTCTAGTGCTTATATTGTAATAATAGTTAGAAATATATAGGAAAAGGCAAGGTGGCATTTATGTAAATAATGAGATCTCTCATTATATCCCTTGGCCTATAAATAGAACCATTAGGGTTCTAATTTAGAACTTTTGAAACTTTTGCCATTTTAGAGATTTGGAGCTTAGAGGCTAGAGAGAGAAAGTAGAGAGAGAAAGTGGCAAGGTGATTCACGGTTCTTTGTACGGTTTCATATCAATCTATAGAATCACAGATTATATTACGTCTCGTGTGTTTCGGTCTCGTTCGTGCACGGATTCCGCACGTCGCACGGTCGGTTCGCAATCGAAACGGAGTCAAAACCGGGACCTACAACCGCTACTCCCCCTACCGAAACTGCAGCATCACAAGGTTCAAAGTATTCACGTTAGAATCGTAAGCGCAAGGGCAACAACAACAACAAGAACTACGCTACAACCGCCGCTACTCTCAACGTTGTTCCCGTACAACCCAACAATCAGAACCGCCAAGCAGCTGTTACCAACGCACTGCCTGCTAAGTGTGCGTATACTGGTGTTCATCCTTTGTGCCTAACTTGCACCTACCATCACCATGCAGGGGTGAATTGTCGTTTCTGTGCAAACTACAACATCTATGGGCATTTCACTACTCATTGTCGTTCAGGCCCACGTCAACAAGCTCAAGCTTCTCCCGCACCACCAGCTCAACCCCTTGCTATCCAGGGTAACCAAGCAGCTCCTGCGCCCGTTGTTCATGCACGAGCTTGCTACTCTTGTGGTGACCCGAATCATTTTGCTAATGCTTGCCCACTACGTGTGGTGAAACAAGAACCGCAGCAACAACCACCGCAGCCGCCACCGCAGCAACAACCACAACAACAGCAGCAGCAGCAGCCACAGCAAGTATCCCGCGGAAGAACCTTCAATATCAACGTCCGCCAAGCTCAGACTAACAACAATGTTGTCAATGGTATGTTCCTTGTTAACGGTATTTATGCTTTGTGTTTATTTGATACTGGAGCCGATAACTGTTTTGTGTTGTTTGAATTCGGAAAACTCCTAAACCGTAAACGCGCTAACCTCCCAACGACGTTCGACGTAGAAATTACCACCGGAAGAACCGTCACCGTCAGTTCCGTTCTTCGTGATTGTACACTTGAACTCAATAATCATGTTTTTCTTATCGATCTCATTCCGATGCAACTTGGTAGTTTTGATATCATAGTAGGCATGGATTTTCTTCTTGAAAATCATGCCGAAGTTGTTTGCTTTGAAAAAATGATTCGTTTCTCCCTTTCAAATGGCTACCAACTCTGTGTTTATGGCGAAGTATCCTCGAAAGAACTGAAACTTATGTCGTACATACAAGCAAGCAAGTATCTCCAAAAGGAGTACATGGCTTTCTTAGCTCATATTGTAGTAGCGGAGAAGGAAAAGAAGCCGATGGAAAAGGTACTTGTGGTTCGTGACTTCCTAATGTCTTTCCTGACGATTTACCCGGTCTACGCCCGACTCGTGATATTGACTTTCGTATCGACCTCATTCCTGGAGCTAACCCTATTGCTAAAGCTCCTTATCGCCTCGCTCCGTCCGAAATGCACGAACTCTCTAGTCAACTCCAGGAACTACTTGATAAAGGCTTTATACGCCATAGCATATCGCCATGGGCGCACCTGTCCTTTTCGTGAAAAAGAAGGATGGATCGTTCCGAATGTGCATCGATTATAGGGAACTCAACAAGCTTACTATCAAGAATCGCTACCCATTACCCCAAATTGATGACTTATTTGATCAACTACAAGGCGCTACATGTTTCTCTAAGATCGATCTACGTTCTGGTTACCATCAACTGCGAATTCAAGAGGAAGATATCCCTAAAACCGCTTTTCGTACCCGCTATGGCCATTACGAATTTGTGGTCATGCCTTTTGGTCTCATAAATGCACCAGCGGTCTTCATGGATTTGATAAACTGTGTGTGTAAACCCTTCCTTGGTTGCTTTGTCATCGTGTTTATCGATGATATCCTCATCTATTCGAAGTTGAAAGCCGAACATGCGCAACATCTTCGTTTGGTTCTCGAGCTTCTCCAAGGGAATCGCCTCTACGCGAAGTTCTCCAAGTGTGAATTTTGACTCGAGGAGGTTTAATTTCTCGGTCACATCGTCAACAGTCATGGTATTCACGTCGATCCCGCAAAATTGAAGCAGTTAAGAGTTGGATTACACCGAAAACTCCGTCCGAAGTTCGTTCTTTCCTCGGATTGGAGGGTTACTACCTCCGATTTATCACTGATTTCTATAAAATCGTCGTTCCTCTCACCTCTCTAACGCATAAAGACAAGACTTTTGTTTAGGGAACTCGTGTGTGGGAAGCGTAATATGTTTTTATTGATATTTTAAGCCCATTTTACACATTAGTCCAAGTTTTAAATTTATAAAACATGATATTCTACTAACACTAAACACACACATGGGCAAGTGCACCCATCGTGAGCGTAGTATAGCATTGGTAAGATACCGAGGTCGTCCTAGGACGCAAGAGCTTTTAGTACCGGTTTATCATCAACGTCTAATCAAACTAAATTTTTTAGAAAAGGTTTTAAGCATGAAAAATAAAAACTAAAAATGCTGAAATAAATATAAAAATAAAACAGAGAGACAAGATGAATCACTTGGATCCGACTCGCCTTTAATGTATCCTTTGATGATTTCCGCACTTTTGCACTTTTTAAGAGATTATCTTAGTTATAGTAGTAGGCCCCTCTTTTGAATGTGACGTTACCCTCAACCCAGTGGTTTAAGTCAGCAAGTATACAATCCCAAAGGGTCAGAATATTGAAAGATAATTAATTAAGTTATTAATGCAAAAAGTGGCAGGCCCCTCTTTTGAAGGTGACGTTACCCTCGGCCAAGTGGTTTGAGTCAGCAGTGATACAATCCCAAGTAGCCGGTTTAATATATTAATAGTAGTTTACATATGAGGGGATCAAGTCATTCGCACCCCCGCCATCCAATACCAATGGGTATTGAAGGAGGTCCTAGTAAGCTTGACCCAGGTCCTTGCAGGATATATACACTGAACAAGGCAAGAACCTTTCTAAACCATTCCCTTAACCCCCGACCAGGTAGCCAACATATCTCTATATAGACCGTAGAGATATGAATGGTGAAAATCTTTTACTTTATATAGACAGTAAAGTAATGCCAAGACACCACAGACAAATGATAAAGAAGTTTCACCTTCAACATAAGAAACTAGTTATTAAAGTTATTAATACAAAACCAAGTAAAAAGTGCGAAAAGATTAAAAATCAAAAGTAATACATTAAATGCTTGTCTTCACCAAGTGATGTAAGAGACTTAGCCAAACATGGCCTTTGATTGAAAAGAACTCTTACGATCAATCTTGGATCCCGAGACTACTACACACACTCTAAGGTGGATGATGGATGATGGTGGTGGATGTGGGTGTTGTAGTGGTGGTGGAGTGGTGGAAAAGTGGGAGAGAGGTGGTTTGCCAAGGGATGCCTTTGAAGTGAGCCAAGCACCCCTATTTATAGCATGAACAGAAGCCTGGCCACGGCCCCGTGTCTAGCGGACACGCCCCCATGGCCATTCCTTTTCTCTTCCTTCATTAATTGCAATTGTCTGCATTAGGCTCCACACGGCCCCATGTGCAGAAGCGTATCTGTACTACCAAGATTTGCAAGATTCTGCAAATCTTAGCGTTGACCACGCCCATGCTGAGCTGGGCATGCCCCTGTGGTGGGCATAGAAGCTTCCACAGCTTTGTCCATTTCTGCAGACATCTGACCACGCCCCCGTGTCCAGTGGGCACGGGCCGTGGTCAGCATTCTATTTCCTGTTTTTGCTTTTGGAGATGCTGTCGAGGGGTCGGGCATGCCACGTTTATTCCTTTTCTTTGTATTTATGTTAGTTTTTGCTGCATATTTGTTCCTTTTGTTCGTTTGAGCTCATTTGGTCCTGAAAATACAAAAGGAAGACAAAAGCACACTTTTTCCAACATTAGTACTAAAAAAGGGTTACTTTTATGCCTCATTTGATGTAATTTATATGTTGCATTTTACACACATCAGGAATCGAACAAGAGGATGCCTTTCAAACTCTCAAGCGTATGCTTTGCGACGCTCCCGTACTCGCGCTACCCGATGGAAACGGCGACTTTGTTATTTATTGCGATGCCTCTAACCTATGTCTTGGTTGTGTTCTTATGCAACGGGACAAGGTTATCGCGTACGCGTCTCGCCAACTCAAAGTCCACGAGAAGAACTACATAACCCACGATCTCGAACTCGGTGCAGTTGTTTTTGCGTAAAAGATTTGGCGACACTACCTTTATGGAACCAAGTGTACGGTCTTCACTGACCATAAGATCCTACAACACATCTTGAATAAGAAAGAACTGAATATGCACCAACGCAGATGGGTTGAACTTCTCAACGACTACGACTGTGAGATACGCTACCACCCAGGCAAAGCAAACGTTGTTTCTGACGCTCTTAGCCGACGAAGCTATTTACATAGTGTTCGTAACGTTCAAGCCCAACACGACCTCGAAGCCCTCATTCGCGACGCTCAACACGCCTGTTTTCTCGAGAACCCCTTGAAGGAAGAAAGAGTACTTGGAACCGAAAATCAACTAGTGAATAAACCGAATGGTATTTTTCACTATCTCGACCGCATCTGGAAACCTAGTTGAAATAATCTCCGAGAGATTTTGCTGACTGAAGCCCACAAATCCCGATATTCCATTCATCCCGGTGCCGACAAGATGTACCAGGACCTCCGTGCCAGGTATTGGTGGCCAGGAATGAAGAAGGATATCGCTCTCTCGTTGCAAAGTGCCTAACTTGCTCTAAAGTTAAGGCTGAACATCAACGACCCTCTGGCTTACTCGAACAACCCGAGATCCCGATGTGGAAATGGGAGAGTATAGCTATGGACTTCATTACGAAACTCCCTCGCACGCCATCAGGTCATGATAGCATTTGGGTTATCGTTGATCGTTTTACGAAATCCGCTCACTTCCTACCGATACGCGAAGACTATAAGGTTGAACGATTACACGAATCTATACAGACGAAGTTATTTGTCGACATGGGACACCTCGTGACATCATCTCTGACCGTGATGGTCGATTTACTTCGTGTCTCTGGGAGACATTCCAATCCGCTCTCGGTACTACTCTTAATCTCAGTACCGCATTCCACCCCCAGACCGACGGTCAGACTGAGCGTACGATTCGCACCCTTGAAGACATGCTTCGTTTGTGCGTTATAGATTTTGGTGGTAATTGGGATTCGCATTTACCTTTAGTAGAATTCTCATACAACAACAATTATCACGCTAGTATTCAAATGGCACCCTTTGAGGCATTATATGGAAGAAAATGTCGATCACCTATTATATGGCACGAGATCGGAGACGATCAAATCACCAGTCCTGAGTTACTACAAGAGATGACTGACAAGATACTCCAGATACGAGACAATCTCTTGAAAGCTCAAAGTCATCAAAAAAGTTACGCCGATAAACGCAGCAAGCCCCTTGAGTTTGAAGTTGGTGATCACGTACTCCTAAAGGTTTAACCTTGGAAGGGGGTGATCTGATTCGGCAAGAAAGGAAAGATAGTGCCACGATATGTGGGTTCCTTTAAGATTCTTGAAAGAATTGGCAAAGTGGCCTACCGACTCGAATTACCGGAGGAACTCAGCAACGTACATCCGACCTTCCACGTCTCGAACCTCAAGAAGTGCCTAGCTGAAGAAAATCTTCACGTGCCTCTTGAAGATTTGCAAGTTAACGAGACCCTACACTTTGTGGAAAAGCCAGTAGAAATCATGGATCGAGAAACCAAGAAAATTCGACGCTCTCGTATTCCTATAGTGAAGGTTCGTTGGGAAGGCAAACGCGGCGCCGAGTTCACTTGGGAACTCGAGAGTGATATGAAAGCTAAATATCGACATCTCTTTGTTACGCTTGCGCCTTAATTTCGGGACGAAATTCCTTAAATTAGGAAAGGCTGTAACAAGTCGACCTTTCGGGTCATTACTCATCGACGTCATTTCATTCACTAACCACTTGTACTCTCAAGATTTCAATTACCGCTAATGGGTTTAAACGATGTTTTTCAACATGCATTTTAAACGCATGATTGTAACGCTTATTCAAAACGCAGTTATCACATTTAACGCTCGCTATTTAAACGCATTTTATCGCATGTTACATCGCTTGTTTAAACGCTATCGCAACGCAAACTCAACGCAAACTCGAAACGCAGATTTACTTTATGCATTTATGTGATGTGTGTTAATTGTATGATTAATTGTTTAATGTTATGTGGTTATCTCAACGCAACGCTTATACGCTCAATGCTCACTCATAACTCGCTTAAACGCAACGCAACGCTTAACAAACGAAATGAAAGTTGGAAAACTAACAAACACAACTCAGCTGATTGAATGGACGACCGATGGAATGGACTTCCGTCCGGATGACCATCCGCTTGGATGGCCATCCGACCGAGTGGCCATTCGACCAGGCATGCCATCCGACCTAACGCCACTTCACGCACCGACTTAAGCCCTCTCTCTCACTCTATAAATACCGTCGTACGCCTCCCTTTCACTGATTTGACACCTTCATCCGACCACACGCACACAAGTCGCTCTCAGTCACTTTTACTCGCGATTCAAGGCTATTTCGTAAGTATTTCTCCTCAAATATTGTACAATCTTCATCTCTAATCACTTCTACATCATCTTCTCCATCAAAATCACACACAAACACTCACTTTTTCTCTGAAATCACTGATTTGGACCTCTTGAAGGTGGTTTCCACCGTTTTGCTCCGGCAAACAGTTAAGGATCATCTTATTTATCAAGATTGGTTCAGATCTAAAGGATTTCCACACTTTTCAACTCAAACTCAACAAGATCTCAACAATTTTCGATTGTTTTCAACTTTTCGTCAACTTTCACACAAAAAACGATGGGATCTGGGTTCATTCAGACTCTCTACTCAATCCTTAGTTGAGAGCCGGCTTGAAAACGGGTTTCCACCGGAGAGGTGGCCGATTAACTGGCTAAACATGAAATTCCATCAAGAACAGTCAGTCTGATCGAATGGGCTGAGACCATTCGATCGAAGGAGCTGGACTTGGTGTGTTTTCGTTGTTTGACACGTCGTCACACCATCTCCGTTAAACTCAAAAACTTTTACTTAGAAAATTTTACAAAAATTTCAAATAATAGATCGCCCCCTCGAGTGGCCATCCGATCGGATGATCATCCGATCGAATGACCATCCGACAAAGTGACCTGTCCCTTTTAACTTCCAATGTTTAAAACATTCTGATTAAACTTTGAACTTTAAACAATTTTACAAACAAACACACCTCATTCGAATGGCCATCCGTTCGAATGGCCATCCGCTCGGATGACCATCCGATCGAATGGGAACTCATCCGTTCGGATCACCATCCGAACACTCAACTATTCGACATTCTGTTTACGCACTGTTCAACGCTTATGCAACTGTTCTATGCTCAGGCTAACTCCAACGCGCTCCCTTCAATCCAATCAAGTTGTGTTTACTCGTTAAACACCTACTGTGAGTATACTCGAACCCATTTTCTTTTAACGCACTTTTGGGTGTTACATACGTTCCATATCAAAACACAAAAACACATAACGTAAACACTTTATAACGCTAAGCACCCCCGCATGTTATACGTGATCTATGAATGCTTGTTACTATGCTATTACAGTGTTACACTATATTGCCTCTAGCAACGATAGTACTATAGTTTGGACTCAGCACCTGTCGTGGACAGGGGTTGCTAGGGATCACATCACTTTACTTCACGTGTCCCCTGGACATGTGTCGCGCATACTCTACAACGCAGTCTCGTGGTTAAGTTGTAATCATTGTGTGATAGTTACTTGTTTTCTCCCGTTACGTGATACATGTTGGTTATGCTTCAAACGCTTTCTCTACTATATGCTATGCAAACTTGTGTACTCACATTTACATTTTATGTATTGACCTTATTTTAACGTATGTGACATGTTGATAGGATGCTATGCTGAGATGAAACAAGCTAGGAAGTCTAGAAACCCGCTAAATAAATCTGAGTTGTCGGAATAGTATTTGTTTATGAGACACGCAATCTGTAATGACTGTTATTGCTTTATATGTTAGTAGTATGGGATATTAAGGTTAAATACATTGTCATTTAATAGTTGTTATGGATTCTCTTGGAAAATTTGTTTCGCTCAGTGCCACGCCCCGATGATTCCGCCATCGGTTGGGGTGTGACATAAAAACAACCCTTTTTAGTACTAATGTTGGAAAAAGTGTGTTTCTTTGCATACTTTTGATTTTCAGGATTAAAAGAGCTTAAATGTACAAAAGGAACAAGTTAACCGCAAAAACCAACATAAAGACAAAATAAGGGAAGTTGATACAATATACCAACCCTCTGAGCTTCACCCCAAGACCAAAAACAACGAATCAGAAGACAAGCATGGGTTGTGCCACCGAGGCATGGAGCCGTGCCCCACCCAAGATTCCAGGAAGAAGAAGATAAACAGAAGTAGACAAGAGACACGGGGCCATGTCTCATGGACACGGGCCATGGTTAACTCCCAGATATGCAAATCTTGGATAGTACAGTAAGTACAATGGCCACGTGGCCGTGCCATTGATACACGGGGGTCATGTGAGTATATAGACTGACAAGCTCATTTAATGAAGACAGAGAAGAAGAAGGGCACGGGGCGGTGCCTACCAGGCACGAGGCCGTGTAAATTGTCTGTTTTCAACTATAAATAGAGGTGCTTGGTTCAATTGCAACTCATCCCTTGGCAAACCATTTCTCTCACATCCACCACCACAACACCACCATCATCCACCATAATCATTAGAGTTAGAGCGGGTAGTAGTCTCGGGATCCAAGATTGATAGTAAGAGCTTTTGTCAAACTATGACCATGCTTGGCTAATCTCTTACATCACTTGGTGAAGACAAAATATTTTATGTATTACTTTTGATTTCCAATCTTTGGTTAACTTTTTAATTGGGTTTGTATTAATGACTTTAATAACTAGTTTTTTTATATTGAAAGTGAATTTTATCCTATCATTTCTTCATGTTTCGTTGATTCACTCATTCGTGTCTTTACGGTCTATATAAAGCGCGTTAACTGCCTGGAAGGGGGTTAGAAGAGTGGTTTGGGTAAAGTTCTTATCTCGTTCAGTGTATAGATCCTGTGAGGACTTGATTCAAGCTTATAAGGACTTCCCTTTAGGCAGATAGCATCAAATCGGTAGAAGTAAGAACGGCTTGAATCCCTTATAAATAAACTACTGTTAAAACTTTAAACCGGCCTTGCGGGACTGTATCTCTACTAACTTAGACCAATATGGCCGAGAGTAGTGTTGCCTCCAAAAGAGGGACATGCCACATTTTGCGTTAATAACTTACTTAATTATTTTTCAATATCCCGGCCTTGCGGGACTGTATCCTTGCTGACTCAGACCAATATGGCTGAGGGTAGCATTGCCTCCAAAAGAGGGACATGCCACTATAACTAAGATAATCTTTTAAAAAAACAAAGTGCGGAAATCATCAAAGGATGCATAAAAGATGAGTCGGAACCAAGTGATTCTCTCTTGTTTAATTGTTTCTTTTATTACTGTAGTTTCTTTCTTTATTTTTACTTGTTAAAAAACCTTTTCTTAAAATTTGGGTCGATTAGACGTTGACGATAATCTGGTATTAAAAGCTCTTGTGTCCTTGGATGATCTTGGTATCATACCATCAGTATAATACGCTAACGATTGGTGCACTTGCCCTAGCGTGTTGTAGAGAGTGATAGTGTTATATCGTGTTTTATAAATCTAAAGCTTGATAAACGAATAAAAAGTAATTAAAAATCTAATAAAAATCATACGCACTCCGACACTCGTCAGTGGAGTAAGATTGGTGGTTTGTCGATTTTGGCCCCTACACTTCATAACTATACTTAACTATCAATTTTAACTTCGTTAGTTATTTTCCTTTACAAAAACTAACGGAATTAGCTGAATTTATTTTAAAATTATTATTTTTAACCCGAAAATAATTAAATAAACGCATATTAATATTAAAAACAAAAAAATAATAAATTGTTCTTATTTTTCATTTATTTCACTCTAGATCTGGTTTACAAACGAGTAGGGTTCCGAGGATCCATTTTTAGCGGACGTTATAGATCAATTGAACCAGTGAAAATGGTATTAGACTAAGATTGTGTAATTTAGGGTTACAATATTCTGGTGTTTCTATAGAACACCAAATTACAATCAAGTCCCTAAAATATCACCTAATTATATTGTATAATATTCCCACACAAACTAAGTACGAGAGTGACTTTGTTTGAAAACTAAAAACATAAAATAGAAAGATAGTTGGTCTTCATTCTTCTCCGCCTTGCTTCTGCCCGTCACCACCCTTTTTCTTTTAATTAAAGTAATTGAAGAGTAAGTTGCCCAAGATCCACCTTTGTTTTTGTTGGGTCGGGTCGGGCCTAATCAAAAAATCTTTTAATTCGTAATTCACCAAAGAGTAGACAATAATCACAACATAGCCACCAACCACTCTTCATACCCTCTGACTTGATTTTCGTTCACCACCAGTTCACTGGCGCCTCGTTTCACACCCGAGTATAAATTGTTTGACTTGCACCGCCCCGTAGAATTCTTGTTCTATCACTAGCGACATTAACCGTCGCCGGATTTTTTGTTTTCCACTCGGGGGTTTGTTCCCCTTCTTGTTCTTTCATCGGGTTACGTTTATTACCCTAATCTGGCAACACTAGGGTTTGTCCCCCTTCTTCAAACGACACACTTACATGGAGTTTTGTTTCCCCTCGCCGTTCCATTGGGTTTTTTTCCCCTCGTTGTTCTTCTCCCGCGTCGCCAAAAGAAACAATCACTATTGTATGGTGGCGGCAGCAGCGGCATTTACGCTATGTTCCCGAGTTTCATTAAATGAGTAAAAAGAAACGATTTGGAAGGAAATAAATTTTAATTGTGTTCCAGAGTTTCATTAAAGGAGAGAAAATGAGAGATTTTTGTCTAAAATTAATCTTTCCAATTTGGAAAGAAACGAAGAGAAAAGAAAAGAAAATGAGAGAATCCTTTCTTTTCTCTCCTTAACTTAACTTGGGAACACAAGTGTTAGGGATGAAGTGATGAACCGTTAGGGTTTTGTATCTTGTTACTGTGTGAATTCATATCAAATATATTAAGACAAAAGGCTTGAAGCCAACAGAAAAACATAAATTCAAGTGTAGAATCTTATTTAAACTTTCAGAACTGATTTGATTCAAGCTAAAACAACAAATTTAGGCATAATAAAAGATAAAATATCAAAACAATAAAACTTTTTTTTTTGAAATAGTAGCAAAAAAACTAATCTGGAAAAAAAATCTAAACACAATACAATCTAAAACGACATTTTTTTGAACACAACAATACCCATTAATCTAAAACACAATATCATCATTTCTAATAATATCTATTAATCACTCAAAAATATCCCCAAAATCGGAACAAACAACAGCAACAAACCCTAGCTTTTCAAACACGCATAATATAAACAATAACGCACCAATTTCTTTAATAACGGTATATATAAGGAACAAATATGTTAAATTGTATCGAATTAATAATAAACGAATTTACAGGAAAAAAAGATAATGATTACAAATCTCGAAAACCCTAGATTAATCAAGGGTAATAGAATCAAATCGAACAAACTAATATCACAAAATCCACATTGATACCAACTTGAAAAAGTAATCGTACCTGTGATTAGAGGTGTACAAAAAAACCGGTTTTAGAACCGAAACCGGGAAAAAAACCGGTTTTAGAACCGAAACCGGGAAAAAAACCGAAACCGGTTTTTTTTAACCGGTTTTTTTTATAACCGGTCCGGTTTTATAACCGAACCGCCGATTTGTGACCGGTTACTAATCTTGATCTGAAAAACCGGTTAATAACCGAAACCGGTTTTAAAAAAACCGATTAAAACCGGTTTTTTTTTGCAAAAACCGGTTAAAAACCGGTCCTAACCGGTTACACCGGTTATTGTTTTGGACTTGAAAAACCGGTTAGTAACCGAAACCGGTTATAAAAAAAACGGTTTTCTTTTTGGGTGAAAAAAACCGGTTCGGTTAATAACCGAAACCGGTTTTTTAAAAAAATCGATTTGTACACCTCTACCTGTGATCAGAGAAAGCAAGATGGAAGAATAAGAGAAGGATTCTGAATGCAGAGGAGATATACGAATTAAAAACATAAATTCGTTATGAAATCTAACAAAAAAAGAAAGAGATTGGATTATTAGGGGGTGTTTGGGATTCCTTCTCAGAAGGACTTTTGGAGGTGAAAATGACTTTTTGGAGCTTAAAAGTTAAAAAGGAATCCCAAACAATCATTTGAAAAGAACTTTTGATCCCAAACAATCATCTCAAAAGGCCATATATGGTTAATTATGCCTTCAAGAAAGGAGAAGTGAATTACTTATTCCTTCTCAAAAAGACTTTTCATCAAAAAGGAATCCCAAACACCCCCTTAGATGAAATCATACCTTGAAAATTAAGAGGAGAATCGATTTCGCAGAGAACGGATGGGAGGCAGAGAGCGACTTGAGGGGATGAAAACTACACCTGGCAAAACGGGTGGGTCGGGTCGGGTTGGATGGCGGGTCAAAACGGGTTCGGGTCAAAACGGGTCCAGGTTAAAACGGGTTAATAAAAAAAGGGTTGTTTTGGTTCGGGTCATAACGGGTCCGGGTTATAACGGATTTCGGGTCGGGTTGGGTTGGTTTAAACAACGTTTTTTTAAAAGAAAAGACTTGTAGCAGCAATAGATCCATCTTCACAATTATGCATATGTATGTGTGGCTGATTTATAATAAGAAAAAATTGATATGAATTAATAACTCAAATAATCAAAGGGTAAATTGTACAAGTATGCAGTGTGATCCAGCACAAAAGCTGAAAAGCATATTTAATATTTTAAATTATGAATAAAAATTAAAAATTGATATAGTTTCCCACAGTGTATTATCATTCTTTTATTTGTAAACTACCTGATTTCTCTATATACTCCATTTATTTCTCTCTCTACACAAGCTCTTCAAAAACGGTAAAGAACCAAAAAAAGTGTTTTTCTTACCTCTCTCTGGAATGAAATCAGATAAGGTGTTTTTCTTGCCTCTCTCCGGAATGAAATCAGATGTAGTAGAATACGGCGGTGGACGACCGTTGTTGACAAAGGCAGGTAAATAAACGGCGGCAGATGAACCCGTTGCTCACCTGCATCAACCCGCTCTGACCCGCTCTTATGTTTTAAAACGTTGTTAGGAGTCCAATTTGACCCGTCCTTCACTTTTGACAGACCTAGATGAACCCAAAGGTGGAAAATATTTGCCCAGACTGACCCGTATACGAAGAGACGGGTTATGATTGCCAGCATTGAAAACCCTAAATTGGCTTATTGAAGATGTGAAGTTATTTTGTTCAGGTTATAACAGTTATATAGTTCAACGTTTTTTTGACCCAGTTTTCCTAAACGGGTCCTTCAAACCCGAAAAACAAAGGGGAGTGTGATATAGGCGGGAAAAACGAAAATGGAGGCTGTGTATTAGGTTAGATTATGTAGGCCAGCACTAAAACCGGTCATTAATCATTAAAGAATTTTAAAATTTTGGTTTCTCTGTTTCAAATGTCAATACAATCCTTGCAATTTTCTAAGAAAATATTATTCTCAAATTTAAATTGTCAATCTAAGATATTTTTTAATAAATCAAATTATTTATCACAAAAATCAAACTTTGTATTAATATATTATTTATTTTTATTTTTATTAAATAAAAAAATATTATATATTATTTGTTTTTATTTTTATTAAATAAAAAAAAATATTATATCAATTTTATTACTTAATTTATAAATCAAATTGTATATAACTTTTAATATCATTTGATGTATAAAATTAGATTTGTTTAACCTGTGTAATACATGAGGTTTTTTAAAGATTTAACTCTTTTTACTATTTAATATACAAAATTACGTTTATTCAACCCATGTAATATACGAGATTTTTAAAGATATAAGTTTTTTTTTATTATTTGGTATAAAAATAACATTTATTTAACTTGAACAATAGAAGGGGTTCTTAAAGAATAACTTTTTTATTATTTAATTAATCAATTTTATTACTTAATTTATAAATCAAATTGTATATAACTTTTAATATCATTTGATGTATAAAATTAGATTTGTTTAACCTGTGTAATACATGAGGATTTTTTAAAGATTTAACTCTTTTTACTATTTAATATACAAAATTACGTTTATTCAACCCATGTAATATACGAGATTTTTAAAGATATAAGTTTTTTTTTATTATTTGGTATAAAAATAACATTTATTTAACATGAACAATAGAAGGGGTTCTTAAAGAATAACTTTTTTATTATTTAATTAATATATAAAATTACATTTATTCAACTCGTGTAATACACGGGGTTTTTTAAAGATACATTATTTTATTATTTAGCATATGAAATTACATTTATTCAAACCGTCCTAACCTATATACTATTATAAACTCTAGACCAAGCTGAATTCATGGTCTTGGCACCCAACGGAGTGAGATTTGTTGGTCAACATCTGTTTGATTTAAAGATACTTTTAAAACAATCCTTTAAGTTTGTTTTGGCTTATGGGTATAGGATGTGCTTAAAGATTTCTAGTTGATTATGCAGTGCGCTTGGAGACTCGAGTACATGGCTTCAAACATCGATGATTGAATGGTTGATATATGATTTTTCAAGGCCCCAGAAGCAACTGTTATATAACCAACTCAGCCCCAAAACCAATCAATCTAAACGATTTTCGTGTTTGTTTCCATAAGTGATGATCAAGTTTCATAGTGTATAACTAATATGAACAAATTGACGGATGAAAAGAGAGAATGGTTATACTAGAAGATAATGTAGTCAAGCGTCTATAAGATTTTACAGTTCAACATAAAATAACTTGAAAATAATAATGCTTCATAAATTACATTTTTAGTGCCAGTTAGCATTTCCTTGTTCATAGAGCTATAGCCGAAAAAAAACACCTTCGATAGGCCTCATCAGTGTGTGTCATTTCCCAGCCTCGGCCTTCCTTATAGCATTCAACCTATCATCATTGAAAATGAGAGTTATGAGTAAATGAACAAGATCAAGTTGAGATAAAAATAGCATTCAATGTGGGTCAAACGGCCAATCACTTAGTAAGGGGCTGTTTGTTTAGCTCTTAATGAGACTCTTAATGGTTCAGACCTCTTACTGGTTCAGCACTTAATGGTTCAGACTGGTTGTTTCGCGAGCAGATGTCTGAATGATTCAGACATTTGTCTCTGAATGGTTAAGCATTATACTGAGTCTGAATGGTTAAGACTTAAACCTCTAATCTGAATTGGTCATACATTTGCCTCTGAACAGTTAAGCATTATACTATTATATTGGCTCTTAATGATTCAAACCTCTTACTGGTTCAGCACTTAATGATTCAGACCTCTTACTGATTCAGCACTTAATCATTCAGAAGTTGCCAAACAGCCCCTAAATCTAAAACGGGTCGGGACCCACACATATTTTGTTAAAACACTATACGAACTATTTATATTTATGGAAACTATAGAATTGGAATAATGATCTGAATTTTCAAATAGCATAATAATGAATAAACTTACGGTGTCATTAATTTCATCACCACCTTTGAGCCCACCAATGACATAGATAGAATCTTTTGCAACTGCTGCAGCTGAAAATCCCCGAGGATGCTTCATGGGCTCTCCAAATACCCATGATCCGCGTCTTGGATCATAGATTTCTACGGTTGAAACCATTGTCTTACCATCATAACCTCCTAAAACGTATCTGCAAATCAACAACTTTTCAGTCTTAAAGTATTGGTTTTTTTTTTTTTCTTCTATTTTTGGTTCAACTATTAGGCTTACAATTTTTCATTCATAACGACCATTGACGGACATCCCCTGATTGTACTCATGCCCTCTGTTTTCTTCCAACAACCTTCTCTCGGATCAAATCTTTCAGTTGTCCTGTCACAATAACAAGTTCCCATATCAGCATCAACTTGACCCAAAACATTTTTTTTATATCCTTACTTTTATAAATAATTAGAGTAAAAGTATGATAATAGTCTCCTACAAGGTTTAAGATCATGTATAATATAAGGTCAATGATTAATACCGCAAGTAGCAGTTCCCGTCAGAGCCTCCAACAGCATAAAGTGCCACATTAAGCTCCGCTGCAGCTAGAGCAAACCGCTGCAACAACATACAACATCACACAAAACATAAAAGGTTTACATATCTTACTCTAATGTTGTTAGTGATGGATATTTTAGACATTTTGTCAAACCAAATGCGGTAGCTTTTAATGGGTCAATTAACCTTTTCAAGCATGGAGCGTGACGGAATCCAGGCTCCAACATCGAAATCCAACATCTCTACCGTTGAATAGCAATCTAAACCATTCCCACCACCGATGGCATAAATCTTATCATTCACCGTGACCCCTGCAAGACTCATTCTTTTCCTGTTTAGAGGGGGACAGGTTGTCCATCGATCATCTACTGGATCATAAGATTCAACTTCAAGGACCAAAAAAAGAAAAAAAATGTTACTTAAGATAGGTTAAATGCTATGCAAAATGGGTAACTTTGTTTAACCCTTACACAATCAGTTCCGTTGCAGTTAGTATGAAACAAAAAGGACAAATGACTACCTGTATCGAAACAATGACCACAAGTTCCAGTTCCACCACCAAAAACGTAAAGCTCGCCATCTAACTTTGTAGCAGCTGCATAACATCTTTCAGTAATCATGGGACTAAGAGATTTAGTGAGATTCTGTGAAGGGGAGTAACAATCCAAAGATGCCAACGATGATCCACCATCAAATCCTCCCACCAAAAGTATCGGGTCATCAGGTAAACTAATGTCATTTAATTTTATATCAATATTTTCCCGTGGGCCCACACAAGTTTCTAATACTGATGTGTTACGCATATCTTTTAGGTTCTTGATTTCAGCATGTGCTTTAGCATGAAAAAGTCAAAAGCCACTTAAATCTACAAAAAAAGAATAATATAATTTCGTTTTCTTCAACAGAATAAAGATGGCTAACATAATCAAATTATATGTACCAGTCAGGTTGGATAACGTGGCAAAATGGGTAGTTTTTAATGCAGGTCGATTTGGGTTGGATTAATCCAACCTATTATTTGTCGAATCTTACACAATTTAAAAAGATAATTACTGCATCATGTTTTATCACATATCATCATCATCATCATCATACTCAATAAATCCCACCAATAGCAAAGCTAAGGTAGGGTCTGAAGAGGGTAAGATGTAGACAGCCTTACCTCTACCACGTAGAAATAGAGAGGCTGTTTCCAGTGAGACCCCCGGCTCGATAGTAGTTTTGCATCAAGCCTTGGACATAAGGCATATAACACTCAACAATTAAGACAAAGGCCGATTAGTGCATGTACTCCGTTGTCTTTTGGCTATCAATGCCACCACATGATGCATGATTAACCATCCCCCTCTTTGAACGTTATTTTCACGAAATTAGTAAAATAACATTAAAATTAGTGCACTTTCACTTTTGCCCCCCAAGTGCCCACACATATATAAATTATATGCGCATACCGCAAGCGGGGCGTAAATGTTTTATCACATAAATAAAATATATTAATCCAATCTAATTATTTTAATAACAAAGGTTGTATGCCATAAAAAATACACTTTGGGTTGACTTACCATAAGTTTTGACCCATGATAGCATACTAATGACATACACACACACAGACACACACTCAAGATTGGGCTCAACATTGGCTAGTCACGGGCATATTCCGCCCATGAGTCTAATCCACGAACCCCCATCCCCTTGCAGCCACTTGATGAACGGCTTTTCTCTCTTTTATCCTAAACACACTATCTCCCTCTACTCTGCTATATTCATCACATACACCTTAGTTTTAAAAATCACGAGGCGCTTCGAAGGGTGGCTAGGGCATCCTTCAGTGCTTTCTCTCATCTCTAGCAAAGGTTATATCTCTCTATACTATACTATACTCCTTAATACACATATACACTAAGATATTAAGCCTCTCATTTATATGCTACTGTCTTGATTGCGAGAGGGTGACAAGTTCATTACATGTTGCAACTCATATCCAGACTTGAAAAAAAACCGATTCGGTATGACGCGATACGCTAGGTAATATACCAATTAACACATACAATGACACAAAGTATGAACTTTAGCTACATAGGTCAAGAAGCACGGTCCAAAAAAAATTATTTAAAAACTGTTTCAAAAATTCATCAACAACTGAAAATCATACCAAATCCTGCTCCAAGAAAGTGATCTTCTGTTGCAAATGATTAATTGTGTCCTGTGCCGCTTTAGATGTCATCAACTCTTCAATTTTTTCAATTAGCTAGTACGCGCACAAAAAAAAATTGTTTGTATATTAATACCAAGAACAACGAAAATACCTGATATGAAAGGTGGCAATAAGGGTCCCGAAAGGATGAGTAAGGAGTGAAAACGGGTGTTGTTTAGTACAGGCTGAAACAGGTCAAGGTTGGGATGACCAACAATCACTTTTTGTCCATTTGTATAAACAAAAATATGTTGAAACTGTTAATTTTGATTAAACAAAAAAATATCAATATAATAATTAACAAATGTCTTGAATAAAGCGATTTAGGAGATTGTATGCAGAATAATAAACTTTAGGCAACTTTCAACCTGTTTAACTAACTACTTTTTTATTTGACTCGTTTGAGAAAAAACAACACTAATCAACTCATTCATAGGTAAATGGGTCCAAATTACCACCTCTACATAATGCAAAATACTCATAATTATAAGTTTATATAACCTTAGCTATCATGGGATCACTTTTGGGACTCTTCTTCTCCATAGTGTTAGTTTTATCATTCAAAACAACACTAGAAAGCGGGGCCTGGTCAACAAGGTTAGGCGACACATTATTTTCATCAGATGGTGGGCTCGGAGCCGCGAGTTTACGCTTTAGTGCCAATTCTTTAATCCTCATGCATATAACATCCTTCTCGGTTACAGTATTGAAACTGTTATTGATAGGCGAACTCTCGTCACTCTTTAAGTGACTACTAATAACTTCCACCGATGGAAATAAAGTTGGCTTGTTACATGACAACGCTTGAGATGCCAATAAGGAAAACAGACGGTTTGTTTGGGCATGGTCTAACTCGAACCAGAAATGATTCAAAGCATAATAGTTGTCAATAATTAGGGGCTTAAATTGATTCTCGGTTAACGCTTTACATTGCAGCTTCACTCGTATTTGAACCTATTATAAAAAATCAAAAGTTTCAAAGATATAAGTTGTCACTTAAGCACCATAGATGTAAGGGTGTGTTTGGGTTGATGTTTTGAAAGTCACTATAAGATTAAATAAACAGGATAAGATAACAAGATAATCAGCTATAAAAAAATTAAAAAAAAAAAAACAGGTCATGAAATTAGTTTTTGAATGTGTTTCTGTTATTCAAAGTTGTAAAAATTTGATAATTAATTGTTTGAGTATTAGAAAAATTACGATTACTGATAAACTAGTTGAGATATAGTGTGTAAATAGAACATTTTGTGAAATGGGAATTCAAGTCTTTCAGGTTAAAAGGAGTGTATTAGAAATAACACAATATATATACATAGGTTGGGGTTTAGCTACAAAGGCCAATTTCCTAAAAAGGCTAAGAAACCATAGAATCATGACATGTGGCAATTCTCAATTTTCAGCAACAAGGGTATAAGAGTAATTTGGATCATGGATTATGTTTGGTAACTATCATGCAGTTAAATAAAACACCATGTAACTGCTACAAATAAAACAACACTGTACCTACAAAACATACACAAAACGATGTATCTGCTACAAATAAACCATTGTATAAGCACAAACTTTCGATTAGTACAAAAGATTCAGTTATGAAATTTAAACACAATGATCATCTTTACAGACCGATAACACCATGAATTGTAACACCCCGATATTTTTTTTATCAAATCCTATAGGAACACGCATCTAAAAACCCTCCATAATTCACATTGATGAAGGAGAGGGGTGGAAAATACTAAAAAGGGCTAAAGATATAAGTTGAGGGGAAAAATCTGCCTTAAAGGCAAAATTTTGATCTGCTGGAGGTCCTTACGGACCGTATCATTATACCCTTGTGGTCCGCAAGGGTGTTTTGAAAACAATATGCACCTGAGGTCCCTTACGGACCGTAAGGCATACGCATACGGCATACCCCTTGCGGTCCACAAGGGGTACGCTGACAGCAAGAAAATGGCTGGCAGCAGCCTTGCTGCATTTTTGTGACACCTAACCACCTTGTTGCCACACTTAACCACATCTTGTCACATGCCCTGCCACTAATCAACTCCTAAGCAACACTTGTGGACACTTGGCACATTCTTAGGACTTGAGGATTAGTATAAATAGGCCTTCTTTGTGCACATTTCCATTCACACCTTCTCAAATCACTTCTAAAACCTTTTGGAGTTGAGTCTGATCTAAAGAAGCCTCCTCTTCTAAGTTCAAGTGTTCCTTATAACACTAGTAAGTATTCTTTCAAGTCGATTTCAGTTTATTAGTTAGTTATTAGCCGAAAGTCAAGCAGTTTGACTTTTGCTTTGACTTTCGATTCTGGCCATTTCGGTCAAGTTAAAGTTCGAATTGAACTTTCCTACGTAATCGTAATAATGAAGGTATTAATCCCCTACGATTATACCCTCTGACCATCACATTTAGTAGGCGAAATGACGAGTCAAACATGTATTAAATAAAAGTCAAAAACGTAAATTTTTTAATTTTACGATAAATGGACTAACCATAAGTTTTGACATTATAACAGTTTATATAACATTACGAGACTTATATTAACATGTCCAACTCGTCATACTCAGTTTAGCACTCAATTCCTAGTCGAAAGTCAAACAATTTGACTTCTGCTTTGACTTTCGATTCTGACCCGTTTGGTCGACCTTAAAACCCAATCAAACCCGACTACACGATCATTGTAATATAGAGAATAATCCCCTGTGATTATACTTTCGGGTCATCACGTTTAGACGGGTAAATTGACAAGTCAACTATATATTACTTAAAAGGTCAAAAATGCCCTTTTGGGCGTAAAAGCCAATAAATAAAATATAAGCCTATGCAATCTGTGTTTTGACCATGAGATCAATTATATAACATCATAAAATGTGTTTTGACTTATCGAACTCATCATAGACCCATTCGACCACCCGAACCCGCATTTACGCACATAACTAGTTATACGGACATAGTTCAAATAAACTAGTCGTAATGGGTCAAATGATTTCAAAACCATTCCAAATCAGAATGATTGGTGAAATAACCCGTATCCAAAAAGGCCTTGACTCGGACGGGTATGACATGAATGGAACCAAAAACATCATGGATTAAAAACATCCAGTTAAAACATAGTTTTTTTTTTTAATTTTTGTATAGCAATATCTACTCATATTAAAGATAAAAAAAATGTCTGTTATTATGGTGTAATTACTCATATGCTAACAAATGAATCATTAAAAATAAATCACATATTACATAAATGCTAATACTCTAATCTCATCCATCTAATATTCTAATCCAACAGCACACATGGCTTCATACCCTATGTACATAATCAATTTTGTTGCAGCAGACCTAAAACTTATATCTAAAAATGATTATATGACCCCTAAAAAGATCATATAATCAAAACCAAAATTTGCTAATCCAAACACCAAAACTAATTATCAATTAACGAGTTCTAAATGCAAATCCAAACAACCTAAAGTCAAGGAGAGGGGGAAAATCATGGATTTTCAATCAAAGTATGCACTACCATAACAATTAACAAACCTCCATTTTTTGTTATCGTTTCTACACTACAAACAATTATAGTCAAAACACAATGAAAACTCAAGCATTTCCCAAGAGGCTTGTGGTGTACCTGAGCCGGGAATGGTGTTTTGTAACCTTCACAAGTCCAAGCACACGGGTCAATGTTCATTTGACCCGAGCTTACAGCCTCAAAGATCCCAAGCAGTGTTCTATCTGTATAGTTGAAGAGAAACACAGGTAGACCGGGTTTGATCTTTTTCACATACGCAAAGTGTGAACTTGGTAAACCTACCACAGTTTGATGTTTTCTATTAGAAATAATTGAATTTACTCATTCACAAGGAAAAAAAAAAGGTTGAATTGAAATACTAACCAAAGAGGTTCTTGTAAAGGCATTCATTGATTGTTGTTTTCTTGCAACCAAAAATTACACCACCAAATTGATCTTTCCATAAACCTCTAGTAGTTCTTGATGAACCATTATAGCTACCCATCTTCAATCTACACATTCATTAACAATAAGAATTAATAATGCAGAATTGAAATTGGTTCAGACATTTTAACAAACACATAATATGATGATCATCATATAATCAATCAAAATCAAAGATTGTAGCATTGTTAACTGCAGGATCAAATTCACATGAAACCTCACATCATGAACACTTTTCTTTTACCACTTCAAGTAAACTTCCAACCAGAGACATAATCCAAAATTACAAAACATGTTATCAGGACGCATGCATAAAAACCCTTTGGAATAAAACCCTCTATATATCGATAACGTTAAACCCACAAAAAGTAATTGATTGAAAATAAAAAAAAAATAAAAAAGAAACTGATGAACAGTTTCTACCCACAAAATCCATACTTGGATGGGAAGCGCGAAAACTTGGGGAAGAAGCTGAAGAGTTATGTATTGAGATGCTTTAAAGATTGTACGCATGCTAAGACATTTTTCCAATGAACAATTACAAAATATTCTAGAATTTTTCAACTTTTTATAAAAGAATCTACGTTTCTAATAGAATTTCGGTGCCAAAAATAAATACAATATCTCTTCTTTAGACGTGGCATACCCCCCAACTTCCAAACATGTTATTGCGGTATAGCGGGTTCTCCGCGCGATACAGCGGGAGCGACACTTTGTATTGTGGTACTCTCTTCTAGTGGTTTTCTTATTCGTATAACATTTATTGTAGCATTATTATACTAGATACATCATAAGTAGGGGTGCAAACGAGCCCAGCCGAGCCCGAGCATTATTGTAACATTAATTTATGAGAGCTCGAGCTTGCCTCGTTAGTAGTTTCTTGAGCTCGCCTTAGAATCGGCTCGATTATTATTAATAAAGATATTAAATAAAATAATATAAAAAATTGACTCGTTTAGTAATGTTATGAATTTATAAATAAAACACAAATATAAATATACATTATAATAGACAATACTAATATAAGAGTCACTAACACAAATATAATTTAAAAACTAATTAAGGCCTCCCACGATGGAATTACAAAATGCTGAATGATGTCGTTAATTAAGAAGTTTGAGTAGCTTTTACGCGAAGTTTCGGCCCTCACCACCAAAGTACATGTTTCCAACAATGGATTTTGTGTTTTCTAGTGTTTTACACTTGGGCGAACCTTGTTGTGGAGTAATGTTGTAGTCACTGACTCATTTATATCATATGCTATGCAGGTTGTAGTTAAAACCATATTCTATTACTATCATCTGGTTACAGTTTTCAAGGGAGCACTTGTTAGGTGTTTTCGGTAAATAATACAACAATGAAGGCATGAGCTATAGTTCATAGTGCTTCACCACACAACGAGCACCTTCCAGGATCTCCTACTTTGGCACTCGCCAAAAGTAGGGGGATAGTGCACGGTCCTCCCAACCGCCGGAGTGATCTCACTCCGGGAGCCGCTACCCGACCAAGCTAGCTCCGCGGTGACTTCCCCATGCAGAGTTCTTACCCTGGGCGACATATGCCACTCCCAAGACTCGAACCCGGTACATCTAGGAAGAGGTGGGTGTCGGTGGCCAACTGGGCTACCCCAGTTGGTTACTCGCCAAAAGTAGTTTCCCACCATATGAGTATTGCAGAGAATAACGCTTGAGTTTGTGTTATATGTTTTATAATATAATTGAACGTTTATATTATAAGAATATAACCCTTTAACTACAAAACATATATCACAAAAGTATTGTATTATAGACATGAAACTTTTGACAATGTAGTTATTTTAGTAACTAGGTTCACTTTTTATTAAAATATATTATAAATAATATAATAACGAGACTCTCGTTAGTAGTAGGAAATATGATAGTACAATCCGGTTACAAAACTATATGAAAAATAAATAAAATACAAATACATTGTACCAATCTTGATTCAAGTCGACGTATTTGGAAAACTTCAACCGCACCTTCTTGTACGAAACTCCCCTGCAAGACAAGCAAAATAACGTTGACGGTTTTGGTTGAGGATCTTGTTTGACACAGGGCCCTTAAAACAGATTACGCGCCTCCTATCAGACGGTCTGTTTCCAGGATACAACAACCGAAGAAGTAGTTGTACTGCCGGAGATGGCTCTCACGCCCGAGATTACACCGGGTATAATTTGGTGTTTATAAAATTACGTAAAAGATGAAGTTGATAAAAGGATAATTTAGAGAGTGATATTCTCTAAAATTTCATGGAACAAAGGACCTCTTTTGTGTATATCTCTCATTTTTTAGAATGAGTCCTCATTCTTTTTAGAGTCGTACGCATAAAGAGCTAATTAAAACCCAATCAATATTGTCATAATTTAGACAATTAAACAAGATAATAAACCTTGTAATGAATAGGGTTTAATTTCTCATTAATCTTGTACTAAAAAAGATATTTAATATTGTAACAGACAATATTAAAGTTCAATCAAATGGATTAAAGTGGTCAACTTGAAAAAACCCATTTTCATTCATGACAGAATTAAACGAGTTGAGACCATTTAGACGTTAACTCACTAGTGGTTGACTAGTTTTCCAAGTCGCGCGTGCGCGTAGTCGAATCCGCACCAAGGCTACTGTCCAACTGGTACTCTATTACTGTTGTAAACTTATGCGCGCGCCAGAACGGATCCGCCAGTCTGCGCGCCACACTTCAAGGATCTCACGCCATGCCATATGGAACCGTGCGCCACACGGATGCCACTACGCATACCAGGACGCCACCTAGTCATGCGCCATCCATGCTCGTGCGTCACCTGCACTCTCCGCCCTAGCCAATGACGTAGGCCATGCGCCTAAGGAGCTTGCGCCGCATCGACATGCGAAATGCCATGGCATCCGCCTACGCCACCCAAGGGTGCGCCATAAGCGGACACGCCATGTATCTGACCACGCGCTCATGGGCAAAAATACAAAGGCGGTGTACGAAGTTCAAAGTGCACCACATTGGGCCTATAGCCCACGTCACATGCGCATATGTGCGGGTGCGATGCACACTTTGGATCCCCACTAGTGTTTGCCTTTAAGGAAACAATTTACAAGGAGTCCTTATATACCACTTTAAGTTTTGTCATCCCACCTATGTGGGACAAGGTGACAAATCTCAATCCATTTTTCTCATATGTGTTTGTTCCAAACATACAACTTCAAGCTTCGATATCTCATTCATCTTAGCTCTATTTGGACATAGTTTGAATACAAACCCATAAATAATTATTTATACAACACATATATAAATATTATTGATGTCCAAAATATTTAGTGAAAAACTCATTTTCTCTAAATTTTCAACAATCCTCCACATGAATAGAGATCGATTAAAACACACAAAATTCCCGATGAAAACTCGACAGTCGAGTATTGCATGATAGGTAGGTGTAGCCTTTGAACCTTCCTTTGTGAAGCATACTTAGCCTACTAGGGTTTTGTAGACGTGATGTCCTTGAACAACCCCCCATTTGTGTAAACGACAATATACATTCACACAATACTTTCCCTAGCTGGGCCATCTCCTCATTTTTCGTCTCCAATAATGGTCATGGAGCACTTTCCTGGTTCTCATCATTCAATTTAGTGAAAAAACTACCTGAGATTAACAAACAAAAGAAAAGAAGAGAAAACGAATAAAAGAGAGAAAAGAAAATGAGTAGACAGGAAAATTTAAATTAACTACCGTTTTCCCGAAGGAAATGAAAAGAAAAGTAGGATTTTATGTATTAAAAATATTTCCTTCCAAATCTCTCCAATTTGGAAGGATTTAAAGTGAAGGAATAACACATAAGTTTTTCGTCAATTTCTCTATATTTTCTTCCTTCAAAAAAACTCTGGAACACGACTATTTTTTACATCTTTCTAAATCATTTCTTTTCCTTTGTTACATGAAACTCGGAACCCAATGTAAATGCGCATTTGTGTTTAACTTTTTTCTTTCAACATTCCCATATATATTTCATTTAAAACGTGTTGGTACACTTTATGTGGACGCGACTCGGTTCGATTCGGTTCGGGTCGACTCGGTTAGGTCCGGCTCAAGCCAGACGACACGACATTCCTCCGTCGTGCGCCCCAGAGTTCGACACGCGAGGCACGGAACGCCGCAAGCCATTCCCGCAAAACACATCACCATGACATCACCTTTGTGATGTCATGATGATGTCATAGTCTTGTCTCATATGTGATCTTAGTGAAATATTATAACAGAAACATGTTCTGGGCCGTAAATCCTTATTTGGGCCGAAGACTTGAAGTAGGCTTTGACTTGGATTGGGCTTCAACAACAAACGACGAAACAGTATTAGAATTAATGTATATGTCGACGAAACAGAATGTGTTTCGTCGACTTTAGTGTTTCGTCGAGTGCCTTTATGCGTTTCGTCAGTCTGTGTCTGTGTCTAGTATAAATACCTCTCTCTGTTTCGTGTGAAATAGAGATGAGAGCATACCCTTAAAGAAACTCTGTCAAAATTCTGTCAAAACTGTGTTTGTATCAGTTTGTGATCGGTTCTCATCCCGTTTAATCAATAGAGTGTGTTTCATTGGTTAATCCGTGTTCTTTACTATCTGTGTTTGGTTTGCACCGTCACGGGGATTCCGCACCCGTTACCGTGTTTGTTATAAACAGGGAATAGGTTTTCGTTATCGATCCTCACCGGACAAACGGGACCTACAAGTGGTATCAGAGCCTTGACTCTTTTCCTTGTTTAAAACCAAACATTGTCGTGTTTGAAACAAGTTGTTTTAAGTGTTTTTCAGATTTTTGTTCTTGAAAAGTTTCATATTTTTCTGGAAAATTGTTCAAAAATCAGTCAAAATCGTGTTGTTTTGCTATAGTTTTAGTGAAAACCCTGTTTTAGTGCATGTTTAGAGTTCGGTTTTTATTGAAAGTTTAAGCAAAATTGTGTTCGAAAATTTATCAGTTCATCAAACCTTCATTGTGTTCTTCATAATATCAACTTTTGATCATTTGTGAAGTAAGGAAGTAACTGTACAACTTGTTTGTGGATTAAAAATTTGATTATAATATTGTTTGTTAGATATTTGTGTATTGTTGATGATGTTTTTGTTGAAAATAGGAAGTCTCGAATACAACAAGTTTGAATATTGAGGCTCTGTGACAGAAGATAAGGCTCAAGAAAATATCTCACCAAAAAGATAAGATCAAAAGCAGTTTCGTCGAAGATCTTAATCTTGTTTCGTCGAATCAAAAACAACATCATTTTTTTGTTTCGTCGGATATATAAAAATTCGATCAGTCAAACATCAAAGGTCACAGTCAAATATTGCGGCTCTTTTAATTAAATCATATCTCAGTTTTGTCGTTTTTCAGATCTGTTTTCGTCAATTTATTAAACTCTTGGATTGAAGTTGGGCTTCACATACAAGTGGGCTACACATACAAGTGGGCTTCACATCCGATTTGGGCTTCAAGTGTTTCGTAGACATCCAGCACATAATCTGTTTCGTCGATTGGTCAAACAAATTCTGTTTCGTAGGATCTGAATCACATCAGTTTCTGTTTCGTCGTCTAGTATTATCCGGTGTTTCGTCGGACAACATATTGACCATCTGTTTCGTCGATTAACAAATATAATCAGTTTCGTCGATTATAAGGCTCAATCAGTTTCGTCCACACATCAACATATTCTATTTCGTCGATAGGGTCTCACAAGTGTTTCGTCGATACTTGTCATTTTTTTAACAGAGGACTTCCAAAAGTGTGATAACAGTCTGTTTTCAAGGGTGTGATCAGTTCTTCACATACTTACATCAAATATGAGTTGTACGAATCCTTGGGATTGGAGTACGGATCCACAGCCAGATCTAAAACAAATGTCGATGGCCGAATATATGAGGAGGACCATACCTCAACAACAACAGTCAATAAGTTCAAGTCAATGGGCAATGATGTCGAATCAAAATCAGAGCATTCAAAATATTTTGCTTAGTGAGAATGAGACGGGTAGCAACAATCGCCCTCCAAAGTTAAATTACATGAATGACTATCCATCATGGAAGGGTCGTTTCCATAACTACGTTCAAGGGCAAAACACAGAATTATGGACGTGTTTCATCTCTGCATTTAGTGAAGCTCTTGAAGAAGCAGGATCAAATGCGACAACTTTCAATAATATGCAAGAAGCCGACAAAAAGGCATACGATCTGGAGAAGAAGGCATATGCTATTCTCACTCAAGCACTTCACAGAGATATCTTTCATCAATTCTCATATTGTAAGACCACGAAAGGTTTATGGGATGCATTGGTAGCGAGAGGAGAAGGAAATGCAGCTACTAGAAAGATACGCCATGATTTATTGAAGAAAGAGTTTAAATCATTTCAGTTCTTGGAGAATGAAACTCTAAATGATATGACTTCTCGTTTTTATCATTTGATTAGTGAAATGACTTCTTATAGTGTTGCTGCAACTCATCCGGAAATGATTGTACGATTTGCTGATGCTCTACCTCCTAAGTGGAGTCCATTCATTGAACTTCTAAAGCATACGGGCGCTCTGGATGCAGCCAATGTCAGTCTTTATGAATTCATTCAGAAGTTGGAACACAAGAACAAAGAGGAAATTTGGAAAGCTAAAAGGATTGCAACTGCACCTCCTCAAAACACAGAAATGTATTTGCCTGGTTTTAGCCCTTCAGCTAGTTCTAGTTCCATTCAGCAACCGAAGCTTCAAACAGCGTATGTGTCCAATACAAGCTCATCTCCGTTTCCACAATGGAATCAAAGTGCTTACATGTCACAACCTCAAGCCCAACCACAACAACAACAAGCGCATTATACCAACAATCCTTCACCCCAAAACACCAACACTGTCAGAGTTGATACTCCCAATCTTTCAAAAGTCAGTGTAGAAGTTGCAAAGGAAAATTTGGAACTTCTCAACACAATGTTCAGTTCATACTGTGGATTGGTAGCAGGCCAAATTGGAAACATCAATATGACCAATGAAGATTATCAGCAGATAGACCGTGATGAAATGGAGTTAATGGATATCAAGTGGGCGTTTGCAAGTGCTGTTAGAAGGGCAAAGGATTTCATGGCTCGAACAGGAAGAACTTCGTTGGAAGGCAAAAATGATACGAAGTACGGGTTCAATAAAGATGCGGTTACATGTTACAATTGTGGCGAAAAGGGTCACTTCAAACGTGAGTGCACCTACCAAGCAGACAAGGCAACCAGAATCCATTCAGAAATCAGACAAGTACTTCCAATGCCAATCAAGATAACCGTGGAAAAGGGATAGTAGCTGTGAACAACACCACCAACCAGAACCAGTCTGGACCTTCAAACACAAATCGAGCATTGACCGTTCAAGCTGATGAAGGGTGCGATTGGTCTGTACAATTGGGAGATAATGATCAAGGAGGTGGAACTGCATGCTATGCAAAAATCATCAATCACATCAAGCATGTTCACAAGGAAGAGTTTTCTGAAAGTGATAATAGCTCGGGTTTTAGTGGGAGTTCAGATGAAGAAAGTTCGAATGCAGGAGATTATAATTCTGAAGATAGATATTTCTCTTCTCAGACTGCCTTCATGGCTAATGTCACAGCCTCTTCGAGTCAGGTAAATTCTGAAACTCCTAGCATATGTAGTGATTGTGCTGATATGAAACATGAATGTGATAGAGTGAAACTTGAATGTGATACGATTCATAGTCACAATCAGAGTTTAGTTGTTGAACTGTCAAAGTGCAAAGAGGCAAACATGGCCTTAGCTCGAAATGAAAAGGAGTTTAAAACAGTTATTGAAACCCAAAAGAAAAGTGTTTCCGAATTAACAAAAACTGTTTTCAACAAACAAATTGGTATTAATAACTACATTAATATCATTGAGGAAACCAAGAAAGAGCTAGCCACGGCTAAATGTGAACATGAGGCGATCAAGCTCAAATTGGAGAGTTATTCTAACTCCCGATATGTGCTCGATCACATCATTGACGTTCAGAAACTAAAAGGAAACGTTAAAGGCGTTGGTTATAGGAAGTGTCCACCCCCTTTGAGACACGACTATACCAAGTCGCCCGATGAAGAGGATATGCCTCGGTATGAACCCAGTGTGCCTCTTGATTATGAGGAAGTTACTACTGGCCTAGGGTTCAAACTGGACAATTCATCGGAGGGCTCATCTGATAACAAAGAAAAGTCATCATGTGCCTCAAATCAAAGTCCTCCAACCATTGAGGACTATGATTCGTCGGATGATGAATCAGATGTGAATGACCAGGATGAATCACTTGATGAGACGAAAGGAGTAAAAATTCCAATTGAGAATCATATTCTTTGTGATCCTCCTACTCCTGTCGTGCAACCTGTTGCCAAGCAAGTGATAGATCCTGTCAAGGATGTCAAAGATGACAATGAATGTGTGTCTACTATTAAGAGCAATAACTTGTTGTATACTTTAGTCGGTGATAGTAAAATTTATTCAGACATAGATTTTCCAATCAAAAACGTCAATCAATCTTTGATTGACAAAGTGTTTAAAGATAATACAAGAAAATTTTTGGGAAAGACAATCCCTGGAAAACAGAAATCACCGACAAAGCAACAACCTGTTGCTTCTAAGGGTAAACAATAGCAACAACGAGCTCCAAAGCCAAAGGCTAAGGTTGAATCAAAAGGAGCTCGTTACAAGAAGAAAGCAAAAGATGTCAAGTTTGTAGCATCAAGGGGTACTGATAAAATTGAGACTTTTGAAAACAAATCAAACACCGATTTTATTCAACAAGTCAAGATTTTAAAACGTAACAGTCAAAACAATTACACTCAACATACAAATGGGTGTGATGAAAGAGCAAGTACCTCAGGTTCTACGGGTTCGACATCTGCTGGTCGGTCAAATTCTCCTAAGTTTGTGGAAAGGAGAACGTGTTTTAAATGTGGGGAGTTTGGGCATATCATTAAGAACTGCTCAAACACTCCTAAAGAGAAATTTGTGGAAAGATCACCACCTGAAAATGTTCACCCACAACGTCGTTCTGTTTCTCCAAAACATGATAAACGCACTGTTAAAGAACAGGAAACAAAACAACGACGTAAAAATGTGAAGGTGATTGAAAAGGCGTTAAAACTGGAGGTTGTCCAAACAAAGTCTGTTAAGTTAGAAATTAAAAATGAAAAACAAAAACAGATTTGGAAACCAAAATCGGTAACTGTTTCAGGGGAAGCTCAATCCATTCCGAATCATCAGGAAATTGAAGTCACAATCCTCGATGATGAAGGACGACCCAAGTCTGTTAAGGCTTGGGTCCCCCTCTCCAACTAATCTCTGAGTGAGTGTGTAGGATGTTCCAGGAGGAACTATCGATAGTCATCGGATTGTTGATAGTGGAGTGTCCATGCACAAGATAGGCGACTCAAAGCTCCAAGATATTGTTATTTCTAGGAGTGGTTGCCTTTGATGGAGAGACAAAGAAAAGAAGACAGAAGTGTCTGTCGAAAGAGATTGAAACCTTCGACAAAATGAAAATCATTCAAAAGTTTGATTGTTCAAGGCTTTAATCGGGTCCCCAGGATAGATTCAAATCAAAATGTACGCACCTGCAGCACGTCTGAAGATTCAAAATCAACAAGGTGAACGTGCAGTGTACATTTCTTCGTGGTGTGATTGAAGAAAATGTGTTTGCTGATCAAACCAACCGGGTGTGCGGATGCTTTGGCATGGATTGCTCAACCGCACACTACTTCTCAAAGAGAAAGACAAAGACCTTCGTTGGTGCAATGTTGAAGACCAGCCGGACCCAAAGGTTTCTGATCTTGTTGCTGTGAAGAGATTTCTCAGTAGCTACAAAAATCGACTTTGAAATCCACACCGGGTGGATGTCCAGTTTGGGAGAGTACTCAGATTCCTAGCAATGCATGAAGCAGTTGCAGGATACGGTTTCAAATTTCTAACCTCTCCTTTACTTGTCGATATTTAAGCTGCTTTATAAATCGTTATCCTCTCGTACAGCACTCTTTGGCCAGACAATGTTGTCATGGTCCGCACCGCTTACCGACATGCCAACTCATTTTTTCCAAAATTCGATAAATCATTTCTGATTCAAAATTAATTTTGGTAAACGACATTGAGGTAAAACATGAGTTAACCAGCATCGGAAAATCGTTTTTGTAAATACCTTTGTGTCTTTTAAATTTATCTTAGTTTGTTGGTTTTAGGGGGAGTAAATCCAAAATTTGAAAAATTCAAAAACATTGAAAAATTTCAAAACTAAAAAACAATAGAAAAACAAAAATGAGTTTCCTGGCGAGAAAAAGAGAAAATGATAGTAGATCAGTGGTCTGTTGAAATCTTTTTAAACTGAAATGCAAAATGAAAAACGATAAGCAGCTCTATATAAGATGTATCGGTAGGCTCACAATCATATTAAAGTGTGCAGGGTGATATAAATCTTAAATCGACTGAAGACCAGGTGGGAACCGCACATTGGCATATGGTCTTAGTACCGAATTTTCATTTGAGAGATTGCCGAGGTTCTGAGATATTCGGTCTTTATGCTGTTTATCATCTGGGTATCATGGTTGTATCAAACCGTAAAAATAACGGAGACGAAGTCTAAGATCTTCCATGATACTATACATACGTGTACATATTGCATATGACCTCAATAAGTGATCAACAATCACATGTCCAACAAAATAAGTGATAATATATCACAGATTCTTTCCGGGAGTCAAGTTCTTCTCTCTGCTGTACGAAAGTACTGACCTGTTCACGGACTTGCTCCTGTGCCCTCATGCATATGAAAATCAAGTTCCTCATCAATAAGTGATTCTATCACATAGGGCTTGTTTTCAATCAAATAAGTGAGTTTCTCATATCTTTTATACGGTCAAACAGATGATAAACGGTATACTCACCGGTAAGATGAACTCTCGTGCATACCTTGATACGGGAATGTGTCGTGTGTGGATGAACACCGGTCGGTAAGTATAAATCATACCTTAACGTATCCCCTCGCCATGATTACATCTGATAAGTTGAGCTTAAGTGGACAACAATACCGATAATTGTTATAGGATGCTTATCTTAATGTGAACTAAATGAACAACAAGAGCGTTTTGGCGTGACCGTACACTGATATGATTCTCTTACCCTCAAAACTCGCAAAAAGAATGTTTGTATATATTTATTTACTGTTTTCAGTTTATGCATCCTTGTATATATTTATTTATTGTTTTCCGTCTTTACATTTGAAAAATGAAAAATTCCAAAAAGATTTTAGGTGTGTTTTAATATAAACTTTATAAAAGCCAAAAAGATTTTGCTTCTACTTTATTTTTGATTGACCGATGTTGGAACTCGAGTCTATCCTACCCAAAATCCTGATCGTAAACCGGAAAACAATTGCATCTTCATAAACTGTCGAAGTTAACAAGTTTTGAAAGTTAAAGGAATAAAATTGATCATTTTCTAAACTTTCAAACTGTTGTCGGTTGGTGTTTGATTGAGATTTGATCTCATATGTGTCATTTGTTTAAATGTTAACTATATTCCAAACGGTTGTTCTCATTATGCGTTTAGCTTTCTTGCATGTGCAGATGCTAAAGGCGAGGAGAACATGTTCGATGACAAGCTTTGGAATGAAGACATGAAGTGGAGGCACTCAAAGGATAAGATGTTCGAGTTGCCGCTGACCCTTCATCAACACCACAAGGATCTGAAGATTTGACAAGTCAAAAGATTCACGAGCATGACTCAATGGAGAGTTCAATCTAAGGGGCAGTTTGTTAACACACTACCTAAATGAAAAGGGAGTTTGTTGATACACTTTCTACTTACGACACGTGAAGACTTTGAAGATCCTCCGACATGAAAGACACAGAAGACGAACCTCGCTAGTAGCGTCCAAGGGGGAGTTTGTTGGTACACTTTATGTGGACGCGACTCGGCTCGGTTCGACTCGGTTCGATTCGGTTCGGGTCGACTCGGTTAGGTCCGGCTCAAGCCAGACGACACGACATTCCTCCGTCGTGCGCCCTAGAGTTCGACACGCGAGGCACGGAACGCCGCAAGCCATTCCCGCAAAACACATCACCATGACATCACCTTTGTGATGTCATGATGATGTCATAGTCTTGTCTCATATGTGATCTTAGTGAAATATTATAACAGAACATGTTCTGGGCCGTAAATCCTTATTTGGGCCGAAGACTTGAAGTAGGCTTTGACTTGGATTGGGCTTCAACAACAAACGACGAAACAGTATTAGAATTAATGTATATGTCGACGAAACAGAATGTGTTTCGTCGACTTTAGTGTTTCGTCGAGTGCCTTTATGCGTTTCGTCAGTCTGTGTCTGTGTCTAGTATAAATACCTCTCTCTGTTTCGTGTGAAATAGAGATGAGAGCATACCCTTAAAGAAACTCTGTCAAAATTCTGTCAAAACTGTGTTTGTATCAGTTTGTGATCGGTTCTCATCCCGTTTAATCAATAGAGTGTGTTTCATTGGTTAATCCGTGTTCTTTACTATCTGTGTTTGGTTTGCACCGTCACGGGGATTCCGCACCCGTTACCGTGTTTGTTATAAACAGGGAATAGGTTTTCGTTATCGATCCTCACCGGACAAACGGGACCTACAAAACAGAGTTTTATTCAAAATGATGTATTTTTTTGTGTCGTGAACTATATTGCACTAGTTAGGGATGTGATAGATACAGTACACATACCCGTACTGGTACAAAAAAATATTGATACCAAATATTTTTGTGTCGTGAACTATATGCCCAAACTCCCCACATTTAAAACACGTTCTCCTTTCCACAAACTTAGGAGAATTTGATCGACCAGCAGATGTCGAACCCGTAGAACCTGAGGTACTTGCTCTTTCATCACACCCATTTGTATGTTGAGTGTAATTGTTTTGACTGTTACGTTTTAAAATCTTGACTTGTTGAATAAAATCAGTGTTTGATTTGTTTTCAAAAGTCTCAATTTTATCAGTACCCCTTGATGCTACAAACTTGACATCTTTTGCTTTCTTCTTGTAACGAGCTCCTTTTGATTCAACCTTAGCCTTTGGATTTGGAGCTCGTTGTTGCTGTTGTTTACCCTTAGAAGCAACAGGTTGTTGCTTTGTCGGTGATTTCTGTTTTCCAGGGATTGTCTCGGCCCAACACCACCACCATAACCTCCAACTTTCTAGCTTTTTTCAATGCATTCTAAGTTTTCTCTAAGGTGTCTTAAGCCTATCTAAGAAGGTTTCAAGCATCAGAATTGGAAGGACCTCATCAAGGAGCTTTTATCCACCTCCTACATCATCTTCTTCATCTTTGATTCTTCCCTAGCCTTTGTGCTAGTAGTAAGCTTCTTATAAATTGATTTTACTCCTAATTTTAGTGGTTAAAAGGTTATGTAATGAGTTAATCTAATGGAACTCAAAGAAACAAGAAGATGATCATCTATATAAAGCTTAATAACTTGAAATCTAAGTTGATTTAGTGTATGTGTGTAACTTGATTGTTGATTTCTTGTGTTTATGATGTTAATCATCATAAGAAGCTTGCTAGATTGTGATTAAACACATGATCTAGCAAGTGAGAGGATGAATCTTGTGAAAATCATAATGGTCATCCTTTATGTGGAACATGAACTTGAATATAAGATTGTTTTTGAACATGATGATGATTGATACATGTTATAAGTCTTGTAAATGGATGATTTCAAAAATAGTTTTCTCAAGAAACCAAAGTTACTTACAAGAATTACAAGATCATGATTTTTAAAGAAGTTAAACATGTTTTAAGTATTTAACCAAAGCTAGAAACATGTTGATAACTGATATTCGTTAATTTACACATATTTTAGTCCCCCGTTTTACCCCTATTTTATGCATTTTTGGCCGTAAAACCGTCATTCGGATACTTAATTATCTACACTTTTGTTTACAGGCTTAAAACTGCATTCCAGACAAGATGATAGCAAAAACGAGGACTTTCCGGACAAAACGACAAAGCTGCGAAGATTCTGTTAAGAAAACTGACCTGGGCGTGTGGAACGACCGTTCCACCTGATGCACGGTCGTGCATCTCCGACAAAGTTGATCAACCCGGCAATGAACAAGAGGTGCGACTGGGCGTTCTAGGAAAACAAGGCGGCTCGGTAAAGAACGGGCGTTCCATCTGAGGAACGACCGTGCGTATCCGATGAACCAACAAAGTCTCGGTGATGAACGACCAGTGCGACTCGGGGTGCAACAACAACCCGGAACTGAACGACCGTTCCATCTGAAGAACGGTCGTGCGATATCGTATCTGGTCAAAGATCTGATGACGTATGCAGTATGGTGACCCATCTCCAATAATTGTTTAAAGTGCACGGTCGTGCCATATGGAGAACGACCGTGCGACAACGAAAAATATAAAAAACAGAACAGAAACATTCTGTTGGAAATTCTGGATTTTTGGAGAGCTTCACAGGCGATTTTCAGGCTCCGGAGGCGTTAGCTTTCACCCGGATTCAAGCCACATTATCCCGTTTAGCTCGATTACTACCCGGATCCTTAGTCTAGTACTTGTTTATGGTTTGATTTTCTAATCTTTCCATGATTTTGTTCATCTTTCAAGTACTTAGATTATTGTTTATGTATTATTGTAGCCTTTGGGCAAAAACACAACAATCCCTTGCTAGATTATAACCATTAGTTTGTTAAACTTTGTTTATAATGACACTTTGAAGTATTTTCTATGTTAATCTTTGATGATTAGTTTGCAACCTTGTTATTGATATTGAATTCTTGATTATAAGTAATTATGTTGGATGATTGATACTTGGTTAGTTAAGATAGTTGAAAAATGAAGCTTATTTAATCTTGTATTAGTAAACTTTGAACGTGGTTAACTAGATTAGCTTGGTTTAAATGTATGCATCATGATACTAGAAATGGTTAGTGATTTAATAAAATGTAATTATTGTTAATCAAGAGAGCTTGCCGTCACGTAAGGACCTTAACGGGTTAGATGGTGTCGTTATAAATTCTTGCCATGATTTGTTAGCTTAGTTAGTAGTTTAGGCCAAAATTGCTATCTTAGTGAATTATTGTGCAAGATTTGTAAAATGAACTCGGTTGTGATTTAATCTAGTTTATGCTTGTCTCGGTGGTTGCATTGTGTTTATCGGTGTCTCTTTCCTTGATTAAGTGCGGTTAGAAAACTCCTAACGGATGACTAACTTATTTTTAAGAGATTTTCATAGACATTTATCAATTGCACGTTAAAGAACAATTTTAGGTGGTTAAAGTGTGTTTATCGTTTTAGCTTTCCGAATGATTGTCATGTTAGGATTCCCGAAAGGGATACTAATTGTCTTAAATTGGAATATTGACCGAATGCTTCTGTAAGGACCGTGTTCACGACCTAAACGAGTCGGTTCAAAGGAATTCCATCAAATACAGGTGCGGAAAACAAGTATTTGACTTTAAAACAGCTGAATCTTCATTTTAACACTGATTTGTATTGATATGAACACAATTACAATCAGTTCTCACACCGGCAGCACCTCGGTATGGAATCTTTCAAAAAACAACAACTGATTTCGCTTGATACTAACCTCCTATATATAGACTTCAAGGTTTTGCTTGGGATGGACATCAGCATGTCTTAAGCGAAATCTGATGAAATGATTTCGCTTGAGATGCTTCAAGCGAAACCTTCAACTTAAACTATTGTTCAAGCGAAATCTCACTAAATCTATCACATTTTCTCGTTCTACGTGCCCTGATCTATTCTAACTAGTTTAAGACTCGATACAAGACGAAGTCGACAGATGTAGTGCACCAACAGACTCCCCCTCAGATGTTGACGAGTCGATTATCGAGTCACAACAAAACTGTGTCTTCACATCTTCAGTCTTGATCAGTCTCTGGGCTTTTCTCTTTCTATCTTCTCCTCCAGAATTGCTGGCTCTATCAGACTCCCCATCACAATTTGCTGGCATTCATTTGTTCTTCAGCAACATCTGCTTTAGAATCGATGCCTGACTCAAATTTTGTCTACAAGATCATTGCCTGGCTCTCATCTAACTCTCTTGATCAGATCTCTTGATTCCTTAAGTTCATCAGCATCAGCAGCTAGCAAATTTTAGATTCATGATCAGAGTCTGACTTTTGTACGCTTTGAATGAATTAACCTGGCTCACCTGTAACAATCTTAACCCAGAAATAAATTTTCTAAAAATTAACAATGTAAATGCACCAACAATCTGATATAATCAGATAACTCTCTCTCATATCACAAACCAATGATGAACCAAATGTAGGTTTTAAAATACCAATTGTAGAATTTTAACAAACCTTTTGACATTTTAAGATTCACTCCCCCTCACAACCAAGTCATCATGTTTAGCACTTGAAATTTTGACAATCAGCTTTCCAATATCAGTTGTCGAAAATATTTTTGATTTTTCAAAAATTTATGCTAAAACACACTAAAATCTTTTTGTAATTTTTGATAGTAATGGAATGCAATAAAGAAATATTTACAAACAATATTTTTGTGAGTTTGTGCAAGAGGATCATATCAGTTTCTGAGACAGATCACTAACACCGTTAAGCTTCATTTCATATTAAGATCTAAACAATTTACTTAGATTGTCAGTATATTTGTCCACTTAAATTTTCACACAAAGTTCAACTGATCCGAGATACGAGATTAATGTTTTAAGCACTTGAACTTATTCGTGTGTCCCACTACTTGAATATACTCCCGTATCCAGATCCCAATATTCAGTCTTACAGGTGAGTATACCACAGATGATATCTGTCAGGGGAATAAATTATAGTACGAGGGCCGTGAGAGCTCAGGTCGATCTTTCGATACGCAGAGAGATGACGGCTTCGACTTTTGGTGTGTCCCCTTTAGAGGATCTTTTGTTTCAACAGCCATGATTAGCATTTTTCAATGTTTCATCATTTTTAGCTGAGGGTGAGCTATATTTCAAGCAAAAGTAAAGTATTCTCCGGGGACTAGGCCATTGCTTCCGCAAAATCAGAAGTCCCGGGATAATACCCCAGATATCACTGAGCATAAAGACCTAGTATCTCAGAATAAGGGACCTTTCAAACAAGATTTCAGGGGTTACCTATATATCCAAGCAGTTTTGTTACCCACAAAATAAACAAGTTTGAATTTTAAGTTTATATCTCGTCACAATCTACTAAATATGCAAAAACCTACTGACATATCCGCAGTAAGATTGTTTATCACATTTTTCTTTCCAATTCTTTAGCATGTTGTGATTGTCCACTGATGTACTATCATTTCCTCTATTCACAACGAAACTCATTTTTGAATTTTATCATGTTTTTGTCTTTTTCAAATTTTCAAATGTTTTTGGATTTTCTGAAATTACTACTCCCCCTAAAATGCAACCACATTTTAGGAAATTTGAAAACTAAGACTCTTGACACAATTAAAACATACAAACTATACAGAAACTTGACAACTGATATCGAATCGCATCAAATCGCCATTTACTCGGCATAAACAATCAGAACTCCCCCTATCACAAAACTATTTTCTCATTATGATTTCAAAACACTTAAGTTTGTTTTAACCAAAATGATTTTTCCGGAAAATAAGTTTTGATGATATAATCATTTGTAGGTTTGGGGTGTGGTTCATCACATTGTCTACTTTTAACCATTTGTAGCAGATCAAGTACAAATTAATGTCCCTGATTTACCACTTGTATGTATGCACTTTCTATACCAATTGTAAAAATTACCAAAGGTAGAAACACAATACCACTTGTAGGAATATTACGTCTACATCACCATTTTACCAATCAGAATGCCGATTCCTGCTTCGCACTTACTAACCTAGAAGCTCCGGCGTAGTCATACAACCTGTAAACACTCAAACACTATCAAAATCTTTCAATAAAGATGCCGATTCCTGATCCACGATATAAACTTGGGATCTCCGGCATAGTCCTTAGACTATCATGGGAAACAAACTTCCACCCAAGTCTTCTTAGACTTGGTGGCTTCCAATTCTTGTGCAGTAGGGTTGTAAGTTGCCTTTTTAGTTGCATAAAAATCTTTAACCCCCTTTACTTTCCCATCAAGCATTTTCTTGAATATTTTTCTAACATTTCCATTAAATGCTTTCTCAATATCAAATTCCTTTTCATCAGAATAGAATTGATTTGAAATTTCCACTTTACCAACCATTTGTTTAACCTCTTCAAAATTCAGTGATAAAATGTCAACATCATTCACTGAATCCTTTTTCTCAACTTGTGGCTCATCTGATTTTGTGGAATCAGATTCATCGCCAGATTGTACATCTGATTTTTTAACAATCCATTTTTGATTGTCTTTTGCATTCTTTTTGTACAATCTTTTAGAATTTTCACCAACTTCATTTTTTGAATTTTCAAAATTTTTGAAGTTTGTAGTTGGTGAATCATTCTTTTCAACCACTTTTTCTTTAAGTTTTTCAGATACTCCCTGTTTTCTGTTGACTTTGTTTGGACAATTGTGAGCGATGTGTCCAACAACTTGGCATTGAAAACAAGTTCTTGTGTCTTTTGGTTGAAAAACTCCAATTGGATGAAAAACTCCAGTTCCTGTTCTTTTTCTTTCAGCAAGAAACTCCTAATTTGATTTTCTCCAGAATAAGCTATTTGACTCATCTTCATAACTTTTTCCTGCAACATATGTCAATTTTGTTTTAAAATCTCTAACATATTTTTCATTTCTAGAGTTTTCAGGTGGATTAAAACCAAGACCTTTCTTTTTGTAACTACAATTTTGGTTTGTTTTCTTTTGAAAACTAGAACCAAAATTATAATCCTTTTTCCCTTTTTTCTTGTTTAACCTTTGTTGAACTCTTGAAGTGTATTTTTTAGATTTTTCAATAAATTTTAAATTTTTAAGTTCAGAAAAATTAATTTCTGTCATTTTAAAAACCTTTTTGATCATATCAAACTGAACACTTCTAATAGGAAATTCTTTATCAGAGTATAATTTGTCCGAATCATTTAAAGTGTATGCAACTTCAAATGTTTCATCATCCAAATTTGCCTTTGATAACAAAAATTCTTTACTGTAAGACCATTTTTCCGATGACTTTGAACTGTTGACTGACGAACTTGAACACTTTGACTCAGACTGTGACACCCTGACTCGGAGGCGGAAACGTCGAGGGCATCACGAAACATGGTAGAATGCAATAAGCACATGGTGATTTAATTTAAGTCGAAATATGGTTAAGTTGATTTAGAGGATTGCATTCATGTCCAAACAGTACTACAAACAAACAACAAATTGTCCACAAACGTCTTTGATTTTTATTTAGAAACTAAGGCACTTGATTTGCAATCCTATGTGATCCAAAGAGAAGCCAACTTCAAACATCATCACCTGAAACATATGTTAAAAACAAATTGGGTCAACAAACGGTTGAGTGAATTCATAGTGTTTTATTTGATTTAATAATAAACAATAATGTGATATGAAATAAGAGTTAACTTTGTGGCATTTGATATGTTTAAAACAATTGATTGATACAAGTCCCGCTTGGTTAACATTCGAACCTTGTAGACGTAAACACGGCATTGATCACCCAAACTTCCGCAATGAATAACATGAACAACAACAACAATGACAACAATAGGTCTAGAAGTCGGGTGGGGCGTCACACCTAAAGCGCTAAAATATACCGTTCGGCTTGATCGAAGTTAATGAATGTAAATTAAGCATCAAGTAGTCAGGCAATTGCAAGGAAACAATCAAGATAACCACAAAAATGTAAATGAATTTGTACCACATTATCACATATGTTTCACCCCGAAAATATTGTAAAACAGAAAATGGGGACTATGAACTCACCTTGCTTGTGAAATAAATTCCAAACAAGTATTTAGATAAGAGTTTGCGGGAACAAGTCTTTCCACGTCACTTTATAAACATGCACCCAACAAACAAGTATAGAGTATAACATTAACAAGGGCAAAACTGAAATTTGTGTATTAACGGGTGACTAGGTCTTGTGTTGTACGGTTTGACAATCTGGTTGGGGAACACTTGGTAATTTGATAAATTCGTGAAGTATTTATATATAATACTAAGTTATACAAATGATAAGTAAAATATTATTATTTGTATATTTAAACAACAAAATATATATATATGTGTTTATTTTTAAAATGATAAGATAATTATACAATTTAATTATCAAATAATTATATTAGGGCAGAATAATTAAAATCAACTTTTTAATTATATAATGAGTATAATTCAGATTTAAAATAATTATGATGACAGAAATACATATATTTAAAATAACAGTTTAATTAGTTGTAAAAATGAATTAACTGAATAATTGTGTAAATAATTACTTAAATAATTATTTAAAATAGCCAAATTTGAAAAAATATTTTTAAATGATGTCATGCAATAATACAGACTTAAAGTAAATATTATGACCTTGGATTAATTTTATATAATATTCTGGAAATAAAAAGGATAATTGTGCAAAAATTGTTTTTATAAGGTTTATTATTTAAAAATTTCATGCGAAATGATTAAACATGGTTTCTGATTTTAATAATATCAGTATAACATGTAGAAAATTACAAAAATAGTTTTTAATATAAATCATAACTCAGAGTATTTAATTTAATTAAATTAACTCTATAAATCATATGATTTAACTGATTTTGTGAAATTAATAATATAAAATAACATGCAATATCAAAACATAGTTTCTGGACTTTTATAATTTCAGTAAAACATGCACAATAACATAAATAAATTTCAGGCTAAAATCATTTAATTATCTAATTAAAACAATTAAGCCTAATTAAGTGATTTATCTGATTTAATTTATGTAAATAATTCTATAAATTATCAAACAGTGATATAATTTATGCATGCTCAGAATAGTACAGGTAATATCATAAAAATAATTTTGGACATCAATTGTATAATTATTTAATTAAACAGAATAAAGTTTAACTTTAATAAATATACATTTTAACTGTTTAAATTATAAAAATATGAAAAAAGTTTCATAAATTTATAAAAAATTTATTTATACAAAGTTTACTGTCCAAAATAAATATCCTAAAAATTTCATGAATAAATTCAAAATTATCGAATTAATATAATTATTTTAATCTAGAACAGTATCTAATTAAAATAAAATAGAAATATAAAATTTTCATGAACCCTTGTATTTTTAATAAATATTCTGATATTTCAGGAACATAATATAAAAATTTTGGGTTTTACATCATAACTACTGAATTTATATAATTAATTTTGTAAACTGTTTAAAACAAATAAAAATTATAAATTTTCAAATCATCATCTTCCCCAAACAGTCGGTCAACAGAAGTCAAACTATACGATTACCCTATCAAACCTGAATCAACTCTAAATTAAGTGAACCAGATCATTAACCAGATGGGAATTTACCGATTCGTCGAAGAAAAACGCTCCGGTATCGGTTCAGTTGAGCTTCCGGCTAGTTCCGGCGACTTGGATTTCCGGCGAAGAAACAGAGACGAACCAGGTGCATTTTACGAATTGTTTAAGTGTTTTGAAAGTTGTGTAAGAGTCGTGAAGCTTGCAGGAGGTTATAACAAGGTTTAATCGATTCAAAAACAACCGAAATCCGACAAACTAAGTTCCACTAAAACTTTTTAAATAATTTCGGTTACCGGGAACCATATTGCATGGTTTGGTGAAATTGGAAACGTTGGACGATTCTAAATGTCGAGAAGAATGAGCAGGTGGGTACGTTGATCAATGGGTTTTGTTGGTTAGCGATTTGGATGAACTCCGGCGGTATAAACGGTGAAAAACCGTTTGAATCATAGTTACGGGTTTAGTCCCTGTTGTTTCTGAAATACCCATAACAGGTCCCTCAACTTATAACCGGGAATCCTAACTAGGTTAGTTTTAAAATGAGTTTTCTTTACATAAAAACTGACTGGGTTAAATTACCTGGTTAAACAACTTTTAAATCGACAAGAATGGTCCCTGTATTTGCTTAACTAGAAAATTTAACTAAGTTAGTTTTAAGATTTGAATCTCTTTTATGAAACCTAACCCGGTTAAGGTTTTTAACTGAAAACAGTTTTAAAAATATCAAGAATGATCCCCAAACCATAAGTTTGATAAAATGACTGGATGGTCCTTGGACTTTAATTCAAAATATATGTTTATTTATTTTATATAAAATATAAGTTTCAAAGTTTACATTTTAAACCCTAAACTTTTAAAAGTTTTAAAAACTTATATTTTTATTTATAAAACAAGTTTCAAAAATGTCATAAAAGACCCTAAACTTTATAGTTTTCAAAATTTACATTTTTAACCCAAAATTATAAAAAAATTCAAAAATGGCAACTTAGTCCCCGGACTTTTGTACTTTCCAAAAATGACGGTTTTAGTTCTCGGACTTAAAAATCGAAATTTCGAGCAAGTTTCAAAGAATGACGATTTGGTCCATAAACTCATACTTTCACATAATGACACATTAGGCCCTTGTAATTAATAGTGCTTGTTTACAAGTACAAAACTCAATCAAAATTGCTATTGTTCACGTATTTTGGGCCGGTAAACTATGTAAAAGCAAATAGACAAACATGTATCAAACAAAATGCTCTTCATTAAAGGTCAAGTGATTATAAAAGCAAGAACAAATGCACTAGTGAAAACCAAGGTTGTTACAGTCTCCCCTTCTTTCGAGAATTTCGTCCCGAAATTGGCTTAAGAGACTCCTTAGGAAACAAATGAGGATACTTGGCTTTCATGACACTCTCACGTTCCCAAGTAAATTCTGGACCGTGTTTAGATTCCCAACGAACTTTGACGATTGGTATAAGACTACGTCTTAGTTTCTTTGCATCACGATTCATGATTTCAACAGGTTTCTCAGCGAAGTGTAGGGAATCGTCGACATGAATGTCTTCAAGTGGCACGGAGAAATTAGCGTCGGCATGACACTCCTTGAGGTTAGAGACGTGAAACGTGGGATGGATGCTGCTAAGCTTGGGAGGTAACTCAAGTTTGTAGGCGACTTTACCAACCCTTTGGATAATCTTGAAAGGTCCAATGTATCGCGGAGCAAGTTTACCTTTCTTTCCAAAACGAATGACACCCTTCCAAGGTGAGACCTTTAGAAGAACCGTTTCACCAACCTGAAATTCCCGAGGTTTACGTTTGTCATCGGCATACTCCTTTTGGCGACTCATAGCTGCTGTGAGGTTGTCGCGAATCTTAGAGATCTTGTCTGTTGTTTCTTGAACCATAACTGGACCAGAGATTTGAGATTCACCGATCTCATTCCAACAGATGGGAGAACGACACTTGCGGCCATAGAGTGCTTCAAACGGTGCCATTTTGATACTGGTGTGGTAACTGTTATTGTAAGAGAATTCGATCAAAGGGAGATGAGAATCCCAATTACCACCGAAATCTAAGATGCAGGCACGGAGCATATCTTCGAGTGTTTGGATGGTTCGTTCAGACTGACCATCAGTCTGAGGGTGGTAAGCAGTGCTGAGATTGAGTTGGGTACCCAAAGCAGACTGTAATGTTCTCCAAAACTGCGAAGTGAAACGACTGTCGCGATCTGAGATGATGCTCAAGGGCACACCATGACGAGCAACAATCTCGTCAAGATAAAGCTTGGAGATCTTAGCCACAGAATAGTCCTCACGGATAGGTAAAAAGTGTGCGGATTTGGTCAAACGATCGACAATCACCCAGATACTATCATGACCTTTGGAAGTGCGGGGCAACTTGGTGATAAGATCCATGGTGATGTTTTCCCATTTCCATGCCGGAATCCTCGGTTGAACCAATAAACCAGATGGACGTTGATGCTCAGCTTTCACCATTGAACACGTGAGGCACTTGGACACGTAAATAGCAATATCTTTCTTCATTCCTGGCCACCAGTATAGGTTGCGAAGATCCATATACATTTTGTCCGCACCAGGATGAATAGAATATCGAGATTTATGGGCTTCATCTAACAAGAGAGTACGAAGATCATAACGATTAGGAACCCACAAACGGTTTTTAAAGTGTCGCAAGCCATTGTCTTTGATCTCTAGAATGCGATCAATCGTATGAGGAAGTTCGACGAACAATTCACCACTGGATACGACGTCTTGTTGGGCTTGGAGAATACGGGCTTGAATGTCGGAACAGACTTGGACAAAATGGAGTTGGGTACGTTCTTTGCGACTCAATGCATCGGCAACAACATTTGCCTTTCCAGCATGATAGCGAATTTCACAATCATAGTCATTAAGAAGCTCGACCCATCTACGTTGACGCATGTTCAAGTCTTTTTGGTTGAAAATGTGCTGGAGACTTTTGTGGTCTGTGAAGATCACACACTTTGTGCCGTACAAATAGTGTCTCCAGATCTTGAGAGCAAAAACCACAGCACCTAACTCAAGATCGTGAGTGGTGTAATTCTTCTCATGGATTTTTAGCTGTCGAGAGGCATAAGCTATAACCTTTCCTCGTTGCATGAGCACACAGCCTAGCCCGAGCTTAGACGCATCGCAGTAAACTACAAAATCTTCAATACCATCTGGAAGAGTAAGAATGGGAGCATCACAAAGCTTCTGCTTGAGAGTCTGGAAAGCTTCCTCTTGTTTTGGTCCCCACTCAAAAGGTTTACCCTTTTGAGTTAAAGATGTGAGAGGAACAGCGATCTTGGAGAAATTAGCAATGAAACGACGGTAGTAACCAGCAAGACCGAGGAAAGAACGAATCTCGGTAGGGGTTGTAGGAACACTCCAATTCTTCACAGCTTCGATCTTCGCAGGATCTACGTGAATCCCTCTGGTATTAACAATATGTCCCAAAAATTGAATTTCCTTGAGCCAAAATTCACACTTGGAGAACTTGGCATAAAGTTGTTCCCTTTTTAGGAGTTCCAAAATCAGACGAAGATGTTCCCTGTGATCAGATTCGGTCTTTGAGTAGATAAGGATGTCGTCAATAAAAACGATGACGAATTTATCCAAATATGGCCTACAGACTCGATTCATTAGATCCATGAAAACTGCAGGTGCATTCGTCAAACCGAAGGGCATGACGGTGAACTCGTAATGACCGTAGCGAGTACGAAAGGCTGTCTTTGGAATATCATCTTCATGAACACGTAGCTGATGATATCCAGAACGCAAATCGATTTTTGAAAAACATGAAGCGCCTTGAAGCTGATCAAAAAGGTCGTCAATACGTGGCAAGGGATAGCGGTTCTTGATGGTGAGTTTGTTCAACTCACGATAATCGATACACATACGAAAAGAACCGTCTTTCTTTTTGACGAACAGAATAGGGGCTCCCCAAGGTGAGGAACTGGGACGGATAAAACCTTTGTCAGAAAGTTCCTGAAGCTGACTAGCAAGCTCTTGCATCTCAGAAGGAGCAAGACGGTACGGAGACTTGGCAATGGGATTAGCACCCGGAACAAGATCGATTCGGAACTCTACTTGTCGAACAGGAGGTAATCCAGGCAAGTCTTCAGGGAAAACTTCGGGAAAATTTTGAATGACAGGAATATCTCGGAGATCCTTGGTCTTCTCCTTTACTTCAACATGTGCAATAAACGCTTCGTAATTCTTCCGCAAATACCTCCGAGCTTGAACACAAGAAATGAGATTAAGACCCTTGGGCGGTCTTTCCCCACAAATCTCAAGGATTTCACCAGAATGCAAAGATACACGAACAATCTTGTCATAACAGACAACTTCCGCACGATTGGGAGACAACCAATCCATGCCTATGACGATATCAAAGCAAGCAAGCTTCATAGGAATAAGATCAACTGGGAAGACATGGCCAAGTAACTCAAGTTTACATCCCGAAACAACAGAATTCATCACAGAACGAGCCCCAGACGCAACAATAACTTCAAACGGTTTAGATAATTTCGTGCGAGGCATGGCAAGCAAAGGTTCAAACTCTAAAGAAACAAAGCTCCTATTTGCACCGGGATCAAACAAAACAGAAGCATAATGGTTGTTAACAAGGAACATACCGTTCACTACATCGTTGGCTGCGCGAGCTTCATCGGCATTGATGTTAAAAACTCTACCTCTGGCTGGGGGTACGTTGACAAGTTTGGGGCACTCCCTCTTGTAGTGGTTTGGGTCCCCACAGTTGAAACATGTGCCCACGGGGAAACGAGGAGCTACAACTTGGGCTGGAGGAGGAGCAGCTTGTTTTGGTGCAGCAGGTGATCGGCATGTGGCTACCAAATGACCCATCTTTCCACATTTCGTACATTTCAGGCAAGGAAAGCGGGCAGGGTGATGATAGTTGCAGAGATTGCAAAGGGGCGCATTGCCAGTGTAAGGTCGTTTCTCAGGCTGAGGAGGAGCTTGATTCGCAGGGGCAGGCGTAGCAATAGCGAAATTTTGAGCTGCCTTTCGCTTCTTGTTATTCCTTGACGATTGAGCCCTGGAGTTAGCCGCTTTGTTTGAGCCGGACGAACCCTTCGACGACGTGTTACCATCCCCCTTACGGGTTAAGACCTTATCCTTGACCATAGCATCGGTAAGAAGAGCAGAGAGTTCGTACGTATCACGGATCGTGGCTGGTTTACTCCCAGTCATAATGTGCTTGATGCAGCTAGGTAAACCATCAATGAACTTCTCAATGGTACGCTCAGGAGTCGTCAAGAGGTAGGGGCAGAGAATACACAACTCCTCAAAACGATCAATGTAGGCTCGGTTCTCCCCACTATTTTGCTTAAGATTATGAAACTCATCCTCGAGTGCTCGCATCTCATTGCGAGGACAAAATTCCCTCATCATAAGAGTTCTCAAATCCTCCCAAGATAAAGCCAAAGCAACGTCGGCACCTCGATCTCTCATAACCCCGTTCCACCATGTTAAAGCTCGCTTTAGGAAACAGCTGGTCGCAAACTCGACCTTGCGGGCCTCTAAGCACTGACTGTGACGGAACGTATTTTCAATGCTTTCGAACCATTGAAGAAGAGCGGTGGCACCTTCACTCCCTGTGTATCTAGCCGGCTTACAGGAATTAAATTGCTTGAACGAGCATGGAGGATTGGGATTGTTGTTTTGAGCAGCCTGGTTGAGCTGGGCATAGACATCTGGCAGTTGTGCAGCAAACTGCTGGGCAATAAGGGTAGCTAACTCAACAGTTTGATTATTGTTCTGAGGCTGAGGACGCGGAGGCATCTATAAGAAGGAAAACATCTAATCAGAACGAGATACATTTAAATGAATAAAATTAATTTAAAATCAATGAAGGAGAAAGAAAATACACAACAAGATGGATATCGTTTATCCCACGAATAAACAATATCAGCGACTAATCAAAGTGGTTGGGTCCTTATAACTTAATGAAGTCATGCTTTAGCCTATAAGTGGACACTCATCCTGAGAATTCCCAGGTAAGCACAACTGGTCTCGCGTCTGGTGAGATATATACGAAGTGCTTGCCTTAGACAGAAAACTCAGGATACAGGCACCCACCCTTCCAGATTGCACGAGTTCGTTATTAGGGCCCAAGACTTTGACGAGAGTAAAAATCAGGGAAGGTTTTGAAAATTTAAATCACCTGAGGACAGATGATAAGTAATTTGTATAACCCAAAAATTAAACGAGAGAAATCCACCGTGACGAGGCTAGGGTTTCAAGAGTAAGAATGGGAATAGAGACAAGGAAGCGGATAGAGTATCTAGTGGATAGGGGTCCTAGGTAAGTTATAGTCTAGGTCAAAAGAAATTTCTAATAACCTAATTCCCTATAACCATGGCTCTGATACCATCCTGTGACACCCTGACTCGGAGGCGGAAACGTCGAGGGCATCACGAAACATGGTAGAATGCAATAAGCACATGGTGATTTAATTTAAGTCGAAATATGGTTAAGTTGATTTAGAGGATTGCATTCATGTCCAAACAGTACTACAAACAAACAACAAATTGTCCACAAACGTCTTTGATTTTTATTTAGAAACTAAGGCACTTGATTTGCAATCCTATGTGATCCAAAGAGAAGCCAACTTCAAACATCATCACCTGAAACATATGTTAAAAACAAATTGGGTCAACAAACGGTTGAGTGAATTCATAGTGTTTTATTTGATTTAATAATAAACAATAATGTGATATGAAATAAGAGTTAACTTTGTGGCATTTGATATGTTTAAAACAATTGATTGATACAAGTCCCGCTTGGTTAACATTCGAACCTTGTAGACGTAAACACGGCATTGATCACCCAAACTTCCGCAATGAATAACATGAACAACAACAACAATGACAACAATAGGTCTAGAAGTCGGGTGGGGCGTCACACCTAAAGCGCTAAAATATACCGTTCGGCTTGATCGAAGTTAATGAATGTAAATTAAGCATCAAGTAGTCAGGCAATTGCAAGGAAACAATCAAGATAACCACAAAAATGTAAATGAATTTGTACCACATTATCACATATGTTTCACCCCGAAAATATTGTAAAACAGAAAATGGGGACTATGAACTCACCTTGCTTGTGAAATAAATTCCAAACAAGTATTTAGATAAGAGTTTGCGGGAACAAGTCTTTCCACGTCACTTTATAAACATGCACCCAACAAACAAGTATAGAGTATAACATTAACAAGGGCAAAACTGAAATTTGTGTATTAACGGGTGACTAGGTCTTGTGTTGTACGGTTTGACAATCTGGTTGGGGAACACTTGGTAATTTGATAAATTCGTGAAGTATTTATATATAATACTAAGTTATACAAATGATAAGTAAAATATTATTATTTGTATATTTAAACAACAAAATATATATATATGTGTTTATTTTTAAAATGATAAGATAATTATACAATTTAATTATCAAATAATTATATTAGGGCAGAATAATTAAAATCAACTTTTTAATTATATAATGAGTATAATTCAGATTTAAAATAATTATGATGACAGAAATACATATATTTAAAATAACAGTTTAATTAGTTGTAAAAATGAATTAACTGAATAATTGTGTAAATAATTACTTAAATAATTATTTAAAATAGCCAAATTTGAAAAAATATTTTTAAATGATGTCATGCAATAATACAGACTTAAAGTAAATATTATGACCTTGGATTAATTTTATATAATATTCTGGAAATAAAAAGGATAATTGTGCAAAAATTGTTTTTATAAGGTTTATTATTTAAAAATTTCATGCGAAATGATTAAACATGGTTTCTGATTTTAATAATATCAGTATAACATGTAGAAAATTACAAAAATAGTTTTTAATATAAATCATAACTCAGAGTATTTAATTTAATTAAATTAACTCTATAAATCATATGATTTAACTGATTTTGTGAAATTAATAATATAAAATAACATGCAATATCAAAACATAGTTTCTGGACTTTTATAATTTCAGTAAAACATGCACAATAACATAAATAAATTTCAGGCTAAAATCATTTAATTATCTAATTAAAACAATTAAGCCTAATTAAGTGATTTATCTGATTTAATTTATGTAAATAATTCTATAAATTATCAAACAGTGATATAATTTATGCATGCTCAGAATAGTACAGGTAATATCATAAAAATAATTTTGGACATCAATTGTATAATTATTTAATTAAACAGAATAAAGTTTAACTTTAATAAATATACATTTTAACTGTTTAAATTATAAAAATATGAAAAAAGTTTCATAAATTTATAAAAAATTTATTTATACAAAGTTTACTGTCCAAAATAAATATCCTAAAAATTTCATGAATAAATTCAAAATTATCGAATTAATATAATTATTTTAATCTAGAACAGTATCTAATTAAAATAAAATAGAAATATAAAATTTTCATGAACCCTTGTATTTTTAATAAATATTCTGATATTTCAGGAACATAATATAAAAATTTTGGGTTTTACATCATAACTACTGAATTTATATAATTAATTTTGTAAACTGTTTAAAACAAATAAAAATTATAAATTTTCAAATCATCATCTTCCCCAAACAGTCGGTCAACAGAAGTCAAACTATACGATTACCCTATCAAACCTGAATCAACTCTAAATTAAGTGAACCAGATCATTAACCAGATGGGAATTTACCGATTCGTCGAAGAAAAACGCTCCGGTATCGGTTCAGTTGAGCTTCCGGCTAGTTCCGGCGACTTGGATTTCCGGCGAAGAAACAGAGACGAACCAGGTGCATTTTACGAATTGTTTAAGTGTTTTGAAAGTTGTGTAAGAGTCGTGAAGCTTGCAGGAGGTTATAACAAGGTTTAATCGATTCAAAAACAACCGAAATCCGACAAACTAAGTTCCACTAAAACTTTTTAAATAATTTCGGTTACCGGGAACCATATTGCATGGTTTGGTGAAATTGGAAACGTTGGACGATTCTAAATGTCGAGAAGAATGAGCAGGTGGGTACGTTGATCAATGGGTTTTGTTGGTTAGCGATTTGGATGAACTCCGGCGGTATAAACGGTGAAAAACCGTTTGAATCATAGTTACGGGTTTAGTCCCTGTTGTTTCTGAAATACCCATAACAGGTCCCTCAACTTATAACCGGGAATCCTAACTAGGTTAGTTTTAAAATGAGTTTTCTTTACATAAAAACTGACTGGGTTAAATTACCTGGTTAAACAACTTTTAAATCGACAAGAATGGTCCCTGTATTTGCTTAACTAGAAAATTTAACTAAGTTAGTTTTAAGATTTGAATCTCTTTTATGAAACCTAACCCGGTTAAGGTTTTTAACTGAAAACAGTTTTAAAAATATCAAGAATGATCCCCAAACCATAAGTTTGATAAAATGACTGGATGGTCCTTGGACTTTAATTCAAAATATATGTTTATTTATTTTATATAAAATATAAGTTTCAAAGTTTACATTTTAAACCCTAAACTTTTAAAAGTTTTAAAAACTTATATTTTTATTTATAAAACAAGTTTCAAAAATGTCATAAAAGACCCTAAACTTTATAGTTTTCAAAATTTACATTTTTAACCCAAAATTATAAAAAAATTCAAAAATGGCAACTTAGTCCCCGGACTTTTGTACTTTCCAAAAATGACGGTTTTAGTTCTCGGACTTAAAAATCGAAATTTCGAGCAAGTTTCAAAGAATGACGATTTGGTCCATAAACTCATACTTTCACATAATGACACATTAGGCCCTTGTAATTAATAGTGCTTGTTTACAAGTACAAAACTCAATCAAAATTGCTATTGTTCACGTATTTTGGGCCGGTAAACTATGTAAAAGCAAATAGACAAACATGTATCAAACAAAATGCTCTTCATTAAAGGTCAAGTGATTATAAAAGCAAGAACAAATGCACTAGTGAAAACCAAGGTTGTTACACAGACACTTCCTCAGTATCTAACACCTGATCGACCACCTTTTTGATTAACTCAGATTCATGATCAGTATCAGACGAAGTAAACGTGATGTCAATGTTATCTAGTAAAACGTCAGTTGTCTCAGATTTTAACTTTATATTGACTGCTTTTTCGACTTGCTCCTCATTCGGTTTTCTAGGAGAATACCCTTCCCAGATAGGAGGCGGACACTTGTTGTATTTAACAGTCGATTTCTTACCAGTCTCATTCTTTTGCTTCTCATCCTGAAATGCTTCAAAACCTGCAACAGTAGGATAAACTCTATCAATAACATAATCAGAACAAGAATAACTCAGTAATAACCTTCTGATCCTTTCATTCTCGATCTTTTCTTTTTCCAACTCTTGCTTTAGATTAGCATTTTCTTCGATGTAATGATTAATTGCCTTTTGCTTTGTCATCAATGTAGAATTCGTCATAGTTAAAGCCTTTTCTCTTTCAGAATTCGTCGTTTGAAGACCTGTCACTGTTCTGTTCAACACACTATAAGATTCTTTCACATAGTTGATATCAGATAGTAACTTTTCTATCAATCTTTCCCGATCAAACAACGTCACATCTTTTTCTTCACACTTCTTGCAAGTTTCCAAACATTTCTTGCAAGGCTTTTCAACTTCAACAATCTTCTCAATCTCGATTGTCTTTACCATATCAATGACTTTTTCTTCATCAGTCACCTCTTCTTCAACAACTACTTTAACTTCCTCATTCTGAACAACATTTTCAACTTTCATTTCTTGTTGTTGTTCTTTTGCAGCTTGTTTCTTCTTCAGTTTCTCCATGCGATCTGCAAAATAGAAATGAAAACTTTCAGGAGAAAGATGTTTTTTAGCAACATTAATATGTTTCTCTTCCTCATCATCACTGCTACTCTCAATCAGTGTTTGATCAAACTCTACAGATTTTTCAGAATCAGCATCTGATACACTAGAATCAGATGGTGTTTGATCAAATACAACTTCTTTTTCTGAAGTAACATCATTCTGTACACTCTCATCTGTACTTAGTGAATCTGCATCAACACTTTCTGAACTTTCTTCAGATGTAACCGACTGTTCCTTCACCGTTTCACCAATAGATCTCATCCATGTGGCGAACAAATCTGGTTCTCTAACAATCTTTGCAATGAAAGCTTTAAAATCTCCTTTTTCATCAACGAACATATCCCAGCTGAAGCCTTCAGGTAGCCTCTCATCATCTTGATCGACTATACATGCTTTGCTATCAGGAGATATGTAATTGTTCCAGTTGAAGTCTACCAAACATCCTCTTTTTGAATCCTCAATCTTCCTGCCATGAGCCGTCTGTGAATCTTGTGATTGACCAACCTGCTGATAAATGGCTTTCTGGTAATAGTCGTCTTTTCCAAACGGATTCTGAGCACCACTAACTTCTCTGTTCTTGCACTCTCGCTTAAAATGACCTTTTTCTCTGCACCTGAAACAAGTAACTTTAGATTTATCAAAACCTAAAGTAGAAACACAAGCATCAAGAAAGTCATTTCTCCCAGTGATTGTTTTGAACTTCTCAGCACGTCTAAGAACACTTGCAAGACACCATTTGATATCCATTAGTTCCATCTCTTCGGCATCTATCTGGTCATAATCCTCTTTGATAAGCATAGGATTTCCAATCCGACCAGCCACTAAACCTTCATATGAGATAAGCACGGAACCAAGTAATGCCATATGATCTTTTGCAGTGTCTTCAGAAAAACTTTGACCTTCTGGAAGATTTAGAGCTATATTGCATTGAATCACACAACCATTTCCCATCTTTGTGCTTTGAGACTGAAAGCTTTCTGATGAGCTTTTTGGATTTACACTTGGATACAATGAAAAACCACTGTTGCTTTTGTTTAAGTTTTGATCAGTATTTTCTGTAGAATCCCCAACACTATAAGCAGTCTGGATTTTCGGACTTCTCTCAGCTTCTGGAATCGGAACACTACCCTTGTAATACATTTTTACATCTTGTTGACCACTTGGATTATTCATCCTTGCGATCTTCTGCTGTTCCAAATCCTGACTTTCAATCTTTTCAATGAACTGAGAGATTGACAATCCATCATAAACTCCGGTATTCTTCAGTATCATCAAATAAGTTCCCCACTCTTTCTGAGGTAATGCATCAGCTAGCTTATCCACCCATTCCTCATTTTCTTTGTTGATGTTCATCATCGACATTGTTCGAACTAAGTGACAATATCGTTCAATGAGTTTCTTCGTATCTTCTCCGGGCAAACTTGTGAACAAGTCAAACTCCTTTTTAAGCAATGCCTTTTTGCTTTTAATCATGTTTGCACTACCTTCAACCTTGACTTTCAAAGCATCCCAGATTGACTTTGATGTTTTGTCATGTTGAAGTAGTATAAAGATGTCTTCTTTGATAGCTTGTTGAAGCAGACTGATCATCATTTTTTCAGCTCGATACATTTCCCGTTCTTCATTACCAAACTCTGAAAGTTGTTTTACTGTTTCCATTTCAGTACGTGGTAGCATATACTTTTTCAGAATGCATTCCCATGATCTAAGATGATTTGCTTGCACCCAGTTTTCGAAACGATCTTTCCATCCATAATATTCCTCAATGCTCATTAGCTTTGGGGTTTCTGAGTAGTCCCCGTTTCGTTTTCCGAATTCATGTTCTGAGCAATGGAAGTTGAACTAGACTGTGTTGCAAACGCATTGTGAAAATCGTTATCCATGTTTCAGTCACTTTCAAGCGAAATACTAACTTTCAAGCAAAAATTGTTTGTCAAGCTGGTTGAAGCGAAATTCTCGAAGTGAAATCCCTGAAGCGAAATCCTTGAAGCGAAATGGTTTAAGCGAAATTCTTGAAGCGAAATGGTTCAAGCGAAACTTTCAAGTAACCACTTTCTGAAGCGAAATGTTAAGTGTCGCTTGAAAATTCAAGCGAAATCGTCCAATGAAGCTTTGTTCTTCAAGCGAAATCCATTCGAAGGTCAATTTTGATCACTTTTAAGTCGAATTTTGCTGTGAAACTTTCAAGGGTTTGTAATCATGTACTTTTACACAGTCTGTGAGAAATTGAATAGCTTTTGACCGTGAAAAGTTTCTGAACTGCTAAAAGAAGGTGTAGAAGTAAGAGAATATGATCAATTTCGGCTGATTTTTGCAGAACTCCTCCTCCTGAGCTCTGATACCAATTGTAAGGACCGTGTTCACGACCTAAACGAGTCGGTTCAGAGGAATTCCATCAAATACAGGTGCGGAAAACAAGTATTTGACTTTAAAACAGCTGAATCTTCACTTTAACACTGATTTGTATTGATATGAACACAATTACAATCAGTTCTCACACCGGCAGCACCTCGGTATGGAATCTTTCAAAAAACAACAACTTATTTCGCTTGATACTAACCTCCTATATATAGACTTCAAGGTTTCGCTTGGGATGGACATCAGCATGTCTTAAGCGAAATCTGATGAAATGATTTCGCTTGAGATGCTTCAAGCGAAACCTTCAACTTAAACTATTGTTCAAGCGAAATCTCACTAAATCTATCACATTTTCTCGTTCTACGTGCCCTGATCTATTCTAACTAGTTTAAGACTCGATACAAGACGAAGTCGACAGATGTAGTGCACCAACAGCTTCTAGTGCCAAAACCGACTTAGTTAACATGCTGTGGTTGTGTATTAAGCAAGGCTTTTTATCTATTATCTATTATGTTTTTATTATGTATTTGTTTACGCTTACTTTAGTTTAATTAAAATCAAACAACTTATGTTTTTACCGGTAGTTTAGTGACAAAGGTCTAGTATTATTTCTCAGCCCATTTCCGTGGATCGATACTTGGTTCTTACCGATACTTTACTACATATATGACGGGGTACACTTGCCTCTTTCGTGTGTGTTTTGATGTAAAAGTAATAATCACTTTTATAAATTTAAAACCAAATCGTGTGTAATTTCATTGCAATTTTATGTATATATACGCACACGTCAATAACAAGAAGAATACAAGAAAATCATTTTTAGAAAATCATCATAACAAGTTGTAAAAGACTAAATTTTAGAAGAATGAGATTTATAAACAAATAACCATATTTTTAGGGGTAACTAAACTTACTTAACAACATATTAAGTTACTACAAATTTTTACAAAGTTTCAAGTTCATGTCATAGTGTAAATTTCATATTTTTGGCACATGGTAAGTCTTGATGGAATTGTTGATGATTTTAAAAGAAAATGATATGCTTTTTAAAGCATGGAAACCTTCATTTTTAAGGGGAAACTATGGCAAAATTTTTGTAGAAATTAAACACTTAGAAAAATATTTTTAAACAAGTGTTTATAAGTAAAGTTTGATCATGGTTTTCATATAAAAATTTGCCATAATTTTTATTATAAAAATTACAAACATTGGAGGTTGGTTTTTGATGAATAAAAGTGACTAAGTATATATTTAGGAAAATATATTCAGATGTCACAACTTGTGTGTTACTTGTATATTATGTGTATTAGTTATATTATTTTAGGAATTTGAAAATAATATAACACACAAAAATACCAAAATTGTACTACAAAATATTACCAAAATTCCAAGAAAACAAAATATATAATTTATACCCAAATATTGGACAATCAGACAAACGGACGTATGGACTACACTTATATATATTCCGAAAATAAATTCATATTTCGACAAGTATGATAAACGGTATTTTGGAAACCAAAGAAACGAAAAATATGATTTTTACAAGTGATACAAAATATATCATATTTTGTCAAATAGAAAATATATTATTTTTAGTGGAGAAAATATATATTTTCTTAAAACAGTTAGAAAATATATTATTTTTGAGTGAAAAAATATCTATATTTTCTTAAACAAGTTAAAAATATATTATCTTGGATGAAAGGTAGAAATATATTTTCTAAAGTTAATCTTAAAAATATATATTATTTTTTAGATGTATATCAAGGTATGTTATTTTTGCCAAGAAAGATTTATAGATATTTTTCTATAAAAATTCTCTTAAAATATATATATTTTAAGAATATAAGTTTGGTGATTTTTGATTTCATAAAAAAATAATATTCCGAAGAATTATACACAAATTTAAGTATAAAATACTTAATAAATACAAGAAAATACGTATTCTCATACGTATAAATACACACTGGAATACACCACCAATACTTGAGAAAATACACAAGTACGCGTACACCCATACTTGGGAAAATACATATGTGGAAGTACATAATAAACCAATTTAAAAATATATTGTTTTAACAATATTCCAAATAACTGAATAAATATAATTTAAGTTAAAATAATATTATTTTAACTAATAATTATATACCTTGGAATTATATAATGAACATCAAAGATGTAACTCGAAGTATACCAAGAATTCCGAAATAAGTCTTACTAAGCAACTAAGACCAAGAGTCGTTACACGACCTTAACGTCTACTAAGACTTAGCACGTATGTAGGTAGTGGTACGACATAAGGAGGAGATCTTTGAATTACAGGATACAGGACGCAAATCTGTGAGTTCATGTCCCCCTTGTTTTCAGTTTTATAACTTCGGGGGTGAAATACATGTTACAATTGTTTACAAACGTTTACAAATGGTATGGTTAGCTAAGGAATGAACCGTTAGATCATGTGAGTGGTGGGTACAACACTTAAGACCATTAATCCTCGTATATGGTGTCACACCCCGACCACGTAGAACAACAAATCGTGGCGGAAACGTCGGGGAGTGTTGTAACAGAATCATTGTTTCATAACACATGGAAATTGAAATATTGTTTTATTGATTAAAAGAGTTACAATGTCTTGACAATCAAAGAAATATAACATAAATAACTAGTCTTGCATCTTTTATTGTCACTAAGGCCCAAGTCCGCCTAAGTGTATCTTGATAAATCCTATGCATCATATCCTGAAACACATGTGAAAATAGGTACGTCAGCATAAAAATGCCTGTGAGATACATAGGTTTTGTGAAAATAAGATTCATGACTTATGTTTAAGAAAATGTTTAGTCATGAACCTTGTAATTTGCTTTGTCTTGTAAATCATTTGAAAAGTGATAAATAAACCAAATGATATATATGTATAAAAGAATAATACATGGTTAAGTAAATAACCAAGTAAAATGAGTTTGTATTAGATAAGTTGTTTGTAAAACAATGTATTGTGAAAAGTATGTTATTTGTATAAAATGTTATATGTCTAAATTGAAATGATTCAAATAACGCTACGATATGTAATACCATACAAGCACTTATATATAGGAAGTACCAGCGGCGTATCCACCATGCTTGTATCATATTACACACGCCTCGTTACTTAAATCGCTTACTCAAACCAAACCATCAAAGTAGAATGTTTATGTATAATCAAATGTCAAAATGTTTGTGTGAAAACCATGTCTAATGTCTATGTCTAATGTAAATCATGAATTGTGTATATCAATGTCAAAATGTTTATGTCTAATGTAAGTCATGAATTGTGTATATCAATGTCAAAATGTTTATGTATGGTAAGTGAAATATATCAACTAAACCATATGTAAAATGCACAAAAACAAGGTATTGAAGTAAAATATGGTTTAAATCAACGTTATGTTTTGTGTAATAAATGCATGCTATACTGATATAAACATCTATGCGGTATTGTGAAAATGCATACATCCAAGCCTTGTGACTGTGGCGATAAACCCCTAAACGAATTTAAAGGTCTATCTTGTTGTTATGTTTATCGAATTCGGTCATTCCTTCTACCAAAACAAACCTAGGGTTCAGGAACGGGAGTTGTCAATTCCTATGGTACCATTACCTACTAACGAGCGGCGTAGCTAATGTTAATGAATGTACATTGTCTCATTTGAACAAACCAAATGTCATACCAAAATGTAAGCATGTGATGAATAACAAATGTACTAAGTACACACACAATGGGCATACATAGCATAAAATGTAATGTAAAACAATGTACTAAGTATGCACACAATGGACATACGTAGCATAAAATGTAATGTAAAACAATGTACTAAGTATGCACACAATGGACATACATAGCATAAAATGTAATGTAAAACAATGTACTAAGTATGCACACAATGGGCATACATAGCATAACATGTAATGTAAAACGATGGACTAAATATGCACACAATGGGCATACATAGCATAAACACAATGAAATCATGTACTACAAGTGTACTATTGAACATAACAAGCATATGATATGAAAACATGGAAAAGCATGAAAGTAACAAGTAGGCACATGTGTTTCACCCCAAAATGTTTGGAAAATAATAAAAGAGGGGTCTATGTACTCACTTGAGATTGCTTAGTAGTCCTTGAGTAACAACCAAATAATGCTAGAGATCACGGATATCAAACGGCACCTAATATAGGTAACTATGTTAAATAACCGGACCTATATCGGAGGATCGGATAGAGTGAGGGCTCGTAAACCAAATGAGTATGGGAACTCATGTAATATGGTTTAACAAAGCCTACATACTAAATGAAACCTAACCTAAGTGCTTACGACCCATTACGACCCGTTTAGGTAGCCTATGCTACTTTAACGCGTCGTTCGCGTAAAACGCGTTCGGACTGCCTAACTAGTCCTATGACAAGTAAAATATGCCTTAACATGTCTAATATTGTTGCCAAATCAGTTTAGATGTCAAAAGTTATGTTACATATGCTTAAAATGAATTTTGGCGTAAAAAGGGCATTTTGGTAATTTACCTAAGGCATATAAACTACCTATCATACAACTAACCAAACGCCGTGACCATAAGGTATAACCTCGGAAGGTTATTCCCTATATACTATGGTCACCTAATGTGTTTGGTCGGATCCTAATGATCGACCAAACGGGTCGGGTTCGAAAGTATAAGCGATTGTTTAGATCGCTTACCTTACAACCCTATATAAGCACCAAACTAAAAGTGACGAGCTAAGCATGTTAAAACATGATTAACTAAGTTTAGAAAACAGGTTTGGTATCAAAACAAACGGTTTTGATACCCAAGAGTAGTTTGGTTACAAAATACGTAGGAATACGCATTTTGGCCGAAACTACGACTCGTCACTGAGCCTAGATAACATGGTAATCAGTAGGTATAGTCACTAGGGACTATAACCATCGTGATCACGCTCACGTTATGAAGTTTAACCGAACTTCGTGTTGACCATAAACTGGTCAATGCAGAAAGTCAAACATAGTTTGACTTTCGGACTAGAAAAGCGATAAAAGAACGAAGGAACACTTACAAAGGGTCCCCGCTAGTAAAACTTGATCGAATAGCTCAGGTATGAAGCAATGACTTCAACTTAGAGCTTTGAGATCAGATTTGTGGGTTTTTGCAAATGAAAGGGTTGGGTATTTATAGGAAATGGACCACCGTTAGGATCGTTCCTCGAATACCGTGCTTTGATCTCACCCGTACACTTGTTGAAACCTTATGGTACACCAAAAATGGCCCCTCATTATCCTGAAGAGGCAAGTGCAAATTGGCCCCTCATTATCCTGAAGAGGCAAGTGCAAATTGGCCCCTCATTATCCTTAAGAGGCAAGTGCAAATTGGCCCCTCATTATCCTGAAGAGGCAACAGCTGTTTAAACTGATCTGCTGTTCTGGGGACCCCTTACGGACCGTAAGGGTGATGGCTTACGGTCCGTAAGCCATTAACTTTGGCAGAATTACAGTTTCAGTCCCTACACCTTGTTTCGTTGCGTAACGGCACTTCTAACACCCGTCAATCCCAATTTCAAGCTCCACTATGATGTTAAGACATAGGGAACTTAAAATATGCTTGAAAACATCTCGGATGTCGGTTCGTTTGGCCGTACGGTTGCGATGTTCGCTTAATTACGACGGAATGCGCATAAGCGCGAAAAACGATCCAAATGACGCGACGAATGGATTTTTCTCATGCCAAACACTAAAATAAAATATTTTAGTTCTTAAATAAATTTTTGGATGTCCGGAAGTATTCAGAACGTAAGTTATGCACGAAAGTGCAAACTTGTGCACTTTTTGACGCTTTTAGTCCCTGAATGACCCAAAAGTTTATTTTAGCACACCGAACCCCTTAAAGCCTATTTATAAGCTATGTAAAGGATATTTATGGTATGTTTAACTTATGGTCATGTTCCGGAATGTCTGTTACAATTCAAATTGGCATACTTTCACAGTTTGTCAAATTTAGTCCCTGTAGACGAATTAACTTGTTTTTGCCATACCAAAGCCTTCAAAACTTATTTCTAAGTTATGTAAAGGTTATTTAAGGTATGTTAAGTATATGTTGATGTTCCGGAGTATTTGTCGCATTAAACTGATTACGTTTACGCACCCGTTTGCGTATAACTCTCCAGAAAGCGATATAGAGTTTGAAATCGATCAAGAATTGATATGTGCAAATGATATACATATTTGTACAAATCCCAAGTATGAAACACAATATTTCATTGGTTTGGTATTTGTTTGATGGTCGCAGTGACCCAGGTGTCACAGTCTCCCCTACTTTAGGAAATTTCGTCCCGAAATTTATTTAGAGGAAACTTGTGAGAGCCTAAAACATGAAGTTGAAAAGATCAAACAACACTGGTTAGAGTCCTGAACTTCTAGTAACTTTACAATAACATCATGCTTGCAATGTGAGAGGGATAATTATATACAAGTATATGAAGCGTCATTGGTGCGTCCACCGTACCTCCATTACATCGTTCTCATTTTGTTATTGTTGTCACTATCGGTTCTTACACATAATAAATCTTACTGGGTTTCTATGCACTAAATTTCATAATTATGTACGCGTCCATAATTAGACAATTCCTTGCATAGTTCACACAGTCTATTTTATAATGTGTAGGGGAAAACCAAATGAACAAACCTGTGATGAGTGTGACTAGACCACCATAGGGTCCCTTTTATTAAATCAATAAATGATTTTAATAGACAACCAAGGAGTCTTTTCAGCTTATATCATCACATGTCATTCTTAACCAGATTTTTGAATCAATCTTTTTGACTAGACCACTAAAAGGGTCTCTTATGAATCATGGAGTGGTACTATATAATCCAAAGGTCTTAACTAACACGTAGAAGCCCAATAAGGATTTAGGGTAGTACCTTTTGAATATCCTTCTACGAATCCCTCATATGAAGATACGAAAGGTTCTACGAGGATTTGGATAACGAATATCCAGAGTATACAAAAACACAAAATGCATAAGAGAAAACACAAGATGCATAAACACATAGTCACATAACCACTAAATTGTTTAACTTGATTTGTTATCATTTTGTTAATTTGTTCTGCTAACTGTGCACATGTATTCAAAGCACACCAGGTATCCAATCAGTGGATTTTGATTGATGCTTTAAATATTTCCAAGAATCTAACTATAAAGATAGAAAGATCTTAAAGAGAAAATTCGATTTCAATTCTAAGGAACCGAAATGTTCGAATTAAGGTACACAAGGAATCCAATTAAGGACTCTGATTTGTATGATAATCATCCACAAGGGTCTAATTGTGGAGATAAAAAGATCCCATATGGATTTTAGAAGTTGAAGATGTTTTGAAACCTTGCACTGGACGTGCTTAAGTCAACACATGAAGTTGAAATGCTTATGAAGTTGAGATGCTCGATATGTCAAGGTGACATATGAAGCAGAATTTGAAGGTTAAGTCAATGTATGAGGAGAATATTTTTGGAAAACTATGCATGGGGTTCTAAAAATGTGTTCAATGTTTTTGAAACCTTATGCATAATACTTTTGAAATCATAATGTAGGTGTACTAGGTAAGTATATTTATAAAAATGTTTTAAAATCATGCGAGATGAATTTTGAAATTATGTATAAGGTTTTTGGAAAACATGAATGATGCTTTTGAAATCATGCACTTGATAAGAAAATATATTGTATTAATATTGTTTTCAGGCTATATGAGACATTTTGAAATTATGAAGGTTGTTTTTGAAAATACAGACAAAGCTTTGTGCATTTGTTATGTTAAGTAAATACACTATATTAAAAATGTTTTCGAACTATATATAGAATGTTTTGAAATCATGTAGGTTGTTTTGAAAACTTATGTTATGCATGTTGAAAAAAAAAATCAGAACGTAATGGGTATGAGATTTGAAAATATCCTTGGTTATCTAACCAAGGATTCAAAGGCACAGATGTGCAAAAGCACGATTACTCATAATGTCACTTTATTTTCTGTACTTTGTTTCTTAGAGTGAAACGAGTACTTAGAATTTTTCCAAGGGAATCATGAGCAAAGGCAAGAATGGGAAAATTCGCAAGAGTAGTTTGTAAGGAATATAGTTCCTTGATGTAGGTATCATAGGAAAAGTCATACACATATGTAACTACAATTGTACATCAGAATTGTGAACAACGGTTTATTTATAAACAAAACAAATTGTTTCACATTACAAGAAAACAGAAGAATAAAAGCATATGGCAGCAACATCTTCTAGTCAGCCAACTGCTCATCCGTGGGTTGGATTTACATTAGCAAGCTTTGGGCAATCCCTTAGGAAATGGCCCATCTCGCCACAGTTGTAGCAAGACCCTGGTGAGAAACGAGCTTGAGCAGAGTCGGCTTGTGGTTGATTTGGACCACCTTGGTTCGGGTTATATCGACAAGCACTTGCCAGGTGACCAACTCGCCCACATGATACACACAGACGACACTGTAAGTGAGCTTGGTGATGCCCATTACATTTGTCGCATATTGGTGCTGTTCCCTTGTATTGCTTCTTAGCAGGTGGTGTTGCCACCCGGATGGGTCCTGTTTGATTTGGTACTGCTGTAGTTGGGCAAACCCTTGCCGTATGACCTACAAGTCCACAAATTTGGCATTTGCGGCACTTCACACTAGCCTGATGATGAAGGCTACATTGGTTGCACAAGGGTGCAGTTCCGTTGTATGGCTTCCTGGCTGGTAGTGCTGTCACTTGGCTAGGTCTTGCCTGTTTTGGTGCAACCGCTGCGGGATTCTTTGAAGCTTTACGTTTCTTTGGTTTAGGTGAAGGCTTGGCCTCTGCCTCCTTTGGTGAATCTTGAGTGGCTTCATCCTGGAGACGATACATGGCAATGCCTAAATCCACAGTCTTCAGAATCACTTCGCCTATTCGCTGGGCAAATTTGGCTGTTCGCTCGGACATTTGACCGTTGCTGAGAGGAAGACACATTCTAGAAGGAAATGAAAGACATAGGAAGAAACAGGTGAAAGGTTATTGGATAATCAAAACAGAATGGTAACGCATGAAAATTGCGATCATTTGTTTGTTACCTAAGGCAAACAAATGAGACGGTGACAAATCAAAGTAAGCGGATCATATTAATGTATCACTGGAGACATGCTCGCCTATAAGTGAACACTCACCCCAACAGTTCCCAGGTAAGAGTGACTGGTCCGATACTGCAGATTTGTACGAACACTCTAGCCTTCGACAGAAAACTCAGGGTACAGGCATTCACTCTTCCAGTTTGCATGTGTTCACATTATAAGACCCAAACTTTGACGAGATTTGAAAACTTAGAGGGTTCAAAACCTAGTAATCAATCATCCTAGAACAGATGATTAGTTTTCAAAGCAGTTTTGAAATTTATGTTCTTGTTGCGGTTGTCACTTAAGGATAGGTGACGGTATTGTTTTATGTCTAAACGCAAGTAAACTCGCGTTAGGGTCCTAGGAAGGTTATAGACTAGGTCAAAGCATTACTAATAACCTAATTCCCTATAACCATGAGCTCTGATACCAACTTTTCTGTCACACCCCGACCACGTAGAACAACAAATCGTGGCGGAAACGTCGGGGAGTGTTGTAACAGAATCATTGTTTCATAACACATGGAAATTGAAATATTGTTTTATTGATTAAAAGAGTTACAATGTCTTGACAATCAAAGAAATATAACATAAATAACTAGTCTTGCATCTTTTATTGTCACTAAGGCCCAAGTCTGCCTAAGTGTATCTTGATAAATCCTATGCATCATATCCTGAAACACATGTGAAAATAGGTACGTCAGCATAAAAATGCCTGTGAGATACATAGGTTTTGTGAAAATAAGATTCATGACTTATGTTTAAGAAAATGTTTAGTCATGAACCTTGTAATTTGCTTTGTCTTGTAAATCATTTGAAAAGTGATAAATAAACCAAATGATATATATGTATAAAAGAATAATACATGGTTAAGTAAATAACCAAGTAAAATGAGTTTGTATTAGATAAGTTGTTTGTAAAACAATGTATTGTGAAAAGTATGTTATTTGTATAAAATGTTATATGTCTAAATTGACATGATTCAAATAACGCTACGATATGTAATACCATACAAGCACTTATATATAGGAAGTACCAGCGGCGTATCCACCATGCTTGTATCATATTACACACGCCTCGTTACTTAAATCACTTACTCAAACCAAACCATCAAAGTAGAATGTTTATGTATAATCAAATGTCAAAATGTTTGTGTGAAAACCATGTCTAATGTCTATGTCTAATGTAAATCATGAATTGTGTATATCAATGTCAAAATGTTTATGTCTAATGTAAATCATGAATTGTGTATATCAATGTCAAAATGTTTATGTATGGTAAGTGAAATATATCAACTAAACCATATGTAAAATGCACAAAAACAAGGTATTGAAGTAAAATATGGTTTAAATCAACGTTATGTTTTGTGTAATAAATGCATGCTATACTGATATAAACATCTATGCGGTATTGTGAAAATGCATACATCCAAGCCTTGTGACTGTGGCGATAAACCCCTAAACGAATTTAAAGATCTATCTTGTTGTTATGTTTATCGAATTCGGTCATTCCTTCCACCCAAACAAACCTAGGGTTCAGGAACGGGAGTTGTCAATTCCTATGGTACCATTACCTACTAACGAGCGGCGTAGCTAATGTTAATGAATGTACATTGTCTTATTTGAACAAACCAAATGTCATACCAAAATGTAAGCATGTGATGAATAACAAATGTACTAAGTACGCACACAATGGGCATACATAGCATAAAATGTAATGTAATGTAAAACAATGTACTAAGTACGCACACAATGGGCATACATAGCATAAAATGTAATGTATAACAATGTACTAAGTATGCACACAATGGACATACGTAGCATAAAATGTAATGTAAAACAATGTACTAAGTATGCACACAATGGACATACATAGCATAAAATGTAATGTAAAACAATGTACTAAGTATGCACACAATGGGCATACATAGCATAACATGTAATGTAAAACGATGTACTAAATATGCACACAATGGGCATACATAGCATAAACACAATGAAATCATGTACTACAAGTGTACTATTGAACATAACAAGCATATGATATGAAAACATGGAAAAGCATGAAAGTAACAAGTAGGCACATGTGTTTCACCCCAAAATGTTTGGAAAACAGTAAAAGAGGGGTCTATGTACTCACTTGAGATTGCTTAGTAGTCCTTGAGTAACAACTAAATAATGCTAGAGATCACGGATATCAAACGGCACCTAATATAGGTAACTATGTTAAATAACCGGACCTATATCGGAGGATCGGATAGAGTGAGGGCTCGTAAACAAAATGAGTATGGGAACTCATGTAGTATGGTTTAACAAAGCCTACATACTAAATGAAACCTAACCTAAGTGCTTACGACCCATTACGACCCGTTTAGGTAGCCTATGCTACTTAAACGCGTCGTTCGCGTAAAACGCGTTCGGACTGCCTAACTAGTCCTATGACAAGTAAAATATGCCTTAACATGTCTAATATTGTTTCCAAATCAGTTTAGATGTCAAAAGTTATGTTACATATGCTTAAAATGAATTTTGGCGTAAAAAGGGCATTTTGGTAATTTACCTAAGGCATATAAACTACCTATCGTACAACTAACCAAACGCCGTGACCATAAGGTATAACCTCGGAAGGTTATTCCCTATATACTATGGTCACCTAATGTGTTTGGTCGGATCCTAATGATCGACCAAACGGGTCGGGTTCGAAAGTATAAGCGATTGTTTAGATCGCTTACCTTACGACCCTATATAAGCACTAAACTAAAAGTGACAAGCTAAGCATGTTAAAACATGCTTAACTAAGTTTAGAAAACATGTTTGGTATCAAAACAAACGATTTTGATACCCAAGAGTAGTTTGGTTACAAAATACGCAGGAATACGCATTTTGGCCGAAACTACGACTCGTCACTGAGCCTAGATAACATGGTAATCAGTAGGTATAGTCACTAGGGACTATAACCATCGTGATCACGCTCACGTTATGAAGTTCAACCGAACTTCGTGTTGACCATAAACTGGTCAATGCAGAAAGTCAAACATAGTTTGACTTTCGGACTAGAAAAGCGATAAAAGAACGAAGGAACACTTACAAAGGGTCCCCGCTAGTAAAACTTGATCGAATAGCTCAGGTATGAAGCAATGACTTCAACTTAGAGCTTTGAGATCAGATTTGTGGGTTTTTGCAAATGAAAGGGTTGGGTATTTATAGGAAATGGACCACCGTTAGGATCGTTCCTCGAATACCGTGCTTTGATCTCACCCGTACACTTGTTGAAACCTTATGGTACACCAAAAATGGCCCCTCATTATCCTGAAGAGGCAAGTGCAAATTGGCCCCTCATTATCCTGAAGAGGCAACAACTGTTTAAACTGATCTGCTGTTCTGGGGACCCCTTACGGACCGTAAGGGTGATGGCTTACGGTCCGTAAGCCATTAACTTTGGCAGAATTACAGTTTCAGTCCCTGCACCTTGTTTCGTTGCGTAACGGCACTTCTAACACCCGTCAATCCCAATTTCAAGCTCCACTATGATGTTAAGACATAGGGAACATGAAATAGGCTTGAAAATATCTCGGATGTCGGTTCGTTTGGCCGTACGGTTGCGATGTTCGCTTAATTACGACGGAATGCGCATAAGCGCGAAAAACGATCCAAATGACGCGACGAATGGATTTTTCTCATGCCAAACACTAAAATAAAATATTTTAGTGCTTACATAAATTTTTGGATGTCCGGAAGTATTCAGAACGTAAGTTATGCGTGAAAGTGCAAACTTGTGCACTTTTTGATGCTTTTAGTCCCTGAATGACCCAAAAGTTTATTTTAGCACACCAAACCCCTTAAAGCCTATTTCTAAGCTATGTAAAGGATATTTATGGTATGTTTAACTTATGGTCATGTTCCGGAATGTCTGTTACAGTTCAAATTGGCATACTTTCACAGTTTGTCAAATTTAGTCCCTGTAGACGAATTAACTTGTTTTTGCCATACCAAAGCCTTCAAAACTTATTTCTAAGTTATGTAAAGGTTATTTAAGGTATGTTAAGTATATGTTGATGTTCCGGAGTATTTTTCTCATTAAACTGATTACGTTTACGCACTCGTTTGCGTATAACTCTCCAGAAAGCGATATAGAGTTTGAAATCGATCAAGAATTGATATGTGCAAATGATATACATATTTGTACAAATATCAAGTATGAAACACAATATTTCATTGGTTTGGTATTTGTTTGATGGTCGCAGTGACCCAGGTGTCACATATGGACCGAGGGACATGAGTGATAGATCTATTTGGGTGTTGCGAGCCCCACCCCTGGGCCGGAAGTGGACGAAGGTGGTGACTATGTTTTACAGCCGGAAGCCCAGTACAAAATCCGCAAGGTTTGAGCCTTCCTACACCATTTCACACATATTAATGTATTAGCTACACATTAATTGATCTGTTCATAGACGCTTTCATACCGGTTTACAAAGGCATACTTACAAATGTTTGCAAGATTATTCGAACTCATACAGAAATACATGAACTCGCTCAACTTTTGTTGATGTTTTCAAAATTACATGTATTTCAGGAAACAAGATAGATCTTGGGCGCCGGTGTTGTTAACAAGACATAAATCTCAAGTTTAGATGTCATCCACTTTTGTTTTGTAACATAACTTGAGGATTTTGGTTGTAACTTAAATGACTTGTGTTTGTAACATTTCAATCTTATGAATGGATGAACATCATGTTTTAATCATATAGTTGTTTATTATAATTGAATGCAATGATATTGAGCAAGTCACACATCATACTTTCCGCAAAAGTCAGGGTGTGACAGTTTGGTATCAGAGCTTCGATTGTAGTGAACTAGGATTCCTTCTCGAGTCTAGACTACGATCACTAGGATTCTCTCATGAAAACATTTTTACAAAAAGGTTTTTCATTGCATTTACAAAAAGCGCCAAGATCCATGAGTCGAACATTTTTCAAAGGAAAGACAAGGCATAGACAAAGCAAAGGCAAAGTAAGGACATTAGTAGGGAAGAGAATACCCTGACTAATGTGCCAATTGAGGTACAGTCAGTCCATGTGGGAGAGACTTGCCAAAGACAAAATGACCCCCCCCCCCCGAAAGAACAAACGAGAGTTATATGTGACATGTTGTATTTATTTACTTGTATATACTAAGTAACATTATTATATATTAATATATGTGCATATATACGTATGGGATTATTAATGACGGGAACGAGATACCTTCGACTTCGGATTCTATTACTGTTCTTGACTCGCACAATGCTACTAACGACCTCGCGTTTAATGTGGAGCTCATGACTGAGGTAATTACTAAACAAGACCCTGAGCTTGATTCCGTAGAAGATGGCGGTTCTTCCCTCTCGAACGCGAAGGTGCCTAACTACGGTAGCGACGTCGAGGTGAAAGAGGCAACCTTGGCCAGCAACCTTATCAGTGGGACGAGGTCCCTGAGGCATTTATGAATCCTGAACGATGACACTCTTTTCCAGATAAAGAGAATGAAGTACTCATCTTAGAGGTGCCCCTTCAGCTACTATTACTAGGAACCCTCCTTATTCCTATTCTGTCTAGGCATTGTGCTATTTTCGCGCGAAACGACAACGGATATTAGCGCATGGACCACCTTAATGGTCCTTTCCATGTTGAAGGTATAAGGACAGTAGTGTCCCCTCTCTGACTGATCGGCTGCTTTGAACGAGATAAAATTAGGGTGACCATGCAAGACAATTTTTTATTACGGGGGCCCACGTAATAACAACTTGTAGTGCATGGAAATCCTGGTGGACTCTGCGGGTCAAGCAAATGATCACTATCTATTTGGAATTCCTATATTGTTCCAAACCCCCACCCAGTAGAACATTAACCGAGATGGTTACTATAACACCCCCACAAGGTAGGAAGCCTGCCTACGCCCGTTTCGTACTTAACACTTCTACCTGTAGTACGAATCGTTTGAGACTCGGTATCTAAGCAAGAGAAGATGGCTAACGCTTAGGAAAGATTTACCTCAACACTGCAGGATTCTTATGTATGAACTTGTACGGTACTTAGAACACCCCCAAACCTGTCCATTGCATATGCTATGATAAGACCCCAACCTTTGACCTTCGATTTACCCCAAGGAGGTAGCATGGTGCGAGCTGTAGTGCAACTTATTTACCGCACTCTATTCAGCATTCAGAAAGACTAGGCCAACCATACTGGGACTCATGGAGCCCAAGCCGAATCAATGTATGCGTCGCACATCCCAGTGTGGCAAAGGGGTCCTCCCTATATTGGACAATCGAGAACCATGAAGTATAGAACACATATTATAAGGGCGGAAGTAACCACTCGATATTCTCAACAGATTGTTGTTCTATTTAGGCACATGGAAGACACATGCAAGAAGATTCTTCTCAATCTACACCTCTATTAGTACCTCCGCACTCTCTACCCCGTAGTGCACTCCATCGTTAGGGTAGTGCATTCACACCCTGGAAACCGCTCTACGTTTGCTGCAAAACACAAATCGGTCACAAGGATGAAGTCACGTACCCTCACAACCTTACCTCTGCATTTCCACTATCCCCTCCTACCCGTGGTAGTAATGCACGACCCCATCCTTTGGGAAGTATGCCCGTTTTTTTTTGTAAAAGTAAAGACTATGGAAGAGCCGGAAACCTGAGGAATAAACAAGGAACAAGGTGAAGGGAAGGCCTCACCGTATTTTGTATAACACTGGATGACTTGCATCAATCGGAGTAAGGTGACTCCGAGGAGGTTTTCTACGGAAGATTAATTGCAACAAGTTGATATGGTGTATGTAAAGGTCGATGTACCTTTAGCAAGATTCTGGTGTGACTCATTACAAGGACGAGATGATTAAGGTGGAAAGATTTGCATAGGCCTCATTAGGAATTACCTTACCCTTATGCTTATAATGCACAACGAATAAGCTTGCTTTCACACATAGACGACAACATTTATTCCAAAATAAATGTTTAATTTCGTCGATGTGTTTTATACATGAGAAGCACATGGAACCACAACGAAGGAAACGCTGGCCGAGTCTAATCAGGACCTTTACCTGCAACAAGAGCTGAGCTTGAAGCTCTGTGGAACCAACAAGTCGCTGAACCAACACCCTAGAAACCGCTTTACGTTTGCTGCAAAACACAAATCGGTCACAAGGATGAAGTCACGTACCCTCACAACCTCACCTCAGCGTTTCCACTATCCCCTCCTACCCGTGGTAGTAATGCACGACTGACGGGTGGTCCGTAGGACAACCCTTTATGATGTTAAAAGACAAGTTTATCCCTCATTTAATTGTGTAATTATCTTGAATTAGATAACTACGACTGCTTATGTTTCAGGTACATTCGGAGCTTAAAAGTGTGGAAATGAAGCTTCGGAATAGGCGCGGTTGGATTAGAGATTGAAAGATGGAGAATACATGAAGAAAATAATTTATTAGAATTGAAGAATTAAGAGGATAGCATGATAGAGGACGAAATTACGAGAACGTAGGCGAAAACGGTGAAGAAAACGGAGTTGAAACGAAAAAGTTATGCTGAAAACAAGTTTTCAACATTGCCAGCCGTAAGACAGGAGCTCCTGGCCGTAAGACTCACTGCTTGCCGTAAGCTACGGCTGGGAGGCGTAGCTTACGGCTCCGACTGATCCAAAAAGTGTAACTCCTCATTTAATGGCCAATTTGTGGGAATTTATGGGGACTTATCATTGCCAATCGGTTATGCTTCACTTGTGAACGAGTTTGGGGAGTTCTTTGGGACTTTTTGGTGTGAAGAACACATGGGAATCAGAAGTTAATTGTCTTTGATCTTGATGAACAATATTACTTTTGTTATGATGTTGCTTCAAGCCATGTGTGGCTAAACACTTTAAGATCATCCTAGATTGAAGGTTTGCTTGAGACACTTTGTATTTGATTTCCTAATTTCTAGAATAGCAATCCTTATCTTTATGGTTGGTTTGTTATGGTGTGTGATTGTTTGTTAGTAGCTTGTTAATTCTTATGTTAATCTAGTTTGAAACCATACGTTCTTGGTGCCGTTGGCAATCGAGATATCATGGGTATAATTAGGATTGGGTAAGGGTTGATTGATCATCGGGTAACAACCTCACGTTCTAGGAATCTGAGTACTTAGTTCCCTTTCATCACTGCAAGTAATCACACATGAGCTATGTCTATGTAGTTCTTTCTAGTGGAATGATAATATGAATGTCGAAACAAACCGGAAATCTAGGACGGTCTTTTGTCTCTAATTTGCTTACAACCAAACTTTTCTCTTGCAATTTAATTAGTTAAATTTAGTTTTAAAATCACACAATCCAACTCTTGATTTTACTTTTCTTGCAATTAGTTTAATTTTAGGTAACTTAGATAAATCTTCAAATAACACACATTCCACAAACTCCCTGTGTTCGATACCCACTTACCGCTATCTATTTAGTAGTAATTGGATTAAATTTGATTGTGACCGCGACATCACGTCAAATTTTGGCGCCGTTGCCGGGGAGTAGTGCGCAATGTGTGTTATCTTGTGTATTAGTTAAAAAAAAAAAAAAACCAAAAAGATTTCTTTTATGTTCATGATTTACACTTGGTAGTTGAGTTGTGTTGTGCAGGATGACAGGGCATTACACAAATTTCAGCTTATTTACGTGTAGATTGTGCGGGGGTCCACGACATCCATGTATTGGTTGCCACGAGGCTCACTACAGGAGGGCACATGGAAAACCGGTGTCTTATGTTTCACAGCTTCCACCTCCATCATACGTTGACGATTATGAATCAGAAATGGAGGATGACTATTATTCATATGGATACGATCGGGACGAGGAAGTTTATTATGAGGCAAGGATGGATGGTCTATGTTTTTGTTGCGGTCGCGATCACACTTATGATTATGATGTGTGCCCGGTGTATTCGGAAAACCCGAAGTATTGGAATAAAAAGATGATGGAAGCACGCATCTATAGACCGTATCAGGGATATCGACAATATCATCCCGAAGAATATTCTGAGCCCGATGGTGTTTATGTTTATGAGACCGAGGAGGAGAAAGAGCTTGCTGTATTGGAAGTAACTTTGTCCAAACTCGAGCAATATTTAGCAACATCCAACCTGTCCGATGAAGACCGAATCAGCTGCTTAGTTTCTAAGTGTCATACTTTAAAATTGAAGATAGAGATAGAAGAAAGCCTCTCACCATTACCTGACGATATTAGAGATTGTTCTCACATGAAGGAGGAGGTTGTGGAGGATAATACCACACCAATGAGTCCTTTATCTGATGAAGAGTCACTTGTAGATCAGATGATGTGTGCAGATTATGAGGTAGAGCAGGCTGATGGGATGGATATGTGTACCGAACCTCTTCCCATATCAATGATTCAAATTAACAAGTGTGGGGAAGAGGGTTCAAGGAACAAGATGAGAAGGGTGAAACTACCAGACATTAAGGTATATGTCATGAAGTGGACTAGCAAAGCCCGCAGGAGCAGCTTTAACATGCCAAATATACTGACAAATCTATGGAGATGGCATGTAAATTTCCGGGCATTTGTTGGAAATGCTGCAGGTAAGTGTGCATTAAGACCACCATAACGCATATCAGGTATGGTCTGGCTGAAGACCTTTAAACTTAGCGCTCTCGGGAGGCAGCCCGAGGATGTAGAGTATTGTATTTGTGTTTTGTTTTGTTTTGCTTTGTTTGGTTTTGTTTTGGTGTTGTGTTTGTGTTTTTGCAGGTTACTATGTTTCAATCCTCGCGGATGCAATGATTCAAGTGTGGGGGTGTTTGGCAACATCCCCGTTGAGATATCGGCGAATCCAAGAGATGTTTATGAACCGGTCCGATTACCGCATCTGCATCACTACCAACACTGCTGATTTACTAATCAGGTTGTGCCTTGTTCTCATTTTGTGCACCTTTGTATATATTCATGTTTAAGTTTACGGTTAGGCGGTCGGGTGGTGTTTTGATGTGTTTAGTTTATGGGTTGTGAAGAATTGGTGGTGTTTCTAATAATTAGAATAAAAAAAAGAAATAAAAAAAAAAGAAATTTGGGATTTGAGAGTATTAGCGAAAGCTAATGTTTTTGGTTAGAAGCGATCTTTCCCTCAAAACCATACATTGGGACAATGTATCTCAAGTGTGGGGATGGGGGGAATTTTTGAGGAATTTTAAAAAGCCAAGCGAAAATTGTCAACATTTGAAAACTTGATATTATTCCACTTGACACACCGATACCCATTCCTAGTCATTTCTTGGTGAGTGTTTGAGCCACATATGATTATTATAGATATTTCTTTGTTTTGAGTGGCGGTGTGTGTATTGTGTTAATAGAACTTGTGTAGGAATTCTTGTTAAATCCTAGAGTTAGCATGCTTTTGAAAATGATAGGGGACTTTTAGGTAGCCTCGTCTAGATGTGTGAGAATGCGGGATTGGTGGGTTGGACCTCATACTTTACATATATGAGCTTGGTATTGTGAGGGGTGGGGGTTTGGTCTTTAGAAAGCCATATTTGAGCCTTAAACCATTCGGTTGCGACCCAAACCTACTTCCTCCAAAAATTTTACCTTTTGAGATGACCCGGTTTAGGAAATTTAGCATGTGGTGTTGATGTTCTTGTATATATTGTTGAAGTTCGAAATGAGACAAAAAGAAAAAGAAAAAGAGAAAAAAAGAAAAAAAAAAGAAAAAGAAAAAAAAAATATGAGAAAGATATGAGAAAAATATAAAAAGAAGTGATTGGTTGCAATAGTAGTTGAGAATGTTGAAGAAGTTGTGTATATATTTGATGGTTGCTTTGTTTAGTGGTAGAAATAAAAACCGGGTCAAATCAATTAGCTCTTTCATATGTATTCCACCATTTTCCTACCTTGACACCTAGCCCCGTTACAACCTGCAAGTCCCTTTGATTCTAAAGCATGTTAGATATTTGTTAGGAGGAAACTTGATTTGTATACAAGCTTATTGTCGCACACACACACACGCATTGAGTGGTTTAGCATTATGCTAATAATTCTTGTAACCGAGAGACTTTTTTTTGTGAGGGATGTGTCTTGTGGTATGATTGAAAGTTAGTAAAAGGACGGCACATTTAGCTTGGTTTACATTGATCGCTTGTTTTGAAATTGATTTAATGAGTTGCTTGGGACAAGCAACGGTTAAGTGTGGGGATGTGACGGGTGGTCCGTAGGACAACCCTTTATGATGTTAAAAGACAAGTTTATCCCTCATTTAATTGTGTAATTATCTTGAATTAGATAACTACGACTGCTTATGTTTCAGGTACATTCGGAGCTTAAAAGTGTGGAAATGAAGCTTCGGAATAGGCGCGGTTGGATTAGAGATTGAAAGATGGAGAATACATGAAGAAAATAATTTATTAGAATTGAAGAATTAAGAGGATAGCATGATAGAGGACGAAATTACGAGAACGTAGGCGAAAACGGTGAAGAAAACGGAGTTGAAACGAAAAAGTTATGCTGAAAACAAGTTTTCAACATTGCCAGCCGTAAGACAGGAGCTCCTGGCCGTAAGACTCACTGCTTGCCGTAAGCTACGGCTGGGAGGCGTAGCTTACGGCTCCGACTGATCCAAAAAGTGTAACTCCTCATTTAATGGCCAATTTGTGGGAATTTATGGGGACTTATCATTGCCAATCGGTTATGCTTCACTTGTGAACGAGTTTGGGGAGTTCTTTGGGACTTTTTGGTGTGAAGAACACATGGGAATCAGAAGTTAATTGTCTTTGATCTTGATGAACAATATTACTTTTGTTATGATGTTGCTTCAAGCCATGTGTGGCTAAACACTTTAAGATCATCCTAGATTGAAGGTTTGCTTGAGACACTTTGTATTTGATTTCCTAATTTCTAGAATAGCAATCCTTATCTTTATGGTTGGTTTGTTATGGTGTGTGATTGTTTGTTAGTAGCTTGTTAATTCTTATGTTAATCTAGTTTGAAACCATACGTTCTTGGTGCCGTTGGCAATCGAGATATCATGGGTATAATTAGGATTGGGTAAGGGTTGATTGATCATCGGGTAACAACCTCACGTTCTAGGAATCTGAGTACTTAGTTCCCTTTCATCACTGCAAGTAATCACACATGAGCTATGTCTATGTAGTTCTTTCTAGTGGAATGATAATATGAATGTCGAAACAAACCGGAAATCTAGGACGGTCTTTTGTCTCTAATTTGCTTACAACCAAACTTTTCTCTTGCAATTTAATTAGTTAAATTTAGTTTTAAAATCACACAATCCAACTCTTGATTTTACTTTTCTTGCAATTAGTTTAATTTTAGGTAACTTAGATAAATCTTCAAATAACACACATTCCACAAACTCCCTGTGTTCGATACCCACTTACCGCTATCTATTTAGTAGTAATTGGATTAAATTTGATTGTGACCGCGACATCACGTCAACGACCCCATCCTTTGGGAAGTATTCCAGTTTTTTTTTTTTTTGTAAAAGTAAAGTATGGAAGAGTCGGAAACCTGAGGAATAAACAAGGAACAAGGTGAAGGGAAGGCCTCACCGTATTTTGTATAACACTGGATGACTTGCATCAATCGGAGTAAGGTGACTCTGAGGAGGTTTTCTACGCAAGATTAATTGCAACAAGTTGATATGGTGTATGTAAAGGTCGATGTACCTTTAGCAAGATTCTGGTGTGACTCATTACAAGGACGAGATGATTATGGTGGAAAGATTTGCATAAGCCTCATTAGGAATTACCTTACCCTTATGCTTATAATGCACAACGAATAAGCTTGCTTTCACACATAGACGACAACATTTATTCCAAAATAAATGTTTAATTTCGTCGATGTGTTTTATACATGAGAAGCACATGGAACCACAGCGAAGGAAACGCTGGCCGAGTCTAATCAGGACCTTTACCTGCAACAAGAGCTGAGCTTGAAGCTCTGTGGAACCAACAAGTCGCTGAACCAACACCCTAGAAACCGCTTTACGTTTGCTGCAAAACACAAATCGGTCACAAGGATGAAGTCACGTACCCTCACAACCTCACCTCAGCGTTTCCACTATCCCCTCCTACCCGTGGTAGTAATGCACGACCCCATCCTTTGGGAAGTATTCCAGTTTTTTTTTTGTAAAAGTAAAGTATGGAAGAGTCGGAAACCTGAGGAATAAACAAGGAACAAGGTGAAGGGAAGGCCTCACCGTATTTTGTATAACACTGGATGACTTGCATCAATCGGAGTAAGGTGACTCTGAGGAGGTTTTCTACGCAAGATTAATTGCAACAAGTTGATATGGTGTATGTAAAGGTCGATGTACCTTTAGCAAGATTCTGGTGTGACTCATTACAAGGACGAGATGATTATGGTGGAAAGATTTGCATAAGCCTCATTAGGAATTACCTTACCCTTATGCTTATAATGCACAACGAATAAGCTTGCTTTCACACATAGACGACAACATTTATTCCAAAATAAATGTTTAATTTCGTCGATGTGTTTTATACATGAGAAGCACATGGAACCACAGCGAAGGAAACGCTGGCCGAGTCTAATCAGGACCTTTACCTGCAACAAGAGCTGAGCTTGAAGCTCTGTGGAACCAACAAGTCGCTGAACCAACACCCTAGAAACCGCTTTACGTTTGCTGCAAAACACAAATCGGTCACAAGGATGAAGTCACGTACCCTCACAACCTCACCTCAGCGTTTCCACTATCCCCTCCTACCCGTGGTAGTAATGCACGACCCCATCCTTTGGGAAGTATTCCAGTTTTTTTTTTTTGTAAAAGTAAAGTATGGAAGAGTCGGAAACCTGAGGAATAAACAAGGAACAAGGTGAAGGGAAGGCCTCACCGTATTTTGTATAACACTGGATGACTTGCATCAATCGGAGTAAGGTGACTCTGAGGAGGTTTTCTACGCAAGATTAATTGCAACAAGTTGATATGGTGTATGTAAAGGTCGATGTACCTTTAGCAAGATTCTGGTGTGACTCATTACAAGGACGAGATGATTATGGTGGAAAGATTTGCATAAGCCTCATTAGGAATTACCTTACCCTTATGCTTATAATGCACAACGAATAAGCTTGCTTTCACACATAGACGACAACATTTATTCCAAAATAAATGTTTAATTTCGTCGATGTGTTTTATACATGAGAAGCACATGGAACCACAGTGAAGGAAACGCTGGCCGAGTCTAATCAGGACCTTTACCTGCAACAAGAGCTGAGCTTGAAGCTCTGTGGAACCAACAAGTCGCTGAAGCAATCGTCCAATACGAAGCAAGCAACACTGCAAACAACGGCGGAATAAGGGGAATCATATTGGGAATCGCCCAGGCGATAACTCATGCCCTAGGTTCTGCCAAGAACAGAATAATGATAGGGAATTCGAATAAACGTCCAGTAAAAAAGAAGACACATGTGGAGTCATATTTGGATAGGAATAAGAGGAAGTATACGCATTACAAGCAAGACTTTAAGCCAAGTAACAAACATGAGGAAAACGCTGCGACTAGAACAGTCAAGGCAATCCGTGACCACAACTAAGGTGTAAGGACCTTCAAAAATGTCCCAAAACGACCCGTAAGTAAAAACCCGGACCCCTGAAACCATATTGTGCATGAAAAACCAAGAAAAACAGGTTTTTGGCTTTCACGCGGGCCGCGTAAGAGTAAGCCTAGGCTTACGCGGGCCGCGACAGTTCACTAAATCAGCGGAGCAGCAAACAGGCCACGTGGCAGGCCTACCGGTGACACGCTAGCCCTAGTCTACGACTAGGATGCCCTCGCGGGCCGCGTAAGATCAAGAGGGGGCTTACGCAGGCCGCGTAAACCCAAAAAATCAGCTATAAATAGGTTAGGCTACGAGCAGTTCACTGGTGTCGAAAATCTTAATCAAAAACGAAGTTATACTGATCGAATTTCACTTTCAATATAGCGAGACGCTGCTACGATACAGGGTATTAACTCGATCGCTATTACGATTCAATGTCCGATCGATTGAAACTATCCGATGGATGTTTAAGTGCTGCCCACATTAGGGCTATACTTTGTCATTCGTCGTGAATTCGATGGATGTTTAAGTATGGCACTTTATCATTCGTTGTGAGGGTATTAATCTCGTGAGTTATCGTAAATGCTGTATTAGTTACTGACCTAGTTCGTGTGCATTGTTGTTTAAATTAGGTTACAAGGCTAATCAGTAGGCTAAACTCTGCCCGTTTAAATCTGCAATGTGAGTCATTCTCTTTTTACCAAATTGCTTTCAAAATCATGTTTGTTTTCAAAAGTTATAATTACAGGGATTAAGTCTTTGTAGTCTTCAATTACAGCCGGTATATGGGGTTTTGTATACAATACTTGATAACCGTCACCGTTGGACAACGAGTTAGCCAATGGGTGATATGACCATAGTCACAGAAACGAGTCGAGTGACAAATACCGTTGGGTAGTTGGTGGATATATAAACAATGTAATCGCCCTTAATACTGTATATTATAACAATGTGTCGTTTTGTGAAAAATGAATGATTCACCAGTATTTCCCCGCTGACAAAATATTTTAAAACATGTTTCAGGTGACCTGCTGTGATACAGGAAAAAGTGCCGTGTAGCACTATATGCTTGAAGAAGTGGCTCGATTAAATAAAGAAACATGTTTTTTGAAAAATAGGGGTTTCCTAGTGAAATCGCCTTTATTGTAAATTACGGGGTTATCCCGATGAATTATGAAATAAGATAATCGAGTATTTTCAAGTTTTAAACGATCCTGTTAATTATTCCGCTGCCAACTTAAATAAATACCACGGGGTTTCTGTCCCGCGGCTCCTGGACCGGGTCAAACCGGGCCGGGGGCCGTGACAGAAAAAGATGGTATCAGAGCCACTGATTTAAGCCAATTAAGTATTTAGAAATACTTATTTTTTTTCTTCTCAATTGCTATTCTGTGATTATGTGTTTTTGTGTTAATTGACTAATTGTTAATTTACAGTATGGGTAAGCAAAGAATTTCGGACATATATAGTCAATTAGATAGTTCACCAAAAGATAAGGGAACCTCATTTCAATCAAATTCCTCAAGATACTCAGCAGATACTGAGGAAGGAATATTTGTTCGTAAGGCACATTTTGAGAAACCACTTACCACTAAGAAAAGAGGTTGGATTATTAGAAAAAGTCAAGAGAAAATAAAGAAGTCACAACCAAAAGGAATAATGATTAATAAGGAAACCCAGAAAGTAGGCAATAACCCACCATGGGAAGATGAATTAGATGAACAATGGGCAAATCTCTACATGTTAGCCACTACAGCAGTAAATGTTAACTTATAATTGAATCGCCAAACTAGTACCTGCACCTATGTCATCTACAAGCCAGAAATTTTAAAACCACCTAGTAGAAGAAAGAGGATAAACTTTACATAAATGCATGTTGAGCATAATACTCCTATATCCTAGCTAGACTAAAATAATTTACGGATGCATAACCACTAGTATATTCCAATTTTCAGTTGTAATTTGTAATAAAGATATATAAAAATCGTGATATTTCATTTTAATCAACTCGTTTGTATAATTAGATATTAGTAATTAAATTTTTCTGATTGCCATTTTGTGATTCTGTGAAAAGTTTCATTTACCAAAATTTTAACTTAGAATTTTGTGTGCATTTATGCTTATATGCTAAACAGCATGAATGAGTTGTCTGACACTCTTCAGAATCTCAATCTCTATTATGTTAAAGTGGAAGTTTCCAAAGACTTTACCGGTTATTGTGCCGACATGGATGAACCTATGGAATTCCAAGCTCAACCTCCGGAGAAACCAAAGCCAAAGAAGAAAAGAAGATTTGTGGGCTGGAGGCGTGTACGCAGGAAGAAATCAGCAACTAAGAAAGTTGCCAAGACGGAGAATCCCATGGATAAAGGAAAAGGGATTGAAGTCGGGGAAAGCTCCAAGCGAGCTGAGGAAATGCCAATGTGGGAAGAGTTGGATCGCATGCTGGCAGACTGTGATATCCTTAAGCCTGTCAATGAAAACCTCTTTACTTATCCTGCTGAAACCCAACTCCTAGTGAATTTGGAACCGGCCATCCCAGATCCCCTTGTCAATACCCGACCTTTAGGAGAAATGGAAGAATGGTGGACCAACGATTGGCAGTTCCAGAATCTTTTAAATAACCCTTATACCTTTCTCCCTCAGTTTGACCCAGAGCCTGCACCAAACCCACCGATGAGTAATGAGAACTTGGCTGAACTCCGCCATTTTGGCGAGGAGCTGGTGGACGCAGGGAATCGAATCCGGGAGGTGGGAGAACGGATCTCCTGGAAGTACGACGAGAGGGAACGTCGCTTCTGAGATGCCAGCGGATAGTGATGGTGTGGTTGTGGTTGTATAATAATAATAGTAGTAAAAGTATAATCCTGTAAAATAACTTAAAAATAAAAAAAATTAAAAAAAATAAAACTTTTGTAAGATAACAGGTGTGTACGGAAGCATATTATAATATATAAAAATGGAAGTCGAGAAATCGACAATTTTGGCTATACGTGTTGGTGTGTTTATGTGCGATTGTTTTGTTATGTTTGATTATTAATTATTTTGTGCTAATCACTTATATAAATTAATTACCAGATGGAACACGCTGGTAATGAACCCGTTAACGAAGTTAACCAATCTGAACAAAATCATGAAGATCAATTTCTGAATAGGCAAGATATCGAGAATATCGTTGCTCAGGGAATAGCCAATGTTATTCCAGCAATCCTTGCTGCTGCTCGAAATCCAGTTGAACCTCAACAAAGTATTCCTAGTAAACGTACTCATGAAGACAACTTCAGTAATAGCATAAACGGAGGCGGTAACATTAATAATAATGATAATGATGCACTGCAAGCCCCAATTTTCAAAAGGATGAAAGCTGCAACGCCTGGTTGCACTTACAAGGAATTCCTTGCCTGTAAACCTGTCGAGTTCGCAGGCAGTGAAGGGGCGACTGTAGCACTGCGTTGGTTGGAGAAAACCGAGGCAGTAATCAAAATAAGTAAATGTGTCGAGGAGGATAAAGTCATGTATGCTTCTCACCTTTTTAAGGAAGAAGCATTAGAATGGTGGAATACGGTGTTACAAGCTAAGGGAAGTGACATGGCCGATGCCATGAGTTGGGAGGAGTTTAAGCGTCTGGTGGAAAGAAAATTCTACCCAGAATACGAAAAAGAGCAGATGGCCAACAAATTCCTGAGTCACCGAATGGTGAATGTTGATTGCCGAGGGTATACTTCGAAGTTTTTCGAATATGCCAGAATTGTGCCTACCCTGGCTTCTCCAGAACCAGTACTTATCTCTTGCTACATCTGGGGTTTAATTAGCGAGATCCGTGACATTGTCAAAGCTGCGAGACCCCGCACGATCGATGATGCGGTGGAACTAGCCAACACTTTGACAGACGGACTGGTGCGTACACGAGAAGAAAACAAGAAGAAGGAATTGGCTCAGAAAATTTCCCAAGGATTTCGTGTAGGTAATAATAACAATTTCAAGAAAAGAGGAACAGGGCAATCTTCCACTCCGCCGTTCTGCAGGAACTGCAGAAGGAAACATTTCGGAAAATGTAATGAAACCTGCAACTTCTGCAAAGTTGTAGGACATCGTGAAGAAGATTGCAGAAAGAAAACAAGGGTCTACTATAACTGTGGAAAAGTTGGGCATTTCAAACCAGAATGCCCTAAATTGGTCAAACCAGCTGATAACAAAGCCAAACCTGCCGAAGGAACTACCAAGAAAAACGTAAGAGCCTTCCAGTTGACTACTCAGGAAGCAGAACTAATCCCTGACGTGATAGCTGGTACGTTCCTAGTTCACAACGTCTATGCGAAAGTATTATTTGACTCTGGTGCAAACCAAAGTTTTATAAATACTTCATTCTGCCAAGCCCTTTAGCTACCATTAACGAAACTTAGGCAAGTTTTTACGGTAGAAACGACAGATGGAAATTCTGTCAACATAGATACGATTTTGCAAAAAGAAATTATAGAACTATCAGGGCATAAATTTTCTGCAAACTTGTTACCTATGAATTTAGCTGAATTCGATGTGGTATTAGGAATGGATTGGTTAGTAGCCAACCATGCTCGAATCCTATGTGATAAGAATTCCATAGAAATTCATACACCCACAGGAGATTTAGTGGTGATTACAGGAGATAAGCCACGAAAGCCACTGAAATTCATTTCAGTTATGAAGTTGGCCAGTTATTCAAGAAAACAAGAAATAGTGTATATGATCTCAGCTATCATTAACACTAAAGATAAGAAACTTACGGAAATTCCGGTAGTATCAGATTATCCGGATGTATTCCCAGAAGAACTACCTGGATTACCACCAAATAGGGAAGTAGAATTTAGGATTCATCTAATTCCTGGAACTACACCGATAGCCAAGGCACCTTATCGGTTAGCACCCACCGAAATGCTAGAATTGAAAAGGCAATTAGATGAATTGCTAAGTAAAGGATTCATACAACCTAGTTCATCCCCTTGGGGAGCACCAGTGTTGTTCGTAAAGAAAAAGTATGGTTCGATGCGAATGTGTATCGATTATAGGGAATTGAATAAGGTTACAATTAAGAATCGATACCCATTACCTAGGATCGATGATCTTTTCGATCAACTTCAAGGAGCTAGATATTTTTCTAAGATAGATTTACGCTCCGGATACCATCAATTGAAGGTACAAGAAGAAGACATACCTAAAACTGCTTTTAGAACTAGGTATGGTCATTACGAGTTTACTGTCATGCCCTTTGGATTAAGAAATGCTCCGGCAGCATTTATGGACATGATGAATAGGATCTGTAAACTGTACTTGGATAAATTTGTAATTGTCTTCATCGACGATATACTTATTTATTCCAAAAGCCAAGACGAACACTGTCAGCACCTGCATGCACTCTTAACTCTGTTAAGAAAAGAAAAGCTTTACGCCAAATTCTCGAAGTGTGAATTTTGGCTACAGGAGGTGCAATTTTTAGGACACATAGTGAATCACTAAGGTATTCACGTAGATCCTGCTAAAATAGAAGCGATCACCAAATGGAAAGTCCCACAAACAGCTATGGAAATTAGAAGTTTCCTAGGGTTAGCTGGTTACTATAGACGATTCATTAAGGATTTTTCCAAAATAGTTGTGCCATTAACTAAGCTAACCTGTAAAGCAGTTAAGTTTGAATGGGGGCCTAGGCAAGAAGAGGCTTTTAAGATTTTAAAGTAAAGATTAACAAACGCCCCAATTCTAGGTTTGCCAGAAGGAACAGAAGATTTTGAAGTTTACTGTGATGCTTCTAAGCTAGGATTAGGATGTGTGCTAATGCAACGCAAAAAGGTAATTGCGTATGCCTCAAGGCAATTGAAAAAGCACGAAGAAAACTATACGACTCATGACTTAGAGTTAGGAGCCATAATTTTTGCCCTTAAGATTTGGAGACACTATCTGTATGGAAGTAAGTTTACGGTCTATACAGATCATAAGAGCTTAAGATACATATTTGGGCAAAAAGAATTAAATATGAGGCAAAGAAGGTGGATGGAAATCTTAAGTGACTATGTGACAACCCGCACACAAAACCAGGTATCCGTACAACTTAATTAATGATTAATTATTACTCGATTACTGTGCTTGATTGAAACTAGCTGATAAACTGCTACCTGCATACTGATACATGCACTTACTTGCATCATACTTTAATTGCTGTCACTACATTATTTACGTGCTGAACCCTAGTGACAAACATGATGCACAAAAAGCACAGTAGCACCAAACGGATACACAGTGAACATGCTGATATAACCAGCATCAGGCAAATACTGCCTCAAGGCCTGTTAAGAGCCTCATATATTTTGACTACACTGGTAGTGAGTGTAGGATATAAGGGTTGTGTTACCGCGTCTCTAGGGGATAAGATACACTGATTCGGATGTGCCAGAACGTACTTTAAGTACCAAACACAGCACTTTAATAATTTAACCAGCTTCTAGCTGACTAGTAAAGTGCCAAAAATGAGAAAATATTACTAGACACTTTCTAAAGTGTCGGGAAAACAAACTGTGTCACTAAAAACGTAATAACGACACTTTAAAGCCTTTTGTAACACTTTAACGGATTTCTATCCAACCAAACAACCGGACTATACCCGGAACATGAAAATATTATTATTTTCACTATTTTTATTTTTCTGAGCCAGTTAGGGTCCCTGATTACCCTAACACCCGTCATAACGTGCAACATATAACTAACGAGGTTAGATACTTAACCTAACCTATTTAACCTAAACTAACCCCTAACTAAACAAGTTACAATCAAACCAATCCCCACCCCACCATAACCGTCCCCTAACTAAGGGGGGACACACTAGTACATTAGGGATTTTCATAATCTTGCATTGTAGAATATCTTGGAGACACCATATCCATTGGATAATACACTTGGAGTTGTCTATAAATAACACACTTAATCACCATTACTTAACACCACAAAATCACTCTCTCTTCTCTTCTTGGTGGCTCACGGCCGAACACCACACACACACTCATCACATTTTCGGTTCTTGCACACTCCATTCCAAGATCATTCAAGCTTCAAGGTTCGCGTATAAGGAGCTTTGGTGCAAACGGAACACGAAGGACCTCTCTCGTTATCTTTTATCCACGCGTTTTTCGTCACAACTCTTCCCTAGCCTTGAGCTAGAGGTATAACCTTTAAAACTCGTTTTTACACACATCTAAAGTGGTTAAAAGGATATTTGTCGGTTGAATCTCGTTATATTGAAAGATGGAACTTTAAAGTCTAGTAAAATCATAAAAATGGTGGTTAATAGCGTATAACTTGTGTAAAAGTCGTAGGACTTGAAATTTGTGCTTATTGTGACCCGATCTATAATGTGGTAGCCCAAATCTTCGTTTAACCCGACTTTGTAAAATCATGTATCTTCACATAAGCTTGTTTTTGAAAGATACAAGGGTTAAAGGTGAACACTACCACATTTTAGAGACATGAACTTGTAAAGAATTATTTTACTTGTGTAAAAGTATTTTAACCGGTAAAATGGTGTTTAAAACTAGCGGATCTACGTATCCGCAAGTGGTATTTTTGAAAGACCACACTCTAAAGAAATCATGTTTTTCTAAAGATGAATCTTGCACTAATAAATATGATTTTATAAACCACAAGTGTATAGACACTTGTAAAATAAAGAGATCCGACAAAGAAGTGTATTTGTCACTTATTACTAGAAGTTGTAAAGACGGTTTTCTTTAAACACGAGGTTTTTACAAGATTAAAGTTACTTTATATAGAAATCTACATGTATAAGGATGATTTACATTATTAATGCGGAAAAACTGCAAGTTCATGCGATTATGCAACTTTACATATTTATTGACTAGTTTGATGTGTCGGAAATTGTTTGATTGGAATAAAGAAGTTGATTGAGTTGATTTGTTAAAAGAAAATGATACGCTTGAAAGCGTGGCCACCTCCAGTTACAGAGGAAACTCTGGCGAAATTTTCTAAAAACCTAACACTTAGACTTTTTACACAACAAGTGTTAGAACTATTTTTGGACATACTTTTGAAACATAAATTTCGCCAGTACTATATTTTACTAAACATTCGGAGGTGGGATTTTCACAAAGATTAACGTGATAAATATATTAGTCACAACACTGTTTATGATTATTTTGTAAAATACATAAATATTATTTTAGAGTGAAAATAATATTTACAAGCGTTAATGATTCCAAAACTTTGCAAACGCTTACACAAACATATAAGTTACACCGGTAATTACATTACCACAAGATTGATAAAACGTAACTTACGCACATGTATTGTATCCCCCATCCTTGGGAAGGAGAAATAACTATCAAGCATATACAAAATGTAACACGAAATAGTTGTCTAACTATTTCCCGCAAACATAAACTGTAAAGCTAAAGCACGGCCGTCCGTCTGATAGAATTAGCACTTGTAGGTCGTTGCACAGATTACAGTACCAGGAGACGCTTGATAGAGTTACGCATCCACTGTGAGTTCATGTCCCCCTTTTCTCTAACTGTTTTCAGTTTTCTTAACTGCGGGGGTGAAATACATGTTACTTTGTTTACAAGTACTTTATACACGGTATAACGTAAGGAGGTTTAGATCATGTGAATGGGTAGTTAGAACCCCGAGGGACTCGAGCGGTAGATCTATTTGGGTGTAGCGAGCCCAGCTCCCGGTCCAACAGAACAGGCCTCTCGAAGGACTAACAGAACGGATCCGGAGTGACTTGGTACCCAACGCAAAATATGCTAGGGTTGTATCTTACTTACTTGCATTTCACGACATGCTAATGGCTTTGCAAACCATTGGTGATCACAAGTCCTCTTACACTGTTACATACCAGGAAACTTTTATACTTACAAGTGTTTTACTTACTCACTTGCACATGAACTCGCTCAACATTATTGTTGATTTTTCAACTCACATGTATTTCAGGAAATTAACGGATTCTGGCACGGTATGAACGTTTTCCGCTGCAACCTTTCATGAAGTCATCTGGGTTTAGGGTTGTGCCTCTTTCCTGGACAAGGCATAATCCCTAAATCACGTTTATGTTTTATTTTAAGTTGTAATGTATTGAACAAGGTTATGGATACTAGAGTATGTCCGCGTTAAACAATGGTAATGTATGTTGATTTCTAAACTTAATGATGACTTGCATGGTTTTTAAATTCATATAGCTTTGTTATGATTAAGCTATGGTATTAAGAAGTCACACCAAAATTAACCACGCTTCCGCAAAGCCAGGGTGTGACAGCTTGGTATCAGAGCTCTGATCATAGCGAACTAGGATTCTGTCTCGAGTCTAGACTATGATCACTAGGGCTCTCACGAAAACATTTTTCTGCATACCACTTAAGTCCAGGTCCACACTTTTTACAAACAAATGTTGAGCACATTTTATTAATTATAAGTTCAGCTTGGAGGGCTGAGGATCGATCTGGAGGATCGAGATGGTCAAGGTATTTGAGCACGTTGGTTTGTTATAGGATCGATCTGGAGGATCGAGATGGTCAAGGTAGTTGAGCACGTTGGTTGTTATAGAATCGATCTGGAGGATCGAGGTTTGGTTTAAGTGAAGGATAGAGCAGTCATGTAGACTGAATAAAATTGACTAAGTAAGACTAGGAGAAGTATGTGATACCCTACTTGGTGACTTATGTGATTAACTGATTATATGATTGATTATTATACGTATATATGTTTGTGTTACAAACGTTATGCTTTCATCAAGTACTAGAAAGATGGGCACTACGAACCCCATGACCATAGTATCAGACGACATAGTTCAACGAAGCACGAGGTGTGCATTTCTGATACTACCGGCACAGACAATGACGACTTTCAGCCCTTTGTGCACTGCCTGAAGTCGTAGCAGAGCCTACTGATGGCCATCTTGTTGGGATTTTACCACTGGCAGTGATCCCTGCTCCTGTGCCCTTGCCGCTTATCCTGTTGATGATACGCCCTCCCAACGAGGCCTCTGAAGACGATAACGATCTACTGAAGGAGGACCCATTCAAGGGCAGGGCCTTATTACTGCTGGAATTAGACTACTACATGCGGACGCTCCTATAGGGAAAACTTATGACCATTCCCCTATCCCAGGCCCATTTGAGTTCTGACACCCGCATCTTCGCACATACAGGGAATGCAGCACTACTTACACGACACCGACCCTGATACGGCATCACTAGCTGCACCGGATCCCGCACACAGTTTTGAGTTTGATCGTAATTATGAGGACAATTCTGTTTTTCCGCCTGGTGTTGATCCAGACCATGACATTGAGTTCATGCACTTAGACAAGCCCTTGGGGGATCCTGTAACCCCTGTGATTGTTGATCCAGCTGATTTTGAGATGGAGTTTTTGATTCGGAGCTAGCCGTGGCCCTTGAGCCAGGCGTTGCTCCTGACCCCGCATTGGAGTATGACCCTGTTCATGCCAATGCACCGGCTGTTGCTCCTTGATTGATCATCTGCTTGGATGAGAGAAAATTTGGGGTAACTGTGCAAGACAATTTATTATTACGGGGGCCCACGTAATAACGATTTGTAGTGCACAGGAATCCTGGTGGACTCTGCAGGCCAAGCTAATGATAACCTAAACACAAATGACCTAGGCGATGTAGCCTCGAGTTCATTCTATTACAAGCAACAAGCCAAATTGACGAGCCTATGTGAGGGCTCAGGAATTTATTTCCCACTTATACAGTGAGTATATTTGCGTGTGAAATGGGGTGATTACATGATGGCTTACGTTGCTATATATATACCCCATAGACAATTGAAACATTGTCCAACCCGCTTCACACTATCTCGACAAAAAGGGAATGTCACCCAGACGTGACACAAGCACCGGTACGTTACTGAGGACAGAAGACGAGCTGCAAGAACGCATCTCACAGATAAATGCACGACATGAAGCCCTCCACTCTAAGTACAACGATGGCATTACTGGAGATAATCCTCCAACTGGCTACACCTATAAACAGTTCCTGAACTGCAAGCCTTTGAACTTTGTCGGAACAGGAGGCACCATTGCATTTATTCGTTGGTCCGAAAAGACCGACTCCATTTTAAGGATGAGCAACTGATCGCCAACTGAGTGTTACCTACCTCTCAGGGATATTTCTAGGTGGCACACTCTCTTAATGGAACCTCCAGGTTCAGACCCTTGGCACAAACGCTGCTTATACACTGAGCTGGGACGAGCTCAAGGAAACGATTGAGAAGAAATGTTGTTTTAGGACAGAAATTCAAAAACTTAAACGTGGAGTCCTGAAATTTGAGAGAGGACGAACCAGAGACTCCTGAACATGACCAGCAATCGCACGACTTGTCTAGGGTCGTCCCCTACTAAGTCATTGATGTAGTATGATATAGTAGTGTGCTTGCGAGCTTTACATTGTGGACTCGAATTGTGGCAACACAATCGCAGTATTCTCCTCACATGCGATGTTCAATCAATTGTTTATGCCCTATAACATAAGAGGCTATGTGATTGATTTGTTGATAACATGAAACGTTATGTGTTGGTATTATTGAATGCATACGTACACTTCACTTGCTATGACCTAACCTATGTGAAACATCTTTTAGAAGATGCCGCCAAGACGCGAAGTGCACATGCCCACCTCTGAGGCAGAACTTAAAGAGATAATTGCTGCAGCTATAGCACAGCACGAGGCCCTACGCTCCGAACCAATCAAAGGTACCTCAGAAAATAACGGTTGTTCCTACTGGCACTTCCTCAACTACAAGCCTCCAACATTCGACGGCACTGGGGGTGCCATAACTTTTGTAAAATGGATTGAAAGTATGGAATCCATCTTTCGAATGAGTGGCTGTACGCCAGGACAACAGGTCCCATACGTTTCTGAGTTGTTTCAAGATGGAGCTCGATTATGGTGGAATCTTCAGGTTCGAATGATGAGCCTAACTACAGCATACGCGCTAACTTGGGATGAGTTGAAAGGAATGATGCATAAGAAGTATTGCCCCCACACGGAAACCCAGAAGTGGGAAGATGAATTTCGGAGCCTAATGATGGAAGGTCCGAAGGTGTTGGAGTACGTGCAACGACTCCATGATCTGTCACAAATTGTTCCATACCTGGTAAAACCAGAACTGAAGAAATTGGAACAATTCATTTGGGAACTGGCGCCTCAAGTTTTGAGCTTGATGACAGCATCTACGCCACCAACAACCATTGTTGCAAGTAAGATGGGTTTGGCACTCGTTACGGAAGCAAATAGACTAGAAAAACTTGCAAACCCTGACAAGAAGACTCAGGTAGAATCGTCTGGAAGGAACAAAAGGAAGCTTACCGTAGATACCCAAATGAACAACGATGAACAAAGATCTATTCGAGGTTGCTTTGACTGCGGGGACAAAGGGCATTTCAAGAAAGATTGCCCTACTAACAAACAGGCCAATGATAAGATTTACTTAGAAACCAAACCAAGATATGCTGAGTGCAAGTGTCACCATGAGGGTGGATGTCAGAAGCCTTGGTACGGGAGGAAAGGACACAACAAGGAAGGTTGTGGGATGAAGAGTTTCATACAAGGAGAAAACAGTAACAACGCTCTAGGTGGAAATGGGAAAGGAGATGGCCGAATGATAGGATGCTACCATTGTAAGGAAGTTGGACATTTTAAGAGGGAATGCCTGAAGTTGAAACAAGACCGTGAGAGAAAGTCCAACATCAGAGCTTGTGAGGCATGCCAGGATCCAGGTGTGATTTCTGGTACGTTCTCTAATAACCAAAACTTTTGCACCTATTTTGCTTGATGCTGGTGCCGGTTATGTCTTCGTGACATTAGAATTTAAGAATATACTTGGTTTAACCGCTAGTAAGTTAGATAACCCCTACTCGATCGAATTAGTTAATGGAAAGTTAGTTGGAGCCAACGAAGTAATCAGAGGCTGTGTGATAGAACTGGGAGAACGTGAGTTTACTTTGGATCTACTACCAGTCGAATTGGGAAGCTTCGACGTGGTGGTAGGAATGGATTGGTTATCCGGAAACAAGGCTGTGATAGTATGTCACGAGAAAGCTGTTCGTATCCCAACTAATGATGGTGAGACAATTGTGGTTCACGGGGAGAAGCGTGACACACCGCTAAGATTTATCAGCTGCTTAAAAGCAAGGAAGTGTTTACAGAAAGGATGTGTTGCTTTTCTAGCACTCATCGTGGATGAAAAGGCTGCTGAGCCAAGAGTCGAAGACATCCCTGTCGTAAGGGAGTATCCAGAGGTCTTCCCGAAAGACTTGCCTGGACCGCCACCTCAGAGGCAAGTAGAGTTTCACGACGATTCAATTCCAGGCACGGCACCCGTAGTCGATGCATCATAGCAACTTACATTTTCGGAGATGCAAGGACTGACAGAGAAGTGTTAGCAATGGTTAGAGAAGGAAGATAACAGACCAAAATTTCCTTTTAGGGTAACCCCACCTTTTACCCATCAAAAAGAAGGACGATGATTTTCAATAAACATCAACTACCGAGAACTGAATAAGCTAACGATCGAGGATAGATATCCTCTGCCAAGAATCGACGATCTGTTCGATCAACTTCAAGGTTCAAGCTGTTACTCTAAGATCGATCTTCGATCTGGATACCATCAACTAAGGATACAGGAGGAAAGTATCCCGAAAACAGCCTTCCGAACTCGTTATGGACACTACGAGTTCCTCGTTATGCCATTTGGTTTGACGAACGCACCTGCAGTGTTTATGGACTTGATGAATAGAGTTTGCAAGCCATACTTAGACAAGTTCGTGATTGTATTCATCGACGACATCCTGATTTACTCAAAGACGAAGGCTGAACACGAACAACATCTTAGAACCATTTTGGAGCTGCTAAAGAAGGAACAACTGTACGCCAAATTCTCCAAGTGCGAGTTTTGGCTACGCGAAGTCCAGTTTCTTGGACATGTGGTTAATGGGGATGGAATTCATGTTGATCCCACAAAAATCGAGGCAATCAAGAATTGGGAGACGCCTACAACGCCAACCGAGATTCGACAATTCTTGGGCTTGGCTGGCTACTATCGAAGGTTCATCGAGGATTTTTCAAAAATCGCTCAACCGTTGACGCTCCTGACCCAGAAGGATAAGACGTTTGATTGGGGAATCAAACAGGACGAAGCGTTTCAGATATTGAAAGATAAGCTCTGCAACGCGCCAATCTTAGCTCTACCAGAAGGTACCGACGATTTTGTGGTATACTGCGACGCATCACGTCAGGGATTGGGATGTGTGTTGATGCAACGCCAAAAGGTCATTGCTTACGCATCACGCCAACTGAAAGTGCACGAGAAGAATTATACCACACATGATTTAGAGCTTGGCGCAGTGGTTTTTGCACTAAAGATCTGGAGGCACTACCTGTATGGTACGAAATGCACAATTTTCACAGATCACAAGAGCCTACAACATATATTTAACCAGAAGGAGTTAAATATGAGGCAAAGACGATGGGTGGAGTTACTAAACGATTACGACTGCGAGATCAAGTATCACCCGGGAAAGGCGAACGTAGTAGCCAATGCCCTAAGTCGTAAAGAAAGAATCAAGCCCATAAGGATTAGGGCTCTAGAAATGATCATACGAACCGATCTTCCCTCGCGCATTCGTGCTGCACAAAAGGAAGCTCTCAAGAAGGGAAACCTTGAGGAAGAATATCTCCGGGGAATGGAAAAGCTTTTGGTACCAAACGAGGAAGGGACGTTACATTTTGAGAAAAGGATTTGGGTTCCTCTGTTTGGTGGATTAAGGGAAGTTATTTTCGACGAAGCGCACAAGTCACGGTACTCTATCCACCCTGGATCGGATAAGATGTACCAGGATCTTAAAGATTACTATTGGTGGCCTAGGATGAAAGGCGACGTTGCTGTCTATGTGAGCAAATGTTTAACGTGCGCTAAGGTCAAGGCAGAATACCAGAAGCCTTCGGGACTTCTGCAACAACCTGAGATTCCCAAATGGAAATGGGAACAAATCTCAATGGATTTTGTTACAAAACTGCCAAGAACGCCAAGAGGCCATGATATGATTTGGGTGATTGTTGACCGCCTAACAAAGTCCGCACATTTTCTGCCAATCAGGGAGAAAGACAGTACTAGTAAACTTGCGGAAATTTACATGAGAGAGATCGTAGCACGACATGGAGTACCACTCTCGATCATCTCTGATAGAGACGGAAGATTTGTGTCAAGAATATGGCAATCTTTCCAAGAATCTTTTGGCTCACGATTGAATCTGAGCACTGCATTCCATCCGCAAACCGATGGCCAGAGCGAGCGAACAATACAAACGTTGGAAGACATGCTGAGGGCATGTGTTATGGATTTAGGAGGTAGCTGGGATAAACACTTACCCCTGGTCGAATTTTCGTACAACAACAGCTACCACACCAGTATTGGTGTTGCGCCTTTTGAGGCCCTATACGGACGCAAGTGCCGATCCCCACTATGTTGGTCTGACGCAGGTGATAGGCAGCTTGCTGGCCCCGAGATCGTCCAAGAGACGACAGATAAGATCGCGCAAATACTCAAACGCATCGAAGCCGCTCGCCACAGGCAAAAGGCCTACGCGGATCCAAACCGGAAGCATGTGGACTTCCAAGTCGGAGAGATGGTATTATTGAAGGTTTCACCCTGGAAAGGGGTAGCGCGCTTTGGAAAGCGAGGAAAGTTGAATCCACGCTACATTGGTCCCTTTAGAATTCTGGAAAGAATTGGGACAGTAGCGTACAAGTTGGACCTACCTGCTGAACTAAATGGTGTTCACGATACATTTCATGTATCCAATTTAAAGAAAAGTCCAACTCAAGTTGACGTTGCCATTCCTATCGACGAGATTCATATTGACGACACGCTCCACTTCGTTGAAGAACCTGTCGAGGTCACGGATTGGAAAGTTAACAAGACCCGCCGGAGCAGTGTCAAACTCGTCAAGGTACGTTGGAATGCCAGACATGGTCCTGAATTCACATGGGAACGTGAGGACCGAATGAAAGAAAAGTACCCCCACTTATTTCCCAAGAACACTGCATCTACAAGCAGAACTTAAAATTTCGGGACGAAATTTATTTAACGGGGGGAGAATGTGACAACCCGCACACAAAACCAGGTATCCGTACAACTTAATTAATGATTAATTATTACTCGATTACTGTGCTTGATTGAAACTAGCTGATAAACTGCTACCTGCATACTGATACATGCACTTACTTGCATCATACTTTAATTGCTGTCACTACATTATTTACGTGCTGAACCCTAGTGACAAACATGATGCACAAAAAGCACAGTAGCACCAAACGGATACACAGTGAACATGCTGATATAACCAGCATCAGGCAAATACTGCCTCAAGGCCTGTTAAGAGCCTCATATATTTTGACTACACTGGTAGTGAGTGTAGGATATAAGGGTTGTGTTACCGCGTCTCTAGGGGATAAGATACACTGATTCGGATGTGCCAGAACGTACTTTAAGTACCAAACACAGCACTTTAATAATTTAACCAGCTTCTAGCTGACTAGTAAAGTGCCAAAAATGAGAAAATATTACTAGACACTTTCTAAAGTGTCGGGAAAACAAACTGTGTCACTAAAAACGTAATAACGACACTTTAAAGCCTTTTGTAACACTTTAACGGATTTCTATCCAACCAAACAACCGGACTATACCCGGAACATGAAAATATTATTATTTTCACTATTTTTATTTTTCTGAGCCAGTTAGGGTCCCTGATTACCCTAACACCCGTCATAACGTGCAACATATAACTAACGAGGTTAGATACTTAACCTAACCTATTTAACCTAAACTAACCCCTAACTAAACAAGTTACAATCAAACCAATCCCCACCCCACCATAACCGTCCCCTAACTAAGGGGGGACACACTAGTACATTAGGGATTTTCATAATCTTGCATTGTAGAATATCTTGGAGACACCATATCCATTGGATAATACACTTGGAGTTGTCTATAAATAACACACTTAATCACCATTACTTAACACCACAAAATCACTCTCTCTTCTCTTCTTGGTGGCTCACGGCCGAACACCACACACACACTCATCACATTTTCGGTTCTTGCACACTCCATTCCAAGATCATTCAAGCTTCAAGGTTCGCGTATAAGGAGCTTTGGTGCAAACGGAACACGAAGGACCTCTCTCGTTATCTTTTATCCACGCGTTTTTCGTCACAACTCTTCCCTAGCCTTGAGCTAGAGGTATAACCTTTAAAACTCGTTTTTACACACATCTAAAGTGGTTAAAAGGATATTTGTCGGTTGAATCTCGTTATATTGAAAGATGGAACTTTAAAGTCTAGTAAAATCATAAAAATGGTGGTTAATAGCGTATAACTTGTGTAAAAGTCGTAGGACTTGAAATTTGTGCTTATTGTGACCCGATCTATAATGTGGTAGCCCAAATCTTCGTTTAACCCGACTTTGTAAAATCATGTATCTTCACATAAGCTTGTTTTTGAAAGATACAAGGGTTAAAGGTGAACACTACCACATTTTAGAGACATGAACTTGTAAAGAATTATTTTACTTGTGTAAAAGTATTTTAACCGGTAAAATGGTGTTTAAAACTAGCGGATCTACGTATCCGCAAGTGGTATTTTTGAAAGACCACACTCTAAAGAAATCATGTTTTTCTAAAGATGAATCTTGCACTAATAAATATGATTTTATAAACCACAAGTGTATAGACACTTGTAAAATAAAGAGATCCGACAAAGAAGTGTATTTGTCACTTATTACTAGAAGTTGTAAAGACGGTTTTCTTTAAACACGAGGTTTTTACAAGATTAAAGTTACTTTATATAGAAATCTACATGTATAAGGATGATTTACATTATTAATGCGGAAAAACTGCAAGTTCATGCGATTATGCAACTTTACATATTTATTGACTAGTTTGATGTGTCGGAAATTGTTTGATTGGAATAAAGAAGTTGATTGAGTTGATTTGTTAAAAGAAAATGATACGCTTGAAAGCGTGGCCACCTCCAGTTACAGAGGAAACTCTGGCGAAATTTTCTAAAAACCTAACACTTAGACTTTTTACACAACAAGTGTTAGAACTATTTTTGGACATACTTTTGAAACATAAATTTCGCCAGTACTATATTTTACTAAACATTCGGAGGTGGGATTTTCACAAAGATTAACGTGATAAATATATTAGTCACAACACTGTTTATGATTATTTTGTAAAATACATAAATATTATTTTAGAGTGAAAATAATATTTACAAGCGTTAATGATTCCAAAACTTTGCAAACGCTTACACAAACATATAAGTTACACCGGTAATTACATTACCACAAGATTGATAAAACGTAACTTACGCACATGTATTGTATCCCCCATCCTTGGGAAGGAGAAATAACTATCAAGCATATACAAAATGTAACACGAAATAGTTGTCTAACTATTTCCCGCAAACATAAACTGTAAAGCTAAAGCACGGCCGTCCGTCTGATAGAATTAGCACTTGTAGGTCGTTGCACAGATTACAGTACCAGGAGACGCTTGATAGAGTTACGCATCCACTGTGAGTTCATGTCCCCCTTTTCTCTAACTGTTTTCAGTTTTCTTAACTGCGGGGGTGAAATACATGTTACTTTGTTTACAAGTACTTTATACACGGTATAACGTAAGGAGGTTTAGATCATGTGAATGGGTAGTTAGAACCCCGAGGGACTCGAGCGGTAGATCTATTTGGGTGTAGCGAGCCCAGCTCCCGGTCCAACAGAACAGGCCTCTCGAAGGACTAACAGAACGGATCCGGAGTGACTTGGTACCCAACGCAAAATATGCTAGGGTTGTATCTTACTTACTTGCATTTCACGACATGCTAATGGCTTTGCAAACCATTGGTGATCACAAGTCCTCTTACACTGCTACATACCAGGAAACTTTTATACTTACAAGTGTTTTACTTACTCACTTGCACATGAACTCGCTCAACATTATTGTTGATTTTTCAACTCACATGTATTTCAGGAAATTAACGGATTCTGGCACGGTATGAACGTTTTCCGCTGCAACCTTTCATGAAGTCATCTGGGTTTAGGGTTGTGCCTCTTTCCTGGACAAGGCATAATCCCTAAATCACGTTTATGTTTTATTTTAAGTTGTAATGTATTGAACAAGGTTATGGATACTAGAGTATGTCCGCGTTAAACAATGGTAATGTATGTTGATTTCTAAACTTAATGATGACTTGCATGGTTTTTAAATTCATATAGCTTTGTTATGATTAAGCTATGGTATTAAGAAGTCACACCAAAATTAACCACGCTTCCGCAAAGCCAGGGTGTGACAGACTACGACTGTGATATTCAATATCACGAAGGAAAGGAGAATGTAGTTGCAGATGCCCTAAGTCGTAAGTATCATGAAAAGCAAAAGAGAGTTCGTGCTCTCAGATTAAATCTACTGTTAGATTTAATGGAACAATTGAAAAATATTCAGGAAACAGCAATCAAGGATAATGCTGAAGGAATGAAAGGAAGAATAAAAGAATTAGAGCAAGGAAGTGATGGAATTTGGAGATTCTACAAGAAAAGAATATGGGTACCTAAGTAAGGAGAATTAAGAAATATGATTTTAGAGGAAGCCCATAAATCTAGGTATACCATGCATCCTGGTAACAATAAAATGTACCAAGATTTAAGGAATAACTTCTGGTGGATAGGAATGAAAAAGGACATAGCTAGATACGTTTCTAAGTGTCTTACTTGTTCACAAGTTAAGGCAGAACACCAGAAACCATCAGGTCTACTACAACAATTAGAAATGCCGGTATGGAAATGGGAACTTATAACCATGGACTTTGTTACTAAGTTGCCCAAAACCAGAAAAGGTAATGACGCGATTTGGGTAATTGTGGATCGATTAACCAAATCAGCTCATTTTCTACCCATGAAAGAAACCTTTAGTATGGAAAGGTTGGCCAAGTTGTATGTAGATGAAGTAGTATCCTTACATGGAGTTCCACTCTCCATTGTATCAGATAGGGATAGTCGTTTCACTTCCCATTTCTGGACAAGTTTCCAAGAAGCAATGGGAACCCGACTAAACTTAAGCACTGCATACCATCCTCAAACAGATGGACAAAGTGAAAGGACGATCCAAACCCTGGAAGACAAGCTTAGAGCATGTGTGATAGATTTTGGTGGAAACTGGGATGACCACCTACCCTTAATTGAATTCTCCTATAATAATAGTTATCATGCAAGCATAAAAGCTGCCCCATTCGAAGCACTGTATGGAAGGAAATGCAGAACTCCAGTTTGTTGGGCATAAATAGGGGAAAGTCAATTATCAGGTCCCGAAATCATACAAGAGACCACCGACAAGATCACTCAAATCAAGGAAGGACTGAAAACGGCTAGAGATCGCCAGAAGAGTTATGCAGACAATCGACGCAAGCCGTTAGAATTCCAAGTTGGAGACAGAGTACTCTTGAAGGTTTCTCCTTGGAAAGGAGTAGTTTGGTTCGGTAAGAAAGGAAAGCTAAGTCCAAGATACGTAGGACCATTCTCAGTAATACAGCGAATAGGACCAGTTGCCTACCGCTTGCAACTACCAGAGGAGTTAGCAGGGGTACATGATGTATTTCATGTATCCAATCTCAAGAAATGTCTATCTGACGAATCACTGGTAGTACCTCTTCAAGACATAGAGGCTTTGAGGGGTTTCTGTCCCGCGGCTCCTGGACCGGGTCAAACCGGGCCGAGGGCCGTGACATAAGGCATGTGATAAAAACTACCAAGGAGAACTACCAAAGTGTAACAGGTGTGGTTATCATCACACAGGTCCGTGCAGGGCTCATAAGTATGGAATTTGTGGTAAGACCGGGCATAGCAAGGAGGCAGTGCTGGTCTGGTACGGGGCATGGGAATAGGAGACAGGACAGTGATAGAAACCAGAGCGATAGTAGGGAGCAGAGCAGTAATGGAAATGACAAGGGCAAAGGTTGCTACGGATGAGGCGACAAAGGACACTAACGGGAGGACTACCCGAAGAAAAATAAAGTTCATGGGAACATTTGTTATGAAAGGAGCACCCAAGGCACGCCAGGACCTGAACGTAGCTACGGGAACGTTCTGTATAAACCAACACTATGCATCCATTTTGATTGATACTAGCATCGACTTTAGCCTTGTATCTATATAATTTTGAACCTACTTGGTCAAGGGGCGAGTAAGGTAGACACCCCCCCCTATTCAATAGAATTAGCTAAAGGGAAATTATTCGAAGAGGATGACGTTATTAAAGGTTGTACACTTGAGCTTGGGGAACGAAAGTTTTCTATTGACCTGCTACCAGTTGGTTTAGGAGGTTTTGATGTTGCGGTTGGTATGGATTAAGTATACAAGAATGGAGCTGAAGTTGTTTGTCATGAGAAAATCATTCGCATCCCTCTTGCGAATGATGAAACACATTTAGTACACGGCCTTCATACAGTTGATGCGAGGACGTTGGGCCTTATAAGGCGGAAGACTGTGACATTGCACATTGGTTATGAGAGCGCATAAGTGTCTCCAAAGAGGCTGCATAGCCTTCCTTGCTCATAATGTCGACAAGGAGACCAAGGAGCCAAGATTAGAAGACATTCCCATTGCGAAGGAATATCCAGAAGTCTTTCCTGAAGACTGGCATGGACTACCTCCATAGCGACGAGTAAAGTTCCGGATATATCTAGTGCCAGGAGTGGCACCAGTAGCAAAGGCGCCTTACCGACTAGCTCCGTCCGAGATGCAAGAGCTTTCGACTCAACTACAAGAGCTGTTAGATAAGGGGACTTATCAGGTCGAGCCTCTTACCCTGGGGAGCCCCAGTGTTATTCGTTAGGAAGATGGACGACAGTTTCGTACGTGCACACAGCCTAATATGAGAGGAACTCAGAAGAATTAATGAGGAAAAAGTATTATGCATAGGTTAAAGGAAGTTAAACAACTAACCATTAAGAATCGGTACCCCCTTACCGAGAGTTGATGACTTGTTTGACCAACTACAAGGTTCCAGATACTATTCCAAGATTGACATAAGGACGGGATAGCATTAATTGAGGACACGAGTGTGACATTTGTGCTTTGTAAATGATGTACAATGTAAAACAATATTAATTATCAATAAAACGATCTGTTTTGGTCTCTATATATGTGTATTTGTGTTTGACGATTTTACGATTTGATTCTAGTTCGATTTCAAGCTTTAAATCGCTTTCTGAAAAGTTATACGCAAACTGATGCGTAAACGTAATCAGTTTAATGTGACAAACACTCCGGAACAGTGACATAGGCTTAACATACCTTAAATAACCTTTACATAACTTAGAAATAAGTTTTGGAGGGTTTGGTGTGTCGAAAACAAGTTTATTCGATCGTAGGGACTATTTGCGACAAACTGCGAAAGTATGTCGATTCGTATAGTAAAAAACATTCTGGAACATGATCATAAGCTAAACATACCCTAAATATCCTTTACATAGCTTAGAAATAGGCTTTGAGGGGTTCGGTATGCGAAAATATGCTTATTTGATCAATAGGGACTAAAAGAGTCAAAAAGTGCATAAGTTTGCATTTACGCGCATATCTTACGTTCTGAACATATCCGGACATCCAAAAATTTTTGTAATCATTAAAATATTTTATTTTAGTGATTGGAATGCAAAAATACCATTCGTCGTGTAATTTGGATCGTTTTCGCGTCCGTTCGAGTTTTCGTCGTAATTAACCGAATAACGCAATCGTACGACCAAACGAACCGACATCCGATATTTTTTTCAAGCATATTTCATGTTCCCTATGCTTTAACTTCATTATAGAGCCTTGAAATGGGGTTAACGGGGCTTAAAAGCATAAAAAACTAAGTTTTAAACATGCAGGGGCCAAAACTGACATTCTGTGAAAGATATCTGGCGGGCCGCGAAAGATCACCCCTATTCTTACGCGGGGCGCGACCGACCTGCAGATCAGAAACATTGAATCTGGCTTCAGCAGCTGATTTCAGTGATTTTTACCATGGTTTTGGGATACCAATTGCTTGTTTTTGTGCTCCCCTTGTATTGTAATGTATGGGTAAAATGTGTATGGTTGAGATCAAGCCTTGATCCTTGCAAAAACACATGTAATGATCTTGTGAATTCAAGTTTCCTATAAATACCCATCAAGTTTCATTCTTGTTCCTTGCTCAAATTGATCTAATCTGCTCTAAGTTGAAGCTAAGGCTTCATACCTGAGTGTTTTAGTTCAATTCTTCCTATCTTGGACCCTTTGTAAGCTTCTTTCATGCTTGTTTATGCTTTTCAAGCATGAAAGTCAAACAGTGTTTGACTTTCTGCTTTGACCATGAATTGGTCAAGTCAAAGTTCAATCGAACTTTGCAACGTGAGCGTAATCACGATGGTTATAGTCCCTTGTGACTATACCTACTGATTACCACGTCGATTAGTCAAAGTGACGAGTCAAAGTTTTGGTCAAAATGCCGATTATGCGCATTTTGCGACGAAACTATTTTCGGGTATCAAAACACTTTGTTTTGATATCAAACCTGTTTTCTAACTTAGTTAAACAAGTTTAACTTGTCACTTTTAGTATAGTGCTTGTATAGGGTCATAAGTCAACCGGTCTTGACAACCGCTTAGACTTTTAAACCCGACCTGTTTGGTCAATCATTAGGATCCGACCAAACATATTATGTGACCATAGTTGCATAGGGAATAACCTTCCGAGGTTATACCTTATGGTCACTTAGTTTAATTAGTTGTATGATAGGTAGATTATATGCCTTAGGAAATTGACCAAAATGCCCTTTTCATGCATAATTTGATTTTAAGCATATGTAACTTAATTTTTGTCACTTAAACTGATTATGCAACATATTTAAACATGTTAGGGCATATAATACTTGTCATAGGACTAGTTAGGCGTCTCGAACGCGCTTTTGCGCGAATGACGCGTTAAAGTAGCGTAGACTACCTTAACGGGTCATAACGGGTCGTAAGCACTTAGGATAGGTTCGGATTTAGAATGTAGGCTTTGTTAAACCATAACACATGAGTTCCAATACTCATTTGGTTTATGAGACCTCATTCTACCCGATCTCCCGATTTAGGTGTCGATTTATTAACTTAGCGATCCGATTACTAGGTGCTATTTGATTTCCTTGGTTTGCCCAAGCTTTGCTAAGTTCATTAAATCGAGGATACTTTGCACTACAATGTGAGTACATAGTTCCCCTATTTTACTGTTTCAATTATTTTGGGGTGATGCATATGTGTTAAACGATTTCGATGCTTTCAACGATGATTTCAAAAACGAATACTATGGTTTATATTAAACACAACGATTTCGATAATGTGAACGAACTTGTTGGGATGTAATTACATAACGAATGACATTCATTAGCTTTGGCCGAGCCGACCAGTAGTATGTTATGGTACCATAGGATCTGACAAATCCCGTTATCAAACTATCGCCATGGTTATGTGTGGGGATATGTGGGTAATGACAAAACCTGATGATTGTTAACTTACCCTTTGGTGGTATGTTAATACGAATTGAACGATGGACGAGTTACAAAGGTTTGAATGTATTCAGCGAGACGACCAAAATTAGTCTTCACAATTAAAACATGAACGATTATGAACGATTATAATGATTTGAACGACTTGAAGGATTTGGAATGATTTGAACGATTTAAACAAATGAACGATGATCTATAACACGAACGAGTTAAACGATTTAAACGATGGGTTTTTGGTATGTGATTAGATAACGGGACAGGTGTAACATGAAAAAAACATGGTAGACACGCCGCTGGTACTTCTTATATATAAGTGCTTTTATCATATTACATTCCATGGCATTATTTAGTTCACTTGGACGAACGATTTCAAACGATACACGTAACGATGTTTACTAAATGATATAAACCATACGAGTTTTATTAGGAGAACGATTTACAATTTGGTTTACATAAACAAATGTTTTGGGTTAAGATTCAATGCATCGAGGTTTTCCAAATTATATCCCACTTGTTTTGGGTTGGTTATTCATTTTACAATACTAAACACTTTTCAAAACAAGGTTTTCTAATATCAACTCATGTAGTTGTACGAGTTATTACAATATGTATACGAGCCATGAATCTGACACTCTCACAAACTCTATATGCTCGTCGGCATTTCTTTGCTGACTTTATTTTCACATATGTTTCAGGTGGTGATTGATGATGTTGACTGTGACTAGGATGCATGCTCACTTAGGATCGGACAAGGCCTTAGTGACTAAATAACAATGATAGACAATGTAGTGGTGTTTTATCTTTAACTTCAAGACAATGTAAATGGTTAATATTTAAATAAAACGAAACTTTTTGATCCATGTGTTGTGAAACAGTAATTCTGTCGCTCCACTCCCCGATGTTTCCACCGCGGTTTGTTGTTTTACGTGGTCGGGGTGTGACAGAAGAGTTGGTATCAGAGCTCATGGTTATAGGGAATTAGGTTATTAGTAATGCTTTGACCTAGACTATAACCTTTTCTAGGACCCTAACGCGAGTTTCTTGCGTTTAGATTCAAAAACAATACCGTCACCTATCTTTAGGTGATAACCACAATGAGAACACGAATAACAAATCCGATTTGAAAACCAATCATCTCTTCATAGATGATTTATTATAAGGTTTTGAACCTTCAAAGTTTTCAAAATCTCGTCAATGTTTGGGTCTTATAATGTGAACACGTGCAATCTGGAAGGGTAGGTGCCTGTATCTTGAGTTTTCTATCTAAGGCTAGAGTGTTCGTACAAATCCACATAATCGGACCAGTCACTCTTACCTAGGAACTCTTGGGATGAGTGTCCACTTATAGGCTAAAGCAGGTCTTCGCGATACATTATATTGACCCATTTACTTTGATTAGTCCCTGTGTATCGTTTGTTTGTTCTAGGTAACGAACGAATGATCGCCTTCCTTATGTTTTGTCGATGTTTTCAATACCTCTTTTGTTTATCCAATTGTCAATCTCACTCGTTTCTCATGTTTCCTTGTTCTTTTTAGAATATGTCTCCTCGACGAGATGCACAACCACAATCTAACGCTGAACTCGCAACTATTATCACTAAGCAGATCGCTGCTGTGATTCCGAACCTAATAATTCAGATTAATCAAGCGAACAACAACAATAACAACAATGCTCAGTGTAGTTTCAAAATGTTTAATTCGGCTAAACCACTGAAGTTTTCTGGGTCTCAAGGAGCAACTGCGCTCCTACAATGGTTCGAGAGTCTAGAAAGCACGTTTAGGCATGTTCAATGCCCGAATGAGCGAAAGGTTGAGTTTGCGTCCAGTGTTTTTGAGAAGCGTGCTCTAACATGGTGGAACGGTGTGATGAGGGATAGGGGTGCCGATGTGGCTTTGGCACAGACTTGGGAAGAGCTACGGGCTCTCATGATGAAGGAGTTCTACCCCCGACACGAAGTCAGGGCATTGGAACGAGAGTTCGACGATTTGAAACAAGATGGGGGAGAACACCGTGCATATACGGATCGTTATAAGAAGCTAAGTCTATTGTGTCCTACTATGGTTACCCCGTTGGAAAAAGCGATCGAGAGGTATATAGATGGTTTGCCTGATTCTGTGCAAGACATAGTTACTGGTAGTAACCCTACTACTGTTCGTCAGGATATCGAACTGGCTGCAACCCTGACTGAGTCTCAGGTCAGGAAGGGAAAACTGACCCGCAAGTGTAATACCTGCGTCCCTAGACTTTTAGATATTGTCAATTTTAGTCCCTGAACTATGTAGTCATTAATACTTTTGGTACTTGGTGAATTTTATGCTATATACTAAATACTTGGAATGCCTAATTCTAGATACTTGGAATGTCTAAACCTAAATACTTGGAATGTCTAATTCTAGATACTTGGAATGTCTAAACCTAAATACTTGGAATGTCTAAACCTAAATACTTGGAATGTCTAATTCTAGATACTTGGAATGTCTAATTCTTGATACTTTGGTGCTTGACTCTTGAGGCTCGTGAAACTTGAGACTTGGTTGAACGAGGGACTGGAGTCTTGTCACTGGCGGAAACTACGAAACTTTGAAATCTTTTGTGTTATTCCTATAATCTAGTTATACTATTAGCCAATAATACGCAACGCTTAACCTAACGCGCAAATCAAATCAAAGACGGTGAAACGGAAATGATGGGATTGACCGAGTGGCAATCCGATCGGATGACCACCCGATCGGATGGCCACTCGATCGAACCGCCATCCGATCTGAGTGCACACCGTCTTCATTCCTTCTCACACTATAAATAGGCCTGTCACATCACCATTTTCACTTATGTGACAGCCTCACTCGACCAGACACACGCACTCCTATTTTCTTCCATTTCTCGTCGGTTTCGGTACGTTCTACACTAGATTCTTGTACATCTTTGATTACACATCATTCTCTACGAGATTCTCCTTTGAAATCTCACTTTTCACCATAAAATCTCTCGGATTTGAGCTTTTGAAGGTGATGTCACCATGGCGGTTTGTACCAAACTATTGTGTGATGTCATTCTAGCCAAGATCTAGCTCAGATCTAAGGAATTTCATGCGTTTTACACTAAATCTATGCTAGATCTAAACTTTTCAAGCTAAAAAACTACGTTTATCTTCATCTTTTCTTGAAATTTTACATAAAACGGTGAGATTCGGGTCTAAACAGACTGTAGACTTGATTATTAGTCTTGAGTCGGCTTGGAAAAGGGATTGTTACCGGAGAAGACGACCGGAGTACGGATTCGGACATAAATATCATCACGAACTGACGACTGAACATACCGGGGTGATTCCCGCCCGATCAGATCGGCTGAACACCGATGTGTTTTCCGTTGTCTCAATACGCACCATGGTGTCGCTGTTTAAACAGAAACGTAGAGACGTTACAAGTTTAGGAACGGGACAAGGATAACCCGATCGAGTGGCAATCCGATCGGATAGCCATCCAATCGAACAACCACCACTTTTCCCTTAATTTCAAACACTTTGAAACTTTGATCGTCGAATGGCAAACCGATCAGATAGCCATCCGATCGAACTGCCATCCGATCGAGATGACAATGTGCCTTAGAACCTTTCAACACTTAGAATTTTTTGAAAACTTGGAACCTTGGATCGAATGGCAATCCGATCGGATAGCCATTCGATCGGACAACCATCCGATCAAGGTAACCTGAGCTGAACACTTGACTTGACATTTTGGGAACTTGAAACTTGGATCGGATGACCATTCGATCGAATGGCCATCCGACCCATTCACACACATGCCATCTCAATCGAATGGCAATCCGATCGGATGGCCATCCGATCGGACAACCATCCGATCAAGGTGACTAATCCGACACTTGGTTAAATATCGTTATTCTGCCTGAGTCTTATCTATTATAATCTAACCAGGCTAATTCTAAAGAGCTCCCTTTGATCCAATAACAATTGATCTGTTAAACAATCACTGTGAGTATACTCGATCCCTTTTTGTTTTAAACTTTAGGATGTAATATGTATTCTATTAAACTACGATACTTGAGGCTTTCTCAAACTAAACTCTATCCTATGTGTATGTGAAACTTGTGATTCTTATATTATATTTATGCTATGTGGACGTTTAATCCAGGGTGTGTAGTTTCGCCTTAACAATAGTAGCGCTATAGGAGATGCACCTCCCCATTATTCTCGGGGGTATTGTTAGGAGGATTCTAGTTTTCCTTGAGACTTGGGAAAACAACAAAGCATCGGGATACTTGGGCTATCACTTGTTGGACTGCGAACACTAGCTTGGCTGAAACTATTTTTACATTATACGCACGGATATGAGTTGTTTTAATCTATTTATGTTAGTATTCAAACTTGTATACTCGCCGGTACATTTTGTACTGACTCTATTTTAATACATGTTGCAGGCTGATAGATGCTGGAACTATGGAAAACAAGCTAGGGTTGATGCTTAGAAACCCACCTAGTTTAACTCTAGAGTTTGAATCAAAGACTATTGTGGTTGTATTCGACATTTGTGGTTGTGTTGATGTTTTAGACAAATTTTGCATGAAACTTATTTAATCTATAATGAAATTAATATTATTATGGAATCTCATGAGCAATCTGAACGCTTAGAGCTCGCACCCTGATGTTTCCGCCATCTGTTAGGGTGTGACAGATTGGTATCAGAACCATAACTATAGGGAATTAGGATAAGTAGGAATACTTGCCCTAGTCTATAGTTCTAGGAATCTTGATTCTTATCTGTTGTTTAAGACTTATGCATTCTACCGCATCTGCTTCCTAACAACACATTTTCCTGCTAAACTTACAAGCCTTTCCTAAGGCTGACACAATGTACACTTGATACTTCGAAAACACTGTTAACCAGTGCTTGTATTTTGCACGAGGTTTGCCCTCAAGTCAGGAGTGACATCCAAACCTTGATGGAAAATCTCCATACTATTCTAGTAGGTCTTGTCTGCGGATAAGTACCAACGCTATTAGGGTACGATGTTGTCAAGTTAGAAGTGAAACTCAGATCTTGATAACTTGTCCCACTCCTTGATGTTTTATTTATGTCTCGCCAAAGTCTCAAAATTTCCATTCAATTGGGTACGCGAAATGACCAAAAGGACGAATATCGTAGGCCTAACATCGATGACGTATTTGTCCAAGTAAGTCAAGACACGTTACCCCAATTCGAATTGGGTTCGAATCACTCTGGTTAGTCACTGTTCCTCTACTCGGAACACTCTATGTTTTATAAGCCTATTGTAACATCTATGCTTGTAATCATTATGAACAATTCAGTTATCAATAAAACAATGTTATTTAATCCCAATGTTTGTTTGGTTGTGTTTTACATTTTTCATGTTTTGACTTTTATTCAATTTCAAACTCTATATCGCTTTCGGGAGAGTTATTGTCACACCCCGACCGCGTAAAACAACAAATCGCGGCGGAAACATCGGGGCGTGTTGCGACAGAATTAATTGTCTCATAACCATGGCATACAAAGTTTTATTTATTTATTAAACAAGGGTGTTTCATTGTTTCAAACAGGTAATTAAAGAGTTCAGAACGTAATTAAACATAGTCTATCTTCTTTTAAAGTTTCTAAGGCACAGGTCCGCCCTAGTATCGTGATCAACATCCTATGGAAAAGCACCTGAAAACACATGTGAAAATAGGTACGTCAGCATAAAAATGCCTGTGAGATACATAGGTTTTGTGAAAATAAGATTCATGACTTATGTTTGAGAAAATGTTTAGTCATGAACCTTGTTATTTGCTTTGTCTTGTAAATCATTTGAAAACAATAAGATCAGATGATATGTATAAGTAAATGTCAGGTTAAATAGATAACCATGTAAAAATGTGTTTGTATAAGATAAGTTGTTTGTAAATCAATGTCTTGTGAAAAGTCTGTTATTTGTATAAAATGTTCTATGTCTCAAACTGAAATGATTCAAATAACGTTACGACATATAATACCATACAAACACTTATATATAGGAAGTACCAGCGGCGTATCCACCATGCTTGTATCATATTACACACGCATCGTTACTTAATCACTTAATCAAACCAAACCAACCAATGTAAGAAGTCTATGTTTAAACCATTTGTCAAATGTATTGAATAATATGTCAAAGTGTTCATGTCAAGATGTAAATCATGTAGTATGTAAAACCAATGTCAAAAGTGTTTGTGTCAAATGTAAATCATGTCAAAATGTCTATGTCCAATATCCATGTCAAATGTCTATGTCAAATATCCATGTCAAATGTCTATGTCAAATATCCATGTCAAATGTCTATGTCAAAATGTCCATGTATGGCAAGTGAAATGTCTCAACTAAACCATATGCACAAAAACAAAGTATTGAAGTAAAACTTGGTTTAAATCAAAGCTATGTTTTGTGTAAATGCATGCAACTATTTAATATGAACATTTATGTGGTATTGTGAAAATGCATACATCCAAGCCTGGCGACTGTGGTGATAAAACCCTTTAAACAAATTAAAGGTCTATCTGTCTTAATGTCAACGAATTCGGTCATTCCTTTCTGTCCCCTTACCCTGGGATGTCCGGAACGGGAGTTGTCAATTCCTATGGTACCACTACCTACTAACGAACGGCGTAGCTAATGTTAATGAATGTATTGTCCCATGTAAACAAACCAAATGTCATACCAAAATGTAAACATGTGAAAACAATGCACTAAGTATGTAATCAAATGAACATACATAGCGTGAAATGTCATGTAAAACAATGTACTAAGTAATGCACACAATGGGCACACCTAGCAGGAAATGTCATGTAAAACAATGTACTAAGTAATGCACACAATGGGCACACCTAGCAGGAAATGTCATGTAAAACAATGTACTAAGTAATGCACACAATGGGCACACCTAGCATAAGATGATATGAAATCATGTACTATAATGTACTAACGAACATAGCATGTATATGATGTGAAAACAGGAAAGCATGAAAGTAACAAGTAGGCACATGTGTTCCACCCCAAAACAGTTTGGAAAACAGTAAAAGAGGGGTCTATGTACTCACTTGTGATTGCTCAGATGTCTAAAGATAATCACCAAGTAATGCTATAGATCTCGGAATCAAACGGCACCTAATATAGGTAACTATGTTAATAACCGGACCTTAATCGGATGATTGGATAGAATGAGGTTTCGTAAACCAAACGAGTGTAGAGACTCGTGTCATTTGGTTTAACAAAGCCTACATGCTAAATGAAACTTAACATAATTGATTACGACCCATTACGACCCGTTTAGGAAGCTTATGCTACTTTAACGTGTCGTGCGCGTGAAACGCGTTCGGACCGCCTAACTAGTCCTATGACAAGTATTATACGCCTAAACATGTTACATAATCAGTTACATGACAAAAGTTTAGGTTACATATGCTAAATTACCAATTATGTATGAAAAGGGTATTTTGGTAATTTACCTAAGGCATATAAACTACCTATCATACAACTACTTAAACGTCGTGACCATAGGGTATAACCTCGGAAGGTTATTCCCTACCTACTATGGTCACCTAATGTATTTGGTCGGATCCTAATGATCGACCAAACTGGGTCGGGTTCGAAGGTATAGGCGATTTATTAGATCGCCTACCCTACGACCCTAGACAACGTGGTAATCAGTAGGCATAGTCCCAAGGGACTATGACCATCGTGATTACAATCACGTTGCGAAGTTCAACCGAACTTCGCATTGACCATTACTGGTCAACGCTGAAAGTCAAACAAAGTTTGACTTTCTGACTCGAAAAGCAGTAAAAATAAGGAAAAGAACGAAAGAATACTTACGAAGGGTCCCCGAATGCTAACCCAGATCAAAATAGCTCAGGTATGAAACGAAGGTTCCAACTTAGAGCTTTCTTAATCAGATTTGTGGGTTTTGGGGTTGAGGGTGGATGGGTATTTATAGTATTCGGTCCACCGTTAGGATCGTTTCTTGAATATCGTGCCACGATCCGAGCCGAACACTTGTCACAAAGTTGTGGTGGCTAGAAACTTGTTCTTATCTGCTGACTAGACCCGTTTAAAATGTGTGGACACGAATCGATCAGCTGCAACTTGCTAAAAAGACATTGAATCTGGTCAGATCAGTCACTCGCGTAGCGCGACGGATAAGCCTATAGGGCTCGCGCTACGCTAGCACTTATCTGATCCAGAAATGTTTCAGAATTTACAGAAATGGTCCCTGCACGTGTTTAAGCCCTTTTTCGATGCGTTTGAACCTCGTTAACCTCATTTCAAGGCTCTAAAATGAAGTTAAAGTATAGGGAACTCAAAACATGCTCAAAAATATCTCGGATGTCGGTTCGTTTGGCCGTACGATCGCGATGTTCGCTTAATTACGACGGAATGCGCATAAGCGCGAAAAACGATCCAAATGACGCAACGAATGGATTTTTCTTAAGGCGAACACTAAAATATAATGTAGTCATGCTTACATAAATTTTTGGATGTCCGGATGTATTCAGAACGTAAGTTATGCGCGAAAATGCAAACTTGTGCACTTTTTGACACTTTTAGTCCCTGAATGTCCCAAAAGTTTATTTTAGCACACCGAACCCCTCAAAGCCTATTTCTAAGCTATGTCAAGGATATTTAAGGTGTGTTTAACTTATGGTTATGTTCCGGAATGTTCGTTACAGTTCAAATTGACATACTTTCGCAGTTTGTCATATTTAGTCCCTGTAAGCGAATTAACTTGTTTTTGCCATACCAAAGCCTTCAAAACTTATTTCTAAGTTATGTAAAGGTTATTTAAGGTATGTTGAGTATATGTTGATGTTCTGGAGTATTTCTCGCATTAAACTGAGTACGTTTACGCACTAGTTTGCGTATAACTCTCCAGAAAGCGATGTAGAGTTTGAAATTGGATAAAAGTCAAAACATGAAAAATGTAAAACATAACAAAACAAACATTGTGATCAAATAACATTATTTTATTGATAATAGAACTGGTCATAGTGATTACAAGCACAGTTGTTACAGTCTCCCCTACTTGTGGAAATTTCGTCCCGAAATTTATTTAGAGGAAACTCGTGGAAAAAGATGTGGATATTTCGCCTTCATTTGATCTTCGCGTTCCCAAGTAAACTCAGGTCCACGTTTAGCTTCCCAGCGAACTTTGACCAAAGGAATGCGCTTGCGTTTAAGCCACTTGACTTCACGTTCCATGATTTCCACTGGTTTCTCAACAAATTTCAGTGTTTTGCCAACACGAATTTCGTCAAGCGGTATGGAGAAGTTCTCATCAGCTGGACACTTCTTGAGATTGGACACGTGAAAAGTTGGATGAACATTTCCCAGTTCAGGAGGTAACTCAAGTCTGTAGGCTACCTTTCCGATTCTTTCGACGATCTTGAATGGTCCAACGTATCTAGGTGCAAGTTTTCCTTTCTTTCCAAATCTGATCACACCTTTCCAAGGTGAGACCTTAAGTAATACTCGATCACCGATTTGAAATTCCAAGGCTTTGCGTTTTGGGTCCGCGTAAATCTTCTGACGGCTTCTAGCTGCCTGAAGGTTATCACGAACCTTCTTGACCTTATCAGTTGTCTCTAAAATGAGGGCAGGTCCAGTAAGTTGAGCCTCGCCAATCTCATTCCAGCAGACTGGTGAACGACATTTTCGACCATAGAGAGCTTCGAAAGGAGCCATTTTGATGCTAGTGTGATAACTGTTGTTGTAGGAGAATTCAATCAATTTAAGATGTGAATCCCAGCTACCACCAAAATCGATCACACAAGCTCTAAGCATATCCTCCAGAGTCTGGATTGTTCTCTCAGATTGACCATCCGTTTGCGGATGATAAGCTGTGCTCAGATTAAGTTGGGTCCCCATAGCAGATTGCATGGTTCTCCAAAAATGAGAAGTGAAACGAGCATCTCTGTCAGAAATGATGTTCAACGGAACACCATGTCGAGCTACAATTTCATCTACATAGATTTGAGCAAGTCTGTCAGTAGAAAAATCCTCACGGATTGGCAAGAAATGTGCTGACTTTGTAAGACGATCAACGACTACCCAGATGGCATCATGACCTTTCTTTGTGCGCGGGAGTTTGGTAACAAGATCCATAGTAATGTTTTCCCATTTCCAAACTGGGATCTCTGGTTGCTCCAATAAACCAGAAGGACGTTGATGTTCAGCCTTAACCTTAAGACAAGTAAGGCATTTGGATACGTATAAGGCAATGTCTTTCTTCATACCAGGCCACCAATAGTGAATACGAAGATCCTTATACATCTTATCTGAGCCCGGATGAATAGAATAACGAGACTTATGGGCTTCATCCATAAGCAAGGTACGAAGATCATCCTGGCTTGGGACCCACAAACGGTCCATGAAGTAATACGATCCATTGTCCTTCAGTTCCAGAGCAGGTGTTATGTGATAAGGAAATTCCTTATCCATTAAACCTTGTGCAACACAAGATTGTTGAGCCTGAGAAATGCGTGCTTGAATATCGGATCGAGCTTGAATGACAGATTGAACACGTACACAATGAAGCTTAGTACGTTCCTTACGACTCAATGCATCAGCTACGACATTCGCCTTACCAGGATGGTAGCGAATTTCGCAGTCATAATCGTTTAAAAGCTCAACCCAACGTCGCTGTCTCATGTTGAGTTCTTTCTGGTTGAAGATATGCTGAAGACTTTTGTGGTCAGTGAAAACCACACATTTTGTACCGTACAAATAGTGTCTCCAGATCTTGAGAGCAAAGACAACTGCACCCAACTCAAGATCATGAGTGGTGTAGTTCTTCTCATGAATCTTCAACTGTCTCGATGCATAGGCTATGACTTTGTTCCTTTGCATAAGAACACAGCCAAGACCCAATTTCGATGCATCACAATACACGACAAAATCATCATCACCCTCAGGCAATGATAGAACAGGCGCATCGCAAAGCTTCTGCTTCAGGTGTTGAAAAGCTTCCTCTTGTTTGTATCCCCAATAAAAGGGCATTTTCTTCTGAGTTAGAGCAGTTAGAGGAACTGCAATCTTAGAGAAGTTTTCAATGAAGCGGCGATAATAACCCGCTAGACCAAGAAAAGAAGGAACTTCAGTAGGAGTAGAAGGTGTATCCCAATCCTTAATCGCACTGATCTTGGAGGGATCTACATGAATACCTCGTTCGTTGATAACATGCCCCAAAAATTGAACTTCTTTAAGCCAAAATTCGCACTTGGAGAATTTGGCGAAAAGTTGCTCTTTCTTCAGGAGTTCCAGAGTAAGACGAAGATGCTGCTCGTGATCAGCTCGTGTCTTAGAGTATATCAAGATGTCGTCAATAAAAACAATGACGAACTGATCCAAATAAGGTTTGCAGACCCTATTCATTAAGTCCATGAAAACAGCAGGAGCATTAGTCAAACCGAATGGCATGACTGTGAATTCATAATGTCCATAACGAGTACGGAATGCTGTCTTCGGAATGTCTTCTTCTTGCACCCGAAGTTGATGATATCCAGATCGCAGATCAATCTTCGAAAAATAAGAAGCACCTTGTAACTGATCAAAGAGATCGTCTATGCGAGGTAGAGGATATCGATTCTTGATGGTAAGCTTGTTAAGCTCACGATAATCGATACACATTCTAAAGGATCCATCCTTCTTCTTGACAAAAAGAACGGGAGCATCCCAAGGTGAAAAACTAGGACGTATAAAACCTTTGTCAGAGAGCTCCTGAAGCTGTTTAGACAACTCTTGCATCTCAGATGGTGCAAGACGATATGGAGCTCTGGCAATGGGATTTGCACCAGGTACGAGATCAATGCGGAACTCGACTTGGCGTGCTGGAGGTAGACCAGGTAAATCTTCAGGGAACACTTCAGAATAATCCCGAATGACAGGAATATCTGAAATAGACTTACCCTTGCCTTTATCTTCTGTAACATGTGCTAAGAAAGCCACATAGTTCTTCTGCAGATACTTCCGAGCTTTAAAACAAGACATGAGTCTGAGACCACCGATAGGCTTCTCACCTTGAACCTGCAGGATCTCGCCTGTCGAAAGTGGCACACGAACAATCTTCTTAGAATAAACTATCTCTGCGTGATGCTTGGATAACCAATCCATTCCCACAATAACGTCGAAGCTTCCAAGTTGCATAGGCGCGAGGTCAATAGGAAAAAGATGGTCGTTAATATTCAACTGGCAGTTGTGAAGAACAGAATCAAGAATGGGTTCACCACTAGCAACCTCTACTGTCAAAGATTTGCCTAGTTTCGTTCTAGACACGCGAAGCATTTGCTCAAAGGACAAAGACACGAAACTCTTATCGGCACCGGAATCGAAAAGAACAGACGCAGGCTGATTATTAATAAAGAACGTACCGTTCACCACATTATCGTCAGCCTGTGCCTCTTGGGCATTCATGTTAAAAACTCGGCCTCGAGCCGGAGCCGGATTCTAGTTCTGGTTCTGGTTCGCCAGTCTTGGGCACCGATTTCTATAGTGGGTCAGATCCCCACAATTGTAACAAGCACCCGGTGGGTATTGTGGTCTTGCAGCTTGACCCTGTTGCTGAGCAGGAGGCTGTGCAACTTGTTGAACCGGGTTCTGAACCGCGGGATTCTGAGCAGATCGACAAACATTGGCGAGATGGCCTGATTTCCCACAGTTAGTACAGAAACGGCATGGAAGTTGCGGCTGGTGGTGACTGTTGCATCTATTGCACAAAGGTGCATTCCCTGAATAGGGTTTCTTTGCTGGAGGCTGTGCGGGTTGGTTGAGAGCTGCCTGATTAGCTTGGGCAGTGATAGCAAAATTTTGAGAAGCCTTACGCTTCTTTGACCTCTTCGAAGAACCAGAGTTCTTTCCATTCAAGTTTTGACCTTTCTTGCTAACTTCCTTGTCAGCCGACTGCTTCTTGCCCTTGTCACCCTTCCGGTGTAACTTGTTCTTCCTGATCTGCGACTCAGTCAATGTCGCAGATAACTCGATCGCCTGACGAAGTGTGGCAGGGTTACTACCAGTAAGAATGTCTTGTACCGAGTCAGGTAGGCCATCGATGTATCTCTCGATAGCCTTGTCGAGTGGGGTGACCATTGTTGGGCAAAGCAGACTCAATTCTTCAAACCGATCAGTATAAGCCCTGTGCTCACCACTATCTTGCTTCAATACATCAAACTCTTTCTCCAAAGCTCGCTGCTCATGACGAGGACAGAATTCCCTCATCATAAGGGCTCTAAGTTCAGCCCATGTCTGCGCGAGAGCAACTTCTGCACCCCGGTCTCTCATAACCCCGTTCCACCATGTCAAAGCCCTCTTCTGAAATACGCTCGAGGAGAACTCGACCTTGCGATTATCCGGACACTGCACATGGCGAAAAGTATTCTCTATACTCTCGAACCACTGAAGAAGCCCAGTCGCTCCCTCAGAACCACTAAACTTGAGTGGTTTGGCCTGGTTAAAATCCTTGTATTTGCATGGAACATTGTTGTTGTTGTTGGCCTGGTTCCATTGAGCAAAGAGATTTGGGAATTGAGCAGCCATCTGCTGCGCAATAATTTCTGCCAGCTCGGCAGTAGCTATCAGATTGTCGCGTCGAGGAGGCATTCTAAAAGAGGAAAACATGAAAGGAAACGAGTGAGATGATTGGATGAAGAGAATGAGATGATAAAAACAAGAATTGCAAACAACATAGATGGTGATCATTCGTCCGTATCACAAAGCAAACAAACGACACACAGTGACTAATCAAAGTAAATGGATCAAAAATAATGTATAATGAAGACATGCTCGCCTATAAGTGAACACTCATCCCAAGAATTCCCAGGTAAGCACAACTGGTCTCGCGTCTGATGAGATATATACGAAGTGCTTGCCTAGACAGAAAACCCAGAATACAGGCATTCACCCTTCCAGTTTGCACATGTTCACATTATTTAAAACCCAAAACGTTTGACGGGATTTTGAAAATTTGAAGGCACAAGGCCAAAAACCAAACTTGAAAAGGGTTCAAAATCATAACAGAGGGTTCAAAACCTTACAATTGAGGGTTCAAAACCTTGTAAAAATTTATTCAAAAACAGATGATTGTTTTTCAAAAATCGATTCGGAAAATTTTGGTTCCTTGTTTTGATAATCACCTAAGGATAGGTGATGTACATGTTTTAAGATCTAAACACAAGATGACTTGTGTTAGGTTCCTAGAAAAGTTATAGTCTAGGTCAAAGCATTACTAATAACCTAATTCCCTATAACCATTGGCTCTGATACCAACTCTTCTGTCACACCCCGACCGCGTAAAACAACAAATCGCGGCGGAAACATCGGGGCGTGTTGCGACAGAATTAATTGTCTCATAACCATGGCATACAAAGTTTTATTTATTTATTAAACAAGGGTGTTTCATTGTTTCAAACAGGTAATTAAAGAGTTCAGAACGTAATTAAACATAGTCTATCTTCTTTTAAAGTTTCTAAGGCACAGGTCCGCCCTAGTATCGTGATCAACATCCTATGGAAAAGCACCTGAAAACACATGTGAAAATAGGTACGTCAGCATAAAAATGCCTGTGAGATACATAGGTTTTGTGAAAATAAGATTCATGACTTATGTTTGAGAAAATGTTTAGTCATGAACCTTGTTATTTGCTTTGTCTTGTAAATCATTTGAAAACAATAAGATCAGATGATATGTATAAGTAAATGTCAGGTTAAATAGATAACCATGTAAAAATGTGTTTGTATAAGATAAGTTGTTTGTAAATCAATGTCTTGTGAAAAGTCTGTTATTTGTATAAAATGTTCTATGTCTCAAACTGAAATGATTCAAATAACGTTACGACATATAATACCATACAAACACTTATATATAGGAAGTACCAGCGGCGTATCCACCATGCTTGTATCATATTACACACGCATCGTTACTTAATCACTTAATCAAACCAAACCAACCAATGTAAGAAGTCTATGTTTAAACCATTTGTCAAATGTATTGAATAATATGTCAAAGTGTTCATGTCAAGATGTAAATCATGTAGTATGTAAAACCAATGTCAAAAGTGTTTGTGTCAAATGTAAATCATGTCAAAATGTCTATGTCCAATATCCATGTCAAATGTCTATGTCAAATATCCATGTCAAATGTCTATGTCAAATATCCATGTCAAATGTCTATGTCAAAATGTCCATGTATGGCAAGTGAAATGTCTCAACTAAACCATATGCACAAAAACAAAGTATTGAAGTAAAACTTGGTTTAAATCAAAGCTATGTTTTGTGTAAATGCATGCAACTATTTAATATGAACATTTATGTGGTATTGTGAAAATGCATACATCCAAGCCTGGCGACTGTGGTGATAAAACCCTTTAAACAAATTAAAGGTCTATCTGTCTTAATGTCAACGAATTCGGTCATTCCTTTCTGTCCCCTTACCCTGGGATGTCCGGAACGGGAGTTGTCAATTCCTATGGTACCACTACCTACTAACGAACGGCGTAGCTAATGTTAATGAATGTATTGTCCCATGTAAACAAACCAAATGTCATACCAAAATGTAAACATGTGAAAACAATGCACTAAGTATGTAATCAAATGAACATACATAGCGTGAAATGTCATGTAAAACAATGTACTAAGTAATGCACACAATGGGCACACCTAGCAGGAAATGTCATGTAAAACAATGTACTAAGTAATGCACACAATGGGCACACCTAGCAGGAAATGTCATGTAAAACAATGTACTAAGTAATGCACACAATGGGCACACCTAGCAGGAAATGTCATGTAAAACAATGTACTAAGTAATGCACACAATGGGCACACCTAGCATAAGATGATATGAAATCATGTACTATAATGTACTAACGAACATAGCATGTATATGATGTGAAAACAGGAAAGCATGAAAGTAACAAGTAGGCACATGTGTTCCACCCCAAAACAGTTTGGAAAACAGTAAAAGAGGGGCTATGTACTCACTTGTGATTGCTCAGATGTCTAAAGATAATCACCAAGTAATGCTATAGATCTCGGAATCAAACGGCACCTAATATAGGTAACTATGTTAATAACCGGACCTTAATCGGATGATTGGATAGAATGAGGTTTCGTAAACCAAACGAGTGTAGAGACTCGTGTCATTTGGTTTAACAAAGCCTACATGCTAAATGAAACTTAACATAATTGATTACGACCCATTACGACCCGTTTAGGAAGCTTATGCTACTTTAACGTGTCGTGCGCGTGAAACGCGTTCGGACCGCCTAACTAGTCCTATGACAAGTATTATACGCCTAAACATGTTACATAATCAGTTACGTGACAAAAGTTTAGGTTACATATGCTAAATTACCAATTATGTATGAAAAGGGTATTTTGGTAATTTACCTAAGGCATATAAACTACCTATCATACAACTACTTAAACGTCGTGACCATAGGGTATAACCTCGGAAGGTTATTCCCTACCTACTATGGTCACCTAATGTATTTGGTCGGATCCTAATGATCGACCAAACTGGGTCGGGTTCGAAGGTATAGGCGATTTATTAGATCGCCTACCCTACGACCCTAGACAACGTGGTAATCAGTAGGCATAGTCCCAAGGGACTATGACCATCGTGATTACAATCACGTTGCGAAGTTCAACCGAACTTCGCATTGACCATTACTGGTCAACGCTAAAAGTCAAACAAAGTTTGACTTTCTGACTCGAAAAGCAGTAAAAATAAGGAAAAGAACGAAAGAATACTTACGAAGGGTCCCCGAATGCTAACCCAGATCAAAATAGCTCAGGTATGAAACGAAGGTTCCAACTTAGAGCTTTCTTAATCAGATTTGTGGGTTTTGGGGTTGAGGGTGGATGGGTATTTATAGTATTCGGTCCACCGTTAGGATCGTTTCTTGAATATCGTGCCACGATCCGAGCCGAACACTTGTCACAAAGTTGTGGTGGCTAGAAACTTGTTCTTATCTGCTGACTAGACCCGTTTAAAATGTGTGGACACGAATCGATCAGCTGCAACTTGCTAAAAAGACATTGAATCTGGTCAGATCAGTCACTCGCGTAGCGCGACGGATAAGCCTATAGGGCTCGCGCTACGCTAGCACTTATCTGATCCAGAAATGTTTCAGAATTTACAGAAATGGTCCCTGCACGTGTTTAAGCCCTTTTTCGATGCGTTTGAACCTCGTTAACCTCATTTCAAGGCTCTAAAATGAAGTTAAAGTATAGGGAACTCAAAAAATGCTCAAAAATATCTCGGATGTCGGTTCGTTTGGCCGTACGATCGCGATGTTCGCTTAATTACGACGGAATGCGCATAAGCGCGAAAAACGATCCAAATGACGCAACGAATGGATTTTTCTTAAGGCGAACACTAAAATATAATGTAGTCATGCTTACATAAATTTTTGGATGTCCGGATGTATTCAGAACGTAAGTTATGCGCGAAAATGCAAACTTGTGCACTTTTTGACACTTTTAGTCCCTGAATGTCCCAAAAGTTTATTTTAGCACACCGAACCCCTCAAAGCCTATTTCTAAGCTATTTCAAGGATATTTAAGGTGTGTTTAACTTATGGTTATGTTCCGGAATGTTCGTTACAGTTCAAATTGACATACTTTCGCAGTTTGTCATATTTAGTCCCTGTAAGCGAATTAACTTGTTTTTGCCATACCAAAGCCTTCAAAACTTATTTCTAAGTTATGTAAAGGTTATTTAAGGTATGTTGAGTATATGTTGATGTTCCGGAGTATTTCTCGCATTAAACTGAGTACGTTTACGCACTAGTTTGCGTATAACTCTCCAGAAAGCGATGTAGAGTTTGAAATTGGATAAAAGTCAAAACATGAAAAATGTAAAACATAACAAAACAAAACAAACATTGTGATCAAATAACATTATTTTATTGATAATAGAACTGGTCATAGTGATTACAAGCACAGTTGTTACAGTTATACACAAACTGGTGCGTAAACGTCACTAGTTTAATGCGACAAATACTCCGGAACATCAACATATACTTAAAATACCTTAAATAACCTTTACATAACTTAGAAATAAGTTTTGAAGGCTTTAGTATGGCAAAAACAAGTTAATTCGCTTACAGGGACTAAACTTGACAAACTATGAAAGTATGCCAATTTGAACTGTAACGAACATTCCGGAACATGACCATAAGTTAAACACACCTTAAATATCCTTTATATAGCTTAGAAATAGGCTTTGAGGGGTTCGGTGTGCTAAAATAAACTTTTGGGTCATTCAGGGACTAAAAGCGTCAAAAAAATGCACGAGTTTGCATTTTCGCGCATAACTTACGTTCTGAATACATCCGGACATCCAAAAATTTATGTAAGCACTAAAATATTTTATTTTAGTGTTTGGCATAAGAAAAATCCATTCATCGCGCAATTTGGATCGTTTTTCGCGCTTATGCGCATACCGTCGTAATTAAGCGAACATCGCGTTCGTACGACCAAACGAACCAACATCCGACATATTTTTGAGCATGTTTCATGCCCACAATGTTTAGGAATCCTTGTGGAGCCTTGAAAATGATTTAACGAGCCTTAAACATGTCGGAAATGGCCTGAATACGCAACGGGGACTGAAAGGTGAACATTAGAAAGTGTTTGCTGATCAGGGGGACCCTAGCGTGACACCTAGCCCCCTTGGCGTCACGCTAGGCCTCTTCTGATCAACAAAGGTCATTTTAAACACATGTTAATAGCCCCTAACACTCTCCAAAGGTCAAGTGCCACATGTTAATCTCTTATGGTGGCCAAAATCAGTTACCACAACATTCCAACAAGTGTAGGGATGTGATCATTCCCTCTTCTCCAAGAAATGATCCTAACGGTGAACCGAAAACTATAAATACCCACCTCCACCCTTCATTTTTCCTCACAAGAATCTGATCTAATGTGCTCTAAGTTGAAACCTTTGTTTCATACCTGAGCTATTTTGATCTAGATTAGCATTCGGGGACCCTTTGTAAATGTTCCTTCGTTCTTTTATTGCTTTTCGAGTCCGAAAGTCAAACTTTGTTTGACTTTCTGCATTGACCAGTTTATGGTCAATGCGAAGTTCGTTTGAACTTCGCAACATGAGCGTAATCATGATGGTTATAGTCCCTTGTGACTATGCCTATTGATTACCACGTTGTCTAGGGTCGTAAGGGTAAGCGATCTAATAAATCGCTTATACCTTCGAACCCGACCCATTTGGTCGATCATTAGGATCCGACCAAACACATTAGGTGACCATAATATATAGGGAATAACCTTCCGAGGTTATACCTTATGGTCGCTTCGTTTAAGTAGTTGTATGATAGGTAGTTTATATGCCTTAGGTAAATTACCAAAATACCCCTTTGACGCCAAAATTCATTTTAAGCATGTGTAACATAACTTTTGACATCTAAACTGATTTGACAACAATATTAGACATGTTAAGGCATATTTTACTTATCATAGGACTAGTTAGGCGATCCGAACGCGTTTTACGTGAACGACGCGTTAAAGTAGCATAAGCTACCTAAACGGGTCGTAATGGGTCGTAAACACTTAGGTTAGGTTTCATTTAGTATGTAAGCCTTGTTAAACCATACTACATGAGTTCCAATACTCATTTGGTTTACGAGCCCTCATTCTATCCGATCCTCCGATATAGGTCCGGTTTATTAACATAGTTACCTATATTAGGTACCGTTTGATTCCGTGATCTCTAGCATTGCTTGGTGGTTATCTTAGGACTTCTGAGAAATCTCAAGTGAGTACATAGAACCCCCTCTTTTAAATGTTTTCAAGGTGTTTATGTGAGTACATAGACCCCTCTTTTACTGTTTTCCAAACTGTTTTGGGGTGAAACACATGTGCCTACTTGTTACTTTCCTGCTTTCCTGTTTTCACATCATATACCTGCTATGTTTGTTAGTACATTATAGTACATGATTTCATTACATTTCATGCTATGTATGCCCATTGTGTGCGTATTTAGTACATCGTTTTACATTACATTTCATGCTATGTATGCCCATTGTGTGCGTACTTAGTACATCGTTTTACATTACATTTCATACTATGTATGCCCATTGTGTGCATATTTAGTACATTGTTTACTTTACATTTCTGCTATGTATGTTAACTGATAGCATGCTAGCACATTGATTTACAAGACTTTTCTGCTTTGTATGTTAACTTAGCATACTTAGTACATTGTTTTCATATGACCTGTATACAATTGCTATAACATTTGGTTTGCACAAACGAGACTATTATACGTTCATTAACATTAGCTACGCCGCTCGGTAGTAAGTACTGGTACCATAGGACTTGACAAATCCCATTCCTGACATCCCGGGTTTGTTTGGATGTAAGGAATGACTGAATCCGAAAACATTTCTTTTGATAACCTTGACTGAAAGGGTTATCCGACTGTCTCAAGGCTTGAATGTATGCGTTAACTTACCACATAAATGTTTGTATCAATGTAACATGCATTACTTTGCAAAACATAACTTTTTGATATATTCAAAATACTTTGTTTTGTACATATCTACATTTGGATTATGTGACAATACTTTACTTACAATACATAACATTTGTTACACATTACTTGACTACTTTTGGACTATTAACATTTGATATGATTTATACAAGGACTTTGACAATTGGTTTAAACATAGACTTTATACATTGTTGGTTTGTTTAAGTGACTTAAGTAACGAGATGTGAGTAAAATGATACAAGCATGGTGGATACGCCGCTGGTACTTCCTATATATAAGTTTTTGTATTATATTACATATCATAGCGTTATTTAAATCATTCAATTTGGACTTATACATTTTACACAAGTAACACGATTTTCACAAGACTTTGGTTTACAAACAATTTACTTTATACAACTCATTTTACTTGGTTATCCATTTAACCATACATTATTCTTTTATTTATACATATCATTTGATCTTATCGCTTTTTAAATGACTTACAAAACAAAACAATTTACAAGGTTCATGACTGACTTTTACTAAACAACTTTTTCTTAAACTTAAGTCATGAATCCTATTTTCACAAAACCTATGTATCTCACAGGCATTTTTATGCTGACGTACCTATTTTCACATGTGTTTTCAGGAGCTTTTGCATAGGATGATGATCGTGACACTAGAGCGGACCTGTGCCTTAGAGACATAAAATGAAGATAGACTTAGTTTAATTATGTTCTGAACTCTTTATTTCCTGTTTAAAACAATGTAACTCTTATGTTGATAATTAAAATACAACTTTGTATGCCATGGTTATGAAACAATTAATTCTGTTACAATACTCCCCGACGTTTTCCGCCACGTTTTGTATGTTATACGTGGTCGGGGTGTGACAGAAGAGTTGGTATCAGAGCCAATGGTTATAGGGAATTAGGTTATTAGTAATGTTTTGACCTAGACTATAACCTTTCTAGGACCCTAACACAAGTTATCTTGTGTTTAGATCTTAAAACATGTACATCACCTATCCTTAGGTGATTATCAAAACAAAAACCAAATTTTCCGAAACGAATTTTTGAAAAACAATCTTCTGTTTTTTAATGATTTATTACAAGGTTTTGAACCCTCTTTTGTAAGGTTTTGAACCCTTCCAGTTTGACTAAGTTTTTGGCTTTATGCCTTTGAATTTTCAAAAATCTCGTCAAGGTTTTGGGTTTTATATAATGTAAACACGTGCAAACTGGAAGAGTGAATGCCTGTATTCTGGGTTTTCTGTCTAGGCAAGCACTTCGTATATATCTCATCAGACGCGAGACCAGTTGTGCTTACCTGGGAATTCTTGGGATGAGTGTTCACTTATAGGCGAGCATGTCTTCGCGATACATTATTTTTGATCCATTTACTTTGATTAGTCACTGTGTGTCGTTTGTTTGCTTGGTAATGCGGACAAATGACCACCATCTTTTCTTTTGTTAATTTTGTTTCATCTCATTCTCTTCATCCAATCATCTCACTCGTTTCCTTTCATGTTTTCCTCTTTTAGAGTGCCTCCTCGACGCGAAAACCAGATAGCGACTGCCAAACTGGCAGAAATCATTGCGCAACAGATGGCTGCTCAATTCCCAAATCTCTTTGCTCAATGGCACCAAGCCAACAACAATAACAATGCTCCATGCAAATACAAGGATTTTAACTCGGCTAAACCACTCAAGTTTAGTGGTTCTGAAGGAGCGACTGGGCTTCTTCAATGGTTCGAGAGCATTGAGAATACTTTTCGCCACGTGCAGTGTCCTGACAATCGCAAGGTCGAGTTTTCTTCGAGTGTGTTTCAGAAGAGGGCTCTCACATGGTGGAATGGGGTTATGAGAGACCGAGGTGCAGAAGTTGCTCTAGCACAGACATGGGCTGAACTCAGGGCCCTTATGATGAGGGAGTTCTGTCCTCGTCATGAACAACGAGCGTTGGAGAAAGAGTTTGATGACTTGAAACAAGACAGTGGCGAGCACAGGGCATATACTGATAGGTTTGAGGAGTTGAGTCTGCTTTGCCCAACAATGGTTACCCCACTTGACAAGGCTATCGAAAGGTACATCGATGGCCTACCTGACTCAGTGCAAGACATCATTACTGGTAGTAACCCTGCCACACTCCGTCAGGCGATCAAGTTAGCAGCGACATTGACTGAGTCGCAGGTTCGAAAGGGGAAGCTGCACAAAAAGGGTGACAAGGGTAAGAAGCAGGCGTCTGATAAGGAAGATAGTAAGAAAGGTCAAAACAAGAAGGGAAAGAATTCTGGAGGGTCTAGGAAGCGGAAGGCTTCCCAAAACTATGCCGTTACTGCACAGGCCCAAGCTGCACCAAATCAGCCTGCGCAGCCACTAGCCAAGAAGCCTTATCTTGGCAATGCACCTTTGTGCAACAGGTGTAACGGCCATCATCCACCACACCTCCAGTGTCGTCAGTGCACCAACTGTGGAAGATCTGGTCATCTTGCCGCTACTTGTCGCATTCCTGTTAACCAGAACCAGGCAGTTCAGAACCAAGCCCAACAAGTTGCTCAGCCTCTTGCTCAGCAACAAGGTCAAGCTGCACGACCTCATTTTCCTCCTGGTTCGTGCTACAATTGTGGGGATCTGACCAACTACAGGAACCGGTGCCCAAGGCTAGCAAACCAGAACTAGAATCAGAATCAGGCTCCGGCTCGAGGGCGAGTTTTCAACATGAATGCTCAAGAGGCACAAGCAGACAATGAGGTGGTGAACGGTACGTTCTTTATTAATAATCAGCCTGCATCTGTTCTCTTTGATTCGGGTTCCGATAAGAGTTTTGTGTCATTGTCTTTTGAGCCAATGCTTCGCGTGTCTAGAACGAAACTAGGTAAACCTTTGACAGTAGAAGTTGCTAATGGTGAACCCATTGTTCTTGATTCTGTTCTTCGCAACTGCCAGTTGAACCTTAACGATCATCTTTTTCCTATTAACCTCACGCCTATGCAACTTGGAAGCTTCGACGTTATAGTGGGTATGGATTGGTTATCTAAGCATCGCGCAGAGATAGTTTGTTCTGAGAAGGTTGTTCGTGTGCCGCTTTCGACGGGCGAGATCCTACAGGTTCGTGGTGAGAAACCTGCTGGTGGTCTCAAACTCATGTCTTGTTTTAAAGCTCGGAAGTATCTGCGAAAGAATTATGTGGCCTTCTTAGCACATGTTACAGCAGATAAAGGCAAGGGTAAGTCTATTTCAGATATTCCTGTCGTTCGGGATTATTCTGAAGTATTCCCTGAAGATTTACCTGGTCTACCTCCAGCACGCCAAGTTGAGTTCCGCATTGATCTCGTATCGGGTGCAAATCCTATTGCCAGAGCTCCATATCGTCTCGCACCATATGAGATGCAAGAGTTGTCTAAGCAGCTTCAGGAGCTCTCTGAAAAAGGTTTTATACGTCCTAGCTTTTCACCCTGGGGTGCTCCCGTTCTTTTTGTCAAGAAGAAGGATGGATCTTTTAGGATGTGTATCGATTATCATGAGCTTAACAAGCTTACCATCAAGAATCGATATCCCCTACCTCGCATCGATGATCTCTTTGATCAGTTACAAGGTGCTTCTTGTTTTTCAAAGATTGATCTGCGATCTGGATATCACCAACTTCGTGTGCATGAAGAAGATATTCCCAAGACAGCATTCCGCACTCGTTATGGGCATTATGAATTCACAGTCATGCCATTTGGATTGACTAATGCTCCTGCTGTTTTCATGGACTTAATGAATAGGGTCTGCAAGCCTTATTTGGATCAGTTCGTCATTGTTTTTATTGATGACATCTTGATTTACTCCAAGATGCGAGCTGATCACGAGCAACATCTTCGTCTTACTTTGGAACTCCTAAAGAAAGAGCAACTTTTCGCCAAATTCTCCAAGTGCGAATTTTGGCTTAAAGAAGTTCAATTTTTAGGACATATTGTCAACGAACAAGGTATTCATCTAGATCCCTCCAAGATCAGTGCGATTAAGGATTAGGATACGCCTACTACTCCTACTGAGGTTCGTTCTTTTCTTGGTCTAGCGGGTTATTACCGCCGCTTCATTGAAAATTTCTCGAAGATTGCAGTTCCTCTAACTGCTCTAACTCAGAAGAACAAGCCCTTTGATTGGGGATTCAAGCAAGAGGAAGCTTTTCAAAACTTGAAGCAGAAACTTTGCGACGCGCCTGTTCTGACTTTGCCTGAGGGCAATGATGATTTCGTCGTTTATTGTGATGCATCTAAATTGGGTCTTGGCTGCGTCCTGATGCAAAGGAACAAAGTCATAGCATATGCATCGAGGCAGTTGAAGATACATGAGAAGAACTACACCACTCATGATCTTGAGTTGGGTGCAGTTGTTTTCGCTCTAAAGATCTGGAGACACTATTTATACGGTACAAAATGTATGGTTTTCACGGACCACAAAAGTCTTCAGCATATCTTCAACCAGAAAGAACTCAACATGAGGCAACGACGTTGGGTCGAGCTTCTAAACGACTATGACTGCGAAATTCGCTACCATCCTGGTAAGGCGAATGTCGTAGCTGATGCATTGAGTCGTAAGGAACGTACTAAACTTCATTGTGTACGTGTTCAATCTGTTATTCAAACTCGATCCGATATCCAAGCACGCATTTCTCAGGCTCAACAATCTTGTGTTTCACAAGGTTTGATGGATAAGGAATTTCCCTATCACATAACACCTGATATGGAACTGAAGGACAATGGATCGTATTACTTCATGGACCGTTTGTGGGTCCCAAGCCAAGATAATCTTCGTACCTTGCTTATGGACGAAGCCCATAAGTCGCGTTATTCTGTCCATCCTGGCTCAGATAAGATGTATAAGGATCTTCGTATTCACTATTGGTGGCCTGGTATGAAGAAAGACATTGCCTTATACGTATCAAAATGCCTTACTTGTCTTAAGGTTAAGGCTGAACATCAACGTCCTTCGGGTTTATTGGTGCAACCAGAGATCCCAGTTTGGAAATGGGAAAATATTACTATGGATCTTGTTACCAAACTTCCACGCACAAAGAAAGGTCATGATGCCATCTGGGTAGTTGTTGATTATCTTACTAAGTCAGCACATTTCTTGCCAATCCGTGAGGATTTTCCTGCTGACAAACTTGCTAAAATCTATGTGGATGAAATTGTAGCTCGACATGGTGTTCCTTTGAACATCATTTCTGACAGAGATGCTCGTTTCACTTCTCATTTTTGGAGAACCATGCAATCTGCTATGGGGACCCAACTTAACCTGAGCACGGCTTATCATCCGCAAACGGATGGTCAATCTGAAAGAACAATCCAGACTCTGGAGGATATGCTTAGAGCTTGTGTGATCGATTTTGGTGGTAGTTGGGATTCACATCTTCCGTTAATTGAATTTTCCTACAACAACAGTTATCACACCAGCATCAAAATGGCTCCTTTCGAGGCTCTCTATGGTCGAAAATGTCATTCACCAGTCTGCTGGAATGAGATTGGCGAGGCTCAACTTACTGGACCTGCCCTCATTTTAGAGACAACTGACAAGATTAAGAAAGTTCGTGATAACCTTTAGACAGTTAGAAGCCGTCAAAAGAGTTACGCGGACCCAAAACGCAAGCCCTTGGAATTTCAAGTCGGTGATCGAGTATTACTTAAGGTCTCACCTTGGAAAGGTGTGATCAGATTTGGAAAGAAAGGAAAACTTGCACCTAGATACGTTGGACCATTCAAGATCGTCGAAAGAATCGGTAAGGTAGCCTACAGACTTGAGTTACCTCCTGAACTTGGAAATGTTCATCCAACCTTTCACGTGTCCAATCTCAAGAGGTGTTTAGCTGATGAGAACCTCCACATACCACTTGACAAAATTCGTGTTGATAAAACACTGAAATTTGTTGAGAAGCCTGTGGAAATCATGGAACGTGAAATCAAGTGGCTTAAACGCAAGCGCATTCCTTTGGTCAAAGTTCGTTGGGAAGCTAAACGTGGACCCGAGTTTACTTGGGAACGCGAATATCAAATGAAGGCGAAATATTCGCATCTTTTCCCACGAGTCTCCTCAAGATAAATTTCGGGACGAAATTTCCACAAGTAGGGGAGACTGTAACATCTGTGCTTGTAATCATTGTGAATAATTCAATTATCAATAAAACAATGTTATTTAATCCCAATGTTTGTTTGGTTGTGTTTTACATTTTTCATGTTTTGACTTTTATTCAATTTCAAACTCTATATCGCTTTCGGGAGAGTTATACGCAAACTGGTGCGTAAACGTCACCAGTTTAACGCGAAAAATACTCCGGAACATCAACATATACTTAACATACCTTAAATAACCTTTACATAACTTAGAAATAAGTTTTGAAGGCTTTGGTATGGCAAAAACAAGTTAATTCGCTTACAGGGACTAAACTTGACAAACTATGAAAGTATGCCAATTTGAACTGTAATGAACATTCCGGAACATGACCATAAGTTAAACACACCTTAAATATCCTTTATATAGCTTAGAAATAGGCTTTGAGGGGTTCGGTGTGCTAAAATAAACTTTTGGGTCATTCAGGGACTAAAAGCGTCAAAAAAATGCATGAGTTTGCATTTTCGCGCATAACTTACGTTCTGAATACATCCGGACATCCAAAAATTTATGTAAGCACTAAAATATTTTATTTTAGTGTTTGGCATAAGAAAAATCCATTCGTCGCGCAATTTGGATCGTTTTTCGCGCTTATGCGCATACCGTCGTAATTAAGCGAACATCGCGTTCGTACGACCAAACGAACCAACATCCGGCATATTTTTGAGCATGTTTCATGCCCACAATGTTTAGGCATCCTTGTGGAGCCTTGAAAATGATTTAACAAGCCTTAAACATGTTGGAAATGGCCTGAATACGCAACGGGGACTGAAAGGTGAACATTAGAAAGTGTTTGCTGATAAGGGGGACCCTAGCGTGACACCTAGCCCCCTTGGCGTCACGTTAGGCCTCTTCTGATGAGAAAAGGTAATTTTAAACACATGTTAACAGCCCCTAACACTCTCCAAAGGTCAAGTGCCACATGTTAATCTCTTATGGTGGCCAAAATCAGTTACCACAACATTCCAACAAGTGTAGGGATGTGATCATTCCCTCTTCTCCAAGAAATGATCCTAACGGTGAACCGAAAACTATAAATACCCACCTCCACCCTTCACTTTTCCTCACAAGAATCTGATCTAATGTGCTCTAAGATGAAACCTTTGTTTCATACCTGAGCTATTTTGATCTAGATTAGCATTCGGGGACCCTTTGTAAATGTTCCTTCGTTCTTTTATTGCTTTTCGAGTCCGAAAGTCAAACTTTGTTTGACTTTCTGCATTGACCAGTTTATGGTCAATGCGAAGTTCGTTTGAACTTCGCAACGTGAGCGTAATCACGATGGTTATAGTCCCTTGTGACTATGCCTACTGATTACCACGTTGTCTAGGGTCGTAAGGGTAAGCGATCTAATAAATCGCTTATACCTTCGAACCCGACCCATTTGGTCGATCATTAGGATCCGACCAAACACATTAGGTGACCATAATATATAGGGAATAACCTTCCGAGGTTATACCTTATGGTCGCTTCGTTTAAGTAGTTGTATGATAGGTAGTTTATATGCCTTAGGTAAATTACCAAAATACCCCTTTGACGCCAAAATTCATTTTAAGCATGTGTAACATAACTTTTGACATCTAAACTAATTTGACAACAATATTAGACATGTTAAGGCATATTTTACTTATCATAGGACTAGTTAGGCGATCCGAACGCGTTTTACGTGAACGACGCGTTAAAGTAGCATAAGCTACCTAAACGGGTCGTAATGGGTCGTAAACACTTAGGTTAGGTTTCATTTAGTATGTAGGCCTTGTTAAACCATACTACATGAGTTCCAATACTCATTTGGTTTACGAGCCCTCATTCTATCCGATCCTCCGATATAGGTCCGGTTTATTAACATAGTTACCTATATTAGGTACCGTTTGATTCCGTGATCTCTAGCATTGCTTGGTGGTTATCTTAGGACTTCTGAGAAATCTCAAGTGAGTACATAGAACCCCCTCTTTTAAATGTTTTCAAGGTGTTTATGTGAGTACATAGACCCCTCTTTTACTGTTTTCCAAACTATTTTGGGGTGAAACACATGTGCCTACTTGTTACTTTCCTGCTTTCCTGTTTTCACATCATATACCTGCTATGTTTGTTAGTACATTATAGTACATGATTTCATTACATTTCATGCTATGTATGCCCATTGTGTGCGTATTTAGTACATCGTTTTACATTACATTTCATGCTATGTATGCCCATTGTGTGCGTACTTAGTACATCGTTTTACATTACATTTCATACTATGTATGCCCATTGTGTGTATATTTAGTACATTGTTTACTTTACATTTCTGCTATGTATGTTAACTGATAGCATGCTAGCACATTGATTTACAAGACTTTTCTGCTTTGTATGTTAACTTATCATACTTAGTACATTGTTTTCATATGACCTGTATACAATTGCTATAACATTTGGTTTGCACAAACGAGACTATTATACGTTCATTAACATTAGCTACGCCGCTCGGTAGTAAGTACTGGTACCATAGGACTTGACAAATCCCATTCCTGACATCCCGGGTTTGTTTGGATGTAAGGAATGACTGAATCCAAAAACATTTCTTTTGATAACCTTGACTGAAAGGGTTATTCGACTGTCTCAAGGCTTGAATGTATGCGTTAACTTACCACATAAATGTTTGTATCAATGTAACATGCATTACTTTGCAAAACATAACTTTTTGATATATTCAAAATACTTTGTTTTGTACATATCTACATTTGGATTATGTGACAATACTTTACTTACAATACATAACATTTGTTACACATTACTTGACTACTTTTGGACTATTAACATTTTATATGATTTATACAAGGACTTTGACAATTGGTTTAAACATAGACTTTATACATTGTTGGTTTGTTTAAGTGACTTAAGTAATGAGATGTGAGTAAAATGATACAAGCATGGTGGATACGCCGCTGGTACTTCCTATATATAAGTGTTTGTATTATATTACATATCATAGCGTTATTTAAATCATTCAATTTGGACTTATACATTTTACAAAAGTAACACGATTTTCACAAGACTTTGGTTTACAAACAATTTACTTTATACAACTCATTTTACTTGGTTATCCATTTAACCATACATTATTCTTTTATTCATACATATCATTTGATCTTATCGCTTTTTAAATGACTTACAAAACAAAACAATTTACAAGGTTCATGACTGACTTTTACTAAACAACTTTTTCTTAAACTTAAGTCATGAATCCTATTTTCACAAAACCTATGTATCTCACAGGAATTTTTATGCTGACGTACCTATTTTCACATGTGTTTTCAGGAGCTTTTGCATAGGATGATGATCATGACACTAGGGCGGACCTGTGCCTTAGAGACATAAAATGAAGATAGACTTAGTTTAATTATGTTCTGAACTCTTTATTTCCTGTTTAAAACAATGTAACTCTTATGTTGATAATTAAAATACAACTTTGTATGCCATGGTTATGAAACAATTAATTCTGTTACAACACTCCCCGACGTTTTCCGCCACGTTTTGTATGTTATACGTGGTCGGGGTGTGACACCTATCTTTTTATGCTATCTCGACTTTTACATGAGGTTTTAAACTTGATTCTTCGCTTATCTTGATTCTTCATTTATTTTGAGACTTTTTACACAAATCGCTCGTACGTCCGCAAGCTAAAACATTAACTCTAATCTCAGGATCAACTAAATTTATGAAGCTTTAATCTATCATGATAATCTATGTGGGGAATCTTGGTCGACTATGACACTATGTGAAACTATCTGATTAATCTGTGTATTGTTGTGGTTGTAAGACACTAAATGTAACATGGCATGGAAACACGAGGGAGAAGTGACGTGTCCGAAGCACGATGGATACGCCGCTGGTACTTCCTATATATAAGTGTTTCCGACATGTTACCAACTTTCGTACTAAGTGCCATGCGAAACTTAGTGTTCTGTAGACCGGTGATGAGATGGTTGAAATCTAAAGCTAAGGGAAACTACTTGTGTAACCTATGAGCCATCTATGTGTACGCTAGCGTAATCTATGTGTAATCTATGTATGTGTGGTTTTTGAGAAACAAAATACGAAACGTAGCCTAGCGCCGAAGACGAGGTGGATGTGGCATGTCCGAAGCACGGTGGATACGCCGCTGGTACTTCCTATATATAAGTGTTTCTGGCATGTTACCGAACCTTCGTACCACTCGTTAAGTGAAGTTTGTAGTTTTGTAGGCTCGGGTTGAAGTTGTGAAATCTATTTGGGATAATCTATGTTGTTGAAACTATTTGGTCAATCTATGTGGAGATCTTGTGACGAATTCTAATGTTGTGATTAACGAAGCATGACACCGATGACGAGACAGACGTGGCATGATTGAAGCATGGTGGATACACCGCTGGTACTTCCTATATATAAGTGCTTCCGTCATGTTGCTAAACTTTCGTAGCACGTGCCATGCGGGATTTCGTTGTTTGTGGATTGTTAACACTAATCTATTGAAATCTATGGAAAACTATGAAATCTATTGAAGTTTATTGAATCTATTAGATTCTATTGAAGTCTATTGAAGTCTATTGAAGTCTATTGGATCTATTGAAGACTATTTGAAACCTATCGTAATCTATTGAAATCCGTGTGAATCTATGATAATGATGATGAGTGTGTTTTGCGACACTTAACATGACACCGAGTATGAGGTCGAAGCGATTATGCCCGAGGCGTGGTGGATACGCCACTGGTACTTCCTATATATAAGCGTTTCTGACATGTCGCCAAACTTCGTACAACGTGCCATGCGAAGGTCGTGGGTTGCAGTATCTATGTGAATCTTGAGTCTTAGTCTATCGTGTGTGAGTCTATATTAATCCAGACTTATATGATCCTCTTGTTGGATCTTTAGGATGTCTTCTCGAAAGCTCTCCGACACTCTCAAGAGATCCAGGGAAAAGTCTCAGAAAAAGATGATGTCCTTCATGGCCGACCAGATCGCTCGAGTCGTGCCAAAGATCGTCTCTGAGATCCAAGGATCGAACACTCTGCCCTCTTCTGTTGACTCTAAGACGGAGAAAGAAAAGTCTACCAAGTTCAGCTATAAGCATTTTGTCTCTTGCAACCCTAAGTCTTTCACGGGCAGTGATGGGGTGACTGCTATGCTCGAGTGGTTTGACAGCATCGAGGTCATCTTCATTAACAGCGAGTGCCCGGAACATCTAAAGACTAGGAGTGCAACGGGAATGTTTCAAGGCAGAGCGTTAGAGTGGTGGACAAATGAGAGAAACATCCAATCGAATGAAGAAGCCTATGCTCTTCCATGGGCTGAGGTACGAGAATTGATGATGCTTGAATTCTGCCCTCCTCATGAACAACTGAAACTTGAAGAAGAGTTCTGGCACTTGAAGCAGATAGGTGATAATAATCTGGCTTATACTACCCATTTCAAGCAGCTCAGCTTGATTGTTCCCCACTTGGTTTCTACCCCTAAACGCATGATAACCAAGTACATCAATGGTTTACCTCCTGCTATGCGTGATTCTATTGAAGCAGCTCAACTTGGAACTATTGAGGAAGTCTACCGTCTTGCAGCTAGTCTCAACAACAACCGCGTTCGTGATAAGCAGTTTGCTAACCCTGCTTCCTCCGAGTCTGCACATCAAGTTACTCAGCAGCCAAGTGGCGGCAAGACCAAGAGGCGAAAGTCTCAGGGCTCAGGATTCAATGCAATTGTTCCTGCTGTTCAAAACCCTGTTGCTAAACCTGCTCCTGCTGCTGCTGCTGTTCAGAACCCTGTTGTTCGCGAAATCAAGAAGCAGTACACTGGGTCTTACCCCAAGTGTGTGACTTGTAATTTTCATCATCCTGTTGCTTCTGCATGTCGTTTGTGCACCAACTGCAATCGCTATGGTCACACGACTCCCTACTGTCGTCAAGTTAACCCAGCTCAACAAGCTCAGCAAGCCCCAGCTCAGGCAGTCCTACCAGCTCTCCCAGCTCCTCCACAGAATCCAAAGCCAGTCAACGCAGTTCGTGCATGCTACAAATGTGGAGATACTACTCACATTCATAACCAGTGTCCTCTGCTGATCCAGGACCAACAGGCAGCCGCTCGTGGACGAGTGTTCAACCTTAATGCTAATCAGGCTCGTAATGACAATGATGTTGTCAATGGTATGTTTCTTGTGAATAACCTTTACGCTGCGATTCTATTTGATACTGGTGCCGATAGAAGTTTTGTGTCCGTGGAATTCGAATCTTTGTTAAGCTGTACACGCTCTAAGTTACCTAAGTTGTTTTCGGTAGAAATTTCCGATGGGAAGTCTATTCTAGTCGATTCTATTCTTTGTGGTTGTTCCTTGATTCTTAACGACCACGTGTTTACTATTGATCTAATACCCATGCAATTGGGTAGTTTTGACGTCATTATTGGCATGGATTGGTTGCGTAAGAACCATGCCGAGATTGCCTGTCACGAGAAGTTTGTTCGTCTACCTCTTCCGTCCGGTGACATTTTGCATGTCTATGGAGACAGACCTTCGAAAGGACTAAGGCTGATGTCATGCACTCAAGCGAACAGATGCCTACGTCAACAAAACTTTGCCTTCTTGGACCACGTGGTGGAACAAAAGGGCAAGGGGAAAGACATAAGCGATGTTCCAGTAGTGTGTGAATTCCCTGATGTCTTTCCCGAAGATCTTCCTGGTCTTCCTCCTCCTAGATCTATTGATTTTCGTATTAATCTCGTACCTGGTGCGACTCCTGTCGCCAAGGCTCCCTATCGTCTTGCACCTTCCGAGATGCAAGAATTATCCAGCCAACTGCAAGAACTACTCGACAAGGGATTCATTCATCCAAGTACCTCTCTGTGGGGTGCTCCTGTGCTATTCATCAAGAAGAAAGATGGTTCGTTCTGTATGTGTATCGACTACCGCGAACTTAATAAGCTTACCGTTAAGAATCGTTACCCTCTACCTCGTATCGATGATTTATTTGACCAACTACAAGGCGCGTCCTGTTTCTCGAAAATCGATCTTCGTTCTGGCTATCATCAGCTTCGTGTACTCGAGGATGATGTACCCAAGACCGCATTTCGTACTCGTTATGGGCACTACGAGTTCGTGGTCATGCCTTTTGGATTGACCAACGCACCCGTTGTGTTCATGGATCTCATGAATCGTGTTTGTAAACCTTATCTTGATCATTTTGGGATAGTCTTTATTGATGATATTCTCATTTATTCTAAAACTAAAGCTGAACATGCTCGTCATTTACGCTTGATGCTTGAACTCTTACGTGGTGAACGTTTGTATGCTAAATTTTCTAAGTGTGAGTTGTGGATTAATGAAGTGCAATTTCTTGGTCACGTCGTTAGTAAGCAAGGTATTCATGTTGACCCGTCTAAAATCGAAGCTGTGAAGAACTGGAGTACACCTAAATCAGTGTCTGAGATTCGTTCCTTCTTAGGATTGGCGGGCTATTACTACCGATTCATTTCGTACTTCTCTAAGATCGTCGTTCCTCTTACTTCGTTGACTCAAAAAGAGAGGCCTTTTGCTTGGGGTCCCGAGCAAGAGGAATCTTTTCAAACTCTTAAGACTCTTTTGTGTAATGCTCCTGTTTTAACTCTCCCTGATGGGAATGATGATTTCGTGGTATATTGTGATGCCTCGAACCGTGGTTTGGGCTGTGTGCTCATGCAGCAGTACAAGGTTATTGCTTATGCCTCCCGTCAACTCAAGGTACATGAGAAAAACTATACTACTCACGATCTGGAGCTTGGTGCAGTTGTGTTTGCGTTAAAGATATGGCGACACTACCTATATGGTACTAAGCGTGTAGTTTTCACAGACCATGGGAGCCTTCAACATATCTTTGACCAAAAAGAGCTGAACATGCGACAGAGACGTTGGGTGGAATTGCTAAACGACAACGACTGCGAAATTCGCTATCATCCTGGCAACGCGAATGTAGTGGCCGATGCTCTTAGTCGTAAAACTCACGTGAATGCTATTCGTATCTCTAATGACCTCCATGCGTGTATTCGTGATGCTCAGTATTCATCAGCAAATGAAGGAAGTCTAGAAGTGGAAATCCAAGGCGCTAAGATTGAACAACTCGAAACTAAACCGAATGGACTCCAATACTACCTCAATCGCATCTGGGTTCTGGATCGCGATAATCTCCGTGAGCTCATTATGAATGAGGCTCTCAAATCCCGCTACTCTATTCATCCAGGCGCTGACAAGATGTACCATGATTTGTGTGCAACTTATTGGTGGCCTGGCATGAAGAGGGACATTGTTGTATATGTTTCTAAATGCCTTACTTGTACGAAAGTTAAGGCTGAACATCAACGTCCTTCAGGACTCTTAGAACAACCCGAGATTCCAGTTTGGAAATGGGATAGCATCGCTATGGACTTTATTACTAAGCTACCTCGAACACCTTCTGGTCACGATAGTATCTGGGTGATAATTGATCGATTGACCAAATCCGCCCACTTTCTCCCCATTCGTGAGGATTATAAAGTGGAGAAACTTGCTCGAATCTATACTAATGAGATTATATGCCGTCATGTCATACCTCTTGACATAATCTCGGACCGTGATGGTCGTTTTACTTCACACCTTTGGCAAACCTTTCAATCCGCTATGGGTTCTCACTTGAATCCCAGCACGGCACGGCATTCCATCCCCAAACGGATGGACAGACCGAGCGAACTATTCAGACCCTAGAGGATATGCTCCGTTCGTGTGTCATCGACTTTGGTGGTAACTGGGATGTGCATTTACCATTGATTGAGTTCTCGTACAACAACAGCTATCATTCCAGTATTCAGATGGCTCCTTTCGAAGCTTTGTATTGCCGCAAGTGCCGATCTCCTCTCAGCTGGCATGAGATTGGTGACAAGCAGTTTACTGGCCCTGAAATCATTCAAGAGACAATGGATAAGATTCTTCAGATCCGTGATAACTTGATCAAGGCTAGGAGCAGACAAAAGTGCTACGCTGATAATAGGCGTAAGCCTCTGGAATTTGATGTTGGTGACCGAGTCCTTCTCAAGGTATCTCCTTGGAAGGGAGTAGTTCGTTTTGGTAAGAAGGGGAAGCTCGCTCCTCGCTATGTGGGTCCTTTCAAGATACTCGAAAGGGTTGGCAAGGTGGCGTACAGACTCAACCTGCCACAGGAACTAAACAATGTGCATCCAGTGTTCCACGTATCCAACCTACGTAAATGCCTAGCCGACGAGGAACTACAGGTTCCCCTTGAAGACTTGCAAATAAACGAAGCTGTAAACTTTGTGGAGAAACCGGTCGAAATCATGGATCAGGGCATCAAGCGACTGAGGCGCAGCAAAATTCCCATAGTCAAGGTTAGATGGAAAGGAAAGCGTGGCGCCGAATTCACTTGGGAACTGAAAAGTGAGATGAAGGCCAAGTATCCGCAGCTCTTCGAGCAGTCTTCTTCTTAGATTTCAGGGATGAAATCTCCTAAAGGATGGGAGACTGTAATACCTGCGTCCCTAGACTTTTAGATATTGTCAATTTTAGTCCCTGAACTATGTAGTCATTAATTCTTTTGGTACTTGGTGAATTTTATGCTATAAACTAAATACTTGGAATGCCTAATTCTAGATACTTGGAATGTCTAAACCTAAATACTTGGAATGTCTAATTCTAGATACTTGGAATGTCTAAACCTAAATACTTTGAATGTCTAATTCTAGATACTTGGAATGTCTAATTCTTGATACTTTGGTGCTTGACTCTTGAGGCTCGTGAAACTTGAGACTTGGTTGAATGAGGGACAGGAGTCTTGTCACTGGCGGAAACTACGAAACTTTGAAATCTTTTGTGTTATTGTTATAATCTAGTTACACTATTAGCCAACAATACGCAACGCTTAACCTAACGCGCAAATCAAATCAAAGACGGTGAAACGTAAATGATGGGATTGACCGAGTGGCAATCCGATCGGATGGCCACTCGATCGAACCGCCATCCGATCCGAATGAACACCGCCTTCATTCCTTCTCACCCTATAAATAGGCCTGTCACATCACCCTTTTCACTGATGTGACAGCCTCACTCGACCAGACACACGAACTCCTATTTTCTTTCATTTCTCGTCGATTTCGGTACGTTCTACACTAGATTCTTGTACATATTTGATCTACACATCATTCTCTACGAGTTTCTACTTTGAAATCTCACTTTTCACCATGAAATCTCTCGGATTTGAGCTCTTGAAGGTGATGTCACCATGGCGGTTTGTACCAAACTGTTGTGTGATGTCATTCTAGCCAAGATCTAGCTCAGATCTAAGGAATTTCATGCGTTTTACACTAAATCTATGCTAGATCTAAACTTTTCAAGCTAAAAACCTATGTTTATCTTCATCTTTTCTTGAACTTTTACATAAAACGGTGAGATCCGGGTCTAAACAGACTGTAGACTTGATTATTAGTCTGGAGTCGGCTTGGAAAAGGATTGTTACCGGATAAGACGACCGGAGTACGGATTCGGACATAAATATCATCACGAACTGACGACTGAACGGACCGGGGTGATTCCCGCCCGATCAGATCGACTGAAAACCGATATGTTTTCCGTTGTCTAAATACGCACCATGGCGTCGTTGTTTAAACAGAAATGTAGAGACGTTACAAGTTTAGGAACGGGACAAAGATAACCCGATCGGGTGGCAATCTGATCGGATATCCATCCGATCGAACAACCACCCGATCAAGTAACACTTGTCCCTTAATTTAAAACACTTTGAAACTTTGATCGTCGAATGGAAAACAGATCGGATAGCCATCCGATCAAACTGCCATCCGATCGAGTTGACAATGTGCCTTATAACCTTTTAACACTTAGAATCTTTTTGAAAACTTGGCACCTTGGATCGAATGGCAATCCGATCGGATAGCCATCCGATCGGACAACCATCCGATCAAGGTAACCTGAGCTGAACACTTGACTTGACATTTTGGGAACTTGACACTTGGATCGGATGACCATTCAATCGAATGGCCATCCGACCCATTCACACACATGCCATCTCAATCGAATGGCAATCCGATCGGATGGCCATCCGATCGGACAGCCATCCGATCAAGGTGACTAATCCGACACTTGGTTAAATCTCGTTATTCTGCCCGATTCTTATATGTTATAATCTAACAAAGGCTAATTCTAAAGAGCTCCCTTTGATCCAATAACAGTTGATCTGTTAAGCAATCACTGTGAGTATACTCGATCCCTTTTTGTTTTAAACTTTGGGATGTAACATGTATTCTATTAAACTATGATACTTGAGGCTTTCGCAAACTAAACTCTATCCTATGTGTATGTGAAACTTGTGATTCTTGTATTCTATTTGTGCTATTTGGACGTTTAATCCAGGGTGTGTAGTTCCGCCTTAACAATAGTAGCGCTATAGGAGATGCACCTCCCCATTATTCTCGAGGGTATTGTTAGGAGGATTCTAGTTTTCCTTGAGACTTGGGAAAACAACAAAGCATCGGGATACTTGGGCTATCACTTGTTGGACTGCGAACACTAGCATGGCTGAAACTATTTTTACATTATACGCACGGATATGAGTTGTTTTAATCTATTTATGTTAGTATTCAAACTTGTATACTCACCGGTACATTTTGTACTGACTCTATTTTAATACATGTTGTAGGCTGATAGATGCTGGAACTATGGAAAACAAGCTAGGGTTGATGCTTAGAAACCCACCTAGTTTAACTCTAGAGTTTGAATCAAAGACTATTGTGGTTGTATTCGACATTTGTGGTTGTGTTGATGTTTTAGACAAATTTTGCATGAAACTTATTTAATCTATAATGAAATTAGTAGTATTATGGAATCTCATGAGCAATCTGAACGCTTAGAGCTCGCACCCCGATGTTTCCGCCATCGGTTGGGGTGTGACAGCAAGGGTAATAAGAAACAGTCAGCGGATGCCACACAAGAAAAGGGTAAGGGTAAGAAAAAGGGTGAGTCGTCAAGTAGGTCAAGGAAGCGCAAGGCTTCTTAGAATTTTGTTGTTACTGCACAAAACGCTCAGAACCCACCAGCACAACCTCCTGCCAAGAAACCGTATGCTGGTACTGCACCTCACTGCAATCGGTGCAATGGTCACCATGCGACTCAGCAAGCGTGTAAACAGTGCACCACTTGTGGTAAACTTGGCCACACGGCCAACATTTGTCGATTGGGTCAGAATCAAGCTCCAGTTCAGGGAAACGCTGCTAAACCTTTCCCACCTGGCTCATGTTATAATTGCGGAGAGATGGGTCACTTCCGTAACAACTGCCCAAAACTGGCGAACGCAAATGCGAATCCCGCTCGTGGACGAGCATATGACTTGAACGCCAACGAGGCTCGTGCTGACAACGAGGTTGTTAACGCAAACGCAGTCCTGTTTGTGAAAAAGAAAGATGGATCTTTTAGAATGTGCATCGATTATCGTGAGCTTAATAAGCTTACCATCAAGAATCGATATCCCCTACCATGAATTGAATATCTCTTCGATCAGCTGCAAGGTGCTACATGTTTTTCCAAGATTGATCTGCATTCTGGGTATCATCAGCTTCGTGTACTCAAAGAAGATATCCCCAAAACTGCTTTCCGTACGAGATATGGTCACTACGAGTTCACTGTCATGCCCTTTGGTTTAACGAATGCCCCAGCTGTTTTCATGGACTTAATGAATAGGGTTTGTAAACCTTATTTAGACAAGTTCATCATTGTATTCATTAACGACATTCTTATTTATTCGAGGTCTCGAGCTGATCATGAACAATACCTTCGTCTAACAATGGAACTCCTGAAGAAGGAACAACTATTTGCCAAATTCTCCAAGTGTGAATTTTGGCTTAAGGAAGTTCAATTTTTGGGTCATATTGTTAACGAGCAGGGTATTCATGTGGATCCTTCCAAAATTGCTTCATTTAAGGATTGGAATACACCTACTACACCCACAGAAGTTCGCTCTTTTCTTGGTCTTGCTGGTTACTATCGTCGATTCATTTCAAACTTCTCGAAGATTGCAGTTCCTCTCACTTCTTTAACTCAGAAGAATAAGCCTTTTAAGTGGGGACCCAAACAAGAGGAAGCTTTCCAAACACTGAAACGAAAACTTTGTGATGCTCCTGTCTTATCTTTGCCCTATGGAAACGATGATTTCGTTGTCTATTGTGACGCGTCATATCTAGGCCTTGGTTGTGTTCTCATGCAACGAGGTAAAGTCATAGCTTATGCATCAAGACAATTAAAAGTTCACGAGAAGAACGACACGACTCATGATCTTGAGTTAGGAGCTGTGGTTTTTGCACTCAAAATCTGGAGACACTATCTTTATGGCACGAAATGTGTGGTTTTCACAGACCACAAAAGTCTCCAGCATATTTTCAATCAGAAGGAGCTAAACATGAGACAACGACGCTGGGTTGAGCTATTGAACGATTACGATTGCGAGATTCGCTACATCCTGGTAAGGCGAATGTTGTAGCCGATGCGCTAAGTCGAAAGGAACGAGTCAAGCTTCATTTTGTTCGCACTCTATCCGATATCCAATCACGTGTCTCTCAAGCTCAACATACTTGTGTTACACAAGATTTGATGGGTAAGGAATTACCACGTCAACTAGATCTTAAACTCGAAACGAAAGACGATGGGTTACTCTATTTCAAGAATCGTTTGTGGATTCTGAAACAAGACGATCTTCGCACTTTAGTGATGGATGATTCTCACAAGTCTCGTTATTGTATTCATCCTGGTGCTGAAAAATGTACAAGGATATTCGTACTCAGTACTGGTGGCCTGGTATGAAGTAGGATATTGCTTTGTATGTATCGAAATGCCTAACTTGTCTCAAAGTCAAGGCTGAACATCAACGACCATCTGGTTTGCTTATACAACTAGAGATACCGGTATGGAAGTGGGAGAACATTGCAATGGATCTCATCACTAAGTTACCGCGCACATCTAGAGGTCACGATGATATTTGGGTAATCATTGATCGATTAACGAAATCGGCACACTTTATACCAATTCGCGAGGATCTATCTACTGATAAACTTGCCAATATTTATGTTGATGAGATTGTATCTCGACATGGTGTTCCTTTGGATATCATATCTGACCGTGATGCTCGATTTGCATCTCACTTTTGGAAGACCATGCAATCTACTATGGGAACCCAACTAAATCTAAGCACTGCTTATCATCCCAAACAGATGGACAATCCGAGAAGACGATACAAACATTGGAGGATATGCTTAGAGCATGTGTGATAGACTTTGGAGGTAATTGGGATTCTCATCTACCGTTGATCGAGTTCTCTTACAACAATAGTTATCATGCTAGCATCAATATGGCACCGTTCGAAGCTTTATACGGTCAAAAATGTAGTTCACCTGTCTGTTGGAATGAGATCGGTGAAGCTCAGCTTACTGGACCTGAGCTCATTTTGGAAACAACAGATAAAGTCAAGAAAATACGCGATAATCTTCTGACAACTAGAAGCCATCAAAAGATTTATGCGGATATGCGACGTAGGCCCTTGGAATTTCAAGTCGGAGACCGTGTCCTACTCAAGGTGTCCCCTTGGAAGGGAGTGGTGAGATTTGGAAAGAAAGGAAAACTTGCACCTCGATATGTTGGACCATTCAAGATTGTTGAAAGAATCGGAAAGGTTGCCTACAGACTAGAGCTACCTCCTGAACTTGGGAATATTCACCCAACATTCCACGTGTCCAATCTACGAAAGTGATTAGCCAATACTGATCTTCATATTCCACTCGACGAAATTCAAGTTGATGACACGATGCACTTTGTCGAGAAACATGTGGAGATAATGGACCGTGAAATCAAGCGACTGAAGAACAAGCGAATACGATTAGTCAAGGTACTCTGGGAGTCCAAACGTGGCCCAGAGTTTACTTGGGAACGTGAGGACCAAATGAAAGCGAAATATCCACATTTGTTTTCACAAGTTTCCTCTAGTTAAAATTTCAGGACGAGATTTCCTAAAGTAGGGGAGACTGTGACATTTGTGCTTTGTAAATGATGTACAATGTAAAACAATATTAATTATCAATAAAACTATGTGTTTTGGTCTCTATATATGTGTATTTGTGTTTGACGATTTTACGCAAACTGATGCGTAAACGTAATCAGTTTAACGCGAAAAACACTCCGGAACAGTGAAATAGGTTTAACATACCTTAAATAACCTTTACATAACTTAGAAATAAGTTTTGGAGGGTTTGGTGTGTCGAAAACAAGTTTATTCGATCGCAGGGACTATTTGCGACAAACTGCGAAAGTATGCCGATTCGTATAGTAACAAACATTCTGGAACACGATCATAAGCTAAACATACCCTAAATATCCTTTACATAGCTTAGAAATAGGCTTTGAGGGGTTCGGTATGCGAAAATATGCTTATTTGATCAATAGGGACTAAAAGCGTCAAAAAGTGCATAAGATTGCATTTACGCGCATATCTTACGTTCTGAACATATCCGGACATCCAAAATTTTTTGTAATCATTAAAATATTTTATTTTAGTGATTGGAATGCAAAAATACAATTCGTCGTGTAATTTGGATCGTTTTCGCGTCCGTTCGAGTTTTCATCGTAATTAACCGAATAACGCAACCGTACGACCAAACAAACCAACATCCGAGATGTTTTCAAGCATATTTCATGTTCCTTATGCTTTAACTTCATTATAGAGCCTTGAAATGGGGTTAATGGGGCTTAAAAACATCAAAAACTAAGTTTTAAGCATGCTGGGGCCAAAACTGACATTCTGTGAAAGATATATGGCGGGCCGCGAAAGATCACCCCTATTCTTACGCGGGGCGTGACCGACCTGCAAATCAGAAACATTGAATCTGGCTTCAGCAGCTGATTTTAGTGATTTTTACCATGGTTTTGGGAAACCAATTGCTTGTTTTTGTGCTCCCTTGTATTGTAATTTATGGGTAACATGTGTATGGTTGAGATCAAGCCTTGATCCTTGCAAAAACACATGTAATGAACTTGTGAATTCAAGTTTCCAATAAATACCCATCAAGTTTCATTCTTGTTCCTTGCTCAAATTGATCTAATCTGCTCTAAATTGAAGCTAAGGCTTCATACCTAAGTGTTTTACTTCAATTCTTCCTAGCTTGAACCCTTTGTAAGCTTCTTTCATACTTGTTTATGCTTTTCAATCATGAAAGTCAAACAGTGTTTGACTTTCTGCTTTGACCATGAATTGGTCATGTCACACCCCAAAAACGTCACAGCGGAATATAAAACGTAGTGGTGACGGAAGTTGGTGCCCATTTATATCTTGTCGATCGATGCATTTAATTGTTGGACATTTTAGTATATTTTAAACTTAAGTTATTTAAACATTACGTTGTAAGTCATGACACAACCACACAGTTAACTTGTCTTTGATCCTCGCGGATTTTATTACATACGTCCCAGAAAGTTTAAAAGTCGTCCAACATTTTTAAAACAAACATCATGCATCATTCAAACACAAGATACGCCATGATTCCCGAAGTCGAACTTAAGTACCTGTAGAACATGTTAAAAATCAAGTGTCAACACAAAGGAGGGTGAGTTCACATATTCACATACAAACAATATTATTCCAAATGAAAACTTTCTGATTAGGTATTTATTTGAAAACATCCATATAATTTTTAGAAAGTCCTTTTTACTTCCTTAATAAAATCTGTGGGTCCTTCCGTTACGGTTCTCCCATCCGACAATAATATTCTGACCCAGGTTTTGTATATTAAATTATTGCGTCAATTTTCAGACTCGTAATGTTAGCTAGACAATACGAACTATATATTAACCATGCAGGGATAATCAAAGCTAGACAATAAACAGAATTTAAATTCTTTGACTTGACACGGGGCGACCGGTCACGACGGGGTTGTTAACCCGATAGATCTATCAACAATTCATCGCGTGCAATACTTAAATGATTAAATGACACCATTGGCGCTTGGCCCATATTGAGACCATTTATGATGTCTGACTCACGTATAATATATATATATATATATATATATATATCCTACTAATATGACTATTTAATACACGATGTTGTACGAATCCACTGAAATCCCCACCGAAATGTAAGCCTGTGCTATTACTTACTCTCTTGAGACCAAGCAATATTCGTACCAACTATACAGTTGTTTTCCCCCAAACATACATTCATCAAAAACGTTTTATCTCGAAACGTATAATTTGTCAAACTTCATATATTTTCAATGAAAATATATAATTTATATTAAAAGGTACGTTTTAATCCAAAAACATTATTAAGCCTTTTATTGGCGTGTTCTACCCCCAAAACATATACAAAGCAGTAAAAAGAGGGGTTTAGTGATACTCACCTTTGGGTGCGTAATTTAAATAGCGCAATCCCAGTGATTGATTTCTACACGTCCTAACATATATATATATGAACGATTTTAAATTAATATACATAGCACAAAAATCCTAAGTTTCTCCGTTTCTTAGAATTATCACATAACTTTGAGATTTTCTCAAAAAGTTATCATTTTTTATTATGTTGGCACGTTATTATATATGAATCCATATATATTTATATTTTTATGATTTTGTGACTTGAACGATTTTATTGGTGACCATTATTGTGTAAATCCGTTAACTCTCCCGTTTATACGCATTATATCTACGATCTACGCGTCGTAATATATATACATAAATATTTACATAATTTTACATCGAAATACGTGAAATCTTGTTAACTTATCTATTTTGTCATTTTTAAAGCAAATATACATAAAACATCTCGTAAGTATCAAATTTTATGCTCGACATACAAGTTACACTTTTAACGCGATTTTTTTACCGTTTCTACCGCACAAACGTATAAACATACATGCAATGTCTAAACTTCCAACAACATGTTAAAACTTAACATACTTTCACATTCTCATGTTTAAATCACTTAACACATTTTAACACATAAGGTTTACCCAAAATTTTACCCATACTTGTGTGTACTATAAAATGCGTATTTTAGCGATTCGGTAACGGTTTCGGGCGTCGGAAGTCACGTATGACCAACCAAACACCAAGTAAAATTAAAATTAGTTAAAATATTTATTTTTAAACTAAAAACATCAGGTTATTTACTGATCTAAATCAGTTTTACAAAAATCACTCGAAAAGCCGATTTTTGACCGTTTTAACGCAGTTTTGCGTTAAACGTTACTATAACCATCCCAACTCGAAACGACTTGATATTTTAACACAATACATGTTATTTACTTATTAAAATAGTGGTCATAATCAGATAAGTGCAGTTTTTGTTTAAGTCACATAAATCATGCGATTTCATGTATTTTACAACCTTTAATGCATCAAGTACAACATGCAAAGCTAGCAAACATTATGACAAAGTTATATGTTACTAAACACTTTAAAATAACTTTATTTTAGTGTTTATAATCTGTTCAAATCTGATTTTTATTAAACCATACTCAAATCACCTTTTTGTAAACATTTATCTCCATGCATGATCTAGTTTGTGCATCTAATATACCCATATCATAACATCATCATCCAATATGACCTTAAATGCATCAAAGACCATATTTATGTCATGTTCTTCTAGATCAAAACATATTCATTTCATTATCATTAAATCATTTTCACATAAATGCAAACATTCCTTCTTTTATTTATATGTGACAAAACTTTGTGTATGCATTTATATATATCTATACTATTATAAAAAGGAGAAGTGATGTACAAGATGGTAATTTTACCATGTTTATAAGTAATAAAGCATCATGTACAAGTATGTGTAAGCCATTTTATAGGAGTTTCACCCAAAATTTTAAGACACTTGAGGGGTAAATTAGGGTTTTCACCCAATGAATTGAATGGGATTTGATGTTAGCCTGCAAATGAAGCGTCTCGCCTTCATTACACACGGTTACAAATCTCTCCTCATCATCTCTACGAAAACCACCTCATATGGATTATTAAGACAGTTACCTTTACCCTCCCCAGCAGGCTACCACCCTTCAATGGCCGGAGAAATCAAGAGCACCTGTATTAAACCCGTTTTCCATTATACGAAGGGAGAGAGAGCCTGCACCCCGCTCGGCCAGTTATCCCCATTTCGATCTTCTCTTTTCTTGTGAGATTATTGTTTCTATATACGTTCAGATTCAAAATTAGGGCTTTTACTTTTGTAAACTATAGGAATTCCTGATGGCTTCGAAACGGATCTTGAAAGAACTCAAGGATCTCCAGAAGGATCCTCCTAACTCTTGCAGTGCAGGTATTGTTTTGATTTTGATCTGTTAGATCCTGATTTTTTTTTTAATTTTAGGGTTTTGTTTTTAATCTGTTATTTTCTAGGGTTATAAGTTGTTTTGATTGTGAGTTTATGTTTTATGTTGAAAAGTCAGGGCTATTGAATTTAGGGTTAAGAGGTTTTGCAAATTACAACTTGTTGTAGAAATTTACTAATGTCTTATGGAATTGTATTTAAGTTCTGAGGTGGGGAAGATTAATGGTTTCTGGTATGTACAGTGGATCAAACAAGATATGTCACCGACTCACCGTTACTTTTTCACTTTCAGATGGAGGTTGCAAAGTCCCGAAACAAACCACTTGTTCAGCTATTTGGATCAGGAGTTGGCATTCACTATGCAGGGATGTTGCGTGCTGACAAAGGGTTGACTGAACGCCTTTTTTCTGATGGATTGTTGAAGGTACAAAGATCTTTATTTGACTTGCATCTGTATCTTTATTGCTATTCCACCTAAGACCGGTGGGTATGGGGAGGATAGTCTCTTTGGAGACTACCCGCCACGTAGGCGCCACGTAATCACGGGAGGAGGATGCTCCTCTTGGGGACTACCCAAGGGTGTGGGGAGACTACCCACTTTAATAAAAAAAACAATATATATTCAAGGAGATAGAGATAGAAGGGCCCACCAATGAAAAAGGCAGCCAATCACATGGATCGTCTCCTCCGTCTGGATTCCGACGTTGGCGACGCCGACGTGCCCAAGGGGGGGGGACGTGTCACACCCCCAAAATCCACCATGCGGAGTACCACCGCTTGGAGGCGTGACGTGACCAGGATCGAGCCACCAATCATACTGAACAACGTATTTAAGTAATTAAAGCCAACCACAATACGATTGGTGACCAAAAGCTAGTTAACCAAGTTTTAATTTAGACAGCGGAAGCATAAACGTAAAGTTCAAAACATAAGTTCGCAGTTCATAAGTTTAAAGTCCAATACTTAGGTTTAATAAGTTCATAATGTTTTAAATATTAAACACTGGACACAACTGTCCGTACACCACAACGACTCCTTCCTCGTGCAAGCTCCAAGTGTTTAGCGACCTGTAAGGCATGTAACAACTAGTCAACAACAAAGTTGAGTGAGTTCACGTTTGGTTGTTTAGTTTTAAGTTGTTTCTGAAAAACGTGGTTTGACTTTCGTTGGCTTATTTGCCGTGGGGGTTACCCCGTGGTTGAAAGTATGTTTAACCATTTCCTTTTTCTTTACCCAATCCATAACCATGATCAGTGGGGGTTTTCCCCGTTTGAACCACTAGACGGTATGATATCGACTGCTATGCAAATAAGTTGTGCCCTATATCAGTGTCTATCATCACTGACAGTCTGCCATAGTCCATTAGTACACGCCCGTCTGACTGGCACGGTGTGAGGTTTGTTAAACCTAATAGCGCTATTAACTAATGACCCGCTCGCCATTGGCCTCGGCGATTAAGTCGATATAAATTGAGGGACTTCATGATAGAGTTTTGTCTAGCTAGTTTTAAGGTTGTTGCCCTGCACCAGGAGGACCACAACGTACGTATTCTGCACCAGGAGAATTCGTAGGATTAATAATGGCATCCAATCTTTGGAGGATGGCCGTACATATCCTACCCAAGGAGGATATGTAGATTTAGTTTTAATTCTTTAACCCATTCCCAAACCACCGGGAATCCCATGCCTTAGAAAGTGTGTGAACTCACCTCGGTTTGCTCGGTTAGATTCTCAATATGGCTAACAGTCAAAGTCGGTCAATCACGTCCTAGTATGATTTACCAGTTAGTCATTTGGTGGCTTTCAAATAGAACACAAAGTTCCTACACGTATCTATCACACAACATGCATCGTTTTAACGGTTTATGCCCATCTAAGTTTCCCGTCCATTCCCCACTCAAAAATCAAACATACGATAATGCACATAACATATATAACATGTTAGATCATTCACGTATAGCATACTCGACATTTAGACACGCGAGTCACAACTTATGTCATTTCAGCATTTATATTCAAAACCGGCTGTTTTTGGACATTTTAATAAAATAGTTAAATTATTCCAAAAATTCCCAAATTTTTACAGGATGTCTTAAACGTTCCATATTTTATTGTGTAAAAATATCGGGGTCCGGTTCATTACCAATATTTTATAAAAATTCATATTCCGGACTGAACTCAGATTTATGTATTTCTGACCACAGTCCACGGAACAATTTATTAAAAATTCATCGAGTGTCCGATTTACGAAATTCCAGTGGGGTAATTACAAATACATCGGTTGTCATCTACTGTACAAATTTCATGGTCCGATTCATCACAAAACACGGGTTATGACTGAAAGTATGACACCCATTTATTGCTGTCAAAATTCAGCTTAAGTTGCTGTTACAAATTAACACTTTAAAAATAGTAAACGGAGTCCAAAAATTACGATTCTAGTGCCATTAGAACCGTATTTCATAATAACATATTTTAGATTCAAAATATCGATTTTTCGTTGAGTTTAAGACCTGTTTACAGCCAACTGAAGTTGGCTGCAAAACCAGGACATATTCTGATTTTCAGTGTTTATCCTTCTAAATCGTGTTCGATTGGTTTCGTTAACAAGTTTAGTGACCGAAACAACATCACATATTAATATTAATCAGCAAATCATCAAATAATCAACCAATAATCATAATCACACAAGATCTACATGATTTACACTAATATTCATCCATTAACCACCTTGTACGTCACTTTAGTAGACTTTTAGTTGGTGATCTTATATGTTAGTGATTTTCAACCGACGAAACTCTTATTAACCACTTTTGGATAGATCAAGAAGGCGTTTAGAGCAACTTACTACTAGCTCGAGGCTAGGGAAGATTCTAGTCGAAAATCGAGTGGATAAAAGCGATGGGGTGAGGTCCTTCGCGTTCCGAATGCACCAAGGTTCCTTATACGCGTTCCTTAACACTTGTAGATGTATGGAATGGGTTGAAGGAAATCGAAAAGGTGATGGATGGGTGTGGGTGTCTTCAGCCGAGAGCTCCAAGGAGAGGGAGAGGGTGTGTTTTGTTCAAGTGTTGGTGGTGATGGTTATGATGGTTTAAGCTTGGAACTTATAGACAACTCTTGTACCATTGTCCAACGGATTTTGTGTCTTCTAGATACTAGGCACATTTGATTATTATAATCAAAAATAGGACATGGGTGTCCCCTTGGGGACGGTTTCGTTGGAAGGGGGGTCCTTAGTTAGATTCCAACTAGATACTTAGGTTAGTTAAGTTAAGTAGGAACTTAACCCGGTTACTAATGTGTAGTGCGTTAAAGCGGGTGTTAGGGTATTCGGGGGCCCTAACTGGCTCAGAAAAAGATAAACAATGCTATTGGCAATATTTTTGGGTTCCGGGTGAAGTCCGGTTGTTCGGTTTGATCCTGTTCCGTTAAACCGCTAAATGAATCCGTAAAGCGTCCTACTTATATATTTTTGCAGCGTTTTTACTTTCTAACACTTAGGAAAATATAACGGACTATTTAGTGACCTTTCTGTACATTATTAGCATATTAACAAATACGTGTAAGCATAACACAGATATCAGAGAGCAGTTAAGTAATTCCACACAGTCGTCAGACACTTTAATTATCATTAATAATTTGTACGGAATACATGGGATTTTGAGGGTTGTCACATTCTCCCCCTGTTAAGAGAATTTCGTCCCGAAATTTAGCGCGTGGTTACTGAGGAAGCTAGTTAAGTTGCGTTGTTTTCCAGATTTTCCTGGGGTGTCACATCATCCCCCCGTTGATTTGGAATTTCGTCCCGAAATTCTGCAGTAGCTTCAGCCTCAGTAGTGGTTGCGTTTTTCTTAAACAGTTGGGGATACTTGAGTTTCATTTGGTCTTCTCGTTCCCAGGTATACTCTGGGCCACGACGAGCATTCCAACGAACTCGAACGAGAGGTATTCTTGTGTGCTTGAGAATCTTAACATCTCGATCAGTAATCTCTACTGGTTCCTCGACGAATCACAGCTGGTCATCGATTGTGAGTTCCTTGAGAGGAACTATGAGGGTCTCGTCTGACAGACACTTCTTCAGATTTGACACGTGGAATACGTTGTGAACTCCGCTGAGTTCTTCAGGTAGGTTCAACCTGTAGGCGACCTTGCCAATTTTCTCGGTGACTTCGAATGGTCCGATATAACGCGGATTGAGTTTGCCTCGTTTGCCAAAGCGGACTACACCTTTCCAAGGTGAGACTTTGAGTAGCACTCGATCCCCAACCTGGAGTTCGAGTGGTTTTCTTCCCTTATCAGCATAGCTTTTCTGACGGTCACGAGCTGCCGCCATTCGCTGTCGTATCTGCGCAATTTTCTCGGTGGTATCTACCACAAGTTCTGGGCCAGTGATTTGGCTGTCACCAACTTCTGCCCAACAGAGAGGTGATCGGCATTTGCGTCCGTACAATGCCTCGAACGGAGCGGCTTGGATGCTGGTATGGTAGCTGTTGTTATATGAGAACTCCACTAGCGGGAGGTGTTTTTCCCAGCCATTACCAAAATCGATTACACATGCCCTAAGCATGTCTTCAAGGGTTTGGATGGTGCGTTCAGATTGCCCATTCGTCTGTGGGTGATAAGCGGTGCTCATATCTAAACGTGAGCCAAAAGACTTGTGCATTGCTTGCCACAGTTCAGACGTAAAACGCGCATCACGATCAGAAATGATGGAAGTTGGCACTCCGTGCCTTGACACTACTTCCTTTAGATAAATGTCTGCAAGAGTAGAAAACTTATATGTTTCTTTGATGGCCAGAAAATGTGCAGACTTGGTCAGTCGATCTACGATCACCCAAATGGTATCGTTTCCGCGTTGAGATCTAGGCAGACCAGTAACGAAATCCATGGAAATTTGCTCCCATTTCCATTTCGGGATCTCCGGTTGTTGAAGTAGGCCTGATGGTTTCTGATATTCAGACTTGACTCTTGCACAAGTCAAGCACTTGCTGACGTAGGTTGCTATGTGGGCTTTCATGCCAGGCCACCAGTATGTGGTCTTTAAGTCGTGGTACATCTTATCCGAACCAGGATGTACTGAATAACGAGACTTATGTGCTTCATCCATCACAAGCTCGCGTAAGTTGCCATAGAGTGGAACCCAAATACGCCCTGTTACATAGTAGGCGCCGTCTTCCTTTTGTTCTAGCCGTTGCCTCGATCCTCGTAAGGATTCAGCCCTGATGTTTTCTGCCTTCAATGCTTCAACTTGAGCATCACGAATCTGAGCGGGAAGGTTAGATTGGATGGTAAGCTGTAAAGCACGTACGCGCCTAGGTAGGGTATCCTTTCGACTGAGGGTGTCGGCCACAACATTGGCCTTGCCCGGATGATACTTGATCGCGCATTCGTAATCGTTCAAGAGCTCAACCCATTGGCGTTGATGCATGTTTAACTCCTTTTGCTTGAAGATATGCTCGAGACTCCTGTGATCAGTGTAAATGGTGCACTTGGTACCGTACAGGCAATGTCTCCATATCTTAAGTGCGAAAACAACTGCTCCCAGTTCCAGATCGTGAGTAGTGTAGTTTCTTTCATGAACCTTGAGTTGGCGTGATGCGTAGGCAATGACCTTGTCACATTGCATCAACACGCAACCAAGTCCTTGGATGGAAGCATCGCAGTAAACCACAAAATCATCTGTGTCCTCAGGCAATGAGAGGATAGGCGCGCTACAAAGTCTATCCTTTAGGTGTTGAAATGCGGACTCCTGTGCATCACCCCAACGATAGATGACACCCTTCTGAGTCAGTGAAGTGAGAGGTTGCGCAATCTTGGAGAAATCTTTTATAAACCTTCTGTAATATCCGGCCAAACCCAAGAATTGGCGGATTTCTGTTGGTGTGCGGGGTGCAGGCCAGTTCTTGATTGAGTGAACCTTGGATGGATCCACATGAATTCCATCCTTGTTTACCACATGGCCTAGAAAGTGGACTTCGCGAAGCCAGAAGTCACATTTTGAAAACTTGGCATACAACTGCTCCTTTCGAAGAAGTTCTAGCATAAGTCGTAGATGCTGCTCGTGTTCCTCCTGACTCTTAGAATAGATCAGGATATCGTCGATGAACACAATAACGAACTTATCCAGGTAAGGCTTGCACACTCGGTTCATGAGATCCATGAAGACCGCTGGTGCATTCGTCAGCCCGAATGGCATAACTAGAAACTCGTAATGGCCGTAACGAGTTCTGAATGCTGTTTTGGATACGTCCTCATCTCGGACTCTCAGCTGATGGTATCCAGATCTCAAATCAATCTTAGAGTAATAACTCGACCCTTGCAGCTGGTCGAACAAGTCGTCAATACGTGGAAGAGGATAACGATTCTTCACAGTCACCTTGTTAAGCTCGCGATAGTCAATACACATTCTGAAAGTACCATCTTTCTTCTTCACGAATAGTACTGGAGCTCCCCAGGGCGAAGAGCTAGGACGTATAAAACCCTTTTCCAAGAGTTCTTGTAGTTGCGTGGACAGTTCTTCAAGTTCTGATGGAGCTAGACGATATGGTGCTCGAGCTACTGGCGCTGCTCCAGGAGCTAGCTCGATTTGAAACTCAACTTGGCGATGAGGCGGAAGACTAGGTAATTCCTCAGGAAATACCTCGGGAAAATCGCGCACAACAGGGATGTCTTCAATTTTCTTCTCTTCCGTTGATGTGTCAGTAACGAGTGCTAAAATGGCAGTGTGGCCCTTTCGCAAACACTTCTGGGCCTTAAGGAAACAGATGATGCCTTCGACAGCACCACTCTTGTCGCCACGAATCATGAGAGGTTCTTCACCAGAACGAGGAATGCGGACGATTTTCTCCTTGCAAACAATCTCCGCTTGATGATGAGATAGCCAATCCATCCCAATAACAACGTCGAAACTACCCAGTGTGATAGGAATAAGATCGATAGAGAAATTCTGACCAGCTAAGACGAGGTTACAACCTTTAACTATGTGTGTGGCTTCAAGACTTTTACCATTAGCTAGTTCTATCGTGTGTTTGGTGTTCAGGAGTGTTGGAGTGCGCTTAAGCATCTGACTAACTTTTAAGGACACGTAACTAGTATCGGCACCCGAATCAAATAAAACAGTAACAAGGAAATCATCCAGAAGGAAACTTACCCATCACAACGTTGGGATCGTTCCTTGCGTCACCCTGACCAATCACGAAAGCACGACCTCTTGCCCCATTGCCATTGTTGTTTCCCCCATTGCCGCCTCCATTGTTGCCTTCATTGTTGTTCCCATTGTGGTTCCCATTTCCTTGGTTATTGTTCTGGTTTTGGTTCAGCTGGGGGCAGTTCCTCTTAAAGTGGCCTTCAGCGCCACACTGAAAGCATCCTTTGTTGCCCTGCTGATGCTGCTGCTGGTGATTCTGTGGAGCTTGTTGTTGTTGTTGGCGATTCTGATTTGCAGGACGTGGGCTCCTGCAATCCTTAGCTTCATGACCCAGCTTTTGACATCTCTGACAGCGACCTTTGTTGCACTGCCCGCTGTGATGTTTGTTGCACCGGTTGCACTTGGGGTGGTTCCCTCGGTATCCACCCTGTCCTTGCTTACCGGAAGATTGCTGACCAGGACTCTGGTAGTCATCAGTCTTTCGCTGCTGAGACTGAACTGAAGTAGACCCCTTTCCGGAGTTCCCATCCCATTTTCGCTTGTTGTCGGTAGGTGCATCAGAAGTACTTGTGGCACTGATACGTTTGGGTAGCCTGTTTTGCTCCACCGCCTGGTCGGTGAGACGATGAGCCAACTTGATAATTTGCTGAATGGTACCCAGGTTGGCTGAAGTTACGTGACTTTGAATCGCTGGTGCAAGGCCCTTGAGGTAAAGCTCAATACGTTTGATGGGAGGGTCCACCATAGTTGGGCACAGGATGGCCAGTTCATTCGACCTCTTGGTATACGCCTCAATCTCAGATCCCGTCATCTTCAGATTGAAAAATTCCACCTCTAGTTTGTGGATGTCATCCCGACTGCAGTACTCCTCCTTGATCAGCTCTTTGAAACCATTCCAGGGTGTGGCATTAGCAACTGCCAGTCCTAGTAGTTGAACCTGTGCCTTCCACCAGGTTAACGCAGCTCCTTCAAGTGTTCCGGTAGCATATTTCACCCTACGGTCTTCGGGGCATTCACACATCTCGAAAACAGACTCAAGTTTTTCAAACCAGTGAAGAAGGCCCACTGCTCCTTCGGTGCCACTGAAAGTGGTAGGTCGGCAGTCCATGAACGTCTTGAACGTGCACACAGGAGTTTGAGCTTGTTGGCCTGTTGCGCGAGAATAAAAGACAAGGTTAAGCACGAGGGTTGGATTGAGAAGGTAGGATCTAAACGTCCTAAGGTGGGTTGATATGGCAGGCTATACCTCCTGCAGGAACAGCTGCGAGTGCCTCAGCAACTCGTTCGTTGATCAAAGCCGTCAACTGGGCTTGAGTGAGGTTGATATGTCCTCCGCGTCCGCTCATGATCTTCATAATGAAGCAACGTAAGTTAGGAAAGTGTCGCGAAAGTGCGTAAGTGTGGGACGATAGTAGAGCGTAAGCACACAAGGTTCAAATAGCAATTACTACATTATCTAATGCACAGTGAGAACTATCTAACCGACAATATAACATAAATCATACCACTTATGGTGTCGAGTCTTGCACGTGGAGCGAAGTGTCGTTGTGGATCGTTGAGCACTGTACAGGTTATAGTCTGGTTTTATCAAAAACTTTTCCCTTTTAAAACCAAGTTCACTATAACCAGTGGCTCTGATACCAATCTGTCACACCCCCAAAATCCACCATGCGGAGTACCACCGCTTGGAGGCGTGACGTGACCAGGATCGAGCCACCAATCATACTGAACAACGTATTAAAGTAATTAAAGCCAACCACAATACGATTGGTGACCAAAAGCTAGTTAACCAAGTTTTAATTTAGACAGCGGAAGCATAAACGTAAAGTTCAAAACATAAGTTCGCAGTTCATAAGTTTAAAGTCCAATACTTAGGTTTAATAAGTTCATAATGTTTTAAATATTAAACACTGGACACAACTGTCCGTACACCACAACGACTCCTTCCTCGTGCAAGCTCCAAGTGTTTAGCGACCTGTAAGGCATGTAACAACTAGTCAACAACAAAGTTGAGTGAGTTCACGTTTGGTTGTTTAGTTTTAAGTTGTTTCTAAAAAACGTGGTTTGACTTTCGTTGGCTTATTTGTCGTGGGGGTTACCCCGTAGTTGAAAGTATGTTTAACCATTTCCTTTTTCTTTACCCAATCCATAACCATGATCAGTGGGGGTTTTCCCCGTTTGAACCACTAGACGGTATGATATCGACTACTACGCAAATAAATTGTGCCCTATATCAGTGTCTATCATCACTGACAGTCTGCCATAGTCCATTAGTACACGCCCGTCCGACTGGCACGGTGTGAGGTTTGTTAAACCTAATAGCGCTATTAACTAATGACCCGCTCGCCATTGGCCTCGGCGATTAAGTCGATATAAATTGAGGGACTTCATGATAGAGTTTTGTCTAGCTAGTTTTAAGGTTGTTGCCCTGCACCAGGAGGACCACAACGTACGTATTCTGCACTAGGAGAATTCGTAGGATTAATAATGGCATCCAATCTTTGGAGGATGGCCGTACATATCCTACCCAAGGAGGATATGTAGATTTAGTTTTAATTCTTTAACCCATTCCCAAACCACCGGGAATCCCATGCCTTAGAAAGTGTGTGAACTCACCTCGGTTTGCTCGGTTAGATTCTCAATATGGCTAACAGTCAAGGTCGGTCAATATCGGGGTCCGGTTCATTACCAATATTTTATAAAAATTCATATTCCGGACTGAACTCAGATTTATGTATTTCTGACCACAGTCCACGGAACAATTTATTAAAAATTCATCGAGTGTCCGATTTACGAAATTCCAGTGGGGTAATTACAAATACATCGGTTGTCATCTACTGTACAAATTTCATGGTCCGATTCATCACAAAACTCGGGTTATGACTGAAAGTATGACACCCATTTATTGCTGTCAAAATTCAGCTTAAGTTGCTGTTACAAATTAACACTTTAAAAATAGTAAACGGTGTCGAAAAATTACGATTCCGGTGCCATTAGAACCGTATTTCATAATAACATATTTTAGATTCAAAATATCGATTTTTCGTTGAGTTTAAGACCTGTTTACGGCCAACTGAAGTTGGCTGCAAAACCAGGACAGATTCTGATTTTCAGTGTTTATCCTTCTAAATCGTGTTCGATTGGTTCCGTTAACAAGTTTAGTGACCGCAACAACATCACATATTAATATTAATCAGCAAATCATCAAATAATCAACCAATAATCATAATCACACAAGATCTACATGATTTACACTAATATTCATCCATTAACCACCTTGTACATCACTTTAGTAGACTTTTAGTTGGTGATCTTATATGTTAGTGATTTTCAACCGACGAAACTCTTATTAACCACTTTAGGATAGATCAAGAAGGCGTTTAGAGCAACTTACTACTAGCTCGAGGCTAGGGAAGATTCTAGTCGAAAATCGAGTGGATAAAAGCGATGGGGTGAGGTCCTTCGCGTTCCGAATGCACCAAGGTTCCTTATACGCGTTCCTTAACACTTGTAGATGTATGGAATGGGTTGAAGGAAATCGAAAAGGTGATGGATGGGTGTGGGTGTCTTCGGCCGAGAGCTCCAAGGAGAGGGAGAGGGTGTGTTTTGTTCAAGTGTTGGTGGTGATGGTTATGATGGTTTAAGCTTGGAACTTATAGACAACTCTTGTACCATTGTCCAACGGATTTTGTGTCTTCTAGATACTAGGCACATTTGATTATTATAATCAAAAATAGGATACGGGTGTCCCCTTGGGGACGGTTTCGTTGGAAGGGGGGGTCCTTAGTTAGATTCCAACTAGATACTTAGGTTAGTTAAGTTAAGTTAAGTAGGAACTTAACCCGGTTACTAATGTGTAGTGCGTTAAAGCGGGTGTTAGGGTATTCGGGGGCCCTAACTGGCTCAGAAAAAGATAAACAATGCTATTGGCAATATTTTTGGGTTCCGGGTGAAGTCCGGTTGTTCGGTTTGATCCTGTTCCGTTAAACCGCTAAATGAATCCGTAAAGCGTCCTACTTATATATTTTTGCAGCGTTTTTACTTTCTAACACTTAGGAAAATATAACGGACTATTTAGTGACCTTTCTGTACATTATTAGCATATTAACAAATACGTGTAAGCATAACACAGATATCAGAAAGCAGTTAAGTAATTCCACACAGTCGTCAGACACTTTAATTATCATTAATAATTTGTACGGAATACATGGGATTTTGAGGGTTGTCACATTCTCCCCCTGTTAAGAGAATTTCGTCCCGAAATTTAGCGTGTGGTTACTGAGGAAGCTAGTTAAGTTGCGTTGTTTTCCAGATTTTCCTGGGGTGTAACAGGACGGCCCTCTGCCGATCCCCATACCCAATGGTCTAATGTGCCACCGTTCTTTTTCAGGTCTTAGTTTGTACATCAACTTTGGCATGGGGAGTCAATCTACCTGCACACACTGTTGTGATTAAGGTTGTTAAGAAGGCTACTATTTATCACAAACATTCAAATTTGAATTCAAGTTCATTTGGTTTAATGAACCCTTTATATCTTTTATCTGTTTATTAATCACAATAAACACTTTGGTATAGGGGACTCAGCTGTACGATCCGAAGGCTGGTGGATGGCGAGATTAGGGCATGCTGGATGTCATGCAGGTCCCGTTAATGCTCACACTGATCAGTTATCAGCTTTTACTGTTTTTTGAGTTCTAATGTTGTTTTCTCCTGTCTATTATGTTGTGCTATAGATTTTTGGACGTGCTGGTAGACCTCAGTTTGATAAAAGTGGCGAAGGCATTATAATTACATCTCATGATAAGTTAGCTTAGTATCTGCGACTGTTGACAAGTCAACTTCCCATAGAAAGTCAGGTAACTGCTTGTTCAGTCAGAAATTTATCTCAAATCGAATGTGGAAGCTCAAGTTTTTCTACAATTAGATTTCACACTGGAGCATTAAAATAATTTGACGTATAACTTATATTGGTTTTGTTGGCAGTTCATTAGCTCCTTGAAAGATATCCTAAATGCTGAGGTAACACTGGGAACTGTGACGAATGTGAAAGAAGCTTGTGCATGGCTCGGATACACGTACCTTTTCATAAGGATGAAAATGAATCCTTTGGCATATGGTATTGGATGGGATGAGGTATATTCATCTTAATGGCACCTACATATTGTTGTTTGATCTGCATTATATGTATTGTTGTATTGCTTACCAAACATTATTCTTTTGACTTCTATTTCCTTGTGTGCTGATATCTTTAATAATCTTTTTTATGACTATATCTGTTAGAATTTAGAAGGTATGCATGGTAACTGTTTTCAATTTGATAGGTCATAGGTTATCGCAGATCATTCCTCATTCCTCAATCCATTTACATTTTAGTTTTTCTTTTTCCCCATGATAAACGGGCAGGTTGACATGATTAATTCACGGGTTAAACAAGTTGACACAAACACAGCCGGTTTAATTAAACGGGTTATACCTGGTTGGTGTGATTTTTTATTTTATTTTATTTTTTTAGCTTTTTTAAAAAAAATTTGATTTTTTTTAATTTTTTTTTTATTTTTTAAACTTTTTTGATTTTTTTTGATCTTTTTTAATTTTTATTTATTTTTTTCATCTTTTTTGATTTTTTAATTTTAATTTTTATTTATTTTTAGGCTGTCATGCCCAAATCAATCTTGACAAAAACCCATCTTGACATAAACCCATTCTAACCCATTTCTTAATAAACCCATCCTAACCCAAATCTATCCTAACCCATTATCCAAACCTGCCCAACCAGATGTATAAGAATGGCTGAAACCAGCATAATGTTCGTCTTGAATCCCGATGACAATTTGTTGATTGAATTCCTCTACAATATTTTTAGATATACTACAATATGAAAGCAAGATGAAAATTGTTACAAACTTGTAGGTACTAGGTAACTGGCTGGCTAGACATGCTGCTTTTAAAGAAGATAATGCACTGCAGTGGGCATCCAGTAAGGGTATATAAACATTTATTTTCCAATTCATGTTGCATTTATATTATTGTATTTGAGGCCTAAGTTACATTTTTCATTTTTTCAACACTATCTTTAATTATTAATGACTTAAAAATGGCAATAAGTTTTTATAGATGTTTCTTGACCCAGGAAGGCCACCCATGACAGATAAAATGGTTATTTTGGGTGATACAATTCAAAGGGTGATTCGGTTGAAAGAAGAAGCCGTGAAGCTCTTGTCCTAGCTTTCTAGACATAAACACCTCGGAGCGTTTTGAGCTTTTTAAAACCAAGGTCACCGAGTTCTTTAAACTGAGATGGCGAGGAGCATCTTATGAACATGAAACTATTGCAGCTAGCTAATCGTATGTTATAGCTACCATGTCTATGATATGCCTGCTAGATTATCTCAAACTTTCCTTTCATATTCTATTTTCAGGTCGGACTAGACTTTTTTGTCCATGTGTCTTGTTTGAGCGCAATTATGAAGCAGTGAGAGATGCCTATGCCTCCTTCACCGTTCCATGTGTTCTTCATGCGATTTTTGTAGAGGGTCTAGCAGTTGCTGCAACAACAGCAACACTCAATTGGGTTATTGACCCAATGACATCATATTACCTTTTCGAGGGGTTGTTGTTCAGTTGGTGGCTGTGTGGTGCATGCGCTAACATTGTTCGCCTAATGCTACACAACAAATACCATCTTGAGGTAATCACAAATGTCACTAGCTATTATATTTTTTCAACGTTACCCAGAAGTTGATATTTCTGTTTGATTTGAGCTTGCAGAACGACCCCTGTGATCCATGTTTGGTGCACTGGTGCTTTCGTTGGTGTGCTATGAGCCGGGAACACGGGGAGATGAGGCGCACATGTCTGATAACTCTGCGATGCGGCGATGCCAATGACCTTGGTCAACGCCCCTTCTGTTTAACAAATGAACCCTGCTCGAGATACTAACTGATGGTACGTTGTAGAAATTATAACATTGTTCGTGTTATAAGGGATGTTTGATATACAAAAAGTAAAATACGTTTGGTTGGGTATCACGTAACATCGTAAACTTAAAGATCCATAAATTTCTTATACTAAGGTAGCAAGCATGTCTTCCTGAATGTTGAGTTGCAAAAGAGTAATGAGCGGCCAGTGTTAAATAATATAATCTAAATCCTTTTTTTGTAGCACTCATATAGGAAATTTGAAGGGGTGAATATGTTTACTGAATCTGGAACAATACTTGTAAGCTTTTTGCTGAATTTGAATTATTATTATTATTATTATTATTATTATTATTATTATTATTATTATTATTATTATTATTATTACTACTACTACTACTATTACTACTAAGATAAATGAGGTGTTTGTGAATCAAAGAAATTGATATAAGGTTTACAGCAACATTACTGTAGTAGATAAATCAGAATCAAGAAGGGGAATGAGATTACAGAGGAGTAATTGTAAAGCAAATTTAACTAATGGTGATGAAGCTGAGGCGAAGTTAAATTTGGGGATAGATTTTGGTACATCTGGAGGTAGGTATGCAGTTACTGATAAGGAAGGGGTCATACATTCTGAAGCAAAGAAGGATTATCCTATGTTTATGGTACTAAGTTTTACATGATTATATTGTTTTAAGTTTTGTAGTTTATAGTTATCATTTGTTTAATTGAGTTCCACAATGTTTCTTTGGTAAAATGATATTATGCAACCCCAAATGAAGGATTGGTAATGGCGGTATGGATTTACACAGTAAACCTCATTTAGAGTTCATATTAATTTCGGGTCCAAGATTTAGATGATACAAGCTTTGGGTTGAAAGGCTTAAGAGTTAAGATTTTAAATAACACTAATATCTAAAGACGAATATCAGTCAGTTTGACCATATAGTAGGGGGCGGTATAAATCGTGCTGGGACCTTAATACGACGGTACACATTTAAAGTTGTGTAACTCGAACACGACCCGTGTAACCCAGTTTAAAACTTTATTAGTTCTTGAGGTTACTATGGATTTATATTTGTGTTAGTGGGAACCATTTTTTAATGTTGGTGTTTGTTTACGACAGGACCAAAAAGTTGTAACTATCTTTAGTGCACCAAACTATTGTTATCGATATGGGAACATGGCTTCTATACTGGAGGTCGATGATTACAATGGCCACACATTCATCCAGGTTTCATAAAGATTATATTGTTATTGAAATGAAATGTTGTTATCGATGTGCACATCAACATGAATATAATATGACAGATTTGGCAAAATCGGATAGACCATATATTTGGTACATAGGGTTGAACCAAATCAGTTTTTGTTTAAAATTTCTAGCAATTTTATACTTAATTATTAAGGTGCATCATTACACAGAGAGAGAACTGAATGCAGCAAGTCATACCATAATAGTGTGATTGCATTGTTGGCCGTGTGAAGCTGCTGTCCAAGTAAAAATGAATCAAGACAGGAAATGAAGAAGATACATGAAGATGTGAATTAGAAATGCAAATCTATGACTACTGTCAGATAAAATTATATTTTAGTTAGGATTTATTGTATATGTTAGTTAGAGTTTATTGCTCCCATAATTAGAAGACACAATTGTACGGGTAATCTTGATGTGTATCTTTTTTCCGTCACGTATCGTTGGCTCCGCCGCAACGCGCGGGTTTCCCACTAGTATATACATATATACGACACACACACATGTACATACATGTAAAAACTTCCAAAATTTTACTTTTTAACACATCTATTTCAAATCATGGAAACCTTTTTGAGAACATTCTTTTATGACACCCTTACAACACATGCATGTAGCCATCTTTCAAAATCAAGTCAAGTAATAATCATTTAACAAAATCAAAACACAACTAGATACACACACATTCATAAACTTTCGGCCATACATGCATACATATACATACTCATTTTACTTTGATTTAAATCTCATTCTTTGTTAAATACAAGTTTTGTGATTCATTCCAAGTTCAAGAGAAACCATCTAACATCTCCATCATCACTAAATATCAAGAACATGATTTAAAAACAAGTTTATACCTTTAATATTTTTAGATGGGTTTTTGAGAAAAATGTTGATATGGAGGTTGTTCTTGCTTGAATCTTGCTTGAAATCACTTCCAAACACTCATTTTAGCTTGAAATCATCTTGGAAAGCTCTTGATTCTTCATGGAAAGATTGAAATTTTTTTAATGTGGGTGTCTAAGGGGGTGTTCGGCCGTGAGTATGAGGGAGGAGGAGAGATGAATTTTTTTATCTTGATTTGTGAAATGAGAAGTGTGTAAAAGAAGGTTTAAATGATTGCTTGTCTTCCCAAGATTAACACTTGTCAAGAAATCAAAAATATGGCAAAGGAGGGCTGCCTATGTGCCGCCACCTAAGTCCCCATCTCTCACATAAGGCATATACATACACATATTATATGTAAATTAGTGCAAAAACATGTATTTTACTGGATACCGGATATTTTATCTAGCGTTTTAATCCCGTTTTAGTGGGTTTTAAATTATTTTTATCATTCTATAAAAATAAACCTGCCAAAATATTACGGGACAATATTTTGTTTGCCTGGACTGGCTATGTTGTCGGTATTTGGTAGTACGCGGGCTGTTAAAATCGCAAAAATAGGAATTTAAGAGTTTTTATTTATTTTTGTCATTCTTTAAAAATAAACTTATCAAATTATTACTAAAATAATTATCAGTCACCTTGACTGGCTGTATTGACAGTATTTTTCGGTATACGCGCTATATCGCGTGGTACGCGTTCAAATTCAAAAAATAGAGCTTCTTAGCGTTTTAAATTATTTTTCCTCACGAATATGATTAAAATTATTATTCTAATCATAACAGACTATTTTTAGGATTTTAACACTGATCGGGTGGTCACCGACGTTCGTTTCGCATTTTGACCGTTACGGGATAAGCGTTTATCTTACCGTTGCCAACAAAATTTTCATCAAAGATTAATTTTACCAACTCATTAAATTTCACATATAAACATCATAACCAATCAAATACAACCCTGTTACCTATTCACAACACGTGTTACAAGTGTACGGTACGGCCTGAAAAGCCGGGTGTCACAGTCTCCCCATGTTTAGGAAATTTCGTCCCCGAAATTTTTACTCTACAAGTTTCGTTTTCGCACTAAGTAAGAATAATAAAAACGGATTTAATGAATATAGTCTTATAGTTTCTGCGAAAAACCTGGATTCTTACGAAGAATCCTCGTAGACCTATATTACACACATCCTCAATCCCTAAACTTACGTCTCAACACTCTCCACCCTTTCCAAGGTCCAAAATTCACAAGCACTTAATCAGGAAGATTAAGTCAAAGTTTCACCAGTTCAGGTATCCACCGGTAACACAACCTATAAATCACAGATATTACTAGAATGCTGAAATCGCCTCCCGGTTGGTATCATAATTCTTTTAGCTATACACACTGCTTCTACGATGCTTCGATAAACCTCCGTTTATCTTCCTAATAAATCTCTATAAAGAGCAAAATCAGTGTATTATCCATTATACACTTCTTCAACTGCATCCAACTAGTACATTGTGTACACCACTCAATTCTGATGGTAGCTTGAGCCTATAAGCGACTGATCCAACTCAAGATGGGCTCTCGAAAGGACCAAGTCAGTGTGGCTCAGCTTTTCTTTCCTCTGCTAAACCTAATAGCATCTCTCACAAGATAACTCCTTTATCGGAACCAAATCTTCAATCTAGAATCGCAATAGTTTCCTTCAATTGTCCATGTAATTCTTCTGTTGATCAATTGGCGACCTTTAACCTTCCCTCGATCTAGGCAAATCCTGTCACTGGTTTCCTAGATAAACTAAGGTCTGGTTAATTGTCCTTTGTCACATTAGCTCCACGAAGTGACGATCAACGCTTCCATCCATGCAAAGCTTCAAACTGAGCAACCTAAATATTAGCGTGTTAATTATTGTAAGGTAACTCTGCCAAGGGCATGTGAGTATCTTAACTTCCTTCTGAGTCCATCATACACGCTTCCAATCTCAAGATAATCTACAAGCATACCTTCCTCATCCCTTCCAATTCCATAGTTAACTTCAAACGTTACTCATGATTCTCTTTGGTTCGTGTATAGACAAGCATGTCATCGATGAATATTATCATGAATTTATCCGATTAGGGTTTCCATACCCTATTCATGAGATTTATGAATATAAATGGCGGATTAATTAAATCAAAGGGCATGACTAATATCTTGTAATGGCCATATTACGTTTGAAAAGCAGTCCCCGAAATTTTCTTCGTCAGCAACTTTCAACTGATAATATCTCAATCGTAGATCGATCTTCGTGCAACAGCTGAGTCCCGGTAGCTTGATTGAACAAATTGTCAAATCCTCGGCAATAAGGTACCGATTCTTGATAGTCAACTTGTTCGGCTTTCTGAAATCCTCACATATCCTGAAGGATCCATCCTTCTTTCTCCCAACAAAGCAGATGCATCTTAAGGCGAAAAGCTCGATCAAATGAAACCCTTGTCCAAAAGCTCTTAAAACTAACTCGACATTTCTATCGTTTCAAGAGGTGCTTAATGTCACACCCCTTTCTGCGGCGGAAGCACGAGGTGTGATCATGAAAGGTTCTCATTGCATACGAAGAGTAAACATGCTACATGCTCGTAAAATAACATTCAAATACCATAATTTGAAAACATACGTTAGCGTTTACATCGCTAAGTCACATAAAACATTGTCTTAAAAGTTTACAACTTTATTCAAAATTAAACACAAGCGACATCCACGAGCATAAGCTAGACCACGCGCACATCCATCCTAGTTACCTGAAATACATGTGAGTTTTTGGAAAAACGTCAACATAAAGTTGGTGTGAATTCATGCAGTTTTGTATTTCATGTTTGTATACTTTGTATGAAAACATAGTTTGTGAGTAAATCAAGTTTTCATAAATCCAGTTTCATGTGTACTTCACGTACCTATGTATAATTCAATTTCTTCTTGAGTACCCCACGTACTTCAAGTTATTTATCAATCTTCTTGAGTACCCCACGTACTTCAAGTTATATATCAATTCTCTTGAGTACCCCACGTACTTCAAGTTATTTATCAATTCTTGTATGGTATGAATTTTATGTAAATACAGTATTTCTGTAATTATCAGATTGTTAATGGGTTGCAAAGCCATTAACATGTGACACGTCATAGGAAGTCACCAAACCTAAGGCATTTAATTGGTATATTCTGAGACACAAAAGCACCACTCGATTCTCGCCCCGACCAAGTGTGAGGCTGCCAGGCACCTGTTAGATCTAACCTTTTGTTCTGGGGTCTAGGTATATTGTTGATTAATGGTGCTTCTGTACCCTATTCGTGACACTATTTCTCATAACGCCTCCTACTTGGTTCTCATTCTCACCAAGCGCGTTTCTTGTTATCATTTCTCATAGCGCCTTATACTTGGTTCTCGTCTCACCAAATGCGCTTCTCATATTCATATATTTCATCACACTTGGTTCTCGTTCTCACCAAGTGTACTTCTTGTATTTATATCATACCATTTATAAATATTGTACTTTTGTACATGTATTTCACCCCCGAAGTTATAAAAACTGAAAACAGTTAAAGAGAAAAGGGGGAGCATGAACTCACAACTTTGCGTTCCTAGCGTCGTAAACTCCACCGGATTTGCTTACTTAACGTCGTAACCTATACGCGTTTTCTTATCGTTAGTCACTAGACTTGCGTCGCACAAGTACAGTCACTCTCTTTTGTGTATATTTTCTTGTGTTAAAAATATTCTATATTTTTAACTACGTATCTTACTTATATTATTTTCTCCAAAAATAAATATAAGTCTTTTGTGTTTTGCACTTTGCACCCGAATTGTGTATCTTGTATGTTGTATGTGTATTTTTATATTTCTACTCTTCATGAGTAATTAGTGTATTTTTAAGTCTTAATACACTAGCACGTATAACACATACTATATATACACTTAGCACAAGGGTTGGTGATAAAATAATATATATTTTTCTCTCAAAAATACATATACATAATATCCATTTTATTTTTGAAGAAATCCTCATTTCTTATCACCAAAAATTAGGGAAACCTTAGTAATACTTTTAAACACATTTTTAGGGAATAAGTTTCTCAAAAACTTATATTTTTCTAAGTGTCAAAATTTATAAAAATTTTGACAGAGTTTCCCCTAAAAATGGAGGTTTCCCACGTTTTCAAAACGTGTGTTTATTTTCTTTTAAATCATCATCAATCATCAATAATCATCAACAACAATTTATCAACAATATCCGTCAACAATAATCACTAATCTCATGAACTTGAATATTTACAAAAATGTGTAGTAACTTACTAGCACATTTAGTAAGTCTTGTTATCCTTAAAAATAAGTTTAATTTCTTAAAAACTTTATTTTTATAGAATATGAAGTTTTACAACTTCTAGTCGGTTTTTACGAAAACTATTTCTTCGTTAACACTTTTGTTACTCAAGTATCCATATATTTATTTGTTCACAAAAACCACTTTTGTTTGTGTAAGACCCGGTTTAGAACATGTGATTTCTTTAAAGTGTGGTTCTTCAAAAATACCACTTGCAGATACGTAGATCCGCTAGTTTTAAACACCAATGTACAGGTTAAACTACTTTTACACAAGTAAAATATTTTACACAAGTTCATGTCTTTAGTGTGGTAGAGTTTCGCCTTTTAACCCTTGTAGTAACCAAAAACGAGCTTATGTTAAGATCAACGATCTTACCAAACCGGGTTAAACGATGATCCGAGCTACCACATCGTAGATCGGGTCTAGATAACCATATATTTCAAATACTACAACTTTTACACATCACATATACTATTAACCACCATTTTTAGAGTTTTTACTAGACTTTAGTGCTTCAAAACGTATGTTATCGATATTTAACCGACAATATTCCTTTTAACCACCTTAGATAAGCTTAAAAACAAGTTTTAAGTGTTATACCTCTAGCTCAAGGCTAGGGAAGATCTTTGATGAAAAATGGGTGGATAAAAGCTAACGGTAGAGGTCCTTCGTGTTCCGCTTGCTCCGAGGCTCCTAATACGTGACCTCTAACACTTGTATGATGATGGAATGGCAAGATCAACAACCGAAAGTATGATGGATGGGCTTAGGGGGTTCGGCCGAAAGCTTTGTGAGGGAGAGAGAGTAGTGTTGATGTGAGTTTGTGTGATGAATGATCTTATGTTCCAAAGCTTGGTCTTATAGGTAATTTTCAAGTGTATTACCCATTGGTTTAAGTGTCCTCTAGATCTTAAGCAAGAGAATTATAAAAATCAATTAAGTACAATGTGTGTCTCCCCATAGTTTGGGGCCGGTTAGGATGGGGGGGGGGGGTCCTAGCCGATTCCAACTAGATTAGTTGGTGTTTAGTTAGGTTAATTAGGTTAGTTAAGTGTTTAACCCCGTTACTTGTATGTTACGCGTTATGGAGGGTGTTAGGATAATCAGGGACCCTAACTGGCTCAGAAAAAATATAAATAGTGAAAATAATAATATTTTCATGCTCCGGGTATAGTCCGGTTGTTCGGTTGCATACCGATTCGTTAAAGTGCTAAATTACACTTTTTAGTGTCGTTTAAGTACCTTTCTTGTATTCTTTCAATTCCCAACACTTAGGGAAATATTCTGGATAATAAAACGACATTTCTGCATAATATTTATATGTTCAAATGCTGAATTATTGCTGAATTATGTAATTTCTGCACTTAAAGTGCGTTTCGGGTGCTTTTTAGTGCTTGTTTTTGCTTTCGCAATGTCTATAAATTAAACCCTTACATATACTCTAGGGTTTTAATGTATTTTTGTTGTCGGACCTACACCTAGGCTCCAATTTTATTGTCTGGCTGCTTTCTGCAGTTCCGTTGACACATAGTGTCTTACCGGTGAGTTTACTATTTTTCTGACGCAACGCTCTCGTTTATGCATAAAGCAATATTTTGTAGTATACAACATGCATGAATTCACTTGTTTAATCATGTGTTCAGACATTACTGACAATTAAACTCATAATTGCAGTCATTAATCAATAATTATAGTGTACGGAAATTACCGGTTTGTGCCAGTTGTCACAGTCTCCCCCCGTTAAAAGAATTACGTCCCGAAATTCAGACTGAACTAACTCTCGCTGGAGTCTTCTTGAATAGGTGGGGATACTTTTTCTTGAACTGGTCTTCACGTTCCCATGTGTACTCGGGTCCGTGCTTAGAGCTCCAACGTACTTTGACAAGTTTCACACTGCTCCTCCTGGTCTTGTTGACTTTCCAGTCAGTAACCTCAACGGGTTGTTCTGTAAATCGGAGGGCTTCATCAATATGCACTTCATCCATCGGGATGGTCACGTTTTCTTGTGTTGGACTCTTCTTCAGGTTGGATACATGAAACGTATCATGTACTCCATTAAGTTCTTCTGGTAACTCCAACTTGTATGCCACGGTACCAATTCTCTTCAGAATTCTGAATGGTCCGATATATCGTGGATTCAGCTTTCCACGCTTTCCAAATCTGACTACGCCCTTCCATGGTGAGACTTTTAACAACACTTTGTCTCCCACTTTGAAATCTACTGATTTTCTATTTGGGTCAGCGTAGCTCTTTTGTCGCTCTCGAGCCGCCTTAATGCGCTCTCGGATCTGCGCAATCTTGTCGGTGGTCTCTTGTACAAGTTCAGGACCAACCATACGTTTATCTCCGGCATCTGCCCAACATAAGGGCGATCGGCATTTGCGGCCATACAGAGCTTCGAACGGCGCGGCTTTTATGCTTGTATGATAACTGTTATTGTAGGAAAACTCAACTAAAGGTAGATGAGTATCCCAGCTGCCGCCTAGATCCATGACACATGCGCGAAGCATATCTTCCAATGTTTGTATAGTCCGTTCGCTCTGGCCGTCTGTTTGTGGATGGAATGCCGTGCTTAGATCTAACTGAGATCCAAAGGCTTCCTGAAATGATTGCCAGATTCTTGAGACAAAGCGTCCATCTCTGTCTGAAATGATTGAGATTGGCACTCCATGACGTGCCACAATTTCTCTTAAGTATATCTCAGCAAGCTTTCCAGTGCTGTCTTTTTCTCGGATCGGTAGGAAGTGCGCAGACTTCGTCAATCGATCAACTATTACCCATATCATATCGTGCCCTCTCGGGGTCCTGGGTAATTTCGTTATGAAGTCCATCGAGATTTGTTCCCACTTCCACACGGGAATCTCTGGTTGTTGTAGTAGGCCGGACGGTTTCTGATATCCTGCCTTAACCTTAGCACAGGTTAGGCATTTCCAACATAGACAGCAACGTCGCTCTTGAGTCTCGGCCACCAATAGTATCCTTTCAAGTCTTGATACATTTTGTCTGATCCTGGATGGATCGAATATCTCGATTTGTGGGCTTCATTAAGGATGACTTCTCGTATGCCACCATAGTGTGGAACCCAAATACGCTTCTTGAAGTATAAGGCTCCCTCTTCGTTTGGCACCATGTATTTCAGCATACCTCGTAGGTATTCAGCTTTACGGTTCTCTTCTTTAAGAGCTTCTTGTTGTGCATCCCGAATGCGTGCAGTGAGGTTCGTTCGAATCGTCATTTCCAGTGCTCGAACCCTTAGGGTCTTAACCCTTTCTTTTCGGCTCAACGCGTCTGCTACAACGTTCGCCTTTCCAGGATGGTACTTAATCTCACAGTCATAATCATTCAGCAGCTCGACCCAACGTCGCTGGCGCATATTCAATTCCTTCTGATCAAATATGTGTTGTAAGCTTTTGTGATCTGTGAAGATTGTACATCGAGTACCATATAAGTAATGTCGCCAAATCTTCAAGGCGAATACCACTGCACCCAGCTCCAGGTCGTGAGTGGTATAATTTCTCTCGTGAACCTTCAGTTGTCTTGAAGCATAAGCGATGACTTTTTGGCGTTGCATGAGCACGCAACCCAAACCTTGTCGTGAAGCGTCACAGTATACCACAAAGTCTTCAGTGCCTTCGGGTAATGATAGTATCGGTGCATCGCATAGCTTGTTTTTAAGTAACTGGAAGGCTTCTTCTTGTTTAACACCCCAGTCGTACTTCTTGTCTTTCTGAGTCAGGGTCGTTAGCGGTTGAGCTATCTTCGAGAAATTCTCAATGAATCGCCGATAGTAGCCCGCTAAGCCCAAAAATTGACGGACTTCGGTTGGGGTCTTGGGAGCTTCCCAATTCTTTATTGCTTCAATCTTGGACGGGTCTACATGAATGCCCTTCTCATTCACCACGTGACCAAGAAATTGTACTTCGCGAATCCAGAATTCGCATTTCGAGAACTTTGCATAAAGTTTCTCTTTCTTCAGTAGCTCCAAGATGGTTCTGAGATGTTGCTCATGTTCTTCTTTCGTTCGCGAGTAAATCAGGATATCGTCGATAAATACAATCACGAATTTATCGAGATATGGTTTACATACGCGGTTCATCAGGTCCATAAAGACCGCTGGCGCGTTCGTCAATCCAAATGGCATCACAAGAAATTCGTAGTGCCCATAGCGTGTTCTGAATGCAGTCTTTGGCACGCTTTCATCTTGGATTTTCAGCTGATGGTATCCAGACCGAAGGTCGATCTTGGAATAGTAGCTTGATCCTTGCAGTTGATCAAATAGGTCATCAATCCTCGGTAGCGGATACCGATTCTTGATTGTGAGCTTGTTCAGTTCCCTGTAATCGATACACATCCGCAATGTTCCATCCTTCTTCTTCACGAATAATACCGGAGCTCCCCAGGGTGAGAAGTTTGGCCTTATGAATCCTTTATCCAACAACTCCTGAAGTTGTGTAGATAATTCTTGCATTTCGGATGGTGCAAGTCGATAGGGTGCCTTGGCTACAGGAGCGGCTCCTGGAACCAAGTCTATGTGGAATTCGACTTGTCGTTGCGGAGGTAGTCCTGGCAGATCTTCAGGGAACACATCAGGAAATTCCTTCACCACAGGAATGTCTTCGAGTTTCGGCTCCTCAGCCTTCTTGTCTATAACGTGTGCTAGGAAAGCAACACATCCTTTCCTTAGGCACTTCTGTGCCTTCATACAACTGATGATTCGTAGAGACGCGTTTCGTCTTTCTCCATGCACGATGAGAGTTTCACCATTCGCTAAAGGGATGCGAATGATTTTCTCATGACAAATAACTTCAGCTTTGTTCTTGGACAACCAGTCCATCCCGACTACTACATCGAAGCTACCCAATTGAATAGGTAAGAGGTCGATGCTAAAATTTCGTTCGCCAAGTTCTAGTGTGCAGCCTCTGACAACTTCGCCCGATTCAACAAGTTTACCATTGGCTAGTTCTATGGAATAAGGAATTTCTAATCTACTAGATTCTATTCCGAGTATGCGTCTAAATTCCACAGACATGAAGCTATAATCGGCGCCAGTGTCGAATAATATGGATGCAAAGTGATTGTTAATGAGAAACGTACCGGTGACCACGTTAGGGTCCTCGCGTGCGTCTCTTGCTCCAATCACAAATGCTCGAGCCGGAGCGTTGTTTCTCTCTGGGCAGTTCTTTATGAAATGATCATTGCTTCCACACTTGAAGCAACCTTGGTTCTGCCCTTTCCCGTTACCATTCTTGCTACCAGCACCGTTTCCATTTCGATTCTTTCCTTTTCCCCAACAGTCTTCTGTTTGATGACCCAATTTACCACATTTGTCGCATCTTGAAATGCGACAAGCTCCTTCATGATGAAACTTACATTTTTGGCATCTAGGCATGGAGCCTTGGTATGCTTTGGTTGCATGGGTTTTCATCTCCTGAGGCGGATTAGTGTCGCGCTTCTTGTTGAAACCCTTGTTGTTGCGAGTAGTTTGGTTCAAACTTGTATGCTTCCTCTTTTTGTCACCGGACGACTCAGCATGCGTCTCGGTCTTCTCAGTGGGGTTCAATGATAGCTTCTTCATACGAACACAATCTTCAGTCAGGCTGACAGCCAGAGTTACAGCCTCGGTGATCGTTTGTGGTTTGGCCGACGTCACCATGCCACGAAATTCTGAGGCCAGTCCCCAAATGTAGCGTTCAACACGCTTGAATTCGGGGGTTACCATGTAGGGAAGTACTCTAGACAGATCGTGGAACCTTCGAGTGTAACCATTTATGTCAGCACCTTCCATGGTCAGGTGCCAGAACTCCGTCTCCAGCCTTTGGAGTTCAGCACGAGAGCAGTACTTCTCTCTCATCCTTTCCTTCAATTCCTCCCAAGTTAGGCCATAAGCGGCATCATCACCCAAAGTTTGGGCTTGCAGGTTCCACCAAGTCAGAGCTTCATCGACAAACAACCCAGTAGCAAAGGTGACTTGTTGATCCGCGGTACACTTGCTCATGCGGAAAGTAGCTTCAGTCTTCTCCGTCCAGCGCACGAATGCTATTGCACCTCCTGTGCCGTCATAGTTCATCGGCTTGCAGTCGAGGAACTGCTTGAAAGTGCAGCCTTGAGCTGCATTGCCTCCAGACGAATCTCCATTCCCATTACGCCTAGCGTTGCTTGGTCCTCCACTGTCTTGAGTTCGGTTCGCCTCGTACTGGGCGATAGCAGCGGAGATCCTTTCCTCCAGTAGAGCGTTTAGCTCTTCAGCAGTTCTTGGCAGTGGGGGAGGAGGAGGTTGGTCATGAGCATTCACAGCTCTTCTGGGTGCCATGTTCTGACGAACACAACCCAATAGGTTTAGGCATTTGTTTGATATCGTCATACTAGGCCGTAGTATCATATATATTCGCAGGTATATATACCACATAAGTGACATCAAACAATTATTACTCTAGCAGAGTACTTAGTAGGCTTGCACTGAGGGAATCTATACGTGACAAGACTTGCTGTGGTTTCTGTGCACTGAATTCCATAATTATGTATGCATCCATAATTACATAACTCCTTGCACAGTCCGCACAGTTCGTTTCATCCTCGTATCTCTTCCTTCAGATGGGCCATTGCTTTCAGGTAAAGTCACATATACTTGTGACATTCTACTTCTAGTACATGCTAATTATCACACATAATTGCAAGTAATTTCTAGTCAATGACAAGTGCTACTCTAGTGCACTCTAAGTCTTGTAGTGTCTTTTCTAGACTCATGTAGACAGTTTCAGGTAGTGGATGTCGCGGGACGTTTTATGCAATGAAAACTCTTTGAAAAATTGTTTTCGTGAATGGATCCTAGAGATTGTAGACTAGACTCGAGAAGGAATCCTGGTTCACTACAATCGCAGCTCTGATACCAATCTGTCACACCCCTTTCTGCGGCGGAAGCACGAGGTGTGATCATGAAAGGTTCTCATTGCATACGAAGAGTAAACATGCTACATGCTCGTAAAATAACATTCAAATACCATAATTTGAAAACATATGTTAGCGTTTACATCGCTAAGTCGCATAAAACATTGTCTTAAAAGTTTACAACTTTATTCAAAATTAAACACAAGCGACATCCACGAGCATAAGCTAGACCACGCGCACATCCATCCTAGTTACCTGAAATACATGTGAGTTTTTGGAAAAACGTCAACATAAAGTTGGTGTGAATTCATGCAGTTTTGTATTTCATGTTTGTATACTTTGTATGAAAACATAGTTTGTGAGTAAATCAAGTTTTCATAAATCCAGTTTCATGTGTACTTCACGTACCTATGTATAATTCAATTTCTTCTTGAGTACCCCACGTACTTCAAGTTATTTATCAATCTTCTTGAGTACCCCACGTACTTCAAGTTATATATCAATTCTCTTGAGTACCCCACGTACTTCAAGTTATTTATCAATTCTTGTATGGTATGAATTTTATGTAAATACAGTATTTCTGTAATTATCAGATTGTTAATGGGTTGCAAAGCCATTAACATGTGACACGTCATAGGAAGTCACCAAACCTAAGGCATTTAATTGGTATATTCTGAGACACAAAAGCACCACTCGATTCTCGCCCCGACCAAGTGTGAGGCTGCCAGGCACCTGTTAGATCTAACCTTTTGTTCTGCGGTCTAGGTATATTGTTGATTAATGGTGCTTCTGTACCCTATTCGTGACACTATTTCTCATAACGCCTCCTACTTGGTTCTCATTCTCACCAAGCGTGTTTCTTGTTATCATTTCTCATAGCGCCTTATACTTGGTTCTCGTCTCACCAAATGCGCTTCTCATATTCATATATTTCATCACACTTGGTTCTCGTTCTCACCAAGTGTACTTCTTGTATTTATATCATACCATTTATAAATATTGTACTTTTGTACATGTATTTCACCCCCGAAGTTATAAAAACTGAAAACAGTTAAAGAGAAAAGGGGGAGCATGAACTCACAACTTTGCGTTCCTAGCGTCGTAAACTCCACCGGATTTGCTTACTTAACGTCGTAACCTATACGCGTTTTCTTATCGTTAGTCACTAGACTTGCGTCGCACAAGTACAGTCACTCTCTTTTGTGTATATTTTCTTGTGTTAAAAATATTCTATATTTTTAACTACGTATCTTACTTATATTATTTTCTCCAAAAATAAATATAAGTCTTTTGTGTTTTGCACTTTGCACCCGAATTGTGTATCTTGTATGTTGTATGTGTATTTTTATATTTCTACTCTTCATGAGTAATTAGTGTATTTTTAAGTCTTAATACACTAGCACGTATAACACATACTATATATACACTTAGCACAAGGGTTGGTGATAAAATAATATATATTTTTCTCTCAAAAATACATATACATAATATCCATTTTATTTTTGAAGAAATCCTCATTTCTTATCACCAAAAATTAGGGAAACCTTAGTAATACTTTTAAACACATTTTTAGGGAATAAGTTTCTCAAAAACTTATATTTTTCTAAGTGTCAAAATTTATAAAAATTTTGACAGAGTTTCCCCTAAAAATGGAGGTTTCCCACGTTTTCAAAACGTGTGTTTATTTTCTTTTAAATCATCATCAATCATCAATAATCATCAACAACAATTTATCAACAATATCCGTCAACAATAATCACTAATCTCATGAACTTGAATATTTACAAAAATGTGTAGTAACTTACTAGCACATTTAGTAAGTCTTGTTATCCTTAAAAATAAGTTTAATTTCTTAAAAACTTTATTTTTATAGAATATGAAGTTTTACAACTTCTAGTCGGTTTTTACGAAAACTATTTCTTCGTTAACACTTTTGTTACTCAAGTATCCATATATTTATTTGTTCACAAAAACCACTTTTGTTTGTGTAAGACCCGGTTTAGAACATGTGATTTCTTTAAAGTGTGGTTCTTCAAAAATACCACTTGCAGATACGTAGATCCGCTAGTTTTAAACACCAATGTACAGGTTAAACTACTTTTACACAAGTAAAATATTTTACACAAGTTCATGTCTTTAGTGTGGTAGAGTTTCGCCTTTTAACCCTTGTAGTAACCAAAAACGAGCTTATGTTAAGATCAACGATCTTACCAAACCGGGTTAAACGATGATCCGAGCTACCACATCGTAGATCGGGTCTAGATAACCATATATTTCAAATACTACAACTTTTACACATCACATATACTATTAACCACCATTTTTAGAGTTTTTACTAGACTTTAGTGCTTCAAAACGTATGTTATCGATATTTAACCGACAATATTCCTTTTAACCACCTTAGATAAGCTTAAAAACAAGTTTTAAGTGTTATACCTCTAGCTCAAGGCTAGGGAAGATCTTTGATGAAAAATGGGTGGATAAAAGCTAACGGTAGAGGTCCTTCGTGTTCCGCTTGCTCCGAGGCTCCTAATACGTGACCTCTAACACTTGTATGATGATGGAATGGCAAGATCAACAACCGAAAGTATGATGGATGGGCTTAGGGGGTTCGGCCGAAAGCTTTGTGAGGGAGAGAGAGTAGTGTTGATGTGAGTTTGTGTGATGAATGATCTTATGTTCCAAAGCTTGGTCTTATAGGTAATTTTCAAGTGTATTACCCATTGGTTTAAGTGTCCTCTAGATCTTAAGCAAGAGAATTATAAAAATCAATTAAGTACAATGTGTGTCTCCCCATAGTTTGGGGCCGGTTAGGATGGGGGGGGGGGGTCCTAGCCGATTCCAACTAGATTAGTTGGTGTTTAGTTAGGTTAATTAGGTTAGTTAAGTGTTTAACCCCGTTACTTGTATGTTACGCGTTATGGAGGGTGTTAGGATAATCAGGGACCCTAACTGGCTCAGAAAAAATATAAATAGTGAAAATAATAATATTTTCATGCTCCGGGTATAGTCCGGTTGTTCGGTTGCATACCGATTCGTTAAAGTGCTAAATTACACTTTTTAGTGTCGTTTAAGTACCTTTCTTGTATTCTTTCAATTCCCAACACTTAGGGAAATATTCTGGATAATAAAACGACATTTCTGCATAATATTTATATGTTCAAATGCTGAATTATGTAATTTCTGCACTTAAAGTGCGTTTCGGGTGCTTTTTAGTGCTTGTTTTTGCTTTCGCAATGTCTATAAATTAAACCCTTACATATACTCTAGGGTTTTAATGTATTTTTGTTGTCGGACCTACACCTAGGCTCCAATTTTATTGTCTGGCTGCTTTCTGCACTTCCGTTGACACATAGTGTCTTACCGGTGAGTTTACTATTTTTCTGACGCAACGCTCTCGTTTATGCATAAAGCAATATTTTGTAGTATACAACATGCATGAATTCACTTGTTTAATCATGTGTTCAGACATTACTGACAATTAAACTCATAATTGCAGTCATTAATCAATAATTATAGTGTACGGAAATTACCGGTTTGTGCCAGTTGTCACACTTAATCTATAAGGAGATTGTGCAATTGGGTGCAGCACCGTGAGTCAGATCAATTCGAAATTTGATCCATCTCGCAGGGGAGATCTAGGTAAGTCTTTTTAGGAAGACTTTCGGATAGTTGCGATTGATAGAAATCTCTTCAACATTCCTACATTCGGTTTCCTCATCCATTACATTCACTAAAATCGCAGGATAGCCCTTACGCAACAACTCAAGCATCCTCACAACACTGACAACTCTCGACTATCAACACCCAACACCCAACACCCAACACCCAACACCCAACACTCGACTCGGTCGATCTCCGCGAAGAACTTCCGCCTTTCTACTGTCATCAGGACGTGATATTCCAGCTAGCTTCTTTGAGCGATAGTCCCTACTTCATCCTCAGAAAGTCAATCCATTCTTGCATCTTTGTCAAAACTCCCCAGCTCCATTGAAAATAAACCAATCTCTAGAACTACGATTCTCCTAACTAAATACTATAACCACGAACGACCTCGCTAGTTTCTATCAATTTACCAATTACTAGTTCTATCGGGCACTTTATACTTAGCTTACTTGTAGGTGCACACAAAAATGGTTCATAGTTTTTCGAACAAAACTCAAGTCAACTTTTGGTATTATAAGTATGAACATAGATTGGCTTTTGATTTGAAACATACCGGTAACAGTAGCAGGACTCTCACTTGCCTTCCCGATACTTGCCCCAACGGAATTGCTCTTAACATCCTGTCCTTTCAATTTCGGGCATTCTCTTTTGTAGTGTCCTTGCTCACCACACACAAAGCATCCCTCGAGTGCGACTCTATCCAACGTATTCTTAGCGTAACACTGGGAAATCACATGTCCAGTTCGGCTACACCTGGCGCACTTCTCTTGTCCATCACCGACTTTACCCTTTCCTGACTCATTAGGGTTAGCTACACTTTCTTTTTTTTTTCCAAGTTACGTTTCTTCCTACTCTCCACTTCGGGAGTCTTCTTGGAGCTCTCAGGTTTGCGCTTCTTTGAATCTCCAATTTTAGGTTCAGATCGCTGAAACACTCGGATAACCGACTCATTCTGATAGCCTGATATCACGCATATCGATGTCACATCATTGCATAGGACACCAGTAAATGATCTTGGGTTACAACCCTGGATTGTTTTGTGTATGCTCCTGTGCAATGTTCATACGGTTAATGGAAATCAGGAATATGTTCCATTGAGATCATAACAGATGAACAATTAAAACTTTCTGATCATTATTTTACCTGGAGGGTTTCCAATTTGTGTCCCACCAAGATCATGCCCTTGAGTACCGCATTCACGTTCCTGGCCATCATTTTGGTTAGCATCACGTTGTTCCAACGCAGTATTAACGTGTTGGGTTATGAGTCGTGCCAACTCCTCTGGTGTGGCAGGTAGTCTAGTATCTTGTTTTGCTTTTGGTGGCATTTTCGTCGTTTCTATTATTTACAACAATAATAATCACATGAGACGATAACCAAAAATAATTCAATCATTAAATATTAGTGGACCAAACATTGCGCATGTATAATATCCACATATTAATGAGAACTATTTTTAAAATAAAAGTTAATCATCTGATATTATCATAGAAATTAATAACTTGTTTTCAGTACATCACATCGATCCTTGGCATGTCTGTGACAACCGTCACTTTTCCGTACATTCCGTACACGAAATGAACAGTAATTTGTGCTTAAATGACTGTGCATGATCTGGTTTACCAGACAAATAAATTTCTGAATTCCATGCAAGTGAATTCATGCACATTTTGTGCTACAAAATATAGCTTTATGCATAAACGAGAGCGTTGCGTCAGAAATATTAGTAAACTCACCGGTAAGACACATCGTGTCAACAGAACTGCAGAAAGCAGTCAGACATTAGAATTGAGGCCTAGGTGTAGGTCCGACGACAAAAGTACATTAAAACCCAAGAGTACATGTAAGGGTTTAATTTATAGACATTGCGAAAGCAAAAATAAGCACTAAAAAGCACCCGAAACGCACTTTAAGTGCATAATTTTGTATAATTCAGCTCAATTCAGCATTTAAACATATGAATATTATGCAGAAATTTCGTTTTATCATCCAGAATATTTCCCTAAGTGTTGGGAATTGAAAGGGTACAAGAAGGGTACTTAAAAGACACTAAAAGGTGCAATTTGGCGCTTTAACGAATCAGTACCTAAACGAACAACCGGATTTTACCCGGAACACCAAAATAATGCTAGAAGCATTGTTTCTATTTTTTTTTCTAAGCCAGTTAGGGTCCCCGAGTACCCTAACACCCGTTGTAAATTACAACACACATGACACTAGTCTTGATCACCTAATTAACATAACTAGATTACCTAACTAAATAGTTAGAAACCAACCCATGACACCCCCCATCCTAACCGATTGGCCCCCTTGTGGGGGACATCACCTTACACTTTTAATTATATTATTAGTGTGTGTCTTATATCTAGGTGACACAAAACCTAGTGGATAATGAACATGGTTGGATTATATAAGAAACCATAAGACTCTCACTTTCATTTACAAACCACAACAACATTTCACAACCTCTCTCTCTCCCTCTTGAATTCTCGGCCGAAGATATAGGCCACACCACCACCACTTTTCGATTTCGATCTTACCATTTCAAGCTCATACAAGTGTGAAGGATCACGCACAAGGAAGCCCGGTGCTTTCGGATTGCCAAGGACCTCACTACGTTGCTATTAACCACTCGTTTTTCGCCTAGTTTCTTCCCTAGCATCGAGCTAGTAGTAAGTTGCTTTAAACACACCCTCGATCTGTTTTAAAGTGGTTAAAAAGAACTTTGTCGGTTAAAATCTATGAATGTACAAGATGACATGGTAAAAGTCTACTAAAATGATGAATATGATGGTTAAAAGCTAAGTTGTTGTGTAAATCTTGTAAGATTTGTTTTGTGTAATTATTTAGTGCCGATCTATGTTTTGGTAGCTCGGATCATCGTCTAACCCGGATTGGTCGTGATCATGGATCATGACATAGAGTTTGTTTAAGTGTACAAAGGGTTAAATGATGAAACTCTACCACACACTAAACATGAACTTGTGTAAAATCGACTTTACTTACGAAATAGTGTTTAAAACTAGTAGATCTACGGATCTACAAGTGGTATTTTCGAAGAACCAACTGTAAGACAAAACCATGTTTTAAAACCGGATCTTTCCTAAACTAAAGGTGTTTTTGAGAACCAAAAAGTGTGCAGACACTTGTGTAACGAAAGAATTTAACAAAGAAATATTTTCGTAAATACCGACTAGAAGTTGTAAAACTTCATATTCTTTAAAAATAAAATTTGCGAGATAATGATTCTATTTTTAGAGATGGAAAGACCCACTAAATGTGTTGAAAAGTTACTACATAATTTTACACAACTTGCAAGTTCATGTGTATGCGATTTATGTTTATTTTGACTAGTTTGATATTTGAAGATGGTATTTTGATGACAGAAAATTGATTGGTTGAATTTTTAAAAGAAAATGATGCGCTAGTAAGCGTGGCCACCTCCAGTTACAGAGGAAACTCTGGCGAAATTTTTCCAGAAAATAACACTTAGAATATTTTTGTGACAAGTGTTATGAACATATTTTTGACTGGTTTTCCAAACAAACTTCGCCATGATTTTTGTTATCAAATGACCAAGTATTCAGAGGTGGATTTTTGTAAACAAACTTACTAAATATATATTTAGAATATATATTTATCGCTTGTGTGATTATGTGATTATTTTGTGAAATATGTATATATTATTTTTAGAGTAAAAATAATGTGACTTAGAGATACTCGTAACGAGTAAGAATACAAAAATACGCATACAACATACAAGATACATAATTCGGGTGCAAAGTGCAAAACACGAGATACTTATATTAATTTTTAAGAAAATAATATAAGTAAGATACTTAGTTAAAAATATAAAATATTTTTAACACAAGAATATATATACAAAAGAGAGTGACTGTACTTGTGCGACGCAAGTCTAGTGACTAACGTTAAGAAAACGCGTATAGGTTACGACGCTAATTAAGCAAATCCGGTGAAGTTTACGACGCACAGGAACGCAAAGTTGTGAGTTCATGCTCCCCCTTTTCTCTAACTGTTTTTGGTTTTATAACTCTCGGGGGTGAAATACATGTTACAAATATTATAATTTTTACAAAGGGTAAAAATACAAGAAGCACTCTTGGTGAGAACGAGAACCGAGTGCAATATGATTTGAGAATACGAGAAGCACTCGTGGTGAGTGCAATATGATGTGCTTTAAGAAAAGCCTAGAAAATACTAGATCATGTGAGCTTAAACTAGATATTGAGATGCCATTAATACTAAATTAGGGACGAGGGTTAGATCTAACGGGTACGGCCGAGCCCCACTCAGGGTCCTTATGTGACCACTTGAGTGCTTCGGTGTCCCAGTCGAGGGAAATCGACACAGTCGAGGTTAATCGACACAGTCGAGGGAAATCGACACAGTCGAGGTTAATCGACACAGTCGAGGGTAATCGACACAGTCAAGGGAAATTGACACAGTCGAGGGTAATCGACACAGTAAAGGAGCCAACACTAATGCTCCATATGCTCACATGCCTTAAAGGAGCCAACACTAATGCTCCATATGTCCTCACATGCCTTAATGTCCTTGTATAAACCATCATTTAAAACGTGGGGAAACACAAGAAAACTTGAATGATACTTGAGTACGTGGGGTACTCAAGAAAACGGGAATTATACTTGAGTACGTGGGGTACTCAAGAAAGACTTGAATTATACATGACGCATACTATGTTTTCATACAAAGTATAAAAACGTGAAATACAAAAACGCATGAACTCGCTCAACTTTATGTTGATGTTTTCCAAAATTACATGTATTTCAGGTGACAGGATGGATCTTGGGCGCAAGTGTCATAACTAGAAGTAGACTACAAGTTTAGATGTCATCCACTTTTGTTGAATTGTAACCTTGTCAAAGGTCGTGTTTTGAAAACTTAAATAACAAGTGTTTGTAATACTCAAATTTTCATGAACGGATGAACATCGTTTTGATCATGTAGTTGTTTATTACGATTGAATGCAATGATAACAAGCTAGTCACACATCATACGCTTCCGCAAAAGACAGGGTGTGACAGTTTGGTATCAGAGCTTCGATTGTAGTGAACTAGGATTCTTTCTCGAGTCTAGACTACAATCACTAGAGTTCTCTCACTAAAACATTTTTCAAAAAGGTTTTCATTGCATTCACAAAAGCGCCAAGATCCACGAGTCAGACACTTTACAAAGAAAATACAAGGCAAGGACATTAGTGAGGAATACCTTTAAAATAAGGTGCCGATAAAAACGTAGTCTACACGAGTTAGACTTGCCAAAAACAAAATGACCCCCAAAAACGAGAGTTATACGTGATATAATGCATTAAAATGCTTGATTATGCTAAGTAGCATATATGTTATTGATATACATACATACAAATAAGTGTACGGAATGATTATTGACGTGAATAAGATACTTTCGACTCCGACTCCTATTACTATACGTGACTCGCACGATGAAGCTACCGACCTCGCATCCTTTGCAAAGCTCATGGCTGGGAGTGATTACCAAACAAGATGCTGAGCTTGCTTCCGTAGGAGATGGCTGTTCTTCCCTCTCGATCGTGAAGGTGCCTAACTACGGTGATGATGACGAGGCAGAGGCGACAACCTTGATCGAATTCTCGATCAACGGGACGAGACCCCTGCGGCTTATGTGAAGCAAGATTAACGACATACTTGACCAGAAAAGGAAGATGAAGTATTCATCTCGAAGGTGCCCCTCCAACTACTAGGAATTCTCTCTATTCCTATTCCATCTAATCATCGTGCCTATACGCGCGTAACGATAACGAGTGTTAGCGCGTGGACCACTGCAATGGTCCTTTTCATGACAAGAGGTATAAGGACAATAGTGTCCCCTCCTTGATTGATCATCTGCTTGGACGAGAGAAAATTGGGGTAACTGTGCAAGACAATTTATTATTACGGGGGCCCACGTAATAACGACTTGTAGTGCACAGAAATCCTGGTGGACTCTGCGGGTCGAGCTAATGAAAACCATACAAAATTAATCTATAGGTGTCCTCACCTTCATCTGGTAGAACAACACATAGATCAGTGCTTTAGCACGTTAGAAAGTAGGAAGCCTGTCTTAGCCTACTTCGTGACTGACACTTCTACCTGCATACGAGACGTTTGTGAAGACGATGTTTAAGCAAGAGAAGTGGAATGACATTCAGGAAGAATCAGTGACGATACACTTCCTATCACCTATACACAAACAACCCCATCAAAGGGGAAATATACGCACCAGTAAAGCTAAAGACCTAAGAAAACCAATATAGCAGGAAATAACTGAAACTTGAATGACCAAGGCGATGTAGCCTCGAGTTCATTTCAAACAATAAGCCAAGTTGGCAAGCCTATGTGAAGGCTCAATAACTATTTCCTCGCTTATACACTGATTATATATACGTGTGAAATTGGGTGATTACATAATGGCTTATGGTGCTATGTATCTCATAGACAATTGAAATGTTGTCTAACCTACTTCATACCATTTTGGCAGAAGAGAATGCCTCCCAGGCGAGACACAAACACCAGTACGTTGCCAAGGACAGAAGCCGAGCTGCAAGAACGCATCTCGCAGGCAATTGCACGACATGAAGCCCTCCGCTCTGAGCACAGCAATGGCACTACTAGAAATAACCCTCCAACTGGCTGCACCTATAAACAATTCCTGGACTGCAAGCCATTGAATTTTGATGGCACAGGAGGTGCCGTTGCATTTGTTCGTTGGGCAGAAAAGACTGACTCCATTCTAAGAATGAGTAACTGTTCGCCCCGACAGAGTGTTACTTATATCTCAGGGTTATTCGTAGATGGCGCACTCTCCTGGTGGAACCTTCAGGTTCAAACCCTTGGTGCGGATGTTGCTTATGCACTAAGCTGGGACGAGCTCAAGGAAATGATGGAAAAGAAATACTGTTCTAGGGCTGAAATCCAGAAGATTGAGGTGGAGTTCTGGAACTTGAAAATGGATGGACCGAAGATTCCTGAATTCGTCCAACGATTTCACGACTTGTCTAGGGTCGTCCCCTACTTAGTCAAACCAGAATTCAAAAGGGTTGAACGATTCATTTGGGGACTTGCACCTCAGATCAGGAGCATGGTTACTACCTCAAAGCCCTCAACCATTGCAGAGGCTATCGATATGAGTGTCACCCTTACTGAAGAAGCTCTTCGTGCGGGAAAATTTTCGGAATCTGAGGATAACAAGAAAGAGACTCATGTGGAGTCGTCAAGCAACAAGAAGAGGAAGTCCTCAAACCTAAAGATGAGCACCCAAGTCAACTATGGAAGCTCTAAAACAGGCAAAAGAAAGAAGGTAAAACCGCCGCATGACAGGAAAACTGATGGAGCCACTTATAAGGCCGGTGGTAAAATCTACTCGGGAACTAAGCCGAAGTGCGGAGAATGCAATTTTCACCATGAAGGTCGATGTCTGAAGCCTAAGTGCGGAAAGTGTGGAAAAGAAGGGCATAGCAAGGATGCCTGTTGGGCGAAGGACCCAGGTGGAAGAAATAAGAGAATACCAGGCTGCTACAAATGTGGTGAACCAGGGCACTTTAGGAAGAATTGCCCTGAGAAGAAACAAGCAAGGAAGGGTTTTCACGATCGAAACGCGTGAAGCACGCCAGGATCCAGATGCGGTTACGGGTACGTCCCCTATTAACCAACCCTATGCATCTACTTTTAATTAATACTGGCATCCACTTTAACCTTGCATGCTTAGAACTTAAGAAACCGCTTGGCCTAGTAAAATAGACGTCCCGTATTCCTTAGAAATGGGCATAAAGAAGGCTAGTTTAAACAGTCGAAGCAACTGAGGATTGCATCTAGGGACTCAGAAGGCCGGAACCTTCTGTTACCATTGACTCGCGATGTCATAATATGATAGTCAGCATGGATCAGAAATCCAAGTATACAGCTAAAGTTGTTCGATATGAGAAAATCAGACACATCCCTCATGCGGATGATGAAACCCAACTTTCCTGCAATAGGTGCAAGGATGCTAGACCCCACAAGGCGGCAGATCTACGACATCCCTCATTGGTCGAAGAGGCATAGAAACGCCTCCGAGTAGACTGCAGAGCCTGAGAACATCCCCGTGACGGAAGATGTCCCAGTAGCCTTTTCGGAAGACTTGCCAGGAACGCCTCTCCGTAACGACGAGAAGAGTTCAGGATAAATCGCATGCCAGAAGCAGCACCAGTGATGAATGACGCCATATCGACTAGCTTCACCAGCGAAGCATGAACCTCTGATATAACGGCAAGAGCTGCTAGACAGGGGAAATTAAGGACATAACATCCTTAGTTAAGGAGACAAGGAGAAAGTTGGTAGTCTCCACTTTACATAAACTTCAGAAAATTGAGAATCAGAATCCTTTGCCAAGGATCAACTTGAGGACAAGAGGTCCTCCACTGTGAATACAAGAGGAAATATCCCTAAAACGACCTTTAGGACTTGCTTCGAGCATTACGAGATCCTTGTCGTATCATTTGGCTTAACACATGCATCGACAATATTCATGGACCTCATGAATCGAACGTGTGAGCCATACCTGGATAAGTCATATACTTATTGACTACATTCTTATATGGCCAACGACCAAGGAAGGTCGTGAGCAACAGCCGCAATTTACCTTGCAACTCTTAGAGAAAGCACAGTTATGCGCAATGATGACGAAAAGCGGATTTCGAGTTCGTGAAGGGAGAACTTTAAGATACATGGTGGATAAGAACGAAATTCATGCCAACCCTGCAACCAAGAGCTAAGGAGCTAGAGTTGCAATTATGTGACGTCTCTCGACAAAGTCTCGATTGTACGTCGATGCAACGAGACCACGACATTGCACACGCGGCACATTGATTAAGGAATCACGAGAAGAGATCTTGAGATAGATACAGTGATTGCGCGCCGCAACTGGACGTCATTACCTGAAAGAAAACGTTGCACGATCTTTATTGATCACAAGGGTTGCAACACACCGATGATCGTAAGAACTCGAATATGAACTGAGCTGCTGAACAATGCAGACTGTATGAACACAATACGTTCTTGTGTGATAAACTTTGATGAAAAGCCGGAACACTCACTTGCCCTTAGTGGAGTTTTCCTAAAACGGTATCTATCACACCGTCGTCTAAACCGCTTCGTGTAAATCTTTAGACGGAACATATTGAGTAAATTCCCGTCATGTTGAACGGAGACGAGAAATAAACAACCAACTGGCCCGAGATGGCCCAGGAAAACTAGAGGCCAGATCCTTCAGATATGTAATCATATCAGGACAGCCCGTAGAATACAGAAAGATTACGCCGATGAGCGGCAGAAGTCGAAAGAATTTGAGACAAGAAGTATGGCTTTAATGAGAGCCTCGCCTAGAGAAGGCATAGTGTGAGTTGGAAAACGAAAAGGTTGAATCCCCGGTGTAGGGATCAGAACCATTGTTCACAAGATGAAACTCCCAGAAAAAGATCAGTAGTGATCGCGACGCATTCATGTGTCTAGTCTGTAGAGGAGTCTGACTTAAGGAACGGTCATTGTTCCCATAAATAAAATTCACGTCAACGAAAAACAACAAGAATTACTATAGAAACCTGTTAAGGTTTTGGACCAAGAGTCCGTGATACTATAGAAACCTGTTAAGGTTTTTGACCAAGAGTCCGTGATACTATAGAAACCTGTTGAGGTTTTGGACCAAGAGTCCGTGATACTATAGAAACCTGTTGAGGTTATGGACCAAGAGTCCACAAGATACAGAAAAGACATGATTGATCTACTTGAGTGTGATAGAACTCACGACATGACCCAGAGATTTCTTGGGAACATGAAGACAATCATGAATCTAAGTGACCATATTGGTTTCACAACTCCCCTGCGACCGATGGCATCGCTTGAATTTCGGGACGAAATTCTTTTAACAGGGGGAGACTGTGACAACCGTCACTTTTCCGTACATTCCGTACACGAAATGAACAGTAATTTGTGCTTAAATGACTGTGCATGATCTGGTTTACCAGACAAATAAATTTCTGAATTCCATGCAAGTGAATTCATGCACATTTTGTGCTACAAAATATAGCTTTATGCATAAACGAGAGCGTTGCGTCAGAAATATTAGTAAACTCACCGGTAAGACACATCGTGTCAACAGAACTGCAGAAAGCAGTCAGACATTAGAATTGAGGCCTAGGTGTAGGTCCGACGACAAAAGTACATTAAAACCCAAGAGTACATGTAAGGGTTTAATTTATAGACATTGCGAAAGCAAAAATAAGCACTAAAAAGCACCCGAAACGCACTTTAAGTGCATAATTTTGTATAATTCAGCTCAATTCAGCATTTAAACATATGAATATTATGCAGAAATTTCATTTTATCATCCAGAATATTTCCCTAAGTGTTGGGAATTGAAAGGGTACAAGAAGGGTACTTAAAAGACACTAAAAGGTGCAATTTGGCGCTTTAACGAATCAGTACCTAAACGAACAACCGGATTTTACCCGGAACACCAAAATAATGCTAGAAGCATTGTTTCTATTTTTTTTTCTAAGCCAGTTAGGGTCCCCGAGTACCCTAACACCCGTTGTAAATTACAACACACATGACACTAGTCTTGATCACCTAATTAACATAACTAGATTACCTAACTAAATAGTTAGAAACCAACCCATGACACCCCCCATCCTAACCGATCGGCCCCCTTGTGGGGGACATCACCTTACACTTTTAATTATATTATTAGTGTGTGTCTTATATCTAGGTGACACAAAACCTAGTGGATAATGAACATGGTTGGATTATATAAGAAACCATAAGACTCTCACTTTCATTTACAAACCACAACAACATTTCACAACCTCTCTCTCTCCCTCTTGAATTCTCGGCCGAAGATATAGGCCACACCACCACCACTTTTCGATTTTGATCTTACCATTTCAAGCTCATACAAGTGTGAAGGATCACGCACAAGGAAGCCCGGTGCTTTCGGATTGCCAAGGACCTCACTACGTTGCTATTAACCACTCGTTTTTCGCCTAGTTTCTTCCCTAGCCTCGAGCTAGTAGTAAGTTGCTTTAAACACACCCTCGATCTGTTTTAAAGTGGTTAAAAAGAACTTTGTCGGTTAAAATCTATGAACGTACAAGATGACATGGTAAAAGTCTACTAAAATGATGAATATGATGGTTAAAAGCTAAGTTGTTGTGTAAATCTTGTAAGATTTGTTTTGTGTAATTATTTAGTGCCGATCTATGTTGTGGTAGCTCGGATCATCGTCTAACCCGGATTGGTCGTGATCATGGATCATGACATAGAGTTTGTTTAAGTGTACAAAGGGTTAAATGATGAAACTCTACCACACACTAAACATGAACTTGTGTAAAATCGACTTTACTTACGAAATAGTGTTTAAAACTAGTAGATCTACGGATCTACAAGTGGTATTTTCGAAGAACCAACTGTAAGACAAAACCATGTTTTAAAACCGGATCTTTCCTAAACTAAAGGTGTTTTTGAGAACCAAAAAGTGTGCAGACACTTGTGTAACGAAAGAATTTAACAAAGAAATATTTTCGTAAATACCGACTAGAAGTTGTAAAACTTCATATTCTTTAAAAATAAAATTTGCGAGATAATGATTCTATTTTTAGAGATGGAAAGACCCACTAAATGTGTTGAAAAGTTACTACATAATTTTACACAACTTGCAAGTTCATGTGTATGCGATTTATGTTTATTTTGACTAGTTTGATATTTGAAGATGGTATTTTGATGACAGAAAATTGATTGGTTGAATTTTTAAAAGAAAATGATGCGCTAGTAAGCGTGGCCACCTCCAGTTACAGAGGAAACTCTGGCGAATTTTTTCCAGAAAATAACACTTAGAATATTTTTGTGACAAGTGTTATGAACATATTTTTGACTGGTTTTCCAAACAAACTTCGCCATGATTTTTGTTATCAAATGACCAAGTATTCGGAGGTGGATTTTTGTAAACAAACTTACTAAATATATATTTAGAATATATATTTATCGCTTGTGTGATTATGTGATTATTTTGTGAAATAGGTATATATTATTTTTAGAGTAAAAATAATATGACTTAGATATACTCGTAACGAGTAAGAATACAAAAATACGCATACAACATACAAGATACATAATTCGGGTGCAAAGTGCAAAACACGAGATACGTATATTAATTTTTAAGAAAATAATATAAGTAAGATACTTAGTTAAAAATATAAAATATTTTTAACACAAGAATATATATACAAAAGAGAGTGACTGTACTTGTGCGACGCAAGTCTAGTGACTAACGTTAAGAAAACGCGTATAGGTTACGACGCTAATTAAGCAAATCCGGTGAAGTTTACGACGCACAGGAACGCAAAGTTGTGAGTTCATGCTCCCCCTTTTCTCTAACTGTTTTTGGTTTTATAACTCTCGGGGGTGAAATACATGTTACAAATATTATAATTTTTACAAAGGGTAAAAATACAAGAAGCACTCTTGGTGAGAACGAGAACCGAGTGCAATATGATTTGAGAATACGAGAAGCACTCATGGTGAGTGCAATATGATGTGCTTTAAGAAAAGCCTAGAAAATACTAGATCATGTGAGCATAAACTAGATATTGAGATGCCATTAATACTAAATTAGGGACGAGGGTTAGATCTAACGGGAACGGCAGAGCCCCACTCAGGGTCCTTATGTGACCACTTGAGTGCTTCGGTGTCCCAGTCGAGGGAAATCGACACAGTCGAGGTTAATCGACACATTCGAAGGAAATCGACACAGTCGAGGTTAATTGACACAGTCGAGGGTAATCGACACAGTCAAGGGAAATTGACACAGTCGAGGGTAATCGACACAGTAAAGGAGCCAACACTAATGCTCCATATGCTCACATACCTTAAAGGAGCCAACACTAATGCTCCATATGTCCTCACATGCCTTAATGTCCTTGTATAAACCATCATTTAAAACGTGGGGAAACACAAGAAAACTTGAATGATACTTGAGTACGTGGGGTACTCAAGAAAACGGGAATTATACTTGAGTACGTGGGGTACTCAAGAAAGACTTGAATTATACATGACACATACTATGTTTTCATACAAAGTATAAAAACGTGAAATACAAAAACGCATGAACTCGCTCAACTTTATGTTGATGTTTTCCAAAATTACATGTATTTCAGGTGACAGGATGGATCTTGGGCGCAAGTGTCATAACTAGAAGTAGACTACAAGTTTAGATGTCATCCACTTTTGTTGAATTGTAACCTTGTCAAAGGTCGTGTTTTGAAAACTTAAATAACAAGTGTTTGTAATACTCAAATTTTCATGAACGGATGAACATCGTTTTGATCATGTAGTTGTTTATTACGATTGAATGCAATGATAACAAGCTAGTCACACATCATACGCTTCCGCAAAAGACAGGGTGTGACAATGTCTACATCGACACCCATAACAAGTTTTCACAAAAATTTATACCTAATATCACAAAATGTAATCGGCACGCAGGCCTCCAAAACAAAGAGTACCAAGAAGTATCTAACACAACAACCAAAAACAAACAACCACTAGCAAACAACAATCAACATCTAACGCTTCATCCCTATAAAATCCAGCATCTTCCTAACCAACTCCTCTAGATCCAATATCCTCCAATGCATCTGGTACATCGCACTATCATCCAATTCCTTCAACTCATTGTACCAATCCATTTGCCCCTCGAGGTCCTTCAGTTTACCCTTAGTCGTTTCCAGTTCTTCACGCATGGCGGCAAACTGTCGGTCACAATGGCAACATCGATCTACCCAAACCCCTTTCCGCTTTTTAGAAGCAGATGCAGTCTCAGCATGTGATGTAGAAGCAATATCTCCAGCAGGCCTAACTCTCTTCCCGCGGCGGTAATACACTAATAGGGGCGTAGTAGATGCGTGTGACTCTAAGACGGGTAAAGATGACTCTGACAAAACAGGTGGAGGGACCTCAGCGATAGACTCGATCACAGTAGCAGGTGGAGCAACAGACGGCTCTAATGGTCGAGCTGTGACAATAGTGGCATCCACTGCTTGTGGAATACTAAAAGGTCCTCCAATAACAGGGACACCTCCGATCACGTCATCGATAACCGGTATTGTGCTAGATGATTGTCCCGTCTCGTGAATCGAGAGAGGAGCATCATCGTTGTCATCAATCCACTCGTTGCTAGTGGAAGCATATCGGGGGTCTACCTGGCTATCGAAAGCAGCAGGGTCGACACGGAATGATGAAGCAAACTCAGCCATACCAGCCATCTGTGGGGTCGTGATAGTTATCTCTGGTAGAATAGATCTGGGTGAAGTCTCGAAATCTGGCTCGCTACCTGAGTCGTTGATCTCGATGACCTCGTGCTCATGCGACATCTGTGACATATATCTAACCATACAAGTAAGTGTTTGATCAACATGAATAGTAACGCATAAGGCCCAAAATAAACAGAAAATCATGTATGCATATAAACACATAAGGGTTTTCATACATGATAAAATATTTTCGATGTTTATTTAAAATTCTTGGCTTCGAGAATTTTGGACTTCACATTTCAAAATTCTCCGGTTGCAGTCTAGTGTTTTCCTCCGAAAACATCTAGTTTGCTAACAACCAATGGCTCTGATACCAACTTCTATCACACCCCAAAAACGTCGCAGCGGAATATAAAACGTAGTGGTGACGGAAGTTGGTGCCCATTTACATCTTGTCGATCGATGCATTTAATTGTTGGACATTTTAGTATATTTTAAACTTAAGTTATTTAAACATTACGTTTTAAGTCATGACACAACCACATAGTTAAGTTGTCTTTGATCCTCGCGGATCTTATTACATACGTCCCAGAAAGTTTAAAAGTCGTTCAACATTTTTAAAACAAACATCATGCATCATTCAAACACAAGATACGCCATGATTCCCGAAGCCGAACTTAAGTACCTGTAGAACACGTTAAAAATCAAGTGTCAACACAAAGGAGGGTGAGTTCACATATTCACATACTCACATACAAACAATATTATTCCAAAGGAAAACTTTCTGATTAGGTGTTTATTTGAAAATATCCATATAATTTTTAGAAAGTCCATTTTACTTCCTTAATAAAATCCGTGGGTCCTTCCGTTACGGTTCTCCCATCCGACAATAATATTCTGACCCAGGTTTTGTATATTAAAGTATTGCGTCAATTTTCAGAATCGTAATGTTAGCTAGACAATACGAACTATATATTAACCATGCAGGGATAATCAAAGCTAGACAATAAACATAATTTAAATTTGCCGTTTGACTTGACACGGGGCGACCGGTCATGACGGGGTTGTCAACCCGATAGATCTACCAACAATTCATCGCGTGCAATACTTAAATGATTAAACGACACCATTGGCGCTTGGTCCATATTGAGACCATTTATGATGTCTGCCTCACGTACAATATATATATCCTACTAATATGACAATTTAATACACGATGTTGTACGAATCCCCTGAAATCCCCACCGAAATGTAAGCCTATGCTGTTACTTACTCTCTTGAGACCAAGCAATATTCGTACCAACTATACAGTTGTTTTCCCCCAAACATACATTCATCAAAAACGTTTTATCTCGAAACATATAATTTGTCAAACTTCATATACTTTCAATGAAAATATATAATTTATATTAAAAGGTATGTTTTAATCCAAAAACATTATTAAACCTTTTATTGGCGTGTTCTACCCCCAAAACATATACAAAGCAGTAAAAAGAGGGGTTTAGTGACACTCACCTTTGGGTGCGTATTTTAAATAGCGCAATCCCAGTGATTGATTTCTACACGTCCTAACATATATATATATATATATATATATATGAACGATTTTAAATCAATATACATAGCACAAAAATCCTAAGTTTCTCCATTTCTTAGAATTATCACATAACTTTGAGATTTTCTCGAAAAGTTATCATTTTTTATTATGTTGGCACGTTATTATATATATGAGTCCATATATATATATTTTTATGATTTTGTGACATGAACGATTTTATTGGTGACCATTATTGTGTAAATCCGTTAACTCTCCCGTTTATACGCATTATATCTACGATCTACGCGTCGTAATATATATACATAAATATTTACATAATTTAACATCGAAATACGCGAAATCTTGTTAACTTATCTATTTTGTCATTTTTAAAGCAAATATACATAAAACATCTCGTAAGTATCAAATTTCATGCTCGACATACAAGTTACACTTTTAACGCGATTTTTTTACCGTTTCTACCGCACAAACGTATAAACATACATGCAAAGTCTAAACTTCCAACAACATGTTAATACTTAACATACTTTCCCATTCTCATGTTTAAATCACTAAACACATTTTAACACATAAGTTTTACCCAAAATTTTACCCATACTTGTGTGTACTGAAAAATGCGTATTTTAGCGATTCGATAACGGTTTCGGGCGTCGGAAGTCACGTATGACCAACCAAACACCAAGTAACTTAAAATTAGTTAAAATACTTATTTTTAAACTAAAAACATCAGTTTATTTAATGATCTAAATCAGTTTTACAAAAATCACTCGAAAAGCCGATTTTTGACCGTTTTAACGCATAGTTTTGCGTTAAACGTTACTATAACCATCCCAACTCGAAACGACTTGATATTTTAACACAATACATGTTATTTACTTATTAAAATAGTGGTCATAATTAGATTAGTGCAGTTTCTGTTTAAGTCACATAAATCATGCGATTTCACGTATTTTACAACATTTTATGCATCAAGTACAACATGCAAAGCTAGCAAACATTATGACAAAGTTATATGTTACTAAACACTTTAAAATAAATTTATTTTAGTGTTTATGATCTGTTCAAATCTGATTTTTATTAAACCATACTCAAATCACCTTTTTATAAAAACTTATCTCCATGCATGATCTAGTTAGTGCATCTAATATACCCATATCATAACATCAACATCCAATATGACCTTAAATGCATCAAAGACCATATTTATGTCATGTTCTTCTAGATCAAAACATACTCATTTCATTATCATTAAATCATTTTCACATAAATGCAAACATTCCTTCTTTTATTTATATGTGACAAAACTTTGTGTATGCATTTATATTTATATATATATATATATATATATATATATATATAGAGAGAGAGAGAGAGAGAGTAGGGTTCGCACGGAAAGTGTGTTTTTCCTAGAAAGTCTAGGAAGCGATCTGGTCCATCCGATTGGTGTGTTTAAGGGTTGAGATTAAATCAATGGCAATCTTGTAATATTTGAGTTATATAATTAGAGACTTTTAATATAGTGAGGGTATTTTGGTAATTGGAAGTGTTTTAAATAAGTCAAGAAACTGTCATATCAATAACCAATCCCTAAATTCATGCAATTTCCCCTCTTTCTCTCTCTCCCTCTCTAAACCGATCTCTTTCCCCTTGCTGCTGGCGACGCAAAACAGGACCCCAAGAGCATTCAGATTTCGGTTCCAAGGCTTGTTCATACCCCTTTTCTTCACTAGGTATTCATATCTTGTGTTGTGATTAAAGTTCTTGAAGTGCATATACGTTTTCGGTCTTAATCTGCTTGTAACTTGGCTGCGTTTTTTCTGTTTTAATTGATGATTGTAGAGAGGCTTGTACCGTTGTTTCTGAGTCATTCTTGATAAATGGAAGGATTACCAGCATGGATGGTAAAACACGGCGTCAAGAAATCTGCTTGCTGTTAAAACACAGCGTCAAGAAATCTACTTGTTGTTAAAACACAATGTCAAGAATCCTCCAGCAATCTGCTTGCTGTTAAAACACAGCGTCAATAAATCTGCTTGCTGTTAAAACACAATGTCCAGAATCCTCCAGCAATCTGCTTGCTGTTAAAACACAGCGTCAAGAAATCTGCTTGCTGTTAAAACACAGCGTCAAGAATCTGCTTGCTGTTAAAACACAATGGCCTGCTTGCTGTTAAAACACAATGTCAAGAAATCTGCTTGCTGTTAAAACACAATATCAAGAATCCTCCAGCAAATCTGCTGACTTAAAACACAATCAGATTTGTTAAACTCCAGTATAAAAACAAACTGTTGTAAAACACATTATGATGTAATGTAATCATCAAAAAACACAATGTGATGTAATGTGACATAGACAACAACATAAAACACATTTAGAGTGTTAATGCAAAAGAACTGTTAAAACACAACCTGATTATATATTGACTTCAGAGTGTTAAAACACACTGACTTCAACCACTCTGACTGGTAAAACACATCACCAAGACATGCTGATAGTTTTTCCAGATAAACACATTGACTTCCAGATTTGAATTCGAAAACAACAAAAATTCCGAAAATCATGGAATGTTAGTTAATGAAAAACAAATTCCAAAAATAAAATTAAAATGTGAAATTACATAGTTGCCCTTTTAGTTAAAATAACTCAATGCCATATGTCCAATTCTCATTGCTTCCTAGACTTTCTAGGAAAAATACACTTTCTACCCAACTCCTACTCTATATATATATATATATATACATCTATATCTATATCTATACTATCTATACTATATTATAAAGCATTTCATAAGGATGACGGTAAAATTTAAGTAAATACAAGTTTTAATGCTTATAGTACAATACTAAATGAGATTAATTTAGGGATAAAGTTGTCTTTCTACATAACTATTAAATTAATCATAAAATATTAAATTATTCCATCAAAACCCTGTTAGTGAAACAAAACGTCAGAATCATAAAATATTAAATTATTCCATCAAAACCCTACATTTATGTTAGTGAAACAAAACGTCAGAGATCAGTTCTTCTCCTCAATCAGCGAAACTCTTGTTGCCCTTCCGTTCTCCTATTCAATATCTGCTGCAACTCAAAGGTCTCTCTTTCTTTCAATGCTAATAACCCTTGAATTCCCTAAGTAATAATCACCGCCATTAAAATCCCCAATTGAATGGCATATCGGTTTCAATTCCCCTCACCCTTTATACCCCCATATCATTCCAAAATCAATTGTATTTGTATTGAATCGCACCAGCACCAGCACAACAACCATAATCGTTCCCTTCTCTTTTCTAACAAAAGCATCACCATCATGAAGAACAACCTGAAGAATCAAAATCTCTTCATCTATGCGAACGTCATCGCTCAAAATCGAAAATTTGAATGTCAATTTCAAAGGTACGGTTACTCAGTTGTTTCACCGCTTATGTTGTAATCTGTGTTTTTGTTTTTGTTAAAGAAGGTGTTCAAAAGCACTGATGGGATCAAAATGAATTCAACCAAGGTGAGATATCTTTTCGGTCATTTGTATTCTTCAAATGTTAATATTGACAACATCGGTTAATGATAAAACTTGTTTTTGTTTTAGTCTATGATTGGACACTGCCTAGGTGCAGCCGGAGGTCTAGAAGCCATTGCTACGGTCAAAGCCATTCAAACAGGATGGTTGCATCCCACCATAAATCAATTTGTATGTTTTATCCTCAGGGCCTACCCCATTCTACCCATTTGAGTTAGCTCCTGCCCTCTCGCCTCTAAACGTTAGTCTCTGACGCGGGAGGTCGCTGCAAAACAGCCGAGGGGGACGCCCCCCACATCACCGGGACAGTGGTGGCGGGCCAGTTAACGTGACTGGTCTTCACGTTTTGCTTTTCCATATATGTGCTATATAAATTCAATTCTCCTTAAGTTGGTAAATTTGACAAATATTGTGAATGGGTCGATTCAGGCTATTTTTCAGGTCAAAGAGTCAAACGGGTTGAAATTGATTGCTGAAAAATATCATATGGACTTTTGTTGATTTCACACATAAGTACTTGAACTTGTTTTTAAACGATTAAACTTATTAGATTTTTTTTTAACTTAACGATTTTTTTTAGTCATATAGAAAAAGACCTTTTTGTTACTTTTTTAAAAGATTAACGATTTAATCAATGCAAAAAAAGGAGTTCTTTTTGTTTAAAATAAAATCTATGTGCAGATCCAGCAAAAGCTAACATGTTTTTTTTACAATGTCTTATTTTTAAGGGTTATTGGATTTTATCACCCCCAACTATCGGCCTTTGGCCGTTGCCACCCCCAACTAACACTTTGACACCCGGCACCCTCAACTTGACCTTTAGTTTGTGTTGGCACCACTCCGTTAAATCTTTAGTAACTGAGTTTGTTTATTCCATGTTGGGGTGAAGTATGATTGGATTTTGTCTGATGGAGGGTGTGGTTGAAATGAGCAGGGTGGTGGAGGAGACAGTTGTAGGGGTGGTTGATTGGTTGGTGATAACTTTGATTTGAAAATGAGCTCAGATGGCATGGCAGGAGTCGAAGCAAGAGCCCCATCGATCGCAAGATCCGTACTTCACGCAGTTCTTATCGTGATGCTCCGTATTGGAGGGATTCTTGTCGGAGCTACAGGTTTCAGCTCTAAACTGTTTCTAATGTAACTAATCTCTCTATAGTTCAGAAGGCCTATTCGGAGCCGACGGTTAGTTTACAAACACCATATTAGTGAATCCTATGTGCGTTTTTTTTTGTTTCAGATGCAATGAATTTTTTAGGATTGGAAATAATAAGAGTGGTGATTATTTAACCGATCTATTGACGGTGTGCCATTGTTTTATATTTTGTCACATATTGCAAGCTTAAATTTGTGTTATATTTTTGTTGCTGAAAGGGTTTTATATATGTTTTATTATATTATTATTGTGGATGCTCTGTCTCCCATATAGTCACTATACGGTAATATACCGTTTGGTACGATGATATAAGGGAAGGAAGGAATGCAGCCTTGGTGACATTTCAATTGCTTGAAAAGCTAAAAAGGATATCGTGTTCTTTCTTTGTTAAGAGGAGTACATCATTAAATTGAAGGTATGTGATCTGGATTTCAGGTTTTTAGCATCTCTATTAAATTATGTTCGTATACATATTATTGAATCTAAAATTGTGCTTATAACATGTGTTGATGACTCAACTGACATCATTTGCTTGTCTGCTGTTTCTAGATACTTGCAAAATATTGGTGACTATCACACACTAATATCACACATATTTTTATTCATTTGTTATTCTTTATAGTTAATGATGTGTTAATTAATTACCTTATGGACTTAGCAAGCAGCTCTGCATTACAAGATTTCCTCAGCTTGCTAGCATTACTCGTGTAGACGAAGTGAGTCATGACAACTCGGAACTGAGTCACAACTCAGGGGAGATAGAGCACTGAGCCTATGCTTCTCTTTTCTAAGCTCTCACAGCATTTCCACAATTTTTTTGCATTGCTGCTTCTGTGAGTGCATCGAGAACCGATAATTAAAATCCTGAACAGGCCTTGTATTGGTCAAGTACAGGAAGTGATGATTTAGAAACACTCGAGGAACAGTTATATAATGTTGGCTTGTTCCTTACACAAATTTACTTTGCTTTAAGCTTGTATTTGAACTACATTTGTTTTTAGCTCATCGCCTAACTGGCATATGTGTGCACAACTTTTTTTCAGTTGGACTTCCCGATATACTCATCAAAATTTGGCCGACTTCGAATGGGTCATCCGAAATCACGGAACGAGTCAGACCAAGATTTCATGGAGGCACAAGAATGTGCAGATGGCAAGTTTATTTGGACATATACGTCACCAATTTTTCCCATGGCAAGGGTGAGTTTGTGTTTGTTTATTATTAACCACACAAATGAAAGTTCATATAATTATTCATTAATTTATATTATTTATAATCATTAGTTCATATATAAGTTAGTTATTTTTTTCATGATATTATACATGGCCGGGTAGGGTTTGCCGTAAACAGTTTTTTGCACAAGCTTTCCCTATAATTGATTTGGATTTCAAAATTGGTTCCAAAAGTGATATTTTATTATTTTGTTTTTGAACATCCAGGCATACGCCATTGAGCAGGAGAGCAGACGGATTCGCAGGTTATCAACACGTTTTTTCAATTATTACTCTCTACACTGGTACAACCACGTAGCCCATGTTTGGCCAGTTTACCTGGTCATAGTTTAGCCGAGTCAGGACTCAGGACCACGAGCTCCCGCCCCTTATCTTAAGTCAAATCCATTGATGCCTGCATCATTACACAACCGACCCGACACTGGTGAACCATCTATTGAGTCGTTGCCCACTGTCCACTACTCAAACAGTTGACAAAAACTGACCTCTATAGAAATATAATTAAACAGTTGACTTTGCCCTTGTCAAGTATATAGAGATTTCCCTAACCCCACCCCTAAAGATGATGTTCATATCAAGTAGGTGAACTATTTATATACGCATCAAGTTTTTGGTATTATATATGCTTACATACAGTCAATTTAAATGGAAATGTCATTATTGATTCAAATATGCATGCTTACAAAAGTGTTGGTGATTTTACTTTAATTAATTTCATTTTAGTATAATAAAAGGTGTGGTCTGTGTGGGGTACGTGCTTGACGTGCGTTCAAAGGGAAAATGCATAGGGCCCAAGGGACAAAAGTTCATAGTACGGGGATTATAATTGAATCATAGTACGGGGATTATAATTGAATATGATGAGTCGGGACACCCTCTGATTACGTATGTTAACGTTTTGTATATAAGATACTTTGTATATAAATGATTTATAACGTAACATAAAACAAAACGATTAAAAAGCTATCGGAAATTTTTAACCGCCGCAACGCGCGGGATTCCCACTAGTATATATATATATATATATATATACACGACACACACACATGTACATACATGTAAAAACTTCCAAAATTTTACTTTTTAACACATCTATTTCAAATCATGGAAACCTTTTTGAGAACATTCTTTTATGACACCTTTACAACACATGCATGTAACCATCTTTCAAAATCAAGTCAAGTAAGAATCATTTAACAAAATCAAAACACAACTAAATACACGCTTAGCTCCACAAAGTGATGATCAACGCTTCCATCCATGCAAAGCTTCAAACCGAGCAACCTAAATACACGCTTCCAATCTCAAGATGATCTACAAGCATACCTTCATCATCCCTTCCAATTCCATAGTTAACTTCAAACGTTACTCATGATTCTCTTTGGTTCGTGTATAGACAAGCATGTCGTCGATGAATATTATCACGAATTTATCCGATTAGGGTTTCCATACCCTATTCATGAGTTTTATGAATATAAATGGCGGATTAATTAAATCAAAGGGCATGACTAATATCTTGTAATGGCCATATTACGTTTGAAAAGCAGTCCCCGAAATTTTCTTCGTCAGCAACTTTCAACTGATAATATCTCAATCGTAGATCGATATTCATGCAGCAGCTGAGTCCCGGTAGCTTGATTGAACAAATTGTCAAATCCTCGGTAATAAGGTACCGATTCTTGATAGTCAACTTGTTTGGCTTTCTGAAATCCTCACATATCCTGAAGGATCCATCCTTCTTTCTCCCAACAAAGCAGATGCATCTTAAGGCGAAAAGCTCGATCAAATGAAACCCTTGTCCAAAAGCTCTTAAAACTAACTCGACATTTCTATCGTTTCAAGCGGTGCTTAATCTATAAGGAGATTGTGCAATTGGGTGCAGCACCGTGAGTCAGATCAATTCGAAATTCGATCCATCTCGCAGGGGAGATCCAGGTAAGTCTTTTTAGGAAGACTTTCGGATAGTTGCGATTGATAGAAATCTCTTCGACATTCCTACATTCGGTTTCCGCATCCATTACATTCACTAAAATCGCAGGATAGCCCTTACGCAACAACTCAAGCATCCTCACAACACTGACAACTCTCAACTATCAACACCCAACACTCGACTCGGTCGATCTCCGCGAACAACTTCCGCCTTTCTACTGTCAACAGGACGTGATATTCCAGCTAGCTTCTTCGAGCGATAGTCCCTACTTCATCCTCAAAAAGTCAATCCATTCTTGCATCTTTGTCAAAGCTCCCCAGCTCCATTGAAAATAAACCAATCTCTAGAACTACGATTCTCCAAACTAAATACTATAACCGCGAACGACCTCGCTAGTTTCTATCAATTTACCAATTACTAGTTCTATCGGACACTATATACTTAGCTTACTTGTAGGTGAACACAAAAATGGTTCATAGTTTTTCGAACAAAACTCAAGTCAGCTTTGGTATTATAAGTATGAACATAGATTGGCTTTTGATTTGAAACATACCGGTAACAGTAGCAGCACTCTCACTTGCCTTCCCGATACTTGCCCCAGCGGAATTGCTCTTAACATCCTGTCCTTTCGATTTCGGGCATTCTCTTTTGTAGTGTCCTTGCTCACCACACACAAAGCATCCCTCGAGCGCGACTCCATCCAACGTATTCTTAGCGTAACACTGGGAAATCACATGTCCAGTTCGGCTACACCTGGCTACACTTGCTTTTTTTTTTCCAAGTTACGTTTCTTCCTACTCTCCACTTCGGGAGTCTTCTTGGAGCTCTCAGGTTTGCGCTTCTTTGAATCTCCAATTTTAGGTTCAGATCGCTGAAACACTCGGATAACCGACTCATTCTGATAGCCCGATATCACGCATATCGATGTCACATCATTGCATAGGACACCAGTAAATGATCTTGGGTTACAACCCTGGATTGTTTTGTGTATGCTCCTGTGCAATGTTCATATGGTTAATGGAAATCAGGAATACGTTCCAATGAGATCATAACAGATGAACAATTAAAACTTTCTGATCAATATTTTACCTGGAGGGTTTCCAATCTGTGTCCCACCAAGATCCTGCCCTTGAGTACCGCATTCACGTTCCTGGCCATCATTTTGGTTAGCATCACGCTGTTCTAAGGCAGTATTAACGTGTTGGGTTAAGAGTCGTGCCAACTCCTCTGGTGTGGAAGGTAGTCTAGTATCCTGTTTTGCTTTTGGCGGCATTTTCGTCGTTTCTATTATTTACAACAATAATAATCACATGAGACGATAACCAAAAATAATTCAATCATTAAATATTAGTGGACCAAACATTGCGCATGTATAATATCCACATATTAATTAGAACAATTTTTAAACCAAAAGTTAATCATCTGATATTATCATAGAAATTAATAACTTGTTTTTAGTACATCACATCGATCCTTGGCATGTCTACATCGACACCCATAACAAGTTTTCAAAAAAATTTCTACCTAATATCACAAAATATAATCGGCACGCGGGCCTCCAAAACAAAGAGTACCAAGAAGTATCTAACACAACAACCAAAAACAAACAACCACCAGCAAACAACAATCAACATCTAACGCTTCATCCCTATAAAATCCAGCGTCTTTCTAACCAACTCCTCTAGATCCATTATCCTCCAATGCATCTAGTCCATCGCACTATCATCCAATTCCTTCAACTCATTGTACCAATCCATTTGCCCCTCGAGGTCCTTCAGTTTACCCTTAGTCATTTCCAGTTCTTCACGCATGGCGGCAAACTGTCAGTCACAATGGCAACATTGATCTATCCAAACCCCTTTCTGCTTTTTAGAAGCAGATGCAGTCTCAGCATGTGATGTAGAAGCAATCTCTCCAGCAGGCCTAACTCTCTTCCCATGGCGGTAATACACTAATAGGGGCGTAGTAGATGCGCGTGACTCTAAGACGGGTAAAGATGACTCTGACAAAACAGGTGGAGGGACCTCAGCGATAGACTCGATCACAGTAGCAGGTGGAGCAACAGACGGCTCTAATGGTCGAGCAATGACAATAGTGGCATCCACTGCTGGTGCAATACTAAAAGGTCCTCCAATAACAGGGACACCTCCGATCACGTCATCGATAACTGGTACTGTGCCAGATGATTGTACCGTCTCGTGAATCGAGAGAGGAGCGTCATCGTTGTCATCAATCCACCTGTTCCTAGTGGAAGCATATCGGGGGTCTACCTGGCTAGCGAAAGCAGCATGGTCGACACGGAATGATGAAGCAAACTCAGTCATACCAACACATGCATGTAACCATCTTGAGAACATTCTTTTATGACACCTTTACAACACATGCATGTAACCATCTTTCAAAATCAAGTCAAGTAAGAATCATTTAACAAAATTAAAACACAACTAGATACACACACACTCATAAACTTTCGGCCATACATACATACATATACATACTCATTTTACTTTGATTTAAATCTCATTCTTTGTTAAATACAAGTTTTGTGATTCATTCCAAGTTCAAGAGAAACCATCATTGGGATCCGACCAAACATATTATGTGACCATAGTTGCATAGGGAATAACCTTCTGAGGTTATACCTTATGGTCACTTAGTTTAATTAGTTGTATGATAGGTAGATTATATGCCTTAGGAAATTGACCAAAATGTCGTTTTCATCCATAATTTGATTTTAAGCATATGTAACTTAATTTTTGTCACTTAAAATGATTATGCAACATATTTAAACATGTTAGGGCATATAATACTTGTCATAGGACTAGTTAGGCGTCTCGAACGCGTTTTTGCGCGAACGACGCGTTAAAGTAGCGTAGACTACCTTAACGGGTCATAACGGGTCGTAAGCACTTAGGATAGGTTCCGATTTAGAATGTAGGCTTTGTTAAACCATATCACATGAGTTCCAATACTCATTTGGTTTACGAGACCTCATTCTACCCGATCTCCCGATTTAGGTGTCGATTTATTAACTTAGCGATCCGATTACTAGGTGCTATTTGATTTCCTTGGTTTGCTCGAGCTTTGCTAAGTTCATTAAATAGAGGATACTTTGCACTACAATGTGAGTACATAGTTCCCCTATTTTACTGTTTCAATTGTTTTGGGGTGATTCATATTTGTTAAACGATTTCGATGCTTTCAACGATGATTTCAAAAACGAATACTATGGTTTATATTAAACACAACGATTTTGATAATGTGAATGAACTTGTTGGGACGTAATTACATAATGAAGGACATTCATTAGCTTTGGTCGAGCCGACTAGTAGTATGTTATGGTACCATAGGATCTGACAAATCCCGTTATCAAACTATCGACATGGTTATGTGTGGGGATATGTGGGTAACGACAAAACCTGATGATTGTTAACTTACCCTTTGGTGGTATGTTAATACGAGCTGAACGATGAACGAGTTACGAAGGTTTAAATGTATTCAGCGAGACGACCAAAAGTAGTCTTCACAATTAAAACATGAACGATTATGAACGATTTGAATGATTATAACGATTGGAACGATTATAACGATTTGAACGACTTAAACGATTTGGAACGATTTGAACGATTTAAACAAATGAACGATGATCTATAACACGCACAAGTTAAATGATTTAAACGATGGGTTTTTGGTATGTGATTAGATAACGGGACGGGTGTAACATGATAAAAGCGTGGTAGACACGCCGCTGGTACTTCTTATATATAAGTGCTTTTATCATATTACATTCCGTGGCGTTATTTAGTTCACTTGGACGAACGATTTCAAACGATACGCATAACGATGTTTACTAAATGATATAAACCATACGAGTTTTATTACGAGAATGATTTACAATTTGGTTTACATAAACAAATGTTTTGGGTTAAGATTCATGGCATCAAGGTTTTCCAAATTATATCCCACTTGTTTTGAGTTGGTTATTCATTTTACAATACTAAACACTTTTCAAAACAAGGTTTTCTAATATCAAGTCATGTAGTTGTACGAGTTATTACAATATGTATACGAGCCATGAATCTGAAACTCTCACAAACCCTATGTGCTCGCCGGCATTTCTTTGCTGACTTTATTTTCACATATGTTTCAGGTGGTGATTGATTATGTTGACTGTGACTAGGATGCACAGGCCTTAGTGACTAAATAACAATGATAGACAATGTAGTGGTGTTTTATCTTTAACTTCAAGACAATGTAAATGGTTAATATTTAAATAAAACGAAACTTTTTGATCCATGTGTTGTAAAACAATAATTCTGTCGCTCCACTCCCCGACGTTTCCGTCGCGGTTTGTTGTTTTACGCGGTCGGGGTGTGACAACGAGCAGAAAGAATCCCGAAAACGGCCTTAAGGACTCGCTACGGGCATTACGAGTCCCTTGCCACGCCATTTGGCTTAACGAACACACCGTCATTATTCATGGGTCTCATGAACCGAGTGTGTAAGTCGTATTTGGATGAGTTCGTGATTATGTTTATTGACGACATTCTTATTTACTCAAAGACCAAGGAAGGTCATGAGCAACATCTGCAAGCTATCTCGAACCTTTTAAAGAAAGAACAGATATATGCAAAGTTGCCAAAGTGCGAATTTTGGATTCGCGAGGTGCAATTCCTAAGTCGCATGGTGAAAAAGGATGGAATCCATGTAGACCCTGCCAGGATAAAGGAAATCAAGAATTGGGACCAAAAACCACAACTGAGATACAACAATTTCTGGGGATAGCGGGTTATTACAGACGATTCATAAAGAATTTTTCAGGTATTGCTCAGCCACTAGCTCCTCTAACCCAGAAGGATAAGAAATTTGTTTGGGGAGAGAAACGAGAGACAACTTTTCAGACGTTGAACAGTAAACTCTGCGATGCGCCTATCTTGTCGTTACCTGACGGGACCGATGGATTTGTAGTTTATTGCGATGCTTCACGACAAGGTCTTGATTGCGTGTTGATGCAACGGGAGAAAGTCATCGCGTACACGTCACGACAGTTAAAGGTGCATGAGAAGAACTATACGACACATGATCTTGGACTAGGTGCTGTAATCTTCACGTTGAAGACCTGGCGTCATTACTTGTATGGTGCTCGTTGCACGATCTTTACAAACCCTAAGAGTTCGTAACACGATTTTTATCAGAAGGACTTGGATACGAGACAGCGTAGATGGGTTGAGTTGTTGAATGATTATGATTGCGAGGTCAAGTATCATCCAGGCAAGGCGAACTTTATAGCCGACGCCTTGAGTCGCAAGGAACGCACAAAGCCTCTAAGGGTGCGAGCCCTAGAGATGACGGTACAAACTGATCTCACCGTTCGGCTTCGTGAAGCGCAGCAGGAAGCACTTAAACTAGAGGACTTACGAGTTAAATCACTGCGTGGTATAGAAGTGAAATTGGTTCCAAAGGAAGATGGAACAATGTATTTCGTGAAACGAATTTCGTGCACCATTCTTCGTGTAACACCTCGAAAATTTACGTCCTATAAGGTGTTGACACGTGTCATAGGTTTGAACGTGTGAAAGAATGTTCTTGAAGGACTAAAGTTGACAAACAGTGAAACCGTGTACATAGAAGGGTTCAAAGTGTCAACAATGAATAAATATACTTTGCAATAACCCTACATGATGTTTATAACCTTAAACGAATAGATCATGGATCATACGAATCGAATTGTGAAAGAAAGTGAGAGATTACAAACTACAGGGGTTAATTGTGTCAACATGTTAAAGATATACCTCTGAGTGACCTTTTGACAAACCCGAAGCTTTGTAACGATTAATTATGCTCACTAGAATGTACCATAAAAATTTCACCAAGTTTTGATATCGTATGAGCAAGTTGTGATAAAATTCGTGTGCGAGGGTTAGAATCGTCAACATTGAAATTTAGGGCTTTTCGGGTGATCACAAAGTTACCCGAGGACTTGACAAAGTGGGTATAAGTCTTAAAGCCCCATATATTAAATAACAAAGCTTCACATGCAAGATTGGGTGGTGAAAACGACCTTTCGGGGGACCAAGGGCCAAAGTGCAATTATTAAAACATGTGTGACCTGAACAGAAGGGCCACGCGGCCCGCCTCCGATTTAACCAAGGCCCACGCGGGCCGCCTGAGACTATCAGATGCAGAAAAACATCACAGGTGGCTGTTTCAGCCCTTTAACCGACTTTGGATGCAAGTTGTTGATTCTATGGGCGGCCTATATTGGTTTTTAGCCTTAGGGAACACATGCAAGCATCTTGTAACACCCCTAGACCCGTGTGGCATCGATCTATGATGATCAAAATTCTTATAAAAGTCACACATTCCACATTCATCATTCATTTCACCTTCTGAGCATTTCAAGACCATTCAAGCAGCCTACAAGCAATCCATATCATCCATAAGACTTGTGTAAGTACCTTTGATCTTCTCTAGTTCTTTCATACTTAGTTTATGGCCGAGAAATCAAACCGTCGTAACTACGGTTTGACTTTTCGATAATAAATAATCGGTCCAGAGTTTAGTCGAATCAAAGGTTGTTATAAGTTGGTATTTATATGGTTGATAAACCCCTAAAAGGGCACTCACTAATTCGGATCCTAACTAGGTCGTTTATCGAGTCAAACCTCTTCCGAAAAAGTCAACAGAATTGTATGTTTGGTTTAATGCATGATTAGCGATGTGAATGGCGTATAGACTATTTTATTATTCTTACCAACTGAAAATAAGTATAAAAACTTGTATACGCTTGTTTGATTCGACAACTTCCTATTTAGAACCGATTCGGAGCCGAGAGACGCAAAAGTTTGACTTTTGCGTTGACCTCAGTTCTGACCCGATTTATATAGGTTTAGACATGCCTTAAAGTTCCATTAGGACCTAGTTACTTGTGTGTATAAGCCTCTGCGTTTATACCACTCGAATCCCTAATCATCCGATGTTTCCGTTAATCGCCTAAATATTGACCGTAATGCCCTTATGACCATCAAACGAGATTTTAGAAAATGTAAAAGTGCAAAAGTCTTTAGTACTGATTATTGAACATGTCTGCAAAATTTCACGTCAATCGGAAGTCTAGATTAGGAGTTATGCTTAATGGCGTATTTATAAACATGTTTATTAATTAAACGGCGCCATTAGCGTAAAGCCTATCTAAACTCAGTTTTGACACCAAATCTTTCACCCACTGATGTTAAATAATATTTTAGGATTTTTAAAGATTTTTAATTATTTTTAGACTGATCATAAGCTTGGATTAGCGCCTTAATTCGGTAAATACCGAATATGCCCTTTTAGGCCATAAAACGAGTTTTACAAATCCAAATGGCGCCAATCCAATTGCTACTGATTTTAAATAATAATTATAGTATTTTGAGCCTGTTAAACTGACCTGGAAACTCAGAATCATATTTTAAACCGTACGTCGCTTAAAACGACTTTATACGCGTATTTAACGCATAGTTTGGGTTTAAAACTATTTTAACATATAAGACTTATTACCAAATTTTATAACCTGTTAAAATAGGCCATTTTACTGATCAACTCAGACCCGGATCACAGGTGTCTAATTAAACCCTTTTATAATCTTTAAAATGACCAAAATACCCCTACGGGGCTTATTAAGAGATTAAACTCGTTTGGGGCGTCACGGGTAATATCCTACTGATGTCACAACTTATTTAAGGCATGTTAACTTAGGAAACCTGTTAGGACTATTACGGATACCCGTTACGCTTCATGCGCGTTCGGTTCGGTTTATGTAACTAGTTTACATAAATTAGCCGAAACGGGTCAAACCTTATCGGTTTTATCTCAAAATCCAGAATGTGTATCATATACCCATATTAAACAAGTCTTCAAACTTGTCGGGTCTAAATCACATTCTATCCGGTCTTCGCTTAATCGTGCGTACGAACCGTATCTTTAAAACTAACCGGTCTAAGCGTAAGCTTAACTAAAGATCGTTAGGATTCTAATAGGTTATTATAAACCTTCGTTCCAGATTAGGAGAACCAGTAAAAGATACTTGCACTCGCTGATTTTGAACTATACTTACTCAGGTAAATACTTTTAACTTATTTTCCCTATACGGGCTTGGGGTACGGTATATAAAATACCGCTTGGTCCAGCATTGAATCTTTAATCGAATAGAGGTTAAATCATTGATATGCTCTGTTTTGAAATGTTTTGTTGCTTAAAGCCTTTGGGGGGTTAATGACCATGTCCCGGATATCCCTGGCATCATTTTACGAAATGGCCACGACCTCAGCACTCAGGTGTAGGCGTACACCTGTCAGTGTCTCATTATATAAAGTGGTGTGTCCATTGATCTTTAACCCGGTCTACGGATCGGGCTACTGAACGCATAAGAAACATGTAAATCGTTTACAAGTATTATATATTTACATAATTATCCCAAGTTATAAAATATTATTTGTGCCTTGTGCCTTAAATGCATTTTCTTAAACTCTTTTTAAAATGAGTCGGTTGATTGTATTTACCAGTGTAAACTGACGTATTTTCTTAAAAAGGTTAAGTGCAGGTACTACGCGAAATAGGCTGGCTTGTCTCCTAGCATCCACATTAAGTCTCGCCAGCTTGGATGTCATAAACTGTTGAACATTTGTTTCCTTTTTATTTAATCTACCTGTGGATTTATATTCGACTAATTGTGATACTTAATATTACAATATCGTTGGTTGAATGAAATCTATACTTTGCTTCCGCTGTGCATTTAAATATTGTGTTGTTTGACTATTATGTTGCCAACCACGTCACGATACTCCCCTACCGGGCCCACCGGTGACACGTGGAAATTCGGGGTGTGACAGGTTGGTATCAGAGCCAACACTGAGTGAATTAAACACTAACCTTTTGTGTTTAATCTCAGTTACACAATTGCACATTCCTAAATCTTCGAGTCTAGACAAAGAACTTAGGAATAATCCAAATTGTTCAAATTTTTATTTAATTAAATTTTTGTCCTTTATTTTTCCTTGTTATTATCTTGTGTATTTTAACAGGTACAATAATGCCGCCAAGAATTAGACGAGGTAGTCGAGGAAAGGAGCCAGCTAGTGCCCCTAACGACCATGAGGCAGGGCCTTCATATCGACGAACTTCTTCTACAAGGAATGACGAAACGAGGGAGCTATGGAGGACCTATGAAGACGATGCCAGACGATCTTTTTCGCACGCCTCAACGCCTCCATATCATGACTCCTATGGGCCTCAGTCAGAGAACGAACCCCACAACCCGCAACATTTCTTCGGCGACCCTACTCCTGTATTTCAGGGTCAGTTTAACCCAGCAGAGTACCTACCCGAAAACGTGGGCTTTAACCCACTAGGGCCGGAGGATCACTTTTCTGGTGATCAAGATATGGACGAGGACACAGATCCTGTCGAAGCTTCAACCGGATCCCGGAACCATCCTTTTTCAATCTCTGATGGTTCATCTTACCACGGACCACCCTACGAAGGTCCGGATAGTCACATGGCACGGTTCGAACGGTGTGAGTGGTATTATACCCCATCTGAACACTCATCGTCTCACCATACACCATCTCACCATACACCGTCTCACCATACACCGTCTCACCATACACCGTCTCATTCAGCATCTCATCAGCAACAGCAGGAACAAGATCCCTCTGGGGATCCCCATTTCGAGGCAGTCACGCCACCGCCTCCACCGCCGCCAGTTTATGTAGAGCCTCCAGAACCGCCGAGACGTAGGAGGACTGGCCCGCGGATGTCAGTACGACCAGTGGGAGTTCATATCACCACTCCTCAACACTCTAGCGGTAGCCATTATCCGCCTACTCACGAAGTCCCACAGATGGGGGGACCTTCTATTCCAGTTTCAGAGGTGAACTCGGCACCTATTGTACCGCCATCACCGGGTTTTGGCCACCCAATCCCTGCTTATACTGCTTCGGCAGCTTACAACCCATATGGACCACCAGCATACCATGGCTATAACTATACTGATGATCCTTACAACGTGGCAGCAAGCTACCAAGGCCATAATAATCCTGAGGGACCATACGGACCCCCTTGGGGAATGGGATACCCAGCTCAGGGGTATCAAGCACCTATTCAGCCGCCACAACAGTACCAGCCACCACGGGCTCCTCCTCATGAGCAGGAGGAACTCCGTCGAAGACTGGCCAAAGTGGAGCGAGACTTCCAGAAGGAACGTAGGAAGAATGAGGGATTTATGAGTGGGTTGGCAAACTTGCTAAAGGGAAAGAAGAAAAGGGATCGTTAATTCCCAATATATATTGTTGTATTTCCTTGTTTAAATCAAGTCCTTACGTGGACATTTATTTATGTGTGTATGTAGTCCCTGCGCGGACATCTATTTTTGTACGTAGTCCCTACGTGGACTTGTCTCTAGTAGTCCCTGCGTGGACATTTACTTTTGTAGACCGTCCTTGTGAGGACATGTATTATATGTATAGCTCCTGCGTGGGCATCTGTTTCTGTGAAAAGTCCCGTTTAGGGCAAAATGTACTACTTTTAGTTTAATGGAATGTAAGTTTATAAATTTCATCTTTGCTATGTTATGCATAATTAAAAGATATATGAAATAAATAAATCAAAATCATTCCTTTTTAAAAGTCAATCTGCCTAAGTTATTTTTAAGGATCTTAAAAGTATAACCTAGCCTGCATGTCATTTTAAGACCTGGCCCAGATGGTAAAACTAGTTAAAAAGATTCAAATCCTTGTTAACATCTGAAAACATGTTAACATTCCTGGCAGACACGATTCGTTTAAAAACACACGTGTTATTATTATATATGAATTTTTTCAAAGATTCTAAACCCAAATAAATGATCTCTGAATCATGGGTTAAATCATTAATAAATATGATCAGTTCTTTTTACCATCCATTGGTAATGGAATGCCTACGGGCCCTTCTCATTTTCACATGAGACAAAAGACAGTATTAGTCAGTGACCCTGTCTGATAAAGGTAATGAACTTTGTTCAAACCTTCATGCTGTGATTCTCTGAAGTCATAGCTTATAATCTATATTGTCCCTGTGACTAGGCCTTATGTGCTAATAAAACTGTTATTGTTTTATAATTAGGATAAATTATATTAGAAATCCTAAATTTAAGTGAGTAATAAATTAACCATATTTGGTCTACGTTTACCACGGTTAACAAATTGCCATAAAAGACAATTTTATAATAAACTCACCAATAAATTGTTGTCGATATGTGACAGTTCTAGATACATGGCAGACTCAAACGAGGTCAACAGTCACCCAGGGATAGTGAATGAAAATGCCCAAGTTAACGTAGCAGGTGCAGAGTTGCAAGCTATGATAAATAATGCGGTTAATATAGCTATGGGTAGACAGCACCATGGATCAAGTGGTACCCATACGAGGACCCATTCTGCATCACACACTAGAACACCCTCCAGGACCCACACTGCCCACAACAGTAATTCTCACAACTCCTCGAATCAAAGGAGTAATCCATCCCAAAGAGCAGTACAGAACCAAGAACCTCGTAATAGGGATTGCACCTATAAATACTTCGTGTCGTGCAAACCCAGAGACTTCAATGGGGAAAAAGGAGCTGTTGATTGCATGACGTGGATGGATGAAATGGATACTGTGGTGGATATTAGTGGTTGCCATAATCGGGATATTGTGAAGTTTGTCTCACAATCTTTCAAAGGAGAAGCCTTAGCCTGGTGGAGATCTTTGATCCAGGCCACAGGGAAAGTCCCATTATACAACATGACCTGGGAACAGTTCATGGCACTAATCAAAGAAAATTTCTGCCCTCAACACGAGGTTGAGAGAATTGAATCTGATTTCCTGGCGCTGGTCATGAAAAACCTGGACTGTCAGGCCTACCTTACTACTTTCAATACTTTGTCAAGGTTGGTCCCTTACTTGGTAACTCCGGAGCCTAAACGTATAGCTCGTTTTATCGGGGGTTTGGAACCGGAGATAAAAGCAAGTGTAAAAGCTTCCAGACCAACCACTTTTCGGTCAGTAACGGACATATCGTTGTCCCTTACCTCAGATGCTGTCAGGCTGAGGTCACTGAGGAAAACTGATACGGAGAAAAGAAAGCGTGAGGACGACAACTCACGACGTTCAGATAAGAAGCAGAAGGGAAACAATGACTCTAAGAAGGGGTCAGGATTTAAGAAAGATGTCCAGCAGTCGGGTGAAAAACCCAGGTGTAAAATTTGCAGAAAGCACCATTTTGGAAAGTGCAGACTTGACTCAAAATCCCAATACCAGCCAAGGCCTTGTGGGATTTGCAAGTCTACAGAACATAAGACCCTTGAGTGCAAGAAGATAAAGGATGCAACATGTTATAGTTGCAATGAAAAAGGGCATATCAAATCCAACTGCCCAAAATTTGCAAGGAAGAATGATGAGGGGAAGAAGACCAATGCGAGGGTCTTCAGGATGGATGCTAAGGAAGCTGTCAAGGACGACAACGTTATAACAGGTACCTTTCTCGTAAATGATGTTTATGCGAGAGTGTTATTTGATTCAGGCGCTGATAAGTCGTTTGTAGATAATAAGTTTTGTGAATTGTTGAAACTACCTGTTAAGACTTTAAGTGTGAAGTATGAGGTGGAACTAGCTGATGGCACTTTAGAAACCGCTTCAACCTTATTAGATGGATGTTTCATATCCATTAGGAACCACTCTTTTCCTTTGTCCCTACTTCCTTTAAAACTAGCCGGTTTCGACATAGTTTTGGGTATGGACTGGTTATCACATAACCAGGCCCAGATTATTTGCAATAAGAAGCAAGTGATGATCAAGACTTCGTCTGGTGAATCACTTACTATCCAGGGAGATACCCAGTATGGGCTGCCCGAGAAAATGTCTATACTCAAAGACTCAAAGTGTTTGAAGAAGGGCTGTGTCATCTACATGGCACAGGTGATTATTGATGAACCGAAACCCAAGATTGGAGATATCCCAGTCATTTCTGAATACCCCGAAGTATTTCCTGAAGAACTACCTGGTTTGCCACCAGATAGGCAAGTGGAATTCAGAATTGACATTATTCCTGGATCAGCACCAGTTGCAAGGGCGCCTTATAGGTTGGCACCAACAGAGATGAAGGAATTGAGGACGCAGCTAGATGATTTACTAGCCAAAGGTTTCATCAAACCTAGTTCGTCTCCTTGGGGAGCACCAGTTTTATTTGTCAAGAAGAAGGATGGATCGATGCGACTGTGCATCGACTACCGTGAGCTTAATAAGGTTACTATCAAGAATAGGTATCCTTTGCCCAGAATCGACGATCTGTTCGATCAACTTCAAGGGGCAAGTTTCTTCTCGAAGATTGACTTGAGGTCAGGCTACCATCAATTGAAGGTTAGAGATGAAGATGTGCACAAAACAGCATTTAGGACTCGTTATGGTCATTACGAGTTCCTAGTGATGCCTTTTGGGCTCACTAATGCACCAGCCGCGTTCATGGATCTCATGAATCGCGTTTGCAAGCCGCACTTAGACAAATTCGTCATCGTCTTCATCGACGACATTCTCATCTACTCAAAGAACCAAGCTGACCATGAGAAGCATCTTCACTGCATACTGGAACTACTTCATAAAGAGAAGCTCTACGCCAAGTTCTCAAAGTGTGAATTCTGGCTCCGAGCAGTCCAATTTCTTGGACATGTTGTTAGTGAGCGTGGTATCCAAGTAGATCCCGCTAAAGTTGAATTTGTCATGAATTGGCATGAGCCAAAGACGCCTACAGAAATACGTAGCTTCCTAGGTTTGGCAGGATACTATAGACGATTCATAGAAAACTTTTCAAGGATTGCTGCACCCCTGACTTCGCTGACACGTAAGAAGATTAAGTTTGACTGGGGTCCTAAGCAGCAGGAATCCTTTGATATTCTGAAACAAAAGTTGAGCAATGCTCCGGTACTAACATTGCCTGATGGAATAGAGGAGTTTGTAGTTTATTGTGATGCATCCATCACACACCGGGATGGGATGTGTGCTTATGCAGAAAGGCAAAGTCATTGCCTATGCTTCACGACAGTTAAAGGTGCACGAAAAGAATTACACCACCCACGACTTGGAGTTGGGTGCCGTTGTATTCGCACTAAAACTGTGGAGGCACTACTTATATGGAATCAAATGTGTGATCTATTCTGATCACAAGAGCCTTCAACATCTGTTCAACCAGAAGGACTTGAACATGAGGCAACGCCGTTGGATGGAAACTCTTAATGATTACGATTGTGAAATAAGATACCATCCCGGCAAGGCGAATGTAGTCGCCGATGCCTTGAGTCGGAAGGAGAGGGTGAAACCCATCCGAATCAATGCCAAGAGCATGGAAATAAAGAACAATTTGATGGAAAGGTTGTTAGCTGCACAGAAGGAAGCTGTGTTGGAAGCTAACTATCCTAACGAAAAGCTCGGAGTAACTGAGGAGCAGTTATCTCTTAGTAAGGATGGAATTCTTAGATTGAATGGACGTATATGGGTTCCAGTTTATGGAGGACTCCGAGATGTTATCCTCCAGGAAGCCCACAGCTCTAAATATTCTGTTCATCCTGGAGCTGATAAAATGTACCAGGATCTTAGAGCAAATTATTGGTGGATAGGCTTGAAGAAGTCTGTAGCTACCTATGTAGCTAAATGCTTGACGTGTGCGCAAGTCAAGGCAGAACATCAAAAACCGTCAGGTTTGCTACAACAACCTGAACTTCCTACTTGGAAGTGGGAAATGGTAACTATGGATTTTATCACCAAGTTACCTAAGACAAGGAAAGGAAATGACACCATCTGGGTGATAGTTGACCGACTGACTAAGTCAGCACATTTCCTACCCATTAAGGAGACCTACAGCTCCGATATGTTAGCCCAACTGTACGTTGATAAGATTGTAGCCTTACATGGCATACCTGTAGCTATTATCTCTGACCGAGATACTAGGTACACGTCTCATTTTTGGAAAAGCTTCCAACAATCTTTGGGCACACGTTTGAATTTTAGTACGGCTTACCATCCACAGACAGACGGTCAAAGTGAGCGTACTATTCAAACGTTGGAAGACATGCTACGTGCATGTGCGATCGATTTGGGAGGTAGCTGGGATAAGAACCTACCATTAATCGAATTCTCCTACAACAATAGCTACCATACCAGCATCAAGGCTGCGCCTTTTGAGGCATTATACGGTAGAAAGTGTAGATCACCCGTTTGTTGGGCGGAAGTTGGAGAAGTCCAGTTATCAGGACCAGAGATCGTGTTCGAAACGACGGACAAGATTGTCCAGATTCGAAACAATCTCCAAGCTGCCCGGAATAGGCAGAAGATTTACGCTGATCCAAATCGTAAGGATTTTCACTTCGAAGTAGGTGAAAAAGTCCTACTTAAAGTGTCACCCTGGAAGGGAGTGATGCGATTTGGTAAGAAAGGTAAGCTAAGCCCGAGATACATAGGACCTTTCGAGGTTATCGAACGTGTCGGGTCAGTTGCCTACAAGTTAAACTTACCTTAAGAGCTCAGTAGTATACACAATGTGTTCCACATCTGCAATCTGAAGAAGTGCTTCGCTCACGAATCAGTGGTTATACCCTATACAGACGTGCATATTGATGAGAGCTTGAAATTTTTGGAAAAACCTTTGTCGATTGAAGATCGACAGGTGAGGAAGCTTCGAAGGAAGCATATACCTTTTGTAAAGGTCAAATGGGATGCCCGTAGAGGTCCCAAATTCACGTGGGAGGTTGAATCCACGATGAAAGAAAAATACCCTTACTTATTTCAGTAAATCTCGGGTCGAGATTTATTTTAAGGGGGTGAGGATGTAACACCTCGAAAATTTACGTCCTATAAGGTGTTGACACGTGTCATAGGTTTGAACGTGTGAAAGAATGTTCTTGAAGGACTAAAGTTGACAAACAGTGAAACTGTGTACATAGAAGGGTTCAAAGTGTCAACAATGAATAAATATACTTTGCAATAACCCTACATGATGTTTATAACCTTAAACGAATAGATCATGGATCATACGAATCGAATTGTGAAAGAAAGTGAGAGATTACAAACTACAGGGGTTAATTGTGTCAACATGTTAAAGATATACCTCTGAGTGACCTTTTGACAAACCCGAAGCTTTGTAACGATTAATTATGCTCACTAGAATGTACCATAAAAATTTCACCAAGTTTTGATATCGTATGAGCAAGTTGTGATAAAATTCGTGTGCGAGGGTTAGAATCGTCAACATTGAAATTTAGGGCTTTTCGGGTGATCACAAAGTTACCCGAGGACTTGACAAAGTGGGTATAAGTCTTAAAGCCCCATATATTAAATAACAAAGCTTCACATGCAAGATTGGGTGGTGAAAACGACCTTTCGGGGGACCAAGGGCCAAAGTGCAATTATTAAAACATGTGTGACCTGAACAGAAGGGCCACGCGGCCCGCCTCCGATTTAACCAAGGCCCACGCGGGCCGCCTGAGACTATCAGATGCAGAAAAACATCACAGGTGGCTGTTTCAGCCCTTTAACCGACTTTGGATGCAAGTTGTTGATTCTATGGGCGGCCTATATTGGTTTTTAGCCTTAGGGAACACATGCAAGCATCTTGTAACACCCCTAGACCCGTGTGGCATCGATCTATGATGATCAAAATTCTTATAAAAGTCACACATTCCACATTCATCATTCATTTCACCTTCTGAGCATTTCAAGACCATTCAAGCAGCCTACAAGCAATCCATATCATCCATAAGACTTGTGTAAGTACCTTTGATCTTCTCTAGTTCTTTCATACTTAGTTTATGGCCGAGAAATCAAACCGTCGTAACTACGGTTTGACTTTTCGATAATAAATAATCGGTCCAGAGTTTAGTCGAATCAAAGGTTGTTATAAGTTGGTATTTATATGGTTGATAAACCCCTAAAAGGGCACTCACTAATTCGGATCCTAACTAGGTCGTTTATCGAGTCAAACCTCTTCCGAAAAAGTCAACAGAATTGTATGTTTGGTTTAATGCATGATTAGCGATGTGAATGGCGTATAGACTATTTTATTATTCTTACCAACTGAAAATAAGTATAAAAACTTGTATACGCTTGTTTGATTCGACAACTTCCTATTTAGAACCGATTCGGAGCCGAGAGACGCAAAAGTTTGACTTTTGCGTTGACCTCAGTTCTGACCCGATTTATATAGGTTTAGACATGCCTTAAAGTTCCATTAGGACCTAGTTACTTGTGTGTATAAGCCTCTGCGTTTATACCACTCGAATCCCTAATCATCCGATGTTTCCGTTAATCGCCTAAATATTGACCGTAATGCCCTTATGACCATCAAACGAGATTTTAGAAAATGTAAAAGTGCAAAAGTCTTTAGTACTGATTATTGAACATGTCTGCAAAATTTCACGTCAATCGGAAGTCTAGATTAGGAGTTATGCTTAATGGCGTATTTATAAACATGTTTATTAATTAAACGGCGCCATTAGCGTAAAGCCTATCTAAACTCAGTTTTGACACCAAATCTTTCACCCACTGATGTTAAATAATATTTTAGGATTTTTAAAGATTTTTAATTATTTTTAGACTGATCATAAGCTTGGATTAGCGCCTTAATTCGGTAAATACCGAATATGCCCTTTTAGGCCATAAAACGAGTTTTACAAATCCAAATGGCGCCAATCCAATTGCTACTGATTTTAAATAATAATTATAGTATTTTGAGCCTGTTAAACTGACCTGGAAACTCAGAATCATATTTTAAACCGTACGTCGCTTAAAACGACTTTATACGCGTATTTAACGCATAGTTTGGGTTTAAAACTATTTTAACATATAAGACTTATTACCAAATTTTATAACCTGTTAAAATAGGCCATTTTACTGATCAACTCAGACCCGGATCACAGGTGTCTAATTAAACCCTTTTATAATCTTTAAAATGACCAAAATACCCCTACGGGGCTTATTAAGAGATTAAACTCGTTTGGGGCGTCACGGGTAATATCCTACTGATGTCACAACTTATTTAAGGCATGTTAACTTAGGAAACCTGTTAGGACTATTACGGATACCCGTTACGCTTCATGCGCGTTCGGTTCGGTTTATGTAACTAGTTTACATAAATTAGCCGAAACGGGTCAAACCTTATCGGTTTTATCTCAAAATCCAGAATGTGTATCATATACCCATATTAAACAAGTCTTCAAACTTGTCGGGTCTAAATCACATTCTATCCGGTCTTCGCTTAATCGTGCGTACGAACCGTATCTTTAAAACTAACCGGTCTAAGCGTAAGCTTAACTAAAGATCGTTAGGATTCTAATAGGTTATTATAAACCTTCGTTCCAGATTAGGAGAACCAGTAAAAGATACTTGCACTCGCTGATTTTGAACTATACTTACTCAGGTAAATACTTTTAACTTATTTTCCCTATACGGGCTTGGGGTACGGTATATAAAATACCGCTTGGTCCAGCATTGAATCTTTAATCGAATAGAGGTTAAATCATTGATATGCTCTGTTTTGAAATGTTTTGTTGCTTAAAGCCTTTGGGGGGTTAATGACCATGTCCCGGATATCCCTGGCATCATTTTACGAAATGGCCACGACCTCAGCACTCAGGTGTAGGCGTACACCTGTCAGTGTCTCATTATATAAAGTGGTGTGTCCATTGATCTTTAACCCGGTCTACGGATCGGGCTACTGAACGCATAAGAAACATGTAAATCGTTTACAAGTATTATATATTTACATAATTATCCCAAGTTATAAAATATTATTTGTGCCTTGTGCCTTAAATGCATTTTCTTAAACTCTTTTTAAAATGAGTCGGTTGATTGTATTTACCAGTGTAAACTGACGTATTTTCTTAAAAAGGTTAAGTGCAGGTACTACGCGAAATAGGCTGGCTTGTCTCCTAGCATCCACATTAAGTCTCGCCAGCTTGGATGTCATAAACTGTTGAACATTTGTTTCCTTTTTATTTAATCTACCTGTGGATTTATATTCGACTAATTGTGATACTTAATATTACAATATCGTTGGTTGAATGAAATCTATACTTTGCTTCCGCTGTGCATTTAAATATTGTGTTGTTTGACTATTATGTTGCCAACCACGTCACGATACTCCCCTACCGGGCCCACCGGTGACACGTGGAAATTCGGGGTGTGACAGGTTGGTATCAGAGCCAACACTGAGTGAATTAAACACTAACCTTTTGTGTTTAATCTCAGTTACACAATTGCACATTCCTAAATCTTCGAGTCTAGACAAAGAACTTAGGAATAATCCAAATTGTTCAAATTTTTATTTAATTAAATTTTTGTCCTTTATTTTTCCTTGTTATTATCTTGTGTATTTTAACAGGTACAATAATGCCGCCAAGAATTAGACGAGGTAGTCGAGGAAAGGAGCCAGCTAGTGCCCCTAACGACCATGAGGCAGGGCCTTCATATCGACGAACTTCTTCTACAAGGAATGACGAAACGAGGGAGCTATGGAGGACCTATGAAGACGATGCCAGACGATCTTTTTCGCACGCCTCAACGCCTCCATATCATGACTCCTATGGGCCTCAGTCAGAGAACGAACCCCACAACCCGCAACATTTCTTCGGCGACCCTACTCCTGTATTTCAGGGTCAGTTTAACCCAGCAGAGTACCTACCCGAAAACGTGGGCTTTAACCCACTAGGGCCGGAGGATCACTTTTCTGGTGATCAAGATATGGACGAGGACACAGATCCTGTCGAAGCTTCAACCGGATCCCGGAACCATCCTTTTTCAATCTCTGATGGTTCATCTTACCACGGACCACCCTACGAAGGTCCGGATAGTCACATGGCACGGTTCGATTTAGGTGATTATCGATCGACTCACGAAGTATGCGCACTTTGTACCTATCAGTAAGAAACACAGCACAAAGAAGTTAGCAGAAATATCTCTCAGAGAGACTGTGGCACGTCATGGAGTGCCTGTATCCATCATATCCGACCAAGATGGTCGCGTTGCGCCAAGGATGTGGCAGACGTTTCAAAAGGCTTTTCGGATCACAGTGGAACCTTAATACTGCATTTCATCCTCAGACGAACGACCAAAGAGAACGAACGATACAGACTTTGGAAGACAAACTACGTGTTTCTGGGTGATGGACTTTGGTGGAAGTTGGGATACTTACCTGCCCTTGGTGGAGTTTTCCTACAACAATAATTATCACACCAGCATTCAGGCCACCCCATTTGAAGCCTCATATGTACGTAAGTGTCGGTCCCCGTTGTGATTGGGCGGAGACCAGAGATAAATGATTTATTGACCCCGAGATTGGTTCAGGAAACGAGAGACATGATTTCACAGATACATGATCGTATCAAGTCAGCTCATGATAAACAGAAGAGTTACGCCGAAAAGCGACAGAAACCGTTGGAATTTGAGGTTGATGATATGGTTATACTGAAGGTCTCGTCATAGAAAGGCGTGGTACGATTTGGTAAACGTGGAAAGTTGAACCCATGGTACATTGGACCCTTCGAGATCCTGGAAAGGATCGAGACCGTTGCATACAAGCTAAAGCTTTCAGAAGAGCTTAACGGTGTTCATGACACGTTCCACGTGTCTAATCTCAAGAAGAGCCCTACACAAGAAGCAGTCGTCATTTCCCGCAGATGAGATTCTCATTAATGACAAACTCCAATTTACTGAATAACCTGTCAAGGTTACGGGCTGGAAAGTCCACCAGACACGAAGAAGTCGTATTAAACTTGTCAAATTCGTTGGAATTCATGTCATGGCCCAGAGTTTACTTGGGAGCGTAAGACCATATTAAATCAAAGTATCCGCACTTGTTTCATAACTCCCCTGCAGCCGATAACACCGATTGAATTTCGGGACAAAATTCTTTTAACAGGGGGAGAATGTGACAACTGGCAATTTTCCACATATCCGTACAATGACAAATAGTAATTTGTGCTTAATAACTATGCCTGATTTGGATTAATGACATGAATGATTTTCTGAATGTTGTCATATACATACAAGTGCATTACATGTTGCAAGATTATTTATCATTATTGCATGCAACACAATATGGTTCAATTAGTGCACGAAACAAAGTTAGCACAGTTATCAGACAAATTAGAAGTATTGACGGGAGTTCAGTACTCAGGCAGACATGACATTAAGACACAGAATGAGCCCGAAACCAAGAGTTACACTAGAATAATGTGTAGGAAATTAGGGGTCCTAAAACTGCCTTCCTAATGATAGTTTAAGTGCCGGAAAGTGCCCGAAACACACTAAAACTGCAGAATTCTGCAGAAAACGATAAAATTCAGCAATTTTCAGCTTTTTAACAACAAAATACAAAGCAGAATTATGTTTATTGGTCTAGAACACCTTCCTAAGGTTCGGGAATCAAAACTGTCATGAAAGACGACATAAAGCACACTAAACTGCGTAATTTAGCATTTTAACGAACCGATAACCAACCGAACAACCGGACACTACCCGAAACACCAAATTTTCACTAGAAGCATTGTTTTAGTGTTACAAAGCTAGTTATGGTCACCGAACATCATAACACATCCTATAAACACTAAATACATATAACACTAACTAATCCCATTACATTTCAACCAAGATCTTTAACTTATCATTACAACCCAACTAGCACCCCCCCCCCCCACTTGAGGCCGGTTACCAAGAGGGTCCCACTTGGGATTTTATTGCAATATTTTATTTGATATGTATTTGTTTTAGGAAACATAGAAACCAAGAGGTAATTTAATGTTGGGAGAACTTCCTTATAAACCACAAGTCTAAGACACATGATCATTTCATCATCCTCACTACACCACAACCTCCTCTCCTTTCTCCCTTGATCTCGACCCAACACCACCACCATAACCTCCAACTTTCTAGCTTCTTTCCATGCATTCTAAGTATTCTCTAAGGTGTCTTAAGCCTATCTAAGAAGGTTTCAAGCATCGGAATTTGAAGGACCTCATCAAGGAGCTTTTATCCACCTCCTACATCATCTTTTTCATCTTTGATTCTTCCCTAGCCTTAGTGCTAGTAGTAAGCTTCTTACAACTTGATTTTACTCCTAATTTTAGTGGTTAAAAGGTTATGTAATGAGTAAAACTAACGGAACTCAAAGAAACAAGAAGATGATCATCTACATAAAGCTTAATAACTTGAAATCTAAGTTGATTTAGTGTATGTGTGTAACTTGATTGTTGATTTCTTGTGTTTATGATGTTAATCATCATAAGAAGCTTGCTAGATTGTGATTAAACACATGATCTAGCAAGTGAGAGGATGAATCTTGTGAAAATCATAATGGCCATCCTTTATGTGGAACTTGAACTTGAATATAAGATTGTTTTTTAGCATGATGATGATTGATACATGTTATAAGTCTTGTAAATGGATGACAGTGGCGTCTCTGAGAATTCACGTACCCTGTTCGAGCTCGAAAAATGGGCCCATATGCCTTAACGATAAACAACATAATTACGTATTTCTTTTTTTTATAATCATTTTAGTATTGGATTGGGCCCAATAAACCTATTGTTAAGTTGGGTAAATTATAAAAAATACAAATCTTTTGTCATTCGTGTACAATTTTTTTTTAAATAACATATATATATATATATATATATATATATATATCAATTTTTTTAAAAAAAAATCTTGTGCCCCTCGAAAAAACGGGCCTTGTGCAGAAGTCCTCCCCACACACCTAAAGAGCCGCCCATGATGGATGATTTTAAAAATAGTTTTCTCAAGAAACCAAAGTTACTTACAAGAATTACAAGATCATGATTTTTAAAGAAGTTAAACATGTTTTAAGTGTTTAACCAAAGCTAGAAACATGTTGATAACAAGAAGAATACAAGAAAATCATTTTTAGAAAATCATCATAACAAGTTGTAAAAGACTAAATTTTACAAGAATGAGATTTATAAACAAATAACCATATTTTTAGGGGTAACTAAACTTACTTAACAACATACTAAGTTACTACAAATTTTTACAAAGTTTCAAGTTCATGTCATAGTGTAAATTTCATATTTTTGGCACATGGTAAGTCTTGATGGAATTGTTGATGATTGATGATGATTTAAAAAGAAAATGATATGCTTTTTAAAAGCATGTAAACCTACATTTTTAAGGGGAAACTATGGCAAAATTTTTGTAGAAATTAAACACTTAGAAAAATATTTTTAAATAAGTGTTTATAAGTAAAGTTTGATCATGGTTTTCATATAAAAATTTGCCATGATTTTTATTATAAAAATTACAAACATTGGAGGTTGGTTTTCGATGAATAAAAGTGACTAAGTATATATTTAGGAAAATATATTTAGATGTCACAATTTGTGTGTTACTTGTATATTATGTGTATTAGTTATATTATTTTAGGAAGTTGAAAATAATATAACACACAAAAATACCAAAATTGTACTACAAAATATTACCAAAATTCCAAGAAAACAAAATATATAATTTATACCCAAATATTGGACAATCAACCAAACAGACGTATGGACTACACTTATATATATTCCGAAAATAAATTCATATTTCGACAAGTATGATAAACGGTATTTTGGAAACCAAAGAAACGAAAAATATGATTTTTACAAGTGATACAAAATATATCATATTTTGTCAAATAGAAAATATATTATTTTTAGTGGAGAAAAATATATATTTTCTTAAAACAATTAGAAAATATATTATTTTTGAGTGAAGAAAAATATCTATATTTTCTTAAACAAGTTAAAAATATATTATCTTGGATGAAAGGTAGAAATATATTTTCTAAAGTTAATCTTAAAAATATATATTATTTTTGAGATGTATATCAATGTATGTTATTTTTGCCAAGAAAGATTTATAGATATTTTTCTATAAAAATTCTCTTAAACTATATATATTTTAAGAATATAAGTTTGGTGATTTTTTATTTCATAAAAAAATAATATTCCGGAGAATTATACACAAATTTAAGTATAAAATACTTAATAAATATAAGAAAATACGTATTCTCATACGTATAAATACACACCAGAATACATCACCAATACTTGACAAAATACACAAGTACGCGTACACCCATACTTGGGAAAATACATATGTGGAAGTACATAATAAACCAATTTGAAAATATATTGTTTTAACAATATTCCAAATAATTGAATAAATATAATTTAAGTTAAAATAATATTATTTTAACTAATAATTATATACCTTGGAATTATATAATGAACATCAAAGATGTAACTCGAAGTATACCAAGAATTCCGAAATAAGTCTTACTAAGCAACTAAGACCAAGAGTCGTTACACGACCTTAACGTCTACTAAGACTTAGCACGTATGTAGGTATTGGTACGACATCAGGAGGAGATCTTTGAATTCCAGGATACAGGACGCAAATCTGTGAGTTCATGTCCCCCTTTTCTTTTAACTGTTTTCAGTTTTATAACTTCGGGGGTGAAATACATGTTACAATTGTTTACAAACGTTTACAAATGGTATGCTTAGCTAAGGAATGAACTGTTAGATCATGTGGGTGGTGGGTACAACACTTAAGACCATTAATCCTCGTATATGGACCGAGGGACATGAGTGATAGATCTATTTGGGTGTTGCGAGCCCCACCCCTGGGCCGGAAGTGGCCGAAGGTGGTGACTATGTCTTACAGCCGGAAGCCTGGTACAAAATCAGCAAGGTTTGAACCTTCCTACACCATTTCACACATATTAATGTATTAGCTACACATTAATTGATCTGTTCATAGACGCTTTCATACCGGTTTACAAAGGCATACTTACAAATGTTTGCAAGATTATTCGAACTCATACAGAAATACATGAACTCGCTTAACTTTTGTTGATGTTTTCAAAATTACATGTATTTCAGGAAACAAGATGGATCTTGGGCGCTGGTGTTGTTAACAAGACGTAAATTTCAAGTTTAGATGTCATCCACTTTTGTTTTGTAACATAACTTGAGGATTTTGGTTGAAACTTAAATGACTTGTGTTTATAACATTTCAATCTTATGAATGGATGAACATCATGTTTTAATCATATAGTTGTTTATTATAATTGAATGCAATGATATTGAGCAAGTCACACATCATACGCTTCCGCAAAAGTCAGGGTGTGACATATAGTACGGGTGCCAATAAGGTAAAATCGATACGAAGTAGTAATACAATATAAGTACCAAATAGGTAAAATTGATACAAGTACCATAATACGAAAATGAAGCATAATATCATTTTCATCTATAATCAAATGAGGTACCAATACCATTTTTAGTCATACCCATACCAATACCGAAAGTACTATATACCAACATCAATAAAACTGAGTAAGAATACATGTACCGAATAGCCAAATCGGTACGAGGACCAGTATGGGTACAGTGAAGGTACGGATATTTGGGAAAAAAATCTCATCCCTAGTACTAGTAACAAAATGAACCGAAACTGATACCAACCAAACAACATTGGTGCCAGTGTCGGTATCATCAAAACTGGTACAAGTGTTTGTTTTTTTATAGTTTTTGATCGATGTAAAACATGTATCGATCTTCTTTTTTATTTAATGGGCTACATGAGACAAGTTTTGGGTGATTAAATATTTCGTAATACACGTACTTTTTTACCGAAATGAACCGAACCGACCGACATCGTCCAAGCAACATCGATACCGGTACCCATATTCATTTTTATACCATTTTAAAAAAAACTAAATACTCATCGACATTCTAATATGATATATTTTTAATAGGTAGTTGTGTTCACCGAGTACCCATACCATACCGGTAACGAAATGAATCATACCTACACCAACCGAACAACATCTGTGGGGGTATATGTATTATCGAAACCAGTATCGATATTCGTTTTTATGGTTTACGAGAAATCATATTAGACATATCACAATTTTTATGTTACACGAGACAACTTTTGTGTGATTAAACCATAAATAAACTATTTTATTTTGTAAAACCGAACTAATAACATCGGTATGATTACCTGTGTTCATTTTTATGGGTGTTTTTATACAATTCGGTTTCAATAATTTTTAGTATTTTTTTCACTAATAGTACTGAAGCGTTACCGTACCGCAATGTAACTTTGTAATTACATTTATTTTATGTTATGTGCATATCCCGAATTCTCGTCGCATCATGGTGGGAAACTCCAGTATCGATTTAGTTTTTATTAATTCATTTATATTATCAATATATGGGTTTAAACAGCCAAACTACTCGAGACCTACTTCAGATTGGTTCGCTAAAAACGGAATTCAAACCTACCTTGAACAAGCCAGGTCTAAAAATAAGCTCACTTAATAGAAGAGCCCAAACCCGAGCTTAGTGTTATATACGCGTTAAAAACCCGATCACCCTCCATGAAATTACGAAACCGGGCCCTAAGGAAAAACAAAATTAGAAATTTATAAATTTTCAAATAAAAATAATAATTCTCAATTAGATATAACTTATATAAGAGCATTCATATTGGAGCCTCTATATCAATACAATCAATATAATATAGAGGAATAAATAAAGGAAACAACAAAAACATCTTTACACTGGAACCTCTATAATAAAGAAAAATTTAGAGATACCAAAGTACACCTCTATATTTAGAGGCTTATATCCATCTCTATATATTTTTATTGTGAGTGTGTAGGAAAAAGAAAAAAAATAATAAAATAGGTGTATGTGAGTAGGATAGAGATATAGATAAAGAGTTGGATGTAAAAGATTTTTGAGAAATAAACATAATTTAAAAAAAAGATGTGTTTTTTTAATATAGATGGAGGTTCCAATGTGAATACTCTAATAAAGCCCAATTTGATCTCTAAAATATGTTACGGGTTAATAAAAAAAAAAGCTGCAAAACACATAATACCAATCGTCATTCGTCCATGCCCCTAAGATTGATTATCTCCAATCAGGCCCAATGTCGACCAACTCTGACGATCTTGATAGTATGGCATTTCGTCACTGCTTTGTTTGATGGTTTGTTTTAATTTTGTTTGTTTGATGGTTTGCATTTTCATTATACACTTGTAATGATGTTTGACCTACTTTTGTTGATTACATAAAAAAAATTAGTTTGATAATGTTTTCTATATGACCTGACCCTCCCGAACCTGACTGGAAAAAAAATATTATATAGCGATAGACAAACAACCTTAAAAATTTCCGTTCCATGAGAAAAAAAATTGGGTCCGCTATTAGGTAATGGGTCAAAATGGGTAAAATCCTGTAGAACTTGGATTCAATGACCCATAATAATTTTTGTCCAATAAGTTAATTTAATTATGAGTAATTAGCTTGTCAAATATGATCACAAAAAATCATGACCTAATAATAGTAATCTAGTTTTTTTTTTTTTTTTTTTTTTTTGAAAATGACTTGGGGGTGTGATGCATTAAATAAACATTGTGTGCAGGTTTCCATACCTGAACACCACCTGTGTCAAGAGAAGCAGCTAACCATGCATAAAGTCCTACATGAATGGCCAATATTTGAGTTAATCTAGTTCAATAATTATGATATATTCTTGCAAGAAAACGTCATATATACAAATCATGGTGAATAGGTGAATACTAAAGAATAAAGCCGTGGGACAGGAACCAAGCATATATCAGATATGATTCCCGATCAAGATTGTATTAGCGGATCATATTATTTGTATTTATTTTGTGAATATTCCCTGATTTAAGGAGATCTTGTTTCCTTTTGTATTGCTTGTAAATGTGTATTTAAACCATTGTGATTATCAATAATATTCAAGCAATTATAACAAATTACATGGTATCAGAGTGCACCCGCTCTGAACCCTAGAACCGCAGTCGTTTTTTTCTGGATTTCGATCCAAGGGTTTCGACCCTGCCACCGATCACCCTTCTCTCTTCTTTTTTGATCCTATGACCATACCCGCTCCTGCCATGGGAGACAAAGCCGAGAAGTCTGACTTGAATACAACCAATCAACCCATTCCCTTACACCCGGTTTACACCGTGACTGATATCCAGAAGAAGGTTCGTATGCTGCAAGAGACGACACCCCAGCCCCTTCCGAAACACTGGCTACCGTGAATCCCAATTCACAGCCTCGTCGTGATGGCCAGAATCAAGCATATCAGCCTCGCCGCGGGGACGGGCCAACCCGTATCAGTTCTAACCCAGGCCATAGGGGCCCTAGACGTGATGGCTCTAACTCTCAACAATGATGCACCCAACCTGGACAGCAGCAATACCGTCAAGGATTTGGGTCCAGGTCTCGTAGTCAGGGAAACCGGAACCAGTCTCGTGGACAGTCACCGTGGGCCCAGTATCCATCTCAAGCATATCAGCCCACTCCACCTTTCTGGCCCACACCTTATTGGACTACACCACCGCCACCTTGTCCTTACCCTACCCAATCGGGTTAGGCCTCGCCATGGCTCATGTAGTCTCCAAACCCGCAGCAGCCCACTAATACTGAACAGTCCTCCGTTCAGGCTCACGCGACTGATGTGAATCCCCTGGAACCCACTGAACTTGCAGAGGCTTTTCAGACTATGGCTCTAGATCCTGAAACCCCACAATGGTTCATGGATATTGGTGCTACAAATCATCTCACTGCGGACTCAGGTATGATTTCTCCCTCGTGTAAAAACTCCATTAAAAATGTGCTAGTTGGAAATGGCCATCTTTTACCAGTTGCGGGTTCGGGCAATATTGACCTTCCCTCAAATTCAAAACCGCTCCAACTTAAATACTTTATACACACACCTAATATAGTCAAAAACTTAGTTTTTATTCGCCAATTTACCTGTGATAATTGGGTGTCTATCGATTTTGATCCTTTTGGATTTTCTGTGAAGGATTTTCCGAGTGGGAAGATTTTGAGTCGGCACGACAGCACCAGTAACCTATATCCACTCACAGTTTTCCAAACACCTGCTGCTTCAGCTTTTGTTTCCACAAGTCTACAAGGACCTTGGCACAACCGTCTAGGACATCCCAGCATGCATGTTCTAGATTATTTAAATTCCAGTAATTTTATTTCATGTAATAAGCAGACTCGTACCGCTTTTTGTGATTCATGTCAAATTGCCAAGAATAAACGCTTGCCTTTTAATTTATCAAAATCTTGCACTGTGTGTCCTTTTGATATTGTCCACTGTGACTTGTGGACCTCACCTGTCCTTAGCAAAAATGGGTACAAATATTACTTGATTATTATTGATGACTATACTCATTTTACATGGGTATACCCGCTAAAATTCAAATCCGAAACTTACACCAAATTTGCCCAATTTCATAAATTTGTTTCCACCCAATTCCACTTAAATATAAAAACATTTCAATGTGACATGGGTGGATAATTCGACAACTTTCAATTTAAACAATTTGCCACCACACACGGTTTGCAATTTCGTTTTTCGTGCCCTCATACTTCCCAACAGAACGGGGCTGTCGAGCGCATGATTCGTCGTCTTAACGAAATCATGTTGTCTCTCCTCACACATGCCTCTCTTCCACCTCACTACTGGGTGGAAGCTCTCCATACCTCAGTATACTTATATAACATACTCCCTGCCAAACCAATTGGATTTCGCACCCCCACTGTGTAACGCCCGGCTCTTTTGTACTTTCCATTTATAGAAAGTTTTGTTCGTATTTCTATTTTTGGAAACGTTGTATTCTTGTAATCGTTCCTTCCTTGTAATCATTGTAAAACCGAGACTTGAATCATTAATGAAACTCGTATTTTGTTACAAATATGTTATACACACTTTATATATGCTCGTATGTTCGAATTGGTGAATCAATTGATGTTTAATCGTCATTCTTGGAAACTATGTGCTAAACTTGTAATTAATCTAAACTTATGCCTAAAACGTGTCTTGAACGTAAACGAAACTTGATTATGATACTTATACACTCAATTATACTTCGGTTTTGATCGCCATGCTTGAATGTGCCTTAAACTATGTTTATATGCTGAAACAAGTCCCTAAACTATCAAGAATGCATCAAAAGGGACCAAATAGGAAACTTCAGGGGCTAAATTGTATTTTTTTGAAACTTGTACACGAATCAGAAGTGGCGGGCGGCCCGCTTCAGCTTAGTGGTTATCTAATGCGGGCCGCATGGCCTTCATCTTCGCAGAAAACAAACACAGCTGCAATCAGACGCGAAATTTGCACGAAATCCAACTTTTAAACACTCCCCAATCACCTTAAAGCCACCTCTAATCACCTCCAATCACCTCCAAACTCTTCCACTATAAATACAACCCTTCTCCACACCATTTTACACTTTCACAACACTCAAATCTCTCCAAAATACTCTCTAGTTCTTGCAAGAATCTGAAATTCGGACAGATTCATAACCTTGTGCAAAAGTGAGTGTAACTTGCTCATTTCTCAACGAAATCACTTGATTCTTCTTCCTACTTGCTTGGATAATCCTTGGGTTCGATTCCTTGACTTCTCCTTGGAGAAATCAGACCTGGAAATGCCCTGAAATTGTCCATAAACTTTCTGTTTTGTTACTCATTCTTTCAAAACTTGTTTAAACTTATCTAACTTGTGTTTAACACATCTCAAGCCTATGTCCTAATGCTTACAACCTCTCTTATGGTTGGTTAAGCTTAAAAAAAAAGGTTGAGACACTATAAATCAGAGGTTAAAACCTCAAATACTTTCTGTTTTGTTTAGGGTATTTCACCCACAAGTCATGTTCAAGCTAGTTCTTGATGTAGAGTGATTATGGAACAACTTGGGTTGTTCCAACATAAAATCCTCACATGATTTGATGATTTCCTATTAGTTAGATTGTTTATATTATTGTACCTACCTTAGTTCTTGACCCTCCTTGGTTGTTTTTACATCAAGTGTAGTGGTGAACATACAAGGGGTTCCTAAATGGAAGCATGTTCTTCCTACCCCATACATGACATTCATGATACTAGAGGTGCCTAAATGGAGATTTAATCTCCTACCTCCTACTTGAATCATTGGACCTAATAATATACTAACCTAATTATTATTTACATATACTTATTCGAACCTTTAATGATAAACTTATGTTTATATGTTGAAGTAGTAGAATATCATCTAAGACCTAAGACTCTAAAGTATGATTCTAATGGGTGTATTTCCCATGAAATCATTTTTACCACATTGGTTACATAGTGTCATACAAGGGTTACTAAGTCAAAGATGATTATTTTCATATCATGATACTTTATGTTACATTTACAATCCGAATCTTTGATCTACCGTATACGCCAAACTCACACACCTATGTTTCCTCGTGTAGAAGGACTAGGTGCTCCAAAGTAATCCATCACCAACTCACTCGTGGGATTTCAAGTAGGAAAGCTTGCAACCACCGTGAGTATACTCGATCCCTTTTTACCCTTTTTATTTTGGGATGCAACATGTACATTATGTAAACAATCTTTGAAGCTAGAAACTAAACATACTCAATCCTTGTACAAACATGAAACTAATGTGCTTTACTTATGATTCTTGTATGCTCTATTTGAACGATTTGGAACGTATATGCTCATTAACTTTGCTAGCCCACCTTAACAATTATAGCGCTATAGGATTTACGCACCGCCCTTGAGACTTGGGGGTATTGTTAAGTTAAACATTTACTATCCCGCTATCAATTGGGATTAGTCTATTTTATGCGTTGGATTCTTGGGTTTGATCATAGTGTACGCCAAAATTGCATACTAGTAATTCACATATTATGAATCATGTTGGATTTGAGCTTTTATTCTATTATGCTATGTAATCAAACTTGTATACTCGCCATTGCTTTTGCATTGAAACTCTATTTTAATACATGTTGCAGGTTAGATTGTTGAAGTATGGATGAACGACGAAACAAGTTTAGGGTGGACTAGATACACACCTAAATTATCTATCTTTCTCATGTTATGTTATTGTTGAATAATGTTGTATTTCTTTTTGGGGATTTTGTATGACAATTTAGTATTGAAATGAAATTTGGATCTAATTAAATATTGTCACATAGTGTTATGATGTTTTGAGCAATTTGTTCGTCTCATCCCGATGTTTCCGCCATCGGTTGGGGTGTGACACACTGCAGCCCTCTATCTTAAAAACCCGGACTATGAACTCCTTCGTATGTTCGGATGTGCCTGCTTTCCCAACCAATCCGACACCCGTCCACACAAACTCGCCCCTCGATCCTCCCCTTGTGTGTTTCTTTGGTATCCTGCTGATCATCATGGCTATAGATGCCTAGACCTTCATTTGGGAAAATTATTTTGTCTCGCCATGTCACCTTCAATGAGGCTGACTTTCCCCTATCCAAAACCTTTAAGCCTGACCAATCCTCCTATACTTTCCTTGACTCCGAACCGTCATCCCTCCTTTTTACGCAACCTATGCCTACTATATCCGCACCTTCACCTCCCACCGTCCCACCCACTTTACTTCCCCTCAACCTAACTCCCAACCTTCTGCCCAGCCACCTCAGCCTCCAATAACCTATTCCAGACGTACCACACGGCCCATATACCTACGGCCTAGACCACAAAAGCCCACCTTTCAAATATGTCCACCAGCCCCAGCCAACCCTCCTCCCACCGTTCCTCACACACCTTCAGCCATCCCTCTTGCCATACCCGTACCTTACCCGGCTCCCCCACGACACCCCATGGTTACTCGGTCTCGTGACGGGACGTCCAAACCAAAAACACCTTTTAACCTCAATGTCGACACCATCTCACCCGTACCTAAATCCCACCTTGATGCCCCGTAAGATCCGCACTTGTCAGAGGCCATGAAAAACAAATACACGTCTTTAATGGATAATAACACGTGGGATCTCATGCCTCGGCCGCATGATGCACACGTAATTCGATGTATGTGGCTATTTTGCCATAAGTTTCGTGCATATGGGTCCCTTGAACGCTACAAGGCTCGCCTTCTGGTTAATGGCAAATCTCAACAGGTTGGCATTGATTGCAATGAGACATTCTGTCCCGTGGTTAAACCAACCACTATTCGCACATTATTGAGTTTGGCGTTGTCTCGGTCTTGACCGCTTAACCAAATGGATGTTAAAAATGCTTTTTTACATGGCGACTTACATGAAACCGTTTATATGTTTCAATCACCAGGTTTTGTGAATCAGCAGAACCCGAAGTTTGTGTGCAGGTTAAAGAAATCCCTTTGTGGGCATAAGCAGGCCCCTCGGGCGTGGTATCAACGGTTTGCCACCTACAAACTTAAGTGTGGTTTTCGAACATCTACTTCAGACAGTTCCCTGTTTATATACAAACGGGGCAATGACATGGCTTATCTTCTTTTATATGTTGATGACATCATCCTTACAGCATCTTCGGATGCACTGTTACAGTATTTTATCTCAGCTATGTCTAGGGAATTTGCTATGTCTGACCTTGGCAAATTACATCATTTTTTGGGCGTTGAAGTTAAACATCAGAATGGCGGCCTATTTCTCTCCCAGCGCTCTTATGTTCACGACATACTCACTCGTTCTAAGATGGATAACTGCAAGCCCTGCAACACGCCTACTGATACTACTTCCAAGCTCAGTGCTACAACAGGTGATCTACTTCCTGATGGTACTCTCTATCGCAGCCTTGCAGGTGCTCTACAATACCTAACATTTACTCGACCTGACATCTCGTATGTTGTTCATCAAGTATGTCTCTTCATGCATGCCCCCCGAGAACCTCATTTTAATTATCTTAAGCGCATTCTGCGCTATCTCAAGGGTACTGCTGATCACGGTCTTCACATTTCTCCCTCTAAATCAGCTCAACTTAGTGGGTATTTTGATGCTGACTGGGGGGATGCCTAGATACGCCTCGTTTGACCTCGGGTTATTGTGTTTTTCTCGGTGATAACTTAGTCTCCTGGTCCTCAAAACGACAACCTACCATCTCCCACCCAACTGCTGAAGCAGAATATCGAACGGTTGCCAATACTACTGCCGAGCTCTCATGGATTCGTAATCTTCTACTTGAGTTACAGGTTCCAATTCGCCAAGCGTCTATCATCTATTGTGATAATATTTCAGCCATGTACTTATCTCATAATCCGGTGCAGCATTAGCGCACCAAACATGTGGAGATTGACATTCACTTTGTTCGTGAGAAAGTTCGACTCAGTGCTATTCGCGTTTTGCACGTTCCAACAGAATATCAGTATGCTGACATCTTCACTAAGGGGTTACCACATCTATTGTTTGATCGTTTCAAGTCCAGTCTTTGCATTCGGCCGGCTACTGCTTCGACTGCGGGGGTCTATTAGCGGACCATATTATTTGTATTTATTTTGTGAATATTCCCTGTTTTAAGGAGATCTTGTTTCCTTTTTGTATTGCTTGTAAATGTGTATTTAAACCATTGTGATTATCAATAATATTCAAGCAATTATAACAAAGAGTAAACTGCCATTTTGGTCCCTGTGGTTTGGCCAGTTTTGCCACTTTAGTCCAAATCTCAAACTTATTACATCTGGGTCCCTGTGGTTTGCATGTTGTTGCCATTTTAGTCCAAAAGTGAAATTTGACCAGAATCCCAAATTAAAACACCCTGTTTTGTCCTTACCCTCAGGGGTATTTTTGTCATTTTAGAATTATTATAACTAAATATTAATTAAATCTTTTTCTATTTATAAGTTATTATAAGAAATGAAAAAAAAAACCTAAAATACACATCTCTCTATAAAATATTTGCATTCTCTCTCTCTCTCTCTAAACAAAATTTGACTATCTCTCTTCTCTCTCTCAATAACACTCTCTCCCAACCGTCGCCCCCCTCCACTTTCCAAAACCCTAACCCCCAAATTCATCACCACCTCCATTTTCCTACCGTCTCCGACCACCACCACGCCGCCACCTCTGGACAACCACCAACACCATGATCCTCTCAAAACCCCAACAACCACCATCCAACTGTGGTGGGTGGTGTCGGTTGGGAGATCGAAGAAGAGAGAGATGAGTAGAGAGAAAGAGATTGACGAAGAGAGAGAGTACGAGGAGAGAGAGAGCGGTGGGAGAAGGGGGAGCCGATTTGATTTAGTGGCGGTGGTCAGGTACGAGGAGAGAGAGAGCGGTGGGAGAAGGGCGACCCCCCTTTCGTCGCTTATCTTCCTCCGTCAAATCCCCTCCTGAAAAAAAGAAGCAGATATGTTGAGCCTGAGGTCAGGATCCCAAAACTGATTTGTGCAGCCAGAGCACCACCGTCCGCCGCCGCCCCGCCTTGAACCGCCTATGCAGCCACACTATCTGCTTCTACAGGTTTCTGTTTAATTTTATTTCTTGCTTAATTTTTGTATAGTTGATTTGTGGCTGTAATTGCTTGTGGGGTTTGTTTGAAACTTGACTGTAAATTTTGATCTGATTTCGATTTGATTTAGCGGGCTTGTTTGTAATTTGGATACGGTTATTGGGTTTTGATCAAGATTTGATTTTGTTTGTGGGTTTGTTTTTTAAGTTTGTGGGTGGTGTTGGCGGCAGTGGGATGGTGGTGGTGGTGGGGATGATGCGGTGGTGGGGGTGGTGGTATTTTAGAGAGAGAGAGCAGAGTTTGGAGATGGGTGTTTGGAGAGAGAAAGAGAGAGTGTGTGTGTGCAGAGGAGAGAGAGAGAAGAGAGAGATGGTGGTGTTGGCGGCAGTGGGATGGTGGTGGTGGGGATGATGCGGTGGTGGGGGTGGTGGTGTGGTGGTAGTTCAGATAAGAGAGAGAGAGCTGAAGATGTATGATGCGATGAAGTGCAGATGTATGTGTGTATATATATATATATATATATATATTAATTTTTGAATTAAGAAAATGTTAAATGAAAAGCAAAATGATCAAAATACCCCTGAACTAAAAGACAAAATAGGAGGTTTCAACAGTCAAAAAATAGGATTTTTAAATTTTGGACTAAAATGGCAACAAAATGCAAACCACAGGGACCCAGATGTAATAAGTTTGAGATTTGGACTAAAATGGCAAAACTGGCCAAACCACAGGGACCAAAATGGCAGTTTACTCTATAACAAATAACAGATTGCTCTAGACTTGCAATGTCAAATATATTCAGGGGGTGAATTGTGGACTTGAATAGACTCTGAATGTATATTATGGTAAACTTACAGACCAAGATGAATTGTGGTCTTAGCAACTGATGTCTGATGGAGTAAGATCTGTTAGTCAATATATATTTTAGATATCAAGAATACTTTTAGAATACTGTTTTAAGATTGTTTTGTCTTTACTTAGGTGTGGGGTGTGCTTATAAATGTTGAAGTGGTGAGGATATATTGTTGGGTCAGTGAAAAAGAGATCAATGGCAGCAAGATTTGTAGTTGATTATGCAGTGATAGCTTGGAGACACAGGTACCCGGCTTTGAAAATCGATGATTGCAACTTTTGTTTTATGATTTTTAAAGAAAAAGCCGATTGCTAGCCACTCGGCCTCAGAAGCGATCAATCTGAGTTCGTATCATGAACCAGATCTTGTTAATGGAAAATAATTGATTTTGACATGTACATATTATGTGAACTAGCTTCTTATCCCACCGCGCGTTGCGGCGGAACCTTGAACGTTACAACGACAGAGAACCGTATTTGTTGAACTTCGGCTCTTTAAATATCAGCAGCATCATGAACTTTTTCTGGCTGATTCCTTTCTTTCAAAGCAGAGAATTGTAGTACTCATTTAAAAGGTTGCCCTGAAAAGTTCAACAAAAATCGCATAACAGGTGAGAAAAGTTATAATGTAAAAAAAACTAATTACTACTGTAAAAATTACATACATTAGTGATGATGTCGTTGAAATGGTAAAGCAGAACCTTTTTTGCTAATCCAGCATGCATACGAATAGCAAGCAATTCCTCTTTAAAACCCTTAATTAACATAAAGTTCTGTTGGACAAATTTGTTCCATTTCCTTTGTGGGATGTAATACAACTGATGTGCTAATTAGACTGCCACAATCACAAAAAAGATAACTATCCAGCATTTCCTGTCAACATAGTATAAAGTTAGTATGAAACAGTTTGCAATAACAAACAACTAATTACAGATAAAGCAGCTTGAGGAGAATTTTACAACCGTAAAAGTGAATTGTTTACATTCATTTTGGGATTTAATCACGTAATGTAGTCAAGCATTTTTTAGAATAACTATATTTCAACCCCAATAAACTGTCATAAAAAACGTAGTACCTTGGACTTTTTGAATTTAAGAGAAAACGTTTCTAGGAAACGATGAATCCGTTTAGCAGCAGCTCCAACACTTTGACAACTGTTCAAATGGTTGTTTTCAACACTCTTTAGCAACAAACATTCATCATCTAACTGTTGCACATTGTATCAAACAGTTGCTGCAACAATAAACTCAAGTATGAGCATCATTATCAAATTATATTCAATAGTAAATACTATTACTGTTACATATATATACTTGAATGCAATTGAAAATGAATCACCTTTAAACCACTTAAGTTGAGTCCTTGTATCACATAGCAATTTTCAGTTCTTGATAAGTTCTTCCTTCTGTTGGTCTGAGCTTAATCAAACTAACCACTTCACTTTTAACGACACAGGTTCTATTGAGTCAACCGTTCGGGTTCGTTTACAGCGCTAAAGTTCTTACGAAGTTCTTCCGATCGCCTATCACATGTTAATCAGTCTCTTGCTTAGGTCCACACATGTGTTGGGTTGATTCAGTCAACTCAAAACCATGATGGAGGCTCAGATGACTGCCAGGTCATCATCATAGCCTTAAAGACCCAAACAACAATCATTGTTACAATCTTAAATCACAGTGACAACACAATCCGACCCATGGATATCTCAGATTAGCTAATAACCATCATCATTTTAGATTTTATTATCATTGGCACGACCCTAAACCCCAATAACAGGCTCAGATTTTATCTTCACAGCCACTAACAATGGGAGGTCACAAAACCATGATAGAGGCTCAGATGACTGTCAGTCATCATCACAGCCCTAATGACCCAAAAAACAACCATTGTTACGATCTGAAATAGAAGGAACACATATCGGCGACCACCACCAGTATGCACGACCACTAAGGGTTTCCGATTAAGAAACCATCCCCTCTGAAATCGCCTCATTTCTTTGTTCATCTGAGTGAAGGGGTTCAAGTAAAAATCAAATTTTCTTAGCCATTTTCCTTATAAAAATCAAATTTATTCTAAGAACAAAAGTAACAATCATCATCATCCACCTTTGTTATTGATTAGAGTTGCTGGAAAGTAAGAAACCGAGGAACACGGAATTTACCTTCTCTCTAGGTACTCACCGGTGACCACTAACTCGCAACCGACACATGTGAAACCCTAACCATCGTCACCGTCTCCGACTACATCCACCACCACCGCTGCTCACCGTCGACAACCACCACACCCCTTAGTCGGAACCACCACCATCAACACCATTAATCAAAAACACCACCATTAACAACATCAATGACAACCACCGGCAGCGCCCGGCGGAACCTCAATCTCCACCGTCACCAATAACCACCTCCGCAACCACCAATCCATGATACTCAGAACAGGATGGCCGAACGATCGGAGACCATGGCCAGCCTTCTTCAACTCCGATTCTCTCCTTCCCTCTAAAACCCATTCTCTCTCTATCTCTCTTTCAACTTATCTGTGAAGAGAAAGGTTTGTGTGTGGGTATCTTGGAGGGTAAGGAAGGGCCTGCCTACCAGACGCGTGGTCTAACCGCCCTTATCAACCAATAAAAACAAAACCACGTCTTTAAACACTGTTCATTAACTATCATTATTATCATATATTAATTCCGTGTTTGTAAACTTGTCCCTTTGAATTCAACTCCAAGCGGTGATCTTGTTCAGTCATAAATTCATTTAGAAAATGATTGCTAACGGTAATCAAGTTTCATAACGGTTTAACTAAGTCACCGAGTATAACTAATATGTCCAAAGTGAAAGTTAAAATAGCGAGTAGCTGATCATATTAGAACATAATACGGTAAACTGTTTGCAACATGTTACTCTAGTAAAAAAGATTCATTCAATAATTCGCATACAATAACTTGAAAATATTTTTTCATAACAATTAAATTACTTTTATTGACAATTAGCCTTCACTTGTTCATAGAGCCATAGCAGATAAAAAGCACCTTCGATACGCATCATTGGTGTTTGTCATTTCCCAGCCTCGACCTTCCTTGTAGCATTCAACCTATCATTAACAAAATAGTTGCAAAATGATATTATGAGTCAAATAAATGATTCAGAATGAAGATCAAGTTGAGAACTAAAATCAATAATGGATGTGGCAATGTGAATGGGTGGGTGATGGGTCAAACGAGCAATCATTTAGTACATGCAAAACGGACCGGGCTCATTTGTGTGTTAACCCACACTTTTTGTCAAACATTATACCAACTAACTATTGTTAATTAAAATATGTTCACGGAAATGGTAGAATTGGAATAATTATCTAGAGTTTCTAATGAGTATTAAAGAGTAAACTTTAAGCCACTTACAGTATCATTAAATTCATCACCACTTTTGAGCCCTCCAATAATGTAAATCGAATCTTTAGCCACTGCTGCAGCCGAATATCCCCGAGGATTGTTCATTGGCTCTCCAAACACCCATGATCCACGTCGTGGATCATATATTTCTACGGTTGAAACCATTGCGTTACCGTCATAGCCTCCTAAAACATACCTGCAAATCAACAATCTTTCAGCCTTAAAGTACTAGCTCTTTTTATATATGATTAGAATATTACGCTTACAGTTTTTCATTCAAAACGACCATTGATGAACATCCCCTCATTGTACTCATGCTCTCAGTTTTCTTCCAGAAACCTTCTCTTGGATCAAATCGTTCAGCTGTCCTGTGACAATAACATGATTTCCATATCAGCATCAAGTTAAAGGGATGATGTCATACGACACTTCGACAAGCTTTAAGATCATATATAATATAAGGCCAATGATCAAATACCGCAGATAGTATGTCCCGTCAAAGCCACCAACAGCATAAAGTGCCCCATTGAGCTCAGCTGCACCTAAAGCAAACCGCTGCCACAACATACATGACACACAAACCATAAAAAAATTACATAAATTCCTCTAATGTAGTTAGTGAAGGGTATTTTAGACATTATGTGAAGCCAAATATTCTAGCTTTAAATAGGCCATTTAACCTTTTCAAGCATGGATCGTGCTGGAATCCACGCGCCAACATCAAAATCCAACATCTCTACAGTTGAATAGCAATCTGCACCATTCCCACCACCGAGTGCATAAATTTTATCATTCACCGTGGCTCCTGCAAGGTTCCCATTTTTCCTGTTTAGAGGAGGGCAAGTTGTCCACTGATCGGCTGCTGGATTATAAGATTCAACTTCACAAAAGAAAAAAAGAAACAAATGTTACTTAAAAGGGTGTTTGGAAAGTATTTATGTGATACACTAAAAAATTGAGATAACCATTGAGAGTTAACTGGCTGCAACATTAATGGACTATTGAAACTACTGTTTGGATGTAGTTATGTTGTTTCTACTCGATATAATTAAATGTTTATGAGTTTTGACACATTCTATTTGTTTATAGAATAAATATGTAAAATGACCAATAAAAACATTTTTAGAAAGAGATGTTATATAAAAAGGGAGTACAAGTCTCGAAATAGGTTTAACGAAAGGATAACTTGGTATATTTGTTTAACCCTTACACGATCAGTTTTGTTGCAGCTGGTATGAAACAAAAATGACAAGGGACTACCTGTATCGAACCATTGACCACGGGTCCCACCACCAAACACGAAAAGCTCATCATCTAACTTTGAAACGGCTGCATAACATCTTTCAGTACTCATGGGACTAAGAGATTTAGTGAGATTCTGTGAAGGGAAGTAACAATCCAATGATGACAACCATGATCCTCCATCATATCCTCCCACCAAAAGTATCTGATCATCATCTAAACAAGTTTCATTTGATTTTATATCCTTGTTTTCATATGGGCCCACACAAGTTTCTAACTCTGGCACGATACACAGGCCTTTTAGGTTCTTGATGTTTGCTTGTGCTTTAGCCTGAAAAGCCAAAATAAAAGTTGTTAATATAATCAGACTACATGTGACAATATAGGTGGGTTTGTAAGTTAGAAAACCGACCAAAATGGGTAGGTTTCTTAATGCGGGTTTAGTTCAGGTTGGGTAGACCCAACCACCTTTTTCTGGTCAAATTTTTTACTACTTTTTAAAAATAAATAATGTATTAGATTTTGTCAGAAAAATTATATTATTACAGTATTTTTTTTATAAGTTTGGTTGAAAATACACTTCCGTGGTTTCATTGATTATTGGCAAGTTTAGATCCATAATAGCATACTAATGACTTATATACTCGAGATTGGGCTCAACGTCTAGCAAGACGTAGGCTTATTCGGCCCATGGACTCAACAAAACTGGATCAGTATTATCCGACAACAAGACCCAAGAGCAACACATACAATAACACAAAGTATGCACATTAGCTTTATATAAACATAGATAAAAAAGTACAGTCCAAAATAAATAAAAAAATATAGAAATCTAAACATTGACTATAGAAAATCATACCAAATTCTGCTCCAAAAAAGTGATCTTCTGTTCCACCTGATTATTCGTGTCCTTCTGCGCCACTTTAAATGCGATCAACTCTTCAAGTTTTTCAATTAGCTAGAACACACAATATATTAATACAAAGAATAAGGAAAATACATAATATGAAAGATGGCAGTAAGGCCAGGAAAGGATGATTAAGGAGTAAACTTGGGTTGCTTTTAGTACAGGTTGAAATGGGTTGACCGGCAATCACTTTTTGTTCATTTTTATTTTGATAAAGAATATTATTAAAATAATAATTAGAATCTTGAATAAATGATTTAGGTTATTGTATGCATAATAATAGACTTTTGGCAACCTTCAACCTGTTTAACCCATTCCTTTTAGCTACTTTTTTATTCAACTCCCTTGAGAAGGAAATGCAACACTAATCAACTCACTCATAGGTAAATGGGTCCAAATTGCCACCTATACATAGTGCAAAACACTCATATTTATAAGTTTATATAACCTTATCTATCATGGGGTAGTTTCTGGGGCCCTTCTTCTTCTCCATAGTGTTGTTGTTCACAACAAGCTTATCTTTACATTCAGCAGTAAGTGTTGTGCGTGGACAAGACAGTGCTTGAGATGCCAATAAGAACAACAGACTATTTGTTTGGGCATGGTCTAACTCAAACCAGAAATGATTCGAAGTATGATAGTTGTCATTAATTAGGGGCCTAAATTGATTCTCGGTTAATGCTTTACATTGCAGCTTCACGCGTATTTGAACCTATTTTAAGAAGTCAAGAGTTCCAAAGATATAAGTTGTCTCTTAAGCACCATACCTTAAGTGTGTTTGGATTTATGTTTTGAAAGTTATTATACAATATTAAATAATCAGAAGATAATAAGATGCTCAACTACAATAAATTGGGTGGTGAAATTAGTGTTTGGGTGTTGACAATAATTAGTTGTTTTGAGTGTTTGAAAAATATGATTACTGAAAAATTAATAGAAACAGGACATTTTGGAAAATGGCCAAATGAGAGTGCAAGTCTCTACAATTAGGTTAAAAGGAGTAAGTGAGTAGTTCTTTAGTTAATGTAGTACATAATCAATTTTGTGGCAGCTAATATCGAACTTATTATCCAAAACCAATTATTTGACAAAAAGATTATATAGTTAGAACGAAATGTTGTCTATCCAATTAGACTAATTATAAGATGCGTATTCGCGCAGCCTAGGAGTCAATGTGAGTGGCAAATCATGAATTTTAGTCAAAACAAAATGAAAAGTCAATCATGTCACAAGAGACTTGTGGTGTACCTGAGCCGGGAATGGTGTTTTGTAACCTTCACAAGTCCAAGCACACGGGTCAATGTTCATTTGACCCGAGCTTACAGCTTCAAAGATCCCAGATAGTGTTCTATCTGTATAGTTGAAAAGAAACACAGGTAGACCGGGTTCGATTTTTTTCACATACACAAAGTGGGAACTTGGTAAACCTGCCACAATGTGGTAACTTGTATTATTTATTTACACAAGAGAAAAAAAGTAATTCGAATTCGAATCCAAATCGAAAAACTGACCGAAGAGTTTCTTGCAAAGGCATTCGTCGATTGTTGTTTTATTGGTACCGAAAATTACACCACCAAGTTGATTTTTCCTTAAACCTCTAGTAGTTGATGAACCATAAAAGCTACCCATCTTCAATCCACACATTATTATTCATAAACAATAAAATCAATCAGGACTTTGAATGAGATTAACAGATAAGATGATCATGTACCAATTTCAACATAAATAAATTAAACCCAGAGGCAGAGGCAGAGCAGTCAAACCCAACAAGATTCATTTATCGATTAAAGTTTGCCATGAAAATCTTCCCCTTTTTGAGTAACCAGAAACATAATAATCTAGAACACAATAATCATCAGCAACATCAAAATATTTTTTACTTAAAACGGAAAGAGAAATAAATACCTGAAATGAAACCCACTAATTTTTAGTAGATCAGAGCTTAACTACTGTTAACAAGGTAAGGTAAGCGCCAAAACTTGTGCAAGAAGCTCATATATATAAACACAACCAGATAACAATTGCCAAATATTCTAGAAAATTTTATATTTTCTCTACGTTTTATAATAACATTGTAACAGAATTTTGTTTCTTTACACGTGTCATGCCCACAACTTCCCAACCACACCTTACCAGGGATACATAAATTAAAAAAAAAAAAAAAACACCTGTACAGTACTAGTACCGTATCATATTGGTATTGACCAGACATATATAATACGGTATTCGATTTTACATTTAGCTCAATATCATTATTGGTCCGTGACTTTTAACACCATTGTACCTTAATGGTACTAACCGAACATATATGATACGGTATTCGATTTTACATTTAGCTCAATATCAATAATGGTATTATGTAATACATTATTGGTTCGTGACTTTTTTTTTTCCAAAATTATGGTACAAACATGGAAACAGAGAGTACAAATATAGTTTTTTTTTCTTTTCAAAATTAGTGTATACAAAGCATTAGTGGGTACAACGATGAGCTCATATCCTGTGAAATATCTTGGCTTATATCTTGATTAAATAAAATCTGTTTATATCCGGGGTGCGGATTCAGGGTACTGGTAATATCCTGAATGGTATCCTCAGGATCACTAACGAATTACGTGCAGGTACGTGGGCTGGAAGCTAACAACGTTCACAAAGACTTGTTCTGCGGAAGACTCGGTCCAAACCGTTCAAAGAAAGACGTTGAAGCCTTATTACTCGGTCTACAACATTCGTGATGGAATATTCGGAGCATCCCATATTTATAGGGATATTTGTTTGTATTTCGTTACTATAAATAGGAGGAACACCAGATCGAATAGGACACAACAATTTCACTGCAATCACACTCACTACACACCAACACTTGTTCTCTCGCAAATTGTACTCTCACACGAATTCATTGTAACACTTAGAGATCTGGTTGATATCCTGCACTGTATCTTGAAGTTTAAAGCAATAAGAAGAACAAGGCAGCTGCGATTGTCAGCTCCCGAGGTTTTATGCCGGCGATCTAGATTGATCAAGGGCTTTCCTCGTACATCTCGTGTCGTCTTCCTTACTTTTTATTTATTATTTACTCACTGTTTGATCGTAGATACAGCTCAATATCCTGAGCCGTATCCTGAATACTGATTTGTTAAATAAATCAACAAGCATATTTTCCTTAAACTTTTTAGCACACTACCTCACATTACTAATTTGATCACTAAATTGCTTCGGTAATTTTTGACCAAAACAATTTGGCGCCCACCGTGGGGCAAGTGGTGCTATCTCTACTAAAAATTTTTGTTAAATCGCTAATCGGTTTTTTATTTTCAAAACTTTTTGCCACATTGTCCACAATGGCCTCACGATCAAACATGAGTTCCTCTACTATGTCTGCTACGACTTCTGTTACTACAGGTTCGGTGCTTCCACCACCTCCTCCAAGAATGCCAGCTTCTACACGACCTCAGGATATTATCCCTACTCGCACTGTTCAAGAGTCTGCCCCTGTTTTAGCATCTAACGATGAAATTTTAACCTTGTTTGGAAGTGTGCAGGAACAAATGAGGCAGCAGCAAGAAACAAACCAAATGCTTTTAAGGGAAATACAACTCCTGAAGTCTGGCTCGAGCAGATCCGCTGAGGATATTGTCACCCCATTACAACCCAGAGCTTTGAACTTCAGTTCAGCCGTGTATACAGAGGATAACAGGGGGAATATTGTGCCCAGCCTTCCTCAGAATCATACTCCTGAAATACCCTCCTCGGTCAGGATATCGACCATAAGGAGCTCAGGATATGCCTCAGGATATGGGCAGAATCCTCCAACGAGTAACATATTAAATAATAATAATAATACTCATGCTACTAACAATAGTGGATCCTTGCAGGATACAGGTGTGACGTCAGCACTTACCAGGGAACTTCAAAAATTGAAGGACATGATATCAAGTGTACCCGGGGTGGTCCAGCCAATCCCGGAAGTGTCTCAAGATAGCCATAAGATATCTCGCTTTGCATATCCTATCTGTGATGCTGAGATTCCAAAGAGGTTCCAAACCCCCAACATGAAGCTTTACGACGGAACGACGGATCCTGAAGAGCATATTGCTCAGTATAGGGAGAGGATGGAGATCAACCCTATCCCTCCGGATCTCAAAGAAGCATGCTTGTGCAAGGGTTTTGGTTCAACCTTGACAGGATCAGCTTTGAAGTGGCTCTTGAATGTTCCTCCGCATTCAATCACATCTTTTGCTCATTTAGTAAATTTATTTAATAGTCAGTTTTCTTGTAGTAGGAGCTTTGAAAAATTAACAAGTGATCTCTACAGGATAACACAAGGGCCTCAGGAATCCCTTAGGGATTATGTGAACAAGTTTAGCCGAGAATCACTAGACAATCCTCATCTTGATGTTGCAACAGCTGTGCAAGCTTTCAAGATGGGGTTGCAAAAAGATTCTCAATTTTACCAAGACCTTGTAATGAACCCATGCAGGAACCTGGATGAAGCTCGGAACAGGGCCCTAAGATACATTCGGTTGGAAGATGACAGGAAGATGCAAGAAAGGATGAACTCATCCAACACTTATGAGTCAACTAACAGGAAGTCAGAATCCTCATTCAAGTCGTATCGGCCTAAGCCATACGGCAGAAATGAGAATAAGAGAGTGAATGCTGTCGAAGATGAGGATCCTGAAGAGTATCCTGAATTATCAGAATATTGCTTTTCTGTTAACATTCCTGAATTGATGTATGCCATGCAGGGTCTAGGGGACAAAGCAAGATGGCCTCGAAAGAATCAACAAAAAGCGGATTGGAAAGACAAATCAAAATGGTGTGCTTTCCACGAAGATTTCGGACATATGACCGAGGACTGCATTGCTTTGAGGAAAGAGATAAGCTATCTTCTAAGCAAGGGATATTTGAAAGATCTCTTAGGAAGAAAGAAGAATAAGGGTCAGGATACTGAGAAGGATCCTGAACGAGCAGCCTCACCTCCCCCGGATGCCAAAGTAATCAACTTCATTTCGGGGGGATCCGACATTTGTGGGACTTCATATTCGGCAGCAAAGAGACATGCAAAAGAAGCTAAAGCCGAAAGGGGAGACAAACCTGTCAGGATGACTACACTCACAACTGACAAAGTGATCACATTTGATGCTGACGACAGGGATACTGTCCAGGATCCTCACCATGATGCTCTGGTAATAACGTTATATGTGGCTAACCATTTTGTACGCAGGATATTGGTTGATAATGGCAGCTCTGTCAACATAATCCAACTAGAGACACTTAAAAGGATGAATGTATCTCGAATGGATATCACTTCGAAGTCCACCGTGCTTGTTGGGTTCAGTGGAGAGGCCAGAAACACAGTGGGAGAGATAAAGTTGCCGGTGTACGTTGAAGGACTCAACTCGATACAACGTTTCTGTGTAATGGACTCTCTATCCTGCTATAACATTATACTGGGAAGACCATGGATTCACGATATGAAGGCCGTGCCATCAACATATCACCAATGCATCAAGATACCTACCCCTTGGGGAGTTGTTAAAGTTGATAGCGATCAGCAGGAGGCGAAAGAATGCTACTCATCCTCAATGAAATCCTCAACCAAACCTAGTGCAGCATAGCAATTAAAGACGCGGGCCCAGGATATTGTGGAGGATCCGGAGCAGGATGTGAAGAAAATTGTCCTGGATCAGGATAATCCTGATATTTCGGTGCTCGTGGGAACCAATATCCCTCAGGATATTGAAGAACGATTAATTAACTTTTTAAAATGCAGGATGTCGACGTTTGCATGGAAGCATGAGGATATGACAGGCATATCCAAAGATATTATCACTCACAAGCTTGGAATTGATAAATCATTCAAGCCAGTGCAACAAAAGAGAAGAAAGTTTGCTCCTGAACGCAATACAATTATTCAAGAAGAAGTTGAAAGATTGTTGAAGTCCAAAATGATTAGAGAAGTCAAATTCCCAAGGTGGCTAGCAAACGTGGTAGTGGTACAGAAGAAGAACGGAAAATGGAGAGTCTGTGTGGATTACACAGACTTGAATAAAGCTTGTCCTAAAGACCCATTTCCTCTTCCCCATATTGATGCGATGGTAGATGCCACTGCTGGGCATGAAATGCTGACTTTCATGGATGCATCCTCAGGATTTCAACAGATCCAAATGGAGCCTTCTGACCAGGAGGATACTGCCTTCATGACGCCAACAGGTATTTATTGTTACACAGCTATGCCTTTTGGTTTGAAAAATGCAGGTGCAACATACCAAAGATTGGTAAACATGATGTTCAAAGACAAACTGGGGGACACCATGGAAGTATACATTGACGATATGGTAGTAAAGTCAAAGAAAGCTCAGGATCACCTCCAGGATATCAAAGGAGCGTTTGATATCCTGGATCAGTATAATATGAAGCTGAATCCTGCTAAGTGCCATTTCGGAGTGGGGGCAGGAAAATTTCTAGGATATATGGTGACCAAAAGAGGAATAGAAGCAAGCCCGGAGCAGATCAAAGCCATCTTGGATATTAAATCACCCTCAAATATGAAAGATGTTCAACGATTAACGGGGCGAGTGGCAGCATTAAACAGATTCATCTCAAGATCCTCGGAGAAATGCAAAGATTTTTATGATATCCTGAAAAAGAACAAAAAATTCGAGTGGGGTGAAAGGCACGAAGCGGCCCTACGGGAATTAAAGCAATATCTTTCAACCGCACCTCTACTAATGAAGCCTGAGAATGGTGAACCATTATCCCTGTACCTTGCTGTATCAGGGAATGCTGTAAGTGCCGTTCTTATAAAAGACCATGAAGGTCAGCAATATCCTGTTTATTATGTTAGCAAAAGTTTGTTAGATGCTGAAACTAGGTATTCTCACTTAGAGAAACTAATACTAGCATTAGTCATGGCATCAACAAAACTTAGACATTATTTTGAGACTCATAGGATTCATGTTAAAACTAATTATCCTGTCAAGAATGTGCTTAGAAAACCAGAGATGTCAGGCAGGATGGCTAAGTGGTCGGTAAAGTTAAGTGCCTATGATTTAGTATATGAACCTAGGAATGCCATAAAGTCTCAGGCTTTAGCTGACTTTGTGGCTGATTTTAGTAGTGACATTCAGGACGAGGCAGACCTAGAAGTTCAGCAATTAGGAGAATCCTCAGGATCCTGGACATTATATACTGATGGTGCATCTAATATAAGAGGAGTAGGATTGGGAATACTACTAAAATCGCCACAGGGGGACATATTACCCCAGGCTATTAGGTGTGAATTTCCTGCTACCAATAATGAGGCAGAATATGAAGCTTTAATTGCAGGATTAGAACTAGCTAAGAGTATGAATATCAAGAATTTGCAAGTATATGTTGACTCCTTGTTAATTACTAATCATTTTAATGGATCCTATGCAGTTAAGGGTGAGAAGTTAATCGAATACATCGATATTCTCAAAAAATTAGCAGGATATTTCGATGTTTTTACACTTGAACAGGTACCAAGAGAGGATAATGCTGAAGCGGATGCCTTAGCAAATCTGGGATCATCAGTCAGGATACCGGAAGGGATCCAAATACCAATAATACATGTTTTATATCCTGCAACGAATCCTCGGGATAAAGAAGTAGCGGATATTCGGGATCCTGGAGTGGAATATCCTGAACAGGATCCTGAATCCTGGACAACTCCAATTCTGAAATATCTTAAAGATGGACACATCCCCGAAAATGAAAATCCTAAGGCATTTAGGATGAAGGTATCACGGTTCACTATTATAAATAATATCCTATATAAGAAATCTCTTGCAGGACCATATTTAAGGTGCTTGGAGGATCATGAAGCCAAAGAAGTACTTCAGGATATACATGAAAGGGACTGTGGTAATCACACTGGAGGCAGATCATTATTCTCGAAAGTATTGAGGACAGGATACTTTTGGCCAACAATGAGAAAAGATGCTGCAGAATATGCTCGAAGATGTGATGCATGTCAAAGGCATAGTAACATACTACATCAACCAGCTGAACCACTTTATCCTGTAGTTTCCCCTTGGCCATTCATGAAGTGGGGGATGGATATAGTAGGGAAGTTACCAAAGGCTCCGGGAGGAAAAGTATTTATGTTAGCAATGACGGATTATTTCTCTAAATGGGTCGAGGCTGAAGCATTCGTTCAAGTAAGGGACCAAGAAGTAGTATCCTTCATCAAGAGGAATATCCTGACTAGGTTTGGGGTACCAGCTGAGATCATTTGTGATAATGGGTCCCAGTTTATAAGCAAAAGGACTACTGACTTTTGCAAAAGTTGGGGAATCAAAATGATCACATCTACTCCTGTACATCCTCAAGCGAATGGACAAGCCGAATCCTCGAACAAGATAATAGTCAATAACTTAAAGAAGAGACTTGGAGCCAAGAAAGGAAGATGGGCGGAAGAGTTACCCTTTGTTTTGTGGGCTGATAGGACAACGGTGAAGAATGCAACTGGCCAAACCCCGTTTTCCTTGGTATTTGGAGCAGAGGCAATGATTCCAACAGAAATGACGATACCTACTGCAAGATCTATGCTACAGGATCCTGAACAGAATCCTGAAGTCTTATGTCAAGATCTAGACACTATAGATGAAAGAAGAGATGCAGCAAGGCTAAGGATAGCAGCATATCAACAAAGAATATCCAGAGCATACAATAAGAACATAAGGACTAGAAGATTTCGAGTTGGTGATTGGGTGCTGAGAAAGGCTTTTCAAAACACCACTAATCCTGCCGATGGCAAGCTAGCTCCGAAATGGGAAGGACCTTATGAAGTTGAGTCAGAAGCAGGGAAAGGAGCATATCGACTCAGGAATGTGGAAGGGGATATGCTACCAAGATCCTGGAATGCAATACATTTGAAGCTCTATTTCAAGTAAGAGTAGAATTTGTTTTCTATCTCGGAATGGTATGTGTTCTATCTCTTTAAAATATATTTGTTTATTATCTTGAACCCAATACTGACTTAAGCATCGGAGGGGTGTTAGCCAAGCTAACACCCACCTTAGTTTAGAACTGTTTTGCAGGATATATACTCAGGATAAGTCGAAAGATTAGAGGATTGGCCCCCTCTCTCACGTTTAAGGGATCCTGATCCCTTCACAGGTTTAAAGGTATTCACCTTTCTTTCGAATTGGGTTTAAACACCTCGCCTGGAGCGCAAGTTATCTAGGTATAGTTCAAGGTAGCGGGACCAGTTCATGTAAAAGTGGCTGACAATTTCGTTACTGTTGGCTATATCCTGGATCCTAAAGGTATAGGAGGATTGATCACCCTCTCTCACGAAAGGGTATTTTCATACTCTCTAAGGTTTAAAGGTTTTCACCTTTCTAAGTCTAGGAGTTTATACACTCTCGCCTGTAGCGCATGAAACTCAGGGTTTATCCCCAGGATACCAGGGTTTATCCCCAGGATATTAAGGGTTTATCCCCAGTATGCTAATGATTTATTTCAGGATATCAAGATTTTTGCTTCGGAGTGTTTGAAATTTATTCAAACCAAAGTGTGAATACATTTGCATTTCTGTGTCATACACAGGGGACATACATTATACTATTCAAAGGTTGGATCCAAGTTTGTAAGTGTGCACTGGGGACATACCTAAGGTGGAAGATTGAAATTGATTCTCTAAAAGTCTTTGGTATGATCTCTCCTTTTTCAAATGATTTAAGTCTTCTAAGTTATATGACAATATCCTGACCAGGATATCTCTTAGAATACTAGTCAGGATATTTTCCCACAATATTCCCAAAAATGTTTAAACAAAACAGTTTTCATAAGTAAAATTTGTGCACTAATAACAACAATAATAAAGTCAAAAGAGTAGTTATATTATTGACATACCAAAAGGTGTGCTCTTAGTTTCACCTCAAAACGAGGCCCATCCGCTAAGAGCACTAGTAGTTCATAACCATATTCACCCAACAGTTGAAGGCTTCATCTCAAACCGAGACCCATCCACCTTCAACTGTTGTATTGTTCAAAAAGCATGCAGGAAATGTAAATTGTTCAGGTACGGAAAAGTAAAGTGCGGAAAAGTAAATTGTTTATGGGACTACAAACCAACATTCAAATTCAAAAAGGTGGGCTCTGGCCTTGGCACGTATATCCGTCATCGCCCACCTAAATGCCCTCACACAGCGGCATCACCTCCAACCTTCTCAAGCTTCTCAGCACCAGCATCCTGACCAGCATCCTGCGCAGCATCCTTGCCAACGTCCATCTCAGCATCAGCTCCAACATCCTTCTTCTCTCCAGCCTGGACCACCACCTCTGCTGACTTAGAAGACTCGCCAGCTTCAGCAGGAAGGGGCACAGCTTTGCCTCCGAGCTCCTTCAATTTGGCCACCCAGGATTCAACTGGCCAAGATGGACAAACAAGGCCTGTCTCCTTGGCCTCGTAGGCCATCTTGATGCGTGCTTGTAGCAGGGAGACGATAGCAGAAGCCTTGATTCCCTCTCGGAAGCTGATCAAGGCCTGATCATGATCCATTTGAACGCTGGCAAGTTTGACCTCAGCATCTTGGGTGACCTTCTTTAGCAAGCTTTCATAGTGCCGGCTCTTTGCTTCGGCAATAGCACCTTGGTCAGCAACGGTGCTCTCGAGCTGCTTGATCCTGGCTTCATGAAGTGCCACAGTACCACAAGCGTCATTGTACAAGTGGAGCAAATGCTGGAGGCCCTGCACATTGATCACAGGTATGAGGTTAGAATATAGGCTGACTAAGATGTCCTACCAGGATATCCTGTTAGGATATATGTGCAGGATATACATGAAGGATATGCGGCCGGATATTACCTTATTGAGGAAGGATGTCATTGGCTCTAAGGAGTCGGAGAAGCTGAGCTCATCATAGGAGAACCCTTCAGAGCCTGGAGTACTGACCTCAAGACCCTTTCTCTTTTTCGCTGCGGAAGCACGGGTTCTTGGATTGGTCTTGGGAGCCGGGAGTGGCTTGGAGCTGGTGGTAGCAGGAGTCTCCTTCTTGACTATGGCTGGAGTTGGATAGCTGTCAAGTTCATCTAGGTCTAGATAGACTGGGACTTTGCTGGAGTCTGCACACAGGGAGTAAATTCTAAATCCCTCCTATAAATAACAGATAAGAAGCATATGTATGCAGGATATCTTGCAGGATCCTTACCAGACATGTTGGCACTTGAAAGAGGACTTGGAGTTGGTGGAGAAGGATTGAAACTTCTTTCTACTTCTGGGAGAAGTCTAATGGCGTCTATTCTTTCTTGAGAAGTGGTAAGAGGAGGAGCAATCTTCCTGAAATCAGCTGCATAACAAAGAAGATAAGTTAGTTCAGGATATGGAACAGGATAAGCGACAGGATCATTCTTAAACCCTAAATCCTACCCTTTCTCAACCACTGTAACGGATATTCCGTCCCACCAGGGATTGAGTCCCTTTTTACAAAGAAAAACTTGGATTGCCAACCATCCTCGTTCTTGGTGGCACGAAGTATCAATGGGTCACCGGAAGTAGAGTAAAACAGAAATCTACATGATCCGTGACATCTAAGCTTGTAAGCCAGGGGGAGATCATGGATGGAAAGCTCAGGAATGTGGTTTCTCTTGATCTGGTCAAGAACAGTTAAGACACGCCAGAGCATTGGCATTGTTTGGCTAAAAGAGATTTTTGTGATATTAAAGAACTCGGTGATGAAATCCGGAAAGGGGAATCGGAGCCCTAGGGTAAAAGGGAAAGCACTAAAGCAAATCCACTCGTTGGAGACCATATCTGACCGGATTTCACGGTCAAACGGTCTAAATATGGTTCCTTCCGGGAAGATACCGGAGGATTTTAAAGCAGACAAGTGGGCACTATCAAAAGTACAGGCTTCCTTCTCCGGTTCTTGGAGAAGGTTTTGTTGGTAGAACGTAGGGGCTGAGTCACCTGAACTGGATCTTGTTTGGCGCGGCATTTGATCGGTTGGATTTTTCGCCGGAGAGAAAAGATGAAGGAAAGTAAGAAGGATAGAGAGAAAATGTACCTTTTTCCTTGTCGATGATTATTAAAAAAGAAGATGAGGATGAGAAGATATAGGGTATGATGAGTAGATATAGGCTGGGTAGTTGCAAACGGTCACATCACAGGTCTTATCTCTTAATTGCCTCGGTTTGCGTAAAAAATGTAACCGTTAGTAATGAGGATACTAAACGGTAACATTTTTGGGGACAATTGTTGTGGGCTAATTTCTGAGCTCATATCCTGTGAAATATCTTGGCTTATATCTTGATTAAATAAAATCTGTTTATATCCGGGGTGCGGATTCAGGGTACTGGTAATATCCTGAATGGTATCCTCAGGATCACTAACGAATTACGTGCAGGTACGTGGGCTGGAAGCTAACAACGTTCACAAAGACTTGTTCTGCGGAAGACTCGGTCCAAACCGTTCAAAGAAAGACGTTGAAGCCTTATTACTCGGTCTACAACGTTCGTGATGGAATATTCGGAGCATCCCATATTTATAGGGATATTTGTTTGTATTTCGTTACTATAAATAGGAGGAACACCAGATCGAATAGGACACAACAATTTCACTGCAATCACACTCACTACACACCAACACTTGTTCTCTCGCAAATTGTACTCTCACACGAATTCATTGTAACACTTAGAGATCTGGTTGATATCCTGCACTGTATCTTGAAGTTTAAAGCAATAAGAAGAACAAGGCAGCTGCGATTGTCAGCTCCCGAGGTTTTATGCCGGCGATCTAGATTGATCAAGGGCTTTCCTCGTACATCTCGTGTCGTCTTCCTTACTTTTTATTTATTATTTACTCACTGTTTGATCGTAGATACAGCTCAATATCCTGAGCCGTATCCTGAATACTGATTTGTTAAATAAATCAACAAGCATATTTTCCTTAAACTTTTTAGCACACTACCTCACATTACTAATTTGATCACTAAATTGCTTCGGTAATTTTTGACCAAAACAAGTACTAGTACCGTATCATATTGGTATTGACCAGACATATATAATACGGTATTCGATTTTACATTTAGCTCAATATCATTATTGGTTCGTGACTTTTAACACCATTGTACCTTACTGGTACTAACCGAACATATATTATACGGTATTCGATTTTACATTTAGCTCAATATCAATAATGGTATTATGTAATACATTATTGGTTCGTGACTTTTTTTTTTCCAAAATTATGGTACAAACATGGAAACAGAGAGTACAAATATAGTTTTTTTTTTCTTTTCAAAATTAGTGTATACAAAGCATTAGTGGGTACAACGATGGGAGCAGAGAGTACAAACACACGGACCCACCACCATTGGAGACTGAATCTGATAAATAAAGGTGGTTTTTAGAGAGAGAATGTGGAAATTAGGGTTTTTAGAGGGAGAGAAAATAAAGAGTGATGGTGGTCTATGATGTAGCAGATAGTGAGGATGGTTGCCGTGGTGGTTGCGGTGATCGTTGTCGGAGGCGGAGGATGTGGGTTTTTTAAAGAGAGAAAGGAAAAGGTGACGAGAGTCAGCGCGCTAATGGTGTTTGATATTTTGAGAATATCAATTTGTTTTCATTGATTTTTTTTTTAATTTTTGGAGTAATTTTCAGTTTTCGTCTTTTTTGTTTGTACTATTTTTAAGTGGATGTCCTTTACTTTATAAATAATAGAACATGTACTTATGTTAAAAAAAAAAAAAAGCCCACAAATTTCATATTTTTCATTAAAAAATGTCAAATTTAAACTCATCAATATCTCTACCGTAATTTCATGTCGTCGCCCTAATTTCAAAAACCATTGGCGCCTTTACACCTTCATCAATCTGTTGTCACAAATTCCCTTGTTCGTTGGATGGTCGCCGTTCAGATCTTGGTAACTATATTGTCTTCAGTCAGGTCAGCTTCAAGAACTCTCTGGAAGAATCGACAAGGTCCCACTTTCCTGTGAGCCCAAAAATTTTAGTTTGTTATATATTTTATATAACAAAAATCAAACAAAAGCCTATAAAATTTAAAACCCAATAATATATTATTTACAACCCGATATGATTTTTAATTCATTAACCTATTTAGTTTTGGCCAATTTAAACTCATTTTTTATTAACCCAACTAACCCTATGTAACCTATCAAAAAAGTAAAATTTTAAGCCTAATTAAATAACCACATCTTCGTGACAGTGGTGGCAAAGGTGAAACATTTTGTTTTATTTTATTTAACGACATAAGTAGATTAATGCTGCCCGGGAAGTTCAGGTAGTCTTTTATTTTATATTTGTTGTATACGTAATTTAAATGGTTCAACCCCGTGAAGTTCATGGGGATAACCTAGTTATTATATATATATATGGGGGACCGCTAAAATGAGAACCACCTCCAGTTGTAAGAACCGTGAGAACTTTTTGATCCGGGGCGAGTTGGACCAAATTTTTTTTCATAAACGTAGATGCCTGTATTATAAACACATTTGTAAAAAAATTCAAAAAAAATGTCGTGTGTGTAGTTTTGAACACCACAAGTTTGTGTTTACGGGTACCGTAAATTTTAAATAAAAATTACGGGTCCCGTAAACGCAAACTTTGGGTGCTCAAAACTACACACCCGACATTTTTTTTGAATTTTTTTTTTAAAATGTGTTTATAATAAATGCATCTACGTTTATGAAAAAAAAATTTGGTCCACCTCGCCCCGTACGGTGTAGTTCTCACGGTTCTTACAACTGGAGGTGGTTCTCATTTTAGCGGTCCCCTATATATATATATATATATATATATATAATACAATTATCAACTTGGTGTGAACAATGATTTATTTTTTTTGTCTTTTTGTATCTTTTATACTTTTACCCTAAGACCATATGTAGTGGGGCATTTTTTTTTAAATAAAAAAAAAAGCCTAATAACGCCGAAGACCCATTACATGGGGCGTTTTTTTGCGATTTTTTTGAAAAAAATTTTCCCTTGGCGTGTTTTAAACGACGCCCTCAACATATGTGTTTGGCCAATAGCATTTAAGATTCCCTTTTTTAATCCAATAGGTTTTTTTGTTGATTTTTTTATTTTTATTTAATTATTTACACCCTTTAACATAATACACACATCCCCACTACACCCATTTTAGAAAAACGCCCAATAATGCCCCTTGCTGACTGTACTGCCACATGGCGGAAAACGCCCAAGGGTAGGGGCATTATTCACCCAAACCACTACACATGGTCTAACACTTATAACACCTTAACTTTTTGTAGACTTTGTAATCGAGTCTAACGTGTTTATTTTTATGTACATGTGAATATAAATTTAAGTTGAATTACGTTTCGTCAACTTGGCGTGAAAAGAGATTTGTTTTTTTCTCTTTTGTTCTTTTGCTTTTTTTTTGGTGTTTTTGTATTATTTATATTTTTACCCCTCAACTTTTTCGTACTGTCACTTACTACATCTTAACTTTCTAAGGACTTTATAATCGAGTTTTACGTGTTTATTTTTATGTACATATATGGGTATAAATTCAAGTTGATTTACGTTTTGACGTAATTTTTTCCCGAAAATGAGTCGGATTAAATATAATATGTTCTTATGTTTATTATTATGTCTGTTTTCGGTTGTTCTATGTTTTGATGTAAATTTCATTTTTTTTTAAATGGGTTGGGTCAAATATAATATGTTTTTGTGCTTATTTTATGTACGTTTTCAGCTAGCCTACGTTTTGATGTAATTTTTTTTTCAGAACGTAGCAGCAACACGCGGGGCAATTTACTAGTTTTAAGCTCAAAACTAGTATGGTTTCGGATACGGGTATTAAGTTCAAAATGTATACCCTATCCATACCTTGCGGGTAGGGCCGGGTTCAGTTACGGGTATAGAATACATGGGTACAAAAATAAGCAATCTGGTTTTTTTCTCGGGTCCAGTTCTGGGTACGGGTTTTTTGTGCACCTATAGTACCACTCCCCTCATGAGTCGATGATAGTTTAAAATAAATAACCTACTAACCCATATCAATAAATGAGATGGAATTGATGGCTCTCGAAAGACAAGGGCGCCCCGCATGACCTCTTAAGACGACCCCATGAATCATGACAACTAGTTGGCTTCTTTCTATTAGGCTAAAGGGTGTGGTCATGACCCTCATGACCACCGTGATCCTCCACATAGGCGTTATGTTACCCACCTCTAATCCACCATCTAAAGCCACTACTCTAAGACCATACGGTGTGGGCGTGGAAGCCACAACCACGCCGGAACACCACCCCGTAGACGACGTTGTGGCTGGCGTAGGGAAAGGGGCGAGAGGAATTCCACCGGCGTGGGGGCAATTGTGTAGGTGAGATGGAGGCTTTTGATTGGTGGGTGTAGTTTGGTTTTGTTTTGATTGTTTGATGTTTATTATTATTTTTTCCTCTTCCACGCTATTTCCCACCCTTTGCTTTTTTCTCCACACCAGAATGTTGACTTGGTTGCCACATGGCATTTCACGCCCATTCTTTATGTCCTCCCACACCGTGTGGTCTAAGGGTGTGGGGTCATGACCCCAACCCAGTATCCCTTTATTTTTTTAATATATTTTTGTCTCAAAAATCAAAATCATCAAATGGGAGGCCATGGTAAACTTGGTTCAATCACGCGAACCACCATCAATCAAGAAGGAGGTGGTGTAACATTTGATTAATGATCATATGTGACAAATAATGTCTCAACCCATTCTCTCCACACCCCATAGCTTGCTATTTATTTTTTTATTGGTCATAGTGATTTAGTGTTAATCCAAGGCATTTTGGTGTGTGTCATAACAAAGTTTTATAAATACAAATAAGTTGATACAGCTTTAGCGAAGCATGCACAAAACATATGATACATAACAACAAAGTATACACAAATCAAATGCACATTTATTTTATTTAATCGGCATAACAAATTCATTTCTATGGTTTGAGATACTTGTCAAACCAATTGCTAGCTTCCTTAACCATTGCCGATGTCATCTGATGCCCAATTCCTACTTCTGCTATCACCTGCATCTCACAACAATAACTAACCATAATTCCATAACCAACACTTTACTGTTTCGGTTTGGTTAACACATTCATAATCAGTCAAATGGGTCAAAGGGGCAAAAATAAACAGGTCAAATGAGTGTATTTATAATGTATAGAACCACTTAAATCATTTTATTTCAAAATATTAAGGTTTTTGTATTCGTTTGTGACACACTGGTTACTGATCAAAATTTTGGATAAGAAGTGTCCCGCTTCCTACCGGCCCGAACGAAATTACCCATTTTGACTCATTACCTAACCCGCCCATGTTTCTTATCTTGTAAACAAGAATTGCTGGTCAAATATACCTTGAAGTTATCTGAGCAATTGGCCTCTTCATAAGCCTTGCATGTATTTAATATGGTAACATCCAAACCTGTCATTGGGCAACGAGGATCTTCTGCACCTGCGTGTGTTTTACAAAGTTTACCCATGTCAACTTAAAACAAAATATGAATCAACAGAAAATACATTTCGCATGAATAAGAAGGGTAGATCAGTCATTTCACCATTCAAAATCAATAAAGGGCGTGACGCAATGAGCGGGACTGTATAATTTGAATCAAACTCCCTTGCCAAACCAGGAGCTATCCTGTCCCAAACCTGGTCACAAAAGTTGAGAAATAACTCTTTATCCAAGGAATTTAAAATGATACGTTTTGAAGCTATGATAACGATTTATATTGAAAAAAAAATATTAGGATGGAAACACACCTTTTCCACTACTTCTTTGTCGATGATACTCTTCCCTAAGTCAATCCGTGCTTCTGAAACAAGCCAACGTTAAAATGAGAATCACAAAATCATCAAAAAATAATCTTAAAAATGTAAAAACAAATGCATAAGCCCTCATTTGTAAAGAGACTTGATTCAAATGAAGAAAGAAAAAACTGTGGCATAAACGGAAGAAGCAATTTATCAAACATGGAAGTGGAAATATTAAAAAAAAAAAAAAAATTTAGAAAGCATGGCTTCTTACCTTCAAATACAGACCTGATACTGTCAACTCTAGCTTGCCATCGATCATTATCTATGGCCCAACGAAACCCCTACACAACCACATCACATTCAGATTCCTTTAGTATCATTCTCATCAACTGAATGCTTTTCACAATAGGCGGAAAACGGGTCAAGAGAGTAAGATCTTGCAAAAGGTGTCTTGAGTTGACCCATAACATTTTTTGTGCAAAACAATTTGTTTATTTATTTATGAATAATTAGTTTGCTAAAATATATTCACAAACTCATGATATAACAATAATGAATTATATTTTTATTAAAAATAATCTCATGCACTAACTAAATAAACATTGTGCGGGTGGTTTCCACTTGCGTCCCATTTCACAAACCCATTTGACCTATTAGAAAACATACACGAATGGACCCACCCTTCTGATATAAAACATATCACGAAGTGGCCAAATCACCACCTCTTTTTTCACCTAAGACATACCTGAATACCAATTATGGGGACAACCACTGAATAACGCGTGTCAAGAAAAGCACCAAACCATGCATGCATTCCTCCAAGTGATTCCCCGGTAATTCCTATCTTGGAATGGTCTATATCGTCTCTTGCCGTAAGATAATCAGCCAACTTTACAAGATCCCACGCCGTGTCAAATATGAATGGCATTGTATCTCCATTTTTCCATGATGAAACAAGAGCCTGCATCCAGAATATACAGAATTTAATTACAGTTTCAATTAAGATTAAAAAGAAATTTAATGCTCACATCTTCATATGTAGTTTGGTTTTTGGCTCGTTCTCCATGGTAACGAGAATCAATGGCAACTGCAATATATCCACGTGAAGCATACGCCTCAAGTAACGGGCGTACCCACTCTTTGCACTTATTTGTGCTATGAAGAAAAACGATAGCTGGCCGTTTTGAACGTGTACTTTCTTTCATACTCAAGATGAGCACAGGCAAATGCCCTTGCTCTCCTGCCTAATTTGAATACAATAACAAGTTACGTCGTGTAAACTTAATTTCTTCATCAGATTGAGGTGAGAAAGTGGTTAACCTCGGTGGTTAAGTACAAGTTTTCTTCGTTAAGGAGTTGTTCGAAGTTGGGAATATCGGCTTTAGGACATGCTTCCATTGCCTAGTAATAATGTTCAAATAAGATAACTTCTGACAAAGATTACAAACACTAAGGTAAAACATGCCTTAAAACCGTTGTTATGCTGACCTCACTAGATGTTGGTGGTGGTGTTCCCTGATATAAGGGTTCCTTTACAGGCTTTGCAGGTTTCACCTCAAGTGGAACTAAAAACAATATATATGATGATCATGAACATATAATTTGACAAACAAAGAGATGAAATCACATTTCAAATCTTCAACGAAATCTTCATATTAAGTGTTGTAAAAATCATGATTAATCAGCAATCAGTAGTTTACAGATTCAATTTCACCTAGTCGTCGGTCAATGGCAGTCAACTTTCAGTTAAAAGCGGTCAAACCTTGTCAAAATCTTTGAAGTATTTGAAAAATTATACTTACTAATCCAATCCAATTAATAAATTATGAAAAAATATATATAAAATTTTTAAACGTTACATTTTAAATTCCAATCATATTAATCCCGATTAAGCGCTAGTGTAGCTATTTTTACAACGATGATCATATATATCACAAATCCATAGAAGAATTAAAACCCCATAAGGTATTGTGCATAAAGTACAATGATGACAATTACAAAGGAAGGAATCCTAACAAAATGATTTGGCCTAATTATGATAACAACATTACAATAAACCCTAGCTAACTAATAAATTCATCATAATAGGGATTTCTGGCAATTAATCATAATGTCAAGACAGCAACATAACTCAAAAAAAAAACTAGGGTTCAAACACATTTGATTTGAGTCCTTTTTTATATGAAACGAATTGCAGTTGCTTTAATGTTTAAAACTAGATTGATAGTAATTGAGTTGATTGCACAAACAAAGTGAATTAGGGGTATGAAATGTAACTGAAGAAGAAGAAGAAGAAGCGAGTACCTTGAGCAGAACGGCGAGTGGAAAGAAGCTGAAGGAACTGAGAAGGGAGTTTAGCTGCTGCGGCGTCCATCTTGTGAACAACACTGATATTGAAGTGGTGAGATCTGTGGTGTTGTTTATAGTGGAGTGTTGATGATGATGATGGGTCCCGCAGAGACCTCCGGCACGTGGTAGTAGTTGGAGGGAGCTGGAAGTGTGTCTTCTTCATTCTTTCTTTATTTATTTTCCCGGTTGGTTGCTTGCTTGCTTGCTTGTACATTTTGCATCATTTCTTGTTTGTAATCTCTTTTTCTTTCAAGTTTGTTTCACTGACCAATTCATTTTCAGAGCTACACTCATATTCATTTTCAAATCCTACACATTGTGTCAATTTTAACATTAATTCTTATCACACCATGGGTGATTTAGTATTTTTTACCCATATATATAAATATCTAAATTAACAATATAACAAAAACAATTTTAAAAAAAATTATATAATAATGGCTAGGAGTTGCTTACAAAGTCCAAATTCCATAAACATGTAAAAAGTTATAAAACACCATAATGTCAACCACAAAACACACCAAAACCCACAAATAACACAATGAAAATTACTAAAACATCATATATGTGGTTTGGTGTTGTGTTTTGGATGATAAGACTCTGATTATGGAATGACAAACATTATTGTGTGTTATGTTGATTAGCATGTTGTGTTTTATATTCACATTTTTAAGATGGTGTGTTTGAAGTTTTTATGGACCATTAGGGCTTGAATATGTCTAGTAATAATCACTCTGTTATTTGTTAGTTCTAGGTGTGTTTTATGCCTAAAATTATAGTGTTTTATTGTTATAAATGTATTATTATTGTGGTTACCAACGCCTAATAGACTAAGCTTGTTCTCCAAGTTTTCTCTCCTATATATAGATTCTTTGTATCTCATTGTAAATATACCTCAATCAATGAAATCAATTTATTCTTCCTACATCTCTCTCCTGTTGTTTTGCTATTAGGCTAGTTTCATAACTCGTTAAGGGCGACGAACCGATGCGTTTGAACTAATCGGGATGAGAGGCAGAGGACCAAGGAATGTTTTCCATGGGGTTTTGGAGTTTTTGAAATCTATCGAAATCCATGGCGACCTTAATCCTTAAACAAGGAGAAAAAAGTGTTTGACAAACCTAAAAGAACTTTTCAAAATGACTTTTTGTATAGAAAAAAAATCAAAGTTTTAAGAATTCAGGTATTGTGACATTTGAGTTGCTTATAACTTTTCAAAAACAAAAATTACCAAATTACCCACCCTAGTGCCCTACACAACATATATGGCTGCTGTTGTTTCTTTTCTCCACGGCCGCATCATCAATCCAACGACTTCTCCACAGCGACGAGTTTCTCCACAGCCACAGGCGTCACTCCGGCGACTCCATTTCTGATACATACATTTCTGCATTAATTTGCTTGGTTTTTTTATTATTGTACATAGAGGTTAAATCATTCTACCTTTTATGCTATGTTTGAGAATATTCCAGTAAAGTCATTACTCATTCGTTTAGTAGACTATAAGTCAACTGTCAACCTGATTTTGGTTTCCATACCCGCAAGTCACCGTGACATGATGGCGTTTGGTGGTTCTGAGGCCCTTTGTGGGATTTAATATAGAAAATAGAAGGTGCTTTTTGTTTGTTACCCTATAGCTTGATTTGGTTCCTTTTGTTTTCGTATTCAAAACGTACAACATATACACTGTTATCTGATATCAATCACTTTACAACAACGTAGCCAGATTAATAGGAGATGTCGCCCCCAGAGAATGTACACGCTGTTTCATCGATTTATTCGATTTCTGCTGTTGGGGAAATATTATTGGTTTAGTTCATTATAATTTGTTCAATTTCTGTTGTTTGTGTTGATTGTTCATTTTCGTCACTGGTAGATTGTTTGATTTCAATTTGGGGGGTTTTGAAATGTGTAACACCCCGAAAACGGGTTTGGTAATTAAACCCTGCTAATACAAAAGAGCGGGTAAAATACCGTTAGCAGTAAAGATTAACCCGGACACTTATTATGATTTAAATAAATAAGCCTAATAATTTATAAAAAGGAGAATAAATGCTTTGATGAAATAAAGTTTATAGAAGGCCCGAGTTAACGGGACTTAAAATAAACTTAGTCCTAAAATCCCCGAACCCATTAAGATAACTAGGAACAATTAACCTGGTTAATAAGAGGGAATGTTACTAAAAATAAGTAGGTTGTAGCCTACTTAATAACAAACCAAAACATGAGGGGCTAAAAGTGGGTAATTAAGAAAGTGTTTTAATGAAAACATTTATAAAAAAAAAATTAAAAACACACAAATCATCAAATTGAAGCTCGATCCAAGCCCTAAATCACTGCATGAACGCATAAAAACCCTAATCTCAACAATGGTGTGTTCGATCGACCAGAGGGCCAGGAGGAAGCTCCCATGGAGCTCAAACCCTAATCTCAACAAATCATCAAATTGAAGCTCGATCCAAGCCCTAAATCACTGCATGAACGCATAAAAACGATCACCGGGTCATGGGGATCATGAGGTATGTCACAAAACCTAGATTGGTTAAAGTTGAAATTCGATACAAGTAGATTACTTGCGAATAAACTGATGGATTATGATCCAAAAATGAAATTAGATGTTTATGTATGCCTAATTTCGTTAGATATAATGAGATTATGAAATACTTGATGTAGGTTACTTCTAAATGATGAACAAGTAGATTGTCAAGTGGGTTTTGATGATATGATGAAGCTAATGAGATAATCATGTTTGAAACCATCATGGATGGTAGTATTAGGAATGATACTTGAACAAATTATGAGTTTAGGTATATGTTCATAGTTGCCATGAAATGGGTTAATTATGTTATGGTGAAATTGAGGATATAACTATGCTTAGAATCAACATGCATGATAACAAATAGAAGGTGTTCGATTAAACCATGAATTTGGGTACAAGATCATACTTCTCACGAAATGGGTTTTGTATGATATAAGAGAATTGATGTTAAGATCGTGATATAGATGCTTGAAATCATGTTACCTAGTAGTTAGTGTGTAAAATTTGATTTTTGTTAAGAGTTCGGATGAAATGCCTAATCGAAATTCAATAAGCCAAATGTGCATTGAATAAGTTGATAAGTTGATTGACTTTAAAAAGTCAAACCGACCAAGTATATGATCGAATGATAAATTCGATATATGAAGCGTAGGATGGAATAGTCGTAAATGATTATGACTTACCTAACCATCTTACAATTACAATGATAGTTTGACGCTTGGCAAGCTAGGTGGAAGCTTGGAAAGGAAGCGGGTCAAACAAATCAAGAATGGAGGAAAAGCATAATTCGGATGCAAGGTAAGTATAGCTTACACTAGTCATATATTTTAGAATGTTCTTTTGTCGTATTGATTTCGAATAAGACAAGTGCATAACAGAGTTATGGTGTTCCGGCATGTAGTCGTACGGAACAAGATAACTAAATAGGATAAGAAACCGTATTGATGGTTAAAAATGAGTTAAATCGGTAATTCGATAATGTTATGATGAATGAAACATGTACTTTAAAAGGTTACCATATAAGGTAAATCATGATAACCAATGAGGGTAAAATTGTAATTTGGTCACTTATGACAATAATTGTTGGTTTTGAAAGATACTTATTTTCGTAAGCCTTAATAGGTTAAAAAGCGTTAAGTGGAGATTTATAATTGAAATGACCGCACGGTGTAAACCGGAGCGAGTCGTGTAGACGAGATGGCAATAAGCTTCATCCCGCCAATAAAATCGGTCATTTAGACCAAACGGGTCAAAGGGGTGAAATTATTACCCTTTGACAATATCGACTAATCGTTTGCCGAGTTGTATGATTACAGAGATAATTATCAAGTGGATATTTACATCACTATTACTTAGCGGCTATTGAGATAAGGTATTGAATTGGGTCAATATAATGATCCGAGCCAGGTAAACCGAATGTTACGAACGATGGTCATTACATTTGAAAGGCCTAATAACTTTTCAAACAAAGTCATAATTAAAAAGAGGGCTTATGGGTCAAACGTGTACACAAAAGTCCCTCATTGTTAATGAAGGGCCAATATGGACCAAAACGCCCTTATAAGTTAAACTGAGCAAACAACCCTTAAAGGTTGTTTGGAAACAAGTTTCTTGATTAGATAAATACTTAGGATAAGTGTAGAAGTTGAAAGATGTAATATGTTAGTCTAAAGGCTCTATTTGAGTCCTTGCCGTAAAATAATGAGTTGAGGGGTAAAACTCGGTTTATATAGGTTACCATAGTAAACCCACCATAAATTCAGTAGTGGTGGTAGATTATATGACAAGAAATGTGGTAGTGTAATGCTAGAAGCAATCGAAAACAATTTTAAGCTTGGTAGTGCTTAAATGCCCTTAACGGGTCAAAATAAGCACTTGAGAGTAAACGGGTTTTAGTTACGTAAGTAACTCGTTACTTGAACCTAATATGATAGGAGATTTTGAAATTATGAATTTCATATGTTTAGGGGGGGCATACGAACCTGTTTTTGTTTGATCTATACATGAACGGGTCAAAACAGCAAATATGAAGAATATGCAGCAATTACCGTAAGTTACGGTAGCTACCGTAACTTACGGTAGCGAATATTTTATTACGGCAGTTCTCTACTGCCTTACGGCAGACTAGTTGTCACACCCCCAAAATCCACCTGCGGAGTACTACCGCTTGGAGGCATGACTGACCAGGATCCAGCCACCAATCATATTGAACAAGCAAACACATAGTTATAAAAGTTCAACCAATACAATTGGTGTTCAACAAAACATAGTTAAGTTGCAAGCGGAAGCATAAGTCTTAAATCAAAACATAAGTTTAATTGTTTCAAAGTTTAACATGGCACACAGTCGTCCATGTCCCACAACGATCCTCCTCCATGCAAGCTCCAGCTAAGAACCTAAGGACCTGCAAAGCATGTAGTAACGAGTCAACAACAAGTTGAGTGAGTTCACGGTTGGGTGTTCGTTTTAAGTTGTTTCGAAACCAGTTTCCTTTAGCTGGCATCCTGCCGTGGGGGTTACCCCATAGTTAAAAACGTGATCTGTTTATTCCCGGTTACTCTGGCAATCCAGCCGTGGGGGCTACCCCGTGTTAGTTATCTGGCATTTCGGCCGTGGGGGCTACCCCATGTATATACTAGACTCGTTACCATATCGACTGCTGACTGTAGTCATGTTTATGTGCCCTGAAACTGTCAATGTCTATCATCATTGACGTGCCCCAGATCCATTAGTTCACGCCCGTCCTCTGCGGCACGGTGTGAGGTTTGTCAGACCTAAATAGCGCTATCTAACTAATGACCCGCTCGCCATTGGCCCGGCGATTAAGTCGATATAAAAATGAGGGACTTCGTGATAGAGTTTTGGTCTAGTACGAGTTATCTGTCCGTGAGGACGAGGAATTACATTCCTGAACCTTTGCTGTCCTACCCAAGGAGGACGAGGAACCCATGTTCCTTATGTAACAACTGTGCTTGTAATCACTATGAACAGTTCTGTTATCAATAAAACAATGTTATTTGATCACAATGTTTGTTTTGTTATGTTATACATTTTTTCATGTTTTGACTTTTATGTAATTTCAAACTCAACATCACTTTCTGGAGAGTTATACGCAAACTAGTGCGTAAACGTACTCAGTTTAATGCGAGAAATACTCCGGGAACATCAACATATACTCAACATACCTTAAATAACCTTTACATAACTTAGAAATAAGTTTTGAAGGCTTTGGTATGGCAAAAACAAGTTAATTCGCTTACAGGGACTAAATATGACAAACTGCGAAAGTATGTCAATTTGAACTGTAACGAACATTCCGGAACATAACCATAAGTTAAACACACCTTAAATATCCTTTACATATCTTAGAAATAGGCTTTGAGGGGTTCGGTGTGCTAAAATAAACTTTTGGGACATTCAGGGACTAAAAGTGTCAAAAAGTGCACAAGTTTGCATTTTCGCGCATAACTTACGTTCTGAATACATCCGGACATCCAAAAATTTATGTAAGCATGACTACATTATATTTTAGTGTTCTCCATAAGAAAAATCCATTCGTTTCGTCATTTGGATTGTTTTTCGCACTTATGCGCATTCCGTCGTAATTAAGCGAACATCGCGTTCGTACGGCCAAACGAACCGACATCTGAGATATTTTTGAGCATGTTTTGAGTTCCCTATACTTTAACTTCATTTTAGAGCCTTGAAATGAGGTTAACGGGGTTCAAACGCATCGAAAATCGCTTAAACGGGCTGCAGGGACCAAACCTGTCACTTTTGAAACATTTCTGATTCAGGTGGGTGCTAGCGTAGCGCGAGCCCTAAGGGCTTAGGCGTCGCGCTACGCGACTGACTGTTCTGGTCAGATTCAATGTTTAACAAGCGGGTCCCATCTGTTCGATTCTCAACCACACATTTCCTATCGTCTAGTCAGCGGATAAGAACAAGTTTTTAGCCACCATAACATCCCGACAAGTGTACGCCTTGGATTCGATCACGTACTACGAGAAACGATCCTAACGGTGGTGCATATCCTATAAATACCCAACCCCCCTTCCACTCAAAACCCACCAAATCTGATCCCAATGCTCTAAGTTGAGGCCTTCGCTTCATACCTGAGCTATTCGATCACGATTCGCTTGCGGGGACCCTTCGTAAGTATTCTTTCGTTCTTTTCCTTATTTTTACTGCTTTTCGAGTCAGAAAGTCAAACTTTGTTTGACTTTCAGCATTGACCAGTAATGGTCAATGCGAAGTTCGTTTGAACTTCGCAACGTGATTGTAATCACGATGGTTATAGTCCCTTGGGACTATGCCTACTGATTACCACGTTGTCTAGGGTCGTAGGGTAAGCGATCTAATAAATCGCTTATACCTCGAACCCGACCCAGTTTGGTCAATCATTAGGATCCGACCAAATACAGTAGGTGACCATAGTAGGTAGGGAATAACCTTCCGAGGTTATACCCTATGGTCACATCGTTTAAGTAGTTGTATGATAGGTAGTTTATATGTCTTAGGTAAATTACCAGAATACCCTTTTCATACATAATTAGTAATTTAGCATATGTAACCTAAACTTTTGTCACGTAACTGATTATGTAACATGTTTAGGCATATAATACTTGTCATAGGACTAGTTAGGCGGTCCAAACGCGTTTCACGCGCACGACACGTTAAAGTAGCATAAGCTTCCTAAACGGGTCGTAATGGGTCGTAAACAATTATGTTAAGTTTCATTTAGTATGTAGGCTTTGTTAAACCAAATGACACGAGTCTCTACACTCGTTTGGTTTACGAAACCTCATTCTATCCAATCTTCCGATTTAGGTCCGGTTATTAACATAGTTACCTATATTAGGTGCCGTTTAATTCCGAGATCTATAGCATTACTTGGTGGTTATCTTTTGACAACTGAGCAATCTCAAGTGAGTACATAGACCCCTCTTTTACTGTTTTCCAAACTGTTTTGGGGTGGAACACATGTGCCTACTTGTTACTTTCCTGCTTTCCAGTTTTCACATCATATACTGCTATGTTCGTTAGTACATTATAGTACATTGTTTTACATTACATTTCATGCTAGGTATGCCCATTGTGTGCATTACTTAGTACATCGTTTTACATGACATTTCACGCTATGTATGTTCATTTGATTACATACTTAGTGCATTGTTTTCACATGCTCACATTTTGTTATGACATTTGGTTTGTTTACATGGGACAATATATCCATTAACATTAGCTACGCCGTTCGTTAGTAGGTAGTGGTACCATAGGAATTGACAACTCCCGTTCCGGACATCCCAGGGTAAGGGGACAGAAAGGAATGACCGAATTCGTTGACATTAAGACAGATAGACCTTTAATTTGTTTAAAGGGTTTTATCACCACAGTCGCCAGGCTTGGATGTATGCATTTTTACAATACCACATAAATGTTCATATTAAATAGTTGCATGCATTTACACAAAACATAGCTTTGATTTAAACCAAGTTTTACTTCAATACTTTGTTTTTGTGCATATGGTTTAGTTGAGACATTTCACTTGCCATACATGGACATTTTGACATAGACATTTGACATGGATAATTGACATAGACATTTGACATGGATATTTGACATAGACATTTGACATGGATATTTGACATAGACATTTTGACATGATTTACATTTGACACAAACATTTTCGACATTTGTTTTACATACTACATGATTTACATCTTGACATGAACACTTTGACATATTATTCAATACATTGACAATTGGTTTAAACATAGACTTCTTACATTGGTTGGTTTGGTTTGATTAAGTGATTAAGTTAACGATGCGTGTGTAATATGATACAAGCATGGTGGATACGCCGCTGGTACTTCCTATATATAAGTGTTTGTATAGTATTACATGGCGTAACGTTATTTGAATCATTTCAGTTTGAGACATAGAACATTTTATACAAATAATATACTTTTCACAAGACATTGATTTACAAACAACTTATCTTATACAAACACATTTTTACTTGGTTATCTATTTAACCTGACAATTACTTATACATATCATCTGATCTTATTGTTTTCAAATGATTTACAAGACAAAGCAAATAACAAGGTTCATGACTAAACATTTTCTCAAACATAAGTCATGAATCTTATTTTCACAAAACCTATGTATCTCACAGGCATTTTTATGCTGACGTACCTATTTTCACATGTGTTTTCAGGTGCTTTTCCATAGGATGTTGATCAGGATACTAGGGCGGACCTGTGCCTTAGAAACTTTAAAAGAAGATAGACTATGTTTAATTATGTTCTGAACTCTTTAATTACCTGTTTGAAACAATGAAACACTCTTGTTTAATAATTAAATAAAACTTTGTATGCCATGGTTATGAGACAATTAATTCTGTCGCAACACGCCCCGATGTTTCCGCCGCGATTTGTTGTTTTACGCGGTCGGGGTGTGACAAGAAGAGTTGGTATCAGAGCCAATGGTTATAGGGAATTAGGTTATTAGTAATGCTTTGACCTAGACTATAACTTTTCTAGGAACCTAACACAAGTTATCTTGTGTTTAGATCTTAAAACATGTACATCACCTATCCTTAGGTGATTAACAAAACAAGGAACCAAAATTTTTCTGAAACGATTTTTGAAAAACAATCATCTGTTTTTGAATAAATTTTTACAAGGTTTTGAACCCTCAATTGTAAGGTTTTGAACCCTCTGTTTTATGGTTTTGAACCCTTTTCAGTATTGGTTTTTGGCCTTGTGCCTTCTAATTTTCAAAATCCCGTCAAACGTTTTGGGTTTTAAATAATGTGAACATGTGCAAACTGGAAGGGTGAATGCCTGTATTCTGGGTTTTCTGTCTAGGCAAGCACTTCGTATACATCTCAACCAGACGCGAGACCAGTTGTGCTTACCCGGGAATTCTTGGAGTGAGTGTTCACTTATAGGCGAGCATGTCTTCATTATACATTATTTTTGACCTATTTACTTTGATTAGTCACTGTGTGTCGTTTGTTTGCTTTGTGATACGGACGAATGACCACCATCTTTGCTTTTGTTGATTTTGTTTCATCTCATTCTTTTCATCCAATCATCTCACTCGTTCTTTTCATGTTTTCCTCTTTTAGAATGCCTCCTCGACGCGAGAATCAGATAGCAACTGCCGAGCTGGCAGAAATTATTGCGCAGCAGATGGCTGCTCAGTTTCCAAATCTCTTTGCTCAATGGAACCAGGCCAACAACAACAATAATGTTCCATGCAAATACAAGGATTTTAACCAGGCTAAACCACTCAAGTTTAGTGGTTCTGAGGGAGCGACTGGGCTTCTTCAGTGGTTCGAGAGCATAGAGAATACTTTTCGCCATGTGCAGTGTCCGGATAATCGCAAGGTCGAGTTCTCCTCGAGCGTATTTCAGAAGAGGGCTTTGACATGGTGGAACGGGGTTATGAGAGACCGGGGTGCAGAAGTTGCTCTCGCACAGACATGGGCTGAACTTAGAGCCCTTATGATGAGGGAATTCTGTCCTCGTCATGAGCAGCGAGCTTTGGAGAAAGAGTTTGATGTATTGAAGCAAGATAGTGGTGAGCACAGGGCTTATACTGATCGGTTTGAAGAATTGAGTCTGCTTTGCCCAACAATGGTCACCCCACTCGACAAGGCTATCGAGAGATACATCGATGGCCTACCTGACTCGGTACAAGACATTCTTACTGGTAGTAACCCTACCACACTTCGTCAGGCGATCGAGTTATCTGCAACATTGACTGAGTCGCAGATCCGGAAGAACAAGTTACACAGGAAGGGTGACAAGGGCAAGAAGCAGTCGGCTGACAAGGAAGATAGCAAGAAAGGTCAAAACTTGAATGGAAAGAACTCTGGTTCTTCGAAGAGGTCAAAGAAGCGTAAGGCTTCTCAAAATTTTGCTATCACTGCCCAAGCTAATCAGGCAGCCCTCAACCAACCTGCACAGCCTCCAGCGAAGAGACCCTATTCAGGGAATGCACCTTTGTGCAATAGATGCAACAGTCACCACCAGCCGCAACTTCCATGCCGTTTCTGTACTAACTGTGGGAAATCAGGCCATCTTGCCAATGTTTGTCGATCTGCTCAGAATCCCGCGGTTCAGAACCCGGCTCAACAAGCTGCTCCGCAACAGGGTCAAGCTGCAAGACCACAGTACCCACCGGGTGCTTGTTACAATTGTGGGGATCTGACCCACTATAGAAACCGGTGCCCAAGGCTAGCCAACCAGAACCAGAACCAGAATCCAGCTCCGGCTCGAGGCCGAGTTTTTAACATGAATGCCCAAGAGGCACAGGCTGACGATAATGTGGTGAACGGTACGTTCTTTATTAATAATCAGCCTGCGTCTGTTCTTTTCGATTCCGGTGCCGATAAGAGTTTCGTGTCTTTGTCCTTTGAGCAAATGCTTCGCGTGTCTAGAACGAAACTAGGCAAATCTTTGACAGTAGAGGTTGCTAGTGGTGAACCCATTATTCTTGATTCTGTTCTTCACAACTGCCAGTTGAATCTTAACGACCATCTTTTTCCTATTGACCTCGTGCCTATGCAACTCGGAAGCTTTGACGTTATTGTTGGAATGGATTGGTTATCCAAGCATCACGCAGAGATAGTTTGTTCCGAGAAGATTGTTCGTGTGCCGCTTTCGACAGGCGAGATCCTGCAGGTTCAAGGTGAGAAGCCTATCGGTGGTCTCAAACTCATGTCTTGTTTTAAAGCTCGGAAGTATCTGCAGAAGAACTATGTGGCTTTCTTAGCACATGTTACAGAAGATAAAGGCAAGGGTAAGTCTATTTCAGATATTCCTGTCATTCGGGATTATTCTGAAGTATTCCCTGAAGATTTACCTGGTCTACCTCCAGCACGCCAAGTGGAGTTCCGCATTGATCTCGTACCTGGTGCAAATCCCATTGCCAGAGCTCCATATCGTCTTGCACCGTCTGAGATGCAAGAGTTGTCTAAGCAGCTTCAGGAGCTCTCTGACAAAGGTTTTATACGTCCTAGTTTTTCACCTTGGGGTGCTCCCGTTCTCTTTGTCAAGAAGAAGGATGGATCCTTTAGGATGTGTATCGATTATCGTGAGCTTAACAAGCTTACCATCAAGAATCGATATCCTCTACCTCGCATTGATGATCTCTTTGATCAGTTACAAGGTGCTTCTTATTTTTCGAAGATTGATCTGCGATCTGGATATCATCAACTTCGGGTGCAAGAAGAAGACATTCCGAAGACAGCATTCCGTACTCGTTATGGACATTACGAGTTCACAGTCATGCCATTCGGTTTGACTAATGCTCCGGCTGTTTTCATGGACTTAATGAATAGAGTCTGCAAACCTTATTTGGATCAGTTCGTCATTGTTTTTATTGACGACATCTTGATATACTCTAAGACGCGAGCTGACCACGAGCAGCATCTTCGTCTTACTCTGGAACTCCTGAAGAAAGAGCAACTTTTCGCCAAGTTCTCTAAGTGCGAATTTTGGCTTAAAGAAGTTCAATTTTTGGGACACATTATCAACGAACGAGGTGTTCATGTAGATCCCTCCAAGATCAGTGCGATTAAGGATTGGGATACACCTACTACTCCTACTGAAGTTCGTTCATTTCTTGGTTTAGCGGGTTATTATCGCCGCTTCATAGAAAACTTCTCAAAGATTGCAGTTCCTCTAACTGCTCTAACTCAGAAGAAAATGCCCTTTTATTGGGGATACAAACAAGAGGAAGCTTTCCAACACCTGAAGCAGAAGCTTTGCGATGCGCCTGTTCTATCATTGCCTGAGGGTGATGATGATTTTGTCGTGTATTGTGATGCATCTAAATTGGGTCTTGGCTGTGTTCTTATGCAAAGGAACAAAGTCATAGCCTATGCATCGAGGCAGTTGAAGATTCATGAGAAGAACTACACCACTCATGATCTTGAGTTGGGTGCAGTTGTCTTTGCTCTCAAGATCTGGAGACACTATTTGTACGGTACAAAATGTGTGGTTTTCACGGACCACAAAAGTCTTCAGCATATCTTCAACCAGAAAGAACTAAACATGAGACAGCGACGTTGGGTTGAGCTTTTAAACGACTATGATTGCGAAATTCGCTACCATCCTGGTAAGGCGAATGTCGTGGCCGATGCATTAAGTCGTAAGGAACGTACTAAGCTTCATTGTGTACGTGTTCAATCTGTCATTCAAGCTCGATCCGATATTCAAGCACGCATTTCTCAGTCTCAACAATCTTGTGTTTCACAAGGATTGATGGATAAGGAATTTCCTTATCACATAACACCTGCACTGGAACTGAAGGACAATGGATCATATTACTTCATGGACCGTTTGTGGGTCCCAAGCCAGGATGATCTTCGTACCTTGCTTATGGATGAAGCCCATAAGTCTCGTTATTCTATTCATCCGGGCTCAGATAAAATGTATAAGGATCTTCGTATTCACTATTGGTGGCCTGGTATGAAGAAAGACATTGCCTTATACGTATCAAAATGCCTTACTTGTCTAAAGGTTAAGGCTGAACATCAACGTCCTTCGGGTTTATTGGAGCAACCAGAGATCCCAGTTTGGAAATGGGAAAACATTACTATGGATCTTGTTACCAAACTCCCGCGCACAAAGAAAGGTCATGATGCCATCTGGGTAGTCGTTGATCGTCTTACAAAGTCAGCACATTTCTTGCCAATCCGTGAGGATTTTCCTACTGACAGACTTGCTCAAATCTATGTAGATGAAATTGTGGCTCGACATGGTGTTCCTTTGAACATCATTTCCGACAGAGATGCTCGTTTCGCTTCTCACTTTTGGAGAACCATGCAATCTGCTATGGGGACCCAACTTAATCTGAGCACAGCTTATCATCCGCAAACGGATGGTCAATCTGAGAGAACAATCCAGACACTGGAGGATATGCTAAGAGCTTGTGTGATCGATTTTGGTGGTAGCTGGGATTCACATCTTAAATTGATTGAATTCTCCTACAACAACAGTTATCACACTAGCATCAAAATGGCTCCTTTCGAAGCTCTCTATGGTCGAAAATGTCGTTCACCAGTCTGCTGGAATGAGATTGGCGAGGCTCAACTTACTGGACCTGCCCTCATTTTAGAGACAACTGACAAGGTCAAGAAAGTTCGTGATAACCTTCAGGCAGCTAGAAGCCGTCAGAAGATTTACGCGGACCCAAAACGCAAATCCTTGGAATTTCAAGTCGGTGATCTAGTATTACTTAAGGTCTCACCTTGGAAAGGTGTGATCAGATTTGGAAAGATAGGAAAACTTGCACCTAGATACGTTGGACCATTCAAGATCGTCGAAAGAATCGGAAAGGTAGCCTACAGACTAGAGTTACCTCCTGAACTGGGAAATGTTCATCCAACTTTTCACGTGTCCAATCTCAAGAAGTGTACAGCTGATGAGAACTTCTCCATACCGCTTGACGAAATTCGTGTTGGCAAAACACTGAAATTTGTTGAGAGACCAGTGGAAATCATGGAACGTGAAGTCAAGTGGCTTAAACGCAAGCGCATTCCTTTGGTCAAAGTTCGCTGGGAAGCTAAACGTGGGCCTGAGTTTACTTGGGAACGCGAAGATCAAATGAAGGCGAAATATCCACATCTTTTTCCACGAGTTTCCTCTAAATAAATTTCGGGACGGAATTTCCACAAGTAGGGGAGACTGTAACAACTGTGCTTGTAATCACTATGAACAGTTCTGTTATCAATAAAACAATGTTATTTGATCACAATGTTTGTTTTGTTATGTTATACATTTTTTCATGTTTTGACTTTTATGTAATTTCAAACTCAACATCACTTTCTGGAGAGTTATACGCAAACTAGTGCGTAAACGTACTCAGTTTAATGCGAGAAATACTCCGGGAACATCAACATATACTCAACATACCTTAAATAACCTTTACATAACTTAGAAATAAGTTTTGAAGGCTTTGGTATGGCAAAAACAAGTTAATTCGCTTACAGGGACTAAATATGACAAACTGCGAAAGTATGTCAATTTGAATTGTAACGAACATTCCGGAACATAACCATAAGTTAAACACACCTTAAATATCCTTTACATATCTTAGAAATAGGCTTTGAGGGGTTCGGTGTGCTAAAATAAACTTTTGGGACATTCAGGGACTAAAAGTGTCAAAAAGTGCACAAGTTTGCATTTTCGCGCATAACTTACGTTCTGAATACATCCGGACATCCAAAAATTTATGTAAGCATGACTACATTATATTTTAGTGTTCTCCATAAGAAAAATCCATTCGTTTCGTCATTTGGATCGTTTTTCGCACTTATGCGCATTCCGTCGTAATTAAGCGAACATCGCGTTCGTACGGCCAAACGAACCGACATCTGAGATATTTTTGAGCATGTTTTGAGTTCCCTATACTTTAACTTCATTTTAGAGCCTTGAAATGAGGTTAACGGGGTTCAAACGCATCGAAAATCGCTTAAACGGGCTGCAGGGACCAAACCTGTCACTTTTGAAACATTTCTGATTCAGGTGGGTGCTAGCGTAGCGCGAGCCCTAAGGGCTTAGGCGTCGCGCTACGCGACTGACTGTTCTGGTCAGATTCAATGTTTAAAAAGCGGGTCCCATCTGTTCGATTCTCAACCACACATTTCCTATCGTCTAGTCAGCGGATAAGAACAAGTTTTTAGCCACCATAACATCCCGACAAGTGTACGCCTTGGATTCGATCACGTACTACGAGAAACGATCCTAACGGTGGTGCATATCCTATAAATACCCAACCCTCCTTCCACTCAAAACCCACCAAATCTGATCCCAATGCTCTAAGTTGAGGCCTTCGCTTCATACCTGAGCTATTCGATCACGATTCGCTTGCGGGGACCCTTCGTAAGTATTCTTTCGTTCTTTTCCTTATTTTTACTGCTTTTCGAGTCAGAAAGTCAAACTTTGTTTGACTTTCAGCATTGACCAGTAATGGTCAATGCGAAGTTCGTTTGAACTTCGCAACGTGATTGTAATCACGATGGTTATAGTCCCTTGGGACTATGCCTACTGATTACCACGTTGTCTAGGGTCGTAGGGTAAGCGATCTAATAAATCGCTTATACCTCGAACCCGACCCAGTTTGGTCAATCATTAGGATCCGACCAAATACAGTAGGTGACCATAGTAGGTAGGGAATAACCTTCCGAGGTTATACCCTATGGTCACATCGTTTAAGTAGTTGTATGATAGGTAGTTTATATGTCTTAGGTAAATTACCAGAATACCCTTTTCATACATAATTAGTAATTTAGCATATGTAACCTAAACTTTTGTCACGTAACTGATTATGTAACATGTTTAGGCATATAATACTTGTCATAGGACTAGTTAGGCGGTCCAAACGCGTTTCACGCGCACGACACGTTAAAGTAGCATAAGCTTCCTAAACGGGTCGTAATGGGTCGTAAACAATTATGTTAAGTTTCATTTAGTATGTAGGCTTTGTTAAACCAAATGACACGAGTCTCTACACTCGTTTGGTTTACGAAACCTCATTCTATCCAATCTTCCGATTTAGGTCCGGTTATTAACATAGTTACCTATATTAGGTGCCGTTTAATTCCGAGATCTATAGCATTACTTGGTGGTTATCTTTTGACAACTGAGCAATCTCAAGTGAGTACATAGACCCCTCTTTTACTGTTTTCCAAACTGTTTTGGGGTGGAACACATGTGCCTACTTGTTACTTTCCTGCTTTCCAGTTTTCACATCATATACTGCTATGTTCGTTAGTACATTATAGTACATTGTTTTACATTACATTTCATGCTAGGTATGCCCATTGTGTGCATTACTTAGTACATCGTTTTACATGACATTTCACGCTATGTATGTTAATTTGATTACATACTTAGTGCATTGTTTTCACATGCTCACATTTTGTTATGACATTTGGTTTGTTTACATGGGACAATATATCCATTAACATTAGCTACGCCGTTCGTTAGTAGGTAGTGGTACCATAGGAATTGACAACTCCCGTTCCGGACATCCCAGGGTAAGGGGACAGAAAGGAATGACCGAATTCGTTGACATTAAGACAGATAGACCTTTAATTTGTTTAAAGGGTTTTATCACCACAGTCGCCAGGCTTGGATGTATGCATTTTTACAATACCACATAAATGTTCATATTAAATAGTTGCATGCATTTACACAAAACATAGCTTTGATTTAAACCAAGTTTTACTTCAATACTTTGTTTTTGTGCATATGGTTTAGTTGAGACATTTCACTTGCCATACATGGACATTTTGACATAGACATTTGACATGGATAATTGACATAGACATTTGACATGGATATTTGACATAGACATTTGACATGGATATTTGACATAGACATTTTGACATGATTTACATTTGACACAAACATTTTCGACATTTGTTTTACATACTACATGATTTACATCTTGACATGAACACTTTGACATATTATTCAATACATTGACAATTGGTTTAAACATAGACTTCTTACATTGGTTGGTTTGGTTTGATTAAGTGATTAAGTTAACGATGCGTGTGTAATATGATACAAGCATGGTGGATACGCCGCTGGTACTTCCTATATATAAGTGTTTGTATAGTATTACATGGCGTAACGTTATTTGAATCATTTCAGTTTGAGACATAGAACATTTTATACAAATAATATACTTTTCACAAGACATTGATTTACAAACAACTTATCTTATACAAACACATTTTTACTTGGTTATCTATTTAACCTGACAATTACTTATACATATCATCTGATCTTATTGTTTTCAAATGATTTACAAGACAAAGCAAATAACAAGGTTCATGACTAAACATTTTCTCAAACATAAGTCATGAATCTTATTTTCACAAAACCTATGTATCTCACAGGCATTTTTATGCTGACGTACCTATTTTCACATGTGTTTTCAGGTGCTTTTCCATAGGATGTTGATCAGGATACTAGGGCGGACCTGTGCCTTAGAAACTTTAAAAGAAGATAGACTATGTTTAATTATGTTCTGAACTCTTTAATTACCTGTTTGAAACAATGAAACACTCTTGTTTAATAATTAAATAAAACTTTGTATGCCATGGTTATGAGACAATTAATTCTGTCGCAACACGCCCCGATGTTTCCGCCGCGATTTGTTGTTTTACGCGGTCGGGGTGTGACAAGAAGAGTTGGTATCAGAGCCAATGGTTATAGGGAATTAGGTTATTAGTAATGCTTTGACCTAGACTATAACTTTTCTAGGAACCTAACACAAGTTATCTTGTGTTTAGATCTTAAAACATGTACATCACCTATCCTTAGGTGATTAACAAAACAAGGAACCAAAATTTTTCTGAAACGATTTTTGAAAAACAATCATCTGTTTTTGAATAAATTTTTACAAGGTTTTGAACCCTCAATTGTAAGGTTTTGAACCCTCTGTTTTATGGTTTTGAACCCTTTTCAGTATTGGTTTTTGGCCTTGTGCCTTCTAATTTTCAAAATCCCGTCAAACGTTTTGGGTTTTAAATAATGTGAACATGTGCAAACTGGAAGGGTGAATGCCTGTATTCTGGGTTTTCTGTCTAGGCAAGCACTTCGTATACATCTCAACCAGACGCGAGACCAGTTGTGCTTACCCGGGAATTCTTGGAGTGAGTGTTCACTTATAGGCGAGCATGTCTTCATTATACATTATTTTTGACCTATTTACTTTGATTAGTCACTGTGTGTCGTTTGTTTGCTTTGTGATACGGACGAATGACCACCATCTTTGCTTTTGTTGATTTTGTTTCATCTCATTCTTTTCATCCAATCATCTCACTCGTTCTTTTCATGTTTTCCTCTTTTAGAATGCCTCCTCGACGCGAGAATCAGATAGCAACTGCCGAGCTGGCAGAAATTATTGCGCAGCAGATGGCTGCTCAGTTTCCAAATCTCTTTGCTCAATGGAACCAGGCCAACAACAACAATAATGTTCCATGCAAATACAAGGATTTTAACCAGGCTAAACCACTCAAGTTTAGTGGTTCTGAGGGAGCGACTGGGCTTCTTCAGTGGTTCGAGAGCATAGAGAATACTTTTCGCCATGTGCAGTGTCCGGATAATCGCAAGGTCGAGTTCTCCTCGAGCGTATTTCAGAAGAGGGCTTTGACATGGTGGAACGGGGTTATGAGAGACCGGGGTGCAGAAGTTGCTCTCGCACAGACATGGGCTGAACTTAGAGCCCTTATGATGAGGGAATTCTGTCCTCGTCATGAGCAGCGAGCTTTGGAGAAAGAGTTTGATGTATTGAAGCAAGATAGTGGTGAGCACAGGGCTTATACTGATCGGTTTGAAGAATTGAGTCTGCTTTGCCCAACAATGGTCACCCCACTCGACAAGGCTATCGAGAGATACATCGATGGCCTACCTGACTCGGTACAAGACATTCTTACTGGTAGTAACCCTACCACACTTCGTCAGGCGATCGAGTTATCTGCAACATTGACTGAGTCGCAGATCCGGAAGAACAAGTTACACAGGAAGGGTGACAAGGGCAAGAAGCAGTCGGCTGACAAGGAAGATAGCAAGAAAGGTCAAAACTTGAATGGAAAGAACTCTGGTTCTTCGAAGAGGTCAAAGAAGCGTAAGGCTTCTCAAAATTTTGCTATCACTGCCCAAGCTAATCAGGCAGCCCTCAACCAACCTGCACAGCCTCCAGCGAAGAGACCCTATTCAGGGAATGCACCTTTGTGCAATAGATGCAACAGTCACCACCAGCCGCAACTTCCATGCCGTTTCTGTACTAACTGTGGGAAATCAGGCCATCTTGCCAATGTTTGTCGATCTGCTCAGAATCCCGCGGTTCAGAACCCGGCTCAACAAGCTGCTCCGCAACAGGGTCAAGCTGCAAGACCACAGTACCCACCGGGTGCTTGTTACAATTGTGGGGATCTGACCCACTATAGAAACCGGTGCCCAAGGCTAGCCAACCAGAACCAGAACCAGAATCCAGCTCCGGCTCGAGGCCGAGTTTTTAACATGAATGCCCAAGAGGCACAGGCTGACGATAATGTGGTGAACGGTACGTTCTTTATTAATAATCAGCCTGCGTCTGTTCTTTTCGATTCCGGTGCCGATAAGAGTTTCGTGTCTTTGTCCTTTGAGCAAATGCTTCGCGTGTCTAGAACGAAACTAGGCAAATCTTTGACAGTAGAGGTTGCTAGTGGTGAACCCATTATTCTTGATTCTGTTCTTCACAACTGCCAGTTGAATCTTAACGACCATCTTTTTCCTATTGACCTCGTGCCTATGCAACTCGGAAGCTTTGACGTTATTGTTGGAATGGATTGGTTATCCAAGCATCACGCAGAGATAGTTTGTTCCGAGAAGATTGTTCGTGTGCCGCTTTCGACAGGCGAGATCCTGCAGGTTCAAGGTGAGAAGCCTATCGGTGGTCTCAAACTCATGTCTTGTTTTAAAGCTCGGAAGTATCTGCAGAAGAACTATGTGGCTTTCTTAGCACATGTTACAGAAGATAAAGGCAAGGGTAAGTCTATTTCAGATATTCCTGTCATTCGGGATTATTCTGAAGTATTCCCTGAAGATTTACCTGGTCTACCTCCAGCACGCCAAGTGGAGTTCCGCATTGATCTCGTACCTGGTGCAAATCCCATTGCCAGAGCTCCATATCGTCTTGCACCGTCTGAGATGCAAGAGTTGTCTAAGCAGCTTCAGGAGCTCTCTGACAAAGGTTTTATACGTCCTAGTTTTTCACCTTGGGGTGCTCCCGTTCTCTTTGTCAAGAAGAAGGATGGATCCTTTAGGATGTGTATCGATTATCGTGAGCTTAACAAGCTTACCATCAAGAATCGATATCCTCTACCTCGCATTGATGATCTCTTTGATCAGTTACAAGGTGCTTCTTATTTTTCGAAGATTGATCTGCGATCTGGATATCATCAACTTCGGGTGCAAGAAGAAGACATTCCGAAGACAGCATTCCGTACTCGTTATGGACATTACGAGTTCACAGTCATGCCATTCGGTTTGACTAATGCTCCGGCTGTTTTCATGGACTTAATGAATAGAGTCTGCAAACCTTATTTGGATCAGTTCGTCATTGTTTTTATTGACGACATCTTGATATACTCTAAGACGCGAGCTGACCACGAGCAGCATCTTCGTCTTACTCTGGAACTCCTGAAGAAAGAGCAACTTTTCGCCAAGTTCTCTAAGTGCGAATTTTGGCTTAAAGAAGTTCAATTTTTGGGACACATTATCAACGAACGAGGTGTTCATGTAGATCCCTCCAAGATCAGTGCGATTAAGGATTGGGATACACCTACTACTCCTACTGAAGTTCGTTCATTTCTTGGTTTAGCGGGTTATTATCGCCGCTTCATAGAAAACTTCTCAAAGATTGCAGTTCCTCTAACTGCTCTAACTCAGAAGAAAATGCCCTTTTATTGGGGATACAAACAAGAGGAAGCTTTCCAACACCTGAAGCAGAAGCTTTGCGATGCGCCTGTTCTATCATTGCCTGAGGGTGATGATGATTTTGTCGTGTATTGTGATGCATCTAAATTGGGTCTTGGCTGTGTTCTTATGCAAAGGAACAAAGTCATAGCCTATGCATCGAGGCAGTTGAAGATTCATGAGAAGAACTACACCACTCATGATCTTGAGTTGGGTGCAGTTGTCTTTGCTCTCAAGATCTGGAGACACTATTTGTACGGTACAAAATGTGTGGTTTTCACGGACCACAAAAGTCTTCAGCATATCTTCAACCAGAAAGAACTAAACATGAGACAGCGACGTTGGGTTGAGCTTTTAAACGACTATGATTGCGAAATTCGCTACCATCCTGGTAAGGCGAATGTCGTGGCCGATGCATTAAGTCGTAAGGAACGTACTAAGCTTCATTGTGTACGTGTTCAATCTGTCATTCAAGCTCGATCCGATATTCAAGCACGCATTTCTCAGTCTCAACAATCTTGTGTTTCACAAGGATTGATGGATAAGGAATTTCCTTATCACATAACACCTGCACTGGAACTGAAGGACAATGGATCATATTACTTCATGGACCGTTTGTGGGTCCCAAGCCAGGATGATCTTCGTACCTTGCTTATGGATGAAGCCCATAAGTCTCGTTATTCTATTCATCCGGGCTCAGATAAAATGTATAAGGATCTTCGTATTCACTATTGGTGGCCTGGTATGAAGAAAGACATTGCCTTATACGTATCAAAATGCCTTACTTGTCTAAAGGTTAAGGCTGAACATCAACGTCCTTCGGGTTTATTGGAGCAACCAGAGATCCCAGTTTGGAAATGGGAAAACATTACTATGGATCTTGTTACCAAACTCCCGCGCACAAAGAAAGGTCATGATGCCATCTGGGTAGTCGTTGATCGTCTTACAAAGTCAGCACATTTCTTGCCAATCCGTGAGGATTTTCCTACTGACAGACTTGCTCAAATCTATGTAGATGAAATTGTGGCTCGACATGGTGTTCCTTTGAACATCATTTCCGACAGAGATGCTCGTTTCGCTTCTCACTTTTGGAGAACCATGCAATCTGCTATGGGGACCCAACTTAATCTGAGCACAGCTTATCATCCGCAAACGGATGGTCAATCTGAGAGAACAATCCAGACACTGGAGGATATGCTAAGAGCTTGTGTGATCGATTTTGGTGGTAGCTGGGATTCACATCTTAAATTGATTGAATTCTCCTACAACAACAGTTATCACACTAGCATCAAAATGGCTCCTTTCGAAGCTCTCTATGGTCGAAAATGTCGTTCACCAGTCTGCTGGAATGAGATTGGCGAGGCTCAACTTACTGGACCTGCCCTCATTTTAGAGACAACTGACAAGGTCAAGAAAGTTCGTGATAACCTTCAGGCAGCTAGAAGCCGTCAGAAGATTTACGCGGACCCAAAACGCAAATCCTTGGAATTTCAAGTCGGTGATCTAGTATTACTTAAGGTCTCACCTTGGAAAGGTGTGATCAGATTTGGAAAGATAGGAAAACTTGCACCTAGATACGTTGGACCATTCAAGATCGTCGAAAGAATCGGAAAGGTAGCCTACAGACTAGAGTTACCTCCTGAACTGGGAAATGTTCATCCAACTTTTCACGTGTCCAATCTCAAGAAGTGTACAGCTGATGAGAACTTCTCCATACCGCTTGACGAAATTCGTGTTGGCAAAACACTGAAATTTGTTGAGAGACCAGTGGAAATCATGGAACGTGAAGTCAAGTGGCTTAAACGCAAGCGCATTCCTTTGGTCAAAGTTCGCTGGGAAGCTAAACGTGGGCCTGAGTTTACTTGGGAACGCGAAGATCAAATGAAGGCGAAATATCCACATCTTTTTCCACGAGTTTCCTCTAAATAAATTTCGGGACGGAATTTCCACAAGTAGGGGAGACTGTAACAACTGTGCTTGTAATCACTATGAACAGTTCTGTTATCAATAAAACAATGTTATTTGATCACAATGTTTGTTTTGTTATGTTATACATTTTTTCATGTTTTGACTTTTATGTAATTTCAAACTCAACATCACTTTCTGGAGAGTTATACGCAAACTAGTGCGTAAACGTACTCAGTTTAATGCGAGAAATACTCCGGGAACATCAACATATACTCAACATACCTTAAATAACCTTTACATAACTTAGAAATAAGTTTTGAAGGCTTTGGTATGGCAAAAACAAGTTAATTCGCTTACAGGGACTAAATATGACAAACTGCGAAAGTATGTCAATTTGAACTGTAACGAACATTCCGGAACATAACCATAAGTTAAACACACCTTAAATATCCTTTACATATCTTAGAAATAGGCTTTGAGGGGTTCGGTGTGCTAAAATAAACTTTTGGGACATTCAGGGACTAAAAGTGTCAAAAAGTGCACAAGTTTGCATTTTCGCGCATAACTTACGTTCTGAATACATCCGGACATCCAAAAATTTATGTAAGCATGACTACATTATATTTTAGTGTTCTCCATAAGAAAAATCCATTCGTTTCGTCATTTGGATCGTTTTTCGCACTTATGCGCATTCCGTCGTAATTAAGCGAACATCGCGTTCGTACGGCCAAACGAACCGACATCTGAGATATTTTTGAGCATGTTTTGAGTTCCCTATACTTTAACTTCATTTTAGAGCCTTGAAATGAGGTTAACGGGGTTCAAACGCATCGAAAATCGCTTAAACGGGCTGCAGGGACCAAACCTGTCACTTTTGAAACATTTCTGATTCAGGTGGGTGCTAGCGTAGCGCGAGCCCTAAGGGCTTAGGCGTCGCGCTACGCGACTGACTGTTCTGGTCAGATTCAATGTTTAAAAAGCGGGTCCCATCTGTTCGATTCTCAACCACACATTTCCTATCGTCTAGTCAGCGGATAAGAACAAGTTTTTAGCCACCATAACATCCCGACAAGTGTACGCCTTGGATTCGATCACGTACTACGAGAAACGATCCTAACGGTGGTGCATATCCTATAAATACCCAACCCTCCTTCCACTCAAAACCCACCAAATCTGATCCCAATGCTCTAAGTTGAGGCCTTCGCTTCATACCTGAGCTATTCGATCACGATTCGCTTGCGGGGACCCTTCGTAAGTATTCTTTCGTTCTTTTCCTTATTTTTACTGCTTTTCGAGTCAGAAAGTCAAACTTTGTTTGACTTTCAGCATTGACCAGTAATGGTCAATGCGAAGTTCGTTTGAACTTCGCAACGTGATTGTAATCACGATGGTTATAGTCCCTTGGGACTATGCCTACTGATTACCACGTTGTCTAGGGTCGTAGGGTAAGCGATCTAATAAATCGCTTATACCTCGAACCCGACCCAGTTTGGTCAATCATTAGGATCCGACCAAATACAGTAGGTGACCATAGTAGGTAGGGAATAACCTTCCGAGGTTATACCCTATGGTCACATCGTTTAAGTAGTTGTATGATAGGTAGTTTATATGTCTTAGGTAAATTACCAGAATACCCTTTTCATACATAATTAGTAATTTAGCATATGTAACCTAAACTTTTGTCACGTAACTGATTATGTAACATGTTTAGGCATATAATACTTGTCATAGGACTAGTTAGGCGGTCCAAACGCGTTTCACGCGCACGACACGTTAAAGTAGCATAAGCTTCCTAAACGGGTCGTAATGGGTCGTAAACAATTATGTTAAGTTTCATTTAGTATGTAGGCTTTGTTAAACCAAATGACACGAGTCTCTACACTCGTTTGGTTTACGAAACCTCATTCTATCCAATCTTCTGATTTAGGTCCGGTTATTAACATAGTTACCTATATTAGGTGCCGTTTAATTCCGAGATCTATAGCATTACTTGGTGGTTATCTTTTGACAACTGAGCAATCTCAAGTGAGTACATAGACCCCTCTTTTACTGTTTTCCAAACTGTTTTGGGGTGGAACACATGTGCCTACTTGTTACTTTCCTGCTTTCCAGTTTTCACATCATATACTGCTATGTTCGTTAGTACATTATAGTACATTGTTTTACATTACATTTCATGCTAGGTATGCCCATTGTGTGCATTACTTAGTACATCGTTTTACATGACATTTCACGCTATGTATGTTAATTTGATTACATACTTAGTGCATTGTTTTCACATGCTCACATTTTGTTATGACATTTGGTTTGTTTACATGGGACAATATATCCATTAACATTAGCTACGCCGTTCGTTAGTAGGTAGTGGTACCATAGGAATTGACAACTCCCGTTCCGGACATCCCAGGGTAAGGGGACAGAAAGGAATGACCGAATTCGTTGACATTAAGACAGATAGACCTTTAATTTGTTTAAAGGGTTTTATCACCACAGTCGCCAGGCTTGGATGTATGCATTTTTACAATACCACATAAATGTTCATATTAAATAGTTGCATGCATTTACACAAAACATAGCTTTGATTTAAACCAAGTTTTACTTCAATACTTTGTTTTTGTGCATATGGTTTAGTTGAGACATTTCACTTGCCATACATGGACATTTTGACATAGACATTTGACATGGATAATTGACATAGACATTTGACATGGATATTTGACATAGACATTTGACATGGATATTTGACATAGACATTTTGACATGATTTACATTTGACACAAACATTTTCGACATTTGTTTTACATACTACATGATTTACATCTTGACATGAACACTTTGACATATTATTCAATACATTGACAATTGGTTTAAACATAGACTTCTTACATTGGTTGGTTTGGTTTGATTAAGTGATTAAGTTAACGATGCGTGTGTAATATGATACAAGCATGGTGGATACGCCGCTGGTACTTCCTATATATAAGTGTTTGTATAGTATTACATGGCGTAACGTTATTTGAATCATTTCAGTTTGAGACATAGAACATTTTATACAAATAATATACTTTTCACAAGACATTGATTTACAAACAACTTATCTTATACAAACACATTTTTACTTGGTTATCTATTTAACCTGACAATTACTTATACATATCATCTGATCTTATTGTTTTCAAATGATTTACAAGACAAAGCAAATAACAAGGTTCATGACTAAACATTTTCTCAAACATAAGTCATGAATCTTATTTTCACAAAACCTATGTATCTCACAGGCATTTTTATGCTGACGTACCTATTTTCACATGTGTTTTCAGGTGCTTTTCCATAGGATGTTGATCAGGATACTAGGGCGGACCTGTGCCTTAGAAACTTTAAAAGAAGATAGACTATGTTTAATTATGTTCTGAACTCTTTAATTACCTGTTTGAAACAATGAAACACTCTTGTTTAATAATTAAATAAAACTTTGTATGCCATGGTTATGAGACAATTAATTCTGTCGCAACACGCCCCGATGTTTCCGCCGCGATTTGTTGTTTTACGCGGTCGGGGTGTGACACCTTAACCCCAATTCCCGACCCCCTGGGAATCCCATGCTTTGTAGAGGGTGTGAACTCACCTTGGTTTGCTCGGTAGATACGCAGAAAAGTCAATCAAGCAATATTGTGGCTACTCACGTCCTATCACGGTTGTGTCATACCAATCAGGTTCGTATTCAAGCAGTACACGTATGTTCTACACGTATTGCACTCAAGTAATAATCATGGCATACATGTATGAACATGGCAGTTTGAAACGGATTACACAGTAACATATAAATAACAAAGCCCAAGGTCCGACCCATCACTAAGCCCGTAATATGCAAGTCCAAGTCAGCGTGCACATGCGTATGGTCTCGAGTCGAGACTGTGCGGTCTCTAGTCGAGACTGTGCGGTCTCGAGGTGTAGTGTGCAAGTTCTCGAGTCGCAATCTGTGGAGATCTCGGGTCATGCATGTTTCTGGTCTCGAGTCGCAACCGAACTCGCAATCATAGTCTCTAGTCATGCTATGTGTGTGTTGATGAAGTATGGTCTCGAGTCGAGACTAGAGGTTCTCGGCCGGAGACATGTGCTGAATTCCCAATTGTACTAGACCAATGGGATTTCACTGTTGTGATCCTTGTGTACTATCCAATAACAATGCACCAACATGTCTAATTGTCTAACACTTAACCAAAATAGATCAAACATGGAAATTTTCAAATATCATAACACACTCATCTCACATTCATCATGTTCTTCAAATATTCATGTAGTTCATCATCATTCATATGAACCTCAATCAAACAAAAAACATGAACAACTTATTATCATCTAAGATATCAACACAATAATCACCCTAATAGTAAGCTTTCGGTTCTTAACACAAGAGTATACAATCCGATTATATGAACATCAACAACCATGGTTTAACTCACATTTAGACACAAAACATCATGAGTTCATTATGCCACATATCCGGAATCAAAACTTGTTAACCGATTATCATCATCATACATACGATTCACAAGCACATCATCATTGTACAAACGGTTCTAGTTCAATCATGTCATCCATAACATCAAACATCATAAACACTAACCAACAAACATCACAAACACTAACAAGCATCATAAACACTAACAAACATCATAAACACTAACAAGCATCATAAACACTAACAAACATCATAAACACTAACCGGTTGATGAGGAGTGTGTGAAGGAGAGTAGGTTCGTCGTCCAAAGGTTCCGAGTGGAAAATACAAGCAAATCCGGAAGTTTGCCTTGCTACTCTTGATCCGACACAAGAGGAGAAGGTGATGTTGCTAGGGTTTTAGTGAGAGGGAGTGTAGGAGGGTGTGTGTGTGTCCAAGAAAAATGGCAAAAATGGCTAGGAGTATAATATATATACTAGTTCCTAAGTTGTTTACCCTAGTGGGTTTTCGAGTAGGCTAAAGGGGTGTGTGGCCCAATCCGGCCCAACTGTTACTGTTCACTCGAGACCACATGGTCTCGAGTCGAGTCCTTGGTTCTCGGTTCATATACATACACACATATATACCATTTTCAACACGTAAATGTAACACGTAATCACATAGGATGTTTACATATATCATTACACCAATGCGTCAACTAGTCACATAATGTTTCAAGTAGGTTACACTAAGGTACACGAAAGGTTCTAAATTTCGAGTTGTCACATCATCCCCAAGTTGAAGGAAATTTCGTCCCGAAATTTGGTAAGCACTCACTGAGGCAGCTAGTTAAGTTGTATGTTGTTCCCGGTTTTCCTGGGGTGTCACATCCACCCCCCGTTGATCTGGAATTTCGTCCCGAAATTCCGTAGCTTCGGCCTCAGTAGCGGGTGTACTGTTTGCGAACAGTTGGGGATACTTTTGTTTCATCTGATCTTCGCGCTCCCAGGTGAACTCTGGGCCGCGACGTGAGTTCCAACGAACTCGAACGAGAGGTATTCTGGTGCTCTTGAGGACCTTAACATCCCGGTCCGTGATTTCGACTGGTTCCTCGACGAATCGTAACTGTTCGTCGATAGTGAGTTCCTTCAGAGGAACTACGTGGGTCTCATCTGACGGACACTTCTTCAGATTCGACACGTGAAAAACGTTGTGAACTGCACCGAGTTCCGCTGGTAAGTTTAGTCTGTAGGCCACCCTGCCTATTTTCTCAATGACCTCAAAAGGTCCAACGTATCGTGGGTTAAGTTTGCCGCGTTTACCAAAACGAACCACACCCTTCCAGGGTGAAACTTTGAGTAGTACCCGCTCCCCAACCTGGAGCTCAAGGGGTTTCCTGCCCATGTCGGCATAAACTTTCTGACGTTCGCGAGCTGCCGTCATGCGTTTTCGTATTTGAGCAATTTGTTCGGTCGTGTCTACCACATATTCTGGACCAGTGATCTGACTATCTCCCACCTCTGCCCAGCAAAGAGGTGACTGGCATTTACGTCCGTACAATGCCTCAAATGGAGCAGCTTTAATGCTGGTGTGGTAGCTGTTATTGTACGAGAATTCCACAAGTGGCAGATGCTTTTCCCAGCGGTTTCCAAAGTCGATTACACATGCACGAAGCATGTCTTCTAAGGTTTGAATAGTGCGCTCGGACTGCCCGTCCGTCTGAGGGTGATACGCTGTGCTCATATCTAATCGTGAGCCGAAGGATTTGTGCATTGCTTGCCACAGCTCTGAAGTAAATCGTGCATCTCGATCTGAGATAATAGAGGTGGGCACCCCGTGCCTCGAAACAACTTCCTTAAGGTATATTTCTGCAAGAGTGGAGAACTTATCCGTCTCCTTGATAGCCAAGAAGTGTGCAGATTTTGTGAGTCGATCCACGATCACCCAAATAGTATCGTTCCCGCGCTGGGATCTAGGCAGGCCAGTGACACAATCCATGGAAATTTGCTCCCATTTCCATTGAGGTATCTCTGGTTGTTGGAGTAGGCCTGATGGTTTCTGGTATTCCGACTTGACTCTCGCACAAGTCAAACACTTGCTGACGTAGGTTGCTATGTGGGCCTTCATGCTAGGCCACCAATACGTAGTTTTGATATCATGATACATCTTATCTGATCCAGGGTGTACTGAGTAGCGAGACTTGTGTGCTTCATCCATCACAAGCTCTCGTAGATTGCCGTAGAGTGGGACCCAAACGCGTCCCGTTACGTAGTAAGCACCGTCTTCCTTCTGTTCTAATCGTTGCCTTGATCCGCGTAGGGCTTCAGCCCTAACGTTTTCTGGTTTTAGTGCTTCTACCTGAGCTGCTCGTATCTGGGAAGGGAGACTAGAGTGGATCGTGAGTTGTAGGGCTCGTACGCGCTTAGGCGCAGTGTCCTTCCGACTGAGGGCGTCAGCCACAACATTGGCCTTGCCCGGGTGATACCTGATTGAGCACTCGTAGTCATTTAGTAGCTCGACCCATCGTCGTTGCCGCATATTCAGTTCCTTCTGCTTGAAGATATGCTCGAGACTCCTATGGTCGGTGTAGATGGCGCACTTGGTACCATACAGGTAATGCCGCCATAATTTAAGTGCAAAAAATAACAGCTCCCAGCTCTAAGTCGTGCGTAGTGTAGTTCCTTTCATGAACTTTGAGTTGGCGTGAAGCGTAGGCTATAACTTTATCTCGTTGCATCAACACGCAACCAAGACCCTGAATTGATGCGTCGCAGTAAACCACAAAGTCGTCTGTGCCTTCTGGCAAGGAAAGGATAGGTGCGCTACAAAGTCTATCCTTTAGGTGTTGAAATGCCAACTCCTGTGCGTTTCCCCAACGATAAACAACGCCCTTCTGTGTTAGTGAGGTGAGAGGCTGTGCAATCCTAGAAAAATCCTTAATGAATCTCCGGTAGTATCCCGCCAAACCCAAGAATTGGCGGATTTCTTTTGGTGTACGAGGTGCAGGCCAGTTCTTAATCGAGTCTATCTTGGATGGATCAACATGAATCCCATCCTTGTTTACCACGTGGCCTAGGAAATGGACTTCTCGAAGCCAGAAGTCGCATTTCGAGAACTTTGCATAAAGCTGTTCCGTTCGAAGGAGTTCCAGAATAAGTCGCAGATGCTGCTCGTGTTCCTCCCGACTCTTGGAATAGATCAGGATGTCGTCGATGAAGACTATAACGAACTTGTCCAGGTAAGGCTTGCATACTCGGTTCATCAAGTCCATGAAAACCGCAGGTGCGTTTGTCATCCCAAAAGGCATGACCAAAAACTCATAGTGCCCGTATCGGGTTCTAAAAGCCGTTTTGGAGACGTCCTCTTCTCGGACTCTCAGTTGGTGATAACCCGATCTCAAATCGATCTTCGAATAGTAGCTCGATCCTTGCAGCTGGTCGAACAAGTCGTCGATACGCGGTAGAGGATAACGATTCTTCACCGTCACCTTGTTGAGTTCCCGGTAATCGATGCACATTCGGAAAGTACCGTCCTTCTTCTTTACAAATAATACTGGAGCTCCCCAGGGCGATGAGCTTGGACGAATAAAACCCTTATCCAGGAGCTCTTGTAGTTGCGTAGAGAGTTCCTTCAACTCTGATGGGGCTAAACGATAAGGTGCACAGGCTATGGGCGCAGCTCCAGGAGCTAGTTCGATCTGAAACTCGACTTGGCGATGAGGCGGAAGACCAGGTAATTCCTCAGGAAATACCTCTGGATAATCGCGTACAACTGGAAAATCCTCTATCTTCTTCTCTTTTGCTGAGGTGTCAGTAACGAGAGCCAAAATGGCAGTGTGGCCCTTTCGCAAGCACTTTTGGGCCTTAAGGAGAGAAATGACGTTCTCAACAGCACTCCTCTTGTCGCCATGAATCATGAGAGGTTCACCACCGGGACCTGGAATACGGACAACCTTCTCGTTGCAAAGAATCTCTGCTCGGTGTTGGGATAACCAATCCATCCCAATGACAACGTCGAAACTACCCAAGACAATAGGAATGAGGTCGATAGAGAAGGTCTGGTCAGCGAGAATAAGTTTACAACCCTTGACTATGTGTGTGGCTTCTAAACTCTTACCATTTGCTAGCTCTACGGTGTGCTTGTTGTTCAAAGGGGTTGGAATACGCTTAAGCCTTCGACTAACTTCTAGTGACATGTAGCTAGTATCGGCACCCGAATCAAATAAAACTGAAACATAAAAGTCGTCGAGAAGGAACTTACCCGCCACAACATTGGGGTCATTCCTTGCTTCACCTTGGCCAATCACAAACACTCGCCCCCTGGCGCCATTGTTGTTGTTGTTCCCATTGTTACCATTCCCCTGATTGTTGTTATTGTTGTTGTTGTTGTTCTGGTTCCTGTTCAGTTGGGGACAGTCTCTCTTGAAGTGGCCCTCAGCCCCACACTGAAAGCACCCTTTGTTATCACCTTGCTGTTGCTGCTGGCGTTGATTCTGTTGAGCTTGCTGACGATTCTGATTGGCGGGGTATAAGCTCCTGCAATCCTTTGCAGTGTGACCAGGCTTGTTGCACCGATGGCAGTTGCCCCTGGTGCATGGCCCGCTGTGGTGCTGGCTGTAGCGATTGCATTTGGGGTGATTTCCTTTGTACCCACCATGACCTTGACCACCAGACGATTGCTGATTAGGGCTCTTGTAGTCCTCAGTCTTTCTCTGCTGAGACTGGGACTGAACAGAAGTCGAACCCTTACTTGAAGTTCCATCCCATTTCCGTTTGTTGTCACTGGAGGTACCAGAAGTAGTTGCAACACCTATGCGTTTTGGTAGCTTGTTCTGCTCCACCGCTTGATCCGTGAGACGGTGAGCCAACTGAACAGCTTGCTGGTAAGTGGCGAGGTTCGCTGAAGTCACATGACTCTGGATTTCCGGCACTAAGCCCTGAAGAAATAGTTCGATGCGTTTGATGGGAGGATCCACCATAGTAGGGCACAAAATTGCCAGTTCGTTCGACCTTTTCACATAAGCCTCAATTTCCGACCCCGTCATCTTGAGGTTGAAGAACTCCACTTCCAGTTTGTGAATCTCATCACGACTGCAGTATTCTTCCTTGATCATTTCCTTAAAATTCTCCCATGGGGTGGCGTTGGCAGCAACCAACCCTAGCATCTGAACCTGAGCGTTCCACCATGTGAGGGCTAAACCCTCGAGAGTACCAGTAGCATACTTCACCCTGCGCGCCTCAGGGCATTCGCACATCTCGAAGACAGATTCTAGTTTCTCAAACCAGTGTAGGAGACCTACTGCTCCTTCAGTGCCGCTAAAAGTAGTTGGTCGGCAGTCCATGAAAGTCTTAAAAGTGCACATGGGTGGCTGAACATGCTGACCTATCGTGGGTGAAAGAAAAGACAGAGTTTAACACAAAGGTTGGTTCACGAGAGTAGGACCCTAAAGATCCTAGAATGAGTTCGGACTGCAGGATATACCTCCTGCGTGTGCAGCTGCAAGTCCTGCGGCAACTCGTTCGTTGATCAGAGCCGTCAACTGGGCTTGTGTCAGGTTAACGCATCCAGACATGATCTTCATATCAAGAAGAACGTGAGTGAGAGGGGTTCGCGAAAGTACGACGATAAAATAGAGTAAGCACGCACGTGTTCAAGCAACTGTAGTTATACTAACCAAGCATACCATAAGCAATGTACTATGTAACTAACAAGTAGGCAATATTCACAGACCATATCACCTAGAATGTCGAGCCCTGCATGTGGAGTGAAGCGTCGTTGTGGACCGTTGAACACTGTACAGGTTATAGTCTGGTTTTAACAAAAACGTTTTTCCCCTTATTAAAACCAAGTTCTCTATAACCAATGGCTCTGATACCAATCTGTCACACCCCCAAAATCCACCTGCGGAGTACTACCGCTTGGAGGCATGACTGACCAGGATCCAGCCACCAATCATATTGAACAAGCAAACACATAGTTATAAAAGTTCAACCAATACAATTGGTGTTCAACAAAACATAGTTAAGTTGCAAGCGGAAGCATAAGTCTTAAATCAAAACATAAGTTTAATTGTTTCAAAGTTTAACATGGCACACAGTAGTCCATGTCCCACAACGATCCTCCTCCATGCAAGCTCCAGCTAAGAACCTAAGGACCTGCAAAGCATGTAGTAACGAGTCAACAACAAGTTGAGTGAGTTCACGGTTGGGTGTTCGTTTTAAGTTGTTTCGAAACCAGTTTCCTTTAGCTGGCATCCTGCTGTGGGGGTTACCCCATAGTTAAAAACGTGATCTGTTTATTCCCGGTTACTCTGGCAATCCAGCCGTGGGGGCTACCCCGTGTTAGTTATCTGGCATTTCGGCCGTGGGGGCTACCCCATGTATATACTAGACTCGTTACCATATCGACTGCTGACTGTAGTCATGTTTATGTGCCCTGAAACTGTCAATGTCTATCATCATTGACGTGCCCCAGATCCATTAGTTCACGCCCGTCCTCTGCGGCACGGTGTGAGGTTTGTCAGACCTAAATAGCGCTATCTAACTAATGACCCGCTCGCCATTGGCCCGGCGATTAAGTCGATATAAAAATGAGGGACTTCGTGATAGAGTTTTGGTCTAGTACGAGTTATCTGTCCATGAGGACGAGGAATTACATTCCTGAACCTTTGCTGTCCTACCCAAGGAGGACGAGGAACCCATGTTCCTTAACCCCAATTCCCGACCCCCGGGGAATCCCATGCTTTGTAGAGGGTGTGAACTCACCTTGGTTTGCTCGGTAGATACGCAGAAAAGTCAATCAAGCAATATTGTGGCTACTCACGTCCTATCACGGTTGTGTCATACCAATCAGGTTCGTATTCAAGCAGTACACGTATGTTCTACACGTATTGCACTCAAGTAATAATCATGGCATACATGTATGAACATGGCAGTTTGAAACGGATTACACAGTAACATATAAATAACAAAGCCCAAGGTCCGGCCCATCACTAAGCCCGTAATATGCAAGTCCAAGTCAGCGTGCACATGCGTATGGTCTCGAGTCGAGACTGTGCGGTCTCTAGTCGAGACTGTGCGGTCTCGAGGTGTAGTGTGCAAGTTCTCGAGTCGCAATCTGTGGAGATCTCGGGTCATGCATGTTTCTGGTCTCGAGTCGCAACCGAACTCGCAATCATAGTCTCTAGTCATGCTATGTGTGTGTTGATGAAGTATGGTCTCGAGTCGAGACTAGAGGTTCTCGGCCGGAGACATGTGCTGAATTCCCCATTGTACTAGACCAATGGGATTTCACTGTTGTGATCCTTGTGTACTATCCAATAACAATGCACCAACATGTCTAATTGTCTAACACTTAACCAAAATTGTTACACCCTAACTCATATTTGACAAAAAGTCGCAGCGGAAACACCAACCATAAAATTTCTTGCATTATAAATACCTCAACTTATTTAAACTTTTAACTTAAATATAATTCTTAATCAAAAATCTGTCATCCTCTTATTTGTTAACTAAAACATAGCTTACATTTACTACATTTTACATTCAGCGTCCCCGTACAATCTCTCTAGTGACTCGGTCTTCGATCCCTAATCCTTGTGATAATCGCTCATCATCTGTACAACCTGCATTCACCACATACGTTCATAATATTAGTAGACTTTAAAGGAACAAGGTTCATTCGCGTACACTTCACACTTCGTCATCTTTTAAGCTTTAAGCATTTCATCAGCATATCCATTCCCTGGTGAGGCTTCAATAATGTACCTGCATAATTCTTATTCTCGACGTACACCATTATTAACGTTAACCCTCAACGTGTCTAAATCATGCTTACATACGTATGTACATTAAACTTACATCTTTACATTTATGCATACACTCATACACATCTTTATACGTACATACATACACATCTACGTACAAACATAACTTTCCTACAACTTTACATACGTGCATACACTCCTACATGCCTTCATACGTACTTACATACGCAACCGCATACGTACATACCTTTCCTACATCATCATATACATGCACACACTCGTATATACGCTTATACATACATACATACATACACATCTACGTACAAACATAACTTTCCTACAACTTTACGTACGTGCATACGCTCCAACATGCCTTCATACGTACTTACATAAGTTCTATGTACGTGTACCCATACATACAACATACATACTTGCTTCGTCTACAAACGTGCATCTCTATATGCTCATAAGAAACTTTACGAGTCATCGGGTCGAAAAACGATACACCGGGATACATTACGGATCATATGGAAGTGCAAAACTAAACGAAACGGAGAAGTGGACTAGGCAGCCCGTCGGCGACGGGGTGGAAGCCCGTCGGCGACGGCTTCTTAAAACTACCCGTCGGCCAAAAGTCCCGTAACCAGTAAAATAAGCCGTCGGCCAAACTTGTGGTTTTGGGAGTCCGTCGGCGACGGGGTGGGAGCCCGTCGGCGACGCCCTCTCGAAACCTCATTTTTCTGCAGATGCATTTCGTCGTCCGTACGCACTAAAACGCGCGTAACTTTCGAACCGTTTACCCGTTTAACCTCCCGTTTCTTCCTACATGCTTGTAAATTCACATTCTATCATATGAACTTAAAATCCCACCTCCGGATTAAGGAAATTCTTAACTTGCATGCATTCGGCTTATTAAGATCTTCTAATTATTTGACCCGTTAGTGCATTATTCAACATAATCTGTTTAATTGACCTTAATCTCATAAGAATTTAATAATTTCATTGACGCCTATCATAAAGATTAAAATCTCGGATGCCTTGCATCCTCTTAACCCACTTTCGCTTAAAAGCTCATTTTTGACCCGTTATGGGTATTTGTGCATTAAATGGTCTATGACATAACAAGACCATACTCTACGCTTTCACACATAACTAACACATTACCCTAATCGGTTCACTTGTTTCCAAAAGACATTTAAGGTCGTTTGCCCGATATACCTATCAAGGGCATTTTTGTCAATTTCGCTCTATCCTTAACAAAAAGGGAATTCCTTACAAAAGTAACGAATCCTCCTATTTAGCTAAAATTCTTAATCACACATACCTTGCTCGGACAAAAATTAAGATCCGATTAATACTCATTGACTTCATACAATTCATTCCTAATTGACCTCAATTATCACATTTAATTAAAATGCATATAACTTTACATAAACAACTAAGAAGTGATTACGGAATCACTTACCTCATGCATCCGTGTTCACATCCGTTTCCACGCCTCTTCTTGACCCGTTAGCCTTTCGCGCTTGAGTCCATCTCCACATGATTCCTATGCTTTCATGTCATCGAAATCACGCTATCATTAGCATACTCATTTGTACATGATAACAATCGTATCAATCCCATATTTCACACTTAATTTTCATTAATCATTTCTAACAAACATAACTCATATAATCATGTCCGTATACGTATAACTCATGTAACTCATCATGTCATTACATTTAACACGGATTGCTATTACATGTACCATACGACTTCTCATCAACCTACATTTATGACAACGAGTCAACTCATGTTGCTTATACTTAGTTGACTTTCAAAAGTCAACCATTAACCATACATGTCTATTGACTTATCAACATATTCCCGTAACATCATAATTGACCATACGGACGACATTATATACATTTTATCATTCACTTGATGTACGTACTACCTTTTAAGCATAACGTACAACTTATTCCTATAAAATCTCCTAAATTCATGCATAGTTCATCAAATGCTTCTACAATCCCACATGGGGTATTTAAATTAAACATCAAACATGTTATCATCACATTTCATTCACTTCATCTATAACAATTCATCATTTCTTATCCCATTTCTTTAAACATTCACACACATGTATGATTCCAAACATTATTAACATAAGCAAATCATCATATTACATTACATCATCTAAAACCCACTTCATAGCCACTTGTTAATCACTTACAAGTGATCTAATCTAAAATTCTTCATAACTCATCATACTTTTGATATATGTACTACCTCGTAAGCATAGTGTACAACTAGTTCATGCATATCATTCTAATCTCATACACAATTCATCAATCTCTTCTTCCTAATCAACATGATTCATACATGCACAACATCAAACATACTAGTATCACATTTCTTTCAATTCTTCTAACAAGAATACATCATACAACTCAAAATACATCAATATTAAGCAAGAACTTAGACATAGATGATTTACCCATGTCATCTTCTTCACCATAACAAATGGGTTTCACCCTTAAACATCAAATTAACCTAATTCATGCATAATCCATGTTCCAAATGATGAATCTAACACATTCTCATGCTCAATTTCATACAAATTCGTGATTTACAACATAACCCATTTCGTGCACCATCACCAATCTAGAATCTAAGACATACCTTACGGTCCCCTTGTGAAGGTGATCATTAATCTATGCTCGGTTATGAATTTGAGCTTCGTTTAGCCTTCCAATTTGAGGGAATTGATGAAATTAGGGTTCTTGGCTCCATGGGAGCTTCCTGCTCTTTTCACGAACACACTATGTGTGTTTGTGTGTGTGTTTTGTTAATTAAAACATAACCTTCCCCCTTATTCATCTTTGGTCCCTCAAGTTTGTTCCCTTGTTTGCTTTGCTAAACATTCTACTACATTCTACCTTTTTATAATTTTAACCATACAATTAAGTAGGTTAAATAGCCTAGTTATCTATTTCTAGATGTACCATATCATAACATTTTAACGAATATAACATTCGGGTTTTTGGGGTGTTACAAGTCTACCCCCCTTAATTAAGGTTTCGTCCCCGAAACCTTTCTCATTTATATTACACACACATATCTATGTTTGACTTCATAGTCACATCATAATTATAAGTAATCATACTATCTCATTTCATAATTATTCAATCACTTGGCTTCCTTTTCTTAACAAGTCTATACTTTCCATGGCATACTCTCACAAAACATTCTCATTTCCTTTGACCCGTTAATAACAGGTCAATATACACACTTATTCAAACTTATAATAATGCTTACCTTCATAGTTATCATCGTTCCACATTTCTTTAGTTATTTGTACCATACATATCCCTTCGTTACTTACGCATTCGGATATTTTCATTCCCATCATTCTTTTGTTCATTTGCTTTACATTTACTTATGTGACTTATTTGACGCACACATGGTCAAGCTATCAACTTCTTCTTATATAGACTAGTTCCGTCTTTCATATCTTAAATCTGTTTCGCGGATTCGAACACATCATTCATACCTTTCGTACCTCCTATGTTTGAATCCATCTAACGGTTTCAGACATTTCATTTATACTTTAACTTCTTTCATGTTTCGAATCCGTCTCGCGGATTCTAGCTTAGCATTTCATGTTTCGAATCCGTCTCGCGGGTTCTAGCATAGCATATCATATTTCGAATCCGTCTCGCGGATTCTAGCATAGCATATCATGTTTCGAATCCGTCTCGCGGATTCTAGCATAGCATATCATGTTTCGAATCCGTCTCGCGGATTCTGGCATAGCATATCATGTTTCGAATCCGTCTCGCGGGTTCTTGCATAGCATATCATATTTCGAATCCGTCTCGCGGATTCTAGCATAGCATATCATGTTTCGAATCCGTCTCGCGGATTCTGGCATAGCATATCATGTTTCGAATCCGTCTCGCGGATTCTAGCATAGCATATCATGTTTCGAATCCGTCTCGCGGATTCTGGCATAGCATATCATGTTTCGAATCCGTCTCGCGGATTCTAGCATAGCATATCATGTTTCGAATCCGTCTCGCGGATTCTAACATAGCATTTCATACTCTCATTCTTGAGAGTCTTACATTTCTCTTCACCCTCACGTCCACCTACTACTTAATTCTAACGGACATACCTGTATCAATTATCACGGACACACGAACGTCATATGCTTCACGTGTACTGGCCAGGTACACAATCCACATACTAGTTTCGTGTCTTCGTGTAATTGTCACCTTATGTCCGAAGAGTTTGGTTTCGGCACGTGTATCATTTTTCAAAACATGTTTACTATACCATCATGGTCCTTCATTTAGCATTTTTCTTCCCTTAATGCACTTTACCATTTCATATACCGACATATTAAATTTACGTACCTCAACTTTATCTTATTTCATGCCTTGGTGTCGGTAATTGACCGCACTCGCGGACCATCCTCTTCAAACGCTTATACTTACCTTGCATATACAAAACCGTCAGTTTCTTTATGCGTATACATAAGTACATACTTACATTCTCTTTTACCTTTGGATCTTGACCGAGTCTTGGATTGTACGGGTTTCTTATCACAAGAGCACACAGGTTTGAGTTCAAGCACTTACCTTCTTACACTTGATTCTCTCAAACCAGGGCTCTGATACCAACTTGTTACACCCTAACTCATATTTGACAAAAAGTCGCAGCGGAAACACCAACCATAAAATTTCTTGCATTATAAATACCTCAACTTATTTAAACTTTTAACTTAAATATAATTCTTAATCAAAAATCTGTCATCCTTTTATTTGTTAACTAAAACATAGCTTACATTTACTACATTTTACATTCAGCGTCCCCGTACAATCTCTCTAGTGACTCGGTCTTCGATCCCTAATCCTTGTGATAATCGCTCATCATCTGTACAACCTGCATTCACCACATACGTTCATAATATTAGTACACTTTAAAGGAACAAGGTTCATTCGCGTACACTTCACACTTCGTCATCTTTTAAGCTTTAAGCATTTCATCAGCATATCCATTCCCTGGTGAGGCTTCAATAATGTACCTGCATAATTCTTATTCTCGACGTACACCATTATTAACGTTAACCCTCAACGTGTCTAAATCATGCTTACATACGTATGTACATTAAACTTACATCTTTACATTTATGCATACACTCATACACATCTTTATACGTACATACATACACATCTACGTACAAACATAACTTTCCTACAACTTTACATACGTGCATACACTCCTACATGCCTTCATACGTACTTACATACGCAACCGCATACGTACATACCTTTCCTACATCATCATATACATGCACACACTCGTATATACGCTTATACATACATACATACATATATACACATCTACGTACAAACATAACTTTCCTACAACTTTACGTACGTGCATACGCTCCAACATGCCTTCATACGTACTTACATAAGTTCTATGTACGTGTACCCATACATACAACATACATACTTGCTTGGTCTACAAACGTGCATCTCTATATGCTCATAAGAAACTTTACGAGTCATCGGGTCGAAAAACGATACACCGGGATACATTACGGATCATATGGAAGTGCAAAACTAAACGAAACGGAGAAGTGGACTAGGCAGCCCGTCGGCGACGGGGTGGAAGCCCGTCGGCGACGGCTTCTTAAAACTACCCGTCGGCCAAAAGTCCCGTAACCAGTAAAATAAGCCGTCGGCCAAACTTGTGGTTTTGGGAGTCCGTCGGCGACGGGGTGGGAGCCCGTCGGCGACGCCCTCTCGAAACCTCATTTTTCTGCAGATGCATTTCGTCGTCCGTACGCACTAAAACGCACGTAACTTTCGAACCGTTTACCCGTTTAACCTCCCGTTTCTTCCTACATGCTTGTAAATTCACATTCTATCATATGAACTTAAAATCCCACCTCCGGATTAAGGAAATTCTTAACTTGCATGCATTCGGCTTATTAAGATCTTCTAATTATTTGACCCGTTAGTGCATTATTCAACATAATCTGTTTAATTGACCTTAATCTCATAAGAATTTAATAATTTCATTGACGCCTATCATAAAGATTAAAATCTCGGATGCCTTGCATCCTCTTAACCCACTTTCGCTTAAAAGCTCATTTTTCACCCGTTATGGGTATTTGTGCATTAAATGGTCTATGACATAACAAGACCATACTCTACGCTTTCACACATAACCAACACATTACCCTAATCGGTTCACTTGTTTCCAAAAGACATTTAAGGTCGTTTGCCCGATATACCTATCAAGGGCATTTTTGTCAATTTCGCTCTATCCTTAACAACAAGGGAATTCCTTACAAAAGTAACGAATCCTCCTATTTAGCTAAAATTCTTAATCACACATACCTTGCTCGGACAAAAATTAAGATCCGATTAATACTAATTGACTTCATACAATTCATTCCTAATTGACCTCAATTATCACATTTAATTAAAATGCATATAACTTTACATAAACAACTAAGAAGTGATTACGGAATCACTTACCTCATGCATCCGTGTTCACATCCGTTTCCACGCCTCTTCTTGACCCGTTAGCCTTTCGCGCTTGAGTCCATCTCCACATGATTCCTATGCTTTCATGTCATCGAAATCACGCTATCATTAGCATACTCATTTGTACATGATAACAATCGTATCAATCCCATATTTCACACTTAATTTTCATTAATCATTTCTAACAAACATAACTCATATAATCATGTCCGTATACGTATAACTCATGTAACTCATCATGTCATTACATTTAACACGGATTGCTATTACATGTACCATACGACTTCTCATCAACCTACATTTATGACAACGAGTCAACTCATGTTGCTTATACTTAGTTTACTTTCAAAAGTCAACCATTAACCATACATGTCTATCGACTTATCAACATATTCCCGTAACATCATAATTGACCATACGGACGACATTATATACATTTTATCATTCACTTGATGTACGTACTACCTTTTAAGCATAACGTACAACTTATTCCTATAAAATCTCCTAAATTCATGCATAGTTCATCAAATGCTTCTACAATCCCACATGGGGTATTTAAATTAAACATCAAACATGTTATCATCACATTTCATTCACTTCATCTATAACAATTCATCATTTCTTATCCCATTTCTTTAAACATTCACACACATGTATGATTCCAAACATTATTAACATAAGCAAATCATCATATTACATTACATCATCTAAAACCCACTTCATAGCCACTTGTTAATCACTTACAAGTGATCTAATCTAAAATTCTTCATAACTCATCATACTTTTGATATATGTACTACCTCGTAAGCATAGTGTACAACTAGTTCATGCATATCATTCTAATCTCATACACAATTCATCAATCTCTTCTTCCTAATCAACATGATTCATACATGCACAACATCAAACATACTAGTATCACATTTCTTTCAATTCTTCTAACAAGAATACATCATACAACTCAAAATACATCAATATTAAGCAAGAACTTAGACATAGATGATTTACCCATGTCATCTTCTTCACCATAACAAATGGGTTTCACCCTTAAACATCAAATTAACCTAATTCATGCATAATCCATGTTCCAAATGATGAATCTAACACATTCTCATGCTCAATTTCATACAAATTCGTGATTTACAACATAACCCATTTCGTGCACCATCACCAATCTAGAATCTAAGACATACCTTACGGTCCCCTTGTGAAGGTGATCATTAATCTATGCTCGGTTATGAATTTGAGCTTCGTTTAGCCTTCCAATTTGAGGGAATTGATGAAATTAGGGTTCTTGGCTCCATGGGAGCTTCCTGCTCTTTTCACGAACACACTATGTGTGTTTGTGTGTGTGTTTTGTTAATTAAAACATAACCTTCCCCCTTATTCATCTTTGGTCCCTCAAGTTTGTTCCCTTGTTTGCTTTGCTAAACATTCTACTACATTCTACCTTTTTATAATTTTAACCATACAATTAAGTAGGTTAAATAGCCTAGTTATCTATTTCTAGATGTACCATATCATAACATTTTAACGAATATAACATTCGGGTTTTTGGGGTGTTACAAGTCTACCCCCCTTAATTAAGGTTTCGTCCCCGAAACCTTTCTCATTTATATTACACACACATATCTATGTTTGACTTCATAGTCACATCATAATTATAAGTAATCATACTATCTCATTTCATAATTATTCAATCACTTGGCTTCCTTTTCTTAACAAGTCTATACTTTCCATGGCATACTCTCACAAAACATTCTCATTTCCTTTGACCCGTTAATAACAGGTCAATATACACACTTATTCAAACTTATAATAATGCTTACCTTCATAGTTATCATCGTTCCACATTTCTTTAGTTATTTGTACCATACATATCCCTTCGTTACTTACGCATTCGGATATTTTCATTCCCATCATTCTTTTGTTCATTTGCTTTACATTTACTTATGTGACTTATTTGACGCACACATGGTCAAGCTATCAACTTCTTCTTATATAGACTAGTTCCGTCTTTCATATCTTAAATCTGTTTCGCGGATTCGAAACCTCTTTAAGGGGGGTAGACTTGTAACACCCCGAAAACGGGTTTGGTAATTAAACCCTGCTAATACAAAAGAGCGGGTAAAATACCGTTAGCAGTAAAGATTAACCCGGAAACTTATTAGGATTTAAATAAATAAGCCTAATAATTTATAAAAAGGAGAATAAATGCTTTGATGAAATAAAGTTTATAGAAGGCCCGAGTTAATGGGACTTAAAATAAACTTAGTCATAAAATCCCCGAACCCATTAAGATAACTAGGAACAATTAACCTGGTTAATAAGAGGGAATGTTACTAAAAATAAGTAGGTTGTAGCCTACTTAATAACAAACCAAAACATGAGGGGCTAAAAGTGGGTAATTAAGAAAGTGTTTTAATGAAAACATTTATAAAAAAAAATTAAAAACACACACACAATGGTGTGTTCGATCGACCAGAGGGCCAGGAGGAAGCTCCCATGGAGCTCAAACCCTAATCTCAACAAATCATCAAATTGAAGCTCGATCCAAGCCCTAAATCACTGCATGAACGCATAAAAACGATCACCGGGTCATGGGGATCATGAGGTATGTCACAAAACCTAGATTGGTTAAAGTTGAAATTCGATACAAGTAGATTACTTGCGAATAAACTGATGGATTATGATCCAAAAATGAAATTAGATGTTTATGTATGCCTAATTTCGTTAGATATAATGAGATTATGAAATACTTGATGTAGGTTACTTCTAAATGATGAACAAGTAGATTGTCAAGTGGGTTTTGATGATATGATGAAGCTAATGAGATAATCATGTTTGAAACCATCATGGATGGTAGTATTAGGAATGATACTTGAACAAATTATGAGTTTAGGTATATGTTCATAGTTGCCATGAAATGGGTTAATTATGTTATGGTGAAATTGAGGATATAACTATGCTTTGAATCAACATGCATGATAACAAATAGAAGGTGTTCGATTAAACCATGAATTTGGGTACAAGATCATACTTCTCACGAAATGGGTTTTGTATGATATAAGAGAATTGATGTTAAGATCGTGATATAGATGCTTGAAATCATGTTACCTAGTAGTTAGTGTGTAAAATTTGATTTTCGTTAAGAGTTCGGATGAAATGCCTAATCGAAATTCAATAAACCAAATGTGCATTGAATAAGTTGATAAGTTGATTGACTTTAAAAAGTCAAACCGACCAAGTATATGATCGAATGATAAATTCGATATATGAAGCGTAGGATGGAATAATCGTAAATGATTATGACTTACCTAACCATCTTACAATTACAATGATAGTTTGACGCTTGGCAAGCTAGGTGGAAGCTTGGAAAGGAAGCGGGTCAAACAAATCAAGAATGGAGGAAAAACATAATTCGGATGCAAGGTAAGTATAGCTTACACTAGTCATATATTTTAGAATGTTCTTTTGTCATATTTATTTCGAATAAGACAAGTGCATAATAGAGTTATGGTGTTCCGGCGTGTAGTCGTACGGAACAAGATAACTAAATAGGATAAGAAACGGTATTGATGGCTAAAAATGAGTTAAATCGGTAATTCGATCATGTTATGACGAATGAAACATGTACTTTAAAAGGGTACCATATAAGGTAAATCATGATAACCAATAAGGGTAAAATAGTAATTTGGTCACTTATGACAATAATTGTTGGTTTTGAAAGATACTTATTTTCGTAAGCCTTAATAGGTTAAAAAGCGTTAAGTGGAGATTTATAATTGAAATGACCGCACTGTGTAAACCGGAGCGAGTCGTGTAGACGAGATGGCAATAAGCTTCATCCCGCCAATAAAATCGGTCATTTAGACCAAACGGGTCAAAGGGGTGAAATTATTAACCTTTGACAATATCGACTAATCATTTGCCGAGTTGTATGATTACAGAGATAATTATCAAGTGGATATTTACATCACTATTACTTAGCGGCTATTGAGATAAGGTATTGAATTGGGTCAATATAATGATCCGAGCCAGGTAAACCGAATGTTACGAACGATGGTCATTACATTTGAAAGGCCTAATAACTTTTCAAACAAAGTCATAATTAAAAAGAGGGCTTATGGGTCAAACGTGTACACAAAAGTCCCTCATCGTTAATGAAGGGCCAATATGGACCAAAACGCCCTTATAAGTTAAACTGAGCAAACAACCCTTAAAGGTTGTTTGGAAACAAGTTTCTTGATTAGATAAATACTTAGGATAAGTGTAGAAGTTGAAAGATGTAATATGTTAGTCTAAAGGCTCTATTTGAGTCCTTGTCGTAAAATAATGAGTTGAGGGGTAAACCTCGGTTTATATAGGTTACCATAGTAAACCCACCATAAATTCAGTAGTGGTGGTAGATTATATGACAAGAAATGTGGTAGTGTAATGCTAGAAGCAATCGAAAACAATTTTAAGCTTGGTAGTGCTTAAATGCCCTTAACGGGTCAAAATAAGCACTTGAGAGTAAACGGGTTTTAGTTACGTAAGTAACTCGTTACTTGAACCGAATATGATAGGAGATTTTGAAATTATGAATTTCATATGTTTAGGGGGGGCATACGAACCTGTTTTTGTTTGATCTATACATGAACGGGTCAAAACAGCAAATATGAAGAATATGCAGCAACTACCGTAAGTTACGGTAGCTACCGTAACTTACGGTAGCGAATATTTTATTACTACAGTTCTCTACTGCCTTACGGCAGACTAGTGCTGCCCAGTATCTACCGTAACTTACGGTGGCTACCGTAAGTTACGGTAGAGCCCAGTCAATCTTGTTGAGTTTTGTTTCGCGAACCTGTTGAACACGTTTTAAACCGCGTATGACTAAAATCATTTCATGTTTATGGAATGTAGGTTGCCTAGCAGTACCGGATGTCGACTGAGCCCGATGAAGAACCGAACATACGAGATCAAAGCTTCCGCGAATAGTTTCGTCGTCATGTTTTAAACGCCGAATTAAATTACAAAATGTTGGAATGTTGTATTTAGTAAAATGTTTTAACAAACTCGCATTTTTAAGTGTACGTTTAATCTTAATACACTATTATAAGTCAAATTATTTGGATAATTGATCAAAATGGACTTAGGGCGTTACAAAATGTGTCATCAAGCTAGCTGCATTTTAATATACAGAATCTGTGTTCAGTTTGTTGAAGTGGGGTTTAATCATTGTTCAATTTCTGTAATTCGTTTGATATATACAAAATGAATGTCCCTTTTAGTCATTTTACATGAATAAACTAAGCCAAACACTTTTTAAAAAACAACTTATTGACTTATCGGCTTTTCCCACCCCATAAGCTAATCCAAACACTTTTTTAAAAACTCCTTTTCAAAAAGTCACAAGTCAATATGTCCTTTTAGCAAAAAGTCATTTTTGAGTTAAATAAGCTTAGCCAAACAAGCCCTATATGTACATGATATAACTATTTTTTATGTCACACCCTGGCTTTGCGGAAGCGTGGTTAATTTGGTGTGACTTCTTAATACCATAGCTTAACCATAACAAAGCTATATGAAATAAAACCATGCAAGATCATCCATTCGATTAAGTTTTAAAAACCAAATACAATAACATTGTCTTAACGGAAACACATCCTAGCGACATAAACATTGTTCAACAAACACAACATAACATAAGCATAGTTTAAGGACTGTGACTTGTCCAGGAAAGAGTCACATTCCCTAAACCCGGATGACCTCGTAACTAGTTCAGCGGGAAAACGTGTCATACCGCGCCAGATCCTTTAATTCCCTGAAATACATGTAAGTTGAAAAATCAACAATAATGTTGAGCGAGTTCATGTGTAAGTGAGTAAATAAACCTTTGTAAGTATAAAAATAATCCTGGTATGTAGCAAATAAGGGAATTGAGATCACCAATGGTTTGCAAGGCCATTGATATGTGTGAAGTGCAAGTAGGGAGACTCAAACCTAGCGGATTTATGCGTCGGGCACGAAGTCACCCCGAGGTCCGTTTCTAGTTTGGCCTGGGGCTGGGCTCGCTACACCCAGATAGATCTACCGCTCCTGTCCCTCGGTCCTACCATGAGGACTAATGGCCTCATGTTGCTCCTACCCACTCACATGATCTAAGTAGTAAACCTCCTTACGCTAACCATACCATGTGTAAAGTACTTGTAATCAAAGTAACATGTATTTCACCCCCGTAGTTTAGAAAACTGAAAACAGTTAAGAGAAAAGGGGGACATGAACTCACAGTGGTGCGTCTCTACCAAGCATGTCTCCTGATCAAGCAGCTGTGTGACGACCTACACGTACTAATTCTATTAGACGGACGGCCGTGCCTTAGCTTTATGGTTTAAGTTTTTGGGAAATAGTTAGACAACTATTTCGTGTTTACATTTAGTAAATACTTGGTAATCATTTTCCTTCCCAAGGATGGGGGATTTAATACATGTGTGTTCGTATAATTTCGAGATATACTATTATGTCTCACTTAAAATATATTTTATTTCTAATCCCAAATATAAATATTCTTCTCAAAAATATTATATTTTCACTCATATGATTTTCCCAAAATAATACTTTGTCAAAATTACGCGTTCATAAATATTTCCTTAAAATGCGTAAGTTACGTTTTAGAGATCGAGTGGTAATAATAATTACCGGTGTAACTTATATATTTATCGTAGAGACGTTCGTATTATTTTGGATCCATTAACATTCGATAATATTATTTTCACCCTAAAAATAATATTTATACACTTCACAAAACAATTGACAAGTGACGTTGTGAAAAATAAATATATTTACTAAATATATATTTATCGCGTTTTATTTTGTGAAATCCCATCTCCGATATTTTGTAAATAAAGTCGTGGCGAAATCTATATTTTGAAAACAAGTCGAAAAGTATTTCTAACACTTATAGTGAAAATAATTCTAAGTGTTAGGTTTTTAGAAAAATTTCGCCAGAGTTTCCCTTGTAACTGGAGGTGGCCACGCTTTTAAGCGTATCATTTTCTTTTATAAATCAAACCAACATTCTTTTCATTCAATCAAAACAATGTCCAAAACAACAAACTAGTAAATAAATATGTATATCGCATAAATCTCATGAACTTGTAGTTTTTCCAACACTATGATGTAAATCCCAATACTTTTAGCGGATCCTTATATAAATCAATCCGGTTTCGTAAAAACCCCGTTTTTAAAGAAATTCTATCTTTACAACTTCTCGTCATCTTTTTCAAAAATAGTTATTTTGTCGAAAGTGTGTGCTACACAAGTGTTTACACACTTGTGTGTTCTAAAAATCATTCGTGTTAGTGTAAGATCCATCTTTAGAAAACATGATTTCTTTGATACTTGGTTCTTTGAAAATACCGCTTGTAGATACGTAGATCTACTAGTTTTAAACACTATTTCACAAGCAAAATCGCTTTTACACAAGTTCATGATTCGTGTGTGGTAGAGTTTCATCCTTTAACCCTTGTTACTTCCAAAACAACCTTATGTCATGATCCATGATCATGACCAACCCGGGTTAAATGACGATCCGAGCTACCACAACATAGATCGGGTCCAAATAACTACACAAATCAAATACTACAAGTTTTACACAACAAACAAGCTTTTAACCATCACTTTTAGTGTTTTTAGTAGACTTTCATGTTTCAACTTGCATGTTTACGAGTTTTAACCGTTACAAATCATTTTAACCACTTCAAAATAGTTCGAGAGGGTGATTATAGCAACTTACTACTAGCTCGAGGCTAGGGAAGAATCTAAGCGCAAAATGAGAGGATAAAAGCAATAGAGTGAGGTCCTTCGTGTTCCGAATGCACCAAGCCTCCTTATACGTGATCCTTAACGCTTGTGTAAGCTTGGAATGGCAAGATCAAAACTCGAAAAATTGATGGATGTAGAGGGGTGTTCGGCCGTGAGTAGTAGAGAGGGAGAGAGAGAGAGAGTGTGTGTTGTTGAGTTTGTGATGAAAGTGATAATGTGCTAAGACATGAACTTATAGACAAATAAAATGATCATTATCCAAAGGATTTTATGTCTAATAGATATTAGACAAATGAGATTATAATAATCTTGCAAGGACAAGGGGTGTCCCCTTGGGGACCGAATTCGTTGGAGGGGGGGGGGGGGTCTAGTTAGTTTCCAACTAAACATTAGGTAATTAGTTAAGTTAAGTTTAGTTAGTTTAGGGATTAACCCGGTTACTAGTGTGCCATGCATTATGACGGGTGTTAGGGTATTCAGGGACCCTAACTGGCTCAGAAAAAGAAAAACAGTGTTGATGACAATATTTTTATGTTCCGGGTAAAGTCCGGTTGTTCGGTTGGATAGTAATCCGTTAATGCATTAAACAAGCTTTAAAGTGTCGTTAATACCATTTTTAGTGACACAACTTATTCCTCCAAAGTGTCGGGAATATTTTCCTCATGTATTGGCACTTTATTAGTTAGCCAAATGCTGAATTTTAATGTTAAAGTGCTGAGTTTTGTGCTTAGAGTACGTTTTAGGCACATCCAGTCATTGTAACTTATTCCTAGAGACGCAGTTCTACAACCCTTGTATCCCTACACTCACCACTAGTGTAGTAAAATATTTCTGGCTCATGCAGGTCTTAGAGGCAGTGTCTGCCTGATGCTGGCTTTATCAGCATGTTCAATAGGTTATCCGCTCATTGTGCTACTATGCTTTTGGTGCATCATGTTTGTCACTAAGGTTCTGCATGTAAATAATGTAGTGACGGTAAGTAAAGTATGATGCAGGTATATGCATGTATCAGTATTCAAGTAGCAGTTCATCAGTAATTTCAAACAAGCACAGCAATTCAGCAGTAATTAATTATTAATTAAGTCGTACGGATACCTGGTTTAGTGAGGGTTGTCACATTCTCCCCCTGTTAGAAAAATTTCGTCCCGAAATTTTAAGTTCTGCTTGTAGATGCAGGGTTCTTAGGAAATAAGTGGGGGTATTTCTCTTTCATCCGGTCCTCACGCTCCCAGGTGTATTCAGGACCATGTCTGGCATTCCAACGAACTTTGACGAGCTTGACACTGCTCCGGCGGGTCTTGTTTACTTTCCAATTCGTAACCTCAACCGGTTCCTCAACGAAATGGAGCGTGTCGTCAACATGAATCTCGTCGATGGGAATGGCAATGGTATCTTGAGTTGGACTTTTCTTCAGGTTGGATACATGAAATGTATCGTGAACTGAATGGAGTTCGGCAGGCAAGTCCAGCTTTGTAACACCTCGAAAATTCACGTCCTATAATGTGTTGACACGTGTCATAAAGTTTGAACGTTTGAAAGAATGTTATAAAAGGACTAAAGTTGACAAACATGGAAAGTATGTGTTTATACGGGTTCTAAGTGTCAACAGTGAATAAATATACTTCATAATATCCCTACATGATGTTTATAACATCAAACGAATAAATCATGGATCATACGAAGCCGAAAGTGAGAGATTACAAACTACAGGGGTTAAATGTGTCAACATGTTTAAAGATATACCTCTGAGTGACCTTTTGACAAACCCGAAGCTTTGTAAATGTTAATTATACTCACTTGAATGCACGATTAAAATTTCACTATGTTTCGTGATCGTATGAGAAAGTTATGACTAAATTCGTAGGCGAGGGGTTAAAGTGCAAACATTGAAAGTTAAGACTTTTCGGGTTAACCGGAAGTGTTCAGGGACTTGGCAAAGTGGGTATAAGTTCTAAGGCCCTTGTGGGTAAACATAAGGGGGTCAAAATGCAAGAAATAACCCTAGTTGCCCCTTCGTGAAGCCAAAGGTCAACCTGCAAAACAAAAGAAAATAAAAATCAAATTCTATTGGGCCAGGCGGCCCGCGTACGGGCTGGGTGAGATTGAGGCGGGCCGCGTGGGAGCACCAGCTGCAGAAAAAACGGGCAGCAGCCTGTTTTGCGCGATTCTGACCGATTCTACTGGTTTTTCTCAATCTTGGACGACCCCTAAAAATGTTTTAGAGTACTAGGGACACTTGTAAACAACTTATGGTTAGTTATAGGCCTAGATGTCAATCTTTTGTGGTGTTTACAACCACTATATAAAGGCCTCCATGATCATTCTTTCCTCACACCAATTTCCTTGCAATCTGATCATTCCTGGAGCTCTCAAGCAGGTCCAAGTGGTCTTAAGTCGTGCATAGGACTCTTGTAAGTGTTCTAATCCTTCTTTAGTTGAGTTTAGCTTGTTTAATTAGCTAAAAGTCAAACCGTCGTAATTACGGTTTGACTTCGGGATTAGTCAATAATGGCTCAGTCATATCTCGAATTAAAAGTAGTTATGAGTTGGTATTTATGTGGGTAATAAAACCTCAAAAGGGTTTCTCCTGATCACCACTCTAACCAGATCAAAAGTCGGGTCAAACTTTTAAGTAAAAAGTCAACAGGATGCTTAAAATGTCATTTATGCATAATTAGCTATCTAGAACATATATAACCTGTTTGATCATTGTTATAACTTAGTAATAAGTGTAAGAACATGTCCGAACATGTTCAACCCGACTATTTCCTGTTTAGACCCGGTTCGGAACCGAAAGTCACATAGTTTGACTTTCACTTTGACTTTCAGTTCTGACCCGTTTAGGTATGTTTTAGAAATACCTCAGAGCTTTAATTGGATTAGGATACATGTTAGAACAACCCTCTGTGATTACACACATTGGTTCACTAGTTATCCAATTAATATGCATATTTCCGTTAATTGCTCATATGTTGACCATTATGCCCTTATTACCTTAAAACGTGATTTATGAAAATGTAAAAGTGTAGAAACCTTAATTACTGATATATAGACTTGTATGCAAAGTTTGACATCAGTTTGACTTGTAGATTAAGAGTTATGCTCATTATCGCAAAACTAATGCTTTATGTTAATAAAATGGCGTAATTAGCGTATAGCCTAGTTAAACATACTTTTTGGTATCAAATCTTTTACCCACTGATGTAATATATTATTTTGGGATTTTTAAAGATTTTTAATTAATTTTAGGCTGAGCATAACTCATAGTCGTAGGCTTAATTCGGTAAATGTCGGTTTTGCCCTTACGGGCCGTAAAATGAGTTTTACATATCTAAACGACTCCAAACCTTTTGCTACTGATCACATATGATAAATAAATTATTTTAAGCCTTCTGAAAATATAAAAATATCAGATTTAAGTATCGAACCCGGAAATGGCCTTTAATCGCCTTATTTAGCGTTTTTAGCGCATAGTATGTTTTAAAATCATATTGGACATACCCGGGTTGATACCTACTGATACAAGAGGCAAATTATAATATTTTAACAGTAAGCAAAGGTTGATTAACTCAGACTTCGTTTTTGAGCTTTTTCGGCTTATGTAAAATTACCAAAATGCCCTTCGGTGCATAGTTTGGTTATAAATGATATATTTCACATATATACTTTACCCTACTGTTATAACTCATCAAATTGAGTATGTTTATTGTTTACATCAGACCTGTAACTCAGTTAAACATCTAAACGCTTTTACAAACTTTAAAATGACCAAACTACCCCTACGGGGCATAGTTTGTGTTTAAATTAGTTCGGGGCATAATGAAAGACATCCTACTGATGTCCCAACATATTTGAAGCATATTAACTTAGGAAACCTGTATATGGCTCTTACGGATACCCGTTACGCATATTTACGCGTTCGGTTCGGTTTATGTAACAAGTTTACATAAATTAGCCGAAACGGGTCAAACCTTATCGGTTTTATCTCAAAATCCAGAATGTGTTTAGTTTACCCATATTATACAAGTCTCCAGACTTGTCGGGTCTAAATCACATCCTATTCCGGTCTTCGCTTAATCATGCGTTTTGAACCGTAAACCTTTCCTTAAAACTAACCGGTCTAAGTTACGACTTAAATAAGACCCGTTAGGAATTTAATAGGTTAATAAAAACCTTCGTTCCAGATTAAGAGCCCCAGTAGAAGTACTTGTGCTTGCTGATTAAGATATACGGCTGAGTGTAAATTGCATTGCTAGCTCAGGTAAATACTTTTAACTTATTTTCCCTTATACGGGCTTGGGATACGGTATTATAAAAATACCGCTTGGTCGGGTGTAGAAACCTTTTAATCGGAGATGATTAAATTGCATAATCCCGTTTTAATCTGTATTGATTGATAACAAATAACATTGGGGGTTAATGATCGTGTCCTGGATATCCTTGGCTCATTTTAAAAAGTGAATGGCCACGACGTAAGCACAAGGTGTAGGCAAAACACCTCCTGTTGCATATGTATAACGTATACTCACTCGTAAGGGTATCTTCTTGTGAGATTATATTTGTGGTGTGTCGATTAATCTTGTCCGGCTTGTATTGTATAATCACCGGCCCTAAATGTTGGACAACCATGTAAATCGGATACAAGATTTTTATTAATAAAATTGTCCCAAGTATAAAAGATTAATTTTGCCTCTGTGCATTTTAATCAATGTGTCAAGATATTTTGTGCCGTTTGCACTCGAATCACTTTTCAAACTCTTTTTCCAAAATGAGTCAGTTAATTGTATTTACCAGTGTAAACTGACGTATTTTCCAAAAGGTTAAGTGACAGGTACTATGCGTAATTGGCTGGGAACTCAGGGCGTCACTAGGGAATCTTGCAAGTTCTAGATGCCTAAAGTCTGTTGAACAGTTTTCTTTTATTGATCCGCCTGTGGATCCCTTACCTTCCGTTGTAATACTTTGACATTACTTATATTCGGAATGTAATATATTTATCTTTTGCTTCCGCTGTGCATTATTATATTGTGTTGTTTGACTATTATGCTGCCAACCACGTCACGATACTCCCCCACCGGGCCCACCGGTGACACGTGAAAAAATCGGGGTGTGACAAGCTTGTATGCTACTAGTCCTATTCTTTCCAAAATTCTGAAAGGACCAATGTAGCGCGGATTTAACTTTCCACGCTTTCCGAAGCGTGCCACACCCTTCCAGGGTGAAACTTTCAATAAAACCATATCTCCAACTTGGAATTCTAAGTGTTTCCGGTTTGGATCTGCATAGGCTTTCTGTCTTTCACGAGCTGCTTCGATGCGTTTTCGGATCTGCGCAATCTTGTCTGTCGTCTCTTGGACGATTTCGGGACCAACAAGCTGTCTATCACCTGCGTCAGCCCAACATAGGGGTGATCGACACTTGCGTCCGTAAAGAGCTTCGAATGGCGCGGTACTAATACTGGTGTGGTAGCTGTTGTTGTATGAAAATTCGACCAGTGGCAAATGCTTATCCCAGCTACCGCCCAAATCCATAACACACGCTCTCAGCATGTCTTCCAAAGTCTGTATCGTTCGTTCGCTTTGACCGTCGGTCTGAGGGTGAAATGTCGTGCTCAGATTTAACTGTGAGCCAAAAGCTTCTTGGAAGGATTGCCATATCCTTGACACAAACCTTCCGTCTCTATCAGAGATGATCGAGAGAGGCACTCCATGACGTGCGATGATCTCTCTTATGTAAATTTCGGCCAACTTGCTCGTATTATCCTTCTCCCTGATAGGTAAGAAGTGTGCTGACTTCGTTAACCGATCCACTATCACCCAAATAGTGTCATGGCCTCTTGGCGTTCTTGGCAACTTTGTAATAAAATCCATGGAGATTTGTTCCCATTTACACTTGGGAATCTCGGGTTGTTGCAGAAGTCCTGAAGGCTTCTGATATTCGGCTTTAACCTTAGCACATGTTAAACATTTGCTCACATAAACAGCAACATCGCCTTTCATCCTAGGCCACCAATAATAATCCTTGAGATCCTGGTACATCTTATCCGCTCCAGGGTGGATAGAGTACCGCGACTTGTGAGCTTCATCGAAAATAACCATCCTTAAACCTCCAAACAAAGGAACCCAAATCCTTTTCTCAAAACATAACGTTCCTTCCTCGTTTGGTACCAGTTGCTTTTCCATCCCACGGAGATATTCTTCTCCAAGGTTTCCTTCCTTGAGAGCTTCTTTCTGCGAGGCACGAATGCGCAAGGAAAGATCGGTTCGGATAATCATTTCTAAAGCCCTAACCCTTATGGGCTTGATCCTCTCCTTTCGACTTAGGGCATCGGCGACCACATTCGCCTTCCCTGGATGATACTTTATCTCGCAGTCGTAATCGTTCAGCAACTCAACCCAACGTCTTTGCCTCATATTCAGCTCCTTCTGGTTGAATATGTGTTGTAGGCTCTTATGATCTGTAAAAATTGTACATTTCGTACCATATAGGTAGTGTCTCCAGATCTTTAGTGCAAATACCACTGCGCCAAGTTCCAAATCATGTGTGGTATAGTTCTTTTCGTGAACTTTCAATTGACGTGATGCGTAAGCAATAACCTTTTGGCGTTGCATCAACACGCAACCCAATCCTTGACGCGAAGCGACGCAGTATACCACAAAATCATCTGTACCTTCCGGTAGTGCTAAGATTGGCGCATTGCAGAGCTTATCCTTCAATATCTGGAACGCTTCTTCCTGTTTGATTCCCCAATCAAACTTCTTATCTTTCTGCGTGAGGAGCGTCAACGGTTGAGCGATTTTTGAAAAATCCTCAATGAATCTTCGATAGTAGCCAGCCAAGCCCAAGAATTGTCGAATCTCGGTTGGCGTCTTTGGCGTTTCCCAATTCTTAATCGCTTCGATCTTGGTGGGATCCACGTGGATTCCATCTCCATTTACCACGTGCCCAAGGAATTGTACTTCTCGTAGCCAAAACTCGCACTTAGAGAACTTGGCATACAGCTGTTCTTTCTTCAGCAGCTCCAAAATAGCTCTTAGATGTTGTTCGTGCTCAGCTTTTGTCCTTGAATAAATCAAGATGTCGTCGATGAACACAATCACGAACTTGTCCAAGTACGGCTTGCATACTCTATTCATCAAATCCATAAAGACTGCAGGTGCGTTTGTCAACCCAAACGGCATAACTAGGAACTCGTAGTGCCCATAACGAGTTCTGAAGGCTGTCTTTGGGATACTCTCCTCTTGTATCCTTAACTGATGGTATCCAGATCGAAGATCGATCTTTGAATAAAAGCTTTAGCCTTGCAGTTGATCAAACAGATCATCAATTCTTGGCAGAGGATATCTATTCTTGATCGTCAGCTTGTTCAGCTCCCGGTAGTCGATGCACATTCGAAAACTACCGTCCTTCTTCTTGACAAACAGGACCGGAGCTCCCCAAGGCGAGAAGCTTGGTCGGATAAATCCCTTGTCTAACAACTCTTGAAGTTGTGCCGACAGTTCCTGCATCTCAGACGGAGCAAGTCTATAAGGTGCCTTAGCCACAGGTGCGGCACCTGGAACTAAGTCAATGCGGAACTCTACTTGTCTCTGAGGTGGCAGTCCAGGTAAGTCCTCTGGGAAGACTTCTGGATATTCCCTCACGACAGGGATGTCTTCTATTCTCGGCTCAGCAGCCTTCTTATCCACAATGTGTGCCAGGAAGGCAACACATCCCTTCTGCAAACACTTTCGCGCTTTCAGGCAGCTGATAATTCTTAACGGCGTATCACGCTTCTCCCCGTGAACCACAATTGTTTCGCCATCTTCGGTTGGGATACGAACGACCTTTTCGTGACAAACTATTTCAGCCTTGTTGCATGATAACCAATCCATTCCTACTACCACGTCAAAGCTCCCCAGCTGGACTGGTAGTAGATCCAAAGTAAACTCACGTTCTCCCAACTCGATTGCACAACCTCTGATCACTTCATTGGCTTCTACTAACTTCCCATTAGCCAATTCGATTGAGTAGGGAATATCTAACTTACTTGCGGCTAAACCAAGCATATTCTTAAATTCTAACGATACGAAGCTATAGTCGGCACCAGTATCAAATAAAACGGATGCATAGCGTTGGTTTACAGGGAACGTACCAGTGACAACATTGGGATCCTGGCGCGCCTCCCTTGCTTCAATATTAAACACTCTTCCACGGGCTTGGTTTAACTCTGGGCAGTTCCTCTTAAAGTGCCCGATATCTCCACAGTTAAAGCATCCAGGTCTTTGCCCGTTTCCACCTCCATTTCCAGCTTGGTTATTCCTTTGGTTATGATTCACAGCGCCCGCTTGATTAGCATTGTTGCCTCGATTCCTATTACCTCCATTGTTTCCTTGTGGGCGATTTCCATTCCCACCCCGGTTGTTATTTCTGTTTCCGAATCCTCCCTGGCCTCCCTGGCCAGCAGTGGCTCAACATGTGTCCTTCAAATGGCCCGGCTTTCCACATGCTTCGCATACTTTCATACTACAATGGCCAGAATGGTGGCGTTGGCAGGTATTACACTTGGGCTGGGTGCCCATATATCCTTTTCCTTTCTTTCCACTACCAGCTGTAACCTGAGCTGGCGTGCCTGATCCTCCTTTCTTAACCACCACACCGGCGCCCTGCTTGAAGTTTGAGAACTTCCGTTTATTACCTCCTGATGACTCGACGTGAGTCTCTTTCTTCTTAGGCTCAGCATCATCGAACTTGTTCAGGCGAATAGCCTCCTCTGTGAGAGCCACGCTCAGATCAATTACCTCAGTAATTGTCGCAGGCTTGGATGAGGTCACCATGCTTATGATTTGAGGAGCTAATCCCCAAATGAAACGTTCAATCCGCTTGAACTCCGGAGTGACCATGTAGGGTACCACATGCGATAAGTCATGAAACCTCTGAACGTATTCTGCGATCTTTGGACCTTCCATTTTCAAATGCCAGAACTCAGTTTCCAATCTTTGGATTTCCGCGCGAGAGCAGTACTTTTTGCGCATAAGTTCCTTCAGTTCGGTCCAGGTTAGCGCGTAGGCAGCAGCTTCACCAAGTGTCTGTACTTGCAAATTCCACCAAGAGAGGGCTCCATCCAAGAATAGCCCCGAGATATAGGTGACTTGCTGATCTAGTGCGCATTTGCTCATGCGAAGAACAGATTCAGTTTTCTCAGCCCAACGAACAAAGGCGACAGCACCTCCTGTGCCATCAAAGTTGACCGGTTTGCAGTCTAGAAACTGCTTGTAGGTGCACCCTGCACACACATTGTAACATGTGAACGGCATTAGCTTCTTTGCTATAGATATCCAATTAGGTCATGGTATGTCTAAATGTCTTAGTATTACCATGAGGTGGATTGTTGTTGCCATTGTTGTTTGAGCTGCTTCCGCTGGGTCCTCCTTGCGAGGCGGCGTATTGCGCGATGGCAGCAGCGATGACTTGTTGGAGTTCTGCCTCATTGGTAGGCATCGGCGTTGGACGTTTCGGCGGCATCTTCTAAAAGATGTGTTTACGTTGGTCAGGCCATAGTAAAGATCCCATGTTATAATACGTAAGTCAGGTCATAATATAGCGTACGTATATAATGATAGTAATAGTACATAACATCTCATGTTATAATCATATTAATCACACAACATCCCATGTTACAAACATCAATCACACAACATCCCATGTCATAGAATATAAATAACCAAATCAAGCATCAAATATGATGAGAATACTGCGATTGCCATATATTGAGACCACATAGTAAGCGTACAAGTACATCACAGTGTCATACAACATCAGTCGACTAAGGGCTACATCACCCTAGTCCAAAAACTATATCAAATCAGTGTCAGTACTTCAAATACATGTCAACAAAAGTTAGAATCATAATGTAGTCTCCAAAAATGTTGTGCAGTCAAAAGCAATCGCCATCTTCTCACCAGCGTCTACCCATATGGTACTGAAGAGCTCTACACGGATGGCGGTGGAGGAGGGGGAAAGTGAGTGTAAAACAAGTGACGCAAATGGAGCCAGTCCTCCTCCATGGCTCTCTGGGTACGCAAGAAAGAAGCAACCTGCTGCTCTAGGGCAAAAAGGCGTGCAGCATAGTCTGGTGGTAAAGGTCGAGAGGGCTGCAAAGGAGAGTGGGTCTGACCCTGGCACTGACACGGCGGCGGCTGGGCTCTCTCAAGCTCCGGAATGCGCTGCGTGTGTGCCTCGTGCTGGGCGACAAAAGACATCAGAACGTCCTCAATAGTATACCCCATATGGAAAGAATGGTAGGGGTCGGTCGGTGGCATAACAGAAGGTGACGACCAGAGAAACGGCTCACTGGTGGGATCAAAAGGTGCCACATGAAATGGAGAAGCAGGGGGAAAAGTAGCAGACGGTGGTATAGCAGGGATAGATACCGGTACATGTCCAAAAGGGTGAGCCGAAGAACCTTCTCCAGGTCGCGCTGGAGGTGTAAACCGAGGAAATGAAAAGGAGGTATCAACGTGACGGGTATCTGTGATCTGAGGGGGAATAGGTGGAACCTCATCGTCAGCAGGAATCCACCCATGCTGGGCGTGCTCATCTCGTGGGTCAATCTGTGCCTCAAAAAGTGCTCGATCAAACTGTACAGGCATAGGATCATGGTGAGGTGCAACAAGAGGGTCAACTGGTGCATCAGCAATAAGTGGGGGATCAACATGATCAGCAGCAATGACATGATCGCCCTCCAACAACGGAGCATCCACTGGGTGATCATCAATAGGTGGGTCAGCAATGACAGGCTCAATAATAGGTGCGTCAGCATGAACTGGGTCGTGCTCAAACGCAGGGTCTAGAGCGGCTACCTGCTCAGGGGCCATGGCAGGCTCGGGGTCATCAAAGGCCATCCCAAAATCAAACTCGGGATCGATGGGATCAACTGGGTCTACTGGGTCGACTGGATCCTCCATAGGCTGATCCATGGGTATAAACTCTATATCCTGATCTGAGTCGAATCCTGGGGGAAAGACAGGATCGGAATCCTCCACATCATCGTGGTCGAAAGCAAAACTAGGAATAGGGGCAACAGAGGATGCCTGGTCGGGATCTGATCCATGTGAGAAGTGCTGCGCACTCTGGGTGTGTGAAGGTGCGGAGGCCACAGACTCGAATGAGTCTGGGACCGGAGAGTGAGCGGGTGACTCCTCGGCGGGAGCATCTGCGATCATCAAGAGATCACCAGCAGCAAGAAGGGCCTCGCCCTGAACATCCTCCTCTAAGGGCTCATCATCATACAGATCGACGTCGCCATCATCGTCGGCGTCGAGAAGCAAATCGTAAGCAGGATAAACAGCTAAGGGTATGGGAGCAGGGATCTCCACTAACGGTAGGTCCCCGGCCAAAGGGCCATCAATGAGCTCATCAGCACCCTCAGGTAAAGCAAAGGGCTGAAAGTCGTCCTCGTCCGTGCTAGTAACGTCGGATGTGTGGACCTCGTGCTCTGAAGACTCTAGGTCATCTGATACTATAGGTCTAGGTCCTGTGGTGTCTGAGTCACCTATGCCAGAGGTGTCCATGGTGTCTGTAACATAAACACAAACATGCACAAACAGTCAATCATTCAATCAAATAATCACATAAGTCACCAAGTAAGCATTCAAATAATTCTCCTAGTCCCACTAGCCTCCCAGCCTCTCAGACTGCTCTTCCTAGTCCCACTAGCCAAATTCTCCCAGCCTCCTAGTCCCACTAGCCTATCCTCCCAGCCTCTCAGACTGCTCTTCCTAGTCTCACTAGCCAACTACCTCAGTCTCCTAGACCGAGCATCAGTCTTCCAGACCGAGCCTCAGCCTCCCAGACTGAGCCTATAAATAATAAATAAATGTGCTCAACATTTGTTTATAAAAGTTTTGGATCTGGACTTAAGTGGTATGCAGTAAAAATGTTTTCGTGAGAGCCCTAGTGATCATAGTCTAGACTCGAGAAAGAATCCTAGTTCGCTATGATCAGAGCTCTGATACCAAGCTGTCACACCCTGGCTTTGCGGAAGCGTGGTTAATTTGGTGTGACTTCTTAATACCATAGCTTGACCATAACAAAGCTATATGAAATAAAACCATGCAAGATCATCCATTCGATTAAGTTTTAAAAACCAAATACAATAACATTGTCTTAACGGAAACACATCCTAGCGACATAAACATTGTTCAACAAACACAACATAACATAAGCATAGTTTAAGGACTGTGACTTGTCCAGGAAAGAGTCACATTCCCTAAACCCGGATGACCTCGTAACTAGTGCAGCGGGAAAACGTGTCATACCGCGCCAGATCCTTTAATTCCCTGAAATACATGTAAGTTGAAAAATCAACAATAATGTTGAGCGAGTTCATGTGTAAGTGAGTAAATAAACCTTTGTAAGTATAAAAATAATCCTGGTATGTAGCAAATAAGGGAATTGAGATCACCAATGGTTTGCAAGGCCATTGATATGTGTGAAGTGCAAGTAGGGATACTCAAACCTAGGGCTGTAAACGAACCGAACGAACACGAACGAGGCCTTGTTCGTGTTCGTTCATTAAGGAAATAAATGTGTTCACGAACGGTTCATGAACACTTACCGAACGAGATTTTATGTTCATGTTCGTTCATTAAGGAAATGAGCGTGTTCATGAACGGTTCACGAACACAAATAAATTTGGCGAACGCGATGAAGGATAAAGGTGGATGGCCTAGAGAGTAGCACTACAACTTGAATCCCTTATTGTGGAACGGAGGTAGATCATATTCTTCGATGTAAATAAAGAGAAAAGAAAGGGAAATGGTGCATAAACAAGGTGAAAGAGGGTTTCGTAGTTTAATTGTTAGGGTAATGATATAAATAAAAGTTTAATAGCATAAAAAGTATAGATAAAATATATGAAAGTATAAAAATCTTTAATTAGAACACGAACATAAGAACATAAACGAACGCAATGAACGAATGTTCACGAACACCTTACCGAACGTTCACGAACACAATTGAACGAACGAGACCTTTGTTCATGTTCGTTCATTTAACTAATCGAACGGAATTTCTTGTTCATGTTCGTTCGTTTATTAAACGAACGAACATAAACGAACTTCCCGCCGAACGGTTCACGAACTGTTCGCTGAACGTCCGGTTCGTTTACAGCCCTACTCAAACCTAGCGGATTTATGCGTCGGGCACGAAGTCACCCCGAGGTCCGTTTCTAGTTTTGCCTGGGGCTGGGCTCGCTACACCCAGATAGATCTACCGCTCCTGTCCCTCGGTCCTACCATGAGGACTAATGGCCTCATGTTGCTCCTACCCACTCACATGATCTAAGTAGTAAACCTCCTTACGCTAACCATACCATGTGTAAAGTACTTGTAATCAAAGTAACATGTATTTCACCCCCGTAGTTTAGAAAACTGAAAACAGTTAAGAGAAAAGGGGGACATGAACTCACAGTGGTGCGTCTCTACCAAGTATGTCTCCTGATCAAGCAGCTGTGTGACGACCTACACGTACTAATTCTATTAGACGGACGGCCGTGCCTTAGCTTTATGGTTTAAGTTTTTGGGAAATAGTTAGACAACTATTTCGTGTTTACATTTAGTAAATACATGGTAATCATTTTCCTTCCCAAGGATGGGGGATTTAATACATGTGTGTTCGTATAATTTCGAGATATACTATTAAGTCTCACTTAAAATATATTTTATTTCTAATCCCAAATATAAATATTCTTCTCAAAAATATTATATTTTCACTCATATGATTTTCCCAAAATAATACTTTGTCAAAATTACGCGTTCATAAATATTTCCTTAAAATGCGTAAGTTACGTTTTAGAGATCGAGTGGTAATAATAATTACCGGTGTAACTTATATATTTATCGTAGAGACGTTCGTATTATTTTGGATCCATTAACATTCGATAATATTATTTTCACCCTAAAAATAATACTTATACACTTCACAAAACAATTGACAAGTGACGTTGTGAAAAATAAATATATTTACTAAATATATATTTATCGCGTTTTATTTTGTGAAATCCCATCTCCGATATTTTGTAAATAAAGTCGTGGCGAAATCTATATTTTGAAAACAAGTCGAAAAGTATTTCTAACACTTATAGTGAAAATAATTCTAAGTGTTAGGTTTTTAGAAAAATTTCGCCAGAGTTTCCCTTGTAACCGGAGGTGGTCACACTTTTAAGCGTATCATTTTCTTTTATAAATAAAACCAACATTCTTTTCATTCAATCAAAACAATGTCCAAAACAACAAACTAGTAAATAAATATGTATATCGCATAAATCTCATGAACTTGTAGTTTTTCCAACACTATGATGTAAATCCCAATACTTTTAGCGGATCCTTATATAAATCAATCCGGTTTCGTAAAAACCCCGTTTTTAAAGAAATTCTATCTTTACAACTTCTCGTCATCTTTTTCAAAAATAGTTATTTTGTCGAAAGTGTGTGCTACACAAGTGTTTACACACTTATGTGTTCTAAAAATCATTCGTGTTAGTGTAAGATCCGTCTTTAGAAAACATGATTTCTTTGATACTTGGTTCTTTGAAAATACCGCTTGTAGATACGTAGATCTACTAGTTTTAAACACTATTTCACAAGCAAAATCGCTTTTACACAAGTTCATGATTCGTGTGTGGTAGAGTTTCATCCTTTAACCCTTGTTACTTCCAAAACAACCTTATGTCATGATCCATGATCATGACCAACCCGGGTTAAATGACGATCCGAGCTACCACAACATAGATCGGGTCCAAATAACTACACAAATCAAATACTACAAGTTTTACACAACAAACAAGCTTTTAACCATCACTTTTAGTGTTTTTAGTAGACTTTCATGTTTCAACTTGCATGTTTACGAGTTTTAACCGTTACAAATCATTTTAACCACTTCAAAATAGTTCGAGAGGGTGATTATAGCAACTTACTACTAGCTCGAGGCTAGGGAAGAATCTAAGCGCAAAATGAGAGGATAAAAGCAATAGAGTGAGGTCCTTCGTCTTCCGAATGCACCAAGCCTCCTTATACGTGATCCTTAACTCTTGTGTAAGCTTGGAATGGCAAGATCAAAACTCGAAAAATTGATGGATGTAGAGGGGTGTTCGGCCGTGAGTAGTAGAGAGGGAGAGAGAGAGTGTGTGTTGTTGAGTTTGTGATGAAAGTGATAATGTGCTAAGACATGAACTTATTGACAAATAAAATGATCATTATCCAAAGGATTTTATGTCTAATAGATATTAGACAAATGAGATTATAATAATCTTGCAAGGACAAGGGGTGTCCCCTTGGGGACCGAATTCGTTGGAGGGGGGGGTTCTAGTTAGTTTCCAACTAAACATTAGGTAATTAGTTAAGTTAAGTTTAGTTAGTTTAGGGATTAACCCGGTTACTAGTGTGTCATGCATTATGACGGGTGTTAGGGTATTCAGGGACCCTAACTGGCTCAGAAAAAGAAAAACAGTGTTGATGACAATATTTTTATGTTCCGGGTAAAGTTCGGTTGGATAGTAATCCGTTAAAGCGTTAAACAAGCTTTAAAGTGTCGTTAATACCATTTTTAGTGACACACCTTATTCCTCCAAAGTGTCGGGAATATTTTCCTCATGTATTGGCACTTTATTAGTTAGCCAAATGCTGAATTTTAATGTTAAAGTACTGAGTTTTGTGCTTAGAGTACGTTTTAGGCACATCCAGTCATTGTAACTTATTCCTAGAGACGCAGTTCTACAACCCTTGTATCCCTACACTCACCACTAGTGTAGTAAAATATTTCTGGCTCATGCAGGCCTTAGAGGCAGTGTCTGCCTGATGCTGGCTTTATCAGCATGTTCAATAGGTTATCCGCTCATTGTGCTACTGTGCTTTTGGTGCATCATGTTTGTCACTAAGGTTCAACATGTAAATAATGTAGTGACGGTAAGTAAAGTATGATGCAGGTGCATGTATCAGTATTCAAGTAGCAGTTCATCAGTAATTTCAAACAAGCACAGTAATTAAGCAGTAATTAATTATTAATTAAGTCGTACGGATACCTGGTTTAGTGAGGGTTGTCACATTTTATGTGGTTTAGTTTTAAACAAAGGATGCAGTAGTTATTCTATTAACAACATGGTTACTTTCTCTTTTCATTCAGCTTCATTCTTTGAATAAGATTAATCAAATAACCAAAGCTTTTTTGTTCTACTTTAAATCAGTTTTAATAGCTTTTGTAAATCATGTTCAAAAAGGACAACATGATGACCTGTGGCTCATGTAGTTTTACATTTAAATTCTAGGTTTTGTCATACAAACTGTTGGGATTGAGGTTGGATTAATTGCTCCCCTAGTCAATCTGCACCGATAATTTCTTTTTTCTGATAATCTACCTTTATCTCCTACTTTTTTTAATTATCTTATTGGTATTTAAGAATCTTAATGAAAACTTTAATGTTTGGTTACAATTCTAAAATTTATTTTTATAAATACATCAAAACAAATTCTAAAAGATGTCAAATAATAAAGGTTAATAAAAACAAATTCTAAAGATATCAAATAATAAAGGTTAAGAAAATAAAATTATAAACAAAAATTCACTAGAAACAATAAATACACAATAAAATATTGCTTTGACTAACCAATGTGGTGTCAGAACTTGTTGTACTAGCCTTTTAAATTCGAAAAGAGAAATATTTAATTAAAAATTTGTCAGCTTTTTCCTTCTCTTGTTAACCAGAGTTCTTACCGGAAAAAAAACCCACCATCTTGCTATCCATCGTCTTCTGATCTCTTATCTTTCACTTTTACCATTCTCTCGTGGTTTCATGGATGTGCTTAGGAGTATCTTAATAAAGGGTATCTGATACATAAAAGCGTAGAAGAAAAAACTAATATACTTCGTCAAGAAAGTTGAGGGGTATCCCGGGCAACCCCTGGGATAGCCATAGATCCGCCCCTGGTGGGTGGTGGTGAGGTTGAGATTCTGTCACAGATGGAGAGAAAGAGTAGAGAGAGTGATATAAATATATAATTCGATTTGCTATTTGTATAGTTAAAATGGTTTTTTAATTAAACAGGTAAAAAGACGAATTTGTCCCTCACTCAGCCAATTCGCAACACGGGCTTTTGATGCAATCTCAAAGTGTTTTTTTTAATTCACGTGCTATCTTTTAATTTTAGTACTAGTGGAATTCCCCTGCGCTATGCAGCGGGAATTCAGTCAGTATCGATTTGGTTCGTTACACTATCGGGCCTCGCTATATTAATCGAAAAAAGAAAACAAAATATAAGGGTCTTGATATGCCCAAAAGGACTTTGACACGTGCTTTATATGTAACACCCCAAAAGTGATAAATTATGCATAATTTTTAGAAATTTATTTTTAAATTATTTAGTTAAAGAATGTGTTATGATATATGCCTAAGAATGGAAAATGCCTAGAAATAAATAAACACCTAATCTAGAGGGACTAAACTTGACAAGATGGATGGAACTTGTGTTTAAAATAAACAAAACTCAAAACACACACATTGTGTGCGTGTTTGAGATCGACCAGGCCAAAGGAAAAAGGGCTAAACCCTAAATTTCAAGAAAATCTCCAAATCAAAGAGGGAATTGAAGGTTTTTAGGATGCATGTATCAAGATTATCGATCTCCTAAGTGTTTTTCACTATCAAGTAAGTTAAATTTTATGATTTGGTGATGTTGGGTGAATTGGGTGTTGATGAACTCGTGAATCTAAGTGAAGTTAGGATGGATATGTGATAGAAATGCCTTATGAAACTTAAATTATGCTTAGATTTCTGATTGTTAGGTATATTTATGAAAAACCCATTTGTAGTGGTTCTTATGTAGGATGATGATGATGTAATTTATGTTAATTTGATGATGCTTGAGGTGTATGACAATGGATGTTATAGATTATTGATTTTGATTCTGAATTAAAATGAAAGTTATGTGAAGAATTAGTAAGAGTCATGCTTTAAAAGCTTGTACATAATATTTCATAAATGCGAAACCCGCCAAGTGTTCGATGAAATGCCTAAGAGAACAAATATGTGAAATTGTATGCAAGTTGCGGGTAATTATGTGTGAAAAGTGATAATGACATAATTGTTAGCAAACTAAGATGAAAAGTGTGATTTAAGTAGAGATCATATGGTACTTTGATTTGTTAGTATGATGTGTTAGAAGCGTGCGTTAATAGCTTGTATTCTATGCATAAGGTTATGGCACCAAATACACTTAGTTGATTTTGTAGTTGGGTGATGTGGTTGTATGATATGTGGATTTTTCTAGCAAGCTAAAGTTGGGTTCAAGGGTAGCGTTAAAATTGGTCAATCCTAAATGGTGTCGATAGTTGTGGGATTATGAGATGAAAAATATGGAAGGATTTGATTATGTTGAATGTGCATATATGATCTTGTGGTGGTATGTGTTTTACTAAGTAAGTTGGGAATGTATGTAATGCCTGTAACATAATCGACTATAATAATGTGGACGTGTGAAGTTAGATTGATAAATCACAAGGTGGACAGTTGACTTTCTGAAAGTCAACTGTGCATAATTAGTGTATTAAGATTTTGTCACAAGAGTTATATTAAAGAAATCATTAAATACATGCTATATCAATATGTGCTAAATGTAACAATATGAAGAATTATGCGGAATGAAAAGATGCGACTTCAAGCTTATATTTTGTGTTGATTGGAATTTGACAAATAAAGTATAATGTTGGATATGAATGTAAAATGAATGCAATATTAGAATGTGTGTTTATACTAATGAAATGATAACCATGATGACATGAAAGTATAGGATCATGTCAAGATGGGGGAGACATGGAAGGCTACGTAAAGGATATGAGGAAGCATACACGAGACGGGCACTCGAGGTAAGTGAATATATGAGGAAGCATACACGAGACGGGCACTCGAGGTAAGTGAATCTCGATTCACTTTTTAGTAGGTTGAATAAATTTTTAATACTTATGCTTATGAAACATCATGAAAGAACATGTATTAATTAGAAGTAATAAACGAAGTAAGCCAAGGCTTATGCGACCCGCGAGAGACCGTGCTGCAGGCAATTTGTTGGATTTTTGTTGTCTTATACATTGGACTTGTTTAAATGGTGTTCCAAGGTCTCATAACTTATGTTAAGGATTGGTTTTGAATATAAGAGATGTTAAGGGTCGTCGGTTAGTGAAAGAATGGATTTGTTTTCGTGTTAGTGTAAGAAATTGTATAAGTAAATATGTTTAGGAATCTAGTAGGCACGTAGGTCGTTTTGTATATCGCCTATATTATGTTAAGTTGTGAATATGTCATTTCAGCATAAGCGTATGTGTATGAAGTGGTAAGCATGAGCTAGTGTATATAAATTCGTAAATGATTGTTTGTGTGTAGGTAGGGACGTAGACATGTATGAAGGTACGTTTGCATATAGGTATATGTGATAATAGGCGCGTAAGTGTGAATGCATGTGTGTATGAATATACGATGCTAAAGATATACGTATGAACGTTATCAAGGCGTCGGAGTACTTACGATTACTAATGATGTGCTTTGAGTTTGGAATGTAATGCAGGCATGAGATTGTCGGATTCATGAAGGAATGAAACCTGGTTTGGATAAAGAGTATTTAAGAAAGCACTTTGACAATTCCACGTTTACTTCATAGAATGCTTTACGGATTTCTATTATATGGTTTAATGTTGTATGGTGTGTTAATGACTAATGGTTGGGTTATACGTGGTGTCCACAGGTATCGTTCGGGTTTCCTCTACCACTAGCGAAGTGAAGTAGACATAAATCGAGTTGAGAGCAAGGATTGTACGGAAAAGAAAGGTCACATAGTTTGTTTTAAATTGGTCATGAAGCCTTGATATAATGTAACATTGTGAATCATCTCTAATGAACTTATTACATTTTGTAATTGAGTTTTCATGTAATTAATATGACTTTTTAAGAACGAAATTTTTGGGCTCATATTTTCCGTTGTGTCATATTTAAGTTCTTACAAGTTGGTCTTACGGGGATTTGTTCATAATACGAACGGGTCATGCCCGAATTTTGATAAATAATAGTATGATACTATTACTTTTTCGGATTAGGAAATCTGGGCATTACATTATATCGATTGAAAACCATAAAAACAATTATCGGTATCGCTTATGATTATTTCAATATCGATGTCGGCACTCATGTTGTTCGCGTGGATTCAGCGCGGTTCATCACGGTACTCTACGATACCTACATTTGTATAGCTTACGATACAAAAAAGAAAATAAACTTTATTTTGAATACAAATTTTGATTGAAAACCATAAAAACAATTACGGGTACCAGTTTCGATCATTTTAGTACCGATACTGGTTCCGATGTTGTTCGATTGGAATCGGCTCGGTTCATCACGATACCATACGATACCTGGACGTGTATAGTTTATGATGCAACAAAAACACTCTATTTTGAAAACAAAACTATATTGAAATGTCGAGAAAAAAAAGTAAACAAAATTGAATATTCAGGTTAAATAAAAAGTTAACAAATGCATGTTATTAGAGAAAAATCAAATTAAATAGAAAGTAAATCGGATAAAGTGTATATAACTGATACATATACCGGTTTGAATAATACCAATAACGGTGCCAATGTTTTGTTTGAATCAAATCAATTAGTCACGATACCGGTACGATATCAGCATTCATTAAAAGTTACGACTAAAAAACACTCTACACTTATTTACTTTTATGCAATTAGTTCGTTTAAATAAATCTCATTGCGACAAATATGTATATTTTAATTAAATACACCAGACATTAACCAATTTGATTTTTTTAACGGATTAACCAATTTGATGGCATTAATAGAAACAACAACAACAATTAATAGTATTTTAAAATAATCAAATACTATAAAAAATGAATTTAGGTGAATTCACTATTCATCGTAACTTTAAAATAATATGTATAATATAATAATGTATAATACTAGGTTTTGCCCCGCCCGCGTTGCGGGGCACTAAGCCAAATATTTCTCTTTCATATAAGTCTATGTTTCGGTTACTTGTACATACTACTTATAACACAATCTCAAAAAACATTACATCGAGAAAACCAATTAAAACAAAACACTATCAATACTTTTACTAAAAAAACTAAAACGATTGAAAGACTATAATTTTTAACCGGGGCAAAATTGTAATTTTTGAGCACAAATGAGCGTGTGTCACTGTGTCACGCAACCGCCTGACACGAATAAAAATTACACAGAGTCAACAATTAAAACAAAACACTACCATAAATTTGTCAAAGAAAAAAAAAACTAAAACGATAGCATGACTGTAATTTTACACTGGTGGCAAAATCGTAAATTGACAGAAAAAAAAACAAAAACAATGGTGTCACAACCCCAAAAATACCCTAAGCGGAAACCCCCGCGAGACGTGTGACGTACCAGGATCTAGCCACCAATCACATTGAACTCATACAAGATTTTGAATAAAAACTTTCATTCATTAAGATAAAGTGTTACATTACATAAAGTATAACTCAACGTTTTCAGCGGAAGCATAAATCATTAGTTATGTATTTCGTAAACCAAGCGTATGAAAGTTATTAGACTTGTCTTGTATTTCCATGTGTCTCGACTGTGACAACCGTCAAATTTGCATGCATCTGTACAATTAATTAATATTGATTTATGCCTAATGACTGTGCTTAGTTACAACTGATGACTTAAACTGTTTTCTGATTTCTGTATCATACATACATGTACATCACATTTCATACTGTCACACCATTTATCACATACAGAATTTAGTGACATAAACGATGCACAAAGCACGGTTAGCACAGTGAGCGGATAACTCAGAAAATGCTGACGATGTTCAGTACATAGACAGACAATGTTTAAAAACCCAGTATGAGCCAGAGACAAGGTACTACACTAGTATGGAGTGTAGGGAAGTAAGGACCATAAATCTGCGTCACTAGGTGATAGTTTGGGTGCCGGAAAGTGCCTAAAACCCACGAAAAGTGCAGAATTCTGCATTTTTCAGCAAAATTCAGCTTTTTATCATGCTAATATTATACAGAAAATTAACTAAATGGTCCTCTATGCTTTCCTAAGTGTCGGGAATTAAAAGTGTCACAAAAGGGTACTTAAAGAACATTAAACGGAATAGTTTGACACTTTAACGAACCGGTATCTAATCGAACAACCGGACATTACCCGGAACACCAAAATTTTACTAGAAACATTGTTTAATTATTTTTGAACTAGTTATGATCCCCGAACACCCTAACACACTATATAATGTGTCATACACTTAAAGCACTAGACTTTTTCACTAAACCTCCAACTATTATTCACTTTACCATTCAAAGTTACACATAACCCCCCCCCCCCTTTTTCATACTTACGGTTATGGGGAATGGCCCCACCTCAATCTTACAAGATTTCTTTTCTTGATCCTACAAGATATCATGGGATATTATTTGATTTTGTTAGATATTACTTGGATTTCCTAGATTTGCTTAGATTTTACTTGGATATTATAAGTTACCTACTTATCATCAAATTTACACATGGACCCCCTCCCCCTTTGATATTTACGGCCCAAAGGAGGACCCCACTACCAAGATTTTATTTCTTATTTTATTTAGATTGTTGCTTGATTTGGTTGCCATGATATTGAGAAGAAATCTTTATAAGTATGGTGGCATAGATATACTAGATCATTCCATTCATTCTCACACTCCACAAACCTCACTCCACTCCCTCATACTCTGTCTCTCCCTCTCGGCCCTAGGAGGTGCCGCCACCACCACCACCTTGCAACCACCATCCATTCCCAAACTCATTTCAAGTGTTAGAAGGTGTCTTGTGAAGATTGAAGCTTGTAGAACTTGAAGAACCTTCATCACTTGCTTTTATCATCCATTTTCATCATCTTTTTCTCTTGTGATCTTCACTAGCTTTTGAGCTTGTTGTAAGCTTCTTGTTACTAGTTTTTACTTCTCTTTTTGTTGGTTAAAAGTTGTAGTATATTGTTTATCACAAGAACACTAAAAGACTTAAACAAGAATCATAAACATAAGATTACATATGATGAAATCTTGTTGAAATGAGGTTGTTTAAATACATGCATGACACTTGATTGTTATTTACTTGAGATTATGATGTTGATCATCATAAGGAGCTTGCTAGATTATGATTAAACACATGATCTAGCAAGTTAAAGGATGATTATGTGTTAACCCAAGAAGATCATCCTCACTTATGAACATGAACTTGAAAATAAAATTATTTCTTGAAAAATAGTAAATAAAGTGAGCTAGTAATTTTGTGAATCTAAGATTTAAGAATATTTTTTCTAAGAAAAATCAAGTTCAAAATATGATTTTTAGTAAGAACTTGATTCTTACATAAATGTACATTGTTTTGGTAATAAAATAAGTGTAAGAACACTTTATTTACAAGAAGAGTTCAAAAGAATAATTTTTGTAAAATATGTTTACAAGTTGTAAACATCTAAAATTTTCAAGAAGGAAGTTTATTAAGAAATAAACAAACTTTAAGAGGTAACTAAGTCTACTAAACATGTTACCAAGTTACTACGAGTTTTTGTGAAACTTCATGTTCATGTTGTTATATACATTGTATAATTTTTGCACTTGTGAAGTGTAGTTTGGTTATCGATTGTTGGGGAGATTTTTGAAAAAGAAAATGATATGCTTATATAGCATGGACACCTCCATTTTTAGGGGAAACTATGGCAAAATTTTCTAAAAATATAAACACTTAGAAAATTATTTTCTAACAAGTGTTTATTACTGTATTCTAAACTATGTTTTCAAATATAAACCTCGCCATAATTTTTGTAACAAAAATACAAAGTATCGGAAGTTGGTTTTTGTAAATAAAAATGGGTAAATATATATTTAGAATATATATTTTATACTAAGACACTTGTGTGAATATTTGATACTATATGGAATAGTTATATTATTTTAGGGTAAAATAATATAACATACTAATACCATGAACTTACAACTCCAAAATAATACCAAAAATCACAAGGAATAAAATATTTAAGTTACACACTTGGTATTGTGAAACCGAACGCGAAAACGTAACTTATGAAATATTCCGGAAAATACTTTTACAAATATATTTTTGGTAAATATTGTTTTGGATACAAGAAGTGAAAATATATTATTTTTGGGAAAAATATCTATATTTTGGAATACATTATTTTTGACAAATAAGTTATATATATTTTCTAAGTGGGACTTAAAAGTATATTATTGCGGAACTACAAAATACATGTATAAATACCCCCATCCTTGGGAAGGAAATACGGAGTTAAATACTTTAGAAGCATTAATACAAAAATATTGAATGAACAATTATTCCAACACTAAATATAATTTAAGTTGAAATATTAATTATTTTGACAAATAATTATAACTTGGAATAATATTCGGTGACATAAGAAACTCAACTCAAAAACATTAAACTCTAAGCCAAGGCACGGCCCGTTCGTCTAATAGACGTTAGTACACTGTAGGTAGTCGTGATTAGCTGTGGAGATTTGAGTTGCCGGAACAAGACGCACTACTGTGAGTTCATGTCCCCCTTTTTCTCTTAACTGTTTTCAGTTTTATACTTCGGGGGTGAAATACATGTTACAATTATTACAGACATTTTATACATGGTATGATTAGCTTAAGGAGGGTTTACTACTAGATCATGTGAATGGGTAGGGCGATTAAGGCCATCAATCCTCGTTGTAGGACCGAGGGGCATGAGTGATAGATCTATTTGGGTGTAGCGAGCCCCACTTCTGAGTCCGCTGAATGGACCATGTGGTGACTATGTCTTACAGCCGGAAGCCCGGTGCGAAATCTGCTAGGTTTGAGTCTTCCTGCATCACTTTACACATACCATTGGCTTTGCAACCCAGTGGTGATCTCTTTTTCCTTATTGCTACATACCAGGGACTTACATACATACTTACAATATTTCAAAGGCTTATACATACACACAAACGAACACATGAACTCGCTCAACTTTTGTTGATGTTTTTCAAACTACATGTATTTCAGGGAATTTATAAGTGGATCTGGCAGGCGTTGGAAGTTTTTATGCTGCGTTAAGAATAAAGCTGTCATCCATGGTCTTTGATTTGGTTAATGTGTCTTATTCCTGGATGAGACACGTCATCCAAACCTTGGTGTTACTCAATATCTTTTTATTGAGTCCTTAATGAACTCATAAACAATTTGTACGGTTTGTAAAACTTGAATTTGAAGTCTGCAATGTTGTTATGTTTTAAACTTATTTAATGGATGACAAACCTATGGTTTTTATCATATAGTTGATGTTATGATTGAATGCAATGATATTAAGAAAGTCACACCATAATCACGCTTCCGCAAAAGACAGGGTGTGACAGCTTGGTATCAGAGCTTCGATCGTAGCGAACTAGGATTCCTTCTCGAGTCTAGACTACGATCATTAGGGCTCTCACAAAAACGTTTTTACGAACATATTTTCATTGCATACACAAAATGTCCAGATCCAGGGAACAAACATTTTTTTTTTACAAACAAAAGGCACAATAAAACATTTCAAAGGGCTATGTTTATAATTCAGTCTTAGAGACTGAGGGAGGTTCAGTCTTAGAGACTGAGGGAGTTTAGTCTTAGAGACTGAGGGAGGTTCAGTCTTAGAGACTGAGGGAATTAAGTCTTAGAGACCAGGGAGGATCAGTCTTAGAGACTGAGGGAATTGAGTCTTAGAGACCATGGAGGTTCAGTCTTAGAGGCTGGGAAGGTTCAGTCTTAGAGGCTGGGGAGGTTCAGCCTTAGAGGCTGGGGAGGTTCAGCCTTAGAGGCTGGGGAGGTTCAGTCTTAGAGGCTGGGGAGGTTCAGTCCTAGAGGCTGGGGAGGTTCAGTCTTAGAGGCTGGGGAAGTTTAGTCTTAGAGGCTGGGGAAGTTGGTCTTAGAGACTGGGTATTTTAGTCTTAGAGACTGGGTAATTTAGTCTGAGAGACTGGGTGTTTTAGTCTGAGAGACTGGGTGTTTAGTCTGGGAGACTGGGAAGGATAGAAAGTTTCATGAAGAATAATGTGAATACGTGACTACATGATAAATTACCTTGTTTGCATACATTAATTGTTAGTAATTACTATGGATATAACTGCTATGACTATTATGTACCGGCACACATGTCACCTTGGTTAGAAAGCGAGTTGTCAGACGTTGATGACCCTATGGCCACCGCCACAGATAATGAGATTGCACCTGCACCGGAGATATTTACGTCAGACACTGAGAGTGATCCTGGTATGCTGACCGAGGACGAGGACGACTTCCAACCGTCTGCACTACTAGACTTTGGTAACGATTTACCTTTGCCGATTGCTTCCCTGACAAGGATCTTTTGCCATCCTAGTTGTAAATCCATGACCACCTCATCACTGGTCATCCCGATAGTGAGCACACCATGGCCCCGATCCTCGATAATGCGCCTCCTGTGGACATTCCTTCCGAAGGTTGGCTACTCGACGAACAATTAATGATGACGTTGACATGTTTAGTTGATGATTCTCCTGCTGACGCCCATGATGATAGAAAAATAGGCTAGAACATTGTTACTAATTTTACTTCTTGAGACCCCTGTTAACTAGCTATCCTCTGATTCTAAGTATACACTCGATTTCAGACTCCTTTGAGTCTGCGACATCTGCAGCCTTACAGACAGTCGGATTACAGCTTTCTACTACTGACGTGGACGACGACGCCGTTATAACTGCTGCACTATCACCTGCTCAAGATCCCACACCTTTACACAACCCAGAACCTGCTCCTGAGACAGCTCCCGTTTCTTTTGGGTCAGCTTGATGTTGCACCTGCTGGTCCTGCACCCTTACTTGATCATGACCCTGTTTCCTTTGGATTACCAGACATTGCACCCTTTCTACCTGATCCAGTACCGCACCTGATGATCTTCTCTTTTATTAAGACGATGGTTCCTGCACCTACACCTGCTGATGTTGCTCCGATGGAGACCGACGTCCATTGCACCGACATGCCTATCACTTTCTTTCAGGACCTACCCGCACCCCGAGATGGTACTCCCGGTCAGCACCCGTAAGACGATCCTTTTGCTACAGCGGCATTTTCCCTGACCTCATAGGCCGCACCATTTGCTACTTTCACCTCTACATCGCTGGACGAGCCATTTCGATGGTTCTTATACTACACTAAGCTGATTTTAGACCCTTACCATCCCTCACATTATGGAGGCCACACACGGGATGAGTTACTCCTGTAACATCAGCTATAGTTTGAGGATGTGAGTCGCAGAATGTTGGAGCTTGAGCTGACACCACGTCCTCCACCCTGCCTATTACCAATATACTTTGATCCTCCGCATTCACCAAAGGTTCCTTTTGCACGCTCGCCTGCTGCTATTACACCTTTCCCAGGTTTTTGATGCTCGTTTCTTTACTGTCGAGCGACATATCAGTTAATTACTTCGACATATATACAAGCTCGAGGAGGAATTCATGCATGTTAACGGTTTACTTTTCCTTCCTCCTCCACCTCAGTCACTAGTATAGTTGGTTTCTGGATTATGCGGATTGCATTACTTTTGGGTAAAGACACTAATGATAAGCCGGGATTGTGGAGACTTTTGAAGACCACATCTGACTACGTAATTTTGACACACTAATATACTTATTGGACAAGGGTAGGGTGACCCTGTGTCCCTTTGATGTGATACGTTTTATAAGACAATGCAATTGTGGTCGGAGAATAATGAGAGCCAAATCATCATTAAACATGCGACAATACTTTATGGCCAAAACCCAATGAAAGCTCAGTCGCTATGTCTTCGCTAAGCACGTTGTTGATCTATATGTGTGTGCTATAATTATAATGCTACGTGCTTGCTATGCTCTCATTAAACATAATTTTCAATTACTTCCTATGATTATGCTACTGCTTGATTGGTTGATATAAAAATCAAATGCGTGTATATACATATGACCACTAAACAACTGAATGCACTTCCTGAACAAATAAGACCTAGCCTAACCAATCTTCTTCTTAGAAGATGTCGACACAAGGGAACGTCAATACCAACAACCCTTCGCCAACAACAGCGGCAGAACTACAAGAGCGCATCTCACAGGCCATTGCACATCTCGAGGCCCTTCGCCCCGAGCGCAGCGGAGGTACCTCAGGAAATAACCTACCCAACGACTGCACCTACAAGCAGTTTTTGAACCACAAACCTCGGGAATTCGACGGCACTGGGGGTGCCTTATGTCACACCCCCAAAAATCCACACGCGGAGTATCTCCGCTTGGAGGCGTGACATGACCAGGATCAAGCCACCAATCATATTGAACATAACAAGTAATAAGTAAAATTCAACCACACAATATGAAAGGTGTTTCAAATCAAAAACATAGTTTAAGTTGCAAGCGGAAGCATATTGTCAAAAACCAAAGCATAAGTTAATAATGTTTAAGTTCATCATGAACACTCAATGTCCATGCTCCACAACGACTCTTCTCCATGCAAGCTCCTGCTAAACCTAATGACCTGCAAAGCATGTAGTAACGAGTCAACAACAAAGTTGAGCGAGTTCACAGTTGGGTGTTGGTTTGAGTATTTCCAAAAACATAGTTTCCTTTAACTGGCATCCTGGCCGTGGGGGTTACCCCATAGTTGAAAACGTGTTTTGTTTAATCCCGTTTACTCTGGCAATCCAGCCGTGGGGGCTACCCCTTGTTTATACTACTAGACTCGTTACCATATCGACCACTGACTTTAGTCATGTTTATGTGCCCTTAGCGTCAATGTCTATCATCATTGACGTGTCCAGATCCATTAGTTCACGCCCGTCCTCTGCGGCACGGTGTGAGGCTTGTCAGACCTAAATAGCGCTATCTAACTAATGACCCGCTCGCCATTGGCCCGGCAATTAAGTCGATATAAAAAGGAGGGACTTCGTGATAGAGTTTTGGTCTAGTGAAATTTAAACTGTCCAAGAGGACGAGGAATTACATTCCTTAACCCGTACTGTCCTACCCAAGGAGGACGAGGAATCCATATTCCTTAACCCATTCCCAACCCACCAGGAATTACCATGCTTTGTAGAAAGTGTGAACTCACCTAAGATTAGCTCGGCAGATACACGAAAAGGTTACTTGAGCTATAAGTGGTCAACCACGTCCTAACATGGTTACCATACAAGTCATGTCTAGTTTCAAGTAAGGCACGTATGTTTAACAAATCAAGAACATGTAACGATCATGGCATACATGGCATACACATAGAACATTTTAAACGATAACGGTTTAGCATACACATGAAGCCCAAACATACTCGGCCCAAGAGTGTGGGCCGTGAGTGTTTAGGAACCACAGCCCAAAGGCTTGTGCGTTCGGGTTGCTGTTGTGCGATTGGTTTATGTCGTGTGATCCTAATACATACATACAAGCACAACACATATTCACATAACGTTTCATTAATAATCAAGGTTCACATAATCACATAGGATCCACATACATTACATCAAAGTACAAAGCTAGGTTTGAAATACGAGTTGTCACATTATCCCCAAGTTGAAAGAAATTTCTTCCCGAAATTTAGCACGTACTCACTGAGGAAGCTAGTTAAGTTGCATGGTTTTCCTGGTTTTCCTGGGGTGTCACATCCTTCCCCCGTTGGTTTGGAATTTCGTCCCGAAATTCCGCGGTAGCTTCAGCCTCAGTAGTGGTTGTACTGTTGTCAAACAATTGGGGATATTTTTGTTTCATCTGATCTTCGCATTCCCAGGTGAACTCTGGGCCATGACGGGAGTTCCAACGAACTCGAACAAGAGGAATTCTAGTGCGCTTGAGAACCTTAACTTCTCGGTCAGTAATCTCTACTGGTTCCTCGACGAATCGCAGCTGATCGTCGATAGTGAGCTCCTTCAAAGGAACTATGAGGGTCTCATCTGACAGACACTTCTTCAGATTCGACACGTGGAAAACGTTGTGAACTCCACTGAGTTCTGTTGGTAGGTTCAGTTTGTAGGCCACCTTGCCTATTTTCTCTATGATTTCGAAAGGTCCGACGTATCGTGGGTTAAGTTTGCCTCGTTTGCCAAAACGAACCACACCCTTCCAGGGTGAAACTTTGAGTAGCACTCGATCCCCAACTTGGAACTCGAGTGGTTTCCTGCGCTTATTAGCGTATGCTTTCTGACGGTCGCGAGCTGCCGCCATGCGTTGTCGTATCTGAGCAATCCTTTCTGTTGTGTCTACTACAAGTTCTGGGCCCGTGATCTGACTATCACCCACCTCTGCCCAACAAAGAGGTGATCGGCATTTACGTCCGTACAATGCCTCAAATGGAGTGGCTTTAATGCTGGTGTGGTAGATGTTATTATACGAAAATTCCACAAGTGGCAGATGCTTTTCCCAGCCGTTGCCAAAGTCATTCACACATGCCCTAAGCATGTCTTCAAGAGTTTGGATGGTGCGTTTAGACTGCCCATCCGTCTGTGGATGATAAGCGGTGCTCATGTCTAAACGTGAGCCAAAGGATTTGTGCATTGCTTGCCATAATTCTGAAGTAAAACGTGCATCACGATCAGAGATAATAGAAGTTGGCACCCCGTGCCTCGAGACAACTTCCTTCAGGTAAACGTCTGCTAGAGTAGAGAACTTGTCTGTTTCTTTGATAGCCAAGAAGTGTGTAGACTTTGTGAGTCGATCCACGATCACCCAGATAGTATCATTCCCCCGTTGAGATCTAGGCAGGCCAGTAACAAAATCCATGGAAATTTGCTCCCATTTCCATTGTGGTATCTCTGGTTGTTGGAGTAGGCCTGATGGTTTCTGATATTCAGTCTTGACTCTCGCATAAGTCAAACATTTGCTAACGTAAGTTGCTATGTGAGCTTTCATGCTAGGCCACCAATACGTAGTTCTGAGATCGTGGTACATCTTATCTGCACCAGGATGTACTCAGTAGCGAGACTTATGTGCTTCATCCATCACCAGCTCGCGTAAGTTTCCATAGTGTGGGACCCAAATGCGCCCTGTAACGTAGTAGGCGCCGTCTTCCTTTTGTTCTAACCGTTGCCTTGAGCCGCGTAGGGCTTCAGCCCTGGCGTTTTCTGGTTTCAATGCTTCTACCTGAGCATCTCGTATCTGTGCAGGAAGACTAGATTGGATAGTGAGTTGTAAAGCTCGTACGCGTTTAGGTGTAGTATCCTTTCGACTGAGGGCATCAGCCACAACATTGGCTTTGCCCGGATGGTATCTGATCGAGCATTCGTAATCATTCAGTAGCTCGACCCATCGACGTTGTTGCATGTTCAACTCCTTCTGTTTGAAGATATGCTCGAGACTCCTGTGATCGGTGTAAATGGCGCACTTGGTACCGTACAGGTAGTGTCTCCATATCTTAAGTGCAAAAACAACAGCTCCCAGCTCTAAATCGTGTGTAGTGTAGTTCCTTTCATGAACTTTAAGTTGGCGTGAGGCGTACGCAATAACTTTATCCCGTTGCATCAATACACAACCAAGACCCTGAATTGATGCTTCGCAGTAAACCACAAAGTCGTTTGTGCCCTCTGGCAATGAAAGAATAGGTGCGCTGCAAAGTCTGTCCTTTAGGTGCTGAAATGCCGATTCTTGTGCATTACCCCATCGATAAGTAATGCCCTTCTGCGTTAGTGAGGTGAGAGGTTGTGCAATCTTGGAAAAATCCTTAATGAACCTCTTGTAGTAACCTGCCAAACCCAAGAATTGGCGAATTTCCGTTGGTGTGCGAGGTGCAGGCCAGTTCTTAATCGAGTCTACCTTAGATGGATCAACATGAATCCCATCCTTGTTCACTACGTAGCCTAGGAAATGGACTTCGCGAAGCCAGAAGTCGCATTTTGAGAACTTGGCGTACAGCCGTTCTGCTCGAAGGAGTTCCAAAATGAGTCGTAAATGCTGCTCGTGCTCCTCCTGACTCTTCGAATAGATCAGGATGTCGTCGATGAAAACAATAACGAACTTGTCCAGGTGAGGCTTGCACACTCTGTTCATAAGGTCCATGAAAACCGCAAGTGCGTTTGTCAGCCCAAAAGGCATAACCAAAAACTCGTAGTGTCCATAACGAGTTCTAAAGGCTGTTTTGGAGACGTCCTCATCTCGGACTCTCAGCTGGTGATATCCCGATCTCAAATCAATCTTTGAATAGAAGCTCGACCCTTGTAGCTGGTCGAATAAGTCATCAATACGTGGAAGAGGATAACGATTCTTCACGGCCACCTTGTTGAGTTCGCGATAGTCGATACACATACGGAAGGTACCGTCTTTCTTCTTCACAAATAACACTGGAGCTCCCCAGGGCGAAGAGCTAGGACGAATGAAACCCTTGTCCAAGAGTTCTTGTAACTGCGCAGATAGTTCTTCCAATTCTGATGGAGCTAGACGATAGGGCGCTCGAGCTATGGGCGCTGCTCCAGGAACTAGCTCGATTTGAAACTTGACTTGTCTATGGGGCGGAAGACCAGGTAACTCGTCAGGAAATACCTCTGGATAGTCGCGTACAATAAGAATATCTTCTATCTTCTTCTCCTTCGTCGAGGTATCAGTAACGAGAGCCAGAATAGCAGTGTGGCCCTTTCGCAAACACTTCTGGGCCTTAAGGAAAGAGATGATGCTCTCAACAACACCCCTCTTGTCGCCACGAATCATGAGAGGTTCATCAACTGAACGAGGAATACGAACAATCTTCTCGTTGCAAAGAATCTCTGCTCGGTGTTGGGATAACCAATCCATCCCAATGACAACATCGAAACTACCCAGAATGATAGGAATGAGGTCGATAGAGAAGGTCTGATTAGCAAGAACAAGGTTACAACCCTTTACTACGTGTGTGGCCTCTAAACTCTTACCGTTAGCTAGCTCTACATTGTGCTTGGTGTTCAAAAGTGTTGGGGTACGCTTAAGCATTTGACTAACTTTTAGAGACACATAACTGGTATCGGCACCCGAATCAAATAAAACTGTAACATAAAAGTCGTCCAGTAGAAACTTACCCGTCACGACATTGGGATCATTCCTCGCTTCACCCTGGCCAATAACGAATACACGACCCCTGGCACCATTGCCGTTGTTACCCCCGTTGTTTCCATTCCCCTGGTTGTTATTATTGTTGTTGTTCTGATTCTGATTCTGATTCAGCTGGGGACAATCTCTCTTGAAGTGACCTTCAGCTCCACACTGAAAGCACCCTCTGTTGATACCTTGTTGCTGCTGCTGGCGTTGATTTTGCGGGGCTTGTTGTTGCTGACGATTCTGATTCGCGGGGCGTAAACTCCTGCAATCTTTTACGGCGTGGCCTGGCTTGTTGCACCGATGACAGTTACTTCTGGTGCATGGCCCGCTGTGGTGTAGGTTACAGCGATTGCATTTGGGGTGAATTCCCCAGTACCCTCCTTGACTTTGACTTCCAGATGATTGCTGACTAGGGCTCTTGTAGTCGTCAGTCCTTCTCTGTTGAGACTGAGACTGTACAGAAGTTGAACCTTTGCTTTAAGTTCCATCCCATTTCCGCTTGTTGTCACTGGGATTATCAGAAGTAGTAGCACTATTACGCTTTGGTAACCTGTTCTGCTCCACCGCCTGATCAGTGAGACGATGAGCCAATTGAACAACTTGCTGGATGGTGGCGAGGTTAGCTGAAGTCACATGACTTTGAATCTCTGGTACTAAGCCCTTGAGGTACAGTTCGATACGTTTGATGGGAGGATCCACCATGGTAGGACACAAAATAGCCAGCTCGTTCGATCTTTTTGTGTACGCTTCAATTTCTGACCCCGTCATCTTTAGGTTAAAGAACTCTACCTCCAGCTTGTGGATGTCATCACGATTGCAATACTCCTCTTTGATCAGTTCCTTGAAGTTGTTCCATGGGGTGGCATTAGCAGCAACCAACCCCAGCATTTGGACCTGAGCGTTCCACCACGTGAGCGCTACACCCTCGAGAGTACCAGTAGCATACTTCACCCTGCGAGCCTCAGGGCATTCACACATCTCGAAGATAGATTCAAGTTTCTCGAACCAGTGGAGGAGACCTACAGCTCTTTCGGTACCACTGAAGGTACTAGGTCGACAGTCCATAAAGGTCTTGAAAGTGCACACAGGAGGCTGTGCAGGTTGACCTGTCGTGAGAGTAAGAAAGGACAAAGTTTAACACAAAGGTTGGTTCACAAGAGTAGGATCTAGGGATCCTAGAGTGAGTTGAGATGGCAGGGTATACCTCCTGCCTGAGCGGCTGCAAGTGCCGCAGCAACTTGTTAGTTAATCAGAGTCGTCAACTGGGCTTGAGTCATGTTAACGCGTCCAGCCATGATCTTCATATCAAGGGAAACATGAGTGAGAAGGGTTCGCGAAAGTGCGATGACAGAAGGGAGTAATCACACACGTGTTTTCAAACAATAGTTGTTACGTTTATCTAAACATACCATAAGCAAAGTTCTATGTAATCTAGCAAGTAGACAATGTAAACATAAATCATATCACCTAGAATGTCGAGCCTTGCACGTGGAGTGAAGCGTCGTTGTGGATCGTTGAGCACTGTACAGGTTATAGTCTGGTTTTAACAAAAACTTTTTCCTTTATTAAAACCAAGTTCACTATAACCAATAACTCTGATACCAATCTGTCACACCCCCAAAAATCCACACGCGGAGTATCACCGCTTGGAGGCGTGACATGACCAGGATCAAGCCACCAATCATATTGAACATAACAAGTAATAAGTAAAATTCAACCACACAATATGAAAGGTGTTTCAAATCAAAAACATAGTTTAAGTTGCAAGCGGAAGCATATTGTCAAAAACCAAAGCATAAGTTAATAATGTTTAAGTTCATCATGAACACTCAATGTCCATGCTCCACAACGACTCTTCTCCATGCAAGCTCCTGCTAAACCTAATGACCTGCAAAGCATGTAGTAATGAGTCAACAACAAAGTTGAGCGAGTTCACAGTTGGGTGTTGGTTTGAGTATTTCTAAAAACATAGTTTCCTTTAACTGGCATCCTGGCCGTGGGGGTTACCCCATAGTTGAAAACGTGTTTTGTTTAATCCCGTTTACTCTGGCAATCCAGCCGTGGGGGCTACCCCTTGTTTATACTACTAGACTCGTTACCATATCGACCACTGACTTTAGTCATGTTTATGTGCCCTTAGCGTCAATGTCTATCATCATTGACGTGCCCAGATCCATTAGTTCACGCCCGTCCTCTGCGGCACGGTGTGAGGCTTGTCAGACCTAAATAGCGCTATCTAACTAATGACCCGCTCGCCATTGGCCCGGCGATTAAGTCGATATAAAAAGGAGGGACTTTGTGATAGAGTTTTGGTCTAGTGAAATTTAAACTGTCCAAGAGGACGAGGAATTACATTCCTTAACCCGTACTGTCCTACCCAAGGAGGACGAGGAATCCATATTCCTTAACCCATTCCCAACCCACCGGGAATTACCATGCTTTGTCGAAAGTGTGAACTCACCTTAGATTAGCTCGGCAGATACACGAAAAGGTTACTTGAGCTATAAGTGGTCAACCACGTCCTAACATGGTTACCATACAAGTCAGGTCTAGGTTCAAGTAAGGCACGTATGTTTAACAAATCAAGAACACGTAACGATCATGGCATACATGGCATACACATAGAACATTTTAAACGATAACGGTTTAGCATACACATGAAGCCCAAACATACTCGGCCCAACATGTTGTGCGATCAGTACTGTCACACCCCGAAATTATCAGAGCATTGGCGTGACTGGACTGGTATCTTCATTGCACAGCGGAAGCAAAAACCTAAGACTTTCTAGAAATTGAACGTCTGCTAAGTACTCGAATTCTCGATGGTCCTCCTATTCCAACCGTTCCATTGTTTATGTAAAGTAACCTGAGAAAGAAACATGCGAAAAATCAACATAAAGTTGAGCGAGTTCATAGTTTGTTTGTAAAACATTTGAAATAAATCTTTTGAGTTGTGAAAGATTTGAAATAAATCTTTTGAATAACCGGTTTTTGAAATAGTATTGAGAAAACGAATCAAAAGTCATTTTCTTGCCAAGTTATATGGAAACGTTGTGTTTGTAACACGTTATGTTCATAAAAACCATGTATTTGTAAAGTCTTGTATTTGTAATGTTCGCATAACCGTCAATGCCCACCCTGACTTTGACTCCATACCCGCATAATCCTGTGCTTTGAATTTTGTATAAAACATGGTATTTAATTTGTATGAACAAGTAGTTTCGTAAGTATATATGTCCCTGGTATGTAGCAAATAAGGAAATAAAGAGATCACCAATGGTTTGCAAGGCAATTGATATGTGTGAAGTGCAAGTAGGAAGACTCAAATCTAGCGGATTTTGCGTTGGGCACAAAGTCACCCCGAGGTCCGTTCTGCTGGGCCTGGGGCTGGGCTCGCTACACCCAGATAGATCTACCGCTTACGTCCCTCGGTCCTACAATGAGGATTAATGGCCTCAAGTTGCGCCTACCCACTCACATGATCTGTACGTTCTAACCCTCCCTAAGCTAACCATACCATGTATAAAAATGTCTGTAATCCTTTTGTAATATGTCTGCATGTATGAAAATCCCTGGTCTCCCCGACCCAATCCCTGGTCACCCTGACCGAATCCCTGGTCTCCCCGACCAAATCCCTGGTCACCCTGACCGAAAATCATTCACATTTCGAAAATAAGCATTTGTTTTGTAAAAACCGGTATGTTTAGTATAAACCTTTCGTAAATCATTTGTGTTCCTCGAAATCCCTTCGTAATATGATTTAGAAATACGAGTTTTGCGTTAGTTCAAAACTTTGTATGTTTTTGCAAAACGTGCATGTCTTTCCACCCCCGAAAACATTTATAAAAATGTAAAACGGTAAAAAGTGGGGGTTATGAACTCACCTGAATATTCCTGTGCTAAGCTAGCTAAATACGACTTCGTGATGTCGTTTCCAAGACGAGACTCGCTAGCGTGCATTCTACAATATTCCTAACACGGAATATCTAATAAGTTTCTAAATAAAAGCGGTAACTAGTCTACGTGTTACCGAGCTCTACCGATTCGTTGACGACAAGTGGTTAACTTAATAAAAATGATTAAGTTATACTTTGTCGCCCCGAGAAGTCGTTGTGTATATATAGGAATATTCGTACGAAAGTAATATATAATAAACTTGTATTATATATAGTGCGTCTTGTATATATATATTTGCCAAAATATTCGCATATGCCGCTTCGGCGTTTGTAATAAATATAAAAAGTTATATTTATTTTGCGAAAGTATCATCGGGTTGTTCGAAGTTTGAAATAAATATACAAACTATATTTATTTTGTAAAAACGAATTCATGTTGTACGATGTTCGAAATAAATAGATAAGTTATATCTATTTTATAAAAGAATCGTCGTTTTTGTTTGCCGTTTGAAGTAAATTACATTTACTTTCATAAAAGAATTCGTCGAATTTTCGAAGTCTAAAAATAAATATAATATCTATATTTATTTGTTGTAAGTAATTTTTGACTCGTCGTTTTCGTGAGTAGTAAGTTGTTGTCGTACATAATTTCATAGTTGTATTCACTTTTATAAATAGTTACTTAAATCCGATAGTTTGTTTTATAACAAAACGTAGTTATTTTACGGATTTTCTCGAAAAACGGGCAGAGTTTCCTCTGTTTTTTGACGATCCCGACAACTAGGTGTCGATATATTTTTCAAGATTCAACAATATAACACCCTATGTAATTTGTCAAATATATCGAAACGTAAACTATACTTTAATCGTTCGGTTCGAGCTCGTATCACGTGATAATAACTATAAAAGTAACGAAACTATTTATCGCACTAAAAGACTTTACTACAATCTCGTGTCGAAACGCTAAATGGGTTGACTGAGTTGACCGCGTCGACTCGGTTTGACCGAGTCAACCAAATCCAAAGTTGAGTCTGACCAAGCCGCTTGACCCGAACCGTTGACCGAACCACCCTTGAACCGAACTGAACCACGGTTGACCCATAACCGAACCGTGACCCGAGCCATCATCTAACTCGAATCAAATCTGACCCGACTAAACCCGTTGACCCGAACCTGTTGACCAGTTGACTGTTGTTGACTGTTTGACCGCTGTTGACTCGGTTTGACCGAGTCAATCAAACCGAGATGTCACCCGAACCGACACTTAATTGAACTTGAACCAACCCACAAACTTGGAACCAGAACAAAACCACCACCATTACCGCCACTGCCGTAGACGGCGTAGCTCCGGCCGCCGGCCAGTCATCGACCACCACCGCCTTCACCGTCGGTACCACCCCCTTCACCGTTGTCACCTCCTGAAACATCCACAACCGCAACCAAAACTCATCTACTTCGAGCCAAGACGCTAAAGAAAAGAATGAACGTAAAACGGAACCGGAAACTTACCGGGATATCGCCGGAAAAGTAAACGTCTTGAAAATGAGCAGAACGGTTCCTAATAAGCCGATCTACGCATGCATGGAAAGAAAAATCCAAAACGGCTTCGTCGGAAAACTCGCCGGAACTTCGCCGGAGTTGCGCGTGAGCCCAAACGGCTCAGAATCTTCGAAAATGGACACCATCATTGCGACGGGAATGCTCGGTTTAGTGGGGGTAGGGTGTAGGCTCGAGAAAAAGTCGCCGGAAAATCACCACCGCCGCCGCATGCGGCGGCGCCGCCGCCGTCGCCGGTCGCCGGAGTTCGGCCGGTGCCGAGTGAGAGAGAGAGAGCGAGGTAGGTGTGTGTGTGTTTGGTCTGTGTAATTTTGTTGAGAGAATGAGGGTTTTGAGCCCTCTAAAGGGTATTTATACTAGGATTGTTTTGTGGGCTTTTGGGCTTGGGTCCAAGGCCCACAAGCCCAAATCGCGTGTTACAAGTGGCCCGTAATCCCTGTGAGACCCGTTTTCAAATGGCCGACTCCTCGTAATGTCGTAAATCGAAATTTTAGATTTTAAAACATGTAAAATAATGTCGTTTGTCGTTGCCGCGCTCGTGCGTCGTTAACGGTAAGAATCGCGTAAAACCCGACGTTGGTCTTTCTAATCCGTTTTTCGATCCGGTTTCGACTGTAGTTACTAAAATTTTATCACAGAGCTAAATATAGCGTAAAATGTAAGTTCTGAAAGTGACAGGCGTCTCCGTCGCTTCCGTTTTGTTGCCGATGCGTTTCCTACCGTCGCGTTTTTAGTCCACGTTTGCATTTGTGTCACACGAGAGCCCAATAAATTCACATAAATTAATTTCATAACCATAAAATTTTCGTGTAACGTTCATACTTATCGGCGTTGTCAGTATTTTGTACGGCATCAGTTCGTTGTCGCTTGATATTCAGCAGATTTCTCGTAAATCACCATACGCGCACTGTAAGGTCGGATAAGCGTTCCTAGGCACTCCAAAGGCCTAATTAAGTTAAGTTGTGCTGTAAACACTATTTATTATCGCGTTAATTACTTGTTAATCACGTAATTAGGTGCCGTAAATCACGGGTTGTCACAAGTACAACCTTGTGCGATCCACAGCATGTTGTGCGATCCAACATAAGCCCGGCCCAAACATATATACCCGGCCCAACAATAATATACGTTGATCTTGTGCGGTCCAGATGTCTTGTGCGATCTGGACGACTTGTGCGATTCGGAACATCTTGTGTGACAGGGTTTTGGGCCATTCGGTCCAATAATATGTTAAGTCCAAACATCGTGTAAGGCCCCAAGACTTGTGCGATCGACACGGTCTTGTGCGATCCACAAATCTTGTGCGATCATGCATAACCTAGCAGTACGGTGTGCCTTGTTTTGTTGTACCTAGCTTGTGCGATCAGCTCTTGTGCGATCAGATCAGAACTTGTATGATCTGATCTTGTGCGGCTGACAAGCTTGTGCGATTAGTTTAAATATCCGAAACTTATGCTATTTAGTTATATCATTCAACAGTTTCCTTCTTTACACCCAATCAATCAACACAATTAACAGTTTTAGATCATGCAAATCATCGATCAAACAAGCATATACTAACCGATTTCTCAAGAACCCTAATTATGAATAACACATGAACAAAACATGAGGAATCATCCTAACACTTAATCCTATTAACATGATTCTTGATCTCGAACCCTAGCATGCATACCAACATAACAATCCAACACATTGTCCACATCATATGATTAACAACTCCATATTGATCTAAGACGCTATACATGTGAGTCGATTTACATATACTAAAACTAAACAACTTTCATCATAATAATCACAAGATATCACTAAATCATCATGTAATACAAATGGATCACAATTTCATACAACCAATTCTACAAACACTAACCGGTTGAGAGAAAGATAGGATCGATCCAAGTAAGAAAGCTTCGAGAGATGAGGATGTTTGCCGTCGGCTTCAAGAGGAGAGGAGTAGGGTTTGTGTGTGTTATGAGATTTTGCAACAAATGAGAAGTGTTAACCTCCTCATGAGGTTATGCGTGTGAGAGGTGGGCCGGACCCATCACAATGGGCTGCTCATTCGATTCAATTGCAAAAGAGTGTGGGCCGAGAGTGTTTAGGAACCACAGCCCAAAGGCTTGTGCGTTCGGGTTGCTGTTGTGCGATTGGTTTATTTCGTGTGATCCTAATACATACATACAAGCACAACACATATTCACATAACATTTCATTAATAATCAAGGTTCACATAATCACATAGGATCCACATACATTACATCAAAGTACAAAGCTAGGTTTGAAATACGAGTTGTCACACCTTAGCCTTCGTGCGCTGGGTTGAGAAGACGGATTCTGTTTTGCGACTAAGTAAATGCGCCCCGGAACATCAGGTCATGTACATAGCTAGACTATTTGTAGATGGGGCTCTGTCATGGTGGAACCTTCATGTTTAGACCATGGGCGAAACCGCTGCGTATGCTTTGACGTGGGACGAACTGAAAGAACTTATGCGTAAGAGATATTGCTCGAGGGCAGAAGTCCAGAAGTCGGAGACTGAACTGTGGAACTTGAAAATGGAGGGACCAAAGATAGCTGAATATGTGCAGAGATTTAATGATTTATCACAAGTTGCTACGCTCCTGGTGGGACCAGAGTTTAAGAGAGTCGAACGTTTCATATGGGGATTGGCACCTCAGATTCTAAGTCTGGTAACCACATCTAAACCTTCAAAGATCACCGAGGCTATCGACATAAGCGTGGCGCTCACTGAAGAAGCGGTTAGACTAGGAAAATTTTCCATTATGGAAGAGAAAGAGGAGACTCTTGTAGAGTCATCTGGAGATAACAAGGGAAAGCTCGCAAATTTCAAGAAGGTTACTCGGGCGAGTAACAAGAAGAAGGCCAAAAAGGGATGAGACTACAAGGGTATCCTACCTAAGTGCGACAATTGTTTACGTTATCATGTCGGGCGATGTAAATATGGAAAATGTGATAACTGTGGCAAGAGGGGGCATCCTAAAGAAACTTGTAGGCAAGATACTGAACATAGTAATGGAGGCCAAGATGGAAGCGAGAATCACGGAGGAAGCAACGACAATGACAATTATCAAGGCAGAACGAGTGACAAACAGAAATGTGCTCAAGGTTGTTTCAACTGTGGAAGCAAAAAGCATTTCAGAAAATATTTCCCTGCAAACGATCAGGCACAAGAATGAAAGCTCAACACCGGAGCTAGGGAGACACGCCAGGAATTCAAGCAAGGATATCGGTACGTCCCATATTACTCGACGTTATGCGTCTGTGTTGCCAGATACTGTTGCAAATTTTACGCTTCGCATCTCTAGAGTTTGAGAGTATACTTGGTTTAGTAGCAAGTAAGTTAGATAACCCGCACTCGACGGAACTAGCTAAGGGGAAGCTAGTGGAAGCCAACGAAGTAATTGGAAACGACAAGATAGAACCCGGAGAGCGTGAGTTCACGCTTGATCTACTGCCAGCTGAGTTGGGAAACTTCGACGATGTATTTGGAATGGATTAGTTATCAAGCAATCGAGCGGAGATTGTTATCCGCATTCCGATGACGAACGACGAAACGATCATGGCTCATGAAGCAGGATACGCCTCTACAAATTACTAATTTCTGGAAGGCACGAAAGTTGTCGCGTAAAGGATGTGTTGTTTTCTTGACTCGTGTCAGGGACAAGGGAGCCGAAGGACCAAAACTCGAAGATATTCCTGTGATAGGGAAATATCCTGAAGTCTTTCCCGAAGACTTACCAGAATTATCTCCTCAACGATTAGTCGAATTTCGCATCAATTTGATTCCAGGTGTCGCGCCTGTAGTCGATGCACCTTAACGGCTTACACCTTCAGAGATGCAAGGATTGTCAGTATAACCTCAGAAGTTGATAGAGAAGGAAGATAATAGACCAAGATTCCCTTTTGGGTAACCCTAATTCTGCTCGTCAAGAAGAAGGACGATGATTTTCAAATGAACATAAACTACCAGGAGCAGAACGAGCTAACCTACAAGAGTCGGTAGCTCTTGCTGAGAATTAACGAATTTCTTACTTAACTAACTGTGAGGATCCAACTACTATTACACGACTGATCGATAATCGAGTGTCATTAGCTGTGAACTCAGAAAGAAAGTATACCAGTGAAATTGTGGGACAATAACTTGTTTTTAGACATACACAAAAATGGTGTTTCCTACACAACGCACAAAACAATTTTTCACAAAATACGAAACTTCGTGAATCTAGAAAACTTGTACTTAGGACCTTTGGGAACCCAGGTCCAAACCCGTAAAGGTTGTTGCTTAAGAACCACACCTGTTAACTCAAGCAAACCCCATTATCCTGACATACGTGCTATTTCAGCTAACAAAACAGAGAGTACTTAAATTTCTTTTGTTGAAATCTTTACTTTTGCTCCTAGTGAGTAGATATTTGCATCTCTACTCCCTCTTAATGGTAGTTGCATCGCGTTGATTTTCTTCGCTGAGAGCGAACACACATTTGCTTCGAATATTTGGTCATTACTCCATTTTAACAAGTACTCATTGTTTCATTACTTGGAAACTTATACGTTACGCATGCACCTTTGCTACGCATGTGATTTCGTTTCGAATAGACGCTTCATTGAAGTACAAATACTATTTTGCTAATGCTAACTATTGGTTTATGATTCGAATAACCTACATTATTGTAATTGTTGGCTCTTTTGTTATCAAGTAAACACACTTTCTTGAAACTTCTTTTCTTTCAAGTTACATTCATGATTTATTTTTGTAACCATGCTGAGATTCCCCTTATTGGTACACACGTTTATTGTCGGGCTATGCTAAAACCAGGATCAATTGCTTGAACTTATCCATTTCGCCTGTTCGTTTTGAGACGCTGTATGATGTATTGAGGACATCATATTCAAATACTCTTGCAAAGGTTCTTTTGTTTCGAGTCGTAGTGGACTTGATTGGTCTACGACTCCACTAAATCATTTATTGATTTCAATACCTTACAGTGATACTTTCACGAAATTGAAGCTTGCGCTAATTTGGTTACTCACTTCTTACACGGATTTAATTATTTATTTACTAATTTGCTCTAAATATGTCATGTTTATCACGGTTAAAGCAGTCTCAACACAGGTTGTGTGTTAAGGCAATGGTACATAGATTCATTTCATAAGCACAATGTACCTCCTAACGATTCTTTCATTGTCAATCGAATACCTTACAGTACTTAATACTTTTTCACCTTCGATCAAAAACAGTGGCTCTTTGATGTTCCAAATTTAACTGAAAACTTTATGACATGGTGTAAATCAAATCTTCAGATTGTCTCAGTACACTTTCCCTTTGATTTCAGGCACGGTGAACTTGTTCAGTCACCACTATTATTGAATCTCGTCATTACGACACCTTGTGGTGTCATTAGCTTGTGCTAATCATGGTCAATTGTTTCACACAAAACTCATATACTTTTGTTTGACTTGTCATTTAAACACTCCTGATGCAACTACGAATCAAGACAATGATACACCAGATTCGCTTGTATTTCATTCGGTGTACTTTCGGAATTTAAGAATGTCAACACACTAATCCTTACCATTTATTTATTCGAAAGTTGACGGATCATTTTCATATTCAAGTTGTTGATTTTGAGTTCATATAGCGGATGCTATGGTTTGTGAAAACTCGTTTGCATAATTGCGATCGGTCGTTTGAGAACCCTATTAGTCAAAACTCCTCTTTTGTGGAACCCCTGTAACTGGATTACACTAAACTATACATCAATACGTCTTGTATCTTTGACAGCAAATCCTGAAACACATACTTTTTAACTGCTGGGTTCTGATTATAGTATGATAGCCTTGGATTCGCCTGAATTGAACAAGTTTTGATTCGGTATTGGGTTACCTACCTCAGTATTATTCATACACATACACGCACAATGTAACCCTAAGGAGTTAAGGTAGTACAAATTTCGAGGACGAAATTTTCTTAACAGGGGGAGAATGTGACAACCGTCAAATTTGCATGCATCCGTACAATTAATTAATATTGATTTATGCCTAATGACTGTGCTTAATTACAACTGATGACTTAAACTGTTTTCTGATTTCTGTATCATACATACATGTACATCACATTTCATACTGTCACACCATTTATCACATACAGACTTTAGTGACATAAACGATGCACAAAGCACGGTTAGCACAGTGAGCGGATAACTCAGAAAATGCTGACGATGTTCAGTACATAGACAGACAATGTTTAAAAACCCAGTATGAGCCAGAGACAAGGTACTACACTAGTATGGAGTGTAGGGAAGTAAGGACCATAAATCTGCGTCACTAGGTGATAGTTTGGGTGCCGGAAAGTGCCTAAAACCCACGAAAAGTGCAGAATTCTGCATTTTTCAGCAAAATTCAGCTTTTTAACATGCTAATATTATGTAGAAAATTGACTAAATGGTCCTCTATGCTTTCCTAAGTGTTGGGAATTAAAAGTGTCACAAAAGGGTACTTAAAGAACATTAAACGGAATAGTTTGACACTTTAACGAACCGGTATCTAACCGAACAACCGGACATTACCCGGAACACCAAAATTTTACTAGAAACATTGTTTAATTATTTTTGGACTAGTTATGATCCCCGAACACCCTAACACACTATATAATGTGGCATACACTTAAAGCACTAGACTTTTTCACTTAACCTACAACTATTATTCACTTTACCATTCAAAGTTACACATAACCCCCCCTTTTCATACTTACGGTTATGGGGAATGGCCCCACCTCAATCTTACAAGATTTCTTTTCTTAATCCTACAAGATATCATGGGATATTATTTGATTTTGTTAGATATTGCTTGGATTTCCTAGATTTGCTTAGATTTTACTTGGATATTATAAGTTACCTACTTATCATCAAATTTACACATGGACCCCCTCCCCCTTTGATATTTACGGCCCAAAGGAGGACCCCACTGCCAAGATTTTATTTCTTATTTTATTTAGATTGTTGCTTGATTTGGTTGCCATGATATTGAGTAGAAATCTTTATAAGTATGGTGGCATAGATATACTAGATCATTCCATTCATTCTCACACTCCACAAACCTCACTCCACTCCCTCATACTCTCTCTCTCCCTCTTGGCCCTAGGAGGTGCCGCCACCACCACCACCTTGCAACCACCATCCATTCCCAAACTCATTTCAAGTGTTAGAAGGTGTCTTGTGAAGATTGAAGCTTGTAGAACTTGAAGAACCTTCATCACTTGCTTTTATCATCCATTTTCATCATCTTTTTCTCTTGTGATCTTCACTAGCTTTTGAGCTAGTTGTAAGCTTCTTGTTACTAGTTTTTACTTCTCTTTTTGTTGGTTAAAAGTTGTAGTATATTGTTTATCAAAAGAACACTAAAAGACTTAAACAAGAATCATAAACATAAGCTTACATATGATGAAATCTTGTTGAAATGAGGTTGTTTAAATACATGCATAACACTTGATTGTTATTTACTTGAGATTATGATGTTGATCATTATAAGGAGCTTGCTAGATTATGATTAAACACATGATCTAGCAAGTTAAAGGATGATTATGTGTTAACCCAAGAAGATCATCCTCACTTGTGAACATGAACTTGAAAATAAAATTATTTCTTGAAAAATAGTAAATAAAGTGAGCTAGTAATTTTGTGAATCTAAGATTTATGAATAATTTTTCCAAGAAAAATCAAGTTCAAAATATGATTTTTAGTAAGAACTTGATTCTTACATAAATTTACATTGTTTTGGTAATAAAATAAGTGTAAGAACACTTTATTTACAAGAAGAGTTCAAAAGAATAATTTTTGTAAAATATGTTTACAAGTTGTAAACATCTAAAATTTTCAAGAAGAAAGTTTATTAAGAAATAAACACACTTTAAGAGGTAACTAAGTCTACTAAACATGTTACCAAGTTACTACGAGTTTTTGTGAAAGTTCATGTTCATGTTGTTATATACATTGTATAATTTTTGCACTTGGGAAGTGTAGTTTGGTTATTGATTGTTGGGGAGATTTTTGAAAAAAAAAATGATATGCTTATATAGCATGGACACCTCCATTTTTAGGGGAAACTATGGCAAAATTTTCTAAAAATATAAACACTTAGAAAATTATTTTCTAACAAGTGTTTATTAGTGTATTCTAAACTATGTTTTCAAATATAAACATCGCCATAATTTTTGTATCAAAAATATAAAGTATCGGAGGTTGGTTTTTGTAAATAAAAATGGGTAAATATATATTTAGAATATATATTTTATACTAAGACACTTGTGTGAATATTTGATACTATATGGAATAGTTATATTATTTTAGGGTAAAATAATATAACATACTAATACCATGAACTTACAACTCCAAAATAATACCAAGAATCACAAGGAATAAAATATTTAAGTTACACACTTGGTATTGTGAAACCGAACGCGAAAACGTAACTTATGAAATATTCCGGAAAATACTTTTACAAATATATTTTTGGTAAATATTGTTTTGGATACAAGAAGTGAAAATATATTACTTTTGGGAAAAATATCTATACTTTGGAATACATTATTTTTGACAAATAAGTTATATATATATTTTCTAAGTGGGACTTAAAAGTATATTATTGCGGAACTACAAAATACATGTATAAATACCCCCATCCTTGGGAAGGAAATACGGAGTTAAATACTTTAGAAGCGTTAATACAAAAATATTGAATGAACAATTATTCCAACACTAAATATAATTTAAGTTGAAATATTAATTATTTTGACAAATAATTATAACTTGGAATAATATTCGGTGACATAAGAAACTCAACTCAAAAACATTAAACTCTAAGCCAAGGCACGGCCCGTTCGTCTAATAGACGTTAGTACACTGTAGGTAATCGTGATTAGCTGCGGAGATTTGAGTTGCCGGAACAAGACGCACTACTGTGAGTTCATGTCCCCCTTTTCTCTTAACTGTTTTCAGTTTTATACTTCGGGGGTGAAATACATGTTACAATTATTACAGACATTTTATACATGGTATGATTAGCTTAAGGAGGGTTTACTACTAGATCATGTGAATGGGTAGGGCGATTAAGTCCATCAATCCTCGTTGTAGGACCGAGGGGCATGAGTGATAGATCTATTTGGGTGTAGCGAGCCCCACTTCTGAGTCCGCTGAATGGACCATGTGGTGACTATGTCTTACAGCCGGAAGCCCGGTGCGAAATCTGCTAGGTTTGAGTCTTCCTGCATCACTTCACACATGCCATTGGCTTTGCAACCCAGTGGTGATCTCTTTTTCCTTATTGCTACATACCAGGGACTTACATACATACTTACAATATTTCAAAGGCTTATACATACACACAAACGAACACATGAACTCGCTCAACTTTTGTTGATGTTTTTCAAACTGCATGTATTTCGGGGAATTTATAAGTGGATCTGGCGGGCATTGGAAGTTTTTATGCCGTGTTAAGAATAAAGCTGTCATCCATGGTCTTTGATTTGGTTAATGTGTCTTATTCCTGGACGAGACACGTCATCCAAACCTTGGTGTTATTCAATATCTTTTGACGAGTCCTTAATGAACTCATAAACAATTTGTACAGTTTGTAAAACTTGAATTTGAAGTCTGCAATGTTGTTATGTTTTAAACTTATTTAATGGATAACAAACCTATGGTTTTTATCATATAGTTGATGTTATGATTGAATGCAATGATATTAAGAAAGTCACACCATAATCACGCTTCCGCAAAAGACAGGGTGTGACATCGACCCATGACCACTCCAGCTTCCCAGACAGCAAGTTCCACGTTCTCACATATATATAACCTGCGAGCATGCAAACAAGTGTATCAGACAACGCTGGTGAGTTCACAGTTTTTACCAAACGCTTAGTTACCAAGTGATTAGTCCAGTTTAATAACAATTCTGAAAATAATGTTGATAATAACTCGAGTACCGTACAAGATGGCATCAGATTGTTTGCCTGTCCCCAATGCCCCCTATCATAGCATTGGTCATGATTAAGGTCATTAGTTCACGCCCGTCCTCTCAGGTACGGTGTGAGGTTGCCAAGCCTAATAGCGCTATCAACTAATACCCCGTTACCTCTCAGGTAACTATTCGGTAGAAGATGGGACTTAAGGTGATAGGAAATGAGTGTATTATCCAACATCCCAGTTTTTACCCAGAAAAGACTTATTCCTCTCAGGAATACCCGTTTGATTGTCCCACCCACCGGGACGCATGCTCAAGAGAAGTGAACTCACCTTAGTTTTGCTCGATATGTTAAGTTACATTACCCGTTCCAAGTTGGTCAACCAAGCCCTACCGTGGTTACCAAAGACAGTCAGTTTTGCATACTCATAATTCACGTATTCTTCGCACACATTGCTCAAGTAGCAAACAAGCAAAGCACATATCATTACGCAAGTCATAGCAAGTATCCGGGTCTTAGTTACATTCACCACACAAGTTCATATCATGCCATAGCACATGTCAAGTGGTTCGGTTCACATTCAAGTAAACATGCAAGTCGTAACAAGAAATCATGCTACATAACAGTCAGTCATCATCAGGAAATCACATAGCAGGTATTCATACGAGTTTACACTACGAATTCATGCTTCAATAAACACCAAACAGTTCATATCGTTAATCATAGAAGTGTGCTGTCTAGCAGGTTATCGGCCCACTTAAACGTATGCGGCCCACCTGATTGGGCCGTTAGGAGGTGTGCGACTGGGTTTAGTTTGTGCGACATAATTCTAGTGTGCGACCCTAATAACATTGTGCGATCATGATAGAAGTGTACGACCAGTTCCCAGTGTGCGATCCATGAGGAACTGTGCAACTCAAGTTCAACCCGTGATCAACCGTTCAGCACCTGGCCCAAATTAAATCCCCCGGCCCATGTGAGTGTGCGACATGATGTGAATGTGCGGCCAGAGTGCATGTGTGCGATTATGTTGACCTTGCCGTGATACAAGGATCTACCATAACTACCCATAATTTACTCCCATCAATTTATTATTTGCATGATGTGGGGTAAAATACACATATTTGTCCCGTGTAAATTGTATAATTATTGTATAGTTATTTATTCTTTTTAATTAGTTTTAGTATTATATTATATTATATTGTGTTTTGGCAGGTCCTGGTGCAAATGGAGCGAAAATTAGTAATAATTAAATAACCAGCCAGTTGGGCAGAGTGGAGTGCCAGTGACCGAAGTAAAATTGCGGCTATTTTCTATGAGTGGGCTGAGACCACTATCTCTATTTAATAAGTTAGTGGGCTGAATTTAAATATAGTTGATTGGGCTATATGGATTGGAATTGGAGGTTGCTGCCTTATTATTAATATTGATTTGGGCAGCTGGAATGTAATCAGGGCCGACCCATTTCAAATTAGTATATCATCTAGGCTTAATATTTCGTGGAACATGGATTAGATTAAAAAAGGCGGTTGCTAAGAAGAAGGGGCATATAATATACATATATTAAGAAAAGGTGGCTAATATATATCACCAAACGAAAGCTGCTGTTATGATGATGATTATTATTTTTTTGAGGAGGTGAGGATTTTATTATTGAAGGGGCCATATGTTATTAATTTTAAGAAGGTACAAATTAGAAAAGTAAAAGCCTGCGGCCCATTCATATATTATTGGTGATGCATGATCAAAGAAGAAGAGATGGGCCATATTTATAATCATTATTGGGGTTCAAAGAAAAAGAAAAAGAGAAGAGGCGGCAGACAAGTGAGGCGGCAATTATAAAAGGCACGGAAGAAATACATTAGGGGGGGGGGGGTGGCCAATTAGGAGGAGACGCAAGGCATAGGCATAGGAGGGAGAACAGAGGAGGCTGCCATATACATCGATCAGATCATCAGACGAGCAGAGCTTCATTGGACGAATTTTAAAGATTGTTTGGCAAGGAACGAAGCTCAAGAATCATTGGATTGAAGGTCAAGAAGCATAGAGAGCAAGGGATTAACGGGTTTTGCTACTCAATTTCCTTAGTTTTCTATTTTTCTTGTTTGATATCTATGAATTCTTGTTTGAAACCTTGTTTATTTATTTTTAAGATCATGATGCTTGGCTAAACTTTTCATACTACCTAGGCTATGATGAATGTTTAACAAAGTTTGGATTTTTACTCGTTAATAACGTTGGTTTATGGATTTTCTTGAAAAGTAAAGAACTTTGGAACCTTTAATTTGGTGTGTATACGTGCTTGGTATTGTTTGAATATTAATTATTACTTCGTTTGATTCTTGGTGACGGTCTTTATCACATAATAGAGTCATGCTAGGGTTCTAGATTTAGGTGAGTGTCTATATCACATAATAAATCTTTAACTCTTTAAGGTGAAATCGCGCGAATAAACTTAGAAGTAATATTCGGTAATCTTATAAAATCAAGTGTTCTACTAATCTTGTCGCTGTAAGGCTCGGGGTTATTAATAGGTCTCGGTTTGATATATAGCTAGGATTAGGTTTTGTAAGAAATCGGTGTTAGTTCCCTAATCATTCTCTTGTCTATTAAATCAAGTTAGAATCCATAGTTGCTTTAGACTTTCGCGCTGTAAGGTAGATTGTCATATTAGGATACTTTTCAAGAAGTTAGAGGACTGTAAGGAAATCTAACAACCGGTAGTCATAACGGCCTAGGTAGTGCCATAAGTTTCACCTCGAGAAGGGTTGAGGGGCTTAGTTGGTGTCTTAATAGGTTTAGTATCAAAAGATCCCGGTTCCATACCACATTAGCTTCGAATAGAAATCCACTCCAAGTTAAACATGCGTCTAGCCTAGGTAGCCTTCATCGCCACTGAGTTAAGTCTTCGTCCAAATTCGCGTCTAGTTAATTTAGTTAATTAGTTTAATTGCAATTGCAATTTTAGGATATTTAAAAAAAACCCCCTCAACATAAGTACAGTTAGAGTCCGTGTCAGTCTAAGTCTAGATAGAGTCTAGTTAACGTAATTAGAGAGTCTCGTGGGTTCGATACTCGGACTTACTTAGGCTATACTACATTGACCGGTACACTTGCCGGTTGTGTGGTCTAGGTTTTAGAGAGTCTTAGTTTATAAATTTAAAACTTAGAGAGTCTAGTTTAGGGTTTAATTTAGTTAATTTATTTAGACCACTTTTAGCACATCATTCCATAACCAAAATTCTCAATTCTTATTTGCCCCAAGTCCGATTAATCAGTTACGAGTTTGATTCCATTTATACAACTTCATTAATCTGTTACACAATCAACAACTTCCCATATTCATTGCTGACAACTCGTAACAACCAATCATCTATCACAATCGATCAAACAGTTACAAGGGTTGGAATTCATGAACCCTAGTCTAACATTTAGATTATGTCACAATCACCAGTTCCATATCATAGCACCCAAGATCAAATTACTTATCATAATTCACATGGTCCCTAATCATTACCTAATGATTAGCATTATCTCTACCAGAATTAGTTTACATATACACATCAGATCAAAATCAGTTTTCTTTCAATGTAGGATCACTATCAATGATCATGAAATCCACCCATGAACATCATATCCCACATAATCGTCCAACCCAATATCATGCCCAAAATCTTCAACAAACCATCGAAAAAAACCCTATCATTTAACAACATTGATTATGTACATCAGCCATGAAATCAAACCATAAACCACAGAACTTCTATCGAATCTTAAATCATAATTAACATCTCATACTTTAAATCCTCAGTTAACGATTTCAGACATAGACAATTAACAATCAACCAAGAATATAAACCAAGACAGGGATAGCTTTACTAACCGAGAGGAGTCGTGTGCGAGAGAGGGTGTTAGGACGAGGAAAGAGCTTCGAGGGAGAAGGAGATGTCGCCGTCCAAGGTAGAGGGAGTTAAGGTTTGATGCCTTGTGAGGATTTCGAGATTGTAGACATCGTGCACCTGATTGTGTGCGTTTGTACTCTTCTGCCAAGGGTTGGGTTGGGCTCGGTTTGGGCTTGAGAGGGACTGGGCCTTCGCAACCCACACAGTAAGAAATATGCGAATAGGAGTGATACGTTCATGTAGAGCATTGGAAACCCGAGTTGTCACATCATGTAACGCCCCGCTTATTTGTACTTTCCTTTTATAGCAAGTCTTGTTCGTGTTTCTATTTTTGGAAACCTTGTGTTCTTGTAATCGTCCTTTCTTTGTAACCGTTGTAAAATCCGAGACTTGTATCATGAATAAAACTCGTATTTTGTTAATTACATGTTACACATACTTTATATATGCTCATACATTCAACTTCGTGGAACAATTGATGCTTATTCGTAATTCTTGGAAACTATGTGCTAAACTTGTAGATACATGAAACTTATGCATAAAACGTGTTTCAAGCATAAACGATACTTGAATACGACCTTCATACGCTTAATTATACTTTGATTATGTTCCTCATGCTTGATTATGCCTTAGACGATGCTTTTATATCAAAACAAGTCCCTAAACTATCAAGAATGCACCTAAAAGCATCAAACTAAAACTACAGGGACTGAAATGTAATTAAGCCAAACTTCCCCAAAAGGGGGCGCCGCGTGACGCTAGGGTCCTTGGCGTCACGCCAAGGCCCTGTTTCGACAGATTGTGTTTCTTCAGCTGATTATGCACGAAATCCTAAGTCCTAACCTCACCCAATCCCCTTTAATCCACCTCTAAACACCTCCAATCATCTCTAATCTCTTCCACTATAAATACACACCCTCTTCAACCCATTTTACACTTTCACAACTCATTACACTCCACAAATTCACTCTCAATCTGTTGCAAATCAGAGTTCTTGGACAGATTCATACATCTTAACAAAAGTGAGTGTAACTTGCTTGTTTTCACTCCAAATCACTTGATTCTTTCTTCTATTGCTTTGTTATGTTCTTGGGTTTGATTCCTTGGTTTTTCCCTGGAAAAATCATGTTTGGAATTGCCCTAAAAAGGACCAAAACTTTCTGTTTTGTTTGATGTTATTCAAGAACTTGTTTAAACTTATCCAACTTGTGTCTAACACATCTCACACCTATGTCCTAATGCTTACAACCTATCTCATGGTTGGTTAAGCTTAAAAACAAGGTTGAGACACTTAAATCAGAGGATTAAACCTCATAAACTTTCTGTTTTGTTAGGGTATTTAACCCACAAGTCATGTCAAGCTTAGACCTTGATGAATGAGTGATTATGGAACAACTTGGGTTGTTCCAACATAAAATCCTCACATGATTTGATGATTTCTCCTTAGTTAGGTTGTTTATATTATTATACAAATCCTAGTTCGTGACCCTCCTTGGTTGTTTTTACATCAAGTGAAGTGGTGAACATTCAAGGGGTTCCTAAACGGAAGCTTGTTCTTCCTACCCCATACATGACTTCCATGATAACTCGAGGTGCCTAAATGAGGATTCTAATCTTCTACCTCCTACATGAATTATTGGACCAAATCATATGTAATACTTAACCTAAATATGTACATACACTCATTCGAACCTTTAATGTTAAACTTGTGTTTATATGTTAAAGTAGTAGAATATCATCTAAGACCTAAAACTCTAAGTATGATTCTAATGGGTGCACTACCCATGAAATACAATATAACCCTAGTGGTTACATAGTGTCATGTGAGAGTTATAAGTTAAAGATGATTATTTTTATATAGTACTTTATGTTGTGCTAAATCCGAATCCATAATCTTCCGTTAAACGCCAAACTCACCCACCTATGTTTCCTCGTGTAGAAGGACTAGGTGCTCCAAACTAAACCATCCACCAACTCACTCGCGGGATTTCAAGTAGGAAAAGCTTGCAACCACTGTGAGTATACTCGCAACCCCCTTCTTATGTTTATCACTTTTGGGGTGTAACATGTTTAACTATTAAACTACACTTAAATTTATTCTTTATGCAATGCACAAAACAATCCTTATACATGAACGCTATGTTATGATACTTGATGCTTATGTGGGCCATACTTATGTAATATGTTTTAGTCATTAGCTTTCACGAGCCTCCATTTGACATGTATAGCGCTATAGGAGTAACGCACCGCCCCCTTTATACTTGGGTCATGTTGAATTAGTTAAACTTTCTTGCGTAAACAGAGGATTGGCTAGAAATATTGCATGTCATATTAGGTTGATCTCGTATAAACTAAGTTGCCATGTGGATTCGTTTTAAACTTTTATACTTATACTTATGCTTAAACTTGTATACTCGCCTTTGCTTTTGCATTGAATTGTATTTTAAACATGTTACAGGTTGATGATGACGATGCTATGAAAAGATGTAGCGTTGATGCCTAGATACACATATAGACGTTTAGGTTTAATATGTTGTATCAAAATTTGCTTATGTTGTCATGTACTTCTTTGAACTTGTTGAATTTGAATTTCTGGTAATGTTGACAAGTTTACTTTATGAAATGAAATCGGTTTATTAAATATTGTCACAAATAGCGTTATGATGTCTCTAGCAATCTTCACACTTCGTCTCATCCCGATGTTTCCGCCATTGGTTGGGGTGTGACAGATTGGTATCAGAGCCATAACTATAGGCAATTAGGTAGAATTGCCATGTTCGACCTAGTCTATAGTAGGAACCATATTTTTGACCATTCTTATTATATGCTTAAAACGTTATTCTTCCTTCTTTGCTCCTTTCTCTTCTTTTGGTCTTAATATTTACATAATGTCTTTCCTAAGACATTTTACACAATACACTTGAAGACTTGAAGACACTCTTATACAAAAGAGATGAGTTTACCAAAATAGGCGTGAAACCCACAATTTGGTAAACGACTCTCATTCTACCTCAAACTATTTTTGCACGAAATTCCACCATTAAGCTAGGAGTGAAATCCACAACTTAATGGTAATTTCCAATTCAAACTCTAGTGGACCCTCGTCAAAGTGTTGAAATTATATTTTGACCCAACGAGTACCAACCACATTTAGGGTACGAAATCGTCAAGATAGGGGTGAAACCCGCAACTTGTCGATTAAGTCCCACTCCTCGATTTTCGATCTCGCCAAAGTCCCGATTGTTTCGATCGATTAGAGACGTGTAGTAACTGGAAGGGTAAGATACCGTTAATCGCTTCTCGACGAGAGTATCTTACCTATAGGCCAAAGCACGTTTTCTCTAATTCGAAAGAACTTTCGACCCACTTTGGAATAGTCGACGTTTCTCTACCCGAAACAATCCTATGTTTTATGAGCCTCTCTTTTATGTGATTCAATTTATATGAGATTTATTACTTGTACCTCGTTCGTTTCAAAAACCGTTACACAATTCGCACGTCTCGCGCAATCAAAAAACAATAATAATCCTCGCGAACAAACTAAATTTATACTCCTTTCATGCATTCATACGTGTTTATACTTGTTGAATACTTGTTGAAATCATGCTAACCATGTGAATCTTACATGATACGTCATACCTACATGCTTAAAACTTGCAAACTTGTTTTGAATTTATGATCAAGTCTCATCCATTCCTTCTCTTTACATCCTTAGATGTCGTCCAGCGGTGCATCAAAGAGAACCAAGTCAAAGAAGGGTTCGACTTCCAACACCATGTCACAAAAGGATTGCATGAGATTCATGGCCAAGCAATTTGCCAAGGTCCTACCCGACATTGTTAGCAAGATTCAGCCAAACACCGATTCACCGCATGGCTCTGTCGACTCAAAGGCAGACAAACCTAAATCGACCTTCCAGTTTAAGCAATTCATGGCTTGTAAACCCTTGGAGTTTACCGGAAAAAGTGGCGCTACCGCCATGATGAACTGGTTTGATGCAATCGAGCTTACCTTCCTGCAAAGTGGCTGCCCTGATGAACTAAGAACCTTGAATGCAACTGGGGTGTTTCGTGAAAAGGCACTCGAATGGTGGACGACAGAACGCAATAAGAGGGGAAACGAGGTTGAACATGCTATGCCTTGGGGCAATTTCAAACAGCTTATGAGAGACCACTTCTGTCCTCCCCACGAACTCCAAAAATTGGAAAACGAATTTTGGAACCTTACTCAGAAAGGGAGTGACATGGATGGCCTGATTACGCGCTTTAAACAACTCAGTGTCCTCTGTCCTGGACAAGTTGAGACCGCCCCCAAGACCATAGCCAAATTCGTTCGTTGTGTTGCACCTTCCCTGACAAACCACCTTGCCTCTGCCAATCCCTAGACCATTGAAGATGCTTTTCGTATAGCCACCGAACTTAACAACAACTGCGTTCTACATGGAACCTTTGACAAGATTTCAACGAAGAGTTCACGCCAAGCTACAATTGACACTGCTACTGATGAGCCCTTACCCTCCCGATCGTCCAAGAAAAACCAAGGCAAGAAGCGGAAGGCTTCAAGCCAAAATTGCGCGGTCGTCACTCCGCCAAACCCACAACCCTTACAAGCCTTAGCCGCCGTTGCACCCGCAAACACCCAACCGCCAAAACAAGGTTATGTTGGAACTCATCCCAAATGTACCACCTGCCTGTTTCACCATCCTACCAACGTCCCCTGTCGCAAATGTGCCAGGTGTCAGATGTACGGCCATTTTGATGACTATTTCCGAAACTCCCCGCAAGCTCCAAATGCCCCTGTGCGAGCATGTTTCAAGTGTGGCGATCCCAATCATCTCGCCAATGCCTATCCCCAGCATTATCAACCTCCACGACAGCAACAGCACCAACAGCAGCCGCAACAGCCTCGACAGCAACAACCACAGCCACAACAATAGCAGCAGCAACATGCTCAACAACCCGCTCGAGGTCGAGCCTTTCTTCTCACTACTGCTCAGGCTCAAAACGCGAACGATGTCATTACTGGTACGTTCCTTGTTAACCATGTTTATGCTTCATGCCTATTTGATACTGGCACCGATAAAAGTTTTGTGTCGTTAGAATTCGAGTCTTTGCTCAAGTGTAAACGCTCTAAGTTGCCAAGATCTTTCGCCGTCGAAGTCGCTAATTGTAAAACCGTCGCTGTCGATTCCGTTCTCTCCAATTGTTCTTTAATCCTTAACGATCATACGTTTTCAATCGATCTCATACCTATGCAAATGGGTAGTTTCGACGTCATAGTAGGTATGGACTGGCTTAGGCGAGTTCGTGCTGAAGTTGTCTGTTCTGAGAAGTTTATTCGCCTACCTCTCCCAAACGGTGACTCCCTACACGTCTATGGTGAAAAGCCTTCTCAAGGCCTTAAGCTTATGTCGTGTATCAAAGCGAACAAATGCTTACGCAAGGGTACCTTCGCCTTTCTCGCCCACATTGTGGAAAAGAGGGACAAAGGCCCAAGCATAAGCGACGTTCCCGTTGTACGTGACTTCCCTGATGTATTTCCTGACGATCTTCCTGGTCCGCCTCCTGCTCGTTCTGTCGAATTTCGCATCGATTTAGTACCTGGCGCAACGCCCGTCGCTAAATCTCCCTACCGTTTAGCACCCTCTGAGATGCAAGAGCTCTCAAGTCAACTTCAAGAGCTTCTTGATAAAGGCTTTATACGCCCTAGTACTTCTCCTTGGGGCGCTCCTGTTTTGTTCGTCAAAAAGAAAGACGGGTCATTCCGAATGTGTATTGACTATCGAGAGCTCAACAAGCTTACCATCAAGAACCGATACCCTCTTCCGCGCATCGATGATCTCTTCGACCAGTTGCAAGGCGCGACCTGCTTTTCAAAAATCGATCTTCGTTCTGGATATCATCAACTTCGAGTTCTCGAGGAAGATGTGCCTAAAACCGCCTTCCGTACACGTTATGGGCATTATGAATTCGTAGTTATGCCCTTTGGTTTGACCAACGCACCTACTGTATTCATGGACTTGATGAACCGCGTGTGCAAAGCATATTTGGACCGTTTTGTGATCGTTTTCATTGACGATGTTCTCATCTATTCCAAGACACATGAAGAGCATAAACAACACTTACGTCTTATCCTCGAACTTCTTCGTGCTGAACGTCTATACGCCAAATTCTCCAAGTGTGAATTTTGGTTAAAAGAGGTTCAATTCCTTGGTCATACTGTCAACGAACTTGGTATTCACGTTGACCCCGCTAAAATCGAAGCTGTGAAGAATTGGATCACACCTAAATCTCCATCCGAAATTCGTTCGTTTCTTGGTCTTGCTGGTTACTATCGTCGCTTCATCTCCAACTTTTTGAAAATCGCCGTCCCTTTGACCTCCTTGACTCAAAAGGAGAAACCTTTTGTTTGGGGTCCCGAGCAAGAGGAGTCTTTTCAAATGCTCAAGGACATGCTATGCAATGCTCCTATCCTCGCACTTCCTGATGGAAACGACGACTTTGTCGTATATTGCGATGCTTCCCGCCTTGGTCTTGGTTGTGTGCTTATGCAACGAGACAAGGTCATCGCTTATGCGTCAAGGCAACTCAAAATACATGAGAAAAACTATACTACTCACGACCTTGAACTTGGAGCAGTTGTTTTTGCGTTGAAGATTTGGCGACACTACCTTTATGGTACTAAGTGTGTGGTCTTCACCGACCATAGGAGCCTTCAACACATCTTCAATAAAAAAGAACTGAACATGCGTCAACGCCGTTGGGTGGAACTATTAAACGACTACGACTGTGAAATCAAATACCACCCAGGTAAAGAGAACGTAGTAGCAGACGCCCTTAGTCGTAAAACTCATGTCAAAAGTATCCGTTGTTTCCAACTTGTCCACGATCTTCAGAATCGCATACGTGAAGCTCAATATTCATCGGTTAACGAGGGTAACCTCTACAACGAGATGCAATGTGGTGCTGAAAACAGTCTCGTGTCCAAACCTGATGGTATCTTATACTATCTCAATCGTATCTGGATTCCTAATCGCGATAATCTTCGCAAGTTCCTGATGAAGGAGGCACATAACACGAAGTATTCTATTCACCCTGGTGCCGACAAGATGTACCATGATATGCATACGTCCTATTGGTGGCCTGGAATGAAGAAGGATATAGCCACTTTCGTCTCGAAATGTCTCACGTGTTCAAAGGTGAAAGCCGAACATCAACGTCCCTCTGGCTTGCTCGAACAACCAAGGATTCCTATCTGGAAATGGGAGAGCATTTCCATGGATTTTATCACTAAGCTCCCCCGCACTTCTTCTGGCCATGACAGTATTTGGGTGATCGTTGATCGATTAACCAAGTCAGCTCACTTTCTTCCCATCCGTGAAGATTTCAAAGTCGCGAAATTGGCTAAAATCTACACTGATGAGATCATCTGCCGCCATGGTATTCCCGTTGACATCATTTCCGACCGTGACGCTCGTTTTACGTCTCGCCTTTGGCAAACTTTTCAATCTGCTATGGGTACTGAACTTAACCTTAGTACTGCCTTCCATCCTCAGACGGACGGTCAAACCGAGCGTACTATCCAAACCTTAGAGGATATGCTTCGTTCATGCGTAATAGATTTTGGTGGCAACTGGGATAAACACTTGTCCTTAGTCGAATTCTCGTACAATAACAGTTATCACACGAGTATTAAAATGGCACCTTTTGAAGCATTGTATGGTCGCAAGTGTCGTTCGCCTATTTGTTGGCACGAGATTGGTGACGCTCAAATCACTGGTCCCGAGCTCATACAAGAGACGACGGACAAGATTTTACAGGTTCGAGACAACTTACTGAAAGCTAGGCACCGACAAAAGATCTACGCCGATGAGGATCGCAAACCAATGGAATTCGAGACAGGTGACTTCGTGCTTCTCAAGGTATCCCCTTGGAAGGGCGTGGTTCGATTTGGCAAGAAAGGGAAACTCGCACCTCGCTACGTTGGTCCTTTCAAAATTCTCGAAAGGATTGGCAAGGTTGCGTATAAACTAGACCTGCCTGAAGAACTCAACAATATACACCCTGTCTTCCACGTATCCAACTTGAAGAAGTGTCTAGCTGACGAAGGACTACACGTCCCTCTCGAAGACTTACAAGTTAACGAAACACTTCATTTTGTGGAAAAACCGGTCGAAATCATGGACCGAGGAGCCAAGCAATTGAGGCGCAGTCGAATTCCTATCGTCAAGGTTCGATGGGAAGGAAAGCGTGGCGCTGAATTTACTTGGGAACTCGAGAGTGATATGAAGGCGAAGTATCCACATCTTTTCCCTAAGCCTTCCTCAATTTCGGGACGAAATTCCCTACAGGAGGGGAGATTGTAACGCCCCGCTTATTTGTACTTTCCTTTTATAGCAAGTCTTGTTCGTGTTTCTATTTTTGGAAACCTTGTGTTCTTGTAATCGTCCTTTCTTTGTAACCGTTGTAAAATCCGAGACTTGTATCATGAATAAAACTCGTATTTTGTTAATTACATGTTACACATACTTTATATATGCTCATACATTCAACTTCGTGGAACAATTGATGCTTATTCGTAATTCTTGGAAACTATGTGCTAAACTTGTAGATACATGAAACTTATGCATAAAACGTGTTTCAAGCATAAACGATACTTGAATACGACCTTCATACGCTTAATTATACTTTGATTATGTTCCTCATGCTTGATTATGCCTTAGACTATGCTTTTATATCAAAACAAGTCCCTAAACTATCAAGAATGCACCTAAAAGCATCAAACTAAAACTACAGGGACTGAAATGTAATTAAGCCAAACTTCCCCAAAAGGGGGCGCCGCGTGACGCTAGGGTCCTTGGCGTCACGCCAAGGCCCTGTTTCGACAGATTGTGTTTCTTCAGCTGATTATGCACGAAATCCTAAGTCCTAACCTCACCCAATCCCCTTTAATCCACCTCTAAACACCTCCAATCATCTCTAATCTCTTCCACTATAAATACACACCCTCTTCAACCCATTTTACACTTTCACAACTCATTACACTCCACAAATTCACTCTCAATCTGTTGCAAATCAGAGTTCTTGGACAGATTCATACATCTTAACAAAAGTGAGTGTAACTTGCTTGTTTTCACTCCAAATCACTTGATTCTTTCTTCTATTGCTTTGTTATGTTCTTGGGTTTGATTCCTTGGTTTTTCCCTGGAAAAATCATGTTTGGAATTGCCCTAAAAAGGACCAAAACTTTCTGTTTTGTTTGATGTTATTCAAGAACTTGTTTAAACTTATCCAACTTGTGTCTAACACATCTCACACCTATGTCCTAATGCTTACAACCTATCTCATGGTTGGTTAAGCTTAAAAACAAGGTTGAGACACTTAAATCAGAGGATTAAACCTCATAAACTTTCTGTTTTGTTAGGGTATTTAACCCACAAGTCATGTCAAGCTTAGACCTTGATGAATGAGTGATTATGGAACAACTTGGGTTGTTCCAACATAAAATCCTCACATGATTTGATGATTTCTCCTTAGTTAGGTTGTTTATATTATTATACAAATCCTAGTTCGTGACCCTCCTTGGTTGTTTTTACATCAAGTGAAGTGGTGAACATTCAAGGGGTTCCTAAACGGAAGCTTGTTCTTCCTACCCCATACATGACTTCCATGATAACTCGAGGTGCCTAAATGAGGATTCTAATCTTCTACCTCCTACATGAATTATTGGACCAAATCATATGTAATACTTAACCTAAATATGTACATACACTCATTCGAACCTTTAATGTTAAACTTGTGTTTATATGTTAAAGTAGTAGAATATCATCTAAGACCTAAAACTCTAAGTATGATTCTAATGGGTGCACTACCCATGAAATACAATATAACCCTAGTGGTTACATAGTGTCATGTGAGAGTTATAAGTTAAAGATGATTATTTTTATATAGTACTTTATGTTGTGCTAAATCCGAATCCATAATCTTCCGTTAAACGCCAAACTCACCCACCTATGTTTCCTCGTGTAGAAGGACTAGGTGCTCCAAACTAAACCATCCACCAACTCACTCGCGGGATTTCAAGTAGGAAAAGCTTGCAACCACCGTGAGTATACTCGCAACCCCCTTCTTATGTTTATCACTTTTGGGGTGTAACATGTTTAACTATTAAACTACACTTAAATTTATTCTTTATGCAATGCACAAAACAATCCTTATACATGAACGTTATGTTATGATACTTGATGCTTATGTGGTCCATACTTATGTAATATGTTTTAGTCATTAGCTTTCACGAGCCTCCATTTGACATGTATAGCGCTATAGGAGTAACGCACCGCCCCCTTTATACTTGGGTCATGTTGAATTAATTAAACTTTCTTGCGTAAACAGAGGATTGGCTAGAAATATTGCATGCCATATTAGGTTGATCTCGTATAAACTAAGTTGCCATGTGGATTCGTTTTAAACTTTTATACTTATACTTATGCTTAAACTTGTATACTCGCCTTTGCTTTTGCATTGAATTGTATTTTAAACATGTTACAGGTTGATGATGACGATGCTATGAAAAGATGTAGCGTTGATGCCTAGATACACATATAGACGTTTAGGTTTAATATGTTGTATCAAAATTTGCTTATGTTGTCATGTACTTCTTTGAACTTGTTGAATTTGAATTTCTGGTAATGTTGACAAGTTTACTTTATGAAATGAAATCGGTTTATTAAATATTGTCACAAATAGCGTTATGATGTCTCTAGCAATCTTCACACTTCGTCTCATCCCGATGTTTCCGCCATTGGTTGGGGTGTGACACATCATCCTCAACTTGAAAGAAATTTCGTCCCGAAATTTGATAAGCAGTCTCTTGAAAGTGAAGTGACAGATTAGGATGAATGTGGATTTCCTGGGATGCCACATCATCTCCAACTTGAAAAGGAATTTCGTCCCGAAATTCACCAGTCGCGTCAAGATTTGATTCGGCAGTTTCAAACAGGTTAGGGCACTTGAGCTTCATCTGGTCCTCGCGTTCCCGCGTGAACTCTGGTTCATGACTTGAGTTCCAACGAACCTTCATAAGTGGAATTTGACTGTGCTTTGGTTCTTCAACAACTGTAGCTAATCGTCAATATATGGTTCCTGCAAGGAGACTACAAGTGTTTCGTCGGACAAACACTTCTTCGGATTTGAGGCATGAACAACAACGTGAAAAATTGCCCAGTCTGTTAGATATCTCGAGTCGTAGGCCACCCTACCGATTCTTTCCAGAGTTTTGAATGGCTCACATAACGTGGTTTTAGCTTGTCGCAACTTCCAAAGCGCACCACACCCTCCTAGGGTGGGGACTTTTAACATCACAAATGTAACGCCCTACGTCCCTAAACTTTAGACTCTTGGCAAGTTTAGCCCCTAGACTTTGCATTTTATCAATTTTAGCCCCTGACCTACGTAGTCATTAATACTTTTGGTACTTGGTGAACTCTATGCTATATACTAGATACTTGAAATGCCTAAATCTATATACTTGAAATGCCTAATTCTATATACTTGAAATGCCTAATTCTATATGTTTGGAATGCCTAATTCTATATACTGGGAATGTCTAAATCTATATACTTGGTGCTTGACTCTTGAGGCTCGTGAGACTTGAGACTTGGTTGAAAGAGGGACTGGAGTCTTGTCACTGGCGGAAACTACGAAACTTTTGAAATATTTTTTGTTATTGCTATAATCTAGTTATTCTATTACCCAACAAAAACGCAACGCTTGATCTAAACGCGCGAAACGAATCAAAGAAGGAAACGCGGAAAGGATGGAAAGGCCGAGTGGCAATCCGATCGGATGACCACCGATCCATGCACACCGCCTCTCTTCTCCTCTCCCACACTATAAATAGGCCTGTCACATCAGTCCTTCACTGATGTGACAGCCTCACTCGACCCAGACGTGCGCACACCACATTTCTTCCATTTCTTGGCGATTTCGGTACGTTTCACATGAAATTCTTGTACTTTCTTGATCTACACAACATTCTCTACGAGATTCTCCTTTGAGATCTCGCTTTTCACCGTGAAATCTCTTAGATCTGAGTCCTTAAGGATGATGTCATCAATGGTGGTTTGTACAAACTACTATATGATGTCATTGTTGATAGAATCTAGCTTAGATCTAAGGAATCTCATGCGTTTTACACTAAATCTATACTAGATCTAAACTTTTCAAAGCTAAAATCCTATGTTTATCTTCATCTTTTCTCGAACTTTTACATAAAACGGTAAGATCCGAATCTAAACGGACTGTAGACTTGATTATTAGTCTAGAGTCGGCTTGGAAAAGGATTGTTACCGGAGAAGATGACCGGAGTACGAATTCTGACATAAATATCATCACGAACTGACGACCGAACGGACTGGGGGTGATTTCCCACCCGATCTGATCGGCTGAACACTGTTGAGTTTACCGTTATCTTAATACGTAACACGTCGTCGTTGCTCCAAACAGAAACTTAGAGTTTTTACAAAATTAAGAACTGGACAAGGTAACCCGATCGAGTGGCAATCCGATCGGATAGCCATCCGATCCAATGACTGATCAGACACTTGTGCAATCTCGTTGTTTTGTCCGACACTTATCCGTTGTAATCTAATCAGGCTAATTCTAAAGAGCTCCCTTTGATCCAATAACAGTTGAACTGTTAAGCAATCACTGTGAGTATACTCGATCCCTTTTTGCTTTAAACTTTGGGATGTAACATATATTCTACTAAACTACGATACTTGATAATTTTGCAAACTAAACTCTATCCTACGTGTATGTGAAACTTGTGATTCTTGTATTCTATTTGTGCTATGTGAACGTTTAATCCAGGGTGTGTAGTTCCGCCTTAACAATAGTAGCACTATAGGAGATGCACCTCCCCATTATTCTCGGGGGTATTGTTAGGAGGATTCTAGTTTTCCTTGAGACTTGGGGAAACAACAAAGCATCGGGATACTTGGGCTATCACTCATTGGACTGCGAACACTAGCACGGCTGAAACTATTTTATTACTTACATTATGGATATGAGTTGTTTTAATCTATTATGCTATTATTCAAACTTGTATACTCGCCGGTACATTTTTGTACTGGCTCTATTTTAATTCATGTTGCAGGCTGATAGGATGTTGTGGAACAAGTGAATCAAGCTAGGGTGATGTTTAGAAACCCACGTAGTTAATAAAACTTGAACAATATTTGATATATGGTGTAATTCGATGCTTGATGTGATGGTTACTCGTGTTAGACAATGTTGAATCAATTTAATATATTATGAAATTTCTAGTGTTATGGAACCTCATGAGCAATCTGAACGCTTAGTGCTCGCACCCCGATGTTTCCGCCATCGGTTGGGGTGTGACAACAAAATCGCCTTCAGCGAATTCTAAAGGTTTCCTACTCTTACCAGCATAGCTTTCGTGGCGACAATGCCTCGAATGGAGCTGTCTAAATACTAGAATGGTAACCGTTGCAGTAAAACCCTACTAAAGGTAAATGTATTTCCAACTTTTACCCAAATCAATGACAAATGCTCGTAGCATGTATTCGAGTGTCTGGATGGTTCGTTCACTCTAACCATCTGTCTGAGGTGATAAGTAGTGATCATGTTTAGACGTGAGCTGAGGGATTTGTGTGCTGCCTGCCGCAAATCGGGTATAAATGCAGATCTAATAATGTTGAGGAAAATCCTCCATGAGCGGCCAACAAGTTTTGTTTGCTTTCGACGACTAGTCTCAAACGACTCGTGTTATAAACCGAATGCTAGGTGCGAATAATACATGTGGTCCTCCTGTATCGTAGAGTGCTATAGTAACCATCCCGTTTAGTGTTCTACTAGATAGAAACTTGAACAACTTAAGAATTTCAAATGGATAGTGATCGTTAGCTTGACCCGCATAGCCCACCAGGATTCCCCATGCACTACAATTTGTTATTACGTGGGCCCCCGTAATAATATATTGTCTTGCATGGTCACCCTAGCATTCTCTCGTTCAAAACAAACGATCAGTCGGAGAAAGGCACTATTGTTTATATACCCTTAACATAGAAGGGACCTTTGTGATGGTCCACGTGCTCACGCCCATTGTCATTATTCGTGAAAGGGCACAACGTTAGACGTAATAGAAATAAGGGAATTCGTAATAATAGCAACCGGAGGGGCACCTTTCAGATGAGTACTTCATCTTCCTTGTCTGGAAGAGAGTGTCATCAATCACGATTAGTATGAGCCTTAGGGACCTCGTCCCACTAGTAGAGTTGTTGTCCAAGGCCGCCACCTCCGCCTCGTCGTCACTACCGAAGCCGGACATATACCATCCGAGGGAAAACAACCATCTTCCATGGGATCAATGCTTTTGGGTCTCTCTCAGGGACGACGCCCGCCATAAGCTTCGTAATAGACGCGAGGTCGTCATTCTCATCACATGAGTCAAGTGTAATAATAGGATTCGTAGTCGAAGTTATTTTCGTTCATGGCAAAATATTCCGTACAACACATATATAAATACATTATATATATAATCACTAAATCTCATGTTATTTTTGTTCTCGTGTTTCACATGTAATTCCTAGTGTTTCGAGTATATTCCTTATAGACTAAACATGTATTGATCCATATCCGTTACTTATGATTGAGCTCGCGTGATAGATCCTCATGTTATCGTGACACAATGAAAACCTTTTGTCATTTTTGTCATACTTTTGAAATCATTTGTGTATTGTTATCGACTTTGTTTTCATGTGAGAGCCCTTGGTGATTGTAGACCAAACTTTATAAAAGTTTGTCCCCGGTTCACTACAATCGGAGCTCTGATACCAATCTGTCACACCCTGCTAGTTGCGGAAGCATGTTGCGTGTGACGTAAGAAAGGTAATCATTGCATCCAATCATGTATCACCGGCTCAAGACTTGTTTCCTGAAATACATGTAGTTTTAAAAAGTCAACAAAAGTTGAGTGAGTTCATGCAGTTTTTGTTATCATATGTAATCGTAGTATTCATGAAAATGAAACCTTGTAATCGTAGTATTCATTAAAATGAAATCTTGTAATCGTAGTATTCATTAAAATGAAATCTTGTAATCGTAGTATTCATTAAAATGAAATCTTGTAATCGTAGTATTCATTAAAATGAAATCTTGTAATCGTGGTATGTTCTGATTCATTCATGGAGTCTGTTAAGGATCTATCAGTGGGTAGCGAGCCCCCTGACATAATGCACCATAAGCAAAATAACCAAACCGAGAACACTTTGTTATCATTTGGGATCACAAAAGCACTCCACGGTTAACAACTAGGAGTGGGGCGTGCCTCAAGCCCAATAGATCTACACCTTTTGCACCTTGGTCACTAAGTGATTAATGGTTATTAATGTAGTTTCCCTACTTATGCACATTGATCATGCCATCTACTCCGTAACTAACATACCAATAGTTTTAGCATGTATTTCCCCTCGATGTTTTTGAAAACAAAACATTTAAAACAGTGAAAGGAGGGACATGAACTCACAAGTTTGCGTTTCGTGTATTATGATATCAAAGTGAGCGTCCGTACGTGTCAATAACCTACATGTGTACTAATCTCGTTAGACACTAGGTCGTTCGGACCTCGTACAAGTTGTTCATCTTGAATTCTTTATTATGTTCTCGTTTGTCATCTTTGGAACAACTTTGTATTTTAGAGCGTTGATAGTTTACTCGCTCGATTGTTATGTGTATTCATGTATTCTACCCATATTGAATTCATAAGCGAACGACTTCGAACCTATGTCATTGGGCTTAACCCACGTTTCATTGTTATTGGGCCTAGCCCTAGTTTTTAATGTCATTGGCCTAGCCCTAGTTTTTAATGTCATTGGGCCTAGCCCTAGTTTTACTGTCATTGGGCCTAGCCCTAGTTTTTAGTAATTTGGGTCTAGCCCAAATCTAATCCTAGTGAGTCCATTAAATATACTCTTGCAATTTTTACCAAAATTTTACCAAGCATGTAACTTAATAAGTTCGTTTTTCACATGAAAAATACTTGGTAATTTTTATAGTTTTCGACTTTCCGGATTCTTGTTTTTGACTACTTAGTTATGCGTTCGCTTTAGTGTCTAAAAATATGTTATTTTTATACTCGACATTGTAGTAACTTGTTTACGATGTCGATACGCCCAAATTGTCGTCATCAAGTGTTATGTATTTCCATTTCGGCCATTTTATTTAATTGTCCGATTTTACTAGCATTTCTTGGACCATGTAGGAACATGTACGTGTATTTATTTTGATCACCCTATAGGTATCTAATACATACACATATATAGCACACATTGCAAGCACTTAGCAAGTTTCCGAAAATATATAATTTTTCTTACCAAAAATTACATTTACACATTGTTATATTTTTACCCATTTATTTTTGTGAAAATATAAGTTTAAGTTCATAAGAACTTCTTGAATATTTAAACCTTAAATATTCCCATCCAAGTTTCCATAATGACGTTAAAGACCACTAATCGCGTTTAACCTTGTTAATCACCCTTTAATCCCATCTTTAATCGCGATTAGAATCTTAGAAAAATTCGCCATAGTTTCCCTTAAAACTATGGCGTTTCCCACGTTATAATAACGCATTTAAATCATAATCAAGTTCCAATCCACCATTATTCACCAAGTTTCTTCCAATTATGTATTCTAAACAACATAATTTTATCTTTCATGAACTTACATACATACACTTTTTATACTAAAAAAATGAGACTTTTATGGGGACTTTTTATAATAACCAAGTCATTTAACATATCTTGTAAAATCAAGGTTTACCAAACCTTCAAGATTAAGTTTTAAACCCATTTAAACACTTGTCTCTTTATGTAATCTAAAAATTATGTAATTAGTTCATGAAAGTGAGGATGATGATCTTTCAAGATTTAAACATATCCATGTTTAAATCATATATTTATGTTCACCATGCTAAGATAAACATAAATCTTGAGTACTACAAGAATATACCCACAAGATCATCATAAACATAAACTTTAACTCACTAATATTAACAAAAATCATCATAAATAACAAGATCCCACAAACTAACTACACTAATCTACACATAACAACACATAATATAGTTAGATTTAGTGTTTATTAGCTTTGAGATTAGGGTTTTTGCTTATGTTTATTTTTAAATTCAAGATCATCAACTTGTACTTCTATGATTAACTAGTAAAATGAATCATAAATATTATGTTTAGAAGACTCACAACTGTGCAAGTGTTAATCAAGAAGGAAATAAGCTCCAAGATAAGCTCCTAGTAATGCTCCATGTTTAACCCATGTGTGGATGATCTTGAAATGGATAAATCTAGTGTAAAATGGAGTGTTTATGGAAAATGGAAGGTGTTTCTTTGGTGTATATGGCTGCCGAATTCAAGGGGTGCACAAGGAGTGTTTTTTTTTCTTTCAAAGATGATAAAGGTGATAAGTATGATGGTAGATAAGTTTGAAGATTAGTTAGTAGGTTAGGTTATCATTTCATGTCCTAAAAAGTCTTCCCATGCCATACATATTTATCCATAATCTCAAGTTGTAGGTTGAACATTTGGGGCCCACCATGAACGAAAATGGGGGGGGGGGGGGGGTTAAGTGTAACTTTCCCCCTTTTTTTATAAACTTACTAAATATCTAGATATTTTGGCCATTAATTCAAGTATGGTGATTTGGGTTTAAATCACACCATCAAGAGGGTAATTAGGGATTAGGAATCAAAATTAATATTAACTAGTTTACTTAACTAATAAAATTCATGTCTTGATGCTTAAAACGCTTCTCGTTTCGTCGACGGCGTGTTTAAGACGCTTTTATGCCGCACCGAAGAATATTTCCGCGAGTGGTCAAACTACATCCGAAAGATGTATGGAGTGATTCCGAGTCCCAAATTTTACTTAACTAGTTCACTAGACTCTTCGTTTGCTTGTTTCGTGACGAAAATGTCGCCTACTAGTTCGTCGGTTCGCTAACGAACTAATTTAGCGCATAGCGATGAAATACCGGAAACTTGTGCTTCTAAACATTCCGTTGATATTATCTTATTGTTTTAGTGTGTTTTTCATCAATTGACATTATTCCGAAGTCCCGGAAATGCTTTGTTATAGGTTCGGACGTGTTAAAAATGCTATATTTTAAGCCGAAACGTACATTTTTGAGTTTAGGGCGTTATACCGGAAAGTCTTGTTTCTTTGCAAGATGTGTTTTCATAATAATGTTTTCTTATATAAATGGACTCAGTTATGTTATCCGAGTGTCGTTTTTCAGTGTTTCGGTCTTATTTCACGGTTTGCTGGCATGAATAGTGTAACCGTGAATAGTGCACGCAGCACTTTCTACCAACACTTTTAGGACATTGTTTGTTTGGTTTCGCCTTACGACTAAAACCAACATATGTTTTAGCTTTGTTTTCTTGTCCTAACACTGTTATCCAGTATACGACACAGTTACGTAATTAAATTACGCTAAATGCATGAGATTTAGAAATATAAATAGTGATTAGATTGTACGGAATTACCAGTTATTTGCCAGTTGTCACATTCTCCCCCTGTTAAAAAGAATTTCGTCCTGAAATTCAAGTTGAGCCATCCTTTGCAGGAGTCTTCTTAAACAGGTGGGGATATTTTGCTTTAATCTGATCTTCATGTTCCCAGGTGTACTCGGGTCCGTGACGTGAGTTCCAGCGGACCTTAACTAGTTCGATATGACTTCTCCTTGTCTTGTGGACCTTCCGGTCCATAACCTCGACGGGTTCTTCGGTAAACTGGAGCGTGTCGTCCACATGAATTTCATCCGCTGGGATGATAACTGTCCCAACAGTCGGACTTTTCTTGAGATTCGACACATGAAATGTGTCGTGTACATTACTGAGTTCTCCTGGCAGTTTCAACTTGTACGCGACGGTACCGATCTTTTCTAGAATCTCAAATGGCCCAATGTATCTCGGGTTCAGTTTTCCGCGTTTCCCGAATCTAGCTACGCCTTTCCAAGGCGAGACTTTTAGTAAGACTTTGTCTCCGTCCTCGAAGACTAATGGTTTACGTCTTCTGTCCGCGTAGCTCTTTTGTCTGTCACGAGCCGCTTTGATACGGTCTCGTATCTTTGCTATCTTGTCAGTAGTCTCTTGGACTAGTTCAGGGTCAATGAGTTGTTTGTCTCCGACTTCTGCCCAACACAGCGGTGATCGGCACTTCCGTCCGTATAGTGCTTCGTATGGGGCGGCTTTGATGCTTGTGTGATAACTGTTATTATAGGAAAACTCCACCAACGGTAAATGAGTATCCCAGTTTCCGCCCAAATCCATCACACAGGCGCGAAGCATGTCCTCCAACGTTTGGATGGTTCGTTCGCTTTGTCCATCGGTTTGTGGATGAAATGATGTGCTTAGATCCAAATGAGATCCAAGCGATTCCTGAAATGATTGCCATATTCTTGACACAAAGCGACCATCGCGATCCGAGATTATTGAAATAGGTACTCCTTGACGTGCTATTATTTCTTTGAGATAAAGCTCAGCTAACTTCTTTGTACTGTCTTTCTCACGAATTGGCAAGAAGTGAGCTGACTTGGTTAATCGATCGACAATAACCCAAATCATGTCATGACCTCGAGAGGTCTGTGGGAGTCCTGTAATGAAATCCATTGATATATGTTCCCATTTCCAAACGGGAATCTCGGGTTGTTGTAATAGTCCAGATGGCTTTTGATACTCGGCCTAGACCTTTGCACAAGTTAGGCATTTCCCAACGTAGGTCGCAATATCTCCTTTGAGATTAGGCCACCGGTAATATTCCTTTACATCTTGATACATCTTATCAGATCCGGGATGTATTGAATATTTTGACTTATGTGCTTCATCCAACACTAAGTCTCGCAATCCGCCAAAGTAAGGAATCCAGATTCTTCCCATGAAGTACCTTGTGCCATCTTTGATCTCTTCCAGTTGTTTCTCTAATCCTCGCAAGGATTATGTTTGAATGTTCTCCGGCTTTAGAGCTTCTAGTTGTGCATCGTGCACACGAGTAGTGAAGTTCGTCTGAATGGTTAACTCTAAAGCTCGTACTCGTAAAGTTCTAACTCTGTCTTTCCGGCTAAAAGCATCCGCTACAACGTTTGCCTTGCCCGGATGGTACTTGATTTCACAGTTATAGTCATTCAACAATTCTACCCATCGCCGTTGGCGCATGTTGAATTCTTTTATGTTCTGTGAATATGGTACGCTTAGTACCATAAAGATAATGGCGCCAAATTTTTAAAGCGAATACCACTGCACCCAATTCCAGGTCATGAGTGGTATAGTTCTTTTCATGAACTTTTAACTACCGCGACGCGTACGCAATGACTTTTTCACGTTGCATTAACACGCAACCCAAGCCTTGACGCGAAGCATCACAGTACACCACGAAGTCATCGGTACCGTCCGGGAGTGATAAGATTGGTGCTTGACATAGTTTATCTGTAAGTAACTAAAATGCCATTTCTTGTTTTTCACCCCAATCGAACTTTCTATATTTTTGAGTGAGCGAGGTTAGCGGTTGAGCCATTTTAGAAAAATTCTCAATGAATCTACGATAGTATCCCGCTAAGCCTAGAAATTGTCTTACTTCCGTTGGGGTCTTGGGAGCGTTTCAGTTCTTTATGGCTTCTATCTTAGCTGGGTCCACATGTATTCCATTCTCATTCACAACGTGACCGAGAAATTGGACCTCGCGAATCCAAAATTCGCATTTTGAGAATTTGGCATACAATTGTTCTCTCTTAAGCAGCTCCAGAGTAGTTCTCAAGTGTTGTTCGTGTTCCGCCTCGGTTCGTGAGTATATTAAAATGTCATCAATGAATACGATCACGAACTTGTTGAGATATGGCTTACATACTCTGTTCATTAAATCCATGAACACGGCGGGTGCCTTTGTTAAGCCAAAGGGCATAACAAGGAACTCGTAATGCCCATAACGAGTCCTGAACGCTGTCATAGGAATGCTTTCCTATTGAATTCTCAGCTGGTGATTTTCGGGTCGTAGATCGATTTTGGAATAAAAGTTAGAACCTTGTAACTGATCGAACAAGTCGTCGATCCTTGGTAAAGGATACCGGTTCTTTATGGTTAACTTGTTCAGTTCTCGGTAATCCATACACATCCGAAAGGTTCCGTCTTTCTTCTTGACAAATGGCACCGGAGCTCCCCAAGATGAGAAACTCGGTCTATTGAATCCTTTGTCAAACAATTCCTGAAGCTGAGTAAATAATTCCTGCATCTCCAAGGGTGCGAGTCTATATGAAGCTTTCACCACCGGTGCAGCTCCTGGCACAAGATCGATACTGAATTCGACTTGTCGCTGCTGAGGTAGTCCCGGCAAGTCTTCTGGAGAGACTTCAGGGTATTCCCTTACCACAGGGATGTCCTCCACCTTGCGCTACTCGGCCTTCTTGTCGACCACATGAGCAAGAGAGGCGATGCATCCTGCTCTTAGACTCCTCCGAGCCTTCATACAGTTGTTGATCAGCAACCGTGTACCGTGTTTCTCTCCATGCACCAAAAGATGTTCTCTCGTCAAACAGGGGGGGAGGAAAGGAGGATAGTTTTCTCGAAGCAACTACTTCTGCTAGGTTGTCGGCCAACCAGTCTATGCCAGGAGTTTAGTCGTAACAACCCATTTGAATGAGTGAGAGGTCGATACTGAATTTTCGTGCTCCAAGTTCGAGTGTGCATCCTTTAATATCTTCTCCTGATTCACTAATTCACCGTTGGCCAATCCTATGGTATGTGAGGACGTCTAGCTTACTTGACTCGGCCAAGCATACTTTGAATTTAATGGGGACGAAGCTAATACCGACACCGGTATTAAACAACACGGATGCAACGGGTCGGTTGATAGGAACGTATCGGCGACCCTTAATGACTTCACATGACTTCACTAATTCCTCATTAGCTAACTTGATAGAGCAAGACATGTTTAACCTACATGACTCTAATTCATGTATAAGCTTAGTATCTAAAGACACTAAGTTAAGCCGACGTTGGTACCCAAAGTATTGATACTTGATGGTTGTAGAGTAGAGCATACCCCTAGACTTGCTTACTCACTAGCTTGGTTCATCCTTAACCATCCATGCTCGTAGTGACCTCCTCGCCACAGTAAAAACCACCTCGTTCACTCTTAAATATAACTAACTCATTAGTTTCTGTTTTGTGCCCAGTCTCACCACACTGCTACTCTTGTCACTTTTGCAAGTGCCCTCATGGTGAAAGTTTCACTTATCTCATTCAGAATTTTGACAAGTTATTAGTGTACTTCTTGATGTTAGCTTTGTATCTCAGGGCTAAACCCCAAATATAGCACTCCGTGCGTTTGAATTCGGGTGTTATCCAGTATGCAATAATCCTTGAGAGATCGTAGAGGCGTCGTGGGTAACCAACAACGTTGGTCCTAATCATGATCGAATCCTAGAGTTGGGTTCCCAACCTTGGAATTTTCCCGCTAGCGGGCAATACTCCTCTCGTATAAGATCCTGGAGTTATTCCAACGACATCCTCTTTGCTGTCTTACTCCTTATAGTTTGCACTTGGAGATTCCATCAAGTTAACGTCTCCCTCAACAGATGACTATTCATTTACCAAAACGTTTACTTAGGAGTACATTTATTAGCAAGGTTAACTGACTTCCTTGTTTTTATCTAGCGGATAGAATGCACCGCACCATCCGTATCATTGAGGTCTCGCGGCTTATAATCCGGAAAAGCCTTAGGATTAAAATCTGGTGTGATTGCATCTCCAAGTGTGGCATTGCCACTCATTCTCGTCCCATCGGGATTTGAACCACTTGAACTACCGGTACCATCAGTACCATCACTAGTATCGACTCGACAACCTCATGTTGTGTAATTTCCGCGACCTCATGTCGTTCCATAAAAACTTGAGTTCAACTTTAATAGCAGAGTGCTGATTTACTGGCCCTTCAGGGAGTAGATTTTCTTTTCGGCGCCATGTTATTTTTGATACATAGTATCAAAGGATATAGACTTGTATTTGAACAGATTTAGCCTACTATGCGCCTAAGAATTTAGAATATAATTGTTCATGGAAACCTCAAGACCGCATTGTTCATGCATGTTCGAACAATGATAACATGAATAAACGCAACCCAAAATGTGCAGTACCCCTGCATGTACTGACCATATGCCTTAGTGGGAAAAGAGGTAATTCGTTGAGGAGGAGAAACCAAACGGTCGTCTCCAATTTACAACGTGCATTCCATACTTCATGGATCTCGATAGTCCAAAGTAGGAAAATCCTTCGCCGCACTAACCCATGTGACGAATACATTGATATCCCTGGAGCTCCAAGAGCTCCAACAAGATTGTTATAATTTCCATGGAGGTCGAATAATGCAAGGAAGGGGTTGTAGCATGGCTCATGCCATATCATCCCTTAGAATAAGACAAATGTCAAACGACAGAGTTTAATGTAATCATTTCCGATAACTAAGATAAGGTAGGGTGTCATGGACACCAAGGAACCAGCCCATGTACAAGAAATCTAATAATGTTGAGGAAAATCCTCCATGAGCGGCCAACAAGTTTTGTTTGCTTTCGACGACTAGTCTCAAACAACTCGTGTTATAAACCGAATGCTAGGTGCGAATAATACATGTGGTCCTCCTGTATCGTAGAGTGCTATAGTAACCATCCCGTTTAGTGTTCTACTAGATAGAAACTTGAACAACTTAAGAATTTCAAATGGATAGTGATCGTTAGCTTGACCCGCATAGCCCACCAGGATTCCCCATGCACTACAATTTGTTATTACGTGGGCCCCCGTAATAATATATTGTCTTGCATGGTCACCCTAGCATTCTCTCGTTCAAAACAAACGATCAGTCGGAGAAAGGACACTATTGTTTATATACCCTTAACATAGAAGGGACCTTTGTGATGGTCCACGTGCTCACGCCCATTGTCATTATTCGTGAAAGGGCACAACGTTAGACGTAATAGAAATAAGGAAATTCGTAATAATAGCAACCGGAGGGGCACCTTTCAGATGAGTACTTCATCTTCCTTGTCTGGAAGAGAGTGTCATCAATCACGATTAGTATGAGCCTTAGGGACCTCGTCCCACTAGTAGAGTTGTTGTCCAAGGCCGCCACCTCCGCCTCGTCGTCACTACCGAAGCCGAACATATACCATCCGAGGGAAAACAACCATCTTCCATGGGATCAATGCTTTTGGGTCTCTCTCAGGGACGACGCCCGCCATAAGCTTCGTAATAGACGTGAGGTCGTCATTCTCATCACATGAGTCAAGTGTAATAATAGGATTCGTAGTCGAAGTTATTTTCGTTCATGGCAAAATATTCCGTACAACACATATATAAATACATTATATATATAATCACTAAATCTCATGTTATTTTTGTTCTCGTGTTTCACATGTAATTCCTAGTGTTTCGAGTATATTCCTTATAGACTAAACATGTATTGATCCATATCCGTTACTTATGATTGAGCTCGCGTGATAGATCCTCATGTTATCGTGACACAATGAAAACCTTTTGTCATTTTTGTCATACTTTTGAAATCATTTGTGTATTGTTATCGACTTTGTTTTCATGTGAGAGCCCTTGGTGATTGTAGACCAAACTTTATAAAAGTTTGTCCCCGGTTCACTACAATCGGAGCTCTGATACCAATCTGTCACACCCTGCTAGTTGCGGAAGCATGTTGCGTGTGACGTAAGAAAGGTAATCATTGCATCCAATCATGTATCACCGGCTCAAGACTTGGTTCCTGAAATACATGTAGTTTTAAAAAGTCAACAAAAGTTGAGCGAGTTCATGCAGTTTTTGTTATCATATGTAATCGTAGTATTCATGAAAATGAAACCTTGTAATCGTAGTATTCATGAAAATGAAATCTTGTAATCGTAGTATTCATTAAAATGAAATCTTGTAATCGTAGTATTCATTAAAATGAAATCTTGTAATCGTGGTATGTTCTGATTCATTCATGGAGTCTGTTAAGGATCTATCAGTGGGTAGCGAGCCCCCTGACATAATGCACCATAAGCAAAATAACCAAACCGAGAACACTTTGTTATCATTTGGGATCACAAAAGCACTCCACGGTTAACAACTAGGAGTGGGGCGTGCCTCAAGCCCAATAGATCTACACCTTTTGCACCTTGGTCACTAAGTGATTAATGGTTATTAATGTAGTTTCCCTACTTATGCACATTGATCATGCCATCTACTCCGTAACTAACATACCAATAGTTTTAGCATGTATTTCCCCTCGATGTTTTTGAAAACAAAACATCTAAAACAGTGAAATGAGGGACATGAACTCACAAGTTTGCGTTTCGTGTATTATGATATCAAAGTGAGCGTCCGTACGTGTCAATAACCTACATGTGTACTAATCTCGTTAGACACTAGGTCTTTCGGACCTCGTACAAGTTGTTCATCTTGAATTCTTTATTATGTTCTCGTTTGTCATCTTTGGAACAACTTTGTATTTTAGAGCGTTGATAGTTTACTCGCTCGATTGTTATGTGTATTCATGTATTCTACCCATATTGAATTCATAAGCGAACGACTTCGAACCTATGTCATTGGGCTTAACCCACGTTTCATTGTTATTGGGCCTAGCCCTAGTTTTTAATGTCATTGGCCTAGCCCTAGTTTTTAATGTCATTGGGCCTAGCCCTAGTTTTACTGTCATTGGGCCTAGCCCTAGTTTTTAGTAATTTGGGTCTAGCCCAAATCTAATCCTAGTGAGTCCATTAAATATACTCTTGCAATTTTTACCAAAATTTTACCAAGCATGTAACTTAATAAGTTCGTTTTTCACATGAAAAATACTTGGTAATTTTTATAGTTTTCGACTTTCCGGATTCTTGTTTTTGACTACTTAGTTATGCGTTCGCTTTAGTGTCTAAAAATATGTTATTTTTATACTCGACATTGTAGTAACTTGTTTACGATGTCGATACGCCGAAATTGTCGTCATCAAGTGTTATGTATTTCCATTTCGGCCATTTTATTTAATTGTCCGATTTTACTAGCATTTCTTGGACCATGTAGGAACATGTACGTGTATTTATTTTGATCACCCTATAGGTATCTAATACATACACATATATAGCACACATTGCAAGCACTTAGCAAGTTTCCGAAAATATATAATTTTTCTTACCAAAAATTACATTTACACATTGTTATATTTTTACCCATTTATTTTTGTGAAAATATAAGTTTAAGTTCATAAGAACTTCTTGAATATTTAAACCTTAAATATTCCCATCCAAGTTTCCATAATGACGTTAAAGACCACTAATCGCGTTTAACCTTGTTAATCACCCTTTAATCCCATCTTTAATCGCGATTAGAATCTTAGAAAATTTCGCCATAGTTTCCCTTAAAACTATGGCGTTTCCCACGTTATAATAACGCATTTAAATCATAATCAAGTTCCAATCCACCATTATTCACCAAGTTTCTTCCAATTATGTATTCTAAACAACATAATTTTATCTTTCATGAACTTACATACATACACTTTTTATACTAAAAAAATGAGACTTTTATGGGGACTTTTTATAATAACCAAGTCATTTAACATATCTTGTAAAATCAAGGTTTACCAAACCTTCAAGATTAAGTTTTAAACCCATTTAAACACTTGTCTCTTTATGTAATCTAAAAATTATGTAATTAGTTCATGAAAGTGAGGATGATGATCTTTCAAGATTTAAACATATCCATGTTTAAATCATATATTTATGTTCACCATGCTAAGATAAACATAAATCTTGAGTACTACAAGAATATACCCACAAGATCATCATAAACATAAACTTTAACTCACTAATATTAACAAAAATCATCATAAATAACAAGATCCCACAAACTAACTACACTAATCTACACATAACAACACATAATATAGTTAGATTTAGTGTTTATTAGCTTTGAGATTAGGGTTTTTGCTTATGTTTATTTTTAAATTCAAGATCATCAACTTGTACTTCTATGATTAACTAGTAAAATAAATCATAAATATTATGTTTAGAAGACTCACAACTGTGCAAGTGTTAATCAAGAAGGAAATAAGCTCCAAGATAAGCTCCTAGTAATGCTCCATGTTTAACCCATGTGTGGATGATCTTGAAATGGATAAATCTAGTGTAAAATGGAGTGTTTATGGAAAATGGAAGGTGTTTCTTTGGTGTATATGGCTGCCGAATTCAAGGGGTGCACAAGGAGTGTTTTTTTTTCTTTCAAAGATGATAAAGGTGATAAGTATGATGGTAGATAAGTTTGAAGATTAGTTAGTAGGTTAGGTTATCATTTCATGTCCTAAAAAGTCTTCCCATGCCATACATATTTATCCATAATCTCAAGTTGTAGGTTGAACATTTGGGGCCCACCATGAACGAAAATGGGGGGGGGGGTTAAGTGTAACTTTCCCCCTTTTTTATAAACTTACTAAATATCTAGATATTTTGGCCATTAATTCAAGTATGGTGATTTGGGTTTAAATCACACCATCAAGAGGGTAATTAGGGATTAGGAATCAAAATTAATATTAACTAGTTTACTTAACTAATAAAATTCATGTCTTGATGCTTAAAACGCTTCTCGTTTCGTCGACGGCGTGTTTAAGACGCTTTTATGCCGCACCGAAGAATATTTCCGCGAGTGGTCAAACTACATCCGAAAGATGTATGGAGTGATTCCGAGTCCCAAATTTTACTTAACTAGTTCACTAGACTCTTCGTTTGCTTGTTTCGTGACGAAAATGTCGCCTACTAGTTCGTCGGTTCGCTAACGAACTAATTTAGCGCATAGCGATGAAATACCGGAAACTTGTGCTTCTAAACATTCCGTTGATATTATCTTATTGTTTTAGTGTGTTTTTCATCAATTGACATTATTCCGAAGTCCCGGAAATGCTTTGTTATAGGTTCGGACGTGTTAAAAATGCTATATTTTAAGCCGAAACGTACATTTTTGAGTTTAGGGCGTTATACCGGAAAGTCTTGTTTCTTTGCAAGATGTGTTTTCATAATAATGTTTTCTTATATAAATGGACTCAGTTATGTTATCCGAGTGTCGTTTTTCAGTGTTTCGGTCTTATTTCACGGTTTGCTGGCATGAATAGTGTAACCGTGAATAGTGCACGCAGCACTTTCTACCAACACTTTTAGGACATTGTTTGTTTGGTTTCGCCTTACGACTAAAACCAACATATGTTTTAGCTTTGTTTTCTTGTCCTAACACTGTTATCCAGTATACGACACAGTTACGTAATTAAATTACGCTAAATGCATGAGATTTAGAAATATAAATAGTGATTAGATTGTACGGAATTACCAGTTATTTGCCAGTTGTCACATTCTCCCCCTGTTAAAAAGAATTTCGTCCTGAAATTCAAGTTGAGCCATCCTTTGCAGGAGTCTTCTTAAACAGGTGGGGATATTTTGCTTTAATCTGATCTTCATGTTCCCAGGTGTACTCGGGTCCGTGACGTGAGTTCCAGCGGACCTTAACTAGTTCGATATGACTTCTCCTTGTCTTGTGGACCTTCCGGTCCATAACCTCGACGGGTTCTTCGGTAAACTGGGGCGTGTCGTCCACATGAATTTCATCCGCTGGGATGATAACTGTCTCAACAGTCGGACTTTTCTTGAGATTCGACACATGAAATGTGTCGTGTACATTACTGAGTTCTCCTGGCAGTTTCAACTTGTACGCGACGGTACCGATCTTTTCTAGAATCTCAAATGGCCCAATGTATCTCGGGTTCAGTTTTCCGCGTTTCCCGAATCTAGCTACGCCTTTCCAAGGCGAGACTTTTAGTAAGACTTTGTCTCCGTCCTCGAAGACTAATGGTTTACGTCTTCTGTCCGCGTAGCTCTTTTGTCTGTCACGAGCCGCTTTGATACGGTCTCGTATCTTTGCTATCTTGTCAGTAGTCTCTTGGACTAGTTCAAGGTCAATGAGTTGTTTGTCTCCGACTTCTGCCCAACACAGCGGTGATCGGCACTTCCGTCCGTATAGTGCTTCGTATGGGGCGGCTTTGATGCTTGTGTGATAACTGTTATTATAGGAAAACTCCACCAACGGTAAATGAGTATCCCAGTTTCCGTCCAAATCCATCACACAGGCGCGAAGCATGTCCTCCAACGTTTGGATGGTTCGTTCGCCTTGTCCATCGGTTTATGGATGAAATGATGTGCTTAGATCCAAATGAGATCCAAGCGATTCCTGAAATGATTGCCATATTCTTGACACAAAGCGACCATCGCGATCCGAGATTATTGAAATAGGTACTCCTTGACGTGCTATTATTTCTTTGAGATAAAGCTCAGCTAACTTCTTTGTACTGTCTTTCTCACGAATTGGCAAGAAGTGAGCTGACTTGGTTAATCGATCGACAATAACCCAAATCATGTCATGACCTCGAGAGGTCTGTGGGAGTCCTGTAATGAAATCCATTGATATATGTTCCCATTTCCAAACGGGAATCTCGGGTTGTTGTAATAGTCCAGATGGCTTTTGATACTCGGCCTAGACCTTTGCACAAGTTAGGCATTTCCCAACGTAGGTCGCAATATCTCCTTTGAGATTAGGCCACCGGTAATATTCCTTTACATCTTGATACATCTTATCAGATCCGGGATGTATTGAATATTTTGACTTATGTGCTTCATCCAACACTAAGTCTCGCAATCCGCCAAAGTAAGGAATCCAGATTCTTCCCATGAAGTACCTTGTGCCATCTTTGATCTCTTCCAGTTGTTTCTCTAATCCTCGCAAGGATTATGTTTGAATGTTCTCCGGCTTTAGAGCTTCTAGTTGTGCATCGTGCACACGAGTAGTGAAGTTCGTCTGAATGGTTAACTCTAAAGCTCGTACTCGTAAAGTTCTAACTATGTCTTTCCGGCTAAAAGCATCCGCTACAACGTTTGCCTTGCCCGGATGGTACTTGATTTCACAGTTATAGTCATTCAACAATTCTACCCATCGCCGTTGGCGCATGTTGAATTCTTTTATGTTCTGTGAATATGGTACGCTTAGTACCATAAAGATAATGGCGCCAAATTTCTAAAGCGAATACCACTGCACCCAATTCCAGGTCATGAGTGGTATAGTTCTTTTCATGAACTTTTAACTACCGCGACGCGTACGCAATGACTTTTTCACGTTGCATTAACACGCAACCCAAGCCTTGACGCGAAGCATCACAGTACACCACGAAGTCATCGGTACCGTCCGGGAGTGATAAGATTGGTGCTTGACATAGTTTATCTTTAAGTAACTAAAATGCCATTTCTTGTTTTTCACCCCAATCGAACTTTCTATATTTTTGAGTGAGCGAGGTTAGCGGTTGAGCCATTTTAGAAAAATTCTCAATGAATCTACGATAGTATCCCGCTAAGCCTAGAAATTGTCTTACTTCCGTTGGGGTCTTGGGAGCGTTTCAGTTCTTTATGGCTTCTATCTTAGCTGGGTCCACATGTATTCCATTCTCATTCACAACGTGACCGAGAAATTGGACCTCGCGAATCCAAAATTCGCATTTTGAGAATTTGGCATACAATTGTTCTCTCTTAAGCAGCTCCAGAGTAGTTCTCAAGTGTTGTTCGTGTTCCGCCTCGGTTCGTGAGTATATTAAAATGTCATCAATGAATACGATCACGAACTTGTTGAGATATGGCTTACATACTCTGTTCATTAAATCCATGAACACGGCGGGTGCCTTTGTTAAGCCAAAGGGCATAACAAGGAACTCGTAATGCCCATAACGAGTCCTGAACGCTGTCATAGGAATGCTTTCCTATTGAATTCTCAGCTGGTGATTTTCGGGTCGTAGATCGATTTTGGAATAAAAGTTAGAACCTTGTAACTGATCGAACAAGTCGTCGATCCTTGGTAAAGGATACCGGTTCTTTATGGTTAACTTGTTCAGTTCTCGGTAATCCATACACATCCGAAAGGTTCCGTCTTTCTTCTTGACAAATGGCACCGGAGCTCCCCAAGATGAGAAACTCGGTCTATTGAATCCTTTGTCAAACAATTCCTGAAGCTGAGTAAATAATTCCTGCATCTCCAAGGGTGCGAGTCTATATGAAGCTTTCGCCACCGGTGCAGCTCCTGGCACAAGATCGATACTGAATTCGACTTGTCGCTGCTGAGGTAGTCCCGGCAAGTCTTCTGGAGAGACTTCAGGGTATTCCCTTACCACAGGGATGTCCTCCACCTTGCGCTACTCGGCCTTCTTGTCGACCACATGAGCAAGAGAGGCGATGCATCCTGCTCTTAGACTCCTCCGAGCCTTCATACAGTTGTTGATCAGCAACCGTGTACCGTGTTTCTCTCCATGCACCAAAAGATGTTCTCTCGTCAAACAGGGGGGGAGGAAAGGAGGATAGTTTTCTCGAAGCAACTACTTCTGCTAGGTTGTCGGCCAACCAGTCTATGCCAGGAGTTTAGTCGTAACAACCCATTTGAATGAGTGAGAGGTCGATACTGAATTTTCGTGCTCCAAGTTCGAGTGTGCATCCTTTAATATCTTCTCCTGATTCACTAATTCACCATTGGCCAATCCTATGGTATGTGAGGACGTCTAGCTTACTTGACTCGGCCAAGCATACTTTGAATTTAATGGGGACGAAGCTAATACCGACACCGGTATTAAACAACACGGATGCAACGGGTCGGTTGATAGGAACGTATCGGCGACCCTTAATGACTTCACATGACTTCGCTAATTCCTCATTAGCTAACTTGATAGAGCAAGACATGTTTAACCTACATGACTCTAATTCATGTATATGCTTAGTATCTAAAGACACTAAGTTAAGCCGACGTTGGTACCCAAAGTATTGATACTTGATGGTTGTAGAGTAGAGCATACCCCTAGACTTGCTTACTCACTAGCTTGGTTCATCCTTAACCATCCATGCTCGTAGTGACCTCCTCGCCACAGTAAAAACCACCTCGTTCACTCTTAAATATAACTAACTCATTAGTTTCTGTTTTGTGCCCAGTCTCACCACATTGCTACTCTTGTCACTTTTGCAAGTGCCCTCATGGTGAAAGTTTCACTTATCTCATTCAGAATTTTGACAAGTTATTAGTGTACTTCTTGATGTTAGCTTTGTATCTCAGGGCTAAACCCCAAATATAGCACTCCGTGCGTTTGAATTCGGGTGTTATCCAGTATGCAATAATCCTTGAGAGATCGTAGAGGCGTCGCGGGTAACCAACAACGTTGGTCCTAATCATGATCGAATCCTAGAGTTGGGTTCCCAACCTTGGAATTTTCCCGCTAGCGGGCAATACTCCTCTCGTATAAGATCCTGGAGTTATTCCAACGACATCCTCTTTGCTGTCTTACTCCTTATAGTTTGCACTTGGAGATTCCATCAAGTTAACGTCTCCCTCAACAGATGACTATTCATTTACCAAAACGTTTACTTAGGAGTACATTTATTAGCAAGGTTAACTGACTTCCTTGTTTTTATCTAGCGGATAGAATGCACCGCACCATCCGTATCATTGAGGTCTCGCGGCTTATAATCCGGAAAAGCCTTAGGATTAAAATCTGGTGTGATTGCATCTCCAAGTGTGGCATTGCCACTCATTCTCGTCCCATCGGGATTTGAACCACTTGAACTACCGGTACCATCAGTACCATCACTAGTATCGACTCGACAACCTCATGTTGTGTAATTTCCGCGACCTCATGTCGTTCCATAAAAACTTGAGTTCAACTTTAATAGCAGAGTGCTGATTTACTGGCCCTTCAGGGAGTAGATTTTCTTTTCGGCGCCATGTTATTTTTGATACATAGTATCAAAGGATATAGACTTGTATTTGAACAGATTTAGCCTACTATGCGCCTAAGAATTTAGAATATAATTGGTCATGGAAACCTCAAGACCGCATTGTTCATGCTTGTTCGAACAATGATAACATGAATAAACGCAACCCAAAATGTGCAGTACCCCTGCATGTACTGACCATATGCCTTAGTGGGAAAAGAGGTAATTCGTTGAGGAGGAGAAACCAAACGGTCGTCTCCAATTTACAACGTGCATTCCATATTTCATGGATCTCGATAGTCCAAAGTAGGAAAATCCTTCGCCGCACTAACCCATGTGACGAATACATTGATATCCCTGGAGCTCCAAGAGCTCCAACAAGATTGTTATAATTTCCATGGAGGTCGAATAATGCAAGGAAGGGGTTGTAGCATGGCTCATGCCATATCATCCCTTAGAATAAGACAAATGTCAAACGACAGAGTTTAATGTAATCATTTCCGATAACTAAGATAAGGTAGGGTGTCATGGACACCAAGGAACCAGCCCATGTACAAGAAATCTAATAATGTTGAGGAAAATCCTCCATGAGCTGCCAACAAGTTTTGTTTGCTTTCGACGACTAGTCTCAAACAACTCGTGTTATAAACCGAATGCTAGGTGCGAATAATACATGTGGTCCTCCTGTATCGTAGAGTGCTATAGTAACCATCCCGTTTAGTGTTCTACTAGATAGAAACTTGAACAACTTAAGAATTTCAAATGGATAGTGATCGTTAGCTTGACCCGCATAGCCCACCAGGATTCCCCATGCACTACAATTTGTTATTACGTGGGCCCCCGTAATAATATATTGTCTTGCATGGTCACCCTAGCATTCTCTCGTTCAAAACAAACGATCAGTCGGAGAAAGGACACTATTGTTTATATACCCTTAACATAGAAGGGACCTTTGTGATGGTCCACGTGCTCACGCCCATTGTCATTATTCGTGAAAGGGCACAACGTTAGACGTAATAGAAATAAGGGAATTCGTAATAATAGCAACCGGAGGGGCACCTTTCAGATGAGTACTTCATCTTCCTTGTCTGGAAGAGAGTGTCATCAATCACGATTAGTATGAGCCTTAGGGACCTCGTCCCACTAGTAGAGTTGTTGTCCAAGGCCGCCACCTCCGCCTCGTCGTCACTACCGAAGCCGGACATATACCATCCGAGGGAAAACAACCATCTTCCATGGGATCAATGCTTTTGGGTCTCTCTCAGGGACGACGCCCGCCATAAGCTTCGTAATAGACGCGAGGTCGTCATTCTCATCACATGAGTCAAGTGTAATAATAGGATTCGTAGTCGAAGTTATTTTCGTTCATGGCAAAATATTCCGTACAACACATATATAAATACATTATATATATAATCACTAAATCTCATGTTATTTTTCTTCTCGTGTTTCACATGTAATTCCTAGTGTTTCGAGTATATTCCTTATAGACTAAACATGTATTGATCCATATCCGTTACTTATGATTGAGCTCGCGTGATAGATCCTCATGTTATCGTGACACAATGAAAACCTTTTGTCATTTTTGTCATACTTTTGAAATCATTTGTGTATTGTTATCGACTTTGTTTTCATGTGAGAGCCCTTGGTGATTGTAGACCAAACTTTATAAAAGTTTGTCCCCGGTTCACTACAATCGGAGCTCTGATACCAATCTGTCACACCCTGCTAGTTGCGGAAGCATGTTGCGTGTGACGTAAGAAAGGTAATCATTGCATCCAATCATGTATCACCGGCTCAAGACTTGGTTCCTGAAATACATGTAGTTTTAAAAAGTCAACAAAAGTTGAGCGAGTTCATGCAGTTTTTGTTATCATATGTAATCGTAGTATTCATGAAAATGAAACCTTGTAATCGTAGTATTCATGAAAATGAAATCTTGTAATCGTAGTATTCATTAAAATGAAATCTTGTAATCGTAGTATTCATTAAAATGAAATCTTGTAATCGTGGTATGTTCTGATTCATTCATGGAGTCTGTTAAGGATCTATCAGTGGGTAGCGAGCCCCCTGACATAATGCACCATAAGCAAAATAACCAAACCGAGAACACTTTGTTATCATTTGGGATCACAAAAGCACTCCACGGTTAACAACTAGGAGTGGGGCGTGCCTCAAGCCCAATAGATCTACACCTTTTGCACCTTGGTCACTAAGTGATTAATGGTTATTAATGTAGTTTCCCTACTTATGCACATTGATCATGCCATCTACTCCGTAACTAACATACCAATAGTTTTAGCATGTATTTCCCCTCGATGTTTTTGAAAACAAAACATCTAAAACAGTGAAATGAGGGACATGAACTCACAAGTTTGCGTTTCGTGTATTATGATATCAAAGTGAGCGTCCGTACGTGTCAATAACCTACATGTGTACTAATCTCGTTAGACACTAGGTCTTTCGGACCTCGTACAAGTTGTTCATCTTGAATTCTTTATTATGTTCTCGTTTGTCATCTTTGGAACAACTTTGTATTTTAGAGCGTTGATAGTTTACTCGCTCGATTGTTATGTGTATTCATGTATTCTACCCATATTGAATTCATAAGCGAACGACTTCGAACCTATGTCATTGGGCTTAACCCACGTTTCATTGTTATTGGGCCTAGCCCTAGTTTTTAATGTCATTGGCCTAGCCCTAGTTTTTAATGTCATTGGGCCTAGCCCTAGTTTTACTGTCATTGGGCCTAGCCCTAGTTTTTAGTAATTTGGGTCTAGCCCAAATCTAATCCTAGTGAGTCCATTAAATATACTCTTGCAATTTTTACCAAAATTTTACCAAGCATGTAACTTAATAAGTTCGTTTTTCACATGAAAAATACTTGGTAATTTTTATAGTTTTCGACTTTCCGGATTCTTGTTTTTGACTACTTAGTTATGCGTTCGCTTTAGTGTCTAAAAATATGTTATTTTTATACTCGACATTGTAGTAACTTGTTTACGATGTCGATACGCCGAAATTGTCGTCATCAAGTGTTATGTATTTCCATTTCGGCCATTTTATTTAATTGTCCGATTTTACTAGCATTTCTTGGACCATGTAGGAACATGTACGTGTATTTATTTTGATCACCCTATAGGTATCTAATACATACACATATATAGCACACATTGCAAGCACTTAGCAAGTTTCCGAAAATATATAATTTTTCTTACCAAAAATTACATTTACACATTGTTATATTTTTACCCATTTATTTTTGTGAAAATATAAGTTTAAGTTCATAAGAACTTCTTGAATATTTAAACCTTAAATATTCCCATCCAAGTTTCCATAATGACGTTAAAGACCACTAATTGCGTTTAACCTTGTTAATCACCCTTTAATCCCATCTTTAATCGCGATTAGAATCTTAGAAAAATTCGCCATAGTTTCCCTTAAAACTATGGCGTTTCCCACGTTATAATAACGCATTTAAATCATAATCAAGTTCCAATCCACCATTATTCACCAAGTTTCTTCCAATTATGTATTCTAAACAACATAATTTTATCTTTCATGAACTTACATACATACACTTTTTATAGTAAAAAAAATGAGACTTTTATGGGGACTTTTTATAATAACCAAGTCATTTAACATATCTTGTAAAATCAAGGTTTACCAAACCTTCAAGATTAAGTTTTAAACCCATTTAAACACTTGTCTCTTTATGTAATCTAAAAATTATGTAATTAGTTCATGAAAGTGAGGATGATGATCTTTCAAGATTTAAACATATCCATGTTTAAATCATATATTTATGTTCACCATGCTAAGATAAACATAAATCTTGAGTACTACAAGAATATACCCACAAGATCATCATAAACATAAACTTTAACTCACTAATATTAACAAAAATCATCATAAATAACAAGATCCCACAAACTAACTACACTTATCTACACATAACAACACATAATATAGTTAGATTTAGTGTTTATTAGCTTTGAGATTAGGGTTTTTGCTTATGTTTATTTTTAAATTCAAGATCATCAACTTGTACTTCTATGATTAACTAGTAAAATGAATCATAAATATTATGTTTAGAAGACTCACAACTGTGCAAGTGTTAATCAAGAAGAAAAAGAAGGAAATAAGCTCCAAGATAAGCTCCTAGTAATGCTCCATGTTTAACCCATGTGTGGATGATCTTGAAATGGATAAATCTAGTGTAAAATGGAGTGTTTATGGAAAATGGAAGGTGTTTCTTTGGTGTATATGGCTGCCGAATTCAAGGGGTGCACAAGGAGTGTTTTTTTTTCTTTCAAAGATGATAAAGGTGATAAGCAATGTTGTAGAAGGCGCTAGGCGCTAGTCGGGCGGTGAGGTACAGCCTAGGGATTAATCGGGATTAATCGGGATTAATCGGAATGGGATTTTTATATGTATTTTTTCAAAATTATATATATATACCGAATAATATAAAAATAATACTTCAAAATTCACATAAATACTTCAAGTTTCAGATAGTATGGTTCGATTTTGACCGATTTTGACCAATTCTGACCGACTAAGACCGCCTAGGACCGCCTAGGACCGCCTAGGACCGATTTTGTCCGATTAATGTAGTCCGATTAATCCGATTAATTGACCGACTAGGACCGACTAGGACCGCCTACGACCGACTTTGACCGATTACCGATTAATTGACCGACTAGCTTATAATTAATCAGTTGGTGACCGCCTAGCGGCTAGGCGGCGATTAATCGGCCGCCTAGGCCGATTTCTGCAACAGTGGTGATAAGTATGATGGTAGATAAGTTTGAAGATTAGTTAGTAGGTTAGGTTATCATTTCATGTCCTAAAAAGTCTTCCCATGCCATACATATTTATCCATAATCTCAAGTTGTAGGTTGAACATTTGGGGCCCACCATGAACGAAAATGGGGGGGGGGGTTAAGTGTAACTTTCCCCCTTTTTTTATAAACTTACTAAATATCTAGATATTTTGGCCATTAATTCAAGTATGGTGATTTGGGTTTAAATCACACCATCAAGAGGGTAATTAGGGATTAGGAATCAAAATTAATATTAACTAGTTTACTTAACTAATAAAATTCATGTCTTGATGCTTAAAACGCTTCTCGTTTCGTCGACGGCGTGTTTAAGACGCTTTTATGCCGCACCGAAGAATATTTCCGCGAGTGGTCAAACTACATCCGAAAGATGTATGGAGTGATTCCGAGTCCCAAATTTTACTTAACTAGTTCACTAGACTCTTCGTTTGCTTGTTTCGTGACGAAAATGTCGCCTACTAGTTCGTCGGTTCGCTAACGAACTAATTTAGCGCATAGCGATGAAATACCGGAAACTTGTGCTTCTAAACATTCCGTTGATATTATCTTATTGTTTTAGTGTGTTTTTCATCAATTGACATTATTCCGAAGTCCCGGAAATGCTTTGTTATAGGTTCGGACGTGTTAAAAATGCTATATTTTAAGCCGAAACGTACATTTTTGAGTTTAGGGCGTTATACCGGAAAGTCTTGTTTCTTTGCAAGATGTGTTTTCATAATAATGTTTTCTTATATAAATGGACTCAGTTATGTTATCCGAGTGTCGTTTTTCAGTGTTTTGGTCTTATTTCACGGTTTGCTGGCATGAATAGTGTAACCGTGAATAGTGCACGCAGCACTTTCTACCAACACTTTTAGGACATTGTTTGTTTGGTTTCGCCTTACGACTAAAACCAACATATGTTTTAGCTTTGTTTTCTTGTCCTAACACTGTTATCCAGTATACGACACAGTTACGTAATTAAATTACGCTAAATGCATGAGATTTAGAAATATAAATAGTGATTAGATTGTACGGAATTACCAGTTATTTGCCAGTTGTCACATTCTCCCCCTGTTAAAAAGAATTTCGTCCCGAAATTCAAGTTGAGCCATCCTTTGCAGGAGTCTTCTTAAACAGGTGGGGATATTTTGCTTTAATCTGATCTTCATGTTCCCAGGTGTACTCGGGTCCGTGACGTGAGTTCCAGCGGACCTTAACTAGTTCGATATGACTTCTCCTTGTCTTGTGGACCTTCCGGTCCATAACCTCGACGGGTTCTTCGGTAAACTGGAGCGTGTCGTCCACATGAATTTCATCCGCTGGGATGATAACTGTCTCAACAGTCGGACTTTTCTTGAGATTCGACACATGAAATGTGTCGTGTACATTACTGAGTTCTCCTGGCAGTTTCAACTTGTACGCGACGGTACCGATCTTTTCTAGAATCTCAAATGGCCCAATGTATCTCGGGTTCAGTTTTCCGCGTTTCCTGAATCTAGCTACGCCTTTCCAAGGCGAGACTTTTAGTAAGACTTTGTCTCCGTCCTCGAAGACTAATGGTTTACGTCTTCTGTCCGCGTAGCTCTTTTGTCTGTCACGAGCCGCTTTGATACGGTCTCGTATCTTTGCTATCTTGTCAGTAGTCTCTTGGACTAGTTCAGGGTCAATGAGTTGTTTGTCTCCGACTTCCGCCCAACACAGCGGTGATCGGCACTTTCGTCCGTATAGTGCTTCGTATGGGGCGGCTTTGATGCTTGTGTGATAACTGTTATTATAGGAAAACTCCACCAACGGTAAATGAGTATCCCAGTTTCCGCCCAAATCCATCACACAGGCGCGAAGCATGTCCTCCAACGTTTGGATGGTTCGTTCGCTTTGTCCATAGGTTTGTGGATGAAATGATGTGCTTAGATCCAAATGAGATCCAAGCGATTCCTGAAATGATTGCCATATTCTTGACACAAAGCGACCATCGCGATCCGAGATTATTGAAATAGGTACTCCTTGACGTGCTATTATTTCTTTGAGATAAAGCTCAGCTAACTTCTTTGTACTGTCTTTCTCGCGAATTGGCAAGAAGTGAGCTGACTTGGTTAATCGATCGACAATAACCCAAATCATGTCATGACCTCGAGAGGTCTGTGGGAGTCCTGTAATGAAATCCATTGATATATGTTCCCATTTCCAAACGGGAATCTCGGGTTGTTGTAATAGTCCAGATGGCTTTTGATACTCGGCCTAGACCTTTGCACAAGTTAGGCATTTCCCAACGTAGGTCGCAATATCTCCTTTGAGATTAGGCCACCGGTAATATTCCTTTACATCCTGATACATCTTATCAGATCCGGGATGTATTGAATATTTTGACTTATGTGCTTCATCCAACACTAAGTCTCGCAATCCGCCAAAGTAAGGAATCCAGATTCTTCCCATGAAGTACCTTGTGCCATCTTTGATCTCTTCCAGTTGTTTCTCTAATCCTCGCAAGGATTATGTTTGAATGTTCTCCGGCTTTAGAGCTTCTAGTTGTGCATCGTGCACACGAGTAGTGAAGTTCGTCTGAATGGTTAACTCTAAAGCTCGTACTCGTAAAGTTCTAACTCTGTCTTTCCGGCTAAAAGCATCCGCTACAACGTTTGCCTTGCCCGGATGGTACTTGATTTCACAGTTATAGTCATTCAACAATTCTACCCATTGCCGTTGGCGCATGTTGAATTCTTTTATGTTCTGTGAATATGGTACGCTTAGTACCATAAAGATAATGGCGCCAAATTTTTAAAGCGAATACCACTGCACCCAATTCCAGGTCATGAGTGGTATAGTTCTTTTCATGAACTTTTAACTGCCGCGACGCGTACGCAATGACTTTTTCACGTTGCATTAACACGCAACCCAAGCCTTGACGCGAAGCATCACAGTACACCACGAAGTCATCGGTACCGTCCGGGAGTGATAAGATTGGTGCTTGACATAGTTTATCTTTAAGTAATTAAAATGTAATTTCTTGTTTTTCACCCCAATCGAACTTTCTATCTTTTTGAGTGAGCGAGGTTAGCGGTTGAGCCATTTTAGAAAAATTCTCAATGAATCTACGATAGTATCCCGCTAAGCCTAGAAATTGTCTTACTTCCGTTGGGGTCTTGGGAGCGTTTCAGTTCTTTATGGCTTCTATCTTAGCTGGGTCCACATGTATTCCATTCTCATTCACAACGTGACCGAGAAATTGGACCTCGCGAATCCAAAATTCGCATTTTGAGAATTTGGCATACAATTGTTCTCTCTTAAGCAGCTCCAGAGTAGTTCTCAAGTGTTGTTCGTGTTCCGCCTCGGTTCGTGAGTATATTAAAATGTCATCAATGAATACGATCACGAGCTTGTTGAGATATGGCTTACATACTCTGTTCATTAAATCCATGAACACGGCGGGTGCCTTTGTTAAGCCAAAGGGCATAACAAGGAACTCGTAATGCCCATAACGAGTCCTGAACGCTGTCATAGGAATGCTTTCCTATTGAATTCTCAGCTGGTGATTTTCGGGTCGTAGATCGATTTTGGAATAAAAGTTAGAACCTTGTAACTGATCGAACAATTCGTCGATCCTTGGTAAAGGATACCGGTTCTTTATGGTTAACTTGTTCAGTTCTCGGTAATCCATACACATCCGAAAGGTTCCGTCTTTCTTCTTGACAAATGGCACCGGAGCTCCCCAAGATGAGAAACTCGGTCTATTGAATCCTTTGTCAAACAATTCCTGAAGCTGAGTAAATAATTCCTGCATCTCCAAGGGTGCGAGTCTATATGAAACTTTCGCCACCGGTGCAGCTCCTGGCACAAGATCGATACTGAATTCGACTTGTCGCTGCTGAGGTAGTCCCGGCAAGTCTTCTGGAGAGACTTCAGGGTATTCCCTTACCACAGGGATGTCCTCCACCTTGCGCTACTTGGCCTTCTTGTCGACCACATGAGCAAGAGAGGCGATGCATCCTGCTCTTAGACTCCTCCGAGCCTTCATACAGTTGTTGATCAGCAACCGTGTACCGTGTTTCTCTCCATGCACCAAAAGATGTTCTCTCGTCAAACAGGGGGGGAGGAAAGGATGATAGTTTTCTCGAAGCAACTACTTCTGCTAGGTTGTCGGCCAACCAGTCTATGCCAGGAGTTTTGTCGTAACAACCCATTTGAATGAGTGAGAGGTCGATACTGAATTTTCGTGCTCCAAGTTCGAGTGTGCATCCTTTAATATCTTCTCCTGATTCACTAATTCACCGTTGGACAATCCTATGGTATGTGAGGACGTATAGCTTACTTGACTCGGCCAAGCATACTTTGAATTTAATGGGGACGAAGCTAATACCGACACCGGTATTAAACAACACGGATGCAACGGGTCGGTTGATAGGAACGTATCGGCGACCCTTAATGACTTCACATGACTTCGCTAATTCCTCATTAGCTAACTTGATAGAGCAAGACATGTTTAACCTACATGACTCTAATTCATGTATATGCTTAGTATCTAAAGACACTAAGTTAAGCCGATGTTGGTACCCAAAGTATTGATACTTGATGGTTGTAGAGTAGAGCATACCCCTAGACTTGCTTACTCACTAGCTTGGTTCATCCTTAACCATCCATGCTCGTAGTGACCTCCTCGCCACAGTAAAAACCACCTCGTTCACTCTTAAATATAACTAACTCATTAGTTTCTGTTTTGTGCCCAGTCTCACCACACTGCTACTCTTGTCACTTTTGCAAGTGCCCTCATGGTGAAAGTTTCACTTATCTCATTCAGAATTTTGACAAGTTATTAGTGTACTTCTTGATGTTAGCTTTGTATCTCAGGGCTAAACCCCAAATATAGCACTCCGTGTGTTTGAATTCGGGTGTTATCCAGTATGCAATAATCCTTGAGAGATCGTAGAGGCGTCGCGGGTAACCAACAACGTTGGTCCTAATCATGATCGAATCCTAGAGTTGGGTTCCCAACCTTGGAATTTTCCCGCTAGCGGGCAATACTCCTCTCGTATAAGATCCTGGAGTTATTCCAACGACATCCTCTTTGCTGTCTTACTCCTTATAGTTTGCACTTGGAGATTCCATCAAGTTAACGTCTCCCTCAACAGATGACTATTCATTTACCAAAACGTTTACTTAGGAGTACATTTATTAGCAAGGTTAACTGACTTCCTTGTTTTTATCTAGCGGATAGAATGCACCGCACCATCCGTATCATTGAGGTCTCGCGGCTTATAATCCGGAAAAGCCTTAGGATTAAAATCTGGTGTGATTGCATCTCCAAGTGTGGCATTGCCACTCATTCTCGTCCCATCGGGATTTGAACCACTTGAACTACCGGTACCATCAGTACCATCACTAGTATCGACTCGACAACCTCATGTTGTGTAATTTCCGCGACCTCATGTCGTTCCATAAAAACTTGAGTTCAACTTTAATAGCAGAGTGCTGATTTACTGGCCCTTCAGGGAGTAGATTTTCTTGTCGGCGCCATGTTATTTTTGATACATAGTATCAAAGGATATAGACTTGTATTTGAACAGATTTAGCTTACTATGCGCCTAAGAATTTAGAATATAATTGGTCATGGAAACCTCAAGACCGCATTGTTCATGCATGTTCGAACAATGATAACATGAATAAACGCAACCCAAAATGTGCAGTACCCCTGCATGTACTGACCATATGCCTTAGTGGGAAAAGAGGTAATTCGTTGAGGAGGAGAAACCAAACGGTCGTCTCCAATTTACAACGTGCATTCCGTACTTCTTGGATCTCGATAGTCCAAAGTAGGAAAATCCTTCGCCGCACTAACCCATGTGACGAATACATTGATATCCCTTGAGCTCCAAGAGCTCCAACAAGATTGTTATAATTTCCATGGAGGTCGAATAATGCAAGGAAGGGGTTGTAGCATGGCTCATGCCATATCATCCCTTAGAATAAGACAAATGTCAAACGACAGAGTTTAATGTACTCATTTCCGATAACTAAGATAAGGTAGGGTGTCATGGACACCAAGGAACCAGCCCATGTACAAGAAATCTAATAATGTTGAGGAAAATCCTCCATGAGCGGCCAACAAGTTTTGTTTGCTTTCGACGACTAGTCTCAAACGACTCGTGTTATAAACCGAATGCTAGGTGCGAATAATACATGTGGTCCTCCTGTATCGTAGAGTGCTATAGTAACCATCCCGTTTAGTGTTCTACTAGATAGAAACTTGAACAACTTAAGAATTTCAAATGGATAGTGATCGTTAGCTTGACCCGCATAGCCCACCAGGATTCCCCATGCACTACAATTTGTTATTACGTGGGCCCCCGTAATAATATATTGTCTTGCATGGTCACCCTAGCATTCTCTCGTTCAAAACAAACGATCAGTCGGAGAAAGGACATTATTGTTTATATACCCTTAACATAGAAGGGACCTTCGTGATGGTCCACGTGCTCACGCCCATTGTCATTATTCGTGAAATGGCACAACGTTAGACGTAATAGAAATAAGGGAATTCGTAATAATAGCAACCGGAGGGGCACCTTTCAGATGAGTACTTCATCTTCCTCGTCTGGAAGAGAGTGTCATCAATCACGATTAGTATGAGCCTTAGGGACCTCGTCCCACTAGTAGAGTTGTTGTCCAAGGCCGCCACCTCCGCCTCGTCGTCTCTACCGAAGCCGGACATATACCATCCGAGGGAAAACAACCATCTTCCATGGGATCAATGCTTTTGGGTCTCTCTCAGGGACGACGCCCGCCATAAGCTTCGTAATAGACGCGAGGTCGTCATTCTCATCACATGAGTCAAGTGTAATAATAGGATTCGTAGTCGAAGTTATTTTCGTTCATGGCAAAATATTCCGTACAACACATATATAAATACATTATATATATAATCACTAAATCTCATGTTATTTTTGTTCTCGTGTTTCACATGTAATTCCTAGTGTTTCGAGTATATTCCTTATAGACTAAACATGTATTGATCCATATCCGTTACTTATGATTGAGCTCGCGTGATAGATCCTCATGTTATCGTGACACAATGAAAACCTTTTGTCATTTTTGTCATACTTTTGAAATCATTTGTGTATTGTTATCGACTTTGTTTTCATGTGAGAGCCCTTGGTGATTGTAGACCAAACTTTATAAAAGTTTGTCCCCGGTTCACTACAATCGGAGCTCTGATACCAATCTGTCACACCCTGCTAGTTGCGGAAGCATGTTGCGTGTGACGTAAGAAAGGTAATCATTGCATCCAATCATGTATCACCGGCTCAAGACTTGTTTCCTGAAATACATGTAGTTTTAAAAAGTCAACAAAAGTTGAGCGAGTTCATGCAGTTTTTGTTATCATATGTAATCGTAGTATTCATGAAAATGAAACCTTGTAATCGTAGTATTCATGAAAATGAAACCTTGTAATCGTAGTATTCATGAAAATGAAACCTTGTAATCGTAGTATTCATTAAAATGAAATCTTGTAATCGTAGTATTCATTAAAATGAAATCTTGTAATAGTAGTATTCATTAAAATGAAATCTTGTAATTGTGGTATGTTCTGATTCATTCATGGAGTCTGTTAAGGATCTATCAGTGGGTAGCGAGCCCCCTGACATAATGCACCATAAGCAAAATAACCAAACCGAGAACACTTTGTTATCATTTGGGATCACAAAAGCACTCCACGGTTAACAACTAGGAGTGGGGCGTGCCTCAAGCCCAATAGATCTACACCTTTTGCACCTTGGTCACTAAGTGATTAATGGTTATTAATGTAGTTTCCCTACTTATGCACATTGATCATGCCATCTACTCCGTAACTAACATACCAATAGTTTTAGCATGTATTTCCCCTCGATGTTTTTGAAAACAAAACATTTAAAACAGTGAAAGGAGGGACATGAACTCACAAGTTTGCGTTCCGTGTATTATGATATCAAAGTGAGCGTCCGTACGTGTCAATAACCTACATGTGTACTAATCTCGTTAGACACTAGGTCTTTCGGACCTCGTACAAGTTGTTCATCTTGAATTCTTTATTATGTTCTCGTTTGTCATCTTTGGAAAAACTTTGTATTTTAGAGCGTTGATAGTTTACTCGCTCGATTGTTATGTGTATTCATGTATTCTACCCATATTGAATTCATAAGCGAACGACTTCGAACCTATGTCATTAGGCTTAACCCACGTTTCATTGTTATTGGGCCTAGCCCTAGTTTTTAATGTCATTGGCCTAGCCCTAGTTTTTAATGTCATTGGGCCTAGGCCTAGTTTTACTGTCATTGGGCCTAGCCCTAGTTTTTAGTAATTTGGGTCTAGCCCAAATCTAATCCTAGTGAGTCCATTAAATATACTCTTGCAATTTTTACCAAAATTTTACCAAGCATGTAACTTAATAAGTTCGTTTTTCACATGAAAAAATACTTGGTAATTTTTATAGTTTTCGACTTTCCGGATTCTTGTTTTTGACTACTTAGTTATGCGTTCGCTTTAGTGTCTAAAAATATGTTATTTTTAGACTCGACATTGTAGTAACTTGTTTACGATGTCGATACGCCCAAATTGTCGTCATCAAGTGTTATGTATTTCCATTTCGGCCATTTTATTTAATTGTCCGATTTTACTAGCATTTCTTGGACCATGTAGGAACATGTACGTGTATTTATTTTGATCACCCTATAGGTATCTAATACATACACATATATAGGAGACATTGCAAGCACTTAGCAAGTTTCCGAAAATATATAATTTTTCTTACCAAAAATTACATTTACACATTGTTATATTTTTACCCATTTATTTTTGTGAAAATATAAGTTTAAGTTCATAAGAACTTCTTGAATATTTAAACCTTAAATATTCCCATCCAAGTTTCCATAATGACGTTAAAGACCACTAATCACGTTTAACCTTGTTAATCACCCTTTAATCCCATCTTTAATCGCGATTAGAATCTTAGAAAAATTCGCCATAGTTTCCCTTAAAACTATGGCGTTTCCCACGTTATAATAACGCATTTAAATCATAATCAAGTTCCAATCCACCATTATTCACCAAGTTTCTTCCAATTATGTATTCTAAACAACATAATTTTATCTTTCATGAACTTACATACATACACTTTTTATACTAAAAAAATGAGACTTTTATGGAGACTTTTTATAATAACCAAGTCATTTAACATATCTTGTAAAATCAAGGTTTACCAAACCTTCAAGATTAAGTTTTAAACCCATTTAAACACTTGTCTCTTTATGTAATCTAAAAATTATGTAATTAGTTTATGAAAGTGAGGATGATGATCTTTCAAGATTTAAACATATCCATGTTTAAATCATATATTTATGTTCACCATGCTAAGATAAACATAAATCTTGAGTACTACAAGAATATACCCACAAGATCATCATAAACATAAACTTTAACTCACTAATATTAACAAAAATCATCATAAATAACAAGATCCCACAAACTAACTACACTAATCTACACATAACAACACATAATATAGTTAGATTTAGTGTTTATTAGCTTTGAGATTAGGGTTTTTGCTTATGTTTATTTTTAAATTCAAGATCATCAACTTGTACTTCTATGATTAACTAGTAAAATGAATCATAAATATTATGTTTAGAAGACTCACAACTTTGCAAGTGTTAATCAAGAAGAAAAAGAAGGAAATAAGCTCCAAGATAAGCTCCTAGTAATGCTCCATGTTTAACCCATGTGTGGATGATCTTGAAATGGATAAATCTAGTGTAAAATGGAGTGTTTATGGAAAATGGAAGGTGTTTCTTTGGTGTATATGGCTGCCGAATTCAAGGGGTGCACAAGGAGTGTTTTTTTTTTCTTTCAAAGATGATAAAGGTGATAAGTATGATGGTAGATAAGTTTGAAGATTAGTTAGTAGGTTAGGTTATCATTTCATGTCCTAAAAAGTCTTCCCATGCCATACATATTTATCCATAATCTCAAGTTCTAGGTTGAACATTTGGGGCCCACCATGAACGAAAATGGGGGGGGGGGGTTAAGTGTAACTTTCCCCCTTTTTTTATAAACTTACTAAATATCTAGATATTTTGGCCATTAATTCAAGTATGGTGATTTGGGTTTAAATCACACCATCAAGGGGGTAATTTGGGATTAGGAATCAAAATTAATATTAACTAGTTTACTTAACTAATAAAATTCATGTATTGATGCTTAAAACGCTTCTCGTTTCGTCGACGGCGTGTTTAAGACGCTTTTATGCCGCACCGAAGAATATTTCCGCGAGTGGTCAAACTACATCCGAAAGATGTATGGAGTGATTCCGAGTCCCAAATTTTACTTAACTAGTTCACTAGACTCTTCGTTTGCTTGTTTCGTGACGAAAATGTCGCCTACTAGTTCGTCGGTTCGCTAACGAACTAATTTAGCGCATAGCGATGAAATACCGGAAACTTGTGCTTCTAAACATTCCGTTGATATTATCTTATTGTTTTAGTGTGTTTTTCATCAATTGACATTATTCCGAAGTCCCGGAAATGCTTTGTTATAGGTTCGGACGTGTTAAAAATGCTATATTTTAAGCCGAAACGTACATTTTTGAGTTTAGGGCGTTATACCGGAAAGTCTTGTTTCTTTGCAAGATGTGTTTTCATAATAATGTTTTCTTATATAAATGGACTCAGTTATGTTATCCGAGTGTCGTTTTTCAGTGTTTCGGTCTTATTTCACGGTTTGCTGGCATGAATAGTGTAACCGTGAATAGTGCACGCAGCACTTTCTACCAACACTTTTAGGACATTGTTTGTTTGGTTTCGCCTTACGACTAAAACCAACATATGTTTTAGCTTTGTTTTCTTGTCCTAACACTGTTATCCAGTATACGACACAGTTACGTAATTAAATTACGCTAAATGCATGAGATTTAGAAATATAAATAGTGATTAGATTGTACGGAATTACCAGTTATTTGCCAGTTGTCACAGCTTGACCCTCGCAACTTGTCAACAGATTGTCAATACATTGTCGAGGCTAACGGTTTTCGCTAGTCACCTTGTTGAGTTCTCGGTATTCAGTACACATACGAAAACGCCTATCTTTCTTCTTCACGGATAGAACTGGGGCTTCCCAAGGCGAAAAACTAGGTCCGACAAAATCCCTGTCCAACAGTTCCTAAAGTTGATTAGACAGTTCTTGCAACCCTCCTGGTGCAAGACGATAAGGAGTACGAGTAATCAGGGTTGCTTCTGTCGTGAGATCAATCTGTGATTCCACCTGACGATGTGGAAGTAATACATGGAAGTTCTTGGGGAAACTCATCGGGAAAAAACCACGAACAACTGGTAGATCTTCTTATCCTCAGACTGTGTATTGGTAACCAGTGATAGAATAGCAGGGTAGCGGGAACACCCCTGGGCTTCCGTCATGGACGTGATACTGACAACCAGTGAATCTCTACCAAGAAAGATGTACGTGCGATTTTTCTCCTTACATAGAATTTCTGCTCGAGGCTTGGTTATCCAGTTCATAGCGACGACTACACCGAAACTTCTAGAAGTAGTAGGGAGGAGGTTAATGTCGAATACGCGACCTGAAAGATCGAGCTTGCCCCTTAACTGAACGTATGAGGCTTCTCTTGGCTTGTCATCAGCTAGTTCTACAACGTGTCTAGTCTTGAGAGATGTCGGAGTGGAATCAGAACAGGGGCGAAGAGATTAGCTACCAAACACGTACAGATCACTATGTTGGTATCGTACCTGACGTCACCCATGCCAATCGTAAGTTCTCCACCAGGAGCACCATTTCTGTAACACCCCGTGTTTCGAAAGTCAAAGTCAAATTCAAAGTCAAGATTGAAGTCAAAGGAAGACAAGATTGCTAATTGCGATCTGTCGCTCCTTGCTCAACTCCTGCTTTGACTTCTTTGACTTGTAGATAGTCTATTTATGTTATCGCGTTAGTTGTATTATGTGGAGTACTTGTTAATAATCGCATATTAATCGCATGTTTAATCAATTTATCGCTCATCGCAATCGCATTTGCAACTCGAATTATGTGTTCTGGAAATTGTTTTACGTGTGTGTGCTATTATGTGTTACTTGTGCATGTTATGTTTATGTTGAGGTGTTAATCGCAATCGCAATTCTATCGCATCGCAATCGAATCAAAACGCTAAACGCAAGTCAATTATAGTGATTGTATGTTAGATATAGTAGTTGGGATTAAAAGTAATTTAATGGGTAATTCTATCGTATCGCTCGCTCGAATCGCATCGCAAAGCTATACACGCAAATCGAGACGACAAAACTCATCGCACCGAACACATGATCGAGTGGCCAACCGATCGAGTGGCCATCCGATCGGATTGCCATCCGATCGGGTTGCCACCCGATCGGGTTGCCACCCGATCGGGTTGCCACCCGATCGGACTGCCACCCGATCGACCAGCCTCTTTTCTCACTTTCCTTTTAGGAAACCCTATAAATACCCCTCATATGTCACATCATTTGATGTGACAGCTCTCACTTGACTCAGCTCGCTCCAGCCACTCTTTCTCTCGATTTCTCGCGATTCTTGTAAGTTTTCAACCTAAATCTTGTACTTTCTTAATCTACATGCACTCCTACACCTTTCTATCTTTCGAATCTTAACATTTAACCGTGAAATCAGTGGATTTGAGGTGTTCTAGGATGATGTCATCACGGTGTTCTTATGAACTTCATATTTTGGCTTCAATCCACCAAGAACAACTTGGATCTGGACGATTTCCACATGAATGAACAAAGACCTTGCATAGATCTGAACATAATCATGGTGAAGAGGATTGAAATATGGTTTTTTCTAACTTTCTTTCAACTCTTTTACACTCAATGCACTCAAAACCGATAGAATAGGGACTAGTTCTGATCTTCTACTCATTCTTAGTGAAGTGTTGGTCCTAGATCTGGTTTCTATCAAAGAGACAACCGGTTTTCGGGTTAAGTATGAACCACCGGCTCGAACCACTGACTGACCGGACTAGGGTGATTCCTGTCCCATCGAATCATTTGGGGCTTGACGAGAAATCGTCTCGAATCAAAAACTACAAACTATCGAAACGACCAAGTGACAAGACGATCAGGCTGTGGACGGAACGCCGTCCGATCGGATTGCCATTCGATCGGGCAGCCACCCGATCGGCTTGCACCTTGGTCCCACACTTAACCTTTATTTTCAACTTTTGAGGTTTTAAACATCGAACGGATTACCGTCCGATCAGATTTCCATCCGATCGGATTACCACCCGATCATGTGATGTTTGGAACTTCAACACTTAAACAATTTTAACACGTTCTGTACGTACGGATTGCCACCCAATCGGATAGTCATCCGATCGAGTGACCGTCCTGCTATGAACTTGGTCTCAAACTGAGAAGTCTCGCCAATCGGATTGCTGTCTAATCGAACGACCATTCGATCGACCGACCTGAAGGGTAGAGATACTTCTCTATTTTCAAAATGCTACAACGAAAACTTCAAAAGGCAAACCATCATACACAAACACATCCGAACGGATTGCCACCCGATCGACTGGCCATCCGATCGGATTTCCATCCGATCGGATTACCATCTGATCCTTGGTACACCGACACCGTTTTACGTGCCGACTTTCGCTTATGCTAGCGTTAACTGTTCAGGCTAATTCCGCTCTAGCGCTCCCTTCAATCCAGTAACTCTACCGCTGTGAGTATACTCGATCCCTTTTTGCTTTATGCACTTTTGGGTGTTACATACGTTACTTATTCTAAATCACATCGAACACACAACGCAAATGCTATTTATACGCTGACCTCTAATGCATGTTATACGTGACCCGATGAATGCCTGTTTGTTATGTTAACACATTGATTGCTGTCTACCTGCCTTAGCAACGATAGTACTATAGTTTAGACTCAGCACCTGTTTACTCAGGGGTTGTTAAGGACAATTACTTCACGTGTTCACAGTGGTGAATATGTGTTGCGCACTCGCTACTCGCAGTCAACTCGCAGTCACTGGTATTGATAGGATCTTTGTCGATAACTTACATGCTACACATTATGTGTTATACATGCTGGTTATGCGTAAACGATTTCGAACTCTATTATGCTATTATCAAACTTGTATGCTCACCTTTACACTCTGTGTATTGACTTTTACTTTAACATATGTGGCAGGTGCTTAAGATGCTAGGATGCCTTGTTTGCTGTGTGATGAAATCGAGGATAGGAAAGAGTCTAGAAACAAACTATCTTATTTAAAATCTGAGTTGTCGGATCAGTATTTGTTTATGAGATAATTATTTGTAATAACTGTTTTACTTAGATATGTTATGGTATGGGACGTGTCGTTTTAAATATCTGGTAATTAATAGTTGTTATGGATACTCATGGACAATCTGTTTCACTCAGTGCCGCGCCTCGATGTTTCCGCCATCGGTTGGGGTGTGACAGATTGGTATCAGAGCCATAACTATTGGGAATTAGGCAGGACTCGACCTAGTCCGGGTCGATGTCTTAGTAACGACCTCGTCTATAGTCTAAGTACCACAGACCGACTGGTGCATACCCAGTAGGGGTTTTGTACGAGCTTGCTCGCTATTTCTCGTTCGAACTCATTGTGCACTACACACTTGCACGGACATCGCATACTACAAGTTCTACGCAAGATCAGCCTTTCCTAAGGCTGATTTCACACACAAACGAATGGTCTGGTTAAGATTAGGTGTGAAAACCGCAAACTCTCTGTCACGGCCCCCATCCCGGTGTGACCCGGTCCAGGAGCCGCAGGACAGAAACCCGTGGTATTTATTATTTGAGTTGACAGCGGAAGTTTAACAGGATCATTTAAAACTTGAAAATGCCCAATTATTTTATTTCATAATTTGGGACAAACCCCGTAATTTACAATAGAGGAATTTCACGAGGAAATTCCCTGGTTTACAAAACATGTTTATTTATTTAACTGAGCCACCACTTCAAGCTTGTTAGTGCTCCGTAGAACTTTTCCTTGATTCACAGTAGGTCACCTGAAACATGTTTTAAAAATATTTTATCAGCGGGGAAATACTGGCGAGTCACTCAAATTTGAAAAAATGACACATAGTTATAAATTACAGCATAAGAGCGATTACAATGGCTCCTATCTTATTTTTATTTGGCGCTGTGTCACCTCCTGGTGACGATAGTCATACCACTATTGGGTCCTTTCACCCAAGTAGTGATGATTATCACTGTTAGGTTGATGAACCTAACCGTGAGAAATTAGTAATGTGCACAATACCCCACTAGCCAGTGATTCAAGATAACCACGACTTAATCCCTGTAATTATAACTTTTGAAAATTGATTGGAGTATTGTAAAACAATGTTGATAAAAAGAGAATGACTCACATTGCAAGTTTAAACGGCCAGAGTTTTAGCCTACTGATAAGCCTTGTAACCTAATTTAAATAACAATGCACACGAACTAGGTCAGTAACTTAATACAACATTTACGATAACTCACGAGATCGAAACCCTCACGACGAATGACAAAGTATAGCCCTGATTTGGGCAGCACTTAAACATCCATCGGATTGGTTTCAATCGATCGGACATCGAATCGTAGCAGTGATCGAGTTAATACCCTGTATCGTAGCAGCGTCTCTCTAATGAAAATTACGATTTTGAGCAGTATACTTTCGTTTTTGATTGATTTCTCGAGCACAGATGAACTGCTCATGTCCAACCCTTTTATAGCTGAAAAATGGGTTTTACGCGGCCCGCGTAAACCCACTCTAACATTTACGCGGCCCGCGTGGGCCACCTAGTCGTAGACTAGGGCTAGCGTGTCACACCTATTTCTGCCACGTGTGCGACACGTGGCCTGGGACGCTTATCTGGTCAACACCACATTGACGCGGCCCGCGTAAGCCTAAGCTTACTCTTACACGGCCCGCGTGAAACCCAGAAATCTTGTTTTCTTGGTCCTATGCGTTGGATTACTGGGAATGGTCCTATGTATCTTGGACTTAGCTTTCCCTTTTTACCGAATCGAACTACTCCTTTCCAATGAGAAACTTTCAAGAGTACCTTGTCACCAACTTGGAATTCCAGTGGCTTGCGTCGATTGTCAGCATAACTTTTCTGGCGATCTCGAGCCGTCTTTAGTCTTTCCTTGATTTGAGTTATCTTGTCGGTGGTCTCTTGCACGACTTCAGGACCTGATAATTGACTTTCTCCTATTTCTGCCCAGCAAACTGGAGTTCTGCATTTTCGTCCATACAGTGCTTCGAATGGGGCAGCTTCTATGCTTGAATGATAGCTATTTATTATAGGAGAATTCGATTAAGGGTAGGTGGTCATCCCAGTTTCCACCAAAATCTATCACACATGCCCTAAGCATGTCCTCCAGGGTTTGGATCGTCCTTTCACTTTGTCCGTCTGTTTGAGGATGGTATGCAGTGCTTAAATTTAGTCGCGTTCCCATGGCTTCTTGGAAACTTGTCCAGAAATGTGAAGTGAAACGACTATCTCTATCCGATACAATGGAGAGTGGGACTCCATGTAAGGATACCACTTCGTCTACGTATAACTTGGGCAACTTAGTAACAAAATCCATAGTTATAAGTTCCCATTTCCATACAGGCATTTCTAATTGTTGTAGTAGACATGAGGGTTTCTGGTGTTCTGCCTTAACTTGTGAACAAGTAAGACACTTAGAAACATAACTAGCTATATCCTTTTTCATTCATATCCACCAGAAGTTATTCCTTAAATCTTGGTACATTTTATTATTACCAAGATGCATGGTATATCTAGATTTATGGGCTTCCTCTAAAATCTTATTTCTTAATTCTCCTTGCTTAGGTACCCAAATCCTTTTCTTATGGAATCTCCAAATTCCATCACTTCCTTGTTTTAATTCTTTTGCTCGTCCTTTCATTCCTTCAGCATCATCCTTGATTGTTGTTTCCTGAATGTTCTTCAGTTGTTCCATTAAGTCTAATTGTAGACTTAATCTAAGAGCACGAACTCGCTTTTGCTTTTCATGATACTTACGACTTAAGGCATCTGCAACTACATTTGCCTTTCCTTCATGATATTGAATATCACAGTCATAATCGCTTAAAATTTCCATCCATCTTCTTTGCCTCATGTTTAATTCTTTTTGCCCAAATATGTATCTTAAACTCTTATAATATGTATAGACAGTAAACTTGCTTCCATACAGATAGTGTCTCCAAATCTTAAGGGCAAAAATTATGGCTCCTAACTCTAAGTCATGCGTCGTATAATTTTCCTCGTGCTTTTTCAATTGCCTTGAGGCATACGCAATTACCTTCTTGCGTTGCATTAGCACACATCCTAATCCTAGCTTAGAAGCATCGCAGTAAACTTCATAATCCTCTGTTCCTTCTGGCAAGGCTAGTATTGGGGCGTTTGTTAACTTTTGCTTCAAAATCCTAAAGGCCTCTTCTTGCCTAGGTCCCCATTCAAACTTAACTGCTTTACATGTTAGCTTAGTTAATGGTACAACTATTTTGGAAAAATCCTTAATGAATCGTCTATAGTAACCAGCTAACCCTAGAAAACTTCTAACTTCCATAGCTGATTGCGGGACCTTCCATTTGGTGATCGCTTCTATTTTAGAGGGATCTACGTGAATACCTTCATGATTCACCATGTGTCCTAAAAATTGCACTTCCTGTAGCCAAAATTCACATTTCGAGAATTTGGCATAAAGCTTTTCTTTTCTTAACAAAGTTAAGAGTGCATGCAAGTGTTTACAATGTTCGTCTTGACTTTTGGAATAAATAAGTATATCATCGATGAAGACAATTACAAATTTATCCAAATACGGTTTACAGATCCTATTCATCATGTCCATAAATGCTGCAGGAGCATTGGTTAGTCCAAAGGGCATGACTGTAAACTCGTAATGACCATACCTAGTTCTGAAAGCAGTTTTAGGTATGTCCTCTTCTTGTACTTTCAACTGATGGTATCCAGAGCTTAAGTCTATCTTAGAAAAGTATCTAGCTCCTTGCAATTGATCAAAAAGATCATCAATCATAGGTAATGGGTATCGATTCTTGATTGTAACCTTATTCAATTCCCTATAATCGATACACATTCGCATCGAACCATCTTTCTTCTTTACGAACAACACTGGAGCTCCCCACGGGGATGAACTAGGTTGTATAAATCCTTTGCTTAGTAATTCATCTAATTGCTTTTTCAATTCTAGCATCTCGGTGGGTGCTAACCGATAAGGTGCCTTGGCTATCGGTGTAGTTCCAGGAATTAGATGAATTCTAAATTCTACTTCCCTATCTGGTGGCAATCCTGGTAGTTCTTTCGGAAATACATCCGGGTATTCTGATACTACTGGAATTTCTTTAAGTTTCTTACCTTTAGTGTTAATGATTACCGAAATCATATACACTATTCCTTGTTTTCTTGAATAACAGACCAATTTTATTACTGAAACGAATTTCAGTGGCTTTCGTGGCTTATCTCCTGTAATCACCACTAATTCTCCTATGGGTGTATGAATTTCTATGGAATTTTTATCACAGAGAATTCGAGCATGGTTGGCTACTAACCAATCCATTCCTAACACTACATCGAATCCAGCTAAATCCATAGGTAACAAGTTTGCAGAAAATTTATGGCCTAAGAGCTCTATCTTTCCTTCTCGCAAAACCTTATTTATGTTAACAGAATTACCATCTGCGGTTTCTACCGTAAAAATGTGTCTAAGTTTGGTTAAAGGTAGGTTAAGAGTTTGGCAGAATGAAGTATTTATAAAACTTTGGTTTGCATCAGAGTCGAATAATACTTTTGCATAAACGTCATGAACTAGGAACGTACCAGCTATCACATCAGGGATTAGCTCGGCTTCCTGGGTAGTTAGTTGGAAGGCTCTTACGTTTTTCTTGGTAGTTCCTTCTGCAGGTTTGGCTTTGTTATCAGCTGGTTTGACTAATTTCGGGCAGTCTGGCCTAAAATGTCCAGCTTCTCCGCGGTTGTAGCAGATTGTTGCCTTCTTCTTCCTGCAATCTTCTTCTTGATGCCCCAGAATCTTGCAGAAATTGCAATACCATTTGCATTTTCCAAAATGCTTTCTTTTACAGGTATTGCAAAATGGAACAGTGGAAGATTGCCCAGTTCCCTTTTTCTTGAAATTACTACTGTTACCCACACGAAATCCTTGGGTAATCTTTTGAGCCACTTCCTTTTTCTGGTTTTCTTCTCTTGTGCGTACCAGCCCGTCAGTTAGGGTGTTAGCTAATTCCACTGCATCGTCAATTATGCGAGGTCTCGTGTCACACCCCGATATTTCCACGTATTACCGGTGGGGAGTATCGTGACGTAGTTGATATCATCATAGTCAAATAATCATAGTTCAATGCACAGGGGAAGTCTAAAGTAAATATATTACAAACCGATACAAAAGTAACATCAATTATTACAATCGGATTGTAAGATGGATCCACAGGCGGATCTTAAAACAGAAAGATGAACACTGTTCAACAGATTTTAGACGTCTAGAACTTGCAAGATTCCCTATTAACGCCCTGAGCTGCCAGCCAATTACGTACAGTACATGTCACTTAATCTTTTTGGAAAATACGTCAGTTTACACTGGTAAATACAATTAACTGACTCTTTTGAAAATGTTTAAGAAAATTGATTTAAATGCACAAGGCACAAATATCTTTTATAACTTGGGATAATTTTTTATATATATAAACTTGTAAAAGAATTACATGTTCGTTATACGTTCAGTAGCCTGGGCTGAATACCGGGTTAAAGATTAATAGACACACCACATGATATAATCCCGCGGTGAGTTATTCTCAAACCGGCGGTTATACCTTTTTATATATATATATGCACTAGCAAGTGCAGTGGCGGATCTAGAACAAACGTTTAGGGGTAGCGTTCAAATTTTTTTTTACCGTACATTCATACAATGTAAATGCAAAAAAAGAAAACACGATAATAAAAAAGTTAAAGACTTACGTAATAGAATTCTCCTCTTTGGCCTTTCAAAGCTTGAAATTGGTCATTAGATCATCATCTGACACGTAGGCACACTTTTTCTACTAAAAGTGCATAAAATCTGATACGTGCGCACACTTTTTATACTAAAAAATGCATAAAATCTGATACGTGCGCACACTTTTTCTACACAAAATAGATGAATATGATCGGGTGGTTTCACTGGTGACACGATAATACTCCAGTGGTACGTCAGTGATCCAAATTTGCCGTTCAAAAAAAAAGGTGTAATGGGAAAGGCTTGGTTGAGGCTTCATTGGTGATTAGATAATCATTACTTAATTATTATTAGCTTGTATTTGTATATAAATTATGTACAAAAGATTAATTTAAAACTACAAATAACTTTTATATCAAGGTTTCTTTGTAAAAAATCTCAACATGATGATCTTATGTTTATTTGAAAAAAAAAATGATTGAAACGTTTGTATAAACCAATAATTTTCAATGTATATATAACTAATAGCTAATTTATAATAAAAAATACAAAAATAACTTTCAATTTTAAATCAGACTATATTATAAATAATAGCTAATTTATAAATAACAAAAATACAAAATGTATACGACATGCAATATAAAAGAAGATTTAAAAGCTTAAAAATAAATTAGAAATAAAAAACAATTTATAGAAAAATGAAAAGATACTTTATTATTCCAATTTCCATAACCATCTTGAAACCATAAACCCACATAGAAACCACAAACCCACTTTTTAGATTTTCAAATATATAAACCTACATCTATCTCAATCTTCAGTTCATCTACCTTAATTAAAGAATCAAGCAAATTTGACCACCTTAAGAAATCTTACAAGCTTATGAAAAGTTTGAGATGTTGAGCTTTGACAAGTCTACAGCTATTTCTCTGGCGAGTTCAGCACAAGCCGACGAGCACATCGCATATCCGACAAGCTCATCTTATGTGCTTTTGACAAGTCTACACCTGTTATCTCACTTTTCTTTCTAAATCACTTATTTATCTTTCATGTTTTTGAGGGGTAACATAGTATAATCTCAGGGGTAACGTAATGGATAATACGTAAAAAAAACTTATAAATATCTACTTCGCCGGAAAAGTTGAGGGGTAGCGGAGGCTACCCCTCCCACCACACTAGATCCGCCCCTGAGCAGGTGTATGCCTACACCCCGTTCTTAGGTCGTGGCCATTTCAATGAATGATGCCAAGGATATCCGGGACATAGTCATTAACCCCCCAAAGGCTTTAAACAAACAAAACAGATTAAACGGGTCTTCTCAATAAATTAACCTTCATATGATTAACAATTCAATGCCCGACCAAGCGGTATTTTATATACCGTACCCCATGCCCGTATAAGGGAAAATAAGTTAAAAGTATTTACATGAGCTTAAAATATAATTTATACTCAGCCGTATAATCAATTCAGCAAGCACAAGTACCTCTACTGGGGCTCTGTTAGGATCTGAGTTTGGTTTTGATTGTGATTTACGTTTGAATTAAGATGAAGATGAATGAGTTGTGCAGCGGAATTAAGATGGAAGCAAACTTTTCACAATCAAACATGATAATTGCTTTTAACATACAAGTTTAACATTGAACCGAATGATTGAATTTAATTTAAACAACGATTACAATTTTGCAAGTATGCAACAAACTCCCCCTCAGCCTGAGCTCACAGTATTTGTTCGTGCAGGAAGAAGATAGTAAAAGAGCTAATAGAACATTACAGAGCACTGTTCTATTTATAGGCACGAGCAAACCACTGAGGCATCTAAGCTGACGTCACCATGAAAGTGACATCTAACCTCCTAACAAACTCTAACCTCTAATCTATACAACCTCTGCTATGCTAACTACTGTTATTACATTTCAGTACATAAAGACATCTAAACTACTGCTGCATCCTTCCACTGATGTGAACCCAGCAGTACTTGTCATGATCAGTAGAGCTTGACTCAAGGCAGCAGATTGAACAGCAGGGCTTTAGTCTTCCATCAGTCTTTTACTTGATCAGCAGTTTTGTAGGTCAGTAGTTTGTACGATCAGTAGATAGGAGGTCAGCAGATGTTGAAACCACTTTCAAGGGGAGAGACTTGTATACATAACATTTGCTTATTCTGGATCCACTGCTCTGATCCAGTTTTGGCTTTAATTATCTGTTCCTTTGGTAGGGTTCAATCCCAACAATCTCCCCCTGGAACAGATAATGCCAAAACCCTTAATTATTGTGGAACTTTATTGCCTCATCAACAGTTCCCTTATCTAACCTTTAAGTTGTAACTCAAAGTCTAGGGCATCTGTGTCATCTTCATCCCTACTAAGTGGAAGATCAAGGAGATCCTGCATATCTTCAAGACTTAGGCCAAGTGCTTGTTCCCTTGTTATTTTCTTCACTTCTCCACTAGACCTGAACATAGTCAGCACATGGGTCTGTTTGTCAGTTTCCCACTTTAGTACTTTTGAGCCTGGTGGGTTTCTTGGGAGATTTTTATTGGAAGAGGTGTTTGGTGATGCAGGCCTATTCACGACTGTTTGAGCAGTGCTTGCAGGTTGATTCAAGCCAAGAGTTTCAGCTATCATTTCTTTAATACCGTCCTTTACAAACTCATCTCCTGCCATTAATTCTACCACTGTTTCAGTATCCAACTGTTTTTGTGGTCTTCTTTTAAAGATGGCTGCACCAGCTGGAGCAGTGGCTCTCCTGATTTGTAGTTTTGATGGTCTTTTTGAAACCTCTGCTTCAGGATAGTCAGGCTTTTGTGGAGCGGTAGGATCTGTCTTTCTTAATTTCTCCAAGCTTTTGTAGGTAGCCCTGACTTTATCTTATTTCCATCTCATCACTTGATTTTTAGACCCATAATCAGCAGCAACCAATTCCTCTTTCATTCTCTTCAGCTCTAGTGTTTTGTCAGGCATATTCTTTTTGTATTTTGACCAATCTGGAGGAGTGTGTTTGACCTTCTTATTTATCATTTCTTGAATCCTGGCTGCTTCTTTTTCAAGCTCAAGAATGGTCCACTCCTTGTACATATACTTTTCTCCCTTGTACTTCTTGGTTGCCATGATGCTTTCAATGTAGTCTTTTCTCAGAGTTTCATCTGCTCTCTCTGAGATTTGTTGACAAACATTTTTTGCAAATTGCTCTAAGGATCTGACTTGAGTAAATAGAAACTGGTAATGACTTTGAATTTCTTTGTCAGTTTTTCCTTGAGAGTTTCTTTTGGAGATATCCTCTGCCTGTTTAGCCTTAACTTTCAAATATTCTTCAATGTTGTTAGGCCTTGGATATCCTTCAACTGATGGCAACTTCCTTTTAGCAGAGTCATCCTCATAGTAGAAGGATTTGATCTCTTCTCTAACTGCTTCAAGTTCTAGAGGAAATTGGACACCTGCAGGAGTAATGACAGGGATTGATTGTTGTACTGGAGCTGATGAGAGAGGAACAGGCTTGGATATTGTAACAAGTGATAGAGATTTTGAAGATGTTGGTGGTGGTGATGGAGAATCATCATCAGGTATGAAAATCCTTCTCCTTTTTATTATAGGAGAGGCTGATGATGCTTTGGATGGATCAGTAGTGGTGTTTTTGATGGCAGTGGCTTGTGATTGACTAACAGCTGTTGAAACAACTGGTGTTTCAACCACTGTTGTCATTACAACAGATGTTGTAACATCTGCTGTCTTCTGCTTTTTGGCAAGAGGCGATGGTGGTGATGTTGTTTTTGGTGGTGATGGTGGTGGTGGTGGTGGTAAGGCAGTAGTTGTGGTGTGTGTTGAAGTGGTGTGTGTTGAAGTGATAGCAGATGTTGAAACAACTGAAGTACCAGCAGATGTTGATACAGCAGGAGTTACAACAACTGTTTGGGTGGAGGTATGATGTTGGGGGCTTTTGGACGGTGGTTTTGGAGTATTCTTTGTGAGTCTGGATGGTGTGGACTTGGGTTCCCTCACTTTTCTAGTGGGATTTCTTTTTGGCACAGGATTTTGAACATCCTTTAGCTCAGAACAACCCTGCGCATTCAGCTCCATGTAAGCTCTTTTCTCCTCATTCCATCTTGACATATCCTTTGCCTCTCTGTCCCTTTTTACACTTGCTATAGCTTCATCAAGTGCATTTTAGGTAACATCAACCTTTTTGCTACCATCTGGAAAGGGAATCTTTCTAGTCATAGCATCCTTTTCAGGTTCAATGTAAAGACCATCATCTATACCCTTCTTCTTCCACTCCTGAATTTTCTCCCCCTTTTTAGCATTATCTGGGGGTAATTGATCAATAAAGAGAACAGTTAGAGGAGCAGTGCCAGTGGTTTTTAATATGTGGGCCTTGAGAGCCTTGATGTCTGCTTGTGTGTTCTTGAACCTAGACTCCATTGTGTTTCTCAGCTCTTATACATGTATGACATGTTGCTGATCAGTCATTTGTTTTTTTTTTTGTTGGAGAAAAGGTTGAAATAGATTCCAGAGCTCATTTGCAGCAGGTGCTTGTGGTGGAGCAGGTGCTTGAGGTGGAATAACAGTGGATTGCACCTTTTGTACTTTCAACAACTGTTGCAGCATTTCTTTGATTTCTGCAATAGAAGTATCCAGTTTGTCAACACGTTCCGTCAATTCAAGGTACTTTAAACCATCACCCAATTTAATGGGATCATCTGATTTCCCACTAGCAGTGGTTTTATCAGTGGTTGAGGTAGGGAGTGTACTCCAAACATTAACCACTGATGCCCCTTTTTCTTGGTACTGGGGTCTTCTTCCTTCAACACTTGACAACCTTTTGATGTTGCCAGTGGTCAAAATAAATCCACTGGTGGATGTCAGAGGTGCTATGGAAGGAATTGCCTCCAAGGAAGTCTTATTGATGTAACCACTGTCCAAATGTAAATCAGTGGATTCAGCACTTGGATTACCACCAAGAGTTACTTGTAACTCAAGGGGTGTAACCTCCTCAGGCATTGTTGGTGGGTTAACTATGATTGATGCATCAGACCCAGTCATTGGTTGAAGTATATTCTCATTGACAGGTGATTGAGAAGGACTGGTTTGTGCCTGGTTCAAATCAATAGCATCCAACAGAAGTTTAGTTGGTGGGGGAATTGTGGATGTGATGTTTGGTGTAGAAAGAGAATTTGCCCCGGGCATTGGGCTGTGGATGATGGAAGCAAGTGATTCCAGAGCATCATATTGTGGTGTCCCTATATGTACAACCTGTTCTTTTTTAGAAGAAACGGGAGGAGTTTCGGTTATGGGTTGAAATATTTGTACCAACTGCTGTGAGGAAGAAGCAGCAGTGGTTTTTGGTGACTTTTGTGTTGTCACTGGCAGTTGCTCTGGTATCTCATCCTCCAGAGTTGCCTTTTTGATAGGTTTGGGGGGTTTTTGAGTTTTCTTTTTGTTTGGCTTTTTGGTGATTATAGGTGTGGGTTTCAAAGCAGTTGTTTTGCTACTTTGATCACCTTGAGCAGTGGGCTCAGCAGCAGATACCTGAGGAGCAGTGGTAGTTGCTAAATTCTGCCCAGGCACCTCTGCTTGTGTTTTGCAAGGTGTTGACATTCTTGTAAAAGTTTCAGCAGTTAAGCTGTTTATTTGAAGAGATTCACCTTGTTTTATTGCAGCAGCATCATTCTTACCAAGTTTCTTTTCAAAATAGTAACTTAAAAATCTTGGAAAAAGTAAGAATGGCTTTTTATCAACATTTTTAACCAGATCATTAAAGATTTCATGGGAATAATTGAAATTTTCTTCTTGAAGAATAGCATACCCCAGATTTTGAATCTTTAATGGTATTTCATTAAAAGAGGTGGTTTTATTTGAAACACACATAAGCAGAGTATGAAACAAAAATCTTGTTGCAGGTGGAAAATTACCTTTTTGTAAGGTATCTCTTTTTATTTGCTCTGCATAACCCCTTTCAAGGAAATCAATTTTTAACTCATTTTTAGGAAAAGAAGTTTTACCTTGCTGATCATTGAGTTCAAAGACTTCCGAGATGGATTGTGGGGTAATTTTGACAGCTTTACCCTTTAGAGAAGAGTTAAAGGCTATGACAGTCTCACCTTGTTTATCAAGGGTTACATTTTTTCAGAACTCTCTTTGGGTCGCCAAGTAAATTGGTGCATCTGCTGTAAGCAAAGTTTTGTACTTTGACGCAGACATGAGATCAATGATGGAATCAAAAGTCTCGGTGGTGCCGGGTTTTGTGAGAAGACCCAGAAGGTTGTGAGAAGGTTTGTGTGGAATTTTAGTGGGTTTGGCCTTTTGAGAGGCCTCTTTTGAAGATGATTTGGAAGTGGGTTTTGCAGATGACTTCGATTTTGTCATTTTGGAGATGATGATCGAAGAAGGTTGTGAAGGAATTTGAGAAAAACTGCTTTGAGAAGAGAATTTTTAAGAATTCAATTCGACAGTAAAACCCTGTTTGGGGTTTTGAATGGGGCTTTTATGGAGAAAAAGTGAATGCTGACGTGGCAGCGGTTACAAAAGGTCTGATCGCTATGTACTGTCCACGTGCCAACCCCTGATGAAATGAAGGACAGTACTTTAATGAAAACTACTGATGAAGGCAGTGGTTACAACGGTAACAAATGGAAGCAGTGGGTGATTTTCACTATCAGTAAATAGCACATCAGTGGATAAAACACTGATTTTGAGAATCAGTGCTTATCAAGAAAATAAGAGAACAGGGGATGGCTTTCAGTAGTGGACAGACTTTGAAGTAGAGCAGACTTTTGAACAAACAGTGGTTATGGCAGACTTTTAAGGATTTTAATGAAAACTTCATTTTTAGCTATTTTTAAGGATGGATTTTTGATTTTCTGAAAACATTTTAATGCTTTTATTCATAGAAAAACAAGATGTTGCTTGTTATTCCATGTTTAGCATGCCAATCCTAGAGACCAAGCTTTCAAAGGTGGATGTATCTAATGCTTTTGTGAGCACATCTGCCAGCTGGTCTTTAGTTGGAACATGATGCAGAGAAATCAAACCTTTTTCATAGCAATCCCTCACAAAGTGATGTCTGATGTCGATGTGCTTGGTGGTTGAATGGGAAACTGGATTTTTGATGATATTTTCTGCTGCCTGGCTATCCAACATGAGTGGTGTCTTTAAGGCAATGATAACAAAATCCAGCAACTGATTTTGAAGCCACAGGAGTTGGGCTATACAGCTTGCAGCAGCAATGTATTCAGCTTCAGCAGTGGATGTTGAAACAGCTGCTTGCTTTTTGCTTTGCCATGAAACTAAGCAATCGCCTAGAAACTGGCACCCTCCTGATGTGGACTTCCTTGTGGTGTTACATCCAGCAAAGTCACTGTCTGAAAATCCTGAAAGCTTGATATTCCCATTAGCTGGATACCAGATACCAAGTATGGGAGCACTTTTTATGTATCTGAATATCCTTTTTACAGCAATAAGGTTGGATTTTCTAGGGGCTGATTGACTTCTTGTACAAACACATGTTGCAAACATGATGTCAGGCCTAGATGCAGTTAGGTACAACAAAGACCCAATCATGCTTCTATATAGAGTTTGGTCAATCAGCTCATCCTTTTCATCAGACATGACTAGCTTATTTGTTGCCATGGGTGTGCTGCATGGTTTACAATCATTCATATCAAATTTATTTAAAAGTTCTTTAGCATATTTGCTTTGATGAATGAAAGTTCCATTTTGCATTTGCTGAACTTGGAGACCAAGAAAGCATTGCAGCTCACCCATTGCACTCATTTCAAACTCAGCTGTCATGAGTTGCCTGAACTCTTCACACGTTTTATTACATGTGCTTCCAAAAATAATGTCATCCACATAAATTTGGATAATCATTAAATCCTTTCCTCTCCATTTTAGAAACAATGTTTTATCAATGGTACCTCTTTTGAAACCATTTGAGAGTAGAAAGGTGGAAAGAGTTTCATACCAGGACCTAGGTGCTTATTTCAGGCCATACAAGGCTTTGTTTAACCTGTAGACATGATCTGGATAAAATGGATCCTCAAAGCCTGGAGGTTGACAAACATACACCTCTTCTTGAATTGTACCATAGAGGAAAGCACTTTTGATATCCATTTGAAACACCTTCATGTTGTGGTTGACAGCAAAGTCCAGGAACAGTCTTATAGCTTCCAATCTTGCTACAGAGGTAAATGTTTCATCATAGTCTATTCCCTCTTCCTGTCTGTAACCTTGAACCACATGCCTGGCTTTATTCTTGATAACAATGCCCCTTTCATCAGTTTTGTTTTTGAAGACCCACTTTGTGCCGATGGGGCTTACATCTTTTGGCAGTGGTACAAGCTCTCATACTTGTTGTCTTTTAAACTGTTGGAGCTCCTCTTGCATGGCTTCTACCCAGTTGTTGTCTTTCAGTGCCTCTTGGTACTTGACTGGCTGATGGAGTGATAGAAAACCAGCAAAAAGACAAATGTTTTGGGTTTGGCTTCTTGTGAGCACCCCTTCATTTATGTTGCCAATGATTTGGTCAGGTGGATGAGATCTCAAGAAGATTAAATCTCCTTGGTATGGTATGATGGCATTTGTTGGTGAAGGCTGCAAATGTGTATCATCTGAGCTAACCACTGCTGGTGACTTTGATGATCCAGCAGTGGCTTCAAAAGGTGGTGGAATAGGAGGCAAAGGTGTGGACACATGCTGACTTTGATCCACTGTTTGGGGACTTTTATCAACAGTGCTTGATGATGTGGAAGCAGTGGTTAAGGGGCTACTTTGGTCAACAACTGTTGAGGTAGCAGTGGTTGAGCTTTGACAGCTGTTTTGAACATCTGCTGCTCTTCCCATTCTAACAGACTTTTGTGGAATGATGATTTCATATCCATAGTCTGGTGTTGAATCCTCTGATGGACCTGCACTGTTAGTCTTGACAGCAGTGTTTTCAAAAGTGAATTTATCAAGATCAAACAAATCTGTAGGATTTGCTGGGATTTTCATTGATGAAAGTTCATTGAACTTAACATTCAAAGTCTCCTCCACTGCTTTGGTCCGTGTATTAAACACTTTGTAGGCCTTGGCAGTGGTTGAGTATCCCAGTTGATAACCACAATCTACTTTGGCTGCAAATTTTGAGATAGAATCTTTTAAATTTAAAATGAAGCATGGGCAGCCAAATACTTTAAAATATGAGATCAGTGGTTTGATTTTGTACAGAATTTCATAAGCAGTCTTTTTGTGCCTGGGGTTTATTAAAACTCTGTTTTGGATATAGCAAGCAGTGTTTACTGCCTCTGCCCAAAAAGTTAATGGCAAACCTGAATCAGCAAGCATGGTTCTGGCAGCCTCAATCAAAGTTCTGTTCTTTCTTTCAACTACCCCATTTTGCTCTGGTGTTCTAGGGATGCTGTACTGCCTTACAATCCCTTTCTTCACACAGAAGGCATCTAACTCCTTATTTTTGAATTATGTGCCATTGTCACTCCTGAAGACTTTTACTGGAAGGTCAAATTGCTTTTCAACCTGTGTCACAAAGTCTTGCAAAATGCCTGCAGTCTCATCTTTTGAGTGTAAAAAGAAAGTCCATGTAAACCTAGAGAAGTCATCATTAATAACCAAACAATATCTCTTCTTCTTGAGACTCATGACTTGAACTGGGCCAAACAAATCCATGTGCAGCATTTGCAAACACTGGGTTGTTTTGGACTCTTCAATGGACTTAAAAGAGCTTTTATGCTGTTTTCCTTTTAAACAGGAAACACAATGCTCAGGACATGAAAACAATTTTTGTGGTAAACCTCTTACAAGGCCATTTTTTGAAATTTCAGTGATTGTCTTGAGATTTGTGTGCCCCAGTCTTCTGTGCCAAAGTTCTGTCTCTTTGTTAGAGGCAGCTGAGAACAGACAGGCATCAGTTCTGGGACTATCTTTTGACATATCAACAACATAAACATTGCCACTTCTTTGAGCAACAAGTTTTGTTTTTCCAGATTTAATTATTGCTTCAATCTTTTCAACCATTTCTGGTCCAACAAACCTACAACACTCCTTTGTGAAGAATGATCCATACCCCTTATCACTCATTTGTGAAACACTTAGGAGGTTGAATTTTAGATTCTCTATCAGATTGACATTTTCAAATTTTACATTTCCAGACTGTACTGTACCAGACCCCAGAACTTTCCCTTTACTATTATTCCCAAAGGATATATCACCCCCTCCGTGGATTTTGAAATCTTTGAGTAGGGCTTTACATCCTGTCATGTGCCTGGAGCCTCCACTATCTACATACCAAAGGCTATCTAAGCATGCAGAAGCTCCCTGCACATGAAGTAAAAGGATTAGTTCATTAGGGTTTCCAAAGCCAATAAGGCTTTGGATGGGGTCTCAACAGTGTCTGGGATGGATGTAGATGTATGGACAGTGGTTAGGTCAGGGGTTTGGATAGTTTTAGGACTGTTTCTCGCTAACCACTGTTGTGGGTTTTGACCAATCACCTGCTAATAACCAAAAGGATGCATGTTCACTCTTGGTTTAGAGGGCCTTTTGTAGGTCTCATAAACGTGTGGAATCCTTTGGTAAGATGATTGTCCCTTGCCTTTTCTGAATTGGTTGGCAGGGGGTGCATCAGTCACTTGAACATCTCTTTGGACAGATGTTTGATTCAGCTGTTTTGTAACAGTTGTTTGGACTGGCACAAACAGTGGTTGATTCTTGGTGAATTTGACAGATGATGTTTATGGACTCAAGGATGTTTTAGCAGTGTACTCATTCTTTTTCACATCAAAGTTTTTGAGATACACACATGCTTGAGTTTTGTGGTTTGTTTTACCACAGATGGTGCAGCTTTCAGCAGGGATAATGACACTTGTTTTGTTTAAATCATATGCTTTTAAATGAAAATAATCTTTTGTTAGATGATTCCTTTTCTCACAAAATTCACAAAACAGGTTTTTGATCTTTTCTCTCTTCTTTCTCTTTTCAGACTCCTTTGCAACAGAGTTTTTAACCTCTGCTGGGATGTCCTTGAGAAAGATGACTTTTGCTTTTGGAGCTGTGACACCATCAGTGGTTGTAAAGTCCATGGGCTTGAAATTTTCAAGAATGTCACACTCATCAGACCATGTGGGTTTAAATTGGTATTTCTCAATTTCCTCAAAAGTTGAGGATCCCACAGATCTTTCCAAAGTGATTTTGTTACCAAGTTTGTCAGTGATTTTCACTTCTTGGCCATTCTTGTTTGTGGGAATGAATTCAGTTGTTACATCAATGGTTTGAACAGATTTTTCAAAAGCAGTGTTTTCATCATCAAATTTTCTATAACCAACACCAAATTTCACATTGCTTTTAATCTGTTTCTCAAGCATAACCTCATACCCTTTACAAGATTCCACCCATCTTTCACAGGTAATCTGGGTGGATTCCAACTCCTTTTTGCAAACTTGGTATTTTTCTACCATAGTTTGGAGTTGAGTTTTGGTTATGCTCTGCTCTTCTTTGAGACTACTGATCTCTTTATCCTTTTCAGCCAATTTGTTTCTAAGTTCTTTTAATGACTTTTCAAATTTGACTTCATCAGTTAAGACTTTATCCCTAAGGTTTTCATTTACCTCTTTGATGTTAGCAAATGCAATAATGCATTTGTCTGAACACAGTTTTTCAAGAACTTGAGGTGATACCGTGGCAGCAGCCATCATAGCACAATCACATTGATGATCCTCTTCATCATCAACTCTTACTTCTTTCACACCTGCTTTCTTTTCTTCCTTGTCTTCTTTGTCTTCTTCAGACCAGGGGTCGGACAGTGGTTCAATTAGGGTTTCTGATTTTTCTCCCAGCAGTAGTTTACCAGCAACTGCAGTAACCACTGCTTCAGCTACTTTATCCACTGTTTCATCCCTTAGCTGTTCACCTTCAGTTTCTACCCCTTCTGGTATTGACTCTAATGCCATCAAACAAAGTTCATCATTAGAAGGATCATTAAAAGCATTGTGCAAAATTTTCATCACCAAGCTCATCAGGCATGCTGCTCCAGTCAACAAAACCTTGGGTGAAAAAGCTTTGTTGATCTGGTTGTACCACTGTTGGAGCAGCTAGTTGAGGTGCAACAGGTTGCACTTGTGCCTGAGGGACAGGGGTTTGAACATACTGAATTTGTGGAACAGTTGTTTGAACATAATGCACAGGCACAGGGGTTGCAGCATAGTGAGCAGTGTTAACATGGGTAGCAGGGGTATATTGGGTATAGTGCACAGTGCTTTGGTGTTGTGGTCTAGGATTTGAGCTGGGATGAGTGACTATTGGACCAGTGGTTTGACTCCTGCATTCCCTAGCAAAATGACCTAGCCTATTGCACTTATAGCACTTAATTTTTTACTTATCCAACCCCACTTTTAAATTCCCATGTAACCCTGGGAATTTTCTCCCTGTTCTTTTATAGAATTTGCTTGTTCTTACACTAAGCAAAGCCAATTGATGCAAAATGTCCATTTTTTCTAAGTCAGTGGGATCAAAGTGTTGTAAATCATTGAGTTCAAAACACAAGTTATCTGACATCTGGTTTTCACAATTTGCAGTAAAAGCATAGTTGGCAGAGTGAGAATCAGGGTTCTTGAAATTTCCACCAGCAGTTATATCAATAAAGTGATCATAACCCTGATCCTTACTACTGCTACCAGATTCTTCCTGACCAAACAGAGTTGTGCTGCCAAATGAATAATCATCAGCAACTTTGCCAGACTCTTGCAACTTCTTTTTCTGGTTTAACTCCCTTTCATAGGTCAGGAGTCTACCATGAAGTTGGGTCAGGGTCAGATCTTTGAACTCAACAGAGTTTCTAGTCACAAATGCAATTGTGTCCCATTTATCAGGTAGTGATCTAAGAAACCTACTATTTTGTGTTGATTTTGGAATTTCAACTTTAACAAGCCTTAGCTCACTGATGAGACAACTAAAACGTTCAAACTGTTGGGTCAATGATTCACCCTTAATGTGACAGAAGGTTTCATACTGCTGATTCAGAATTTCCCTATTGTTTTCAATAACTTCTTCAGTTCCCCCGAATTGTTCCTTAAGTGCATCCCATAATTCTTTGGCACTGTTACAATGTAACAGTCCAGCATAGATCTCATTGGGTAATGCAGATGCTATGATGCTAAATGCTTTGGCATCGAGTTTGAACTTTTGAAAATCAGTTTCAGTATAGTTTTCAGTTGGTTTAGGAACGAACTTCTTTGCATCCTCAGCACTTGGCACCATAGGAACATGGGGACCAAAAACAACAGACCTCCAACATCCAGTGTTCTGTTGACCAAGGATGTGCTTCTCTCCCAGATGTTGTATTCATTACGTTTAAGCATGGGTGGTTTGAAAAGAGAGCCAATGTTATTCTTATCATCTTGTGATTGTGACGTCATCCTGGTTGTTTTACAGGCACTGATTAATCAACTTTGATGGTGATTAAACCTTGCTCTGTTTTTCAACAAAACGAACAAACTATCGATATCAACGATTATGAGCTGAACTATTTATGTCAAAATGATTGTTAAATCAAATTTGACTGTCCAAGCTCTGATACCAATTGTTAGGATCTGAGTTTGGTTTTGATTGTGATTTACGTTTGAATTAAGATGAAGATGAATGAGTTGTGCAGCGGAATTAAGATGGAAGCAAACTTTTCACAATCAAACAGGAGAATTGCTTTTAACATACAAGTTTAACATTGAACCGAATGATTGAATTTAATTTCAACAACTATTACAATTTTGAAAGTATGCAACAAACTCCCCCTCAGCCTGAGCTCACAGTATTTGTTCGTGCAGGAAGAAGATAGTAAAAGAGCTAATAGAACAGTACAGAGCACTGTTCTATTTATAGGCACGAGCAAACCACTGAGGCATCTAAGCTGACGTCACCATGAAAGTGACATCTAACCTCCTAACAAACTCTAACCTCTGATCTATACAACCTCTGCTATGCTAACTACTGTTATTACATTTCATTACATAAAGACATCTAAACTACTGTTGCATCCTTCCACTGATGTGAACCCAGCAGTACTTGTCATGATCAGCAGAGCTTGACTCAAGGCAGCAGATTGAACAACAGGGCTTTAGTCTTCCATCAGTCTTTTACTTGATCAGCAGTTTTGTAGGTCAGCAGTTTGTACGATCAGTAGATAGGAGGTCAGCAGATGTTGAAACCACTTTCAAGGGGAGAGACTTGTATACATAACATCTGCTTATTCTGGATCCACTGCTCTGATCCAGTTTTGGCTTTAATTATCTGTTCCTTTGGTAGGGTTCAATCCCAACAGGCTCTCAATAAAGGGTCCAAGCAAGGATAGAATTGATATAGAATGCTCAGGTATGAAGCACAAAGGCTCCAACTTAGAACAATTCAGATCAAGTGTGAAATGAGAGCAAGAAAAAGTGGGTTTATATAGGATTTCAAGAACCGTTAGGATCGTTTCTCGTAACCCGTGCTTCAATCTTGGCCCTCCATGTATGCCCATGGTTTCTAAATACAATGGGGGTTGAAAACCAGCTCATGGTATTGAGAAATTTACATAAATGCCCTTGAAAAACGACCAGAATGCTGAAAATAAGAATCTGCCTAGACCTGGGCGTAGGCTACGCTTCAGGGGGCGTAGGCTACGGCCTGCACAGATCAAACAAACTTTCAGAAGTTGCAGTTTTGGTCCCTGCATGTGTTTAAGCCCACATTTGACATGTTTAAAGCCCGTTAATCCATTTTCAAGGCTCTACAATGATGCCTAAGCATAGGGAACATAAAACATGCTCAAAAACATGTCGGATGTCGGTTCGTTTGGTCGTACGGTCGCGTTGTTCGGCTAGTTACGACGAAACACGAACGGACGCGAAAAACGATCCAAATTACGCGACGAATGGAATTTTATCATGCCAAACACTAAAATAAAATATTTTAGTGATTACATAAATTTTTGGATGCCCGGATATATTCAGAACGTAAGATATGCGCGAAAATGCAAACTTGTGCAATTTTTGACGCTTTTAGTCCCTGTTGATCAAATAAGTTTATTTTTGCGCACCAAACACCTCTAAGCCTAATTCTAAGCTATGTAAAGGATATTTAGGGCATGTTTAACTTATGATCATATTCCGGAAGGTTCGATACCATACGAATCGATAGACTTTTGCAGTTTGACACAATTAGTCTCTCTAATGCGAAAACTTGCGCATATCATCGTTTAATAGCATCAAAGCCTTATCTAATACATATTAGGAATTCTTGGGAGTATTATTAAACATCACGATGCTTCGGGTTCGCTAAAAGGTCATTAAGAGGTATAATTAAACATATTGACGCTTTTAACCCCTTAAACTTGCAAAGTTACGCGTAACGTCACTTAAAGGCATAAAAACCTTAGACGGCCAATAATTGGCATTCCCGAGAGTATAATCAAATATCATGAAGCTCTCGGTTTGTTAAAAGGTCACTCAGAGGTAAGAATTAACATGTTGACGCTTTTAACCCTTTATTGCGCAAACTTTCAATTAATTACCCAAACGGCTACACTCGATCAACAAGTGGCTCATTTGTGAATATAAAAACTGTAAAAGGTTATTCAGAGACTTATTTTAGGTATGTTAACACTTCCAGTCCTTTCATAATCAAAGTTTTCTATTTTTTGAAAAATTAGTCCCTTAAATTCAATGTTTGACTTCATTAGGGTTTATTACACGTGTCAATACATCATTGGACGTGATTTTACGAGGTGTTACATCCTCACCCCCTTAAAAGAAATCTCGACCTTGAGATTTGCTAAAATAATGGAAGTAATTTCTGACGTATTATGAACTTAACCTCCATAGCATATTTGGGGCCTCTCCAAGCACCCAAGATGACCTTTATATTAGGTACATGTATCCTTTTTGGAGCTCTTTAACCTGTCGATCCTTAATCGATACGGGTTTCTCATCAAATAAAAATTTTTCATTAATTTTCATATCATTATGTGATAATGCGTCTCGACTTATTGGCGAAACATATCCTTAAATCACTAATGTGGGTCACATTGCGAGCTCCACTAAGCTCCTTATATAGGTTTTAGTTTAGAAGCTATTGACCTTTGATGCATTCGATTTCCCCGAATGTTCTTATATATCCAGGGCTTAACTTACCCTGATAAATTAAAATTTTGCACACTCTTCTTAGGGCGATACCTTCGATTGAACCTTATTCCTTATTAAGGACTTAAGAGGGTTGCGACTTTCATCAATCCTTAATTTTTCCGCCGATTACTGGCAACTTTCAGACGATTATGGATTTGTATGATCTTATTCGTTGCTTCCAACGCAACTTTCAGATCCTGATAATTGGACTTACCAATCTTTTGTTCTAGCAATAGATGTTCAACATTCCATCTATACAAGGTCCCCAAAGGAGCAGCCTTGATAGTTACATAACAATTATTATAGAAAAGCGTATTTAAGGTGAGATGGTTATTCCAACCACTGCTTAAAACCAATCTTAAGGAATAGCTAATCCTTACAGCTAGTTCGAACAAATCGACGATCTTGGGCAGCTTATGACGATTCTTAATTGTTGCCTAAATAAGGTTGCGGTAATCAACGCATAAGCAAAATGAACCGTCTTTCTTAATTTATAATACCGAAACTCTCAGAATTCGAATTAGGCTTTAAGAATCTTTATCTTAAAATTTATCTAATTAGGGTTTCGATTCTTCCAATAATGATGGTACTAACTGTCATGGAGATTTCACAATAATGCAGCCCTATGCGGGATGTAAATCTTAACTCTACTAACCTTTCAGGAGATGAAAAGGGTAGTCTGTGGAAAAGATAATCAAGACACAAGGAGGTTATAGAGATTTTCCAAATCTCAGGCTCCAGTTCATTTATCATTGCATGTGTCAGATAAATGACACATTTTCTTTACGAATCCAAGGATGCCTTAATCAGAGACACTAACTTGGATAATTCCATTCTAGATATCTTCTTTGAATACCATTAGCTGACTTTAATACCGTATGACCATTGGAATATCTTTATGGTTCCATGCATTAAACCTCCATACTGATCAGGCATGGAAGCAATCTATGGAACATACTAAGATACACCAATCCTCATATGGTGCTTTTGTCATACCATCTGGTATTCGCAATCGACAGAGATCAAAGAGATATCAACTACTTATGCTGACGTATTTCATCTGGAGAGAGGGTACACTAGAATTTTACGACTAAAGATTTCTGACATGAACAGAAGAAATGGTTCCTATGATTTTCGCCTGTAAGTTTTACCTTACACTTAATATCTAGGGTTCTTATGGAAGATTTTAAAAGTTTGCTATACTTACAAATAAGAAGGATTTATTGACATCCGAATCAAAACAGAACTCTTAGCATTTATATTACTGATAAATGATAAGGAATGTACCTGGTGTCATTATTTATATGAACTACCTTAGGCATTTTAAGCGCTTTCATTCTTAGGCCTTCTATCCTTAGCCGCACCTCCTTTGACATATGTAGGGCACGTAGTCTTGATGTGGCCTTCTTCGTTACAGCCGTAACAGACTGCATCCTTTATGTCCTTGCAATCCAACGTTTTGTGTTCCTTAGACTTGCAGATCCCACAAGGTAGAGGTTGAGATTCAAATCTGCATTTCCCGAAGTGGCGCTTCTTGCAGGTCTTGCATACAGGTTTCTTGTTGGATTCTTGCTTACCCTTTTTCTTAGAACTCTGGGAGTTATCTTCCTTCCTTTTCCTTTTTAGTTCATCCTTTGCAGTCGAGGCATGAACAAGATCCTTCTCGTGAGTAAGGAAGTGTGGTTTCTGATGGGATTTGGAGCAAGTAGCATTTGGGCTCTTTGAACTTTTTCACGGCCTTCTTCATAGCTTTTCCAATAGCTGCGTCAATCATAGCTTGGAGAACATCCTTGTCAATTTTGAGGTTCACAATTGTAGCATCATTAGCATGCGTCGCATCATTAATGGCGCGATTGACGGTTGTCTTATCCGAGTTTGTCATCCTCAAGATTTGGTTCCTGCTATATTGTTATCATTCTGCACCATCTCCTGGGCGTTCCTCTGGAAGACTCACGCGTTTGTTTCCCTGGCCTCTCCAGGCTTCTTTATAAGTTTTGGGCAGTTGGTTTTGATGTGCCCTTCCTCGTTACAGTTGTAACAAGTCGCGTTCTTCAACTCCTTGCAGTCTAAAGTCTTGTGACCCTTGGTCTTGTAAATTCCACACAATTTAGCACGTGGGTCGATTATACATTTTCCAGAATGTTTCTTTCTGCAGTTGCTGCATTTGGGTCTGTTATTAGACTGACTCGAGTTTTTCCTAAACTCAGAATCTTTCTTGTGCTCAAAACTTTCCTTTTTCTTCTTGTCAGATCGATGAGAGTTCTCTTCCTCTCTTTCCCTCTTTCCCTCGCTAGAAGCCTTAACAGACTTATTCCTGATTGCATCTAAGGTGAGAGATAAGGATAAGTCCACCACGGACCTATATGTGGTAGGCCTTGATGCCTTGACATTTCCCTTAATTTCTGGTGCTAGGCCTCCAATAAAACGCGCTATGCGTTTAGGTTCAGGGGTGACTAAATAGGGAACTAGGCGTGACATAGTGTTGAAACTTGTCACATATGCCTGACAATCTAAATTCTTCATGACCAGAGTCAAGAAGTCTGTTTCTATCCTTTCTACCTCATGCTGAGGACAGAAGTTTTCCTTGATCAACGCAACAAATTGATCCCAAGAAAAGTAATAAAGTAGGATCTTCCCCGTGGCTTGGAGCAATGATCTCCACCATGCCAATGCTTCTCCTTTGAATGATTGTGAAACAAACTTCATAATATCATGCTCTGCACAACCACTGATGTCTACTACTGTGTCCATCTCATCCAGCCATGTCATACAATCGATGGCTCCTTTCTCTCCTGTAAAGTCCCTTGGTTTGCAAGAGACAAAGTATTTATAAGAGCAGGTCTTAACATGTGGATCCTGATCGAGCACAATTTGTCTGGATGGAACACTTCTCTGATTTGAAGGATGATGAGAATCATTCTTATAAGACGTATGCATCTTAGAAGGTGGTTTTGTGTGAGGCATAGATTGGGTCCCACTATAAGCACCACTTGAATCTTTGAACCGCCTATCCATGGCTTGAGTGACAGCTTCATCTATCATCTTCTGTAATTTTGCAGCCATTACATTCATCCTTGTATTGTCATTCCTCATATTGGGATGACTGTTGACTTCATCTGATTCAGACATGCTGAAGCTTGTTTTCTATAAGACAATCGCCAATAATTTTGCTTAGGAGTCTATTTTTGGAATCATCATCTTCGATGATTCATTAACCATGGTATTAATAGACCATATTTGGTTAATTTTAATAATCATGTTTATTTTAAATTTTCATTATAATTAATCCAGCTATAAGCTATTAAGGATATTGAAATGGCGCAAAGGCCTTGTCACGAGGACAGTTTTGAATTTCATAAGCCATGATCTTATAGGATCGAGGCATTTAAGGTTTGAACATAGTTCATTACCTTTCTTGACAGAGAGTCAAAGACTACAACTGTCTTTTGTCTTTTAGGACAATAGATATAGCCCGTAGGCATTTCATCACTAAGGGATGTTTAATGATATGATCATCGTATCAAATGATGTTAGTCAAGATCGCATTGATCATACAGATTATTATGCTTGGATGTAGTCCAACATCTTTAGACGGGGGTAAAAGACCACCACTGTCGTTGTCTTATCGGACAACAAGTTTAGCCCGTAGGCACTTCATCACTAATGGATGTTTATAATATGATCATCTTTATCTGATGATTTGAGCCATGATTTCTAAATCACTAGGCTAGATTAAGAGATTGGAAGAATCCAATATAAGGATGACTATTGTGATTTTCCCGAATCACATTTGTCAAGAGTGTTAACACGTTCTTAGGTGTTAACAAGGATCTATTATCTTAAAAAGGCTTTACCATCTTAGCTATGCCGAAAATGACATATAGGCTAGGTTATACCTTTAAGATTTTCTTTGATATACAATGGCAGAGCAATATAAATTGAAATGACGTTCTAAATTAGAACCTAATACATACGTATACTGTTTAATACCAAAGTAAATTTCAAAATAGGAAACTTTTCATAGAAAGTCTCATAAAACACAATAATTGCCCTAAACGGGTCTTACACAAAGAAATTTGCCCACGCGGGGACTTAAAAGATATATATGTCCTTATAGGGACTACTATTGAAATGAAATATAACAAGGAAGTTCCTTCTTCATTCTATTTCTGAAAGTTTTCTCCTTGGTTCCCTGAGTGCGGTATGGGTACAAAAGGTTCTTGTGGGTAGTCGAAATCTTCTATACTAGAATCTTTGCAAAAGTGGAATCCAATGATTTTATGGCTATTGAATAATATGAATTAAGAATAAGGTCAGGATAGGTATATTCCAAGTTTGGGATTCCAAGACTTGGAGGTAAGAAATATGAGTCCTTTGGGTCCAAAGGTATTATCTTCGGAGCGGGAGTTTCAGGGACAACTGGTATGAACTCCTCCGATATCGGCTTCTCACTTGAAGTTTCAAAAGTCTTGGGTACAGAGTTTGAAATATGGTTAATGGGTTCAAAAGGTCCTTTCTCCATACTGTTCGTACGCTTATTCGAGCTGTAGTACGAAGCTTTATACTCTTATACTTTGGATTTGGAGATTCCACCAATGGCAGCTTTGCTCGGCGACACGATCCTGAGATGCATAAATATCGAAAACAATGTATACATATAATAGGGATAAGATCATTCCTAGTTCAAGTCTAGACTCGGAAGTCAAGGAATGTGCAACTGTGTCATTGAGATTAAACACAAAAGGCTAGTGTTTAATTCACTCAATGTTGGCTCTGATACCAACCTGTCACACCCCGATATTTCCACGTATTACCGGTGGGCCCAGTGGGGAGTTTCGTGACGGAGTTGATATCATCATAGTCAAATAATCACAGTTCAATGCACAGCGGAAGTCTAAAGTAAATATATTACAAACCGATACAAAAGTAACATCAATTATTACAATCGCATTGTAAGATGGATCCACAGGCGGATCTTAAAACAGAAAGATGAACACTGTTCAACAGATTTTAGAAATCTAGAACTTGCAAGATTCCCTATTAACGCCCTGAGCTCCCAGCCAATTACGTACAGTACATGTCAATTAATCTTTTTGGAAAATACGTCAGTTTACACTGGTAAATACAATTAACTGACTCTTTTGAAAATATTTAAGAAAATTGATTTAAATGCACGAGGTACAAATATCTTTTATAACTTGGGATAATTATTTATATATATAAACTTGTAAAATAATTACATGTTCGTTATACGTTCAGTAGCCCGGGCTGAATACCAGGTTAAAGATTAATAGACACACCACATGATATAATCCCGTGGCGAGTTATTCTCAAACCGGCGGTTATACCTTTTTATATATATATGCACTAGCAGGTGTATGCCTACACCCCATGCTTAGGTCATGGCCATTTCAATGAATGATGCCAAGGATATCCGGGACATGGTCATTAACCCCCCAAAGGCTTTAAACAAACAAAGCAGATTAAACGGGTCATCTCAATAAATTAACCTTCATATGATTAACAATTCAATGCCCGACCAAGCGGTATTTTATATACCGTACCCCAAGCTCGTATAAGGGAAAATAAGTTAAAAGTATTTACCTGAGCTTAAAATAAAATTTATACTCAGCCGTATAATCAATTCAGCAAGCACAAGTACCTCTACTGGGGCTCTCAATAAAGGGTCCAAGCAAGGAAGGAATTGATCTAGAATGCTCAGGTATGAAGCACAAAGGTTCCAACTTAGAACAATTCAGATCAAGTGTGAAATGAGAGCAAGAACAAGTGGGTTTATATAGGATTTCAAGAACTGTTAGGATCGTTTCTCGTAACCCGTGCTTCAATCTTGGCCCTCCATGTGTGCCCATGGTTTCTAAATACAATGGGGGTTGAAAACCAGCTCATGGTATTGAGAAATTTACATAAAAGCCCTTGTTACCAGAATGCTGAAAATAAGAATATGCCCAGACCTGGGCGTAGGCTACGCTGCAGGGGGCGTAGGCTACGGCCTGCACAGATCAAACAAACTTTCAGAAGTTGCAGTTTTGGTCCCTACATGTGTTTAAGCCCATATTTGACATATTTAAAGCCCGTTAAGCCATTTTCAAGGATCTACAATGATTCCTAAGCATAGGGAACATAAAACATGCTCAAAAACATGTCGGATGTCGGTTCGTTTGGTTGTACGGTCGCGTTGTTCGGCTAATTACGACGAAACACGAACGGACGCGAAAAACGATCCAAATTACGCGACGAATAGAATTTTATCATGACAAACACTAAAATAAAATATTTTAGTGATTACATAAATTTTTGGATGCCCGGATATATTCAGAACGTAAGATATGCGCGAAAATGCAAACTTGTGCACTTTTTGACGCTTTTAGTCCCTGTTGATCAAATAAGTTTATTTTTGCGCACCAAACACCTCTAAGCCTAATTCTAAGCTATGTAAAGGATATTTAGGGCATGTTTAACTTATGATCATATTGCGGAAGGTTCGATACCATACGAATCGATAGACTTTTGCAGTTTGACGCAATTAGTCCCTCTAATGCGCAAACTTGCGCATATCATCGTTTAATAGCATCAAAGCCTTATCTAATCCATATTAGGCATTCTTGGGAGTATTATTAAACATCACGATGCTTCAAGTTCGCTAAAAGGTCATTAAGAGGTATAATTAAACATATTGACGCTTTTAACCCCTTAAACTTGCAAAGTTGTGCGTAACGTCACTTAAAGGCATAAAAACCTTAGACGGCCAATAATTGGCATTCCCGAGAGTATAATCAAATATCATGAAGCTCTCGGTTTGTTAAAAGGTCACTCAGAGGTAAGAATTAACATGTTGACGCTTTTAACCCTTTATTGCGCAAACTTTCAAGTAATTACGCAAACGGCTACACTCGATCAACAAATGGCTCATTTGTGAATATAAAAACCGTAAAAGGTTATTCAGAGACTTATTTTAGGTATGTTAACACTTCCAGTCCTTTCATAATCAAATTTTTCGATTTTTCAAAAAATTAGTCCCTTAAATTCAATGTTTGACTTCATTAGGGTTTATTACACGTGTCAATACATCATTGGACGTGATTTTACGAGGTGTTACATCTCGTATCTTTGACGATATCCCGAATTTCACCAATCAAACCCCAAATATAGCGGGAAATAAGTACCGGTTCTGGCGAAGCCAGGGTTGGTACAACTCTAGCATACTCGAAGAATGTCGAAGTATACCCTCGACAATCAACGTCTACCATCCGGCGATTGATGAACTTATTCGCCATTTGTTCCTTTTAATATTCGGGACATAATTTTCTTTCCACCAGCCGCTTAAATTCTTCCCAACTCATGGCATAGGCCATGTCACTTCCTTTGGCTTGTAGTACCGTATTCCACCATTCTAGTGCCCATTCTTTAAAAAGATGCGATGCGTACATGACCTTGTCTTCTTCGGCACATTTACTTATTTTAATTACTGCCTCGGTTTTCTCTAACCAACGCAGTGCTACAGTTGCCCCTTCATTGCCTGCAAATTCCACCGGTTTACAGGCAAGAAATTCCTTGTAAGTGCAACCAGGCGTTGCAGCTTTCATTCTTTTAAGAAATGGGGCTTGTAGCACCTCATCGTTATTATTATTGTTACCGCCTCCATTTACACTATTACTAAAGTTGTCATCACGAGTACGTTTGCTGGGAATAGGTGGTGGAGGTTCAACTGGATTTCGGGCAGCAGCAAGGATTGCTGGAATAGCATTGGCTATTCCCTGGGCAACGATGTTTTCTATATCTTGCCTATTCAGAAATTGATCTTCATGGTTTTGCTCGGATTGGTTAACTTCGTTAACTGGTTCATTACCAGCGTGTTCCATCTAGTAATTAACAATATATATAAGTTATTAACACAAAATAATTAACAATCTAACACAACAAAACAATCGCACATAATCATGTCAACACGTATAGCCAAAACTGTCGACTTTGCGACTTTCATATTTTTATATATTTTAGTATACGTCTGTACATACCAAATATTTTACAAAAGTTTTATTTTAGGTTATTTTACATGATTATATTTTTATTACTATTATTAAACACACATTCCCACAACCACATACGAGCCCTGTCAGCTGGCACTTTAGAAACGACGTTCCCCCTCGTCGTATTTCCATGATATCCTTTCTCCCACCTCCCGGATTCTATTTCCTGCGTCCACCAGCTCCTCGCCATAGTGGCGGAGTTCAGCCAGGTTCTCGGAGCTCATAGGTGGATGTAGTGGAGGCTCAGGCTCAAATTGAGGGAAAAAGGTATTAGGGTTATTTAAAAGGTTCTGAAATTGCCAGTCAGTTGTCCACCATTCTTCTAGCTCTCCTGGTAGAGGTCGGGGGTGGATAATAGGATCTGGGATAGCAGGTTCCAGATTAACTGGAAGTTGTGCTTCTGCTGGATAACCAAAGAGGTTTTCATCGGCAGGTCCGATGAGGTCGCTATTCGCCAGTTGGCGGTCTAGTTCCTCCCAGGGTGGCATCTCTTGGGATTGCCCTGAACTCTCCCCGATTTCTATTCCTTTGCCATTATCTTTGGGATCCTTAATCTTTACAACTTTCTGTATTGCTGGCCTCTTCCTACGCACACGCCTCCAGCCTACAAGTCTTCTTTTTTTCTTCGGTTTAGGTTTTTCCTGAAGTTGGGCTTGGAATACCATTGGCTCTTCAGTGTCAACCTGGTAGCCAGTAAAGGTACTGGTGGTATCCATATCTGAGCTATGGATAGAGAAGTTTTGAAGTGCTTCTGATAGTTCATTCATGCTGTTTAACATACATGAAGAAACACACAAAATTCTAAGTTAAAATTTTGTAAATCAATTTTGCACATAATCACAGAATGGCAATCAGAAAAATTAAGTATTTCTAAATACTTAATTGGCTTAAATCAGTGGCTCTGATACCACCTTTTTCTGTCACGACCCCCGTCCCGGTGTGACCCGGTCTAGGAGCCGCGGGACAGAAACCCGTGGTATTTATTATTTGAGTTGACAGTGGAAGTTTAACTGGATCGTTTAAAACTTGAAAATGCCCAATTATTTTATTTCATAATTTGGGACAAACCCCGTAATTTACAATAGAGGAATTTCACGAGGAAATTCCCTGGTTTACAAAACATGTTTATTTATTTAACTGAGCCACTACTTCAAGCTTGTTAGTGCTCCGTAGCACTTTTCCTTTATTCACAGTAGGTCACCTGAAACATGTTTTAAAAATATTTTATCAGTGGGGAAATACTGGCGAGTCACTCAAATTTGATAAAATGACACATAGTTATAAATTACAGCATAAGAGCGATTACAATGGCTCCTATCTTATTTTTATCTGGCGCCGTGTCACCTCCTGGTGACGATGGTCATACCACTATTGGGTCCTTTCACCCAAGTAGTGATGATTATCACTGTTAGGTTGATGAACCTAACCGTGAGAAATTAGTAATGTGCACAATACCCCACTAGCCAGTGATTCAAGATAACCACGACTTAATCCCTGTAATTATAACTTTTGAAAATTGATTGGAGTATTGTAAAACAATGTTGATAAAAAGAGAATGACTCACATTGCAAGTTTAAATGGGCAGAGTTTTAGCCTACTGATAAGCCTTGTAACCTAATTTAAATAACAATGCACACGAACTAGGTCAGTAACTTAATACAACATTTACGATAACTCACGAGATCGAAACCCTCACGACGAATGACAAAGTATAGCCCTGATTTGGGCAGCACTTAAACATCCATCGGATTGGTTTCAATCGATCGGACATTGAATCGTAGCAGTGATTGAGTTAATACCCTGTATCGTAGCAGCGTCTCTCTAATGAAAATTACGATTTTGAGCAGTATACTTTCGTTTTTGATTGATTTCTCGAGCACAGATGAACTGCTCATGTCCAAACCTTTTATAGCTGAAAAATGGGTTTTACGCAGCCCGCGTAAACCCACTCTAACATTTACGCGGCCCGCGAGGGCCACCTAGTCGTAGACTAGGGCTAGCGTGTCACACCTAGGTCTGCCACGTGTGCGACACGTGGCCTGGGACGCTTATCTGGTCAACACCACATTGACGCGGCCCGCGTAAGCCTAAGCTTACTCTTACGCGGCCCGCCTAAAACCCAGAAATCTTGTTTTCTTGGTTTTTCATGCAAATTAGGGTTTCAGGGGTCCGGGTTTTCACTTACGGGTCGTTTTGGGACATTTTTGCAAGTCCTTACACTCTCGACCATATTACTCGTTTGAACTACTATTTTTACTATGAAACAAGAGAATTTGCGTTGAATTAGGAGTGAAATCCACACTTCGACGCAAATCCTCTTACCTATCTCGTGGTTATGTCACACAAACAGGAACGTAGTCGCTAAGTTAGGGGTGAAACCCAAACCTTGACGACTCGTTCTACTCTCTAATGTGGTTTTTACAAAACTCTCACCAAAGTCTCGACGGACTCCAACGACTTGAAGTCACACTGTAACTGGCAGGATGCATGCCGATCACTCGAATCGAAGCGAGAGCACAGTCCAGAAGGCCAAAGTGCGTACTTAAAGTCCTTGTGAACAGTCGAATCGCTTTGGGTAGTCGACGTCTATTTAGCCGAAGACAATCTATTCTCGATTTCAAAGTGTTTCGATTCTGAGCCCGCAACTGCTGACTCTGATATTTGTCGATTTTATGTGATTTACGTGGTTTTGTTTGTTTGTTGGCATGTTGAGATCCTGATGGTTCCGATTTAACGCTTCTTGCTCCGCTTATCACACAACACACTACACAATCGTCAACAAATCGCTGGTCATCGTTCGTAATCGTTGCTCGATACTCGCAATCGCTATAATTAATCGCTATACGCGCTATGAAGGATAGGGAATACGTGCAACATATAGTTAGGTTTCTGTATTCTGACCGCCTTATGTGCTTTTGTGCCTTACGTGCTTATGTGTTTCCGTGCTCTACGTGAATATGTGCTTATGTGTTTATGTGCCTATGTGATTCTGTGTGTATGAGGATACGTGTTCCTGAGCTTTATAGTGAATCTCTAGACTATACTAGGAATAATAGAAATTTGTGTTGAGTCTTGTGGCGATGTCTGTTGCTGACAATGTCGTCATCTGGATCTCGCGCTACTTAAGCTGCTCGCCGAAAGCAAGCAGAAAAACGCCTCGCTGCAATGGTTGCTAAACAAATGGCGAAAGTTGTTCTTTAAATCATCAGTGAACTGTACGAAAATGTGAGCAAATCATCTGAAGAGTCAAGGACCGATACCCCCAAAGCTGCTTTTAGCTTCAAGCAGTTCAAAGCTTGCGGACTGAAAGAATTTACTGGCGAAGATGGTCCTACGGCCTTATTCCAATGGTTTGATTCGATCGAGGTCACCCTGCGCCATAGTGGCTGTCCTAACGATCTCCGCACTCTGAATGCTACCGGCGTCTTCCAATCCCGAGCGCTATATTGGTGGACGGCCGAGAGAAACAAACGCGGAAACGATGCAGCTTATGGTTTGATGTGGGATGAGTTGAAGGACGTCATGTTGGAAGAGTTATGCCCTCCCCACGAGCGCCAAAAGTTGGAGGACGAATTCTGGCATATCAAACAAAAGGATGGTGATAATGCTGCTTTAACTGCTCGCTTCAAGCAGCTTAGCATAATCTGTCCTGATCAAGTCAAGACTCCAGATGTAGCAATCAAGAAGTATATTCGAGCTCTGCCGGATTGTGTCGCAGATTTTGTGCAAGCTTCAAAGCCAGCAACAATCGAAGAAACTTACCTGCTTGCCGCTGAAATAAACGACAAGCGAGTCAAGTCTAGCTACTGGGATAAAGCCGCCAAGAATCTACATCAAGCTACCACCGCACCAACCACTGAAACCGCCACCACTCATCAGTCTTCAAAGGCCTCTCATCGCAAAAGGAAGAACAACAGCAACTCCAGCAACAAGAACTGTGCTGTAACCACTGCTGCCCCACTCCAAGCTGTACCAGCTCAACAACAAACTCAACACCGCCAGGTCGCGGCACCAGTTACCCAAGCACCGCCGAAAAAGCGCGCTTATACTGGTCCTCACCCTGCCTGCCCGACTTGTACCTATCACCACCCAGTGGGAATCGCCTGCAGATTTTGTGTACATTGCAACATGTACAACCATTTCACCGCCAACTGCCTTACAGGTCCTCGACAAGCACCAGCTCCTGCCACTGCTCATCAAGCTCTACTTCCTGCTCCTCAAGGGCAACAAGCAGCTCCTGCACCCACGGCCAATGCTAGAGTCTGCTTTGCGTGTGGTGATCCCAACCACTTCGCAAACATGTGCCCCAATCGGGTTGTGAAGCAAGAGCAACCACAACAGCAGCCCCAACAGCAGCAGCAGAAGCCTCAGCAACAACAACAACAAGTCGCTCGTGCTCGAACTTTCAACATTAATGTGCGCCAGGCTCAGGCCGACAACAACGTGGTGAATGGTACGTTCCTTGTGAATGGTATTTATGCTTCGTGTATGTTTGATACTGGAGCCGATAACTGCTTTGTATCGTTTGAGTTCGAAAAGCTTCTTAATCGTAAGCGCGCCCATCTCCCCTCGACGTTCGATGTTGAAGTTTCCACCGGAAGAACCGTCGCCGTCAACTCTGTTAAATCATAACAACATCTTAACTTTCTAAAGTCTTTAGAAAGTTAAGATGTAATAAGAACCCTATCATTTAACAACATTGATTATGTACATCAGCCATGAAATCAAACCATAAACCACAGAACTTCTATCGAATCTTAAATCATAATTAACATCTCATACTTTAATAATCAACAAACCATCGAAAAAACCCCCTATCATTTAACAACATTGATTATGTACATCAGCCATGAAATCAAACCATAAACCACAGAACTTCTATCGAATCTTAAATCATAATTAACATCTCATACTTTAAATCCTCAGTTAACGAGTTCGGACGTAGACAATTAACAATCAACCAAGAATATAAACCAAGACAGGGATAACTTTACTAACCGAGAGGAGTCGTGTGCGAGAGAGGGTGTTAGGAAGAGGAAAGAGCTTCGAGGGAGAAGGAGATATCGCCGTCCAAGGTAGAGGGAGTTAAGGTTTGATGCCTTGTGAGGATTTCGAGATTGTAGACATCATGCACCTGATTGTGTGCGTTTGTACTCTTCTGCCAAGGGTTGGGTTGGGCTTGAGAGGGGCTGGGCCTTCGCAACCCACACAGTAAGAAATATGCGACCAATGAGGGTGTGCGGCCCATAACACAGGTGCGGATAATCATCGCGAGCGCAAACTACGAAATAACTTCTGTTCGCTTAATCACGCATTCAACTATAACCGCGCCTTACATAGGTGCTGAAGGGGTAAGGTCCCAAAAACCTCGTTTCGAGCGTTTGGACCATACCACAACCTCGATTTTCTAACCTTCTTTAGACCTTGCGCGGCCGCACACTGGTCCAATAAAGAAGACTTAAGAGGAAAGCCACAACTTCATCTTTAACCCTCTTTAGACCTTGCGCGGCTGCGCACTGGTCCAACAAAGAGGACACAGGAGAAAGGCAACAAACAACACCTGCGCGCTAAAGAGAGATTAATAAATCCTTGCGCCTCTCTCATAACAGACAAAAATCCCAAACAGCACTCCCACTTAAATAATATCTAGACTTGGATATTATTCATCTAAGCTGACTCCACACGATAAAGGAGTCACACCAGATTATAGCAATAATCTTCTAGAAAGATCAATTGTGCACCACTATGACGGTTGTAACCGTCTGGTATACGTGTCATCATCTCGGGCCTCCCCGAAATCACGATGATGGCATGAAATTGGAGGAAAATCTCCACTCACCCACTTTCCACGTGGCCAAACCCCAGCTGTCGATCAGGATCACGATCCGTGTGACCTCACAGTTCAATCAAGAAGATTAACGGAGAAAACATAACCACCTACGGTGTTAGCATCTTCCGTTAACATTTCATCAACGGGTTTTCCCGCCCAAAAGACTCCCGGCTATAAATATGAGAAACAGCTCAGGTATGAAGGCAGATCACACTCACTTCTAAAATACTTTCTTCTCCATTACCAATACTTATTCTCACACCGGAGTCGGGTCAAGGAGAGAACCCTCTTCTCCCCTTGGCGAGGCTAACGGTGTTCTTTTTTTGCAGAATCACCGGAGAAGAAATCCCGTTGCAACTGAATCAACCGAGAGAGAGTTAACCCTTTTATGCGGATTCAAACCCCCTAACTATCTCGGTTCTCACCATTTAGTTAGTGTTTCTTCATTGGCGCCCACCGATTTCTCTGTTTTTTCAGTTTTATCTCGTTTCGATTCAGTTCCCTCATTTCTCTGTTTCACATGGCAGAGAATTCATCACCTCACCCATCAGGTCCTCGGTCTGAATTCAAGGGTTCTACAACCCCAAATACCCAGATCGACGGAATCATGGGAATCAATACAATCACTCAGGCGAAAAGGACTCCTCAGATCAACTCGTAGAGAGAGCTCCAGAATACTGGATCGGCAGATTCCAGATAGCTTTGAACCAAATTTTCACACAGATTATCAGACCTGAGTCCCCAAACGTCAGATCTGATATTCGAAAAAAAAAGCAACAACAGTCATTCAGGAGAAACTACTTCCCTAATGCAAACGGGAGTTCATAACCGTTCAGATCCATTCATGGAGAAAACTCCAGAGTACTGGTTCAACAGGTTCCAGATCGCCATAAACCAAATTTTGCACAACACTCCAGATTTGGGGGTTTCATATAAATTATATGCTCAACAAACTGCGGATCCGAGGTCACACATCGCATAACTTCCGGAGCTTCGCTTCTTGGGGCTATAAGCCTTGACTAATACGGTTTCGTCAAAACCGAGGTACTACAAATTCCCGAATTCTTTTACATAACGTGAGCACCTTCTAGCATACACTAGACAGTTGGTGCTATCACTTATAAACATTTAAGTGTTATAAACTGGCACTTATACTAATTCAAGTGCCATGACTTTTCAACGTGAAAGTGTTACAATCTGACACTTATCTATGCTGTAACGGATATATATGCACAAGTATCTATATTGATTAGCATAATTAGAACGTCTTTTCAAGATGATGGGAACAATATAAATACCATTGTCGTGGTATAATACCGCCGATTGAAAAATCACATCAAAAATTGTGGTAAAACTTATACTCCTTATTTAAGGATAGGAGCACGTCAGTCTCCATGCGCGTCGAATGCTCCCTTACATACAAGCACGTAAGTCGCCATACGCGCATGCTTCTTTACATTTGAGCACGTAAGTCACCATCCGCGCTTGCTCCCTTACATACAAGCACGTAAGTCGCCATACGTGCACGCTTCTTTACATTTGAGCACGTAAGTCGCCATACGCATGCTTCTTTACATTTGAGCACGTAAGTCGTCATCCGCGCTTGTTCCTTTACATACAAACACGTAAGTCGCCATACGCGCATGCTTCTTTACATTCGAGCACGTAAGTCGCCATCCGCGCTTGCTCCCTTACATACAAGCACGTAAGTCGCCATACGCATGCTTCTTTACATTTGAGCACGTAAGTCGCCATCCGCGCTTGCTCCCTTACATACAAGCACGTAAGTCGCCATACGTGCACGCTTCTTTACATTTGAGCACATAAGTCGCCATCCGCGCTTGCTCCTTTACATACAAGCACGTAAGTCGCCATACGCGCATACTCCTTTGCTTACGAGCGAGCACACATACACTTGCTCCTTTACATACGCGCAACCCTGACACCAAAGTTTGCACAACCAATTCCCACGATGAGCAATCACGTACTATTCACTATCTCTACATCCCTACTCACAGTTAAAGACAACAACTATCCCTCACACCAGGAACACGCAGCAACTGCGCAGGTGTTATATATAGCCAAGCTATTCAACAAAGTCCAACTTATACATGCAAGGTATTTTTTCCATTACACTTGTATTATTAACCTCACGCTTTATAATGCAGACATCATCTTCATACATGTTACTGTTTGTTACAAATTGCATGTAATTCCTTTGGTTCACGCGAAAACAAAATGGTAAACATTGTACACCTCATGAACAGTCTGAAAAAGGCGCAACATAAGCGCATATAAGAGACAAACGTTCACACATGAGCACAATACCATTTCTCATTCGCTCTACCTAAACAAAGTAATTCTACACATGCAACATATTGTAATTCAAAGAAAAAACACAAAACATGAATGCATAACATTTGCATTAACAAGGGAAAGTTACTAGTGCAGCAAGGCACCTTTAGCAGCATTTACAGCAGCAGAACATCAAAACGTTCTTTACAAAATAAACAACAAAAAAACATAACTGCAGCCTCGTCAGAAGTATACAATATTTCCCAGAACACCCTAGCAAAGGGGAACAACAGCCAGCTCAATCTCCCCATCAACAACTGGTATCCTTTCATTCCCAGAGGAAGGATCAGAATAACACCTGTTTCGACGCCGCCGGTACACAAGCAAAGGCTGATCTTTCCGGTTAACCGAAAGATGCTCCTTCAAAGCATTAGCAAACAGTTCAATGGCACATCCATCATCAACACCCTTAGAAGAAGGGAAGATGAAAAGGTACTTCATGTATTTATATTTTATTTTTTCAAATAACGTTATAAACGTCAGATCATGAAAAAGAAGAAAACTCACAAGTTTTCTTCTAAGATTTTTTCGAAAAATTGCGCAAGTGTACTTTCTCATAAAAAATTCTCCACTTTCGCGCCAAAAACCCTGCAGCAAAAAGCATTTCTCATAGTCCAGTGCTCCACTTATTTGCATAAGAGCAACACTAGACTGGGGGGACTTGAAGGGGTAAGGTCCCAAAAACCTCGTTTCGAGCGTTTGGACCATACCACAACCTCGATTTTCTAACCTTCTTTAGACCTTGCGCGGCCGCACACTGGTCCAATAAAGAAGACTTAAGAGGAAAGCCACAACTTCATCTTTAACCCTCTTTAGACCTTGCGCGGCTGCGCACTGGTCCAACAAAGAGGACACAGGAGAAAGGCAACAAACAACACCTGCGCGCTAAAGAGAGATTAATAAATCCTTGCGCCTCTCTCATAACAGACAAAAATCCCAAACAGCACTCCCACTTAAATAATATCTAGACTTGGATATTATTCATCTAAGCTGACTCCACACGATAAAGGAGTCACACCAGATTATAGCAATAATCTTCTAGAAAGATCAATTGTGCACCACTATGACGGTTGTAACCGTCTGGTATACGTGTCATCATCTCGGGCCTCCCCGAAATCACGATGATGGCATGAAATTGGAGGAAAATCTCCACTCACCCACTTTCCACGTGGCCAAACCCCAGCTGTCGATCAGGATCACGATCCGTGTGACCTCACAGTTCAATCAAGAAGATTAACGGAGAAAACATAACCACCTACGGTGTTAGCATCTTCCGTTAACATTTCATCAACGGGTTTTCCCGCCCAAAAGACTCCCGGCTATAAATATGAGAAACAGCTCAGGTATGAAGGCAGATCACACTCACTTCTAAAATACTTTCTTCTCCATTACCAATACTTATTCTCACACCGGAGTCGGGTCAAGGAGAGAACCCTCTTCTCCCCTTGGCGAGGCTAACGGTGTTCTTTTTTGCAGAATCACCGGAGAAGAAATCCCGTTGCAACTGAATCAACCGAGAGAGAGCTAACCCTTTTATGCGGATTCAAACCCCCTAACTATCTCGGTTCTCACCATTTAGTTAGTGTTTCTTCAGGTGCACATAATGAACGCACGATGAAACGTGAATAGGAGTGATACGTTCATGTAGAGCATTGGAAACCCGAGTTGTCACAAATGGCAAACCTATAAATTTGAAACCGAGGGAAAAATCGTAATTAGGTTGGACGAGAAAAAACAAAACAAATTTCAAAACTGTAAATTTAAACGGGGTAAAATCGTAATTTCGCTGGACCAATGGGGAAGTGCCAGGCAGCCATGGGAACAAAATCGTAATTTTTGAAATGGGAACAAAATCATAATTTTGAACAAAGGGCAAAAGCGTAAATATATTTTAAACTGGGCACGACATTATAATTTTAAACTGAGGGCAAAATCATAATTTTGAGCTAGGGGGAAACATAATTTTATTTTGAACTGTGGGCAAAAACGTTATTTTGAGCTGAGGACAAAATCGTATTTTTTAGCTAAGGGAAAAATATAATTTTATTTTGAACTGGGTGCAAAAACGTAATTTTAAATGGGCGAAGCCGTAATTTTAAACTGGGAATAAAATTAAAAAAAATGGTTTTTGAACTGAGGGCAAAAGCGTAATTTTAAGCTAGAGGCAAAAATATAATTTGATTTTAAACTGGGGCAAAAACGTAATTTTAAACGAAGGACAAAACCGTAATTTTAAAATGGGAGTAAAATTAAACTAAAAATAGGTTGGTCCAATAGGGAAGTGCCGGGCAAGCTGCCTGAAACTATTCCCTCAACTTGAGAATGTATATGTAGTAAACTAGTTGATGCCCCGCCCGCGTTGCGGGGCGATGGCCGAATAATTCTCAATCAATTAAAAAAACACTATTATAGTTTTGTTAGGAAAAAAAAACTAAAACGATGACAAGACCGTAGTTCTGAGCTCAGGGCAAAACTTTAGTTTGTCAGGATCAATGAGCGAGTGTTAGGCAGCTCCTTGACATGGAAAAAAATTAAATCCAGTTAACCAATTAAAAAAACACTTTTATAGTTTTGCTAAAAAATTAAAACGATAGCAATAGTGTAATTTGAACTGAGGGCAAAGTTGTATTTGTTGACTTGGGTAAAATCGTAATTTTCTAAAAGTTAAAGTGATGGCAATACTATAAATTTGAACAAGAGACAAAATCGTAATATAACTTTGCACTAAGGACAAAATCGTAATTTTAAGCTGGGGACAAAACTATATTTTTAATTTGAACTGGAGCAAAATCAAAATTTTGAACTGAGGGCAAAATCGTAATTTTGAATTGGGGGGCAAAAGCATACTTTTATTTTGAACCGGGCAAAACCATAATTTTAAACTGAAGACGAAATCATAATTTTTGAAACGGGGCGAAAATGCAAAATCGTCATTTTTAGTTTGGAGCAAAAGCAAAAAAATTATTTTGAACTGGGGCTAAAATTGTAATTATAATCTGGGGAAAAAATCATAATTTTTTAACCGAGAGCGAAATCTTAATTTTGAGCGAGGGACAAAACCATAATTTTATTTTGAAGTGGGGGCAAAAATGTAATTTTATTTTAAATTAAGGACAAGGCCGTAATTTTAAAACGAATATAAAATAAAAAAATGGTTGGTCTAATAGGGAAGTGTCACGCAGCTGGATGCCACTATTCCCCTAAGTTGGTTTTGTATATGTAGGAAACTAGTTTTTGCCCCGCCCGCGTTGCGGGGCAATAAGCCGAATATTTCTCTCTCATAACATGTATGTCTGTACAGAGGGCAAAATCGTAATTATATTTTGAACTGGAGGCGAAATTATAATTTTAAACTGAGAGCAAAATCATAACTTTGAGCTAGGGGGAAAACATAATTTTATTTTGAACTGTGGGCGAAAACGTAATTTTGAGCTGAGGGCAGATCGTAATTTTGAGCTAGAGGAAAAAACAACATTTTATTTTGAATTGGGGGCAAAAACGTATTTTTAAACGGAGGGCGAAACCGTAATTTTAAACTGGAACAAAAATAAAAATGAGTTTTTGAACCGATGGCAAAAGTGTAATTTTGAGCTAGGGAAAATTATAATTTTATTTTGAGCTGTGGGCAAAAACGAAATTTTAAGCGAAGGACGAAAGCGTAATTTTAAACTGGGAATAAAATTAAGTAAAAAATGGGTTGGTCCAATAAGGAAGTGCCAGGCAAGCTGCCTGGCACTATTCCCTCAACTTGAAAATATTTGAACTGTGAGCAAAAACGTAATTTTGAGATGAGGGCAGAATCGTAATTTTGAGCTAGAGGGGAAAACAACATTTTATTTTGAACTGGTGGCAAAAACGTAATTTTAAACGGAGGGCGAAACCGTAATTTTAAACTGGGAATAAAATTAAAAATGAGTTTTTGACCCGAGGGCAAAAGCGTAATTTTGAGGTAGAGGCAAAATGATAATATTAATTTGAGGTGGGGGCAAAAACGTAATTTAAACGAAGAATGAAAGCGTAATTTTAAACCGGGAATAAAATTAAATTAAAAATAAGTTGGTCTAATAGGGAAGTGCAAGGCAAGCTGCCTGCCACTATTCCCTCAACTTATGTAGTAAATAAACTAGTAGATGCCCCGCCCGCGTTGCGGGGCGATGGCCAAATAATTCTCAACCAATTAAAAAAACACTACTATAATTTTGCTAGGGAAAAAAAAACAAAAATGATGATAAGATCGTAGTAAACCAATTAAAACAAAAAACTTGTATAGTTTTAGTAAAAAAAACTAAAACGATGGGAAAAACATAATTTTTAACTGAGGGCCAAATCATAAATTTAATTCATGGATAAATCGTAAACTAAATGGACCAACGGGGGAGTGCCAGGAAGTTGGCGGCACGACTGTAGTTTTACACTGGGGGCAAAATTGTATTGTCACTAGGAAAACAAACAAAAACGATGGGGAAAATGTAAAGTTAAGTTGAGGGCAAAATCGTAACCTGGCTGTGAGAAAAAAAAAAACTAACGGCAAAACTATAAATTTATACGGGGCAAAATCGTAAATTTGAACCGAGGGCAAAATTAAAATTTTTAGCCGGGAGCAAAAGCGTAAATTTATTTTTAAGTGGGGGCAAAAACATAACTTAGACCTGATGGCAAAATCGTATTTTTAAGGGAAAAAAACTAATTGCGAAACTGTAAATTAAAACAGGTAAAAATCGTAATTTTTTAACCGAGGGCAAAATCGAAATATTTAGCTGGGAGCAAAAGCGTAAATTTATTTTTAAGCGGGGGCGAAAACATAAATTTGAACTGATGGCAAAAGCGTAAATTTAAATAAGGACAAAATCGTAATTTTGTTGGGCCAATAGGGGAGCCTGGCACTGTTGACCCTGCCGCCCTTTTTGCCCAATTGAGGGGAGGAACTATTGAATGCTGACGTCAACATCTTGTAAAATGTAGTAGTAGAGGTGGCAATCTTGACCCAAAGGCTTTTAAGTGGGTTACTTTTGGTTGATTTTAAAATTATATGGGTTAGTTTGGGTAAGATATTTTAACTAAACGGGTCACAACGGGTCAATTGAAATTCCATCTTGTTATTTTCGGGTCAAAGCGGGTCGACAACTTTAAAGAAATGGGTCGATGTGGGTTAGCACCTTAAAGAAACGGGTCGGATTTCGGATTAGAATGGGTTTCGGGCCGACACGGGTTTTCGCACGGGACGGGTTTCGGATCGCAACGGGTTTTATGCCGACACGAGTTTCCGCACGGGACGGGTTTTAGGCCGACACGAGTTTCGTACCATTTCAACCCGTACCGTTTCGACGCGTACCGTTTCGACCAATACCGTTTCGAGCAGTACCGTTTCGAATCGAACCGTTTCGACGCGAACTGTTTCAACGCGTACCGTTTCGACCAGTACCGTTTCAAATTGAACCGTTTCGACCCGAACCAAAACAACCCTTTTTCAATAATTTCTGTTTGGAATTATGTTACGACAATGTTACGACATTAATTTCTGTTTGGAACCTGCATCAATGACAATGTTACGACATTAATTTCTGTTTGGAATTATGTTTTGCTGTTTAAAGGATTACAATCGTACATGGCTTGCTAACATGTATAGCATCAGATTATAACCGTTTCGACCAAGTACCGTTTCGAATTGAACCGTTTCGACGCGTACCGTTTATTTTCGATAGACGTTTATTTTCTCAATCTTACTCAATTTTCGACTGTTATTGGCAGCAATTGATCTCTAGTAATACCTGCATACTAATCCTAAATTCCTAATCATATTCTCTATTAATCGATTCAATTCGTACAATAACTGCATATTAATAGTAATCATTGACGAACCCATAGGAACGAGCATGGCGTTCAACATGGACAGTCACTTTAAAAAAAAAAATAAAAAAATTTAACCAAGCCGACCCGACCCAACCCGAAACCCGTTCTGACCCGAACCCATTCCGACCCGAACCCGTTCCAACCCGAACCCGTTTTGACCCATGACCCGACCCGACCCGTTTGCCAGGAATGTGTAGTAGTTTAAATGCCTCTCTCTGGTTTTCTTTTTCCTGTTTTTAGGTTTTAATTCATATCGGCACCTACCTACCTAAGCCATTCAACGAGAGAGAGCTGAGGTTTGTTTCAGCATCATCAATGGCGGCAGTCATCAACCTCACCCCCTTTCGATTACACTCAACGTCCATCCCCAAACACCACTCACGCTCCTTCACAGTCCGGTGCGCCAAAAGCAGCTACAACATTACTCTCCTTCCCGGCGATGGTATCGGCCCCGAAGTCATCTCCGTCGCTAAAAACGTCCTCAATCTCGCGGGCTCACTCGAAGGTAATTTTAATCGCTATTACACTTCCTGTAACATTTCATTTCATTTTATTTATAGGGATTGGATTGGATTGGATTTTTCTTCTTTTTTATTTTATACCATTTGCCTGCCTTTTGGTTTCCTTGCATATAGGCAAATACTAAACTGGTTTGATTTGATTGGCTAGGGATTGAATTTAAGTTCAAGGAGATGCCCATGGGAGGAGCCGCCTTGGATTTGACGGGAGTTCCGTTACCGGAGGAAACACTCTCCACTGCCAAGCAGTCTGATGCTGTTCTTCTCGGCGCTATTGGCGGGTGAAAATTATTATTATTTGAATTTCCACATAATCAAAGAGTTTGAAATAATGTAGTATTATTATTGGATTGATTGATTGATTGTTTTCAAGGTATAAGTGGGATAAAAATGAGAAACATTTGAAGCCCGAGACCGGATTGCTTCACCTTCGAGCTGGTCTTAAAGTTTTTGCTAATTTGAGGCCCGCATCTGTTCTACCACAGGTATGCCAGTCAGTCAGTCATAAACATCTGTCAATTAGATTTTGTCAACTTAAGGCTCCTCATAGTAAGCCTTGAAGTTGCTCATAACAGTTAGATCTTGGACCATTCAATAAAGGTAGTTAATAGTTCAAAATTCAGATATATAAATCCACAACGTGGAGGGTCATGTTTTGGGTTGGTACATGTCAAATTTAGTCGGCTCACAAATAAGTCTTTAAAGTCCAGAGTTGATTGGGGGCCTTAGCTGAACCTATGATAGTATGATACCAAACATTTATGCCACTCGGTGACAGTTTTTTTCTAAGATGTTTTTATTAAAGTTAATTTTCACCTTTTGTTATATTGATCATTTTTATTATATATATGAATAATGAAAATTTTGTGTGGTGAATAAAGTTAATTTTCACCTTTTGTTATATTGATCATTTTTATTATATATATGAATAATGAAAATTTTGTGTGGTGAATAAAGTTAATTTTCACCTTTTGTTATATTGATCATTTTTATTATATATATGAATAATGAAAATTTTGTGTGGTGAATAAAGTTAATTTTCACCTTTTGTTATATTGATCATTTTTATTATATATATGAATAATGAAAATTTTGTGTGGTGAATAGTGTTACCCCCTATGTTGTCAAAAGCGAGCGAGGCGCAGCTAAATCGCCTGGTGGAGAGCTAGGCGCAAATCTAGGTCTTTTTTTTTCTTCAAAAAAACGCACTCAGGCGCTCGCCTAGAGCTGGGCGCAGGCGCAGAAAGCAACCCTAATCTGAAAAAAACAGTCTAAAACAAGAAGAAACAGCTTGAAACGTTAAATTAGAGCTGGTAGATAGTTAGGAACCTGGTTTAGCAACTTCTTGAAGGCTCAACAGAGGGAGGAGAAAACATGGTTACACTCTAGAGCATTGTGGCTGGCACCAGCAATGTAGTGGACTGGTGTCGGCTGCACTTTTTTGATAGGAAACCCTAATTCAATAAAATTGATGGGCTGCCTTTTATAGATTATGTGTAGATTGTATTGGGCCAGTTTTGTTTTAAATAACATCACTATTTTAAAGAATAGATGGATGGCCCAACTAAAGATCTTTAAATTGTTTTTCACTTTATTGTTTTAGTTTGTTACGAATACCCAAATATTTTTATAAACATTAATTATTGTTTCACATATTATAAAAAGATATCATGATTTTTTACATTATATTTGTATATTAGTGTAAAACTATTAATTTTATGCCCATTATATATAAGTTCTTTTAGTTTTCTTACTATGGCGCCTTACCTAAAAAAGCCCTTTCTTTTTTTGCGCCTTGCGCCTAGGCTCCAGGCGAGGCCTTTGCGCCTTAAGTGCGCCTAACTCTTTTGACAACATAGGTTCAATTTACTACACATTAACAATGGTAGTAATTGAATGATTGATCATCATATTAACATACTGGCTGGCATCTTTATTGTCTGATCGTCAAGTATGAAAATTTTGATGAAATTAAGATCACATATCTCCTTTGTTTGGGCAGAAGCATGACATAGATAGACTAGACTGCATGCCAACTTCAACAAAGCTGAACAATCTTTACACTGGAACATTAAGATAGATACACAAAATACTTGGCACTTAATAACTACTAGAAGCTGCTGGTTCAGGCCCCACTCAACACACTACACTCAAAATGAGAGATTTTGGTACTTTCAAAAGCTTGAAGTATTGAAGACTCCGATTTCATTTACTGCAAATGCTTACGTTAAATAGGAAATCAACTCCAACAAACCACTACCTACATAAACCTTAATGTGCCTAAAGAAAAGGATAACAACCCATGACCTTTCAACCACTAACCAGACTCCATAAAACCCAAAACAACATGACCCGTCTGACCCGCGAACAACTTAATTAACCCAACAAAAGCGACAAATTAAGCATGTTAGTGTAGTGCAAAGGGGTGTACATGATTATAAATCGTGCGTTATGAAAACGTGGCTCATTACATTCATTAACTGAACAACTTTTTTCTCTTCCACATGGGTGGGTTGCTGGTATCACATACCTTGTTTTCATTTAAAATTTGGTTACGAAACAAGTTATTGCGTGTGGGTTAATTACCAAGGTAGAACAATACACACCGACTACAAATTTGTCTAGCGGAAGTGGTTTTAGAGATAAATAAGAGAAGAATTCGAAAGAGACATGAGAGTTTGTCAAAGATTAGTTTCACAGATTGAACAAATAAAAAAAATACACTTTGATGAGACAAATTTACAATGCTGATTAATCAAAATTTATATGGCAAACATAACTGATGCTGTTATTATGATAGCTGACTCTGTGGTTTGATTCACCGTTTCAGTTGGTGGATGCTTCAACTTTAAAGAAAGAAGTCGCCGAGGGTGTCGACTTGATGGTTGTAAGGGAACTTACAGGAGGTGAGTCTACAATATAGATGGTCAACTTCAACTAACACAGTGGTAGTTGAAGAGCACATGAACATCTTAATCTACTTTAAGGTTTTTTTTTATATAAGTGCGTCTAAATGTGCTTTTTCTCAACCTCTCTTCACCAATAATTGGCATCGTTTGTGTCAAGAGGACATTTAGTAACTGCAGCTGTTCTTTTTTAGTATCTGTTTATTTATTATCTACTACTTTACGAATCAATTTCTCAAATATTGCATTACCAACTAACTATTTGTTAAAGGTATCTACTTTGGAAAACCAAGGGGATTTGGAACCAATGAAAATGGTGAGGAGATCGGGTACAACACAGAGGTTTATGCGGCATACGAGGTTACTTTTTTCAATCCTGAATATCTCACATGGAAATGTCGTTCATTTTAAGTAATTCAAATGAGATTTTATTTTTATCCTAACCAGGTTGACCGCATTGCTCGCATTGCATTTGAGACGGCTCGTAAACGCGGTGGCAAACTTTGTTCTGTTGACAAAGCAAATGTTCTCGAGGTACCAACACAACATTCTTTTATATGTATGGAAAATTAGTCCCAAGCTTCCATTGGTGTGTTTTTTAATTTGTGTACAATCATGCAGGCATCAATGTTTTGGAGGAAAAGAGTAATAGCAATAGCTGAAGAATACCCTGATGTTGAACTCACCCACATGTATGTTGACAACGCAGCCATGCAGCTTGTCCGAAATCCCAAACAGGTAATTTTCTGAAATGGGTCAAAATGGGGTGACCCAATACACTTTTTGCGCATTTGACCCGTTAACCATAAAACATAACCTGGATTGATCTGACCATTAGACGTTTTGACTGATTACAAAGGGAAAGTGAAATAGTTAACTCATACTATCTTCATCTGTTTGCAGTTTGACACAATAGTTACAAACAACATATTCGGTGACATTTTATCTGATGAGGCATCAATGATCACCGGAAGTATTGGGATGCTTCCTTCTGCTAGTCTTGGGGAATCGGTACTCTTTTTCCACGTGTTTAACTAATGGGACCCAGAAGCACAACTTCATAGAACCAAAAAAACTATTTTTTTGAACTTATCGAAGTTAATTTGCCTGAATTTTTCATGTAGGGACCTGGACTATTTGAACCCATTCATGGTTCTGCTCCTGATATTGCTGGACAGGTATTTATCATTTAAATTTTGTTATATATTTTTTTGGTTAATTATTTGATATGGAAATATTGTTGTATTATGCAGGATAAAGCAAACCCATTGGCAACCATACTGAGTGCTGCAATGCTTTTGAAATACGGTTTGGGTGAAGTTAAAGCAGCTGAGAGGATTGAGTTGGCTGTGCTCAATACTTTAGATAGAGGATTCCGTACGGGTGACATTTACTCGGATGGAAACGTATGTACTTATTTTCTCAAGGGTATTTATGTCATTATTTAAGGGTCTCCATACATTCTTTGAAATGGTTTATTTATACATTATAGAAAATATCATTTGATGCAAAAATATGAATGACATTTGATTGTAATTACACTCATGTGCAGAAATTGGTTGGATGCAAGGAGATGGGTGAACAAGTGTTGAAGTCTGTGGATAAAAAGACACCTGCATCAGTTTAATAAGCCAACCGGTTCTTATTGTTCAAGAAAATTGTAGAGGTTAGCTTGAGAGTACATGAACGAACATCTCTGGTTAATTTAACGAGCTTTTAACTTTATTTCAGTTTTGAGATTTTGTTGTATGTAACATGATGATGGGAGCTCTTATGTGTTTATGAATAAATGGGGATTAAGATATTATGTTCCTGTTTTGTTACTTTGTTTTTCATGCATGGATAATGGGTTTATGTTTCTTAATTGTAAATTAAACTAACAGAGGAGTTTTAGGCTTACAAACAATTTATAAAATGTTAAAAACAAACTGTATTCTATTTTTAAACCTTCAATTATTTTTTAAACTTTGATTTAGTTTATAAAATATATTTTTTATTGGCTTTATAATGATCATCTTTTAAGTGATCGTAAACTCAAACGTAAATTCAAGCTATTCATCACTGCGTTGATGCGTCTTGTATACTGATAGATGTGTAGACTCAGTGTTGAACTTATGAGGTCTCTCCTGAAGTTTGACATGACAATTTTGCCTGGCGTGCTACTGTTATTATATGGGGGGCTCATCTGAACTTTTTCTCAACTAAAAATGCAGCTGGAGCACAACTATTCAGTAGGAACATCAAGGCAACATCCAGGTAGTTTTGGGCAATCGTAGTTGTGAGTCTAACAAGACGTATGTTGCGATTTTTATACTTTACTTCTTTCTTGATAATAGGAAGGAACTTAACTGAGTGATTTCAGATGGAATATCTGACAGCTTAAACCCTTCTTGGTTGCAGCCATTTAAAACTTCTTTGTAGCAACGTCATTCTCTTCTAATCTTGTCTGAACAAAAAACCGAATCCACCATAATGAGCTACTTAGTTTCGCCTAAAACAAAATCGGGCCAAGTTGGGTCAATCTGAGTGTGGGTCATGAGAGACCAGGTCTGAATGGGACAGCCCACAAACACTAATTTCAATGTGTGCGATCGATGTGATTAGAAAACTAAGATTGTTATAATAATAATAATAATAATAATCCAAGTTTTTATAATAAAGATATCAGAAGGTTTTGTGCATTTGAATACACTTGGGATGATTGTTTAGCTGGTTAGAGAAAAACATAATTCAAACAGACCCATTTATAGGTAGACGGTCGACATTGCCACCTCTACTTGTGAACTCATATTAACGATATCGGGTATCCAAATATGCTAAAGGGTGGATAGAGTTGCTATTTGTTTACTTGTAATGTTCTGTCACCTGCATTTCATCCATACCCCTCAAAAGCTAACATTATAACTGAACTTATTGACTATCCATATCACTGAAAAGTAAATTACATATTACATAATCATTATAATACAAGTAAACTATAATATTACCATTTAGATCAATATTTCAGTTTAATGGCCTTACCAGTATACAGACTGCTGACTTTAAAGGATTCCACTATTAAAACATAAAGCTTCTTAATTCTATATCAAAATAGAAAGAAATAAAATGGTTTTTAAGAAAAGATTATCAGGGAGCTAAAGGTATAATTTTATTTTTATCAAAATAAAAATAAGATGAACCAAAAAAAAAAAAAAACAAAGAAAAAGTAGGACTAAAATTTAGAGTGTATATTGGAGGGGTGCGAGGCAGTAGTTCAACGCCAAGGCGACGACGCTTAAAGACCCCAATAGCAAGCTATTGAGATGGACCTTCCCCATAAAAAATAAGATTAATATCGAGTGGGCCGATAGCCCACGTATCAGATATTAAACTGATAATATCAAGTGGGCTGATAGCCCACGTATCGAGTGGGCCAATAATTGTGCAAGACTATGCCGATTAATTTGCTTGATGTATGACTAGTGACAGAAGAAAAAGTTAAATAGTAAGTAAAGAATGTAAATTTGGACTTTATTGAATAGATTCCAATCTTGAGGGACCATTCTCAACCAATTTACAATCCATAAAACCCTCTCATCTTTCACAGTGCCCTCTGCAACTGTAATCCTCCGGGTTTTACCCGACATAGCAACCCGATCCATCCGCCACCTCTCAACCCAAACCCGCCCTCTATTTCACCTCAATCGCATAATCCTCCAACCAGTTTTAACAAAATCTTTCTACAACCGAACCACCGGTTGTCTCTAATCTCCCGACCACAACTTCTAAGGAACAGCAGCCACAGCAATCTGTTCATGAATGGGTCAATCGAAATGGGTTGTGTGGTGTGGTGTGGTGAATTGAGTGAAAAAGGATGTGGGTAGAGAGGTTAGGTTGTGTGGGTGGGTTGCACTTCATAGGGCTCATGCATGGTGGCCTTACTTTCATGGCCTTACTTAGAGAGAGACCATTCTGGAATCCTTCAGGTTCGCGAACATCAACATTAGATTTTATCAATTTCTGTTTGCTGCTGCTGCTGAAATATTTTGTTTGTTTCTTGTGGTTTTGTTTTTCTAGTTACAATATCATTGATTTGTTTGTAATGATCAAAGAAAATATAACTTTATATTTTGCACCATTAGATGTTAACTTCACGATACATTGATAGCTGTGATTTTGTTTATAAGTTCATGATACATTGATTTGTTTGTAATGATCACTAGTTAAACTGACATCGTACGAGTTGGATAAATTCAAAACAAAAATCCAACGAAATGAGTTGGAAGTGGCTAAACAAACACTACTAATGTGTCATACTGGTCGTATGATAGGGCGGAAATGGCTACATGGGCCACATATGATAGTGGGACATGGCCACACAAACCGTATGATAGGGGGACATGGTCACATGAGCCATATGGCGTGTTAGACTGACAATTCATATGGACCACCAGGCCATACGGCTTGTATGACCATTTTCGCCCTGTCATATGGTTCGTATGACAATTTTCGATCAGTACTACAGCCCATATGATGACTTCATCTGTGTATCTATAGCATCACTCTTTTTTTTTATTTATATAGTTATATTAATATTTATGTGTTCATGACACGTGGGATTCATTGTCCTTCCAGTTTTATTGCTTTCTATCTGTAATTTGCAATTTAAATCAAAGCATGTTACTCTCTTGCTTTAGAATTAGCTGTATGAATGAATGCTTATTATTATATGTATAAAACAGGTTACAACACTTCCAAATGAATTCCCTGAAGCTCATTCTGTGGTGAATGACTTGAGACTTGAGTATGTAGTGTCTATACAAGGCGTTGTTCGGCTCCGTCCAAGCGATTCCATTAATAAAAACATGAAGACCGGCATGCAGTGGCGGATCCATAAATTTTTTTCACCAGGTTTCTTTTGGTAGATTGTCACTATTTTTTCCAAATCATACAAGGTTTCCACTAATTTTTTCCATTTTTTGCCAAACCGAGGGGGTTCCTGGGAACCCCCAAAACACCCCTGGATCCGCCCCTGCCGGCATGATAGAGGTGGGATCACATATAATTTAACCTCTTCGAAACTATGATGCAAAAGATATTAATACATACTTCAGGTCACTGCAGAACAAGTTCAAGTGTTGAATTCGGTGAAGGCTAAGTTGCCATTCTTGGTTACCAGTGCAGATGACACAAAAGATTCTATTAAAGAGGAAATCCGCTTGAGGTAGCCTTTTGTTGTTGTTGTTATTATTTTATAGAGAATTACGTTATAGATGTTTTTTAGTCCATTTGGTTACTCTTTTTGGTTAAAAGCATTATCAAGATGGGTTTTGTAGATATCGTTGCCTTGATTTACGACGGCCACAAATGAGTTCCAACATAATGCTGCGACATCAAGTGGTGAAGCTCATGCGGAGGTATTTAGAAGATGTGCATGGTTTTGTGGAGGTATTTTCTATAGAATTTAAGTTCAAATTTATTTAAAGTTGTCTAATTCAAAAAGTTATAATTCCTACTTTGTTTTGATGGGTGTAAGGTAGATTGAGACTCCAATACTGTCTAGGTCAACTCCTGAAGGTGCTCGGGATTATTTGGTTCCATCAAGAGTTCAGGTAATTTAATTTATTTTATTTAGCTAAATTTTAATTTGACCAATTAATTTTTTGGGATCCTTCTTTATCTTCTATAATATGATCTTTTGTTGGCGGTATGCTATTTAAAGCTACATGTGACATTTTATGTTGTAAGGTAGTTATCAATGATGGCTATATTTATACCTTGAATGCGTAACATTAATGGCATACAAGGTTTAAAAAAACGGAAACGATTTTCGAGGCGTTTTCTCTTCGCCTCACAAGGCGTAAGCCCGAGGCGGAATTAAAAAATAAATATATAAATTATATATCTTACAAAAATAATAATACTAACTAAATTCATCATCAAATTCATCAAAAACACACAAAAAAGACATAAATTGCTTGAAATTGACACAAAAAATCAAAAACAAATATCAAAAACCCCTGACGTGCAGCCTTTTTAGTGCCTCAGCCCTTCTGAGACGCACATACAATAAAAGACCCCTGAGGCGCGCCTTAGAATCGTTTTTTGGGCTTTTCGCCTCGAGGCGCGCCTTGAGCGCACGCCTCAACTGTTTTTTAAAACCATTATTGCATACTCATAATACATGCAATACACACACACACACACACACACTCTTCCGTTTGGTCTAGGACGACAAGAAAGGTAATTAGATAAATAAAAGAGTTAAATGCCATTTTAGTCCCTGTGGTTTGAGCCATTTTGCCAGTTACTCCAAAGGTTTCATTTTTCGCCTGTGGGTCCAAAAAGGTTTCATCGTTGCCATTTTAGTCCACTAGGTTAACTTCATCCATTTTTTCTGTTAACGAGAAGGGCAATTCGGTCATTTTATATGGCCGAATTGCCCTTCTAGTTAACAGAATTACATATAAAATGACCGAATTGCCCTTCTCGTTAACAGAAAAAATGGATGAAGTTAACCCAGTGGACTAAAATGGCAATGGGGAAACCTTTTTGGACCCACAGGCGAAAAATGAAACCTTTGGACTAAACTGGCAAAATGGCCCAAAACACAGGGACTAAAATGGCATTTAACTCTAAATAAAATAATACAACATAAGTCTTTCTAGCATCTTAATTGTTGGTGTATATTCCACTGTTTACAAACAAATCACGTCAAGAAATGTCATCACATGAATTATACATTCAATTTAAACTTCTACAACATCTTTATTCTCTTATGGTCTTTGTACAATTTACCACTAACTGGTCAGTTCAGGACAACCAAGATATAAGGAGTCCATACTTAAACATCTTAAAATCCTCTGCATGCAATACACTTAATTGAGTTGTTTAACCAAATATTTGATTTAGTAATCACATTCAACTATATATAAATCTCAGATACAGTTAAAATAGAAAGTGCATTATATATGAGAACATAAGAGAACTTTTGGTTGAAGTTAGACGCATAGAGCATGCTTTTATGTATGCACACACACTCTTTACCTTAGTTTTATAATGCGCGCATACCGCGTGATTTGCCTGATGCACTGATGAGAGCGCATCGCCACAACTGATGCGTTGCGTTTACGTGATGCGTGAATATTGCGCGCATTTCGCATAATGCGCTCATCGCATAATGCGCTCTGATCCACACAACATTGTTTCTTAAGTCTTTTTTCCAGATTTTATGAACTGGGTTCGGTTTTTTTTCAATAATTAATATCTTGGTATGCTTGATTTGAACCAAAAAGCACAACTCTTATCTTCTTACTATGTCATTTGTTTTACTTTAAGTATGTTTTTATAAGTTTTTATGTAGAGAAAAATGCTCGGATAGTCCCTGTGGTTTGCTCATTTTTCACCTTTAGTCCCTAACTTTTGCAATTTCGTTCTCGGATAGTCCCTGGCACGGATGGGGGTTAACTTTTGGTGTTAAGTGGGTGTGAAATGACCAAAATGCCCTTACTAATAAACAAAACATAAAAATAAAAAAATAAAAACAAACCCACCCCCACCCCAGGCCGAATAGCAAGCTCCAACTCGATTTCTTCTTCATCTTCATCTTCATCTTCATGTTCATCCCTTTTCATGTACAACCCCAGTTGTTCCAATGGATTGCTGGACCCGAACTTGAAACTGCCTAACCCGTCTTGCAACTCATGTTCAGGGCTTATCTCATCTAAGCAACTTGGCAGCAGTTGTTCCGGGTCAGCAGTCCTTAGCATTTCCAAGTCTTTCAGGAACCGAGATGTCTCGTCAATCTCAACTGTTTTTTCCATCTATATCAACACAAAATCATACTTATTATTCATTCTCATCCTCATAATCAGAAAGAATTTAAAATACCTTTAACAATGCCTGCCGAGCTGCTTCACGTTCAAGGTCTCTTTTTCGCTTTGCTTCTGCAGCAGCTTCAACCTCGACTCTCCTTCGAGCATTTTCTGCTGCTTTGGCTTCTGCTTGTAGTCTAGCTTTTTCTTATAAATTCATAAAATTCAAATGTAATTAATTCACCAGTTCACCTTCACAAACTCGAAAGTCAAAACTGTGTTTTATCAACAATGTCAAACTCTGTCTAACCTTTCCCTTTTTGATTTTCAAGTTGTTTCTCACGACGTACTTTCTCCGGGTCAGCTTTTTCATCCTGAAAAGAGAAAAATGCTCGGATAGTCCCTGTGGTTTGCCCTTTTTTCACCTTTAGTCCCTAACTTTCTAAAATTACAACTATAGTCCCCAACTTTTGCAATTTCGTTCTCGGATAGTCCCTGGCATGGATGGGGGTTAACTTTTGGTGTTAAGTGGGTGTGAAATGACCAAAACACCCTTACTAATAAATAAATCAAAATCAGATGATGTTGAGCCCAAATCATCATCATCATTAGCTGCATCATCAGTATCATCAGCTTCAGATAGAATTAAACTCAGTATCACCAGCTTCAGGTACCGCAACGCCTACAAGGTTTATGCAGGGTTTTACCCCCAAAAACCATCGTCTTCTTCAACCAATTCATCTTATTCTAAACAAAACACTCCCCACATCACTAACCCACAACCCAGCTCAGCACTTTCTTTACAAAATCACCCCCCACATCACAAATTGATGTTCACCGCCCGTCACTCAATCCCACTTCCCCACAATTGACACAAAACCCACAAATCTTTCCCACTTCCACCATATTTTATGCTGATAACTAATAATGTGATTAAAATGCATAATAACAAAAACCCACCAACAGAACTGGTTGTTATAACTATATTTCTAATTTTCCGGCTATGTGATTTCCGGCGGGTGGTGGCGGACTCGCCGGAGATAAAGATGGGAGAGGGGCTAAACTGCATGGGATGTTAAATGCATCGCCGCATAGTCCCGTATTGCCGGAATCGTCTTGTTGCGTGTCGGTGACTGGTTTGGGTGGTTCTGCGGTTTATTTTTATGAACTGAAAAAAGGTGAAATTAGTAATCGTTGTGGCTAATTTCAGATATCTGATCATGTTAAAGCTTGAAGTGTCGAATCAGGATGATGATTTTTGATTGAATCGCGAATTGGGAGCTGATATATAGGGACGTATAGAGAGTGAGGGACAAAGAGATATAGGGATGGAGAGAGTGTGTTATGGTGGTGGTGTGGTGGTGGAATGGTGGTGATAGAGTGGTGGGAGTTGCAGAAGGAAGAAATAGAGAAGAAGGGGAGATGGGGTGGGGGTGGGGGTGGGGGTGGGGTTGAGATGGCTCCCACTTTGTTTTAGTATTACCATATTATAAATTAGAAAAATGTTTGTGCATTATGGCTTGTACTTTAAGCATGGGGTGTCTTTCAAATTTTTTTTTGATTTTTCATTTCTAACCCAAAGGTTTTATTTTTTGCATTTCAACCTTTTTGTTTTTTTTTTACTTTTAACACAAAAGTTTTCATCTTTTGCAATTTAACCCCAACACATTTTTATTTTCAACTTTGATCCACGTTTTTTTCATTTTTTCAGATTTTTCGTTTTACGATTTGTTCTACTTTTGCGAGTAAACACGTCGTAACGTACGTGTGGGTTTCAAAGTTTTTTCGACTATTTTTTCCTGTTTGTCAGGACCGTCACAACGAGTCTATTTTCCCTGTTTGACAGGTTCGTCGCAACACGCGTGGTATTAGATCGACTTAGTTATTCTTTTCTATTTTTACATTTCAGTCTTATTTCTTCGCATTAACATGTCGCAACTGGCATACGTGGTTCAACGATTTTACGTATGCTTTTCGTTTGGTGTTATTTTTCCTTTATATTTATTTTATTTTAACGAGCTTTTCCGGTGTTGTTGGTCGCTGGTAGTTGTGTAGCATTAGCGCTACTTGGCATGATGTATACCCCCTCCCCCCGCAACGCGGGGCCCTTAATACTAGTTATATAATTAAAAGATAATTATATTTTTGTTAGTAAGGGCATTTTAGTCATTTCGTACCCACTTAACACCAAAAACTAACCCCCCCTTCGCTCCAGGGACTATCCGGGAACGAAATTACAAAAGTTAGGGACTATAGCTGTAATTTTAGAAAGTTAGGGACTAAAGGTGAAAAAAGGGCAAACCACAGGACTATCCGAGCATTTTTCTCTCCTGAAAATTATACATGTAACAATTCTAGGAACATTAGCTACAATAAGCAGACAACTTCTTTGACTCCACCATTTTCTATTCACCTTCGCAAAATCCCAAAATCCCAATCTACAATATTAGAAATTGCAAAAGTTAGGGACTATAGCTGTAATTTTAGAAAGTTAGGGACTAAAGGTGAAAAATGGGCAAACCACAGGGACTATCCGAGCATTTTTCTCTTTTATGTATAAATAATTTTTAATATTTTTTATAAAGAGCGCATCACGTGATGCGCTCGCATCGCACAACAGATTTTTGGACCAAACGCATTGGAGCGCATCACACAATTTAAAACCAAGCTCTTTACAAAGGTACAAATTTTGATATGCTTCCCATTTTAGAAAAAATTACTTTGCTTTTGGTTGACAATTGTCTCTACAGATCCTAAATATCTTATCGATATTTAAATCTATAGTAATTGTATCCCGATTCACTCTAGTTCATTTTATGAAGCCAGGAACATTCTATGCTTTGCCCCAAAGTCCACAACTGTTCAAACAAATGCTAATGGTCTCAGGTTTTGACAAATACTATCAAATAGCAAGGTAACCTTTTTATCTGTTTTTTTCTTATTAAATGTGATTTTGTCTAACTTTTAACTAATTCCAGCATTGTTTTGTTGCAGATGTTTTAGGGATGAAGATCTAAGGGCCGATAGACAACCTGAATTCACACAATTGGATATGGAATTGGCTTTCACCCCTCTCGAGGACATGTTAAGCCTCAATGAAGATTTAATTCGAAAGGTTCGAAACATTTACGTGCAATGAAAGAAGATTTTTTCTAACTATATTTCTTTAAGTAAAGTACACTGATGGTCCCCTGTGGTTTACCAAAATTTTGGATTTGGTCCCGAGCTTTTTAAAAGTACACGGATGATCCCGGTGGTTTGCACTTTGTAACACATTTAGTCCCCAACTTTGCGAAAAGTCACATGGATGGTCCCTTTGGTTTGCACTTTGTAACTCATTTAGTTCTTAACTTTGACCTGCTAAAAGCTTTAGATTTGTTGGCTGGGACTAAATGCGTTACAAAGTGCAAACCACAGGGACCATCCGTGTACTTTTGGAAGGCTAGGGACCAAATCCAAAATTTTGGTAAACCACAGGGACCATCCGTGTAGTTTACTCTATTTCTTTTTTGCTTATAAAGAATTGACTCCAAAATTGTATTGGATTTTTTTTATGTTTTAATGTTTCCCGTTGCAGGTTTTTTTAGATATAAAAGGTGTTGAGCTACCAAACCCTTTCCCGAGGCTTACATATGCCGAGGCAATGAACCGTTATGGCTCAGACAGACCCGATACCCGTTTTGATCTTGAACTCAAAGATGTAAATATTTACTTTCCGCTTCAATTAAATTAAAAGATTCATATAACCTTTAGCAATTCTATCGTCTTAATTGCAGGTATCCGATATTTTCTCCGATTCTTCTTTCAAAGTTTTCACAGATGCCTTGAATAATGGCGGAATAATCAAAGTATTATGCATCTCTTCAGGAGCAAAAGCTTTTTCCAACACCGCTCTTAAAAAAAGGTGACATCGTTAGTGAAGCGATTAAATCCGGGGCCAAGGGTTTACCGTTTTTGAAGATACAGGAAGATGGTAATAGTTAAATACATACATATGCTCCTTAAAGTCAATGGTTCCTGCACTAACATCAAGCTTGGATCCCGCTAAGAAAGAATTGTTTTTGAAAAGATGCGAGGCAGGATCAGGTGATCTTATCTTGTTTGCGGTGGGTCCCGCTTCGTCGGTCAACAAAACTTTAGACCGGCTCAGGTTGTATGTAGCCAACATGTTGGGCTTGGTTGACCATGTAAGTTCTCATCGTAATACATTTTTACCTCTGTATGTGTGCATATTATTCTGAAATGTTATTAATTCTTATTTTCTTTATATATGTAGTCTAAGCATTCTATCTTGTGGGTAACGGGTTTTCCGATGTTTGAATGGAATGATTCTGAACAGAGGCTTGAGGTTTGTAATACGGGAAACGAGTGTTGTTTAAATTTGAAAAAAAAAATCTTAATAAACACGACATAAGTGTTTAAATATAAATTTTCGTTTTGTAAATCTTTGTAGGCACTTCATCACCCTTTTACGGCCCCAAACCCCGAAGACATGAATGATCTTGCTTCTGCTCATGTGTTGGCTTATGACATGGTCTACAATGGCGTTGAGGTACTCTTTTTATATTAAATTAATAGAAGGGGTATATTAGTAATTTTTCACATGGTCACATATGAAATGGTAGCATTGTAAAATGGGACCCATAATCACATTTATTTTACATAGAACCAACCATATGCATCCAACCGACAAGTTAAAATGTTTTTTTACAAGATGTTTTCATAAAGTTTTATTTTTTAATTGGTTCGATTTGTTCGTTTAGATTGGTGGAGGAAGTTTGAGGATTTATCGGCGTGATGTCCAACAGAAGGTTCTAGAAATTGTTGGCATTTCTCTTGAGCAGGTGAGGAGATACAGCTCATAGCGGTTGTTTATTGAACTCCATATAAATTTAATGTAACTAACTATTAATCTGTAATTAACTATATATTTGCAGGCTGAAGCCAAGTTCGGTTATCTTCTAGAAGCGCTAGACATGGGTGCTCCTCCACACGGTATGTGATTCTAGAATTAATTACGAATAGAGTTAAATGCCCGGATAGTCCCTGTGGTTTGGCCTTTTTTCACCTTTAGTCCCTAACTTTCTAAAATTACAGCTATAGTCCCAAACTTTTTCAATTTCGTTCCAGGATGGTCCGTGGCGCGGATGGAGGTTAGTCTTTTCAGTTAAGTGGGTGTGAAATGACCTAAATACCCTTACTATTAAAAAATAAACTTTAAATCAATAACCACCTTCAATCCAAACACATCTCTTCTTCTTCTTCATATTCAGATTCATCTTCAATCCAAACACACCTCTTCTTCCTAATTCTTCACCACCACCATCTCCACCTTTCACCACCACCGCCATCCACCTTTCACAAGTATTGAAAAATGTGTGTTGTTTTACATCTACTGATTGGAAATAGTTAGAGATTTAAAAAGTGGTTTATTCATAGAAAGTTAGAAACTGATAAGATGAAGAGTTTGGTAAAATGGTGAAGGAGATCTTGTGATTGATGATGGCTAATAATTACATAAGTGCTCTGTTTTTCTTTTTGTATAGTTGATCTTTATGAGCCAAAAATTCATTATCCGTCTGGAAACCATCTCTGTAATTGCTTTGATTGATCAATCAAACAAACACATTCAAAATCGGTTATCCGATCAATTTATCCAGCCATGATGGAACTGTTATAAACTACAAAACAGTGTAAACGTCAACCTATCTGGAAGTTGGTTGGTCAGGGACACCTTGTTTGTTACTAATTAGGTCGCCAGTATAACGAGGTAGTGGCAATTCGGAGTGAAGGGTGGGGTACGGTTGTGAAAGGTGGATGGTGGTGGTGGTGAAAGGTGAAGATGGTGGTGGTGAAGAATTAGGAAGAAGAGGTGTGTTTGGATTGAAGGTGGTTATTGATTTAAAGTTTATTTTTTAATAGTAAGGGTATTTAGGTCATTTCACACCCACTTAACTGAAAAGGCTAACCTCCATCCGCGCTAGAGACTATCCGGGAACGAAATTGAAAAAGTTGGGGACTATAGCTGTAATTTTAGAAAGTTAGGGACTAAAGGTGAAAAAAGACCAAACCACAGGGACTATCTGGGCATTTAACTCTTACGAATAATTAAAAATGTTTGACTAATAAGCCAAATATTAATAAAATATCCATCTATCACGATTGGAGATATGTTGCTGGCCAAGATCAATACTGCCAATAATTTTAAATTACAACTAATCGGTGGTTTATTTGGAGAAATGACACAAGAAAACTTGAGACTGTTGACTATTTAAGGTCAAATTTACGGTCAAACGGGCTATTTTTCAATGTTTAGATGAGTTTAAAAAGCTAGTCTTACAAGTAATCACTATGATTAATTTAGGGGTGTGCAGAATTCGATGCGGGTCTGAAAAATCGAAATTCGACTCAATTCGATTCGATTATCAAGAATTTGAATTCGATTCAATTTAAATTTGTGTCCAGTAAATCGAATACGAGGTTATAATTATAAATTCAATTCGAAATTCGAATTCAAATGTTACATATTTATTTATTATATTTATATATAATACGCACATATAACTTTAATTTGGACTATAGTATAAATTAATCTATAAACTAAATATAAGTCCTAATATAGCCCATTACCAAGCCCAAATACCCATAACGAATTTACATATTTTAAATGAATTTGAATCAAAACGAATTTGTTTGAATTTTTCGGAATTCAATTCAAATTCAAATTTCTAGTCGAATACGAATTGGCGTTATAATTCGAATCGAGTTGACCAACTTTTAATCAAATTCGAATTCAAGCAAAAAAAAAAATTATTCGAAAAATTCGATTCTAGTATTTCGAAAATTCGTTGTTCGATTCGATGAACACCCCTTGATAACCATGACAACACTTCTCAATAATTGATCAACATATATTGAAGTGTTGTCGCAAGATCGTTGTTAATTTTAAATCTGAAACTCTACATGGTTGACTCACATTCATATTGTAATATTTCTTTTTTCGGATAATTTGACTTGAGTAAATGATAACGGGTTTACAGGAGGAATTGCTTATGGGTTGGATCGATTGGTGATGCTACTGAGCGGTAGCAGTTCAATAAGGGACGTGATCGCTTTCCCCAAAACCACCACGGCACAATGTGCACTTACTCGTTCTCCTTCAGAGGTGGACCCTCAACAACTCCGAGACCTCTCTTATTGCCTTCAGTAGACTTCTTTTTGATCCATGTTTCTTTTTTATAACCATTTTGATCGATATTTCATTTTTATAAAAAAAAACACTATTCATAAACTTTCATCATTTGTAATTTTATCTTAATAATTTTTATTATAGTTAGGCCGTGGGGTATGGTGGGGCGGGGCTTGGGCTTGGGTTGGGGCATTTGGTGACACGTGGAATGGGAGCCCCCCCACCGCCTGGTTACGTGTCCGCGGGGTATGACGGGGCGTGGGTTGGGTGCACCGCGTGGCAGAATAATTAAAAAAAAATACAAAAAAATTTATAAAAAATCACACAACAATTATAAAAAAAACCTACAACTTCATTAAAATTTAAAACATTACATAATCCTAAAAATTACAAAATAACAAACCTAAAGCGTTAAAAAAATTTCAAAAAGGTCGATTTTGTCGAACACCTTTTTTTCCTTGCCTCGAAACTCTATGTTAGCCACCGCCACCCGGTCCTCGTGGCTTAACTCGCCACCGGGAACGGCTTCGTAGTAAGCCTTGAAACGCTCGAGCTTGGGCCGTAACTCGCGCCATTTATGTTGGCACGCGTTGAGGTTGTGGCGGTCGTTACCGACGTTATGTCGGTAGGCTTCGAATGCTTCCACCCAATATTTTGTTTGGCCCGGTGGCCGACCCTTCATAGCGTCAACGACGCTTGTGACGAGAGCAATTTCCTCTTCATGAGTCCAGGATGCCATAGCGGGGTTGGGTTCGTGGGATGGGGTGGACCAGTGGGGTAGCGGGTTCGAGAGAAGTGGGTAGCCGGTGGGGTTGTTGGGTTCGTGGGATGGGGGGACCAGTGGGTTGGGGTTACAATATATAGGCCTTTGGGAGACCCGCGTGGCGGTTTGAGAAGATGGGGGGACCGTTTGGGGGGACCGTTTGAATTTTAAAATTCAAAATTTAAAAAACCGCTTGACGTGGCGGGTGAGCCAATAAGATTCAGCCAACTAGCATGGCCATACCGTCCCACGCTCGGCTTGAAAGCCAAGCCCCAAGGGCCACGCCCCAACCCAAGGCTTGGGCGTTTTCCCCCAACCCACTCCCAAACCCCCGCCCCATACCCCACGGTCTTATCACAAGTAATTTTGTTTTGTGTTAAAATTGAGATCAATATCTATCTAGGAATAAAATTGGTTGAGAGACAATATAACCAGATTAAAGGCTGTGTTAAAAGCTTTGCATCTTCATGTTACTTGTTTTTGAGTTGGTTGGTTTGATTAAATCGAGTGCACAAGTGATCTACTAGCCTTTTTTAGTCAACAACTATTAACGGTGGTTGTCCTAAAAGAAATCTACTTGTTATGTCATGAAACATACTTCTTTTCAGAAACAAATTATAAATATAAATAGATTAACCGGTAATCGACACGAATTGTTTAAACTAAATTTAAATCTATAAATTTTTATGTTTAAAACTAGTTTTTATGTACTTTATTATTCTGTGGTCATGTATGATTCCATCCTCAGCTTTTAATATATGCATCGTTGTGTACTTAAACTAGACACCCTTTTGAATTGGTAAGTGGGTAAGTAGTCTATTTTCTTCTTCATAAAATAGTAGATGAAATAAAATATTATTTGAAAATAGGTTCAAATTCTTTAAAAATAAATTAACTTTACTAATAAATGATCCAGGACCAGGTGCATGAATTGAACATTTTAAGTAAAAAAAAGTGGCGTTGAAGAAAACAGTAAGGACTTGAATATTAATTGGGCAAGTCTACTTAGGGGTTGTTTGTTTACCTCTTAATGAGTCTCTTAATAGTTCAGACCTTTTACTGGTTCAACACATAGTGGTTCAGACTGTTTGTTTTGTGAGCAGATGTTTGAATGGTTCAGACATTTGCCTCTGAATGGCTAAGAATTATACAGAGTCTGAATGGTTAAGACATCTAATCTGAATTTGTTAGACATTTGCCTCTGAAGGGTTAAGCATTATATTGGTTCTTAATGATTCAGACCTCTTACTGGTTCAGCACTTAATGGTTTAGACCTCCTACTGGTTCATCACTTAATCATTCAAAAGTTGCCAAACAGCCCCTTAGGCCATGTGTAGTCATAACACCCCTTTGTGGGCGTTATGCGACATGTGGCGCGCCACGTGTGCGGGTGGGCGTTATGCATTTTAAGCCCGTAGTCATAAAGCCCCCGCCTAATCATTACTCAATTATTAATTTCTATTTTTTAATAATTATTTTCTAACTTTATAAAATTAAAATTCATTTCATTAAATTAAAAAAACATTACACTAAAATAAAAAAAACATTACACTTAAAAAAAAAACATGACAGTAACATAAAAAAAACGGTTCCACTAAAAAAAAATTGGACTAAAAAAATAAAAAAACAACACTTCAAAGATTATATTTTTTTTCGATCCTTTCCTTTTGGGCCAACGTCATCTTCAAAGCTTTTCCGGTAAGGTGGTCGTGCGGTTTGGTGTAGAATTCAAAGTCGAGCTGCCATTGCCTATCCCGCATAATCTCGGTCACTTCCCGGTTCTCCTCCAAACGTTTATTCCCTAGATCGTGTATATCATGAAGGCGTTGGTTTACCTCCGAAAATGCGTCACTCATTTCCGTTCCCATCGACATCGACGACGACTCGGGCTTCTTCGGCCGCCTACTTCTTCCGGACGGTCTTGGTAGTTCTTCCACCGGCTCGTCATCCGGAATATCCTCGTTCACCTCGGTGTTTCGAGCGTCGGAGGTTGGCGTTTCGGGTTCACCCGACTCGTTTGTTTTGGACCTCTTTGACGGCCGTTTATTTTCCGACCGACCACTCGGAGTTGAGATGTTGGCCCATTTGGGGCTATGGCGAAGGATTTGCCAACACCTCATGTACGGGAAATGGCCATTACCATCTGTATACTCGATCAACGCCGCTTGCGTGATGTCCTCGTCCTTGCTTCCACTTTTCCATCCGGCAAAAGTGCGTTGGTACACGGTTTGAAAGTTCGTGCATTTTTTGTTTATATCGGTCCACTTGCCCGATATAGAGTCCGGTGGGCGGTATCCGTCTCCTTTACCCATTAGATCGAAAAAAAGCGCTCGTATTCGGCGCCAAAAAACTGATTTATCTTGATTGTTTGCTACAAAAAAAAGATATAATTAATTAGTCTAAAATTAAAAAAAAAACTCAAATAAAAACAAAAAATAATTAAAAAAACTGCAAAAAACAGAAAAAAAAAAACAGAAAAAAAAAAACGGAAAAACAGAAAAAAAAAACAGAAAAAAATAAAGAAATATAAAAAATATACCTATAACCGGGTCTTCCGACACATCGATGAAAGCGCGGGTTAACGCATACTCCTCATCGGACTCCCACGGTATCACATTTTTTTTCGCTCGGGTGGTGGTTTCCGCTTTCTTTTTATGTGGCCGTTTTGCTTTTCCTTTTCCTTTTTGCGTCTCCGCTCCTTCGGGTTGTGTTTCCGGAACAACATCGGGTTCGTGTAGTGGGGAGCCGAAAGCTTGAGCCGACCCGAACGCTTGAGACGACCCCATTCCGTCGGTGTTTTGATTCGGGTTCCACCCGTAGAGATTCGGGTCCCAACAAAGCGGTTGGTTCAAAAGATTCATGAACCCGGCGTTTTGTTGACTGTAATCGACAAAACCGGCACCTAAAGGGGTGGGTCGAGTGGGAACCGGTGACACGGGGCGGGTAGGATTACCACTTTGGTTTGGGTCCGCACTCGATCGGGGAGGAATAAAACCACGGTTGTAGGGATTCATTGTATAAAATCTGTGGATTTTAAAAAAAAAACTAGAGAGAAATGTGAGTTGAGAGTGTGTAGGTTTTATAAAAATATGGGAGAAGGGGGTATTTAAAGGGAATTTTGAAAATTAAATGAATAGTTTTTTTTTTTTTACATTTGACCGTTTTCAAACGGTTTAAAATTCAAAATAAACAACACATCACGCCGCTATGTCTATCGCGCCTTTAAAATTTTCCGGGCTATAGCGCCCCGCGTGGCGGTGTGCATGGCGCCGTCCGGCGCTATGTGAGGGTTTTGGGCGCCATATGCAGCCCCATTACACACTGTCTTAGATCAATCCCATATCTAGCCCTAACATAACAACAAGCCCTAAAATTGTAGCTAGGCAGCTGACCTTCAACTTCACATTATTTGTGGTTGGGAATTATTGACATAATTGTTTAATTTATTGTAGCTAAAGTTTTGCTTTCTTTGTTTAAAAAATATACAATAGATTTTGAATTCTGTTTTAAAAAAATTGTAATGTTTTTATTTATTCAAATATATAGGAAGAAAAGAAATTTAATGAAACAATTTAATATATGACTTCGTTAAGAAGATTTCACTTCTAAGGCTTAAAGCCAAACAAGCAACATGATCACATAAAACAACAAACAGCATAAATATGTCAACCTAAAATACTTGTATGACACACATACTTCTTAATGAAGTATTAATACACAACCCTTGTTTGGCCATGACATTATGTATGACAGCTTTGTCTAAAATACTTAAACTTAGACTAAAATGATTTATGTTGTAAAAAAATGAATGAAGAATAATTAATCAAAGACATGATGAAAGTATGGGACCGACAATTTTCTCCCTTCATGAAAACAGAAAAAAGAATAACATATATTGAAACTACATAGGTTATAACTGAGTGCTTTTATATGAAACACTTCAGTAAAGTAAAGTAACTAGGTTTTGCAATTGTTTCTTTTAAGTTTCTTTTGTTAATAAGTTCTGTTTAAACATGATAGAAAACATAAATGAAATATATGTAACTGCAGACAGGCCAGCAGAGAATCTAGTCAGAGACGCAACATTGGAGTTCGACATACTTGTTAAGATGATCTGGTTCCCCTTTAGGATGTATGTTCATGATGGTAGTACCGAATTCTTTAGGGTTGAAGAACTCGTAGTAATGGAGAGAGAGAGGGGGCGATTTTAGTGTTGATGTTATGAATGTATTAACCCTAATCCCTCTTTAGTAATCTCCTTATATACACCCAAGGGGAAACCCAATTAGTTAATAAGGGTAATCTGGCCCAGCAACAATTACCAACTAATTATATTACAGGTTTAATAAATTTTGATCCAAATAATATAAATGATTACAATGGCTACACAATTAAATATAATCATAATAATTATATTTAATCTTACATTCTCCCACTTAGCCGAGTAATAATTTATCATGAGTATTAGATTAGTCTGATCAGAAGTTAATACTCATTTTAGCTTTAAACCAAGAACCGTAGCAGAGAAATACAGCCGTTGAATCATTATGCGACTATGGACCCCCATTAGTCATACTACAGCATCAATTTAAAACATAACAGTTATGATCAAAATACAAACAAACTCTTTAGCGTTTGATTTGTATTTATATTTATATTTGTCTATATGTCATTACACCGGCAGAACATATGTTAGAGACATACAAAATCAAAATGATGAGGAACATTAATTAATAGTTAATCATTTATAGTACGATATGCATTTGTACATAGTCATCAATAAACCCGTCATTATTATAAGCGCTCACATAATAGTTATGGGTGATAGACTTTTAGTTATAGGATCCTTAAGCATATCATGAATGCTTTCGATACAAAGATTTAGTTTTCTCAATTCGTTCATAAACGAATAATTAATTTCGTATCGAAATTTAATGTAGCACTTCTCGAACTGTTACTGTTCAAGGAGACATGGTAGCTGACTTTATCACAACAAGTCTTCAATATAATTTATATGGAGTTAATAAGCTTATCAGTCCACTAATAAATTTCCAACAACATTTAGTGACTATTGTTTTGTGATCAACAATATATTATGTCGTTATAACTTAGGTTGTTGTTATCAGTTTATCATGACTCCTCCATGAGACAGGTTTTGTCTGCTGACATAAGGATATACCCGAAATTACATTTTGTCATCTTTGAATATTACAAAGTTAGAGTAATCAACCGGTTTGAGTTCTCACTTCTTCCTTAAATTATAGCCTCTCGTTTCTTTTAAAGATATTGTAATACTCTATTAGATGCTTCACATTAATCTAGACATATCTAGCGTGTTGCAGTATGAGTAATATCTAAACGAGTATAGACTTGAACTTACATAAGGTTTCTAATTAGTGAAGCGTAAGGAAATAATCTCATTTATCCTATTATCCTCTAAAGGAGAGCAGTATTGTTAGTTACATGTGTAAGGACCCAATTAAGGTTAAACTTATTGAACGAAAATAATGTCCCATTGGGTCTATCTCGGTATGCTATGATATCTATCACGTAAGAGATATCTCTGAGATCTATTATATCAAAGTTTATGTTAACAACGCTTTGACTTATGTAACATATACTTGTCAATGGAATATCATCTATATAGAGACAAGTTTATCTTAGTTGCTTCCACTCTCTTGAGGTAGGTACATTAATGCACTTGGTTCTTGATGAAAATAATTGCGTTAAGATTTCATCACATTATGATGTTTGCATTAACCCATACATGGATTTTATTGTCTTACAAACAAAGTGTTCTTAACCTTTAGTTCAGAACTTTCAGGTTGTTATCTAATGAAAACGTAAATATGTAAGTCAGTTGTTAGGTAAAATTGTTTTAATGTTCTTCTAATGTAGCTCAAAACTATTATAAGCTACTAGAACAGTGACGATCCTAAAAGAATCTTTTGTAAGATAGGTAAGAAAGATTCTTTGATAATTTATCTCTTCCTGAGTATAATCTTTGACAATCAATCATGCTTCTTTGTGTCTTAACGTTTATATTAGGATTTGGTTTAGTTATGAACACTCTTAGGTAATTCAATCAAATCCCAAACTTTATTCGAACACATAAAATCAGTTTACTAGAAAACAGTTTTATTCCATATAGAAGATTGATTGACACTAATGGCTTAATTAGAAGAGATAGGATCAGTAGATGTTTCCAAAATTCATTTCAACTTCAATTAGGGAGGTTATGTAATCATCAAAGTTAGTAGGTTTTTAAACTTAGATGACCTCCTGAGTTGATTATTAGGTTTATTAGAAGTTTCAGTTTTATGGATTAGCTCTTGGTTAGGTTGCTATCATTTTTAGGATTCTAAGTTTGTAAGAGTTGGTGCAGTATGGTGTACAAGATGTGTAATCGGAGTTAAATTCGGAGTAAAATTTAATGACTCTCTTCCCCCCCCCCCCCCCCCCGCCTTTTGTATTCCTTGCGAGTCGTGATAAAGACTTTTACTGCTCCCACTGACCTTAGAAGTCTTAAGGAACTCAATATGCTTAGGGTCAATATTTAACGACCAACAGATTCTAATAGAGAAAACAAGTTAATGACGTTATTCGTTGTAGTTTCTCTTGTTGAGGATTATGTTTTTTTAGGTAAGAAATCTAAGTGTGCCCACAATGAAACTTTTGTAAGTGTAGCATTATATTTAAGGAGACAAGTTTTGATGGAACAATGTCGAGATGGAGCAGTGTCTTGTAGAAGAGGTGTAAATTGAAGTAATATAAAGTTTTCACTCCTCCACCGCTTGCAATGATTGCAAGTTATTATTAAGACACTTAATGCTTCCACTGATCTTTGATATCTCTAGAAATGCTACAAGAGAAATTTCAATGAGGTACGTGACGTGGGAACCTATCATATATATGTTAGACTTTATTTGATTTCCTTAATGTCCAGATGTTATTAGGAACTTAGGGACATATTTAATAGAAATCTTATTAAGTATATATATGAATAGATTTCTTTAAGTGTAACACCCCGTTTTTCGAAAGTCAAAGTCAAAGTCAAGATTAAAGTCAAAGGAAGAAAATATTGCTAATTGCGATCTGTCTCTCCTTGCTCAATTCCTGTTTTGACTTCTTTGACTTGTAGTTAGCCTATTTTTGTTATCGCTTTAGTTGTATTATGTGGAGTATCTATTAATAATCGCATAGTAGTCGCTATTTATCGCTTGTTTAATCGCTTTATCGCTATCGCAATCGCACTCGCAACTCGAATTACGCATTCTGGTTATTGTTATACGTGTGTGTGCCTTATGTGTTACTTGTGCATGTTTATTTATGTTATGTGTGGTAATTAATCGAAACGCAATTGAAAATCAATCGCAATCGAATCGCAAACGCTAAACGAATATGAACTAAGGATGCTTGTATGTTGATATAGTAGTTAGGATTAAAAGTAATTTGACTAGGAAATTCTATCGCATCGCATCGCATCGCATCGCATCGCAACGCTCACAATCGCTATCGAAACGACAAAACTCGTCCCACCGAACACTCGAACCAAGCGACTGATCGATCAGGTGACTAGCCGATCGACCAGCCGTTCGATCGAGCTGCCGCTCGATCGGCTAGCTGTTCGACCGGGCTGCCACCCGATCGGCCAGCCCTTTCCTCTTTGGGAAACCCTATAAATACCCCTGTCGTCATCATACTTTCCACTTTTGGCAACTCTCCTCCGACCAGCTCATCTTCCCCACTTTTCTTCAGATTTCTCGCGATTCCGGTAAGATCTCGTCCTAAATCTTGTACTTCCTTACTCTACACGCACTCCTACACCTTTCTATCTTTTGAATCTTAACTTTTAACCGTGAAATCATCAAGATTCAAGGTGTTCTAGGATGGCGTCATCATGTGTTCTTGAGAACTTCATGTTTTGGCCTCAATCCACGAAGAACAACTTAGATCTAACCGATTTCCACATAAACAAACAAAGATCTTTCATAGATCTAAACATATTCACAATGAAAAGGGATTGGAAGATGGATTTCCAACTTTCTTTCAACTCTTTTACACTCAATGCATTCAAAACCGATAGAACGGAGTTTGTGCCGACTTACTACTCATTCTTGTGGTTGTGTTGGTTCAAGATCTGGATTCTATCCATGAGATTACCGATTTCGGGTTGAACATGGAACACCGTTTCGAGCAGTTAACCAGTCGGATTTGGGTGATTCCTGTCCGATCAGGTTACTAAGTCGTGACGAGGTTTCTGTTGTCTAATGCGTTATCAAATCATCTCGATGAAACGACAAACTACCAGAATGACCAAGGAAGAAGACGAACAGGTTGACCAGGACGGAGTGCCGTCCGATCGGACTGCTGTCCGAACGGACAGTCATCCGAACGACCGGTCACCCGATCGACTTGCATCCTGGTCCCCACACACTTAACTATTATTCAAACTTCAAAGGTTTTGGAACACCGAACGGACTGTCGTCCGATCGAACTACCACTCGATCGACCGACCATCCGACTATGTGATGTTTCGAAACTTCAACACTTAAACAATTTTCAACATGTTCAATACACGAGGGATGCCACCCGATCGAACAACCGTCTGATCGAGTGACAACCTGCTGTGAACTTGTTCTCGCTGAAGTGCCCAACCTATCGGACTGTCGCCCGATCGAACGGTCGTTCGATCGATCGACCTGAAAGGTAGAGATACTTCTATATTTTCAAAATGCTACAACGAAAACTTCAAAAGTTAAGCCATCATACACAAACACATCCTCCCCAAAGGAAGTAACAATCCACTCAAACGGTCATCCGACCGGACGACCGTCCGAACGGACTGTCACTCGAACGACCGGCTGTCCGATCGGACTACCATCCGATCGAACTGCTGTCCTACCCACTTGCACTCTGTATCGTTTTACGCGTCGCTTATCGTTATGCTATCAATCTGTTCAGGCTAACCCTACTCTCTAGCGCTCCCTTCAATCCATCAATCGCTGTGAGTATACTCGATCCCTTTTTGCTTTACGCACTTTTGGGTGTTACATACGTTACTTATACAAAATCACATCGAACACACTACACAATACTTTAAACGCTAACCGCTATCGCATGTATACGTGACTTAATGAATGCTTGTTTGTTATGTTTACACATGGAATGCTGTCTACCTGCCTTAGCAACGATAGTACTATTAGTTTGGACTCAGCACCTGTTCACTCAGGGGTTGTTAAGGACAATTACTTTCATGGCTCACAGTGGTGAGTATGTATCGCGAACTGCCTTGGGCAGTCAACCCGCAGTCATTGGTATCGATAGGTTCATGTCGATAACTAACATGCCTCATTTTACACTGTGTACGTGCTGGTTATGCGTAACGCTTTCGAACTCTATATGTTATTATCAAACTTGTATGCTCACCTTTACACTATGTGTATTGACTTTTACTTTAACGTATGTGACAGGTGCTTAGGATGCTTATTTGCTTACTTTGCTGTGAAATCGAGGCTAGGAAAGACCTAGGTCAACAATAAACAATTGACTGTAATAAAAATCTGAGTTGTCGGAACAGAACAATTTGACTAGATCTTTTCTGTAATAATTGTATTATCATTTATGACATGGTATGGGACGTGTTGCTTTAAATATTTGGTAAATATAGTTGTTATGGAAACTTCTGGACAATCTGTTTCGCTCAGTGCCACGCCCCGATGTTTCCGCCATCGGTTGGGGTGTGACAGAATGGTATCAGAGCCATAACTATAGGGAATTAGGAAAGACTCGACCTAGTCCGGGTCGATGTCTTAGAGACCTAGTCTATAGTTAGGAACCACAGACCGACTCGTGCATGTCCAGTGGGGATTATGTGTGAGCGTACTTGCTATTTCTCGCTATTCTCGCCTACGCTACACTATCACTGCACTCGAATTTTCAAATATGAATGAGCGATTAAGTCAAGATTAGGTGTGAAAACCGCAAACTCTCGACTAAATTGCTTGTTCAATCCACATTTTTTATCTATAAACACGAGAAATTGCGTTGAAATGGGAGTGAAATCCATACTTTGACGCATAATTCTCTTTTATTTTATCGAAACAGGAACGAAGTTGTTAAGCCAGAGGTGAAACCCTAACCTTGACGACCTGTTCCGACCTTTACTTGGTTTTACAAAACTCTCACCAAAGTCTCGACGGACTCCAACGACTTGAAGTCACGGTATGACTAAAGGGATGCGTGCCGAATGCCCAAGAATCGAGGCAAAAGCACAGTCCTGAAGGTCAAAGCATGTGCAACAAGTCCTTGAGAATAGTCGAACCACTTTGGATAGTCAATGTCTAATAGCCGCAGGCGATCTATTTCTCGTTTTTTATGTGTTTCGATTCTGAGCCTGCAACTGCTGACTCTGATAATTCGACGATTTTATGTGTTTGTATGTGCATTTACCTGCTTATGTGTTTTAATTTTTGGAGACTTATTCGATTTTCGCTTTCACTTTGATCGACATGCACGACCCGCATTGCATATTTACCTCAAAACGCTGACAAATCGCTAAATTGTGGACGACCTTATGCTATGTCATACGCTTGTACTATAATACGCGATATGTTATTCGCGATCGCTATTCTCGAACGCTCGTGAACTTTGAATGATAGGTTTCTGTATTCTGACCGCCTCTGTGTGCATCTAGACAAGTTACATGCTTATATGCTTCTGCATTTTGTGTCCTACGTGCTTATGTGCTTCTGTGTTTCTGTGCCTTACGTGCTTATGTGCTTCTGTGCTTATGTGAATCTGTGGTTATATGACTGTGTTCCTGAGCTTTAGTAGTATTAGACGTGTGAGGTGAGATTCGATTATGACGTGTCTGAGACCTATGACGATGTCTGTTGCAGACAATGTCAAATGGACCATCATCTGGACCCCGTCACCCACGACTTTCTCGTCAGGAACAGAGAGACAAATGCCTTGCTGCCATCCTCGCTAAACAAGTGGCAAAGGTTGTGCCTCAGACCGTGAGTGAAATTTATGAGAATGTTAGCAAATCATCCGAGGAGTCCAGAACCGAAGCTCCTAAAGTTGCTCCCAAGACTGCTTTCAGCTTTAAGCAGTTCAAGGCTTGCGGTCCAAAGGAATTCACTGGAGAAGATGGCCCGACGGCTATGTTTCAATGGTTTGATTCCGTCGAAGTCACTCTGCACCAGAGTGGATGTCCGGAAAATCTCCGCACTCTAAACGCTACCGGCGTCTTCCAGTCCCGCGCTTTAGACTGGTGGACGACCGAGAGAAACAAACGCGGAAATGATGCAGCCTACGAGCTGATGTGGGAAGAGTTGAAGGCCATCATGATGGATGAATTCTGCCCTCCCCATGAACGCCAAAAGCTGGAGGACGAATTATGGCACATTAAGCAGAAAGAAGGCAACAACGCTGCCTTGACTGCCCGCTTTAAGCAGCTCAGCATCATCTGTCCCGATCAAGTGAAGATGCCCGACATGACGATCAAGAAGTACATTCGAGCTCTACCCGACTGTGTTGCAGATTTTGTACATGCCGCAAAGCCAACAATGATCGAAGAAACATACTTGCTTGCCACCGAAATCAACGACAAGCGAGTAAAAGCAGGTTTTTGGGATAAAACTTCAAAGAACCTGCACCAAGTCACCGCCGCACCATGTAGGTCCCTTAATCCCGTTGGATCTTAACAAGACTGTTAATCTATCAAGGGTGCGGAATCCCCTTTATTGATCTTTGAACACAGAAACAAGATTATGTAGAAGAACAAGAACTCGAACACACAAACACGCAAACTTTCAAACTGATCTTCTGTGATTATCAAACCCTTAGAAGCGTTTTACAATCACTAAGATCTACAAGAACCTAACAGCCGATTTCTGTTTTGTTCTTAACCTCTCAAACTTGAATGCTCTCTCACAATCTCCAAAAGGCTCTCAAGTTGTCTAAAGTGTCTAGCTCTAAAACTCAAGACTAAGGCTGTTTATATACACACAGCCAAGATCTCGAATTGGGCTTTGCCCATATTACATTTGTCACATAAACTTGGGCCTAAAAGACTTAGTACAAACTTGGACTGATTGGGCTTCATAGAACTCGTTTTTCTTTAAGTCTTCATGATCCAATCTTCTGTTTAATATCCAAAGACCAATCCAAAGCTGTTGTCATATAACATGCACCAACAAACTCCCCCTTGACAATAGCTTGCAAAGGAAACTTTAGTCTTCAGAATCTCACAGTCTTTGGTCTTTGGATAGCGTCAGCTTCAACATGAATTCTGTCTTTGTCAGCAACAACAGACTCCCCCTAAGCTGATGCATCCAATCACCAAATCTTCCAAGTTTTGAGCCAGCATTCCAAGTAAGTCTTCACAGCATCCACTCTGCATTGTAGAAGGAGGATTCTACCAAGCAGCAACAAACTCCTCCTCTCTTCACAGCAACTTCTCATCAACAACTGCTTCAATCTGTATACTATAAAACAAACATCTCGAGAAACCATAAGAATTTTTCAACATAGTTAAAGAATTATTATTTTACTAGAGATAGTTAAACTGTATCAGATTAAGCATTTTCCAATTAAGCACCAACACGCACAAATTTTAACAAACACCTTATAACCTGCATGATTTAAAAATTTTTGAACCCACTTTCTAACACAGTCTCCCCCTTTCGGTAACAACTCCTCCAAGAATAACAGTTTTCCGTACATTAAGAATTTTAACAGAAAAAGACACTATTTTTGGATTTTTATATTTTCAAATGAAAAGACTGACAGCAGTAAATAAATATTTACAGACATTCTTTTTGCGAGTTTCGAGGGTAAGAGAATCATATCAGTGTACGGTCATGTCAAAACGCTCTTGTTGTTCTTTTAGTTATCATTTAGATAAGCATCCTATAACGATTATCGGTATTGTTGTCCACATAAGCTCAACTTATCATATGTAATCATGGCGAGGGGATACGTTAAGGTATGATTTATACTTACCGACCGGTGTTCATCCACATCACGACACATTCCCGTATCAAGGTATGCACGAGGGTTCATCTTACCGGTGAGTATACCGATTATCATCTGTTTGACCGTATATGATGTGAGAAACTCACTTATTTTGATTGAAAACAAGCCCTATGTGATATAATCACTTATTGATGAGGAACTTGATTTTCAGATGCATGAGGGCGCAGGAGCAAGTCCGTGAACAGGTCAGTACTTTCGTACAGCAGAGAGACGAACTTGACTCCCGGATAAATGTGATATATTATCACTTATTTTGGGGACATGTGATTGTTGATCACTTATTGAGGTCGAATGCAATATGTACACGTATGTATGATATCATGGAAGATCTTGACTTGCGTCCCCGTTATTTTTCAGTAAAAGATACAACCATGATACCCAGATGATAAGCAGCATAAAGACCGAATATCTCAGAACCTCGGCAATCTCTCAAACGAAATTTCGGTACTAAGACCATATGCCAATGAATGGTTCCCACCTGGTCTTCAGTCGATTTAAGTTTATATCACCCTGCACACTTTAAAATGATTGTGAGCCTACCGATACATCTTATATAGAGCTGCTTAGCATATTTCATTTAAGGTTTAAAGAGGTTTAGACAGACCACTGATGTACAATCATTTTCTCTTTTGCTCGCCAGGAAACTCATTTTTGCTTTTCTATTGTTTTTGAGTTTTTGAAATTTTTCGATGTTTTTGTATTTTTGATTTTTTTTAAGAAAAACAGTAAACTATTTACAAAAATTCTTATGAAAAACCAGTTATTCAGGATTCCTCATCCCATTGAGTTCGACTAAGTGTTCAAAGCGAGCTCGATCAAAAGCTTTTGTGTAAAGATCAGCAAGGTTATCTTCTGTGTCGACTCGGTGCAATTCAATTAATCGTTTTTCAGCACAATCCCGTATAAAGTGATGACGTATGTCAATGTGTTTAGTTCTACTGTGCTTTACGGGATTGTTTGTGATTGATATAGTGGCATTATTATCTATCATAATAGGAGTACGAGTGAAATCCAAACCGTAATCGCGCATCTGCTGTTGGATCCAGAGAACCTGAGAGCAACAGCTACCCGCAGCAATATATTCAGCTTCACACGTAGAGGTAGACACACAGGATTGCTTCTTGCATTGCCAAGACACGATCCTGCCTCCCAAGAACTGACAACCACCTGTTGTAGACTTTCTGTTTGATTTGCATCCTCCAAAGTCTGAATCAGTGTAAGCAACGAACCTCAAATCACTATCAGCTGGATACCACAACCCAAGTTTAGGTTTCCCCTTCAAGTATCGAAGAATCCGCTTCACTGCTTTCATATGTGACTCCTTTGGATTTGCCTGATATCTGGCACACAAGCATACGGCAAACATGATGTCGGGTCTTGAAGCAGTCAAGTACATTAGAGAACCAATCATCGCCCTGTATTGAGTTGGATCAACATCTTCAGTGCTTTCATGATCTGGGCCGAGATTGTGGTTTTCACAAATGGGTGTGTTGAAAGTAGAGCAATCATTCATTTTGAATCGAGCCAAAATGTCATACACATACTTTGTTTGATGTATAAACATCCCATCCTCCTTCTGTTCAACTTGTAATCCCAGAAAGTAAGACAGTTCACCCATAGCACTCATTTCAAACTTGCTCTTCATCACCTGTTCAAATTCCTTACACATGTTTTCGTCAGATGACCCAAAAATGATGTCATCCACGTATACCTGTACCAGCAGAAAATCTTCCTTCTTTCTCTTAATGAATAGTGTACCGTCAATCTGACCTCTTTCAAAACCATTCTTGACCAGATGTGTAGACAGTGTCTCGTACCATGCCCTGGGAGCTTGATGTAACCCATACAAAGCCTTATCAAGTTTGTACACTCGATCTGGATAGTCTGGATCAACGAACCCATCTGGTTGTGAGACATACACCACTTCTTGGACTTTCCCGTAAAGAAATGCACTCTTCACGTCTAGTTGGTAAACTTTGAAGCCCTTGAATGAAGCAAAAGCCAGAAACAAACGAATTGCCTCCAACCTCGCCACTGGTGCAAACACCTCATTGTAATCAATCCCCTCTTGCTGATTGAAACCTTTCACCACTAACCGAGCCTTGTTGCGCGTGACAATTCCTCTTTCATCTTTCTTGCACCTAAATACCCATTTAGTGCCAATCTCTCTTTCACCTTTAGGAAGGTCTACTAACTCCCAAACCTTCAACTTCGCAAACTGGGCCAATTCTTCTTGCATAGCTTCAACCCATGAATTGTCTTTAAGAGCCATATGAATGTTCTTCGGCTCCTCTTGGGAAATAAAGCAACTATACAAGCATTCATTCACTATCCCAGTCTTCTCAATTGAAACAAATAACCCCGAATTAGCAGCTATGTTTCTTCTCGTCTGAACACCTGCAGTAGGATCTCCAAGTATCATGTCAACCGGATGATCTCTATTTGCTCGTGTAGTAGCTACAGCATCAACTTCCAGATTATCACCCAGGTTTGATCCAACCTCCCCCTGAATATTCTGATTTGCAAACGGATTAATGAAATCCTCCCCCTGAATGGGTTCAGAGTCACTATCGCTTGAATCAGGATTAGCAGCACCTTGGGAAGTTTCCGGAGCATCTGACATATCAACATTCGATCTAGGCATGAACTCGCCTTCATCGTCTTCACATACAACTGTTTGAATCAGCTGAGAACCATCTGCATCAGAAACCTCAGGAATATTAAATGATTTAAACACACTTTCATAATCATACAATATAGCAGGACCACTCGTTGACTGTTGAGGTTTGTAGGAAGTAATTTCCGCATTAAAAACAACCTCAATTTTACCAGTTTTTAGATTAAAAACCCTTTTATTCGGTGTGCCAGGCACGTAGCCTAGAAAGTAGCCTTCATCTGCCACCTCACCGAATTTTTGTTTATCTTTGTTTCGCACAATCGTGCAGGGTAATCCAAATGGTTCAAAGCCTGTTAAGTTTGGTTTCTCGTTAAACATAAGTTCATGACATGTTTTGTTAAAACGTTTAACGGTCAAAACTTTGTTTAGGACGTAGCAAGCTGTATTCACAGCTTCTCCCCAGAAAAGAACTGGTAGCTTTGAATCTGAAAGCATCGTCCTAGCGGCTTCAATTAACGTCCTGTTTTTCCTCTCAGCGACTCCATTTTGTTGAGGCGTATAAGGAGCAGAATATTGATGTTCAATTCCCTTTCGAAGACAGTAGAGATCCAGAATCCGATTCTTGAACTCCGTGCCATTATCACTCCTTATCCTCTTGATCCTTGCATCATGGACGTTTTCCAATTTTGTAAAAAGATCTATCAACATCTCTGCTGTCTCATCTTTTGTACCTAAAAAGAAAACCCATGAATAACGTGAGTAATCATCAGTGAAAACAAGACAGTAGTACTTTCCACCTATGCTCCTTACGTTCACTGGACCGAATAAATCCATGTGAAGTAATTCATAAGGGGCATTAATGGAATTTACTATTTTAGACTTATGAGGTTTCTTGTGTTGTTTTCCCTTTTGACATGGAAGACATTTATCTTCCACTTGAAACCTCAGCAATGGAACCCCTTTCACTAGCTCATTTTTAATAATGTAATTCATTTTGCGGTAGTGAATATGAGCCATGCGTCTGTGCCACAACATTGATTCAGCTTCAGATGCTTTTGACAGTAAACACGCCACCGCAGCAGTTGGATCCTTGGCACCCATGTCCATGACATAAGTGTCATTTTTCCTTGGTGCACGCATTACTATCCAATCGTCCGGAATGACCAAACCCGGTTTCAACACCAATGCCTCAGACTTGGTAAAATGGACCGAGTGACCCTTGTCGCAGACTTGTGACACGCTCATCAGATTGTGTTTAAGCTGCTCAACATAGTTCACTTTGTCCAATGTGATCTTCCCATTCGTCACTTTTCCTCGTCCAGTAATTTTTCCACCTTTAGCACCAGCAAAATTTACATGTCCACCATCATATTCTTCAAATTCAGAAAACAATCTCGCATCCCCCGTCATGTGCCTGGAGCAGCCACTATCAACATACCATAAGTTGATAATCCTCCTTAGCAGCTCCTGCACACACCAACCGAAAGATTAGTTAGATTGGGGGACCCAAGCCTTAATGGTCTTGGGTCTTCCAGATTCATCAACTACAGGAACATCCATCCAGTATCCATCACTCCTAGCTGGAGTCTTGGATCTTGGGCCTGTTGATGGAGATGGGGCATGATTTCTATAAGGTCTCTGGTCCTGAGGGTACCTATTTGTGTTTGGACTATGTGACCTTTGAAAATTTTGATTTTGATTCCAAGAACCTTGATTGTAATTTCTAAAGCCATTGTTATAAAAAGTTCGACCACCATTATTTTGGTATCGATTTTGATATTGACCTTGACTTCTGAAATTATTTGAATTTTGATTGTTCATTTTGGGTGAACTACTTCTAGGTCTCTCATATCTGCCTGATGTAGATGCAGGCTGAAATCTTGGTTGATTTCTTTGGAAACGAGGAACTTGTGGAGTTCCTTTTTCAGCCTTATCTACACCACCAGCAACACCCGGTTGTTGCTTCGGAGCAGATTTCTTTGGAGAATTTGAGACTTTCTCCTCATTATCACCTTGCTTCTCAGGTGATTTCCCCTTTTGTTTCTCACTAATTTGTGCTTCAGTCTTTTTGTTAGGACAGCAGCTAGCTACATGTCCTTTTGTGTGACATTTGAAGCACGATCTCTTTTTCGAAGACTTCTTAGTTGAAGCCTTTGAACTAGATTCTGGTTTTGATGTGATGCCTTGGAAGGATTTTGTTCAGCTTGCTTAATTTCAGATTTTTCTATGTTTTTGTTTTTAGCAAACTCTACATTTGATGCCTTTTCGATAACAGCTGTTTCGGTTTTCATATCACTTCCTTGAACAAAATTAACCTTTTTAACAAAAGTTTGATTATTGTTTTTAGAAGGTGTATTTTTCTTTTTCAAAACAGATTTTCTGTTATTTTCCTTCTTAGCATCATTATCTTCAAACACATCACCATGACTGGATGTGGAACTACTTGGTGATGTTGACAGAAAGTCTGTAAGCTCATCCTCACCAGGTAGGAAAGAATAGTCATGACTAAGAGGAGGTGGGACTTCATTAAAGCCCTGGAATCCCACACTTGTCTTGTCATTACTCTTCTTTAACCCACCCATCATATGTTTCATAACAAAAGTAGAATCTCTGAATTGACCTAACTTCTTTTCAAGTTCAACAATTTTAAGTTGTGCATCTGACAAGTCTTTGTTTTTATCAGAAATCTCTTTTGTTTTCTCAGCCATCATGTCATGAGCTAGGTCTATGACTTGAAGTTTTTCATTTAATTTGCAGGTCAAAGCTTCAATTTCAGCTTCATAGCCTTTTATCTTTTTCAAATATGATGACTCGTTTCTTTTAGCAAAGAAATTTGATTCTTTTACATTAGACATTTCGCTCACAAGACTTTTGTTTTGAGTTGACAGTTTGTCAACTTCACCCTGTAGTTCACGACACTTTAAGCAAACAGAAGTGGCAGAGTTACTTACCTCTCCTGTTGATTTGTCTGAGTTGGCCATGAGAGCAGCAAGTTGAGCTTCCATTCTTTTGATGATTTCATCTTTCTCATCAGCTTCCATTTCATGCTCAGACTCTGGCTTTTCCTCTTCAGCATCTGTTGTCTGATCAGCCTTATCTTCCTCAACTTCACTCTTCTTCTCAACTTTAGCCTCATCTACTGTAGCTTCACCATCATTGACTGGAGTGATCTCTGCCATGAATGCTTGAGTGACATTTTCATCATTTTCTAAGTGAATGCTCCAGTCATATGAGCCTTCTCTTGCAGTAGATATCAACGCCCTTGAGTTAGTGTTGTTAGAGTTGTTTGATGCATTCCGATTGTTTGAACTTTGATTCGTATTCTCATGCTTTTGTTTTTTACATTCCCTAGCGAAATGACCATAACTCTGACAGTTAAAGCACCTGACTTTGGTCTTGTCAAAACCTACGCTCTTTCGTACAAACTTCCTTCCAGTTCTGTTCATGAACCTCTTCACACGTCTCGAAATCATGGCCATCTGCCATTGTAGATCCATCTCTTCTAGATCATCAGGGTCAATCTGATCATAATCTTCATCTAAAGTGGCAGGATCAGATATTTTCCCTTGAATGTAGTTCTCATAAGACGCAACAAAAGAAGCAAGTAGAGCAAGATGTTCTTCAGCAGACTTCACACTCATAGGCATTGACTTTGCACTACTACTTTGCTTTGAAGTTGATGTTCTCTTGACTCCTGTTGATCCTCCTGCAGCAGCTACAAAACACACATCACCATCCTCATTCACTGTGACCTGCTCCTTATCACACGAAAGAAATGCAGTTGCAGAGTCACTAGAAGCATCATGAGATGAAGAAGATGTAAGCCCATTGTATATCCCTGGATCTTGAACCTGATCATATCCAGTGTCCTTCTTCTTCATGCTGAGCTCATAAGCTCTTAGCTTTCCAACTACTTCTTCCAGTTCCTTTGTTTCATAATCAGCTTCTCCCTTTATCATGAGAGTGTAGATATCCCATTTAGTAGGTAGAGCATCCAGTAGCTTGTCATTTTTCTCTATGTCAGTATAGCAATCTATATCATAATTGTCCAATTCTGACATCAGATGGTAGTATCGAGTGATGACGTCCTCAAGTGACTCATTTTTCATGTACTTGAACACAGCAAACTGCTTCTTCAGTAGATCAACTTTGTTCTTCTTGACATCAGGATTTCCCTCATATCTCTTCTCTAGTGCATCCCACATTTCCTTTGAAGTAGTGTACTTCTTAAAGGTATGCTTGATGCCATCAGGTAAAGACATTTTAATGGCTGCCAAGGCTCTCTTTTCAGCCTCATACATTTTCTTTTGTTCGGCATCCATATCAACATAAGCAGTTATACGTTGTCTTCCCTCAAACTCATGAGTTGGGTTCACATACCCATCGTCTATGCATATCCACATACGCGTGTCCTGGTACTCAACAAAAGATTGAAACCTATCCTTCCATGTCAAGTAGTTCTCCACCTTCATCATCTTAGGTGGTTTGTTCATCGTGCCTACCTCATGTTCCATCCTTAAGAGTTCGTTCAATTTAGACATGTTCGACATATCAACGTAACAGACTGATAAAACCGTACAAAAAATTTTCGAAAAACAGTGGTTACCAAATTACACCGTTAGAATCGTCTCGAAAGGACGAATCCAATGATATATAATGTCGAAAACTGAATTCGGGATTTTCCAGACTTTTTTTTTTTAAAATCCCACGAGTTCAACGGTGCAAACAGTTTCTTCAAACGACCTACGAATCAATTTCTATTTGCAAAACTCTGAAATATTTTCGACGCGTGCCAACTGAAATTCCACCCTTTAATTTCTCTCCTAATTTCGCTGACTTTCTGTTAATTTCGCTGGTCTGTTTAAATTTCGCTGGTTATGCTGCTTAAATTCGCTGATCAGTTACGTGGTCAAATTCGCTGGTCGAGGTTCGCTGTTAAGTTCGCTCGTCAATTTCGCGATTACGACAACTGGTAAAGTCGCCGAAAACCGTAATAATTTCGCTGAGGAAAATTTTACGGTTACCAAAGTCGCCTTTGGATTTTAACTTCGCCGGTCACCGAGATATCTGTTAAAATCGCTCAAGAGCTGATTGGGCCACCCAGCCACCCAATCCTGAAACATGCAGCAGCTAGCAACAGCAGCAGACGAATTTAAACTGTTCTTCAAGTGTTCTTCGTGTTCTTCGCAAAAACCCAGAACTTAAACTCGAAATTTCCAAACAACCAACTACCAAAATAGATCAAAACTCAGAATTTTGAACTGTTCTTCCTTGTTCTTGCTGTTCTTCACGAAAATTTTGAATGAGACACCAAAACTTCTTCAACCGAAACACAACTTGAATCCAGTCTTCAGTCTTGAACCATGCACAAGAGCAAATGCTCTGATACCAATTGTAGGTCCCTTAATCCCGTTGGATCTTAACAAGACTGTTAATCTATCAAGGGTGCGGAATCCCCTTTATTGATCTTTGAACACAGAAACAAGATTATGTAGAAGAACAAGAACTCGAACACACAAACACGCAAACTTTCAAACTGATCTTCTGTGATTATCAAACCCTTAGAAGCGTTTTACAATCACTAAGATCTACAAGAACCTAACAGCCGATTTCTGTTTTGTTCTTAACCTCTCAAACTTGAATGCTCTCTCACAATCTCCAAAAGGCTCTCAAGTTGTCTAAAGTGTCTAGCTCTAAAACTCAAGACTAAGGCTGTTTATATACACACAGCCAAGATCTCGAATTGGGCTTTGCCCATATTACATTTGTCACATAAACTTGGGCCTAAAAGACTTAGTACAAACTTGGACTGATTGGGCTTCATAGAACTCGTTTTTCTTTAAGTCTTCATGATCCAATCTTCTGTTTAATATCCAAAGACCAATCCAAAGCTGTTGTCATATAACATGCACCAACACACCAACCGCCGAAACCGCCGCCGCTCAACCATCAAAGTTCTCACCCCGCAAGAAGAAGAACAACAACAGTAGCTCCAGCAACAAGAACTGTGCTGTCACCACCACTGCTGCTCCACTTCAAGCCGTACCGGCTCAGCAGCAATCTCACCACCGCCCAGCACCAGTTACCTATGCACCGCCTGCAAAGCGTGCATACACTGGTCCCCACCCTGCCTGGCCAACATGTTCTTATCATCACCCGGTGGGTCTCGCCTGCCGTTTCTGCGCTCACTGCAATATGTACGGTCACTTCACTGCTAACTGCCGTACTGGTCCCCGTCAAGCACCAGCTCATGCCACTGCTCATCAAGCTCTGCTCCCAGCCCCACAAGGCCAACAAGCGGCTCAGGCACCCGCGGTCAACGCCCGAGTCTGCTTCGCATGTGGTGATCCCAACCACTTTGCGAACATGTGCCCAAACAGGGTTGTGAAACAAGAGCTCCAGCAGCAGTAGCCTCAACAGCAGCAACAGCCTCAGCAGCAACAGCAAGCCGCACGTGCCAGAACTTTCAACATCAATGTGCGCCAAGCCCAGACTGACAACAACGTAGTCAATGGTACGTTCCTTGTGAATGGTATTTATGCATCGTGTTTGTTTGATACTGGAGCCGATAACTGCTTTGTATCATTTGAATTCGAGAAGCTTCTTAGTCGTAAGCGCTCCTATCTCCCCTCGACGTTCGATGTTGAAGTCGCCACCGGAAGGACTGTCGCCGTTAATTCTGTTCTTCGTGATTGTACTATTGAGCTCAACAATCACATCTTCCCAATCGACCTTATTCCGATGCAACTCGGAAGTTTTGACGTCATAGTAGGCATGGACTTTCTTCGCGAAAACCATGCTGAAGTTGTGTGCTTCGAGAAGATGATTCGATTCTCGCTCGCGAATGGTGATTTATTGTGTGTTTATGGCGAAACTGCTTCGAAAGGTCTCAAGCTCATGTCGTGTGTCCAAGCTAGCAAGTATCTCCGCAAGGAATACGGAGCGTTCTTGGCCAACATTGTAGTAGCGGAGAAGGAAAAGAAAGGAAGACCTGGTGTAAACGATGTCCCAGTGGTTCGAGAATTTCCTAACGTTTTTCCTGAGGATCTTCCCGGACTACCACCAAGTCGTGATATCGACTTCCGTATCGACCTCATCCCTGGAGCCAACCCTGTTGCCAAAGCTCCTTACCGACTCGCACCGTCCGAAGTGCGTGAACTCTCGAGTCAGCTTCAGGAATTACTTGAGAAAGGCTTCATTCGCCCGAGCACCTCTCCTTGGGGCGCGCCAGTCCTTTTCGTCAAAAAGAAGGATGGGTCGTTCCGGATGTGCATCGACTATCGGGAACTGAATAAGTTGACTATCAAGAATCGCTATCCCCTGCCTCGCATTGATGATTTGTTTGATCAGCTACAAGGTGCTACGTGTTTCTCGAAGATCGATCTACGTTCAGGCTATCACTAACTACGCATTCTGGAGGAAGATATACCCAAAACCGCCTTTCGCACTCGTTACGGCCACTATGAGTTCGTTGTTATGCCTTTTGGTTTAAGCAACGCACCCACAGTTTTCATGGATCTGATGAATCGCGTGTGTAAATCTTATCTCTACCGTTTCGTCATCGTGTTCATCGACGATGTCTTGATCTATTCCAAATCGAAAGCCGAACACGCGCAACATCTACGTTTGCTTCTCGAGCTACTCCAAGGGAATCGACTCTATGCCAAGTTCTCCAAGTGCGAATTCTGGCTGGAGGAGGTTCAATTCCTCGGTCACATTGTAAATAGTCAAGGTATTCACGTCGATCCCGTGAAAATTGAAGCCGTTAAGAGTTGGATTACACCTAAGAACCCGTCTGAAGTCCGTTCTTTTCTCGGACTAGCGGGCTATTATCGACGATTTATCAAAGGATTCTCAAAGATCGCTGTGCCGCTTACCGCTCTCACGCATAAAGAAAAGCCTTTTGTTTGGGGAACTGAACAAGAGTCTGCTTTCCAAACCCTTAAGCGCATGCTTTGCAATGCTCCTATTCTCACATTGCTCGACGGAAACGATGACTTTATTGTCTATTGTGATGCTTCCAACCTTGGTCTTGGTTGTGTCCTCATGCAACGGGACAAGGTTATAGCTTACGCATCTCATCAGCTCAAAATCCACGAGAAGAACTATACAACCCATGATCTCGAGCTAGGCGCAGTTGTTTTTGCGTTAAAGATTTGGCGACACTACCTGTATGGTACAAAGTGTACGATCTTCACCGATCATAGGAGCCTACAACATATCTTTGACCAGAAGGAACTTAATATGCGTCAACGCCGATGGGTAGAACTTCTCAACGATTATGACTGTGAGATTCGTTATCACCCAGGCAAAGCAAATGTCGTTGCCGACGCTCTCAGCAGACGAAGTTACTTGCTCAGCATTCGTAAAACCCAAGCCCAATACGATCTCGAAACCCTCATCCGCGAAGCCCAGCATGCTTGTTTTAACGAGCGCACTTTGGATAAGGAAATAATCTACCACGATGGAGCTCAGCTTGTGAATAAGCCGAATGGGATATTCCATTATCTGGACCGGATTTGGATCCCCAAACGAACCAAATTGTGACAGATATTTGTAGGATCGTTTTCAGACCCGAATGAGTCGATCAGAAGAGTTTTTCTCAATATGAAAGGCGGAAACAGACGTATTGAGGTCAATTCAGCTAGAATATCACTTTAAACTATCGTTATATTGATTTCACAATGATTTACAGCGAGATGACACTTCGGCAGCACTTCGTTTCTCAGACCGGAAAGTTACAAATGAAATCAAGACACAAGGTATTTATAGGGGATGTAATTTCGCTTGAACATGTCTCAAGCGGAATTACCTTCACGCGAAATCAGCTTCAAGCGGAATTAACATATATGATTTCGCTTTAACTGGACATGACCATTTCAAACGGAATTACAAGATGTAATTTCGTTTGAAACTGCCACTCACCCTATATTTGGCATTTTTCTCGTATTACGTGCCCTGATCTATACAAACAAGACTCGATACAAGACGAAGTCGACAGACGCATGCACCAACAGACTCCCCCTCGAATGTTGACGAGTCTTAAGTGTCGAGTCTTCGCATCTTCAGTCTTTATCAGTCCTCGGACTTCTCTTTTGAAGTATCTGACACTGTAAGCATTCTCAAATTTTCTCTCTTCTCTTTTCATCACCAACAGACTCTCAGGATTAGAACCTTGCTCTTTGACATTCAGACTCCCCCTCTCAGTAAGCTGGGATCATAGACTGGCTTTCACAGGTTCAAGAATCGCAACCTAGCTCACATCATGCTCTGGATCGAAACCTGGCTTTTATCTGATTATCCTAAGATCTGTTGCTGGCTCTACTTTTTCACATGTTCAGGACCAATTCCTGGCTCTACCATTACCTGCACAAATCTCTACCCAACAATAAATTTCACAAATTTAAAATTTAACAAATTTACACTCTGCTTACCACATGTAAAACCAATTCTCAAAATTGATTTATCATTTATAATTTTGAACAACCACTTGCATGAATTATTCAAACAATGAATGATTTTACAATATTAAACTTTGATGAACCTCTTGAAGAAATATCATTTTTCTTTTCAAAACATATTCTCCCAACCCAATTGTCATCATGTTTAGCACTTGAAATTTTGAAAATTAGCTCTCCAACATCAATTGTCGAAAATCTTTATGTAATTTTTCAAAAATTTATGCTAAAACACACTAAAATCTTTTTGGATTTTTTATATAACAGAAATGAAATAGAGAAATGCAATAAAGAAATATTTACATACACTATTTTTGTGAGTTTGTGTAAGAGGATCATATCAGTTTTTGAGACAAATCACCAACACCGTTAAGCTTCAAACATTTTAAGTTCTAAACGATTCACTTAGATTGTCAGTATACTGATCCAATTAAATTCTCACACAAAGTTCAACTGTTTCGAGATATGAGATTAATGTTTTAAGCACTTAAACTTATTCACGTGTCCCACCTCAGAATATACTCCCGTATTCAGATCCCAATATTCAGTCTTACAGGTGAGTATACCTAGATGATATCTGTAAGGGGTTAAATTGCGAGAACCGTGAGAGCTCAGATCAGAACTTCCGTTCAGCAGAGAGATGACGGCTTCGACTTTTGGTGGGTCCCCTTTAGAGGATCTTTTTTACAACAACACATGATTTGCATTTTGCAATGTTTTATCATTTTTATGCTGAGGGTGGGCTATATTTCAAGCAAGCGAAAAGTATTCTCCGGGGACTAGGCCATTGCTTCCGCAAAATCAGAAGTCCCGGGATAATACCCCAGATATCACTAAGCATAAAGACCTAGTATCTCAGAAAGAGGGACCTTTCAAACAAGATTTCGGGGGTTACCCATATATCCGAGAGATGTTCCCCACGATATAAGCAAGTTTGAATTTAGGTTTATATCTCGTCACAATCTACTAAATGTGCAAAAACCTACTGACACATCATCAGTGAGACCGTTTATCACATTTTTCTTTCCATTTCTTTAGCATGTTGTGATCGTCTACTGATATACTATCATTTCCTCTTTTTGACAACAAAACTCATTTTAAATTTTATCATGTTTTTGTCTTTTCAAATTTTCAAATGTTTTTGGATTTTCTGAAAAATTCTTACTCCCCCTAAAATGCAAACACATTTAAAGGAAATTTGAAAAACAAACTGTACAAGTAAATTGACAACCGATATCGAATCGCTTCAATTCGCCATCCACTTGGCATAAACAATCAGAACTCCCCCTCACAACAAACTATTTTCCCATTGTGATTTCAAAACACTTAAGTTTGTTTTAATCAAATGGTTTTTCCGGAAAATAAGTTTTTGTTGATTGATTTTACCATATGTAGGATAAGGTTCATCATATTATTTTTCAAAATACCATTTGTAAGTATTTAACTTTTCCTGATTTCAATCAAAAATCACTTATAGAAAATCAAGTACAACTTAATGTCCCTGATTTACCACTTGTAAGTCGAAATATCACAAACGTGAATTTCTCAAGAAAGATGCCGATTCCTGCTCCACGCTTACCAACCTGGGAGCTCCGGCAAGTCATACTTTTACTGTTCATAATAGGTACCATCCCAGTCACAAAACTGGGATGACACTTTACCTGGTTTCTTCAATTTTTTCTCATAAAACTCCTTAACTCCTTTGACCTTCCTGTCAACCATTTTTCCAAAAATGTTATGAACTGTGGAGTTAAATGCCTTTTCAATATCAAATTCTTTCTTTTCAGAAAAAAATTGATTTGAAATATCTACTTTACCAACTTTTTGTTTAAAATTTTTAGCCTTCAATGGTGGAAAATTAACATCATCCATTGGAGGAACTGAATTCTCACGTTTAACCTCAAATTGTGGCTCATCTGACTTTGTGGAATCAGATTCATTGCCAGACAATAGCTCCTCTGATTTTGACGAATCAGAATCATTGCTGGAACTATCATCAGACTTCTTAACAACCCATTTCTGATTGTCAAGGTTAGCCCTTTTCTTGTAAAACCTGTTTGAACATTCACCAATCTCAAAAGTTGAATTTTTGAAAATTTTAGTTCTCTCAATTGGTGGTTCAAACTCAACTTCTTTATCTTTCAGTTTACGAGAAACTCCCTGTTTTGATTGAATTGCCTTGGAACAATTCTTGGCAATATGACCAACAATGTTGCATTGGAAACAGGTTCTCGTTTCTTTCATCTAATTAGCAGTCTTCATCTCTTCTTGCTTCTTCGCAAGGAATTCTTTATTCGACTGATTTCTGAATAGATTTTCTTTTTCTTCTTCAGAGGATGTACCTGAAACAAATATCATTTTTGATTTAAAATCTCTAACATATTTTTCATTTTTATGATTTTCTGATGGAATAAAACCAAGACCTTTCTTTTTGAAATTACCGTTATGGTTTGGTTTCTTGTGAAAACCAGAACCAGAACTGTAACCCTTTTTCTTGTTTTCTCTTTGTTGAACTCTTGAAGTATATTTTTTAGGTTTTTCAGAAAGATTTACATCTTTTATTTCAGAAATATTAATTTCTGTAAGTTTGAAAACCTTTTTGATCATGTTAGGTTTGACACCTCTTATTGAAAATTCCTCATCAGAATATAATTTGTCAGAATCATTCAATGTATATGCAACTTTGAATGTTTCGTCATTCAAATTAGATTTTGATAACAAGAATTCTTTATTGTAAACTCTTTTGCCCTGTTTGACGGTTTGACTCGGAGTGCTTGACTCAGACATAGACTTCGACTCCTTAGTTTCATCGTTATCCAACACATGATTCACGACTTTCTTCATCAATTGAGATTGTTGATCAGTGTCAGACGATGTAAACGTAACATCAATATTTTCTGGCAGGTTAACTGAAGACTCCGACTCCCACTGTAAATTTGTTGCCTTTTCGACTCTCTCTGAATTTGCATTTCTCGGAGAATATCCATTTTCAAGCGGGGGTGGACACTTGTTGTAACTGAAACCTTGTTTCGTACCAGAATCATTCACTTTAGTATCCTTCTTCTTTTCTTTCTTCTTTTCAGGAGTCCTTTCTTCCGATACCTTTTGTTCTTTAGTTACTTCATCATCCTCAAATGCCTTCATGCCTTCAACAGTTGGATAAATCCTGTCAATGACATAAGAAATACATGAGTAAATTTTCAACAAACGATTAACTCTTTCTGTCTCAATCCTTTGTGTCTCCAGTTTTTGTTCAAGCACAGCACACTTCTCAATATAGTTGTTAACGCTTTTCTGCTTTATCATAAGAGCTCCTTGAAGTGTCTTCATTGCTGTTGCTTGTTCTTCACTTGTTTGGTTGTATTGATTCATTGCTTTGTTCAAAACATCGTAAGACTCCTTCAACCTGTTCATGTTGTTAATCAACTCACTGTTTTTCTTCTTTATAATCTCACAGGTTTCACAATTCACAGGAATCTTTCTTGCATCAACTTCTTCATTAACTTTAAACTATGGAACTTCTACATTTTTCCTTATCACTGGTACTTCTTCATCATCACTGCTAACTAGTGTTTTGACCTTTTTCTTTTTCTTTTTAGCTTTTTCATCATCACTGTCACTTTCTTCCATCATTTTAAATTGAGCTGCCATTCTTCTTGCATAATACTCTTTATCATCATCACTATCTTCTTCCACTCGAGCGACAAAAGCTTTTTGATGTGAAGTTTTGTTTGGATCATAATCATCCCAACTAAAACCTTCCCAGTTAAATCCTTCCGGTAACTTTTCATCATCTTGGTTAATTAGGCATGCTTTATTATTAGCTGAGATATATTTGTCCCAACTGAAACCTTCCGTTGGCTTTTTCTCATCCTGATTCACCATACAAGCTCTTTTTGAAGATTCTTCAATCACTTTTCTTCCATGTGCCACTTGTGGTTCTTGTTGTTGTTGTGCAACTTGATGATAGATCGATTTTTATGGTACACTTTATGTGGACGCGACTCGACTTGGTTCGATTCGGTTCGGGTCGACTCTGTCACACCCCGACCGCGTAAAACAACAAATCGCGGCGGAAACATCGGGGCGTGTTGCAACAGAATTAATGTTTCATAACCATGGATACCAAAAAGTGTTTCGTTTTATTAAACATTGAATAATTACATTGTCTGGAAATATAAATACACAATTTAAACATAGTCTATCATTGTTATTGAGTCACTAAGGCCTTGTCCAGTCCTATGTGAGCATGCATCCTATCAATCGATATCTTTCAACAATACCTGAAACATATGTGAAAACGAGGTCAGCAAAGAAATGCTGGCGAGTACATAGGTTTTGTGAAAATAAGATTCATGACTTCTGTTTTAAGAAAATGTTTAGTCATGAACCTTGTAATTTGCTTTGTCTTTGTAAATCATTTGAAAAATAATAAGTTCAAGTGATATGTATAAATAAGAGAATAATGCATGATTAAATGAATAACCATGTAAAATGAGTTTGTATAAGATAAGTTGTTTGTAAATAATTGTCTTGTGAAAAGTATGTTACTTGTATAAAATGTTCTATGTCTCAAACTGAAATGATTCAAATAACGCTACAATATGTAATACCATACAAACACTTATATATAGGAAGTACCAGCGGCGTATCCACCATGCTTGTATCATATTCCACACGCATTGTTACTTAATCACTTAGTCAAACCAAACCACCAAAGTAATGTTCATGCCCAATGTAAATCATGTAATATGTATAACCAAAACCCAATCGTATATCGCTTTGAAGCCAATCGTTTACCCAATCGTTAAAACATCGTGTGAAAACCAATTGTTTACCCAATCGTTAAATTCGTTTTAGGTCGTGAAACTACTTAAATGGTCGTCTCGCTAATAACATTCAAACCTTCTTGACTCGCATTAATAAACCCTTACCAAAGGATAGATTAACAATTCGCATTAATAAACCCTTACCAAAGGATAGATTAACAACTCGCATTAATAAACCCTTACCAAAGGATAGATTAACAATTCGCATTAATAAACCCTTACCAAAGAGTAAATTAACAATTACAGATTCAGTCGCTACCCACAACACCCACACATAACTACGGGTGTAGTAAATAACGGGACTTGTCAGATCCTATGGTACCATAACCTAATACTGGTCGGCTTGATCATTGCTAATGAATGTCATTTGTTATGTAACCCAACCAACAAGTTTGTTCACTTTATTGAAATCGTTATTAGTTTTGTATAAATCGTCTTAATCGTTTTAGAAACCATCGTTATAACATCGAAAATCGTTTTGTTATCATCGTTAAAGCCTTGAAAACATTTAGCACATATGAGTCACCCCAAAACAATTGAAAGCAGTAAAATAGGGGAATAATGTACTCGCCTGAGAATGCTTAGAGGTCTTGAACAACAACCAAACAAAGCTAGAGAGAGCACGGAATCAGTCGACAATCTAAAACTATATAAATAAACCGGACTTAAATCGGGAGATCGGATAGGATGAGGCTTGGTAAACCAAATGAGTATTGGAACTCATATGATATGGTTTAACAAGGCCTACATACTACAATGAAACCGAACCTAAGTGCTTTCGACCCATCGCGACCCATTAAGGTAGCTTATGCTACTTTAACGCGTCGTGTGCGTGAAACGCGTTCGGACCGCCTAACTAGTCCTATGACAAGTAGAATATGCCTAAACATGTTACATAATCAGTTATGTGACAAAGGTTTAGGTTACATATGCTTAATTACCAATTATACATGAAAAGGGTATTCTGGTAATTTACCTAAGGCATATAAACTACCTATCATACAACTACTCAAACGATGTGACCATAGGGTATAACCTCGGAAGGTTATTCCCTACCTACTATGGTCACCTAATGTATTTGGTCGGATCCTAATGATCGACCAAATGGGTCGGGTTCGAGGTATAAGCGATTTATTAGATCGCTTACCCTACGACCCTAGACAACGTGGTAATCAGTAGGCATAGTCCCAAGGGACTATAACCAACGTGATTACACTCACGTTGCGAAGTTCAAACGAACTTTGCATTGACCATAACTGGTCAATGTAGAAAGTCAAACAAAGTTTGACTTTCAGACTCGAAAGACTCGAAAAGCAATAAAAGAACGAAAGAATACTTACGAAGGGTCCCCGAATGCTAATTTCGATCCGAGAATCTCAGGTATGAAACAATGGTTTCAAATTAGAGTTTCTAAGATCAAAATTCTAGTGATTATGAAGCATGGGGGGTGGGGTATTTATAGTAAAAGGTCCACCGTTAAGATCGTTTCTTGGAAACCGTGCTTTGATCTTGGCCTTACACCTCAAGATAATGGTTTTACAAAACCATGTGAGCCCATGGTATTTCCCAAAACCATGTGCACATCAAAACAGCCCCTAGTATTGCTCAAAACCATGTGCAAAGGTGGTATAGACCAGATTCAATGTTTCTTCACAGAAAGTTTCAAAAATGGCAGATTTGGTCCCTGTAGTGTAATAAGGCCTTTTCCGACGCGTTTAAGGCCCGTTAACCCCATTTCAAAGCTCTAAAATGAATTTAAAGTAAAGGGAACTTAAAATGTTCTCAAAAATATCTCGGATGTCGGTTCGTTTAGCCGTACAGTTGCGTTGTTCGGCTAATTACGACGGAATGCGCATAAGCGCGAAAAACGATCCAAATGACGCGACGAATGGATTTTTCTTAAGCCAAACACTAAAGCATAATATAGTCATGCTTACATAAATTTTTGGATGTCCGGATGTATTCAGAACGTAAGTTATGCGCTAAAGTGCAAACTTGTGCACTTTTTGACACTTTTAGTCCCTGAATGACCCAAAAGTTTATTTTAGCACACCGAACACCTCAAAGCTTATTTCTAAGCTATGTAAAGGATATTTATGGTATGTTTAACTTATGGTCATGTTCCGGAATGTCTGTTACAGTTCAAATTGGCATACTTTCGCAGTTTGTCAACTTTAGTCCCTGTAAGCGATTTAACTTGATTTTGCCATACCAAAGCCTTCAAAACTTATTTCTAAGTTATGTAAAGGTTATTTAAGGTATGTTAAGCCTATGTCACTATTCCAGAGTGTTTGTTGCATTAAACTGGTTATATTTACGCATCGGTGCGCGTATAACCTTCCAGAAAGCGATTTAGAGTTTGAAATTGAACAAGAATTGATATGTGCAAATGATACACATATTTTTACAAATCCCAAGTATGAAATATAATATTTCATTGGTTTGGTATTTGTTTGATGGCTGTGGAGGCACAGGTGTTACAGTCTCCCCTACTTTAGGAAATTTCGTCCCGAAATTTATTTAGAGGAAACTTGTGAGAGTTTAAAACATGAAGTTGAAAAGACCGAACAACATTGGTTAGGGTTCTGAACTTCTAGTAACTTTAATAACATCATGCTTGCAATGTAAGATGGATACTTATATACAAGTATATGAAGCATCATTGGTGCGTCCACCGTGCCTCCATTACATTGTTATCATTTTATTATTGTTGTCACTATCGGTTCTTACACATAGTAAACCTTACTGGGTTTCTGTGCACTAAATTTCATAATTATGTACGCGTCCATAATTAGACAATTCCTTGCACAGTTTACACAGTCTATTTTATAATGTGTAGGGTAAAACCAAATGAACAATCCTGTGATGCGTGTAACTAGACCGCCATAGAGTCCTTTTAATTAAATCATAAATGATCTAAATAGACTATCAAGGAGTCTGTTAAGCTACATCACTAGATGTCGTTCTTTAACCAAATTGTGAATCAATCTTTTAGACTAGACCACTCAAGGGTCTATCATCGAATCCTGGAATGGTACTATATAACCCAAGGGTCTTAACTACCACGTAGAAGCCCATAAGGATTTAAGGTAGTACCTTTTTAATATCCTACTATGAATCCCTCATATGAAGATATAAAAGATTCTATGAGGATTTGAAAATCGTTTACCACACAAAAACATAGAGGAGAACACATAAACACATATCACATAATCGCATAATCGTATACTCGCATAATTGTTTAATTTGACCTTTAAATTTGTTATCTTTGGACACGGGTATTTAATGCATACAAGGAATCAATTCTTAATTGCATCAATTTGGATGGATCCACATGAATACCCTGCTTGTTGACTACATGACCCAAAAACTGAACTCCTTTAAGCCAAAATTTCCTCTTGGAGGATTTAGTGAAAAGTTTGTTCCTTCTTTAAGGGTTCCAATGTCAACGAAGGTGTTGATCGGGATCGGCTCGTGATATGAATAGATCAAGATGTCATTAATAACAATGACGAACTGATCCAAATAAGGCTTGCAGACTCTATTTATTAAGTCTTTGAAGATGGCTGGAGCATTTGTCAACCCAAAAGGCATGACTGTAAACTCTTAATGGCCATACTTCGTGCAAAAAACCGTTTTGGGAATATCTTCTTCGAGAATACAAAGTTGATGATACCCAAAACGCAAATCGATCTTGGAAAATATGAAACGCTATTCAGTTGATCGGAGAAATCGTTGATTTAAGGTAGGGGATATCGATTCTTGATGATAAGCTTACTAGGCTTACGTTAATCGATATACATTCGAAAAGATCCATTTTTCTTTTTACAAGGAGGACAGGAGTTTCTCCAAGGTGAAAAGTTCGGACGGATGAATCCTTTATCAGACAACTCGTGAAGCTGTTTCGATAATTCTTGCATCTCGAACGGTGCAAGATGATAAGATACTTTAGATTTAAGAGAAACTAGTGTTTGAGGTTCTTAGGGAGATCACAAGTGATCATAAAAATGACAGAACCACACGAGTAGTTTCGTCTTTGTGATGACATCATAAGGTTGGATCAAACATTCATACAATTGCATTAGTTGAAAATAAAAACCACAAATTTTTATTTATATAACAACCGCATTGTCTTTAAAAGTTACAAGATAACAACCAGAGAAATTTCAAAATTCTACTTGTTCTTCATCATTGATTGCCTCATTGATGTTATACACTCGTCCACGTGCTGGATTTACATTGACGTTGACGTTCGCATTCGGGTTTGCGTTAGCATTTGCATTCACCAGTCTTGGGCAGTTGTGGCGGAAATGACCAATCTCTCCGCAATTGAAACATGAACCCAGTGGGAATCTCGCAGCATTCCCTTGAACCTGAGCTTGAACCTGAGCAGCCTGATTTTGTCCCAGACGACAAATATTGGCCAAATGCCCAAGTCTACCACACGTTGTGCATTTCTTGCAATCTTGTTGTGCAACGTGATGACCATTGCAACGGGCACAATGTGGTGCGGTACCAGCATATGCCTTCTTTGCAGCTGGCTGTGCCGGTGGGCTTTGCAAGTTCTGAGCAGTCTGTGCTGTAACAGCAAAATTTTGGGCACCCTTCCGCTTCTTTGATTTCTTCGAAGTCTCAACTTCCTTATCCTTCTTGTTTTGACCTTTCTTGCTATCCTCCTTGTCAGACTCCTGCTTCTTACCCTTGTCACCCTTTCTGTGTAACTTATTCTTCCGAATCTGCGACTCGGTCAATGTCGCAGCTAACTCGATCGCCTGACGGAGTGTGGTAGGGCTACTACCAGTAAGGATGTCTTGTACCGTGTCAGGTAGGCCGTCAATGTACCTTTCGATAGCCTTGTCGAGTGGGGTAACCATTGTCGGGCAAAGCAGACTCAACTCCTCAAACCTATCAGTATACGCCCTGTGCTCACCACTATCTTGCTTCAACTCATCAAATTCCTTCTCCAAAGCTCGCTGCTCATGACGAGGACAGAATTCCCTCATCATAAGGGCCCTAAGTTCAGCCCACGTTTGTGCTAGAGCAACTTCTGCACCACAATCCCTCATAACCCCGTTCCACCATGTGAGAGCCCTCTTCTGAAACACACTCGAAGAAAACTCGACCCTGCGATTGTCAGGACACTGCACGTGGCGGAAAGTATTCTCAATGCTCTCGAACCATTGAAGAAGCCCAGTCGCTCCTTCAGAACCACTAAACTTGAGTGGTTTAGCCTGGTTAAAATCCTTGTATTTACACTGTGCGTTATTGTTGTTGTTATTATTGCCGTTGTTGTATATCTCGTGGACTTGGGTTACAACCCCGGGAAGCACAGCAGCCACCTGCTGAGAGATCAGGGCTGCGAGTTCTTCAATAGTGAAAGTCCGAGCATCGGTTTGAGCATCGCGTCGAGGAGGCATTGTCTAAAAGAGGAAACATGAAAGGAAACGAGAGAGAGAATTAGACGAAAAGAATGAGATGGAACAAATCTGATGAAAGCAAGTATAGTGGTCATTTGTTTGTTACTACAAAGCAACAAATGACCTCGGTGATTAATCAAAGTAAATAGGTCAAAAATAATGTATCGCGAAGACATGCTCGCCTATAAGTGAACACTCATCCCAAGAATTCCCAGGTAAGCACAACTGGTCTCGCGTCTGATGAGATATATACGAAGTGCTTGCCTAGACAGAAAACCCAGAATACAGGCATTCACCCTTCCAGTTTGCACGTGTTCACATTATTTAAAACCCAAAACCTTGAAGAGATTTTGAAAATTCAAAGGGGTTCAAAACCATATAACAGAGGGTTCAAAACCTTACAATAGAGGGTTCAAAACCTTGTAATCAATCATCCTAGAACAGATGATTAGTTTTCAAAGCGGTTTTGAAATTTTTGTTCTGGTTGTGGTCGTCGCCTAAGGATAGGTGACGGTATTGTTTTATGACTAAACGCAAGTAAACTCGCGTTAGGGTCCTAAGAAGGTTATAGACTAGGTCAAAGCATTACTAATAACCTAATTCCCTATAACCATTGGCTCTGATACCATCTTTCTGTCACACCCCGACCGCGTAAAACAACAAATCACGGCGGAAACATCGGGGGCGTGTTGCAACAGAATTAATGTTTCATAACCATGGATACCAAAAAGTGTTTCGTTTTATTAAACATTGAATAATTACATTGTCTGGAAATCTAAATACACAATTTAAACATAGTCTATCATTGTTATTGAGTCACTAAGGCCTTGTCCAGTCCTATGTGAGCATGCATCCTATCAATCGATATCTTTCAACAATACCTGAAACATATGTGAAAACGAGGTCAGCAAAGAAATGCTGGCGAGTACATAGGTTTTGTGAAAATAAGATTCATGACTTCTGTTTTAAGAAAATGTTTAGTCATGAACCTTGTAATTTGCTTTGTCTTTGTAAATCATTTGAAAAATAATAAGTTCAAGTGATATGTATAAATAAGAGAATAATGCATGATTAAATGAATAACCATGTAAAATGAGTTTGTATAAGATAAGTTGTTTGTAAATAATTGTCTTGTGAAAAGTATGTTACTTGTATAAAATGTTCTATGTCTCAAACTGAAATGATTCAAATAACGCTACAATATGTAATACCATACAAACACTTATATATAGGAAGTACCAGCGGCGTATCCACCATGCTTGTATCATATTCCACACGCATTGTTACTTAATCACTTAGTCAAACCAAACCACCAAAGTAATGTTCATGCCCAATGTAAATCATGTAATATGTATAACCAAAACCCAATCGTATATCGCTTTGAAGCCAATCGTTTACCCAATCGTTAAAACATCGTGTGAAAACCAATTGTTTACCCAATCGTTAAATTCGTTTTAGGTCGTGAAACTACTTAAATGGTCGTCTCGCTAATAACATTCAAACCTTCTTGACTCGCATTAATAAACCCTTACCAAAGGATAGATTAACAATTCGCATTAATAAACCCTTACCAAAGGATAGATTAACAACTCGCATTAATAAACCCTTACCAAAGGATAGATTAACAATTCGCATTAATAAACCCTTACCAAAGAGTAAATTAACAATTACAGATTCAGTCGCTACCCACAACACCCACACATAACTACGGGTGTAGTAAATAACGGGACTTGTCAGATCCTATGGTACCATAACCTAATACTGGTCGGCTTGATCATTGCTAATGAATGTCATTTGTTATGTAACCCAACCAACAAGTTTGTTCACTTTATTGAAATCGTTATTAGTTTTGTATAAATCGTCTTAATCGTTTTAGAAACCATCGTTATAACATCGAAAATCGTTTTGTTATCATCGTTAAAGCCTTGAAAACATTTAGCACATATGAGTCACCCCAAAACAATTGAAAGCAGTAAAATAGGGGAATAATGTACTCGCCTGAGAATGCTTAGAGGTCTTGAACAACAACCAAACAAAGCTAGAGAGAGCACGGAATCAGTCGACAATCTAAAACTATATAAATAAACCGGACTTAAATCGGGAGATCGGATAGGATGAGGCTTGGTAAACCAAATGAGTATTGGAACTCATATGATATGGTTTAACAAGGCCTACATACTACAATGAAACCGAACCTAAGTGCTTTCGACCCATCGCGACCCATTAAGGTAGCTTATGCTACTTTAACGCGTCGTGTGCGTGAAACGCGTTCGGACCGCCTAACTAGTCCTATGACAAGTAGAATATGCCTAAACATGTTACATAATCAGTTATGTGACAAAGGTTTAGGTTACATATGCTTAATTACCAATTATACATGAAAAGGGTATTCTGGTAATTTACCTAAGGCATATAAACTACCTATCATACAACTACTCAAACGATGTGACCATAGGGTATAACCTCGGAAGGTTATTCCCTACCTACTATGGTCACCTAATGTATTTGGTCGGATCCTAATGATCGACCAAATGGGTCGGGTTCGAGGTATAAGCGATTTATTAGATCGCTTACCCTACGACCCTAGACAACGTGGTAATCAGTAGACATAGTCCCAAGGGACTATAACCAACGTGATTACACTCACGTTGCGAAGTTCAAACGAACTTTGCATTGACCATAACTGGTCAATGTAGAAAGTCAAACAAAGTTTGACTTTCAGACTCGAAAGACTCGAAAAGCAATAAAAGAACGAAAGAATACTTACGAAGGGTCCCCGAATGCTAATTTCGATCCGAGAATCTCAGGTATGAAACAATGGTTTCAACTTAGAGTTTCTAAGATCAAAATTCTAGTGATTATGAAGCATGGGGGGTGGGGTATTTATAGTAAAAGGTCCACCATTAAGATCGTTTCTTGGAAACCGTGCTTTGATCTTGGCCTTACACCTCAAGATAATGGTTTTACAAAACCATGTGAGCCCATGGTATTTCCCAAAACCATGTGCACATCAAAACAGCCCCTAGTATTGCTCAAAACCATGTGCAAAGGTGGTATAGACCAGATTCAATGTTTCTTCACAGAAAGTTTCAAAAATGGCAGATTTGGTCCCTGTAGTGTAATAAGGCCTTTTCCGACGCGTTTAAGGCCCGTTAACCCCATTTCAAAGCTCTAAAATGAAGTTAAAGTAAAGGGAACTTAAAATGTTCTCAAAAATATCTCGGATGTCGGTTCGTTTAGCCGTACAGTTGCGTTGTTCGGCTAATTACGACGGAATGCGCATAAGCGCGAAAAACGATCCAAATGACGCGACGAATGGATTTTTCTTAAGCCAAACACTAAAGCATAATATAGTCATGCTTACATAAATTTTTGGATGTCCGGATGTATTCAGAACGTAAGTTATGCGCGAAAGTGCAAACTTGTGCACTTTTTGACACTTTTAGTCCCTGAATGACCCAAAAGTTTATTTTAGCACACCGAACACCTCAAAGCTTATTTCTAAGCTATGTAAAGGATATTTATGGTATGTTTAACTTATGTTCATGTTCCGGAATGTCTGTTACAGTTCAAATTGGCATACTTTCGCAGTTTGTCAACTTTAGTCCCTGTAAGCGATTTAACTTGATTTTGCCATACCAAAGCCTTCAAAACTTATTTCTAAGTTATGTAAAGGTTATTTAAGGTATGTTAAGCCTATGTCACTATTCCGGAGTGTTTGTTGCATTAAACTGGTTATATTTACGCATCGGTGCGCGTATAACCTTCCAGAAAGCGATTTAGAGTTTGAAATTGAACAAGAATTGATATGTGCAAATGATACACATATTTTTACAAATCCCAAGTATGAAATATAATATTTCATTGGTTTGGTATTTGTTTGATGGCCGTGGAGGCACAGGTGTTACAACTCGGTTAGGTCCGGCTCAAGCCCGACGTCATGACATTCCTCCGTCGTGCGCCCCAGAGTTCGACACGCGAAGCACGGAGCGCCGCAAGCCCATTCCCATTTACACATCACCATGACATCATCATTGTGATGTCATGGTGATGTCACAAGCTTGTCTCATATGTTGAATTAATGAAAAATTATAACAGACTTGTCAACTGGGCCGTAACCTCAATATATGGGCCGAAGACTTGAGAGTGGGCTTTTGACCTTTCAACTTGGGCTTTATTACAAACGACGAAACAAGAATAAGTTCAATATGTATGTCGACGAAACAGAATGTGTTTCGTCGACTTTAGTGTTTCGTCGTGTCCTTTATGCGTGTCGTCATGTCTGTGTCTGTTTTAGTATAAATAGCTCTCATAGTTTCTGTGTGAAACTTGGACGAGACGAGAGCTGTGTGAGACTTTGAGAGAGAGTCTTTAAACATTGTTTGTATATGTTTGTATCGTTCTCATCCCTAATCAATAGATATTGAATCTTTGGTTACGTGTGTGTTTTACACTTTGTTTGGTTTGCACCGTCACGGGGATTCCGCACCCGTTACCGTGTTTGTGATAAACAAGGATAGGTTTTCATTATCGATCCACTGGAAAAACGGGACCTACAATTGGTATCAGAGCTTTGGCTCTAATCCTTGTTTAAAACCAAACATTGTTGTGTTTTAACAAGTTGTTTTAAGTGTTTTTCAGATTTTTTGTTTTTGAAAGATTCATATTTTCTGGAAAAATACTTCTAAAATCAGTGTTTATGTTGTTGTTTTGCTAAAAGTTTGTTCAAAAACCTTGTTTGTTTGAGTGTTTACATATTAGCATTTGGTTTTTGTTGAAAGTTTTAAGCAAAATCGTGTTTCGGAAAATTGTTCGGTGACCGGAATCTTCAAATATTCATCGTGTTCTTCATTTGTTCAAACTATTCTTAAATATATCTGTATGTTTGATCTGTTTCTTGTTTGAATTAAAGTGATTGTGATTATTATATTATTGTGGTTTGAATTTTGTGACATAAAATGATGGTTTGTTGAAAATAGAAATTTCTAAAGTTAGAAAAGTATGTTGAAAAGTTGAAAATTATGGCTTGTGTCAGAGATGATAAGGCTTATTTGAAAAAGGTGACCACTTTGTTAGAAGGTTGATATTTTTTTAAATAAAAAAAAATCTAACCAGAGGTTAAGATTTAAAAAAAAATGTTTCGTCGACCAGTCAAACAATATTCTGTTTCGTCGAGTTGTCAACATCAATCAATTTCGTCGACCAAGAGATAAAAACTGTTTTGTCGCTCACTTCTCAGTTTCGTCGATCATAAAGATCCATTACGTTTCGTCGCCATTAACTTAACATATACTACACTTGCATGTGAAAGCTTAAAAGGATAAGATCATTTTTGTTTTGTCGTTTATATTGCATGTGAAACAAAAGGGTTTATCTACATTTGCATGTGAAAGCTTAAAAGGATAAGACCATCTTTGTTTTGTCATTTATATTGCATGTATCGGCCCAAGTTTTATAATAATTAGATTGCATGTGCTGAAGTCCACTATTGATCCAAGAAGTCAAGTGAGCCGAAGATTTTTGTTGAGTCACGAAAACCCACAGGAAGTTGAGCTTCAAATTAATTTTCACTTAAATTAATTCAAATAGTCTTGGTGACACTCATTGGACAACGGTGTTGGGCTAATAACAATAATTCTTCATGGAACCTTTATGGCCCAAGTCTAGTCAATCACAAACAAACTTCATTGGGCCATAGTCACTGTTCATTGACCAATAACAATTAGTCTTTGTGGGCTACAATTTTTCGTGAGTTGCAAAGTGGGGTCGGGTATTCGCGGAGTTGATTTGAATCGCGCTTCTAAATATCACGGTTTCGTGGGTGGCAAGATATTAGTGAGCTTAATTTTTCGTTGCTTGTTTTCAATCCAATGTCGAATTCAAGCTTCTTTCCGTTTCCACAATCAGCTCCACCTCCGGCTTTCGACCCAAGATCCTATTTTGGAGGAGTAGCCACACCTCAACCCCAATTTGACATAAATGCCTATCTTCCGAAACCTCAAGTTGCACCACCCCAAACCCAATTTGATCCAACTGCCTATTTTTCTAAACCTCAAGTTGCCACACCTCAACCCCAATTTGATATAAATGCCTATCTTTCGAAACCTCAAGTTGCCACACCTCAACCCCAATTTGATCCAACTGCCTATTTTTCTAAACCACCTCAAGCCCAACCTCAAAAAGGCAACCAAAATCCTTTCGAAAATCAAACAAATACATCCACGGCCAACTCAAATCAAACTGATGAAAGGTGTGACTGGTCTGTACAATGTGGAGGTGGAAATCAAGGAGGAACTGTGTTTTATGCTGAAATTGTCAAGAATGTCAATGATGGTGAATCTTTGGGAAATGATGACAGTTCAGGATATAGTGGCAGTACCGATGAAGATGGTTCAGGTGTGAGTGATTACAGTTTGTCGAATGATGCTAACGAGAAATCTGACTTGATCAAGAAAGCTGATGCTACATCAGAAGAAATGGAGAAGATTCTCACTGAAGATGGATCTTTCTCTTCTCAGACTGCCTTTATGGCTAATGTCACAACTTCTACAAGTCAGGTAAAATCTGAAACTCCTAGCATATGTAGTGATTGTGCTGATATGAAATATGAATGTGCTGAATTGAAAGAGGAATCTGAAAAGGTTCACAGTCATAACCAAAGTTTGGTTGTTGAGCTGTCATAGTGCAAAGAGGCAAATATGGCTCTAGCTAGAAACGAAAAAGAATTTAAATCTGTGATTGAGACTTTAAAGAAAAGTGTTTCCGAGCTAACAAAAACTGTTTTCAATAAGCAAATTGGTATTAACAATTACATTAATATCATTGAGGAAACAAAGAAAGAGCTAGCCGTTGCCAAATGCGAGCATGATGCGATCAAGCTCAAATTGGATAGTTATTCTAACTCCCGATATGTGCTTGATCACATCATAGATGTTCAAAAGCTGAAAGGGAATGTGAAAGGCGTTGGGTATAAGTCGTGTCCGCCCCCTTTAAGACACAACTATACCAGAATGCCCGATGAAGAGGATATGCCTCGTTTTGAGCCCAGTGTGCCTCTTGATTATGAGGAAGTTACCACTGGCCTAGGGTTCAAATCAGACAGTTCTTCAAGTACATCATCTGAGCAAACAGAAACTTCAACATCTATGAAACAAAGTCCTCCAATCATTGAGGACTATGAGTCGTCTGATGATGAATCAGAATCAGATGTGAATGACCAGGATGAATCACTTGATAAGAAGAAGGGAATAGAAATTCCAATTGAGAATCATATTCTTTGTGATCCTCCTATTCCTGCTGTGCAACAAGTTGCCAAACAAGTGATTATTCCTGTCAAGGAAGTAAAAGAATCTGTGTCTACCGTTAAGAGTAATAACGTGTTGTACACTTTGGTTGGTGATTCTAAAATCTATTCAGATCATGATTTTCCAATTAAAAATGTCAATCCATCTTCGATTGAAAAAGTTTTTAAAGATAATACAAGCAAATTTTTGGGAAAGACGATCCCTGGAGTTGTTGTGACTCAATGTGATCCCATTCCAAAATCCAAAATCATAAAACAATTTGGAAGTAAAAAATCACCAACAAAGCAACAACCTTTTGCTAATAAGGGTAAACAACCAAAAAGGCGAGCTCAAAAGCCTAATGTTTCTCAATCAAAATCTGAAACAAACGGAGCTCGTCCCAGAAGAAAAACAAGGATGTTAAATTTGTAGCATCAAAAGGTACTGATAAAATTGAGACTTTTGAAAACAAATCCAACACCGATTTTATCCAACAATCAAGATTTTAAAACGTAACAGTCAAAACAATTACACTCAACATACAAATGGGTGTGATGAAAGAGCAAGTACCTCAGGTTCTACTGGTTCGACATCTGTTAGTCGAACAGATTCTCCTAAGTTTGTTGAAAGGAGAACTTGTTTCAAGTGTGGGAAGTTTGGGCACATCATTAAAGACTGCACAAACTCGCCCAAACCAAATTTTGTTGAAAGAGCCCCCTCTGAACAAGGTCACTCACAACGTCGTTCTGTTTCTCCAAAACATGATAAACACACTATTAAAGAACAAGAAACAAAACAACGACGTAAAAATGTGAAGGTGATCGAAAAGGCTTTAGAAACTGAAGTAAAATATGTTAAAAGGAAACCTAGTTTGTCACAACCATTAAAACCAGAAATTGTACATAATACACAATCTGGTAAACGGAAACAAGCTTGGAGACCTAAAACGGATAAAGTTTCAGGGGGAGCATCATCAGTTCTAGATCATCGAGAAGTTGAGATAACTTACGTCGATGAACATGGGCGACCTAAGTTTGTTAAGGCTTGGGTCCCCCTCTCCATCTAATCTCTGAGTGAGTGTGCAGGATGTTCCAGGAGGAACTTTCGATAGTCATAGGATTATTGATAGTGGAATGTTCATGCACAAGATTGGCGACATGCGGCTCCGAAACATCATCATATCTAGGAGTTGTTGCCTTTGATGGAGAGAAGAAGAAAAGAAGACAGAATTGTCTGTCGAAAGAGATTGAAAGCTTCGACAAAATGCAAATCATTCCAAAGTTTGATTGTTCAAGGCTTTAATCGGGTCCCCAGGATAGATTCAATCAAAATGTACGCACATGCAGCACGTCTGAAGTTCAAAATTCACAAGATGAACGTGCAGTGTACATTTCTCCATGGTGTGATTGAAGAAAATGTGTTTGTTGAACAAACCAACCAGGTGTGCGGATGCCTTGGCGTGGATTGAACAACCGCACACTACTTCTCAAAGAGAAAGACAAAGACCTTCGCTGGTGCAATTTGGAAGACCAGCCGGAACCAAAGGTTTATGATCTTGTTGTTGTCAAGAGATTTTTCAGTAGCTACAAAATCGACTTTGAAATCCACACCGGGTGGATATCCAGTTTGGGAGAGCACTCAGATTCCTGGCAATGCACGAAGCAGTTGCAGGATACGGTTTTAAATTTCTAATCTCTCCTATACTTGTCGATATTTAAAGCTGCTTTATGAATTTTTATCATCTCGTACAGCACTCTTTGGCCAGACACGTTGATCTCGAATATCACCTCACACGTGATTGTTTCACTATGAAACTCGTCAATGTTGTCATGGTCCGCACCGCTTACCGACATGCCAACTGATTTTTCCAAAATTCGATAAATCATTTCTGATTCAAAATTAATTTTGGTAAACGGCATTGAGGTAAAACATGAGTTAACCAACATCGGAAAATCGTTTTTGTAAATACCTTTGTGTCTTTTAAATTTATCTTAGTTTGTTGATTTTAGGGGGAGTTAATCCAAATTTGAAAAATTCAAAAACAGTGAAAAATTTGGAAACGCAAAAACATTGGAAAAACAAAAATGAGTTTCCTGGCGAGCAAAAGAGAAAATGATAGTAAATCAGTGGTCTGTTGAAACCTCTTCAAACTGAAATGCAAAATGAAAACCGATAAGCAGCTCTATATAAGATGTATCGGTAGGCTCACAATCATTTTAAAGTGTGCAGGGTGATATAAATCCTTAATCGACTGAAGACCAGGTGGGAACCACACATTGGCATATGGTCTTAGTACCGAAATTTCGTTTGAGAGATTGCCGAGGTTCTGAGATATTCGGTCTTTATGCTGTCTTATCATCTGGGTATCATGGTTGTATCTTTTACCGAAACAAAACGGAGACGAAGTCTAGATCTTCCATGATACTATACATACGTGTACATATTGCATTCGACCTCAATAAGTGATCAACAATCACATGTCCAAACAAAATAAGTGATAATATATCACAGATTCTTTCCGGGAGTCAAGTTCGTCTCTTTGCTGTACGAAAGTACTGACCTGTTCACGGACTTGCTCCTGTGCCCTCATGCATCTGAAAATCAAGTTCCTCATAAATAAGTGATTCTATTACATAGGGCTTGTTTTCAAACCAAAATAAGTGAGTTTCTCACATCTTTTATACGGTCAAACAGATGATAAACGGTATACTCACCGGTAAGATGAACTCTCGTGCATACCTTGATACGGCAATGTGTCATGTGTGGATGAACACCGGTCGGTAAGTATAAATCATACCTTAACGTATCCCCTCGCCATGATTACATCTGATAAGTTGAGCTTATGTGGACAACAATACCGATAATTGTTATAGGATGCTTATCTAAATGTTAACTAATTGAACAACAAGAGCATTTTGACATGACCGTACACTGATATGATTCTCTTACCCTTGAAACTCGCAAAAAGAATCTCTGTATATATTTATTTACTGCTTTCAGTTTCTGCATCTTTGTATATATTTATTTATTGCTTTCCGTCTTTACTTTTGAAAAATGGAAAATTCCAAAAAGATTTTAGGTGTGTTTTAATCTAAACTTTATAAAAGTCAAAAAGATTTTGCTTCTAGTTTATTTTTGATTGACCGATGTTGGAACTCGAGTCTATCCTACCCAAAATCCTGATTTTAAGCCGGAAAACAATTGCATCTTCATAAACTGTCGAAGTTAACAAGTTTTGAAAGTTAAGAACTAAAATTGAACAAATTTGTTTAAACTTTCAAACTGTTGTCGGTCGGTGTTTGATTGAGATTTGATCTCAAATGTGTCGTTTGTTTAAATGTTAACTATATTCTAAGCGGTTGTTCTCATTATGCGTTTCGCTTTCTTGCCTGTGCAGATGCTAAAGGCGAGGAGAACATGTTCGATGACAAGCTTTGGAATGAAGACACGAAGTGGAGGCACTCAAAGGATAAAATGATCGAGTTGCCGCTGACCCTTCATCAACACCACAAGGATCTGAAGAATTGACAAGTCAAAAGATTCACGAGCATAACTCAATGGAGAGTTCAATTTAAGGGGGAGTTTGTTAACACACTTTCTAAATGAAAAGGGAGTTTGTTGATACACTTTCTTCTTACGATGCGTGAAGACTTTGAAGATCCTCCGACACAAAAGACACAGAAGATGAACCTCATGAGTAGCGTCCAAGGGGGAGTTTGTTGGTACACTTTATGTGGACGCGACTCGACTCGGTTCGATTCGGTTCGGGTCGACTCGGTTAGGTCCGGCTCAAGCCCGACGTCATGACATTCCTCCGTCGTGCGCCCCAGAGTTCGACACGCGAAGCACGGAGCGCCGCAAGCCCATTCCCGTTTACACATCACCATGACATCATCATTGTGATGTCATGGTGATGTCACAAGCTTGTCTCATATGTTGAATTAATGAAAGATTATAACAGACTTGTCAACTGGGCCGTAACCTCAATATATGGGCCGAAGACTTGAGAGTGGGCTTTTGACCTTTCAACTTGGGCTTTATTACAAACGACGAAACAAGAATAAGTTCAATATGTATGTCGACGAAACAGAATGTGTTTCGTCGACTTTAGTGTTTCGTCGTGTCCTTTATGCGTTTCGTCATGTCTGTGTCTGTTTTAGTATAAATAGCTCTCATAGTTTCTGTGTGAAACTTGGACGAGACGAGAGCTGTGTGAGACTTTGAGAGAGAGTCTTTAAACATTGTTTGTATATGTTTGTATCGTTCTCATCCCTAATCAATAGATATTGAATCTTTGGTTACGTGTGTGTTTTACACTTTGTTTGGTTTGCACCGTCACGGGGATTCCGCACCCGTTACCGTGTTTGTGATAAACAAGGATAGGTTTTCGTTATCGATCCACCGGAAAAACGGGACCTACAATTTTCGATAGTAATCATTGTTGTTGTTGAACGGATTTTGAGCTCCACTTGCTTCGCGGTTTTTGCACTCCCTCTTGAAGTGTCCTTTTTCCCTGCAACGAAAACAAGTGACTTTAGATTTATCAAAACCTAAAGTAGAAATATTAGCTTCACGTAAGTCATCTCTTCCTGTGATCTGCTTAAATTTCTCAGCTCGTCTCAATACACTTGCCAAACACCATTTTATATCCATCAATTCCATCTCTTCAGCATCCATTTGATCGTAATCCTCTTTTGTCAACATTGGATTCCCAATCTGACCTGCCACAAAACTTCCATAAGATTCCAGCACAGTTCCCAACAAAGAAATGTGACTTTTAGCAACTTCTGCTGAATAATCCTCATCATTCTCCAGATTCAGTACAATGTTGCATTGTAACTTCTTGCCATTCTTTGTTGCTGAAATGTTTGGATCAAATGACGGATATGATGAAAAACTTGTGTTGCTGTTTGATCCTTTGGATGAACTTCCTGATGAACTTTTTGCATTAAAAGCTGTTTCAACCTTCGGTGACATGTTGGTGGATTTATCACTGACACCACTTTTGTAATAAAGACCAATGTATTGTTCACCGTCGAAATCTTTCATCCTTGAAATCTTTCTCTGTTCCATCTCCTAAGCCTCAATTTTTTCAATGAATTTGCTCAATGTCAGACTGCTAAAACCTTTCTTGTTCCTCAACATCATGAGATATGTGCCCCAAGTCTCATATGGCAACGCATCAGCCAATTTTTCGATCAACTCTTCATTATCTTTGTCGATGCTCAATCTCTTCATGTTGGCTAACAAATTGCAGTATCTTTCAATGATTTGCTTTGTGCTTTCATTTTTCAACCCACGAAACAGATCAAACTCTTTCTTCAGAAGTGATTTCTTGTTCTTGACCATCTCTTGACTACCAACAAACTTTGATCTTAAAGCTTTCCAAATTGAATAAGAAGTTCCATTGTGTTGCAATAAAACCAAGATATCTTCTTTCACAGCTTGTTGTAGTAGACTTAACATCATTTTTTCATCTTTGTATTTCTTTCTATCTTCAGCACTTAGATCTTTAATTGCAACCTCCTCTTCGTCATCATTCGTCGGTCTAATATATTTCGTTTCAACACATTCCCAAGCATCTAGATAATTGGCTTGAACCCAGTTTTCAAATCGTCCTTCCCACCCTTTATATTCCTCAATGTTCATGAGTTTAGGCGGTTTTTGCATAGTCCCCGTTTCATTTTCTAACATCGTGTTCTGTGCAAGAGTAATCGGGGTAACCGGGGTAGCAAATGCGTTGAAAAATTCCTCTTCCATTATCAGGTTTTTCAAAGTTCACAAAACAGTTCTGTTCAAACGAAATTACAGTCTCAAGCGGAATCCCTTTTCAAACGGGATTACTCTGTTCAAACGGAATCAGTACATTCAAGCGAAATCTCCTTTCAAACAGAATACCTTTTCAAGCGGAATACTTAATTTCGCTTGAACTAACACCTTTTTCAAACGGAATACCAGATTGAGGCGGAATAGCACGTTTCAAACGGAATCAACAGAACTTTTCAAGCGGAATACTGTTTTCAAGCGGAATCAACCCAATTTATCAAGCGAAATACCAATTTTAAGCGGAATTAAGAGCTAATTCCGTTTGAAGAGCTGCTGACATCATCATCTCGCGCTGGTTTTTCAAACGAAATTACAATTTTTATCTGTTTTAGATCGAATTAAGGTCTAAATTTCTCAAGGATTTGTTAAAACACAATTCCGAGTATGATGTGTGAAAATCAAGACATTTTGACCGTGAAAAGTTGTTAATTTTGAAAAAGAAGGTGTAGAAATCAGAATTTGCAGCTGAATTGGTAAGAACTCTTCTTCCTGAGCTCTGATACCACTTGTAGGATCGTTTTCAGACCCGAATGAGTCGACCAGAAGAGTTTTTCTCAATATGAAAGACGGAAACAGACGTATTGAGGTCAATTCAGCTAGAATATAACTTTAAACTGTCGTTATATTGATTTCACAATGATTTACAGCGAGATGACACTTCGGCAGCACTTCGTTGCTCAAACCGGAAAGTTACAAATGAAATCAAGACACAAGGTATTTATAGGGGATGTAATTTCGCTTGAACATGTCTCAAGCGGAATTACCTTCAAGCGAAATCAGCTTCAAGCGGAATTAACATATATGATTTCGCTTGAACTGGACATGACCATTTCAAACGGAATTACAAGATGTAATTTCGTTTGAAACTGCCACTCACCCTATATTTGGCATTTTTCTCGTATTACGTGCCCTGATCTATACAAACAAGACTCGATATAAGACGAAGTCGACAGACGCATGCACCAACAATATTGATGGACAAAGCCCACAAATCCCGGTATTCTATTCATCCCGGTGCCGACAAAATGTACCAGGACCTTCGCTACAAGTACTGGTGGCCGGGCATGAAAAGAGATATCGCCCTCTACGTTGGAAAGTGCCTGACTTGCTCGAAGGTCAAGGCTGAACATCAAAGACCCTCTGGCTTACTCGAACAACCCCCGATCCCTATATGGAAGTGAGAGAGTATAGCTATGGACTTCATAACAAAGCTCCCTTGCGCGCCATCAGGTCACGACAGCATCTTGGTTGTCGTTGACCGTTTGACCAAATCAGCTCACTTTTTGCCAATACGGGAAGACTACAAGGTAGAAAGATTAGCCCGGATCTACACCAATGAGATCATTTGTCGACATGGGACGCCTCGCGACATCATCTCTGACCGTGATGCTCGGTTTACCTCGCGACTGTGGGAAACGTTTCAAGCTGTTCTCGATACAACGCTTAATCTAAGTACCACATTCCACCCTCAAACCGACGGTCAGACTGAGAGAACGATCCGTACTCTTGAAGACATGCTCCGTTCGTGTGTCATAGATTTCGGTGGTAATTGGGATGCATACCTGCCATTAGTCGAATTCTCGTACAACAACATTTATCATTCCAGCATTCAGATGGCACCATTCGAGGCTTTATACGGAAGAAAATGTCAATTGCCAATTGTATGGCACGAGATCGGTCACTCGCAACTAACTGGTCCCAAGCTATTGCAAGAAACGACTGACAAAGTCCTCCAAATTCGAGACAACTTGTTGAAAGCTTGAAGTCGACAGAAAAGTTACGCCGATAGACGACGCAAGCCCCTTGAATTTGACGTTGGCGACTACGTACTCCTAAAGGTATCACCTTGGAAGGGTGTGGTCAGATTAGGCAAGAAAGGGAAACTAGCGCCTCGATACGTTGGACCTTTTAAGATTCTGGAAAGAATCGGAAAAGTCGCCTACAGACTCGAACTACCGGAGGAACTTAGTAATGTCCACCCGACTTTCCATGTGTCAAACCTCCGAAAGTGCCTGGCTGAGCATGATTTAATTGTACCCCTCGATGACCTCCAAATAAACGAAACACTACACTTCGTGGAAAAGCCTGTCGAAATCATGGATCGCCAAACCAAGCAGCTCAGACGCTCACTGACGTGTGCGTATATATACATAATTTTGCAATGAAATTACACACGAATCGGTTTTAAATTTATAAAAGTGATTATTACTTTAACATCAAAACACACACGAAAGAGGCAAGTGTACCCCGTCATATATGTAGTAAAGTATATGTAAGAACCAAGTATCGATCCAAGGAAATGGGCGGAGAAATAATACTAGACCTTTGTCACTAAACTACCGGTAAAAACATAGGTTTGTTTGGTTTTAATTAAACTAAAGTAAGCGTAAACAAATACATAATAAAAACATAATAGATAATAGATAAATAGCCTTGCTTAATACACAACCAAAGCATGTCAACTAAGTCGGTTTTGGCACTAGAAGCATTCGGTCAATTTTCCATTTTAAGACAATTAGTATCCCTTTCGGGAATCCTAACATGACAATCATTCGGAAAGTTAAAACGATAAACACACTTTAACCACCTAAAATTGTTCTTTAACGTGCAATTGATAAATGTCTATGAAAATCTCTTAAAAATGAGTTAGTCATCCGTTAGGAGTTTTCTAACCGCACTTAATCAAGGAAAGCAACACCGATAAACAAAATGCAACCACCGAGACAAGCATAAACTAGATTAAATCACAACCGAGTTCATTTTACAAATCTTGCACAATAATTCACCAAGATAGCAATTTTGGCCTAAACTACTAACTAAGCTAACAAATCATGGCAAGAATTTATAACGACACCATCTAACCCGTTAAGGTCCTTACGTGACGGCAAGCTCTCTTGATTAACAATAATTACATTTTATTAAATCACTAACCATTTCTAGTATCATGATGCACACATTTAAACCAAGCTAAACTAGTTAACCAAGTTCAAAGTTTACTAATACAAGATTAATTAAGCTTCATTTTTCAACTATCTTAACTAACCAAGCATCAATCATCCAACATAATTACTTATAATCAAGAAATCAATATCAATAACAAGGTTGCAAACTAATCATCAAAGATTAACATAGAAAATACTTCAAAATGTCATTACAAACAAAGCTTAACACACTAATGGCTATGATCAAGCAAGGGATTGTTGTGTTTTTGCCCAAAGGCTACAATAATACATAAATAGGAATCTAAATGCTTGAAAGATTAACAAAATCATGGAAGGATTAGAAAACCAAACCATAAACAAGCACTAGACTAAGAATCCGGATAGTAATGGAGCTAAACGACACGATGTGGCTTGAATCCGGGTCAAAAGCATAGCCTCCGGAGCCTGTAAAATCGCCTGTGAAGCTCCCAAAATTCCAGAATTACGAGCAGAATGTTTCTGCAAGTTTTTATATATTTTCGGTCTCGCACGGTCGTGCGTCCTGTTGCACGACCGTGCACTTTATGCATTATTGGAGTTACTGTGCACCATACCGCATGACGTCATCAGATCTTGACCAGATTTCGATCGGCACGGGCGTGCCATGGGGTGCACGGGCGTGCATCACCTAGATGGGCCTTGTTGTCGCATTCGCACGGGGGTGCCACCAGTCGCACGGGGGTGCATCACCGATATGGGCCTTGTTGTCGCATCCGCACGGGGGTGCCACCAGTCGCACGGGGGTGCATCACCGAGATTTCGTTGCACTCCTGATCGCACTGGGTGTGCAACGCCGAGCTAAGCTTTGTTGTCGCATCCGCACGGGGGTGCCACCAGTCGCACGGGGGTATATCACCGAGATGGGTCTTGTTGTCGCATCCGCACGGGGGTGCCACCTGTCGCACGGGGGTGCAACTTGCCCAGGTCAGAATTTTCCACAGAATGTTCGCAGTTCATTCGTTTCGCCCGGAAAATCCTCGTTTTCACTATCATCTTGTCTGGTATGCTGTTTTAGGCCTGTAAACAAAACTATACTTGACTAAGTATCCGAATGACGGTTTTACGGCCGAAAACGCATAAAATGGGGATAAAATGGGGGACTAAAATATGTATAAATTAGTGAATATCAAATCTCCCCACACTTGAACCTTGCTTGTCCTCAAGCAAGCTAAACTAAATTGCAATAAAAGATGGAATCAAACAAGAACGATAATTTACAAACTATTTATTGAAACAACTACAAACGGTTAGCCGGTTTTTCGAAAGACAACATCAAATGAATCAAACCAAACAAGCATATGCAAATATATAGCGACAACCAAAAAGCCGTGACTTCACATTTAATTGACTCAACATGTTAATCTTTACACAACTCACAATGTTCACACACACTCGGTTTTATTTATGAAACATACATAAAATGTGTACGTGCAAACACTCAATGCCTCGTCAATGAAATGTGTAATTGTAACACCCCGTGTTTTCACGAGTGAAAGTCAAAGTCAAGGTCAAAGTCAACGACCGATTTCGCGCGACGTGACTCGTAGAATTGTTTGTATGATATTTAGATTATGTGGAGTAAATGTTGTACATTGCAAGCATCAACCCATATCTCAATCGATCTATGACTGTGAACGATAGGAAGTAACAATGCGATAAAGTTAATCAAGCTATACTAATCAAATCGACATCAAATCGTAACTCGAGCTGTGTATTTTACTTGCCGTTATACGTGTGTGTGTGCCTTACGTGTTACCTGTGCATGTTTATTTTATGTTATTTTATGTTGTGATAATCAAGCGAACTCAATCGAACTCGAAGTCTAACTCGAATATAAACAGACCCGAACCCGAATCCCGAGTCGAACCATATAAGAAGTAGTTGGGAATGAAAGTAATTTAAATTAGGAAACCCTATCGAATCGCTTGCAAATCAGAACCGAATCAACATCGCACCGAGCTCACCCAAGGAGGTGGCATCCGTACGGATGGCCAATCCGCACGGATGGCCAATCCGCACGGATTGCCAGTCCGCACGGATGACCAGTCCGCGCGGATAGCCTAACCGGGTGCGTGCCATGTGCACGGCTCACCCTTTCCCTTTTTGGCATCCTATAAATACACGGGTCACTCTCCACTTTTTCCACTTTTGGCAAGTGACGTCCGAACCGCACGCATTCTTCACCTTTTCTCAGATTTCTCTCAATCCAGGTAAGATCTTGCACCAATTCTTGTACATCTTTAATCACTACACAATTCCACACACTTCTTTCTTTCGAATCTTCGATTTTAGCCATGAAATCATCCGGATTTGAGGCATTCACGGGTGACGTCATCATGAAGTTCATAAGAACTTCATGCTTGGCTTCATTCCACCACGAATATCCCAGATCTAAACGATTTCTACAAGCTTTTACAATAATTTCACCTAGATCTAAACTTTTCTAAGGATAAAAGAGTTGAAAGAAATAAACCTAAGTTCTCTCCTTCTTTTACTCTTAAAACCGGTATGAATCCGATCAGTCCTAGTTCTCTACTCGTCAATAGTGATGCCCTAGTTCCAGATCTGGAATCCTACCCATAGACAACTGATTTCGGGGTTAACCGGGATGACCGTTCTGAGTCGCCGACAGGCCGAGTTAGGGTGGTTCCTGACCGGTCTAGTCACGCGGGTGAGAACACAACTCCAGGTGGTTGCCACGTATTCAGAACGTCTCGATAAACGACAACAGAAACCAAGTGTAGACGAACGGAACAACCGTTGTACGCACGTACGAGCCATACGCACGTACAGGCCATACGCACGTACAGGTCATGCGCACGGGTTGTCATCCGCACGGACTACCCTTGGGACCCACTTTCCAAACAAGGTTTGAGTATAGACGAACGAGCAATCCGGACGGATGACCTCTGAATGGATTACTCTTCGGATCATGAGGTACTAAGGCCTTAAAATGAAAATCGAACAATCTTCATCCGCACGGGCAAGCCGTACGCACGGACAGGCTATCCGGACGAATTGTCTCTGCCCGCGCGCACAGGCTGCCCGCACGGACTACCATACGCACGGACCGCCGTCCGCGCGGCCGGCTTGAAAGGTAGAAACACTTTGGTGTTTTCTAAATGCTACAACGAAAACTCCAAAGCACAAGCCATCATACACAAACACATCTTAGGAAGAAACAATCCACTTGAACATTTATCCACACAAGCAATCTAACCGTACGGATAAGTCGTCCGCACGTATAACTAGTCCGCACGGGTTGCCACCCGCACGGACAGTCATACGCACGGATGACCTATCCGGATGGAACACCGTCCGCACGCATCACCATCCGCACGCATCACCATCCGTACGGATAAGTCATGCGCACGGATGACTTCTACTCACGGATAACTGATCCGCACGATCAGTCATCCTACCCACTCTCACTTGTACTGATTTACGCGTCACTTATTGTTACGTTATCGAATCTATTCAGGCTAACCGTACTTGCTGTAAAGCGCTCCCTTCAATCCATATCGCTGTGAGTATACTCGAACCCTTTTTGCTTTTAGCACTTTTGGGTGTTACATACGTTACAACTATTCAAACTACAGCTATCACACTACTCAAGCTATTTTAACGCTTAACCATTAATGCATGTTATACGTGGCTTATGAATGCTTGTTTGTTATGTTTACACATGGAATGCTGTCTACCTGCCTTAGCAACGATAGTACTATAGTTTGGACTCAACACCCGTTCACGCGGGGGTTGTTAAGGATCTTTTACTTGCATGGATTACAGTGGTAATCGTGTATTGCGAACTGCCTCGGGCAGTCAACCCGCAGTCATTGGTATCGATGGATCTATGTCGATAACTAACGTGCTTCATTTCTCTATGTGTACGTGCTGGTTATGCGTAAACGAATTCGAACTCTATATGCTATTATCAAACTTGTATGCTCACCTTTACATTTTATGTATTGATATTATTTTAACGTATGTGACAGGTGCCTAGGTTGTTTATATGCTTCTCGGGTTGTGATGAAATCGAAGCTAGGAACTGGAGTCCTAGAAACCAACCAATAAATTGTTATGTTTAAATCTGAGTCGTCGGAACAGAATATTTGTTTAGTTTTTGTCTGTAATAACTTGTTTTGCTATTTGAGACATGGTATGGGACATGTTAACTTAAATTGAATGGTAATGATAGTTGTTATGGAAACTTCTGGACAATCTGTTTCGCTCAGTGCCGCGCCCCGATGATTCCGCCATCGGTTGGGGTGTGACAGATTGGTATCAGAGCCATAACTATAGGGAATTAGGCAAGACTTGACCTAGTCCGGGTCGAAGTCTTAGAGACCTAGACTATAGTTAAGAACCAACAGACCAACTCACGCGTATGCGTAAACTCGCCACTATCACTCACTCTTTTCTATCATTGCACTCGAATTTTCAAGTTGTGAACAGGCCTCATTGCCGAGAATAGGTGTGAAAACCGCAAACTCTCGACTAAGTTGCCTAGTCAGCTTGCGTTTTTAGCTACAAACGAGGAGAATTATACCAAATCAGGAGTGAAATCCATATTTTGATGAATAATCTCCTCAATTTTTATCAGAAACGAGGACGAGGGTTGCAAGATAGGGGTGAAACCCTAACCTTGGCGACTCGTCCCGCTTTTATACAAAACTCCACCAAAGTTTGATGGACCCCAACGGTCTAAAGACACAACCTAACCAAAGGGAATTGCACCAACGCCCAAGAATTGAGGCAAAGGCATAGTCCTGGAGGTCGTTGTGCAGGATCCTTGAGAATATTCGAGCTACTTTGGTTAGTCGAAGTCTATTAGCCGCAGACAATCTACCTTCGATTTATCGATCTTTATGAAAATTTTATGCTTTTTCTGTTGTTTGTTAACGCTTTGAGATCTTATTGGTTTCGACCCAACACTATTGCTTCTGCTAAAACACAAAACCCACACCTCTCCTCGCTAGCAAATCAACGGTAGGAACAATTAGAATACTTTGTACGCTCGTAGGTTCTTTTAGCAACTAAGTATATGTGCTTCTAGCTGTTGTGCTTATGTGATTATGTGATTTTGTGCACTTCTGTGAATTTGTGACTATATACGTTTAAATGGTACGTATTCCTGAGCTTTAGTAGTGCTAGACGTGTGAGGTGAGATTCGAATACATGTGTTGAGTTCCATGGCGATGTCTATTGCAGACAATGTCGACTAGATCCCGTCATCAACTCTCTCGTTAGGAAAAGAGGGACAGACGTCTTGCTTCCATCGTCGCGAAAGCTGTAGCAAAGGCTGTGAGCGGTGTCTGCGAGAATGCCAGCAAATCATCCGAGGAATCGAGGACTGAGGGTCCTAGAGCTGCCACGAGACCTTTCAGTTTCAAACAATTCAAGTCATGTGGGCCGAAAGAATTCACAGGCGAAGGAGGTCCTACTGCTCTATTCCACTGGTTTGACTCTATCGAGGTTACTCTGCGACTAAGTGGTTGCCCTGATGACCTTCGAACTCTGAACGCTACCGGCGTCTTTCAGTCCCGTGCCTTGGACTGGTGGACGGCCGAGAGGAACAAGAGAGGGAATGATGCAGCTTACAGTTTGTCGTGGGATGAGCTCAAGGAGGTCATGCTGGAGGAATTCTGCCCTCCTCACGAGCGTCAAAAGCTTGAAGATGAATTTTGGCACATACATCAGAAGGATGGAGACAATGCTGGTCTCACAGCTCGCTTCAAACAGCTCAGCATTATCTGTCCTGACCAGGTCAAGACCCCTGAGATGACCATCAAGAAATACATCCGAGCCCTGCCCGACTGCGTTGCTGATTTCGTGCAAGCGGCTAAGACTACCACGATTGAAGAAACCTATCTGCTGGCCGCTGAGATCAATGACAAAAGGGTCAAGGCTGGGATGTGGGATAAGACCTCCAAGCATCTACATCAAGCCACTACTGCTACACCAACTGCTGAACCCACGTCATCAAGTAACAAGAGAAAGAACAAGAGAAAGAACAACTCCACCAACAAGAACTGTGCGATTTCTGCTGCACCAATCCAAGCTGTACCTGCTCAACAGCGTCAAGTAGTGGCGCCTGTGGCCAATGCACCGCCTGCAAAGCGTGCATATACTGGACCACACCCACTCTGCCCTACTTGCACCTATCATCACCCGACTGCTATTCAATGCCGCTTCTGTGCTCATTGCAACGTCTAAGGCCACTTTACTGCCAACTGCCGTATTCGTCAAGCTCCTGCCAATCAAGCTCTACTCGCTGCCCCACAGGGTCAACAAGCTCCTCCGGCACCCGCAGTCAAAGCCAGAGTATGCTTCACATGTGGCGACCCGAACCATTTCGCCAACATGTGCCCAAACAGGGTGGTGAAACAAGAACCCCAGCAGCCACAGCAGCAGCCACAGCAGCAACCACAGCAGCAACAACAGCAGCAGCAACAGGCCGCACGAGCCAGAACTTTCAACCTTAATGTGCGTCAAGCCCAGGCCGACAACAACGTGGTGAATGGTACGTTCCTTGTGAATGGTATTTATGCTTCATGTTTGTTTGATACTGGAGCTGATAATTGCTTTGTGTCACTCGAATTTGAGAAACTCCTTAGTCGTAAACGTTCTCGACTCTCCTCTGCATTCGAAGTTGAAGTCTCTACCGGAAGAACCGTCGCTGTAAACTCTGTTATTCGTGATTGCACTCTCGAACTCAACAATCACATCTTCTCAATCGATCTCATTCCAATGCAACTAGGAAGTTTCGATGTCATAATAGGCATGGACTTTCTTCGTGAAAACCATGCCGAAGTCGTGTGCTTCGATAAAATGATCCGTTTTTCGCTCGCCAACGGTGATTCATTGTGCGTTTATGGTGATACTACTTCGAAGGGTCTCAAGCTTATGTCATGCCTACAAGCTAGCAAGTATCTCCGTAAGGAATACAGGGCTTTCTTGGCTCACGTCGTAGCAGCGGAGAAGGAAAAGAAAGAGAAGAAGAAGGTAAAGGACGTTCCAGTGGTTTGAGAATTTCCTCAAGTTTTTCCAGAGGATCTTCCCGGACTACCTCCGAAGCGTGATATCGATTTCCGCATTGATCTCATTCCTGGAGCTAATCCTATCGCCAGAGCCCCTTATCGACTCGCGCCGTCCGAAATGCGTGAACTCTCAACCCAACTCCAGGAATTGCTTGAAAAAGGCTTTATTCGCCCGAGCACCTCTCCTTGGGGCGCACCAGTTCTTTTCATTAAAAAGAAGGACGGGTCGTTCCGGATGTGCATCGACTACCGGGAATTGAATAAGTTGACTATCAAAAACCGCTATCCTCTGCCTCGAATCGACGATTTGTTTGATCAGCTACAAGGCGCTACGTGTTTCTCGAAGATCGATCTACGTTCCGGATACCATCAGCTGCGTATACAAGAGGAAGATATACCCAAAACCGCGTTTCGCACTCGATACGGCCACTACGAATTCGTTGTCATGCCTTTTGGCCTAACCAATGCACCAGCAGTTTTCATGGATCTGATGAATCGAGTGTGTAAACCGTACCTTGACCGTTTCGTCATCGTGTTCATCGACGATGTCTTGATCTATTCCAAAATGAGAGCTGAACACGCGCAACATCTACGTTTGGTTCTCGAGTTACTCCAGGGGAACCAACTCTACGCCAAATTCTCCAAGTGTGAGTTTTGGTTGGGGGAGGTTCAGTTTCTGGGTCACATCGTGAATAGTCAGGGTATTCATGTCGATCCTGCGAAGATTGAAGCTGTTAAGAGCTGGGTTACGCCTAAGAACCCGACTGAAGTCCGCTCCTTTCTTGGACTAGCGGGCTATTATCGACGATTTATCGAAGGATTCTCGAAGATTGCAGTACCACTCACTTCTCTCACTCATAAGGACCAGCCTTTTGTCTGGGGAACCAAACAAGAGTCTGCCTTTCGAACCCTCAAATACATGCTCTGCAATGCTCATGTTCTCACACTACCCGACGGAAACGATAATTTCATTGTCTACTGTGATGCTTCCAACCTTGGTCTCGGTTGTGTCTTAATGCAATGAGACAAGGTTATAGCCTACGCATCTCTTCAGCTCAAAATCCAGGAGAAGAACTATACAACCCACGATCTCGAGCTAGGCGCAGTTGTTTTTGCATTAAAGGTTTGGCGACACTACCTGTATGGTACCAAGTGTACGATCTTCACCGATCATAAGAGCCTACAGCACATCTTTAATCAGAGGGAACTTAATATGCGCCAACGCCGATGGGTAGAACTTCTCAACGACTACGACTGCGAGATCCGTTATCACCCAGGCAAAGCAAATGTTGTTGCCGACGCACTTAGCAGACGGAGTTATCTGCTTAGCACTCGTAATGTTCAAGCCCAGCACAATCTCGAAGCCCTTATTCGCGACGCCCAGCATGCATGTTTCAACGAACGCACCTTGAAGAAAGAAAGAATCTACCACGATGGAGCCCAGCTTGTGAGCAAATCAAACGGGATATTCCACTTCTTAGACAAAATCTGGATTCCCAAGCGAACCAACCTGCGACAGATTATCATGGATGAAGCCCACAAATCCCGATACTCTATTCATCCTGGCGCTGACAAAATGTACCACGACCTTCGATATAGGTACTGGTGGCCGGGTATGAAACGGGATATCGCCCTTTACATCGGAAAATGCCTAACCTGTGCTAGGATCAAGGCCGAACATCAAAGACCCTCTGGCTTGCTCGAACAACCTCCAATTCCCATGTGGAAGTGGGAGAGCATAGCTATGGATTTCGTAACCAAGCTTCCAACCACGTCATCAGGCCACGACAGCATTTGGGTTGTTATTGACCGTTTGACTAAATCAGCGCACTTTCTGCCAATACGAGAAGACTACAAGGTAGAACGATTAGCCCGAATCTACACCGACGAGATCATTTGTCGACATGGGACGCCTCGTGACATCATCTCTGATCGTGATGCTCGATTCACCTCACGGTTGTGGGAAACGTTTCAAATGGCACTCGGTACAACGCTCAATCTAAGTACTGCGTTCCACCCACAAACCGACGGTCAGACTGAAAGGACGATTCGTACGCTTGAAGACATGCTCCGTTCATGTGTTCTAGACTTCGGTGGTAATTGGGATAGACACCTTCCGTTAGTCGAATTCTCGTACAACAACAACTACCAGGCTAGCATCCAGATGGCACCTTTCGAGGCCTTATACGGAAGAAGATGTCGATCGCCTATTGTGTGGCACGAGATCGGTCACTCGCAACTAACCGGTCCGGAGCTGCTACAAGAAACGACAGACAAAATTTTCCAAATTCGAGACAATATAGCGAAAGCTCGGGATAGACAGAAACTTCTCGCCGATAAAAAGCGTAAGCACCAAGAGTATGTCGTTGGTGACTACGTACTCCTAAAGGTATCACCTTGGAAGGGTGTAGTCCGATTCGGCAAAAAGGGGAAACTCGCGCCTCGATATGTGGGACCTTTTAAGATTCTGGAAAGAATCGGAAAAGTCGCCTACAGACTCGAATTACCGGAGGAACTTAGCAATGTCCATCCGACTTTCCATGTGTCGAACCTCCGAAAGTGCATCTACGACCCCGACTTACATGTTCCTCTAGATGATTTACAAGTGAACGAAACCTTACACTTCGTGGAAAAGCCTGTCGAGATCATGGACCGCAAAACCAAAGAACTCAGGCGCTCACGCATTCCTATTGTGAAAGTCCGATGGGAAGGCAAACGAGGCGCGGAGTTCACTTGGGAACTCGAAAGCGACATGAAGGCCAAGTACCCGCAATTGTTTAATTAGAGAGATAATGGTAGAAAGAGAAAGTCTAGATAGAGAAAGTCTCTCACGGGATTTTCGGAGCTTGTAATCGTCAGATTGTCAATAGAATCACGTTAGGAAGAAGATTGTACATTGTTGTCTGTTCGATCTCACTCGTGCACGGATTCCGCACGTCGTACGAGTCGGATCGCAATCGAAACGGATCGAACCGGAACCTAACCAATAGAATCACAGTTTATAATACTGTTTGTGTGTTTGGTCACGATCGTTCACGGATTTCCGCACGTCGAACGTGTTGATACGCTCACGAATCGGAAATAAATCCGGACCTACAATAATTCCAATTTCTTCCAAACGACTTCGAATTCAGGTTTGAAACTTTATAGGCTTTTAGATCATGTATATTCGCCCATCATATCCAAAAATGAGCGAATCTTAACCGTAAAATCCTGGTTAATTTGACGATTTTCAATGATCCAAACGAAGGACTCTCACACGTGGGTCACGAATTAGTTACAGCTTCCGGCTTAATTTCGGGACGAAATTTCCTAAACAAGGGGAGGCTGTAACACCCCGTGTTTTCACGAGTGAAAGTCAAAGTCAAGGTCAAAGTCAACGACCGATTTCGCGCGACGTGACTCGTAGAATTGTTTGTATGATATTTAGATTATGTGGAGTAAATGTTGTACATTGCAAGCATCAACCCATATCTCAATCGATCTATGACTGTGAACGATAGGAAGTAACAATGCGATAAAGTTAATCAAGCTATACTAATCAAATCGACATCAAATCGTAACTCGAGCTGTGTATTTTACTTGCCGTTATACGTGTGTGTGTGCCTTACGTGTTACCTGTGCATGTTTATTTTATGTTATTTTATGTTGTGATAATCAAGCGAACTCAATCGAACTCGAAGTCTAACTCGAATATAAACAGACCCGAACCCGAATCCCGAGTCGAACCATATAAGAAGTAGTTGGGAATGAAAGTAATTTAAATTAGGAAACCCTATCGAATCGCTTGCAAATCAGAACCGAATCAACATCGCACCGAGCTCACCCAAGGAGGTGGCATCCGTACGGATGGCCAATCCGCACGGATGGCCAATCCGCACGGATTGCCAGTCCGCACGGATGACCAGTCCGCGCGGATAGCCTAACCGGGTGCGTGCCATGTGCACGGCTCACCCTTTCCCTTTTTGGCATCCTATAAATACACGGGTCACTCTCCACTTTTTCCACTTTTGGCAAGTGACGTCCGAACCGCACGCATTCTTCACCTTTTCTCAGATTTCTCTCAATCCAGGTAAGATCTTGCACCAATTCTTGTACATCTTTAATCACTACACAATTCCACACACTTCTTTCTTTCGAATCTTCGATTTTAGCCATGAAATCATCCGGATTTGAGGCATTCACGGGTGACGTCATCATGAAGTTCATAAGAACTTCATGCTTGGCTTCATTCCACCACGAATATCCCAGATCTAAACGATTTCTACAAGCTTTTACAATAATTTCACCTAGATCTAAACTTTTCTAAGGATAAAAGAGTTGAAAGAAATAAACCTAAGTTCTCTCCTTCTTTTACTCTTAAAACCGGTATGAATCCGATCAGTCCTAGTGCTCTACTCGTCAATAGTGATGCCCTAGTTCCAGATCTGGAATCCTACCCATAGACAACTGATTTCGGGGTTAACCGGGATGACCGTTCTGAGTCGCCGACAGGCCGAGTTAGGGTGGTTCCTGACCGGTCTAGTCACGCGGGTGAGAACACAACTCCAGGTGGTTGCCACGTATTCAGAACGTCTCGATAAACGACAACAGAAACCAAGTGTAGACGAACGGAACAACCGTTGTACGCACGTACGAGCCATACGCACGTACAGGCCATACGCACGTACAGGTCATGCGCACGGGTTGTCATCCGCACGGACTACCCTTGGGACCCACTTTCCAAACAAGGTTTGAGTATAGACGAACGAGCAATCCGGACGGACGACCTCTGAATGGATTACTCTTCGGATCATGAGGTACTAAGGCCTTAAAATGAAAATCGAACAATCTTCATCCGCACGGGCAAGCCGTACGCACGGACAGGCTATCCGGACGAATTGTCTCTGCCCGCGCGCACAGGCTGCCCGCACGGACTACCATACGCACGGACCGCCGTCCGCGCGGCCGGCTTGAAAGGTAGAAACACTTTGGTGTTTTCTAAATGCTACAACGAAAACTCCAAAGCACAAGCCATCATACACAAACACATCTTAGGAAGAAACAATCCACTTGAACATTTATCCACACAAGCAATCTAACCGTACGGATAAGTCGTCCGCACGTATAACTAGTCCGCACGGGTTGCCACCCGCACAGACAGTCATACGCACGGATGACCTATCTGGATGGAACACCGTCCGCACGCATCACCATCCGCACGCATCACCATCCGTACGGATAAGTCATGCGCACGGATGACTTCTACTCACGGATAACTGATCCGCACGATCAGTCATCCTACCCACTCTCACTTGTACTGATTTACGCGTCACTTATTGTTACGTTATCAAATCTATTCAGGCTAACCGTACTTGCTGTAAAGCGCTCCCTTCAATCCATATCGCTGTGAGTATACTCGAACCCTTTTTGCTTTTAGCACTTTTGGGTGTTACATACGTTACAACTATTCAAACTACAGCTATCACACTACTCAAGCTATTTTAACGCTTAACCATTAATGCATGTTATACGTGGCTTATGAATGCTGGTTTGTTATGTTTACACATGGAATGCTGTCTACCTGCCTTAGCAACGATAGTACTATAGTTTGGACTCAGCACCCGTTCACGCGGGGGTTGTTAAGGATCTTTTACTTGCATGGATTACAGTGGTAATCGTGTATTGCGAACTGCCTCGGGCAGTCAACCCGCAGTCATTGGTATCGATGGATCTATGTCGATAACTAACGTGCTTCATTTCTCTATGTGTACGTGCTGGTTATGCGTAAATGAATTCGAACTCTATATGCTATTATCAAACTTGTATGCTCACCTTTACATTTTATGTATTGACATTATTTTAACGTATGTGACAGGTGCCTAGGTTGTTTATATGCTTCTCGGGCTGTGATGAAATCGAAGCTAGGAACTGGAGTCCTAGAAACCAACCAATAAATTGTTATGTTTAAATCTGAGTCGTTGGAACAGAATATTTGTTTAGTTTTTGTCTGTAATAACTTGTTTTGCTATTTGAGACATGGTATGGGACATGTTAACTTAAATTGAATGGTAATGATAGTTGTTATGGAAACTTCTGGACAATCTGTTTCGCTCAGTGTCGCGCCCCGATGATTCCGCCATCGGTTGGGGTGTGACAGTAATATCATAAGCTTGTCATAAGATCTCGTCTCCACCAACTAACATGAGAAAAAGTGTAAATCAAGAGGTCTTTACGGGGTGTAACGTTAGGCTTGGGCGAAGGGTATGGAAATGGATATTTAAAGTGGCGAAATGGTTAAAACTCGGTTTTAGCATTTAACTAGCACCAAACAATACAACTATACATACAAACGCCTTAAAAAGGCGACTTTTGCGAAATCGAGCTCATCAACGAAATTTTAACATTTTAGCATTCAAAATTGCTCGATTTTTGTCAACTTCACCCTATTTTAGGGTGTTTTATTTTCTGTGGGTTTTGTTTTTTTTTTTTTTTGCAAACTAATCATACAATAAACTAAAACAAACACTAGTTAAACGATTATTTTGACCGAGTTTCAACACAAAAGGGTTTAAAACATAAAAAGGCTAAATTTGGCTAAGTGGGCGATAATGTGGGTAAACAAAGGTAAACGGGAAGGCTCGACATGGTTAATCCTAAAGGGTAATGTAAGGTGGGAAGCACAACACAAAGAACAAGGTTTACAACAAAGGAGTAATCTAAGTGCCTCTATCACTTCTACACAATTCCGCAAGTTCATGGTCTTAACAAGCATACTAGTGACAAGTTCTAAATTACACATAACATCCGGCTCACTCCTATATCCGAAATGAACAAATCTATAACAATATCAAGGCTCAAATATGCTCACGTAATGGAAGGAATGGGTAAAAGTGTGAAAACTATCATGCAAGTCTTTCTTTGTTTGTCACGCTTTCCGGTTTCCTTTTTCAAAAATATTTTGCTTGTCGAGTTTTTATCAAGTCCGAAGCTTTCTAAAACACAACCAACCGGTTTATTTACTAAAATATATACAAAATACAGGTATTTTTGAATGATTTTTTTGATTTTCTAATTTTTTTTTAATGAGGACAAACAAAGTTAACAAAGTTAACCCCCTCCCCACACTTGAACTTCGCATTGTCCCCAATGCGAGACCCGAAATATAGAGAAAAGGATAATAGTACTCCCCTCAAGATGATGTTGATGCAACGAGACTTTCGAAGCTGTATCTGCCACGTGCTCCGGTCCAAGATTTGATACCCAAAGCCTGCAAGTATGTCACATGTGCACCAAAACAGAACAGAAACAGAAAAAACAAAAATAAACCATAATGTACATAAATATAAGACTAACATCCAAACAAATACAAGACATAAAGTAAATTGTCTGAAAAATAAAATACAATCCGAGGGTGTTTGAAATAGTAGCCAAAATGAACACCCGATAAATACACTACTAAAAGATAGAACCCTTTTTTTTTATAAAAAAAATGCCCCTGACCATGCGCACGGGAGTGCGGATTTTCGCACGGGCGTGCGGATCCGATGTTGACCCATTCTAGCACGTTGACCTCGGTAATGCACGGGGGTGCGACTCGAGGTGAAGGCCAGCCCGAAATCGCACGGGCGTGCGACCCATGGCACGGCCGTGCGAGATCTGCAGACATGTCTGTTAACTGCAGAATGCAGTTTCAGCATCCGAATCGATCATTTTTCGCCATTTTTACCATTCGCACGCTGTTATAACATTATTTCAACCTAGACCCTACGCTTGGCACGTTTAAAAACTGTACAAACTAACGAAATCTACCAAACACACCTAAATTACTCTAAAACGACAAAAGCACAAAAAAGACGATTTTACCCCTAAAGCGCTTAAGTCGCTCTTGCTACATTTTTAAATCACGAGTCAGTAGCGTAGACTCATGCTAAATTTTTGTCGGCGAGTCGATAGCAAGACTCATGCTAAATTTTTGTCGGCGAGTCGATAGCAAGACTCATGCTAAATTTTTGTCGGCGAGTCGATAGCAAGACTCATGCTAATTTTTTGTCGGCGAGTCGATAGCAAGACTCATGTCCCCACACTTATGATGTGTGCGGGGAGTGGAGTTCGATAACCTCCACCGCCGACTCGATCGGCCCGGTAACGTAAAGCTTCAAGCGGTGCCCATTCACTTTGAAAATAACGTCGTCCGCGTTCTCTATTGCAACAGTCCCATAAGAAAATACCTCTTTTACTGTGTATGGTCCTGTCCAACGTGAATGAAGTTTTCCTGGAAATAGGCGCAACCAATTTTTTTTTTCATCTTTTTTTTTTTGCTTAAAAGAAACAGAATATTATTTAAAATGGGCTGAAAATTTTATAAAAATCCGAAAATGGTCCCGAAATTTTATAAAAATCAACATAATAAAAATAATCGAATCGGCTAGTATAAAAATGATTTTTAGGAGCCGACAACTCAAAGAATAAATAAATAATAAATCAGGATTCAAACAAATAAATGGACAAAATTTTACAAGTGTACAAAAGAATCACGAAAACGAATAAATCGAATTAAAAGCAAGAAATATTAACAAATAAATAAACAAATAAATAAACAAATAAATAATCAAGAAAGTATACACAAATATTAACAAGTATATACGCCGATAACACAATGACTCGGGTCGTTCCTTAAACTCTCCATTTCCCCGGCAACGGCGCCAAAAACTTGACGTGTGCGTATATATACATAATTTTGCAATGAAATTACACACGAATCGGTTTTAAATTTATAAAAGTGATTATTACTTTAACATCAAAACACACACGAAAGAGGCAAGTGTACCCCGTCATATATGTAGTAAAGTATATGTAAGAACCAAGTATCGATCCAAGGAAATGGGCGGAGAAATAATACTAGACCTTTGTCACTAAACTACCGGTAAAAACATAGGTTTGTTTGGTTTTAATTAAACTAAAGTAAGCGTAAACAAATACATAATAAAAACATAATAGATAATAGATAAATAGCCTTGCTTAATACACAACCAAAGCATGTCAACTAAGTCGGTTTTGGCACTAGAAGCATTCGGTCAATTTTCCATTTTAAGACAATTAGTATCCCTTTCGGGAATCCTAACATGACAATCATTCGGAAAGTTAAAACGATAAACACACTTTAACCACCTAAAATTGTTCTTTAACGTGCAATTGATAAATGTCTATGAAAATCTCTTAAAAATGAGTTAGTCATCCGTTAGGAGTTTTCTAACCGCACTTAATCAAGGAAAGCAACACCGATAAACACAATGCAACCACCGAGACAAGCATAAACTAGATTAAATCACAACCGAGTTCATTTTACAAATCTTGCACAATAATTCACCAAGATAGCAATTTTGGCCTAAACTACTAACTAAGCTAACAAATCATGGCAAGAATTTATAACGACACCATCTAACCCGTTAAGGTCCTTACGTGACGGCAAGCTCTCTTGATTAACAATAATTACATTTTATTAAATCACTAACCATTTCTAGTATCATGATGCACACATTTAAACCAAGCTAAACTAGTTAACCAAGTTCAAAGTTTACTAATACAAGATTAATTAAGCTTTATTTTTCAACTATCTTAACTAACCAAGCATCAATCATCCAACATAATTACTTATAATCAAGAAATCAATATCAATAACAAGGTTGCCAACTAATCATCAAAGATTAACATAGAAAATACTTCAAAATGTCATTACAAACAAAGCTTAACACACTAATGGCTATGATCAAGCAAGGGATTGTTGTGTTTTTGCCCAAAGGCTACAATAATACATAAATATGAATCTAAATGCTTGAAAGATTAACAAAATCATGGAAAGATTAGAAAACCAAACCATAAACAAGCACTAGACTAAGAATCCGGATAGTAATAGAGCTAAACGACACGATGTGGCTTGAATCCGGGTCAAAAGCATAGCCTCCGGAGCCTGTAAAATCGCCTGTGAAGCTCCCAAAATTCCAGAATTACGAGCAGAATGTTTCTGCAAGTTTTTATATATTTTCGGTCTCGCACGGTCGTGCGTCCTGTTGCACGACCGTGCACTTTATGCATTATTGGAGTTACTGTGCACCATACCGCATGACGTCATCAGATCTTGACCAGATTTCGATCGGCACGGGCGTGCCATGGGGTGCACGGGCGTGCATCACCTAGATGGGCCTTGTTGTCGCATCCGCACGGGGGTGCCACCAGTCGCACGGGGGTGCATCACCGATATGGGCCTTGTTGTCGCATCCGCACGGGGGTGCATCACCGAGATTTCGTTGCATTCCTGATCGCACTGGGTGTGCAACGCCGAGCTAAGCTTTGTTGTCGCATCCGCACGGGGGTGCCACCAGTCGCACGGGGGTGCATCACCGAGATGGGTCTTGTTGTCGCATCCGCACGGGGGTGCCACCTGTCGCACGGGGGTGCAACTTGCCCAGGTCAGAATTTTCCACAGAATGTTCGCAGTTCATTCGTTTCGCCCGGAAAATCCTCGTTTTCACTATCATCTTGTCTGGTATGCTGTTTTAGGCCTGTAAACAAAAGTATACTTGATTAAGTATCCGAATGACGGTTTTACGGCCGAAAACGCATAAAATGGGGATAAAATGGGGGACTAAAATATGTATAAATTAGTGAATATCACTCACACATTCCCATTGTGAAAGTCCGATGGGAAGGTAAACGAGGCGCGGAGTTCACTTGGGAACTCGAAAGCGACATGAAGGCAAAGTACCCACAGTTGTTTGTTACGGCTTCGGCCAAATTTCAGGACGAAATTCCCTCAACTAGGGGAGGTTGTAACACCCCGTGTTTCGAAAGTCAAAGTCAAAGTCAAGATTGAAGTCAAAGGAAGAAAAGATTGCTAATTGCGATCTGTCTCTCCTTGCTCAATTCCTGTTTTGACTTCTTTGACTTGTAGTTAGCCTATTTTTGTTATCGCTTTAGTTGTATTATGTTGAGTATCTATTAATAATCGCATAGTAGTCGTTATTTATCGCTTGTTTAATCCCTTTATCGCTATCGCAATCGCACTCGCAACTCGAATTACGCATTCTGGTTATTGTTATACGTGTGTGTGCCTTATGTGTTACTTGTGAATGTTTATTTATGTTATGTGTGGTAATCAATCGAAACGCAATCGAAACTCAATCGCAATCGAATCACAAACGCTAAACGAATATGAAATAAGGATGCTTGTATGTTGATATAGTAGTTGGGATTAAAAGTAATTTGACTAGGAAATTCTATCGCATCGCAACGCTCGCAATCGCTATCGAAACGACAAAACTCGTCACACCGAACACTCAAACCAAGCGACTGATCGATCAGGTGACCAGCCGTTCGACCAGCCGTTCGATCGAGCTGCCGCTCGATTGGCCAGCTGTTCGACCGGGCTGCCACCCGATCGGCCAGCCCTTTCCTCTTTGGGAAACCCTATAAATACTCCCTGTCGCCTTTCCACTTTTGGCAACTCTCCTCCGACCAGCTCATCTTCCCCACTTTTCTTCAGATTTCTCGCGATTCCGGTAAGATCTCGTCCTAAATCTTGTACATCCTTACTCTACACGCACTCCTACACCTTTCTATCTTTTGAATCTTAACTTTTAACCGTGAAATCATCAAGATTCAAGGTGTTCTAGGATGACGTCATCATGTGTTCTTGAGAACTTCATGTTTTGGCCTCAATCCACCAAGAACAACTTAGATCTAACCGATTTCCACATAAACAAACAAAGATCTTTCACAGATCTAAACATATTCACAATGAAAAGGGATTGGAAGATGGATTTCCAACTTTCTTTCAACTCTTTTACACTCAATGCATTCAAAACCGATAGAATCGGAGCTTGTGCCGACTTACTACTCATTCTTGTGGTTGTGTTGGTTCAAGATCTGGATTCTATCCACGAGATTACCAATTTCGGGTTGAACATGGAACACCGTCTCGAGCAGTTAACCGGTCGGATTTGGGTGATTCCTGTCCGATCAGGTTACTAAGTCGTGACGAGGTTTCTGTTGTCTAATGCGTTATCAAATCATCTCGATGAAACGACAAACTACCAGAATGACCAAGGAAGAAGGCGAACAGGTTGACCAGGACGGAGTGCCGTCCGATCGGACTGCTGTCCGAACGGACAGTCATCCGAACGACCGGTCACCCGATCGACTTGCATCCTGGTCCCCACACACTTAACTATTATTCAAACTTCAAAGGTTTTGGAACAGCGAACAGACTGTCTTCCGATCGAACTACCACTCGATCGACCGACCATCCGACTATGTGATGTTTCGAAACTTCAACACTTAAACAATTTTCAACATGTTCAATACACGAGGGATGCCACCTGATCGAACAACCATCCGATCGAGTGGCAACCTGCTGTGAACTTGTTCTCGCAGAAGTGCCCAACCTATCGGGCTGTCGCCCGATCGAACGGTCGTTCGATCGATCGACCTGAAAGGTAGAGATACTTCTATGTTTTCAAAATGCTACAACGAAAACTTCAAAAGTCAAGCTATCATACACAAACATATCCTCCCCAAAGGAAGTAACAATCCACTCGAACGGTCATCCGACCGGACGACCGTCCGAACGGACTGTCACTCGAACGACCGGCTGTCCGATCGGACTACCATCCGATCGAACTGCTGTCCTACCTACTTGCACTCTGTATCGTTTTACGCGTCGCTTATCGTTATGCTATCAATCTGTTCAGGCTAACCCTACTCTCTAGCGCTCCCTTCAATCCATCAATCGCTGTGAGTATACTCGATCCCTTTTTTCTTTACACACTTTTGGGTGTTACATACGTTACTTATACAAAATCACATCGAACACACTACGCAATACTTTAAACGCTAACCGCTATCGCATGTATACGTGACTTAATGAATGCTTGTTTGTTATGTTTACACATGGAATGTTGTCTACCTGCCTTAGCAACGATAGTACTATTAGTTTGGACTCAGCACCTGTTCACTCAGGGGTTGTTAAGGACAATTACTTGCATGGCTCACAGTGGTGAGTATGTATCGCGAACTGCCTTGGGCAGTCAACCCGCAGTCATTGGTATCGATAGGTTCATGTCGATAACTAACATGCCTCATTTTACACTGTGTACGTGCTGGTTATGCGTAACGCTTTCGAACTCTATATGCTATTATCAAACTTGTATGCTCACCTTTACACTATGTGTATTGACTTTTACTTTAACGTATGTGACAAGTGCTTAAGATGCTTATTTGCTTACTTTGTTGTGAAATCGAGGCTAGGAAAGACCTAGGTCAACAATAAACAATTGTCTGTAATAAAAATATGAGTTGTCGGAACAGAACAATTTGACTAGATCTTTTCTGTAATAATTATATTATCATTTATGACATGGTATGGGACGTGTTGCTTTAAATATGAGACAAATTTAGATACAAGTAGACAATCTTTAATTGATAAATGAATTATGTCTGAATATTCCATTTGGAATAAGTTCCACGAATGTCAATGAATAACTTAAGGTGGACCCATACTTATTCCTTAAGCCAAGTAATATTTTAGGGTTTTTAACATCATGATTTAAAATCACTGAATGAGATTAGATGAAAAATCATCCTCATTAACCATGTCATGATTTCTCATTTCGGTTTCAATGGATGAAATTTATAGGTCTCATTTTCCTTTTGTCAAATTTTTTAATTGCATGATAACAAAAGTTGTGAAAGTGTAAGGTATCATCTAGTTTCATCTTAGTAATGTTTCTATCCAAATTTTGAGAACAAATAATATGAGAGTTTAAGGTAAGTGTGACTTTATGTTGGTTATGCAAACCTCACAACCTTCATGACATAGCTTAAGTATTGATACTATATTCCGATTAATCTTCAGATTATGTAAGGTATCAAGAAGCGTTGTTAGAAAACTGCTTATTATGGTTCGTATAGCCTTAAAATTTAATTTGTCACTAACTCTCATGTTAGTTATTTGTTGACTTCTGGTAAGGAGACATTTAGAACTAGAGTCAACTTATCATGTGTTAATTGGAATATTAAGATTAACAGTTTTAAATATCATTAGTAGGTGACTACCTAATTAATTTATCCAACTATTCTTTTAAATCATGGATAGGCTCGTTGCTTATGCCTAAACAAATGACATAATTATGCAGTGAGATTCTCCCTTAAAGAACCTTAGAGTTGGAATTTTGTACTTGCATTTTGACTATGGACCTTAGAAGTATCCTCTTTTAAGGTTTTAGTGGTTGTAAGGTGGATAACACCCTATTTTCCAGATTCAAACATTTGTTTCTTTGTACATATGTTGCTTATCAACACACTCCATTTCCTTTGGTACTTTTGAGTGTTATAGTTGATTTTTAAGGCATCAAATTGTACAAGTGAAAATTTTAGTATGTAATGTACTGGAAAAATGTACTTATCTCCATGTGTAAGCCCTTAATTTTATGGGTTATGGTATTGTACATTATAATGTATTCACATATACCACTTAACCTTGTAGTTTAGAATTTTAAATGAAGGCATGCATCTTAGGAGTTCTTATGATTATTCTACAGATAATAGATTAGTCTTAGGAAACACTTAATCTGGAATAACTTTAGTGATAGCATTTATGTTAGACGAGTTCTTGATTATCATAAGAGACGTCATGTTCGACTTATCCTATTCATCATGCTCTACTTTTCTTCTATAGTACTTTTATTAGAAGAGAGCAATAGGATTATCGTCAGGGGTGTTCAAAACCGGATATCCGAAAATTCGGATATCCAGAAATTTCGGATAGTTAATTTTACTATCCGAATCCGTATCCGAAAATTCGGATATCCGAAATTCGGATATCCGAATTTTCGGATACGGATTCGGATAGTAAAACGGATATCCGAAACCAAAAAAAATAAAAAAACATTGTTCCCACATACAAGAACAGATTCCATGCTCCCAAACCAACAAATTGAAAAAACACCCATAGTTATCAACAATTTATCAATGTGCAGACATAGTAATCAAATTTAGAAATAAAAAGTAAGCCTTGAGATTGAATTACCACTCAATAACCCAATTTGCAGAAGACAACGGAAATAAATTTGAGTAAATCAAAATGAAACAACTCTGCGACTAGCAACTTTCTACCAAACACATTATACTACAATTGATAATCTTGCATCGTGATTTGATTTTAGATACATAATACCTAAACCAATAATCAGAACATAAATCTAGAATGGTTGTCGAACGATTCTAGTTGCGGTCGGCAATGGTGACAACCTGTTTTCGAATGATGATTATGGTGGTCGAACAAGCTGGTTGTGGAACGATGTATACAAAGATCGAAGGAGAAGCCACAGTTAATTAGGAGGTGAGGGCAGAGAGTGAAAAGATAAAAAGGCGTTTGGGCAGATCTAGGGTTCTCAAGCAACATCTATCATATATATTTAATAATATAAATATTATATCATTTAACTTTTCGGATATCGGATATCCGAAATATCCGAAAAATTTGAATATCACTATCCGAATCCGAATCCGAATTTTCGGATATCCGGAATTCGGATATCCGAAATTTCGGATAATTCGGATTCGGAATATCGGATAATTCGGATTCGGATTTTTTTGAACACCCCTAATTATCGTGTCTTAAGGGATAATCAATGATTTAATTTAAGAGCTAATCTTATAGAAACTTTAAGAAAGCAAAACATATTAGGTTTAGGAATCAGAGTGGATGAGAGACTGATTTATAGAAGAAAGTTATAGTGAGTAATTTTATGGGTATTTAAAAAATAAGGGAGACAAAAATTGACCATAGGATTAATGAAGGATCATTAATGTGAGGATCATTATATGAAGAAGTTGTGATATGTCTATTACTAACATCAAAATAATAGACTAATTTGAAAATTATACTTAAACAAAGACAAATCACCTTTGGGTAGAAGTGAAATCATTTAAGTATGTGTGCAAAGTAATTGTGACAAACATCTTAGTTATGCACTTGTTAAGTATGCTAGACATAAATGAATTAAATCAGCTTTGGCCAGAAATAAGACATTCACATTTGTAATGCATATTTAACATAGCTTTTATAATACTTGAACAATAAATAGATGTATCAAATCACCTTTGGGCAGAAGTGATACATCAGAAGCTCATTCAAGTTAAGCTATTTGGTTTTGTAAAGAGTTTATCTGATTCTGATTAGTTAAGTATTTGCAAAACCAATTATTTAATAACAGCTGATGAAGTAATGAGATTTCGAGTACATGTTAGATTTCAAGAACAGGTTAGTTTTTGTAACACCCCGATCGCGTAAAACAACAATCCGCGGGGGAAACATTGGGGAGTCACATTACAGTAAATTGTTTCATAACACATGGTATTTAAAGTTTCATTTTATTTCATTAATAGATTACATTGTCTTGGAATAACAGAAATAAAATACAATCAAATTGTCTTTCAAGTTTTAAAGTCACTAAGGCCCGCGTCCATCCTATGTGAAGTATGTAATCAAATCATCAAACAATGGCTCCTAAAACATATGTGAAAAGACAGTCAGCATAAAAAGCTGGCAATACATAGGTTTTGTGTGTCAAATTCATGGCTTTGTATTCATATTGCAATACCTCGTCCGACTTTGAGAGTCGACGAGTATGAACCTTGAAATCAAAAAGTGTTTGATATTGCAATATATTTAACCAACTTTACAAGTTGATATAAGTAAAAGAAAACCTTGTAGCCATGAATCTTGACCAAAAACATTTCTTTTGTAAAACCGAGTAATCAATCGATTTAAAAGAAAACATTATATGGTTTATATCTTTAAGTGAAAATCGTTGCGTGACTTGTTTAAAAACATTTGTCCAAGTGATTTGGATAACGCTACGATATGCAATACGATAAAAGAACTTATATATAGGAAGTACCAGCGGGGTATCCACCATGCTTTTATCATATTACACCCGTCTCGTTATCTAAATCACTTACCATAAACCAATCGTCCGTGTTATAAACCAATCATCTGTGTTATAAACCAATCGTCCGTGTTATAAACCAATCGTTCGTTTTAATTGTGAAAACTGTTGTCATTCTTTAATGAATACATTCAAACCTGTGTTGGACTATACCAGCAAAGGGTATCTTTAACTAGACCACCAAAGGATCTCTTTAACTGGATTAACAAACCAACAAATGATTTGTTAACCATAAACAGTTTCTGTCGTTCCCAAACTTCCCCCAAATCTAGTGGACAGTCTGATAACGGGATTATCAGTCCTATGGTACCACAACATACTACTGGTCGGCTCGGCCAAAGCTAATGAATGTCATTCATGTCATGGATAACGCACCAACAAGTTGTTCACATTATTGAAATCGTAGTATTTTATATAAACCATAGACTTTGTTTGAAAACTTGAAAACGGTTTAGCACATATGAGTCACCCCAAATCTTTTAGAAAGCGTAAAATAGGGGAGCTATGTACTCACTTGGGATTGCGTATGTGTTCTTCATCAATGGAATAAACAAAGCTCAAGTGTGTCCTAATGTGTCGGATAACATCCAAACGCGTATTTACGCAAATGACATGAACTAACTTTCCGGGCTCTGGCGATTCTGAGGAGTTTTTGAGAATTCTAGCTTTCAATCTTCATCCTTCTCTTAATCTATCTTGATTAGCAATTAGGGTTTATCGATTCCTTTATTGGTAAGGTGTCTAGATTTTTACCCTGGTTTCTACTTATTTGAAATCTAGATTAGGGTTTTTCAAGCTAGGGTTTTCTACCGTGACCTGTTTCTTGTTCCTTTAGTTTGTTTTTCTTTCTGATTTTCTATGTTGCATGCAAGTTATATGATTGTATTATGAGTTCGGAACCCCCTAATATACAAGATATGTTTGGAAAACCTCCAAACAGTACGAAGGGTTTTGGCAATAGAATAGTAAACATTGATGGGAACACTTTTCTCCCCCGACGTGGGATCTTAAAGAATACCCAACATGAACCGAGGCTGCTGAATGTTACCGATGAACTGGAAAAAGTGATTGTTCCAGTCCAATTGGAGAGTGTTAACATGGATCATATTCTAAACAATGAACCGGAGCACAATCAGAAGTCGACATCCTATGCTGACAGGGTTAAGAATAACAACTTAACAAAACGGGAAGTGAATTTCAGATGTTTGGATTCATTGGAAACCACTCATGATGCAGATGTGGTTATTCCTAGGGAGGTCATTCGCAAGGTACATGAGAGGTTTGATAATGTTTTGTACGGCTACTTCTTAGGTAATCGATTACCCTTTCCTGTGGTTGAATATTATGCAAAGAATGTTTGGTCTAAGTTTGGGTTTTCTAAACTCATGATGAATTCGAATGGGTTCTTTTTCTTCAAGTTTGATTCAAAAGATGGCATGGCTAGAGTTCTTGAAGGGGGGTAAAAAAAGATGGTACTAAATCAGTTCCTGTGTGGGTAAAACTCCACAATGTTCCCATTGCAGTATACACAGATGATGGGTTGAGCTTGTTAGCTTCCAAGATAGGTGTCCCAAAAAGATTGGATAGCGATACAGCGGACATGTGTGCAGAAAACTGGGGCAGGAGTAGTTTTGCTCGGGCCATGATTGAAATTAATGCTGATAATGAGCTGAAAGATCATATTATAGTTTCTATACCGAAGTTAGATGAGGAGGGATACATTACTGAAAGAGTAAATGTGGAATATGAATGGAAGCCCCAACGATGTACTACGTGTTGTATTTTTGGCCATGATGACCAGACTTGTGTTAAGAACATCAACACAAAAGCCAAGCAGGTGATTATAGATGATGAGGGTTTTGTTATAGATAAGAGGAAAACGGCCAAGTTTGGAGTTGTGCAAAAGAAACAAAAGCCAAAGTTTATTTACAATCCTAAAACAACTAAATCAGGACTAAGCACATCAGGAACGAAGGATGATAACAAGGATAATGCTACAACAAGTAATGTGAAAACTAGGAACTCGTTTGAGGCTTTAGCTAATGATGATGGAAAGGAGATGGAGATATGTAACGACCTGAAGTTGAATTCAAATAAAGGTAGTGGAAAACCTCCACAAGTTGACGAAGAAGTTGTGGAAGTGATACCAACGGAAATGTCAAACTTCATGAGGAATGAGAATCACGAGAGAGGATCCGAGGGAGCAAGCACTCCCGGTTACAAGGGTCTAAATGGATAGCATAGCATCATGGAATATAAGGGGTTTGAACTGACCCCTGAAACAAAGTGAGGTTCGGCTACTTGTATCTGAAAATAAATTAAATGTTTGTGCTATCCTAGAGTCGCATGTGGATATTACGAATCTTGTCAAGGTTTGTAAGGGTGTTATCCGGAAATGTAGTTGGACATCGAATGATGGGTTGTGTAGTCGGGGTACTAGAATCATATTGGGGTGGAATGCTGATTTGGTGGATGTCATGGTGTTGTCTCAATCAGATCAAGTTATACATGTCCAGCTTCAATCTAAACTTGACAATAAAGTTATCTTTTGCTCTTTTGTTTATGCAAAGAATAAATATCAAGAGAGAAGGTGTCTTTGGGACAACCTATGCAGGCATAAGAGCCTTTGCCATGATAAACCATGGGTTGTCATGGGAGATTTTAATTCAGCTTTGCATACCGCAGATTCTCTCTACGGGCCATCCACCCAAACTATCGGTATGCGTGAGTTTCATGAATGTGTCCAATATACGAAGTTACTAGACATTAAGGGCCATGGTTTGCACTACACTTGGAACCAGAAACCAAAGAATGGTGTTGGATTACTTAAAAAATTTGATCGTGTGATGGGTAACGTAAAATACTTTGAGATGTTTTCGGATGCTTTTGTCATGTATCATCCTTATCGGGTGTCCGATCGTACTCCTTGCATCCTCAAGATGGCTAGCTTGACCACTACTCGTCCAAAACCCTTCAAATTTGCCAAGTTTATTACGTCAAAACCTGATTTCAGGAAATGTGTGGAGCAGGAATGGGCGAAGAGGGTAGAAGGGGTTGCTATGTTCTCGATTACCAAAATGCTTAGGAACTTGAAGCCGTACATAAGAAGATACTTTTCAAACAGGGTAACTTGCATGCAAAAGTATCAGAACTGAGGAAAAAGCTGGATGAAATTCAAAAGTTGATTGACAAAAACCCGCTTGATTTAGAGCTATGGAAAACAGAGGTGCAATGCCTTCAAGATTTCCAAATAGCGGCTTATGATGAGGAGTGTTTCTTAAAACAAAAGTCCAAGGTGGAGTGGTTATGTGCAGGGGATTCAAACAATGAATTTTTCCACAATAGTGTAAAAAGCAGGAATGCAAGAAGTAAAATTCACTGTGTCAAGGATGTTGCGGGTAACCGCTTTGAGGGAGAAGGAGTTTCGGCTGCCTTAGTCTCTCATTACGAGAACTTCTTGGGTATGGAGGATCAAGTGACTAGGCTAAACCTGGAGGACCTGTTTGTTAATGTCATTAGCTCAGATGCTGCCGCTAACATGGTTCGTCAGGTTACTCGTGAAGAGGTGAAGAGTGCTATGTTTAGTATCAGAGAGAACAAGGCCCCAGGCCCTGATGGATACACATCGGCATTTTTTAAGCATGCATGGGATATAGTGGGTAATGAGGTTACTAAGGCTGTATTAGAGTTTTTTGATAACGGCAAACTTCTGAAACAAATAAACCACACTATTCTAGCTTTGGTTCCTAAAATGGACACTCCGGACTCAGTGTTAGATTATCGGCCTATCTCTTGCTGCAACGTCTTGTATAATTGTATTAGCAAGATCATTACGGATAGGATAAAGGGTAGTTTGGGGTCCCTGGTTAGTATTAATGTTGGTGCACTGATGTTTGTTAACTTCTTCTTTATCGAGTCTTGTATTGTATTATATAGATCAGGGCACGAAAATCGAGAAAACAGGATTAAAGGGTAATTTCGCTTGAAATGGACTTGACGTCATTTCAAACGAAATTAGCTGTTTCAAGAGAGATTAATAATTCCGCACAGAATTAGGTAATTCCGTTTGAAAAGTGATTTCGTTTGGAATGGTTTCAAGCGGAATTACTTGTCTATAAATACCTGATCTTGATGTTTCATTTAAAAGGGAATCAGAACATTGTTTTCAGAGCCGAGGTGCTGCCGGATTGTTATTTGAATTGTAAAAGCTCAGGAAATCAATAAGAGAAGATAATTAGAAAGTATCAAGCTGTATTACGTCAATTTCATTGATTCCGCCTTTGATTTTAATGTTGAACTCTTCAGATTGACTCGTTAGGGTCACACGACGATCCAACAAGTGGTATTTGAAAGATGGTTGAGTTTATGAATCCTTTCAGTGACATGTTTGCTTTCGCGGGAAACAGCAGAGATGATACTTCAAACAATACAAATGAAAACACTCCAAGTGCGAAGAAAACTCTGTCCGATGCTTTAAGTGTGGAGAATGCATATGGTACATATAACATACCTCCAAAGTTGATGGGCCAAAAGATTGGAAAAGATTTGAAGAATGGCTAAAAGCATTTGCATACCCAATTGGAAAAGTTTAAAGAATGGCTTCAATAATGGAAGACCAGATTGTGAAAATTTGACAGAAACTGAAGATATAGAGAATTTTGTTGCTGAACAAAAGTGCATTGCATTGCTTCATCAGTCTGTGAGAGACGACATAATATCTTTGATTGAGTACACAAATGCTCAAGATCTTTGGGAAAAATTGAGAGTGAAATGTGTGGGTAGTGCTGAGATAGTAAAAAACAAAAAGAAACTGTTAAGAAAAGAGTTTGATTTATTTGGCTGTTTGAAAAATGAATCTGTTTCTAAGATGATTGAAAGATTCGGGCATTTGAAGTTGGAGCTGGAAAGACACGGGGTTGTATATTCTCGAGAAGAATTAGTTGACAAATTGTTTGACTCGCTGCCGAATGAGATGGATTGGCAATACTTTGCTTTGATGTTGAAAAATACGATAAAATCGGAGGATCTGACGGTTGATATGTTGATTGAAAGACTAGAGAGTCATGAGCTGGAGATCAAGAAATCAAACAAAGTCAATCATTCCTCATATCAGCAGAATGTGGAGTTGTACTATCCAAAAATTATGATTCCCAAGAATGTGTCTCCTAAAACAGCTTTCTCTGCTGAAAATTCTAACACATCAAGTAAAGAGAGTTCAAGCAGTGGGTTTCATAGTGGTTCTTCGTCAACTTCAAGCCAATCAGCCTCAAAGAACTTGTTTCAATGCAACATTGTTGTGGATTTAAAGAATGCTCAAAATTTCAGTGAAGAATCCGCAAAACAGCAGATGGTGTTCTTAGCTTCTGTGCTAGAGTCATATGAGAGTCTTGTGGCAGGCAAGATTGGAAACACTAACCTCACCAAGGAGGACTACGATCAGATCTACCCGGAAGAGATGGAGTTGATCGACATCAGGTGGTGTATGGCTAGTGCAGTCTGACGAGCACAACGGTTCATGGAGATTACTGGTAGACATTCTATTGGAGGGCCGTCCACAAAACTTGGCTTTGACAAATCAAAAGTCACGTGCTTCAGGTGTAAACAAAAAGGACATTTCAAAAGAGAATGTCGTAACGCACCAGCTGATGATACTGCAAATCCATTTCGTGAAGATTACTACAAAAGAGCGATCTATCATCAGAACAAATCAGAACCGCCTAGAATGAAGCAGCTTGAGGATAACCCCAAAGAAAAATCCAGAGCTCTTGCTGTTATTCATGATGACGAAGGTTTTGACTGGAGCGAATTGTTACCAGAGGAAGATGCGGTAGGATATGCATTTGTGGCAAAGATTGTTCCTTTTAAAGACAACATAACAGAAAGAGAAAAATTTGTCAACAGAAGGATGAAAGCACAAACCAGGATGACCAGAATCTATAACACATACAAAGAAGCTAAAAGAGCAAAAAGATGGGATGCCGACAGAGAATGTTACCTTGATCCACAAGGAAACATTGCGGTTGATCCAAATTCCATTAGTATTGATGCTCTCATCCAGCAATTTGCTGAAGAAGAAGAAGCCGGACAGAGATAATGGTGGGGAGGTAGAGAAGAGAAAATAGAAGAAAAAGAAAAGGAGAAAGAGCAGCAGATAAAGAAAATTGATGATGGAATTATTGATACATCACAAGAAGTCACCGCTGAAAAATTGAAGAAGATGGCTGATAAAGTTCTTGCTGCAAAAGAATTAGAGGTAGTTTCTGGTTCTGGAACTGAGTCCAAAAACAAGGTCAGTTCAAATGATACACATGAGTCAGGTAAGAAAGTTAAATCAGAGAACGACTGCAAAAATTGCATGAAAGAGTGCAAAGTTTGTAGTACAATTACTTACCTCAGTGGTAAGAAAGTTGAAGAACTGACTGGTAGAGTCAGAAGTGTTGAAGATCAGATCTTAAACCGTGATAAATTGTTGAAAGCTTCGAACGACAGATTAAAAGAATTAACTAACAAAATTGAAAATGATAAAAATGACATAGAAAGAATAAGGAAAGAAAACGAAAAGTTGATTCTTGAAAATCGTCACATTTCAGAAAATTTTGAGAAGCTAAAACGAACGGTTAAAGATTCTGATGAAAGAAATGGTAAAACAACCAAAGAAAATCTTCAACTATCAGGTGTTCTTAGAGTGAAAGAAGAGTTAATCAATCAACAACTGGATGAAATTGCTAAGTTGAAGCTTCAGTTTCAAGAAGCTAAAATTGAAAATGAACGCATCCAGTTGAAACTGAACAGTTACAACTCTGCAAGCTTTGTTTTACGACACATTGTTCCCAAACCCATCGGGAAAAACAAAGCAGGCGAAGATGTATACTTTGATGGAACCGGGGTTGGGTTTCACCAGGTTCCACCACCAGTGTTAAACAATTTCTCAAAGAAGAAATCAGGGTTGGTTAATGATGAAGAAGAAAGTGAAGTAAAGCTTCCAGACACGATTGATGTCACATTTACCACATCATCTGATGAAGATAGTGTCCAATCTGAAATTGTTAAAAGCATGGCTGAAAATGTTTTGAAAACTGAAAGTGACACTACTGAGGATGATGAATGCTTTTTGGATAGATACATTCCGAAACCAAAATCCAAAAACAACTTAAATGAAGAACCTACTCTTGTCATGTACAAGATGTCGGGATCGGATAAGTTGTATTCAGATTCTGAGTTTCCACTGGAGAATGTTAATGTTGCTAAATTGAAAAATGTGTTCAAATTGATTGAAATTGATCTGTCTGAAGTGGAAAGTTTAAATCAGACAAAGAGGCAAATGAATTTTGAAAAGGATAAAGCTTACTACAAGAAGCCTGTTGTTCCACCGCGTTTTTATAACAACAATCAAAACAAATGGTCGAGTAGATATCAGGGTGGTAAGAATTATCAGAAAAAGAATGTTCAAAACAGAAAGTTTGCTGAGAAAAAGGTGTTTGTGAAAAGTTCAAGTTCAAGTTCACTTTCTGATGAAGAATCTAAAATCTTTTCAAAATCAAACAAAGAGTTCTTTGAGAAGAAGGCCTCACAGCTTCAGATCGAAGGCACAAGTCGGGTAGTTGATACTCGTACATGCTTTAAATGCAACAAAGTTGGACACATTGCAAGAAAGTGCACCAACTTAAAGCCTAAGTCTGAAGTTGTTGAGAGTCAGAAAAAGAAAGCTGATGTAAAAGGCAAAGCTCCAATGGTTGTTGAGAAGAAAGTTTTGAAAAATGAAAACAACAAGATCAAAATTGAACCAGTAAAGAATGTGGTAACTAAAACTGACAAATTTTACAAACGGGTTGCTTCGCCTCAACATGCATGGAAACCAAAATCAGTTGAAAAGACCACAAGTTCTCCAAAACCAAAGGTGTCCGAGACTGCAAAATCATCATCTTCAACTAAGAAGAAGCATGTACCTTTGGATTACTATGAGAAACTTGAATCACAAGAGGCTACTACTTCTGAAAAGAAGAATGTACCAAAGAAAGACCAATCATCTGGTCAACCTTCTCAAAATGATTTCTTTTTATACAAAAAGGTTGAGATTGGGTCTGAGGAGAGCTTAAAGATGAATGACAAGAATTTTCCGCCACTTTACATTGCAAAAACTCACATTAATGTCAAGTTACCTGAGTCAAAAGAGGCTTGGGTGGCATCAACTTCTAACTAAGTGATTGTGATATGTGCAGGAGCTTCCAAGATCTGTTTCACGTTGGATTATGGACAGTGGAGCTTCTCGGCACATGACGGGGAAGAAGACCCTACTGTATGATGTTAGAGGGTTTAATGGAGGTTACGTGGGATTTGTAGGGAATCAAGGTGGTCGAATAGTTTGTGAAGGAACTCTATCGAATGGAATTGTCATGTTTGAAAGAGTAAACTACATCGCCGAGCTTGAAAACAATCTTCTGAGCATCTCTCAGATTTGTGATCGTATGTATACAACGCACTTTACAGACAAAGAATGTTTGATCTTGAAACCAGGATTTGTTGTTCCCGAAGAGTGGGTTATCATGAGAGCACCCAAAGTCAATGATCTGTACGTGTTGGACATGAGTGTAGCAACTACTACCACGGGACAGGCTCATTGTTTTATGTCAAGAGCAACGGAAAAAGAATCACAGTTATGGCATCGAAAGATGGGCCATATTCACTTATGAAAAGTGAATCACCTGGTGCATAACGACTTAGTAATTGGTGTTCATGTGAAAGGTTTCCATCTGGAAGGGGAGTGCATTAGCTGCATCAAAGGCAAGCAAAAGAAGAAATCACATCCTCAAAAGAAAGTCAACTCAGTCTCACGACCGTTAGAGAGACTTCATATGGATCTGTTTGGTCCAGTGAACGTCAAAAGCATAACTGGGGATCTCTATTGTCTAGTAGTTACAGATGATTACTCAAGATTTTCATGGGTATTATTTTTGAAGACAAAAGATGAGATGTTTGATCGTTTGATGACGCTTTTCAAGAAGATAGAAAACTTGTACCAAACCCGCATCAGAAGATTACGTAGTGACAATGGTACTGAGTTCAAGAATGTCAAAATGGAATAATATTGTGATGAAAGAGGTATATTGCATGAATTTAGCGCGCCTTACACTCCGCAGCAGAATGGAGTAGCTGAAAGAAAGAACAGGACGCTAATTGAAACGGCCAGGACGATGCTTGCTGATTCTAAATTACCTGTCAACTTTTGGGCAGAAGCAGTGTCAGCCAAATGCTATACACTCAACCGGGTTCTCACAGTGAAGAAATTCATCAAGATATGTTTTGAGCTAATCAATAACCGCAAACCGAATCTGAAGTATCTGGAACCGTTTGGGTCTCCCTGTACTGTTCTAGAGCCTTTTGGTAAATTTGGTGCAAAAAGCATTGAAGGAATATTTGTGGGATACTCAAGTCCTTTGAAACGAGTCTTTGTTCCAAGCTTGAAGCGGATTATTGAAGCACACAATGTTGAATGCCAAGGTTATACTATGCCACCGCAGAATCCTAGCGACTCATGGCGTTTTAATTACGATACTTTATGGGATTCGTTTGACATGGAAGAGGAAGAAGAAGAAGATTTCTTTGATGAGTTGGATATTCTGAGAGAGTATGAGTCATCACAGGAAAGGTTCCCAGCTGAGTATTCTAGACGTCAAAATCAAGCTTCTAATGATGATGAAGCAGGTCCAAGCAATGCTGGAGAACATGATGATATTCAACAAGATGAAGTTGCTCATGATAATCAGACGGCCGTCAATGATAATCAAGAATCTAATAATATGCCTGTATTTGATCATGGTGATTCAGATTCTGAGGGGGAGCATATTCAGAATTTAAGTCAAACAATTCCAGTCAGTGAACAAGGTGCAAATCAGAATGTCACAAATTTGGAAGGTGAGGTAGATGTTCCAGGCGAGGTGATGCCGAGAACTCTTTCGTATCATCCAGAAGAGCTGATAATTGGTGAATTACAATCAGGCGTTCGCATTAGACGTCAAATTGACCAAGGCCTTACTTGTTTTTATTCTACAGTAGCTCCGTTACAAACTGAGTTTTCACTTAGTTGTTTTATTTCGCAGATTGAACCGCGAACATATAAGGAGGCGCTAACTGAAGATTCTTGGGTTAACGCGATGCAAGAGGAACTGAGTCAGTTTAAGAAGTTGGGTGTGTGGACCGAATTCTTATGGATGAAATTGCTTTGATAAACATATCTTATAAAAGTAACATGTTTTAAACATTATTTCCGCTGGTTTTTTATTTCATAAAGATGAAATTGCTTTGATAAACATATTAAAATCCCATCAGGTAGTACCGAATTCTTTAGGGTTGAAGAACTCGTAGTAATGGAGAAAGAAATGATGCGATTCTAGTGTTGATGTTATGAATGTCTTAACCCTCATCCCTCTCTAGTAATCTCCTTATATACACCCAAGGGGAAACCGGATTTGTTAATAAGGGTAATCTGGCCCATCAACAATTACCAACTAATTATATTATAGGTTTAGTGTATTGTGATCCAAATAATATAAATGATTACAATGGCTACACAATTAAATATAATCATAATAATTATATTTATGGGTGTTAAAAATTAACACATGGTAAAATATTGTTTTAACATGGTGTATACGAGCCGTATAAGGTTATACGGCCCATATAGAATAAGATAAACTGACAAAGTCTGTGGGTGCAGACTTTGTTAGTTTATATTATTGGCCGTATAACCTTATACGGGCCGTATAACCTTATACGGCCCGTATACACCATGTTAAAACAAACATTGGTCATATGCAATGTATACGATATCTTTATATGGATCGTATAATGGTATACGACTCGTATAGATAGGATTTTTTTATGAGTTAGTATTCACACATTTGGGTTTCGATCTGGCAGTCTATATAGTGTTCAGGACCATCAATCGATCTGTATGTTGCAAGTTAAATCCACAATTAATGTATGTTGGTTAATTGTAAGTATTGCATTTGCGTTAACACGCCACATTTCATTTTTTTTACTTTTTTGTCAATTTCAACAAATCTTTTCAACAATCAGTAAGCAAATACACAACGGTTCTCCAATTCCAGATCAATAATGTAAGGAGAAGCGTTGAGATAATGGACATCCATCAAGCTCAAAACGAAAACTTGTGTTCAGACATTCGTGTTCGTCAATTGGACATCAATTAATGTTGATGTCCTAGTTTGGTGGTTTGTTTGAGCTTCCTGTTCTCAAGTTCACAATGATTATCAAGAGTATGTGTCAATAACTTTCGAGTATATCTTGCAGGTGCTTAATGTTTATTATTGGTCGTTTGTCTGCGTCAATAACGACCATTCAATCTGGCAGTCTATGTAGTGTTCAGAACCATCAAATCGAACGGCTTCTGCTATCACGGAAAAATGGTTTCAGTTTTCTTTTACTTTTAAATAAATCCCATTTCACACATTCGTGTTCGTCAATTGGACATCAATGGATATGGTAACAACTACCAAGGGGATATGGATATGTTGCATAATTCATTTAGTTTCTGTTTGGCACCTTCAATCTTCGTTGCTTCATTAAAATTAACAAAGTGGTCTCAGCTGCATGAAGCTTTAATGTATGTTGCAAGTTAACTCCACAATCAATGTAAGTTGGTTAATTGTAAGTATTGCATTTGCGTTAACATGCCTCATTTCATCTTTTTTACTCTTTTCTTCGATTTCAACAAATCTTTTAAACAATCAGTAAACAAGATCCAGCTGCAAATCAGGTAATACTTCCAAGTTCTTGCTTTTTCTTCAAGTGTTATTCTTTGTTCTTAACTTATATTTAACTTATCATCATACGCGACAAAGTGGTGGTTTTGGAGGGAAGAGATTCATAGTTATGAGATTTGAGTTGGGTTACAAATGGGCTGTATCGGTTATTTAGATCTTTATTCGGTCATCTTTCCAAACTGCAACACACGAATATGTGGTTCCCAATTTGTAGCATATCATTACAGATCAACTGTTCTCCAATTCCAGATCAAGGAGGTTTCTTACACTATCTTATCAACCTCAGTTTCCAATCAGTAAGCAAATACATAAATTTAGTGATGTGTGCAAAATGCAATACATAAATTACATCAATTGTGGCATAAAACTAACCCTTTTTTAGTACTAATGTTGGAAAAAGTGTGCTTTTGTCTTCCTTTTGTATTTTCAGGATTAATTGAGCTCAAATTAACAACAGAAGCAAAAAGGCAGCTAAATCTAACATGAATACAAGAAAAGGAACAAACGTGGCATTCCCGACCTCCCCGAAAGCATATTCCCAAGCAAAACAAGAGAACAGAAGGCTGAACACGCCACGCGTTCAGTGAACACGGGGGCGTGCCCAAGTGTCAGCATAAAAGACAAAGTTGTAGAAGCTTCCATCGCCCACCACGGGGCCGTGCTTAGCGGGACACGGGGCCGTGGTCAACTATAAGATTCGCGGAATCCAGGTAAATCTTGATAGTACAGATATGCTTCTGCACACGGGGTCGTGCCCAGCGGACACGGGGCCGTGGTCAACTAATGCATACAAAAGCAATTAATGAAGACAGAGAAGAGGATGGACATGGGGCCGTGCCCAATGGACACGGGGCCGTGCCCGAGCTTCTGTTCAGCCTATAAATAGGAGTGCTTGGCTCAAGCTCAAACCATCCCTTGGCACACCACCTCTCTCACACTTCACCCACCACCCACCACCACCATAACACCATCATCCACCACCATCATCCATTGTCCATCATAGAGTGTGTGAGTCGTCTCGGGATCCAAGATTGATCGTAAGAGTTCTTGACAGTCAAGGCCATGTTTGCCTAAGTCTCTTACATCACTTGGTGAAGACAAAGTGTCTAGTGTAATACTTTTTATTTTTAATCTTTTCGCACTTTTTAATTGGTTATGTATTAATGACTTTAATAACTAGTTTCTTATGTTGAAGGTGATTCTTCCTTATCGTTTGTCCGTGGTGTCTTGGCATTATTTTACTGTCTATATAAAATAAAAGATTTTCACCATTCATATCTCCACGGTCTATATGGAGGTATGTTGGCTACCTGGTCGGGGGTTAAGGGAACGGTTTGGTAAGAGTCTTGCCATTGTTCAGTGTATAGATCCTGCAAAGGACCTGGTTCAAATTTGGTAGGACCTCCTTCAATACTTAACGGTATTGGATTGCCGGGGTCCAAACTCTTTGATCCCCTCATAAGTTAAACTACTATTAAAACTTTAACCCGGCTACTTAGGACTATATCCCTGCTGACTCAGACTACTTAGCCGAGGGTAACGTCGCCTTCAAAAGAGGGGCCTACCACATTATGCATTAATAACTTAATTAATTATCTTTCAATAATCCGACCCTTTAGGATTGTATCCTTGCTGACTCAAACTACTGGGTTGAGGGTAACGTCACCTCCAAAAGAGGGGCCTACTACAATAACTAAGATAATCTCTTAAATAGTGCAAAAGTGCGGAAATAATCAAAGGTTACACTAAACACGAGTCGGAGCCAAGTGATTCATCTTGTCTATCTGTTTTTACTTTATTTTTATTTTTCAGCATTTTAGTTAGTTTTTATTTTCTTAGTTTAAAACCTTTTTCTAAACTTTTGATTTGATTAGACGTTAAGAATAAACCGGTACTAAAAGCTCTGGTGTCCTTGGACGACCTCGGTATCTTGCCAACACTATACTACGCTCACGATGGGTGTACTTGCCCATATGTGTGTTTAGTGTTAGTAAATATCGTGTTTTATAAATTTAAAACTTGGCTAAAAAGTGTAAAAGGGCTTAAAATATACTTAAACTTATATACACACTTCACACGCATCAAGTTTTTGGCGCCGTTACCGGGGACACAAGGATTTTAAGAAAGTTAGGAATCAGCGGCCTAATCGTTTTTTCTTATTTTTCTATATTCTTTCTATATTTTTCTTAATTTTTCAGCTTCTGCAGAACTCAGCACGGGCCGTGCCAGGTCGGACACGGGCCGTGCCCAGCATTGTTACTGGCAGTTTTTATTTTTCGAGTTACAGAGAGCTGAACACGGGGCCGTGTCGGTACAACACGGGGCCGTGCCCAACTCCCCACTAATAGGGATCTGGAAAACAACTACTGTATCTCCGACCACGGGCCGTGTTTGCTGAACACGGGGCCGTGGTGAACCTTCTGACCAACGTTCTTTTTTGTTTTTATTGCAGGACTTGGAACCCAGGCGCCACATTTGAACTTCCTACGTAGTGCATGAGCTCCAGTTCTAGTAGAGACATAAAAGAACCTCTTGAAGAACCCGAACGCTTTCTCAGAAAAAGACTTAAAGCTAAAAACCAAGAGAAAGTTTCGGGGGACCCACTTCCAATGGCGGACCAACGTACCCTCATGGATTACCTACGACCCACTGTAGGTAATCTCGGCGCCGCTATCAATGCACCGAATGTCGAAGCCAATAACTTCGAACTTCGGCCGCATTTGATACAAATGCTTCAAAACTCCGCAACCTTCCATGGGCTTGCGGACGAGGATCCCCATCTACATATTACTAATTTCTTAGAAATATGTGATACTTTTCGGATCAATGGAGCATCAAACGACGCCATTCGCCTTCGAATGTTTCCATTTTAACTAAAAGACCGAGCTAAGGCTTGGCTTAACACCCTCCCAGTTGGCTCGGTAAACACCTGGGATGAACTAGCCCAAAAGTTTCTATATAAGTATTTCCCTCCTGCTAAAACGGCTAAATTAATGACTGAAATTAATACATATTCACAAGAGGATGGGGAACCCTTATATGAAACTTGGGAAAGGTTCAAGGAGCTACTAAGAAAGTGTCCTCATCACGGTCTTGCGGTATGGCAACAAGTATCCACTTTCTACAATGGGTTGTTGCCACACACAAGACAAACACTTGATTCTAGCTCCGGGGGACTTTTAGGTAATCGTCGCCCAAATGAAATATATAATCAGATTGAGGAAATTGCTCAAACCAATTTTCAATGGCACACCCCCCGAGGCAATAAATCTATTGCCCCGGGCGCCCATAAGGTTGATGAAAGCACTTCTTTACAAGCCCAAATCGAGGCCCTTTCTTCAAAAATCAAAAAGCTAGAAATGACAAAAACGGTCTCGGTTATGGCTTGTGAAGGGTGTGGTGGGCCACATGAAAATTGGAGTTGTATGAAAGAATTAGATGACCAAACGGAAACGGTAAACTACATTGATAATAGACCTAGGCCGTCGGGTCCTCCAACGGGTAACTACAACCAAGGATGGCGTAACCACCCAAACCTTGGTTGCAGAGATCCCGGCAATAGTAGTAACCAACGAACTAACTTTCAACAACCACAAAACTTTTCTCAACAACAAGGTGGACGAGAAAGGCTTGAAGATACTGTATCTCGCCTCATCTCCGACACCGAAAAGAAAAACTCGGATCGATTTCAGCAATTGGAATCGAATTTTAGAAATCAACAAGCTAGCATTCAAAACATTGAAAAACAATTAAATCAAGTAGCTCAAATTTTCTCCGAGAGACCACAAGGCGCGTTACCAAGCAATACCGAAACCAACCCAAAAGCGCTAGTACATCTCATCACATTGAGAAATCGAACCGTGGGTCCCGAGGAGGCTCCATTACCGCCAGATGAAAGAAGCCAGTCCAGCCAAACCACGACTCCACCCTCTCCCCAACCAGAAAAGGCTTCTTTACCAAATCAAGAGCACACCAAGACTCCTCCGGTTCCATACCCCGGTCGGTTAATTCGTCAAAAGACCGATGAGCAATTCGCAAAATTCGAAAATTTACTAAAACAATTGCATGTTAATATTCCTTTTATCGAGGTCCTAACCCAAATGCCTAAATATGCAAAATTTATGAGGGACTTCCTCACTCACAAAAGGAAAATTGAATCATTTCAATTAGTTAACTTAGGCGAAGAATGCTCCGCCTTAGTACTCAACAAACTCCCACAAAAGAAAATTGATCCTGGAAGCTTCACGATCCCTTGCTCGATTGGGGAATCCCCCATTCGTAATGCACTAGCCGATCTTGGGGCTAGCATTAACCTCATGCCCACATCAATGTTCAACCGTCTCGGCTTAGGAAAAATGAGCCCTACAAAGATGAGCATACAACTAGCCGACATATCCGTCAAATTTCCACAAGGTGTCGCTGAAAATCTATTGGTCAAAGTCGACAATTTCGTCTTCCCGGCCGACTTTGTCATACTAGACATGGAAGAAGACACCGATGTCCCCCTCATCCTCGGGAGACCATTTCTAGCCACCGCCCAAGCAGTGGTGGATATGAATGACGGAACACTAACATTGAAGTTTGGGGACGAGGAAGTGAAGTTTGGAGTTGGAAAGAGAGTAGAAGACGAAGACCCGGTCAACTACATGAAGGTCATAGACTCAAGCTTGGATGACGCTCTCCGATGGTGTAACATGGGATGCAAAACATCCCACTTGAGTGATATATGACCAGGCTTTGGGTCTAGCCAAGGACCCTTATAAACGTGGCGCACCACGGAGGCATTCCGCGGAACTATCCTTAGTTTAAATTAGATTAGTTTTTATGTTTTCTAGTTTAGTTTTAATTTTCAGGAATAAAACACACTCGGAATGGCAAAGGATACAAGGGAAACTTGAACCAGCACCCCATGCAGGAAAACAGGGCCATCCGACAAACTTTCTTCATTACAGCAAGTTCAGCACGGGCCGTGTCCGCCCAACACGGCCCCGTGCTGCACAGTCTGCAGAAATGACCCAGTTCAGGTAAACTGGACACGGGTCGTGTTCACCCAACACGCCCCCGTGTCCAGGCTTCTGTTTCTTTTGATCAACTTTTTGTTACTGGCACCTGAACACGGGGCCGTGCCCGGACAACACGGGGCCGTGTCCAGGCGCCCAGTAACACAAATATTTGCTTTTTCACACCTTTTACACATTCAATCAACCTAAAAACTTATTTTTGGGAAACATTGAGGACAATGTGTAATTTAAGTGTGGGGGGGGGGGGGATGCTAAAACCTTGAATCTTGCAAGTCCTAATAACAAGCCCTACACAAAACTCTATTGGAACCGCTAATCACCCCAAATTTTTTCAAAAAAAAAAAATTTTTTTTTTACTTGTCTAGGTTTAACTTGGGAATTTCAAATTCTAAAAAGGTTATATTTTTACAAATTTACAACCGATAGCGTCGTGATAAAAAGAACCAACATAAGAAAATTATGAAAAGGCATGACAAGCTTAGTTAAAATTTAATTATATATACTTGATCACATAAAAACTCGTTCCCACAAAAGTGAGTTTTGAGCCTTTATTGAGCATACAAATACATATCTTTAAACTAAATGCTCATTTTTCGTTTCTTGTGTGAATAGCCGCTTGGTTCTTACAACTCTAGAACTTGCCACGACGATACATTCCCGGTCCTTACCAACTTAAACCCGAGTGAGTAAATAATGGAGGCATTAGGACTAACCCTTTTTATTTCTACACCATTATTTTTCTTTTTTTTTTACCACCTACCCAAAATCCCCATAGTTAACCCCTTTGAGCCTAAACCATTTCATTTCCTAACCCAAACCAAACACCCTTTCTCCCACCAAAACCTTTTTATTTTTAACCCTTTGTTTTAGTAACAAGCTCAGTTTTTCGTATGACTTTCAAAAAAAAAAAATGTTGATGATGAAGCAAAAGAAATAAACAAGCAAGTTCATCAAAAATAACTTTGTTTGAATTATGGCTTCATCAAAATAAAAAATTGCAAAAATAAAAAGTCTTACGAAAAACCGATGCTTTTTACGCTTTTCGCCCTTTTCTACTAACCACTAACCCAACCACCTACCTTTAACCCAAGCCTAACCCTTCACCCAAAAGTCCTCTTGATATTTACAAAGGTATATAGTTAAAAAGGGGGAGGATTGATTGCTTGGCAAGCCTATGGTAGGAGTAAGTTCCATGTCGCTCTCGAGTGATTCACTAAAATACATCTTCGGCCGAGTGTTGAGTGACCCCCCGTGAGGTATGTGAACTTGTATATAAATAGAATTTTAAAGAGGCATGTTATGCCCTAATAAGTAATTTATCTTATGAAAAGTTTTAAATAAATCATGACGAATAGGATTGTAAATAAATAAAAATAAAACTAAATAAAGAATCTTGGAAATCCCGACACTCTATGACAAGCCCAAAAACCTTCTCTTCTACCCATTCCGTTTGGGAGTGTAAAGCCACATTATAAAGAGTTTTGCTTGAGGACAAGCAAAGATTCAAGTGTGGGGGTATTTGATGTGTGCAAAATGCAACATATAAATTACATCAATTGTGGCTTAAAACTAACCCTTTTTTAGTACTAATGTTGGAAAAAGTGTGCTTTTGTCTTCCTTTTGTATTTTCAGGATTAAATAACAGAAGCAAAAAGGCAGCTAAATCTAACAAGAATACAAGAAAAGGAACAAATGTGGCATGCCCGACCTCCCCGAAAGCATCTTCCCAAGCAAAACAAGAGAACAGAAGGCTGAACACGCCCAGTGTTCAGTGAACATGGGGGCGTGCCCAAGTGTCAGCATAAAAGACAAAGTTGTAGAAGCTTCCATCGCCCACCACGGGGCCATGCTCAGCGGACACGGGGCCGTGGTCAACTATAAGATTCGCAGAATCCAGGCAAATCTTGATAGTACAGATATGCTTCTGCACACGGGGTTGTGCCCAGCGGACACGGGGCCGTGGTCAACTAATGCATACAAAAGCAATTAATGAAGACAGAGAAGAGGATGGACACGGGGCCGTGCCCAATGGACACGGGGCCGTGCCCGAGTTTCTGTTCAGCCTATAAATTGGAGTGCTTGGCTCAAGCTCAAACCATCCCTTGGCACACCACGTCTCTCACACTTCACCCACCACCCACCACCACCATAACACCATCATCCACCACCATCATCCATTGTCCATCATAGAGTGTGTGAGTCGTCTCGGGATCCAAGATTGATCGTAAGAGTTCTTGACAATCAAGGCCATGTTTGCCTAAGTCTCTTACATCACTTGGTGAAGACAAAGTGTCTAGTGTAATACTTTTTATTTTTAATCTTTTCGCACTTTTTAATTGGTTATGTATTAATGACTTTAATAACTAGTTTCTTATGTTGAAGGTGATTCTTCCTTATCGTTTGTCCGTGGTGTCTTGGCATTATTTTACTGTCTATATAAAATAAAAGATTTTCACCATTCATATCTCCACGGTCTATATGGAGGTATGTTGGCTACCTGGTTGGGGGTTAAGGGAACGGTTTGGTAAGAGTCTTGCCATTGTTCTGTGTATAGATCCTGCAAAGGACCTGGGTCAAATTTGGTAGGACCTCCTTCAATACTTAACGGTATTGGATGGCGGGGGTCCAAACTCTTTGATCCCCTCATAAGTTAAACTACTATTAAAACTTTAACCCGGCTACTTAGGACTATATCCCTGCTGACTCAGACTACTTAGCCGAGGGTAACGTCGCCTTCAAAAGAGGGGCCTACCACATTATGCATTAATAACTTAATTAATTATCTTTCAATAATCCGACCCTTTAGGATTGTATCCTTGCTGACTCAAACTACTGGGTTGAGGGTAACGTCACCTCCAAAAGAGGGGCCTACTACAATAACTAAGATAATCTCTTAAATAGTGCAAAAGTGCGGAAATAATCAAAGGTTACACTAAACACGAGTCGGAGCCAAGTGATTCATCTTGTCTATCTGTTTTTACTTTATTTTTATTTTTCAGCATTTTAGTTAGTTTTTATTTTCTTAGTTTAAAACCTTTTTCTAAACTTTTGATTTGATTAGACGTTAAGGATAAACCGGTACAAAAAGCTCTTGTGTCCTTGGACGACCTCGGTATCTTGCCAACACTATACTACGCTCACGATGGGTGTACTTGCCCATATGTGTGTTTAGTGTTAGTAAATATCGTGTTTTATAAATTTAAAACTTTGCTAAAAAGTGTAAAAGGGCATAAAATATACTTAAACTTATATACACACTTCACACGCATCATTGAGCCCTAGATAATCAGTAAGCAAATACACAACGATGTATGTTGCAAGTTAAATCCACAATCAATGTATGTCGGTTAATTGTAAGTATTGCATTTTCGTTAATGAGATGTTAAATGTAAGGAGAAGCGTTGAGTTAATGGACATCCATCAAGCTCAAAAAGAAAACTTGTGTTCAAGGTTTCTTGTTATGTAAAATGTGAGCTTTTACAACAACTATATCGATATTCTAGTTCTCCTTTTCCTTCAATTTTCAGAACCTTCGTTGTGACCTTGAGAACAGGAAGCTCAACAATGGTGGTTATTAACTAACTCAAACAGATTTCGTAGTTCTAAATCATCAATGTTACTGCTTTTTCGTCAATTCCACATATACTAATTAAAATTAAGAAAGTTGGTTAATTGTATATGGGTCATATAATGTTATACGGCCAGTATAAAAGACACAAATCAATGTTCGTATGTTGAGTATACGAACGAATAAAAAATTTAAAAGGTTGTATATGGCCCGTATAACCTTATACGGGTCGTATATAGTCTTGCAATTAGTCAGCAATCATTACAGTCTTGCAATTAGTTGGCAATTGATGTGCACAAAATACAACATAAAAATTGTATCAAATACGACGTAAAATCAACCCTTTTTCGGTACTAATGTTGGAAAAAGCTCATTTCTTTGTTCCTTTTTAATTTACAGGGTCAAAAGATCTTAATTGCACAAAAGGAGCAAAATAACAGCAAAAAACCAACATAAATACAAAGAAGGAGGATTGACGCAACTCGCCAAGCCCCAATCCACATCCAAACCGAGAGAATAGCAAGATCAGAAGACTTGACACGGGGCCGTGTCCACCAGACACGGGCCGAGTCCAAGACTGGAATCTCTGCAGAAGAAAAGACAACAACAAAGGACAAAACAGACAACCAACACGGGGCCGTGATAAGGCAACACGGGGCGTGGTCAACTCTAAGATTCGTAGAATCTGAGATAGTACAATAAGTACATTGGCCACGGGCTGTTCCGTTGACACACGGGGCCGTGTTAGTACAAGACCTGACACATCAGTTAATAAGGAAGAGGGAGAGAGAGAGAGATAGAGAGAGAGATGACACCGGGGCCATGCCAGGTGGGCACGTGCCGTGCTGAAGCTTCTGATTTCAGTTATAAATACGGGTGCTTGGTTCCATTCCAAACCATCCCTTGGCAAACCACTTCTCTCTCCTTGCCACCACTCCAACACCATTACAACACCATCATGCACCACCATCATCCATTTTCCATCATTTAGAGTGTGTAGTAGTCTCGGGATCCAAGATCGATCGTAAGAGTCTTTGTCAAACAAAGGCCATGCTTGGCTAAACTCTTACATCACTTGGTGAAGATAAATCTTTTATGTATTTCTTTTTTATTTCCAATCTTTAGCTCCTTTTTAATTGGGTATGTATTAATGACTTTAATAACTAGTTTTTTTTATATTGAAGGCGAATTTATCTAACCATTCTTCATATGTTGTTGATTCACATATTCGTGTCTTTACGGTCTATATAAAGCGCGTTAATTGCCTGGAAGGGGGTTAGCAGGGTGGTTGGGTAAATTGTATGTCTCGTTCAGTGTATAGATCCTGTGAGAACCTGGTTCAAGCTTAGTAGGACTTCACGAACGGACGGTCATAACCCCCACGGGAGAAGTAAGAAACGCTTGAATCCCTTATTTATAAACTACTATTAAAACTTTAAACCAACCCCGCGAGTACAATATCCCTACTGACTCAGACCAAAGGGTTGAGGGTAACGTCGCCTTCAAAAGAGGGGACTACCACTTTTCGCATTAATAACCTACTTATTATCTTTCGATAATCTGACCTTGCGGGACTGTATCCCTGCTGACTCAGACCAATACGTTGAGGGTAACGTCGCCTTCAAAAGATGGGCCTACTACTATAACTTAAAGATAATCTCTTAAAATGCCCAAAGTGTGGAAATCACTAAAGGATACATAAAAGAGGAGTTGGAACCAAGTGATTCCTTCTTGTCTATCTGTTTTTCCTTATATTTTTATTTTTGCTTTTTATTTTATTTTTTTCATTAAAGTTTGGTTCGATTAGACGTTAACGATAAGCCGATATTAAAAGCTCTTGTGTCCCTGGACGACCTCGGTATCTTACCATCACTATACTACGTCCGCGATGGGTGCACTTGCCCTAACGTGTGTGTAGAGTGATAGTAGTATATCGTGTTTTATAAATTTAAAACTTGAATTTTGCGAGTAAAAAGAGCTAAAATATAACTAAAAAATATAACCTCACACGCACACATCAGCAATCATTACAGTCTTGCAATTAGTCAGTAGTCATTTCACGTATGAGGTGTGTCAGAAGGACGGAAAGTAACACACGAATATGTGGTTCCCAATTTGTAACATATCATCACAAAGCCCTTGTGTTTACATGCAGTGTACAGTGTTCTAATATCACCATATTGCTGCTATCAAGTTTAAGGATGCATTCCACGGTAAACGATGGGCCTAATATTAGGGGAATTATAACTATACCCTAATGAAATCTAGGGGATAATGGATAGATATGGTAACAACTACCAAGGGGATAATGGATATGGTAACAACTACCAAAGGGATAATGGATATGGTAACAACTACCAAGGGAGAAGCTTCTTCGAGCTAACTACCAATATCTCATCCTTCTTATCTATTTCACAATCAAATCAACTGATCTTCCGATTTAATAGCGTGTTCCGATCAACGTTTATCGACATTGTTATAGTTGATGAAGAAATCATAAAACGAAACATAATCTCAGATTGTCTAGAGAGACGCTTTTATCATGTGTCATATGCTTACAACTAACAAGGGGATATGGATATGTTGCATAATTCATTTAGTTTATGTTTAGCTCCTTCAATCTCCGTTGCTTCATTAAAATTAACAAAGCGGCCTCGGCTTCATGAAGCTTTGCATTCTCTTTGATGCATCTTGGTTAATTGGAAGTATTGCATTTGCGTTAATGAGATGTTAAATGTTTTTACTTGCAAATCTAAACGTTTTACTTCAAATTTTCAACCTTAGTTTCCAACATAACACGCCTCATTTCATATTTTTTACTCTTTTCTTCGATTTCAACAAATCTAGTTTTGGAGGGAAGAGACTCACAGTTACAAATGGATATGGCTGCTATCAAGTGCAAATTTTCAACCTCAGTCATTACTTCTTAATAATCATTGTCAACCTCAGTTTCCTTCAATTTCCAGAACATTCTCCCCAAACCATAACAAAGTCCTTTTCCTTCAACTTTCAGAACCTTCTCCCCATTGATTTCAAAAAAGTTATTAACCAACGAAGATTGAAGGTGCTAAACAAAAACTAAATGAATTATGCAACATTTAGAACATTGTTTAATTAAGAAGTTGCTATCAAGTTTACACATGCAAAAGATACTCGTAAGTTATTGATAATCATTCTGAACTTGAGAACAGGAAGCTCAACAATGGTGGTACAAGACAAATGTGTTTACATGCAGTGTACAATGTTCTAATATCACTATACAGTGTTCTAAAAAACCCACATTTTCGTCAATCCCAAATATACTAATTAAAAAAAGAAAGTTGGTTAATTGTATACGGGTCGTATAACGTTATACGGCCCATATACAAGACATAAAACAGTTCTCGTATGTTGAGTATACGATCAAATAAAAAATATAAAGTTTGTATACGACTCGTATAAATTTATACGGGCTGTATACAGTCTTGCAATTAGTCAGCAGCCATTACAAACACAATAAGATTGTGTCTATTCACTACATCAGTTAACGCCATTTCTAAAACATTTTGTTAGTGGGAAATGTTTTAAAAATCAGATGCAACTTTACACGTTCTCCGAAATCGATTTGGGTCACGCTTCTCCTTACATTACTCATCATTTCGTGAATTCGAGTTCATTCTGAACTTGAGAACATGAAGCTCAACAATGGTGGTAATACTTCCAAGTTCTTGCCTACCAAACAGGAAAAGCGACTTCCAGTACAATTAGCAGCAAACTTGTTACAAATCTTACTACAAATCTTACAAACACCATCTAACATTGATTGTGGATTTAACTTGCAACATACATGGATGGCGTCTATCATGTCATCGACCAACTGCTCATGATGGTGTCTAAATCCTTGAATCTCGACGCTTCTCCTTACATTACTCATCATTTCGTGAATTCGAGTTCATTAAGAAGTAATGACTGCTAACTAATTAGTGGAAGAATCTCATTCCCTATTTTCTCCTTTTTCTAGTTCTCGAAGAATTTTGTTCCGTATTTTCTCCTTTTCTAGTTCTCGAAGAATCTCGTTCCGTATTTTCTCCTTTTCTAGTTCTCGAAGAATCTCGTTTCGTATTTTCTCCTTTTGATAGTTCTCGAAGAATCTCGTTCCATATATAGATGTCAATGATATATGTCAATCAAACTTACAAAAGGCAATTAAACCTTACAAAGATCATCTAACGACTCGGATTCTTGAAGGGTTGAAAGATTTGATTAGCAACAACCAATCGGCGTTTGTTCCGGGGAGAAGGATATCTGATAATATAATGCTTACGCAGGAGCTCATGCATAATTATCATCGTTCAAATGGTCCTCCTCGATGTGCTATGAAAGTAGATATTCAAAAAGCGTATGATACGGTGGATTGGGGATTTCTTAGGGATGTTCTTCATGGTTTTGGATTTCGGCCTATTTTTATTTCCTGGGTTATGGAATGTGTCACCACTACTTCCTTTTCTTTAAGTATAAATGGGAATGTCCATGGATACTTTAAAGGAAAGAGGGGGTTACGTCAGGGTGATCCAATGTCTCCGTACTTATTTACTATGGTGATGGAAGTGCTAACGTTGATGCTTGCAAAAGCAGCTGATTTGGACTCCTCGTTTAGATTTCATAACAAGTGTGAGAAACAAATGATAATAAACTTATGCTTTGCGGATGACTTGTTATTATTTGCTAGGGGAGATGTCGGCTCAGTTAAGATGATCATGCAGTCCTTGAAGAACTTTGAGGGGGTATCCGGTCTCGTCCCCAGTAGTTCCAAAAGCTCCATTTTCTTTTGTAATGTTTCTAGTTCCGTCAAATCCAGGATTGCTGATTTGGTTCCGTTTGAAGAAGGAAAGTTACCCATGAAATACTTGGGGGTTCCTTTGCTGGCTTCGAGACTGTTGATCAAAGATTGCAGGGTGTTAGTGGATCGTATGAACAAACGCATTGCAGATTGGAAGAACAGGTTTCTATCGTTTGCTGGTAGGCTTCAATTAGTCATTTCGGTGCTTTCCTCTATCCATGTGTATTGGGCTTCAGTTTTTATTTTACCAGCTAGTATTATAAAGGATATGGAGAGCAAAATGAAAAGGTTTCTTTGGGGGTATGGCACAGTCTCTAAGGGGAGAGCTAAAGTGGCTTGGAAGGAGGTATGCCTTCCAAAAGTGGAGGGGGGTTTAGGAATCAGACGTATTGCGGAGGTAAACAAATCCCTTATGGCATATCATATTTTCAGTATCTTATCGGGGAGGAATTCTTTATGGACGACCTGGGTTGGGATTTATAGACTTCGGGGCCGTAGTGTTTGGGATATTCCGGTGCAAGTAAACTCCCCGTGGGGTTGGAAGAAATTATTGAGATATCGACATATATTTCGTGATTTCTTTTGGTCAAAAATCGGTAATGGTCAGTCTACTTTTCTATGGTTTGATAAATGGAGTGCGGAGTGTCCTCTTGCTAATTTTATTACTCCTAGACAAATGGCTAGATATGGTCTATCCATCAAGTCAAAAGTTGCGGATGTAGTTCAAAATGGTGGTTGGATGTGGCCGGATGATTGGAGAAGGGTATACCCGAATCTGTTTCAGCTTAACCCGCTGAATTTGACAAGTGCAAAGGATAGAGTATTGTGGCTGAATTCGGATGGTAACTTAGTCCCTTTCTCGTCCAAGGAAGTGTGGAATGCTATTCGTATCCGAAATGATACTGCTGATTGGTCGAATGTTGTGTGGTCGTCTTTTAACATTCCTAAACATGCTTTCATATGTTGGCTTATTTTTAAGAGGAAACTGTGGACTCAAGATCGCATTCTGAAATGGAACCAGAAGGTTACGGGTTCAATGAACCAGATGTGTTGCTTGCTATGCTTTGCGGATCAAGAGACACATGAGCATTTATTTTTTCAGTGTGCATATTCGAAATTTATTTGGCTTAGTGTTCGGAACAAAGTGGGAATGCAGTCGGTCCGAGAGACGTGGGAAGATATATCCAATTGGCTGATTCCGAGAGCGAAATCCAAAGCGGCTCTTGCGGTTGCTAGTAAACTTCTGGTGGGGGCTATGGCGTATACTATTTGGAGTGAAAGGAACACAAGATTCTTTAGTAACAGGTTGCGACCCCCTGAGCAGATTGTTGATATTGTGATAAACACTGTCAGAACAAAGTTAATATCTTTCAAGTATAAGAGAAAAGCAAATGTCAAACGATTTTTGGAGGAGTGGAAGCTTACTAATGAAGATCTTTTGGATGAAGACTGAAGATTTATGTTATTAGTATTGTAATGTCTAGAATGACTGGTTTATATTGGCTGTTTTTCTTGTTTTTGCTCTTTTGCGGTATGTCGCGAAGAGAACTAGGGGGTAACTCTGCCTTCCTACTTGTTTTGTTTTGGTTATATTATAAAATCACCGGGGTAACCCTTTACCCAAAAAGATCATCTAAAAAGTTATATAATATGCTTCAAGCATTCTGAATCCTAGCTACAAACAACCCAACAAACCCTAACTTTCACATGGACAGTTGTTAGGAATTGTCTGAGAATAATTTGAAGGCTCACAAATTTCAATATCAGATCTGTATCCGGTCATCTTTTCAAACTGCAACACACGAATACGTGGTTCCCATCACAAAGCCACTGTGTTTACATGGAGTGTACAATGTTCTAATATCACCATATTCAAGCATTCTGAACCCTAGCTACAAACAACTCAACAAACCGTTATCTGCTCCATGTAGAGTGAATAGTTGATATAATTAGACCACGAAAGTACTCCATCCCGTAGTTAACAACTGATCATCGGGTGTAAAACCGAACAACCGTTTAATAAATTTTAGTAATTCTTTAGATAACGTGGTGGGGTATGAAGTAAATAAAAATTGAAAATAAAAGAATGTGTCGTACGAGGTGGGGGGAACCATATGGGGTTTATGTATCAGCCTTCGATTTTTTCTGGAGGGTTCACCTATGGTAGTGTTTTTCCTTTTCTAATATCACCATATTTAAGCATTCTGAACCCTAGCTACGAATATGCCCGGAAATCCCATCAACGACTGCGTGTTGTGTGCATTGAGACAACAACAGATAATGAACGAATTGTTAGACTTCTTGTTCCAAACAAACCAACAAACTCCGGATACTGAAAACATTATCTAAAGATTTACTAAAATTTATTTAACGGTTGTTCGGTTTTACCCAAAAAAAAATTAAAAATATATATATATACGGGTCGTATAGCTTTATACGGCCCGTATACAGATTTTAAAACCCAAAAAAGTGACCAAACCTCAAAAAATAAACACACTTGCCCGTATAACATTATATTGCTCGTATACACATGTATACGGGTCGTATAATTGTATACGTGTAAAACAAAAAAAGGATTCCACTGCAATTAATTCTGTGCAAAATCATTCTACACTGCCTATATAACCTAATACGGCCTGTATACACTAGGGGATATGAAAATAAGATTTTAGGTGTTTGTATATTATTTCCTTCAAATTAAGTCCACTTGTCTTGTGTTCAATTGCGATAAATCTACCCCATCTTCACCTCATCTATAAATACCTGCAAAACCTTCATAGTTCCATCGTAATTACGAATCCAAACCACCGTTTTTTTGAAGATGCCTTGTGTTCAGATCTCCACCAATGTCTGCCTGGACGGCGTTGATACCGATTCCATCTTCTCCGATGCCACCAAAGCCGTCGCTCAGATCGTCGGACGACCTGAGAAAGTAAATCCTCTCTCTCTCTCTCTATATATATATACAAGTCTATTACGTCTACACACAGTGTGTGTGTGTGTGATTTTGAGTATGATGGATATGGTGTGATTTATGAATACATGATTCTGACTGATGTTTTGTTGAATTTTATGAGAATTTGGAGCAACAGTTGATATTAATTTGGATATGACTGTAAAAGAAACTGGTGTTGAGTATGTATGTATGTGCAACTTAATGAACTAATTTTATTGTTGTGTTAATTGGAAGACAAAGAAAGTTATAAGAAAATGTAAGAATTTGACCTGAAATTCTTTTGAGGAATGGAATTTTGTTGGATAATTGGATGTTGACTTTGACCTTTGGATATGATCTTTTGGTTATCCAAACCTAATATCATCTGCGCTGCGCACAATGATAATGGTTAATTTGGATTTTATAAACCTTGCCCAAAATTGTGTTGACTTTGTTTTACCTTTGGATTGTATAAACCTAAAGTCTTTCTTGGATAAATTGATGAGAATATAGAAATTGAAATTGGTATGAGAAAAGTAATAAAAATGATGATACATTACTAGGAGAATTGGTGTCTCATCTAAAATGGCAAAGCATGATTCATGTGGAGTTGATCATTACTGTTTGTAGGTAGCTTGAATTCGCATTGCATTTATGCTCTTTCTTATTTTAAAATGTAAACCAGCCATTCATTCTTCTCCCTCATACTTGGATAGACACTTTCTTTGTTTAAGAAGTAAATATTTACATTACAATTACAATTACAATTACATACATCATCCACATGTCACTAATGTTTTGAACACGGACCAACCAACTGCTCTATTGATTTACTATACTAGACTTGATGGAAACCAACCAACTGCTCTAAGAAGAAAACAACTTTCTTTTTTTTTGAATAAATGAAGTTTTTTTTTTGGCAGTTTGTGATGGTAATATTGAAGGGATCAGTAGCTATATCATTTGAGAGGAACAAGGAGCCAGCAGCATTTGCAGAAATAATATCCATGGGTGGCATTACCTCTCAAGTTAAGAAGAAGCTGATATTCGAGTTGGGAACAATTTTACTCGATAAGTTGTCCGTTCCACGAACTAGATTCTTTGTAAAAGTATTTGATACAACCATGGCCACTAAATATGCCAAACTCTAGCTTCAATAGTCCGTCCATGTAATATACATACATAGATACATATAAAACATCCATGCAGACAGACTGCCTAGGAGGATTTGACCCTGAATTGTGTTACAAAAATTGTACTCCTTCCTATTGTTAAATGTCAAAAATAAATTCCAAGTAGTATTGGTTTGAAAAAGCGTGAGTGAGTCGTTGCTCTATGTACAACCAAATAAGTTCGCTTGCTTTATTCATGATTAGATTAGATGTTGTGTTCCTCTCGTCTGTTTTACATATTACCAAACCTTTCATAATTTCTTTATCTGAATACATAACAGTCTTTTACAAATACTAATTCCCATGTGACGGACGGCCAACATTTAAAAATTTCAAGGGGCAAAAAGATAATATATTTAAGTCGGTGACTTTTTGAATATGACACGCTGAATTTAATAACTTTAGTGCATAAATATCAAAGAAAAATAAAGCATGTGATGTAATTTAGCATGCTTGGCCTTTGGGTTCGGTCTTGTCTTGACCTGTTCAATCCGGTTTTAATGTTTTATAGTTTGATGGCAACACATCAATAGAATTGTAGGGTAGTTATATGACACATGTGGACATAAAAATCTTGATATAGTAATGCAAGTTTTACAAATTATGTAATGACTTTTGACTATGGTAACAATTCTTTTTGACAAATTTGTAAGATAAAAATAATATTTATTTGAATTACTTGCCTTCTTTGTCCATTATAAACTCACGAAATTCACATACTCTACCCATTATAAACTCATGTTGAAATACATAAAACATATGTAGAGCCATCATGTGTTAAAAACTTAATAAGATTAAATTGCAAAGGATGATAATTTTTGGAGTTAAATGTCTAATTGGTCCTGTGGTTTGTAGATATTGCAGAGTTGATCTCAGTGCTTCAATAATTATAGAGTTGATCCCAATGGTTGTAATTTTTGGCGCTCGTATGGTCCTTATCACTAACCTATGTTAAGTTTCTCGGTTAAGTGTACGAAATGACAAAATTACCCCTAAACAATTAAAAAAACAAAACAAAAATAGATGGGTCCACCACCTGTATAGCCCAATGTTTTAAAAACCGGGTTTTAGATCAAACCAGATCAGGCTAAAAAATGGTTCAACCGGTTGAACCAGGTTGTACCGAGCGGTTCAACTGGGTTGACTAGCTAACTCTATAATTTCATAAATTACAACATCAACTCAAAAGTTAATTAAAAAATGAATGATTACGTATTAAAAGATGATCCAAAAGTAAATCTATAATAAAAAATAATCCAAAAGATAATCGAAAATCATTCAATTTTCCAACAAGCTCTTTTAAATGAAAGTGTACAATATGTCTAAGCCATTTGAGTGTTGAATACATCAACTATTTTCGTTTCATACAATATTAAATAAAAACTTTTAGTTACGAATAATCATAATATATAAAAATTACATAAGATAAGTAACATATATATTGAAAATAAGTATCAACTCAAACTAAAATAACCCTGTACCGGTACCGGTATTACGTTTCAAACCGGTATACCGGATTTTACCGCCGGTACAAACCTTATGCCGTTTCACTTATTTACCGGGGTGTTTCGTACCGGATTTACATCTGGAAACGGTAATACCGGTATAACCGGCCGGTATTTACCGGTTTTTAAAACATTGGTATAGCCTATATATTATCATAGAATACATGCCACCGGTTTGTTAAACTTTTTCTCTCTATACACCACCTCCTTTTCCCCATCCGTACACTCTTTTTAAACGTTAACCTGCCACCAGCCATTGCCCGGCAACAAGCACCGGTGAATCTCCGAGCAATCTGCAGCTAAAGGTAGGTGTTTCGTCACACAATTTTCTGGTGTGAGGAGTTCGTGAACCACCGTTTTATTTCTCAATTTTCGGACGCTTGCTGGAGAATCGGCAAGTAGCAACACTGCAAGAGACTAAGCTGTCAAGATCTAAGTCAGAAGCAGGACCCTTTGTGTGACTTCTCCGGCAAGAACCCTTCTCTGGCAATCTCCAGCGAAAACCACTGCCACTTTCTGACTTCTCCGGCAGGAACCATTCTCCTGCAATCATTAGGAGCTGAACATCGGAGGGCCTGCTCAAATCAGACATAACTCAGTCAACAGATTCTTCGGTCCGGTCCGCGTTGTTTTGAAGGTTGTTGCAGGTCCCGATTTATTTCCTCCAGTGCCGGCAGACCTGACTAGTCCATATTTCGGATAAGTCTCAGATGCTTTCTTTCCTTAACAATTATACTAGTGCATTATTGATATTATTAGAGTTTCCAAATCCCAAAACCATATACATATTTTAACATACTTAATATAGTTCAACTATACAAATCCCAAAACTATATACATATTTTAACATACTAAATCTAGTTTAACTATATATTTTAACAAAGTCAATATATTTTAACATATTTGTGTGACTCTTCCGGATTGTTTTTGGAACATATCTTAACATATTTGTATGACCTGGTTTGATTATGTCATTAGATACCCTCGTTGCTCACTATAAAGTATTACTCATTGCTTATTGAATTTTGCTACTTATTGCGTGATCTAACTTGCTCTTTATATATTGTTTACTTATTGTGTGTTATTGTTACCCATAGTATATTGGTACTCTTAGGGTGGTTCTCTTGCTCTGTGTGTGTCCTAGCTAGCTCATTACTCATTATTCGGTGCTTGTGTGCTCTTTGTCTTATCTTGTGAATAGTTGCAATCATAGACAACAGGGGCCATGACTTTTCCTTGAGATCGGATCCAATGACGAGGGATGCAAGAAAGGGAAAGGATACAAGATATAGTTTGCTTGTAGCCTCTTGGAATGTAGGAACCTTAAATGGTAAATTGTTAGAGGTGGTAGATGCACTTAAAAGGCGTAGGGTACATATAACGTGCCTTCAGGAGACTAGGTGGAAAGGGCATAGAGGGGAAGAGCAAAATGGGTACAAGTTGTTGTATTCGGGGTCGGATGGGACAAAAAATGGGGTAGGATTTTTAGTGGATGTAGAATTGCATAAGAATGTGATTGAGGTTATACGACATAGCGATAGAATCATGGTGTTAAGGCTAATATTAGGTGAGGAAGTGGTAACAGTAATTTGCGCGTACGCGCCACAAGTGGGACTAGGAGTTCAAGAAAAGGGAGATTTTTGGGATTGCCTAGATGTAGTGGTGAGGGCCATACCTTGGGAGGAGAGAATCTTTATAGGAGGCGATTTTAATGGGCATATTGGTAAGGACAACGATGGCTTTCGGTCGGTACATGGGGTTTTGGGTGGGGTGATAGGAATGACCCGAGAAGGGATCTTTTAGAATTTGCAATCACCCACGGATTAGGTATTCTAAACTCGTTCTTTAGGAAAAGGGAATCTCATTTGATCACTTTTTGTAGCGGAGGACGTAACACTCAAATCGACTACATTTTGATGAGGCGAGAAGATCGGCATTGTTGGAGAGATTGCAAGGTTATACCAGGGGAGCCAGTAGTGGCCCAACACCATTTGCTGGTGGCAGATATAGTATTAAGGGATAAGTTGATTATACGAAAGAGTAAAATTCAACCTAGAATCGGTTGGGGAAATTTGAAGGGGGACAAGATTACAGTGTTCAAAAATAAGGTAATCTCGACGATATCGACTCAATTAAATCAAGTAGGGGAGGATGCAAACCGAATGTGGGAGGCTATGGCGGCTACCATCACTCTTGTGGCGAAGGAGACTTTAGGTGTCACAGCAGGAAAGACAGGTGGGCATAAGGAGTCCTGGTGGTGGAATGAAGATGTCAAGGTTAAAGTTGTAACAACCTGCTTATTTGGTTGTTCCTATTTACCGTTGTTTCGTTCTGTGAACACTTGTACTCCGAGATTCGATTAACGCCAGTGGGTTAAACTATATTCTAAACGCATTTTATATCGCTCATTTATCACAATTATCGCAGTTAAATGCTTATCGCAACGCAAACTCAACGCAAACTCGAAACACGGATTTATTTGTATTATTTGTGTTATTTGTGTGCTTACTTGTTTAGTATGTTATATGTATGAAAATTCGCTTAAAACGCTCACACTCACAACTCGATTTATCACATCGAAACGCAACGCAACGCTACACTTAATGTCTCGCTAAAATACTTAAAGTACTTGTACTAACTAACGCAACAAAACGCACCAAACGAGCATCCTACACGCGAAACGAGAAACCAAATGCACAAAACAGGCCCTTCGAACGAAGCCAGCAGCCTTGTACGAAGGCATTGCCTTCGAACGAAGGCAACCCGCTTCGAACGAAGGCAACCCGCTTCGAACGAAGGCACCTATGCGATCCCACCTCCTCTATAAATAGCAAGCTCAATTCTCCATTTCATTCATTGCTGCCATTTCGCTCCCGAACTGCTGACCTTCGATTTTCAAGTAACATTTACTGTTTTTGCCTAAATCACAACGTTTCCCACTACGATTTTACACGAGTTTATCTCCGATTTGATCAAAACTTTTCTATTTTCATCAAAACTTCTCTATTTTCACCTAAACTTCATCTTTTTCATCTAAACTTCTTATTTCACCACGGATCTACACTTAACCGAGTGTATTGGGCCTAGCTTCGGCTTCCCAAGTTAGAAATCTACAGATTTCACACTCACCATGTAACACCCCGATCGCGTAATACAACAAACCGCGGCAGAATTATCGAGGAGTCACGTTACATGAAATTGTTTCACAACACATGGTATTTAAAGTATTGTTTTAATAAATAAATAAGTTACATTGTCTTGGAAATAAAACAAATAAACAACACAATTGTTTTTCATGTTTTATAATCACTAAGGCTCGCGTCCAATCCTATGTGAAGCAAGATTGTAACATCAAACAACAGTTCCTGAAACATATGTGAAAAGAGAGAGTCAGCATAAAAAGCCGGCGAGTACATAGGTTTTGTGAGTATGTCAAATTCATAGCTTTGTATACCTATTGCAACACTTCGAGTATCTACGAGAGTCGATATGTGAAAAATCATGTATCAAAATTATTTGAATTGTTGCAAAATAATTAACCAACTAAAACATATTGGTAAAGGTTTATGAAAATATCTTAGCCATGAATCTTGATGATGCGTGTGTAGCGTGATATATATTGATATTTTAAGCCCTTTTTAACACTTTAGTCAAGTTTTAAATTTATAAAACACGATATTCTACTAACACTAAACACACATATGGGCAAGTGCACCCATCGTGAGCGTACTATAGCGTTGGTAAGATACCGAGGTCGTCCAAGGACACAAGAGCTTTTAGTATCGGTTTATCCTCAACGTCTAATCAAATCAAAAGTTTTAGAAAAGGTTTTAAACATGAAAAATAAAAACTAAAATGCTGAAAAATAAAAATAAAATAAAAACAGATAGACAAGATGAATCACTTGGATCCGACTCGCCTTTAATGTAACCTTTGATGATTTTCGCACTTTTCCACTTTTTAAGAGATTATCTTAGTTATAGTAGTGGGCCCCTCTTTTGAAGGTGACGTTACCCTCAACTCAGTGGTTTGAGTCAGCAGGGATACAATCCTAAAGGGTCGGAATATTGGAAGATAATTAATTAAGTTATTAATGCGTAATGTGGTAGGCCCCTCTTTTGAAGGTGACGTTACCCTCGGCTAAGTGGTTTGAGTCAGCAGGGATACAATCCCAGGTAGCCGGGTTAATGTATTAATAGTAGTTTACATATGAGGGGATCAAGCTATTCGCACCCTCGCCATCCAATACCAGTGGGTATTGAAGGAAGTCCTAGTAAGCTTGACCCAGGTCATTGCAGGATCTATACACTGAACAACGCAAGAACCTTCCCAAACCATTCCCTTAACCCCCGACTAGGTAGCCAACATATCTCTATATAGACCGTAGAGATATGAATGGTGAAAATCTTTTATTTTATATAGACAGTAAAATAACGCCAAGACACCACGGACAAATGATAAGGAAGTTTCACCTTCAACATAAGAAACTAGTTATTAAAGTCATTAATACAAAACCAAATAAAAAGTACGAAAAGATTAAAAATCAAAAGTATTGCATTAAATGCTTGTCTTCACCAAGTGATGTAAGAGACTTAGGCAAACATGGCCTTTGATTGTCAAGAACTCTAACTATCAATCTTGGATCCCGAGACTACTACACACACTCTAAGATGGATGATGGTGGTGGATGTGGGTGTTGTGATGGTGGTGGAGTGGTGGTGAAGTGGGAGAGAGGTGGTTTGCCAAGTGATGCCTTTGAAGTGAACCAAGCACCCCTATTTATAGCTTGCATAGAAGCCCGGACACGGCCCCGTGTCCATCCTCTTTCTCTTTCTTCATTAATTGCAATTGTCTGTATTAGGCTCCACACGCCCCCGTGTTCGCTGGCCACGACCCCGTGTGCAGAAGCGTATCTGTACTATCAAGATTTGCAAGATTCTGCGAATCTTAGCGTTGACCACGACCCGTGTTGAGCTGGGCACGCCCCCGTGCTGGGAATAGAAGCTTCTATAAATTTATCTTTTCTGCAAGCTCCTGGCCATGCCCCCGTGTCCGCTAGGCATGGGGCCGTGGTCAGCCTTCTGTTTCTTTGTTTTTGCTTGAGAAGATGCTGTCGAGGGGTCTGGCATGCCATGTTTATTTCTTTTCTTGTATTTATGTTAGTTTTTGATGCATATTTGTTCCTTTTGTTCATTTAAGCTCATTTGGTCCTGAAAATACAAAAGGAAGACAAACGCACACTTTTTCCAACATTAGTACTAAAAAAAGGTTAGTTTTATGCCTCAATTGATGTAATTTATATGTTGCCTTTTACACACATCAAATACCCCCACACTTGAATCTTTGCTTGTCCTCAAGCAACTCTTTATAATGTGGCTTACACACCTAAATGGAATGGGTAGAAGAGAAGTTTTGAGCTTGTCTTGAGTGTCGGGAATCCAAGATCTTTATTGGGTTTTATTTTTACGCTATTTACAATCCTATTCGTTATGATTTATTTAGAACGTTTCATAAGAGAAATTATTTATTTGGCCATAACATGCCTCTTTAAAATTCCATTTATATACAAGTTCATATACCTCACGGGAGATCACTTAACACTCGGCCGAAGATGTATTTTTGTGAAACACTCGAGACCGGCATGGAACTTATTTCTACCATATGCTTGCCAAGCAATCAATCCTCCTCCTTTTTAACTATAAACCTTTGTAAATATCATGAGGACTTGGGGAAGGGTTAGGCTTGGGTTAAAGGTAGGTGGTTTTGGGTTAGTGGTTAGTAAAAAGGGCTAAAAGGGTAAAAAGCGTCGGTCGTCGTAAAACTTTTTGTTTTAGTGACTTTTATTCAAACTAAGCATTTTCAAACAAAGTTTCTTTAGGGAACTTGTTTGTTTATTGCTAGACTTCATTTTTTTTTGTAAAGAGCGTCACAGGAAAACCGAGCTTTTTACTAAAATAAAGGGTTTAAAAGAAAAAGGTTTTGGTGGGTAAAGGGTGTTTGTTTTGTGGGTTTAGAAACCAAAAGGTTTAGGCTCAAAGGGGTTAACTAGGAGGATTTTGGGTAGGTGATAAAAAAAATAATGGTGTTGAAAAGAAAATGGGTTAGTCCTAATGCCTCCATCATTTACTTACTTGGGTTTAAGTTGGTAAGGACCGGGAATGTATCATCATGGCAAGTTCTAGAGTCGTAAGAAACCAAGCGGCTATTCACACAAGAAACGAAAAATGAGCATTTAGTATAAAGATGTAAGCTTGTATGCTCAATAAAGGCTCAAAACTCACTTTTTGTGGGAATGGGTTTATAATGTGATCAAGTATATATAATCAAATTTTAGCTAGATTTGTCATGCCGTTTCATAATTTTCTTATGTTGGTTCTTTTTATCACGACGCTGTTGGTTGTAAATTTGTAAAAATATAACCTTTTTAGAACTTGTTATTCCCAGATTAAACCAAGACAAGTAAAAAAAAGGAAATTTTTGAAAAAAATTGGGGTGATTAGCGGTTCCAATAGAGTTTTGTGTAAGACTTGTTATTAGGACTTGCAAAATTCAAGGTTTAGCATCCCCCCCCCCCCCCACTTAAATTACACATTGTCCTCAATGTGTCCCAAAAATAAGTTTTTAGGTTGATTGAATGTGTAAAAAGGTGTTTAAAAACAAAATTTTATGTTACTGGCGTCTTGGCACGGGCCCGTGTTGGTCTGGGCACGGCCCCGTGTTCAGATCGCCAGTATCATATTTAACAGAAGGCTGGGCACGGGGGCGTGTTCAATGAACACGGTCCCGTGTCCAGTTACCTGAACTGGGCGTTTTCTGCAGAACCTCGGGCACCGGGGCGTGTTGGGGTGAGCACGGCCCCGTGCTGAACTTGCTGTAATGAAGAAAAATTGTCGGGAGGCTATGTTTTTGTGCATGGGGTGTGGGTTCAAGTTTCCCTTAGTAACCTCCACCATTCCGAGTGTGTTTTATTTCTGAAAAGTAAAACTAAACTAGAAAACATAAAAGTTTATCTAAACTAAAACTAAGGATAGTTCCGCGGAATGCCTCCGTGGTGCGCCATGTTTATAAGGGTCCTTGGCTAGACCCAAAGTCAGTCATATGTTACCCAAGTGGGATGTTTTGCATCCCATGTTGCACCGTCGGAGAGCATCATCCAAGCTTGAGTCTATGAATTTCATGTAGTCGACCGGGTCGTCGTCTTCTACTCTTTTCCCAACCCCAAACTCTATCTCTTTGTCCCCAACCCACAATGTTAATTTCCCACCATTCATGTCTACCATTGCGTAGGTCGTGGCTAGGAATGGTCTTTCTAGAATGAGTGGTACTTCGGTATCTTCCTCCATATTTAGTATGCCAAAGTCGGCCGGGAAGACAAAGTCTCCGACTTTTACCAATAGATTTTCAGCGACACCTTGTGGATATTTGATAGACCTATCGGCAATTTGTATGCTCATCTTTGTGAGGCTTGTTTTACCTAGTCCGAGTCGGTCAAACATTGATGCGGGGATGATGTCACACCCTGGCTTTGCGGAAGCGTGGTTATTTTGGTGTGACTTCTTAATACCATAGCTTAACCATAACAAAGCTATATGAAATAAAACCATGCAAGATCATCCCTAGATTTAAGTTTTAAAAACTGAAGTAACATAACATTGGGACTTACAACCTCATAACATAAAACATTGTTTTGAAAGACATAAACATCAACATGAATAAAACGCAGTTTAAGATTTGTGACTCGTCCAGGAAAAAGTCACATTTCCTAAACCCGGATGACCTCGGAACCCATATGCATCGGGAAAACATAACATACCGCGCCAGATCTTTAATTCCCTGAAATACATGTAAGTTGAAAAATCAACAATAATGTTGAGCGAGTTCATGTGTAAGTGAGTAAGTAAACCTTTGTATGTATAAAAATCCTGGTATGTAGCAAATAAGGAAAAAGAGATCACCAATGGTTTGCAAGGCCATTGATATGTGTGAAGTGCAAGTAGGAAGACTCAAACCTATCAGATTTCGCGTTTGGGCACAAAGTCACCCCAAGGTCCGTTCTGGTTGGGCCTGGGGCTGGGCTCGCTACACCCAGATAGATCTACCGATTACGTCCCTCGGTCCTACAATGAGGATTAATGGCCTCCAGTTTCTGCCTACCCACTCACATGATCTAAGTAGTAAACCTCCTTACGCTAACCATACCATGTATAAAGTACTTGTAATCAAAGTAACATGTATTTCACCCCCGCGGTTAAAAACTGAAAACAGTTAAGAGAAAAGGGGGACATGAACTCACAGTGGTGCGTCTCTACCAAGTATGCCTCCAAATCAATCAGCTGTATGACGACCTACACGTACTAACTCTATTAGACGGATGGCCGTGCCTTAGCTTTATTGTTTAAGTTTTTGGGAAATAGTTAGGCAACTATTTCGTGTTTGCATTCTGTATACTTGGTAATCATTTTCCTTCCCAAGGATGGGGGATTTAATACAAGTGTGTTCGTATAATTCGAAATATATTATTAAGTCTCACTTAATATATTTTATTCCTAACTCCAAAATATGAATATTCTTCCCAAAAATATTATATTTTAATACATGTGATTTTCCTGAAATAATACTTAGTAATATTATTTTTACCCTAAAAATAGTATTTACGTAGTTCACAAAATAATCATAAACACTTATACAAGTGATGTTGTGAAAAATATATACTCAATATATTTATGTATCACGTTTTATTTTGTGAAATCCCACCTCCGGTATTTTGTAAATAAGTCGTGGCGAAATCTATAATTTGAAAACAAGTCAAAATGTATTTCTAACACTTATAGTGAAAATATTTATAAGTGTTAGGTTTTTGGAAAAATTTCGCCAGAGTTTCCTCTGTAACTAGAGGTGGCCACGCTTTCAAGCGTATCATTTTCTTTTATAAATCAAACCAACAATCTTCTTATTCAATCAAAACAATGTTCAAACCACAAACTAGTCAAAATATATATGAATCGCATAAATTTCATGAACTTGTGATTTATTCAAACTATGAAGTAAATCCCATTACTTTTAGTGGATCTTTATATAAAGCTATCCGATTTTGTAAAAACCTCGTTTTTATGGAAGTTCCGTCTTTACAACTTCTCGTCATCTTTTTCAAAAATAGTTATTTTGTCGAAACTTTGGGTTACACAAGTGTCTACACACTTGTGTGTCTTAAAAACCATTCGTGTTAGTGTAAGATCCGTCTTTAAAAATATGTTCTCTCTTGACACGTGGTCCTTTGAAAATACCGCTTGTAGATACGTAGATCTACTAGTTTTAAACACTATTTCACAAACAAAATCGCTTTTACACAAGTTCATGATTTATGTGTGGTAGAGTTCATCCTTTAACCCTTGTTACTTCCAAAACAACCTTATGTCATAATCCAAGGTCATGACCAACCCGGGTTAAATGATGATCCGAGCTACCACAACATAGATCGGGTCCAAATAATCACACAATTCAATTACTACATGATTTACACAACATATGAGCTTTTAACCAACATTTATAGCATTTTAAGTAGACTTTTAAGCTTCAACTTGTATGTTTACGAGTTTTAACCGTTACAAATCATATTAACCACCTTAAAATAGTTCAAGAAGGTGATTTAAGTAACATACCACTAGCTCGAGGCTAGGGAAGAATCTAGACGCAAATAGGGTGGATAAAAGCAAGATAAAGAGGTCCTTCGCCTTCAGATTGCACCAAGACTCCTTATACGTGATCCTTAACGCTTGAATGATCTTGAAATTGGTTGAAGGAAATCGAAAATGGATGGATGTGGGTGGGGTGCTCTCGGCCGAGACCTCCAAGAGAGGGAGAGAAAGTGTTGTTGTGGTGTGTGTTAAGTGAATGATCATGTGTGTTAAGTCATGAACTTATAGACAATTTTCAAGTTAATTATCCAATGGATGCTATGTCTTCTAGATACTAAGCAAGGAAGATTAAAATAATCATCACAAGGACAAGGGTGTCCGCTCTAGTTGGGGACGGTTAGAGAGGGGGGGGGGGGGTTCTAGTCCATCTTCAACTAATTAGTTGGATATTAGTTAGGTTAAGTAAGTTAGTTAAGTGCTTAACCTGGTTAGTAGTGCGTAGCGTGTTATGACGGGTGTTAGGGTATTCGGGGACCCTAACTGGCTCAGAAAAAGATAAATAATGAAAATAACAATATTTTCATGTTCCGGGTATAGTCCGGTTGTTCGGTTGGATAGTAATCCGTTAAAGTGTTAACAAAGCTTTAAAGTGTCGTTAATACCCTTTTTAGTGACACAACTTATTTCTGACACTTTGGAAAGTGTCTAGTAATATTTTTCTCATGTTTTGGCACTTTATTAGTTAGCTAAAAGCTGAATTATTAAGTAAAGTGCTGAATTTTGTGCTTAGAGCACGTTTTAGGCACATCCAGTCATTGAAACTTATTCCTAGAGACGCAGTTCTACAACCCTTGTATCCCTACACTCACCACTAGTGTAGTAAAATATTTCTGGCTCATACAGGCCTTAGAGGCAGTGTCTGCCTGATGCTGGCTTTATCAGCATGTTCTATAGGTTATCCGTTATAGTGCTACTGTGCTTTTTGTGCATCATGTTTGTCACTAAGGTTCAGCATGTAAATAATGTAGTGACAGTAAGTAAAGTATGATGCAAGTAAGTACATGTATCAGTAATCAAGTAGCAGTTCATCAGTAATTTCAAACAAGCACAGTAATTAAGCAGTAATTAATTATTAATTAAGTCGTACGGATACCTGGTTTGGTGAGGGTTGTCACATTCTCCCCCCGTTAGAAAATTTTCGTCCCGAAATTTTAAGTTCTGCTTGTAGATGCAGGGTTCTTAGGAAATAGGTGGGGGTATTTCTCTTTCATCCGGTCCTCACGCTCCCAGGTGTATTCAGGACCATGTCTGGCATTCCAACGAACTTTGACGAGCTTGACACTGCTCCGGCGGGTCTTGTTTACTTTCCAATCCGTAACCTCAACCGGTTCTTCAACGAAATGGGGCGTGTCGTCAACATGAATCTCGTCGATGGGAATGGCAATGGTATCTTGAGTTGGACTTTTCTTCAAGTTGGATACATGAAATGTATCGTGAACTGAATGGAGTTCAGCAGGTAAGTCCAGCTTGTATGCTACTAGTCCTATTCTTTTCAAAATTCTGAAAGGACCAATGTAGCGTGGATTTAACTTCCCACACTTTCCGAAGCGTGCCACACCCTTCCAGGGTGAAACTTTCAATAACACCATTTCTCCAACTTGGAATTCCAAGTGTTTCCGGTTTGGATCCGCATAGGCCTTCTGTCTGTGGCGAGCTGCTTCGATGCGTTTTAGAATCTGCGCAATCTTGTCTGTCGTCTCTTGGACGATTTCGGGACCAGCAAGCTGCCTATCACCTGCGTCGGCCCAGCATAGGGGTGATCGGCACTTGCGTCCGTAAAGGGCTTCAAATGGCGCGACACCAATACTGGTGTGGTAGTTGTTGTTGTATGAAAATTCGACCAAAGGCAAATGCTTGTCCCAGCTACCGCCCAAATCCATAACACACGCTCTCAGCATGTCTTCCAAAGTTTGTATCGTTCGCTCGCTTTGACCGTCAGTTTGCGGATGAAACGCAGTGCTCAGATTTAATTGTGAGCCAAAAGCTTCTTGAAAGGATTGCCATATCCTTGACACAAACCTTCCGTCTCTACCAGAGATGATTGAGAGAGGTACTCCATGGCGCGTAACGATCTCTCTCATGTAAATTTCGGCCAACTTGCCTGTATTATCCTTCTCTCTGATAGGTAAGAAGTGTGCTGACTTCGTTAATCGGTCCACTATTACCCAAATAGTGTCATGGCCTCTTGGCGTTCTTGGCAACTTTGTAATAAAATCCATTGAGATTTGTTCCCATTTCAACTTGGGAATCTCAGGTTGTTGCAGAAGTCCTGAAGGCTTCTGGTATTCCGCTTTCACCTTAGCGCACGTTAAACATTTGCTCACAAAAACAGCAACATCGCCTTTCATCCTAGGCCACCAATAATAATCTTTGAGATCCTGGTACATCTTATCCGCTCCACGGTGGATAGAGTACCGCGACTTGTGAGCTTCATCGAAAATAACCTTCCTTAAACCTCCAAACAGAGGAACCCAAATCCTTTTCTCAAAACATAACGTTCCTTCCTCGTTTGGTACCAGTAGCTTCTCCATCCCACAGAGATATTCTTCTTCAAGGTTTCCTTCCTTGAGAGCTTCTTTCTGCGCGACACGAATGCGCAAGGAAAGATCGGTTCGGATAATCATTTCTAAAGCCCTAACCCTTATGGGCTTGATCCTCTCCTTTCGACTTAGGGCATCGGCGACCACATTCGCCTTCCCTGGATGATACTTTATCTCGCAGTCGTAATCGTTCAGCAACTCAACCCAACGTCTTTGCCTCATATTCAGCTCCTTCTGGTTGAATATGTGTTGTAGGCTCTTGTGATCTGTAAAAATTGGTCACTTCGTACCATAAAGGTAGTGTCTCCAGATCTTTAATGCAAATACCACTGCGCCTAGCTCCAAATCATGTGTGGTATAGTTCTTTTCGTGCACTTTCAATTGACGCGATGCGTAAGCAATAACCTTTTGGCGTTGCATCAACACACAACCCAATCCTTGACGCGAGGCGTCACAGTATACCACAAAATCATCTGTACCTTCTGGTAGTGCTAAGATTGGCGCATTGCAGAGCTTATCCTTCAATATCTGGAACGCTTCTTCCTGTTTGATTCCCCAATCAAACTTCTTATCTTTCTGTGTGAGGAGCGTCAACGGTTGAGCGATTTTTGAAAAATCCTCAATGAATCTTCGATAGTAGCCAGCCAAACCCAAGAATTGTCGAATCTCGGTTGGCGTCTTTGGCGTTTCCCAATTCTTAATCGCTTCGATCTTGGTGGGATCAACATGGATTCCATTTCCATTCACCACGTGTCCAAGAAACTGGACTTCGTGTAGCCAAAACTCGAACTTAGAGAACTTGGCATACAACTGTTCCTCCTTCAGCAACTCCAAGATAGCTCTTAAATGTTGTTCGTGCTCAGCCTTTGTTCTTGAATAAATCAAGATGTCATCGATAAACACAATCACGAACTTGTCCAAGTACGGCTTACAAACTCTATTCATCAAGTCCATAAAGACTGCAGGTGCGTTTGTCAAACCAAACGGCATAACAAGGAACTCGTAGTGTCCATAACGAGTTCTGAAGGCTGTCTTCGGGATACTTTCCTCTTGTATCCTTAACTGATGGTATCCAGATCGAAGATCGATCTTTGAATAAAAGCTTGAGCCTTGCAGTTGATCAAACAGATCATCAATTCTTGGCAGAGGATATCGATTCTTGATTGTCAGCTTGTTCAGCTCCCGGTAGTCGATGCACATACGAAAACTACCGTCCTTCTTCTTGACAAACAAAACTGGAGCTCCCCAAGGCGAGAAGCTCGGTCGGATAAATCCCTTGTCTAACAACTCTTGAAGTTGTGTCGACAGTTCCTGCATCTCAGACGGAGCAAGTCTATAAGGTGCCTTAGCCACAGGCGCGGCGCCTGGAACTAAGTCAATGCGGAACTCTACTTGTCTCTGAGGTGGCAGTCCAGGTAAGTCCTCTGGGAAGACTTCTGGATATTCCCTCACGACAGGGATGTCCTCTATTCTTGGCTCAACAGCCTTCTTATCCACAATGTGTGCCAGGAAGGCAACACATCCCTTTTGCAAACACTTTCGTGCTTTCAGGCAGCTGATAATTCTTAACAGCGTATCACGCTTCTCCCCGTGAACCACAATTGTTTCGCCATCTTCGGTTGGGATACGAACGACCTTTTCGTGACAAACTATCTCAGCCTTGTTACCTGATAACCAATCCATTCCTACTACTACGTCAAAGCTCCCCAGGTGGACTGGTAGTAGATCCAAAGCAAACTCACGCTCTCCCAATTCGATCACACAGCCTCTGATAACTTCATTGGCTTCTACTAACTTCCCATTAGCCAATTCGATTGAGTAGGGAATATCTAACTTATTAGCGGCTAAACCAAGCATATTCTTAAACTCTAACGATACGAAGCTATAATCGGCACCAGTATCAAATAAAACGGATGCATAGCGTTGGTTTATAGGGAACGTACTAGTAACGACATTGGGGTCCTGGCGCGCTTCCCTCGCTTCGATTTGGAACACTCTTCCACGGGCTTGGTTTAACTCTGGGCAGTTCTTCTTAAAGTGCCCGATATCACCACAGTTAAAGCATCCAAGTCTTTGCCCGTTTCCACCTCCATTCCCAGCTTGGTTATGATTCATGGCACCCGCTTGGTCAACATTGTTGCCTCGATTTCCACTACCTCCATTGTTTCCTTGTGGGCGATTCCCATTCCCACCCCGGTTGTTATTCCTGTTTCCAAATCCTCCCTGGCCTCCCTGGCCAGCAGTGGCCCAACAAGAATCCTTCAAGTGGCCACGTTTCCCACATGCTTCGCATACTTTTGGCCCGCATCGGCCAGAATGGTGACGTTGGCAGTTGTTGCACTTGGGTTGGGTGCCCATGTATCCCTTTCCTTTCTTCCCACTACCAGCTGTGACCTGAGCTGGCGCGTTTGGCTCTCCTTTCTTAACAACCACACTGGCGCCCTGCTTGAAGTTCGAGAACTTCCGTTTGTTACCTCCTGATGTCTCGACGTGAGTCTCTGCCTTCTTCATCTTGATCTCATCAAACTTGTTCAGGCGAATAGCCTCCTCAGTGAGAGCTACGCTCAAATCGATTGCCTCAGTAATGGTCGCAGGCTTGGATGAGGTCACCATGCTTATGATTTGAGGAGCTAATCCCCAAATGAAACGTTCAATCCGCTTGAACTCCGGAGTGACCATGTAGGGCACCACATGCGATAAGTCATGGAACCTTTGAACGTATTCTGCGATCTTTGGACCGTCCATTTTCAAGTGCCATAACTCGGTTTCCAATCTTTGGATTTCCGCGCGGGAGCAGTACTTTTTGCGCATAAGTTCCTTCAGTTCGGTCCAGGTTAGTGCGTAGGCAGCAGCTTCTCCAAGTGTCTGTACTTGCAGATTCCACCAAGAGAGGGCTCCATCCAAGAATAGCCCTAAGATATAGGTGACTTGCTGATCTAGTGCGCATTTGCTCATGCGAAGAACCGATTCAGTTTTCTCAGCCCAACGAACAAAGGCGACAGCACCTCCCGTGCCATCAAAGTTGACCGGTTTGCAGTCTAGAAACTGCTTGTAGGTGCACCCTGCACATACATTATAACATACGATCGGCATTAGCATCATTGCTAAAGATACCCAATTAGGTCATGGTATGTCTAAACGTCTTAGTATTACCATGAGGTGGATTATTGTTGTTGCCAGTGTTGCCAGAGTTGCTTCCACTAGTCCCTCCTTGAGAGGCGGCGTATTGTGCGATGGCAGCAGCGATAATTTGCTGGAGTTCCGCCTCATTGGTAGGCATGCGTGTCTCACGTCTCGGCGGCATCTTCTAAAAGATGGGTTCACGTCGGTCAGGCCATAATAAAGATCCCATATTATAATACATACGCTTTATAGTAATAGTACATAACATCTCATGTTATAATCACATCAATTACACAACATCCCATGTCACAAACATCAATCACACAACATCCCATGTCATAGAATATAAATAACCAAATCAAGCATCAAGTATGATGAGAATACTGCGATTGCCATATATTGAGACCACATAGTAAGCGTACAAGTACATCACAGTGTCATACAACATCAGTCGACTAAGGCTACATCGCCCTAGTCCAAAAACTATATCAAATCAGTGTCAATACATCAAATACATGTCAACAAAAGTCAGAATCATAATGTAGTCTCCAAAAATGCTGTGCAGTCAAAAGCATTCGCCGTCTTCTCACCAATGTCTACCTATACGGTACTGAAGAGCTCTACACGGATGGCGGTGGAGGAGGGGGAAACTGAGTGTAAAACAAACGGCGCAAATGGAGCCAGTCCTCCTCCATGGCTCTCTGGGTACGCAAGAAAGAAGCAATCTGCTGCTCCAGGGCAAAAAGGCGTGCAACATAGTCTGGTGGTACGGGTCGAGAGGGCTGCAAAGGAGAGTGGGTCTGACCCTGGCACTGACACGGCGGCGGCCGGGCTCTCTCAAGCTCCTGGATGCGCTGCGTGTGTGCCTCGTGCTGGGCGACAAAAGACATCAAAACGTCCTCAATAGTATACCCCATGTGGAAAGAATGGTAGGGGTCAGTCGTTGGCATAGCAGAAGGTGATGTCCAAAGGAACGGCTCACTGGTGGGATCAAAAGATGCCACATGAAATGGAGAAACAGGGATAGATACCGGTACATGTCCAAAAGGGTGAGCTGAAGAACCTTCTAGCTCCCGTGACGCGATGCCGACCTGGAGAAGGTACTGAGCAAAAGAGAAATCAACGTGACGGGTATCAGTGATCTGAGGGGGAATAGGTGGAACCTCATCATCAGCAGGAATCCACCCATGCTGGGCGTGCTCATCTCGTGGGTCAATCTGTGCCTCAAAAAGTGCTCGATCAAACTGAACTGGCATAGGATCATGGTGAGGTGCAACAAGAGGGTCAACTGGTGCATCAGCAATAAGTGGGGGATCAACATGATCAGCAGCAATGACATGATCGCCCTCCAACAACGGAGCATCTATAGGGTGATCATCAATAGGTGGGTCAGCAATGACAGGCTCAATAATAGGTGCGTCAGCATGAACTGGGTCATGCTCAAGTACTGGGCCAGGAGCAGGGTCTAGTGGCTGCTCGGGCTCATCAAAGGCCATCTCAAAATCAAACTCAGGGTCGATGAGATCAACTGGGTCTACTGGATCGACTAGATCCTCCATAGGCTGATCCATGGGTATAAACTCTATATCCTCATCTAGGTCGAATCCTGGGGAAAAGACAGGATCGGAATCCTCCACATCCTCGTGATCGAAAGCAAAACTAGGAATAGGGGCAACAGAGGATGCCTGGTCGGGATCTGATCCGTGAGAAAAGTGCTGCGCACTCTGAGTGTGTGAAGGTGCGGAAGCCACAGACTCGAAGGAGTCTGGGACCGGTGAGTGAGCAGGTGACTCCTCAGCGGGAGCATCTGCGATCATCAAAAGATCTCCAGCAGGAAGAAGGGCCTCGCCCTGAACCTCATTGTAATAACCATAAATTTAAAATCATTATTCTAGAAATAAAAGAATAATAATAATTTATAATAAACTAAACAATTATCTTATAATCCATCCTTCTGTATATCAAAACCATTATTATTATTTATAATTTACACAATAGGAAACCCTAATTAAGACACCCAAGTAATTCTGTACAAACCCTAGAATTTTCAGAATCAGGATCAGGGCCCCTAAAACTCAAGGGGGGTAAACCCTAGCTTACGATTATCCTAATAACTTGCGGCCGAAGTTAAAATTTTAAAAACCGTCGACTCAGCTAGGCTAGTACCACACGTGGCAACCATATGAGAAAAGTGACCCCTCGCACCACGCGACAGGCACAAGGGGACCTGTCGCGACACGCGACAGGGACCATTTTCCGTGTATAAATAGAGGATGTTGGGACTTGATTCTGGGCACAAAAACGACGAATAAATTCCAATTCTACACGGAGTTATCGTCTGATTACTCAATTAACACACACGAAACACTAATTAAGTATAGCGGGGTGCTGCAGAACAGGGTATTAACTCGATCGCTATTACGATTCATTGTCCGATCGATCAATGTACTCAATGGATGTTTAAGTGCTGCCCACATTAGGGTGATGCTTTGTCATTAATTGTGATTCCGACTGGATGTTGAGTGCCACCCTAATTCGGGGAATACTCTGTCCTTCGTTGTGAATCCGATGGATGTTTAAGCATAGCACTTTGTCATTCGTTGTGAGGGTTGATCTCGTGAGTTATCGTAAAGGCTGTATTAAGTTACTAACCTAGTTGTGTGCATGTTATTTAAATTAGGTTAAAATACTAATCAGTAGTCTAAACTCTGCCCGTATAAAGTTGAAATATTATCACAAGATAGCATAACTTTGGAATTATTAAGGTACGGATCCTTACCCCACTCCTTATTGCTTCATATTCAAATTGTTATAAACCACTAAATTAATATATCTTTTAAAACTCTTCACGTCTTTGATTATCGATTCATTTGACAGTCCGTTCGAATTCTATTCTAATCATTTGATATAAGTTTTCATGTCATGCGATAGTATTATGTTAGTTGTACTCATTATCGCATGTTCCAATATATGTTCCGTTTTGTTATGAAAATAAGTTTTATAAGTTATGTGAATAAGACCATTTGTACTCTGATACCCTGAGTATCGCTTCTCGTGGAGTGTCCCACGAGCATGTTGTTGCGGCATCGACATCATGTGCTCCATCCGTGACGGAGAGATCAGTTCACGGCGTCTCTTAAGTACAAGTGTGGTACATAAGGCTATTAGGAGGCGTATGGATCGATCCTAGGATTTAAGTTAAGGAGGTGGATAGCGGGTATGCCAACTCGCCATCTCATGTGATAATTATGCAGGAGTAGCTACCTGTGTATTGTCACGTTTTAAGTTTGCTCATGAGTACATCCGTAAGATATGATTATGAAATTACGTTACTTATAACATTTCCTATAAAGCGTTATTTGTTATTTGAGCCTATTATTCCGTACTGAGCATTCGGCTCATTCCGTATAAATTTTGTATATACAGGTTCACAGGTTACTTTGGGCGGGGAAAAGAGAGAAGAATAAAGCCTAGGAATAAATCTGAAGATGTTAGTTAATCAAGTCGAATGTGTCCGCTTGTATATTAAACTTAATTATAGTGGTTGTATGGTTGTTTCATTGTTAAATAAATAAATGGAATTATGACTTTTGTTTATGATACTGTTATTGTGACACGTCAGCCCTTCCGGGTTGGGGTGTTACACTCATCCTCTAAGGGCTCGTCATCAAACAGATCGACGTCGCCATCATCGTCGGCGTCGAGAAGCAAATCGTAAGCAGGATAAACAGCTAAGGGTATGGGAGCAGGGATCTCCACTAACGGTAGGTCCCCGGCCATAGGGCCATCAGCGAGCTCAACAGCACCATCAGGTAAAGCAAAGGGCTGAAAGTCGTCCTCGTCCGTGCTAGTAACGTCGGAGGTGTGGACCTCGTGCTCTGAAGGCTCTAGGTCATCTGATACTATAGGTCTAGGTCCTGTGGTGTCTGAGTCACCTGTGCCAGAGGTGTCCATGGTGTCTGTAACATAAACACAAACATGCACAAACAGTCAATCATACAATCAAATAATCACATAAGTCGCCAAGTAAGCAATCAAATAATTCTCCTAGTCCCACTAGCCTCCCAGCCTCTCAGACTGCTTTTCCTAGTCCCACTAGCCAATTCTCCCAGCCTCTCAGACTGCTCTTCCTAGTCCCACTAGCCAATTCTCCCAGCCTCTCAGACTGCTCTTCCTAGTCCCACTAGCCAATTCTCCCAGCCTCTCAGACTGCTCTTCCTAGTCCCACTAGCCAACTACCTCGGCCTCTCAGACCGAGCCTCGGCCTCTCAGACCGAGCCTCAGCCTCTCAGACTGAGCCTATAAATAATAAATAAAATGTGCTCAACATTTGTTTATAAAAAGTTTTGGATCTGGACTTAAGTGGTATGCAGTAAAAATGTTTTCGTGAGAGCCCTAGTGATCATAGTCTAGACTCGAGGAAGAATCCTAGTTCGCTATGATCAGAGCTCTGATACCAAGCTGTCACACCCTGGCTTTGTGGAAGCGTGGTTATTTTGGTGTGACTTCTTAATACCATAGCTTAACCATAACAAAGCTATATGAAATAAAACCATGCAAGATCATCCCTAGATTTAAGTTTTAAAAACTGAAGTAACATAACATTGTCTTAGGGACTTACAACCTCATAACATAAAACATTGTTTTGAAAGACATAAACATCAACATGAATAAAACGCAGTTTAAGATTTGTGACTCGTCCAGGAAAAAGTCACATTTCCTAAACCCGGATGACCTCGGAACCCATATGCAGCGGGAAAACATAACATACCGCGCCAGATCTTTAATTCCATGAAATACATGTAAGTTGAAAAATCAACAATAATGTTGAGCGAGTTCATGTGTAAGTGAGTAAGTAAACCTTTGTATGTATAAAAATCCTGGTATGTAGCAAATAAGGAAAAAGAGATCACCAATGGTTTGCAAGGCCATTGATATGTGTGAAGTGCAAGTAGGAAGACTCAAACCTAGCAGATTTCGCGTTTGGGCACAAAGTCACCCCAAGGTCCGTTCTGGTTGGGCCTGGGGCTGGGCTCGCTACACCCAGATAGATCTACCGCTTACGTCCCTCGGTCCTACAATGAGGATTAATGGCCTCCAGTTTCTGCCTACCCACTCACATGATCTAAGTAGTAAACCTCCTTACGCTAACCATACCATGTATAAAGTACTTGTAATCAAAGTAACATGTATTTCACCCCCGCAGTTAAAAACTGAAAACAGTTAAGAGAAAAGGGGGACATGAACTCACAGTGGTGCGTCTCTACCAAGTATGCCTCCAAATCAATCAGCTGTATGACGACCTACACGTACTAACTCTATTAGACGGATGGCCGTGCCTTAGCTTTATTGTTTAAGTTTTTGGGAAATAGTTAGGCAACTATTTCGTGTTTGCATTCTGTATACTTGGTAATCATTTTCCTTCCCAAGGATGGGGGATTTAATACATGTGCGTTCGTATAATTCGAAATATATTATTAAGTCTCACCTAATATATTTTATTCCTAACTCCAAAATATGAATATTCTTCCCAAAAATATTATATTTTAATACATGTGATTTTCCCGAAATAATACTTAGTAATATTATTTTTACCCTAAAAATAATATTTACGTAGTTCACAAAATAATCATAAACACTTATACAAGTGATGTTGTGAAAAATATATACTCAATATATTTATGTATCACGTTTTATTTTGTGAAATCCCACCTCCGGTATTTTGTAAATAAGTCGTGGCGAAATCTATAATTTGAAAACAAGTCAAAATGTATTTCTAACACTTATAGTGAAAATATTTCTAAGTGTTAGGTTTTTGGAAAAATTTCGCCAGAGTTTCCTCTGTAACTGGAGGTGGCCACGCTTTCAAGCGTATCATTTTCTTTTATAAATCAAACCAACAATCTTCTTATTCAATCAAAACAATGTTCAAACCACAAACTAGTCAAAATATATATGAATCGCATAAATTTCATGAACTTGTGATTTATTCAAACTATGAAGTAAATCCCATTACTTTTAGTGGATCTTTATATAAAGCTATCCGATTTTGTAAAAACCTCGTTTTTATGGAAGTTCCGTCTTTACAACTTCTCGTCATCTTTTTCAAAAATAGTTATTTTGTCGAAACTTTGGGTTACACAAGTGTCTACACACTTGTGTGTCTTAAAAACCATTCGTGTTAGTGTAAGATCCGTCTTTAAAAATATGTTCTCTCTTGACACGTGGTCCTTTGAAAATACCGCTTGTAGATACGTAGATCTACTAGTTTTAAACACTATTTCACAAACAAAATCGCTTTTACACAAGTTCATGATTTATGTGTGGTAGAGTTCATCCCTTAACCCTTGTTACTTCCAAAACAACCTTATGTCATAATCCAAGGTCATGACCAACCCGGGTTAAATGATGATCCGAGCTACCACAACATAGATCGGGTCCAAATAATCACACAATTCAATTACTACATGATTTACACAACATATGAGCTTTTAACCAACATTTATAGCATTTTAAGTAGACTTTTAAGCTTCAACTTGTATGTTTACGAGTTTTAACCGTTACAAATCATATTAACCACCTTAAAATAGTTCAAGAAGGTGATTTAAGTAACATACCACTAGCTCGAGGCTAGGGAAGAATCTAGACGCAAATAGGGTGGATAAAAGCAAGATAAAGAGGTCCTTCGCCTTCCGATTGCACCAAGACTCCTTATACGTGATCCTTAACGCTTGAATGATCTTGAAATTGGTTGAAGGAAATTGAAAATGGATGGATGTGGGTGGGGTGCTCTCGGCCGAGACCTCCAAGAGAGGGAGAGAAAGTGTTGTTGTGGTGTGTGTTAAGTGAATGATCATGTGTGTTAAGTCATGAACTTATAGACAATTTTCAAGTTAATTATCCAATGGATGCTATGTCTTCTAGATACTAAGCAAGGAAGATTAAAATAATTATCACAAGGACAAGGGTGTCCCCTCTAGTTGGGGACAGTTAGAGAGGGGGGGGGGGTTCTAGTCCATCTCCAACTAATTAGTTGGATATTAGTTAGGTTAAGTAAGTTAGTTAAGTGCTTAACCTGGTTAGTAGTGCGTAGTGTGTTATGACGGGTGTTAGGGTATTCGGGGACCCTAACTGGCTCAGAAAAAGATAAATAATGAAAATAACAATATTTTCATGTTCCGGGTATAGTCCGGTTGTTCGGTTGGATAGTAATCCGTTAAAGTGTTAACAAAGCTTTAAAGTGTCGTTAATACCCTTTTTAGTGACACAACTTATTTCTGACACTTTGGAAAGTGTCTAGTAATATTTTTCTCATGTTTTGGCACTTTATTAGTTAGCTAAAAGCTGAATTATTAAGTAAAGTGCTGAATTTTGTGCTTAGAGCACGTTTTAGGCACATCCAGTCATTGAAACTTATTCCTAGAGACGCAGTTCTACAACCCTTGTATCCCTACACTCACCACTAGTGTAGTAAAATATTTCTGGCTCATACAGGCCTTAGAGGCAGTGTCTGCCTGATGCTGGCTTTATCAGCATGTTCTATAGGTTATCCGTTATAGTGCTACTGTGCTTTTTGTGCATCATGTTTGTCACTAAGGTTCAGCATGTAAATAATGTAGTGACAGTAAGTAAAGTATGATGCAAGTAAGTACATGTATCAGTAATCAAGTAGCAGTTCATCAGTAATTTCAAACAAGCACAGTAATTAAGCAGTAATTAATTATTAATTAAGTCGTACGGATACCTGGTTTGGTGAGGGTTGTCACAGATGAGATTAATGCTAGCCTCAAGATTAGCTAGCGCATTGCGTATGGGCGATCCCCCAATGGAACAAGGGATGGTGAAACTTCCGGGCTCGATTTTCTTTTGTGGGAGTTTGTTAAGTAGTACGACGGAGCATTCTTCACTTAAATTAACTAATTGCAGTGTTTCAATTTTCCTTTTGTGAGTGAGAAAGTCTCTCATAAATTTAGAATATTTAGGCATTTGAGTGAGGACTTCCACAAATGGAAGATTGATGTGTAATTGTTTTAGTAAATTTACGAATTTTGTGAATTGCTAATCGGTCTTTTGGCGAAGTAACCGACCGGGGTAAGGTACCGGGGGATTCTTGGTAGGCTCTTGATTTGGTGGAGGAGTCATCTCTTTTTGGGGTGTTGGTGAAGTTGTGGTTTGGTTAGACGGACTCTTTTCAGTTGGAGGTAGTGGAGCCTCCTCAGGACCTACGGTACGGTTTCTCAATGTGATGAGATGTACTTGCGCCTTTGGGTTGGTTTCGGTATTGCTGGGTAACGCGCCTTGTGGTCTCTCGGAGAAATTTTGAGCTAGTTGATTTAGTTGTTTTTCAATGTTTTGAATACTAGCTTGTTGATTTCTAAAGTTCGATTCCATTTGTTGAAATCGATCCGAGTTTTTCTTTTCGGTGTCGGAGATGAGGCGTGAGATAGTATATTCAAGCCTCTCTCGTCCCCCTTGTTATGGTTGAGAGAAATTTTGTGACTTATTTCTTGGTTGTTGAAAGTTTGTTCGTTGGTTTTGATTTTGTTGGTTACTACTATTGCCGGGTTCTCTCCAACCAAGGTTAGGGTGGTTACGCCATCCTTGGTTGTAGGTACCCGTCGGAGGACCTGACGGTCTAGGTCTATTATCAATGTAGTTTACCGTTTCTGTTTGATTATCCATTTCTTTCATACAACTCCAATTTTCATGTGGCCCACCACACCCTTCACAAGCCATAACCGAGGCCGTTTTTTCCATTTCTAACTTTTTGATTTTTGAAGAAAGGGCCTCGATTTGGGCTTGTAAAGAAGTGCTCTCGTCAACCTTATGGGCGCCCGGGGCAATAGATTTTGTGCCTCGGGGAGTGTGCCACTGAAAATTGTTTTGAGCAATTTCCTCAATTTGATTATAAATTTCATTTGGGCGACGATTACCTAGAAGTCCCCCGGAGCTAGAGTCAAGTGTTTGTCTTGTGTGTGGCAACAACCCATTATAGAAAGTGGATACTTGTTGCCATACTGCAAGACCATGATGAGGACATTTTCTTAATAGCTCCTTGAATCTTTCCCAAGTTTCATATAAGGATTCCCCGTCCTCTTGTGAGTATGTATTAATTTCAGTTATTAATTTAGCCGTTTTAGAAGGAGGGAAATACTTATACAAAAACTTTTGGGCTAGTTCATCCCAAGTGTTTACCGAACCCACTGGGAGGGTGTTAAGCCAAGCCTTAGCTCGGTCTTTCGGTGAAAATGGAAACATTCGGAGGCGGATGAAGTCGTTTGATTCCCCATTGATGTGAAAAGTATCACATATTTCCAAGAAGTTGGTAAATATGTAAGTGAGGATCTTCGTCCGCAAGCCCATGGAAGGTTGCGGAGTTTTGGAGCATTTGAATCAAATGCGGCCGAAGTTCGAAGTTTTTGGCATCGACATTCGGTGCATTGATGGCGGCGCCAAGATTACCTACCGTGGGTCGTAGGTAATCCATTAGGGTACGTTGATCCGCCATTGGGAGTGGGTCCCTCGAAACTTTCTCTTGGATTTTAGCTTTAAGTCTTTTTCTAAGAAAGCGTTCGGGCTCGTCTAGAGGTTCGTTTATGTCTTTATTGGAACTGGAGCTCATGCACTGCGTAGGAAGTTCAGGTGCGGCGCCTGGGTTCCAAGTCCTGCGATAAAAACAAAAAGATTGTTGGTCAGAAGTCTCACCACGGCCCCGTGCTCAGCTGAACACGACCCCGTGGTCATGGTTACAGTGATTGTTTTCCGGATCCCTGTTACTGGAGAGTTCGACACGACCCCGTGCTGCACCAACACGACCCCGTGCTCAGCTCTCTGTAACTGGGAAAATAAAAACTGCCAGTAAGGATGCTGAGCACGGCCCGTGTCCGACCAGGCACGGCCCCGTGCTGCAGTCTGCAGAAGATGAAAATCCTAAAAAACGGAAAAATACAAAAAACGATTAGGCCGTTGATTCCTAACTTTCTTAAAATCCTTGTGTCCCCTGCAGCGGCGCCAAAAACTTGATGCGTGTGTAGCGTGATATATTTTTATTGATATTTTAAGCTCTTTTTAACACTTTAGTCAAGTTTTAAATTTATAAAACACGATATTCTACTAACACTAAACACACATATGGGCAAGTGCACCCATCGTGAGCATAGTATAGCGTTGGTAAGATACCGAGCTCGTCTAACGACACAAGAGCTTTTAGTACCGGTTTATCCTCAACGTCTAATCAAATCAAAAGTTTTAAAAAAGGTTTTAAACATGAAAAATAAAAACTAAAATGCTGAAAAATAAAAATAAAATAAAAACAGATAGACAAGATGAATCACTTGGATCCGACTCGCCTTTAATGTAACCTTTGATGATTTCTGCACTTTTCCACTTTTTAAGATATTATCTTAGTTATAGTAGTAGGCCCCTCTTTTGAAGGTGACGTTACCCTCAACCCAGTGGTTTGAGTCAGTAGGGATACAATCCCAAAGGGTCAGAATATTGGAAGATAATTAATTAAGTTATTAATGCGTAATGTGGTAGGCCCCATTTTTGAAGGTGACGTTACCCTCGGCTAAGTGGTTTGAGTCAGCAGGGATACAATCCCAAGTAGTCGGGTTAATGTATTAATAGTAGTTTACATATGAGGGGATCAAGCTATTCGCACCCCCGCCATCCAATACCAGCGGGTATTGAAGGAAGTCCTAGTAAGCTTGACCCAGGTCCTTGCAGGATCTATACACTGAACAAGGCAACAACCTTACCAAACCATTCCCTTAACCCCCGACCAGGTAGCCAACATATCTCTATATAGACCGTAGATATAAGAATGGTGAAAATATTTTATTTTATATAGACAGTAAAATAACGCCAAGACACCACGGACAAATGATAAGGAAGTTTCACCTTCAACATAAGAAACTAGTTATTAAAGTCATTAATACAAAACCAAATAAAAAGTGTGAAAAGATTAAAAATCAAAAGTATTACATTAAATGTTTGTCTTCACCAAGTGATGTAAGAGAGTTAGGCAAACATGGCCTTTGATTGTCAAGAACTCTTACTATCAATCTTGGATCCCGTGACTACTACACACACTCTAAGATGGATGATGGTGGTGGATGTGGGTTTGTGATGGTGGTGGAGTGGTGGTGAAGTGGGAGAGAGGTGGTTTGCCAAGGGATGCCTTTGAAGTGAACCAAGCACCCCTATTTATAGCCTGCATAGAAGCCCGGACACGGCCCCGTGTCCATTGGGCACGGCCCCGTGTCCATCCTCTTTCTCTTTCTTCATTAATTGCAATTGTCTGTATTAGGCTCCACACGCCCCCGTGTTCGCTGGGCACGGCCCCGTGTGTAGAAGCGTATCTGTACTATCAAGATTTGCAAGATTCTACGAATCTTAGCGTTGACCACGACCCGTGTTGAGCTGGGCACGCCCCCATGCTGGGAATAGAAGCTTCTATAGCTTTGTCTTTTCTGCAGGCTCCTGGCCACGCCCCCGTGTCCGCTGGGCACGGGGTCGTGGTCAGCCTTCTGTTTCTTTGTTTTTGCTTGGGAAGATGTTGTCGAGGGGTCGGTCATGCCACGTTTATTCCTTTTCTTATATTTATGTCAGTTTTTGCTGCATATTTGTTCCTTTTGTTCATTTAATCTCATTTGGTCATGAAAATACAAAAGGAAGACAAACGCACACTTTTCCAACATTAGTACTAAAAAGGGTTAGTTGTATGCCTCAATTGATGTAATTTATATGTTGCATTTTACACACATCACTTGACTAAAACATTTGCTTTTGTAAACCAAATTGTAAATTGTTCTTTGTAATAAAACTCGTATGGTTTATATCATTTAGTAAACATCGTTGCGTATCATCGTTTGAAATCAATCGTTCAATCGTATTTGTTCTCAAATCGTTCGTGTTATCAAAACCAATCGTTCAAATCGTTCAACTAGTTCGTGTTATAAACCATCGTTCAAGCGTTCGTGTTATAAACCGTCATTCCATCGTTCAACTCGTTCGTGTTTTAGTTGTGAAAACTAACTTTTGGCATCTCGTTGAACACATTCAAACCTGTGTGACTCGTCCATCGTTCAATCGTATTAACAAACCACCAAAGGGTCAGTTAACATAATAGCCTCTGTCGTTACCCACATTACCCCCATATCCATGGTGATAGTCCGATAACGAGATTTGTCAGATCCTATGGTACCATAACATACTTCTGGTCGGCTTGATCATTGTTAATGAATGTCATTCGTGTTATAAACTAACGCACCAACAAGTTCGTTCACATTATCAAAATCGTCATGTTTATTATATAAACCGTAGACTTTGCAAACAAAAAACAGCCCCAAAACATTTGAAAACATAAAGAGGTGACTATGTACTCACAAATTTGTGTTCCAAGCAAATCTCGTTTTGATTTCGGATTCTTCGTCTGTTATTCAACCTCCAAGTGTTCTAACCTTATTAGACACTTAGGTTTATGGTCGTTCATCGTACAAGTTTCTCATCTTGAATCCGTTATCATATTTGTATTTGTTTGCTTTCTTTGTTTATGTCGTTTATTTCGTCGTGCCATATATTTTATTTTGTCCGAAATTGCCAAAAGTGTCCACATTGTCCAAAGTGTCCGAATTGTCCGATTGTTTGCCTATGTCCAAGGATGGACATTTTATTTTGTAATTTTGTTTCCCAAGTGTTAATATATGTATATTTTTGGTAAATTGTTGTGTTTACATATTTGTGTATTTATTCCTACTTGGTCTAAATACATAATATATACACACACAAAAACATATAAATATGATACTTGATTAATTTTGAAAATATACATTTTATCTAAAATATATACTTCGTCATTTTTAGTTTAGAATTCTTCATAAAGTATGAACTTATAACTTCTTGTGCAAAAATTCGTTTAATCAAGTTCAAAGACTTCAAATAGTTTTCTAGTTACATATTTATTTGTTTAACACTTTTTTGATCATAACAAAATTTATAAAAATCTTGTCATAGTTTATTTTGAAATATGAATTTTTCCCAAGTTTATACAAAACTTGTGTTCAAATCATTTCAACATAAAACATCATCAAGTATCAATATTCGTCATAATTTGTCAACAAAGTACCATGAACATGATATAGTTCCTAACTTTCCCAAAAAGGAAACTTTATTCTTTGTTTTTGCCAAAAATTTGTAGAACAAGATTCTATTTAAAATTCTTGTTTTAGATGACTCATATAGTCATTTGAAGCACAAAAATGTGTTCAAAACTTTTTCTACTAACATATTTCATGTTCTTGATTCTTTCCAGAAATTGAAACTTTATTGATTCATTTTAACAAAAAATAATGTTCTTGAATTTTTAATAAATACTCATGTTTTCTAACATGCAAGTAACTATTTTAAGAATAAAAACTCATGTTCATATCTTTTTGTTGATGAATCTTGTTAGATCTAAATATGCATGTGTTTAGATCTTGTTTTTATACAAAGATAACCAAGATTCATGTTCACTTGTCTAAATTTCTCCAAGTTATCTCAAAATCAAAGAAAAATCATAAGATAAAAATAACGATTTTTGGTTTTTCTTAGTGTTTTTCATATGGGTTTTGTTTTAGTTAGATTCAAGATGAACTTGTATTCTTTAAAATCAAGAACAAAAATAAAACTAGTGTAGTGTTCTAACAATTTTTCTAGTAAGAAAAGATGAAGATATGAAGATATGATGATCCAAGAACTCCTAGTGCTACCAAAGTGCTTCTAGTGTGTCTTCAAGTCTTGAAATCTTCTTGAATCATCCATAAACCTCCATGCTTGCAAAAATTTCTTATGCATGAGATTTGAAAATGATGATGAATGTGGTGTTTGGTTTGGCCGCTTGGAAGAGAGAGAGAGAGAGTAGGAGTTGGATGGTTTGCATGTTCTTGGAAAAAATGAAAGAGATGGAGTGTTGGAGAGTGTTTTGTTAGCTTCTAGGTAACACTAATCATCATTTCAAGCTCCCAACACAACATGTAGGAGATAGGTGGCAAAATGGGACCCACTTTTCCTTCTCAAAACCGTGGACATGCATGGGGGGGGGGGGGGTATTTGCATTTTTTTTATTAAGTCTTGTTTAATATGTAAATTTTATAAACTTTGATAATTTATATAAAAATATCTACAATGTTTCAAGCCCTCATATTTTACAGTAGTGTGACACTAGGTAAAACAAGTCCACCAAAATTATTAGTTTGTTGATCGGGTGAAAAAGTTGGTTCGGGTCCTGTACCGGGTTAAAAACTGACACTGTGTTTTGTTTATATAAATACATGATAAAAATTGTTTTTACGCACATTTTATCATCCAAATAATTAATCCAACTTTTTGGACTAAATTTTTTATTATTTCAGACACAGTTCCGGTACCGGCTTTGCTGTCAGGCAGTTTACTGAACTAGCCGTGCAGCTTAACACAATAAGATTCAATTGCGGATTTTGTGTCGTTTTTAATACCTGTTATATTATTTATGACAAATAATATTTATTTTTGGGTTTTTGGACAATTACTGTTTCGTTCTACGGAATGCTGTACATTTCGAAGGATTATAGTACTTTTCTGCGGACTTGGACAATTTGGTTTTTTAATGTAAGGCACATGTTAGAAAAAAATTCTTGGATATCAAACAAAATGTTTCATTGATTACAAACTTAATTACAAAGATTTAAAGACACAAATGTTACACACCAAGTGTTAGATCTAGGTAAAAACCCTTTAAAACCCTTTTAAACTTGATTTTTACACAAAAATGGACCAACCCGACACGTATTTCGTTCACTGGATAGTGGAACGAGGTGGGGTCGAAACCGTCATGTAAAGGAATCGAAAACATATCCGATTCAGACAAAACACAGCTCCGAACGCCAAGAACAGCCACGAATGCGAGTTGGATTGTTCTGTGCGAAGCCCCGACTTCGTACAAAGGCACTGCCTTCGTACGAAGGCACTGACTTCGCACAACACAACCCATCTCTCACCCGTGACTCAAACAAAGACCTCTCCGACTCTAAGTTTAATCAGTAGCTTAAGGTTGGAGGGATGAACACTCGATTTGTCGAAGAAAGACGCGAAGAACACTCGATTTTAGACAACTGAAGCCACACATGTACGGAGACACCACCTTCGTACGAAGTCACTGGCTTTGTACGAAGCCTCTATTTCCAACTCAGCACTTCGATTTCGACCGTTTCAGAACTTTGGAGGACTTACGCACTTCTGTTCCCGTACGCAGGCTGATCCGGCGCTCCCTTTAATCCATTTCAGACCGTGTTTAGCTATTAAACACGCACTGTGAGTATACTCGAACCCTTTTTCGCTTAACTCACTTTTGGGTGTTACATACGTTCTCTACCAAAAGCACAACACTTAAACGCTTTACAAACGCTAACCGCACTCGCATGATATACGTGATTAGTTGAATACTTGTTGCTATGTTACACAGTGATGACTTCCCCTACCGCCCTTAGCAACGATAGTACTATAGTTTGGACTCAGCACCTGTTTATTCAGGGGTTGTTAAGGATCACATACTTAACTTCACTTGTTCGCTTCGGTGAACATGTGTAGCGCATACCCTACTCGCAGCCATGTGGTTAGCTTGTATCATTGTTGATAGTTACTTGATTCGCCGTATTACGTGTTACATGCTGGTTATGTGTAAACGCTTTTTATACTATATTTATGCTAAACTTGTGTACTCACCTTTACATTATTGTATTGACTTTTTTTTAACGTATGTGACAGGTTGATGATTATCATATGTAGCAAACGGATAGGATCCCTAGAAACCCGCATAAAATCTAAGTTGTCAGATTTTGATTTGTTTGAGAGACTCGTTATCCGTTATGACTGTTTGTTGAAATATTTGTTTATTAGTATGGGATAATGAACTTGTTAAATATTGTCACTAAATAGTTGTTATGGATTCTCTTGAACAATCTGATTCGCTTAGTGCCGCGCCTCGATGATTCCGCCATCGGTTGGGGTGTGACAGGTTGGTATCAGAGCCATAACTATAGGGAATTAGGCCGAGTCGTGCTAAACAGACCTAGTCTATAGTATAAGTACCAAACAGACCACCTTCGTACGAACCCACTTGTGGCTTCGTACGAACCTACATGCTTTACATTTGTGCGAACCCACCTAGTGTGGCTTCGTACGAAATCACATGTTGCATCTCTTGTTCGAACCCACATCAATGCACCTTCGTATGAAGGTAGATTCGTACGAAGGGAGCCTTTCCTAAGGCTGAAAACTCATTTTGCCTTTCCTAAGGCTAACACAATGTACACGATTGGAAAACACTCGCATGACACAAACGAGTGATTGTGTCGAGATTAGGTGTGAAAACCAAGAACTCTCGATAAGATCACTCACTCCACGTATTTTACTCTCAGCACGAGAACCTTTCGTTGAGTTAGGAGTGATATCCACATCTCAACCGGAAATCTCCGTCTCTATCTCGTGGTTGTACCAACCACAACTCGGAGCGAAGTTGTTTAGTTAGGGGTGAAACCCGCATCTTAATAACCCGTTCCCCTCCCTAAGTTGATTTTACAAAATCTCACCAAAGTCTCGACTATTCCAATGACCCGAGTCACGTAGTAAAGGGAAGGATGAATGTTGGTAGCCGTATCACGGTGAGAGCATAGTCTATTAGGCCAAAGCGTGTACTCGAACTCGTTGGGAATGGTTGAATCTATTTTAAGCCTGCAATCGCCGATTTTACGCGTCAACGAGTTTATTGTGTTTATGTGTTTTATGCTTTATGGTTTCGATTTATCGCTTTACCGCTCTCCGCATTACATGCACCACTCACACAGCTCTCGCAATCTAAAACGCTAACTAATTGCGAACAAACTAAGAAGCCTCATACGCTAAACTCATCGCTTATGATACGATATATCTCGCTTTTCTCGCAAACGCTTCCAGCAATTTAAGAGAAGGTGAATACGTGCAAAATATGTCTTTATGTGAATTATGTGCTCATACGTGCTTATGTAAATACGTTCCTTTGTGATTATGTGCTTATGTTCTTACGTGTTCCTGTGCTTTATGTGAATAATAACGATAACGATAACGATAACGATAACGATAACGATAACGATAACGATAACGATAACGATAACGATAACGATAACGATAACGATAACGATAACGATAACGATAACAATAACAATAACAATATGTAACACCTCGAAAATTCACGTTCTATAATGTGTTGACACGTGTCATAAAGTTCGAACGTGTGAAAGAATGTTATAAAAAGGACTAAAGTTGACAAACATAGAAAGTATGTGGTTATACGGGTTCTAAGTGTCAACAGTGAATAAATATACTTCATAATATCCCTACATGATGTTTATAACATCAAACGAATAAATCATGGATCATACGAAGCTGAAAGTGAGAGATTACAAACTACAGGGGTTAAATGTGTCAACATGTTTAAAGATATACCTCTGAGTGACCTTTTGACAAACCCGAAGCTTTGTAAATGTTAATTATACTCACTTGAATGCACGATTAAAATTTCACTATGTTTCGTGATCGTATGAGAAAGTTATGACCAAATTCGCAGGCGAGGGGTTAAAGTGCAAACATTGAAAGTTAAGACTTTTCGGGTTAACCGGAAGTGTTCAGGGACTTGGAAAAGTGGGTATAAGTTCTAAGGCCCTTGTGGGTAAACATAAGGGGGTCAAAATGCAAGAAATAACCCTAGTTGCCCCTTCGTGAAGCCAAAGGTCAACCTGCAAAACAAAAGAAAATAAAAATCTGATTCTATTGGGCCAGGCGGCCCGCGTACGGGCTGGGTGAGATTGAGGCGGGCCGCGTGGGAGCACCAGCTGCAGAAAAACGGGCAGCAGCCTGTTTTGCGCGATTCTGACCGATTCTACTGGTTTTTCTCAATCTTGGACGACCCCTAAAAATGTTTTAGAGTACTAGGGACACTTGTAAACAACTTATGGTTAGTTATAGGCCTAGATGTCAATCTTTTGTGGTGTTTACAACCACTATATAAAGGCCTCCATGATCATTCTTTCCTCACACCAATTTCCTTGCAATCTGATCATTCCTGGAGCTCTCAAGCAGGTCCAAGTGGTCCTAAGTCGTGCATATGACTCTTGTAAGTGTTCTAATCCTTCTTTAGTTGAGTTTAGCTTGTTTAATTAGCTAAAAGTCAAACCGTCGTAATTACGGTTTGACTTCGGGATTAGTCAATAATGGCTCAGTCATATATCGAATTAAAAGTAGTTATAAGTTGGTATTTATGTGGGTGATAAAACCCCAAAAGGGTTTCCCCTGATCACCACTCTAACCAGGTCAAAAGTCGGGTCAAACTTTTAAGTAAAAAGTCAACAGGATGCTTAAAATGTCATTTATGCATAATTAGCTATCTAGAACATATATAACCTATTTGATCATTGTTATAACTTAGTAATAAGTGTAAGAACATGTCCGAACATGTTCAACCCGACTATTTCCTGTTTAGACCCGGTTCGGAACCGAAAGTCACATAGTTTGACTTTCACTTTGACTTTCAGTTCTGACCTGTTTAGGCACATTCTAGAAATGCCTCAGAGCTTTAATTGGATTAGGTTACGTGGTAGAACAACCCTCTGTTATTATACACCTTGGTTCATTAGTTATCCAATTAATATGCATATTTCCGTTAATTGCTCATATGTTGACCATTATGCCCTTATTACCTTAAAACGTGATTTATGAAAAAGTAAAAGTGTAGAAACCTTAGTTACTGCTATATAAAGTTGTATGCAAAGTTTGACATCAGTTTGACTTGTAGATTAAGAGTTATGCTCATTATCGCAAAATTATTGCTTTATGTTAATAAAATGGCGCAATTAGCGTATAGCCTACTTAAACATACTTTTTGATATCAAATCTTTTACCCACTGATGTAATATATTATTTTGGGATTTTAAAGATTTTTAATTAATTTTAGGCTGAGCATAACTCCTAGTCGTAGGCTTAATTCGGTAAATGTCGGTTTTGCCCTTACTGGCCATAAAATGAGTTTTACATATCTAAACGACTCCAAACCTTTTGCTACTGATCACATATGATAAATAAATTATTTTAAGCCTTCTGGAAATATAAAAATATCAGATTTAAGTATCGAACCCGGAAATGGCCTTAATCGCCTTATTTAGCGTTTTTAGCGCATAGTATGTTTTAAAATCATATTGGACATACCCGGGTTGATACCTACTGATATAAGAGGCAAATTATAATATTTTAGCAGTAAGCAAAGGTTGATAAACTCAGACTTCGGTTTTGAGCCTTTCGGCTTATGTGAAATTACCAAAATGCCCCTACGGTGCATAGTTTGGTTATACTTGGTAAATTCACATATATACTTTAACCCACTGTTATAACTTACCAAAATAAGTATTTTTGCTGATTATATCAGACCTGTAACTCAGATAAATATTTAAACTCTTTTATAACTTTTTAAATGACCAAACTACCCCTACGGGGCCTAGTTTGTGTTTAAATACGTTCGGGCATAAGGAAAGACATCTTACTGATGTCACAACATATTTGAGGCATAATTAACTTAGGAAACCTGTATATGGCTCATATGAATAACCGTTACGCTTTTTTCGCGTTCGGTTCGGTTTATGTATCTAGTTTGCATAAATTAGCCGAAACGAGTCAAACGTTATCGCTTTTATGTCAAAATCCAGAATGTGTTTAGTTTACCCATATTATACAAGTCTCCAAACTTGTCGGGTCTAAATCACATCCTATCCCGGTCTTCGCTTAATCATGCGTTTTGAACCGTAAACCTTCCTTAAAACTAACCGGTCTAAGTTACGACTTAAATAAGACCCGTTAGGAATCTAATAGGTTAATAAAACCTTCGTTCCAGATTAAGAGCCCCAGTAGAAGTACTTGTGCTTGCTGATTAAGATATACGGCTGAGTATAAATTGCATTGCTAGCTCAGGTAAATACTTTTAACATATTTTCCCTTATACGGGCTTGGGATACGGTATTATAAAAATACCGCTTGGTCGGGTGTAGAAACCTTTTAATCGGAGATGATTAAATTGCATAATCCCGTTTTAATCTGTATTGACTGATAACAAATAACATTGGGGGTTAATGACCGTGTCCTGGATATCCTTGGCTCATTTTAAAAAGTGAATGGCCACGACGTAAGCACAAGGTGTAGGCAAAACACCTCCTGTTGCATATGTATAACGTATACTCACTCGTAAGGGTATCTTCTTGTGAGATTATATTTGTGGTGTGTCGATTAATCTTGTCCGGCTTGTATTGTATAATCACCGGCCCTAAATGTTGGACAACCATGTAAATCGGATACAAGATTTTTATTAATAAAATTGTCCCAAGTATAAAAGATTAATTTTGCCTCTGTGCATTTTAATCAATGTGTCAAGATATTTTGTGCCGTTTGCACTCGAATCACTTTTCAAACTCTTTTTCCAAAATGAGTCAGTTAATTGTATTTACCAGTGTAAACTGACGTATTTTCCAAAAGGTTAAGTGACAGGTACTATGCGTAATTGGCTGGGAGCTCAGGGCGTCACTAGGGAATCTTGCAAGTTCTAGATGCCTAAAGTCTGTTGAACAGTTTTCTTTTATTGATCCGCCTGTGGATCCTTTACCTTCCGTTGTAATACTTTGACATTACTTATATTCGGAATGTAATAATAATTATCTTTTGCTTCCGCTGTGCATATTAAATATTGTGTTGTTTGACTATTATGTTGCCAACCACGTCACGATACTCCCCCACCGGGCCCACCGGTGACACGTGGAAATCGGGGTGTGACACAATAACAATAACAATAACAATAACAATAACAATAACAATAACAATAACAATAACAATAACAATAACAATAACAATAACAATAACAATAACAATAACAATAACAATAACAATAACAATAACAATAACAATAACAATAACAATAACAATAACAATAACAATAACAATAACAATAACAATAACAATAACAATAACAATAACAATAACAATAACAATAATAATAATAACAATAAATATGTTGTATAAAACGCTAAACTCTTAACCAAACCCTACATAATCGAATCTCATCCAAATCTGTTCACAGATGTCTTCCTTGGGATCTCACACTCACTGCAACATCCAGCGAAACAATGCTGACAAGCGCATCGTCTCTCTCATGGCCAAGGTGATCCCTCAGATTGTTAGTGAAATCCACGCTGTCAGCAGCACTTCTTCTGTTGATTCCAAGAACGACTCTCCGAAAGCTCCATTCAGCTTCAAGCAATTCAAAGCATGTGGTCCTATGAAGTTTACTGGTGAAGATGGACCCAGTATGATGTTTCAATGGTTTGACGCGATCGAAGTTACTTTCCGACAAAGCGGATGTCCTGAGAATCTCCCAACTGTGAACGCCACTGGAGTCTTTCAGTCAAGGGCGCTTGATTGGTCGACCGCCGAACGCAACAGGCGCGGAAATGATGCAGCCTATGGTCTCGCATGGGAGGAGCTGAAAGAGCTCATGATGAAGGAATTCTGTCCTCCCCACGAAGTCAAGAAGTTCGAAAACGAATTCTGGAACATCAAGCAAGACGGAGGTGATAACTCTGGTCTCACCGCCCGATTCAAGCAGATGAGCATCATATGTCCAAGTCAAGTGCACACTCCTGAGAAAGCTATCAAGAAGTACATTCGTGCTCTTCCTAACCGTGTCACTAATTTTGTTTAAGCAGCGAAACCTGCTACAATCAAGGAGACTTACCTGCTCGTAGCAGAGATCAATGACAAGCGAGTCTTGGCCGAATTTTTCAAAAACTCGACCAAGAGTCTCAACCAAGCTACCGCAACACCAAGCCCCGATGTTGCACCATCTCAAGTCCCCCAAGTCTAGTCGTTAAAGTCGCAAGCGAAGGAACTCCAACAAGAAGTACGCGGTAGTCGCTCCGCCCAACACCCAGACTCGTCAGGTTGCTACTCCTAACGCACCGCCTGCTAAGCGTGCGTATACTGGGAATCACCCACTGTGCTCTACTTGAACCTATCTGTCACACCCCCAACCGATGGCGGAAACATCGGGGCGCGGCACTAAGCGAACCAGATTGCTCGAAAGAATCCATAACACTACTTGTTTCGATATAGATTAGTCAAGATTTCATAACAAAAGCTAAATTGTCTTACAAGCCAAACATGGTCAAAATTTGTATCGAAAACATCTTAAACAATTTAAACATCAATTCAAAATATCGTTTATCTAAGGTGTGTATCTAGAGTCACCCTAGCTTGATTTCTTCAGCATCCAAACTTATCAACCTGCAACATGTATTAAAATACAATCAACAAGAATGTTGGCGAGTATACAAGTTTGAATACATAGCATAATAGTTTAACGTATAAGACTCGTATCCAACATGAATAGCATATCACAAGTTTCAACATGCTAGTTAACGTGGTTCATATGGCAACCCAAGTCTCCAACGCGTTGACGTGCCTTTCCTACTTCGACGGATCGAAGAGGAGGTAAAAGAATCAAAAACTTAACAATACTCCCCAAGACTCAAAGAGCGGTGCGTTACCCCTCTAGCGCTATAATTGTTAAGGCAAGCTAGACATAAGAATCAAACGTTCACATAGCATAAAAGTCTCAAGTATCACAAGTATCATGTTTTCATGTTTAATGCGGATATAGTAAGTTTAAAGTGTCAAGTGTCTTGATATAGAATACATGTTGCATCCCAAAAGTGTTTAAAACAAAAAGGGATCGAGTATACTCACAGTGGGTGCTTAGAATCCTAAACACAGTAGGATTGGATCGAAGGGAGCACTGGATCAGCCTGCGTGCGGGGAATAGAGCATAAGTCCTCTAAGTGCTGACCCAGTCGGGAACAGAGTGTCGAATGGTGCGAAAATCGAATTAAAGTATCAGATAGACTACCTGAGCGGATGGTCATCCGAACGGATGAGCTCCATCCGATCGGATGGTCATCCGAGCGGATGATCATTCGAACGGATGGCCATTCGAACAGTGTGTAGATGTTTGTGAACTTGTTTAAGTGTTTGATCATAGTGTCTTGTAAAAACAAACAGCGAGTGTTATCATAAGCAGATCATCTGGACGGATGGTCATCCGATCAGATGGCCATTCGAACAGATGGTCAGTGTGTGAAGTTTTCATAAAATTTCTAAGTTTTGAGTTAACGGAGACGGTGTGACGACGTGTCAAACAATGGAAACATACCAAACCCAGCTTGTTCGATCGGATGGGTATCACTCATTTCGAACCGACGAGCTGTTTCAGATGGAATTTCAAGTTTGGACCCGTCAATCGGCCCGGTTTTCGGTGGAATTCAGTTTTCAAGCTGACTTTCGACTAAGGAACGAGTCAAGAGTCTGTTTGAGTCTGATTCACTAATGTTTTGTATAAAAATTGAAGAAAATTTCGGAAATCAGTGGTAAGACGTGAAGTTTATCAGATCTGAGCCGGAAAATTGTGAAATTTAGATCTGGTGTAAAAGTGTGAGATTCCTTTAGATCTTGTATAAAAGTTGTGAAGATCTGCTAGATCTAGAACCAATCTTGGCTAAATGGTGCTCCACAACAGTTTGCATAAGCAACCGAGTGGGAATCACCTTCAAGAGGTCCAAATCAGTAGGTTTTCGAGGAAAAGTTGGAGTGTTCGTGTCATTTTGATCAAGAATATGGTGTAGAAGTGATAAAAGATGAAGGTTAGAAGAGATTAGAGGTAAAAAGCTTACAATTTGGCCTTGAATCGTGACTGAAAGGGTCTGGGAGCTGGAGAGCAAACGAACCGAATGAAAGGCGGAAATGGAGGTCAAGTGCTCTATTTATAGATGACAGTGACAGGGCTAGTTGAATGACTTCGATCGAATGGGGGTTAAGTCGATGTAAGTGTGCAGGCGATTAGATGGCTTTCCGGTCGAATGGCTATCCGGTCGGATGGTCATCCGAGCGAATGTCCATTCGGACAGCCGATTCCCATTTGCTAGTTTCCCGACTTTGGTTCGTTTTGCGAGCTAGGTTAAGTGTTGTGTTGCGTATTATTGTGAGTAACCATTGTATGTGGTATTATTGCTCTTAGGTGTTCAAATAACATAAGTATCACAAGGAGTTTCCGTGTTTCAAGTTTGCATTTAAGCTAGTTTCTCTTTCCGTAAGTATCGAGCGTAACAAGTATCAAGTTTCAAAGCATCACAAGAGTCAAGATTCACATCGTTCATATATATAAAGCATCACAAAAGCATTACATAGAGTAAAAGTTTCACATAGTTTAACATCATTTCTCATTATGATCGTTTGTCTCGAGAGTAAAAGCATCACAAGGTAGGAAGTATGGCAAGACTTGATAAGGTAAACGATGTATCGAAACTCAGGGCGTTACAGTCTCCCCTCCTTTAGGAGATTTCGTCCCCGATATCTTAGAGGAAGGCTGAACAAAGAGTTGTGGATACTTGGTTTTCATTTCACTCTCGAGTTCCCAAGTGAATTTGGCACCACGCTTTCCTTCCCATCGCACCTTAACTATGGAAATTTTGTTGCGCCTTAACCGCTTGGTACCTCGGTCCATGATTTCGACCGGTTTCTCCACAAAATGAAGGGTCTCATTTATTTGTAAGTATTTGATGGGAACTTGAAGTTCCTCATCTACTAAACACTTCCAAAGATTAGAAACATGGAATGTTGGATGTACGTTGCTAAGCTCTTGGGGCAAATCAAGTCGGTAAGCCACATTGCCAATTCTCTCGAGTATCTTGAAAGGGCCCATATAGTGAGGGGCAAGCTTTCCCTTTTTACCAAAACGTATCACTCATTTCCAGGGAGATACTTTGAGTAGAACGTGATCCCCAACATTGAATTCCAGAGGCTTACACCTTTTGTCAGCATAGCTCTTTTGTCTGCTCCTAGCCTTGATCAAGTTATCATGAATTTGAAGGATCTTATCCGTCGTCTCTTGAATGATTTCAGGGCCAGTAAGTTGCTTGTCACCAATCTCATGCCAACTGAGAGGAGATCGGCACTTGCGACCGTACAAAGCTTTGAAAGGAGCCATCTGAATACTGGATTGGTAGCTGTTGTTGTACGAGAACTCGATCAATGGTAAATGTACATCCCAATTACCACCAAAGTCGATAACACAAGAACAGAGCATATCCTCTAGGGTTTGAATAGTACGTTCAGTCTGTCCATCCGTTTATGGATGAAAGGCTGTACTAAAATTCAAGTGAGAACCTATAGCAGACTGAAAAGTCTGCCAAAGTCGTGAAGTGAAGCGACCATCGCGGTCATAGATTATGTTAATGGGTATACCATGACGACATATGATTTCATCGGTGTAAATTCGAGCAAGTTTCTCTACTTTGAAATCTTCACGAATAGGAAGAAAGTGGGCTGATTTGGTCAAACGGTCAATGATTACTCATATACTATCATGACCGGAAGGTGTATGAGGGAGTTTGGTTATAAAGTCCATAGCAATGCTATCCCATTTCCAAACAGGGATTTCGGGTTGTTCAAGAAGACCTGAAGGACGTTGATGTTCGGCTTTGACCTTGGAACAAGTAAGACACTTCGAGACGTACGCGGCGATGTCCTTTTTCATACCAGGCCACCAATAAGTCCTACGCAAGTCATGGTACATCTTATCAGCACTAGGATGAATAGAGTATTGGGATTTGTGAGCCTCATTCATAATGAGCTCACGAAGGTTGTCGCGATCTGGCACCCAAATGCGATTGAGGTAGTATTGAAGTCCATCAGACTTCGTTTCAAGTTGATCAGTCGAACCACCTCGTATTTCAATAATTAGACTACCTTCGTTGGCTGAAGAGTATTGAGCTTCACGGATACAAGCACGAAGATCACTAGTGATCTGGAAACAACGGATGCTACTGACATGAGTCTTACGACTAAGAGCATTGGCCACAACATTCGCTTTACCGGGATGGTAATGGATCTCACAGTCGTAGTCATAAAGCAACTCTACCCATCGTTGCTGATGCATATTCAGTTCATTTTGGTTAAAGATGTGTTGCAGGCTCTTATGGTCAGTGAAAACCACACACTTAGTACCATATAGGTAGTGTCGCCAAATCTTTAACGCAAAACAACTACGCCAAGCTCCAAATCGTTGGTATTATAGTTTTTCTCATGTATTTTGAGCTGTCGGGAGGCATAAGCGATGACTATGTCCCGCTGCATGAGCACACAGCCCAGGCCACGGTTCGAGGCATCACAGTATACCACAAAATCGTCATTCCCATCAGGGAGAGCGAGTACAGGAGCGTTACAAAGCAGATTCTTAAGAGTTTGAAAAGATTCCTCTTGCTTAGGACCCCAAGCAAAAGGTTTCTCTTTCCGAGTTAACGAAGTGAGAGGTACGGCGATCTTGCAAAAGTCCGAGATGAATCGACGGTAATAACCTGCCAATCCCAAGAAGGAACGAATCTCAGATGCAGATTTAGGCATACTCCAATTCTTCACTGCTTCAATTTTGGAAAGGTCAACATGAATTCCCTTTTTACTAACGACGTGTCTGAGAAATTGTACTTCATTAATCCAAAATTCGCACTTAGAGAACTTTGCGTATAAGCGTTTGAAGAAACACTGGTTAAATGACCGGAATCAGATAAACCAGGGGGTTAGGTTCTGCATAAAAGGGTTGGTTTCTCCTCGTTCGATTTGGGGGTGACAAATCTTCTTCTCTTCGACAACTGCAAAACAACCACCGTTAGACTCGCCACGGGGAGAATGGGGGTTCTCTCCGTGACCACCCTCCGGCGTGAGAATAAGTATCGGTATATGAAGAAGAAGAAGAAGAAGAAGTATAAGTGAAGTGAATGTAACTTGAAGATTGTACCTGAATTATCCTTCTATTTATAGCCGAAGTTTGGGCAGGAAAACCTGTTATTGAAATATTGACGGAAAATGCTAACTCCGTAAGCGGTTATTTTTCCCTCCAGTGATGATTTGACGGACGTGAGAGCACACGGATCGCGATCTTTTGATCAATGGTTGGGGAATTGCCACGTGGAAAGTGGGCAAGTGAAGATCTCTCTTCAATTCCGTGACTTCAAGGGAGCCTGGGATGATGACACGTGGCCAGACGGTTATAACCGTCTAGTGGTGCACGATAGGTTTTTCAAGAAGGTTACAGTTATAATCCTGTGTGGTTCCTTATCATGTGGTATTAGTGAAGCAAATAGTATCCAAGTCTGGATATTTTTTATGCGGGAGTGTTTGTCAGGATTATTATCCTTATCTGTTATGGAGAAAGGTGCAAGAATTCGTTAGCCTCCTTTTGGCGCGCGGGTGTTGCTTATTGTTTTCTTTCTAAGTTTTATTTGTAGGACCAGTGCATGGCCGTGCAAGGTCTAAAGAAGGTTAGAAAGATGAGGTTGTGGTATGGTCCCAAGCCCTTGAAGCGAGGTTTTTGGGACCTTACCCCTTCAGCGTTCACCACGTAAAAGTTCTAACATGAGGCGTAAATGTCGTTCATGATCAGCTCGGGTTTTCGAATAAATAAGAATATCATCAATAAAGACTATCACGAAACGATCCAGATAGGGTTTACAAACACGATTCATAAGATCCATGAACACGGCGGGTGCGTTGGTCAAGCCAAAAGGCATAACCACGAACTCGTAGTGCCCATAATGGGTGCGAAAAGTAGTTTTGGGGATATCTTCCTCGAGAACCCGGAGTTGATGATAACCAGATCGAAGGTCGATTTTAGAGAAACAGCTTGCGCCTTGTAATTGGTCAAAAAGGTCGTCAATACGAGGGAGAGGATAACGATTCTTGACGGTGAGTTTGTTAAGTTCACGGTAGTCGATGCACATGCCAAATGAACCATCTTTCTTCTTGACGAATAGCACAGGAGCACCCCAAGGTGAAGTACTTGGACGTATAAAACCTTTGTCGAGCAAATTCTTGCAGTTGACTAGATAATTTTTGCATCTTAGAGGGTGCAAGTCGGTAAGGAACCTTGGCAACAGGAGTCGAACTAGGTATAAGATCAATACAAAAATCAACGGATCGAGGAGGAAGAAGACCCGGGAAATCTTCAGGAAAGACATCAGGGAAATCACATATTACTGGAACATCACTTACGCTCTTTCCCTTGCCCTTTTGTTCCACAATGTGGGCCAAGAAGGCAAAATACTGTTTATGTAAGCATTTGTTCGCTTGAGTGCATAACATCAATTTCAGTCCTCTAGAAGGTCGGTCTCCATAGACGTGCAAAGTATCACCAGATGGGAGAAGTAGACGAACGTACTTCTCGTGACAAGCGGTTTCAGCATGGTTCTTGTCACACCCTGACTTTTGCGAAAGCGTGATTATTGGTGTGACTTCTTAATACCATAGCATTCAATCATAACAATGCTATATGATAAAAACAATTAGATGTTCATCCATAAATTAAGTTTAAAAGTAACACAACGTAATTGTTTGAAACATCGACACCAAAGTTAAATTACAAACCGCAACAAATTTTAATGAGTTCATGAAGACTCGACAAAGGACCCTAAACAATCCCGAGTTTAGAACCATGTATCTCGTCCAGGATTAAGATACATCTCCTAAACTCTGAAGACTTGGATGACATCTTTTATTTATAACGCAGCTTGAAAAACATGCAACACTTGCCAGATCCACTTAGTTCCCTGAAATACATGTAATTTGAAAAACATCAACAAAAGTTGAGCGAGTTCATGTGTTTGTGTATGAATAAGCCTTTAAAGTATGTCTGTATGAATGTATGTCCCTGGTATGCAGCAATAAGGAAATAAAAGATCACCAATGGGTTGCAAAGCCAATGGTATGTGTGAAATGGTGCAGGAAGACTCAAGCCTAGCGGATTTGTCTCCGGGATGAAGACATAGTCACCACATGGGCCACCCTGGTCCTCATGGGTGTGGGCTCGCTATACCCAAATAGATCTATCACTCATGTCCCTCGGTCCTACAATGAGGATTAATGGCCTTAAGTGTTGTACCCACCTTTCACATGATCAAGCAGTAACCCTCCTTAGCTAACCATACCATGTATAAAATATTTGTAAACAATTGTAACATGTATTTCACCCCCGAAGTATAAAACTGAAAACAGTAAAAGAAAAGGGGGACATGAACTCATTGTATTGCGTCTTCAGAATCGTAACCCAAATTTCTCCAGCAAACCCGACTATCTACAATGTACTATCGTCTATTAGGCGAACGGGCCGTGCCTTGGCTTAGAGTTTAATATTTTTGAGTTACGTTTCTTATGTTCCCAATATTATTCCAAGTTATAATTACTTGTTAAAATAATAATTATTTTAACTTAAATTATATTTAATTTCGGAATAATTGTTTAAACAGTATTTTCGTAACAATACTTCTCAAGTATTTATTTTCGTATTTCCTTCCCAAGGATGGGGGTATTTCATACATGTATTTTCGTATTCTTGTATTTGTTGTTCCAAAGTAATATATTTTCAAGTCTCACCTTAGAAAATATATAATAACTTATTTTGTCCAAAAATAATGTATTTCAAGAAAATATATAATTTTTTTTCCCAAAAATCATATATCTTCTAAATATACTAAGAAAAGTATATTTTTACTTCCCAAAAATAATATATTTTCTCTTTGTCGAAAATATGATATACTCTGTAATAATAGCAAAAATCATATTCTCGTTTCTTTTGTATCCAAAATAATATTTACCAAAAACATATTTATAGCGGTATTTTCCGGAATATTTTGTAAGTTGCGTTCTTGCGTTCGATTTTACAATATTAAGTGTGTAACTTATATATATATATTTATTCCTTGTGATTTTTTGTATTATCTTGGATTGTAAATTTCTTGGTATTTGTCAAGTTATATTATTTTACCCTAAAATAATATGATTATTTCACAAAGTATACAAATATTCACACAAGTGTCCTTAATATATATATATATATATATATATATATATATATATATATATATATATATATATATATATATATATTTGTCCATTTTTATTTACAAAAACCAACCTCCGATACTTGAATTTTTGTAACAAAATCTATGGCAAAGTTTATCTTGAAAACCATAGTTTAAAACTCACTTGTAAATACTTGTTTAGAAAATATTTTTCTAAGTGTTTGTATTTTTAGAAAATTTTGCCATAGTTTCCTCTAAAAATGGAGGTGTCCATGCTATTAAAGCATATCATTTTCTTTTCAAAAATCATCATAAACAATCAACAATCAAACTACACTTACCAAGTGCTAAAACAAAGCTATCTACATAATGATCATGAACTTGAGTTTTCATAAAAACTTGTAGTAACTTGGTAGTGTGTTTAGTAGACTTAGTTACCCTTTAAAGTGTGTTTATTTCTTTAAAAATCTCATTCTTGAAAGATTTGAGTGTTTACAACTTGTTAGATGATTTTTCCAAAAATCATTCTTTTGAGTTTTTCTTGTAAACAAAGTGTTCTTATACTTGTTTTATCACAAAAAATAGTGTATATTTAAGTAAAAACCAAGATCTTCTAAAAATCACATTTTGAACTTGGTTCTTTTGGAAAACCATTCATTAATCTTAGATCTATTAGATTATCAACTCACTTGATTACTATTTTTCAAGAAATCATTCTATTTTTCAAGTTCATGCTTGTATATGAGGATGATCATCTTGTGTTATCACATAATCATCCTCTTACTTGCTAGATCATGTGTTTAATCACAATCTAGCAAGCTCCTTATAATGATCAACATCATAATCTCAAGTAAATAACAAGCAAGTGTCATTCATACACTAAACAACATAGTTTCATCATATATCAAGCTTATGTTCATGATTCATGTTTATGTCTTTTAGTGTTCATCAAGTTTATCAATGTTCATCACTTATTAACCAACTATATATGAAAGATCAAGAGATCATAAGGGCCTTACTACTAGCACAAGGCTAGGGAAGAATACTTGATGTTGATGGAGGTCCTTCAAGATCCACAAGCACCAAGCTTCCTTAATCACCTCCTTACACCTTAGAATGATCTTGGAATGGTTGGATGATGGATGAAAATGGTGGTGGTGGTGGTGCTATGTTTCGGCCGAGAATGGGAGAGGAAGAAGGAGAGAGTTGTGGTGTTGGGTGTGTTGTGAGAATGATCCATCATGTTTACTTATAATCACAATTTTGAGTATTGTCCATTGGGTTTTATGTTCCCTAAGTACACACACAATCATCTACTAGATCATTAGAGATCACATAGGATCTTAGCAAGATTGTGGGGATCAAGGGTGGGGCCACATGTGACCGTCCACCATGGGGGGGGGTAATTAGTTGGGTTTTGATGTTAAGTTAGATGTCTAGTTAGGATTTAAAGTGCATTAGTTAGTGTTTATGTGTATGGTGCATTATATAGTGTGTTAGGGTGTTCGGAGATCATAACTAGCTCAGAAACATTAAAACAATGCTTCTAGTATAATTTTGGTGTTTCGGGTAATGTCCGGTTAGATATCGGTTCGTTATAGGGTCAAACTATATCGTTTAGTGATCTTTAAGTACCCTTTTGTGACACTTTTAATTCCCGACACTTAGGATAGCATTCAGGACCATTTCGCCATATTTTTGCATGTTACTAGCTCATTAAAATGCTGAATTTTGCTGAAATGTGTTGAATTCAGCACTTTGAGTGGGTTTTAGGTACTTTCCGGCTCTTAAACTATCACCTAGTGAAGCAGTTTTATGGTCCTTACTTTCCTACACACTATACTAGTGTAGTACCTTGTCTCTGGCCCATACAGGGTCTCAAAACACTGTTTGTCTGAGTTATCCGTTAACTGTGCTAACTGTGCTTTGTGCATCATGTATGTCAATAAAGTTTGCATGTGATAATGAGATGACGTTATGTAATATGTGATGCACATGTATGTATGATACAGAAATCAGAAAGCAGTTTAAGTCATCAGTTGTAATTAAGCACAGTCATTAATCACTAATCAATATTAATTAATTGTATGGATACCTGGATTTTTGACAGTTGTCACAGTTCTTACGCAACTAATCCATGCCGACTGTGATATCGAAACTACCCAATTGCATGGGTATGAGATTAATAGTGAAAACGTGATCGTTAAGAGTCAGGGAACAATCACGGAGAATAGAATCAACTAGAATAGACTTACAATTGGCAATCTCAACAGAGAATGACTTAGGTAGTTTAGAGCGTGCACAGTTTAACAAAGATTCAAATTCTACAGACACAAAGCTTCTGTCAGCACCAGTATCAAATGGTATCGAAGCGTAAAGATTATTAACGAGAAACGTACAATTAACGACATCATTGTCGTTACGCGCCTGATTTACGTTGATGTTAAACGCTCGTCCTTGAGCAACTTGTTATTGCTCCTAATTTAGATGGGGGCATTGAGGATGGACATGAGTGGTGTCCCCACACTTGTAGCTTGCTCGCACGTTGTTTGATGGTTTGGGGTTCTGCTGAGCTGGCTGAGCTGGTGGTGCTTGCTGAACTTGATTGGCTTGACGGCAGTAAGGGGCTATATGACCATAGCGACTGCAGGTGGTGCACTGGCGACAAGTTGCGCCGGCGGGGTGATGATAGTTGCAAGGGGCACACTTGGGATGAACGCCGGTGTACGGCTTCTTGGTGTTTTCTGGAGCAGGAGGGTTTGGGGTAGCAGCAGGCACAATAGCATTGCAAGCAGGGTTCGCAGTAGGGATAATTGTATTGTAGCCAGAATTTTGAGACTTTCGATTCCTATTCTTGTTGCCACTTGGTTGCTGGGTAATCTGATTAGCTGGTTTCGAGGGAGCAGGTGTGCGAAACTGTTTATCAAGAACACGGTTGTTATTCAGACTTGCTGCAAGACGATAAACTTCTTCGATGGAGTCGAGCTGAGCTGCTTCAATGGAGTCACGCATAGCAGGAGGTAACCCATGGATGTACTTCATGATCATGCGGTTGGGTGTAGACACCAAATGTGGCACGATGATGCTAAGTTGCTAAAAGCGGGTGGTATAGGCCAGGTTGTCATCACCAACTTGTTTCAGATGCCAGAATTCGTCCTCAAGTTTCTGTTGCTCATGAGGAGGGCATAATTCAAGCATCATTAGTTCCCTAACCTCGGCCCATGGCAAAGCATAATCTTCATCATTTGAGCGGATGTTTCTCTCATTCGTCCACCATTCCAAAGCTCTGCCTTGGAAAACACCAGTAGCACTCCTAGTCTTTAGATGTTCAGGGCACTCACTGTTGATGAAAGTAACTTCGATGCTGTCAAACCACTCCAGCATTGCAGCCACCCCATCACTGCCCGTGAAAGGCTTAGGGTTGCAAGAGACACAGTGTTTGTAGTTGAAGCTCACAGGCTTAGGCTGGACCGCTTTCGAGTCAACAGAGGAGGGAGGAGTGTTTGATCCCTGGATTTCAGTAACAATCTTGGGGACAATGCGTGCAATCTGGTCGGCCATAAATGACATCATCTTCTTCTGGGTGTTGGGGTTGACCTCTTGCGTGGGTTGGAAAGGCGACTTGATGACATCTAAAGAGTCAGAATAAGGATCGGGTGAGACTCGATCATAATGTTTTGTTTAATAACATAGTTCCATGAATACGTAGCATAACATAAGGTTTCACATGATCACAAAAGGCTCAAATCATTCCACACATCACAAATCGTTTAACATGTTTCACATAGCTTAATCAAGACTTCCACGTGGTATAATATGAATGAATAAAGCGTCATAAATTTAGTTCGTTCCCGAGAGATTATTATTATTGTTTTAGATTGCGGAGATAGTGTGATTCGTGCAACAGTTTCGAAATGAACAAAGGATTGAGTATAAAACCACATGTAAATCGAGATAACATAAAAGATAGGCTCATAGGATTGTTTCGGGTAGAGAAACGTCGACTAAACCAGGGTAAATCGAGCCCCTTTTCAAATTAAGGTAACGTGTTTTGGTCTGCTAGACAAATACATTTATCGATGTTAGGCCTACAATATTTGTCCTTTCGGTTACTACACGTCCTTAATTGATTGGGAAAATTCGAGACCTTGGTGAGATTGAAAATCAAAGAGTGGGACTAGTTATCAAGATGCGAGTTTTACCTCTAACTTGGTAACATCGTACCCTAATATTGTTGGTACTTATCAAAAGATAAGACCACTAGAATAAAAGGTGGAAATCTCCTTCAAGGTTTGGATATCACTCCTAACTTGAGGGCAGATTTCGTGCAAAATACAAAGTATAGCTGAGTGAAAGTCATTATCAAAGGCGGGAATCACCCCTATTGATGAGTCGTTTCAATTGTGTAACAAGAGTGTCTTCAAAGCGTCCAAGTGTGTATTGTGTTAGCCTTAGGAAAGGCATGTAAGTTCAACGAACAAGAAGTATTGCTAGGAAGCATGTAAGGTAGAATGCATAAGTCTTAAACAACAAATAAGAGTCAAAGTTCCTAGAACTATAGACTAGGGCAAAGCATTCCTAATTTTCCTAATTCCCTATAGTTATGGATCTGATACCAATCTGTCACACCCCAACCGACGGTGGAAACATCGGGGCGTGACACTAAGCGAATCAGATTGCTCGAGAGAATCCATAACACTACTTGTTTCGATATAGATTAGTCAAGATGTCATAACAAAAGCTAAATTGTCTTACAAGCCAAACATGATCAAAATTTGTATCGAAAACATCTTAAACAATTTAAACATCAATTCAAAATATCGTTTATCTAAGCTGTGTATCTAGAGTCACCCTAGCTTGATTTCTTCAACATCCAAACTTATCAACCTGCAACATGTATTAAAATACAATCAACAAGAATGTTGGCGAGTATACAAGTTTGAATACATAGCATAATAGTTTAACGTATAAGACTCATATCCAACATGAACAACATATCACAAGTTTCAACATGCTAGTTAACGTGGTTCATATGGCAACCCAAGTCTTCAACGCGTTAATGTGCCTTTCCTACTTCGACGCATCGAAGAGGAGGTAAAAGAATCAAAAACTTAACAATACTCCCCAAGACTCAAAGAGCGGTGCGTTACCCCGATAGTGCTATAATTGTTAAGGCGAGCTACACATAAGAATCAAACGTTCACATAGCATAAAAGTCTCAAGTATCACAAGTATCATGTTTTCATGTTTAATGCGGATATATTAAGTTTCAAATAAGTTTCAAGTGTCAAGTGTCTTGATATAGAATACATGTTGCATCCCAAAAGAGTTTAAAACAAAAAAGGGAGCGAGTATACTCATAGTGGGTGCTTAGAATCCTAAACACAGTAGGATTGGATCAAAGGAAGCGTTGGATCAGCCTGCGTGCGGTGAACAGAGCATAAGTCCTCTAAGTGCTGACACGGTCGGGAACAGAGTGTCGAATGGTTCGAAAATCGAGTTAAAGTATCAGATAGACTACCTGAGCGGATGGTCATCCAGACGGATGGTCATCCTGACGGATGACCATTCGAACGGATGGGCTCCATCCAATCGGATGATCATCTGAGCGGATGACCATTCGAACGGATGGCCATTTGAATAGTGTGTAGATGTTTGTGAACTTGTTTAAGTGTTTGATCATAGTGTCCTGTAAAAACAAACAGCAAGTGTTATCATCAGCAGATCATCTGGACGGATGGTCATCTGATCGGATGGCCATTCGAACAGATGGTCAGTGTGTGAAGTTTTCGTAAAATTTCTAAGTTTTGAGTTAACGGAGATAGTGTGACGACATGTCAAACAACGGAAACATACCAAACCCAGCTCGTTCGATCGGATGGGTATCACCCCTTTCGAACTGACGAGCTGTTTCAGATGGAATTTCATGTTTGGACCCGTCAATCGGCCTGGTTTTTGGTGGAATTCAGTTTTCAAGCCGACTTTCGACTAAAGAACAAGTCGAGAGTTTGTTTGAGTCTGATTTCAGCAATGTTTTGTATAAAAATTGAAGAAAAGTTCAGAAATCAGTGGTAAGACGTGAAGTTTATCAGATCTGAGCCGAAAACATGTGAAATTCCGTCAGATCTGGTGTAAAAGTGTGAGATTCCTTTAGATCTTGTATAAAAGTTGTGAAGATCCGCTAGATCTGGAACCAATCTTGGTTAGATGGTGCTCCACAATAGTTTGCATAAGCAACCGAGTGGGAACCACCTTCAAGAGGTCCAAATCAGTTGGTTTTCGAGGAAAAGTTGGAGTGTTCGTGTGAATTTGATGAAGAATATGGTGTAGAAGTGATTAAAGATGAAGGTTAGAAGAGATTAGAGGTAAAAAGCTTACAATTTGGCCTTGAATCGTGACTGAAAGGGTCTGGGAGCTGGAGAGCAAACGAACCGAATGAAAGGTGGAAATGGAGGTCAAGTGCTCTATTTATTGATGACAGTGACAGGGCTAGTCGAATGACTTCGATCGAATGGGGGTTAAGTCGGTGTAAGTGTGCAGGCGATCAGATGGCTTTCCGGTCGAATGGCCATCCGGCCCGAGCGGATGGCCATCCGAGCGGATGGCCATCCGAGCGGATGGTCATCTGATCGGATGTCCATTCGGACAACTGATTCCCGTTTGCTAGTTTTCCGACTTTGGTTCGTTTTGCGAGCTAGGTTAAGTGTTGTGTTGCGTATTATTGTGAGTAATCGTTGTATATGGTATTATTGCTCTTAGGTTTTCAAATGACATAAGTATCACAAGGAGTTTCCGTGTTTCAAGTTTGCGTTTAAGCTAGTTTCTCGTTCAGTAAGTATCGAGCGTAACAAGTGTCAAGTTTCAAAGCATCACAAGAGTCAAGATTCACATTGTTCATATATATAAAGCATCACAAAAGCATTACATAGAGTAAAAGTTTCACATAGTTTAACATCATTTCTCATTATGATCGTTTGTCTCGAGAGTAAAAGCATCACAAGGTAGGAAGTATGGCGAGACTTGCTAAGGTAAAAGAGGTATCGAAACACAGGGCGTTACACTGTCACCATCCAGTGGGGACAAACTGCCGTTTCTGTGTCAACTGCGACCTCTATGGGCACTACATAGCTCACTGCTGCTCAGGCCCTCGTCAGCAAGCTCCCCAACCTCTCGCAGCACCGCCAGCTCAGGTTAACCCAGCAGTTCCTGCACCCGCTGTTCACGCACGTGCTTGCTACACGTGCGGTGACCCGAACCATTTCGCAAATGTTTACCCACAGCGTGTGGTCAAACAAGAGCCGCAGCAGCAACCGCCACCACAGCAGCAGCAGCCATAGCAGCAGCAGCAGTAGCACCAGCAACCACAACAAGCAGCCCGCTGGAAGAACCTTTAACATCAACGTCTGCCAGGCTAAGACTGACAACAATGTTGTCAATGGTACATTCCTTGTCAATGGTATTTATGCTTCATGCTTATTTGATACTGGAGCCGATAACTGTTTTGTATCGCTTGAATTCGAAAGGCTTCTAAAACGTAAATGCGCTAACCTCCCAACGACCTTCGATGTAGAATTTGCCACCGGAAGAACCGTTACCGTCAGTTCCATTCTGCGTGATTGTACTCTTGAACTCAACAATCACATTTTACCGATCGATCTCATACCTATGCAACTAGGTAGTTTCGACGTCATAGTAGGCATGGATTTTCTTCGTGAGAATCGTGTCGAAGTTGTTTGCTTCGAAAAGATGATTCGTTTTTCCCTTTCAAACGGTGATCAATTATGTGTCTACGGTGAAGTACTCTCAAAATTATTGAAGCTTATGTCGTGTATCCAAGCTAGCAAGTATTTACGCAAGGAATACTTCGCTTTCTTAGCCCATATTGTGGAGACGAAGAACGAGAAGAAAACCAATAAAGACTTTCCTGTAGTTTGTGATTTTCCTAACGTTTTTCCTGACGATTTACTTGGCTTACCCCTACTAGTGATATTGATTTTCGTATTGCTTTAATCCCAGGAGCGACACCTGTTGCAAAAGCTCCTTATCGTCTTGCACCATCTGAAATGCGTGAGCTATCTAGCCAACTTCAGGAGTTGCTTGATAGATGTAAGGACTCTCAAATTTTTTTTTCCTAAAAATATCCGTAATTATAAACCCAGACCACTGAAACCCTAAACCATATTAAAAATCTAGAAAAACAAAATTCTGGGTCTCAGGCGGGCCGCGTAAAAGACAAGCTATGTCTTACGCGGGCCGCGTCAAACATGTGTTGACCGGATAAGTGTTCCGGATCCACGTGGTGTCCAGCTGGGTAACCTACTGATGACCAATCAAGCCTATTCGTAGACTAGGCGGCCTCGCGGGCCGCGTAAAGTTTATGTTATGGTTTACGCGGGCCGCGTGAACCCTAAAAATAAGCTATAAATAGCTTGTTGCATGCACTGTTCTCTGGTGTCGAAACAAACTTTCAAAAACGAAAGTATATCACTCTGAAGTTGAAATTTCATATATAAATTAGCGAGGCGCTGCTCTGATACCGGGTATTAACTCGATCGCTGCTACGATTCAATGTCCGATCGATTAAACTATCCAATGGATGTTTAAGTGCTGCCCACATTAGGGTTTATGCTTTGTCATTCGTCGTTAATTCGATGGATGTTTAAGTATCGCACTTTGTCATTTGTATTAGTTACTAACCGAGTTCGTGTGCATGTTATTAAATTTAGGTTAAAAGGCTAATCAGTAGGCTAAGCCCTGCTCATATAAATCTGCAATGTGAGTCATTCTCTTTTTATCAAAGTACTTTACAAAACTTTATTTATTTTCAAAGTTATAATTACGGGGATTAAGTCTTTGTAATCACCAAATTACAGCCGGTATGTTGGGTTTTGTATACATTACTTGATAACCTTCACCATTGGACAACGGGGTAGCCAAGGGGTGATATGACCATAGTCACAGACACCATTGGACTCTGAGGTTACCGATGGATGTTCGAGTGACAAATACTGTGGGTAATTGGTTGATATAAGGAAACATTGTAATCGCTCTTAATACTGTAAATTATAACAAACGAGTCGTTTTAGTAAAAAGAATGATTCACCAGTATTTCCCGCTGACAAAACCTTTTTCAAACATGTTTCAGGTGATCTTTTGTGATCCAGGAAAAGTGCCGCGAAGCACTACAAGCTTAAGGAAGTGGCTCAGTATAAAATAAATAAACATGTTTTGAAAAATAAAGATTTCTCAGTGAAATCATATGATTGTAAATTACCGGGGTTTTATCCCGAGGTGTGAAATAAAATAATCGATAAAATTTGCAGTTTTAAAAAGATCCTGAAGAAATCTTTCGCTGTTAAATAAATACCACGGGATTTTCTGTCCCGCGGCTCCTGAAACGGGTCAAACCGGGTCGGGGGCCGTGACAGAAAAAGGTGGTATCAGAGCCACTGATTAAGCCAATTAAGTATTTAGAAAATACTTAAGTTTTCTAATTGTCATTTTATGATTATGTGTTTTATTATTTGAATATTTGTGTACAGTATGGGTAAGCAAAAGCTTTCAAACATCTATCTTAAATTAGATAGGTCATCAAAAGAGAAGGGAAGTTCATCCCAAACAAATTCCTCAAAACCTTATGCAAATCCTGAAGAAGGAATATTTGTCCGAAAGGCACAATATGAGGAACCACTTTCTCCTAATAAAAGAAGTTTGATTATTAGGAAAAGCCAGGAGAAAATAAAGAAATCACAATCAAAAGAAAAGAGAGTTAATCCGAAAACCCAAGGACTAGGCAATAACCCACCATGGGAAGACAAGTTAGATGAAAAATGGGCAGATCTTTATATGCTAGCCACTGTAGTAATAAATGCAAATCTTTAAATACTCTGACTCAAGTTTTAGCAACCTTATTACCTACAAGCTAGAAACCTTATCCAGTAAATAAATAAGTTTACAGTAAAACTTGATATGTTTTAAATTTCAAGTTGTCTTTGTATTAAATTAGTCACACGGTATGCAATAATATTTAAAGGTTATTTATGAAATTTTGTTATAAAATTTTAACTTAGCAATTTTTGTGTATTTTGCATATATGCTAAACAGCATGAATGACTTGTCTGAAGCCCTTTAGAATTTAAATCTCTATCCGGTGAAAATAGAGGTTTCCAGAGATTTTAATAGATACATACCCGATATAGAAGAACCTATGGAATTCAACGCTCCACCTCCAGAGAAACCCAAGCCTAAGAAAAGGAGAAGATTCGTGGGATGGAGGCGTGTGCGCAGAAGGAAACCCGCCACTAGAAAGATTCCCAAAATAGAAAATCCCTTAGACAAAGGGAAGGGGATTGAAGTTAAGGAAGTTTCTAGGCAAATGGAAATGCAGTTTGGGGAATATTCTAGGCAGATGGAAATGGAGTTTGGGGAAGGTTCTAGACAAACCAAAATGGAAATTGGGGAAAGCTCTAGACAAATTGAGGAGTTACCATTTCAGGAGGAACTGGATCATGCATTGGCGAGCTGTGATGTCGTCAGGCCTATTAATAATAATCTCTACCCTTATCCTGCTGAAACTCAATTACCAATGAACTTGGAACCAGCAATCCCAGAACCCATAATCCACACCCAACCTTTAGGAATGGATGAGTGGTGGACCAATGATTGGCAGTTCCAAAACCTGCTCAACAGTCCTTATTCCTTTCTCCCTCAGTTCGACCCGGAACCTATACCAAACCCACCAATGAGCAATGAAAATTTAGCTGAACTCCGCCACTTTGGTGAGGAGCTGGTAGATGCAGGAAATAGGATTAGGGAAGTAGGAGAACAGATCTCCTGGAAATACGACGAGAGGGAACGTCGTTATTAAAATATCAACTGACAAGGGATAATGGGGTTGTGAAACTGTGGTTGTATAATAAATAGAAAAATATAATCTTGTAAAATAACTACAAATAAAACTTTGTAAGATAATGGTGTGTATTGATGCATACTATAAAATATAAAAATGGGAATCGAGAAATCGATAGTTTTTGCTATATGTGTGTATTTGAAATTTGTATGATTGTTTTGTGTATAATTGTTATTTATTTGATACTAATAAATTATATATATTAATTATCAGATGGAAAACGCTAATAATGAACCAATAAACGAGGTTAATCAATCTGAGCAACATCCGGAGGATCAATTTATGACTAGACAGGATATAGAAAATATTGTTGCTCAAGGAATAGCCAATGCTATTCCAGCAATACTGACTGCTGCCCAAAAACCTGCTGAACCTCAACAAATCATTCCTAGCAAACGTATTTCTGAAGATAACTTCAGTAATAGTGTAAACGGAGGTGGTAATCATACCAATCATGATAATGATTCACGGCAAGCTCCGCTCCCTAAGAAAATGAAAGCTGCAACCCTGGTTGCACTTACAAAGAATTTCTTGCTTGTAAACCCGCTGAATTTGCAGGCAATGAAGGAGCAACTGCGGCACTGCGTTGGTTAGAGAAAACCGAGGCAGTGATTACAATAAGTAAATGTGCCAAGGACGATAAGGTCATGTACGCGTCTAATCTTTTCAAAGAAGGGGCGCTAGAATGGTGGAATACAGTACTTCAAGCCAAAGGAAGAAATAGGGCCTATTCCATAAACTGGGAAGAATTTAAGAGTCTTGTAGAAAGAAAATTCTGTCCCGAGTATGAAAAAGATCAAATGGCAAATAAGTTCCTAAATCATCGAATGATGGGTGTAGATTGTCGAGGGTATACTTCGACATTCTTTAAATATGCTAGAGTAGTACCAACACTGGCTTCGCCAGAACCAGTACTCATTTCTCGCTATATTTGGGGATTGATTAGCGAAATTCGTAATATCGTTAAAGCCGCAAGACCTCATACTATTGACGATGCGGTAGAATTAGCTAACACCCTAACTGACGAGCTGGTACGCACAAGAGATGAAAACAGGAAAAAGGAACTGGCTCAGAAAATTACCCAAGGAATTTGTACGGGTAATAATAGCAGCTTCAAGAGAAGAGGAACAGGGCAATCTTCAACTCCGCTATTCTGCAGGAATTGCAAAAAGAAACATTATGGAAGATGTAATGTAACCTGCAACTTTTGCAAATTCGTAGGACATCGCGAAGAAGACTGTAGAAAGAAAACAAGGATCTGCTTTAACTGTGGAGAAATGGGACATTTTAAAACAGAATGTCCTAAATTGGTCAAACCAGCAGACAACAAAGCCAAGATAGCCGACGGAGCTACTAAAAAGAATGTCAGAGCATTCCAGCTGACCACTCAAGAAGCAGAATTCATTCCAGATGTGATAGCTGGTACGTTCTTAGTTCACAACGTGTATGAAAAATTATTATTTGACTCTGGTGCAAACCAAAGTTTTATAAATACTTCATTCTGCCAAGCTCTTAACTTACCCTTAACCAACCTTAGGCAGGTTTTTACAGTCGAAACGGCAGACGAAAATTCTGTTAATATAGATAAGGTTTTGCAAAAAGAAAATATAGAACTTTCAGGCCATAAATTTCATGCAAACCTATTACCAATGAATCTAGCTGGGTTCGATGTTGTGTTAGGAATGGATTGGTTAGTAGCCAACCGTGCTCGAATCCTTTGTGATAAGAATTCTATAGAAATTCGTGCACCCACCGGAGAGGTAATCATGATTACAGGAGATAAAACACGTAAACCCATGAAGTTCATATCAGTAATGAAAGTTGCTAGTTATGAACGAAAGCAAGGAATAGTATATATAATTTCAGTAATCATTAGTACTAAGGGTAAAGAACTAAAGGAAATTCCTGTAGTCTCAGAATACCCAGATGTATTCCCAGAAGAACTCCCGGGATTACCACCAGATAGGGAAGTAGAATTTAGAATTCATCTAATTCCAGGAACTATACCGATAGCCAAGGCACCTTATCGGTTAGCACCCACAGAAATGTTAGAACTGAAAAAGCAATTAGATGAATTACTAAGTAAAGGCTTCATACAACCTAGTTCATCCCCGTGGGGAGCACCAGTGTTGTTTGTAAAGAAAAAGGATGGTTCGATGAGAATGTGTATTGATTATAGGGAATTGAATAAGGTTACAATTAAGAATCGATACCCATTATGTCACACCCCCAAAATCCACACGCGGAGTATCACCGCTTGGAGGCGTGACTGACCAGGATCAAGCCACCAATCATATTGAACATATAAGTAAATAGTAAAAGTCATTCATCAATACGATAGGTGTTTTCAAAACCAAACATAAACAAGTGTCTAGCGGAAGCATAAGTATGTAAACCCAATGTAAATCATAAATTCAAATGTTTAAATATTTAACATGGCATCCTCGATCCATGTCCCACAACGACCTGCTCCTCCCTGTGCAAGCTCCATATGTACCTAAGGTCCTGCAAGGCATGCAGCAGAGAGTCAACAACTAGTTGAGCGAGTTCACAGTTAATAGTTCAGTAATAGTAATAGTATAGTAAGCCTTGTGTTCGTTCATTAAGTCATGTATCGTATTAGTTCGTATCGCGGCCCTCTAGGCATGTATGCGAAGATTAGGGAAAGTTTCCCGAGTATTCTAGACTAGGTATATTTGTATCGCGGCCACCCGGCATGTGTGCGAAGTTTAGTGTATAGTTCGCGGCCTTCCTAGGCATGTGTGCGAAGATTAGTCATATTATCGCGGCCAACCCTGGCATGTGTGCGAAGATCAGTCATATTATCGCGGCCAACCCTGGCATGTGTGCGAAGATCAGTCATATTATCGCGGCCAACCCTGGCATGTGTGCGAAGATCAGTCATATTATCGCGGCCAACCCCGGCGTGTGTGCGAAGATCAGTTCTATTAGTATCACTAGTCTAGTCGTATCTTATCAATAATCCTTCCTCACCCGAGGAGCATATAACTAAGTTCCATAAGCTAGGTAAGTACAAGTAAATAATCCAAACCCATTCCCACCCTGGGAACCCCATGCCTTGGCTGTGTGAACTCACCTTGGTTTGCTCGGTATGCTAAGTATGCTCACAGTTAATCAATCACGTCCTAAAGTACGCACGTATACATAATCAGTTTGTAATTACGAAGTTCACGTATAAGTATAATCACAGTGGACAAGGCATTAATTTTCATCGAGTAGCACATTACACGTATTCAATGATCATACAAGTCATGCTTATCATTTAACGGCAGTTAATTAATCCAGTTAACTCTTAACAGAAATAAGCTAAGTTACTGTGTGAATTTACCCCATCGGCGAAACACTTTTGTTTCGTCATGCGTTTCGTCGAGACTGGTTCCGGCGAAATGCATTTGTTTCGTCATGTCAGTTACGTCATGTTATCAGTTACAAGGTTTTCATAGAAACCCTAATCATGCTAACAGGTACTTCGATTACATCATACATAACATGCTCATTTACTAAGTAGTCAACAGCACATGACAAGTTGTCAGATTATCACCATCATGCTAAACCAAAAAAAATCAAAGTTGCAAACAAATAAACCATATGCTTTCTGACAAACTCATGTGCATATATGAATGCAAAGCCGATCATGTGGTTATCATTCATTTATTCATTTGGCTTCTCATCAACAATATTCAATAAGATCTACCTATAGTGGCCGACAACCACACATCACATATATTCAATTAATGAAACCCTCAACATGAAATCATATCAACCCATCAATATACAGTAGCCGACAATTACTAAACTTCTATGTTATATGATTGGGCCGATCAATATCATGCACATGTATTCCAATCATCATCAAATCCATATGTATGACAGTTTGTAGACCATAAATATACGTATATAAAGATCATGATCATCTCGTCTTACGTTCATAAATTAATCACAGTTATGACCATACATCACGATTAAACATTCCATAAGTGACAAATCAACAAAACAAGATTACATCATAAACATATGTTAAGCATTTAAGTCACTGAACATGTAAATCACTAACCGAGAATCAAACAAGAGAGGTTTGGCTTTGACTGGGATGAGGGCTGCCGTCAGTGTCAAAAGAGAGTGAGGGAGAGGTCGAAAGATAATTAGGGTTTGCCAGTTATCGATTTCATACATGATCAAAACAATTCCTATATATCCTTCACTACTGGGCCGAAGCCCATCAGTTGTTTCCGGCTGTTATAAGTGAACGAAAACACCAAAGTGTTTTCAGACATAGGTGTTTTCATAGGTGGGGTTTTCGTGAGTACAAGATTTCGAACAAGGGTTCCACTTAAAGCATATAATCATGTATTATCAACATACAATCTCATATCAACAAATGCACTAATGTTGTACATCAAATATATATGTATAACACACCTTGTAATCTAGTAATAAATCGAGTAGAGACTTTGAAAACTCGGGTTGTCACATTATCCCCAACTTGAAAGAAATTTCGTCCCGAAATTTAGCATGCGGTTACTGAGGAAGCTAGTAGTGTTGCGTAGTTTTACTGGTTTTCCTGGGGTGTCACATCATCCCCCCGTTGATTTGGAATTTCGTCCCAAAATTCTGTAGTAGCTTCAGCCTCAGTAGTGGTTGCATTGATTCCGAATAACTAGGGATACTTGAGTTCCATTTGGTCTTCACGCTCCCAGGTGAACTCTGGGCCGCGACGGGAGTTCCAACGAACTCGTACAAGAGGGATTCTCGTGTTCTTGAGGACCTTAACATCCCGGTCCGTGATTTCAACTGGTTCCTCGACGAACTGCAACCGCTCGTCGATAGTGAGTTCCTTCAAAGGAACTATAAGGGTCTCATCTGACAGACACTTCTTCAGATTCGACACGTGAAAGACGTTGTGAACTGCACTGAGTTCAGCTGGTAAGTTCAGTCTGTAGGCCACTTTGCCTATTTTCTCTATGACTTCGAATGGTCCAACGTATCGTGGATTGAGCTTGCCTCGTTTGCCAAAATGAACAACACCCTTCCAGGGTGAAACCTTGAGTAGCACTCGATCCCCAACCTGGAACTCGAGTAGTTTCCTGTCTTTATCTGCGTATGCTTTCTGACGGTCACGAGCTGCCGCCATGCGTTGTCGTATTTGAGCAATCTTTTCAGTAGTATCAACTACCATTTCTGGACCTGTGATCTGACTGTCACCCACCTCTGCCCAACAAAGAGGTGATCGGCATTTACGCCCATACAATGCCTCAAATGGAGCAGCTTTAATGCTGGTGTGGTAGCTGTTATTGTACGAAAATTCCACAAGTGGCAGATGTTTTTCCCAGCCATTGCCAAAGTCAATTACGCACGCCCGAAGCATGTCTTCTAGAGTTTGAATAGTGCGCTCAGACTGCCCATCTGTCTGAGGATGATAAGCTGTGCTCATGTCTAAACGAGAGCCAAAAGATTTGTGCATTGCTTGCCACAGTTCTGAAGTAAAACGTGCATCACGATCAGAGATAATAGAGGTGGGCACCCCGTGCCTTGAGACCACTTCCTTCAAGTATACGTCTACTAGTGTGGAGAACTTGTCCGTTTCCTTGATAGCCAAGAAGTGAGCAGACTTTGTGAGTCGGTCCACGATCACCCAAATAGTGTCATTTCCGCGCTGAGATCTAGGTAGGCCAGTAACAAAATCCATGGAAATTTGTTCCCATTTCCATTGTGGTATCTCAGGTTGTTGAAGTGGGCCTGAAGGTTTCTGATATTCCGCCTTGACTCTCGCACAAGTCAAACACTTGCTAACGTAAGTTGCTATGTGAGCTTTCATGCTAGGCCACCAATATGTAGTTTTGATATCGTGGTACATTTTATCCGAACCAGGATGTACTGAGTAGCGAGACTTGTGTGCCTCATCCATCACAAGCTCTCGTAAGTTGCCATAGTGTGGGACCCAGATGCGTCCTGTTACATAGTAGGCGCCGTCTGCCTTTTGTTCAATCTGTTGCCTTGAGCCGCATAGAGCTTCAGCCCTGACGTTTTCTGGTTTCAATGCTTCTACCTGAGCATCTCGTATCTGAGAAGGAAGACTAGACTGAATAGTGAGTTGCAACGCTCGTACACGCCTAGGTGTAGTATCCTTTCGACTGAGGGCGTCGGCCACCACATTGGCTTTGCCCGGATGGTACTTTATAGCACATTCATAATCGTTCAGTAATTTGACCCATCGTCGTTGTCGCATGTTCAATTCTTTCTGCTTGAAGATATGCTCAAGACTCCTATGATCGGTGTAGATAGTGCACTTGGTACCGTACAGGTAATGTCTCCATATCTTAAGTGCGAAAACAACAGCTCCCAGCTCTAAATCGTGTGTAGTGTAATTCCGTTCGTGAATCTTAAGTTGGCGCGAAGCATAAGCAATGACTTTATCCCATTGCATCAACACACATCCAAGACCTTGGATGGATGCGTTGCAGTAGACTACAAAATCGTCCGTGCCTTCAGGCAATGAGAGGATAGGTGCGCTACAAAGTATATCCTTTAAGTGCTGAAATGCTGTTTCCTGTGTATTACCCCAACGATAAACAACACCTTTCTGTGTTAGTAATGTGAGCGGCTGTGCAATCTTTGAGAAGTCTTTGATAAACCGTCTGTAATAACCCGCCAAACCCAAGAATTGGCGTATTTCTGTCGGTGTGCGAGGTGCAGGCCAGTTCTTGATCGAATCTACCTTGGATGGATCGACATGAATCCCATCCTTGTTTACCACGTGGCCTAGAAAGTGGACTTCACGAAGCCAGAAGTCGCATTTTGAAAACTTAGCGTATAGTTGTTCCGTTCGTAGGAGTTCCAAAATAAGTCGTAAGTGCTGCTCGTGTTCCTCCCGACTCTTCGAGTAGATCAGGATGTCATCAATGAAAACAATAACAAACTTGTCAAGATAAGGTTTGCACACCTTGTTCATAAGGTCCATGAAAACTGCAGGCGCGTTTGTTAACCCGAATGGCATGACCATAAACTCGTAGTGGCCGTAGCGAGTTCTGAATGCTGTTTTGGAGACGTCCTCATCCCGGACTCTCAATTGGTGATACCCTGACCTCAGGTCAATCTTCGAGTAATAGCTCGACCCCTGCAACTGGTCGAATAAGTCGTCGATGCGTGAAAGTGGATAGCGATTCTTCACAGTCACCTTGTTCAGTTCGCGGTAGTCTATACACATGCGGAAGGTACCGTCTTTCTTCTTCACAAATAATACTGGAGCTCCCCAGGGCGAAGAGCTAGGACGTATGAAACCCTTTTCCAATAGTTCTTGTAATTGCTTAGACAGCTCTTCCAGTTCCGTTGGAGCTAAGCGATAAGGTGCTCGAGCTATAGATGCTGCTCCAGGAGCTTGTTACTATGAGTTACCAAAGGTTCTTAACCAGCACGAGGAATGCGGATGATCTTTTCTTTGCGAAGAGTCTCTGCTCGTTGTTGAGGTAACCAATCCATACCAATATCGATGTCGAAACCATCACAACGTTGGGGTCATTCCTAGTATCACCCTGACCAATCACGAACACTCGAGCCCTGGCACCATTGCCGTCGTTATTACCCCCGTTTTTGTCTCCACTATTGTTCCCGTTTCCTTGGTTGTGGTTCTAATTCTGGTTCTGGTTCAACTGTGGGCAGTGTCTCTTGAGGTGACCTTCAGCACCACACTGATAGCATCCCTTGTTACCCTACCGTTGCTGCTGATTATGTGGAGCTTGTGACTGCTGTTGTCGGTTCTGGTTTGCAGGACGTGAGCTTCTACAATCTTTGGCTCCATGCCCCATCCTGAGACACCTCTGACAACGACCCTTGTTGCACTGACCACTGTGGTGTCTGTTGCATCTATTGCACTTTGGGTGATTTCCTCGATATCCACCCAGCCCTTGACTACCAGAAGACTGCTGACCCGGACTCTGGTAGTCATTGATCTTTCGCTGTTATGCCTGGGACTGTACTGAAGTCGAACCCTTGCTGGAGGTTCCATCCCACTTTCGTTTATTGTCACTAGGAATAGCAGAGGTAGCAGTAGTAGTAGCACCGATACGTTTAGGTAGCCCGTTCTGCTCAATGCGTTTGATGGGGGGAATCCACCATACTTGGACATAACACTGCCTGTTCGTTGGATCGTTTCGTGTACGCTTCTATCTCTGACCCCGTCATCTTCAGATTAAAGAACTCCACTTCCAGCTTGTGGATGTCATCACGACTACGGTATTCACGTTTAATCACTTCCTTAAAATCATTCCATGGGGTGGCATTAGCAGCCGCCAGCCCCAGCATCTGAACTTGCGCGTTCCACCGAGTTAGCGCAGTGCCTTCGAGAGTACCAGTGGCATACTTCACCCTACGAGCCTCAGGGCATTCACACATCTCAAAAACGGACTCGAGCTTTTCAAACCAATGGAGGAGTCCAACTGCTCCTTCCGTGCCACTAAAGGTAGTAGGACGACAGTCCATGAAAGTTTTGAAACGTGCACACAGGTGGCTGAGCGTGTTGACCTGTCGTGTGCGTAAGAGTAAACATACTTGAGCACGAGTGTTGGTTTACGAGAGTAGGATCTAAAGATCCTAGAGTAAGTGGTGATGGCAGGTTACACCTCCTGCCTCGGCAGCTGCGAGTGCTGCAGTAACTTGTTCAGTGATCGAAGCCGCCAACTGGGCTTGAGTTAGGTTAACGCGTCCACTCATGATCTTCATAGCAAAGATAACATAAGTAAGAGAGGTTCGCGAATAGTGCAATGACAGAAGAGAGTGAGCACACAAGTGTTCTCATGCAATAGTGTTACGTTAATCTAAGCATACCCTGAGCAAAGTTCTATGCAATTCTAGCATGTAGGCAATAAAACATGTACCATATTACCTAGAGTGTTGAGTCCTGCACGTGGAGCGAAGCGTCGTTGTGGATCGTTGAGCACTGTTCTGGTTATAGTCTGGTTTTAACAAAAACGTTTTCCCATATTAAAACCGAGTTCTCTATAACCAATGGCTCTGATACCAATCTGTCACACCCCCAAAATCCACACGCGGAGTATCACCGCTTGGAGGCGTGACTGACCAGGATCAAGCCACCAATCATATTGAACATATAAGTAAATAGTAAAAGTCATTCATCAATACGATAGGTGTTTTCAAAACCAAACATAAACAAGTGTCTAGCGGAAGCATAAGTATGTAAACCCAATGTAAATCATAAATTCAAATGTTTAAATATTTAACATGGCATCCTCGATCCATGTCCCACAACGACCTGCTCCTCCCTGTGCAAGCTCCATATGTACCTAAGGTCCTGCAAGGGATGCAGCAGAGAGTCAACAACTAGTTGAGCGAGTTCACAGTTAATAGTTCAGTAATAGTAATAGTATAGTAAGCCTTGTGTTCGTTCATTAAGTCATGTATCGTATTAGTTCGTATCGCGGCCCTCTAGGCATGTATGCGAAGATTAGGGAAAGTTTCCCGAGTATTCTAGACTAGGTATATTTGTATCGCGGCCACCCGGCATGTGTGCGAAGTTTAGTGTATAGTTCGCGGCCTTCCTAGGCATGTGTGCGAAGATTAGTCATATTATCGCGGCCAACCCTGGCATGTGTGCGAAGATCAGTCATATTATCGCGGCCAACCCTGGCATGTGTGCGAAGATCAGTCATATTATCGCGGCCAACCCCGGCGTGTGTGCGAAGATCAGTTCTATTAGTATCACTAGTCTAGTCGTATCTTATCAATAATCCTTCCTCACCCGAGGAGCATATAACTAAGTTCCATAAGCTAGGTAAGTACAAGTAAATAATCCAAACCCATTCCCACCCTGGGAACCCCATGCCTTGGCTGTGTGAACTCACCTTGGTTTGCTCGGTATGCTAAGTATGCTCACAGTTAATCAATCACGTCCTAAAGTACGCACGTATACATAATCAGTTTGTAATTACGAAGTTCACGTATAAGTATAATCACAGTGGACAATGCATTAATTTTCATCGAGTAGCACATTACACGTATTCAATGATCATACAAGTCATGCTTATCATTTAACGGCAGTTAATTAATCCAGTTAACTCTTAACAGAAATAAGCTAAGTTACTGTGTGAATTTACCCCATCGGCGAAACACTTTTGTTTCGTCATGCGTTTCGTCGAGACTGGTTCCGGTGAAATGCATTTGTTTCGTCATGTCAGTTACGTCATGTTATCAGTTACAAGGTTTTCATAGAAACCCTAATCATGCTAACAGGTACTTCGATTACATCATACATAACATGCTCATTTACTAAGTAGTCAACAGCACATGACAAGTTGTCAGATTATCACCATCATGCTAAACCAAAAAAAAAATCAAAGTTGCAAACAAATAAACCATATGCTTTCTGACAAACTCATGTGCATATATGAATGCAAAGCCGATCATGTGGTTATCATTCATTTATTCATTTGGCTTCTCATCAACAATATTCAATAAGATCTACCTATAGTGGCCGACAACCACACATCACATATATTCAATTAATGAAACCCTCAACATGAAATCATATCATCCCATCAATATACAGTAGCCAACAATTACTAAACTTCTATGTTATATGATTGGGCCGATCAATATCATGCACATGTATTCCAATCATCATCAAATCCATATGTATGACAGTTTGTAGACCATAAATATACGTATATAAAGATCATGATCATCTCGTCTTACGTTCATAAATTAATCACAGTTATGACCATACATCACGATTAAACATTCCATAAGTGACAAATCAACAAAACAAGATTACATCATAAACATATGTTAAGCATTTAAGTCACTGAACATGTAAATCACTAACCGAGAATCAAACAAGAGAGGTTTGGCTTTGACTGGGATGAGGGCTGCCGTCGGTGTCAAAAGAGAGTGAGGGAGAGGTCGAAAGATAATTAGGGTTTTCCAGTTATCGATTTCATACATGATTAAAACAATTCCTATATATCCTTCACTACTGGGCCGAAGCCCATCAGTTGTTTCCGGCTGTTATAAGTGAACGAAAACACCAAAGTGTTTTCGGACATAGGTGTTTTCATAGGTGGGGTTTTCGTGAGTACAAGATTTCGAACAAGGGTTCCACTTAAAGCATATAATCATGTATTATCAACATACAATCTCATATCAACAAATGCACTAATGTTGTACATCAAATATATATGTATAACACACCTTGTAATCAAGTAATAAATCGAGTAGAGACTTTGAAAACTCGGGTTGTCACACATTACCTAGGATTGATGATCTTTTCGATCAACTTCAAGGAGCTAGATACTTTTCTAAGATCGACTTACGCTCCGGATACCATCAGTTGAAGGTACAAGAAGAAGACATACCTAAAACTGCTTTCAGAACTAGGTATGGTCATTACGAGTTTACAGTCATGCCCTTCGGATTAACGAATGCACCTGCAGCATTCATGGACATGATGAATAGGACCTGTAAACCGTATTTGGATAAATTTTTAATTGTCTTTATCGACGATATACTTATCTATTCCAAAAATCAGGACGAACATTGTCAGCACTTGCATGCACTCTTAACTTTGTTAAGAAAAGAAAAGCTTTACGCCAAATTCTCAAAGTGTGAATTTTGGCTACAAGAAGTGCAATTCCTAGGTCACATGGTGAATCACGAAGGCATTCATATAGATCCTGCTAAGATAGAGGCAATTACCAAATGGAAGGTTCCGCAATCCGCAATGGAAATTAGAAGTTTTTTAGGTTTAGCCGGATACTATAGACGGTTTATTAAAGTTTTTTCCAAGATAGATGTACCATTAACTAAGCTAACCTGTAAAGCAGTTAAGTTTGAATGGGGACCTAAGCAAGAAGAAGCTTTTAGGATTCTAAAGCAAAAGTTAACAAATGCTCCAAACCTAGCCTTGCTAGAAGGAACTGAAAATTTTGAAGTTTACTGTGATGCTTCAAAATTAGGATTTGGATGTGTGCTAATGCAACGCAAGAAGGTAATTGCGTATGCTTCAAGACAATTGAAAAAGCACGAAGAAAACTATACGACTCATGATTTAGAATTAGGAGCCATAATTTTTGCCCTTAAGATTTGGAGACATTATCTGTACGGAAGTAAATTTACTGTCTATATGGATCACAAAAGTTTAAGATATATATTTGGGCAAAAAGAGTTAAACATGAGGCAAAGGAGATGGATGGAAATCCTAAGTGACTACGACTGTGATATTCAGTATCACGAAGGAAAGGCAAATGTAGTTGCAGATGCCTTAAGTCGTAAGTATCATGAAAAACAAAAGCGAGTTCGTGCTCTCAGATTAAATCTACAGTTAGATTTAATGGAACAACTAAAGAATGTCCAGGAAAGAGCAATCAAGGATGATGCTGAAGGAATGAAAGGACGAATAAAAGAATTAGAGCAAGGAGCTGATGGAATTTGGAGATTCCACCAACACAGAAATTGGGTACCTAAGCAGGGAGAATTAAGAAATAAAATATTAGAAGAAGCTCATAAATCTAGGTATACCATGCATCCTGGTAACAATAAAATGTACCAAGATTTAAGAAATAACTTTTGGTGGATAGGAATGAAAAAGGACATAGCTCGATATGTTTCTAAGTGGCTTACTTGTTCACAAGTAAAGGCCGAACACCAGAAACCTTCAGGTCTACTACAATAATTAGAAATGCCTGTATGGAAATGGGAACTCATAACAATGGATTTTGTTACTAAGTTACCCAAAACCAGAAAATGTAATGATGCAATTTGGGTAATTGTGGATCGATTAACCAAATCAGCTCATTTTCTACCTATGAAAGAAACCTTTAGCATGGAAAAGTTGGCAAAGTTGTATGTAGATGAAGTAGTATCCTTACATGGAGTTCCACTCTCCATTGTTTCGGATAGGGATAGTTGTTTCACTTCCCATTTTTGGACTAGTTTCCAAGAAGCGATGGGAACTCGACTAAATTTAAGCACTGCATATCATCCTCAGACAGACAGACAAAGTGAAAGAACAATCCAAACTCTGGAAGACATGCTCAGAGCATGTGTGATAGATTTTGGTGGAAATTGGGACGACCACTTACCTTTGATTGAATTCTCCTATAACAATAGTTATCATTCAAGCATTGAAACAGCCCCATTTGAAGCACTGTATGGACGAAAGTGTAGAACTCCGGTTTGTTGGGCAGAAATAGGAGAAAGTCAATTGTCAGGTCCTGAAATAGTGCAAGAGACGACCGACAAAATTTCTCAAATCAAGGAAAGACTAAAGACTGCTCAAGATCGTCAAAAGAGTTATGCCGATAATCGACGCAAGCCACTGGAATTTCAAGTCGGAGATAAAGTACTTTTGAAAGTTTCTCCTTGGAAAGGAGTAGTTCGATTCGGTAAGAAAGGAAAACTGAGTCCAAGGTACGTAGGACCATTTCCAGTAATCCAACGTATAGGACGAGTTGCTTATCGCTTACAACTACCAGAAGAACTAGCTGGAGTACATAATGTATTTCATGTATCCAATCTCAAGAAATGCCTATCAGACGAATCTCTGGTAGTACCTCTCCAAGATATAGAGGTAAACGAAAAGTTAAAGTTTGTTGAGAAGCCACTACATATAGAAGACCGAAAGATCAAGTTTCTCAAACACAAACGACTAGTGCTGGTTAAAGTCAAGTGGGATTCGAAACGAGGACCCGAATACACTTGGGAGCTGGAATCAGAGATGAAGCGAAAATATCCTCACTTATTCCAATAAATCTCGAGGACGAGATTTTAAATAAGGTGGGGAGGATGTAAGGACTCTCAAAAAAAATTTTTCCTAAAAATATCCGTATTTATAAACCCGGACCCCTGAAACCCTAAACCATATTAAAAATCAAGAAAAAACAAAATTCTGGGTCTCAGGCGGGCCGCGTAAAAGACAAGCTATGTCTTACGCGGGCCGCGTCAAACATGTGTTGACTGGATAAGTGTTCCGGATCCATGTGGTGTCCAGCTGGCTAACCTACTGATGACCAATCAAGCCTATTCATAGACTAGGCGGCCTCGCGGGCCGCGTTAAGTTTATGTTATGGTTTACGCGGGCCGCGTGAACCCTAAAAATCAGCTATAAATAGCTTGTTGCATGCACTGTTCTCTGGTGTCGAAACAAACTTTCAAAAACGAAAGTATATCACTCTGAAGTCGAAATTTCATATATAAATTAGCGAGGCGCTGCTCCGATACCGGGTATTAACTCGATCGCTGCTACGATTCAATGTCCGATCGATTAAACTATCCAATGGATGTTTAAGTGCTGCCCACATTAGGGTTTATGCTTTGTCATTCGTTGTTAATTCGATGGATGTTTAAGTATCGCACTTTGTCATTTGTTGTGAAGGTTTTAATCTCATGAGTTATCGTAAATGCTGTATTAGTTACTAACCGAGTTCGTGTGCATGTTATTAAATTTAGGTTAAAAGGCTAATCAGTAGGCTAAGCTCTGCTCATATAAATCTGCAATGTGAGTCATTCTCTTTTTATCAAAGTACTTTACAAAACTTTATTTATTTTCAAAGTTATAATTACGGGGATTAAGTCTTTGTAATCACCAAATTACAGCCGGTATGTGGGGTTTTGTATACATTACTTGATAACCTTCACCATTGGACAACGGGGTAGCCAAGGGGTGATATGACCATAGTCACGGACACCATTGGACTCTGAGGTTACCGATGGATGTTCAAGTGACAAATACTGTGGGTAATTGGTTGATATAAGGAAACATTGTAATCACTCTTAATACTGTAAATTATAACAAATGAGTCGTTTTAGTAAAAAGAATGATTCACTAGTATTTCCCGCTGAAAAAACCTTTTTCAAACATGTTTCAGGTTATCTGTTGTGATCCAGGAAAAGTGTCGCGAAGCACTACAAGCTTAAGGAAGTGGCTCAGTATAAAATAAATAAACATGTTTTGAAAAATAAAGATTTCTCAGTGAAATCATATGATTGTAAATTACCGGGGTTTTATCCCGAGGTGTGAAATAAAATAATCGATAAAATTTGCAGTTTTAAAAAGATCCTGAACGTTCTTTTTGTGAAGAAGAAGGATGGAGCATTCCGAATGTGCATCGATTAAAGAGAACTTAACAAGCTTACCATTAAGAATCGCTACCCGCTACCCCAAATTGACGACTTATTTGATCAACTCCAAGGCGCTACGTGTTTCTCGAAGATCGATTTACGTTCTGGCTATTACCAGTTGCGTATACAAGAGCAAGACATTCCGAAAACCGCTTTTCGAACTCGTTATGGCCATTATGAATTCATGGTCATGCCTTTTGGTCTCACAAACGCACCCGTGGTCTTCATGGATTTGATGAACCGTGTGTGCAAACCCTTTCTGGATCATTTTGTCATTGTGTTTATCGATGATATCCTTATCTACTCGAAGTCGAGAGCCGAACACGCGCAACATCTTAGTTTAGTTCTCGAACTTTTTCAAGGAAATCGCCTCTACGCCAAGTTCTCCAAGTGTGAATTTTGGCTCGAGGAGGTTCAATTTCTCGGTCACATCATTAACAGTCAAAGAATTCATGTTGACCCCGTGAAGATTGAAGCTGTAAAGAGTTGGATTACGCCGAAAACTCCCTCCAAAATCCGTTCATTTCTCGGATTGGCGGGTTATTACCGTCGATTCATCGCCAACTTTTCTAAAATCGTCGTGCCTCTCACTGCCCTAACTCATAAGGACAAATCTTTTATTTGGGGCACTGTCCAAGAGGACGCCTTTCAAACTCTCAAGTGTATGCTTTGCAACGCTCCTATTCTCGCACTTCCCGACGGAAACGACGATTTCATTGTTTACTCTGATGCCTCTAACCTAGGTCTTGTTTGTATTCTTATGCAACGAGACAAGGTTATCGTGTATGCTTCTCGACAACTCAAGGTCCACGAGAAGAACTACACTACCCACGATCTCGAGCTCGGTGCAGTTGTTTTTGCGCTAAAGATATGGCGACACTACCTTTATGGTACAAAGTGTACGGTCTTCACCGATCATAAGAGCCTACAACATATCTTGAACCAGAAAGAACTGAACATGTGCCAACGCAGATGGGTTGAACTTCTCAACGACTATGATTGCGAGATACGCTACCATCCAGGCAAGGCTAACGTCATAGCCGATGCTCTCACTCGACGAAGCTATGTGTATAACATTCGTAATGTTCAAGCCCAGAATGACCTTGAAGCCCTCATTCGCAACGCTCAGCACGCATGCTTCATTGAGAATACCTTGAAAGAGGAAATGAAGTGTAGTGCCGAAACCCAGCTAGTGACTAAATCGAACACTATTTATTATTATCTCGACCGTATTTGGATCCCTGGTCGCAATAACCTCCGGGAGATATTGTTGACTGAAGCCCATAAGTCTCGATACTCCATTCACCCTGACGCCGACAAGATGTACCAGGACCTTCAATCTAGGTATTGGTGGCCGGGCATGAAAAAGGATATCGATTTGTATGTTTCGAAGTGCCTGACTTGCTCGAAAGTTAAGGCCGAACATCAACGACCCTCTGGTTTACTAGAACAACCCGAGATCCTGATGTGGAAATGGGAAAGTATAGCTATGGAATTTATTACAAAACTCCCCCGAACGCCTTCTGGTCACGATAGCATTTGGGTTATCGTTGATCGTCTTACGAAATCTACTCATTTCATTCCGATATGGGAAGACTTTAAGGTTGAACGATTAGCACGAATCTATACCGACGAAGTCATTTGTCGACACGGGACGCCTCATGACATCATCTCTAACCACGATGGTCGTTTTTCTCACTGTAACACCTGTGCCTCCACGGCCATCAAACAAATACCAAACCAATGAAATATTGTATTTCATACTTGGGATTTGTAAAAATATGTGTATCATTTGCACATATCAATTTCGGTTCAATTTCAAACTCTAAATCGCTTTCTGGAAGGTTATACGCGCACTAATGCGTAAATATAACCAGTTTAATGCAAAAAACACTCCGGAATAGTGAAATAGGTTTAACATACCTAAAATAACCTTTACATAACTTAGATATAAGTTTTGGAAGGTTTGGTGTGGTGAAATCAAAGTTAAATCGCTACAGGGACTAAAGTTGACAAACTGCGAAAGTATGCCAATTTGAACTGTAACAGACCTTCCGGAACATGACCATAAGTTAAACATACCATAAATATCCTTTACAAAGCTTAGAAATAGGCTTTGAGGGGTTCGGTGTGCTAAAATAAACTTTTGTGTCATTCAGGGACTAAAAGTGTCAAAAAGTGCACAAGTTTGCATTTTCGCGCATAACTTACGTTCTGAATACATCTGGACATCCAAAAATTTATGTAAGCATGACTACATTATATTTTAGTGTTCGCCTTAAGAAAAATCCATTCGTTTCGTCATTTGGATCGTTTTTCGCGCTTATGCGCATTCCGTCGTAATTAAGCGAACATCGCGTTCGTACGACCAAACGAACCATCATCCGGCATATTTTTGAGCATGTTTCATGTCCACAATGTTTAGGCAACATTTTAGGGCCTTAAAGTTGGCTTTACGGGCCTTAGAAGTGTCGGAAATGGCCTTAAACGCGTGCAGGGACTGAAACTGCCATTTTTGAAAGTTTTGTGCGGATCAGAAGGCCCAAGCGGCCCGCATTGTCTTTGGCTAATCCTGAAGCGGGCCGCTTCCCACTATCAGACCAGATTAACTGCATTAACAGCTGTTTGCAGCTGTTTTAACCACAACCACACACTCACCACTTGCCTAATCAGTTGATAAGGATGGTTTTTAACCACCACAACTTTGTGACAAGTGTACGCCTTGGATCGTGGCACGTTTTCCATGAAACGATCTTAACGGTTCTCCGAATACTATAAATACCCACCCCCCATTTGTTCAAAACCCACAAATCTGATCATTGGAGCTCTAAGTTGGAACTTTCGTTTCATACCTGAGTTACTTAGATCGGGATTAGCATTCGGGGACCCTGGGTAAGTATTCCTTCGTTCTTTTCCTTATTTTTACTGCTTTTCGAGTCAGAAAGTCAAACTTTGTTTGACTTTCAGCGTTGACCAGTATTGGTCAATGCGAAGTTCGTTTGAACTTCGCAACGTGATTGTAATCACGATGGTCATAGTCCCTTGGGACTATGCCTACTGATTACCACGTTGTCTAGGGTCGTAGGGTAAGCGATCTAATAAATCGCTTATACCTCGAACCCGACCCAGTTTGGTCGATCATTAGGATCCGACCAAATACATTAGGTGACCCTAGTATAGGGCATAACCTTCCGAGGTTATACCCTATGGTCACATCGTTTAAGTAGTTGTATGATAGGTAGTTTATATGCCTTAGGTAAATTACCAGAATACCCTTTTCATGTATAATTGGTAATTAAGCATATGTAACCTAAACTTTTGTCACATAACTGATTATGTAACATGTTTAGGCATATAACACTTGTCATAGGACTAGTTAGACGGTCCGAACGCGTTTCACGCGTACGACGCGTTAAAGTAGCATAAGTTACCTTAATGGGTCGCGATGGGTCGATAATACTTAGGTTAAGTTTCATTTAGTATGTAGGCTTTGTTAAACCATATCATATGAGTTCCTACACTCATTTGGTTTACAAACCCTCCTGCTACCCAGTCTTCCGATTTAGGTCCGGGTTAATTATGTAATTACCTATATTAGGTACCGTTTGATTTCCGGGACTCCTCTAGCTTTCTTGGTAGTTGTTCAAGACTCCTAAGCACTCCCAGGCGAGTACATTATTCCCCTCTTTTACTGTTTTCAACTGTTTTGGGGTGACTCATATGTGCTAAATGTTTTATCAATGGTTTCAAGAACAATTACAATATGGTTTCAAGAACAATTACAATGTGGTTTCAAGAACAATTACAATTATTTCAAGAACGCTAACAATGATTTCAAGAACGAATACAATGATTTCAAAAACTAATAACAAATTTCAAGAAGTGAACAAACTTGTTGGTTGTAGTTTACATGACCGATGACATTCATTAGCTATGATCAAGCCGACCAGTATTAGGTTATGGTACCATAGGATCTGACAAATCCCGTTATTTACTGCACCCATTGTTATGTGTGGGTGTTGTGGGTAGCGACTGAATCTGTAATTATTAACTTATCCTTTGGTAAGGGTTTGTTAAGAACGAGAGCGAGAGCGAGTTGGAACGAGGAACGCGTCAAGAAGGTTTGAATGTTATTAGAGAATCGATCATAAAGTAGTTCACGATTAAAACAAGAACGATTAGAACGAATGGGTAACGATTGGGTAAACATTTGTACATGATTTACATTTGATCATGCATTTACACGAAACATAGTATTGGTTTAAACCAAGTTTTACTTCAATACTTTGTTGTTGTGCATATGGTTTAGTTGAGACATTTCACTTGCCATACATGGATATTTAAACATAGACATTTTACATTGTTTGGTTTGGTTTGATTAAGTGATTTAGTAACGATGCGTGTGTAATATGATACAAACATGGTGGATACGCCGCTGGTACTTCCTATATATAAGTGTTTGTATGGTATTACATATTGTAGCGTTATTTGAATCATTTCAGTTTGAGACATAGAACATTTTATACAAGTAACATACTTTTCACAAGACATTTATTTACAAACAACTTATCTTACACAAACTCATTTTTACATGGTTATTCATTTAATCATGCATTATTCTCTTATTTATACTTATCATCCGAACTTATTATTTTTCAAATGATTTACAAAGACAAAGCAAATTAAAAGGTTCATGACTAAACATTTTCTCAAACAGAAGTCATGAAACTTATTTTCAACAAAACTAATGTATTCGCCAGCATTTCTTTGCTGACCTCGTTTTCACATATGTTTCAGGTATGTTGGATGATATCGATTGATAAGATGCATGCTCACATAGGACTGGACAAGGCCTTAGTGACTCAATAACAATGATAGACTATGTTTAATTAGTGTAATTAGATTTCCAGACGATGTAATTACTCAATGTTTAATAAAACGAAACACTTTTGATATCCATGGTTATGAAACATTAATTCTGTTGCAACACGCCCCGATGTTTCCGCCGCGATTTGTTGTTTTACGCGGTCGGGGTGTGACAGAAAAGATGGTATCAGAGCCAATGGTTATAGGGAATTAGGTTATTAGTAATTAGTAATGCTTTGACCTAGTCTATAACCTTCTTAGGACCCTAACGCGAGTTTACTTGCGTTTAGTCATAAAACAATACCGTCACCTATCCTTAGGCGACGACCACAACAAGAACATAAATTTCAAAACCGCTTTGAAAACTAATCATCTGTTCTAGGATGATTGATTTCTAGGTTTTGAACCCTCTGTTATAAGGTTTTGAACCCCTTTGAATTTTCAAAATCTCGTCAAGGTTTTGGGTTTTAAATAATGTGAACACGTGCAAACTGGAAGGGTGAATGCCTGTATTCTGGGTTTTCTGTCTAGGCAAGCACTTCGTATACATCTCATCAGACGCGAGACCAGTTGTGCTTACCTGGGAATTCTTGGGATGAGTGTTCACTTATAGGCGAGCATGTCTTCGCGATACATTATTTTTAACCTATTTACTTTGACTAATCACCAAGGTCGTTTGTTGCTTTGTAGTAACAAACAAATGACCACTACCCTTGCTTTCATCAGATTTGTTTCATTTTATTCTTTTCGTCTAAATTCTCTCACTCGTTTCCTTTCATTTTTTCCTCTTTTAGACAATGCCTCCTCGACGCGAAAACCAGATAGAGACTGCCGAGCTGGCAGAAATTATTGCGCAGCAAATGGCTGCTCAATTCCCAAACCTCTTTGCTCAATGGATCCAAGCCTATAACAACAACAATGTGCTATGCAAATACAAGGATTTCAACCAGGCTAAACCACTCAAGTTTAGTGGTTCTGAAGGAGCAACTGGGCTTCTTCAGTGGTTCGAAAGCATTGAGAATACTTTTCGCCACGTGCAGTGCCCGGATAATCGCAGGGTCGAGTTCTCCTCGAGCGTGTTTCAGAAGAGGGCTCTTACATGGTGGAATGGGGTAATGAGAGACCGAGGTGCGGAAGTTGCTCTCGCACAGACATGGGCTGAACTTAGGGCTCTGATGATGAGGGAATTCTGTCCTCGTCATGAGCAGCGAGCTTTGGAGAAGGAATTTGATGAGTTGAAACAAGATAGTGGTGAGCACAGGGCGTATACTGATAGGTTTGAGGAGCTGAGTCTGCTTTGCCCGACAATGGTTACCCCACTTGACATAGCTATCGAAAGGTACATCGACGGCCTACCTGACTCGGTACAAGACATCCTTACTGGTAGTAACCCTGCCACACTCCGTCAGGCGATCGAGTTATCAGCGACATTGACTGAGTCGCAGATTCGGAAGAACAAGTTACACAGGAAGGGTGACAAGGGCAAGAAACAGTCAGCTGACAAGGAGGATAGCAAGAAAGGCCAAAACAAGAAGGGTAAGGAAGGTGAGACGTCAAAGAAATCAAAGAAGCGAAAGGGTGCCCAAAATTTTGCTGTTACAGCACAGACTGCACAGAACCCGCAGAACCAACCAGCTCAGCCACCTGCAAAGAAAGCATATGCCGGTACCGCACCTTATTGTGCACGCTGCAACGGTCATCACGCAGTACAACAAACTTGCTGGCAATGCACGACGTGTGGTAAACTTGGGCATTTGGCCAAGATTTGTCGTTTGGGACAAAATCAGGCTGCTCAGGTTCAAGCTCCGGTTCAAGGGAATGCTGCGAGATTTCCACTGGGTTCATGTTTCAACTGCGGAGAGATTGGTCACTTCCGCCACAACTGCCCAAGACTGGTGAATGCAAATGCTAACGCAAACCCAAATGCGAACGTCAACGTCAATGTGAATCCAGCACGTGGTCGAGTGTTTAACATCAATGAGGCAATCGATGATGAAGAAGTGAACTTTTAGTATTTTGTATTTCCTCTGGTTGTTATCTTATAACATTTAAAGACAATGCAGTTGCTATATAAATAAAAATTTGTGGTTTTTATTTTTAACTAATGCAATTGTATGAATGTTTAATCCAACCTTATGATGTTAACACAAAGACAAAACTACTCGTGTGGTTCTGTCGTTTTACGATCACTTGTGATCTCCCTAAGAACCTCAAACACTTGTTTCTTCTAAATCTAAAGTATCTTATCGTCTTGCACCGTTCGAGATGCAAGAATCATCAAAACAGCTTTAAGAAGTTGTCTGATAAAGGATTCATCCGTCCGAACTTTTCACCTTGGAGAAACTCCAGTTCTCTTTATGAAAAGAAAAATGGATCTTTTCAAATGTATATCGATTAACGTAAGCCTATTAAGCTTACCATCAAGAATCGATATCCCCTACCTTAAATCAACGATTTCTCTGATCAAATGCATGGCGTTTCATGCTTTTCCAAGATCGATTTGCGTTTTGGGTATCATCAACTTTGTATTCTCGAAGAAGATATTCCCAAAACGGTTTTCTACACGAAGTATGGCCATTACGAGTTTACAGTCATGCCTTTTGGTTTGACAAATGCTCCAGCCATCTTCATGGACTTAATAAATAGGGTCTGCAAGCCTTATTTGGATCAGTTCATCATTGTTTTTATTGATGACATCTTGATCTATTCAAAGTCCCGAGCCGACCACGATCAACACCTTCGTTGACATCGGAGCCCTGATTGAATTCCTTGTACACTTTAAAATGTACAAAACAACTCAATTAGGACAAACCGAATTTCTTTTAAGATCTTCCTATCTTCATAGTTAGATTCTTGAAAATATTTAAAGTGCCAAAGGAAATCCACGGATTTGGTTTCTGGTATGCTTTAAATACCCGTGTCCAAAGATAACAAATTATAGGTCAAATTGAACGATTATGCGATTGAACGAGTATACAATTATGTGATTATGTGTTTATTCATCTTATGTTTTCTTTTATGCATTTTTGTGTTTTTAATACTCTGGATATTCGTTATCCAAATCCTCGCAGAATCTTTCATATCGTCATATGAGGGATTCGTAGCAGGATATTCAAAAAGTACTACCTTCAATCCTTAATGGGCTTCTATGTAATAGTTAAGACCCTTGGGTTATATAGTACCACTCCATTATTCATAAGGGACCCTTTAGTGGTCTAGTCAAAAAGATTGATTCACAATTTGGTTAAAGAATGACATCTAGTGATGTAACTGAACAGACTCCTAGATAGTCTATTTAAATCATTTATTGATTTAGTCTAAAGGACTCTATGGCAGTCTAGTTACACTCATCACAGGATTGTTCATTTGGTTTTACACTACACATTATAAAATAGACTGTGCGGACTGTACAAGGAATTACGTAATTATGGAGGCCTACATAATTGTGAAATTCAATGCACAGAAACCCAGTAAGATTTATTATGTGTAAGAACCGATAGCGACAACAATAACAAAATGATAACGATGTAATGGAGGTACGGTGGACGCACCAATGACGCTTTATATACTTGTATATAAGTGTCCCTCTTACATTGCAAGCATGATGTTATTAAAGTTACTAGAAGTTCAGAACCCTAGCAAATGTTGTTCGATCTTTTCAACTCCATGTTTTAGACTCGCACAAGTTTCCTCTAAATAAATTTCGGGACGAAATTTCCTAAAGTAGGGGAGACTGTAACACCTGTGCCTCCACGGCCATCAAACAAATACCAAACCAATGAAATATTGTATTTCATACTTGGGATTTGTAAAAATATGTGTATCATTTGCACATATCAATTTCGGTTCAATTTCAAACTCTAAATCGCTTTCTGGAAGGTTATACGCGCACTAATGCGTAAATATAACCAGTTTAATGCAAAAAACACTCCGGAATAGTGAAATAGGTTTAACATACCTAAAATAACCTTTACATAACTTAGATATAAGTTTTGGAAGGTTTGGTGTGGTGAAATCAAAGTTAAATCGCTACAGGGACTAAAGTTGACAAACTGCGAAAGTATGCCAATTTGAACTGTAACAGACCTTCCGGAACATGACCATAAGTTAAACATACCATAAATATCCTTTACAAAGCTTAGAAATAGGCTTTGAGGGGTTCGGTGTGCTAAAATAAACTTTTGTGTCATTCAGGGACTAAAAGTGTCAAAAAGTGCACAAGTTTGCATTTTCGCGCATAACTTACGTTCTGAATACATCTGGACATCCAAAAATTTATGTAAGCATGACTACATTATATTTTAGTGTTCGCCTTAAGAAAAATCCATTCGTTTCGTCATTTGGATCGTTTTTCGCGCTTATGCGCATTCCGTCGTAATTAAGCGAACATCGCGTTCGTACGACCAAACGAACCATCATCCGGCATATTTTTGAGCATGTTTCATGTCCACAATGTTTAGGCAACATTTTAGGGCCTTAAAGTTGGCTTTACGGGCCTTAGAAGTGTCGGAAATGGCCTTAAACGCGTGCAGGGACTGAAACTGCCATTTTTGAAAGTTTTGTGCGGATCAGAAGGCCCAAGCGGCCCGCATTGTCTTTGGCTAATCCTGAAGCGGGCCGCTTCCCACTATCAGACCAGATTAACTGCATTAACAGCTGTTTGCAGCTGTTTTAACCACAACCACACACTCACCACTTGCCTAATCAGTTGATAAGGATGGTTTTTAACCACCACAACTTTGTGACAAGTGTACGCCTTGGATCGTGGCACGTTTTCCATGAAACGATCTTAACGGTTCTCCGAATACTATAAATACCCACCCCCCATTTGTTCAAAACCCACAAATCTGATCATTGGAGCTCTAAGTTGGAACTTTCGTTTCATACCTGAGTTACTTAGATCGGGATTAGCATTCGGGGACCCTGGGTAAGTATTCCTTCGTTCTTTTCCTTATTTTTACTGCTTTTCGAGTCAGAAAGTCAAACTTTGTTTGACTTTCAGCGTTGACCAGTATTGGTCAATGCGAAGTTCGTTTGAACTTCGCAACGTGATTGTAATCACGATGGTCATAGTCCCTTGGGACTATGCCTACTGATTACCACGTTGTCTAGGGTCGTAGGGTAAGCGATCTAATAAATCGCTTATACCTCGAACCCGACCCAGTTTGGTCGATCATTAGGATCCGACCAAATACATTAGGTGACCCTAGTATAGGGCATAACCTTCCGAGGTTATACCCTATGGTCACATCGTTTAAGTAGTTGTATGATAGGTAGTTTATATGCCTTAGGTAAATTACCAGAATACCCTTTTCATGTATAATTGGTAATTAAGCATATGTAACCTAAACTTTTGTCACATAACTGATTATGTAACATGTTTAGGCATATAACACTTGTCATAGGACTAGTTAGACGGTCCGAACGCGTTTCACGCGTACGACGCGTTAAAGTAGCATAAGTTACCTTAATGGGTCGCGATGGGTCGATAATACTTAGGTTAAGTTTCATTTAGTATGTAGGCTTTGTTAAACCATATCATATGAGTTCCTACACTCATTTGGTTTACAAACCCTCCTGCTACCCAGTCTTCCGATTTAGGTCCGGGTTAATTATGTAATTACCTATATTAGGTACCGTTTGATTTCCGGGACTCCTCTAGCTTTCTTGGTAGTTGTTCAAGACTCCTAAGCACTCCCAGGCGAGTACATTATTCCCCTCTTTTACTGTTTTCAACTGTTTTGGGGTGACTCATATGTGCTAAATGTTTTATCAATGGTTTCAAGAACAATTACAATATGGTTTCAAGAACAATTACAATGTGGTTTCAAGAACAATTACAATTATTTCAAGAACGCTAACAATGATTTCAAGAACGAATACAATGATTTCAAAAACTAATAACAAATTTCAAGAAGTGAACAAACTTGTTGGTTGTAGTTTACATGACCGATGACATTCATTAGCTATGATCAAGCCGACCAGTATTAGGTTATGGTACCATAGGATCTGACAAATCCCGTTATTTACTGCACCCATTGTTATGTGTGGGTGTTGTGGGTAGCGACTGAATCTGTAATTATTAACTTATCCTTTGGTAAGGGTTTGTTAAGAACGAGAGCGAGAGCGAGTTGGAACGAGGAACGCGTCAAGAAGGTTTGAATGTTATTAGAGAATCGATCATAAAGTAGTTCACGATTAAAACAAGAACGATTAGAACGAATGGGTAACGATTGGGTAAACATTTGTACATGATTTACATTTGATCATGCATTTACACGAAACATAGTATTGGTTTAAACCAAGTTTTACTTCAATACTTTGTTGTTGTGCATATGGTTTAGTTGAGACATTTCACTTGCCATACATGGATATTTAAACATAGACATTTTACATTGTTTGGTTTGGTTTGATTAAGTGATTTAGTAACGATGCGTGTGTAATATGATACAAACATGGTGGATACGCCGCTGGTACTTCCTATATATAAGTGTTTGTATGGTATTACATATTGTAGCGTTATTTGAATCATTTCAGTTTGAGACATAGAACATTTTATACAAGTAACATACTTTTCACAAGACATTTATTTACAAACAACTTATCTTACACAAACTCATTTTTACATGGTTATTCATTTAATCATGCATTATTCTCTTATTTATACTTATCATCCGAACTTATTATTTTTCAAATGATTTACAAAGACAAAGCAAATTAAAAGGTTCATGACTAAACATTTTCTCAAACAGAAGTCATGAAACTTATTTTCAACAAAACTAATGTATTCGCCAGCATTTCTTTGCTGACCTCGTTTTCACATATGTTTCAGGTATGTTGGATGATATCGATTGATAAGATGCATGCTCACATAGGACTAGACAAGGCCTTAGTGACTCAATAACAATGATAGACTATGTTTAATTAGTGTAATTAGATTTCCAGACGATGTAATTACTCAATGTTTAATAAAACGAAACACTTTTGATATCCATGGTTATGAAACATTAATTCTGTTGCAACACGCCCCGATGTTTCCGCCGCGATTTGTTGTTTTACGCGGTCGGGGTGTGACACTCACGTCTCTAGGAGACGTTCCAAGCCACTCTTGGTACGATGCTTAATCTCAGTACCGCATTTCATTCCCAGACCGACGGTCAGACTGAGAGCACGATCTGCACGCTCGAAGACATGCTTCGTTCGTGCGTTAAAGATTTTGGTGGTAATTGGGATTCGCATTTACCTTTAGTAGAATTCTCATACAATAACAGTTATCACGCCAGTATTCAAATGGCATCCTTTGAGGCACTATATGGAAGAAAATGTCGATCGCCTATTGTTTAGCACGAGATTGGAGATGCACAGATCACCGGTCCCAGTTACTACAAGAAACGACAGACAAGATTCTCCAAATAAGAGACAATCTCCTGAAAGCTCGGAGTCGTCAAAAGAGCTATGCCGATAAACGCCGCAAGCCCCTAGAGTTCGAAGTTGGTGATCACGTACTCCTAAAGGTTTCACCTTGGAAGGGGGTGATCCGATTCGGCAAGAAAGGGAAACTAGCGCCACGTTACGTGGGTCCCTTTAAGATTCTGGAAAGAATTGGTAAAGTGGCCTATCGACTCGAATTACCAATTGAACTCAGCAACGTACATTCAACTTTCCACGTCTCAAACCTCAAGAAGTGTCTAGCTGAAGAAAATCTTCATGTACCTCTTGAAGACTTGCAAATAAACGAAACTCTGCACTTTGTGGAAAAGCCAGTAGAAATCATGGATCGAGAGACCAAGAAACTTTGACGCAGTCGCATTCCCATAGTGAAGGTTCGCTGGGAAGGCAAACGCGGCGCCGAGTTCACTTGGGAACTCGAAAGTGATATGAAAGCTAAATATCTGCAACACTTTGTTTTGTCTACTACTTAATTTCGGGACGAAATTCCCTAAAGTAGGGGAGACTATAACACCCCGCTTATTTGGTTGTTCCTATTTACCGTTGTTTCGATCTGTGAACACTTGTACTCCGAGATTCGATTAACACCAATGGGTTAAACTATATTTTAAATGCATTCTATATCGCTCATTTATCGCAGTTAAACGTTTATTACTTGAACGCTTATCGCAACGCAAACTCGAAACGCGGATTTATTTGTATCATTTGTGTTATTTGTGTACTTACTTGTTTAGTATGTTATATGTGTGAAACATTCGCTTAAAACACTCACATTTGCAACTCGATTTATCACACCGAAACGCAACGCAACACTACACTTAATATCTCGCTAAAATACTTAAAGTACTCGTACTAACTAACGCACCAAACGAGTATCCTACATGCAAAACGAGAAACCAAATGCATAAAACAGGCCCTTCGAACGAAGCCAGCAGCCTCGTATGAAGGCACTGCCTTCGAACAAAGGCAGCCAACTTCGAACGAAGGCACCTGTGCGATCCCACCTCCTCTATAAATAGCAAGCTCACTTCTCCATTTCATTCATTGCTGCCATTTCACTCCCGAACTGCTGACCTTCAATTTTCAAGTAAGATTTACTGTTTTTGCCTGAATCACAACGTTTCCCACTACAATTTTACACGAGTTTATCTCCGATTTCATCAAAAGTTCTTTATTTTCATCAAAACTTCTCTATTTTCACCTAAACTTCATCTTTTTCATCTAAACTTCTTATTTCACCACGGATCTACACTTAACCGAGTGTATTGGGCCTAGCTTCGACTTCCCAAGTTAGAAATCTACAGATTTCACACTCACCAAGTGTTAGATCTAGGTAAAAACCCTTTAAAACCCTTTTAAACTATATTTTTACACAAAAAACGGACCAAAACCGACACATATTTCGTTCATTGGATAGTGGAACGAGGTGGTGTCGAAACCGTCATGAAAAGGACTCGAAAACACATCCGATTCAGACGAAAACACAGCTTCGAACGCCAAGAACAGCCACGAATGCGAGCTGGATTGTTCTGTGCGAAGCCCCGGCTTCGTACGAAGGCACTGACTTCACACAACATAACCCAACTCTCACCTGTGACTCAAACAAAGACCTCTTTGACTCTAATTTTAATCATTAGCTTAAGGGTGGAGGGATGAACACTCGATTTCTCGAAGAAAGACGCGAAGAACACTCGATTTTGGACAACGGAAGCCACACATGTACGAAGACACCACCTTCGTACGAAGGCACTGGCTTCGTACGAAGCCTCTGTTTCCTACTGAACACTCCGATTTCAACCGTTTCAGCACTTTGGAGGACTTACGCACTTCTGTTCCTGTAAGCAGTCTGATCCGGCACTCCCTTCAATCCATTTCAGACCGTGTTTAGCTATTAAACACGCACTGTGAGTATACTCGAACCCTTTTTCTCTTAACACACTTTTGGGTGTTACATACGTTCTCTACTAGAAACACAATACTTAAACGCTTTACAAACGCTAACCGCACTCGCATGATATACGTGAGTAGTTGAATACTTGTTGCTATGTTACACAGTGATGACTTGCCCTACCGCCCTTAGCAACGATAGTACTATAGTTTGGACTCAGCACCTGTTTATTCATGGGTTGTTAAGGATCACATACTTTACTTCACTTGTTCGCTTTGGTAAACATGTGTCGTGCATACCTTACTCGCAGTCATGTGGTTAGCTTGTATCATTGTTGATAGTTACTTGATTCGCCGTATTACGTGTTACATGCTGGTTATACGTAAACGCTTTTTATACTATATTTATGCTAAACTTGTGTACTGACCTTTACATTATTGTGTTGACTTTATTTTAACGTATGTGATAGGTTGATGATTATTATATGCAGCAAACGGATAGGATCCCTAGTAACCCGCATAAACTCTAAGTTGTCGGATTTTGATTTGTTTGAGAGACTCGTTATCCATTATGACTGTTTGTTGAAATAATTTTTTATTAGTATGGGATAATGAACTTGTTAAATATTGTCACTAAATAGTTGTTATGGATTCTCTTGAACAATCTGATTCGCTTAGTGTCGCGCTCCGATGATTCCGCCATCGGTTGGGGTGTGACAAAAATAAGGGATAAGTAAGATTGTCTTAGGGTTCTTTTAAGGTGCACAAACGAGGATGGGAGAGTAAAGTTGAGGGAGAGATATAAAGTGGCAAGGAGGGAGGCGAAGAAGGGAATGATAGAAGCAAAGAACATAGCCTATAAGAGGATGTATAAACGCCTAGAAACTAAAGAAGGGGAATATGATATATTCAACATTGCTAAAGCTAGGGAGCGGCGAAGACAATATTTAGAAGTAGTGAAGTTTATAAAAGGAAAGGATAGACGTGTTTTAGTAAAAGAACATGACATTAAACTAAGGTGGCAAACCTACTTCCACAATCTTTTCAACGACCAAAGGGCTCATCAAAATTAAAGCGAAAACCCAACCACTCAAAGGCAAAAAACAAAATAATTGCTACTGTAGGGGTATCGCGCAGGGAGAGGTGAAGACATCACTTAGGAAGATGGGAAGGGCTAAGGAAGTTGGTCCTGACAACATACCGATAGAGGCATGGAAGTGTTTAGGGCAGGAAGGAATTCAATGGCTATCTAGTTTGTTCAACCTTATTTTCAAATCTGGAAAAATGCCAGATCAATGGAGGAGCAGTGTCATAGTGCCTTTATATAAGAACAAGGGTGACGCCCAATGTTGTGGGAATTACATAGTGATAAAACTACTAGGTCATACTATAAAATTATGGGAGAGGGTAATCGAGACTATAATTAGAAGCAAAACTGATATTACGTTAAACCAGTTTGGTTTCATGCCAGGGAGGTCAACTATAGAAGCGATACACATCCTAAGAAGATTGATGGAAAAATATAGGGAGAAGAAGCGGGATCTACATATGGTGTTCATTGACCTTGAAAACGCATATGATAGTGTACCGCATATATTAATTTGGAATAGTTTGGAGGATAGAGGGGTTCCTGGGAAGTATGTTGACATAATTAAATATATGTATGTTAGATCTGACACTAGTGTTCGTGCGCCTGTAGGGGATACCGATTTCTTCCCTGTTGAGGTAGGACTTCACCAAGGGTCTGCACTGAGTCCATTTCTTTTCACGATAGTGTTGGAAGAGCTGTCTAGGTCAATTCAAGAGACAATTCCATGGTGTATGCTTTTAGCAGATGATATTGTGTTAGTGGCAGAGACTAAACAGAGTCTGAATGCGAGGTTAGAGGAGTGGCGAGCGGCTTTAGAGGGAAAATGTTTAAGAATTAGTCGCTCCAAGACATAGTACCTTTATTGTAATTTCAGTGGTTCCGGCGATGGCGATGACACTCAAATTACTATTGGCGGTCACGGGGTTCCGCAGGTTACTAAGTTTAAGTATTTAGGATCGTTTGTACAAAGGGATGAGGAGATAGATAACAATGTAGCACATCGCATCCAGGTTGGTTGGTGTAGGTGGAGAGCAACCACTAGGGTTTTGTGCGACAAAAGATTCCTAACTAAATTAAAGGGGAAATTTTATAGGGTTGCGATTAGACCTGCTATGTTGTATGGGGCAGACTGTTGATCAATTAAGAAAGCACAAGCGCGCAAGATGGGGTAGCAGAAATGAGAATGTTAAGATGGATGTGTGGGCATACAAGGTTAGACCGGATTAGAAGTGAGGATATTAAGGAAATGTTAGAAGTAGCTACTATTTCGGATAATATAAAGGACGGAAGATTGAGATGGTTTGGGCATGTAAAGAGGAGGTAATTGACAGCACCAGTTAGAGCAGTAGACGGCTTAACTATGGAAGGGAGGAGGAGTCGAGGTAGGCCCAAGTTGACTTGGGATGAACGGATTAGGAAAGATTTGATAGAGTTACACCTCTCTGAGGACATGGTCCAGGATAGGGGTCTATGGAGATGTAGGATTAAGGTTAAGAACTTTTAAGAGTAGATTCAATAGGTATGAGCATTGAGTCCTTAACCACATATTTTATAATGTTTTGAGTCCAATTTATAACACTTATACCTTTTATTTTGGATTTAAGTGGTTAAAACTACTAAAACATAAGTACTCAAAACGTTAAAAAAAATATAAATGGTTAGAGACTTAAGGCTTTAAACCTTTTTGATTTTGGACTAGATTGAAACACAACAAACTAAAAGATAATTTACTTTTACTTTAAAATAATATATAAGAATCATACATAGGTTGGGTAAGAGATAAGGTAATGAATCCGCCGAATACACCAACAACTTAAGGTAATCATCAGTGGTTAGTTTCAGGGTAGGGTTTTGAGAGCGAAGAAGATGCCGTGCCTGACTCTGTCAACCAACGTCAACCTCGACGGACTTGACTCCTCCTCCATCCTTTCCGACGCCTCCTCCGCCGTCGCCAAAATCATCGGAAAACCCGAAGCGGTATCATCTCTCTCTCTCTCTTTTTATACACGCATATAACTCCGTCTTCTGTTATACTGTGTAAAACCTCACTCAGCAGTAGCACCACACTTGTAGGTTTATATAACATCAAGATTCTTATAATCTCATGGATTTGGAACTTTTTTGTTTTTATATTGTGTTGAAGGGTTATGTTCCACTTTCTTTTTATTATTCAATCCATTACCCCATCATGTGTAAATCACCACAGCTATTTATGTATGTTTGTTTAAGGAAGTATGTATGACATGATTAAGTTACTTCATGGTTTTGTATTGCACAGTATGTGATGATTGTGTTGAAGGGTTCTATACCAATTTCTTTTGGTGGTAACGAACAGCCAGCAGCCTACGGGGAATTAGTCTCAATTGGGGGGCTTAATGCTGATGTAAACAAAAAGTTGAGTGCTGCAGTTGCAGAAATTCTTGAGACCAAACTCTCCATCCCTAAGTCGCGTTTCTATCTCAAGTTCTATGACACCAAGGCAAGTTACCTTTCAGCATATTAATCTCCGCGTCAATTTATTTTCTTATTTTAGTTTTCGTGTGTATTTATTTAGGCCTATCAAACTCAAGAAAATGCACCCTGTCTTCATGCTTTACACCAGTCCTAGATCTCATGTAAATCACCCTTCACTGTTTTCCAATCAATAACTAGAGATGTTGTTGGTTTTACTAGGTCCATCCAATGAGTCAAATATAAAACTACTTATAAGCATACCTACAAGTGAAACGGGTCAAGTTGGAAGTCCCCCAGTTTGTTATTTCATTGTTTGCAACTTCTTAAATGTATTTAATCTAACAATTAAGATAGATTTATTATAGCGAATGTTCCACCTAATAGTAACAAAGTTTTTCAGTGTTCCACTCAAATTGCAATATTGTTCCAATGTTACGATTTTTTTTATTCAAAAAAGTTAATTAGCCTGAATGAAACAAACATGAAACTTGGTTACTGGTTACTCTTTTGTAATTATTTGCTTCATGTTTAACCTAAAATAAGAGGTAATTGTGACGAAAGAAAAGAAGTCTTCTAATTTGGTCATACAGTTCAAACATTTATGAAAAATTACAGAACAGAGGAATAATAGTGAAACTTGAGTGGTCTTTTTAGTTAGAACAATTTTCAAACTTGGTTATTATTTACACAATATATCTCTTTATTATACCAGTATAGTTTTTATCATTACATTTCTGATAAAGATTGGAAAAGCATTATTAGATATTACTTAGAGCCAATGCAACCCAGCCTGTTTGGCTGATCCGCATTAAGTTTTACAAAAACACCGGTTTTCTTGGGAAACCTTTTCCTTCTATTTGAGTTACATCAGCAATATATGTATTATTTTCCTGTATTTTTTTTTAATGAAATATAAATATTATCTTTTTTTTTTTTTAACTTTTATTGATGAGATTATTGTATTTTGCAGGGTTCTTTCCTGGGGTGGAATGGCTCCACTTTCTAAGCATCTTTTCAAGTGAAGCTGCTGCATTGGCAGGAAATTCATCCATGACTTTATTTGTGCCACTAGTTAAGTTGACTTGTTAAATACTATTGTTGCCTACTGAGTTGGCTCACTGAGTCCACTCTGTACCGTAAACTGTTGAAATCCTAAGTACCAAATTAATAAGAATTAGTGCCTGCAGTGGTCATGCTTATCTTAATCTTTATTTTCTTCTCAAAAATTATTATTTATTGGTGTTAAATTATATCATATATGGTGTACCCAAGGTCTAACTATCTTGCATATCAAGTCATTTTAGCTATAAACTCCTAAGTTTTCGCAATACCATCATCTAAGAGCTGTGGCCCGAACCTGGCTTGAAAGTAGCTCGAAACCCGCCCTTATAATTTTTTAGCCGAACTGAGCTGACTCGTTTAAAACTCGATTCCAATCTCCTGACAACCAAGATCAAGACAGCCATCTCTGCCGATTGTTCCAAAAAAAAATTCCATTTTCCATACCATTTTCATCCGAGCTGCAAGTGTTCCACTCTTCGTCTTCGCCTGTTTGGCACACATCTCCATCAATTCCACTAAGATTTGACTTCTTTTTTTCTGTCTCCGTCTACCACTGTTACTGGTCTTCGTCTGTTTGGCACACATCTCCACCAGTTCCACTAAGATTTGACTTCTTTTTTTCTGTCTCCGTCTACCACTGTTACTGTTCTTCTGTTTCTGTTACACTCAGGTGAGTTCTACCCTTGAAATTTGAAAATGATTTCTGATCTATCATCTTAGTTCATGCTGTTCTCATCTTCAAGATCAGCTCGTAGATTTCTGATCTATCATCTTGGTAGAACCCCTGATAAAGGAAAGAGATGCTGTGTATGAATCACTCACATATTCTTCTGAATAATATGCATCCGTTGTCACACCCCAACCGATGGCGGAAACATCGGAGTGAGACGAAAATAAGATTACAAGAGACTTCATAACACTAATGTGACAAGTATTTAAATAATAAATTTAATTTCATTACTAAAGAATCATTTACATTATTTGAAATCAAATACAACAAGTTAAAACAAATGAATTACAATACAACAAATATTAAAGTTTAACATGTGTTTCTAGAAATCCTACTAAGTTCCATGCATCAGCATCATCACAATCCTGCAACATGTTTAAAAGTATAGTTCAATACAAAAAGTATTGGCGAGTATACAAGTTTGAGTACTAGCGTATAAGTATAAAAATGAACAATCCACATGGCAAACCTAGTTATCAAGATTAATGTATAAACTGGCATGTGGATAACAAGTCAAACCAAAGTTTAACGCAAGTAAAAGATGACTTAACATGAACCAACGTTCACAGGCGGTGCGTTACTCCTATAGCACTATACATGTTAAGGGTAGGTTCGTACGAAGTTAATGACAAGTTTATCACAAAACGAACAAACTCAGAAAATACGAATCAAGCATAACATAATAGTAAGCATATATTGGATTGGTTGTATGTATGATTGCATAAAAGTATGTATGTTGTATGTGTTTTTGTTTATGTAAACATGTTGCATCCAAAAAGTGTAAAAACGGTAAAAAAGGCGTCGAGTATACTCACAAAATTGCAAAGTCTTTCGATTATCAGTGAGTGACGAGTGGTTTATGAATAAGGAGTAAATGGTAAGATTACATGATATTTATGGAGCGGCTAGATTCGGGTTTTAGAATTTAAAGTACAAAAAATATGTATTCGAAAAGTATTATCTAGTTCTAAGCACTCGTTTATGACACTATGTTATGTATGGTTTCATGGGTCCCAAATTGCCTATTAGAATCAATAACAAGTGGCTTCGAACCGTAGATAAGTTAGCCTAACTTCATGATGAATAACCATTAACCGATTATTATCGCAAACTTGACCAAATATGTATATATATGTATGTTTATATAGTTATAACAATATCCTAAAACTAGGTCCATCATAGATTATCATGTATAATCATGTAAGTCAAGCATGGAGGATTTAACCTCTTTGTATGATTCACCACTACACAAAATCATCACGAGGATGATTCGAAGGGTCATGAATAACAAGAAAAAAAAGAACTAACTTAATATATGTCAAGTAGCCAAGTAATCTATAACCCGGGTGAACCACCACGACATGGAAAGAGTTAACTAAGTGTCGGAGGCTAGACGCGGTTATGTTACTTTGATACTAGAAAGCTACTTGGATTATCAATAAAAAACATCAAGTGAGGTGTGGAATTGAGTTAGGAATGCCAAAGCATCCAATGTTCACATTTGCATCTAACATAAGTCTCACCATATGAACTATGACAAACTTATGTGATTTCAACATTTGTGGATTGTTCCGCAAGGTTCGTCCACGGAGGGTGAGTGAGGGCCAAAGATCAGGCCGAAAGGCGTAGTCGATGGACATCAGGTGAATATTCCTGTACTACCCTTTGTTGGACTCGAGGGACGGAGGAGGCTAGGTTAGCCGAAAGATGGTTATCGGTTCAAGGACGTAAGGTGACCCTGCTTTTTAAGGGTAAGAAGGGGTAGAGAAAATGCCTCGAAATTGAACCCTAATAAAACAGAAAGTTTAGAGGTTGTTTGTACCTCTAAACTTGTAAGAATCGACTCTAACAAGTTCCTTAACCATTGATGGGTTTAGGAGATTGCTAGGTGTTAGATTCAAGCATAAAAAGTTAAGTTTAGTACAAGTTAATCAAGTTCCTTCCAAAACAGAAAGTTTGAACCTCAAAATGGTGTTGTTCCATCTTGGTTTACCATGGTAAACCTGTGGAAACATTCCTAGAGGTGTTCCAAGCCTTGCGGAAGAAGAAATGATCAAGAAAAGTTGAAGAAATTGGAGTTACAACAAGTTTGTATAAATCAGAAAACAAATCTGACTTTGGAGCCTCATGTAAGTGATGTATCTCGTGATTACACCTTGGTGAATCTTGGATAACATCATTGAAGGTCATCCAAGTATATTGGTACAAGAAACATAAAGAAAAGTAGAGAAGAGGTGCTCAAAGTTCACTGTTTTAAGCAAGGTATACAATCTGCCATGTTAGGATCTGAGTTTACTTGATTGTGTTGTTTTTATAAGAAGTGTAAGATGAAGAAGATAAACAAGTGAACAATTGCAGCAGAATGAAGAAAAACTTTATAAAACAATCAAGGAAAGAACAGTTTTCATCATGTATGCTTTTATAATCAAAAGATTGAAATTACACAATGTTTCGACTATGCATGCATGAACACTTTCTCCCCCTCAGCCTGAGCTCACAATGTTAGTTCGTACAAGATGCAAGTGTGTGCAAAAGAGCTAATAGAACAGTACAAGCACTGTCTATTTATAGTACAATCCTAAACACTGTGGCATCTTTGCTGACATCACCTAGACAGTGACAACTAACAATCTTAACAACCTCTAAACACTGATTGATTACATACACTTTTACATTAGAAAATGATTAAAAAAACACTGATGCATGCTATCCGCTGATGATGCTCAACCACTGATGAGACTGAACAGTGCTTTCCATTAAGGTTGATCAGGCCTTTGACTTCAGCAGTACTTTGACTTCCGCAGTTGATTGGTCTTCAACAGTCCTTGCATCCAACAGAGCTTTGCATAACAGTCTTTATAAAGCAATCAGACTTTAGAGATCATCAGTTATTAAGTGCCACTGCCATTGGAGGGAAATAAGGTTCGGACACTGTTATTGGGATCAGTTGTTGTAGAAACCAGTTTTAGCTTTGTATCATCTCTTCTTCAAGGAAGGATTACATGAGCCAACAATCTCCCCCTAGAACAGATGATGCCAAAACTCTTCATTATTTTGATCTTTATGCTCTCATCAATAGTTCCCGGATTTGCCCTTTGAATTGGAGCTCAAAATCCAAGGAATCTGTGTCATCTTCATCCCTTTGTAGTTGAAGGTTCATTAAATCTTGAAGGTCATCTGCATTCAGACCATATGCAGCCTTCCTTGATAGCTTTTCAACTCTACCATCAAACCTGAGCAGAGTCAATACATGGGTATCTTTATCAGACTTCCACTTTAGTATTTTTGGATCTGATGGGTTTCTAGGGAGAAGTTTTATTTGTGAGGAGTTTGGTGATTGAGGTCTACTTGCCAGTTTCTTGATAGTTTCAGTTATATGAGCAGTAAGTTGGTTGCAGTCTCTTCTGGTCCATATAGGAGTGTGTTTCTGATAGCCTCTTTTCTGAATTCAGCATCCCTCTTTTCATCTTCCTCATCAATCTGTTGTTGCCTTTTTCTTTGATTCAAGGCACTGATGGATACATCAGATGATGAGAACAACTTTTTAAGGGAATGGGTCTGCTGAGGCCTATCAGCAGTGGTTTCATCATCACACTGGCTTCTGAGGAATGGTTGGATCTGTCTTTCTGAGCTCTTCTAACTTTTTATAAGTTAGATCAACATTCTGTCTAGACCATCTTGCAATGGATCTAGCAGTCCCATAATTAGCTGCAACAAGCTCTACTCTCTTTCTCTTATACCTCAATGCATCATCCACATCAACCTTTTTGAATTTGTTCCAGTTTGGTGCAGATTTCTTTATTTAAGGATCTTTATTCATCATTTCAATCCTATTGATTTCATCTTTGAGAGCTTCAAGAGGCCAATCCTTGAATTGAGCTTTGTTGGATTTATAGGGCTTTGTATCTATGATGATGTTCAAATAATCAATCCTCAGTTCCTTTTGAAGACCAGTATAAGGTGGCAGCTCTGACATGGATTTACTCAGGTCTCTAGCAAAGTCTTCCAACTTCCTGACTTTACTAAGCTCATGTTGATAAGTACCCTTGTATTTCCTGTCACCTTACTCACATGTTTGGCTATCAGTTCAACTTGTTTGGCTTTTAACTTCAAATATTCATCAATATTCTGAGGTGTACTGAAGCCTTTCAGTGATGGGAAGGTTCCTCTTTGTAAAACTGAATCATTTCATTTTAAACTGCAAGTAGTTCCAGAGGATATTTGGCTGCCAATGGAATGTTCTGTGGGATGTGAGCAGTGGGTGGTTGTTTGATTGGGTTGTTCTGTGGGATGTGAGCAGTGGGTGGTTGTTTGATTGGGTTGGTTTGTGGAGGAGATAATGAGGGTGAAATGTATGGTGCAGATGAAATAGGAATTGGTGAAGGAATTTCTTTTTCTTCTTCCAACACAACAAATTTCTTTTTCCTTGCATAAGCAAGTTTAGGAGCAGGAGGAGTTTTAGAAGGAGATGGTGGTTTGGGTGAAAATGCTGATTGTGAGGGGAATCTTGGAGGTGTTGGTGGTTTTGTTGATGGTGGAGGATCAAATTGAATGGGAGCAGTGGATTGACTAACAACTGTTGAAACCACTGGTGTCTCAACAGCTGTTGTCTTAACATTTGATGATGCTTTTGGTGCATTAACATCTGTTGCTGTGGAAGATGGTGGTGGTGATGATGAAGCTGTTTTCTGCTTCTTTTGAGGTGGATTTTGTGGTGATGGTTTTTGAGGTGAAGGTTTAGGTTTGGTAGCAACAGTGTTTGGCTTTTCAAAATCATCAATGGTTTTGGGGAATGTGGCAATTGGAGGTCTGTTGTTTCTAAATGATTTTCTTCTATTTGAAGTGCCAAGGTTTTGTGTTTGAATTTCCCATTTCCTCTTTTTCTCCTGTTCCTGTTTCCAAACATATGCTTTGCTTTCTTTGGTGTCTTTTCTCTTCTGCTTTTCTGAAATCTCTTCATCTGTCTGTTTGTTAAGGGTCTCATCAATTCCCTTTATCCTTCCAGTATCAGATTTTCCAGCAGATTTCGCATAAGTGTCTTTGGCAGGCTCTGGCTTTTATTTTGGCTTAGTCTTTGGTGTTAGTTTGCCAAAGTTTTTCATAGAAGCCTTCTCCCCCTTTTTGGCATCATCTTTTTCAAAGATAGGTGCAGGGGAGGTGCCAGTTAGCTTTGCAAGGGATTCTTTGATGCCCTTGATATGTGCCTTTGTGTCTTTATATCTTGCTTCAACCATAACTCTAATCAGCTCCATATGTGAGTTATGTTGAAGTTCAGCCAGTTTCCTTTGAGCTGCAAGAATGGGTTGTACTGAGTTCCAAAGCTCTTGGGATAATTGCTGATGACTAGGCTGACTTTTGGAAGCATCCACCAATTGCTTCATCAGATCTTTCATTTCACCAACAGTTGTTTCAATTATGGACATCCTCTGCATCAAATCCTTGTATTTTAATTCATCACCTAACTTAATAGGATCACCTGAATTCCCACCAGAGGTGGTTGTATCTGCTTTGGTGATAGGAGTAGACTCCAAATCATCCTCAGCAGATGCCCCATTTTCTTGGTTCTTGGGACTTCCCTCTGCATCAGTGGTTACCTTAGTAAACATGCCAGTGGTTACCCTTGTAGACACAACAGTGGTTGCCTTCAAGGGAGTCTGACTGATGAAACTACTGTCCAAATGTAGATCAATGGATCCAACATTTGTAGTAGATGCTCCACTTGAACTACCAACAAGAATTTCAGGAAATTCAAGTGGTGTAACCTCCTCAACTATTTGTGGGTTAGCCAATTGAACAGGTTCAGACACAGCAATTGTTGAAGTTATACTCTCAGTAATGTGTTGGTGAGAGGGGTTGTTTTGAGTCTGAATGTCAATGGCCTCAAACAGTGGTATAATGGTAGGTGGAATAGGAGATGAAGGGAGTGGTGTTGAAAGAGACATTGCCTTGGGAGAAGGGCTTTTAAACATACTCTCAAGCGAGGGTAATGTTTCATATTGTGGTATCCCTGTGCTTACAACATGTTCCTTTTGTGAGGAATCATGAGGAGATAAGGTTTCAGGTTGAGATCTTTCCAACTGTTGTGAGGAAGTAGCAACAGTGGTTTCTAGTGACATTTGTGTTGTCACAGGGTTAACCTCTGGGATCTCATCTTCCAGAGGACCCTTATTTGTGGGTTTGGTGGGCTTTTTGGGTTTTGTTTTGGTCTTTTTGGTTTTTGATGGTGGGGGTTTCACAACAGCGGTTGTGGAGCTGTAATCACCATGAGCAGTGGGCTCAGCAACAGAAGTTTGAGGAGTAGATGTGGACTCATCTAAAATTTGCTCACACTTCTTTGCTTTTGTTTTGGAAACATTTGACTCTTTGGCCATTAGGCGAGTAAAAGTTTCAGATGAAAGACTGCTCATTTTGAAAGGTGTTCCTTGCTTAAAAGGTTTTTGTGGAACCTTCTTTTGCAAATAATAACTCAAAAATCTAGGGAACAACAGAAAAGCAGCATTCTTCCCACTTTTAATGTTTTTCACATTAGTAACCATATCAGTAAACAGTGCTTGGGAGTAGTTAAAATCAGTGTTATTCAAAATTGCATATCCCAAGTACTGAATTTTAAGTGGTATTTCATTAAAAGCAGTAGTTTTGTTTGACAGACATGTTAACAAGGTATGGAACAAAAATTTCATGGGTGGTGGAAAGTTTGGTTTAATCATGGTGGCTTTTGTCAACTGTCCATCATATCCCCTTTCTATCAAGTCTGTTTGAAACTCATTTTTAGGGAAAGAATTTTTACCTGCAAGATCATTCATCTGAAATATTTCTGAAATGGTTGTGGGTGTTATTGCAACCAAGACACCTCCTACTTTTGAAGTGATACCAAATGGCTCATTGCCTTGTTCTTGAATTTCGGAATTTTCCCAGAAATCACGTAGTGTGTCTTGGTATATGGGTGCATCAGCGGTAAGAAGTATTTTGTATTTGGAGTTTGACAAGATGTCAATTATTGAGTGGAACTCTATATTTTTGTTGGTTTTCTCAAAGGTATAGAGGTAGTTATGGGGGTATTTAATGACCAGAGACATGATTGGAAGTAGAAATTACAAGAGGTTGAAGAAGAAGATGGTAACCACTTTGAAGAATTTTTGAATTTGACATTGCAGTAAAAGCTCTGTTTGGGAGTTAATCAGGGTTTTATAAAAGGGAAAAAGTGAATGCTGACGTGGCAGTGGTTTCAAAGATTGGACGGTTAACATCTGCCCATGTGGCAACCTCTGATGAAAACGTGGATGACAGTTGTTTGGAAACCACTGTTGGACAACAACAGTGGTTGGGAACAGTGTATGGAGAAAACAGTGGCTGATTTTATGTCTATCAGTGGATAGACATCAGATGTTGAAACCAACAGTGTTTGGTCAACAATGGTCAACAAAGGAAATGAGAAACAAAGGTTATCTTTCAGCAGTGGGTGAATTTTCAACCATCAGAGGTTTAAAACTAGCAGTGGATATGGACAGACTTTTAAGGATTCATGAAAAATTTTCATTTTAACTATTTTTAAGGATGGATTTTTGATTTTCTGAAAACATTTTGATGTTTTTTTATTCAAGGATAAGAAGGTTTTGCCTTCTAATCCAAGTTAAGCATGCCCATTCTTGAGATCAAACTTTCAAAGGTAGATGTGTCTAATGCTTTTGTTAGCACATCTGCCTGTTGATCTTTTGTTGGAACATGATGCAGAGAAATCAAACCTTTTTCATAGCAATCCCTCACAAAGTGATGTCTGATGTCAATGTGTTTGGTGGTTGAGTGGGATACTGGATTTTTAATGATATTTTCAGCTGCTTAACTTTCCAACATGAGAGGAGTCTTTAGAGCAGTTATACCAAAATCCAGCAACTGGTTTTGAAGCCACAACAGTTGTGTAGGATCGGGGATTCGATCAAATGAGTCGATCAGAAGAGTTCTAGACCAAATCAGAGGCGGAATTCATTGATTTGATCTTCATTGCAGCTAGATTTACACTTAGAAGTAGATTAAATGTCGATTGTATTGATTTGATATTGTTTACACGAGCTGGCGACACTTCGGCAGAGCTTCACTACCGGAATCAGAAGTTACAAATGAAGATCCAAGACCACCTATTTATAGGAATGCCAGACCCCACGAATTTTCATGCTTTCTGGCCAGGTCGCACGAACTGGATCTCATGCTTTCTGGCCAGGTCGCACGAACTGGCCAGACCCCATGAACTTGGCAGGTCTGTTTCCCGTTTCTTTCGTACAACGTGTCCTGGTCTATCTATTCTAATACATGACTCGATACAAGACGAAGTCAACAGACATATGCAATAACAAACCCCCCGTTGGATGTTGACGAGTCTTCAGTGTATTGAGTCTTCAGTCTTGATCGGTCTTCTCGATCTTTCCAAAGTATCTCTCTCTATAAGCATCCATCAATCTCTATCTTCTTCTTGCTCTCCCAGAATCTCAACCCGACTCTTCAAATTCTCTTGATCAGATCTCTTGATTCCTTAAGCTTATCAGCATCAGCAGCTTCTATCTCGAACATTCTCAGACTCCCCCTTTAGATAAGCTGGGATCGCAGTCTGGAATTCTCTATCTACAAGCTTTGAATCGGAAACCTGGCTCTAATCTGCATACGCTTATGCGGAAAATCCTCAGGAGTCGAAACCTAGCTCTTTCAAATCTTTTTATCTGCACAATTCTCTACCCAAAAGTAAATTTCACAATCGTTAAAATTTAACAAATTTAGAAACCACTTATAAATATCATTCAACATCAACAATAGTTATATCAAGTTCAAATTAATGACCTTGATCTCAAACTTTAACTTCATTTTTCATTTCAAACACACACTCCCAACCCACTGTTTGTTCATTATGTTTCGCACTCGGAATTTTGAAAATCAGCTTTCCAACATCAGTTGTCGAAAAATAAGATGAAATAAAATCTTTTTGATTTTTCAAAAAATTTATGCTAAAACACACTGAAAATCTTTTTGGATTTTGGGAAATAAACTATATACAAACTTCTTTTTGTGAGTTTGTGTAAGAGAATCATATCAGTTTATGACAAATCACTAGTACCGTTGAGCTTTAAACACTTTAAGATCTAAACGATTCACTTAGATTGTCAGTATACTGATCCACTTAAATTTTCACACAAAGTTCAATTGATTCGAGATACGAGATTAGTGTTTTAATAGACTTAACTTATACGCGTGTCCCACCTCAGAATATACTCCCGTATCCAGACTCCTATATTCAGTCTTACAGGTGAATGTACATTAATGATATCTGTAAAAGGGTAATGCGAGACCATGAGAGCTCAGGCTAGAACTTCCGTTCAATCAGAGAGATGATGGCTCAACTATAGGTGGGTCCCCCTTGGGGATCTTCTTTTCAACAACACATGATTAGCATTTTTCAACGTTTCATCATTTTTTATGCTGAGGGTGGGCTTTATAATTAAAGCAATGCAGAGTATTATACGAGTACTAGGCTATTGCTCCCGTAAAATCAGAAGTCCCGGTATAATACCCCAGATATCATCACGCACAAAGACCTAGTATGTCAGAAATAGAAAGCCCTTCAAACAAGATTTCAGGGGTTACCTATATATCCGAGAGATGTTCCCCACGTGATAAGTAAGTATTTGATATTTATGTTTATATCTCGAAAACAATCTACTAAGCGTGTAAAAACCTACTGGCATATCATCAGTGAGACCGTTTATCACATTTTAACTTTCCAATTCTTTAGCGTAGTGTAATTGTCTACTGATGTACTATCATTTCCTCTTTTTCACAACAAAACTCTTTTTTATTTTTCGATTTTTTGGATTTTTTTATTTTATCATGTTTTTGGATTTTCAAATTTTCAAAATTTCTTTACTCCCCCTAAAATCAAAAATATGTTTCAATTTTTGATTTTCCGGGAAAATTTGAAAGTAAAAGCAATAAACTGTACAAATAAAATGACAAACTGATGTGAATTGCTTCAATTCTCCATTCACTTGGCTTAAACAATCAGAACTCCCCCTGACAACAAACTATTTTCCCATTATGATTTCAAAACACTTAAGTTTGTTTTAATCAAAATGATTTTTCCGGAAAATTAGTTTTGTTGATTTCACACATCATGGGGATTCATTCATCACTTTGTTCTTTCAACCACTTGTAAAAACTATCATTTGTAGATTTTTCACAAAATCATTTTTTATTTCTAAGAAAGATGCCGATTCATGCTCCACGATTACCAACATTGGGAGCTCCGGTAAGTTAGGATTTCAAACAAAGAATGCTGACACCTAAGCCTGACCAGCTTTGGGTGCATCCGAGTTATTTTCACTCGGTGTGTAAGTTCTCCTCTTTGATTCATAAAATTCTTTTACCCCTTTTTCCCTACCATCGACCATTTTTCCAAAAATATGTTTTACTTTCCCATTGAAAGCCTTTTCGACATCGAATTCTTTCTTTTCAGAATAGAATCGATTCGAAATTTCCACTTTTCCAACTTTTTATTTTAAATTTTCAATCCGCAATGGTGGAAAGTTTACGTCATCCATTGGCGGTACTGAATTTTCTCTTTTCAGCTCAACTTGTGGCTCCTCTGACTTTGACGAGTCAGATTCATCGCCAAAAAGTGACTTTGATTTCTTAACAACCCACTTGTGGTTGTTCAGATTCACTCTTCTTTTGTAGAAACGTGTTGAACTCTCACCAACCTCAAATTTTGAATTTTTGAACACTTTAAATTGTTTGGTTGGTGGTTCATTATCAACCAACTTTTCTTTCAAGTTTTCAAAGACTCCCTGTTTTGTTTGGGTTGCCTTTTGACAGTTCCATGCAATGTGCCCAACTTTTTTACATTGATAACAGGTTCTCATTTCCTTCTTCTGAGCAACATCATTCTTCATTCCCTCTTGCTTCTTAGCAAGGAATTCTTTGTTCGTCTGCTTTCTGAACAAATTCTCTTTTTCTTCTTCAGAAGATGTTCCTGATACAAAAACAACTTTCGATTTAACATCTTTAACATATTTTTCATTTTCTTTTGGAATAAAACCTAATCCTTTCTTTTTGAAATTATTTTTGTGATTTGGTTTCTTATGGTGATTTGGACTAAAACCTTTTTTCTTGTTTAACCTTTGTTGAACTCTTGAAGTGTATTGTTTAGGTTTTTCAGTAAGATTTACATCTTTTATTTCAGAAATATTAATTTCTGTTAATTTGAAAACCTTGTTAATCATTTCAGTTTTAACACCTCTTATTGGAAATTTTTCATCAGAATATAATTTGTCAGAGTTATTCAAAGTATATGCTACTTTGAATGTTTCGTTATTCAAATTATTTTTTGATATCAGAAAATCATTATTGTAAACCCTTTTGCCCTTTTCAACTGTTGAACTTGAAGTGTCAGACTTTGACTTAGATTTTGACTCCTCGGTTTCATCTTTATCTAACATATGATCCACCACTTTCTTAATCAACTCAGATTGTTGATCAGTGTCAGATGCAGTGAATGTGATGTCAATATTATCTGGCAATCCATCTGAAGGTTCAGATTCCCACTTTAAATTGGTTGCCTTTTTGACTCTTTCTGAATTAGGATTTCGTGGAGAATATCCTTCTTCAACCGGAGGTGGACACTTTGTATAATTGGTACTATGTTTCTTACCAGTATTCTTTACTTTAGATTTTTCCTCTTCAAACGCTTCCATGCCTTCTACTGTAGGGTAAATCCTGTCAATCACGTAAGAAGCACATGAATAACTTTTCAATAACCTGTTTACCCTCTCAGTTTCCAATTTTTGTTTAAGTTCAGCACATTTCTCAATGTACTGATTGATGATTTTCTGCTTCATCATGAACGCTCCATTGAGTGTCTTCATAGCTATCTCTTGTTCATTGCTTGACTTGCTATATTGATTCATAGCTTTGTTTAAGACATCATAAGATTCTTTCAGTCTGTTCATGTTATGAATCAATTTGTTGTTGTGCCTTTGCACAGTATCACAATTTTCACACTTCTCAGGTATCTTTTCAGTATCTGCTTCCTTCTCAACCTTGATAGCTGGAATTTCTTTAACCTGCTTCTTTACTACTCGAACATTTTCCTCAGGTTTGACCTTTTCTTCAACAGTTGCTGCCTTATGATTCTTCTTTTTCACAGCTTGTCTTTCTTTGATCTCTTCCATTTTACCTGCAAAATACAAATTATACCTAACAGGTGAAAGTTCTCTTTTATAATATTCAAGTTTTTGAATTTCTTTACTGTCATCATCACTCTCTTCATCTGATGAGTGATCAAAGATTGGTGCTTTTTCTGAAGCCTCTTCTGTTGAAACTGGTTCTTCTTCTTTCTTTTTAGGACTGAATTGTTGAGATTCGTAATAAGCATACACTATTTCATCTTCAGCAGTTGAATCTTCAAAAATTTGAGCAACAAATGCTTTAGAATCTGAAGTTCTGTTAGGATCATAATGATCCCAATTAAAACCTTCTGGAATTCTTTCATCTTCTTGATGAACTAGATAAGCTTTCTTTGTTGGCTCTTCGATCGGATCCTTCCTAGCATGTGAAGTTTGTGACGATTGTTGTTGATGCGGCTGTAGAGCAATTTGATGATAAATCGCTTTTCGATGATAATCATTGTTGCCGAAATGGATTTTGAGCTCCATTTACTTCGCGATTTGTGCATTGTCGCTTAAAGTGCCCCTTCTCCCAGCAACGAAAACAAGCAACTTTAGATTTATCAAAACCTAAAGGTGAAGTTCCAGCATCACGGAAATTATCTCTTCCAGTGATCTGTTTAAACTTCTCAGCTCTTCTTAACACACTAGCCATACACCACTTTATATCCATTAGTTCCATCTCTTCAGCATCAATCTGATCATAATCCTCTTTGGTCAACATTGGATTACCAATCCTTCCAGCTACCAAACTTTCATAAGACTCTAATACGGTCACCAATAAAGACATATGACCTTTGGCAACCTCTTCCGAGAAATTCTGACCATTCTGAAGATGTAATGCAATGTTGCATTGTAGTACTTGGCCATTATTGTTGTATGAGCTTTGCGGTTTAGAATTGGTTGCTGAAAAATTTTGATCAAATGATGGATATGAAGAGAATCCATTATTGTTGTTTGACCCTTAAGATGACCCTCCAGAAGAACTGTTTGTGTTAAATGCAGTTTCGATCTTTGGTGCAATGTTGGTCTTATCAATCGTACTTCCTTTGTAGTACAAACCAATGTCCTGTTCACCATTAGAATTCTTCATTTTCGCCATCTTCCGTTGTTCCATCTCTTGAACTTCGAGTTTTTCAATAAACTTGCTCAGCGATAGATTCGCAAATTCACCATTATTCTTCAAAATCATAATACGTGCCCCAAACATCTTGTGGCAATGCATCAGCCAACTTTTCCACCCATTCTTCTCTATCTTTCCTGATATTCAATCGCTTCATGTTAACCACCAAATTGCAATATCTTTCTATAATCATTTTGGTGTTTTCAGTTTTCAATCCATGAAATAGATCAAATTCTTTCTTCAAAAGCGATTTTTTGTTCTTGATCATGTCTAAACTTCCAACAAACTTCGTTTTTAGTGCTTTCCACATTAAGTGTGCACTTCCGTTGTATTGCAATAAGATCAAGATGTCTTCCTTAATGGCTTGTTGCAATATACTGATCATCATCTTTTCACTTTTGTATTTCTTTTTCTCTTTATCATCTAAATCTTTAATAGCAACAATCTCTCCGTATTCATCAATCGGTCTAACATATCATTCTTCAACACATTCCCATGCCTCTAAGTGATTCGCTTGAACCCAATTTTTGAAACGTTCCTCCCATCCACTATACTCCTCGATATTCATGAGCTTAGACGGTTTTTGCATGGTGCCCATTTCATTCTCTAAGTTCACGTTCTGAGCCATAATGATCGGGGTAGCAAATGCGTTGTAAAATTCAGAATCCATGTTTCGGTTTTAAAAATTCACAATGATAGAATTTCAAACGATCTGGTCAACTCGTGCGATCTTGATTGATGGTACTACAAGTTGAATAGGATGGCAACTCGCTCGGGTCACCACTTGTTGAATGTCGCTAGACGACAAAAATGTTGTCCGATCGGGTAGCGGTTGTCTCTTTGACTTCAACGATGAACTGTGATTATCAATATGAACTCACATGCAAACAATGAATGGCCGACATACTTTTTAATTCTTTGCATGCAAACTGACAACTTCAGACTGACAATTAGCACATTTTCACATTCAGATCACATTATCACATGCACACTTGAATCAAATTACAAGCAATATTAAATTTCAATTTGATTTCTATTGGACCTCAATGTCCACTTAACCGACACACAACAATCAATTTCAATTCATGAAGCCTTTATTCTCGTGATGACAGCTGAAGGTTATTAATGATGCACAGAACTGTTGACAGAAACAATTGACTTTAATAATTGTGACGAGAGAAAGTGTGATCAACCCGTGCGACTTGGGCTGGATCAGAAATTTGAACCAACTCGTACGACGTGGACTTTTTTCAAACGACTTGGAATTTTTTTCACAATTTGAATTCAGGTCGTGCGACCTGGAATCCCAATTTCAAACGACCTGATGAAATTTCAAGCGACTTGACTCAAACTCGTACGATCTGAGATGATTTCCAAACAACCTGGACTCAACTCGTACGATCTGAGATATATTCACACGATCTGAATGATTTTTCGAACGATCTGGTTCAATAGTTCATCATTTTGTCAAATTTTATCAAGTTTTAGGTTGAATTTGATTCTGATTTGTTCACGGATTGATTAAAACTCAGTTTTACGTGTTATTTGTCAAAATCAAGTCATTTTAACCATGAAATCTCGGTAAATTTGATGAAAAAGTGTAGAAGAATGAGTAGAAATGAGTAGAAATCAGATTTATCGGTGAAAACAAGCTGAAATGGTAAGAACTCTTCCTCCTGAGCTCTGATACCACTTGTAGGATCGGGGATTCGATCAAATGAGTCGATCAGAAGAGTTCTAGACCAAATCAGAGGCGGAATTCATTGATTTGATCTTCATTGCCGCTAGATTTACACTTAGAAGTAGATTAAATGTCGATTGTGTTGATTTGATACTGTTTACACGAGATGGCGACACTTCGGCAGAGCTTCGCTACCGGAATCAGAAGTTACAAATGAAGATCCAAGACCACCTATTTATAGGAATGCCAGACCCCATGAATTTTCATGCTTTCTGGCCAGGTCGCACGAACTGGATCTCATGCTTTCTGGCCAGGTCGCACGAACTGGCCAGACCCCATGAACTTGGCAGGTCTGTTTCCCGTTTCTTTCGTACAACGTGTCCTGTTCTATCTATTCTAATACATGACTCGATACAAGACGAAGTCAACAGACATATGCACTAACAAGTTGGGTTGTACAACTTACAACAGCAATAAACTCTGCCTCAGCAGTGGATGTGAAAATAGCTACTTGTTTTTTACTTTGCCAAGACAATAAAAAATTGCCTAGGAATTGACACCCTCCTGATGTAGACTTCCTGGTGGTGTTGCATCCAGAAAAATCAATGTCTGAATAACCTGAAAGCTTGGCATTCCCATTAGCAGTGTAACATCTGTGCTTATGTAATCATTGTATAACTCTGAACAATTCAAATATCAATAAAGAAATGTGTTTGGATCCCAATATTTTTTTGTTTATGTTTGACATTTGCACGTTTTGATTTTTGTCCGATTTCAAACTCTTAAACGCTTTCTGGAAAGTTATACGCAAACTGATGCGTAAACGTAATCAGATTAACACGGCATACTCTCTGGAATAGTAACATAAGCTTAACATACCTTAAATAACCTTTACATAACTTATAAATAAGTTTTGAAGGGTTTGGTATGTCAAAAAAAAGTTTATTCGATCATAGGGACTATTTGCGACAAACTGCAAAAGTCTGCCAATTCGTATAGCAACGTACACTTCGGAACAAGATCATAATCTAAATATACCCTAAATACCCTTAACATAGCTTAGAAATAAGTTTTGAAGGGTTTGGTATGTCAAAAACAAGTTTATTTGATCACAGGGACTAAAAGCGTTAAAACTATGAAAGTATGCAAATTCGTGCATATCTTGCGTTCTGACCATATCCGGACATCCAAAAAAAATTTTAATCACTAGAATATTATATTTTAGTGATAGGAATGCAAAAATACCATTCGTCACGCGGATCGTTTTCGCGTCCGTTCGAGTTTCATCGTAATTAACCGAAAAACGCGATCGTACGACCAAACGAACCGACATCCATGATATTTCCAAGCATATTTCAAGTCCCCTATGCTTTAACATCCTTTTAGAGCCTTGAAATTGGGTTAACGGGGGTTAAACGCATCGAAAAACAAGTTTGGAGCATGCAGGGACCTGTTCTGCCAAAAAACTGAAAGTCTGGACAGGGTACCAGGCGAGCCGCGACAGCCAGAGGCTGTATAGGTCACGGGCCGTGAGAGAGCATACTGGGCAGATTCCTGTTTTCCTCAAATAAGCCTTCTGTCCTTGGTTTTTATCATAGTTTTTGGATATTGTGGGCTGGTTTATGTGATCAACAAGGCTTAAACTCCTGGCCTAACAAGTGTATGGTCTTGATCATTCCTTGATCAACACACAAAACACTTGGCAAGATCATATTCATCCTTGATTCCTATAAATACCCAAGAATTTCACCATTCCAACTTCCTCATTTCCTTTTTCTTTCACTCTTTCTCTGAATTGAGGCTCCCACACTTGGTTGGAGGCTTCATATCTGAGTTTACTTAGTCATCCTTCTATCCTAGAGCACTTGTAAGTTGTTGGTGCATACGTCTGTCGACTTCGTCTTGTATCGAGTCTTGTACTAGTATTGTTAGATCAGGGCACGTTATACAAGAAAATATGGTTTGGATGTGTTTAAGCTAATTTCGCTTGAAATAGCCATGTGCACTTTCAAGCGAAATCAACATTAGTAATTTCGCTTGAAATGCACACTGCCACTTTCAAGCGAAATCAGCTCCTCTATATATACCCTTCAAGCGAAATCATTTGTAACTTTTGTAATTCCGGTACCGAAGTGCTGCCGACGTGTCTACTGATCTGTAAACTTGTTATAATCAATATACAAGACATTTAGAAGTGAATCAAGTTGTTTACCAAGTCAATTCATTTGTTTCCGCCTCTTGAATTGATAAGAACTCTTCTGATCGACTCGTTTGGGTCACAGAACGATCCTACAAGTGGTATCAGAGCTCAGGAGGAAGAGTTCTTGCCGAAACAGCCATAATTTCTGATTTCTACACCTTCTTTTATATAATTCACAAGTTTTTACGGTCAAAATGGATTGAATTTCATACATGTCAAGCAAAACAGTGTTTTAAAGAATCCTTGAAAGTATTGGACTTTAATTCAGCCTAAAATTGGTAAAATATGTAATTCCGCTTGAAAATCAGATCGACAAAGATGATGTCAGCAACATTTCACACGAAATTAGCACTTGATTCCGCTTGAAATTGCTATTCCGCTTGAAAAGTACCTTTGATTTCACACGAAATTATCTGATTCCGTTTCAGAGTGTGATTCCATTTGAGATGTTCCACACGAAATTAGTAATTTCGCTCCAAGTTGTAATTCCGTTTGATAATTTCGCTTGAATCAGCTATTCCGTTTGAATAGGGGTATTCCGTTTCAAAGTGATTTCGTGTGAGAGTTTATTTCGCACCAAAAAGTGTTATTTCGCTTCAAAGGGTAATTCCGCTTCAAAAGTTGATTCCGTTTGAGTTTGGTATTTCGTGTGAAACTGTGTTTTTGAGACTTGTGTTTGTGAAACAATTTGTCTAATCATGGAAGAAGAATTTTTCAATGCGTTTGCTACTCCAGTTGCACCAGTTACAGCTGCTGAAACATTGTACAGTGAAAATGAAACGAGAACTCATCAAAAACCGCCAAAGCTTATGTACATTGAAGATTTTAAAGGATGGCATAATCGATTTGAAAACTGGGTGCAAGCTTACAAGTTTGACACATGGTGTTCATTAGAGAAAGATTACGAGAAACCGAAAAATGAACGTGGACTTGAAAAAGCGTTTTGTGACTTTTCGGAGATTGATAAATTGAAATATACAAGTGAAAAAATGATGATCAGTATTCTTTAACAAGCAATTAAAGAAGATATCTTTGTTTTGCTCCAACATGAGGGAACTGCTAGGTCAATTTGGACGGAATTGATTCAAAAGTTTAAAGGAAGTGCAGATATGATCAAGAACAAAAAAGCTTTACTTAAGAAATCATTTGACATGTTTGTTGCCTTTGATCATGAAACAACAAAAATGACCATTGATAGATATTGTCATCTTGTTTTGGAAATGGGAAGATTGGACATAAAGAAAGACGATGATGAATGGGTTGATAAACTTGCTGATGCATTACCACAGCAGAAATGGGGAACTTATTTGTTGATCCTTAAACACATGAGAAAATCTGAAAATATGAATCTGGCACAGTTTATTCAGAAGATTGAAGAGCACGAGTTGGATATCCAGAAAACGGCAATTATGAAGAATCCAAATGTTCAACAAGATGTCAGTTTATACTACAGAGGAAATAAATTTGAAGCTACTCCAAGCCCAAAGATCCAAACTGGTTTCAGTGCTGATAGTTCGTCTGAAACAAAGGGTAGTACGGTAACTCAGAGTGGTGGACATTCATTTTCGTATTCAAGCTTTGATCCAAATTTTACAACACCAAGTCCTCAAAAACAGAATTCTACAAATCTGCAGTGCAATGTTACCTTGAACATTCAAAATGGTCAAAATATGTCTCGTGAAATAGCAAAGCAACACATGGCATCACTTGTTGCTATGTTAGAATCATGTGAAAGTTTGATTGGTGGCAAAATTGGAAATCCGATGCTTACCAAAGAGGATTATGACCAGATTGACGCTGAGGAACTTGAGTTGATGGATGTAAAGTGGTGTTTAGCCAGTGCTGTTCGAAGAGCAGAAAAATTTACACAAATCACCGGTAGAGATGATTTTCGGGGAATAAGTGAATCTCCAATAGGGTTTGACAAATCGAAAGTCACTTGTTTTCGTTGCAAAGGAAAGGGACATTTTAAACGAGAATGCAAAAACAAAGAAGCAACTGGAAGACAAGATGGAAAGAATGATTATTATCAAAAGTCAATTTTTCATCAGATTGTTCAACAACCACAGACTGCACATGCACGAGCCATTGAAGAAAAAGAGAAAATAGCTTGTTTTGGTATAATAGATCAAGATGATGAATTTGTTGCAGAGGGATTTAGCTGGGATAAATACATTCCACCGGCTTCAGGTCTTGTTGCTAGAATTCTAGAAGAAGATGAAGTCAAAACGAATTCGAAAAGAGTACCGATTTTTCAAGACTTTGGCAGTGATGTAGATACTGATGATGAAGAAGACTACATTAATAAAGCTAGAAAAGGTCTAGATCCTAATAGTTTTAATTTGTTTTTTGCAGATAAAGTTGAAATACTGTATGAGAAGAAGATTGCCAGACTGAAGAGAGAACTGGATGCAATAAGAAAAATAGCTGATGAAAAGGCAAAGATGGAAGCCGAAGGAGTAAATGTTGTACCAGTGACTGAAAAAGTGACAGAAAAAATCGTTGAAGTGGAGAAAGTAGTTGAGAAAGTCGTTGAGGTAGAAAAAATTGTCGAAATTGAGAAAGTCGTCGAGGTAGAAAAAATTGTCGAAGTTGAGAAAATCGTCGAGGTAGAAAAAATTGTTGAAGTTGAGAAGATTGTCGAGGTTGAAAAGACAATTGAGATCATTAAACCTTGTCAGAAATGCTTAGAATCTTGCAAACATTGTGAAGAGAAAGATAAGAAGATTTGTGAACTGGAAGAGATGAAAGAGAATTTGTTGTCTGATTTGAAGTATGTAAAAGAGTCATACGATGTGCTGAACAGAAAAGTAAATGGTTTAAAAAAGACAAATTCAGAAATTGAGGTTGCTATGACAAAGATGAGTTCTACATTAATGTCAAAGCAGAAGGTCATCAATGAGTAAATTGAAGCAGGATTTGGAACTCGAAAAGATATAAAATGAAAGAATCAAAAGATTGTTGTTGAGTTATACAACTTGTGATTATTTGATTGATCGAGTTTATCCTACTGTTGCAGGTCTTGAATCTTTTCAAGAACAAAAGACAGAAGATACAGATACTGGTAAGAAACAAAGTGTAAAGTATAACAAGTGTCCGCCCCCGATTTTTGAAAGTTATTCTCCCAGAAAGCCAAATGAGGAACAACTAAAAAAGGCTCTCAACATCAAGTTAAAGTCTGAAAACATTGATGAGTTACCAGATAATATTGATGTCACATTCACAACGTCTGACACTGATCATGAGTCTGAGTTGTTAAAAAAAAGTGGTTGATCAGGTGTTGGATATGGATGAAGAGTCAAAGTCGGAGTCTAAATCTGAAAGTTCGAGTTCATCAGAAAAGAGTCCGAGTTCACCGGTTAAAAGGGTTTACAATAAAGAATTCCTGTTATCAAAATCTAATTTGAATGACGAACTAATCAAAGTGGCATATACTTTGATTGATTCGGACAAATTATATTCTGATGAGGAATTTCCAATAAGAGGTGTTAAACCAGAAATGATAAAAAAGGTTTTCAAACTAACAGAAATTAATATTTTTGAAATAAAAGATGAAAATCGTTCTGTAAAACCTAGACCTTACACCTCAAGAGTTCAACAAAGGTTAAACAAGAAAAAGGGTTACAGTTCTGGTTATGGTTATCAAAAGAAACCAAACCATAATGGTAATTACAAGAAGAAGGGATCAGGTTTCATTTCTCTGGAAAATTATAAAAATGAGAAAAATTATAATTCAAAAACAAAATTTGTTGCAGGAGGAAGTTCTGAAGAAGAGCAGAAGAAACCATTCTGGAAACAATCAAATCAAGAGTTTCTTGCTAAGAAGAAAAAGAATATGATGATGAGAACTGAGCAAAGAGTTGAAAGAAGAATGTGTTTCAAATGTCACAAGATTGGACACATTGCTTGGAACTGTCAACAGTCCAACACAAAACAGGGAGTTTCTTTTAACTCAAGATTGGAAGAAATACATATTGATGAAAAGAAACAACCATCAAATTTTGAAGTTGGTGAAACTTCAAAACGTTTTTACAAAAGAAAAGTTGATGAAAACATACAAAGATGGGTTGTAAAATCTGAAAGTAGTTCTGAAAATGAATCTGATTCCATAAAATCAGATGAGTCATTTGTTGAGAAAAAGAATGAGAATTCAGTTTCTGAGATGAACGATGAAAATTTTCCAAAATTGTCAAAAGAAAATTTGAAGTTAAAGGTTGGTAAAACTGAGATTTCAAGTCAATTTTTCTCTGGTAAAGAAGAATTTGATGCTGAAAAGGCTTTCAATGGGAAAGTCAAACACATCTTTGGGAAGATGGTTGATGGGAAGGTTAAAGGTGCCAAAGAATTTTATCAATAAAAAAGATGGTGGGATAGATGTGTACCAAAATTACCCAAGGCTGGTCAGGCTTGGGTGACTCGATTTTCAAACTAAAACCTGACTTGCCGGAGCTCCCAAGTTGGTAATCGTGGAGCATGAATCGGCATCATTCTTGAAAAATTGTGTTTAAGAAAAATCTAAAATTGTTAAATTCTACAGATTGTGGACTTGCCGGAACTTCCAGGTTGGTAAGTGTGAAGTAGGAATCGGCATTTTCCTGTAAGTGGTATTTCAGTTTACAAGTGGTAGTTGTTCGTAAATTGTCATATTTTGCTTTACAACTGGTAGATTTGAGTCTACAAGTGGTTGAAAACTGGATTTTCATCTGCAAATAGTTAATCAAGGTCATTAGGTTGAACTTGATTTAACTTGCATTCAAATGATTGAGAAGACAAAGTGATGATCATAACCCCTAACCTTCAAATGGTTTATGATGAAAACAAAACTTATTTTCCGGAAAAACCATTTGATTAAAACAAACTTAAGTGTTTTGAGATCACAATGGGAAAATGTTTTGTTGTGAGGGGGAGTTCTGATTGTTTATGCCAAGTGGATGGCGAATTGAAGTGATTCGATATCAGTTGTCACTTTATCTTGTATAGTTTGTTTTCAAATTTCCTTTAAATGATTTTGAATTTTAGGGGGAGTAAGAAATTTCAGAAAATCCAAAAACATTAGAAAATTTGAAAAAGTCAAAAACATGATAAAATAAAAAATGAGTTTTGTTGTGAAAAAGAGGAAATGATAGTACATCAGTAGACAGTTACAGTATGCTAAAGAAATGTAATGTTTAAATAGTGTTAAACGGTCTCACTGATGATATGCCGATAGGTTTTTACACATTTAGTAAACTTTTTCGGGATATAAACTTAAATTCAAACTTACTTATTTCGTGGGGAACACTACTTGGATATATAGGTAACCCCTGAAATCTTGTTTGAAAGGTCCATCTTTCTGAGATACTAGGTCTTTATGCTCAGTGATATCTAGGGTATTATCCCGGGACTTCTGATTTTGCTGAAGCAATGGCCTAGTCCCCGGAGAATACTTTACGCTTGCTTGAAATATAGCCCTCCCTCAGCATAAAAAATGATGAAACATTGAAAAATTCTAATCATGTGCTGTTGAAAAAAAAGATCCTCTAAAGGGGACCCACTAAAAGTCGAAGCCGTCATCTCTCTGATTTTGCGGAAGCAATAGCCTGAGCTCTCACGGCCCTCGCATTTAAACCCCTTACAGATATCATCTGTGGTATACTCACCTGTAAGACTGAATATTGGGATCTGGATACGGGAGTATATTCAATAGGTGGGACACATGAATAAGTCTAAGTTCTTAATTCACCTAATTCATATCCTGAATCAGTTGAAATTTGTGTGAGAATTTAAGTGGATCAGTATATCGACAATCTAAGTGAACTGTTTAATTCTTAATGTGTAACTAAGCTCAACGGTACTTGTGACTTGTCAAAAACTGATATGATCCTCTTACACAAACACACAAAAATAGTGTTTGTAAATATTTCTTTACTGCATTTCTGTTATATCAAAAAATCCAAAAAGATTTTAGTGCGTTTTAGCATAAAGTTTTGAAAACTCAAAAAGATTTTTGACAACTGAGGTTGGAGAGCTGATTTTCAAAATTCCGAGTGCTAAACATGATGAACAACAGGGTTAGGAAAATTTGTTTGGAATGAAGAAGATTGTTTGAAATGAAAAATTTGAATATTTTGTATACAAGTGGTTCATCAAAGATTAAAATTGTAAAACTATTTCTTAGTCGGTGTCTCTTGAAAAAGTTTATAATTTGTCAAAACTTTATATTTGTAAAATTTACTTTGAGGTAGAGAATGTGCAGATTATGGCTATGAGAGAGCCATGTTGCGATTCTAGTACCTGAGTAGGATGTGAGCCAGGTCTCGATCTTGAAACCTGTGAAAGCCAGACTACGATCCCAGCATAATTCAAGGGGGAGTCTGTAGATTCTAGAGCCAGTATCAGATCCTGAAGTTCGCTTATTGCTGATGCTGATGAATTTAAGAATCAAAAGATCTGATCAAGAGAAGATATAGCCAGGTCGAGATCCTGAAAAAGAAGAGAAGATTGATGGAAGCTTACTCTGTCAAATACTGAGAAAAGAAGCCCAAAGACTGATAAAGACTGAAGATTGTGAAGACTCAACACTTAAGACTCGTCAACATCCGAGGGGGAGTCTGTTGGTGCATACGTCTGTCAACTTCGTCTTGTATCGAGTCTTGTACTAGTATTGTTAGATTAGGGCACGTTATACAAGAAAATAGGGTTTGGATGTGTTTAAGCTAATTTCGCTTGAAACAGCCATGTGCACTTTCAAGCGAAATCAACATTAGTAATTTCGCTTGAAATGCACACTGCCACTTTCAAGCGAAATCAGCTCCTCTATATATACCCTTCAAGCGAAATCATTTGTAACTTTTGTAATTCTGGTACTGAAGTGCTGCCGACGTGTCTACTGATCTGTAAACTTGTTATAATCAATATACAAGACATTTAGAAGTGAATCAAGCTGTTTACCAAGTCAATTCATTTGTTTTCGCCTCTTGAATTGATAAGAACTCTTCTGATCGACTCGTTTGGGTCACAGAACGATCCTACATAAGTGTTCTTTCATGTCTTGTTTAATTATTTCAAGCTAAAAAGTTAAACAGTGTTTAACTTTCAGCTTTGACCATGAATTTGGTCAAGACAAAGTTTGTTTGAACTTTGCAACGTGAGCGTAATCACGATGGTTATAGTCCCTTGCGACTATACCTACTGATTACCACGTTGACTAGTCGAAGTGACGAGTCAAAGTTTCAGTCAAAATGCACGATTATGTGCATTTTGCGACGAAACTATTTTCGGGTATCAAAACACTTTGTCTTGATATCAAAACAGTTTTCTAACTTAGTTAAACATGTTTTAACATGTTTAACTCTTGACTCTAGTTTATTGCTTGTTTAGGGTCGTAAGTCAAGCGGTCTTAACCACTGCTTAGACTTTCGAACCCGACCCGTTTGGTCGATCATTAGGATCTGACCAAACACATTATGTGACCATAGTTGTATAGGGAATAACCTTCTGAGGTTATACCTTATGGTCACTTCGTTTAATTAGTTGTATGATAGGTAGTTTATATGCCTTAGTAAAATGACCAAAATGCCCTTTTTGTGCATAATTTCATTTTAAGCATATGTAACCAAAATTTTGACACCTAAACTGATTATGCAACATAATTAAACATGTTTAGGCATATAAGACTTATCATAGGGCTAGTTAGACCATCCGAACGTGCATTGCGCAAATGACGCGTTAAAGTAGCGTAAACTACCTTAACATGTCATAACGGGTCATAAGCACTTAGGATAGGTATCAAATCAGAATGTAGGCTTTGTTAAACCATATCATATGAGTTCCAACACTCATTTGGTTTACAAAACCTCATTCTATCCTATCTCCCGATTTAGGTTCAATTTATTAACATAGTGATCCGATACTAAGTGCCACTTAATTCCTTGATTTCCTGAGCTTGGTAGTTCACTTAATCGAGGATACCTTGAAATCCCAAGTGAGTACATAGTCCCCCTCTTTTTATGCTTTCCAAATGTTTTGAGGTAACTATGTGAGTACATAGTCCCCTCTTTTACTTTTTGCAAATATTTTGGGGTGAAACACTTGTGCCTATATGTTACTTTCATGCTTTCATTGCTTTTCATGACATATGCATGCTATATTCATCTAGTACACATATAGTACATGATTTCAATTATGTTTTGCTATATATGTTGACTAAGCATGCTAGCACATTGATTTCAAAGATACTTTTGCGGCATATGTTTACTCAGCATATGAGCACATTGATTTATGTTGCATTTTTGCTATGTATGTTGACTGAGCATGCTAGCACATTGATTTCATGGACATTTCTACTTCGTATGTTTACTTAGCATACTTAGTACATGATTTTTACATGACATGCTTACATTGGTTATGACATTTGGTATGTTTAACGGGACAAGAATACATTCATTAACATTGATCACGCCGTTCGGTAGTATGTAATGGTACCATAGGACTTGACAAATCCCGTTCCTCGCTTCCTAGGTTTGTTTGGAAGTAGGGAATGACAGAATCCGAATACAATTTTGATAAACCTTTGACTTGTTAAGGGTGTATCCGACAGTCTCAAGGCTTGAATGTATGCGATAAACAAAACCACATAAATGTTCATATCAAACAAAGCATTGGTTTTGCAAAACATAACTTTTGATTTAAAATTTGGTTTATTCAAAGACATTGTTTTGTACATGACATTTGGTTACACAAGACATTTGTTATACACAACATTATGCATATGGTTTAAGCAAAGTCTTTTTACTCTCCATACAAGACATTTGTTATATAAGACATGGTTTATACCTCACATTGTGACATTATACATTATTTATACATGACATTTGACATTGGTTTGACAAGACATTTTTGGTGGTTATTGGTAAGTGATTTAATAACGAGGCGTGTGTAATATGATAAAAACATGGTGGATACGCCGCTGGTACTTCCTATATATAAGTGCTTTTACGATAATACATATCGTAGCGTTATCTAAATCACTTCGACAAGGACAAAAACATGAAACATTTTATACAAAGACATGACATATTATTTACAAGACATTGCTTTACAAATGATATATTTTATACAATTCATTTTCATATGGTTAATTATTTAACCATACATCATTCTTTTATATCATCTGATTTTTGTATTGATTTTCACATGATTTTATAAAAGAAAACATTTTACAAGATTCATGACTACTTTTTGTTAAACACCTCTTTTAACTTACATGTCATGAATCCTTCATCAACAAAACTTTGTATCTCACATGCATTTTTATGCTGACATACCTATTTTCACATGTGTTTTAGGAGCTAATGTTTGATGATGATCGTGACACACTTAGGCGGACTCGGGCCTTAGTGACTTAAAACTATGAAAGACAGTTTAATTCATGTTATGTTTCCGTTATTTCCAAGACAATGTAAACATTAATTCTAATAAAACCAAACTTTAAATACCATGTGTTGTGAAACAATAATTCTGTTACTACACTCCCCGACGTTTCCGCCACGGTATGTTGTTTTACGCGGTCGGGGTGTAACAAGCAGGATACCAAATACCAAGTGTGGGAGCACCTTTTATGTATCTGAATATTCTTTTCACAACCATGAGATTAGACTTCCTAGGTGCTGACTGGGATCTGGCACAGACACATGTTGCAAACATGATGTCCGGCCTTGAAGCAGTTTGGTACAATAAAGACCCAATCATACTTCTGTACAATGTTTGATCAACCAAGTCATCTTTTTTGTTGGTGCATATTTTGTAACAACAGCTGTGGCTTGGTCTTTGGATATTATGAAGTTAGATTTCGAGTTATGGATCAGTTTGAGTTTGCTGGTTTAAGTCCAAGTTTAGTCTATCCTTTAGTCTAGCCCGAATTCTGATTGTAATGGTTGTGGGCTTAGCCCAATTCGTATGTTTGCTGTGTGTATATAAACAACATTAAGCTAGAGTTTTAGGGTTAGACATTTTGAGCAATTGAGAGAGACATTCAAAACAGTTGAGAAAGTTTTAGAGAAAACACATAACATTGGCTGTGAGTTCTTGTGATCTTGAGTGGTTGTAAACGTTTCGTTGGATAATCACAGAAGATCAGTTTGTGAATTGTTTCGTGTTCTTCATCTAGTTTCTTGTTTCTGGTTAATTGGTTTATCAAGGGGTTCCGCACCCTTGATAGATTATTAGTTTTGTGACGATCCATATGGGATAGGGGACCTACAATTGGTATCAGAACTTTTGCTCTTGTGTACTGTTCAAAACTGATTGACAGATTCGAGTTTCTATTTGGCTGAAAGTTTTTGTTTCTGGTGCATTCATAATTTACGAAGAACAGTGAAGAACAGTTTGAATTTTGGTACTTTGATCTGTTTTTGTACTGTTCGGAAGGTGTTTGCTAAAGTTTAGGAATTTTTGTTTAGAAAGATTTCAATTAGAATATATTTGCTGATTTCGAAGTGCTGATTTCTCGGGATTTTGATTATATCTTCAACAGATTTGACTTGAAGAACATGGTTGGTACTCAGGTCTCGACTCGAGGTTGCTACTCAGGTCTCGACTGGAGGTTACTACTCAGGTCTCGACTGGAGGTTGCTACTCAGGTTTCGACTATTTCATTTTTGACTCAAAATCAGGGATTTCGACTGGGATTTCGAGTTGTGCAGTTTTGACTCGAAATCAGAGATTTCGACTAGTGAAGTTTTGACTCGAAATCAGGGATTTCGACTGGTGTTGGTTGAATCGAAATCAAAGATTGCGACTCAAAATCAGAGGTCTCGACTTGTGCTATTTTGACTCGAAATCAGGGATTTCGACTGAGACTGCGACTCGCAATCAAGAGGTTTCGACTGGAAGTGGTTTCGACTGAGAGATTGCGACTTGGGGAAGTGATGGAATTTTTCTTGGCTGTCATAGACAAAATTTCACGTTTTTGTGAATAGAAAATTATCCGTAGCTCATCTCAGCAAACCATTTGCACCGTTGGACTCCACGTATTTTTAGGACAAAAGAAAAACCTCTGGAAAATCCCGAAATAGGTTTTAAACATTATATACCATTGGATTCGTATTCTTAAGACGAGTCTAACGGTAGAATTCGGTAATCATAGTTTTCGGACACTTTTTTGTACGGTTTTAATCAGTTGGTTGCGTTAAAATGTCGAACATGTCGAATTTGAACGAACTATTGAGGATGGAGCATGAGGTTGGTACCATAAACAAACGTCCTAAAATGATGAAGGTACAAAATTACCTCACATGGAAAGACAGATTTCAGTCTTTTATCGAATATCAGGGCACACGGATGTGGATATGTATTCCAGAGGGGTACGTGAACCCAACTCATGAGTTTGAAGGCAGACAAAGAGTCACTGCATATGTTAATATGGAGACTGAACAGAAGAAGATGTATGAGGCTGAAAAGAGAGCTTTGGCTGCATTCAAGATGTCTCTACTAGATGGCATCAAACATACCTTCAAGAAATACACTACTTCAAAAGAAATGTGGGATGCCCTAGAAAAGAGATATCAGGGAAATGCTGATGTTAAAAAGAACAAAGTTGATCTTTTGAAGTAGTTTGCTATCTTCAAGTGTATGCGAAATGAGTCACTTGAAGATATCATTAGCAGATATTATCATCTAATGTTAGAAATGGACAACTATAATATAGACAGTTATACTAACACTGAGATCAATGACAAGCTGCTGGATACTCTACCTGCAAAGTGGGATATCTACACTCTCATGATTAAGGGTGAATCAGATTATGAGACAAAAGAACTTGAAGAGGTGGTTGGTAAGCTGAGAGCTTATGAGCTCAGTATGAAGAAGAAGGAGACAGGATACGACCAGGTTCAAGATCCAGGGGTTTACAATGGACTTCCATCTTCTTCCTCTAACAATGCTTTTAGCGACTCTGCTATTGCATTTATTTCATGTGAGAATGAGCAGGTTACCATTAATGCAGAGGGTGATGTATGTTTCGTTGCTGCTTCAAGTGGGTCTGAACCTATTTAGGGGAGGATTTCACTAATCCGTTTGCGAATCAGAATATTCAGGGGGAGGTTGGATCAAATCTGGATGATCATTTAGAAGTAGATATCGTTGCTACTACACGAGCAAATAGAGATCATCCAGTTGACATGATACTTGGAGATCCTACTGCAGGTGTTCAAACAAGGAGAGGCATAGCAGAGAGTTCAGGTCTTTATGCTACGATTGAGAAGACTGGGATTGTGAACGAGTGCTTGTATAGCTGTTTTATTTCTCAAGAGGAGCCGAAAACATTCATATGGCTCTGAAAGACAATTCATGGGTTGAATCTATGCAAGTTGAATTGGCCCAGTTTGCAAAGTTGAACGTTTGGGAGTTAGTCGACCTTCCTAAAGGTGAAAAAGAGATTGGCACTAAGTGGGTGTTTAAGTGCAAGAAAGATGATCGAGGAATCGTAACATGTAAGAAGGCTCGTTTGGTTGTCAAAGGTGAAATCAGCAAGAAGGGATTGATTACAATGAAGTGTTTGTACCAGTGGCAAGGTTGGAAGCAATTCGGTTGTTCCTAGCCTTCGCATCATTCAAGGGCTTCAAAGTTTACCAACTAGATGTGAAGAGTGCATTTCTTTACGGGAAAGTCTAAGAAGTGGTGTATGTCTCACAACCAGATGGGTTCGTTGATCCAGACTATCCAGATCGGGTTTACAAATTGGATAAGGCTTTGTATGGATTACATCAAGCACCCAGGGCTTGGTATGGGACACTGTCTACACATCTGATAAAGAATGGTTTTGAAAGAGGTCAGATTGACAGTACACTGTTCATCAAGCGAAAGAAGGAAGATTTTCTGCTGGTACAGGTATACGTAGATGACATCATCTTTGGGTCATCAGATGAAAACATGTGTCAAGAGTTCGAGAAGGTGATGAAGAGCAAGTTTGAAATGAGCGCTATGGGTGAGTTGTCCTACTTTCTGGGATTACAAGTTGACCAGAATAAGGATGGGATGTTTGTTCATTAGACAAAGTATGTGTATGACATTTTGTCTCGGTTCAAAATGGAGGATTGAGCTACTTTCAACACACCTATTTTCGAAAATCACAATCTTGGCCCAGATCATGAAAGTACTGAAGATGTTGATCCAACTCAGTATAGGGCAATGATTGGTTCTCTAATCTACTTGACTGCTTCAAGACCAGAGATCATGTTTGTCGTATGTCTGTGTGCCAGATATCAGGCGAATCCAAAGGAGTCACACATGAAGGCGGTGAAGCGTATTCTTCGTTACTTGAAGGGGACACCTAAACTTGGGTTGTGGTATCCAGCTGATAGTGATTTGAAGTTTGTTGCTTACACTGACTCAGAATTTGGAGGATGCAAGTCTAACAGGAAGTCTACCACAGATGGTTGTCAGTTCTTAGGAGGCAGGATTGTGTCTTGGCAATGCAAGAAGCAATCTTGTGTGTCTACCTCTATGTGTGAAGCTGAATATATTGTTGCGGGTAGCTACTGCTCTCAGGTTCTCTGGATACAACAACATATGCGCTATTACGGTTTGGATTTCACTCGTACTCCTATTATGATAGATAATAATGGCACTATATCAATCACAAACAATCCCGTAAAGCACAGTAGAACTAAACATATTGACATTCGTCATCATTTTATACAGGATTGTGCTGAAAAGAAACTAAATGAACTTCACCGAGTCGACACACTAGATAACCTTGCAGATCTTTACACAAAAGCTTTTGTTAGAGCTCGCTTTGAACATTTAGTCGAACTCAATGGGATGAGGAATCCTGAATAACTGGTTTTTCATAAGAATTTTTGTAAATATTTTATTGCTTTCTTAAAATTTTAAAAATACAAAAACATTGAAAAATTAAAAACATAAAAAAATTAGAAAATAAAAAATGAGTTATCACTGTGTGAAAAAGAAGAAATGATAGTAAATCAGCAAGTTAGGCTGTCACACTGAAACTGAATTAAAATGCTTAAGTGTGATAGTAGCTTCATCATATGATGTACCAGTAGGCAAAAAGCATGAAATAATCAACTTACCAATGTGATATAAACCTAACAAACTAAGTATGAATGGGGAACACATCAGTGACGTATGGTTTAATGACCTTAAATCTTGCGTTGATAGATTGCCAAAATATGAGGTTTTGGGTCTTTATACTGTTATTTCATCCGGGGGTATCAGGGTTGTCCTTCTGCTGCATCCAGATACATGCTGACCTAGGCACAACCTGGATATCTTAAAAGAACTAAAAATGCCAAAACCCATAAATAAAGAATCTCTCATAGAAAGTCATTCAAATGTGAAAAATGCATAAATCGTACCAAAAATTGGTATTTGTCTTAGCCCTCGTTAGATATTGGTCTCTTTGCTGTACGGAAGTACTAACCTGATCACCAATTATCTATCGTTGTAAATACAAGACAGATGAATTCAGTATACTCACCAACTACGAGGAATCTTTGTGCATACCTTGATCTTGGGGGTATGTCCAGAAGTGGGACACGCTAGTATATCAGTATAATATTACCTTAACGTATCATACGGTAATGGAACTTGAAATGTTCATGCATTTTGTTTAGGTGGATAAACATACTGGTAATTGTCTTGAACTGCTATTCATGAAAATATATAAAGAATTATCTAATAGTGTGAAAACAATTTGATTGTGCTGATATGATCTTCTTACCGGTGATTCTCACAAAAACAGAGTGTTTATTGCTTTTGTTATTTACTTGCTTTCAGAAAATATAAAAATCCAAAAATAGTGTCATTTTCTGTAAAAATTCTTAATGTACGGAAAACTGTCATTCTTGGAGGAGCTGTTACCGATAGGGGGAGACAGTGTTAGAAAGTGAGTTCCAAAGTTTTAAAATCATGCAGGTTATAGGGTGTTTGATTGAAACTTTTTACGTGTTGGTGCTGAATTGATATTGCTTAATCTGTGATACAGTTTTGATAAGTGGTAAAATACACATATTTGCCCCGTGTAAATTGTATAATTATTGTAGAGGTTTTATTTATTTTTATTTAGTTTTTAGTGTATATCATATTGTTTTGTGTTTTGGCAGGTCCTGGTGCAAATGGAGCGAAAATGAGTAATATGGAAATACCGCCAGTTGGGCAGAGTGTGGTGCCAGTGACCGAATAAAAATTGCGGCTATTTTTTGTGAGTTGGCCGAACCCGCTATCTCTATGCAACGCAGCCAATATGTATATTACTATTAGAAAAAAAATGAAAACAAAGGAATCAAGGGATGAAGACATCAGACACAAGGATTGTCTATGGCGGCAACAATAAGGGAATCACATAACATCATCATTATTTATTTTAAGGCATCACGTGACTTGGGGGTCCATTATTCTAATTTCTCAAAAACAATACATGGGGACATCGATACATACATCACAAAACATCATCCATTAATTGACATTTGGAATTCTTGGCAGATCATCACGTGGACTAAAGGGCCTTTTATCTAATACATGATATATAATAAAACATCACATTGGATGAATTTCATTGGGCCGTGAAAGACTTGGTAGCCCACCAGCAGAATTCGTGAGACGTGAGTGGGCCGCCATACATCATCATCATCATGTGGGAGTTTATTTTTGGGCCGTGAGAAGAGAAGTCGGTTGACTTGGGAGGCGGCACAATTATTCTTAGCCGACATCGAACAGAAGGGGATTATACACGAATTTTAGAGTTCCTTGGCACCATTGAAGTCTGATTGAAGAATCTTGAAGCATTCAGGTCGTTTGGAATCGTCGGGTAACATTCGGGAGCGTTCGGGAGTAAAGTTTACGGGTTTTATCTCCTATAATCTTTGTTTTTCGTTTGTTCTTTATTGTTATACGATGAATTCAGATTTTACATTGATTGATATTATGTTTTTGATCATGATTAGCGGCTAAACTTCATAAACTACCTAGGCTAATGACAATAGTTAAATAAAGTTTGAATCTTTATTCGATTTTTGGCGTGGTTGTGGATTTTTTCTTGTATTGTAAAAGCTTCGGGAATTTAACTTGGTGCATATGCGTGCTTGACGATTATTTTATTATTGTTTATTGCTTCGTATAATCCTTGGTGACGGTCTTTATCACATAATAGGGTTTTGCTAGGGTTCTTGATTTAGGTGACGGTCTTTATCACATAATAGATCATTAATCCTTTAGGGTGAAAATCACGTGAAGTAACCTTAGAAGTAATAATCGGTAATTAAATAAAATCAAGTGTTCTGCTAAACTTGTCGCTGAGAGGCTCAAGGTTATTAATAGGTCTCGGTAGAGAATACCCCTGTGAAAAATATGGCTGCGGCTGCACAAAAGGGTTAGCATAATATGGCGTAGAGGACCCCTCATATTGGGGGCATTTAACAGTAAAATGAGGTCCTCCACAAATTTCACACATATTTACAAGACTCAAGAAAAATAAAAGACACGGACAATTAGACTCCTACGACTCAAACAAAAGAACAAAAAGACTCACCAGACTCACCACGAAAACACAAAACAAAAAAACAAGTAGCACAGATTATGTCAATTAAGTCCAAACAAAGTAATCAACGCAATCGCCAAAGAGTCCCCGGCAACGGCGCCAAAAACTTGATGTGCTGAAAATGGGTTAATTAAAACAACTAAAATTACCCTAATTCTAGACTCTCTAAGCTTTAAATTTATAAAACTAAGACTCTCTAAACCCTAAACCACACGACCGGCAAGTGAACCGATCGATGAAGTATAGCCTAAGGAAGTCCGAGTATCGAACCCAAGAGACTCTACTGATTACGCTAACGACTCTATCTAGACTTAGACTGACACGACTTAACTAATTTGTTTATTGATGGGGGGGGGTTTCTAAAAATCCTAAGAATGCAAATAACGATTAACTAGATTAACTAAACGAACTAGACACGAACTCACACGAAGGCTGAACTCAAGGATGATGAAGGAACTACCTAGACAGGAATCCTGATTGCTTTTAGTTATGATTATAATTGGAAGTTGTCTGCTATGGAACCGGGATCTTAAAATTCTCACCTCTCGGGAAATCTAAGGACCCCTAATCCTTCTCAAGAGCACGCTAAGATCCCCTAAAGGTTGTTAAATTACCGGCTATTAGACTCCTTTACAAGACATCTAATGGGTTTATAAAAGTATCCTACAAGGCTCACTCCCTTACGAGACCTAAACCTAGGATAGGTTTGTTTTCTCAGCTAGACTTGCTAGACAGCAGCCAATAGGTTAACTTCCTAAGAAGGACCCACCTTGCGGTTTAATCACTTAGACCTAGCAATAATCTCGCACCTTACAGCTATTGATGATTAGTAGAACACTTGATTTTATAAAATTACCAACTATTACTTCTAAGGTTACTTACTAGATTTTCACCCTAAAGGATCAAAGGTTTATTATGTGATATAGACACTCACCAAAACCTAAAACCCTAGCCCGACTCTATTCCGTGATAAAGACCGTCACCAAGATTCAAGCGAAGCAATTATCAATAATTAAATAACATCAAGCACGCAAACACATCTAACTGATAGAACAAACCGTTTACAATTTATAAACTATCCATAACATTCAAAAATCCAAGAATAATCAAAACCTATGCAATCATTCATCCATGTCTAGGTAGTAACAGAAATCTAGCCGATAATCATGTCTAAAATCAACATAACAATCATGGTCAAAACAGAATTCATCATCAAATAACAAGAAACAAACGAAAACGAAAGATTACGAAAGTATAAAACCCGAATTCTTCGATCACGTATGCTCCGACAAAGTAATTAACGCAATCGCCAAAGAGTCCCCGGCAACGGCGCCAAAAACTTGATGTGCTCGAAACGGGTTAACTAAATTAACTAAATTTAGAGGACTGAGAGGAAATCTAGAAAACCGGTGAGCGTAACAGCCTAGGTAGTGCCATAAGAATCGCCTTGAGAGTGTTTGAGGGGCTTAGTGGTGTCTTAATAGGTTTAGTATACAAAGATCCCGGTTCCACACCACAAAATCATCGAATAGAGATCCATTCTGAGTTTAGCTTGCGTCTAGCCTAGGTAGTCTTCATTCATCACTGGTCAAAGTCTTCATTAGAGTTCGTGTTAGTTACTTAGCTAATCTAGTTCATCATTATTTGCATTCTTAGGATTTTTAGAAACCCCCCCCCCCCAATCAATAAACAAATGGTTAAGTCGTGTCAGTTTGAGTCTAGATAGAGTCATTAGCGTAATCAGTAGAGTCTCTTGGGTTCGATACTCGGACTTCCTTAGGCTATACTACATTGATCGGTACACTTGCCGATTGTGTGGTTTAGGGTTTAGAGAGTCTTAGTTTTTATAAATTTAAAGCTTAGAGAGTCTAGAATTAGGGTAAATTTAGTTAATTTAGTTAACCCGTTTCGATTGTGTGGAGGAGACTCTCTAAACCCTAAACCACACATTGAATTCAGTTAATTCTAAACCACACATTGAATTCAGTTAATTCGATTGTGGGAGGCGGCACAATTATTCTTAGCCGACACGAATTATTCTTAGCCGTTTCGATTGAATTCAGATTTTACATTGATTGATATTATGTTTAAAGCTTTAACTACACGAGTTTAGTTAAAGCTTAGAGAGTCTAGATTGTGTGGAGGAGACGCACGAAGTCAGCAGATAGATTACGAATTTTAGAGTTCTTTGGACTGCTTTGAAGGCTGATTGGAGCGGTTTAGAGCATTCGGGAAGGCGTGGAATCATTGTTGAAGCGCGGGAGCATACGTGATCGAAGAATTCGGGTTTTATACTTTCGTAATCTTTCGTTTTCGTTTGTTTCTTGTTATTTGATGATGAATTCTGTTTTGACCATGATTGTTATGTTGATTTTAGACATGATTATCGGCTAGATTTCTGTTACTACCTAGACATGGATGAATGATTGCATAGGTTTTGATTATTCTTGGATTTTTGAATGTTATGGATAGTTTATAAATTGTAAACGGTTTGTTCTATCAGTTAGATGTGTTTGCGTGCTTGATGTTATTTAATTATTGATAATTGCTTCGCTTGAATCTTGGTGACGGTCTTTATCACGGAATAGAGTCGGGCTAGGGTTTTAGGTTTTGGTGAGTGTCTATATCACATAATAAACCTTTGATCCTTTAGGGTGAAAATCTAGTAAGTAACCTTAGAAGTAATAGTTGGTAATTTTATAAAATCAAGTGTTCTACTAATCATCAATAGCTGTAAGGTGCGAGATTATTGCTAGGTCTAAGTGATTAAACCGCAAGGTGGGTCCTTCTTAGGAAGTTAACCTATTGGCTGCTGTCTAGCAAGTCTAGCTGAGAAAACAAACCTATCCTAGGTTTAGGTCTCGTAAGGGAGTGAGCCTTGTAGGATACTTTTATAAACCCATTAGATGTCTTGTAAAGGAGTCTAATAGCCGGTAATTTAACAACCTTTAGGGGATCTTAGCGTGCTCTTGAGAAGGATTAGGGGTCCTTAGATTTCCCGAGAGGTGAGAATTTTAAGATCCCGGTTCCATAGCAGACAACTTCCAATTATAATCATAACTAAAAGCAATCAGGATTCCTGTCTAGGTAGTTCCTTCATCATCCTTGAGTTCAGCCTTCGTGTGAGTTCGTGTCTAGTTCGTTTAGTTAATCTAGTTAATCGTTATTTGCATTCTTAGGATTTTTAGAAACCCCCCCCCCATCAATAAACAAATTAGTTAAGTCGTGTCAGTCTAAGTCTAGATAGAGTCGTTAGCGTAATCAGTAGAGTCTCTTGGGTTCGATACTCGGACTTCCTTAGGCTATACTTCATCGATCGGTTCACTTGCCGGTCGTGTGGTTTAGGGTTTAGAGAGTCTTAGTTTTATAAATTTAAAGCTTAGAGAGTCTAGAATTAGGGTAATTTTAGTTGTTTTAATTAACCCATTTTCAGCACATCAAGTTTTTGGCGCCGTTGCCGGGGACTCTTTGGCGATTGCGTTGATTACTTTGTTTGGACTTAATTGACATAATCTGTGCTACTTGTTTTTTTGTTTTGTGTTTTCGTGGTGAGTCTGGTGAGTCTTTTTGTTCTTTTGTTTGAGTCGTAGGAGTCTAATTGTCCGTGTCTTTTATTTTTCTTGAGTCTTGTAAATATGTGTGAAATTTGTGGAGGACCTCATTTTACTGTTAAATGCCCCCAATATGAGGGGTCCTCTACGCCATATTATGCTAACCCTTTTGTGCAGCCGCAGCCATATTTTTCACAGGGGTATTCTCTGTAAGGTTATGATCATCGGCCATATTACAATGATCTATATCAGCAGCCGCAATGTAACCTGGTTCAGACGAGCGATAGAGGTTTTGAGGGTAGTATGAGTAGGATAGAAGAGATGTTCGCTCAGATAATGGCGCAAAATCAGGCTACCCTGGAAAGCATGGCTGAAATTACAGAGAGAAGTAAAAAAACAGTAGAGGAGTTAGTTCGAGAGCGGGGTGAGTTAGAGGAAGACCGAGAAGAGAATACGGGTCAGTTAATAATTGATTTCTCGTGTAGTGATGAAGAGATAGATGCCCAATTGGCTGCATATAAGAGATGGAAGGGAGAAGACCTAGAGGAAGTAGAAGAAGAGTCAGATGAGGAGATCATTCCAGTTACGGAGACGATAATGGACGACGAAGTCCCACCTCCGGTTCAGAAGGGTATTATATATGACTTCGGGAGTGACTCTGATGATGAAATAGATGAAGAAGAATGGGCGGCGTATCAGAGGTCGTTAGTGAAGAAAGAAGTAATTGAAGAAGAAGTGGAATTGGGGGATTCCACTGGTTGGATGTTTGATGAAGTGGGAAAAGAAGAAGTGATGGAGGAGGAAGTAGACTTAGGAGACTCCCTTGGGTTAATGTTTGGTGCAGAGGAAGAAGATGAAGAGGTTGAAATTAAGTCTTCTGGGGAGGATGAGGTTTTAGAGTCAGAATTGATCAAACCTACCCCTTACGATGAGACTAAGTGTGGGGATGATCCTGCGAGAGTGGTGGAAGAGGAAGAACACCATAGCTGGCCTGTGGTACTAGTGATAGATGAAACTTCAGAATCGATAAAACTGCAGGAGAGGGCAAAGAAACGAAAGAGAAAATACCGAAAACGGAAGAAGACCGAAGGGTTATACAAGATGGAAAGGAAGAAGCCGTTCACGCACGATCATTCTTATCATTACATGCCACGCATCCGGTTTCTTCCAGGTAAGTTTAAGTTTTGGTGGTCTGACCCGTTTCGATTTTTGAAATTATTTTATAATTCCACCAATATATTTTTGAAAATTTTTGAGGTTCGGGTGGAATTAAACGGGTTGGACAGGGTCCAGGTCAAAGAGAAACCTCCTGATTAAATTCAGGTGTGGGGAGGTTTTGTAGAGTTTGTAATTTTATTTATTTGGTATATTTTCGGTGGTGTATTTTGAGTCTTTTATTTTGTACCATGCGTCTAAGTTAGTAGTTTTTGAGTCGTTTCTTTTGTTTAGAGTCGGTATTGCTTTGGTATTTTGCTTGTTTTTGTTGATGCAGGTTCGAATATGTACCACCCGTACTCAATCTCCATTCGGGTGAATTTGGAGCTGTTTATTCAAATATCGGGCATTTATCAAGCATACTAGTCAGTTGGAGTCAAAGCCGATCGCGACCGAAATGCTATACGATCGAGCTGGATTGGACAAGAGTTTTGGAGCATACGCGATAATTAACCAGCTAAGTCCTTTCCTTTTATGCCCTTTGTCTTTTTATTTCTTATTTATTTTTAGTCTTTTTGAGTCGGTTTCCATCCTACATTGAGGGCAATGTAGAGTTTAAGTGTGGGGATGGGAACTATCGTTTAGTGTCATTAGTTAGTAGAGTCTTGAGTCATAAAAATTGAAAAATCTAAAAAAATTGAAAAAAAAATAGAAAATGTCTTTTGAAATAAGAAGTTTGCAAAATAAAAACGGAAAATGATAGAAAAGTTGGATTTTTGTTCGGGTTCAAATAATAATAATATGAGAATAAATAATCGTGCTTGTGTCTAGTTTGGGATATGCGGGTAGGCTCGGTTCGGTTCTGGGTTCCTTTGATTTAAAATATACCTAATTGTCGGTCTACTAGTGGGTTCTCATCTAGGGAAAGTGGGGAAATTGAAACCGCCAAAAATAGTATAAGGGATGCCGTTATAAGCTAAGATAGTTAGAGTTTTTAGTCATTATCTCGCTGAAAAAGAAATAAAAATAGAATAAAAGTGAGCTAGAAACTAAATGAAAGTAACACAGGCCTATGTAATCCGAGTTGGGGATAGCGACTCTACAGCCGGAATGCCTTTGGGATGTGTGAAATCGACTTGCCGGATAAAAGTACCGAAACCTATGTAATCTGTGATTGGGGATAGCGACTCTACAGTCGGAATACCGCTGGGTTAGGGAAAGCATCGTCTAGTCTCACAAATGAATGAAAAAAAAAGAGAAAAAGCAAGCAATAGAAAAAAAAATGGAAAAATAGATTTGATTTGAAACTCTCTTTATCTTGGTATAAAACGGTTAGGAAATAACCCAGTGGTTGTTCCTTTTGTCCTATAAGCTTGAGGGGGGATTAGGTGGACTTGTAATTCTTAGTGTGAGACCCTAGGTAGATTGACCGAACTTGAACTAAATTGCATGATAAGGGCTTAGAACCGGGTTGGGTTTAAGTGGATCGATATACTTGCAATCGCGGCTAACACGAGTTTCGATTTTAATAAGATAACTTATACTTTGGCCCGTTCGATTATTCCGACTATGATTCCGTTTGCATAATTCTTTTTCGAGGACGAAAAAAGGTTAAGTGTGGGGATATTTGATAAGTGGTAAAATACACATATTTGCCCCGTGTAAATTGTATAATTATTGTAGAGGTTTTATTTATTTTTATTTAGTTTTTAGTGTATATCATATTGTTTTGTGTTTTGGCAGGTCCTGGTGCAAATTGAGCGAAAATGAGTAATATGGAAATACCGCCAGTTGGGCAGAGTGTGGTGCCAGTGACCGAATAAAAATTGCGGCTATTTTCTGTGAGTTGGCCGAACCCGCTATCTCTATGCAACGCAGCCAATATGTATATTACTATTAGAAAAAAAATGAAAACAAAGGAATCAAGGGATGAAGACATCAGACACAAGGATTGTCTATGGCGGCAACAATAAGGGAATCACATAACATCATCATTATTTATTTTAAGGCATCACGTGACTTGGGGGTCCATTATTCTAATTTCTCAAAAACAATACATGGGGACATCGATACATACATCACAAAACATCATCCATTAATTGACATTTGGAATTCTTGGCAGATCATCACGTGGACTAAAGGGCCTTTTATCTAATACATGATATATAATAAAACATCACATTGGATGAATTTCATTGGGCCGTGAAAGACTTGGTAGCCCACCAGCAGAATTCGTGAGACGTGAGTGGGCCGCCATACATCATCATGTGGGAGTTTATTTTTGGGCCGTGAGAAGAGAAGTCGGTTGACTTGGGAGGCGGCACAATTATTCTTAGCCGACATCGAACAGAAGGGGATTATACACGAATTTTAGAGTTCCTTGGCACCATTGAAGTCTGATTGAAGAATCTTGAAGCATTCAGGTCGTTTGGAATCGTCGGGTAACATTCGGGAGCGTTCGGGAGTAAAGTTTACGGGTTTTATCTCCTATAATCTTTGTTTTTCGTTTGTTCTTTATTGTTATACGATGAATTCAGATTTTACATTGATTGATATTATGTTTTTGATCATGATTAGCGGCTAAACTTCATAAACTACCTAGGCTAATGACAATAGTTAAATAAAGTTTGAATCTTTATTCGATTTTTGGCGTGGTTGTGGATTTTTTCTTGTATTGTAAAAGCTTCGGGAATTTAACTTGGTGCATATGCGTGCTTGACGATTATTTTATTATTGTTTATTGCTTCGTATAATCCTTGGTGACGGTCTTTATCACATAATAGGGTTTTGCTAGGGTTCTTGATTTAGGTGACGGTCTTTATCACATAATAGATCATTAATCCTTTAGGGTGAAAATCACGTGAAGTAACCTTAGAAGTAATAATCGGTAATTAAATAAAATCAAGTGTTCTGCTAAACTTGTCGCTGAGAGGCTCAAGGTTATTAATAGGTCTCGGTTTGGTTATAAGTCCTTAACATTCCATTGTCTATTAAACCAAGATTAAAACCCGTAGTTGCTTTAGACGTTCGCGCTGAGAGGTAGAGCGTCTTATATAGGCACTTTCAAGAAACTAGAGGACTGAGAGGAAATCTAGAAAACCGGTGAGCGTAACAGCCTAGGTAGTGCCATAAGAATCGCCTTGAGAGTGTTTGAGGGGCTTAGTGGTGTCTTAATAGGTTTAGTATACAAAGATCCCGGTTCTACACCACAAAATCATCGAATAGAGATCCATTCTGAGTTTAGCTTGCGTCTAGCCTAGGTAGTCTTCATTCATCACTGGTCAAAGTCTTCATTAGAGTTCGTGTTAGTTACTTAGCTAATCTAGTTCATCATTATTTGCATTCTTAGGATTTTTAGAAACCCCCCCCCCCCCCCAATCAATAAACAAATGGTTAAGTCGTGTCAGTTTGAGTCTAGATAGAGTCATTAGCGTAATCAGTAGAGTCTCTTGGGTTCGATACTCGGACTTCCTTAGGCTATACTACATTGATCGGTACACTTGCCGATTGTGTGGTTTAGGGTTTAGAGAGTCTTAGTTTTTATAAATTTAAAGCTTAGAGAGTCTAGAATTAGGGTAAATTTAGTTAATTTAGTTAACCCGTTTCGAGCACATCAAGTTTTTGCAGTTTAACTATCTCTTGAATAATAATAATTTGTTTAACTCTGTTGAAAAATTCTTATGGTTTCTCAAGATGTTTGTTTTATACTATACAGATTGAAGCAGGGTGTTACTGAGAAGTTGATGAGATAAGATGAGGAGTTTGTTGCTGCTTGGTAGAATCCTCCTTCTACATTGCAGAATGGATGCTATGCAGACTTACTTGGATTGCTGACTCAAAACTTAGAAGATTTGGTGACTGGATACATCAGCTTAGGGGGAGTTTTGTTGCTGACATAATTCGTGTTGAAGCTGACGCTATCCAAAGACCAAAGACTGTGAGATTCTAAAGACTAAAGTTACTTTTGCAAGCTATTGTCAAGGGGGAGTTTGTTGGTGCATATTTTGTGACAACAACTGTGGCTTGGTCTTTGGATATTATGAAGTTGGATTTCGAGTTATGGACCAGTTCGAGTTTGCTGGTTTAAGTCCAAGTTTAGTCTAGCCTGAATTCTGATTGTAATGGTTATGGTCTTAGCCCAATTCGTATGTTTGCTGTGTGTATATAAACAACATTAAGCTAGAGTTTTAGGGTTAGACGTTTTGAGCAATTGAGAGAGACATTCTAAACAGTTAAGAGATTTTTAGAGAAAACACAGAACATTGGCTCTGAGTTCTTGTGATCTTGAGTGGTTGTAAACGTTTCGTTGGATAATCACAGAAGATCAGTTTGTGAATAGTTTCGTGTTCTTCATCTAGTTTCTTGTTTCTGGTTAATTGATTTATCAAGGGGATTCTGCACCCTTGATAGATTATCAGTTTTGTAACAATCCATACGGGATAGGGGACCTACATTTTTCATCAGACATGACAAGCTTTGTGGTTGCCATGGGTGTACTACATGGTTTGCAATCATTCATGTCAAATTTTTTTAAAAGATCTTTTACATATTTGCTTTGATGAATGAAAGTTCCATTTTGCAATTGCTTAACTTGGAGACCAAGAAAGCATTGGAGTTCACCCATGGCACTCATTTCAAACTCTGCTGTCATGAGTTTCCTAAACTCGTCACACATGGAATTACATGTGCTTCCAAAGATGATGTCATCAACATAAATTTGGACAATCATCAAATCTTTTCCGCTCCATTTTAAAAATAGTGTTTTATCAATTTTACCTATTGTGAAGCCTATAGAGATGAGAAAAGTGGAAATAGTTTCATACCAGGCCCTTGGTGCTTGTTTCAAGCCATACAAAGCTTTATTGAGCTTTTAGACATGATCAGGATAAAAAGGATCTTCAAAACCAGGAGGTTGGCAGTTTGTGGGGATTACTTCAACTAAGCCAGAATCAATTTCAGCAGTGTTTTCAGAAGTTTGGTCATGTTTTCTAAAGTCAATGCCAAACTTCACATTGCTCTTGATCTGCTTTTCCAACTTCAACTCATAACCTTTGCAAGACTCCACCTGTTTTTCACAAGTGATTTGGGTGGATTCAAGCTCCTTTTTGCAAACTTTGTATTTTTCTACCATAGATTGGAGTTAGTCTTTGGTTATGCTGTGTTCATGTTTCAGACAGCTGATTTCAGATTCTTTGTCAAACAATTTGTTTTTCAACTCTTTAAAAGTTTTTTTTTTTTCAAATGGGACTTCATCTTTTAAAATCTTGTTTCTAATGTTTTCATTCACCTCTTTTATGTTAGCAAAAGCAATAATGCATTTATCTGAACACAAATCTTTTAAGATCTGAGGTGATACCTTAGCAACAGCCATCATGGCACAATCACATTCACATTCATTCTCACACACACTAGCATCCCATGGATCAGCAAGAGGTTCCAACAGAGGTTCAGTTTCTTTCTCTTCTAACATCTGTTCACCAACACCAGCAGTAACCACTACTTCAGCAATTTCATCCACTTCTTCATATCTAGACTCCACTTCCTCAGATTCTTGCCCTTCTGGTATTGACTCTAATGCCATGAAAAAAAATTCATCAGAAGAAACATTAGGATTAGCAATTAGAGCAAAATTTTCATCATTCAAATCCTCAGGTAAGCTACTCCAATCAACAAAGCCTTGTGTAAAGAAATTCTGTTGACTGGCCTCTGCTGGAGCAGATGTTTGTGCAGCTTGTTGTGGTGCAGGTTGCACTTGAACCTAAGATACATGGGCTTGAACATACTGAATCTGTGGAACAGTGGTTTGGACATACTGCACAGGAACATTGTTTACAGGATGTACAAAATGGGCAGTGTTTTGCATATGAGGAGCAGTGGTATATTGGGAATAGTGCACAGTGCTTTGAGTGTTTTCATGTCTTGGACTAGGGTGAGTGATGATTGGTCCACTGTTTTGACTCCTACATTCCCTAGCAAAATGACCAAGCCTATTACACTTATAGCACTTGATTTTTGACTTATCCAACCCCACCTTCAAATTCCCATGCAATCCTGGAAACTTCCTACCAATTCCTTTATAAAACTTGCTGGTTCTTACACTCAACAAGGCTAATGTAACACCCCAAAAATGCAAATTATTTATTTTAAATATTATGCTGGTAAACTAACTAGGATTAAAATAACCTAGTTAGGTAAAAATCTTGTAGTGACTTATAAAAGGGTTAAAGACACTAAAAATAATAACTTAATGATAGTTGAGGGACCAAAAGTGATTAAAATGGAATTAGTAATAATAAAACAAATTAAAACATAAGACACTCACATTGGTGTGTATCTGAGTTCGACCAGAGGCAAGGGGGCGACCAGGAGAAGAACTCCAACCCTAGTTCTTGTCTAAATTCACAAATTGAAGGTCAAGATCAGCCCCAAAACGAAATTCGAACCCGGATTAGTGATCCCCATTGTAAGGAGATCATAAGGTATGTGAAATTTGATAAAAAATCTCTACTTGAAATTCTCATGAACTTAGGGAATTCAAAATCTGATGATGCATGTGTGTTATATTGATGAAATATGAACCTTGTAGTGTCTAGGAGCAAACCCTAGACAAATACATGTTGAAATCATGTGTAATTTTAGTAAAATCCATGAACACCATTGTAGGTGATTAGTGGGTTATGTAGAACTTGACAAACACTAGGAAATTGGGAGTTGTTCTAGTGTAACTTGACATTTGTGAAGTAATTTCAGAATTATAGAGGCTAACAATTATGTAGGATGATTTGATTGATGTAAAATTGGACCAAATGACAAGTTGAGAACTTGTTATTAAACCATGTAAAATTCTGCCCTTAAAGTGTTCGTAGAAATGCCTCAAAGAAGACTAAAAACTGAAATTTAAAGTTCAAACGCATAGTTGTGTTGTGTTGGCAAACTATGAGATATATGATTTGAAAAGAGTTCTGAACGTTTCATGATTGAACTCTATATGAAAAGATACCGGAGCATCGAGTGGACAAGCCGGTGGTGACTTGCGTTTGGAGGGCGTGCTTTGAAGGTATGTAACTTGATTCGTTACATTGGGTAATTTTTGATATATATCATATGTGTAGTTGAATTGTAGAATGAAAGTTGTGTTGATTTAAAGCGATAATGTTCGCTATATTGAATAATAGGTCAAGAATTGGTTAGATCTCGTTGGTAGTCATCATAATGGGGGATTCCGTAGATGAGCCAAACGGGTCGAATAATCAATTAATGCGTGGCTAATGCTTCGTAATATGGTTAATTGGTCTTTTGTTATTGTTAATAAATGACATATTAGAATACGAGAATTTAGCGTGTTGGTTTGTTTGAATGATGAAGTCCATAAGGGTAAACTAAACGGGTCATTAAGAGAAGGTATAAATCGAATAACGGTAGTACCTTGTAGAATTTGAGCCCGAGTGACGGGTAGTGAATTACTAAACACGCAAACCGGTGATGGGAGCGTGGGTGTTGAAAACGAGAAATCTGAGATTTGGGTTTGGGTGAAATAAACAAATCAGTCAAAATCGTAACATTTCAGAGACTACCGTAAGTTACGGTAGCTTTCTACTGCCTTATGGCAGATCAGTGTTGCCCAGGGGCTACCGTAACTTACGGTGGCTACCGTAAGTTACGGTAGAGCCCTGTCAAAACTGTTGAACTTTGCATATCTCAGATAATCGAATCCGTTTTTTATTATAGTTCGATTATTGAAATTTCCCAAGAATTCTAATACTAATAATTGTCAAAATTTCCAGTTTCTAGGTATTGCAAGTATGTGGATGATGATCAAGTTGATGCTTCAAGAACCGAACACAAACTTTTGGATACATGTAATCCGCACGGATAACATGTGATCCGTGCGGATTACATGTGATCCATGCGGACAATACGTCTGTTTCGCGTTTTAACTACTGTTTCCGAGCGTTTATCGGAAGGAATACGTGTAAAGTTACCGGAACGGTGTAATCTCGCACTAACACTTGAAGTTCCGTCAATTCCGACCCGCTCTAACGGCCGGGAATCACCCCGTTCCATCAGATCTGGCCGTTCGTGATGGTTCTTCATGGTTAACTCGAAATTGCACAGTTCCTTGGGTAAATACTTAGATTTAGGCGAGATTTGTTACCAAAACATGTGGAAATCACCCAGATCTGAGTCGTTTATGGTGGGATGAGGTCACAACTGGAAGTTCATAAGAACTCTTGGTGACATCACCTCAAAACGCCTCAAATCCGTAGATTTCACGGTTAGAAATTGAGTTTTGAAAGATAGAATGATGTAGAATTTAGTGTAGATTGTAGAAGTACAAGTTTTAGGTTGAAATCTTACCGGAATCGCAAAGAAATCGAGGGAAAGGGTCCTGGAGCGTGTTTGGTTGAGTGGGAGCTGTCACATCACTGTTCAAGTGATGTGACATGGTATTTATAGGCAACAGAGGAGAAGAAGGGAGTTCTGGCCCGGATTGCCCATCCGTCCGGATTGCTATCCGTCCGGATGGCTATCCGTCCGGATGGCTATCCTGACGCGTTGGACTTCTCCGTTTTCGATCGTTTTGATAGTTTTCGAAGTACGTACCTTCCATAATTAATTTATATTATCATTATATTGTTATTATATATACATATATATCACTAGGGGTCGTATTTACGTATCCATAATCCAAAGTTTTGATAATTAACAATCGGTTTCCGTTTCGAGTGTGCGATTATAAGCGAAGTTTCACGGCCATCAAGGAGGGTAGTATAGGTCCTCTCTCGACGTCATCGTGAACGTTATTGCGAGTTGTGCCACAATGACTGACGGGGTACCATTCACTCGTATTGTCATCATCGTCACGACGACTGGAGTTATAGCACTCACCCAAGAGTCTTCGTTAGCGTTAATTGTTTTATGCTCGACACATCACGTCCACTGAGGAGGGTAGAATAGGTCCTCACTCAATGCCTCCGTGAGTGTTAGTGTGATAATAGTGTAGTATAGTGATATTGTATTGCGAAAATATGCGATTATCCTTCGAATAGCGATATATACGATATAGTTACATTATGATCCGAATCTCTGGTGCTAGGCGTAACGAGTATATCGAGTGGTAACAACGCACGAAAGTGCGGGTTGTTACAGTCTCCCCTACTTTAGGAAATTTCGTCCCGAAATTAATCCAATAGGTAGACTTCTAAGAGTTGATCTTGTATGAGTAGCGATACAGCGAGTGATTTGACCGTAAATTGACAGCGAGAATGTTTCGAATAAGAGAGATCGACTGCGATAGCGAGAAGGCGACGTAAGACAGAAGTAATAACCCATGAGTTGGCATCCCAAAGTACCTCGTGTCTTGGAGAATTTGTTAGTTCGATGCGATTGAAATCTTTAAAGGGCTTGAAAAGGTCTCTCCAGACGTAGCATTAACTAAGTCGATCGTTAACCAACGTTACGAGAAACGTTTATTTTTAGATATTTAAAACGGAATTTAGGATGGAATTTTGAAAATTTTCCTCTTAACATAAGGTCAACTGAGTCGATGTTAACCAATGTTGCAAGGAAGTTTTAGGTTTTAAACATGCTAAGGAATTCGAAGATGAAACTGAAGTTACGAAAACTCTCCTACGGCATGGGTTCAAGCTGAACTCGATGTCGAACCAATGTCTTAAGAAGGATTTCGTTTGAGTGTTGTAAAAGCTTTAAGGAAAACTTGGGCTTATGAAACTTTTCTTGGACATGGAGCTAAGCTGATTCGATGTTATCTCCACGTTGTGAGAAAATTTCACTTTGCCCACCGGTTTTAAATCAAAATTTTTATAAAAACAAGTTTTAATAGTACAAAATGTAGTTGATCACCGAGCCCCCACTTGGCACTTTCCCACGAAAGTTCGTTAATATGCTTAAAACACTTATATATAGGAAGTACCAGCGGCGTATCCACCATGTTTTGCCCATATTACTTTCGTTTCGTGAGGCGGTGTCATGGGTGCCGATACGACATGGATAGAATTGCGCTTACTCGGCCCATTTGATAGAAAGTCAGACCGAGTATGAGATATAATCGAATAAGTTAAGCCTGCGAGTTGAATTACGAACGTAGTTGTAGCAGCGTGCGCGAGTAGACTGATGACACGAAACATTTCTGTGTCGTGTCTGGGTAGGCGTCGAGCGACGAGCGATAAGCGAATAGTGCGTTTGCGATTAGATTCCATATTAAACCCACATGGCATGTTTCCACGAGGGTTTCCTAACATAGTGAAACAGCACGTTTTGGCTAGGTTAGTTTCGCCTCGTGAAGCGATGTCATGTGTATACCACACCAAGCGAGAGATAACGGTACGCGATACACGAATAAGTGGTAGACTACACACGATAATCGATAAGCGAATAACACAACACAACACCAGTAATGACGGCGGCGGTAACGAATTACGATGATCGGTAGTTGCGTTGCAAGCGATGGAGGTATGCGGTTCGGTTTACGCGGTTCGATTCGATTGATTTACACCACAGAGTTTAACTAACATTAGACCCCACATGGCCTTTTTCCACGAAAGGTCGCTGATATGACTAAAACACCCTGCTTTAACCATATGAGCTTCATCTCGTGAAGCGAGGTCATGCGTGCTAACTTAGCACGAATATCACGGCTGACGGTATAGCGTTAGATTGATACACAGCAAGCGATATAGTTTCTCATAATAAACGACAGGGATTGCGAGATACACAAGGTAAGCGATTGCGATTAGTCGGGTTTGTTTCGAATAAGCTTAACGTTACGTTGCGACGCATCACGGCTATCGAGGAGGGTAGAATAGGTCCTCACCCGACAACATCGTGAGCGTTAATGTGCTTGATGAGATTGATTGCTATAGACTTACGACCAGTCTTGCGTTGATGCAATTTTCCTGCGAGGTAGACTCCCCAGAGTCCATCGGTGAGGCGATTGCACTGCGTTTGCAGACTTATGACATGTCTCGCGATGATACGGTTTATTACGCCTTGCGATTGAGTGTAGTGTGTCGAAAATAATTACCATAGTACAATAGGTCTAATAACGTTCAACTCCACGTGGCACCTTCTTCACGGAACTTTGGTAGTATGATAAAGCACACCTTGCTTGACCCCTACTACTTTCATCCCGTGATTTGGTGTCGCCTTTTGTCAAAACGCTATGGCACCTTAGAATTCACTACGATCACCGTGCACTGACCCAAATAATCCTGTGTGCACCCGTGATTATTCGTTCCTTGCACGTTTATCGTACCTCCTTCTAAGAGTGTAGTGAGGGTAAAACACATTATTTCGTGGTATAGTATATAGTACGTGCGTGATTCTAGTCTAAGTGCGACGACTAAAGTGGGATGGAGGGAAACGAAAACGAGAGTTGATGTTGCACATAGTGATAACTTCGAATAATAGAGTAGGTTCAAAACTTAGAAATTATCGTCGAAAATCGTATCACTACAACTTTATCCTACGCTTGCTAGATGTCAGATGCTGAAGACTTTTGCTGGAGCTGTTGTTGTTTTACTTGAGTTCACGGTTCGACGCGGCAGTTGCGGGTGAAGTGACCGTAACGGTTGCAGTTATTGCAATAGCGACAGTCAGCCCCAACTGGATGATGGTAGGTGCATGAGTAACACTGAGGATGAGCACCAGTGTAGGCTCGTTTTGGAAACATCGGAACTGTTCGAAGAGGTTCCGGTTGCAGCAGTTCGGTTGTTGATGAGCTCGGGCTTGAAGTCTTTCGTTTGCGGCTGGGTTCGTCGGTGTCTTGCGAAGAGATGTCGTCATTGGAGGATTCGTCCGAAGACTCGCTTGCAGAGTCTTTGGCTGAATTGTCGGAAGATCCGTCGGCTGATTTGTCAGAAGAATCGGCAGCAGATCTGTCCGAAGAATCGTTAGCAGATCCGTCAGAAGAATCGTTAGCTGATTCACTAGAAGAGTCGCCAGCAGATTTGTCAGAGGATTCGTCAGTAGATTCATCAGAAGGTTCGTCAACATGTTCGTCTGGAGGATTACTGGCGATTGCTTGATGAGCTCGCTTGACAGGATTCCTTGAAAATAATCCTTCCATGAGTCGTTTGTTGTTGATTTCCGCGGCTAAGCGGTATGTTTCTTCGATGGTAGTTGGTCTTGCAGCTTCGACGAAATCACCCACACACTCAGGCAAGCCACGAATGTATTTCGTGATGGCTTTCCCTGGTGTGTTAACTTGACTTGGGCAGATTATGCTAAGCTGTTTGAACCTTGCGGTGTAGCCAGCGTTGTCGCCTTTGGTTTGCTTGATTTCCCAAAATTCGCTTTCTAGCTTCTGAATTTCGTGTGGAGGATAGTATTCTTTCTTCATGAGTTCCTTCAGCTCATCCCAAGAGAGGGCGTAAGCTGCGGAGATCCCACGTTTGTTGCGTTCGGCAGTCCACCAGTCGAGTGCTCGTGATTGAAATACTCCGGTAGCGCAAGTAGTACGGAAACTATCGGGACACCCGCTTTGACGAAGGGTAACTTCGATAGAATCGAACCACTGGAGTAGTCGAGTCGCACCTCCTTCACCCGTGAACTCCATCGGGTCACAGGCTTTGAAGTGCTTGTAGAGAAAAGTAGGTTGTGGCGCTTCCGTCTTGGAGTCTTCCGAGGCTCGAGAGTTGCGGAAAGAGTGCACTTGAGCGGCAATTCGAGGAATAAGCTTACTCACTTCCTTAGTCACAAGTGATGCAATCCTCTTATTGACACTTCGTTTGGCTCTCCTCCCAGCTACTCGTCTCGAGGTAGAGTTGTTGGAAGGCATCTAGATAGAAAGAGACTTGGAGTAAGATTCGATCATAATGATTTTGAGTTTTGCGATGCGATTGAGCGCGTTCAAAACTTGGTGCGATAGTATAGTAGTAATACGAATCATATAGGAGCCATATAGGAAACACGAAATTCCTAAGTTCTCACACAATGACTTGTTTGTTTATATGTATATATACATATATATTTATATAGATGTAATTTGTAATCATACTCATAAAGGTCGTTTTAGAATAAGCGAGGACGCGTTGAGGTGAGAAAACGATAGCGAAGGTGATAGATTATGCATTAGTTTCGTTGCGACATTCGGATTGCGTTTTAGTTTGCGATGGTTATGCGAATCGTGTGTTTATAAAGTAGGGAGTGAAAATCGTTAAATCGAGAAATCGACAAAGCGTAAAGTTTCAAAATGTAAATAAGTTCCAGCCAGTGGTAAAATTTGGCGGGTCGTATGATAGAGTGCCTTGGGTGTTTAGGCGTCGACTACCCAAGGTAACCCAACTATATATAACAAGTTCGTGCACGTGCGTTGACCTAGAAGACTCCATGCTTCCACTGGGATGCAGCTCATGGCATTCGTCTCCCTAGTCAATCACGCGGTTCGAATTATCATAATAGTCGAGTCCTTGGTGAGAGCTTTTTGAAAACCAGTTTATAGGGAGTGGAACGGCTTATTAAGGTACGGGTTTCACCCCTGACTTAACAGTTTCGTTCCTAATTGTGGTTATGCTCTTTGCATAAATTCGTGAGTTCCACTAGATTTCGAAATGGAGACTTTCGTCGAGATGTGGATGTCACTCCTAACTCGATGAAAGGCTCTCGTGCTAGAAAAATGCGCTGAGTGAGCAATCCTATCGAGAGTTCTTGGTTTTCACACCTGATCTCGACTAGATCGCTCGGTTTCGTTATGCGAGTATTTTCGAAAACACGTGTATTGTGTCGGCCTTAGGAAAGGCTAAGTAGTATTTCAGCCTTAGGAAAGGCTTCTTCGTGTGAAGTTGTAGTACGCGGTGTTCACACAAAGTTGTCGCTTTTAGCGATTTCGATCGAGAGTATCAAGTAGGCCCGATAGAAACCCCACTGGGTTCGTATGAGTCGGCCTGTTGGTACTTAGACTATAGACTAGTTCAATTTCTAAGACGCCGACCCGGACTAGGTCGAGTCTGGCCTAATTCCCTATAGTTATGGCTCTGATACCAATCTGTCACACCCCAACCGATGGCGGAATCATCGGGGCGCGGCACTAGGCGAATCAGATTGCTCAAGAGAATCCATAACAACTATATTGCGATAATATTTAATACATTTGTTATCCCATACTAACAAATAATACAATCACATAAGTTATCACAGATTTATTGTCCTCTCGAACAATGCAAATCCGACAACCTAGATTTTAGTTGAGTTTCTAGACTTCCTAGCTTGATTTGATATAGTCTGCGATCTAACCTGCAACATACGTTAAAATATTTGTCAATACAAAAAGTATTGGCGAGTATACAGGTTTGATAAGTATAGCATAATAGATTAAAAGTGCTGCGAATTTCCACATGCATAAATGTAATACACGACATATATACTCACAAAACTGATACTACCAACTAAGTCCTCGATGCTCGAATGTACGATGGCATAACTAGACCCCGTCGGGCGCAATAGTACTATACTAGTCGTGGTGGGACGTCGCGAGTATAAGCCCTAGCACATATGCAACTAGCATCACGTATATCTATGCATAACAGTTATTCGCAAGTGATAATTCGATTGATTGAATATTTCGTTTGATGAGTTCGAGTTGTTAGAAACGTATGTTACACCCAAAATTCGATTAAAAAGGGGTCAAGTATACTCACAGTGCGTATTTAGCGAGAATACAACTTGATTGAGTCGGTTGCGAGTACGTCTGTGTTGATCCTTGAAGAATAGAGTAAACGATGTACGGTTAAACGAGATTAGTCTCGGAAGTCAGTCATCTGATCGGATGGTGCTCACCCATTCGGATGGGCTCATCCGATCGGATGGCATATGGATCTGAGTCGGATGGCTGTCATCCGGTCGGATTAGTGGTGACTCGTGCGGATTGTCATCCGTTCGAACAAGTAGTGACTCGTGCGGATGGTCATCCGTTCGAACATGTGTTAACCGTGCGGATTGACATGTTATTCGTGCGGACAAGGGGAACTCGTGCGGACGACATGTCATCCGTGCGGACAAGTGTAACTCGTGCGGATCGATATGCCATTCGTGCGGACTGATATGTCTTCCGTCCGGATGACATATATCCGTCCGGATGACATGTTATCCGTGCGGATGACATGTTATCCGTGCGGATTACATGTGATTCGTGCGGATTACCTGTGATCCGTGCGGATTACATGTGATCCGTGCGGACAATACGTCTGTTTCGCGTTTTAACTACTGTTTCCGAGCGTTTATCGGAAGGAATACGTGTAAAGTTACCGGAACGGTGTAATCTCGCACTAACACTTGAAGTTCCGTCAATTCCGACCCGCTCTAACGGCCGGGAATCACCCCGTTCCATCAGATCTGGCCGTTCGTGATGGTTCTTCATGGTTAACTCGAAATCGCACAGTTCCTTGGGTAAATACTTAGATTTAGGCGAGATTTGTTACCAAAACATGTGGAAATCACCCAGATCTGAGTCGTTTATGGTGGGATGAGGTCACAACTGGAAGTTCATAAGAACTCTTGGTGACATCACCTCAAAACGCCTCAAATCCGTAGATTTCACGGTTAGAAATTGAGTTTTGAAAGATAGAATGATGTAGAATTTAGTGTAGATTGTAGAAGTACAAGTTTTAGGTTGAAATCTTACCGGAATCGCGAAGAAATCGAGGCAAAGGGTCCTGGAGCGTGTTTGGTTGAGTGGGAGCTGTCACATCACTGTTCAAGTGATGTGACATGGTATTTATAGGCAACAGAGGAGAAGAAGGGACTTCTGGCCCGGATTGCCCATCCGTCCGGATTGTCCATCCGTCCGGATTGTCCATCCGTCCGGATTGTCCATCCGTCCGGATGGCTATCCGTCCGGATGGCTATCCTGACGCGTTGGACTTCTCCGTTTTCGATCGTTTTGATAGTTTTCGAAGTACGTACCTTCCATAATTAATTTATATTATCATTATATTGTTATTATATATACATATATATCACTAGGGGTCGTATTTACGTATCCATAATCCAAAGTTTCGATAATTAACAATCGGTTTCCGTTTCGAGTGTGCGATTATAAGCGACGTTTCACGGCCATCAAGGAGGGTAGTATAGGTCCTCTCTTGACGTCATCGTGAACGTTATTGCGAGTTGTGCCACAATGACTAACGGGGTACCATTCACTCGTATTGTCATCATCGTCACGACGACTGGAGTTATAGCACTCACCCAAGAGTCTTCGTTAGCGTTAATTGTTTTATGCTCGACATATCACGGCCACTGAGGAGGGTAGAATAGGTCCTCACTCAATGCCTCCATGAGTGTTAGTGTGATAATAGTGTAGTATAGTGATATTGTATTTTGAAAATATGCGATTATCCTTCGAATAGCGATATATACGATATAGTTACATTATGATCCGAATCTCTGGTGCTAGGCGTAACGAGTATATCGAGTGGTAACAACGCACGAAAGTGCGGGTTGTTACAATTACAGACACTGTTACATTAGATAATGATTAAACAAAGACTGATGCATGTTATCCACTGATGATGCTCAACCACTGATGAGACTGAGCAGTGCTTTCCATTAAGGTTGATCAGGCCTTTGACTTCAGCAGTACTTTGACTTCAGCAGTTGATTGGTCTTCAACAGTCTTTGCAACCAACAGAGTTTTGCATAACAGTCTTTATAAAACAATCAGACTATAGAGATCATCAGTTGTTAAGTGCCACTGCCATTGGAGGGAAATAAGGTTCAAACACTGTTATTGGGATCAGTTGTTGTAGAAACCAGTTTTGGCTTTGTATCATCTGTTCTTCAAGGAAGGATTACATGAGCCAACATGCCAACACTTGAATGTTTGGAAGAATTGTGAGGTTTTTAGAGTGAATGAGAGTGTGTAAAGGATTAAGATGGTGAGGAGGACAAGTAATTATAGTTTGGAGGGTTAGGTTAGTGTTAAATGAGTGTTAGGTGAGTAATAAAGGTGTTTAGTTGGGAGTTGAGGGTGGAAAAACATCTAATTAGCAAGCTGGGAACAAACTGACCTGGATTGACGTCTTCCGCGGGTCGCGGAGATAGGGTGGTGTCCGGGCCGCGAAGCGCGGTGCGTGTTCTAATAATTTTTTTCAATTTTTTGACACAAAAGGCCCCTTAGGTTTGATGTTGGCATAATTTAGGGTATATTATATATATAACATATATTTTTTAGTGGTAATTATGTATGATAGCATAATTTAAGTATCGTAAACGTAAATTCACGTATTTGTATGATAGAAGGGTATAAAAACTCGTATTTACGATCATTCGTTTGTAAGATAAACACGTTTTCACAAACATAACGAATAAGTGTATTTAAAATACATTTAAGTATTTAACACGTATATAAGTGTGGATTTGGTGTTGCAATTGTATAACGAAGTATCGGTATGTATATCATGTATAAAATACGTATTAACGATCGTTTGTGTGTAAATTAGGCATGTGTTTACGAGAATGAGGAACAAGTATCAAGGATGTATATGATTTGAAATGTATTACAAATACAATTAATCGAAGTATAATTTAAATAAGGTGATTGAGTTTTATCATGATCAAAGTTGTGAATTACGAAACTGAGGCGAAATACGAATACGATACGTATGTAAGTTTCTAAAAATAGGTACATCAACAATCTTTCTAATTATAGTAAGTCTCAAAAAGCGAGACGTTACATCCGCGAGACTCATTTGGAAAAACAATAGGCGTAGGTATATCCAAGAACAAACAATTTTGATAGGAAAAATCCCTATAATGACTTCTCTGGGAGCTTTTATAGTAAATGGAATCTATAGAATTATGATCAATCAAATATTGCAAAGTCTCGGTATTTATTACCAGTCAGAATTAAACGATAACGGAATTTCGGTCTATACCGGCACCATAATATCAGATTGGGGAGGAAGATTAGAATTAGAAATTAATAGAAAAGTAAGGATATGGGTTTGTGTGAGTAGGCAACAAAAACTATCTATTCTAGTTTTATTATCAGCAATGGGGTTGAATATAAAAGAAATTCTAGATAATGTTTGCTATCCTGAACTAGTTTTGTCTTTCCTGAATGATAAAAAATAGGGTAAAAAGAAAATGCTATTTTGGAATTTTATCAACAATTTGCTTGTGTAGAGGGAGATCCGGTATTTTCTGAATCCTTATCTAAGGATCGGTTTTTTTTGTATTTTAAATTTTGTTTGTTTGTATTTATTTATTTATTTATTATTATTATTATTAATATTGTTATTGTTTGAAATCCATCGCAGAATTGTAGCCTAGCCTAAATATCCTATGTTTTTCATTAAAAAGATGGAGACCCTCTTGATTTGGAGGCCTAAATCCCAAGCATCAAAATTGTTGGGCTTGGGCCGACCCTGATCTAAATCATTTACTTGAGATGAAAATGATATGCAATAATAACTAGAATCAATAATTGAAGCAGGAATGATCAAGGTTGTATTGGAATAAATTCAACATCTTTTGATGGTTATTGAAATTATTGTGGGGGATGGCATATGCATTTCATCAGTTAAAAGGTTTATTTGAATCTTGGCTCGCAACCTGGCTAGAGAGGTAAAAGAAATATGTTTTAGCTTTGATTATGGCAATGGTTGTGATTTACTCATCAATCATCCAACTTAACTTTATAGCACTACTTTAAACTCCACTATATAGCAATGCGTTAAAATCTACATATTAATTAGAGGACACTGGTGTTTACCTTTTAGCATTTAAAACACTTAGTGTCTGTTTGGTATGGGGTAATGGAATGGACGAGAGAATAAAATGGACGAGGTAATGGAATAGATCATTCCATTCCATGGTCTTGTTTAGTTACCATATGGGAATGGAATGAATCATTACCTTGTAGTGTTTGGTGGGCATGAAAAGAAGAAGGAACAAAATTGGCGATGGGTGGCGGTAGTCGATGGCGGTGGTGGGTGGCGGCGGCGGTTGGTGGCAGTGGCGGCGGTAGGTCGTGGCAGCATTGATGCTGGTGTTTGTTGGCGGAGGGTGGCGATGGTCGGAAGTGGTGCCGATGTTGTGGCGGCGGGTGGTGGCGGCGGGTGGGCGGTGTTAGTGGTGGTGGCCGGTGGTGGCGCCGGTGTTCGGTGGCGGAGGGTGGCGACAGTGGTTGGTTGTTGTCACACCCCCAAAATCCACCTGCGGAGTACCACCGCTTGGAGGCGTGACTGACCAGGATCCAGCCACCAATTATACCGAGCATTGGTTAATAGTAAGAATGTTCACCAACCACAATGATTAGTAAACATCATAGTTTGAAGTTTAAGAGTTTAAGTTTAAGTAACAGTCTAAGTAAATCGCGGAAGCATAGGCAAACAATTTAAAACAAGGTTCATAGTTCAAGTTTATTTAGAACCCAGCGCATGGGTTAGACGACCACTACACATCCCCAAGTAGCAAGCTCCTGAGTCACTGGGTACCTGCAAAGCATGCAGTAGGGTATCAACAAAAATGTTGGCGAGTTCACGAGTTGTCCAGTTTTAATTACCAAAAAACTTGTTTCGCTAGTTAATTTATCCGTTTATACATGCGATGGGGAGCTACCCCATAGGTAAGCGACTAAACTGTTTTACAATACTGAATACTTACTTAACCGTACGTTTCCGCAGTGCCCCGTTTGTCAATGTTCTATCATCATTGACGGTTTGCCAGAGTAAATTAGTTCACTCCCGTTCCCAGTAACAAGGGTCGGTGTGAGGCTGGTTACACCTAAATAGCGCTATCAACTAATAACCCGTTCGCCAGGCCCCGGCGATTAATCGGTATTAAGTAGTGAGGACTTGAGTGATAGAGTTTCGTTTAGTGTTGCTTGTTGCATTACCGTATAAACAATAATTAACTGAGAGTTCCCAGTAACAAGGGGAGTAAATAAGTTTGTTCCCAGTAACAAGGGAAGTAAATAAGTTTGTTCCCAGTAACAAGGGAAGTAAATAAGTTTGTTCCCAGTAACAAGGGAAGAAAAGTAAGTTTGTATCCCTTACGAGGGGATAGCGTTTGTTTAAGTTTCCGTTTCCCAAAACCACCGGGAACGCATGCTTTAAAAGTTGTGAACTCGCCTTGGGTTGCTCGGCAGTTTAGTTTACTTGGTCAAGTGTGCAGGTCACCACGTCCTAACATGGTTACCAGTATGGGTTAAGCCCGGGTACAATAAGTCACGTAGAATCTACACATAACTATAGCATGCATAACATACAATTATCCTTTAAGTTAATGAGCCTGTTCTAATATTTGAGCAGTAGACTAGTAACAGCTAACACATAACTTATATGTCATTCAAGGTTATTGGGTCCACCCTATCGTGCTAGCAATTCAAGCAGAAATCAGTTAACACTTAGTCCACACAGAAAGCAGTCCGTTAAACCAATATGGCCCAATAACAGCATGGCCCAATCGAAACCACTGATAGGTTGAATCCACTGATGAGTGGTCTCGAGTCGATGCCACTGAGAAACAGTCTCGAGTCGCAACTACCGTTGTAGGCATGGTCAGTGGTTTCGAGTGCCATCCACTGATGGTGAAGTTGAGGAGTGGTCTCGAGTCGAAACCACTAATCTCGAGTCATGCATTTTTGTGTCGCAACAGGGCAGTGCTTTGACTCGCAACCACTAGTGGTCTCGAGTCGCAACACTGATGAACCACCTGCTGAGTCGAGACCTTTGTCGAGACCACTGATGAAACAACTGTTCTCGATTAGTCAGTTGATGGTCTCGAGTTGTCACTTGATGATCTCGTGTCGAAACCGGGGGTCTCGACTTGCATGCATGATGATGGCATTCCTCTAGAACATGCCAGCTTGTACTAACCAATCACGTTTCATAGTCATGCTCCTATGTACTAACCAATCAAATACCACAAACATGTTTTCTTGTCTAAATTCTAAATAAAACAGATCAAAACACACAATCTTTTAAATATTCAACACATTCAACATATATTCATCATATGTTCATCTTTTAGGGTTTATCATTCATCTTCATATTCATTCGGTTCTTCCAAAAATATGGTCATAAAAGCATAACAGTAAGCCTACAACACTACAACACACACATTATACATTTCATAACCAATAATATGTAATATCTCATTCTTTTCTCCAAGAACATTCATGTGCAACAATCATTAAATGTCCTATATCATTCGGTCTTTATTTTATCATTCAAAGATCATATTGCTAAGTATCCAAACTACTTGCAAATAGGCTCATTTAACACACAATATTAATAACCAAATGTAACACACTAACCGAAAGGTATCTGAATGCAAGAGAGTTGTGAAAATAGTTGAGAGAAGGCCGTAGAACTATGAACACTAGCCGGTTGCGAGTCCTTAGCTGCCACTTGTTGAGTTCGAGAAGAATGGGGGTTGAATTGGTGAGGTGTAGGGTTTTCTAGAGAGAGAAAGCTAGAGGGAGTGAGAGGGGAGGATGGGATGTTTGGGGAATTGAGTGAAATGATGGTTTCTCCAAAATGGCAATGTCGGCTAGAAGAATTGGTTTTATACCCTTACCGAGATGGTGCACCCTAATGGGTTTCTGAGTGGGCTAAGGGCTGCGGCCCAACCGGTTGGTTCACTCGAGACCGAGTGGTCTCGGGTCATGGTTTCGGTTCACTATTTTACATATATATATTATATACACATACTTAGTACAAGGATCACATATCACGTCAAGATAATTCATGAACTTCAATTTAATATTATACGTACACACACTGTTGATACATGAGGGTTGCTTGGGAAAATCCGAAGTGTCACATTATCCCCAAGTTTTAAGAACTTTCGTCCCGAAAGTTAAGGCAGCCACTGTCAAGCTAGTATAAGTGAGAACATTTCAACGGGGTGTCACATCATCCCCCCGTTAGTTTGGAATTTCGTCCCGAAATTCGGTTGTAGCTTCAGTACTGGGAGTTTCATTTGGGAACAACTGGGGATACTTGTGCTTCATCTGGTCTTCCCGCTCCCAGGTAAACTCTGGGCCATGGCGCGAGTTCCAACGAACTTGTACGAGAGGTATCTGGCTACGTCTGAGGGTTTTGATCTCTCGATCCATGATCTCAATCGGTTCCTCAATAAAGTGTAGCTGATCGTCAAAAGCAAGTTCCTTGAAAGGGATGATGAGTGTCTCATCTGACAGGCACTTCTTCAGATTAGACACGTGAAAGACGTTGTGTACTGCACTTAGTTCTTCCGGCAAGTTTAATCTATAAGCTACCTTACCGATCTTCTCGGTAATTTCGAACGACCCAACATATTGCGGATTCAGCTTGCACCGTTAACCGAGATGAACCACACCCTTCTAGGGTGAGACTTTAAGTAGAACCCGGTCACCGACCTGGAATTCTAGCGGTTTTCTACGCTTACCAGTGTAACTTTTCTGGCGGTCACGAGCTGCCGCCTTGCGTTGTCTGCTCTGGGCAATCCCTCCTGTTGTGTCCACCACAAGTTCTGGACCTATGATCTGGCTGTCACCAACTTCCGCCTAGCAAAGAGGTGATCGGCATTTACGACCGTACAATGCCTCAAAGGGTGCTGCCTGAATGCTGGTGTGATAGCTGTTGTTGTAGGAGAACTCTACCAATGGTAAGTGTCGTTCCCATCCGTTTCCAAAATCAATAACACATGTTCTCAGCATGTCTTCAAGCGTTTGAATGGTACGTTCCGTTTGTCCATCGGTCTGTGGATGGTAAGCAGTACTCATGTCCAGACGTGAGCCAAAAGATTTATGCATGGCTTGCCATAGTTCAAATGTAAAGCGTGGGTCACGATCGGAGATTATAGAGATCGGCACTCCGTGTCTAGCAACTATTTCCTTCAAGTGGATTGCAGCAAGCTTCGAGTACTTACCGGTTTCCTCGATCCTCGTAGGGTTTCAGCCCTGATGTTTTCTTCTTTCAATGCTTCAACCTGAGCATTTCAAATCCGATTAGGGAGGTTCGAGTGGGTGGTGAGTTGTAAAGCAAGAACACGCTTAGGTTTGGTTTCCTTCCTGCCAAGGGCATCAACCACCACATTGGCCTTGCCTGGGTGATACTTAATTGCGCATTCGTAGTCGTTAAGGAGTTCTACCCATCTGCGTTGCCTCCTGTTCAACTTCTTCTGGTCCAAGATATGCTGGAGACTCTTGTGATTGGTGTAATTCGTGCACTTGGTACCGTACAAGTAATGTCTCCATATCTTGAGTGTAAAGACGACTGCTCCGAGCTCCAAGTCATGCGTCGTGTAGTTCCTTTCGTGAATCTTAAGTTGTCGAGAAACATAGGCGATGACTTTCTCGCGTTGCATCAACACGCAACCGATCCCATGAATATACGCGTCACAATAAACCACATGGTCGTCGGTACCTTCAGGTAACGAAAGGATAGGAACATTTCAAAGGTTTTCCTTTAGCTTCTGAAAGGCAGACTCTTGAGCATTATTCCACTTGTAAATAATGCCCTTCTGGGTGAGAGTCGCGAGGGGTTGAGCGATCTTCGAAAATCCCTTGATGAATCTATGATGGTATCCTGCCAATCCCAAGAATCGGCGAACTTCGTCGGTGTCTTAGGGGTAGGCCAATTCTTTATAGAGTCGATCTTAGCTGGATCGACGTGAATTCCGTCCTTATTGGCCACGTGTCCAAGGAAGTGGACTTCTCGAAGCCAGAAGTCGCATTTCGATAACTTGGCGTACATTTGTTCATTGCGAATGAGCTCGAGAGTAAGACACAAATGTTGTTCATGCTCCTCTTGACTTTTCGAGTAGATTAAGATGTCGTCGATAAACACGCTCACGAACTTGTCGAGGCAGGGTTTGCACACTCGGTTCATGAAATTTATAAGAACTGCAGGCGCGTTGGTCTTTCTAAAAGTCATGACGAGAAATTTATAGTGACCATAACGAGTTCTGAACGCAGTTTTTGGAGATATCTTCATCACAGACTCTCAGCTGATGATGACCTAATCGCAGGTCAATCTTAGAGTATTAGCTTGATCCTTGCAACTGATCGAATAGGTCGTCGATACGTGGGAGTGGGTAGCGGTTCTTGATGGTAATCTTGTTCAGCTCATGATAGTTGATGCACATACGGAATGTGCCATCCTTCACCTTAACAAAGAACGCTGGTACTCCCCAGGGCGATGAGCTAGGATGGATAGATCCTTTGTCTAACCGTTCTTGTAGTTGCGTAGAGAGTTCCTTCAGTTCTGTGGGAGCCAGTCGATAAGGTGCGCGAGCTCTAGGTGCTGCTCCGGGAGCTAGTTCTTTTTGGAATTCGACCTGACGGTGAGGAGGGAGTCCAGGTATTACCTTGGGTAGTTGTGTACTATTGAAAAAAATTCTCGATCCTCTTTTCCCTTTCCTGGGTGTCGGTGACGAGTGCTAAGATAGCAGCGTGCCCCTTTCATAAACACTTCTGGGCTTTTAAGTACGAAATGATGCAGGTGACTTTTACGCCTTTGTCACCTTGAATGGTGGGGGTTTGCCCGAAGGACGTGGGATACAAACGATTTCCTAGGAATGATAGGAAAGAGGTCGATGGAAAAGGTCTGACCAGACAATACGAGGTTGCAGTTACTGACAACGGGTGAGGCCTCAAAGTTTTTACCATAAGCCACTTTGATAGTGGGTTTAAAGTTTGGTGTCGGCCTAGGCGTCTACTTGTGCGTATTAATACGTGACTATCGTCGGTTTCAGAATTAAAGTATGGCAACACAATGATCGTTAAGTAGGAACTTACTTGTTACTACGTTGGGGTTGTCCTGGGCTTCACCAGCACCTTGTTCGTTGTCGTTACGGCCTTGATTCAATTGTGAACAATCCTTCCTGACGTGTGTTGTATCCCCGCACCGAAAACACCCTCTAATGTTACCTTGTTGCGGGCAATTTTTCCTCTTGTGCCCATCTACTCCACACCGATAACATCCCTTGTTGATCCCTTGGGGTTGCTGCTGTGGTTGCCGTAGCTGGACTTGCTTTGCTGGGCGTGGGCTCCTACAATTCTTCGCTTCATGCCCAAGCTTGTTGCATTGCTGACACTTGTTCCTGGCACAAGGCCCGTTGTGATGTCGGCCACACTTGTTACACCTGAGTAGTTTTCCTTGGTAACCACCCGTTCGTGGGTCAGGGCCCTCGCTCCCAATGACCCTCCTTTGTTGAGCTTGAGGTGGCATAGTGCTGGGACTCCCACTTTGGTAGTCATTCCACTTGCGTTTGCTGAAATCCAAAGCATTAGCTGTAGCAGTTAAACGCCTGGGCAACCTGCCTTCTTCCATCGCTTGGTTTGTGAAATGATGTGCTAGACGGATGGCGTGTTGGATTGTAGGGGGTTTGGTTGCGATCACTGAACACTGGATTTCTGGGACTAAGCCCCTAAGGTAGAGTGCGATTCGTTTGTAGGGAGGCTGCGATAAGTTAGGACACAAAGCAGCCAAGTCATTGGATCTTTTCGTGTACGCTTCGATCTCCGAGGCAACCATCTTTAGCCCACAGTATTCCATTTCCAGCTTCTGCATGTCATCCCTGTGACAGAATTCTTCCCTGATTAGATCCTTGAAATCATCCCAGGGAGTGGCATTTGCATCTGCCAATCCGAGCATCTGGACTTGCGCGTTCCACCATGAAAACGCTTTTCCTAGAAACGTGCTAGTGGCGTACTCTACTCGTTTGCTACATGGGCTTTCACCTTCTTCGAACGCAGACTCGATTCTCCTGAACCAATGTAAAAGACCTACTGCTCCTTCCGTGCCATCGAAGGGGAGTGGTTTGCATTCCAAGAACGCCCTGAGGGTGCCAACTCGGGGTTGGGTGTATGTGGACGGTCCTTCTGGGTTGGTTGACAAGGCTTCAGCGACCCAAGCGTCTACCAGGGCCGCCAGCTGGTCCCTTGTCAGGGTTATGCTATCTCCATCGAGTCCGGTCATTATCTTGATGTTCAGAAGACACAGAGTGAGAAAAGGCATCGTAGTGAAACAAGAATGTGGGGAGAGGGAGATTGTGTATACATCTAGCTAGGCACACTAATATGTATATTAGCACACATAAGCACTTTAAACAAACAGCAAGAAAATATAAGTGAGAGCTATGAGGTCTAATACGTTGAGTCTTGCACTTGGAGTGTAGTGTCTTCACGAGTCACGGGTTATAGTCTGGTTTTTCTCAAAAAGACTTCCTTTTTAAAACCAAGTTCACTATAACCAATGGCTCTGATACCAATCTGTCACACCCCCAAAATCCACCTGCGGAGTACCACCGCTTGGAGGCGTGACTGACCAGGATCCAGCCACCAATTATACCGAGCATTGGTTAATAGTAAGAATGTTCACCAACCACAATGATTAGTAAACATCATAGTTTGAAGTTTAAGAGTTTAAGTTTAAGTAACAGTCTAAGTAAATCGCGGAAGCATAGGTAAACAATTTAAAACAAGGTTCATAGTTCAAGTTTATTTAGAACCCAGCGCATGGGTTAGACGACCACTACACATCCCCAAGTAGCAAGCTCCTGAGTCACTGGGTACCTGCAAAGCATGCAGTAGGGTATCAACAAAAATGTTGGCGAGTTCACGAGTTGTCCAGTTTTAATTACCAAAAAACTTGTTTCGCTAGTTAATTTATCCGTTTATACATGCGATGGGGAGCTACCCCATAGGTAAGCGACTAAACTATTTTACAATACCGAATACTTACTTAACTGTACGTTTCCGCAGTGCCCCGTTTGTCAATGTTCTATCATCATTGACGGTTTGCCAGAGTAAATTAGTTCACTCCCGTTCCCAGTAACAAGGGTCGGTGTGAGGCTGGTTACACCTAAATAGCGCTATCAACTAATAACCCGTTCGCCAGGCCCCGACGATTAATCGGTATTAAGTAGTGAGGAATTGAGTGATAGAGTTTCGTTTAGTGTTGCTTGTTGCATTACCGTATAAACAATAATTAACTGAGAGTTCCCAGTAACAAGGGGAGTAAATAAGTTTGTTCCCAGTAACAAGGGAAGTAAATAAGTTTGTTCCCAGTAACAAGGGAAGAAAAGTAAGTTTGTATCCCTTACGAGGGGATAGCGTTTGTTTAAGTTTCCGTTTCCCAAAACCACCGGGAACGCATGCTTTAAAAGTTGTGAACTCACCTTGGGTTGCTCGGTAGTTTAGTTTACTTGGTCAAGTGTGCAGGTCACCACGTCCTAACATGGTTACCAGTATGGGTTAAGCCCGGGTACAATAAGTCACGTAGAATCTACACATAACTATAGCATGCATAACATACAATTATCCTTTAAGTTAATGAGCCTGTTCTAATATTTGAGCAGTAGACTAGTAACAGTTAACACATAACTTATATGTCATTCAAGGTTATTGGGCCCACCCTATCGTGCTAGCAATTCAAGCAGAAATCAGTTAACACTTAGTCCACACAGAAAGCAGTCCGTTAAACCAATATGGCCCAATAACAGCATAGCCCAATCGAAACCACTGATAGGTTGAATCCACTGATGAGTGGCCTCGAGTCGATGCCACTGAGAAACAGTCTCGAGTCGCAACTACCATTGTAGGCATGGTCAGTGGTTTCGAGTGCCATCCACTGATGGTGAAGTTGAGGAGTGGTCTCGAGTCGAAACCACTAATCTCGAGTCATGCATTTTTGTGTCGCAACAGGGCAGTGCTTTGACTCGCAACCACTAGTGGTCTCGAGTCGCAACACTGATGAACCACCTGCTGAGTCGAGACCTTTGTCGAGACCACTGATGAAACAACTGTTCTCGATTTGTCAGTTGATGGTCTCGAGTTGTCACTTGATGATCTCGTGTCGAAACCGGGGGTCTCGACTTGCATGCATGATGATGGCATTCCTCTAGAACATGCCAGCTTGTACTAACCAATCACGTTTCATAGTCATGCTCCTATGTACTAACCAATCAAATACCACAAACATGTTTTCTTGTCTAAATTCTAAATAAAACAGATCAAAACACACAATCTTTTAAATATTCAACACATTCAACATATATTCATCATATGTTCATCTTTTAGGGTTTATCATTCATCTTCATATTCATTCGGTTCTTCCAAAAATATGGTCATAAAAGCATAACAGTAAGCCTACAACACTACAACACACACATTATACATTTCATAACCAATAATATGTAATATCTCATTCTTTTCTCCAAGAACATTCATGTGCAACAATCATTAAATGTCCTATATCATTCGGTCTTTATTTTATCATTCAAAGATCATATTGCTAAGTATCCAAACTACTTGCAAATAGGCTCATTTAACACACAATATTAATAACCAAATGTAACACACTAACCGAAAGGTATCTGAATGCAAGAGAGTTGTGAAAATAGTTGAGAGAAGGCCGTAGAACTATGAACACTAGCCGGTTGCGAGTCCTTAGCTGCCACTTGTTGAGTTCGAGAAGAATGGGGGTTGAATTGGTGAGGTGTAGGGTTTTCTAGAGAGAGAAAGCTAGAGGGAGTGAGAGGGGAGGATGGGATGTTTGGGGAATTGAGTGAAATGATGGTTTCTCCAAAATGGCAATGTCGGCTAGAAGAATTGGTTTTATACCCTTACCGAGATGGTGCACCCTAATGGGTTTCTGAGTGGGCTAAGGGCTGCGGCCCAACCGGTTGGTTCACTCGAGACCGAGTGGTCTCGGGTCATGGTTTCGGTTCACTATTTTACATATATATATTATATACACATACTTAGTACAAGGATCACATATCACGTCAAGATAATTCATGAACTTCAATTTAATATTATACGTACACACACTGTTGATACATGAGGGTTGCTTGGGAAAATCCGAAGTGTCACAGTTGTGGTGGCAGTGGTCGGTGTTGTTTGGTGGTTGATGGTGGCGTTGGTGCCAATGTTCGGTGCCGGAGGGGGTGGTTACGGCGGCGGGTGGTGGCGGTGGCACCGGTGTTCGGTGGCGGCGGTCGGCGGTGGCACGACGGGTGGCGACAATGGCGGCGCTGGTGGTCGACAGCATAAGGTGGCGGTGGCAGGTGGTGGTGGCATTTGTGGGTGGCTAGTGGTGGGAGGTGTTGGTGATGAAGGTGGGAGAGGGAATGGAATGGAAAAAAACAAGGGGTGTGGATGGAATGAATTTGAGGGAATGGAATGCCATATGTAATGGGTGATTGCATTACCTTGACCAACCAAGCACATTTTTTTCCATTCCCTCATAATAGTCCATTCCATTCCCTCTCTCATTCCTGCATACCAAACACTACCTTATAGATTCATTGTAGCTAACGATACGTCCACTGACTTTTTGTTGTATTGAGAAATTACAACTATCCACAAATATAAATTAGTTTTGCCAGCAACGGAGGTGGAAATTTGTGAGCTTAGGGGGCTGCTCATCAACAAGTCAAGGCTGGAAAGGATGTGTGGTCGGGTAGTTTCGGTCATGGTGGTCAGTACTGAAATCTTGGAACATTTACAACATCGGGGGAGTTGTGTTTATCTGGAGTAAAATAGCGGTTCCAAAGGTAAACTTTGTTTTGCATGGCGGATGGGCTTTGTGCAGGTTGTGGTTACCATTTAGAGGTAGCTGAGCTGATCATTTCCTTGTAGCAGCGAATCAGTTTGATGTTTGGGTCAAAATTCCATTGCCGGCTCAATACGAATCCGTACATCAAGCACTTACGTCAGCAGAAGCTGCCAAAAAGATACTGGTTTGATGACGTTGTGGCGGATATGGAATGGCAAGAGATTTAAAAATGTTAACACTTCTTCTCAGAGAATCGTTGAAAACGACATACTGGTGGGCTATCAAAAGGTCCAAAGCTACAGGTATATAGCTTAAACTGGTCTAGTTTTTCCTGGGATTGCGATGAGGGTTAAGTGGTCTGGATTGCGATGAGGGTTAGGTGGTCTGTATTGGGTCTGCAGTGGGTGGTTTTATGCTGTTTTTTTTGTGGTTCTGTTTGTCTGCAGCTTCCTGCTATTGGGCCCTTTTTTATTGTTGTTGGTGGCTTTTTGAGTATCAAAAACCGTTTTTAAATCGTACCGGATTAGGCTCAGAAATGGTTTAAACGGTTGAACCGGGCGGTTCAACTGGGTTGACTAATTAACCTTATAAATCCATAAAATACCATTTTAACTCAAAAAATAATCCAAAACTACATCATTACATAATACAAAATAAAGAATATTTCACAGAATGGTAGCCAAGTTTTAGAAATGTTCTAATCAAGTCATTCATAAAAAGAAATTATTTTAATTAAGGCATTAAAGTTATTATATATTTTAATTCTATATAATTTACCTGAATAATAAGTAAACTTTCCTCTATCACATTTATTTAGTTTTCTTTGTTTTTTTAAACATGCTAGCATAATTAAAAAAAATAATAATAATAAAGCAAATTAGATAATAAAAGAAGGGTTAGAATATAATAGAAAGTTTATTTGGGTAGGAAGGCTAGGAAGTGATCTTAACCATCCATTTACTTAATCAAGGGTTAAGATTTAACGAGTGAAATTGAAAGAAAAAAAAAGAGGCGCGTGGGTTTGTTCAGGGGCATTCTAGTCAAGTCAAGGCAATAGTTTATCTCTCCTCCAATCCCCCCCCCCCCCCCATTTTTTAAACGTTAATAACTCTTTCATACGACATTATTTTTTTTATAAATCTTGCACCAAAAAAACGAGCGTTTTTTTATCTTTAAAACGAGTATACTATTGCTATATTTTCAATTTTTTTTTTGAAAACCCAGTTGCGTAAAACGCAATGGAAAAAAACACAGTTGCGTAAAACGCAATAGAAAAAAAACTTAAAAAATGACATTTTTCTAAAACGCAATGCACAAAAAAACACTAAGAAATGTCTTATTTGTAAAACGCAATTGCCAGAAAACATAAAGATATGTCTTATTTCTAAAACGCAATAGCTTAAAAACACAAAAAGAAAGTGTACTTTCTAAAACGCAATGGACTGAAAACACATAAAAATGTGTTCTACCTAACACGCAATACACAAAAAACACAAAGAAATGTCATATTTATAAAATGCAATGGCCAGAAAACTCTTAAAAATGACTCCTTTCTAAAACGCAATGGCCTAAAAAACAAAAGAAAGTGTTCTCTATAAAACACAATGCACAAAAAACACAAAGAAATGTCATATTTATAAAACGCAATGGCCAGAAAACACTTAAAAATGTCTCATTTCTAAAACGCAATGGCAAAAAAAAAAAAAAAAAAACAAAAGAAAGTGTTCTCTATAAAACGCAATGCACCAAAAACACAAAGAAATGTCATATTTATAAAACGCAATTGCCAGAAAACACTTAAAAATGTCTCATTTCTAAAACACAATGGCCTAAAAAAACAAAAGAAAGTGTTCTCTCTAAAACGCAATGGACTGAAAACACCTAAAAATGTGTTTTACCTAAAACGCAATGACTAAAAACACTTCCAAAATGTGTTTTTCTAAAACGAATGTCCAGAAAACACATAAAAATGTCTTAGTTCTAAAACGCAATGGCCTAAAAACACCAAAGAAAGTGTTCTCTCTAAAACGCATTGAACCAGGACAATAATTTTGTATGTGAATTGTCTGAAACAGGAAGTAGGAGATAAAAAACTGTCTACGAATGCAGTTTTCTAGAGGCAATTTACAGAAAATTAAATTTTCTGACGTATTTTTATTAAGGCAGTTTAAACGGAAAAAAATATTTCCTAGCTGAAACCCCAGCCAGGGGATGCCGCCCCTTGGACCCCGCCAGGGGATGCCGCCCCTTGGACCCCGCCAGGGGATGCCGCCCCTTGGACCCTGCTACCAGGGGCGCTGCTCCCGGACCCCTGCTAAGATCGTAAAACGCAACGACTAAATCAAAAACCTAGATCGTAAAACTGAAATTAAAGAATTTCTTACATGGATCGAAGCCGATTTCTTCAACGATTGACGAAATTTGGATGATAGAAACACTTATCAGCGATCGAATCGAACGAATCAAGTGATTATCTTCAAAATCATGAGAAAAAATGAGATTTTGTATGAAATTAAACTGGGTTTTCTTCAAAAAAGCTGAAGAACACGTTGATCGTGTGTTTGAATCATTGATTGTTGACGAAAATCGCACTATAATGTAGTGATTATTGAGATAGAAAGTGAAGAAAAGGTTGAAGATGGTGGGTTTTGAAAATGGTGGGTTTTGAAGTTACTGGGGAGAAGAAGGAAGAAGAAAGGATACGATTGACTAAAATATCCTAGCTCTTTATTTTAAATGTTGCCACATGTCATAATCCTATTGCTTCCTACACTTCCTAGCCAAAGTAAACTTCTCATTTGATCCTCACCCAATAAAAGAAATCAAATAAACGAAATTAAACATACATTGATATCAACGATTTGTGTTCCCAAATTTAACAAACCCTACCATCGTTCATAATTCTACCCATATTCTATTGGAGAAGATTTCTTTTCTTTTGGTCTACATATGCTTTCCGTATTTTACTTATCTTGTTTCCATGTTTAGTGGGATGGTAGGTTTCATATAAACTCCTCTGAACGTTTGTATTATGATTCAAGAAATAAAAAACCAATTCAGAATTCTCACATAGCATTGAATTCAAGATGGTATCAGAGCACTTCTAAACCCACGATCCTAACCTATTCACGCAACTCTTGCCGATGGCCGGAAGAGATGAACCCAAGAAACCCGAAGGAAACTCTAGTATGACAATCGATCATAGTTCACCATAGTACCATGCTATCTCCATCCTTCATATTATCCCAAACAACTACACGTAAACAATGTCCTCACCGACAACAACTACTCTGATTAGGCACAAGAGATGACAAACTTTCTCTTAGCCAAGCATAAGATCGATTTTGTCAATGGAACAATAAAGATGCCAGAAAATACGTTACCTAAATACAAGCCATGGATGCGGTGCGATGCAATGATAAAAGGATGGCTTACTACGGCCATGGAAAAGAACATCCGCGACAACGTCAAATATGTCGTCACTGCATCGGAGATGTGGTCGGATTTGCACAAGAGGTTCGGGAAGGAAAGCGCCCTAAGTGGATAAGAATTAAAACAAAAATCACCTCAACCCTTCAAGTTAGAGCCACTGCTACCACATATTATACTCGTATCAAATCCTTATGGGACGAAGCCCAGTCTATTCAGTCCTTTCCCCGGTGTGTTTTTGCAACAAGTGTTCATGTGAACTAGGTAAAAAAATCGTTGCACATCTTGAGATGGAGCGGCTCTGTGAGTTCCAATTCCCTCCTTGGCGACCGCTTACCATATGGTTGCTGAAGACGAGAGACAAAGGATGATTTCGAATGAAAAATGGGTTATACCTGAACCGATTGCGTTCAAGGCCTTTCAAAGACGTGAGGGAAACTCTAGTCAATCAAAGTGTAACGTTCCGTATTTTCGTACTTTCCATATTTAGGAAGTTGTATTTGCATTTCTATTCTTAGCAACTTGTATTCGTATTTCATTTCCAATTTTGTAATCCGAGACTTCGATCATAATGGAAATTCGTATTAATATCAATCATATTAAAATCATGCTTATGTTATGTACAATCAATAGTCAAATACATGTTTACATGCAAAACCAAGAGTTATTATACATTTCAACTATCAATCATACATGCACGATACGTAACACATACATGTATATACTTCCCACACTTGAAAACATACAAAATGTGAAGTTTTAGCATAAAATGATAAATATATACACGTTTAGGGGCTAAATATGACAAAAACCAAACTTCGGCTATCAAAATGACACACCGCGTCGCTCGGGCGCCAACTCTTACTCCGCCACGCGACGCGTGGATACCTAATCCGTAGATAGTTGTTTCTTCAATCAGGGTTGGCCACCTTTCTCACCTCCTTTCTTCCCCAATCACATTCATTCTTCATTAAAACATAAACCCTAATCAACCACTATATAACCAAGCCTCCGCACCTTTATTTCACTTTTCCCACACTATAGTCTCACTCAAACTCTCAAATTATTGAAATTGCAAGTGGAAGGCAGATTATACTCAAGTCCAAAGTTAACTTCAAACTCCTTTTTCCTTTCTTTTCTTCATGTATTCTTGCTTCAACTCACTTGGAACACCTCTACGAGTGTATCCACAAGTTTACCTTGGTTAACTAAGGTGGAACATCACCATTTTGAGGTCCAAAGTGAGGTTTTATTTTTTGTTTTTGTTAAACTTTCATCCTATTTCAACCTTTACACACCTTTCTTGGATGAACATGAACCAAACCTTGTTCTCAACTAACTTGCATGTTGAGGGACATGAGTCGAGGTATCATTCCAGAAAGTTTGAGGTGCAAACACCTCCAATCCAATCAACCTAAGCCACGAAGTAAACTTGCTAGTAACAAAGTGTCCCAACTACACCAAGTCTCCAAACATTTGCCATGATTAGAATGCACTAGTCTAATTTGAGCTCACTTGGTTACTTGGTGGATTATAGATTCTTATTTTAATCCTATTCATGACCAACCGGAATCATTAAAAAAGTTAATGATTTTGTGCTTTGGTGAATCATATAATGAGGTTTAATGGATGGAAATCATCCTACCTCCTTGCTTGACATACTTGAAAAATACTTGACCATGAGACATAATATATATATAAATATATATCTATATTATAATCCTAATAACTGAACCCTAAACACTAACCAATTCATGAATTGATCTTTAGAGCTATGGTTATATTATCTTAGACTAAAATATCTCATGTTTGGACTTTTAATAGGTGAACTTGTGCTTATGAAAAACACATGATCATGGTGTCCAATTTGGGTGTCTTTTCAAGATAACTTTTATGTACTTTTATACTAAGTTACGTATTTTGCGTACTCATTCCTAATCCAAAATCCATCGAACTCATACGCCTCGTTTATCCTTGTAGGATAACTCGGCGGTTCCCAAAACTCTTAACACATCAATTCACTCACGTGGAAATTATGATGCAAACCATGAGTATACTCGAATCCCCTTTTACGCTTTAATTACTTTTGGGGTGTAACATTTATGACTTAATCAAACTCACTCATGCACATAATCGAACTTATAAATTCACTTAATCCATCAAACATGTTATTTTTTATGCTTAGGTTATTCATGCTAGATACTCAAACATTCATACATACAAACTACTTCTCATTAACTTCGCTAGCCAACCTTAACATGTATAGCGCTATAGGAGTAGCACACCTCCCTTGGGAAGCGTCTATGTTAAGTATTCAATTGTATAACGGTCTTGTTTATTGCGATGACAAGATTACGCTCGTGGAATCTTTGGTTTGACATTTAGGTTATGCATGCTAGTATGTGATTTAACTTAGTATACAAAATGCCATGTTGGATTTAAGATAATCGCTTATACGTATGCTATGTAATAAAGCTTGTCTGCTCGCCAACCTTTGTGTTGACATATACTTTAATACAAGTTGCAGGAAACATATGATGACGCTTGAAGAAATCTGTATAGGATGGATTTAGAAACACACTTAATTTCCTTGTTTCCTATTTCTTATGTTGTTGTGTTCAAATTGCAAGATGTTGTACTTTTCTTTTCAAAACGATGTACTTGATCCTAGTATGAAATGAAATATCGTTGATCTAAATTATTGTCACAGTTAGTACGTTATGAAGTCTCGAGCAATATCGTTTTCATCTCACTCCGATGTTTCCGCCATTGGTTGGGGTGTGACAGAAAGAATACCATCAGACAAGGGAAGGGAGCTAAAGAGAATAGCCATTGCACTTTCTATGGACGTGTAAGGCCACCTACTGTCACACCCCAACCGATGGTGGAAACATCAGGGCGTGGCACTAAGCGTTCAGATTGCTCAAGAGATTCTACAACACTATCTGTTTTGATAAACATTAATCAAGTTTCATGAATATTGTCTAGAACATCATCCACGATACATAACCACAAAAGATTCAAATAACATCAACATTAAATATTGTTCAAAATTCCTGATTCAACTAGATGAGTTTTTAAGCATCATCCTAGCTTGTTTCCTCGACTCCCAGCTACTATCATCCTGCAACATGTAGTAAGATACTATCAACAAAATGTTGGCGAGCATACAAGTTTGAATACGTAGCATAATGGTTTAAAAGACTCATATCCATCATATAAACATATAACAAGTTTCACCATGCTAGTTTACGCAGTCCAAGTGATAGCCCAAGTTTCCAATGCGTTATAATGCCTTTCCCAAAGACTAACGGGAGGTTAAATGTCTCCTCCTAACAATACCCCAAAGACTAACGGGGAGGTGCATTACCCCTATAGCGCTACCATTGTTAAGGCGAAACTATACACAAGGATTAAACGTTCACATAGCATAAAAGTCTCTAGTATCAAGTTTCAAGTTTCATGTTTAACGAGGATAGAGTATGTTTCAAATAAGTTTCAAGTGTCAAGTGTCTTGTTTATAGAATACATGTTGCATCCCAAAAGTGTTTAAAACAAAAAGGGATCAAGTATACTCACAGTGGGTGCTAATAACCAAACGCTGAATAAATTGGATCGAAGGGAGCGCTGGATCAACCTGCGTGCGGGGAACAGAGCATAAGTCCTCTAAGAACTAACCCGGTTGGGAACAGAGTGTCGAACAGTGCGAAAATCGAGATAAAGTGTCTGAGTGAATACCTGAGCGGATGGTCATCCGGACAGATGACCAATCGATTGGATGGTCATTCGATCAGTGTGGATAGTTTGCGAATTTGATAAAGTTTCAAGTGTCGAGATCATAGTGTCCTGTAAAACAAACAAGTGTAATGAATATCAGATCCTCTGGTCAGATGGTCATCCGATCGGATGGCCATCCGGACAGAGGATCAGTGCGTGGTATGTGGTGAAAGTTTCTAAGTTTCGAGCTAATGGAGACGATGCAATGACGCGTCAAACAATCGGAAACTTACCAAGCCAGCTCGTTCAGTCGGCTGGGAACCACCCCATCTCGAACCGACGAACTGTTTATGGTTAGTTTCATGGTTGGACTCGTCAAACTATCCGTTTTCCGATGAAGTTTAGTTCTCAGACCGGCTTTTGACTAAGAAGTGAGTCAATAGTTCGTTCGAGACCGATTTCACTATTGTTCTGTACAGTGATTGAAGAAGAGTTCGAAAATCAAGTGTGGAACATGATGTTCATCGGATCTGAACCGGAAACATAAGAAGTCCCGTCGGATCTGGTATAAGAGTGTGTTAATTCCTTAGATTTTGTTTAAAACTGTGAAAATTTGTTAGATCTGAGGCCGATGACGCTCCACAACAGGTTGTACATACAACTGAGTGGAAAACACCTTCAAGAGGCCCAAAAACAGTTGGTTTCCATGAAAAGTTTAAGTGTTCGTGTGTTTTTGTTGAAGAATCATGTGTAGAATTAATGAATGATGAAGGTTGTACAAAGATTCAGGAAGAATACTTGCGATAAAGGCCTTGAATCTCGAGAAAAGTGCTTGAAAGGACTTGGGAGTGCGTGTGGTCGGATGACAGAGGCGAAAAATGTGAAATGAGAGCACAAGGAGCCTATTTATAGCTGAAAGGGACAGCTAAGGCGGTGCAGTGTGAGGGATCGGATGGCTATTCGGTCGAATGGTCATTCGATAGGAGGATCATCCGATCGGATGGTCATCTGATCGGATTTCCATTCAGACAGCCGAGACCCGTTTGCTAGTTTTCCGATTTTGGTTCGTTTTGCGAGTTAGTTTAAGCGTTGTGTTGCGTATTATTGTAGGTAACCATTTCAATGGTATACCTATATAGTTAACACAAAATTTTCTGTGTTTTAAGTTGCGTTCAAGCTAGGTTCACGTCTAATAAGTATCAAGTATCCAAGCATCAAGTATCAAGTCTCTTGTTAAATAAAGAATCCAAGTTTCTCGTTCAAAAGAGTCAAAGTTTCTCATTCCATCAAAGTATCAAGTATCAAAGTCTCTTGTTTAATAAGTATCAAACATAATAATGTCAAGCTTCAATATTTAAGTTTCAAGTATCAAAAGAGCCTAGATTCAAAGTATCACAAGTTTCAAATATCATAAGAGTCAAGTATCAAGAGTCAAGTTTCACAAAGTATCACATCGAGCAAGGTTCACATAGTTCCACATAGTTTAAGGCTCAAATAGGCAATATTAAGTATTTACAGGGACTAGTCTTGCCAAAGATAAAAGTTTCAAACGGAGGGCATTACAGTCTCCCCTCCTTTGGGAGATTTCGTCCCCGAAATCTGAGAGGAAGATTGTTCGAAGAGCTGTGGATATTTGGTTTTCATTTCACTCTCGAGTTCCCAAGTGAATTTGGCGCCACGCTTTCCTTCCCTTCGCACTTTAACTATGGAAATTTTGTTGCGCCTCAGTCGCTTAACACCTCGGTCCATGATTTCGACCGATTTCTCCACAAAATGAAGAGTCTCGTTTATTTGCAAGTCTTCAATGGGAACCTAAAGTTCCTTGTCGGCTAAGCATTTCCGAAGATTAGATACGTGGAAGGTTGGATGTACATTGCTAAGCTCTTGTGGGAATTCGAGTCGGTAAGCCACCTTGCCAATCCTTTCGAGAATCTTGAAAGGGCCCACATAGCGAGGGGCAAGATTTACCTTTTTACCAAAGCGTATAACTCCTTTCCAAGGAGATACTTTACGCAGAACGTGATCTCCGACATTGAATTCCAGAGGCTTACGCCTTTTGTCAGCATAACTCTTTTGTCTGCTCCTAGCCTTGATCAAGTTATCACGGATTTGAAGAATCTTATCCGTCGTCTCTTGAATGATCTCAGGGCCAGTAAGTTGCTTGTCACCAATCTTAGGCCAACTGAGAGGAGATCGGCACTTGCGACTGTATAAAGCTTCGAAAGGAGCCATCTGAATACTAGAATGATAGTTGTTGTTGTAAGAGAACTCGATCAATGGTAAATGTACATCCCAATTACCGCCAAAGTCGATGACACAGGAACATAGCATATCCTCTAGGGTCTGAATAGTGCGTTCAGTCTGTCCATCCGTTTGAGGATGAAAGGCTGTACTAAGATTCAAGTGAGAACCCATAGCGGATTGAAAAGTTTGCCAAAGACGTGAAGCAAAATGACCATCGCGGTCAGAGATAATGTCAATGGGTATACCGTGACGACATATGATTTCATCAGTGTAGATTCTAGCAAGTCTTTCCACTTTGAAGTCTTCCCGAATAGGATGAAAGTGGGCTGATTTGGTCAAACGGTCAATGATAACCCATATACTATCATGACCAGTAGGTGTACGAGGTAGTTTAGTTATAAAGTCCATAGCGATACTATCCCACTTCCAAACGGGGATTTCTGGTTGTTCGAGAAGACCTGAAGGACGTTGATGTTTAGCTTTAACCTTCGAGCAAGTAAGATACTTCGAGACGTATGCGGCGATTTCCTTCTTCATACCAGGCCACCAATAAGTCGTACGCAAATCATGGTACATCTTATCAGCACCAGGATGAATAGAGTATCGGGATTTGTGAGCCTCGTTCATAATGAGCTCACGAAGATTGTCGCGATCTGGCACCCATATGCGATTGAGATAGTATTGAAGTCCATCAGACTTTGTTTTAAGTTGGTCAATCGTAGCACCTCGTATTTCAACGATTAGACTACCTTCGTTGGCTGACGAGTACTGAGCTTCGCGGATACAGTCATGAAGATCACTAGTGATCTGAGAACAGAGGATGCTACTAACATGAGTCTTACGACTAAGAGCGTCAACCACCACATTCGCTTTTCCAGGATGGTAGCGAATCTCGCAGTCATAGTCGTTAATCAATTCCACCCATCGTCGCTGACGCATATTCAGTTCCTTTTGGTTAAAGATATGCTGCAGGCTCTTATGGTCAGTGAAAACCACACACTTAGTACCATATAGGTAGTGTCGCTAGATCTTTAACGTAAAAACAACTGCGACAAGCTCCAAATCGTGGGTAGTATAGTTTTTCTCATGTATTTTGAGCTGTCGAGAGGCATAAGCGATGACCTTGTCTCGCTGCATAAGCACACAGCCTAGGCCACGGTTCAAGGCATCACAGTACACCACAAAATCATCATTCCCATTAGGGAGAGCAAGTACATGAGCGTTACAAAGAAGATCCTTAAGAGTTTGAAAGGATTCCTCTTGCTCGGGACCCCAAGCAACAGGTTTCTCTTTCTGAGTCAAGGAAGTAAGAGGGACGGTGATTTTTGAAAAGTCCGAGATGAATCGATGGTAATAACCCGCCAATCCTATAACAACCCTCCTAAAATATTTCCAACACTCTTAAAAATATTTAGAACGTATCTATACGTCCTAAAATATACCCCGTATACGAATAATGGACCCTAAATACTTTAAATTTATAAAAATAAAATAAAAACAAGAAATTAAGGTGGCTCGCGAGGCGCGAAGCACTTAGCCAGCCTAGTCGCGGGCCGCGACAGCTCAATACCAGGGCTTACCCGGTGCCGCCACGTTGCTGAAATGTGTTGGGTCTAGTGTTTGAGTCAGCCAAGCTAGGGCCTACCCTAGTAGGCCTCGCGGGCCACGAAACCCACCCTTTGCTGATTCCATCGCAGGGCGCGACGAAGTGGCTGATCAGCCCTATAAATAGCTTCGATCGGCCTCAGTTCACAAATCGCTCAACATTGAATTCTCTCTCTCAATTCTAAATATTATAAAGCAGTATCAGGCATTATACCCCCTAATTAGTGAAGATCTGCCTCGTTGTAAGTATTTTAACCCTCGGTTACGTATTAGATACGCTGCCCGATTGATCTAGTGCTCCGTAACGGCTGTCGAGGTTCTGCCCGACGTAGTCGTTTGAGTTTTGTCTCGGGGAGGGTATAACTAATGTAAATTGGGTTATTATACTGACGCGTGTGCATTGTTTAATTTATTAGATTATAACCAGGAAATCACTGGGAAAAATCTAAAATAGCAATGTGAGTAATCTCCTTTTTCTAAACCTTTTTCCAAATCATTTTTACAAAACTTTAATTGTTTTACAATATAATTAGCAGTGATTGAGTCTTTGTAATTCTTCAATTACTGCCGGTATATTGGTGTTTTGTATACAAAATGTGGAACACGTTACTATTGGACAACGAGATAGACAATGAGTAATATGACCCACCAGTCAGGATTGACAGTACTGAATGAGTAATTGTGTAGATATAAACATTGTAATTGCTCTCAATACTGTGAAATGATAAAACCTGTTTTGATTAAACTGGGATTCACTTACCAGTATTTCCCACTGACAAAATGTTTTTAAATGCGTTTCAGGTAACAAAATGTGAAAGCCAAATAGAAGCCAGCTGGACAGCACTGAAGGCTTGGAAAGTGTGGCTATAAAATTACCTAAATAAAGAAGATGTTTTATTTAAATAAAATAGGGTTTATCCCTATAAACATGTTTGTAATGGAAACTTGGGTTTTACCCATTTGTTATTATTATAAAAATGTGGTATTTTACTCTGATAAAATATTTCCTAACTACGATCCTGATGTAAGTTCCGCTGCCAAAAATGACAAAACCACTGATATCACTAATTCTGAGCTCGCGGCCGCCCATTCCCAGGAGATAGGGGCCGGGGTTGCGACAGAGAGTGGTATTAGAGCCTAGCCACTAATTTCAGCCACAGAAGTGTTCTGCTGACAATAAAATTGTCAATTCTTTTAGGAAATAATCTATGCAATTATGTACATACGTGTATATTATTGTTTTGTTATTTGACAATCTGTTAGTTTACAGTATGAGTGATCAAGGTCCATCAGACGGTTACCATCAACTTTCTAATTCTCCTATAGAGGAAGGAACTACTTCCCAGCCTACCCCCTTGTGGTATTCAGCTGATACCGAAGAAGGGAATTTCATATTCAAGGCGCAATCCGAGGAGCCATTCCCTACCAAAAAGAGAGGATGGTTCAGTTGGGGAGCTCAGGAACGTAAAAAAAGAATGAGAAAGTTACAACAACAGCGAGCTTTAGCAGCCGCGAATAGGGATATGAAGACCCAAACTAAAGATATACTCAATAGGAGACTAGCCAACTTCCACATACTAGCTACCACAACCGCAGACCCGAACCAAGAACAACTCATAGCACCCCAGCCACTACCCTTGTTCCCATCACAACCCATGGAAATAGAACAAAACCCAGGAGACCAGATTCCGTTACCTGCTTTCGACCCAGTTGAAATCCCTAGAGTCCCAGCACCCCATCCTCCAGATTATGACCCATGGTTTGACGACCATAGGGATTACCAACAACGCTACCCTCTAGAAGAGCCCATACAAAACCCAATAGCACCCTATCCAAACCTTGACCCTCTAGACCCATAATTTGATAATGATCAATACATACGGGAAATCCTAGAGAACCCATACCCACTTGAGGAACCAATGCCACAGTACCCTGACCCGATACCAGTACCCGCACCACCCATGAGCACTGAGAATGTGCAAGAACTTCGCACCTTTGGTGAGGAGTTATTAGATGAAAGTGAACGGATAAGGCAAATAGGGGAGAGACTCATTTGGAAGTACGACGAGCGTAACATGCAATATTGGATGAACCCCTATCAGTAGTAGTAATAATATATATATATATATATACACGTGTGTGACTTGAAAAAAAATCAACAAAAATAGATAATCTCATAGCTACTGATGCATACTAATATTGTGTTTTAAATTCCAGTTGTAGTTTGTATTAGACGCATATATATAAAATAGAGTAAAGGTCGCAATGTACGACGATTTTGACCAATCTGTTTATGTTGTGAGATTGTTTGCATTTAATATTGTTTTGCGATATTAATATTTGGTAATTGTTTACAATCCAGATGGCCAACGACGAAAATGGGGAAAACCAGAATAATGATAATCAGATAAATAACAGTGCCATATACTGAACCCAGTCACAGCGTGAACAATGGACCATTACTTCAAGTGCCCATCCTAAAAAGAAGAAGAACCATGTCTTATGGTTGTTCTTAAAAAGAATTATGGTCTTGTAAACCAATAGAATTCTCGGGCAATGAAGGAGCCATTGCAGCTCTACGCTCATTAGAAAAAACTGAGGCAGTCTTAAAAATAAGCAAGTGTGCAGAAGAAGACAAAATCATGTTTGCTTCCAATCTGTTTAAGAATGCTGCTTTAGAATGGTGGAACACTATTCTCCAGTCTAGGGGAAGTGACAGAGCCTATAATATGGAATTGACTGAGTTTAAGAATATGGTTGAAAGGAAATTATGTCTACCCAATGAAAAAGAACAAATTGCTAATAAGTTCTTAAACCTTAGGATGACTGGAGTAGACTGTAAGGGTTACAGTACTGTATTCTTCTAATATGCTAGAATAGTGCCAACCCTAGCTTCACCAGAACCAGTATTAATCTCCCGTTATATCTGGGGATTAATCAGTGAGATTAGATGTCACACCCCGAAATATCAGAGCATTGGCGTGACTGGACTGGTATCTTCATTGCACAGCGGAAGCAAATAAGCTAAGACTTCTAGAAAATGAACGCCACTAAGTACTCGACTCTTCATGGTTCTCCTATTCCAACCGTTCCTTGTCTTAGAAATACAACCTGAGAAAGAAACATGCGAAAAATCAACATAAAGTTGAGCGAGTTCATAGTTTGTTTGTAAAAGATTTGAAATAAATCTTTTTGAATAACTGGTTTTTGAAGTATTGTTGAGAAAACGAATTAAAATCATTTTCTTGTCATGTTATACAGAAACTTTGTATGAAAACATGGTATGTATCTTGTATAAATCAAGTTTTCATATATAAATCAAGTATTCATGAGTACCCCACGTACTTCAAGTTATAAATCAAGTTTTTCTTGAGTACCCCACGTACTTCAAGTTATAAATCAAGTTTTTCTTGAGTACCCCACGTACTTCAAGTTATAAATCAAGTTTTTCTTGAGTACCCCACGTACTTCAAGTTATAAATCAAGTTTTTCTTGAGTACTCCACGTACTTCAAGTTATAAATCAAGTTTTTGTATGGTATGAGTTTTATGTAAATAAAGTATTCCTGTAAGTATCAGGATTGTTAATGGGTTGCAAAGCCATTAACATGTGACACGACATAGGAAGTCACCAAACCTTAGGCATTTAATTGGTATATTCTGAGACACAAAAGCACTACTCGATTCTCGCCCTCACCGAGAGTGTGGCTGCCCGGCACCCGTTAGATCTAACCTTTTGTTCTGCGGTCTAGGTATATTGTTGATTAATGCTGCTTATGGTACCCTATTCGTGACACGATTTATCGTATCATTTCTCATAACGCCTCATACTTGGTTCTCGTCCTCACCAAGTGCGTTTCTCGTATTCTTATATCTCGTCACACTTGGTTCTCGTTCTCAGCAAGTGTGCTTCTTGAATTTTTATCATACCATTTGTATACATTTTAACATTTGTATTTTGTAAACTCTTGTATTTGTATTTACCCGTAGTTTATAAAACTAGAATCTCGTGTGTATGCATATTTCAAAAAAATACGCTTGTTTGAAAAACTGGTATAAAACATAAGCTTTTCGTAACCCATTTATGTCATTTAAACTTGCTTGTAAAATGGTTTAGAAATATGTAATTCTTGTATGCTTTGCAAAAAGTGCATGTCTTTCCACCCCGAAAACATTTAGAAAAATGTAAAAATGTGGGGTTATGAACTCACCTGAATATTCCTGTGCAAAGCTAGCTATATACGACTTCGTGATGTCGTTTCCAAGACGAGACTCGCTAGCGTGCATTCTACAATATTCCTAACACGGAATATCTTATAAGTTTCTAACCAAAAACGGTAACTAAACTACGTGTTACCGAGCTTTACCGAATCGTTAACCGAACAATCCGTTGATATGTTGTTAACTTAATAAAAACAATTAAGTTATACTTGTTAAGTTTCGTTTACTAAGTCTAGAAAGTACTTAGTTTTCGAGAAATTCGAATATATAAATATTTACACAAAATATAAATATATCGATAGGATAGTGTTTATCGTTTCGAGAGGTCGTACGCGTATGTAACGAATGTTTTATGAAAAGAATGTATAATAAACTCGTATTATATAACGTATGCCGTTTAGGCGTTTGAAATAAATATAACAATTTATATTTATTTAATAGCGTTTTTGTGTTGATGTCGTTTGAAATAAATATATAAAATATATTTATTTTATAAAAGAATTGTCGTTTTCGTATGTGATAAAGCGTCGTCGAAAGTGATGTACACATTTATATTAGTTCTCATAAAAGTCGCTTTTCAATAAAACATGTTTTGCTTTTACGGGTTTTCTCGAAAAACGGGCAGAGTTTCCTCTGTTTTTGGACGGCCCGACAACTAAAGTGTCGTTATTTTAACAAGATTCAATCAATGATTTAATAATCTTTATGCATAGCCAATTTATATAAACGAAGTAATAACTAAAACCAAGTTAATATTACGAATAACTCATCGTTCTGTTCGGTTCGAGCTCGTTTTCACGTGACATAAATTAACGAAATAAATCGCGCCGTAAAACCTTTACCAATCCTTGCGTCGAGTTGTTGACTGTGTTGACCAAGTCAACCGGGTTGACCGAGTTGACTCGCTGAGTTGACTGGGTTGTCTCAGTTTGACTGAGTCGACCCGATCCGCTTCATAGGCTGCTTCGAACCGTCCGACCCGAACCGTCTGAGTTGACTCGGTTGACCGAGTCAACCGAAACCGAAACTGATTCGGAAACCCGAAACCGAGAGACTCGAACATGATACTGAACCATTAAATCTCTTTCGGGCCCAGAATTCAAAACAATCGGACCACATAATCTGGACCTGATCTGGACATGAAAGAACATAACATCTTCATCGATAGCATTTCATCATCACCATCAAATTTTCAGTAATCAAAGGAAACAGAGGGGTTACCGGAGAATTTTTCGAACAAATACGAAGACCATCGGGCCGAGACAAGGACCGCCGGTCCGAGTCGCAAACAATCGGTCCGAGACTCAACCCGCCGGACCGAGATACAAACCACCGGTCCGAGACAAACCACCGCCTCCACTGCGCAGCCGCCGTCTGACTCCGCTGCTGCCTGACTCTGTCGTCGTCGCCGCCGTGAGCGACGGCTCTCTCTCACCTCAGACTCTTTCTCTCTCTACTCTCTCTCTCTCTCAGCTTCTCTCTCCGTTTCTTTGTCTTGCAGTCGCCTCTCACCACCACCGGTTGGTGGTGGTGGTCCGTTATGTCATCGAGAGGAGAGGGGGGGTATGTGTCATCGGTTGGAACATCCGCCGCCGGTAATACGACCGGCAGCCAGCCGTGTCTTCGTCGGAGGGAGAGAGAGGGTGAGTGAAGGAGCTTGTTTTGTGTGGGGAGGGATATGAGTTGTAGAGAACAAGAAGGGTATTTAAAGGTGATATGGGCTGGTGTGTTCTGTCTAGGATTGGGTTATGTTTAGTGGTTCATGTGTTTATTTTCCAACACTCAATTAACCACAAGTCACTATGCCCCATATCAACACTACAAATCACTTATAATATAGCAATAAAATCATCAGTGGATTCCTATGTTGGAACCATTGATTAGGGGATCTTAAAGAGATTTTGCAAGATTTTCAAATCTTGTAGAGATCTTGACAAGATCTAATACATTAGGTGTAGGTTTAGGCTTGTGGGTTTTGGGCTTGGGCCCAGGGCCCACAAGCCCATCTCATGTGAAAGTGGCCCGTAATTCCTGCGAGACTCGATATCGCAACCAAAACTCCATAAGCATAAAATATTCGTGTAACATCCATTTTTGTCGGTGTCGTCAGTTTCTCGTACGGTTTCAATTTATTGTCGCGTAATATTCAGCAGATTTTCTGTAAATCACCATACGCGCACTGTATAGCTGAACAAACATTCCTGGGCACTCCAAGGGCCTGGTTAAGTTAATTAGCGTTGTAAACACTATTTATTATCGCGTAATCACCTGTTAATCACGTAATTAAGAGCTGTAAATTACCGGTTGTCATATTAGACATGTAGTCAAGGCAGCTAGATCACCCACCATAGAAGAAGCTGTAGAACTAGCAAATACCTTGACCGATGAACTAGTACGTACGCAAGAAGAAAACCAGAGAAAGAACCTGGCTCAGAAACTTACCCAGGAATTCCGCTATGGAAATTCCAATCGTGGGAAGAATGTAGGTTCTACCTCTACTCCTTACTGCAAATATTACAAAAGAAAGCATTCTGGAAGATGCTCTATATACTGCAATTTCTGCAAAATATCTGGACATAAGGAAGAAGACTGCAGGAAGAAACTTAACAATAAGATATGCTACAATTGTGGAGAACAAGAACATATTAAGCCGAACTGTCCGAAACTAGCTCTAGCCATGAACAACAAAACTGCAAAGAATGCTAGGGCATTTGTTCTGACAGCCGAAGAAGCGAAGATGATTCCGGATGTGATTGCTGGTACGTTTTTAGTTAATGATGCTTTTGCGAAAGTATTATTTGACTCTGGTGCCAACCAAAGTTTTATTAATACTTCATTTTGCAAAATTCTCAATCAACCATTGACTAAACTCCAACAAGAATGTCTAGTGGAGACAGCAAATGGAGAAACCATTAAGATTTCTGAAATCTTGCAGGGAGCAAGAATAGAAATTTTAAACCAAGATTTTATTGCTAATCTTTACCGAATTAATCTGGCTGGATTTGATATTGTATTAGGAATGGATTGGTTAGTAGCCAATAAAGCCAGTATTCTATGTGATCAAAAGTCAATCCAAATAAGTTCACCAAAGGGTGAAAAGATCACAATTAAAGGAAATAAGCCAACTAGATCCGCTAAATTCATCTCTGTAATGAAAACTGCAAGTTGTGCAAGGAAAGGATCCCTAGTGTATATGATTTCCATAATCATTAACACTAAAGGAAAAGAATTGAAAGATATTCCTGTAGTATCTCAATTCTCAGATGTTTTTCCAGAAGAACTACCAGGACTACCGCCGGACAGGGAAGTTGAATTTAGAATTCAGCTGCTACCAGGAACCACACCGATCGCCAAAGCACCTTACCGTTTGGCGCCGGCAGAAATGCAAGAACTGAAGAAACAGCTAGACGAACTTTTGGAAAAAGGATTCGTATAGCCAAGTTCATCCCCGTGGGGAGCACCAATTTTGTTTGTTAAGAAGAAGGACGGGTCGATGCGTATGTGCTTTGATTACCGCGAATTGAACAGAGTCACGATTAAAAATCGGTACCCATTACCAAGAATCGATGATCTGTTTGATCAATTGCAAGGAGCTTGATTTTTCTCAAAGATCGATTTATGCTCAGGATATCATAAATTAAAGGTACAGGAAGAGGACATTCCTAAGACCACCTTCAGAACAAGGTATGGCCATTATGAATTTACTGTCATGCCATTTGGTCTAACCAATGCCCCAGCCGCATTTATAGACATGATGAACCGAATATGTAAGCCATATTTGGATAAATTCATAATTGTCTTTATATATGATATTCTAGTTTACTCTAAGAGTAAAGAGGAACATGCAGCGCATCCGCATACACTTTTAAATTTGCTGAGAAAAGAAAAGCTTTACGCAAAATTTTCTAAATGCGAATTTTGGTTAAAAGAAGTGCAATTTCTGGGACATTTAGTTAATCATGAAGGAATTCATGTGGATTCCACAAAGATTGAGGCAATTACTAAATGGAAAGTCCCTGAATCACCAACGGAGGTTAGAAGCTTTCTAGGATTAGCCGGTTACTATAGAAGGTTTATCCGAGATTTTTCCAGAATAGCCATTCCCTTAACCAAGTTAACCTGTAAGTCTGTTAAGTTTGAATAGGGACCAAAACAAGAAGAAGCCTTTAGAATTCTTAAGCAAAGATTAACCAACGCACCCATACTAGCATTACCAGAAGGAACTGAAGACTTTGAAGTCTATTGTGACGCTTCTAAGATAGGTTATGGATGTGTGTTGATGCAATGCCAAAGGGTTATAGCCTATGCGTCTAGACAACTTAAGAATCATGAAGAAAACTATTCAACCCATGATTTAGAATTAGTAGCCATAATTTTTTCCCTTAAGATTTGGAGACACTATTTATATGGAAATAAATTTGTTGTCTTCACTAATCATAAGAGTTTAAGGTATATTTTTGGGCAAAAAGAATTAAATATGAGACAGAGACGCTGGATAGAATTTCTTAGTGACTACGATTGTAATATCCAGTATCATGAAGGAAAAGCTAATGTAGTAGTTGATGCTTTAAGTCGAAAGTATCATGAAAAAACAAGAAAAGTACGTTCTCTTAAATTAAATCTGCAGATAGATTTAAACAAACAAATTAGAACCATACAAGAATCAGTAATCAAGGATGATACTGAAAAATTGAAAGGAATGATTAAGGAATTAGAACAAGGAACAGATGGAATTTGGAGATTCCATAAGAAAAGAATATGGATACCTAAACTAGGAAACCTACGCCACCAATTATTAGACGAAGCCCATAAGTCTAAGTATACGATACATCCTGGAAGTGATAAGATGTATCAAGATTTAAGAAAGAATTTTTGGTGGATAGGAATGAAAAAGGATATAGCAGCTTATGTCGCCAAGTGTCTAACCTGTTCACAGGTGAAAGCTGAGCATCAGAAACCCTCAGGTTTATTACAACCATTGGAAATGCCTGTATGGAAGTGGGAATTGATAACAATGGACTTTGTTACCAAATTACCCAAGACCCGAAAAGGTAATGATACAATCTGGTTGATTGTAGATAGGTTAACCAAGTCTGCTCATTTCCTACCAATGAAGGAAACATTCAGTATGGAACAGTTAGCCAAATTGTATGTAAATGAAATAGTTTCATTACATGGTATTCCTTTATCAATTGTTTCTGATAGAGATAGTCGTTTTACTTCTCATTTTTTGACAAGTTTCCAAAAAGAAATGGGAACCAAGCTAAATCTAAGCACCGCTTATCATCCTCAAACGGATGGACAAAGCGAAAGGACAATTCAGACGATTGAAGATATGCTTAGAGCTTGTGTAATTGATTTCGGAGGAAATTGGCACGATCATTTACCATTGATAGAATTTTCTTATAATAACAGCTATCATACAAGTATTAATGTTGCACCTTTCGAAGCACTTTATGGACGAAAGTGCCGAACTCCAGCCTGTTGGGTAGAGATTGGAGAAAAGCAATTGTCTGGACCAGAGATAGTACAAGAAACAACGGACAAGATTATTCAAGTCAAGGAACGACTAAAAGTAGCACGCGATCGACAAAAAAGTTATGCCGATAACAGGCGAAAGCCATTGGAGTTTCAAGTAGGAGACAATGTGTTGTTAAAAGTTTCTCCTTGGAAAGGAGTGGTAAGATTCATCAAAAGGGGAAAGCTAAGTCCCAGGTATGTTGGACCTTTTGAGATTATTAAAAGAATAGGATATGTAGCTTACCAGCTACAACTGCCAGAGGAAATGGCAGGAATACATGATGTATTTCATGTATGTAATCTCAAAAAGTGCTTAGCTGATGAATCATTAGTCGTACCTCTTAAGGATATAGAGGTAAATGAGAAGCTTAAGTTCGTAGAGAAGCCTCTACAGATTGAAGACAGGAAAATCAAGAATCTCAAACACAAGAGATTAGTTCTGGTCAAAGTGAAATGGGATTCCAAAAGAGGACCGGAATACACGTGGGAGGTTGAATCAGAGATGCAGAGGAAATACCCACACCTGTTCCAGTAGACCTCGAGGACGAGTTCTAAAACAAGGTGGGGAGGATATAACAACCCTCCTAAAATATTTCCAACACTCTTAAAAATATTTGGAAATGTCTCTATACGTCCTAAAATATACCACGTATACGAATAATGGACCCTAAATACTTTCAATTTATAAAAATAAAATAAAAACAAGAAATTAAGGTGGCTCTCTGACGGGTGGTCCGTAGGACAACCCTTAAATGAGCTAATTACGTGCATATCTCATATTCTACACGGTTATGTATCGTGAATGTGATAACTACGAGTACTTATGGTTTTTCAGGTTAGACGCTTAATTTGGTGAAGTTAACGTGATTAGAGATGAAGCGGAACAGCCGGGGATAATAATCGAGTGAATTACATTAAACCATAGGCTACGGTTGAAAGACAAAACAACAAGAATCATCATCATAACTCACGTGGGCCGAAAGGGATTGGGCCGCCACACAAAGAAGTGGAATCTTGGAGGGTTGTAATTGGACCGAAGTTGGCAGCAAGTGGGGGTTCTTTTGTTGGGTTTCAAATCACAAAAAAAAAATAACTCATCATCAATATCATCAACATCGCATCTTGTTGGATTTGTTTTGGAGGCACACATATACATTTTTTAGGGGATTATTACTTTAAAGAAAAAGAAAACATCAAGTCATCATCATCTTTGACTTTGAGAACATCATCACGTGCAGACTTGGAGGAATTGGCTGTGGTGTGTGCAGTTGTTGGCAGCTTGAATTCATGATCGGACAGGTGGGTTTGGTTCGAGAGGCACAAGGTCAACAACATAATCATCACATCAACAACATACATCACATATGTTTTGGGTGCTGACTTTTGGGGGCGGCTGTGATTAACGCGAATACAAGGCACATGTGAATGAGCAGATTATTGGCAGCAGCATTGGTGAGGCACAAAGAAAGGAGGTTACCGTAAATTACGGTCCCACCGTAATTTACGGTGGACCTGATTTTGGCTAGATCTCCACCGTAACTCAGACTCATATTACCGTAACATATTGAAGGTCACCGTAACTTACGGTGATACCGTAAGTTACGGTGGAAGCGACGAAAGAACCGTAACTGCCTCATTAAAATCAGTTTTATTGTGTCTTTTCAAGTAATCTCATCATTGGTCGGTTTTGGAGTATCCGAGGGGCGATTTTGGCTGTTGGTACTTGGTTGCAAACAATTTTCTAACATTTGGTTTATGTTTTCGATTCATATGAACACTAAATTTGTTGTTATGATGATTCACCAAGCTATGTCCGGCTAAATTTATGGTGATCATCCTGAATTGAAGGTTTGTCTATGACTTTTGTGTTTGGATTCGTATTTCTAGAATAATAGACTTGCAATGCATTTGTTTATTATGGTGTGTGAATGTTTGTTTGTAAATTGTTGATTGATGTTATAATCATATCCTAAATCGTACGTTCTTGGTGTTGTTAACAATCGAGATATCACGGGAGGGATTAGGGTTGGATATTAATCAATTGGTTATCGGGTAACAACCTCGCGTTTTCATAATCCGAGTACTTAGTTCCCTTTTATCACAACAAACAATCATACATGAATCATGTCTATGTGATTCTTTCTAGTGAATTTAACACAATTGTCAAAAGCAAACCGGAAGTTTAGGATGATCGCTTTCTCCTAATCTGTTTTACAACCAACATTTGATTTGCAATTAGTTTTTAATTTAGTTTTCTAAAACAACAATCCAATTCATTGATCTTAATTTTCTGCAACTTAGGTTAATTGTAGTTTAATCGCAAAGCTATAAAATCAACACACTTTCCACATACTCCCTGAGTTCGATACCCTCTTACCACTATCTATAGTTGTTATTGGGATTAAATTTGATTGTGACCGCGACATCACGTCACTCTCGGGGCGCGATGCCATTAGCCAGCCTAGTCGCGGGCCGCGACAGCTCAAGAACGGGGCGCACCTGGTGCCACCACGTGGCAGAAACGTCTTGGCTCTAGTGTTTGAGTCAGCCAAGCTAGGGCCTACCCTAGTTGGCCTCGCGGGCCGCAAAACCCTTTGCTAATTCCTTTGCGGGGCGCGACGAAGTGGCTGATTAGCCCTATAAATAGCTTCGATCGGCCACAGTTCACAAATCGCTCAACATCGAATTCTCTCTCTCAATTCTGAATATTAGAAAGTAGTATCGGGCATTATACCCCCTAATTAGCGAAGCTCTGCCTCGTTGTAAGTATTTTAACCCCCGGTTATGTATTAGATACGCTGCCCGATTGATCTAGTGCTCCGTAACGGCTGTCGAGGTTCTGCCCGACGTAGTCGTTGGAGTTCTGTCTCGAGGAAGGTATAACTAATGTAAATTGGGTTATTATACTAACGCGTGTGCATTGTTTAATTTATTAGATTATAACCAGGAAATCACTGGGAAAAATCTAAAATAGCAATGTGAGTAATCTCCTTTTTGTAAACCTTTTTCCAAATCATTTTTACAAAACCTTAATTGTTTTACAATATAATTAGCAGTGATTGAGTCTTTGTAATTCTTCAATTACTGCCGGTATGTTGGGGTTTTGTATACAAAATGTTGAACACGTTACTATTGGACAACGAGATAGCCAATGAGTAATATGACCGACCAGTCGGGATTGACAGTACTAAATGAGTAATTGTGTAGATATAAACATTATAATCGTTCTCAATACTGTGAAATGATAAAACCTATTTTGATTAAACTGGGATTCACTCACCAGTATTTCCCACTGACAAAATGTTTTTAAACACGTTTCAGGTAACAAAATGTGAAAGCCAAATAGAAGCCAGCTGGACAGCACTGAAGGCTTGAAAAATGTGGCTATAAAAGTTACCTAAATAAAGAAGATGTTTAATTTAAATAAAATAGGGTTTATCCCTATAAACATGTTTGTAATGGAAACTTGGGTTTTACCCATGTGTTATTATTATAAAAATGTGGTATTTTACTCTGATAAAATATTTCCTAACTACGATCCTGATGTAAGTTCCGCTGCCAAAAATGACAAAACCACTGATACCACTAATTCTGAGCTCGCGGCCGCCCGTTCCCAGGAGATAGGGGCCGGGGGTTGCGACAAATCCTAAGAAGGAACGAATCTCAGATGCAGATTTAGGCGTACTCCAATTCTTCACTACTTCGATTTTAGAAGGGTCAACATGGATTCCTTGTTTACTAACAACGTGCCCGAGAAATTGTACTTCATTTATCCAAAACTCACACTTAGAAAACTTTGCGTATAAACGTTCACCACGTAAAAGTTCTAACATAAGGCATAAATGACGTACATGATCAACTTGGTTCTTTGAATAAATAAGAATATCATCAATAAAGACTATCACGAAACGATCCAAATAAGGTTTACAAACACGATTCATAAGATCCATAAACACAGCGGGTGCGTTGGTCAATCCAAAAGGCATAACCACGAACTCGTAGTGTCCATAACGAGTGCGGAAAGCGGTTTTGGGGATATCTTCTTCGAGAACACGGAGCTGATGATAACCCGATCGAAGGTTTATTTTAGAGAAGCAACTCGCGCCTTGTAGTTGGTCAAACAGATCATCGATGCGAGGAAGGGGATAACGATTCTTAATGGTGAGTTTATTGAGTTCACGGTAGTCGATGCACATATGAAACGTACCATCTTTCTTCTTGACGAACAACACAGGAGCACCCCGAGGTGAGGTACTTGGACGTATGAAGCCTTTGTCGAGTAGCTCTTGTAGTTGACTAGATAGCTCTTGCATCTCGGAGGGTGCAAGTCGGTAAGGAGCCTTGGCAACAGGAGTCGAACCAGGCAAGAGGTCAATACGAAAATCGACAGATCGAGGAGGAGGAAGACCAATGAGATCTTCAGGAAAGACATCAGGGAAGTCACACACTACTGGGACATCACTTACGCTCTTTCCCTTGCCCTTTTGTTCCACTATGTGGGCCAAGAAGGCAAGGCAAGGTACGGTTTACGTAAGCATTTGTTCGCTTGGGTGCATGACATCAACTTCAGTCCTCTAGAAGGTCGGTCTCCATAGACGTGCAAGGTATTACCAGACGGGAGAGGTAAACGAACGTACTTCTTGTAACAAGCAATTTCGGCATTGTTCTTACGCAACCAATTCATGCCGACTATGATATAGAAACTACCCAATTGCATGGGTATGAGATCAATAGTGAAAATGTGATCGTTAAGAGTCAGGGAACAATCACGAAGGATAGAATCAACTAGGATAGACTTTCCATCGGCAATCTCAACAGAGAATGACTTAGGTAGTTTAGAGCGTGCATAGTTTAACAAAGATTAAAATTCTACGGACACAAAGCTTCTGTCGGCACCAGTATCAAATAGTATCAAAGCGTAAAGATTATTAACGAGAAACGTACCATTAATGACATCATTGTCGTTACACGCCTGGTTTGCATTGATGTTGAACGCCCATCCTCGAGCGGCTGGCTGTTGCTCCTGGTTCAGCTGGGGACATTAGTTACGGAGATGGGTAGTGTCTTCACACTTGTAGCATGCGCGAACATTGTTTGCTGGTCTGGGATTCTGCGGGGCTGGTAGAGCTAGCTGGGCTGGCTGTACTGGCGGTGCTTGCTGAACCTGATTGGCTTGACGGCAGAAAGGGGTTGTGTGGCCATAGCGATTGCAGTTGGTACACAAAAGGCATGCTGAGTTAGCAGGGTGATGATAGCTGCTAGTAGCACACTTGGGATGAACCCCAATGTACGGCTTCTTGATGTTTTCTGGAGCAGGAGGGTTAGCAGCAGCAGGCACGGTAGCATTGCCTGTAGGGTTTGCATTTGCAGCAGGGACAATGGCATTACAGCCAGAACCTTGAGACTTTCGTTTCCTGTTCTTGCTGCCACTTGGTTGCTGAGTGATCTGGTTAGCAGGTTTCGATGGAGCAGAGTTTCCAGACTGTTTATCACGAACACGGTTATTATTCAAGCTTGCAGCGAGTCGATACACCTCTTCAATAGAGCTGAGTTGAGCTTCCTCAATGGGGTCACGCATGGCAGGAGGTAACCCATGGATATACTTGGTGATCATGCGCTTAGGAGTGGACACCAAGTGAGGCACAATGATGCTGAGTTGTTTAAAATGGGTGGTATAAGCCAAGTTGTCGTCACCCACTTGTTTCAGATGCCAGAATTCATCCTCAAGTTTCTGCTGCTCATACAAAGGGCAGAATTCAAGCATCATCATTTCCCTAACCTCTGCCCAGGGTAAAGCATAAGATTCATCATTGGAGTGGATGTTTCTCTCGTTTGTCCACCATTCTAGAGCTCTGCCTTGAAACACGCCAGTTGCACTCCTAGTCTTCAAGTGTTCAGGGCATTCACTGTTGATGAAAGTAACCTCAATGTTGTCGAACCATTCCAGCATCTCAGTCACCCCATCACTACCCGTGAAAGGCTTAGGGTTGCAAGAGACAAAGTGTTTGTAGTTGAAGCTCACAGGCTTAGGTTTGTCTGCTTTAGAGTCCACAGAGAAGGGAGGAGTGTTTGATCCCTGGATCTCAGAGTCGATCTTGGGGACAATGCGTGCAATCTGATCAGCCATGAAAGACATCATTTTCTTCTGAGAGTCGGCCGTGGACCTTTTGAGAGAGTCGGATAGCTTGCGGGAAGACATCTAAAGATCCAAGAAAAGGATTGAATAAGACTAGTTCATAACGTCTCGCTTACTAATAATATAGCCTTATGAATACATCACATGTGACAACTGTCAAAATTCCAGGTATCCGTCCAACTATTAAACCATAATTAGTGCTTAATGACTGTGTTGAATTACAATTAATGATTTGAAATGCTTTTTGATTATTTCTTTATACATACATGTGCATCACATATTGCAAATGACATATCATTATTGCATGAGAACTTTATTGACTCAAATGATGCACGAAACACAGTTTGCACAGTTATCAGACAAATCAGAAAAATGCTGACGGAGTTCAGTACATAGTCAGACAAGGTGTTGAGAGACAGAATGGGTCAGAAACCAAGTATTACACTAGTATAGTGTGTAGGAAAGTAAGGATCACAAAACTGCCTTCCTAGAGATAGTTTAAGTGCCGGAAAGTGCCTAAAACTCACATAAACTACAGAATTCTGCAGAAAATCAGCAAATTCAGCATTTAAACACACTAATATTTATGAAGAAATGTGGTTAAATGGTCCTGAATTCTTTCCTAAGTGTCGGGAATCAAAACTGTCACAAAAGGGTATATAAAGCACACTAAACTGCATAGTTTAGCACCTTAACGAACCGGTATCCAACCGAACAACCGGACACTACCCAAAACACCAAATTTTCACTAGAAGCACTTTTTTAACATTACCAAGCTAGTTATGGTCCCCGAACATCATAACACACTATATCAATATCTAATAACTAAGTCCCAAACTAAACACTTGATTTCTAACTAAATAACTAACTAATGGTTTAAACCTAGACCTATACCCCCCCCCACCTAGTTCACGGCCAACATCATGGCCCCACATGAGATTTTATTTGCATATTAAAATGGATCATGCCTAATCTTTACTAAACATAATATACATTGGTTAAACTAGTGTTGGCATGTTATAACATAAACCACAAGTCTAAGCTCCTCATTCATCAAAACACACCACACACCACTTCTTCTCCTTCTCTCTTTCTTGTTCACGGACGAGAGCAACAACAACATCATCACCATCATCATTCATATTCCATACAATTCTACATATACACAAAGGTGTTAGAAGGTGCACAAAGAAGCTTGGAGCTTTCGGAAGCTAAAGGACCTTCTCCATTTGCTTTTATCCACTTCATTTCTTCTCTTGATCATCCCTAGCCTTGAGCTAGTAGTAAGAACACTAAACTCTTCATTTTACACCTTGTTTAAGTGGTTAAAAGATGATACATGATGTTAATCTTGAAGAACACTAAGAAACAAGAACATGAAACATGAACATAAGCTTAATATCTTAAGAAATCATGTTGTTTATATGTTGTTATGCTTGTTGATTGTTGTTTACTTATGTTAATGATGTAGATCATCATATGATCTTGCTAGATGATGATTAAAAACATAATCTAGCAAGATGAGAGGATGAAAATGTTAGACATCAATGGACCATCCTCACATAAATCATGAACTTGAAAGAATATATTGTTTTCTTGTAAAATGATGATTAAAGTGAGATGTAAGACTTGTAAATCTAAGATTTCAAGAATGATTTTTCAAGAAACCAAGTTAAAAATACAAAGTTTACTAAATCTTGGTTCTTAAAGAAACCAACCATGTTTTTAGAGGTTAAACATGTGTAGAAATATATATGTAACAAGAAAAATCCAAGAAGAAACATTTTTAGAAAATGTAATTACAAGTTGTAAAGATCTAGATTCTTCAAAAATGATGTTTTTAAAGGACCAACCACACTTTAAAGGGTAACTAAGCTTACTAAACACACTAGTAAGTTATTACAAATTTTTGTAAATTTTCAAGTTCATGAAGTAGTAGTTTATGCTTGTTTTTGGCAAAATTGGTAAGTGTAGATCTAATTGTTGTTGATTGTGTTGATTTTACAAAAGAAAATGATATGCCTTGAAGGCATGGAAACCTCCATTTTTAGGGGAAACTATGGCAAAATTTTTCTAAAAATTAAACACTTAGAAAAATATTTCTAAACAAATATTTACAAGTATATTTCAAACCATTAATTTTTACATAAAGTTTGCCATAATTTTTGTTACAAAATTACAAATATTGGAAGTTGATTTTTATAAATAAAAGTGACTAAATATGTATTTAGGAGAATATATATTTAGAAGACACCATTTGTGTGATTATTTGTATATTATGTGTATTAGTTATATTATTTTAGGACTTGAAATAATATAACTTATCAAAATACCAAGAAATTACAATCCAAAATATTACCAAAATTCCAAGAGAATGAACATACAAAGAATACCCAAAATATTGGTAAAACCGAACAAAGGAATATAACTTACAAAATATTCCGGAAAATTTATTCATGAGTATATTTTGGTAATCAATATTTTGGACACCAAGTGAATGAAAATATGATTTTTACAATTATTACAAAAGTATATCATATTTCTTACAAGAAGAAAATATATTATTTTTGGGTGAATAAAAATATATATTTTCCTAGAATTAATAGAAGATCTATTATTTTTGGAAGAAATATATTTTTTCTCAAGCAAACATCAAATACATTATTTTTGGAAGAAAATAGATTTATATATATTTTCTAAGTTAGACTTGGAAATGTACTATTTTTGAGACTTGTAGGAAATTTATTAAATATTTTGGCAAGGAAAAATTATAAATAATTTTTCTAAGTAATATTTCTTAAAATATATATTTTGGGAAATATATATTGATGTATTTTTATTAAAAATAAAATTCCGGAAAAGTTAAGTGTAACAATACTTAATGAACACCATAAGGATACGTATTCTCGTACATACAAATACACTCCGGAATACGACACCAATACATGGCAAAATATATAAGTATAAGAATACGAATACAAGTACACCCATCCTTGGGAAGGATATACATGTATAAATACATAAAAAGTAACAAGTTAAAATATATTATTTTAACTATTATTCCAAAATTTAATAAATATAATTTAAGTTAAAATATTTATTATTTTAACAAATAATTATATAACTTGGAATAATATTGAAGACACAACGAGACGTAACTCAAAGACACTAATTAATACTAAGTCAAGGCACGACCCGCTCGTCTAATAGATCCTAGTACGTTGTAGGTAGTCGTGTACATCCGAAGGAGCTCTGAGATACCGTTGATTACGAAGAACGTAAGACTGTGAGTTCATGTCCCCCTTTTCTTTTAGCTGTTTTTGTTTTATAACTTCGGGGGTGAAGTACATGTTACAAAATGTTTACAAACAATTACAATTGGTATGGTTAGCTAAGGAATGCACTGTTAGATCATGTGAATGGGTAGGCGCACTCCTAAGACCATTAATCCTCGTGTTAGGACCGAGGGACATGAGTGATAGATCTATTTGGGTGTAGCGAGCCCGCACCCATGTGGACCGGGGTTTGGCCCATGAGGTGACTATGTCTTACAGCCGGAGGTCCGATACAAAATCTGTTAGGTTTGAGCCTTCCTACGCCATTGCACACATGTTAATGGCCTTGCAAACCATTAATTTATCTGTTTCCTTGTTTGCTTTCATACCGGGATTTACAAATACATACAAACATACAATGATTACAAAGGTTTATTCGTGCACACATACAAAACACATGATCTCGCTCAACTTTTGTTGATGTTTTCAAACTACATGTATTTCAGGAAACTAAGTATGGATCTAGCGGGCGTTGGAGTTTTCAAGTAATGTTGAGAATAAAAGATGTCATCTGAAGTCTAAGGATTTGGATAGTGTGTCTTATCATAGATAAGATACACCTTTCAAAGTCCGGTTTTATTTAAAGTCTTTTGTTGAGTCCTTACGGAACTCTAAAACAATTTGCATGGTTTGTATTATGGATTTGAAGTCTGTGTTAGATCTCTAAACAATGTTGTTGTTATGTTTTAAAACTTAAATTAATGGATTGTTTGATATGGTTGAATGCAATGATATTAAGCAAGTCACACATAATCACGCTTCCGCAAAAGTCAGGGTGTGACATCACACAGCAATAAGTTTCACACATTCACATAGAATACTCAGCTTGTTTCACCTTTCACAAACGTTTAATCATGTTTCACATAGCATAAAAGGTTCAACATTCTCACCACAGGTCCGCAAAACACCGAATTTCACATGGCACGTGGTACGAAAGTTTGGTATCATGTTGGAAACACTTATATATAGGAAGTACCAGCAACGTATCCACCATGTTTCGACCATCTTACGTCTGTCTCGTTTTTCGATATCATGTTACGTATCGTGTTTTGCCACACACAACAGTACATTTCGTTCGCTTTTACCAGTTACGTATGCATTAAGGTACACATAGATTAATCAAGTTGTTTCACATAGCGTAACGTTCAATTATGTTTCTCCTAGTTTAGTCAAGATCCCCACGTAGTATGACACAATGAGTAAAGCATCGTAAATTTAGTTCGATCCTGAGAGGTTATTGTTAATGTCTTAGATTGCGGAGATACATGGGATTCCTGTAAAAGTCTCTAACAAGGTATCAAGTATAAAACCACATGTAAAATCGAGATAACATAAAAGATAGGCTCATAAAACATAGGATTGTTCCGGGTAGGGGAACGTTGACTAACCAAAGTGAATCGAACCCTTCTCGAATTGAGGCAACGAGCCTTGACTTACCTAGATAAATACGTCATCGATGTTAGGCCTACGATATTTTTCATTTCGGTCACTACACGTTCCTAATTAATCGGGAATTTCGAGACTTTGGCGAGACTGAAAATCAAAGAGTGGGACTAGTTATCAAGATGTGAGTTTCACCTCTAGCTTGACAACATCGTACCCTAATAGTGTCGGTACTTATCAAAAGATAAGACCTACTAGAATATGTTATGGAGATTCCCTTCAAGATGTGGATGTCACTCCTGACTTGAGGGTAAATGTTAGTGCATTATGTATGTAGCTTCCGTTTGTATCGAGTCTTATGTATTTTCTCCTGTATGTGTGTTTTGTATATGTATGTATTTTGTAATCTAGACAAAACAGGGAACGGTGCGTTAACTGTCAAGTGTGATCCGTAAGGATGATATGTGTCATCCGAACGGGTGACACCCCATCCTTCCCTGTGTTGCCTATAAATAGTGGGTTAGGGCCATTTGTCTAAAACTTTTTGCCAGATTGCTAAAGCGAAGCTCTGTCTGATTGTCATCTGGAACTCTTGTATTTTCACATTCTATCAATGAAATCAGACATGTTAAGCGTTGAGATTGTTGTATGTGATTCTCAGACGATGTCGAGGGATTCCGCACCTCGCCATTGATCGATTCCGCCACGTTCTTCTACTAGAACAGATCCTGATTGTGCGCCTAACAAGTGGTATCAGAGCCACAGGAGGTCGGATCGGAGATAGCTACAGCAGTTTCAGCAAGATTTCAACCATTTTCTGCAGATTTTAGTCAAATCTCACCGGAGATTCTGACAATTTCTTCATCTTCTTCTACATTTCTTGTTGTTTTCATACTTTCACACCTAAAAATCAGAAAAACTCAAAAAATGACCTAGATTTTACGAACGAAATTGACTAAATTTGGTATCAATCTAATCGAAATTCATTACAGAACAATCCTACAAAATTTCAATCCAAAATTCGGACTAAAACACCTTCAAATTGATCAAAAACCATGTTGTGTTCTTCGTGCTTGATGACGTCACTCATCCGATCGGATTGGACTAGATTTGTTCTTGACATACTTGTTGACATCATAGCTCATTCGATCGGATTGGAATCCGATCGGATAAGTGTTATGTTTTAGTGTTTAAAGGTTCAAGTGTCACTTCGATCGAACGACCATCCGATCGGATCACCATCCTATCGGATAGCCATTCGACACTTGTGCCATCCGATACTTGACAACTTGTTTCATTGTTCATTTGTGTCATCCGATCGAAGTGCCATTCGATCGGACGGCCATTCGATCCAAGTGTTCAGTTTTTGAAATTTGTGAAATTTTTCTAAGTGATTGATTTTTCAGGATTCTCAAGATGGGAGACGACTTTTTGAACCCATTCAGTAACATTTTCGCGTACAACACAGGAGATACATCCACAAACACAAACACAAACACAAACACAAACACCAACACGGACCCGAAAAAGGCAATCACAGATTCTCTAAGCGTTGATAATGCCTACGGAACATACAACAAGCCACCAAAGTTGATGGCAAATGAAGATTACAACCGTTGGTCTAATAGGTTTGATGGATGGTTGAAGGCTTTTGCGTATGAAAGCTGGAGGTGTTTGAAAAATGGTTTCGAGGCTACACGACAAGATCATGAAAATTTGGTTGAAAATGAACAGGAAACGTTTATAGCAGAACAAAAGTGTATTGCCCTACTTCATCAATCAGTCCGAGATGACATTATATCTTTGATTAACTATACTAATTCAAAATATTTATGGGCCAAACCGAAAAAGAAATGTATCGGGGGAGAGGAAATTGTGAAAAACAAGAAAAGATTACTGAAAAAGGAGTTTGATTTATTCGCATGTATGAAAAATGAGAGTGTACGACAGATGATTGAAAGGTTTTGCCATCTGAAGGTAGAACTAATCAGATATGGGATCACGATAGCCGAAGATGAGATGGTTGAAAAGTTGTTTGAATCTCTGCCAGATGAGAAAGATTGGCAAAACTTTGGTCTGGTGCTGAAAAATACAAAACCAATGGCGAGTATGACGATTGATTGGTTGATCGAGAGACTCGAAAGTCACGAATTGGAGATAAAGAAAATGAACAAAGTGAACAGCACAACATATCAACAGAATGTTGAACTCTACGATCGAGGTAGTATGATTCCAAAAGCCACCTCACCAAGAACTCCCTTTACAGCTGAAAGTTCAAACACTGTGACTCAAGAAAAGAACAGCAGCAGTTCTTCGCCAAGCAGCGGTTATCATGGAAGTGGTTAATCCTCATCTGTTCCAAGTAACCAGCAGTCTCAAAATGCTCCTAAAAATGTATTTCAATGCAACATCGTTGTTAATCTTAACAACGCTCAAAATTTCAACGAGGAGACAGCAAAATAGCAGATGGTATTCCTTGCTTCTATTCTGGAGTCGTATGAAAGTCTGGTAGCTGGAAAGATCAGAAATACCAATCTTACGAAAGAAGACTACGTCCAGATAGATCCTGAGGAGATGGAGTTGATTGACATTCGTTGGTGCAGGGCAAGTGTAATTCACAGAGCACAATGATTCATGGAGATCACGGGGAGAAATTCTATTGGAGGTCCTTCGACAAAACTCGGTTTTGACAAATCCAAGGTGTCCTGCTTCAAGTGTAAGAAAAAGGGGCACTTCAAGCGTGAATGTAGAAACTCTGCAGCAGATGAAACAGCAAATCCTTTTCATGATGATTACTACAAGAAAGTTGTTTATGATAGAAACAGAGAGGAGCCACCCAGAATGAAGCAGATCGAGGAGACTCCAAAAGAAAATCAAGAGCGTTGGCAGTCATCCAGGATGATGAAGGTTTCGACTGGAGTGAATTCTTACCGGAAGATGATGCAGTTGGTTTTGCTTTTTTGGCAAAAATTGAACAACAAACAGATGAAGAGAAAGCATACAACCGTAGAAAGATGATAGCACAACATATGAAGCAAAAGATCTATGAAGCTTGGAAAGAAGCCAAAAAGGAAAGAAGATGGGATCCGGATCGTGAATGTTATTTAGATCCAAAAGGCAACATCTGTGTAGAACCATCATCAGTTGAACTCGAAACTGTCATAAAATCGATAGGAGAAACTGTCATAAGAGTGTTGGCAGTCATCCAGGATGATGAAGGTTTCGATTGGAGTGAATTCTTACCGGAAGATGATGCACTTGTTAGAGCTTCAAGTGAAAGAATAAAAGAATTAACCGAAAAGATTGAAAAAGATAAAAATAATGTTGAACATTTTCAGAAAGAGAATGAAAAATTAATTATTGAAAACAGAACAATTTCAGAAAATTTTGAAAAGTTAAAAAGAACGGTAAAAGATTCAGACGAACGAAATGGTAAAACTTACAAAGAAAACATTCATTTGACTGGAGTTCTTCAGGTAAAAGAAAAATAAATCAACCAGCAATTGGATGAGATCGTAAGTCTTAAGCTTCAGTTCCAAGAAGCTAAGATTGAAAACGAGAGAATCAATCTGAAGCTGACAAGCTACAACTCCGCTAGCTTTGTTCTTCAACACATTGTTCCCAAACCAATCGGGAAGAACAAAGCTGGTGAGGATGTCTACTCGGATGGAACGGGGGTGGGTTATCATCAAGTTCCACCACCTATGCTAAATAATTTTTCAAAGAAACTATCCGGGTTGGCTAATGAATTTGAAACAAGTGAGAAAACAGATGCTGAAAAATTGCTAGAAACAATTAATGTCACATTCACTTCATCATAAGATGAAGATAGTGTCCAATCTGAAGTGGTAAAAAATGTTGTTGAGAATGTGTTCAAATCAGACAGTGATTCAACTGAAGATGAAGATTATTTTCTAAACAACTACATTCCGAAACCAAAATCCCAGCACAACTCAAGTGATGAACCTACTTTTGTCATGTACAAGATGTGTGGTTCTGATAAGTTGTACTTGGATACTGAGTTTCCGATTGAGAATGTGAATGCCGATAAGCTAAAGAAAGTTTTCAAACTTGTTGAAATTGATGTTTCTGAGATTGAAGGGTTAAAAAGCTCCAAAAGACATTTGAATTTTGAAAGAGATAAATCTTACTATAAGAAACCTGTTGTACCACCACGTTTTAACAAGAACAATCAAAACAGATGGTCGGGTAGTTATCAGGGTGGTAAGAACTATCCAAAAGGGAACTTTTAAAAACAAAAGTTTGTAGAAAAGAAAGTGTTTGTGAAAAGTTCAAGTTCAATTTCTGAGCAAGAATCAGAAATCTTTTCGAAAACAAATGAAGATTTTTTTGCAAAGAAGGCCTCACAGCCTCAGACTGAAGGGAAAAGTCGGTTGTTGACACCCGCACTTGCTTCAAATGCAACAAAGTTGGACACATTGCACGAAAGTGCACCAACTCAAAACCTAAGTCTGTGGTTGTTGAGAATCCAAAAAAAGAAAAATGATGTCAAAGGCAAATCACCAATGTTTGTTGAGAAGAAGATTTTGAAAAATGAAAACATTAAAGTCAAAACTGAACCTGTAAAACAGCTGGTAAGGAAAAATGACCATTTTTACAAACGGGTTGCATCTTCACAACAAACATGGAAGCCAAAAACTCAAGCAAAGACATCAGTTGAGTCAAAACCAAAGGTTTCTGGTCCTGTTTCAAAACAACCATCTTTAACCAAACCAGTTAAGATGGATGTACCTTTGGATTTTTACGTAAAGCTTGAGAAACAAACTTCGACTCCACCAGATAAGAAGTTGTTGGTGCATCCGTCTGTCGTCTACGTCTTGTATCGAGTCTTGTATAGAATGTATTAGATCAGGACACGAAAAACGATATAGTGGTTTTTAGGAGTGATTCCGCTCGAAATGACACCTTGTCATTTCGAGCTAAATCACATAAAAACTTGATTCCGCTCGAAAGTTAATGTCTGATTTCGCTCGAAATGACACCTTGTCATTTCGAGCTAAATCAGAATCCCTATAAATAGGTCATTTGGTGGGGAATCAGAAAATAGTAGAGTAAGTCTTCCGGTTTCCAACGAAGTGCTGCCGAAGTGTCGAGTCGCTGTAAAAGTCATTCAATCAATACAAATCGACAGTTTAAAGTGTATAATTGCTGAATTGACCTCGGTTTCTTAGTTTCCGCCTCTGAAACCGAGATAAAATCTTCTGAACGACTCATTTGGGTCCGAATACGATCCTACAAGTGGTATCAGAGCTCAGGAAGAAGAGTTCTATACAATTCAGCTGCGTTTTCTGTTTTTCTACACCTTCTTTTCAAATTGAACATCATTTCACGATTAAAATCGGCTCAAATTTTCACACTGTGTTCGGAATTAACATTTAACAAAGCCTTATAAGTTTCAAGTTAAAATTCGATCTAAAACTTACATTTTTAGTGATTCAGCTTGAAATTGCTCGATTGAATGATGACGTCACAGTGATTCCGCTCGAAAATTTGATCCTGATTCCGCTCCAAATCGACATCCAGCTTGATATATTAGTTGATTCCACTCGAATATGTGATTCAGCTCGAAAGGTTGTGATTGATTCCGCTCCAAATTAATCTGTGATTCCGCTCCAAATTAATCTGTGATTCAGCTTGAAAGGTTCTGATTGATTCTGCTCCAAATTGATCTGTGATTCCACTCCAAAGTATTGTGCTAATTCCGCTCCAAAGTAGTGTTTTGTTTCCGCTCAAACATTGTTTAATAGTGATTCCACTTGAATCATCTTTCGGGTGAAAAAGTCTATTTTGCTTGAAAAGTACATCGAGTTGTGTGAAACATTAAACAAGGTTGTCAGTAAGTTGGGAAAAGAATTCACATGTTTTGTGTGATGAATTAAAGGGTGTCAGTCTCTAACATATCAAGATGGCATGTGACCTGATCAAAGTTTGACAACAGATTATCTAAGTTTAATATTTTGATCAAAGCTTGTCGGCCATTAATGTTTGCATGTGAAGCCTTGTCGGAAATTTTTAAAGTCAATAGTGCAGCCCATGTGATGTTATATGTGTTCAAAGTTGGCAGAATACATTTGTTAGTTATAGGCCCAAGTTTCACCATCATTGACGGCCCAATCATAGTCTCTTAACATTTGAGAGTTGTCGGTCACATTCATTGTTACAAGATTCTTGATCTAAATCATTCTAGGCCCATTCATTCAGTTTGCGGAATTCATTAAACGAGTCCACAAATCTTCGACATGAGTCCTAGATCGATTCAATCGTCACACATTTTTGCGTATTCTGTCTGTTTAAACTGATCGTTTGTTGGTGTGTTGTCAGGTGATTCGAGGTGATTTGTTTACCAGCTCGTTTGAATAATCTGAGTTTGTGATATTTCAAATACCAAAACATGGATGGGGATTTTTACAACGCATTCGCTACCCCAGTTACCCCAATGACTCTTGCCCAGAACACGATGTTGGAAAATGAAACGGGTACGATGCAGAAACCTCCGAAACTCATGAACATCGAGGAGTACAAGAGTTGGGAAGAAAAGTTTGAAAATTGGGTGCAAGCCAATTATCTAGATGCATGGGAAAATGTCGAGACAAAATACGTTAGACCGATGAATGACGATGAAGAGAAAATTCCGATTAAAGATCTTAGTGCTGAAAACCGAAAGAGATACAAAGATGAGAAGATGATGTTAAGTCTTATTCAACAAGCAGTTAAAGAAGACATCCTGGTTCTATTACAACATAATGGAACATCTTATTCAATCTGGAAAGCGTTAAAGTCAAAGTTTCAAGGTAGTGAGGAAATGGTCAAGAACAAGAAGTCTTTACTGAAGAAAGAGTTTGATTTGTTCTGAGGGTTGAAAAAAGAGAGTACAAAGCAGATAATCGAGAGATACTGCAATCTGCTGGCCAACATGAAAAGATTGAAAATCAATAAAGACAATGAGGAATTGATTGAAAAATTGTCAGATGCTTTACCATATGAAATATGGGGTACTTATCTCATGATGCTCAGAAATAAGAAAGGATTTAAGGATTTGACACTGAGCAAGTTTATCGAAAAGATTGAAGCTCAGGAGATGGAGCAGAGAAAGGTTATAAGCATGAAAGATTTCGACGGTGAACAAGATATAGGTCTTTATTACAAAAGTGGTGTTACTGATAAGTCAAATATGTTACCGAAAGTAGAGACTGCATTCAATGCTAAGAGTTCATCTGAAAGTTCATCCAAAGGATCAAACAGCAACACAAGTTTTTCATCATATCCATCTTTTGATCCGAACATTTCAACAACAAAGAATGGCAAGAAGTTAGAACGCAACATTGTACTGAATCTGGAGAATGATGAAGATTATTCAGCAGAAATTGCTAAGAGTCACATGTCTTTGTTGGGAACTGTTTTAGAATCATATGGTAGTTTTGTTGCAGGTTGGATCGGGAATCCAATGTTGACAAAAGAGGATTACGATCAGATTGATGCTGAAGAGATGGAGCTGATGGATATTAAATGGTGTTTAGCAAGTGTGTTGAGACGAGCTGAGAAATTTAAGCAGATTACAGGAAGAGATGATCTACGTGAGGCTAATATTTCTACTTTAGGTTTTGATAAATCTAAAGTCACTTGTTTTCGTTGCAGGGAAAAGGGACACTTCAAGAGGGAGTGCAAAAACCGCGAAGCAAGTGGAGCTCAAAATCCGTTCAACAACAATAATGATTACTATCGAAAGGCTATCTATCATCAAGTTGCTCAACAACAACAAGAACCACAAGTGGCACATGGTAGAAAAGTGATCGAGGAATCTTCAAAGAGAGCTTGTATGGTGAATCAGGATGATAAAAACCCAACAGAAGGTTTCAACTGGGAAAACTATATCTCAGCTGATAACAAAGCATGCCTGATTAACCAAGATGACGAAAAATTACCTGAAGGTTTTAGCTGGGCAAATTTCAATTGGGATGATTATATTCCAGATAAAGATTCAAATCACAAAGCGTATGTTGCTCGAGTTGAAGAGGACAGTGACGATGATACTGAGTATTGGGCGAGAAAATTCGATGCTGATATGAAACTGATTGCAGAAAGTGATAGTGATGATGACAAGATTAAAAGGACAAAGAAAAAGAAAAAGGTCAAAACACCGGTGAGTAGTGATGACGAAGAAGCACTGGTGATTAGGAAGAAAGCAAAGGAGATTCTGAAGTTCAAGATTGATGAAGAAGTTGATGCGAAAAAGATTCCAGTGAAGTGTGAGAACTGTGAAGCTGTGAAGAAACAGAACAGCACACTGATCTATAACTTGAACAGTTTGAAGGAATCTTATGATGTGTTGAACAAAGCTATGAACCAGTATAATCAAACAAGTGAAGAACAAGCTACAGCAATGAAGACACTTCAGGGTGCTTTTATGACGAAGTAGAAAATGGTTAACAATTACATCGAAAAGTGTGTTGTGCTTGAACAAAAGCTGGAGACACAAAGAATTGAGACTGAAAGAGTAAACTATTTGTTGAAAAGTTACTCATGTACTTCTTATGTCATTGACAGGATCTATTCAACCGCTGAAGGTTTGAAGGCATTTGAAGATGATGAAGTGACTGAAGAGAATGAAGTTTCTGAAGAAAAAGCTCCTGACAAGAAGAGTGACACAAAGAAAAAGATTGACAAGACAAATTCTGGTAAGAAACAAGGTGTTAGTTACAACAAGTGTCCAACCCCACTGGAAAATGGATATTTGCCCAGAAATCCAAATTCTGAAAGAGTCCAAAAGGCTACAAACTTACAATGGGAGTCGGAGTCGTCAGTCAATTTGCCAGAAAATATTGATGTCACGTTTACATCATCTGACACTGATCATGAGTCCGAGTTAATAAAGAAAGTCGTTGATCAGGTGTTGGATAAAGATGAAACTGAGGAGTCAAAGTTGGAATCAAAGTCAGAGTCAAAGTCTTGTTCTGAAAGTTCGAGTTCGACAGTCAACAGTTCAAAGTCTTCAGTTAAAAGAATTTACAACAAAGAATTCCTGTTATCAAAATCTAATTTGAGTGACGAAACATTCAAAGTTGCATATACATTGAATGATTCCGACAAATTATATTCTGATGAGGAATTTCCAATTAGAGGTGTTAAAACTGAAATGATCAAAAAGGTTTTTAAACTAACAGAAATTAATATTTCTGAAATAAAAGATGTAAATCCTAATGAAAAACCTAAAAAATACACCTCAAGAGTACAACAAAGATTAAACAAGAAAAAAGGTTACAGTTCTGGTTCTGATTTTCACAAGAAACCAAACCCTAACCGTAATTTCAAAAAGAAAGGTTTTGGATTTAATCCAACAGAAAAACAGAAAAATGAAAAATATGTTCGTGATTTTAAATCAAATATGACATTTGTTTTAGGTACCTCAGCAGATGAGGAAGAAAAGAAAGAATTCTGGAGGCAGTCAAACAGTGAGTTCCTTGCAAAGAAGCAAGAAGAGATGAAGTTTGCTAGACAGAGGAAATATACGAGAACCTGTTTCCAATGCAACACTGTTGGACATATTGCCAGAGATTGTTCTAAGGAAATACCTTCAAAATAGGGAGTTTCTCGTAAACAGAAAGAGAAAGTGATTGAGTTTGAACCACCAATTGACAGAACAAAGTTATTCAAAAATTCTACATTTGAAATTGGTGAATGTTCAAACAAGTTTTACAACAAAAGAGCTAAATCTGACAACCAGAAATGGGTTGTTAAGAAGTCTGGAGGTAGTTCTAGCAATGATTCTGATAGGTCAAAATCAGAGGAGCTATCTTCTAGCGACGAGTCTGATTCCACAAAATCAGAGGAGCCACAGGTTGTTTCAAAAAGTGAAGGATCAGTTCCGACTGTGGATGATGATAATTTTCCACCACTTCGGGCTGAAAATTTTAAAAAGAAAATTGGTAAAGTTGAGATATCAAACTAATTTTATGATGATAGAAAGATTTTTGATGTTGAAAAGGCCTTTAACCCCACTGTAAAACATATTTTTGGAAAAATGATTGATCGAAAAGTCAAAGGGGTTAAAGAGTTTTACGAGAAGAAGACGAAGAAAGATAAAGTTGAACCATCCCTGGTTTGTGACTGGGATGGTACATATTATGAACAGTAAGTCTCTGGACTTGCCGGAGATCCCAAGTTTGTAATCGTGGATCAGGAATCGGCATCATTCATAAAAATTATTGTTTGTGGAAATTTAAAAAAAAAATGTTTAAATGTATACAGGTGATGGACTATGCCGGAACTCCCAGGTTGGTAAGTGTGGAGTAGGTATCGGTATTTATCTTGAAATTTACTTTGATAAGTTCATCGTACAAGTGATACAGAGGTTTGTTTTGATATAGTGATTACTCAAGGTCATTAATTTGAACTTGATGTAATTTTCATACAAGTGGTTGAAAGACAATATGATGAACCATGCCCCTATAAGTGGTAAAAACAAACTTATTTTCCGGAAAAATCATTTTGATTAAAACAAACTTAAGTGTTTTGAAATTTAAATGAGAAAATAGTTTGTTGAAAGGGGGAGTTCTGATTGTTTATGCCAAGTGAATGGCGAATTGAAGCGATTTAATATTGGTTGTCAATTTTTTTTTAGAAAACAAACTGTACAGGTAGAGTATTAAAATTTGTTTTCAAATTTCTTAAAATGTGTTTGCATTTTAGGGGGAGTAAAAATTTCAGAAAATCCAAAAACATTAGAAATTTTGAAAATACAAAAACATGATAAAATGAAAATGAGTTTTGGTGTATAAAAGAGGAAATGATAGTACATCAGTGGGCGTTCACAACATGCTAAAGAATTGGAAAGTTAAATATGTGATAAACAATCTCACTGCGGATATGCCAGTAGATTTTTACACATTTAGTAGATTATGATGAGATATAAACAAAAAATTCAAACTTGCTTAATTTGTGGGTAACAATTTCTTGGATATATGGGTAACCCCCGAAATCTTGTTTGAAAGGTCCCTCTTTCTGAGATACTAGGTCTTTATACTCAGTGATATCTGGGGTATTATCCTGGGACTTCTGATTTTGCGGAAGCAATGGCCTAGTCCCCGGAGAATACTTTCTGCTTGCTTGAAAAATAGCGCCGCCCTCAGCAAATTGATGAAACAATAAAAGTGATAGTCATTGCTGTTGTAAAAAATATCCTCTAAAGGGGACACACCAAAAGTCGAAGCCGTCATCTCTCTGCGTATACGGAAGTATCGACCTGAGCTCTCACGGCCCTCGCAATATAACCCCTTACAGATATCATCTGTGGTATACTCACCTGTAAGACTGAATATTGGGATCTGGATACGGGAGTATATTCAAGTAGTGGGACACATGATTAAGTTTAAGTGCTTAAGACATTAATCTCGTATCTCGAAACAGTTGAACTTTGTGTGAAAATTTAAGTGGACCAGTATACTAACAATCTAGGTGAATTGTTTAGAACTTAAAATGAAATGAAGCTTAACGGTGTTGGTGATTTGTCTCAGAAACTGATATGATCCTCTTACACGAACTCACAAAAATATTGTTTGTAAATATTTCTTTACTGCACTTCATTTTAAAAAAAATCCCAAAAAGTTTTTAGTGTGTTTTAGCATAATTTTGAAAAATGCAAAAAGATTTGGGAGTGTTGTGTGTTTAAGAGTTTAAATCTTACAAGTGATCATCGAAAGAAAATAATATGATATTTCTTCAAGTGGTTCATCAGAGACTATAAATGTTAGATCATTTTTGTGATATTTACAAGTAGTGTCTGAGTGTGTTAAAGTTTAATATTAGAAAACTTATGTTTGTGGTAGAGAATGTACAGGTTTGAGGAAGTGTCAGGTTCCGATACCTGAGTACTCTGTGATTTTAACAAGCCAGGCTGTGATCCCAGCATATCGAAAGGGGGAGTCTGAAGATACTTAAAGGAAGGAATATGTTGGTGATGAAAAGAGAAAAGAAGATAGAGATTGAGGATACTTACAGCGTCAGATACTTCAAAGAGAAGCCCAAAGACTGATAAAGACTGAAGTTGCGAAGAATCGACACTGAAGACTCCGTCAACATCCGAGGGGGAGTTTGTTGGTGCATCCGTCTGTCGTCTACGTCTTGTATCGAGTCTTGTATAGAATGTATTAGATCAGGACACGAAAAACGAGATAGTGGTTTTTAGGAGTGATTCCGCTCGAAATGACACCTTGTCATTTCGAGCTAAATCACATAAAAACTTGATTCTGCTCGAAAGTTAATGTCTGATTCCGCTCGAAATGACACCTTGTCATTTCGAGCTAAATCAGAATCCCTATAAATAGGTCATTTGGTGGGGAATCAGAAAATAGTAGAGTAAGTCTTCCGGTTTGCAACGAAGTGTTGCCGAAGTGTCGAGTCGCTGTAAAAGTAATTCAATCAATACAAATCGACAGTTTAAAATGTATAATTGCTGAATTGACCTCGGTTTCTTAGTTTCCGCCTTTGAAACTGAGATAAACTCTTCTGAACGACTCATTTGGGTCCGAATACGATCCTACAAGATGTGCAGTTTGTGCTTGATGCGGTGCCTGTTGTTGTTGATATGGCTGTTGTGAGACTTGAAATGTAATCGTTCGGGTCCGAAAACGATCCTACAGAAGTATGTTCCAAAGAAGGTTCAACCATCTGGACAACCTCAAAAAGACGAATTTTTCCTATACAAAGAGGCTGAGGTTGGAACCGATGAGAGCTTGAAAGTGAATGATAACAACTTCCCACCATTGTACATTGCAAAAATACACATTAATGTCAAGCTATCCGAGTCAAAGGAGGCTTGGGTTGCTTCAACTTCTAACTGATTTCATGTGAAATGTGCAGGAGCTCCCAAGATCTATCTCAAAGTGGATTATGGATAGTGGAGCATCCTGGCAAATGACAGGGAGAAAAACCCTATTATACGATGTTAGAGGTTTCAACGCTGGATATGTCGGTTTCGCAGGAAATCAAGGAGGACGTATTATTGGGGAAGGAATGTTGTCAAATGGTGTGATTACATTTGAGAGAGTCAACTATATAGCCGAGCTGGAGAATAACTTGCTCAGTATTTCTCAAATCTGTGACAGAATGTATTCAACTCATTTCACTGACAAGGAATGTCTGATTTTGAAGCCGGGGTTTGTCATCCCTGAGGAGTGGATTATAATGCAAGCACCAAGGGTTAATGATCTGTACGTGTTGGATATGAGCGTTGCTACGACTACCACGGGTCAACCTCAGTGCTTCGTATCAAGAGCTACTGAAAAGGAGTCAGAGCTGTGGCATCGAAAGATGGGCCATATTCACCGACACAAGATAAACTACCTAGTGCATAACGATCTTGTAAAAGGGGTTCACTTGAAGAGTTTTCATCTGGAGGGAGAGTGTATCAGTTGTATAAAGGGAAAATAACGAAAGAAATCCCATCCATGTAAAAAGATGAATTCAGTCTCGAAGCCGCTAGAAAGACTTCACATGGATCTCTTCGGTCCTGTGAATGTCAAGAGCATTACTGGTGATCTCTACTGTTTAGTGGTTACCGATGATTATTCGATATTTTCATGGGTGATGTTCCTGAAGTCGAAAGACAAGACATTTGAGAGTTTGCTGAAGCTTTTTTGGAAGATATAAAATCTGTATCAAACCGACATTTGCAGACTTCGAAGCGACAATGGTACGGAATTCCAAAACAACAGAATGGAGGAATTCTGTGATCGACGAGGTATATTGCAAGAGTTCAGCGCTCCATACACTCCACAATAGAATGGAGTTGCAGAAAGAAAGAATAGAACGCTGATCGAAATGGCGCGAATGATGCTAGCTGATTCAAAGTTACCAATAATTTTTTTTGGGAGAAGCTGTATCAGCCGCTTGCTATACACTCAACCGGGTACTCACTGTGAAGAAGCACAACAAAACATGTTTCGAGTTGATCAACAATCGCAAACCAAATCTTGAATATCTAGAGCCGTTCGGGTCTCCCTGCACAGTTCTAGATCCCGATGGCAAGTTTGGTTCAAAGAGCTTGGAAGGTATCTTTGTGGGGTATTCCAGCCCACTCAGACGAGTCTTCGTTCCAAGTCTTGGCAGGATCATGGAAGCACAACATGTTGAATGTCAAGGTTACACAATGCCTCCATAGAAACCAACATACTCATGGCGATTCAACTATGATTCCTTATGGGATTTATTTGATCTAGAAGAAGAGCCAGAGTACTTTGATGAATTAGACATTTTACGAGAATATGAAGCATCTCAGGGAAGATTTCCAGCAAGGTCTTTTAAACTTCAACAACAAACTTCCAACGATGATGAAGCTGGTCCCAGTAACGCTAGAGAGAATGATGATGTTCAGCAAACTTCGACTACTTCGGAACGCGAGCCTGCTCCAGAAAATCAGACGACAGTCAATGATGAATCAGAATCTGATGATAGCCCTAGTTTTGATCGTGGTGATTCAGAATCTGAGGGGGAGCAAATCCAATCTTCAGATCAGACAGTTCTTGACAATGAACAAGTTGCGGAACAGAATGTCACTAATTTGGAAGGCGAGGTGAACGTTCCCGGTGAAGTTATGCCGAGGACTCTTTCATACCACCCCGAGGAGTTCATAATAGGAGAGCTGCAATCAGGAGTTCGCACAAGAAGCCAGATTGACCATGGCCTTACTTGTTTTTATACTAAAATTGCTCCATTACAAACTGAATTCTCACTCAGTTGCTTTATTTCGCAGATCGAACCGCGAACATACAAGGAAGCACTGACGAAAGAATCATGGGTCAATGCGATGCAGGAGGAGCTGGGTCAGGTCGAAAAACTTGGTGCATGGAAGCTTGTGGATCTACCTGACGGACACAGAAAGATAAACACCAAATGGGTGTTCAAATGCAAGAGAGAAGACTGAGGAGTGATTGTCAGAAATAAAGCTCGACTTGTTGTCCAGGGCTTTAGTCAGTAAGAGGGGATAGACTTCACAAAGGTTTACGCTTTGGTTGCTCGGCTCGAAGCCATCAGAATATTCCTTGCTTTTGCTTCATGGAAAGGTTTTAAAGTATACCAGCTAGATGTTAAGTTGGCGTTCCTTTACAGAAAGGTGAAAGAGGAAGTCTACGTCGGTCAACCATCGGGTTTTACTGATCCAATTCACAAAGACAAGGTCTACCTCTTGGACAAAGCGCTGTATGGTTTGCATCAGGCCCCGAGAGCCTGGTACGAGACGCTCTCTCAACACTTTCTATTAGGAACGGAGGCTCTCATGATTGTGTTTGTTTGTGTAAATTGAACAGTCAATGAATATGAAAACGTGTTAAGTGCAGCGGAAATGAACAACAAACTTTATAAACACAATCAAAGATGAAAATAGTTTGATAAACACATGATTTGCATTAGTCGAAAGATTACAAAGTCAATCAAATGATTACAAAGCATGATTACAAGCTAAGCTCCCCCTCAGCCTGATACCCCAAGGATGGTTGCACACAAGATGAAAGGATTGGACTACAGGAGAAGAACTCGCTCAGTCAATCAAATGTAACAGTACAGGGTACTGTTACATTTATAGGCAAACCAAAACCACTGGTGTACCTCAGCTGACGTCACCATGAAAGTGACATCTAACAGCCTAACAACCTGTATCTACTGTCCTTACACAAACACTGCTAAACCTAACCACTGACTACACATAAAACAGATAATTTACTAAACAGCTGCTCTTCCTTTATGTCAGTTCTTTACTCAGGTTGATCAGTCCTTGACAGGGCAGTGATGTGTCATCAGCAGTTTGTACCAGCAGTGCTTAGTTTCCAGCAGTCTTTGAGCTTCATCAGTAGTTATGCTGAGCAGCAGTCGTATCCGGGCAGTGGATATAAGTCCATCAGCTGTTGTAATCACTATCAAGGGAGAAGACTTAGTATAAACAGCTGCTTATTGTGAATCCACTGTTGTGACCTGGTTTTGGCTTTACATTATCTGTTCCTCTGGTAGGGTTCAATTCCAACAATCTCCCCCTGGAACAGATAATGCCAAAACCTGTCATTATTCTGGATCTTTATTGCTCATCACAAGTTCCCTTGCTTTTCTTTTGAATTCTTCTTCAAATGCTTTGGAACTTGTATCATCTTCATCCCGGCACAGTGTAAGTTCAAGGAGATCCTGCAAATCTTGAACACTAAGGCCTAGTGCTTCTTTCCTTGATATGTACTTCACCTCTCCATTGGATCTGACCAGAGTCAATACATGGGTCTTTTGATCAGAGAGCCACTTTAGTACTTTTAAACCCAATGGATTTCTTGGGAGAGATTTATTTGATGATGAGCTTTGAGATATTGGCCTTGAGAAGACTTTCAGACTTTCAGACATTCTTTTGAAAGCCATTTCTATGACATCATTTGCTGCAGCTATATCTTCTGCAGTTTCTCTTTCAATCAGCTCCTGCCTTTCAATGTCTGTCATGTCTGTTGAAGTGTTTGGTGATGCAGGTTTGGTTAACACCTTTAACAGGTTTTGAAGCTTTTCTGAGCTCTCTTCTTTTAGACCCATTTTCTTGATGGCTTCTGTGAAGTACTCAGCTTCCTTTTCTTTAACCTCTTCACTGGTCAACTGTTCTTTTTCTTCTTGGTTTGTCACAAAGGTAGACTGGAACAGTGTTTTGAGGTTTTCTATCTGCTGTTCAAGCTTCAATCTTTGTTCATGCTTCTTTGAGGTGCTTGAAACAGTTATCTTTCTTTTCTTTAGCCTTTCATAGGCTTCATCAGTCTGCTGTTTTGACCATTTTGATATGGCTTCAGCAGTGTCCATTTTTGCATCCACCAGCTCCCTTTTCTTTCTCTTATACTCAGCAGTTAGGTCAGCAATGAGCTTTTTATATTTTCTCCAGTTTGGAGGATTCTTCTTCTTTGTAGGATCATTCTTGATTTTCTCAATCCTTTCTGCTTCACGCTTTAGAGCGACTATTGGCCATTCTTCGAACTGTTGTTCTTCAGCAGGATAGAATTTCTCTTTCATGATGTAGGCTATATATTGTATTCTTAACTTTTTCTTTTGATCAGCCTTTTCTTTGTTTAGGTCTTGTGCAAATTCTTCTATCTGCTTTACTTTTGTGAAGTAGAACTCCAGTCTTTTAGCAATGCCATCTTCGCTTAAACGTTCACGTTCACTCTCAACTTTAGCTCTTAGTTTAGCTTGCCTTGCCTTGAGTTTGAGGTAATCATCCATATCATCTGGTGGCATGTAGCCTATGAGTGAGGAGAATCTTCTTCTGTATAGAATTGCCTCATCTCATTTTTGATAGCTTCAAGTTCCAGTGAATTTTGTGCAGCATTAGGATCATGTATACCCTCATCGGCAGGGATTGGCTTTCTTTTTCTGTTGAAGAGTTTTGGTTGTGATGTAGGAAAGGTGAGAGCAGTGGTGGATGCCTGACTAACAGCTGTTGAAACAACTGGTGTCTCAACATCTGTTGTCATTACAACTGCTGATATGTCAGCAGTTGTCTTCTGCTTTTGAGCAGGGGATGGAAGTGGTGAGGTAGTTTTTGAAGGTGGTGATGAGTCATCATCAGGAATGAAAACCCTTCTCCTTTTTAATGTAGGAGAGGCTGATGATGTTTTGGGTGGATCAGTGGTTTGAGAGTGAGTGGCAGTGGTTGGTGATTGACAGAAAATGATTGAAACAACTGGTGTTTCAATCACTGTTGTCATTACAGCAGATGTTGTAACATCTGCTGTCTTCTGCTTTATGGCAGGAGGCAGTGGTGGTGATATGATTGTAGATGAGGATGGTGGTGGAACAGTGGTTGTAATGGTAGGCAGTGGTGGTGATATGATTGTAGATGAGGATGGTGGTGGAACAGTGGTTATAATGGTGTGTGATAGAGTGGTGTGTGTTGAGAGTGTGTGTGTTGATGAAATGGCAGCTGTTGGGCTACAGACAGCAGTTTTTGTAACTACTGCTGTATCTGCTGTCTGATATTTTGTGGGAGGTGGTTTAGATGTTTGCTTTGCTTGCTCAGGTTCAACACACAGGCCATGTTCTATTCCCTTCTTCTTCATTTGCTTCATTATCTCCCCCTTTTTGGCATTATCTGCAAGGGGGTCATCAAAGAATAGCAAAGTTGAAGGAGCTTTGCCAGTGGTAGTTTGGATGCTGGCCTTAATAGCCTTGATATCTGCTTGAGTATCCTTGAACCTTGATTCCACCATATTGGTCAGCATTTGTATATGCATTTCATGCTGCTGATCAGCCACTTGTTTTTGTCTTTCAAGCATAGGTTGAAAAAGATTCCAGAGCTCATTTGCAGCAAGTGCTTGTTGTGAAGCAGGTGCTTGAGGTGGAACAGCAGTGGATTGTGCTTTCTGAGCTTTTAAAATCTCTTGCACCATCTCCTTTATTTCAGAAACTGATTCTTCAAGTTTTTCAACTCGGCCCGTCAATTCCTGATATCTTGAATCATCACCTACTTTAGTAGGATCATCTGAATCCCCACCAGTAGTGGTTATATCAATGTGTGACTTAGGAACAGAGTCCCAAAAATCACCCATTGATGCCCCTTGTTCTTGGTACTGGGGACTTCTTTCTTCAGCACTCGATAAACCTTTGATGGTACCAGTGGTTAGATCCAACTCACTGGTGGTTACCGAAGTTGCCATGGAAGAAATTGCCTTCAAGGGAGTCTTACTTATGAAACGACTGTCCAACTGAAGATCTGTTGATCCACCAGTTGTAGTTGCTGCTCCACTTGAACTACCACCGAGAGTTACTTGTAACTCAGGGGGTGTAACCTCCTCAATTATTACTGGGATAGCAGAAGTAATAGCATCAGACCCAGTCACTTGTGGGGGTATACTCTCAGTGATAGGTGATAGAGAGGAACTGGTTTGTGTCTGTGCAATAACAGCTGCTTGCAACAAAGGTAGCATGGATTGTGGCATTATGATTGGTGAGGGTATAGGTGTTGAAAGAGACATGTCCTTGGGATCAGGACTGTGGAAGATAGAGCCAAGTGGATCTAGAGCTTCATAATTTGGTGTCCCTGTGGTTACAACCCGGTCCTTTTGTGAGGATGCAGGAGGAGTTTTAGGCATGGGTTGAGATCTTTCTTCCAACTGCTGTGAGGAAGTAGCAGCAGTGGTTTGTGGTGACTTTTGTGTTGTCACAGGCAGTTGCTCTGGGATCTCATCTTCCAGAGTTGCCTTTGTTTTGGGTTTGGTGGGTTTTCTGGATGTTTTTCTTTTGGTCTTTTTGGTGATGGCAGGTGTGGGTTTCAGGGCAGTGGTTGTGCTGCCATGATCACCTGGAGCAGTGGGCTCAGCAGCAGATGTCTGAGGAGCAGTTGTAACTGCTAAATTCTGCTCAGCCACCTCTGCTTTTGTTTTTATAGGTGCCATCATTCTTGAAAATGTTTCATTTGTTAAGCTTTTTATTTGAAAATGGACACCTTGTTTTGGCAAATTTTCATCCTCTTTTTCAAATTTTTGTTTAAAGTAATAGCTTAGAAATCTTGGAAAAAGAAGAAATGATTTGCTATCAACATTCTTTACCAAGTCATTGAAGATCTCATGGGAGTAGTTGTAATCTTTATTGTTTAAAATAGCATATCCCAGGAATTGAATCTTCAATGGTATTTCGTTAAAAGATGTTGTTTTATTTGAAACACACATCAAGAGTGTGTGAAATAAAAATCTGGGTGCAGACGGGAAATAACCTTTTTGTAAGGTATCTACCTTTGATTGTTCTGCATATCCCCTTTTCAGAAAATCAGCTTTTAACTCGTTTTTGTCAAAGGAATTTTTACCTTTCAGATCATCGAGTTTGAAGACCTCTGAGATTGATTGTGGAGTGATTTGAAATGCTTTCCCCTGTATCGAGGAGTTAATGGCTATGACTTTATCGTCTTGTTTTTCAAGCGTCGCCTTGTTCCAAAACTCTCTCTGGGTTTGCAGATAGATGGGAGCATTTACTGTCAACAAAGTTTTGTACTTTGATGCAGATATTGTATCAATGATGGAGTCGAAAGTGTGGTTGTCTTTGAGTTTTTTGAGTAAACCCAAATAGTTGTGAGATTGTTTGTATGGTATTTCGATTGATTCTTCGGTCGTTTGAGCGACCTCATTTGAGGGAGGTGGTGATTTTGGTTTTGATTTTGATTTTGACTTTGATTTTGTCATTTTTGTGAAGAAGAACGAAGAATGATTTTGAAGATTTTGAGAAGAAGGGTTGGAAACTGCTTTGAGAAGAGAATTTTGGAATTCAATTCGACAGTGTAAAACCCTGTTTGGGGGTTTAGGGCAGGGTTTTATTTAGGAAAAAGTAATCGCTGATGTGGCAGCGGTTATTATGATCTGAGGGCTAAAAACTGACCACGTGTCAAACACTGATAAAATGGATGAAGGATGGAGAACAGTTGTTTTAAGGGCCACTGACGTATCAAGCATCAGTGGTTACAACGGTAAAAATTGTGGACAGTGGATGATTTTTACTATCAGTGGATAGCATATCAGTGGATATGACACTGATTTTGAATATCAGTGCTTGTCAAGAAAATGAGGGATCAGTGGTTAACTTTCAGCAGTGGACAGTGTTTAGAGATCAGACGTTGGAACAAAACAGTGGTTAGGGTAAATGGTACAGATTTGAAGAACAAATATTTCAGCAACTGTTTAGAGAATTTTCATTCAAGGTTTTTACCACATGTCAATTTTGAAGGACAGTGGTTTGGTACCCCAGATGATGAGAACTTTTTACTAAGGCAACTCATTTTCGTTTAATATCCTATTAAAACATGAGTTCCCCAGTAATTTAAGTACAGTTTAGCAATTAAATTTTGATAAAAGTTTAAGAACAAACCTGAGTATGACATGATCTTGATATTTGTACCATTTCCTTTTGACCCATTTAATAGGACAATAATACCAACAAAAATAAGGTACTATATCCTGGCAGGTAATTGAAACTATTGCCAACAAAAACAAGCAAAAGTTCAAAATATATTATCAAAAAAATGAACAATATATCCTGGTTATTCGAGAAAATCCTTTGTAAAAAAAATTAAAGGATTTTCTGAAAACAGCATCAAAAGAATCTGGTAAAATTACAATAAAATACGTAATCATATCATGCTCTAGTTTATGAAAAATGATCAGTGGTTTGACAACAGTTGATAAAACATTCTGAATACATTTTGATCACTGTTTGGTATCATTTTCTTTGTCAGTTGATTGCAAACATGAGGATTCATGGATAAATTTTTGAACATTTGTCTCATCCTCTTTGGAGTTCATTCATGGGAAACAAAACCTTTTCATGAACATATAAATGCACATAGTTGCTTGATAACCATTATTACCCTAAACTTTAACTCATAAGTGTTTTATGTTTATACTCTTTTCTTTTGACATCAAAAGTTTTGAGACAAACACACTTCTGAGTTTTTATGAATTTTCTTAATGTATTTTAACATAGTTGATTATGTCCTTTTGAAGAACTCAACCTGTTTTCAACACATAAGATCTGAATGACTAAAGTTTTAATTTCTCTCTTTTAAAATTACCAAAAACACTAACGTTTTGTGAACATAGGTTTTTGTTAATCAGAGATTCATACTTTAGCATTTTAATAAGGTGACATCACAATTTTCGTAACAGCAATTGAAATCAATTTTGAAAATATGAAATGATCCCATAGTTTAACAGATATGTTTTCAGATCTGAAAACTATGAGTGGCTTATGCATGATATCACTTGTTGTGTGAGAATTGTGTGGCATATGACATCTTGGTTGATTTACAGAGTTTTTTGAATAGCCATCTTGAACATGATTTACTCGATACTCTGTTTTTCAACTAACTACAACCATCCTTAGCATCAATGAATTTTGAGCCGAACTGTTATGTCAAATTGATTGTTAGATCGAATTTGACTGTCCAAGCTCTGATACCAATTGTTAGGATCGGAGGCTCTCATGATTGTGTTTGTTTGTGTAAATTGAACAGTCAATGAATATGAAAACGTGTTAAGTGCAGCGGAAATGAACAACAAACTTTATAAACACAATCAAAGATGAAAATAGTTTGATAAACACATGATTTGCATTAGTCGAAAGATTACAAAGTCAATCAAATGATTAAAAAGCATGATTACAAGCTAAGCTCCCCCTCAGCCTGATACCCCAAGGATGGTTGGACACAAGATGAAAGGATTGGACTACAGGAGAAGAACTCGCTCAGTCAATCAAATGTAACAGTACAGGGTACTGTTACATTTATAGGCAAACCAAAACCACCGGTGTACCTCAGCTGACGTCACCATGAAAGTGACATCTAACAGCCTAACAACCTGTATCTACTGTCCTTACACAAACACTGCTAAACCTAACCACTGACTACACATAAAACAGATAATTTACTAAACAGCTGCTCTTCCTTTATGTCAGTGCTTTACTCAAGGTTGATCAGTCCTTGACAGGGCAGTGATGTGTCATCAGCAGTTTGTACCAGCAGTGCTTAGTTTCCAGCAGTCTTTGAGCTTCATCAGTAGTTATGCTGAGCAGCAGTCGTATCCGGGGAGTGGATATAAGTCCATCAGCTGTTGTAATCACTATCAAGGGAGAAGACTTAGTATAAATAGCTGCTTATTGTGAATCCACTGTTGTGACCTGGTTTTGGCTTTACATTATCTGTTCCTCTGGTAGGGTTCAATCCCAACACTTTCTTACCAACGGCTTTATTCGAGGTAAGGTGGACGCCACTCTCTTCACTAAGGAAGTCGCTGGTCATCTACTGATCGTTCAGATATATGTTGATGACATTATCTTCGGGTCAACAAATGAAGAACTCTACAAAGATTTCGAACAAGTGATGATGCAGAAGTTTGAGATGTCGTCAATGGGTGAGATGAAGTTCTTCCTAGGGCTGCAAGTCGACCAGATGCCTGAGGGAACTTTCATACATCAAACGAAGTACGTTTACGACGTTCTAGAGAAATTTGGGATGTCCGAGACGGCACCAATGCCCACCCCATTAGCAATGAATCATGGTATAAACCCTGATCTCACCGGAGAGAAGGTCGACGAGATGCTATACCGCTCAATGATTGGTTCGCTGATGTATTTGACAGCATCCAGGCCTGATATAATGTACCCAACTTGCCTCGCGGCCCGATATCAGTCAAGTCCTAGAGCCTTGCACATTAGGGCTGGCATATCGTGTATACACACGATAAGACACGACACGATAAGACACGATACACGAAATCCCATACACGAACACGACGCGATAACTTATCATATCCTTTTTTTCAAACACGAACACGACACGATATACACGAAAATTACCTGTTAATACCTGTTAACACGACTGTTCGACTGTTATACACGAAAATTACCTGTTAATACCTGTTAACACGAATCAAAACACGAACACGACATGCTATCTGAGAGTTATAGAGGGAGTTTAGGGTTTATTTTTTTTGAATTGAACGAGGAATGAAAATAGAAAGGAATTAAGGAACCCACACGCACATGGCTGATGAGTTTTATTTAATTTAATTTCTTATCGTGTACTAACGGGTATTAACAGGTAAACAGGTATTTAACCTGTTTATACACGAAAATTAACAGGTAATCTCGTGTCTACCTGTTTGGTACACGATACTTGTTAAGGCCATACATGATACCTGTTAACTTCATGTAGGTTCGTGTCGTATATTCGTGTATTCGTGTAAAATTGCCAGCCCTATCGCACATGTCTATCGTCAAGAGGATCCAACACTACCTGAAAGGAACCCCAAGCTTGGGGTTGTGGTATCCCAAAGATGGTGACTTCATGCTCGAAGGATACTCAGATTCTGAATTTGGTTGGTGCAAGATTAACGCAAAATCAACAACTGCAGGATGCCAATTCTTCGGACCCCGACTGGTCACGTGGCAGTGTAAGAAGCAAACCTCTATTGCTCTATCAACATGTGAAGCAGAGTACGTGTCTGCCAGCAGATGCTGCTCGCAGATCCGGTGGATTCAGCAACAGATGCGCGATTACGGATTGCAATTTCTTACCTCTCCTATGTTTGTTGATAATGAGGCTGCAATCAACAGAACGAAAAATCTGGTACATCACGCTAAAACTAAACACATAGAAATTCGTCATCACTTCATCCGAGATTGTTTCGAAAAGAAGTTGATACGAGTAGACAAAATCCACACCGACGAACAAAAGGCAGACTTACATACCAAAGCTTTTGATAAATCTCGTTTTCAATATCTATTAAAATTGAATGGTATGAAGCTGTTGTCAGATGCGGAAAAGATACTTGGCGTTGATGAGAAAACCACTGCAGACGATGTTGAGAAGCAGACTGCAATGGTTTGTCGATTTTTTAGTTGTTTTCGTCTTTAGGGGGACATAGATATATTCTTAGAAAATACAAAAACAATAAAAAATGCAAAAATCCAAAAACATGAGATATTTTCAAAATCCAAAAACAATAGAGAACCAAAAAGAGTTTGTGTAAAAAGAGGAAATGATAGTACATCAGCTAGACAGCTACGGTATGCTAAAGAAATGTAATGATTAAAAAGGCGTTAAGCAGTCTTGCTGATGATATGCCGATAGGTTTTTACACACTTAGTAGACTCTTTCGGGATATTAACATAAAATCACAACTTGCTTATTTCGTAGGGAACATCTCTCGGATATATAGGTAACCCCTGAAATCTTGTTTGAAAGATTTTCTATTTCTGACATACTAGGTCTATGTACTTGATGATATCTGGGGTATTATACCATGACTTCTGATTTTGCAGAAGAAATAGCCTAGTCCTAGTATAATACTCTGCACTGCTTTAATCTTTAAAGCCTCCCCTCAGCATAAAAAATGATAAACATTGCAAAATGCTAATCATGTGCTGTTGAAGAAAAGATCCCCAAACGGGACACACCGAAAGTCGAGCCATCATCTCTTTGTCTGAACGGAAGTTCTGACCTGAGCTCTCATGGCCTCGCACTACCCTTTACAGATATCAATATTGTGTGTTCACCTGTAAGACTGAATATAGAGATCTGGATACGAGAGTATATTCTGAGGTGGGACACGCATATAAGTTAAGTACTTAAAACATTAAATCGTATCCTGAATAAGTTGAAATTTGTGTGAAAATTTAAAAGGATCAGTATATCGGCAATCTAAGTGAATTGTTTAATACTTAGTGTGAAATTAAGCTCAACGGTACTTGTAACTTGTTGGCAGCTGATATGATCCTCTAACACGCTCACCAAAAATATGTTTGTAAATATTTTACTTCTTTACTGCATTTAGTTTCAGTTTAGCATCAAAACCCAAAAAGATTTTAGTGTGTTTCAGTAAAAACTTTCTTAAAATCAAAGTGGAAAGCTGATCTTCAGAATCTGAGAAGTGAAGCAAAGCAGGAAGTTTCTGGGCTAGACAACAGGGTTGGGAGCTAATATTGAAAAGTTTGAGAATCTCAAAAGTCAAAACAAGTTCATTAAGTTGTTACTTGTACAAACTTCAACAATGTGTGAAATAATTTGAAAAAAAATGTCATTCGTTTCATTTCGGGCCAACCAAGGTCATTAACTTGGACTTGGTAGGCAAATTGAGTACCTAGGGTCATTAATTTGGACCTAGATACTTTAGTGGATTCCTAAAACTGACCAAACCAGATAAAATGAGAAAAATAAAAATTAAAAAAGGGGTGAGTTTGGATCGGAAGGCAATTCGATCGGATGGCAATCCGATCGGATGGCCATCCGAGAGGTGGTCATTGTCTATAAATAGAGGTCAAAAGGTTTCAGTCAAACTTTTCCGAACGAAGTGCCATTCGAACCACTGTCAAACTCTCTCAAACCATTCTTGATTTTTCACACTCAAGCTTTCCAAGATTCATTGGATTGTTGGCACGCTCAACCTTCACAATGGGAAAGGTAAGATTACTAACTTTCACCGTTAAATTTTGAAGTTTTTGATGTTTGAAGGTGATGTCGGCGACTGTTCATGATGTTTATTAGATCTAGGCTTGTTTAGGGATTTCTGGTAGAATCTGAACATAGGGTTTTGTTCATAGGCCTTAGATCTATAGATTCACCGAAGGAATTTGATTGAAACATGTTAGATTTCAAGATTTGATGTTTAATAGGTGTCGGCAGTCGGTACACTAATAGTCAAATTAAACCCAAACCATTAAGTTTTAGAGAAAACTGAACATAGGGTTTTGTAAATCGGCAAAAACTCTACGTGAAAACCTGTTCAATTTTGTAAAATTGTTAGAAATTTTTTTGATGTTCTTGATAGATTCAAACTGTTCTTCATGTCACAGTTGATGGAATGGCAGTTCGATCGGATGGCAATCTGATCGGATGGCCATCCGATCCAATACATATTATTTGTGTTTGAAAATTTTTCTAAGTGTTGGATTGTTTCACACTTCATCTGATAAACAGTTGGTTTGAATAGAATGGCAATCTGATCGAATGTCAATCCGATCAGAGGGCCATCCAATCCAAAACATATGCATATGATTGACCTTCATTTGGTGCCCAACTGTTAAACATTTTGGATAGAATGGCAATCCGATCGGAGGGCCATCCGATCCAAAATCACTTCATCACATGATTGTCTATTTTGTGCTCTAATGTTCATCACTTTGGAACGAATGACAATCCGATTGGATGACCATCCGATCGGAAGGCCATCCGATCCAAGTGCATCATGTACTGAATAACTGATCTTTAAGGATTTGACTCATCCGATCGGATAACCATCCGATCAGATGGCCATCCGAGCCATCAGTACTGTGTAGAGTGAATTTTCCAGAGTTAGAAGAAAATTACATGAATATGGAACCATTTAAGGATATGGCGAAGTTTTAAGGGAGAGTAGGATTAACAAGGCGTTGACTTATAGAACGAAAGTTTATCAATCACATGTTAGAATGTTCTGGAGGTCGGAAAGGTATGATGAAAAGGAAAAGATGATATACTCAGCTGTACAAAAGAAGGACGAGAATGATAAAGATATTGATGTTGAAGTTGAAGTGAAGTTTAATGTGGGAGACGTTAGGAGAGTATTAGACTTAGGAGATAGTGATGATGACCCTACTATCGTTCCTGAAAAGCTATGCAATGGTTTATGGTTTAGAATGGAATTCTCTGCTCACGTGAATGATAAATATCTCAAGTCTAAGTTCTCTCATCCATACAAATTCTTAGTTCATTGTGTAATTCATACTTTGTCTCACAGAAAGAGAGCTTACGATGATCCATCAGATTATATCATGAATATTATCACATGTCTAGTGTTGAATAGGCCTTACAACATATCGCAAGTGTTGTTTGATGTGACATCAGTGCTTGTAATCATTGTAAACAGTTCAGTTATCAATGAAATAAAGTTATTTGATCCTAATATTTGTTTGTTTATGTTTGATATTTTTCATGTATTGATTTTATTTCAATTTCAAACTCTATATCTCTTTCTGGAGAATTATACGCAAACTGGTGCGTAAACGTAGTTAGTTTAATGTGAAAAATACTCCGGAACATCAACATATGCTTAACGTACCTTAAATAACCTTTACATGACTTAGAAATAAGTTTTGGAGGCTTTGGTATGGCAAAATCAAGTGTATTCGCTTACAGGGACTAAATTCGATAAACTGCGAAAGTATGCCAATTTGAACTGTAACAGACATTCCGGAACTTGATCATAAGTTAAACACACCCTAAATATCCTTTACATAGCTTAGAAATAGGCTTTGAGGGGTTCGGTGTGCTAAAGTAAACTTTATGCTCATTCAGGGACTAAAAGCGTCAAAAAGTGCATAAGTTTGTATTTTCGCGCATAACTTACGTTCTGAATACATCCGGACATCCAAAAATTTATGTAAGCATTAAAATATTTTATTTTAGTGTTTGGCATAGGAAAAATCCATCCGTCGCACAATTTGGATCATTTTTCGCGCTTGTGCGCATTTCGTCGTAATTAAGCGAATATCGCGGTCGTACGACCAAACGAACCGACCTCCGGCATATTTTTGAGCATGTTTCATGTCCACAATGTTTAGGCATCATTTTAGGGCCTTAAAGTTGGCTTAACGGGCCTTAGAAGTGTCGAAATGAGCTTAAAACACGTGCAGGGACTAAAACTGTCATTTTGCAAAGTTGTTTGCTGATCAGACTGCCCAGGCGGGGCGCGTAGACTTCCTCAGTCTCTTACGCAGGCCGCGTGGCCCTCCCAGATATGCAAAAATCTGTTTTTCCAGCCGTTAACAGCTGTTATACCCTCATAACCCACTTGCAAACGGATTTTAACTTACTATGGGCTCCCATGGGTTTGTAAAACAGTGGGCATGAGTTGTACGGATGAGATCAAAACACGTTTTACAATGAACGATCTTAACGGTCCTCCAAACTCTATATAAACCCAAAACATTTCACTTCAAACTCACAATTTGTTCTGATTTCTGCTCTCTAAGTTGAAGTATATGCTTCATACCTGAGAGTAAATCGGATCAAATCTTGCGGGGACCCTCTGTAAGTATTCTTTCGTTCTTTTCATTCGTTTTTAGCATTAAAGTCAAACTTTGCTTGACTTTCTGCATTGACCAGTTTATGGTCAATGTGAAGTTCATTTGAACTTCATAACGTGAGCGTAATCACGATGGTCATAGTCCCTAGTGACTATACCTACTGATTACCACGTTATCTAGGCTCAGTGACGAGTCGTAGTTTCGGGCAAAATGCGTGTTCTTGCGTATTTTGTAACCAAACAACTTGTGGGTATCAAAACCGTTTGTTTTGATACCAAACCTGTTTTTAAACCTAGTTAAACATGTTTTAACATGTTTAGCTCGTCACTTTTAGATTTGTGCTTGTCTAGGGTCGTAAAGGTAAGCGATCTAATCAATCGCTTATACTTTCGAACCCGACCCGTTTGGTCGATCATTAGGATCCGACCAAACACTTTAGGTGACCTTAGTTGTATAGGGAATAACCTTCCGAGGTTATACCTTATGGTCACGACGTTTAGTTAGTTGTATGATAGGAAGTTTATATGCCTTAGGTAAATTACCAAAATGCCCTTTTTACGCCAAAATTCATTCTAAGCATATGTAACATAAATTTTGACATCTAAACTGATTTGGAAACTATATTAGACATGTTAAGGCATATTTTACTTGTCATAGGACTAGTTAAGCGGTCCGAACGCGTTTTACGCGAACGACGCGTTAAAGTAGCATAAGCTACCTAAACGGGTCATAATGGGTCAAAAGCACTTAGGTTAGGTTTCGTTTTAGTATGTAGGCTTTGTTAAACCATATTACATGAGTTCCTACACTTATTTGGTTTATGAATCCTCATGCTACCCGATCCTCCGAATAGGTCCGTTTATTAATGTAGTTACCTATATTAGGTGTCGTTTGAATCCGTAATCTTCTAGCTTTGCTTGGTGGATATCTAAAGTCTATTGAGCAATCTCAAGTGAGTACATAGACCCCTCTTTTACTGTTTTCCAAATGTTTTGGGGTGAAACACATGTGCCTACTTGTTATTTTCATGCTTTCCATGTTTTCATATTATATACTTGCTATGTTCATTAGTACACTATTAGTACCAAATTTCATTTTGTTTTTCTATGTATGTTTACTTAGCATGCTAGCATATTGATTTACATTACATCTTCTTTTGCTATGTATGTTTACTTGGCATGATAGCACATTGATTTACATGACTTTTCTGCTTTGTATGTTAACTTAGCATACTTAGTACATTACTTTCACTACATGTTCACATTTGATATGACATTTGGTTTGTTCAACGGGTCTAAACTAAATACATTAACATTAGCTACGCCGCTCGGTAGTAAGTAATGGTACCATAGGACTTGACAAATCCCGTTCCTGACATCCTAGGTTTGTTTGGGTGTAAGGAATGACTGAATCCAAAAACATTTTACTTTGATAATCTTTACTCTAAGGTTATCCGTCTGTCTCAAGGCTTGAATGTATGCGTTAACTTACCGCATAAGTGTTTGTATCAGTAAACATGCATTTATTTTACAAAACATTACTTTTTACTTTCTTTTGTACATTTTTACTTGTGGTTTAAGTAGTCTCATTTTACTTACCATCCATAACTTTTGTTTACACATTATATGCTTTATATTTAACTTGGGTTATACTATGACATTTGACTATTTGATTAAACATGGATGTTTAACATTGTTGGTTGGTTTTAGTGACTTAAATAACGGGGCGTGTGTAATATGATACAAGCATGGTGGATACGCTGCTGGTACTTCCTATATATAAGTGCTTGTATGATATTACATATCGTAGCGTTATTTAAACCATTTCAGTTTAGACAATATTACATTTACAACACATTTTCACTTAAACATTGTTTTACAAATAACTTGGTTTATACAAACTCTTTTTACTTGGTTATTCTTTTAACCAAACATTATTCTTTTATATATACATATCATCTGATTTTGCTATCGTTTTTTCAAATGATTTATAAAACAAAACAATTAACGAGGTTCATGACTGAATTTTATTAAACATTTCTTTAAACTCAAGTCATGGATCCTATTTTCATAAAACCTATGTATCTCACAGGCATTTTTATGCTGACGTACCTATTTTCACATGTGTTTCAGGAGCTGTTGCTTAGGATGTTCGTGTAATACTAGGGCGGACCTGTGCCTTAGAGACTTAAAATAAAGATAGAACTAGTTTAATTATGTGATGTACTCTTTGTTTCAGTTATTTTAAGGCAATGTAACTTTTTGTTTGATGAATAAAACATAACTTTTAAATACCATGGTTGTGAAATAATAATTCTGTTACAACGCTCCCCGACGTTTCCGCCATGATTTGATGTTTTACGTGGTCGGGGTATGACAGAAGAGTTGGTATCAGAGCCAATGGTTATAGGGAATTAGGTTATTAGTAATGCTTTGACCTAGACTATAACCTTTCTAGGACCCCAACACAAGTTATCTTGTGTTTAGATGTAACATATGTGCTTGTAATCATTGTGAACAGTTCTATTATCAATAAAACAATGTTATTTGATCCCAATGTTTGTTTGGTTGTGTTTTACATTTTTCATGTTTTGACTTTTATTCAATTCCAAACAGCTTTCTGGAGAGTTATACGCAAACTGGTGCGTAAACGTAACCAGTTTAATGCGAAAAATACTCCGGAACATCAGCATATACTTAACATACCTTAAATAACCTTTACATAACTTAGAAATAAGTTTTAAATGCTTTGGTATGGCAAAAACAAGTTAATTCGCTTACAGGGACTAAATTTGACAAACTGCGAAAGTATGCCAATTTGAACTATAACGAACATTCCGGAACATGACCATAAGTTAAACACACCTTAAATATCCTTTATATAGCTTAGAAATAGGCTTTGAGGGGTTCGGTGTGCTAAAATAAACTTTTGGGTCATTTAGGGACTAAAAGCGTCAAAAAGTGCACAAGTTTGCATTTTCGCGCATAACTTACGTTCTGAATACATCCAGACATCCAAAAATTTATGTAAGCACTAAAATATCTTATTTTAGTGTTTGGCTTAAGAAAAATCCATTCGTCACGCAATTTAGATCACTTTTCGCGCTTATGCGCATTCCGTCGTAATTAAGCAAACATCGCGATCGTACGACCAAACGAACTGACATCCGGCATATTTTTGAGCATGTTTCATGCCCACAATGTTTAGGCATCCTTGTGGAGCTTTGAAAATGATTTAACGAGCCTTAAACACGTCGAAAATGGCCTTAATACGCAACGGGGACTGAAAGGTGAACATTTGAAAGTGTTTGCTGATCAGGGGGACCCTAGCGTGACGCCTAGCCCCCTTGGCGTCACGCGAGGCCCCTTCTGATCAGCAAAAGCCATTTAAACACATGATTAACATCCCCTAACACCCTCCAAAGGTCAAGTGCCACATGTTAATCTCTTATGGTGGCCAAATTCAGTAACCACAACATTCCAACAAGTGTAGGGATGTGATCATTCCCTCTTCTCCAAGAAATGATCCTAACGGTGAACCGAAAACTATAAATACCCACCTCCACCCTTCACTTTTCCTCACAAGAATCTGATCTTATGTGCTCTAAGTTGAAACCTTTGTTTCATACCTGAGCTATTTTGATCTAGATTAGCATTCGGGGACCCTTTGTAAGCGTTCCTTCGTTCTTTTATTGCTTTTCGAGTCCGAAAGTCAAACTTTGTTTGACTTTCTGCATTGACCAGTTTATGGTCAATGTGAAGTTCGTTTGAACTTCGCAACGTGAGCGTAATCACGATGGTTATAGTCCCATGTGACATTGCCTACTGATCACCACGTTGTCTAGGGTCGTAAGGGTAAGCGATCTAATAAATCGCTTATACCTTCGAACCCGACCCATTTGGTCGATCATTAGGATCCGACCAAACACATTAGGTGACCATAGTATATAGGGAATAACCCTCCGAGGTTATACCTTATGGTCGCTTCGTTTAAGTAGTTGTATGATAGGTAGTTTATATGCCTTAGGTAAATTACCAAAATACCCCTTTAATGCCAAAATTCGTTTTAAACATATGTAACATAACTTTTGACATCTAAACTGATTTGACAACCATATTAGACATGTTAAGGCATATTTTACTTGTCATAGGACTAGTTAGGCGTTCCGAACGCGTTTTACGCGAACGACGCGTTAAAGTAGCCTAAGCTACCTAAACGGGTCGTAATGGGTCACAAACACTTAGGTTAAGTTTCGTTTTTGTATGTGAGCTTTGTTAAACCATATTACACGAGTCTCCATACTCGTTTGGTTTACGAACCCTCATTCTATCCGATCCTCCGATATTAGGTCCGATTTATTAACATAGTTACCTATATTAGGTGCCGTTTGATTCCGTGATCTCTAGCATTGCTTGGTGGTTATCTTAGGACTTCTGAGCAATCTCAAGTGAGTACATAGACCCCTCTTTTACTGTTTTCCAAACTGATTTGGGGTGAAACACATGTGCCTACTTGTTACTTTCATGCTTTCCTGTTTTCACATCATATACCTGCTATGTTTGTTAGTACATTATAGTACATGATTTCATTACATTCCATGCTATGTATGCCCATTGTGTGCGTATTTAGTACATCGTTTTATATTACATTTCATGCTATGTATGTCCATTGTGTGCATACTTAGTACATTGTTTTACTTTACATTTCTGCTATGTATGTTGACTGATAGCATGCTAGCACATTGATTTACATGACTTTCTGCTTTGTATGTTAACTTAGCATACTTAGTACATTGTTTTCATATAACATGTTCACTTTTGCTATGACATTTGGTTTGCACAAACGAGACTATTATACGTTCATTAACATTAGCTACGCCGCTCGGTAGTAAGTACTGGTACCATAGGACTTGACAAATCCCATTCCTGACATCCCGGGTTTGTTTGGATGTAAGGAATGACTGAATCCGAAAACATTTCTTTTGATAACCTTGACTGAAAGGGTTATCCGACTGTCTCAAGGCTTGAATGTATGCGTTAACTTACCACATAAATGTTTGTATCAATGTAACATGCATTACTTTGCAAAACATAACTTTTTGATATATTCAAAATACTTTGTTTTGTACATTTCTACATTTGGATTATCTGACAATACTTTACTTACAATACATAACATTTGATTCACATTACTTGACTACTTTTAGACTTATAAACATTTGACATGGCTTATACAAGGACTTTCGACTATTGGTTTAAACATAGACTTTATACATTGGTGGTTTGTTTAAGTGATTTAAGTAACGAGGCGTGTGTAATATGATACAAGCATGGTGGATACGCCACTGGTACTTCCTATATATAAGTGTTTGTATGGTATTACATATCGTAGCGTTATTTGAATCATTTCAATTTGAGACATATAACATTTTATACAAAGAACATACTTTTCACAAGACATTGCTTTACAAACAACTTATTTTATACAACTCATTTTACTTGGTTATACATTTAACCATACATTATTCTTTTATTTATACATATCATTTGATCTTATCGCTTTTTAAATGATTTACAAAACAAAACAATTTACAAGGTTCATGACTGACTTTCGCTAAACAACTTTTTCTTAAACTTAAGTCATGAATCCTATTTTCACAAAACCTATGTATCTCACAGGCATTTTTATGCTGACGTGCCTATTTTCACATGTGTTTTCAGGAGGTTTTGCGTAGGATGATGATCGTGACACTAGGGCGGACCTGTGCCTTAGAGACATAAAACGAAGATAGACTTAGTTTAATTATGTTCTGAACTCTTTATTTCCTGTGTAAAACAATGTAACTCTTATGTTGATAAATAAAATACAACTTGGTATGCCATGGTTATGAAACAATTAATTCTGTTACAACACTCCCCGACGTTTTCCGCCACGTTTTGTATGTTATACGTGGTCGGGGTGTGACAGAAGAGTTGGTATCAGAGCCAATGGTTATAGGGAATTAGGTTATTAGTAATTCTTTGACCTAGACTATAACCTTTCTAGGACCCTAACACAAGTTATCTTGTGTTTAGATCTTAAAACATGCACATCACCTATCCTTAGGTGATTATCAAAACAAAAACCAAATTTTTCCGAAATGATTTTTGAAAAACAATCATCTGTTTTTGGATGATTTATTACAAGGTTTTGAACCCTCTATTGTAAGGTTTTGAACCCCTTTGAGTTTTCAAAATCTCGTCAAAGTTTTGGGTTTTAAATAGTGTGAACACGTGCAAACTGGAAGAGTGAATGCCTGTATTCTGGGTTTTCTGTCTAGGCAAGCACTTCGTATATATCTCATCAGACGCGAGACCAGTTGTGCTTACCTGGGAATTCTTGGGATGAGTGTTCACTTATAGGCGAGCATGTCTTCGCGATACCTTATTTTTTATCCATTTACTTTGATTGGTCACTGTGTGTCGTTTGTTTGCTTGGTAATGCGGACAAATGACCACCATCTTTTCTTTTGTTAATTTTGTTTCATCTCATTCTCTTCATCCAATCATCTCACTCGTTCCCTTTCATGTTTCCTCTTTTAGAATGCCTCCTCGACGCGAAAACCAGATAGCGACTGCCGAACTGGCAGAAATCATTGCGCAGCAGATGGCTGCTCAATTCCCAAATCTCTTTGCTCAATGGCACCAAGCCAACAACAATAACAATGCTCCATGCAAATACAAGGATTTTAACTCGGCTAAACCACTCAAGTTTAGTGGTTCTAAAGGAGAGACTGGGCTTCTTCAATGGTTCGAGAGCATTGAGAATACTTTTCGCCATGTGCAGTGTCCTGATAATCGCAAGGTCGAGTTTTCTTCGAGTGTGTTTCAGAAGAGGGCTCTCACATGGTGGAATGGGGTTATGAGAGACCGAGGTGCAGAAGTTGCTCTAGCACAGACATGGGCTGAACTCAGGGCCCTTATGATGAGGGAATTCTGTCCTCATCATGAGCAACGAGCTTTGGAGAAGGAGTTTGAGGACTTGAAACAAGACAGTGGCGAGCACAGGGCATATACTGATAGATTTGAGGAGTTGAGTCTGCTTTGCCCGACTATGGTTACCCCACTCGACAAGGCTATCGAAAGGTACATCGACGGCCTACCTGACTCAGTGCAAGACATCATTACTGGTAGTAACCCTGCCACACTCCGTCAGGCGATCGAGTTAGCAGCGACATTGACTGAGTCGCAGGTTCGAAAGGGAAAGCTGCACAAAAAGGGTGACAAGGGTAAGAAGCAGGCGTCTGATAAGGAAGATAGCAAGAAAGGTCAAAACAAGAAGGGAAAGAATTCTGGAGGGTCTAGGAAGCGGAAGGCTTCCCAAAACTATGGCGTTACTGCACAGGCCCAAGCTGCACCAAATCAGCCTGCGCAGCCACTAGCCAAGAAGCCTTATCTTGGCAATACACCTTTGTGCAACAGGTGTAACGGCCATCATCCACCACACCTCCAGTGTCGTCAATGCACCAACTGCGAAAGATCTGGTCATCTTGCCGCTACTTGTCGCATTCCTGTTAACCAGAACCAGGCAGTTCAGAACCAAGCCCAACAAGTTGCTCAGCCTCTTGCTCAGCAACAAGGTCAAGCTGCACGACCTCATTTTCCTCCTGGTTCGTGCTACAATTGTGGGGATCTGACCCACTACAGGAATCGGTGCCCAAGGCTAGCCAACAAAAATCAGAATCAGAATCAAAATCAGGCTCTGGCTCGAAGTCGAGTCTTCAACATGAATGCTCAAGAGGCACAAGCAGACAATGAAGTGGTGAACGGTACGTTCTTTATTAATAATCAGCCTGCATCTGTTCTCTTTGATTCGGGTGCCGATAAGAGTTTTGTGTCATTGTCTTTTGAGCCAATGCTTCGCGTGTCTAGAACGAAACTAGGTAAACCTTTGACAGTAGAAGTTGCTAGTGGTGAACCCGTTGTTCTTGATTCTGTTCTTCACAACTGCCAGTTAAACTTTAACGACCATCTTTTTCCTATTGACCTCACGCCAATGCAACTTGGAAGCTTCGACGTTATAGTGGGTATGGATTGGTTATCTAAGCATCGCGCAGAGATAGTTTGTTCTGAGAAGATTGTTCGTGTGCCGCTGTCGACAGGCGAGATCCTACAGGTTCGTGGTGAGAAGCCTGCCGGTGGTCTCAAACTCATGTCTTGTTTTAAAGCTCGGAAGTATCTGCGAAAGAATTATGTGGCCTTCTTAGCACATGTTACAGCAGATAAAGGCAAGGGTAAGTCTATTTCAGATATTCCTGTCGTTCGGGATTATTTTGAAGTTTTCCCTGAAGAGTTACCTGGTCTACCCCCAGCACGCCAAGTCGAGTTCCGCATTGATCTCGTACCTGGTGCGAATCCCATTGCCAGAGCTCCATATCGTCTTGCACCATCTGAGATGCAAGAGTTATCCAAGCAGCTTCAGGAGCTCTCTGACAAAGGTTTTATCCGTCCTAGCTTTTCACCTTGGGGTGCTCCCGTTCTTTTTGTCAAGAAGAAGGATGGATCTTTTAGGATGTGTATCGATTATCGTGAGCTTAACAAGCTTACCATCAAGAATCAATGTCCCCTACCGCGCATTGACGATCTCTTTGATCAGTTACAGGGCGCTTCTTATTTTTCGAAGATTGATCTACGTTCTGGGTATCATCAACTTCGTGTGCATGAAGAAGATATTCCCAAGATAGCTTTCCGCACTCGGTATGGACACTATGAGTTCACAGTCATGCCATTCGGTTTGACTAATGCTCCTGCTGTTTTCATGGACTTAATGAATAGGGTCTGCAAACCTTATTTGGATCAGTTCGTCATTGTTTTTATTGACGACATCTTGATTTATTCAAAGACGCGAGCTGATCATGAGCAACATCTTCGTCTTACTTTGGAACTCCTAAAGAAAGAGAAACTTTTCGCCAAATTCTCCAAGTGTGAATTTTGGCTTAAAGAAGTTCAATTTTTAGGACATATTGTCAACGAACAAGGTATCCATGTAGATCCCTCCAAGATCAGTGCGATTAAGGATTGGGATACGCCTACTACTCCTACTGAAGTTCGTTCTTTCCTTGGTCTAGCGGGTTATTACCGCTGCTTCATTGAGAACTTCTCAAAGATTGTAGTTCCTCTAACTGCTCTAACTCAGAAGAACAAGCCCTTTGATTGGGGATTCAAACAAGAGGAAGCTTTTCAAAACTTGAAGCGGAAGCTTTGCGACGCGCCTGTTCTGACTTTGCCTGAGGGCAATGATGATTTCGTCGTTTATTGCGATGCATCTAAATTGGGTCTTGGCTGTGTCCTGATGCAAAGGAACAAAGTCATAGCATATGCATCGAGGCAGTTGAAGGTACACGAGAAGAACTACACCACTCATGATCTTGAGTTGGGTGCAGTTGTTTTCGCTCTAAAGATCTGGAGACAGTATTTGTACGGTACAAAATGTGTGGTTTTCACGGACCACAAAAGTCTTCAGCATATCTTCAACCAGAAAGAACTCAACATGAGGCAACGACGTTGGGTCGAGCTTCTAAACGACTATGACTGCGAAATTCGCTACCATCCTGGTAAGGCGAATGTCGTAGCTGATGCTTTGAGTCGTAAGGAACGTACTAAGCTTCATTGTGTACGTGTTCAATCTGTTATTCAAGCTCGATCCGATATCCAAGCACGCATTTCTCAGGCTCAACAATCTTGTGTTTCACAAGGTTTGATGGATAAGGAATTTCCTTATCACATAACACCTGATCTGGAACTGAAGGACAATGGATCGTATTACTTCATGGACCGTTTGTGGGTCCCAAGCCTAGATAACCTTCGCACCTTGCTTATGGATGAAGCCCATAAGTCTCGCTATTCTGTTCATCCTGGCTCAAATAAGATGTATAAGGATCTTCGTATTCACTATTGGTGGCCTGGTATGAAGAAAGACATTGCCTTATATGTATCAAAATGCCTTACTTGTCTTAAGGTTAAGGCTGAACATCAGAGTCCTTCTGGTTTATTGGTGCAACCAGAGATCCCAGTTTGGAAATGGGAAAACATTACTATGGATCTCATTACTAAACTTCCGCGCACAAAGAAAGCTCATGATGCGATCTGGGTAATTGTTGATCGTCTTACTAAGTCAGCGCATTTCTTGCCAATCCGTGAGGATTTTCCTGCTGACAAACTTTCTAAAATCTATGTGGATGAAATTATAGCTCGACATGGTGTTCCCTTGAACATCATTTCTGACAGAGATGCTCGTTTCACTTCTCATTTTTGGAGAACCATGCAATCTGCTATGGGGACCCAACTTAACCTGAGCACAGCCTATCATCCGCAAACGGATGGTCAATCTGAAAGAACAATCCAGACTCTGGAGGATATGCTTAGAGCTTGTGTGATCGATTTTGGTGGTAGTTGGGATTCACATCTTCCGTTGATCGAATTCTCCTACAATAACAGTTATCACACCAGCATCAAAATGGCTCCTTTTGAGGCTCTCTATGGTCGAAAATGTCGTTCACCAGTCTGTTGGAATGAGATTGGCGAGGCTCAACTTACTGGACCTGCCCTCATTTTAGAGACAACTGACAAGATTAAGAAAGTTCGTGATAACCTTCAGACAGCTAGAAGCCGTCAAAAGAGTTACGCGGACTCAAAACGCAAGCCCTTGGAATTTCAAGTCGGTGATCGAGTATTACTTAAGGTCTCACCTTATAAAGGTGTGATCAGATTTGGAAAGAAAGGAAAACTTGCACCTAGATACGTTGGACCATTCAAGATCGTCGAAAGAATCGGAAAGGTAGCCTACAGACTTGAGTTACCTCCTGAACTTGGAAATGTTCATCCAACTTTTCACGTGTCCAATCTCAAGAGGTGTTTAGCTGATGAGAACCTCCACATACCACTTGACGAAATTCGGGTTGATAAAACACTGAAATTTGTCGAGAAACCTGTGGAAATCATGGAACGTGAAGTCAAGTGGCTTAAACGCAAGTGCATTCCTTTCGTCAAAGTTCGCTGGGAAGCTAAACGTGAACCCGAGTTTACTTGGGAACGCGAAGATCAAATGAAGGCGAAATATCCGCATCTTTTCCCATGAGTTTCCTCTAAATAAATTTCGGGATGAAATTTCCACAAGTAGGGGAGACTGTAACATCTGTGCTTGTAATCATTGTGAACAGTTCTATTATCAATAAAACAATGTTATTTAATCCCAATGTTTGTTTGGTTGTGTTTTACATTTTTCATGTTTTGACTTTTATTGAATTCCAAACTCTATATCGCTTTCTGGAGAGTTATACGCAAACTGGTGCGTAAACGTAACCAGTTTAATGCGACAAATACTCCGGAACATCAGCATATACTTAACATACCTTAAATAACCTTTACATAACTTAGAAAAAAGTTTTAAAGGCTTTGGTATGGCAAAAACAAGTTAATTCGCTTACAGGGACTAAATTTGACAAACTGCGAAAGTATGCCAATTTGAACTATATCGAACATTCCAAAACATGACCATAAGTTAAACACACCTTAAATAACCTTTATATAGCTTAGAAATAGGCTTTGAGGGGTTCGGTGTGCTAAAATAAACTTTTGGGTCATTCAGGGACTAAAAGCTTCAAAAAGTGCACAAGTTTGCATTTTCGCGCATAACTTACGTTCTGAATACATCCAGACATCCAAAAATTTATGTAAGCACTAAAATATCTTATTTTAGTGTTTGGCTTAAGAAAAATCCATTCGTCACGCAATTTAGATCACTTTTCGCGCTTATGCGCATTCCGTCGTAATTAAGCGAACATCGCGATCGTACGACCAAACGAACTGACATCCGGCATATTTTTGAGCATGTTTCATGCCCACAATGTTTAGGCATCCTTGTGGAGCTTTGAAAATGATTTAACGAGCCTTAAACACGTCGGAAATGGCCTTAATACGCAACGGGGACTGAAAGGTGAACATTTGAAAGTGTTTGCTGATCAGGGGGACCCTAGCGTGACGCCTAGCCCCCTTGGCGTCACGCGAGGCCCCTTCTGATCAGCAAAAGCCATTTAAACACATGATTAACATCCCCTAACACCCTCCAAAGGTCAAGTGCCACATGTTAATCTCTTATGGTGGCCAAATTCAGTAACCACAACATTCCAACAAGTGTAGGGATGTGATCATTCCCTCTTCTCCAAGAAATGATCCTAACGGTGAACCGAAAACTATAAATACCCACCTCCACCCTTCACTTTTCCTCACAAGAATCTGATCTTATGTGCTCTAAGTTGAAACCTTTGTTTCATACCTGAGCTATTTTGATCTAGATTAGCATTCGGGGACCCTTTGTAAGCGTTCCTTCGTTCTTTTATTGCTTTTCGAGTCCGAAAGTCAAACTTTGTTTGACTTTCTGCATTGACCAGTTTATGGTCAATGTGAAGTTCGTTTGAACTTCGCAACGTGAGCGTAATCACGATGGTTATAGTCCCATGTGACATTGCCTACTGATCACCACGTTGTCTAGGGTCGTAAGGGTAAGCGATCTAATAAATCGCTTATACCTTCGAACCCGACCCATTTGGTCGATCATTAGGATCCGACCAAACACATTAGGTGACCATAGTATATAGGGAATAACCCTCCGAGGTTATACCTTATGGTCGCTTCGTTTAAGTAGTTGTATGATAGGTAGTTTATATGCCTTAGGTAAATTACCAAAATACCCCTTTAATGCCAAAATTCATTTTAAACATATGTAACATAACTTTTGACATCTAAACTGATTTGACAACCATATTAGACATGTTAAGGCATATTTTACTTGTCATAGGACTAGTTAGGCGTTCCGAACGCGTTTTACGCGAACGACGCGTTAAAGTAGCCTAAGCTACCTAAACGGGTCGTAATGGGTCACAAACACTTAGGTTAAGTTTCGTTTTAGTATGTGGGCTTTGTTAAACCATATTACACGAGTCTCCATACTCGTTTGGTTTACAAACCCTCATTCTATCCGATCCTCCGATATTAGGTCCGGTTTATTAACATAGTTACCTATATTAGGTGCCGTTTGATTCCGTGATCTCTAACATTGCTTGGTGGTTATCTTAGGACTTCTTAGCAATCTCAAGTGAGTACATAGATCCCTCTTTTACTGTTTTTCAAACTGGTTTGGGGTGAAACACATGTGCCTACTTGTTACTTTCATGCTTTCCTGTTTTCACATCATATACCTGCTATGTTTGTTAGTACATTATAGTACATGATTTCATTACATTTCATGCTATGTATGCCCATTGTGTGCGTATTTAGTACATCGTTTTATATTACATTTCATGCTATGTATGTCCATTGTGTGCATACTTAGTACATTGTTTTACTTTACATTTCTGCTATGTATGTTGACTGATAGCATGCTAGCACATTGATTTACATGACTTTCTGCTTTGTATGTTAACTTAGCATACTTAGTACATTGTTTTCATATAACATGTTCACTTTTGCTATGACATTTGGTTTGCACAAACGAGACTATTATACGTTCATTAACATTAGCTACGCCGCTCGGTAGTAAGTACTGGTACCATAGGACTTGACAAATCCCATTCCTAACATCCCGGGTTTGTTTGGATGTAAGGAATGACTGAATCCGAAAACATTTCTTTTGATAACCTTGACTGAAAGGGTTATCCGACTGTCTCAAGGCTTGAATGTATGCGTTAACTTACCACATAAATGTTTGTATCAATGTAACATGCATTACTTTGCAAAACATAACTTTTTGATATATTCAAAATACTTTGTTTTGTACATTTCTACATTTGGATTATGTGACAATACTTTACTTACAATACATAACATTTGATTCACATTACTTGACTACTTTTGGACTTATAAACATTTGACATGGCTTATACAAGGACTTTCGACTATTGGTTTAAACATAGACTTTATACATTGGTGGTTTGTTTAAGTGATTTAAGTAACGAGGCGTGTGTAATATGATACAAGCATGGTGGATACGCCACTGGTACTTCCTATATATAAGTGTTTGTATGGTATTACATATCATAGCGTTATTTGAATCATTTCAGTTTGAGACATATAACATTTTATACAAATAACATACTTTTCACAAGACATTGCTTTACAAACAACTTATTTTATACAACTCATTTTACTTGGTTATACATTTAACCATACATTATTCTTTTATTTATACATATCATTTGATCTTATCGCTTTTTAAATGATTTACAAAACAAAACAATTTACAAGGTTCATGACTGACTTTCGCTAAACAACTTTTTCTTAAACTTAAGTCATGAATCCTATTTTCACAAAACCTATGTATCTCACAGGCATTTTTATGCTGACGTACCTATTTTCACATGTGTTTTCAGGAGGTTTTGCGTAGGAAGATGATCGTGACACTAGGGCGGACCTGTGCCTTAGAGACATAAAACGAAGATAGACTTAGTTTAATTATGTTCTGAACTCTTTATTTCCTGTGTAAAACAATGTAACTCTTATGTTGATAAATAAAATACAACTTGGTATGCCATGGTTATGAAACAATTAATTCTGTTACAACACTCCCCGACGTTTTCCGCCACGTTTTGCGTGTTATACGTGGTCGGGGTGTGACATTAGATCTTAAAACATTCACTTCACCTATCCTTAGGTGATCACCAAAACAAGAACCCAATTTTCCGAAACGCTTTTTGAAAATCAATCATCTGATTTTAAATAATTTATTGTAAGGTTTTGAACTCTTTGATTTTTCATAATGATTTTGAAAATTTACCATCCATTTTTGAATGATTCTTTTGGCCTTGTGCCTTCCAAATTTTCAAAATCTCGTCAAAGTTTTGGGTTCTAAATAGTGTAAACACGTGCAAACTGGAAGAGTGAATGCCTGTACCCTGGGTTTTCTGTCTAAGGCTAGAGTGTTCATACAAATCCACATAATCGGACCAGTCACTCTTACCTGGGAACTCTTGGGGTGAGTATTCACTTATAGGCGAGCATGTCTTCGCGATACATTATTTTTGACCCATTTACTTTGATTAGTCACTGTGAGTCATTTGTTTGCTTTGTGATACGGACAAATGACCACCATCTTTGCCTTTGTTGATTTTATTTCATCTCGTTCTTTTCATCTAACCTTCTCACCCGTTTCCTCTCATGTTTCCTCTTTTTAGAATGCCTCCTCGACGCGAAAATCCGCTACCAAATGCCGAACTGGCAGAAATCATCGCGCAGCAAATGGCTACTGCGTTCCCAAATCTTATTGCTCAATTGAACCAAGCCAACAACAACAATAATGCTCCATGCAACTTCAAAAGCTTCAATTCGGAAAAACCGCTCAAGTTTGGTGGTTCTGAGGGAGCAACTGGGCTCCTACAGTGGTTCGAGAGCATCGAGAATATGTTTCGTCACGTTCAGTGTCCTGATAATCGCAAAGTCGAGTTTGCTTCCAGTGTGTTTCAGAAGAGGGCTCTCACATGGTGGAACGGGGTTATGAGAGACCGTGGTGCTAAGGTTGCTCTAGCACAAACATGGGCTGAACTTAGGGCGCTTATGATGAGGGAGTTTTGTCCCCGTCATGAACTGCGAGCTCTAGAAAGGGAGTTCGATGACTTGAAGCAGGATAGTGGTGAGCACCGGGCTTACACTGATAGGTATGAGGAGTTGAGTTTTCTATGCCCTACCATGGTTACCCCACTCGAGAAGGCTATCGAGAGGTATATCGATGGCCTACCTGACTCCATACAAGACATCGTTACTGGTAGTAACCCTACCACAGTTCGTCAGGCAATCAAGCTATCTGCAACATTGACTGAGTCGCAGGTTCGGAAGGGTAAGTTGCATAGAAAAGGTGACAAGGGTAAGAAGCAGTCATCTGACAAAGAGGATAGCAAGAAAGGTAAAAACAAGAAGGGTAAGGATTCTGGTTCCTCGAAGGGTTCAAGGAAGCGTAAGGCTTCCCAAAACTACGCCGTTACTGCACAGGAAAATCAAGCTGCACCAAATCAGCCTGCGCAACCACTCGCCAAGAAACCTTATCTTGGCAATGCACCTTTGTGCAACAGATGTAACGGTCATCATCAGCCGCACCTCCAGTGTCGTCATTGCACCAACTGCGGAAGATCTGGTCATCTTGCTGACACATGCCGCATTCCGGCCAATCAGAATCGGGCAGTTCAGAACCCGGCTCAACGAGTTGCTCAGCCTGCTGCTCAGCAACAAGGTCAAGCTGCACGACCTCACTACCCACCAGGTTCTTGTTATAACTATGGGGATCTGACCCACTACCATAATCAATGTCCAAGATTAGTGAATGCGAATCCAGCTCAGGCTCAGGCTTGAGGTCGAGTCTTCAACATGAATGCGAAAGACGCGCAAGCAGACAATGAAGTGGTTAACGGTACATTCTTTGTTAATAATCAACTTGCATCTGTTCTTTTTGATTCTGGTGCCGATAAGAGTTTTGTGTCATTATCTTTTGAGCCATTGCTTCGCGTGTCTAGAACGAAACTAGGTAAGCCTTTGACAGTAGAAGTTGCTAGTGGTGAACCCATTATTCTTGATTCTGTTCTTCGCAACTGCCAGTTAAACCTTAACGACCACCTTTTTCCCATTGACCTCACACCAATGCAACTTGGGAGTTTTGACATTATTGTGGGTATGGATTGGTTAGCCAAGCATCACGCAGAGGTAGTATGTTTTGAGAAGATTGTTCGTGTGCCGCTTTCGTCAGGTGAGATCCTACAGGTTCGTGGCGAGAAACCTGTTAGCAGTCTCAAGCTTATGTCTTGTTTTCAAGCTCGGAAGTATCTGCGTAAGAACTATGTGGCCTTCTTGGCACATGTTGTAGCAGATAAAGGCAAAAGAAAGTCTATTCAAGATATCCCTATTGTTCAGGATTATCCGGAGCTATTTCCTGAGGAGTTACCTGGATTACCCCCAGCGCGCCAAGTCGAGTTCCGTATTGATCTTGTACCTGGTGCAAATCCTATTGCCAGATCTCCTTATCGTCTTGCACCGTCTGAAATGCAAGACTTATCTAAGCAGCTTCAGGAGCTTTCAGATAAAGGTTTTATTCGTCCTAGTTTTTCACCTTGGGGTGCTCCCATTCTTTTTGTCAAGAAAAAGGATGGATCTTTCAGGATGTGCATCGATTACCGTGAGCTTAACAAGCTTACCATCAAGAATCGATATCCCCTACCTCGCATTGATGATCTCTTCGATCAATTACAAGGTGCTTCCTACTTTTTAAAGATCGATCTGCGTTCTGGGTATCATCAGCTTCGTGTGCATGAAGAAGATATTCCCAAGACAGCGTTCCGCACTCGTTATGGGCATTATGAGTTCACAGTTATGCCATTCGGGTTGACTAATGCTCCTGCTGTTTTCATGGACTTGATGAATAGGGTTTGCAAGCCTTATTTGATAAGTTCATCATCGTTTTTATTGATGACATTTTGATATACTCTAAAACGCAAGCTGATCATGAGCAACATCTTCGTCTTACTCTGGAACTCCTAAAGAAAGAGCAACTTTTTGCCAAGTTCTCCAAGTGTGAATTTTGGCTTAAGGAAGTTCAATTTTTGGGTCATATCGTCAACAAACAAGGTATTTATGTAGATCCCTCCAAGATCAGTGCGATTAAGGATTGGGATACGCCTACTACTCCTACTGAGGTTCGTTCTTTTCTTGGTCTTGCGGGTTATTACCGCCGCCTCATAGAAAACTTCTCAAAGATTGCAGTTCCTCTAACTGCTCTAACTCAGAAGAATAAACACTTTGAATGGGATTCTAAACAAGAAGAAGCGTTTCAGACCTTGAAGCAGAAGCTTTGTGATGCGCCTATCCTATCTTTGCCCGAAGGCAATGATGATTTTGTCGTGTACTGCGATGCATCCAATTTGGGACTTGGCTGTGTTCTGATGCAAAGGAATAAAGTCATAGCATATGCATCAAGGCAGTTAAAGGTGCATGAGAAAAACTACACCACTCATGATCTTGAGTTGGGTGTAGTTGTGTTCGCTCTTAAGATCTGGAGACACTATTTGTATGGTACAAAATGTGTGGTTTTCACTGACCACAAAAGTCTTTAGCATATCTTTAATCAGAAAGAACTCAACATGAGGCAACGACGTTGGGTTGAACTTCTAAACGACTATGACTGCGAAATTCGCTACCATCCTGGTAAGGCGAATGTCGTGGCTGATGCTTTGAGTCGTAAAGAACATGTCAAGCTTCATTGTGTTTGTGTTCAATCTGATATCCAAGCTCAATCTGATATTCAAGCCCGCATCTCTCAGGCTCAACATGCTTGTGTTTCACAAGACTTGATGGGTAAGGAATTACCCTATCACATTAAGCCTGATCTTGAACTGAAGAACGATGGATCGTATTATTTCCTGGTCCGTCTGTGGGTCCCAAGCCTAGATGATCTCCGCACTTTGCTTATGGATGAAGCTCATAAGTCTCGTTATTCTATTCATCCTGGCTCAGATAAGATGTATAAGGATCTTCGTACTCAGTATTGGTGGCCTGGTATGAAGAAAGACATTGCCTTGTACGTTTCAAAATGCCTTACTTGTCTTAAGGTTAAGGCTGAACATCAACATCCCTCTGGTCTTTTGGAACAACCAGAGATCCAAGTTTGGAAATGGGAAAACATTGCTATGGATCTCATTACCAAACTTCCGCGCACTAAGAAAGGTCATGATGCCATTTGGGTAGTTGTTGATCGTCTTACTAAATCAGCGCATTTCTTGCCGATCCGTGAGGATCTATCTGCTGACAAGCTTGCTAAAATCTATGTGGATGAAATCGTATCTCGACATGGTGTTCCTTTGAACATTATTTCTGATAGAGATGCTCGCTTCTCTTCTCGTTTTTGGAGAACCATGCAATCTGCTATGGGAATCCAACTTAATCTGAGCACTGCTTATCATCCGCAATCTGATGGTCAATCGGAAAGAACAATCCAGACTTTGGAGGATATGCTTAGAGCTTGTGTGATCAATTTTGGTGGTAGTTGGGATTCACATCTTCCATTGATTGAATTCTCCTAGAACAACAGTTATCACTCCAACATCAACATGGCTCCTTTCGAGGCTCTCTATGGTCGAAAATGTCGTTCACCAGTCTGCTGGAATGAAATAGGCGAGGCTCAGCTTACTGGACCTGACCTCATTCTAGAGACAACTGATAAGGTTAAGAAAGTTCGTGATAACCTTCAGACAGCTCGAAGCCGTCAAAAGAGTTACGCGGACCGACGACGCAAGCCCTTGGAATTTCAAGTCAGTGATCGTGTATTACTTAAGGTCTCACCTTGGAATGGTGTGATCAGATTTGGAAAGACAGGAAAACTTGCACCTAGATATGTTGGACCATTCAAGATCGTCGAAAGAATCGGTAAGGTAGCCTACAAACTTGAGTTACCTCTTGAACTTGGTAATGTTCATCCAACCTTCCACGTGTCCAATCTCAAGAAGTGTTTAGCTGATGAGAACCTCCACATACCACTCGATGAGATTCGTGTTGATAACACAATGCATTTCGTTGAGAAACCTGTGGAAATCATGGACCGTATTGTCAAATGGCTTAAACGCAAGCGCATTCCTTTGGTCAAAGTTCGCTGGGAATCTAAACGTGGACCTGAGTTTACTTGGGAACGTGAAGATCAAATGAAGGCGAAGTATCCGCATCTATTCTCACGAGTTTCCTCTAAATAAATTTCGGGATTAAATTTCCACAAGTAGGGGAGACTGTGACATCTGTGCTTGTAATCATTGTAAACAGTTCAGTTATCAATGAAATAAAGTTATTTGATCCCAATATTTGTTTTTTTATGTTTGATATTTTTCATGTATTGATTTTATTTCAATTTCAAACTCTATATCGCTTTCTGGAGAATTATACGCAAACTGGTGCGTAAACGTAGTCAGTTTAACACGAAAAATACTCTGGAACATCAACATATGCTTAACATACCTTAACTAACCTTTATATGACTTAGAAATAAGTTTTGGAGGCTTTGGTATGGCAAAATCAAGTCTATTCTCTTACAGGGACTAAATTTGACAAACTGCGAAAGTATGCCAATTTGAACTGTAACGGACATTCCGGAACTTGATCATAAGTTAAACACACCCTAAATATCCTTTACATAGCTTAGAAATAGTCTTTGAGGGGTTCGGTGTGCTAAAGTAAACTTTATGCTCATTCAGGGACTAAAAGCGTCAAAAAGTGCATAAGTTTGCATTTTCGTGCATAACTTACGTTCTGAATACATCCGGACATCCAAAATTTTATGTAAGCATTAAAATATTTTATTTTAGTGTTTGGCATAGGAAAAATCCATTCGTCGCGCAATTTGGATCGTTTTTCGCGCTTGTGCGCATTTCGTCGTAATTAAGCGAATATCGCGATCGTACGACCAAACGAACCGACCTCCGGGATATTTTTGAGCATGTTTCATGTCCACAATGTTTAGGCATCATTTTAGGGCCTTAAAGTTGGCTTAACGGGCCTTAGAAGTGTCGAAATGAGCATAAAACACGTGCAGGGACTGAAACTGTCATTTAGCAAAGTTGTTTGCTGATCAGACTACCCAGGCGGGGCGCGTAGACTTCCTCAGTCTCTTACGCGGGACGCGTGGCCCTCCCAGATTTGCAAAAATATGTTTTTCCAGCTGTTAACAGCTGTTATACCCTCATAACCCACTTGCAAACGGATTTTAACTTACTATGGGCTCCCATGGGTTTGTAAAACAGTGGGCATGAGTTGTACGGATGAGATCAAAACACGTTTTACGATGAACGATCTTAAAGGTCCTCCAAACTCTATATAAACCCAACACATTTCACTTAAAACTCACAATTTGTTCTGATTTCTGCTCTCTAAGTTGAAGTATATGCTTCATACCTGAGAGTAAATCGGATCAAATCTTGCGGGGACCATCTGTAAGTATTCTTTCGTTCTTTTCATTCGTTTTTAGCGTTAAAGTCAAACTTTGTTTGACTTTCTGCATTGACCAGATTATGGTCAATGCGAAGTTCATTTAAACTTCATAACGTGAGCGTAATCACGATGGTCATAGTCCCTAGTGACTATACCTACTGATTACCACGTTATCTAGGCTCAGTGACGAGTCGTAGTTTCGGGCAAAATGCGTGTTCTTGCGTATTTTGTAACCAAACTACTTGTGGGTATCAAAACCATTTGTTTTGATACCAAACCTGTTTTTAAACCTCGCTAAACATGTTTTAACATGTTTAGCTCGTCACTTTTAGATTTGTGCTTGTCTAGGGTCGTAAAGGTAAGCGATCTAATCAATCGCTTATACTTTCGAACCCGACCCGTTTGGTCGATCATTAGGATCCGACCAAACACTTTAGGTGACCATAGTTGTATAGGGAATAACCTTCCGAGGTTATACCTTATGGTCACGACGTTTAGTTAGTTGTATGATAGGTAGTTTATATGCCTTAGGTAAATTACCAAAATGCCCTTTTTATGCCAAAATTCATTCTAAGCATATGTAACATAAATTTTGACATCTAAACTGATTTGGCAACTATATTAGACATGTTAAGGCATATTTTACTTGTCATAGGACTAGTTAAGCGGTCCGAACGCGTTTTACGCGAACGACGCGTTAAAGTAGCATAAGCTACCTAAACGGGTCATAATGGGTCAAAAGCACTTAGGTTAGGTTTCGTTTTAGTATGTAGGCTTTTTAAACCATATTACATGAGTTCCTACACTCATTTGGTTTGCGAATCCTCATGCTACCCGATCCTCCGAATAGGTCCGTTTATTAATGTAGTTACCTATATTAGGTGCCGTTTGAATCCGTAATCTTCTAGCTTTGCTTGGTGGATATCTAAAGTCTATTGAGCAATCTCAAGTGAGTACATAGACCCCTCTTTTACTGTTTTCCAAACGTTTTGGGGTGAAACACATGTGCCTACTTGTTATTTTCATGCTTTCCATGTTTTCATATTATATACTTGCTATGTTCATTAGTACACTATTAGTACCTAATTTCATTTTGTTTTGCTATGTATGTTTACTTAGCATGCTAGCATATTGATTTACATTACATCTTCTTTTGCTATGTATGTTTACTTGGCATGATAGCACATTGATTTACATGACTTTTCTGCTTTGTATGTTAACTTAGCATACTTAGTACATTACTTTCACTACATGTTCACATTTGATATGACATTTGGTTTGTTCAACGGGTCTAAACTACATTCATTAACATTAGCTACGCCGCTCGGTAGTAAGTAATGGTACCATAGGACTTGACAAATCCCGTTCCTGACATCCTAGGTTTGTTTAGGTGTAAGGAATGACTGAATCCGAAAACATTTTACTTTGATAATCTTTACTCTAAGGTTATCCGTCTGTCTCAAGGCTTGAATGTATGCGTTAACTTACCGCATAAGTGTTTGTATCAGTAAACATGCATTTATTTTACAAAACATGACTTTTTACTTTGTTTTGTACATTTTTACTTATGGTTTAAGTAGTCTCATTTTACTTACCATACATAACTTTTGTTTACACATTATATGCTTTATATTTAACTTGGGTTATACTATGACATTTGACTATTTGATTAAACATGGATGTTTAACATTGTTGGTTGGTTTGAGTGACTTAAATAACGGGGCGTGTGTAATATGATACAAGCATGGTGGATACGCCGCTGGTACTTCCTATATATAAGTGCTTTATGATATTACATATCGTAGCGTTATTTAAACCATTTCAGTTTAGACAATATTACATTTACAACACATTTTCACTTAAACATTGTTTTACAAATAACTTGGTTTATACAAACTCTTTTTACTTGGTTATTCTTTAACCAAACATTATTCTTTTATATATACATATCATCTGATTTTGCTATCGTCTTTCAAATGATTTATAAGACAAAACAATTAACGAGGTTCATGACTGAAGTTTATTAAACATTTCTTTAAACTCAAGTCATGGATCCTATTTTCATAAAACCTATGTATCTCACAGGCATTTTTATGCTGACGTATCTATTTTCACATGTGTTTCAGGAGCTGTTGCTTAGGATGTTCGTGACATACTAGGGCGGACCTGTGCCTTAGAGACTTAAAATAAAGATAGAACTAGTTTAATTATGTGATGTACTCTTTGTTTTAGTTATTTTAAGACAATGTAACTTTTGTTTGATGAATAAAACATAACTTTTAAATACCATGGTTGTGAAATAATAATTCTGTTAAAACACTCCCTGACGTTTCCGCCACGATTTGATGTTTTACGTGGTCGGGGTGTGACATTTGACCACATGGTGGATAATATCAAGGGGGAGAAATACATAATGTATCCAAGGTTCATACAAATGCTGATTTATGATCAAGTGAAAGATCTTCCTAAGGATCCAGCTGGTGAATTAGATCTACATCACATGAAAAGTGAGACCTTGAGTAGATTGAATCAATATAAAGGTCTGAAGAAAGATGAACCAGAGCCAAGAGCTAAGAGAATGATTTGTAAAATTGAAAATCTAAATTATGTAGCTCCAGAGAATGATGCACGGAGGCATGAAAATAGTAATTCAGAAGATGAGACTGATAGTTTAAGAGACATGCATGAAAAGAAGTTGAGGTATTGGTTTGTGAAGGATGGTAAAAGAAAAAGGACTCCTAAAGCATCACGTACAGTGTCTACACCAAAGATCATTGTTAAGGGTAAAGTTGAAAGGGGGAGTTACAAAGAAAAGTTAGATTATTAAAAGTTATATTATGCTAATGAATGATCAATGCTTGTTTTGAAGAGCCAGCTAAGAAGAAGCCTACACCAACACTTGTGGATGAGCCAGTGCTTGATCCAATAGATATAACTCAAGAAGGTGTTGACTTGACAAAAGTGACATTTGAACAATACATAAAGCAAACTGAAGTTGCTACAAAGGCTCAAGCTGAGAAAGCTGCTAAGGTCACTGAATCTTCTGCAAAGAACATTGAAGTAGAAAGTGTTAAAGAAAAGGAAGCTGAAGGCATTGCTCACACAGATTCGAGTGATGCTGATGATGAATCAAGTGATACTGAGCCAGAGATTGATACATCAAAGATTGGTGTTGGAAAGATTACATTGAAAAAGAAGCCTCAGAAGAAAAAGAAAGGTTCTGATGAAGTGGATTCTACATACATTCCCATACCACAAGCAGAGAAAAAGAAAGGTACTAAGAAGAGAAAGGCTAAGCCTACAGGAGTGATTCCAAGGAATGTTAGGGCAAGAAAGACCGCAGCTACAGTTCCTGAGATTCAAAGTGGCAAAAGTGAGAAGCATATTGAAGTTACAAAAGGGCCTGAAGCTGAAAAAGTTCAAAATATTCAAATTCCAGAAGTGCAACAAGTTCAAAGTACTCCAGAGATTGAAGTTGAAAGTATTAAAGCACCTGAAGTTCAAACTACAGAGGATCCAGAAGTTATAAAGAATGTTGAAGCTGGGAAAGATGATGAAGATGAGGTAGTATTCACGGGTGAAAGAGTATCTACACCACCACCACCACCAGAAAATCCAACTATTCACATTTAAGATGATCCAGAGCAGTTAGAGCCAAAGAAAGTTACTTCGCCTGGATTATTTAAAGTTTTTCAAAACGTTCAAGGTGAATTTACTGATGATATTCTTACTGGTGGCAAATACGACATGTTTCATGATGCAAAGATCAAGGATTTAACAAGGAAAGTTAGTATTCTTGAGAAAGAAAAGGAAAAAGCTGAAGCTGAGCGAGATAAGTTGAAAAAGAAGCTTGCAAAGACTGTGGAAGTGAATGAAGAGTTGAAGTCAGTTGTGAACAATCATGCTGAAAGCATAGATGCATTGACAGAAGATATGGCTGATAATGCTAAACTAATTGATCAACTCACTAATGAGCTAGCTGAAGTCAATGCAAGGTATGAAAACATGAATGAAACAAATCAGACGCAACATCAAATGCTCGATGATCTTCATGAAGCGTCTTCTAATGAAAACAAAGTGTTGAAGCTAGAGATAGAAGCTCTAAGGGCAGATAAGGCTGTGAAAGACGAGCAGCTGAATATGTTGTATGATGTAGTAGAACACAGGCTTGGAATTAATGTCCAAGTTGTGTACAATGAATTAGAGATTCAAAGAGTTGAAGAACGAAGAGCTCAGAGGGAGAAAGAGTTGGCTGAGGCAGCAACTCAGAAAAGGAAAGAGTTGATTGTTGAAACTCAAGTGGCTGGAGGTTCTTCGAGTCAGCCTGAAGGTGATGTTAAGATGGTTGATGCAGGGGTGAATGTTGAAGGAGATATGGATGTTGATCAAGGTGGGTCAGGATTGTTGGTTAAACCTTTGAATGAAATTTCTTTTGATGACTATTTGAATGACCAACTGAACAAAAAACCTGAAGATACACATTAGGAGTCTTCTTCTTCTGGAAAACAACACGCCGATCAGGTATTCCTAACACAACCCAAAGTCATTTATTTACATTCTTCATTTGAGGGGGAGTTAGAGGTACATAGAACCAGAGAAGAAATGTTAGAGGAATTAGGGTTAGATGATGGAAACCTAAAGTTTGATATAGAGGATGAGATTCCTTCGTCACCAGAGAAAGAGTATGAATTCAAGCTTGCAAATGAAGCTGATAATTTCGATCATGTTGAAGTTGAAGAGGGTTCTGATTCATCTGAAGAAGATACGCCCTATCATTATTCTGGTGTTGATGACTCGTTCCCTACATTTGCTGAGATGTTCAAGACACAAAACGAAGATGAATTACGAAGGAAAGTGGTTGAGAAGATAAGTACTGAAGGTGTTCCTAAGACAGTTTCTCAAGAGACTCTGTTAGAAGGTAGAAAGAATTGGTTTAAGGTGATGCCCAAAGAGAGGAAGTTCAAGAGACCACTGCAATACCTTACGGATCATCCAGATAAATCTCTGGGTGATATTCTTTCATGGGGATATCTTGAGGATCTGCAGGTGTATGCTTTCAGGAGAGAACAGGGAGTTCAGTATTTCGAATTCTTATCAGATATCAAAACACTCCCGTGGTGGGATGTGGAGGAGTTGGTGTAGGATCGTTTTCAAACCCGAACGAGTCGATCAGAAGAGTTTTTCTCAATACGAAAGGCGAAAACAGACGTATTGAGTTCAATTCAGCAAGATATACTCATTAACTGTCGATATTATTGATTTGATAACAATTACAGCGAGTCGATACTTCGGCAGCAGTTCGATACTAAAACCGGAATTGTTACAACTGATCTCGTTTGAGAGGTATTTATAGGCATGTGATTCCGCTTGAACATGCTCAAGCGGAATTACATTTCAAGCGAAATTACTTCAAGCGGAATTAACATCTTGATTCCGTTTGTAATACCAGCCTGATTTTGTTTGAAATGACCTGTGTCATTTCAAATGGAATTACCTAAAAATACAATTCCTCGATTTCCGTGCCCTGATCTAACATTCTTAGTACAAGACTCGATACAAGACGAAGTTGACAGACGCATGCACCAACAGACTCCCCCTCGAATGTTGACGAGTCTTCAATGTCGAGTCTTCGCATCTTCAGTCTTTATCAGTCTTCGGGCTTCTCTTTTGAAGTATCTGACACTGTAAATATTCTCAATTCTCTCTCTTCTCTTTATCAGCACCAACAGAAATCTCTTGATTCCTTAAGTTCATCAGCATCAGCAATCTCAGGATCAGAACCTGGCTCTTTGTCATTCAGACTCCCCCTATCGATATGCTGGGATCGCAGTCTGGCTTCCACAGATTCAAGATCATGTCCTGGCTCACATCCTGCTTTGGATCGAAACCTGGCTTTTTATCTGTTTATCCCAAGATCTGAAGCTGGCTCTACTTTTCCTGCACAAATCTCTACCCAAAAATAAATTTCACAAATTTAAATTTTGACAAATTTACACTCTGCTAACCACTTGTAAATATAATTCTCAAAATGATTTAACAATTATAAACACTGATGAACCACTTGAAGGAATTAATCAATCAATGAATGATTTTACAATGTTAAACTTTGATAAACCACTTGAAGAAATATCATTTTTCTATTTAAAACACATTCCCAAACCATTTGTTCATCATGTCTAGCACTCGGAATTTTGAAAATCAGTTCTTCAACATCAGTTGTCAAAAATCTTTTTGTATTTTTCAAAAGTTTATGCTAAAACACACTGAAAATCTTTTTGGAATTTTTGAATATAACAGAAATGAAATGCAGAGAAGAAGTATATACAGACAATATTTTTGTGAGTTTGTGTAAGAGGATCATATCAGTTTTTGAGACAAATCACCAACACCGTTAGGCTTTAAACATTTTAAGTTCTAAACGATTCACTTAGATTGTCAGTATACTGATCCACTTAAATTTTCACACAAAGTTCAACTGTTTCGAGATACGAGATTAATGTTTTAAGCACTTAAACTTATTCGCGTGTCCCACCTTAGAATATACTCCCGTATCCAGATCCCAATATTCAGTCTTACAGGTGAGTATACCTAGATGATATCTGTAAGGGGTTAAATGCGAAGACCGTGAGAGCTCAGGTCAGAACTTCCGTTCAGCAGAGAGATGACGGCTTCGACTTTTGGTGGGTCCCCTTTAGAGGATCTTTTCTTCAACAGCACATGATTAGCATTTTTCAATGTTTCATCATTTTTTTATGCTGAGGGTGGGCTATAATTCAAGCAGCAGTAAAGTATTCTCCGGGGACTAGGCCATTGCTTCCGCAAAATCAGAAGTCCCGGGAAAATACCCCAGATATCACTAAGCATAAAGACCTAGTATATCAGAAAGAGGGACCTTTCAAACAAGATTTCGGGGGTTACCCATATATCCGAGAGATGTTCCCCACGATATAAGCAAGTTTGAAATTTAGGTTTATATCTCGTCACAATTTACTAAATGTGCAAAAACCTACTGGCACATCATCAGTGAGACCGTTTATCACTATTTAATTTTCCAATTCTTTAGCATGTTGTGATTGTCCACTGATGTACTATCATTTCCTCTTTTTGACAACAAAACTCATTTTTATTTTATCATGTTTTTGGCTTTTTCAAATTTTCAAATGTTTTTGGATTTTCAGAAAATTCTTACTACCCCTAAAATTCAAAATCATTTAAAGAAATTTGAAAACAAACTGTACAAGAAAAATGACAACTGATATCAAATCACCTCAATTCGCCATCCACTTGGCATATTCAACAAACAATTTTCCCATTGTGACTTCAAAACACTTAAGTTTGTTTTAATCAAATGGTTTTTCCGGAAAATTAGTTTTGTTGATTTCATAATCCACTTGTAGGTTAGGGGTTCATCACATTGTTTTTCAAAATACCACTTGTAAGAATTTAACAATTATAAATTTTATCAACAATATCACTTGTAGAAAATTAAGTACAACTTAATGTCCTTGATTTACCACTTGTAAATCGAAATATCACACTTACCAACCTGTGAATTTCTCAAGAAAGATGCCGATACCTGCTCCACACTTACCAACCTGGGAGCTCCGGCAAGTCCAGATTTTTACTGATCATAATAAGTTCCATCCCAGTCACAAACCTGAGACGAAACACACTTACCTGGTTTCTTCAATTTTTTCTCATAAAACTCCTTCACCCCTTTGACCTTCCCGTTAACCATTTTTCCAAAAATGTTATGAACTGTGGGGTTAAAAGCTTTTTCAATATCAAATTCTTTCTTTTCAGAGAAAAATTGATTTGAAATTTCTACTTTACCAATTTTCTTCTTAAAATTTTCAGCCTGAAGTGGTGGAAAATTCACATCATTCACAGTCGGCACTGATTTTTCACCTTTTTCCTCAACCTGTGGCTCCTCTGACTTTGTGGAATCAGATTCATCGCCAGACAATAGCTCCTCTGATTTTGACGAATCAGAATCATTGCTAGAACTATCATCAGATTTCTTAACAACCCATTTTTGGTTGTCAAGATTTGCCCTTCTCTTGTAAAACCTGTTCGAACATTCACCAATTTCAAATTTTGAATTTTTGAAAAGTTTAGTTCTCTCAATTGGTGGTTCAAACTCAATCACTTTCTCTTTCAGTTTAGAAACTCCCTGTTTGATTTGTTTTGCCTGTGAACAGTTCATGGCAATATGACCACTTTTTCCACATTTAAAACAGGTTCGAGTTTCCTTCTTCTGATCAGCAGTCTTCATTTCTTCTTGCTTCTTCGCAAGGAAATCTTTGTTTGACTGATTTCTGAATAGATTTTCTTTCTCTTCTTCAGATGATGTTCCTGAAACAAATATCATTTTTGATTTAAAATCTCGAACATATTTTTCATTTTTATGATTTTCTGGTGGAATAAAACTTAATCCTTTCTTTTTGTAATTACCGTTATGGTTAGGTTTCTTTTGAAAACCAGAACCAGAACTGTAACCCTTTTTCTTGTTTTCTCTTTGTTGAACTCTTGAGGTGTATTTTTTAGGTTTTTCCGAAAGATTTACATCTTTTATTTCAGAAATATTAATTTCTGTAAGTTTGAAAACCTTTTTTATCATTTCTGTTTTGACACCTCTTATTGGAAATTCCTCATCAGAATATAATTTGTCAGAATCATTCAAAGTATAAGCCACTTTAAATGTTTCATCATTCAAATTAGATTTTGATAACAGGAATTATTTATTGTAAACTCTTTTGCCCTGTTTGACGGTTTGACTTGGAGTACTGGACTCAGACTTTGACTCTGATATAGACTCCGACTTTGACTCCTCAGTTTCATCGTTATCTAACACATGATCCACGACTTTCTTCATCAATTGAGATTGTTGATCAGTGTCAGATGATGTAAACGTAACATCAATATTTTCTGGCAGGTTAACTGAAGACTCCGACTCCCACTGTAAATTTGTTGCCTCTTTTACTCTTTCTGAATTTGGATTTCTCGGAGAATATCCATTTTCAAGCGGGGGTGGACACTTGTTGTAACTGGCACTTTGTTTCTTACCAGATGTCTTCACTTCAGTATCCTTCTTCTTTTCTTTCTTTTTTTCAGAAGTCTTTTCATCAGATACCCTTTGTTCTTTAGTTACTTCATCATCTTCAAAAGCCTTCATGCCTTCAACAGTTGGATAAATCTTGTCAATGACATAAGAAGTACATGAGTAACTTTTTAACAAACGATTAACTCTCTCAGTTTCAATCCTTTGAGTCTCTAGTTTCTGTTCCAGAGCAGCACACTTCTCGATAAAATTGTTCACAATTTTCTGTTTTATCATGAACGCTCCTTGAAGTGTCTTCATTGTTGTTGCCTGTACTTCACTTGTTTCATAATACATATTCATGGCTTTGTTCAGAACATCGTATGATTCTTTCAACCTGTTCATGTTTGTGACAACTGTACTCTATAATCGATGTACGATGTAAAACAATGATGTTTATTAATAAAACAATGTGATTTGGTGTTACTATATGTGTTTTGATGTTATTATGTGTGTATTTTTGTTTGGTGAAATTTCAATTCGATTCGATTCCGATTTCAAGCTTTAAATCGCTTTCTGGAAGGTTATACGCGCACTGATGCGTAAATATAACCAGTTTAATGCAATGAATACTCCAAAATAGTGAAATAGGCTTAACATACCTTAAATAACCTCCACATAACTTAGAAATAAGTTCTGGATGGTTTGGTGTGTTGAAATCAAGATTGTTCGATCGCAGGGACTAGTTGTGTCAAACTGCGAAACTATACCGATTTGTATAGAAACGAACACTCCGGAACTTGATCATAAGTTAAACATACCCTAAATATCCTTTACATAGCTTAGAAATAGGCTTTGAGGGGTTCGGTATGCTAAAACAAACTTTATTGGTCATTCAGGGACTAAAAGCGTCAAAAAGTGCACAAGTTTGCATTTTCGCGCATATCTTACGTTCTGAATATATCCGGACATCCAAAAATTTATGTAATCATTAAAATATTTTATTTTAGTGATTGGCATGATAAAATTCCATTCGTCGCTTAATTTGGATCGTTTTTGCGTTCGTTACGACTTCCGTCGTAATTAACCGAACAACGCAACCCTACGACCAAACGAACCAACACCCGAGATGTTTTCAAGCATAATTCATGTTCCCTATGTTTTAACAACATTGTGAAGCTTGAAAATGGGTTTGACGGGTGTTAGAAGTGCCGATACGCAACGAAACAAGGTGCAGGGACTAAACTGTAATTTAGTGAAATTGGCTGGTCTGCAGGTCCCTTACGGACCGTATGGACCATAGCTTACGGTCCGTAAGCCTTCCCCAGAACCACATAATTGCAGAAACATTGAATTTGGCCTATTCCACCTGCTCAAATGGTTTTTACCCCTTGAATTACACACTATGGGCTGGTATTTGATGTCCCCATGGTATTCAAAACCTTGTGCCCAAATGTAAGGTCAAGATCATTCCCTTTTCTCCAAGAAATGATCCAAATAGTTGTGAAATTACTATAAATAGCAAGGCCCTCTTGCTCATTCCTCACACCTTGAATCTGAAATCAGCTCTAAGTTGGGGTGTTTGCACTTCATACCTGAGCTATTTTAGATCAAACATCCTTCTTGGACCCTTTGTAAGTCCTCTTCTTGCTTGTTCTTATATTTCAAGCATGAAAGTCAAACAAGTTTGACTTTCAGCTTTGACCAAGTCAATGGTCAACACAAAGTTCCGTTGAACTTTGCAACGTGAGCGTAATCACGATGGTTATAGTCCCTTGTGACTATACCTACTGATTACCACGTTGACTAGGCGTAGTGACGAGTCGTAGTTTCGGCCAAAATGCGTGTTTATGCGTATTTTGTAACCAAACTACTCTAGGGTATCAAAACCGTTTGTTTTGATATCAAAACCTGTTTTCTAACTTAACTAAACATGTTCTAGCATGTTTAGCTCGTCACTTTTAGATTAGTGCTTGTGTAGAGTCGTAAGTCAAGCGGACTAAACACCCGCTTAGACTTTCGAACTCGACCCGTTTGGACGATCATTAGGATCCGACCAAACATATTTAGTGACCATAGTTGCATAGGGAATAACCTTCCGAGGTTATACCTTATGGTCACTTAGGTTTAATTAGTTGTATGATGGGTAGTTTATATGCCTTAGGTAAATGACCAAAATACCCTTTTCATGCATAATTGGTAATTAAGCATATCTAACACAAACTTTTGTCACGTAGCTGATTATGCAACATAATTAAACATGTTTAGGCATATAACACTTGTCATAGGACTAGTTACACGTCTCGAATGCGCTTTTGCGCGCACGACACGTTAAAGTAGCGTAAGCTACCTTAATGGGTCGCAATGGGTCGAAAGCACTTAGGATAGGTTCCGATTTAGGATGTAGGCTTTGTTAAACCATATCACATGAGTTCCAACACTCATTTGGTTTACAAGTCCTCATCCTATCCGATCTTCTGATTTAGGTGTCTATTGTTTGACTAGTGATTCGATTACTAGGTGCTGTTTGATTTCTCTGGTTTGCTCGAGTTTGTTGAAGTTCTATTGATTGAGGATACTTTGCACTCCAAGTGAGTACATAGTTCCCCTATTTTACTGTTTTCAATTGTTTTGGGGTGATTCATATGTGCTAAATGTTTTCAAGGTTTTAACGATGGTTTTCAAAACAATTTTCGATATTATAACGATGATTTCAAAAACGATTAAGATGGTTTATATTAAACTAAGAACGATTTCAATAAAGTGAATAAACTAGTTGGTTGTAATTACATAACGAATGGCATTCATTAGCATTGATCAAGCCGACCAGTATTTGGTTATGGTACCATAGGATCTGACAAATCCCATTATCATACTGTACCCATGGTTATGTATGGGTTAGGTGGGTAATGACTGAATCTGAATGTTAATTTACCCATTGGTGGTTTATTAATGCGAGAACGAGATAGTCGAGTCACGAAGGTTTGAATGTTATTAGCGAGGCGACCACAAATAGTTTTCCACTTAAAACGAGGATGATTTAAACGATTTAAACGAATTAACGATTTGGGAACGATTCATACGAGATTAAACGAGTTGGTTAAACGATTGGTTTTTTTTTGGTTAAGTGTTTAGATAACGGGACGGGGGTAATGTGGTGAAAACATGGTAGATACGCCGCTGGTACTTCTTATATATAAGTGTTTTCATCGTATTACATACCGTAGCGTTATTTAGTTCACTTGAGTAAACGATTTTGGGACAATGTCACACAAACGAGGTTTTCGAAATGATATAAACCATACGAGTTTTATTAACGAGATTTATTAACGAGTTTTATTAACGAGATTTATTAACGATTTAATACGAGATGTTTTACAAATTGCTTTACTAAAACAAATGTTTTTGGGTTAGGAATCATGGCTACGAGGTTTTATAAACTATAGCCCGCTTGATTTGAGTTGGTTAATTAAGTTGCAATATTATACTCTTTTCAAAACAAGGTTTTTAATAAAGTATTGCAACATTTAAACTAGCCATGAATCCGACACTCCTATAAAACCTATGTACTCGCCAGCATTTCTTTGCTGACTTTGTTTTCACATATGTTTCAGGTGTTGATGCTTGATGATGATTACTAGGATGCATGAGTCACATAGGATCTGGACGAGGCCTTAGTGACATAATAACAATATTAGTCGATATGTATTTTATTTGTTCTATGTTAAGACGATGTTAATGTTTAATATTATCAATAAAACGAAACACTTTTTGTATCCATGGTTATGAAACGATAATTCTGCCACGACACTCCCCGACGTTTCCGCCGCGGTTTTGTTGTTTTAACGCGGTCGGGGTGTGACAGAAGAGTTGGTATCAGAGCCAATGGTTATAGGGAATTAGGTTATTAGTAATGCTTTGACCTAGACTATAACTCTTAGGACCCTAACCCTTAGGTGATAACCACAACGAGAACACAATTTTCGAATCCGCTTTGAAAACTAATCATCTGTTCTAGGATGATTGATTACTAGGTTTTGAACCCTTTGTTGTAAGGTTTTGAACCCTTTAAGTTTTCAAAATCTCATCAAAGTTTGGGACTAAATAATGTGAACACGTGCAAACTGGAAGGGTGAATGCCTGTACCCTGAGTTTTCTGTCTAAGGCTAGAGTGTTCGTACAAATCCACATAATCGGACCAGTCACTCTTACCTGGGAACTCTTGGGGTGAGTGTTCACTTATAGGCGAGCATGTCTTCGGCGATACATTATATTGACCCATTTACTTTGATTAGTCACTGCGTGTCATTTGTTTGTTCGAGGTAACGAACAAATGATCGCCTTCCATGTGTTTTGTCGATACCACTTTTGCTTTTCCTAATTATCAACCTCACTCGTTTCTCATATCTCCTTGTTAGACCATGCCTCCTCGACGTGAAGCACAATCTTTTACTATTGAAGAAATCGCAGCCCTGGTCTCTCAGCAAGTGGCTGCTGTGCTTCCCGGTGTTGTGACCCAAGTCCACGAGATATACAACAACAATAATAACAAAAATAATGCACCGTGTAATTTCAAGAATTTCAATTCTGCTAAGCCTCTAAAGTTTTCTAGGTCGCAAGGAGCAACTGCGCTCCTGCAGTGGTTTGAGCGTATCGAGAGCACATTCAGACATGTGTAGTGTCCGAATGCGCGTAAGGTTGAATTTGCTTCAAGCGTGTTTGAGTAGCGAGCGCTTACCTGGTGGAATGGTATTATGCGTGATAGGGGTGCCGAAGTGGCGTTGGCACAAACATGGGAAGAGCTTCGAGCTCTCATGATGAAAGAGTTTTGTCCCCGTCACGAGGTTCGAGCTTTGGAACGAGAGTTTGACGATTTAAAGCAAGATGGGGCTGAGCACCGTGCGTACACGGATCGTTTTGAGGAACTCAGTCTATTGTGTCCCACCATGGTTACCCCACCAGAGAAAGCAATCGAGAGATATATCGATGGTTTACCCTATTCTATGCTAGATATTGTGACCGGTGTTAATCGTACTACCCTTCGTCAAGCGATCGAGTTGTCTGCTACCCTGACTGAGACTCAAGTCAGGAAGGGTAAACTCACCCGCAAGGGTGATAAAAAGAAGGCGACTGATTCTGGAAAGGACAAGAAAAAGGGTAAGGGTAAAGAAGGTGAGTCATCGAAGAAGTCGAGGAAGCGAAAGGGTGCCCAGAATTTTGCTGTTATGGCACAGACTAATCAAAACCCATCGGCTCAACCTCCTGCGAAGAAGGTGTATGCTGGTACCGCACCTCATTGTGCTCGCTGCAACGGTCATCATGTCGCACAGCAAGCTTGTAAGCAGTGCACGACGTGTGGTAAACTTGGGCATCTGGCCAACGTTTGTCGTTTAGGACAAAATCAGGTTGCCAAGGTTCAAGCTCCGGTATAATGGAATGCTGCGAGATTCCCACCGGGTTCATGTTTCAATTGTGGAGAGCTTGGTCATTTCCGCCACAACTGTCCGAGGCTGGTGAATGCAAACGTGAATGCTAATGCGAACCCGAATGAAACGTCAACGCCAATGTGAATCCTGCTCAAGGGCGAGCATACAATTTGAATGCAAACGAAGCGAGGGCTGACAACGAAGTGGTGAATGGTATGTTTCTTGTTAATAATCGACCTGCATCTATTCTCTTTGATTCTGGTGCCGATAGAAGTTTTGTTTCGTTATCTTTTGAACCTTTGCTTGCGATACCTAGAACTAAACTGAGGAAACCCTTATCTGTCGAAGTTGCTACTGGTAAACCTCTTGTTCTCGATTCTGTTATGCGCGATTGTCAGTTGAACCTTGATAACCATCTTTTTTCCTATTGACCTCACACCGATGAAACTTGGGAGCTTCGACGTTATCATTGGAATGGATTGGTTAACCAAACACCACGCGGAGGTGGTTTGCTTCGATAAGATTGTTCGTATCCCTTTGTCTTCTGGTGAAATTCTAGAAGTTCGTGGCGAGAAACCTTCAGGTGGACTGAAGCTTATGTCGTGTATGGAAGCTCAGAGGTATTTGAGAAAAGGATATGTTGCTTTTCTAGCACATGTCACCGAGGAGAAAGGCAAGAGCAAGAGTATTCAGGATATTCTGATTGTTTGGGATTATCTAGAGGTGTTTCCTGATGAACTGCCTGGTTTGCCTCCAGTTCTTCAAGTCGAATTTCATATTGACCTTGTACCCAATGCCAACCCGATCGCGAAAGCACCTTATCGGCTTGCACCGTCAGAGATGCAAGAATTATCAAAACAGCTTCAAGAGTTATCTGATAAAGGATTCATCCGTCCGATTTATTCACCTTGGGGAGCTCATGTCCTCTTCGTGAAAAAGAAAGATGGGTCTTTTCGAATGTGTGTCGATTATCGTGAGCTTAATAAGCTCACCATCAAGAATCGATATCCCCTACCTCGAATTGATGATCTCTTTGACCAGCTGCAAGGTGCTTCGTGTTTTTCTAAGATCGATCTGCGTTCTGGGTATCATAAACTTCGTGTTCTCGAAGAAGATATTCCCAAAACTGCTTTCCGCACGAGATATGGGCATTACGAGTTCACTGTCATGCCTTTTGGTTTGACGAATGCCCCAGCTATCTTTATGGACTTAATGAATAGGGTCTGTAAACCTTATTTAGACAAGTTCATTATTGTGTTCATCAACGATATTCTCATTTATTCGAAGACTCGAGCCGATCACGAACAACACCTTCGCTTAACGTTGGAACTCCTTAAGAAGGAACAACTTTTCGCTAAATTCTCCAAGTGTGAATTCTGGCTTAAAGAAGTTCAGTTTCTGGGTCATATAGTCAACGAGCAGGGTATTCATGTGGATCCATCCAAGATTGTTGCTATTAAGGATTGGAGTACACTGACGAAACCTACAGAGATTCGATCTTTTCTTGGTCTTGCTGGTTATTATCGTTGATTCATTTCTAATTTCTCGAAGATTGCGGTTCCACTCACTGCTTTGATTCAGAGGAATAAGCCTTTTGAGTGGGGACCCAAGCAAGAAGAAGCGTTCCAAACGCTAAAGCAGAAGTTATGTAATGCTCCTGTTCTATCTCTGCCCGAGGGAAGCGATGATTTCATTTTCTATTGCGATGCGTCCAACTTAGGCCTTGGTTGCATCCTCATGCAACGAGGTAAGGTTATAGCATATGCATCTAGACAATTGAAAGTTCACGAAAAGAACTATACGACTCATGATCTTGAGTTAGGAGTTGTGGTTTTCGCGCTTAAAATCTGGAGGCACTACCTCTATGGAACGAAGTGTGTGGTTTTCACAGACCACAAAAGTCTCCAGCATATTCTTAATCAGAAGGAGCTAAACATGAGGCAACGACATTGGGTTGAACTCTTGAACGATTACGATTGCGAGATTCGCTACCATCCTGGTAAGGCGAATGTCGTAGCCGATGCGCTTAGTCGAAAAGAGCGAGTCAAGCTTCACTCTGTCCGAGCTCTATCCAACATCCAATCTCGTGTCCTTCAAGCTCAACGATCCTATGTGATCAAAGGTTTATTGAAAGATAAGCTACCGCTTCAACTTGAGCTTAAGCTCGAAAGGAAAGATGATGGTTTACTCTACTTCAAGGATCGTTTGTGGGTTCCGAAACAAGATGATCTTCGCACCCTAGTGATAGACGAATCTCACAAGTCTCGATATTCTATCCATCCTGGGGCTGATAAAATGTACAAGGATCTTCGTACTCAGTACTGGTGGCCTGGTATGAAGAAGGATGTTGCCTTGTATGTATCAAATTACCTAACTTGTCTCAAAGTCAAGGCTGAACATCAACGACCTTCTGGTTTGCTTGTACAACCAGAGATACCGGTTTGGAAGTGGGAGAACATTGCGATGGATCTCATCACTAAGTTACCGCGTACGTCTAAAGGTCATGATGCTATTTGGGTTGTTATCGATCGATTAACGAAATCAGCTCATTTTATTCCGATTCGCGAGGATCTATCTGCTGATAAACTTGCAAAGATTTATGTTGATGAGATAGTATCTCGACATGGTGTTCCTTTGGATATCATTTCTGATCGTGATGCTCGATTTTCATCTCATTTTTGGAAGACCATGCAATCTGCTTTGGGAACCCAACTGAATCTAAGCACTGCATATCATCCCCAAACAGATGGTCAATCTGAAAGGACGATTCAAACTTTGGAGGATATGCTTAGAGCATGCGTGATAGACTTTGGTGGTAATTGGGATTCTCATCTGCCATTGATCGAGTTCTCTTACAACAATAGTTATCATGCTAGCATTAAAATGGCACCATTCGAAGCTCTCTACGGTCGAAAATGTCGTTCACCTGTCTGTTGGAACGAGACCGGTGAAGCTCAGCTTACTGGACCTGAGCTCGTTCTGGAAACAACAGACAAAATCAAGAAAATTCGCGATAATCTTGTGACAGCTAGATGCCGTCAAAAGAGTTATGCGGATTTAGGACGCAAGCCCTTAGAATTTCAAGTCGGTGACCGTGTCCTACTCAAGGTGTCACCTTGGAAGGGAGTGGTGAGATTTGGAAGGAAAGGAAAACTTGCACCTCGATATGTGGGACCATTTAAGATTGTGGAAAGAATTGGGAAGGTTTCCTATCGACTAGAGCTACCTCCAGAGCTTGGAAATATTCACCTGACTTTTCACGTATCCAATTTGCGAAAGTGTTTAGCTGACGCTGATCTTCACATTCCTCTCGACGAGATCCAAATCTATGAAACGATGCACTTTGTCGAGAAACCAGTGGGGATCGTGGACCGTACTTTCAAACAGTTAAAGAACAAACGGATTCATTTGGTTAAAGTTTGTTGGGAGTCCAAACGTGGCCCAGAGTTTACTTGGGAACGTGAGGACCAAATGAAGGCAAAATATCCGCATTTTTTTTCACAAGCTTCCTCTAAATAAAATTTCGGGACGAAATTTCCTGAAGTAGGGGAGACTGTGACAACTGTACTCTATAATCGATGTATGATGTAAAACAATGATGTTTATTAATAAAACAATGTAATTTGGTGTTACTATATGTGTTTTGATCTTATTATGTGTGTATTTGTGTTTGGTGAAATTTCAATTCGATTCGATTCCGATTTCAAGCTTTAAATCGCTTTCTGGAAGGTTATACGCGCACTGATGCGTAAATATAACCAGTTTAATGCAACGAACACTCCAGAATAGTGAAATAGGCTTAACATACCTTAAATAACCTCCACATAACTTAGAAATAAGTTCTGGATGGTTTGGTGTGTTGAAATCAAGATTGTTCGATCGCAGGGAATAGTTGTGTCAAACTGCGAAACTATACCAATTTGTATAGAAACGAACACTCCGGAACTTGATCATAAGTTAAACATACCCTAAATATCCTTTACATAGCTTAGAAATAGGCTTTGAGGGGTTCGGTATGCTAAAACAAACTTTATTGGTCATTCAGGGACTAAAAGCGTCAAAAAGTGCACAAGTTTGCATTTTCGCGCATATCTTACGTTCTGAATATATGCGGACATCCAAAAATTTATGTAATCATTAAAATATTTTATTTTAGTGATTGGCATGATAAAATTCCATTCGTCGCTTAATTTGGATCGTTTTTGTGTTCGTTACGACTTCCGTCGTAATTAACCGAACAACGCAACCCTACGACCAAACGAACCGACACCCGAGATGTTTTCAAGCATAATTCATGTTCCCTATGTTTTAACAACATTGTGGAGCTTGAAAATAGGTTTGACGGGTGTTAGAAGTGCCGATACGCAACGAAACAAGGTGCAGGGACTAAACTGTAATTTAGTGAAACTGGCTGGTCTGCAGGTCCCTTACGGACCGTATGGACCATAGCTTAGGGTCTGTAAGCCTTCCCCAGAACCACAGAATTGCAGAAACATTGAATCTGGCCTATTCCACTTGCTCAAATGGTTTTTACCCCTTGAATTACACACTATGGGCTGGTATTTGATGTCCCCATGGTATTCAAAACCTTGTGCCCAAATGTAAGGTCAAGATCATTCCCTTTTCTCCAAGAAATGATCCTAATGGTTGTGAAATTACTATAAATAGCAAGGCCCTCTTGCTCATTCCACACACCTTGAATCTGAAATCAGCTCTAAGTTGGGGTGTTTGCACTTCATACCTGAGCTATTTTAGATCAAACATCCTTCTTGGACCCTTTGTAAGTCCTCTTCTTGCTTGTTCTTATATTTCAAGCATGAAAGTCAAACAAGTTTGACTTTCAGCTTTGACCAAGTCAATGGTCAACACAAAGTTCCGTTGAACTTTGCAACGTGAGCGTAATCACGATGGTTATAGTCCCTTGTGACTATACCTACTGATTACCACGTTGACTAGGCGTAGTGACGAGTCGTAGTTTCGGCCAAAATGCGTGTTTATGCGTATTTTGTAACCAAACTACTCTAGGGTATCAAAACCGTTTGTTTTGATATCAAAACCTGTTTTCTAACTTAACTAAACATGTTCTAGCATGTTTAGCTAGTCACTTTTAGATTAGTGCTTGTGTAGAGTCGTAAGTCAAGCGGACTAAACACCCTCTTAGACTTTCGAACTCGACCCGTTTGGTCGATCATTAGGATCCGACCAAACATGTTTAGTGACCATAGTTGCATAAGGAATAACCTTCCGAGGTTATACCTTATGGTCACTTAGGTTTAATTAGTTGTATGATAGGTAGTTTATATGCCTTTGGTAAATGACCAAAATACCCTTTTCATGCATAATTGGTAATTAAGCATATCTAACACAAACTTTTGTCACGTAGCTGATTATGCAACATAATTAAACATGTGTAGGCATATAACACTTGTCATAGGACTAGTTAGACGTCTCGAATGCACTTTTGCGCGCACGACACGTTAAAGTAGCGTAAGCTACCTTAATGGGTCGCAAAGGGTCGAAAGCACTTAGGATAGGTTCCAATTTAGGATGTAGGCTTTGTTAAACCATATCACATGAGTTCCAACACTCATTTGGTTTACAAGTCCTCATCCTATCCGATCTTCCGATTTAGGTGTCTATTGTTTGACTAGTGATTCGATTACTAGGTGCTGTTTGATTTCTCTGGTTTGCTCGAGTTTGTTGAAGTTCTATTGATTGAGGATACTTTGCACTCCAAGTGAGTACATAGTTCCCCTATTTTACTGTTTTCAATTGTTTTGGGGTGATTCATATGTGCTAAATGTTTTCAAGGTTTTAACGATGGTTTTCAAAACGATTTTCGATATTATAACGATGATTTCAAAAACGATTAAGATGGTTTATATTAAACTAATAACGATTTCAATAAAGCGAATAAACTAGTTGGTTGTAATTACATAACGAATGGCATTCATTAGCATTGATCAAGCCGACCAGTAGTAGGTTATGGTACCATAGGATCTGACAAATCCCATTATCATACTGTACCCATGGTTATGTATGGGTTAGGTGGGTAATGACTGAATCTGAATGTTAATTTACCCTTTGGTGGTTTATTAATGCGAGAGCGAGATAGTCGAGTCACGAAGGTTTGAATGTTATTAGCGAGGCGACCACAAATAGTTTTCACACTTAAAACGAGGATGATTTAAACGATTTAAACGAATTAACGATTTGGGAACGATTCATAAGAGATTAAACGAGTTGGTTAAACGATTGGTTTTTTTTTTTGGTTAAGAGTTTAGATAACGGGAAGGGGTTAATGTGGTGAAAACATGGTAGATACGCCGCTGGTACTTCTTATATATAAGTGTTTTCATCGTATTACATACCGTAGTGTTATTTAGTTCACTTGAGTAAACGATTTTCGGACAATGTCACACAAACGAGGTTTTCGAAATGATATAAACCATACGAGTTTTATTAACGAGATTTATTAACAAGTTTTATTAACGAGATTTATTAACGAGTTTTATTAATGATTTAATACGAGATGTTTTACAAATTGCTTTACTAAAACAAATGTTTTTGGGTTAGGAATCATGGCTACGAGGTTTTATAAACTATAGCCCGCTTGATTTGAGTTGGTTAATTAAGTTGCAATATTATACTCTTTTCAAAACAAGGTTTTTAATAAAGTATTGCTACATTTAAACTAGCCATGAATCCGACACTCCTATAAAACCTATGTACTCGCCAGCATTTCTTTGCTGACTTTGTTTTCACATATGTTTCAGGTGTTTATGCTTGATGATGATTACTAGGATGCATGAGTCACATAGGATCTGGATGAGGCCTTAGTGACATAATAACAATATTAGTCGATATGTATTTTATTTGTTCTATGTTAAGACGATGTTAATGTTTAATATTATCAATAAAACGAAACACTTTTTGTATCCATGGTTATGAAACGATAATTCTGCCACGACACTCCCCGACGTTTCCGCCGTGGTTTTGTTGTTTTAACGCGGTCGGGGTGTGACAATGTTGTTAATCAATTAACTGTTTTTCTTCTTTATGATCTTACAGGTTTCACAATTCATTGGAATCTCTTTTGCATCAACTTCTTCATCAATCTTGAAAGCTGGAACTTCTTTCACTTTTCTTCTGATCACTGGAACATCTTCATCATCACTGCTAACCGGTGTTTTGACCTTTTTTCTTTTTCTTTTTAGCTTTTTCATTTTTACTATCACTTTCTGCCATCATTTTTAAATGAGCTGCCATTCTTTTTGCATAATAATCATTATCATCATCACTATCTTCTTCAACTTGAGCAACAAACGCTTTGTGATTTGAAGTTTTATTTGGATCATAATCATCCCAATTGAAATTTGCCCAGCTAAAACCTTCTGGCAACTTTTCATCATCTTGATTGATTAAGCATGCTTTGTTGTCGGCTGAAATATATTTGTCCCAGCTGAAATTTTCTTGATTCCCCAAACATGCTCTCTTAGATGATTCTTCAATCTCCTTCCTGCCATGAGCAGTTTGCATCTGTTGATGTGGCTGTTGAGCAACTTGATGATAAATCGATTTCCGATAGTAATCATTGTTGTTGAACGGATTTTGAGCTCCACTTGCTTCGCGATTAGTGCACTCTCTCTTGAAGTGTCCTTTTTCCCTGCAACGAAAACAAGTGACTTTAGATTTATCAAAACCTAAATTAGAAACATATGCATCACGGAAATCATCTCTTCCCGTAATTTGCTTAAATTTTTCTGCTCTCCTCAACACACTCGCCAAACACCACTTTATATCCATCAATTCCATCTCTTCAGCATCAATCTGATCGTAATCCTCTTTTGTCAACATTGGATTCCCGATCCTTCCTGCTACTAAACTTCCATAGGACTCCAACACAGTTCCCAACAAAGACATGTGACTTTTTGCAACTTCTTCAGAATAATCCTGATCATTTTCAAGATTCAATACAATGTTGCATTGTAGCTTCTTGCCATTCTTGGTTGCTGAAATGTTCGGATCAAAAGATGGATATGATGAAAAACTTGTGTTGCTGTTTGATCCTTTGGATGAACTTCCTGATGAACTTTTTGCATTAAATGCAGTCTCAACCTTTGGTGACATGTTGGTAGTTTTGTCATTCAACCCTGCTTTATAATAAAGTCCAATGTCTTGTTCACCATCAAAATCTTTCATTCTTAAGACCTTTCTCTGTTCCATCTCCTGAGCCTCAATCTTTTCAATAAACTTGCTCAGTGTTAGACTGCTAAACCCTTTCTTGTTCCTTAACATCATGAGATATGTGCCCCAAGTCTTGTGTGGCAAAGCATCAGCTAGCTTTTCAATCAATTCCTCATTATCTTTATTGATGCTCAACCTCTTCATGTTTGCTAATAGATTGCAATATCTTTCTATAATCTGCTTTGTGTTTTCATTCTTTAAACCACGAAATAAGTCGAATTCTTTTTTCAAAAGCGATTTTTTGTTCTTGACCATCTCTTGGCTTCCAACAAACTTCGATCTTAAAGCTTTCCAGATTGAATAAGCACTTCCATTATGTTGCAATAAAACCAAAATATCTTCTTTCACAGCTTATTGTAGAAGACTTAACATCATTTTTTCATTTTTGTATTTCCTTTTATCATCAGCACTCATATCTTTAATTGCAATAATCTCTTCCTCATCATTCATCGGTCTAATATACTTTGTCTCAACACATTCCCAAGCATCCAAATAATTTGCTTGTACCCAGTTTTCAAAACGTCCTTCCCAACCTTTATACTCCTCAATGTTCATAAGCTTTGGCGGTTTTTGCATAGTCCTCATTTCAATTTCCAACATTGTCTGCTGTGTAACAGTAATCGGGGTAGCAAAGGCGTTATAAAATTCCTCTTCCATGTTTCGGATTTACAAAGTTCACAAAATAGTCCTGTTCAAACGGAATTATCTCTTCAAACGGAATTCCTTTCAAGCGGAAATACCCAGTTTAAACGAGATTAACTTTGAAATGAAATTACCCTAATTTCGTTTGAGGTAACACACTTTCAAACGTATGAAATGTTCAAACGGAATAACCAGTTGAAGCGGAATAACCAGTTGAAGCGGAATAACTGTTTTCAAACGAAATTACTCAAACGAAATACCAGATTCAAACGGAATCAACCAAATTTTCAAACGGAATACCGGTTTCAAGCGGAATTAAGCATCTAATTCCGTATGAAAAGCTGCTGATGTCATCATACTCGAACTGATTTTCAAACGAAATTACTGATTTTATCAATTTTAGATCGAATTAATGTCTAATTCTTTCAAGGATTTGTTAAAACAGTATTGCGCGCATTCTGTGAGAAATTTAGCCGATTTTAACCGTGAAAAATTGTTAATTTTGAAAAAGAAGGTGTAGAAATCAGAAATTGCAGCTGAATTGGTAAGAACTCTTCTTCCTGAGCTCTGATACCACTTGTAGGATCGTTTTCAGACCCGAACGAGTCGATCAGAAGAGTTTTTCTCAATACGAAAGGCGGAAACAGACGTATTGAGTTCAATTCAGCAAGATATACTCATTAACTGTCGATATTATTGATTTGATAACAATTTACAGCGAGTTGACACTTCGGCAGCAGTTCGATACTAAAACCGGAATTGTTACAACTGATCTCGTTTGAGAGGTATTTATAGGCATGTGATTCCGCTTGAACATGCTCAAGCGGAATTACATTTCAAGCGAAATTACTTCAAGCGGAATTAACATCTTGATTCCGTTTGTAATACCAGCCTGATTTCGTTTGAAATGACCTGTGTCATTTCAAACGGAATTACCTAAAAATACAATTCCTCGATTTCCATGCCCTGATCTAACATTCTTAGTACAAGACTCGATACAAGACAAAGTCGACAGACACATGCACCAACAGTTGGTACAAACAAAGAATATAAGGCAGTTTTATCACGGTCTTGATGTGAAAGTGCATGATCAGAAGTTGTGGAAATACATAAAGCATCAAGCAAAGCACAGATTCCCTGATTGGAAGCCTCAATATCCAAAGCAAGACATAAATAATGATCCAGTGACGAAAGAGAAAGATATTACTTTGATAATAAAGCCGCCAAGATGTTTGAAAAATATGCCATGCGTACGATGGAACAAGATTTCTATGAAGATTTTGAAGGTTGGATGTACAACCAGAGCACAGCAGAAGCGGTGATATCATTGTTTGAGAAGAAGACTAGAGAATCAAGGATGATCAGTGTGTTGGATCCTATGTGGTTGGTTAACTGTTCAAAGAAGGATGTTGAGTGCTTATGCTTCAACAAGATCGTGTATGATGCTCCAGATAGAGTTCAAACACAGCAATATCAGAAAATGGCCAACTTATGCTTCGAAAAGGATTTCAACTCTGGGAGGTATTGGAAGTCAAAGTTCAGAGACTTAGAGTTGGAGGACTTTCTGAAGAAAGAGAAGCGCAGCGAAAGATTCAGAAAGATTGCTGAGAGAGCTGCAGTTGTAGGACGAAGAAAGCTTATGAGACCTCCACCAACTGACCAAACACCAATTGAAAAGGAGGAGAACAAGATCCCAAGGTGGGATAGGAAGCGAGATGGTGATCTTGAGTATAGAAAGTACTGGAATGAAGTTGGTAGGCCTCTGAGGCGGAAGATGCTTGCAGAACGAGATGAACAGAGAAGACAGAAAGCTAAAGCTAGGAGACGTAGCAGGAGGATGACTTAAAGACTATGCAGGAAGGAAGACTACAGCTACATCCAAGGGGGAGTCTGTTAGTGCATTATGTCTGTAGCTTCCGTCTGTATCGAGTCTTATGTATTTTGTCCTGTATGTATGTTTTGTATATTTATGTACTTTGTAATCTAGACAAAACAGGGAACGGCGCGTTAACTGTCAAGTGTGATCCGTAAGGATGATATGTGTCATCCGATTGGATGACCATCCGATCGGGTGACACCCTATCCTTCCCTGTGTTGCCTATAAATAGTGGGTTAGGGCCATTTGTCTAGAACTTTTTGCCAGATTGCTAAAGCGAAGCTCTGTCTGATTGTCATCTGGAACTCTTGTATTTTCACATTCTATCAATGAAATCAGACATGTTAAGCGTTGAGATTGTTGTATGTGATTCTCAGACGATGTCGAGGGATTCCTCACCTCGCCATTGATCGATTCCGCCACGTTCTTCTACTAGAACAGATCCTGATTGTGCGCTTAATAGTAAATCTCGTGAATAATATAAACACTGCTCAACAGTGTTTTCAAAGTATCCAATTATCCAAGTGTGTATTGTGTTTGCCTTAGGAAAGGCTTGTAATGTTTAGCAAGAATATGTTGCTAGGAAGCATGTACGGTAGAATGCATAAGTCTTAAATAACAAATAAGAGTCAGGTTTCCTAGAACTATAGACTAGGCAAAGCATTCCTACTTTTCCTAATTCCCTATATTTATGGCTCTGATACCAATCTGTCACACCCTAACCGATGGCGGAAACATCGGGGCACGGCACTAAGCGTTCAGATTGCTCAAGAGATTCCACAACACTATCTGTTTCGATAAACATTAATCAAGTTTCATGAATATTGTCTAGAACATCATCCACGATACATAACCACAAAAGATTCAAATAACATCAACATTAAATATTGTTCAAAATTCCTGATTCAACTAGATGAGTTTCTAAGCATCATCCTAGCTTGTTTCCTTGACTCCCAGTTACTATCATCCTACAACATATAGTAAAATACTATCAACAAAATGTTGGCGAGCATACAAGTTTGAATACGTAGCATAATGGTTTAAAAGACTCATATCTATCCTATAAACATATAACAAGTTTCACCATGCTAGTTTACGCAGTCCAAGTGATAGCCCAAGTTTCCAATGCGTTATAATGCCTTTCCTAAAGACTAACGGGAGGTTAAATGTCTCCTCCTAACAATACCCTAAAGACTAACGGGGAGGTGCATTACCCCTATAGCGCTACCATTGTTAAGGCGGAACTACACACAAGGATTAAACGTTCACATAGCATAAAAGTCTCAAGTATCAAGTTTCAAGTTTCATGTTTAACGAGGATAGAGTATGTTTCAAATAAGTTTCAAGTTTCAAGTGTCAAGTGTCTTGTTTATAGAATACATGTTGCATCCCAAAAGTGTTTAAAACAAAAAGGTATCAAGTATACTCACAGTGGGTGCTAATAACCAAACGTTGAATAGATTGGATCAAAGGGAGCGCTGGATCAGCCTGCGTGTGGGGAACAGAGCATAAGTCCTCTAAGAACTGAACCGGTTGGGAACAGAGTGTCGAACAGTGTGAAAATTGAGATAAAGTGTCTGATTGAATACCTGAGCGGATGGTCATCCGCTCGGATGACCATTCGATTAAATGTGCTTCATCCAATCGGATGGTCATCCAGACGGATGACCAATCGATCGGATGGTCATTCGATGAGTGTGGATAGTTTGTGAATTTGATAAAGTTTCAAGTGTCGAGATCATAGTGTCCTGTAAAACAAACAAGTGTAATGAATATCAGATCCTCTGGTCGGATGGTCATCCGATCGGATGGCTATCCGGACAGAGGATCGGTGCGTGGTGTGTGGTGAAAGTTTCTAAGTTTCGAGCTGACGGAGATGATGCAATGACGTGTCAAACAATCGGAAACTTACAAAGCCAGCTCGTTCAGTCGGCTGGGAACCACCCCATCTCGAACCGACGAACTGTTTATAGTTAGTTTCATGTTTGGACTCGTCAAACTATCCGTTTTCCGTTGAAGTTCAGTTATCAGACCGGCTTTTGACTAAGAAGCGATCAATAATTCGTTCGAGACCGATTTTACTACTGTTATGTACATTGATTGAAGAAGAGTTCGAAAATAAAGTGTGAAACATGATGTTCATTAGCTCTGAACCGGAAACATAAGAAATCCCGTCGGATCTGGTATAAGAGTGTGTTAATTCCTTAGATTTTGTTTAAAACTGTGAAAATCTGTTAGATCTGAGGCCGATGATGCTCCACAACAGGTTGTAGATACAACTGAGTGGAAAACACCTTCAAGAGGCCCAAAAACAGTTAGTTTCCATGAAAAGTTTAAGTGTTTGTGTGTTTTTGTTGAAGAATCATGTGTAGAAGTGATGGATGATGAAGGTTGTACAAAGATTCGGGAAGAATAATTACGATAAAGGCCTTGAATCTCGAGAAAAGTGCTTGAAAGGACTTGGGGTTGTGTGTGGTCGGATGACGTAGGCGAAAAGTGTGAAATGAGAGCACAAGGAGCCTATTTATAGCTGAAAGGGACAGTTAAGGCGGTGCAGTGTAAGGGATCGGATGGCTATTCGGTCGAATGGTCATCCGATCGAAGGTTCATCCGATCAGATGGTCATCCGATCGGATGCTCATCCGATCGGATGTCCATTCGGACAGCCGAGACCCGTTTGCTAGTTTTCCGATTTTGGTTCATTTTGCGAGTTAGTTTAAGCGTTGTGTTGCGTATTATTGTAGGTAACCATTTCAATGGTATAACTATATAGTTAACACAAAAGTTTTCATTTTTTAAGTTGCGTTCAAGCTAGGTTCACGTCTAATAAGTATCGTGTTGGTGCATTTATGTCTATCGCCTCCGTCAATGCGAGTCGTAGCTGAAAAGGATTAAATCTAGCCTTATATTGTAATATTAGATAGAAAAGGGCAAGGTGGCATTATTGTAAATAGGGGAACTCTCCTTATATGCTTTGCCTATAAATAGGACCTTTAGGGTTAGAGTTAAAGACTTTTGGCCATTAGAGATCTTGGAGCTAGGTGCTTAGAGAGAGAAAGTCTAGAGAGATAAAGTGCTCAAAGGTGATTCACGGCGCTTCGTAATCGTCATATTGATCAATAAGAATCACGTTAATTGTATGATCTTGTGTTCGGTCACGTTCGTGTACGGATTCCGCACGTCACACGTTCGGTTCGCAATCGTTTTGGAGTCAAAACCGGTCCTAACAAGTGGTATCAGAGCAGCCTTAGTCCCACTCCTCGGGTACTATTGGTAATTCAGATAAAAGTTCTGATGAATCGATTTGCTCAACAAAAAATGGTCAGTCAAGCAAAACAAATTCATCAGATACAAATCTGAGGATAAAAGAGAGGATAAAGAAAGAAAAATTGACTAATCAAACATGGAGAGTTAAGAAACAAATGACTTCGGTAAATGATGAAAAATTTGAAGTCAAAGTTGAAAAAGTCTTTGTTCAAAATGAAAAAGATTTTCCGAAATTAAATGATGCATATTGTGTTGAAATGCCTAAGGTCAAACAGATCTGGGCTAAATTGTTCAAGTAATTGAGTAATTTGAATGTGCAGGTGCTTCCGAAGAAATCTGAATGTCAACAAGAAGAGTGTTGGAGCAGCCTGGCATAAGAAGAGGAGGCTGCTGAACCTTGTGTTGGTTGAAACAAGGAGTTTGTTTGATTTCTGTACATAAATAAACAATATACCTAAAACCCTAAAAATTTGAAAATTCAAAAACCAAAAATATGTTTTTATTTTGTCAAAAATTTGAAAAATCAAAAATATGTTTGTTTTTAATTTTGTCAAAAAAAATTTCAAAAATTCAAAAAAATGTTGATTGAATACGTCGAAACCCTCACGGCTGAACAAACATGATTAATTTCACAAGATTGAAAAACGGTTTTCAAACTGTAAAATATCAGTGTGTTGTAAATCATGGGGGTATGTTATATTTTCTACAAATCAGTGCATGAAAAGCAGAAAATGGATGGCGAGACAATGCTATCTGCATTGGTTATCAAATTTTCTTTTAAATGTTTTGAATTTTAGGGGGAGTAAGAAAATTTTAGAAAATCCAAAAACATTAGAAATTTGAAAAAGCCAAAAACATGATAAAATTCAAAAATGAGTTATGTGTAAAAAGAGGAAATGATAGTACATCAGTAGACAATCACGGTACGCTAAAGAAATGGAAAGTTAAAATGTGATAAACGGTCTCACTGATGATATGCCAGTAGGTTTTTACACGCTTAGTAGATTGTTTTCGAGATATAAACCTAAATATCATATACTTACTTATCTCGTGGGGAACATCTCTCGGATATATGGGTAACCCCCGAAATCTTGTTTGAAAGACCCTTCTTTCTGAGATACTAGGTCTTTATGCTTAGTGATATCTGGGGTATTATCCCGGGACTTCTGATTTTGCGAAAGCAATGGCCTAGTCCCCGTATAATACTTTTCGCTTGCTTGAAATAAAAGCACCACCCTCAGCATAAAAAATGATGAAACGTTGCAAAATGCTAATCATGTACTGTTGAAGAAAAGATTCTCTAAAGGGAACACACCTAAAGTCGAACCATCATCTCTCTAATTTTGCGGAAGCAATAGCCTGAGCTCTCATGGTCTCGCATTTAACCCTTTACAGATATCATCTAGGTATACTCACCTGTAAGACTGAATATTGGGATCTGGATACAGGAGTATATTCTGAGGTGGGACACGCGAATAAGTTTAAGTCCTTAAAACACTAATCCGTATCTCGAATCAGTTGAACTTTGTGTGAAAATTTAAGTGGATCAGTATACTGACAATCTAAGTGAATCGTTTAGAACTTAAAGTGTTAAAAAAGCTCAACGGTACTAGTGATTTGTCATAAACTGTTATGATCCTCTGACACGAACTCAATCAAAAATATTGTCTGTAAATATGTTTGTAAATATTTTTTTAGCTTTATATTTCAGAAAAATACAAAAAGATTTTGATTTCATCTTATTTTCGACAACCGATGTCTAAATGCTGAGTTTCAAAATCTAAGTATGCTGATCGTGTTTCTGAAAATAAAACAAGTTCATTAATTTGAAACTTGTGTTTTTAAATCAAAAACAGTTTGTGATATCTCCAAGGTCATTAAGTTGGACTTGGATGATTAACTATGAGGGATTTGGAAGCTCATACTGTTAAAATATGTAAAAGAGCCACTTTCCAATCCTGTTCGCTAAAACTGCCAAATCTTTAAAGATTGTTGATAGGGAGAGAGAATCAAGTATTCCTGGATATATTCATATCGTAGGTCAAAATTCCAAGCCGTTTGGGAGAAATCTGAGTTTTTGTGGCCGATTTCGCTGAAATGTTCGTCATGTTCGAGCAGCCTTAGTCCCACTCGATCGGACAGCAAAAGCTACTCGTTCGAACAGCAAAAGTCGCACTCGTTCGATCAGCATATCTTTTGTCGTATTGTGTAGCGCCATCAATCGACCAGCCTGCCCGAATGACCAGCCCACCCGATCGGGCGGTAGTTCGTTTCATTGACACCTCACTCGATCAGGTAATACAAGGAGATAAAATCATGGCAAAAATTGTTCCATTCAAGGATACCCGAACTGAAGAAGAAAAATATCGTTTTAGGAAGATGTTAGCCCAAAACATGAAAGATAAAATTTATCGAACATGGAAAGAGGCAAAAAGTGCAAAGCGATGGGATGCTGAACGGGAATGCTATTTGGATCCTAAAGGAAACATAGTTGTTGAATCTTCATCAATCAGTGTTGAAACTCTCATCGAGCAAATAGCAGAAGAGGAAGAAGCAAGACAGAGAATGTGGTGGGGAAGAGAAGCTGAAGAAAAAGCTGAGGAGAAGGAGCTACAGTCAAAGAAGGTCGATGATGGGATTATTGACACGACTAAAGAGTTCACTGCAGATAACCTGAAAAAAATGGCTGACAAAGTGCTTGAAGCGAAAGAGTTAGAGGTAGTTTCTGAATCTGGAACTGAGTCTAAAAGCAAGGTCAGTTCTAATGATTCAACCAACAAGTCAGGTAAGAAAGCCAAAATTGAGAGCGACTGCAAAAATTGCATGAAAAACTGCAAGGTTTGTAGTACACTTGCTTATCTCAGTGGTAAGAAGACTGAAGAACTGACTAATAGAGTCAGAGAAGTTGAAAATCAAATCTTAAGTCGTGACAAATTGGTAAATGCTTCAAATGATCGAATAAAGGAATTAACTGAGAAAATTGAAAATGATAAAATTGATGTAGAACGAATCAGGAAAGAAAATGAAAAGTTAATTCATGAAAACCGTCAACTTTCTGAAAATCACGAGAAGCTAAAAAGAACGATAAAAGATTCTGATGAAAGAAATGGTAAAACAACCAAAGAAAATCTTCAACTGTCAGGAGTACTTCAGTCAAAAGAAAAGCAAATCAACCAACAGTTGGATGAGATTGCTAATCTGAAGCTTCAGTTTCAGGAAGCTAAGATTGAAAATGAACGCATCAATCTGAAACTCAACAGTTACAACTCCGCAAGTTTTGTTCTTCAACACATAGTTCCCAAACCCATTGGGAAGAACAAAGCTGCCGAAGATGTATATGCTGATGGAACAGGGGTTGGGTATCATCAAGTTCCACCGCCAGTGTTGAATACTTTTTCAAAGAAAAAGTCTGGATTGGTTAACAATGATGAAACAAATGAAATTAAACTTCCAGAAACAATTGACATCACATTCACTTCATCATCCGATGAAGATAGTGTTCAGTCCGAAGTTGTTAAAAGTATGGTTGAAATGTTTTGAAATCTGACAGTGACTCAACTGAGGATGAAGAATGCTTTTTGGATAAATACATTCCGAAATCAAAATCCAAAAACAACTTAAGTGAAGAACCTACTCTTGTAATGTACAAGATGTCGGGCTCAGATAAGTTGTATTCGGATCTTGAATTTCCATTGGAGAATGTGAATGTTGACAAATTGAAAAATGTGTTTAAACTTGTTGAGATCGATGTGTCTGAAATCGAAGGTTTGAAACGTTCCGAAAGGCAATTGAACTTTGAAAAAGATAAATCTTACTATAAAAAACATGTTGTACCACCGCGTTTTTCTAACAACAACCAAAAAAGATGGTCGGGTGGTTATCAGGGTGGTAAGAACAATCAAAGAAGGAACTTTCAAAACAAGAAGTTTGTTGAGAAAAAGGTGTTTGTGAAAAGCTCGAGTTCTCATTCCGAGCAAGAATCAGAAATTTTTTCAAAATCAAATGAAGAATTCTTTGAGAAGAAGGCCTCACAGCCTCAGACCGAAGGCAAAAGTTGGGAAGTTGATACCCGAACATGCTTTAAGTGCAACAAAGTTGGACACATTGCACGAAAGTGCACCAACTCAAAGCCTAAGTCTGCGGTTGTCGAGAGTCAGAAAAGGAAGGTTGATGTAAAAGGCAAAGCTCCAATGGTTGTTGAGAAGAAAGTTTTGAAAAATGAAAACACAAAAGTCAAAACTGAACCCGTAAAAGGGTTGGTAACTAAAACTGACAAGTTTTACAAACGGGTTGCTTCGTCTCAACAAACTTGGAAACCAAAACATACCAGGTCTGATTCAAGACAAACCCAGAATTCTTACACACCCAGAATCAGAACAACACAAAGTTGGAAAAACATTGGTTGATATAACAAAACCAAACCAATTTTGGAAACCAAAAGTTGTTGTTCAAAGTCAAAATAATCAAAACGAGTCACGATTTTACAAAAGAAATGCGTCAAAAGGACAAAACTGGGTGGTTAAGAAACAAGTGACTTCTGTGAATGAAGAAAAAATCAAAGTCAAAGATGAAAAAGTTTTTGTACGAGATGACAAAGATTTTCCATCATTGAATGAAACTTATTGTGTTGAAATGCCTAAGGTCAAACAGACCTGGGCTAAATTGTTCAAGTAATTGAGTTTGTGTAAATGTGCAGGTGCTCATGAAGTTTGATTGTTAAGAAAAAGAATTGATGAGCAGCCTGGCATAGGAGGAGAAGGCTGCTGAACCCTGGTTTGGTTAAACAGGGAGTTTTATTGATTTTTGTACATAAATAAACCATATTTCAAAATCCTAAAAACTGAAAAATTTAAAATCCAAAAATATGTTTTTATTTTGTCAAAAATCAAAATTCACAAAAATATGTTGAGTGAATACGCCGAAACCCTCACAGATGAACAAACATGATTACTTTCATAAGATTGAAAAACGGTTTTCAAACTGTCGAAAATCAATGGGTTGTAAATCATGGGGGTATGTTATATTTTCTGCAAAACAGAGCATGTGAAGCAGAAAATGGATGGCGAGACAAAGCTATCTACATCGGTTTGTCAAATTTTCTTTAAATGTTTTGAATTTTAGGGGGAGTAAGAAAATTTCAGAAAATCCAAAAAACATTAGAAAATTTGAAAAAGCCAAAAACATGATAAAATTCAAAAAAGAGCTTGTGTAAAAAGGGAAAATGATAGTACATCAGCTAGACAGTTGCAGTATGCTAAAGAAATGGAAAGTTTAAAAGTGTTAAACAGTCTCGCTGATGATATGCCGATAGGTTTTTATACATTTAGTAAGTTTGTTCGGGATATAAACCTAAATCACAACTTGCTTTTACGTGGGGAACATCTCTCGGATATATAGGTAACCCCTGAAATCCTGTTTGAAAGGCTCTATTTCTGACATACTAGGTCTTTGTACGTGGTGATATCTGGGTATTATACCTGGACTTCTGATTTTGCGGGAGCAATAGCCTAGTCCTCGTATAATACTTTGCATTGCTTTATTCATAAAGCCCCCCCTCAGCATAAAAAATGATGAAACATTGAAAAATGCTAATCATGTGCTGTTGTAAAAGAAGATCCCCAAAGGGGACCCACCTAAAGTTGAGCCATCATAAGTCTGATTTTGCGGAAGCAATAGCCTAAGCTCTCATGGCCTCAACACTTAACCCCCTACAGATATCACTAGTGTGCACTCACCTGTAAGACTAAATATAGTAGTCTGGATACGGGAGTATATTCTGAGGTGGTACACGCGTATAAGTTAAGATCTTAAAACACTAAATTTGTATCCTGAACAGATTGAAATTTGTGTGAGAACTTAAGTGGATCAGTATATCGGCAATCTAAGATAATTGTTTAATTATGAGTATGAAATCAAAGCTTAACGGTACTTGTAGCTTGTCGGTAGCTGATATGATTCCCTAACACGCTCACCAAAAATATGTTTGTATATAGTCTTCGTTTACTGTATTTCATTTCATTTCTGTTTAACATTCAAAATCCAAAAAGATTTCATAGCTTCCTATTCTAGAAACCTTCTTAAAAATCAAAAAGATTTTACATTTCTGCTTTATTTTCGACAACCGATGTCTGAATGCTGAGTTTCAAAATCTGAGTATGCTGATTGTGTTTCTGAAAATAAACAAGTTCATTAATTTGAATTTTGAAGTTTAATACAAAAATCAAAAACAGTTTGTGATATCTCCGAGGTCATTAATTTGGACTTGGATGATTAACTGTGAGGGAGTTGGATGCTTAAATTGTTAAAATCAGTTGTAAAGAGCATGTTTTCGATCTTGGATTCTTAATACTGCCAAATCTTTGAAGTTTGTTGATAGGGGGAGAGAATCAAGTAATCCTGGATATATTCATATTATTATATTTAGAGCCATGAACTTGATTTAAAAGGTTTTAAAAGAGCCAGGTTACGATTCCTGGACAACTGAAAATGCTTTCACTGTAAAAATATTTTAGCATATGTTGAGAAAGCCAGGTCATCAATCCTGGACATTCAAAAGTTGTTACTTATAAATGTTTGAGTGTTGCAGATGCTATTCCAGGTTACGATCCCGATAGCCGAGTCTAAGGGGGAGTCTGAAGACGAGCTCAACGCAAAGGGAAGCGTGCATTCAAGGAGCCAGATAACTATCCTGGAGGAGATTGTATCCGGAAAGCCAGGTGTCGATCCCAAAAGCACGGAAGCTTGACGAAAGGGGGAGCCTGAAGAGAAAGAGTCTAACCGAGAGGGGGAGCAACTGAAGCCGAAGACAGATCCACGGGGATTATGTTCAAGAAAGAGGGAGTCTGTGGTCGCTGATGATATCAAACCTTCAAGAAGACTTAGAGAGAGAGAAAGACAAGACGCTACGAGATTGATTGCGGCAATATCTAAGGGGGAGTCTGTTGGTGCATTTATGTCTATCGCCTCCGTCAATGCGAGTCGTAGCTGAAAAGGATTAAATCTAGCCTGATATTGTAATATTAGATAGAAAAGGGCAAGGTGGCATTATTGTAAATAAGGGGAACTCTCCTTATATGCTTTGCTTATAAATAGGACCTTTAGGGTTAGAGTTAAAGACTTTTGGCCATTAAAGATCTTGGAGCTAGGTGCTTAGAAAGAGAAAGTCTAGAGAGAGAAAGTGCTCAAAGGTGATTCACGGAGCTTTGTAATCGTCATATTGATCAATAAGAATCACGTTAATTGTATGATCTTGTGTTCGGTCATGTTCGTGTACGGATTCCGTACGTCACACGTTCGGTTAGCAATCGTTTCGGAGTCAAAACCGGTCCTAACATATCGAGTATCCAAGCATCAAGTATCAAGTCTCTTGTTCAATAAAGAATCCAAGTTTCTCGTTCAAAAGAGTCGAAGTTTCTCGTTCCATCAAAGTATCAAGTGTCAAAGTCTCTAGTTTAATAAGTATCAAACATAATAATGTCAAGCTTCAATATTTAAGTTTCAAGTATCAAAAGAGCCTAGATTCAAAGTATCACAAGTTTCAAATATCATAAGAGTCAAGTATCAAGAGTCAAGTTTCACAAAGTATCACATCGAGCAAGGTTCACATAGTTCCACATAGTTTAAGGCTTAAATAGGCAATATTAAGTATTTACAGGGACTAGTCTTGCCAAAGATAAAAGTTTCAAACGTAGGGCGTTACACCTACGTACCTCGAACACACGAATAGGATCTCTCGCTCCAACAACCCACTCACGTGGTGTGCGAAATCCACCACGTGAAGCGTACCGTTACGTAGGCCACGAGACAGAAGGTGTAATAGAATAGAGATGAAAACCAATATATGAATACACCGAGTATTCACAGATTATCCAGCCGACGAACACACACAGTTGTTATGGTTTTGTTTCTCTCTTTAGAAAGTTTGCTTGCACAGAAAGATAATTCCAAAAGTCGTACCATTGCATTCATTCACTGATTATAAATACAATGACCAAATCCGGAACACATCAGTTCGTTTACCAGATATAAACACGGACACATATGTCCTGACTCATACCTATCCGAACTTGTAACATATATTCAGACAATACATATAATCAAACCTTAATCACAAACTCGGACAATAAACACAAGCAAACTGGTTCCTTTTTTTTCCTTCTTGACACTAACATCATCATATTCAGACACATCACCGTTTTTATTTTTAGGAGGTGCATTTTTTGTTTTCAAAACCGGTTCCCTGTTATTTTCCTTCTTGACACTAACATCATCATATTCAGACGTATCACCGTTTTCTGATGTGGAACTACTAGGTGTGTTGACATTGATGGGATCCACTACATCAGGTGTAGTTGATACAAAGTATGTTAAATCATCTTCATCTGGCAAGAACGAATAGTCATTATTAAGAGGTGGTGGAACTTCATTGAAACCTTGAAAGCCCACACTCTTCTTGTTAGTACTTTTCTTTAAGCCACTCATCATGTGTTTCACTGCAAAAGAGGAATCTCTGAATGATTTAATTTCTTTTGAAGTTCAACAATTTTCAGTTGTGCTTCTGACAACTCTTTGCATTTATCAGAAATCTATTTTGTTTTCTCACTCAATGTATCATGAGCTTAGTCAATAATTTGAAGTTTTTCATTTAATTTGCAGGTTAAAATGTTGATTTCATTTTCATAACCATTAATTTTCTTCAAATATAAAAACTCATTTCTTTTTACAAAGAAGTTCATTCTTTTAAGCTCGAAAGATCATTTATCAGACTTTGATTTTGTTTTGTTAATCTATCAACCTCACCTTGTAATTCACGACTTTTTAAACAAACTGAACTAACAGGATTTGAATTTACCTCTCCTGTTCATTTGCATAATTCAGCCATATAAGCAGCAAATTCAGCGGCCTTCTTCTTATCTTCAGCATTTTTCTCTTCATCAGACTTTAACTCTTCCTCTTGAACATCTGTCCGATCAGCATCAACTTTTTCAACTTCAGTCTCCTTCTCTACCTTAGCATCTACCTTTACTTTTGCGTCATCAATTGTGGCAATCTCTACCATGAAAGCATGTCTGATGTTTTCATCACCTTCCATATGAACGCTCCAGTCAAAGCTCTTGATCTAGTATTATTTGATGCATTTATGTTGCTTGAACCTTGACCCGGAGAATCTTGAAATGATGAGTTAGGACGAGACTCTGCTTTTGGCCTTTGACATTCCCTAGCAAAGTGTCCATAATTCTAACAGTTATAACACCTAAATTTGGACTTGTCAAAACCAACATTCTTTCCAACAAACTTCGTGCATGTCCTGTTCATGAATCTCTTAACTCTTTTAGAGATCAAGGCCATCTGCCATTATAGATCCATCTCCTCTAGGTCATCAGGGTCAGTCTGATCATAATCTTCATCAAAAGTATCTGGATCAGATATTCTTCCCTGAATGTAATTCTCATATGAAGCAACAATCGAAGCAAGCAAGGCGAGATGTTTTTCAGCAGCCTTAACACTCAGAGGCATAAACCTATTACTAGATTGTTGTCTCTTTCCCCCTGTTGATCCTCTTGAAGCAGCAACAAAACACAGTTCACCATCAGCATCAGTCATAACCTTTTCATTTTCACATGAGAGAAATGCAGTTGTTGAATCACTAGAAGCGTTATGAGAAGATGAAGATGGAATGCCTTTGTAGACTCTTGGATCTTGAACCTGATCATACCATGTTTCCTTCTTCTTCTTCATGTTGAGCTTATAAGCTCTAAGTTTCCCAACAACCTGTTCTAAATCTTTAGTCTCGTAATCAGCCTCACCCTTGATCATGAGAGTATAAATATCCCACTTAGCAGGTAGAGCATCTAGCAACTTGTCATTTATCTCAGTGTCAGTGTATCCTTCTATGTCATGGTTGTCTATTTTTGACATCAGATGATAAAACCTCGTGATGATATCTTCTAGAGACTCATTTCTCATGCATTTAAAAACAGCAAACTGTTTCTTCAGTAGGTCAACGTTATTCTTTTTCACATCATCATTGCCCGCATACCTCTTCTCTAACGCATCCCACATCTCTTTTGAGGTAGTATATCTCTTAAAAGTGTGTTTAATGCCATCAGGTAATGACATTTTTATGGAAGCAAGGGCTCTCTTCTCAGCTTCATACATCTTTTTCTGTTCAGCGTCCATATTAACATATGCAGTGATTCGTTGTCTGCTTTCAAACGCATGATTTGGGTTTACGTACCCATCCTGAATACAGAGCCACATCCGTGTGTCCTGATATTCAACAAAATACTGAAACCTATCTTTCCATGTAAGGTAATTTTCTACCTTCATCATCTTTGGCGGTTTGTTAGTAGTGCCAACTTCATGCTCCATCCTCACCAACTCATTCAGATTTGACATATTCGACATTTTTAATGCATCTGACTGAATAAAAACGGTTAAAAATTTTCCGAAACTTGTTTTTACTAAGATGTACCGTTAGACTTGTCTCGAGATTACGAATCCAATGATATATAATGTCTAAAACCATTTTCTGGATTTTCGTGCCTTTTTGTTTAAATCAAAGGACTCTAACCGTGTAGTCAGTGTTCAAAGAATGTTCACAGAACAAATTCTACACTTAAAAACGTTTATAACCAAATACGTCAGCGGGTTAAACTTCCACCTTTGTGTACCAAGTGCTAAATTCAGAATACTATAGCACAAATCTCAAATTCGGAATATACAAACCAATCCCCAAATTCAGATACTAGCTTAAATTCAGAATCTTTAAGTGATTAAATTCAGAATATGTCTAAATTCGGAACAGGAACAACCTAACAAATTCGGAACAATGTAAGTTCGAACAACTGAGTAAGTCCGGACTTCTCACTAAATTCGAAGGTCTTAAATCAGGATTTTAGTTAAAATCGGAATCTGGTTAAGTGTAAATTCGGAAACAATGCAAATTCGGAGAATGTCAAATTCGGAACCGGTATACTTCGGAACACTCAGCAAATTCGGAGAACCCAGTAACAAATCCAGAACAGATTCTCAAATCCGGAAAACTGACAGGTTTGAAATTGTTATAAATTCGAAACCTTGTGATAAGTTCGGAACTCTATAACAAATTCGGAACAGTCTCCGTACTTCCTAAATTTGTGTGGTTTTGGTAAATCGCAAAACTGTGACATCACGGTAATGCGAGTTTACCCACAAACTTAGGAAAACCCTAATGACCAAAGATGAATGACGGCAACAAAAATTTCTTCAAACAAAAACTTTATTTCTGCAAATCAATCTCGAACCGTTCAATAAGAGCAAAGCTCTAATACCAATTGTAGGTCCCTATCACGTGGATCGTTACGAGATTGACACTCAACCAATGGTGCGGAATCCCATTGATAGATCACACAAACACAGAAACAAGTAATATGATGAAGAACAGGCAAAACACTTTAAACCAATCTTCTGTGATTATCTAACACAATGTTTACAACCACTCAAGATCACAAAAACTCACAGCCTTTCTCTGTGTTTTCTCTAACTCTCTGTAACTGCTCTCTCTAGTGTCTAACCTAAACCCTAAAGCATGGTGCTACTTATATAACACAACCATGCAGACAGGGCTAGGCCCTGTACATACAAAACACATATTCGGATACTAATACAAAGACCAAACTCGGAATACATATTAAAACACAAACTCAGACTACATTGAAGACTCACAAACTCGGACTAGACATAAACTCGGAATCTATGAGGATTTTCATAAACTCAGAAATCATATGATCTCCACAAACTCGGACTAGGTATGGGCTTCAACAAATTCGGACTTCAATGTATCTTCATAAACTCGGACTAGCCTTGAGATCTTCATATCCAAGTCTTCATTAATATCCAAAGGCCAAACCAACACTGTTGTCACATAACATGCATCAACATTTAAGCTTCTAGTTTTTTTTTTATCTATTTTAGTGTTGTATTGTTCTCCTTTTGAGTGACAGAAGAGAAATATACAACTTCTTTAGTTTTTCAACGAAAAACAGTTTCGATATAAACTTTATTCGAAACCGAGTTGGGTCAAATATAAAATATTTTTTAGGGTTTCCATTTCGGTTACTATAGTAAGTGCCGGTACGGTAACAAGTCGAAACGAACCCATCCAAATTCTGGATGCATAGTGTGTAACCGAGCCGACTCAAATATAACAATTTCTTTATGTTTTATCTTTCGGTTGCTATAGCGAGTGTATATACAGTAATGAGCCGAAACAAAAGCGACCAAACATAAGGCCATGTGTAGTCATAAAGCTCCATAAAGCTCTTTGGTGGGGGTTATGCGACAAGTGCGAAAAAGTACAAGAGGGAGCCTTATGAGGGGTTATATTACAAGAGGGTGTAGTGGTAAGGGGGTTATATAACCCCTTCAATTATACATACATATGTATATATGTAAATATATGTGTGTGAGTGGGGGAGGATGGAACATGGCGTGATAATTTTCGCGAGAATTCAAAATTCATACCCCATTGCGTTAGCTGTAATGGATTCGGGCGCTATACACCATAACAATGCCATATAATGTCCCACTACGGAAGGACTAACAAGCCAAAAAGAAATCAAACAAATTCCTTAAGTAGCGTGGGAAACCGCACTACTTATCAGGGTGGGCTATATACTCTCGGGGAGGGGGTTTGTCGAGCGGGGAACGGTTGCCGGCGAGGAATCGGGGGGGGGGGGGGGGGGGGGGGAGGAGGAGGAGGAGAGAAAGGGTGTGGGTGGTGAGTATTCACCTAAGGTGAAGAAGAGTGATGGAAGAGAGAAGGGGTGTGGGCGGTGAGTATCAACCAATCAATTTTTTTTTTAAATTGAGTGGGTGTTTGAACTATTGCCATTAATTGAGTGCAAAATAAGCAGTGCAATGAGAACTTAACATGACATGATATTATTGGCTAGAGAATAACTTTAAGTGATTGAAGGACACCTTCAAGCCTCATTATTAAACCTCCCACTCTCGATGCGACTTATTGCATAAACTAAAAGCTCAGGGGTAAAAACCTAAAATAATAATCTGAATGATCGATCCATTTCTGAATTCTTGACTTCACTCTCTCTCTCTCTAGACCCCCACCATGGATGACCTCTCCTCCTTACACAAGATTCAAATCTCCGGCCCAACCCTCGCCTCCTTACTCCACCGCTTCTCCTCCGCCCCCGCCGACTTCGACGGCCTCCTCTTCGGCCGCATCACCCACCTCACCCCTTCCACCCTCTCCGACGACCCCTCCCCCTCCGATGATCACCCCACCCTCATCGCCACCGTCACCTCCTTTTTCTCCGCCCCCTCACCCACCACCTTCCATTCCCCCTCCCTCCACCACCTTATCTCCTCCTCCCCCGACCCCCTCATCGGCTGGTTCTCCGGCCGCCGGAAAACCCCCCTCCGCCCCTCCATGCGAGAATCCTCCCTCACCCTCTCTCTCTCCTCCGATCCCACTTTCAATTTGACTAATTGTATATTCATCCTCTTAACGACGCCGTTCCAGGACCAGTTAATTCATACTCATGAATACAAGGCGTTTCAGTTCCGTTCTTCTACTGGTTTGTTTGAGGCTAAAACCCTAGATGTTGTTAATTTGGGCCCTGCTTTCCGAGGGCATTATGGTAGTTTTACTCCCAACTCTCGGTTTCCGGATTTGCCCTTTGAGGTGAAGGGTTTGGGGAGTGAGAGTATGGTTGAGGATGAGGGTAAAGTTGAGAGTGACAAGTTTGGGTTGGTGTGTGATGAAGGGTTTAATGTTGGGAGGTTGAAGAGTTTGATGGGGTCTGAGGCTGCTGGTTACACTGCTGAGTTGGAGGAGTTGTATGGTAATATGATAAAGAAGATGAATGGGTTGGCTCGGGTTGTTGAGCAGTCGTCCGCTCGGCTTCTTGAACAGGTTAGTTTGTTAGTTAGTTTGTTTGTTTGTGTTTTGATGAGAATGTTGTGATAAGGTTTGGTTATGTTTGGGTACAGGAGAAGCATAATATGAAGCTGAGGTGTAAAGTTGCAGGAATTGAATGATTTTTTTATGGGCATTGTTGGGGTGATGATGATGTTTTTGGTTCAATGACTTTTGGAATGAGATCATGTATGCATTGGTTGAAGTTCAATTAAAATGAGGTTGAATCCTATTTTTAAACCGGTTTATGTGATTGTGAGATGTTAAGAAGTACCATCCATCTATGATAAACAAGATATTAAAAGTGAGAGTGGTTGATATGTGTGCTTAAATGCCTGTTTGGACCTCATTTTATGTTGCTAAAAGTGACCTGGTTGTTTAATTTGTATCCAGCCGAATTGATCCATTGTATGACCCAAATGGATCTGAATGTATTGGCACAACCATTCGTTTTTACTATGATACTCCCATTTCTTTTAAGAGCAATGGTCACTTTGTGACTTAATCACAAGACACGCGTCTGGTGAAACCTGGGATGTGGTTTTGGCTTAGGGAAGCGATTGGGAGTTTATAACCAGATGACATAAGATAGTGTTAATGGTTATGTCATCAAAATAGTGCAGTTGGATGTCGAAACATTGTTGCAGATCGCAAATCAACTTCAATGTTTGGTTGATAGATTTTCATAAAACAATAATTTCGTTATGTTTAAGTTGATTAAGTTATGAATCTAAAACTGATAACTACTGAATTATTTACCACAATCTTTCCATGTAAAAATGCTATTACCCTTTTCTGGTTATTTATGTGTGTTGTGTCTACTTTAAAACCGCTATAGATGATACAAATCAAGAGAAATGAAGAAGCAAAGTAAATGACTTGATTTTAGAATAGGTTGTTTCAAGTGAAGTAAACAAGTCATGAAACAGTTCAAATATAGCTTCTTTGCTCTTGTTAGCATGATATCTAGTAACCCATTTTTATGTATATAATTTGGTTTGTAGATCCACTAGGGTCCATAAATTGGTGCATAACCGTTTGTTCTTCAAATTCTTGTGTTCTTTAAAGGCGCCCTCGGGTTTTCTGCCTGTGTTCTTGTATATGATCACTTCAAATACATATTTTGTATCTGAAATCCCCCGCCTGGAAACCAATAGAATTTGCTTTGTATGATAGCCGAAAAATCATTTACTTGTGAAAAACTGTTTTCTGGCCACGGTTTCAACATAAATCATCGGTTTTCTTGATCAGTTTCAGAGTAAACAAGTTTCCATGGCCCTCTCTTTGTTCCTAACCTGTGAAGTCCACAAACCAATTAAATAGAACTTACATAATGCTTATGGATCTAATGTCAGAAATGTTGGTGCCAAAAATGTAATTGGACATTTAACCTGTTTTAACATGAGACCATTTTGGTCAAACCCAATTGACACTTGTTTAAAAACTTCTTAGTTTGACCTCTTTCAACCTGTTTCATTTTTAGCCATGAGTGAATAAACTTACCTCCAGATTCCAGCCACTACTCGCAATGTCATAAATACAAACAATCCGGTCCACACTCCAGCAAGACCGAATTTAGGACCAGCAAGAAGAAAGAATGCACAGGTTCCTAATCCGATTACCACCTGCAAATTGTATATCATTCAAGACTTGAGGCCTGAGAATCTAGTTGACAAATTACAATATTAGGTATCACACAGTGGGCTGAAGAATGGCAAGTTACCATAGAATATGAAGCGTATCCGAAATCTGAAACCCCATAATATAGCCCATCAAGTACAAAAGCTACAGCGTTTACCGGCTGAGATGCAACTACAAACTAAATCATAAAAATGTGGGAAAATAATTAAATTTCTTACCCTTCAAAACGACGAAACATCAACCACAAAAAAAAAAAAAAAAAAAAAGACAGTTTCTTACCAAGGTACCAGATTTTGCAATATTTAGAACTTCTGAATCGGTGCTGATCAAATAAGATAGATCTCCAAACGCGAAAAACAAGATAAAAGACAAGCTACATCCTGCTATTAAGCTCATCTGGTCATCATTGAAAAGAGGAAGTTGGATCAGTAGTCATATTATTATTGCCAAAATATTTTAAGCAAGTAAATATATGAAAAGTATCCCTAACCTGCAGAACTCTGTATATGACTCTCCGTGCTTCACCGTAGTTCCTTTGTGAGTAACTACTAGCAAGAATCGCCTATAACAGAATATTTAAGGTTTATTTTGGTAACTTGATAACCATGAGAACCCGTCACCAGAAAAGTCACGGGCCCCACCAATACCCTGCTAACCAATGGGACCAGGTAAAAGATAACTAATTACCTGTCCTGCAAGTGCTAAAGCATCCGTTAGCAACGACAAAGCCAACCACACTTCCAAGCAGATCTGGTGACCCGCCATTGGCACAGACCCTTCCCGTGCTGCCACTGATGTAGATAGAGTCATAGTCACAAGTACAGCAAAGCTTCTAGACATTAAAAGCCCCCCTGCAAAATACCATGCTTGTATGTATGAATGCGAAAATGAAGTATTATAATCAGTTGCTTATATATTGTTATGAAACATACCTGATTTTAAATATTGAGCAACTTTTTCACCATCTATATTTGGAGTAACAAGTACTACTTCTTCATTTAACTTCCACAGTAGGATGAAGGCGGTCAAATATCTGCTCATAAGTTCAAATTCAATTGTAAGAAAAGTAAAAGATTATTATACAGTGAAGTTACATGAGGATGATGACAGCATGACGTACTCAGAAATTACCGTCGCAATTGCAGCACCACTAACGCCAAGTCCACAAAAGAAAATCAATATTAGAACAAGTACTGCATTTAGCAAGTTTCCTGCAACTGTGATGCCCACAAGCAAAATATTTTTTTAAGATATAAATATCATATGCACATGATGATCTTATGGCATCGTATTTGGAATGATAATATACTTGCCAATAGCATATAGAGGAGTCTTAGTATCCTTAAAGCCACGGAAAGTTCCTTGTGCAGCCAAAGCTAATACAACTGCTGGAGCACCAAACGCCCTTATGGACGTAAACTGCTCTGCCGGTATTCGCATCGGTGAATCCTGAAAAATAAAATTTGTCTTTGTCAATGCCTGGTTAAATCGTATAATGTGAAAGACGATCATGTTATAAGGGTATTTTGGTCATTTATCACGTACAACAGGTATACCCATGGTGTTCAATAAGAAACCAGAACCGAATGAAAGTGCTATGGTCTCCGCAATGCCAAAGGTAGTAGCCATGGCCAAAGAAGTTGAAACTGATGGCAAAAACTTCTTGTTTGGACGGCCAGCCACATCATCTGAACAAACAAAATCAAACAAGACAATCATTAGCTTAATTATGTATAATGATAACGCGTATATAGCAAGTTAATTTAGAATTGGTTGCTATACATACAGAATTTATCATTACCCTGGTTGACACAAGTAGAACTGTCATCGGCCTCGACTGATACTGCCTGTTCTTCAGCAACAAATGAGGTTGTGATATTGAGCAGAGGAATATTCAACAATTTTGCCACTAGATTAAATAATGATATAGAAACACCAACAGCAGCTAATTCAGCAGAACCTACAACAACAAACAAACAAAACTCTAAATCAAACGCGTGTTTCAAACTAAACAAAACCGATAACTTTAAAGTCAAACTTTAGCACTCTCAGTTGATGCAATTGAATGTGTTTGAAACTAAACAAAACCGAGAATGAGTTTACCCAAATGGCCGATAAATGCAGTATCAACAAGTGAAGTAATTGGATCAGCAGCAAGAGCTAATGCTGCAGGCAATGCAATGGACATGATCTCCATTCCAAGTTCATCAAACCCAAGCTTCTCCCTGCACTCCAGATCAAATCAAAACAACTAAATCATACACACACATATTCGAATAAAACAAAGTCTCCTAGCTTATGTTGGTCAACAAAGTCGTCTCCTTCCTATTACACAACTCACATGAATAAAAACAAGTATAAGTTGCAGAAACAACATAAGTTAAGTAAGAGAAGATATAGTAAATTAATTATACCTGAAGCCTTGAATTAACAAGGTCAAGACGAATGGGTTGGATTCAGTGGAAGCGGGAGGTGAATAAGGATCGTCATCGTTTGAAGCAATTTGGGAATCAGATTGGGGGTTTTGAAGAGAGGGTTTTGCACTAGGGTTTTGCCTGGATGATAGGGTTCGAAACCGAAGTGAAGAACTGGGGATTTGTGTGAAGGATTGAAGCTTGAAAGAACGAGTATCATGTTGTGAAGGAAGAAGAAGAAGAAGATGATGTTGGCGTTGGAAGATACAAGTGCTCATGATTTGCAGAATAATCTTGGAAGAAGATACAGATTTTGTTATCTAACTAAATAAATTTAACGCCAAAGATGTCCATTCAAATATCTCCCCTTAAAAAACAAACCACTCACACAAGTGTTGTTTTTAGTGGCCTACGTTCATCCAACATAACATATGGCCGCCACATTTCTGAGATTTAAATCCTACCCATTTTAGTACGGATAAACATCTTTTAACCAACCAACCACTAGACCATTAGGACATCAACAGTACACTCATGTTATGAAGCCAATGGATTCAAGCCAGCGGACCCAATCACCTAGCCCAGTCCAAGAGGCCCATCAAGTTGATCGGGTTGCGGATCAACGTGTTGTTTGGTATAGAGAATGAACCGATTTGGGTTTGGAATTGTATTGAATTGTGTTTCTCAAAAAAATTAGGGATACAAGAACGGTGTTTATATAGGACACCATATTATACATTTAGCCCCTACACTATGACTCATTGTTTACTTTCTGACACTCCCCCTCAAATTGAGTAGTGGGATCACCAATACTTAACTTGCTCAAACAGCTACTAAAGGTGTTCCCGTTGACGGCTTTTGTGAGAATATCTGCGAGTTGATCCTTTGACGAAACATACGGGAGTTCTATGATTCTTTCTTCCAACTTTTCTTTTATGAAATGTCGATCTACCTCCACGTGTTTTGTTCGATCATGTTGAACTGAGTTTTCTGAGATTTGTATTGCAGCTGTATTGTCACACATAACTTTACTGGGAACCTTTTGGGAAAAACCAATGTCTTCTAGCAGCTTCCTGATCCAAAGTACTTCGCTTAACCCTTGAGCTATACCTCTAAATTCCGCTTCTGCACTCGACAGAGCGACTACTTTCTGTTTTTTTCTCCTCCAGGTAACGAGGTTTCCACCAACCAAAGAAAAGTATCCTGATGTTGATCTTCGGTTTCCCTTATCCCCTGCCCAGTCTGCGTCAGTATAGAGCTCAACATTTAAATGTCCATTTGTTTTGAACAACACTCCATGGCCTGCAGTTCCCTTGAGATATCTTAAAATTCTCTGAGCAACTTCCATGTGGGCAACTTGAGGTTGATGCATGAACTGACTCACCACTCCAACAGCATAAGCTATATCTAGGCGAGTGTGAGAGAGATAAATTAACTTGCCCACCAGCCGTTGATACATTTCTTTGTCTGCAAGTTCTCCATTGAGTTCCATGTGAAGATTGTGATTCACCACCATTGGAGTATCTGCTGGTTTACAATCAATCAACCCAGTTTCTACAAGGAGATCAAGGACATACTTCTTTTGGCAGATGAAAATCCCCCGTTTACACCTGAGAACTTCTATCCCGAGGAAATACTTGAGATTCCCAAGGTCTTTCATTTCAAACTTTGAGAATAGATTTCTTCTCAGCCGTGCTATTTCTTCTATATCATCTCCGGTAATGATCATGTCGTCTACATATATGATTAAGCAAGTTACAAGGCCGTTTCTTCTCTTGAGGAACAGAGTATGATCAGCGTTACTTTGGTGATAACCATACTCTTTCATGGCCAAAGTGAACTTTCCAAACCATGCCCGAGGAGACTGTTTTAGCCCATAAAGGGACTTTTTCAACCGACAAACTTCCCCTTCTTTAAAACCCCCTGAAAAACCTGGAGGTGCTTCCATGTAGACTTCTTCTGTTAGGTCTCCATGGAGAAAGGCATTTGTAACATCAAACTGGTGAAGAGGCCACTCCTTATTAGCTGCTACGGAGAAGAGAACTCTAATGGTATCCATTTTTGCAACCGGAGAAAATGTCTCAGAGTAATCGATCCCATACGTCTGAGTGTAACCCTTGGCTACAAGACGAGCTTTGTATCGCCCAATGGAACCATCTGGTTTATATTTGATTGAATACACCCACCGACATCCAACTGTTTTCTTTCCTTCAGGAAGAATACACTTCTCCCATGTATTGTTTTTCATAAGAGCACGCATCTCCACTTCCATTGCTTCTTCCCAGTTCTTCTTACCTTGAGCTTCCTTTACGGAATTAGGTATTTGTTCAGAGTATATTGAAGTAACAAATGCTTTCGCACTGTTAGATAAGTTCCCGTTGACCATATTAGCTACAAGATACCTTGAATTTCTGGTTTCCCTCTCTGGCGAGTACCGTTTTGGAGGGACCCCTCTATTGGCTCTAGGAGGGAGAGGGTATTTTCCGGTTGTCTCTGCCGCAACAGGTTCCACACGTTCAACGACTGGTTCGACTTCTTCCAAATCTGGTTCAACCTGTTCCACATCTGGTTCAACATGTGGAGTTGGTTCCGTTGTTGTCGGTTCTATGTGTTCCCCTGTTGTCCCATGATTATAAAACTCAGGATCCTCAGTATTTCTTACCTCATGTATCACGTTGGATGGACTTTCTTCAGTGGTACTATGCTCCGCAGATTGTGTGGCTATGTTTGAAGGACTCGCAGTACTGTGATGATTTTCTATTGTTACTTCTTCAGATGAGGGAAATTGGGTTAGCCAACTCAGAGTGTCTATACACTCATTCTCCCCCTGACCACTGAGTTGGGTGTTATAAAAGTATTTTGTCTCAAGAAAGTCAACATTCATTGTGGTGAACATTTGATGAGTTTTTGGATTATAACACCGGTAACCTATTTGATCGATCCCATAGCCGACAAATACACATTTCTCAGCACATGGGCCGAGCTTGTTTCGGTTGGTTTTGGGTATGTGAACAAAAGCTGTACACCCGAAGATTCGAGGTTCAAGTGTAAGAGGATGGGGAATACTGGCAGACTTAGATAGACAATCTAAGGGAGTCTTAAATTTAAGAGTTTTTGTAGGGAGCCGATTTAGGAGATACACGGAGGTTGCAACCGCCTCCGGCCAGAAAGATTTAGGTACCTGAGATTCAATCAAGAGAGCTCGAGTCATTTCAAGAATAATACGGTTTTTCCGTTCGGAAACACCGTTTTGTTCGGGGGTATGAGCACAAGAAGTTTGATGAATTAATCCTTTTGTTTTAAAGAATTGTTTCATGGATGTATTGACAAATTCCCCCCCCCCCCCCATTGTCAGATCGAAGGATTTGGATTTGAGTTTGGAATTGAGTTTGAATCATAGCATAAAACGTGATAAATTTCTCGTAAAATTCGGCTTTGTGTTTTAAAAAATATACCTATGTCATGCGAGTGCAATCATCCACGAATAGTAGGAAGTACCGAAGACCCTGCCCCCCATAACAGGAGCAGGACCCCACACATCAGAATGGATTAAGGAGAAAGGTAAAGCAACTTTCGTGTTGCTTGGTTTAAATGGTTGTTGATGGCTTTTGGCACGAAAACAGGTTTCACAATCTATTTTACCATTCGAGGGAAAGAGCTTTGGAAACAAAAGACGTGAATAACCAGCGGATGGGTGCCCCAAACGTCTATGCCATAGCCAGGCTTCCCGATTTTCAGTTCCATGTGCCAACATCACAGTACCCTGTTGAGCCACTTCATCCACGTAGTACAATCCTTGGCACTCGGTACCACGTCCAATAATCACACCCGTCCTGATATCCTGTAGGATGCAGAAAGTAGGGTGCATTAGTACCGTGCAATTCAATTCTTTGGTAATATGACTAATTGAGAGTAATTTGTGTGATAATGACGGAACATAGAGACAATTTGGTAATTTCATAGTTGGTGAAATTTCAATTACTCATCCTCCTTTCACTTGCATCATTCCGTTGTTTGCTGTATGGATCTGAGTTTTTTTAGGTTGGGTCATTGAACATATGTCTAATGGTTCAAACGTCATGGTGTCGGTGGCACCAGAATCGAATATCCATGAATTGTTTTTTTCATGATTGATCTCCATTTTATTTTTATTTTTTTTATTTTTTTATTTAACGTTGTCCCGACACTGCTATTAAGTAACCAACTAAACCGGCGAATTTATTAATTTCGCTGGATACTTGAACTCGCGTTCAAGAATTTCATTCGGAATATCGTCGCTAGGTAGCGAAGGTACTTTACCGACGAATTTATTAAATACACCGGTAACTTGAACTCACGTTCAGGATTTAAAAAAAAGCCCGCAAATTCGCTACCGACAGCGAAATTAAACCACAAATTCGCAAAAAGGAACTCCGCAGTAGGAACTTCGCAGCGAAATTATCAAAAAGAACTAACAACGGCGAAATTAGCAAATAGCGAAATTGATCGAGATTGGCGACTAGGAACTCCGCAACCGACGACGTAATTATCAAAAAGGAAATAGCGAAATTGGTCGAGATTGTCGGCAGCGTATTTATGAAAAAGGAAATAACGAAATTTATGGAGTTTAGTGAAAAAAGGAAGGTACTAGATTCCAAAAATTGAAATTGATTGGAAAGTTATGTCGGTAAAGTTATGTCGATAGCGGAATTGAAATTGATTGGACAATTTCAAAAATTGATTGGAACAATGGTTTTGCTGGTTTCGCCGGAAGTGGGTGTATCAACAGAACTGGTTTTGCGGTTAAACACGACGATCGAACGAAAAACTGATTTTGGTTTGATTTTGCGGTTTTGCGATTGAACACGACAGATTGAGGATTGGTTTTGGTTTTGCGATTGAACACGACAGATTGAGGTTGAGGATAAGATGAGCGAATCGGTTTTACAAATCGGGAACCTGCTCTGATACCATGTTGTTTGGTATAGAGAATGAACCGATTTGGGTTTGGAATTGTATTGAATTGTGTTTCTAAAAAAAATTAGGGATACAAGAACGGTGTTTATATAGGACACCATATTATACATTTAGCCCCTACACTATGACTCATTGTTTACTTTCTGACACAACGAAGGAACCATTTTTCAACATATATAAAGGAGGTGTGAATGAGAGTACATCGTATGAATACAGGGGCAGATCTACTCTCAGTTCCCAGGAACCGTTCGGTTCGTAATTTATAGTGTTAAGTCACATACAAAATTCTGAAGGAACCCCTTTATATTTTGTAGGGGAACCCTATACACAACTGATTAAGTTGGTCCAATGGTAATCTTCGCGCTTGTTTACACTGAGATCACGAGTTCGATAATGCTTAAATCTGTTTTCCCATATTTTTTTGTGGTTTTTTTTTAAATACCAAATTACCCCACATAATAATGCCCTACATATATCGCCTGTTTCTTTTCACTACATCCGCCAACATCAAGTTCTCCACAGCTACCTCCGGCTCCCAGTTTCGGCTCTAAGGGCAGTTATAGATTGTTCAATTTGTTTGTTTGATTTGTTCAAATTCTGCTGTTTCTTTTGATTATTCAATTTCTTCACTGGTAGATCGTGTCAATTTCTGCTGTTTCTATTGATTGTTCAATTTCGTCAATGGTAGATCGCACTGCATTTTATTTATTATAATTTGTTTGTAGTATGTAATTCTTGTATATGTAGAATCTGTGTTGAAGTGGGGTTTAATCATAGAATTATTATGTTACTAATAAATTCTAATACTCTTTGGGAAACAACACGATACGCCTCAATTTACTTTCTATTTGGGTTTAATCAGAACCGAGGCCTGTGACCTCCTGCAGGCCTCTTGAGGAACTGTCATGATGATTCTTTTTACATGTTTGTTGATTTTCAATATTACATGTTTGTTGATTTACATGTTTTTGTTGATGATTGAAAGTCTCAATTTATATAATAGTTTCATTCTACTAAAGTATGCTAGTAAGACAATTGCAGATTTATATACCTTAATTAATATGCTATACCATATATAATTGTTGTGGATTAAGCAATGAATATTCCAAATTAGATAACCACTTAATCTGTTGTACCATATATAATTGTTTTGATTAGATAACCCATCAAGTAGGGAACAACTGTCTGTAGGTATGTTTTTTTTTAATTCGTAAAGACCATCTTATTTGTGTTACGTGTTTTTTAAATTTGTCATGACGATGTTTTTTTCATATTGTATCGCATTTTTATTTTGTGATGAACATTACCCGACCCGAACCGTCGAACCGACCGGTATATTTTTATGTTCGGACATATGATTTTGGAACACTTAAAAAAGTGAACCCCTTGGCAAAAATTCCTGGATCCGCCACTGTATGAATATCATAATCGGTGATTGTCTTCTCTTCCTATCTCTTTAGTAATCTGATTTAACATCTTGTTCTATCTTTTATTTGTATTTCAATTATGTTGTTTCATTCGGTGTAATCAGGGCCGGCCCAATGGGCTTTCGACCCTAGGCACAAGCCTAGGGCCACCCAAATTGGAAGACCTCAAATTTTTTGTGGGTTTTTTTATATAATAGGCCCATTTTGAGTTTTAAAGAAAACAACCCAAACATGTAAGGCCCGTTTTCAGACTTCAGTTTTAAAGAAAACCTAGACAAAAGGCCTCAGCCTCACACAGACAAACACACGCGACCGCAGATCAATGAATTGAAGAACCAAATGTCGCGGCGGCTGTACATCGATCTGGCGGCAGCGCAGCGATGATGAACTTGAAGAACGAATCGTCGGTAAGTAGTTACTAACGGCTATTTTTCCTTTTTTACATCTATATCTTCGATTAAACCAAACCGTGTGATTACTATTTACTAATTAAATCAGTTCTTCGATTATTAAATATCTGTTCATCTGTTGTTTGATCGATTCAGTCCTTGTTCTTCGATTTGTGGCAGTGGCGGCAGGCGTTGATTAATTTGTGGCAGACGTTGATTGATTCGTGGATTACGGCTTATTCAGTTCTTTGATTTGTGGCAGTGGCAGGCGTTGCTGCATTGATTCGATTTGTGGCAGTGTGGTGTGGCACAAGTTAGATCTGATATCCTCATTCTTCTTTCATAAGTTGCTATTTTTCGGATTCAATTAGTGCTTATTTGTTAAACTGATCTTGTTATTTAGGCACTAGGCTTGGTTGTTTGTCTATTTAATTTGTTGTTTAGTAAATCAGGGCTCATTACCAATGTCAAATCGAATTAGAACTTTTGAATCCGGTCATTCAAAAAAGCAAAGAAAACGTAAACAAGAAGCTTTAATTGAATCACAAAAAAGAGCACTTCTAAAATTTGGTACACCTACAACAAGTCAACCTACAAACGATGAACCTACAAATGTAAGTGATACACCTACAACTAATGAACCTACAAATGAAAGTGATACACCTACAAATGATACACTTACAAATAATGAACCTACAAACAACGATACACCTACAAATGATGAATTTACAACCGATGAAATACCTATGAATTTTGTTGATCCAAGTCAATGGAATAATATTAGTATTGATCTAAGAGATACACTCGTAGAAAAAGGTCCGATTAAAATTCATGATTACGATTTTCCACAAAATGAACACTCAAGAAGCTTTAATACATCTCACTATATGCGAACATTACCAAATGGAGAAAGGTTAGAAAGAAAATGGTTGATTTATTTTATAGATTTAGATAGAGCATTTTGTTTTTGTTGTAAACTGTTTAACGTGAATCAATGTACAAGCAGTTTAGCTAAAGAAGGTAATAATGATTGGAAAAATATTAGTAGTAAATTAAAGGAACATGAAAAAAGTAAAGTACATATTAACAATATGAGAACATGGATGGAATTAGAGATAAGATTGGTGAAAAATAAGACAATTGATAAACAAGCTTAAGATCAAATAAATAAAGAAAAAGAACATTGGAGAAACGTGCTAAAAATAATTATTTTCCTTGTAAAGGGTCTTGGTAAAAATAATTTAGCATTTCGTGGGACAAATGAACAATTGTATGAAGAAAACAATGGTTTATTTTTAGCCGGTATTGAGATGATTGCAGAATTTGATCCGGTAATACAAGAACATGTTAGACGCATACAAAATAAAGAAATTCATAACCATTACCTTGGACCTAAAATGCAAAATGAACTAATAGATTTATTATCAAATGAGGTCAAAACCAAAATTATTAAAAAAGTTAAAGAAGCAAAATATTTTTCAATTATTCTTGATTGCACTCCTGATACAAGACACAAGGAACAAATGTCCATTGTCTTACGATGTTTAGATATTTCTCCAACTTCAATAGAAGTTAAGAATACTTTCTAGAATTTTTTATAGTGAATGATACAATCGGTAAAGGTCTTTTTGATTCTATTATTGAAGAACTTAATAGAATAGGACTCAATGTAGATGACATTAGAGGACAAGGTTATGATAACGGATCAAATATGAAAGGAAAACATAAGGGAGTACAAAAACGCTTGTTACAAGTTAATCCTAGAGCCTTTTATGCTCCATGTGGTTGTCATAGTTTAAATGTAGTAATTTCTGATATGGCTATCTCTTGTAAAAAAGCTGAGGATTTTTTTGGAACCATACAACGTATTTATTCTATGTTTGCAACATCCACTAAAAGATGGAAAATTTTACAAGATAATATACCATATTTAACTCTTAAATCATTATCACAAACACGTTGGGAAAGTCGATTAGAAAGTGTTAAAGCAATTAGGTTTCAAGCTCCAGAACTAAGAGATGCATTAATGGATTTGTATCATGATAGTGACGATCTTAAGGTTAAAAGTGAGGCTAAATCTTTAGTTGAAAATGAGATGGAAAAATTTGAATTTTTATTAGCGATGGTTATTTGGTATGGTATTTTATATGCTGTTAATTTAGTTAGTAAAAATTTACAATCAAAAGACATGTGTATTGACGTTGCTATAAAACAACTAGATGGACTTATCTATTATTTTAAAAAGTATAGGGATGAAGGATTTGAAAAGGCTATGATTACGGCTAAGGAACTTGCTTTAAAGATGGGCATTGAACCTAGTTTTCGTGAAAAACGTATTATTCAAAGAAATAAAAGATTTGATGAAAATGCTGATAATGAAACTTTGAAAACTCCTATAGACTCTTTAGAACGGATTACTTTTTATACATAGTAGATCAAGCTTGTGTTTCACTCGAAAGTGGATTTGAGCAATTCAAAGAGTTTGATAATATTTTTGGCTTTTTGTTTAGTATAAAAAAGTTAAAATCCTTTAATGAAGAAACTTTAGAAAAGAAGTGCGTTGATCTTGAAAAGTTTTGGAAACATGATAATCATGTTGATGTTAATGGTTTAGATTTATTTGAAGAACTAAAAATGCTAAGAGATATAATCCATATAGAGTCTGACACACTTATTAATATATTAACTTATATTAACAACTTTAATTATTTTCCAAATGCATATATTGCGTATAGAATTATGTTAACCATTCCTGTAACCGTTGCTTCAGCAGAACGTAGCTTTTCCAAATTAAAACTAATAAAAATTATTTAAGATCTACAATGTCACAAGAAAGATTAAACGGTTTAGCTATTATGTTAATTGAAAGAGATTTTTTAGAAGAACTTGATTACGATTCTTTCATCAAACAATTTGCCTCGATTAAAGCTAGAAAAATCATTTTTATTTAAACGTATACTTAATTTATACAAAACATACAACTTTCAACAAAAAAAAAATTAACTTCGCCAACTATAAACTTTTTAGTTTATAATTGCCGGTCCCAAGCCCGGGTAAAGGAGGAGGGTTTTGTTACTAAATATGTTGAAAGGGTAATTTTGCAAATAAATGCCTCCACTTCGAAGTTCGCTTAGGGTCTCCAAAAACCTAGGAACGGCCATGGGTGTAAACAATCGAATCGACTGGATCAACAGAATATAATTAGGATGCTATTAGAATTAAAGATTTATGCATAATTTATCTTGTTTCATGTTTTCATCACTTTGTGTGGTGTTATATATAAAAGTGTTATCGAACATGGGGAGGTTCATTTGAGAAAAAAAAAGAACAAATTGTACAATTGTAAAATATTAAGTAATTATTCTTTTATCTCATTTATTAAAATCTTTAAGTAATTAATTACTCATAAATACTATTATTCTCTATACTAATTTTCAATGCCTACACACATAAAAAGTTATCCTACACATTTCGGAAATTATCCTACACATACTTAAATTTATCCTATACAACTCGTAATTATCCTACACACCTAGTAATTTGTCCTACACTCTAAATTTTTTTTTTTTTTTTGAAAAAATATATATTTTTTGAAAATAAGTTACAAATTTAATGTAGTTAACTATTAAAAAGGAAGACTAGATATTAATGATCTATGTAAGTTTACAAATATATACCCTTACATTAAAATTAATGCAAATATTAAATGAAGTAAAATGAAACATTTTTATTGGTTGAAACTTATTCTTTTTTCTTCTTACAAAAAATTTATTCTCATTTGAACCTTCCACTATCGTACATTCATTTCTAAATTTAATATCATATTAAGATGTTTTTATTTTTAGCTAGACGTGATTATTTTAGTCATTTCTCCTCAAGAGACCATTGTTACTCAACTTTTTAGTCCCTTTTCAAAGAATTTATCAAAAAGAACATGTATCAACTGAACAACTCTTATTACTTTTAAACAAACGATACAAAGAGAAAATCTCATACTCCTCTTACAAGCAGATCATCAACACGATGATCTGCAACACTCTCAAACAAGAACTGTTAATCACCTATTAGATCTCAACACAAGATCTAATAAACTAAAAAGAACAAGCTAACAATGAGAAAACCTAAGAGAGAGAAAGTATCTGGAAAGTATGTTGAATGAATGAACTCATCTATGTGATGAGTTCCTTTATACTCCTCTTGAATCCGGAAAACCCGGAGCTAACCCGAACGCACAACAGCCATACGCTTAGATATCTTATCTCTTTATCTCTCATAACAGCCATCAGATTAGATATCTTATCTCCTTATTTAACCGAGGCATAAAACCTGATGTGATAAGCCCAATGCTCCTATATGCTAACATGATAAGCCCAATGCTCCTATATGCTCCATAAGCCCAACTAAAGCCCAGCAGCATAACTCCACCAGCATAACATGTTATACAATAAACAATAAAAGTGTGTCAATAATATTTATGTATTAACATACTAGACATATTTATCTAATACTTTTAACAACCCCCATCCCCCCTCACTTTTATTGTTAAAGACATTCATTAAATGCAACCAGCCACATACTTTATTATGCTAAGAAATAAGCAGCCCTTTTGTAAAAACATCAACTACTTGTTTAGTTGTTTCAATAACAATGGTTTTAACACAACCTTTCTTTATTTGTTCCCTCAGAAAAAAAACAAATCCAATTCAAAATGCTTTGTTTTATCATGAAAAACTGGATTAGCAGCTATTGATAATGCTATTGTGTTATCACAATACAACGAAACAGGCAAATTTACTTTAACCCCTAATTCACTAAGTAAATTAATTAACCGCATGATTTCACATGTTGCAATGCACATTGCATGATACTCAGCTTCTGTTGTGGACCGTGATACCGTTGCCTACTTTTTACTTTTCCAAGCAACAAAAGACTCTCCTGGAAGATACAATAACATGTAACTGACTTCCTACTAACCAAACATTTACCCCAGTCGGAGTCTGCATATGCAACTAAATTCATACTAGAACTTTTACCAATGAATATACCCTTGCTAGGTGCACCTTTAAGGTATCTCAAAACTCTAACAGCTAACAACCAAGGCACTCTGGTGGGTTTATGCACGAACTGACTCAAAACATGCACGAAATAGGCTATATCGGGCCTAGTATGAGACAAATAGATTAGTCTACCAACTAACCTTTGATAACCCATTACATTTACCAAGTTTCCACTTTCTTTCTCACACAATGCAGTAATAACAAAGTTTGGTTCAATAGGATTTAGTATAGGTATACATCCAGTCATCCCATAATATGCTAACAGATCCAAACAATATTTCCTTTGGGATAAACACAACCCACCATTTTCTTTTAACACTTCAATACCTAAAAACTATTTTAGAAAGCCTAAATCTTTGATCAAAAACTTGGTTTGTACAAATTTTTCACGTTTTTTATTTCTAGTTCACTGTTACCTATAATGACAATATCATCCACATATACAAGCAACACAGTAAACACAGAACCATAAGATTTAACAAACAGTGAATAATCACATTAACTCTGTACAAACCCTAACTCAATCAAAACACTAATAAACTTAACATTCCACATTATAGGAGCTTGTTTCAAGCCATACAATGATTTATTCAATTTACACACCCTTTTATCAACTTGTGAAAAATAACCTTCAAGTAACTTCATATATACATCTTCAAGAAGATCACCATATATAAAGGCATTATTTATGTCTAATTCATAAATAGGCCAGTCATTATAAACAGCCATAACAAAAACACACCTAACAGTAACAATTTTGACCAAAGGTGAGAAGGTTATATCAAAATCAACCCCTTCTTTTTGATTATATCATTTGGCAACAAGTCTAGCCTTATATCTTTCAATTACCTGATGATTTGTATTTGATCTTAAAACCCAACTTACAACCTATAGGTTTTCTACCCGGAGGTAACTATACAATATCCCACGTTTTATTTCTATTCAAAGCTTCAATTTCATTATTCATAGCAATTATCCAGTTAGAATCATTACAAGCTTCATAAAAATGTCTGGGTTCAACAGACTTATTTAGCACAGAAGTAAAACAAAAGTTTTCTGTAGACAAGTGTGAGTAACTAACTACTTTTTCAAGACCATATTTAAATTTAAAAATCATCAAATTTTCTAGGTAAAACTAAAGATCTAGAAAACCTTCTTACTGAAGGACCAGATGTTTGTGGTAATGATCTACCCTCAGATAGGTTATAGTGCTCACTTTCTAACACTTCATGCTCAGCTCTTCATGACAAAGTTTTGTTCTACTAGATTGCTAAATACCTATATCACCTACATTTTTCTCAGACTCTCTAACAGACTCCTGAGAACTATATGAATGACTATCAACCCTATCAACAGTAGCCTTAGAGACTCTATCAGATTGCTGAGGCTCATAAATGTTAGAATCTATATGATCAACCCCCTTTTCATCATTGGGATTACCCAAACCTTTGGTATGTTCAGAAATCTTTTGTTCATACAAATCAAAGAAATTAGACGTATTCAAATCTTTAAAACCTTCAGATACAGTTTTAGAATATTATTTTTAAAAGGAAAAATTGATTAATAAAATCTCACATCTCTTGAAAAAATAACACTTCTTTTTTTCCAGATTCCACAATTTATACCCCCTATTCTCATTTGAATAGCCAATTAGAACACGTTTGTCAGCATGGCTACTAAACTTATTACTGTTATTTAAAACTGTATTAAAACAAAGACAACCAAACACCCTAAAGTGAGACAAAGAGGGTTTAAAACCATGAACCATTTCATACGGAGACCTACCAACAAGCAGAGACGATGAAGTCCTGTTTATCAAATATGCAGCAGTCAGAACACATTCAGACCAAAATCTTAACGGCAAATTGCTTTGAAAAAGCAAAGCTCTAGCTACATTTAGTAAATGTCTATGCTTTCTCTCAGCAATTCCATTTTGCTGGGGGGTGTAAGCACAATTAGTTTGATGAATAATACCATTTCTGTTTGTAAATTCTTTAAATTGATTATTAACAAATTCAGTACTGTTATCACTTCTAAAAACTTTAACAAGTTTCTCAAATTGTGTTTTAACCAGACTTACAAAATGTTTAATATCTTCAAAGACCCCATCCTTGTATCTCATTAAGTAAACCCAACCATGTGACAACTATCAAAATTCAGGTATCCGTACAATTAATTAAACCCTGATTAGTGCTTAATGACTGTGCTGAATTACAATTAACTGCTTACTGATTACTTTCATATACATACATGTGCATCACATATTGCAAATGATATATCATTATTGCATGAAAGCTTATTTGACTCAAATGATGCACGAAACACAGTTAGCACAGTTATCAGATGAATCAGGAAAATGCTGACAGAACTCAGCTCATAGACAGACAGTGCATTGAGACACAGAATGAGCCAGAAACTAAGTACTACACTAGCATAGTGTGTAGGAAAGTAAGGATCATAAAACTGCCTCTCTAAGTGATAGTTTAAGTGTCGGAAAGTGCCTAAAACTCACCCAAAGTGCTGAATTCAGCAAAATCCAGCAAAAATCAGCATTTCAACACACTAATATTATGCAGAAACATGGTTAAATGGTCCTAAATGCTTTCCTAAGTGTCGGGAATCAAAAGTGTCACAAAAGGATACATAAAGCATACTAAACTGCAAGTTTAGCACCTTAACAAACCGGTAACCAACCGAACAACCGGACACTACCCGAAACATCAAATTTACACTAGAAGCACTGTTTTAACATTACCAAGCAAGTTATGGTCCCCGAACATCATAACACCCTATAAAATATCAAGTAACTAAGTAGCTAACTACATACTTGAATTTTTACCCTAAACTAACTATATGATTAAACCTACTCTACATACCCCCTAGTAATCGGCCCATGCTTGCCCCATACCTCAAGATTTTATTTCAATATTAAAATGGATATTGTTCCCCCTTTAATAACATAAAAACAAAGGGTTAGAGTGTTGAGATGGTTATAAGAAGAATATGTAAGTTCATAAGCTCATTTCACACACACTAGAAAAACACACACCTTCTCCTCTCTCCCTTGGTGCTCTCGGCCGAAACTCAACACACACACACTCACCGTCATTCAATCTTTCTCATACAAATCAAGCATATACAAAGGTGTTAGAAATCATATAAAGAAGCTAGGAGCTTTCGGAAGTGCAAGAACCTCTCTCATTTGCTTTTATCCATCTCATAACTTCTCTTGATCATCCCTAGCCTTGTGCTAGTGGTAAGAGTCTTGATCTTGCTATTTGACTTCTATTTTAAGTGGTTAAAAGAAGAATCAAACTCATAACTTTGAAGAACACTAAGATACATAAGAAGTAACCTTGAACATAAGCATGTTTAATGAAGAAACTAAGTTGTTTATGTGATGATTTGCTTGATGATTGTTGTTTGTTTATGTATATGATGTAGATCATCATATGATCTTGCTAGATCATGATTAAAAATATAATCTAGCAACATGAGAAAGTAGAAATATTGTAGGATGATAGATCATCCACACAAAGATCATGAACTTGAAAGATTACATGGATTTCTTGAAAAATAATGATCAAAGTAAGTTGTTAGTCATTTAGATCTAAAGATTTATGGATGAGTTTTCAAAGAAACCAAGTTAAAAATATAAGTTTCATTTAATCTTGGTTCTTACATAAACAAACATTATTTTTGGTGGTTAAACAAGTGTAGAAACACTTGTGTAACAAGAAGATTTCATAAAGAAACATTTTTAGAAATGATGATTACAAGTTGTAAACATCCATATTCTTTAAAAATGAAGTTTTTAAAGAACCAAACACACTTTAAAGGATAACAAGGCTTACTAATAACACTAGTAAGTTACTACAAGTTTTTGGGAAACTTCAAGTTCATGAAGTAGTAGATTATTACTTGATTTTGGAAAAATTGGTAAGTAAAGGTTGTTTATTATTGATTGTGAATTGATTGTGATGATTTTTACAAAAGAAAATGATATGCTTGAAAGTATGGAAACCTTCGTTTTTAGGGGAAACTAGGGCAAAATTTTCTAAAAATTTAAACACTTAGAAAAATATTTCTAAACAAGTACTTACAAGTGTATTTTCAATCATAAATTGATACATAAACTTTGCCATAATTTTTGGTTACAAAGATATAAATATTGGAGGTTGGTTTTTATAAATAAAAGTGACTAAATATGTATTTAGGAAATATGTATTTAGAAGACACCATGTGTGTGATTATTTGTATATTTTGTGTATTAGTTATATTATTTTAGGACATGAAATAATATAACACATCAAAATCCCAAGAATTACAATCCAAAATATTACCAAAATCCCAAGGAATAAATATACAAGTTGTACATAAAATGGGTGAAAACCGAACTATGGAATAAGACTTATAAAATATTCCGGAAATTTATTCACAAAGTATATTTTGGTAAATAATTTTTTGGACACCAAGTGAACAAAAATATGATTCTTACAATTACTACAAGAATATATCATATTTTTAACAAGGAAAAATATATTATTTTGGACAAGTATGAATATATATTTTTCTTGAGATTTTTAGAAGATATATTATTTTTAAGAAATGAATATTTTCTCACACAAACACGAAATACAAGATTTTTGAGGTGAAGGATATATTTTCTCAAGTAAATATGAAGTATATCATTTTTGAGAAAAATGAGTTTATATATATTTTCCAAGATAGACATGAAAATATATTATTTTTGAAACTTATGAGAAAATACAAATATTTTTTCCAAAAGAAAAATTATAAATAATTTTTCTAAATAATACTTATTACAATATATATTTTGGAAATGTATATTGGTGGACTTTTATTAAAGATAATATTCCGGAAAAATTAATATGAAATTAAGTATAAAAATACTTAATGTAAACAATAAAAATACGTATTCTCATACGTATAAATGCACACCGGAATACTACCTTAATACATGGCAAAAATATACAGGTATAAGAACGCGAATACAAATACCCCCATCCTTGGGAAGGATAGACAAGAATAAATACTTGGGAAGTATTAAGTCAAAATGTATTGTTTTAATAATTATTCCAAAATTTAATAAATATAATTTAAGTTAAAATATTAATTATTTTAACAAATAATTATATAACTTGGAATAATATCGAAGACACAAAAGAAACGTAACTCAAGGACATTAATACTAAGTCAAGGCACGACCCGCTCATCTAATAGATCATAGTACGTTGTAGGTAGTCGTGTTTACCGAAGGAGCTTGAGTTACGTTGGTTGAAGACGCAAGACTGTGAGTTCATGTCTCCCTTTTCTTTAAACTGTTTTGATTTATAACTTCGGGGGTGAAGTACACGTTACGAAATAATTACAAACAATTACAATTGGTATGGTTAGCTATGGAAAGTACAGTAGATCATGTGAATGGATAGGCGCACTCCTAAGACCATTAATCCTCGTGTTAGGACCGAGGGGCATGAGTGATAGATCTATTTGGGTGTAGCGAGCCCACACCAATGTGGATCGGGGTTTGGCTCATGAGGTGACTATGTCTTACAACCGGAGGCCTGGTACAAAATCTGTTAGGTTTGAGCCTTCCTACGCCATTGCACGCATGTTAATGGCCTTGCAAACCATTAATCGATTTGTTTCCTTGTTTTGCTTCATACCGGGATTTACAAAACATACATACATACATACGATGTTTACAAGGTTTATTCATACACACAAACAAACACATGAACTCGCTCAACTTTTGTTGATGTTTTCAAAACTAGATGTATTTCAGGGAATTAATAGTGGATCTGGTGGGCGTTGGATGTTTCAAGCTGCGTTAAGAATAAAGGATGTCATCCGATGTCTTAGGGTTTGGTTAGCGTGTCTTATTCCTGGACGAGACACATCTACCAAAGCCTGATTTCATTAAAGTCTTTTGATGAGTCCTTAGGGAACTCTAAACAATTCATATGGTTTGTAAAACTTAACTTCGGAGTCTATGTTTCAAACAATGATGTTGTGATGTTTTTAAACTTGTTTAATGGATGACCATCTATGGTTTTTATCATATAGTTGTTGTTATGATTGAATGCAATGGTATTAAGAAAGTCACACCATAATCACGCTTCCGCAAAAGTCAGGGTGTGACAGCTTGGTATCAGAGCTTCGATTGTAGCGAACTAGGATTCCTTCTCGAGTCTAGACTACAATCATTAGGGCTCTCATGAAAATATTTTTACAAACATGTTTTCATTGCATACGCGAAACACCCAGATCCAAGAAAACAAACATTTTTACAAACAAAAAGACACGAAACACATTTCAAGGTTTATGTTTATGGTTCAGTCTGAGAGGCTGTGTGGTTCAGTCTGAGAGACTGGGTGGTTCAGTCTAAGAGACTGGGTGGTTTAGTCTGAAAGACTAGGTGGTTCAGTCTGAGAGACTGGGTGGTTCAGTCTGAGAGGCTGGGTGGTTCAGTCTGAGAGGCTGGGTGGTTTAGTCTGAGAGACTATGTAATTCAGTCTGGGATACTAGGAAGTTTAGTCTGAGAAACTGGGAGGTTTAGTCTGGGAGACTAGGAAGGATACATGAGTAGATGATTACCTTGTCATTGATTACATGCTTAATGTTAGTAGTTGATATATGTGCATATGTGGTGATTGTTATGTTACAGATACCATGTCGTCATCCGATAGCGGATTGTCTGATGACCACGACCCTATGGCCATTGTTTCTGACGATGAGATTATCCCAGAGATCTTTACTTCTGATACCGAGAGTGACCCGGAGATGATGTCCGATGATGACGACGACTTTCAGCCCTTTGCGCTGCCCGATTTCGGAGATGATTTACCGATTGCTGATGGTATCCCGGACGAGGATCCGTTTGTTATTCCTATTCCTGTGCACGATCATATTATCATCGGTCACCCCGATGGTGAGCATGTCGTGGCACCGATCCTCGCTCATGTTCCTTTAGTGGTCATTCCTCCTGAGGATTGGCCATTCGATGATCTTTTTGATGATGATTTTGATTTGTTTGTTGATGGTCCCCCTGATGATACCCGTGGCGATGGGGAGCTCGATAAGGACATTGTTGATGTTCCACTTCTGGGGATTCCCGTTATTGAGATTTCATCTGATTCCAGTTTACACTCTGTTCCTGATTCCTTTGAGTCTGTGTCATCTTCCGCCTTACAGGTAGTTGGATTGTGACGTTATGCCACTGATACTGATGACGATACGGCCATGTCAGCTGCACCGATTCCTCCACATGACATTGAGCCTGGACTTGAGCTTGATTTTATCCCTGTTGATCAGCCTATTGATGCACCCGCTGATCCTGAGCCGATACCTGCACCTGAGCCTTTGCCTGATCATGATCCTATCCCATTTGGCATACCTGACATTGCACCACTCATACCAGATCCAGTTCCTACACCTGCTGACCCTCCTGTTATTGAGCCAGTCACTCCTCCACTTGCACCTGCACCCGTTGATGTTGCTCCTTTTCATCCAGTTGAGTCAGATGTGCACCGTGTCGACCTGCCTATTGTTTTCTTGCAGGATATACCTGCACCCCGTCCAGGGGAGGGCACTTCTAGCCAGCAGCCTAGCCATGAACCTCATGTATCAGCAGCTTTCCCTCACATGCCTCAGTCTGCACCTACTGCTCATTTTACTTCTTCACCATTAGATGAGCCACTTAGATGGTTCCCACCGTACACCATGCCGATTTCTGATCCCTACCATCCCTCACATTTTACTGGTTATACACGGGATGAGTTGCTTCTATCATTGCAGCTCCAGTATGAGATCATGAGTCGCAGGGTTTTAGAGCTTGAGATGATACCGCGACCTTTGCCATGTCCATGTCAGCCTGCGTATGTTCCTCGTTCATCACCATCCCCATTTTCACATCCTCCTGCACCGCTTACTCCATTTCCCGAGTTTGACACTCGCTGTCTTACCATTGAGTAGCAGATCAGTTATCTGTTGCGTCATGTTTACGATCTTGAGGAGGAGCTAGCGCATGTGCGCAGCTTGCTTTTTTGTTCCTCCACCACCATCAACATAGCCGGTTTTTGGTTTTATGTAGGTAGCTTCCTTTTGATGAGAGCACCGCTATTGAGCTGAGCTAGTGAAGCCTTTTAGAGACCACCTTATGACTGTATGACTCATGATAGATTGATAGATATTTTGGACAAGGGCAGTGTGACCCTGTGTTCCCTCTTGATACGATATTTATGTAAAACATGTAACTGTATTTGTGGTCGATGATTAATGAAAGCTCAATCGTAATGTTCTCATTAAATACGTTGTTAATTTACATGCTTGTGTTATAACTGTGTTGATTACCTGATTGCTTGCTACAATAAATACTACTACATATACATACTACATACTACTTATTATGTACATAAGACCTGACATATACAATCTTCTTTTAGAAGATGCCTCCTCGAAGGAACAATCAGTTGCCCACAACAGAGGCAGAACTGCAAGAACGGATTTCACAAGCAATCGCACAACATGAGGCCTTGCGCTCTGAACACAGTGGAGGTACCTCAGGAAATAACCCACCTCACGGTAATGTTTAAGTCACTTAAGACACATTACGATACGTTTGGACATTCCATGTGCATTTGTTAATGCTTTCTGTGAATGACGTTGCTTGTACAGGCTGTACATACAAACAGTTCCTTGACTGCAGGCCTCTGAATTTTGACGGCACTGGAGGTGCTGTAGCTTTCGTTAGATGGGCTGAGAAAATAGATTATGTGCTGCGAATGAGCAAGTGTGCGCCTGAGCACCAGGTCACTTACATTTCTGGACTATTCCTAGACGGAGCTCTATCCTGGTGGAACCTTTAGGTTCAGACCCTAGGTGAGGAAGCAACATATGGTATGACTTGGGATGAGATGAAAGAACTGATGCGCAAGAAGTACTGCTCGAGAGCTGAGATTCAGAAGTTGGAAACCGAGTTCTGGAATCTGAAGATGGATGGTCCCAAGATTGCTGAGTATGTACAGAGATTCCATGACCTGTCTCGTGTTTTCCCCTACATGGTAGAACCGGAGTTCAAGCGAATTGAACGCTTCATCTGGGGATTGGCACCCTAAAGTATGAGCATGGTTACTACTTCAAAGCCTCCAACGATCACTGAGGCAATTGATTTGAGCGTAGCGTTGACTGAAGAAGCCGTTAGATTGAACAAGTTTTCAATCTCCGAGGGAAAGAAGAAGGAGACTCATGTCGAGTCGTCAGGAGAGAACAAAAGGAAGTTCTCAAATTTCAAGAAGGGTACCCAAGGAAACAACAGTGGTAACAAGAAGAGAGATGCAAATCCACCAGCCGAGATTAAGACTGGTGCTGCTACTTCTGGTGCTGAGGTTAAAGGAAAAAGATATATGGGCACCCTGCCTAAATGTGATGTGTGTCAGTTTCATCACTGTCGCAACCCCTGATCCCTTTTCCTCGGAAACGGGCGGCCGCGACCCAATTTCGGTGGTATCGCTTGAGTGTCTAATTTGGCAGCGGAATTTTTCATCAGGACCGTAGTTAGGAAATATTTAATCAGAGTAAAATACCACATTTTCATAATATTAAACACATGGGATAAAACCCAAGTTTTCATTACACACATTCTCATAGGAATAAATCCTATTTTATAAAAACATCTATTTTATTTTAGGTAACTTTATTGCCACTTTTCCAAGCCTTCAGTGCTGTCCAGCTGGCTTCTATTTGGCTTTCACAGTTTGTTACCTGAAACGCGTTTTAAAAACATTTGTCAGTGGGAAATACTGGTGAGTGAATCCCAGTTTAATCAAGTTTATATAAAAACCATTGTACAGTATTGAGGGCGATCTCACAATTATATTTATTTCCAAGTTATACCAATTAACATCCATTGTACTGTCAGAACCGACTTGTGGACATGTTACTCCTTGACCAGGTGGTAACAAATTTTGTATACAAAACCCCAACATACTCATGATAACTGTATTCTTACAAATACTCAATAACTGCTTAATATACATTTAATTGTATGAGGTTTTGTAAAAACAATTTACAAAAAGGTTTACAAAAAGAGGATAAACTCACATTGCTTTCTTAGATTTTCCGTAAGGGTTTCCTGGTGACAATCTATAATTTATACAAAAGCACACATGTTAGTATAATAACCCATTTTAACATTAGTAATACCCTCCCTGAGACGGCATTCCAACGACTACGTCGGGCAGAACCACGACAGCCGTTACGGAACCCTAGATCAATCGGGCAGCGTATCTAATACATATCCAGGGGATATAATACTTACAACGGAGCAGAACTTCGCTATTTAGGGGGTATTAGACCCGAGTATAATGCCTACTATGAGAGAATCATGTTTAGAAAGAAAGATTTGAACGATTTCTGCTGAAACCCGATGCTTGTACTTATAGTGCCACATTTCAACTTTTACGCGGCCCGCGTAAATGTAGACAAGGGTCTACGCGGCCCGCGTCAAACCCGGTCAACGTCGTAGCTTTGCTGGGTCATCAGGTAGGCCCGCCGGGTGTTGGGCCATGTGGCCACACCGGGCTGCGCCAGGTTTTTAAGTTAACGCGGTCCGCGTCAACGTTGGGGTGGGGTTTACGCGGCCCGCCTCAACTTAATTTTTCTTGTTTTTCATATATTTTTAATGCTATATTGTATTTCGGGCCCGGTTTTCACATACGGGGTGTATTTAAAGACATATAGGGATATTTTAAAATATTTTGGGGTGTCGGAAAAATTTTCGAGGGTGTCGGTTTATTTAGGATTGTTATATCCTCTCCACCTTGTTTTAGAGCTCGTCCTCAAGATCTACTGGAACAAGTGTGGATATTTCCTTTGCATTTCTGATTCAAGCTCCCATGTGTACTCGGGTCCTCTTTTGGAGTCCCACTTTAGTTTGAACAGAACTAGTCTCTTGTGTTTGAGGTTTTTGACTTTCCTGTCTTCAATCTGTAGAGGCCTTTCTACAAACTTGAGTTGTTCATTTACCTCTATATCCTTAAGAGGTACTACCAGTGATTCATCAGTTAAGCATTTCTTGAGATTAGATACATGAAATACATCATGTATTCCTGCCATTTCCTCTGGCAGTTGTAGCTGATAGGCTACAGGTCCTATTCTTCTAATAATCTCAAAAGGTCCAATATACCTGGGACTTAGCTTTCCTCTTTTGATGAATCTTACTACTCCTTTCCAAGGAGAGACCTTTAACAATACTTTATCTCCTACTTGAAATTCCAATGGTTTGCGTCGGTTATCAGCATAGCTCTTTTGTCGATCACGTGCTGCTTTCAGTCGTTCATTGACTTGAATAATCTTGTCGGTTGTTTCCTGCACTATCTCAGGTCCAGATAGTTGCTTTTCCCCAATTTCTGCCCAACAGACTGGGGTTCAGCACTTTCGTCCATAAAGTGCTTCGAATGGTGCAGCGTTGATACTTGTGTGATAACTATTATTATAAGAAAATTATATTAAAGGTAAGTGATCATCCCAATTACCTCCGAAATCAATTACACAAGCTCTAAGCATGTCCTCCATTGTCTGAATTGTCCTTTCGCTTTGTCCGTCTGTTTGAGGATGATAAGCTGTGCTTAGATTTAACTTGGTTCCCATTGCTTTTTGGAAACTTGACCAAAAATGAGAGGTAAATCGGCTATCCCTATCAGAAACAATTGATAAAGGAATTCCATGTAATGAAACTATTTCATTTACATACAATTTAGCTAACTGTTCCATACTGAAAGTTTCTTTCATTGGTAGGAAATGAGCTGACTTAGTTAGTCTATCTACAATCACCCAGATTGTATCATTGCCTTTTCTTATTTTGGGTAGTTTAGTAACAAAATCCATTGTTATCAATTCCCATTTCCACACTGGCATTTCTAACTGTTGTAGCAATCCTGAGGGTTTCTGATGTTCAGCTTTAACTTGTGAGCAAGTTAAGCATTTAGAAACATAGGTTGCTATGTCCTTTTTCATTCCTATCCACCAGAAATTCTTTCTCAAATCCTGGTACATTTTATCACTTCCTGGATGCATCGTATACTTAGATTTATGGGCTTCTTCTATTATGCGATGACGTAGGTTTCCTAATTTAGGTATCCACATTTTCTTTTTATGGAATCTCCAAATTCCATCTGTTCCTTGTTCTAATTCCTTAATCATACCTTTTAGTTTTTCAGTATCATCCTTGATTACTGATTCTTGTGCTTTTCTAATTTGATCATTTAAATCTACTTGTAGATTTAATTTAAGAGAACGTATCCTTTTTGGCTTTTCGTGATACTTTCTGCTTAAAGCATCTGCCACTACATTTGATTTTCCTTCATGATACTGGATATCACAATCATAATCACTAAGCATTTCCATCCAGCGTCTTTGTCTCATATTCAACTCCTTTTGTCCGAAAACATATCTTAAACTCTTATGATCAGTGAATATGGTAAACTTACTACCATAAAGGTAATGTCTCCAAATCTTAAGGGCAAAAATTATAGCTCCTAACTCTAGATCATGGGTTGAATAATTCTCTTCATGATTCTTAAGTTGTCTAGACGCATAGGCTATAACCTTTTGGCGTTGCATCAACACACACCCATACCCTAGTTTAGAAGCGTCACAATAGACTACAAAGTCTTCAGTTCCTTCTAGTAACACTAATATGGGTGTATTAGTTAATCTTTGTTTAAGAATTCTAAAGGCTTCTTCTTGTTTTGGTCCCCATTCAAACTTAATGGATTTACAGGTTAACTTAGTTAAAGGAATGACTATTCTAGAAAAATCTCGAATAAATCTTCTATAATAACCGGCCAATCCTAAGAAACTTCTAACCTCGGTTGGTGACTCATGGGTTTTCCATTTAGTTATTGCCTTGATTTTTGTGGGATCCACATGAATTCCTTCATGATTAACTAAATGTCCGAGAAATTGTACTTGTTCTAACCAAAACTCGCACTTTGAAAACTTAGCATACAGCTTTTCCTTTCTTAATAGACTTAAAAGTGCGTGCAAATGCTTTGCATGTTCCTCTTTACTCTTAGAATAAATTAGAATATCATCTATGAAGACAATTATGAATTTATCCAAATATGGCTTACATATTCGGTTCAACATATCCATAAATGCGGCAGGGGCATTGGTTAAACCAAATGGCATGTCAGTAAATTCATAATGGCCATACCTTGTTCTGAATGCTGTTTTAGGAATGTCCTCTTCCTGTACCTTTAATTGATGATATCATGACCTTAAATCGATTTTAGAGAAAAATCGAGCTACTTGCAGCTGATCGAACAGATCATCGATTCTTGGTAATGGATACCGATTCTTAATCGTGACTTTGTTCAATTCATGGTAGTCAATGCACATACGCATTGATCCGTCCTTCTTTTTAACGAATAAAATCGGTGCTCCCCATGGCGATGAGCTTGGCTGTATGAATCATTTTTCCAGTAATTCATCTAATTGTTTCTTCAGTTCTTGCATCTCGGCGGGTGCCAAACGGTAAGGTGCTTTGGCAATCGGGGACGTTCCTGGTAGCAGGTGAATTCTGAATTCAACTTCTCTGTCTAGCGGTAGTCCTGGTAATTCCTATGGAAATACATCTGAAAACTGAGACACTACTGGAATGTCTTTTAATTCTTTTCCTTTAGTGTTAGTGATTATAGAAATCAAATACACTATAGATCCTTTTCTTATATAACTTGCAGTCTTCATCACATAGATGAATTTCGTGGATCTAGATGGTTTATATCCTTTAATTGTGATCTTTTCACCTTTTGGTGAATTTACTTGGATTGACTTTTGATCACATAAAATACTGGCTTTATTGGCTATTAACCAATCCATTCCTAAAACGACATCAAATCCTGCCAGTTTCATTGGGTAAAGGTTTGCTATAAACTTTTGGTTAAAAAATTCTATTCTTGCTCCCTGCAAGATTTCAGAAGTCCTAACAGTTTCTCCATTAGCTGTCTCTACTAGACATTCTTGTGGTAGTTCAGTTAATGACTGATTTAGAAGTTTGCAAAACAAAGTATTAATAAAACTTTGGTTTGCACCAGAGTCAAATAATACTTTAGCAAAAACATCATTAACTAAAAACGTACCAGTTATGACGTCTGGAATCATCTTGGCTTCATCTGCAGTTAGAACGAATGCTCTAGCATTTTTAGTGTTCCTGTTGTTCACAGCTGGAGCCAATTTTGGACAGTTTGGCTTGATGTGACTTTTTTCTCCACAGTTGAAGCATAGTCCATTACTGGATTTTCTCCTGCAATCTTCTTCCTTGTGTCCTGGCATTTTGCAGAAATTGCAAAGAGTGGAGCATTTTCCCGAATGCTTTTTCTTGTAGACCTTGCAGAATGGTGCAGAGGTAGAACCTATATTCCTACGATTGTAATTCCCATAACGAAATTCTTGAGTAAACCTTTGAGTTAGGTTTCTCCTCTGGTCTTCTTCTCTAGTACGAATTAACTCATCTGTCAAGGTATTTGCTAGTTCTACAACTTCTTCTATGGTTTGTGGTCTAGCTGCCTTGACTACATGTCTAATCTCTCCGATTAATCCCCAGATATAACGGGAGATTAATACCGGCTCTGGTGATGCAAGGGTTGGTACTATTCTAGCATATTCAAAGAATAACTTTGTGTACCCCTTACTATCTACTCCATTCATCCTAAGATTTAGGAATTTGTTTGCTATTTGTTCCTTTTCATTAGGAGGACAGAATTTCCTTTCTACCATATTCCTAAATTCTTCCCATTCCATATTGTATACCCTATCACTTCCTTTTGACTGGAGGATAGTGTTCCACCATTCTAAGTCTGAATTCTTAAATAGATTGGAAGCAAACATTATCTTGTCCTCTTCCGCACATTTACTTATTTTCAGAACAGCCTCAGTCTTTTCTATCCAGCGTAGAGCTGCAATAGGTTCTTCATTGCCCGAGAATTCTATCGGTTTACAGGACCAGAATTCTTTGTAAGAACAACCATAAGGCATGGTTCTTCTTCTTTTAGGAATGGGCACTTGAAGTACAGGGCCATTGTTTACGCTGTTTTCTAGTTCAATTGGTCGCTTACTGCTATGTTTACTTTTATTATTCGCTTCCTGAACAGTTTGAAGAATAAATGGCATTGCATCTATAATTCCTTGTGCCACTATGTGTTGAATGGCACTATTATCCACTTGGTTTCCGTTGTTATTGACGCTTGGATTCTCATTAACCAAGTTAATATTACTCTGGTTATCGTTATTCAGATTTCCTTGATTTCCTTCGTTGGCCATCTGAATTTTAAACATTTACCACATATTAATATCACAAAATAATATTTTAGTATAGTCAATCACATGACACGCATTTTGGGCAAAAGCGTCGATCATTGCGACTTTACTCTATTCATATACTATGCATCTATTACACACTAGTACTGAAATAAAAAATTACAATACTAACTGAAATTTAAAGCTACACTACTAGTAATAGGTATCCGTAGTTTTTTTTATACACATACACACATATATTATATTATTTTATTATTATTATTATTATTACTACTACCGTCTCCATTCTCTCATTCACGGATATGGATTCATCTAGAAATCCATTTTGCGCTCGTCATACTTCCAGACGAGTCACTCTCCCACCTGTCTCATTCGTTCACTACTCTCTAAAATTTCCTCACCAAATGTCCTAAGTTCTTGTACATTGTCTGCACTCATTGGGGGTGCAGGTTCTAGGACTGGGTTCGGAATCTGGGGTACGGGTTCCTGGTATGGAGGTGTAGGTGCCTGGAGTCGGTAAGGATCTTCTAAAATCTCCCTAATGTATTCATCGTGGTAATAGGGATCTAAAGGATCCAAACCTAGGTAGGCTCCTACGTTTGGCATGGGCATGTCTTCATGTATCGGGTAACGTTGCACATAGTCCCTAACGTCATCCCACCAGGGGTCGTAATTTGGGTCTAAGGGGTTTGGTGCAGGTACCCTAGGTATTTCTTCTGGATTGAAGTCATGCATCTCTACTTGGTTTTCATGGTTTTCTATCTCCATCGGTTGGTCAGGGATTGGTGGTTGTGGTTGGGGTGCTATTATTTGCTCCAGATTAGGGTCAGCTGCAGTGGTTGCTAGGATGTGGATGTTGGCTATACCCATATTGATCATGTCCTGGGCATAGGCATCTGTCTCTCTTTTGGCTGCTGCTAGTGCTCTCTGGTCTTGTAACTTTTTCATACGTTTTCTACGCTCGTGTGCCCCTCTACTGAACCATCCCCTCTTTTTCTGAGGAAATGGCTCTTCTGACTGAGCCTTAAATACAAAGATTCCTTCTTCCGTATCAGCAGAGTACCCTGAGAGGGCAGGCTGAGAAGAGGAGGTGCCTTCGCTTCTAGGCGAACCAGACAATTGACGGTACGCGTCAGATGGTCCTTCGTCACTCATACTGTAAACTAACAAATAGTCAAATAACACATAACAATAAATACAATTATGCACGTAGTTCCGTAATTTATTTCCTAACAATTTAAATTTTGATGTCAGCAGAACACTTCTGTGGCTGAATCAGTGGCTTAGCTCTGATACCACCTTCTGTCGCAACCCCCGATCCCTTTTCCTCGGGAACGGGCGGCCGCGAGCCAGTTTCGGTGGTATCGCTTGAGTGTCTAATTTGGCAGCGGAATTTTTCATCAGGACCGTAGTTAGGAAATATTTAATCAGAGTAAAATACCACATTTTCATAATATTAAACACATGGGATAAAACCCAAGTTTTCATTACACACATTCTCATAGGAATAAATCCTATTTTATAAAAACATCTATTTTATTTTAGGTAACTTTATTGCCACTTTTCCAAGCCTTCAGTGCTGTCCAGCTGGCTTCTATTTGGCTTTTACAGTTTGTTACCTGAAACGCATTTTAAAAACATTTGTCAGTGGGAAATACTGGTGAGTGAATCCCAGTTTAATCAAGTTTATATAAAAACCATTGTACAGTATTGAGGGCGATCTCTCAATTATATTTGTTTCCAGGTTATACCAATTAACATCCATGGTACTGTCAGACCCGACTTGTGGACATGTTACTCCTTGACCAGGTGGTAACAAATTTTGTATACAAAACCTCAACATACTCATGATAATTGTATTCTTACAAATACTCAATAACTGCTTAATATACATTTAATTGTATGAGGTTTTGTAAAAACAATTTACAAAAAGGTTTACAAAAAGCGGATAAACTCACATTGCTTTCTTAGATTTTCCGTAAGGGTTTCCTGGTGACAATCTATAATTTATACAAAAGCACACGTGTTAGTATAATAACCCATTTTAACATTAGTAATACCCACCCCGAGACGGCATTCCAACGACTACGTCGGGCAGAACCACGACAGCCGTTACGGAACCCTAGATCAATCGGGCAGCGTATCTAATATGTATCCAGCGGTTATAATACTTACAACGGAGCAGAACTTCGCTATTTAGGGGGGTATTAGACCCGAGTATAATGCCTACTATGAGAGAATCACGTTTAGAAAGAAATATTTGAACGATTTCTGCTGAAACCCGATGCTTGCTACTTATAGTGCCACATTTCAACTTTTACTCGGCCCGTGTAAATGTAGACAAGGGTCTACGCGGCCCGCGTCAAACCCGGTCAACGTCGTAGCTTGGCTGGGTCATCAGGTAGGCTCGCCGGGTGTTGGGCCACGTGGCCACACCGGGCTGCGCCAGGTTTTTAAGTTAACGCGGCCCGCGTCAAGGTTGGGGTGGGGTTTACGCGGCCCGCCTCAACTTAATTTTTCTTGTTTTTCATATATTTTTAATGCTATATTGTATTTCGGGCTCGGTTTTCACATACGGGGTGTATTTAAAGACATATAGGGATATTTTAAAATATTTTGGGGTGTCGGAAAAATATTCGAGGGTGTCGGTTTATTTAGGATTGTTATAATCACGCTGGACGATGCAGAGCTGGAAAGTGTGAAACGTGCGGAAAAGTTGTCCATGCTGGTATGGAGCCGGTCGTGGGAATAATAATGGTCAGAGAGGAAATGGTAATGGCAACGGAAACCGTGGTGGAAACGGTAATGGGAACAGGAACAACCAGGGAAGTAATGGTAATTGTGGTGGTTCTGGAAACCAAGTTGGTAATGGAAACCGCAACCAAAAAAACAATCAGGGTGGTACTGGAAACAAGCAAGGATGTTTTAGTTGCGGAGATGTCGGGCATTTCAAGCGAGATTGCCCAAAGAATAATCAAGCCCAAGGAAGAGTTTTCAACATTGGAGCTAGGGAAGCTCGCCAGGATCCGAACGTAGTTACAGGTACGTTCCCTATCAACCAACACTTTGCATCTGTATTATTTGATACTGGTGCCGACTATAGCTTCGTATCGCTAGAATTTAAGGATATACTTGGGTTAGTTGCCAGTAAGTTAGAAATTCCGTACTCGATAGAACTAGCTAATGGAAAGCTAGTAGAGGCAAACGAAGTGATTAGAGGTTGTGTAATAGAGCTCGGAGAGCATGAGTTTACGCTTGATCTTCTGCCAGTCGAGTTGGGAAGTTTTGACGTGGTAGTTGGAATGGATTGGTTATCAAGTAACCGAGCAGAAATCGTATGCCATGAGAAGGTTATTCGCATTCCAATGGCGAATGGAGAGACAATTGTAGTGCATGGAGAGAAGCATGACACGCCTCTAAGGATAATCAGCTGTTTGAAGGCCCGAAAGTTTTTACAGAAAGGATGTGTTGCCTTTTTGGCTCACATTGTTGATAAGGAAACTGAAGAGCCGAAGCTGGAAAATATCCCGGTGGTAAGGGAATATCCTGAAGTCTTCCCCGAAGACTTTCCAGGATTAACGCCCCAGCGCCAAGTCGAATTCCACATTGATTTAGTTCCAGGCGCCGCGCCTGTAGCTAAAGCACCTTATCGACTTGCGCCTTTCGAGATGCAAGAGTTGTCGATGCAACTTCAGGAACTTTTGGACAAGGGATTTATTAGACCAAGCTTCTCGCCTTGGGGAGCTCCAGTTCTGTTTGTCAAGAAGAAGGACGGTAGCTTCCGTATGTCTATCGACTACCGAGAGCTGAACAACTTGACCATCAAGAATCGGTATCCCTTGCCAAGGATTGATGACCTCTTCGATCAACTTCAAGGTTCAAGTTACTACTCCAAGATCGATCTTCGATCAGGTTATCATCAGCTAAGGATTCAAGAGGAGAGTATTCTGAAGACTGCCTTTAGAACCAGTTATGGACACTATGAGTTTCTAGTAATGCCGTTTGGTTTGACAAACGCGCCGGCAGTATTTATGGATCTGATGAACCGAGCCTGCAAGCCATATCTCGATAAATTCGTGATTGTATTTATCGATGATATTTTGATCTATTCAAGGACGAAGGAAGAGCACGAGCAGCACCTTAGAGCCATTTTAGAGCTGCTCAAGAAGGAGAAACTGTACGCAAAATTCTCGAAGTGCGAACTCTGGTTGCGTGAGGTACAATTCCTCGGTCATGTAGTAAACGAAGATGGAATCCACGTGGATCCCACTAAGATCGAGGCGATTAAGAACTGGGAAACTCCAAAGACGCCAACCGAGATCCGTCAGTTTCTAGGTTTAGCAGGGTATTATCGTAGATTCATTGAGGATTTTTCAAAAATCACTTAACCGCTCACCTCCCTTACTCAAAAGGACAAGAAGTATGAATGGGGAGATAAACAAGAGGAAGCATTCCAGTTGCTTAAGAACAAGCTTTGCGATGCACCTATCTTATCCCTACCCGAAGGCCCTGATGACTTCGTGGTATACTGTGACGCCTCGCGTCAAGGATTAGGCTGTGTGCTGATGCAGCGACATAAGGTTATCGCTTATGCTTCATGCCAATTGAAAGTTCATGAGAAGAACTACACTGCTCATGACTTGGAGTTAGGCGCAGTGGTGTTTGCTTTGAAGATCTGGCGACATTATTTATATGGCACCCGATGCACAATCTTTACCGATCACAAGAGCCTTCAGCACATATTCGACCAGAAAGAGCTTAATATGAGACAGCGATGATGGGTTGAGTTACTAAACGATTATGATTGTGAAATCAAATATCACCCAGGAAAGGCGAATGTGATGGCGGACGCCTTGAGTCGAAAAGAGAGGATTAAGCCCATAAGGGTTAGGGCTTTAGAAATGATCATTCAGACATACCTCTCGTTGCGCATTCGTGCTGCACAAAGAGAAGCGCTCAAGAAGGAAAACTTGAAGGATGAATATCTCCGTGGGATGGAGAACCAGTTGGTACCCAATGAGGAAGGAACCTTGTGTTTCATGGGACGAATTTGGGTTCCCCTCTTTGGTGGTCTTAGAGATGTGATCTTTGATGAAGCTCATAAATCAAGGTACTCGATCCACCCAGGATTGGATAAGATGTACCAAGATTTGAAAGATTTCTACTGGTGGCCAAGATTGAAAGGTGATGTTGCAACTTATGTTGGAAAATGCTTGACTTGCGCCAAGGTGAAGGCCGAGTATCAGAAGCCTTCAGGTCTCCTGCAGAAACCTGAGATACCCATGTGGAAGTGGGAGCAGATCTCGATGGATTTTATAACAAAGTTTCCAAAGACACCCAGAGGTCATGATACGATTTGGGTAATCGTAGACCGTCTGACAAAGTCTGCGCATTTCTTTCCGATCAGAGAAAAGGATAACACCGGTAAGCTAGCTGAACTATACCTAAGGGAGATAGTCGCACGTCATGGAGTGCCTATCTCGATTATATCTGATAAAGATGGGAGATTTGTGTCAAGGATTTGGCAATCTTTCCAAGAAGCGTTTGGTTCACAACTGAATTTGAGCACCACATTTCATCCACAAACGGACGGCCAAAGTGAGAGAACAATTCAGACGCTTGAAGATATGTTACGAGCTTGCGTAATGGACTTGGGTGGCAGTTGGGACACTCACCTACCTTTGGTTGAGTTCTCCTATAATAACATCTACCATACAAGCATTCAAGCTGCACCGTTTGAAGCTCTCTATGGACGAAAGTGTCGATCGTCGTTATGCTGGGCAGATGCAGGCGATAGACAGCTAGTTGGTCCCGAATTGGTTCAAGAGACGACATATAAGATCATGCAGATCCGAGAGCGCACTAAGGCGGCTCGTGATCGACAAAAGAGCTATGCGGACCAAAGGATGAAACCTTTGGAATTCAAAGTGGGAGATATGGTTTTGTTAAAAGTCTCACCTTGGAAAGGTGTGGCACGCTTTGGGAAGCGTGGAAAGTTAAACCCGCGATTTATTGGACCATTCAAAATCCTGGAAAGGATTGGCCCTGTGGCTTACAAGTTGGAACTACCAGCAGGACTTAATGGTGTTCATGATACATTCCATGTATCTAATCTGAAGAAGAGTCCAACTCAACAAACAGTGATCATACTTGCCGATGAAGTTCACATTGACGACACACTCCACTTTACCGAAGAACCTGTTGAGGTTACTGACTGGAAAGTTAACAAGACTCGGAGGAGCAGTGTTAAACTCGTCAAGGTTCGATGGAACGCGCGTCATGGCCCGGAGTTTACTTGGGAGCGTGAGGACCGCATGAAAGCTAAATACCCGCATTTATTCCCTAACACCCCTGCAGCTAGTAGTGAAGCTTAAAATTTCAGGACGAAATTTTCTTAACAGGGGGAGAATGTGACAACTGTCAAAATTCAGGTATCCGTATAATTAATTAAACCCTGATTAGTGCTTAATGACTGTGCTGAATTACAATTAACTGCTTACTAGTTACTTTCATATACATACATGTGCATCACATATTGCAAATGATATATCATTATTGCATGAAAGCTTATTTGACTCAAATGATGCACGAAACACAGTTAGCACAGTTATCAGATAAATCAGGAAAATGCTGACAGAACTCAGCACATAGACAGACAGTGCATTGAGACACAGAATGAGCCAGAAACTAAGTACTACACTAGCATAGTGTGTAGGAAAGTAAGGATCACAAAACTGCCTCTCTAAGTGATAGTTTAAGTGCCGGAAAGTGCCTAAAACTCACCCAAAGTGCTGAATTCAGCAAAATTCAGCAAACATCAGCATTTCAACACACTAATATTATGCAGAAACATGGTTAAATGGTCCTAAATGCTTTCCTAAGTGTCAGGAATCAAAAGTGTCACAAAAGGATACATAAAGCATACCAAACTGCAAGTTTAGCACCTTAACAAACTGGTAACCAACCGAACAACCGGACACTACCCGAAACATCAAATTTACACTAGAAGCACTGTTTTAACATTACCAAGCTAGTTATGGTCCCCGAACATCATAACACCCTATAAAATATCAAGTAACTAAGTAGCTAACTACATACTTGAATTTTTACCCTAAAGTAACTATATGATTAAACCTACTCTACATACCCCCTAGTAATCGGCCCATGCTTGCCCCATACCTCAAGATTTTATTTCATTATTAAAATGGATATTGGTTCCCCTTTAATAACATAAAAACAAAGGGTTAGAGTGTTGAGATGGTTATAAGAAGAATATGTAAGTTCATAAGCTCATTTCACACACACTAGAAAAACACACACCTTCTCCTCTCTCCCTTGGTGCTCTCGGCCGAAACTCAACACATACACACTCACCATTATTCAATATTTCTCGTACAAATCAAGCATATACAAAGGTGTTAGAGATCATATAAAGAAGCTAGGAGCTTTCGGAAGTGCAAGAACCTCTCTCATTTTCTTTTATCCATCTCATAACTTCTCTTGATCATCCCTAGCCTTGTGCTAGTGGTAAGAGTCTTGATCTTGCTATTTTACTTCTATTTTAAGTGGTTAAAAGAAGAATCATACTCATAACTTTGAAGAACACTAAGATACATAAGAAATAACCTTGAACATAAGCATGTTTAATGAAGAAACTAAGTTGTTTATATGATGATTTGCTTGATGATTGTTGTTTGTTCATGTATATGATGTAGATCATCATACGATCTTGCTAGATCATGATTAAAAACATAATCTAGCAACATGAGAAAGTAGAAATATTGTAGGATGATAGATCATCCACACAAAGATCATGAACTTGAAAGAATACATGGATTTCTTGAAACATAATGATCAAAGTAAGTTGTTAGTCATATAGATCTAAAGATTTATGGATGAGTTTTCAAAGAAACCAAGTTAAAAATATAAGTTTCATTTAATCTTGGTTCTTACATAAACAAACATTATTTTTGGTGGTTAAACAAGTGTAGAAACACTTGTGTAACAAGAAGATTTCATAAAGAAACATTTTTAGAAAGGATGATCACAAGTTGTAAACATCCATATTCTTTAAAAATGAAGTTTTTAAAGAATCAAACACACTTTAAAGGATAACAAGGCTTACTAATAACACTAGTAAGTTACTACAAGTTTTTGTGAAACTTCAAGTTCATGAAGTAGTAGATTATTACTTGATTTTGGAAAAAATGGTAAGTAAAGGTTGTTTATTATTGATTGTGAATTGATTGTGATGATTTTTACAAAAGAAAATGATATGCTTGAAAGCATGAAAACCTCCGTTTTTAGGGGAAACTATGGCAAAATTTTCTAAAAACTTAAACACTTAGAAAAATATTTATAAACAAGTACTTACAAGTGTATTTTCAATCATAAATTGATACATAAACTTTGCAATAATTTTTTGTTACAAAGATATAAATATTGGAGGTTGGTTTTTATAAATAAAAGTGACTAAATATGTATTTAGGAAATATATATTTAGAAGACACCATGTGTGTGATTATTTGTATATTTTTTGTATTAGTTATATTATTTTAGGACATGAAATAATATAACACATTAAAATCCCAAGAATTACAATCCAAAATATTACCAAAATCTCATGGAATAAATATACAAGTTGTACATAAAATGGGTGAAAACCGAACTATGGAATAAGACTTATAAAATATTCCGGAAATTTATTCACAAAGTATATTTTGGTAAATAATATTTTGGACACCAAGTGAACAAAAATATGATTCTTACAATTACTACAAGAATATATCATATTTTTAACAAGGAAAAATATATTATTTTTGACAAGTATGAATATATATTTTTCTTGAGATTTTTAGAAGATATATTATTTTTAAGAAATGTATATTTTCTCACACAAACACGAAATACAAGATTTTTGAGGTGAAGGATATATTTTCTCAAGTAAATATGAAGTATATCATTTTTGAGAAAAATGAGTTTATATATATTTTCCAAGATAGACATGAAAATATATTATTTTTGAAACTTATGAGAAAATACAAATATTTTTGGCAAAAGAAAAATTATAAATAATTTTTCTAAATAATACTTATTACAATATCTATTTTGGAAATGTATATTGGTGGACTTTTATTAAAGATAATATTCAGGAAAAATTAATACGAAATTAAGTATAAAAATACGTATTCTCATACGTATAAATGCACACCGGAATACTACCCTAATACATGGCAAAAATATACATGTATTAGGACGCGAATACAAATACCCCCATCCTTGGGAAGGATAGACAAGAATAAATACTTGGGAAGTATTAAGTCAAAATGTATTGTTTTAATAATTATTCCAAAATTTAATAAATATAATTTAAGTTAAAATATTAATTATTTTAACAAATAATTATATAACTTGGAATAATATCGAAGACACAAAAGAAACGTAACTCAAAGACATTAATACTAAGTCAAGGCACGACCCGCTCGTCTAATAGATCATAGTACGTTGTAGGTAGTCGTGTTTACTGAAGGAGCTAGAGTTACGCTGGTTGAAGATGCAAGACTGTGAGTTCATGTCCCCCTTTTCTTTAAACTGTTTTGTTTTATAACTTCGGGGGTGAAGTACATGTTACGAAATAATTACAAACAATTAATTGATTTTACAATTTAAAAAGTTTATTTTTATAATAATCTAGTTAGTCTCGTTAAATTTTAAAGTTAGTAATATAAACTAACCTAGTTAGTTTATTTTAAAGTTAGATCCTTTTAAAAACATCATGACATAGGTTGGTTTATTAAAGTTGAGGGACTAATTGTGTATTTTACTTGAAGTAATAAAATACCCCAAACCCTTCTCTTTCAAAACATCAGCCGACACTGGTCTTCTCCCTTGTCTCTACATCTTGTATCAAAGAAACCCTAATTCAAAAAAAAAAAAAAAAATGCAGCCGCCTCCCTTCATCTCTCCCGATCCTCCGGTCACCGGAATGGATCTTCGGCCGGCACTCCGGCGACAACGCAACCCAGCCGCACCTCCTTCTTCTCTCCTTCTCGACTTCAACCGGCCAACCACACAAACACCTCTCTACCACTCTCGTTCTCCTCTCCCTCGCCATGCACAAACGGCCGACCACCACCAAAGTGGTGGCGGCGCACAAACAGCAGCAGCAACAACCGCATTCTTGCGGCATAGAAGGTGTTGTGGTGGCGTTTCTCAGATATAATTTCCGGTAAACACGTCCTACCTCCCTCGTTTCTTTTGAGATTCGTTCTTCGATGTCAAGTGTTAATCGACGCAAATTATTTTCTTTTGTTATGATGAATCGGCAGTGGTGGTCGACGTCTGACCGGAGACGGTCGAAGCCACGCCGACGCCGGAGACACCAAGTTGTGGTAACGTCTTGGCTGCTTAAGTTTTGGTTCATATTGGGGCAGGTTCGGGTCGGTCTCGGTCAGTTTTGAGTTCATTTTAGTCTGTTCGGATGTTATTCGGCTCGGGTTCAGGTGTTTAGTGGGTCAGCTCAGTATGTTCGGGTGTTTGGTTCGGGTTATGTTCGGGTCAACAGTTTCGGTTCGGGTAAGAACTTGACAATTTAGTTGACTCAGTCAACTCGGTGAAGTGGTTCGACGTTCCGACACAAAGACTTGGTATAATCCTAAACGACACAAATTTTATTATTATTGTTTATATTTTAGTTACGTTTTAATCGTGAAACACTAGTTGAACTTGTTCATTAATCGTGTTTTGAAACTTGTATAAATACACATATTTCCGTTATAAAACTCGTATAAATATATAATGTTTTGTTACTTGTTGAATTTTGACAAATAAATCGACAACTTGTGTTGTCGGGATTGCCAAAAAACAGAGGAAACTCTGCCCGTTTTTCGTAAAATTCCGTAAAACAAAACGTGTAAATTTTATAAACCGAAACCTATCAAATTCGACTAATTTCCATAAAATAGATATAAAAGTATAATTATTTTTATTTTTGGACAATATTTCAACATCACTTTTGAAAGAAAAAAATTATAAAATATTAATTAAACTATATAAAATATATATGCATATATTTATATATATATATATATATATATACATTTGTATCAACCAGTTATACTCTAAATTCCAATTCAAATCCTTCGTCGTAATCCCGTTTACTCATGCACCATCGTTTGCCCATATAGGGTGACCGCGGTGTTTCATCCTCCCAAACTCGTACACTCGTCAACACTTGGATAATCGGAAGCATTTGCAATATTGTGAGTATACTCGCAACCCCCTTTTTATGTTTACCATTTTTGGGGTGTAACATGTTAATTTATAAAACCACACTTAACTTATTCTTTATGCAATGCACGAAAACAATCCTTATACATGAAAACTATGTTGTTATACTTGATGCTTATACGTGGACCATACTTATGTGATATATTATAGTCATTAGCTTTATACGAGCCTCCATTTGACATGTATAGCGCTATAGGAGTAACGCACCGCCCGTAGACTAGTGGTCATGTTGAATTATATCATTTTGCCTAAACGGAGGGTTGACTAGAAATATTGCATGCCATGTTATGTTGATCTTGTATAAACTAAGTTGCCATGTTGATTCGTTTTAAACTTTTAAACTTATACTTATACTTATTCTTAAACTTGTATACTCGCATTTGCTTTTGCATTGAACTTTATTTTAAAACATGTTACAGGTTGAGGATGACGACGCTTTGAACTTGAAGTAGTGATGATGCTTAGATATACATTTAGACGTCTTAAGTTAATGTACTTGTTTGTTGTATTCTTGTATTGAACATATTGTATATCATGTTGTTGTATTTGATTTCAATCTTTGTAATCGACATTTAGAAATGAAATGAAATCCATTATTTAATTAATATCACAAATAGTGTTATGAAGTCTCTTGCAATATATTTCGTCTCACTCCGATGTTTCCGCCATCGGTTGTGGTGTGACAGATTGGTATCAGAGCCATAACTATAGGGAATTAGGAAAATTGCCATGCTCTTGACCTAGTCTATAGTTAAGCACCAGATTCGACCATATTTGCTTCACATGCTACTTGTATGAAACATCTTTACGTGCTATTCTTGAAATGTTGCTTATGAGTTAACTTCTTGAAAACGTATCCTATGTGTTAATTTCTTGAAATGCATTATGTGTTATACTTGATTTAATATTTCAAACATACGCCTTCCTAAGGCATTTTACTCGTCTATACTAAACTCAAAACCACTCGTGATACACAAATGAGACGACTTCACCAAAATAGGCGTGAAACCCACAATTTGGTGAACGACTCTCAATCCATCTACTCTTTTTACGTGAAATTCGCCACCAAGTTAGGAGTGAAACCCTCACCTTGATGGAGAAATTCCATTTCAAATTCCAGTGGACCCTCGTCAAAGTGTCGAAATTAAATTTTGACTCGACGAGTGCCAACCACACTTAGGGTACGAAATCATCAAGTTAGGGGTGAAACCCGCACCTTGTCGACTAGTCCCGCTCCTTGATTTTCAAAAATCCCGCCAAGTCTCGAATTTTCGATGGATTTGAAACATGTAGTAACTGGAAGGGTGAATACCATTAACCGAAATATCGGTGAGAGTATTCTACCTATTAGGCCAAAGCATGTTTCTCAAATTCAAAAGAATTTTCGACCACTTTGATTTAGTCAAAGTTCTGTTTTGGAACAATCCAAGTTTTAATCAAACCTATGTTTTACTAGTATCAATCTTATATGATGTAATTCTCCCTTTTCAAATTCAAATTTCTTTCGAGATTGTTTTCTTATATACACATCATGCTAAATCTTTCTTACATCTATACATCATTCACATGCATGATTTCAAAAACGTCACTCGCTTGGGTTTACATTCCTTGTAGCCCTAAAATGGAGACATATCCTCGAGATAGTAGTGATTTCCTTACCTTGACGATTAACTCCACTCCTTCTTTTATTAAAACGACCTCACCAACGGATTAGGGGTGATTCCCTTACCTAGGTGATCGTTACCAATGCTTTCTTTAAAAGACTATATTATGTAAATACGATCATGTTTATATCTAAATCATTTATCATTAGTCAAGTCCCTAATTATTTCAAAATGCATTGTTATATAAACGAATTTCCTATCCTACAATCTATTTTCATATAGCTCACACGCACAAAATTCTTAACTTATGCCCTAAACGCTTATTCCTCAAATTTTCAAAATTTCACGAAATGCTACTTATCAATCTAGTCGGCCTAATAAATTCACTGCCCATGAAGTTGTATTCAACGTAACTATTGAAACAAGCTCATCACATAGCATTAAACTAGAGATTTTCTATTTTTGATTGAGAATCAAACCAACTTTTGGCACACCTATTTGAAATATTACCAAAATTATCCAATCATTTACTAAAACTTCTTTCAAAATCAATAAAACATTTTATTAAAAGACGCTTTTCAACAAACACTAAGTCCATATACCAAATTCCTTTTCTAAGGATCAAATTTTTTCACAAGAATCTGTAAACTTAAAAGTTTCTAATACAAAATTTCTTAAAACGATGCAAACTTATTAATCTCTAGAACTTTCCAAAATCTCACTCGATACGTCAGTTAAATTCAAAACACGTGGGCAAGGAAACTTCATAGGAACCAATAATTTTCAACTATATCAATTCTTCAAAAACCATAGTAGCATTTCCATTCCTTTACAAAGTAACTTTTCACATAACCAATAGACGTATTATACTCTCTTTACATTCACAAACTAAAGTCTATATTTCGTGACAACTCAATCTATTTTAACTTCACGTTTTGCGCAAACAACTATATATGCATATCATTTTACATGTTTTAGTCACAACAATCTCACGCGCGTCACTCATTCCTTTTTCTTTCATACTCAAAACTTTTAGTCTTTTACGCGTATAAACTCGTGTATTTCGATTTATACTATAAACAAAATCATTATTTTCTACATCCATACTTATGCATTTTATTCCTTCACGTATGTTCACACTTACACACTTATGTTATACTCATGATTCAAAATTCATACGTTTTACGTTCATACACACACTTACAATTATACATTTACGTTGTACTTATATTCATGTTTGTACACATGTTTTATACTCACTTTCATACACGTTATGCTTATACTTATGCTCACACTCTTGTCATACGTTTTGTGATTATGCTTACATGCGTATTCATATTTAAACTTATACTATGCTCATACTTTTATTCATACTCATAATTCATACATTCGTACCTGTGTGCGAGCGAAACCCGAGGGATTCGCCTACGTTGGTCTCATACATACTAAAACGTAAATATACATACTTATACGTACTCATTCTTATTTTCAAATACCTTAATTCATATGCAACTAGTACAAGCTATGCGGATCATGCGACGATCGGTATAATCGCGGGTGCACACAAGATTATAGTGATAGGCGTATAAGAACCATAGAGTGTACTACTGCGTATGGTAAGACACGGAACGTAACATGACACCGAATACAGAACAGACGTAACGTGGTCAAAACATGGTGGATACGCCGTTGGTACTTCCTATATATAAGTGTTTTCACCATGTTACCAAACTTTTGTAAAACGTGCCGTGAGAAATTCAGTGTTTTGCAGACCTTTTGGACCTAATTCAAACTTTAAACAACACACAAACGCATGATATCCGATTATTCCCGACGAGACTTCATTCTTAGCACGCTACTTTCATCTACCCGTTACTTATGCTATTCTTATACTCATAATCGTTTATTAGATCAAACGTCCACCCTTGTACCTCAATTATTCTCCGTTGTCTCGAACTCCAAAGCCTCAATTTTAAGCAATCCTCTTCGGCTTGCCTAAAAGCCTTTCGAGTCTTTTTATTGAATAAATTTCGGGACGAAATTTCCTAAAGGAGGGGAGACTGTAATGCTCCGCATTTCCATAACTTTCCTAATTTATAAATCGAGTCGTAAAATATATTTTTAGAAGCTTGCCTCTTTCAAAATTATAATCCGTTGCATCGTCAAAAATCTTTTATCTTTATTTTTTTAATTCGTTATATATATGGTTAATTTTTTTTATTGTTTAATTAATTAATTAAATTAATTGATTTTACAATTTAAAAAGTTTATTTTTATAATAATCTAGTTAGTCTCGTTAAATTTTAAAGTTAGTAATATAAACTAACCTAGTTAGTTTATTTTAAAGTTAGATCCTTTTAAAAACATCATGACATAGGTTGGTTTATTAAAGTTGAGGGACTAATTGTGTATTTACTTGAAGTAATAAAATACCCCAAACCCTTCTCTTTCAAAACATCAGCCGACACTGGTCTTCTCCCTTGTCTCTACATCTTGTATCAAAGAAACCCTAATTCAAAAAAAATGCAGCCGCCTCCCTTCATCTCTCCCGATCCTCCGGTCACTGGAATGGATCTTCGGCCGGCTCTCCGGCGACAACGCAACCCAGCCGCACCTCCTTCCTCTCTCCTTCTCGACTTCAACCGGCCAACCACACAAACACCTCTCTACCACTCTCGTTCTCCTCACCCTCGCCCAGCAAAAACGGCCGACCACCACCACAGTGGTGGCGGCGCACAAACAGCAGCAGCAAGAGCCGCATTCTTGCGGCATAGAAGGTGTTGTGGTGGCGTTTCCCAGACATAATTTCCGGTAAACACGTCCTACCTCCCTCGTTTCTTTTGAGATTCGTTATTCGATGTCAAGTGTTAATCGACGCAAATTATTTTCTTTTGTTATGATGAATTGGTAGTGGTGGTCGACGTCTGACCGGCGACGGTCGGAGCCACGCCGACGCCGGAGACACCAAGTGGTGGTAACGTCTTGGCTGTTTAAGTTTTGGTTCAGATTGGAGCAGGTTCGGGTCGGTCTCGGTCAGTTTTGAGTTCATTTCGATCTGTTCGGATGTTATTCGGCTCGGGTTCAGGTGTATAGTGGGTCAGCTCAGTATGTTCGGGTGTTTGGTTCGAGTTATGTTCGGGTCAACAGTTTCGGTTCGGGTAAGAACTTGTCAATTCAGTTGACTCGGTCAACTCGGTGAAGTGGTTCGACGTTCCGACACAAAGACTTGGTATAATCCTAAACGACGCAAATTTTATTATTATTTTTTATATTTTAGTTACGTTTTAATCGTGAAACACTAGTTGAACTTGTTCATTAATCGTGTTTTGAAACTTATATAAATACACATATTTCCGTTATAAAACTCGTATAAATATATAATGTTTTGTTACTTGTTGAATTTTGACAAATAAATCGACAACTTGTGTTGTCGGGATTGCCAAAAAACAGAGGAAACTCTGCCCGTTTTTCATAAAATTCCGTAAAACAAAACGTGTAAATTTTATAAACCGAAACCTATCAAATTCGACTAATTTTCATAAAATAGATATAAATGTATAATTATTTTCATTTTTGGACAATATTTCAATAATATACTTTTGAAAGAAAAAAATTATAAAATATTACTTAAACTATATAAAATATATATGCATATATTTATATATATATACATATGTATCAACCAGTTATACTCTAAATTCCAATTCAAATCCTTCGTCGTAATCCCGTTTACTCATGCACCATCGTTTTCCCATATAGGGTGACCGCGGTGTTCCATCCTCCCAAACTCGTAAACTCGTCAACACTTGGATAATCGGAAGCATTTGCAATATTGTGAGTATACTCGCAACCCCCTTTTTATGTTTACCACTTTTGGGGTGTAACATGTTAATTTATAAAACCACACTTAACTTATTCTTTATGCAATGCACGAAAACAATCCTTATACATGAAAACTATGTTGTTATACTTGATGCTTATACGTGGACCATACTTATGTGATATATTATAGTCATTAGCTTTATACGAGCCTCCATTTGACATGTATAGCGCTATAGGAGTAACGCAACGCCCGTTGACTAGTGGTCATGTTGAATTATATCATTTTGCGTAAACAGAGGGTTGACTAGAAATATTGCATGCCATGTTATGTTGATCTTGTATAAACTAAGTTTCCATGTGGATTCGTTTTAAACTTTTAAACTTATACTTATACTTATTCTTAAACTTGTATACTCGCCTTTGCTTTTGCATTGAACTTTATTTTAAAACATGTTACAGGTTGAGGATGAAGACGCTTTGAACTTGAAGTAGTGATGATGCTTAGATATACATTTAAACATCTTAAGTTAGTGTACTTGTTTGTTGTATTCTTGTATTGAACATATTGTATATCATGTTGTTGTATTTTATTTCAATCTTTGTAATCGACATTTAGAAATGAAATGAAATCCATTATTTAATTATTGTCACAAAAAGTGTTATGATGTCTCTTGTAATCTATTTCGTCTCACTCCGATGTTTCCGCCATCGGTTGGGGTGTGACACATCCCTAGCCGTGTGCTAGTGGTAAGAGTCTTGATCTTGCAAGTTTACTTCTATTTTAAGTGGCTAAAAGAAGAATCATACTCATAACTTTGAAGAACACTAAGATACATAAGAAGTAACCTTGAACATAAGCATGTTTAATGAAGAAACTAAGTTGTTTATGTGATTATTTGCTTGATGATTGTTGTTTGTTCATGTATATGATGTAGATCATCATATGATCTTGCTAGATCATGATTAAAAACATAATCTAGCAAGATGAGAAAGTAGAAATATTGTAGGATGATAGATCATCCACACAAAGATCATGAACTTGAAAGAATACATGGATTTCTTGAAAAATAATGATCAAAGTAAGTTGTTAGTCATATAGATCTAAAGATTTATGGATGAGTTTTCAAAGAAACCAACTTAAAAATATAAGTTTCATTTAATATTGGTTCTTACATAAGCAAACATTATTTTTGGTGGTTAAACAACTATAGAAACACTTGTGTAGCAAGAAGATTTCATAAAGAAACATTTTTAGAAATGATGATCACAAGTTGTAAACATCCATATTCTTTAAAAATGAAGTTTTTAAAGAATCAAACACACTTTAAAGGATAACAAGGCTTACTAATAACACTAGTAAGTTACTACAAGTTTTTGTGAAACTTCAAGTTCATGAAGTAGTAGATTATTACTTGATTTTGGCAAAATTGGTAAGTAAAGGTTGTTTATTATTGATTGTGAATTGATTGTGATGATTTTAACAAAAGAAAATGATATGCTTGAAAGCATGGAAACCTCTATTTTTAGGGGAAACTATGGCAAAATTTTCTAAAAATTTAAACACTTAGAAAAATATTTCTAAACAAGTACTTACAAGTGTATTTTCAATCATAAATTGATACATAAACTTTGCCATAATTTTTGGTTACAAAGATATAAATATTGGAGGTTGGGTTTTATAAATAAAAGTGACTAAATATGTATTTAGGAAATATATATTTAGAAGACACCATGTGTGTGATTATTTGTATATTTTGTGTATTAGTTATATTATTTTAGGACATGAAATAATATAACACATCAAAATCCCAAGAATTACAATCCAAAATATTACCAAAATCCCAAGGAATAAATATAAAAGTTGTACATAAAATGGGTTAAAACCGAACTATGGAATAAGACTTATAAAATATTCCGGAAATTTATTCACAAAGTATATTTTGGTAAATAATATTTTGGACACCAAGTGAACAAAAATATGATTCTTACAATTACTACAAGAATAAATCATATTTTTAACAAGGAAAAATATATTATTTTTGACAAGTATGAATATATATTTTTCTTGAGATTTTTAGAAGATATATTATTTTTAAGAAATGTATATTTTCTCACACAAACACGAAATACAAGATTTTTGAGGTGAAGGATATATTTTCTCAAGTAAATATGAAGTATATCATTTTTGAGAAAAATGAGTTTATATATATTTTCCAAGATAGACATGAAAATATATTATTTTTGAAACTTATGAGAAAATACAAATATTTTTGGCAAAAGAAAAATTATAAATAATTTTTCTAAATAATACTTATTACAATATATATTTTGGAAATGTATATTGGTGGACTTTTTTTAAAGATAATATTCCGGAAAAATTAATACGAAATTAAGTATAAAAATACTTAATGAATACAATAAAAATACGTATTCTCATACGTATAAATGCACACCGAAATACTACCCTAATACTTGGCAAAAATATACAGGTATAAGAACGCGAATACAAATACCCCCATCCTTGGGAAGGATAGACAAGAATAAATACTTGGGAAGTATTAAGTCAAAATGTATTGTTTTAATAATTATTCCAAAATTTAATAAATATATTTTAAGTTAAAATATTAATTATTTTAACAAATAATTATATAACTTGGAGTAATATCGAAGACACAAAAGAAACGTAACTTAAAGACATTAATACTAAGTCAAGGCACGACCCGCTCGTCTAATAGATCATAGTACGTTGTAGGTAGTCGTGTTTACCGAAGGAGCTTGAGTTATGCTGGTTGAAGACGCAAGACTGTGAGTTCATGTCCCCCTTTTCTTTAAACTGTTTTTTTTATAACTTCGGGGGTGAAGTACATGTTACGAAATACTTACAAACAATTACAATTTATATGGTTAGCTATGGAAAGTACAGTAGATCATGTGAATGGGTAGGCGCACTCCTAAGACCATTAATCCCCGTGTTAGGACCGAGGGGCATGAGTGATAAATCTATTTGGGTGTAGCGAGCCCACACCCATGTGGACAGGGGTTTGGCCCATGAGGTGAGTATGTCTTACAGCCGGAGGCCCGGTACAAAATCTGCTAGGTTTGAGCCTTCCTACACCATTGCACACATGTTAATGGCCTTGCAAACCATTAATCGATCTGTTTCCTTGTTTTGCTTTCATACCGGGATTTACAAAACATACATACATACGATGTTTACAAGGTTTATTCATACACACAAACAAACACATGAACTCGCTCAACTTTTGTTGATGTTTTCAAAACTACATGTATTTCAGGGAATTAATAGTGGATCTGGTGGGTGTTGGATGTTTCAAGCTGCGTTAAGAATAAAGGATGCCATCCGATGTCTTAGGGTTTGGTTTGTGTGTCATATTCCTGGACGAGACACATCTACTAAAGCCTGATTTCACTAAAGTCTTTTGATGAGTCCTTAGGGAACTCTAAACAATTCATATGGTTTGTAAAACTTAACTTCGGAGTCTATGTTTCAAACAATGACGTTGTGCTGTTTTTAAACTTGTTTAATGGATGACCATCTATGGTTTTTATCATATAGTTGTTGTTATGATTGAATGCAATGGTATTAAGAAAGTCACACCATAATCACGCTTTCGCAAAACTCAGGGTGTGACAAAACAGACCCGGTATAATCTTCAACAACTGTAAGAAAATATCTACACATTTCTTTACTCTTAACTTTATTAGGACCCCAAACATCTAGATGAACAAGTTCACCTAGTTGCTTTTTTTTTATGATCACTTAAGGGAAAAGGTTCTCTATGCTACTTAGACTTATGACAAGTTACAGATGGAACATGTTTATCAACTTTCCCAAAATTAAGATCATTTTTAAGAACATTCAATACAACCTTAGAAGGATGACCCAACCTATCATGCCAAAGACTAGTATTGTTCAATTTATTATAGCTTATACAAGCAAACACAGAAGACTCACCACAAAAATATAACCCATCATGTTGATTACAAATCACCAGGATATTCTTTGTTAACAAATCCTGAATATAACAAGGTGTTTCATCAAATAAGACAACTATTTTACTATCTTTAGCCAACTTATGCACATAAATTAAGTTAACACAGTAATTGGGAACAACAAACACATCATATAGAGTAACTCTATCATTCAATTTTATATCCCTAATTCCTATTACAATTGCACTAGTGCCATTAGGGTGATTAACTTCTATATAATAGTCAGAAATGTCTAATTTGTAATCATTCCTTTATCACTCATAACCATATGTTGGTTGGCACCAAAATCACAAATCCAACCCATATCCTTTAAGGAACTAGTTTGATTTGTGAAACAATACACAAAATTACTGATACTAGAAGAACAAAAAAAAAAGAAAAGAAATTGAACCCCTACCTGACACATTGCAACTAACAGAACATTCATCTGATTTCTGACTTAACAAGCTTAACAATTTTGTCACCTGATCAGATGTAAGACTAGAAGTATCAAATTTACTAACATTAGATAATCCAGTATTAATCACATTATTACTAACAGCCTGCTTCTTTACTTGACCAGACTTAGATTTCATCCAGGGAGGATACCCAATAAGTTCAAAGCATTTGTCAATAGAGTGACCAAGTTTATTATAGTGAGAACACTTTGAACTCTGATTTGATCCTTTAACTAATTTTTTTCTTGTTATCAACAACAGTATTTACCTTAGAAAAAAAAACCCAACATTTTGTTCCTTCGATACATTAACATTTGAACTTCTTTGAGACTTTTCCCTAGACACAACAGAGACAGCCTCTTTCACACTTAGAAGAGGCTCTCTAATGAGTAAACTAGTTCTAACAGACTGGTAAACATTGTCAAGTCCTATTAAGAACTGCATAAGTTTGATTAAGTGATTTAAAATTATTAAACTGTGTTGAAGCATCACAAGTACAAACATGTATTTGCAAAATTTGATCTAACTGTTTACACATTATGTTTAACTTGTGGTAATATTATGCTACAGACATGCCACTTTGTGAAATCGAATTAATCTTTTGATACAAATAAAAAAAACAATGAAACCATCGACTTTATCATAAGTATCACGTAACTCTTTCCAACATCAGGTGCTGACTTAGAATATACATGACCCAAATAAAGATCCTTAGACATAGATATCCAAGTTAAAACAACAGAGTTACATCTCTCCCATTGAGTAGCTAAAATAACATTATCTTCTAATTTAATTAATGTTCCATCAATAAAACCTACTTTGTTCTTAACCCTTAATGCAAGTGTCATGGCATTAGCCCATACAGATTTTCTGTCCCTTTAAGCTTTACATTAACAACAGTTAAATTGGTTGAATCACTAGCATGAAGACATAAAGGATTATCATGCTCAAGCTTACTAATCAAAGTATCACCAAACAAATCTAATATATCAGCCATATTGGTAAAACAATTAAACACACCACAGATATAAAGACAAAAGAAGAAAACACAACACAAGAGCCAATATCAGAACACAAATAGCACAAGATATTAACAAGAACACACAAGATATTAACAACAACCCTAAATACGAAACCGTGCCAGGGACCAGATAGTAGGATCGTCACTCAAGGTGCCTACCCAAGCCTTTGCATGGAAGTCTGAACACTAGACAATAACACACTAATGTAACATAATGTACCCTTTCTGTATCCCCAAATCAAACCGACCAAACTATTCATACAATAGTATGCCTAGATGAAGGAGAAAAAAGAAAAATAATAAGAAAATTATAACAAAGAACAATCTCACCAAGTCAGCAAACCCTAGCAAGGGTTTCTTCAGTTTCAATCAAGATTTTACAACCTTCAAGGGTTGAACCTTGAATCGGAACAACAGCTTCTAGAATCGGCAAATCCCCAACTACACCAAGACTCTACAGATCTTCAAGGTTTGATACACCAGATCCAGAATCAGCAAACCCTAGATCCACCAAGACTCCATGAAACAATAGATCTGAGCAGATCTACTCAGACAATCACCAAGAATGACAATGTATGTCAAACCCCCAAAATTTCCAAAAACCCTAATTTCTGAAACTCTCAATCAATGATGAATGGAAGCGAACCAAAAGCATTTATGGCTCTGATACCATGTCAAAAAGCACATGTATCAACTGAACAACTCTAATTACTTTTAAACAAACGAACAAAACAACGATACAAAGAGAAAAACTCACACTCCTCTTACAAGCAGATCATCAACACGATGATCTACAACACTCTCAAACAAGAACTGTTAATCACCTATTAGATCTCAACACAAGATCTAATAAACTAACAAGAACTAGCTAATAGTGAGAAAACCTAAGAGAGAGAGAGTATTTGGAAAGTATGTTGAATGAATGAACTCATCTACGTGATGAGTTCATTTATACTCTACTTTAATCCGGAAAACCCGGAGCTAACCCGAACGGACCACAACCATATGATTAGATATCTTATCTCTTTATCTCTCATAACAGCCATAAGATTAGATCTTTTATCTCCTTATTTAACCGAGGCATAAAACCTAATGCGATAAGCCCAATGCTCCAATGCTCCTATATGCTGAGATGATAAGCCCAATGCTCCTATGCTAGGCCCAACACTCCTATATGCTCCGTAAGCCCAACTCAAGCCTAACAACATAAGTCCACCAGCATAACATGTTATACAATAAAAAATAAAAGTGTGTCAATAATATTTATGTATTAACATACTAGAGATATTTATCTAATACTTTTAACAGAATTTCATCTTTAAAATCAAATATTTTACCACATCTTAGATGCATCATGTGCTAATTACCAATTAGTCACTTTGCTTAGTTCCTAAAATATGTCTAGTAATTAATTCGCTTATCTTGTGCGTTAGCTTTTTAAAAAAAAGTTATGGTTTACCATTGTTTGGTTTGAGAATCATGGAAATACTCTGATTATTTTTTCAACTTATATTACTTTCCAATTGTAACTCCCTTAGGTAGTGTTTGTTTCAGAGAATGGAATGTTGATTTCACTCCTTATTTTGTTAGTTTCAACAAGAAAATGAATTAGAATTGAACAAAACATAAGGAATGGAACCTACATTCTAATTCCATCCAAATTTCATTCCATTTTGTGAAACAAACACACCTAAACTACAAATCAAATTTCAATTTCTACGTGAATTCCCATTCCAATTCCAATTCCATTACAATCCATGAGACGAACGCTACCTTAATGTTGAGTTGATTCATCAATATGATAATAGAGTATCGATAACATAATATGGAGTGGCATGGGTACTAATATCTTTGTGTAATTGATTATAATCAAGGTACACAATTTCACTCTACAATAACCATAAATCATTCCGTTGAAGTTCTCCTCTTCATCATAAATGATCTGCTTGCCGAGAAATAACCTGGACCTATTGGAAATTCCAATTCGTCCGAACTTTTGCTACAATCCAATAGAAAGCCATAAGGGTGACATATTCTAGGAGCATAAACTATGTGATTGAATAAACCCCCCCTTCTATTATCATGGGTCAAGGGATCCTTCTTCGTTACCCTTTTAAACTCCAATTTGTCTTTCTCATAGAGAAATCTCTAATCCTATATAGAACAAGATCCTTTTTTGCAACTTTTTAAAAGGATTCATTGGTTTTGGTAGAAGAAGCAATGTAGCTCAATCCTTGTCAAATTGACTACTTACTCGTATGCATCGGGTCCATGCTCTCTCCTCTCTCAATGACGACATGAAGTTCAATTTTAATTTGAGCCGGATTTCTAAGTTGATAAAATTCCAAAATAACGTTTTTCTTTTTATTTGATTCTTTTTCTTACTAAGACTAGAGAAAAATAGTTCATGATAGAACTAGAATTGATAGTTCTTATTGCTTACTAAAAGATGATTGTTAGTATAATTGAAGTTCTTTGAAGGGGTGAATGAAATAATATTATATGCTAAATATATCGTTCACTTTCCCCCTCTATTATAATGTTGCTAGGAATATTATGTTGACTCAAAGGTTTTTAAAGCCGCAACCAACAAGTATATATCATCTGTTGGTGCATAATGTCTATAGCCTACGTCTAAAGTCTAGGTCATGTCGGTAGCTTATATAGGGGTCAAAATGTAATTTTATGATTTTTTGAAGTAATTTCGCATGAAATAACATGTTGCTATTTCACACGAAATTAACTTGGGTAATTTCGCATGAAATAGCATAATGCTATTTCATGCGAAATCATCTGCCTATATATAGGCATGTGATGCTTCTCATTTGGTACGAAATTAGTGAAGGTGTAACGAAGTGCTGCCCAATTTTCACCGTGTAATCAAGTCAAATATCAATGAGAAGCTTGTTTTAAGTATCATACTCTGTTTCTACACCTTTCTTACACTGATTTGAGGTTGTTTGACTGTTTCCGCCTTTCAAACAGCTTTGTGTTGACTCTGAACGACTCATATAGGTCGCAAAACGATTCTACAATCTCTACCCTGGTGGGATGTTGAAGAACTTTCAAAAGTTAGAACGTTGAATTATCCTATCAAGAAACATGATGTGCCTATTTGGGGTCAAATGAAGTATGAAGCTTTCAGAGACTTCAAACACTGGAAGCCACATCAACCGAAGAAAGTGAAGAGGGTTGATCCAGTGACTGGTATTGAAGAGACGATCTTGCAAATCAAGAAGCCAAGAGTAATAAAGAATATTCCTTTGCCAAAGATGGAGCAAGAGTTTTACAAAGGTTTCTTGTGCTGGGTGTATAGCTGCTTGTCAACAGAAGCTGTGATCACATACAAGGTGGAGAAAGAAGTTAGACATATCCACTTGTATGATCCGATATGGATTATTAATTGTTCAACCAAGGACATTGAATGTTTGTTCGTTAACAAGATTTGTTATAAAGCTGAAGACAAAGAGTAGGCGATGCAATTTCAGAAAGTGGTTTCTATCTGCTTCCAAAAGGGAATCAATGCTGAGAGTAAATGGTCGTCTAAGTGGCGAAAAATTGAGAAAGTGGAAGCGATGAAGGCTGAGAAAGAAAGGAAAGCTCGTGAAGATAAAGACAACATGCTAAGGCATACTGTTGTTCAAAGAATGGCTGCTGAAGAAAAGCAAAAGGTTGAAGAGAATGAAAAGCTTAGGAAGATGCTGCTGAGAAAGCCTAAGCCAAGGGAAGAGAAGTTCAAGTCGCTGTGAAACAAGTGCTGAAGACCTGACTGAAGACTCCGGCAATATCCAAGGGGGAGTTTGTTGGTGCATAATGTCTATAGCCTACGTCTAAAGTCTAGGTCATGTCGGTAGCTTGTATAGGGGTCAAAATGTAATTTTATGATGTTTTGAAGTAATTTCGCATGAAATAGCATGTTGCTATTTCACACGAAATTAACTTGGGTAATTTCGCACGAAATAGCATAATGCTATTTCATGCGAAATCATCTGCCTATATATAGGCATGTGATGCTTCTCATTTGGTACGAAATTAGTGAAGGTGTAACGAAGTGCTGCCCAATTTTCACCGTGTAATCAAGTCAAATATCAATGAGAAGCTTGTTTTAAGTATCATACTCTGTTTCTACACCTTTCTTACACGGATTTGAGGTTGTTTGACTGTTTCCGCCTTTCAAACAGCTTTGTGTTGACTCTGAACGACTCATATAGGTCGCAAAACGATCATACATTATCCCGCACAACAAGGCTTTCTTCAAAGGCTTTCAACCAATCGACGCTCTAGGATAGATGCTTTTGCTAAAACTCAATAGGAAACAACAAATTTGGGTTTTGTATGGACCGACGCTACCAGCTTCTAGGTACAGTGAGGTCTTCGTATAGTTTTTCATTATAGGTGTTACGGTGAGTTTTATTGGGAAGTTCAGTGAGATCCCTTCCTATTAAGTTGGAAAGTCTTTTGAAATACAAGAAAATGATTTAGTTCCAAAGCAAAACAACTATAGTTCCCGAACACTTAACCAAAATATTTTAAAGCATCATTAGGAGTCAATATTCTTCCTCTAAAGAATACAATGCCAAGTATTTCCTAGATCATATTTAATCATCTTTGTAAAATATAAGCATTGCCAAACTCTTCTAAATCACAAACCTCAATATCTCCTACCCGTGATCCCTTCTTACTCATTATTGTAAGGGCTTGAACTCAATCATGAATATGAGGACCATTGAGGGTCATAAGGAGTTGTACTTTTATGTATTAATACAGCCATTCACCATTTCTTGAACCTCAATTTCTCTCTCGGATGGATTATATAGCCAAGAGAAACCATGAACTGGAATTAAAGATCTGACCCCATCCCATGAGTAAATATATCATAGTAGGCTCATTAGTCGTGCTTAGACTGTAACATTATTGAGCTACAAAAATATTTATTAATTCGTTACCACGCATAAAAACATTTCTTCCCATAATAGTTGTTAATACAAATAAGACCATGAGTAATGGGTATTAATACAAACTAGTCTTAGGCCTCCGCGTCGCGGTGAGGGGCGTAAGATTGTGCTACCAACGTTGCAAGAGGCGTAAAACAATGCTAAGTACCAACCGAACGACGACCAAAACCGGGAAAAACGTAAATAAAAAGCACGAATTTCTAACACCAAGTAATTCATGTGACGTAAAACGTAGACAAAGTTGAAGTTATACCGACACGTATTAGAAAGTCAAGGGTATAAGAAAACGTGAGAGACCAAATGTGAACACTAAATACTGTGCTAAGTATCAACCGAACGAAAGACAAATTAGACAAAAATGTAAAACAAAAGTAACATAAAATAATACCACTTAACTTACGTGGCATGATTATAGAAAATCATAGTTTTATTACAAAAATGAAAATTCTTTTTACTTTGAAAAAAAACTAACACAAAATCATTCAAATGTTATAAATGAATATATATAGATAATAAGACCATTAGTAATGGGCATTATAGGGGTGTGAAATGGTTTGATAATGCCCCCAACACCATCCCCATGGGCTTTAGTATGGGTATGAAGAGGAATATAGACCTTTCTAGTATAATGCCTTATAAAGATAACAAAATTGGAAAGTAATGATGGAATTGGGGCATTATGGGGAGTTAACCATTACACATTTTTAAGGGGCGTGATAATGTTGATGTGGCAGAAAATGCCCCTAACGGGCATAAACCATTACGTATGGCCTAAGAGAAACATTGTTATAACCATTTATGAATAATCATTAAACGTGTTCATTTAGAATTTCTTAAAAAGCTAATCATGGGTTCGTTGCCCAACAATAGTTTCGTTATAATCATCGCCAAAGTTGTTGTTCATCTTTATTACTATGAACTTCATACAATAAGTTGTAAATTACGGGGTTACCATTTGAGGATGAGATTGATACTGGTATTGTATTGTACTAAATCAGTACCATACCGCATGGTACCTATACCGAAATATTGATAAAATCAAAACCAAATATTGTACCGTATATGTTTGACCGGTACCGGTATAGTACAATATTGTTAAAAATCATGAACCGGTATCGTATCGTACCACATGGTACCAACACCAAAATTGAGCTAAATTCAAAACCTAATATCATACCGTATGAATTCGGTTGGTATACGATAAAGGCATTCTGCATAAATTTCTCATCTCTATTACCATTAATCTTTTCGTAGTGGCAAATTATGCACGTGTTTCTAAGAAAATGAAACTATTTATTTTCGGGGTCACAACCGTGGAAACACATAAGATCGTGTGATTACTACAATACTACACATCACGTAAAAGGAGTTACATAGCTGCTTGTTTTCATAAATCCTCAAATTGTTTAGTTTAAGAATATAAATGGTTTGAGTCGTGTCTGGGTTAAACCATTTTAAAAAAAAACAGGTTGAAAAGAATATAAATGGTTTGAGTCGTGTCTGGGTTAAACCATTTTAAAAAACAGGTTGAATCGAGTTAATCCATAGTTTGAATATACGTTTGCAATTTTTAATCAATTATCATGATTTTCATTATCATATCTATAGTTTGACTATATCTAAGCAATAAAAAGCTTTATAACTTTTAGTTTTCTTCATACACTTGCAATTTTTAATCAATTATCAAGATTTTCAATATTTTCAAAAAAAAAAAAGAGTTAATTGACAAAATCGTCCCTGAGCTTTGGGCACGTTTGTCATTTTTGTCCAAAATGACACTTTTGTACCAAATTGCCTCCAACGTTTGTAACTTTTTGCTATTTTCATTCAAACCACTATTTTTTTTTTTATTTTTTTATGTTAAGTTAAAGATATTTGGATGAAACTGGCTAATATAAAACCACAGGGACAATTTTGGCAATTTACTCAAACTCTTTTTAATTTCTTTTATTTAATTATTTTTGTTACATATATAATAAAAAAGAATATACATGAAGTTTTTAGAAAAAAAAAATTAATAGTTTTGTCACATAATTTTTATAAATTTTCATCCAAATCACTAACTCAGTTTATTTTTTCTGTTAAGTTGAAGGATGTTTTAAATTTTATAAATTAAGACAGAAATTAATTTACAGCTTCTTTATATAAATCAGTTTTATAAAGAGAAAACGTCATTGGTGTGCAACACATAACAATCGATTACAACTTTTAGTATTTATCAGTTGTAAAGATAGAAAAAAAATTGTAAAACGTTACACATGTTTTAGTAGTGTTGAGCACCTAAGAAATATGTTGGTAGAAATAAAATATTTACTTAATTAAGATTATGAGGATAACTAACTAATACTTATTCTGAGTGGCTTGAGTAAAGAAACTTTTGGTTCATAGCATTATAATTACAATTTGGTGGGTAAATTTAAGGTTTGGTAACGATACGTTGTTTGATAGAGGGGAGGGGGGGGCACTGGCTTCTGTTTTTCCTTAGGAGCGAATTTAAAAGAGTAGAAGATGAATTACAAACTTTGTACATATGATAAGAATATTTTATTTGACCTTTTTCAATAAGGTCACCAGCATTTTAGTGTTATAAAATTTAGAGGTTTAAGTAGATTTTATTTTTATAAAACAGATCTATATAAAAAATTAGAAATTAATTTCTGTCTTAGTTTATAAACATCCTTCACCTTAATAGAAAAATTAACTTAGTGGTTGGATGAAAATTTATAAAAATTATGTGACAAAACTAATATTTTTTTCATATAAAAATTGCATGTATATTCTTTTTTATTATATATGTAACAAAATTAATTAAATAAAAGAAATTTAAAAGAGTTTGAGTAAATTGCCAAAATCGTCCTTGTGGTTTTATATTTGCCAGTTTCATCCAAATATCCTCAACTTAACAGAAAAAATAAACTAAGTTAATGATTTGGAAGAAAATAGCAAAAAGTAAACGTTGGGGGCAATCTGGTACAAAAGTATAATTTTGGACGAAAATGGCAAACCTGTCCAAACCTGAAGGACGATTTTGGCAATTAACTCAAAAATAAAAAAAAATCTAACAAGCTATGTTGGTTATAATAATATTGGTTTTGTCATTCCTTAGCCTAGTGAGTGTGGTTTAAAGCCCTAGAGGTTTTATCACGCCATATCAGCGTCACGTATACACCATATAAACGAGGGTCTTTATCGTTAACTTGCATGTATGGGATAACGCCCCTTTATAGCCCCTTTTAAATAATACGAAAAATGAAATCAAAAGGGGGAAATCTGATTGGTGGGAATGAATGAGTCCCACATGTACACCCATATAGCTGGGTAACGAAATTGCCCATAACGCGCCCCCATAGCGCCCATGAAATGGGGGAGGGGCGTCAAAGAAAGTGAGGTGGGAGGGGACGTTAAACCACACCCCTGATCTTATTATCTATTTGTGATACTCATACTCATACGTAATTTTAGTTGCATTACTTTATTTATATATACTCTCTCTACATAAAACATAAGTAATCTCTTGTAATGATCCCATCACCCAAGGGCGCAAATATAGCGGAAATTAGTCTTATGCATATCATAAATCCTTCATGTAACCTTTACAACTAAGTATACATAAGACACGTTAAATCATCACAACGATCGTGATTAAGACCAAGGCCAAGATTGTTACTCCCGTGATCACGACGTAATTTTGTTCGTAAGGATCGAGGCACTTATAGAGATTCCTCAAACCCTTATACCAATCTTTTTTTAAGTAATTTTACCCTCGATAAGTAATCAATTTTGGTATGTTATTCTTACTTGATTATCCTATATACACTTTTGCATGGTATAAACCATGGTCAAAAAAACACCCATAAAGAAAAGGCTGTCTAACTTTTTCAAAGCATGCAGTCTTTCCTACCCCTTTCTTGCAATATGGGTTTCACATTTCCAAATCTGAAAGAATCAATCACATGCCATAAATACAATATTTGATCCACAAAGTACATGTAACTAAAGCACTATCACCCTAACTGTAGTCAAACCAAATCTGGAAAATCATGCAAGCCAAAAACCGTACTCACATCAAAGAATAATATCTGTACTAGAAGAATAAAATCACAAACCCTAAGTGTTGTTGTTTCTCTTTTTTGTCTCATGCTGTTCTGGTTTGCCTATAAATAACAATGTGTCCGCTAATTAGCAATTACATTGGGTGTTAGTTGATCATATGGAGATGGTGCAAAAAGAAGTTGTGAACTGTAGCAGCAAGTCGAAAAGAGGTCCATGGGTGGTTCACCGGGTCAACAAAGATGGCCGTGTGGTCACCCGACACCGGTTTCCCTCTGATCAGGAGCGACAAAGAAACTGTGAACGAGAAAGAAACAGGAGATCCATGGCCAGGAAAATATTTTCCGGGTTGCGAGCCTACGGGAACTATAAGCTTTCTAAGAATGCTGACACCATTGATCTATTGAAAGCACTTTGTGAAGAAGCTGGTTGGCATGTTGAACAAGATGGAACCGTTTACAAGAAAGTTTCGTCCGAGATGGCTCAAAAGGAGGATAAGATCGACTTGAAGCTTTCACTGTCGTTGGCGAGTTAATGTGTTTCATCAAAGAAAGTAGAAAGAAACAAAGGGTATGCTACAAAGTTATAGAAAAAGGTAACAGAAAGAAATTTAGCTTTTAAGTAGTAGAAATTATATATGATTATGGTTTACAGTGTGACTTTTATGTAGTCCAAATGGGAAGTCTAATTGCAGCTATGTTATAGTAAAGTTTATCTATAGTAGAATTCAAAGATGTTTGATTAATCCGTGTCCATGAGTTTGGGATAAGTATAGAGCACATAAATATTTAATATTTAGTATTTGAAACTTTACAGTACATAAAGAGTAACTATATAACAAAATTTAACCTTTTTAAAATATTTTTACCAGCATCAATATCAAAGCAAACCATGTAAAATGTGCCAGTGTTAAGAAGCAAACTATCTAAAAAGTCAGTGTCTTGTTCTTGATACATACATTACATTCTTACCCAATTTGATGTGATAATCTTGATACATACATTATATTCTTACCCAGTTTGATGTGATAAAAGAAAGAAAGTTCAAAAGGTGAATGTGGTTTATGGATGGATAGAAAGTTATTATTTTTTTAATGAAAAATTTTGGATAATTGACGGACCATTGGAGTATCATTATGTCATCAACGGAACCATCTGATCATATCCATCACCACTAAACGATAATGCCTATACACCAATTCAGGAGGAAACCTAATAAATTTGAAAAAAAAAACCCTCTTGTGGGAATTGAACTGATCAGGACCTAATGGTCCCTAAGCCTTATCCCCCCTCAAGATGTCACTAGTCTATAATGCCATGGGTGGATATATGGGCGAAGCTTTTAAGAGGCGGGAGAGGCGGCCGACCCCTGAACCTTTCGCTCAATAGTGGAGAGTATGTAGTTTTCGTATAATTTTTTTGGTATATACGTTTTCGATCCCCCGATTTTATAGAAATTTTTAGGTCCGGTGACTTTCGCCCCCGGCCAGAAATCTCAAACTTCGCCACTGGATGGATAGAAAGTTATTTAAACCACATATTGTCGTTACCATGAAAATTATACTCTTTGGGGGGTTAAGTGCATTATATGTTAAACTATGTTAGAACCCCGTGTATTACACGGGTTTACTAAATGTAATTTTATATACTAAATAATAAAAATAATATATCCTTAAAAAACTCGTGTATTGTATGGATTTAACAAATGTAATTTATATACCAAATAATAAAAAAGTTATATCTTTAAAAATCATGTGTATACATGGGTTAAATAAATGTAATTTTGTATAGTAAATAATAAAAAAAGTTATTTTTTTAAAACCATATGTATTACACGGGTTGAATAAACCTAATTTTATGTACCAAATAAAAAAAAGTTGTATCATAAAAAACTAATGATAGCATATTAATACAAAGTTTGGTTTTTTTGATAATAAGAAAAAGTTATAGCATAAAAAAACAAAAGATTTCGTTATAGGGAAGCATTCTGTTCCAAAATGGCTAATGAAAAAACTTAGTTATATGAAAAATATATCTATCTATAAAGACACCAAGTACCTATACTTAATATGTTTAAGTTTTTTAAAAGATATGAGAACTTATGAATGCACTATACGTAAACACAAAAAGTAACATTTGCCATTGAAAAAATTAATAAAGAGAGTGAATCAACATAATAGCATGGATAGATTAGGATCTATTTGGTATAATTTAGAAATAAAGTTATTATAACATTCGCCATTGAGAAATTAATAAAGAGCAAGTAAATCAACATAATATACGGTAGAATAAATTAAACAAAAAGAAGGATATTAAAATTAGAAATAAAAAAAATTCATTTCCAATGAAGATTTCTTCAAATAAAGTGTCGATCCAATCGCTTGTCAGTTGAATCCTTTATCCTAATATTGAATAAATAATTCAAAACCCAACACAAATGATAGATAAAATTTGAATGGAAGATTTAAAAATTTTAATGGATTAAATTATCTTTAAATCATTAGGCAACAAACAACCATGAATTATTCAAATATTGAACAAAAATATTCACACTTAAATAATATTTTTAAAAAACTCAAATTTTGATAGCCTCGTTGATTGACACGTGTCCCCAAAGAGGTTTCTTTTATTATATGTATAGATAGATATGTCAAAAGATCGACTATCCAATGAGAACATATTCGATATTTATCTTCAAAAATTCTGGAGTTTAAGATACTGAAGAAAAAATGTCACACATGAAATCCTTCAATAATGCTATTGGTTTGAAAAGTAAAACCATCATGATTCTAGCTTTTAGTAGTTGTAACAACACATTACTAAATATTATTCAAGATGGGACCGTTTACAAGAAGGTTTCAGCCGAGATGGTTTAATAAAGAGGATAACATCGAGTTGAAGTTTTCTCTGTCGTTGACTCGTTGGCGAGTTCATGTATTTTTTTTTTGAACGGCGATTGACTCCAACAGACGAGAGGATCACACCCACATTGCATGGGTCCCTAGTCCCCCTCGGGCGAGGCATCCGAGGTTGACCATAGGCGCTCCACGAGAAAATTTCCCCCCGGCAGCCACTTGACTGCAGTTGCGGCCTCCGCACTCAAGAGCCGGAGTAACCGCTGGGTAATAGAAAACTCGTGTGCGGCTCAAGACTCGAACCCGGGCTATTACGCGCTCAAGGCTCTTATCCATCATTGCCATGACCCCTCATCTAAGATTGGGGTCATTTTTCCCCCAAATGCAGCGGGTGGGGATCGAACCTGGGTCTCCAAAGAAACCCAAACTCTTTCCACCACTCCGCCACAAGTGGATGTATTTCATCAAAGAAAGTAGAAAGAAACAAAGGGTGTGACACAGTTATCGAGAAAGATAACCGAAAGAAATTTAGCTTTTAAGTAGTAGAAATTATATATAATAATAATGGTCTTAGGTATATTATGATTTTTTTGTAGTCCAAATGGGAAGTCTAATTGCAACAACTATGTTATAGTAAAGTTATTTTTATAGTAGAGCTCAAAGATGTTTGATTAATGTGTGTCACTTGATAGAGTTTGGGATACGTACACGACACATAAATATTTAGTATTCAAAATTATACTAGTAATTAGGACTCATGCGTTGTGGCTAGACCGTTATACTGAATAAAAAATAGATGGAAAAACAATGAACCGTAAAATTTATACCAAAACGTAAAACGATTCGGGGGTGTTTGGCCTAGCTTTTATTTTTAGCTTATGCTTGTATTTTTAAAGTAGTTTATAGCTTATTTTCTATCATTTGATAAGCTCTTTTTAAGTGTTTGGATTAGCTTATAGCTTATTTTCTATCATTCTTCAAATAAGCTAAAAAACCATCTTCAAATAAGCTTTTTCAAATTAGTTTATATAAGCTAATAAGCGTAAGCTTAAAAAGCTAAACCAAACACCAAGTTAAGCTTATTTTGTAAAAAAAAAAAAAGCTAAACAAGTTATAAGCTTCGTTAAAAAAGCTAGGCCAAACACCTTTGAAAAAGAATTTCCACGCATTATAGCAAAGACGTTGACAATACTTGAAATCTTATGTAAAAAAGTGAAGCGCATTCGGCGGTACGGACAAAAATTAGATGTAGAAACGTTGAACAACGCATGCACTTTGCGGTGTGTTAACTCGCAAGTCAATCGGATTTTTATAAAATAATAATACTATTAATAATAATAATAGTTAAATAAATTTATAAAGTATAAGGTTTATTAAATTAAAAGCTAACCATAAGGGTCATACGGTACTTAAATTAATACTCTAAGGAAAGATTTTTACTTTTAGAATAGTCCAAGGGAAGAAAACATAACCTTTTATATGCAATAGAGGTTTGAACTCATAGCTTTAAAACTTGTATACATATAATTAAAAACATAAAAAATAAATTAGTAGATGTAAAATGGCTTCAATCCATTGGCCTACAATTTCCATGAAACAATCAAAACACTCAAAAATTAAATAGTGAAACCTCCTCACATATAATATTTGATAAATAATAAAGAGGGAATAATACATAAAAAGTAACTATAGAACAAAAGTTAACCTTTTTATAAATATTTTTACCCGCATTAATATCGAGGGTGAGGATCAAATAGAAAATTTATTTTGGCTAGGAAGGATATGAAGCAATAGGATTATGACATGTGACAAAATTTAAAATAAAGAGTAAGGGTATTTTAGTCAATCGTATCCTTTCTTCTTCCTTCTTCTCTCCAATAACTTCAAAACCCACCATTTTCAAAATCCACCATCTTCAACCATTTTCTCCACTTTCTATCTCAATAATCACTACATTATAGTGCGATTTTCGTCACCAATCAATGATTCAAACACCCGATCAACGTGTTCTTCAACTTTTTTTAAAAAACCCAGTTTAATTTAATACAATATCTCATTTTTTTCCCGTGATTTTGAAGATAATCACTCGATCCATTCGATTCGATCGCTGATAAGTGTTTCTATCATTCAAATTTCGTCAATCGTTGAAGAAATCGGCTTCGATCCATGTAAGAAATTCTTTAATTTCACTTTTATGATCTGGGTTTTTGATTTAGTTATTGCGTTTTACGATCTTGACGGGGGTCCGGGGGCAGCGCCCCTAGGAGCAGGGTCCAAGGGGCGGCAGCCCCTGGCGGGGTCCAAGGGGCAGAGCCCCTGGCTGGGTCGAGCTGTAAATTGGCTCATTTTCGTAGACAGTTTTTCGATTAAATTGCTTTAATAAAAATGCATCAGAAAATTAAATTTTCTATAAATTGGCTCATTTTCATAGACAGTTTTTTATCTCTACTTCCTGGTTCAGACAGTTTTTGAAGTGTTTCTGGCCATTGCGTTTTAGGTAAAACACATTTTTATGTGTTTTCAGTCCATTGCATTTTAGAGAGAACACTTTTTTTCTGTTTTTTAGGCCATTGCGTTTTAGAAAAACACATTTTGAAGTGTTTTTAGTCCATTACATTTTAGGTAGAACACATTTTTATGTGTTTTCAGTCAATTGCGTTTTAGAAAAAAAAAAAAAAAAAAAACAATTTTAAGTGTTTTCTGGCTATTGCGTTTTAGGTAAAACACATTTTTATGTGTTTTCAGTCCATTGCGTTTTAGAAAAAAAACATTTTTAAGTGTTTTCTGGCCATTGCGTTTTAGGTAAAACACATTTTTATTTGTTTTCAGTCCATTGCGTTTTAGAAAGTACATTTTCTTTTGTGTTATTAGGCTATTGCATTTTATAAATAAGACATTTCTTTGTGTTTTCTGTCCATTGCGTTTTACAAAACATACATTTTTAAGTGTTTTCTAGCCATTGCGTTTTAGAAATAAGACATTTATTTGTGTTTTTGGTTCATTGCGTTTTAGGTAAAACACATTTTTATGTGTTTTTAGGCTATATTGCGTTTTAGAAATAAGACATTTCTTTGTGTTTTCTGGCCATTGCGTTTTACAAATAAGACATTTCTTTGTGTTTTTTGTGCATTGCGTTTTAGAAAAATGTCGTTTTTTAGAATTTTTTTTCCATTGCGTTTTACGCAACTGGGTCTTCGAAAAAAAATTCGAAAATATAGCAATAGTATACTCGTTTTAAATATAAAAAAGCGCTCGTTTTTTTTTGTGCAATTTTTATAAAAAAATAATGTCGTATGAAAGAGTTATTAACGTTTAAAAAATGGGGGGGGGGATTGGAGGAGAGATAAATTATTGCCTTGGATTGACTAGAATGTCCCTAGACAAACCCACGCGCCTCCTTTTTTTCCTTCAATTTCACTCATTTAATATTAACCCTTGATTAAATAAATGGATGGTCAATATTACTTCCTAGGCTTTCTACCCAAATAAACTTCCTATTATATCCTAACCCTTAATATCGAAGCAAACCATGTAAAATGGGCCAGTGTTGAAGCGAACCATCTAATAAGCCAGTGTCTTGTTCTTGATATATATACATCATATTCTAACCCAATTTGGTGTGATAAAAGAAAGGGAATTCAAAAGGTGAATGTGGACTATGATGGTGGATAGAAAGTTACTTGAACCAGATAAGGTAATCCGTAATCATAAACCCCTTTGTGGGCGTTATGTGACACGTGTCGTGTCACGTCACACAAGGGCTTTATGGGGCGTCATGTCAAGTAAGGCCATAGTCATAAAGCCCATACCCATCATTATCTAATTATTAATTTTCAAATTTTTTATTTAATTATAAAACCCCTCAAATATTTCTGATTTGTCAAACTTTGAAAACCAAACACATATAGCGCCGCTATATGCATGGCACCACCCACCAAAAAAGCCCTCATAACGCCACCCGTCGTGGTGTTCGGGGTGTTATGGGAGAAAAAACCAAAGATAACGCCCCACTACAGGGCGTCTAATATCATTGTCATGAAACCATAATCATTGGGTTATGTGCATAACATGTAAAATGTGTCAAAAGATTGACTATTCGATAAGAAACGTATTCGCTAATCTCTATTTATCTTAAAAAATTCTAGAGTTTAAATTACTGAAGAAAAAATGTGACACATGAAATCCCTCAATAATACTATTTGTTTGAAAAGTAAAACCATCATAATTCTAATAGTAGTTGTAATAACACGGACCCGGACTAATGGATGTTTAGTTTTATAGCTAAGACCATGTGTAGTGGTAATGGGTTATAATGCCCCCACCATGGGGCATTATCCGACACGTGGCGTCCTAGTCAGCAATGGGGCATTATAGCAAAAGTGGCGTAGTGGGGCATTATGCCAATAACGCCCCTTCCAATCAATAAATAATAATTTTTTTTTATAGAGAAAAGAAAAAAAAAATGGCTTTACACTTGGAAGTTTCCTATTGGCATTGCATTTGACTTTTGCACTTTATTCAAATAAAACGCCGGATTCCTTTTCCATTTTAGCGTTTTTATTAAAACGCCGCCTTCCAATTTTTTGAATTATAACGTCCAATAACGCCCGGCGTAGTGGGGGGAGGGGCGTTTTTTTTCAATTTTTTTTTAAAATCACGCCCCACTACGTATGGTCTAATAGTGTGTAGGGGTTGGGACTTGTCTGGTTTTGGTTGTATCTTGGTCTTTGGTTTGTCTAGTCCTAGGCTTAGTATGTCAAGCAGTGGCGGATCTAGGAATCACGCCAAGCCGTAACATTTTATAAATAAGCCGTAACGAAATCGAAAAAACATTAAATTTTTCCAAAATTTACACTAAAAACGTTAAATTTTTCCGAGCCAAGCCGTAGCGGAGGTTACCCCCCGGTTAAGGCTAGGTCCGCCCCTGATGTCAAGTCTAGTAGTGTGTGTCTTTGGTTGCTGACACACCCTCTTCTTTAGGGGCTGTTTGGCAACATCTGAATGGTTAAGTGCTAAACCAATAAGAGGTCTGAACCATTAAGTGCTGAACTAGTAAGAGGTTTGAACCATTAAGAGCCTGTATAATGCTTAACCGTTCAGAGGCAAATGTCTGATCAATTCAGATTAGAGGTCTTAACCATTCAGACTCTGTATAAATCTTAACCATTCAGAGGTAAATGTCTGAACCATTCAGACATCTGCTCGTGAAACAAACAGTCTGAACCATTAAATGTTGAACCAATAAAAGGTCTGAACCATTAAGAGCCTCATTAAGAGGTAAACAAACAGCTCCTTAGTCTTTCATTTATAAAATTTCACTGAGGTAACCATTAAAAAAAAAGCAAAACATATTATTATGATACATTTTAGGTATTAAATATTACTATTTTTAGTTTTTGTGGACAAACATCTTAAATGCATTTATCCATGTATTATTATCACCCCACTGTTACGTTAATATTTATTTATATAAATCATGATCCTTATTGATTTTTATAAACATGTGGGTTCCGAACTTCATTTTTACCCATCCTGGTGGTAGGACAACTACACGTGATAGAAACTATATTCGTGGTTGTCAACGACTTGTGCAAGGTTCATCCGTGAGATATTCATTATCGATAAATCTTGTGTATTAATCTTTACAGTATATTATGATACATGAGGAATGAACATTTTAAAATATCTAAAAAATAAGATTTTTTCTCTTTTAGTTTATAAATATATCCCTAAAATGAGGGTAAAATGATATTTTAAACAATAATTATATTTTAGACCCCAATCTTATTACACTTAAATCCTTGATTTTATCACAATATGGGTAATTAGTTATATTTCCCCTCTTCAAAATAGACTTATAATTATTTTACGTATTCTTGTCATATCTTATAAACTATAATGTTTTTAAAAAAATTCGAAAGTACCATGACGACCTACTCATTTTTATCAACATTTCGATAGTTGTCTTGGTCAGTATTGATATGTAGATTAAAAGGTAAAAGTAGATGATGCCTTAGTGTACAGGTAATTGAAGGCCACGTACTTAGTCATTGTCCCAGAATGTTTAATAGCTACAGAATGTCAAGTGATTAAATATCGTAAATTTAATCCTTTTATATAGATTACACTTTAATCTCTCATTTTTTAACAAAATTATAGATAATTAGTTAGTAGTTACATTTTATCCCGTTATAAAAAACTAACTCTCCCTCCCCCCTCTCCCCATGATTTTTAAATGATCCATAACTTTTTTTACGTTAATATATTCTTTTTTTAAATTACACCATATAAACGAGTATTTTATTCTCTTTAATTTGAGTATAGTATTGCTTTAGTTTTTTAATTGAAAATTTGATATGTTACATGATTAACAGTATCTAAGGGTGGGTAATATCTTAATCGTTAACCGAAACCGAACCGAAATTAACTGAAATTTGATTAACCAAGACCCAAATTAACCAAAAACAATTATCGATTTTTTTGTACCCTCGTTTAACCAAAATTAACATAATCAAACCATATTTTCATATAAGTCTAGCTTTTATACATTTAGTTCATGTATTTCATAAACCCCAATTTTATGTATTTATACCTCCATTTCAAGTACCTATACATCCCTTTCATGTATTTCTAATCAAAAGTTTTTGCCCAAGTTTGGTATTGGCTATTAATCGAAATTAAATGAATCAAACCAAAAATCATCAATAGAAATGAATCAACCAAACCGATTAATTGAAAACGGATTGGTTAATGAAATAGACTAATCGATGACCTCAATTTCAGTTGAGGATAATAATCTAGCCAACCGAACAATGCACACCATGGCAATGTATGTGTTTCCCGCCGCATCGCGTACGCATCTATTGGTTATTTACCAAAACCGGTTATCGGTGAGCAATAACTAAATCGTTAACCTAAACCAAACCGAAAAAAGACGAAACCGAAGCGAAATCAACCAAAAACTAAATTAAAACTGAAAAACGAATTAACCAAAAATTGGTTATCAATTTTTTTGTACTCACGTTTAATTAAAATTAGCTGAACCGAATTGAATCATTCATATTTTCATATATTTCTAGCTTTTATACCTCCAATTCATATATTTCATATTCTATGTCTTTATTTCATATATTTATACCTCCGTTTCATATATTTCTAAGCAAAAGTTTTAGCCCAAGTTTGGTTTTTTCTATTAACTGAAATTAAATGAACCAAACTAAAAACCGTCAATCTAACCAAATAAATCGAAGTGATTAACCGAAAACTGGTTGATTAATAAAATAGACTAACCGATGACTTTGGTTTCGGCTTCAATTGAGGATAATAACCGAACCAACCGAAACATGCACATCACAATGAAATGGTTACCCGATTACTTCGCTTTTGATATATATCTATCACAAAGATGCAACAATAAATATTATATGAATAAGAAAACAACAAAAACGAGTATCGTAATGCGACGTGTCGCTCCCGCCGCATCGCACGAACATCCTGTTAGTTTTATCAGACAAACTAGTAAAAATAATAAAGGGATAATGAAGAAACATCAATTTAATCTGAGGGTTAACTTGTGGTTAGTGTCTCATCCAAATAAGGTTAATTTCTTTCGTCCTCGTTGATTACTGTGATGATCCTGCAAAACAACCACAACACTGTGAAGCTCGTTACAAGGAGGAGAATTGGGGGTTCTTCTGGTAACCACCTACCTGTGTGACAATAAGAACTTGTTTTGAGGACAAAAGCGTGTGTGTATTATGTGAGAGAGTAAGAGAGCGATCCTTAAACCTTGAGATGGCGTTCTCTATTTATAGCCGAAGAGAGTTATGGAGGAGGTGGGCGACTTGGGCCTGACATCGACAACAAGGGATATCCTGTTTGCCTCATAGAACACGACCGTTAGTGTTTGCAGGAGAAAGAGAAGTTGGCGCGCGTTGAATGGATCCCCGTGGTATGACAGTTGTCCTTGTTATTGGGTCTGTCATCAGCGGCTAAATGGAGATCATGGAGCAGTGGTCGGCGCACGTTGATTGGTGACACATCAGTGTCCTTGTGTACTTCTTGTCCCCTGCACAATTGTTCATAGTGAGGTACCGCTGGACACAGCCTGTCGTGCGCCTATTAGCCACCTGCTCTGACACTCGTACCAATTGTACACTTTAGAGACGTCTTGCTGGCGCCATGGGGCTTGCGTTTCTTAGACTTGCACCATTTTGTTCCAAAATGGACTAAGTATAAAATACATCTGATTTGGGTATGATTCCACGTGCGCGACCTAAGGTTGCATCATTTAGTCAGCGCAGGATTTGGGACCATACCCCTTCAAGTCCCCCCATTTCTTCCATGCGCGGACGCAAGTGGTTGGAGCTCTGGTGTCGCAACCCCCGGTCCCTGATTCCCGGGAACGGGCGGACGCGAGCTCAGATTTTGGTGGTATCAGGTTGTTTAATCTTGCAGCGGAATTTACATCAGGATCGTAGTTAGGAAATGTTTATCAGAGTAAAACCACCATATTTGATATTAATAATAACATGGGCCAAACCCAAATTTCTTATTACAATACATTTATAGGGACAAACCCTATTTTATTTAATTTAAAACATCGTTTCTTAGATAACTTTTATAGCCACTTATTTTCCAAGCCGTCAGTGCTCTCGAGCTGGCTTTTTCCCAGTTGGCTTTCACATTGTGTTACCTGAAACATGTTTTAAAAATATTTTGTCAGCGGGAAATATTGGTGAGTGAACCCCAGTTTAATCAAGAAACATTTTATCAATTAACACAATATTGAGAGCGATCGCATTGTTTATTTCTACCCAATTACTCAATCAGTACTGTCAATCCTTGACTTGTGGGTCATATTACACATTGGCTAGCTCGTTTTCCAATGGTAACGTACTGTCATCCCGACTTACTACTCGCAAGTAATAAATTTTGTATACAAAACCCCAAATACCGGCAGTAATTGAAGAACTACAAAGACTCAATCACTGCTTAATTGCATTGTAAAATAATTAAGGTTTTGTAAAATATTACAAAAAGATTAACAAAAAGAGGATAAACTCACATTGCTATCTTAGACTTCGCGTAAGGGTTTCCTGGATATAATCTATAATTTATACAAATGTACATTGATTAGTATCATACCCCTTTGAAAATATTAATGATACCCTCCCCGAGACGGCATTCCAACAACTACGTCGGGCAGGACCACGACAGTTGTTACGGAACCCTAAATCAATCGGGCAGCGTAACTATTATAAAACTGCGGTTATAATACTTACAATGGAGCAGAACCTCGCTAATTAAGGGTATAATACCTGACTATAATGCCTCTACTACAGAAAGTGAGATTTAGAATTCGAGAAGTGAGCGACGGAAAACGAAAACTGATGCCTGCTATTTATAGTTGTGATATTGAGTTCTGTCGCGGCTCGCGTGAGACACAGGCCAAGGTTACGCGGCCCGCGTCAACCTTGGTCAACACCATAGCTTGGCCCGGTCAGCTTGTAGACTTGCCACGATGTCGACACGTGTCAGCATCTGGTGTATCCGCGTTTCATGAGCTCTCGCGGCCCGCGTCGATGTAAGCTTAAGCTTACGCGGCCCGCTTTAACTAAAGAAATCAGCGGAGTCAAAGTCCAGTCTTGATACGGCCCGCCTCAGCTCTAAATTCAGATTTTTATTTTATTTTTATAAACTATAATGTATTTTGGGCTCGGTTTTCTCATACGGGCATAATATAAGACACATAAGGATATTTTAAGATATAATAGGGTGGCGTAAAATATACTGAGGTGTCGGTTTTACCGAGGGTTGTTACATCCTCCCCATCTTATTTTAGAGCTCGTCCTCGAGATCTACTGGAATAAGTGTGGATATTTCCTTTTTATTTCAGATTCAAGCTCCCATGTGTATTCTGGTCCTCTTTTGGAGTCCCATTTCACTTTGACTAGAACTAGTCTTTTGTGTTTGAGATACTTGACTTTCCTGTCTTCAATTTGTAGAGGCTTCTCTACAAACTTGAGTTGTTCATTTACCTCTATATCTTTAAGAGGTACTATCAGTGATTCATCTGCTAAATACTTTTTGAGGTTTGATACATGAAACACATTATGTATTCCTGCCATTTCCTCTGGCAGTTGTAGCTGATAGGCTACTGGTCCTATTCTTCTAATAATCTTAAAAGGTCCAATATACCTGGGACTTAGCTTTCCCCGTTTGATGAATCTTACTACTCCTTTCCAAGGAGAGACTTTCAATAATACTTTATCTCCTACCTGGAATTCCAATGGTTTGCGTCGATTATTGGCATAACTCTTTTGTCGATCACGTGCTGCTTTTAGTCGTTCCTTGACTTGAATAATCTTGTCGGTGGTTTCTTGCACTATCTCAGGTCCAGATAGTTGTTGTTCTCCAATTTCTGCCCAACAGACTGGGGTTCGGCACTTTCGTCCATAAAGTGTTTTGAATGGTGCAGCATTGATACTTGTGTGATAACTCATATTATAAGAAAATTCTATTAAAGGTAAGTGATCATCCCAATTACCTCCAAAATCGATTACACAGGCTCTAAGCATATCTTCCATTGTCTGAATTGTTCTTTCACTTTGTCCGTCTGTTTGTGGGTGATAAGCTGTGCTTAGTTTTAACTTGGTTCCCATTGCTTTTTGGAAACTTGACCAAAATGAGATGTAAAGCGGCTATCTCTATCAGAAACAATTGATAAAGGAATGCCATGTAAAGAAACAATTTCATTTACATACAATTTAGCTAATTGTTCCATACTAATTGTTTCCTTCATTGGTAGAAAATGAGCTGACTTGGTTAGTCTATCTATAATCACCCAGATTGTATCATTTCCTTTCTTAGTTTTGGGTAATTTAGTAACAAAATCCATTGTTATCAATTCCCATTTCCAAATTGGCATTTCTAATTGCTGTAACAAACCTGAGGGTTTCTGATGTTCAGCTTTAACTTGTGAGCAAGTTAACCATTTAGAAACATAGGTTGCTATGTCTTTCTTCATTCCTATCCACCAGAAATTTTTCCTTAAATCCTGGTACATTTTATCACTTCCTGGGTGCATTGTATACTTAGATTTATGGGCTTCTTCTAATATGCGATGACGTAGGTTTCCTAATTTAGGTATCCACATTCTCTTTTTATGAAATCTCCAAATTCCATCTATTCCTTGTTCTAATTCTTTTAACATACCTTTTAATTTTTCAGAATCATCCTTGATTACTGATTCTTGTGCTTCTCTTATCTGATCATTTAAATCTACTTGCAGATTTAATTTAAGAGAACGTACCCTTTTTGGCTTTTCATGATACTTTCGGCTTAAAGCATCTGCCACTACATTTGCTTTTCCTTCATGATACTGGATATCACAGTCATAGTCACTAAGAAATTCCATCCAGCGTCTTTGTCTCATATTTAATTCCTTTTGCTTGAAGATATACCTTAAACTTTTGTGATCAGTGAATATGGTAAACTTACTACCATAAAGGTAATGTCTCCAAATCTTAAGAGCAAAAATTATAGCTCCCAGTTCTAGATCATGGGTTGAATAATTCTTTTCATGATTTTTAAGTTGTCTAGATGCATAAGCTATAACCTTTTGTCGTTGCATCAATACACATCCATAACCTAATTTGGAAGCATCACAATAGACCACAAAGTCTTCAGTTCCTTCTGGTAATGCTAGTATAGGTGTATGGGTTAATCTTTGCTTAAGGATTCTAAAGGCTTCTTGTTGTTTTAATCCCCATTCAAACTTAACAGATTTACAGGTTAGCTTAGTTAAGGGAATGGCTATTTTAGAAAAATCTTGAATAAATCTTCTATAATAACCGGCCAATCCTAAGAAACTTCTAACCTCGGTTGGTGATTCAGGGGTTTTCCATTTGGTAATTGCCTCGATTTTAGTTGGGTCTACATGAATTCCTTCGTGATTGACTAAGTGTCCAAGGAATTGTACCTGTTCTAACCAAAATTCGCACTTTGAAAACTTAGCATAAAGCTTTTCCTTTCTTAACAAACTTAAAAGTGCGTGCAAATGTCTTGCATGATCCTCTTTATTCTTAGAGTAAATTAGAATATCATCTATAAATACAATTATGAATTTATCCAAATATGGCTTACATATTCGGTTCATCATGTCCATAAATGCAGCTGGGGCATTGGTTAAACCAAATGGCATGACAGTAAATTCATAATGACCATACCTTGTTCTAAATGCGGTTTTAGGAATATCCTCTTCCTGTACCTTTAATTGATGATATCCTGACCTTAAATCGATCTTAGAGAAAAATCGAGCTCCTTGCAATTGATCAAACAGATCATCGATTCTCGGTAATGGGTACCGATTCTTAATCGTGACCTTGTTTAATTCACGGTAATCAATGCACATACGCATCGATCTGTCCTTCTTTTTAACAAACAATATCGGCGCTCCCCATGGCGACGAACTTGGCTGTATAAATCATTTTTCTAATAATTCGTCTAGTTGTTTCTTTAATTCTTGCATTTCTGCAGGTGCCAAACGGTAAGGTGCTTTGGCAATCGGTGATGTTCCTGGTATTAAATGGATTCTGAATTCAACTTCTCTGTCTGGACGTTGCCCTGGCAATTCTTCTGGAAAGACATCTGAAAATTGAGATACTACTGGAATGTCTTTTAAATCTTTTCCTTTAGTGTTAGTGATTATGGAAATCAAATACACTATAGAACCTTTTCTTATACAACTTGCAGTTTTCATCACAGATATGAATTTTGGTGGATCTAGAGGTCTTATCTCCTTTAATTGTGATCATTTTACCTTTGGTGAATTTACTTGGATTAACTTTTGATCACATAAAATACTGGCTTTATTGGTTATTAACCAATCCATTCCTAAAACAACATCAAATCCTGCCAGATTCATGGGATATAGGTTTGCAATAAATTTCTGATTTGAAATTTCTATTCTTGCTCCCTGCAAGATTTCAGAAATCCTAACGGTTTCTCCATTAGCTGTTTCTACTAAGCATTCTAGTGGTAGTTTAGTTAATGACTGATTTAGAATTTTGCAAAACGAAGTATTGATAAAACTTTGGTTTGCACCAGAGTCAAATAATACTTTAGCAAATATATCATTAACTAAAAACGTACCAGCTATGACATCTGGAATCATCTTGGCTTCATCTACAGTCAGAACAAATGCTCTAGCATTTTTAGTATTCTTGTTATCTGTAGCTGGAGCTAATTTTGGGCAGTTTGGCTTGATGTAACCTTGTTCTCTGCAGTTGTAGCATATCCTGCTGTTTTTCTTCCTGCAGTCTTCTTCCTTGTGTCCCGATATTTTACAAAAGTTACAGTACACAGAGCATCTTCCTGAATGCTTTCTTTTGCAATTCCTACAGTAGGGTGCAGAGGTAGAACCTACATTTCTCCCACGGTTAGAATTTCCAGAACGAAATTCTTGAGTCAATTTTTGGGTTAGGTTTCTCCTTTGATCCTCTTCTCGGGTACGGACTAATTCATCAGTCAAGGTATTGGCTAGTTCTACAGCTTCTTCTATGGTTTGAGGTCTAGCTGCCTTGACTACATGTCTTATTTCTCCGATTAATCCCCAGATATAACGGGAGATTAACACTGGTTCTGGTGAAGCAAGAGTTGGCACTATTCTAGCATATTCAAAGAATATTTTAGTGTACCCCTTACTATCCACACCAGTCATCCTAAGGTTTAGGAATTTGTTTGCTATCTGTTCTTTTTCATTGGGTGGGCAGAACTTCCTTTCTACCATGTTTTTAAATTCTTCCCATTCCATATTATAAGTCCTATCACTTTCTCTTGTCTGGAGGATAGAGTTCCACCATTCTAGTGCTGCATTCTTAAACAAATTAGAAGCAAACAATATCTTATCTTCTTCAGCACACTTACTTATCCTTAAGACTGCTTCAGTCTTTTCTATCCAGCGTAAGGTTGCAATGGCCCCTTCATTGCCCGAGAATTCTATTGGTTTACAGGGCCAGAATTCTTTATAAGAACAACCGTTAGGCACGGTTCTTCTTCTTTTAGGAATAGGCATTTGAAGTACTGGTCCATTGTTCACGCTGTTTTCTGGTTCAATTGGTCGCTTACTGCTATGTTTACTTTTATTATTCGCTTCTTGAATAGTTTGAATAATAAATGGCATGGCATCTATGATTCCTTGTGCCACTATATGTTGAACGGCACTATTATCCATTTGGTTTTCGTTGTTATGGATGCTCGGATTTTCATTAACCACGTTAATGTTACTCTGGTTATCATTATTCAGATTTCCTTGATTTCCTTCGTCGGCCATCTGAATTTTAAACATTTATCCCATATTAATATCACAAGATAATAAATAATATCACACTTCACATGACATGCAATCTAGCCAAAAACGTAGATCATTGCTACTTACTCTATTCATATACTATTATGCATCTATTACAAACTAGTACTGAAATAAAATTACAATACCAACAGAAATAGAATCACACTAATAGTAATATGCCTCCGTACACACATATTTTATTTTTATTTTATTATTACTATTATTATTACTACTACCATTTCCTCCATTCACACATTCACGGATATGGATTTATCCAAAAATCCATATTGCGTTCATCGTATTTCCATACGAGACGTTCTCCCACCTGACGCATTCTCTCACTGCTCTCTAAAATTTCCTCCCCAAAAGTCCTAAGTTCTTGAACGTTTTCTGCACTCATTGGGGGTGCAGGTTCTCGGATTGGGTTTGGAATCTGGGGTGCGGTTTCCTGATATGGGGGTGACAGTTCCTGAAATTGGTAAGGATCCTCTAATATCTCTATAATATAATCATTTTGGTAATAGGGATCTAAAGGGTCCATACCTGGGTAAGCTTCTATGTTTTGTATGGGTGGATAATCCTGGATAGGGTAACGTTGCACAAAGTCCCTATTGTCGTCCCACCAGGGGTCGTAATTCGGGTCTAGAGGGTTTGGTGCAGGCACCCTAGGGATTTCTTCTGGGTTAAAGTCGTGCATCTCCACTTGGTTTTCCGGGTTTTCTATCTCCATGGGTTGTTCTGGGTTTTGTGGTTGTGGGGCTACTAGTTGTTCCAGACTTGGGTCAGCAGCAGTTGTAGCTAGGATATCGAAATTAGCTAGGCTTCTATTAAGCATATCTTGCGTATGGGCATCTGTTTCTCGCTTAATAGCTGCTAAAGCCCTTTGCTGTTGCAATTTTCGCATTCTCTTCCTACGAGTAAAAGCTTCTTTACTGAACCATCCTCGTTTCTTATTAGGAAATGGTTCTTCAGATTGAGCTCTAAAAGCAAATATTCCGTCTTCCTGATCAGCAGTATACCCAGAGAGGGCAGGCTGTGATGATGTACCTTCACTCCTAGGTGAATCAGATAACTGACGTTTCATATCTGATGGTTCTTGATCACTCATACTGAAAACTAAAAAATAGTCAAATAACACATAACAAATAAATACAGTTATGCACATATTTCCGTAATTTATTTCCTAACACAAATTTTAGAATTTAAGTGTCAGCAGAACACTTCTTTGGCTCAGACCAGTGGCTAGGCTCTGATACCACCTTCTGTCGCAACCCCCGATCCCTGATTCCCGGGAACGGGCGGACGCGAGCTCAGATTTTGGTGGTATCAGGTTGTTTAATCTTGCAGCGGAATTTACATCAGGATCGTAGTTAGGAAATGTTTATCAGAGTAAAACCACCATATTTGATATTAATAATAACATGGGCCAAACCCAAATTTCTTATTACAATACATTTATAGGGACAAACCCTATTTTATTTAATTTAAAACATCGTTTCTTAGATAACTTTTATAGCCACTTATTTTCCAAGCCGTCAGTGCTCTCGAGCTGGCTTTTTCCCAGTTGGCTTTCACATTGTGTTACCTGAAACATGTTTTAAAAATATTTTGTCAGCGGGAAATACTGGTGAGTGAACCCCAGTTTAATCAAGAAACATTTTATCAATTAACACGGTATTGAGAGCGATCACATTGTTTATTTCTACCCAATTACTCAACCAGTACTGTCAATCCTTGACTTGTGGGTCATATTTCACATTGGCTAGCTCGTTGTCCAATGGTAACGTACTGTCATCCCGACTTACTACTCGCAAGTAATAAATTTTGTATACAAAACCCCAAATACCGGCAGTAATTGAAGAACTACAAAGACTCAATCACTGCTTAATTGCATTGTAAAATAATTAAGGTTTTGTAAAATATTACAAAAAGATTAACAAAAAGAGGATAAACTCACATTGCTATCTTAGACTTCGTGTAAGGGTTTCCTGGATATAATCTATAATTTATACAAATGTACATTGATTAGTATCATACCCCTTTGAAAATATTAATGATACCCTCCCTGAGACGACATTCCAACAACTACGTCGGGTAGAACCACGACAGTTGTTACGGAACCCTAAATCAATCGGGCAGCGTAACTATTATAAAACTGGGGTTATAATACTTACAATGGAGCAGAACCTCACTAATTAAGGGTATAATACCTGACTATAATGCCTCTACTACAGAAAGTGAGATTTAGAATTCAAGAAGTGAGCGACGGAAAACGAAAACTGATGCCTGCTATTTATAGTTGTGATATTGAGTTCTGTCGCGGCCCGCGTGAGACACAGGCCAAGGTTACGCGGCCCGCGTCAACCTTGGTCAACACCATAGCTTGGCCCGGTCAGCTTGTAGACTTGCCACGATGTCGACACGTGTCGGCATCTGGTGTATCCGCGTTTCATGAGCTCTCGCGGCCCGCGTCGATGTAAGCTTAAGCTTACGCGGCCCGCTTTAACTAAAGAAATCAGCGGAGTCAAAGTCCAGTCTTGATACGGCCCGCGTGAGCTTGAGGTGGGATCCTACGCGGCCCGCCTCGGCTCTAAATTCAGATTTTTATTTTATTTTTATAAACTATAATGTATTTTGGGCTCGGTTTTCACATACGGGCATAATATAAGACACATAAGGATATTTTAAGATATAATAGGGTGGCGTAAAATATACTGAGGTGTCGGTTTTACCGAGGGTTGTTACATCTGGATTAGATGTCAGGGTTGTCTACGCTTTATATCAAAAGATTGGTTTATGAGGCATGCCTCTAAACTCAGTGCGCGCCTGTGCTACTTGTTATTTTTTGTGGCTTTGAGGCTTTTTGAATACAACAGAATTTGTGTCATGCGCCTTTTGTGTTTGAAAATTTTGAAAAGAGGATCTTCTGACATGTTGGTAGAGAAAACGACAGCAAATGTGACCGCTGACATTGTGACAAGCACGTCGTCACAATGTCAGGCACACCGTTTCGTCTTGTGTCAAGAAAATGGACACCACATGCGCGTGATAATCGTCTCTCGGTTTTCCCGCCTGATGTGTCGTCGTGCAATTGGTCCTGCACCGCAAGTGGGTGGCACGGTTACCCATCACATTAAATGCGATGGGTATAAATATGAACCAGACGTCGAATCAGGAGTTACTTACCTTCGAATTCTCCTCTCTTTTTCTCTCCAATCTTCATTGACACTTGAAGATCTTTAACCCGTATTCCAGATTTCTTGAAGATTTGTCACCTTCTCCAAAGATGATCATGGTTGATCACCCGGAGGATGTTATAGATGTAGAGGAGTTCGTCGGAGGGATGTCTTCGTTGAAGTGGGAAGAAGCCCTGTTTGAACGGATCGTTAATGGCCATCAATTTTCCAGTGAGTAGGATGCTTGATTTCCGTCAGTGGGGCAGACGACGACCGACGTTAGGGCTGGATATGTTTCCCTATATGCCGACTTCTTTCAAGAGAGCAACTTCCGGTTACCGGGGACGAACTTCCTTGGTGAGATTCTCTCCCACTACCAATTTCACATCTCCCAACTCATTCCTTTAGGCATGGTGAGGATTCAGCACTTTATGTTCACGTGCCGCTCCCAGGGTCAAGACCCAACTGTAGATCGGTTTAGGGTTTTCTACCAACTTCAGTGCAACCTGGGCTTCTACTCTTTTGTTTCGCGCGACGGGTCCAAAAAGATTTTTTGATTTCCCCGCCCAAGAGTTATCGTGACTGGAAAGGTAAATTTTTCTACATTCGTGAGGAAGTAATTCCAATCGCGATGTCTTTCCGAGTGCTCGGGGCAATTGAAAAGGAGATACTCTCAGTGCCCAAGAGCGTGGATTGGTATAGGGATTTGCAAGAGCTACTGAATCAATCTTTTAGCGAAAATACACTCGTCGCTGCTGTCATGAGTGGTAAGTGGCCGCGCGATAGCTTGGAGGTTCTTGTCTTCCTCCAAGACGGTGTTGGTAAGTTTGTTTAACTTCATGTCCTTAACTGTCTTTTGAAAGTAGATAACTGATCGTTGCTATTGTATGTGTAGAGAAAGATCTATACCATCGAGCATTTCCTGCATGCTTCGGCATGATGGGCGTGATGCCGTTGCGCGAGGGGGAGCTGCTGTGGTATGACCAAATTCAGGAGAATTTTATGTCACACCCCAACCGATGGCGGAATCATCGGGGCGCGGGACTGAGCGAAACAGATTGTCCATGAGTGTCCATAACGACTATAAATTACCAGATATTTAAAACGTCATGTCCCATACCATAACATATCCAAATAAAACACTTATTACAGATAATTGTCTCACAAACAACTACTGATCCGACAACTCAGATTTCAAAATAGACAATTCATTTATTTGTTTCTAGGACTCTTTCCTAGTCTCGATTTCATCACACAACAAACAAGGCGTCCTAGCATCTTAAGCCCCTGCCACATACGTTAAAGTAAAAGTCAATACACATAGTGTAAAGGTGAGCATACAAGTTTGATAATAGCATAATAGAGATCGAAATCGTTTACGCATAACCAACACGTACAACGTGTGATGTGAAACACATAAGTTATCGACATGATCCTATCAATACCAATGACTGCGGGTTGACTGCGCAAAGCAGTTCGTAACACATATTCACCACTGCGAATCATGTGATTAATAGTCCTTAACAACCCCTGACTGAACAGGTGCTGAGTCCAACCTATAGTACTATCGTTGCTAAGGCAGGTAGACATCAATCTATGTGTAAACATAACAAACAAGCATTCATCGAGTCACGTATAACATGCAGTAACGGTTAGCGTTAAAGTATTGCGTAGTGTGATTGATGTGATTTAGAATAAGTAACGTATGTAACACCCAAAAGTGCGTAAAGCAAAAAGGGCTCGAGTATACTCACAGCAATAAGAGTTAATGGATTGAAGGGAGCGCTAGAGTGACAATAGCCTGGTCAGAACGATAGCATAAGCAACGAGTGGTGCGTAAAACGGTGCAAAGGAACCAAGTGTCGAACAGCAACCCGATCGGATGGCTACCCGAGCGGACGGTCATTCGATCGGATGTCAATCCGGTCTGATGGTCAACCGATCGGATGGCCATTCGATCAGATTGACATCATGTCTGGTTAAGATGTGTTTGTGTATGATGGTTTGTCTTTTGAAGTTTTCGTTGTAGCATTTTGAAAATAGAGAAGTATCTCTACCCTTCAGGTCGGTCGATCGAGCGATCGTTCGATCGGACGGCAATCCGATTGGCGAGGCTTCTTAGTTTGAGAACAAGTTCACAGCAGGACGGTCACTCGATCGGATAGCAATCCGATCGGGTGGCAATCTTGTGTATTGAACATGTTGAAAATTGTTTAAATGTCAAGTCCCAAACGTCGCACGATCGGTCGGTCGCTCGATCAGATGGCAATCCGATCGGGCGGTAGTCCGTTCAACGTTCAGATCCTTGAATAGTTTGAATTAAAAGTTTAAGTGTGGAACCAATGTGCAACCCGATCGGATGGCCGGTCGATTGGATGGCAATCCGATCGGACGGCAACCCGTCCCGATGATCTGATCGTCTTGACACCTGATTCTGGTTGAAGTTTTGTAGTTTTGAACGAGACGTTATGATAGCCGGCTTAAACAATAGGAACCTCGTCTTGACCCAAGTGACCCGATCGAACAGGAATCACCCTAGTCCGACCAGTTCACGGTTCAAGACGGCTGTTCATGTTCAAACCCGAAATCAACTATCTCTCGGACAGAATTCAGCTTTGGAACTGATACATCACTAAGAATGAGTAGAAGATCAGAACAAGCTCCGATTCTATCGGGTTTTGAGTGCATTGAGTGTAAAAGAGTTGGAAGAAAGTTAGAAAACCATCTTTCAATCCTTTTCACTATGAATATGTTTAGATCTATGCAAGATCTTTGTTCATTCATGTGGAAATCATCCAGATCTAAGTTGTTCTTGGTGGATTGAAGCCAAAACATGAAGTTCATAAGAACACCATGATGACATCATCCTAGAACACCTCAAATCCACTGATTTCTCGGTTACAAGTTGAGATTCGAAAGAGAGAATGATGAAGAAGTGTGTGTAGATCATAGAAGTACAAGATTTAGGTTGAAAACTTACAAGAATCAAGAGAAATCGAGAGAAAAGTGTGCTTGAGCGTCTGGTTCGGGTGAAGGAGTTGTGACATCAAGTGATAGTGACAGGTGGGGGTATTTATAGGGTTTCCCAAAAAGGAAAGTGGGGGAAAGTGGCTGTTCGATCAGGTGGCAGTCCGATCGGGTGGCAGCCCGATCGGGTGACAACTCGATCAGATGGCAACCCGATCGGATGGTCACTCGGTCGGTTGGCCACTCGACCCATGAGTCTAGCGCGATGAGTTTTGTCATTTCGATTCGCGTGTTGAGCGTTGCGATGCAATTTGAGTTACCCATTAATCCCAACTACTATATCTATCATACAATCATCCTAATTAACTTGCATTTAGCGTTTGCAATTCGATTGCGACAGCGTTGCGATTGCGATTCGATTACGATAGCGTTGCGATTGCGTTTCGATTAATCACCACAATATAACCATAATTAAACATGCACAGGTAACACATAAAAGGCACACACACGTAACACAATATCTAGAATGCGTATTTCGGGCTGCGAATGCGATTTGGTTAAGTCGATTAGCGATTAATATGCGATTAAATCTCGATTATTAATAAGTACTCCACATAATACAACTAATGCGATAGCAAAGAGTGACAGTTCGCCATTAGCAATCTTTTCTTCCTTTGACTTCAATCTTGACTTTGACTTTGACTTCCGAAACACGGGGTGTTACAGCCTCCCCTTCTTAAGGGAATTTTGTCACACCCCCAAAATACCACATGCGGAAGCCCTCGCGAGGCGTGTGACGTACCAGGATTCAAGCCACCAATCACATTGAACTCATACATATATTTAAATAAATCTTTCATTCATTAACATAAGTGTTACAAACGTCACATATCATTCATTGTATACAGCGGAAGCATAATTCATTGGTTAAGTGTTTCGTAAAATATGTGTACATAAACCGTTAAGCTTGCATTGAGATTCCATGTATCTCGACCCATGACCACTCCAGCCTCCCAGACAGCAAGTTCCAAATGATATAAGCTTATAGACCTGCAAGCATGCAGACAAGTGTGTCAGACGACGCTGGTGAGTTCAAAGTTTTGTTAACGCGTTAGTTACCCGATGTGTGTTTAAAACAGTTCAACGTTATGTTTTGATGATGTTATTAACTCGATTACCGTATGTGGCGACTAGATGTGAATGCCCAACCCCAATGCCTCTATCTAGGCATTGGTCAAGTGGTCAAGGTAATTAGTTCAACTAACAACCTCGAGTAGATGTAAGGGGTCTTATATATATACGATGTGAATGCCCAACCCCAATGCCTCTATCTAGGCATTGGTCAAGTGGTCAAGGTAATTAGTTCACGCCCGTCCTTTCGGCACGGTGTGAGGGTGCCAATCCTAATAGCGCTATCAACTAAATACCTCGTTGCCTTCCTGGCAACAATCGGTAGATGTAGGGGGTCTTACATAATAGAAACTGAGTAATAACAAACATCCCATTAACCTGCATTCCTCCCTGGAACGTTACCCGATATCCCTTCCCGGGATGCATGCTTGGAAAAGAGCAGTGAACTCACCTTGGTTTGCTCGGTATGATTAACTACTTACTCACAAATAATTCAGTCAAGCCTATAGTATGCATGTATACACAATCAGCTCATGTTCGCATTGTTTTCACGTAGGTTGTAATCATAAAATGCATGAAAGGTAGAGATTGCATAACAATTATATAACTCGTTCATATTCACAGTCTACATGTATGTTCTATAACCATGTTTAACAGTTAGGTGTACTGGGTGTAAAAACTAAATCATGTTATTCGATCAAAAGTAAACATCATTAACAGTAGATAACACAAACAATTACTAATCTTCATGTAGTTTATATAAACCTCGTAATCTACTTTTCATAATCAGCATCTAACCTTCAAGGTTAGACGAACTTAATCAATCACGACGAACAGTGAGGTTTCGTCGACATAGGGTCACGACGAAATCTATTCTACAGTCACCATCAGATCGTCACAATCAATAATCATGATAAATTTTCACAATATCAATCAGAACAGTTATAGCTTCGACTATTATAATTTAGATCATTCACACAATTCATCATTCAACCGGTTTATCAATGGCGGCCCAATAGAAGTTGATTTAGATCAAAGTTGTCGGCCATCATTCAATTTGGGATATCGTTCAACTGTTGTTTGTTGAAAGGTCCACTAACAATGTAAATTAGTGGGTTTAAGTCAGAAGGTTATTTCTTGGTTCAATCAAAAGCAATACCAATTTCCCATGGCAAATTGTATTTAATCAAGAAGTAGTCAGATCCTTTTTGTTTTGTAGTATCAGTCATTATTATTCCCAAATTCCATTCACTTGCCAATTCACAATTATTCAATAGTTGGGATTTTCATAAAAATATTATTGATCAATCATGGATCCTAATAATTCTCAATAGAATCCAAAACACCTTTAAGAACTATTAGCACTCAATTCTAACAGTTACGAGACCATGATCATCATAATTACCATATTCCTCATGCATCCATATTTACAAGCAATAACAAGTTATTGGTTAACAACTATATTAACATCCAGACCGGGTATCAATCATATTATCGAGTAACTATCATGATTTCACAAATCATTAATCGAATCGGATCAACACTCAGACACATCATCCAACAAACATACGCCCAGATCTAATACAATTTACGAACCACTTCCAAGATCATACTTAGTCTACACACCCACAAATTCACATATAATATATAACCCAATTTACAACTAATATAAATCATATGGTGAGGAGACATACCAAATCGGAGGAATATATGAAGATGGGAGGGTTACGAGAGAGGGGGGGCTCCTGTTGCCTGCTGCCGTAAACAAAGTGTGGAGGGGAATAGGGTTTTTGTTTTGATTTAGTGTTTATGATAAACAATCACAATTGTCATGCAATAACTATTAAACTTTGATTGGGGGGTAAACGGTTTCCTGTTTGGCCGACATGGGCTCCAGCCCACTCACTTGGGCTGCCATATAACTTGTGATGGCTTGGGCTTGATTTGGGCTATCTGCTTTGGGCCGAGAGTTAACTGGCTCAAGTGACATGAACAATATATTTAATACTTGCTTAGTCCAAGAGTTTGGGCCAAGTGTCTGGGCCTTTACGTAAAACCCATCCTTGTGTAACCCAACCCATGAATTTAATGCGTTTAACTCAAATAAGTTGCAACTAAAAAGAAAACATAACTCACAAGTAATGATGCTCCCTATCAGGCACAAGAAACAAGTCGATACAAAATAAGAGGATCGTGAAGTCAGATAACACTAACCTCGAAAGCTCGGGTTGTCACATCATCCCCAACTTGAAAGAAATTTCGTCCCGAAATTTGACAAGTAAGCACAAAGAAGTGAAGTGATAAATCAAGATTGTTGCGGATTTTCCTCATGTGCCACATCATCCCCAACTTGAAAGGGAATTTCGTCCCGAAATTCGTCAATGACAGCAAAAGTTGTTTCACCCGCTTGAACAATTGAGAATACTAAAGCTCTATCCAACGTTCGCGTTCCCGTGTGAACTCCGGTCCACGTCTCGAGTTCCAACGAACGGTCAGAATTGTAATTCGACTGTGTTAACAATAGGTTCCTCGAGAAGGGTATCGCAAGTGTCCCGTCGAGCAGACGTTTCTTTAGGTTCGAGACATAAATGACATCGTGATCGTTACCCAATCCGTCGGGTAACTCGAGTTTGTAGGTTACGCTACCGATTTTTCCCAGACTGTTGAATGGTCCATCGTGACGTCAGTTAAACTCGCCATGCTTCCCAAGAATTCCACACCCTCCCAGGGTGAGACTTTCAACACGATACGACCGCCTACAGCGATCTTCCAGCGTTTCCTAATCTTAACAGCTCTCCTGACGGCCACTCGTTGCCGCCAAACGATTTCCAATCCAAGCAATCTTCCCAAGGGTTCCGAATATGAGTCCTGGACTTGTGATTAGGTTGCTACTTGCCTTAATCCAACAAGGGGATTGGCATTATCGTTCATGTGATGCCTCAACAGAGCTGTCTGAATACCAGAATGGTATCTACTGCAGTAGAACTCAACCAAAGTAAGTGTCCTTCCAATCTACTAAGGTCAGCCACACACATGCTCGCCGCATGTGTTCGAGTGTTAGGGTGGTTCGTTTACCTTGACCGTTTATCCAATGCTCATGTCTAGACGTGAGCCATGGGTGTTGTGCGTTGCCCGTCATAAATCAAGCGTAAATCAAAATCAGAGGTAATAGGAGTTGGCACCTCATGCCTAAAAGCCGCCTCTCTCAGAGGAACATTCATAGCTGTGAAGACTCATCAGTTTCCTTGATTGCAAGAAAGTGTGCTGGTAACATGAGTCCATCAATGATCACCCAGGTGATAATGTTTCTGTTTCAAGTTGTAAGTAAACCAGTGGCAAAATTCATGACAGTCTCTTCTCATTTCCATACATGTGTTTCTGGTTGCTAAAATCTAACCTTGACTCTTCCACAAGTCAAACATCGTTCTCATGCGTGGCTATGTAGGCCTTCAGGCCCAGTCATTCGTACATGGTCTTCAGGTTTTTAACACATCCCATCAAAACTCAGATAAATAGGATATCGAGGCCCGTGTGCTTCGCCTGCACGAATTCCCTAAGGTTGTTGTATAGTGAGGTCCATATTCGTTCCATGAAGTTGCAAATATCGTCCGACCTGCCAAAGGTTGCTTCCCCATGCCCCGCATGGGTCAATATTGAGAGCTCTCTTCCTTCAGTTCTTTAATTTGAACAAGGCGAGTCTGATCAGGTATGTTAAAGTCGATAGCGAACTGCAAAGCTCGTGCACGTCCAGGTTTCACAGTCGTAATCATCCAATAGCTCCATCCAGCGATGTCGTTACGTGTTTAGCTCTTTCAAAACAAGGGTATACGGGAGGCCCTTGTGATCGGTCTAGGTAGTGCATTCGGTACCGTCCAAGTAATGCCTCCAACTTAAATCCAAAGGCCATGGCTTCCACCGTAGGTCGTGACTCGTGCAGTTCTTCCTGTAAGTCCATCAAGTGGGCCATCTCCTCCTCGTGTTGCATCGATGTGTAAATGAGACTCTGATTCGAACCATCATAGTATACCACTAGATCATCAGTACCCTCGAATAGGAGCGATGCTCAGTGCGTCGCAGGGTTGGGTTTCAAAAGCTGAAAAGACGTTCCCCTGTTTTATCTTTCACAAACACAGCACCCTGCTGTACTAAAGAGATTTGAGCTGTGCGACCTTCGAATATCCTGTGAGTAAGCTGCGATAGTATCTAGCGAGACCAAGGAGTTGCTACATCCCCGAAGGAACCTTTGGTGTAGATCAGTTTCTAACAAGATGCATCTTGGCGCGATCCACGTATATTCCCACTCCGTTGGTTACATGATCAAAATGCATCTCTCGAATCTAGATGTGACATTTAAGAAGACTTCGCATGTAATGGCTCCTCCCACAGGAGCGCTAAAATAGGATACATATGCCACCCATGGCGTTCCTTTCTCCTGGTCATGATTCAGATCGTCATCAACAAATACGGTCGATTCATGTGATCCCTGAAGCTGCTGGTGTGTTGATCAACTCAATGATCATGATGTACAAAGTTGAAATGACTGCATTGCGTTCAACATGCTGCTCTAAGAGCATTCCCCTCTTGGACTTCCATCTGTCGATAGTTCGTTCGTTAGTCAATCTTCGAGTAGGAGCTTAATCCTTGCTACTTTTCAACAGGTTGTCAATACATGGTCAAGACGAGCGGTCCTTGACTCTCACTTTGCTGAGTTCTCAGTACACATAAGAAGAGGCCTATCTTCACGGTTACAACTGGGCTCCCCAAAGCTGAAGAAACTAGATCCGGTAAACTCCTGTCCAACCGTTCATGTAGGTAATTTGACGGTCCTTGCAACCCTCCTGGTGCAAGACAATAAGGAACACTAGTAACAAGGGCTGCTCTTGACATGATACCGATATGATATTCTACCTGACGACGTGAAGGTAAACCTGATAGTTCTTCTGGTAGCACTTAGGAAGAATTCACGAACAACCGGTGAATCCTCGATCCTCTTTTCCTTAGCCTTAACTTCAGTATCGAGTGCTAACATAGCGGAATAATCTTTCCGTAGATAGTTCTGAGCCTTCATAGCTGGAATGGCGCTAACCGTTGCGCCACTCTGATGTTTTAGATCATATAGCAATCTCCCACCAAAGAGAGGGATACGCAGGGTCTTTTCTACACAAGGTACATCTATGAAGAGTAGTAGAAGGAAGGTCGATGCCGAACACTTGTCCCACGAGGTTGAGTTTGCATCCCAACAATCATATGAGGTTTCCATTGTTTTGCCATCAGTCGATTCCACAACAAGTTCAGTTTCGAGAAGCATCAGGGTTAAACAGAACAGAGACAAAGCGGATAGCTACCCATCCAGGCTACCATGTTACTACTACACCTGGCGCCGCCTACGCCAATCATAATTGCCCTACCACGGTTACCATTTCCAGTGTTGTTGCTACGGTTGTGAGGATTCCCAATACTGTCATTATTTCCCTGGTTGTTGACGTCTTGACTTAACAATAGTCAGTCCTTGCCAACGTCGCCTTTGGTTCCATGCTGCAGACTATGATTACGAGTACCTTGATGTTGCCGTGACTGTTGCCCTAGGTTCGTTGCTTGAGACGGAGCCCTACGCTATTTCACCAGCAAGATCCATCTTGTCACCTTCCATGTCACGTCCTAAGGCGCCACTCGTTGTGCTGTCAATTACACGTTCTACCTTACAGTCAATTGTCATCACTTATGACCCCATTAACTCATAAGAGTTGACTCCCATAAGTCGCTGACTAGAGTTAAAGATTCGATTGGAGTCAAATTGCTGATGTTTGTTGCCGGTAATCAGGGTCGTCCTAATACTGAAGTCGGTGAGGTACTACGCTCATCCTCTTGTCAATCGATTTGCATGTTGATTGGGTAATACACGGTATGTTGCGATAGTGTTGCAGAAGTGATCGTACTTCAAGGTCAGGGGCGTCAATACGTTGAGTTCCAGCAAACGAGGAAAAGTGAGAAAGATATAGACCAATCATCGTCGTTGCAACTTCCAACTCATGGATGTTCGTGCAAGCACCTAATACTCTACACAGTTCGCTAAGTGTTCAAATGTATGCCCAGGCAATACTCGATAGCATCAAGGTTCGAAAAGGTTTCAGAGAGAAGTGTGAAAATCACGTTTGAGTAGGAGACAATCACTGTTATGATTCCTATAAATTTGTTACGTTTCACACTGATTAAATAACAGAGCGGAACCCCTTCTTCACTTGTTAAGCCTTACCGGGACTCACATGCACCCCACATTATTATTATGTGTGCACCCACGATAATATTGTGATTTGCATGCTCATCTCAGCTCCTCCTAACTCATGTCGAATGGTTCCTCAAACTCGAGTAGCAAATAAAGAGCATCACAAAACGTGAGTCACGAATGTTAAGGGAAAATACCACCCTATCAGTCATATAACACGTGCAAGTAATACGTAAATTCATACTGTCGTGTTAAACGTGCAATCACATGCAATATCATATGTAAGTGTTCACTAGTTACGCAGTACAATGAGTATTCGAGAGACGAACCTTGCAATCTGGAGCTGAGTGTCATGGTCGTATTCTTGTTGTCAAAACTGTTCGGTTATAGTCTGGTTTTATAAAAACGTTTTAAAACCAAGTTCACTATAACCAGTGGCTCTGATACCAAACTGTCACACCCCCAAAATACCACATGCGGAAGCCCTCGCGAGGCGTGTGACGTACCAGGATTCAAGCCACCAATCACATTGAACTCATACATATATTTAAATAAATCTTTCATTCATTAACATAAGTGTTACAAACGTCACATATCATTCATTGTATACAGCGGAAGCATAATTCGTTGGTTAAGTGTTTCGTAAAATATGTGTACATAAACCGTTAAGCTTGCATTGAGATTCCATGTATCTCGACCCATGACCACTCCAGCCTCCCAGACAGCAAGTTCCAAATGATATAAGCTTATAGACCTGCAAGCATGCAGACAAGTGTGTCAGACGACGCTGGTGAGTTCAAAGTTTTGTTAACGCGTTAGTTACCCGATGTGTGTTTAAAACAGTTCAACGTTATGTTTTGATGATGTTATTAACTCGATTACCGTATGTGGCGACTAGATGTGAATGCCCAACCCTAATGCCTCTATCTAGGCATTGGTCAAGTGGTCAAGGTAATTAGTTCAACTAACAACCTCGAGTAGATGTAAGGGGTCTTATATATATACGATGTGAATGCCCAACCCCAATGCCTCTATCTAGGCATTGGTCAAGTGGTCAAGGTAATTAGTTCACGCCCGTCCTTTCGGCACGGTGTGAGGGTGCCAATCCTAATAGCGCTATCAACTAAATACCTCGTTGCCTTCCTGGCAACAATCGGTAGATGTAGGGGGTCTTACATAATAGAAACTGAGTAATAACAAACATCCCATTAACCTGCATTCCTCCCTGGAACGTTACCCGATATCCCTTCCCGGGATGCATGCTTGGAAAAGAGCAGTGAACTCACCTTGGTTTGCTCGGTATGATTAACTACTTGCTCACAAATAATTCAGTCAAGCCTATAGTATGCATGTATACACAATCAGCTCATGTTCGCATTGTTTTCACGTAGGTTGTAATCATAAAATGCATGAAAGGTAGAGATTGCATAACAATTATATAACTCATTCATATTCACAGTCTACATGTATGTTCTATAACCATGTTTAACAGTTAGGTGTACTGGGTGTAAAAACTAAATCATGTTATTCGATCAAAAGTAAACATCATTAACAGTAGATAACACAAACAATTACTAATCTTCATGTAGTTTATATAAACCTCGTAATCTACTTTTCATAATCAGCATCTAACCTTCAAGGTTAGACGAACTTAATCAATCACGACGAACAGTGAGGTTTCGTCGACATAGGGTCACGACGAAATCTATTCTACAGTCACCATCAGATCGTCACAATCAATAATCATGATAAATTTTCACAATATCAATCAGAACAGTTATAGCTTCGACTATTATAATTTAGATCATTCACACAATTCATCATTCAACCGGTTTATCAATGGCGGCCCAATAGAAGTTGATTTAGATCAAAGTTGTCGGCCATCATTCAATTTGGGATATCGTTCAACTGTTGTTTGTTGAAAGGTCCACTAACAATGTAAATTAGTGGGTTTAAGTCAGAAGGTTATTTCTTGGTTCAATCAAAAGCAATACCAATTTCCCATGGCAAATTGTATTTAATCAAGAAGTAGTCAGATCCTTTTTGTTTTGTAGTATCAGTCATTATTATTCCCAAATTCCATTCACTTGCCAATTCACAATTATTCAATAGTTGGGATTTTCATAAAAATATTATTGATCAATCATGGATCCTAATAATTCTCAATAGAATCCAAAACACCTTTAAGAACTATTAGCACTCAATTCTAACAGTTACGAGACCATGATCATCATAATTACCATATTCCTCATGCATCCATATTTACAAGCAATAACAAGTTATTGGTTAACAACTATATTAACATCCAGACCGGGTATCAATCATATTATCGAGTAACTATCATGATTTCACAAATCATTAATCGAATCGGATCAACACTCAGACACATCATCCAACAAACATACGCCCAGATCTAATACAATTTACGAACCACTTCCAAGATCATACTTAGTCTACACACCCACAAATTCACATATAATATATAACCCAATTTACAACTAATATAAATCATATGGTGAGGAGACATACCAAATCGGAGGAATATATGAAGATGGGAGGGTTACGAGAGAGGGGGGGGCTCCTGTTGCCTGCTGCCGTAAACAAAGTGTGGAGGGGAATAGGGTTTTTGTTTTGATTTAGTGTTTATGATAAACAATCACAATTGTCATGCAATAACTATTAAACTTTGATTGGGGGGTAAACGGTTTCCTGTTTGGCCGACATGGGCTCCAGCCCACTCACTTGGGCTGCCATATAACTTGTGATGGCTTGGGCTTGATTTGGGCTATCTGCTTTGGGCCGAGAGTTAACAGGCTCAAGTGACATGAACAATATATTTAATACTTGCTTAGTCCAAGAGTTTGGGCCAAGTGTCTGGGCCTTTACGTAAAACCCATCCTTGTGTAACCCAACCCATGAATTTAATGCGTTTAACTCAAATAAGTTGCAACTAAAAAGAAAACATAACTCACAAGTAATGATGCTCCCTATCAGGCACAAGAAACAAGTCGATACAAAATAAGAGGATCGTGAAGTCAGATAACACTAACCTCGAAAGCTCGGGTTGTCACAAATTTCGTCCTGAAATTAGGGCGAAGCCGTAACAAACAACTGCGGGTACTTCGCCTTCATGTCGCTTTCGAGTTCCCAAGTGAACTCTGCACCTCGTTTGCCTTCCCAGCGAACTTTCACAATGGGAATGCGTGAGCGCCTGAGCTGCTTGGTTTGTCGGTCCATGATCTCGATAGGCTTTTCCACGAAGTGTAATGTTTTGTTCACTTGAAGATCCTCAAGTGGTACGTATAAATCATGCTTAGCCAGACACTTTATGAGGTTCGAAACGTGGAAAGTCGGGTGGACGTTGCTAAGTTCCTCCGGTAGTTCGAGTCTGTAAGCCACCTTTCCGATCCTTTCCAGAATCTTAAAGGGTCCCACATATCGAGGCGCGAGCTTTCCTCTCTTGCCGAATCTGACCACGCCCTTCCAAGGTGATACCTTTAGGAGTACATGGTCGCCAACGTCAAATTCAAGGGGCTTGCGTCATCTATCGGCGTAACTTTTCTAACGACTCCGAGCTTTCAGTAGATTGTCTCTAATTTGGAGGATTTTATTAGTCGTTTCTTGCAATAGCTCAGGACCGGTTAATTGCGAGTGCCCGATCTCGTGCCATACAATAGGCGATCGACATCTCCTTCCATACAATGCCTCAAATGGTTCCATTTGAATGCTGGAATGATAACTGTTATTGTACGAGACTTCGACTAAAGGTAAGTATGCGTCCCAATTACCACCGAAATCTATGACACATGAATGGAGCATGTCTTCAAGGGTACGAATCGTTCGTTCAGTCTGACCGTCGGTTAGGGGATGGAAAGCGGTACTTAGATTAAGCGTAGTACCGAGAGCAGATTGAAATGTTTCCCAAAGACGCAAAGTAAACCGACCACCGCGGTCAGAGATGATGTCGCGAGGCGTCCCATGTCGACAAATGATCTCATTGGTGTAGATTCGGGCTAATCTTTTTACCTTATAGTCTTCTCGTATCGGCAGAAAATAAGCAGATTTGGTCAATCGGTCAACAACAACCCAAATGCTGTCGTGACCCGATGGCGTGCGCGGAAGTTTCGTTATGAAATCCATAGCTATACTCTCCCATTTCCATATAGGAATCTCGGGTTGGACTAGTAAGCCAGAGGGTCTTTGATGCTCGGCCTTGACTTTCGAGCAAGTCAGGCACTTCGAAACATAGAGGGCGATATCCCTCTTCATGCCTGGCCACCAGTACTTGTAGCGCAGGTCCTGGTACATTTTTTCGGCACCGGGATGAATAGTGTATCGGGATTTATGGGCTTCGTCCATCAGAATCTGTCGTAAATCAGTCCGCTTAGGGATCCAGATAATGGAATATCCCATTCAATTTACTCACTAGCTAGGCTCCATCGTTGAGAATCCTTTCCTTCTTCAAAGTGCGTTCGTTGAAACAAGCATGCTGAGCTTTGCGGATGAGGGTCTCGAGATCATACTGGACTTGAATATTACGGGCGCTGTGCAAGTAACTCCGTCTGCTGAGAGCATCGGCAACGACATTTGCTTTGCCAGGATGATAATGAATCTCACAGTCATAATCGTTGAGAAGTTCTACCCACCGGCGTTGACGCATATTCAGCTCCTTCTGGTTGAAGATATGTTGTAGGCTCCTATGATCGGTGAAGATCATACACTTGGTACCATAAAGGTACTGTCGCCAAATCTTCAACGCAAAAACAACTGCGCCTAGCTCGAGGTCGTGGGTTGTGTAGTTCTTCTCGTGGATCTTGAGCTGTCGAGATGCGTAAGAAATAATCTTGTCTCGTTGCATGAGAACACAACCAAGGCCAAGGTTCGAGGCATCACAATAGACGATAAAGTCATCGTTTTTGTTGGGTAGAGTGAGATCAGGAGCATTGCAAAGAATATACTTGAGGGTTTGAAAGGCAGTCTCTTGTCAAGTTCCCCAAACAAAAGGCTTGTCTTTGTGCATGAGAGAGGTAAGTGACACAACGATTTTTGAGAATCCTTCGATAAATCGGCGATAACAGCCCGCTAATCCGAGAAAAGAACGGACTTCAGACGGGTTCTTAGGTGTTACCCAACTCTTAACAGCTTCAATCTTCGCGGGATCGACGTGAATACCTTGACTATTGACAATGTGACCGAGGAATTGAACCTCCTCCAACCAGAATTCACACTTGGAGAACTTGGCATAGAGTCGATTCCCCTGGAGTAGCTCGAGAACCAAACGTAGATGTTGCGTGTGTTCGGTTTTCGACTTGGAATAGATCAGGATATCATCGATGAACACGATGATGAAGCGGTCGAGAAAAGGTTTACACACGCGATTAATCAGATCCATGAAAACCGCAGGTGCGTTGGTTAGACCAAAAGGCATAACAACGAACTCATAGTGGCCGTAACGAGTGCGAAAAGCGGTTTTGGGTATATCCTCCTCTTGAATGCGTAACTGGTGGTAGCCTGAGCGTAGATCGATCTTGGAGAAACACGTAGCACCTTGTAACTGGTCAAACAAATCATCGATGCGAGGTAGAGGATAACGATTCTTGATTGTCAGCTTATTCAATTCTCGGTAGTCGATGCACATCCGGAACGACCCATCCTTCTTTTTGACGAAAAGGACTGGTGCACCCCAAGGAGAGGTGGTAGGGCGAATAAAGCCTTTCTCAAGCAATTCCTGGAGTTGACTCGAGAGTTCGCGCATTTCGGACGGTGCGAGTCGATAAGGAGCTCTAGCAACAGGATTTGCTCCAGGAATGAGGTCGATACGAAAGTCGATATCACGTCTTGGTGGTAAGCCTGGAAGGTCATTAGGAAAAACGTTAGGGAATTCACGAACAACAGGTACGTCTTTCACTTCTGTCTTTCCTTTCTTTTCCTTCTCCACTACTACAATGTTAGCCAAGAAAGCTCTGTATTCCTTGCGGAGATACTTGCTAGCTTGGATACATGACATGAGCTTGAGGTCTTTCGAGAGAGTTTCGCCATACACACAAAGTTGATCCCCATTAGCGAGCGAGAATTGAATCATCTTATCGAAGCAAATAACTTCAGCATGGTTTTCACGAAGAAAGTCCATGCCTACTATGACATCAAAACTACCGAGCTGCATCAGAATAAGGTCGATAGGAAAGATGTGGTTGTTGAGTTCGAGAGTACAATCACGAAGAACAGAGTTGACGACGACGGTTCTTCTGGTGGAAACTTCTACATCGAACGTCGAGGGGAGATGGGCGCGCTTACGATTAAGGAGCTTTTCGAATTCAAACGATGCAAAACAGTTATCGGCTCCAGTATCAAATAAACACGAAGCATAAATACCATTCACAAGGAACGTACCATTGACCACGTTGTTGTCAGCCTGAGCCTGGCACACATTAATGTTGAAGGTTCGGGCATGAGCTGCTTGTTGCTGTTGTTGCTACTGTTGCTGCTGCTACTGTGGCTCTTGCTACACAACTCGATTGGGACACATGTTTGCGAAGTGGTTGGGATCACCACACGTAAAGCAGACTCTAACATTGATCGCGGGTGCCTGAGCCGCTTGTTGGCCTTGTGGAGCAGGAAGTAGAGCTTGATGAGCAGTGGCTGGAGCTTGAGTTTGACGAGGACCTGTACGGCAGTTGCCGGTGAAATGGCCATACACGTTGCAATGCACACAAAATCTGTAGGCGATTCCCACTGGGTGGTGATAGGTGCAAGTCAGGCAGGCAGGGTGAGGACCAGTATAAGCACGCTTTGCTGGCGGTGCTTGGGTTACCGGTGCCACGGCCTGGCGGTGTTGCTGAGTTGGTACAGCTTGGAGTGGGGCAGCAGTGGTGACAGCACAGTTCTTGTTGCTGGAGTTGCTGTTGTTCTTCCTCTTGCGACGAGAGGTCTTTGAAGACTGAGGGGTGGCGGTGGCTTCAGCGGTTGGTGCGGTGGTAGCTTGATGCAGATTCTTGGGAACTTTATCCCAGACACCAGACTTGACTCGTTTTTCGTTGATTTCAGCGGCAAGCAGGTAAGTTTCCTCGATTGTTGCTGGTTTTGAAGCTTGCACAAAATCTGCGACACAATCCGGCAGAGCTCAGATATACTTCTTGATTGTCATATTAGGAGTCTTCACTTGATCAGGACAGATTATGCTAAGCTGCTTGAAGCGAGCAGTTAAAGCAGCATTGTCACCATCCTTCTGCTTGATATGCCAGAATTCGTCCTCCAACTTTTGGCGCTCGTGGGGAGGGCAGAACTCTTCCAATATGACGTTCTTCAACTCGTCCTGTGACAACCGGCAATTTTCAGGTTAACCCGTACGATCTAATCACTATGTAATTACTAAATTACGTGCATTCAGACTTAATTATAAGTTTTGTGTGAATAATAGATCATACTTAATACGAATATAAAAGTATCGTATTTTTCTATTTATCGCTTAAATGTTATGTTAATCACATTTTAACATCTACCAAACTATGTAAATTGGAGTAAGCAATATATTTGGTTAGTAATGTTTATTTTATATATTCATTTAAATAGCAAACAAGATCCAAACAAGATTTGGATTACAACCAAATCGTATGTAGTATTGTTAGGGAACATGTTTAGATATTTTATTGTTATTTCTTTTTTTGTCTCCCATGCCATTACTAACCATAAGTCAATACATATAAGGCTACAAGAAAACACAGTTAAAGATATTACACTGTGAACCTCAGACCCAAAATAAATACACACACAAAGACCTAGACTTCATCTTCTTCAAATAAACAAACACAGAGAACATCTCTGTTACCCCCTTCCTCTCGATCCATACAAAACAACACCTAAAACCTTACCCTCCCCCTCGATTTCAGATCGGCGATAACAAAAGGAGCTGGTTGCTGGCGATGGCTTCTCCCGAGAACGACACCCACACACCCAAACACCCCCCTCTCTGATAACACCCTCCGCCTGTCCTCACCAGTCGACGATCGGAGCTGTGTTTTCGGCAACAAGTCGGTGAAGAGAGAGAGAGACCGAGAGAAGAGATAGATTGAGGAGGTAGGGGAACGGACGAGAGAGAGATGAGGCGGAGGAGGAGCAGCGCCGCCGCTCACGGCGGCGGCGGAGGTGGGCGGTGGCGGCCGGCAGTGACAGCGGCGGTGGAGCTTTGGCTCCGTCAAAATTTTCCGGTAAACACCCCCCCTCTTCTGTTTTCTTTTATTCTCTATCATGGGTGTTGATGATTTACTGTATTGATGATGATGATGAATCGTTATGGAAGATGACGGTGATTTGCTGTTGAAGATGATGAAGATGAAGTAGTGGTGCTTGGTTCGGACTTCGGTTCGACAAGGAAACGACATATTTGGTAGCTAGTTAACGAGTCAAATACTCGGGTCAAAACCGAGTCAACTCGGTCAAACCTGAGTCAACTCGGGTCAACAGCTGGTAAAACATCAGTTTCGGGTGCTACGGATTCTGGTCAGCCACGGTTCGGTTGCGGTTCGACAGGCCAGATTTTGGTTCAGTTCGAGTGTGGTCAGTCAACGGTCAAACTCGGCCAACTGAGGTCAAACTCAGTCAACATAAGGCTCCGTAAAGTTTAAACGTCGCATATTATCAGTACGTTAGTTTTAGATTGATATAATACGCGAACCGAGCTCGAACCATCGCTTACTTAGTGATTTATTTTCATTTTGCGAACTCGACGAAAGATTATTGTTTAAAAGTTATTGATTTAATTGTTGATTGAATATTGGTTGCTTTTGATAAAAATATCGACACTTTAGTTGTCGGGGCGTCCAAAAACAGAGGAAACTCTGCCCGTTTTTCGAGAAAAAAATCTGTAATATACAACGCGCGTTATCATAAAATAAAACTACTGGATTCAAATAATATTTTGCAAATATAGAATTTCTTACGACGACACTTTACTACTTCCGAAAACAACGATACGAAAATGATTTCGACCACAAATAAATATAGTTACGATATTTGTTTTAAGCTTAAAAAATTCGACAATCTTTTACAAAATCAATATAATTATTTATATTGTTTTAAACGCCGATAAACCGATCTCGACTATACAAATACATGTAGTATGCGCAGTTATTTCGAATGCCAAACAATACGAATTCTTTTATAAAAATAAATATAGTTATATATTTATTTTCAAAACACAAACACGACATATATCGTTAATCAAGTCTTTTCAAAACTTACTAGTTATTATCGACAATAAACGAAACCTAGCAAGTATAACTTCTTCGTTTCCTTCAAGTTAATAACTACCGTCGAATCGTTCGGTAAATGATTCGGTAGAGCTCGGTGACACGTAGATAGTTACCGCTTTTTAGAAACTTATTAGATATTCCGTGTTAGGAATATTGTAGAATGCACGCTAGCGAGTCACGTCTTGGAAACGACATCACGAAGTCATATTTAGCTAGCTTCGCACAGGAATATTCAGGTGAGTTCATAACCCCACCTTTTACGGTTTTACATTTTTCTAAATGTTTTTGGGGTGGAAAGACATGCACTTTTTGCAAAGCATACAAGAATTACATATTTCTAAACCATTTTACAAGCAAGTTTTAACTGACACAAATGGTTTACGAAAAGCTTATGTTTTATACCGGTTTTTCAAACAAGCGTATTTTTCGAAATATGCATACACACGAATTCTAGTTTTCTAAACTACGGGAAAATACAAATACAAGAGTTTAGAAGATACAAATGATACAATGTTTACAAATGGTGTGATACAAAAACAAGAAGCACTCTTGGTGAGAACGAGTACCAAGTATGATGCGTTATAAGGAATGATACGAGAAATGATACAAGAAGTGATATGAGAAATGATACGAGAAATCGTGTCACGAATAGGGTACCATAAGCACCATTAATCAACAATATACCTAGACCGCATAACAAAAGGTTAGATCTAACGGGTATCGAGCAGCCACACGCTTGGTGAGAACGAGTACCAAGCAGTGCTTTTGTGTCTCAGAATATGCCAACTAGAAAAATGCCCAAGGTTTGGTTGCTTCCTATGTCGTGTCACATGTTAATGGCCTTGCAACCCATTAACAACAAGATACATACATAAAGACTTGATTTATACAAGAAAACATGATATATACAAGAATACATGATACATACAAGAATACTTGATTCATACAAGAATACTTGATTTACACAAGAATACTTGATTTATACAAGATACATACCATGATTTCATACAAAGTTTCCATATAACTTGACAAGAAGATTTATTTCCAATCTTTTACAATACATCAAAAACCGGTTATTCAAAAAGATTTATTTCCAATCTTTTACAAACAAACTATGAACTCGCTCAACTTTATGTTGACTTTTTCTCATGTTTCTTTCTCAGGTTGCATTTCCAAGACAAGGCACGGTTGGAATAGGAGAACCATGAAGAGTCGAGTACTTAGTGGGCGTTCAATTTCTAGAAGTCTTAACTTATTTGCTTCCGCTGTGCAATGAAGATACCAGTCCAGTCACTCCAATGCTCTGATAATTTTGGGGTGTGACACGTCCCACGTCAAACCGTAAGCTACATCATTTTCGTGTTTGTTCCTCTCGGCCGTCCACCAGTCTAAAGCACGGGACTGAAAGATGCCGGTTGCATTGAGAGTGCGGAGATCATCAGGACAGCCACTCTGGCGTAGGGTGACCTCGATCGAATCAAACCATTAAAACAAGGCCGTAGGGCCATCTTCGCCAGTAAATTCTTTTGGTCCGCAAGCCTTGAACTGCTTTAAACCAAAGGCAGCCTTAGGAGTTTCAATCCTGGACTCTTCAGAAGATTTGCTCACATTCTCGTACAGTTTGATGGTGATCTAAGGAACAACCTTCGCCATTTGTTTAGTGATCATAGAGGCGAGGCGTTTATCTTTCTGTTTCCGGCGTGTGGCTTGGGTAGCGCGAGATCCAGATGACGACATTGTCTACAACAGATATCGCCATAGGACTCAGACACAATATAATCGAATCTCACCTCACACGCCTAACATTACTAAAGCTCAGGAACACAATCATGTAATACCTAAACACATAGGCACATAATCACACATTCACATAAACACAGAAGCACATAAGCATGTAAAGAACCGCAACACAAGAGGCAATCAGAATACAGAAACCTATCATTCACAGTCCGCGAGCGTTCGAGAATAGCGATTGCGATTTGCGAGTACACAGCGAGCAATATAGTACAACGTATGACATAGTGTACGATCATCCACAAATATCAGCGATTTGTCAGCGTTTTGAGGAAGATGTGCAGTGCGGTTCGTGTGTGTCGATCAAAGCGAAGAGTGAAAAGCGAATAATCCACCAATAGTCGAAACACATAACGAATAAAATCACATAAAACACATAAAATCCACGTAAAAACGACAAATATCAGAGTCGGCAGTTGCGAGCTCAGAATCGAAACATATAAAATCGGGTATTGATTGTCTAAGGCTATGTAGACATTGACTACCCAAAGTGGTTCGACTATTCACAAGGGCATTTGGTACACATTTCAGCCTTCAGGACTGTGCTTTCGCCTCGAATTTGGGCGAATGACACGCATCCTTCCAGTTACAGTGTATCTCCAAGTCGTTGGAGTCCGTCGAGACTTTGGTGAGAGTCTTATTAAAGCAAAATAGAGCACGGAACAAGTCATCAAGGTTCGGGTTTTCACCCCTGACTTAACAACTTTGTTCCTGTTTTGATAAAATAGGAAAAGGAATTTGCGTCAAAGTATGGATTTCACTCCTGATTCGACGCAAATTCTCCTGTTTATAGGTAAAAATGCGAGTTAAACAGGTGATTTAGTCGAGAGTTTGCGGTTTTCACACTTAATCTCGATCTAATCACTCGTTCGTTTTTCAAAAATTAGAGTGCAGTGATAGTGTAGTGTAAGTGAGAATAGCGAGAAATAGCAAGTAAGTTTGTACAAAAACCCTTCAGGGTATGCATAAGTCGGTCTGTTTGTACTTAACTATAGACTAGGTCGGTTCTAAGACATCGACCCGGACTAGGTCGAGTCTTGCCTAATTCCATATAGCTATGGCTCTGATACCAATCTGTCACACTCCAACCGATGGCAGAATCATCGGGGCGCGACACTGAGCGAAACGGATTGTCCATGAGTATCCATAACGACGATAAATTACCAGATATTTAAAAGTCATGTCCCATACCATAACATATCCAAATAAAATAGTTATTACAGATAATTGTCACACAAACAACTACTGATCCGACAACTCAGATTTCAAAATAGACAATTCATTTATTTGTTTGTTTCTAGGACTCTTTCCTAGCCTCGATTTCATCACACAGCAAACAAGGCGTCCTAGCATCTTAAGCACCTGCCACATACATTAAAGTAAAAGTCAATACACATAGTGTAAAGGTGAGCATACAAGTTTGATAATAACATTATAGAGTTCGAAATCGTTTACGCATAACCAGCACGTACAACGTGTGATGTGAAGCACGTAAGTTATCGGCATGATCCTATCAATACCACTGCGGGTTGACTGCGCAAAGCAGTTCGTAACACATATTCACCACTGCGAATCATGTGATTAATAGTCCTTGATAACCCCTGACTGAACAGGTGCTGAGTCCAAACTATAGTACTATCATTGCTAAGGCAGGTAGACAGCAATCTATGTGTAAACATAACAAACAGGCATTCATTGAGTCACGTATAACATGCAGTAACGGTTAGCGTTAAAGTATTGCGTAGTGTGATTGATGTGATTTAGAATAAGTAATGTATGTAACACCCAAAAGTGCGTAAAGCAAAAAGGGCTCGAGTATACTCACAGCGATGAGAGTTAATGGATTGAAGGGAGCGCTAGAGTGAGATTAGCCTGGTCAGAATGATAGCATAAGCGACGAGTGGTGCGTAAAACGGTGGAAAGGAACCAAGTGTAGAACAGCAACCCGATCGGATGGCTACACGATCGGATGGTCATTCAATCGGATGTCAATCTGGTTGGATGGTCATCCGATCGAATGCCCATTCGGTCAGATTGACATCATGTCTGGTTAAGATGTGTTTGTGTATGATAGTTTGTCTTTTGAAGTTTTTGTTGCAGCATTTTGAAAATAGAGAAGTATCTCTACCCTTCAGGTCGGTCGATCGAACGGTCGTTCGATCGGACGACAATCCGATTGGCGAGGCTTCTCAGTTTGAGAACAAGTTCACAGCAGGACGGTCACTCGATCGGATAGCAATCCGATCGGGTGGCAATCTTGTGTATTGAACATGTTGAAAATTGTTTAAATGTCAAGTCCCAAATGTCGCACGATCGGTCGGTCGCTCGATCGGATGGCAATCCGATCGGGCGGTAGTCCGTTCAACGTTCAGATCCTTGAATAGTTTGAATTAAAAGTTTAAGTGTGGAACCAATGTGCAACCCGATCGGATGGCCGGTCGATCGGATGGCAATCCGATCGGATGGCAATCCGATCGGATGGCAATCCGATTGGATGGCAATCCGATCGGACGGCAACCCATCCCGACGATCTGATCGTCTTGACACCCTCTAGTTGAAGTTTTGTAGTTTTGAACGAGACATTATAATTGCCGGCTTAAACAATAGGAACCTCGTCTTGACCCAAGTGACCCAATCGAACAGGAATCACCCTAGTCCGACTAGTTCACGGTTCAAGACGGCTGTTCATGTTCAAACCCGAAATCAACTATCTCTCGGATAGAATTCAGATCTGGAACTGATACATCACTAAGAATGAGTAGAAGATCAGAACAAGCTCTGATTCTATCGGGGTTTGAGTGCATTGAGTGTGAAAGAGTTGGAAGAAAGTTAGAAAACCATCTTTCAATCCTTTTCACTATGAATATGTTCAGATCTATGCAAGATCTTTGTTCATTCATGTGGAAATCGTCCAGATCTAAGTTGTTCTTGGTGGATTGAAGCCAAAACATGAAGTTCATAAGAACACCATGATGACATCATCCTAGAGCACCTCAAATCCACTGATTTCTAGGTTACAAGTTGAGATTCGAAAGAGAGAATGATGAAGAAGTGTGTGTAGATCATAGAAGTACAAGATTTAGGCTGAAAACCTACAAGAATCGGGAGAAATCGAGAGAAAAGTGTGCTTGAGCGTCTGGTTCGGGTGAAGGAGTTGTGGCATCAAGTGATAGTGGTGGGGGTATTTATAGAGTTTCCCAAAAAGGAAAGTGGGGAAAGTGGCTGGTCGATCGGGTGACAGTCCGATCGGGTGACAACGCGATCGGATGGTAACCCGATCGGATGGTAATCTGATCGGATAGCCACTCGGTCGGTTGGCCACTCGACCCATGAGTCCGGCGCGATGAGTTTTGTTGTTTCGATTCACGTGTTGAGCATCGCGATGCGATTTGAGTTATCCATTAATCCCAACTACTATATCTATCATACAATCATCCTAATTAACTTGCGTTTAGCGTTTGTGATTCGATTGCGATAGCGTTGCGATTGCGTTCCGATTAATCACCATAATATAACCATAATTAAACATGCACAGGTAACACATAAAAGGCACACACACGTAACACAATATCTAGAATGCGTTTTTCGGGCTGCGAATGCGATTTGGTTAAGTCGATTAGCGATTAATATGTGATTAAATCTCGATTATTAACAAGTACTCCACATAATACAACTAATGCGATAGCAAAGAGTGACAGATCGCCATTAGCAATCTTTTCTTCCTTTGACTTCAATCTTGACTTTGACTTTGACTTCCGAAACACGAGGTGTTACATTTTATGTACCCGTGCGTTGAGCTGTTTGCTACACCTCTATCTAGAACTGAAGGTGCGTTTTTCTTGAACCCTAGGTCGTGTAGGGCCATAACTCCTGCTGGGGAAGAGGTTGTACTACTCTCCAACGAGGAATCTATAGCTTCATCGGGTCAGGGGTTAACTTCCCCTCGAAAATGCTTATGCAAGTGCCTTGCGCGACCTAGGTGTCGACCCTGAAGGTCAAAAGGCCAAGAAAGGTGCCAAAAAAGAAAACTATCTCAATAGCTAGAGGTTCAAAGACAAAGAAATTTGAGGCTACTGCTGCGGTATCTGACGCCGTTTCACGCAAAGGTATCCCTCTCCTTTGCCAAAGTAGCTTAGATGATTATATTTACGTTGTTGATTCCATGGAGGACTTGGATTTTCTAGGTGGCAAGTTCGCGACAGGCAGTATCGGTGGTGCCAAGAGCTCTGGCAGTGCAGGATCCAAGGAGCAACACTCTGGTGCTACTCCTACTTCTGCTCCTATTGTTGAGGATGGAGCGACCAGACTGAGTCCAATTAAAGAGCTCACACGCAAGAACGCTGAGAAGCGCAACCGGGAGGAAACACTGCCCAATCCTTTGCATCTAACAAAGAAAGTTTCCTTCCAGAAGCCTCCCGTGATTGGGAAGAAATGGAATTTAGGATCCCTTATGTCAAAACTTTCACCAGGTGAAGGTCATGTAACTTTCAAGCGCATGCAATGTTTCATTTTTATTTGCATATGTTATAACTTACCTTATATGTTATGTAGAACCAAGGGCGGCACAACCCAATGTTCGGATAATACATTCTAAGTCTGCACAACCGCCACCTCCACCCCTTCATGTTGATGCCACTAAAAGGGTGGAGGTCACGCCTGAGGAAACTCGTGAGAAGGTTGTTGAAGGAACCCCTACGAAAACAACTGAAGCTGAAGTGCCAATCTCTAAAGGTGTTACCCTAGCGGTGAAATTGTTAACGATGTTGAAGAGTTTGAGCGTAGTGAGAAGGTGGTGCCAGGCCACTCCTCAGCTTAAGAAGATGGGGTTGAGAAGACAGCTGAAGTGGCTGATGAAGGTAATTAGGCCAAGACACAACAGACTTCTATGTTCGGCCCGGAGGTTAGGCAGGTTAGATCTTTCAGTGCCACACCTAGAGAACCTTCCCTCATTCAGCAGGAGGACATGCCCGACGACTCTTATTATCATTCTTACGACGAAAGTTGGGCGGGGGAGGTGCATGCTCCGATATAGAAATTAGAGAAAGGGGATACTTTCGGTACCTTCTCCCCGTGTCGCGAGTGATTCATGGGTGCCTTCCCCCCAGCAAAGGTTAACCACCAGAAGAAGTGCACACATGATCAACTGTATCACTCGCATGTTGTGGCGCCAACCAACCAAGTTTCAATGGGTAACAAAATTATGAGGGAGTGGCGAACCATGCATCATGAACGAGCTGCATTTAAAGACTATAGGTGCCGCGTGGCCGCTGATGTTATGAACTTTGAAAAAGCTAAGGTCGAGCTGGCTGAAAAACAAGCTCAGCTCGAAGCTGAGAAAAAGAATGAAGACTGGGGCATACTAGGCTTTAAGAAGAAATTAAAGGAGGCCGAAGACAAAATCGCCAAAGAACGTACGCGATGGACTGGCGCCTGCAAGCGCGATAATGCTAAAATGCACAAAGCGCGTGTGGACATTGTGAATTTAAGAGCGTAGGTCGAGGCTTCTGCTAAGGCCACCGCTGATCTCCAGGCCTAAAATGAGATTCTGAACAAGACAAAAACTAAGCTCTAAACTCAGGTTGAGGAGACGTGGTCGCATCAGGAGCGAGCCGAAAAAAGACAGGTCCGTACTACCGCTACTTGACTTGAGCAAGATTATAAAATACAAAGGCTTACTGCCCAATTATCTAAGTAGGAGGAGTTGAAACAAAAGTTGGCTGCCAGAGATAGAGATCTTGCAGGCAAAGAGACTGAGATCGCTGCACTTAAACGTCGCCTAAGCAAGTCCCAAGAGAAAAGCTAGTCTTTAGAAATTGATGTGGAGGCAGAGAAAGTGTGTGCCGACTCTACTGTCGAGGCGTGCAACGTTGCTCAGTCTGCCCTAAATGTTGCTCTGCCTGGTTGCAACAACGTAGTATTATACATGTAAGTTCCTATTTTGTACCTTTTGCTAGGTTTGTTGTTTTATCATTTGTGTTAAGTTACTTGTTGTGGTGCAGATTGAAAACGTTGTTTTAAACTCGATTGAGCTTGATGATTCTGTTGTTGCGCTGACTGCCATAGCGGGCGCTCTCAGTCATCAGGGACGCTATGCATAATGTATCTCACATATGACCGAAGCCTTCAAAGTGAAATGGGATGACCGATATGCATCTTCACAAGGAAAAAATGTCGAAAGTGGCTTCGATGCCACGCAAGCAACATACAACAGACGATCCTTACCCGTGATGGATCTAGTTTCAGAGGTGCTTAAACTGGATGACTTTGGGGCACACCTGAAAGATATATTTGAGATCCCAGAGGTTCATGAAATCGAGGATGAGAGTAACGCGGAAGGAGATGATCCGGCGTCGTAAAAGTCACACGACTTATATGCTGTAAAAAGTCCTTTGTGCCTTGTTATATTTGCTTATTTTGCTTTTAAGACAAACTAAATTTACCTGGCCTACTCGCCATGGATTCGGTCCCCTTATGGGATGAACAGTCTGTTAACTCTACTTCACACGTGTTGTGCTTTCGTAAATATAACGTATTGTTCTTTTATCTTGTTACAATATTTGCATGTTTGATAACTTTGTGTAGGTAGTGTGAATAAAGGTAGGTGTGACACACGTGTGAATGACGCATGATCCAACTCCACGCTTGAAATCATGGGAGTCTTGGAGATCATGTGGTTCATGAGTTCAAAATATAGCCGAAATGTTTTTGTGCAAACCCAAAGTAATAAATGAATTTGTAACTTAGTAAATATATAGGAAATAACAAGGAAAATAATGTAAACAACACTTGTATTAATAAACTTTTCGGGCGCGAGACCATCGCTTACAAAGGCTGTGTTTTACATGTAGCATTTCCTCAACTGTTGTGTGTTCCAAGTGCGAGGGATAATGTGATCGTCTAAAGTATGGAGCTTATACGCACCTTTGCCCAGGACCTCGTGAACAATATAGGGACCCCCCCATTTAGGCGCGAGTTTTCCTGGGCGCTCAGCATTAGAGGCCTCATTATCTCAGAAGATGTAGTCATTCGGGTTGAAAGTACATATGCGCACCCACGCATTGTAATACTTTTCTAGGTTAGACTTGTATTTTGCCTCGTTGATGGTCACGTTCTTGTGCTGTTCTTCTAGCAAGTCTAAATCAAGGTGACGCTCTGCCTCATTATCATTTGAATTGATAGCCAACACGCGTGGCGAGGGGAGGCCGATCTCTGTTGGGATAACCGCCTTTGAGCCATAGACTAGGCTAAAAGGGGTTTCACCATTGCTTGTCTTGGGCATGGTACGATGAGCCCACAATATGCTAGGGAGCTCATCGACCCACCCTCTTCGCTTCATGCCCAATCTTGCTTTGATCCCTTCAACTATACTTTTGTTAATACTCTCTACTTGACCATTCACAGAAGAAAAAATGTGTTCAATATTCAGCTCCTTCATCCATTCTTAAAGGTATTCTAAGGTTAAGTTGGGGCCATTATCGGTGACAATGCGCAAAGGCAACCCGAATCGTGAAATAATGTGCTCCCTAATGAACTTTCGAACCACCATCACGATCGTTGAAGCAAGGGCCTTAGCTTCCACCCATTTTGTAAAATAATCCACTATGGCGATAATGAACTTTACCACGCCTAGAGCGTCTGGATTTGGGCCAACCATGTCAATGCCCCATTGTTGGAAAGGCCAAGCTGTTAAAACTGTGATCAGAGTGTTCTTTGGGCAAAGGGTTTTTGGCGCATGGCGTTGGCAAGAGTCACACTTGCGCAATTCTTTAACAGCGTCCAAGTGCATGTTAAGCAAATAATACTATGTGTTCATCACTTTTGAGACCACCATGCGCGGTCCTACCACTACAAGAAAATGAGGCTAATGCAACCCGAGTAAAAGGTTGCATTAGGCCTTGAAAAGGTTGCATTAGAAGTAGTTGCATTAGACCTAATGCAACTTCTTCAAGGCCTAATGCAACCCTTTTTGGAGGTGTTGCGTTTACTATCAAAAGCAACCTTATATGCAACCTTTACATACTCAAATACAACTTTTATTATCGTTTAGTTACAAAAATGCAACTTTTTCAACACTCAATTGAAATTTTGTTATATTTAAATGAAACCTTTATTATTGTTTAGTTATAGAAATCCAATCATTTTTTACATCCAAATGCAACTTTGTAACATAAATTTAGTTACAGCAAAACAATAATAACACATATATCATTAATACTCAAATGGTATAGTTTTACATAGTTGTTCATACTCAAATAACAATACAGTCATTGCAATAATAAAGAGAAATGAAAACATTCTACTTTTCTCAATCTTCAAATCATAACCTTCCGCATCACAGCTTCCAAAGTATGCCGCTCGATGTCAATATCCTTTTGCAGCCTCTTCTATGAAATGATAAGCATGAATCAAGCATATTTAACAGGTGTTCTACAAGATGGTACTTGATGGGGGTGAGGTTTGGGTTGTTGAGAATAACAGTTCTGAGGAGTAAGTCTAATTTTTTCCCGGTCATACAGATTAAGTTTTTGAGCAACTCTCTTCACCACATCATCATATATATGCAATTTTACCCTGCCAATTTTGGTCAACATCACAAGATGTACGTACATACAGGTAAGAAAGCCCAACTCACAGTTCAAGATAGAAATATTCTTCCTTAGTTCTAACCAGAGATCTTAAATGTACTATCTAATAAGGAAGCCCAATGATCAACCAACTAGATCCGAGCCCAACTCAGAAGTGGGTCACCCTGGCCCAGCTACAGAATCCAAACACTTAAGTGCACTTGCCAGTCTATTCCCATGTTTTGTTCCACAGTAATTTTAAATTCGTAACTTCTTTTCATTATTTTTCAGTTGAAGTTGTCAAGTATTGTTTTGAAGTTCCACAAGTGTAGGTAACGTGGGAGTTGGTGTGTTTGTTAGTTATTTTGTTCTTTCAAGTTTATGTACTGGAAGATGAAAAAGAGAAAGCAGTTTTTAAGTGTAACACCTCGCAAAATCATGTCCAATACAGTGGTGACACGTGTCATAAACCCTGATCGTGATTAAAGATAACTTGAGGGACTAAAATTGTCAAACAGTGTAAAGATGTAAATAGAAGGACCAAAATCTTCAACATGCCAAACTTGTGCCTCTAAATGACTTCATATATTGTTCGTATTCGTGATTGAATAAATTAACGAACACAAGAAGCCGTTTGCACTTAAAAATTAAAAGTTACAAAACACAGGGGTTAAAAGTGTCAACATGTTAATTCTTACCTCTGAGTGACCTTTTAATGTTCCCAAAAGCTTTGTAATATATTATTATACCCTCATGAATATCTGATAAAGATTTCATAAAGATCCGGTTCAATTTGGTGATGTAAATTAAAATTTCCAAGAAAAGGGTCAAAAGTGTAAATATAGCAATTCTTCAATCGAGGGACATTTTCAAAGCATCCAAGACTTGCAATTGCATGTACCCACTCCCTAGAACACCCCAGACCTGAGTAAATTGACCATGCATGCTGAAAAAGTCAGTTATTTGCGTTCAGAAAGTGCAGGGACTGAACATGTAAACAAACAAACACACTTTAAAACTGCTACCCACGCGTGGCGCATCAGGACTAGCCTAGTCTGGCGCGTGGCGCGACGAAGACCAAAATCCAGCCAGAACTGGCAGCTGCCCAGCTCGGCAACCTGCAATCTTTTGAAGATCTCTGCAACCTATTTTGGATTTCAGCTGCATGTTAATGGTTTTGCTAAACCACTAGACACATGGAAACATCAGAATTCACCTGGGGACACTTGTAATCATCTTGATCCATCCTCCTCTCCAATAAATAGAACCCCAAGTTGAGCTCTTACACTTGCACATCCAAAATTCTCAAACAATTCACTCTCAAGTGATCCCTGAAGCATCCTGGTCTTCTAGGAAGCTTTCTCTAGTCTAAATTTCATGCTAAGGACCATTGTAAGTGTTCTTAGCTTCCATAGTTAAGCTTTTATTAGTTTAATGACCAAAAGTAAAAGTTAGCGTAATTCTGCTTTGAATTTGTGATTAATCATTAACGGTCCAACCGTTTTTCGAATTGAAAGTGGCTTTGTGTTGGTAATTATGTAGGTGTTAAACCCTTAAAAGGGCACCTCCTAATTATCACATTTACTTGGTCAATTGTCGGGACAAACTACTTAACAGAAAAGTCAAAAGAGTCAGTTTTTGCAAATTAAATCATAACTGATAATGTAGAAGCTATACATTATATTTTATCACTTAAACAACTTGGTAAATAATATAAGAACATGTTTAGGCATGTTCAACCCGACAATTCTGAGTGTAGGCTCGGTTCGCAACCGAAAGTAGCAAAAGTAAAATTTTTTCTTTGACTTTCAGTTCTGACCGGATTTAGCTTAGTTTAGTTATGACTTAGGGTTCCTTTGGGACCATATTATATGTTAGTATAACTCTCTGAAGTTATACTACATGGTTCCTTAGAAAACTGAGATTTCATGCATGTTCCGTTAATTGCTTAAAGTTGACGATTTTGCCCTTTTATTATTAAAACGAGATTTTTGGAAATGTGAGTGGACAAAAATCTTCATTACTGAATTATAATTATGTCCTAAATTTTTTTGTACATCCGTTTCTGGTCTGAAATAAAAGTTATGCACAATATCGTAAAACGAAAGCTTTTTGTTAATTAAATGTCATTTTCAGTATAAATCATATTTAAACCCAATTTTGGCACCAAACTTCCTACCCACTGTTATGATATAATATTTAGGGATTTTTGAAAATTTTTGTCAAATTTTATACTGACCATAACATAGAGTTCTAGCATGAACACGATAATTGACGATAATGCCCTTTTCTTTTATAAAATGAGTTTTACACATCATTTACGTGCCAAACCTTTTCCTACTGATTTTATATATTAAACAAAATATTTTAAACTATTAAGGCTGATTAAAATCTCAGATTTCCTTCAAACTTATCAAATATCGTCAGATATCGACTTTTATGCAAATTAGGCGAATAGTGTGGTTTAAAACCATATTTGGCACCTAAGACTTGATACCTACTGATTTTAAAAATAAATTTTTATACTTTAACGGTAAGTATAAGTCTTGAACTCAGATTCCAAATTTAACCTTAAAAGCATATGTAAAATGACCAAAATGCCCCTACGGTGCATAGTTTGGCCATAAATGATTAAACACTCATATGTATGATATCTTGCTGATATAACAACATAAAATAAATATTTCTACAGAATGTTTTGGACTAGAACCTCAGTTTTTGTTTAAACCTCTTTTATAAACTTTAAAATGACCAAAATACCCTTTCGGGGCTTAATTTGGTTTTAAATTCGTTTTGGGCATAATGGAAAATATCTTGCTGATATCATATCATATTTAAAGCATATTAACTTGTGGAACTTGTACATGACTCTTTCGATTACCCGTTATGCATATACGCGTTTGGTACGGTTTATGTAACTAGTTTGCATGAATTAGCCGAAACGGGTCAAACCTTATCATTTTTACTTCAAAATCCAGAATGTATTTAGTTTACCCATTTTATACAAGTCTTCATACTTGTTGGGTCTAAAACACATTCTTATCCGGTCTTCGCTTAATCTTGCGTTTTGAACCGTAAACCTTTCATTAAAACTAACCGGTCTAAGTTAAAACTTAAATAAGACCCGTTAGGAATCTAATAGGTTATTAAAACCTTCGTTCCAGATTTGGAGCCCAGTCTGTACTTGCTGATTTGAAAAATACAACTGAGAATAAATTACATTTAGCTCAGGTAAATACTTTTAACTTATTTTCCCTTATACGGGCTTGGGATACGGTATTATAGTAATACCGCTTGGTCGGGTATGAAATCATTTAATCGGATTGTGATTAATAAATTGCATAACCCGTTTTAATCTGTTTTGTTTGGTACAAAGCCTTTGGGGGATTAATGACCGTGTCCTGGATATCCTCGGATCATTCATTTGAAATGGCCACGACTTAAGCACGGGGTGTAGGCATACACCTGACAGTTGCGTATGTAAAACGGTATCTCACTCGTGAGGAAACTTCTTGTAGGCTTATACTAGTGATGTGTCTATTAATCTTGTCTCGGCTCTTCTAACCGGGCCCTGAATGGATGACAAACATATAAATCTGTATACAAGATTATTTTAATAATTGTCCCGAGTTATAAAATATTATAAGCCTTGTGCATCCAAATCGATTTTATAAACACTTTTCAAAAGAGTCGGTTAATTGTATTTACCAGTGTAAACTGACGTATTTTTTTCAAAAAGATTAAGTGCAGGTACTATACGAAATGGGCTGGAACTCTTGAGTATTATTTAAAGAGTCTTGCAAGCTCATAATACTTTAAGTCTGTTAAACTATGTTTACTTTCTGTTTTAGATCCGCCTGTGGATCCACTTACAACCGTCGTGTAATATTTTATTAAACTTTCGAATTCGGTTTGTAATATTATTTTAGACTTCCGCTGTGCATTAAATTGTGATCAATTGTCTATGATGATATCAACTACGTCACGATACTCCCCACCGGTAATATGTGGAAATATCGGGGTTTGACAGGTTGGTATCAGAGCCAACATTGAGTGAATTAAACACTAGCCTTTTGTGTTTAATCTCAATGACATAGTTGCACATTCCTTGACTTCCGAGTCTAGGCAAACAACTTAGGATTAATCCTAATCTTAATTGGTTTTTTTCATTCGTTGTTTTCTTTTGTTTTGACAGGATCAAAGATAAAATGCCGCCAAGAATTAGAGGAAGAGGTCGAAGAGGAAAGGCCCCAATGACTGCTAGAAATGACCATGAAGCCGGGCCATCACACCGGCGTACTCCATCAGCAACACATAACTCTAGTCCTCACAAAGACTGGAGAACTTACTTGGAGCCCGCGAGACGCTCAGTCTCACTCAGTTCCTCACTGTCATACCACCATTCGTTCGGGCCACATCAAGACGAGGAACCCCATGATTCGCATCATTCTTTTATCCCGTTGCAACGATCGAGTTCGCACCGTGCCTTCCAGGACCCAACCCCGTACTTTCAAAGTCGGTTCAACCCGGGCAAACCAAATAGAAGAACCAGAGGGTCCAAACCCTTTGGGACCGGCTGACCACTATCCTGAGATGCAAGATATGGATGTGGACGAAATCCAGATCCAGAAATGCCACCATCTGGGACGCCCATGCATCCCATTGAGATTTCCAGCGGATCATCCTTCCATGGTTCGCTTTACAGAGGCCCAGACATTTTTTGCTGAAAGATGGGCTACATACAAATGGGAGTATACTCCCCCTCACCGCTACTCACCACCACACCAACAGGTCCCCTCTGAGGCCACATTTTAAGGCGGTCACGCCACTGCCACCGCTAGAACAGCAACTGCCTCCAGAACCACCGAGGCGAAGAAGAGGTACACGGATGTCCGTGCGTGGGGGTTTTCACTTCAGCACCCCCTAACACTCCAGCAACAGCAACTACCCGCCGTTGTATGAAGACCCGCAAATGAGTGGGCCTTCAAACCCAGTTTCTAAAGTCGACTCTGCACCAGTCGCACCAGCACCACACATGGGTTATGATAACCCAATTCCATCATACCTAGGTGTAGCCGGGTACAACCCGTTTGAGCCGCAAGCTTACTCAAGTTATAATTACAACAATGCCCCTACCGTTGACCCGTACCTTGAAGCGGCAAACTACAATTCTCTTTACCCTAGACCCTATCCAGCCACGTACCCAACTGGGTACCCTGCATATGGGTATCAATACCCACCACCTCCTCAACCACAGTAGCAGCAGCCGCCACAGATCCAACCACCTCAGCAGCAATAAATCCTTCAACGGTTGCACGAGGTGGAGCAACAGGTAAATGAGGAGCGTAGGAGCCGCCGAGGTCTACTAAAGGGTTTGGAAAACCTTATAAAGGGGACATTTTATTTATGTAATTGGTCCCTGCGTGGACTTGTATTTCTTATTTTAGTCCCTGTGTGGACAAGTTATTTATTTAAAAGTCCCGTTTAGGGCAGCTATGTACTTCTTTCAATTTATGGAATGTTTTAATTTAAAATTTCGTTTGTCATCATATGTAGGAATGTATTATATCAAAACAAATCAGAATATCATTCCAATTTACAAATGATCTGCCGTTCAATATTAAAGGAAAACCTTAACGGTATAACCTAGCCTATATGTCATTTTAGACATGGCCATGATGGTAAAATCCTTTTTAAGATACAAATCCTTGTTAACACCTGAGAACGTGTTAGCACTCCTGGAAAATGTGATTCGAAAAAAAAATCACACTAGTCATCCTTATATTGGATATTTCCAAATTTCTTACTTAACAATTTAAACAACCATTAGTGGTGAAGTGCCTGCGGGCCATACCTATTGTCCTATAAGACAAATGAAGGTTGTAGTCTATGACTCCCTGTCGGAAAAGGTGATGATCTATATTCAAACCTTAATGCCTCGATCCTATAAAATCATGGCTTATAAATTAAAACTGTCCTTGTGACAGGGCCATTTGTGCCACTCTAATGTCCTGAATGATTTATAACTGGGATAAATTTATAATGAAAAAAAAATTAAAATAAATATGACTAACAAACTAACCAAATATGGTTTATATTACCATGGTTAATGAATCATCCAAAATGATGAATCCATAATAAACCTCTGAATAAACTATTGTCAATTTGTTTTATAGCAATTAAGCTTCAGCATGTCTGAATCGAAAGAGGTTAAGAGTTATCCAAGGGAGAGAAATGATACCACCAGAGTAAACGTAGCTGGGGCAGATCTTCAAGCATTGATTGACAATGCTGTTAGTAGAGCCCTTGACAGACAATTCAAGGAATCAAGTGGTACTCGCACTAAGACACAATCTGTGGCACATAGTAAGCCCCCTTCTAAAACGCATGAGTCAAAGAAAGACAATGCTCGTCACTCATCAAATCAGAGAAGTGTCCCATCCAAACAAATCGTGCTTAATCAGGGACCACGTGTTAAGACTTGTTCTTACAAATACTTCATCTCTTGCAAGCCAAGGGACTTCACAGGAGAAAAAGGAGCCATTGACTGTATGACATGGCTAGATGAGATGGATACTGTAGTTGATATCAGTGGTTGCGCGGAACATGATTTTGTTAAGTTTGTTTCACAATCATTCAAAGGAGAAGCATTAGCTTGGTGGAGATCGTTGGTTTAAACCACCGGGAAAGTCCCACTTTATAACATGTCTTGGGAAAAATTCATAGCATTAATCAAGGATAACTTCTGTCCTCAGCAGGAGGTGGAAAGGATTGAAACCGACTTCTTGACTCTAGTCATGAAGAACTTGGATTGTCAGGCGTACCTTACAAGCTTCAACACCATGTCCCGATTGGTTCCTTATTTAGTCACACCGGAACCGAAGGGCATAGCACGTTTTATTGGAGGTCTAGCTCCAGAAATCAAGGGAAATGTGAAAGCATCCAGACCTACCACCTTTAGGTCAGTGGTGGATCTGTCTCTCTATCTCACACTCGATGCGGTTAGACTTAGGTCTGTTAAGACTTCTGAAGAGGGAAAACGGAAACATGAGGATGAGAGTTCTCATCACTCCGACAAGAAAAGGAAATGGAACTCATAAGAAGGGTTCTGGGCTTAAAAAGGATACCCAACAGACAGGTGAGAAACCCAAATGTAAAATCTGCCAGAAACATCATTTTGGGAAGTGTAGTTTCGAGTCGAAATCACAGTCACAGTCAAAGCCTAATGGATGTGGGATCTGCAAGTCCAAAGAGCATAAGACTTTGGATTGCAAGAAAATGAAAGATGCAACCTGTTATGGTTGCAACGAAAAGGAGCACATTAAGACTAACTGCCCGAAAAATCCAATGAAGCCCGAAGAGGCTAAGAAGACCAATGCTCAGGTCTTTCAGATGAATGCTTAGGAGGCGGTACAGAACGACAATGTGATAACAGGTACATTCCTTATCAATGATGTATATGCTAGAGTTTTGTTTGATTCAGGTGCAGATAAGTCTTTTATAGACAATAAATTTTGTAGACTGTTAAATCTGCCTATTAAGACTCTAAGCATAAAATATGAAGTAGAATTGGCCGATGGTACCATAGAGACTGCTTCAACAATATTAGATGGATGTTTTATATCCATTAGGAATCACTCCTTTTCGCTGTCCTTGCTTCTGTTGAAATTGGCAGGATTTGACATAGTAATAGGTATGGATTGGTTATCACATAACCAAGCCCAAATTGTATGTGACAAAAAGCAAGTGGTTATCAAGACCCCTTATGGTGAGCCACTTACTATTCAGGGATATACACAGTATGGATTGCCTAAGCAAGTGTCTATGCTTAAGGCATCAAAGTGATTGAAGAAAGGTTGTGTCATTTACATGGCACAGGTGACCATTGATGAGCCGTGTGGCACCTGAGAAAAATCCACAGTCATCCTGACCTAACACCGATCCAAAGATAGTTCAATATTACTTCTTAAATTTGATCCGATCAAGTCACATGTTAGTATCTGAATAAATGCTTTGACGGTCAATTGTGTCAGCCCACTATCATCTGTGGTCCAATTGAAATAAAAAGAGTTTTAACTTGTGTTATCAGTTCAATGTATTCGGCCCAATCAACTTAACTGTGAACTGAAGCCCATGTGATGATAAGTTGTTCGGTCCAATAGGATTATTTTATAAAACAGACTTGTCGGCCATTTGCAATAGTTGTATTAGTTTGCATGTGATGAATTGGCTGATCGAATATCTTAAAGTGATATCAAGTGTTGTGACAACAATCTACCTACAATTGTGACAGCCCAATTAGGTGGGCTTGAGCCCAGTTCGGCTAGAGTCTCAACCGCCCTAAAACATTGTTCATTAATGTACGTATTATGTATGGTTTAACAAAAAAAAAAACTCAAACAAAGAAACCCTACTTTCTTTGGACCATGACGACAGTAGCAGACCCCCCATCATGCGTCGAAGTCTCTTACCCGTACACTCTTAATCCCGGTTAGTATGGTTCTTGAATGTTACATGTGTTGTGCTTCTTCATGCAAGTCATTCCTTAAGTTAAGGTTCATGACGATTTGTTAGGAATTGTTGCTGTATAATGATTTCTAGGACTCGATGATTATATGATGGGTTGTTAGGAATTGTTGTTGTATAATGATTTCTAAGACTTGTCATGGTATAATGATTTGTTAAGTATTATTATTACATAATGGGTTGCCAAATCGTGTTGCTGTATGATGGTTTATTAATATGTGAATAACATGAGGAACAAGTGTGGGTTGGATTGAATTGTGAAGAAACAGTGTTGTGCGATTGATCATGGATGTTTAACAAGAGGTTAGTTATAATTGTATGGTCATTGGATAATAATTGTGCATTCATGACTAAACCAAATATTGAGTTGAACAAGTATGGTTATTGTCATACTGAAACAATATCTTGGGCCGATAAATTGGAATCTTTGGGCCTGCAACATAATTGGATATCATGCGGGTAGAATGGGCGGGGCAATAATGTGTGTCAGCATCACAACTGGGCTCCGATGACACACATACATCATTGATGCACTAAGAATAGACAGATTATGTTTGATTATACATTATTAACTTTGGCATGTTACATATTTGTGTTGGGTCGCACAATCCATTAGTTTTGGCATGCACTTGGGCCGGGTATTAGGTTGGGTTGGATAAGGGGTCCAATAACATAAGAGATGTCGATCGCATAAGTGGGCCAGCCACATAAGTAGTTGGACCTCACACGTAACTCGGGCTGTATGATTTAATAATATCAATTGGGCCGCACACCATCATGAACACTGTAATGGATCATCCAATTGTTGTTAGCCTAATATGCTTGAAATACGAAGGTGCTTGTAACCCAAATGCTTGTTGGATATTATTTGTTTTTGCATGTTTATTTGAGTATAAGCCGAACCATTCGATATGTGTTATACTAGCTTATTAGTTGCGAAATATGTGCAAAGAATATGTGAATTATGGGTATATAAAACTGATTGTTAATGGTAACCATACTAGGCTTTGATTGACTATGTGTGCATAAGTATCGAGTCTTACCGAGCAAACCAAGGTGAGTTCACACACTTTCTACAAGGCATGGGATTCCCGGTGGTTTGGGAATGGGTTAAGGAACTATAGTGAAACCTGCGTATCCTCCTTGGGTAGGTTACGTACCTCCATCCTCCATGGGAAGGATGACAACATTAAATCCTGCGTATTCTCCTTGGGTAGAATACGTACCTCCATCCTCCGTAGGAAGGATGACAACATATAACTTACTAGACGAAACTCTATCATGAAGTCCCTCGTTTTTATATCGACTTAATCGTTGGGCCATTGGCGAACGGGTCATTAGTTAAATAGCGCTATTAGGTCTGACAAGCCTGACACCGTGCCGCAGAGGACGGGAGTGGACTAATGTACTTGGGCACTTAGTCAATGATGATAGACATTGACTTAGGGCACAACTTACTTTCGTCAGTAGTCGATATGGTAACGGTCTAGTGGTTCACATGGGGAAGCCCCCACTGATTATGGATATGGTTTGGGAAACAAAGATATTGGTTAACTCATGGTTTACGAAGCAACTTATGGTTTTCAAAACAAACTGGTAAAACTAAACAACCAACTATGAACTCGCTCAACTTTGTTGTTGACTCGTTGTTACATGCCTTGCAGACCTTTAGGTGCATATTGTTGGAACTTGCTGTCTGGGATGCTGGAGTGGTCATGGGTCGAGATACATGGAAACGCGAGACGAATCTAATGGCTTTCACACACTTGGTTTATGAATTTCTTAATTAATGTATTATGCTTTCGCTGAACGTTAAATAATGTTTTGTAACACTTCTATCAATAATAAATGAAAGTTTTATTTAATTATATTTATGAGTTCAATGTGATTGGTGGCTTGGATCCTGGTACGTCACACGCCCCGCGGTGATTTTGCATATGGTATTTTGGGGGTGTGACAGATTGGTATCAGAGCCATTGGTTATAGTGAACTTGGTTTTTAAAAAAAAGGGAAACGTTTTTATAAAACCAGACTATAACCGAACAGTTCTGAAAACGTGAATACGACCATGACACTCAGCTCCAGATTGCAAGGTTCGTCTTTCTTACTTATTGCATACATTACATGACTAGTACACATTTGTTTATGACGAAACATACGAACACACACTCATCACTATAGCATGATGGCATGGATTGCTTGCTTACCTTATGATGCGTTGATAGTATGCTATAGTCCTTGGATTTTTGTGATCCTATTACTTTGAACGACCTCCGTTTGACATCTGAGTTTGAGGAACCATTTGACATGAGTTAGGAGGAACTGAGATGAGCATGCAAATTGCATTATTATTGTGGGTGCACACATAATAATAATGTGGGGTGCATGCGAGTCCTAGTGAGCCTTAACAAGTGGAAAATGGGATTCCATTCCGTTATTTGATCGATGTGAAACATAACAAACCTATAGGGGTCATAGCAGTAATTGTCCCCTACTCGAACGTGAACTTTTCATTCATCTTTGGATCCTTTCGAATCTCGATGCTATCGAATATTACCTGAACACCCATCTGAACACCTAGCGAACCGTGTAGAATCTTAGGTGCTTATACGAACGTCCCTTAGTTGGATGTCGCAGCGTCGAATGTTTAGTCGATACCCTTCTCATTCCTCTTCTTTGGTTGGAATTCAGTATATTGGCGCCTTAGATCCCGAAGTGCGATCACTTCTGTAACACTCTAGCAACATACCTTGTATTACCCCAGTCGACTTGCAAGATCAATGGACAAGAGGATAAGCGTAGTATCTCACTTACCTCAGTATTAGAACGGCCGTAGTTACCAGCAACGAAAACCAGCAAATTGACTTCAATCGAATCCTTAACCCTAGCCAGCGACTCATGGGAGTCAACTCCTACGAATCAATCGGGACATAAGCGATGACAAATGACTATAGAGTGGAATGTGTAACTTCCCACGGAGTGAGTAGTGCCTTAGTACGTGACACGGAACGTGAAAGATGTACCCTATTGGTGAAATGCCACAGGACCCCGTTACAGGCAGCGACATTAAGGGCATTTAGGAATGGCGTGGGCGACACCAGGATAATAGCAACATGGTAGCTAGTATGGGTAGCAAATCGCTTCGTCTATGTTCTGTTTAACCCTAACGCTCTTGAAGCCGAACCTGTTGTGTAATTGACTGAGGGCAAGACAATCGAAACCTCATAGGTTTGTTGGGATGCAAACTCGACCTTGAGGAACAAGTGTTCAATATCGGCCTTCCTTCTACTACCCCTGATGGTTACAATGCAGTAATTAGTGTGGATTGGTTATTCATAAATCGCGCAGACATCCCTTGTGAGGAGAAAATTTTGTGTGGAGAATCGTTATTTGTTCTAAAGCAACAGAGTGGTGCAAAGGTTAGTGCCATTTCAACTATGAAGGCCCAGAAGTGTCTACGGAGGGATCACCCCGCTATGTTAGCAACCGCTACTGATGTTGAGGCTAAGGAAAAGAGGATCGAGGATCCACCAATTGTTCGTGATTCCTCTTAGTGTGCTACCCGAGAAGCTTTCAGACTTACTTCCACCACTGTTAGGCAAAATCTCAGTTAGATCTCACGACAGGGGAAGCCCTGATTACTTGTGCTACATACCGTCTTGCACCAGGAGGGTTGCAAGGACTATCTACAGGAACTGTTGGACAGGAGTTTTACTGGACATAGTTTTGTTAGCTTTGGGGAGCCCCAGCTATATTTCGGGAAGATAAAGCCTTTTCGTATGTGTACTGACTATCGAGAACTCAACAAGGTGACAGTCAAGAACCGTTTGTCTCGACCACGTATTGACAACCCGACGACCAGTTGTGAGGAACAAGCATCCATTTGAGGATTGGCTAGTGAATGAACTATCATCAGATGGAAGTCTAAGAGGAGAATGCTCTTAGAACAGCATGTCGAACGCAATGCAGCCATTTCAACTTTGTACACCATGATCATTGAGTTGATCAACACACCAGCAGCTTCAGGGATCACATGAATCGACCGTAATTGTTGATAACGTTCTGAATCCTGACCAGGAGAATGGAACGCTATGGGTGGCATTTGTATCTTATTTTAGAACTCCTGAAGGAGGAGCCACTCCGCGCAAAGTCTTGTTAAATGTAATTTCTGGGTTTGAGAAGTACCTTTTGGACATATAATCAGCGAAGTGGGAATGCACGTGGGTCTCGCTAAGATCCATCTTGGTTGGATTCTGATCGACACCAAAGATTCCTTCAGGGATGCAGCAATTCCTTGGTTTCGCTAGATTCTATCGCAACTTACCCACAGGATTTTCGAAGGTCGCACAGCTTACATCTCTTTAGCACAGTAAGGTGCTGTGTTCGTGAAAAACGAAACAGGAGGACGTCTTTTCAGCTTTCGAATTCCAACTCTGCAATGCACTAAGCATCGTCTTTACCCGAGGGTGCGGGTGATTTAGTGGTATACCATGATGATCCGAATCAGAGTCCCAGTTACACACCGACGCAACACGAGAGAGTGATAACTTACGTGATGGAGTTACAAAGAGGAACTGCGCGACACACAACTGGAGGTGAAAACCGTGGCCTTGGGATTTTAGATGGAGGCATTACTTGGGCGGTACCAGATGCGTTACTTAAACCGGTCACAAGGGCCTCTCGTGTACCTTGGCTTCGACAGAGCTAAATCAGTTAATGGCATCGCTGGAGGGAACTTTAGGATGATTACGATTATGAACTTGAATGTGCACGAGCTTTGCAGCTCACTATCGACTCTAACTTACCTGATCAGACTCGCTCTGTTCAAACTGGAGAACTGGAAGAAGTGGATTTTCAAGTTGAAACCATGCGGGGTATGGGAAAGCAACCTTTGACAGGTCGGACGATACTCGTTACCTCATGGAACGAATGTGGGTCTCATTATACGGCAACTGTAGGGAACTCGTGTTGAGCAAAGCACACCGGCTTCGATATTCTAGTCGTCTGGGTTTTGATGAGAGGCATTAGAAGTTATAAACCTTGTACTGGTAATAGGGCATGAAGGCCCACCTAGCTAGGTATGGGAAAGATGTTTGACTTGTGGGAAAGTCAAGGTGAAGTGTTAGCAACCAGAAACACCTTTATGGAAAGCGAAAACAGACTGCCATGGAATTGGTCGCTAGTCTACTTACAACTTGAAACGGAAACAATATCACCTGGATGATCTTTGATTGTCTCACGTAACCAGCACACCTTCTAGCCATCAAGGAAACAGGTAGGTTTTCTTCACTTGCAGTCATCTACCTGAAAGAAGTGGTTGCTAGGCACGAGATGCCAACCTCCATTAACTCTGATCGCGACCCACGATTTGCATCTGATTTGTGGCAAGCGATGCACAAATCCTTTGGCTCACGTCTAGACATGAGCACAGCATAGCATCCACAGACGGATGGGCAGACTGAACGCACCATCCATACTCTTGAAGACATGCTTCGAGCATGTTTAATCGGCTTTGGCAATGGCTGGGAAAGATATCTCCCTTTAGTGGAGTTTTCGTATAACCACAGTTACCACACCAGCATCCAGGCTGCTCCGTTCGAGGCATTGTACGGACGGAAGTGCCGATCACCTTTGTGTTGGGCAGAAGTTGGCGACAGTCAAATCATTGGCCCAGAACTCATCGTAGACACAACAGAGAAGATTGCTCAGATACGACAACGAATGGCCGCAACGCGTGACCGTCAGAAAAGTTATACTGATAAGCGCAGGAAACCACTCGAGTCCCAGGTTGGGGATCGGGTACTACTTGAAGTCTCACCTTGGAAAGGTATAGTTTGTTTTGGTAAACGAGGCAAACTCAACCCGCGATATGTTGGACCTTTTGAAATCACGAAGAGAATTGGCAAGGTGGCCTACAAATTGAATCTACCCGAAGAACTCAGTGGAGTTCACAACGTATTCCATGTGTCGAATCTGAAGAAGTGTCTGTCAGATGAAACCCTCATAGTTCCTTTCAAGGAGCTCACCATCGACGATCAGTTGCGATTTGTCGAAGAACCAGTGGAAATCTTGGACCGGGAGGTCAGGATTCTCAAACGCACCAGGATACATATTGTTCGAGTTCGTTAGAACTCCCGTCGTGGCCCAGAGTTTACCTGGGAACGAGAAGACCAAATGAAACACAAATATCCCCAGTTGTTCAAACACAATGAAACCACCGCTGAGGCTGAAGCTACTGCGGAATTTCGGGACAAAATTCCAAACCAACGGGTGAATGATGTGACACCCCAGGAAACCACGCAACCTAACTAGCTTCCTCAGTAACTACGTGCTAAATTTCGGGACGAAATTTCTTTCAAGTTGGGGATAATGTGGCACCTGAGAAAAATCCACTGTCATCCTGATCTAACACCGATCCAAAGATAGTTCAATATTACTTCTTAAATCTGATCCGATCAAGTCACATGTTAGTATCTGAATAAATTCTTTGACGGTCAATTGTGTCAGCCCACTATCATCTGTGGTCCAATTGAAATAAAAAGAGTTTTAACTTGTGTTATCAGTTCAATGTATTCGGCCCAATCAACTTAACTGTGAACTAAAGCCCATGTGTTACATGCCTTGCAGACCTTTAGGTGCATATTGTTGGAACTTGCTGTTTGGGATGCTGGAGTGGTCATGGGTCGAGATACATTGAAACGCGAGACGAATCTAATGGCTTTCACACACTTGGTTTATGAATTTCTTAATTAATGTATTATGCTTCCGCTGAACGTTAAATAATGTTTTGTAACACTTCTATCAATAATAAATGAAAGTTTTATTTAATTATATTTATGAGTTCAATGTGATTGGTGGCTTGGATCCTGGTACGTCACACGCCCCGCGGTGATTTTGCATGTGGTATTTTGGGGGTGTGAAAAGCCGAAACAAAAAATTTAAGACATCCCTGTTATTTCAGAATATCCAGACGTGTTCCCTGAAGAACTACCTGGTTTGCCTCTAGACAGGCAAGTGGAATTCAGGATCGATATTATTCCAGGAGCAGCCCCTGTAGCTCGAGCTCCTTATCGTCTGGCACCGACCGAGATGAAAGAATTAAGAACACAATTGGATGAATTGTTGGAAAAAGCCTTTATTCAACCTAGCTCATCTCCTTGGGGAGCGCCCATTCTATTTGTGAAGAAGAAAGATGGCTCGATGCGTCTATGCATCGATTACCGTGAGCTGAACAAAGTTACAATCAAGAACAGATATCCATTGCCCAGGATCGACGATTTGTTCGATCAGCTTCATGGAGGAATTTATTTTTCAAAGATCGATTTGAGGTTAGTATATCACCAGTTGAAGGTCAGGACTGAAGATGTGCATAAGACCGCATTCAGAACAGGATATGGTCACTACGAATTCTTGGTGATGCCTTTCGGGCTCACTAATGCACCTGCAGCGTTCATGGATATCATGAATCGCGTTTGCAAGCCATATCTTGACAAGTTTGTCATTGTTTTTATTGATGACATACTTATATATTCGAAGAATCAAGATGATCATGAAAAACACCTTCGGTGTATTCTTAAACTTCTGCAGCAAGAGAAGCTCTACGCCAAATTTTCCAAATGTGAGTTTTGGCTTCGCGAAGTCCAATTTCTTGGGCATGTAGTAAGTGAGCGTGGGATCCAGGTGGATTCCGCTAAAATTGAAGCAATTATGAATTGGCAGGATCCTAAGACACCGACGGAGATTCGCAGCTTCTTAGGTTTAGCAGGTTACTACAGACGCTTCATTGAAAACTTTTCAAGAATTGCTGCACCTCTAACTTCGTTAACTCGCAAGAATGTCAAGTTTAACTGGGGTCCCAAGCAACAAGAATCTTTTGAGATTCTCAAGCAGAAATTAAGCAATGCTCCTGTGTTGACATTGCCAGAAGGGATTGAAGAGTTTGTTGTATACTGCAACGCATCACACACTGGTATGGGTTGTGTGCTTATTTTGAGAGGTAAGGTTATTTCCTATGCTTCATGACAATTAAAAGTGCACGAAAAGAACTACACCACCCATGATTTGGAATTGGGTGCCATTGTATTTGCACTAAAACTTTAGAGACATTATTTATACGGAACCAAATGTATAATATATTCAGACCATAAAAGCCTTCAACACTTGTTTAACCAGAAGGATCTTAACATGAGACAGCGTCGTTGGATGGAGACACTAAATGATTATGATTGTGAAATCCGATATCATCCAGGCAAAGCAAATGTAGTCGCTGATGCTTTGAGCAGGAAAGAAAGGGTCAAACCTGTTAGGATCAATGCTAAAAGCATTGAACTAAAGAACAGTCTGAATGAAAAACTGTTAGCAGCACAGAAGGAAGCTATATTGGAAACTAACTATCCGAATGAGAAGTTAGGCGTAACTGCTGATCAGTTGTCTTATGGCAAGGATGGAATCCTTAGATTAAATGGTCGAATTTGGGTTCCGATCCATGGAGGGCTTAGAGATGTGATCCTCCAAGAAGCTCATAGTTCAAAATATGCAGTCTATCCAGGTAGTGATAAGATGTATCAGGATCTAAAGGCAAATTATTGGTGGATAGGTTTTAAGAAATCTATAGCCACTTATGTAGATAAATGTCTGACGTGCGCGCAGGTTAAAACCGAGCATCAAAAGCCGTCAGGTTTACTGCAACAGCCTGAACTTCCTACTTGGAAGTGGGAAATGGTAACTATGGATTTTATCACTAAGTTACCAAGGACAAAGCACGGAAATGATACTATTTGGGTTATAGTCGACAGGCTGACCAAGTTAGCTCACTTCTTGCCTATTAAAGAAACACACAGCTCTGACAAGCTAGCTCAGCTGTACGTAGATGAGATAGTATCTCTCCATGGAGTGCCGATATCTATTATCATATAGGGATACTAGATACACCTCTCACTTTTGGAAAAGCTTTCAGCAATCCCTAGGCACTCGTTTAAATTTCAGCACTGCTTATCATCCTCAGACGGATGGCCAAAGCGAGCGTACGATTCAAACGCTTGAGGATATGCTCAGGGCTTGTGTTATTGATTTGGGTGGAAGTTGGGATGACCATCTTCCTTTGATTGAATTTTCATACAACAATAGCTATCATTCAAGTATCAAAGCCGCACCTTTTGAAGCTTTGTATGCAAGAAAGTGTAGAACGCCAGTTTGTTGGACGAAAGTTGGGGAAACTCAACTATCAGGACCTGATATAGTCCTTGAGACGACGGATAAGATTGTTCAAATCCGTGATCATCTCAAAGCTGCTAGGGATATGCAGAAGAGTTATGCTGATAAGAGGCGCAAACCTCTAAAGTTTGAAGTTGGTGACAAAGTGATACTCAAGGTGTCACATTGGAAAGGGGTGATGCGTTTTGGCAAAAACGGTAAGCTGAGCCCAAGATACATAGGACCATTCGAGATCATCGAATGTGTCGGAACTGTAGCTTACAAGCTAGATCTACCTGAAGAGCTTAGTGGGATACATAATGTATGCCACATCTGCAATTTAAAGAAATGTCTAGCCGATGAATCGCTAGCAATGTCACATAAGGACGTGCAGATTGACGAGAGCTTGAAGTTCGTTGAAAAACCTATGTCGATTGAGGATCGACAAGTTAAGAAGCTTCGGAGAAAGCATGTACTGATTGTGAAAGTAAAATGGGTTGCCTGTAGAGGCCCAGAATACATGTGGGAGGTTGAATCCACGATGAAACAGAAGTACCCTCATTTATTTCAGTAAATCTCGGGGTCAAGATTTCTTTTAAGGGGGTAAGGATGTAACACCTCACAAAATCATGTCCAATACAGTGGTGACACGTGTCATAAACCCTGATCGTGATTAAAGTGATACTCAAGGTGTCACATTGGAAAGATAACTATGTAAAGATATAAATAAAAGGACCAAAATCGTCAACATGCCAAACTTGTGCCTCTGAATGACTTCATATATTGTTCGTATTCATGATTGAATAAATTAACGAACACAAGAAGTCGTTTGCGCTTAAAAATTAAAAGTTACAAAACACAGGGGTTAAAAGTGTCAACACGTTAATTCTTACCTCTGAGTGACCTTTTAACGTTCCCAAAAGCTTTGTAATATATTATTATACCCTCATGAATATCTGATAAATATTTCATAAAGATCCGGTTCAATTTGGTGATGTAAATTAAAATTTCCAAGAAAAGGGTCAAAAGTGTAAATATAGCAATTCTTCAATCGAGGGACATTTTCAAAGCATCCAAGACTTACAATTGCATGTACCCACTCCCTAGAACACCCCAGACCTGAGTACATTGACCATGCATGCTGAAAAAGTCAGTTATTCACGTTCAGAAAGTGCAGGGACTGAACATGCAAACAAACAAACAAACTTTAAAATTGCTACCCTCGCGTGGCGCGCCAGGACTAGCCTGGTCTGGCGCGTGGCGCGACGAAGACCAAAATCCAGCCAGAACTGGCAGCTGCCCAGCTCTGCAACCTGAAATATTTTGAAGATCTCTGCAACCTGTTTTGGATTTCAGCTGCATGTTAACGGTTTTGCTAAACCACTAGACACATGGAAACATCAGAATTCACCTGGGGACACTTGTAATCATCTTGATCCATCCTCCTCTCCTATAAATAGAACCCCAAGTTGAGCTCTTACACTTGCATATCCAAAACTCTTAAACAATTCACTCTCAAGTGATCCCTGAAGCATCCTGGTCTTCTAGGAAGCTTTCTCTAGTCTAAATTTCATGCTAAGGACCATTGTAAGTGTTCTTAGCTTCCATAGTTAAGCTTTTATTAGTTTAATGACCGAAAGTCAAAGTTAGCGTAATTCTGCTTTAACTTTGTGATAAATCATTAACGGTCCGACAATTTTTCGAATTGAAAGTGGCTTTGTGTTGGTAATTATGTAGGTGTTAAACCCTTAAAAGGGCACCTCCTAATTATCACATTTACTTGGTCAATTGTCGGGTCAAACTACTTAACAGAAAAGTTAAACGAGTCAGTTTTTGCAAAATAAATCATAACTGATAATGTAGAAGCTATAAATTATATTTTATCACTTAAACAACTTGGTAAATAATATAAGAACATGTTTAGGCATGTTCAACCCGATAATTCTGAGTTTAGGCTTGGTTCGCAACTGAAAGTCGCAAAAGTAAAATTTTTTGCTTTGACTTTCATTTCTGACCCGATTTAGCTTAGTTTAGTTATGCCTTGGGGTTCCTTTGGGACCATATTATATGTTAGTATAACTCTCTGAAGTTATACTACATGGTTCCTTAGAAAACTGAGATTTCATGCATGTTCTGTTAATTGCATAAAGTTGACCATTTTGCCCTTTTATTATTAAAACGAGATTTTTGGAAATGTGAGTGGACAAAAATCTTCATTACTGAATTATAATTATGTCCTAAAAAAAATTTGACATCTGTTTCTGGTCTGAAATAAAAGTTATGCACAATATCGTAAAACGAAAGCTTTTTTTTTAATTAAATGTCATTTTCAGTATAAATCATATTTAAACCAAATTTTTGGCACCAAACTTCCTACCCACTATTATGATATAATATTTAGGGATTTTTGAAATTTTGTCAAATTTTATACTGACCATAACATAGAGTTCTATCATGAACACGGTAATTGACGATAATGCCCTTTTCATTTATAAAATGGGTTTTACACATCATTTACATGCCAAACCTTTTCCTACTGATTTCATATATTAAATAAAATATTTTAAACTATTAAGGCTGATTAAAATCTCAGATTTCCTTAAAACTTATCAAATATCGTCAGATACCGACGTTTATGCGAATTAGGCGCATAGTGTGGTTTAAAACCATATTTGGCACCTAAGACTTGATACCTACTGATTTTAAAAATAAATTTTTATACTTTAACACTAAGTATAAGTCTTGAACTCAGATTCCAAATTTAACGTTAAAAGCATATGTGAAATGACCAAAATGCCCCTACGGTGCATAGTTTGGCCATAAATGATTAAACACACATATGTATGATATCTTGCTGATATAACAACATAAAATAAATATTTTTACAGAATGTTTTGGACCAGAACCTCAGTTTTTGTTTAAACCTCTTTTATAAACTTCAAAATGACCAAAATACCCTTTCAAGGCTTAATTAGGTTTTAAATTCGTTTTGGGCATAATAGAAAATATCTTACTGATATCATATCATATTTAAAGCATATTAACTTGTGGAACTTCTACATGACTCTTTCAATTACCCGTTATGCATATACGCGTTTGGTACGGTTTATGTAACTAGTTTGCATGAATTAGCCAAAACGGGTCAAACCTTATCATTTTTACTTCAAAATCCAGAATGTATTTAGTTTACCCATTTTATAAAAGTATTCATACTTGTTGGGTCTAAAACACATTCTAATCCGGTCTTCGCTTAATCTTGCGTTTTGAACCGTAAACCTTTCATTAAAACTAACCGGTCTAAGTTAAAAGTTAAATAAGATCCGTTAGGAATCTAATAGGTTATTAAAACCTTCGTTCCAGATTAGGAGCCCAGTAAAAGCTCCCTGTACTTGTTGATTTGAAAAATACAACTGAGAATAAATTACATTTAGCTCAGGTAAATACTTTTAACTTATTTTCCCTTATACGGGCTTGGGATACGGTATTATAATAATACCGCTTGGTCGGGTATGAAATCATTTAATCGGATTGTGATTAATAAATTGCATAACCTATTTTAATCTGTTTTGTTTGGTACAAAGCCTTTGGGGGATTAATGACCGTGTCCTGGATATCCTCGGCTCATTCATTTGAAATGGCCACGAATTAAGCACGGGGTGTAGGCATACACCTGATAGTTGCGTATGTAAAACGGTATCTCACTCGTGAGGAAACTTCTTGTGGGCTTATACTAGTGGTGTGTCAATTAATCTTGTCTCGGATCTTCTAACCGGGCCCTGAATGGACGACAAACATATAAATCTGTATACAAGATTATTTTAATAATTGTCCCAAGTTATAAAATATTTTAAGCCTTGTGCATCCAAATCAATTTTATAAACACTTTTCAAAAGAGTCAGTTAATTGTATTTACCAGTGTAAACTGACGTATTTTTTTCACAAAGATTAAGTGCAGGTACTATACGAAATGGACTGGAAATCTTAAGTATTATTTAAAGAGTCTTGCAAGCTCATAATACTTTAAGTCTGTTGAACTATGTTTACTTTCTATTTTAGATCCGCCTGTGGATCCACTTACAACTGTCGTGTAATATTTTATTATACTTTTGAATTTGGTTTGTTATATTATTTTAGACTTTCGCTGTGCATTAAACTGTGATCAATTGTCTATGATGATATCAACTACGTCACGATACTCCCCACCAGGCCCACCGGTAATATGTGGAAATATCGGGGTGTGACATTAAGTTTCCAAAAATTATTCTCTGCAGTCAAAGGATATCTTGTTCCATTGCTATTCTAAAATTTGGCAGATTTTAGAAGGTGATCTTGGATGGCTGATCTTTGTTCTCGTGGCGTGACTGTATCGAGGGACGAGATTGGTTAAATTCTGCTCAGCAAGGCGTACAGGTGGTGTGGTTGTATCTCGTGAGAACCCTTGTTTTGAGTTTGTTATCGTCGGGTATTTTTCGATCCATCTTATGCTAATTGCGATCATGATTTCTCGAATCAGGTAATTGCATATTGTGGGTCCACGCAGCGCAGGAGTGGTCCTAAATATGATCGTCAGTACAAGATTCCACAATTCTTCTAATAATACAGTGCCTTGTGTTGGATTTTCTTCTCCTCTGCTTTGTTGGTTGGAAGGTGACACAGGCTACTGTGATAAAAGAAAACTCCAAAGGAGAATGTTCAATAATCAAAATCCAATTTCAAAAGAGATACCCAGCCACGAGTCTTTAAACAAACAAAGAAAAGAAAGATAATAAAATAACAAAAAGTCTAACACTTAGGAATTATAAAAAATTTAATACTAAAGGATAGAACTTGAGCTGGAGCTTCTGATCGGCCAAATACCTTCAATCGGGTCGTAGGTCGTGGGCTGTCGGGTCTGGATCAGGGTCCGTATCTGTATCATTCTCCCCCACTTGAAAAGGACTTGACCCCGAGTCAACTTCGTCTCCCTCCATATACGGTTCCAGATCCGAAACATTAAAAGTAGCGGACACATTGTAATGACCAGGTAGATCAATCTTGTAGGCATTATCATTAAGCTTCTTAAGAACACGAAAAGGGCCATCCGCATGGATATGTACCTTACCAAAACGACCCTGTGGAAGACATTCACGACACAGATGAATCCACATAAGATCTCCTTCCTTGAACAAAACCTTGCGCTGATGTTGAACAAGTTACGACCATACACGATAAAAAAATGGACTTTTTCCCGTTGACCCATGGTTGGACCTGTTATATGAAAACTCGGCTTGAGGTAAAGCCAGATCCCATTGAGCAGGTTTAGTGCCAACGAGACTACGAAGAAGGTTTCTGAGACTACGGTTAGTAACTTCGGTTTGTCTGTCGGTTTGGGGATGATGTGAACTGCTAAACTGCAACTGCGATCCCAACTTCTTCCAAAGTATCCTCCAAAAATGGCTCACGAATTTGACATCACGATTAGATGTGATTGTTTTTGGAATACCATGTAGTCTTACAATTTCAGCAAAATAAAGTCGCGCCACTTGAGATGAATCTTACGTTTTCGCACACGGAATAAAATGCGCCGTCTTAGAAAAGCGATCAACAACGACCATAATAGAATCTTTCATCTACCGCGTTCGAGGTAAACCCAACACAAATCATGGCTAATATCTTCCCAAGGACCCTCTGGTACAGGAAGCGGTGTGTAAAGTCCCTGGTTCATATTTTGGGTTTTTGCAATATGACAAACCCGACACCATTTGATAATACGTGTGACATCCTTATCCAAGTTTGGCCAATAAAAATGATCACGTACTAACACCATGGTTTTGTCCCTTCCGAAATGACCAGCAAGGCCTCCTTGATGTCATTCTAATATAATGGCGTCATGGAATGATGATCGTGGAACACACAACTGATGACCTTTAAACAAAAACCCATCTTTGCGAGTGAAATCTTTGAATGGGGATATATTGCATTTATCCCAATGATCTCTAAAAGCTGGGTCATCCTGATACAAGTGAGACAAGGAATTAAACCTGGTTACCTGGACACGTAAGGATGAGAGAAGACCATGGCGTCGGCTTAAGGCGTCGACCACCGTATTAGATGCTCCAGACTTGTGGCGAATTACAAACGAGTAATCTTGTAACATTTCAACCCACTTGGCATGTATCAGATTGAGTTTGGGCTGCCCATGGTGTATTTTAAAGCTTGATGATCCGAGTATAAAATAAATTCTCCTGGTAGAAGATAACGGCGCCAATATTCGAGACTACGTGTAATAGCATAGAACTTCTTATCATAGGTACTATATTTTCTTCTGGTGTCATTGAATTTTTCACTAAAGAAAGCAACCGGCATGTTTCCTTGGCTCAAAACACCACCTATGCCGAGGCTTGACGCATCACACTCTACTTGAAAAACTTCATTAAAGTTAGGCAGGGTTAAAATCGGCGCACGAGTGACACGTACCTTCAATTCGTCAAAGTCTATTTTAGCTGCCTTCATCCATATAAACTTATTACCCTTCATACACTCTGTAATAGGTGCCACAATGGTGCTAAAATTACAAGCGATGATAAAACGATGCTAACCCATGAAAACTCCTAACCTCTTGCAACGACGTGGGTGTCGGCCACGTAGTTATGGCAGTAACCTTTGACTCGTCCATTCGGATGTCGTTTCCCGAAACCAAATAGCCCAAAAATATTACCTCAGATGTCAAAAAATGGCATTTCTTGAGATTAGCATATAACTTTTGTTCCCACAAGACTAAGAAAAAGTCACGAAGATGTCGTAGGTGTTGTTGGTTATTTTTACTAAAATGAGGATGTCATCAAAGTACACTACCACACATCGACCAATGAAAGGTTTAAAGATATGATTCATGAGCCTCATGAATGTACTCGGGGTGTTCGATAACTCGAAAGGCATGACCATCCATTCATAAAGTCCATCTCGATTCTTAAATGCAGTTTTCCACTCGTCTCCAGGTCTCATGCGAATTTGATGATAACCACTACGCAAATCTATCTTTGAAAACACGTTAGCCCCATGCAATTTATAACAACCCTCCTTAAAATAATTTGGACACCCCTAAACGCTCCTAATTGCATCCCGTATGCGAGAAACGAACCCGAATAACCCTTATATTAATAAATGAAAAATAAAAACAAAAATAAAAGGCTGTCGCGGGGCGCGATAGACTTCTCTTGGTCTGTCACGGGGCGCGACCTAGAGATTTAGTGGCGGAGCCACATCGCCTTCACGCCGCCTTTTAGGCTCTGGCGGGGCGTGACAACCCCTCTTGTTTTCGTCGCGGGGCGCGAGAAACCCCCTGATCAGCCCTATAAATTGGGAGTTCGAGCTTCATTTCCAAACCGTTCAAAATCAAACTTTCTCTCTCAATTTTTGAATGTTAGAAATAATATTCGGATATTATACCCACTAAAAAGCGAAGCTCTGCCTTGTTGTAAGTATCATAACCCCCGGTTACGTATTAGTTACGCTGCCCGATTGATCTAGTGCTCCGTAACGCATGTCAAGGCTCTGCCTGACTCAGTCGTTGGAGTTCTGTCTCGGGGAGGGTATAACTAATGTAAATTGGGTTATTATACTAACGCGTGTGCATTGTTCAATTTAATAGATTACAACCAGAAAGTCACAAGGAAATACCAAAATTAGCAATGTGAGTAATCCTTCTTTTTATAAGTTGTTTTACAAAACCTCAATTAATTTAAAGTATAATTAACAGTGATTGAGTATTTGTATTCTACAATTATCGTCGGTATATTGGGGTTTTGTATAAAAAATTTGTTACTACACTGTGAGTAGTAACATGACCACCAGTCAGGATTGACAGTACCGTGGGTGGTAATTAAAGTAGAGATATAAGCAAATGTAATTGCGAGATCGCCCTCAATACTGTAAAATGATAAAACTTGTTTTGATTAAACTGGGATGCACTCACCAGTATTTCTTACTGATAAAATCTTTGAAACACGTGTTTCAGGTAACCTAGTGTGAAGCCAATAAAAGTCAGCTGTAGAGCACTGAAGGCTTAGAAAAGTGGCCATAAAAGTTACCTAATTAAAAAGGAGAATTGTTTTCAATAATTAGGGTTATTCTTTATAAATATATTAAAAATGAAAATCGTGTTTTGTCCCACTTATTTACTATAAATGTATTATTAGCAAAACTTGGGTTTTATCCCATTTACCTATTTCAAACATTTTGGTGTTTAACTCTGATAACAATATTTCCTAACTACGGTCCTGATGAAACTTTCCGCTGCCAAATTAATAAACACCGATACCATCTGAACGGCTCGCGGCTCCCACTCCTAGGGTGGGGTCGGGGGCTGTGACACAATTGATCGAGCATGTCTTCAAAACGGGGAATGGGAAACCTGTATTTGATAGTAATCTTGTTAACTGCCCGACTATCAATACGCATACGATATGCACCCCCTAGTTTGGGAACCAGTAAAGTCGGAACTATACATGCACTCATACTCTCCCGAATCAACTATTCATCCAAGAGTTCGGTAACATGTCTATGTAGTTCTTCAAATTCTTTTGGGTTTATCCTGTACGCAGGTTTGTTCGGTATACTAGCACCCGGAAGAAAACCCGATACAATGTTGTATTTCTCGTAACCATAAATTGTCATCTTCTCTTTTGGCTACCGATGCACTAAGCACCCATTGAGATATCAACGCTTCACCCTTGTCCGGGTATATAACTTTAGTCACGCTGTCCTCGTGTGTAACTTCATCTTCGGTGTCATAAACGGGGTCGGTTTCATCTACGAAAGTAACCATCTGCTTATCTGGGAAATCGTTTTTAAGGTGACCAAAGCCATAGCATTTAAAACATCTATTTACCAGAGGTGATGACACTACTGGCGGTGTAGGTCTACTTGAGGCTTCGGCTTTGATTGGGCCGGGCGTGTTAGTGGTTTCACTAGCCGTGGGAACTTGGCTAGTTGGATTGAAACGGGTGGGGGTTGTTTTTGGTTTGGCTTTTAGTTGCTTCTCTACCGGATGAGCTAGTTTGTAAACGTCATTTAGCGTCCAATATGGCTGTAAATGCACAACATCAGATATTTCAGTTCGTAGGCCACCTTAAAACCTAGCTATTACTTGTTCATCTTCTTCATCGGCTCCACATCTCATTCGAAGCTTATCAAACTCCGTAATAAACTCTTCCACACTTAAAGATTGTTGTTTCAAACAATTATAGTCAAGATATGCATCTTGACAATGATTTACGGGTAAAAACTTGGCCTATAATAACTTTTTCATCTTTCCCCACGACTCCACTTTCGATTTACCCTCTGGAGATCTCTTCTTTCGAACGTGATCCCACCATAATGACGCGTACTTACATAATTTAATGGCAACGAGTTTTACGTTTGTCCTGTCGGGTATATCTCGGATGTCAAACACTCGCTCAACCGTACTAAGCCAGTCAATAAATTCATCGGGTTGTAATTTACCTTCGAATTCTGGAATTTCTAACCGGATTCCCAGGTTTCGAAGTGGATCCGGTTGTCATACTGCCTGGTTACCATGCCTCCGCGCGAAAGGATTCTGATTTTCGGCAAGAGCAAAAGAGTTCTGATAGTTGGCGTCTCCATCATACCAGATGTTCGAATCAGTTTCAGTTTCTTCCCAGTGATCTTTCCAACGACCTTCTTGTTGACGATTAAACTGTTTCAACTCTAGGTCTCGAACCCTTTGTTGCAGCCTTTTGATTTCTTTGATGTCTCGTGGATCTCGATAATGACCTTCGTTTCCTCTGGCACACAGAAGTGAAAACAAGCATCTCTCCCTCTACCTTCCATCGAAACCTATGCTCTGAATACCACTTGACACAAGCTACTGTAATAAAAGAAAACTCCAAGGAGAATGTTCCATAATCAAAATCCAAATTCAAAAGAGATCCCCAATCATGAGTCTTTAAACAAACAATTAAAACAAATATAATAAAATAACTAAAAGTTCAACAACTTAGGAATTATAAAAATTAAATACTAAAGGATAGAACTTGAGCTGGAGCTTCAGATCGGCCAAATATCTTCAATCGGGTCGCGGGTCGTGGGCTGTCGGGTCTGGATCAGGGTCCGTATCTGTATCAGAAGGACTCTCTCTTGTAAGTACTAGATAATGGGGGTTATCCATGACAGGGATCTGAGCTTGATCACATTTACTTGGTGCAGAGGTACTGAAGGGTTTTTGAGCACTTCAACGCGTACGTCCTTTGCCAAGTGTTGAGAAGTTGTGGCGACCAACTTGCTTATCGCATTTGCTAGCTTGTTCTCTGTCACAACCCCCCGCCCCCTTATCTATCCCGGGAACGGGCGGCCGCGAACATCATTGTCGGTGGTATCATTTGTTTATATTTTGGCAGTGGAAATTTCATTAGGACCGTAGTTAGAAAATATTTTATCAGAGTAAAACCACCATATTTTATATTAATAACCACATGGGTAAAACCCAAGTTTTTATTACAACATATTTATAAGGTTAAAACCTATTTTATTGATTTTAAAACATTGTCTTTTAGGTAACTTTTATAGCCACATTTTTCCAAGCCTTCAGTGTTCTCAAGCTGGCTTTCTTCTAATTGGCTTTCACATTGTGTTACCTGAAACGCGTTTTAAAAACATTTGTCAGTGGAAAAAACTGGTGAGTGAATCCCAGTTTAATCAAGAAGAGTTTTATCAATTAACACAGTATTGAGAGCGATCACATTGTTTATTTCTACATAATTACTCATACAGTACTGTCAATCCTGACTGGTGGGTCATATTACACATTGGCTAACTCGTCGTCCAATGGTAACGTGTTCAACATTTTGTATACAAAACCCCAACATACCGGCAGTAATTGAAGAACTACAAAGACTCAATCACTGCTTAATTGCATTGTAAAATATTTAAGGTTTTGTAAAACAGTTCACAAAAAGGTTTACAAAAAGCGGATAAACTCACATTGCTATTTTAGGTAATTTCCTTTGTGGCTTCCTGATTATAATCTAGTTTAAATAAACAATGCACATGCGTTAGTATAATAACCCATATTTACATTAGATATACTCTCCCCGAGATAGAACTCTAACGACTACGTCGGGCTCAACCCCAGCCAGGGGCTCTGCCCCTTGGACCCCGCCAGGGGCTGCTGCCCCTGGGACCCCGCTACCGGGGGCTGCCGCCCCCGGACCCCCGCAAAGATCGTAAAACGCAATGACTAAATCAAAAACCCAGATCATGAAAATGAAATTAAAGAATTTCTTACATGGATCGAAGCCGATTTCTTCATCAATTGACGAAATTTGAATGATAGAAACACTTATCAACGCTCGAATCGAACTAATCGAGTGATTATCTCCAAAATCACCGGAAAAAACGAGATTTTTTTATGGAATTAAACTGGGTTTTCTTCAAAAAAAGCTGAAGAACACGTTGATCGGGTTCTGAATCATTGATTTGTGATGAAAATCGCACTATAATGTAGTGATTATTGAGATAGAAAGTGAAGAAATAGTTGAAGATGGTGGATTTTGAAAATGATGGGTTTTTGAATTTACTGGGTTTTGAAAAAGGAAGAAGAAGGAGTTGGATTGACTAAAATACCCTTTCTCTTTATTTTAAAATTTGCCACATGTCATAATCCTATGGCTTCCTATCCTTCCTAGAGAAAATTAACTTCCTATTTGATCTTTACCCTATATATATATATATATATATATTTTTACATTATATACACGTGTATATATTATTTAAATGTATTATAGTGTATATACATTTCAAATATAATAGAATTGTATTATATTTTATCTTATATTAAATAATGAAAGCCGATGAATACAAAATATTATTAACTATATTCGTTTATATAGTTTTTAATAGTATCTTCGAACATTATATTACTAGTATATTAAAATTATTTAATTCATGTGGCAAGATTAATTATAAAAAAATTTACATTACTTATAACACTAAATGTATAGAAATGTTCAAATTGATGCAGTTAAAATATATTATATTTAGATACCCCTAAAATTCATAATATTTAAATGTATATAGACTAAATATTTGTATACGTATATATACATAAACCCACTGTTGTATAATAATTACTTAAAGTGTATTATTAGCATACGTATAAATTTATAATATCTAAATTAAATGTATATTAACAATTGAATGTATTTAAATACATTTTATAGGTATACAAATGATTACATTTGTATATTTTATATGTCACATTTAATGCTATATATGACAATATTAAAACATGTATTAATAATAAATCGTGTAACTATTCTAACTGATCAACTCCCCTAAATAAAATATATCATGATTTTTTTAACGTATACATATTATGATATTATTTGAGTAGGTGGTATTAATTATCACAGACAAATTTCTAGTACAAACATTTGGGTACAATCATAAGAATAGATTGATTAAAAACGGCGAACATTGCGACTTATATATATATATATATATATATATATATATATATATATATATATGTAGGACAAAGATCCGTTAGGAACCACCCTTTATTGCGAGAACCAGTATGAACACAAACAGTAATTCCTAAAAAAATCTAAAAAACACCCCAAAAAAAAATTTTACTATTTTTTTTGAAAAAATCGCTATATTTTGTTAATAAAAAAAATAAAAAAAAATTCAAAAAAAAAATAAAAAGAAAATTTCAAAAAAAATAAATTTCGAGTAACAGTTATCCATGCACATGTGCATATGTATCATTTCTTTGTCAAATTTCGTAATTCATTACAAATAATAGTCAATTGAACTTTCATTTACACTACCACGTGTAATACACTACTTTTTACGTTAACAATGTTAGAAATGCACATGTGCATCTATATGTATCAACATGAAATAAGGTGTTTTGTTACACTACTTTCTCTTTTATCTATCATTCCATCCATAATACACAAGCATGCACATGTGCATTTTTGTCATTTCTTTGACAAATTCCGTAATTCATTACACATATTAGACAATTGCAATTTCATTTACACTACCATATGTAATACACTACTTTTTACATTACCAATATTAGAAATGCACATGTGCATTTATATGTATCAACATGAAATAAGGTGTTTTGGTACACTACTTTGAATACACTTTCCCTTTCATCTATCATACCATCCATAATACACTACCATTACCTCCTACCATCCATAATACAATATCATTACCTCCTACTATCCATAATACAATACCATTAATAATATTTTCACTTTATTACATGTATGTAAACACCATTTATACCATCCAATCAACATATTACATAAAAAATTGACAACTATAACCAAATCATCAACCACTAGATATAACTAACCAATAAACATGTATATGGGCCATACTTCTCCATTCAAAATCACAAACTTTTTGTACCAAAACACGTTATATCATGGTTATACCTAATGATGCACATGTGCATTTTGAATATTGGTAATGTAAAAAGTAGTGTATTACTAATGGTATTGTAAATTAAAGTGCAATTGTCTATTCCTGATAACGTATTACCGAATTTGTTGAAGTAATGATACATATGCACATGTGCATGGATAACTGTTACTCGAAAAAAAAAGTTTTTTTTATGGTAACGAAATATAGCGATTTTTAAAAAAAAATATTAAAAAAAATAAAAAAAAAATTTGAGTGCTTTTTTGATTTTTTTTTTAGATTTTATTTTGTGTTCACATTGGTTCTCGCGGTTCTCGCAATAAGGGTGGTTATCGCATGAACCTTACCCTATATATGTATTTATTATATATATATATATATATATATATATATATATATATATATATATATATTATTTATTACAAACTACAACTGGAATTCAAAATATACTAGTGATTATGCATCCGTAACTTATTTTAGTCTATCTAGGTTATAGGAGTATTATACTCAACGTGCTTTTATGTAAGGTTTATTCTATCTCCTGTCTCTACTAAGTTGTTATCTAATGGGCGAAGTTCCTTTAAATTTTCTGGCTCATAGGTGGCATAGGTGCTGGTACTGGGTTAGGGTGTTGAGAGATAGGTCGTTTATAAGGTTATAGGTTTTCCTGGTTGAGATATAATTCTATTGGTTGGTCCTGGTTTGTCGGTTCAATTATTTAATATAAGCTAGCATTCATTGCTATAGTGGCTAACATATTAAGATTTACCCATTGTTTATCTAGTTCATGTTGGTTATTGCCTGTTTCCTGAATTTGTGATTTTATTTCCTTATTGATTATCACTCTCTTTGGTTGTGACTTCTTTATTTTCTCTTGACTTTTTCTAATAATCCAACTTTTCTTCTTAGTGGTAAATGGTTTCTCAGACTGTGCCTTACGAATAAATATTCCTTCCTCAGTATCTGCTTAGTATCCCGAGGGATTTGGTTGAAATGAGGTTCCCTTATCTTTTGGTGAACTATCTAATTGACGATAGATGTCCGAAATTCTTTGCTTACCCATACTGTAGACTAACAAATAGTCAAATAACATAAAACACATAATTACATAAATTATTTCCTAACACAGGATTTAAAATTTAAGTGTCAGCAGAACACTTCTTTGGCTTAGACTAGTGGCAAGGCTCTGATACCACCTTCTGTCACAACCCCCGCCCCCTTATCTATCCCGGGAACGGGCGGCCGCGAACATCATTGTCGGTGGTATCATTTGTTTATATTTTGGCAGCGGAAATTTCATCAGGACCGTAGTTAGGAAATATTTTATCAGAGTAAAACCACCATATTTTATATTAATAACCACATGGGTAAAACCCAAGTTTTTATTACAACATATTTATAAGGATAAATCCTATTTTATTGATTTTAAAACATCGCCTTTTAGGTAACTTTTATAGCCACATTTTTCCAAGCCTTCAGTGCTCTCAAGTTGGCTTTCTTCTAATTGGCTTTCACATTGTGTTACCTGAAACGCGTTTTAAAAACATTTGTCAGTGGGAAATACTGGTGAGTGAATCCCAGTTTAATCAAGAAGAGTTTTATCAATTAACACAGTATTGAGAGCGATCACATTGTTTATTTCTACACAATTACTCATTCAGTACTGTCAATCCTGACTGGTGGGTCATATTACACATTGGCTAACTCGTCGTCCAATGGTAACGTGTTCCACATTTTGTATACAAAACCCCAACATACCGGCAGTAATTGAAGAACTACAAAGACTCAATCGCTGCTTAATTGCATTGTAAAATATTTAAGGTTTTATAAAACAATTCACAAAAAGGTTTACAAAAAGCGGATAAACTCACATTGCTATTTTAGGTAATTTCCTTTGTGGCTTCCTGATTATAATCTAGTTTAAATAAACAATGCACATGCATTAGTATAATAACCCATATTTACATTAGATATACTCTCCCCGAGATAGAACTCCAACGACTACGTCGGGCAGAAGCTCGACAGTCGTTACGGAGCACTAGATCAATCGGGCAGCGTATCTAATACGTAACCGAGGGTTAAAATACTTACAATGAGGCAGAGCTTAGCTATTTAGGGGGGTATAATGCCCGGGTATAGGGCCTACACTACAGAAATTGAGAGAGATTGAGAATTATGAACGAAATGGGACTGAAGGCTGATCGACGCTATTTATAGGGCTGTTCAGGAACTTCGTCGCTCCCCGCGAAGACCACACCAAGGTCTTACGCGGCCCGCGAGGATAAGAAAAGGCGGCGGCGGTGCTGAGTCATTCCGGGGGTGTTGACGCGTGTAGGGACACGTGGCGGCTCCGGGCTGTGCCACCTATCCCCTCGCTCGCGGCCCGCGTAAGATGAAGACCAAGTCTTCGCGGCCCGCGAGAGACTATAAAAACTGATTTTTATTTAATTTTTATGAAAATAAAGGTATTTAGGGCCATTTCTCGTATATGGGGTGTATTTTATGACATATAGGGACATTCTAAATATTTTAGGAGTGTTGGAAATATTTTGGGTATAGCTCCTGGACTATTTAATAAAATATATAATGTACTCGTGTTAAGTATAATAACCCAATTTACTTTATCCCTACGTCACGAGACAGAACCCCAATGAAGTTGGTCGGGCAGAGCCATGACATTCGTTACGGGGCCCTACATCAATCGGACAGGGTATCAGTGATCAGAGGTTACAACACTTAAAACGGGACAGGGCTTTATGGGGTGAAATACTAAAGAAAATGGGGGATATATATTTGATCAGAGCTATATGGCATAAGAAAGAAAGATGGAAAGACACAAGAAAAATGAGTAGTTGTTGCTCTATATATATATCAATTTGGTGAGCTTGAAATTTACGCAAATATTTGATCTGTTGCCTTCAAACTGTGCCACGCATCCGGTCATTAAATTCTTTAAACCCACGTATAGTACTTAACAAGTTTTAAAGTCTTATGCATGCATTTAATTCAATTCTTCGATTTTATTATTATTATATTATTAATTCTATATTGTCTACGTGTGCATTCATATGAATGTTTAAATTTTGATTGTTTTATTATATATATATATATATATATATATATATATATTATAATTAATTTAACTGCTTCACTCATTTGACGCTTATAACTTATAAAATATGACGTTTTATAAAACAATTAATATGTCATTATAACGAAAATATTTGTGTGTACATTTTGAACCAAGGTTTATTAAAAACGGAGTAGGTTCAAATATAATGTATTTTTATAATTTAATTATTAAATGGTTTCTAGGCCTGTCTACGTACTTCATATTTCTAACAGTCAACTTACCAAATGATCTATCCGTTTAATAACATAAGTTTTTATATACTTTATCTTAAATTTTATAAATAAAATTTTGGGAATGTTACATTCTCGCTTCGGTTGATGTGTATGGTTTGAATGACGGGAATTTCTGGATTAATTCCTTAGTCTGCTCGACATACAACACCATTATTTCGCCATTAGCGTCGTACAATTCGTTGAACTCCCCCGCAACCAACAGGGAGTCCACATGCGCTTCGAGGTGTTGCACACCCATCTTAATCACCAACCGCAATCCAGCTAGAAATGTCTCATATTCGGCCTCGTTATATGTGTTCTTGAAGTCGAGGCGAATGACATATGTAAACTCATGCTTCTCGGAGCTGACCGGCCGTAACCCTACGCCTGCGCCCTCATCATTTGATGCCTCATCTGTATAAAGTGACCGGATCTCGTCTGTTTATTCCGGCGTAGTGTCACACCCCGATTTGCAGCGAAAGGATAAACATGGGATGCAACAGACACCTCTAGAACAAGCACATTGTTTATAAAGACACTACACTTTATTTATTACAAAATGTTGATTACATACTACATGTATGTTACAACTGCGTGTTCCCATGAACCACATAAGTCTTCTAAGTTGCATGCGTCTATCTTAATATTTGCCAATAAACACGTCTTGAACCACATACACGGATCACATCAGTCTCAAGTTACCTGAAATGCATGTTAGTTTTTAAAGAGGGTCAGCTAAACGCTGCTGGTGAGTTTCACTGTTTTAGTTTGTATTACATAAGTGTAATTATAGTTCAAATTTGGCACATTTAATTGAATATATACTGAGCCTACAAGTGAAGCCTTGACTGTCACCTCAACCTCGTGGTCAACCACCACGGCACTGCCCCTGTGTAGCTATGGCTAGTACCCCATAGCCTATGCTCAAACATGTACAATTGCGTATGTATCTCATGGCGTTCCTGGCCATCGTAATTGGGTTTGTCCGACCAATAGTACTATTTACACATTCACCGGCATACGGTTAATCACTTGGGTCTGTGGGGACTTTTCATGTACTAGTGTTTACTCAGATAATTCACATCATATAGGGTATATATGTGCACGTATAAACGTATGTAACATGCATTTCACCCCATGTAAAACAGAAAAACAGTTTGAAAATGGGGAAGTAAAACTCACAGTGTATGTAGTAGTTTCACACAGCATGTAAACAAGCAACCGGGTCAACTTCTAGAAGCATATATGCAAATATGGACTTACGTCAGTATCTAAGCCGGTAACACGTATAACTTGGATTCTGTCAGGAGTTTTCACTCTAGATTGAGCCTATACAATACTGGTATGGTGATGGAGGTCAGGGTAGTATTAGTTTTCGGTTTGGCTTCCGGGCACCGGTTCGCGTGCCAGGCAATGTCAGTAGTTTAACATGTTCGGACAATGGTACGGGAATACCAATAATGCCAACACGTTGTTATGTAAGAATGATTAACTTTTCATTAAGGGAGTTTGGGTGTTTGGGGAGTCCAGGTTGCCCAATTTTGAGTTTCCGTTTCTACCGTCGGGGATTTTCCGAACTGGTATTGGACACACCCCGAGTGTCCAATCCGCCCTTGAATCTCCCGGAATACTCCCCGTGTTTTAATTATAGTATTTTTCGGATTGGGTCAGTTCCCAGTTCCGGCCGGTTCGTTATACGGTAAACTGCCGAAATTGATTTAAAATAATCCATTTTTAATCCGAACAATTCCCCTTTCATTTAGAATTTGAATAAAAATCTGTAAATTTTTATATAACTTAGTAAAATCAGTAGATTATGCGAAAAATTTCTGAGAATTTATTTTGGCATTTTACTTATCTAAATAAATTATTTATAAAATCATATTTAACCACATAATTAATATTAATTACCATCATTGATCAAAAAAATCCCAAAACATTCTTGGACATCCCTTATGTTTCCAGAAAGATCCCCATAAATTTTAAGATTTTTCCGATTTCATTTCGGTGCGTTTCCGGCTACCGAAAGTTCGCAAAAACGCGGATTTTTAACGCCAATAAAAACTCAACCAATGTACTCCGAATTTTTCCAGAACATTCCTCATATGTTCCTAAGTGTTTCTGTAAAATTTGGTGATTTATTGAATCCATTTGGTAATTTTTCCAGAATTCGATTTGTAAAACAGTCAAAAATTCACCAATAATCGTAGAAAATTCCAAATATTCTAAAATTTTACGTGCACCTTCCTGACACTACCGTTCATCACCGCACCAAATTTCAGCTTAATACAAGTATCACGGACCAAGTTATGATCTAAACAATATTCTGCCTATGCTAGTTTCGAGTTTCGAGCGATATACCTAGCGATTCCTTCGAGTCCGAGTGTTTTTCTTGAGTCCAGAAGTATGTATGGACTATATTCTGTACCTATACACCACAAACAACACAAATATGCAATAACCCATGTCAATCAAGCCTTAGAACCATTATTTTTCGATTAGTGTTTGATTTGACCGAAAATTGTCGAATAGTTTGTGTTTTGGTATCATAAACTGATGTTTGGCATCACCAAACACCATGTATAATCTTATTACATAGCAATCATGTTTCAACAACCATCATGGCCCAAAATATCAAATATTTATGGATCAATTCAAGCTTCCTTTGTTAGCGACATGTTTTTGCATGAAAAAGTCGTAAAAAATACCATCATAACACTATTATACCTTAATCCTTGGCTTGGTTTTTGCTGGAAATTTATAAGAGCATATGTAAATAGGAAAGTGGTTTTTGCTAGAAGTTGAAGTAATAGGAAAGTGGAATGATTTATTTAATATATAATATGGGTAAGGATGGTGAAGGCGGTTGTTTTTTTTTAATTATAACTTTAGAGTTATTTCACCTGCTTCGCTCATGTTACTCGTGTAACTGACAAAATATAGTGTTCTATAAAATTATAAATATACCATTGAGGCGAGCTTATTTTTCTCTACATTTTGACCCAAGTTTCATTAAAAACGGAATAGGGCCAAATATAATATATTTTCTTATCATGATTAAACAGGCTCTTATTCTACTCAATATCCGTCAAGGTACCTCATGGTTCAAATCGTTGTTCGACCCGTCCGTTTGGTAAATGCTCGTGTAATGCGTAGTTTTAAAAATACGAACCCGTCTTTAACAAAAAGTCGAACGTTTTATCGTATTTGCTTGAAATATATTATATTAGTGTTCCATAAATGTTTTTAGGCTTGACTGACTGTACCATGCATGTTTGGTTGTTTCCGTGTGCGTTAAAATCGAAGACGTTTCGTTAACCAGAACTGCCTCGTTTAACTGGCCAACCACCAGATAAGGCCTCAAATCTTACGTTATGGTCTAAATATCATATTCAAGTATTTCTGTACTCTTAGAATTGTCTACGGCACAAAACTAAGTTGTTCCTGGAACTCGGAATCTTAAATGATGTTATCGATAACCTAATAATCAATGTCAAAGGTTTAAAGCGCTGTTAAACGGAACATTCCCATTTAACACGTGTTTCAAGGCTAAGGACGCCAACTTCGCACTGTTGGCCCTTATTAGTGTCATGTCAGTCATAACGTGTTCTCGGATTCCTCCGAGCCATAACAGATATCAATTAATCAAGCATATAAGTCACACATATTTTTAAGGTTTTCGCACAATTAAAGTGTTAAGTGTGCTTTACAGTTTTGGACCGTGTAGGGTGTACCTGGTTTCGTCATGGGTGTCACAGTCTCCCCTGGTTTAGAAATTTCGTCCCCAAAATTCAATTAGTCTTGTTAGGGAAGAGATGTCTGTATTTTCTACGGAACTCATCCTTCCGTTCCCAGGTATACTCAGGTCCTTGCTTCGAGTTCCACCGGACTTTCACCAGCGAGATTTTGTTATAACGTAGTTGTTTGGTCTTCCCGTCTACTATTTCTACCGGTTCCTCCACAAAGTGGAGTTTGTCATTAATGTGCACATCTTCTAACGGTATAATGGCTGCATCATCCGTGAGACATTTCTTTAAATTGGATACGTGGAAGACATCGTGAATTGTGATCAGTTCATCTGGTAATTTCAATCGGTACGCTACAGATCCAACCTTGGAAATAATTTCATACGGCCCAATGTATCTCGGAGCCAATTTTCCTGCCTTTCCAAACCTGATCACTCCTTTCCACGATGACACTTTTAACAGTACTTTGTCACCTACTTCAAACGCCAACGATTTCCTGCGAACATAGGCGTAACTTTTCTGCCGATCTCGGGCCGCTTTCAGTCTACTTTGGATCTTATGCACCTTGTCGGTTGTTTCTTGAATTAGTTCAGATCCCGTGAGTTGAGTATCGCCCACTTCAGCCCAACAAAGTGGCGATCTGCACATCCGGCCATATAGTGCTTCGTACGGTGCAGCTTGTATGCTACTATGATAGCTGTTATTGTAGGAGAATTCGATGAGGGGAAGGTGCTTATCCCAACTTCCTCCGAAGTCTAGGGTGCAAGCACGAAGTAGATCCTCCAATGTCTGTATAGTTCGTTCTGATTGGCCGTCGGTTTGGGGATGGTAAGCCGTACTCAGGTATATTCTAGACCCCAAAGCTTCTTGTAACGGTCTGAAATGATTGCAACTGGTAACCTGTGTCTAGCTACACTTACCTTCGTGTATATCTCGGCCAATTTCTCGGTGTTGTAGGTAGTACGAATCAGAATAAAGTGCGCCGATTTGGTTAGTCTATCTACTACTACCCAAATCGCATCATGACCTCAGGGTGTTTTTGGAAGGTGGGTCACGAAATCCATCGTGATTTGTTCCTATTTTCATTGAGGTATTTCGGGTTGCTGTAACCTTCCTGAGGGTTTCTGGTATTCTGCCTTAACCCAGTCACAAGTCAAGTATTTGCTCACGTACTCTACTACGTCCTGTTTCATACGTGGCCACCAATAAAATTTCTTAAGGTCGTGGTACATCTTGTCTGTACCGGGATGAATAGAGTACTTAGATTTATGAGCCTCATCCATAACCATTTGACATAGGTCATGGAGAGTAGAAATCCATACTCTATTTTTGAAATACAACACTTCATCCGGTTTCCTCACAAAATTCCCTTCATTTCCGCGTAAGTTTTCGCTATTTAGTTGGCCTTCCTTCAGATCTTCCATTTGAGCATTACGAATCTGCTCTTTAAGACTGGTGTGGAACAATCATCCCAAGAGCTCGCACTCTGAGTGGCTTCACTCGGTCTTTTCTACTCAAGGCATCGGCTACTACGTTAGCCTTACCTGGATGGTATTTTATTTCACAGTAGTAATCGTTCAATGGCTCCACCTATCTGCGTTGTCTCATATTGAGCTTCTTTTTGATCGAATATATGTTGGAGGCTCTTGTGATCTGTATAACTTGTACATTTCGTACCGTACAAGTAATGCCTTCAGATCTTAGGTGCAAAAAATCAATGCACCTAGCTCTAAATTATGCATCGTGTGATTCTTTATGGTAATCTTGTTCAGCTCCCGGTAGTCAATACACATCCGAAAGCTTCCATCCTTTTTCTTCACAATTAACACTAGTGCTCCCCAAGGTGAATAACTAGGACGGATAAAACCTCGGTCTAGTAGTTCTTGTAGCTGAGATGATAGTTCTTGCATCTCTGAAGATGCTTAACGGTAAGGTGCTTTTGCATTTGGAGCTGCTCCCGGTATTAAGTCGATACGAAACTCGACTTGCCGATTGGGTGGCAATCCGGGCAATTCATCGGGAAACACGTCTGGGTAATCACACACTACTGGGATATCCTTAATACGTTGTTCTTTTGGTGCAGTCGTCATTACACTTGCTAAGAACACATCACATCTTTGACGTATACATTTCAGCACTTTAAGGTGGGATATAAGGTTTAATATGGTACCAGACTTCTCTCCTTGTACCATAATAACTTCATCATTAGGAAGAGGAATCTTAACAATCTTTTGCTCACATATAATATCCGTCTTGTACTTGGACAACCAGTCCATTCCCACTACTATATCGAAACTTCCGAGCTCTACCGGTAGTAGGTCGATAAGGAATTGGTGATCGTTAAGAATTAAAGGACGATCATGAATGATTTGGTGACTAGTTATAGGGGTACCGTTAGCAAGTTCTATGGAATAAGGACTTGTTAATTCAATAGCCGACATAATTAATAGGGGTAAGAAATTAATGGAAACGTAGCTCCTATCTGCGCCCTTATCAAACAATACTGAAGCATACTGATCGGAAACGAGGAACGTACTTGAGACCACATTTGGATCCTTCCGTGCGTTACCAGACCCAAGTATAAAGGCACGACCTTGAACTGCATTTGAGGTAGAAGCTTGGCCCTGCGTATCCCTTCCTGCTGGCTGTGGAGCAAATTTTAAGCAGCTTCTTCGAAAGTGCTCCGTACTGCCACATCTGTAGCAAGTACGGGGTTAGGTAATCTGTTGCGTTGGTGGTTGGGGTCGTTGCTGAAGAGGCTGAGGCCTTGGGGTTTGGAAACGGTTGGGTTCCAATGGTGTCTTACAGTTTCGGGTATAATGTCCACTTGTATGGCACCTCGAGCAGATCCCTGCGCGACATGCACCATCGTGGTGCAAAGTGCACTTGTTGCATTTTGGGGCTGTTCCTTTATAGCCACCAGAGTTTCCCGTTGGTGTAGTCATGGTGTAGCTTCGACGAGTGGCTCTCCCCTTCTTCGGTATGGCTGCCCCCGCTCGGCTACTTTCTGGGCCCTCTCACTTATTTCCTGTCGGCTCTCCCGGCATTGTCAAAATCTTGCGTCTATCCATGTCGTACGTAACCGTGCCCGACCTAGCTACCACTCCGTGCATGGTTAGGTGCTCCACCGAATTAATGATACTCCTTACTTCCGGGCCAGTCCCTAGATATACCTCTCGATCCTCTTGGACTCCGGTCGAACCATATCTGGCAAGATGAGTGCTAGTTCATTGAAGCGATTTGTGTAACCTGCATGATCCGCACCTTGCATCTGCAGGTTCCAAAACTCATGCTCGAGTTTTTGAATTTCGTGGATTGGGCAGAACCTTTCTCTCTTTAGTATCCTAAGATCATCCCACGTCATAGCATTAATCGCATCCTGCCCGCGAGATTGCACAATAGCATTCCACCAATTCAAAGCATGGTCGGTGAAAGAGCAAGTCGTATACTTTACCGCACAGTCACACGGACAATTACTTATGTTAAGGACCGATTCCGACTTCTCGATCCATTTCACCAACCCATTCAGTCCTTCAGTTCCATTAAACTCCATTGGTTTGCACTCCATAAAGTGTTTATACGTGTAAACTGGCATAACATTGTTTTGGTTATTGTTTTGACCTAACGGTCCTGGCTGTGGGTTCGGTTGGGTGTTAGTGTTAATACTGGCGCTAACCTGCACCACGATTGTTGGAATAACCGTTTGGAGTTGTTGTGCTAACAGTTGGGCAATTTATGCCTCTGTTATTTGAGGTACACGTTTTGGGACCATTCTATTATAAATAATAGATATGTATGTATCAATGTCACATAGTTAATCATCACTTATCACATTTTCAGTTATCACATACCACACCATTCCATTACACGTCACCTATATAATGACATCTATCAAATTTTGCACACAGACTTAACCCCTAAGGGCTAGTGCCTAAATGCGTTATCAAAACTGGTCACCAAAGTGACGTACGTGCATCATCCCACGGCAGCACAAACTATGAAAATACGGAAATACTACGACTGCATCACTACCTCGACATGGACATAACCCCAGGATTAACCCAAAGGTCGTTATATGTAGACCCAACTATCTTTCATTTAGAATTACCGCAAACGTGTATAGATATCGTGGTTACAGCAACTGTGGCCTCATCTTTCGCATCAACCAGGGTCGAAGTCTCAACACTACCTTACTCAAAACATAACCGAACGGATCGCAACATGAAGCCCGTCTGCCCTGAGTAACGGTACCTTGATAATGTAGCCGGGTGTTTATATATAGGAAGTACCGCAGCATATCCACCACCCCCATATACATGATCAATGTTCCGTTCACCAAAATATTCAGGCCTAATATCACTTTCCGTGAATAACCAACTGAAATTCGAAACACTCATTACTCGAAAAAACACAATGTAACCGACGGTCACACGAAACGAGATTTCACAACGCAAAGCGTTCCAAGGAATCTGTATCATAAAAATTTATACCCAAGGAAACCGAATGACAACGAGAAGGGTAACTTATTCATGCGCTCCATACCATCTCCATAACCCGGCGATCGTCATATTCAGATATAACATATATCGAGACATGTGCTAAGGAATACTACGAAGCATTCTAGTATCACACGACGTGAAGGCTAAAGCCAATATTGTAAACAGAAGAGGAATCCAATGGACAATCAAATAGATCGTGGATTCACGGACGAAAAGGTTTCGTAAGATGTTTAAACTCTACGACGGTATAACAATCGAATGTGAAGCAATGAGAAGTGGAGTAAGGATCCGTACATGTCTTCCCAGTCTATAAGAACTACCTAAGCGTTCTGTGGGTATCTATGTTCTTTTTGAAGTATCACTCTAGTATATAACCATCGTTATAGTAGCTATAAGAGTAGAGTTGGTGAGATCGTATCATAATAAAGTCTTGAGTTCTCACATCATAAAGTATAAGTAACAACTGTGTGAGTGATAGGAATCAACTCTAGTGTATGTTAAATATGTGATCAATAGGAATGTGGAATGGACTGTAATACCAGTTTTCTGCCTATCACGAGGCACATGCAGTAATGTATAATCCACCAATCCCAATTCATGTATCAATCCACACACAAAGATCCACACACTATCACCTTGGTACACGTATGTATCACTCCACATATTTAAGCGTGTTTATTACCACGACTTTCCCAACACCGCCTCGTATGATCAAGTCTGTTATTACGTTACGGACCATAATAACCCACTTGCCCCACCAGGCCATCCTGGTACTCGCCAATAGGATACTTTACAGTGTTCATTAACTACTTTTAGTAGTGGTTAATTTTCCAGTGATGTCCACTAAGGTTCGAGCCTGGAGTTATAGTCTAGGTTTCCTTAAAGGCACCTAATTCTCTATAACCAATGGCTCTGATACCATCTTCTGTCACACCCCGATTTGCAGCGGAAGGAAAAACGTGGGATGCAACAGACACCTCTGGTACAAGCACATTGTTTATAAAGACACTACACTTTATTTATTACAAAATGTTGATTACATACTACATGTATGTTACAACTGCGTGTTCCCATGAACCACATAAGTCTTCTAAGTCACATGCGTCTATCTCAATATTTGCCAATAAACACGTCTTGAACCACATACACGGATCACATCAGTCTCAAGTTACCTGAAATGCATGTTAGTTTTTAAAGAGGGTCAGCTAAACGCTGCTGCTGAGTTTCACTGTTTTAGTTTGTATTACATAAGTGTAATTATAGTTCAAATTTGGCACATTTAATTGAATATATACTGAGCCCACAAGTGAAGCCTTGACTGTCACCTCAACCTCATGGTTAACCACCACGGCACTGCCCCTGTGTAGCTATGGCTAGTACCCCATAGCCTATGCTCAAACATGTACAATTGCGTATGTATCTCATGGCGTTCCTGGCCATCGCAATTGGGTTTGTCCGACCAATAGTACTGTTTACACATTCACGGGCCTATGGTTAATCACTTGGGTCTGTGGGGACTTTTCGTGTACTAGTGTTTACTCAGATAATTCACATCATATCAGGTATATATCTGCACGTATAAACGTATGTAACATGCATTTCACCCCATGTAAAACAGGAAAACAGTTTGAAAATGGGGAAGTAAAACTCACAGTGTATGTAGTAGTTTCACACAGGATGTAAACAAGCAACCGGGTCAACTTCTAGAAGCATATATGCAAATATGGACTTACGTCAGTATCTAAGTCGGTAACACGTATAACTTGGATTCTGTCAGGAATTTTCACTCCAGATTGAGCCTATACAATACTGGTATGGTGATGGAGGTCAGGGTAGTATTAGTTTTCGATTTGGCTTCCGGGCACCGGTTCGCGTGCCAGGCAATGTCAGTAGTTTAACATGTTCGGACAATGGTACGGGAATACCAATAATGCCAACACGTTGTTATTTAAGAATGGTTAACTTTTCATTAAGGGAGTTTGGGTGTTTGGGGAGTCCAGGTTGCCCAATTTTGAGTTTCCGTTTCTACCGTCGGGGATTTCCCGAACTGGTATTGGACACACCCCGAGTGTCCAATCCGCTCTGGAATCTCCCGGAATACTCCTCGTGTTTTAATTATAGTATTTGTCAGGTTGGGTCAGTTCCCAGTTCCGGCCGGTTCGTTATACGGTAAACTGCCGAAATTGATTTAAAATAATCCATTTTTATTCCGAACAATTCCCCTTTCACTTAGAATTTGAATAAAAATCTGTAAATTTTTATATAACTTAATAAAAACCAGTAGATTATGGGAAAAATTTCTGAGAATTTATTTTAGCATTTTACTTGCCTAAATAAATTATTTATAAATCATATTTAACCACATAATTAATATTAATTACCATAATTGATCCAAAAATTCCCAAAAAATTCCTGGACATCCCTTATATTTCCAGAAACATCTCCAAAAATTTTAAGATTTTTCTGATTTCATTTCAGTGCGTTTCCGGCTACCGAAAGTTCGCAAAAACGCGGATTTTTAACCCCAAAAAAACTCAACCAATGGACTCCAAATTTTCCCATAACATTCCTCATATGTTCCTAAGTGTTTCTGTAAAATTTGGTGATTTATTGAATCAATTTGGTAATTTTTCCAGAATTCTATTTGTAAAACAGTAAAAAATTCACCAATAATCGTAGAAAATTCCAAAAATTATAAAATTTTACGTGGACCTTCCTGACACTTCATCATACCAAATTTTAGATCAATACAAGTTTCACGGACCAAGTTATGATCTAAAAAATATTCTGCCTATGCTAGTTTCGAGTTTCGAGCGATATACCTAGCGATTCCTTCGACTCCGAGTGTTTTTCTTGAGTCCAGAAGTATGTATGGACTATATTCAGTACCTATACACCATAAAAAACACAAATATGCAATAACCCGTGTCAATCAAGCCTTAGAACCATTATTTTTCGATTAGTGTTTGATTTGACCGAAAATTGTCGAATAGTTTGTGTTTTGGTATCATAAACTGATGTTTGGCATCACCAAACACCATGTATAATCTTATTACATAGTAATCATGTTTCAACAGCCATCATGGCCCAAAATATCAAATATTTATGGATCAATTCAAGCTTCCTTTGTTAACTACATGTTTTAGCATGAAAAAGTCATAAAAAATACCATCATAACACTATTATACCTTAATCCTTGGCTTGGTTTTTGCTGGAAATTTATAAGAGCATATGTAAATAGGAAAGTGGTTTTTGCTAGAAGTTGAAGTAATAGGAAAGTGGAATGATTTATTTAATATATAATATGGGTAAGGATGGTGAAGGCGGTTTTTTTTTTTAATTATAACTTTAGAATTATTTCACCTGCTTCGCTCATGTTACTCGTGTAACTGACAAAATATAGTGTTCTATAAAATTATAAATATACCATTGAGGCGAGCTTATTTTTCTCTACACTTTGACCCAAGTTTCATTAAAAACGGAATAGGGCCAAATATAATATATTTTGTTATCATGATTAAACAGGCTCTTATTCTACTCAATACCCGTCAAGGTACCTCATGGTTCAAATCGTCGTTTGACCCGTCAGTTTGGTAAAGGCTCGTGTAATGCATAGTTTTAAAAATACGAACCCGTCTTTAACAAAAAGTTGAACGTTTTAACGTATTTGCTTGAAATATATTATATTAGTGTTCCATAAATGTTTTTAGGCTTGACTGACTGTACCATGCATGTTTGGTTGTTTCCGTGTGCGTTAAAATCGAAAACGTTTTGTTAACCAGAACTGCCTCGTTTAACTGGCCAACTACCAGATAAGGCCTCAAATCTTACGTTATGGTCTAAATATCATATTCAAGTATTTATGTACTCTTAGAATTGTCTATGGCACAAAACTAAGTTGTTCCTGGAACTCGAAATCTTAAATGATGCCACCGATAACCTAATAATCAATGTCAAAGGTTTAAAGCGCTGTTAAACGGAACATTCCCATTTAACAAGTGTTTCAAGGCTAAGGACACCAACTTCGCACTGTTGGCCCTTATTAGTGTCATGTCAGTCATAACGTGTTCTCGAATTCCTCCGAGCCATAATAGATATCAATTAATCAAGCATATAAGTCACACATATTTTTAAGGTTTTCGCACAATTAAAGTGTTAAGTGTGCTTTACAGTTTTGGACCGTGTAGGGTGTACCTGGTTTCGTCATGGGTGTCACACGTAGGGCTTTGTATAGCTTCACATTCTTGGATTTTATCAATGGGTACTTCTGTGGCAAAGTCTACTAAGATTTGACCCTTGATTGCTGTTCTTGGTTTGTAAACAATGTTGTGGCCTCCAATCTCAATCGTCTATTTGGCTAACCTTCCCGAAATCTCCGCTTTCCTTAAAATGGTGGCAATATGGTAGTTAGTGAGCACATTGATCACATGCCCGATGAAGTATTTCCGCTGACCATGTGGGTATCCAGCTGACATATCTTCTTTTTAGGCCCCTCATCTGTGTGTTGGATTTGTCTTTTCTTCTTTCTCACATTCTTTATCAGATGCGTCAGCTTACCGCTTTTTAAAGCCTTTTCTATCTCTTGGCGCAAACTGATACAATCGTCTGTCAGATGCTTAGTGTCCTGGTAAAGATTATAAATATAGAATTGTTAAGTTTAAATAAAAAACAATAATTAGTAGATATATTTAGATATGATTGGAATATTATATTTTATATGTTTAGTAAATATATAAAATATATTGTTATCGGCTTAACCATTAATAACTAAAATAAAATAGCAAATCCAACTAAGTTATCGCCTTGACCATTAATAACACCATTAATAATCAAAATAAAGCCAAAGATCTCTAAATCAAATGGTGGAAGGCTTGCATTTCTCTTGAGAGATGCAGGTTCAACTCCCACTTGGTGCAGAGTAAGACACTGGTGGACGGTGACAGATTTATTCAGCGAAGAGGATGGGCACACTTTTATATTATCCTAACTCCTAACCTAATGCGAAGACATAAGCTATCATTCCATGAACCTCAAGCCCTAACTCCCGCCGGTTCATTTGTCATTCCCATTTAGATTGCAATTCAGTTTACTTTTTTTTTTTTGAATGGTCAACTAAATTACCGGATAAACATCTTAGGATGTACTCAATCGAGCAAATGCATTCCCTCCTCCATAACAATCAGAGTTGGATGTATACCCAAGCCACCAGTTTACTTATTTCTGATCCATAATTTGGTTATGTTTTAATCCAATATTAATTTTAACTGTGTAATGTGTTGATTGTTTTGCTTGTATAAATTAAATAATATATTATATTTGTTTTTCATTTAGGAACTCCTAATAATTTTTAAAAAATACAAAATTCATCTTCAAGTGAAATTCCATCTAGTAATATTTTTAGACTTCTCTCTACGCTTTGCCTAAATTAGTTGATCTACATAATCTTTCTTGGGATCCCCTTCATAGAATAAGAATTTTGAATTATCATTCAAATAAAAGATATGAAATAAAGAAAAAATAAAAACACGCAGAGGGCAATTATACTTGAAGTATTTTATAATATATATATATATATATATATATATATATATATATAAGTATATCGTACATTACGGCTTAATGTACTTCGCGTACGACAACGTGCGTGATTTGTTCTATAACATGCGTCATTACTGTTTTCAATATGTGTGATTATTGTGTTTCAACATGCGTGATTTTGGATTTTTGAGTTGTAACGTGCGTGATTTTAAAATGAACGTGCGTAATTACCTGTCGTACGTGATGTACGTTAAGCCGTAATGTACGTTAACCTTCCTATATATTCCTATATATATATATATATAGGAAGGTTAACGTACATTACGGCTTAACGTACTTCGCGTACGACAACGTGCGTGATTTGTTCTATAACATGCGTGATTACTGTTTTCAATATGCGTGATTATTGTATTTCGACATGCGTAATTTTGGATTTTTGAGTTATAACGTGCGTGATTTTAAAATGAACGTGCGTAATTACCTGTCGTACGTGATGTACGTTAAGCCGTAATGTACGTTAAGCTTCCTCTCTCTCTGTATATATATATATATATATATATATATATATATATAGGGTAAGGTTCATTTGAGAACCACCCTTATTGCGAGAACTGCGAGAACCAATGCGAACACAAAAAAATATCTAAAAAATCCAAAAAAACCCACAATCTTTTTTTAATAAAAATCGCTATATTTTGTTACAAAAAACGGTTTTTTTTCGAGTAACAATTATGGATGCACATGTGCATATGCATCATTTCTTGGACAAATTCCATAATATATTACCAGTAGTAGAAAAATGCACTCTCATTTACACTATCATATGTAATACATTACTTTTTACATTACCAATATTAGAAATGCACATGTGCATCTATATGTATCAACAAGAAATAAGGTGTTTTGGTACAAAAAGTTTGTGATTTTAAATGATGAAGTAGGCCCATATACATGTGTTTTGATTAGTTATATCTAGTGGTTGATGGTTTGGTTATATTTGTCACTTTATGATGTAATATGTTGTTTGGATGGTATAAAGGGTGTTGATGTACATATAATAAAGTGAAATATTGGTAATAATATTGTATTATGGATGGTAAAAAGCAATGGTATTGTATTACGGATGGTAGGAGGTAATGGTAGTGTAGTATGGATGGTATGATAGATGAAAGAGAATGTGTATTCAAAGTGGTGTACTAAAACACGTTATAACATGTTCATATATATATAGATGCACATGTGCATTTCTAGTGTTGTTAATATTATAACAAGTTCATACATATAGATGCACATGTGCATTTCTATAATTGTTAATGAAAAAAGTAGTGTATTATGAATGGTAGTGTAAATGAAAGTGCAATTGTCTTATATTTATAATGAATTACGGAATTTGTCAAAGAACCGATACAAATGCACATGTGCATGGATAACTGTTACTCGGAAATTTTTTTTATTATTGACGAAATATAGCGATTTTTCCAAAAAAAATAGTAAAAACAAAAAAAAATTGAGTGTTTTTTAGATGTTTTTAGGTATTTTTTGGTTGTGTTCACATTGGTTCTCGCGGTTCTCGCAATAAAGGGTGGTTCCTAACGGATCCTTCTCCTATATATATATCATTAAAAAAATCTGTATTCACCACTGTTGGTGGGCAATGATAGAAAACCCAAAGAAACCTAGGTTCGATACTTGAGCCAAACACGTTTTACTAGTAATTTTACTGTCATGCCTATGGACAGGTGGGTTACCGGGTTTACTTTTAACTAAACCAGAATTCTGCATTGTATTTTGTTGTTAAAATGCTGATTTTTGCTGAATTATTCAGAATTCAGCAGTTTTTGTGAGTTTTAGGCACTTTCCGGCACTTAAACTATCACTAGGAAGGCAGTTTTACGATCCCTACTTTCCTACACACTACACTAGTGTAACTCTTGGTTTCGGGCTCATTCTGTGTCTTAACATCATGTCTGTCTGAGTACTGAACTCCCGTCAGTATTTCTAGTTTGTCTGATAATTGTGTTAACTTTGTTTCGTGCATTAAGTGAACCATATTGTGTTGCATGTAATAATGATAGACATTCTTGCAACATGAAATGCATTTGTATGTATATGACAGTAATCAGAAGTCATTCATGTCATTAATTCAAATCAGGCACAGTCATTATGATACAAGTTACTGTTTAACATTGTACGGATACACAGAAAATTGACAATTGTCACAATGGGGTCCTTATAAAATTTAATATACCGGATCTATTAATTTTTTTTAAAAACATTGGGGTCCGGGGACCCCGACCCGTTCAATGTAGGTCTGCCCCTGCTTACTAATTCAGCACTTAATGGTTCAGACTGTTTCTTTCGCGAGCAGATGTCTGAATGGTTCAAACATTTGCCTCTGAATGGTTAAGTATTATATTGAGTTTGAATAGTTAATACCTCTAATTTGAATTGGTCAGACATTTACCTTTGAACGATTAAGCATTATACTAGCTTTTAATGATTCAGCCCCTTTACTAGTTCAGCACTTAATGGTTCAGAACTCTTACTGATTCAGCACGTAATCATTTAAAAGTTGTCAGACAGCCCCTAAGTCATTTGGGGATCTTGGGAAACCATACCAACTTATGGATTAATCGATCCAAATTTATTTATTTGTATTTCAGCCACATCAAGAAAACAAGAAAGAGCTCACTACAAAACAACACTCGACTTTCGCTATTCCGTTGGTAAAGGTGGTTTCCATCGTGAATCCGACCCATTTCAGATGGGTAGGTTATCGATTAAAATTAAACTAATTTGGTTAAAATTTTGTTTTTAATCGATGCTTTTTTTACTGGTAACCGTATATTTTATTAGGACAATATCATAAAAACAGAGACAATTACAGACTAATGGCAAGTTCGACTTGTACTTTCTCTCGCCGTTACAAACAAATGGAATTTGCACCAACTCGATGTTAATAACGCTTTTTTAAATGGCAATCTTGGCGAAGTTGTTTACATGGAACAACCACCGGGCTATGTTGATTCTCAAAAACCCGATTATGTATGTCGACTTGACAAACGAATAAGAAACTTATTTTACTGCTTCAAAACCCACTTACATTCATTCAACAAATAACTTACATTAAATAGGAAAATAAAACTACTTGCTCCTAAAGAAAAGGTAACTAAATCACCCACTAACCCATAATATCTTGACTAAATAAACTAACACGCGACTCATTAAAAATATGAAAACATACGACTAATATAATAGTTCCGCTGACCCGTATCCGACCCCGTAAACAAAACCTATAAGATCAAGATTAGCAAGGAAACTTACTTATGTTGAGTTTCCGTCAAGGTATGTTTGGAAGTTACAGGATCGGTGCTGGCAGCCACGTAAAAATTATGTCATGGTTGGGAGAATTTATTCTGTGTCTCCTTCTCTTGGTGATGCTTATTACCTTAGAATTCTTCTAACCAATGTCAAGGGACCACGATCGTTTGAAGAAATCAGAACCTATGACGGTGTTGTTGATCCTACTTTTAGGGATGCGTGTTATGCACGTGGCCTTTTAGACGATGACAACGAATACATTGAGTGTATTAAAGAAGCCAGTTTTACAGGAAATGGTCAGTATCTCCGTTCTTTGTTCGGTACACTTCTTCTATCTAATACGCTTTCAAAGCCAGAAGTTGTTTGGGAGAAGACATGGGAGTTTTTGTCCGAGGACATTTTATACAATATGCGAAAGGATTCTGGCTTTAGTGGTATTTTTTTTATTTTCTAATAGTTTTTGTGACATAAAATCCTTCTTTTTTGTTATTGAGTTATGGTTATATTAACAAAGTGTGTTGTTAAATTAATTAAATTTACTTTTTATTGTAGGATTGGTTGTTTCAGATGAGCGTTTACAGAATATAACGTTGTCTAAAATCGAAAACTATCTTTGTAGGATCGTTGTATGACCCGAACTAGCCAATCATAAGAGTTTTATATCCGGATCAAAGGCGGAATCAATGAAACGGACAGTATAACAGCTTGATTCACTTTAATATGTCTCTATTAATGATTTGATAGAATTACAGCACCTCGAAACAAACCGGCAGCACTTCGGTACAATTTCTAATTCCGTTCCAAATGAACAACACATTCAAGATATATATAGGGGTGTTAATTCCGTGTGGAATTACCAAGAGTTAATTCCATGCGGAATTACCTCTCTTATATATTTCTTGATTCTCGTGCTTTAAACCATCTATCCTATTACAAGATATGATACAAGACGAAGTCAACAGACATAATGCACTAACAGACTCCCCCTTGGATGTTGACGAAGTCTTCAGCATCTCATCTTTATCATGACACATCTTCAGTCTTGATCAGTCTTTTGGACTTTCCAAATTATCTAACACTGTAAGCATCCTATCAATCTTTCTCTTCTAACTCTGGCTCTCTCTTTCTTCAGGCTCCCCCTTTCGTCAAGCTTCCGTGCTTTTAGGGATCGACACCTTGCTTTCCATCTACAAGCTCCCCCTTGCTTCAAGCTTGTCTTCAGACTCCCCCTTAGACTCAGCTGTCAGGATCGTAGTCTGGAATTTCCTCTGCAATCACTCATACGTTTATAAGTAACAACATTTAAAACTTTCAATTTTCCAGGAATTGTAACCTGACTCTATTCAACTTTCTAAATCACTCCCCCTATCAACAATCTTTACAGATTTGGCAGTGTTAAGTATCCAAAAACCCTCACAGTTAATCATCCAAGTCCAAACTAATAACCTTGGAGATATCACAAACTGTTTTTGATTTTTTTTTTTTTAAATTTCAAGTTTCAAATTAATGAACTTGTTTTATTTTCAGAAACACAATCAGCATACTTAGATTTTGAAACTCAGTTCTCAGACATCGGTTGTCAAAAATAAAACAGAATCAAAAATCTTTTTGTATTTTTCTGAAACATAAAGCAGTAAAGAAATATTTACAAACATATTTACAGATAATATATTTGTTTGAGTTTTCGTTAGAGGATCATATCAGTTTCTGACAAGTCACAAGTACCGTTGAGCTTATTTACACATTAAAAATTAAACAATTCACTTAGATTGTCGATATACTGATCCACTTAAATTTTCACACAAAGTTCAACTGATTCAGGATACGAATTAGGTGTATTAAGAACTTAAACTCATTCATGTGTTCCACCTCTTGAATATACTCCCGTATCCAGATCCCAATATTCAGTCTTACAGGTGAGTATACCTAGATGATATCTGTAAGGGGTTAGATGCGAAACCGTGAGAGCTCAGGTCAGAACTTCCGTTCAGCAGAGAGATGACGGTTCGACTTATGGTGTGTCCCCTTTAGAGGATCTTTTTTACAACAGCAATGACTATCAATTTTATTGTTTCATCATTTTTGCTGAGGGCGACGCTATATTTCAAGCATGCAGAAAGTATTATTCGGGGACTAGGCCATTGCTTCCGCAAAATCAGAAGTCCCGGGATAATACCCCAGATATCACTAAGCATAAAGACCTAGTATCTCAGAAAGAGGGGTCCTTCAAACGAGATTTCAGGGGTTACCTATATATCCAAGTAGTGTTCCCCACGAAATAAGCAAGTTTGAATTTAGGTTTATATCCCGAAAAAGTTTACTAAATGTATAAAAATCTACCGACACATCCACGGTGAGATCGTTTAACACATTTTAACTTTCCAATTCTTTAGCGTACTGTAACTGTCTACTGATGTACTATCATTTCCTCTTTTTTTACGCAAAAACTCAATTTTTGAATTTTATCATGTTTTTGGCTTTTTTAAATTTTCAAATATTTTTGTATTTTCTAACAATATTACTGTAACATCCCTATTTTTATATAAGAATTATAGGTTTGGTTAAATTTATTAACCACTAGTAACTAGTAACTAGTTTATTTTTAATATAAATATTCAACCCAAATAGTTTTAAACACTATTTTTATAGTTGGTTGAAATATTATATTGGCCTGTATATGGGTGACCTTTTAATAAAATAAAAGTATATAAAAAATTATATTATTAACGGGTAGTCTACGGGTAAAGTTGACTATTAGAAATATGAAGTTTCTAGACGGACCTAGGAACCGTATAATAATTAAACTATAAAAATACATTATATTTGAACCTACTCTATTTTTATTGAAACTTAGACCCAAATATAGACAAAAATATACTCGTTCTAATGACATATTCTTTGTTTTATAAAACATCGTATTTTAGAAGTTATACACGCCAAAGAAGTAAACCAATTAAATTAATTATAATATATTAAATAAAACTAATTTTCATGGAAAATTAGATGTGTCAGGGATTTCGAAATTGATAGATTCAAAGTTTCTATGTGTACAATTAAAATAAATAAATAAATAAAATAATATTGAACTTAAGACTTGAGAATTTTATGTAAGTGTCATCAAGAAAAATAGAAAAGAATAAAATATGAATCCTACAAATTACAAAGATTGTACGTGTCTTCTAGTAGGATTTCCAAAAGAATATTGAAGCTCAATAAGTATACGCGTGTACATATCATTTAAAGAAACTATATACGTGTCTGAGTTTCGTAAGCCTTTTAGGAGACATTTTTCAACTATAAAAGAAAGCAAAGTAGCAGCATTTTAAAGTTGCTCAGTTCGTTGTCTCTCTCTCTCTAAATATTTTCTTTTCTTTCTTCTGCTATGTCTTTCTATATCTATGTGTTCTAAATCCTTTGTCTTTTATTATTTACCTATAAATAATAATAAAGCTCTGCCCTGTTTTAAATGTTTTAACTCCCGATCACCGCTACCCTTTCCGATTGATCTGAGCCTCATAACGTATGTCAGGGCTCTGCCCGACTAAGTTGTTGGGATTCGGTCTCGGGACATTGAGACAAGGTTGAATTAGGGGTACTATACTTAACACGAGTACAAATATATATATATATATTTTTATAGCTCAAAAGTTATACCCAAAATTCTACCAGGAGGCTTTCCAGTTGAACCCTAAAGTTACAAAGTGGGTCCATTCTCTTTTCTCACTGTTTTATTTCCTTTTTCTTTTTGATATAATTATATTCCAAAATGTCCTAAACCATAACAACTCTTACCAAAACTATTATTTATTATTATATTTTGTTCACAAGGAAACCTTAGTTAAAACCCCTAAGTGATTCTGCACAAACCCTAAACTTTTCATAACAATCAAAATCAGGATCAGGGCCCCTAAAACTCAGGGGGGGTATTTTCTACTCGACGATTATCCACATATCTCGTTGTCTAAATTGAATTTCGAGAAACAGTCGACTCAGCAAGGCTAGTCCAACACGTGGCCACCCTATTGCGAAAAAAAATGACCCTTACGGACCGTAAGGGTTGAGTCTTACGGTCCGTAAGCATGTCAAAATTTTCGTATAAATAGCAGGCATTGGCACTTACATTTTGGCGTTCGTTCGACGATCAAATTCACTTTGTACGTTGAGTTATAGTCGAAACAATCTCAAAAACACTAATTAGTAGGGGGGTGCTGCTACGATACAGGGTAATAACTCGATCGCTATTACGATTCATTGTCCGATTGATCAATGTACTCAATGGATGTTTAAGTGCTGCCCACATTAGGGTGATGCTTTGTCATTAATCGTTAATTCGATGGATGTTTAAGCACAGCACTTTGTCATTCGTTGTGAGGGTTGATCTCGTGAGTTTTCGTAATTGCTGTATTAAGTTACCTACCTAGTTCGTGTGCACTAGGTTACAAGGCTAAATTAATAGGCTAAGCTCTGCCTGTATAAATCTGCAATATATCAAGGATTATCTGTAGACTAAACTTTGGACGTATGAATCTGCATGATTATAAGTGAGTCATTCTCTTTTTATCTAATTACTTTCAAAATCATGATTATTTTCAAAGGTTATAATTACAGTGATTAAGTTTATGTAATCACCAAATTACAGCCGGTATGTGGGGTTTTGTATACATTACTTGATAATCTTCACCATTGGGGCAGCCAAGGGGTGATATGACCATAATCACAGACACCATTGGACGAATGGGCCAATGGGTCGAGTGACAAAGTACTGTGGGTAGTTGGTTGATATCAGAAACATTGTAATCTTCCTTAATACTGTAAATTATAACAAATGTGTCGTTTTAATAAATAGAATGATTCACTCAGTATTTCCCGCTGACAAAATCTTTTTAAAACGCGTTTCAGGTTATTACAGTAGATTGGAGTAAGAGATGGATACGGCACTGAAAGGCATCAAGAAGTGGCTTATTTATTAATTAAATCAAATTAAGAAATATTGTTTTATGTAATTAAATTTATCTTTATTAAAGCTACCATTGTAAAACATGGGTTTATCCCATCTATTTAATAAATAAAATCCGGTGTTTTCTAAACTCTGATATTTTTCCTAACTCACGGTTCTGATGAAATTTCCGCTGCAATGTTTTTAAAAATAATCACCGGTACCACTGGGCTGTTCGCGACTCCCGATTCCGTCCAGGGTGGGTCGGGGGCCGTGACAGAAGGTGGTATCAGAGCCACTGATTTAAGCCTATAAGTGTTGTGATAATCATACCTAAGCTTATATAAAAGAGTTAGGAGATTGCTATTAAATGGTAGCACACAGGATAGTATTTAGACTTGAACTTAAGAAAAGATGCCTTAGTATAAACTTCAAGATAAGCTAAGTACTTTTGTAAATAAAGTATGATAGGTTTTGGTATGCCATAAGAATGGTAATTAGAATATTGCAAGATATGATAAATAAGCAATAAACACTTAATTACTATAAATTATTGCTTATTGATATTACCTGGTTTAGAATGAGATATGTTATGGGAATACAAAATTCCTTAATTCTGGATAAAAGCCTAATAAAAGAGGCACTTTTAAAAATACTAATTATGGGAAATTTTCTCCGGCAAGACTGGGTATGGTGTAACAGACTCTCGAGTTTGTCCGGATATACTGAGGTTACCTCTCCGGCGCGAACCGGATAAGACAGGGTATGTAATATGTCAAACGAGTGACAAGATTTCCCTAAATAGTATCGTGACCTGATATCTGACTTGTTTTTGGAAATATGAATCTGTTAAATACATTGACCTTACTACGGGTATGTATATTACAGCATGTGAAATATGTGATTATATAAATATGTATATCTATAAGAAATTCCATTAGGAATAAAGCACAAGCATCTGTGTCTAGATTTCTTTATTAGGAATCTCTTTTCCGATATCAATCATTATTTCGTTTGATTATCTGCTTAGTAACTCGAGCGACAATAATAACCATAGAAACCCATTAAGTTGGGATACCATCAAAAGTATAAAGAATTTCTAACGCATTACCATAAACTATTAACGCAAGTAAGAAGCATGTAAAGTTGTGCTAATGCACAAGAAAACACATGAAAATTTAATTATACGTCCACAGACGTTGAAATATATCACACACGACTTCCAATGCAAGACCTTTGGAAAATATAAATTAGGCACGATGACACCAATGTTAATTCCGTCAGTAGAAGAACTACTAATCAAAAAGAAGCACTTTGCCATGCGATCCTACAAACGACACGAATCTCGCTGAGGTATGTTGTAACAAGATTTCACAACCATCAGTCTAATCAGAGTCATAATTATTATCACTGCAAAAGAAGTCACATACCTTCGCAACTCTCCTATTTTATTTTATTCGACATTCCCTGGTAATGTCACTTAATAACAGTTATCACACGAAATTCCAGATAGAAGTTCTTATATTTCTTTCATTAAAATTTTGACTTCTGCATATAATAAGTTAACTTTCGTGTTTCTACTTCCTTTATTGATCATCATACCATAAGGATTTCTTTCATAATAGCAAATATTAATCTATTTCATTTCTTGGTAAATCCACACATTACACATTCACTGTTTGTTACGCATGTGGTTCATTTGATCTATGAAGACCACTGGAGGGCTTCATTCCGATTTGTTATTTTATCCAAACTCAAATATCATTCCGCTTTTTGCACTGTGAACTGCATTATTGCAAAATGGTGACTCTTTGATATCGAGTCAATGAATTTTGTTAAACCATTAAGGTGAAGAATTTATATTTTTATATATATATATGTATAAAATTATGTTGATGTATATTCTCAATTAAGTTTATGTTTAGTTATTTATTATTGGTAATTAATATTAAGTTTATAATATATTAATAGTAGTAGTATTAATATTTAGGTACTAGGGTTATTGTCAAGGGCAGGTATTGGGTAGCCTAGCCTTAGTTAGGCATGGACTGATCACCTATGCTTAAACAAGGCAGCATTAACCAATATCCAACCATGATAATGATTAGTTAATGTATATAAATTAAGTCATCTTACGTATTTAGTAAATTTTAATTATATATAAAAATATTTTACTTTGTACTGTAAGGAGAAGACATATTTTCATAAAACAATACAAGAATTAGAAGGACGAATAAAATTATATAAATAATTGTCTATCACATGTTTTGTGGTAACTATGTACCGTAACGCTCTGGCAAGAAAATGACCTTATAAGAATAATATGGTAGTCATCAAATACGTTGGGTTAGGGGAACATTGTAATATATAAGAATAGTCCCCGTTTTCATTTATTTACAACATTTATACATTCACAACGTTATATGGTTTCAAAATAAAAATAAGTAATCACATAGAATTGACCCATTAAGTGTTATATATCTACAAAATATTTTACAATTACTTTGTACAATAAATATTTTTACACCTTTATTTACAACTTTCATTTAACGTTATAAATAATAGTGATTTCTTTTACAAAATAATAATACTAAAATATTTTGTAATATAATAACTTCATTGCGGAGTTTTGTAATATATATTACATAGTAAATATAAGTTATTTTACATAGTATAGTAAAATACTAAAATAATATTTATTTAAAAGTGGTGACCATTTACATATAGTAAAAATATGTAACAAATAATATATATTACATAATATATATATTTTATATATAAGATATGGTTCAGACAGGAACACAAATAATATATATTACAATTGCTTTAAAAAAATATATATATATAATGGTTGGTCATGCCAAAACAACTTGTTCTTATTATATTTTGATCTCTAGGATATAGTATGAAAAATATGGTCACTAAATAGTGTACTATCACATTGTTTCACAATTAAAACAATTTAAAACTCTAAACAATAATACACTAACTCTATTATCTTTTGGTGTATCTTTGCAATTCACTCATCTCAACACTTTGATTTTCTAATATCATAAATATTTGACAAATCATTTTTCATGCTTTTATTTCATTTTGAACCTGTTGATTCTAAAAGTCTTCCTCAGTTGCCAATCAAAGTAAGCTTTCTTTTGACAAAGAATTTTCTTGATTCTAAAAGTTCTTCACATTCAAATATCTACTGATCATATATCTTTTAAACTTGAACCTAGTCACTTAGGAAATTATATCATTTTATTTCATTCGTTTGTCATCAATTTCTTGAACTAATTCAGTTGAACCAGTGAATCCTACTTATTGTACAACTCATACTCACAAAATTTGATATTTTAATTCTATATCATCTACCTTAAATATTATTTTATTGACTAAAATATGAAATAAGTCTAAAAGAAATCTCATAACCCAAATCTCGAGGACGAGATTTAAAACAAGGTGGGGAGAATGTAACATCCCTATTTTTATATAAGAATTATAGGTTTGGTTAAATTTATTAACCACTAGTAACTAGTTTATTTTTAATATAAATATTCAACCCAAATAGTTTTAAACACTATTTTTATAGTTGGTTGAAATATTATATTGGCCTGTATATGGGTGACCTTTTAATAAAATAAAAGTATATAAAAAATTATATTATTAACGGGTAGTCTACGGGTAAAGTTGACTATTAGAAATATGAAGTTCCTAGACGGACCTAGGAACCGTATAATAATTAAACTATAAAAATACATTATATTTGAACCTACTCTGTTTTTATTGAAACTTAGACCCAAATATAGACAAAAATATACTCGTTCTAATGACATATTCTTTGTTTTATAAAACATCGTATTTTAGAAGTTATACACGCCAAAGAAGTAAACCAATTAAATTAATTATAATATATTAAATAAAACTAATTTTCATGGAAAATTAGATGTGTCAGGGATTTCGAAATTGATAGATTCAAAGTTTCTATGTGTACAATTAAAATAAATAAATAAATAAAATAATATTGAACTTAAGACTTGAGAATTTTATGTAAGTGTCATCAAGAAAAATAGAAAAGAATAAAATATGAATCCTACAAATTACAAAGATGGTACGTGTCTTCTAGTAGGATTTCCAAAAGAATATTGAAGCTCAATAAGTATACGCGTGTACATATCATTTAAAGAAACTATATACGTGTCTGAGTTTCGTAAGCCTTTAGGAGACATTTTTCAACTATAAAAGAAAGCAAAGTAGCAGCATTTTAAAGTTGCTCAGTTCGTTGTCTCTCTCTCTAAATATTTTCTTTTCTTTCTTCTGCTATGTCTTTCTATATGTATGTGTTCTAAATCCTGTCTTTTATTATTTACCTATAAATAATAATAAAGCTCTGCCCTGTTTTAAACGTTTTAACTCCCGATCACCGCTACCCTTTCCGATTGATCTGAGCCTCATAACGTATGTCAGGGCTCTGCCCGACTAAGTTGTTGGGATTCGGTCTCGGGACATTGGGACAATGTTGAATTAGGGGTACTATACTTAACACTAGTACAAATATATATATATATATATATATATATATATATATATATATATATATATATATATATATATATATATATATATATATTTATAGCTCAAAAGTTATACCCAAAATTCTACCAGGAGGCTTTCCAGTTGAACCCTAAAGTTACAAAGTGGGTCCATTCTCTTTTCTCACTGTTTTATTTCCTTTTTCTTTTTGATATAATTATATTCCAAAATGTCCTAAACCATAACAACTCTTACCAAAACTATTATTTATTATTATATTTTGTTCACAAGGAAACCTTAGTTAAAACCCCTAAGTGCTTCTGCACAAACCCTAAACTTTTCATAACAATCAAAATCAGGATCAGGGCCCCTAAAACTCAGGGGGGGGGGGTATTTTCTACTCGACGATTATCCACATATCTCGTTGTCTAAATTGAATTTCGAGAAACAGTCGACTCAGCAAGGCTAGTCCAACACGTGGCCACCCTATTGCTAAAAAATGACCCTTACGGACCGTAAGGGTCGAGTCTTACGGTCCGTAAGCATGTCAAAATTTTCGTATAAATAGCAGGCATTGGCACTTACATTCTGGCGTTCGTTCGACGATCAAATTCACTTTGTACGTTGAGTTATAGTCGAAACAATCTCAAAAACACTAATTAGTAGGGGGTGCTGCTACGATACAGGGTAATAACTCGATCGCTATTACGATTCATTGTCCGATTGATCAATGTACTCAATGGATGTTTAAGTGCTGCCCACATTAGGGTGATGCTTTGTCATTAATCGTTAATTCGATGGATGTTTAAGCATAGCACTTTGTCATTCGTTGTGAGGGTTGATCTCGTGAGTTATCGTAATTGCTGTATTAAGTTACCTACCTAGTTCGTGTGCACTAGGTTACAAGGCTAAATCAATAGGCTAAGCTCTGCCTGTATAAATCTGCAATATATCAAGGATTATCTGTAGACTAAACTTTGGACGTATGAATCTGCATGATTATAAGTGAGTCATTCTCTTTTTTTCTAATTACTTTCAAAATCATGATTATTTTCAAAGGTTATAATCACAGTGATTAAGTTTATGTAATCACCAAATTACAGCCGGTATGTGGGGTTTTGTATACATTACTTGATAATCTTCACCATTGGGGCAGCCAAGGGGTGATATGACCATAATCACAGACACCATTGGACGAATGGGCCAATGGGTCGAGTGACAAAGTACTGTGGGTAGTTGGTTGATATCAGAAACATTGTAATCTTCCTTAATACTGTAAATTATAACAAATGTGTCGTTTTAATAAATAGAATGATTCACTCAGTATTTCCCGCTGACAAAATCTTTTTAAAACGCGTTTCAGGTTATTACAGTAGATTGGAGTAAGAGATGGATACGGCACTGAAAGGCATCAAGAAGTGGCTTATTTATTAATTAAATCAAATTAAGAAATATTGTTTTATGTAATTAAATTTATCTTTATTAAAGCTACCATTGTAAAACATGGGTTTATCCCATCTATTTAATAAATAAAATCCGGTGTTTTCTAAACTCTGATATTTTTCCTAACTCACGGTTCTGATGAAATTTCCGCTGCAATGTTTTTAAAAATAATCACCGGTACCACTGGGCTGTTCGCGACTCCCGATTCCGTCCAGGGTGGGTCGGGGGTCGTGGCAATTACTCCCCCTAAAATGCAAAATCATTTAAAGAAAATTTGACAACCAACACTGATAGCTTTGTCTCGCCATCCATTTTCTGCTTAAAGTGCTCTGATTTGCAGAAAATCTAATATACCCCCATGATTTACAACACATTGATATTTACAGTTTGAAAACCGTTTTTCAATCTTGTGAAAATAATCATGTTTGTTCCGCCGTGAGGGTTTCGGCATATTCAATCAACATATTTTTTTGTTGTTTTCAAATTTTTGACAAAAATAAAAACATATTTTTGGTTTTTCAAAATTTTCAATTTTTAGGGTTTTAGAAATATTGTTTATTTATTTACAGAAAACAAACAAACTCCCTGTTCAACCAAACCAGGGTTCAGCAGCCTCCTCCTCCTTTCCATGTGCCAGGCTGCTTCAGTTTTCATTTTTCTTGAGCACCTGCACATTCAACTAATTCAATTACTTGAACAATTTAGCCCAAGCCTGCTTGACCTTAGGCATTTCAACACAATAAACTTCATTCAATGCCGGAAAGTCTTTGTCATCTTTCACAAAGACCTTATCAACTTTGACTTCAACTTTTTCATCTTTTACAAAAGTCATCGGTTTCTTAATACTCCATGCTTGACCTTTCGGAGTACCTCTTTTATAAAAATGTGAATCTTTTTGAACATTTTGTTTTTTATCAACAACTTTTGGTTTCCAAAAGTCTTGTTGTTTTGTCATATCAACAGATGTTTTCCAACTTTGAGTTGTTCTGAATCTGGGTGTGTGAGAATTCCAGGTCTGTCTTGAATCAAACCTATTCAGGTTTGACTTCCAAGTTTGGGTCGAAACAAACTTGTTTGTGTTGTACCTCCAAGTTTGTTTTGAATCAAATTTGGTCGACCTTTGTTTCACATTCTCAGATTTTTGATCCTCAACATTATCAGACTTCTTTTTGTCAACATCCACAGGTTTCAGATTCGGACACTTTCGTGCAAGATGTCCTATCTGATCACACTTGAAACATGTTCTCTTGGACACATCTTTGACCTGTGGTTGTTGCTTTTTCTTTTGAGCACAAAACTCTTCATTAGATTGTTGTCTAAATTTAAGTTTTTCCTCTTCTTCAAAACTTTTTCCTTGAACAAAACTCATTTTTTCTTGAAAATTCAGAGTTTCATTTCTTTTCCAACCTTGTTTCTTCTTATAACCCAACCCAGCCTTCATGTTCTTCTTTTTGTAACCAGGTTTGTTATAAAAAGTTTTGTGACCTTTTCCAGCAAACTTTGAAATCTCAGATTTCTCAATCTCAACCATTTTGAAAACTTTATCAACCTTTTCTGAAATCACATTCTGAATCGGGAATACAACATCTAAGAATAATTTGTCCGATCCAATCATGGTATAAACCAATCCTTTTGTATCATCATTCATTTTTTTCTCGGATTTTGAGTTCTTCAGATATCCATCATGAAAATTACCTTCATTTTCATCCTGTGATTCAGACTTACCTGTATCAACTGACTCTTCTTTCAACACACTCTCAACGACCTTACCTACCACCTCTGAATCACTAGAATCATCAGATTTGAAATAGGTTACGTCAATGTTGTCTGGCAATTGATCTACCATGTTGAAAGCTTTTTCGACCTTTTCATCATCATAAAACACAAACTTTTCTGGTGGTGGAACTTGATGAAACTCTGAGCCAATACCTTTCGTGTTTTGCTCAGAATCTTTCCCATCTGGTTTTATGTTGAAAATACGTTCAAGCACATATGACGACGCGTGATAACTTTTTAATTTGTTGTTATCCTGTTCTAAATCAGCAATCTTACGCTTAAGTTTAGCAACATCTTCAATATAAGAATTTACAACTTGTTGTTTTATTTCATACATTCGTTTTAGTTCATTTGATGTTTCAGAACAATATTTCAATCTTGATTGAACAAGTTTCATTTCACTTTTTACTTTTTCATATGATTCTTTTGTAATGTGATAAGCCAATTTTATTGAATCATACTCCTTTTTCATTTCTTGGCAAATATTTTCTTTTTGAAAACATTCTTCTGTCATTTTAAAAACATTTTCTTTCAAAACTTCATTCTCTTTTTCTAATTTTTTATATTTTTCTGAAAGCGTTTCATTATTTTCTTTTAAAACCTTTTCATTTCAAACATTTCTTTGCACTTGTTTTTGAAAACTTCTTCAAGTTTTGTGAAATCAAGATCTCTTGTTCTGATCTTTTCATCTTTTTCAGTACAAGCACTGCACGTTTCCATGCATTTCTTGCACTGTTCAACAATTTCAGTCAAGATGTTAGAATTAGAATTTACCTCGGTGATTGGCACTTCGGTGTTTGTTGCAGTCTCTGTCTGCTTCTGATCAACATCATTCTGCTTTTCTTCAACACTAACTTCATCACCAGCATCACCAGGTTCCAAATTCTCATTCTTGACTACTTCAACTTGCTGTTCTTCAATAACAACTTCTTTCTCAACTACCTTCTCTTTTTCTTCAACCTTGACTTCCTCAACAGCTTTCTTCAAATCATCATATAAATTCTCAATGTTCTTCTTCATTCTTTCTTCATTCCTCTTCCTCAGTTTTGTTGTCATAGCATCCCTGATGATTTTATCCAGCCTTTTCACATATGTCTTGTTTTTTGCAACATTAGAATAATATTCGCCGGATCGAGGAATAACAAAGAGAACATCATCATGAACTATGTCACTTCTTGGAACAACCGGTTCACCTTGTTTGTTGACAACACATTCTTGTTTCTTATCCCATCTTTTGTTTTCCACTGCATTTTCATACTCTTCCTGCATTTTCTCCATTCTGCACCCCACAATGAATCTTTCTCTTTCAGTCTTCTCTTTCAAAATCTCTTCTCGAGTTTTCTCTTTTACTTCAGCAGCAACATTTTCTTCTTTGTTTTCATCTTTGATTTCAGCAACAAAAACAAAATGTTTGTTGTTTGATGGTTTTCTGCCATGAGCTGTTTTTTGAATATCAACACGATCTTCATCCGGACAAATCTCACTCCAATCAAATCCTTCATCATGATGAATTACTGCATAAGCTCTGGACTTCTCTTTTGGAATATTTTCGATCATCTTTGGTTCTTCCTTGCTTCTGTGATAGATCGCTTTTCGATAATAATCATCATTGAAAGGACGTTCATTTCCTCCGGCTTCAGAATGAGTGCATTCTCTCTTGAAATGACCTTTCTGCTTACATTTGAAGCAGGTCACCTTGGACTTATCAAATCCAAGCTTTGTTGACGGACCGCCCAATGATTGCTTCCCTGTAATCTCCATATATCTTTGAGCTCTGCGAATGCAACTTGCCAAACACCAACGAATGTCTATGAGCTCCATTTCTTCTGGATCAATCTGGTCGTAGTCTTCTTTGGTTAATTCTGAGTTTCCAATTTTACCAGCTACAGGACCTTCATACGATTCCAAAACAGATGCTAGAAAACTCATTTGTTGTTTAGCTGCATTGATGCTCATCGACGGAGAATTCTTCAGTTTGAGAGTAATGTTGCACAGAATTTCCTCAGTTTCATCAGAACTTGATTTTGAAGATGAATGATATCCAGAATGGTAACTTGATGAAGTTGTTTGTGGTTCTTTCATCTTTTCACCACTGAATGCTGTCTTTGGTGAACTAGCAACTTTCTCCGAAGGTACATTGCCTTTGTAGTATAGACCAACATTCTGATGATGCGATGAACCACTCATCTTGTTTTGCTTTTGTAGCTCCAGATCATGACTCTCAATCTTTTCTAACAATGCATCAAGAGAAAGTGTATCAAATTTATCATCATTTTTCAAGATAAAAACAAACGTTTGCCACTGATCAGCTCGTGGTAACGCTTCAATTACTTTGTCAACAATTTCTTCTCTAGTTTTTACAATTTTAAATCTTTCAAGTTCAATCTTTAAATGGCAAAACCTCTCAATCATTTGCCTCCCTGTCTCTCCTTTTAAACTATCAAATAAATCAAATTCCTTTTTTAATAACGCGATTTTGTTTTTCTGAATTTGTTTACCCCCCTTAGTTTTCGCCTTCAAAGCTTTCCACACAGATTTCGATGACCCATCATGTATTAACAATGAAAAAATGTCATCTCGAACTGATTGCTGAATCAAAGCAATCATCTTCTGTTCGTATGAAAATTTCTTTTTGTCTTCCTCTGAAAAATCTTTAATCAGAATTTCTTCTCCTTTGTCATTTGTTGGGTTAGCATATCCAAACTTCAAACAAAACTAACTCTCATGTGCATATGCCTTCGTCCAATTGACAAATCTCTCCTTCCACCATATATAATCTTCAATGTTATCCAGCTTCGGAGGTTTTGAATAGGTTCCATAAAAGTTGTCATGTTTGATGTTGTCTTTGATCGTTTTAGTTATCGCTTTAGGTGTAACCTCTGAAGCATCCATTGTATCCGAGGTAAACGCGTTGTAAAACGTGTTGAAAAACTCTTCAGCCATGATTTAATCACGAAATAAGATTTGGTGCGGAATTAGTCTTCAAACGGAATTAAGCTTCACACGAGATAACTTTGGTGCGGAATTAACTTTGGTGTGGAATTAACTTTGGTGCGGAATTAACTTTGATGCGGAATTACCCCTTTCACACGAAATTCCCAAGCGGAATTACCTCTTTCACACGGAATTAGTAATTTCGTGCGAAATTATGTCAAATTTTCAAACGAAATTATAACCTTCGTTCAAACAGAATTAACATTTTCACCCATTTCTGTCATTTTTAGGCCGAATTTTGATCTGATACTTTCAAGGCTTTGTTAAAACACTGTTTCGCATATGATATGTGAAATTCAAACCATTTTGACCGTTAAAAGTTGTCCAATTTGAAAAAGGTGTAGAAGACAGAGATTCAGCTGTAATCACAAAGAGCTCTTCCTCCTGAGCTCTGATACCACTAGTAGGATCGTTGTATGACCCGAACTAGTCAATCAGAAGAGTTTTATATCCAGATCAAAGGCGGAATCAATGAAACGGACAGTATAACAGCTTGATGCACTTTAATGTCTCTCTATTAATGATTTGATAGAATTACAGCACCTCGAAACAAACCGGCAGCACTTCGGTACAATTTCTAATTCCGTTCCAAATGAACAACACATTCAAGATATATATAGGGGTGTTAATTCCGTATGGAATTACCAAGAGTTAATTCCATGTGAAATTAACAAGTTAATTTCGTGCGGAATTACCCTTTGTAATTCCATGCGGAATTACCTCTCTTATATATTTCTTGATTCTCGTGCTTTAAACCATCTATCTTATTACAAGATATGATACAAGACGAAGTCAACAGACATAATGCACTAACAATCTTATCCGTAATGGATCCAGCTTGCATAGATTCTCACCAATGCCTGTTCCTGAGGAAGATTCCACAGTATACGATATAACACCCCTAAAGAAAACCGACACCCTCATAAATTTTCCGACACCCTAAAAATATTTAAAATATCTCAATATGTCTTAAAATACCCCCCATACATGAAAAAGGGCCCCCCATATACCTTTTATATATTTAAAATTAATTAAAAATGGAATTTTTGGGGTTCAGGCGGGCCGCGTAAGCCATCCACGAACCCTTACGCGGGCATCGACAACTTAAAGGTCCAGCAAACCCTGGTGTTGACACGTGTCACGCAACGTGTTGACCCTAGTCATGACCCGGATCAGCTACGCCTAGACCCCTAGGCCACGCGGGCCGCGTAAGCCTTTGCTTACATTACGCGGGCCGCGAGAAAGCGAGAATCAAGCACTATAAGTAGCAGACATCGGAACTTCAGTCTACTCGCCGATTTCTTTTCTTTCTAATCAAATTCTGAAGTAGTAGAAGCTATACTCGGGTATAATACCCCCCTAAATAACGAAGTTCTGCTCCGTTGTAAGTATCATAACCCCTGGATACGTATTAGATACTCTGCCCGATTGATCTAGGGTTCCGTAACGGCTGTCGTGGTTCCGCCCGACGTAGTCGTTGGAATGCCGTCTCGGGGAGGGTATTACTAATGTTAAAATGGGTTATTATACTAACACGTGTGCATTTGTATAAATTATAGATAATTCTCAGAAAATCCTTACAGAAAACCTAAGACAGCAATGTGAGTAATCTCCCTTTTGTAAACAGTTTTTACAAAACTTTAATTATTTTACAATGGAATTTAGCAGTGATTGAGTCTTTGTAATTCTACGATTACTGCCGGTATGTTGGGGTTTTGTATACAAAATGTGAGACACGTTACCATTGGACGAAGAGTTAGCCAATGTCTAATATGACCCACCAATCAGGATTGACAGTACTGAATGAGTAATTGGGTAGATATAAACATTGTAATCACTCTCAATATTGTTTAAATTAAATTAATGTTTCTCGATTAAACTGGGATTCACCCACCAGTATTTCCCACTGACAAATGTTTTTAAAACGCGTTTCAGGTAACACAATGTGAAAGCCAATTAGAAGCCAGCTGGATAGCACTGAAGGCTTGGAAAAGTGGCTATAAAAGTTACCTAAATAAAGAAGGCGTTTTGATTCAATAAAATGGGATTTATCCCTATAAATCAGTTTGTAATGAAAACTTGGGTTTTATCCCAATGTGTTTATTTCTATAAAATGTGGTGTTTTACTTTGATAAAATATTTCCTAACTACGATCCTGATGTAAACTCCGCTGCCAAATTAATAAACACCGATACCACTGATACTGAGTTCGCGGCCGCCCGTTCCCGGGACAGATAGGGGGCGGGGGTTGCGACAGAAGGTGGTATCAGAGCTAAGCCACTGATTCAGCCACAGAAGTGTTCCGCTGACACCAAAATTTAAATTGTTAGGAAATAAATTACGGGAATACGTGCATAATTGTATTTCTTGTTATGTGTTATTTGACTATTTGTTAGTTTATAGTATGAGCGACCAAGGACCATCTGACGCATACCGTCAATTGTCTGGTTCGCCTAGAAGCGAAGGTGCCTCTTCTCAGCCTGCCCTATCAGGGTACTCTGCTGATACGGAAGAAGGAATATTCGTGTTTAAAGCTCAGTCCGAGGAGCCATTCCCTCAGAAAAAGAGAGGATGGTTCAGTCAAGGGGCACATGAGCGTAGGAAGCGTATCAAAAAGTTACAAGACCAGAGAACACTAGCAGCAGCCAAAAGAGAAACCGATGCCTATGCCTATGCCCAGGATATGATTAATAGGGGTATAGCCAACATCCACATCCTAGCAACTACTGCAGTTGACCCTAACATGGAACAAATGATAGCACCCCAACCACAACTACTAATTCCTGACCAGCCGATGGAGATAGAAAACCCTAAAAATCAAGTAGAAATGCATGATTTCGACCCGGAGGAAATACCTAGGGTACCTGCACCAAATCCCTTAGACCCAAATTATGACCCATGGTGGGATGACAATAGAGACTATGTGCAACGTTACCCGATACACGAAGACATACCCATGCCAAACCTAGGAGCCTACCCAGGGTTAGATCCTCCAGATCCCTATTATGATAATGATGTATTCATTAGGGAGATTCTAGAAAATCCTTACCCATACCAGGCCCCTATACCTCTATACCAGGAACCCGCACCCCAGATTCCGAACCCAGTCTTAGAACCTGCACCCCCAATGAGTGCAGGCAATGTACAAGAACTTAGGACATTTGGTGAGGAAATTTTAGAAAGTAGTGAAAGAATGAGAGAGGTGGGAGAGCGACTCGTCTGGAAGTACGACGAGCGCAATATGGATTTCTGGATGAATCCATATCCATGAATGTGATGGTGGAAACGGTAGTAATAATAATCTTTATAATAAAATAATATAATATGTGTGTATGTGTATGAAAAACAACTACGGATGCCTATTACTAGTAGTGTAACTTTAAATTTCAGTCGGTATTGTAATTTTAATTTCAGTACTGGTGTGTAATAGATGCATATTATAAAAATAGAGTAAGTCGCAATGATCGATGCTTTTGACTAAAATGCGTGACATGTGATCGGCTATATTAAATATTATTTTGTGATATTAATACGTGGTAACTGTTTAAAATTCAGATGGCCGGCGAAGGAAATCAAGAAAATCTAAATAACGATAACCAGAGTAACATTAACTTTGTTAATGAGAATCCGAACAACAATAACAATGGAAACCAAGTGGATAATAGTGCCATCCAACACATAGTGGCACAAGAAATTATAGATGCAATGCCATATATTCTTCAAACTGTTAAGGATGCGGAAAATAAAAGTAAGCATAGCAGTAAGCGACTAACTGAACCAGAACATAGCGTGAACAATGGACCCATACTTCAGGTGCCCATTCCCAAAAGAAGAAGAACCATACCTTATGGTTGTTCTTATAAAGAATTATGGTCCTGCAAACCAATAGAATTATCGGGCAATGAAGGACCCATTGCGACTCTGCGCTGGATAGAAAAGACTGAGGTTGTTTTAAAAATAAGCAAGTGTGCTGAAGAAGACAAAATAATGTTTGCTTCTAATTTGTTTAAAAACTCAGCCTTAGAATGGTGAAACACGATTCTCTAGTCAAGAGGAAGCGATAGGGTTTACAACATGAAATGGGAGGAATTTAAGAATATGGTAGAAAGGAAATTCTGCCCTCCCAATGAAAAGGAACAGATAGCAAATAAGTTTCTGAACCTCAGGATGATCGGGGTAGATAGTAAGGGTTATACTACTACATTCTTTGAATATGCTAGAATAGTACCAACCCTTGCATCACCTGAACCAGTATTAATCTCCCGCTATATCTGGGGATTAATTGGAGAAATTAGACATGTAGTCAAGGCAACTAGACCTCAAACTATAGAAGAAGCTGTAGAACTAGCAAACACCTTGACAGATGAATTAATCCGTACTAGAGAAGAAGATCAGAGGAGAAACCTAGCTCAAAAACTTACCCAGGAATTCCGATCTGGAAATTCCAACCATGGGAAAAATGTAGGTTCCACATCTGCACCTTATTGCAAGTATTGTAAAAGGAATCATTCTGGAAGATGCTCCGTATATTGCAATTTCTGCAAAATATCAGGACATAAGGAAGAAGACTGCAGGAGGAAAGCCAACAACAGGATATGCTACAACTGTGGGGAATAAGGTCATATCAAGCCAAATTGTCCAAAATTAGCTCCAGCTACAAATAACAAGAACACTAAAAATGCTAGAGCATTCGTTCTGACTGCAGATGAAGCCAAGATGATTCCAGATGTGATAGCCGGTACGTTTTTAGTTAATGATGTTTTTGCTAAAGTATTATTTGACTCTGGTGCAAACCAAAGTTTTATTAATACTTCATTTTGCAAACTTCTAAATCAGTCATTAACTAAACTACCACAAGAATGCTTAGTAGAGACAGCAAATGGAGAAACTGTTAGGATTTCTGAAATCTTGCATGGAGCAAGAATATAATTTTTAAATCAAAAGTTTATTGCAAACCTTTACCCAATGAATCTGGCAGGATTTGATGTAGTATTAGGAATAGATTGGTTAATAGCCAATAAACCCAGTATTTTATGTGATCAAAAGTCAATCCAAGTAAATTCACCAAAAGGTGAAAAGATCACAATTAAAGGAAATAAACCCTCTAGATCCACGAAATTCATCTCTGTGATGAAAACTGCAAGCTATATAAGAAAAGGGTCTATAGTGTATTTGATTTCTATAATCACTAACACTAAAGGAAAAGAACTAAAAGACATTCCAGTAGTGTCTCAGTTTTCAGATGTATTTCCAGAAGAATTGTCAGGACTACCGCCAGACAGGGAAGTTGAATTCAGAATTCACCTATTACCAGGAACAGCACCAATTGCCAAAGCACCTTATCGTTTGGCACCCGCAGAAATGTAGGAACTAAAGAAACAATTAGACGAATTGTTGGAGAAAGGATTCATACAGCCAAGCTCATCACCATGGGGAGCACCAATTTTATTCGTTAAAAAGAAGGACGGATCAATGCGTATGTGCATTGACTACCGTGAATTGAACAAAGTCACAATTAAAAATCGGTACCCATTACCGAGAATTGATGATCTGTTCGATCAATTGCAAGGAGCTCGATTTTTCTCTAAAATCGATTTAAGGTCATGATATCATCAATTAAAGGTACAGGAAGATTTTGCGTTTTGAACCGTAAACCTTATCATTTTTACTTCAAAATCCAGAATGTATTTAGTTTACCCATTTTATACAAGTCTTCATACTTGTTGGGTCTAAAACACATTCTAATCCGGTCTTCGCTTAATCTTGCGTTTTGAACCGTAAACCTTTCATTAAAACTAACTGGTCTAAGTTAAAAGTTAAATAAGACCCGTTAGGAATCTAATAGGTTATTAAAACCTTCGTTCCAGATTAGGAGCCCAGTAAAAGCTCCCTGTACTTGCTGATTTGAAAAATACAACTGAGAATAAATTACATTTAGCTCAGGTAAATACTTTTAACTTATTTTCCCTTATACGGGCTTGGGATACGGTATTATAATAATACCGCTTGGTCGGGTATGAAATCATTTAATCGGATTGTGATTAATAAATTGCATAACCTATTTTAATCTGTTTTGTTTGGTACAAAGCCTTTGGGGGATTAATGACCGTGTCCTGGATATCCTCGGCTCATTCATTTGAAATGGCCACGAATTAAGCACGGGGTGTAGGCATACACCTGATAGTTGCGTATGTAAAACGGTATCTCACTCGTGAGGAAACTTCTTGTGGGCTTATACTAGTAGTGTGTCTATTAATCTTGTCTCGGCTCTTCTAACCGGGCCCTGAATGGACGACAAACATATAAATCTGTATACAAGATTATTTTAATAATTGTCCCAAGTTATAAAATATTTTAAACCTTGTGCATCCAAATCGATTTTATAAACACTTTTCAAAAGAGTCAGTTAATTGTATTTACCAGTGTAAACTGACATATTTTTTTCACAAAGATTAAGTGCAGGTACTATACGAAATGGACTGGAACTCTTGAGTATTATTTAAAGAGTCTTGCAAGCTCATAATACTTTAAGTCTGTTGAACTATGTTTACTTTCTGTTTTAGATCCGCCTGTGGATCCACTTACAACTGTCGTGTAATATTTTATTATACTTTTGAATTCGGTTTATAATATTATTTTAGATTTCCGTTGTGCATTAAACTGTGATCAATTGTCTATGATGATATCAACTACGTCACGATACTCCCCACCGGGCCCACCGGTAATATGTGGAAATATCGGGGTGTGACATTAAGTTTCCAAAAATTATTCTCTGCAGTCAAAGGATATCTTGTTCCATTGCTATTCTAAAATTTGGCAGGTTTTAGAAGGTGATCTTGGATGGCTGATCTTTGTTCTCGTGGTGTGACTGTATCGAGGGACGAGATTGGTTAAATTCTGCTCAGCAAGGCGTACGGGTGGTGTGGTTGTATCTCGTGAGAACCCTTGTTGTGAGTTTGTTATCGTCGGGTATTTTTCGATCCAGCTTATGCTAATTGCGATCATGATTTCTCGAATCAGGTAATTGCATATTGTGGGTCCACGCAGCGCAGGAGTGGTCCTAAATATGATCGTCAGTACAAGATTCCACAATTCTTCTAGTAATACAGTGCCTTGTGTTGGATTTTCTTCTCCTCCGCTTTGTTGGTTGGAAGGTGACACAGGCTACTGTGATAAAAGAAAACTCCAAAGGAGAATGTTCAATAATCAAAATCCAATTTCAATACCCAGCCACGAGTCTTTAAACAAACAAACAAAAGAAAGATAATAAAATAACTAAAAGTCTAACACTTAGGAATTATAAAAAATTTAATACTAAAGGATAGAACTTGAGCTGGAGCTTCTGATCGGCCAAATATCTTCAATCGGGTCGCAGGTCGTGGGCTGTCGGGTCTGGATCAGGGTCCGTATCTATATCATTCTCCCCCACTTGAAAAGGACTTGACCCCGAGTCAACTTCGTCTCCCTCCATATACGGTTCCAGATCCGAAACATTAAAAGTAGAGGACACATTGTAATGACCAGGTAGATCAATCTTGTAGGCATTATCATTAAGCTTCTTAAGAACACGAAAAGGGCCATCCGCTTGGGGATGTAACTTACCAAAATGACCCTGTGGAAGACATTCACGACGCAGATGAATCCACATAAGATCTCCTTCCTTGAACACAACCTTGCGATGATGTTGATTGGCTCGAGTTTAATACTGTAGATTATGTTTAATGATTTATTCTTTGACTTGTTGATGCAACTCCTTGATTTGAGTGGCCCGTTCATCCCCATCAGAACTGAAATGAAGTGGATCATGAATCAGGGCAAGGTCTAAAGGAGTGAATGAGTTACGACCATACACGATAAAAAAATGGACTTTTTCCCATTGACCCATGGTTGGACCTGTTATATGAAAACTCGGCTTGAGGTAAAGCCAGATCCCATTGAGCGGGTTTAGTGCCAACGAGACTACGAAGAAGGTTTCTGAGACTACGGTTAGTAACTTCGGTTTTTCTGTCGGTTTGGGGATGATGTGAACTGCTAAACTGCAACTGCGATCCCAACTTCTTCCAAAGTATCCTCCAAAAATGGCTCACGAATTTGACATCACGATTAGATGTGATTGTTTTTGGAATACCATGTAGTCTTACAATTTCAGCAAAATAAAGTCGCGCCACTTGAGATGCATCTTGAATTTTTGCACACGGAATAAAATGCGTTGTCTTAGAAAAGCGATCAACAACGACCATAATAGAATCTTTCATCTACCGTGTTCGAGGTAAACCCAACACAAATCATGGCTAATATCCTCCCAAGGACCCTCTGGTACAGGAAGCGGTGTGTAAAGTCCCTGGTTCGTATTTTGGGTTTTTGCAATATGACAAACCCGACACCGTTTGATAATACGTGTGACATCCTTATCCAAGTTTGGCCAATAAAAATGATCACGTACTAACACCATGGTTTTGTCCCTTCCGAAATGACCAGCAAGGCCTCCTTGATGACATTCTAATATAATGGCGTCATGGAATGATGATCGTGGAACACACAACTGATGACCTTTAAACAAAAACCCATCTTTGCGAGTGAAATCTTTGAATGGGGATATATTTCATTTATCCCAATGATCTCTAAATGCTGGGTCATCCTGATACAAGTGAGACAAGGAATTAAACCTGGTTACCTGGACACGTAAGGATGAGAGAAGACCATGGTGTCGGCTTAAGGCATCGGCCACCGTATTAGATGCTCCAGACTTGTGGCGAATTACAAACGAGTAATCTTGTAACATTTCAACCCACTTGGCAAGTACCGGATTGAGTTTGGGCTGCCCATGGATATGTTTTAAAGCTTGATGATCCGAGTATAAAATAAACTCTCCTGGTAGAAGATAAAGGCGCCAATATTCGAGACTACGTGTAATAGCATAGAACTCCTTATCATAGGTACTATATTTTCTTCTGGTGTCATTGAATTTTTCACTAAAGAAAGCAACAGGCATGTTTGCTTGGCTCAAAATACCACCTTTGCCGAGGCTTGACGCATCACACTCTACTTGAAAAACTTCATTAAAGTTAGGTAGGGTTAAAACCGGCGCACGAGTGACACGTACCTTCAATTCGTCAAAGTCTATTTCAGCTGCCTTCATCCATATAAACTTATTACCCCTCATACACTCTGTAATAGGTGCCACAATGGTGCTAAAATTACAAGCGATGATAAAACGATGCTAACCCATGAAAACTCCTAACCTCTTGCAACGACTTGGGTGTCGGCCACGTAGTTATGGCAGTAACCTTTGACTCGTCCATTCGGATGTCGTTTCCCGAAACCAAATAGCCCAAAAATATTACCTCAGATGTCAAAAAATGGCATTTCTTGTGATTAGCATATAACTTTTGTTCCCACAAGACTAAGAAAAAGTCACGAAGATGTCGTAGGTGTTGTTGGTCATTTTTGCTAAAATGAGGATGTCATCAAAGTACACTACCACACATCGACCAATGAAAGGTTTAAAGATATGATTCATGAGCCTCATGAACGTACTCGGGGTGTTCGATAACTCGAAAGGCATGACCATCCATTCATAAAGTCCATCTCGAGTCTTAAATGCAGTTTTCCACTCGTCTCCAGGTCTCATGCAAATTTGATGATAACCACTACGCAAATCTATCTTTGAAAACACGTTAGCCCCATGAAATTTATAACAACCCTCCTTAAAATAATTTGGACACCCCTAAACACTCCTAATTGCATCCCGTATGCGAGAAACGAACCCGAATAACCCTTATATTAATAAATGAAAAATAAAAACAAAAATAAAAGGCTGTCGCGGGGCGCGATAGACTTCTCTTGGTCTGTCGCGGGGCGCGACCTAGAGATTTAGTGGCGGAGCCACATCGTGCCACGTGTCCCAACACGCGTCGAAACCACCGATGACTCGGCAACCTTCACGCCGCCTTTTAGGCTCTGGCGGGGCGCGACAGCCCCTCTTGTTTTCGTCGCGGGGTGCGATAAACCCCCTGATCAGCCCTATAAATTGGGAGTTCGAGCTTCATTTCCAAACCGTTTAAAATCAAACTTTCTCTCTCAATTTCTGAATGTTAGAAATAATATTCGGATATTATACCCACTAAAAAGCGAAGCTCTGCCTTGTTGTAAGTATCATAACCCCCGGTTACGTATTAGTTACGCTGCCCAATTGATCTAGTGCTCCGTAACGCATGTCAAGGCTCTGCCTGACTCAGTCGTTGGAGTTCTGTCTCGGGGAGGGTATCACTAATGTAAATTGGGTTATTATACTAACGCGTGTGCATTGTTCAATTTAATAGATTACAACCAGAAAGTCACAAGGAAATACCAAAATTAGCAATGTGAGTAATCCTTCTTTTTATAAATTGTTTTTACAAAACCTCAATTAATTTAAAGTATAATTAACAGTAATTGAGTATTTGTATTCTACAATTATCGTCGGTATGTTGGGGTTTTGTATAAAAATGTGTTACTACACTGTGAGTAGTAACATGACCACCAGTCAGGATTGACAGTACCGTGAGTGGTAATTAAAGTAGAGATATAAGGAAATGTAATTGCGAGATCGCCCTCAATACTGTAAAATGATAAAACTTGTTTTGATTAAACTGGGATGCACTCACCAGTATTTCTTACTGATAAAATCTTTGAAACACGTGTTTCAGGTAACCTAGTGTGAAGCCAATAAAAGTCAGCTGAAGAGCACTGAAGGCTTAGAAAAGTGGCCATAAAAGTTACCTAATTAAAAAGGAGAATTGTTTTCAATAATTAGGGTTATTCTTTATAAATATATTAAAAATGAAAATCGGGTTTTGTCCCACTTATTTATTATAAATGTATTATTAACAAAACTTGGGTTTTATCCCATTTACCTATTTCAAACATTTTGGTGTTTAACTCTCATAACAATATTTCCTAACTACGATCCTGATGAAACTTTCCGCTGCCAAATTAATAAACACCGATACCATCTGAACGGCTCGCGGCTCCCGCTCCTAGGGTGGGGTCGGGGGCTGTGACACAATTGATCGAGCAAGTCTTCAAAACGGGGAATATGAAACCTGTATTTGATAGTAATCTTGTTAACTGCCCGACTATCAATGCGCATACGATATGCACCCCCTAGTTTGGGAACGAGTAAAGTCGGAACTATACATGGACTCATACTCTCCCGAATCAACTCTTTATCCAAGAGTTCGGTAACATGTCTATGTAGTTCTTCAAATTCTTTTGGGTTTATCCTGTACGCAGGTTTGTTCGGTATACTAGCACCCGGAAGAAAACCTGATACAATGTTGTATTTCTCGTAACCATAAATTGTCATCTTCTGTTTTGGCTACTGATACACTAAGCACCCATTGAGATATCAACGCTTCACCCTTGTCCGGGTATATAACTTTAGTCACGCTGTCCTCGTGTGTAACTTCATCTTCGGTGTCATAAATGGGATCGGTTTCATCTAAGAAAGTAACCATCTGCTTAACAGGGAAATCTTGTTTAAGGTGACCAAAGCCATAGCATTTAAAACATCTATTTACCAGAGGTGATGACACTACTGGCGGTGTAGGGCTACTTGAGGCTTCGGCTTTGATTGGGCCGGGCGTGTTAGTGGTTTCACTAGCCGTGGGAACTTGGCTAGTTGAAGAGAAACGGGTGGGGGTTGTTTTTGGTTTGGCTTTTAGTTGCTTCTCTACCGGATGAGCTAGTTTGTAAACGTCATTTAGCGTCCAATATGGCTGTAAATGCACAACATCAGATATTTCAGTTTGTAGGCCACCTTAAAACCTAGCTATTACTTGTTCATCTTCTTCATCGGCTCCACATCTCATTGGAAGCTTATCAAACTCCGTAATAAACTCTTCTACACTTAAAGATTTTTGTTTCAAACAATTATAGTCAAGATATGCATCTTGACAATGATTTACGGGTAAAAACTTGGCCTATAATAACTTTTTCATCTTTCCTCACGACTTCACTTTCGATTTACCCTCTTGAGCTCTCTTCTTTCGAACATGATCCCACCATAATGACGCGTACTTACATAATTTAATGGCAACGAGTTTTACCTTTGTCCTGTCGGGTATGTCTCGGATGTCAAACACTCGCTCAACCGTACTAAGCCAGTCAATAAATTCATCGGGTTATAATTTACCTTCGAATTCTGGAATTTCTAACCGGATTCCCAGGTTTCGAAGCGGATCCGGTTGTCGTACTGCCTGGTTACCATGCCTCTACGCGAAAGGATTCTGATTTTCGGCTAGAGCAAAAGAGTTCTGATAGTTGGCGTCTCCATCATACCAGATGTTCGAATCAGTTCCAGTTTCTTCCCAGTGATCTTTCCAACGACCTTCTTGTTGACGATTAAACTGTTTCAACTCTAGGTCTCGAACCCTTTGTTGCAGCCTTTCGATTTCTTTGATGTCTCGTGGATCTCGATAACGACCTTCGTTTCCTCTGGCACACAGAAGTGAAAATAAGCATCTCTCCCACTACCTTCCATCGAAACCTATGCTCTGAATACCACTTGACACAAGCTACTATAATAAAAGAAAACTCCAAGGAGAATGTTCAATAATCAAAATCCAAATTCAAAAGAGATCCCCAATCATGAGTCTTTAAAAAAACAATTAAAACAAATGTAATAAAACAACTAAAAGTCCAACAACTTAGGAATTATAAAAATTAAATACTAAAGGATAGAACTTGAGCTGGAGCTTCAGATCGGCCAAATATCTTCAATCGGGTCGCGGGTCGTAGGCTGTCGGGTCTGGATCAGGGTCCGTATCTGTATCAGAAGGACTCTCTCTTGTAAGTACTAGATAATGGGGGTTATCCACGACAGTGATCTGAGCTTGATCACATTTACTTGGTGCAGAGGTACTGAAGGGTTTTTGAGCACTTCAACGCGTATGTCCTTTGCCAAGTGTTGAGAAGTTGTGGCGACCAACTTGCTTATCGCATTTGCTAGCTTGTTCTCTGTCACAACCCCCGCCCCCTTATCTATCCCGGGAACGGGCGGCCGCGAACATCATTGTCGGTGGTATCATTTGTTTATATTTTGGCAGCGGAAATTTCATCAGGACCGTAGTTAGGAAATATTTTATCAGAGTAAAACCACCATATTTTATATTAATAACCACATGGGTAAAACCCAAGTTTTTATTACAACATATTTATAAGGATAAATCCTATTTTATTGATTTTAAAACATCGTCTTTTAGGTAACTTTTATAGCCACATTTTTTCAAGCATTCAGTGCTCTCAAGCTGGCTTTCTTCTAATTGGCTTTCATATTGTGTTACCTGAAACGCGTTTTAAAAACATTTGTCACTGGGAAATACTGGTGAGTGAATCCCAGTTTAATCAAGAAGAGTTTTATCAATTAACACAGTATTGAGAGCGATCACATTGTTTATTTCTACACAATTACTCATTCAGTACTGTCAATCCTGACTGGTGGGTCATATTACACATTGGCTAACTCGTCGTCCAATGGTAACGTGTTCCACATTTTGTATACAAAACCCCAACACACCGGCAGTAATTGAAGAACTACAAAGACTCAATCACTGCTTAATTGCATTGTAAAATATTTAAGGTTTTGTAAAACAGCTCACAAAAAGGTTTACAAAAAGCGGATAAACTCACATTGCTATTTTAGGTAATTTCCTTTGTGGCTTCCTGATTATAATCTAGTTTAAATAAACAATGTACATGCGTTAGTATAATAACCCATATTTACATTAGATATACTCTCACCGAGATAGAACTCCAACGACTACGTCGGGCAGAAGCTCGACAGTCGTTACGGAGCACTAGATCAATCGGGCAGCGTATCTAATACGTAACCGAGGGTTAAAATACTTACAATGAGGCAGAGCTTCGCTATTTAGGGGGTATAATGCCCGGGTATAGGGCCTACACTACAGAAATTGAGAGAGATTGAGAATTGTGAACGAAATGGGACTGAAGGCTAATCGACGCTATTTATAGGGTTGTTCAGGAACTTCGTCGCGCCCCACGAAGACCACACCAAGGTCTTACGCGGCCCGCGAGGATAAGAAAAGGCGGCGGCGGTGCTGAGTCATTCCGGGGGTGTTGACGCGTGTAGGGACACGTGGCGGCTTCGGGCTGTGCCACTTATCTTCTCGCTCGCGGCCCGCGTAAGATGAAGACCAAGTCTTCGCGGCCCTCGAGAGACTATAAAAACTTATTTTTATTTAATTTTTGTGAAAATAAAGGTATTTAGGGCCATTTCTCGTATATGGGGTGTATTTTATGACATATAGGGACATTCTAAATATTTTAGGAGTGTTGGAAATATTTTGGGTATAGCTCATGGACTATTTAATAAAATATATAATGTACTCGTGTTAAGTATAATAACCCAATTTACTTTATCCCTACGTCATGAGACAGAACCCCAACGAAGTTGGTCGGGCAGAGCCTTGACATTCGTTACGGGGCCCTATATCAATCGGACAGGGTATCAGTGATCAGAGGTTACAACACTTAAAATGGGACTGGGCTTTATGGGGTGAAATACTAAAGAAAATGGGGGATATATATTTGATCAGAGCTATATGGCATAAGAAAGAAAGATGGAAAGACACAAGAAAAATGAGTAGTTGTTGCTCTATATATATATCAATTTGGTGAGCTTGAAGTTTACGCAAATATTTGATCAGTTGCCTTCAAACTGTGCCACGCATCCGCTCATTAAATTCTTTAAATCCACGTATAGTACTTAACAAGTTTTAAAGTCTTATGCATGCATTTAATTCAATTCTTCGATTTTATTATTATTATATTATTAATTCTATATTGTCTACGTGTGCATTCATATGAATGTTTAAATTTTGATTGTTTTATTTATATATATATTATAATTAATTTAACTGCTTCACTCATTTGGCGTTTATAACTTATAAAATATGACGTTTTATAAAACAATGAATATGTCATTAGAACGAAAATATTTGTGTCTACATTTTGAACCAAGTTTTATTAAAAACGGAGTAGGTTCAAATATAATGTATTTTTGTAATTTAATAATTAAATGGTTTCTAGGCCTGTCTACGTACTTCATGTTTCTAACAGTCAACTTACCCAATGATCTATCCGTTTAATAACATAAGTTTTTATATACTTTATCTTAAATTTTATAAATAAAATTTTGGGAATGTTACATTCTCGCTTCGGTTGATGTGTATGGCTTTGAATGACGGGAATTTCTGGATTAATTCCTCAGTCTGCTCGACATACAACACCATTATTTCGCCTTTAGCGTCGTACAATTCGTTGAACTGCCCCGCCACCAACAGGGAGTCCACATGCGCTTCGAGGTGTTGCACACCCATCTTAATCACCAACCACAATCCAGCTAGAAATGTCTCATATTCGGCCTCGTTATTTGTGTTCTTGAAGTCGAGGCGAATGACATATGTAAACTCATGCTTCTCGGAGCTGACCGGCCGTAACCCTACACCTGCGCCCTCATCATTTGATGCCTCATCTGTATAAAGTGACCGGATCTCGTCTGTCTGTTCCGGCGTAGTGTCACATCCCGATTTGCAGCGGAAGGAAAAACGTGGGATGCAACAGACACCTCTGGTACAAGCACATTGTTTATAAAGACACTACACTTTATTTATTACAAAATGTTGATTACATACTACATGTATGTTACAACTGCGTGTTCCCATGAACCACATAAGTCTTCTAAGTCGCATGCGTCTATCTCAATATTTGCCAATAAACACGTCTTGAACCACATACACGGATCACATCAATCTCAAGTTACCTGAAATGCATGTTAGTTTTTAAAGAGGGTCAGCTAAACGCTGCTGGTGAGTTTCACTGTTTTAGTTTGTATTACATAAGTGTAATTATAGTTCAAATTTGGCACATTTAATTGAATATATACTGAGCCCACAAGTGAAGCCTTGACTGTCACCTCAACCTCGTGGTCAACCACCACGGCACTGCCCCTGTGTAGTTATGGCTAGTACCCCATAGCCTATGCTCAAACATGTACAATTGCGTATGTATCTCATGGCGTTCCTGGCCATCGCAATTGGGTTTGTCGGACCAATAGTACTATTTACACATTCACCGGCCTACGGTTAATCACTTGGGTCTGTGGGGACTTTTCATGTACTAGTGTTTACTCAGATAATTCACATCATATCAGGTATATATGTGCACGTATAAACGTATGTAACATGCATTTCACCCCATGTAAAACAGGAAAACAGTTTGAAAATGGGGAAGTAAAACTCACAGTGTATGTAGTAGTTTCACACAGGATGTAAACAAGCAACCGTGTCAACTTCTAGAAGCATATATGCAAATATGGACTTACGTAAGTATCTAAGTCGGTAACACGTATAACTTGGATTCTGTCAGGAGTTTTCACTCCAGATTGAGCCTATACAATACTGGTATGGTGATGGAGGTCAGGGTAGTATTAGTTTTCGGTTTGGCTTCCGGGCACCGGTTCGCATGCCAGACAATGTCAGTAGTTTAACATGTTCGGACAATGGTACGGGAATACCAATAATGCCAACACGTTGTTATGTAAGAATGATTAACTTTTCATTATGGGAGTTTGGGTGTTTGGGGACTCCCAGGTTGCCCAATTTTGAGTTTCTGTTTCTACCGTCGGGGATTTCCCGAACTAGTATTGGACACACCCCGAGTGTCCAATCCGCCCTGGAATCTCCCGGAATACTCCCCATGTTTTAATTATAGTATTTGTCGGGTTGGGTCAGTTCCCAGTTCCGGTCGGTTCGTTATACGGTAAACTGCCGAAATTGATTTAAAATAATCCATTTTTAATCCGAACAATTCCCCTTTCACTTAGAATTTGAATAAAAATCTATAATTTTTATATAACTTAGTAAAAATTTTAGATTATGGAAAAAAAATTTGAGAATTTATTTTGTCATTTAACTTGTCTAAATAAATTATTTATAAAATCATATTTAACCACATAATTAATATTAATTACCATCAGTGATCCAAGAATTCCCAAAACATTCTTGGACATCCCTTATTTTTCCAGAAACATCTCCATCAATTTTAAGATTTTTCCGATTTCATTTCGGTGCGTTTCCGGCAACCGAAAGTTCGCAAAGACGCGGATTTTTTACCCCAATCAAAACTCAACCAATTGACTCCGAATTTTCCCAGAACATTCCTCATATATTCCTAAGTGTTTCTGTAAAATTTGGTAATTTATTGAATCCATTTGGTAATTTTTCAAGAATTCTATTTGTAAAACAGTCAAAAATTCACCAATAATCGTAGAAAATTCCAAAAATTCTAAAATTTTACGTGGACCAAGTTATGATCTAAACAATATTCTGCCTATGATAGTTTAGAGTTTCGAGCGATATACCTAGCGATTCCTTCGAGTCTGAGTGTTTTTCTTGAGTCCAGAAGTATGTATGGACTATATTCAGTACCTATACACCATAAACAACACAAATATGCAATAACCCATGTCAATCAAGCCTTAGAACCATTATTTTTTATTAGTGTTTGATTTGACCGAAAATTGTCGAATAGTTTGTGTTTTGGTATCATAAACTGATGTTTGGCATCACCAAACACCATGTATAATCTTATTACATAGTAATCATGTTTCAACAGCCATCATGGCCCAAAATATCAAATATTTAGGGATCAATTCAAGCTTCCTTTGTTAACTACATGTTTTAGCATGAAAAAGTCATAAAAAATACCATCATAACACTATTATATCTTAATCCTTGGCTTGGTTTTTGCTGGAAATTTATAAGAGCATATGTAAATAGGAAAGTGGTTTTTGCTAGAAGTTGAAGTAATAGGAAAGTGGAATGATTTATTTAATATATAATATGGGTAAGGATGGTGAAGGCGGTTGTTTTTTTTTAAATTATAACTTTAGAATTATTTCACCTGCTTCGCTCATGTTACTCGTGTAACTGACAAAATATAGTGTTCCATAAAATTATAAATATACCATTGAGGCGAGCTTATTTTTCTCTACATTTTGACCCAAGTTTCATTAAAAACGGAATAGGGCCAAATATAATATATTTTGTTATCATGATTAAACAGGCTCTTATTCTACTCAATATCCGTCAAGGTACCTCATGGTTCAAATCGTCGTTCGACCTGTCAGTTTGGTAAATGCTCGTGTAATGCGTAGTTTTAAAAATACGAACCCGTCTTTAACAAAAAGTAGAACGTTTTAACGCATTTGCTTGAAATATAATATATTAGTGTTCCATAAATGTTTTTAGGCTTGACTGACTGTACCATGCATGTTTGGTTGTTTCCGTGTGCGTTAAAATCGAAGACGTTTCGTTAACCAGAACTGCCACGTTTAACTGGCCAATTACCAGATAAGGCCTCAAATCTTACGTTATGGTCTAAATATCATATTCAAGTATTTTCGTACTCTTAGAATTGTCTATGGCACAAAACTAAGTTGTTCCTGGAACTCGAAATCTTAAATGATGCTACCGATAACCTAATAATCAATGTCAAAGGTTTAAAGTGCTGTTAAACGGAACATTCCCATTTAACACGTGTTTCAAGGCTAAGGACGCCAACTTCGCACTGTTGGCCCTTATTAGTGTAATGTCAGTCATAACGTGTTCTCGGATTCCTCCGAGCCATAACAGATATCAATTAATCAAGCATATAAGTCACACATATTTTTAAGGTTTTCGCACAATTAAAGTGTTAAGTGTGCTTTACAGTTTTGGACCGTGTAAGGTGTACCTGGTTTCATCATGGGTGTCACACGTAGGGCTTTGTATAGCTTCACATTCTTGGATTTTATCAATGGGTACTTCTGTGGCAAAGTCTACTAAGATTTGACCCTTGATTGCTGTTCTTGGTTTGTAAACAATGTTGTGGCCTCCAATCTCAATCGCCTATTTGGCTAACCTTCCCGAAATCTCTGGTTTCCTTAAAATGGTGCCAATATGGTAGTTAGTGAGCACATTGATCACATGCCCGATGAAGTATTTCCGCTGACCATGCGGGTATCCAGCTGACATATCTTCTTTTTAGGCCCCTCATTTGTGCGTTGGATTTGTCTTTTCTTCTTTCTCACATTCTTTATCAGATACGTCAGCTTACCGCTTTTTAAAGCCTTTTCTATCTCTTGGCGCAAACTGATACAATCGTCTGTCAGATGCTCAGTGTCCTTGTAAAGATTATAAATATAGAATTGTTAAGTTTAAATAAAAAACAGTAATTAGTAGATATATTTAGATATGATTGGAATATTATATTTATATGTTTAGTAAATATATAAAATATATTATTATCGGCTTAACCATTAATAACTAAAATAAAATAGCAAATCCAACTATGTTATCGCCTTGACCATTAATAACACCATTAATAATCAAAATAAAGCCAAAGATCTCTAAATCAAATGGTGGAAGGCTTGCATTTCTCTTGAGAGATGCAGGTTCAACTCCCACTTGGTGCAGAGTAAGACACTGGTGGACGGTGACAGATTTATTCAGCGAAGAGGATGGGCACACTTTTATATTATCCTAACTCCTAACCTAATGCGAAGATATAAGCTATCATTCCATGAACCTCAAGCCCTAACTCCCACCGGTTCATTTGTCATTCCCATTTAGATTGCAATTCAGTTTACTTATTTTTTTTTTTTTGAATGGTAAACTAAATTACCAGATAAACATCTTAGGATGTACTCAATCGAGCAAATGCATTCCCTCCTCCATAACAATCAGAGTTGGATGTATACCCAAGCCACCAGTTTACTTATTTCTGATCCATAATTTGGGTATGTTTTAATCCAATATTAATTTTAACTGTGTAATGTGTTGATTGTTTTGCTTGTATAAATTAAATAATATATTATATTTGTTTTTCATTTAGGAACTCCTAATAATTTTTTAAAAATACAAAATTCATCTTCAAGTGAAATTCCATCTAGTAATATTTTTAGACTTGTCTCTACGCTTTGCCTAAATTAGTTGATCTACATAATCTTTCTTGGGATCCCCTTCATAGAATAAGAATTTTGAATTATCATTCAAATAAAAGATATGAAATAAAGAAAAAATAAAAGCACGCAGAGGGCAATTATACTTGAAGTATTTTATAATATATATATATAGAAAAAGTATATCGTACATTACGGCTTAATGTACTTCGCGTACGACAACGTGCGTGATTTGTTCAATAACATGCGTCATTACTGTTTTCAATATGCGTGATTATTGTGTTTCAACATGCGTGATTTTGGATTTTTGAGTTATAATGTGTGTGATTTTAAAATGAACGTGCGTAATTACCTGTCGTACGTGATGTACGTTAAGCCGTAATGTACGTTAACCTTCCTCTATATATATATATATATATATATATATATATATAGAGGAAGGTTAACGTACATTACGGCTTAACATGTATATATATATACATATAGAAAAAGTATATCGTACATTACGGCTTAACGTACTTCGCGTACGACAACGTGCGTGATTTGTTCTATAACATGCGTGATTACTGTTTTCAATATGCGTGATTATTGTGTTTCAACATGCGTGATTTTGGATTTTTGAGTTATAACATGCGTGATTTTAAAATGAACGTGCGTAATTACCTGTCGTACGTGATGTACGTTAAGCCGTAATGTACGTTAAGCTTCCTCTATATATATATATATATATATATATATATATATAGGGTAAGGTTCATTTGAGAACCACCCTTATTGCGAGAACTGCGAGAACCAATGCGAACACAAAAAAATATCTAAAAAATCCAAAAAAACCCACAATCTTTTTTTAATAAAAATCGCTATATTTTGTTACAAAAAAAACAGTTTTTTTTTCGAGTAACAGTTATGGATGCACATGTGCATATGCATCATTTCTTGGACAAATTCCATAATATATTACCAGTAGTAGAAAAATGCACTTTCATTTACACTATCATATGTAATACATTACTTTTTACATTACCAATATTAGAAATGCACATGTGCATCAATATGTATCAACATGAAATAAGGTGTTTTGGTACAAAAAGTTTGTGATTTTAAATGATGAAGTAGGCCCATATACATGTGTTTTGATTAGTTATATCTAGTGGTTGATGGTTTGATTATATTTGTCACTTTATGATGTAATATGTTGTTTGGATGGTATAAAGGGTGTTGATGTACATATAATAAAGTGAAATATTGGTAATAATATTGTATTATGGATGGTAAAAAGCAATGGTATTGTATTACGTATGGTAGGAGGTAATGGTAGTGTAGTATGGATGGTATGATAGATGAAAGGGAATGTGTATTCAAAGTGGTGTACTAAAACACGTTATAACATGTTCATATATATAGATGCACATGTGCATTTCTAGTGTTGTTAATATTATAACAAGTTCATACATATAGATGCACATGTGCATTTCTATAATTGTTAATGAAAAAAGTAGTGTATTATGAATGGTAGTGTAAATGAAAGTGCAATTGTCTGATATTTATAATGAATTACGGAATTTGTCAAAGAACCGATACACATGCACATGTGCATGGATAACTGTTACTCGGAATTTTTTTTATTATTGACGAAATATAGCGATTTTTCCAAAAAAATAGTAAAAACAAAAAAAAATTATAGTGTTTTTTAGATGTTTTTAGGTATTTTTTTGGTTGTGTTCACATTGGTTCTCGCAGTTCTCGCAATAAAGGGTGGTTCCTAACGGATCCTTCTCCTATATATATATATACATATATATATCATTAAAAAATCTGTATTCGCCACTGTTGGTGGGCAATGATAGAAAACCCAAAGAAACCTAGGTTCGATACTTGAGCCAAACACGTTTTACTAGTAATTTTACTGTCATGCCTATGGACAGGTGGGTTACCGGGTTTACTTGTAACTAAACCAGAATTCTGCATTGTATTTTGTTGTTAAAATGCTGATTTTTGCTGAATTATGCAGAATTCTGCAATTTTTGTGAGTTTTAGGCACTTTCCGGCACTTAAACTATCACTAGGAAGACAGTTTTACAATCCCTACTTTTCTACACACTACACTAGTGTAACTCTTGGTTTCGGGCTCATTCTGTGTCTTAACATCATGTATGTCTGAGTACTGAACTCCCGTCAGTACTTCTAGTTTGTCTGATAATTGTGTTAACTTTGTTTCGTGCATTAAGTGAACCATATTGTGTTGCATGTAATAATGATAGACATTCTTGCAACATGAAATGCATTTGTATGTATATGACACTAATCAGAAATCATTCATGTCATTAATTCAAATCAGGCACAGTCATTATGATACAAGTTACTGTTTAACATTGTACGGATACACAGAAAATTGACAGTTGTCACAATGGGGTCCTTATAAAATTTAATATACCGGATCTATTAATTTTTTTTAAAAACATTGGGGTCCGGGGACCCCGACCCGTTCAATGTAGGTCTGCCCCTGCTTACTAATTCAGCACTTAATGGTTCAGACTGTTTCTTTCGCGAGCAGATGTCTGGATGGTTCAGACATTTGCCTCTGAATGGTTAAGTATTATATTGAGTTTGAATGGTTAATACCTCTAATTTGAATTGGTCAGACATTTACCTTTGAACGATTAAGCATTATACTGGCTTTTAATGATTCGGCCGCTTTACTAGTTCAACACTTAATGGTTCAGAACTCTTACTGATTCAGCACGTAATCATTTAAAAGTTGTCAGACAGCCCCTAAGTCATTTGGGGATCTTGGGAAACCATACCAACTTGTGGATTAATCGATCCAAATTTATTTATTTGTATTTCAGCCACATCAAGAAAACAAGAAAGAGCTCACTACAAAACAACACTCGACTTTCGCTATTCCGTTGGTAAATGTGGTTTCCATCGTGATCCGACCCATTTCAGATGGGTCGGTTATCGATTAAAATTAAACTAATTTGGTTAAAATTTTGTTTTTAATCGATGCTTTTTTTACTGGTAACCGTATATTTTATTAGAACAATATCATAAAAACAGAGACAATTACATACTAATGGCAAGTTCGACTTGTACTTTCTCTTGCCGTTACAAACAAATGGAATTTGCACCAACTCGATGTTAATAACACTTTTTTAAATGGCAATCTTGGCGAAGTTGTTTACATGGAACAACCACCAGGCTATGTTGATTCTCAAAAACCCGATTATGTATGTCGACTTGACAAACGAATAAGAAACTTATTTTACTGCTTCAAAACCCACTTACATTCATTAAACAAATAACTTACATTAAATAGGAAAATAAAACTACTTGCTCCTAAAGAAAAGGTAACTAATCACCCACTAACCCATAATATCTTGACTAAATAAACTAACACGTGGCTCATTAAAAATATGAAAACATACGACTAATATAATAGTTCCGCTGACCCGTATCCGACCCGTAAACAAAACCTATAACATCAAGATTAGCAAGGAAACTTACTTATGTTGAGTTTCCGTCAAGGTATGTTTGGAAGTTACAGGATCGGTGCTGGCAGCCACGTAAAAATAATGTCGTGGTTAGGAGAATTTATTATGTGTCTCCTTCTCTTGGTGAGGCTTATTACCTTAGAATTCTTCTAACCAAGGTCAAGGGACCACGATCGTTTGAAGAAATCAGAACCTATGACGGTGTTATTTATCCTACTTTTAGGGATGCGTGTTATGCACGTGGCCTTTTAGACGATGACAACGAATACATTGAGTGTATTAAAGAAGCCAGTTTTACAGGAAATGGTCATTATCTCCGTTCTTTGTTCGGTACACTTCTTCTATCTAATACGCTTTCAAGGCCAGAAGTTGTTTGGGAGAAGACGTGGGAGTTTTTGTCCGAGGACATTTTATACAATATGCGGATGGATTCTGGCTTTAGTGGTATTTTTTTATTTTCTAATAGTTTTTGTGACATAAAATCCTTCTTTTTTGTTATTGAGTTATGGTTATATTAACAAAGTGTGTTGTTAAATTAATTAAATTTACTTTTTATTGTAGGATTGGTTGTTTCAGATGAGCGTTTAAAGAATATAACGTTATCTAAAATCGAAAACTATCTTATCCGTAATGGATCCAGCTTGCATAGATTCTCACCAATGCCTGTTCCTGAGGAAGATTCCACAGTATACGATATAACACCCCTAAAGAAAACTGACACCCTCATAAATTTTCCGACACCCTAAAAATATTTAAAATATCTCAATATGTCTTAAAATACCCCCCATACGTGAAAACGGCCCCCCCCATATACCTTTTATATATTTAAAATTAATTAAAAATGGAATTTTTGGGGATCAGGTGGGCCGCGTAAGCCATCCCCGAACCCTTACGCGGGCATCGACAACTTAAAGGTCTAGCAAACCCTGGTGTTGACACGTGTCACGCAACGTGTTGACCCTAGTCATGACCCGGATCAGCTACGCCTAGACCCCTAGGCCACGCGGGTCGCGTAAGCCTTTGCTTACATTTATGCGGGTCGCGAGAAAGCGAGAATCAAGCACTATAAGTAGCAGACATCGGATCTTCAGTCTACTCGCTCATTTCTTTTCTTTCTAATCAAATTCTGAAGTAGTAGAAGCTATACTCGGGTATAATACCCCCCTAAATAACTAAGTTCTGCTCTGTTGTAAGTATCATAACCCCTGGACACGTATTAGATACTCTGCCCGATTGGTCTAGGGTTCCGTAACGGCTGTCGTGGTTCTGCCTGACGTAGTAGTTGGAATGCCGTCTCGGGGAGGGTATTACTAATGTTAAAATGGGTTATTATACTAACACGTGTGCATTTGTATAAATTATAGGTAATTCTCAGAAAATCCTTACAGAAAACCTAAGACAACAATGTGAGTAATCTCCTTTTTGTAAACAGTTTTTACAAAACTTTAATTATTTTACAATGCAATTTAGCAATGATTGAGTCTTTCTAATTCTACGATTACTACCGGTATGTTGGGGTTTTGTATACAAAATGTGAGACATGTTACCATTGGACGAAGAGTTAGCCAATGTCTAATATGACCCACCAGTCAGGATTGACAGTACTGAATGAGTAATTGGGTAGATATAAACATTGTAATCGCTCTCAATACTGTTTAAATTAAATTAATGTTTCTCGATTAAACTGGGATTCACTCACCAGTATTTCCCACTGACAAATGTTTTTAAAACGCGTTTCAGGTAACACAATGTGAAAGCCAATTAGAAGCCAGCAGGATAGCGCTGAAGGCTTGGAAAAGTGGCTATAAAAGTTACCTAAATAAAGAAGGCGTTTTGATTCAATAAAATGGGATTTATCCCTATAAATCAGTTTGTAATGAAAACTTGGGTTTTATCCCAATGTGTTTATTTCTATAAAATGTGGTGTTTTACTTTGATAAAATATTTCCTAACTACGATCCTGATGTAAACTCCGCTGCCAAATTAATAAACACCGATACCACTGATACTGAGTTCGCGGCCGCCCGTTCCCGGGACAGATAGGGGGCGGGGGTTGCGACAGAAGGTGTTATCAGAGCTAAGCCACTGATTCAGCCACAGAAGTGTTCCGCTGACACCAAAATTTAAATTGTTAGGAAATAAATTACGGGAATACGTGCATAATTGTATTTCGTGTTATGTGTTATTTGACTATTTGTTAGTTTACAGTATGAGCGACCAAGGACCATCTGACGCATACCGTCAATTGTTTGGTTCGCCTAGAAGCGAAGGTGCCTCTTCTCAGCCTGCCCTCTCAGGGTACTCCGCTGATACAGAAGAAGGAATATTCGTGTTTAAAGCTCAGTCCGAGGAGCCATTCCCTCAGAAAAAGAGAGGATGGTTCAGTCGAGGGGCACATGAGCGTAGGAAGCATATGAAAAAGTTACAAGACCAGAGAACACTAGCAGCAGCCAAAAGAGAAACCGATGCCTATGCCCAGGATATGATTAATAGGGGTATAGCCAACATCCACATCCTAGCAACTACTGCAGCTGACCCTAACCTGGAACAAATGATAGCACCCCAACCACAACTACTAATTCCTGACCAGCCGATGGAGATAGAAAACCCTGAAAATCAAGTAGAAATGCATGATTTCGACCCGGAGGAAATACCTAGGGTACCTGCACCAAATCCCTTAGACCCAAATTACGACCCATGGTGGGATGACAATAGAGACTATGTGCAACGTTACCCGATACACGAAGACATACCCATGCCAAACCTAGGAGCCTACCCAAGGTTAGATCCTCTAGATCCCTATTATGATAATGCTGTATTCATTAGAGAGATTCTAGAAAATCCTTACCCATACCAGGCCCCTATACCTCCATACCAGGAACCCGCACCCCAGATTCCATACCTAGTCTTAGAGCCTACACCCCCAATGAGTGCAGACAATGTACAAGAACTTAGGACATTTGGTGAGGAAATTTTAGAAAGTGGGGAAAGAATGAGAGAGGTGGGAGAGCGACTCGTCTGGAAGTACGACGAGCGCAATATGGATTTCTGGATGAATCCATATCCATGAATGTGATGGTGGAAACGGTAGTAATAATAATATTTATAATAAAATAATATAATATGTGTGTTTGTGTATGAAAAAAAAAACTACGGATGCCTATTACTAGTAGTGTAACTTTAAATTTCAGTCGGTATTGTAATTTTAATTTCAGTACTGGTGTGTAATAGATGCATATTATAAAAATAGAGTAAGTCGCAATGATCGACGCTTTTGACTAAAATGCGTGACATGTGATTGGCTATATTAAATATTATTTTGTGATATTAATACGTGGTAACTATTTAAAATTCAGATGGCCGACGAAGGAAATCAAGAAAATCTGAATAACGATAACCAGAGTAACATTAACTTTGTTAATGAGAATCCGAACAACAATAACAATGGAAACCAAGTGGATAATAGTGCCATCCAACACATAGTGGCACAAGGAATTATAGATGCAATGCCATATATTCTTCAAACTGTTAAGGATGCGGAAAATAAAAGTAAGCATAGCAGTAAGCGACTAACTGAACCAGAACACAGCGTGAACAATGGACCCATACTTCAGGTGCCCATTCCCAAAAGAAGAAGAACCATGCCTTATGGTTGTTCTTATAAAGAATTATGGTCTTGCAAACCAATAGAATTCTCGGGCAATGAAGGACCCATTGCGACTCTGCGCTGGATAGAAAAGACTGAGGCTGTTTTAAAAATAAGCAAGTGTCCTGAAGAAGACAAAATAATGTTTGCTTCTAATTTGTTTAAAAACTCAGCCTTAGAATGGTGGAACACGATTCTCCAGTCAAGAGGCAGCACTACTAGAAAACAACATTTTTTCCTACAAAAGTTTCGTACAAATTTCCCACAACTCAATTTTTTTTACAATTTTCCTACAATTTTTTGACAAAAAAGAAAAACAAAAAAAACCCAAAACTTTTCCACAAATTTGCCACACAATAAGCATTTGTAGCAATTTCTTCACAAAACTTATAACCTTTTCGACAAATTTCCGACAAAAATTATAAAATTTTATATTATTTGTAACTACAACAAAATAAATAATTTGAAATATATAAAATATTAAATTTGTCGGAAATTTGTAGCAAATTTACACCAGTTGCTACAAATTTCCTACAAAAAAAGTTATTTTATTTGTTATTCATCAATTTTAGAAAAAAATATAATTTTAAAAAATAAAATGATAAGTTTGTCGGAAATTTGTAGCAAATTGACAGCAATTGCTACAAATTTCCTACAAAAAAGTTATTATTCAACAAATTAAGAAGAAAATATAATTTTGAAAAATAAAATATTAGATTTGTCAGAAATTTGTAGAAAATTGACACCAGTTGCTCTACAAATTTCCTAAAAAAAGTTATTTTATTTGTTATTTATCAATTTTAGAAATAAAGATAATTTTAGAAAAATAAAATGATAAGTTTGTCAGAAATTTGTAGGAAATTGACAGCAATTGCTACAAATTTCCTACAAAATGGCTATTATTCAACAAATTAAGAAGAAAACATAATTTTGAAAAATAAAATGTTAAATTTGTCAGAAATTTGTAGCAAATTGACACAAGTTGCTACATATTTCCTACAAAAAAAAAGTTATGTTATTATCAATTTTAGAAAAATAGATAATTTTAAAAAATAAAAAAATAAATTTGTCAGAAATTTGTAGCAAATTGACACAAGTTGCTACAAATTTCCTACAAAACAGTTGTTTAGTTAAAATGTTAAGTTTGTTAAAAATTTATAGCAAATGAACATCAGTTGCTACAGATTTCCTACAAAAAGGTTATTTTAATTTATCAATTTAGAAAAACATATAATTTTAAATTGTAAAATGTCAAATTTGTCGGAAATTTGTAGCAATTAACCCTACAATTCTGTACTATACTATATTATACCATACTATATCATATATTATACGATACTATACTATGTTGTACCATACGATACAATTTTATACAGTACCATACGATACAATCCTACACTACACTACACGACACGACACGACACGACACGACGCAACATGACACGACACGACACGACACGACACTATACTATACGATATAGTATAGTATACTATATTACATTGTGCGATACGATACAGTCCTATACAATACATCACTACACTATACTATATTGTACGATGCTATCATATACTATACAATACTACATTATAATATATTATACCATATAGTATACGATACTATACTATACTACACTACTAGAAAATACACTTATCTTGACACGCGAACAATGACACACACTCATTTTGTGACATTCGAAAGCGTGTGTTAAGAAAAAAATTTCATGGTTTACAAAATTCAATAAATTTATGACACACTTTTTTGTATGTCATCTTTTTAACGTCATTAAATAAAACAAAAGCATTTTCTGACATTCGAAAGTGTGTGTGTCAAGAAAAAAATGTTATGGTTTACAAAATGAAATAAATTTATGACACTCTTTTTTGTGTGTCGTCTTTTTAGTGTCAATAAAAAAATACCATTTTATGACATTTGAAAGTGTGTAAAAAAAATGTCACGGTTTACCACCGCCACCACCGTCACTGACCAACGGAGCCACCGCCACCTCCGACCACCACCGCCGCCACCACGCACCACCGCCATCTTACAACACCGACCAACGGGCACAACCACTGATCGCATCCACCAACCACCGGCCAACACCACTGATCGCCGCCACCCGCCGCCGCCTTTCGTTGTCGGTGATACCATCCACCGACTACTGCCACCACCCACTACCGCCACTTGTCGCCGATTTTATTCCTTCGTCTTTTCCTACCTACCAAAACAACATAATGATTCATTCCGTTCCCATTTGGTAACCAAACAAAACCATTGAATTGTAATGATTCATTCCATTACCCCGTCCATTCTATTTCCACATACCAAACAGACCCTTAATATGTTAATAAAACACTTTATTACATAAAAACAATTTACCCCAAAATTTAATTAATTTACGACTTATTTTTTACGTGTCATAGTTTAAATTAGGGTTATTCATGAGCCGAACCGAACAAATTGGATCTTTGCTCGTACTTGGCTAGTGGCGATGGAGAAATCGAATAATGATGACCAATAGGGGGTTTTGATTAGGTACTTGTACTTCTAAATCAAATGGCGGGTTATTGATGCTTCACATTACAATATTTGATATTTTGACTCAATTATTCAAATGGACATTAAAGTATTGGATTTAATGGGTCACAACGGTCAATAGTAGATCATATATGTCTTAATGGATCATATTAGACCAATGGATCATGATGGACAATAGTAGATTATACATGTCTCAATGGACCATATTGAGCCTTAATGGATCATAATGGCCAATATTATATCATGTATGTCTTAATCAACCATATTGGGCCTAAATGGATCACAATGGACAATAGTAGATAATACATGTTTTAATGGACCGTATTGGCCTAAATGGATCACAATGTTCAATAGTAGATCATACATGTCTATATGGATCATGTTGGTCCTTAACGGATCACAATGGCCAATAGTGGATCACACATGTCTTAATGAACTATATTGGGCCCAAATAGATCATAATGGCCAATACTAGATCATATGTGTCTTAATGTACCATATTAAGCCTTAAGGGACCAGAACGGACAATATTAGATTATAGATGTATTCTCAAGTGGAGATCTAGGTATTCCACGAAATCTCCGGTATCAGGTACTTCTAAAGTATGTGTATGTTTGTGTCTATGTGTATGTATATGTAACTGCATACATATGTGTGCATGTGTGTGTATTTGTGTGTACGTGTATGTCTATGTGTACATATGTGTGTACGTGTTAATGTACATGTGTATTTCTGTATGTCTAATATAGGGGTGCAAATGAACCGAGCTACTCGAGATCGGCTCGAAAAAAAGCTCGAATTGAGCCGAGCAGAGCCCGAGCTTGAAAAATTACCTATGAGCCGAGCTCGAGCTTTAAAAACAAAGCTCGAATTGAGCCAAGATCGAGCTCGAGCTTTTATAAGTGAAACGAACTCGAGCTCGAGCTTGGTCAAGCTCGTGCTCGGCTTGGCTTGGATCGTTTGCACCCCTATTCTAATATAAGAATACATATTACTATTAATCGAGAATTAAAAAAGTATATTTTAATAATTAAAAAACAAATTTTTATAATAACGACCCCAATTGCAGCCAAAATTTTAAAATTCCTGGCTTTCCCTCCCACTTATATTTTTCCCTCTTTTAACCTAAATCTATTATCCCCCACTCTTTGTAACCTTAATCAATATCCCCTTGCTGCTCTGTTTGTTCCACGCAGCCAACTTCCACATTCGATCATCTTCTTCACCTTCAATAGGCATCATGTTCTTCACCTTCAATCGATGGTGTTCTTCACCTGAAATCGGCCGTCTTCTGCACAACAATCGATAATCTTTTTCACCACAAGCGACCACCAACGCACCATTGAACTGTCTTTCACGGATTTCTACAGCTACTGTTATGGTGCGATTACGAATAAGGTATACATATTGCTCTTTTTTTGTTGATGAATGCATCAATCACGCATCATGTATAGGTTTTATCTTAGTCTTAGGATCAATTATATATATACTAGCTGTTGTATGTGGTTGTATCAGGTTTTGATTTTTGTTATGTTGTTCAAACGTGAAAGGTTTGAAGATACACACCAACTGCTCGATGAAATGCTTCAACCAAATTGACTTCTATTACACATGTTTTTCTTACAAGATAAGTGGGTCCTTGGTAAAAACATTCTCTAGTACTTTTGAGATTCAATCTGATATCATAATTTTGACATCAGTCATGTGTTCAATTTTGTGATTATTACTATAATTATTATATTATCATTTATTATATTACAAGTTGATGATTGGTTTTTGATATAGGTGTCCATATGTGACGGGTACATCCATCAGTGGGATCAAGTACAAGGATGGAATTCTCATGGCTGCTGACATGGGAGGTTAGATAATCCTTAACAACCTCAGACTGTTGTTAAATATGCTATATATCTGTGGGTGTTTGTATGTATATGTTAGGTGCTATTGAGAATATCTATTTATATCTATTTGTTTTTTTTTCACCTAGTAGAACTACCAATGAGTTTTTAATATATGGATAAAGCACATTAGGGGTGCAAACTAGCTGAGCTACTCGAGCTCGGCTCGAAAAAAGCTCGAACGAGCCTAGCTTAAACGAGCTCGAGCCCGAGCCTAAAAACAAGCTCATTTAGTAAACGAGCCCGAGCCCGAGCTTCGCTTATCGAGCTCGAGCCGCCTCGCGAGCCTAAATGAGCTTTCTGTTTATATATTTTTTATTAACATATTACACATATATTTATATAATAATAATTACCATTTATATAAATATAAAAAATAACTAAAGTATATGTATAATAATAATTATAATTAATATAAATTAATTAATAAATACTAACCGAGTCAAGCCCAAGCCGAAAGCAACATTTATAGGTACTAAAAGCAACATTTTTGTGTTAAGACTATGGGGTATGTGTCACACCCCGACCACGTAAAACAACAAAACGTGGCAGAAACGTCGGGGAGTGTTGTAACAGAATCATTGTTTCGTAACACATGGAAATTGAAATATTGTTTTATTGATTAAAAGAGTTACAATGTCTTGACAATCAAAGAAACATAACATAAATAACTAGTCTTGCATCTTTTATTGTCGCTAAGGCCCAAGTCCGCCTAAGTGTATCTTGATAAATCATATCCTGAAACACATGTGAAAATAGGTACGTCAGCATAAAAATGCCTGTGATATACATAGGTTTTGTGAAAATAGAATTAATGACTTATGTTTAAGAAAAATGTTTAGTCATGAACCTTGTAATTTGCTTTGTCTTGTAAATCATTTGAAAAGTGATAAATAAACCAAATGATATATATGTATAAAAGAATAATACATGGCTAAGTAAATAACCAAGTGAACTGAGTTTATATCAGATAAGTTGTTTGTAAAACAATGTATTGTGAAAAGTATGTTATTTGTATAAAATGTTATATGTCTAAATTGAAATGATTCAAATAACGCTACGATATGTAATACCATACAAGAACTTATATATAGGAAGTACCAGCGGCGTATCCACCATGCTTGTATCATATTTCACACGCCTCGTTACTTAAATCACTTACTCAAACCAAACCACCAAAGTAAAATGTTTATATATAATCAAATGTCAAAATGTTTGTGTGAAAACCATGTCTAATGTCTATGTCTAATGTAAATCATGAATTGTGTATATCAATGTCAAAATGTTTATGTCTAATGTAAATCATGAATTGTGTATATCAATGTCAAAATGTTTATGTCTAATGTAAATCATGAATTGTGTATATCAATGTCAAAATGTTTATGTCTATGTAAATCATGAATTGTGTATATCAATGTCAAAATGTTTATGTCTAATGTAAATCATGAATTGTGTATATCAATGTATCGTGTATGGTAAGTGAAATATATCAACTAAACCATATGTAAAATGCACAAAAACAAGGTATTGAAGTAAAACATGGTTTAAATCAAAGTTATGTTTTGTGGAACAAATGCATGCTATACTGATATAAACATCTATGCGGTATTGTGAAATGCATACATCCAAGCCTTGTGACTGTAGAATAAACCCTAGCACAAAGTCTAAGGTCCACCTAGAAATGTATTCGGATTCGGTCATTCCTTCCACCCAAACAAACCTAGGGTTCAGTAATGGGAGTTGTCAAGTCCTATGGTACCACTACCTACTACCGAGCGGCATGATCGGTGTTAATGAATGTATATTGTCCCATTTAAACAAACCAAATGTCATACCAAAATGTAAGCATGTGATGAATAACAAATGTACTAAGTATGCACACAATGGACATACATAGCATAAAATGTAATGTAAAACGATGTACTAAGTATGCAACAAAGGATATACATAGCAAAAACACAATGAAATCATGTACTATAAGTGTACTATTGAACATAACAAGCATATGATATGAAAACATGAAAGGCACGAAAGTAACAAGTAGGCACATGTGTTTCACCCCAAAACAGTTTGAAAACAGTATAAGAGGGGTCTATGTACTCACTTGAGATTGCTTAGTAGTCCTTGAGTAACAACCAAACAATGCTAGAGATCACGGAAATCAAACGGTACCTAATATAGGTAACTATGTTAATATACCGGACCTATACCGAAGGATCGGATAGAATGAGGGCTCGTAAACCAAATGAGTATGGGAACTCATGTAATATGGTTTTAACGAAGCCTACATACTACAATGAAACCTAACCTAAGTGCTTACGACCCATTACGACCCGTTTAGGTAGCTTATGCTACTTTAACGCGTCGTTCGCGCGAAACGCGTCGTTCGCGCGAAACGCGTTCGGAATGCCTAACTAGTCCTATGATAAGTAAAATATGCCTTAACATGTCTAATATTGTTACTAAATCAGTTTAGATACCAAAAGTTATGTTACATATGCTTAAAATGAATTTTGGCGTAAAAAAGGTATTTTGGTAATTTACCTAAGGCATATATACTACCTATCATACAACTACTCAAACGACGTGACGATAAGGTATAACCTCGGAAGGTTATTCCCTATACAACTATGGTCACCTAATGTGTTTGGTCGGATCCTAATGATCGACCAAACGGGTCGGGTTCGAAAGTATAAGCGATTGTTTAGATCGCTTACCTTACGACCCTATATAAGCAATAAACTAAAAGTGACGAGCTAAGCATGTTAAAACATGCTTAACTAAGTTTAGAAAACAGGTTTGGTATCAAAACAAACGGCTTTGATACCTAAGAGTAGTTTGGTTACAAAATACGCAAGAATACGCATTTTGGCCGAAACTACGACTCGTCACTGAGCTTAGATAACGTGGTAGTCAGTAGGTATAGCCACTAGGGACTATAACCATCGTGATTACGCTCACGTTAGGAAGTTCAAACGAACTTCGCGTTGACCATAAACTGGTCAATGCAGAAAGTCAAACATAGTTTGACTTTCAGACTCGAAAAGCGATAAAAGAATGAAGGAACACTTACAAAGGGTCCCCACAAGCTAATCTTGATCCAAGTAGCTCAGGTATGAAGCAATGGCTTCAACTTAGAGCATTCTTAGATCAGATTTGTGTGTTTTGTGAGTGAATGGGGTGGGTATTTATAGGAATGTTAGAACCGTTAAGATTGTTTCTTGAAAACCGTGCTTCAATCTCCACCCTACACTTGTTGGAATGTTAAGGTATGTCAATTAGCCCCCCATGATCAGGTAGAGGCAAGTGCAAAAGGGATTAAAGGTGGTTTAACAGCTGGATCAAGCTGGAAACAAGTTTCTGCTGTCTGACCCCTGCTTACGGACCGTAAGACTCATAACCATACGGTCCGTAAGGACCTTGCAGGTCTGATGCTTTCATATTTTGGCAGAACAGGCCCCTGTGCATCCAAACTTGTTATTTGTTGCATTTTTGACATGTTTAAGCCCCGTTAACCCCATTTCAAAGCTCTAAAATGAAGTTAAAGTATAGGGGACTTAAAATGTGCTCAAAAATATCTCGGATGTTGGTTCATTTGGCCGTACAGTTGCGTTATTCGGTTAATTACGACGGAAGTCGTAACGGACGCGAAAACGGTCCAAATTGCGCGACGAAAGAATTTTTCTTATGCTAAACACTAAAATAAAATATTTTAGTGCTTACATAAATTTTTGGCTGTCCGGATGTATTCAGAACGTAAGTTATGCGCGAAAATGCAAACTTGTGCACTTTTTGACGCTTTTAGTCCCTGAATGACCCAAAAGTTTATTTTAGCACACCGAACCCCTCAAAGCCTATTTCTAAGCTATGTAAAGGATATTTATGGTATGTTTAACTCATGGTCATGTTCTGGAATGTCTGTTACAGTTCAATTCGGCGTACTTTCGCAGTTTGTCGAATTTAGTGCCTGTAAGCGATTAAACTTGATTTTGTCATACCAAAGCCTTCAAAACTTATTTCTAAGTTATGTAAAGGTTATTTAAGGTATTTGAAGCCTATTTCACTATTCCGGAGTGTTCGTTGCATTAAACTGGTTATATTTACGCATCAGTGCGCGTATTACCTTCCAGAAAGTGATTTAGAGCCCGAAATCGAACAAGAATTGATATGTGCAAATGATACACATATTTGTACAAATCGCAAGTATGAAATACAATATTTCATTGGTTTGGTATTTGTTTGATGGTCGCAGTGACCCAGGTGTCACAGTCTCCCCTACTTTAGGAAATTTCGTCCCGAAATTTATTCAAAGGAAACTTGTGAGAGCTTGAAACATGAAGTTGAAAAGATCAAACAATACTGGTTAGAGTCCTGAACTTCTAGTAACTTTACAATAACATCATGCTTGCAATGTGAGAGGGACACTTATATACAAGTATATAAAGTGTCATTGGTGCGTCCACCGTACCTCTATTACATTGTTCACATTTCGTTATGGTTGTCACTATCGGTTCTTACACATAATAAGTCTTACCGAGGTTTCCGTGCACTGAACTTCGCAATTATGTATGCATCCATAATTACGTAATTCCTTGCATAGTCACGTAGTGCATCTTATAATGTGTAGGGGAAGAAGCAATGAACGAGCTTGTGATGATTGTGACTAGACCACCATAGGGTCCTTTTAATTAAATCAATAAATGATTTAAATAGACTACCAAGGAGTCTGTTTAGCTACATCAGCGCATGTCATTTTTAACCAGATTCTGATTCAATCTTTTTTACTAGACCACTAGGAGGGTCTCTTATGAATCATGGAGTGGTACTATATAATCCAAGGGTCTTAACTAACACGTAGAAGCCCAATAAGGATTTAGGGTAGTACCTTTTTGAATATCCTTCTACGAATCCCTCATATGAAGATACGAAAGGTTCTATGAGGATTTGGATAACGAATATCCAGAGTATACAAAAACACAAAAATGCATAAAAGAAAACACAAAGTGCATAAACACATAATCACATAATTGTTTAATCTTGATTTTAGATTTGTCATCATTTTGTTAATTTGTTCTGCTAACTGTGCACATGTATTCAAAGCACACCAGGTATCCAATCAGTGGATTTTGATTGGTGCTTTAAATATTTCTAAGAATCTAACTATAAAGATAGAAAGATCTTTTAAAGGGAAAATTCAATTTCGATTATAAGGAACCGAAATGTTCGAATTAAGGTACACAAGGAATCCAATTAAGGACTCTGATTTGTATGATAATCATCCACAAGGGTCTAATTGTGAATATAAAAAGATCCCATATGGATTTTAGAAGTTGAAGATGTTTTGAAACCTTGCACTGGACGTGTTTAAGTCAAAACATGAAGTAAAATGCTTATGAGGTTGAGATGCTCGATATGCCAAGGCGACATATGAAGCGGAATTTGAAAGTTAAGTCAATGTATGAGGAAAAATATTTTTGAAAACTATGCATGGGGTTCTTAAAAAAATGTGTTCAATGTTTCTGAAACCTTATGTATAATACTTTTGAAATCATAAAGTAGGTGTACTAGGTAGGTATATTTGTAAAATGTTTTAAAATCATGAGTTGAATTTTGAAAGTATGTATAAGGTTTTTGGAAAACATGAATGATGCTATGGAAGTTACGCACTTGATATAAGTAATTATACGGTATTAATAACATTTTGAAATCATGAAGGTTGTTTTGAAAACTTATGTTATGCATGTTGAAAAAAATCAGAACGTAATGGGTATGAGATTTGAAAATATCCTTAGTTATCTAACCAAGGATTCAAAGGCACAGATGTGCAGAAGCATGATTACTCATAATGTCACTTTATTTTCTATACTTCGTATCTTAGAATGAAACGAGTACTTAGAATTTTCTATGGGAATCATGAGTAAACACACGAATGGGAAAATATTCACAAGAGTAGTTTGTAAGGAACATAGTTCCTTAATGTAGGTATTATAGGGAAATGCCATACACACATGTAACTACACTTGTATATCAGAATTTGTGATCAACGATTTATTTATAAACAAAACTGATTGTTTCACATTACAAGAAAAACAAAGAAATAAAAGCATAAGATTTAAAACGGTAACATCTTATACTCAGCCAAATGCTCATCCGTGGGTCAGATTTGCATTGACAATCTTTGTTCACTTGTTCCTGAAATAGCGCGTCTCGCCGTAGTTGTACCAAGTACCAGATGGTAAACGAGCTGGAGCAGGGTTGACTTGGGGTTGGTTTGGGCCACCTTGGATTGGGTTGAATTGACAAGCATTTGCCAGGTGACCGAGTCGTCCACATGATGCACACAGAAAACACTGCAGGTAAGCTCGGTGAGGTGCATTACACTTGTTGCACATCAGTGCAGTACCGGTATACGGTTTCCTAGCAGGAGGTTAAGCAGCAGCAAGGTTTATAACAGCTTTGTTTTGGATAGCAAAGCGGCATATGTTAACCAAATGTCCCCGCCGTCCACAGTAGGTACATTTGAAGCAGGGTATGAGGTTTGAATGATGACGGTTGCATCGTTTGCACCATGGGGCAGTTCCAAAGTACGGCTTCCTAGCTGGTGGCGCTGCCATTTGGCTAGGTCCCGCTTGATTAGGTGTACCTGCTGCGGGTTTCTTTGAAGCCTTACTCTTCCTTGATTTTGGTGCAGGCTTGACTTCTGCTTCCTTTGGTGACTCTTGAGTGGCTTCATTGTCGAGATGAGACATGGCAATGCCTAAATCCACCGTCTTCAGAATCACTTCGCCTATTTGCTGAGCAATTTGGCTGTTTGCTCGGACATTTGACCGTTGCTGAGAGGAAGAGACATTCTAGAAGGAAATGAAAGACATAGGAGGAAACAAATGAAATGTTATCGGTAAATAAAACAAAATGACAACGCATAGAAATTGCGATCATTTGTTTGTTACCTAAGGCAAACAAATGAGACGGTGACTAATCAAAGTAAGCGGGTCATATTAATGTATCGCGAAGACATGCTTTAGCCTATAAGTGGACACTCACCCCAAGAGTTCCCAGGTAAGAGTGACTGGTCCGATTATGCGGATTTGTACGAACACTCTAGCCTTAGACAGAAAACTCAGAGTACAGGTATTCACCCTTCCAGTTTGCACGTGTTCACATTAAAAGACCCAAACTTTGACTAGATTTTGAAAACTTTGAAGGTTCAAAACCTTACAATAAATCATCCTAGAACAGATGATTGATTTTCAAAGCGGTTTTGAAGTTTGTGTTCTTGTTGTGGTTGTCGCCTAAGGATAGGTGACAGTATTGTTTTATGACTAAACGCAAGTAAACTCGCGTTAGGGTCCTAGGAAGGTTATAGACTAGGTCAAAGCATTACTAATAACCTAATTTCCTATAACCATGGGCTCTGATACCAACTTTTCTGTCACACCCCGACCACGTAAAACAACAAAACGTGGCGGAAATGTCGGGGAGTGTTGTAACAGAATCATTGTTTCGTAACACATGAAAATTGAAATATTGTTTTATTGATTAAAAGAGTTACAATGTCTTGACAATCAAAGAAACATAACATAAATAACTAGTCTTGCATCTTTTATTGTCGCTAAGGCCCAAGTCCGCCTAAGTGTATCTTGATAAATCATATCCTGAAACACATGTGAAAATAGGTACGTCAGCATAAAAATGCATGTGATATACATAGGTTTTGTGAAAATAGAATTCATGACTTATGTTTAAGAAAAATGTTTAGTCATGAACCTTGTAATTTGCTTTGTCTTGTAAATCATTTGAAAAGTGATAAATAAACCAAATGATATATATGTATAAAAGAATAATACATGGCTAAGTAAATAACCAAGTGAACTGAGTTTATATCAGATAAGTTGTTTGTAAAACAATGTATTGTGAAAAGTATGTTATTTGTATAAAATGTTATATGTCTAAATTGAAATGATTCAAATAACGCTACGATATGTAATACCATACAAGCACTTATATATAGGAAGTACCAGCGGCGTATCCACCATGCTTGTATCATATTTCACACGCCTCGTTACTTAAATCACTTACTCAAACCAAACCACCAAAGTAAAATGTTTATATATAATCAAATGTCAAAATGTTTGTGTGAAAACCATGTCTAATGTCTATGTCTAATGTAAATCATGAATTGTGTATATCAATGTCAAAATGTTTATGTCTAATGTAAATCATGAATTGTGTATATCAATGTCAAAATGTTTATGTCTAATGTAAATCATGAATTGTGTATATCAATGTCAAAATGTTTATGTCTATATAAATCATGAATTGTGTATATCAATGTCAAAATGTTTATGTCTAATTTAAATCATGAATTGTGTATATTAATGTATCGTGTATGGTAAGTGAAATATATCAACTAAACCATATGTAAAATGCACAAAAACAAGGTATTGAAGTAAAACATGGTTTAAATCAAAGTTATGTTTTGTGGAACAAATGCATGCTATACTGATATAAACATATATGCGGTATTGTGAAATGCATACATCCAAGCCTTGTGACTGTAGAATAAACCCTAGCACAAAGTCTAAGGTCCACCTAGAAATGTATTCGGATTCGGTCATTCCTTCCACCCAAACAAACCTAGGGTTCAGGAATGGGAGTTGTCAAGTCCTATGGTACCACTACCTACTACCGAGCGGCATGATCGGTGTTAATGAATGTATATTGTCCCATTTAAACAAACCAAATGTCATACCAAAATGTAAGCATGTGATGAATAACAAATGTACTAAGTATGCACACAATGGACATACATAGCATAAAATGTAATGTAAAACGATGTACTAAGTATGCACACAATGGACATACATAGCATAAAATGTAATGTAAAACGATGTACTAAGTATGCAACAAAGGATATACATAGCAAAAACACAATGAAATCATGTACTATAAGTGTACTATTGAACATAACAAGCATATGATATGAAAACATGAAAGGCACGAAAGTAACAAGTAGGCACATGTGTTTCACCCCAAAACAGTTTGAAAACAGTAAAAGAGGGGTCTATGTACTCACTTGAGATTGCTTAGTAGTCCTTGAGTAACAACCAAACAATGCTAGAGATCACGGAAATCAAACGGTACCTAATATAGGTAACTATGTTAATATACCGGACCTATACCGGAGGATCGGATAGAATGAGGGCTCGTAAACCAAATGAGTATGGGAACTCATGTAATATGGTTTTAACGAAGCCTACATACTACAATGAAACCTAACCTAAGTGCTTACGACCCATTACGACCCGTTTAGGTAGCTTATGCTACTTTAACGCGTCGTTCGCGTGAAACGCGTTCGGAATGCCTAACTAGTCCTATGATAAGTAAAATATGCCTTAACATGTCTAATATTGTTACTAAATCAGTTTAGATACCAAAAGTTATGTTACATATGCTTAAAATGAATTTTGGCGTAAAAAAGGTATTTTGGTAATTTACCTAAGGCATATATACTACCTATCATACAACTACTCAAACGACGTGACCATAAGGTATAACCTCGGAAGGTTATTCCCTATACAACTATGGTCACCTAATGTGTTTGGTTGGATCCTAATGATCGACCAAACGGGTCGGGTTCGAAAGTATAAGCGATTGTTTAGATAGCTTACCTTACGACCCTATATAAGCAATAAACTAAAAGTGACGAGCTAAGCATGTTAAAACATGCTTACCTAAGTTTAGAAAACAGGTTTGGTATCAAAACAAACGGCTTTGATACCTAAGAGTAGTTTGGTTACAAAATACGCAAGAATACGCATTTTGGCCGAAACTACGACTCGTCACTGAGCTTAGATAACGTGGTAGTCAGTAGGTATAGCCACTAGGGACTATAACCTTCGTGATTACGCTCACGTTAGGAAGTTCAAACGAACTTCGCGTTGACCATAAACTGGTCAATGCAGAAAGTCAAACATAGTTTGACTTTCATACTCGAAAAGCAATAAAAGAACGAAGGAACACTTACAAAGGGTCCCCGCAAGCTAATCTTGATCCAAGTAGCTCAGGTATGAAGCAATGGCTTCAACTTAGAGCATTCTTAGATAAGATTTGTGGGTTTTGTGAGTGAATGGGGTGGGTATTTATAGGAATGTTAGAACCGTTAAGATCGTTTCTTGAAAACCGTGCTTCAATCTCCACCCTACACTTGTTGGAATGTTAAGGTATGTCAATTAGCCCCCCATGATCAGGTAGAGGCAAGTGCAAAAGGGATTAAAGGTGGTTTAACAGCTGGATCAAGCTGCAAACAAGTTTCTGCTGTCTGACCCCTGCTTACGGACCGTAAGACTCAGAACCATACGGTCCGTAAGGACCTTGCAGGTCTGATACTTTCATATTTTGGCAGAACAGGCCCCTGTGCATCCAAACTTGCTATTTGTTGCATTTTTGACACGTTTAAGCCCTGTTAACCTCATTTCAAAGCTCTAAAATAAAGTTAAAGTATAGGGGACTTAAAATGTGCTCAAAAATATCTCGGATTTCGGTTCGTTTGGTCGTACAGTTGCGTTATTCGGTTAATTACGACGGAAGTCGTAACGGACGCGAAAACGGTCCAAATTGCGCGACGAATGAATTTTTCTTATGCTAAACACTAAAATAAAATATTTTAGTGTTTACATAAATTTTTGGCTGTCCGGATGTATTCAGAACGTAAGTTATGCTCGAAAATGCAAACTTGTGCACTTTTTGACGCTTTTAGTCCCTGAATGACCCAAAAGTTTATTTTAGCACACCGAACCCCTCAAAGCCTATTTCTAAGATATGTAAAGGATATTTATGGTATGTTTAACTCATGGTCATGTTCCGGAATGTCTGTTACAGTTCAATTCGGTGTACTTTCGCAGTTTGTCGAATTTAGTCCCTGTAAGCGATTAAACTTGATTTTGTCATACCAAAGCCTTCAAAACTTATTTCTAAGTTATGTAAAGGTTATTTAAGGTATGTGAAGCCTATTTCACTATTCCGGAGTGTTCGTTGCGTTAAACTGGTTATATTTACGCATCAGTGCGCGTATAACCTTCCAGAAAGTGATTTAGAGCCCGAAATCGAACAAGAATTGATATGTGCAAATGATACACATATTTGTACAAATCCCAAGTATGAAATACAATATTTCATTGGTTTGGTATTTGTTTGATGGTCGCAGTGACCCAGGTGTCACAGTATGGGGCGGGGGTTGGGGCGTGGGTTGGGTACAAACGCCCAAGTCACCACCCCGGGTGGGTTTGGGTTTTGGCGTGGCCCCTTGGGCGGGGGTTTCAGCCCGGGCGTTGGGCGGGCCTAGCGGTCTTCCGTGGCCAGCTCTCATTGGCTGGGTTGGCTAGGCTATAGGTGGTTAGGATTTTATTTCACTTATTTAGTTATTTGTTTGGGAGTTTGTACCAAAATTGTGTTGTGTTTGGATCCAGATTTGAAGGTTAGATTTGAATGATTCAGATATAGCTTATTCTTTTTGCACTATTTTAAGTTTTTGCCCAAAAGTTCCCTTCATAGAAAACTTTTGGATTTGGATCAGGATGAGGAGATATGAAAAGAGAATAACAAGCACAACTGCCACCAGCAACCAACGATAACAAAGTATACATATAAAATATGTTTATACCCAATATGATCTAGTACAATTAGAAACTCAGATCATGCTATTGTATGGATTCCTTTTGCTCAGTTGGTATTCGGTATATACACTACTACAATTCAACTTATATGCATGAGAATAGAGTTTAAGGCTTTAAATTTGAAGTTATATGGTTAATTTAAGCCAATATTTAAACATTTTTATCAGTTATGTTTGGTAGAATTTGATTAATTTATGATACAGTAGTTATTTAATAACAAGTTGGCATTCTTGATTATTTGCAGCTCCTATGGGTAAATCTTATCATGGTCACACTCGGTGTACTTGCTCTAGCTACTAAGCTGCCCACAGGTCACCTAAGACTATGGGGGTATGGGGCGGGGGTTGGGGCGGGGGTTGGGGCGTGGGTTGGGTACAAACGCCCAAGTCACCACCCCGGGTGGGCTTGGGTTTCGGCGTGGCCCCTTGGGCGGGGGTTTCAGCCCGGGCGTTGGGCGGGCCTAGCGGTCTTCCGTGGCCGGCTCTCATTGGCTGGGTTGGCTAGGCTTTTTTTTATTTTTTTAATTTTGTGTGTATTTTTATAATAATTGAAAAAAAAATTATAACACGTGGCCAACCCACGCGGGCTAGCCACACCCCGCCATACCGAGCCAACATGCAACTGACTAGCAGTGCCCCTCGAAGTCCACGTGTCAACCCATGCCCCAAATCCCCGCCCCACCATACCCCACGGTCTAATGTATACATGTATTGCAGGGATTAGACGGTTAGCACTTTCTGTCCACACACATATTAGTTGCTGTAGGATAATTAATCTGGAGTAGAGGTGGCAGCTTTGACCCATTTGATTGGGTCAATTCGAGTTATGTTTTATCTTTCTACAAAAAAATCCATAAAAATAAAAAAAGATATTGCCTTAAAATGAACCTGGTCAAAAGTCCAAATGTATTGTGCAAAGCTCATCCTTTATGGAGATTCATCGTTTGCCAATCTAACTCCTAGGATACTAAAGCCTGCTGATGAACTTTTTGTTGATTTTAAGGTATTTTAATTTGGTGTACTCTTATTTTTTATGAAGCTAGCCCTACTCTTGTGACACTTTTATTTCATCAAAGTGAGATCGACCAACCATTTGTGTACAAATACTTTGCAAGTTCGAATTCCAAGCTACAGATTTTATAAATCTCGATTAAAAGAAAAGACTTTATGAAAACAATTGATAAATTAAAACTGGTTGGCATTACCAACCTTCTTGTTCGTATTTGTTCTGGTTGATGGTTTTTAAGTTTCCTCTGTTATGTACAACTATAGTGGTTCGTTTTAAGTCATAGGAATTTGATATCGGGGGTTGAGCTTTTCGTTCGGTTTCAGGTACAAAGGGTTTCAGGTAATAGAGCGAACTGGAAATTAAAAGTTATTAAACGTGATTCCGACGGAAATTGATAATATGATTGGACTGTAGATCGCTCCTGCTGATTTAGAGGATGTTCTGGCAACTCATCCAGCCATTCTTGACGCTACAGTAACAGGGTGAGTGTGACTAATTTCTTCCTAATCTTGAAATCAGTATTTTGTAAATACACAATGTTAGAGCATTCACATCCTATCCATCATTTTTTACCATATAATTACACTAAAAACAACTATCTTTTATCTCTTCTTTCAATTAATTAATATTTTTTTGATAACTATGGTTTGACCGAATCAAATGGGTATTGAACGTTGGAGTTTGATCCTGATAAGGAGGACGATGTGGACCCGTTTTTTTTTTTTTTTTTTTTTGATCCTGGACCGACCCGAAATTCGTTCTGATCCGGAACCGTTTCAACCAGAACCTATTTGCAAATAACTTGTGTCCAAGATCTTTGTTTATTTCTATTATTTCTATTTGTTTATTTCTGTTATTTATGGTTCATATTGTATTCCAATAATTATTGGTTGTTTACTCTTGATGATTTAGTGATTGGAAGATCGGGAAGCTTTACAAATAAGCCAATTTGCATCATCTAGTCGAGACTTCTAAGGTTAGTTCTTTTGATACCCCAACTTATGTGATGTAGAAATATTTATTATATAATTGTCATAATTTATTAAAATAATTAAGTACAAATAAATAACAACATTTTAATGTGATATTTCATTTCTTTAATATGTATGTGTGTTTGTATTTTGTTATAAGGGATTTTTACGTTGTTAGATTTTTGTAGGGTTGTGTTGATCGACCTGTTCGGGTTGATATGTGATGATTACGGTTTTATAATTTTCAGCTTCAAAAAGTTCAGGCGGAACTAGAAAGAGAACGTGAGGCCTGACAAAACATAGAAGCCCGTTTCGAACTATTTCAACAAGAGCGTGAAAAAGAGCGGGCCGACCAAGACGCATGGCGAAAAAATATGGAAGAAATGGTGAAAAACATCGAAAAGAAGTAAACAAAGCTCTCGTTTTGTTAAGTATTGGAAGGTTGGATTAGTTTTGAATCAAAAAACTTGCTCTTAATTTGGATTTTTTGTGTGTTTTGGAATGTTTTAGAATCTTGCTTGTTGCAAATGTTTTGGAATGTTTTATACTTTTGGTTACTGCAATTTTTTTGGAATGTTTTATATTTTGCTGCATTTTTTTACAAAAAATGGTTTTTTAAAATTGAGATATTGTTATTTTGTCACAAATCTGTCGCAAAAAATTGTAGGAATTTTGTCGCAAATCTTAATTTCTAAGTTGTAGGAAATTTGTAGCTGCATTAAAAAATATATTTTTTATTTGTAGGAAATTTGTCGCAAATTGTTTGATAACTTTGTAGGAAATTTGTTGGAAACCGTTAGTTTTGTAGATAATTCGTAGCAAATTGTTTAGAGAAAATTTATAAATTTGTAGGAAACTTGTGGAAAGTTTTATGATTTGTAGGAATTTTTGTCGCAAAAATTTTTATAATTTGTAGGAATTTTGTCGCAGATAAATTTTATAATTTGTAGGAATTTTGTCGCAAGAACGTTTTATAATTTGTAGGAATTTTGTCGGGAAAATAAAAAATTATGAATATTTTTTTTAATATTGTTATTAATTTTAAATTAAAATATCATAAAATAATATACAAAAAAGGCAAAAACGTGGAAGAATTGTCGGAATTTTGCAAGAAAAGCGATTTGTCAGTATTTTGTAGCAAATTTTGCGACGAGAGATTTTGTAGGAATTTTGTAGCAGATTTTGTCGTATTTTTGTAGCTAATCCGGTTACCCACAAGTTTATTTCCTACGAATTTTTTTTGTAGGAAATTTGTGGGTAAGGCCAATTTCAGACAAATTTGCTACAAATTTGGTTGTCACAAACTTGACAATTTTCTAGTAGTGAAGCGATAGGGTTTACAACATGGAATGGAAGGAATTTAAGAATATGGTAGAAAGGAAATTATGCCCTCCCAATGAAAAGGAACAGATAGCAAATAAGTTTCTGAACCTCAGGATGACCGGGGTAGATAGTAAGGGTTATACTACTACATTCTTTGAATATGCTAGAATAGTACCAACCCTTGCATCACCTGAACCAGTATTAATCTCCCGCTATATCTGGGGATTAATTGGAGAAATTAGACATGTAGTCAAGGCAGCTAGACCTCAAACTATAGAAGAAGCTGTAGAACTAGCAAACACCTTGACAGATGAATTAATCCGTACTAGAGAAGAAGATCAGAGGAGAAACCTAGCTCAAAAACTTACCCAGGAATTCCGATCTGGAAATTCCAACCGTGGGAAAAATGTAGGTTCCACATCTGCACCTTATTGCAAGTATTGCAAAAGGAAGCATTCTGGAAGATGCTTCGTATATTGCAATTTCTGCAAAAATATCAGGACACAGGGATGAAGACTGCAGGAGGAAAGCCAACAACAGGATATGCTACAACTGTGGGGAATAAGGTCATATCAAGCCAAATTGTCCAAAATTAGCTCCAGCTACAAATAACAAGAACACTAAAAATGCTAGAGCATTCGTTCTGACTGCAGATGAAGCCAAGATGATTCCAGATGTGATAGCCGGTACGTTTTTAGTTAATGATGTTTTTGCTAAAGTATTATTTGACTCTGGTGCAAACCAAAGTTTTATTAATACTTCATTTTGCAAACTTCTAAATCAGTCATTAACTAAACTACCACAAGAATGCTTAGTAGAGACAGCAAATGGAGAAACTGTTTGTCACACCCGCTCGTAGCGGAAACGCAAGGTGTGATCTGTCTGATTTTCATTGCATAAATATCGATGTACATGAACAAACTATATGAATAAAACGTACTCCATTGCCATTACATAGTGTTTCAAAAGATTACAACATAAGTTTAGTGTGTCGGTTACAAACCATTAACATAAAAGTAAAGTGTTATTGTTTCATACATTTACTTGAATTAAACTACTAAAGGTTAAGCCATCATATTTCCTCAAAGAGGCAGAATATAATAGTTAAACCCTCCAAAAGATGGCATGGAGTTCCGGTACTTGTTATCTTGACTGGGAAATCCGACATGGTCCTTTAATTCCCTGAAATACATGTTAAGTTTGGAAAACATCAACAAAAGTTGGTGAATTCATGCAGTTTAGTTGTAAACCATGTATGAAAAACGTGAGTTGTAGTATGTAAAGCGTCAATGAAATCGTTGATCATTAATGTTTTGCAAGGACATTAATATGTGTGCCGAAAAAGGAAGCAAACCAACCCTAGACGATTTTATGCCGATTCCTATCGACTGGGACACAAACGCACTCTTCCGTAGGGGTCCATGACCAAGAGTGGGGCTCGCCAAAACCCATTAGATCTAAGCCTTTGTTCCTTGGTCCAATCTGGATTAATGGTGCTTATAGTAAGGCCCTAATTCGCACATGATCTATGGTGTTTCATTACCTAACTTTAACATACCCTGAACATGTATCCTCCCCGATAGTTGTAAAGTTTGTAAAACATTTAAATGAATAGGGGAACATGAACTCACAGAATTGCGTCCGTGAATAGTAACTAACTGTGATCTGACATACGGTCGTCTTGAACAATGTTGCGACCTACAAATGTCCTTATATTTGTTAGACCCTTCGGTCTTTGTAAATGACCTGAGTATAAGTCTTGTGTCTTGAATATGTGTAAGACTTGTATGTCTTTACTGTTCGTTAACTGTGTATTCGATGTATGAGTTGTTCAAATGTTCGTTAACTGTGTATTCGATGAATGAGTTGTTCAAATGTTCGTTAACTGTGTATTCGATGAATGAGTTGTATAGTCGGATCTCGTCCGCTGAATCTCGTGTCTTGTATGTATCACTTGTATAGTTGTGTTTCCAATAATAGTATCATTGGGCCAAGCCCATGTTTTCAAGTTATTGGACTTAAATAGTGCTGGGCCCCAAATAGTGTTGGGCCTCAATAGTGTTGGGCCTCAAATAGTGTTGGGCCTCAAATAGTGTTGGGCCTCAATAGTGTTGGGCCTCAAATAGTGTTGGGCCTCAATAGTGTTGGGCTCAAATAGTGTTGGGCCTCAATAGTGCTGGGCCTCAATAGTGCTGGGCCTCAATAGTGTTGGGCCTCAATAGTGTTGGGCCTCAAATAGTGCTGGGCCTCAATAGTGTTGGGCTTGTATAGTGTTGGGCTTGAATAGTGTTGGGCTTTGGCCCATGTGTTTGGTGTTTGGGCTTAGCCCATGAGTTTATGTTAAGCCCAATGTGAAGTTAAGTCCATTAAGAAAACTAAGCCCATTATGTGTAAGTAGCCCATTTGTAAGAAAAATCTATTAAGTATATTAAGCCCATTTGTTTATAAAAATAGCCCATTAATATAAGTAAGCCTTTCATTTTTATAAAAACCCTTTTTATAAAAATTTACTAAGTATAGATGTTACTAAATAAAAACATACTAGCTTTTATAAGTTTATAAACATCCGAAAATTTGTTATCGAAAGGATACTTATATTTCGTGTCGAAAGAATGTCTAACGTCGTAGTAACTCCCCGGATTGGCAATTAGCTTAAGTAGTCGTCTGTCGTTCATTTTGATCATATTTGGTGTCCGATTATTAGAATCGTCCGCAACTCGTTTTAAGGCGTAATTATGTGAAGTCTCGTAGGACTTTTGTTATAACGTGTTTTGAGTTTAAAGTTGACATGAGATTCAAGTTCCTATCATGATATATATAACTAATACACCAAGTAATATATCACACGAAAATTGTTTAAAGTAACCAAATATATATTTTCTAAAAAATATATATATTGTTCTTGTCTTTTATTTTATAAACCCTTCTTTAATAATTTTTATAAATCTTGTAGAGATTTGCCCAAAAAGGTTGTTATTTTATAAAATAAAGTTTTTATAAAAATTGGCCATATAACCTTGGCATTTTTATCTTAACCATGTTTCATTAAACATATCATTTTCTTTACTAATCAACAACAATTTATTCATCATCTTAACTAAACATTATAAGACTTTTATAACATCAAATCATCAAGATGATAAGCAAATCATGTAGGGTTTTAAACATGATCCTTTCATATGTTAACTAGTTCAAAAACCAAGTTAAATTCTAGTTTTAACAACTTTCATAAAAATCTTTAGTTGTATGTTAATTTTTATAATCTTGTGAAAGTCTTATTTTTAAACATAAACCCTAAATACTTTCACAAGATCACTAGATATGATCATTCCTTTAATCCTTTATGTTAAAACCCTTTAACATAAACATGTATAATTTTTAGATCATATCTATCAACATCTTCTAACACATTAATTGTATTCTAATCATCATAACAACATCAAATATGCATATCACATGTCTTAAATCACAATATAAACAAACATAATTATATGATGATTTTTATCTTTGCTTCTTTGTATTTTTCTTGTTCATTATGTATGATTATATGTGGTTATTATTACTTATAATAACAATCATAAACATAATATGTATATAAAAAAAAATAGAAGCTTACTTCTAGCACTAGGCTAGGGATGATCTTTAGAGATTATTAAGAATAAGTAAGATGATGATCTTGATGTTAGAACACTTTGGTATGGATGAAAATCCTTCCTTTCACTTCCAAGAGCTTTAGATCACCTCATGTTCCAAAGAAATCCATCTTGGTTATGAAGAAGATGATAATAATTTTTGGGTTTTTGTGGGTGTTCTTGATGAAAATGATGAAGATGATAAGAGTTTTCTTAAGTGTATGTAAGATATGGTGAAAAGTGGTGATAAGTGCTAGTATTTCTTACTAGTTAAGTGTTGTAATTTTTCACCAATTTAAATCCACTTGCAAGTAAATAAAATATCTAGATATTTTACTACATAAACAAGGGATGTAAGACCCCTTATTTTCGGCCCACATGTGGGGGGGGGGGGGGGTAAAGTGTAACATTTTTATAAAAAATGTCTTAAACATGTAGATTTTTGGTAATTAGGCTAAGTATGGTGATTAGGGTAATCTTTCACCATTAGGGGGTAATTAGTGACTCGGAACATAAATTAACATTAACTAGTTCACTAAACTAGTAGAAATAATGTTTTGATACTTTGAATGCTTTTCGTTTCGTCGTTGGCTAGTTTACGGCACTTTTGTAGCGTACCGACGGAAGTTTGCCGTAAGTTGTCATTCCGCATTTAAAAGATGTATGAAGTTATTTTGAATCCCAAAATAAGCTTAACTAGTTCACTACATGTGTCAAAATATAGTTCGGCTCGATGTATAGCGCTCGTTTCGCAAGTAGATAGTCGAAAGGTACGCTTAATGAAGTTGTAGGAAAAATTCCAGTTATGTGTGTAATGGATATTCCATAATTATTTTTATATGGAATTGGTGCCTAACATCAATTTTGCATCTTGTAATAAAATTACAATTGCTGAATTTTGCGGAAAAAGAATGAAATGGTCACTTTTAGCGCATTTCGGACAGTTTTTAGTGCTACCGGGCATTGGTAAATTATTGATCGAAGTCTTGTATTCCCATATAGGGTTTAATATATAAATGATATTGGACTCTCACCCGAGTCCTAAAGATGTCATTTTAGATGCTTTCTGCGAATCCGGAGTTTTCGTCAGCACTCTAGTTCACTAGGCACTACTCTAGTTGTTTCGATGAATTGTTTGCACTATTTCAAATGTACCCAATAAAAATGAATCATGTGTAATAACCAATGAATATTCCATGAGTTTTATAAGATGTATACCATGTAATCATGCAGTCAGAATATTCAAAACACATGCTTGTATAATGTAAATCACTGTTTTAAATGTAAGTAATTTACCCGAAAGTGGCAGTTGTCACATTCTCCCCCTGTTATTGAGAATTTCGTCCCGAAATTCAAGCTGAGTCATTCTATACAGGAGACTACTCGAACAGGTGAGAGTATTTGGCTTTGATTTAATGTTCACGTTCCCAAGTATACTCGGGTCCGTGTCGAGAGTTCCAACGAATTTTTACTAATTTGTTACGACTCCTTTGTATTTTCTGGACCTTCTGGTCCATGACCTCAACAGGTGCTTTGGCGAATTGGAGTTTGTTATCTATATGAACCTCATCCTTCGGGATGAAAACTGTTTCTTGCGTTGGACTCTTCTTGAGATTCGACAAATGAAATATGTCGTGTACTCTACTTAGTTCTTCAAGTAACTTTAGTTTGTAGAAAACGGTGCCAATCTTTTCCAAGATTTCAAATGGTCCAACGTATCGTGGGTTAAGCTTTCCACGTTTACCAAACCTTGATACGCCCTTCCAAGGCGAGACTTTTCAACAAGACTTTGTCTCCAACCTCGAAAGATAATGGTTTTCGTCTTTTATCTGCGTAGCACTTTTGTCGATCGCGAGCCGTCTTGATACGGTCTCGGGTCTGAAAAAATTTTTATCCGTAGTCTCTTGGACTAGTTTCGGACCAATTATTTAACTATCGCCTGTTTCCGCCCAATATAGCGGAGAGCGACACTTTCGACTATAAAGAGCTTCAAACGGTGCAGATTGTATACTAGTATTGTAGCTGTTATTGTAGGAAAACTCAACTAAAGGTAGATGAGTATCCCAATTTCCGCCTAAATCCATAACACATGCGCGAAACATATATTCGAGTGTTTGGATTGTCCGTTCGCTTTGGCCGTCAGTTTATGGATGAAAGGCTGTACTTGGATTCAAATGAGATCCAAAGGTCTGTTGAAATGATTTCCAAATTCTAGAAATAAAACGACCGTCTCGGTCTGAAATGATTGAAATAGGCACTCCATGACGAGCCACTATTTCTTTGAGATAGAGTTCTGCTAGTTTCTCAGTATTATCCTTCTACCAAATCGGTAAGAAGTGCGTGGACTTTGTTAGTCTATCGATGATTACACATATCATGTAGTGACCTCTTGAGGTCCTGAGTAACTTCGTAATGAAGTACATCGATATTTGTTCCCATTACCAAACGGGAATCTCTGGTTGTTGTAACAAGTCCGAGGGATTTTGCTATTCGACTTTGACTTTCGCGCAAGTCAAGCATTCTCCGATATAAGTCGCGATATCACTTTTGAGGTTAGGCCACCAGTAGTATTCTTTTGCTACTTAGGCCTATGTGCTTCCTCAAATTATCATCTCGAAGGCCGCCAAAGAATAGAACCCAATTTCGACTCATAATGTATAAAGTTCCATCTTCTTTCGGCACTAATTGTTCCTTCATGCCTCGAAGTGTTTCTGCTTGAATATGCTCTTCCTTGAGCGCTTGTGAATCATCTTCTCTAATGCTTGAACTCTCAGTGTTCTAACTCGTTCCTTGCGGCTCAAGGCATCTGCTACAACATTTGCCTTGCCCGGATGGTACTTTATTTCACAATCATAGTCGTTCAACAATTCAAAAAAAAAAACATCGTTGACGCATATTTAATTCTTTTTGGTTGAATATGTGTTGAAGACTTTTATGATCCGTGAAAAATAATGCATTGAGTACCATATAAATGATGTCGCCATATTTTTAAAGCGAATACCACCGCACCTAGCTCTAGGTCGTGTGTGGTATAGTTCTTCTCGTGAACTTTCAGTTGGCGGGACGCGTACGCGATAACCTTTTTACGTTGCATGAGTACACAACCCAAACCTTGATGCGAAGCATCACAGTATACCACAAAGTCATCGGTACCGTCGGGTAATGATAAGATTGGTGCCATGCACAACTTGTCTTTAAGATGTTGAAATGCTGCTTCTTGTTTCTCTCCCCAATCAAATTTCCTGTCTTTTTGTGTAAGAGAAGTTAGCGGTTGAGCAATCTTTGGAAAAATTCTCAATAAATCTCCGATAATATCCCGCTAAGCCCAAAAATTGTCGCACTTCAGTAGGAGTCGTGGGCGCTTCCCAATTTTTTTTTTAATCGATTCAATCTTCGACGGGTCTACTTGAATACCTTTCTCGTTCACTATATGCCCGAGAAATTGTACTTCACGAATCCAAAAACTCACATTTGGAAAACTTTGCGTATAGTTTCTCCTTCTTGAGTAGTTCCAAGATGGTTCTCAAATGTTGTTCATGCTCGGCTGCCGATCGTGAGTATATCAAGATGTTGTCAATGAACACTATGACGAATTTGTCGAGATACGGCTTGCACACGCGGTTCATTAAATCCATGAAGACCGCCGGTGCGTTCGTTAAACCAAAAGGCATAACGAGAAACTCGTAGTGATCGTAACGAGTCCGAAAAGCCGTTTTCGGTATGCTTTCTTCTTGAATCCGTAACTGATGATACTCCGATCGTAAGTCTATCTTAGAGTAGAAGCTAGAACCTTTCATAAACCATTTGAGTTAGCTGGAAATTCATTTGTAACATGGTTTAGAAATATGAATTTTTATTCATCGAAATGTTGTGTAGTTTTGCGAAACTTTCATGTCTTTCCACCCCAAAACCTTTATAAAGATGTATAATGGTAAAGAGTGGGGGTTATAAACTCACAACATCCTTATTCGGTCAACTACTAGGTTTAGAAGGTGCTAATCGATATGAAGATCTGGCTATGGGTGCGGCTCCCGATACCAAGTCGATGTGAAACTCAACTTGTCGATATGGTGGTAGTCCTGGCAAGTCTTCAGGAAAGACTTCAGGGAATTCTTTTATCACTGGAATATCTGTCATCTGAGGCCCATCGGCCTTCTTGTCGACAACAAGCGCTAGAAAGGCAATATAACCTTTCCGTAAGTATTTCTGCGCTTTCATGCAATTGATGATCCGCAATGATGTGTTGCGCTTCTCTCCATGTATCACAAGTGTCTCTTCGTTCGGTAGTGGTAAGCGAATGATCTTCTCATGACAGAAGACTTCGGCTCGATTATTGGATAGCCAATCCATGCCAACTATTACTTCAAAACTACTCAACTGAACAGGGAAGAGATCGATATTGAATTTCAGCTCTAGACTCGACTAGTTTACTTGACTCTAGGCCAAGTACATTTTAAATTCTGTGTGGCGAGGACTTCACTGTATAGTTTTAGGAACCCTATGTTTAAATGTAGGATAACCCAATCCCTATGTTTAGATGTAGGATAACCCAATCCCTATGTTTAGATGTAGGATAACCCAATCCCTATGTTTAGATGTAGGATAACCCAATCCCTATGTTTAGATGTAGGATAACCCAATCCCTATGTTTAGATGTAGGATAACCCAATCCCTATTTGTAGCTAGGACAATCCCGTCCCTAGCCATGAAACTCATGTATGTGAAATGTTGAGATGAAGCTAAAATTGCCAATTGTATAAAATAACATGGATGTGAAATGTTGACGAATAGGATACATACCGGTGGCCCTTAATGATTTGATATGTCTCAGCTAATTACCCATTAGCTAACTTGATATAGTAATGTGTGTCCAACATGACTCTAATTCTAGTATATGCTTAACATTTAAAAGCAATAGCTAAGCTCAGTGTTGGTATTATAAGAATTGATACATGATGATCGTAGAGTGTACGTACTCATGACTTCATTTCTCTCATGGCGAGAGTTATTGTTTGAGTGATCGAGGTAAGGAGGGATGATGCGGTTATGCTTCGGATCTCCGAGGCTAAGCCTAAAATATATCACTCAGTGTGTTTGAATTCGGGTGTTTCCCAGTATGGAACAACCCTTGAGATATCGTGAAAGCATCAAGTGTAACCAACAATATTAGCTCCAGTTATGATCGAGTTCTTTTATAAAATCATATGAAAATAGATATGAAAATCAGATGATATAAAAGAATGATGTATGGTTAAATAAATAACCAATAAAAATGTAGTGTATAAATATATCATGTCTTGAAATAGAATAGTATGTCTTGTGTAGAGGATGTCGCGTCTTGTGCAAAAAATGTCATGTCTTTGTCGAAGAGATTTGAATAACCCCACGATATGCAATATAACATAAGCACTTATATATAGGAAGTACCAGCGGCGTATCCACCATGCTTTTATTATATTACACACGTCTCATCACTTACAAATAACCACCAAAAATGTCTTGTGTAAACCAACATCAAATGATATGTATAACAATGTCTTGCGTAACAATGTCATGTATAAAACATGTCTTGAGTAAAAGCAATGGTTTTCAACACATAATTTTTAACTTAAACAATTGATTCTTTTGGCGCCATGATCTTTTTAATACACACTATTAAAAGAATCTAGACATATATTTGGATAAATAAAGTCTATCATGTGCCCAAGAATGAAGAATGCAATCAATCGGTCATGGAAACCTCAAGACCATATTGTTCATACATGTTTGAATAAATGATAATGTGGATAACCAAAACCAAAAGGTGTAATGCCTCTTGCATATATTGGTCATACGTCTAAATGGAAAGAGAAATAATTCGTTGAGGAGGGGAAACCAACCAGTGGTCATCGTCCATATAATATGTATTCCCTACTCTATGGACCTCGATCGTCCTAAGTAGAGGAAATCCTTTGTCTTATGTGTCCATGTGAAAATTATGGTAATAGTGCTTGAGTTTCACGAGCCCTAGCAAAATTATTTAGAATTTCCAAAGATGTCGAATAGAATGTAATGAGGGAGTTGCAGCATGGCGCATGCCATACCTTTCCTTGGGAAAAGACAATGTCAAACAACGGAATTTATTGTATCGCTTCCAATGAATATGATAAGGTGGAATATGATAAGGTAAGGTAAGGTAAAGTAGGATAAAGTGTCATAGACACCCTGGAACCAACCCATGTTCAAGAATTTCGAGAATGTTGAGGAAAATCCTCCATGAGTAGCTAACATGGTTTGTTTGTTTAAATGACTAGTCTCAACTGAATCGTGATATAGATCGAATGTTAGGTGTGAACAAATATGTGTCGTCTTCCCGTATTGTATTGTATTGTATTGTATTGTATTGTATTGTAGGGTGTTATACTAACCACCACAGTTCGTGTTCTAATAGATAAGAAACATTGAATCTCGAATAATAATTTAAGAATTTGAACGAATAGTGATCATTAACTTGGCCCGCAGAGTCCACCAGAATTCCCATGCACTACAAGTTGTTATTACGTTGGCCACCGTAATAATAAATTGCCTTGCATGGTCACCCTAGCATTCTCTCGTACGAAGCTGCCGATCAATAAGAGAGGAAACGTTATTGTCAATATACCTTCAACATAGGAGGGACCTTCGTGATAACTCACGTGTCAACGTTCGTTGTCAATACTCGCATAACGGTACGGCGTTAGGTGAAAATAGAAATGAAAAGAATCTGTAATAATAACAATTGAAGGGGCACCTTCAAGATGAGTACTTCATCTTCCTTGTAAGGACAAGAGTATATCCACCTTGATTAGTATAAGTCACATGGATCTCGTCCCACTAATGGAGTTGTTGTCCAAGGTTACCACCTTCGCCTCATCGTCATTATCATGGTCAGGCATCTCAGCATTCGCGAGAAAGCAACCATATTTTACGGAATTAAGTTTAAGATTTCACTTAGGAATCATGTTCGCCATAAGCTCCGCAATAGACATGAGGTCGATATTTTCACCGTGTGAGTAAAGAATAATAATAGAGTTTGAAGTCGAAGATATTTTGTTCTTGACAAAATATTTCATGCAACATATATATGAACCACCTATATATATAGTCATGTAAAATCCTATCTAACAAGGATTTCTATCTTGCATAAGCTGAACTTGTAAACTATTTATGATGTGTAGACTGATAATGTAATGTATTGTAGGCATATAGTCTGTTAATGTAACGTGTCTATTCCTCATAGACTTCACCCATGGTAATGTCCTTGCTTGCTTTGTATGAGATGAATTCTTGTTGAAAATGGACCATGAAAATGTTTATGCAAATGAAAACATGTATTTGTGTTTAGATGGTTTTCATGAGAGATCCCTAGTGATTGTAGACTTAGACTCAATAAAGAATCCTGGTTCACTACAATCGATGCTCTGATACCAGTCTGTCACACCCGCTCGTAGCGGAAACGCAAGGTGTGATCTGTCTGATTTTCATTGCATAAATATCGATGTACATGAACAAACTATATGAATAAAACGTACTCCATTGCCATTACATAGTGTTTCAAAAGATTACAACATAAGTTTAGTGTGTCGGTTACAAACCATTAACATAAAAGTAAAGTGTTATTGTTTCATACATTTACTTGAATTAAACTACTAAAGGTTAAGCCATCATATTTCCTCAAAGAGGCAGAATATAATAGTTAAACCCTCCAAAAGATGGCATGGAGTTCCGGTACTTGTTATCTTGACTGGGAAATCCGACATGGTCCTTTAATTCCCTGAAATACATGTTAAGTTTGGAAAACATCAACAAAAGTTGGTGAATTCATGCAGTTTAGTTGTAAACCATGTATGAAAAACGTGAGTTGTAGTATGTAAAGCGTCAATGAAATCGTTGATCATTAATGTTTTGCAAGGACATTAATATGTGTGCCGAAAAAGGAAGCAAACCAACCCTAGACGATTTTATGCCGATTCCTATCGACTGGGACACAAACGCACTCTTCCGTAGGGGTCCATGACCAAGAGTGGGGCTCGCCAAAACCCATTAGATCTAAGCCTTTGTTCCTTGGTCCAATCTGGATTAATGGTGCTTATAGTAAGGCCCTAATCGCACATGATCTATGGTGTTTCATTACCTAACTTTAACATACCCTGAACATGTATCCTCCCCGATAGTTGTAAAGTTTGTAAAACATTTAAATGAATAGGGGAACATGAACTCACAGAATTGCGTCCGTGAATAGTAACTAACTGTGATCTGACATACGGTCGTCTTGAACAATGTTGCGACCTACAAATGTCCTTATATTTGTTAGACCCTTCGGTCTTTGTAAATGACCTGAGTATAAGTCTTGTGTCTTGAATATGTGTAAGACTTGTATGTCTTTACTGTTCGTTAACTGTGTATTCGATGTATGAGTTGTTCAAATGTTCGTTAACTGTGTATTCGATGAATGAGTTGTTCAAATGTTCGTTAACTGTGTATTCGATGAATGAGTTGTATAGTCGGATCTCGTCCGCTGAATCTCGTGTCTTGTATGTATCACTTGTATAGTTGTGTTTCCAATAATAGTATCATTGGGCCAAGCCCATGTTTTCAAGTTATTGGACTTAAATAGTGCTGGGCCCCAAATAGTGTTGGGCCTCAATAGTGTTGGGCCTCAAATAGTGTTGGGCCTCAAATAGTGTTGGGCCTCAATAGTGTTGGGCCTCAAATAGTGTTGGGCCTCAATAGTGTTGGGCTCAAATAGTGTTGGGCCTCAATAGTGCTGGGCCTCAATAGTGCTGGGCCTCAATAGTGTTGGGCCTCAATAGTGTTGGGCCTCAAATAGTGCTGGGCCTCAATAGTGTTGGGCTTGTATAGTGTTGGGCTTGAATAGTGTTGGGCTTTGGCCCATGTGTTTGGTGTTTGGGCTTAGCCCATGAGTTTATGTTAAGCCCAATGTGAAGTTAAGTCCATTAAGAAAACTAAGCCCATTATGTGTAAGTAGCCCATTTGTAAGAAAAATCTATTAAGTATATTAAGCCCATTTGTTTATAAAAATAGCCCATTAATATAAGTAAGCCTTTCATTTTTATAAAAACCCTTTTTATAAAAATTTACTAAGTATAGATGTTACTAAATAAAAACATACTAGCTTTTATAAGTTTATAAACATCCGAAAATTTGTTATCGAAAGGATACTTATATTTCGTGTCGAAAGATCGTCTAACGTCGTAGTAACTCCCCGGATTGGCAATTAGCTTAAGTAGTCGTCTGTCGTTCATTTTGATCATATTTGGTGTCCGATTATTAGAATCGTCCGCAACTCGTTTTAAGGCGTAATTATGTGAAGTCTCGTAGGACTTTTGTTATAACGTGTTTTGAGTTTAAAGTTGACATGAGATTCAAGTTCCTATCATGATATATATAACTAATACACCAAGTAATATATCACACGAAAATTGTTTAAAGTAACCAAATATATATTTTCTAAAAAATATATATATTGTTCTTGTCTTTTATTTTATAAACCCTTCTTTAATAATTTTTATAAATCTTGTAGAGATTTGCCCAAAAAGGTTGTTATTTTATAAAATAAAGTTTTTATAAAAATTGGCCATATAACCTTGGCATTTTTATCTTAACCATGTTTCATTAAACATATCATTTTCTTTACTAATCAACAACAATTTATTCATCATCTTAACTAAACATTATAAGACTTTTATAACATCAAATCATCAAGATGATAAGCAAATCATGTAGGGTTTTAAACATGATCCTTTCATATGTTAACTAGTTCAAAAACCAAGTTAAATTCTAGTTTTAACAACTTTCATAAAAATCTTTAGTTGTATGTTAATTTTTATAATCTTGTGAAAGTCTTATTTTTAAACATAAACCCTAAATACTTTCACAAGATCACTAGATATGATCATTCCTTTAATCCTTTATGTTAAAACCCTTTAACATAAACATGTATAATTTTTAGATCATATCTATCAACATCTTCTAACACATTAATTGTATTCTAATCATCATAACAACATCAAATATGCATATCACATGTCTTAAATCACAATATAAACAAACATAATTATATGATGATTTTTATCTTTGCTTCTTTGTATTTTTCTTGTTCATTATGTATGATTATATGTGGTTATTATTACTTATAATAACAATCATAAACATAATATGTATATAAAAAAAAATAGAAGCTTACTTCTAGCACTAGGCTAGGGATGATCTTTAGAGATTATTAAGAATAAGTAAGATGATGATCTTGATGTTAGAACACTTTGGTATGGATGAAAATCCTTCCTTTCACTTCCAAGAGCTTTAGATCACCTCATGTTCCAAAGAAATCCATCTTGGTTATGAAGAAGATGATAATAATTTTTGGGTTTTTGTGGGTGTTCTTGATGAAAATGATGAAGATGATAAGAGTTTTCTTAAGTGTATGTAAGATATGGTGAAAAGTGGTGATAAGTGCTAGTATTTCTTACTAGTTAAGTGTTGTAATTTTTCACCAATTTAAATCCACTTGCAAGTAAATAAAATATCTAGATATTTTACTACATAAACAAGGGATGTAAGACCCCTTATTTTCGGCCCACATGTGGGGGGGGGGGGGGGTAAAGTGTAACATTTTTATAAAAAATGTCTTAAACATGTAGATTTTTGGTAATTAGGCTAAGTATGGTGATTAGGGTAATCTTTCACCATTAGGGGGTAATTAGTGACTCGGAACATAAATTAACATTAACTAGTTCACTAAACTAGTAGAAATAATGTTTTGATACTTTGAATGCTTTTCGTTTCGTCGTTGGCTAGTTTACGGCACTTTTGTAGCGTACCGACGGAAGTTTGCCGTAAGTTGTCATTCCGCATTTAAAAGATGTATGAAGTTATTTTGAATCCCAAAATAAGCTTAACTAGTTCACTACATGTGTCAAAATATAGTTCGGCTCGATGTATAGCGCTCGTTTCGCAAGTAGATAGTCGAAAGGTACGCTTAATGAAGTTGTAGGAAAAATTCCAGTTATGTGTGTAATGGATATTCCATAATTATTTTTATATGGAATTGGTGCCTAACATCAATTTTGCATCTTGTAATAAAATTACAATTGCTGAATTTTGCGGAAAAAGAATGAAATGGTCACTTTTAGCGCATTTCGGACAGTTTTTAGTGCTACCGGGCATTGGTAAATTATTGATCGAAGTCTTGTATTCCCATATAGGGTTTAATATATAAATGATATTGGACTCTCACCCGAGTCCTAAAGATGTCATTTTAGATGCTTTCTGCGAATCCGGAGTTTTCGTCAGCACTCTAGTTCACTAGGCACTACTCTAGTTGTTTCGATGAATTGTTTGCACTATTTCAAATGTACCCAATAAAAATGAATCATGTGTAATAACCAATGAATATTCCATGAGTTTTATAAGATGTATACCATGTAATCATGCAGTCAGAATATTCAAAACACATGCTTGTATAATGTAAATCACTGTTTTAAATGTAAGTAATTTACCCGAAAGTGGCAGTTGTCACATTCTCCCCCTGTTATTGAGAATTTCGTCCCGAAATTCAAGCTGAGTCATTCTATACAGGAGACTACTCGAACAGGTGAGAGTATTTGGCTTTGATTTAATGTTCACGTTCCCAAGTATACTCGGGTCCGTGTCGAGAGTTCCAACGAATTTTTACTAATTTGTTACGACTCCTTTGTATTTTCTGGACCTTCTGGTCCATGACCTCAACAGGTGCTTTGGCGAATTGGAGTTTGTTATCTATATGAACCTCATCCTTCGGGATGAAAACTGTTTCTTGCGTTGGACTCTTCTTGAGATTCGACAAATGAAATATGTCGTGTACTCTACTTAGTTCTTCAAGTAACTTTAGTTTGTAGAAAACGGTGCCAATCTTTTCCAAGATTTCAAATGGTCCAACGTATCGTGGGTTAAGCTTTCCACGTTTACCAAACCTTGATACGCCCTTCCAAGGCGAGACTTTTCAACAAGACTTTGTCTCCAACCTCGAAAGATAATGGTTTTCGTCTTTTATCTGCGTAGCACTTTTGTCGATCGCGAGCCGTCTTGATACGGTCTCGGGTCTGAAAAAATTTTTATCCGTAGTCTCTTGGACTAGTTTCGGACCAATTATTTAACTATCGCCTGTTTCCGCCCAATATAGCGGAGAGCGACACTTTCGACTATAAAGAGCTTCAAACGGTGCAGATTGTATACTAGTATTGTAGCTGTTATTGTAGGAAAACTCAACTAAAGGTAGATGAGTATCCCAATTTCCGCCTAAATCCATAACACATGCGCGAAACATATATTCGAGTGTTTGGATTGTCCGTTCGCTTTGGCCGTCAGTTTATGGATGAAAGGCTGTACTTGGATTCAAATGAGATCCAAAGGTCTGTTGAAATGATTTCCAAATTCTAGAAATAAAACGACCGTCTCGGTCTGAAATGATTGAAATAGGCACTCCATGACGAGCCACTATTTCTTTGAGATAGAGTTCTGCTAGTTTCTCAGTATTATCCTTCTACCAAATCGGTAAGAAGTGCGTGGACTTTGTTAGTCTATCGATGATTACACATATCATGTAGTGACCTCTTGAGGTCCTGAGTAACTTCGTAATGAAGTACATCGATATTTGTTCCCATTACCAAACGGGAATCTCTGGTTGTTGTAACAAGTCCGAGGGATTTTGCTATTCGACTTTGACTTTCGCGCAAGTCAAGCATTCTCCGATATAAGTCGCGATATCACTTTTGAGGTTAGGCCACCAGTAGTATTCTTTTGCTACTTAGGCCTATGTGCTTCCTCAAATTATCATCTCGAAGGCCGCCAAAGAATAGAACCCAATTTCGACTCATAATGTATAAAGTTCCATCTTCTTTCGGCACTAATTGTTCCTTCATGCCTCGAAGTGTTTCTGCTTGAATATGCTCTTCCTTGAGCGCTTGTGAATCATCTTCTCTAATGCTTGAACTCTCAGTGTTCTAACTCGTTCCTTGCGGCTCAAGGCATCTGCTACAACATTTGCCTTGCCCGGATGGTACTTTATTTCACAATCATAGTCGTTCAACAATTCAAAAAAAAAACATCGTTGACGCATATTTAATTCTTTTTGGTTGAATATGTGTTGAAGACTTTTATGATCCGTGAAAAATAATGCATTGAGTACCATATAAATGATGTCGCCATATTTTTAAAGCGAATACCACCGCACCTAGCTCTAGGTCGTGTGTGGTATAGTTCTTCTCGTGAACTTTCAGTTGGCGGGACGCGTACGCGATAACCTTTTTACGTTGCATGAGTACACAACCCAAACCTTGATGCGAAGCATCACAGTATACCACAAAGTCATCGGTACCGTCGGGTAATGATAAGATTGGTGCCATGCACAACTTGTCTTTAAGATGTTGAAATGCTGCTTCTTGTTTCTCTCCCCAATCAAATTTCCTGTCTTTTTGTGTAAGAGAAGTTAGCGGTTGAGCAATCTTTGGAAAAATTCTCAATAAATCTCCGATAATATCCCGCTAAGCCCAAAAATTGTCGCACTTCAGTAGGAGTCGTGGGCGCTTCCCAATTTTTTTTTTAATCGATTCAATCTTCGACGGGTCTACTTGAATACCTTTCTCGTTCACTATATGCCCGAGAAATTGTACTTCACGAATCCAAAAACTCACATTTGGAAAACTTTGCGTATAGTTTCTCCTTCTTGAGTAGTTCCAAGATGGTTCTCAAATGTTGTTCATGCTCGGCTGCCGATCGTGAGTATATCAAGATGTTGTCAATGAACACTATGACGAATTTGTCGAGATACGGCTTGCACACGCGGTTCATTAAATCCATGAAGACCGCCGGTGCGTTCGTTAAACCAAAAGGCATAACGAGAAACTCGTAGTGATCGTAACGAGTCCGAAAAGCCGTTTTCGGTATGCTTTCTTCTTGAATCCGTAACTGATGATACTCCGATCGTAAGTCTATCTTAGAGTAGAAGCTAGAACCTTTCATAAACCATTTGAGTTAGCTGGAAATTCATTTGTAACATGGTTTAGAAATATGAATTTTTATTCATCGAAATGTTGTGTAGTTTTGCGAAACTTTCATGTCTTTCCACCCCAAAACCTTTATAAAGATGTATAATGGTAAAGAGTGGGGGTTATAAACTCACAACATCCTTATTCGGTCAACTACTAGGTTTAGAAGGTGCTAATCGATATGAAGATCTGGCTATGGGTGCGGCTCCCGATACCAAGTCGATGTGAAACTCAACTTGTCGATATGGTGGTAGTCCTGGCAAGTCTTCAGGAAAGACTTCAGGGAATTCTTTTATCACTGGAATATCTGTCATCTGAGGCCCATCGGCCTTCTTGTCGACAACAAGCGCTAGAAAGGCAATATAACCTTTCCGTAAGTATTTCTGCGCTTTCATGCAATTGATGATCCGCAATGATGTGTTGCGCTTCTCTCCATGTATCACAAGTGTCTCTTCGTTCGGTAGTGGTAAGCGAATGATCTTCTCATGACAGAAGACTTCGGCTCGATTATTGGATAGCCAATCCATGCCAACTATTACTTCAAAACTACTCAACTGAACAGGGAAGAGATCGATATTGAATTTCAGCTCTAGACTCGACTAGTTTACTTGACTCTAGGCCAAGTACATTTTAAATTCTGTGTGGCGAGGACTTCACTGTATAGTTTTAGGAACCCTATGTTTAAATGTAGGATAACCCAATCCCTATGTTTAGATGTAGGATAACCCAATCCCTATGTTTAGATGTAGGATAACCCAATCCCTATGTTTAGATGTAGGATAACCCAATCCCTATGTTTAGATGTAGGATAACCCAATCCCTATGTTTAGATGTAGGATAACCCAATCCCTATTTGTAGCTAGGACAATCCCGTCCCTAGCCATGAAACTCATGTATGTGAAATGTTGAGATGAAGCTAAAATTGCCAATTGTATAAAATAACATGGATGTGAAATGTTGACGAATAGGATACATACCGGTGGCCCTTAATGATTTGATATGTCTCAGCTAATTACCCATTAGCTAACTTGATATAGTAATGTGTGTCCAACATGACTCTAATTCTAGTATATGCTTAACATTTAAAAGCAATAGCTAAGCTCAGTGTTGGTATTATAAGAATTGATACATGATGATCGTAGAGTGTACGTACTCATGACTTCATTTCTCTCATGGCGAGAGTTATTGTTTGAGTGATCGAGGTAAGGAGGGATGATGCGGTTATGCTTCGGATCTCCGAGGCTAAGCCTAAAATATATCACTCAGTGTGTTTGAATTCGGGTGTTTCCCAGTATGGAACAACCCTTGAGATATCGTGAAAGCATCAAGTGTAACCAACAATATTAGCTCCAGTTATGATCGAGTTCTTTTATAAAATCATATGAAAATAGATATGAAAATCAGATGATATAAAAGAATGATGTATGGTTAAATAAATAACCAATAAAAATGTAGTGTATAAATATATCATGTCTTGAAATAGAATAGTATGTCTTGTGTAGAGGATGTCGCGTCTTGTGCAAAAAATGTCATGTCTTTGTCGAAGAGATTTGAATAACCCCACGATATGCAATATAACATAAGCACTTATATATAGGAAGTACCAGCGGCGTATCCACCATGCTTTTATTATATTACACACGTCTCATCACTTACAAATAACCACCAAAAATGTCTTGTGTAAACCAACATCAAATGATATGTATAACAATGTCTTGCGTAACAATGTCATGTATAAAACATGTCTTGAGTAAAAGCAATGGTTTTCAACACATAATTTTTAACTTAAACAATTGATTCTTTTGGCGCCATGATCTTTTTAATACACACTATTAAAAGAATCTAGACATATATTTGGATAAATAAAGTCTATCATGTGCCCAAGAATGAAGAATGCAATCAATCGGTCATGGAAACCTCAAGACCATATTGTTCATACATGTTTGAATAAATGATAATGTGGATAACCAAAACCAAAAGGTGTAATGCCTCTTGCATATATTGGTCATACGTCTAAATGGAAAGAGAAATAATTCGTTGAGGAGGGGAAACCAACCAGTGGTCATCGTCCATATAATATGTATTCCCTACTCTATGGACCTCGATCGTCCTAAGTAGAGGAAATCCTTTGTCTTATGTGTCCATGTGAAAATTATGGTAATAGTGCTTGAGTTTCACGAGCCCTAGCAAAATTATTTAGAATTTCCAAAGATGTCGAATAGAATGTAATGAGGGAGTTGCAGCATGGCGCATGCCATACCTTTCCTTGGGAAAAGACAATGTCAAACAACGGAATTTATTGTATCGCTTCCAATGAATATGATAAGGTGGAATATGATAAGGTAAGGTAAGGTAAAGTAGGATAAAGTGTCATAGACACCCTGGAACCAACCCATGTTCAAGAATTTCGAGAATGTTGAGGAAAATCCTCCATGAGTAGCTAACATGGTTTGTTTGTTTAAATGACTAGTCTCAACTGAATCGTGATATAGATCGAATGTTAGGTGTGAACAAATATGTGTCGTCTTCCCGTATTGTATTGTATTGTATTGTATTGTATTGTATTGTAGGGTGTTATACTAACCACCACAGTTCGTGTTCTAATAGATAAGAAACATTGAATCTCGAATAATAATTTAAGAATTTGAACGAATAGTGATCATTAACTTGGCCCGCAGAGTCCACCAGAATTCCCATGCACTACAAGTTGTTATTACGTTGGCCACCGTAATAATAAATTGCCTTGCATGGTCACCCTAGCATTCTCTCGTACGAAGCTGCCGATCAATAAGAGAGGAAACGTTATTGTCAATATACCTTCAACATAGGAGGGACCTTCGTGATAACTCACGTGTCAACGTTCGTTGTCAATACTCGCATAACGGTACGGCGTTAGGTGAAAATAGAAATGAAAAGAATCTGTAATAATAACAATTGAAGGGGCACCTTCAAGATGAGTACTTCATCTTCCTTGTAAGGACAAGAGTATATCCACCTTGATTAGTATAAGTCACATGGATCTCGTCCCACTAATGGAGTTGTTGTCCAAGGTTACCACCTTCGCCTCATCGTCATTATCATGGTCAGGCATCTCAGCATTCGCGAGAAAGCAACCATATTTTACGGAATTAAGTTTAAGATTTCACTTAGGAATCATGTTCGCCATAAGCTCCGCAATAGACATGAGGTCGATATTTTCACCGTGTGAGTAAAGAATAATAATAGAGTTTGAAGTCGAAGATATTTTGTTCTTGACAAAATATTTCATGCAACATATATATGAACCACCTATATATATAGTCATGTAAAATCCTATCTAACAAGGATTTCTATCTTGCATAAGCTGAACTTGTAAACTATTTATGATGTGTAGACTGATAATGTAATGTATTGTAGGCATATAGTCTGTTAATGTAACGTGTCTATTCCTCATAGACTTCACCCATGGTAATGTCCTTGCTTGCTTTGTATGAGATGAATTCTTGTTGAAAATGGACCATGAAAATGTTTATGCAAATGAAAACATGTATTTGTGTTTAGATGGTTTTCATGAGAGATCCCTAGTGATTGTAGACTTAGACTCAATAAAGAATCCTGGTTCACTACAATCGATGCTCTGATACCAGTCTGTCACACCCGCTCGTAGCGGAAACGCAAGGTGTGATCTGTCTGATTTTCATTGCATAAATATCGATGTACATGAACAAACTATATGAATAAAACGTACTCCATTGCCATTACATAGTGTTTCAAAAGATTACAACATAAGTTTAGTGTGTCGGTTACAAACCATTAACATAAAAGTAAAGTGTTATTGTTTCATACATTTACTTGAATTAAACTACTAAAGGTTAAGCCATCATATTTCCTCAAAGAGGCAGAATATAATAGTTAAACCCTCCAAAAGATGGCATGGAGTTCCGGTACTTGTTATCTTGACTGGGAAATCCGACATGGTCCTTTAATTCCCTGAAATACATGTTAAGTTTGGAAAACATCAACAAAAGTTGGTGAATTCATGCAGTTTAGTTGTAAACCATGTATGAAAAACGTGAGTTGTAGTATGTAAAGCGTCAATGAAATCGTTGATCATTAATGTTTTGCAAGGACATTAATATGTGTGCCGAAAAAGGAAGCAAACCAACCCTAGACGATTTTATGCCGATTCCTATCGACTGGGACACAAACGCACTCTTCCGTAGGGGTCCATGACCAAGAGTGGGGCTCGCCAAAACCCATTAGATCTAAGCCTTTGTTCCTTGGTCCAATCTGGATTAATGGTGCTTATAGTAAGGCCCTAATCGCACATGATCTATGGTGTTTCATTACCTAACTTTAACATACCCTGAACATGTATCCTCCCCGATAGTTGTAAAGTTTGTAAAACATTTAAATGAATAGGGGAACATGAACTCACAGAATTGCGTCCGTGAATAGTAACTAACTGTGATCTGACATACGGTCGTCTTGAACAATGTTGCGACCTACAAATGTCCTTATATTTGTTAGACCCTTCGGTCTTTGTAAATGACCTGAGTATAAGTCTTGTGTCTTGAATATGTGTAAGACTTGTATGTCTTTACTGTTCGTTAACTGTGTATTCGATGTATGAGTTGTTCAAATGTTCGTTAACTGTGTATTCGATGAATGAGTTGTTCAAATGTTCGTTAACTGTGTATTCGATGAATGAGTTGTATAGTCGGATCTCGTCCGCTGAATCTCGTGTCTTGTATGTATCACTTGTATAGTTGTGTTTCCAATAATAGTATCATTGGGCCAAGCCCATGTTTTCAAGTTATTGGACTTAAATAGTGCTGGGCCCCAAATAGTGTTGGGCCTCAATAGTGTTGGGCCTCAAATAGTGTTGGGCCTCAAATAGTGTTGGGCCTCAATAGTGTTGGGCCTCAAATAGTGTTGGGCCTCAATAGTGTTGGGCTCAAATAGTGTTGGGCCTCAATAGTGCTGGGCCTCAATAGTGCTGGGCCTCAATAGTGTTGGGCCTCAATAGTGTTGGGCCTCAAATAGTGCTGGGCCTCAATAGTGTTGGGCTTGTATAGTGTTGGGCTTGAATAGTGTTGGGCTTTGGCCCATGTGTTTGGTGTTTGGGCTTAGCCCATGAGTTTATGTTAAGCCCAATGTGAAGTTAAGTCCATTAAGAAAACTAAGCCCATTATGTGTAAGTAGCCCATTTGTAAGAAAAATCTATTAAGTATATTAAGCCCATTTGTTTATAAAAATAGCCCATTAATATAAGTAAGCCTTTCATTTTTATAAAAACCCTTTTTATAAAAATTTACTAAGTATAGATGTTACTAAATAAAAACATACTAGCTTTTATAAGTTTATAAACATCCGAAAATTTGTTATCGAAAGGATACTTATATTTCGTGTCGAAAGATCGTCTAACGTCGTAGTAACTCCCCGGATTGGCAATTAGCTTAAGTAGTCGTCTGTCGTTCATTTTGATCATATTTGGTGTCCGATTATTAGAATCGTCCGCAACTCGTTTTAAGGCGTAATTATGTGAAGTCTCGTAGGACTTTTGTTATAACGTGTTTTGAGTTTAAAGTTGACATGAGATTCAAGTTCCTATCATGATATATATAACTAATACACCAAGTAATATATCACACGAAAATTGTTTAAAGTAACCAAATATATATTTTCTAAAAAATATATATATTGTTCTTGTCTTTTATTTTATAAACCCTTCTTTAATAATTTTTATAAATCTTGTAGAGATTTGCCCAAAAAGGTTGTTATTTTATAAAATAAAGTTTTTATAAAAATTGGCCATATAACCTTGGCATTTTTATCTTAACCATGTTTCATTAAACATATCATTTTCTTTACTAATCAACAACAATTTATTCATCATCTTAACTAAACATTATAAGACTTTTATAACATCAAATCATCAAGATGATAAGCAAATCATGTAGGGTTTTAAACATGATCCTTTCATATGTTAACTAGTTCAAAAACCAAGTTAAATTCTAGTTTTAACAACTTTCATAAAAATCTTTAGTTGTATGTTAATTTTTATAATCTTGTGAAAGTCTTATTTTTAAACATAAACCCTAAATACTTTCACAAGATCACTAGATATGATCATTCCTTTAATCCTTTATGTTAAAACCCTTTAACATAAACATGTATAATTTTTAGATCATATCTATCAACATCTTCTAACACATTAATTGTATTCTAATCATCATAACAACATCAAATATGCATATCACATGTCTTAAATCACAATATAAACAAACATAATTATATGATGATTTTTATCTTTGCTTCTTTGTATTTTTCTTGTTCATTATGTATGATTATATGTGGTTATTATTACTTATAATAACAATCATAAACATAATATGTATATAAAAAAAATAGAAGCTTACTTCTAGCACTAGGCTAGGGATGATCTTTAGAGATTATTAAGAATAAGTAAGATGATGATCTTGATGTTAGAACACTTTGGTATGGATGAAAATCCTTCCTTTCACTTCCAAGAGCTTTAGATCACCTCATGTTCCAAAGAAATCCATCTTGGTTATGAAGAAGATGATAATAATTTTTGGGTTTTTGTGGGTGTTCTTGATGAAAATGATGAAGATGATAAGAGTTTTCTTAAGTGTATGTAAGATATGGTGAAAAGTGGTGATAAGTGCTAGTATTTCTTACTAGTTAAGTGTTGTAATTTTTCACCAATTTAAATCCACTTGCAAGTAAATAAAATATCTAGATATTTTACTACATAAACAAGGGATGTAAGACCCCTTATTTTCGGCCCACATGTGGGGGGGGGGGGGGTAAAGTGTAACATTTTTATAAAAAATGTCTTAAACATGTAGATTTTTGGTAATTAGGCTAAGTATGGTGATTAGGGTAATCTTTCACCATTAGGGGGTAATTAGTGACTCGGAACATAAATTAACATTAACTAGTTCACTAAACTAGTAGAAATAATGTTTTGATACTTTGAATGCTTTTCGTTTCGTCGTTGGCTAGTTTACGGCACTTTTGTAGCGTACCGACGGAAGTTTGCCGTAAGTTGTCATTCCGCATTTAAAAGATGTATAAAGTTATTTTGAATCCCAAAATAAGCTTAACTAGTTCACTACATGTGTCAAAATATAGTTCGGCTCGATGTATAGCGCTCGTTTCGCAAGTAGATAGTCGAAAGGTACGCTTAATGAAGTTGTAGGAAAAATTCCAGTTATGTGTGTAATGGATATTCCATAATTATTTTTATATGGAATTGGTGCCTAACATCAATTTTGCATCTTGTAATAAAATTACAATTGCTGAATTTTGCGGAAAAAGAATGAAATGGTCACTTTTAGCGCATTTCGGACAGTTTTTAGTGCTACCGGGCATTGGTAAATTATTGATCGAACTCTTGTATTCCCATATAGGGTTTAATATATAAATGATATTGGACTCTCACCCGAGTCCTAAAGATGTCATTTTAGATGCTTTCTGCGAATCCGGAGTTTTCGTCAGCACTCTAGTTCACTAGGCACTACTCTAGTTGTTTCGATGAATTGTTTGCACTATTTCAAATGTACCCAATAAAAATGAATCATGTGTAATAACCAATGAATATTCCATGAGTTTTATAAGATGTATACCATGTAATCATGCAGTCAGAATATTCAAAACACATGCTTGTATAATGTAAATCACTGTTTTAAATGTAAGTAATTTACCCGAAAGTGGCAGTTGTCACACTGTTAGGATTTCTGAAATCTTGCATGGAGCAAGAATAGAATTTTTAAATCAAAAGTTTATTGCAAACCTTTACCCAATGAATCTGGCAGGATTTGATGTAGTATTAGGAATAGATTGGTTAATAGCCAATAAAGCCAGTATTTTATGTGATCAAAAGTCAATCCAAGTAAATTCACTAAAAGGTGAAAAGATCACAATTAAAGGAAATAAACCCTCTAGATCCACGAAATTCATCTCTGTGATGAAAACTGCAAGCTATATAAGAAAAGGGTCTATAGTGTATTTGATTTCTATAATCACTAACACTAAAGGAAAAGAACTAAAAGACATTCCAGTAGTGTCTCAGTTTTCAGATGTATTTCCAGAAGAATTGCCAGGACTACCGCCAAACAGGGAAGTTGAATTCAGAGTTCACCTATTACCAGGAACAGCACCAATTGCCAAAGCACCTTATCGTTTGGCACCCGCAGAAATGCTGGAACTAAAGAAACAATTAGACGAATTGTTGGAGAAAGGATTCATACAGCCAAGCTCATCACCATGGGGAGCACCAATTTTATTCGTTAAAAAGAAGGACGGATCAATGCGTATGTGCATTGACTACCGTGAATTGAACAAAGTCACAATTAAGAATCGGTACCCATTACCGAGAATTGATGATCTGTTCGATCAATTGCAAGGAGCTCGATTTTTCTCTAAAATCGATTTAAGGTCAGGATATCATCAATTAAAGGTACAGGAAGAGGACATTCCTAAGACCGCCTTCAGAACAAGGTATGGTCATTATGAATTTACTGTCATGCCATTTGGTTTAACCAATGTCCCAGCTGCATTTATGGACATGATGAACCGAATATGTAAGCCATATTTGGATAAATTCATAATTGTTTTTATAGATGATATTCTAATTTACTCTAAAAGTAAGGAAGATCATGCAAAGCATTTGCACGCCCTTTTAAGTCTATTAAGAAAGGAAAAACTTTATGCTAAGTTTTCAAAATGCGAGTTTTGGTTAGAACAGGCACAGTTTCTTGGACACTTAGTCAATCATGAAGGAATTCAGGTGGATCCCACCAAGATCGAGGCAATAACCAAGTGGAAAACCCCTGAGTCACCAACCGAGGTTAGAAGTTTCTTAGGATTGGCCGGTTATTATAGAAGGTTCATTCGAGATTTCTCTAGAATAGCCATTCCTTTAACCAAGCTAACATGTAAATCCATTAAGTTTGAATGGGGACCAAAGCAAGAAGAAGCATTTAGAATTCTTAAGCAAAGACTAACCCGTACACCCATACTAGCGTTACCAGAAGGAACTGAAGACTTTGTAGTCTATTGTGACGCTTCTAAATTAGGTTATGGATATGTATTAATGCAACGCCAAAAGGTTATAGCCTATGCATCTAGACAACTTAAGAATCATGAAGATAATTATTCAACCCATGATCTAGAATTAGGAGCCATAATTTTTGCCCTTAAGATTTGGAGACATTACCTTTAGGGTAGTAAGTTTACCATATTCACTGATCATAAAAGTTTAAGGTATGTTTTCGGGCAAAAGGAGTTGAATATGAGACAAAGACGCTGGATGGAAATGCTTAGTGATTATGATTGTGATATCCAGTATCATGCAGGAAAGGCAAATGTAGTTGCTGATGCTTTAAGTCGAAAGTATCACGAAAAGCAAAAAAGGGTACGTTCTCTTAAGTAAAATCTACAAGTAAATTTAAATGAACAAATTAGAAAAGCACAAAAATCAGTAATCAAGGATGATACTGAAAAACTAAAAGGTATGATTAAGGAATTAGAACAAGGAACAGATGGAATTTGAAGATTCCATAAAAAGAGAATGTGGATACCTAAATTAGGGAACCTGCGTCATCATATATTAGAAGAAGCCCATAAGTCTAAATATACAATGCATCCTGGAAGTGATAAGATGTATTAGGATTTAAGAAAGAATTTTTGGTGGATAGGAATGAAAAAGGACATAGCAGCCTATGTTTCTAAATGTTTAACCTGTTCACAAGTTAAAGCTGAACACCAAAAACCTTCAGGTTTATTACAGCATCTAGAAATGCCAGTGTGGAAATGGGAATTGATAACAATGGATTTTGTTACCAAATTACCCAAAACGAGGAAAGGTAATGATACAATCTGGGCGATTGTAGATAGGCTAACCAACTCAGCTCATTTCCTACCAATGAAAGAAACTTTCAATATGGAACAGCTAGCTAAATTGTATGTAAATGAAATAGTTTCACTACATGGAATTCCTTTATCAATTGTTTCTGATAGGGATAGCTGTTTTACCTCTCATTTTTGGTCAAGTTTTCAAAAAGCAATGGGAACCAAGTTAAATCTAAGCACAGCTTACCATCCTCAAACGGACGGACAAAGCGAAAGGACAATTCAGACAATGGAAGATATGCTTAGAGCTTGTGTAATTGATTTTGGAGGTAATTGGGACGATCACTTACCTTTAATAAAATTTTCTTATAATAACAGGTATCACACAAGTATCAATGCTGCACCATTCGAAGCACTTTATGGACGAAAGTGCCGAACCCAGTCTGTTGGGCAGAAATTGGGGAAAAGCAACTATCTGGACCTGAGATAGTGCAAGAAACAACCGACAAGATTATTCAAGTCAAGGAACGACTGAAAGTAGCATGTGATCGACAAAAGAGCTATGCTGATAACAGGCGAAAACCATTGGAATTTCAAGTAGGAGATAAAGTATTGTTAAAAGTCTCACCTTGGAAAGGAGTGGTGTCACACCCCGACCGCGTAGAACAACAAAGCGCGGCGGAAACATCGAGGCGTGTTGCAACAGAATCATTGTTTCATAACCATGGATACCAAAAAGTGTTTCGTTTTATTAAACATTGGATAATTACATCGTCTGAAAATCTAAATACACAATTTAAACATAGTCTATCATTGTTATTGAGTCACTAAGGCCTTGTCCAGTCCTATGTGAGCATGCATCTTATCAATCGATATCATTCAACAATACCTGAAACATATGTGAAAACGAGGTCAGCAAAGAAATGCTGGCGAGTACATAGGTTTTGTGAAAATAAGATTCATGACTTCTGTTTAAGAAAATGTTTAGCCATGAACCTTGTAATTTGCTTTGTCTTTGTAAATCATTTGAAAAATAATAAGTTCAGATGATATGTATAAATAAGAGAATAATGCATGATTAAATGAATAACCATGTAAAATGAGTTTGTATAAGATAAGTTGTTTGTAAATCAATGTCTTGTGAAAAGTATGTTACTTGTATAAAATGTTCTATGTCTCAAACTGAAATGATTCAAGTAACGCTACAATATGTAATACCATACAAACATTTATATATAGGAAGTACCAGCGGCGTATCCACCATGCTTGTATCATATTCCACACGCATCGTTACTTAATCACTTAATCAAACCAAACCACCAAAGTAATGTTCATGTCCAATGTAAATCATGTAATATGTATAACCAATGTCAAAAGTGTTTGTGTCAAATGTAAACCATGTAATGTATAACCAAAATGATATGTATGGCCAGTGAAATGCATCAACTAAACCATAGGTGAAACGCACAAAACAAAGTATTGAAGTAAAACTTGGTTTAAATCAATACTATGTTTCGTGGAAATGCATGATCAAATGTAAATCATGTCCAAATGTTTACCCTATCGTTAAAACATTTTGTGAAATCGTTCAAATTGTTCTTGTTGTTTTAATCGTTCAAATCGTTCTTGTTTTAATTGTGAAACTACTTAATGATCGATTCTCTAATAACATTCAAACCTTCTTGACGCGTTCCTCGTTCCAACTCGCTCTCGCTCTCGTTCTTAACAAACCCTTACCAAAGGATAAGTTAATAATTACAGATTCAGTCGCTACCCACAACCCCCACACATAACAATGGGTGCAGTAAATAACGGGATTTGTCAGATCCTATGGTACCATAACCTAATACTGGTCGGCTTGATCATTGCTAATGAATGTCATCGGTCATGTAAACTACAACCAACAAGTTTGTTCACTTTTTGAAATTGTTATTAGTTTTTTGAAATCATTGTATTCGTTCTTGAAACCACATTGTAATTGTCATTGTAATCGTTCTTGAAACCACATTGTAATTGTTATTGTAATCGTTCTTGAAACCACATTGTAATTGTTAAGATATTTAGCACATATGAGTCACCCCAAAACAGTAAAAGAGGGGAATAATGTACTCGCCTGAGAATGCTTAGAGGTCTTGAACAACAACCAAACAAAGCTTGAGGGAGCACGGAATCAGTCGGCAAATCTAAACTATATAAATAAACCAGACTTAAATCGGGAGATCGGATAGGATGAGGCTTGGCAAACCAAATGAGTATTGGAACTCATATGATATGGTTTAACAAGGCCTACATACTACAATGAGACTAACCTAAGTGCTTTCGACCCATCGCGACTCGTTAAGGTAACTTATGCTACTTTAACGCGTCGTGTGCGCAAAGCGCGTTCGGACCGCCTAACTAGTCCTATGACAAGTGTTATATGCCTAAACATGTTACATAATCAGTTATGTGACAAAAGTTTAGGTTACATATGCTTAATTACCAATTATACATGAAAAGGGTATTCTGGTAATTTACCTAAGCCATATAAACTACCTATCATACAACTACTTAAACGATGTGACCATAGGGTATAACCTCGGAAGGTTATTCCCTACCTACTATGGTCACCTAATGTGTTTGGTCGGATCCTAATGATCGACCAAACTGGGTCGGGTTCGAGGTATAAGTGATTCATTAGATCGCTTACCCTACGACCCTAGACAACGTGGTAATCAGTGGGCATAGTCCCAAGGGACTATGACCAACGTGATTACACTCACGTTGCGAAGTTCAAACGAACTTCGCATTGACCATTACTGGTCAACGCTGAAAGTCAAACAAAGTTTGACTTTCTCACTCGAAAAGCAGTAAAATAAGGAAAAGAACGAAAGAATACTTACGAAGGGTCCCCGAATGCTAAACTCGATTCAAAAATCTCAGGTATGAAACAAATGTTTCAACTTAGAGTTTCTCAAATCAAGTTTCTAGTGATTTTTAGCAATGGTGGTGGTTGGGTATTTATAGGAATACCCGAACCGTTAAGATCGCTTGTCGAATATCGTGCCATGATCCAACCCGTACACTTGTCGGAAACTCATGGTGACTAAATTGGCCACTCACCATAGGGTATCAACATGTGGCAAGGGATTAAGGAGTGGAGAACAGCTGTTAACAGCTGTTAATACGTCGAATCTGGTCCCGAATGCGAAAAACTGAGTTTCTGCATGTTTCTGCCCAGAATAGGCAGTCGCGTAGCGCGACTGGTAAGGCTACATGCAGTGGCGCTACGCCACTGCCCCCTTGTTTCAGCAAACTTTCAAAATTGGCAGAAATGGTCCCTGCAGCCCGTTTAAGCGATTTTCGTTGCGTTTGAACCCCGTTAACCTCATTTCAAGGCTCTAAAATGAAGTTAAAGTATAGGGAACTCAAAACATGCTCAAAAATATGCCGGAGGTTGGTTCGTTTGGCCGTACGAACGCGATGTTCGCTTAATTACGGCGGAATGCGCATAAGCGCGAAAAACGATCCAAATGACGCGACGCATGGATTTTTCTTAAGGCGAACACTAAAATATAATGTAGTCATGCTTATATAAATTTTTGGATGTCCAGATGTATTCAGAACGTAAGTTATGCGCGAAAATGCAAACTTGTGCACTTTTTGACACTTTTAGTCCCTGAATGACACAAAAGTTTATTTTAGCACACCGAACCCCTCAAAGCCTATTTCTAAGCTATGTAAAGGATATTTATGGTATGTTTAACTTATGGCCATGTTCCGGAATGTCTGTTACAGTTCAAATTGGCATACTTTCGCAGTTTGTCAACTTTAGTCCCTGTAAGCGATTAAACTTTGATTTCACCACACCAAACCTTCCAAAACTTATATCTAAGTTATGTAAAGGTTATTTAAGGTATGTTAAGCTTATGTCACTATTCCAGAGTGTTTGTTGCATTTAAACTGGTTATATTTACGCATCGGTGCGCGTATAACCTTCCAGAAAGCGATTTAGAGTTTGGAATTGAACAAAAATTGATATGTGCAAATGATACACATATTTTTACAAATCCCAAGTATGAAATACAATATTTCGTTGGTTTGGTATTTGTTTGATGGCCGTGAAGGCACAGGTGTTACAGTCTCCCCTACTTTAGGAAATTTCGTCCCGAAATTTATTTAGAGGAAACTTGTGAGAGCTTGAAAGCATGAAGTTGATAAGATCAAACAACATTGGTTAGGGTTCTGAACTTCTAGTAACCTTTAGTAACATCATGATTGCAATGTAAGAGGGATACTTATATACAAGTATATGAAGTGTCATTGGTGCGTCCACCGTACCTCCATTACATCGTTGTCATTTTGTTATTGTTGTCGCTATCGGTTCCTACACATAATAAATATTACTGGGTTTCTGTGCACTAAATTTCATAATTATGTACGCGTCCATAATCAGACAATTCCTTGCACAGTTCACACAGTCTATTTTATAATGTGTAGGGGAAAACCAAATGAACATTCTTATGATGAGTGTGACTAGACCGCCATAGAGTCTTTTTAATTAAATCAATAAATGATCTAAATAGACTATCAAGGAGTCTGTCCAGCTACATCACTAGATGTCGTTCTTTAACCAAATTGTGAATCAATCTTTTTTACTAGACCACTAAAAGGGTCTCTTATCGAACCATGGAGTGGTACCATATAACCCAAGGGTCTTAACTACAACGTAGAAGCCCATAAAGATTAAGGTAGTACCTTTTGAATATCCTACTATGAATCCCTCATATGAAGATATGAAAGATTCTATGAGGATTTGAAAATCGTATCACACAAAAACATAGAGGAGAACACACAAACACATAACATATAATCGCATAATCGTTCAATTTGTTTAATTGTTTAATTTGTTATCGTTGGACACGGGTATTTAAAGCATACCAGAAACCCAATCCGTGGGTTTCCTTTTGGCACTTTAAATATTTTCAAGAATCTAACTATGAAGATAGGAAGATCTTAAAAGGAATTCGGTTTGTCCTAATTGAGTTGTTTTGTACATTTTAAAGTGTACAAGGAATTCAATCAGGGCTCCGATGTCAATGAAGGTGTTGATCGTGATCGGCTCAGGACATGAATAGATCAAGATGTCATCAATAATAACAATGACGATCTGATCCAAAAAGGCTTGCAGACTCCATTTATTAAGTTCTTGAAGATGGCTGGAGTATTTGTCAACCTAAAAGGCATGACTGTAAACTCGTAATGGCCATACTTCATGCAGAAAACCGTTTTGGGAATATCTTCTTCGAGAATACAAAGTTGATGATACCCAAAACGCAAATCGATCTTGGAAAAGCATGAACGCTATGCAGTTGATCGGAGAAATCATTGATTTAAGGTAGGGGGATATCGATTCTTGATGGTAAGCTTACTAGGCTTACGTTAATCGATATACATTCGAAAAGATCCATTTTTCTTTTCACAAGGAGAACAGGAGTTTCTCCAAGGTGAAAAGTTCGGACGGATGAATCCTTTATCAGACAACTCTTGAAGCTGTTTTGATAATTCTTGCATCTCGAACGGTGCAAGACGATAAAATACTTTAGATTTAAAAGAAACCAGTGTTTGAGGTTCTTAGGGAGGTCTCAAGTGATCGTAAAAATGACAGAACCACATGAGTAGTTTTGTCTTTGTGTTGACATCACAAGGTTGAATCAAACATTCATACAATTGCATTAGTTAGAAAATAAAACCACAAATTTTTATTTATATAACAACCGCATTGTCTTTAAATGTTACAAGATACCAACCAGAGGAAAAACAAAATACTAATTGTTCACTCCTTCATCAATGAGTGCCTCATTGATGTTAAACACTCGACCACGTGTTGGATTCACATTGACGTTGACATTCGCATTTGGGTTTGCGTTAGCATTTGCATTCACCAGTCTTGGGCAGTTGTGGCGGAAGTGACCAATCTCTCCGCAGTTGAAACATGAACCCAGTGGAAATCTCGCAACATTCCCTTGAACCGGAGCTTGAACCTGAGCAGCCTGATTTTGTCCCAAACGACAAACATTGGCCAAATGCCCAAGTTTACCACACGTCGAGCATTGCCAGCAAGCTTGTTGTACCGCGTGATGACCGTTGCAACGTGCACAATGAGGTGCGGTACCGGCATATGCTTTCTTTGCAGGTGGCTGAGCTGGTGGGTTCCGCGGGTTCTGAGCAGCCTGTGCTGTAACAGCAAAATTTTGGGCACCCTTTCGCTTCTTTGATTTCTTTGACGTCTCACCTTCCTTACCCTTCTTGTGTTGGCCTTTCTTGCTATCCTCCTTGTCAGCTGACTGTTTCTTGCCCTTGTCACCCTTCCTGTGTAACTTGTTCTTCCGAATCTGCGACTCAGTCAATGTCGCTGATAACTCGATCGCCTGACGGAGTGTGGCAGGGTTACTACCAGTAAGGATGTCTTGTACCGAGTCAGGTAGGCCGTCGATGTACCTTTCGATAGCTATGTCAAGTGGGGTAACCATTGTAGGGCAAAGCAGACTCAGCTCCTCAAACCTATCAGTATACGCCCTGTGCTCACCACTATCTTGCTTCAACTCATCAAATTCCTTCTCCAAAGCTCGCTGCTCATGACGAGGACAGAATTCCCTCATCATCAGAGCCCTAAGTTCAGCCCAGGTCTGTGCGAGAGCAACTTCCGCACCTCGGTCTCTCATCACCCCATTCCACCATGTAAGAGCCCTCTTCTGAAACACGCTCGAGGAGAACTCGACCTTGCGATTATCCGGGCACTGCACGTGGCGAAAAGTATTCTCAATGCTTTCGAACCACTGAAGAAGCCCAGTTGCTCCTTCAGAACCACTAAACTTGAGTGGTTTTGCCTGGTTGAAATCCTTGTATTTGCATAGCACATTGTTGTTGTTGTTGGCTTGGTTCCATTGAGCAAAGAGGTTTGGGAATTGAGCAGCCATTTGCTGCGCAATGATTTCTGCCAGCTCGGCAGTCTCTATCTGGCTTTCGCGTCGAGGAGGCATTGTCTAAAAGAGGAAACATGAAAGGAAACGAGTGAGAGAATTTAGACGAAAAGAATGAGATGAAACAAATCTGATGAAAGCAAAGATAGTGGTCATTTGTTTGTTACTACAAAGCAACAAACGACCTCAGTGATTAATCAAAGTAAATGGGTCAAAAATAATGTATCGCGAAGACATGCTCGCCTATAAGTGAACACTCATCCCAAGAATTCCCAGGTAAGCACAACTGGTCTCGCGTCTGATGAGATATATACGAAGTGCTTGCCTAGACAGAAAACCCAGAATACAGGCATTCACCCTTCCAGTTTGCACGTGTTCACATTATTTAAGACTCAAAACCTTGTCGAGATTTTGAAAATTCAAAGGGGTTCAAAACCATATAACAGAGGGTTCAAAACCTTACAATAGAGGGTTCAAAACCTTGTAATCGATCATCCTAGAACAGATGATTAGTTTTCAAAGCGGTTTTGAAATTTATGTTCTTGTTGTGGTCGTCGCCTAAGGATAGGTGACGGTATTGTTTTATGACTAAACGCAAGTAAACTTGCGTTAGGGTCCTAAGAAGGTTATAGACTAGGTCAAAGCATTACTAATAACCTAATTCCCTATAACCATTGGCTCTGATACCAACTTTTCTGTCACACCCCGACCGCGTAGAACAACAAAGCGCGGCGGAAACATCGAGGCGTGTTGCAACAGAATCATTGTTTCATAACCATGGATACCAAAAAGTGTTTCGTTTTATTAAACATTGGATAATTACATCGTCTGAAAATCTAAATACACAATTTAAACATAGTCTATCATTGTTATTGAGTCACTAAGGCCTTGTCCAGTCCTATGTGAGCATGCATCTTATCAATCGATATCATTCAACAATACCTGAAACATATGTGAAAACGAGGTCAGCAAAGAAATGCTGGCGAGTACATAGGTTTTGTGAAAATAAGATTCATGACTTCTGTTTAAGAAAATGTTTAGCCATGAACCTTGTAATTTGCTTTGTCTTTGTAAATCATTTGAAAAATAATAAGTTCAGATGATATGTATAAATAAGAGAATAATGCATGATTAAATGAATAACCATGTAAAATGAGTTTGTATAAGATAAGTTGTTTGTAAATCAATGTCTTGTGAAAAGTATGTTACTTGTATAAAATGTTCTATGTCTCAAACTGAAATGATTCAAGTAACGCTACAATATGTAATACCATACAAACATTTATATATAGGAAGTACCAGCGGCGTATCCACCATGCTTGTATCATATTCCACACGCATCGTTACTTAATCACTTAATCAAACCAAACCACCAAAGTAATGTTCATGTCCAATGTAAATCATGTAATATGTATAACCAATGTCAAAAGTGTTTGTGTCAAATGTAAACCATGTAATGTATAACCAAAATGATATGTATGGCCAGTGAAATGCATCAACTAAACCATAGGTGAAACGCACAAAACAAAGTATTGAAGTAAAACTTGGTTTAAATCAATACTATGTTTCGTGGAAATGCATGATCAAATGTAAATCATGTCCAAATGTTTACCCTATCGTTAAAACATTTTGTGAAATCGTTCAAATTGTTCTTGTTGTTTTAATCGTTCAAATCGTTCTTGTTTTAATTGTGAAACTACTTAATGATCGATTCTCTAATAACATTCAAACCTTCTTGACGCGTTCCTCGTTCCAACTCGCTCTCGCTCTCGTTCTTAACAAACCCTTACCAAAGGATAAGTTAATAATTACAGATTCAGTCGCTACCCACAACCCCCACACATAACAATGGGTGCAGTAAATAACGGGATTTGTCAGATCCTATGGTACCATAACCTAATACTGGTCGGCTTGATCATTGCTAATGAATGTCATCGGTCATGTAAACTACAACCAACAAGTTTGTTCACTTTTTGAAATTGTTATTAGTTTTTTGAAATCATTGTATTCGTTCTTGAAACCACATTGTAATTGTCATTGTAATCGTTCTTGAAACCACATTGTAATTGTTATTGTAATCGTTCTTGAAACCACATTGTAATTGTTAAGATATTTAGCACATATGAGTCACCCCAAAACAGTAAAAGAGGGGAATAATGTACTCGCCTGAGAATGCTTAGAGGTCTTAAACAACAACCAAACAAAGCTTGAGGGAGCACGGAATCAGTCGGCAAATCTAAACTATATAAATAAACCAGACTTAAATCGGGAGATCGGATAGGATGAGGCTTGGCAAACCAAATGAGTATTGGAACTCATATGATATGGTTTAACAAGGCCTACATACTACAATGAGACTAACCTAAGTGCTTTCGACCCATCGCGACTCGTTAAGGTAACTTATGCTACTTTAACGCGTCGTGTGCGCAAAGCGCGTTCGGACCGCCTAACTAGTCCTATGACAAGTGTTATATGCCTAAACATGTTACATAATCAGTTATGTGACAAAAGTTTAGGTTACATATGCTTAATTACCAATTATACATGAAAAGGGTATTCTGGTAATTTACCTAAGGCATATAAACTACCTATCATACAGCTACTTAAACGATGTGACCATAGGGTATAACCTCGAAAGGTTATTCCCTACCTACTATGGTCACCTAATGTGTTTGGTCGGATCCTAATGATCGACCAAACTGGGTCGGGTTCGAGGTATAAGCGATTCATTAGATCGCTTACCCTACGACCCTAGACAACGTGGTAATCAGTGGGCATAGTCCCAAGGGACTATGACCAACGTGATTACACTCACGTTGCGAAGTTCAAACGAACTTCGCATTGACCATTACTGGTCAACGCTGAAAGTCAAACAAAGTTTGACTTTCTCACTCGAAAAGCAGTAAAATAAGGAAAAGAACGAAAGAATACTTACGAAGGGTCCCCGAATGCTAAACTCGATTCAAAAATCTCAGGTATGAAACAAATGTTTCAACTTAGAGTTTCTCAAATCAAGTTTCTAGTGATTTTTAGCAATGGGGGTGGTTGGGTATTTATAGGAATACCCGAACCGTTAAGATCGCTTGTCGAATATCGTGCCATGATCCAACCCGTACACTTGTCGGAAACTCATGGTGACTAAATTGGCCACTCACCATAGGGTATCAACATGTGGCAAGGGATTAAGGAGTGGAGAACAGCTGTTAACAGCTGTTAATACGTCGAATCTGGTCCCGAATGCGAAAAACTGAGTTTCTGCAAGTTTCTGCCCAGAATAGGCAGTCGCGTAGCGCGACTGGTAAGGCTACATGCAGTGGCGCTACGCCACTGCCCCCTTGTTTCAGCAAACTTTCAAAATTGGCAGAAATGGTCCCTGCAGCCCGTTTAAGCGATTTTCGATGCGTTTGAACCCCGTTAACCTCATTTCAAGGCTCTAAAATGAAGTTAAAGTATAGGGAACTCAAAACATGCTCAAAAATATGCCGGAGGTTGGTTCGTTTGGCCGTACGAACGCGATGTTCGCTTAATTACGGCGGAATGCGCATAAGCGCGAAAAACGATCCAAATGACGCGACGCATGGATTTTTCTTAAGGCGAACACTAAAATATAATGTAGTCATGCTTACATAAATTTTTGGATGTCCAGATGTATTCAGAACGTAAGTTATGCGCGAAAATGCAAACTTGTGCACTTTTTGACACTTTTAGTCCCTGAATGACACAAAAGTTTATTTTAGCACACCGAACCCCTCAAAGCCTATTTCTAAGCTATGTAAAGGATATTTATGGTATGTTTAACTTATGGCCATGTTCCGGAATGTCTGTTACAGTTCAAATTGGCATACTTTCGCAGTTTGTCAACTTTAGTCCCTGTAAGCGATTAAACTTTGATTTCACCACACCAAACCTTCCAAAACTTATATCTAAGTTATGTAAAGGTTATTTAAGGTATGTTAAGCTTATGTCACTATTCCAGAGTGTTTGTTGCATTTAAACTGGTTATATTTACGCATCGGTGCGCGTATAACCTTCCAGAAAGCGATTTAGTGTTTGGAATTGAACAAAAATTGATATGTGCAAATGATACACATATTTTTACAAATCCCAAGTATGAAATACAATATTTCGTTGGTTTGGTATTTGTTTGATGGCCGTGAAGGCACAGGTGTTACAAGTGGTAAGATTCATCAAACGAGGGAAGCTAAGTCCCAGTTATATTGGACCTTTTGAGATTATTAGAAGAATAGGACCTGTAGCCTATCAGCTACAACTGCCAGAGGAAATGGCAGGAATACATGATGTATTTCATGTATCTAATCTCAAGAAATGTCTAGCCGATGAATCACTGGTAGTACCTATTAAGAATATAGAGGTAAATGAACAACTCAAGTTTGTAGAAAGGCCTCTACAGATTGAAGACAGGAAAGTCAAGAATCTCAAGCACAAGAGATTAGTTCTGGTCAAAGTGAAGTGAGACTCCAAAAGAGGACCCGAGTACACATGGGAGCTTGAATCAGAAATGCAAAGAAAATATCCACACCTATTCCAGTAGACCTCGAGGACGAGCTCTAAAACAAGGTGGGGAGGATATAACACCCCTAAAGAAAACCGACACCTTCATAAATTTTCCGACACCCTAAAAATATTTAAAATATCTCAATATGTCTTAACATACCCCCCATACGTGAAAACGGGCCCCGAATACCTTTTATATATTTAAAATTAATTAAAAATGGAATTTTTGGGGTTCAGGCGGGCCGCGTAAGCCATCCCGAACCATTACGCGGGCCGCGACAACTTAAAGGTCCTGCAAACCCCGGTGTTGACACGTGTCACGCAACGTGTTGACCCTAGTCATGACCCGGATCAGCTACGCCTAGACCCCTAGGCCACGCGGGCCGCGTAAGCCTTTGCTTACATTTACGCGGGCCGCGAGAAAGCGAGAATCAAGCACTATAAGTAGCAGACATCGGATCTTCAGTCTACTCGCTCATTTCTTTTCTTTCTAATCAAATTCTGAAGTAGTAGAAGCTATACTCGGGTATAATACCCCCCTAAATAACAAAGTTCTGCTCTGTTGTAAGTATCATAACCCCTGGATACGTATTAGATACTCTGCCCGATTGATCTAGGGTTCCGTAACGGCTGTCGTGGTTCTGCCCGACGTAGTCGTTGGAATGTCGTCTCAGGGAGGGTATTACTAATGTTAAAATGGGTTATTATACTAACACGTGTGCATTTGTATAAATTATAGATAATTCTCAGAAAATCCTTACAGAAAACGTAAGACAGCAATGTGAGTAATCTCCTTTTTGTAAACAGTTTTTACAAAACTTTAATTATTTTACAATGCAATTTAGCAGTGATTGAGTCTTTGTAATTCTACGATTACTGCCGGTATGTTGGGGTTTTGTATACAAAATGTGAGACATGTTACCATTGGACGTAGAGTTAGCCAATGTGTAATATGACCCACCAGTCATGATTGACAGTACTGAATGAGTAATTGGGTAGATATAAACATTGTAATCGCTCTCAATACTGTTTAAATTAAATTAATGTTTCTCGATTAAACTGGGATTCACTCACCAGTATTTCCCACTGACAAATGTTTTTAAAACGCGTTTCAGGTAACACAATGTGAAAGCCAATTAGAAGCCAGCTGGATAGCACTGAAGGCTTGGAAAAATGGCAATAAAAGTTACCTAAATAAAGAAGGCGTTTTGATTCAATAAAATGGGATTTATCCCTATAAATCAGTTTGTAATGAAAACTTGGGTTTTATCCCAATGTGTTTATTTTTATAAAATGTGGTGTTTTACTCTAATAAAATATTTCCTAACTACGATCCTGATGTAAATTCCGCTGCCAAATTAATAAACACCGATACCACCGATACTGAGTTCGCGGCCGCCCGTTCCCGGGACAGATAGGGGCCGGGGGTTGCGACATACGAGACCAACCGTCTGATAAACGAGGAGCTTTCTTGGGACACGGATGAAGTTAGGGCTGATTTCAATAAGCTTCATAATTCTTTAAACGATGATCAAAGAGCAGTGTATAACGAGATTATGGCTGCTGTTGGACGTGGGAAAGGTGGTGTTTTTTTGTGTACGGTTACGGTGGTACAAGTAAGACATTTCTGTGGAAAACCTTAGCTGCTTCCATTAGATGCAATAGACATATTGTTATTAATGTTGCTTCAAGTGGGATTGCATCATTGTTGTTGTACCGAGGTCGTACCGCCCATTCAAGATTTCATATTCCAATTAATCTTAATGAAGATTCCGTTTGCCATATTAAGCCTAATTCTGAAATCGCTAATCTTCTAAACGAAGCCAAGTTGATTATTTGGGATGAGGCACCGATGGTACACAAACATGCTTTTGAGGCTCTTGACCGTACATTGAAAGATGTTTTGAGTGTCTCTGATTCACGAAATTCTGAACTTCCATTTGGTGGAAAGGCTATTATCTTTGGTGGTGACTTTAGGCAAATCCTACCGGTTGTACAAAATGGAAGCAGGCAAGACATCGTACACGCCTCTTTATGTTCATCTTACATATGGTCGAGTGGCAAGTTGTTAAATTTGACAACGAACATGCGTTTGTCTCTGCGTCGCTACCCCTTTTGAATAGCAAACCCTACCCTGCTAAATACAAAATTCTGCCCCTTAACATGCGTGGTGTTACTGCTTACCACCTGCTGAACCTGCTTGATGAACCGAATCGATGCTTGGGATGAAGCCCTCGTGTTATATTGATCCACCAAAGATAATAACTAAATCAATAAAGTAAACAACCACTAAATAACTCAAGTGAATATAAAAACTTACACCGATAGTTCATTGAGTAATATAAAATATTATTAATAAAAAATAGGTGATTCGGTTAGTAGCTACCACGTTGATACTTGATCCCACGGCATCACGATTACAACCCGTTGAACCCAAGAAAAATTCAGTTGTTTATATATTCTATTGAGTAAATTACTGGTTTGGCCTCTGTGGTTTAGCCAGTTTAACCCTTTCAGCCCAAAAAGAAATTTTTTAACATATCAGACCCTAAGTTTGCATTTTGTAACGATTTTGGCCCTTGACACTAACTTTGTTACTCTTTTTGTAGTTAAGTGTAAGAGTAATTAGGTAATTATATACCTTAGGGGCTGTTTTTGATAATTACAAAGTTCTTTTAATATTTATAAGAGATTATTAATGCAATTATTCAAGTTTTTTTTATTATTTCATTATTTTCACGATTATTATTTAACAAAATATGTTTTATATACACAAATAAATATGTATTTTCATTAAGCGTTTGTTTTTCTATAAACGCCAGTTTTAAAATCATTTGTTTTTTTAACCTTTTTTAAACCGTATATCGTTTTTAAAATTATTCATTTAAACCACTTGTTTATTAAATCGTTCTTTTTAAAGTTGTTTGTCTTTTACACTTTTTTATAAACAATTCATTTTATATTTTTAAAGTTGTTTGTCTTTTACAGTTTTTTTTAAACATTTTAAATAACTCACTTTTTAAGTCGTTAATTTTTAAAAATCGTTTCTTTTTTAAACCGTTCCTTTTAAAACCATTTTTGAAATCGTTCATTTTTTAAACTTCGTATTCAGTTTACTTATAGCCGTTAGGGAAAAAGAATTTCAGTATATGAAAGATTTCAAAATCTAAGGAATTTGAAAATGATCGATTTTAAACGAACGATTTCAAAAAATCGAAGATTAAAAAAAGGACATTTATAAAAAAACCCTTAAAAAATAAGTTAACAAGTGTAAGGTACTAAAAAAAAACACGAATTTAACAAACCAAAGGTTAAAAAAATAACGAATTTTGAATAAACAAATGGTCCAAAGAAATGAAAGATTTGAAAAAGAAATAAACCATTCTAAAAAAAAGTTTGAAAAATGAATATTTTTCGCAAACTACTTTTTGGAATGATTTTTTTTTCAAATCTTACATTTATTTTGTTTTTTATACACGTCGTTTTGTAAAATTTTAAAAAATCGACGACTTAAAAATTGAGTTGTTTAAAAATGTTTAAAAAATAAATGATTCTAAAAAGAATGGTCAAAAATGAAGTCTTTAAAAAACTTTAAAAGATAAACAACTTTAAAAAGATCGATTTTAGAAAACAAATGGTTTAAAAAGAAACGATGTTAAAATCAATAGATGGTTTAAACAAAATGTAAAAAAAAACAATTATTTTTAAAAGGACTTCTATAAAACAACGGTTAATGAAAATACATATTAATTTATATATTTAAAACGTATTTTGTTAAATAATAATCGTGAAAATAACGAAATAATAAAAAAAAACTTGAGTAACTGCATTAATAATCTCGTAAATATTAAAAGAACTTTATAATTATTAAAAACAGCCCCTAAGGTATATAATGACCTAATTATCCTTACACTTAACTGGAAAAAAATAACAAAGTTAGTGTCAGAGGCCAAAACCGATACAAATGCAACCTTGGGGGTCTGATATGTTAAAAGATTCATTTTTTGGCTGAAACCGTTAAACAGGCTAAACCACAGGGGCCAAAATAATAATTTACTCAATTCTATTAATTTTTTAAGTTATTATGTTTAAACATGTCAACTTATTTTTAAAATTCCACATATTGACGTAAATCACCCAAATAACTTAGGTTATTACATAAAAACTTAAAAAAACTAAAACACTAAATAAATGGGTCAACCTACGAACCCGCTGGGTTGACACAAACACAACCCGCTTATCCCCTTTAGACTAAACCCAAACCCATAAAATACGTGTTAGGTTCGTGTAGTGTCCAAAATTCACACCCCTGTCCGGCCGGAACCAAGGTTAACATTGCAAGAACCATTGTCATGTCAACAAAAATAAAATATAAGATCATATTTACCAGACATGGTTACAATTGAAGTTGATTACATTTTCATACAGTTTACTCCTTTGTGAACAACATTTCAGTCATCACCGGAAGACCTGACCGCAGCCAAATCGCCATCTTTGATTCAGCACAGGATTCAAAAATCTTGTTTTAATAAAAAAAAACCACTGCAATATGCCATGAAGCACAAAACTTTGCATTCATAGAAAATGGAACAACAGATGATTCCAAACATCAGGGACACCAGGCAAGCACCAATGTATGCAATCGGAATAACTCGCCGGATTTGCCAACTGCTCAGCCGATCGACTTTCCCAAAATTTCCTATAGATTGACGGGTGACCGTCTTTTCGGTATTCAGACATCTGAGTAATGTTTATAACACTAACCTTAGACTTCAACTTATTTACAATATTCCCCACCATCCTCATTGTAGGAAGATCCGAACCACTTCCCCAATATCTTTCATCTTCGATAGGAGTTTTTTCATTATAACAGTTCCCTTCCGTTTCCGGTTCCCACTCCCGACTCCTACCGAACAAATTAAATAAATACTGTTTTAGAACGTCATCGGTAACAATGGTTTGTATATAAACTAATGCGGCAGCCGTTATTAAAGACAATGGTTTATGGGGACACATGCATTGCAAATAGACTTCGTACAAATTTCTCAACATAATAAGTTTGCATTCTAGCTACATTTTTTGTTCAACATGTTTGATATAAACCACAGTGAAAATTACTAACTTATAAGTAAATGGGTCGAAACCGTCAACCTAAATGGGTCATGTCTGCCAGCGACATGAGCCCAAAAATCATTCCAGACACATGAACCCGGACACGACACAAGTTTTCGAAGGTTGACACAAACACGACCGTTCAACTTGAAAATTTTATTTTATGATTTCTTAGCTTATTAATGCTCTAAAATGACAAATTTACAACCAAAAGTACAAATTTATGTTAAATGATTAATTTTAAGCTATAAACCTCATGTTGGTTTCTCTTCTTGTCTTTTAAATTTTGTCACAAAATGCCCAATCAGTTCAAATTATGACTTAATAATACTTTCTATCAAAAATTAATAGAAATTAACTTGTTAAACGGGTCAACCATGAACCCATCAGTTTAACCTTAAAAGACTCATTAGCCAAACGTGTTCGTAGATTTACCTAAAAATTAACCCGAACCCGTTTAGAATGAACCCAAACCCACGAACTTCGTTATATGTTTGCGTTGTGTTAGAAACTAACACCGCTACGCATCCTACAATACTTTTTGAATCGCCAATGACGAAAGAATGGATTTACCATAGATGAGTAGGGGACATTGTAACGAAAAACACTTTCTTCTTCAATGGATCGACATTAGATTCTATCCACTTTGCCCATTCATTCATGGCCAACTCCATGGCGTCTAAGCTCTCCGCTTCTTCACATACTCCATTTTCCTCGTTACTCCATCTAAAATAAAGACGAAAACGAGATTATAGATCATAATATATGTTGAAATACCAATATCAAATTCATACATATAACGGATATGAATCACTCACGACAACTTTACAGGGCCTTGTCTCCACCACAAGTACGAGTTAAAAACCAATATATCAACATGATCCCATTCAGATGCGTGCCTAAGAACAGAATCTGGACGGATTATTCTCTCATCCAATCTGTGATTGACTGGATCATCTGAGTTTGACTCGACTATAAGTGGGGCCCACTGAAATTCCACTGTTGCATTGTATTCCTATGTACAAAACATACAAGCATTGGATAATTGGAACTAAGAATTCCATCTTAAAGTCAAAGAATTGCAACATTCGGAAAAAATCAAAATACCTCTGCGCGGAATATGGTAAGCGGGGCATTTGGTGTGATTGACTTCTTATTGGCAGGGATTACGGACTCTAATAAGCATAACATTGATATCCATTGGCCTCTGTTTAGCGAGTCACCTACAAACATCAATCTCTTTCCCCTCAATTTACCCCACATCTCAGTTGCATTCCATCTATAATTCATTGAAACAAGATTAAGAAACTCAATTTCATATGAAATAGCACACCCGTGTTGTCAAAACGGGCCATATTACGCACTGGTCAACGGGTGACCGATTCCATCCAACTTTACACACATAAGGTGTTGAAGTAACAAATGCATGTAATGTGATTACCAAACAATAATAATCTTAATGTTTAGGTTGTATTAATTGAAAATACACTTGGGCCACTTTAGATCTGTTTGACCTCATTTGATTCATTTCCTCAATTACATTTTCTTATTTGACCCGTTTGAGATTAAATCAAAATACAGAACCCAAACTAGCTTATTTATAATGCTTGATTCTAAATCGTAATCAAGTGACACTTATGATCTCTATCTGATCGAGTTTATGAATATCGATAAAGTTGAAACAAACATTACCTCTTTAAATCACAGCCATGAGGTTGCCATCTCCAGTTTTGGTACATCAAATCAGGTCTTCCATGTTTGTGACAAGCCAATTGGTCAGACATGTATGGACAATCAGATTCATTATAAAGCGGAACCGAAATGTTGTCAAATACCCATCTGCCCGAAAACACATTGCACGAATCTTTCGTGTTTTCTTGTTCATCAGATTGAAGCAAAGGTGTGTTCAAATTAGATCTTCCATTGTACTTTACTGTAGAGTTGCAGGTGCTGAATCTATCCAAAGTCCCTGCCATTTTTAGAGATGAAAACTATTATCTAACTCACAATTACACAAATACTGGCTGATTAATTTAACACTAAACTGTTTAAAGCCGAAGGGATATGGCCCCAAAATACAAATTTGCATTAATATCTCACTCCCAAGATCAGTCAGATCAATAAACATACCAAACCAAAGATCCCAAAAACTTACTAAATCAAAGAGGCAAACAGCAATTATAAACAAAAAATGAACACAAACGCATTACAAACCTGCAGAAGCTTTCGAACTGCTTCGACTGAGGGAAGAAAATGTCTTCTTGACATCACTCCGAGTAGCAATATCATTTGGTTTCCGATTTTCTTTCCGGTGGATTTCTTGGAAGCGGCGTTCGTTGTAGAAGATGGTGCAGAGGACGAAGAGGAAGAAGACGATTGCTATGAGTGGAAGTTGGGTCTTCTTCTTGTGCCATCTCTGAATCATTCTAGAGAGAGAAAGCAAAGCAGCGATGTGATTTATGGCCGCTCACTGTTTTGATTTTGATTTTGATTTTGACTTTGGAAAGAAATTTGGACCATTTCAATCAAATATTCCCGACATTATTCGCCAGCAGTTAACGCTTAAGACGCTGGTTATTCTTAGATTATACATCTTTAATTTAATGTAACAACCAATGTTTTAATATTTATATACATCATTTATAGGAAAAAAAATTGTTATGGGGTTTGGTTGTGTTTAGGTCGTGAGACTTACACTTGTTATATTTCAGGGAAAAGAAAAAAATAGTCGTCTAGATTCTAGAAAAGTTGTTCAAAACCAACATGTATTATTTTTTAGCACCATCACCACTTTGATGGGTGGCCGGGGGTTTTCCTATAAAGTCTTTAAGACCGTGGGGTATGGTGAGGCGAGTGTTTGAGGCATACACGTGGCTTGGGGGGGCTTCGTTGGGCTGACCCACATTGAAGACGGTATGGTGGGGTGGGGGTTTGGGGCTTGGCCAGCCCAAACGGGTGTTTTATATTTTTTAAAACAAAAAAATTAAATTTTTTAATATTTTTTAAATAAAAAAAATACATATAAAAATTCCTAACGCTTATATTTTTTCTTTATCTCTTCTCTCGTCTTCAACATTAGTTCCAACTCTTCACCCTCTAGGTGATCAATGGGTTGGTCTAGAAATTTCATATCATCTCGTCTTTGTTTCAGGGCATCCATAGTTTCTTTGCTCTTCCGAATTTCGGCCCTTTGTTGTTGGAATACGTTGAATGTATCTAACTTGCATGCAATGTCATCCAACTGATCGCTGTATACTCCCCTACGCGAGCCCAAACTCCCAACTGAAGGCGATGCCGTACCCGATCTTGATTTTTGAGCGCGCCTTTTTGCCGCATCTCTTCCGTATTTAGGTCGGTTTGACGAATCATCCAAAAAGTCCTCAAACTCTTGATCTCGTGTATCCGATTGGGCTTGGGACGAGGGTGTCCTTGACCTTTTGGAAGACGTGTTAGTGTCGCTACCACTGGGGATATTCGTCCATTTTGGATGGAACTTACAAATCTCTCAACAATGCATGAAACAGAAGTCGCTCCCCAAATTTGTTTTGAATGTAACCAATGCATTTGTCACAAAGTCGGCTTCGGTTTCACCACTTTTTGGGTTTTGCTTTGCTTTATTTAAAAAAACACTAAATTTGGTAAGTTGACCGCTTATCTCGGTCCACTTCGAGGATAAGCTATCGTTTTCACGATAAACCTCCCTTTATTTCTTCATGGAATGCTTTACTAATTGCTTCCCACAAATGGCTTCTATGTTGAGAATTTCCTATTTTAATCAAAACAAAATTTAATATATTAGAAAGTTATATAAAAAAAACCATAAATATTAAGGGCTACAAAATATTTAAAAATACCTAAAGTTGGATGTAGAGATTTTTGAAGCCAAGCCCTCGCCAATGCAAATTCTTCATTAACGACCCATCTTTGTTGTTTTCGTTTGGCGGTTTCAAGTGCTTTCTCAAACTCGGTTTTTTTTCTTGTGCCTTCTCTTTTTGATGGGTTTGGATGCGGAAGGACCATCGTTGGGTGGTTGAGTTTCGGGGACGGTTTCGGTTTGGGAAAAGTTGATGGAGGTTGGTGAAAGGTTGATGGGCGTTTGTGGAATCAGGCTAGGTATAGAATCGTCGGTGTGTGGGATGTTAGTATACAAACGATTCCCGAGATACGATGCATAACCCGCCATATCGGGCATAGAGGAGTGTATTAAAAATGGACGAGGCATTTGACGATTGGGTGGTGGGCTAGGATTTTCTTGGAATGCCCACGGGTTGTTCAGGTCATAACCACAATTATGAGGATGCATTTTTCGTTTTGTAGAATGAGAATAGAGATGATTATAGAAGATGTGGAGTGTATTGTGGTTGAATTTGGTAAAAAATGAATAGAAGTGTGAGTTTTATAGTGAAAAAATATTTTTTTTTAATATAGCCGTTGGCCAACGCCTAGTTTGGTTTGGCCAACGAGAACCCGCCATGTCATACTGATAGACCCGCCCAACGCCCGGCCTTAAACTCCCGCCCCTTGGGCCACGCCGAAACCCAAGCCCACCCGGGGTGGTGGCTTGGGCGTTTTCAGCCCACTCACGCCCCAACCCCCGCCCCATACCCCACAGTCTAAGATTAATATGTACATAATGGGAAAAAGCACTACTAGGAAGGATTTGAACTTAGGGCAAAATTTAAGAGCTGATTCTCGTCTTAAGAGAGTTAGCGAGTATCTTCGGAACCAACTGCACTAGCTCTTATAAAAAATGGATTATTTTAAGTCGAGTTGAGATCGCTATTAACTTTCTTTTCATACTTGATTTTTATTTTACATTTAAAACCTAAACGTAGCAGCCCATCATAAGTCCGCTAATGTTTCAAAAGGAATTGGTATCAGTTGTATCACTTGAATCAGACACAAATCTCGCAAAGAAATCACAAAATTACATATGTATGAGTATGGCTAAGGTTATAGGGTGTGGTCATGGCCCTCCACATTAATGTCATGTCACTCACCTCTAATCCACCATTCAAAACAACTACCCTAAAGGTATGCTCATGACCCAAACCACTAGCCCCTTATTTAATTTAGAGTAAACTGCCATTTTGGTCCCTGTGGTTTGGCCAGTTTTGCCACTTTAGTCCAAATCTCAAACTTATTACATCCAGGGCCCTGTGGTTTGCATTTTGTTGCCATTTTAGTCCAAAACTCAAATTTTCCCCTTTTTGACTGTTGAGAGCTGCCTATTTTGTCCTTTAGTGCATGGGTATTTTGGTCATTTATGTTTTATTTAAAACAATTCAACAACAACAACAACAAAACCCAGCAAATCAAGAACATCTTCTTCAACAACAACAAAACCCAGAAAATCAAGAACATCTTCAAAGTTCATCATCAAAACCCAGAAAATCAAGAACATCTTCAAGAAAAAACGAGGCTCAGATCTGTAAAACCGCCATGGCTGCAAACAGAGGTTGCACGCACACTTGCCCTCCTCCGATTCTGCCACACCAAGCTCGGATTAGGTGAAATCATCACAGCCTCATGGTGAACAAGCATAAAAATCATCACAGCCTCATGGTGAACAAGCATAACAGAACAAGTAACAACACACACCACGAAAGAACAGTTCTCTCTCTCTCTCTCTCTCTCCCTCTCTCAATACATATACATATCTGCAGTGCCACCACCGTCGCTCCACCCGCCACCACCATAACCACCGCCAACACCTAATTTGAAAAAACTGAAACAAAATACCGAATTTGAAATGAAAACATCAGAAACAATCAAACAATCAAACAACATCAGAATACCGAATCGATCAAAATATTTCGATTTCGATTCAGATCTGAAACAAAATGAAACAAAATACCGATTTTGATTTCAATCAAACTCAAACAATCAAACAACATCAGAATACCGATTTCGATTTCAATCAAACTGAAACAAACTGCCTCTCTCTCTTCTCTCTCTCCTCTTTCGATTAAACTGCCTCTCTCTCAAAAAACTGAAACAAAATACCGATTTCGATTCAGATCTGAAACTCAAAGCTCAAAACCCTAACTGACTCTCTCTCTTCTCTCTCTCCTCTTTCGATTCAGATCTGAAACTCAAAGCTCAAACCCCTGATTTCGATTCAGATATGAAACTGCCATGGTGTGAAGATGAGATGATGGTGATGAAGATGGAGGCGACGGTGGTGTTGGCGGCGACGGTGGTGAGATTATGGTGATGATGATGGTGATGAAGATGGCGGGGACGGTGATGTTGATGATGAAGATGAGATGATGGTGATGAAGATGGAGTAGACTGATGATGGTGATGAAGAGAGAACAGTGGAGAGAGAGAGATGTCTGTAGATGAAGATATGTTGAAGATGTAGATGATATGTTGAAGATGATGATAATCAGGCATTATATTTATTAAAAATACCCAAAATACCCCTGAGGATAAGGACAAAACAGGGGGGTCAAAAGTGGGAAATCTGGTCAAATTTGAGTTTTGGACTAAAATGGCAACAAAATGCAAACCACAGGGCCCTGGATGTAATAAGTTTGAGATTTGGACTAAAGTGGCAAAACTGGCCAAACCACAGGGACCAAAATGGCAGTTTACTCTTTAATTTATTTTATTTTCTTTTATCTTTTTCTAAAGAAAAAGGAAATGATTTCTTGAAAAATGGAAAGGAGCACCATGGTTGCCATGGTTTAATCCATGCAAACCATGGTGGATCAAGCAAGGGGTTGGTGTAGCCTTCCATTCATGTTCCTAAATGGTAAATCATGTCCTAACCATAACCCCACACCCTTTAGCCTAACCACCAAATGTTACCAAATATTTTATTAACAAGGAAACTATCTCAAAACCTTGAATTAGAATCCCTACAAATTAAATTGGTATATATAGCTAACCTATCGCGTTTCACTGTGACTAGGATTCATACATAATATAATTCCACTATAGTCATCTAATTACACATCATATTGTAACTCACATAGGAACTAAAAAGAATATAAGATAATTACTCATAAACTTATTAATCTATTTATTTAACTTCGAAACGAAGTTAATTACTTCCGGTAGTACTCCATGCTTACAACCAACTTGTAATTCCCGACATTCACCCCTTGAATTTCTGAGTTGTATATGGGAACTTGATTTTCGCCAGTGCCTTTGTTAATATATCTGCTCGTTGTTCATTGCCAGATACATGCTCAATGGTCACCTCATTATTTTCAACACATTCCAGAATAAAATGAATATGAGACTTTATATGCTTGCTCTGATTATGGAACTCCAGGTTTTTTACTAAGGCAATCACTAAAGTATCATCACTTTTTTAACATCACCTTTTGCGGTTGTCTTCGAGTAATTTCACTTATCAATTCTCGCAATCAAATAGCCTAACAAGCTGCTGAACTAGCTGCCATGTATTCGATCTCACATGATGATAACACGAATGTACTATGTTTCTGCAAACACCAAGTAATTGGTGCAGATGTGACAACTGACAAAATTCCAGGTATCCGTATAATTATTAAACAATGATTAGTGCTTAATGACTGTGCTAAATTTCAATTGATGATTTGAACTGCTTTCTGATTATTGCCATATACATACATGTGCATCATATATTGCAAATGACATATCATTATTGCATGCAAACTTTGTTGATTCAAATGATGCACGAAACACAGTTAGCACAGTTATCAGATAAATCAGAAAAATGCTGACGAAGTTCAGTACATAGACAGACATTGTATTGAGACACAGAATGAGCCAGAAACCAAGTATTACACTGGTATAGTGTGTAGGGAAGTAAGGATCACAAAACTGCCTTCCTAGAGATAGTTTAAGTGCCGGAAAGTACCTAAAACTCACATAAACTGCAGAATTATGCAGAAATCAGCAAAATTCAGCGTTTAAACACTCTAATATCATGCAGAAATATGATTAAATGGTCCTGAATACTTTCCTAAGTATCGGGAATCAAGACTGTCACAAAAGGTAACATAAAGCACACTAAACTGCATAGTTTAGCACCTTAACGAACCGGTAACCAACCGGACATTACCCGAAACACCAAATTTTCACTAGAAGCATTGTTTTAACATTACCAAGCTAGTTATGGTCCCCGAACATCATAACACACTATATAAACACATAATAACTAAACACCTAACTATAATACTTAGAATCAAACCATTTAATCTAACTTACTATTACAAAGTAACCAAGACCCCCCCCCCCCCCTTGGTGGACGGTTAGACAAGGGTGGCCCACCCTTGATTTCTTTTAATTGTTTATATGATCTTGTTGCTAGTCCATGAAACATAACACACATTAGGGAATGTTGTGTTGATGGATATTATAACTAACTCTAAGATCATACTCATTCATCACAAACACTTCACACTTTCTCCTTCCCCTCTCTTCTACTCTCGGCCGAACACCATACCCACACCATCATCATCATCATCATCTTTCAAGTTTCATCCATTCTACATATATACAAGGGTGTAAAAAGGTGTATAAGGAAGCTTGGGACTCTTGGAAGCTAAAGGACCTCTCACACAAGCTTTTATCCACTCCATTTTCATCTAGTGATCATCCCTAGCCTTGAGCTAGTAGTAAGATCATTCTACTCTTCATTTTACATCTTGTTTTGGTGGTTAAAAGAAGATACAAGTTGTTAATCATGAAGAACACTATGAATCTTGAACATGAAACTATAACATAAGACTAAATACATAAGAAATCATGATGTTTATGTGTTGATATGCTTGTTGATTGTTGATTGCTCATGTTATTGATGTAGATCATCATGTGATCTTGCTAGATAGTGATTAAAGACATAATCTAGCAAGATGAGAGGATGATTATGTTAAGATCAAAGTAATCATCCATATGTAAATCATGAACTTGAAAGTATGAATTGTTTTTCCTGTAAAGTGATGAACAAAGTGAGTATGAAGTCTTGTAAAACTATGATTTCAAGAATGATTTTTTCAAGAAATCAAGTTAAAAATACAAAGTTTACTTAATCTTGGTTCTTAAAGAAATTAACCACATTTTTAGTGGTTAAACAAGTGTAGAAATACATATGTAGCAAGAAAAACTCAAGAAGAAACATTTTTAGAAAAATGATTTACAAGTTGTAAAGGACTAATTTCTTTAAAAATGATATTTTTAATTAAACAATCACACTTTAAAGACACTAATTAATACTAAGTCAAGGCACGACCCGCTCGTCTAATAAACCGTAGTACGTTGTAGGTAGTCGTGTACACCAGAAGAAGCTTTGAGTTACAGTCGGATACGAAGAACGCAGGATTGTGAGTTCATGTCCCCTTTTCTTTTAACTGTTTTTGTTTTATAACTTCGGGGGTGAAGTACATGTTACAAAATGTTTACAAACGATTACAATTGGTATGGTTAGCTAAGGAATGTACTGTTAGATCTTGTGAATGGGTAGGCGCACTCTTAAGACCATTAATACTCGTATAAGGACCGAGGGACAGGAGTGATAGATCTATTTGGGTGTAGCGAGCCCACACCCATGAGGATCGGGGTTTGGCCCATGAGGTGACTATGTCTTAGAGCCGGAGGCCCGGTACAAAATCTGCTAGGTTTGAGCCTTCCTACGCCGTTGCACACACGTTAATGACCTTGCAAACCATTAATTGATCTGTTTCCTTGTTTACTTTCATACCGGGATTTACAAATACATACAAACATACAATAATTACAAAGGTTTAATCGTACACACATACAAACACATGAACTCGCTCAACTTTTGTTGATGTTTTCAAACTACATGTATTTTAGGCAATTAAATGTGGATCTGGCGGGCGTTTGGAAGTTTCAAGTGATGTTGGAAATAAAAGATGTCATCCGGTGTCTACGGGTTTGGATAATGTGTCTTATCCTAGATAAGACACATCTTTCAAAGCCTGGTTTTTAGTAATGTCTTTTGTCGAGTCCTTATGGAACTCTAAACAATTTGCATGGTTTGTAATTTGGATTTGAAGTCTATGTTTGGATTCTAAAACAATGTTGTTGTGATGTTTTAAAACTTAATCAATGGATGAACATCTTTAGTTTTATCATATAGTTGTTTGTTATGGTTGAATGCAATGATATTAAGCAAGTCACACATAATCACGCTTCCGCAAAAGTCAGGGTGTGACCGTCTGGTATCAGAGCTTCGATTGTAGCGAACTAGGATTCCTTCTCGAGTCTAGACTACAATCATTAGGGCTCTCACGAAAATATTTTTACAACAAGTTTTCATTGCATAACACAAAACGCCCAGATCCATGGAACAAACATTTTTACAAAAGGAAAGACAAGAAACACAATTGCAAGGTCACATTTGTGGTTTAGTCTGGGATAGACTAGGAAGGATAGAAAGGTTTCATGAGGAATAACAAGGATACATGATTTCATGATATATTATCTTTGAATGCATACTAAATGATAGTGGTTAATATATGTGCATCTGTTATGATTGTTCTGTTACTAACACTATGTCTTCATCCGAGAGCGGATTGTCCGATACCGATGACCCTATGGCTATTGTCTCCGATGACGAGATCGCACCAGAGCCGGAGATCTTTACATCAGATACTGAGAGCGACCCAGATATGCTATCAGACGACGAGGACGACTTTCAGCCGTTCGCGTTGCCTGACTTTGGAGATGACTTACCCCTTGCTGATGGTATTCCAGACGAGGATCCTTTTGTTGTTCCCATTCCAGTCCATGATCATCTTATCATCGGTCATCCTGATGGTGAGCATATTGTGGCACCGATCCTCGCTCCCGTTCCTCTCGTGGTCATCCCTCCTGAGGATTGGCCTTTTGATGATTTGTTTGATGATGACGTTGATCTATTTGTTGATGGTCCTCCTGATGACGCCCATGGTGATGGAGAGATAGACGAGGATATCGTTGCTATTCCACCTCTTGAGATTCCTGTTATTTAGTTATCCTCTGATACTAGTTTGCACTCTGTCTCAGATTCCTTTGAGTCTGTGACGTCTTCAGCCTTGCAGGCGGTTGGATTACAGCGCTATGTGTCACACCCCCAAAATCCACCTGCGGAGTACTACCGCTTGGAGGCGTGACTGACCAAGATCCAGCCACCAATCATATTGAACAAGCATATAAGTAGTTATAAAATTCCACCCAATACAATTGGTGTTCAAACAAAACATAGTTAAGTTGCAAGCGGAAGCATAAGTCTTAAATCAAAACACAAGTCTAATTGTTCCATAGTTTAACGTGGACACACAGTCGTCCATGTCCCACAACGATCCTCCTCCATGCAAGCTCCAGCTAAGAAACCTAAGGACCTGCAAAGCATGTAGTAACGAGTCAACAACAAGTTGAGTGAGTTCACGGTTGGGTGTTCGTTTTAAGTTGTTTCGAAAACAGTTTCCTTTAGCTGGCATCCTGCCGTGGGGGTTACCCCATAGTTAAAAACGTGATTTGTTTATTCCCGGTTACACTGGCAATCCTGCCGTGGGGGCTACCCCGTGTTAGTTATCTGGCATTTCGGCCGTGGGGGCTACCCCATGTATACACTAGACTCGTTACCATATCGACTGCTGACTGTAGTCATGTTTAAGTGCCCTGAAACTGTCAATGTCTATCATCATTGACGTGCCCCAGATCCATTAGTTCACGCCCGTCCTCTGCGGCACGGTGTGAGGTTTGTCAGACCTAAATAGCGCTATCTAACTAATGACCCGCTCGCCATTGGCTCGGCGATTAAGTCGATATAAAAAGGAGGGACTTCGTGATAGAGTTTTGGTCTAGTACGAGTTATCTGTCCGTGAGGACGAGGAATTATATTCCTGAACCATTACTGTCCTACCCAAGAAAGGACGAGGAATCCATATTCCTTAACCCCATTCCCAACCCCTGGGAATCCCATGCTTTGTAGAGTGTGAACTCACCTTGGTTTGCTCGGTAGTAACACAGAAAGGTCAATCAAGTCGCAAGTAGTCAATTACGTCCTAACATAGATACCATTTATAATCAGATTCAAACCAAGCAGTGCACGTACAAGTAACGATCATATAGTTCTATCGTGGCAGTTTCAACAACGGTGCACAGCATATTCAATTAACAACAGCACATTTGGCTCATAAGTTCAGTCCAACTTCTTAAGCCCAAAACACGTATTAAACAGTTAACACAGAAGCCCATAAGCCCGGCCCATTAACGTAGGCCCATAATTAAGCAAACCCAATAGGCGTGGTTTCGAGTCGCAACCGGACTCGCAAGCATGGTTGCGGGTTATGCTGTTCGTGTTGATCATGGATGGTTGCGAGTCGCAACCTAAGTCGCAACCATGGTTTCGGCTGATCATGCTAAGGTTTCGAGTCGCAACGGGACTCGCAACCTGTGTCGCAACTGGTGGTCTCGGCTTGTAAGGCTGTGATTGCGAGTCGCAACCAGGGGTTCCGACTCCCCAGCACCTGCTGATCCTTCACAGTTTGTACTATCCAATGAAAATCATGCAGAATTATGTACTATCCACTAAACATGTTTTGTTGTCTAATATTTACCCAAAATGGATCAAACAGTGCAGATTTCAAATATTCAGCACACTTTCATTGCATATTCAAGTTGTTCTTCACTTATTCATCATGTTCTTCATATATTCAAAAACATATTCATAACACATTCAACCCTTGTTCAAGCACATTATGCATTATCCTAATTACAACATGAACAACTATCAAAACACTTGAACTTAATACCACAATTCGGTCCTATGTTAAGCCGATTACATGACATATGTAAACCGGTTTCATGAACATCAACAACTAGTAGTTTAAACTTCACTTAAACACAAGATATCATAACCCATCATGCAATATATCCGAAATCAAGGCATGTTAACCGATTTATCACAATCATGCATATAATATCATCACTTGACAACAAATAGCTATTTTCTATCAAGCAAACCTCTTAGCAAGCAAACATAATGTCATGACCATCAATCCAAACACCAAAACACAACATGAATCACTAACATTCAACAATAAACATCAAGAACACTAACCGGTTGATGGGTTTTGAGGATGTGTGTGCGCTTCCAAAAATCCGAGAGTCCAAAAATCCGAGAGTGAGGGAGTGAAGGTGATGTTTGGTTTCAAGGGTTTTTAGAGAGGGAAAGAGTGAGAGTGTGGGTGTGTGTTGATCAAAAATGACAAGGTTAGCTAGTGTGATATATATATATATATTAGTTCAAGTGGTGCACCCTAAAGGGTTTCGGATGAGGGTTTACGGCCCAAATGGCCCAACCGGCCAAAGGCCCAAACCGGCCTAATGGCTACTGTTCACTCGAGACCACATGGTCTCGAGTCGGGTCCTTGTTGTCTCGGGTCGCATACATACAAGCATACACATAAGCATAATATATAATCACATAGAATGTTCGCTTATCTCATTAAACCAACATAGTTAACTAGTCACACGTTTAAGCATGTTACATCGAGATACAGATAAAAGGTTCTAAATTTCGAGTTGTCACATCATCCCCAAGTTGAAAGAAATTTCGTCCCGAAATTTGATGGCACTCACTGAGGAAGCTAGTTAAGTTGTATGGTTTTCCCGGTTTTCCTGGGGTGTCACATCCTCCCCCCGTTGATCTGGAATTTCGTCCCGAAATTCCGTAGCTTCAGCCTCAGTAGTGGTTGTACCGTTTGCGAACAGTTGGGGATACTTTTGTTTCATCTGATCTTCGCGCTCCCAGGTGAACTCTGGGCCGCGACGTGAGTTCCAACGAACTCGTACAAGGGGTATTCTAGTGCTCTTGAGGACCTTAACATCCCGGTCCGTGATCTCGACTGGTTCCTCGACGAATCGTAACTGTTCGTCGATCGTGAGTTCCTTCAAAGGAACTACGTGGGTCTCATCTGATGGACACTTCTTCAGATTCGACACGTGGAAAACGTTGTGAACTGCACCGAGTTCCGCTGGTAAGTTTAGTCTGTAGGCCACCCTGCCTATTTTCTCAATGACCTCGAAAGGTCCAACGTATCGTGGGTTGAGTTTGCCGCGTTTGCCAAAACGAACCACACCCTTCCAGGGTGAGACTTTGAGTAGTACCCGCTCCCCAACCTGGAGCTCAAGTGGTTTCCTGCCCATGTCGGCGTAAACTTTCTGACGTTCGCGAGCGGCCGTCATGCGTTTTCGTATCTGAGCGATCTGCTCGGTTGTATCTACCACATATTCTGGACCAGTGATCTGACTATCTCCCACCTCTGCCCAGCAAAGGGGAGACCGGCATTTACGTCCGTACAATGCCTCAAACGGAGCAGCTCCAATGCTGGTGTGGTAGCTGTTATTGTACGAGAATTCCACAAGTGGCAGATGCTTTTCCCAGCGGTTGCCAAAGTCGATTACACATGCACGAAGCATGTCTTCTAAGGTTTGAATAGTGCGCTCGGACTGCCCGTCCGTCTGAGGATGGTACGCTGTGCTCATGTCTAATCGTGAGCCAAAGGATTTGTGCATTGCTTGCCACAGCTCTGAAGTAAATCGTGCATCTCGATCCGAGATGATAGAGGTGGGCACCCCGTGCCTTGAAACAACTTCCTTGAGGTAAATTTCTGCAAGAGTGGAGAACTTATCCGTCTCCTTGATAGCCAGGAAGTGTGCAGATTTTGTGAGTCGATCCACGATCACCCAAATAGTATCGTTCCCGCGCTGGGATCTAGGTAGGCCAGTAACAAAATCCATGGAAATTTGCTCCCATTTCCATTGAGGTATCTCTGGTTGTTGGAGTAGGCCTGATGGTTTCTGGTATTCCGACTTGACTCTCGCACAAGTCAAACACTTGCTGACGTAAGTCGCTATGTGGGCCTTCATGCTAGGCCACCAGTACGTAGTTTTGATGTCGTGGTACATTTTATCCGATCCAGGATGTACCGAGTAGCGAGACTTGTGTGCTTCGTCCATCACAAGCTCTCGTAGATTGCCATAGAGTGGGACCCAAACGCGTCCCGTTACATAGTAAGCACCGTCTTCCTTCTGTTCTAATCGTTGCCTCGATCCGCGTAGGGCTTCAGCCCTGACGTTTTCTGGTTTCAGTGCTTCTATCTGAGCAGCTCGTATCTGGGAGGGAAGACTAGAATGGATCGTGAGTTGTAAAGCTCGTACGCGCTTAGGCGCAGTGTCCTTCCGACTGAGGGCGTCAGCCACAACGTTGGCCTTGCCCGGGTGATACCTAATTGAGCACTCGTAGTCATTCAGTAGTTCGACCCATCGTCGTTGTCGCATATTCAGTTCCTTCTGCTTGAAGATGTGCTCGAGGCTTCTGTGGTCGGTGTAGATCGCGCACTTGGTACCATACAGGTAATGCCGCCATAACTTAAGTGCAAAAACAACAGCTCCCAGCTCTAAGTCGTGCGTAGTGTAGTTCTTTTCGTGAACTTTGAGTTGGCGTGAGGCGTAGGCTATAACTTTATCTCGTTGCATCAACACGCAACCAAGACCCTGAATTGATGCGTCGCAGTAAACCACAAAGTCGTCTGTGCCTTCCGGCAAGGAAAGGATAGGTGCGCTACAAAGTCTATCCTTCAGGTGCTGAAATGCCAACTCCTGTGCGTTTCCCCAGCGATAAATAACGCCCTTCTGCGTTAGCGAGGTGAGGGGCTGTGCAATCTTAGAAAAATCCTTTATGAATCTCCGGTAGTATCCCGCCAAGCCCAAGAATTGGCGAATTTCCTTTGGTGTACGGGGTGCAGGCCAGTTCTTAATCGAGTCTATCTTGGATGGATCAACGTGAATCCCATCCTTGTTCACCACGTGGCCTAGGAAATGGACTTCTCGAAGCCAGAAGTCGCATTTCGAGAACTTTGCATAAAGTTGTTCTGTTCGAAGGAGTTCTAGAATAAGTCGCAGATGCTGCTCGTGTTCCTCCCGACTCTTGGAATAGATCAGGATGTCGTCGATGAAGACTATAACGAACTTGTCCAGGTAAGGCTTGCACACTCGGTTCATCAAGTCCATGAAAACCGCAGGTGCGTTTGTCATCCCAAAAGGCATGACCAAAAACTCATAGTGCCCGTATCGAGTTCTGAAAGCTGTTTTAGAGACGTCCTCTTCCCGGACTCTCAGCTGGTGATAACCCGATCTCAAATCGATTTTCGAATAGTAGCTCGATCCTTGCAGCTGGTCGAACAAGTCGTCGATACGCGGTAGAGGATAACGATTCTTCACCGTCACCTTGTTGAGTTCTCGGTAGTCGATGCACATTCTGAAAGTACCATCTTTCTTTTTCACAAATAATACCGGAGCTCCCCAGGGCGATGAGCTTGGGCGAATGAAGCCCTTATCTAAGAGTTCTTGTAGTTGCGTGGAGAGTTCCTTCAACTCTGATGGAGCTAAACGATAAGGTGCACGAGCTATGGGCGCAGCTCCAGGAGCTAGTTCGATCTGAAACTCGACTTGGCGATGAGGCGGAAGACCAGGTAATTCCTCAGGAAATACCTCTGGATAATCGCGTACAACTGGAAAATCTTCTATCTTCTTCTCTTTTTCCGTGGTGTCAGTAATAAGAGCCAAAATAGCAGTGTGACCCCTTCGCAAGCACTTTTGGGCCTTAAGGAGAGAAATGACGTTCTCAACAGCGCTCCTCTTGTCGCCATGAATCATGAGAGGTTCACCATTGGGACCTGGAATACGGACAACCTTCTCGTTGCAAAGAATCTCTGCTCGGTGTTGGGATAACCAATCCATCCCAATGACAACATCGAAACTACCCAAGACAATAGGAATGAGGTCGATAGAGAAGGTTTGGTCAGCGAGAGTGAGTTTACAACCCTTGACTACGTGTGTGGCTTCTAAATTCTTACCATTTGCTAGCTCTACGGTGTGCTTGTTGTTCAAAAGTGTTGGAATACGCTTAAGCATTCGACTAACTTCTAGTGACACGTAGCTAGTATCGGCACCCGAATCAAATAAAACTGAAACATAAAAGTCGTCGAGAAGGAACTTACCCGCCACAACATTGGGGTCATTCCTTGCTTCACCTTGGCCGATCACAAACATCCGCCCCCTGGCGCCATTGTTGTTGTTCCCATTGTTACCGTTCCCCTGATTGTTGTTATTGTTGTTGTTGTTGTTCTGGTTCCTGTTCAGTTGAGGACAGTCTCTCTTGAAGTGGCCTTCAGCTCCACACTGAAAGCACCCTTTGTTATCACCTTGCTGCTGCTGTTGGCGCTGGTTCTGTTGAGCTTGCTGACGATTCTGATTAGCGGGGTATAAGCTCCTGCAATCCTTTGCAGCATGACCAGGCTTGTTGCACCGATGACAGTTGCCCCTGGTGCATGGTCCGCTGTGGTGCAGGCTGCAGCGATTGCATTTGGGGTGATTTCCTTTGTATCCGCCACCAGACGATTGCTGATTAGGGCTCTTGTAGTCCTCAGTCTTTCTCTGCTGAGGCTGGGACTGAACAGAAGCCGAACCCTTACTCGAAGTTCCATCCCACTTCCGTTTGTTGTCACTAGAGGTACCAGTAGTAGTTGCAGCACCAATGCGTTTTGGTAACTTGTTCTGCTCCACCGCCTGATCCGTGAGGCGGTGAGCCAACTGAACGGTTTGCTGGTAGGTGGCGAGGTTCGCTGAAGTCACATGACTTTGGATTTCTGGCACTAAGCCCTGAAGAAACAGTTCAATGCGTTTGATGGGAGGATCCACCATAGTAGGGCACAGAATTGCCAGTTCGTTTGACCTTTTCACATAAGCTTCAATTTCGGACCCCGTCATCTTGAGGTTGAAGAACTCCACCTCGAGTTTGTGAATCTCATCACGGCTGCAGTATTCTTCCTTGATCATTTCCTTAAAAGTTTCCCATGGGGTGGCGTTGGCAGCAACCAACCCTAGCATCTGAACCTGAGCGTTCCACCATGTGAGGGCTAAACCCTCGAGAGTACCAGTAGCGTACTTCACCCTGCGCGCCTCAGGGCATTCACACATTTCGAAGACAGATTCTAGTTTCTCAAACCAGTGTAGGAGACCTACTGCTCCTTCAGTGCCGCTAAAAGTAGTTGGTCGGCAGTCCATGCAAGTCTTAAAAGTGCACACGGGTGGCTGAACATGATGACCTATCGTAGGTGAAAGAAAAGACAGAGTTTAACACAAAGGTTGGTTCACGAGAGTAGGATCCTAAAGGTCCTAGATTGAGTTCGGACTGCAGGATATACCTCCTGCGTGTGCAGCTGCAAGTGCTGCGGCAACTCGTTCGTTGATCAAAGCCGTCAACTGGGCTTGTGTCATGTTAACGCGTCCAGACATGATCTTCACATCAAGAAGAACGTGAGTGAGAGGGGTTCGCAAAAGTACGATGTCAGAAGCGAGTAAGTGCACACGTGTTCAAGCAACAATAGTCATACTAACCAAGCATACCATGAGCAATGTACTATGTATCTAACAAGTAGGTAATATACAGACCATATCACCTAGAATGTCGAGCCTTGCATGTGGAGTGAAGCATCGTTGTGGACCGTTGAGCACTGTACAGGTTATAGTCTGGTTTTAACAAAAACGTTTTTCCCTTTTTATTAAAACCAAGTTCTCTATAACCAATGGCTCTGATACCAATCTGTCACACCCCCAAAATCCACCTGCGGAGTACTACCGCTTGGAGGCGTGACTGACCAGGATCCAGCCACCAATCATATTGAACAAGCATATAAGTAGTTATAAAATTCCACCCAATACAATTGGTGTTCAAACAAAACATAGTTAAGTTGCAAGCGGAAGCATAAGTCTTAAATCAAAACACAAGTCTAATTGTTCCATAGTTTAACGTGGACACACAGTCGTCCATGTCCCACAACGATCCTCCTCCATGCAAGCTCCAGCTAAGAAACCTAAGGACCTGCAAAGCATGTAGTAACGAGTCAACAACAAGTTGAGTGAGTTCACGGTTGGGTGTTCGTTTTAAGTTGTTTCGAAAACAGTTTCCTTTAGCTGGCATCCTGCCGTGGGGGTTACCCCATAGTTAAAAACGTGATTTGTTTATTCCCGGTTACACTGGCAATCCTGCCGTGGGGGCTACCCCGTGTTAGTTATCTGGCATTTCGGCCGTGGGGGCTACCCCATGTATACACTAGACTCGTTACCATATCGACTGCTGACTGTAGTCATGTTTAAGTGCCCTGAAACTGTCAATGTCTATCATCATTGACGTGCCCCAGATCCATTAGTTCACGCCCGTCCTCTGCGGCACGGTGTGAGGTTTGTCAGACCTAAATAGCGCTATCTAACTAATGACCCGCTCGCCATTGGCTCGGCGATTAAGTCGATATAAAAAGGAGGGACTTCGTGATAGAGTTTTGGTCTAGTACGAGTTATCTGTCCGTGAGGACGAGGAATTATATTCCTGAACCATTACTGTCCTACCCAAGAAAGGACGAGGAATCCATATTCCTTAACCCCATTCCCAACCCCTGGGAATCCCATGCTTTGTAGAGTGTGAACTCACCTTGGTTTGCTCGGTAGTAACACAGAAAGGTCAATCAAGTCGCAAGTAGTCAATTACGTCCTAACATAGATACCATTTATAATCAGATTCAAACCAAGCAGTGCACGTACAAGTAACGATCATATAGTTCTATCGTGGCAGTTTCAACAACGGTGCACAGCATATTCAATTAACAACAGCACATTTGGCTCATAAGTTCAGTCCAACTTCTTAAGCCCAAAACACGTATTAAACAGTTAACACAGAAGCCCATAAGCCCGGCCCATTAACGTAGGCCCATAATTAAGCAAACCCAATAGGCGTGGTTTCGAGTCGCAACCGGACTCGCAAGCATGGTTGCGGGTTATGCTGTTCGTGTTGATCATGGATGGTTGCGAGTCGCAACCTAAGTCGCAACCATGGTTTCGGCTGATCATGCTAAGGTTTCGAGTCGCAACGGGACTCGCAACCTGTGTCGCAACTGGTGGTCTCGGCTTGTAAGGCTGTGATTGCGAGTCGCAACCAGGGGTTCCGACTCCCCAGCACCTGCTGATCCTTCACAGTTTGTACTATCCAATGAAAATCATGCAGAATTATGTACTATCCACTAAACATGTTTTGTTGTCTAATATTTACCCAAAATGGATCAAACAGTGCAGATTTCAAATATTCAGCACACTTTCATTGCATATTCAAGTTGTTCTTCACTTATTCATCATGTTCTTCATATATTCAAAAACATATTCATAACACATTCAACCCTTGTTCAAGCACATTATGCATTATCCTAATTACAACATGAACAACTATCAAAACACTTGAACTTAATACCACAATTCGGTCCTATGTTAAGCCGATTACATGACATATGTAAACCGGTTTCATGAACATCAACAACTAGTAGTTTAAACTTCACTTAAACACAAGATATCATAACCCATCATGCAATATATCCGAAATCAAGGCATGTTAACCGATTTATCACAATCATGCATATAATATCATCACTTGACAACAAATAGCTATTTTCTATCAAGCAAACCTCTTAGCAAGCAAACATAATGTCATGACCATCAATCCAAACACCAAAACACAACATGAATCACTAACATTCAACAATAAACATCAAGAACACTAACCGGTTGATGGGTTTTGAGGATGTGTGTGCGCTTCCAAAAATCCGAGAGTCCAAAAATCCGAGAGTGAGGGAGTGAAGGTGATGTTTGGTTTCAAGGGTTTTTAGAGAGGGAAAGAGTGAGAGTGTGGGTGTGTGTTGATCAAAAATGACAAGGTTAGCTAGTGTGATATATATATATTAGTTCAAGTGGTGCACCCTAAAGGGTTTCGGATGAGGGTTTACGGCCCAAATGGCCCAACCGGCCAAAGGCCCAAACCGGCCTAATGGCTACTGTTCACTCGAGACCACATGGTCTCGAGTCGGGTCCTTGTTGTCTCGGGTCGCATACATACAAGCATACACATAAGCATAATATATAATCACATAGAATGTTCGCTTATCTCATTAAACCAACATAGTTAACTAGTCACACGTTTAAGCATGTTACATCGAGATACAGATAAAAGGTTCTAAATTTCGAGTTGTCACATCATCCCCAAGTTGAAAGAAATTTCGTCCCGAAATTTGATGGCACTCACTGAGGAAGCTAGTTAAGTTGTATGGTTTTCCCGGTTTTCCTGGGGTGTCACATCCTCCCCCCGTTGATCTGGAATTTCGTCCCGAAATTCCGTAGCTTCAGCCTCAGTAGTGGTTGTACCGTTTGCGAACAGTTGGGGATACTTTTGTTTCATCTGATCTTCGCGCTCCCAGGTGAACTCTGGGCCGCGACGTGAGTTCCAACGAACTCGTACAAGGGGTATTCTAGTGCTCTTGAGGACCTTAACATCCCGGTCCGTGATCTCGACTGGTTCCTCGACGAATCGTAACTGTTCGTCGATCGTGAGTTCCTTCAAAGGAACTACGTGGGTCTCATCTGATGGACACTTCTTCAGATTCGACACGTGGAAAACGTTGTGAACTGCACCGAGTTCCGCTGGTAAGTTTAGTCTGTAGGCCACCCTGCCTATTTTCTCAATGACCTCGAAAGGTCCAACGTATCGTGGGTTGAGTTTGCCGCGTTTGCCAAAACGAACCACACCCTTCCAGGGTGAGACTTTGAGTAGTACCCGCTCCCCAACCTGGAGCTCAAGTGGTTTCCTGCCCATGTCGGCGTAAACTTTCTGACGTTCGCGAGCGGCCGTCATGCGTTTTCGTATCTGAGCGATCTGCTCGGTTGTATCTACCACATATTCTGGACCAGTGATCTGACTATCTCCCACCTCTGCCCAGCAAAGGGGAGACCGGCATTTACGTCCGTACAATGCCTCAAACGGAGCAGCTCCAATGCTGGTGTGGTAGCTGTTATTGTACGAGAATTCCACAAGTGGCAGATGCTTTTCCCAGCGGTTGCCAAAGTCGATTACACATGCACGAAGCATGTCTTCTAAGGTTTGAATAGTGCGCTCGGACTGCCCGTCCGTCTGAGGATGGTACGCTGTGCTCATGTCTAATCGTGAGCCAAAGGATTTGTGCATTGCTTGCCACAGCTCTGAAGTAAATCGTGCATCTCGATCCGAGATGATAGAGGTGGGCACCCCGTGCCTCGAAACAACTTCCTTGAGGTAAATTTCTGCAAGAGTGGAGAACTTATCCGTCTCCTTGATAGCCAGGAAGTGTGCAGATTTTGTGAGTCGATCCACGATCACCCAAATAGTATCGTTCCCGCGCTGGGATCTAGGTAGGCCAGTAACAAAATCCATGGAAATTTGCTCCCATTTCCATTGAGGTATCTCTGGTTGTTGGAGTAGGCCTGATGGTTTCTGGTATTCCGACTTGACTCTCGCACAAGTCAAACACTTGCTGACGTAAGTCGCTATGTGGGCCTTCATGCTAGGCCACCAGTACGTAGTTTTGATGTCGTGGTACATTTTATCCGATCCAGGATGTACCGAGTAGCGAGACTTGTGTGCTTCGTCCATCACAAGCTCTCGTAGATTGCCATAGAGTGGGACCCAAACGCGTCCCGTTACATAGTAAGCACCGTCTTCCTTCTGTTCTAATCGTTGCCTCGATCCGCGTAGGGCTTCAGCCCTGACGTTTTCTGGTTTCAGTGCTTCTATCTGAGCAGCTCGTATCTGGGAGGGAAGACTAGAATGGATCGTGAGTTGTAAAGCTCGTACGCGCTTAGGCGCAGTGTCCTTCCGACTGAGGGCGTCAGCCACAACGTTGGCCTTGCCCGGGTGATACCTAATTGAGCACTCGTAGTCATTCAGTAGTTCGACCCATCGTCGTTGTCGCATATTCAGTTCCTTCTGCTTGAAGATGTGCTCGAGGCTTCTGTGGTCGGTGTAGATCGCGCACTTGGTACCATACAGGTAATGCCGCCATAACTTAAGTGCAAAAACAACAGCTCCCAGCTCTAAGTCGTGCGTAGTGTAGTTCTTTTCGTGAACTTTGAGTTGGCGTGAGGCGTAGGCTATAACTTTATCTCGTTGCATCAACACGCAACCAAGACCCTGAATTGATGCGTCGCAGTAAACCACAAAGTCGTCTGTGCCTTCCGGCAAGGAAAGGATAGGTGCGCTACAAAGTCTATCCTTCAGGTGCTGAAATGCCAACTCCTGTGCGTTTCCCCAGCGATAAATAACGCCCTTCTGCGTTAGCGAGGTGAGGGGCTGTGCAATCTTAGAAAAATCCTTTATGAATCTCCGGTAGTATCCCGCCAAGCCCAAGAATTGGCGAATTTCCTTTGGTGTACGGGGTGCAGGCCAGTTCTTAATCGAGTCTATCTTGGATGGATCAACGTGAATCCCATCCTTGTTCACCACGTGGCCTAGGAAATGGACTTCTCGAAGCCAGAAGTCGCATTTCGAGAACTTTGCATAAAGTTGTTCTGTTCGAAGGAGTTCTAGAATAAGTCGCAGATGCTGCTCGTGTTCCTCCCGACTCTTGGAATAGATCAGGATGTCGTCGATGAAGACTATAACGAACTTGTCCAGGTAAGGCTTGCACACTCGGTTCATCAAGTCCATGAAAACCGCAGGTGCGTTTGTCATCCCAAAAGGCATGACCAAAAACTCATAGTGCCCGTATCGAGTTCTGAAAGCTGTTTTAGAGACGTCCTCTTCCCGGACTCTCAGCTGGTGATAACCCGATCTCAAATCGATTTTCGAATAGTAGCTCGATCCTTGCAGCTGGTCGAACAAGTCGTCGATACGCGGTAGAGGATAACGATTCTTCACCGTCACCTTGTTGAGTTCTCGGTAGTCGATGCACATTCTGAAAGTACCATCTTTCTTTTTCACAAATAATACCGGAGCTCCCCAGGGCGATGAGCTTGGGCGAATGAAGCCCTTATCTAAGAGTTCTTGTAGTTGCGTGGAGAGTTCCTTCAACTCTGATGGAGCTAAACGATAAGGTGCACGAGCTATGGGCGCAGCTCCAGGAGCTAGTTCGATCTGAAACTCGACTTGGCGATGAGGCGGAAGACCAGGTAATTCCTCAGGAAATACCTCTGGATAATCGCGTACAACTGGAAAATCTTCTATCTTCTTCTCTTTTTCCGTGGTGTCAGTAATAAGAGCCAAAATAGCAGTGTGACCCCTTCGCAAGCACTTTTGGGCCTTAAGGAGAGAAATGACGTTCTCAACAGCGCTCCTCTTGTCGCCATGAATCATGAGAGGTTCACCATTGGGACCTGGAATACGGACAACCTTCTCGTTGCAAAGAATCTCTGCTCGGTGTTGGGATAACCAATCCATCCCAATGACAACATCGAAACTACCCAAGACAATAGGAATGAGGTCGATAGAGAAGGTTTGGTCAGCGAGAGTCAGTTTACAACCCTTGACTACGTGTGTGGCTTCTAAATTCTTACCATTTGCTAGCTCTACGGTGTGCTTGTTGTTCAAAAGTGTTGGAATACGCTTAAGCATTTGACTAACTTCTAGTGACACGTAGCTAGTATCGGCACCCGAATCAAATAAAACTGAAACATAAAAGTCGTCGAGAAGGAACTTACCCGCCACAACATTGGGGTCATTCCTTGCTTCACCTTGGCCGATCACAAACATCCGCCCCCTGGCGCCATTGTTGTTGTTCCCATTGTTACCGTTCCCCTGATTGTTGTTATTGTTGTTGTTGTTGTTCTGGTTCCTGTTCAGTTGAGGACAGTCTCTCTTGAAGTGGCCTTCAGCTCCACACTGAAAGCACCCTTTGTTATCACCTTGCTGCTGCTGTTGGCGCTGGTTCTGTTGAGCTTGCTGACGATTCTGATTAGCGGGGTATAAGCTCCTGCAATCCTTTGCAGCATGACCAGGCTTGTTGCACCGATGACAGTTGCCCCTGGTGCATGGTCCGCTGTGGTGCAGGCTGCAGCGATTGCATTTGGGGTGATTTCCTTTGTATCCGCCACCAGACGATTGCTGATTAGGGCTCTTGTAGTCCTCAGTCTTTCTCTGCTGAGGCTGGGACTGAACAGAAGCCGAACCCTTACTCGAAGTTCCATCCCACTTCCGTTTGTTGTCACTAGAGGTACCAGTAGTAGTTGCAGCACCAATGCGTTTTGGTAACTTGTTCTGCTCCACCGCCTGATCCGTGAGGCGGTGAGCCAACTGAACGGTTTGCTGGTAGGTGGCGAGGTTCGCTGAAGTCACATGACTTTGGATTTCTGGCACTAAGCCCTGAAGAAACAGTTCAATGCGTTTGATGGGAGGATCCACCATAGTAGGGCACAGAATTGCCAGTTCGTTTGACCTTTTCACATAAGCTTCAATTTCGGACCCCGTCATCTTGAGGTTGAAGAACTCCACCTCGAGTTTGTGAATCTCATCACGGCTGCAGTATTCTTCCTTGATCATTTCCTTAAAAGTTTCCCATGGGGTGGCGTTGGCAGCAACCAACCCTAGCATCTGAACCTGAGCGTTCCACCATGTGAGGGCTAAACCCTCGAGAGTACCAGTAGCGTACTTCACCCTGCGCGCCTCAGGGCATTCACACATTTCGAAGACAGATTCTAGTTTCTCAAACCAGTGTAGGAGACCTACTGCTCCTTCAGTGCCGCTAAAAGTAGTTGGTCGGCAGTCCATGCAAGTCTTAAAAGTGCACACGGGTGGCTGAACATGATGACCTATCGTAGGTGAAAGAAAAGACAGAGTTTAACACAAAGGTTGGTTCACGAGAGTAGGATCCTAAAGGTCCTAGATTGAGTTCGGACTGCAGGATATACCTCCTGCGTGTGCAGCTGCAAGTGCTGCGGCAACTCGTTCGTTGATCAAAGCCGTCAACTGGGCTTGTGTCATGTTAACGCGTCCAGACATGATCTTCACATCAAGAAGAACGTGAGTGAGAGGGGTTCGCAAAAGTACGATGTCAGAAGCGAGTAAGTGCACACGTGTTCAAGCAACAATAGTCATACTAACCAAGCATACCATGAGCAATGTACTATGTATCTAACAAGTAGGTAATATACAGACCATATCACCTAGAATGTCGAGCCTTGCATGTGGAGTGAAGCATCGTTGTGGACCGTTGAGCACTGTACAGGTTATAGTCTGGTTTTAACAAAAACGTTTTTCCCTTTTTATTAAAACCAAGTTCTCTATAACCAATGGCTCTGATACCAATCTGTCACACCCCCAAAATCCACCTGCGGAGTACTACCGCTTGGAGGCGTGACTGACCAGGATCCAGCCACCAATCATATTGAACAAGCATATAAGTAGTTATAAAATTCCACCCAATACAATTGGTGTTCAAACAAAACATAGTTAAGTTGCAAGCGGAAGCATAAGTCTTAAATCAAAACACAAGTCTAATTGTTCCATAGTTTAACGTGGACACACAGTCGTCCATGTCCCACAACGATCCTCCTCCATGCAAGCTCCAGCTAAGAAACCTAAGGACCTGCAAAGCATGTAGTAACGAGTCAACAACAAGTTGAGTGAGTTCACGGTTGGGTGTTCGTTTTAAGTTGTTTCGAAAACAGTTTCCTTTAGCTGGCATCCTGCCGTGGGGGTTACCCCATAGTTAAAAACGTGATTTGTTTATTCCCGGTTACACTGGCAATCCTGCCGTGGGGGCTACCCCGTGTTAGTTATCTGGCATTTCGGCCGTGGGGGCTACCCCATGTATACACTAGACTCGTTACCATATCGACTGCTGACTGTAGTCATGTTTAAGTGCCCTGAAACTGTCAATGTCTATCATCATTGACGTGCCCCAGATCCATTAGTTCACGCCCGTCCTCTGCGGCACGGTGTGAGGTTTGTCAGACCTAAATAGCGCTATCTAACTAATGACCCGCTCGCCATTGGCTCGGCGATTAAGTCGATATAAAAAGGAGGGACTTCGTGATAGAGTTTTGGTCTAGTACGAGTTATCTGTCCGTGAGGACGAGGAATTATATTCCTGAACCATTACTGTCCTACCCAAGAAAGGACGAGGAATCCATATTCCTTAACCCCATTCCCAACCCCTGGGAATCCCATGCTTTGTAGAGTGTGAACTCACCTTGGTTTGCTCGGTAGTAACACAGAAAGGTCAATCAAGTCGCAAGTAGTCAATTACGTCCTAACATAGATACCATTTATAATCAGATTCAAACCAAGCAGTGCACGTACAAGTAACGATCATATAGTTCTATCGTGGCAGTTTCAACAACGGTGCACAGCATATTCAATTAACAACAGCACATTTGGCTCATAAGTTCAGTCCAACTTCTTAAGCCCAAAACACGTATTAAACAGTTAACACAGAAGCCCATAAGCCCGGCCCATTAACGTAGGCCCATAATTAAGCAAACCCAATAGGCGTGGTTTCGAGTCGCAACCGGACTCGCAAGCATGGTTGCGGGTTATGCTGTTCGTGTTGATCATGGATGGTTGCGAGTCGCAACCTAAGTCGCAACCATGGTTTCGGCTGATCATGCTAAGGTTTCGAGTCGCAACGGGACTCGCAACCTGTGTCGCAACTGGTGGTCTCGGCTTGTAAGGCTGTGATTGCGAGTCGCAACCAGGGGTTCCGACTCCCCAGCACCTGCTGATCCTTCACAGTTTGTACTATCCAATGAAAATCATGCAGAATTATGTACTATCCACTAAACATGTTTTGTTGTCTAATATTTACCCAAAATGGATCAAACAGTGCAGATTTCAAATATTCAGCACACTTTCATTGCATATTCAAGTTGTTCTTCACTTATTCATCATGTTCTTCATATATTCAAAAACATATTCATAACACATTCAACCCTTGTTCAAGCACATTATGCATTATCCTAATTACAACATGAACAACTATCAAAACACTTGAACTTAATACCACAATTCGGTCCTATGTTAAGCCGATTACATGACATATGTAAACCGGTTTCATGAACATCAACAACTAGTAGTTTAAACTTCACTTAAACACAAGATATCATAACCCATCATGCAATATATCCGAAATCAAGGCATGTTAACCGATTTATCACAATCATGCATATAATATCATCACTTGACAACAAATAGCTATTTTCTATCAAGCAAACCTCTTAGCAAGCAAACATAATGTCATGACCATCAATCCAAACACCAAAACACAACATGAATCACTAACATTCAACAATAAACATCAAGAACACTAACCGGTTGATGGGTTTTGAGGATGTGTGTGCGCTTCCAAAAATCCGAGAGTCCAAAAATCCGAGAGTGAGGGAGTGAAGGTGATGTTTGGTTTCAAGGGTTTTTAGAGAGGGAAAGAGTGAGAGTGTGGGTGTGTGTTGATCAAAAATGACAAGGTTAGCTAGTGTGATATATATATATTAGTTCAAGTGGTGCACCCTAAAGGGTTTCGGATGAGGGTTTACGGCCCAAATGGCCCAACCGGCCAAAGGCCCAAACCGGCCTAATGGCTACTGTTCACTCGAGACCACATGGTCTCGAGTCGGGTCCTTGTTGTCTCGGGTCGCATACATACAAGCATACACATAAGCATAATATATAATCACATAGAATGTTCGCTTATCTCATTAAACCAACATAGTTAACTAGTCACACGTTTAAGCTTGTTACATCGAGATACAGATAAAAGGTTCTAAATTTCGAGTTGTCACACTATGCCACTTATTCTGATGATGATACTGCGATGTCAGCTGCACCATCTCCTCCACAGGACCCCGAGCCCGGTCTTGAGCCAGATTTTGTTCCTGCTGATCAGCCTAATGTTGCACCTGCTGATCCTGAGCCCATGCCTGATCATGACCCTATTCCTTTTGGTTTACCAGACATTGCACCCCTCATACCTGACCCAGTTCTTGCACCCGTTGACCCTCCTGTGGTTGAGCCACTTATTCCTCCACCTGCACCCGCACCCGCTGATGTTGCTCCTTTTCATCCTGTGGAGTCCGACATCCATCGCACTGATTTGCCTATTGTCTTCCTTCAGGATGTACCCACACCCCGTCCAGGGGAAGGTACTTCAGGCCAGCAGCCTAGTCATGATCCTTATGTTTCAGCAGCTTTTCCACAGATCCCTCAGTCTACACCGTTTGCTCCTTTTACTTTTTCACCACTTGATGAGCCATTCTGATGGTTCCCATCATATTCTATGCCGATTTCAGATCCCTACCATCCCTCTCATTTTGTTGGCTATACACGGGATGAGTTACTTTTATCACTTCAGCTTCAGTATGAGATTATGAGTCGCAGGATTTTGGAGCTTGAGCTGACTCCGCGTCCCCTACCGTGTCCTTGTCAGCCTACTTTTGTTCCTCCTCGTTCATCACCGTCTCCATTTTCACATCCACCTGCTCCTCTCACTCCTTTTCCAGAGTTTGATGCTCGATTTCTCACTGTCGAGCAACAGATCAGTTATCTGCTGCGTCATGTCTATGAGCTTGAGGAGGAGCTTGCGCATGTGCACAACTTGCTTTTCTTTCCTCCACCTCCTCCTCCACCACCACCATCAACATAGTTGTTTTTGGTTTTGTGTAGGTTGCATTACTTTTCATGAGAGCACCACTATTGAGCCGAGCATGTGAAGCTTTTTAGAGACCACCTTTTGATTGTATGACTTTCGTAGATTGATAGACTTGTTGGACAAGGGTAGTGTGACCCTGTGTTCCTTTTGATATGATACACTTTGTAAAGCATGTAACAATACTTTGTGGTCGATGATTAATGAAAGCTTAATCGTCATGTTCTCATTAAATACGTTGTTGATTTACATGTTTGTACTATGATTGTGATGCTATATGTTTGCTTGCTATGACAAATGCTATTATATATACGTACTATTTATTATTTAGCGAATAAGACCTGACCTATACAATCTTCTTCGCAGAAGATGCCTCCTCGAAGGAACACTCAGTTGCCCACAACCGAGGCAGAATTACACGAACGAATTTCACAGGCAATCGCACAACATGAGGCCCTACGCTCCGAACACAGCGGAGGCACCTCAGGGAATAACCCACCTAACGGTAATGTTTAAGTCACCTAAGACACATTACAATACGTTTGGACATTTCCATGTGTGTTTTGCTAATGCTTTCTGTGAAATAATGTTGCTTGTACATGCTGTACTTACAAGCAGTTTCTGGACTGCAAGCCTCTGAACTTTGACGGCACTGGAGGCGCCGTAGCTTTTGTGAGATGGGTTGAGAAGACAGATTCTGTGTTGTGGATGTCACTTACATTTCTGGATTGTTTCTCGATGGAGCTCTGTCATGGTGGAACCTTCAGGTTCAGACTCTAGGTGAGGCTGCAGCGTATGCCATGACTTGGGATGAGTTGAAAAAGCTGATGCATAAGAAGTATTGTTCGAGGGCAGAAATTCAGAAATTGGAAACTGAATTTTGGAATCTGAAGATGGAAGGTCCTAAGATAGCTGAGTATGTGCAGAGGTTCCATGATTTATCTCGCGTGGTCCCCTACTTGGTAGAACCAGAGTTCAAGAGGATTGAACATTTCATTTGGGGATTGGCGCCCCAGATTCTAAGCATAGTGACGACATCCAAGCCCCCAACAATTTCTGAGGCGATCGACTTGAGCGTGGTACTGACAGAGGAAGCCATTAGACTGGGGAAGTTCTCAATTTCTGAGACCAAGAAGAAAGAGACTCATGTGGAGTCATCTGGGGAAAACAAAAAGGAAGTTTACAAACTTCAAGAAGGGTACTCGTGCAAACAGCAATGCCAACAAGCAAAGAGATGCTAACCCACCAGTTGAGGCACAAGCTGGTGCTACCGGTACTGAGAACAAAGGAAAATGGTACATGGGCACCCCGCCCAAATGTGATGTAAGTCAGTTTCATCATACTGGTCGATGCAGAGTTGGAAAATGTGAAACTTGTGGAAAAATTGGTCATTCTAAGGAAACGTGCTAGGCTGGTACTGGTCGTGGGAATGGTGGTCAGAGAGGAAATGGAGATGGTAATGGAAATGGCAACCGTGGTGGAAACGGTTATGGGAATAGGAATCAAGGAGGAAACTATAATCAGGGAGGTAATGGAAACCGGAATGGAAATGGAAACCAGGCGGGAAATGGAAACCGCGGAGGGAATAATAACAACAATCAAGGTGGAAATGGGAATGGTCGCGGCCAAGGTTGTTTTGGTTGCGGTGATGTAGGGCACTTCAAGCGGGATTGCCCAAAGAATAACCAAGCTCAGGGAAGAGTATTCAACATTGGAGCTAGGGAAGCTCGCCAGGATCCGAACGTAGTCACTGGTACATTCCCTATTAATCAACATTTTGCATCTGTGCTATTTGATACCGGTGCCGATTATAGCTTCATATCCCTAGAGTTTAAGAATATACTTGGGTTAGTTGCAAGTAAGTTAGATATCCCGTACTCGATAGAACTAGCTAATGGGAAGCTAGTAGAAGCTAGTGAAGTGATTAGAGGCTGTGTGATAGAGCTTGGAGAGCGGGAGTTTGCGATAGATCTTCTGCCAGTTGAGTTGGGAAGCTTTGACGTAGTAGTTGGAATGGATTGGATGTCGAGTAATTGAGCTGAGATTGTTTGCCATGAGAAGATTATCCGCATCCCGTTGGCGAATGAAGAGACGATTGTGATACATGGGGAGAAGCAGGATACGCCTCTACGGATTATCAGTTGTTTGAAGGCACAGAAGTTTTTACATAAAGGTTGTGTTGCCTTCTTGGCTCATGTCATGGACAGGGAATCCGAAGAACCGAAGCTCGAAGATATCCCTATGGTAAGGGAATATCTTGAAGTCTTCACTTGACATTATTCGTATTACCTACACATAACATAACTCTAAGGAGTTAACTTAGTCCAAATTTCGAGGACGAAATTTTATTAACAGGGGGAGAATGTGACAACCGGTAGTTTACGGCTTTTAATTACGCGCAAAAAATCATTAGGACGATAATAAAAAGTGTTTAAGACGTAAATAAACTTAATTAGGCCTTTAGGATGCCTAGGAACGTCTATCCGACATTACAGTACGCGTATGACCGTCTGCGGGAAATCTGCGGAATATCAAATGGCAACGAACTAAAACCGTACGGAATACTGATAACACCGACAAATATTAAATTTTTACGATATATTTTAGCTTCGTAATTAAATTTTTATATCCGTAGTTGAAACCGGATCGAAAAATGGTTTAAAACGACAATGACGCGTTTTACGCGATTTTTACCGTAATCAATGAACGAACGCACAAACGACATCTACCGGCACTATTTTACGCCTTTGTAAATCGAATTTTTAGCTTACGACGCTACGTGGAGATCGGGATTCGTAAATGGGTCCATAGGAGCTGGCGGGCCACTTAAAAACACGGGATTGGGCTTGTGGGCCTTGAGCCCAAGCCCACCTAAAACACCACTTAACCTAACTATATAAGACTAAGCAAAATCTTAAATCCTATTTGAGTTCAGTGTCACACCCCAAAAACGTCGCAGCGGAATATAAAACGTAGTGGTGACGGAAGTTGGTGCCCATTAATATCTCGCTGAACGATGCATCTAATTGTTGGTCATTTTAACTTAATTAAAACATAGATTTTAAAACATAAGTCTTAAAGTTCAACACAACCACACCATAGTTAAGTTGTCTTGATCCTTATGGATCTTATTACATTTGTCCTAAACAATTTTAAAAGTTTGTCCAACACATTATCAAACCAAACATGCATCAACAACCACAAGATACGCCATAATTCCCGAAGCCGAACTCAAGTACCTGAAGAACACGTTAAAATCAAGTGTCAACACAAAGGAGGGTGAGTTCACATATTAAAATTTAGAGTAAACTGCCATTTTGGTCCCTGAGGTTTGGTCACTTTTGCCACTTTAGTCCAAAATTCAAACTTTTTGCATCTGGGTCCCTGTCGTTTCAGTTTTATTGCCATTTTGGTCCAAAAGTGAAATAATGTCATATATGTCTTATAAAATCCTGCTATTTTGTCATTTTCCTCAGGGGTAAAATGGTCATTTTGATAAGATAGCTGGATGGTTATGAAAAATGGTCATTTTCCTCAGGGGCAAAATGGTTAGGAAAAGGACAAAATAGCAGGATTTTATAAGACAAATATGACATGATTTCACTTTTGGACCAAAATGGCAATACAACTGAAACCACAGGGACCCAGATGCAAAAGGTTTGAGTTTTGGACTAAAGTGGTAAAAGTGACTAAACCTCAGGGACCAAAATGGCAGTTTAAAATTTAAAATAATTGTTGGTGCATAATGTCTATCGCCTACGTCATCAGTCTAGGTCGAGTCGTGTATGTATTAGGGTTAAAAATGTAAAGTTTAAACGTATTTGATGCCAGTTCGCATGGACTGAGGTTTTGGAGGCCAGTTCACACGAAGTGGGGTTTGTGTGTCACTTCATACGAACTGGAGAATGTCCAGTTCGCATGAAGTGGACAGGTTAACCCACGCGAACTGAGCTGCCCTATAAATAGGGGTGTTGAGTTTTTCATTTGTAACTTTTGGAGATTTCTGACACGAAGTGCTGCCAAAATTCTCTCTGTACAAGAACGCTTAATATCAATGGAAAACATGTTTAAAGTGTATTTCTCTGCTTCTACTCACATTCTAACACCGATTCAAGGTTACTAGATTGTTTCCGCCTCTCTAGTGACTTGATTTAACTCTGACCGACTCGTATTTGATCGAATCTCGATCCTACAAGTGGTATCAGAGCTCAGGATGAGTTAAATCTGAGATATCAGTGTTTTGAATGTGTGAAAATCTGATTTTTCTACTCTTTCTTGGATTTTTGGACAATTTCACGGACAAAATGGATTGAATTTTTGATATAACGTGTAAAACACCATTTTAAACAACCCTTGAAAGAATCATACCTTAATTCAACCTAAAACGTGATCAATTTTGTCAAAATCATAGCTGATTGTGTGACATCAGCATCAGTTCGCTTGAAACATAGTTCAATTCGCACGATTTGGACTCCCAGTTTGCTTGGAAATCACTCAGTTCACACGAATTGGAAATTACTCAGTTCGCATGAAATGGATTTAGATCTTTCAGTTCGCATGAAATGGATTTAGATCATTCAGTTCGCATGAAATGGGTTTAGATCATTCAGTTCGCATGAAGTGGGTTTAGAACATCCAGTTCGTTTGAAACATACTCAGGTCGTGTGAAATTAACCCGGTTTGCATCAAATCAATTTGTGTGAGACATCAAATCAGTTCGCGTGAATTAAAGTTTGGGTCAGTTCACATCAGGTCAATTCACACCAGTTCAATTTGTTTGAGACATTACCAATTCACATCAAGTCAGGTTGTTTGAGGATCAATCAATTCGTTTGAAATCAATATTTTTCAAAACTTAAATTTTTTCCAAATTTTTTTTCAAAGTTTAAAATGGAAAATCAAGAATTTTATAACATGTCTTTCGGAGGAGGAATGACAGCATCTCAAACTCCAGCGAGTATTGTGTAGAACGTAAACATGGAGAACGAGCTTGGTACAATGCAAAAGCCACCAAAATTAATGAACATTGACGAATATTCAGGGTGGTCAGAGAGGTTTAAAACCTGGGTACAGGCAAATCATTTTGAGTGTTGGATGAAAATTGAGTCAAAGTATGTACCTCCGACGAATGGAGCGGGTATTGAGAAAACACTTCATCAGTTAACTCCGGTTGAACAGGATAGTTTTAAAGCCGAGAAGAAAATGATGAGTATCTTGCAACAAGCAATCAAAGAAGATATTTTGGTTTTGCTACAAAATCAAAGTGACTCGCAGTCTATCTGGAATTCACTAAAAGTCAAGTTTCTTGGAAGTGTTTCGATGATAAAGAGCAAGACGGCATTGCTGAAAAAGGAATTTGATATTTTTACTGCTATCAAGGGTGAGTCAACAAAAGAGTTGATCGAGAGATATTGTCATTTGGTTGTAGAAATGAAGCGTTTGAGCATTAACAAAACAGATGAAGAATGGGTTGATAAGTTGGCAGATGCTTTACCGCATGATGAATGGGGCACATATTTGTTGGTTTTGAAAAATAACTTGGAATATGTTGGATTCAATCTAAGCACGTTCATCGATAAAATTGAATCACATGAGCTTGAACTTAAAAAGATCAGAAAAATGAAATCTGCTAATGATGTTCAGTTGTACTACAAAGGAAGCTCTTATGCAACATCTAACCCAAGTCCAAAACTTCAGACAACATTTAGTGCTGAGCCTACATCTGGAGTTTCTCAAAGCACACCAAACAACAACTATTCACCATTCACAAGTTATGAACCAAATCCTAAGGTTCAAGAACAAGTGTCTCCTCAAGGTTCATCAAGTTCAAATAATCAGAGTTACGTTTCTGGGATACAGTGCAATATTGCTGTAAACATAAAAAATGGTCAAGATTTTACAGAAGCAGCTGCAAAGCAACATATCACACTATTAGCTTCCGTTCTTGAATCATATGAGAGTCTAGTTGCTGGAAGGATCGGTAATCCAGACATGACAAAGGAGGATTATGATCAAATTGATCCTGAAGAATTAGAGCTTATTGATATCAAATGGGGAATGGCGAGCTTAGTGAGGAGAGCACAAAGGTTTATGGAAATAACCAGATGAAACAGTCTCTCAGGACCTGATTGTAAGCTTGGATTTGATAAAGCGAAAGTAACTTGCTTCAAATGCAAAGAAAAAGGGCATTTCAAACGTGAGTGTCCAAACAGGGAAGTAAACAATCATCAGAATCCGTTCACAAATGACTACTACCGACAAGCAATCTATCACAAAAATAGTCAACAACCATTTAATCCAAGACCTCAAATTGAAAACAAACCAGAAAAAGCTCTTTTGGTTAATCAGGATGATGAGAAGATTCCGGAAGGTTTTAGTTGGGATAAATATGTTCCTGGTGAGGGTCTTGCTATGATCGCGGAGATTGTTGAAGAACCAGAATGTGTTGTTGAAACTGAGGAAGTTGGTGAAGTAATGAGTGAAGAGAGTCTGGCAGAGCTTGAAGAGGCAGCAACAGAAGTTTATTATTATCAATCAGAACAGGAGATTATTGCTAATTCTTTTAAATCCTTAATGTCTCCTAACATGTTTGATTCTTTTGCAGGATTCTTCAGCGAGCCAACTACAGGTTTTTGTCCACAATATGATGTCGAAAAAGCTCCGGTTGAAGAAATAATAGATGTTTCTAAAGAGATGAATGAAGAAACTCTGAAGGAGATAACTGACAAGGCGCTGATGCTCAAGTTGAAAGAGGTAGACAAAACTCAAGAGTCAGTGTCTGTCGAAACGGAGTCTGTCAAAACAGAGTATGTCAAAACGGAGTCTGTCGAAACGGAGTCTGTCAAAACAGAGTCTGTCGAAATAGAGTCAATCGAAAAGGAGTCAGTCGAAAAGGAGTCCGAGTTCAAATCAGAAAATCTGGATATCAAATCAGGAGAAAAATCAGAGTCTGAGTCTGACGGGTTTGGTAAACCAGAAATTAAAACCGATAAAGAAGAAAAGGTTTTTGAAAAGATTGATCCAATTCCTGAAACACCATGCGAAAACTGTTTAAAACCCTGCATGGATTGTCTTGAAAAAGACAAACAGTTTCAAGAATTGAAGAAATATACTGACAACGTAAAATTTGATCTTAATGATGTGAAAGAAGCTTATGACACTTTATCACGTTCAATCAAAGTGATTCAAAAGGAAAGTATAGAAAATGATAAAGCTACTAAGTTGTTCAAAGAAACTGTCATGGAAAAGCAGATGGAGATTAACATTCATCTGGACACAATCGCATCTTTGAAAAAGGAACTTGAATTGATGCGTATTGAAAAAGAAAGAGTTGATAAGAAATTGATCAGTTATATTGCTTCATCATTGTTCCTCAACTACCTGATGCTAAACCTGCTTTCAACAATGTTCCACCCCCAATGTGGAATCATTATACACAGAAATATCCAGATGGGGTGGAAGCAGCTTTGAATCTCAAGTTGAGAACTGTAGAGAATGAGTTACCGGAAAACATTGATGTTACATTCTCTGCATCTAACACTGACAACGAGTCACAAGTGATTAAAACTGTTGTTGACCAAGTGTTGGATGAAGACAATGATAACTCTGATTTCGGAACGGTTAAAACTTATTTGGAGAATTCCAATCCTGATTCTGAAGATGACGGGAACTTTCTTGATAAGTTCATACCAAAATCAGATAAAGTTGTGGATGACGATTCGATCATTGTGGCATACACGTTGACCGGAACTGACAAACTATATACTGATTTTGAGTACCCGATTCAGAATGCAAAACTGGAAAATGTTGAAAAGGTTTATAAGCTTGTGGAAATTGACATTTCAGAGGTTAACAACAACGCATTTCTATCAAAACCGAAAAAATCCTTTGTGAAACAACAACCAAACAACCCGGGAAAGAAAGAATGGGTGGGTAACAATGGTCATAACAAAAGACATGGTAACAATTTCAAAAAGAAAGGTGTTGGTTTTGAGAAGAAAATGGCTAAAAAAGAGGTTAAGCCAAAAGAAAAGTTGAGTGAGGAATTTGTTGCGGGTATGAACACAGTAGCTGAAAAAGATTATATCTTTATTCAAAAAGCAGTTGGCGATTTCAATGCAGCCAAAAAGTTGAAAGATGAGACCAACAGATCCACTTTTGTTGAATACGACAAAAGAGTCTGTTATCGTTGCAATGAAATTGGTCACATGGCCAAACAGTGTGTTAATAGGATTGAAAAATCAGTTTTCCAGAAACCCAAACCTAAAACTTCAAATGATGTTAAAGGAAAAACACCGATGGTTTCCCCCTTGCATATTCTGAAACGCGGTGAATCTTTGAAGTCCGAAGACAAGCCAAAATCAACCTTTGAGATTGGTGAATCTTCAAAATCTCCAAAGACTTCAAAGGTTTATTCCAAAACAAAAACTTTTCAAAACCAATCATGGGTAGAAAAACCTAAACAATCGTTTGAAGAAAAGAAAATGGAAAAGGTCTTAAAATCTGAATCAAAAGTTTTTGCAACCGATGTTGAAGAACTTGAATTTGAATTGGACAAATTGATTGAGGAATTCCCACCAATCAAGGAGGGAGATCTAAAATCAATGTCAAAACCTGTTGTTCCAAATGTTGTCTTCAACATTCCAAAAGTTGACATAGCTTATGATCTTGTATTTGGTAGTGTTCCAAATGTGAAGAAATCTTGGGCATCGTTGTTTGAGTGAATGTCTTTGATGTGTGTAGGGGCTTCCGAGGTCGATCATCTCTATGTGGATCATGGATAGCGGCGCCTCGAGGCACATGACTGGGATGTTAGCACTACTCTATGATGTCAAATCAATTAATGGAGGATATGTTGGCTTTGCGGGAACTCAGGGAGGAAGAATCGTTGGGGAAGGAATTCTTACCAATGGAGTTGTAACGTTTGATAAAGTGAACTACATTGTTGAACTTGAAAATAATCTGTTGAGCATATCGCAGATTTGTGACAAGTCGTTCACAGTTCATTTTACAAAAAAATGAGTGTTTGATCATTAAACCAGGACTTAAAATTCCAGAAGATATGGTGTTGATGCGCGCTCCTCGTGAAAACGATTTGTATGTCCTAGACATGAGCGTCGCAACAACATCAGACAAAAAGGCACAATGTTTTGTAACTAAAACAAAAGCAACTGAAAAAGAATCAAGAATGTGGCATCGTAAGATGGGTCACATTCATGTGAGAAAAATGAATTTCTTAGTTCACAATGATCTTGTTGAAGGTGTTAATCTGAAAAATTTCCATCTGAATGATGATTGTGTAGAATGCAAAAAGGGTAAGCAAACGAAGAAGTCACACCCAAAGAAGCTCTTCAACTCCATCAGACTACCGCTCGAAAGACTCCATATGGATCTTTTCGGACCGGTAAATGTGAAGAGCGTAAGTGGAGACCTGTATTGTTTAGTCGTTACTGACGACTTTTCAAGATTCTCCTGGGTGATGTGTCTCAAAAGAAAAGATGAAACATTTGATTCGTTGATGATTTTATTAAAAAAGATGGAGACGCTGTACAAACTGCCGATCAGACGAATTCCAAGCGACAACGGAACAGAGTTTAAAAACAACCGTATGCTTGAATTCTGCAATGACAGAGGCATTCTTCATGAATTCAGCGCACCGTATACTCCACAACAAAACGGTGTCGCAGAACGAAAGAATCGCACACTGATCGAAACAGCTCGTACTATGCTAGCTGATTCCAAATTGCCGATATTCTTTTGGAGTGAAGCAGTTGCTGCAGCATGTTACACGCTAAATCGTGTTCTTATAGTAAAGAAGTACAAGAAAACCTGCTTCGAATTACTTCATCGCTATAAACCAAATCTGAAATTCTTAGAACCTTTTGGATCACCATGCACATTTATTGATCCAGATGGTAAATTTGGTGCAAAAGTTAACGAAGGTTTTTTTGTAGGTTATGCAAGTCCATTGAAGAGAGTATTTGTTCCATGCTTGGGGAAGATTATACAAGTTCAGTATGTCGACTGTCAGAAGTTTACTGCTCCGGAACAACTTCCTGGAAACAGATTGCTGTTTGACTATGACAAACTCTGGGAGTCATTCCAATTGCCGACTGAGCCAAGTGAGGAGGATCTAGCATTATTATACCAACATCAGCAATCTATGTCACAAGAACAAGTGCCAAGACCGCTGGTAGTTTCTCAGCCCACCATGGGTGCAAATGATCACGAGGCCGGTCCAAGTGGAACTGCACACGAACCCCCAGAAGAACCAGCTCCAATATTTGATCAATCCGATGACTCAGAATCAGAAGCCGATCTGATTTTTAACGAGGAACCAAATATTGCAACATCAGAAGTTGTTGATCACATAGGTGGTCAGGACATTACAAATTTGCAATCGGAAGTGAGCGTACATGAGACAGTCATGCCGAGAACTTTGTCGTATCATCCTTCAGAACAAATCGTTGGAGACCTTCACAGTGGCGTGAAAACGCGTGATCAAATCAACAAAGCCCTTACATGTTTTTATTCTTCTGTAGCTCCTTTACAGGAATAATTCTCATTGAAATGTTTCATCTCGCAGGTAGAACCGAGAACATATAAAGAAGCATTGACCGAGGAAAGCTGGGTAAATGCAATGCAGGAGGAGCTACTGCAGTTTGAGAAACTTGGAGTGTGGAGGTTGGTGGATCTCCCGGAAGATCAAAAGCTGATCAAGACCAAGTGGATCTTCAAGTGTAAGCGGGATGATAGAGGGGTTATTGTGAGAAACAAAGCACGTTTGGTAGTCCAAGGTTTTAGTCAGCAAGAAGGCATCGACTTTACTGAAGTGTATGCGCCTGTTGCTCGACTTGAGGCAATTAGAATCTTCCTGGCATTTGCGTCTTGGAAAGGATTCAAGGTCTACCAACTAGATGTCAAATCTGCATTTCATTACGGAAAGATCAAAGAAGAAGTGTACGTCAGACAACCACCGTGGTTTACCGATCCAGTGCACAAAAACAAGGTCTATCTACTCGACAAAGCGCTTTACGGATTACACTAGGCCCCGAGAGCCTGGTACGAGACGCTTTCCCAACATCTGCTGGCCAACGGGTTCATTAGAGGGACTGTCGATAGCACTTTGTTTACAAAAGAGGTTGCAGGACATCTACTCATCATGCAGATTTACGTTGACGACATAATCTTTGGATCGACGAACGACGAATTGTGCAAAGAGTTCGAGAAGGTTATGAAAAAGAAGTTTGAAATGAGTTCGATGGGGGAGATGAAGTTCTTCCTAGGGCTTCAGGTTGAGCAAATGCCCGAAGGAATCTTCATACACCAGACGAAATACATGAATGATGTGCTGGAAAAATTCAACATGTCCGAATCAACTCCAACATCAACCCCCCTGGCTCAAAATCATGGGATATGTCCGGATGAAAGAGGTGAAAAGGTGGATGAGACGCACTATCGGTCGATCATTGGATCATTAATGTATCTGACTGCGTCAAGATCGGACATCATGTATCCAACTTGCCTCTGCGCCCGATATCAGTCAAGTCCGAGACAGTCACACATGATGATTGTGAAGAGAATTTTAGGGTATCTTAAAGGTTGCCCAAGCACCGGCTTGTGGTATCCTAAATCTGGTGACTTTTCTCTTACTGGTTATGCTGATTCTGACTTCGGGAGCTGTAAATTGAATGCAAAATCCACAACTGCTGGCTGTCAGTTCTTCGGAACTCGACTAGTCACTTGGCAGTGCAAGAAACAAACCACAGTCGCTCTCTCAACATGTGAAGCTGAATACGTTTCAGCCTCTAGCTGTTGCTCTCAGATCCCTTGGATCCAGCAGCAAATGGGGGACTATGGTTTGCAGTTCTTAGACACACCAATCTATGTGGACAATGAGGCAGCTATTAACATAACTAAAAATCCGGTGCATCACTCTAAAACGAAACATATAGAGATTCGACATCATTTTATCCGTGATTGCTACGAGAAAAAATTGATTCAAATTAATAATATACACACCGATGATCAGAGAGCTGATTTTTACACAAAACCCTTTGATAAAACAAGATTTAACTATCTTTTGAAATTGAACGGGTTGAAAAATTTGTTTTCTGGGAGGGTAATAGAGTGTGAAGCCGAGGAGGACGGAGATCAGAAGTGATCTACGTCTTGTTGTCAAGTTTTCTGTATAGTTTATTTTCTGCTTTTGATAAAACCAAAAACACAAAAATATGTTTTTGATTTTAGGGGGAGAAAGTTTTCAGAAAATACAAAAACATGATAAATTTCAAAATACAAAAACATGATTAAATTTCAAAAATCCAAAAACAGTGAAAAAGGCAAAAAGAGTTGGTGTAAAAAGGGGAAATGATAGTACATCAGCTAGACAGTTACAGTACGCTAAAGAAACGTATAGTTTAAAAAGTGCTAAACAGTCTCGCTGATGATGTGCCGATAGGTTTTTACACATTTAGTAAGTTTGTTCGGGATATAAACCTAAATCATTTCTTGCTTTTACGTGGGGAACATCTCTCGGATATATAGGCAACCCCTGAAATCCTATTTGAAAGGCTCTATTTCTGACATACTAGGTCTTTGTACGTCTTGATATCTGGGGTATTATACCAGGACTTCTGATTTTGCGGGAGCAATAGCCTAGTCCTCGTATAATACTTTGCCCTGCTTTAAATCTTAAAGCCCGCCCTCAGCATAAAAAATGATGAAACATTGAAAAATGCTAATCATGTGCTGTTGTAAAGAAGATCCCCAAGGGGGACCCACCTTAAAGTCGAGCCATCGTATCTCTGATTTTGCGGAAGCAATAGCCTGAGCTCTCATGGCCTCGCATTAACCCAATTACAGATATCATTAATGTGCACTCACCTGTAAGACTGAATATAGTAGTCTGGATACGGGAGTATATTCTAAGGTGGTACACGCGTATAAGTTAAGCCTTAAAACACTAATTCGTATCCTGGACAGATTGAAATTTGTGTGAAAATTTAAAGTGGATCAGTATATCGGCAATCACTGTGAATTGTTTAATGCTTAGTATGAAATCAAAGCTTAACGGTACTTGTAGCTTGTCAGCAGCTGATATGATATCCTAACACGCTCAACAAAAGGATGTTGGTACAGTTTCCAATTTCTTAGATTCCAAAAGATTTACTGTTTGTTTAGCATTATTTTGTAAAACCCAAAAAGATTTTATACTTCATCTTATTTTTCGACAACAGACGTTGGGGATCTGATGATCAAAGTCTCACAGTGCTAAACATGTTGGATCATGGGGTTGGATAAGAGAAAGTTTGAGAAAAAGTGTTGGTAATTGCTCGAAATGCATAAAAGTTCTTTAATTTGAACTTAATTTGTTTCACAATGTCGGTGAGATAATAATTTGGTCAGCCAAGGTCATTAACTTGGACTTGGCAGACTAAACAGTTAACCAGGGTCATTAAATTGGACTTGGTTAACTGAGTATGTTGGTAAAAATTGAAAAGTTAAAAAAAAATCAAATTTTTTTCTCATAAATGTATGAGATTTGAAGATAATGTTCCAGACCACGATCCCGATAGCTGAGTCTAAGGGGGAGTCTGAAGATGAGCTCGACGCAAGGGGAGCTTGTAACTAGAAAGCCAGGTGTCGATCCCAAAAGCACGGAAGCTTAACGAAAAGGGGAGCCTGAAGAAAGTGTTTCTGAAAGCTGAGAAGGAAAGCTGAGTGTGAAGAGAAAGACAAGATTACTAGAGCTACATGTGTGCAAAAGCGCAATGGAAGAAAAGAGAGCTGCTAAAGAGAATGAAAAGCTCAGGAAATCATTGCTGAAGAAGCCGAAACAAAGTAAAGAAAAAAATTCATGTCTTTGTGAAGGAAGTTGTGAAGACAAGCTGACTGAAGACTGCGGCAATATCCAAGGGGGAGTTTGTTGGTGCATAATGTCTATCGCCTACGTCATCAGTCTAGGTCGAGTCGTGTATGTATTAGGGTTAAAAATGTAAAGTTTATACGTATTTGATGCCAGTTCGCATGGACTGAGGTTTTGGAGGCCAGTTCACACGAAGTGGGGTTTGTGTGTCACTTCATACGAACTAGAGAATGTCCAGTTCGCATGAAGTGGACAGGTTAACCCATGCGAACTGAGCTGCCCTATAAATAGGGGTGTTGAGTTTTTCATTTGTAACTTTTGGAGATTTCTGACACGAAGTGCTGCCAAAATTCTCTCTGTACAAGAACGTTTAATATCAATGGAAAACGTGTTTAAAGTGTATTTCTCTGCTTCTACTCACATTCTAACACCGATTCAAGGTTACTAGATTATTTCTGCCTCTCTAGTGACTTGATTTAACTCTGACCGACTCGTATTTGATCGAATCTCGATCCTACAAGAATTTGATCCCAAGGAAAAACTTTCAAATTATGTGTTTATTATAAAAAACATCCATATAATTTTCAAGAAAGTTAATTCTTTTCCTTGTAAAATAACTCAAGGGTCAGCCATCGCAAGCATTTCCGTAGAACCTTCCGACCATAGACATCTTCCCGAGTTTTCATTTTAAATTAATAGAATCAAATGTTCGGACTCGTAAGTTATCAAGACATTACGAACTATATATTTACAATGAAGGTATAATCAATGATAGACTATGAACAGAATATCAATTCGTCGTTTGACTTCACACGGAGCGACCGGTCATAACGGAGTTGTCAATCCGATAGATCTACCAACAATTTCTCGCGTGCAATACCTAAATGATTAAACGACATCACTTGCGCATGGCCCATATCGAGGCCATCTATAATGCCTGCCTCATGTACAATATATATATATATCTTACTAATAATAATAAATTTAATATATGATGTTGTACGAATTTCCAGAAATCCCTGGGATTAAGCAAATTCGTCCCAATTACACGATTGTTTTCTCTGAAACACCGTACAAATCCCCGTTTCTCCCCGAAACATATTTATTCACAAAAACCGTTTCTCCCCGAAACATATATATATTCACCAAAACCGTTTCTCCCCGAAACATATATATTTAACAAATCCATATATTTTCAATGAAAATATACATTTTATATCTCAAAAGGTATGTTTTATTCAAAAACATTATTAAACCCTTTTTAGGCGTGTTCTTCCTCCAAAATATATAGAAAACAGTAAAAAGAGGGGGGGGGGGGGGTTAGTTACACTCACCTTTGGGTGCGTATTTTAAATAGCGCAATCCCACAAATTGATTTCTACACGTCCTATTATGCGTAGGAACGATTTTATCAATCAATATATCACAAAAATTCCTAAGTTTCTCCATATCTTAGAATTTCACATAACTTTGAGATTTTCTCAAAAAGTTATCATTTTAGATTATGTCGGCACATTAATATATATATATATATATTTAATATTTTGCGACTTGAAAGATTTTATTGGTGACCGTTATCATGTAAATCCGTTAACACTCCCGTTTATACGTAATATATCTACGATTTGCGCGTCGTAATATATATACATAAATGTACACATAACTAAATATCATAACACGCGAAATCTCATTAACTTATTTATTTTATCATTCTTAAAGCATGTATACATAAAATAACTTATATGTATCAATTTTCATGCTCGACAAACAAGTTACACATTTAACGCGATTTTACCGATTCTACCGCTTTAAGCGTACATGCATAGTCTAAATTTCCCGCTATCATGTCAACACTTAACATATTATCATATACTCATGTCTAAATCACATAACACATTTTAACACATAAGGTTCACCTATAAATAACCCATGCTAGTGTACATTGTAAAACGCGTATTTTAGTGATTCGGTAACGTTTTCGGGCGTCGAAAGTCACGACTGACTAACCAAACACTAAGTAAACTTAATATTAGTTAAAATACTTATATTTAAACTAAAAATATCAGTTTACTTACTGATTTAAAAAAGTTTTATAAAAATCACTCGAAAAGCCGATTTTTAACCGTTTTACCGCATAGTTTTTCATCAAACGTTACCAGAACCATCCCAACTCGTAACGAATTGATATTTTAACACAATACATGTTTTTTACTGATTAAAATGATGGTTATAATCAGATTAGTGCAGTTTTTGTGTAAGTCACATAAATCATGCGATTTCACGTATTTTACAACACATAAAGCACCAAGTACAACATGCAAAGCTAGTAAACTTTATGAAAAAGTTTTATACCATTTTAACACTTCAAATATTCATATTTTTAGTGTTTAGAATCTGATCAAAATTTACTTTTTTATCTAATCATATTCAAATCATCATTTTATGATCACATATCAACATGCATGTCCAAATATGTGCATCTAATGCACCCATATCATAACATCATCATCCTACATGATCTTAAATGCATCCAAGAACATATTTATTTCATGTTCCTATAAATCACAACATGTTCATCCCATTATCATCTAGTCATGTTTACATAAATGCAAACATTCTTACATTTATGAACATGTGACAAAAACTTACATGCATGCATACATACATATATATACACGACATATATACATATATATATGAACTTCCAAAAGTTCACTTTTGTGTCATCTTTTCAAATCACAAGCACCTTCTTGTATGATACCTTTTTGATTCATGCATGTAACAAACTTTCAAGAATCTTTTAAATCAAGAATCAACAAAATGAAAACATAACTTTATACACACATACATACACCCTACGACCATATATACATACATATACACACCCATTTTTATTTTGTTTAAAAACTCATTCATTATTAGTTTCAAGTTTGTGATTAATTCCAAGTTCAAGAGAAACCTTCCAACATCACTATCATCACCAAGAATCAAGAACATGATTTTAAAAATAAGTTTGTACCTTTCAAGATTTTGGTGGGTTTTGACAAGATTTTTTATGTTTGGAGCTTGTTTCACCTTGAAAACACCTTTGGATCTTCAAAACACCTTGAAACCTTCTTGGAATGGACTTGAATCTTCAAAGAAACTTCAAAAATTTTTGAAAGTGGAAGTGTGTGTGTGTGTTCGGCCATGAGGTAGAGAGAGAGAGAGAGAGAGAGAGTGAGATTGTGTTTTTGATTTCATTTCTTGGACTTGTGAAGATATTGGAAGATTTGGGGAAAAGCTTAATCATCACATGGAGTTTCCAAGACCACCAAATGGAAGGGAGAGAAGGAGTCTTGTCTCCCCTAGCCGCCACCTCTCACATTACACACATATCCATCATATATTCGTACATATATACACACATATATATAATTTCGGCCAAAAACTGGTATTTTACTGGATACCGGGTATTTTATCTAGCGTTTTAATCCCGTTTTAGTGCGTTTCAAATTATTTTTATCATTCTATAAAAATACTCTCACTAAAATATTTCTGAAATAATTACCAGTTGCCTTGACTGGCTGCGTTGACAGTATTTTGTCAGATGCGCGCTGTATCGCGCGGTACACGCTCAAACTCGAAAAATAAAGTTTCTTAGCGTTTTAATTTATTTTTCCTTCCGGACATGATTAAAATTACCATTCTAATCATAACAGATTATTTTTAGGATTTTAACATTGATCGGGTGGTCACCGACGTTCGTTTCGCATTTTGTTCGTTACGCGATAAGCGTTTATCTTAATGTTGCCAACATAATTTTTATCAAAATTCTGCAGGCCATATAAGTTCATGGTGCATTGTGTTGTTCATGCTTTGTCACACGGGAAAGGAGCTTACGATGAAACATCTGATTATATCATGAACATCATAGCATGTTTGGTGCTGAACAGACCTTATAACATCTCACAAGTGATCTTTAATCACATGGTTGACAACATCAGAGGTGAAAAGTATATAATGTACCCAAGGTTCATACAAATGTTGTTAGACGATCAAGTTCCAAATCTTCCAAAAGATCCAAAAGATGAGCTTAAATTGCGTCACATGGATAGTGAAACATTAAAGAGGTTGGACAAGTATAAAGGTTTGAAACCTGAGCAGGAGCCAAGGTATAAAGGAAAGTTTAGGAAGATCAAGAAGGTAGATTATGTGGCACATAAAGGTGATCGATGGAGACATGAAGATAGCAATTCTGAAGATGAAACAGATCACCTGAGTGATATGGTGGAAAAGAAGTTAAGATTTTGGTATGAAAAGGACGAGAAAAAGAGAAAAAGAACACCTAAGATTTCACCGAAAGTGACTACTCCAAAAGTAGTTATAAAGGGTAAACTTGGAAAGCAGGGATCATCTAGAAGGTTGGTAGATAATATTTTTGAATATTATACTAATAGTGTTAATATTTGTATTGCATAACCAACAAAGAAGAAGTCGCCACCAAGGTTGATTGATGAACCTGTGATTCCATCGACAGACTTGATCCAAGAAGGTGATCTCTTGAATACGTCGCATGAAGATTACTTGAAGCAATCAAGGGATGCTAAAGCTACTAAAGGTGCTGAAAGTGCTAACATTGAGAAAGAAGTCGAAAAGACAGTAGAAAATGTTAAAGCTGAAGGCGTAAAAGATAAGGAAGCTGAAGGAGTTGTGCACACAGATTCAAGTGCTACTGAAAGTGATGACATAGATCCGACAAAGATTGCACCTACTTCTTACATTAGTGGCAAGCAAAAGTTCAAAGGTACGCCAAAGAAGAAGAAAGCATCTGATGAGGAAGATGCAACATATGTGCCAACACCGAAAGAAAAGAAGAAAGTTCTGAAAAAGTGTAAAGCACGACCTTTAGGAGCTGTTTCAAGGAGTGTTAGGGCTAAGAAAGATTCTACAGCAGTTCCAGAGGTTCCAATAGTTGAAAAGAATGTTGAAGTTCCAATAGTTCAAATTGTTGAAGTCCCAGTAGTTGAAAAGAATCTTGAAGTTCCTGTGAATGTTGAAGTTGAAAAGAATGTCGAAGAGGTAGAAGTGGAGTTCATGGGTGAAAGACAATCTACACCACCACCAACACCGAAGAATCCAACAATTCATATTCAAGATGATCGTGAGAAGACTCCAGAGCTTGAAACAAAGAAAGTTGAAGATTCGTCATCTGCAAAGAAAGCTACTACTTCTAGTTCAAGTCATGGATTTCTGAAAGTTATTGGTGAATATCCAGAAGATCTTCCATCAGGTGACTTTGATGTATTTAATGATGGAAAGATCAACGTTCTGACAAAGAAAGTTAGTGTTCTTGAAAAAGCAAAGGCCAAAGCTGAAGCAGAACGTGAAGAATTGAAAGAAAAGCTTGAAGCTGCTAAAGCTGAAAATGTTGCATTGAAAAAGGATCTTGAAGATCATGCAGAAGTCATTGATCAACTGTCAGAAGAACTTGATGAACATGCTAAGGTGATTGATCGAATGACAGAAGCGATGGATGAGGCAAATGATCAATATAAAACTCTTGAAAACTCTAATAAGTTGCTGCATGAAATGATGAATGAGGTGAATCAACATGCATCAAGAGAGAATGAAGCATTAAAGAAGGAAATGGAAGCCTTAAGGGCTGGCAAAGTAGTAAAGGATGAGCAGCTCAATATGTTATACGCTGTTGTCGAACACAAGCTTGGATCAATGTTCAAGCTGTGTTTGTGAAATTGAAATTCAAAATGTTGAAGCCTTAAGAGACTAGCCGAAGAAGCAGCTGAGTCTAAGAAAGATAAAAGAAAGGGTTTGGTGATTGATAAAGAGGAGATTCTTAGATCTACAAGCCAACCTGATCCAGTTCAAGCTGTTGAGGTACATGTTTCTAATCCTGAAGGTTCTAATGTTAATGAGACTGAAAAGAAAGAATCAAAAGAAGATGAAGAAGAGGAAGATGAAGAGGACGAAGAGTTGAAAGATATATACAAAGATATCGACGACTATGATGGTGATGATGATAATGATGGAAATGATGATGATGATAAAGACCAAGGGGGCACAAGGCTGATAGTTGTGAAGTATTCTGGTCAGCATACTCTTGATGATTTCTTAAACGATGAGCTAAATGAGCAGCAAGAGGATCAACACCACGAAGCTTCTTCTTCTTCTAAACAACATGCTGGTGAACATGTATATCTTACACTCCCTAAAGTCATTTACTTACACGCGAAAGTTAAGGGGGAGTTAGAAGAAAATAGAACGAGAGAATCTATGTTAGAGGAGTTGGGGATGGATGATGGGAACATGAAGTTTGATATTGAAGATGAAATACCACCATCACCTGAAAGAGAATATTCTTTCAAGTTTGTTAATGAAGCCGGTAATTTCAAAGATGTGATTATTGAAGAAGATTCGAATCTTTCTGAAGAAGATACTCCATTTCACTATAGTGGAGTTGATGATAGCTTTACCACTTTGACCGAACTTGTCACACTCCGACCACGTAAAACATCGTGGCGGAAATGTCGGGGAGTGTTGTAACAGAATTATAGTTCCACAACCATGGTAATTAAAATTTAATTTTATTCAACAATCAAAGGTGGAATACATTGTTTCAAAACAAGAACCAAAGAGTACACATCATAATTAAATTAAGTCTATCTTTATTTTAAGTCTCTAAGGCACATGTCCGCCCTAGTATGTCACGATCATCCTAAGCATCAGCTCCTGAAAACACATGTGAAAATAGGTACGTCAGCATAAAAATGCCTGTGAGATACATAGGTTTTATGAAAATAGCATTCATGACTTGAGTTTAAAGAAATGTTTAATAAAATTCAGTCATGAACCTTGTTAATTATTTTGTTTTATAAATCATTTGAGAATAATAGCAAAATCAGATGATATGTATATGTGAAAGAATAATGTATGGTTAAAAGAATAACCAAGTAAAAAGAGTTTGTATAAACCAAGTTATTTGTAAAACAATGTTTAAATGAAAATGTGTTGTAAATGTAATATGTCTAAACTGAAGTGGTTTAAATGACGCTACGATATGTAATATCATACAAACACTTATATATAGGAAGTACCAGCGGCGTATCCACGAAGTTTGTATCATATTACACACGCCTCGTTATTTAAGTCACTCAAACCAACCAACATTGTAAAATATCCATGTTTTAGTCTAATAGTCAAATGTCATAGTATAATCCAAGTTGAATATAAGTCATGTAATGTGTAAACAAAAGTTATGTATGGTAAGTAAAATGAGACTACTTAAACCACAAGTAAAAATGTACAAAACAAAGTATTTTGAATAAACCAAAAGTTATGTTTTGTAAAATAAATGCATGTTTTACTGATACAAACATTTATGCGGTAAGTTAACGCATACATTCAAGCCTTGAGACAGACGAATAACCTTAGAGTAAAGATTATCAAAGTAAAATGTTTTCGGATTCAGTCATTCCTTATATCCAAACAAACCTAGGATGTCAGGAACGGGATTTGTCAAGTCCTATGGTACCATTACTTACTACCGAGCGGCGTAGCTAATGTTAATGAATGTAGTTTAGTCCCGTTGTACAAACCAAATTTCATACCAAAAACAACATGTAATGAAAGTAATGTACTTAGTATGCTAAGTCAACATACAAAGCAGAAAAAGTCATGTAAATCAATGTGCTAAATATGCTAAGTTAACATATAAAGTAGAAAAAGTCATGTAAATCAATGTGCTATCATGCCAAGTAAACATGCATAGCAAAAGAAGATGTAATGTAAATTAATATGCTAGCATGCTAAGTAAACATACATAGCAAGACAAAATGAAATTTATGTACTAATAGTGTACTAATGAACATAGCAAGTATATGATATGAAAACATGGAAAGCACGAAAGTAACAAGTAGACACATGTGTTTCACCCCAAAACGTTTGGAAAACAGTAAAAGAGGGGTCTATGTACTCACTTGAGATTGCTCAATAGACTTTAGATATCCACCAAGCGAAGCTAGAAGATTACGGATTCAAACGACACCTAATATAGGTAACTACATTAATAAACGGACCTATTCGGAGGATCGGGTAGCATGAGGGTTCGTAAACCAAATGAGTGTAGGAACTCATGTAATATGGTTTAACAAAGCCTACATACTAAAACGAAACTTATCCTAAGTGCTTTTGACCCTTTATGACCCGTTTAGGTAGCTTATGCTACTTTAACGCGTCGTTCGCGTAAAACGCGTTTGGACCGCTTAACTAGTCCTATGATAAGTAAAATATGCCTTAACATGTCTAATATAGTTGCCAAATCAGTTTAGATGTCAAAAATTTTGTTACATATGCTTAAAATGAATTTTGGCGTAAAAAGGGCATTTTGGTAATTTACCTAAGGCACATAAACTACCTATCATACAACTAACTAAACGTCGTGACCATAAGGTATAACCTCGGAAGGTTATTCCCTATACAACTATGGTCACCTAATGTGTTTGGTCGGATCCTAATGATCGACCAAATGGGCCGGGTTCGAAAGTATAAGCGATGGTTTAGATCGCTTACCCTTACGACCCTAGACAAGCACAAATCTAAAAGTGACGAGCTAAACATGCTAGAACATGTTTAGTTAAGTTAGAAAACAGGTTTTGATATCAAAACAAACGGTTTTGATACCCTAGAGTAGTTTGGTTACAAAATACGCGAGAACACACATTTTGCCCGAAACTACGACTCGTCACTGAGCCTAGATAACGTGGTAATCAGTAGGTATAGTCACTAGGGACTATAACCATCGTGATTACGCTCACGTTATGAAGTTCAAACGAACTTCACATTGACCATAAATTGGTCAATGCAGAAAGTCAAACGCAGTTTGACTTTCAAGCTAAAAACGCATAAAAAGAACGAAGGAACACTTACAAAGGGTCCCCGCAAGATTGAATTTCCAAGTATTTCTCAGGTATGAAGTGTTTTCACACTTCAACTTAGAGAAAATCTCAGAATTCAAGTGGGTTGCAAGTGAACTATGGAGGGGTATTTATAGTTTTCGTAGAACCGTTAGGATCGTTTCTTGAAAACCGAGATTCAATCCCAGCCGTACACATCAAGCCCATAGTTTTACAAAACCAGGGGAGCCCCTAGAAATGCTTAAAACCAGGTGCAAAAGTGGGATCAAGCTGGAAATAGCTGGAAAACACTTTTTGCTGAACTGGGACCTGCTTACGGACCGCAAGAGTATGGGCATACGGTCCGTAAGGACCCTGCAGGTCAGCCAACTTTGAAATCTGGCAGAACAGGTCCCTGTGCGCGTATCATTGCGTTTTGGCAATTCTAACACCCGTCAAACCCATTTTTAAGCTCCCTAAGGATGTTAAAGTATAGGGAGCATGAAACATGCTCAAAAATATGTCCGATGTCGGTTCGTTTGGCCGTACGGTTGCTTTGTTCGGTTAATTACGACGGAAGTCGTAACGGACGCAAAAACAGTCCAAATTGCGCGACGAATGGATTTTTGACAAGCCAATCACTAAAACATAATATTTTAATGATTACATAAATTTTTGGATGTCCGGATGTATTCAAAACGTAAGTTATGCGCGAAAATGCAAACTTATGCACTTTTTGACGCTTTTAGTCCCTGAATGAGCATAAAGTTTATTTTAGCACACCGAACCCCTCAAAGCCTATTTCTAAGCTATGTAAAGGATATTTAGGGTGTGTTTAACTCATGATCAAATTCCGGAATGTTCGTTACAGTTCAATTTGGCATACTTTCGCAGTTTGTCAATTTTAGTCCCTGTAAGCGAATAGACTTGATTTTGCCATACCAAAGCCTTCAAAACTTATTTCTAAGTTATGTAAAGGTCATTTAAGGTATGTTAAGAATATGTTGATGTTCCGGAGTATTTTTCGCGTTAAACTGATTACGTTCAAGCACCAGTTTGCGTATAATTCTCTAGAAAGCGATATAGAGTTTGAAATTGAATAAAAGTCAAAACATGAAAAATGTCAAACATAAACAAACAAACATTGGGATCAAATAACTTTATTTCATTGATAACTGGATTGTTTACAATGATTACAAGCACAGATGTCACAGTCTCCCCTACTTGTGGAAATTTCATCCCGAAATTTGTTTAGAGGAAACTCGTGAGAAAAGATGCGGATACTTCGCCTTCATTTGATCTTCACTTTCCCAAGTAAACTCAGGTCCACGTTTAGATTCCCAGCGAACTTTAACCAAAGGAATGCGCTTGCGTTTAAGCCATTTGACTATTCGGTCCATGATTTCCACAGGTTTCTCAACAAAATGTAGTGTTTTATCAACACGAATTTCGTCAAGTGGTATGTGGAGGTTCTCATCAGCTAAACACTTCTTGAGATTGGACACGTGGAAGGTTGGATGAACATTTCCAAGTTCAGGAGGTAACTCAAGTCTGTAGGCTACCTTTCCGATTCTTTCGACGATCTTGAATGGTCCAACATATCTAGGTGAAAGTTTTCCTTTCTTTCCAAATCTGATCACACCTTTCCAAGGTGAGACCTTAAGTAATACCCGATCACCGATTTGAAATTCCAAGGGCTTGCATCGTTGGTCCGCGTAACTCTTTTGATGGCTTCGAGCTGTCTGGAGATTATCACGAACTTTCTTAACCTTATCAGTTGTCTCTAGAATGAGGTCAGGTCCAGTAAGTTGAGCCTCACCTATCTTATTCTAGCAGACTGGTGAACGACATTTTCGACCATAGAGAGCCTCGAAAGGAGCCATGTTGATGCTGGAGTGATAACTATTGTTGTAGGAGAATTCAATCAATGGAATATATGAATCCCAACTACCACCAAAATCGATCACGCAAGCTCTAAGCATATCCTCCAAAGTCTGGATTGTTCTTTCAGTTTGGCCATCTGTTTGTGGATGATAAGCAGTGCTTAGATTAAGTTGGGTCCCCATAGCAGTTTGCATGGTTCTCCAAAAATGAGAAGAGAAACGAGCGTCTCTATCAGAAATAATGTTCAAAGGAACACCATGTCGAGTTACGATTTCATCCACATAAATTTTTGCAAGCTTTTCAGCAGAAAAATCCTCACGGATTGGCAAGAAATGCGCTGACTTAGTAAGACGATCAACAATTACCCAAATGGCATCATGACCATTCTTAGTGCGCGGAAGTTTAGTAATGAGATCCATAGCAATGTTTTCCCATTTCCAAACTGGGATCTCTGGTTGTTCCAAAAGACCAGAGGGATGTTGATGTTCAGCCTTAACCTTAAGACAAGTAAGGCATTTGGAAACGTACAAGGCAATGTCTTTCTTCATACCAGGCCACCAATACTGAGTACGAAGATCCTTATACATCTTATCTGAGCCAGGATGAATAGAATAACGAGACTTATGAGTTTCATCCATAAGCAAAGTGCGAAGATCATCTAGGCTTGGGACCCACAAACGGTCCATGAAATAATACGATCCATTGTCCTTTAGTTCAAGATTAGGCTTAATGTGATAGGGTAATTCCTTACCCATCAAGTCTTGTGCAACACAAGTATGTTGAGCCTGAGAGATGCGGGCTTGAATATCAGATCGAGCTTGGATATCAGATTGAACATGAACACAGTGAAGCTTGACATGTTCTTTACGACTCAAAGCGTCAGCCACGACATTCGCCTTACCAGGATGGTAGCGAATTTCGCAGTCATAGTCGTTTAGAAGCTCAACCCAACGTCGTTGCCTCATGTTGAGTTCTTTCTAATTAAAGATATGCTGAAGACTTTTGTGGTTAGTGAAAACCACACATTTTGTACCATACAAATAGTGTCTCCAGATCTTAAGAGCGAACACAACTGCACCCAACTCAAGATCATGAGTGGTGTAGTTTTTCTCATGCACCTTTAACTGCCTCGATGCATATGCTATAACTTTGTTCCTTTGCATCAGAACACAGCCAAGTCCCAAATTTGATGCATCGCAGTATATGACGAAATCATCTTTGCCTTCGGGCAAAGATAGGATAGGCGTATCACAAAGCTTCTGCTTCAAGGTCTGAAACGCTTCTTCCTGTTTAGAACCCCATTCAAAGGGCTTATTTTTCTGAGTTAGAGCAGTTAGGGGAACTGCAATCTTCGAGAAATTTTCGATGAAGCGACGGTAATAGCCCCCGAGAACAAGAAAAGAACGAACTTCGGTAGGAGTAGTAGGTGTATCCCAATCCTTAATCGCACTGATCTTGGAGGGATCTACATGAATACCTTGTTCGTTGACAATATGACCCAAAAATTGAACTTCTTTAAGCCAAAATTCACGTTTGGAGAACTTGGCGAAAAGTTGCTCTTTCTTTAGGAGTTCCAGAGTAAGACGAAGATGTTGCTCATGATCAACTTGCGTCTTAGAGTATATCAAAATGTCATCAATAAAAACGATGATGAACTTATCTAAATATGGCTTGCAAACCCTATTCATCAAGTCCATGAAAACAGCAGGAGCATTAGTCAAACCGAATGGCATAACTGTGAACTCATAATGCCCATAACGAGTGCGGAACGCTGTCTTGGGAATATCTTCTTCATGCACACGAAGTTGATGATACCCAGAACGAAGATCAATCTTCGAAAAATAAGAAGCGCCCTGTAACTGGTCAAAGAGATCATCAATACGAGGTAGGGGATATCGATTCTTGATGGTAAGCTTGTTAAGCTCACGGTAATCGATGCACATCCTGAAAGATCCATCCTTCTTTTTGACAAAAAGAACGGGAGCACCCCAAGGTGAAAATCTAGGACGAATAAAACCTTTATCTGAAAGCTCCTGAAGCTGTTTAGACAATTCTTGCATCTCAGACGGTGCAAGACGATAAGGAGGTCTAGCAATGGGGTTTGCACCAGGTACAAGATCAACACGGAACTCGACTTGGCGTGCTGGGGGTAATCCAGGTAACTCCTCAGGAAATAGCTCTGGATAATCCCGAACAACAGGGATATCTTGAATAGACTTACCCCTGCCTTTATCTGCTACAACATGTGCCAGGAAGGCCACATAGTTCTTAGGCAGATACTTCCGAGCTTGAAAACAAGACATGAGCTTGAGACTACTAGCAGGCTTCACACCACGAACCTGTAGGATCTCACCTGTCGAAAGCGGCACACGAACGATCTTCTCAAAACAAACTACCTCTGTGTGATACTTGGCTAACCAATCCATACCCACAATAATGTCGAAACTCCCAAGTTGCATCGGCGTGAGGTCAATGGGAAAAAGATGGTCGTTAAGGTTCAACTGGCAGTTGCGAAGAACAGAATCAAGAACAACGGGTTCTCCACTAGCAACTTCTACTGTCAAAGGCTTACCTAGTTTCGTTCTAGACACGCGAAGCAATGGCTCAAAAGATAATGACACAAAACTCTTATCGGCACCAGAATCAAAAAGAACAGATGCAGGTTGATTATTAACAAAGAACGTACCGTTAACCACTTCATTGTCTGCTTGCGCCTCTTGCGCATTCATGTTGAAGACTCGACCTCGAGCCTGAGCCTGAGCTGTATTCGCATTCACCAATCTTGGACATTGATTACGGTAGTGGGTCAGATCCCCACAGTTATAACAAGAACCTGGTGGGTAGTGAGGTCGTGCAGCTTGACCTTGTTGCTGAGCAACTCGTTGAGCCGGGTTCTGAGTTGCCCTATTTTTATTAGCAGGAATGCGGCAGGTGTCAGCAAGATGACCAGATCTTCCGCAGTTGGTGCAATGACGACACTGGAGGTGTGGCTGATGATGACCGTTACATCTGTTGCACAAAGGTGCATTGCCAAGATAAGGTTTCTTGGCAAGTGGTTGCGCAGGCTGATTTGGTGCAGCTTGTGCAGTAACGGTGAAATTTTGGGAAGCCTTACGCTTCCTTGAACCCTTCGAGGGACCAGAATCCTTACCCTTCTTGTTTCTACCTTTCTTGCTATCCTCTTTGTCAGACGACTGCTTCTTACCCTTGTCACCTTTTCTATGCAGCTTACCCCTTCGAACCTGTAACTCGGTCAATGTCGCAGATAGCTCGATTGCCTGACGGACTGTGGTAGGGTTACTACCAGTAACGGTGTCTTGTATGGAGTCAGGTAGGCCATCGATATACCTCTCGATAGCCTTCTCGAGTGGGGTAACCATTGTTGGGCATAACAAACTCAGCTCCTCATACCTATCAGTATATGCCCGGTGCTCACCACTATCCTGTTTCAAATCATCAAACTCCCTTTCTAGAGCTCACAACTCATGACGAGGACAAAACTCCCTCATCATAAGAGTCCTAAGTTCAGCCCATGTTTGTGCCAAAGCAACCTCAGCACCACGATCTCTCATAACCCCGTTCCACCATGTGAGAGCCCTCTTCTGAAACACGCTTGATGCAAACTCAACTTTGCGATTATCAGGGCACTAAACGTGACGGAAAGTATTCTCAATGCTCTCGAACCATTGAAGGAGCCCAGTTGCCCCTTCAGAACCACTGAACTTGAGTGGTTTAGCCGAGTTAAAACTCTTGAAGTTGCATGGAGCATTATTGTTGTTGTTGGCTTGGTTATATTGAGCAATGAGATTTGGGAATGCAGCAGCCATTTGCTGCGCGATGATTTCTGCCAGTTCGGCATTTGGTAGCGGATTTTCGTGTCGAGGAGGCATTCTAAAAGAGGAAACATGAAAGGAACGAGTGAGATGATTAGATGAAAAGAGCGAGATGAAATAAAATCAACAAAGGCAAAGATGGTGGTCATTTGTCCGTATCACAAAGCAAACAAACGACTCACAGTGACTAATCAAAGTAAATGGATAAAAAATAATGCTTCGCGGAGACATGCTTGCCTATAAGTGAACACTCACCCCAAGAATTCCTAGGTAAGAATGACTGGTCCGATTATGTGGATTTGTACGAACACTCTAGCCTTAGACAGAAAACCCAGGGTACAGGCATTCACTCTTCCAGTTCGCACGTGTTCACACTATTTAGAACCCAAAACTTTGACGAGATTTTGAAAACTTGGAAGGCACAAGGCAAAAAGAATTATTCAAAAACAAATAATAAATTTTCAAAATCATTCAGAAAAATTGAAGGGTTCAAAACCTTACAATAAATTATTTAAAAACAGATGATTGATCTTCAAAAAGCGTTTCGGAAAAATTGGGTTCTTGTTTTGGTGATCACCTAAGGATAGGTGAAGTGCATGTTTTAAGATCTAAACACAAGACAACTTGTGTTGGGGTCCTAGAAAGGTTATAGTCTAGGTCAAAGCATTACTAGTAACCTAATTCCCTATAACCATTGGCTCTGATACCGACTCTTCTATCACACCCCGACCACGTAAAACATCAAATCGTGGCGGAAATGTCGGGGAGTGTTGTAACAGAATTATAGTTCCACAACCATGGTAATTAAAATTTCATTTTTTTTCAACAATCAAAGGTGGAATACATTGTTTCAAAACAAGAACCAAAGAGTACACATCATAATTAAACTAAGTCTATCTTTATTTTAAGTCTCTAAGGCACAGGTCCGCCCTAGTATGTCATGATCATCCTAAGCATCAGCTCCTGAAAACACATGTGAAAATAGGTACGTCAGCATAAAAATGCCTGTGAGATACATAGGTTTTATGAAAATAGCATTCATGACTTGAGTTTAAAGAAATGTTTAATAAAATTCAGTCATGAACCTTGTTAATTGTTTTGTTTTATAAATCATTTGAGAATAATAGCAAAATCAGATGATATGTATATGTGAAAGAGTAATGTATGGTTAAAAGAATAACCAAGTAAAAAGAGTTTGTATAAACCAAGTTATTTGTAAAACAATGTTTAAATGAAAATGTGTTGTAAATGTAATATGTCTAAACTAAAGTGGTTTAAATGACGCTACGATATGTAATATCATACAAACACTTATATATAGGAAGTACCAGCGGCGTATCCACCATGTTTGTATCATATTACACACGCCTCGTTATTTAAGTCACTCAAACCAACCAACATTGTAAAATATCCATGTTTTAGTCTAATAGTCAAATGTCATAGTATAATCCAAGTTGAATATAAGTCATGTAATGTGTAAACAAAAGTTATGTATGGTAAGTAAAATGAGACTACTTAAACCACAAGTAAAAATGTACAAAACAAAGTATTTTGAATAAACCAAAAGTTATGTTTTGTAAAAATAAATGCATGTTTTACTGATACAAACATTTATGCGGTAAGTTAACGCATACATTCAAGCCTTGAGACAGACAAATAACCTTAGAGTAAAGATTATCAAAGTAAAATGTTTTCGGATTCAATCATTCCTTACATCCAAACAAACCTAGGATGTCAGGAATGGGATTTGTCAAGTCCTATGGTACCATTACTTACTACCGAGCGGCGTAGCTAATGTTAATGAATGTAGTTTAGTCCCGTTGTACAAACCAAATGTCATACCAAAAACAACATGTAATGAAAGTAATGTACTTAGTATGCTAAGTCAACATACAAAGCAGAAAAAGTCATGTAAATCAATGTGCTAAATATGCTAAGTTAACATATAAAGCAGAAAAAGTCATGTAAATCAATGTGCTATCATGCCAAGTAAACATGCATAGTAAAAGAGGGGTCTATGTACTCACTTGAGATTGCTCAATAGACTTTAGATATCCACCAAGCAAAGCTAGAAGATTACGGATTCAAACGGCACCTAATATAGGTAACTACATTAATAAACGGACCTATTCGGAGGATCGGGTAGCATGAGGGTTCGTAAACCAAATGAGTGTAGGAACTCATGTAATATGGTTTAACAAAGCCTACATACTAAAACGAAACTTATCCTAAGTGCTTTTAACCCGTTATGACCCGTTTAGGTAGCTTATGCTACTTTAACGCGTCGTTCGCGTAAAACGCGTTTGGACCGCTTAACTAGTCCTATGATAAGTAAAATATGCCTTAACATGTCTAATATAGTTGCCAAATCAGTTTAGATGTCAAAATTTTTGTTACATATGCTTAAAATGAATTTTGGCGTAAAAAGGGCATTTTGGTAATTTACCTAAGGCACATAAACTACCTATCATACAACTAACTAAAGCACCGATTGCTAGATGCATCAATGTGCTAGATCCGATGTGGCAGTGATCTCTCTATTCGACAAGAAGGCAGGTGAAACAAGACGCATCAATGTGCTAGATCCAATGTGGCTTGTTAACTACTCAAAGAAAGACATTGATTGCTTGTTCTTCAACAAAATAGTCTATAATGAGCCTGACCCTGACATAGTACAAGCACAACAATATCAGAAGATCATGAACGTGTGCTTCTCCAAAGACATTAACTCTGGAAGGTATTGGGAGACAAAGTTCAGAGATTTGGAGTTAGAAGAATTCTTGAAAGCTGAACGTCGAAGTGAAAGATTTAAGAAGATCGCAGAGAGAGCTGCTATATTGGGTCGAAGAAAGTTTGAAAGGCCACCACCAACAGATCAAACACTGATTGAATCACAAGAAAACAAAATTCCAAGGTGGGAAAGATCTAAGGATGGAGATCCAAAATATAGAAAATGGTGGAATGAAATGGGAAGGCCATTGAGGCGTCAAATGTTAGAAGAGAGGAGAGAAAAGAGGAGGCAGAAGGCTAAGGCAAGCAGATGCAGGAAGACACGGTGAAGACTATACAGGAAGGAAGACTGTAGCTACATCCAAAGGGGAGTCTGTAGGTGCAATATGTCTGTAGCTTCAGTCTGTATCGAGTTTATATTTTGTCCTGTATGTGTCTACGTATAGTTTTGTTTGTATGTTATTTTATAACTGGGAGAAACGGAACGGTATTGAAAGTTCTAAAGTCCATCCGATCGGATGACTCATCCGGACGGATGACCATCTGATTGGATGGCCATTCGAGTGGTTCTCCCACTTTAGCTTTGCCTATAAATAGGGACTTAGGGGTTCATTTGTAAGAACTTTTGCCAGTTGCTTGTTCAGTCTCTAGGCGAAGCTCTGTCATACTCTCATCAGGAACCTTGTATTTTCACAATATTTGAATGAGAATGGATGCTTTAACCGTAGATTTCATTGTTGATTACTCTTTGACACTGTACACGGATTCCGCACTTTTACAGTGATCGATCTGACCTGAGTTGTACAATCTAGAGCCGATCACAACCGGTCCTCACACCCCTCACGGGCAAATGAGTATCCCAACTTCCACCGAAATCTATCGCACACGCTCTCAACATATCCTCTAACGTCTGAATGGTTCTCTCGCTCTGACCATCCGTTTGAGGACGATATGCAGTACTCATGTCCAAACAAGAACCCAATGATTCTTGAAGTGATCACCAAAACCTAGAGTCAAACCGACTATCTCTATCTAAGATAATTGACACTAGTACTCCATGACGGGCTACAATCTCGTTAAGGTACAATCTCGTATCATGTCCACATGACGTACGAGGTAATTTGGTGATAAAGTCCATCGTAAGATGTTCCCATTTCCACTTAGGAATCTCTGGTTGCTGCAGGAGCCCAGACGGCTTCTAGTGTTCAGCCTTAACCTTTAAGCATGTCAGACATTTACTCACGTAAACCGCAATATCTCTCTTCATATTCGGACACCAGTATAACTCCTTGATATCCTGATACATCTTGGTAGAACCTGGGTGAATGGAATATCTAAATTTATGAGCTTCGTTCATGACCAGTTCACGTAGGTTACCTCTAAGCGGAACCCAAATCTGGTTCATGAAGTACATTACTTCGTCCGATTTTGGTATCAGTTCACATTTTAATCCTCTCAAACCTTCTCTGCACAGGTTCTCTTCCTTCAAAGCTTCTCGTTGCGCATTACGAATTCGATCGGTCAAACTCGTCTGTATGGTCAAGCCCAGAACACACACATGTAGAGGCTTCTCCCGCTCCTTCCTACTGAGCGCATTCGCAACAACATTTGCTTTACCACGGTGATAACGAATATCACACTCGTAGTCGTTGAGTAACTCTACCCAACGTCGCTGTTGCATGTTGAGCTCCTTCTGATCAAAGATATGCTGGAGGCTCTTATGGTCTATGTATATCGTACACTTCGTGCCATACAAATAATGTCTCTAGATCTTCAAGGTAAACACAACAGCTTCTAACTCCAAATCATGTGTCGTGTATTCTTCTCGTGAACTTTCAATTGTCTGGATGCATAGGCTATCACTTTGTCCTTCTGCATAAGCACGCATCCTAGGCCTAAACGTGATGCATCACAATATACAATGAAATCATCATTTCCCTCAGGAAGGGAAAGAATAGGTGCACTACACAACTTCTCCTTAAATAATTGAAAAGCTTCCTCCTGCTTTTCCGTCCAATTAAACTTCCTCTCCATCTGGGTCAATAGCGTCAAAGGCTGCACTAATTTGGAGAAATTCTCTATGAATCTCCGGTAATACCCAGAAAGTCCTAAGAATTGTCGCACCTCTGATGGAGTCTTTGGCGTTTCCCAATTCTTAATCGCCTCTATCTTTGACGGATCCACGTGTATTCCTCTCTCATTTATAACGTGTCCGAGAAAATGAACTTCTCAAATCCAGAATTCACATTTAGAGAACTTGGCATACAACTTTTCTTCCTCCAGCAGCTCCAAAATCAACTTCAGATGATGCTCATGATCTTCTTTGGTTCATGAATAGATAAGTATATCGTCGATGAATACTATCACAAATTTATCCAAATAGGGTTTGCATACCCTGTTCATGAGATCCATGAACATAACTGGCACATTAGTTAAGCCATAAGGCATGACTAAAAACTCGTAATGGCCATATCATGTTCGAAAGGTAGTCTTCGGAACATCTTTGTCAGCAACCTTCAACTAATGATATCCGGAACGCAGGTCGATCTTCGAGTAGTAGCTGGATCCCTGTAGCTGGTCAAACAAATCGTTAATTCTCGGTAGAGGGTACCGATTCTTGATGGTCAACTTGTTCAACTCTCTGTAATCGATGCACATCCTGAAGGATCCATCCTTCTTCTTCACAAACAAGACAGGTGCACCCCAAGGCAAAAAGCTTGGTCGAATGAAAGCTTTGTCGAGTAGCTCTTGAAGTTGATTCAACAATTCTTTCATCTCTGACGGTGCCAATCTATAAGGAGATTTTGCAATTGGTGCAGCACCGGGGACCAAATCAATTCTAAACTCGATCTGTCTCGCAGGGGGTAATCCAGGTAAGTCTTCAGGGAAAACTTCCGGATAATCGGGAACTATAGGAATCTCTTCGATCTTCCTACCTTCAGCCTTCGTATCCACTACGTTAACTAAGAATGCAGGATAACCCTTACGCAACATCTTAAGCATCTTCATAATACTAACAACACTCGACACTCGACTCGATCGGTCTTCGTGAACAACTATAGCTTCACCACCACTAGGACGAGGTATCCTCACTTGCTTCTCCGAGCAAATGATCTCAGCTTTATTCTTGGATAGCCAATCCATCCCCGCAACTACATCAAAACTACCCAGCTCCACTGGCAATAAGTCGATACTAAAACTATGATCGTCTAATCGAATACTACAATCACAGACGACTTCACTAGTCTCTATCACTTTACCATTTGCTAGTTCTATCAAGTACTTTTTGCTTAGCTTACTTGTTGGAGAACACAGAAATGGTTCAAAGTTTTTTCGAAACAAAACTCAAGTCAGCCCTAGTATCAAAGAGTAAGAACGCTGAATGGTTATTGATTAAAAACGTACCGGTAACAACAGCAGGATCGTCACATGCCTTTCCAGCATTTAGCTCAAACGCTCTTCCCCTGGCATTCTGACCCTTTGCTTTAGGACAATCCCTCTTGAAATGTCCCTGTTCACCGCACTGGAAGCATCCCTCTAGCTTCGCTCCCTCCAAAGTACTTTTAGCATAGCACTCGCGGGCAACATGCCCAGTTCGACCACACCTGGCGCACTTTCTCTGCTCATCATCGTGAGTCTTCTTCTCAAAACCACTCCTGCTATCCCTGGCATTATCCTTTCTAGAACTGCTAGAGTTTGCTACATACGCCTTCCCCAAACTGCGTTTCCTGTCACGCTTCTCATCGGTTTCCTTCCTCGAGCTCTCGGACTTGCGCTTCCTTGAATCTGCCGATTTAGACTCAGAACATTCCGACCGTTCAGATTTCACATCTGCATTGGCCTTGCCTGATGACTTCCCGGTTTCCTCCTTATTGTTAAGGCTACCTTTGCAAGTAGCGTCATCCGCTAAGGATTTCGCCAATGTAGTAGCTTCAATAGGTAGTGGGTTTTGCTGATGTGACCATGCTGCGAATTCGTGGCGATAGCCCCCAAATGTACCTCTCTATCTTAACATACTTAGGAGTGACCATCCGTGGAATAACCTTTCCAAATCGTTGAACCGAGATGTGTAACCTCTGACATTTAGACCTTCCATGGTTAAATTCCAGAAGTCGGTCTCGATCTTCTGTATCTCACTACGCGGGTAGTATTCCTTTAGGAGCATTGCTTTAAGTTCGTTCCAGGTTAGACCATAGGCAGCGCCTTCACCCAAAATTTGAACTTGCGCGTTCCACCAGGATAAAGCTTCATCAAGAAAAGAACAAGAAGTATACCTATCCCGTTGATCAGCAGCACAACCACTGATTGCCATGACGGATTCCATCTTCTCAATCCATCTGGTGATATCTAGGGGTCCTTCGGCACCGGTAAATGATAGTGGGTTACAGCCCTGGAATGTTTTATACATACATCCGTGCACTGTTCATAAGGTTAATGAAAATCAGGAATACGCTCTGATTATATCATAACACATGAACTACTAAAACTTTCCGATCATTATATTACCTGGAGGGTTTCCAATCTGTGCCCCACCAAAACCATGCCCTTGAGCACCACGTCCACGTCCCTGGCCATTATTCTGGTTAGCATCGCGCTGTTCCATGGCAGTATTAACATGTTGGGCTATGAGTTGTGTCAACTCTTCTGGGGTGGTAGGTAGTTCAGAACCCTGTATTGCTTTTGGCGGCATTTTGTCGTTTCTATTATTATAGCAATAATAACAACATAAGACGATATCCAAAAATAATTCAATCATTAAATGATAGTGGACCAAACATTGCGCATGTATAATATCCACATAATAATGAGAAAATTTTTTAAACCAAAAGTAATCCATAGAAATTATAAAACTTGTTTTTAGTACACAACTAGCCACATTTTGGCATGTCTACGTCAACACCCATAACAAGTTCATATAAAAATTCCTACTAAATATCCAAAAATCTGACATACAAGCCATAAATAGAGTGTATCAAAAGTGACATACAAAACAACCAACAAACAACTAATACTTCAAACCCATAAAATCTAACATCCTCCTAATAAGCTCCTCCAAATCCACTATCCTCCAGTGCATCTGATCCATCGCCTTGTCGTCTAGATCCTTCAACTTATCGTACCAGTCCATCTGTTCCTCTAGATCCTCCATCTTATCCCTAGCTGAGTCCAGGTCTCCGCGTAGAGTGGCAAACTGTCGATCTCAATGACAACATTGGTCAATCCATACTCCTTTCTGCTTCTTGGAAGCAGATGCTGTCTCAGCGCGTGACGGCGATGCGATATCTCCAACAGGCCTAGTCCTCTTCCTACGTCGATAATAAACCAAAAGAGGTGTAGTAGGAGTGTGTGACTCGATCAATGGTAAATATGACTCAGTAGTAACAGGTGGAGGGATCTCTGTTGGTGCATGTTATGTGACAACAACTTTGGATTGGTCTTTGGATATTAAACAGAAGATTGGACTATGAAGACTTCAAGTATTTCAAATTAGTCAAAGCCCAATCAGTCCAAGTTTGGTTTAAGTCGGTTAGGCCAGAATTGTTATGTAATGTATAAGGGCCAAAGCCCAATTTGTGTAGCAAAGCTGTGCTATATAAATAGCTTGTTTCTACATGTTTTAGGTTAGACATTCTAGACATTGTGAGCAATTTGTGAGAGCATTTAAGTGAGAGAGTTAGAGAATACACAGAAATCGGTTGTGAGGTTCTTGGAGATCTTTAGTGATTGTAAAATGTTTCAAGGGTTTGATAATCACAGAAGATCAGTTTGGAAGTTTGTGTGTTCGTGTGTTTGTGTTTCGTATTTCTTGTTTCTGTGTTCGAAGATTAATCAAGGAGATTCCGCATCCTTGATTAGTTAACAGTCTTGTTACGATCCATACGGGATTAGGGGACCTACAATTGGTATTAGAGTGTTTGCTCTTGTGCATGGTTCAAGACTGATCGACAGGAATCAAGATAGTTTGTTTTTGAAGACTTTCGGGTTACATTTTGAATTTTTACGAATAACAATAGAAGAACAGTTTGAATTTCAGAGTTTGATCTGTTTTCGTATAGTTTGGAAGGTGTTTGCGTGTTTTTAGGAAACTTTGTTTGGAAAGTTTTAAAAGGAATTAAAATTTCGAGTTTTTGGAAAGAATTACTGATTATCAGTTGCTGATTTTTGGGATATTGGTTGTTTATTAGCTGGATTCAAGAGATCTTCAAGTGTGCGACTTAATTAGACTGTGTGACTGGTTTGGTGTGCGAGATCAGACTGTGCGATCTGAAGTGTGCGATCAGCTCAACTGTGTGGTTTACCAAAGTGTGCGACTGGTCAACTGTTCAGTCAACCAAAGTGTGCGACTGGTCAACTGTTGGTCAAACTTAGTGTGCGATTAGACCTCTAGTGTGCGACTGAAGTGTGTGATCATACCTTATATTCAACTGTGCGAGCCCATATATCAAATGTGCAAGCCCATATATAAAGTGTGCAGCCCATTTATTTGAAGTGTGCGATCCAGTTAACACTGTGCGACTTGACTTGATGTGTGCGATTTCACTAGTGGTGGAATTTTCTTTGGCATGCGTAGGAAAAATTTCACTGTTTCGTGAATAGAAAATTATCCATAGCTCATCTTCGCAAACCGTTTGCACCGTTGAATTCCTTGGATTTTTAGGACAAAAAAAAAAATCTGGAAAATCCCGAAAAAGGTCTTTGACATTATATATCATTGGACTCGTAATTTCGAGATGATTCTAATGGTATAATTTGGTAAAAACAGTTTTCGAAAAAATTTTGTACGGTTTTACCAGTTTATTTTCGTTAAAATGTCAAACATGTCCAATTTGAACGAACTGTTAAGGATGGAGCACGAGGTTGGCACAACCAACAAACCACCTAAGATGATGAAGGTGGAAAATTATCTGACATGGAAGGACAAGTTCCAATCCTTCATTGAATATCGGGACACACGAATGTGGATCTGTATTCAAGATGGGTATGCAAACCCAACACACGATTTTGAAGGCAGACAGCGTGTCACGGCCTATGTTAACATGGAAGAAGCAGATAAAAAGATGTATGAGGTTGAAAAGAGAGCCTTAGCTGCTATCAAAATGTCCTTACCAGACGGCATTAAGCATACCTTTAAGAAGTACACTACTTCAAAGGAAATGTGGGATGCATTAGAGAAAAGATATGAAGGAAATGCAGATGTCAAAAAGAACAAAGTTGACCTACTGAAGAAGCAGTTTGCAGTATTCAAGTATATGAGAAATGAATCACTTGAGGATATCATCACTCGGTACTACCATCTGATGTCAGAAATAGATATTTATTCTGACATTGAGAAAAATGACAAGCTGCTTGATGCGTTACCTGCTAAATGGGATATCTACACTCTCATGATCAAGGGGGAAGCAGATTATGAGACAAAACAACTTGAAGAAGTTGTTGGAAAACTGGGAGCTTATGAGCTTAATATGAAGAAGAAGGAAACTGGATATGATCAAGTTCAAGATCCAGGGATTTATAATGGACTTACATCTTCTTCATCTAACAACGCTTTTAGCGACTCTGCTACTGCGTTTCTTTCGTGTGAGAATGAGCAGGTCACTGTGAATGAAGATGGTGACGTGTGTTTCGTAGCTGCTTCAGGAGGATCAACAGGAGCTAAGAGAACATTAGCTACTAATCAAAGTAGAAGTACAACGTTGATGCCTATGAGTGTGAAGTCTGCAGAAGAACATCTGGCTCTACTTGCATCATTCGTTGCTTCGTATGAGAACTACATTCAGGGGAAGATATCTGATCCTGCCACTTTAGATGAAGATTATGATCAGATTGACCCTGATGATCTTGAAGAGATGGATCTACAATGGCAAATGGCCATGATTTCCAGAAGAGTCAAGAGGTTCATGAACAGAACGGGAAGGAAGTTTATTGGGAAGAGCGTTGGTTTTGACAAGACCAAAGTGAGGTGCTTTAATTATCAAAGTTATGGACATTTTGCTAGGAAATGTCAAAAACAAAAAGCAAGAGGCTTTGAGTCAGAGTTCAAACAATAGGAATGCGTCAAACAACTCTAACTCAAAGGCTTTGAGCTCTAGAGCAAGAGAGAGTTCGTATGATTGGAGTGTTCATCTGGAAAATGATGAGAGTGTCACTCAGGCATTCATGGTAGAGATAGTGCCAGTTGATGATGCTGAAGCGAATGTAGATGATGCTGCAGCAAATGTAGATGATGCTGAAGCAAAAGTTGATACTGAAGTTGAGAAAGAAAGAAAGTGAAGCTGAGGAAGTTAAAGCTGATCAGACAACTGAAGCTGAGGCAGAAAAGCTAAAGTCTGATTATGAAAAGGAAGCTGAAGAGAAAGATGCAAAAAATAAAAGATTGGAAGCTCAAATTGCTGCTCTCATGGCCAACTTAGATAAACCAACAGGAGAGGTAAGTAATTCTGCTAGTTCTGTTTGTTTAAGATGTAGGGAATTACAGGGTGAGGTTGATAGGTTATCAACCCTAAATCAAAGTCTGATTAACGAAAATTTAAGTATAAAAGAGTCAAACTTTTTCGTTAAAAGAAATGAATCTATGTATTTGAAGAAAATTATGGTATGAAACTGAAATTGAAGTTTTAACCTGCATATAAATGAAAAACTTCAAATTATAGACTTCGCTCATGACACTATGAGTGAGAAAACAAAAGAGGTTTCTGAAAAGTGCAAAGAGTTGTCTGAAGCATAATTAAAAATTGTTGAACTTGAAAAGAAACTGAGTCAGTTTATAGATTCCACTTTTGTTATGAAGCACATGATGGGTGGGTTAAAGAAGAGTAATGACAAGACCAGTGTGGGCTTCAAGGGCTTTAATGAAGTCCCACCTCCTCTTAGTCATGACTATTCATTCCTACCTGATGAAGATGAGTTAACAGGCTTTCTGTCAACATCACCAATTAGTTCCACATCAAGTCAAGGTGATGTGTCTGAGAGTGATGATGCTAAGAAGGAAAATAACAGAGAACCTGTTTTGAAAAAGAAAAATTCACATCCTAAAATCAAAAATCAAACTTTGGTTAAAAAGGTTACTTTTGTTCAAGGAAGTGACATGAAAAACGAAACAGCTGTTATTGAAAAAGAATCAAATGTAGAGTTTGCTAAAAACAAAAACATAGAAAATCTGAAATTAAGCAAACTGAACAAAATCCTTCTAAGGCATCATCATCAAATGAAGGATCTAGCTCAAAAACTTTAGCTACGAAGTCTTCGACAAAGAGATCATGCTTCAAGTGTCACACCAAGGGACATGTAGCTAGCTGCTGTCCTAACAAAAAGACTGAAGCACAAGTGAGTGAAAAACATAGAGGGAAGTCACTAGAGAAGTGTGGTGATAATGAGAAGAAAGTTTCTGTTTCTCCAAAGAAATCTGCTCCTAAGCAATAAGAGGGTGTTGCTGTTGGTGTAGATAAGGCTGAAAAAGGAACTCCACAAGTTCCTCGTTTTCAAAGAAATCAACCAAGATTTCAGCCTGAATCTACATCAGTCAGATATGAGAGACCTAGAAGCAGTTCACCAAGAATGAACACTAATAATTCAAATAATTTCAGAAGTCAAGGTCAGTATCAAAATCGATACCAAAATAATGGTGGTCGAACCTTTTACAACAATGGCTTTAGAAATTTTAACAATCAAGCTTCTTGGGGTCAAAATTCAAGATATCAAAATCAATTTTTCCAAAGGTCACAAAGTCCAAACTTGCATAGGAATCCTTAGGACCAGAGACCTCATGGAAATCAAAACCCATTTCCATCAACCGGTCCGAGATCCAAGACTCCAGTTAGGAGTGATGGGTACTGGATGGATGTTCCTGTAGTTAATGAATCTAGAAGACCCAAGACCATTAAGGCTTGGGTCCCCCAATCTAACTAATTACTTGGTTGGTGTGTGTAGGAACTGCTAAGGAGGATTATCAACTTATGGTATGTTGATAGTGGTTGCTCTAGGCACATGACGGGGAATGCGAGATTGTTTTCTGAGTTTGAAGAATATGATGGTGGACATGTGAATTTTGCTGGTGCTAAAGGTGGTAGGATTACCGGACGAGGAAAAGTGACAAATGGGAAGATCACGCTGGACAAAGTGAACTATGTTGAGCAGCTTAAACACAATCTGATGAGCGTGTCACAAGTCTGCGACAAGGGTCACTCGGTCCATTTTTCCAAGTCTGAAGCATTGGTGTTGAAACCGGGTTTGGTGATACCGGACGATTGGATAGTGATGCGTGCACCAAGGAGAAATGGTACTTATGTCATGGACATGGGTGCCAAGGATCCGTCTGTTGTGGTGGCTTGTTTACTGTCAAAAGCATCTGAAGCTGAATCAAGTTGTGGCACAGACGCATGGCCCATATTCACTATCGCAAAATGAACTACATTATCAAAAATGAGCTAGTGAAAGGGGTTCTAATGTAGAGGTTTCACATGGAAGATAAATGTCTTCCATGTCAAAAGGGAAAACAATACAAGAAACCTCATAAGTCTAAAACAGTAAATTCCATTAATGCACCTTATGAATTACTTCACATGGATTTATTCAGTCCAGTGAACGTGAGGAGCATAGGTGGAAAGTACTACTGTCTTGTTGTCACTGATGATTACTCACGTTATTCATGGGTTTTCTTTTTAGGTACAAAGGATGAGACAGCGGGGATGCTGATAGATCTTTTTACGAAACTGGAAAACATCCATGAAGCAAAGATCAAGAGGATAAGGAGTGATAATGGCACAGAGTTCAAGAATCAGATTCTAGATCTCTATTGTCTTTGAAAGGGAATAAAACATCAATATTCTGCTCCTTATACGCCTCAACAGAATGGAGTAGCTGAGAGGAAAAACAGGACGTTGATTGAAGCCGTTAGGACTATGATTTCAGATTCTAAGCATCCAGTTCTTTTCTGGGGAGAAGCTGTGAATACAGCTTGCTACGTCCTAAACAAAGTTTTAACCGTTAAACGTTTTAACAAAACATGTCATGAATTAATGTTTAACGAAAAACTAAACTTGAAAGGCTTTGAAGCATTTGGATTACCCTGCACCATTCTGCAAAACAAAGATAAACAAAAATTCGGTGAGGTGGCTGACGAAGGCTACTTTCTAGGTTATGTGTCTGATACACCGAATAAAAGGGTTTTCAATCTAAAAACTGGTAAAATTGAGGTTGTTTTCAATGTTGAAATTACTACATACAAACCTCAACAATCAACGAGTGGTCCTGCTATATTATATGATTATGAAAGTGTGTTTAAATCATTTAATATTCATGAGTTTTCAAATGCAGATGACTCTCAGTTGATACAAACAGTGATCAGTGAAGATGATGAAGGCGAGTTCATGCCTAGATCGAGTGTTGATATGACAGATGCTCTGGAAGCTTCCTCAAGTGCTGCTGTTTACGATTCAAGCGATAGTGAGTCTGAACATATTCAGGGGGAGGATTTCACTAATCCGTTTGCGAATCAGAATATTCATGGGGAGGTTGGATCAAATATGAGTGATAATTTAGAAGTGGATGCCATTGCTACTACACGAGCAAATAGAGATCATCCAGTTAACATGATACTTGGAGATCCTAATGCAGGTGTTCAGACGAGAAGAAGCATAGCAGCGAATTCTGGTCTATTTGTTTCGATTGAAAGGACTGGGATTGTGAATGAGTGTCTGTATAGCTGCTTTATTTCACAAGAGGAGCCGAAGAACATTTATATGGCTCTAAAAGACAATTCATGGGTTGAGGCTATGCAAGAGGAATTGGCCCAGTTTGCAAAGTTGAAGGTTTGGGAGTTAGTAGACCTTCCTAAAGGTGAAAAAGAGTTTGGCACTAAATGGGTATTTAGGTGCAAGAAGGATGAGAGAGGAATCGTAACGCATAACAAGGCTCGATTGGTTGTCAAAGGTTTCAATCAGCAGGAAGGGATAAATTACAATGAGGTGTTTGCACCAGTGGCAAGGTTGGAAGCAATTCGGTTGTTCCTAGCCTTCGCATCATTCAAGGGCTTCAAAGTTTACCAACTAGACGTAAAGAGTGCCTTTATTTACGGGAAAGTCCAAGAAGTGGTGTATGTCTCACAACCAGATGGGTTCGTTGATCCAGACTATCCAGATCGGGTTTACAAACTGGATAAGGCTTTGTATGGATTACATCAAGCTCCCAGGGTGTGGTATGAGACACTATCTACACATCTGATCAAGAATGGTTTTGAAAGAGGTCAGATTGACAGTACACTATTCATCAAACGACAGAAGGAAGATTTTCTGCTTGTACATGTGTATGTGGATGACATCATCTTTGGGTCTTCTGGTGAAAACATGTGTCACGAGTTCGAGAAGGTGACGAAGAGCAAGTTTGAAATGAGCGCTATGGGTGAGCTGTCTTTCTTTCTGGGATTACAAGTTGAACAGAAGAAGGATGGGATGTTTATACATCAGACAAACTATGTGTATGACATTTTGAATCGGTTCAAAATGAATGATTGCTCTACTTTCAACACACCCATCTGCGAGAATCACAATCTTGGCCCAGATCATGAAAGTACTGAAGATGTTGATCCGACACAGTATAGGGCAATGATTGGTTCCTTAATGTACTTGACTGCTTCAAGACCCGACATCATGTTTGCTGTATGTCTGTGTGCCATATATCAGGCTAATCCAAAGGAGTCACACATGAAAGCGGTGAAGCGGATTCTTCATTACTTGAAAGGGAAACCTAAACTTGGGTTGTGGTATTCAGCTGATAGTGATTTGAAGTTTGTTGCTTATACTGACTCAGACTTTGGAGGATGCAAGTCTAATAGGAAGTCTACAACAGGTGGTTGTCAGTTCTTAGGAGAAAGGATTGTGTCTTGGCACTGCAAGAAGCAATCTTGTGTGTCTACCTCTACGTGTGAAGCTGAATATATTGCTACGGGCAGCTGCTGCTCTCAGGTTCTCTGGATTCAACAGCAGATGCGTGATTACGGTTTGGATTTCACTCGTACTCCTATTATGATAGACAATAATGCCACTATTTCAATCACAAACAATCCCGTAAAACACAGTAGAACCAAACATTGACATTCGTCATCATTTTATACGGGATTGTGCTGAAAAGAAACTAATTGAACTTCACCGAGTTAACACAATAGATAACTTTGCTGATCTTTACACTAAAGATTTTGATAGAACTCGCTTTGAACATTTATTCGAAGTCAATGGGATGAGGAATCCTGAATAACTAGTTTTTCATAAGAATTTTTGTAAATAGTTTACTGCTTTCTTAAAAATCATAAAAAAATACAAAAAACATTGAAAAATAAAAAACATAAAAAAATAGAAAATCAGAAATGAGTTATCACTGTGTGAAAAAAAGAAATGATAGTACATCAGCAAGTTAGACCGTCACACTGAAAATGAATTAAATTGCTTAAGTGTGATAGCAGCTACATCATATGATATACCAGTAGGCAAAAAGCATGAAATAATCAACTTACCAATGTGATATAAACCTAACTGAGTACGAGTGGGGAACACATCAGTGGTGTATGGTTATATGACCTTAAATCTTGCATTGATAGATTGCCAAAATCTGAGGTTTTGGGTCTTTATACTGTTATTTCATCCGAGGATATCAGGGTTGTCCTTCTGCTGCATCCAGATACATGCTGACCTAGGCACAACCAGGATATCTTAAAAGAGCTAAAAATGCCAAAACCCTGAAAATGAAGAAGCTCTCCTAGAGAGTCATTCAAAAAGTGCAAAATGCATAATCCGTACCAACAATGGTATCTGTCTTAGCCCTCGTTAGATAATTTGGTCTCTTTGCTGTACGGAAGTACTGACCTGATCACCAATTATCTAAACATTGAAAAACAAAACGGATGAATTCAATATACTCACCTACTATGATGAATCTTTGTGCATACCTTGATCGCGGGGGTACATCCTGAAGTGGGACACGCTAATATTTTAATAATAAAATTACCTTAACGTATCATATAGTGATGGTACTTGAAATTTTCATGCATTTTGTTTAGGTGGATAAACAATACGGATAATCGTCTTGGACTGCTTTTCACAAAAAATTATATAAAGAATTATCTAATAGTGTGAAAATAGTTTGATTGTGCTGATATGATCTTCTTACCGGTGATTCTCACAAACAATAGAGTGTTTATTGCTTTTAGTATTTATTTGCTTTCAGAAAATATAAAATCCAAAAATGGTGTCTTTTTCTGTTAAAATTCTTAATGTACGGAAAATTGGTATTCTTGGAGGAGTTGTTATCGATAGGGGGAGGCGATGTTAGAAAGTGGGTTCAAAATTTTAAATCATGCAGGTTATAAGGTGTTTGATTAAAAATTTGTTACGTGTTGGTGCTCAATGGAAAATGCTTAATCTGTGATACAGTTTAACTATCTCTTGAATAATAATAATTGTTTAACTATGTTGAATGTCACACCCCGACCACGTAAAACAACAAAACGTGGCGGAAACGTCGGGGAGTGTTGTAACAGAATTATTGTTTCACAACCATGGAATAAATAATTTTGTTTTATCGAATAAATGAACTCATTGTTTTAATACAATCAAATAAGTACAACTATTATCTTTCATGTTTTAAAGTCGCTAAGGCACGGGTCCATCCTAAGTGTAGCATATATCATCAGTCATCACAAAGCAGCACCTGAAACATGTGTAAAAATAGGTACGTCAGCATAAAAATGCCTGTGAGATACATAGGTTTTAATTGTAATTAGGATTCATGACTTATGAGTTTAAAGAAAATGTTTTAATAAAAGTAGTCATGATCCTTGAAAAAGGTTTTCTTTTATAAATCATTTATAAGAAATCAGATGGTATAAAATAATAATACATAGAAAATTTAATAAGTAAGTAAAATGAGTTTGTATAAAATATATTGTTTGAAAAACAATATTTTGATAAAAGGTTTATAGTATATATAAAAATATACTTTGGTTTTTAAGAAAGTCGAATGAGTAATATATTAAAATATATTTCAGTTCCAATATTGTTAACCCAAGTGTACTAAATAACAACACGGTATGTAATGTGATGAAAACACTTATATATAAGAAGTACCAGCGGCGTATCTACCATGTTTTCATCACATCACACCCGTCCCGTTATCTAAACACTAACCAATACCCCATCATTAGACGAATAGTATGTTAAATATACCTTAGTTGTTTAAAATAATAATTTTCAGTAGTATATCAAAAGTATACTTTGGATTTATAAATAACATATTAAACTATGTTTTGGATTACAAATAACATATTAAACTATGTTTTGGATTAGAAATAACATATTAAACTATGTTTTGGATTAGAATTAACATATTAAACTATGTTTTGGATTTTTAACAAAATATATGTTGGTTTTGTACGATATCACATATGAGAGCATATCAAACTATACTTTTGGGAGTATAACTTAATATACAAAAATAATGTGACTTAAGAATTCATTTAGACCTAGTGCATCAAAATACACCTTTGAGACTATAGGAATACCACAAAGGCAATCCCTATTTGGATGGAGAAACAAATTGGTTTCAGACATTCCATGACAACAGGAATGGGGTGTCAAATCCTATAGTGCTATATCATACTACCAACCGGTCCGGTGAACAAAATAAGTACTATTCCAAACATTTATTTTATAATCTTTGAAAAATTAGAGTTTAAATCATAGATAATCATTCAGTTTGCAAAAAGATAAGTACAAATATGTATAATCAATTATACTTTTGGAAACCATGAAAATAACAGATAGGTACACATGCTTCACCCCAAAACAGTTGAAAACAGTAAAAGAGGGGACTATGTACTCACTTGAGAGTGCTTAGAAGTCTTGAACAACTACCAAGCAAGCTAGAGGAGTCCTGGAAATCAAACGGTACCTAATATAGGTAACTACATAAACAAACCGGACCTAAATCGGAAGATCGGATAGGATGAGGTCTCGTAAACCAAATGAGTGTGGGATCTCATATGATATGGTTTAACAAGGCCTACATACTAAAATGAAACCTAGCCTAAGTGCTTACGACCCATCACGACCCGTTTAGGTAGCTTATGCTACTTTAACGCGTCGTTCGCGTATAACGCGTTCAGACCGCCTAACTAGTCCTATGACAAGTATTATATGCCCTAAAATACTTAATTATGTTACATAATCAGTTAAATGACAAAAGTTTAGGTTACATATGCTTAATTACCAATTACACATGAAAAGGGTATTTTGGTAATTTACCTAAGGCATATAAACTACCTATCATACAACTATTTAAACTAGGTGACCATAAGGTATAACCTCGGAAGGTTATTCCCTATACAACTATGGTCACCTAATGTGTTTGGTTGGATCCTAAAGATCGACCAAACGAGTCTAGTTCGTAAGTCTAAGCGGGTGTTTAGTCCGCTTAACTTACGACTCTACACAAGCACTAAACTAAAAAGTGACGAGCTAAACATGCTAAAACATGTTTAGTTAAGTTAGAAAACAGGTTTGGTATCAAAACAAACGGTTTTGATACCTAAAAGTAGTTTGGTTACAAAATACGCAAGAATGCACATTTTGGCCGAAACTACGACTCGTCACTACACCTAGATAACGTGGTAATCAGTAGGTATAGTCACTAGGGACTATAACCATCGTGATTACGCTCACGTTATGAAGTTCAAAAGAACTTCGCATTGACCATAAACTGGTCAATGCAGAAAGTCAAACAAAGTTTGACTTTCATGCTAAAACGAATGAAAAGAACGAAGGAAGACTTACAAAGGGTCCCCGCAAGTATTTGATCCGATTCTCTCTCAGGTAGGAAGCATATACTTCCACTTAGAGAGCATGAATCAGATTCAAATTTTGGGTTTGAGCAAATGGGGTGGAGGGGTATATATAGTTTTCATAGAACCGTTAGGATCGTTTCTCGAAGAATGAGTTTCGATCTAGGCCGTACACCTCAAGCCCACTGATTTGAATACCATGGGAGCCTCCAAACCAGCTCATAGAATGATCAAAACCATGTGCAATAGTGTGCAACAGCTGGAACAAGCTGGAAACAAGTTTCTACTGTCTGGCACATGCTTACGGACCGTAAGACCTAGAACCATACTGTCCGTAAGGACCCTGCAGGTCAGCAAGAATTGAATTTTGGCAGAACAGGCCCCTGAAGCCCCAAACTTGGTTTTCGATGCATTTTTGACACGTTTAAGCTCTGTTAATCCCATTTCAAAGCTCTAAAATGAAGTTAAAGTATAGGGAACTCAAAATGTGCTAAAAAATATCTCGGATGTCGGATCGTTTGGCCGTACGGTTGCGTTGTTCGGTTAATTACGACGGAAGTCGTAACGAACGCAAAAACGATCCAAATTAAGCGACGAATGGAATTTTATCATGCCAAACACTAAAATAAAATATTTTAATGCTTACATAAATTTTTGGATGTCCGGATATATTCAGAACGTAAGTTATGCGCGAAAATGCAAACTTATGCACTTTTTGACGCTTTTAGTCCCTATTGATCATGAAAGTTTATTTTAGCGCACAAAACACTTCAAAGCCTATTTATAAGCTATGTGAAGGATATTTAGGGCATATTTAACTTATGATCAAGTTTCGGAATGTTCGTTACTATACAAATCGGTATAGTTTCGCAGTTTGACACAATTAGTCCTTGCGATCGAACAAACTTGATTTCAACACACCAAACCATCCAAAAATTATTTCTAAGTTATGTGGAGGTTATTTAAGGTTTTTTAACCCTATTTCACTATTCCAGAGTGTTTGTTGCATTAAACTGGTTATATTTACGCATCAGAGCGCGTATAACCCTCCAGAAAGCGATTTAAAGCTTGAAATCGAACAAGAGTTGATATGTGCAAACAATACACATATTTTTACAAATCCCAAGTATGAAATACAATATTTCATTGGTTTGGAATATTTTTGATGGTTGAAGTGACACAGGTGTCACAGTCTCCCCTACTTTAGGAAATTTCATCCCGAAATTTAATTTTAGGAGAAACTTGTGAGGACAACTGTGATGTTTTCACTTTCGAATGAATCCCTGGAACCCTAAGTAGAACTCTGGGCCATGATAGGGTTCTTAGTGAAATTGTCAACCCTCAAAGTGAAGTCCTTGTAGTAGCAAAACATGGAGTTTCAAACTATAGACAGGAGAACGTTTCCCGTGAAGACTTATCATTGGAAACTTGTGTGTGCTTGAAATCAGGATTGGGGAGTGTAAGATAAAATGACATCGGTCAAGGTCCAAGACTTCTCCCGTATCATTACTCTTGTCACTATAGGTCTTAACAGACGACAAAACTTCCTGTGGTTTCTGTGCACTGAATTCCATAATTATGTAGGCCTCCATAATTACGTAATTCCTTGCACAGTCCGCACAGTTCATTTCATAATGCGTAGGGAAAAAAATCAACATGAAGCGACTTGACTAGACCACCAAAGGGTCTTTTTAACTAGATCAACGAACGAGCTTTTTAACTAGATCAACACATGATCTTCTTAACTAGACCGTTGTATAATCTTTTTAAATAGACCACTTTAAAGGGATCTTTTCAATTATATCATCTCATGATATTCCTAACCAGATTTTCAAAATCAATCTGTTTAACCAGACAATTCAAGAGGTCCAATTTATAGAATAGTACTTTATAACCCGAGGGACTTAACTACAATGTTGAAGTCCATTAAGGATTTAAGATAGTACCTTTGGATATCCTATTATGAATCTCTCGTATGAGATATGGAAGATTCTATGAGGATTTGGATAATGAACATTTGGATCACACAAAAATACAAAACACATAATCACAAAATTAATTAACTTGATTTTTAATTTGTTATCTTTGGGTACGGGTATTTAAAGCATATCAGGAATCCAATCCGTGGATTTCATTTGGCACTTTAAAAATAAGAATCTAACTATGGAGATAGAAAGCTCTTAAGAGGAATTTGGCTTTATTTCTTAAAAGAAACGAGCATTTAAGATTCTTGGGGAGATCACAAGTGATCATAAAAATGACAGAACCACACGAGTAGTTTGTCTTTGTGTTGGCATCATAAGGTTGTATCAAACATTCACATAATCGTATCAGTTTTGCAAAAATAAAAACGACGAATTTTTATTTATATAACAACTGACTTGTCTTTAAATGTCAAAAGATAACAACCAAGGGAAATGACAAAACACTAATTGTTCACTGCTGCATCATTGTTCACGTTTGCCTCATTGATGTTAAACACTCGTCCACGCGCTGGAGGTATGTTAACAAGTCTTGGGCAATTGTTTCTGTAGTGAGTAAGGTCACCACAGTTATAACATGACCCCGGAGGGAACCGTGCTTGAACAGCAGCAGGGTTTGCAGCAGCTTGATTTGCATAACGGCAAACATTGATCAAATGTCCCAACCACCCACAATGGGTACATTTGTGACATTGCTCTTGCTCTAGATGATGACGGTTGCATTTATTGCACAAAGGTGCGGTACCAACATAGTTTTGCCTTTTGAGAGGTTGTGCTGGCTGGTTTGGTGCAACCTGTTTGTCTTGAGCAGTTATGGTGCAGTTTTGAGAGGCTTTGCGCTTCTTCTTCTTGGATACCTCAGCCTGTTTTTCCTTTGGCTCAGCTTGAGCAGTCTTGTCAGATGGTCTTGGGTCGCCTTTTCGAAAAAGCTTACCCTTCCTGATGTGGGATTCAGTTAGGGTGGCAGACAGTTCAATGGCTTGTTTGACAGTAGTAGGGTTACTGCTAGTAACGATATCCTGAACTAGGTCAGGAAGACCATCAATATATTTCTCGATCGCCTTCTCCACAGGAGTAACCATAGCAGGACACAGCAGGCTCAATTCTTCATAACGGTCAGTATAGGCTCGATGTTCACCACTGTCTTGCTTCAGGTCATCGAACTCCCTTTCTAAAGCTCTCAATTCATGACGAGGATAAAACTCCTTCATCATAAGAGCCCTAAGCTCAGCCCAAGTCTGAGCTAATGCAACCTCAGCACCACGGTCCCTCATAACTCCGTTCCACCACGTAAGGGCCCTCTTCTGAAATACACTGGAGGCAAACTCGACTTTCCGATTTTCAGGACATTGAACGTGACGAAACGTACTCTCAATGCCCTTGAACCACTGTAGGAGCCCATTTGCTCCTTCAGAACCACTAAACTTGAGTGGGTTAGCTGAATTGAAGCTTTTGAAATTGCATGGAGCATTCTGGTTATTGATGGCTTGATTCATTTGAGCAAAAATATCCGGGAGTACAGCAGTCATATGCTGTGCTATAATATGTGCCATTTCGGCATTTGGGAGCGGATTTTCGCGTCGAGGAGGCATTCTAAAAGGGAAAACAGGAAGGAAAACAGGTGAAAGGATTAGACGAAAAGAATGAAATGAGACAAAATTTGATGAAAGCAAAGATGGTGGTCATTTGTTTGTTACTACGAAGCAACAAACGACACACAACGATTAATCAAAGTAAATGGGTCAAAAATAATGTATCTCGAAGACATGCTCGCCTATAAGTGGACACTCACCCCAAGAGTTCCCAGGTAAGAGTGGCTGGTCCGATATTGGGGATTTGTACGAACACTCTAGCCTTAGACAGAAAGCTCAGGGTACAGGCACCCACCCCTCCAGTTTGCACGTGTTCACATTATTTAGACCAAACTTTGACGGGATTTTGAAAACTTAGAGGGTTCAAAACTTTACAATCAATCATCCTAGAACAGATGATTAGTTTTCAAAGCAGGATTGAAATTTGTGTTCTTATTGCGGTTGTCACCTAAGAATAAGTGACGGTATTGTTTTAAAACTAAACACAAGAAAACTTGTGTTAGGGTCCTAGGAAGGTTATAGTCTAGGTCGAAGCATTACTAATAACCTAATTCCCTATAACCATTGGCTCTGATACCAACTTTTCTGTCACACCCCGACCACGTAAAACAACAAAACGTGGCAGAAACGTCGGGGAGTGTTGTAACAGAATTATTGTTTCACAACCATGGAATAAATAATTTCGTTTTATCGAATAAATGAACTCATTGTTTTAATACAATCAAATAAGTACAACTATTATCTTTCATGTTTTAAAGTCGCTAAGGCACGGGTCCATCCTAAGTGTAGCATATATCATCAGTCATCACAAAGCAGCACCTGAAACATGTGTAAAAATAGGTACGTCAGCATAAAAATGCCTGTGAGATACATAGGTTTTAATTGTAATTAGGATTCATGACTTATGAGTTTAAAGAAAATGTTTTAATAAAAGTAGTCATGATCCTTGAAAAAGGTTTTCTTTTATAAATAATTTATAAGAAATCAGATGGTATAAAATAATAATACATAGAAAATTTAATAAGTAAGTAAAATGAGTTTGTATAAAATATATTGTTTGAAAAACAATATTTTGATAAAAGGTTTATAGTATATATAAAAATATACTTTGGTTTTTAAGAAAGTCGAATGAGTAATATATTAAAATATATTTCAGTTCCAATATTGTTAACCCAAGTGTACTAAATAACAACACGGTATGTAATGTGATGAAAACACTTATATATAAGAAGTACCAGCGGCGTATCTACCATGTTTTCATCACATCACACCCGTCCCGTTATCTAAACACTAACCAAAACCCCATCAATAGACGAATAGTATGTTAAATATACCTTAGTTGTTTAAAATAATAATTTTCAGTAGTATATCAAAAGTATACTTTGGATTTATAAATAACATATTAAACTATGTTTTGGATTACAAATAACATATTAAACTATGTTTTGGATTAGAAATAACATATTAAACTATGTTTTGGATTTGAATTAACATATTAAACTATGTTTTGGATTTTTAACAAAATATATGTTGGTTTTGTACGATATCACATATGAGAGCATATCAAACTATACTTTTGGGAGTATAACTTAATATATAAAAATAATGTGACTTAAGAATTCATTCAGACCTAGTGCATCAAAATACACCTTTGAGACTATAGGAATACCACAAAGGCAATCCCTATTTGGATGGTGAAACAAATTGGTTTCAGACATTCCATGACAACAGGAATGGGGTGTCAAATCCTATAGCGCTATATCATACTACCAACCGTTCCGGTGAACAAAATAAGTACTATTCCAAACATTTATTTTATAATCTTTGAAAAATTAGAGTTTAAATCATAGATAATCATTCAGTTTGCACAAAGATAAGTACAAATATGTATAATCAATTATACTTTTGGAAACCATGAAAATAACAGATAGGTACACATGCTTCACCCCAAAACAATTGAAAACAGTAAAAGAGGGGACTATGTACTCACTTGAGAGTGCTTAGAAGTCTTGAACAACTACCAAGCAAGCTAGAGGAGTCCCGGAAATCAAACGGTACCTAATATAGGTAACTACATAAACAACCCGGACCTAAATCGGAAGATCGGATAGGATGAGGTCTCGTAAACCAAATGAGTGTGGGATCTCATATGATATGGTTTAACAAGGCCTACATACTAAATTGAAACCTAGCCTAAGTGCTTACGACCCATCACGACCCGTTTAGGTAGCTTATGCTACTTTAACGCGTCGTTCGCGTATAACGCGTTCAGACCGCCTAACTAGTCCTATGACAAGTATTATATGCCCTAACATACTTAATTATGTTACATAATCAGTTAAATGACAAAAGTTTAGGTTACATATGCTTAATTACCAATTACACATGAAAAGGGTATTTTGGTAATTTACCTACGGCATATAAACTACCTATCATACAACTACTTAAACTAGGTGACCATAAGGTATAACCTCGAAAGGTTATTCCCTATACAACTATGGTCACCTAATGTGTTTGGTCGGATCCTAAAGATCGACCAAACGGGTCTAGTTCGTAAGTCTAAGCGGGTGTTTAGTCCGCTTAACTTACGACTCTACACAAGCACTAAACTAAAAAGTGACGAGCTAAACATGCTAAAACATGTTTAGTTAAGTAAGAAAACAGGTTTGTATCAAAACAAACGGTTTTGATACCTAAAAGTAGTCTGGTTACAAAATACGCAAGAATGCGCATTTTGGCCGAAACTACGACTTGTCACTACACCTAGATAACGTGGTAATCAGTAGGTATAGTTACCAGGGACTATAACCATCGTGATTACGCTCACGTTATGAAGTTCAAACGAACTTCGCATTGACCATAAACTGGTCAATGCAGAAAGTCAAACAAAGTTTGACTTTCATGCTAAAACGAATGAAAAGAACGAAGGAAGACTTACAAAGGGTCCCCGCAAGTATTTGATCTGATTCTCTCTCAGGTAGGAAGCATATACTTCCACTTAGAGAGCTTGAATCAGATTCAAATTGTGGGTTTGAGCAAATGGGGTGGAGGGGTATATATAGTTTTCGTAGAACCGTTAGGATCGTTTCTCGAAGAATGAGCTTCGATCTAGGCCGTACACCTCAAGCCCACTGATTTGAATACCATGGGAGCCTCCAAACCAGCCCATAGAATGATCAAAACCATGTGCAATAGTGTGCAACAGCTGGAAACAAGTTTCTGCTATCTGGCACATGCTTACGGACCGTAAGACCCAGAACCATACGGTCCGTAAGGACCCTGCAGGTCAGCAAGAATTGAATTTTGGCAGAACAGGCCCCTGAAGCCCCAAACTTGGTTATCGATGCATTTTTGACACATTTAAGCCCCGTTAATCCCATTTCAAAGCTCTAAAATGAATTTAAAGTATAGGGAACTCAAAATGTGCTCAAAAATATCTCGGATGTCGGATCGTTTGGCCGTACGGTTACGTTGTTCGGTTAATTACGACGGAAGTCGTAACGAACGCAAAAACGATCCAAATTAAGCGACGAATGGAATTTTATCATGCCAAACACTAAAATAAAATATTTTAATGCTTACATAAATTTTTGGATGTCCGGATATATTCAGAACGTAAGTTATGCGCGAAAATGCAAACTTATGCACTTTTTGACGCTTTTAGTCCCTATTGATCACGAAAGTTTATTTTAGCGCACAAAACACTTCAAAGCCTATTTCTAAGCTATGTGAAGGATATTTAGGGCATATTTAACTTATGATCAAGTTCCAGAATGTTCGTTACTATACAAATCGGTATAGTTTCGCAGTTTGACACAATTAGTCCCTGTGATCGAACAAACTTGATTTCAACACACCAAACCATCCAAAAGTTATTTCTAAGTTATGTGGAGGTTATTTAAGGTATGTTAAGCCTATTTCACTATTCCGGAGTGTTCGTTGCATTAAACTGGTTATATTTACGCATCAGAGCGCGTATAACCCTCCAGAAAGCGATTTAAAGTTTGAAATCGAACAAGAGTTGATATGTGCAAACGATACACATATTTTTACAAATCCCAAGTATGAAATACAATATTTCATTGGTTTTGCATTTGTTTGATGGTTGAAGTGACACAGGTGTCACATTGAAAAATTCTTATGGTTTCTCGAGATGTTTGTTTTATAGTATACAAATTGAAGCAGTATGTTGCTGAAGAGTTGCTATGAAGTGATGAGGAGTTTGTTGCTGCTTGGTAGAATCCTCCTTCTACAATGCAGAATGAATTCTATGAAGACTTACTTGGAATGCTAAATCAAACTTGGAAGTTTTGGTGATTGGATACATCAGCTTAGGGTGATTCTGTTGCTGACAAAATTTGTGCTGAAGCTGACACTATCCAAAGACCAAAGTGTGAGACCTGTGCCTCTGCGACCATCAAACAAATACCAAACCAATGAAATATTGTATTTCATACTTGGTATTTGTATAAATATGTGTATCTTTTGCACATATCAATTCTTGTTCGATTTCAAGCTTTAAATCGCTTTCTGGAAGGTTATACGCGCACTGATGCGTAAATATAACCAGTTTAATGCAATGAACACTCCAGAATAGTGAAATAGGCTTAACATACCTTAAATAACCTTTACATAACTTAGAAATAAGTTTTGGAGGGTTTGGTGTGGCGAAATCAAGTTTATTCGCTTACAGGGACTAATTTCGACAAACTGTGAAAGTATGCCGATTTGTACTGTAACGAACATTACGGAACATGACCATATGTTAAACATACCCTAAGTATCCTTTACATAGCTTAGAAATAGGCTTTGAGGGGTTCGGTGTGCTAAAATCAACTTTTTGGTCATTCAGGGACTAAAAGCGTCAAAAAGTGCATAAGTTTTCATTTTCGCGCATATCTTACGTTCTGAATACATCCGGACATCCAAAACTTTATGTAATCATTAAAATATTTTATTTTAGTGATTGGCATGATAAAATTCCATTCGTCGCGTAATTTGGATCGTTTTTCGCATTCGTTCGTGTTTCGTCGTAATTAACCGAACAACGCAACCGTATCCAAACGAACCAACATCCGAGATATTTTTTAGCATGTTTCATGTTCCCTATACTTTAACTTCATTTTAGTTCCTTTAAATGGGATTAACGGGGTTTAAACGTGTCAAAAATGCATCAAAAACCATGTTTTGCACATTCAGGGACCAAAATTGACAATCTGCCATAGTTATCTTAGGAAGGGACCAAAATGAAAAATCTAAATTCCAGCTTGTTCCAGCTGTTCCACTCATTTTCACATGGTTTTAATGAAACTAGGGGCTCCCATGGTTTCACAAAACCATGGGCACATGTGTACGGATGAGATCGAAGCTCGTTTTACGATGAACGATCTTAACGGTTGTGCAAAAACTATAAATACCCATCTTCCTCATTTGCATTCTTCACACCTTGATCTGATTGCTCTCTAAGTTGAAGTGCTTTCACTTCATACCAGAGAATAATCGGGTCAAACTTCCGTTCTTGGACCTTTTGGAAGTCCTCTTTCGTTCTTTTACGCGTTTTAACGTGAAAGTCAAACATTGTTTGGCTTTCAGCTTTGACCAGTTTATGGTCAACATGAAGTTCGTTTGAACTTCATAACATGAGCGTAATCACGATGGTTTTAGTCCCTTGTGACTATACCTACTGATTACCACGTTATCTAGGCATAGTGACGAGTCGTAGTTTCGGCCAAAATACGTATTCTTGCGTATTTTGTAACCAAACTACTTTTAGGTATCAAAACCGTTTTTTTTGATACCAAAATTGTTTTCGAACCTCGTTAAACATGTTTTAACATGTTTAGCTCCTCACTTTAGGTTTAGTGCTTATGTAGGGTCGTAAGGTAAGCGGTCTCAACAACCGCTTAGACTTTCGAACCCGACCCGTTTGGTCGATCATTGGGATCCGACCAAACACATTAGGTGACCATAGTTGCATAGGGAATAACCTTCCGAGGTTATACCTTATGGTTACGTCGTTTAAGTAGTTGTATGATAGGTAGTTTATATGCCTTAGGTAAATGACCAAAATGCCCTTTTTACGCCAAAATTCATTTTAAGCATATGTAACATAATTTTTGATATCTAAACTGATTTGGAAACAATATTAGACATGTTAAGGCATATTTTACTTATCATAGGACTAGTTAGGCGGTCCGAACACGTTTTACGCAAACGACGCGTTAAAGTGGCGTAAGCTACCTTAACGAGTCGTAATTGGTCGTAAGCATTTAGGTTAGCTTTCATTTTAGAATGTAGGCTTTGTTAAACCATATTACATGAGTCCCTACACTCATTTGGTTTACGAAACCTCATTTTATCCGATCCTCTGATTTAGGTCCGTGTATTTACATAGTTACCTGTATTAGGTGTCGTTTGATTCCGTGACCCCTCTAGCTTTGCTTGGTTGTTATTCAAGACTTTTAAGCATCCTCAAGTGAGTACATAGACCCCTCTTTTACTGTTTTTCAAACATTTTGGGGTGAAACACATGTGCCTACTTGTTATTTTCATGCTTTCCATGTTTTCATATCATATACTTGCTATGTTCATTAGTACACTATTAGTACATGATTTCATTATGTCTTGCTATGTATGTTCACTTAACACGCTAGCACAATTGTTTTACGTTTTGAACCATTTGAAATCATTGGATGTATGTGAACCATTTGAAATCATTGGATATATGTGAACCATTTGTAACCATTTGATGTATGTGAACCATTTGAAATCGTTGGATTTATGTGAACCGTTTGTAACCATTTGATTTATGTGAACCATTTGTAACTGTTTGAGCCATTGGGTTAGGGAAGTGATTAGGTAATGGGGCGGGTGTAATGTGTTAAAAGCATGGTGGATACGCCGCTGGTACTTCCTATATATAAGTGCTTTTAACACATTATATATCGTTGCGTTATCTAGATCACTTGGGTAAACGATTTTGAAACAATGTCACACAATTAGGTTTTCTGAATAATATAAACCATACGAGTCTTATTAACGGGTTTCTACGAGATGTTTTACGACTTGATTTAATAAAACAAAATGTTTTGGAGTTAAGAATCATGGCTACGAGATTTTATAAATCATATCCAACTTGATTTGAGTTGGTTAATTATGTCGCAATACTATACTTTTCAAAATAAGGTTTTTAAATAAGTATTGCAACATGTAAAACGAGCCATGAATCTGACACTCACATAAAACCTATGTACTCGCCGGCATTTTTATGCTGACGTATTTTCACATGTGTTTCAGGTACCATAGTTGATGATATTTGATGATGATATTAATGCATGCTCACATAGGAACGGACGAGGCCTTAGCGACTTAATAACAATAAAAGTCTATTTGTTCATGTTTTGTTTCTAATTCCAATGTAATGTAATACATTGAATTAAATAAAACGAAATTGTTTAATCCATGGTTGTGAAACAATGATTCTGTTACAACACTCCCTGACGTTTCCGCCACGTTTTGTTATTTTAAGTGGTCGGGGTGTGACACAAAGACTGTGAGATTCTGAAGACTAAAGTTACCTTTGCGAGCTATTGTCAAGGGGGAGTTTGTTGGTGCATTTTATGTGACAACAACTTTGGATTGGTCTTTGGATATTAAACAGAAGATTGGACTATGAAGATTTCAAGTATTTCGAATTAGTCAAAGCCCAATCAGTCCAAGTTTGGCATAAGTCTGTTAGGACCGAATTGTTATGTAATGTATTAGGGCCAAAGCCCAATTCGTGTAGCAAAGCTGTGCTATATAAACAGCTTGTTTCTACATGTTTAAGGTTAGACATTCTAGACCTTGTGAGCAATTTGTGAGAGCATTTAAGTGAGAGAGTTAGAGAATACACAGAAATCGGCTGTGAGGTTCTTGGAGATCTTTAGTGATTGTAAGACATTTCAAGGGTTTGATAGTCACAGAAGATCAGTTTGGAAGTTTGTGTTTCGTATTTCTGGTTTCTGTGTTCGAATATTAATCAAGGAGATTCCTCTTCCTTGATTATTTAACAGTCTTTTTACGATCCATACGGGATTAGGGGACCTACATCTAAGTGATCGGCTCGATCACAGCAGCAGATGAGACAACTGATGGCTCTAATGGTTGAGCCGTGACAATAGTCGCGTCCACCACTGGTGCGATACTAAGAGATCCTCCGTTCATAGGGACAGCTCTAATCACGTCATCGATAACTGGTACAGTGCCTGACGATTGTCCCGTCTCGTGAATCGACGGAGGAACATCATCATCATCGTCTATCCACCCGTTGCTTGTGAAAGCATATCGGGGGTCTACCTGGCTGGCAAAAGCAGCAGGATCAACATGGAATAACGAAGCGAATTCGGCTATACCAACCATCTGTGGAGTCGTAGGGGGTATCTCTGGTAGAATGGATCTGGGTGAAGTCTCGAATTCTGGCTCGCTACCTGAGTCATGAATCTTGATGACCTCGTGCTCGTGCGACATCTGTGACATATATAGCCGTACAAAGTAAGTGTGTGATCAAATGAAAAATAACACATAAGGCCCAAATAAACAGATAATCACGTACGCACATAAACACGCAATGGTTTTCATACATGATAAAAATTCCATGTTTATTTAAAAATTTTGGCTTCGCGAATTTTGGACTTATAAATCTCAAAATTCTTTGGTTGAAGTCTAGAGTTTTCCTAGAAAACATCTAGTTCGCTAACAACCGTTGGCTCTGATACCAACTTCTGTCACACCCCAAAAACGTCGCATCGGAATATAAAACATAGTGGTGACGGAAGTTGGTGCCCATTAATATCTTGCTGAATGATGCATCGAATTGTTGGACATTTTAACTTAACTAAAACATAAGTCTTAAAGTTCATCACAACCACACCATAGTTAAGTTGTCTTGAACCTTATGGATCTTATTACATTTGTCCCAAATAGTTTTAAAAGTTTGTCCAACACATTATCAAACCAAACATGCATCAACAACCACAAGATTCACCATAATTCCCGAAGCCGAACTCAAGTATCTGAAGAACACGTTAAAATCAAGTGTCAACACAAAGGAGGGTGAGTTCACATATTCAAATTTAAAATAATTTGATCCCAGGAAAAACTTTTAAATTATGTGTTTATTATAAAAACATCTATATAATTTTCAAAAAAGTTAATTCATTTCCTTGTAAAATAACTCAAGGGTCAGCCGTTGCAAGCATTTCAGTAGAACCTTCCGACCATAGACATCTTTCCGAGTTTACATATTAAATTGATAGAATCAAATGTTCGAACTCGTAAGTTAGCAAGACATTACGAACTATATATTTACAATGAAGGTATAATCAATGCTAGACTATGAACAAAATATCAATTCGTCATTTGACTTGACACGGAGCGACTGGTCACGACGGGGTTGTCAACCCGATAGATCTACCAACAATTCCTCGTGTGCAATACTTAAATGATTAAATGACATCACTTGCGCATGGCCCATATCGAGGCCATCTATGATACCTGCCTCACGTACAATATATATATATCCTACTAAAAATGATAAATTTAATATATGATGTTGTACGAATTTCCTGAAATCCCTGGGATCAAGCAAATTCGACCCAACTACACGGTCGTTTTCTCTGAAACACCGTACAAATCCCCGTTTCTCCTCGAAACATATTTATTCACAGAAACCGTTTCTCCCCGAAACATATATATATTCACCAAAACCGTTTCTCCCCGAAACATATATATTTAACAAATCCATATATTTTCAATGAAAATATACATTTTATATATCAAAAGGTATGTTTTATTCAAAAACATTATTAAACCCTTTTTAGGCGTGTTCTTCCCCCAAAACCTATACAAAACAGTAAAAAGAGGGGGGGTTTAGTGACACTCACATTTGGGTGCGTATTTTAAATAGCGCAATCCCACATATTGATTTCTACACGTCCTATTATGCGTAGGAACGATTTTAACAATCAATATATCCCAAAAATTCATAAGTTTCTCCGTATCTTAGAATTTCACATAACTTTGAGATTTTCTCAAAAAGTTATCATTTTAGATTATGTTGGCACGTTAATATATATATATATATATATATATATATATATATATATATATATATATATATATATATATATATATATACTAGTCGTTTAACCGCGCGATGCGGCGGGAAACATATCACTTAGGTTGGTGAGTTTAGGGCTATGGAGGCACGGTCTCAAGCCGCTAAGGGGTTTTTCAGTTCATCTCGCATGCCTAGAGAAAACATATCACCATGTGCATTCACTTAAAATGTTTTGTTTCTGTACCACATTGACTGGTAAGCCTACATGCAGCATTGATCTGCTTCCTTGAATTTATATTTTATTTTTACAGTTTTACTTCATAGCCCTAAACTCACCAACCTAAGTGATATGTTTACCGCCGCATCGCGCGGGCAAACAACTAGTATATATAGTATAGATAATCAACTTGATAGTACTTAATTCAACATTATGTGATTTTGATTGGAACTAAAGCAAAGCAAAGCAATGTATTTAAACAGAATGTTAATTACTCTATAAACCTTTTAAAATCAATTTTGAGTTTTTTACTGTAAGATATAGAGACTTTTTTCATCAAAGTTTATGGCCAAAACTGAAACTTTACAAAATGGTGATATTTTTCTCTTGACATCTTGTCCATATCTTTCGAATACTACTATACTAACTTTGAACTTAATCTTTTGACGAAAAGTATTTAACGTGTTGAAAAAAAGGTCAAAATACACTTTAAATAAACGATTTTAAGTGTAGGACAAAACACATTAGTTGGGTCAGATGAATTGACCTATTATTTTTTTTAAAGTTTATAACATATTTAAGTGTTAAAAATTTCAAAATATTAAAACATCTTTTTAATAGTAGGTCGGCGAAATTGATGTTACCATTCTAATATAGCCGACTTGACTTGTTGAGTGAGATATAAATTTATATAACGATCTAGACGTTTCACACGTTCAAATACAATTAAATAAATAAATAAATAATGTTTCTTTGAAAAGAGTTGCATGGAAATTGAGAAGATTTACAAAAACAACACAAGAGAAACCCAGCAGTTTTGATGGTGCATTCGAGTCCTAATATTACATGATACAACAAAACTACAGATTTACACCAACCTTGTATATAATTTATGTACCATAAATGTTTATGTCCAATAATACACTACACAATCTAGTTAAACTTAAATCATAGGTAATTGAGATACGTCCGAATTCGACCATCCGAACCCGCGGTCACGATCACCAAACCACACATATCTACCATAAATGTTTGTCCAATAATACACTACACAATCTAGTTAAACTTAAATCATAGGCGGACTGGTAACCCGTAATTGAGATACGTCCGAATTCGACCATCCGAACCCATGGTCACGATCACCAAACCACACGTATGTGGCGCAAAAAACGTGCTACACTATGCGCTCCTCAGAAACTTGTACTCTGACTTGCGCATCGAAGGCGAAACGCTAACTTGAGTCGGATCCGGAAGCCGCTCCGCGGGAAATGTTGGACTCTTTAGCATGGACTCTAAGAAAAAGCTGCGGCTCGGGGACGATGACGGTTTTCGAGGCGAGTTTATCGTGCTTCTCGGAACGTTGTCGTGGCCAGTGGTCGGTCTCGGTGATGGAAAAGCCGCGGCTATGCTTTTGATACCGCACCATGGGACCGCCACCGTGGCGTTTTCAAAGAAACTTTCATTAGATAAGTTACTTTTGGCCTTTGTGACAAGTTTATCCGAGCTAATGTGGTTCCACTTGTGCTTACCTTTGAATTTCCCGACAACGTTGATTCCGCAAAGAACCCGGACTTGTGAGTCCGCGGATGAAACTATAACTTTCCTCGAGTCGGTTGGGCATAACTGGAATCCAGTTATTCATCTTGGCCATTTCTTTCTGCCCATTACACTCATGTGTGTGCCGATCTGCAGCCATTTATCTGTAACAAGAAAGTCGTTAGTGGATTCATCCGATCGAATTAAAGCTCCAAGAACATTGGAAGGTGAATCTAACATATATATTTTCTTGTTTGGTAGTTTGTATTTCGACCTTGGTTTGTAAAAGACACTCGGCATTCAAAAATATATAAACAATAAGGAAAATGAGACCTAACTATGCTCCATATTAACAATAGCAGGTAGCAGCCATTCCATTTGAAAGTTTCGCTGCTAGTTATGGATCGGGAAGCTGAGTTCCATTACCTGGACAATATATAACCTGAAATTAGTAGTAAAAAGTACAAATAATACTTTATATTTATGCATTAAAGTACACTTTCCTAACCCCCATCACTCTGGCTATTCGTATAATGCATTATTCGTACAAGTTACATAACTATAAGTATTGCTAGTCAGATTACAACCACATGCTAGGCAAACATAACCCTAAAAATTAGAGGACTGTTAATATTCTTTGCATCATTATGTGTCACACACCATTATAAGAGTAGCATTAAGTTCCTTTGGCATAACCATTGAACAAAATTAAAAATAGTAGGATTATAAATAATATGTAATATATAAAAAAAAACCTTGCGGACAACATGCTTGTACTTCCCAGCCTCTAAGTGAGCAAATCCAGCAGCACATTGTAGGTGAATTCAACCCGTCCTTTTTGACCCATTACCAGTCCGATAAAAACCTTGCGGACAGCATGCTTGTACTTCCCAGCCTCTAAGTGAGCAAATCCAGCAGCACATTGTAGGTGAATTCAACCCGCCCGTTTTGACCCATTATCAGTCCGATATCATTATTAGTCAAGTCCTCACAAGGATCGACTTCCTGCAAGGGTAACACAATCAATATCAGATTGAAACATGAGAAATAGTTAAAAGCTACAGATTTACCATGTGTCGGGCTGAACTCTGGTCTAAGAGGCATACCGCTACTGAAGGTCAATGAGGAAAAGTTCTCTATGTCCATTTATGAGTTGTACGGTACAACATTAATACCACTAAAACATGATGGTATGATCAAGTTCAATTTACAGAAATATATACTTAAAAACAATGTAGTTTAACTATGTAGGGATTTAGATAACGTCAAACCAGATATGAAATAGCACCCGCATCACGGAACTACGGCAAGAAATCGTGGATAGCAATCTGTGTTGGGGTTCCAATTACTTTTAAAGAACAAGCGTTGTCCCCTGCACTACAAAATAGCACACGGTCTTTAGTTTCAAAGAAAGAAAAGAAGAATACAATACAAGTAAATTTGCCAACTGGGTTGAGTAATAACAGTTGTGCGCCAAATTGACTTTTTTGGGTGTGGTTCATATTGGGCTATCCCGGGTCAGCCCAAAGCATGTCTTGACCAAAAGGTTTGTAAATAAAATGATTTAACCGTTTTATAGATTAATCTTTGGCCGATTTTCAGCCCTTTGACCCGCTTCCTTTTCAAATTAGTGTCAAATTGACTAATTTTTAGTGGTTCCCATGATTATTGTTGCTTATATTACTGCATAAAAATATATAAAGTGTGAGGTACTTTGATGAATAACATTTATTTTTTAGAAGGTAAGCAAGCACTCTTACAGGTTGGTTAAGGATGTAAAACTTGTAAGCTGGTGTAACAACTCTCATTAAAAAGTCCTAATTATTACTTTAATTGTCCATTAGGAAACCCTAAGTGAGAAACCCAAGTGATTCTGAACAAACCCTAAAATTTTTAGAACCTTTGGAATAAGGATTAGGGCCCCTAAAAACTCAAGGGGGGTAAACCCTAATTGATGATTATCTCTAAATTGCGTTGTTGAAACTGAAAATTCACTAACTAGTAACTCAGCAAGCCTATACTAGTGACAAGGCTACCCTAGGGTAGATGTGTACCCCAGGCGAGTCGCGACAGCATCCATGTCATCTTCCGCGACACGCGGGAGATGTCAATTTCACGTATAAATACGACGGCCTGTTTCATGCAATTGGGTGTTCTTTCGACGTTCGAATTCAAACTGTACGCTGAGTTATAATCAAAACAGTTACAAAACACACACTGATCACGAAGTGCTGCCTCAATCAGGGTAATAACTCGATCGCTATTACGATTCAACGTCCGATCGATTATAACTATCCAACGATTGTTTAAGTGCCGCTCAAATTGAGTTTATACTTTCTTAATTCATCGTGATTTCGACTTGAATGTTTGAGTGCTGTTCGAAATCGGACTATACTCTGTCATTCGTTGTGAATCCGTTGAATTGTTAAGTATTGCACTTGTAAATTGTTGTGAGGGTTTTATCTCGTAAATTGTCGTAACTGCTGTATTAGTTACTAACCTGTTTGTGTGTGCATTGTTATTTAAATTAGGTTAATAAAGGCTAATCAGTAGGCTTATACTCTGCTCGTTAAATCTACAATGTGAGTCATTCTCTTTTTATCAAATTACTTTCAAAAGCATGTTTTTATCAAAGTTATAGTTACAGGGATTAAGTCGTTGTTATCTGAAATTACTGCCAGTATGTGGGGGGATGTGCACATAGCTACTAATTATTTATCACTTGGGTGAAAGGACCCTACAAGTGATATGTCCACAGTCACAGTCCGATAAAGTGACAACTGGATCAGTTAATTTAAAAGATGAGGCAATTGTAATCGCTCTTAATACTATAAATGATAACAAACCGGTTGTTTTAATAAATAGAATGATTCACTCAGTATTTTCCGCTGACAAAACCTTTTTCAAACATGTTTCAGGTGATCTGTTGTGATCCAGGAAAGATGCCGTGAAGCACTATCAGCTTAAGAAAGTGGCTCAGTATAAAATAAAGAAACATGTTTTGTAAAATAAAAGATTTCTTTGTGAAATCTTAATATTGTAAATTATTGGGTTTTATCCCGAATTGTGAAATAAAATAATCGGGAAATATTTCAGTTTTAAAAAGATCCTGAAGAAACTTCCGCTGTTAAATAATTACCACGGGATTTTCTGTCCCGCGGCTCTTGAAACGGGTCAAACCGGGTCGAGGGCCGTGACAGAAATAAGGTGGTATCAGAGCCACTGATTTAAGCCTATTAAGTATTTAGAAATACTTAATTTTACTGATTGCCAATTATGTGATTATATGTTTTATTAACTGATTATTTGTTACTTTCAGTATGGGTAAACAAAAGCTGTCAAATATCTATCTTAAACTAGATAGGTCATCCAACGAAAAGGGAAGTTCATCCCAAACAAAACCGTATGTGATTCCTGAAGAAGGAATATTTGTGAGAAAGGCACAATACGAGGAACCACTTTCTCTTGAGAAAAGAAGTTTAATTATTAGAAAAAGTCAGGAGAAATTAAGGAAAGCCCGAGAGAAGAAAGTTAAACAAGAAACCCAGGACTTAATCAATAAATCACCTTGGGAAGACACATTAGATGAAAAATGGGCAAACCTTTATATGCTAGCTACCGTAGCAGAGACTGCAAACCTCTAAAAATATCAATCAGCCTGGTCTAGTAGAAAATTAATCTCCAGTAAATAAATAAAATATAGTGTGTTCTCTTTCCTATAATCTTTTGTACAAATCCGTATGCAATAAAACTTTAATGTTTATTTGTAAAACTTTGTTCCAAAGTTTTAACTTGGCATTTTTGTGCATTTTGCATATATGCTATCCAGCATGAGTGAGATATCGGAAGCATTTCATGATCTCAACCTCTACCCAGTACCAATTGAAGTCTCCCATGACTTTACTGGTTATATTGCTGACATAGAGGAACCCCTGGAATTCCAAGCTCCACCGCTGGAAAAAGCAAAATTTAAAAAGAAAAGAAGATATGTAGGATGGAGGAAAGTGCGCAGGAGAAAGCCAGTTACTAGGAAACTCCCCAAAATAGAAAACCCTATAGACAAAGGAAAAGGAATAGAAATCGGAGAAAATTCTAATCCAGCAGAGATAGAAACCCGGAAAGATTCTAAACAAAAAGGAATAGAAATTGGAGAGAGTTCTAGACAAACTGAAGAAATCACATTTCAAGACGAAATCGACCGTCTACTAGCAAATTGTGATGTCATTAGCCCTATCCATAATAATCTATATCCTTACATTGAAACCCAACTTCCTGTAAATCTGGAACCAGCTATTCCAGACCCACTAATCCACACTCGACCTTTAGGCCAAATGGAAGAATGGTGGACAAATGACTGGCAATTCGAAAATATCATCAACAGTCCTTATTCATTTCTTCCACAGTTTGATCCAGAACCTATCCCCAATCCTCCAATGAGCAACGAAAACTTAGCCGAACTTCGTCTTTGGGGTGAAGAGTTAATTGATACAGGAAATAGGATTAGGGATATTGGAGAAAGGGTTACTTGGAAGTACGACGAAAGGGAGCGTCGCTATTAAACTATCAGTTGATCAAAGAATAGTGGGGTTGGGAAGAATGTCTGTATAATAATAATAATAGTTAAATATAACTCTGTAAAATGGGAAATAAAACATTGTAAGATAAACAGTGTGTATGGATGCCTATATAATATATAAAGCAAAATAGAAGTCAAAACATCGACAATTTTGGATATATATATCTGTGTTATAAGAATTTATGTGCTTTTGTGAAATTGTTTTATTTACAATTATTTGATACTAATAGTTATATTTATAATAATTATCAGATGGAAAACGCTAATAACGAACCAGTAAATGAGGTTAATCAGTCTGAGCAACATTCAGGAGATCAATATATGACTAGGCAGGATATTGAAAATATTGTTGCTCAAGGGATAACCAATGCTATTCCAGCAATTGTTGCTGCTGTAAAGAAACCAATTGAACCGCAACAAATCGTTCCTAGTAAACGTATTTCTGAAGATAACTTCAGTAATAGTGTAAACGTGGGCAATGATCAAGTTAATCATAATGGGGAAGCACATCAAGCTCCTAAGAAAATGAAAACTGCAACACCTGGTTGCACTTTCAAAGAATTTCTTGCTTGTAAACCCACTGAATTTGCAGGCAATGAAGGAGCAACTGCATCACTGCGTTGGTTAGAGAAAACCGAAGCAGTAATTGCAATAAGTAAATGTGCTAAAGATGATCAGGTCATGTACGCATCAAATCTCTTCAAGGAAGGAGCGCTCGAATGGTGGAACACTGTGCTACAAGCTAAAGGAAGAAATAGAGCTTATACTATGATTTGCGAAGAATTTAAGAATTTAATAGAAAGAAAATTCTGTCCTGAATATGAAAAGGATCAAATGGCGAATAAGTTCTTAAACCATCGTATGACGGGTGTAGATTGTCGCGGTTATACTTCGACATTCTTTGAATATGCTAGAGTGGTACCAACGCTGGCTTCGCCAGAACCGGTACTCATTTCTCGCTATATATGGGGCTTGATTGGTGAAATCCGCAATATCGTTAAAGCTGCGAGACCTCGCACTATTGACGATGCGGTGGAACTAGCTAACACCCTAACCGACGAATTGGTACGCACAAGAGACGAAGACAGAAAGAAGGAACTAGCTCAGAAAATTACCCAAGGATTTCGTGTGGGTAATAGTAGTAACTTCAAGAAAAAGGGAACAGGGCAATCCTCAATTCCTCAGTTCTGCAGAAATTGCAAAAAGAAGCATTTTGGAAGATGCAAGGGATATTGCAATCTTTGCAATATTCAGGGGCATCAAGAGGAGAATTGCAGAAAGAAATCCATAATTTGTTACAATTGTGGAGAGGCAGGACATTTCAAAACAGAATGTCCTAAACTGGTCAAACCTGCAGACAACAAAACCAAGGCGACCGACGGAACTATCAAGAAAAATGCTAGAGCATTCCAGCTGACCACTCAAGAAGCAGAACTTATCCCAGACGTCATAGCTGGTACGTTCTTAGTTCACAACGTATATGCAAAAGTATTATTTGACTCTGGTGCAAACCAAAGTTTTATAAATACTTCATTCTGCCAAGCTCTTAATCTACCTTTAACCAATATTAGGCAGATTTTTACAGTTGAAACGGCAGACGGAAATTCAGTTAAAATAGATAAAGTTTTGCAAGAAGGAAACATAGAACTTTTAGGACATAAATTCTCTGCAAAACTGTTGCCGATGAATTTAGCTGAATTTGATGTTGTATTAGGAATGGATTGGTTGATAGCCAACCATGCTAGAATCCTTTGTGATCAGAATTCAATAGAAATTCAATCACCCACTGGAGAAGTGATTAGGATTACAGGAGATAAACCACGTAAACCCATGAAGTTCATATCAGTAATGAAAGTTGCTAATTATGAACGAAAAAAAGGAATAGTGTATATGATTTCGGTGATCATTAGTACTAAGGGAAAAGATCTTAAGGAAATACCAGTAGTTTCAGAATACCCAGATGTATTTCCAGAAGAATTACCAGGATTACCACCAGATAGAGAAGTAGAGTTTAGGATTCATCTAATTCCAGGAACTGCACCGATAGCCAAGGCACCTTATCGGTTAGCACCCACAGAAATGTTAGAACTGAAAAAGCAATTAGATGAATTACTAAGTAAAGGATTCATACAACCTAGCTCATCCCCTTGGGGAGCGCCAGTGTTGTTTGTAAAGAAAAAGGATGGTTCAATGAGAATGTGTATTGATTATAGAGAATTGAATAAGGTTACAATTAAGAATCGATACCCATTACCTAGGATTGATGATCTGTTTGATCAACTTTAGGGGGCTAGATATTTTTCTAAGATAGATTTACGCTCCGGATATCATCAATTGAAGGTACAAGAAGAAGACATACCTAAAACTGCTTTCAGAACTAGGTATGGTCATTATGAGTTTACAGTCATGCCCTTTGGATTAACAAATGCACCTGCTGCATTCATGGACATGATGAATAGGATCTGTAAACCATATTTAGATAAATTTGTAATTGTTTTCATAGAAGATATACTTATTTATTCCAAAAGTCACACAGAGCATTGTGAACATCTTCATGCACTCTTAACTTTGTTAAGAAAAGAAAAGCTTTACGCCAAATTCTCGAAGTGTGAATTTTGGTTGCAAGAAGTGCAATTCTTAGGACATATGGTGAATCACGAAGGTATTCACGTAGATCCTGCTAAGATAGAGGCAATTACCAATTGGAAGGTTCCACAAACAGCAATGGAAATAAGAAGTTTTATAGGTTTAGCTGGGTACTATAGACGGTTTATTAAGGATTTTTCCAAGATAGCTGTTCCATTAACTAAGTTAACCTGTAAAGCCGTTAAGTTTGAATGGGGACCAAAGCTAGAATAAGCCTTTAGAATATTAAAGCAGAAATTAACAAATGCACCAATCTTAGCCTTACCAGAAGGAACTGAAGATTTTGAGGTATATTGTGATGCTTCAAAACTAGGATATGGATGTGTGCTTATGCAACGCAAGAAGGTAATTGCATATGCTTCAAGGCAATTGAAAAAGCACGAAGAAAATTATACGACTCATGATTTAGAATTAGGAGCCGTAATTTTTTTTCCCTTAAGATTTGGAGACATTATCTGTATGGAAGTAAATTTACTGTTTACACAGATCATAAAAGTTTAAGATATATATTTGGGCAAAAAGAGTTAAACATGAGACAAAGGAGATGGATGGAAATCCTAAGTGATTATGACTGTGATATTCAGTATCACGAGGGAAAGGCAAATGTAGTTGCAGATGCCTTAAGTCGTAAGTATCATGAGAAACTACGAAGGGTTCGTGCTCTCAGATTAAATCTACAAATAGATTTAATGGAACAATTGAAGAATGTTCAAGCTACAGCAATCAAGGATGATGCTGAAGGAATGAAAGGAAGAATAAAGGAATTAGAACAAGGAGCAGATGGAATTTGGAGATTCCACAAAAGTAGAATTTGGGTACCTAAGCAAGGAGACTTAAGACCTAAGATTTTAGAAGAAGCTCATAAATCTAGGTATACTATGCACCCAGGAAACAATAATATGTATCAAGATTTAAGAAAGAACTTTTGGTGGATAGGAATGAAAAAGGATATAGCGCAATATGTTTCTAAGTGTCTTACTTGTTCACAAGTTAAGGCTGAACACCAGAAACCTTCAGGACTACTACAATAATTGGAAATGCCAGTATGGAAATGGGAACTTATAACAATGGATTTTGTTACTAAGTTACCCAAAACAAGAAAAGGTAATGATGCGATTTGGGTAATTGTGGATCGATTAACCAAATCAACTCACTTTCTACCAATGAAAGAAACCTTTAGCATGGAAAGATTGGCCAAGTTGTATGTAGATGAAGTCGTATCTCTACATGGAGTTCCACTCTCCATTGTATCAGATAGAGATAGTCGTTTTACTTCTCATTTCTGGAAAAGTTTCCAGCAAGCTATGGGAACTCGATTAAATCTGAGCACTGCATATCATCCACAAACAGATGGACAAAGTGAAAGGACGATCCAAACTCTAGAAGACATGCTCCGAGCATGTGTAATAGATTTTGGTGGAAATTGGGATGATCACTTACCTCTGATCGAATTCTCCTACAATAACAGTTATCATTCAAGTATTGAAGCTGCCCCATTTGAAGCACTGTATGGAAGAAAGTGCAGAACTCCAGTATGTTGGGCAGAAATAGGAGAAAATCAATTATCAGGTCCAGAGATAGTACAAGAAACAACTGACAAGATTACTCAAATCAAGGAAAGGTTGAAGACGGCTCGAGATCGCCAGAAGAGTTATGCAGACAATAGATGCAGGCCATTAGAATTCCAAGTTGGAGACAAAGTATTGTTAAACGTTTCTCCTTGGAAAGGAGTTGTTAGATTCGGAAAGAAAGGAAAGCTAAGTCCAAGGTACGTAGGACCATTTTCAGTGATCCAACGTATAGGACCAGTTGCTTATCGGTTACAACTACCAGAAGAATTAGCTGGAGTACATGATGTATTTCATGTATCCAATCTCAAGAAATGTCTAGCAGACGAATCACTGGTAGTACCTCTTCAAGATATAGAGGTAAACAAAAAGTTGAAATTTGTTGAGAAACCTCTTCAAATTGAGGATCGAAAGATTAAGTTTCTCAAACATAAACGACTAGTTTTAGTCAAAGTTAGATGGGATTCAAAGAGAGGAGCTGAATACACTTGGGAGCTGGAATCAGAAATGAAGCGAAAGTATCCTAACTTATTTCAGTAAATCTCGAGGACAAGATTTTTATTAAGGTAGGGAGAATGTAACAACTCTCATTAAAAAGTCCTAATTATTACTTTAATTGTCCATTAGGAAACCCTAAGTGAGAAACCCAAGTGATTCTGAACAAACCCTAAAATTTTTAGAACCTTTGGAATAAGGATTAGGGCCCCTAAAAACTCAAGGGGGGTAAACCCTAATTGATGATTATCTCTAAATTGCGTTGTTGAAACTGAAAATTCACGAACTAGTAACTCAGCAAGCCTATACTAGTGACAAGGCTACCCTAGGGTAGATGTGTACCCCAAGCGAGTCGCGACAGCATCCATGTCATCTTCCGCGACACGCGGGAGATGTCAATTTCACATATAAATAGGACGGCCTGTTTCATGCAATTGGGTGTTCTTTCGACGTTCAAATTCAAACTGTACGCTGAGTTATAATCAAAACAGTTACAAAACACACACTGATCACGAAGTGCTGCCTCAATCAGGGTAATAACTCGATCGCTATTACGATTCAACGTCCGATCGATTATAACTATCCAACGATTGTTTAAGTGCCGCTCAAATTGAGTTTATACTTTCTTAATTCATCGTGATTTCGACTTGAATGTTTGAGTGCTGTTTGAAATCGGACTATACCCTGTCATTCGTTGTGAATCCGTTGAATTGTTAAGTATTGCACTTGTAAATTGTTGTGAGGGTTTTATCTCGTGAATTGTCGTAACTGCTGTATTAGTTACTAACCTGTTTGTGTGTGCATTGTTATTTAAATTAGGTTGATTCCGAGCTAATGTGGTTCCACTTGTGCTTACCTTTGAATTTCCCGACAACGTTGATTCCGCAAGGAACCCGGACTTGTGAGTCCGCGGATGAAACTATAACTTTCCTCTAGTCGGTTGGGCATAACTGGAATCCAGTTATTCATCTTGGCCATTTCTTTCTGCCCATTACACTCATGTGTGTGCCGATCTGCAGCCATTTATCTGTAACAAGAAAGTCGTTAGTGGATTCATCCGATCGAATTAAAGCTCCAAGAACATTGGAAGGTGAATCTAACATATATATTTTCTTGTTTGGTAGTTTGTATTTCGACCTTGGTTTGTAAAAGACACTCGGCATTCAAAAAAATATAAACAATAAGGAAAATGAGACCTAACTATGCTCCATATTAACAATAGCAGGTAGCAGCCATTCCATTTGAAAGTTTCGCTGCTAGTTATGTATCGGGAAGCTGAGTTCCATTACCTGGACAATATATAACCTGAAATTAGTAGTAAAAAGTACAAATAATACTTTATATTTATGCATTAAAGTACACTTTCCTAACCCCCATCACTCTGGCTATTCGTATAAGGCATTATTCGTACAAGTTACATAACTATAAGTATTGCTAGTCAGATTACAACCACATGCTAGGCAAACATAACCCTAAAAATTAGAGGACTGTTAATATTCTTTGCATCATTATGTGTCACACACCATTATAAGAGTAGCATTAAGTTCCTTTGGCATAACCATTGAACAAAATTAAAAATAGTAGGATTATAAATAATATGTAATATATAAAAAAAAAACCTTGCGGACAACATGCTTGTACTTCCCAGCCTCTAAGTGAGCAAATCCAGCAGCACATTGTAGGTGAATTCAACCCGTCCTTTTTGACCCATTACCAGTCCGATAAAAACCTTGCGGACAGCATGCTTGTACTTCCCAGCCTCTAAGTGAGCAAATCCAGCAGCACATTGTTGGTGAATTCAACCCGTCCGTTTTGACCCATTATCAGTCCGATATCATTATTAGTCAAGTCCTCACAAGGATCGACTTCCTGCAAGGGTAACACAATCAATATCAGATTGAAACATGAGAAATAGTTAAAAGCTACAGATTTACCATGTGTCGGGCTGAACTCTGGTCTAAGAGGCATACCGCTACTGAAGGTCAATGAGGAAAAGTTCTCTGTGTCCATTTATGAGTTGTACGGTACAACATTAATACCACTAAAACATGATGGTATGATCAAGTTCAATTTACAGAAATATATACTTAAAAACAATGTAGTTTAACTATGTAGGGATTTAGATAACGTCAAACCAGATATGAAATAGCACCCGCATCACGGAACTACGGCAAGAAATCGTGGATAGCAATCTGTGTTGGGGTTCCAATTACTTTTAAAGAACAAGCGTTGTCCCCTGCACTACAAAATAGCACACGGTCTTTAGTTTCAAAGAAAGAAAAGAAGAATACAATACAAGTAAATTTGCCAAATGGGTTGAGTAATAACAGTTGTGCGCCAAATTGACTTTTTTGGGTGTGGTTCATATTGGGCTATCCCGGGTCAGCCCAAAGCATGTCTTGACCAAAAGGTTTGTAAATAAAATGATTTAACCGTTTTATAGATTAATCTTTGGCCGATTTTCAGCCCTTTGACCCGCTTCCTTTTCAAATTAGTGTCAAATTGACTAATTTTTAGTGGTTCCCATGATTATTGTTGCTTATATTACTGCATAAAAATATATAAAGTGTGAGGTACTTTGATGAATAACATTTATTTTTTAGAAGGTAAGCAAGCACTCTTACAGGTTGGTTAAGGATGTAAAACTTGTAAGCTGGTGTAACAACTCTCATTAAAAAGTCCTAATTATTACTTTAATTGTCCATTAGGAAACCCTAAGTGAGAAACCCAAGTGATTCTGAACAAACCCTAAAATTTTTAGAACCTTTGGAATAAGGATTAGGGCCCCTAAAAACTCAAGGGGGGTAAACCCTAATTGATGATTATCTCTAAATTGCGTTGTTGAAACTGAAAATTCACTAACTAGTAACTCAGCAAGCCTATACTAGTGACAAGGCTACCCTAGGGTAGATGTGTACCCCAGGCGAGTCGCGACAGCATCCATGTCATCTTCCGCGACACGCAGGAGATGTCAATTTCACGTATAAATAGGACGGCCTGTTTCATGCAATTGGGTGTTCTTTCGACTTTCGAATTCAAACTGTACGCTGAGTTATAATCAAAACAGTTACAAAACACACACTGATCACGAAGTGCTGCCTCAATCAGGGTAATAACTCGATCGCTATTACGATTCAACGTCCGATCGATTATAACTATCCAACGATTGTTTAAGTGCCGCTCAAATTGAGTTTATACTTTCTTGATTCATCGTGATTTCGACTTGAGTGTTTGAGTGCTATTCGAAATCGGACTATACTCTGTCATTCGTTGTGAATCCGTTGAATTGTTAAGTATTGCACTTGTAAATTGTTGTGAGGGTTTTATCTCGTGAATTGTCGTAACTGCTGTATTAGTTACTAACCTGTTTGTGTGTGCATTGTTATTTAAATTAGGTTAATAAAGGCTAATCAGTAGGCTTATACTCTGCTCGTTAAATCTACAATGTGAGTCATTCTCTTTTTATCAAATTACTTTCAAAAGCATGTTTTTATCAAAGTTATAGTTACAGGGATTAAGTCGTTGTTATCTGAAATTACTGCCAGTATGTGGGGGGATGTGCACATAGCTACTAATTATTTATCACTTGGGTGAAAGGACCCTACAAGTGATATGTCCACAGTCACAGTCCAGTAAAGTGACAACTGGATCAGTTAATTTAAAAGATGAGGCAATTGTAATCGCTCTTAATACTATAAATGATAACAAACCGGTTGTTTTAATAAATAGAATGATTCACTCAGTATTTCCCGCTGACAAAACCTTTTTCAAACATGTTTCAGGTGATCTGTTGTGATCCAGGAAAGGTGCCGTGAAGCACTATCAGCTTAAGAAAGTGGCTCAGTATAAAATAAAGAAACATGTTTTGTAAAATAAAAGATTTCTTTGTGAAATCTTAATATTGTAAATTATTGGGTTTTATCCCGAATTGTGAAATAAAATAATCGGGAAATATTTCAGTTTTAAAAAGATCCTGAAGAAACTTCCGCTGTTAAATAATTACCACGGGATTTTCTGTCCCGCGGCTCTTGAAACGGCTCAAACCGGGTCGAGGGCCGTGACAGCTGGTAGCCTATATTACCAGATATGGACCAAAAATGGATGGACTGCTTGTATGTTATAAATATCTAATAAGATTTAACAAAACTTAAAAACGAAAATGCTTATCTCTAGAGGTTACAAAGCTCATAGTATAGCAGACTATGATTAATACAACCATTCAAGTTCAGAAAACAACCAGACCAAGCCTAAAGTGCAAAACCTGAGGATTGCGTCTTCACATTTAAATGGATGAATGAATATTTAGATGTATAAAAGTTTTTAAAAGCTACGTTTTAGGACGATATATGGTGTGTACAATAGGTAGAGAAGTCAGTAAGATGCTATTAACAGAAAAATATGGGATGGTTAGCCTCAACCTGTTCTACACCGGTCAAAAGGCGTTGTGTAACATCCAAAAAACGGGTTTGGTAATCAAACCACGTTAATAGTAAAGACGGGTAAAATACCGTTAGTGGTAAAAATTAACCCGATAAAGTTATCCCGAAAAATATAAAAACTTTATATTAGAATTATAAAGTATAAATACACAAGAATTTACTAACTAGGAATTTTAACCTAGTTAACTACAAGTCTAGAAATAACTTGAAATATGGTTAAAGTAACCAAAACTATATGTTAAACAAAAGTAGGAGGGCCAATGTTGTTAAAATTGAAAGTGGTATTATTAGTTTTAATTAAAAAACTAAACAAAACACCTCAATTTAGAGGTCTGGTCGATCAAGAACAGGAGAGGGCGACACCCCCACTCTCAAACCCTAACATCCACAAAACAACCAAATTGAAGGTCCAAATCTGATCAAAAACAAAAAATCGAGCATAGATTATTGATCCTCATCACAAGAGGATTACAAGGTATGTAAAATTTGATGAAAACTCTCAACTCGAAATTCTCATGAAATTGGGAAAATATGAAATTCATGGTTGCATGTTTGTTTGATGATGAGATAGGAATGATATAATGTCTAGGAGTAAAACCCTAGTCAATCACATGTTGAAATCATGCTTATTTCTTGTGAATTCACAATCACCATTGAAGGGGATAAGTGGGTGTTGTAGGAACATGTTAAACACTAGAATTTTAATTGTTATTCTAGTGTAATTTGAGTTCTAGGAAGTAAATTCAGATTGTGTTAATGTGAAAATTTATGTAAACATGCTTAGTTGATGTTAACCATGGCTAAATGACAAGTATTGAGCTTGATAATAGATTGTGAGAAATTATGCCCGCAAGGTGTTTGTTAAAATGCCTAAGTGAATGTTTATATGTTAAAATTTCGAATGAAACGCGTAATTGCCTTGTTTGACTAATTACGTGAAATAAGGGTTAAAACGGGTTCTAATCATAATGTTGATTTAACTTAATTATGCCTATTGTATGATTTAAGATAGTTGACCTATAAAAGTCAAACTAACCAATGATAAAGTCGAATAGTGGTTTCGGCATAGAAAATACGTAAGGTGGAATAGTCGTGAATTGAAATGACTAACCTAACCACCTTGTGAATGATGATAGTTTGTCGCCTAACGAGCTAGGTGGAGGCTTGGGAAAGAAGCGGTCAAACGAATAAAGCACGAAAAGAAAGCGTATTCGGATGCGAGGTAAGTAGAGCTTACGCCCCTTTTACATTATTTGTAAAGTTACTTAATTTCAAGCATTGATATGAATGCTACTAAGTGGTTGGTATATGATAATCCGACACGATTCAATGAGAGTCGGAATGGGGGAAAAATGGTAAGAAATCATGAATTATAGAAAAAGGGGTAAAACGGTAAATTAGTCATGTAATGACTAATAAATAAAAACGGTTTTAAGTAAAACAAGTTCAAAGGGAAACCGGGATAGGTTTAAAAGGGCCGAAATGGGAATTAAATACCATCTCATACGGACAAATGGTCAATTAGACTAAATGGGTCGAATGGTGTGGTCAACACCATTTGACAATAACATTTGACAAATCGCATGTTGAGTTTTGTAATCACAGGAAATAATATAAGCTTGCGTTGCTTTAACTAGAAAGATTTAAAGCAAAAGTTATGTAAACGGGTTAGTACGTGACCCGGGCCAGGTACGCATAAATAAGCTTTTAGTTAAACATACAATTTTTGGTCAAATATTTAGCGAAAGTCCCTCGTCGTAAAGTGAGGGACTAAAGTTAACCAAAACACCCTTGAAGGGTATATTGGGTAAACGACCCATAGGGGTTGTTGAGGAACTTGTATTAAGATTAGAAAATCATTAAATATGAATAAAAGTCATAGGAATACACATTCATGGGTCAAATGCTCAAAAATGGTCAATTGCATAAAATGACCAATCGATGGGTAAAATTTGGAAAAAGGTGTTCATTATGTTAAATCCACCACAAAATAGTTGTGGTGGAATATTTGTAGTTTATTAGACATGGAAATTTGTAGCGTCAAAAGAAAAGCACAAGTTCTAGACTTAAATGCGTAAATACCCTTAACGGGTCAAAATAAGCATTTAAGCGTAAACAAGATTTTATTATGTAAGAAACTCGTGATTTGAGATTAATATGATAGGAGATATTGAAATAATGAATCTCATGAGTTTAAAGATCAAATAAACATGTTGGTGTGATAAAATCATGAACGGGTCAATATTTGGTAAAAAGGGTAGTAAGACGAAGACATAAAAGTCTGAAATTTTGTTAATCCGGATGTCGGATTTTAACTCCATAAGATGGAGAATTAAATTACGGTCGCGTAGGAAAAAGAATCGCGTAAAACGGATCAATAACGAATGAGTTATGTCCGTTTTTGTAAAACTTGGTTTGGCTGGAAATATGCAGCAACAGGAGTCAACATTCTGTCGAAATGGGGGCTAGGCGTCACGCGACGCCCCCTAGTTCTGGAAAACTTCATTTGTTTTTGTTGTTTGACCCATGTAACTTGTTTAAACTATTTATTTAACTATCAAAACTAACTTTTAAGTTGGTTTTGATTATAGGTGATCGCCAAGAGTGCCCGGATGAAGATCAAGCTCGATGAGGAACCGAACACGATAAAATACAACACTCGAGATTAAAGCTTCCGCACGGCGTTACGTCATAAATTTTAAACGACGAACTTATTTATAATATGTTGAAAACTTTTAAGTTGTAAAAGTTTTAGATTACTCGTATTTTCTGAGGATACTTAATCGTAATTACATGTTTATTTTCGTTATTTATACGAAAACCTTTAAAATTATAACAAGGGTGTTACAAGTTGGTAATCAGAGCTCAAGGTTGTTGACAAATGTGTTCGGTTCGAGGCTTGATCGCAAATCTGGTAAGTACATGTATATCAAAGGTTTAGTATGATTAAAGTGTTGAGAACAACACATATGGTTATCGTGTAATACATGTTACACCAATAAAAACGATATAGAATAGATATAGTCAACGAAATTACACGCGTTGATGCGTATAGTAGAAAAGCCTTGTATTATAATACGGGCATCCTTTAATGTTGAAATTACTAACTGTTGTATATGTTTTTGATTGAAGGACACTCGCATATGAAGATAGCGAGAGTTTAACAAATCATGGATTTGACAGAGGAACGGTCCAAAGTATGACAAATAGAGCACGCTCACCAAGGACCTAAATCACGCAACGATTGCGAATAAGTTAATGGCAAGGGGAGCCTGTTAGAGCAAGCATTATCAGGTGCACGTTTTAAATTATTGCATAAATAGTAATATGCAACAAATACGTAGAGATTGAAAGTTGCATATGTAGATTGAAAACTTGGAAAAACCTGAAAAGAAAAACCTATCCGGGATATTGTTTCCAAGAAAAACAAATAGAGGCATTACTTACATGGGGTGTAATGTGAAAATTATAAAAAGGTCATGTATACCAGGTGTTGATCGCTTACTCTGGCCAAGTAAGTAGTGAACACGTGGTACCATGAACTTCTTATGATCACCTTTATATCCGATGTAGTAAGGGTGGGGTGAATGGGACTAACTTAAAAAGTACCCAAATGAATCAAATGAGCAAAATATTTGATAATAATGTAAACGCACAGCCGGGTGACGGAAGCGTATTACATTAGGATGATGAGCCCGAGTGAAGGGACAAAGATTAATGTAAAACGATTAAGGTATGCAATTGGAAGGGGTGTGCTTACACTCGAACCCGAAGAATGCAAATATGACTCTTAACGGGCCGATTTTGTAAAACACCAAATTTGAGAACAAAGTAGGAATATAAAAGCGAAACGAAGTCATAATGCATACCGTAAGGGTTGCAATAATAACGACTTCGGTAAAACACCCGGTTGGTGGGTAAGGATTTAAACGCATGCGTAGACTGAGAAACAGGAACGCGAAATAGAAAGTCAAAAGACTCGGAATATGAGTCATGACTAAAAGATGACAAGAATTTTCGCAAACATAAATTTTGGTAATTACGTTCAACCATTTCAAAGTTGGACGGGTCAAATAAAGAATGAAGTTTGACATTCATAAGTGATGAAAATTCACCCAAAATGAGTCAAACGAGTCAATTAAGGAATAACGCTTAATATAATAGGAAAACGCAAACCGGTGAAACCGGAAAGCTAAGAACAATAAGATAGAAGGACCCGGGTAATGGGTTGTAAAGGAGTATAAGTATGAACTGGGTAATGGTAAGCGTAAGACAAACCGACGTGTAAATGACGCTAGAAGTCGTAAAGTCGGAAAGATAGTCCGAAAGTAAACAAATGAAACCTTAGACTACGGTCAAGGTCAACTAAAGTTCAAAAGCAAAATTAAATGATTCCAAACATAACAAATGATGCTTTAAAGCTATATATGTATAAATAGACAATTGAATAAAGACTAGAGTAAAAGATGATCTACGGGATCATCATAACCTACGGGATATTAATTAGTGTAAAGGTCTATGGGGCCAAAATGACCCACGAGTCATAAATTAAAGCAAATGGATAATAAGGGCCTCGCCTTAAAAAGGTGAAAGCTTAAGGAAATAGCCTATGAGGTTAAGTGAAGGAACCTACGGGTCAGTAGTGTAAGATGAGGGAACTTGTTACGATTCCCCGCGTAAAACGAGAACGGAAAACAATAAATTATGGGTTGTCAATATCCTGGTATGGGTAATTGACAAAAGTTAAAGAGAAGATCCTAAAACTAAAACTTCGGTTTTAGTAAGAAATAACGTTTTTACAAACATAAATTCTGATAGGAATTTAAATAATAAGCATGAAAGATACAAGTCCTGACACTGATAGGCGCAAGACAATATATTCGAAAAGTGATATTTTCAAAAATGAAAGGTTGATATAAATTAAACATGATGTGACATGATCACGGTCAGGAGATGCAATGTGAAGTAGAATCACATTATAACCAAGCGAGCAGTAAAAAGTAACTGGACTAATAATTCTAGTTAGTGAGACCGGTTAAGGTCAGCAATTCAAGTCAAGAAATTTGGTTTGCTCGAAAACGGTGGATTCGGTATAACTGAACCGAATAAATAAATTTGAAAACAAAAAAATTTGTTGCTAAAAGTGAAAGATTTCACTAAAGACCTTTAAACGGGTCAAAGTAACGGATCCATAAAGAATTCGATAGTATATGAAAGTGATGAATATCGCTAAGTAACTAAACTAGTGGAAATAACGAGATTACGTTATTTCGAGTTGCACTATGTCGTATGAGATACGTAGACGAATAATAACCAAAAAGATGTTACCATAATTTTCTGTTAATACTAACAATTGTATAAAAGTATAAGTAATGTTTAAAAGATTTCTCGGCTCAAATACATTGAGTTTAAACTCAATGAATTATGTAAGAAAAGGTTTCGAGGACGAAACCTCTTTAAGGGGGGTAGACTTGTAACATCCCAAAAACGGGTTTGGTAATCAAACCACGTTAATAGTAAAGACGGGTAAAATACCGTTAGTGGTAAAAATTAACCCGATAAAGTTATCCCGAAAAATATAAAAACTTTATATTAGAATTATAAAGTATAAATACACAAGAATTTACTAACTAGGAATTTTAACCTAGTTAACTACAAGTCTAGAAATAACTTGAAATATGGTTAAAGTAACCAAAACTATATGTTAAACAAAAGTAGGAGGGCCAATGTTGTTAAAATTGAAAGTGGTATTATTAGTTTTAATTAAAAAACTAAATCAAACACCTCAATTTAGAGGTCTGGTCGATCAAGAACAGGAGAGGGCGACAACCCCACTCTCAAACCCTAACATCCACAAAACAACCAAATTGAAGGTCCAAATCTGATCAAAAACAAAAATCGAGCATAGATTATTGATCCTCATCACAAGAGGATTACAAGGTATGTAAAATTTGATGAAAACTCTCAACTCGAAATTCTCATGAAATTGGGAAAATCTGAAATTCATGGTTGCATGTTTGTTTTATGATGAGATAGGAATGATATAATGTCTAGGAGTAAAACCCTAGTCAATCACATGTTGAAATCATGCTTATTTCTTGTGAATTCACAATCACCATTGAAGGGGATAAGTGGGTGTTGTAGGAACATGTTAAACAGAAGAATTTTAATTGTTATTCTAGTGTAATTTGAGTTCTAGGAAGTAAATTCAGATTGTGTTAATGTGAAAATTTATGTAAACATGCTTAGTTGATGTTAACCATGGCTAAATGACAAGTATTGAGCTTGATAATAAATTGTGAGAAATTATGCCCGCAAGGTGTTTGTTAAAATGCCTAAGTGAATGTTTATATGTTGAAATTTCGAATGAAATGCGTAATTGCCTTGTTTGACTAATTACGTGAAATAAGGGTTAAAACGGGTTCTAATCATAATGTTGATTTAACTTAATTATGCCTATTGTATGATTTAAGATAGTTGACCTATAAAAGTCAAACTAACCAATGATAAAATCGAATAGTGGTTTCGGCATAGAAAATACGTAAGGTGGAATAGTCGTGAATTGAAATGACTAACCTAACCACCTTGTGAATGATGATAGTTTGTCGCCTAACGAGCTAGGTGGAGGCTTGGGAAAGAAGCGGTCAAACGAATAAAGCACGAAAAGAAAGCGTATTCGGATGCGAGGTAAGTAGAGCTTACGCCCCTTTTACATTATTTGTAAAGTTACTTAATTTCAAGCATTGATATGAATGCTACTAAGTGGTTGGTATATGATAATCCGACACGATTCAATGAGAGTCGGAATGGGGGAAAAATGGTAAGAAATCATGAATTATAGAAAAAGGGGTAAAACGGTAAATTAGTCATGTAATGACTAATAAATAAAAACGGTTTTAAGTAAAACAAGTTCAAAGGAAAACCGGGATAGGTTTAAAAGGGCCGAAATGGGAATTAAATACCATCTCATACGAACAAATGGTCAATTAGACTAAATGGGTCGAATGGTGTGGTCAACGTCATTTGACAATAACATTTGACAAATCGCTTGTTGAGTTTTGTAATCACAGGATATAATATAAGCTTGCGTTGCTTTAACTAGAAAGATTTAAAGCAAAAGTTATGTAAACGGGTTAGTACGTGAACCGGGCCAGGTACGCATAAATAAGCTTTTAGTTAAACATACAATTTTTGGTCAAATATTTAGCGAAAGTCCCTCGTCGTAAAGTGAGGGACTAAAGTTAACCAAAACACCCTTGAAGGGTATATTGGGTAAACGACCCATAGGGGTTGTTGAGGAACTTGTATTAAGATTAGAAAATCATTAAATATGAATAAAAGTCATAGGAATACACATTCATGGGTTAAATGCTCAAAAATGGTCAATTGCGTAAAATGACCAATCGATGGGTAAAATTTGGAAAAAGGTGTTCATTATGTTAAATCCACCACAAAATAGTTGTGGTGGAATATTTGTAGTTTATTAGACATGGAAATTTGTAGCGTCAAAAGAAAAGCACAAGTTCTAGACTTAAATGCGTAAATACCCTTAACGGGTCAAAATAAGCATTTAAGCGTAAACAAGATTTTATTATGTAAGTAACCTGTGATTTGAGATTAATATGATAGGAGATATTGAAATAATGAATCTCATGAGTTTAAAGATCAAATAAACATGTTGGTGTGATAAAATCATGAACGGGTCAATATTTGGTAAAAAAGGGTAGTAAGACGAAGACATAAAAGTCTGAAATTTTGTTAATCCGGATGTCGGATTTTAACTCCATAAGATGGAGAATTAAATTACGGTCGCGTAGGAAAAAGAATCGCATAAAACGGATCAATAACCAATGAGTTATGTCCGTTTTCGTAAAACTTGGTTTGGCTGGAAATATGCAGCAACAGGAGTCAACATTCTGTCGAAATGGGGGCTAGGCGTCACGCGACGCCCCCTAGTTCTGGAAAACTTCATTTTTTTTGTTTGACCCATGTAACTTGTTTAAACTATTTATTTAACTATCAAAACTAACTTTTAAGTTGGTTTTGATTATAGGTGATCGCCAAGAGTGCCCGGATGAAGATCAAGCTCGATGAGGAACCGAACACGATAAAATACAACACTCGAGATTAAAGCTTCCGCACGGCGTTACGTCATAAATTTTAAACGACGAACTTATTTATAATATGTTGAAAACTTTTAAGTTGTAAAAGTTTTAGATTACTCGTATTTTCTAAGGATACTTAATCGTAATTACATGTTTATTTTCGTTATTTATACGAAAACCTTTAAAATTATAACAAGGGTGTTACACGTTGGCCCCAATAGTTTGCTTTAGATGAATGGAGAGCACAAGCGCCTTCGGCGCCTCATTGAGGAACCTCTCTCCATTGATGGTCTTAAGAAATGCTTCCACTTTATCAACGATTTGGCTTTGCAGATGTTTGATGAGTGGCCTGCGCAAAAAGTACTGGTTCTTAAAAAGGCTTCGACATATATTAACTGTAAATTAGATGAAACCCTATAGATGGTCCATGTTAAACATATCCTACAAATCATAGACAAAGTTTCAAATTAGTTCACCAAAATTACAACTAAATAGATTGTGATATATACTTTCATTTAAAATTTACAAAAATTTAACCAATTCAATTTCAAAATTAAAGTTTAACTAAACAACAAAAATACAGTTTAACATCAACATGAAGGCATATATTATGATGTCAATTGACTAATCATTAAGCAATAAGCATTTAAAAATCCACACAAACATTTTGTACAAAACAAAATTAAAGTAAAAAACATTAAAAAATAACCAAAACTGAAGAAACAAAATACATACAATCTCAACAATGGCGTCAAATTTATGCAAAAGATTACCGCTGGTACACGCAGCAGAGTTCATCAAACCTTCATAAACCCTAGAGCATCCATTATCTCAGCTCGGATTCCGACTGGAATCTCTGAAGAAACGTGACACATTCCTTAAACCACGACCTACAAAAAAAAGACGATCCATGTCACAACACAAACAAATGTAAGTGAAATCCATTGAATGACACCAAAAATACCCTAAATCAGAACACGGCGTCACTTACCCTTGACGAAGGTAGCAATAACACCAAAAATACCCTAAATCAGAACTGAGAGGTCAGAATCTTCATAGATCTAGTGAAATTTTCATGAAGGAAAACCCTAGATCCAGATCCAGATCTGGAATCGCCAGAGAGAGAGAGAGAGGAGCAGGAAGCGGGCGATTTTGAAATGTTTTGAAATGGTGAAACCCTAATGTATCCAGTGTTTTTTAGTAGAAGGGTATAAGTGGAAAGAGATTTTTTCTAGTGCTTAAAAGACTTGTACATTATGCTTCAGGGGTGTTTTAAGAAAATTACAATGACCTTAAGAAGTCCTTTGGATATGCTTATTAATATAGTATATATATATATATATATATTAAGATTTTGCGAATTGAACGATTTTATTGGTGACCGTTATCATGTAAATCCGTTAACACTCCCGTTTATACGTAATATATCTACGATTCGCGCGTCGTAATATATATACATAAACGTACACATAACTAAATTTCATAACACGCGAAATCTCGTTAACTTATTTATTTTATCATTTTTAAAGCATGTAAACATAAAATAACTTATATGTATCAATTTTCATGCTCGACAAACAAGTTACACATTTAATGCGATTTTACCAATTCTACCGCTTTAAGCGTACAGGCGTACATGCATAGTCTAAATTTCCCGTTATCATGTCAAAACTTAACATATTATCATATACAAATTTCTAAATCACATAACACATTTTAACACATAAGGTTCACCCATAAATAACCTATGCTAGTGTACATTGTAAAACGCATATTTTAGTGATTCGGTAACGTTTTCGGGCGTCGGAAGTGACGTATGACTAACAAAACACCAAGTAAACTTAATATTAGTTAAAATACTTATATTTAAACTAAAAATATCAGTTTACTTACTGATTTAAAACAGTTTTATAAAAATCCCTCGAAAAGCCGATTTTTAACTGTTTTACCGCATACTTTTGCGTTAAACGTTTCCATAGCCATCCCAACTCGTAACGACTTGATATTTTAACACAATACATGTTATTTACTGATTAAATGATGGTTAAAATCATATTAGTGAATTTTTTGTGTAAGTCACATAAATCATGCGATTTCACGTATTTTACAACACATAAAGCACCAAGTACAACATACAAAGCTAGTAAACTTTATGACAAAGTTTTATACCATTTTAACACTTCAAATATTCATATTTTTAGTGTTTAGAATCTGATCAAAATTATTTTTTTTTATCTAATCATATTCAAATCATCATTTTATGATCACATATCAACATGCATGTCCAAATATGTGCATCTAATGCACCCATATCATAACATCATCATCCTACATGATCTTAAATGCATCCGAGAACATATTTATTTTACGTTCCTATAAATCACAACATGTTCATCCCATTATCATCTAATCATGTTTACATAAATGCAAACATTCTTACATTTATGAACATCTGACAAAAACTTACATGCATGGATACATACATATATATACATGACATATATACATACATATATGAACTTCCAAAAGTTCACTTTTGTGTCATCTTTTCAAATCGCAAGAACCTTCTTGCATGACACCTTTTTTATTCATGCATGTAACAAAATTTCAAGAATCTTTTAAATCAAGAATCAACAAAATGTAAACACAACTTTATACACACATACATACACCCTACGACCATATATACATACATATACACACCCATTTTTATTTTTTTTAAAAACTCATTCATTATTAGTTTCATGTTTGTGATTAATTCCAAGTTCAAGAGAAACCTTCCAACATCACTATCATCACCAAGAATCAAGAACATGATTTTAAAAATAAGTTTATACCTTTCAAGATTTTAGTGGGTTTTGACAAGATTTTTGATGTTTGGAGCTTGTTTCACCTTGAAAACACCTTTGTATCTTCAAAACACCTTGAAAACTTCTTGGAATGGACTCGACGGAGGAACATCATCATCGTCGTCTATCCACCCGTTGCTTGTGAAAGCATATCGGGGGTCTACCTGGCTGGCAAAAGTAGCAGGATCAACATGGAATGACGAAGCGAATTCGGCTATACCAACCATCTATGGAGTCGTGAGGGGTATCTCTAGTAGAATGGATCTGGCTGAAGTCTCCAATTCTGGCTCGCTACCTGAGTCATGAATCTCGATGACCTCGCGCTCGTGCGACATCTGTGACATATATAGACATACAAAGTAAGTGTGTGATCAAATGAAAAATAACACATAAGGCCCAAATAAACAGATAATCATGTACTCACATAAACACCCAATGGTTTTCATACATGATAAAAATTCCATGTTTATTTAAAAATTTTGGCTTCACGAATTTTGGACTTTTAAATCTCAAAATTCTTTGGTTGAAGTCTAGAGTTTTCCTAGAAAACATCTAGTTCGCTAACAACCGTTGGCTCTGATACCAACTTCTGTCACACCCTAAAAACGTCGCATCGGAATATAAAACGTAGTGGTGACGGAAGTTGGTGCCCATTAATATCTTGCTGAACGACGCATCGAATTGTTGGACATTTTAACTTAACTAAAACATAAGTCTTAAAGTTCATCACAACCACACCATAGTTAAGTTGTCTTGAACCTTATGGATCTTATTACATTTGTCCCAAATAGTTTTAAAAGTTTGTCCAACACATTATCAAACCAAACATGCATCAACAACCACAAGATACTCCATAATTCCCGAAGCCGAACTGAAGTACCTGAAGAACACATTAAAATCAAGTGTCAACACAAAGGAGGGTGAGTTCACATATTCAAATTTAAAATAATTTGATCACAGGAAAAACTTTTAAATTATGTGTTTATTATAAAAACATCCATATAATTTTCAAGAAAGTTAATTCATTTCCTTGTAAAATAACTCAAGGGTCAGCCGTCACAAGCATTTCAGAAGAACCTTCCGACCATAGACATCTTCCCGAGTTTACATATTAAATTGATAGAATCAAATGTTCAGACTCGTAAGTTAGCAAGACATTACGAACTATATATTTACAATCAAGGTATACTGAATGCTAGACTATGAACAGAATATCAATTCGTCGTGTGACTTGACATGGAGCGACCGCTCACGACGGGGTTGTCAACCCGATAGATCTACCAACAATTCCTCGCGTGCAATACTTAAATGATTAAATAACATCACTTGCGCATGGCCCATATCGAGGCCATCTATGATACCTGCCTCACGTACATTATATATATATCCTACTAATAATGATAAATTTAATATATGATGTTGTACGAATTTCCTGAAATCCCTGGGATCAAGCAAATTTGTCCCAACTACACGGTCGTTTTCTCTGAAACACTGTACAAATCCCCGTTTCTCCCCGAAACATATTTATTCACAAAAACCGTTTCTCCCGGAAACATATATATATATATATATATATATATATATATATATTCACCAAAACTGTTTCTCCTCGAAACATATATATTTAACAAATCCATATATTTTTAATGACAATATACATTTTATATATCAAAAGGTATGTTTTATTCAAAAACATTATTAAACCCTTTTTAGGTGTGTTTTCCCCCAAAACATATACAAAACAGTAAAAAGAAGGGGGTTTAGTGACACTCACCTTTGGGTGCGTATTTTAAATAGCGCAATCTCACAAATTGATTTCTACACGTCCTATTATACGTAGGAACGATTTTACCAATCAATATATCACAAAAATTCCTAAGTTTCTCCGTATCTTAGAATTTTTACATAACTTTGAGATTTTCTCATAAAATTATCATTTTAGATTATGTTGGCACGTTAATATATATATGAGTTCATATATATATATATACATATATATTTAATATTTTGCGACTTGAACGATTTTGTTGGTGACCATTATCATGTAAATCCGTTAACACTCCCGTTTATACGTAATATATCTACGATTTGTGCGTCGTAATATATATACATAAACGTACACATAACTAAATATCATAACACGCAAAATCTCGTTAACTTATTAACTTTATTATTTTTAAAGCATGTATACATAAAATAACTTATATGTATCAATTTTCATGCTCGACAAACAAGTTAAACATTTAACGCGATTTTACCGATTCTACCGCTTTAAGCGTACATGCATAGTCTAAATTTCCCGCTATCATGTCAACACTTAACATATTATCATATACACATGTCTAAATCACATAACACATTTTAACACATAAGGTTCACCCATAAATAACCTATGCTAGTTTACAATGTAAAACGCATATTTTAGTGACTCGGTAACGTTTTCGGGCGTCCGAAGTCATGTATGACTAACCAAACACCAAGTAAACTTAATATTAGTTAAAATAATTATATTTAAACTAAAAATATCAGTTTACTTACTGATTTAAAACAATTTTATAAAAATCCCTCGAAAAGCCGATTTTTAACTGTTTTACCGTATAGTTTTGCGTTAAACGTTACCATAACCATCCCAACTCGTAACGACTTGATATTTTAACACAATACCTATTATTTACTGATTAAAATGATGGTTATAATCAGATTAGTGCAGTTTTTGTGTAAGTCACGTAAATCGTGTGATTTCACGTATTTTACAACACAAAAAGCACCAAGTACAACATGCAAAGCTAGTAAACTTTATGACAAAGTTTTATACCATTTTAACACTTCAAATATTCATATTTTTAGTGTTTAGAATCTGATCAAAATTTAATTTTTTATCTAATCATATTCAAATCATCATTTTATGATCACATATCAATATGCATGTCCAAATATGTGCATCTAATGCACCCATATCATAACATCATCATCCTACATGATCTTAAATGCATCCAAGAACATATTTATTTTATGTTCCTATAAACTATGTTCATCCCATTATCATCTAATCATGTTTACATAAATGCAAACATTCTTACATTTATGAACATGTGACAAACTTACATGCATGCATACATACATATATATACATGACATATATACATACATATATTAACTTCCAAAAGTTCACTTTTGTGTCATCTTTTCAAATCAAAAGAACCTTCTTGCATGACAACTTTTTGATTCATGCATGTAACAAACTTTCAAGAATCTTTTACATCAAGAATCAACAAAATGTAAACACAACTTTATACGGGTCAACTGTCAAAGACTCGGGTTTGGTCAGAGATGGTCAAAAACAGTGCGGTTCGGGTTCGGTGTAGGATTCGGTGTTTGGGTCAGATTTCGGGTTAGGTTGACTCGTTCAAACCTGGGTCGACTCGGTCAAACCTGGTCAACTCAACGAGTCAACTTTGTCAACCCTGTTGACTCGGTCAACTCAGTTAGCGATTCGACATGAGACTTCGGTAAAGATTAACGGCGAAATTAATTACGTTATATTTTTAGTTTTAATCTCACGTGACAAACGAGCTCTCGAACCGAACAAAATCAATGAATTATTACTTATAATTTTTTGGATTTATTTACTAACTTGTTTATATAAATTGATTATACAAGAATATTGTTGAGTACATTGATTGAATTTTGAAATATAACGACACTTTAGTTGTCGGGGCCGTCCAAAAACAGAGAAAACTCTGCCCGTTTTTCGAGAAAACCTGTAAAACAAAACGCGTTTTATTATCAAACAAACTATCGGTTTCAAATAAACTTTTAGAAAAACAAATACAAATACATACTTACTTTCGACGACACTTTACAACTTACGAAAACAACGATACGGAAAATATCTACAACAATAAATATATTTATTATATTTATTTTAAACTTCGAAAATTCGAAGATTCTTTTATAAAAATAAATATAGTTTATATATTTATTTCGAATATCAAACAACATGAATTCATTAATACAAATACGTATAGTTTATGTATTTATTTCACATATCAAACAACCCGACTCATTTTTATAAAAATATGTATAGTTTATATATTTATTTCGAATATCAAACGACACGACGATTCTGTTATTAAAATAAATACAGTTTATATATTTATTTTAAATATCAGACAACACTAACTCTTCTATAATAATAAATATAATTTATATATTTATTTCAAACATCAAACGACTCGTGTTCTTTTATAAAATAAATATAGCTTATATATTTATTTTAAACGCCTAAACAGCGTACTAAATATCAACGTACGACTTCTCGGGACGACTAACACTATGCTATCGATAAATTTATATTTTTGTATAAATATTTATATATTCGAATTTCTCAAAAACTAAGTACTTTCTAGACTTAGTAAACTATTAACGAGATTAAACGAAACTTAACGAGTATAACTGAAGAGCCTCAAGTTCGGTTCAGTGTTCTCTGTTAAGGAAGTTATTTTCATTAAGTTAGCAACTTACCATCGAATTGTTCAGTTAACCATTCGGTAGAGCTCGGTGACACGTAGTTTAGTTATATCATTTATTTAGAAACTTATAAGATATTCCGTGTTAGTGATATTATAGAATGCGCGCTAGCGAATCACGTCTTGGGAACGACATCACGAAGTCATTTTAGCTAGCTTTGCACATGGAAATCCAGGTGAGTTCATAACCCCACCTTTTTACGGTTTCACATTTTGTAATTTTTTTCGGGGTGGGAAGACATGCACATTTTGCAAAATCACACAATGTTTTCGATGAACAACAATTTCATATTTCTAAACCATGTTACAAACAGGTTTTAACTCACATAAATGATTTGTGATTTTCATTAAACACAAATGGTTTACGAACTGTTTATACTAAAAATACCGGTTTTTCAAACAAATGTATTTTCAAAACGTGCATACAAACGTTTTCTAGTTTTCTAAACTTGGGTGAAAATACACGTCCACGGTATGTTAAAACAAAGGAATGATATAGAGATCACGTCACGAATAGGGTATACTTACGCACCATTAATCTAGTTTAGACCGAAAGAGCAAGGGTTAGATCTAACAGGTCCGGGCAGCCTCACTCTCTTGGCAACACATAGCCACGAAGAGCTTTGGGTCACAGTCGTAGGGTAAACGATGTTAAAAGTCACCTAGGTTTGGATGCTTCCTATGTTGTTACATATGTTAATGTCGTAGCTAAACATTAGTTGTCTGATTTCCTTACATTTACAGCTCACAAACTTACATTTTTACAATTTACAACTTACATTTACATACCATTTTTTTACACAAATACAACTTAATGAATTATGCATGCATGTTGTCAATGTCAGGTGTGGGCATTGACGGTTACACAAATTTACAAACACAAAAGTTTACAAATACAAAGTTTTAAAACATGATGTTTTACACAAACAATGTTTCACAATTACAAAGTTTTCATATAACATGCCAAGGAAAAATGATTTTTGATTCGTTTTTCTCAAACAATATTTTAAAAAGCGGTTATTCAAAAAGATTTTTTTTTTCAAATCTTTTATAAACAAACTATGAACTCGCTCAACTTTATGTTGATTTTTCGCATGTTTCTTTCTCAGGTTACTTTTTCAAATTATGGCGTGGTTGGAATAGGAGAACCATGTGGAGTCGAGTACTTAGTGGCGTTCATTTCCTAGAAGTCTTAGCTTATTTGCTTCCGCTGTGCAATGAAGATACCAGTCCCGTCACGCCAAGCTCTGATATTTCGGGGTGTGACTAATTGGTATCAGAGCCATAGGTTACAGCGAATAGGGTTTTTTGTAGGATACCTAGGCTCTAACCTCACATTTCTTTGGGGACTTAGACTATTAAGACTTTGAAAACATACCAACGCCTAAGACTCGAATATGGTCTCCAACCATTGCCGAAAACGATGAGTCAAAACTTTGTTTTAAACAAACGTTAATTTGTGTTTTATACACGGTACACGAAACAATTGCACACAGTAAACAAAACTTTGAGAGTTTAGGAAACATGCATTTAGAAACTTTGGAAACTTATGTAGAAGTTCATTAAAGGTCATCATGTAGGAACCACATCTATTAACTCGGGAAAATTCCATTATTATGTCGTCTATGCTATATTATTTAACCGAGAAGGTAACCTACACGAAACGAAGTAACGGCGTGCGAAATTTCATGAAACTCAAGCTATACATCAATGGAGGTTGAAGTACATCACACACGACTATCGAGTCAAGTTCTTTGAGAAGACACGATTGAGCATTTCAGCGACGATGCTAGTTCCTGTCAGCAGGAGAGCTACCGATCAGAACGCGACAACTTGACACGCGATCCTGCAACGACACGAATCACGCGAAGGAGAAGACGCATGTCTCCGCATTCCCCCTATCTCATTAACGACGAATACGCTATGTTCGACATTCCATGGTAATGTCACCTAACAACTGGTCATCACACGGAACCCCAGGTAAAGTCCTTAAATTTCTTTCATTGAAATTCTCACTTTTGCGCCTAGTGAGTAGATTTTTACATCTCTACTCCTTTTAATGGTCATTGTATCATGACAGTTTTCTTCATTATAGCAAACACTCATTCGTTTCAATTCTTGAAAAATTCATATGCTACACATGCATCATTGTTACGCATGTGGTTTCACTTCAAATGATTTTTTTCATCCAAAAATTTCAATTATTATTTTGCTATATCTAATTATTGCTTCGTGATCTGGATGATCTGCATTCTTGTAAGTGTTGACTCTTTGCTATCGAGTCAATGAACTTCTTGAAACTTCTTTTCCTTTCAAGTTACGTACATGGTTTTTCGTTGTAACCATGTCGAAATTTCCTTGTCGATACATGTACTTATTGTCGGATTCCGTCTAAACCAAGTTCAATTGTTTGAACTTGTCCACTACACAAATTCAATTCAAGGCACCGTATGATGTATTGAGAGAATCATATTCAAATCAATTTTTAACAAGCATTTCATTTGTTCCGAGTCGTAGTAGACTTGTTTGGTCTTCGACTCCATTAAATCGTTTGTTGATTTCGACACCTTGTGGTGGCATTTTCACTAACTTGAAGCTTGCGCTAATCTCGTTTACAAATCTAATGCATGGATTTAATTACTTATTTATTGATTTGTTTTAAATCCGCTTTAATTTATCATATTAAAGCAATCTTAACACAATCATGTGTTAAGACAATGGTACACAAATTCGTTTTATATTCCGGTGTACCTACTAATGGTTCTTTCATTATCGATCGAATGTTTTGCGATATTCATTGCTTCATCATCTTCTATCGAAAACATTATTTCTTTGATGTTCCATTTTCAATTGAAGATCCTATGATGTCGTTTGAAATAAATTTTCAGATTTACTTCATTGCGCCTTCACTTGATTTCAAACATGGTGAACTTGTTCAGTCACCACTATTATTGAATTATCTCGATTACTACGAAACCTTGTGGTGTCAGTATAACTTGTAGCCTGTGCTGATCACGACCGAGCGTTTCATGCAAAACTACTTCATTCAAGCTTGTCGATTCTAAGTTTCAGCTAGAAAATGTTATTGTTCTAGAATACATTTGCATATTGTGAACGTTCGTTTGGAATTCTGTTGGTCGAGATTTTCTTTCTATGTTGGGCTCCTTTAACTTAGTCACACTGGTGACTGTATCAGTACGAATCGTTTCCCTTGACATCAAATTCTGAAACAAATTCCTTTTAACCATTGGGTTCTTATTGTTGTAGCATGTTCTTGAATTCACATAATTCGAATGAGTCTTGATTCGATTTCACGGTTATTAACTTGACATTATTCGTATTACTTACACAAAACATAACTCTAAGGAGTTAACTTAGTCCAAATTTCGAGGATGAAATTTTATTAACAGGGGGAGAATGTGACAACCGGTAATTTACGGCTATTAATTACGCGCAAAACAAACATTAGGATGATAATAAATAGTGTTTAAGACGTAAATAAACTTAATTAGGCCTTTAGGATGCCTAGGAACGTCTATCCGACATTACAGTACGCGTATGACGGTCTGCAGGAAATCTGCGGAATATCAAACATTAACGAATTAAAACCGTACGAAATACTGACAATGACGTGTGCGCGTATATACATATTTTTATCATGAATAAACACATAATTCGGTTTTAAATTTATAAAAGTGATTTATACTTCAACATCAAAACACACACGAAAGAGGCAAGTGTACCCCATCATATATGTAGTAAAGTATTGGTAAGAACCAAGTATCGATCCAAGGAAATGGGCGGAGGAATAATACTAGACCTTTGTCATTAAATTAACGGAAGAGAGATAAGTTGTTTGATTTTATAAGAACTAAAGTAAGCATAAATGAATACTTATAAAAACATAATAGACTTCAAATACGAAAATAGATAAATAGCCTTGTTTTATACACAACCAAAGCATGTGAATTAAGTCGGTTTTGCCACTAGAAACATTTGGTCAATTCTCCATTTTCAAGACAATTAGTATCCCTTTCGGGAATCCTAACATGACAATCATTCGGAAAGCTAAAACGATAAACACACTTTAACCACCTAAAATTGTTCTTTAACGTGCAATTGATAAATGTCTATAAAAATCTCTTAAAATTAAGTTAGTCATCCGTTAGGAGTTTTCTAACCTCACTTAAACAAGGAAAGTGACACCGATAAACACAATGCAACCACCGAGACAAGCATAAACTAGATTAAATCACAACCGAGTTCATTTTACAAATCTTGCATATATAAATTCACCAAGATAGCAATTTTGGCCTAAACTACTAACTAAGTTAACAATTCATGGCAAGAATTCATAACAACACCATTTAACCCGTTAAGGTCCTTACGTGACGGAAATCTTTCTTGATTAACAATAATTACATTTTATTAAACCACTAACCATTTCTAGTATTATGGTGCACACATTTTAACCAAGCTAAACTAGTTAACCAAGTTCAAAGTTTACTAATACACGATTAATTAAGCTTCATCTTTCAACTATCTCAATTAACCAAATACTAATCATCCAACACAATTACTTATAATCAAGAAATCAACAACAATAACAAGGTTGCAAACTAATCATCAAAGATTAACATAGAAAATACTTCTAAGTGTCATTACAAACAAAATTAACATACTAATGGTTATAATTAAGCAAGGGATTGTTGTGTTTTTGCCCAAAGGCTACAATGATACATAAACATTAATCTAAATGCTTGAAAGATTAACAAAATTATGGAAAGATTAGAAAACCAAACCATAAACAAGCACTAGATTAAGAATCCGGAAGATAACGGAGCTAATCGGCACAATGTGGCTTGAATCCGGGTGAAAGCTAACGACTCCGGAGCCTGAAAATCGCCAGAATCGCTCCCAAAATATCCAGAGTTACGAGCAGAAAGTTTCTGCATGTTTTTTATAACATTTTGAATTCGCACGGTCATGCCAATAAAGTGCACGACCGTTCACTTTTTGCATTATTGGAGTTACTGTTCACCATACCGCATGACATCATCAGATCTTGACCAGATTTCGTAGCCGCACGACCATTCCATTGGTGGCACGATCGTGCATCTCCGGGTAATGGTTGCATGAGTTCTTGAATGGGCAGTGCATAGCCGGGGTTGGGCTGGACATCGGATCCGCACGGGGTGCAATCATCCGCACGATCATGCATCTCCGAGTTTGTCTTGCACTCCGGATCGCACCGTCGTTCATTGCCGGGCTGGGCCATATTGTCGGATATGCACGGTCGTTCCACTCATTGCACGACCGTGCCAAACGCCCAGGTCAGAATTTTCCACAGAATGTTCGCAGCTTTGTCGTTTCGTCCGGAAAGTCCTCGTTTTCACTATCATCTTGTCTGGCGTGCTGTTTTAGGCCTGTAAACAAAAGTATACATGATTAAGTATCTGAATGACGGTTTTACGTCCGAAAACGCATAAAATGGGGATAAAATGGGGGACTAAAATATGTGTAAATTGGTGAATATCAAATCTCCCCACACTTGAACCTTGCTTGTCATCAAGCAAGCTAAACAAAAATGCAATAAAAGCTAGAATCTATCAAGAACGAGAATTTACAAACTATCTACTAAAACAACTACAAACGGTTAGCCGGTTTTTTGAAAGACAACATCAAATGAATCAAACCAAACAAGCATATGCAAATATATGTAGATAACCAAAAAGCCGTGACATCACTTTCAATTGACTTAACATGCTAATCTTCACACACCTCACAATTTTCACATACACTCGGCTTTATTTGTGAAACATACATAAAATGTGTATGTGCAAACACTCAATGCCATGTCAATGAAACGTGTAATATCATAAGCTTGTCATAAGATCTCGTCTCCAGCAACTAACATGCGAAAAAGTATAAATCAAGAGGTCTTTACGGGGTGTAACGTTAGGCTTGGGCGAAGGGTATGGAAAGGGATATTTAAAGAGGCGAAACGGTTAAAACTTGGTAATAGCGTTTAACTAGCGTAAAACAATACAACTATACATACTGTCACACCCTCAAATTACCACTTAGGGAGTGTCCCTGTTAGGCGTGTAACTACTAGTAATGAGCCACCAATTACATTGAATCCATAAGTTTGAAATAAAGTTTCATTGTTTAATAGTAATAAAATCCAAACATAAGTAATTCGAAAACCATCAAGTTCAGCGGAAGCGTTAACGTAACATAATGTAAATACTTTCCAACAACCATAGTAAATAAATGTTTGATAAATAAACCCATCAATGCCACCATGACCACTCACGCCCTCCAGCCAGCAAGTTCCTGTTCCCAAGTACCTAACGACCTGCGAGCATGTAACAAGTGTATCAGACAAAGCTGGCGAGTTCACAGTTTTAGAAAACGTTTGTTACCAGTTGTATGTAAAACAGTTCAATAACCAATGCAAGTAATATTGTTAATATCTCAATTCCGAACAAGACGGCTCCTGAAGTACATGACTGCCCTTTCCCACGTACTCCTATCCAGTACTGGGCCCGACTGGGTCATTAGTTCACATCCGTCCTCTCTAGGAGCGGTGTGAGGGTGCCAAACCTAAGTAGCGCTACCAACTAATACCCGTTACCCTCCAGGTAACAACATAAGGGACTTACAAGATTGATAGGTGGGAATATTAACCAATATACCCGTTTTTACCCAAAAGACTTATCCCTCCACGGAATACCCACTGACTGTCCCCAACCACTGGGACGCATGCTCGAATGTAGTGAACTCACCTTGGGTTTGCTCGGTTAGACTAAGTGCCCGCTTAACCGTTAATCAATCAAATCCTACCGGGTTTACAAAGACAGTTAGTTCGGTGTAATCACGCATTTATTCACATAAAACATTTCAAACAATCCATGTATCACATATTAACACACACGACAGGCAAGTACTTTGATTATAGACTATTCACCACACTAATTCATGTATCACATTCCCTTCACATTCGGATCATAAGTGTTCCATGTTGCCACACTTCCGAATAACGCACAGTGTGTTATATAAATTCGGTTCGCCATACGGCTCCCAAGTCAACCGCCCCAGCCGTTAAACCCGTTCGGTTGGGCCGTTCCAACCACTTAACCTACTGATGCACCCGGCCCATTTCCCCAAATCAAAACATGCGCAGCCCATAGATTCACATGAGGATTATTATTTCAATTTTATAACAACCCCAATTAACTAAAGACATATATCATCGGCCCAAGAGTGAATCATGGCCCAATCCACCATACGTAATTAACTGTTTCTAATTTCAATTAGTCGATTACTTTGTGGAGAACATTATTATCCTTTATGTTAATCACATCCCGGTTGTATAATAATTTGCACAATCACAAGCTTAGTCAACAACAATCCTATTATCATTTAGCAATTACACAGTATATTAAACAATCAATCCATCATTCAATAAAGGCATATGTAATTCAAACAAATAATCATGAGTAGCATGTTACAATTCATCATCATACTATTTCTTGATTAGATCTAGGCACACACATGGCAGCCACTTTCATTCAAAGTTGACAAGTTTGTCAAACCACTTATCCTTACATGCATTGGACCACCAAAGGCTATGAATATCACAATCGGTTTGCTTAACAAAAAGGCATACATCACAATTAACCAACAAACATAGAATAAGATTAAAATATAAGTCAATCACATGCTATTATGGTGTGGCCCAATAGGAATTGATTAAGATCATAGTTGTCCAAAACATCGCACATTAAATCAGTCATTGTAACACCTGTGCCTCCACGGCCATCAAACAAATACCAAACCAATGAAATATTGTATTTCATACTTGGGATTTGTAAAAATATGTGTATCATTTGCACATATCAATTTTTGTTCGATTTCAAACTCTAAATCGCTTTCTGGAAGGTTATACGCGCACTGATGCGTAAATATAACCAGTTTAATGCAACAAACACTCCGTAATAGTGACATAGGCTTAACATACCTTAAATAACCTTTACATAACTTAGATATAAGTTTTGGAAGGTTTGGTGTGGTGAAATCAAAGTTTAATCGCTTACAGGGACTAAATTTGACAAACTACGAAAGTATGCCAATTTGAACTGTAACAGACCTTCCGGAACATGACCATAAGTTAAACATACCATAAATATCCTTTACATAGCTTAGAAATAGGCTTTGAGGGGTTCGGTGTGCTAAAATAAACTTTTGGGTCATTCAGGGACTAAAAGTGTCAAAAAGTGCACAAGTTTGCATTTTCGCGCATAACTTACGTTCTGAATACATCCGGACATCAAAAAAATTATGTTAGCACTAAAATATTTTATTTTAGTGTTCGCCATAAGAAAAATCCATTCGTCACGTCATTTGGATCGTTTTTCGCATTCAGGACCAGATTCGATGTATTAGCCGTTGTTTAATTCACAACCACACATTCTAACTTGCTTAGTCAGCGGATAAGGATGGAATTTAGGCACCATGACATTTCAACACATGTATGGATGGAATTTAAACACCTAAACACCATGACCTTTCAACACATGTATGGATGGAATTTAAACACCTAAACACCATGACATTTCAACACATGTATGGATGGAATTTAAACACCTAAACACCATGACATTTCAACACATGTATGGATGGAATTTAAACACCTAAACACCATGACATTTCAACACATGTATGGATGGAATTTAAACACCTAAACACCATGACATTTCAACACATGTACGGATGGGATTAAGGCACGTTTTCCATGAAACGATCTTAACGGTTCGGGTATTCCTATAAATACCCATCCACCCCCATTGCTAAAATCACTAGAACTTTGATTTGAGAAACTCTAAGTTGAAACTATTGTTTCATACCTGAGATTTTTGAATCGAGGTTAGCATTCGGGGACCCTTCGTAAGTATTCTTTCGTTCTTTTCCTTATTTTATTGCTTTTCGAGTCAGAAAGTCAAACTTTGTTTGACTTTCAGCGTTGACCAGTAATGGTCAATGCGAAGTTCGTTTGAACTTCGCAACGTGAGTGTAATCACGTTGGTCATAGTCCCTTGGGACTATGCCCACTGATTACCACGTTGTCTAGGGTCGTAGGGTAGGCGATCTAATAAATCGCCTATACCTTTGAGCCCGACCCAGTTTGGTCGATCATTAGGATCCGACCAAATACATTAGGTGACCCTAGTATAGGGCATAACCTTCCGAGGTTATACCCTATGGTCACATCGTTTAAGTAGTTGTATGATAGGTAGTTTATATGCCTTAGGTAAATTACCAGAATACCCTTTTAATGTATAATTGGTAATTAAGCATATGTAACCTAAACTTTTGTCACATAACTAATTATGTAACATGTTTAGGCATATAACACTTGTCATAGGACTAGTTAGACGGTCCGAACGCGTTTCACGCACACGACGCGTTAAAGTAGCATAAGTTACCTTAATGGGTCGCGATGGGTCGATAATACTTAGGTTAAGTTTCATTTAGTATGTAGGCTTTGTTAAACCATATCATATGAGTTCCTACACTCATTTGGTTTACAAACCCTCCTGCAACCCAGTCTTCCGATTTAGGTCCGGGTTAATTATGTAATTACCTATATTAGGTACCGTTTGATTTCCGGGACTCCTCTAGCTTTCTTGGTAGTTGTTCAAGACTCCTAAGCACTCCCAGGCGAGTACATTATTCCCCTCTTTTACTGTTTTCAACTGTTTTGGGGTGACTCATATGTGCTAAATGTTTTATCAATGGTTTCAAGAACAATTACAATGTGGTTTCAAGAACAATTACAATTATTTCAAGAACGCTAACAATGATTTCAAGAACGAATACAATGATTTCAAAAACTAATAACAAATTTCAAGAAGTGAACAAACTTGTTGGTTGTAGTTTACATGACCGATGACATTCATTAGCTATGATCAAGCCGACCAGTATTAGGTTATGGTACCATAGGATCTGACAAATCCCGTTATTTACTGCACCCATTGTTATGTGTGGGTGTTGTGGGTAGCGACTGAATCTGTAATTATTAACTTATCCTTTGGTAAGGGTTTGTTAAGAACGAGAGCGAGAGCGAGTTGGAACGAGGAACGCGTCAAGAAGGTTTGAATGTTATTAGAGAATCGATCATAAAGTAGTTCACGATTAAAACAAGAACGATTAGAACGATTAAAACAAGAACGATTTGAACGAATGGGTAACGATTGGGTAAACATTTGTACATGATTTACATTTGATCATGCATTTACACAAAACATAGTATTGGTTTAAACCAAGTTTTACTTCAATACTTTGTTGTTGTGCATATGGTTTAGTTGAGACATTTCACTTGCCATACATGGATATTTGACATAGACATTTGACATGGATATTTGACATAGACATTTTGACATGAATTACATCTTGACATGAATACTTTGACATATTATTCAATACATTTGACAATTGATTTAAACATAGACATTTTACATTGTTTGGTTTGGTTTGATTAAGTGATTAAGTAACGATGCGTGTGTAATATGATACAAACATGGTGGATACGCCGCTGGTACTTCCTATATATAAGTGTTTGTATGGTATTACATATTGTAGCGTTATTTGAATCATTTCAGTTTGAGACATAGAACATTTTATACAAGTAACATACTTTTCACAAGACATTTATTTACAAACAACTTATCTTACACAAACTCATTTTTACATGGTTATTCATTTAATCATGCATTATTCTCTTATTTATACTTATCATCCGAACTTATTATTTTTCAAATGATTTACAAAGACAAAGCAAATTACAAGGTTCATGACTAAACATTTTCTCAAACAGAAGTCATGAAACTTATTTTCAACAAAACTAATGTATTCGCCAGCATTTCTTTGCTGACCTCGTTTTCACATATGTTTCAGGTATTGTTGGATGATATCGATTGATAAGATGCATGCTCACATAGGACTGGACAAGGCCTTAGTGACTCAATAACAATGATAGACTATGTTTAAATAGTGTATTTAGATTTCCAGACGATGTAATTACTCAATGTTTAATAAAACGAAACACTTTTGATATCCATGGTTATGAAACATTAATTCTGTTGCAACACGCCCCGATGTTTCCGCCGCGATTTGTTGTTTTACGCGGTCGGGGTGTGACAGAAAGATGGTATCAGAGCCAATGGTTATAGGGAATTAGGTTATTAGTAATGCTTTGACCTAGTCTATAACCTTCTTAGGACCCTAACGCGAGTTTACTTGCGTTTAGTCATAAAACAATACCATCACCTATCCTTAGGCGACGACCACAACAAGAACATAAATTTCAAAACCGCTTTGAAAACTAATCATCTATTCTAGGATGATTGATTACTAGGTTTTGAACCCTCTATTGTAAGGTTTTGAACTCTCTGTTATAGGGTTTTGAACCCCTTTGAGTTTTCAAAACTTCGTCAAGGTTTTGGGTTTTAAATAATGTGAACACGTGCAAACTGGAAGGGTGAATGCCTGTATTCTGGGTTTTCTGGCTAGGCAAGCACTTCGTATACATCTCATCAGACGGGAGACCAGTTGTGCTTTCCTGGGAATTCTTGGGATGAGTGTTCACTTATAGGCGAGCATGTCTTCGCGATACATTATTTTTGACCCATTTACTTTGATTAGTCACCGTCTCATTTGTTTGCCTTAGGTAACAAACAAATGATCGCAATTTTCATGCGTTATCATTCTGTTTTGATTGTCCAATAATCTTTCACCTATTTCTCCCTATGCCTTTCTTTTTCTTCAAGAATGTCTCTTCATCACGATGACGCCCAGATATCTGAGCAAGCAGCCAAAATTCGCTCATCGAATAGGCGAAGTAGTCCTGAAGACTGTTGAATTAGCTACTGCCATGTATCATCTCCAGGATGAAGCCACTCAAGAGTCACCAAGACAGGCAGGACCTAGTCAGGTGATAGCACCACCAGACAAGAAACCAATCGAGGAATCAAAGACCATGGATGAACGATTCCCTAAGAAGTCAAAGAAGCAAAAGGCTTCTCAGAACTTCGCCATGGTCGCTCACAATGGTAAAGCAGTCCCCAACCAACCAGCTCAACCCCCTGCTAGGTGTGTATGGCTTTTCCTATGATACCTACATCAAGGAACTATGTACCTTACAAACTACTCTTGTGATTACTGTGACAACTCGAAATTTAGAACCTTTCGTTGTATGCTTAAACGTGTGACTAGCTAAACTTATGTGACTTAATGAATGATAAGTGAACCTTTATATGATTTTGTGTTATGTTACATGTATGTTTGTGTGTATGTACTCGGGTATGTAAATGAACCGAAAGCCATGAACCCGACTCGAGACCAGGTGGTCTCGAGTGAACCAGTATAACACTTGGGCCGGATGGGCCACGCACCCCATTTAACCCAACCGAAACCCATTAGGGTGCACCACATGAAGCTAGTATATATGTTATGCACCTAGCTATCCTTGTCATTTTCTTGGACACACACACTCTCCACTCTCTCACACTAAAACCCTAAACACTAAACATCACCTCTCCGCCTTCTTCTCGGATCAAATCGGTGACCACAAGGAGAACCGGCTAAGCTCCTCATCATCACTCGGACACTCACCTTCTTTACCAACTCGGCACCACCTCACAATCGGTTAGTGATTTCCATTGTGTGTGCATATTTCGGTTGTTAGTGATGATGAATGATAAAGTTGTTTGATAATATGTTCACTTGTTAAGTTTCATACATGATAAACACATCCTTCTCGAATAAACGGTATTAAGATTGTTGTTACATGATGATAATGTGTTTGCTTGCTAAAGATTCATGTATGATTAAGTGTTTGTTTGATTGAGGAGCTCTTGTTTGGGTAAATGATACATGTTTAGTTACAACCCTTGTTATGAACATGACCTCTTTAATAAAGGTATAGATTTTTGTATGATAAAAGAATAATGATAATCATCCGATTTTTATGTATGAGACTATGGAACAAATGTTTTGTTACAAGATAAGCTTGTGGTCTAGTGAGGATTTATGATGCTTGCCCGAAAATGCAAAAACTTATGAACAAATGTTGAATGAAGATATGAATATCCGAATATGTGTTGAATGTGTTTTGAACATTTGATGAACATGAAGAACTTGTTGAATATCATAAGAACATGGTTGAATATTTGAATTCTGATGTGTTTGATCCATTTTTAGTAAATTGCTAGACAAGGAACATGTTTAAGGATTTTGGTTGGATAGTACAAACTGCATGAAATCAGAATGTTAGTGGATAGTACACTGTTCCGAATCAGCTCCTGTCCACTCGAAACCGCCAATTGCGACTCGAAACCACTGCTTGATAAGTTGAGACCCCCGGTTGCGACACAGATTGCGAGTCGCAAACACCCGATTGCGACTCGAAACCACACCTGATCAGCACACCAAACTTGATGACTCGGAACCACGGTTGCGAGTCCAGTTGCGACTCGTAACCAAACCAGCACGGACCGAAACCACGATTGCGACTCAGGTTGCGAGTCGCAAACGCCTGGTTGCGACTCGAGACTATACACGCTCCTTGGGCTCTCACCTCATTTCGGACTTATTTGATTGGGCCGGACTCTTGGGCCTAGTATACAGACCTGATATATTACTGTTGAATGTGAATGTCGATGAACTGCTATGATACGAACCTGATTGTATGATACAACTATGATAGGACGTGAGTAGCCTCAACGTTGCTTGTTTGACTTTTCTGTGTTTTCTACCGAGCAAACCAAGGTGAGTTCACACCCTCTACAAAGCATGGGATTCCCAGGGGTCGGGAATTGGGGTTAAGGAACTGGGTTCCTCGTCCTCCTTGGGTAGGACAGCAAAGGTTCAGGAATGTAATTCCTCGTCCTTACGGACAGATATCTCGTACTAGACCAAAACTCTATCACGAAGTCCCTCATTTTTTTATATCGACTTAATCGCCGGGCCAATGGCGAGCGGGTCATTAGTTAGATAGCGCTATTTAGGTCTGACAAACCTCACACCGTGCCGCAGAGGACGGGCGTGAACTAATGGATCTGGGGCACGTCAATGATGATAGACATTGACAGTTTCAGGGCACATAAACATGACTTCAGTCAGCAGTCGATATGGTAACGAGTCTAGTGTATACATGGGGTAGCCCCCACGGCCGAAATGCCAGATAACTACACGGGGTAGCCCCCACGGCAGGATTGCCAGAATAACCGGGAATAAACAAATCACGTTTTTAACTATGGGGTAACCCCCACGGCAGGACGCCAGCTAAAGGAAACTGTTTTCGAAACAACTTAAAACGAACACCCAACCGTGAACTCACTCAACTAGTTGTTGACTCGTAACTACATGCTTTGCAGGTCCCTAGGTTCTTAAGCTGGAGCTTGCATGGAGGAGGATCGTTGTGGGACATGGACGACTGTGTGCCATGATAAACTATGAAACAATTAAACTTATGTTTTGATTTAAGACTTATACTTCCGCTTGCAACTTAACTACGTTTTGTTTGAACACCAACTGTATTGGTTGGATTTTTATAACTACTTATATGCTTGTTCAATATGATTGGTGGCTGGATCCTGGTCAGTCACGCCTCCAAGCGGTAGTACTCCGCGGGTGGATTTTGGGGGTGTGACAGATTGGTATCAGAGCCAGGTTATAGAGAACTTGGTTTTAATAAAGGGGAAAACGTTTTTGTTAAAACCAGACTATAACCCGTACAGTGCTCAACGGTCCACAACGATGCTTCACTCCACATGCAAGGCTCGACATTCTAGGTGATATGATCTGTGTATATATTGCCTACTTGTTAGTTACGTAGTACATTGCTTATGGTATGCTTGGTTAGTATAACTACTGTTGCATGAACACGTGCGTGCTTACTCTATCTTATCGTCGTACTATCGCGAACCCCTCTCACTCACGTTCTTCTTGGTATGAAGATCATGTCTGGACGCGTTAACATGACACAAGCCCAGTTGACGGCTCTGATCAACGAACGAGTTGCCGCAGCAATTGCAGCTGCACACGCAGGAGGTATATCCTGCAGTCCGAACTCATTCTAGGATCCTTAGGATCCTACTCTCGTGAACCAACCTTTGTGTTAAACTCTGTCTTTTCTTTCACCTACGATAGGTCATCATGTTCAGCCATCCGTGTGCACTTTTAAGACTTTCATGGACTGCCGACCAACTACTTTTAGCGGCACTGAAGGAGCAGTAGGTCTCCTACACTGGTTTGAGAAGCTAGAATCTGTGTTCGAAATGTGTGAATGCCCTGAGGCGCGCAGGGTGAAGTACGCTACTGGTACCCTCGAGGGTTTAGCCCTCACGTGGTGGAACGCTCAAGTTCAGATGCTAGGGTTGGTTGCTGCCAACGCCACCCCATGGGAAACTTTTAAGGAAATGATCAAAGAGGAATACTGCAGTCGTGATGAAATTCACAAACTGGAAGTGGAGTTCTTCAACCTCAAGATGACGGGGTCGGAAATTGAAGCTTATGTGAAAAGATCGAACGAACTGGAAATTCTGTGCCCTACTATGGTGGATCCTCCCATCAAACGCATCGAACTGTTTCTTCAGGGCTTAGTGCCAGAAATCCAAAGTCATGTGACTTCAGCGAACCTCGCTACCTACCAGCAAACTGTACAGTTGGCTCACCGTCTCACGGATCAGGCGGTGGAGCAGAACAAGTTACCAAAACGCATTGGCGCTGCAACTACTACTGGTACCTCTGGTGACAATAAACGAAAATGGGATGGAACTTCGAGTAAGGGTTCGACTTCAGTTCAGTCCCAGTCTCAGCAGAGAAAGACTGAGGACTACAAGAGCCCTAATCAGCAATCGTCTGGTGGTGGATACAAAGGAAATCATCCTAAATGCAATCGCTGCAGCCTGCACCACAGCGGGCCATGCACCAGGGGCAACTGTCATCGGTGCAACAAGCCTGGTCATGCTGCAAAGGATTGCAGGAGCTTATACCCCGCCAATCAGAATCGTCAGCAAGCTCAACAGAACCAGCGCCAGCAACAGCAACAGGGTGATAACAAAGGGTGCTTTCAGTGTGGAGCTGAGGGCCACTTCAAGAGAGACTGTCCCCAACTGAACAGGAACCAGAACAACAACAACAACAATAACAACAATCAGGGGAATGGTAACAATGGGAACAACAACAACAATGGCGCCAGGGGGCGGATGTTTGTGATCGGCCAAGGTGAAGCAAGGAATGACCCCAATGTTGTGGCGGGTAAGTTCCTTCTCGACGACTTTTATGTTTCAGTTTTATTTGATTCGGGTGCCGATACTAGCTACATGTCACTAGAAGTTAGTCGAATGCTTAAGCGTATTCCAACCCCTTTGAACAACAAGCACACCGTAGAGCTAGCAAATGGTAAGAGTTTAGAAGCCACACACGTAGTCAAGGGTTGTAAACTTATTCTCGCTGACCAGACCTTCTCTATCGACCTCATTCCTATTGTCTTGGGTAGTTTCGACGTTGTCATTGGGATGGATTGGTTATCCCAATACCGAGCAGAGATTCTTTGCAACGAGAAGGTTGTCCGTATTCCAGGTCCCGATGGTGAACCTCTCATGATTCATGGCGACAAGAGGAGTGCTGTTGAGAACGTCATTTCTCTCCTTAAGGCCCAAAAGTACTTGCGAAAGGGCCATACTGCTATTTTGGCTCTTATTACTGACACCACAGAAAAAGAGAAGAAGATAGAAGATTTTCCAGTTGTACGCGATTATCCAGAGGTATTTCCTGAGGAGTTACCTGGTCTTCCACCTCATCGCCAAGTCGAGTTTCAAATCGAACTAGCTCCTGGGGCTGCGCCTATAGCCCGTGCACCTTATCGTTTAGCCCCATCAGAATTGAAAGAACTCTCCACGCAATTACAAGAACTCTTAGATAAGGGCTTCATTCGCCCAAGCTCATCGCCCTGGGGAGCTCCAGTGCTATTTGTGAAGAAGAAAGACGGTACCTTCAGGATGTGCATCGACTACCGAGAACTCAACAAGGTGACGGTGAAGAATCGTTATCCTCTACCGCGCATCGACGACTTGTTCGACCAGTTGCAAGGGTCAAGCTATTATTCGAAGATCGATTTGAGATCGGGTTATCACCAGCTGAGAGTCCGGGAAGAGGACGTCTCTAAAACGGCCTTCAGAACTCGATACGGGCACTATGAGTTTTTGGTCATGCCTTTTGGGATGACAAACGCACCTGCGGTTTTCATGGACTTGATGAACCGAGTGTGCAAGCCTTACCTGGACAAGTTCGTTATAGTCTTCATCGACGACATCCTGATCTATTCCAAGAGTCGGGAGGAACATGAGCAGCATCTGCGACTTATTCTGGAACTCCTTCGAACAGAACAGCTTTATGCAAAGTTTTCAAAATGCGACTTCTGGCTTCGAGAAGTCCATTTCCTAGGCCACGTGGTAAACAAGGATGGGATTCACGTTGATCCATCCAAGGTAGACTCGATAAAGAACTGGCCTGCACCTCGTACACCAAAGGAAATTCGCCAATTCTTGGGTTTGGCAGGATACTACCGGAGATTCATAAAGGATTTTTCTAAGATTGCACAGCCTCTCACCTCACTAACGCAGAAGGGCGTTGTTTATCGCTGGGGAAACGCACAGGAGTTGGCATTTCAGCACCTAAAGGATAGACTTTGTAGCGCACCTATCCTTTCCTTGCCGGAAGGCACAGACGACTTTGTGGTCTACTGCGACGCATCAATTCAAGGTCTTGGTTGCGTGTTGATGCAACGAGATAAAGTTATAGCCTACGCCTCACGCCAACTCAAGGTTCATGAAAAGAACTACACTACGCACGATTTAGAGCTGGGAGCTGTTGTTTTTGCGCTTAAGTTATGGCGGCATTACCTGTATGGCACCAAGTGCGCGATCTACACCGACCACAGGAGCCTCGAGCACATCTTCAAGAAGAAAGAACTGAATATGCGACAACGACGATGGGTCGAGCTACTGAATGACTACGAGTGCTCAATCAGGTATCACCCGAGCAAGGCCAATGTTGTGGCCGACGCCCTCAGTCGAAAGGACACTGCGCCTAAGCGCGTGCGAGCTTTACAACTCACGATCCATTCTAGTCTTCCCTCCCAAATACAAGCAGCTCAGATAGAAGCACTGAAACCAGAAAACGTCAGGGCCGAAGCCCTACGCGGATCAAGGCAACGATTAGAACAGAAGGAAGACGGTGCTTACTACGTAACGGGACGCGTTTGGGTCCCACTCTATGGCAACCTACGAGAGCTTGTGATGGATGAAGCACACAAGTCTCGCTACTCAGTACACCCTGGATCAGATAAGATGTATCACGACATCAAGACTACGTACTGGTGGCCTAGCATGAAGGCCCACATAGCAACTTACGTCAGCAAGTGTTTGACTTGTGCGAGAGTCAAGTCGGAATACCAGAAACCATCAGGCCTGCTCCAACAGCCAGAGATACCTCAATGGAAATGGGAGCAAATTTCCATGGATTTTGTTACTGGCCTACCTAGATCCCAGCGCGGGAACGATACTATTTGGGTGATCGTGGATCGACTCACAAAATCTGTACACTTCTTGGCTATCAAGGAGACGGATAAGTTCTCCACTCTTGCAGAAATTTACCTCAAGGAAGTTGTTTCGAGGCACGGGGTGCCCACCTCTATCATCTCAGATCGAGATGCACGTTTTACTTCAGAGCTGTGGCAAGCAATGCACAAATCCTTTGGCTCACGACTAGACATGAGCACAGCGTACCATCCTCAGACGGACGGGCAGTCCGAGCGCACTATTCAAACCTTAGAAGACATGCTTCGTGCATGTGTAATCGACTTTGGCAACCGCTGGGAAAAGCATCTGCCACTTGTGGAATTCTCGTACAATAACAGCTACCACACCAGCATTGGAGCTGCTCCGTTTGAGGCATTGTACGGACGTAAATGCCGGTCTCCTCTTTGCTGGGCAGAGGTGGGAGAAAGTCAGATCACTGGTCCAGAATATGTGGTAGATACAACCGAACAGATCGCTCAGATACGAAAACGCATGACGGCCGCTCGTGAACGTCAGAAAGTTTACGCCGACATGGGCAGGAAACCACTTGAGCTCCAGGTTGGGGAGCGGGTACTACTCAAAGTTTCACCCTGGAAGGGTGTGGTTCGTTTTGGTAAACGCGGCAAACTAAACCCACGATACGTTGGACCTTTCGAGGTCATTGAGAAAATAGGCAGGGTGGCCTATAGACTAAACTTACCGGCGGAACTCGGTGCAGTTCACAACGTTTTTCACGTGTCGAATCTGAAGAAGTGTCCGTCAGATGAGACCCACGTAGTTCCTCTGAAGGAACTCACGATCGACGAGCAGTTACGATTCGTCGAGGAACCAGTCGGAATCACAGACCGGGATGTTAAGGTCCTCAAGAGCACCAGAATACCTCTCGTTCGAGTTCGTTGGAACTCACGTCGCGGCCCAGAGTTCACCTGGGAGCACGAAGATCAGATGAAACAAAAGTATCCCCAACTGTTCGCAAACAGTACACCCACTACTGAGGCCGAAGCTACGGAATTTCGGGACGAAATTCCAGATCAACGGGGGGTGGATGTGACACCCCAGGAAAACCGGGAAAACCATACAACTTAACTAGCTTCCTCAGTGAGTGCCTACCAAATTTCGGGACGAAATTTCTTTCAACTTGGGGATGATGTGACAACTCGAAATTTAGAACCTTTCGTTGTATGCTTAAACGTGTGACTAGCTAAACTTATGTGACTTAATGAATGATAAGTGAACCTTTATATGATTTGGTGTTATGTTACATGTATGTTTGTGTGTATGTACTCGGGTATGTAAATGAACCGAAAGCCATGAACCCGACTCGAGACCAGGTGGTCTCGAGTGAACCAGTATAACACTTGGGCCGGATGGGCCACGCACCCCATTTAACCCAACCGAAACCCATTAGGGTGCACCACATGAAGCTAGTATATATGTTATGCACCTAGCTATCCTTGTCATTTTCTTGGACACACACACTCTCCACTCTCTCACACTAAAACCCTAAACACTAAACATCACCTCTCCTCCTTCTTCTCGGATCAAATCGGTGACCACAAGGAGAACCGGCTAAGCTCCTCATCATCACTCGGACACTCACCTTCTTTACCAACTCGGCACCACCTCACAATCGGTTAGTGATTTCCATTGTGTGTGCATATTTCGGTTGTTAGTGATGATGAATGATAAAGTTGTTTGATAATATGTTCACTTGTTAAGTTTCATACATGATAAACACATCCTTCTCGAATAAACGGTATTAAGATTGTTGTTACATGATGATAATGTGTTTGCTTGCTAAAGATTCATGTATGATTAAGTGTTTGTTTGATTGAGGAGCTCTTGTTTGGGTAAATGATACATGTTTAGTTACAACCCTTGTTATGAACATGACCTCTTTAATAAAGGTATAGATTTTTGTATGATAAAAGAATAATGATAATCATCCGATTTTTATGTATGAGACTATGGAACAAATGTTTTGTTACAAGATAAGCTTGTGGTCTAGTGAGGATTTATGATGCTTGCCCGAAAATGCAAAAACTTATGAACAAATGTTGAATGAAGATATGAATATCCGAATATGTGTTGAATGTGTTTTGAACATTTGATGAACATGAAGAACTTGTTGAATATCATAAGAACATGGTTGAATATTTGAATTCTGATGTGTTTGATCCATTTTTAGTAAATTGCTAGACAAGGAACATGTTTAAGGATTTTGGTTGGATAGTACAAACTGCATGAAATCAGAATGTTAGTGGATAGTACACTGTTCCGAATCAGCTCCTGTCCACTCGAAACCGCCAATTGCGACTCGAAACCACTGCTTGATAAGTCGAGACCCCCGGTTGCGACACAGATTGCGAGTCGCAAACACCCGGTTGCGACTCGAAACCACACCTGATCAGCAAACCAAACTTGATGACTCGGAACCACGGTTGCGAGTCCAGTTGCGACTCGTAACCAAACCAGCACGGACCGAAACCACGATTGCGACTCAGGTTGCGAGTCGCAAACGCCTGGTTGCGACTCGAGACTATACACGCTGTTTGGGCTCTCACCTCATTTCGGACTTATTTGATTGGGCCGGACTCTTGGGCCTAGTATACAGACCTGATATATTACTGTTGAATGTGAATGTCGATGAACTGCTATGATACGAACCTGATTGTATGATACAACTATGATAGGACGTGAGTAGCCTCAACGTTGCTTGTTTGACTTTTCTGTGTTTTCTACCGAGCAAACCAAGGTGAGTTCACACCCTCTACAAAGCATGGGATTCCCAGGGGTCGGGAATTGGGGTTAAGGAACTGGGTTCCTCGTCCTCCTTGGGTAGGACAGCAAAGGTTCAGGAATGTAATTCCTCGTCCTTACAGACAGATATCTCGTACTAGACCAAAACTCTATCACGAAGTCCCTCATTTTTTTATATCGACTTAATCGCCGGGCCAATGGCGAGCGGGTCATTAGTTAGATAGCGCTATTTAGGTCTGACAAACCTCACACCGTGCCGCAGAGGACGAGCGTGAACTAATGGATCTGGGGCACGTCAATGATGATAGACATTGACAGTTTCAGGGCACATAAACATGACTTCAGTCAGCAGTCGATATGGTAACGAGTCTAGTGTATACATGGGGTAGCCCCCACGGCCGAAATGCCAGATAACTACACGGGGTAGCCCCCACGGCAGGATTGCCAGAATAACCGGGAATAAACAAATCACGTTTTTAACTATGGGGTAACCCCCACGGCAGGACGCCAGCTAAAGGAAACTGTTTTCGAAACAACTTAAAACGAACACCCAACCGTGAACTCACTCAACTAGTTGTTGACTCGTAACTACATGCTTTGCAGGTCCCTAGGTTCTTAAGCTGGAGCTTGCATGGAGGAGGATCGTTGTGGGACATGGACGACTGTGTGCCATGATAAACTATGAAACAATTAAACTTATGTTTTGATTTAAGACTTATACTTCCGCTTGCAACTTAACTACGTTTTGTTTGAACACCAACTGTATTGGTTGGATTTTTATAACTACTTATATGCTTGTTCAATATGATTGGTGGCTGGATCCTGGTCAGTCACGCCTCCAAGCGGTAGTACTCCGCGGGTGGATTTTGGGGGTGTGACAATTACTCTCTTTCAAATGATTGCTCATGATTCCCTCGAAAATTTTAAGTACTCGTTTCACTCTAAGAAACAAAGTACAGTAAATTAAGTGACATTATGAGTAATCGTGCTTTTCGCACATCTGTGCCTTTAAATCCTTGGTTAGATAACTAAGGGTATTATCAAATCTCATACCCATTACGTTTTGATTTTTCAACATACACAGTACAAGTATTTCAAAACAATCTTCATGATCTCAAAACATTTCATATAGTTTGAAAACAATTTTACTAGATACATTGTCTATGTTATTTCAAAAACATTGGCCATGTTATCAAAACCAACCTTTCTAATTTCAAAATATTTCATATAGTCTGAAGACAATATTAACACAATACATTTTCTTATCAAGTGCATGATTTCGAAAAGCATCATTCATGTCTTTCAAAAACCTTATACATAATTTCAAAAATTCATCTCGCATGATTTTAAAACATTTTTGCAAATATATCTATCTAATACACCTACTTTATGATTTCAAAAGTATTATATATAAGGTTTCAAAAACGTTAAACACATTTTTTCTTAAAGGAACCCCATGCATAGTTTTCAAAAATATTTTTCCTCATACATTGACTTAACCTTCAAATTCTGCTTCATATGTCGCCTTGACATATCAAGCATCTCAACTTCATAAGCATTTTACCTCATGTTTTGACCTAAGCACATCCAGTGCAAGGTTTCAAAACATCTTCAACTTTTAAATCCATATGGGATCTTTTTATTTTCACAATTAGATCCTTGTGGATAATTGTCATACAAATCAGAGTCCTTAATTGGATTCCTTTTGTACCTTAATTCGAACATTTCGGTTCCTTAAAATCGAAATCGAATTTTCTTTTTAAAATCTTTCTATCTTTATAGTTAGATTCTTGATAATGTTTAAAGTACCAAATGAAATCCACAAGATGGATTCCTAGTGTGCTTTAAATACATGTACTCTGTTAGCAGAACAAACTTCTAGTTAAACATTTTTTTGTTATGTGACTATGTGTTTATTCATCTTATGTTTTCTTTTATGCATTTTTGTGTTTTTAATACTCTGGATATTCGTTATCCAAATCCTCGCAGAATCTTTCATATCTTCATATGAGGGATTCGTAGTAGGATATTCAAAAAGGTACTACCTTAAATCCTAAATGGGCTTCTATGTAATAGTTAAGACCCTTGGATTATATATAGTACTATTCTGTGATTCATAAGAGACCCTTTAGTGGTCTAATCAAAAAGATTGATTCACAATTTGGTTAAAGAACGACATCTAGTGATGTAGCTGGACAGACTCCTTGATAGTCTATTAGATCAATTGTTGATTTAATTAAAAGGACTCTATGGCGGTCTAGTCACACTCATCACAGGATTGTTCATTTGGTTTTCCCCTACACACTATAAAATAGACTGTGTGAACTGTGCAAGGAATTGTCTGATTATGGACGCGTACATAATTATGAAATTAGTGCACACAAACCCAGTAAGATTTATTATGTGTAAGAGCCGATAGTGACAACAATAACGAAATGAGAAAGATGTAATGGAGGTACGGTGGACGCACCAATGACGCTTCATATACTTGTATATAAGTATCCCTCTTACATTGTAATCATGATGTTATTAAAGGTTACTAGAAGTTCAGAACCCTAACCAATGTTGTTCGATCTTTTCAATTTCATGTTTTCAAGCTCTCACAAGTTTCCTCTAAATAAATTTCGGGACGAAATTTCCTAAAGTAGGGGAGACTGTAACACCTGTGCCTCCACGGCCATCAAACAAATACCAAACCAATGAAATATTGTATTTCATACTTGGGATTTGTAAAAATATGTGTATCATTTGCACATATCAATTTTTGTTCGATTTCAAACTCTAAATCGCTTTCTGGAAGGTTATACGCGCACTGATGCGTAAATATAACCAGTTTAATGCAACAAACACTCCGGAATAGTGACATAGGCTTAACATACCTTAAATAACCTTTACATAACTTAGATATAAGTTTTGGAAGGTTTGGTGTGGTGAAATCAAAGTTTAATCGCTTACAGGGACTAAATTTGACAAACTGCGAAAGTATGCCAATTTGAACTGTAACAGACCTTCCGGAACATGACCATAAGTTAAACATACCATAAATATCCTTTACATAGCTTAGAAATAGGCTTTGAGGGGTTCGGTGTGCTAAAATAAACTTTTGGGTCATTCAGGGACTAAAAGTGTCAAAAAGTGCACAAGTTTGCATTTTCGCGCATAACTTACGTTCTGAATACATCCGGACATCAAAAAAATTATGTTAGCACTAAAATATTTTATTTTAGTGTTCGCCATAAGAAAAATCCATTCGTCACGTCATTTGGATCGTTTTTCGCATTCAGGACCAGATTCGATGTATTAGCCGTTGTTTAATTCACAACCACACATTCTAACTTGCTTAGTCAGCGGATAAGGATGGAATTTAGGCACCATGACATTTCAACACATGTATGGATGGAATTTAAACACCTAAACACCATGACCTTTCAACACATGTATGGATGGAATTTAAACACCTAAACACCATGACATTTCAACACATGTATGGATGGAATTTAAACACCTAAACACCATGACATTTCAACACATGTATGGATGGAATTTAAACACCTAAACACCATGAAATTTCAACACATGTATGGATGGAATTTAAACACCTAAACACCATGACATTTCAACACATGTACGGATGGGATTAAGGCACGTTTTCCATGAAACGATCTTAACGGTTCGGGTATTCCTATAAATACCCATCCACCCCCATTGCTAAAATCACTAGAACTTTGATTTGAGAAACTCTAAGTTGAAACTATTGTTTCATACCTGAGATTTTTGAATCGAGGTTAGCATTCGGGGACCCTTCGTAAGTATTCTTTCGTTCTTTTCCTTATTTTATTGCTTTTCGAGTCAGAAAGTCAAACTTTGTTTGACTTTCAGCGTTGACCAGTAATGGTCAATGCGAAGTTCGTTTGAACTTCGCAACGTGAGTGTAATCACGTTGGTCATAGTCCCTTGGGACTATGCCCACTGATTACCACGTTGTCTAGGGTCGTAGGGTAGGCGATCTAATAAATCGCCTATACCTTCGAGCCCGACCCAGTTTGGTCGATCATTAGGATCCGACCAAATACATTAGGTGACCCTAGTATAGGGCATAACCTTCCGAGGTTATACCCTATGGTCACATCGTTTAAGTAGTTGTATGATAGGTAGTTTATATGCCTTAGGTAAATTACCAGAATACCCTTTTCATGTATAATTGGTAATTAAGCATATGTAACCTAAACTTTTGTCACATAACTAATTATGTAACATGTTTAGGCATATAACACTTGTCATAGGACTAGTTAGACGGTCCGAACGCGTTTCACGCACACGACGCGTTAAAGTAGCATAAGTTACCTTAATGGGTCGCGATGGGTCGATAATACTTAGGTTAAGTTTCATTTAGTATGTAGGCTTTGTTAAACCATATCATATGAGTTCCTACACTCATTTGGTTTACAAACCCTCCTGCTACCCAGTCTTCCGATTTAGGTCCGGGTTAATTATGTAATTACCTATATTAGGTACCGTTTGATTTCCGGGACTCCTCTAGCTTTCTTGGTAGTTGTTCAAGACTCCTAAGCACTCCCAGGCGAGTACATTATTCCCCTCTTTTACTGTTTTCAACTGTTTTGGGGTGACTCATATGTGCTAAATGTTTTATCAATGGTTTCAAGAACAATTACAATGTGGTTTCAAGAACAATTACAATTATTTCAAGAACGCTAACAATGATTTCAAGAACGAATACAATGATTTCAAAAACTAATAACAAATTTCAAGAAGTGAACAAACTTGTTGGTTGTAGTTTACATGACCGATGACATTCATTAGCTATGATCAAGCCGACCAGTATTAGGTTATGGTACCATAGGATCTGACAAATCCCGTTATTTACTGCACCCATTGTTATGTGTGGGTGTTGTGGGTAGCGACTGAATCTGTAATTATTAACTTATCCTTTGGTAAGGGTTTGTTAAGAACGAGAGCGAGAGCGAGTTGGAACGAGGAACGCGTCAAGAAGGTTTGAATGTTATTAGAGAATCGATCATAAAGTAGTTCACGATTAAAACAAGAACGATTAGAACGATTAAAACAAGAACGATTTGAACGAATGGGTAACGATTGGGTAAACATTTGTACATGATTTACATTTGATCATGCATTTACACGAAACATAGTATTGGTTTAAACCAAGTTTTACTTCAATACTTTGTTGTTGTGCATATGGTTTAGTTGAGACATTTCACTTGCCATACATGGATATTTGACATAGACATTTGACATGGATATTTGACATAGACATTTTGACATGAATTACATCTTGACATGAATACTTTGACATATTATTCAATACATTTGACAATTGATTTAAACATAGACATTTTACATTGTTTGGTTTGGTTTGATTAAGTGATTAAGTAACGATGCGTGTGTAATATGATACAAACATGGTGGATACGCCGCTGGTACTTCCTATATATAAGTGTTTGTATGGTATTACATATTGTAGCGTTATTTGAATCATTTCAGTTTGAGACATAGAACATTTTATACAAGTAACATACTTTTCACAAGACATTTATTTACAAACAACTTATCTTACACAAACTCATTTTTACATGGTTATTCATTTAATCATGCATTATTCTCTTATTTATACTTATCATCCGAACTTATTATTTTTCAAATGATTTACAAAGACAAAGCAAATTACAAGGTTCATGACCAAACATTTTCTCAAACAGAAGTCATGAAACTTATTTTCAACAAAACTAATGTATTCGCCAGCATTTCTTTGCTGACCTCGTTTTCACATATGTTTCAGGTATTGTTGGATGATATCGATTGATAAGATGCATGCTCACATAGGACTGGACAAGGCCTTAGTGACTCAATAACAATGATAGACTATGTTTAAATAGTGTATTTAGATTTCCAGACGATGTAATTACTCAATGTTTAATAAAACGAAACACTTTTGATATCCATGGTTATGAAACATTAATTCTGTTGCAACACGCCCCGATGTTTCCGCCGTGATTTGTTGTTTTACGCGGTCGAGGTGTGACAGTCATCATGTCACACAATAACATCTTATAATTTCGTCATGCCAGTGAATGATTTCCAATACATACTGAAGATATACACGTAACTACCTTCACATAATCACATGAACATCAAACATTTATCAATATGTCTAGGTTATGCGATCACCTATCTGATCCTATCTACTAGGTTCTACGATCACATTATTCGAGTAACATGGTTATCACAATCACACAGAGTCCCTACGATTAAACATACCCACAAATACGATTATGTATTAACAAAGTTAACGAATAAAGATTTGACACAACACAAATCACTAACCACGAGTTTTGATCCGGAACAAGGCTGCTTCGAAGGATGAGGACCTACTGCCGTCGCACACTTTGGGAGGAAAGGAAATAGGGTTTGTTCTAGTTTGTGATCACATTATTTCACGTACACATGTAGTTAAATGGATAAAGAACTGGGCCACTTATATTTGCTAAACAATTAGTGTTTTGGGCCGATTACACTTGCTGGCCAAAACAGTCACTTGGGCCGGTTGTCTTTGCAAATCAAGCCAGCAATTTGAGCCGAGACCAACCATAAGGTGGAACGGTATTTGGGCCGGTTTTTCATTGATGTTACACGTCATGATTGGGCCAAGTTCGATCACTTATGTCAACGGGTTTCTTAATCAAACAAGCACATTCACATTGCGGTCCAAATATACGCTACGGCCCAATCGCAGACAAACTAATACCCGGCCCCAGCATGTGTGTTTGTTATACATGAATGTGGTGTGATTAGTTCAAGTACATGTAGCCCAAGTACATTTACAAGAACAAGGAATGAATACGAGAGATTTGGATCACAGGGTTACAAACGAAATTGACCTCGAAAGTTTGGGTTGTCACATCATCCCCAACTTGAAAGAAATTTCGTCCCGAAATTTTATAAGTAAGCACAGAGAAACGAAGTGATAAATCAAGAATGTTGAAGGTTTTCCTCGGGTGTCACATCATCCCCAACTTGAAGCGGAATTTCGTCCCGAAATTTACCAGTAGTACTAGAATTAGATTGGTTAATAGAAAAGAGTTGAGGATATTTGAGCTTCATCTGATCCTCGTGCTCCCACGTGAACTCCGGTCCACGTCTTGAGTTCCCACGAACACTTACGATTGGAATTCGACTAAGTTAACGAACCTTGACTTCCTGGTCCATGTGTTCGATAAATTCCTCCAGTAAAACTATCGCACATGTTTCATCAGATAACCACTGCCTTAGATCCGAAAAATAAATGATATCATGTATGTTACCCAATTCGTCGGGTAACTCGAGTTTGTAGGTTACGCTTATCGATTCTTCCCAGACTGTTGAATCGTCCATCGTGACGTCAGTTAAGCTCGCCATGCTTCCCCAAGCATTCCAAATCCTCCCAGGGTGAGACTTTCAACACGATACGATCGCCCACAGCGATCTTTCAGCGTTTCCCAAGTTTATCAGCTTTCCTGACGGTCACGCGTTACCGCCAATCAAGTCCCGATCCAAACAACCTTCCCAAGAGTTTCGAGTACCAGTCCTGGACCAGTAATTAAGTTGTCAACCATCCCAGTTTAACAAGAAAGTTGGCATTATTGTCTACGTAATGCCTCAACAGAGTTGTCTGGTTACCAAAAATGATAACTGCCGCAGTAATACTCAACCATAGGTAAGAGTCCTTCAAATTTGCACCAAAGCCAGTCACACACATGCTCGCAACATGTCTTCCAGTGCTAGGAGAGTTCGTTTACTCTGACCGTTTGTCCAACGGCGATAAGCAATGCTCTGGTCCTGACGTGAGCCAAGGGTGTTGTGTATTGCCTGACATAAATCACGCATAGATCAAATTCAGAGGTAACAGGAGTTGGCACCTCGTGCCTAAAAGCCGCCTCTCTCAGAGGAACATTCACAACTGTGTAGACTCGTCATTTTTCTTGATTGCAAGAAAGTGTGCTAGTAACGTGAGTCCATCAACGATCACCCAGGTGATAATGTCTCCGATTCGAGTTGTAAGTAGACCAGTGACCAAATCCATGACTGTCTGTTCTCATTTCCATCTATGTGTTCCTGGTTGCTAATATCCCACCTTAACTTTCCCACATGTCAAACTTCGTTCCCATGCGTGGCTATGTGGGCCTTCAGGCCCGGTCACCCACACATGGTCTTCAGGTTTTAATACATCCTATCAAAACTCTGACGAATAGGATATTCGAGACCCGTGTGCTTCGCCAGCACCAGTTTCTCAAGGTTGCTGTATAGTGAGGTTCATATTTGTTCCATGAAGTAGCAAATATCGTCGGACCTGCCAAAGGTTGCTTCCCCATGCCCCACATGGGTCAATTTTGGGAACTTTCTTCCTTCAGTTCTTCAATTTGAACAAGGTGAGTCTGATCAGGTATGTTAGAGTCGATAGCAAGCTGCAAAGCTCATGCACGTCCAGGTTTCACAGTCGTATTCATTCAAAAGTTCCATCCAGCGGTGCCATCACATGTTTAGTTCACACGGGAGGCCCTTGTGATCGGTCTAGATAGTGCATTTGGTACCGTGCAAGTAATGCCTCCAACTTAAATCCAAAGATCAGGGCTTCCACCACAGGTCGTGACTCGTGAAGTTCTTCCTGGTAAGTCCATTACGTAACTCATCACTTTCTTGTGTTGCAACGGCGTGTAAACATTGCAGAGTTGGGATTCGAAAGCTGAAAAGACGTCCTCCTGTTTTGTCCTTCACGAACACAGCACCCTACTGTGCTAAAGAGATTTAAGTTGCGCGATCTTCGAAAATCCCGTGGTGAATCTGCGAAAGAGTCTAGTGTGACCAAGAAATTGCTGCATCCTCGAAGGGATCTTTGGTGCCGAACAATATCTAACGAAATGGGTCTTTAGCGAGATCCACGTGTATTCCCATTTTGTTGATCGTATGACCAAAAGGCATCTCTCGAATCCAGAAGTTACCTTAGCAAGACTTCGCGCGGAGTGGCTCTTCCCTCAGGAGCTCAAAAATAAGATACAAATGCCGCCCATGATGTTCCTTCCTCTTGGAAATGATCCAGAACGTCATCCATAAATACGGTCGATTCATGTGGTCCATAAAGCTGCTGGTGTGTTGTTTAACTCAATGGTCAAGGTGTACAAAGTTGCAATGGCCGTATTTCGTTCGATATGTCGTTTCAGGAACATTCTCCTCTTGGTCTTTCGTCAATACATGGTCGAGGCAAACAGTTCTTGATTGTCACCTTGCTGCGTTTTGGATAATCGGTACACATACGAAAAGGCTTTATCTTCCTGAATATAGCTGGGGCTCCCCAAAGCGAACAAAAACTATGTCCAATAAGACTCCTGTCCAACAATTCCTGTAGATAGTCCTTGCAACCCTCCTGGTGCAAGACGGTATGTAGCACGAGTAATCAGGGCTGCCCCTGTCGTGAGATCAAACTGAGACTCTGCCTAACAGTGGTGGAAGTAAATCTGAAAGCTCCTCGGGTAGCACACTGAGAGGAATCACGAACAATTGGTGGATCCTTGATCCTCCTTCCCTTAGCCTCAACATCAGTAACGGTTCCTAACGTAGCGGGGTGATCCCTCCGTAGACACTTCTAGGCCTTCATAGTTGATATGGCGCTAACCTTCACACAACTCTGACACTTGGAACAGATGACGATTCTCCACTAGGGAGAGGGGTACGCAAAGCTTTCTTCTCACAGGGTAAATCTGCGCAATATCTGATTAACCATTTCACCCTAACTACTGCATCAAATCTGTCAAGGGTAGTAGAAGGAAGGTCGACGTCGAACACTTGTCCCACAAGGTCGAGTGTGCAATCCAACAATCATATGAGGTTTCAGTTGGCTTTCCATCAGCCGATTCCACAGCAGGTTCGGTTTCATGAAGCATCAGGGTTAGACAGAACCGAGACGATGCGAATAGCTACCTATCCAAGCTATCGTGTTGCTATTACGCCTGGTATAGCCTATGCCAATACTAAATGTCCTTCCATGAGCTTCATTCCCAGTGTTGTTTTCGTCACGAGAATTTCTAGTACTGCCGTCGTTCCCTTGGTTGTCGTCACCTTGACTTAACACAGTCAATCCTTGTCGAGGTCACCTTCGTTTCCATACTGTAAGCTTCGATCAAGAGTACCTTGATGTTGCCACGACTGTTGCCTCTAATATTGTTTCCTGTAACGGTGTCATGCGTCCTTTCACCAACAAGGTCCATCTTTTCACATTCCGTGCCACGTCCTAAGGAACTACTCATGGTGCGGGCGGTTACACAGTCCGCTCTACAGTCGATCGTCATCGATTTTGTCCTGATTGGTTCGTAAGAGTCGACTCCCATGAGTCGCTGGCTGGGGTTATGGATTTGATTGGAGCCAAATCGCTGTTGTTCGTTTCCGGTAACTAGGGTCGTTCAAATACTGAAGTCGGTAAGGTACTACGTTTACCCTCTTGTCCATCGTTCTTGCAAGTTGACTGAGTAATACACGGTATGTCGCGAGAGTGTTGCAGAAGTGATTGCACTTCGGGATCTAAGGCGTCAACACGCTAAGTTCCAGCAAACAAAGATAAGTGAGTAGAGTATAGTCCAATCATTTGACGCTGAGCCATCCAACTCAGGGACGTTCGTACTAGCACCTAACATTCTACATAGTTCGCTAGGCGTTCAGATGTGTGATCAGGTGATACTCGATAGCATCGAGATTCGTAAGGATTTAGAAAAGGGTGAAAAGATCATGTTCGAGTAGGAGACAATCACTGCTATGACTCCTATAGACTGCTGAGTTCTAACATAACATCAATTAACAGAGCGGAACCCCTCTCACGCTCGTTAAGCCTCACTGGGACTCACATGCACCCCCCCATTATTATTATGTGTGCACCCATAATAATAAGGCAATTTTCATGCTTATCTCAGTGCCCCTTAACTCGCGCAAAAAGGTTCCCCAAACTCGAGCAATAAGACAGATGACACCACAACATAGATCATGAAAATTCAAGAAGAGTCGCACTCTTAAAACACGTAACATGGGTTGGTAACATAGAAACTCATACTGTAATGCCAACTGCGTATTCACGTGTGATGTTATTCATAAGCAAACACTAGATATGCTATGCAATTGTAAACAAGAAACGAACCTTGCAGTCTGGAGCTGAGTGTCATGGTCATATTCACGTATTCGGAACTGTTCGGTTATAGTCTGGTTTTATAAAAACGTTTTAAAACCAAGTTCACTATAACCAGTGGCTCTGATACCAAACTGTCACACCCTCAAATTACCACTTAGGGAGTGTCCCTGTTAGGCGTGTGACTACTAGTAATGAGCCACCAATTACATTGAATCCATAAGTTTGAAATAAAGTTTCATCGTTTAATAGTAATAAAATCCAAACATAAGTAATTCGAAAACCATCAAGTTCAGCGGAAGCGTTAACGTAACATAATGTAAATACTTTCCAACAACCATAGTAAATAAATGTTTGATAAATAAAGCCATCAATGCCACCATGACCACTCACGCCCTCCAGCCAGCAAGTTCCTGTTCCCAAGTACCTAACGAACTGCGAGCATGTAACAAGTGTATCAGACAAAGCTGGCGAGTTCACAGTTTTAGAAAACGTTTGTTACCAGTTGTATGTAAAACAGTTCAATAACCAATGCAAGTAATATTGTTAATATCTCAATTCCGAACAAGACGGCTCCTGAAGTACATGACTGCCCTTTCCCACGTACTCCTATCCAGTACTGGGCCCGACTGGGTCATTAGTTCACATCTGTCCTCTCTAGGAGCGGTGTGAGGGTGCCAAACCTAAGTAGCGCTACCAACTAATACCCGTTACCCTCCAGGTAACAACATAAGGGACTTACAAGATTGATAGGTGGGAATATTAACCAATATACCCGTTTTTACCCAAAAGACTTATCCTTCCACGGAATACCCACTGACTGTCCCCAACCACTGGGACGCATGCTCGAATGTAGTGAACTCACCTTGGGTTTGCTCGGTTAGACTAAGTGCCCGCTTAACCGTTAATCAATCAAATCCTACCGGGTTTACAAAGACAGTTAGTTCGGTGTAATCACGCATTTATTCACATAAAACATTTCAAACAATCCATGTATCACATATTAACACACACGACAGGCAAGTACTTTGATTATAGACTATTCACCACACTAATTAATGTATCACATTCCCTTCACATTCGGATCATAAGTGTTCCATGTTGCCACACTTCCGAATAACGCACAGTGTGTTATATAAATTCGGTTCGCCATACGGCTCCCAAGTCAACCGCCCCAGCCGTTAAACCCGTTCGGTTGGGCCGTTCCAACCACTTAACCTACTGATGCACCCGGCCCATTTCCCCAAATCAAAACATGCGCAGCCCATAGATTCACATGAGGATTATCATTTCAATTTTATAACAACCCCAATTAACTAAAGACATATATCATCGGCCCAAGAGTGAATCATGGCCCAATCCACCATACGTAATTAACTGTTTCTAATTTCAATTAGTCGATTACTTTGTGGAGAACATTATTATCCTTTATGTTAATCACATCCTGGTTGTATAATAATTTGCACATTATTATCCTTTATATTAAACAATCAATCCATCATTCAATAAAGGCATATGTAATTCAAACAAATAATCATGAGTAGCATGTTACAATTCATCATCATACTATTTATTGATTAGATCTAGGCACACACATGGCAGCCACTTTCATTCAAAGTTGACAAGTTTGTCAAACCACTTATCCTTACATGCATTGGACCACCAAAGGCTATGAATATCACAATCGGTTTGCTTAACAAAAAGGCATACATCACAATCAACCAACAAACATAGAATAAGATTAAAATATAAGTCAATCACATGCTATTTTGGTGTGGCCCAATAGGAATTGATTAAGATCATAGTTGTCCAAAACATCGCACATTAAATCAGTCATCATGTCACACAATAACATCTTATAATTTCGTCATGCCAGTGAATGATTTCCAATACATACTGAAGATATACACGTAACTACCTTCACATAATCACATGAACATCAAACATTTATCAATATGTCTAGGTTATGCGATCACCTATCTGATCCTATCTACCAGGATCTACGATCACATTATTCGAGTAACATGGTTATCACAATCACACAGAGTCCCTACGATTAAACATACCCACAAATACGATTATGTATTAACAAAGTTAACGAATAAAGATTTGACACAACACAAATCACTAACCACGAGTTTTGATCCGGAACAAGGCTGCTTCGAAGGATGAGGACCTACTGTCGTCGCACACTTTGGGAGGAAAGGAAATAGGGTTTGTTCTAGTTTGTGATCACATTATTTCACGTACACATGTAGTTAAATGGATAAAGAACTGGGCCACTTATATTTGCTAAACAATTAGTGTTTTGGGCCGATTACACTTGCTGGCCAAAACAGTCACTTGGGCCGGTTGTCTTTGCAAATCAAGCCAGCAATTTGAGCCGAGACCAACCATAAGGTGGAACGGTATTTGGGCCGGTTTTTCATTGATGTTACACGTCATGATTGGGCCAAGTTCGATCACTTATGTCAACGGGTTTCTTAATCAAACAAGCACATTCACATTGTGGTCCAAATATACGCTACGGCCCAATCGCAGACAAACTAATACCCGGCCCCAGCATGTGTGTTTGTTATACATGAATGTGGTGTGATTAGTTCAAGTACATGTAGCCCAAGTACATTTACAAGAACAAGGAATGAATACGAGAGATTTGGATCACAGGGTTATAAACGACATTGACCTCGAAAGTTCGGGTTGTTACACATACTAACGCCTTAAAAGGCGACTTTTGCGAAATCGAGCTCATCAACGAAATTTTAACATTTTAGCATTCAAAATTGCTCGATTTTTGTCGACTTCACCCTATTTTAGGTTGTTTTATTTTCTGTTTGTTGTTTTTTTTAACATACTAATGTACAATGTACAATGAACAATAAACTATAACAAACGCTAGCTAAACGATGCTTTTGGCCGAGTTTTAACACAAAAGGTTTAAAAAATAAAAAAGGCTAAATTTGGCTAAGTGGGCGATATTGTTGGGTAAACAAAGGGAAACGGGAAGGCTCGACATGGTTAATCCTAAAGGTAACGTAAGGTTTACGGGAAACACAACACAAAGAACAAGGATAACACAAAGGGTTTTCTAAGTGCCTCTATCACTTCTACACAAATTCGCAAGTTCATGGTCTTAACAAGCATTCTAGTGACAAGTTCTAAATTACACATGACATCCGGCTCACTCCTACTCCGAAATGAACAATCATATAACAATTTTACGGCTCAAATATGCTCACATAATCGGAAGGAATGGGTAAAAGTGTGAAAATTCTCATGCAAGTCATTCTTTGTTTGTCACGCTTTCCGGTTTTCTTTTTTCAAAATTTATTTTGCTTGTCGAGTTTTTATCATGTCCGAAGCTTTCTAAAACACAACCAACCGGTTTATTTACTAAAAATAATATACAAATTACTGATATTTTTGAATAATTTTTCTGATTTTTTTAGGACAAACAAAGTTAACAAGTTAAACCCCTCCCCACACTTGAACTTCGCATTGTCCCCAATGCGAAACCCGAAATATAGAGATAAAGGAGAATAATTCTACCCTGAAGATGATTTTGATGCAACGAGACTTCAAAGCTGTATCTGTGATGTACTTCCGGTCCAAGACTTGATAGCCAAAATCTGCAAGTATGTGACAAGGTACAGCAAAACAGAACAGAAACAATATAAACGCAAATAAACCATAATTTACATAATTAAAAGTACTAAATATCCCAACATGAAATAAAGCAAACATACGAAAGTGTCAGAAATATAAAGTACATATCCGTGGGTGTTTGAAATAACAACCAAAATGAACACCCGATAAACAAAGTACTGAAATAACAAAACCACCAACAAATAACTCCACCTAATCCTCGTCGTCCGCACCTGCATCACCTCCCGTGTTGGATGGGTCTGCGCCTCCATAACCAGGTGGGTTCCCGTATGGGAACTGTGGGGGCTCCCCGAAGTAGTTCGGGTAGGCGTTCTGAAGCCCCCCGAATATGTACGAGAATCCATCTGCAATGTGATTCATTCTCTTTTTAAATCAAAGTATTTTACAAAATCATGTTATTTCAAAGTTATAATTACAGGGATTAAGTCTTTGTAATCTCCATATTACAGCCGGTATGTGGGATTTTGTATACACTACTTGATAATCGTCACCATTGGACAACGGGGCCAATGGGTGATATGACCATAGTCACAGAAATGAGTCGAGTGACAAATACCGATGGGTAATTGGTTGATATATAAACATTGTAATCGCTCTTAATACTGTAAATTATAATAACGGGTCATTTTAGTAAAAAGAATGATTCACCAGTATTTCCCGCTGACAAAACCTTTTTCAAACATGTTTCAGGTGATCTGTTGTGATCCAAGAAAAGTGCCGTGAAGCACTACAAGCTTAAGGAAGTGGCTCAATATAAAATAAACATGTTTTTTAAAATAAAGATTTCTTAGTGAAATCATATGATTGTAAATTACAAGGGTTTTATCCCGAGTTGTGAAATAAAATAATCGGGAAATTTAATTTTTAAAAAGATCCTGCAAAAAGTCTTCCGCTGTCAAATTAATTAAATAAATACCACGGGATTTTCTGTCCCGCGGTTCCTGATCCGGGTCAAACCAGGTCGGGGGCCGTGACAGAAAAAGGTGGTATCAGAGCCACTGATTTAAGCCAATTAAGTATTTAGAAAATACTTAATTTTACTAATTACTATTCTGTGATTATGTGTTTTATTATTTGAATATTTGTGTACAGTATGGGTAAGCAAAAGCTTTCAAACATCTATCTTAAATTAGTTAGGTCATCAAATGAGAAGGGAAGTTCATCCCAAACAAATTCCTCAAAACACTATGCAAATCCTGAAGAAGGAATATTTGTCCGAAAGGCACAATATGAGGAACCACTTTCTCCTAATAAAAGAAGTTTGATTATTAGGAAAAGTCAGGAGAAATTAAAGAAATCACAACCAAAAGAAAAGAGAGTTAATCAGAAAACCCAAGAACTAGGCAGTAACCCACCATGGGAAGACAAGTTAGATGAAAAATGGGCAGATCTCTATATGCTAGCTACTGTAGCAGCAAATGCAAATCTTTAAATACTTTAATTCAAGTTTTAGCACCCTTATCACCTACAAGCCAGAAACTTTACCCAGTAAATAAATAAATAAAACTTAATATGTTTTAATTGTTAGCTGTTCTTTGTATTAAATTAAGTATGCAATGATATTTAAACGGTTACTTATGAAAAATTTTATAAAATTTTAACTTAGCAATTTTTGTGTATTTTGCATATATACTAAACAGCAGGAATGACCTGTCTGAAGCCCTTTAGAATTTAAATCTCTATCCAGTGAAAATAGAGGTTTCGAGAGATTTTAATAGGTATATACCTGATATAGAAGAACCTATGGAATTCAACGCTCCACCTCTAGAGAAACCCAAGCCTAAGAAAAGGAGAAGATTCGTGGGATGGAGGCGTGTGCGCAGAAGGAAACCCACCACTAGGAAGATTCCCAAAATGGAAAATCCATTAGACAAAGGGAAGGGGATTGAAGTCGGGGAAGGTTCTAGGCAGATGGAAATGGAGTTTGGGGAAGGTTCTAGACAAACCAAGATAGAAATTGGGGAAAGCTCTAGACAAATTGAGGAGTTACCATTTCAGGAGGAATTGGATCGTGCATTGGCAAGCTGTGATGTCGTCAGGCCTATTAATAATAATCTTTACCCTTATCCTGCTGAAACTCAATTACCAATGAACTTGGAACCAGCAATCCCAGAACCTATAATCCATACCCAACCTCTAGGAATGGACGAGTGGTGGACCAATGATTGGCAGTTCCAAAACCTTCTCAACAGTCCTTATTCCTTTCTCCCTCAGTTTGACCCAGAACCTATACCAAACCCACCAATGAGCAATGAAAATTTAGCTGAACTCCGCCACTTTGGTGAGGAGCTGGTGGATGCAGGAAATAGGATCAGGGAAGTAGGCGAACAAATTTCCTGGAAATACGACGAAAGGGAACGTCGTTACTGAAATACCAATTGACGAAGGATAGTGGGTTTGTGAAACTGTGGTTGTATAATAAATACTAAAATATAATCTTGTAAAATAACTACAAATAAAACTTTGTAAGATTATGGTGAGTAATGATGTATAATATATATAAAATAGAATCGAGAAATCGATAGTTTTGACTATATGTGTATTGTGAAAATTGTATGATTGTTTTGTGTATAATTGTTATTTATTCGATACTAATAAATTATATATATTAATTATCAGATGGAAAACGCTAATAACGAACCAGTTAATGAGGTTAATCAATCTGAGCAACATCCGGAGAATCAATTTCTAAATAGGCAAGATATCAAAAATACCGTTGCTCAGGGAATAGCCAATGCTATTCCAGCAATAGTTGCTGCTGTTAGAAATCCAATCGAACCTCAACAAATCGTTCCTAGCAAACGTATTTCTGAAGATAATTTCAGTAATAGTGTAAATGGAGGCGGCAATCATACTAATAACAATAACGATACACGGCAGGCCCCGCTCCCAAAGAAAATGAAAGTTGCAACGCCTGGTTGCACTTATAAAGAATTTCTTGCTTGTAAACCCGCTGAATTTGCAGGAAATGAAGGAGCGACTGCGGCACTGCGTTGGTTAGAGAAAACCAAGGCAGTAATTACAATAAGTAAATGTGCCAAGGACGATCAGGTCATGTACGCGTCAAATCTTTTTAAAGAAGGGGCACTAGAATGGTGGAACACGGTGTTACAAGCAAAAGGAAGGATGATGGCATATGCTATAAACTGGGAAGAATTTAAGAGTCTTGTAGAAAGAAAATTCTGTCCCGAATATGAAAAAGATCAAATGGCGAATAAGTTCCTAAATCATCGAATGCCGGGTGTAGATTGTCGAGGATATACTTCGACATTCTTTGAATATGCTAGAGTGGTACCAACACTGGCTTCGCCAGAACCGGTACTCATTTCTCGCTATATTTGGGGATTGATTGGCGAAATCCGCAATATTGTTAAAGCTGCGAGACCTCGCACTATTGACGATGCGGTAGAATTAGCTAACACCCTAACTGACGAACTGGTACGCACAAGAGATGAAAACAGGAAAAAGGAACTGGCTCAGAAAATTACCCAAGGATTTCGTGTGGGGAATAATAGAAACTTCAAGAAAAGAGGAACAGGGCAATCCTCAACTCCGCCGATCTGTAGGAATTGCAAAAAGAAACATTATGGAAGATGTAATGTAACCTGCAATTTTTGCAAAATGGTAGGACATCGTGAAGAAGATTGCAGAAAGAAAACCAGGATCTGCTATAACTGTGGAGAAGCTGGGCATTTCAAAACAGAATGTCCTAAAGTGGTTAAACTAGCAGACAATAAAGCCAAGCCAACTGATGGAGCTACTAAGAAGAATGTTCGAGCCTTCCAGTTGACAACTCAGGAGGCCGAGCTAATTCCGGATGTGATAGCTGGTACGTTCTTAGTTCACAACGTTTACGCAAAAGTATTATTTGACTCTGGTGCAAACCAAAGTTTTATCAATACTTCATTCTGCAAAGCTCTTAATTTACCCTTAACCAACCTTAGGCAAATTTTTACAGTTGAAACGGCAGATGGGAATTCAGATAAAATAGATAAGGTTTTGCAAAATGTAGAAATAGAACTTTCAGGTCATAAATTCTCTGCAAACCTGTTACCTATGAAATTAGCTGAATTCGATGTGGTGTTAGGAATGGATTGGTTAGTAGCCAACCATGCTCAAATCCTTTGTGACCAGAACTCCATAGAAATTCGTGCACATACCGGAGAAATAATTATGGTTACAGGGGCCAGACCACGAAAACCCATGAAGTTCATTTCAGTAATGAAAGTTGCTAGTTATGAACGAAAACAAGGAATAGTGTATATGATTTCGGTAGTCATTAGCACTAAGGGTAAAGAACTTAAGGAGATTCCTGTAGTCTCATAATACCCAGATATATTCCCAGAAGAATTACCAGGATTACCACCAGATAGGGAAGTAGAATTTAGAATTCATCTAATTCCAGGAACTACACCGATAGCCAAGGCACCTTATCGATTAGCACCCACAGAAATGTTAGAACTGAAAAAGCAATTAGATGAATTACTAAGTAAAGGTTTCATACAACCTAGTTCATCCCCGTGGGGAGCACCAGTGTTGTTTGTAAAGAAAAAGGATGGTTCGATGAGAATGTGTATTAATTATAGAGAATTGAATAAGGTTACAATTAAGAATCGATACCCATTACCTAGGATTGATGATCTTTTCGATCAACTCCAAGGAGCTAGATATTTTTCTAAGATCGATTTACGCTCCGGATATCATCAATTGAAGGTACAAGAAGAAGACATACCTAAAACTGCTTTCAGAACTAGGTATGGTCATTACGAGTTTACAGTCATGCCCTTCGGATTAACGAATGCACCTGCAGCATTCATGGACATGATGAATAGGATCTGTAAACCGTACTTGGATAAATTTGCAATTGTTTTATCGACGATATACTTATTTATTTCAAAAGTCAGGACGAACATTGTAAGCACTTGCATGCACTCTTAACTTTGTTAAGAAAAGAAAAGCTTTATGCCAAATTCTCGAAGTGTGAATTTTGGCTACAAGAAGTGCAATTCTTAGGTCACATGGTAAATCACGAAGGTATTCATGTAGATCCTGCTAAGATAGAGGCAATTACCAAATGGAAGGTTCCGCAATCCGCAATGGAAATTAGAAGTTTTATAGGTTTAGCTGGATACTATAGACGGTTTATTAAGGATTTTTCCAAGATAGCTATACCATTAACTAAGCTAACCTGTAAAGCAGTTAAGTTTGAATGGGGACCTAAGAAAGAAGAAGCTTTTAGGATTCTAAAGCAAAAGTTAACCAATGCTCCAATCCTAGCTTTACCAGAAGGGACTGAAGATTTTGAAGTTTACTGTGATGCTTCAAAACTAGGATTAGGATGTGTGCTAATGCAACGCAAGAAGGTAATTGCGTATGCTTCAATGCAATTGAAAAAGCACGAAGAAAACTATACGACTCATGATTTAGAATTAGGAGCCATAATTTTTGCCCTTAAAATTTGGAGACATTATCTGTATGGAAGTAAGTTTACTGTCTATACGGATCACAAAAGTTTAAGATATATATTTGGGCAAAAAGAGTTAAACATGAGGAAAAGAAGATGGATGGAAATCCTAAGTGATTACGAATGTCATATTCAGTATCACGAAGGAAAGGCAAATGTAGTTGCAGATGCCTTAAGTCGTAAATATCATGAAAAGCAACAGCGAGTTCGTGCTCTCAGATTAAATCTACAAATAGATTTAATAGAACAATTGAAGAATGTTCAAGCTACAGCAATCAAGGATGATGCTAAAGGAATGAAGGGACGAATAAAAGAATTAGAGCAAGGAAATGATGGAATTTGGAGATTTCATAAGAAAAGAATTTGGGTACCTAAACAAGGAGAATTAAGAAATAAGATTTTAGAAGAAGCTCATAAATCTAGGTATACCATGCACCCTGGAAACAATAAAATGTACCAAGATTTAAGAAACAATTTTTGGTGGATAGGAATGAAAAAGGACATAGCTCGATATGTTTCTAAGTGTCTTACTTGTTCACAAGTTAAGGCAGAACACCAGAAACCTTCAGGTCTACTACAACAACTAGAGATGCCTGTATGGAAATGGGAACTCATAACAATGGATTTTGTTACTAAGTTACCCAAAACCAGAAAAGGTAATGATGCGATTTGGGTAATTGTGGATCGATTAACCAAATCAGCACACTTTTTACCTTTGAAAGAAACCTTTAGCATGGAAAAGTTGGCAAAGTTGTATGTAGATGAAGTAGTATCCTTACATGGAGTTCCACTCTCCATTGTTTCAGATAGGGATAGTCGTTTCACTTCCCATTTCTGGACTAGTTTCCAAGAAGCAATGGGAACTCGACTAAACCTAAGCACTGCATATCATCCTCAAACAGACGGACAAAGTGAAAGGACAATCCAAACTCTGGAAGACATGCTCAGGGCATGTGTGATAGATTTTGGTGGAAATTGGGACGACCATTTACCTTTGATTGAATTCTCCTATAACAATAGTTATCATTCAAGCATCGAAACTGCCCCATTCGAAGCACTATACGGACGTAAGTGTAGAACTCCAGTTTGTTGGGCAGAAATAGGAGAAAGTCAATTATCAGGACCAGAGATAGTACAAGAAACCACTGACAAGATTACTCAAATCAAGGAAAGACTAAAGAATGCTCGAGATCGTCAAAAGAGTTATGCCGATAATCGACGCAAGCCACTGGAATTTCAAGTCGGAGATAAAGTACTTTTGAAAGTTTCTCCTTGGAAAGGAGTAGTTCGATTCGGTAAGAAAGGAAAGTTAAGTACAAGGTACATAGGACCATTTTCAGTGATCCAACGTATAGGACCAGTTGCTTATCGTTTACAACTTCCAGAAGAGTTAGCTGGAGTACATGATGTATTTCATGTATCTAACCTTAAGAAATGTCTATCTACCGAATCCCTGGTAGTACCTCTTCAAGACATAGAGGTAAATGAAAAGTTAAAATTTGTTGAGAAGCCACTACAAATAGAAGACCGAAAGATCAAGTTTCTCAAACACAAACGACTAGTACTGGTCAAAGTCAAGTGGGATTCAAAACGAGGACCCGAATACACTTGGGAGCTGGAATCAGAGATGAAGCGAAAGTATCCTCAATTATTCCAGTAAATCTTGAGGACGAGATTTTTATTAAGGTGGGGAGGATGTAACAACTCGTATCAAAAGTCCTAATTATTATTTTATTTTGTCCAAAAGGAAACCCTAATTGAGACCCTCAAGTGATTCTGTATAAACCCTAAAATTTTCAGAACAATCGGAATCAGGACCAGGGCCCCTAAAACTCAGGGGGGGTTTTCCCTAGTTACGATTATCCAAATAAAAAGCTGTCAAAATCGAATTTTACAAATCTGCTGACTCAGTAAGGCTACAAACACACGGGGCTACCCTATGGTAGGTAGTGACCCCTCGCACCATGCGACGCCCAAAGGGGTACCCCTCGCGTCACACGAGGGGGTCAAATTTCATGTATAAATAGTGGGGTTTGGGACTTGAATTCTGGCATTTGAACGACGTAGAAATTCAAATTATACACTGAGATATCGTAGAAACAGTTCTAAAACACACACGAATCATGAATCGCTGCCGCAAAACAGGGTAATAACTCGATCGCTGCTACGATTCAATGCCCGATCGATTAAACTATCCAATGGATGTTTAAGTGCTACCCACATTAGGGTTTATGCTTTGTCATTCATCATTAATTCAATGGACGTTTAAGTATCGCACTTTGTCATTCATTGTGAAGGTTTAATCTCGTGAGTTATCGTAAATGATGTATTAGTTACTAACCTAGTTTGTGTGCATGTTATTAATTTAGGTAACAAGGCTAATCTATAGACTAGACTCTGCCCGTGTTAAATCTGCAATGTGAGTCATTCTCTTTTTAAATCAAAGTATTTTACAAAATCATGTTATTTCAAAGTTATAATTACAGGGATTAAGTCTTTGTAATCTCCATATTACAGTCGGTATGTGGGGTTTTGTATACACTACTTGATAATCGTCACCATTGGACAACGGGGCCAATGGGTGATATGACCATAGTCACAGAAATGAGTCGAGTGACAAATACCGATGGGTAATTGGTTGATATATAAACATTGTAATCGCTCTTAATACTGTAAATTATAATAACGGGTCATTTTAGTAAAAAGAATGATTCACCAGTATTTCCCGCTGACAAAACCTTTTTCAAACATGTTTCAGGTGATCTGTTGTGATCCAAGAAAAGTGCCGTGAAGCACTACAAGCTTAAGGAAGTGGCTCAATATAAAATAAACATGTTTTGTAAAATAAAGATTTCTCAGTGAAATCATATGATTGTAAATTACCAGGGTTTTATCCCGAGTTGTGAAATAAAATAATCGAGAAATTTAATTTTTAAAAAGATCCTGCAAAAAGTCTTCCGCTGTCAAATTAATTAAATAAATACCACGGGATTTTCTGTCCCGCGGTTCCTGATCCGGGTCAAACCAGGTCGGGGGCTGTGACACGGTAGTCCTACCACTCCTGGTCATGACAGCATTCACATGCCCATGCCCGCGCGGGTTTGTCTCTGTATTGCCCGGAAGACCACCTGGGGGTCTTTCAGACATCATCTTCGCCAGCTGACCAACCTGATTCTCGATATTCTGAATCGAGGCTTTGTGACTCCTCATTTCCCCCTCGTGGGAAAGAAAACGATCCTCGCTCTGTTGGTATCGTTTTTCCGCCAACTGATTCGCACTCGAGGAGCTAGTAAGAAGCTGAGCCATCATATCTTCCAGCTTGGAACTAGATTGAGGGGCCTGCTGCTGGGAACTACTCCCAGTGCCCTGATTCTGATACGAATATGGACGCTGCTGGTAAGGTTGGTTGTATGGCTAGAACTGCTGACCCTGACCCTGCTGTGGCGCTGGAGCGCGCTGAGTAAATCCCAATGGGTTCTGATTACCCGTATTCGCTCGCCACCCAAAATTCGGGTGATTTCTCCATCCGGGATTATAGGTATTGCTGTAGGGATTGTTCTGCGGCCTCACCTGATTACTCACAAAATCCACTTCCTCGTGGCCCTCATACACGACTCCCTGAAAACATGCACCAGGCTCGTGTGACACTCCACACTGGTCACACCCTGAACCAGCTTGCGCAGCTATCTGGGATTTCTCGAATTTCGCTGAAAGAGGCGAGATTTGTGCAGTGATAGCCGTGTAGTCATCCACAGCGTGAACTCCTGGGCGAGACGATGATGATGATGTTGCCCGGCCCCTATCTCCCTCGCGACGCGAGCTAGACTTCAACGCAGCTTTTTCTATGATAGCATATGCTTCATTTGGCGTCTTCGTTCCTAGATCGCCTCCTGCATTCACATCTAATCTCTCCTGCGTGTGGTAACTAAGACCTTGATAGAACGTCAAGACCAGATGTCTCTTGGAGAAGCCATGATGTGGAACATCAAGTAACAGATCCTTAAATCTCTCCCAAGCCGCGTGCAACGACTCTCCTTCGTCCTGGCGAAAGGTCACAATCCGGTTTCTTAGCTTGGTTGTTTTCTCAGGTGGGAAATATTTTTGCATAAATAGCTCTGCCGGCTCATTCCAGGTCCTGATGGACCCAGCTGGAAGTGACAATCCGGTTTCTTAGCTTGGTTGTTTTCTCAGGTGGGAAATATTTTTGCATAAATAGCTCCGCCAGCTCATTCCAGGTCCTGATGGACCCAGCTGAAAGTGACATAAGCCAAGCTCTGGCTTTATCCCGCAACGAGAATGGAAACAACCTCAACCGAACAACATCCTCCGAAACATCCCTAATCTTGAACGTGGAACAAACTTCCAGAAAAACCGCTATATGTCGTCCGGGATCCTCATGCTCACGTCCGTCAAACTGCACCGAATTCTGCACCATGTTAATAATACTAGATTTAATTTCAAAAACAGGTGCATCAATAGTAGGTTTAATAATACTAGGCTCCAAGCCTGCTCTTCCGGGCTGATTCGTCTCATTCAAAGGTCGCTCATCGTCCGCCATGATTCGGTTTCCTGCTACCCCTGAGCCCTCGGCTTCAGCGGGTACCACCTGCTCCTGCTCACCAGCTGCGAGTAGTAGCCCAACCGCACGAGATCTCGCACGAAGACGTCTCCTCAAATCACGCTCGGGTTCGTCTGACGGCTCAACAGGATCGGGAGCGGGGGTTGAGGACATCAACCTGCAAACGAAAATTTGACACAATAAATATTTTATTAATATAATAATGCTGTTTTTTTTTTTGAAATGAAACAGAATATTATTTAAATGGGCTGAAAATTTTATAAAAATCCGAAAATGGGCCCGAAATTTTATTAAAATTAAAGCACTAAGAATAATCGAATCGGCTAGTGTAAAAATGATTTTTCAAAGCCGAAAATTCAAAGAATAAATGAATAAATAAATCCGGAATCGAACAAATAAATGGAACAAAAATTTACAAGTGTACAGATTAATCAAGAAAACGAATAAATCGAATTAAAAGCAAGAAATATTAACAAATAAATAAACAAATAAATAATCACGAAAATATTCACAAATATTAACAAGTATATACACCGATAAAACAATGACTCGGGTCGTTCTTAAAGCTCGCAATTTCCCCGGCAACGGCGCCAAAAACTTGACGTGTGCGCGTATATACATATTTTTATCATGAATAAACACACGATTCGGTTTTAAATTTATAAAAGTGATTTATACTTCAACATCAAAACACACACGAAAGAGGCAAGTGTACCCCGTCATATATGTAGTAAAGTATCGGTAAGAACCAAGTATCGATCCAAGGAAATGGGCGGAGGAATAATACTAGACCTTTGTCATTAAATTAACGGAAGAGAGATAAGTTGTTTGATTTTATAAGAACTAAAGTAAGCATAAACGAATACTTATAAAAACATAATAGACTTCAAATATGAAAATAGATAAATTGCCTTGCTTTATACACAACCAAAGCATGTGAATTAAGTCGGTTTTGCCACTAGAAACATTTGGACAATTCTCCATTTTCAAGACAATTAGTATCCCTTTTCGGGAATCCTAACATGACAATCATTCGGAAAGCTAAAACGATAAACACACTTTAACCACCTAAAATTGTTCTTTAACGTGCAATTGATAAATGTCTATGAAAATTTCTTAAAAATAAGTTAGTCATCCGTTAGGAGTTTTCTAACCTCACTTAAACAAGGAAAGTGACACCGATAAACACAATGCAACCACCGAGACAAGCATAAACTAGATTAAATCACAACCGAGTTCATTTTACAAATCTTGCATATAAATTCACCAAGATAGCAATTTTGGCCTAAACTACTAACTAAGTTAACAATTCATGGCAAGAATTCATAACAACACCATTTAACCCGTTTAGGTCCTTACGTGACGGAAAGCTTTCTTGATTAACAATAATTACATTTTATTAAACCACTAACCATTTCTAGTATTATGGTGCACACATTTTAACCAAGCTAAACTAGTTAACCAAGTTCAAGGTTTACTAATACACGATTAATTAAGCTTCATCTTTCAACTATCTCAATTAACCAAATACTAATTATCCAACACAATTACTTATAATCAAGAAATCAACAACAATAACAAGGTTGCAAACTAATCATCAAAGATTAACATAGAAAATACTTCCAAGTGTCATTACAAACAAAATTAACATACTAATGGTTATAATTAAGCAAGGGATTGTTGTGTTTTTGCCCAAAGGCTACAATGATACATAAACATTAATCTAAATGCTTGAAAGATTAACAAAATTATGGAAAGATTAGAAAACCAAACCATAAACAAGCACTAGATTAAGAATCCGGAAGATAACGGAGCTAATCGGCACAATGTGGCTTGAATCCGGGTGAAAGCTAACGCCTCCGGAGCCTGAAAATCACCAGAATCGCTCCCAAAATATCCAAAGTTACGAGCAGAAAGTTTCTGCATGTTTTTTATAACATTTTGAATTCGCACGGTCGTGCCAATAAAGTGAACGACCGTTCACTTTTTGCATTATTGGAGTTACTGTTCATCATACCGCATGACATCATCAGATCTTGACCAGATTTCGTAGCCGCACGACCGTTCCATTGGTGGCACGATCGTGCATCTCCGGGTAATGGTTGCACGAGTTCTTGAACGGACAGTGCATAGCCGGGGTTGGGCTGGACATCGGATCCGCACAGGGTGCAATCATCCGCACGATCGTGCATCTCCGGGTTTGTCTTGCACTCCGGATCGCACCGTCATTCATTGCCGGGCTGGGCCATATTGTCGGATATGCACGGTCGTTCCACTCATTGCATGACCGTGCCAAACGCCCAGGTCAGAATTTTCCACAGAATGTTCGCAGCTTTGTCGTTTCGTCCGGAAAGTCCTCGTTTTCACTATCATCTTGTCTGGCGTGCTGTTTTAGGCCTGTAAACAAAAGTATACATGATTAAGTATCCGAATGACGGTTTTACGGTCGAAAACGTATAAAATGGGGATAAAATAGGGGACTAAAATATGTGTAAATTGGTGAATATCAGACAACAACGACAAATATTAAATTTTTTAAATATATTTTTAGCTTTGTAATTAAATTTTTATATCTGTAGTCGAAACCGAATCGAAAAAGGGTTTAAAACAGCAATGACGCATTTTACGCGATTTTTACCGTAATAAATGAACGAACGCGCAAACGACATCTACCGGCACTATTTTACGCCTTTGTAAATAAAAATTTTAGCTTACGACGCTACGTGGAGTTTGGGATTCGTAAATGGGTCTGTAGGAGCTGGCGGGCCACTTAAAAACACGGGAATGGGCTTGTGGGCCTTGGGCCTAAGCCCACCTAAAACACCACTTAACCTAACTATATAAGACTAAGCAAAACCTTAAATCCTATTTGAGTTCAGCCGCCACCCATCTTTCTTTCCCTTTCACTTTGTCTGCAACCTGAACTTCAAAGAACTACCAAACCCTTCATCACTTTCTATAAAATACACACACAAATACAATGAATCATGTCCCTCTCAACATCATATTTTCCCCTAAAACAACTACACACAAACAACACCCAGAATCCCTCCCCTCTTTTTCTCGATGTTGGACCGGCGATACACCAGCCGGCTGCCGACACCGGTAATCCGACCGGCTACTCGCACCCACACACGCCCCTGCTACCTCCCTCCCACACAACCACTTTTAATTTCTTCCAAAAACGCTCATCCCTGCAAATCCTAGAGAGAGACCGGAGAGAGACCGAGTAGCCGGTAAAGATTATACAAGAATATTGTTGAGTACATTGATTGAATTTTGAAATATAACGACACTCTAGTTGTCGGGGCCGTCCAAAAACAGAGGAAACTCTGCCCGTTTTTCGAGAAAACCCTTAAAACACAACACGTTTTATTATCAAACAAACTATCGGGTTCAAATAAACTTTTAGAAAAACAAATACAAATACATACTTACTTTCGACGACACTTTACAACTTACGCAAATAACGATACGGAAAATATCTACAACAATAAATGTATTATATTTATTTTAAACTTCGAAAATTGGATGATTCTTTTATAAAAATAAATATAGTTTATATATTTATTTCAAATATCAAACAACACGAATTCGTTTATACAAATACATATAGTTTATGTATTTATTTCACATATCAAACAACACGACTCCTTTTTATAAAAATAAGTATAGTTTATATATTTATTTCGAATATCAAACGACACAACAATTCTGTTATTAAAATAAATATAGTTTATATATTTATTTTAAATATCAAACAACACTAACTCTTTTATAATAATAAATATAGTTTATATATTTATTTCAAACATCAAACGACTCGTGTTCTTTTAAAATAAATATATAAGATATATATACTTTAAATGCCTAAACGGCGTACTAAATATCAACGTACGACTTCTCGGGACGAATAACACTATGCTATCGATATACTTATATTTTTGTGTAAATATTTATATATTCGAATTTCTCAAAAACTAAGTACTTTCTAGACTTAGTAAACTATTAATGACATTAAACGAAACTTAACTTAATTATTTTCATTAAGTTAACAACTTACCGTCAAATCATTCGGTTAACGATTCGGTTGAGCTCGGTGACATGTAGTTTAGTTACCGCATTTATTTAGAAACTTATAAGATATTTCGTGTTAGTGATATTATAGAATGCACGCTAGCGAATCACGTCTTGGGAACGACATCACGAAGTCATTTTAGCTAGCTTTGCACATGGAAATCCAAGTGAGTTCATAACCCCACCTTCTTACGGTTTCACATTTTATAAATGTTTTCGGGGTGGAAAGACATGCACATTTGGCAAAATCACACAATGTTTTCGATGGACAACAATTTCATATTTCTAAACCATGTTACAAACAGGTTTTAACTCACATAAATGATTTGTGACTTTCATTAAACTCAAATGGTTTACGAATGGTTTATACTAAAAATACCGGTTTTCCAAACAAATGTATTTTCAAACCGTGCATACAAACATTTTCTAGTTTTCTAAACTTGGGTGAAAATACACATCTAAACGGTATGTTAAAACAAAGGAATGATACAGAGATCACGTCACGAATAGGGTATACGTAAGCACCATTAATCTAGTTTAGATTGAAAGAGCAAAGGTTAGATCTAACAGGTTTGGGCAGCCTCACTCTCTTGGCAACACATAGCCGCGGAGTGCTTTGGGTCACAGTCGTAGGGTAAACGATGTTAAAAGTCGCCTAGGTTTGGATGCTTCCTGTGTCGTTACATATGTTAATATCGTAGCCAAACATTAGCGATCTGATTTCCTTACATTTACAGCTCACAAACTTACATTTTTACAGTTTACAACTTACATTTACATACCATGTTTTTTTACACAAATACAACTTATCGAATTATGCATGCATGTTGTCAATGTCAGGTGTGGGCATTGACAGTTACACAAATTTACAAACACAAAAGTTTACAAATACAAAGTTTTACAAACATGATATTTTACACAAACAAAGTTTCACAATTAAAAAGTTTTCATATAACATGCCAAGGAAAAATGATTTTTGATTCGTTTTTCTCAAAAAATATTTTAAAAACCGGTTATTAAAAAAGATTTATTTCAAATCTTTTGTAAACAAACTACGAACTCGCTCAACTTTATGTTGATTTTTCGCATGTTTCTTTCTCAGTTTACTTTTTCAAATTATGGCTCGGTTGGAATAGGAGAACCATGTGGAGTCGAGTACTTAGTGGCATTCATTTCCTAGAAATCTTAGCTTATTTGCTTCCGCTGTGCAATGAAGATACCAGTCCCGTCACGCCAAGCTCTGATATTTCAGGGTGTGACAACGGTGGTGTCAGGATGATAATGTTGGTGATTGTTCTGGTGGAGCTCGTCAGCAGGCTCCGGGGACCCGCGAGGACCACCGGACTTTACGGTAACCACCACAGAAGACAATGGCAACGCCGTGGTGGTGCTGGTGGCCGTAACGGGTCTAGGACATGAACTGTGATATCACACACTTACACCCTTTCGTTCAAAGCTCATCAGTTAGTTTGTAATTATCACTGATTTCTTGCATTTCCTTGTGATTCTTGGTTATGTGCATGATTGTAGATTCAATGGTATGATTAAGGTTAAAGTGTGATTTGTGATTTTGAGCACAAGCTGATTTGAGATTAATTGATCGTTGGAATGGTGTTTAGCTAATCGATGCTACAAGATAATACGAGTTTCTGGTGTGTTTTATAATAATAACTACTAGTGTGATTTTGGAAGATTGTTCATGTTGATTAGTTGATGTTCGTAAAGTTGTTTGGATAATTTGATAGTGTTTAGTTGATGATTGGATAATGATGAGTGTTCATGGTTGCTCAAAATGATCGTTTGGTAATTGTAGAATGGATTAGCTTGTATACTATGAAAATAAAACTAGGGCTTATGATGAATGATGCAGAAATTGGTAATTTGATTGTTGTGTTAATCATATGAACTTGAATGTCTCTGATTGGAAAAAATGATGTCGCACACCCTTGTAACCGTACCACACTTAAAAGCATGTTGTACACCTTCATAATGCACACTCACAATAGGCCGCACACTAGTACTGCACACACACCTTCACGTACAAGTTGGACTATACATTGTACCACGGGATTACGCTAGGTCGCACACTCTTGTGGACCACACATTCTTGTAGAATAAACAGGTAATGCTTAAAGTACAATTTCCCTTTTTGGTATGACTGCACACTCTCATGTGTGTCGCACACTTGGTAGTGGCCGCACATTGACGTACATTGGGCCATATTTCTAGTGGGTCGCACACTCCCCCTTAGTGCACATGGTACATTCATTACAAGCACGACCGCACATTTTGAGACCGCACACTTTTAAGACCGCACACTCGTATTATACAATCAGTCGATGCACGAAGTACAACTTTATTATGTGTGGCCGCACACCTGACACTGGACCGCACACTCGTGCACATTGGGGCCGTACCTTGTTTTTGGGCCGCACACTAAGGTGTTTACATTTCTGGGTTTTCTTAGTTACTGTTCATTTGTTAGGCTTATACTATAAATCCATATTTGACCCATATGTTTAATTATGTGATACGTGATGTTACAACTTGTATGCTTCTTGCTAGACACGTGTAGGAATACGTGAATTACTTGCATACAAACCTAACCGATATTGGTAACTATAATAGGACGTGGTTGACCAACTTAACACAAAGTAATATATCTGCCGAGCAAGGCAAAGGTGAGTTCACACATTTTAATTATAGCATATATTCCCTGGTTTGAGAAACAGACAACATTTTCCGATCCTCGACTGTATTGACAAGCATGTAAACTGGTAACAAGATATATAGTTTATCCCAAATTTATATAAAATGAAAACCAAATGGTATCAAAGACTTACGAAAAGATTTCCAAAAGAGTCGGTTAATTGTATTTAATAGTGAAAACTAACGTATTTTCAAAAAATTAAGCGCAGGTTAAAGCAAGTACGAAATAGGCTGGAGTGAGCTTGGTCATAAACCTGGGAAGTTGCAACTCCTTGGCAAAAGACCCAATATAGTCTCAAGTCCGTTTATTAAAATTCTGCCTTGTGGGATATTTTACACCGTACAGCTTGTAGTGAATTTTATTTAATATATTCAAGCTTTTATGTTTATTATTTTAACTATCCTATCTTCACCTGCCGAATGTTATATTGTTATTAATCGTCACAAATAAACCCCAAGTCCAGACCCACCGGGAAATCAGGGTGTGACACCAAGCCTGAAACCTTCCCATGCAAATCCACGAAACCTATAATTGAATATAGAAAGTACAAGGGATTACCTGAAATTGAGAGGCCCTGCCAATCAATGATTGAATTCATCTCCTCTTGCTCCTGTTGCTCGCTGTCATCGAACTCTTGAGGGCTAATCATGGCCTTAGGGTTTCATCCATTAGGTTTTTATCTCAAAAATATTACACCTGGGTTCCTCAAGTTTGATTACGCGCATCTTGTTCCTGAATGCATTGATGGTTGACAACGGATCTCCAATAGCCTTGATGAAGAACCTTGTGTTTCATGGTAGAAGCAAGCATATTTGATACTCCTTATCACTTCGTACGTGAATGCATTGAAAAGGAACAAATGACTATGGAGTACATTGTTGGGGAACTTCAAAAGACTGACATCTTAACAAAGGCACCACCAAGAATCAAGTTCATCACAATAAGAGAACTACTCGGCGTAAAAGATCTACTACAAGTTGATCATGATTAAGGGGGTGATTGTTGGATATAATCACTCACAACTCACACTCATGGGTCACAAATGTAATGTAATTTATATTAATATGTTTTTATGTAATAGTGTCAGGTAACTAACTAGAATGGTCAATAGCGTCAATACTCAAAATTGTATGTGTGTGTGATTTAAAAAATACGACGCGTCGGTAAAAATGTAACCCAATATACTCAAACATCGCATACATGTAATTTACTACTGAAAGCTTTTGAAATCTTTACTACTGAAGCGATTGTTGGTGAACTTAATATTGACATTGGAAGTGCTATTACTGATAAGGGAGAACTTTCTACTAATTGCAAATGTCACATTGGATTTTTTTGCTAGCCATTGGGTTAGAACTGATGTTGACTTAAATGTGCTACTAATGGCAAGTTAGCGAAGAAGTTAAAGTGATGAAGAAGTTTTCCCTCTTATAAGAATACTTACTACCACAAACAAGTTACTAACATCGGGTAACTTGATACCAATCTATAAAATACAAGTGATAAAGAACAGGTTACCACTATAGAGGAACTTATTACTGAAGAAGCTTTTCTATTGATAATTGATGAAACAATGGTTAACCGGGCAGGGTTAACTCACTGGTCTCGTCAAGAGGGTTAATCCCTTCTTTCCGAGGATCGCTGGCTGGATCGTCTGGTGGTGGGTTTCCTGCACAAGGAAACAAACCGTGACTCGTAACAAGGAGGATGGGGTGGGGGGTGCTCCTTGTTACCACTCTCCGGCGTGAGAATCAGTAATTTGCTTGGGAAGCAAAGTATGATAGTAGTAGTATTGAGAGAGTTGAGAAGTGATACCTCAAACCTGGTTTGGGGTGAGTATTTATAGCCGAGGAGTGAAGGAGGGTAGTTGAGTAGCTAGTCTGACATCGCACAGCTATTTGCAGGTGTGTCAGACCTGTCGGATATTGTGGTGATGCCACGTCCTGCTGTGGTGTCAGGCTGTTGTACATACGTGGGCCAGTAGGCGACTGTTTTCAGTGCCACTTGCACTGTGGTGTCAGACCTACTTGCCTTGTAGGCAGGATGCGGTGCCAAGCTGCATCGCTGCTTGCGGTCATTGATATTGTTCCCGCATTGGTTGTTCCATCCATGATTTGCGCGGGATGCGGTGTTGTGCCGCATCGCCTGTCGAGTGACTGTGACTGTTGTCCAGATCCCTTGTCGTGACGAAAATGTTCATAGGATGCGGTGCGAGGCCGCATCTCTATGCGTAACATTAGTTTCCGTCCCTAAGGTAAGTCTTCTCATCAATGGACAGATTGGACCGCAGTGTTCGCGTGTGTCTACGCGGACACTGGAGAGTTATTTGCTGTTGGGGGTTTTTAATGAGGGTAATGGTCATTCGCGGTCGAGCTGACGCGATATTTGGGACCATACCCCTTCAAGTCCCCCCAGTCTAGTGTTTCTTCCGTATGCGAGTCGCATGTGGGAGGGATACTGGACTATGTTGTCTAGGATGTTTAAGATTGTGCCATGCAGATGGCACCTTCTTTAAGTAGTAGGCCCTTTCGAGTGGATTGTTTCTTCCTTTGAGAAGGGTGCATGGTTCCGTCTGATGCGGAATTCTCAGTCAAGGACTTGACTCTATCTACCTTTTGCTGATGTCATCAGCCACCTGTTGGTGTTTCGGACCAACCTTTGAGACGGTGACTGAAGGTATTAGCAGGGTTCGAACCAACCTTTGAGATCGTGACTGAAGATGTCTTCTTCAGTATAGTTGGAACCTCTGCGTTAGTTGGTGCAAAGTTGTAAGTACTTTGCTCAAGCTCTATGTTCCGCAACTGGACATGTAACGATGATCCCTGTTTTGTGGGGTGTTCGTGTTCTCCAGTTAGCTTTCTAGTAACCGCACGTCCTCTGCGGTTTATCTCTCAAGTAACCGCACGTCCTCATAGGTTTAGCTCTCTAGTAACCGCGCGTTCTTTGCGGTTACCTTGTTGCCGAACCTTGTTTGCCCTGTTTCTTTGAGGATCGTGGGGTAGTGTTATTGTTGGCCGTGTTTAGTCGAACAAAGTGAATCTGGACTATGGGCAGATAAACATGGTCATAGGCAGGGTTGTGCCCACCATTGTTTATTCTATGCGGTCCATAGGTGGGTAACTAGTCATAGGCAGACTTGTTACCGCTGTTCTGGAGCCACTTTCCTTCACGCTTTGGTGAAGTAGTTTCCCTGTAAGTAGCGTTGCCGGAAGAGATCGTTTTAGATACTTGGGAAGTTGGTTGAAACTCTTCCGTATTCGATTTGTAGCCACTTTCCTTCACGCTTAGTTGGAAAGCAGTTTTTCTTGAAATAGCTTTGCTCTTCCGCGTGGTGGCTTAGTTGTGGCTCTTCCGTAGCTACCGTTCGCATAGTTGCGGTTTGCAGTAACTACGTAAGAATGGTTGCGGTTTGCAGCAAAGAACTCGCTTCTAGAAGTTTTGTAGCCTGGATGTGGCTCTTGAAGGTTCAGGGGACAGGGTTGCTGATGTGTGGTTGCTCAGCATACTTGTCCTGTTCCTTAAGGAGAAGCTGTTTGCGTTCCCTCTGTGGTTGGTAACCGGAAACGAGGGTTTTGAAGCTTGAAGAAGCTTTCATGGGGTGCGGTTTACCGCGTCTTGAGAAGCGGTTTTCGCAGTCCAAAGAACCGTGCTGGTTCTGAGTATCTGACACACCTGTGCGGGTTGGTGTGCGTCATCTCCGCATATTCCGCGTGTGCTCGTGGATATGTGCGGTTTATGACTTATACCCCTTTATATAATTTAAAGATATATATTTTTGCCTTTTTTTGAGGGGTATGTAAAAAACGACATGCGGTATGGGTTATGGTGCGGTTACCAGAGAAACTGCACGCCGCTTGTGTTTGAATAAGGTTGTCGCTTTCTGTTGCTTACGTCACGATTGCACGTGTGGGTTGTTGAAGTTGGTAGGATTCTGACATGTGCTGATTTGAAAAGACGTTTGCACTGACCAAGGTCATAACTGCACTGTAGCAGGGAGTGAAAAAGTCTTCTCTGTCAGGCGCGTGGGTGGCTACGCGCGCGTGATAACCGTCAGCGGAAAGGTCGCTGACCACGTGTCGCCTTGTAACTCGCTTATTTTGAACGTGTTTGAGGCGGTTTACTGTATCGCATTTATTGCGATGAGTATATAAAGGGGGAACCGTTTGGTTTCTCCTCACTGTTCAAATTTTTCGGAAAAATTGCTGGTGAGAGAGAGCATTCCCTTCGTCTTCTCCGATCAATCTGTCTTTTATTCCGGTAATCTTTTGAGTTTTCTGAGTTTTTCTTTAACTCGAAACTTCTGTTCTTCATATTTCTGATGGCTGATCAATCGAACCCACATAATGTGGAGGGTGAAAACCCTGAAGCATCTTTTCCGGTGGCCGGAGAAGAAGAAGATGATGGTGGCAGTGTTCCTGGTGGTGGCCTACCACCATTGAAGTGGTCGAGAGTTTCATTCGACCAACTGATGGCCAAGATTGAGATGCCTCGTGAGTTTGGGGCTGAATATCCCCAAACCGGTGATACTGGTGCCAGTGCTCCGGCCGGTTACATCACCATGTGGGCCGAGTGTTTTACTGATGGTAACCTTCGTTTACCATTAACAGTTTTTGTTACTCAGGTCTTGGAACATTACAAGATCCATATCTCCCAGATGAGTCCTTTTGGGATGATCCGTATTAGACATTTTGAATCAACTTTTCGAGCTCTTGGTCTGCCGGTTACCGTTGAAAACTTCCGGGGGTTTTACCAGTTGACGGTGAACACCGGTTTCTTTTCCTTTAGAGAACGGTATGGAAGCATCAAGTTGATGACCCCTCCGAAGGGTATTACGAAGTGGAAGTGTAAGTTCTTCTACGTTAAAGCTTCCGTAGTTGTTGTAGACATGAATATGCGGAACGTCAATGAGCCTATCCCTGCGGAGGATATTGCTATGCCTACCGCAGAGACTGCGGAGTGGTTCTCAAAGCTGAAACCTATTGAGCATAGGCAGCTGACCAACAAAGAGTTGTGGGTGCTGCGGATGATGTTGACCCGGCCTGATAGGAATTTTACGCCTGTGGTGCGGGAGAAAACTGGTGGTAAGTGTTATCACTCTTTTGCGGTTTCTTTATTCCCGTGCTTGTTATTGATTTGGACATGTATTATCAGAAATTGTGGAAGTGTGGAAGATATTTGATCCAACTTTTACTGGCAAAGTTGATCTTATCCCGACTGCGGAGGGTAAAGGTTTTAACTTGACGATTGTCCCTCTCTTCCGCGTTGCTTCACGCGCGGTGATGACTGCACCCCTGCCGCAGGGCAAAGGTATTACCCGTAACCTTTATTGCTTTACAAGGTTTGTTGCTGATATTCTATACGCAGGTACACTTGGGAACCTTGGTAAATTTGAGTCAAGGGGTGTCCCCAAAAAACATGCGGAGAAAAAACCTGTGGATAAACCTGGGCGGGGTCGCGGTGTGAAGAAACCTGTTTCTGTTGTTCCGCCTTTGGTGAAGCAAACAGCAGGTATCTCTCGTTCTCATTTCTGCAGATATACCGATTACGTGGTAGTATCTGACACCCTAGAGGGCTTGGGTGTTCTAGGTGTTGGTTCGGCCACCGGTGGAACCACTGCGGGTTCAAAACCGGGTGATGAAAAGAAGAGAAAAGCGGAGGATGCTGGTGATGCTGGTAGGGGAAAGAAACCGAAGATTCAGACCAGGCGCAAGCCTTTTGTCATACCAAGGAAGCCTGCGGTTGTTTCTGGTATGTGACGCATGACTAACAAATATTTCGTGCTTATACTTGGTTCTTTAAAGTATTTCTGTTGATTTCAGAGCCGCAAGATGAAAGGTTCTTCGACTTTGATGCTCCTCCTCCCCCTCCCCCGCCCGACACTGCTGCGGGTGCGGGAGTTCATAAGGCTGTTACTCCCGAAGCTTCGGTGCGGGGGGTGGACACTGGAAAGGGTCCCGCGGCTCAAATCCATGACACGGTTGATTCGAGTGATAATGTTATCACCCCAGAGGATACTGTTGATATGGATTTGAAGTTTGGTTACACCGGAAAGCCAAAGTCTCCTGTTGCCGAGAAGGCTTCCGGTTCCGGTGGTGGTGCGGGTTTTGTAGAGACTCCTATTCAGCCTGAAGAGTCTGAATTGGAGTATTATTATCGTTCCTACACAGAAGACCGAGCTACGGTCTACCACCGGCCCCCGTGGACTGTATTGCAAGGGGATGATGTTACCGTTGACCCCTCCGCTTGTAGGGAGGTTTTGAGTGGTTTGGGCACTCCTTTTGAAGTAAACCGGGCCCGTTCTTTACCGACTGAGGTCCAGGTGAACCAGCTCTCCTCCCTGCTTGTGGGGAGCTCCATAATGGCAAATGCCGTTATAGAAAAGTGCAAGGTGCTGGGGCGCAAGGAGGAGGAGAATGCGCGTTTACGGGCCGAGGCCGCGGAGTTGGTGAAGGCTGCGCGTGAGGGTGCAGAGCAGCTTGAGAGGGATAGAGCTGCGTTTGAAAAGCATAAGCAGACTGAAGAATGGGCTGCAACTGCTGAGCTTAAACAGGTTCGTACTCTTGCAAAATTGCTGTCTGATGAGCGTAAGCGTTGGAAAGAAACCCTTTCTGATGAGCGCAAGACGCTATCTGATGAACGCAAGACTTGGAAAGAATCTTGGGGTAAACAGAATGAAACTCTCTTTCATGTTCGTCAGGAGCTTATCAATGCCAAGGCAGCAATTTCTGCGTTGGCTAAAGAGAAAGCTGAGGCTGTTGCGGCTGCCCAAGGGGCCAAGGAAGCAGAGGTTCGGCTTGCCAAGGCTCTGGAAGAGGCCAAGGAGGCGGAGGCTCGTGCTGCAAAAGCTCTTGAAGGGGCAAATGTTGACCGTACCAAGTTGAGCAGAACTATCTTGGACCTTCAGGTATAAGTTTATCCTACTTTGAAATTGTCTCACAAGTTTGTTGATTGTTTTTGTATACTTCTGATTCCTTTTTTTAAAAGGCTGAAGTGCGGACTCGGGGGGCCGCTATTGAGGAAATCTCTGCCCGTGCTGCTGAAGTTGAAGTGCGGGCAAGAGAGGCTGAAGAGGCTAGGGATAGTCATGCTTCTTCACTTGAGTTGCTCAAGGCTGATCATGAATGGATGCGTATGCGCGGGATTGGACATGTAAGTATCCGTTGCCTTGCTATTTTTGTAGGTTTGCCTTTGATAACCATTGTATTCATGTTTCGCAGATTGTTACTGCCATTCTTGACGCACCCAAGACCATAGCAGGTATTAACGAGATCAGGGAGCGTGCCCGGGATGCTGGTTTCAAAGCTGGCTACAACCGCTGTATCAGTCATGTGAACGTTGCAGCGCGTGGTGGGCTTACTGATGAGCGGTCTGGGTTTCATGGCGTATACACTGAAGCGCTTCTTGCTGCTGCGGTTAAGGAGTTTAATGATACAACTCTCACAGATCTTGAAGAACTTGAAAAGTGTTTAGAAGCGGAGGATTATGTGGACCGCTTGCGAGTCTTATACGCTGATGAAGATGAAGATGAGGAAAAACCAGATGTTGAGGGCACGGATGATGCGGGCCCCAGTGGCACAAAGGAAGATTAGATTGGCCTGCGTGCCGCTTTTGTTTCCTTATGTACCCGTTACAAAACTTTATGTAAATTCCTTGTGCAGGAATTTTTTGAATATAAAGAATTGTTGTTTTAATTTTTACAAGTGTTTTTAGTACTTGCATGTTTGAATTTGTACGCGTTTAGTGTTACTGTGAGTAATACTAAATCTGTAATTGCCTTTTGCATATCTAGGTGGTATGCAAGTATGAAGATTCGTCTCTGGTTAGACAAACAGTATTGCCATTGCTGGCCTATTACAATAATTGCGTGTGGTTATCATTCTGTGTGGGTATCACGAATGAAGATTTTGCTAATCTGTTTTTGTGTATACCTCAGAGTGGAACACGCATTTGTAATAGAAATAAATAAACAATATTGCATTGAATCGTCTATTTATTTATTTGCAAATGGCCTGCGGCCCGATAGATTACATGCAGAAAACATGGCTTACATATAACAGCGTCGAAGTTGCTGTGCGTTCCATGTGCGTGCGATAGTTTCGCCTTCTAATGTTTGTAGTTTGTACGCGCCTTTGCCCAGGACCTCTTGGATGAGGTACGGTCCTTCCCACTTGGGGGCAAGTTTCCCTGGGCGTTCTGCGTTGGATGCTTCGTTGTCACGAAGGACGTAGTCTCCAGGGTTGAAAGTACAAATGCGAACGCGTGCATTGTAGTATTTTTCCAACTTGGTTTTGTACTTGGCCTCATTAATGGCAGCGTTTTCGCGCCTTTCTTCCAAGAGGTCCAAGTCAACCCTGCGTTCCTCATTGTTGTCCATCTTGTTGATGGCCAACATTCTAGGTGAGGGGAGGCCTACCTCCGCGGGGATCACTGCTTCAGTACCGTAGACCAGGCTGAAGGGGGTCTCGCCGTTGCTTGTTTTTGGGCTTGTCCTATGAGCCCATAAAATACTTGGGAGTTCATCAACCCAGCCGCGTCTGGCTGTTCCCAACCGTGCTTTGATGCCTTCGACTAAGCTTTTATTGATACTCTCGACTTGGCCGTTCCCTTGTGGATGCGCAACTGAGGAGAATATGTGTTCAATGTTTAGCTCTTTTAGCCATTTTTGAAAGTCGTCGGCAGCGAAGTTGGTACCGTTGTCGGTGACGATGCACATTGGTAGACCAAAACGGCAGATGATGTGTTCCCACACGAATTTCCTTGTTATCATAGCGGTGGTTGATGCAAGTGGCTTTGCTTCTACCCATTTTGTAAAGTAATCAACAGCTACTATGATAAACTTCACTGCTCCTGGTGCGTCTGGAAATGGTCCCACCACATCAATTGCCCATTTTTGGAATGGCCATGCGGTGGTGACGGGGATCAAGTTGTTCTTGGGACGCAAGGTCTTGGGAGCATGTCGCTGACAATTGAAACACTTGCGTAAGACTTTGACTGCATCCAGGTGCATGCCTGGCCAATAGTAGCCGGCGTTCATGATTTTGGCCACCACCATGCGTGGTCCTGCGTGAATGCTGCATATGCCCTCGTGAATTTCTTTGATAAGGTATATGGCATCTTGGGGGTTGACGCATCGTAGGAATGGCCCCAGGTATGATTTACGGTATAAGATACCGTCTACCATTTGGTAATGACACGCTTTGTGTTGCAACTTGCGTGCCTCTGCTTTGCTTTCGGGAGTAACCCCTGATTGTAAGTATGCAATGAGCGGTGTCATCCAGGATGTTGTACCGTATTGGATGACATTGACTTGGCGCAGGGGTACTGAAGGATTTTGCAGGACTTCGATGCGTACCTCTTTTGCCAGGTGTTGGAAGCTGGTGGACGCAAGTTTTGATAGTGCGTCCGCGGGTTTATTTTCACTCCTGTTGATGTGGTGAATATTGAAGGAGGTAAACTTTGACTTTAGTTGCAAGGCTTGTTCGAGGTAGAGGATCATGATATCCCCTCTTGCGGCATAGTCACCGCGTATCTGTCTTGCAACTAGTAGTGAATCGACGTGTGCTTCCAAATGTTTGACGTCGAGTTTTATTGCTAAACGCAACCCTGCCAGTAGAGCCTCGTACTCTGCTTCGTTATTCGTACTTTCGAAATTGAGGCGTATTGCGTAGGTCAGCTCTTGGCCATCGGGGCTGACAAGTCGCAAACCCGCGCCAGAACCATCTTCGTTGGATGCACCATCTGTGAATAATGCCCAGGTTTCTGTGGAGGATGGTTGTGATACAGGGTTTTGTTCTTCTTCGCATTCTTGGATGCGGTTTGCTGGTATTTCAGCGACGAAGTCAGCCAAGACCTGGCCTTTGATTGCGGGGCGCGGCTTATAATTCAGTGAAAGCGCGCCCAGCTCGATTGCCCATTTTGCTAACCTCCCAGAGATTTCGGGTTTTGATAGGATCGGGCCGATCCTATAGTTGGTTAACACTGTGATGACGTGGTTTGCAAAGTAACGTCGTAAACGTCTTGATGCGTGCACCAGTGCTAGTACCAATTTTTCCATGATGGAGTACCTTGTCTCTGGGTCGTTGAGCATTTTGCTGATGTAGTAGATGGGTGTTTGGACTCCTTCCCGCTCCACTATAAGTACCGCGCCTACCGCGTTGTCCGCGGCAGACAGGTATAAGATAAGTGGCTCATCTTTTCGTGGTGCGGTTAAAGTTGGGAGCTGGATTAAACACTCTTTCATTTCCCGGAAAGCTTTTTCGGCCTCTGCGGTCCATTGGAATTGTTCCTTTTTTAGACAGCTCCGCAGGGTTTTGATGAAAGGGTAAGACTTAGCTGCATGGTTGGCTAAGAATCTATTGAGTGCGGCTAGCCTACCGGCTAGTCGTTGCATTTCCTTCATCGTAGAAGGCGATGGCATGCGCTCGATCGCCTGAACTTTTTCCGGGTTCACCTTGAATCCATCTTTGGTTACGATGAATCCAAGGAATTTGCCTTCTTCCATTCCAAACGAGCATTTCCCTGGGTTGAGCTTCATGTTAACGCTTCGCAGGGTTTGGAATGTTCTTTCGATGTCGTCGAGCATGGTGTTTTCCTCCATGCTCATGACGACCAGGTCGTCCATATAGATTTCGACACTTTTGCTGATTTGACCGCGAAAGGTGTCGTTCATCAACTTTTGATAGGTTGCGCCCGCGTTGCGCAGCCCGAACGGCATTTTGGTGTAGCAGTAATTCCCGATAGGAGTGCGGAATGCCGTTTTATCTTCATCATCGATTGCCATTTGTAATTGGTGATAGCCTTTGTAACAATCGAGGAAGCATTTCCATCGAAATGGTGCGAGGTTATCGACCTTCTCGTCGATCTCCGGAAGTGCGTAACAATCCTTGGGGCAGGCTTTATTGAGGTCTTTGTAATCGACACACATGCGCCAGCCCCCGCTTGGTTTTTCTACCATGACTGGGTTGGATAGCCAAGTCTGGTATTTCACTTCTCGCAGGATGCCTGCAGAGAGAAGTTCCTGTACCTGCTCTTCCATCGCCGCGTTTTTTGCTGATCCAAGGTGGCGTTGGCCTTGGATCACGGGTTTGATACCCGGCATGGTATTCAAGAAGTGTTGCGCAATTTCGCGTGGTACCCCTGTCATATCTGCGGGTTTCCACGCGAAAATATCTTGGTTCCTGAAGAGTAGTTGCTTCAGGCGCGCTCTGATGGTAGGTGTTAAGGCATGGCCCAACGTAACCGTTTGCTCTGGGTGTCTTGCATTAAGAACCCATTTTTCTGGTTGAGTGTTGGGGGTAGGCCTTGCTACCTTTGTCGGACGCAGTTCGTCCGTAGACATGACTTCTCTTTGGGCGTATATTATCGCGATTCCCGTTCCGGCTGGAAAACCGATGGCAGAGTGGGGGACGGATGTTATCATGTTGAAGTCGCCTTGGGACTCCCTCCCGAGAATTACGTCATACTTTGAGGTGTGAGGTAAAACCATGAAGTTCACCTCCTCCGTCCTTGTGTGCCTTCCGTTGGTAAGGCGTACAGGGAAGGTAATTTGTCCCAGGGGGAAAACGGTTTCCCCTGAAAATCCGGCCAACGGGTATTCCGCTGGCTGCAGTCGATCTTTGTCTTCTTGATCGAACTGGTTGAAGCATTGCTCGTATATAATATCGGACGTACTGCCCGGGTCGATGAACAATCGCTCGGTGCAGTAGTGAGCTAGGTGCCCAGTGATAACCACGGCGCGCCTATCACGCGGTCCGCCTCGGACTTTTGGAAAGACGACTTGCTCGTCCTTCCAGTCATTGTCCGGTCTTCTCGCCGCCTTACGCGGTCTTCCTTTTCCTCCATTGATCATGTGGGTAGAGGCCACGTACATGGCTCTTTTACCCGTGGAGGTGCCCTCGTTGTGGGGAGTGATGCGCTTGGTAGCCTTTTGTGCGCCTGTCAACAGGTGTTGCAGTTTCCCCTCCTTTAGGGCTCGCTCAATCTCCAGTCGGAGACTGATGCAGTTGTTCGTGGTGTGGCCCGAGTCCTTGTGATACTCGCAGTAGAGTGCGGGATCTTGATTCGTTTTGGACTTCATTGGTTGGGCCGGTCTCAGGAATTGCGCATCCGTGAGGAGAACGTCGCTTGGCGACTGGTTGATCTCGGTCCAGTTGCGGTCCCGAGACTCTTTCTTTGACGCCCGGTTTTCTCGTTGGGCGTTGATTGTAGCCCTTGCGTCGTGCTGGTTGTTCCGAGGGACATATGGCTTGGAATCGCTGCCGCGATTCCATGTGTCCCTGTTGCGCTTATTGCTGCGCTTGGATTCTTGGCGGGAAGACTGGCCTTCCACTAGGGGTTGTGCCTTTGACATGTGCGGTCTGAGAGACCGCTGAGTTTGGGCATATGTTTTGACCTTGGCCATGACATCTTCCCACTTTTTAGGCAAGCCGTTACCGCCAGAAATATTCATAACCATTTGTTCGTCTTTGACTGCAACAATGAAATGGTTACGTGCCATCTGGTTGTCAACGTCGCCTATCTCCAGGATCTCTTTATTGTAACGGACAACGAATGCGTCGAGCGATTCATTGTCTCTGCGCCAGATGTTCATGACGTCCATTGAATCACGTTCATGGCGTCGTTGCTGGCTAAAGTGCGCGAGGAACTTTTGTTGTAAGTCCTCGAATGAGGTCAGTGACCCTGGTGGCAGAGAATCGAACCATGCCCTGGCCAGACCTGTTAGGGTCTGTGGGAAAAAATGGCACCAGGTAGGTTCGTCCCACTTACCGTTGCACCCAGCGCCGACGAAGATGTTGTTGTGATCATCTGGGTCGGTCGAGCCGTTGTATTTCCCAATGTTCAATGGGAATTTTGTGGTGGTGACATCGGCGTTGGCGATCTCTGGGACAAACTTAGAGTTTTCGGCCGCAGATTTCGGCCTATAAGGTTTGCCCTGCTAGCGCTTTGCAGCGCGGAGGTATGTAGTGCGGGGTTGAGTGGGAGGAACATAGTTGCGTCCTCCTGGTCTGCTGGCAGTGGAATGGGACTCCCCGCGGTATGTACCGTCATCTGGATCGGTATGACCATATCCTTCACGGTGGGACTGTGGTCCCAAACGACTATGAATGTTTGTGTTGCGGCGTATTGTAGACTGCCGCCTTCTTTCTTCTTGAGAGCCTAAACGGCTATGTACGGAGTCCATGCGGCGGGACCCGTACGAGGAATCGTCCTCATTGATTGTGCGGACATCACAATAGGAGGAGCCGCGGTCCTCCTGTCTGCTTCTGGAGGCTGGATGTGTGGGGGCCCTGTCGTCGTATCGTAAAACACGACCGGCAGGTGTACGCGGTATCGGGGTAGGTCCGATAACTCCTTGTTCGTCTGCACAAGCTCTGTTGTACGTTGCGGCCAGAAGGGCCGCTTGTTGGTCATACCAGGTATGAGGGTTCATGCCTGGAGGTATGACAGCAGCGTATTGTGACAGATCATGTCCAAACGTAAGGGATACGCCCCCTTGCGCTGATGTGCCAATGTGTTCGGCATTTGGGCCTAGGGGAATGGTTCCCGCAGGCCTTTGGTTTGCGGGGTTTAGGTTATCCCCGGTAGTGTTGTTTTGACGATCAGACATCTTTGGAAAGAAAAGGATGATTGGAAAAAAGTGCTACGAGTAGCGGTGGGCGCCAATGATGAAACAATGGTTAACCGGGCAGGGTTAACTCACTGGTCTCGTCAAGAGGGTTAATCCCTTCTTTCCGAGGATCGCTGGCTGGATCGTCTGGTGGTGGGTTTCCTGCACAAGGAAACAAACCGTGACTCGTAACAAGGAGGATGGGGTGGGGGGTGCTCCTTGTTACCACTCTCCGGCGTGAGAATCAGTAATTTGCTTGGGAAGCAAAGTATGATAGTAGTAGTATTGAGAGAGTTGAGAAGTGATACCTCAAACCTGGTTTGGGGTGAGTATTTATAGCCGAGGAGTGAAGGAGGGTAGTTGAGTAGCTAGTCTGACATCGCACAGCTATTTGCAGGTGTGTCAGACCTGTCGGATATTGTGGTGATGCCACGTCCTGCTGTGGTGTCAGGCTGTTGTACATACGTGGGCCAGTAGGCGACTGTTTTCAGTGCCACTTGCACTGTGGTGTCAGACCTACTTGCCTTGTAGGCAGGATGCGGTGCCAAGCCGCATCGCTGCTTGCGGTCATTGATATTGTTCCCGCATTGGTTGTTCCATCCATGATTTGCGCGGGATGCGGTGTTGTGCCGCATCGCCTGTCGAGTGACTGTGACTGTTGTCCAGATCCCTTGTCGTGACGAAAATGTTCATAGGATGCGGTGCGAGGCCGCATCTCTATGCGTAACATTAGTTTCCGTCCCTAAGGTAAGTCTTCTCATCAATGGACAGATTGGACCGCAGTGTTCGCGTGTGTCTACGCAGACACTGGAGAGTTAATTGTTGTTGGGGGTTTTTAATGAGGGTAATGGTCATTCGCGGTCGAGCTGACGCGATATTTGGGACCATACCCCTTCAATAATGAAGATTGTCGTTGTTGACATGCTCAATATCAAGGGAAGATCAAGTAAGTGTTTGTAAGAACTATCTTTACGTGTTTAGTAATTTTTGTAATTATCACCCAGATTATTTATAGAATCTTAGATTGGTTTTGACTTACAAATCACACTATAATATTTGTGTAGTAATAAACCCAAAATGTACGAATTCATTAAAAGTTAATTGAATTCGGTAGTCCAAGTAATTCTTATGTTTATTGTTGTTCATGAAATTGAATCAAACTTTTGTTTATTATTAACTTGTTAACAATCCTGTCATGCAAATCAAATTAAGGGACTATTTGGCAACCTCTTAACCAGTAAGAGGTCTGACTAGGTAAGAGGCTCTTAACTAGTAAGTGCTGAGCCAGTAAGTGTTGTTTGGCTAACGCTCTGAATAACCGGACGAAATGACTATTTTACCCCCTTTTACTATTTTGTGCTAAATGAAATGTACCTGGTGGTTGGCGAGTGGTAATGGTGGTTGTTAGTGGTGGCGGGTGGTGGTGACACTAGTGGTTGGCAGTGCTTGGCGATGACGGGTGGTGGTGGTGGTGGTTGACGATGGTGGTGGGTGGTTAATGATGGTGGGGTAGTGGTTGGCGGTGGCGAGTGGTGGTGGTTGGCGGTGTTTGTCATGGATGGTGCTGGTAGTGGGTGACGGTGGTTAGTGGCGGCTGAAGTTTTAGGGTTAAGGAAGTTTATTAAGTTGAGAGTAAATTTGTCTCTTAACCATTTAGTATCATCATATTACTTACTTATTTAGATGTCAACTGAACCATTAAGATTTTTGTAAACCAAACACCCTTTACCTCTTACTTATTTAAAGGTAACCTCTTAATGGAATCATTAAGAGGCTACGGAATAGCCCTTTAACTTAGCATTCTTTAAGAAATATCAAACTAAATAATATTAATAATACGAAAGCATCCAACATGAATGGTGGACTAACAAACATCATATGCGTAGGCTATGCATCATGAACATATTAAAGATTTCATAGGAATTAACCTTTTTTCTATAAAGATTAAACGTCCAATTTTTTTTTTTTTTTTTTTGAATCACTATACATAATACATTGTTTGAATATATATAACTCATTTCAGTCTTTGAAGAATATAAGCAAGAATTAGCTCATTCCAAGTATCTGGGACACCTGGAAGGCACCAATGTGTACAATCTGCATATCGTTTGGGATTGGATAATTGTTTTGCTTTTAAGGTTGAATAAAACATCCTATGAATAGAAGGATGTCCATCTTTCCTATACTGCGTTAGTTGTGTTATATTCACTAACTGCACATTCACCCCTCTTGCTTTCAACTTATCTAATGTTGATTCCAAAATCCTCATCATTTTCAAATCTGATCCACTTTCCCAAAAGATGTCCTTCATTACTGGTTCAGTTTCATTCAAGCAATTTCCATCACCTTGCATGCCCCAATCTATGCCTCTGAAAAACCAAAACAACAAAAGTTATCTGTGTGCTTCCTATATGAAGTAAAGGGATAAACTTATAAAAAGAGTTGGAATAGTTCAAAGTAATTGGAATTAGAATATTTGAAATAAGTTAAAATTAAAAAAAAAAATTTGAAATCTGTTAAAAGAAATTAAAACTTGTGATAGTGGTGAGTATGGTGATGGTGCTGGTAAAAAAAGGTTCATATACAGATGGGTTTTGTCCGTCGCTAATATCGCGTAATTATAGACGACTGTAATTACAGATGAGTATCACCAAAGGCCATATATAGATGGTATGAATGTAGATTCCTCAGATGAGTTTTGTCTGTCGCGTAGGTGATACTCCTTTTTCCGATAGTGTTTCCAATTCCAAGTTTATTCATAGTCTAACCAAACATGTTATACACTCAATGTACAAGCCGATATATTTATTACCTCTTATGAGTTGCAGTCATACTCATGAAATATGATTGGGTCCTTTTATGATCTATATGAGTAGCCAACCAATTAGACCACTTTTCCAACACCATCTTATAACCATCATGGTTGCTTACTATGTTATATTTCTCGGAATCTGCAAATGATCCATACCTGATGAAATAAGATTCAGTTGTCAAATGTAGTCCAGAGTTATGTAAAATTTACAAGTATCATCAACTCACAAGATTTTAAGTATAGGTGTCCCCCACCATAGATACGAGTTGAACACAAGTATATCAGCATCAACCCAGTTTTTTGCATGCTTTTCAATGGATTGGATATTGATTACACGATCAATTCTTTTATGTTTTGATGGATGATCGGCATTCGATTCGACAAGCAACGGAGCCCAGTAGAAGTCGATTGATACATTGTATTCCTGTATGTATATACTAATATAATAAGCATACTTAAAAGTTAAAACATCATAATTTCATTAAAAAGTCGATTGTTAGCCCGATACTAAAAGATAAATCACTATACGTCTTGACCAGGTGCTACGTGGCCTTAGAGAACTCTCATCTTAATCCCCACCCATCTCAAACGAATCCGTTTACTTCGGAAAAAAAATCTTGATTAAGGGATCTGGCTGAGAAACTTTTATTTTTTTATAATATGTTACTATACTCCATTCCCCAAAGGGTATTTTATACTAGCTTCTCGTTCCTTTATACAATTCATTCCCATCCCAAATAAAAACTAAAAAGATATTATATAATTGAGGAGAGATAAGAATAGGGAATGAAACCCACAAACAAAAAATTAAAGATACATGTAAATGATAACTAACAGTCTTATTATTCAAGACATAAAATACAACCCAAATATATGATTCTTTAGTAATCTTTTTTTTGTTATTGGTATTACACTAAAATTTACACTTTGCAGCCAACTTCTAACCTTGATATTAATACTGGCCCATAAATGCAGAAATCTTGAAATCCACTGTGTTTATAAAGATGATGATTATTTTATATGTTCTATTATTAATACATATATTGTTATTGTTTTTTTAATGATTTAAGGTTTTTGATATGATTATTTTAAGGCTCATTTTATGAAGACAATTTAATATCGAATAAAAATCTTACATAATGAAAATACATCAACAGTATTTGTCGACTGTGACCGGTCTAATTATTAATTTGATTTCAGAACTACTTAAATTTGTGATGGACGTACATATTGTGGTTGTTGGGGAGTAAATAATAGAGGGTGAAGATTTATTGTAGATGTCAGAACTTTAGAAAGAAAACAAAAATGTTCTATACGTACATATCCTTCTAATTGGTGTTTTCACTTTTCGAAAGAAAATAAATAATTCTATCTATGTAATTTTTTATCTTTGGTTTTCTTTCATTTTATACATTTTTAATGTATTTCATTTTGTTTGTTCAAATTTTAATAATAATTTAATTTAATTTAATAAATGGTTTAAAGTTAGAAGCTTTTCAAGAATATTCATGTGTAAAAGAGATGGGTGGATAACTCACAAATGCCTTAAATGTGAACAAGGAGACATTAGCTACTTTCTGCATCTTCTTGAGTCCAAGAGGGATGACAGATTGAAGCATGCAAACCATTGATAGCCATTGGTTCCTATTCACAGAATCCCCAACGAAAATTATCCTTTTACCCCTCAATCTTCCAAGAATTACTTTGGCATCAAATCTATACATAACAACAGCAAACAAAATTTAATAAATCACAACATAAATTTCAAGTTTTAAACTATCATTATATATATGAAAGGCATTCATTAATGTTAACTTATTATATTGCCACACAATAGTTATTATAAGATTAAAAGAACCGATTTAACCTCTTCAATTATTTTTTATGTATATTCTGTATAATAACAATTCAAACTGTGAACCGTACTAAATTTGAATTTGATCTAATGTGACTTTAATACTTTAGTTTATAATTTTAGGGTTACAATATTATTGCTTTTTTATTATAATTAATTTAAGTTCTAACCATAAACTTTAATAGAGTTATCAAACGATCTTAAATTCAAATATAATTATTTTTTTTATTTACCTTTTATAGTGAAAGCTACCTTTTATATTTAGACATATATACTTGACTGTGTTGATTGCTTAAAAAATAAATGGCTTATGATAACCCATCGATATATCATGAAACATATACATTCTCGTTAGCAATCTCCTACGACTCTGCTATGAAACGCAAACTCCAATACTAGTTTAAATATGTTTGAAAATTGTTATTTGTAAACATAGTATCGCGAGTCTTTAGTCAACACACATGTACATATACACTATATGTAAAAGTGCACATTTTTACCCTTTTTTAAAAATATTTGTAATATATCAGACAATAGGCTGAGTTATCTTACACAGTCTTCTAAATCTAGGAATAGTACAAAGACACAATAGATCGCAAAACATAACACAATAAATCGCAAAATATAACACAATATCAAGGAAAAAAGATACAATAACGAAAATAAAAAAAAAACAGAATGGCAAATAAAATAATAATGATCTAAACAAAAATTCTAAACTCTATAAGCTAAAAATCCAAAAGCCAAAACCTGAAATCTAAGATCGTAGAGTTCGATTAGATGGTTACAAAGCCGCTAGCATAAGTCTAATCGAAGTCCGTTTGATAACATTGGATCAAACAGACACAATATAAAACTATGGATCACAAATTATAACACAATGTCAAGGAAAAAAACACAATTAATCGCAAAAAAGACATATTGACGAAAATAAAAATAAAAAAAAAAACACAATGGTAAATAAAAAGACAATGATATAAACAAAAACTCTAAACTCGATAAGCTAAAAATTCAGAAGTAAAAACCGAAAATCTAAGATGGTAGAGTTCAACGAGATAACCACAATACCTCTAGCATAAGTCCAATCGAAGTCCGTTTGATAACATTCTTACAACTTTCAAGTTTTAGGAAACTTTATATTTAAATCTTTACCTAGGACAACATCAAAGTAGGGCTGTTCATGAGCCGAACCGAGCCGGGCCAAGCTCGGGCCCGACTCGTTTATAAACCGAGCTGAATATCAAAGCTCGGGCTCGCCTTGGTTTTAAACCGAGCTGGCTTGGCTCGACTCGGCTTGGTTTGACTCGATTTTAAAAAGAAAAATAAATACATAACTCTCAAAAATAATCTAAAATATTCTTCAATACTTCAAAAGATCATTTCCAAAATAAATTCCACCTAATGCATTACAAACCAAAATCAAATTAAACAACACAAAATAAGTTTTAAATTTCAACGAAATACAATATTACTTATTAGTTCTTTAGTATGATAATCAACCTTCAAATATGTCATAGATATCAAATTACACTCCTAAATACATGTAAATAATAATATATTTTTTTTGTAATATATATAATGTATATAAAACTTAAATATATTATAAGTAAAATAGTTCGAGCTAAGCCGAGCCGAGCTACAAAGCGAGCCAAACCGAGCCAATCCGGCTCGTTACGAGCCGAGCCAAGCTAGGTTCACTTTCTAATTAAGCCGAGCCAGCTCGACTCAGTTTCAAACCGAGCCATTTCGAACAAGCTTTTTCTGAGCTAAATCCGAGTGAGCTTCAAACGATTTTTGAGCCGCAAGCTTTTTGTACAATCCTACATCAAAGAGTTATCGGGGAGAGAGAAAAAAAAAGAGTTTTTAATTTACACTTTTCATTTTGTTAAAGCGCTAGTTTACGAGATTGATGCAGAATGTATATATAGAGAGTGAGAGTCATTACAATAAACATCAAATTAGTGCAATGTGCAAATCCAAATTATATAAATCGTATATCAATGGTTAGTATTTTTAAAATTTTGTGCTATTTCAAATACTTATGCGTATGTTTTGTATCTAAAAGCCCATTAAACAAATGTGTTTATATATGTCTTAGGTTTATACGATAGGGGATGCTTCAAATGAAAACTATTTTTATTGTGAAAACTCGAAAACTAACTATAAAAAGCCTAAAAAACACACCAATTTTTTTTTTTCAATTTTTTATAAAAATCGCAGGTTTTTTATATAAAAAAAATTTCAAAAAATAAAAATATAAAAATTTGTAGTACACATGTGTAATAATACACATGTGTAGTACACATATGCGGTACAAAATTTTTTTTTTTTTAAATTTTTTTCTATATATAAAAAACTGCGAAAATTGTTATGAAAAAAAAATTTGTATGTTTTTTTGGCTTTTTTAATTAGTTTTCGAGTTTTCACAATAACTAGTGGTTTTCATTTGAACCTTCCCCTTATACGATATACTATATATATACAATATTACACATACAATATCTATTGCGTATATGTAGTATATGACTGCGTATATATAATATGGTATAAGTTTGAAGTTCTTTAGTTTTCTCATGATTGGGAGAGACAAGTTGAGAGAAAAAGATTGAGGTTCTCTTTAGAATCTCACATAATGCGAGAGCCCGTGAAAATCACTCTAAACCATACATTTATAATTAGAAAACATAGGGTATAATAGATTTCCATATTTAATTAATTAATTTATTACTAAAATGCTTGCACCCTAGTAGTATTAAGTTGCGTGAAACAATGTTCCTTTTAAGTGGTTTATGATTCTAGTTTCATACTGGACAAATAAGTAGATTAATTTGTTTTATAGGTTTAAATGGTGTGTGAGTTAATTGGTTTAAAAACCTAGTGTATAAATATTGTTAATTGAAATAATACTTTACTAAACATTTTTGAATAACTAAGGGGCTGTTTGCTAGCCTCTGAATGGTCATTAAGAGGCTACCTCTTAATGAAACCATTAAGAATTTTAACAATGAGAAGATAGAAAAATGTGACATGTGATGATTTACCATTCAGAGGTTACCTCTTAACCATTCAGACTTGAGGTTAACTCTTATTCATTCCGAGGTTTTAAACCATTAAGAGGTAATATCTGAATGTTCATTAAGAGGCTACCAAACAGCCCCTAAATATAGGTTTATGTCGCCACTAGTATAAATATTGTTAATTGAAATAATACTTTACTAGCCATTTGTGAATGACTAAATATAGGTTTATTTCGCCACTAGTAGATATGATCGCGTTTAAAGTATGCGAAGATAGTCATTACAGTCAACCCATAGTATGTTTAGGGTTCCGTGCATCAACCATGTGTTAGCAAATCATAGGATGGTTTTCTTATTTTTTAATTATTTTTATTAGTCCCCGGTGACAGTACAGAATGAAGATTTGTAAATTGCTTTGATAAAGGACTTTTTTTTTTTTGAACGGCAAAACTTTGATAAAGGACCTGTGAGTCACTTTCCCCATTAGTTTTAAAATTAGGTTTTCAGCACATCCATAAATCTTATTTTCAAATCTTTTTTTACTTTATCTCTTTATATGGCTCTATGTATGTGTATAGAGATAAAAGGAGGGGTGTATGAATATTAAGTCCTAAAATTAAAGTATCTTATCATATGCTCCAGATTTTCTATGTCGGAGGATTCTGATCTCATCTGTAAAAAAAAAAAAAAGGCATTCCTTTAAGACCGTCTTTGATTGCATGCATCTTCTAGTAGGAGCGTCGGCACAATAAATCAAATTCTAAAATCAGGATTATTTTTGTTATTGTTATTATTACTATCTTCGCTTAAAATCATGTCATGTGAGAATATTATTACACCTCTTTTTGGTATATCTTTTTTTTTAACCGCAAACAACACTTTATATATATATATATATATATATAAAGAGCCAGTAAGAGACTGGAAAAACTACAACCGAAACAAAGGAAAAACAAACCGAAAAAGCATTACAAAAGATCGGCTTCATAAAAATTTTTCCAATTCTCCCACGAGGGAGCCTTCAGTCTAGCTCGGTTGGAAATCCAAAAGGGTATATCATTTCTAGAAAAGGCACAACATCATATAATTTCAACAGAAATTGAAGGGATTGAGAACTCAGAGAGAGTTGTGGTCGGAAAACAAGAATTGAATGCGAATTGGAACTTAGTCAAGCCCTAAAAACATTAATGTCACTTAAAGCTTTAAGCTTATAATTTTTTACACTCCAGCAACCCTGGTTAGTCCGATGATAAAAATGTAGATTTAGGAGTAAGATAAAATAGCGTGCGTTAGCCGATAAGAAAAATATTAAAGTGATTCACATCACTTTCAACAAAACATCAACTGTACAAGATTAAGCATATATATATATTGCCGTTCACTAGTTTTGTGTTATGCCTCATAGTTTGAAAGTAGTGGGGTTAGTTTGCATGTCAGCTTATCTATTACAGTTTCTAGCATCTCATACACACACACATATATTTGTAGAGAGAGAGAGAGAGAGAGTGACCTTGGAAGGTTGCAACCATTGGGTTGCCATCGCCATTGTTGATACTTGAAATCAGTTCTACCATACTGCCCACAAGAAAACTCACCAGGAACATACGGGCATTGAGCTTCTTTATAAAGAGGATAAGACTCATTGTCATAAACCCATTTGCCGGAGAACAAATCACACCCATTCAAAGATTCATTAACACTTGGAGTCACCGGTAGACTCGTGTCTTGATCATCCGAGTTCACATAATAAACGGCTGTGGTGGTGGCCAATGCACCTATTATGAAGAAGATGATAATGCTGCTTTCAAACATATGCTTCACATCCCATATTCCCAACATTCGTTTCTTCTTCTCCATATCTCTCTCTCTCTCTCTCTCTTAAAAAGAAGAAGAAGAGAATGAAAAGGGTGTGTATATAGAAATAAGAGATTTAAGCATCAGCAGCAGCAGCAGCAGGTGCTTTGGACTCTACTCCACCGACGGTGTAAGGTATTGTTTACGGAGATGTACTTCTACATGGTATTGCGTGCATCTAACCTTATAATATTAAAAAAAGATTCTCACGTTTAACTTAGAAAAATAGTGTTAAATCTGGTTATGTGAATTGTGATCTTGAAAATGGTGAGCACAGTGGATCCAAACCATTTAATATCACCACTACTGAAACTCAGTCTGTGTCTCCTTCGCTCACTCTCTATATATATAGATGTATCATGTATGTATATCTTTTTCACTTGTATATTAATAATATTCTAGGTTATTACCCGGGATTGCTTACAGGGCTCGGGAAACTTAGTTATATTAATTATTATTTGTTATTAATACGACCTCATTACATCAAGCATCTCATTGGATTCAACAACAATGTCTACAATTCACCGGATTAGACCATGAACCCATATTAGACGTCAAACAAAAGCGCAACAGGACCACATAAATAACATCATTTCCACTTTTACTTCAATGCACTTACATGATCGGGTGATTTGGGATTTTGTAAAAATGTTTGTTCTTGTACTTCTTTATAAAATTACATCGAATTCAAGAAAACGAAACAACGACTTAAACAAATGTTGAGTTATTCAAATTTCTGTTGAATACTAAATGAAATGTTGACCAAAATTGAAACAGATGTTGACCAAAACATTTGTTTAAGGCCAAACATCTGTTTTTGGCGAAACATCTGTTTAAGGTCAAATATCTGTTTAAGTCCAAACATCTGATATAGAAGGCCAAACATCTGCCAAATACAGTCATATATATCCATCCATTATTCTGAACTCATAAACTGTTAGGATGTGAGTTTGCTAGATTGTGTTTGTTTAATAAGAATGAAGATGAAACAGAGATGAATTGCAGCGGAATAAATGAAATAAACTTTTAACACACAATCAATGGAAGATAAGTTTCAGCAAAGATGTTTATCATTTAATCGAATGGTTGTATTTGATTACAATAAACAAACTAAATGAATGCATGCACAGATCTCCCTCTTAGCCTGAGCTCACTTGATTGTTCGTACAGAATGACTTAGTGAAAGAGAGCTAATAGAACAGTACAGAATACTGTTCTATTTATAGTACAGAACAACCACTGAGCATCTTCGGCTGACGTCACCATGAAAGTGACATCTAACCTCCTAACAACATACAACCACTGACTATTACAACCACTGATACAAACTACTGATAACAAATAGAATGTACAACTAAACTACTGATTCTTCATTCCACTGTTATAGCTCCAGCAGCGCTTTGGTCTTTAGCAGTACTTGAAACATATCAGTAGATTGAGCATCAGTGCTTTATCTTCAACAGTCTTTAGATCAGCAGCAGTTGTAATGAGCAGTGCTTTGGGTCATCAGATGTTAGGGCCACTGTCAAGGGGAAATATCTGTTACAAACAACTGCTTATTATGTATCCACTGCTCTGAACCAGTTTTGGCTTTATCAAATGTTCCTTTGTAGGGTTCAATCCTAACAATTTCCCCCTTGAACAGATGATGCCAAAACACTTCAATATTCTGGATCTTTATTGCCTCATCAAGAATTCCCTAACTTGCCATTTGAATTGTAATTCAAAGTTCATGGAATCCTCATCATCTTCATCCCTGCACAGTGGAAGCTCAAGGAGATCTTGCAAATCTTCTACACTCAGGCCAAGTGCATTTTCCCTTGATATATACTTCACTTCACCACTGGACTTGAGCAGAGTCAATACGTGGGTCTTTTGATCAGACTTCCACTTTAGTATCTTTGAGTACAGTGGGTTTCTTGTGAGAGTTTTTATTTTTGATGAGTTTGGTGATGGAGGTCAGGTTATGACAACTTTTGCAGGGTCTTGAGATTTAGCTAAGTCTGGATTTTCAGCCATCATTGTCTGAAGAACCATCTTCATAATATATTCTTCTTAAGCCGTGTCTTCTTTTGTTTGTTCATCCATCTGCTATTGCTTCCTTCTTTGATAAAGGATAGCAGGAGGTGGAGCATTGGATCTTTTGATTGGCAAGGCATGTTTGACTGGAACCACTGCTTCTGGATAATCTGGCTTTTTGGGAGCTGTGTGATCTTTCTTTCTTAATTCTTCCAACCTTTTGTAGGTGTCTAATACTTTCACATCTGACCACCTTGTAACCTGATTCCTTGAGCCATAGTTTGCAGCTATAAGCTCTTCTTTCATTCTTTTCAGCTTCAAGGCCCTTTCAGGTACATTCTTTTTTATAATTGGACCAAACTGGAGGAGTTTTCTTTATTTTGTCATCAAGCATCTTTTGGATTCTTGCTATCTCCTCTTTGAGCTCACTTATGGTCCATTCCTTGTACTGATACTTTTCTGCCTTGTATTTCTTGTATGCCATGATGTGCTCAATGTAGTCTTGTTTTAAGCTTTCATCATCCTTTTCTGAAAGTTTCTGACAAAGGTCTTTAGAGAACTGCTCTAAAGTTCTGACTTTGGTGAGCAGATATTGCAAATTCCTCTAAATGTCTTTATAAGAATTTCCCTTTGTTTCTCTATCTGATATATCCTCTACTTGTTTGGCCTTCAGTCGAAAATACTCTTCTATGTTTCTTGGCAGAGGATAACCTTGAAAAGATGGGAGATTCCTCTTTTCTGGATCATCTTCAGAGTAGAAGGATTTGATCTCCTCCCTAACCGCCGGAAGATCCAAAGGATATTGTACTCCCAAAGGGACTAAGGCAGTGTTTGGATCAAGGGCTTGAACTGAAGAGATTGGAATAGGGTTTGGAATAGTGTCTAGGATCAGAGGTTGTGAAGATGTTGGAAGTAGAGAAGTGTCATCTTCAAGTACAATATTTGTTACCCTTCTTCTTTTGTGCTTTGGAGTGGTTGGTGGTGTATTTGTGGGTTGAGTGGTGGTGTTTGAAGTGATGGGTGATTGACTAACAGCTGTTGAAACAACTGGTGTCACGGCCCCCGACCCGGTTTGACCCGTTTCAGGAGCCGCGGGACGGAAAATTCCGTGGTATTTATTTAACAGCGGAAGTTTTCATCAGAATCTTTTTAAAACTGCAATTTTCCCGATTATTTTATTTCACAACTCGGAATAAAATCCCGGTAATTTACAATCATAAGATTTCAGTGAGAAATCTTTATTTTACAAAACATGTTTCTTTATTTTTATATTGAGCCACTTCCTTAAGCTTTTAGTGCTTCACAGCACTTTTCTTGGATCACAACAGATCACCTGAAACATGTTTGAAAAAGGTTTTGTCAGCGGGAAATACTGGTGAATCATTCTTTTTATGAAAACGACTCGTTTGTTATAATTTACAGTATTAAGAGAGATTACAATGTTTCCAGATATCAACCAACTACCCCCAGTATTTGTCAATCGACTCGTTTCTGTGACTATGGTCAGATCACCCATTGGCTAACTCGTTGTCCAATGGTGACGGGAAATAAGTAATGTATACAAAACCCCACATACCGGCTGTAACTTGGTGATTACATAAACTTAATCACTGTAATTATAACCTTTGAAAACATGATTTGAAAGTAATTTGATAAAAAGATAATGACTCACATTGCAGATTTAATTTGAGCAGAGCCTAGCCTACTGATTAGCCTTTTAACCTAAATTTAATAACATGCACACAACTCGGTTAGTAACTTAATACAGCATTTACGATAACTCACGAGATTAAACCCTCACATCGAATGACAAAGTGCGATACTTAAACATCCATTGATTTAACAATGAATGACAAAGCATAAACCCTAATGTGGGCAGCACTTAAACATCCATTGGATAGTTTAATCGATCGGACATTGAATCGTAGCAGCGATCGAGTTATTACCCTGTATTGCGGCAGCACTTTGTGAATTGTGTGTGTTTTAGAATTGTTTCTGCTATAACTCAGTGTGCGTAACGAAATTTTACGTCGTTTCAACTTCAGAATTCATGTCCCAAACCCCTCTATTTATACCCAAAATTTGACCCCCTCGCGTGACGCGAGGAGTACCCCCTGGGGCGTCTTATGGCGCGAGGGGTCCCTATTTACCATAGGGTAGCCACGTCCCTAACTAGCCTTGCTGACTTGACGGTTTCTTAAAATTCGATACTGACAACAAGTTATTAAGATAATCGTAACTAGGGTTTTACCCCCCCCCCTGAGTTTTAGGGGCCCTGATCCTGATTCTGATTATTCTGAAAATTTTAGGGTTTGTGCAGAATCACTTGGGTGTCTCAATTAGGGTTTCCTTTTTTATAAACTAATATAATAATTAGGACTTTTGATACGAGTTGTTACATCCTCCCCACCTTAATAAAAATCTCGTCCTCGAGATTTTCTGGAATAATTGAGGATACTTTCGCTTCATCTCTGATTCCAGCTCCCAAGTGTATTCAGGTCCTCTCTTTGAATCCCACTTGACTTTGACAAGTACTAACCGTTTGTGTTTGAGAAATTTGATCTTTCGGTCTTCTATTTGGATTGGTTTCTCAACAAATTTTAGCTTTTCATTTACCTCTATATCTTGAAGAGGTATTACCAGGGATTCGTCTGATAGACATTTCTTGAGGTTGGATATATGAAATACATTATGTACTCCAGCTAACTCTTCTGGTAGTTGTAAACGATAAGCAACTGGTCCTATACGTTGGATCACTGGAAATGGTCCTACGTATCTTGGACTTAGCTTTCCTTTCTTACCGAATCGAACTACTCCTTTCCAAGGTGAAACTTTCAAAAGTACTTTATCTCCGATTTGAAATTCCAACGGCTTCCGTCTATTGTCTGCATAACTCTTCTGGCGATCTCGAGCCGTCTTTAATCTTTCCTTGATTTGAGTAATCTTGCCAGTCGTCTCTTGCACTATTTCAGGACCTGACAATTGACTTTCTCCTATTTCTGCCCAACAAACTGGAGTTCTGCACTTTCTTCCATACAGTGCCTCGAATGGGGCAGTTTCAATACTTGAATGATAACTATTGTTATAGGAGAATTCGATCAGAGGAAAGTGATCGTCCCAATTTCCACCAAAATCTATCACACATGCTCGGAGCATGTCTTCTAGAGTTTGTATCGTCCTTTCACTTTGCCCGTCTGTTTGTGGATGATATGCAGTACTTAGATTTAATCGAGTTCCCATTGCTTCTTGGAAACTTGTCCAAAAATGAGAAGTGAAACGACTATCTCTATCTGATACAATGGAGAGTGGAACTCCATGTAAGGATACTACTTCATCTACATACAACTTTGCCAATCTTTCCATGCTAAAGGTTTCCTTCATAGGTAGAAAATGAGCTGATTTGGTTAATCGATCCACAATTACCCAAATCGCATCATTACCTTTTCTGGTTTTGGGTAACTTAGTAACAAAATCCATTGTTATGAGTTCCCATTTCCATACAGGCATTTCTAGTTGTTGTAGTAGACTTGAAGGTTTCTGGTGTTCTGCCTTAACTTGTGAACAAGTAAGACACTTAGAAACATATCGAGCTATATCCTTTTTCATTCATATCCACCAAAAGTTATTTCTTAAATCTTGGTACATTTTATTGTTTCCAGGGTGCATGGTATACCTAGATTTATGAGCTTCTTCCAAAATCTTATTTCTTAATTCTCCCTGCTTAGGTACCCAAATCCTTCTTTTGTGGAATTTCCAAATTCCATCAGCTCCTTGCTCTAACTCTTTTATTCGTCCTTTCATTCGTTCAGCATCATCATTGATTGCTGTTTCTTGAATATTCTTCAATTGTTCCATTAAATCTAACTGTAGATTTAACCTAAGAGCACGAACTCGTCGTTGTTTCTCATGGTACTTACGACTTAAGGCATCTGCAACTACATTTGCCTTTCCTTCATGATATTGAATATCACAGTCGTAGTCACTTAGGATTTCCATCCATCTTCTTTGCCTCATATTTAACTCTTTTTGCCCAAATATATATCTTAAACTTTTATGATCTGTATAGACAGTAAACTTACTTCCGTACAGATAATGTCTCCAGATTTTCAGGGAAAAAATTACGGCTCCTAATTCTAAGTCATGAGTCGTATAGTTTTCTTCGTGCTTTTTCAATTGTCTTGAAGCATACGCAATTACCTTCTTGTGTTGCATCAGCACACATCCAAATCCAAATTTTGAAGCATCACAGTAAACTTCAAAATCTTCTGTTCCTTCTGGTAAGGCTAGGATTAGAGCATTTGTTAACTTTTGCTTCAAGATCCTAAAGGCTTCTTCTTGTTTAGGTCCCCATTCGCACTTAATTGCTTTACAGGTTAGCTTAGTTAATGGTACAGCTATCTTGGAAAAATCCTTAATAAACCGTCTATAATATCCAGCTAAACCTATAAAACTTCTAATTTCCATTGCGGATTGCGGAACCTTCCATTTGGTAATTGCCTCTATCTTAGCAGGATCTACATGAATACCTTCGTGATTCACCATATGACCTAGAAATTGCACTTCTTGCAACCAAAATTCACACTTCGAGAATTTGGCGTACAAATTTTCTTTTCTTAACAAATAAAGAGTGCATGCAAGTGCTGACAATGTTCGTCTTGACTTTTAGAATAATAAGTATATCGTCGATGAAGACAATTACAAATTTATCCAAGTACGGTTTACAAATCCTATTCATCATGTCCATGAATGCTGCAGGTGCATTTGTTAATCCGAAGGGCATGACTGTAAACTCGTAATGACCATACCTAGTTCTAAAAGCAGTCTTAGGTATGTCTTCTTCTTGTACTTTCAATTGATGATATCCGGAGCGTAAGTCTATCTTAGAAAAGTATCTAGCTCCTTGAAGTTGATCGAAAAGATCATCAATCCTAGGTAATGGGTATCGATTCTTAATTGTAACCTTATTCAATTCTCTATAATCAATACACATTCTCATTGAACCATCCTTTTTTTTTAACAAACAACACTGGTGCTCCCCACGGGGATGAACTAGGTTGTATGAAACCTTTACTTAATAATTCATCTAATTGCTTTTTCAGTTCTAACATTTCTGTGGGTGCTAACCGATAAGGTGCCTTAGCTATCGGTATAGTTCCTGGAATTAGATGAATTCTAAATTCTACTTCCCTATCTGGTGGTAGTCCTGGTAATTCTTCTGGGAATATCTCTGGGTATTCTGAGACTACAGGAATTTCCTTAAGTTCTTTACCCTTAGTACTAATGATTACTGAAATCATGTATACTATTCCTTGTTTTCGTTCATAACTAGCAATTTTCATTACTGATATGAACTTCATGGGCTTACGTGGTTTATCTCCTGTAATTATAATTACTTCTCTGGTGGGTGCCTGAATCTCTATAGAATTTTGATCACAAAGAATTCGAGCATGGTTGGCTACCAACCAATCCATTCCTAATACAACATCGAATTCAACTAATTTCATAGGTAATAGGGTTGCAGAAAATTTATAACTTGAAAGTTCTAGTTCTACATTTTGCAAGACCTTATATATTTTAACTGAATTCCCGTCCGCCGTTTCGACTGTAAAAATCTGCCTAAGGTTGGTTAAGGGTAAATTAAGAGCTTGGCAAAATGAAGTATTGATAAAACTTTGGTTTGCACCAGAATCAAATAATATTTTTGCATAAACGTTGTGAACTAAGAACATACCAGCTATCACATCGGGAATGAGTTCTGCTTCTTGAGTAGTTAGCTGGAATGCTCTAACATTCTTTTTAGTAGCTTCGTCGGCCGTTTTGGCTTTGTTATCTACTGGTTTAACCAACTTGGGGCATTCTGGTTTAAAATGTCATGTTTCTCCGCAGTTATAGCAGACTCTTGTTTTCTTTCTGCAATCTTCTTCACGATGTCCTACCATTTTGCAAAAATTACAAGTTACATTACATCTTCTATAATGTTTCTTTTTGCAATTCCTGCAAAACGGCGGATTTGAAAATTGCCCTGTTCCTCTTTTCCTGAAACTGCTGTTATTACCCGTACGAAATCCTTGGGTAATTTTCTGAGCTAGTTCCTTTTTCTTGTTTTCATCTCTTGTGCGTACCAATTCGTCAGTTAGGGTATTAGCTAATTCCACAGCATCGTCAATAGTACGAGGTCTCGCAGCTTTAACGATATTGCGGATTTCACCAATCAATCCCCATATATAGCGAGAAATGAGTACCGGTTCTGGCGAAGCCAGTGTTGGTACCACTCTAGCATATTCAAAGAATGTCGAAGTATAACCGCGACAATCTACACCCATCATTCTATGGTTTAAGAACTTATTTGCCATTTGATCTTTTTCATATTCGGGACAGAATTTTCTTTCTACAAGACTCTTAAATTCTTCCCAATTCATAGCATACGCCATCATCCTTCCTTTTGCTTGTAACACCGTGCTCCACCATTCTAGCGCCCCTTCTTTAAAAAGGTTTGACGCGTACATGACCTGATCGTCCTTGGCACATTTACTTATTGTAATCACGGCCTCGGTTTTCTCTAACCAACGCAGTGCCGCAGTCGCTCCTTCATTGCCTGCAAATTTAGCGGGTTTGCAAGCAAGAAATTCTTTGTAAGTGCAACCAGGCGTTGCAGCTTTCATTTTCTTAGGGAGCGGAGCCTGCCGTGGATTATTATCGTGATTAGTATGATTACCGCCTCCATTTACGCTATTACGGAAGTTATCTTCAGAAATACGTTTGCTAGGAATGATTTGTTGAGGTTCGATTGGATTTCTAACAGCAGCAACTATTGCTGGAATAGCATTGGCTATTCCCTGAGCAACGATATTTTCGATATCTTGCCTATTTAGAAATTGATCCTCCGGATGTTGCTCAGATTGATTAACCTCATTAACTGGTTCATTATTAGCATTTTCCATCTGATAATTAATATATATAATTTATTAGTATCAAATAAATAACAATTATACACAATAATCATACAAATTTCACAAGACACTTATACAGTTAAAACTATCGATTTCTCGATTCCCCCTTTTTATATATATTATGCATCATTACACACTGATTATTTTACACAAGTTTTATTTTAGGTTATTTCTCAAGCTATATTTTACTTATAGTTTCACAACCTACTATCCTTCGTCAGATGGTATTTCAGTAACGACGTTCCCTCTCGTCGTATTTCCAGGAGACCTGTTCTCCTACTTCCCTGATCCTATTTCCTGCATCCACCAGTTCTTCACCAAAGTGGCGGAGTTCAGCTAAATTCTCATTGCTCATAGGTGGATTAGGTATAGGTTCTGGGTCAAATTGAGGAAGAAAGGAATAAGGACTGTTGAGCAGGTTTTGGAATTGCCAATCATTCGTCCACCACTCGTCCACCACTCGTCCATTCCTAAAGGTTGGGTGTGGATTATAGGTTTTGGGATTGCTGGTTCCAAATTCATTGGAAGTTGGGTTTCAATAGAATGATTAAAAACATTTTTATTGACAGGCTGAATAGTATCACAGCTTGCCAATATAAAATCTAGCTCTTCCTGCAATGTCATTTCCTGGGTTTGTTTAGAGCTTTCTCCAATTTCTATCTGGGTTTGTTTATAACCTCCTCCAATCTCCATTTCTATTTGCTTAGAATATTCTTCAAACTGTATTCCCATCTTCCTAGACTCTTCCCCGACTTCAATCCCCTTCCCTTTGTCTAATGGATTTTCTATTTTGGGAATCTTTCTAGTGGCGGGTTTCCTCCTACGCACACGCCTCCATCCCACGAATCTTCTCCTTTTCTTGGGCTTAGGTTTCTCCGGAGGTGGAGCATTGAATTCCATAGGTTCTTCTATGTCGGGTATATTCCTATTGAAATCTCTGGAAACCTCTATTTTTACCGGATAGAGATTTAAATTCTGAAGGGCGTCAGACAAATCACTCATGCTGTTTAGTATACATCCAAAATACACACCAATACTAAGTTAAAAATTTGATAACAAAATTTCATAGATAACCTTTAAATATTATTTCAGACTGGGTAACTACAAAACAACTGAAAGTTAAAACACACTAGGGTTTATTTATTTATTTATTGGATATGATTTGTAGGTGATAACAGTACTAAAACTTAAGTCAAATTATTTAAAGATTTGCATTTACTGCTACAGTGGCTAGCATATAGAGATCTGCCCATTTTTCATCTAACTTGTCTTCCCAAGGTGTTTTACTGGTTAATTCTTGGGTTTCCTGTTTAATCTTCTTTTCTCGGAATTTCTTTATTTTCTCCTGACTTTTCTTAAAAATCAAATTTATTTTATTAGGAGAAAGTGGTTCCTCATATTGTGTCTTTCGCACAAATATTCCTTCTTCAGGAATTACAGAGTGACTTGAGGATTTGGTTTGGGATGAATTTCCCTTCTCGTTTGATGACCTATCTAATCTAAGATAGATATTTGAAAGATTTTGCTTACCCATACTGTATACAAATATTCAAATAATAAAACACATAATCACAGAATAGCAATTAATAAAATTAAGTATTTTCTAAATACTTAATTCGCTTAAATCAGTGGCTCTGATACCACCTTTTTCTGTCACGGCCACCGACCCGGTTTGACACGTTTCAGGAGCCGCGGGACAGAAAATCCCGTGGTATTTATTTAACAGCGGAAGTTTTCATCAGAATCTTTTTAAAACTGCAATTTTCCCGATTATTTTATTTCACAACTCGGAATAAAATCCCGGTAATTTACAATCATAAGATTTCACTGAGAAATCTTTATTTTACAAAACATGTTTCTTTATTTTATATTGAGCCACCTCCTTAAGCTTGTAGTGCTTCACGGCACTTTTCTTGGATCACAACAGATCACCTGAAACATGTTTGAAAAAGGTTTTGTCAGCGGGAAATACTGGTGAATCATTCTTTTTATGAAAACGACTCGTTTGTTATAATTTACAGTATTAAGAGAGATTACAATGTTTCCAGATATCAACCAACTACCCACAGTATTTGTCACTCAACTCGTTTCTGTGACTATGGTCAGATCACCCATTGGCTAACTCGTTGTCCAATGGTGACGGGAAATAAGTAATGTATACAAAACCCCACATACCGGCTGTAACTTGGTGATTACATAAACTTAATCACTGTAATTATAACCTTTGAAAACATGATTTGAAAGTAATTTGATAAAAAGAGAATGACTCACATTGCAGATTTAATTTGAGCAGAGCCTAGCCTACTGATTAGCCTTTTAACCTAAATTTAATAACATGCACACAACTCGGTTAGTAACTTAATACAGCATTTACGATAACTCACGAGATTAAACCCTCACATCGAATGACAAAGTGCAATACTTAAACATCCATTGATTTAACAATTAATGACAAAGCATAAACCCTAATGTGGGCAGCACTTAATGTAACAACCCTCGGTAAAATCAATACCCTTATAATATTCCGACTCTCTAAATATACTATAAAATGTCTCAATATGTTTTATATTATACCCCGTATGCTAAAACCGAGCCCAAATTATATTATAGTTTATGAAAATAAATAAAATTCTGAAATTATAAGCTGATGCGGGCCGCTTCTTACCCACATCAACTTAACGCGGGCCGTATTAGGACCAGGTGTTGACTTCGCTGACTTTTCTAGTCAAAGCGGGCCGCTTTAGGTTTAAGTTAAGTGAAAGCGGGCCGCGAGTGACTTGGTTACGCTAATGCACCAGAGGTCGACACGTGTCGTAATCGTGTCAAGTCTAGTAAACGACTCAGCTAAGCTACCGCGTTGACTTATGTTGACGCGGCCCGCTTTAGGTTTAACGTTTTCGAACGCGGGCCGCGTGAGGATCAGATTTCACAACTATAAATAGCCAGCATCAGATTTCAGTTTCCGTCGCTCACGTTCTTTTCTCAATCTCGAATTCTGAATAGTTGAAGTAATATTTTGGGTATTATACCCCTAATTAGCGAGGTTCTGCTTCATTGTAAGTATTATAACCCCGGGTTCATAATAGTTACGCTGCCCGATTGATTTAGGGTTCCGTAACAACTGTCGTGGTTCTGCCCGACGTAGTTGTTGGAATGCCGTCTCGGGGAGGGTATTATTAATAATTTCAAAGGGTTATGGTACTAATCAATGTACATTTGTATAAATTATAGATTTCATCCAGGAAACCCTCACGTGAAACCTAAGATAACAATGTGAGTTTATCCTCTTTTTGATAAACTTTTTGGTAATGTTTTACAAATTCTTAAATGTTTACTATGAAAATTAGCAGTAATTGAGTCTTTGTAGTTATCCAATTACTGCCGGTATGTTGGGGTTTTGTATACAAAATTTTGTACTACTTGCGAGTAGTAAGTCTGGATGACAAATTCATTACCATTGGACAATGAGTTAGCCAATGGGTAATATGACCCACAAGTCAGGTGTGATAGTACCAGATGGAGTAATTGTATAGACTTAAACAAAGTGATCACTCTCAATACTGTTCACTGTGACTTTAAACTTGATTAAACTGGGATTCACTCACCAGTATTTCCCGCTGACAAATATTTTTAAAACATGTTTCAGGTAACCCAATGTGAAAGCCAATTAGTAAAAAGCCAGCTGGAGAGCACTGAAGGCTTGGGAAAATGTGGCTATAAAAGTTACCTAATAAACGATGTTTTAAATTCAATAAAATAGGGTTTATCCCTATAATGTATTGTAATAAGAAACTTGGGTTTTTCCATGTTATTATTAATATAAAAGAAGGTGGTTTTACTCTGATAAACATTTCCTAACTACGGTCCTGATGTAAATTCCGCTGCAAGACTAAATAAAACCTGATACCACCAAACTCTGTGATCACGTCCGCCCGTTCCCGGGAAACAGGGATCGGGGGTTGTGACAGAAGGTGGTATCAGAGCCTAGCCACTGGTCTAAGCCAAAGAAGTGTTCTGCTGACACTTAAATTCTAAATTTTGTGTTAGGAAATAATTTCGGAAATAAGTGCATAATTGTAATTATTGGTTATGTGTTATTTGACTATCTGTTAGTTTTCAGTATGAGTGATCAAGGGCCATCAGACGTGAATCGTCAGTTAGCTGATTCACCTAGGAGTGAAGGTACATCATCACAGCCTGCCCTCTCGGGGTATGTTGCTGATCAGGAAGACGGGATATTTGCTTTTAGAGCTCAATCTGAAGAACCATTTCCTACTAAGAAACGAGGATGGTTCAGTAAAGATGCTTTTGCTCGTAGGAAAAGAATGAGGAAATTGCAACAGCAAAGGGCTTTAGCAGCTATTAAGAGAGAGACAGATGCTCAAACTCAAGAAATACTTAATAGAAGCCTAGCTAATTTCCATATCTTAGCTACGACTGCTGCTGACCCAGGTCTGGAACAACTAGTAGCCCCACAACCACAAAACCCAGAACAACTCATGGAAATAGAAAATCAGGAAAACCAAGTAGAAATGCATGACTTTAACCCAGAAGAAATTCCCCGGGTACCTGCACCAAACCCACTAGACCCAAATTACGACCCCTGGTGGGATGACAATAGAGACTTTGTGCAACGTTACCCTATCCAGGATTATCCACCCATACAGAACATAGAGACTTACCCAGGTATGGACCCTTTGGATCCCTATTATCAAAATGACTATATTAGGGAAATATTAGAGGATCCTTACCAATTTCAGGAAATGTCACCTCCATATCAGGAACCCGTACCCCAGATTCCAAACCCAGTCCGAGAACCTGCACCCCCAATGAGTGCAGAAAACGTGCAAGAACTTAGGACTTTCGGGGAGGAAATCTTAGAAAGCAGTGAGAGGATGCGTCAGGTGGGAGAGCGTCTCGTATGGAAATACGATGAGCGCAATATGGATTTTTGGATAAATCCATATCCATGAATGTTAGAATAAAGGACACAGTAGTAATAATAATAAAATATAATAAAATAAAATAAGATATGTGTGTACGGATGCATATTATTATTTTATTTCTGTTGGTATTGTAATTTCATTTCTGTACTAGTGTGTAATAGACGCCTAAGTATATGAAAAGAGTAAAGTAGCAATGATCTACGCTTTTGACAAAACTGCGTGTCATATGATTAATTATATTAATATATTAATTGTGATATTAATATGGGATAAATGTTTAAAATTCAGATGGCCGATGAAGAAATTCAAGGAAATCTGAATAACGATAACCAGAGTAACATTAACGTGGTTGATGATAATCTGAATAATGAGAACCCGAACAACAATAACAATGGGAATCAGATGGATAATAGTGCTATTCAACACATTGTAGCACAAGGAATAATAGATGCAATGCCATTTATACTTCAAACGGTTAAGGATGCTGATAATAAAAGTAGGCATAGCGGTAAGCGACCACTTGAACCAGAAAACAGCGTGAACAATGGACCTGTACTTCAGATGCCTATTCCTAAAAGAAGAAGAACCATGCCTTATGGTTGTTCTTATAAAGAATTCTGGTCTTGTAAACCAATGGAATTCTCGGGCAACGAAGGGGCCATTGCAACCTTACGCTGGATAGAAAAGACTGAGGCAGTCTTAAGGATTAGTAAGTGTGCTGAAGAAGATAGAATACTGTTTGCTTCTAATCTGTTTAAGAATGCAGCACTGGAATGGTGGAACACTATCCTCCAGACAAGAGGAAGTGATCAAACCTATAATATGGAATGGGAAGAATTTAAAAACAAGGTAGAAAGGAAATTCTGCCCACCCAATGAAAAAGAACAGATAGCAAACAAATTCCTAAACCTTAGGATGACTGGTGTAGATAGCAAAGGGTACACAAAGCTATTTTTCGAATATGCTAGGATAGTGCCAACTCTTGCTTCACCAGAACCAGTGTTAATCTCTCGGTATATTTGGGGATTAATTGGAGAAATTAGACACATAGTCAAGGCAGCTAGACCTCAAACCATAGAAGAAGCTGTAGAATTAACAAGTACCTTGACTGATGAGTTAGTTCGTACTAGAGAAGAAGACCAGAGAAGAAACCTAACTCAAAGGCTTACTCAAGAATTCCGTTCGGGGAATTACAATCGTAGGAATACAGGTTCTACTTCTGCAACATACTGTAAGGTCTGCAAGAAAAAGCATTCGGGAAAATGCTCCATTCTCTGCAATCATTGTAAGATGCCAGGACACAAGGAAGAAAATTGTAGGAAGAAAACCAGTAATGGATTATGCTACAACTGTGGAGAAAAAGGTCATATCAGGCCAAATTGTCCAAAATTAGCTCCAGCCACAGACAACAAGAATACCAAAAATGCTAGAGCATTTGTTCTGACTGCAGAAGAAGCCAAGATGATTCCAGATGTCATAGCTGGTACGTATTTAGTTAATGATGTCTTTGCTAAAGTATTATTTGACTCTGGTGCAAACCAAAGTTTTATTAATACATCGTTTTGCAAATTTTTAAATCAGTCATTAACTAAACTACCACAAGAATGTGTAGTAGAGACAGCAAATGGAGAAACCATTAGAATTTCTGAAATCTTGCAGGGAGCAAGTATAGAAATTTTAAATCAGAAATTTAGTGCAAATCTTTATCCCATGAATCTGATAGGATTTGATGTTGTTCTAGGAATGGATTGGTTAATAGCCAATAAAGCTAGTATTTTATGTGATCAAAAGTTAATCCAACTAAATTCATCAAAAGGTAAAAAGATCACAATTAAAGGAGATAAGTTCTCTAGATCTACTAAATTCATATCTATGATGAAAACTGCAAGTTGTATGAGAAAAGGTTCTATAGTGTATTTGATTTCCATAATCACTAACACTAAAGAAAAAGAACTAAAAGATATTCCAATAGTATCTCAGTTTTCAGATGTCTTTCCAGAAGAATTACCAGGACTACCTCCAGACAGAGAAGTTGAATTCAGAATCCACCTAATACCAGGAACATCACCAATTGCCAAAACACCTTACCGTTTGGCACCTGCAGAAATGCAAGAATTGAAGAAACAACTAGATGAATTATTAGAAAAAGGATTTATACAACCAAGTTCATCGCCATGGGGAGCACCAATACTGTTTGTTAAAAAGAAGGACGGATCAATGCGTATGTGCATTGACTACCGTGAATTAAACAAAGTCACGATTAAGAATCGGTATCCATTACCGAGGATCGATGATTTGTTTGATCAATTGCAAGGAGCTCGATTTTTCTCTAAAATCGATTTAAGGTCAGGATATCATCAATTAAAAGTACAGGAAGAGGATATTCCTAAAACTGCTTTTAGGACAAGGTATGGTCATTATGAATTTACTGTCATGCCATTTGGTTTAACCAATGCCCCAGCTGCATTTATGGACATGATGAACCGAATATGTAAGCCATATTTGGATAAATTCATAATCGTATTCATAGATGATATTCTAATTTATTCTAAGAATAAAGAGGATCATGCAAAACATTTGCACATACTTTTAAGTCTGTTAAGAAAAGAAAAACTGTATGCTAAGTTTTCTAAGTGTGAGTTTTGGTTAGAACAGGTACAATTCCTTGAACACTTAGTCAATCATGAAGGAATTCATGTAGATCCAACAAAGATTGAGGCAATTACCAAATGGAAAACCCCTGAATCACCAACTGAGGTTAGAAGTTTCTTAGGATTGGCCGGTTATTATAGAAGATTTATTAAAGATTTTTCTAGAATAGCCATTCCTTTAACTAAGTTAACCTGTAAATCTGTTAAGTTTGAATGGGGATTAAAACAAGAAGAAGCCTTTAGAATTCTTAAGCAAAGATTGACCCATACACCTATATTAGCATTACCAGAAGGAACTGAAGACTTTGTAGTCTATTGTGATGCTTCTAAATTAGGTTATGGATGTGTATTGATGCAACGCCAAAAGGTTATAGCATATGCATCTAGACAACTTAAGAATCATGAAGAGAATTATTCAACCCATGATTTAGAATTAGGAGCTATAATTTTTGCTCTTAAGATTTGGAGACATTACCTTTATGGTAGTAAGTTTACCATATTCACTGATCATAAGAGTTTAAGGTATGTTTTCAGACAGAAAGAATTGAATATGAGACAAAGACGCTGGATGGAATTTCTTAGTGACTATGATTGTGATATCCAGTATCATGAAGGAAAAGCAAATGTAGTGGCAGATGCTTTAAGCCGCAAGTATCATGAAAAACCAAAAAGGGTACGTTCTCTTAAATTAAATCTGCAAGTAGATTTAAATGATCAAATAAGAGAAGCACAAGAATCAGTAATCAAGGATGATTCTGAAAAATTAAAAGGTATGTTAAAAGAATTAAAACAAGGAACAGATAGAATATGGAGATTCCATGAAAAGAGAATGTGGATACCTAAATTAGGAAATCTACGTAATTGTATATTAGAAGAAGCTCATAAGTCTAAATATACAATGCATCCAGGAAGTGATAAAATGTACCAGGATTTAAGGAAAAATTTCTGGTGGATAGGAATGAAAAAGGACATAGCAACCTATGTTTCTAAATGTTTAACTTGCTCACAAGTTAAAGCTGAACATCAGAAACCCTCAGGTTTGTTACAGCAATTAGAAATGCCAGTTTGGAAATGGGAATTAATAACAATGGATTTTGTTACTAAATTACCCAAAACTAGGAAAGGAAATAATACAATCTGGGTGATTGTAGATAGACTAACTAAGTCAGCTCATTTTCTACCAATGAAGGAAACAATTAGCATGGAACAATTAGCTAGATTGTATGTAAATGAAATTGTTTCTTTACATGGCATTCCTTTATCAATTGTTTCTGATAGAGATAGTAGATTTACCTCTCGTTTTTGGTCAAGTTTCCAAAAGGCAATGGGAACCAAGTTAAAGCTAAGTACGGCTTATCATCCACAAACAGATGGACAAAGTGAAAGAACAATCCAGACAATGGAAGATATGCTTAGAGCTTGTGTAATTGATTTTGGAGGTAATTGGGATGAACACTTACCTTTAATAGAATTTTCTTATAATAATAGTTATCACACAAGTATCAACGCTGCACCATTCGAAGCACTTTATGGAAGAAAGTGTCGAACCCCAGTCTGTTGGGCAGAAATAGGGGAACAGCAATTATCTGGACCTGAAATAGTACAAGAAACAACTGACAAGATTATTCAAGTCAAGGAACGACTGAAAGCTGCACGGGATAGACAAAAGAGTTATGCTGATAACCGATGCAAGCCATTGGAATTTCAAGTAGGAGATAGAGTATTGTTGAAAGTCTCTCCTTGGAAAGGAGTGGTAAGATTCATCAAACGAGGAAAGTTAAATCCCAGGTATGTTGGACCTTTTAAGATTATTAGAAAAATAGGACCTGTAGCCTATCAGCTACAATTGCCAGAGGAAATGGCAGGAATACATGATGTGTTTCATGTATCTAATCTTAAAAAGTGTTTAGTTGATGAATCACTGATAGTGCCTCTTAAAAATATAGAGATAAATGAACAACTCAAGTTTGTAGAAAAACCTCTACAAATTGAAGATAGGAAAGTCAAGAATCTCAAACATAAAAGACTAGTTCTAGTCAAAGTAAAATGGGATTCCAAAAGAGGACCTGAGTACACATGGGAACTCGAGTCAGAGATGAAGAGGAAATATCCATACTTGTTTTAGTAGAACTCGAGGACGAGCTCTAAACAAGGTGGGGAGAATGTAACAACCCTCGGTAAAATCAATACCCTTATAATATTCCGACTCTCTAAATATACTATAAAATGTCTCAATATGTTTTATATTATACCCCGTATGCTAAAACCGAGCCCAAATTATATTATAGTTTATGAAAATAAATAAAATTCTGAAATTATAAGCTGATGCGGGCCGCTTCTTACCCACATCAACTTAACGCGGGCCGTATTAGGACCAGGTGTTGACTTCGCTGACTTTTCTAGTCAAAGCGGGCCGCTTTAGGTTTAAGTTAAGTGAAAGCGGGCCGCGAGTGACTTGGTTACGCTAATGCACCAGAGGTCGACACGTGTCGTAATCGTGTCAAGTCTAGTAAACGACTCAGCTAAGCTACCGCGTTGACTTATGTTGACGCGGCCCGCTTTAGGTTTAACGTTTTCGAACGCGGGCCGCGTGAGGATCAGATTTCACAACTATAAATAGCCAGCATCAGATTTCAGTTTCCGTCGCTCACGTTCTTTTCTCAATCTCGAATTCTGAATAGTTGAAGTAATATTTTGGGTATTATACCCCTAATTAGCGAGGTTCTGCTTCATTGTAAGTATTATAACCCCGGGTTCATAATAGTTACGCTGCCCGATTGATTTAGGGTTCCGTAACAACTGTCGTGGTTCTGCCCGACGTAGTTGTTGGAATGCCGTCTCGGGGAGGGTATTATTAATAATTTCAAAGGGTTATGGTACTAATCAATGTACATTTGTATAAATTATAGATTTCATCCAGGAAACCCTCACGTGAAACCTAAGATAACAATGTGAGTTTATCCTCTTTTTGATAAACTTTTTGGTAATGTTTTACAAATTCTTAAATGTTTACTATGAAAATTAGCAGTAATTAAGTCTTTGTAGTTATCCAATTACTGCCGGTATGTTGGGGTTTTGTATACAAAATTTTGTACTACTTGCGAGTAGTAAGTCTGGATGACAAATTCATTACCATTGGACAATGAGTTAGCCAATGGGTAATATGACCCACAAGTCAGGTGTGATAGTACCAGATGGAGTAATTGTATAGACTTAAACAAAGTGATCACTCTCAATACTGTTCACTGTGACTTTAAACTTGATTAAACTGGGATTCACTCACCAGTATTTCCCGCTGACAAATATTTTTAAAACATGTTTCAGGTAACCCAATGTGAAAGCCAATTAGTAAAAAGCCAGCTGGAGAGCACTGAAGGCTTGGGAAAATGTGGCTATAAAAGTTACCTAATAAACGATGTTTTAAATTCAATAAAATAGGGTTTATCCCTATAATGTATTGTAATAAGAAACTTGGGTTTTTCCATGTTATTATTAATATAAAAGAAGGTGGTTTTACTCTGATAAACATTTCCTAACTACGGTCCTGATGTAAATTCCGCTGCAAGACTAAATAAAACCTGATACCACCAAACTCTGTGATCACGTCCGCCCGTTCCCGGGAAACAGGGATCGGGGGTTGTGACACTTAAACATCCATTGGATAGTTTAATCGATCGGACATTGAATCGTAGCAGCGATCGAGTTATTACCCTGTATTGCGGCAGCACTTCGTGAATCGTGTGTGTTTTAGAATTGTTTCTGCTATAACTCAGTGTACGTAACGAAATTTTACGTCGTTTCAACTTCAGAATTGTAACAACTCTCACTAAAAAGTCCTAATTATTACTTTAATTGATCATTAGGAAACCCTAATTGAGACACCCAAGTGATTCCGCACAAACCCTAAAATTTTCAGAGCAATCAGAATCAGGATTAGGGCCCCTAAAACTTAGGGGGGATAAACCCTAATGGACGATTATCCTCAAATAATCGTTGTCACATAACTGAAATTCAAATATGTCAAGTCACTTGAGCTAGTCCCAATCGTGGCTACCCTATAGGCTATTTTTATGCCTTACGGACCGCAACAATATCAAGCTTACGGTCCGTAAGCAGTCTTACGGACCGTAACACTGGAAATGTTACGGTACGTAAGCTAGTCAAATTTTTAGCTATAAATAGAGGACAGTGGCATTCGAAATTTGAACATCCAACGTCGAAAGAATTCACAAAATACACTGAGATACGAACTGGATACTCCAAATTTCACCCCGGGTCTCGAAATTCTGCCGCAAAACAGGGTATTAGCACAATCGCTGCTACGATTCATTTTCCGACGATCAATATATCCAATGGATGTTTAAGTGCCGCCCACATTAGGGTTATACTTTGTCGTTCGTCGTTAATTCAATGGATGAAGTATCGCACTTTGTCGTTCATTGTGAGAATTTGATCTCGTGAGTTATCGTAAATGCTGGATTGATTACTAACCCAGTTTTGTGTGTATTGTATTTAAATTAGGTTAACAAGGCTAATTCATAGACTAGACTCTGTCCGTATTAAATCAGCAATGTGAGTCATTCTCTCTTTTTATCAAAATTGTTTATAAAAAGCATGTTATTTTCAAAGTTATAATTACGGGGATTAAGTCTTTGTAATCACCAAGTTACAGCCGGTATGTGGGGTTTTGTATACATTACTTGATAATCGTCACCATTGGGGCAGCCAATTGGGGGATATGACCATAGTTACAGATTCGGTCGAGTGACAAATACCGTGGGTAGTTGGTTTGATATCAGAAACATTGTAATCGCTCTTAATACTGTAAATTATAACAAATGTGTCATTTTAGTAAATAGAATGATTCACTCAGTATTTCCCGCTGACAAAACCTTTTTCAAACATGTTTCAGGTGATCTGTTGTAATTCAGGAAAAGTGCTGGGGAGCATTTCAAGCTTAACATAGTGGCTCATTATAAAATAAAGAAATAAGTTTTGTAATATCACGATTTCGTAGTAAAAACATAATATTGTAAATTATCGGGGTTTTATCCCGAATTGTGAAATAAAATAAATCGGGAAATTTTTAGCTTTAAACGATCCTGTTAAATAAACTTCCGCTGTTAAACTCAACTAAATAAATACCACGGGATTTCTGTCCCGCGGCTCCTGAAACGGGTCAAACCTGGTCGGGGGTCGTGACAGAAAAAGGTGGTATCAGAGCCACTGGGTTAAGCTAATTAAGTATTTAGAAATACTTAAATTTTTTTTTCCTGATTACTATTATGTGATTATGTGTGTTATTAACTGATTATTTGTTAGTTACAGTATGGGTAAGCAAAAGCTGTCAAGCATCTATCTTAAATTAGATAGATCATTCAATGAGAAGGGAAGTTCATCCCGAACCAAATCCTCGAATCAGGCTGAAATTCCTGAAGAAGGAATATTTGTGCGAAAGGCACAATACGAGGAATCACTTTCTCCTAGAAGGAGGGAAATGATTATTAAGAAAAGTAAAGAGAAAATTCGAGAAAAGAAGATTAAACGGGAAACTCAGGAATTAATTGATAAATCACCTTGGGAAGATAAGCTAGATGAAAAATGGGCAAATTTATATATGCTAGCCACAGTAGCAGAAAATATAAATCTTTAGCTATTTTAAAGTTTAGTACTTTACCCTTACAATCTAGAAACCCTGTGCAATAAATAAAATTTCAAACCCTAAGTGTGTTTTCCAGTTATCTTTGTAATAAATTAGTACACAGTATGTAATAAATTAAACGGTTATTTATGAATTTTAACTTAGTATTTTATGCATTTTGCATATATACTACATCAGCATGAGTGGGATATCTGAAGCCTTTCAGAACCTTAATCTTTACCCGGTGAATATTGAAGTTTCCAAAGAATTTACTGGATACTTTCCTGATATAGAACAACCTGTAGAATTCAGTGCTCCACCTGTGAACAAGCCAAAACGAAAGAAAAGAAAGAATTACGTATGGGGAAGTCGTATACGTAAGAAAAAGCCAGCTACAAAACTTCCCAAAATAAATAATCCTTTGAAAAAGGGAAAAGAAATTATAACCGGAGAAAGTTCGAAACAGCAGGAAATGGAAACTGAAAACAAGGAAGAGGTTAAGGAGATAGGAATGCAGAGGGAGGAAGGTCCTAAAGAAATAGTAATGGAAGTTGGGCAAGGTTCTAAACCAACTCAGATAGAAGTCGGAGAGAGCTCCAATCCAAACCAGGAAAGGACTTTTCAAGATGAGATAGATTTCCTATTGGCAAGCTGTGAAACTATTCAGCCTGTCAATAATAATATTTTTACTTATCCTCTTGAAAACCAACTCCCTATGAATTGGGAACCAGTAATCCCAGACCCAATAGTCCACTCCCAACCCATAGGAATGGACGAATGGTGGACGAACGATTGGCAATTTCAAAATATTGTCAACGATCCTTATTCCTTTCTTCCACAATTCGATCCAGAACCCCTACCTAATCCACCCATGAGTAATGAAAACATGGCTGAACTTCGCCACTTTGGTGAAGAGTTGTTTGATGCGGGAAGTAGAATCAGGGAAATAGGGGGACAAATTGCCTGGAAATACGATGAGAGGGAACTGCGTTTTTAGAACGGCAAGTGACGAGAGATAGTACGATGGTAAAACGGTAGTTGTATAATAGTAATAGTAAAGTTAGTCTGTAAATAACGAATAAAACTCTGTAAGATATTGGTGTGTAATGATGCATACTATACTAGATATAAAATGAAATCGAGAAATCGATTGTTTTGACTATACCTGTATTGTAAAATTTTCTGATTGTTTGTATATAATTGTTATTTAGCAAATACTAATAAAATTTATATATACATTATCAGATGGCAAACATTGATAATGAACCAGTAAATGAAGTTAATCAGTCTGAACAACATTCAAGATCAATATATGACTCGGCAAGATATCGAAAACATTGTTGCTCAAGGGATAGCTAATGCTATTCCAGCATTCGTTGCTGCTATAAAGAATCCAATCGAACCGCAACAAATTGTCCCTAGTAAACAGATTACTGAAGATAACTTCAGTAATAGTGTAAATGGAGGCAATAATTATGTTAATCATAATAAGGAACCACATCAAGCTCCATTACCCAAGAAAATGAAAACTGCAACGCCTGGTTGCACTTTCAAAGAATTCCTTGCTTGTAAACCCACTGAATTTGCAGGCAATGAAGGAGCAACTGCATCACTGCATTGGTTAGAGAAAACCGAAGCAGTCATTGCAATAAGTAAATGTGGTAAAGATGATCAAGTCATGTACGCATCAAATCTCTTCAAAGAAGGAGCACTCGAATGGTGGAACACTGTGTTACAATCAAAAGGAAGAGTAATAGCTTATGCTATGACTTGGGAAGAATTTAAGGGTTTGGTGGAAAGAAAATTCTGTCCCGAGTATGAAAAGGAACAGATGGCGAATAAGTTTCTAAATCATCGGATGATGGGTGTGGATTGTCGCGGTTATACCTCGACATTCTTCGAATATGCTAGAGTGGTACCAACACTGGCTTCGCCAGAACCGGTACTCATTTCTCGCTATATTTGGGGGCTAATTAGTGAAATCCGCAATATTGTTAAAGCTGCGAGACCTCGCACTATTGACGATGCGGTAGAATTAGCTAATACTCTAACCGATGAACTGGTGCGCACAAGAGATGAAGATAGGAAAAAGGAACTAGCTCAGAAAATTACCCAAGGATTTCGTGTGGGTAATAATAACAGCTTCAAGAGAAAAGGAACGGGGCAATCTCCAGCTCCGTCATTCTGCAGAAAATGCAAAAAGAAACATTATGGAAGATGCGATATCACTTGCAATTTTTGCAAAACTGTAGGACATCGTGAAGAAAACTGCAAAAAGAAGACCGTAATCTGTTTTAACTGTGGAGAAGCGGGGCATTATAAAACAGAATGTCCTAAATTGATTAAACCAGTAGATAACAAACCCAAGGCGACTGAAGGAACTACTAAGAAGAATGCTAGGGCATTTCAGCTGACCACTCAAGAAGCAGAACTCATTCCGGATGTGATAGCGGGTACGTTCTTAGTTCACAACGTGTACGCAAAAGTATTATTTGACTCTGGTGCAAACCAAAGTTTTATAAATACTTCATTCTGCCAAGCTCTTAGTTTACCTTTAACCAATATTAGGCAGATTTTTACAGTTGAAACAGCAGACGGAAAATCAGTTAAAATAGATAAAGTTTTGCAAGAAGGAAACATAGAACTTTTAGGACATAAATTCTCTGCAAAACTATTGCCGATGAATTTAGCTGAATTTGATGTTGTATTAGGAATGGATTGGTTAGTAGCCAATCATGCTAGAATCCTTTGTGATCAGAATTCCATAGAAATTCAATCACCTACCGGAGAAGTGATTAGGATTACATGAGATAAACCACGTAAGCCCATGAAGTTCATATCAGTAATGAAAGTTGCTAATTGTGAACGAAAACAAGGAATAGTGTATATGATTTCGGTAATCATTAGCACTAAGGGTAAAGATCTTAAGGAAATACCCGTAGTCTCAGAATATCCTGATGTATTTCCAGAAGATTTACCGGGATTACCTACAGACAGGGAAGTAGAATTTAGAATTCATCTAATACTTGGAACTACACCGATAGCCAAGGCACCATATCGGTTAGCTCCTATCGAAATGTTAGAACTAAAGAAGCAATTAGATGAATTACTAAGTAAAGGATTCATACAACCTAGCTCATCCCCTTGGGGAGCGCCAGTGTTGTTTGTAAAGAAGAAAGATGGTTCAATGAGAATGTGTATTGATTATAGAGAATTGAATAAGGTCACAATTAAGAATCGATACCCATTACCTAGGATCGATGATCTATTTGATCAACTGCAAGGGGCTAGATATTTTTCTAAGATAGATTTACGCTCCGGATATCATCAATTGAAGGTATAAGAAGAAGACATACCTAAGACTGCTTTCAGAACTAGGTATGGTCATTATGAGTTTACAGTCATGCCCTTCGGGTTAACGAATGCACCTGCAGCATTCATGGACATGATGAATAGGATCTGTAAACCATACTTGGATAAATTTGTAATTGTCTTCATAGACGATATACTTATTTATTCCAAAAGTCAGGACGAACATTGTCAGCACTTGCATGCACTCTTAACTTTGTTAAGAAAAGAAAATCTGTACGCCAAATTCTCGAAATGTGAATTTTGGCTAAAGGAAGTGCAATTCTTAGGACACATGGTGAATCACGAAGGTATTCACGTAGATCCTGCTAAGATAGAAGCAATTACCAATTGGAAGGTTCCACAAACAGCAATGGAAATAAGAAGTTTTATAGGTTTAGCTGGGTATTATAGACGGTTTATTAAGGATTTTCCAAGATAGCTGTACCATTTACTAAGCTAACCTGTAAAGCCACTAAGTTTGAATGGGGACCCAAACAAGAAGAAGCTTTTAGAATTTTGAAACAGAAACTAACCCATGCTCCAATTTTAGCCTTACCAGAAGGAACTGAAAATTTTGAAGTATATTGTGATGCTTCAAAATTAGGATTTGGAGGTGTGCTTATGCAACGCAAGAAGGTAATTGCGTACGCATCAAGGCAATTGAAAAAGCACGAAGAAAACTATACGACTCATGATTTAGAATTAGGAGCCGTAATTTTTGCCCTTAAGATTTGGAGACATTATCTTTACGGAAGTAAATTTACTGTTTACACAGACCACAAAAGTTTAAGATATATATTTTGGCAAAAAGAGTTAAACATGAGGCAAAGGAGATGGATGGAAATCCTAAGTGACTACGACTGTGATATTCAGTATCATGAAGGAAAGGCGAATGTAGTTGCAGATGCCTTAAGTTGTAAGTATTATGAGAAACAACGACGAGTTCGTGCTCTCAGATTAAATTTACAAATAGATTTAATGGAACAATTGAAGAATGGTCAAACTACAGCAATCAAGGATGATGCTGAAGGAATGAAAGGAAGAATCAAAGAATTAGAGCAAGGAGCAGATGGAATTTGGAGATTCCACAAAAGTAGAATTTGGGTACCTAAGCAGGGAGACTTAAGACCTAAGATTTTAGAAGAAGCTCATAAATCTAGGTACACTATGCATCCAGGAAATAATAAGATGTACCAAGATTTAAGAAAGAACTTTTGGTGGATAGGAATGAAAAAGGACATAGCAAGATATGTTTCTAAATGTCTTACTTGTTCACAAGTAAAGGCAGAACATCAGAAACCCTCAGGATTACTACAACAATTAGAAATGCCAGTATGGAAATGGGAACTTATAACCATGGATTTTGTTACTAAGTTACCCAAAACGAGAAAAGGTAATAATGCGATTTGGGTAATTGTAGATCGATTAACCAAATCTGCTCACTTTCTACCTATGAAAGAAACCTTTAGCATGGAAAGACTGGCTAAATTGTATGTAGATGAAATCGTATCTCTACATGGAGTTCCGCTCTCCATTGTATCAGATAGAGATAGTCGATTCACTTCCCATTTCTGGAAAAGTTTCCAGCAAGCTATGGGAACTCGATTAAATTTGAGCACTGCATATCATCCCCAAACAGACGGACAAAGTGAAAGGACAATCCAAACTCTAGAAGACATGCTCCGAGCATGTGTAATAGACTTTGGTGGAAGTTGGGATGATCATTTACCATTAATTGAATTCTCCTATAACAATAGCTATCATTCAAGCATTGAAACTGCCCCATTTGAAGCATTATATGGAAGAAAGTGTAGAACTCCAGTTTGTTGGGCAGAAATAGGAGAAAGTCAATTATCAGGTCCTGAAATAGTGCAAGAAACAACTGATAAGATTACTCAAATCAAGGAAAGGCTGAAGACGGCTCGAGATCGCCAGAAGAGTTATGCAGACAATAGATGCAAGCCGTTAGAATTCCAAGTTGGAGACAGAGTACTGTTGAAAGTTTCTCCTTGGAAAGGAGTTGTGAGATTCGGTAAGAAAGGAAAGCTAAGTCCCAGATACGTAGGACCATTTTCAGTGATCCAACGTATAGGACCAGTCGCTTATCGTTTACAACTACCAGAAGAATTAGCAGGAGTACATGATGTATTTCATGTATCCAATCTCAAGAAATGTTTATCAGATGAATCACTGGTAGTACCTCTTCGAGATATAGAAGTAAACGAAAAACTGAAATTTGTTGAGAAACCTCTTCAAATTGAGGATCGAAAGATCAAGTTTCTCAAACACAAACGACTAGTTTTAGTCAAAGTAAAGTGGGATTCAAAGAGAGGAGCTGAATACACTTGGGAGCTGGAATCAGAAATGAAGCGAAAATATCCACATTTATTCCAGTAAATCTCGAGGACGAGATTTTTATTAAGGTAGGGAGAATGTAACAACTCTCACTAAAAAGTCCTAATTATTACTTTAATTGATCATTATGAAACCCTAATTGAGACACCCAAGTGATTCCGCACAAACCCTAAAATTTTCAGAGCAATCGGAATCAGGATTAGGGCCCCTAAAACTTAGGGGGGATAAACCCTAATGGACGATTATCCTCAAATAATCGTTGTCACATAACTGAAATTCAAATATGTCAAGTCACTTGAGCTAGTCCCAATCGTGGCTACCATATAGGCTATTTTTATGCCTTACGGACCGCAACAATATCAAGCTTACGGTCCGTAAGCAGTCTTACGGACCGCAACACTGGAAATGTTATGGTACGTAAGCTAGTCAAATTTTCAGCTATAAATAGAGGACAGTGGCATTCGAAATTTGAACATCCAACGTCGAAAGAATTCACAAAATACACTGAGATACGAACTGGATACTCCAAATTTCACCCCGGGTCTCGAAATTCTGCCGCAAAACAGGGTATTAGCACAATCGCTGCTACGATTCATTTTCCGACGATCAATATATCCAATGGATGTTTAAGTGCCGCCCACATTAGGGTTATACTTTGTCGTTCGTCGTTAATTCGATGGATGAAGTATCGCACTTTGTCGTTCATTGTGAGAATTTGATCTCGTGAGTTATCGTAAATGCTGGATTGATTACTAACCCAGTTTTGTGTGTATTGTATTTAAATTAGGTTAACAAGGCTAATTCATAGACTAGACTCTGTCCGTATTAAATCAGCAATGTGAGTCATTCTCTCTTTTTATCAAAATTGTTTATAAAAAGCATGTTATTTTCAAAGTTATAATTACGGGGATTAAGTCTTTGTAATCACCAAGTTACAGCCGGTATGTGGGGTTTTGTATACATTACTTGATAATCGTCACCATTGGGGCAGCCAATTGGGGGATATGACCATAGTTACAGATTCGGTCGAGTGACAAATACCGTGGGTAGTTGGTTTGATATCAGAAACATTGTAATCGCTCTTAATACTGTAAATTATAACAAATGTGTCATTTTAGTAAATAGAATGATTCACTCAGTATTTCCCGCTGACAAAACCTTTTTCAAACATGTTTCAGGTGATCTGTTGTAATTCAGGAAAAGTGCTGGGGAGCATTTCAAGCTTAAGATAGTGGCTCATTATAAAATAAAGAAATAAGTTTTGTAATATCACGATTTCGTAGTAAAAACATAATATTGTAAATTATCGGGGTTTTATCCCGAATTGTGAAATAAAATAAATCGGGAAAATTTTAGCTTTAAACGATCCTGTTAAATAAACTTCCGCTGTTAAACTCAACTAAATAAATACCACGGGATTTCTGTCCCGCGGCTCCTGAAACGGGTCAAACCGGGTCGGGGGTCGTGACAAGAATTCATGTCCCAAACCCCTCTATTTATACCCAAAATTTCGCGTGGCGCGCGGGGTCCCTATTTACCATAGGGTAGCCACGTCCCTAACTAGCCTTGCTGACTTGACGGTTTCTTATAATTCGATACTGGCAACAAGTTATTAAGATAATCGTAACTAGGGTTTTACCCCCCCCCTGAGTTTTAGGGGCCCTGATCCTGATTCTGATTATTCTGAAAATTTTAGGGTTTGTGCAGAATCACTTGGGTGTCTCAATTAGGGTTTCCTTTTTGATAAACTAATATAATAATTAGGACTTTTGATACGAGTTGTTACAACTGGTGTCTCAACCACTCTTGTCACTACAACTGTTGATGTATCAACTGTTCTCTTCTGCTTTTTGGCATGTGGTGTTTGCAATGGTGATGTAGTTTGTGGTATAGCAGTGGGTTGAATGGTGGTTGATGAAATGATGAGGGCAGTGGTTGAAATAACATCTGTTGGAACCACTAAAGTATCAACAACTGTTGATACAGCAGGTGTCTCAACATCTGTTGGCTTGGAGGTTTGATGTGAGGAACTTTTGGGAATTTGAGGAGTATGTTTAGTGGTTTTAGAAGGTGTGGTTTTGGGTTGGCTAACCTTTCTGGTAGTATTTCTTCTTTTAGTTGTAGAAGTACTATGTTCTTCCTTTTCCATCATAACTTTCTTCTCATTCTCAAATCTTTTTGACCCTTTTATTTCCATTGTGTCTTTCTTGTTTGCTTTTTGATCAGCAAATGCATTTTGAGTCACATCAACCTTTTTAGAACCATCTGGCCTTAGAATTTCTACGACAGGTTTAGACAGTCGATCTGGTGGTAGATATAAACCTTTTTTTCCCTTCTTTCCTTTCTCCACCTTTTTGGCATCATAAGGTTATTCGACATAAACAACTGTAGAAGGAGAAGTGCCAATGGTTTGAAGCAGATGAGCTTTTATGGCTTTTATATCAACTTGAATATCTCTATACCTAGCTTCCATCATATTTGTGACCATTTGAAGCTGAATCTCATGTTGGTGATCAGGATACTGTCGTTGTTGATGAAGCATAGGTTGAACAATTGCCATAGCTTAGTGGGGAATGGAGCAGATGTTGCAGCAATGGGTGGAGCTCTTTGAGATTGTAACAACTATTGCAGCATGTTTTTGATATCTGCAACAGATGTTTCAATTTTGTCTACTCTCTCATCTGATTTCCCACTAGCAGTGGTTGTATCAGTAGTTGACTTAGGAAAAGTTTCCCAAAAGTCATCCACTGATGCCCCTTGTTCTTGGTACTAGGGAGTTCCCTTTTCATTAACTATCTTGTTTAACACACCAGTGGGTAATTTAAACACATCAGTGGTAACTTTGATAGCATCAGAAATGGTTGCCTTCAAGGGAGACTTACTGATGAAACTACTGTCCAGGTGTAAATCAGTGAATTCAACACCTGTAGTAGCTGCTCCATTTGAACTACTGACAAGAATTACTTGTAACTCCTGCAGTGTAACCTCCTCAGCTGTTGATGGGTTAGCAATGATAGAGGAATCAGACTCAGTCACTTGTTGAGGTATTTTCTCAGTGATAGGTTGTTGAGAAGAACTTATTTTTGTCTGGTCCATATCCACAACATTCAACAGGGGTAGAAAAGATGGTGGAATTTGTGATGTGAGGATAGGGGTAGAAAGAGAATTTGCCCCGGGAGCAGGGTTGTGGAAGATGGATACAAATGGATCCAGAGCTTCATAATCTGATGTCCCTGTGTGTACAACCTGATCCTTTTGAGAGGATGTAGGAGGAGTTTAAGGCTCAGGTTGAGATCTTTCTTCCATCTGCTATGAGGAAGTAGCAGCAGTGGTTATAGGTGACTTTTGTGTTGTCACAGGATTTACTTCTGGGATCTCATCTTCCAGAAGATCTTTTTTGGATGGGATGGTGGGCTTTTTGGTAATTTTCTTTTTGGGCTTTTTGGTGGGGGTTTCACAGCAGTGGTTATGCTGCTGTGATCACCAGGAGCAGTGGGCTCAATAGTAGGAACCTGAGGAGCGTAGGTTGTTTCAGCTAAATTATGCTCAGGTTCCTCTGTTTGTGTTTTGAAAGGTTTTGACAGCCTTGTAAAGGTTTCAGAAGATAGGCTGTTTATTTGAATAGGATTTCTTTGGATAAGCACATGTGCATTATCCTTTGGAATTTTCTTTTGTAAATAAAAACTTAAAAATCTTGGAAACAATAGAAATGGTTTTTTCTTATCTTTGATATTATTAACATTTTTGACCATATCATTGAAAATCTCCTAGGAGTAGTTAAAATCAACTTCAGCCATTATAGCATATCCCAGGTATTGGATTTTCAATGGTATTTCATTGAAAGCTGTGGTTTTATTTGAAACACACATGAGGAGGGTATGGAATAAAAATCTCATGGGAGGTGGAAAACTCCCTTTTTGCAAAGTATCTTTTTTCATTTGTTCCGCATACCCCCTCTCAATCAAATCAGTTTGATATTCTTTCTTTGGGAAAGAATTTTTACCTGTATGATCATTCATTTGAAAAACCTCAGAAATGGTTTGAGGTGTGACAGCAACCTGAATTCCCCTTACTGTTGAAGTAATAGCACAAGGCTTTTTGTCCTGAACTTCAAGTTTTGCATTTTTCCAGAAATCACGTAGGGTATCCAGGTAGATAGGTGCGTTACAGGTCAACAAAGTTTTGTACTTTGAAGACGAGAGAGTATCAATAATGGAGTGAAAGGTTGTGTTTTGACTTGTTTTGTCAAGTATACACAGGTAGTTATGAGGAGTTTTTAGTGCGAGAGCCATGGTGATTTGAAAGTAGGTGCGAGAGGAGGAAGAAGATGAGCGATTAGAAGGATTTTGATGGAAACCGCTTTTTGAAAGGAATTTTGAATTCAATTCGACAGTGAAAACCCTGATCAGGGTTTTATAAGGGTAAAAAGTGAATGCTGACATGGCAGCGGTTACAAAGATATAACGGCTAAGTACTGACCACGTGACAACCTGTGATGAATAATGGAGAACAGTTGTCTAGGAAACCACTGATGATCAATATCAGTGGTTTACAGTGGTGAAAATGAAAACAGTGGCTGATTTTTAACTATCAGTGGATAGCCAACAATGATTGAAACACTGATTTTGGTCAGTTAGTGGTCGACGTAAAGAATGTAGAAACAGAGGTTGTCTTTCAGCAGTGGATAACTTTTAACAATCAGATGTTTGAACCAACACAGTGGTTGTAACAGACTTTTAAGGATTAATGAAAACTATCATTTTTAACTATTTTCAAAAGTGTTAAAAGATGAGAAGACTTAAACAGATATTGGAGCTTAAACAAATGTTTCGCCTTATATATCAGTTGTTTGGACATCAACAGATGTTTGACCTTAAACAGATATTTGGCCATAAACAGATGTTTGGCCTTAAACAGATGTTTGACCTTAAACAGGTGTTTGCCCATAAACAGATGTTTGATAGGCCTCATCAGTGCTTAGGTACATCAGTGCTTGTCTTTAACAGGGCTTTGTCTTCAACAGTGGATAGGCCTCATCAGTCTTTAAGTCCATCAGTCTTTATAAGGAGCAGTGGTTAGTTATAACAGTCCTTAGCATGATCAGCTGTTATAACCACTCAATAACCCTTAGAGAGGAAACAAGTGTCGGTCTACATGGTAAATGAAGAGGTTAATTGTAATTATGATAATCTGCTTTTGTTCTTTGAACTTCGAAAATTTGTCCCTTGGGTTTCTTGGTATTTAATTTTACATTTTTCCTATAAAAGTTAGGGTTTGAAAAGGTTTTTGCATTTAAAGACTGTTATTTTGAAATATACATTAATAGGTTTATATTAAATCTACACGTTTTGATTGATTAAGTATATAAACTCATAGCCAGTTCACCTGTTTTTCATCACGTTTTCCTACGAAGATATCATACTTTCAGGAAAGTCGAGTAATATAGTTTATTGAAATGGCGTCATTCACTTCTATCAAATCAGTTGATTTAAAGCAGCGTTTTGTCAGTCAAATCGAGGAACAGGTGTATCAAGATAGGGCTACTCTTCAAGAGCTGAAGAGATGTTTTGATGGATTGCAAATTGGCCTGTTCACGAGACAGCAGGTTTCCAGAGATCTTATGCGGATGCCTTCAACTTCCGTTCGTGAGCTTTGTGTTGTGAGTAATATAGAGTGCAGTGATAGAGACATAGAGTTCATGGCGATGCTGAAGGACATACATCGAGAGGTTCAGTAATCGATGGAGTTGAAGCTAAAGTTTCTTAATTCTTACGGTTATTGTTAGATTTAAAAGTTTAGTTGTTCAGTATCTTATATAATTATTGACTTTTAATGTAATGAATAAATGAATAAATTTTAATCTTATGAATCTATGTTGCGTTTGTAGGAAAAAAAAAGAAAGAGAACGTCAATTTTAAATTACCAATTGCATATTTTGAATTTCAAAAGTTATTGATATTATAAGTAATTACTGATTTGATTTGAAAGCAATTGTCATCATGACTTTTCTAATTTTTATTTTAACTTTAATTAAGAGAAAATAACCGTCAATTTAAAATTCCCATTTTGCATATTTTCAATGTCCAAAGATAAAGAAATTAGCATTAATTACTGATTTGATATGCAACAAATTGTCATCAACAGTTTTTTTTTTATTTTTTATTTTAACTTTAATTTTTATCACCAAAACAATGTTGGAGGAACAATGATTAGGTAAAATGGTAATTTCATTGTAATTCTAGTTTTCATTTGATAATTTCATTCTATCATTAATTAACCACATCAACAATAAAAATGTGAGCAGTGGTTCTTTTTTAGGGAAACCACTGATGGTCAATATCAGAGGATGTCAACAATAAAAATGTGAGCAGTTGCTGTTTTTAAAGTATCAGTGGATAGCCAACAATGATTGAAACACTGACGTTTGGTCATTCAGTGGTCAACATGAAGAATGAAGAAACAGAGGTTGTCTTTCTGCAGTGGATAACTTTTAAACACTGATGTGATAAATACTGTTACATACAAACACTGAAGTGATATGACATCTAACAACCTAATAGAGTATAAAACACTGATGTGATAAATACTGTTACATATAAACACTGTGAATGAATATACCGAATCCGAAATTGTTAGACATTTTCATAAATCTAACAACCATCATCGAAGCTGTAACAAAATCTAAACATTGATACCCTAAACACTGTTACATAAGAAAAACTGATACCTAAATACTGATGTTGAATCCGCTGTAGATGCTGAACCACTGCTGTTACTGACCAGTGGTTTTCCTTTGGTTGATCAGGCCTTAGGTACATAAGTGCTTGTCTTTAACAGGGCTTTGTCTTCAACAGTGGATAGGTCTCATCAGTCTTTAAGTCCATCAGTCTTTATAAGGAGCAGTAGTTAGTTATAACAGTCCTTAGCATGATCAACTGTTATAACCGAACTCCATAACCCTTAGAGAGGAAGCAAGTGCCCGTCTATTCAATTGAGAGGAATCATTACATTACATCCCTGTTGAAAAACAGAATCGATAAATTTAGGGAAAATGGGTTTGAAAGATGATAACCCAACAGTGGAGAATCTCATTCTACAGCTCCGATAAATTCAGGGGTATTCTCAAATAATGGTTCCTAGATGATTGAAGACCGACAAAGACCGACAAATGTCCTCAATACTGCTTCAAACATCTAGGAAGCATTATTTGAAAATACCCCTATGTTGGATCTGAGTTTCTTTTTGATTGTATTTTTGTTTGAAATTAAGATGGAGATGAAAGAGTTGTGCAGCGGAATTAAGATGAAAGCAAACTTTGCATACAATCAAACGAGAGTAATACTTTAATCAAACATCTTTACACAATGAATCGAAAGATTGAATTTGTTTCAACAACGATTACAATGATTGATGAATGAATGCAAACTCCCCCTCAGCCAGAGCTCAGTAGTTTGTTCGTGCAAAGAAGACGATGTGATGAAAGAGCTAATAGAACAGTACAAAGTACTGAACTATTTATAGGCACTTGCAAACCACTGAGCATCTTAGCTGACGTCACCATGAAAGTGACATCTAACCTCCTAACAAACTCTAACCTCTGATCTATAAACACTGATGTACTAAACTACTGCTATTACATTACTTTACATAAAAGACACTTAAACAGCTGCTGCATCCTTCCACTGCTGTGATCCCAGCAGTGCTTGTCCGGATCAACAGTACTTGACTCAAGGCAGTAGATTGAGTCAGCAGAGCTTTGGTCTTCCATCAGTCTTTGACTTTGGGCAGTAGATGCAAGGCAGCAGTTATAGGTCAGTTCTTAACAAGATCAGCAGATAGGAGGTCAGCAGATATGAAACCACTTTCAAGGGGAGAGATTTGCATGAACCAACTGTAAACGTCTGCTTATTCTGGATCCACTGCTCTGATCCAGTTTTGGCTTTAATTATCTGTTCCTCTGATAGGGTTCAATCCCAACAATCTCCCCCTGGAACAGATAATGCCAAAACTCTTCATTATTTGTGGAATTCTTTATTGCCTCATCAACAGCTCCCTTATCTGACCTTTAAATTGTAATTCAAAGTCTAGGGCATCTGTATCTTCATCATCCCTGCTGAGTGGAAGATCAAGGAGATCCTGCAAATCTTCAAGACTCAGGCCAAGAGCTTGTTCCCTTGATATTTTCTCCACTCCTCCACCAGACCTGAGCAAAGTCAATACGAAGGTCTGTTTGTCAGTTTCCCACTTTTGTATTTTTGAGCCTGGTGGGTTTCTTGGGAGATGTTTATTTGCAGAAGTATTTGGAGAGGCTGGCCTGTTCATAGCTGACTGAGCAGCACTTGCAGATTGTTCCAATTCAAGATCTTCTTTTATCATTACTTCCGTGCCTGCTTTTACAATGGCATCTCCAGCTAATAGATCTTGAATTGTTTCCATGCTAAGCTGGTTTTTGCTCCTTCTTTTGTAGATGGCAGCACCAGCTGGAGCAGTGGTTCTTTTGATTTGCAGTTTTGGTGGTCTTTTTGAGACCTCTGCTTTGGAATAGTCAGGCTTTTGTGGAACTCTTGGATCTTTCTTTCTAAGTTCCTCTAAGCGTTTATAGGTTGCTCTGACTCTATCTTCTCCCCATTTTGTCACAGAGTTCTTTGACCCATAATCTGCTGTAATCAGCTCCTCTTTCATTCTCTTCAGCTCTAACATCTTTTCAGCTTCAAATTGCTTGAATCTTTCAGGAGGAGTCTGCTTGACCTTATTTTTGATCATGTATTGAATCCTGGCTGCTTCTTTTTCAAGCTCAGGAATAGTCCACTCTTTATACATGTATTTCTCTCCTTTGTACTTCTTGTGAGCCATAATGCTTTCAATGTAGTCTTCCTTCAAAGTTTCAGCTGCTCTTTCAGAAATTTGTTGACTAACATTTTTGCAAATTGCTCTAGGGATCTGACTTGTGTGAGCAAATATTGACTTCTCTGTGCAATTTCTTTATCAGATTTCCCTTGTGTGTTTTTCTTTGAGATATCCTCTGCTTGCTTGGCCTTGATTTCCAAATATTCATCAACATTTTTAGGCCAGGGATATCCTTTTATTGATGGCAAACTCCTTTTGGCAGGGTCATCCTCAAAGTAAAAGGATTTTATTTCTTCTCTAACAGCTGCTAATTCAAGAGGAAATTGAACACCTGCAGGAGGTAAGGGCTTGTACATTTTAACTGAAGAGAGAGGAACAGGTTTTGGAATTGTGACAAGTGCTAAATATTTTGAAGATGTTTGTGGTGGTGAATTGTCATCATCTTTGAGAATTAGTCTTCTCCTTTTTGTAGGAGGAACTGATGATGTTTTGGATGGAACAGTGGTGGTAGATGTAGTGGCAGTGGATTGTGATTGACTAACAGCTGTTGAAACAACTGGTGTTTCAACCACTGTTGTCATTACAACAGATGTTATAACATCTGCTGTCTTCTGCTGTGTGTCAGCAGGTGTTGTTTTTGGTGGTGATGATGGTAAAGCAGTGGATGTTGTGTGTGTTGAAGTGGTGTGTGTTGATGGAACAACTGTTTGGCAAGCAGTAGTTTTTGTAACTCCTGTTGCATCAGCTGTTTTGTATGGTGGTTTTTGAGCAGACTTTGAACGTCTGGTTGGAATGGATTTGGGTTGCCTCACTTTTCTAGTAGGCTTCTTCTTTTCCTCAACAGGATTTTCATGATCCTTTGACCCTGAAGTACCCTGATCTGGATGATCCATTCTGTCCACCCTGGCTTTCCTTTTGGCCTCTCTATCCCTTTTTACACTTGCAACTGCTTCTGCTAGTGCATTTGTTGTCACATCAATTTTCTTGCTGCCATCTGGCAAAGGGATCTTTTTGGTCATGTTTGAATTTTCTGGTTCAAGATAGAGACCATCCTCTATACCCTTCCTTTTCCACTCCGTAATTTTCTCCCCCTTTTTGGCATTATCTTCTGGGAGTTGAGAAATGTAGCGGACTTTTGGAGGATCAGTGCCAGTGGTGTGCAAGATCTGAGTTTTGAGAGCCTTTGAATCAGCCTGAGTGGTTTTGAACCTTGACTCCATTGCATTTCTCAGCTGTTGTACATGTTTTTCATGTTGCTGATCTGCTAATTGTGCTTTTTGTTGGAGAAAAGATTGAAATAGATTCCAGAGCTCATTTGTAGCAGGTGCCCTTTGTGGAGCAGGTGCTTGAGGTGGAACAGCAGTTGATTGTACCTTCTGAACTTGTAACACCTGTTGTAGCATATCTTTGAGTTCTGCAACAGAGTTATCAAGCTTTGCAATACGATCCGTCAATTTCTGGTACTTTAAACCATCACCCAAGTTAATGGGATCATCTGATTTCCCACTAGCAGTGGTTTTATCAGTGGTAGATGTAGGGAATATACTCCAAACATTAACCACTGATGCCCCTTTTTCTTGGTACTGGGGTCTTCTTCCTTCAACACTTGACAACCTTTTGATGTTGCCAGTAGGATAAATAAATCCACTGGTGGTTGGCAGAGGTGCTATCAAAGGAATTGCCTCCAAGGAAGTCTTATTAATGTAACCACTGTCCAAATGTAACCCAGTGGGTGTAACAAGTGTAGTGGCTGCTTCACTTGGATTACCACCAAGAGTTACTTGTAACTCAAGGGGTCTAACCTCCTCAGGTTGTGTTGGTGGGTTAGCAAAGATTGATACAGCAGACCCAGTCAGTTGTTGAGGTATATTCTCATTAGTAGGTGATTGAGAAGGACTGGATAATGCCTGGTTCAAATCAATTGCATCCAACAACAGTTTTATTGGTGGGGGAATTGTGGATGGGAAGGATGGTGTAGAAAGTGGAGTTGCCCCGGGTATTGAGCTGTGGATGATAGAAACGAGTGTTTCTAGAGCATCATGATGTGGAGACCCTATTTGTACAACCTGTTCTTTTTGTGAAGAAACAGGAGGAGTTTCGGTTATGGTTTGAGATATTTGTACCATCTGCTGTGAGGAAGTAGCAGCAGTGGTTTCTTGTGACTTTTGTGTTGTCACTGGCAGGAGCTCTGGTATCTCATCCTCCAGAGATGCCTTTTTGATGGGTTTTGTGGGTTTTTGAGTTTTTCTTTTTGGCTTTTTGGAGATAGTAGGTGTGGGTTTCAAAGCAGTTGTGCTGCTGCTTTGATCACCTTGAGCAGTGGGCTCAGCAGCAGATACCTGAGGAGCAGTTGTAACTGCTAAAATCTGCTCAGGCACCTCTGCTTGTGTTTTGCAAGGTGCTAACATTCTTGAAAAAGTTTCAGTTGTTAACCTGTTTATTTGTGTAGAATCACCTTGGTTTATTATAGCTAAATCATCCTTACTGAATTTCTTTGTAAAATAATAACTTAAAAACCTTGGAAACAGTAAGAATGATTTTGTGTTAACATTATTAACCAAATCTTTAAAAATTTCCCGAGAATAATTAAAATTTTCTCCTTGAAGAATTGCATATCCCAGATTTTGAATCTTTAAAGGGATTTTATTGAAAGAAGTGGTTTTGTTGGAAACACATAGTAGGAGGGTATGAAATAAAAATCTGGTTGCAGATGGAAAATAACCTTTTTCTAAGGTAATTTTCTTCATCATTGTGGCTTCATACCCTCTCTCAATGAAGTCAGTTTGTAACTCGTTTTTAGTGAAAGAAATTTTACCTTCCTGATCACCGAGTTGAAAGACCTCTAAAATGGATTGTTGCGTGATTTGGACAACTTTACCCTTTATAGAAGAGTTTATGGTAGTTGCAGTGTCTCCTTGTTTTTCAAGGGTTGCATTTTTCCAGAACTCCCTTTGGGTCGCCAAATAAATTGGTGCATCGGCAGTGAACAAAGTTTTGTACTTTGATTTTGCCATGAGATCAATGATGGAATCGAAAACTTTGGTGGTTCCGGGTTTTGTGAGAAGACCCAGGAGATTGTGAGATGGTTTATGTGGAATTTCAGTGGAGATTGCCTTTTGAGAGGCTGTTTTCGATGATGGTTTGGATGAGGGTTTTGAAGATGACTTTGATTTTGTCATTTTGAAGATGAATGATCGAAGAAATTTGTGGAGGATGAGATGGAAAACTGCTTTGAGAAGAGAATTTTTAAGAATTCAATTCGACAGTAAAACCCTGTTTTGATGGTGAGTGGGGGATTTTATAGGGAAGAAAGTGAATGCTGAGGTGGCAGCCGTTACAAAAAGTCTGACCAATATGTACTGTCCACGTGACAACCCCTGTTGAAAGTGAAGGACAGTACTTGTGTGATAGGGACAAATGAAGGCAGTGGTATGAAAGCAGTGGATGATTCTCACTATCAGTGGATAGCATATCAGTGGATAAGACACTGCTTTTGAACAACAGAGTTTATCAAATAATGAGAGAGCAGGGGTTGACTTTCAGCAGTGGACAGACTTTTGAAGTAGAGCAGACTTTTGAACAATCAGTGGTTAATGGCAGACTTTTAAGGACTTTAATGAAAATTTTTCATTTTTAGCTATTTTGAAGGATGGAATTTTGATTTTCTGAAAACATTTTGTTGCTTTTATTCATAGAAAAACAAGATGTTGCTTGTTATTCCATGTTCAGCATCCCAATTCTAGAGACCAAGCTTTCAAAACTGGCTGTATCAAGTGCTTTTGTGAGCACATCAGCCAGCTGGTCTTTAGTTGGGACATGATGCAGAGAAATCAAACCTTTTTCATAGCAATCCCTCACAAAGTGATGTCTGATGTCGATGTGTTTGGTGGTTGAATGGGAAACTGGATTTTTGATGATATTTTCTGCTGCCTGACTGTCCAACATGAGTGGTGTCTTCAAGGCAGTGATACCAAAATCCAGTAACTGATTTTGAAGCCACAGGAGTTGGGCTGTACAGCTTGCAGCAGCAATGTATTCAGCTTCAGCAGTGGATGTTGAAACAGCTGCTTGCTTTTTGCTTTGCCATGAAACTAAGCAATCACCTAGAAACTGGCACCCTCCTGATGTGGACTTCCTTGTGGTGTGACAACCAGCAAAGTCACTGTCTGAGAGACCTGAAAGCTTGATGTTCCCATTAGCTGGATACCAGATACCAAGTGTGGGAGCACCTTTTATGTATCTGAAGATCCTTTTTACAGCAATGAGATTTGATTTTCTGGGAGCTGATTGACTTCTTGCACAGACACATGTTGCAAACATGATGTCTGGTCTAGATGCAGTTAGGTACAATAAAGACCCAATCATGCTTCTATAAAGTGTTTGGTCAATCAGCTCATCCTTTTCATTAGACATGACTAGCTTATTTGTTGCCATGGGTGTGCTGCATGGTTTACAATCATTCATATCAAATTTGGTTAAAAGTTCTTTAGCATATTTGCTTTGATGAATGAAAGTTCCATTTTGCAATTGCTGTACTTGGAGACCAAGAAAGCATTGCAGCTCACCCATAGCACTCATTTCAAACTCAGCTGTCATGAGTTCTCTAAACTCTTCACACATTGAGTTACATGTGCTTCCAAAAATAATGTCATCCACATAAATCTGGACAATCATTAAATCCTTTTCCCTCCATTTTAAAAACAGTGTTTTATCAATGGTACCTCTTTTGAAACCATTTGAGAGTAGGAAGTTGGAAAGAGTTTCATACCAGGCCCTTGGTGCTTGTTTCAAGCCATACAAGGCTTTGTTTAGCCTGTAGACATGATCTGGATAAAATGGATCCTCAAAACCTGGAGGTTGACAAACATACACCTCTTCTTGAATTGTACCATAGAGGAAAGCACTTTTGATATCCATTTGAAACACCTTTATATTGTGGTTGACAGCAAAGGCCAGGAACAGTCTAATGGCTTCCAATCTTGCAACAGGGGCAAATGTTTCATCATAATCAATCCCCTCTTCCTGTCTGTAACCTTGAACCACAAGCCTGGCTTTATTCTTGACAACAATACCCCTTTCATCAGTTTTGTTCTTGAAGACCCACTTTGTGCCAATGGGACTAACCTCTTCTGGCAGTGGTACAAGCTCCCATACTTGTTGTCTTTTAAACTGTTGGAGCTCCTCTTGCATGGCTTCTACCCAGCTGTTGTCTTTCAGTGCCTCTTGGTACTTGACTGGCTGATGGAGTGATAGAAAACCAGCAAAAAGACAAATGTTTTGGGTTTGGCTTCTTGTGAGCACCCCTTCATTTATGTTGCCAATGATTTGATCAGGTGGATGAGATCTCAAGAAGATTAAATCTCCTTGGTATGGTATGATGGCATTGGTTGGTGAAGGCTGCAAATGTGTATCATCTGAGCTAACCACTGCTGGGGACTTTGATGATCAGCAGTGGTTTCAAAAGGTAGTGGTATAGGAGGTAATGAAGTGGACAACTGCTGACTTTTATCCACTGTTTGAGGACTTTTATCAGCAGTGTTTGAGGATGTGGAAGCAGTGGTTGATGGGCTACTTTGGTCAACAACTGTTGAGGTAGCAGTGGTTGAGCTTTGACAACTGTTTTGAACAGCTGGTGCTTTTCCCTTTGTGGCAGACCTTTGAGGGATGATGATTTCATACCCATAGTCTGGTGTTGTATCCTCTGATGGACCTACACTGAATCTGCAAGCATGGTTCTGGCAGCCTCAATCAGAGTTCTGTTCTTCCTTTCCACAACCCCATTCTGCTCTGGTGTTCTTGGGATGCTGTACTGCCTTACAATCCCTTTCTTCACACAGAAGGCATCCAACTCCCTATTTTTGAATTCTGTGCCATTGTCACTCCTGAAGCTTTTCACTGGAAGGTCAAATTGCTTTTCAACCTGTATTACAAAGTCTTGCAAAATGCCTGCAGTTTCATCTTTTGAGTGCAAAAAGAAAGTCCATGTGAACCTAGAAAAGTCATCAACAATAACCAAGCAATATCTTTTCTTTTTAAGGCTCATGACTTGAACTGGGCCAAACAAATCCATGTGTAGCATTTGCAAACACTGGGTTGTTTTGGACTCTTCAATGGACTTATAAGAACGTTTATGCTGTTTTCCTTTTAAACAGGAAATGCAATGTTCAGGACATGAAAACAATTTTTGTGGTAGGCCTCTCACCAAACCATTTTTTGAAATTTCTGTGATTGTCTTAAGATTTGTGTGTCCCAACCTTCTGTGCCAAAGTTCTGTCTCTTTGTTAGAGGCAGCTGAGAACAGACAGGCATCAGCTCTGGGACACTCTTTTGACATGTCAACAACATAAACATTGCCACTTCTGTGAGCAACAAGTTTAGTTTGACCAGAGTTGATTATTGCTTCAATCTTTTTGACCATTTCTGGTCCAACAATCCTACAACAGTCTTTTGTGAAGAATGACCCAAATCCCTTGTCACTCATTTGGGACACACTCAGAAGGTTGAATTTTAGATTGTCTATTAGATTGACATTTTCAAATTTTACATTTCCAGATTGCACTGTACCAGACCCCAGAACCTTCCCTTTACTATTATTCCCAAAGGATATATCACCCCCTCCATGGATTTTAAAGTCTTTGAGGAGGGCTTTACATCCTGTCATGTGCCTGGAGCCTCCACTATCTACATACCAAAGACTATCAAAGCATGCAGAAGCTCCCTGCACATGAAGTAAAAGGATTAGTTCATTAAGGTCTCCAAAGCCAACAAGGCTTTGGATGGGGTCTCAACAGTGTCTGGGATGGAGGCAGAATGATGGACAGTGGTTAGGTCAGAAGTTTGAACTGTTTTAGGACAGTGTTTCACTAACCACTGTTGTTGGTCCTGACCAATCATCTGCTGGTAACCAAAAGGATGCTTGTTCACTTTGGGTTTAGAGGGCCTTTTGTAGGCCTCATAAACGTGAGGAATCCTTTGGTAAGACTGTTTTTCTCTGCCTTTTCTGAACTGATTGGCAGGGGGTGCATCAGTAACCTGAACATCTCTTTTGACAGATGTTTGGTTCAGCTGTTTTGTAACAGCTGTTTGAACTGGCACAAACAGTGGTTGTTTCTTGGTGAATTTGACAGATGTTGATGATGATGGTGGACTCAAGGATGTTTTAGCCATGTACTCATTCTTTTTCACATCAAAGTTTTTGAGGTACACACATGCTTGAGTTTTGTGGTTTGTCTTACCACAAACAATGCAGCTTTCTGCTGGAACAATGACACTTGTTTTGTTTAAATCATAAGCTTTCAAGTGGAAACAATCTTTTGTTAGATGATTCCTTTTTTCACAAAATTCACAAAACAAGTTATCATTTTTTTCTTTCTTCTTTCTCTTTTCAGACTCCTTTGTAGCAGAGGTTTTAACCACTGCTGGGATGTCCTTGAGAGGTATGACTTTAGCTTTTGGAGCTTTAACACCATCAGTTGATGTAAAGTCCATTGGCTTGAAATTTTCAAGAATATCACACTCGTCAGACCAGGTAGGTTTAAACTGATATTTTTTAAGTTCTTCAAAAGTTGAGGAACTCCTTGTTCTGCCAAGTGTGATTTTGTTACCAAGTTTGTCAGTGATTTTCACTTCTTGGCCATTCTTGTTTGTGGGGATGAACTCAGTGGTTACATCAGTGTTTTGAACAGATTTTTCACAAGCAATGTGTTCATCATCATATTTTCTGTACCCAACCCCAAATTTCACATTACTTTCAATCTGTTTAGCAAGCATAACCTCATATCCTTTGTAGGATTCCACCCATCTTTCACAAGTAATCTGGGCGGACTCCAACTCCTTTTTGCAAACTTGGTATTTTTCTACCATAGTTTGAAGTTGGGTTTTGGTTATACTCTGCTCTTCTTTTAAACAGCTATTCTCTTTTTCCTTTTCAGTCAATTTGTTTTTAAGTTCTTTTAAAGACCTTTCAAATTTGACCTCATCAGACAAGATTTTATCCCGAAGGTTTTCATTCACCTCTTTAATGTTAGCAAAAGCAATTATGCAATTGTCAGAACACAGTTTTTCAAGAACTTGAGGAGATACCTTGGCAGCTGCCATCATTGCACAATCACATTGATGATCTTCATCATCATCAGCTTTTACCTTCTTTTCACCACCCTTTTCTTCTTTCTCTTCTTCTTTGTCCTCTATGGACCATGGATCTGTCATTGGTTCAATCAGAGTACCTGAACTTTCTCCCAACAGTATTTCACCAGCCACAGCAGTAACCACTGCTTCAGTCACCTCTTCCACTGTTTCAAAGCACTGCTGTTCCTCCTCAGTTTCAACCCCCTCCTGTATTGACTCTAATGCCATCAAACAAAACTCATCATGAGAAGAATCATTAGAAGCATAGAGTGCAAAATTTTCATCATTAAGGTCTTCAGGCATACTGCTCCAGTCAACAAACCCTTGAGTGAAAAAACTTTGTTGATCTGGTTGTGCTGCTGCTGGAGCAGTGGTTTGAGGTGCAACAGGTTGCACTTGTACCTGTGGAGCAGGGGTTTGAACATATTGGATTTGTGGAACAGTAGTTTGGACATAATGTACTGGCACAGGGGCAGCAGCATAGTGAGCAGTGTTCACTTGAGCTGCTGGGGCATATTGGGCATAGTGCACAGTGTTTTGGTTTTGAGGTCTAGGATTTGAGCTAGGATGAGTAATTATGGGACCAGTAGTTTGACTCCTACATTCCCTAGCGAAATGTCCCAACCTATTACACTTGTAGCACTTGATTTTCGATTTATCCAACCCAACCCTTAGATTCCCATGCAAACCTGGGAATTTTCGCCCTGTTCTTTTGTAGAACTTGCTAGTTCTAACACTTAGCAAAGCCAGTTGGTGCAAGATGTCCATTTCCTCTAAATCAGTGGGATCAAAATGTTGCAAATCATTTAGTTCAAAACTCAAATTGTCTGACATCTGGTTTTCGTTTGCAGTGAATGCATAACTAGCAGAGTGAGGATCAGGGTTGTTAAAATTTGCACCAGCAGTTATGTCAATGAAGTGATCAAAACCCTGATCCTTACCACTGCTCCCAGATTCTTCTTGACCCAGAAGAGCAGTATTACCGAAAGTGTAATCATCGGTAACTTTTCCTGACTCTTGTAACCTCCTTTTCTGGTTCAACTCCCTTTCGTAGGTCAGGAGTCGACCATGGAGTTGGGTCAAGGTCAGATCCTTGAATTCAGGTGAGTTTCGGGTGACAAAAGCTATGGTGTCCCATTTTTCTGGCAGTGACCTGAGGAACCTGCTATTTTGAGTTGAGTTTGTAAAAGTGGTGTTAACAAGCCTCAGTTCACTGATGAGACAACTAAAACGCTCAAATTGTTGCGTTAGTGATTCACCTTTAACGTAGCAAAATGTTTCATACTGTTGGTTCAGGATTTCCCTATTGTTTTCAATGACTTCCTCAGTTCCCCCAAACTGTTCCTTAAGTGCGTCCCATAACTCTTTGGCACTGTTACAATGTAACAGTCCAGCATATATTTCATTGGGCAGCGCTGATGCTACGATGCTAAACGCTTTAGCATCTAGTTCGATCTTTTGAAAGTCGGTTTCGGTATAATTTTCAACGGGTTTTGGAACGAACTTTTTAGCATCTTCAGCACTTGGCACTGAAGGAACATGGGGACCATAAATGACAGATTTCCAACAACCTGTGCTTTGTTGAGCGAGGATGTGACCCATCCTCCTCTGCCAGATGTTGTACTCATTTCTTTTTAGCATAGGTGGTTTAAAAAGTGAGCCGATGTTGTTTTTATCATCCTGAGATTGTGACGTCATTCTTGTTGTTTTACAGACACTGAGAAATCAACTTTAATGGTGATTAATCCTTGCTCTGTTTTTCAACGGACGAACAAACGATCAGTATCAACTGTTATGAGCTGAACTATTTTCGTCAAAATGATTGTTAAATCAAATTTGACTGTCCAGGCTCTGATACCAATTGTTGGATCTGAGTTTCTTTTTGATTGTATTTTTGTTTGAAATTAAGATGGAGATGAAAGAGTTGTGCAGCGGAATTAAGATGAAAGCAAACTTTGCATACAATCAAACGAGAGTAATACTTTAATCAAACATCTTTACACAATGAATCGAAAGATTGAATTTGTTTCAACAACGATTACAATGATTGATGAATGAATGCAAACTCCCCCTCAGCCAGAGCTCAGTAGTTTGTTCGTGCAAAGAAGACGATGTGATGAAAGAGCTAATAGAACAGTACAAAGTACTGAACTATTTATAGGCACTTGCAAACCACTGAGCATCTTAGCTGACGTCACCATGAAAGTGACATCTAACCTCCTAACAAACTCTAACCTCTGATCTATAAACACTGATGTACTAAACTACTGCTATTACATTACTTTACATAAAAGACACTTAAACAGCTGCTGCATCCTTCCACTGCTGTGATCCCAGCAGTGCTTGTCCGGATCAGCAGTACTTGACTCAAGGCAGTAGATTGAGTCAGCAGAGCTTTGGTCTTCCATCAGTCTTTGACTTTGGGCAGTAGATGCAAGGCAGCAGTTATAGGTCAGTTCTTAACAAGATCAGCAGATAGGAGGTCAGCAGATATGAAACCACTTTCAAGGGGAGAGATTTGCATGAACCAACTGTAAACGTCTGCTTATTCTGGATCCACTGCTCTGATCCAGTTTTGGCTTTAATTATCTGTTCCTCTGATAGGGTTCAATCCCAACACCCTAAATTTACCGAAGTTGTAGAATGAGATCCTCAACTGTTGGGTTATCATCTTTCAACCCCATTTTCCCTAAATTTATCCATTATGTTTTTCAGACCTCCCAAAGCCACCTATTCGCCTCCAAAGAGATCGAGACAGCTTGAAGCATAACCTGGACTTGCTGTAATTCCACCAGTTCAGTATTTAATCCCAATATACCAACTCAATATAAATAACAAATATTTAGTGTGCTACAACTGTAAATAACTCTGGAAACAGATTTGAAACCATAAATATGGATTATAGAGATCTATGAATGAAACATGGGTGAATAAACCAACATAACAGATTGTGAAAAACAAAAACTACAAACATATCAAAATCAATCCACTCGTAATCACATGGTACACCAATGCAAGCATCTGAATAAACAATAACAAATCAAATACAAAATCAAAAGCTACAAACATATCAAACAAATTTCATAGAATCATGAAAGAGATTAGGTCACGGATTGTTACCAGATTTAGCGAGAGAAGAATCGATGGAAGAAGAAGATGACGATTTGAAGAAACTTCAATCTGGAAAAAGATGTAACAAAGCTCAAGAAAATAAAGAAGAAGAAGAAGAAGAAGAAGAATTGATTACAAAGTGTATTAACAATTAGCAAAAGAATAACAATTACCTGATTTATGTGCGGCTCTTAACAAAAGAATCAACAATTTACCGATACTTGCCGAAACCATAACTGGTCAGATTTATGTCTAGCTCTTAACTACATTCTGTAGAATCTGTACATCTAACAAATAATCAAAGAACAAAGAAACAAACCAAAACACATTTTGTAGAATCTGTACATCTAACAAATAATTAGAATGGCCATTTTTACCTTATTTCACAAATTTCATAATATTAAAATAAGTAAAACATAGAAAAAATGAAACCAAACACCTGATATTTGTCGTTCGAATCTTTGAGTTGGTCGTCATAGTCCTACAACCTTTCGATGTCGTTGGAATCGGTCGGTGATGTCAGCGGCTTAATTAGCAAACAACAACAAATAACAATAGCAAATCACCAATCAATCGACCTCAAAATCATATAGAAGCCCAAAAATAAACCAAACCCTAACCTAAAACTCAAAATGGAAAAATGAAAAAATATATTTATAACTAACCCTAAACCTCAAATCCATTACAGCATAACCATTCAATCGACCTCAAAATCATATAGAAGTCTAAAAATAAAATCAAAATTAGATAAGTGAACATCAAAATTGAACAACAAACCTGACCAAAAATTAACCAAGAGAACTGCAGCCGCAGAGCCGACAACCTCCGATCATCTCCGTCATGAAGTTCCCAGCGGAACCCTAGCCGAAGCACAACCCTAGGTAAAGACGCATGAAGATCGAATGAGTGAACAATGAAAACAAAGATTGACACTTATTGATAATCTAACCTTGATTCGGAGCGTTGATCTGTACATCTGCTAAGATCGGAATAGAGCAGAGCGAGAAAGAAAGTGGGAAAGCCCTAAATGAGAGATGAGATAGATAAAAAAGGGGAAGGGTACTGTTGGGCGGGAAAAGGTAGACCTCATCTACTGACACGTAACCCAAATAACTTTCATTTATTATATATAATAGATTTAATGAAAGTAAACAAGTGCCTCATACGCCTAGTCACCTATAGTCTATGACAAGTAGATTAAAAAAACTGTTATAAAAATAATATAAGTGTTGCAGAATATATATGGAAATAGCAGTACTTTATCATTTCCTACATATACAAAACCAAGATAGGGGAATAGTGCCACGCAGCTGCGTGCCACTTCCCTATTAGACCAACTCTTTTACTATTTTATATTCGTTTTAAAATTACGATTTCGTCCTTAATTTAAAATAAAATTGCGTTTTTGCCTCCACTTCAAAAAAAATTATGTTTTTACCCCTCGCTCAAAATTACAATTTTGCTCTCGGTTCAAAATTATGATTTTATCCCCAGATTACAATTACAATTTTTACCCTAGTTCAAAATAAATTTTTCCTTTTGCCCCAAACTAAAAATAACGATTTTGCATTTGCGCCCCGTTTCAAAAATTATGATTTCGCATTCAGTTTAAAATTATGTTTTTGCCCGGTTCAAAATAAAAGTATGCTTTTGTCCCCCAATTCAAAATTACGATTTTGCCCTTAGTTCAAAATTTGGCTTTTGCCTCAGTTCAAACTAAAAATATAGTTTTATCCCCAGCTTAAATTTACGATTTTGTCCTTAGTGCAAAGTTATATTACGATTTTGTCTCTGGTTCAAATTTATAGTATTGTCATCACTTTAACTTTTGGCAAATTACGATTTTACCCAAGTCAACAAATACAACTTTACCCCCACTTCAAATTACAGTATTGCTATCGTTTTAGTTTTTTTAGCAAAACAATAAAAGTGCTTTTTAATTGGTTGACTGGATTTAATTTTTTCCATGTCAAGAAGCTGCCTAACACTCGCTCATTAATCATGACAAACTACAGTTTTGCCCTGAGCTCAGAACTACAGTCTTGTCATCGTTTTAGGTTTTTTTCCTAACAAAACTATAATAGTGTTTTTTTAATTGATTGAGAATTATTCGGCCATCGCCCCGCAACGCGGACGGGGCATCAACTAGTTACCTACATATACAAAGAACGTTTACGGCAATAGTTCCACCCTTCAATTGGTGGAAAAGGGCGGTGCCCCCTTTCTTTCTTTTTTTTTTCTTTTTAATATAAATAGGTAATTTCATTGGTCTAATTAATTTACGATTTTATCAGTAGCTTACTATTACCATCTTGCCCCCATATTAAAATAAAGTTATGCTTTTGCCCCTAGCTCAAAGTTACGATTTTGCCCTTTCTTCAAAAATATGAATTTGCCCCTTTTTCAAAATTACGCTTTCGCCCTAAGTGCAAAATTACGATTTTGCCCTCATTTCAAAATAAATTTATGCCAATGCTCCTAGCTCAAAATTACGCTTTTGCCCTTACTTCAAAACTATAATTTTCCCTCAGTTCGAAATAAAATTATGGTTTTGACCTAGCTAAAAAATACGAATTTGCCCTCAGTTTAAAATTATGTGTTTTCCCTCATTTAAAAAATTATGATTTTGTCTCAGCTAAAATTTGTAGTCTTGCCATCATTTTATTTTTTCCTCCCTAGCTAAAAATTACGATTTTCCCTCAGTTCAAAATATGATTTTGCCCCCTTTTCAAAAATTACGATTGCGCTATGAGTTTAAAATTACGATTTTGCCCTTAGTTCAAAACTATTATTTTGCCTCAGTTCAAAATAAAATTATGGTTTTGCCCCCAGCTTAAAGTTACGAATTTACCCTCAGCTTAAAATTATGAGTTTGCCCTCAGCTAAAAAAATTTCGATTTTGCCCCAAGTTAAAATTTGTGGTCTTGCCATTGCTTTAGTTTTTTTTTTCAAAACTATAGTAGTTTTTATTTTACTTCGTTGACTCAATTTAACTTTTGTGTCAACCAAGTGTCTAGCACTCGCTCATTGGTTCTGACAAATTACTATTTGCCCCCAACTCGAAATTAAAGGTTTGCCATCGTTTTAGTTTTTTTTTTTTAGCAAAACTATGATAATGTTTTGGTTTAATTGGTTGACTCGATTTTTTTATAGATCATGTTATAAGTAGTATGTATAAGTAACTAAAATACATGCGTGCATGTTATGAAACTAAGATTTTCGACTTAACGCCCCGCAACACGGGCGGGGCATCCAACTAGTTTAATACATTAGGCATTTATAGTTTGGTAAAATGTAAATTATGTTGCAAGAACTGTATCACTTGTTTTAGTATTTGCTAGAAGGGGTTGCGAAATTGATATGATAAACTTTCGGTATTAAAGGGGTAATTATAGGAAATCTAAAGACGAGTTATATTGTGTATAATCTATTAAACTTGGTATTGTTTATATAAGTTTAACCGTTTATGTATTTTATTATAGGGTAAATTACTTTTTGAGTCCATGTGTTTTATGGGTTTTAACTAGTTGAGTCCAAAAGCAAAAAGTTTAACGACCTGAGTCCCCATAAGCATTTTCTTTAACCATTTGAGTCCAAATTTCTAACTCAGTTAGAATTTTATTGTTAAGTTTTGTTAAATAACCAAATTACCCCTATAAAACACAGGGACTGAAAAAGAAAAATAATATATAATCCCCCAATTAACATTAACAACCTTCATTCACCACCATCATTCACCTTCCTTATTCAATACCCAACCCGAAACCCTTACGGATCAATCCATATAGCCGATCTACATCTAACGGAACAATATTACGAATCAAAACATGATAAAACTCATCTTCTAGCTTTAACATAGCTAACTGAAGTGCATTTTTAGCTCGATCTATCACCTCACCGTTACAATCAGATTGAATATTTAGGTTTTTAGTCAATTTGATAATTGTATCAACAGCTTCTAAATACTCAGATGAAGTTTCACCTAGACCTACAGAATCATGCCGGAGGATTACCTGTTTGGTCGTTTCGAACCGGTGATCGGTTAGATCGAAGATGTTAGACAAGCGGTTATCGAAACTGGAGAGAATGAGGAGCATGTCTTTCGTTGCTTGGTTGTTGATGTTGAGGCTTTTGACGATCTGTTGAGCGGTTGCTAAGACTCTGTCTTGACCTTCAACGGCTGCCGCCATTGGTGGTGAGTTTATGGAGGAATTTGGTGGTTGTGTATGTGTGAGGGTGAGTTAGGGTTGTAGAAGTGAGTGTTTGTTTGAAGAATGAAGAAGATTAGTGGATTAGACCCACTGGTGGAGATATTTTCCCGGACAGAAGGGTTGTTAGTTGGCCGGTCGGAACACGTTTTAGGAAAGGGGTTGCAGCGGTTGTTGTAAAACTGTGTCAAGTAGTACCAATGCTATACCACTGTCAGCGACCACCAACACCGGAAAAGCTCGTAAAAACAAATTAAATAAAAACGAAAAAAATAACGCCGAGCGAAAAGCAGACATGAAATCTTTGAATCACGAACGCCCGTTGCAGAGAAATTAAACCGAAACGTAAAATATAGAAAAAAATAACTAAGTCAATCTAGGACCCGCATGTTGGTCGAACTTGTTAAACAAAGAAAAATAGATGTGCTGCGACGGGCCAGTTAAACATGAAAAAATATACGAAAAAAATGTTGAACCCCACACGCACGTTGCGGTGTATTAACTCACAAAATTTAGAACGAAACGAAAAACTTGGGAAAGATGATAAGTATGGTGAACCAAAATTGAAAATAAAAAAGAGTTGGGATTAAATTGCAAAAGATGAAAAACTTTGGGTTAAAAGTAAAAAAACAAAAGGGTCTAAATTGCAAAATTGAAGTTATTTATTAATCTTAGATAAATATAATGATAAAAATAAATAATATCTATATATTAGTTATTAATATTAATATTAATTTTAAAGGAAATATATTAAATAATTATAAATAAAATTTATAAGGTTGAAGGAAAGAATGACATGTGACATTATTTGGAGTCTTTTATTATATGTTAGATTTGATTTGACTTATGTTACAACTTTTAATAAATAAAGGTCTAATAAATAAAGGGTTGTTAATGTTAATTGGAGGATTATATATATATAGAGAGTAGGAGTTGGGTAGAAAGTGTATTTTTCCTAGAAAGTCTAGGAAGCAATGAGAATTGGACATGTGGCATTGAGTTATTTTAACTAAAAGGGCAACTATGTAATTTCACATTTTAATTTTATTTTTGGAATTTATTTTTCATTAACTAACATTCCATGATTTTCGGAATTTTTGTTGTTTTCGAATTCAAATCTGGAAGTCAATATGTTTATCTGGAAAACTATCAGCATGTTCTTGGTGATGTGTTTTACCAGTCAGAGAGGTTGAATTCAGTGTGTTTTAACACTCTGAAGTCAATATATAATCAGGTTCTTGGTGATGTGTTTTAATGATTTACCAGTAAGAGAGGTTGAAGTCAGTGTGTTTTAACACTCTGAAGTCAGCATGTTCTTGGTGATGTGTTTTACCAGTCAGAGAGGTTGAAGTCAGTGTGTTTTAACACTCTGAAGTCAGTGTGTTTTAACACTCAGCATGTTCTTGGTGATGTGTTTTACCAGTCAGAGAGGTTGAAGTCAGTGTGTTAACACCCGTAATCGCTTTGTAAAACATGTAGTACAATGACAGCTTGATCTTACGTATATAGAACAAGGAAAATCTCTTATCTTCATCCATGATTTTAGGTACATTTGGTATGATTTTGGGGGTTTCCAAATGTGGGTTTTAGAGAGAGAGGGAAATTCGCGTGAAAATAGGAGTTGTGATTGCCTGACAGTTTTTTTGATTGATTTAAAATCCGGTCATTGACAAAATTGCCCCTACTCATTTAAAACAATCAATTAATTAAACTCAAATATTACAAGATTGCCATTGATTTAATCTCAACCGTTAAACACACACATTGGATGGACCAGATCGCTTCCTAGACTTTCTAGGAAAAACACATTTTCCGCAGGATCCCCACTCTATAGGGGTAATTTGGTCATTTAACAAAACTTAACAATAAAATTCTAACTGGGTTAGAAATTTGGACTCAAATGGTTAAAGAAAATGTTTATGGGGACTCAGGTCGTTAAACATTTTGCTTTTGGACCCAACTAGTTAAAACCCATAAAACACAGAGACTCAAAAAGTAATTTACCCTTTATTATATGATATATTCTGGATATTCGATTACAAATAAAATGTATTTTATGAAATCGTGTATAAGGGTCAAGAGTCATGTATCTACATACTGACAACATAATTCTTAGGGTGAGAGGGGCACTCCCCTCTTAGGGGAGTCCCCTCTCTTACGCACACTCAATCAGGTTATGCCACGTCAACTCCCCTCTTAAACTCCCCTCACACCCCAATTTGATGGCGGCACTCCCCTCTTAGGGGAATTGTTTTTTATTCAAAAAAAAAAACAATTTGATTGGTGGGAAAGATGGACCTGACACCCTCTCTCTTCATTCTTCATCGGTGAACAAGCCCCGCACCCCCTCGCCGAATTCGGTCACCGCCTTGATGGCGCCGGTGTTCCCGAGCGGTGAATGGGGTCACCGCACCCTCTCCCCGAGAGTGCCCCGGATACCCTTAGTTTTAGGATTTGATTTCCATTCATTTAAGTTGGATAGATTTATGCATAAATTTCTTCTTTTTTATACTTATTCTTTATAATTTTCTTTGCAGATTTAAGGTTTTGAAATATTATCGAGGACGAAGCCAAACACTACCCAATGGATCGTATCAGATACAAGGACTTGATTTTTAAGTACCCCATGAGATAAATTAGGGACACCATGTTTTTGGGAAGTTCATGGATGACTGGAGTGACATAGGTCAATGAAGACAAGAACCAGGGTTTCTTGTTGGGATATGTAATTCGATGGTGGATCTAGAAGAAAAATTGAGGGATATATTAAAAAAAAAATGGTTGTACATTCTTAAAATAGAGATTTTTTTTTACCACACATTCAGATGTATCAGATATATAAAATAGAGAATATATTTTTCTTTTTTGCACTTTGCTAAAAAAGTTGAAAAGTACTCATAGCACCCCTAAGCCCTTAGTAGATTCATTTGTGATATGTATCTCAGGCTTACAATTAATTTTAGCAAAGGAAGGTAACTAAAGAAACTATTTTTTAAAAATCTCCCACCACGATGGTAAGACAAGAAACTATTTTAAATATAGAGTTAACTTTCATTTTGCTCTCTATACTTTGGTCATTTTAACGGTTTTTTCCCAATAGTTTAAAAATAGCCATTTTTCTTCCTGATATTTCTAACTTATCGTCATTTTGTTCCTCGCCTCTAACTCCATTCAAAAAGTTCATTAACTAGAAGGGTATTTTGGTAATTTTATAGATAAAAGTAAGGGCATATAAGTCTTTTCACCTAAATAAACCTATAACTTGTTTATTTACATGTATATAAGTAATTCTTTTCTGATATCTCATCTTTTCAACCACTCTTTCTACCGGCCACCACCATCCACAACCATCCACCACCACCTGCAACTACCACTTGCCGACCACGACTACCGCAACTTTTAACTAAACATTTTAATTGAGTTAGAGCCAGGGAGTAAACTACTGAAATGTCCCTACTTTTAATTGAATGTTTTAACTGAGTTAGAGCCAGGGAGCAAACTGGCGACGAACTCGAAAGATCAGGGAGGAAAATGGCTATTTTTAAACTATTGGAGCAAAAACCGTTAAAATAATCAAAACGAAGAGAGCAAAACGAAAGTTAATTGTTAAATATATTTTTCAGAAATCTCCCATCACGAATCCATTTGCATTTGCATGCAATAAGAAACAAAACTAAGTATAGAAGGTAGACATATGAGGTATGTATATGGTACATATATGAGGTGGGGATATATATATATATATATATATATATATATATATATATATATATATAGGGTAGGGTTCATGCGAGAACCACCTTTATTGCGAGAACCGCGAGAACCAATGTGAACACATGGCATTATTGTAAATACATAATAAAAATTAAATGAGCTGCCTCCTCCTCCTCTTCCTGGACTTCAAACATCAGATTAAACCACCATTTATATTCAGTTCACATCCAGATCCAATCTCTACACAATTCGTCATCTCAGTTCACCTCACACTACAAAACCCCCAAAATTCATCATCTCGATCTTATAATTCATCATGTATTCATCATCAAAATTAGTCGATATCAGTGCATTAACAACATAATCACCGATTGCACATTCGTATTCCAATCTAAATTAGGGCAAAACGATCGTAATGCACAGATAGGGATAATCAGAAGAACACAAGTCGTCTAACGGACTATCGATCCTCTGTTGCACCGTTCCATGAATTTGTAAGTTCATACACCTTGTTTTGTAGTCGTATATGATAAAACAACTATCAACCGTCGATTCAGACATGTTATTATGTGGTTATTACATTTAAACAGTTGTTTCATAAATGAATTACTGAAAATCGTGGTATATATATATGATTTTTGAGTGAACAGAAGGGCTAATATTGTGATGAACTATGTGTAATGTGGTACTGATGTGTTGTTTTATGTATTTTTTTTTTATTAAGGAATGATGTTATGTGCATAATGTTGGATATGATTGGCAACACGAAAGTTGATTTGGTAAATGATAGGGTTTTTAGTACTGAATTATGACTGTCTACAAGTTATGTGGTGTTAATGCACATGTGCATTAACACGACATAATAGGCTTATACAGAATAGGCAGAATAGGCTTATACGGAACAGGATAATAAGATAATTTTATGATCTATACAGTTAATGCACACGTGCATTAACACGACATAATAGGCTTATACAGAATAGGTTTATACGGAACAGGATAATAAACTAATTTTATGTTCTACACAGTTATGCACATGTGCAAAGTTTGACAAATTACAATTACACTGAATAAGACAATGAGGTGTGTGATACATAGTTATGCACATATTGTATGTTAACATGTACATAAATTTGAATAGGATTCACTTAATAAATCAGTATAATAAGGTGATTTTGTTTTTTTATATAGTTATGCACGTGTGCATAAATTGTCATAGTTGGTTAATATACACATTAATTTGAATACTAATCTCAATTATTTATTCATAAATGATATATAATTTGTATGTATTGTTACTTTGGTGTTGTTTTTTGTTATGACATACAGTTATGCAGTTATATTAATATGTAATCGATTATATTATGCAGTTATATGAACCTGTAACTCATGGTTGAATATGATAATAAGGTAACATTGTGTGATATACAGTTATGCACATGTGCATAATTTGATAGAATAGGTTAATAAGGTCATTCATGTTGATGTACATGTGCATAGTTTGCCATAATATGCTAACAAGGCCAGTCATGTTAGCATAGCACATGTGCATAATTATGCACAAAACCCGTTTCCTAAATATATTTAGAATGGAACAAGAGAAACGATGACTGGTGGCGGACCGGTACAATCAAGATAATATAAACTTTATGGGGGTTTTGGAATTTGTCGAGAAGCCCAAGCTCTGTCGAAGAATTACTGGAATGGCACGAGTTGATCGGGCTCCTCGATAATGTCACTTTTTCCGATGGCAAAGATGGTTGGGAATGGTTGGGAGGTAATGACTCTGATTTTTCAATCAATGCTGTCAAGAACTTCCTGTACAGCGGCTCCGATTTCAGCAGCAGGCACGTTGTGAAATGGTCGAAATGGGTCCCAGAAATATGCAATATTTTTTGTTTGGATAGCGGTTTTAGATCGTATTACCACGCTGACTGCACTCCGGGATCGGAACTGTTGGGGCGGAGACGTGAAATGTTGTCTGTGTGAAGATGGCGATGAAATAGCTGAACACCTTCTTTGTTCGTGCAGGGTAGCGTCGACTGTCTGATATCACATCAGTTAGTGGTGCCAGGTGAGTCTTTTTATTCTGTTTTCGGCTAAAGATATTGTAATTGCCTCTAAGTTTTGCAATCTGGATAGAGAAGTGAAAGAAGCTTTACATGGCATTATGTTCGTGACAAGTTGGTGTATATGGTTAGCCAGGAACAATAAAAGGTTCCCGGAAAGATTATCCGTAATATTAAGTCCGTCGGTTTTTTATGGTATAAGAATCGGTCCAAAAATATGTCCGTGAGTTGGGAAAAATGGTGTAGTTTCGATATAAGGTAGCTGCTAGTTTTCGGTCTTTAGGTTCTTATATTGAGTTGTTGTTTTTCGTTTTGCTGTAGTGGTTGGTTCGGCCGCCTCTGTTTTGGAGGTTGGCTTCTGTGAATAACATTTACATTTAAAAAAAAAATTATGCACATGTGCATAGTTTGTCATAATAGTTTTGTTACTAATTAATGTTAAATATGATTGGTGGTATTACGAAATTCGATTTGGTAAGGGTTAAGTTTTTTTATTGAAACAAACTTGTTGATAAGGTCAGTCATGTTAATGCACATGTGCATATTTATGCACATATGCATATTTTGTCAGATTAAGTTAATATGAATGTATTACGGCATATGCACACGTGCATTATTACCTTAAAACATAAACATTGTACATATTGTATGTAATATGTTTACTTCACATGTGAATACGTGAAATAATTTATGTAATATATGTAATGTATGCAGGAAAAAATTATTCGAAACTGCTCATGGATTGACAACAAGGACGTATTTGATTAATAGGTTGACGGATGAAAAATACCAGGGAAACTGATGGACGAAGAGGCGTTGAAACAGGAGGAGTGTTGGAAGATAGTTATGAAATGGAAAGAAGATCAGAAGGTGTGAGGTTGTGAAATAATGCGAATGTTATGTAGGTAGTTTGTGGATATGCAATTTATAAAGACAATTTCTTTTTTTGTTTTCTTGATGTCTTTTGATTGTAATATGTGGGTAGTTTTTACGATAACGGTTGATATAAGAAGTTTGACGTATACGATGTTTTATATGGTGGTTGATGAGTTGAAACTCTATTTGATTGTTCAGGTATATTGGTAGGTTTGTTAATATTTGATGTATTATGTTGTTTGGTATAGAAAATGTTGGTATTGCACATGTGCAAAGTTTGATATAGCGTATCATATTACGTATGTGGTACCCTATTACGTATGGGGTACCACATTGCATATGATGATGTATATGTAAAGGAAAACAGATTACATGTAGTTAAGATATTCATGTATGCACAATGCATGCACATGTGCATTGGTCGAAACAATAACAATATGTAGTGAAACATTAAACATGTATGCACATGTGCATTGTTTGAAACAATTACCATGTGGGGTGAAACAGTAAACATGTATACACATGTGCATTTTTTCAAAACAGTAACCATATTGGTAATATATGTTAGGTGGTCAATAATGAAATTACATACGCTTATGTATAATAAGTAATTGATATCAAAGTATCATGATCACAATCATAAACTATGAATACGTATACAGACAATGCAAAATGATTGTAAACAAAAAGAATAATGCTTAGAAACTGTTTGTCATTATATATAGGATAATCAAGAATCGTTGAATGTTTTATGACGTCTAGATGAATGTCTACATGCCTAGATGAATGTCTACGAGGTTGCTCAGGTTCATATATATATGCAGGGTCTTTAGCATCATCATCAACATCTTCATCAGTATCATTGGAATCAACGTCCTCCTAACTGTTAATCGTACTGTTTATAATAGGGATGTATTCAGCATCAACATCGGGTATCCAATATGGTGTGCCATTAGGTGTAGAAGTAGTAATTATTCCTGTATAAATAAAAAGAAAAACATATAAGATTGTGATTAATATGGTATATGGTGTGTATACGCACGCTTTATAAATGCTTAACAATTTTTTTTGGTGATGAGTATGGGGTGTTGGTAATGTGATGCACATGTGCATAATTATGTACTGATGGTTAACAGTTTATTTGTGATGATTATGGATTGTTGGCACATGTGCATGTTCTTGTTAATGATGGTTAACAGTTTACGGATGACGAGTATGGGTGTTATCAATATAATGCACATGTACATGATCGGTGACGAGTATGGGTGTTAACAACATAATGTACATGTGCATGATCGTTATATTGATCAAGCAGATAAACAAAAAAAATGAACAATTTATATAAACAATGATACAGGAACATAGAGTAACCAAACAAATATTAAATAAACAATGATATAGTAACATAGAGTAGTAAAGCATGTAAAAACTAGAAAAAACAAACAAGGAACAATGATAAATAAACACTAATATAGGAACATAGAGTTATCAAGCATGTAAAAACTATATATGTATACTACCTTTAGTCTCCTATCGTATAAATTGCAATTGTTGTTGGTCCAGATTTGTGGGTGATGTAGCTGTCGATGTTGAAGTATTGTCATCGGAAATTGAGTATTCAGCGGAAATTGAGTGTTCGGCTACAACGACATTTTCTGATGTAGACATAGATTCAATAGTATGGATATCAAAAATAGGTCTTTTTTATAAGCTGAAGTTGACCTAACTTTGTTAATGTCATTATCAGATTGACGAGGAGGGTATATATGTGATGAATCAGAGGATGCCATCTGTATTACAAAGGGGTTACAAGTGAAATTATGTTTATTTGTATATGGATGACAAAAAACAATATAATCAGACAAAAAAAGGATGTAATTTGTTGTGATTACCAGATAAATGATGTATTCAACTGAGTAATCGTATAAGTCAAACACGTAACGTATAAGTCAAACACGTAACGAGGATGTGTTCAACAGTTTCTTGCTCGTATCCGCAACCCGGGCACAATGTGTTACTGATCTGAATTCCCCCTTTTTTCCAGATCCGTCTTTGTCGGTAACCTGCCTTCGACGCCTTTCCATGCTAACATATTGGCTTTAGGTGTAGCCCAGCCGTTCCAGGTCATTACAAAGCCACTCGACGGGTACCCGCTTGTGACACACAAATACTCTCTAACGGTTTTAACATTGAAATTCGACTTATTTTTCCGAGTGCCAACCCCACCCATATTGACCCGTCTTCATTCTGTCTTCATTCTGGTGTCTCTCAGCAACGCCAAAAGCTACATAAACTCCACCAATGCCTCCACGGTTGTCGGATTGTTCTTACATTGCCAATCCCACATAGTCAACTCCCCTATTTTTTTTTGTAGTTGTCCGCCACACAAGCCCCTTTGTTTGCTGCCATCCTGTACATAATTGGATAGTCATCCATAAGGCACTTGTTCAGAATCCATACATCAACGACATAATCTAATTTTCAACATAATGCACATGTGCATATAATTTAATACAACATCATTTACAGTAAATATAATGCACATGTGCATATCATTTAATATAATATCATTTACAAAGTATATACAACATTTACAGTCAACATAATACCTTTGGTCACAAATCGAATGAACTGCAACTCTTGATGTTCTGTATTTGTAGATGTATTGTGACTGTCAACTGTATTATCAGCAGATGGACCAACAATGTCACCAACAATGTCAGCATCAGATGTATGAGGAGGATTATCAGAGAATGTATGAGGAGGAACATCAGATGTGTGAGAATCGACACTTAGAGGATGCCATGTAGATCTGAGGAGGATTATCAGAGAATGTATGAGGAGGAACATCAGATGTGTGAGAATCGACTTGATGAATCAGAGGATGCCATGTAGAGGGTGTAAATGGTGGGTTGTCGTTGTGAATTCCAGTGGAAACACCGTGACCGGATGCCGCCGCCGTGAACTCCGGTGAGTTACGTGAACGCTGTCGGCCACCGTCGTCGATGTATACAAAGTTTTGATCCGATGAATGAAACCATAACTGTGGGTCTGAACAGAGTTGTGAAACAGAGATGAATGAAACCCAGAGATGAATGAAACCCTAACTGTGGATCTGAAAAGGGTTGTGAAATAGAGGGGCGCGTGTTTTTATAATTAATATCACATAATTACAATTTTGCCATGTGTTCACACTGGTTCTCGCGGTTCTCGCAATAAAGGGTGGTTCCTAACGGATCCTTCTCCTATATATATATATATATATATATAGGGAGAAGATCATGCGAGAACCACCTCTTATTGTGAGAACCGCGAGAACCAATGTGAACACACCAAAAATGCCTAAAAATAGCTAAAAATCACACAAAATTTTTTTTTTTGATTTTTTAAATATTTTTTAGGTTAAAATCGCTACTTTTCGAAGCCAAAAAAAAATTTTTTTTTTGGCTTCGAAAAGTAGCGATTTTAACCTGAAAAATATTAAAAAAATCAAAAAAAAATGTTTAGATTTTTTTTAGATTTTTTTAGGTTTTTTGGGGGTTTAGTTTTTAGCATTTTAGCTTGGGGGGGGGGGGTCGGGGGGTTTAGGTTTTTGGGGGGTAGGGGAGGGGGTTTAGGTTTTTAGGGGGGGGGTGGGGTTAGGTTTTTTTTAGCTTGGGGGGGGGGTTAGTTTTTTTTTTAGGTTTTTTTAGCTATTTTAGGTTGTGTTCACATTGGTTCTCAAGGTTCTCACAATAAGGGTGGTTCTCGCGTGAGCCCCTCCCTATATATATATATATGTAGAGGTTCAACTAAGAATTTAATCTTCCCTAAGTTTCCTAAGAAGCAATCTTGAGCTTACATGTGGCAATCTCATTAATTTAGATGAAAGGGTAATATTGGAAAATGCAAATTTCAAACAGATCTGTACTTAGTTTTAATCCACACGATTTTCATTCCTTCTTTCATATTTTTCATTCATTCATTCATTGAGCTTCATCATCTGACCACATCTAATTCAATCGTTTTCATCATCTGACCACATCTAATTCAATCGCAAATCTCAATCTCAATCCTGCTGAATCGTTCATCGTTTTCATCGATTTGCCGGTACCTGCGAGATTGAGATCAATCCTGCTGAATCGTTCATCGTTTTCATCGATTTGCTGGAACCCTAGCTCCTCTGTTCATTCATTGATTTGCTGATTTATCCTCCTCTATTTTAATGATGTCTACTACTATCGATGGTAAAATACCTTCTAGTTTTAATTTCATCTACTTTTTAGGTTTTTAGTTTTGATCTAAGTTGTGCTGGTTTTTATTTAAAAGTGTAGTTCTGAAGTTGTGCTGGTTTTTTTATATTACATCATATTTTAAAGTGTAGTTTTGTAAAGTTGTGCTGATATCTTTATTTTGTGCTAGTTTGCCTGGTAAAGTTGTGCTTGTTTTTTGTGCTGGTTTATTGTAAAGTTTGTGCTGATATCTTTTATTTGTTCTGGTTTTTTGATTTGTTCAGGAGTTCGTATCTGTCCAACTACTGGTAATCAGTATTATACTCCTATTGTTCCAGATTCTTCCAAACCTGTAGTTGGTATGCATTTCCAGTCAATTGATTCTGCCTTTAATTTCTATAAGAAGTATGCTAAGTTATCTGGGTTTGAGGGTCGAAAGCATACTCAATCTTCAAAAAATGGTGTTGTGATTAGAAAGTACTTTGTTTGTGCGAAAGAGGGTTCAGCGACATCCTGTGCTGTTGACACGGTAAATGATAGTGTTGGTGCTGATAAAAAGTTAAATGACCGAAGGAGGAGACCTTCTAAACGTACCGGATGTAAGGCACACATCCGTATGTCTTTAACTCCAAAAAATACTTATAGAATTTCTCATGTATTTGAGGAGCATAATCATTCTTTTGTTGATGAAGAGGATTATCATCTTTTAGCTTCGTCTAGAAAGTTGACATTCACTGAAGAGCAACTGCTTTCTGATTTTTCTGAGATGAATATTGGTCCAGTTAGGGCATTCAACCTTATGAGAAAGATTCGTGGTGGATTTGATAAGGTTGGAGTGACGTCTACTGATTGTAAAAATTTTAAAAGAGATATTAATTTGTTCATTGGAGAGTTTGATGTGGACATGGCTGTCCAACGTCTTATGAAGAAGAAGCTGTATTTGCCGATTTTTTCTTGTGAATTTTATTGTGATGAAAAAGGTTCTCTTGCTGGATTATTTTGGGCTGATGAAGAAATGAAACTGAATTATGAGGTCTTTGGGGATGTTATGTCTTTTGATGCTACGTTCCATACGAACAGGTATTTTATTCATTTTTTGTAGATCATTTATTCATATTTTTATTAAACTAGCACAATTCAGCAAGCAGTTGTAATATAATCAATTCAATTTTTAGGTATGACTTGGTATTTGTTCCGTTCACTGGAATCGATAATCATCATCACAATGTCACGTTTGCTGGTTCTTTGTTAGCATCTGAAACTGCTGAATCATATAAATGGCTTCTTCAAAGTTTTTTGAAGGCTTTTGGTGTTGCACCTAAGGTGGTTGTGACTGATCAGGACCCTGCAATGAAAATTGCCATCTGAGATGTTTTCCCAGATACCAGACATCGTTTGTGTATGTGGCATATAATGATCAAAGTTTCTGAAAAGGTAACTTTCTTAAACCAGCACAGTTTTACAATGTTATAATTTTTTAAACCAGCATAAATTAAACCAGCACACTTTTAGCATATAAACCAGCACACTTTAAACAATCCATTTAAACCAGCACACTTTAGCATATAAATCAGCACACTTTTAAACCAGCACACTTTGGCATATAACTCAGCACACTTTTAAACCAGCACACTTTCTTTAAACCATCACAGTTTAAGCATCATAGTTTAAGTTTATACATCAACTAGCACACTTTAACATATAAACCAGCACATTTTAGGATTTGTTTGCTGTTTTAATATACTAATTATTTTTTTTGTTATAGGTTGGTACTGAGCTATCACAAGATGAGGTTTTTAAAGAAGATATATGTGCTGTTGTATGGACTGATGCTCTTGAACCAGCACAGTTTGAGACACAATGGTGTGATTTAATGATTAAGTACAACCTTACTAGTAACAGCTGGCTGTCTGATATGTACAACCTCAGATCAGATTGGATTCCTGCATACTATCGTCATGAACATATGTCCGGTCTTATGCGTACAACATCTAGGTCTGAGAGTGAAAATCATTTTTTTAGTCAATTAACCAACACAAAATTGTCATTAGTTGAGTTTTTGAGCCATTTTGATACTGCAATGGAATCTCAGAGGTTTAAGCGCAGTAAACGTGATCATGATACCAGATACACACAACCTGCCATGAAAACCAATTATGAATTGGAACGGGAAGCTGTAAAGATTTATACTCGTGGGATATTTTTTGATGTTCAAGAAGAAATTCGACTTGCTTGCAAGAATTGTATGTGCAGGCGTGAAGAAGAAGTTGGTGATTCAATTAAGTTTTATATTCTACAGGTCAATCTTCCCGGCCTTCATGAGGTATTTATTTATACCTTTAGTAGCACAAACATGTTCTGCTTTTTACAATACATTTTAAGTAGCACAATGATTTATATTTACAATTAGAATTTTACATATATAAACCAGCACACTTTGTTATAAACTAGCACAATATAAAGCATTTGTTATTTGTGTAGGTTCTTTTTACTCCTAAGGATATGGTAATTAAATGCAGCTGCAACCGATATGAGCAGTATGGTTTGCTATGTAGGCATGCCTTTTGTGTTCTTCGTCTTTGTGGTATAAAGGAGTTCCCTAAAAAATATGTTATGGGGCGTTGGACAAGAGATGTTGTTCCAAAAAAGACAAAAGTTTCGAGTTTTGATCAAAATGCTGCTGGTAATCAAGTTGAACGTGCTTCCAGCATTCTGCGTGAGATAATGACTGCAACTGAACATATTGTTAACCGTCTTGTTACAAATATGGACCTGTTATCGTTGTATAGAGACCAAGTGATCGAGTCGAAGTTGAAGGTTGATTCTGCTGACCTTCCTGCAGAATCACTTGACAAGAATGCAAGATTAGCTAATATTCTTCGTGCTGATCAGCCATGTTCATCGTCTTCTGCTACCATTCTTCCACCTAGTGGTATTAGAAACAAGGGGTGTGGTTCAAACAAACGCTTAAAGTCTTTTCGTGAGGTATCATCTTCAAGAATATCAAAGAAACCTAAAACTAGAGGTTGTTTGATATGTGGAGGTCATGGACATAATAGTCGGACTTGTAAGATGAAGACTACTGTTGCTGATTCCCAGAAGAGCAGTTAGTCGTGTGTCTTGGAAATCATGATATTTGGATTTGTTATTTTTTTCATTTCAGTTTGGATTTCTTGTATTCTTATTATGTTTACAACATTCAACCAGCACATTATTCGTTTTTGTTGATTTGTAAATGCAATTGTCAAGAATTTGATTTTTCAACATTCAATATACTGTTTAAAACCAGCACAATTTTAAACTTTGTTCTTTAAAACCAGCACAATTATAAAACCAGCACAATTTTAAACTTCTTCTATGAAACCATCACATATTGTCATAGTGAAACCAGCATAATATTAATTGTAAAACCAGCATAAAATTAACTTTCCTAATATAACTGTTAAAGCAGTACAATGTAATTGTTAAACCAGCACCATATTAATTGTTAAACCAGCACAAAATATTACAGACAACTACTAAACTAATGTTATATTGTTCAACCAACACAATCAATATTTCTTGTTCAATCTGTCATTGATTTTCTTTTCCGCATTTTTCTTGCATTCCTCTTTCTTTTCAGGCTCCATCTTCTCATACTTCTCTAACAGTTCCATCATTTCACCTTTTGCTAAGTTGATGTCGGATAAAAGTATTTTGCTTAAATACTTGTATCTCAGTTCAACCAACTCTTTGTCTTGTTCCGGTGACTCTTTCGACAGCCCACTATCCCATTCCTTCTTGCTCACATGCTTCCCTGTGTATGTCTCCATGTGTCTCATTGCAAAGACACCACAATCTACAAAGTTCTTTTCCGTTTGCCACGACATTTTCATTATTTCTGGTTCCAAGGGCGACATCTTTGGGTGCATTGTTGGGTATTCAACTTCAAGGTAATCACATACAATTTCTTTCTGTAATTTGAAAATTTTCAAAATCAAAATCCCTAAGCATCACAAATATAATTAAAATAAACAGCACAGAATTAATGGGCATCAATATATTACCACTCTTTTAGCACGTGCCATTTTTTGTGCTTTTGCTTTCCCTTTCATGTTGTCTATAATCTTGATGTCTTCTCCCTTGAAATCAAAACATACAATGTAGTAGTGCTTGTTTTGTAGTATTGGAATGAACAACATGTCCACTTTCCTAATAGTTTCAAACCCGGTAGTCATCAATGTCGCGGCAATGTTTTCTCTGAAATTTTGTGTGCAGGTATTTTTGTTCAGTTTTGGTTTGAAATTGTTTTCTCCCTGCACAGAAACCAGCACAATGTGTTATAAACCAGCACCAGCACAATGTGTTATGAACCAGCACAATAATAGCATTTCATATATTAGACTAACCAGCTATTAATAAAACATTAATATTTCAAAACCAGCACAATGTGTAATAATCCAGCACATTTTGTTAAATGTGCTTTTTCTAATCTGTTATTAAAACCAGCACATATTAGAAAACATACCAGCATGTTGCATGGGCAGAAAACTCTTGCCGGTGAACCTTTGCTTCTGTAGACCTCTTCACTGTTTAGTACCAATGACCAAGCTGTTAGGACTTGGACATGTATGTATAAGTTCGGGTGAAGCGACTCCAGAAATACCCTTGAAAGGTTTGTGCTAAATGCTGTCTCAAATATAAACACCCTGCATTGTTGTAATACACATTAGTTTAAATACTTATTTTTATCCAATTAAGATTTTGTTGGTTTTTATACTTACCAGGGGTCGTCAACTGTCGAGAACATCCATTCGGCTATCCTTTCTTCAATTTTTTTCAGTTTTTGTTTTTATTTGTACAACTCGCTGCATATATGGTGAACATAAAGGTTCGACATGGTGAGTTGTACGTTTGCTTTGTCTTTTTTTCTTCTGGTCTCCGGCGTTTAGGTCTTCACCTATGAATTTTTGTTTTTCACTGTCTTTTTTGGTTTCCTTTTCTGGTGTTTTAAAAACCTCTCCTTGCTGTGCTGGTTGACCAGCAGCCTCATTTCCTTCTTTCTTTGCTGGTTGACCAGCAGTGTCACTTTCTCCCTTTGGTGGTTCATTAGCATCTTCACCTCCTTTCTTTGTTGTTTCCCCATCAGGTTTACCATCTTTAGCCTTTTCTCCACCTGCATCCTTTTCTTCTTCACCACCAACTCCATGATCAGCACCATCTTTTTTGCTGCTTGCTGCTTGTTCTGCCTTTTCTATTTCTTTTATAATCTCTGGCCACATTGAACTGGTGATTCTGAAAGGAGTTGAATCAAATTGTGAGACCACCATTTTTTTTTGTGATTGGGTAAGTTTAACTTCATTCCCTTCTTCCTTTTCATTCCCTCCTTCTGTCTTCTCTCCACTTCCTCCTTTTTTCTTTTCTTCATTCCCTGCTTCTGATTCTTGCTTCTCGAAATTGTACTTTTCACCATATACTACCAATCCTTTTCTCCACTCATCCACAGCATCCACAACCTCCTCACCTCTGTACTTTGTTAAACATTCTGCAATCATTTCGTGTGTTTCTTTGACATGCATGTCCAGCTCTTTTGTTTTGGATTTTATCAGACAAATCCATTCCTGAAAAGATAACCAGCACATTCTTTTTATAAAGTAGCACAAATTGTAAAAGTAGCACATTCTTTTTATAAAGTAGCACAAATTGTAAAAGTAGCACATTTTCCATTTTTATTTTTACATACACATGATAAAAGTTTACAATAAAAGTAGCACATTTCAAACTAGCACAGTTTTACAATCCATTTAAACCAGCACACTTTAGCATATAAATCAGCACAATTTCACATTCCAAATTCTAACATTAAACTAACATATACTAGGTATAAACTAGCACAATTTAACATTCCAAACACTAAATGTCATAAAAGTAGCACATTTTTCAACAAATGTCATAAAAGTAGCACATTTTTTCAATAACCATCTAAACCAGCACTTTTTTCAGTAATACTACAGATAAACACAATAAAATAGAAATTACCACTCCACTTGTTGGATTTGTAGGTGGAATTTGTGAGAGTTTTTCCTAGGATTGTGGAATGTCCAAACTTTGTGTAATGTCTAGAGATTCTGGGAAGTCACTAAAGTAATGATTTCTAGCTTCATCAGTTTCCTTTGAGATTTTTTGATATGTGGATAGAGGTTGTTCAGCTGGTGCTTTTTTCTTCATCTTCAGTTTTACCTTCAAATTCTTTCGTTTTTCATTTTCTTCTGTTTCACCAGTTGTTGCTGCTTTCAAACTTGTTTTCTTCTTACTCTTCACCACCTTTTGAGTAGGTGTTTGTGTTGTCAAGGTGAGTTTCTGTGCTGGTTTCCCATCTTTTTCACTTCTCTTTCTTTTATTGCTTTCCACCACCGGACCAAGCTTTTTAATTGTATCATTTTTATGATACATTACAGCTGGTATCATCTTCTGTGTTGGATTTGTTCTTTGGTATGTATCATGAGCATAAACCAACTGATTGATTTACAAGTTAGTTTTTGTTATTATGTTTGATAAAAAACAATAAATATAGATCATTTTTAGATAACTACAACATACCACTAGAAATGTTATCGGTCCGATGTAATGTGCTGCTTTAGATTGGAACCAGCTTGTTGTCTTTCTGTTCAAGCAGTCGATCACGTAGCTGCACCAGTCAACATCCTTAATATCTACATCAGGTTGCAATGTTGTAAGGAATTTCATGTTGACGCTGCCACCGTGTGTGAGCTCTGCCATTATTGAGTTGAACATTACAAGAAAGTTCAGTTGAAATAGCCTTCCACTCTCCTTCTGTTCTTTCACAACATGAATAATATGACGCATTTTTGGCAGTTCATCATCAATTTCAAATTGATTTCTAAACTCTGCAACAACTGGATCACTCATTGATGGTTTAGTCAACTCCTTAACCTTCACTTTACCCATTGGTATGCCAAGAACTTCTTGTACTAGGTTAGGTGTTATCACTACATTATGTGTACCTAGATTCAGTGTGTTGATTGTAGGTTCATAATTGTTAGTGAGCCAGTATCCCAGATCAGTTGGTATTTTTGTTATATCAAAGTTCTTCATGCTTTCAAATCCCATGTTATCTACTTCTGCTTTCTGTTCGTCAGATAACACTTGCATGAATTGAGCAAGGTTTTTTGGGCTGTTCCTGATTCTAATTCTTTTTTTCTTATCAAATTCCTTGAAAAGTGTTGATCGTATAGGTTCAAGGTTTGTGGCAACAGCTTTTAGTGCTGTTTTTTGTTTCTTTTCCGGTTGTTCGAAGTCACTGTCTGATGAGCCTGCAAGTAATTTCAGAAGAAACATAGTAACCAGCACAAGTTATAAAGTGTACTATATATTAAAAAAACAATAACAAGTACCATTTTGATCATTTAATACATAATAAACCATGATTTTTATAATTCAAAACATCATTGTTACATAAGGTTCAGAAAAACATGATCATAATACATAACAACATTGATAACATTAGAAAACTAAAACAAACAACATAAACATGATGATCATAGCAGGAGCTGGCTAGATTGCTACTTCCTTCCAAAATTCTTGACTGAGATTATAGGTTTTTCCTCATCTTCTTCATGTTTAGGTTGTAGGATGGGGATCTTTTGTTTTTCATCATCTTCTTCTTTTTCGGGTTGTACAACTGAGATTTCAGGTTTCTCATCAATCTCTTCTTTTATGGGATCTGAAGGTTCACCACCAGAAGTAGGATGATTGGTATAGCTTGGCCCCCAGATTGCTACTTCATTCCAAAATTTCGGACTCATATAATATTCCTTTTTTGTTGGTCTTACAACTTTGAGTGGAATGGGATGCAAAGGTTCATTATCAAAAGTAGGGATTGGTTCTCCTGGTTGTACAATTTGTAGTGGTTTGGGATTGTACAGCTCTGTTTTCACACACAAAAAAGCAACTGAAACTTATATTACTTATCTCCTGAATTTAAAAGTAGCACAGTCGGTAAACCAGCACAGATTTGGAACCCAAAAAACCACTTGTTCTAGTTTCTTCTAAAACACTAAAGTAGCACAGACGGTAAACCAACTAGAATTTGTGCTAGTTTACTAGAAAACACTAAACCCTTTGTGCTAGTTTTTCTGTCACACCCCGACCGCGTAGAACAACAAATCGCGGCGGAAACATCGGGGCGTGTTGCAACAGAATTAATGTTTCATAACCATGGATATCAAAAGTGTTTCGTTTTATTAAACATTGAGTAATTACATCGTCTGGAAATCTAAATACACTATTTAAACATAGTCTATCATTGTTATTGAGTCACTAAGGCCTTGTCCAGTCGTATGTGAGCATGCATCTTATCAATCGATATCATTCAACAATACCTGAAACATATGTGAAAACGAGGTCAGCAAAGAAATGCTGGCGAGTACATAGGTTTTGTAGGAGTGTCGAAATCATGGCTAGTTTAGACGTTGCAATACTTTATTTAAAAACCTTGTTTTGAAAAGAGTATAATATTGCAACTTAATTAACCAACTCAAATCAAGCGGGTTATAATTTGTAAAACCTCGTAGCCATGACTCTTAACCCAAAAACATTTGTTTTAGTAAATTATTTGAAAAACAATGATAAGTTCAGGTGATATGTATAAATAAGAGAATAATGCATGATTAAATGAATAACCATGTAAAATGAGTTTGTATAAGATAAGTTGTTTGTAAATAAATGTCTTGTGAAAAGTATGTTACTTGTATAAAATGTTCTATGTCTCAAACTGAAATGATTCAAATAACGCTACAATATGTAATACCATACAAACACTTATATATAGGAAGTACCAGCGGCGTATCCACCATGCTTGTATCATATTCCACACGCATTGTTACTTAATCACTTAATCCAAACCAAACCACCAAAGTAATGTTCATGCCCAAATGTAAATCATGTAATATGTATAACCAAAATAATATCGTATATCGCTTTGAAGCCAAACGTTTACCCAATCGTTAAAACATCGTGTGAAACCCAATCGTTACCCAATCGTTAAAACATCGTGTGAAAACCAATCGTAAATCGTTTAATTCGTTTTAGGTCGTGAAACTACTTATAAGGTCGTCTCGCTAATAACATTCAAACCTTCGTGACTTTCGTCGCTTCTCGTTTTCGTCGCTTCTCGTTTTCGTATTAACAAACCTCCATAGGGTAAGTTAATAATTACAGATTCAGTCGCTACCTACCATACCCACACATAACCACGGGTGTAGTAAATAACGGGATTTGTCAGATCCTATGGTACCATAACCTAATACTGGTCGGCTTGATCATTGCTAATGAATGTCATTTGTTATGTAACTACAACCAACAAGTTTGTTCACTTTATGAAATCGTTATTAGTTTTGTATAAATCGCCTTAATCGTTTTTGAAACCATCGTTATAACATCGAAAACATTTAGCACATATGAGTCACCCCAAAACAATTGAAAACAGTAAAATAGGGGAAAATGTACTCGCCTGGGAGTGCTTAGGAGTCTTGAACAACTACCAAGAAAGCTAGAGGAGTCCCGGAAATCAAACGGTACCTAATATAGGTAATTACATAATTAACCCGGACCTAAATCGGAAGACTGGGTAGCAGGAGGGTTTGTAAACCAAATGAGTGTAGGAACTCATATGATATGGTTTAACAAAGCCTACATACTAAATGAAACTTAACCTAAGTGCTTTCGACCCATCGCGACCCATTAAGGTAGCTTATGCTACTTTAACGCGTCGTGCGCGTGAAACGCGTTCGGACCGCCTAACTAGTCCTATGACAAGTGTTATATGCCTAAACATGTTACATAATCAGTTATGTGACAAAAGTTTAGGTTACATATGCTTAATTACCAATTATACATTAAAAGGGTATTCTGGTAATTTACCTAAGGCATATAAACTACCTATCATACAACTACTTAAACGATGTGACCATAGGGTATAACCTCGGAAGGTTATGCCCTATACTAGGGTCGCCTAATGTATTTGGTCGGATCCTAATGATCGACCAAATGGGTCGAGTTCGAAGGTATAGGCGATTTATTAGATCGCCTACCCTACGACCCTAGACAACGTGGTAATCAGTGGGCATAGTCCCAAGGGACTATGACCAACGTGATTACACTCACGTTGCGAAGTTCAAACGAACTTCGCATTGACCATTACTGGTCAACGCTGAAAGTCAAACAAAGTTTGACTTTCTGACTCGAAAAGCAGTAAAATAAGGAAAAGAACGAAAGAATACTTACGAAGGGTCCCCGAATGCTAACCCAGATCAAAATAGCTCGGGTATGAAACGAAGGTTCCAACTTAGAGCCCAAATGATCAGATTTGTGAGAAATGAAGTAAAGGGGGTGGGGTATTTATAGGAATACCCGAACCGTTAAGATCGTTTGTCGAAACTCGTGCCTTAATCATGTCCGTACAAGTGTCGGAAGGTTATGGTGACTAAATTGGCACTAACCATAGGCTATCAACATGTGGCAAAGGATTTGGGAGTGCAAAACAGCTGTAAACAGCTGTCGATACATCGAATCTGGTCCCGAAAATGCGAAAAATGAGTTTTCTGCATGTTTCTGCCCAGAATAGGCAGTCGCGTAGCGCTACTGCCAAGGCATTAGGCAGTCGCGCTACGCTAGCACCCCCCCTGAATCAGAAAAGTTTCAGAATTGGCAGAAATGGTCCCTGCACGTGTTTAAGGCCTTTTTCGATGCGTTTGAACCCCGTTAACCTCATTTTAAGGCTCTAAAATGAAGTTAAAGTATAGGGAACTCAAAACATGCTCAAAAATATGCCGGAGGTTGGTTCGTTTGGCCGTACGAACGCGATGTTCGCTTAATTACGACGGAATGCGCATAAGCGCGAAAAACGATCCAAATGACGCGACGAATGGATTTTTCTTAAGGCGAACACTAAAATATAATGTAGTCATGCTTACATAAATTTTTGGATGTCCAGATGTATTCAGAACGTAAGTTATGCGCGAAAATGCAAACTTGTGCATTTTTTTGACACTTTTAGTCCCTGAATGACACAAAAGTTTATTTTAGCACACCGAACCCCTCAAAGCCTATTTCTAAGCTATGTAAAGGATATTTATGGTATGTTTAACTTATGGTCATGTTCCGGAATGTCTGTTACAGTTCAAATTGGCATACTTTCGCAGTTTGTCAATTTTAGTCCCTGTAAGCGATTAAACTTTGATTTCACCACACCAAACCTTCCAAAACTTATATCTAAGTTATGTAAAGGTTATTTAAGGTATGTTAAGCCTATTTCACTATTCTGGAGTGTTCGTTGGATTAAACTGGTTATATTTACGCATCAGAGCGCGTATAACCCTCTAGAAAGCGATTTAAAGCTTAAAATCAAACAAGAGTTGATATGTGTAAAAGATACACATAATTTTTACAAATCCCAAGTATGAAATATAATATTTCATTGGTTTGGTATTTGTTTGATGGCCGTGGAGGCACAGGTGTTACAGTCTCCCCTACTTTAGGAAATTTCGTCCCGAAATTTATTTAGAGGAAACTTGTGAGAGTTTAAAACATGAAGTTGAAAAGATTAAACAACATTGGTTAGGGTTCTTGAACTTCTAGTAACCTTAATAACATTATGTTTGCAATGTAAGAGGGACACTTATATACAAGTATATGAAGCGTCATTGGTGCGTCCACCATGCCTCCATTACATCGTTCTCATTTTGTTATTGTTGTCACTATCGGTTCTTTCACATAATAAACCTTACTAGATTTATGTGCACTAAATTTCATAATTATGTGCGCATCCATAATTAGAGAATTCCTTGCACAGTTCACACAGTCTATTTTATAATGTGTAGGGTAAAACCAAATGAACAATCCTGTGATGAGCGTGACTTAGACCGCCATAGAGTCCTTTAGACTAAATCAATAAATGATTTAAATAGACTATCAAGGAGTCTGTCCAGCTACATCACTAGATGTCGTTCTTTAACCAAATTGTGAATCAATCTTTTTGATTAGACCACTAAAGGGTCTCTAATGAATCATGGAGCAGTACTATATAATCCAAGGGTCTTAACTATTACATAGAAGCCCATTAAGGATTTAAGGTAGTACCTTTTGAATATCCTGCTACGAATCTCTCATATGAAGATATGAAAAGATCCTGCGAGGATTTGGATAACGAATATCCAGAGTATACAAAAACACAAAAATCATAGAGGAGAACACATAAACACATATCATATAGCCACAAAATTGTTTAACTAGAAGTTTGTTCTGCTAACAGAGTACATGTATTTAAAGCACACTAGGAATCCATCTCGTGGATTTCATTTGGTACTTTAAACATTATCAAGAATCTAACTATAAAGATAGAAAAATCTTTAAAAGAAAGAATTCGATTTCGATTTTAAGGAACCGAAATGTTCGAATTTAGGTATATGAGGAATCCAATTAAGGACTCTGATTTGAATGATGATCATCCACAAGGATCTAATTGTGAAGATAAAAAGATCCCTTATGGATTTTAGAAGTTGAAGATGTTTTGATACCTTGCACTGGACGTGCTTATGTCAAAACATGAAGTAAAAATGCTTATGAAATTGAGATGCTAGATATGCCAAGGCGACATATGAAGCAGAATTTTGAAGGTTAAGTCAATGTATGAGGAAAATATTTTTGAAAACTATGCATGGGGTTCTTTTAAGAAAAATGTGTTTAACGTTTTTGAAACCTTATATATAATATTTTTTTTTTTTTGAAATCATAAAGTAGGTGTAATAGGTAGATATATTTACAAAAATGTTTTAAAATCATGCGAAATGAATTTTGAAATTATGTATAAGGTTTTTGAAAGACATGAATGATGCTTTTCGAAATCATGCACTTGATCAGAAAATGTATTGTGTTAATATTGTCTTCAGACTATATGAAATATTTTGAAATTAGAAAGGTTGGTTTTGATAACATGGCCAATGTTTTTGAAATAACACAGACAATGCATCTAGAAAAATTGTTTTCAAACTATATGAAATGTTTTGAGATCATGAAGATTGTTTTGAAATACTGGTACTGTGTATGTTGAAAAAATCAAAACGTAATGGGTATGAGATTTGAAAATACCCTTAGTTATCTAACCAAGGATTTAAAGGCACAGATGTGCGAAGAGCACGATTACTCATAATGTCACTAAATTTTCTGTACTTTGTTTCTTAGAGTGAAACGAGTACTTAAAATTTTCGAGGGAATCATGAGCAATCATTTGAGAGAGAGAAATCACAAGAGTAGGTTGTAAGGTACATAGTTCCTTGATGTAGGTATCATAGGAAAAGCCATACACACCTAGCAGGGGGTTGAGCTGGTTGGTTGGGGACTGCTTTACCATTGTGAGCGACCATGGCGAAGTTCTGAGAAGCCTTTCGCTTCTTTGACTTCTTAGGGGATCGTTCATCCATGGTCTTTGATTCCTCGATTGGTTTATTGGCTGATGGTGTTGTCGCCTGACTAGGTCCTGCCTGTCTTGGTGACTCTTGAGTGGCTTCATCCTGGAGATGATACATGGCAGTAGCTAATTCAACAGTCTTCAGGACTACTTCGCCTATTCGCTGAGCTAATTTGGCTGCTTGCTCAGATATCTGGGCGTCATCGTGATGAAGAGACATTCTTGAAGAAAAAGAAAGGCATAGGGAGAAACAGGTGAAAGATTATTGGACAATCAAAACAGAATGATAACGCATGAAGATTGCGATTATTTGTTTGTTACCTAAGGCAAACAAATGAGACGGTGACTGATCAAAGTAAATGGGTCAAAAATAATGTATCGCGAAGACATGCTCGCCTAATAAGTGAACACTCATCCCAAGAATTCCCAGGTAAGCACAACTGGTCTCGCGTCTGATGAGATGTATACGAAGTGCTTGCCTAGCCAGAAAACCCAGAATACAGGCATTCACCCTTCCAGTTTGCACGTGTCCACATTATTTAAAACCCAAAACCTTGACGAAGTTTTGAAAACTCAAAGAGGTTCAAAACCATATAATAGAGAGTTCAAAACCTTACAATAGAGGGTTCAAAACCTAGTAATCAATCATCCTAGAACAGATGATTAGTTTTCAAAGCGGTTTTGAAATATATGTTCTTGTTGTGGTCGTCGCCTAAGGATAGGTGACGGTATTGTTTTATGACTAAACGCAAGTAAACTCGCGTTAGGGTCCTAAGAAGGTTATAGACTAGGTCAAAGCATTACTAATAACCTAATTCCCTATAACCATTGGCTCTGATACCATCTTTTCTGTCACACCCCGACCGCGTAGAACAACAAATCGCGGCGGAAACATCGGGGCGTGTTGCAACAGAATTAATGTTTCATAACCATGGATATCAAAAGTGTTTCGTTTTATTAAACATTGAGTAATTACATCGTCTGGAAATCTAAATACACTATTTAAACATAGTCTATCATTGTTATTGAGTCACTAAGGCCTTGTCCAGTCGTATGTGAGCATGCATCTTATCAATCGATATCATTCAACAATACCTGAAACATATGTGAAAACGAGGTCAGCAAAGAAATGATGGCGAGTACATAGGTTTTGTAGGAGTGTCGAAATCATGGCTAGTTTAGACGTTGCAATACTTTATTTAAAAACCTTGTTTTGAAAAGAGTATAATATTGCAACTTAATTAACCAACTCAAATCAAGCGGGTTATAATTTGTAAAACCTCGTAGCCATGACTCTTAACCCAAAAACATTTGTTTTAGTAAATTATTTGAAAAACAATGATAAGTTCAGGTGATATGTATAAATAAGAGAATAATGCATGATTAAATGAATAACCATGTAAAATGAGTTTGTATAAGATAAGTTGTTTGTAAATAAATGTCTTGTGAAAAGTATGTTACTTGTATAAAATGTTCTATGTCTCAAACTGAAATGATTCAAATAACGCTACAATATGTAATACCATACAAACACTTATATATAGGAAGTACCAGCGGCGTATCCACCATGCTTGTATCATATTCCACACGCATTGTTACTTAATCACTTAATCCAAACCAAACCACCAAAGTAATGTTCATGCCCAAATGTAAATCATGTAATATGTATAACCAAAATAATATCGTATATCGCTTTGAAGCCAAACGTTTACCCAATCGTTAAAACATCGTGTGAAACCCAATCGTTACCCAATCGTTAAAACATCGTGTGAAAACCAATCGTAAATCGTTTAATTCGTTTTAGGTCGTGAAACTACTTATAAGGTCGTCTCGCTAATAACATTCAAACCTTCGTGACTTTCGTCGCTTCTCGTTTTCGTCGCTTCTCGTTTTCGTATTAACAAACCTCCATAGGGTAAGTTAATAATTACAGATTCAGTCGCTACCTACCATACCCACACATAACCACGGGTGTAGTAAATAACGGGATTTGTCAGATCCTATGGTACCATAACCTAATACTGGTCGGCTTGATCATTGCTAATGAATGTCATTTGTTATGTAACTACAACCAACAAGTTTGTTCACTTTATGAAATCGTTATTAGTTTTGTATAAATCGCCTTAATCGTTTTTGAAACCATCGTTATAACATCGAAAACATTTAGCACATATGAGTCACCCCAAAACAATTGAAAACAGTAAAATAGGGGAAAATGTACTCGCCTGGGAGTGCTTAGGAGTCTTGAACAACTACCAAGAAAGCTAGAGGAGTCCCGGAAATCAAACGGTACCTAATATAGGTAATTACATAATTAACCCGGACCTAAATCGGAAGACTGGGTAGCAGGAGGGTTTGTAAACCAAATGAGTGTAGGAACTCATATGATATGGTTTAACAAAGCCTACATACTAAATGAAACTTAACCTAAGTGCTTTCGACCCATCGCGACCCATTAAGGTAGCTTATGCTACTTTAACGCGTCGTGCGCGTGAAACGCGTTCGGACCGCCTAACTAGTCCTATGACAAGTGTTATATGCCTAAACATGTTACATAATCAGTTATGTGACAAAAGTTTAGGTTACATATGCTTAATTACCAATTATACATTAAAAGGGTATTCTGGTAATTTACCTAAGGCATATAAACTACCTATCATACAACTACTTAAACGATGTGACCATAGGGTATAACCTCGGAAGGTTATGCCCTATACTAGGGTCACCTAATGTATTTGGTCGGATCCTAATGATCGACCAAATGGGTCGAGTTCGAAGGTATAGGCGATTTATTAGATCGCCTACCCTACGACCCTAGACAACGTGGTAATCAGTGGGCATAGTCCCAAGGGACTATGACAAACGTGATTACACTCACGTTGCGAAGTTCAAACGAACTTCGCATTGACCATTACTGGTCAACGCTGAAAGTCAAACAAAGTTTGACTTTCTGACTCGAAAAGCAGTAAAATAAGGAAAAGAACGAAAGAATACTTACGAAGGGTCCCCGAATGCTAACCCAGATCAAAATAGCTCAGGTATGAAACGAAGGTTCCAACTTAGAGCCCAAATGATCAGATTTGTGAGAAATGAAGTAAAGGGGGTGGGGTATTTATAGGAATACCCGAACCGTTAAGATCGTTTGTCGAAACTCGTGCCTTAATCATGTCCGTACAAGTGTCGGAAGGTTATGGTGACTAAATTGGCACTAACCATAGGCTATCAACATGTGGCAAAGGATTTGGGAGTGCAAAACAGCTGTAAACAGCTGTCGATACATCGAATCTGGTCCCGAAAATGCGAAAAATGAGTTTTCTGCATGTTTCTGCCCAGAATAGGCAGTCGCGTAGCGCTACTGCCAAGGCATTAGGCAGTCGCGCTACGCTAGCACCCCCCCTGAATCAGAAAAGTTTCAGAATTGGCAGAAATGGTCCCTGCACGTGTTTAAGGCCTTTTTCGATGCGTTTGAACCCCGTTAACCTCATTTTAAGGCTCTAAAATGAAGTTAAAGTATAGGGAACTCAAAACATGCTCAAAAATATGCCGGAGGTTGGTTCGTTTGGCCGTACGAACGCGATGTTCGCTTAATTACGACGGAATGCGCATAAGCGCGAAAAACGATCCAAATGACGCGACGAATGGATTTTTCTTAAGGCGAACACTAAAATATAATGTAGTCATGCTTACATAAATTTTTGGATGTCCAGATGTATTCAGAACGTAAGTTATGCGCGAAAATGCAAACTTGTGCATTTTTTTGACACTTTTAGTCCCTGAATGACACAAAAGTTTATTTTAGCACACCGAACCCCTCAAAGCCTATTTCTAAGCTATGTAAAGGATATTTATGGTATGTTTAACTTATGGTCATGTTCCGGAATGTCTGTTACAGTTCAAATTGGCATACTTTCGCAGTTTGTCAATTTTAGTCCCTGTAAGCGATTAAACTTTGATTTCACCACACCAAACCTTCCAAAACTTATATCTAAGTTATGTAAAGGTTATTTAAGGTATGTTAAGCCTATTTCACTATTCCGGAGTGTTCGTTGGATTAAACTGGTTATATTTACGCATCAGAGCGCGTATAACCCTCTAGAAAGCGATTTAAAGCTTAAAATCAAACAAGAGTTGATATGTGTAAAAGATACACATAATTTTTACAAATCCCAAGTATGAAATATAATATTTCATTGGTTTGGTATTTGTTTGATGGCCGTGGAGACACAGGTGTTACAAGTTTCTTCTAAAACAATAAACTAGCACAGATAGTAAACCAGCACAGATTTGGAACCCAAAAAACCAACTAGAACTTTGTGCTAGTTTCTTAAAAAACACTAAACTAGCACGGAAGTTAAACGAGCACCGATTTCAAAACCAGAAAACCAACCACAACTTTGTGCTAGATATTTCTAAAACACTAAACTAGCACATAGGTTAAACCAGCACAGAAAATAAACCAGCACAAAAAATAAACCAGCACTATTTCATTAAAACACAACGATCGATCTGTTTTATAAAATGAAGAACATGAATCAGTTTAGACATATTAAAACCCTAGAAATCTGTTCGTTTACAGATCCTTAACAAACCTTCGAAATCGTCATCAGGTTTTGTTTCTTTATGCTTCTGGCTTCTTGTAGATCTCTTAGAACCTGTGTAATCGATTTGATTTCGAAGAAACTTAGAAAAACCGTACAAAATTGAAACGAATACACCAAAATGCAAAAAAAAAAATGGAACGTACTCTCTGAATCCATCGTTGATGCTGTTTTTGTTGTTGTTTGTTCGATTTTCGTCTGTCTGATTGTCGATTTTAGGGGACGTTTGTTAGCGATTGGGAAGTTTTGAGAGAGAGTGAAGAAGAACTGTTTTTGAATCGTCAATAACTGCTTTGCTTTTTGTCCAGTACTATTTTTTTGTTTATGACGAAAATACCCCCGCGCGTTTTATTTTGTTTACTTATCTAGTTTAATATTAGGGATCTAATCTGGTCCATTGGTTGTTTAAAAAAATGGTGTAGATTGCTTCTTAGGCAACTTAGGCAAAATAGGCTTCTTAGGGGAACCGCCCCCTATATATATATATATATATATATATATATATATATGACTAGGAGTTGGCTACAAAGCCAATATTTCCTATAAAGTGTAGGAAACCATTAGAGAGTGACATGTGGCAATTAGGTTTTTTAACAAAAAGGGCATTAAGGTAACTTGATAATTATTTTATTTATGGAATTTATTTATTATTAACTAACTCATGAGAATTTTAAGGAAACTTAATATCTCCTTGATTTCGTATTGGAGGTTATCAAAATTACTGAGGTTATCATTCCATGCAAGTTTCATATTCTTCTTATTAAATAAATTGCCTGATAAAAAATAATGGCTTCAAATACAATTGTTGATTGCAGCGATGGTAAATACAATACGATTAGTTTTTTTAATCATTCATATATGATAAAATTCAAAGTGAATGAACAGTTATAATATTATTAAATTATTAAATTATTAAATTAAAATTAGAATTAGAATTATTAGAATTAAGAGATGAGCAAATGGTATCGGGTATAGGTACCGGTCTCAAATTTACCAAACCGGTGTATTTTCGGTACCGGTTCTGCACAGGTATTCACCGGTTTTTACCCTCAAATACCGGTGCCGTATCAGTACCGACCGGTACCGAACCGTACCATACTAGGTATATTCGGTACCGGTACCCACTTTTGGGGATTTTGGTAACGGTGTTTTCGGTACCGGTTGGTACCGAGCTCATAAATCCTGTAGCAATGCAGCAATGCAAGTAATTGCACCGTTTAGATTACTTTTCATACACACAGTAAGTAAACTGTTTTTCGTTTGAATGAGGTTTTATATACACAACAACTTATTTTGCTTTCTTTTTTGTTTTTTTCTGTAATAAATGAATTGTAGCATGTAAGTGAATGAATAGTTATAATATTATTAAATTATTAAATTAAAATTAGAATTAGAATTATTAGAATTAAGAGATGAACAAATGGTATCGGGTATAGGTATCGGTCTCAAATTTACCAAACCGGTGTATTTTCGGTACCGGTTCTGCACAGGTATCGGGTATAGAATTAAATGTTGTTTTAATTAATGAAACACAGTTCACTGGGAGATACTGGTATTGTGTTTTAGCAGTTAACAGTTAATACATGCTCACCTATTGTCTAGCATGCTACAAGTTTATCATGATGTGTTTTATTTCCTGTACTATGATCAAACTTTAAAAAACAACACTGTCTTCAACAAAACATATTGGATACATCTATATGCATGATTTAATCACAATGTAGCTTTAACACATCCATCCTTAAAACAATATCAATGTAAATAACACTGTCTTGACGCTGTGTTTTATCAGTTTCTTCATGCTGTGTTTTATCAGTTTCTAGTTTCTTCATATTATGTTTCAATCCGAATTTGTTATCTTGATCCATGATTCTAGCTATTTTTGGTATGAAAAGAGGGTTTTCTATAATTGGTTTTAGAGAGAGAGGGAAAATCGCGAGATTGTAGGGGCGTGTGTTATTTATGACAGTTATCTGATTGATTTAAAACACGTAAAATGACAAGACTACCCCTAACCTATTATGACAATTAATTAATGACACACAAATATTACAAAAATGCCACTGACTTGATCTCAACCATTAAACGCACCCATCGGATGGCTCAGATCGCTTCCTACACTTTGTAGGAAAAACACACTTTGCCTAAGAACCCTACTCATATATCTATACTACTTTAATAAGCATATATGAAGGACAAGATGGTAATTCAACAAGGTGTTGAAAAAACACTTAATGCACAATGTACAACACTTAAAGCACAAGAAAACACAACCTTTTTACCCTTTACACGGATCATCTTCAACCGTCCATTTTTTTAACTTTTTCACACGGATCATCATCTGGACCGTCCATTTGACTTCACACGGATCACCAATTGCTTTCTCTCTCATTCCTCACACATCTCACAAAATAACATCAGATCTTCTCTCTCTCTTCTCTCTCTCTCTCTCTCGGCGATCTAGGGTTTCATGAGATCTATCACCAGATCCGTTTGAATCTATCACCAGATCCGTTTGATGAGCAGATCTAGGGTTTCATGAGATCTATCACAAGCTTTATCTGGCAACTTGGTAAGAACTGATACCGTTTAATCTAGGGTTTCATGATGTTTGACGGTAGTTTCTATATGCTTTTCAGATGTCGAAGGCACCAAGGGATCCACAGATTTGAACAAGGGATCCACAGATTTGCGGAATCAGGTGACTGTCTGTCCATGAATCTCTCTGGAATCATGTTTCAGATGAAGGTAAACACACAAAATCGATCCAGTTTCAAGTTTATGTTACTCTATTGAGATTATGAAATTCTTGAAATCTTTTGCATGTTTACTTTTATAGACTTCATTAAATGATTATGTTGATTATGTTACTCTGTTGAGATTAGAACTTTTTTTTGTCTGATTTGTGTCCATGTACAGATTTCTATATAAAACATACCAGTTTGTGTCGATTTTGAAGTCAAAGCTTAACTCATTTGACGCTTAAAAAGTCAACTGTTGGACTCATTTGCTGTATCTGTTTTTAAAGTAAAAAGTTACAATTTTGATGTGTGTGGATTTTATCTTTATAGGTATGAAGGAGTGTGATCGAGATTGGGTACCTAACTGATGTTAAACATCATGCTCATAATGATTATGTTGATTATGTTACTCTGTTGAGATTAGCTGGTATTGTGTTTAAGTTGTACCGAATGAATCTAAGATGTCAAGATGTACCGAATGAATTAGAGGCTTAAGTGATTGTAAATGACAAATGACTGTTTAATAACTGTTTATATGATAGAATATTACGATTTTAACCTTTTGTGCATGAAATGGCATTTACAGGGAGCTCCTCATCCTCTTCAAGTGCTCATGGATAAAGAAAATCAGCTGGTATTGTGTTTAAGTTGCTTCTGTTTTCTGTTCGCCTTTAAACCCACTTTGAGGATTCAAATCAGGTATAATTTTAAATGAATCACATGTGTTCATCCTTTTTAATTAGATTCTGTTGTTGAGTTATTATTGTTAGTTGACCTTTTACTAATGATATTGAGGCTGGTGAAGCAATAGGAAGGAATGTTAATCGACTTCGAAAGCATCCGTCAAATGAAGACCAAGGGGGATGTATTTCAGCGCCGCTGATCGTGGAGAAATGATGTCAGTGGTTTATAACTGGCCTTCTGATCAGGTCTGTTAGTTTTAAAATAATGTAATAATAACCTTTAATCGTTTTCTATATATTATTTATATTTCATACTAATTAATACATCCTGTTTGATAGGTTGATATGATTGTTGTCACTGATGGAAGCCGAATAATGGGTCTTGGCGATCTTGGAGTTCAGGGGATCGGCATTACTAATTCTGTTTTTGCATTTTTTTTAATTAAGGAAAGGGTATAAATTTCAAAACTTTGAAAATGGATGTATCTGATATTATGATTTTTTTGTGTGAAATTATCCGTTATTGCAGAAGAAGGAAGCATCTTTATCGGGAGCCAATGCAATGGATGAAAGGTGCTGAACATTAGCATGATTTTTGAGATATCTTATCTATCGGGTTCGCAAATAATAATCTTACGGTTCTGCAGTGAATCTGCACAAAACACTACCTACTACAATTACTGAACTCACATGAAAATAACCCCAAGAATGAAATGGACAAAACAAGATACAGAACTATTCTACGAGGTAAAGGTAACACTATCAATAAACATATAATTCATTGCTATAACTGCCAAGTTGTCAATCATTTGTTAGTTTCTTTTTATAAAATGCAGGCTATTGAGCAATTTGTTTACATTGACTATTTAACTGGCCTGTTATTTTCATCTCAGTTGATATCTCTTGACATGGGCGCGCTTATTGCTGGCGCAAAATATCGTGGAGAGTTTGAAGATCGACTCAAGGCAGTCTTCAAGGAGGTTACAGAATCAGACGGCCATATTATTCTTTTCATTGATGAAATCCATACTGTCGTTGGAGCTGGTATATTAAAGTCCAGATAATCTTTTGTTATACGAAATATACTAAATATGATCTAAAGTTCGTATCTGTTTGTAGGGGCTACCAACGGTGCAATGGATGCTGGCAATCTGTTGAAGCTGATGCTTAGTCGTAGAGAGTTGAGATGCATCGGTGCAACAACATTAGACGAGTATCGTAAGTATATCGAAAAAGATCGGTCACTGGAACACCGTTTTCAACAACTTTATGTTGACCAACCGACAGTTGAGGATACAGTTTCCATACTTCATGGACTTCATGAAAGATATGAACTGCATCATGGAGTACGTATTTTCGATAATGCACTTCTTGAAGCTGCATTTCTCTCAGATCGTTCCATCAGTGGACGCTTTTTACCAGATAAAGGTAGTATAAATTTAAATAGATCTAAAGATCAGCTGATTACCTCATGTTACATATATTAGCGTAATCGAACTTTATTGTGTGTATGGTGTGAATTGCAGCCATTGTTCTGGTAGATGAAGCGGCTGCTAAACTGAAAATGGAGGTTCCGGATTACAAGGTATGGTGTGCCTCATGTAAGAAATATAATTTATTTATTATTTTGTACCTGTTATCAGGATCAAGTGAAAACTAAATATTTGGTCGGATCTGTAAAAACTTGAATTTGGATCTAATAAGTCAGACAAATTCATGGTTCATCTATTTCCATTGAAATGCTAAGTAAAAATTTGAAAGATTTTCCGTTGAAGAAAATCGACAAATTCACAGATGCAAAGATTCAAATTTGTGAAGTTGTCGACTTTAATGCTTCAAAATTAATCAAACACATCAATTGAGGTCATAGTTATTAAAGGCGCGAGGCGCACTCAGGGCGATTTGTTGGGCCCGGGGCTTTATTTGCGCCTAGGCACTCGCTTTAATAACTATGACATGAACCATAGTTATTAAAGCCGCGAGGCACCCTCAGGGCGATTTGTTGGGCCCGGGGAGGCGCTCGCTTTAATAACTATGATTGAGGTATAAATTGTAAATTTACTGAATTGTCGACGTATATGATCCAATATTGGAATATGTTACTATGTTTATTATTATGATCCCATGGGCTCATTAGGTATCTAGGGTTTGCATTCGGTTATCTATATATTGTATTAGCATTATTCAAATAATATCAAGTCAGTATTTCATAAACTTACACAAATTTGTGAAGTTGTGACTTTAATGCTTCAAAATTAATCGAACACTTCAGTTGATGTATAAAATTGTAAAGTTTACTGAATTCTCGACTTATATGATTCAAATTTAAAAGTCAAATGAGTTCTTACTGTTCCTTTTGGAGATTTAGTTTCGCTTGTGATAAAAATTAATGGTTTTGTTGTTAAGTGAACAAAACTGCTGATGACTGTTGTTTATATCAAGTTTCTCTCAAGATCAAGAAAAGACGGGTCCTACTTCAAGAATTTGTCAAAAACAAGTGCTATTAAGCTAATTGATTTCGGGAGTACTGCATTTGAACACCAGGATCACAGTTATGTTGTATCAACACGTCATTACCGGGCCCCGGAGGTTATATTGGGTAAGTGTCGTCTTCTCTTTTATCCTGTGGTATCAGCAAGTAATATCATTTTTGTCGTTTAAGTTTAGTGTTTTACCGCACACAGGCCTTGGATGGAGTTATCCATGTGATTTGTGGAGTGTGGGTTGCATACTTGTTGAACTTTGCTCTGTAAGTGTTATGTTCTGTTTATATTAACTTGTAGTTATATACAAAATGGGAAATATGGTACTTTTTATGGGCCTTCATACACAAATTTATATGGATTTTCGTTGAATTCACGCATAAAAAAAACCGGTTTCAACCCGGACCGAACCGACGGTTTGTAGACTGGTTGGTATTCTTGATCTTTGAAACCTGTAAAATAAAACGGTTTTTTTGCCCTAAGCAGGTTAGCACCAGTTTGGTTCCCATCGGTTAAAAAAACGAACCGGTTTTCTAAAACTGTTAAAAAATGGTTCGGTTAAAAACAGGACCAGAAAACCGATTTGTACACCTATATTTTCATTTATTTTCCACAAATTCAATCGCTCTATTTCGGTTACAAACCGAACCTAAAAAGGATTGGGTGGTCGGTTTGGTACATTTTTGGTTTGGTTTGAAACCGAACAAAGAATGCGTTAATTTACTTTTACATTTTCTTTTGCCGTACATCAGCACTGATTTTGTTAATTTTTGTTTACATTTCACTTTTATGCGGACGACATGACTCGCCAAGTGGAAGCGCATCACTACTGCGGCCATCTGAACGAAGACATGTGACAATGTCTGATCTACGACGGCCCAGAATCATATTATTTTATTTGTGTGGATATATGATCACAGCATCTTACCAGGTACATAAAACTTTGTTTGTGTGGATATATAATCACAGCATCTCAACCCAACCCAGCCTGTTTCAACACATACTATAAATCTCTTGTTTTGACCCGTACCCAACCTGCCCATATCGCCATCTCTAACCATTATCTTATGCTTAATGCTCTCAGGTGACTGCACTCAAAGCTGGAAGCTTAGGGATAGGAAAGGCTAAATGTATTAAGAATTACTGTTACAATGGTATTTACAGTTAAATATATTACTATTACTATATGTAATATAGATAATCAGTTTCAAAACACCTTTTTGTGTGGAAGCTAAATGTATTAAGAATTACTGTTACAATGGATGAATATTACATTTCGGGAACCTATATGAATAATGTACGCGATGAGTTTGACTACCGGCGGTTCTAGACTCTCAAGTTAAACTTGGAATGAGAATAGAGGTATTATGGTCATATCCAGAACCTTGTTACACCCCAACTAGCACAAAACGACTGACACTTTCAGTTGTGATGCATAAGTTACATACTTTCATGAAGCTGATAATGTAATTATACTTCTTTATGCACTGCAACTGTCACGAACTGCTTTTTGACCCGTTATGCAGTTCTGGCCGTCTCAAGTTCTTTGAGGGCTCAAAGCGTATAATAAAGTTGGGTGGGTAGCAAATGTAGCAGATTATATCATGCCCATTTCATGGATCTAATCATGGATACTAATTCTTTTTTGGGTGAATTTAAAAATATTAAGTGTCAATATTTTATAAAAGGGATTTTCTGGCGTTTTGAGTACGGACACTTTTACCATCTTAACACTTACGATGAAGGTATCAACAAAATACCCACAAATGGTACAAATTTTTTTTTTGATGACAACGGTATCAAATCCAGTCGGTTTCACGTTTTTTTTTTGCATGAATCAGTATCATGATTGTACTAATGGTAGAGGTGAAAATACCATTTCAACCCACTAATATGAAAACGAGATTGGATTAAGGTATATGGATGTGCACAAATTCTTCTTGTGTGTAAACCGATACATTTAGCATCTGATATCATTATTGTTAATAATTATTGTTAATAAGGTTGTGGATAAACCTACTTTTGATATTTTTTAGAAAAATATTTATGGTTTAAATACGTTTTCGTATAGAAATTTTTGGGTATATACGTTTTCGACCCTCCGTCGAAAACGTCAAGCTTCGCCACTACCAAAGGCCTCATTGTAACTCGTGATACGATTCATCATTCAAAACCGTTGATTTACCCACATTTTTAAAACCCCTCATAACATAACTAGAATCACCCAATTTTCTTTGTTTTCTCCTGAAGCCAGTAACCGGCCGTCGCACATTAACCACCAAACGCTATCACAAAACCAACAATCGCCGCACACCGCTGATTCTCCGTCGCTGAAGAAGGCCGCAACCGACCCTCACGTTCTGCTACACTGCCACCATCGTCGTCGCACGCCACATCGGAAACTACATCCCCCTACATAGCCCTAAACACACCAACCTAAGTGATATGCTTCCCGCCGCATCGCGCGGGTAAACGACTAGTATATATATATATATATAGGAACGGGATCAGGAGAAAACGCCCAAAAGTGTGAGAATGGTGAGAACGCATCTTGGCCCAACACGTGGCGCGGGACATGATCAAGGTCCGAGGGGTATTTTTGTCTTTTCCATCTTCTTATATTTTTCCTAACGCGGTATAATATTTTCTGGCGTCTAAAATTTTTTTGGCGTTAGTTGTATTTATTAAACTTTTTGGCGTTGAATTAATTGTTTTTGTGTCACATAGATAATTTTTTGGCGTTATGGCGTTTTCTGGTCAATTTATTGGCGTTTTTGTGGCGTTTTGTATAATAATTCACTACGAGTCATTAATATTTTCATAAGTTAACAATAAGACCAAATGTTTTTCTTGACGTTTAGTGAATTTTTTGGCGTTTAATACATTTGACAAGTTGCTTTGCCAGCACCCGTTCTCACAATTTTAATACTACTAGCGTTTTGGTGTTTGTAGTTTTTGACGTTTTATATAATAATGTATTTTATTTGTAGAGAATTAGATAACAAAACAACAGATAACTTGATAACAAAACAATATAAAATGAAAATGAAAAAAAAATTAAAAATGGTAATTTAATTTCTCTTCCTAATCTTCACTGTCATCAGCTCCTTTCTTCTTGAATTTTGTTTTGGCGTTTTGAACCTTTTGAATACCTTAGCTAGATTCCAACTTTCCTACATAAACCCCGTCTTTTTCAGACGAAGCTGCTTGGTGGCATCCTGTTTTTTGGAGTGATATTCTTGTTTGGTGGCATGTCATTGAAGATCAACTCTTGCTTGATGCTATTTGTAATAATGGAGTCCAAAATAGCATTTTACACTTGTGTTGATCCCTTTATTCCATGCCTATATTCATCAAGAACAAAGCTCACATGATTGCATATCACTGTCATCAGTCTCTTTTTCTTGAATATTTGTCCATCTCATTCAGCAAAATATTATTGAGATAACCCCCTTAGAAGAAGAATCCACTCAGTGAAAGGTTTGTCATCTGTGGTTATTTTAACTAACATTATGTTGGCGTTTTAAAGTGAGTGGTTTCTAGAGGATATGGCGTTTGTTTTGGGTGTGATCAATTTCATCGTGTATAGACCCCTCTCTTATAGGAGTTTTTTGGTACGTAGTTTAGGTGGGACTTTTTTATTGTAATAAATGATAGTAATAAAGTAACTGTCTTTTCAGTTACTGTTTTTGTATTTATTGTTTTGATCAGCTTTTATTAGTTTTATAGGTGATAGACGTCTCATCTTCTAAGTTTGGCGTTTTTTTTAAATGGCGTTATGCATACCAAGATGACAAAATACAATAACGGAGAAAATAAATATTAAGCAGGAAAAATATTTTTTGTTATTCTTGGCGTTTTGTAAGGAATAACCTTTTTTAGTATTCTTTTGGCGTTTTGCTAATAAAGAGATAAATATATCATTTAATTATCTTAAAAAAAGATTACACAGAAGAAGAAAAAAGAGAAGAAAAAATTAAAATCCTTCGTCAGAAGGTACTTTATCCGAAAAGTATCCATCACTTGCGTCATCTTCTTCCTCGGAGTCTTCATCTGGATCTTCATCCATGTCATCACCTTCACCTTCATTGGCTTCTTGTTCCTGAAGATTCTGAAGCCTCCACTTGAACATGTCTTGCATTAACTCCAATTTTGAGTCCATTTATGTGTTCGTACAAGTGGCGTTATGCAATTCTTCCATGAAACCAAGACCCTGCTTTGTCATGATGTTTTCAAGCCAGTAGATGTCACACCCCGAAATATCAGAGCTTGGGGTGACTGGACTGGTATCTTCATTGCACAGCGAAAGTGTTTGAGCTAAGACTTCTATAAATGAACGCCCGCTAAGTACTCGAACTCCCATGGGTTCTCCTATTCCAACCGTTCCATAGTTTTGAAAATGCAACCTGAGAAAGAACATGCGAAAAATCAACATAAAGTTGAGTGAGTTCATAGTTTGTTTGTTTAGTATCAAATGCGTTTTAAAACCCTTGAAATCTTGCATTTGAAAAACCGGTTTGTGAGATCTCAATATCTCGAAGCATTTGAAATGTCGTCTTTGTATATCGGTAACGAAATGTTTTCTGTTATGTTTATAAATCGATACATGTAACTGTTGAGTTTGTAAACCAGTAATGAAATGTTTTCTGTCATATCTGTAAACTGGTATTGAAATGATTTCTGTTATCTTTGTGAACCGGTATTGAAATGTTTTCTGTTATCTTTGTAAACCAGTAGTGAAATCATAGTATGTAGGATACCCATGGAAACTAAGGATCAATCAGTGTGTAGCTAATACACTGACCTATGGCATAAGTAAGTAACCAAACCGAGACAACTTTGTTATCAATGGGGATCACAAAAGCACTCATAAAGGGTTAACAAACCCGGAGTGGAGCGCGCCTCAAACTCGATAGATCTATACCTTTTGCACCTTGGTCACTACGTGATTAATGGTTACTAATGTCATCCTCCTACTTATGCACAGTGATCTTGTTATCATCTAATTCCATAGCTACATACCTAGTGTTATTGGGCCTTTGCCCATGTCCTTGGGCCTTTGCCCATGTCAGTGGGCCTTTGCCCACGTCATTGAAACTCATGCATGTTTCGAAAACCTTGTATTGTTGTAAGAACCGGTAAGTTTAGCTCAAACATTTTCGTAAACCATTTGAGTTCGTTGAAATCCTGTTGTGAAATGGTTTAGAAACACATGATTTTTGTTTATCAAAACATTGTGTTTTTGCAAAACTTGCATGTCTTTCCACCCCCGAAAACATTTATAAAAATGTAAAACAATAAAAAGTGGGGGTTATGAACTCACCTAGATATTCCTGTGCAAAGCTAGCTTAAAGTGTGATGCCGTAGTGTCGTTCCAAGAACGTGAAGTAGCTAGCGTGCAACTATGACATTCCTACGAATGAATACTTATAAGTTTTCTAAATCAATCGACGTAGCTAAACTACGTGTCTGAGCTCTACCGAATCGTTAACTAAACGATTCTAAGAAGGTGTTATTATTTTGGTTTGTAATAACCAATCAATGGTTATTTGATCCCATTTAATCGGGACAAAACGAAGTCTCGAAAACGACTTAGTTTTCGGGTAATTTAGGATATATATATTTATATAAAAAAATATAAATATACTTACAAAGTCGTGTTAGTCGTCATGAATTAGAATTACGTAGATGGATAATGGTGCTTATTCGAAATGTCGTATGATTCGGTAATATACCGTTTTAGTTTTCGTAGGATGGAAATAATTACACATATATATACATACATATATATATATAGGGAGGGGCTCATGCGAGAACCACCCTTATTGTGAGAACCATGAGAACCAATGTGAACACAACCTAAAATAGCTAAAAGAACCTAAAAAAACCCTAAAAAACCTAACCCCCACCCCCCCCCACCCAAAAACCTAAACCCCCCACCCCCCCCCCCCCCCAAAAAAAACCTAACCCCCCCCCCCCCCCCCAAAAAACCTAACCCCCCCCCCCCAAGCTAAAAAAAACCTAAAAAAACCTAAAAAAACCTAAAAAAAACCTAACCCCACCCCCCCCCCCCCCCAAAAAAAAGCCTAAACCCCCCTCCCCCACCCCCCAAAAACCTAAACCCCCCCCCACCCCCCCCCCCAAGCTAAAATGCTAAAAACTAAACCCCCAAAAAACCTAAAAAAACCTAAAAAATCTAAAAAAAATCTAAAAAAAATCCAAAAATTTTTTTTTGATTTTTTTAATATTTTTTAGGTTAAAATCGCTACTTTTCGAAGCAAAAAAAAAAAAAAAAAAATTTTTTTTTTTAAAAAAAAAAAAAAAATTTTTTTTTTTAAAAAAAAAAAAAATTTTTAAAAAAAAAAATTTTTTTTTTTTTTTTTTGGTTCGAAAAGTAGCGATTTTAACCTAAAAAATATTAAAAAAATCAAAAAAAATTGTTTTGTGTGATTTTTAGCTATTTTTAGGCATTTTTGGTGTGTTCACATTGGTTCTCGCGGTTCTCGCAATAAGAGGTGGTTCTCGCATGATCTTCTCCCTATATATATATACATATATATATATATATATATATATATATATATATATATATATATATGAAAACTTAATGTTTGAAACGAACATAAATGAATATATTCTTTTTATAAGAATATCCGAACTCCAAATAGTTGAGATAAACGTAAAGAATTATATTTATTTATACAATTTCCGAATACTAAACGTTTGAAGTGTAAATCCCGAATCGTTGACGTTTGGAATAAATAGAAAACGTGTATTTATTTTATAAAACAATTCCGAGTTTTTGGGCGTTTGAAATAAATATTAACATTATGTTTGTTAGAAAAAAAAAAACGTTAAGAAATATAGATGTTCGAAATAGATTTAAAAGTATATCTATCTTGTAGAAAGTGTTCGGAATATCGAGGTTCGAAATAACTATAAGTGTTATATTTATTTTAACTAAGTATAACCTTACAATGTCGTCAAAGATAATATATCTCTATATTTTATCATAGAAGAAAACTCGAATGGTTGATAAATATCGTTTTTAGAATGTAGGTACATTTCGTGTTACGAGTTTTTAGGAAAAAAGGACAGAGTTTCCTCTGTTTTTGGAATAACCCCGACAACCCAAGTTGTCGTTATCTTATCAAAACTCAACAGTTGTCAATCAAACAATATATGTATATAATTTTCATCAAAATGCGCCAAAAATTAAACGTATATAATCACTAAATAAACGATGGTTCGAGCTCGGTTCGAGCTCGGTTCACGTATTTCCAACAATCTAAAAATGACGTATTAATAATTTGCAAGGTTTAAACTTTACCGAGCCTTATGTTGACTGAGTTTGACCTCAGTTGACCGTCTGTTGACCCGAGTTGACTCAGGTGTTGACCGAGTCAACCGGGTTTGACCCGAAACGCAGCTGAGCTGACTCAAACCCGACTGAGTCGTGAAATCCGGAACAACTCCATCTCGAACCGAATTCTGACCCGATCTACTACAAACCCGAACCAAAATTGAACTAAGGTAGAACCTGAACCGAAACCGAACAGAAACTCGTCAAGTCAGCCAGAATTAATCATCATCTACACTGCCTTAGATGTTCACCACCGTCGCCACCATGAACCCACCACCGTTGCCGCCGGAGTGACTCCTGCGGTGCCGCCGTCAGCCACCACCATCAACTGCCATCATTGATCCGTCATCAACATCGTAAAAACAAAAAGGAATAACGTCTCCTGCCATTAACACTAGAAATTTTAAAAAAAGATTTCCAAAGAAACGAGAGTGGCAGGAGGTTTACCGTATAACACTCGTCGGAATAAATATACCACCGCCACCGGAAGCCGTCGCACCACCACCTGCGTCTTCATCATCATGTCGCCCCCTCCTCATCTCTTCGTTTTTTCTGGTTCCGCCGCCATGTGCGGCGGCTCCCTCTCTTCTACCGGTTACTCTCTCTCTCTCTCCCCTCTCTGTTTGCGTCGCCGCCGTACGCCACCACTGTGGCGGTGGCGGCCAGTCGTTAAGCTGCAAGAAACGGGGATGTTTGGCTGAGAATCATCGCCGGCAGATGCTGTTTGTCGGAGAAAAATAGAGCGCGAGCATGAGTGAGTGGTGTGGTCACTTACCAGCGAGGACAGGAGTACCGATGTCCGATCGGACCTCCGGCTCCGACTTCCGCAGCTGACGTCGAGAGGGAGAGACCAAGGGGGTCTGGGTTTTTGACAAGTGAGGAAGATGATGAGGCCCAAGGTCTGCGTTTTGTGTATATGTATGGATAAGATGCTGAGCATTTTTCTTTTGGGAGGGAACAAGGAGTGTTGAGAGCGGCTGATCAAAAATGAAAACTTTAGGGTTGCTAGTCTTTTATACTTAGGTCAGATTATGTTTTTAATGGGCTTGGGCCCAAGGCCAACAAGCCCAATCTCGTGCGTTTAAGCAGCCCGAAAATTCCTACGAACTCATTTTCAAAACCCGAACACTTCGTAACGTCATAAATCATAATTTTTGGTTCAAAAATAGTTAAAATAGTGTATGTAGTTGTTCTTGTCGTGTTTTAATCATCGGTTGCGTAAAATCACGTAAATTGCGTCGGTTGTCGTTCCAATCCGTTTTTCGATCCGGTTTTGACTATGGGTGTTAAAACTTAATTACGAAACTAAGTATATCGTAAAATTTCAGTTCTGAAGGTGATACGCGTCTCCGTTGCTTCCGTTTCGTTGCCGATGCGTTCCTGCGGTCGCGTTTTTCGTTCACGTTTGTGCTTTGTGACGTACGGAAGCACGAACTAAATTTATAAACATAAAATATTCGTATTAAATTCGTACTTGTCGGTGTTGTCAGTATTTTGTACGGTGACAGTTCGTTACCGTTTAACGTTTTGCAAATTTTTCCGTAGATCATCATACCCGTACTGTAATGTCGGATAGACGTTCCTAGGCATACTAAATGCCTAATTAAGTTAATTCGCGTCGTAAACACTAATTATTATCGTTTTAAACGTTTGCTAATCGCGTAATTAGAAGCCGTTAATTACCGGTTGTCACAGTAGACTTCCTGCTCTCCGCTGTCATATATAACGGTCACCATGTTTGTTTCATCATCAAAACGTCATGATGTCATGACACCGGCTTCACATTTGCTTTGATTGGTCCAAATTTCCTGGTTAATGCTTTCATAAGCATATGTGTTTCATGGCATTCGTTGTCTAGAGCGATGCCAAGGGATAAGATACCCCTTTGTACCTCTTCTTCCATCTTCAAAATTGCCCTGACCGTCTTGACATACACCCTCCTTCTGTTGTCAAAATGGAGGACGAATCGCCTGATTGCCAGAATGTATCTCCATGAAACGATTGTTGCCATTTTTGGCGTTTTTGGTTAAGTTGACGTTTTTGGTTAAATATGTTTTTGCAGAAATGGATAGATTTAAGTGATTATGGAAGCTGTTGGTGCAGTTGTCTGTCGACTTCATCTTCGTTCGAGTCTTAGTGTAGAACTGATTGTATAGTGCACGGAAATCGAGAAAGTGAGAATTAGGGCTGATTCCGCTTGAAATGACACCTATTCATTTTCAAGCGAAATCACATATAATCTTGATTCCGCTCGAGTGTTAGTGTTTGATTTCGCTTGAATGTTAATGTCTTGATTCCGCTTGAACTGAATATACTCATGTTCAAGCGGAACCCCGACCCTATATATAGGTCACCTGGAGCGAAATCTTAGTTAGTCATTCAGTTCAGTTCTGTAATTGACGGCGAGGCCCTGCCAAAACGTCTCCAGCTTGTAAACTATTAGCAGATCAATAAACAGAGACAAATTTGTGATTTCTAGTGTTAAACAAGCTAAACAAAGACTGAATCAATGAATTCCGCCTCTGATTCAGTCTGAGCACGCTTCTGGTCGACTCGTTAGGTCGTTTCGCGATCCTAGAAGTAGTATCAGAGCTCAGGAGGAAGAGTTCTTATTGTTTAGCTCGTTTTCGCTGGAAAATTCTGATTTCTACACCTTCTTTTCACATAAAATCAAGTTTTCACGATTAAAATGGTCTGAGTTTTTGATATATTGTGTAAAACAGTATTTTAACAAACCCTAGAGAGTTTCACAGTAAAATTCAGCTTAAAAAGTGGTGAAATGGACCTTCAACCTGATTTCGCTTGAACGAACTAGTTTGAGATTCCACTTGAATTTCGAGCGAAATCAGGTTTTTCATTTGAAAAGTTCTTATTCCGCTCGAGCATTTGGAGCGAAATCAGAGTTTTAGCTTGAATCTGTGATTCCGCTCGAAGGACTATCTGATTTCGCTTGAAACATAGATTACAGATTCCGCTTGAAACATTTGTGTTGATTCCGCTTGAAACGTGTTCAAGCGAAATCAGTTATTCTGTTCAAAGGTAATTCTGCTTCAAAGGGTATTCCACTTGAAAACCCTTATTTCGCTTGAAAGATTATTTTGTGTGAAATTTGTCGGGATTGTTTGAAAGATGGAAATGATGTTTGATGAACAAGAAAACTATTATTTTGAGAAATTTAATGATTGGAATCGAGGATTTATAGATGAGAGTTATAGAAATGTGAAAAAGGATGGTTGGGTAAAAAGGTTTAAATATTTTGTGTGCTTGAAAAATGAAACATTGGATGATCTAGTAAACCGATATAATGTTTTACTTGGTTATCTAAAAAATCATGAGATATTCTTGACAGATGCTGAAAAGATAGCAAAGTTTGCAGATGCATTACCTATTAAATGGAGTAAATGTTTGGAAAATTTAAGAAAGGATTCAAAATTTTCAAAATTACATCTAAAAGGATTCATCAGCAAACTTAAAACTCATGAATATGAAAATGAAAAGAAAAGGAAAGAATTGATAAAAGTCTTGGAAACACATCTAGTGGATATAAATTTAGATGTGATTGAAGAATTGAACAAAAGGATTGTTGAATGTATTAGAGCAAAATATGGTAGGAAATACGATAACAAGAGGGGTTGTTATATTGATGAGAATGCGAATCCTCTTGATTTCGTTAAAATATTTTGTGCAGGATCTTTCAAGACAAGAACAAAGGAAGTTCCAAAGAATGAAGAATTTGTGAAGAATGAATTTTCAAGTTCTGCATCAGTATGCTCTAAATGTGATAAACTTGAAGCTGACAATGGCAAACTCTTAAAAGATGCGGAAAGTTTGACATTGGAAGTCAAAAAGTTGAAGGATGAGAAGCAAGCTGATGTTAAACAGATCCTTATTTTGCAGGAAAATTGTGATAAGTTGAAATCCGAGAATGTTAAACTGTTAAGTAACTTGAACAGTTTGACATTAGAAAACAAGGTTTTGAAAAAGAAAGAGAAAGATTTTGAAAGCAAAAAGAAATCTTCAGATAAAATCTTTGAAGATAAAATCAAAAGTTTTGAAAATGAAAAAGTAAAAATTGAAAAAGATTTTCAAAGTCAAATAAAGATTCTTGAAGATGGGAGATCTGTTTTTAGCAAGAATAATATTAAAAAGCAAAAGGTAAAAATTCCCATCTTCAGACGATTATTCGACTTGAAAAAGAAGCTGAATGTGCTCGAAAGAAAATCAAAGAGTTAGAGAATAAATTGAAAGGTTTTGTGACTTCTGCATCATATGTGTGTCCAGAACCGATCAATTCTATTCCAATAAGTGACTATGTCACAAATTTTGACAAAGTCAAAATTGAAGATTGTGATGATAAATCTGATGTTGAAAAAGAAAAAGAAGAAAAAAGAAAAACATTTTTGAAATTAAATGAAATGTTTAAAAATACTGTTTTACATTCTACCGAAAAAGGGAGAATGCTCTAAGCAAAAACCCTTGAAGAAGAAAGTGGAACAGAAACAAAAAGTTAAAAATGAGAAAATTGTGCAAAAAGAAAATAAAAGCTCATCAGATCAATCATCCAATCATAATAAAAAACCACAAAAAATCAAAAATCAAAAATCTAAAATAGTTAATAATGAGTGGTGCAGGTTTGACCACAGTGCTTCAAAGCCAAATCTAGCTTTTAGGAGGAGTGATGATTACCACAAAGCCAAACAGTGCTATGATCTAAATGTTTGGACTGAAGGTGGTACATGGTACGATAATAGAGTGTGTTACAGATGCGGTTATCAAGGACACATTGCTGTTAACTGCCAGAGTTGGAGTTATGAGACGAGAAGATGCTATAACTGCCAAATCAGAGGTCACATTGCCAGAGATTGCCCAAGGAGATCAAATGAAAGATCTAGGGCTAATTCTCAGAAATTGGCAAAGAAATCAGTCAATGTCAAGCCCAAAGAACAGAAGGTTCAAGAATCTAAAGTTCAAGAAAAGAAAGTGAAGCTTTCTCAAGGGCAGAAAGACAGACTGAGGAAGAAAAGGAAGAAGGCGAGAGAGTATCTTGAGAAGATTTTGTCCTCGGGTTCACCAGTTGTTACAAATAAGAGTTCTGATAAATCGCTTTCCTCGACTGTAAAGTCAAGCAAGACGAATTCATCAGATTCAAATCTGAGGACAGAAGAGAAGAAGAAGAAGAAGAAAGTTGCTGGCAATGAATATGTTTCTCCGGAAACAAAAGAGTCACATGTTGGCGATGAATCTGTTTCTGTGGAAACAAAGGAGCCACATGTCGGTGATGAATTTGGCTCATCAAAGTCAGACAAGCCACATTCAGGCAATGAATCTGGTATGGTAAAACCAGAAGAGCCATGTGTTGAGGTAAAAAATGAGAATTCTGGTCTAACAATGGATGATGCAAATTTTCCACCATTGTTGAACAAGAATTCAAAATCACCCAAGGACCGTCAGGCTTGGATGAATCTGTTTAAATAGAAAAACCTGACTTGCCAGAGTTCCCAGGTTGGTAAGCGTGGAACATGAATCGGCACATTTCTTGAGACATTCACCTCGGTGATATTTCGATCAAAAAGTGGTTAATCAAGGACATTAAGTTGTACTTGATTTCTCACATGTGATAAAAACAAGGTGATGAAATGTCCCCAAACCTACAAGTTGGTAAGCAAACTAAATTTTTCCGGAAAAACCATTTTGATTAAAACAAACTTAAGTGTTTTGAAATCATAATGGGAAAATAGTTTGTTGTAAGGGGGAGTTCTGATTGTTTACGCCAAAAGGATGGAGAATTGAAGTAATTCTCATCAAGTTGTCAACTTTGTACAGTTTGATTTCAAATTTTCCCAGAAAATCAAAATTGGAATTTATTTTGATTTTAGGGGGAGAAAATTTAAAAAAAAAAATTAGAAAATTTGAAAAAGTAAAAAACAATGAAAATTAAAAAATGAGTTTTGTTGAGACAAGAGGAAATGATAGTAAATCAGTGAACTATCACAGCATGCTAAAGAAATGTAATGACAAAAAGTGATAAACGGTCTCACTAAAGATGTGACGATAGGCTCAGCTAGACTAGTAGATTTGCGATAACGATACAAACCTAAATGAAAAAAGCCTAGTTCTAGTGGGAAACATGATCGAAAGCGTAGTACTTAGTTTTGTCCTTCTTGATTGTGTGCCTACTCAGTAATCGCTGAATGCCAAAAGCATAAAAAACTGGTTAAGTTTGTGAGCTTTCACAACTTTACTGAAAATGACGCTGTGATTGTGCATTTTATTTTGCAATGACTTAAACTTGTTTTATTTCTTTATTTTGTTTAAGCATTGGACATCCTCTGCGTATACGTGAGTATCGACCTGGATGTTATTGCCTAAACGTTCTGCTTTATTTTCTTTGGTGTTTCGTTTAAGCTTTGGATCACCTCTGCGTATACGGAAGTATCGACCTGGTGGTTAAAGCCTAAACAATTTCAACTTATTTTTATTTTTTTATTTTGTTTAAACATTGGACTTTCTCTGCGTATACGGAAGTATCGACCTGATTGTTAATGTTTAAACATTCTGCTTTGTTTTCGCACAAATCACAGTTGATGAAAGTTTAAAGGCATTACTTGAGTTAATGTATTGCATGATGAGGGGATATGCTGAGATCGTGGGGTCCATAAGAATTTAGTGCAAATTAATATACCTTAACGTATCGGTAAGCATTTCGAAAGTTTTTTTTAGTTTGAGTTTAAGAGGACAAATATATCGTAAATCTATGTGAATCGTTTAGAACTTAAAACGATTAAAAGCTTAACGGTGCTTGTGATGTGTCTCAAAATCTGATATGATCCTCTTTCGCAAACTCACAAAAATATGTTTGTACATATTTCATTTCTGCATTTAATTTCTGTTTTTGCATTTATATTTCATATTGTTTAAAAAAATCCAAAAAGATTTTCGACAACTGATGTTGGAAAGCTGATCTTCAAAATTTCAAAGGCTAAACATGATGAACAGATGGATTGGTTAATTGGTTTGAAATGTTTAGAATGATTCTTTAATTTGAATCAGATTTTAAATGTTTCAAATTTAATAAGATTTTCAAATGTGAAAATTTGTTTATCTTATGAGTGGATGAGATGTGTAGGTGAAAGAAAGGTTTCTGATCCTGTTGCTACGAGGAGCCAGGATGCAATTCAGAACATGTGGAGAGCTTAATCAGAGATAAAGCCAGGAATTGATCTCAAGGAGATAGCTATTTCCAGACGGCGATTCCAGCATGTTGAAAGGGGGAGTCTGACGAGAGTTAGAGCCAGAGAAAGATCCTGGTACATAATTCCAGGAGATATTCCTGAAGAAGACCGATCAAGATTGAAGAGTCGTCATGTTGAAGACTCTCGCTGAAGATTCCGTCAACATTCAAGGGGGAGTCTGTTGGTTCAGTTGTCTGTCGACTTCATCTTCGTTCGAGTCTTAGTGTAGAACTGATTGTATAGTGCACGGAAATCGAGAAAGTGAGAATTAGGGCTGATTCCGCTTGAAATGACACCTAGTCATTTTCAAGCGAAATCACATATAATCTTGATTCCGCTCGAGTGTTAGTGTTTGATTTCGCTTGAATGTTAATGTCTTGATTCCGCTTGAACTGAATATACTCATGTTCAAGCGGAACCCCGACCCTATATATAGGTCACCTGGAACGAAATCTTAGTTAGTCATTCAGTTCAGTTCTGTAATTGACGGCGAAGCCCTGCCAAAACGTCTCCAGCTTGTAAACTGTTAGCAGATCAATAAACAGAGACAAATTTGTGATTTCTAGTGTTAAACAAGCTAAACAAAGACTGAATCAATGAATTCCGCATCTGATTCAGTCTGAGCACTCTTCTGACTGACTCGTTAGGTCGTTTCGCGATCCTACAGAAGCTATGTTTACCTCGTTTATATAATGATGTTTTTGGCGCTTAATTTAGGAGGGAATTTCTTCTAATAAATGTTAATAACTGAAAATTCAGTTACTGTGTTTGTTTCATCTTCCTGTAATATGCAACGCGTTTTATCACTAATTTTTGGCGTTTTGTTTTGAATGGCGTTTTATTTTCTTTGAATGGCGTGTTATCATTTGATGGCGTTTTGAATATGACCGGTAAAAGATCCTTTTACCCTTAATGAAGCGCGTCCCACATAATAAAATTGACGTTATTTATGAAAATGCCACCGCGCAATCTAGTTCATGGATTGTTTTGATCGGACGATGATGTGTGTAAAATGCAACATATAAATTACATCAAATGAGGCATAAAACTAACCCTTTTTTGGTACTAATGTTGGAAAAAGTGTGCTTTTTTCTTCCTTTTGTATTTTCAGGATTAAAAGAGCGTAAATGAATAAAAGAAGCAAAAATGCAGCAAAATCTAACATAATCACAAGAAAAGGAAAAAACGTGGCATGCCCGACCCCTCGACAGCATCTTCCCAAGAAAAAGCAAGTAAACAGAAGGCTGCACAGGGCCCCGTGCCTAGCGGATACGGGGGCGTGTTCAGGTGTCTGCAGAAAAGACAAAGCTATAGAAGCTTCTATTCCCGACACGGGGGCGTGCCCAGCTCAACACGGCCATGGTCAACGTTAAGATTCGCATAATCCAAGGAAATCTTGATAGTACAGATACGCTTCTGCACACGGGGCCATGCCCAGCGGACACGGGGGCGTGTGGAGCTAATGCAGACAAATTGCAATTAATGAAGAAAGAGAAAGTGGATGGACACGGGGCCGTGCCCAATGGACACGGGGCCGTGTCCGGGCTTCTGTGCAGGCTATAAATAGGGGTGCTTGGTTCACTTCAAAGGCATCCCTTGGCAAACAACCTCTCTCCCACTTCATCCACACTCCACCACCATCACAACCCACATCCACCACCATCATCCACCATCCATCTTAGAGTGTGTGTAGTAGTCTCGGGATCCAAGATTGATAGTAAGAGTTCTTAACAATCAAAGGCCATGTTTGCCTAAGTCTATTACATCACTTGGTGAAGACAAGCATTTAGTGTAATACTTTTGTTTTTCAATCTTTTCGCACTTTTTATTTGGTTTTGTATTAACGACTTTAATAACTAGTTTCTTATGTTGAAGGTGAAACTTCCTTATCATTTGTCCGTGGTGTCTTGGCATTATTTTACTATCTATATAAAATAAAAGATTTACACCATTCATATCTCTACGGTCTATATAGAGATATGTTGGCTACCTGGTTGGGGGTTAAGGGAATGGTTTGGTAAGGTTCTTGCCTTGTTCAGTGTATAGATCCTTCAAGGACCTAGGTCAAGCTTACTAGGACCTCCTTCAATACCCACTTGTATTGGATGGCGGGGGTGCGAATGGCTTGATCCCCTCATATGTAAACTACTATTAATACATTAACCCGACTACTTGGGATTGTATCCCTGCTGACTCAAACCACTTAGCCGAGGGTAATGTCACCTTCAAAAGAGGGGCCTACCACATTACGCATTAATAACTTAATTAATTATCTTTCAATAATCCAACCCTTTAGGATTGTATCCTTGCTGACTCAAACTACTGGGTTGAGGGTAACGTCACCTTCAAAAGAGGGGGCCTACTACTATAACTAAGATAATCTCTTAAAAAGTGCAAAAGTGCGGAAATCATCAAAGGTTACACTAAAGGTGAGTCGGATCCAAGTGATTCATCTTGTCTATCTGTTTTATTTTATTTTTATTTTTTATTTTCAGCATTTTTAGTTTTTATTTTCATGTTTAAAACTTTTTTCTAATTTTTTTATTTGATTAGACGTTGAGGATAAACCGGTACTAAAAGCTCTTGTGTCATTGGACGACCTCAGTATCTTACCAACGCTATACTACGCTCATGATGGTGCACTTGCCCATATGTGTGTTTAGTGTTAGTAAAATATCGTGTTTTATAAATTTAAAACTTGACTAAAATGTTAAAAAGGCTTAAAATATACAAAAAAACATATCGCACTCGACACGCATCAAGTTTTTGGCGCCGTTGCTGGGGACACAAGGATTTTAAGAAAGCTTAAAATCGACGGCCTAATCAGTTTTTCAAAACCTTTTTAAATCGCGCGCACCTTTTCCGCATTTTAGTTAGTTTTTGCATTTACAGTAGACTGAACACGGGGCCGTGCTGCATATTTTTTTTAAAACTCCCAGATACAGAGTCTGAACACGGGGTCGTGCTCACTGAACACTAGGGGTGTTCAAAACTATCCGTATCCGAAAATCTGATCCGAAATATCCGATATCCGAATCCGAAATATCCGAAAAATCGGATATCCGAAATTTCGGATATCCGAAATTCGGATATCCGAAATTCGGATATCCGAAGTTTTCGGATTCAGATTCGGATAGTGATTTTCAAAATTTTTGGATATTTCGGATATCCGAAATAGCCGAAAATTTATTTTTCATTTTTTTCGGATATCCGAATATCCGAAAATATCCGAAGTATCCGAAAATATCCGAAGTATCCAAAAAATATTCGAAAAAATCCGAAAAATATCTGAAATATCCGAAAAATATCCGAAAATTTATATTTAGATATTCGAAACTATCCAAAATATCCGTTTCCGAATATGAAAAAAATAATAAAAAAAATAAAAAGTTGGATTTTCGGATATCCGATTCACTATCCGAATCCGTATCCGAAATTTCGGATATCCAAAATTTCGGATACGGATTCGGATAGCGAAATCTGGTATCCAAAAATTTCGGATATCCTTAATTCGGATATCCTTAATTCGGATATCCGAATTTTCGGATATCCGGTTTTGAACACCCCTACTGAACACGCCCCCGTGCTGCATAAAACCAGTCACTTTTATTAAAACGCCCAGATACAGAACCTGAACACGGGGCCGTGTCCAGCCTCTGTTTCCGTTTTTATTCTTGTTTTCTGGTCCCGAGACTCTATTGTGGTCTGCTGAGTGATTCTTCTGGATCAATACTCAGGAGATTACAACTACCACTATGAGGAGGATGATTATAGGGAAGACTATTGCACCATTTGTGGTAACCCTCATTCGGTAAAATTAGGGGTGTAAACGAGCCGGGCCGAGCCCGAGCTCGACCAGGCTCGAGCTCGGCTCGTTAGGTTTTTATGAAGCTCGAGCTCGGCTCGGTTCGAGCCTACTTCTTTGAGCTCGAGCTCGGCTCGCGAGTAGCTCGAGCTCGGCTCGACTCAGCTCGAACTATTTTGAGGACAACCTTAAACGAGCTAAAAGCTTGGCTCGAGCTCACTTCAACATCGCTTAAACAAGCCAAAGCTCGACTCTAGCTCGGCTTATCAATGTTATCATCATTATTAATATAATATATATAAAAAATTAAAATTTTGTATGGGCTCGTTTAGGCTTGCGAGCCTAAACAAGCTTTGTATTTCAGGCTCGAGCTCGGGCTCGATAACAAAACGAGTTCTATTTCAGGCTCGAGCTCGGGCTCGTTAAGGCTCGACTCGTTCGAGCTTTTAACCGAGCCGATCACGAGTAGCTCTCGAGCCTCTAGGCTTGTTTACACCCCTAGGTACAATATTGTGACCTCTTTGAACCATCCACTTCATACACCTACTATGAGGAGCCCAGGTACGAGTCGTCAACTTCATATACATCCTATGAAGACCCAAGGTATGAAATTTCTCCCTCATACTCATTTTTTGATGAACTAAGGTATGAGCCTTCATACTCATACTTTGAGGAACCAAGATATGAGCCTTCACCTTCATATGCTTACTATGAGGAACCATGGCGTGAACAACCCACCTCATATGAGTGTTATGAGGAACAAAATTATGACCCTTATTCATCATATACTTACAATGAGGAACAATGGTGTGAACCATCTACTTCATATGAGTATTATGAGGAACAAAGGATCGAACTTCCGACTTCAAGCTTTGAAGATACTTATTCAACTCAATTTGACGAACCACCAACTATTTCACCTATAGCCGAAAAGATAATAGAACATCTTAAAACTATCGAGCGCTATATAAAAGAAGCCCGCGTAAGGGAAGAGGAATCCCGCGCAAGGGAAGAATTAACTCGTAATAAAGAAGAGATAGTTGAAAAGGTAAGTAAGTGAAAAACCGACACATGAGTTAAACAACGAAAGAGGTAGTCCAACAATGTTAAAATTCAAGGAGAGTCTAATTTTAAAGAAATTAATCTCTTGTCACCTTCTTTCGAAAATCATTGTTTAGTACCCACTCATGCAAAGTTTTTAAAAGAATTAAACACTAACACTAAAATTGACGAAAGGGTAAGCATTAAGTTAACAAATGATCAAACTATGCTAATAAAAGAAGATCCATTTGATATTAACATTACACCGGTTCCATGTTTTTTTCAAAATTCCTTTATTAGTAATATTACAATTGATAAAGATCTTTGTGTTAATATAATGCCAAACTACATTTTCGAAAAATTAAGTATTGGTGATTTTTCTCCACTTCAAATACCCATTTTTCTATCTAATCGGAAAACAAAACAATCAATAGGGATAGTTGAGGATGTGTTGGTCCTGTCCAATCAATTGGTAATCCCAACCGACTGCGTCTGACGCTCCACTAGTGTTGGGACGACCTTTTGTAAAGACCCACAAAGCTTTGAAAAATCGAAAGTATAACCATCTACCCATTCAATTAGGGGCATTCAAAAAAATTGTCGATCTTGAGCGTTTAATGAAATATCCATTCGGCAATGATGACCCCCTAATTGAAGATGAAGCTGAACCACCCGATACAAGAGAAGAAATTGACCACTTTGTTGAAAAAGAGGTCGCCATAGAACAAACCTTTGTGGTTCTTGACCGAAACGAGCAACCAAATAAGGAGTCTCCTAAAGACCCACCTCTTGAGCTCAAAGAACTTCCAAAAGGTTTGGAATATGCTTTTCTCGACAAAGATGGTAAATCACCTGTAATTATTTCGTCAAAATTAACTACTTTAGAGAATGAAAAATTAATCACACTTTTGAAAAAACACAAAAACACGATCGCTTGGAAGCTTGTAGATATTAAAGGAATAAGTCCTTCCATGTGCACGCACAAAATTTTAATGAATGATGACTACAAATCGATAATACAATCACAACGTAGAGTAAATCCAAATGTCCAAGAAGTGGTTAAAAACGAAGTCACCAAATTACTTGACGCCGGACTCATTTACCCAATCTCCGATAGTCCTTGGGTAAGTCTCGTCCAAGTAGTTCCAAAGAAAGGAGGTATGACGGTAATAACTAACGAAAAAAATGAATTAATACCAACAAGAACTGTCACAGGATGGAGGGTATGTATCGACTATCATCGATTAAATGAGGCAACAAGGAAAGATCATTTCCTCTACCTTTTATTGATCAAATGTTAGAAAGATTATCCGGTCACAAATTTTATTGTGTCTTAGATGGTTTTTCAGGTTACTTTCAAATACCGATAACACCCGAAGACCAAGAAAAGACAACATTTACATGTCCCTACGGAACTTTTGCTTATCGACGCATGCCTTTTGGTATATGTAATGCCCCCGCAACCTTTCAACGTTGCATGGTGGCCATCTTCCATGACATGACAGAAAAGACAATGGAAGTCTTCATGGACGAATTTTCTATCTTTGGAGATTCATACGACCAATGCCTCGATAACCTTGAACGAATGCTATCCCGATGTGAGGAAACTAACCTCGCCCTTAACTGGGAAAAATGCCATTTCATGGTAACGGAGGGAATAGTACTCGGTCATAAAATCTCAAGCGAAGGAATGGAGGTTGATCGAGCAAAGATAGACACTATTTCTTGATTACCACCCCCATCCTCCGTTAGAGCTATCAGAAGTTTCCTAGGGCATGCCGGATTTTATAGGCGATTTATCAAAGACTTTTCAAAAATCTCAAGACCTCTAACAAAATTACTTGAAAAAGATGCCCCTTTCATCTTTGACAAGGATTGCAACCAAGCATTTCTAACACTAAAAGAAATGCTAGTCAATGCACCTATCATGATAGCACCCGATTGGAAATTACCCTTCGAAATCATGTGTGATGCAAGTGACTTTACAGTTGGAGCTGCCTTGGGACAACGAAAAGATAAGCATTTTCACCCAATTTATTACGCTAGTAAAACACTTAATGATGCACAAGAAAATTACACAACAATAGAAAAAGAATTACTAGCCTTGGTATTTGCTTTTGATAAATTTCGTTCTTATCTTGTCCTTTCTAAAACAATAGTTTATACAGACCATGCAGCCATTCGATATCTCTTTAAGAAACAGGATGCTAAACCACGTTTGATTCGGTGGATTCTACTCCTCTAAGAATTCGACATTGAAATAAAAGACAAAAGAGGAGCAGAAGCTTTATCATTTTGAAAGTATCTAAATCGGTAAGATTTCTAAAACCAAGCTTCGGGAAACAAGGGCACTCACACGAGCACTTAAAAAAATTTTGAAATTGCCCGCCCACAGGGCCGTGTCCACGCAGCTGTCGGGGATAAAACCCTTTTTTCTTTCACTTTCTCATTTCAACACGCCTCGTTTCCCCGAAAACTCTCTGGTTCTACCGGAAATCTCTGCAAATTTTCATGTTCCCCCGACTCCTAACAACGTCAAGGTATGATTCTATCATTATAATTAGTTAGTTTAATCACTTGCATGTAGTTTAACATAAAAAATTTGGGGGAAAATCTAGGGTTCTTCAACTTGAACCAAATCAAACCTCAAATTTTTGCTTAGATCTGCTAGTATTAGTGTAGATGCATGTGATAGGAAGTAAATCAACTTGAATTGTTTGCGGATTTGCCCGATTTCTCACAGAAACCTCAAAACCCTTGTTTTGAACCAAAAAAAGATGAAATTGAAAGGGTAAACGGTTTGTTTTGGGGAAAACGGCACTTGGGGTTTCAATTTCGGGGAAAACCGCCCCTACTGGACAAAAAATTTTTAAGTTTTCGAAACCGGGTTGAAAAATCAAATTTTTGGCAAACAGACGCCTGAGCACGGGGCCGTGCTCGGCGAACACGGGGGCATGTCCAGCTATTTTTTAGCGAACATGGGGCATGTCCACTAGACACGGGGTCGTGTTCAGCTGACTATTTTCAGTTTTCTTCGAAAATTTTACGGTTTCATGCTAATTGTTTGGTGTTTTCTTTCAGATGGCCAAGAAGTTTACTAGGTTCAACCGGAATGAGTATGTGGCTCAAGCAAGGTTTGAAGTTCTCAAGAGAAGACCCGAAGAAAATCCCCGGCAAGTTTGCTTAGATACTCTAGAAGCAGTAGGCCAAATCGATCGCTTCAACAACCTAGTTACCGGTCTGCTACGAGCAACTCTTTGCACTCGGCTTCACTCTGTTCACGAGTATAACATGGAATTTTATAGCACATTTGCCTTCAAGGCAAGAGCGGAGCCGTTTGACAATGAGGGGGTGGAATTCCGTTGTGGAGGAGATACTTACTCAATCTCAATTGCACAGTTCAGGGCAATCGTCGGGTTGTATTCGGAAGAGGATGCTGGAGAAGAAGAGAACACTGGTGGTCTCCGCGAACTTCCACAAGAACAACGCCAAGCTGTATGGGCTCAGATTGGGGAGGGACACTATAACCCGAGCCAGACCAAGAGCTGTAACACCCCGTGTTTTCGAAAGTCAAAGTCAAAGTCAAGGTCAAGGTCAAAGTCAACGACCGATTGTACGAATTTGACTATAGAAACTTCTTTATCTTAATTGTATTATGTGGAGTAAGTGTTGTTAATTGCAAAAATCGATGTGTGTTAATCGATAACTAATCGACTTACGACTGTGAAATATAGGAAGTAACAATGCGATAAAGTTAACTAATCAATAATCAAGCTATGCTACTCGACATCGAATCGTGATACGAACCGCAACTCGATTTATTTTGGTTATTATACGTGTGTGTGTGCCTTATGTGTTACTTGTGCATGTTATAAATATATATATATATATATATATATATATGATTGTGGAAATCAATCGAACTCAATCGAAACTCGAAACGCAATCAAACTATGATGATTAGTGGAGAAGAGATTATGCAAGATATGAAGTAGTTGGGACTGAAAGTAATTTGACTAGGAAACCCTATCGTGACGAGCCGCTCGCAATCGAAATCGAAACATCAAAAAAAAATCGTCGCGCCAAACACTCAACTCAGGTGCCATCCGATCGGATAGCCGCCTTGCCGCCAAGACAGGTGTCATCCGACCAGGATGTCATCCGATCGGATAAGCCATCCGAGCGGTATGTCATCCAATCGGATAACCCTTTCCTCTTTTGGAATCCTATAAATACCCTGTCATTATCATTCTTTCCATTTCTGGAAACCTTCTGTCCGAACCACTCGTGCTCCTCACCTTTTCTTCGATTTCTCTCAAGCCAGGTAAGATCTCGCCCTAAAACTTTTTCTTGATCTACACGCACTCCTACACCTTTCTATCTTTTAAATCTTAACTTTTAACCGTGAAATCACTAGATTTCGGGTGTTCTAGGGTGACGTCATCATGTGTTCTTCAAGAACTTCATGTTTTGACTTCAATCCACCAAGAACAACCGAGATCTAACCGATTTCCACGCAAACATACAAAGATCTTGTAAAGATCTCGACACAAAAATGATGAAAAAGGATTGAAAGATGGTTTTAACTTTCTTTCAACTCTTTTACACTTAAAACACTCAAAACCGGTAGAAGCAGCTTCTGATTTAGTCTTCTACTCGATTGTAGTGTTGTACTAGCTCAAGATCCGGGTTCTATTCACGAGACTACCGATTTCGGGTTAGCCAAGACCAACCGTCTCGAGCCGGTAACCGGCTGGACTAGGGTGATTCCTGGTCGGGTTGGTCATCGGGGTCGAACTAAGGGTTCTGTTGGCTAACACGTTGTCAAAGTGTCTCGACATAACGACAAACCTTCAAAACGACCAAGTGTAGGACGAACAGGACAACCATAACGGATTGCTATCCGTCCGGATTACAATCCGATCGGATAGGTCATCCGAACGGATTGCCATCCGAACGGATTACACTTGGGTCCCACTTTTAAAACCATCTTAACCGAAGTTTGAGTATCGAATGAATTGCAATCCGATCGGACGACCATCTGACTGGATTACTCTTCGGATCATGAGATACTGAGACTTTAAAGACTTAAACAATTTTCAACATGTTCAATGACAAAGTTGCCATCCGATCGAATGACACTCCTATCATGAACTTGTCTTCCCTAAGTAATCTCACCACCAAGTCGCCGTCCGACCGGATCACCGTCCGACCGGATGACCATCCGAACGGATTGTCATCCGCACGACCCACCATCCGAACGAACGACTTGATAAATAGAGATACTTCAATGTTTTCTAAATACTACAACGAAAACTTCAAAAGTCAAACCATCATACACAAACACATCCTCCTTATAGGAAGAAACAATCCACTCGAATCGCCATCCGACCGGACCACTGTCCGACCGGATGACCACTCGAACGGATTGTTATCCGCACGGATTGCTGTCCGATCGGATTACTATCCGATCGAACCACCATCCGAACCTTCACACTTCGTGACGTTTTACGCATCACTTATCGTTATGCAATCTAATCTACTCAGGCTAATCTTACTCGCTAAGCGCTCCCTTCAATCCATCAATCGCTGTGAGTATACTCGATCCCTTTTTGCTTTAAGCACTTTTGGGTGTTACATACGTTACAACTATTCAAATCACATCAATCACACTACTCAATACTATTTGAACGCTAACCGTTAATGCATGTTATACGTGGCTCATGAATGCTTGTTTGTTATGTTTACACATGGAATGTTGTCTGCCTGCCTTAGCAACGATAGTACTATAGTTTGGACTCAGCACCCGTTCACATGGGGGTTGTTAAGAATCATTACTTGCATGGATTACAGTGGTAATCATGTATTGCGAACTGCCTCGGGCAGTCAACCCGCAGTCATTGGTATTGATGGATCTGTGTCGATAACTAACGTGCTTCATTTCACTATGTGTACGTGCTGGTTATGCATAAACGAATTCGAACTCTATATGCTATTATCAAACTTGTATGCTCACCTTTACATTATATGTATTGACTTTTATTTTAACGTATGTGACAGGTGCTTAGGACGCACACTTGGTAGGAATTTGAAGCTAGAATAAAGCTTTAGAGCCCAACAAATAGTTGTCTATAGTGGTTAAACTAAGGGTCTCTAGAAGCAGATAAACAATTGCTCTATTTTGAAATCTGAGTTGTCGGAACATAATATTTGCCTAGATTTTGTCTGTAATAATTGTTTTACTATTTGAGATACGGTATGGGACGTATTATTTAAATTGAATGGTATTGATAATTGTTATGGAAACTTCTGGACAATCTGTTTCGCTCAGTGCCATGCCCCGATGATTCCGCCATTGGTTGGGGTGTGACAGATTGGTATCAGAGCCATAACTATAGGGAATTAGGCAGGACTCGACCTAGTCCGGGTCGATGTCTTAGAAACCTAGTCTATAGTTAGGAACCAACAGACCGATTGTGCATAACCAGTAGGGATTATGTACAAGCTTATTCCTCGCTATTCTCGCTTATACTATACTATCACTACACTCGAAATTTCAGCTATAAATAGGCGATAAAGTCGAGACTAGGTGTGAAAACCACAAACTCTTGACCAAATTCCTTGAAATAATGTTGTTTTATCAACTTATCAGTGATTTCTCCTTTCTTTTCAATAACGAACGCTTGTTCGACGGGGGAAATTATACCAAATCAGGAGTGAAATCCGTATTTTGATGAACAATCTCCTCTATTTTATCAAAAGCAAGGACGAAGTTGTAGAGCCAGGGGTGAAACCCTAACCTTAACAACTTGTTCCGCACATTTTACAAAACTCTCACCAAAGTCTCAACAGACTCCAACGACCTGAAGTCACGACATGACTAACGGGATGTGTGCCAAACGCCCAAGAATCGAGGCAAGGACACAGTCCTGAAAGTCAAACGTAGACGACGAGTCCTTGCGAATAGTTGAATCGCTTTGGTTAGTCGAAGTCTACTAGCCACAGACAGTCTACCTCTCGATTTTTACATGTTTCAAATTATGAGCCACAACTGCTGACTCTGATAATTCGTCGATTTTATGAGTTTATGTGTGTTTACCTGTTTATGTGTTTAAATTATCGGAGATTTACTCGATTTTTGCTTTCACTTCGATCGACACATACGATTCGCACTGCATTTCTATCTCAAAACGTTAACAAATCGCTGAATTTTGGACGACCTTATGCTACAATGTACGCTTATACTATGCTATTCGATACACTAAAACACGCACAGTATATTCGAACGCTCGCGAACTTGGAAGGATAGGTTTCTGTATTCTGACTGCCTCTTGTGTTGAAAATGTTTATGTGCTCTGCATGCTTATGTGTTTATGTGATTTTGTGTTCTACATGGTTATATGTCTATGTGTTTACGTGGTACGTGTTACTGAGCTTTAGTAGTAGTAGACGTGTGAGGTGAGATTCGAATGCATGTGTTGAGTCTTGTGACGATGTCTGTTGCAGACAATGTCGTCTGGATCCCGTCACGCACTTTCTCGTCAAGAAAAGAGAGAAAAACGCCTTGCTTCCATCATCGCTAAGAGCGTGGCAAAGGCTGTGAGTGATGTTTATGAGAATGCCAGCAAATCGTCTGAGGAATCGAGAACCGAAGCTCCTAAAGCTACTGCGAAGACCTTCAGTTTCAAGCAATTCAAGTCGTGTGGGCCAAAGGAATTCACTGGCAAAGGAGGTCCTACTGCGTTATTCCACTGGTTTGATTCCATTAAGGTTACTCTGCGACAGAGTGGTTGCCCTGATGACCTCCGTACTCTGAATGCTACTGGGGTTTTCCAGTCCCGTGCATTAGACTGGTGGACGGCCGAGAGGAACAAGCGAGGGAATGATGCAGCTTACGGTCTGTCGTGGGACGAGCTCAAGGAAGTTATGCTAGAGGAATTCTGCCCTCCTTACGAACGCCAAAAGCTAGAAGATGAATTTTGGCACCTACAGAAGAAGGATGGTGACAATGCTGGTCTCACTGCTCGCTTCAAGCAGCTCAGCATTATCTGTCCCGACCAAGTCAAGACTCCAGATATGGCAATCAAGAAATACATCCGGGCCCTGCCCGACTGCGTTGCTGATTTCGTGCAAGCGGCTAAAACTACGACGATCGAGGAAACTTATCTACTAGCCACCGAAATCAACGACAAGCGGGTTAAGGCTGGTGTTTGGGATAAGACTTCGAAACATCTGCATCAAGCTACCGCTACCGCACCAACTGCTGAACCCACCTCATCAAGCAACAAGAGGAAGAACAAGAGAAAGAACATCTCCAGCAACAAGAACTGTGCGATCACTGCTGCACCAGTTCAATCCGTACCAGCTCAACAGCGCCAAGTGGCAGCGCCTGTGACCAATGCACCTCTTGCCAAGCGTGCATACACTGGGCCACATCCGCTCTGCCCTACTTGTACCTACCATCACCCAACTGCAATTCCTTGCCGCTTTTGTGCTCATTGCAATGTTTACGGTCATTTTACTGCCAACTGCCGTATTCGACAAGCTCCTGCTCATCAAGCTCTACTCACCGCCCCACAGGGTCAACAAGCTCCTCCGGCACCCGCAGTCAAAGCCAGAGCCTGCTTCGCATGTGGCGATCCTAATCATTTCGCCAACATGTGCCCAAACAGGGTTGTGAAACAAGAGCCCCAGCAGCAACAGCCTCAACAGCAGCAGCAACAACAGCAAAAACAGCAACAACAGGCCGCACGCGCCAGAACTTTCAACATCAACGTGCGTCAAGCCCAAGCCGACAACAACGTGGTTAATGGTACGTTCCTTATGAGTGGTATTTATGCATCATGTTTGTTTGATACTGGAGCCGATAATTGCTTTGTATCGTTCGAATTCGAGAAGCTCCTTAATCGTAAACGCTCCAATCTCTCTTCGACGTTCGATGTAGAAGTCGCCACTGGAAGAACTGTCGCCGTTAATTCCGTTATCCATGATTGTACTCTTGAGCTCAACAATCACATTTTTTCCAATCGACCTCATTCCGATGCAACTCGGAAGTTTTGACGTTATAGTAGCCATGGACTTTCTACGCGAAAACCATGCTGAAGTTGTGTGTTATGATAAGATGATTCGATTCTCTCTCGCGAATGGTGATTTATTGTGTGTTTACGGTGAAACTGCCTCAAAAGGACTCAAGCTCATGTCATGTGTCCAAGCTAGCAAGTATCTCCGCAAGGAATACAGAGCTTTCTTGGCAAACATTGTAGTAGCGGAGAAGGAAAAGAAAGAGAAGAAGGAAGTGAAAGACGTCCCTGTGGTTCGTGAATTTCCTCATGTGTTCCCTGATAATCTTCCAGGTTTACCTCCAAGTCATGATATCGACTTTCGTATCGACCTCATTCCTGGAGCAAATCCTGTTGCCAAAGCCCCTTATCGACTCGCGCCATCCGAAATGCGTGAACTCTTAAACCAACTTCAGGAATTACTTGAGAAAGGCTTCATTCGCCCGAGCACCTCTCCATGGGGCGCTCCAGTCCTTTTCGTCAAAAAGAAGGATGGGTCGTTCCGGTTGTGCATCGATTATCGGGAATTGAATAAGTTAACTATCAAGAACCGCTATCCCCTACCCCGTATTGACGACTTGTTTGACCAGCTACAAGGTGCTACGTGTTTTTCAAAGATCGATCTACGTTCAGGCTACCACCAACTACGCATACAAGAGGAGGATATACCCAAAACCGCGTTTTGTACCCGATACGACCATTACGAATTCGTTGTCATGCCTTTTGGCTTAACTAACGCACCAGCGGTTTTCATGGATCTGATGAATCGCGTGTGTAAACCGTATCTCGACCGTTTCGTCATCGTACTCATTGATGACGTCTTGATCTATTCCAAATCGAAAGCCGAACACGCGCAACATCTACGTTTGGTTCTCGAGTTACTCCAGGGGAACCAACTCTATGCCAAGTTCTCCAAGTGCGAATTCTGGTTGGAGGAAGTTCAGTTTCTGGGTCACATTGTTAATAGTCAAGGCATTCACGTCGATCCTGCGAAGATTGAAGCTGTCAAGAGTTGGATTACACCAAAGAATCCGTCCGAAGTCCGTTCTTTTCTCGGACTAGTGGGCTATTATCGACGATTTATCGAAGGATTCTCAAAGATTGCTGTGCCGCTTACCTCTCTCACGCATAAAGACCAGCCTTTCGTTTGGGGAACCAAACAAGAGACTGCCTTTCAAACCCTCAAGCATAAGCTTTGCAATGCTCCTGTTCTCACATTACCCGACGGAAACGACGATTTCATTGTCTACTGTGATGCTTCCAACCTTGGTCTCGGTTGTGTCCTCATGCAACGGAACAAGGTTATAGCTTACGCGTCTCGTCAGCTCAAAATCCACGAGAAGAACTATACAACCCATGATCTCGAGCTAGGCGCGGTTGTTTTTGCATTAAAGATTTGGCGACACTACCTGTATGGTACCAAGTGTACGATCTTCACTGATCATAGGAGCCTATAACATATCTTTAATCAGAAGGAACTTAATATGCGTCAACGCCGATGGGTAGAACTTCTCAACGATTACGACTGTGAGATCCGTTATCACCCAGGCAAAGCGAATGTTGTTGCCGACGCACTCAGTAGACGGAGTTATCTGCTTAGCACTCGCAATGTTCAAGCCCAACACAACCTCGAAACCCTTATTCGTGAAGCCCAACATGCGTGTTTTAACGAACGCACGCTGAAGAGGGAACGAATCTACCATGATGGAGCCCAGCTTGTGAGCAAATCCAATGGGATATTCCACTTTCTGGACCGAATTTGGATTCCCAAACGAACCGATTTGCGACAAATCTTGATGGACGAAGCCCACAAATCCCGGTATTCTATTCATCCCGGCGCCGACAAAATGTACCAGGATCTTCGCTACAGGTACTGGTGGCCCGGCATGAAAAGGGATATTGCCCTCTACATTGGAAAAATGCCTAACTTGTGCAAGAGTCAGGGCTGAACATCAAAGACCCTCTGGCTTACTTGAACAACCACCAATTCCTATGTGGAAGTGGGAAAGTATAACTATGGATTTCGTAACAAAGCTTCCGCAGACGTCATCAGGTCATGACAGCATTTGGGTTGTGGTCGACCGTTTGACTAAATCAGCTCACTTTCTGCCGATACGAGAAGACTACAAGGTAGAACGATTAGCCCGAATCTACACCGACGAGATCATTTGTAATCATGGGACGCCTCGTGACATCATCTCTGATCGTGATGCTCGGTTTACCTCGCGACTGTGGGATACGTTTCAAACGGCACTTGGTACATCGCTTAATCTAAGTACCGCATTCCACCCTCAAACCGATGGTCAGACTGAAAGAACGATTCGTACTCTTGAAGACATGCTCCGTTCGTGTGTTTTAGACTTCGGTGGTAATTGGGATAAATACCTGCCGTTAGTCGAATTCTCGTATAACAACAGTTATCATTCTAGCATCCAAATGGCACCATTCGAGGCTTTATACGGGAGAAGATGTCGATCGCCTATTGTGTGGCACGAGATCGGTCACTCGCAACTAACCGGTCCTGAGCTACTACAAGAAACGACAGACAAAATTTTCCAAATCCGAGACAACCTGGTGAAAGCTCAGGATCGACAGAAAAGTTACGCCGATAAGAAACGCAAGCCCCGTGAATTTGACGTTGGTGACCACGTACTCCTAAAGGTATCACCTTGGAAGGGTGTGGTCCGATTCGACAAAAAGGGAAAACTCGCGCCTCGATATGTTGGACCTTTTAAGATACTGGAAAGGATCGGAAAAGTCGCCTACAGACTCGAAATACCGGAGGAACTTAGTAACGTCCACCCGACTTTCCATGTGTCCAACCTCCGAAAGTGCCTAGCTGACCACGACTTACATGTCTCTCTCGATGACTTACAAGTAAACGAAACATTACACTTCGTGGAGAAGCCTGTCGAAATCATGGATCGCCAAACCAAGCAGCTCAGACGCTCTCACATTCCTATTGTGAAAGTCCGATGGGAAGGCAAACGGGGCGCAGAGTTCACTTGGGAACTCGAAAGCGACATGAAGGCGAAGTACCCGCAGTTGTTTAGATAGAGAAGCTAGAGAGAGAAAGTGGCAATGTGATTCTAGTGTTTTGTACGATTTCATATCAATCTATAGAATCACCGATTACATTACGTCTCGTGTGTTTGGTCACGTTCGTGTACGAATTCCGCACGTCACACGTTCGGTTCGCAATCGTTTCGGAGTCAAAACCGGTCTGAACAAAAAAAAGTTCTCAAACGCGATTCCCGGAGTCGTACAGCTTTCAGCTTAATTTCGGGACGAAATTCCCTAAACAAGGGGAGGCTGTACCACCCCGTGTTTTCGAAAGTCAAAGTCAAAATCAAGGTCAAAGTCAACGACCGATTGTACGAATTTGACTATAGAAACTTCTTTATCTTAATTGTATTATGTGGAGTAAGTGTTGTTAATTGCAAAAATCGATGTGTGTTAATCGATAACTAATCGACTTACGACTGTGAAATATAGGAAGTAACAATGCGATAAAGTTAACTAATCAATAATCAAGCTATGCTACTCGACATCGAATCGTGATACGAACCGCAACTCGATTTAATTTGGTTATTATACGTGTGTGTGCCTTATGTGTTACTTGTGCGTGTTATAAATATATATATATATATATATGATTGTGGAAATCAATCGAACTCAATCGAAACTCGAAACGCAATCAAACTATGATGATTAGTGGAGAAGAGATTATGCGAGATATGAAGTAGTTGGGAATGAAAGTAATTTGACTAGGAAACCCTATCGTGACGAGCCGCTCGCAATCGAAATCGAAACATCAAAAAAAAAAATCGTCGTGCCAAACACTCAACCCAGGTGACATCCGATCGGATAGCCGCCTTGCCGCCAAGAGAGGTGTCATCCGACCAGGATGTCATCCGATCGGATAAGCCATCCAAGCGGTATGTCATCCGATCGGATAACCCTTTCCTCTTTTGGAATCCTATAAATACCCCTGTCATTATCATTCTTTCCATTTCTGGAAACCTTCTGTCCGAACCACTCGTACTCCTCACCTTTTCTTCGATTTCTCTCAATCCAGGTAAGATCTCGCCCTAAAACTTGTACTTTCTTAATCTACACGCACTCCTACACCTTTCTATCTTTTAAATCTTAACTTTTAACCGTGAAATCACTAGATTTCGGGTGTTCTAGGGTGACGTCATCATGTGTTCTTCAAGAACTTCATGTTTTGACTTCAATCCACCAAGAACAACCGAGATCTAACCGATTTCCACGCAAACATACAAAGATCTTGTAAAGATCTCGACACAAAAATGATGAAAAAGGATTGAAAGATGGTTTTAACTTTCTTTCAACTCTTTAGTCTTGTACTCGATTGTAGTGTTGTACTAGCTCAAGATCCGGGTTCTATTCACGAGACTACCGATTTCGGGTTAGCCAAGACCAACCGTCTCCAGCCGGTAACCGGCCGGACTAGGGTGATTCCTGGTCGGGTTGGTCATCGGGGTCGAACTAAGGGTTCTGTTGGCTAACACGTTGTCAAAGTGTCTCGACATAACGACAAACCTTCAAAACGACCAAGTGTAGGATGAACAGGACAACCATAATGGATTGCTATCCGACCGGATTACAATCCGATCGGATAGGTCATTCGAACGGATTGCCATCCGAACGGATTACACTTGGGTCCCACTTTTAAAACCATCACCAAAGTTTGAGTATCGAATGAATTGCAATCCGATTGGATGACCATCTGACTGGATTACTCTTCGGATCATGAGATACTGAGACTTTAAAGACTTAAACAATTTTCAACATGTTCAATGACAAAGTTGCCATCCGATCGAATGACACTCCTGTCATGAACTTGTCTTCCCTAAGTAATCTCACCACCAAGTCGCCGTCCGACCGAATCACCATCCGACCGGATGACCATCCGAACGGATTGTCATCCGCACGACCCACCATCCGAATGAACGACATGATAAATAGAGATACTTCAATGTTTTCTAAATACTACAACGAAAACTTCAAGAGTCAAACCATCATACACAAACACATCCTCCTTATAGGAAGAAACAATCCACTTGAATCGCCATCCGACCGGACCACTGTCCGACCGGATGACCACCCGAACAGATTGTTATCCGCACGGATTGCTGTCCGATCGGATTACCATCCGATCGAACGACCATCCGAACCTTCACACTTCGTGACGTTTTACGCATCACTTATCGTTATGCAATCTAATCTACTCAGGCTAATCTTACTCGCTAAGTGCTCCGTTCAATACATCAATCGCTGTGAGTATACTCGATCCCTTTTTGCTTTAAGCACTTTTGGGTGTTACATACGTTACAACTATTCAAATCACATCAATCACACTACTCAATACTATTTGAACGCTAACCGTTAATGCATGTTATACGTGGCTCATGAATGCTTGTTTGTTATGTTTACACATGGAATGCTGTCTGCCTGCCTTAGCAACGATAGTACTATAGTTTGGACTCAGCACCCGTTCACACGGGGGTTGTTAAGGATCATTACTTGCATGGATTACGGTGGTAATCATGTATTGCGAACTGCCTCGGGGAGTCAACCCGCAGTCATTGGTATCGATGGATCTGTGTCGATAACTAACGTGCTTCATTTCACTATGTGTACGTGCTGGTTATGCGTAAACGAATTCAAACTCTATATGCTATTATCAAACTTGTATGCTCACCTTTACATTATATGTATTGACTTTTATTTTAACGTATGTGACAGGTGCTTAGGACGCACACTTGGTAGGAATTTGAAGCTAGAATAAAGCTTTAGAGCCCAACAAATAGTTGTCTGTAGTGGTTAAACTAAGGGTCTCTAGAAGCAGATAAACAATTGCTCTATTTTGAAATCTGAGTTGTCGGAACAGAATATTTGCCTAGATTTTGTCTGTAATAATTGTTTTACTATTTGAGATACGGTATGGGACGTATTATTTAAATTGAATGGTATTGATAATTGTTATGGAAACTTCTGGACAATCTGTTTCGCTCAGTGCCATGCCCCGATGATTCCGCCATCGGTTGGGGTGTGACAAAGAGCACACAGTTGAGGGACCCTCTCTACCGCTACATCCATAGGGTCCTCAGCTACTCCCTCTGCCAGAGGCATGACAGTGGTGGTGTTGTAGGTTTGCGTGATCTAATAGTCCTCCACTGCATTCACAACCGTATAAACCTCGATGTTCCACACCTACTACTTCGTAACATGCACTTGAACCAACTCGCTACTCCCCCGACTCCTATCTTTTTTGGAGGGTGGATCTACCGCCTCTTCAAGCATTTTGTGCAAAGGATGCCAAGGTCCTTCAAGAAGGGCCCATGGTCGGGAAAAGTGGACCTTGTCATATGTCGCTCCATGAACCTAATCAACGAAGCAGATGACGGGACGATCAAATTTTAGACGGTTCTAGGGCATGCGTGGAACCCTCAAGCAGCTCTCGTCCTTCACGCTCCACAAATCCGTCCTCCTCCCCAGTACCAGTATCAGCATCATGGTGATCCGGGCCAATCCTCCTCTCAAGTTGGTGGTTTTCCTAACTTTCAAAGTTTGCATGATTTGTTGCAGGAAAATCTCATGTGCACCCGGAACACCTACAATATGGCCAGCAACACGTACACCCGGGTCAGAGTTATAGAAAGGAACATCTCCGACATGCAGGATGATATCAGCAACATCCGGGAATACATGGCGGGCCAAGGAGGGGATGATGATGAGGATGATGACATGGATTAAGCTGGAGGCGTTAGAAGTAATGTAACACGGTTGGAAGTCGTAACAGGTTAACCCTTTATCTCTCACAAACAATTTCATGGCCTGCGTGCCATTGTTGAACAATTTACTTTTCTTAACACTTTTAATTCCCTGCATTTTTTTTTTAGTTTGTGTTGTGGATGATGAAACTATGGTAAATTAGGATGTTTGCTATTTTGTTTGGTGTGGTATTTATTAGTAAAACAGGTACCCACGAGGCTTGAAGCACTAAATATTAGTGCTACAAAAGCAGCCGAAACCTGTTTTCAATAATTGCAGATTGTCCACACGGGGTCGTGCCCAGCCGGCACGCCCGGTGTCTACCGCCCAGAACCTGTTGTTTGTTTAATTTCTGCAGATTGCTGTTCTATTTCTGCCTAACACGGGGTCGTGTTCATCAAACACGCCCCCTTGTCCACCTTCTGTAAGTTTTCGTTACTGGCAATCTGACCACGGGGCCGTGCTCTTCCGACACGGGCCCGTGTGCAGATGCCCAGTAACATAAAATTTTGCTTTTTAACACCTTTTTACACATTCAATCAACCTAAAAACTTATTTTTGAGACACATTGAGGACAATGTGTAATTTAAGTGTGGGGGGATGCTAAAACCTTGAATTTTGCAAGTCCTGATAACAAGCCTTACACAAAACTCTATTGGAACTGCTAATCACCCCAAATTTTTTCAAAAAACTTTTCATTTTTTACTTGTCTTGGTTTAATTTGGGAATAACAAGTTCTAAAAAAGGTTATATTTTTAGAAATTTACAACCGATAGCGTCGTGATAAAAAGAACCAACATAAGAAAATTATGAAACGGCATGACAAATCTAGTTAAAATTTGATTATATATACTTGATCACATTATAAACCCATTCCCACAAAAAGTGAGTTTTGAACCTTCATTGAGCATACAAATACACATCTTTAGATTAAATGCTCATTTTTCGTTTCTTGTGTGAATAGCCGCTTGGTTTCTTACAACTCTAGAACTTGCCAGGACAATACATTCCCGGTCCTTACCAACTTAAACCCAAGTAAGTAAATGATAGAGGCATTAGGACTAACCCTTTTTCTTTTCAACACCATTTTTTTTACCACCTACCCAAAATCCCCCTAGTTAACCCCTTTGAGCCTAAACCTTTTCGTTTCTAAACCCACAAAAATAAACACCCTTTACCCACCAAAACCTTTTTATTTTTAACCCTTTATCTTAGTAAAAAGCTCGGTCTTCATGTGACATTCCTTAACAAAAAAAGAAAAGAAAAAAAGAGAAGAAGTATAGCAATAAACAAACAAGTTCCTCAAAAGAAACTTTGTTTGAAAATGCTTTGTTTGAATAAAAGTCACAAAAAAAAAAGTTTTATGACGACCGACGCTTTTAAGCTTTTAGCCCTTTTACTAACCACTAACCCCAAAACCACCCACCTTTAACCCAAGCCTAACCCTTCCCCAAGTCCTCTTGATATTTACAAAGGTGTATAGTTAAAAAGGAGGAAGATTGATTGCTTGGCAAGCATATGGTAGAAGTAAGTTCCATGCCGGACTCGAGTGTTTCACAAAAAATACATTTTTGGCCGAGTGTTGAGTGATCTCCCGTGAGGTATGTGAACTTGTATATAAATGGAATTTTAAAAAGGCATGTTATGCTCAAATAAGTAATTTCTCTTATGAAATGTTCTAAATAAATCATAACGAATAGGATTGTAAATAACATAAAAATAAAGCCTAATAAAGATCTTGGATTCCCGACACTCAAGATAAGCCCAAAACTTCTCTTCTACCCATTCCATTTGGGAGCGTAAGCCACATTATAAAGAGTTTTGCTTGAGGACAAGCAAAGATTCAAGTGTGGAGGTATTTGATGTGTGTAAAATGCAACATATAAATTACATCAAATGAGGCATAAAACTAACCGTTTTTTGGTACTAATGTTGGAAAAAGTGTGCTTTTGTCTTCCTTTTGTATTTTCAGGATTAAAAGAGCGTAAATGAACAAAAGAAGCAAAAATGTAGCAAAATCTAACATAATCACTAGAAAAGGAATAAACGTGGCATGCCCGACCCCTCGACAGCATCTTCCCAAGCAAAAGCAAGTAAACAGAAGGCTGCACACGGCCTCGTGCCCAGCGGATAAGGGGGCGTGTTCAGGTGTCTGCAGAAAAGACAAAGCTATAGAAGCTTCTATTCCCGACACGGGGGCGTGCCCAGCTCAACACGGCAGTGGTCAACGCTAAGATTCGCAGAATCCAAGCAAATATTGATAGTACAGATACGCTTCTACACACGGGACCGTGCCCAGCGGACACGGGGGCGTGTGGAGCTAATGCAGACAAATTGCAATTAATGAAGAAAGAGAAAGTGGATGGACACGGGGTCGTGCCCAATGGACAAGGGGCCGTGTCCGGGCTTCTGTGTAGGCTATAAATAGGGGTGCTTGGTTCACTTCAAAGGCATCCCTTGGCAAACCACCTCTCTCCCACTTCACCCACACTCCACCACCATCACAACCCACATCCACCACCATCATCCACCATCCATCTTAGAGTGTGTGTAGTAGTCTCGGGATCCAAGATTGATAGTAAGATTTCTTGACAATCAAAGGCCATGTTTGCCTAAGTCTCTTACATCACTTGGTGAAGACAAGCATTTAGTGTAATACTTTTGTTTTTCAATCTTTTCGCACTTTTTATTTGCTTTTGTATTAATGACTTTAATAACTAGTTTCTTATGTTGAAGGTGAAACTTCCATATCATTTGTCTGTGGTGTTTTGGCATTATTTTACTGTCTATATAAAATAAAAGATTTACACCATTCATATCTCTATGGTCTATATAGAGATATGTTGGCTACCTGGTCGGGGGTTAAGGGAATGGTTTGGTAAGGTTCTTGCCTTGTTCAGTGTACAGATCCTGCAAGGACCTGGGTCAAGCTTACTAGGACCTCCTTCTATACCCACTGGTATTGGATGGCGGGGGTGCGAATGGCTTGATCCCCTCATATGTAAACTACTATTAATACATTAACCCGGCTACTTGGGATTGTATCCCTGCTGACTCAAACCACTTAGCCGAGGGTAACGCCACCTTCAAAAGAGGGGCCTACCACATTACGCATTAATAACTTAATTAATTATCTTTCAATAATCCAACCCTTTAGGATTGTATCCTTGCTGACTCAAACTAGTGGGTTGAGGGTAACGTCACCTTCAAAAGAGGGGCCTACTACTATAACTAAGATAATCTCTTAAAAAGTGCCAAAGTGCGGAAATCATCAAAGGATACACTAAAGGCGAGTCGGATCCAAGTGATTTATCTTGTCTATTTGTTTTATTTTATTTTTATTTTTATTTTCAGCATTTTTAGTTTTTATTTTCATGTTTAAAACTTTTTCTAAATTTTTTATTTGATTAGACGTTGAGGATAAACCGGTACTAAAAGCTCTTGTGTACTTGGACGACCTCGGTATCTTACCAACGCTATACTACGCTCACGATGGGTGCACTTGCCCATATGTGTGTTTAGTGTTAGTAAAATATCATGTTTTATAAATTTAAAACTTGACTAAAGTGTTAAAAAGGGCTTAAAATATACATAAAAACATATCGCACTCGACACGCATCAGACGACCCATAAGCGTTCTCACCGTTCTCATACTTTTTACCGTTTTCTCTAAATCCTATATATATATAGGGAGGGGCTCATGCGAGAACTCCATTTATTGTGAGAACCATGAGAACCAATGTGAACACAACCTAAAATAGCTAAAAAAACCTAACCCCCACCCCCCCCCCCCCCAAAAAAAAAAAAACCTAAACCCCCCCCAAGCTAAATGCTAAAAACTAAAACCCCCAAAAAACCTAAAAATAAACCTAACCCCCCCCCCCCCCCCCAAAAAAAAAACCTAAACCCCCTCCCCCACCCCCAAATACCTAAACCCCCCCCCCCCCCCAAGCTAAAATGCTAAAAACTAAACCCCCAAAAAACCTAAAAAAATCAAAAAAAATTAAATTTTTTTTTTTTGATTTTTTTAATATTTTTTATGTTAAAATCGCTACATTTCGAATTCAAAAAGAAAATTAAAAAAAAAAATTTTTTTTTTGGCTTCGAAAAGTAGCGATTTTAACATAAAAATATTAAAAAAATCAAAAAAAAATTTTTTGTGTGATTTTTAGCTATTTTTAGGCATTTTTGGTTGTGTTCACATTGGTTCTCGCGGTTCTCGCAATAAGAGGTGGTTCTCGCATGATCTTCTCCCTATATATATAGGGAGCCGCTAAAATAGAAACCATCCCTAGTTGTAAGAACTGTGAGAACCACTCTCCACCAATCAGAATAAGTGGTATTATAGTCATTTACTCAACCTATCAAATCATCTATCTATTAAAGTCTGATTGACAGACATAATCAGATCAGACTCTCTCTCTCCTACCCTATTTTCTTCTCCGACAAACAACCCATTACCGCCGACACCCACCTCCTTCTTCACCCTTCCGCCACCAAAAGAACCATCACCACAATCTTTATTAACCTCTTTCATCGACCACCGTCTCCTACGACCTCCGCCATTAACCTCCGTCACCTGTCCCACCGACGACGGCTGACGTATACCCACCACCATCGACCTCCGATTATCTCATCGGAGAACACCCTTTACCTCCGAACGATGACCATCATCACCACCGTCGACCATTTATTCTTCATCTCCAGTTACCACCCCCCATCGAGCACCTCCTTTCTCTCTTAACTTATATACCACCGGTCGAGAACCCTTATCGACCACGGATTGAACTCTGGTTAACAAACAAAGTTTTACAATTCCTCTATTTCTCAGTATCAAGTGAGTACACGTATGGAGTGTCGATGGCGGAGGTGGTGGGTGCTCGATGACGGTGGTGGAGTGCCGATGTCGGAGGTGGTGGGTGCTCGATGACGGTGGTGGAGTGTCATTGTCGAAGGTGGTGGGTGCTCGATGGCAGGTGGTGGGTGCTCGATGTCGGAGGTGGTGGGTGCTCGATGATGGTTTGAGTTGGGTCAGTGAAGGTGGGTTTTCAATTTTGTTTTGGTTGGGTTTCTTTGATTTTTTGTCTGATGAACTCTGTGGACTATGTGGGTCTGATGAACTCTGTGGACTATGTGGGTTTGATGGTTTGATTTTTTGGTTGGGTTTCTTTGAATTTTTGCCTGTGTTCTTGTTTATCTGGTGATTTTGATCAGTGGACTTTTGTGGGTTTGATATGTTGGATGGGGCGGCGATGATGAAAAAAAACGTCGATTTTGATGACGATGGCGCGGCAAGGATGGCGGAGGGTAGGTTTTTTAAACATGCAACCCCTCTTTTGCAGCCTTTTGATTATCGGTTAATCTGAGCCAAACCCCGTTTTTTTTTCGAGATAGACTTTGTTTTGATGTTGTTGGTTTTTAATTTCCCCCCCCCCTAGTCGATGATGATAACGATATATCTGAGACATCTTCCGAGTTTGCGATTTCTGGGTGCGTTCGTTTTTGCGTAAAGAAGTTTTTGTAAAAAAAATGTTAAACCGTCAACTTTTTAACGTAGAACGTAAAATTTTTTATGTAAAACGTAAAAAGTTTGACATAAAACGTAAAACGTAAAAAGTTTTATGTAAAACGTAAAAAGTTTTTCGTAAAACGTAAAACGTAAAAAGTTTTTCGTAACACGTAAAACGTAAAAAGTTTAACGTAAAACGTAAAAAGTTTAACGTAAAACATAAAACGTAAAAAGTGTAAAAATCGGCGTGTTAAAAAAACGTGTAAAAAACAGCGCGTTAAAAAAAACGACGCTTGAAAAAACGGCGCGTTAAAAAAACGATACTTGAAAAAGCCAGGCGAAAAAACGGCGCGTTAAAAAAACGTAAAACGTAAAAAGTTTAACGTAAAACTTAAATTGTAAAAAGTATAAAAAATCTTTTAAAAAAAAATCTGAATTTAAAAATGCTTTTAATAAAAAAAAATTATGTTTAAAAAATAAAAAGTAATATAATAATACAAAAACTAATAAAAAACAATAAAGACAAAAAGACAAAATAGAGTCATTTACTAAATTAACCTTTTGGATTAAAATATTATAGACATAATAAGACAAAAATCATTTAATATTATTTTTAGTTACTTTTAATCTCATCTATTGATCTTGAAGATCTAATGGCCAGAAAGTGGTTCTCTCGGTTCTTACAACTGAAGGTGGTTTTCATTTTATCGGTCCCCTATATATATATATATATATATATATATATATATATATATATATATATATATATATATATATAAGAATCATGTGAGAAGTAGTAGGTTAATTGAGAAACTTGAGAAACATTCTGAACCACACATTTTCCCTAAGCAAAAAATGAAAAAAAAAAAAATGTAAAAAAATGTTTTTTTTTTGGAAAAATCAGAGCTTTTTCGTTAAGGTTTTGTTTTTTTATAAATTTTGGATTTATACACATGTGTATATTGTTAATCTTTTAACTATACATATGTGTATATTGTCAAATATACATATATGTATATACATGTTTAAAATTGAAAAATAAGTGTTATTTAGGGTTTAGCATTAGTATTTAGGGTTTAGCATTAGGGTTTAGAGTTTAGCATTAGTATTTCGGGTTTAGCTTTAGGGTTTGGCATTAGGGTTTAGCTTTTGGGTTTAACATTAGTATTTAGGGTTTAGCATTAGGGTTTAGCTTTTGGGTTTAGCATTAGGGTTTAGCTTTAGGGTTTGCATTAGGGTTTAGCATTAAGGGTTTAGCTTGAGGGTTTAGCTTTAGCTTTAGGGTTTAGCATTAGGGTTTAGCTTTAGGGTTTAGCTTTAGAGTTTAGCTTTAGCTTTAGGGTTTAGCATTAGGGTTTAGCTTTAGGGTTTAGCATTAGGGTTTAGCTTTAGGGTTTATAACACTTATTTTTCAATTTTAAACATGTATATACATATATGTATAATTGACAATATACACATATGTATAGTTAAAAGATTAACAATATACACATGTATATAAATCCCAAAAATAAAAAAACCTTAAAGAAAAAGCTTCGATTTTTCTAAAAAAATTAAAAAATATGCACTTTTTTCACCTTTTTTTTTGCATTTTTTGCTTAGGGAAAATGTGTGACAACCTCATAATCCAGGTATCCGTACAATTAATTAATAATGATTAATGCTTAATGACTGTGCTTAATTTCAACTAATGATTAAACTGCTTTCTGATTTCTGTATCATACATACATATGCATCACATTTCATACTGTCACACCATTTATCACATACAAACCTTAGTGACATAAACGATGCACAAAGCACAATTAGCACAGTTAGCGGATAACTCATAAACATGCTGACAATGTCAGTACATAGACAGACAGTGTTTTGAGACCCCGTAAGGGCCAAAGACAAGGTACTACACTAGCATGGAGTGTAGGGAAGTAAGGACCATAAAACTGCGTCACTAGGTGATAGTTTAAGTGCCGGAAAGTGCCTAAAACCCATTAAAAGTGCAGAATTCTGCATATTTCAGCAAAATTCAGCATTTTAATAAACTAGTAACATGCAAAAATATGGCAGAATGGTCCTTAATGCTTTCCTAAGTGTCGGGAATTAAAAGTGTTACAAAAGGGTACTTAAAAATCACTAAACGGAATAACTTAGCACTTTAACGAACCGGTATCTAACCGGACATTACCCGGAACACCAAAATATTGCTAGAAGCATTGTTTTTTTTTTTGAGCTAGTTATGGTCCCCGAACACCCTAACACACTATATAATACATCATACACTTAAAACACTAGACTTTACACTTAACCTCTAACTAATTACTTACTTTATCATTCAAAATTACATTTAACCCCCCTCCCCCTCATGAATTACGGCCCCAAGGTGGCCCACCCAAGATCACCATAATCTTTCCAAGATTTACCATAAATCTTGATTGGATTTGATGAGATTATGGTGTGTACTTTGGGAAACATAGAAACCAATGGACAATAGAGAATTGTGGTTATAAGTACCCATCTTCTTCAACATTTCACCTTCACCACAAACCTCATTCTCCCTCTCCCTCACTTCGGCCGAAAGCTCCCCCACACACCACCATTACTTCCATTTCAATCCCATCCATTCCAAGATCAATTTGAGGTGTAAGATGGTGATTCACGAAGCTTGAAACTCTTGGATCTTGAAGGACCTCCATCAATTGCTTTTATCCACTCCATTTCATCTTGTGTTCTTCCCTAGCTTAGAGCTAGTAGTAAGATCCTTGTAACCCTTGTTTACTTATATTTTAGTTAGTTAAAAGATGTGTTATGTTGCAAATCACAAGAACACTAAAAGTCATAATCTTGAATCTTGAACATAAGCTTAACTTGTGATGAAATATGGATGAAATGATGTTGTTTAGTATATGTATAATGCTTGCTTGTTGTTTACTTGTGATTATGATGTTGATCATCATAAGGATGCTTGCTAGATTGTGATTAAACACAAAATCTAGCAAGTTAGAGGATGATTATGTGATGAAATAAGATAATCATCTTCTTGTGTAAACATGAACTTGATGAACAAAATGATTTCTTGTAAAATAATAGACAAAGTAAGCTAATAAACTTACGAATCTAAGATTTATGGATGGTTTTTCAAAAGAACCAAGTTCAAAATATGATTTTTAGTGGAACTAGATTCTTACTTAAACCTACACTATTTTTAGTGAAAAAACAAGTGTATAAACACTTATGAAACAAGAAGATCTAATAAATAAACATTTTTGTAAAATATGTTTACAAGATGTAAACACCTAGTTTCTTTAAGAATGAGATTTTTAAAGGAATAAACACACTTTAAAGGGTAACTAGACCCACTAAACACTTTACCAAGTTAATACAAGTTTTTGCGAAAAGATCAAGTTCATATTGTTATATAAAATGAATAGTTTTTGCTCTTGGTAAGTATAAACTGTTTAAAGCGTGATTGTTGATTGTTGTGATTATTTTTGAAAATAAAATGATATGCTTTAATAAGCATGGACACCTCCATTTTTAGGGGAAACTATGGCAAAATTTTCTAAAAATACCAACACTTAGAAAAATATTTTCTAAACAAGTATTTACAAGTGAGTTTCAACAATGGTTTTCAATATAAACTTTGCCATAGACTTTGTTACTAAATACAAGTATTAGAGGTTGGTTTTTATAAATAAAAATGGGTGAATATATATTTAGAATATATATATATATATATTAAAGACACTTGTGTGAATATTTGTATACTTTGTGAAATAAGTTATGTTATTTTAGGGTAAAGTAATATAACCTAACAAAGATACCAAGAATTGACCATCCAAAATAATACAAAAAATCTCACGGAATAAATACACAAGTTACACACTTGATATTGTGAAACCGAACGATAAAACGTAACTTACAAAATATTCCGGAAAATACCATTACAATATATTTTTGGTAAATATTATTTTGGAAACGAAAGAAGTGAAAATATGATTTTTGTACATATTACCGAGTTATGTCATATTTTCAACAAGAAGAAAATATATTATTTTGGGAGATAAAAATATATATTCCTAGTATATTTAGAAAATATATGATTTTTGGGAAAAATATATATTTTCTTGGAATACATTATTTTTGACAAATAAGTTATATATATATTTTCTAAAGTGGGACTTGAAAATATATTATTTTGAGAATACGAATACGAGAATACGAAAGTACATGTATAAAATACCCCCATCATTGGGAAGGAAATACGAAGTTAAATACTTGAGAAGTATTAATACAGAAATACTGCTTAAACAATTATTCCAAAACTAAATATAATTTAAGTTGAAATATTAATTATTTTGACAAATAATTATACAACTTGGAATAACATTAGATACGTAACTCAAAAACGTAAATACAAAGCAAAGGCACGACCCGTCCGTCTAATAGACGTTAGTACATTGTAGGTAGTCGTGTTTGCTGACGAGATCGGAGTTACTAGTTCTGAAGACGCAATACTGTGAGTTCATGTCCCCCTTTTCTTTAAACTGTTTTGTTTATTTACTACGGGGTGAATACATGTTACAAAAGGATTACATACAGATACTATTGGTATGGTTAGCCAAGGAAAGAACCATAGATCATGTGATTGGGTAGGCGGATACTTGGGATCATTAATCCTCGTATAAGGACCTAGGGGCATGAGTGATAGATCTATTTGGGTGTAGCGAGCCCACACCCATGAGGACCAGGGTGGCCCATAGGGTGACTATGTCTTCCAGCCGGAAGCCCGGTACAACTTTGCTAGGTTTGAGTCTTCCTACACCGGCACACATATCAGTGGCTTTGCAAACCATTGGTGATCTTTTCCTTGTTTGCTATCATACCGGGACCTTCATACTTATACTGTTTACAAAGGTTTTATACATACTCACGAACATATGAACTCGCTCAACTTTTGTTGATGTTTTCAAACTACATGTATTTCAGGGAACTAATGGATCTGGCAGGTGTATGCATGTGTCTTCAAGTTGCGTCATGAATAAAAGATGTTATCCATGGTTGTCGAGTTTAGGGGGTGTATCCTATTCCTGGACGGGATACATGTTTCTAAACTCAGGTTTTATTTAAAGTCTTTTGTGGAGTCTTTATGAACTCAGTTAAACATGTCATGGTTTGTAACTTAATTTGGTGTCGATGTTTTCAGACAATGGTATTGTGGTATTTTCTAAACTTTATTAATGGATGAACATATCATGTTTTTATCATATAGCGTTGTTATGATTGAATGCTATGGTATTAAGAAGTCACACCAAATAGAGCTTCGATCGTAGCGAACTAGGATTCTTTCTCGAGTCTAGACTACGATCATTAGGGCTCTCACGAAAATGTTTTTACAACATGTTTTCATTGCATACACAAAGCGTCCAGATCCATGAAACAAACATTTTTACAAATAAAAGACACAAAATACATTTTAAGGAATTCGTTTATAAATTCAGTCTGAGATACTGGGGAGTTAGTCTGAGAGACTAGCTGGGTAGTCAGTCTGAGAGACTGGGGAGTTAGTCTGAGAGACTAGCTGGGTAGTCAGTCTGAGTGACTGGGGAGTTAGTCTGAGAGACTAGCTGGGTAGTCAGTCCGAGAGACTGGGGAGTTGGTCTGAGAGACTAACTGGGTAGACTGGGTAGTCTAAGAGACTAGTAGGGGCAGTCTGAGAGACTGGGAGGTTTAGCCTGAGAGGCTGGGTAGTTCAGTTTGGGAAAATGGGAGGTTTAGTCTGAGAGACTAAGTATTTCAGTCTGAGAGGCTGGGTGGGATAATCTTGGGAAGGCTAGGATGCATACATGCTTACATTGTTACTGCTTACATGCTTATTTGCTGATTGTTGATATATATGCGTACTTGTGATTGGTTTGTTACAGACATCATGTCCTCCTCTGAGAGTGGAGTATCTGATACAGTAGACCCTATGGCCATAGTCTCGGATGATGAGATAGCCACAGACCCTGAGGTTTTCACTTCAGACACTACGAGTAGCGATGATGACGACTTTCAGCCTTTCGCTTTACCAGATTTTGGAGATGATATACCACTAGCTGATGGTTTTCCTGACGGGGATCTACCTCTTGTTCAGATCCCTGCTCCTCTTCCTCTGGCTGCATTTCCTCTTGAGGATCTGCCTCTTGATGATATGTCTGACGACGACATCGATCTTTTTTATTGAGGGTCCCCATGAGGGTGCCCAGGATGATGAGGCTCCAGTTGATGATGATGTTGTCGTTCCACTTGTCGAGGCTCCAGTCGACGATGTCATTGCTATTCCACATGATGAGATTCCTGATGTTGAGACTTCTTCTGACCATTCTGGTCCTGATTCATTTGAGTCAGTGTCCTCTACTACACTACACGCACTAGGATTACAACGTTATCCCACCGATACTGATTCTGACACAGCTATGTCCGTCGCACCTGATATTCCACATGGTGTTGATCATGATTTTGAGTTTGATGATGAGTTGGATCCTATCTTTCCACACGACTTTGACCCTGATCATGAGATTGAGTTTGTCCCCGATGAGCAGCCTTTTGAGGCACCTGTCGTTCCTGACGATCAGCTTTTTGACATACCCGCTGATCTCGAGCCGATACCCGTTGAACTTGAGTTAGCTCTAGCTGACCCTGAGCCTTTGATTGCACCAGAGCCCATACCTGCTCATGATCCTCTACGGAAGCACGATCACGTTGACATACCAGTTGTTGCACCCCCTTGCCTGACCCTCTACCTGCACCCGCAGACCATTCCCCTTTTGCTGCCCAGGCTGACCCCATATATGCATTCACCCACAATGGGTGGATTGAGGACGATGACGACTTTCCACCTTTTGTTAGACCCGTTACTCCCCCACCTGCACCCATACATACACCCGTTGATATCGCCCCGTTTCATCCACCTGTGTTAGACACTCATCGTACAGATCTATCGATCACATTTCTTCAGGATATCCCTCCTCCCCATCCAGGGGAAGGACCATCGAGTCAGCAGCCCAGTCATGTACCTTCCGTGTCAGCAGCCTATCATTTCATGCCACAGTTTGCACACACTGCTCCTTTTGTTTCTGCACCCACGGGCGAGCCATTGATTTGGTTTCCGCCCAACACGATGCCTGTGTCTGATCCATACCATCCCTTCCACATTGGATACTCGAGGGATGATTTGCTTTTGTCGCAGCAGCTCCAGCAGGAGATGCTGTGTAGGAGAGTCATGGAGTTAGAGAGGATCCCGCATCCTCCACCTTGCACTTGTCAGTCACCATTCACGACTCCACCGGCTCCACTTCTACCGTACCCTGAGTTTGACGTCCGTTTCCTCACTATGGAGCAGCAGATTGGTTACCTGCTGCGTATCATTCATGCACTTGAGGAGGATTTAGCGCAATTGCGCAGGTTGCTTTTCATTCCTCCACCTCCTCCTCTACCATCAGCTTAGAGGTTTTTGGTTTTATGCAGATAGCATGCTTTTGATGAGAGTGCAGCTATTGAGCCAGATTACACAGCCTTTTGGGAGACCACACTTTAACTTTTGACTTTTGACTGTTGTAGTTTGTTAGACGATTCGGACAAGAGTGATGTGACCCTATAGTCCCATTTTGATGTATGATAGAATTGTGAAACTTGTAAACTGTACTTGTGGTCTTGATATATGAAAGCTCAATCGCAGCATTCTCATTACATGCATTGTTGGATTACTTGTTTGTGTTATGACATGGGATGTTAGGTGTTTACTTGCGTTGATAAATGTTATTACATACGTATACTACATGCTTATATGCATAGGACCTGACCTATACAAACTTCTTATAGAAGATGCCTCCACGAAGAGAAACTCGATTGCCCACTACTGAGGCCGAATTACAAGAACGAATTTCACGAGCGATAGCAGAGCACGAGGCCTCACGCGCTGAAACTAGCAGGGGTACCTCGAGAAACAACCCACCTCATGGTAATGTTTAAGTCGCTTGAGACACATTACGTTACATTTGGATATTCCATGTACGCTTGCTAATGCTTTCTGTGAATGACGTTACTTGTACAGGCTGTACCTATAAGCAGTTTTTAGACTGTAAACCGCTGAATTTCAACAGCACCGAGGGTGCTGTGGCCTTTGTTAGATGGACGGAGAAGACCGATTCAGTGATAAGAATGAGTAAATGTGCACCGGAACATCAAGTCACCTACATCTCCGGATTGTTCGTAGATGGAGCGCTTTCATGGTGGAATCTCCAAGTCCAGACTCTGGGAGAGGCAGCAGCATACGCTTTGACTTGGAATGAAATGAAGGAACTCATGCGTAAAAAGTACTGCTCCAGGGCCGAAATTCAGAAATTGGAAACAAAATTTTGGAACCTCAAGATGGATGGCCCCAAAATTGCGGAGTATGTGCAGAGATTTCACGATCTATCTCACGTGGTACCATACATGGTTAGTCCAGAATTCAAGCGCGTTGAGCGTTTCATCTGGGGGTTGGCACCTCAGATTATGAGTATGGTGACAACGTCGAAGCCTGCCACAATTACTGAGGCGATTGATTTAAGCGTGGCTTTAACTGAAGAGGCGATCAGGTTAAACAAGTTTTCTATCTCTGACCAGAAAAAGAAGGAGACTCACGTCGAGTCCTCGGGAGAGAACAAGCGGAAGTTCTCAAATTTTAAGAAAGGTACCAGCAGTAGAAACAAGAAGGATGAGACAAACGCACCGGCCAAGGCCAAAGGAAAGGGGTATATGGGCACTTTGCCCAAATGTGATGCGTGTCAGTTGCATCACAATGGACGATGTCGAGCTGGAAAATGCGAGTCTTGTGGAAGAGTTGGTCACTCGAAAGAAACATGCTGGGTTGGTACTGGCCGTGGTGGTCAAAGGGGTTTTGGTAACAACAACCGTGGAGGTAATGGGAATGGAAACCGCCCGCAAGGAAATAATGGAGGTAACGGAAATCGTGGTAATTTTAGGAATCAAGCTGGAAATGGAAACCGTGGAGCGAATAACACTCAAGGTGGTAATGGGAACGGTAATGGTCAAGGACCAGGTTGTTTTAATTGCAGAGATGTGGGGCATTTCAAGCGAGAGTGCCCAAAGCTCAATCAAGCACAAGGAAGGGTTTTCAACATCGGAGCGAGGGAAGCTCGCCAAGATCCGAATGTGGTCACTGGTACGTTCCCTATCAATCAACGCTTTGCATCTGTACTATTTGACACTGGTGCCGATTATAGTTCTGTATCACTAGAGTTTAAGAAAATACTTGGATTGGTAGCTAGTAAGCTAGATATTCCATATTCAATAGAACTAGCCAACGGAAATCTAGTTGAGACTAATGAGGTCATCAGAGGTTGTGTGATAGAACTTGGAGAACACGAGTTTTTGCTTGATCTTCTGCCCGTCGAGTTGGGAAGCTTTGATGTGGTAGTCGGAATGGATTGGTTGTCAAGCAACAGAGCAGAGATTGTATGTCACGAGAAGACCATTCGCATCCCAATGGCGAATGGAGAAACGATTGTGGTACATGGAGAGAAGCGTGATACGCCTCTAAGGATCATTAGTTGCTTGAAAGCTCGGAGATGTTTGCAGAAGGGATGTGTTGCCTTCCTGACACACATCGTGGATAAAGAAGCCGCTGAGCCAAAGTTGGAAGATAATCCAGTCTTGAAGGAATATCCTGAGGTCTTCCCCGAAGACTTGCCAGGATTGCCGTCGCAAAGGCAAGTCGAGTTTCACATTGACTTAGTCCCAGGCCCCGCGCCTGTAGCTAAGGCACCATATCAACTTGCACCCTCAGAAATGCAGGAGTTGTCGACACAACTTCAGGAATTGTTAGACAAGGGATTTATCAGACCGAGCTTCTTTCCTTGGGGAGCTCCAGTTTTGTTCGTTAAGAAGAAGGATGGTAGTTTCCGCATGTGTATTGACTACCGCGAGCTTAACAAGTTGACTATCAAGAATAGATATCCTTTGCCAAGAATTGATGACCTGTTTGATCAACTACAAGGTTCGAGTTTTTACTCCAAGATAGATCTTCGATCAGGTTATCACCAGTTGAGAATTCAAGAGGAGAGTATCCCAAAGACTGCTTTCAGAACTCTATATGGACATTACGAGTTCCTGGTTATGCCGTTTGGGTTGACAAACGCGCCAGCCGTGTTTATGGATTTGATGAAAAGAGTCTGCAAGCCCTACCTCGATAAGTTTGTGATCGTGTTTATTGACGATATCTTGATCTATTCAAAGACGAAAGAAGAGCACGAGCAGCACCTAAGAGCTATTTTAGAGCTGCTTAAGAAGGAGAAATTGTACGCTAAGTTCTCGAAGTACGAGTTCTGGTTACGTGAACTTCAGTTCCTTGGTCACGTGGTTAACAGAAATGGAATTCATGTGGATCCCACAAAGATCGAGGCGATCAAGAACTGGGAGACTCCTAAGACGCCAACCGAGATCCGTCAGTTCCTAGGTTTGGCAGGATATTATCGCAGATTCATTGAGGATTTTTCAAAAATCGCTCAACCTTTGACCTCCCTTACCCAGAAAGACAAGAAGTATGAATGGGGAGACAAGCAAGAAGAAGCATTCTAGTTGTTGAAAAACAAGCTTTGCGATGCACCGATTTTAGCCTTACCCGAAGGCACTGACTACTTCGTGGTATATTGCGACGCCTCGCGTCAAGGTTTAGGCTGCGTGCTGATGCAGCGACAAAAGGTGATAGCTTATGCTTCGCGCCAGCTGAAGGTTCACGAGAAAAATTACACCACGCATGATTTGGAATTAGGCGCGGTGGTGTTTGCATTAAAGATCTGGCGACATTACTTATATGGCACGCGATGCACAATCTTTACTGATCATAAGAGCCTGCAGCATATATTCGATCAGAAAGAGCTTAACATGAGACAGAGATGTTGGATAGAGTTGTTGAATGATTATGATTGTGAAATCAAGTATAACCCTGGGAAGGCGAATGTGGTCGCCTGTAGGATCGTGAGACGATCGAAACGAGTCTATCAGAAGAGTTCTTGGTCTAATCAGAGGTGGAATTCATTGATTAGACTTTGTAACAGCTTGTTTCACTTCTAATTATCTTGTTTTATTGATTTAACATGTTTACATATCAGTAGACACGTCAGCAGCACTTCGGTACCAGAATCACGAACGTTACAAATGAGATGGCAGCTCCCCTATTTATAGGTGTTGGTATTTCGCACGGAATAGGAAAATGCTATTTCGTGCGAAATAGCAAACTTTTATTTCGTGTGAAATAGCACTGCTATTTCGTGCGAAATTAACTCTTCAACACACAAACCCTATTTTCTCGTACAACGTGCCCTGATCTAACAATTCTAGTACAAGACTCGATACAAGACGAAGTCGACAGACGTATGCACCAACAAACCCCCCCTCGGATGTTGACGAGTCTTCAGTGTCGAGTCTTCATAGATCTTCAGCCTTGATCAGTCTTCGGGCTTTCTCCAATGTATCTAACAGTGTAAGCACTCTCAATCTTCTCTTCACATTCTCTTGATCAGATCTCTTGATTCTTTAAGTTCATCAGCATCAGCAGTTAGTGTTAACATCAATTCAGGATCTGAAGCTGGCTCTATTCATCTACAGACTCCCCCTTAAAGAATGCTTGGGATCGTAATCTGACTTTCACAAGTTCTAGAATCGCAATCTGGCTCACTCATAGCCATAACCTGCACATTCTCTACCTTAAAGTAAATTTCTCAAATTCTAAATTTTACAAATTCAAGATTTTACAAATTTAAACTTTTGCAGAAATCAATCTGAAAGATTTAATATTTAACATATCTGATGACCACTCGTAGAATCTAATTCAAAACATCTTCTTGAAATAATTATGACATTTCCCAAATTATCTCAACCTGTTATCATCATTTTTTATTTCAAACAATCTACTCCCAAACATGTTCATCATGTTTAGCACTCAGAATTTTGAAAATCAGCTTTTCATTATCAGTTGTCGAAAATCTTATAGAGTTTTTCAAAATTTATGCTAAAACACTCCGAAAATCTTTTTGGATTTTTGATATTCAAACAGAAAGCTGTAAAGAAATATTTACAAATAATATTTTTGTGTAAGAGGATCATATCAGTTTATGAGACAAAACACAAACACCGTTAAGCTTTAAACATTTTAAGTGCTAAACGATTCACTTAGATTGTCAGTATACTGATCCACTTAAATTTTCACACAAAGTTCAACTGTTTCGAGATACGAGATTAATGATTTAGAGACTTAAACTCATTCGCGTGTCCCACCTCAGAATATACTCCCGTATCCAGATCCCAATATTCAGTCTTACAGGTAAGTATACCTAGATGATATCTGTAAAGGGTTAAATGCGAGGGCCGTGAGAGCTCAGGCTATTGCTTTTGCAAAATCAGAGAGATGACGGCTTCGACTTTTAGGTGTGTTCCCTTTAGAGAATCTTTTCTTCAACAGCACATGATTAACATTTTGCAATGTTTCATCATTTTTTATGCTGAGGGGTGTGCAATATTTCAAGCAAGCGAAAAGTATTATACGGGGACTAGGCCATTGCTTCCGCAAAATCAGAAGTCCCATGATAATACCCCAAATATCACTAAGCATAAAGACCTAGTATCTCAGAAAGAGGGGTCTTTCAAACAAGATTTCGGGGGTTACCCATATATCCGAGAGATGTTCCCCATGAGATAAGCAAGTTTGATATTTAGGTTTATATCTCGTCACAATTTACTAAGCGTGTAAAAACCTACTGGCATATCATCAGTGAGACCGTTTATCACATTTGATTTTTCAATTCTTTAGCATGCTGTGATTGTCCACTGATGTACTATGATGCGTGTGAAGTGTGTATATAAGTTTAAGTATATTTTAAGCCCTTTTACACTTTTTAGCCAAGTTTTAAATTTATAAAACACGATATTTACTAACACTAAACACACATATGGGCAAGTGCACCCATCGTGAGCGTAGTATAGTGTTGGCAAGATACCGAGATCGTCCAAGGACACAAGAGCTTTTAGTACCGGTTTATCCTCAACGTCTAATCAAATCAAAAGTTTAGAAAAAGGTTTTAAACTAGAAAAATAAAAACTAACTAAAATGCTGAAAAATAAAATAAAAATAAAAACAGATAGACAAGATGAATCACTTGGCTCCGACTCGTGTTTAGTGTAACCTTTGATTATTTTCGCACTTTTGCACTTATTTAAGAGATTATCTTAGTTATTGTAGTAGGCCCCTCTTTTGAAGGTGACGTTACCCTCAACCCAGTAGTTTGAGTCAGCAAGGATACAATCCTAAAGGGTCGAATTATTGAAAGATAATTAATTAAGTTATTAATGCATAATGTGGTAGGCCCCTCTTTTGAAGGCGACGTTACCCTCGGCTAAGTAATCTGAGTCAGCAGGGATACAGTCCTAAGTAGCCGGGTTAAAGTTTTAATAGTAATTTAACTTATGAGGGGATCAAAGAGTTTGGACCCCCGCCATCCAATACCGTTAAGTATTGAAGGAGGTCCTACTAAATTTGACCCAGGTCCTTTGCAGGATCTATACACTGAACAATGGCAAGACTCTTACCAAACCGTTCCCTTAACCCCCGATCAGGTAGCCAACATACCTCCATATAGACCGTGGAGATATGAATGGTGAAAATCTTTTATTTTATATAGACAGTAAAATAATGCCAAGACACCACGGACAAACGATAAGGAAGAATCACCTTCAACATAAGAAACTAGTTATTAAAGTCATTAATACCTAACCAATCAAAAAGTGCGAAAAGATTAAAAATTAAAAGTATTACACTAGACACTTTGTCTTCACCAAGTGATGTAAGAAACTTAGGCAAACATGGCCTTGATTGTCAAGAACTCTTACGATCAATCTTGGATCCCGATACGACTCACACACTCTATGATGGACAATGGATGATGGTGGTGGATGATGGTGTTATGGTGGTGGTGGGTGGTGGGTGAAGTGTGAGAGAGGTGGTGTGCCAAGGGATGGTTTGAGCTTGAGCCAAGCACTCCTATTTATAGGCTGAACAGAAGCTCGGGCACGGCCCCGTGTCCATCCTCTTCTCTGTCTTCATTAATTGCTTTTGTATGCATTAGTTGACCACGGCCCCATGTCCGCTGGGCACGACCCCGTGTGCAGAAGCATATCTGTACTATCAAGATTTGCCTGGATTCTGCGAATCTTATAGTTGACCACAGCCCCGTGTCCGCTGAGCACGGCCCCGTGGTGGGCGATGGAAGCTTCTACAACTTTGTCTTTTATGCTGACACTTGGGCACGCCCCCGTGTTCACTGAACACGGGGCGTGTTCAGCCTTCTGTTCTCTTGTTTTGCTTGGGAAGATGCTTTCGGGGAGGTCGGGCATGCCACGTTTGTTCCTTTTCTTGTATTTATGTTAGATTTAGCTGCCTTTTTGCTTCTTTTGTTAATTTGAGCTCATTTAATCCTGAAAATACAAAAGGAAGACAAAAACACACTTTTTCCAACATTAGTACTAAAAAAGGGTTAGTTTTATGCGACAATTGATGTAATTTATATGTTTCATTTTGCACACATCAAATACCCCCACACTTGAATCTTTGCTTGTCCTCAAGAAAAACTCTTTATAATGTGGCTTCATACTCCCAAATGGAATGGGTAGAAGAAAAGGTTTTTGGGCTTGTCATAGAGTGTCGGGATTTCCAAGATTCTTTATTAAGTTTTATTTTTATTTATTTACAATCCTATTCGTCATGATTTATTTAAAACTTTTCATAAGATAAATTACTTATTAGGGCATAACATGCCTCTTTAAAATTCTATTTATATACAAGTTCACATACCTCACGGGGGATCACTCAACACTCGGCCGAAGATGTATTTTAGTGAATCACTCGAGAGCGGCATGGAACTTACTCCTACCATAGGCTTGCCAAGCAATCAATCCTCCTCCTTTTTAACTATATACCTTTGTAAATATCAAGAGGTCTTTTGGGTGAAGGGTTAGGCTTGGGTTAAAGGTAGGTGGTTGGGTTAGTGGTTAGTAGAAAAGGGCGAAAAGCGTAAAAAGCATCAGTTTTTCGTAAGACTTTTTATTTTTGCAATTTTTTATTTTGATGAAGCCATAATTCAAACAAAGTTATTTTTGATGATTGCTTGTTTATTTCTTTTGCTTCATCATCAACACATTTTTTTTTGAAAGTCATACGAAAAAACTGAGCTTGTTACTAAAACAAAGGGTTAAAAATAAAAAAGGTTTTGGTGGGTGAAAGGGTGTTTGGTTTGGGTTAAGAAATGAAAAGGTTTAGGCTCAAAGGGGTTAACTAGGGGGATTTTGGGTAGGTGGTAAAAAAAAAGAAAAATAATGGTGTAGAAAAAAATAGGGTTAGTCCTAATGCCTCCATCATTTACTTACTCAGGTTTAAGTTGGTAAGGACCGGGAATGTATCGTCGTGGCAAGTTCTAGAGTTGTAAGAACCAAGAGGCTATTCACACAAGAAACGAAAAATTAGCATTTAGTTTAAAGATATGTATTTGTATGCTCAATAAAGGCTCAAAACTCACTTTTGTGGGAATGGGTTTTTATGTGATCAAGCATATATAATTAAATTTTAACTAAGCTTGTCATGCCTTTTCATAATTTTCTTATGTTGGTTCTTTTTATCACGACACTATCGGTTGTAAATTTGTAAAAATATAACCTTTTTTAGAATTTGAAATTCCCAAGTTAAACCTAGACAAGTAAAAAAATTGAAAAATTTTGGAAAAAATTTGGGGTGATTAGCGGTTCCAATAGAGTTTTGTGTAAGGCTTGTTATTAGGACTTGCAAGATTCAAGGTTTTAGCATCCCCCCACACTTAAATTACACATTGTCCTCAATGTGTCCCAAAAATAAATTTTTAGGTTGATTGAATGTGTAAAAGGTGTGAAAAAGCAGAAACTTGTGTTACTGGGCGCCTGGACACGACCCCGTGTTGTCCGGGCACGGCCCCGTGTTCAGGTGCCAGTAACAAAAGGTTGAACAAAAGAAACAGAAGCCTGGACACGGGGGCGTGTTGGGTGAACACGGCCCATGTCTAGTTTACCTGAACTGGGTGTTTTCTGCAGACTGTGCAGCACGGGGCCATGTTGGGCAGACACAGCCCGTGTTGAACCTGCTGTAATGAAGAAAGTTCGTCGGATGGCCCTGTTTTCCTGCATGGTGTGCTGGTTCAAGTTTCCCTTGTTATCCTTCGCCATCCCGAGTGTGTTTTATTCTTGAAAATTAAAACTAAACTAGAAAACATAAAAACTAATCTAAATTAAACTAAGGATAGTTCTGCGGAATGCCTCCGTGGTGCGCCACGTTTATAAGGGTCCTTGGCTAGACCCAAAGCCTGGTCATATTTACTCAAGTGGGATGTTTTGCATCCCATGTTACACCGTCGGAGAGCGTCATCCAAGCTTGAGTCCATGACCTTCATGTAGTTGATCGGGTCTTCGTCTTCTACTCTCTTTCCAACTCCAAACTTCACTTCCTCGTCCCCAAACTTCAATGTTAGTGTTCCGTCATTCATATCCACCACTGCTTGGGCGGTGGCTAGAAATGGCCTCCCGAGGATGAGGGGGACATCAGTGTCTTCTTCCATGTCTAGTATGACAAAGTCGGCCGGGAAGACGAAATTGTCGACTTTGACCAATAGATTTTCAGCGACACCTTGTGGAAATTTGACGGATTTGTCGGCTAGTTGTATGCTCATCTTTGCAGGGCTCGTTTTTCCTAAGCCGAGACGGTTGAACATTGATGTGGGCATGAGGTTAATGCTAGCCCCAAGATCGGCTAGTGCATTACGAATGGGGGATTCCCCAATCGAGCAAGGGATCGTGAAGCTTCCAGGATCAATTTTCTTTTGTGGGAGTTTGTTGAGTACTAAGGCGGAGCATTCTTCGCCTATGTTAACTAATTGCAATGATTCAATTTTCCTTTTGTGAGTGAGGAAGTGCCTCATAAATTTTGCATATTTAGGCATTTGGGTTAGGACCTCGATAAAAGGAATATTAACATGCAATTGTTTTAGTAAATTTTTGAATTTTGCGAATTGCTCATCGGTCTTTTGACGAATTAACCGACCGGGGTATGGAACCGGAGGAGTCTTGGTGGGCTCTTGATTTGGTAAAGAAGCCTTTTCTGGTTGGGGCGCGGGTGGAGTCGTGGTTTGGCTAGACTGGCTTCTTTCATCTGGTGGTAATGGAGCCTCCTCGGGACCCACGGTTCGATTTCTCAATGTGATGAGATGTACTTGCGCTTTTGGGTTGGTTTCGGTATTGCTTGGTAACGCGCCTTGTGGTCTCTCGGAGAAATTTTGAGCTACTTGATTTAATTGTTTTTCAATGTTTTGAATGCTAGCTTGTTGATTTCTAAAATTCAATTCCAATTGCTGAAATCGATCCGAGTTTTTCTTTTCGGTGTCGGAGATGAGGCGAGATACAGTATCTTCAAGCCTTTCTCGTCCACCTTGTTGTTGAGAAAAGTTTTGTGGTTGTTGAAAGTTAGTTCGTTGGTTTTGTTGGCTACTACTATTGCCGGGATCTCTCCAACCAAGGTTTGGGTGGTTACGCCATCCTTGGTTGTAGGTACCCGTTGGAGGACCCGACGGTCTAGGTTTGTTATCAATGTAGTTTACCGTTTCCGTTTGGTCATCTAATTCTTTCATACAACTCCAATTTTCATGTGGCCCACCACACCCTTCACAAGCCATAACCGAGACCGTTTTTGTCATTTCTAGCTTTTTGATTTTTGAAGAAAGGGCCTCGATTTGGGCTTGTAAAGAAGTGCTTTCATCAACCTTATGGGCGCCCGGGGCAATAGATTTATTGCCTCGGGGAGTGTGCCATTGAAAATTGGTTTGAGCAATTTCCTCAATTTGATTATATATTTCATTTAGACGACGATTACCTAAAAGTCCCCCGGAGCTAGAATCAAGTGTTTGCCTTGTGTGTGGCAACAACCCATTGTAGAAAGTGGATACTTGTTGCCATACCGCAAGACCGTGATGAGGACACTTTCTTAGTAGCTCCTTGAACCTTTCCCAAGTTTCATATAAGGATTCCCCATCCTCTTGTGAATATGTATTAATTTCAGTCATTAATTTAGCCGTTTTAGCAGGAGGGAAATACTTATATAGAAACTTTTGGGCTAGTTCATCCCAGGTGTTTACCGAGCCAACTGGGAGGGTGTTAAGCCAAGCCTTAGCTCGGTCTTTTAGTGAAAATGGAAACATTCGAAGGCGAATGGCGTCGTTTGATGCTCCATTGATCCGAAAGGTATCACATATTTCTAAGAAATTAGTAATATGTAGATGGGGATCCTCGTCCACAAGCCCATGGAAGGTTGCGGAGTTTTGAAGCATTTGTATCAAATGTGGCCGAAGTTCGAAGTTATTGGCTTCGACATTCGGTGCATTGATAGCGGCGCCGAGATTACCTACAGTGGGTCGTAGGTAATCCATGAGGGTACGTTGGTCCGCCATTGGAAGTGGGTCCCCCGAAACTTTCTCTTGGTTTTTAGCTTTAAGTCTTTTTCTGAGAAAGCGTTCAGGTTCTTCTAGAGGTTCTTTTATGTCTCTACTAGAACTGGAGCTCATACACTATGTAGGAAGTTCAAATGTGGCGCCTGGGTTCCAAGTCCTGCAACAAAAAACAGAAAAGAACGTTGGTCAGAAGGTTCCCCACGGCCCCGTGTTCAGTGAACACGGCCCGTGGTCGGTGATACAGTGATTGTTTTCCGGATCCCTGTTACTAGGGAGTTGGGCACGGCCCCGTGTTGCACTGACACGGCCCCGTGTTCAGCTCTCTGTAACTCGGAAAATAAAAACTGCCAGTAACAATGCTAGGCACGGCCCGTGTCCGACCTGGCACGGCCCGTGCTGAGTTCTGCAAAAGCTGAAAAACTAAGAAAATCCTAAAAAAATAGAAAAATAAGAAAAACCGATTAGGCCGCTGATTCCTAACTTTCTTAAAATCCTTGTGTCCCCGGCAACGGCGCCAAAAACTTGATGCGTGTGAAGTGTGTATAAGTTTAAGTATATTTTAAGCCCTTTTACACTTTTTAGCCAAGTTTTAAATTTATAAAACACGATATTTACTAACACTAAACACACATATGGGCAAGTGCACCCATCGTGAGCGTAGTATAGTGTTGGCAAGATACCGAGGTCGTCCAAGGACACAAGAGCTTTTAGTACCGGTTTATCCTTAACGTCTAATCAAATCAAAAGTTTAGAAAAAGATTTTAAACTAGAAAAATAAAAACTAACTAAAATGCTGAAAAATAAAATAAAAATAAAAACAGATAGACAAGATGAATCATTTGGCTCCGACTCGTGTTTAGTGTAACCTTTGATTATTTCCACACTTTTGCACTTATTTAAGAGATTATCTTAGTTATTGTAGTAGGCCCCTCTTTTGAAGGTGACGTTACCCTCAATCCAGTAGTTTGAGTCAGCAAGGATACAATCCAAAAGGGTCGGATTATTGAAAGATAATTAATTAAGTTATTAATGCATAATGTGGTAGGCCCCTCTTTTGAAGGCGACGTTACCCTCGACAAAGTAGTCTGAGTCAGCAGGGATACAGTCCTAAGTAGCCAGGTTAAAGTTTTAATAGTAATTTAACTTATGAGGGGATCAAAGAGTTTGGACCCCCGCCATCCAATACCGTTAAGTATTGAAGGAGGTCCTACTAAATTTGACCCAGGTCCTTTGCAGGATCTATACACTGAACAATGGAAAGACTCTTACCAAACCGTTCCCTTAACCCCCGACCAGGTAGCCAACATACCTCCATATAGACCGTGGAGATATGAATGGTGAAAATCTTTTATTTTATATAGACAGTAAAATAATGCCAAGACACCACGGACAAACGATAAGGAAGAATCACCTTCAACATAAGAAACTAGTTATTAAAGTCATTAATACCTAACCAATCAAAAAGTGCGAAAAGATTAAAAATAAAAAGTATTACACTAGACACTTTGTCTTCACCAAGTGATGTAAGAGACTTAGGCAAACATGGCCTTGATTGTCAAGAACTCTTACGATCAATCTTGGATCCCGAGACGACTCACACACTCTATGATGGACAATAGATAATGGTGGTGGATGATGGTGTTATCGTGGTGGTGGGTGAAGTGTGAGAGAGGTGGTGTGCCAAGGCATGGTTTGAGCTTGAGCCAAGCACTCTTATTTATAGGCTGAACAGAAGCTCGGGCACGGCCCCATGTCCATTGGGCACGGCCCCGTGTCCATCCTCTTCTCTGTCTTCATTAATTGCTTTTGTCTGCATTAGTTGACCACGGCCCCGTGTCCGCTGGGCACAACCCCATGTGCAGAAGCATATCTGTACTATCAAGATTTTCCTGGATTCTGCGAATCTTATAGTTGACCACGGCCCTGTGTCTGCTGAGCACGGCCCCGTGGTGGGCCATGGAAGCTTCTACAACTTTGTCTTTTATGCTGACACTTGGGCACGCCCCCGTGTTCACTGAACACGGGGCATGTTCAGCCTTCTGTTCTCTTGTTTTGCTTGGCAAGATGCTTTCGGGGAGGTCGGGCATGCCACGTTTGTTCCTTTTCTTGTATTTATGTTAGATTTAGCTGCCTTTTTGCTTCTTTTGTTAATTTTAGCTCATTTAATCCTGAAAATACAAAAGGAAGACAAAAACACACTTTTTCCAACATTAGTACTAAAAAAGGGTTAGTTTTATGCCACAATTGATGTAATTTTATGTTGCATTTTGCACACATCATACTATCATTTCCTCTTTTTCACAATAAAACTCATTTTAATTTTATCATGTTTTTGGATTTTTCAAATTTTCTAATGTTTTTGGATTTTCCGAAATTTCTTACTCCCCCTAAAATTCAAAATCATTTAAAAGGAAATTTGAAAACTAACTGTACACATAAAATGACAACTGTTGTGAATTGCTTCAAATCGCCATTCACTTGGCATAAACAATCAGAACTCCCCCTGACAACAAACTATTTTCCCATTATGATTTCAAAACACTTAAGTTTGTTTAAATCAAAAATGGTTTTTTCCGGAAAATAAGTTTCGTTGATTTTACCACTTGTAAGATCGGGGTAATGATCATCACTTTGTTTTTCAATCCTTTGAATGAAAGTTAAATCAAGTTCAACTTAATGACCTTGATTAACCTTTTGCAGATGAAAATCCTGTTTTCAACCACTTGTAGGTTCAAATCTACCAGTTGTAAAGCAAAATATAACAATTTAAGAACAACTACCACTTGGAAACAAAAATACCACTTGCAAGAAACATGCCGATTTCTACTCCACACTTACCAACCTGGAAGTTCCGGCAAGTTCACAACCTACAAATTTTAACAATTTTTAAATGTTTCATAAAAACAATTTTTTCAAGAATGATGCCGATTCATGCTCCACGATTACATAACTGAAATCATAGTTTTACACAAGATGGCATATTGTCTGAAAAGTTTACAACTTTATTCAAAGATAACATAAACAACATCCAGAGCAAGAGTATGACCGCACGCACATCCACTTTAGTTACCTGAAATACATGTGAGTTTTGGAAAAACGTCAACATAATGTTGGTGTGAATTCATGCAGTTCTCGTATTGAACGTTTGTATACTTTGTATGAAAACATGGTATGTATCTTGTATAAATCAAGTATTTATGTAAGTATCTAGGTTGTTAATGGGTTGCAAGGCCATTAACATGTGACACGACATAGGAAGCATCCAAACCATAGGCATTTTTCTAGTTGTCGATTCACGACTGAGACACAAAAGCACTACTTGGTACTAGTTATCACCAAGAGTGTGGCTGCCCGAAAACCCATTAGATCTAACCATTTGTTCTGCGGTCTTAGTATGTACACGATTAATGGTGCTTATGGTACCCTATTCGTGACACGATTTCTCGTATCATTCCTTAGTTCTTGTATCCATCATACCATAACACATGTCTTTTGTATCTTTCTGTAAACATTTAGTAACATGTACTTCACCCCCGAAGTTATAAAACTGAAAACAGTTAAAAGAAAAGGGGGAGCATGAACTCATAACTTTGCATTCCTTGCGCCGTAAACTTCACCGGTTTTTGCTTATCTAGCGTCATGACCTAAACATGTTTTATTAACGTTAGTCACTAGCCTTGTATCGCACAAGTACAAGTCACCATCTTTTATGTATTTGTTCTTTGTGTGTTAAAAATAATTTATATTTTAACTATGTATCTTACTTATATTATTTTTTCAAGAATAAATATAAGTATCTTGTATTTTTCACCCGAGTTATGTATCTTGTCCAAAAACTTCATTTCATGTTCATAACTTGTCCAAGTTATTTATTCTATCAAGTAATATATTTTCATAAATCTATTCTCTTGTATTTGTCTAAGCATGTTGTATGTGTATTTTTGTATTTTCACTCCTTAGGAGTATTTAGTGTATTTTCAAGTCCTAATACACTATTACATGTAATACATACTACATACACTTAGCACAAAATTTGGTGATCAATAAATATATATATTTTTCTAAAAAATATACATACTTAGTATCAATTTTTATCTTGAAGAAATCATCATTTCTTAACTTGAAGTTTACACCAAAAATTAGGGAAACCTTGGTAAATATTTTTAGGGAATAAGTTTCACCAAACTTATATTTTTCTAAGTGTCAAAATTTGTAGAAATTTTGACATAGTTTCCCATAAAAATGGAGGTTTCCCATGTTTTCAAAACATGTGTTTATTTTCTTTTAAATCATCATCAAACATCAACAACTCAATCAAGACTTACCACAAGCCAAGATTATGTAAATAACACTACATCATGAACTTGAAGTTTTTGTAAAAACTTGTAGTAACTTACCATGTTATTTAGTAGGTTTAGTTAACCTTAAAAGTGTGTTTATTCCTTTAAAAATCTCATTCTTAAAGAAACTAAGTGTTTACAACTTGTAATCACATTTTACAAAAATGTTTATTTATAACATCTTCTTGTTTCACTAATATCCCTACACTTGTTTTTCCACTAAAAAATAGTGTAAGTTTAAGTAAAAGCCATGATCTTTCAAAAATCATATTTTGAACTTGGTTTTCTTGGAAAATCATTCATAAATCTTGGATCTATAAGTTTACTAGCTCACTTTGTTTATTACTTTTCAAGAAATCATTTTGTTTTCAAGTTCATGTCTATGTATGAGGATGATCTTCTTGTGTTAACACATAATCATCCTCTAACTTGCTAGATCAAGTGTTCAATCACAATCTAGCAAGCTCCATGTAGTGATCAACATCAATATTTCTAGTAATCAACAAGCAAACATCATTCATGTACTAAACAACATCATTTCAACAAGATTTCATCATATTTCATATTATGTTTCAAGATTCAAGTTTATGTCTTTTATGGTTCTAGTGATTTTCATCATAATAAAGCTTTTAACCAATCAAAATGGAAGTAAACAAGGTTAATAAGAATCTTACTACTAGCTTCAAGCTAGGGAAGAACAATGATGAAAATGGAGTGGATAAAAGCTTGCAAAGGAGGTCCTTCAAGATCCGAGAGTTCCACACTTCCTATATCACCTTCTTACACCTCAAGATAACCTTGGAATGGCTAGATGATGATTGAAAATGGTGATGGTGGGGGGAGTAGTTTCGGCCGAGAGTGTGGGAGGGAGGAGAAGGAGTTGTGGTGGAGTGTTGTGAAGATGGTCATGCTTACTTATAATCAAAACTTTGGGTATTATCCATTGTGTTTTATGTCTAAGAAGTATAATACATATCCTACACCAAATCACTAGAGATCTTACAAGATATTAGCAAGATTGCATAAGATTATGGAAATCTTATGGAGTGGGGTCCTTGGTGACCGTAAATCATATGGGGGGGGGGGTAAATGTAATTTTAAATGGTAACTTGTGTAATGAGTTGGAGGTTAAATGTAAAAATCTAGTGTTTTATATGTAGGATGCTTTATGTAGTATGTTAAAGTGTTTGGGAACCATAACTAGCTCAGAAAAAGTAAAGCAATGCTTCTAGCAATATTTTGGTGTTCCGGGTAATGTCCGGTTGTTTGGTTAAATACCGGTTCGTTAAAGTGCTAAATTGCATCGTTTAGTGTCTTTTATGTAACTTTTTGTGACGCTTTTAATTCCCGACACTTAGGAAGGTATTCTGGACCAATTAGTCATATTTTTACATGGTACAATCTTGTTACAAAGCTGAATTTTGCTGAAATATGTGAAATTCAGCATTTAAAGTGTGTTTCGGGTGCTTTTTAGTGCGTATTTTAGCTTCCGGAACGTCTATATGTTAACCCTTGTATGTACTCTTAGGTTTTAATGTATTCTTGTCGTTGGACCTACACCTAGGCTCCAATTCTATTGTCTAACTGCTTTCTGCAGAATTGTTGACACAATGTGTCTTACTGGTGAGTTTACTAGTATTTCTGACGCAACGCTGTTCATTAATGCATAAAGCAATATCTTGTAGTATAAAACGTGCATAAACTCACTTGTATAGTATGTAATCAGACAATGTTGACATTTAAGCACATAATTGCAGTTATCAAGTATGAATTAAATTGTACGGAAATTACCGGTTTTGTGCCAGTTGTCACAGAACACATTGTGAATTCCACTCAACTCTTCAGGTAAGTTCAGCTTATAGGCCACACTCCCGACACATTCGATGATCTCGAGTGGTCCGATGTATCTTGGGCTTAGCTTGCGCTTTTTACCAAATCGCATCACTCCTTTCCAGGGTGACACTTTGAGTAACACTTTATCTCCTACCTCGAACTTTAGAGGTTTGCGCCTTTTATCTGCGTAACTCTTCTGTCTGTCTCTGGCAGCCTTTAGACGATCACGGATATGAACAATCTTGTCCGTCGTCTCAAGGACTATCTCAGGTCCTGATAGCTGGGTTTCCCCAACTTCCGCCCAACAAACGGGCGTTCTGCATTTTCTTCCATATAAGGCCTCAAAAGGCGCAGCCTGAATGCTCGTATGGTAACTGTTTTTGTATGAGAACTCAATTAGGGGGAAGATGATCATCCCAACTTCCACCTAAATCAATGACACATGCACGAAGCATGTCTTCAAGTGTTTGAATCATACGCTCACTTTGTCCATCCGTCTGAGGATGATAAGCAGTACTGAAATTCAAACGAGTGCCTAAGGATTGTTGGAAACTTTTTCAAAAATGAGAAGTGTATCTAGTGTCCCTATCGGATATAATATATACTGGGACTCCATGGAGAGATACAATCTCGTCCACATACAATTGGGCTAGTTTATCGGAGCTATGAGTCTCCTTGATGGGTAAGAAATGAGACGACTTAGTCAATCTGTCAACTATGACCCATATTGTATCATTTCCATGTCTTGTCTTAGGTAACTTGGTGATGAAATCCATGGTTACCATTTCCCACTTCCATGTGGGAAGTTCTGGTTGTTGAAGTAATCCTGACGGCTTTTGATGTTCGGCTTTAACTTGAGAGCACGTCAAACATTTAGCTACGTGTGTGGCTATGGATTTCTTCAAACCCATCCACCAATAGTTTGCCTTCAAATCTTGATACATTTTGTCACTCCCCGGGTGAACTGAATATTTGGAATTATGAGCTTCTTGGAGGATTATATCTCTAAGTCCTCCATGAATCGAAACCCAGATCCGACCATTCAATCTGAGGATTCCATCATTCCCAGGTGACAACTGATTAAAAGTTGCACCTAATCTTTCTTCTGGAAAGTTATCTTCCATTATCGCTTCTTTATGTGCTGTCAACAACTTCTCGTTTAGACTATTCTTCAGTTCAATACTCTTAGCATTGATCCGTATAGGTTTGACTCTTTCTTTTCTACTTAGAGCATAAGCGACCACATTCACTTTGCCAGGATGGTAGTGAATTTCACAATCGTAATCATTCAATGTTTCCATCCAACGACGTTGTCTCATATTGAGATCCTTATGGCTAAACAAGTGTTGGAGACTTTTGTGATCTGAATATATCACACATTTGGTTCCATACAGGTAACGCCTCCATAGCTTAAGTGCAAATACAAAGGCACCCAATTCAAACTCATGAGTGGTATAATTCTTTTCATGCACTTTTAGTTATCGTGATGCGTAGACAATCACCTTGCCTCTTTGCATAAGCACACATCCCATGCCTGTGTGCGAAGCATCACAATAGACAACGAATTCTTCTATTCCTTCAGGAAATGTCAATACAGGATCATTGCTCAACTTCTTCTTGAGAATCTCGAAAGACTCTTGTTGTTTGGGATCCCAGTCAAACTTCACATTCTTGCGGGTTAAAGTAGTTAGAGGTGCAACTATCCTTGAAAAGTTTTCGATGAATCTTCTGTAATATCCTGCCAACCCTAAGAAGCTGCGAATTTTAGTAGATGTCTTAGGTGCTTCCCAATTCATGATTGCTTCTATTTTAGCGGGATCCACCTGGATACCACGCTCACTTACCACATGTCCAAGGAATTGGACTTCGCGAAGCTAGAAATCGCATTTGGACAATTTCGCGTAAAGCTTTTCTTGTTGTAGAAGTTTGAGAATGCATCGGAGAAGTTTCTCATGATCGACTTGACTCTTGGAATAAATAAGTATATCATCGATGAAGACAATGACAAACTTATCCAGATACGGCTTGCAGACTCGATTCATGAGGTCCATGAATGCTGCAGGTGCATTAGTGAGCCCGAAAGGCATCACCGAGAACTCATAGTGGCCATATCTTGTTCTAAACGCGGTCTTGTGTACGTCTTCAGTTCTAACCTTCAATTGATGATAACCCGACCGTAAGTCGATCTTGGAGAAGAAACTTGCCCCTGCAGCTGATCGAACAGATCATCGATCTTGGGCAATGGATAACGATTCTTGATTGTTAGTTTGTTTAGCTCACGATAATCAATGCACAAACGCATTGATCCATCTTTCTTCTTTACAAACATAATGGGTGCTCCCCAAGGTGACGAGCTTGGTTGAATGAAACCCTTCTCCAAAAGTTCATCTAATTGGGTTCTTAGCTCATTCATCTCGGTCGGCGCTAAGCAGTAAGGAGCTCGTGCGACTGGTGCTGCTCCTAGTATAATAACAATTCTGAACTCTACTTGCCTCTCGGGAGGTAGACCAGGTAGTTCTTTAGGAAAAATATCTGGGTATTCTAAAATAACAGGAATATCTTCTATCTTGGGGTTCGGCACGTCTACTGTTACTTGTGCCATGTAAAGGACACAGCCGTTCTTCAAACACTTGGATGCCTTAAGCATAGACACTTGATCAGGCAATCCATAGTGCGTATCACCTTGGATAGTGATTGATTCACCAGAAGGGTTTTTGATCATAACTTGTTTCTTATAACAGGCAATTTGAGCTTGGTTAAATGACAACCAATCCATGCCTATAAGTATATCAAACCCTGCCAATTTCATTGGCAACAAGGACAACAGAAAAGAATGGTTCCTAATGGATATGAAACATCCATCTAGAATTATTGAAGCAGTTTCTAAGGTACCATCAGCCAATTCTACTTCATATTTTATGTCTAGAGTTTTAATAGGCAGATTCAACAGTTTACTAAATTTAATGTCTACAAAGGACTTATCTGCACCAGAATCAAATAAAACTCTAGCATATATGTCATTTATGAGGAAAGTACCGGTTATAACGTTGTCATCCTACACTGCCTCCCTGGCATTCATTTAGAACACTCTGGCATTTGTCTTTTTAGCCTCTTCGGGCTTCTTTGTGTTTTTCAGGCAATTGGTCTTAATGTGCCCTTTTTCATTACAACCATAACAGGTTGCATTCTTTAGGTCCTTACAATCCAATGTTTTGTGACCCTTCTTCTTGCAAATTCCACAGGGTTTAGCCTGTGGATCTATGGTGCATTTTCCGAAGTGGTTTCTCTTGCAGTTCTTGCACAAGGGCTTTTCGCCCGACTGATTGGTATTCTTCTTAAACCCAGAGTTTCCTTTCTTTTTCTTATCAGAACGTTGTGAGTTATCATCCTCTCTCTTTCTCTTCCCTTCATCAGTAGTCTTTACAGACTTATTCCTGACAATATCCAGTGTCAGGGATAGAGACAGATCCACTGCTGACCTATAAGTGGCGGGCTTTGAAGCCTTCACATGCCCTTTCACCTCGGGAGCCAAACCACCAATAAAATGTGCTATACGCTCTGGTTCTGGAGTTACCAAATAAGGTACCAATCTAGACATGGAGTTGAAGCTAGTAACATAAGCTCGATAATCTAAGTTCTTCATAACCAGAGTTAGGAAGTCAGCTTCAACTTTTTCCACTTCATGTTGGGGGAAGAAAGTTTCTTTCATCAGTTCTACAAATTTATCCCACGACAGACTGTAAAGTCGAATTTTCCCCGAGGCCTGAATCAGTGCCCTCCACTAAACTAGGGCATCACCTTTAAAAGACCGAGATACGAATTTAACGACATCCTCCTTGGCACACTCACTTATGTCAACAACTATCTCCATCTCATCAAGCCATTTCATACAATCAATGGCTCCTTTTTCACCAGTGAAGTCTCTTGGTTTGCAAGAGACAAAGTACTTATAAGAACAAGCTTTGGAATGTGGTTCCTGGCCAAACACTATCTTCTTGGATGGTTGACTGTTCTGATTTGATGAATGTTGAGATTCGTCCTTCTTAGATGCATGCGTTTTGGAACGGGACTTAGAATGAGCCACTGAATGAGTGTTGGTGTGAGTAGCACTCGACTCCCTGAATACTCTGCCAACAGCTTTAGTCACAGCAGTGTCTATCATAGCTTGCAAATCAGCACCTGCTACGTTCAATCTAGTTTCATTATTCCTTTCAGTAGGGTGACTATGAGCTTCATCCGAGCCAGCCATGATGAAGCTTGTATGTTATATATGTGACAACAACTTAATTAGTGGTCTTATATTGAATCATCATATGCGGTGATTCATTAACCATGGTATAAATAGACCACATTGGTTAATCGGTTAATCAGTTTTAAAGAATATTTATTTAAAATTTTTATTATAGTTAGCCTAGGTTATAGAAACCATCAAGAGCATTAGAGTGGCACAAAAGGCCTTGTCACGAGGACAATTTAAATTAAAGGCCATGATCTTATAGGATCAAGGGTATTAAGGTTTGAACACCTTTTGACAGAGAATCATAGACTACTACTGTCGTTGTTATGAAATTGGTATAGCTTGGCCCGAAGGCGAAACAATAACATCTCTAATGGATGCTTTAACATGATCATCTTATTTGATGATATCAGCCATGATTTACTAGATTAATTAGGTTATATAAGGAATTTGGAAGAATCCAAGTATTAAGATGACTAGTGTGATTTTCTCAAACCACATTTGTCAGGAGTACTAACATGTTCTTAGATGTTAACAAGGATTTTGCATCTTAAGAGGGTTTTACCATCATAGCCATGTCTATATTGACATATAGGCTAGGTTATACCATTAAGACGGTCTTTTGGAATTAATTGGCAGATCAATTATAAATTGAAATGATAGTTTAATCAATGATAAAATGCGTATATATATAACAACAAATGTAATTCCCAAAAGAAAATTTCTTATTAAAATACTAAGAATTACATAAACTGCCCTAAACGGGTCTTTAAATAAATAAACTTGTCCACGCAGGGACTAAATAAGAAACAAGTCCTCGCAGGGACAGATACTTAAAAGAAATGTCCATGCAGGGACTTAATTGAAATACAAATTACAAAACAAAAGTAGGGGTCTTCAGTGATCTTTCTTCTTCCCCTTTATGAAGTTTGCAAGACCTTTAAGAAATTTATGGGTCTTTCTTTCCTTTTCTTCCACCCTATGTTCAACTTCTTCCAACCTTTTTAAGATTTCTTGTGGTTGTGGTTGTTGAGGTGGAGGTTGAGGTTGTTGTTAGGGTTGAGATTGTGGGTATTGATACCCATAAGCAGGGTACCCAGTTGGGTATGCGGGTGGAAAAGGCTAGGGATAGAGGGTGTTATAATTAACTGCCTCGACGTATGGGTCGTAGGCAGGTTGTTGGTAGTTATAACCCGTAGCAGCTTGTGGCTCAAATGGGTTGTACCCAGTTGTACCAGGGTAAGCAGGAATTGGGTTTTTAAAACCCATTAGAGGCGGCGGTGGTGCAAAGGTGGCTGGAGTAATGTCGATTTCTGGCCCAGTGTTTGAAGGCCCACCCATTTGTGGGTCTTCATAAATAGGAGGGTAATTGCTAGAAGTTCGTGGGGTGCCAATACGTATACCCCCTCGCACGGACATTCGTGCGTTTCTCCTTCGCCTTGATGGTTCTGGTGGTTGCGGAGGTTGTTCTGGTGCTGGTAGTGGCAGTGGCGTGACCGCTTGAAAGTACGGATCCTCAGAGGGAGTCCACTGTGGTGGTGGTTAGTCGTGGTGAGAGGGAGTGTATGCAAACTTCCACTGCCCAAACCACTCAGAATAATTATCGGGACCTCGATAGGGAGATCCCGCAAAAGAAGAACCGCTAGAAATAGAAATGGGATGCGTGGGCGTCCCAGACGGTGGCATCTCTGGATCTAGATCATCGTCCACATCCTTGTCTTCCGGGAAATGGTCTTCTGGACCCAGCAGCTTATGACCTGCCGGTACATTGATATAGTCGTTTGGGTCAAAATTGCCACACCCCAACCAATGGCGGAATCATCGGGGCGCGACACTGAGCGAAATAGATTGTTCGAGAGAAATTCCATAACAGCTACTTTACCGAATAGTTACATTACGTCCCATAACGTAACCTATTAAGCAAGCAAGTTATTACAGACATAGTATCTCCAAAACAAATAAAACTGTTCCGACAACTCAGATTTCAAATAAAGATAAATTGTTTGTTTGTTTCTAGACTCTTCCTAACTCGATTCCACAGAGCAAGCATCCTAGCAGATAGCATCCTAAACACCTGTCACATACGTTAAAATAGAGGTCAATACACATAGTGTAAAGGTGAGCATACAAGTTTGATAATAGCATAATAGAGTTCGAAATTGTTTACGCATGACCAGCATGTGCAACGTATAATGTGAAGCATGTAAGTTATCGACAAAGATCCTATCAATACCAATGACTGCGAGTAGCGAGTGCGCATCACATGTCCACCACTGTGAACATGTGAAGTAATTATCCTTAACTACCCCTGAGTAATTAGGTGCTGAGTCCAAACTATAGTACTATCGTTGCTAAGGCAGGTAGACAGCAATCAATGTGTTAACATAACAAACAGACATTCATCGAGTCACGTATAACATACATTAGAGGTCAACGTATAAATAGTGCTTGCGTTGTGTGTTCGATGTGATTTAGAATAAGTAACGTATGTAACACCAAAAAGTGGATAAAGCAAAAAGGGATTGAGTATACTCCCAGATTGTGTTTAACAAGTAAACACGCTCTTGGATTGAAGGGAGCGCTGAGAGAGATTAGCCTGAACAGTTAACGATAGCAATAACGATAAGCGGCGCGTAAAACGATGAAGGGTAACCAAGTATCGGACGATAATCCGATCGGATGGCAATCCGATCGGATGGCCAGTCGATCGGGTGGCAATTCATTTGGATGGCCATTCGATTGGATTGACACCTTGTTTGGTGAGGATGTGTTTGTGTATGATGGTTTGTACTTTGAAGTTTTCGTTGTAACATTTAAAAATTAGAGAAGTATATCTACCCTTCAGGTCGGTCGATCGAACGGTCGTTCAATCGGACGGTAATCCGATTGGCGAGTCTTCCTAGTTGAGAACAAGTTTACAGCAGGATGGTCACTCGATCGGATGGCTATCCAGTCAGGTGGCAATCCGTTAGTTACTGATATTCTTTTGAAAATTGAAAATGATTAAGTGTCGAAGCTCCAAAACGTCACATGATCGGAGGGTCACTCGATCGGATGGCAATCCGATCGGGCGGTAATCCGTTCAACGTTCAGATCCTTGAATAGTTTGAATAAAAGTTTAAGTGTGGGACCAAGTGCAACCCGATCGGATGGTCGGTCGATCGGATGGCAATCCGATCGAACGACAATCCGTCCCGACGATCAGACCGTCTTGACACCTGATTCTGTTTGAAGTTTTGTAGCGAGACATTTTGATAACTTATTTAGACGATAGGAACCTTATCTCGACTCAAGTGACCCGACCGAACAGGAACCACCCTAGTCCGACCGGTTCACGGTCCGAGACGGTTGTTCATGTTCAAACCCAAAATCAGTAGTTTCATAGATAGAATTCAGATCTGGAACTAATACATCACTAAGAATGAGTAGAAGAGCAGAACAAGCTCCGATTCTATCGGTTTTGAGTGCATTGAGTGTAAAAGAGTTGAAAGAAAGTTGGAAAACCTTCCTTCAATCCATTTAACCATGGATTTGTATAGATCTATGCGAAAACATTGATAAATCTTGTGGAAATCCTTTATATCTAAGTTGTTCTTAGTGGAATGAAGCCAAACATTGAAGTTCATGAGAACTCCATGATGACATCATCCTAGAACACCTCAAATCCAGGGATTTCACGGTTAAAAGTTAAGATTCAAAGGTGAAAATGGTGTAAAAGTGCGTGTAGATCATAGAAGTACAAGATTTAGGTTGGAAACTTACAAGAATCGAGAGAAATCAAGAGAAATAAGAGCTGAAGGTAGGCTGGTCGAACAAGGGAGCTGTCACATCACAAATGATGTGACAGGTGGGTATTTATAGGGTTTCCCAAAAAGGAATGTGGGAAAGTGACTGGTCGATCGGGTGGCAGCCCGATCGGGTGACAACTCGATCGGATGGCAACCCGTTCGGATGGCAATCCGATCGGATGGCCACTCGATCGGTTGGCCACTCGATCCATGAGTTCAGCGCGACGAGTTTTGTCGTTTTGATTCACGTGTTGAGTGTTGCGATGCGATTCGAGAGAGCGATGCGATAGTATTACCCATTAGTTACACAAACAACATAACTACTATATCTAACATACAATCACTATAATTAACTTGCGTTTAGCATTTGCGATTCGATTTGCGATGTGATAGATTTGCGATTGCGATTAACACCTCAACATAACATAACATAACATGCACAAGTAACACTTAAGTAGCACACACACGTAAAACAACATCCAGAACACATCATTTGAGTTGCGATTGCGATTGCGATTAGCGATAAATCGATTAAGCATGCGATTAAATAGCGATTAAACCTCGATTATTATTAGATACTCCACATAATACAACTAAAGCAAATAATTAAATAGATTCGATTACGAGCCAAAGAAGTCAAAACAGTAGTTGAGCAAGGAGTGACAGATCGCAATTAGCAATCTTTTCTTCCTTTGACTTCAATCTTGACTTTGACTTTGACTTTCGAAACACGGGGTGTTACAGCCTCCCCTACTTAATGGAATTTCATCCCGAAATTAGGCTTCAGGTGTAAAAAGAAACTGCGGGTACTTCGCCTTCATGTCGCTTTCGAGTTCTCAGGTGAACTCGGTGCCTCGTTTGCCTTCCCAGCGAACCTTCACAATGGGAATGCGTGAGTGTCTGAGTACATTGGTTTCTCGTCCCACGATCTCGACAGGCTTTTCCACGAAGTGTAATGTCTCGTCCACTTGCAAGTCCTCAAGAGGGACATGTAATTCCTGGTCGGCCAAGCACTTTCTGAGGTTCGAAACGTGGAAAGTCGGGTGGACATTACTCAGTTCCTATGGTAGTTCGAGTCTGTAGGCCACTTTTCCAATCCTTTCCAGAATCTTAAAGGGTCCAACATATCAAGGCGCGAGCTTTCCTTTCTTGCCGAATCTGATCACCCCCTTCCAAGGTGCAACCTTTAGGAGTACGTGATTGCCAACGTCAAATTCAAGGGGCTTGCGGTGTCTATCATCGTAACTTTTCTGTCGGCTCTGAGCTTTCAATAGGTTGTCTCGAATTTGGAGGATTTTGTCAGTCGTTTCTTGCAACAGCTCGGGACCGGTAATTTGCGCGTCTCCGATCTCGTGCCATACAATAGGCGATCGACATTTTCTTTCGTATAAAGCCTCAAATGGTGCCATTTGTATGCTAGAATGATAACTTTTATTGTACGAGAATTCGACCAAAGGTAAGTACGCGTCCCAATTACCACCGAAATCTATAACACACGAACGAAGCATGTCTTCAAGGGTACGAATCGTTCTTTCAGTCTGACCGTCGGTTTGGGGGTGAAAAGCGTTACTTAGATTAAGAGTAGTAACGAGAGCAGATTGAAATGATTCCCAAAAACGCGAGGTAAACCGACCATCGCGGTCAGAGATGATGTCGCGAGGCGTCCCATGTCGACTAATGATCTCGTTGGTGTAGATTCGGGCTAATCTTTCTACCTTATAGTCTTCTCATATCGGTAGGAAGTGAGCTGATTTAGTCAAACAGTCAACCACAACCCAAATGCTATCATGACCAAAGAGTACGCGGAAGTTTTGTTATGAAGTCCATGGCTATACTCTCCCATTTCCACATCGGGATCTCGGGATGAACGAGTAAGCCAGAGGGTCTTTGATGCTCAGCCTTGACCTTGGAACAGGTCAGGCATTTCGAAACATAGACTGCGATATCCTTCTTCATGCCCGGCCACCAGTACTTGTAGCGCATGTCCTGGTACATCTTGTCGGCACCGGGATGAATAGAATATCGAGATTTGTGAGCTTCATCCATCAGAAGTTGTCGCAAGTCTGTACGCTTGGGAATCCAAATTTGATCCAAGTAATGAAAGATACCATTCGACTTATTCTCGAGTTGGGCGCCGTCGTTTAGAATCCTTTCCTTCTTCAAAGTTCGCTCGATAAAACAAGCATGCTACGTGTCGCGGATAAGAGTTTCGAGATTAAACTGAGCTTGAGAATTACGGATGCTAAGCAAGTAGCTTCGTCGACTGAGGGCATCAGCAACGACGTTTTCTTTGCCTGGATGGTAACGAATCTCACAGTCGTAATCGTTGAGTAGTTCTACCCATCGGCGTTGACGCATATTCAGTTCCTTTTGGTCAAAGATGTATTGTAGGCTCCTATGATCGGTGAAGATCGCACACTTGGTACCATATAGGTAGTGTCGCCAAATCTTTAACGCAAAAACAACTGCGCCAAGCTCGAGGTCGTGTGTGGTGTAGTTCTTCTCGTGGATCTTGAGCTGTCAAGAAGCGTACGCGATAACCTTATCTCGTTGCATGAGAACATAACCAAGACCGAGGTTCGAGGCATCATAGTATACCACGAAGTTGTCGTTTCCGTCGGGGAGTGAGAGCACGGGAGCATTACAGATCATAGTCTTGAGGGTTTGAAAGGCTTCCTCTTGTTTAGTTCCCCAAACAAAAGGTTTATCCTTATGCGTGAGAGAAGTAAGCGGTACGACGATCTTAGAAAAACCCTCGATGAAACGGCGAGAATAGCCTGCAAGTCCGAGAAAAGAGCGAACTTCAGATGGATTCTTAGGTGTAACCCAACTCTTAACAGCTTCGATCTTCGCAGGGTCAATGTGGATACCTTGACTATTGACAATGTGACCCAAGAATTGGACCTCCTCCAGCCAAAATTCACACTTGGAGAACTTGGCATAGAGACGGTTTCCCTGGAGTAACTCAAGAACCAAACGTAGATGCTGCGAGTGTTCGGCTTTTGATTTGGAATAGATCAGGATATCGTCGATGAATACGATTATGAAGCGATCAAGGAAGGGTTTACACACTCGATTCATCAAATCCATGAAGACTGCAGGAGCGTTGGTCAAACCAAAAGGCATGACGACGAACTCATAGTGACCATAGCGGGTTCGAAAGGCGGTTTTGGGTATATCCTCCTCTTGAATGCGTAGTTGGTGGTAGCCTGAACGTAGATCGATCTTAGAAAAACACGTAGCACCTTGTAGCAGATCAAATAGATCATCGATTCGAGGCAAGGGATAGCGATTCTTGATTGTCAACTTATTTAACTCCCTATAGTCGATACACATCCTGAACGATCCATCCTTCTTTTTGACGAAAAGGACAGGCGCGCCCCATGGAGAGGTGCTAGGGCGAATAAAGCCTTTATCAAGTAGTTCCTGGAGCTGACTCGAGAGTTCGCGCATTTCGGAAGGAGCGAGACGATGCGGTGCTTTAGCAACAGGGTTGGCTCCAGGAATGAGGTCGATTCGGAAATCGATATCACAAGCGGGTGGTAGACCTGGTAGCTCATCGGGAAATACGTTAGGGAATTCACAAACAACGGGGACCGGGTTCACCTCTTTAACTTCCTTTTTCTCCGCTACTACAACGTGTGCCAAGAAAGCTTGGTATTCCTTGCGGAGATACTTGCTAGCCTGGACACACGACAAGAGTTGGAGTTTCTTCGAAGCGAGTTCACCATAAACACACAATTGATCACCATTAGCGAGCAAGAATCGAATCATCTTATCGAAGCAAACAACTTCAGCATGGTTTTCACGAAGAAAGTCCATGCCTACTATAACGTCAAAACTACCGAGTTGCATCGGAATAAGGTCGATAGGAAAGATGTGACTGTTGAGTTCGAGAGTACAATCACGAAGAACAGAATTGACGGTGACGGTTCTTCCGGTGGCAACTTCAACATCGAACGTCGAGGGGAGATGAGCGCGCTTATGATTGAGGAGCTTTTCGAATTCAAACGATACAAAACAGTTAGCGACTCCAGTATCAAACAAACATGAAGCATATATACCATTCACAAGAAACGTACCATTCACCACGTTGTTATCAGCTTGCGCTTGACGCACATTGATGTTGAAAGTGCGACCGCGAGGTGCTGGTGGTTGCTGTTGTTGCTGAGGCTGCTGCTGGGGCTGCTGCTGTTGTGGCTCTTGATTAACCACTCAGTTTGGGCACATGTTGGCGAAGTGGTTGGGATCACCACACGCATAGCAAGCTCTATCATTGACCGCGGGTGCATGAGCCGCTTAATTGCCTTGAGGAGCAGCAAGTAGAGCTTGTTGAGCAGGAGATTGACCTTGGGTTGGAGCAGGGTTTTGACATGGACCTGTACGGCAGTTGGTGGTGAAATGGCTGTACATGTTACAATGCGCACAGTATCTGCAGGCGATTCCCACTGGGTGGTGATAAGTACAAGTAGGGCAGACCGGATGAGGACCAGTATACGCACGCTTTGCCGGCGGTGCGTTGGTAACCGGGGCCGCTACTTGGCGGTGTTGATGTTGCTGAGGAGCTGGAACTGATTGTAGCGGGGCAGCATTGGTCACAGTGCAGTTCTTGTTGCTGGAACTGTTGTTGTTCTTTCTCTTGCGTCTCGAGAGCTTGTTTGACTGAGAAGCGGTGGCGGTTTCAGCTGTTGAAGCAGTGGTAGCTTGATGCAGATTCTTGGGAGCTTTATCCCAGACTCCAGAGTTGACTCACTTGTCGTTGATCTCAGCAGCGAGCAAGTAGGTTTCTTCAATCGTCGTCGTCTTTGCAGCTTGAACGAAATCAGCCACACAATCTGGAAGAGCACGGATGTGCTTTTTGATGGTGATTTCGGGCGTTTTGACTTGATCTGGACAGATAATACTCAACTGCTTGAAGCGTGCAGTCAAACCAGCGTTGTCACCATCTTTCTGTTTAATGTGCCAGAATTCATCCTCCAACTTTTGGCGCTCATGGGGAGGGCAGAACTCTTGCATCATCACGTTCTTCAACTCATCCCATGATAGCCCGTAAGCTGCATCATTTCCACGTTTGTTTCTCTCGGCCGTCCACCAGTCTAAAGCGCGGGACTGGAAGACGCCAGTTGTGTTCAGAGTGCGGAGATTGTCAGGACAGCCACTCTGGCGCAGGGTGACTTCGATTGAATCAAACCATAGAAACATGGCCGTCAGACCATCTTCACCAGTAAACTCTTTCGGTCCGCAGGCTTTGAACTGCTTGAAGCTGAAAGCAGCTTTGGGAGTATCGGTCCTGGACTCTTCAGAAGATTTGCTCTCATTTTCATTCAATTCACTCATGATTTGGGGAATGACTTTGATGATCTGACTTGCGACAAGAGAAGCAAGTCGTTTGTCGGCGTGCTTACACCTAGTAGCTCGTGAGTGTAGGGATCCAGATGACGACATTGTCTGCAACAGACAGCGCCATAGGACTCAAAACACTATTCGATTATTCTTAGTATAGTCTAGCGATTCATCATAAAGCTCAGGAACACGTATCCACATAACACAGAACCATATAGGCACATACACACATAAGCACATAATCACGTAGGGCACCGAAACACGTAGGCACGTAAGGCACATAAGCACATAAGGCAGTCAGAATACAGAAACCTAGCTATATGTTGCACGTATTCCCTAACCTTCACAGCACGTATAGCGATTAATTACAGCGATTGCGAGTATCAAGCAGCGATTGCGAATAATGGCCAGCGATTTGTGGGGTGCGAATTGTGTGTGTTTTGGCAGAGTGAGAAACGTGAAATCAAAACCATCAGTACCACTGTACTGTTTATCCCAAAACGCTAACAAATCGCCACATAATTCACATAAATTCCACATAAAATCGATAATTCACAGAGTTGGCTGCGGTAATTCCAGAATCGAAACACATAAAATTTTGAGGATAGATTGTCTCGGGTGTGATAGACTTCGACTAACCAAAGTGATTCAACTATTCACAAGGACTTTTAGTGCACACTTTTGGCCTTCGGGACTATGCTCTCGTTTCGATTCGAGCGATCGGCACACATCCTTTCAGTCTCAGTGTGACCTCAAGTCGTTGGAGTCCGTCGAAACTTTGGTGAGAGTTTTGTAAAACCACATTAGAGAGTAGAACGAGTCATTAAGGTTCGGGTTTCACCCCTAACTTAGTGACTACGTTCCTGCTTGTGTGATGAAATCACGAGATAGACAAGGAGATATGCGTCGAAGTATGGATCTCACTCCTGATTCAACGCAAATTCCCTTGTTTTATAATAAAAAATAGTAATTCGAATGAGAAATTTGGTCAAGAGTTGGCGGCTTTCACACCTAATCTTAACCAGATTATTCGTTTGTGTGTGTGAAATCAACCTTAGGAAAGGTTGATCTTGCGCAGAACTGTAGCATGCGATGTTCGCGCAAGTGTGTAGTGTATAGCGAGTTCGAGCGAGAAATAGCGAGCAAGCTCGTACAAAACCCCTACTGGGCATGCACAAGTCGGTCTGTTGGTACTTAGACTATAGACTAGGTTGTGTCTAAGACATCGACCCGGACTAGGTCGAGTCTTGCCTAATTCCCTATAGTTATGGCTCTGATACCAATCTGTCACACCCCCAACCGATGGCGGAATCATCGGGGCGCGACACTGAGTGAAACAGATTGTTCGAGAGAAATTCCATAACAGCTACTTTACCGAATAGTTAAACATTACGTCCTATACCGTAACCTATTAAGCAAGCAAGTTATTACAGACATAGTATCTCCAAAACAAATAAAACTGTTCCGACAACTCAGATTTAAAAAGATAAATTGTTTGTTTGTTTCTAGACTCTTCCTAACTCGATTCCACAGAGCAAGCATCCTAGCAGATAGCATCCTAAACACCTGTCACATACATTAAAATAGAGGTCAATACACATAGTGTAAAGGTGAGCATACAAGTTTGATAATAGCATAATAGAGTTCGAAATTGTTTACGCATGACCAGCATGTGCAACGTATAATGTGAAGCATGTAAGTTATTGACAAAGATCCTATCAATACCAATGACTGCGAGTTGACTGCGAGTAGCGAGTGCGCATCACATGTCCACCACTGTGAACACGTGAAGTAATTGTCCTTAACAACCCCTGAGTAAACAGGTGCTGAGTCCAAACTATAGTACTATCGTTGCTAAGGCAGGTAGACAGCAATCAATATGTTAACATAACAAACAGGCATTCATCGAGTCACGTATAACATGCATTAGACGTCAGCGTATAAATAGTGTTTGCGTTGTGTGTTCGATGTGATTTAGAATAAGAAACGTATGTAACACCCAAAAGTGCATAAAGCAAAAAGGGATCGAGTATACTCACAGATTGTGTTTAACAAGTAAACACGCTCTTGGATTGAAGGGAGCGCTGAAAGAGACTAGCCTGAACAGTTAACGATAGCAATAACGATAAGCGGCGCGTAAAACGATGAAGGGTAACCAAGTATCGAAAGATAATCCGATCGGATGGCAATCCGATCGGATGGTCAGTCGATCGGGTGGTAATTCGTTCGGATGGTCATCCGATCGGATGGTCATCCGATCGGATGGCCATTCGATTGGATTGACACCTTGTTTGGTGAGGATGTGTTTGTGTATGATGGTTTGTACTTTGAAGTTTTCGTTGTAGCATTTAAAAATTAGAGAAGTATATCTACCTTTCAGGTCGGTCGATCAAACGGTCGTTTGATCGGACGGCAATCCGATTGGTGAGTCTTCCTAGTTGAGAACAAGTTCACAGCAGGATGGTCACTCGATCGGATGGCTATCTGGTCGGGTGGTAATCCGTTAGTTACTGATGTTCTTTTGAAAATTGAAAATGATTAAGTGTCGAAGCTCCAAAACGTCACATGATCGGACGGCCACTCGATCGGATGGCAATCCGATCGGGCGGTAATCCGTTCAATGTTCAGATCCTTGAATAGTTTGAATAAAAGTTTAAGTGTGGGACCAAGTGCAACCCGATCGGATGGCCGGTCGATCGGATGGCAATCCGATCGGACGGCAATCCGTCCCGACGATCAGACCGTCTTAACACCTGATTCTGTTTGAAGTTTTGTAGCGAGACATTTTGATAACTTGTTTAGACAATAGGAACCTTATCTCGACTTAAGTGACCCGACCGAACAGGAACCACCCTAGTCCGACCGGTTCACGGTCCGAGACGGTTGTTCATGTTCAAACCCGAAATCAGTAGTTTCATAGATAGAATTCAGATCTTGAACTAATACATCACTAAGAATGAGTAGAAGATCAGAACAAGCTCCGATTCTATCGGTTTTGAGTGCATTGAGTGTAAAAGAGTTGAAAGAAAGTTGGAAAACCTTCCTTCAATCCTTTTAACCATGGATTTGTATAGATCTATGCAAAAACATTGATAAATCTTGTGGAAATCCTTTAGATCTAAGTTGTTCTTGGTGGAATGAAGCCAAACATTGAAGTTCATGAGAACTCAATGATGACATCATCCTAGAGCACCTCAAATCCGGGGATTTCACGGTTAAAAGTTAAGATTCAAAGGTGAAAATGGTGTAAAAGTGTGTATAGATCATAGAAGTACAAGATTTAGGTTGGGAACTTACAAGAATCGAGAGAAATCGAGAGAAATAAGAGCTGAAGGTCGGCTGGTCGAACGAGGGAGCTGTCACATCACAAATGATGTGACAGGTGGGTATTTATAGGGTTTCCCAAAAAGGAAAGTTGGAAAGTGGCTGGTCGATCGGGTGGCAACTCGATCGGGTGGCCGCCCGATCGGGTGACAACTCGATTGGATGGCAACCCAATCGAATGGCCACTCGATCGGTTGGCCACTCGATCCATGAGTTCAGCACGACGAGTTTTGTCGTTTCGATTCGCGTGTTGCGTGTTGCGATGAGATTCGAGAGAGCGATGCGATAGTATTACCCATTAGTTACACAAACAACATAACTACTATATCTAACATACAATCACTATAATTAACTTGCGTTTAGCGTTTGCGATTCGATTTACGATGCGATAGATTTGCGATTGCGATTAACACCTCAACATAACATAACATAACATGCACAAGTAACACTTAAGTAGCACACACACGTAAAACAATATCCAGAACACAACATTCGAGTTGCGATTGCGATAGCGATTAGCGATAAATCGATTAAACATGTGATTAAATAGCGATTAAACCTCGATTATTATTAGATACTCCACATAATACAACTAAAGCAAATAATTAAATAGATTCGATTATGGGCAAAGAAGTCAAAACAGTAGTTGAGCAAGGAGTGACAGATTGCAATTAGCCATCTTTTATTCCTTTGACTTCAATCTTGACTTTGACTTTTGAAACACGGGGTGTTACAGAAATGACCCTAAGGGTAAGAGTGGTGAGAAGAAGAATGGTGGGAGGAGTGATGGGAATGGTGCGAATGCACCGACTGCTGCGAATGATGTGAGCCTTGGGGCTCGTCGGGCTGCTGCGGACCAAATGAATGGTGAAGTACTAAGTGAGACAGAACGTCTCGTAGGTTCGAGGGAGTGTCTCCAATCATCATATGGGTCTGAGCTAAACGAAGTAGAGGGAGTACGCCAATGTGAAGGCCCTGCTTCGCTATGCCTTCCTCCCATCATAGATGCCTTTCCTCTTCCTCCTCTTCCTCGTATTCTTGGCGGCATTTTCGTTATGTGGACCTGTCAAAACGAGGAAACAAACAAAATATATAAACCAAATAAGATTAAGATTAATCCTAGGTCATTTGCCTAGACTCGGAAGTCTAAGGAATGTGCTACTGTGTCATTGAGATTAAACACAAAAGGCTAGTGTTTAATTCACACAATGTTGGCTCTGATACCAACTTGTCACACCCTGATATTTTAACCACAAACCGGTGGGCCCGGTGGGGAGTATCGTGACGTAGTTGATATCATCATAGTCAAATATACACAATTTATAGCACAGCGGAAGGCTTGGTAGAAATTACTATTACAAACCGAAAGTTCAAAGTATGAAATAAAACAATATACAGACGGTTTGAAAGAAAGGATCCACAGGCGGATCTAAAATAAAATACAAAACATGTTTAACAGACATAAGGCATTACGGACTTGCAAGATCCTCTACTTAACGCCCAGAAGCTCCCAGCCTAGTACGTGTAGTACCTGTCACTTAGTCTTTTGAAAATATGTCAGTTTACACTGGTAAATACAATTAACTGACTCTTTTGAAAACATTTATAAAAAAATTGGTTTAGATGCACAAGGCACAAATATTATTTTATAACTTGGGAAAATTATAATATAATCTTGAATACAGATTTACATGTTTGTCATACATTTAGGGCCCGGTATAGAAGCCGAGACATGATTAACCGAGACACCACTAATATAAACCCACAAGGAGTTATCCCCAACAAGTGGGTATATCTTTTTACATACGCAACTGTCAGGTGTATGCCTACACCCCGTGGTTAATTCGTGGCCATTTTCAATTAAATGAGCCGAGGATATCCACGACACGGTCGCATTAACCCCCAATGTTTATGTTATCAAACAAAATGGATTAAAACGGGTTATGTAATTTATTAATCACAGTCCGATTAAATGATTCCATACCCGACCAAGTGGTAATAATTAACCGTATCCCAAGCCCGTATAAGGGAAAATAAGTTAAAAGTATTTACCTGAGTTTTAAATGCAAGATCTATCTACTCAGCCGTATAATGCAATTAGACTCGTTAAGGTAGCTTTTAGCGGGGCTTCCTAATCTGGAATGAAAGTTTTATTAACCTATTAGATTACTAATGGGTCTAATTTAAGTCATGGACTTAGACCGGTTAGTTTAAAGTGGGATTTACGGTATAAAACACTAGATTAAGCGATGACCGGAATGGAATGTAATTTAGACTCGAAAAGTATGAAAACTTGTATTACATGGGTAAAGTAAATACATTCTAGATTTTGAAGTTAAAATGATAAGGTTTAACTCGTTTTGGCTAATTTATGTAAACTAGTTACATAAACCGCATCGAACACGTATAAGCATGAACGGGTAACTGGATGATTCATGTACAAGTTCCATAAGTTATTATGCTTAAAATATGTTATAATATCATTAGGATATCAACAAATATGCCCATAAAAATTTTAAAACCAAATTAAGCCTTATAAGGGCATTTTGGTCATTTTATGATTTATAAAAGAGGTTTACTTGCAAACTAAGGTTCTGGTCATAAACCTCCTGTAAAAATATTTAATTTATGTTATATTAACAGTAGGATATCATATATATATGTGTGGTTTATCGTTTATGGCCAAACTATACCCCGAAAGGGCATTTTGGTCATTTCACACATGGTTTTAAGGACTTATTTGGGATTCTGAGTTAATGACTTATACCTACTCTAAAAATATTAAAAATGGTTTATAAAATCAGTAGGTAATAAGTCTTGGGTGCTAAGTATGGTTTAAAACCATACTATGTACCTTAATGTCGTAAAAATCGATAAATGACGATTATTTCGATGTTTAGGAAATTCTGAGGTTATGACCAAATTTTAAAGGTCAAAATAATTTATTTATCATATCATATCAGTAACAAAAGGTTCTTGCATATTAATCTTATTTAAAACCCAATTTATGTGTGAAAAAGGCATAATCGTCATTTATTAATATTATACGAAACTCATGCATAAACTCAGTAAGTAATCTGACTTGGAATCCCAATTAGTCCTAAATATGATATCATAACAGTGAGTAATGGATTTTTATGTCAAAATTATGTTTAAACTTAATTTGCATGCAAAAGGGTATTTTAGTCCTTATAAAGCATTTTTTACGATTTATTATATAATTACAGTTTTTGACCAGATTATAAATGTCAAAATATGGTAAATAATATTACTAATCAGAATGTAATTCATTTGCATGTTTGTTTATGTTAAAAATCTCATTTTTTGGCAAAAGGGCATTTTAGTCAACATTAAGCATAATAACGGAATCAAGCAAATGAACTCAGATTACTTGGTGACCATGTGATATAACCTCAGAGGGTTATACTACAATATAATATGGTCACAAAGGAACCTTAATGCATAAAGAAACTAAGCTAATTCGGGTCAGAACTGAAAGTCAAAGCAAAAGTCAAGCTTTTGAGACTTTCGGTTGCGAACCGAGCCTAAACTTAGAATTGTCGGGTTGAACATGTTTAGACATGTTCCAATAATGTTTACCAAATTATTAGAGTGATAAATCGTATTTTATAACCTCTACATTATCAGATTTGAATTTATTTAAAAACTGACCCGTTTGACTTTTTATGTTAATTACTTTGACCCGACAATTAACTAAGTAAACATGGTAATTAGGAGATGCCCTTTTGAGGGATTAACACCTACCTAATTACGATCACGTAGCCATATTCGCCTCGAACAATGGATGGACCGTTTAGGTTAAAACTGAAAGTCAAAACCGAATTGCGGCAACTTTGACTTTCGGCATTTAAATGCATAAAAACCGAACTAAGGAGGCTAAGGACACTTACAAAGGGTCCTAGCTTGAAACTTGAACTATGGAGAGCTACCTTTTGATTAGGAACCTCAGAGAAACCAATGTTAGAGAGAAGAGTTGATATTTTTGAATTGAGCAAGGAGAAATGAGGGGCAAGGGACCTATTTATAGTGCAAGAAGAGGTCTCATGTTTCAACCAGGTGTCCAGGGGTGTTGGGAGAGCTTAACAAGTGTCCATAGACGTGTCCCAAAACAGCTAACAGCCCCTGGTATCGAGTTATGTGTGAGGAAGATGACAAACCTTCAGCTGTCCAAAACTACTGCCCAGGTACAGTCTTTACAGACCGTAAGCATATACCTCATACGGTCCGTAACCGCTTTTGAATTGTTTCGCCCAGATACAGTCCTTACGGACCGTAAGCCTGAACCTTTTACAGTCCGTAAGCCATTGATCAGAGAACTAAATTTTGAAACTTTACATATTTGACCCCTCAACTTTTATATTCAATATCAATCATTCCCGAGAGCATGTTTTAACATTATAAAGCCCCAGGTTTGATAAAAGGTCACTCAGAGGCCTAAATAGCATGTTGACACTTTTAGTCCCTTCGCATACATCTTTTCATTGTTTGACATCTTTAACCCTTCAAAGTCAACTTATTACCCGTCTAGGGTTTATAACACGTGTCTTCCTACTATTGGGTATGATTTTGCGAGGTGTTACATGATGAAAGAGTTAAATGATTAATTTGTAAAGTAACTAGATAAAGTATAAGAAGGATCAATAGTTTACCACATGACAATGTCATTAACATAATGATGTATAGTTGTATACGACCTGAGATGGTTCTTGACCTCAAGAGCTACAAAAAAGTTACATGGAAATTGGAGGGAACTGAGCTAAGAGCTACCATCAGTAGGAGTAGGAAGGTATTATTATCTTGTTGTTTGTGATTCTATCTGACATTACATAAGATTCTAGCTGCTGATTCTTTTTACACCTACTATCACCAACCTGAGGTCACATAGTCATCAGGTCTATATTTATGGGCCGGGTGACACAAAATTGTGGTGTGTGTGTTAAAGGGGCTTCATACAACGAACATGAAAGTGACTACTTTGGATTATTAGATGAGATCTTAGAGTTGGAATATCATAGCACCATAGGACATTGTGTGGTTGTTTTGTTCAAGTGTACTTGGTTTGATCTTGTGAGGGGGGTAAGGGTAGACCCCAAAACTCATACGGTTGATGTTAAACCTATAGCTATAGGATGTGTTGATGACCCCTTTATCTTAGCATCGCAAGCACAACAAGTTTATTTTACATCTTATCCTTCAAAATCGAAGGAACTAAAAGGTTGGTTGGCTGTTGTAAGGACTACCCTGAGGGGTGTTTACGAATTGGACCAAGATGTTAGTGTAATAGAGGATGATGACAATGTGGATAGGGAGCATTTCTTTCAAGAGAATGAAAGGATAGAATGCACAGTCACAGATGATGTTCTCCCCATTTCTCTTGTGCACGAGGATGGAAAGTTCGAAGAAGTGGGGGGTATGGATAGCGATGATGAAGAAGTTGAGTTTGAAGCCACAACTATAACTGACCAGGATTTATACGTCATGCTTAATTTGGACGATGAAGATTTAGAGTGAAGGGTTTGTTATATATAATTATTGTATATGTAATTCTAACTAGTATTTTTATGTAATCGTTTGTTTAGCTATTAATCATATATTTTTTTGTAGGTATCATGGGACGTGGTATAGCAAATGCTGGCAGAGGTCATGGTTTTGTGGCAGGTATTCTGATTACTTTTACTTCCTCAAAAGATCATTTTTTCATCATCTCATCAATAAATCCTTGATGGGTATGCATAGAAATTGATAGCGTTTTCTGATTAAGGTTTAGTTGCATCATTTTGGTTATAAGGAACTTAAAAACAAATTGAATTACATTTTTTTATTATCAATGGAGACTACTGTTTATTTATGCTTCTAATCCATCACCATCCATCCATATTCACATTCATTTATATAATTTTTTCTTCTCCATATTAGAACCATCCATCCATAATCACATTCATTTATATAATTTTTTATTCTCCACTTCAGAACACAAAATAACGTCAATTAATGGTGCTTGTTTGCGACATTGCATAGTCACAGATCAATATGGATGCAGTTTTGATAAGAGATATATTGATAGAAGCAATGCTAAGCCTGTCACTAAAGAGAAAAAACAACTTGAAGGAGTTAGTTCTGTTCCTAAGACTGCCACCGAAGAGAATAGGTCAACTACAAGAGAACATGGCAGCAATAAGGTACGTGTAGTATTTATATGAAAGTGTAAACTAGAATGTGGTAAAAATGGAAAGTGTAGTATTTATATGAAAGTGCAAACTAGAATGTGGAGTTTTATAAATTATATACCCCTGAATTCAGCAATTGCTAAGATATATGTTGACAATTGACATACCGATGAGTATTTTTGTTGAGTTTATCGCTATGTCAATTATCAACATCCATCATTACGATTTGTTTGTGGTGTCCTTGCATTTGAATTTGAAATACAAGGGGTTGGATCCTTTGGTTTTCATTGTCAGCAATTCCTTACACTTTTGACTTTTTAAGTCAAAACAGACAAATTGCTTATTTCAAACCAAGATTGTTTTATTACATGAAATGCCATGAATAGAAACAATTGGTTATAAAATTTTATCAAAATCCATATTTACTTTATGAGATTTTCAAAACCTATTCATTATTTTCTTGGGGGCACTGATGCATTATTTTCCATAGATTGATATAGTGGAAGCAGTTTTGAGAACATGTCAACAACAAGAAAACAAGGTAGCAACAAGAGAACTATGCAGCAACAAGGTAGAGACATGTTCATAGAGTTTTTTTCTTTAATTGAAACATGTCAATCTCTTTTTAGGACTGGGATACAAATGCAATTACTTAGTTTGAATATTACAATAGTTGGTTTCGATGCAGGAGTTAGTAGGGGTCGTGGCCAAGGTGTAGTGAGAGTTGATCAAAGTAGTGGTTTAGATAGTGGTAAAGGTGTCGTGGCAGGGGTTGGAAGAAGTCATGGTCGATGTGTTGATCGAAATAGTGGTGAGCAAGGTTGTGGTCAAGGTGTTAATCAAGGAAGTGTTCTAGGTAGTAGTGATAGTATTGGACTACAATCTGATGCACCACAACATACATTGATGTCTTCTCACATTGAGGGTGGTGATGGTGATGATGTGTATTCGGTTCATGTTACTTCTACGAGGCTGGGAAGTGCTTCCTAATTTCAAGTACCCGAACGAAAGAACTGTCAGTGGATCTATATTCAAGATGGAGAGTAAGTACATATACATTAATATCGTTTCTCTATGTAGATATAAAAAATGTTACTAATGTATTTTTCATTCATTGCTTCCATTTTGTAGATTTAGTAATCAAACAAGATCTACCCAAGTTATTGGAGTAAATCTAAAGAGTATGTGGAACGGCCCATGGGAAAGCTAGAAAGACATTCCTAATGAGGACAAAAAGCGGTTGTTTGAAGGATTCCAAGTGTATATTTAGACAAATCATATATAACTTATTAAACCATTTTGTATGTTTATTAAACAATTATTTTTTGTAGTGTTATTTCCAGTGGGAGGAGAAATGGAATGCTGAAATTTATATGTGCTGGAAGCAGAGTATTTGTAATGCCCAAAAATTTAAAACTATTATTATTATTATTTATTTTACTTAATAGGAAACCCTAATTAAGACACCCACGTAATTCTGTACAAACCCTAGAATTTTCAGAATTTTCAGAATCAGGATTAGGGCCCCTAAAACTCAGGGGGGGTATTCCCTACTTAACGATTATCTTAATAACTTGCGGACGAAGTTGAATTTAATGATTTCGTCGACTCAGCTAGCCTAGTCCCACACGTGGCAACCCTATACATAAAATAAGTTCTCTCGCGGGCCGCCTCAAGTTAAGCTTAATTCTCACGCGGGCCGCCTAAGGGTCAAAATTCACCTATAAATACAGGAGCTTGGGACTTGATTCTGGGCACAAAAACGACGAAGAAGTTCACAAAATACACCGAGTTATGTTCTGTTTATCACCAATAACACACACGAAACACTAATTAAGTGTAGCGGGGAGCTGCAGAACAGGGTAATAACTCGATCGCTATTACGATTCATTGTCCGATCGATCAATATATCCAATGGATGTTTAAGTGCTGCCCACATTAGGGTTATACTTTGTCGTTCGTCATTAATTTGACGGATCATCGTTAATTCGATGGATAAAGTATTGTACTTTGTCGTTCGTCATTAATTTGACGGATCATCGTTAATTCGATGGATGAAGTATCGCACTTTGTCATTCGTTGTGAGAATTTGATCTCGTGAGTTATCGTAAAGGCTGTATTAAGTTACTAACCTAGTTGTGTGCATGTTATTTAAATTAGGTTAAAAGACTAATCAGTAGTCTAAACTCTGCCCGTATAAATCTGAAATATTATCACAAGGTAGCATCACTTTGGAATTATTAAGGTACGGATCCTTACCCCACTCTTTATTGCTTCATAAGTCAAATTGTTATAAACCACTAAATTACTATATCTTTTAAAAACTCCTTACGTCTTTGAGTATCGATTCATTTGACAGTCCGTTCGAATTCTATTCTAATCATTGATTTAAGCTTTCATGTCATGCGATAATATTATGTTAGTTGTACTCATTATCGCATGTTCCAATATATGTTCCGTTCTGTTATGAAAATAAGTTTTATAAAGTTATGTGAATAAGACCATTTGTACTCTGATACCCTGAGTATCCCTTCTCGTGGAGTGTCCCACGAGCATGTTGTTGCGGCATCAACATCATGTGCTCCATCTGTGACGGAGAGATTAGTTCACGGCGTCCCTAGGTACAAGTGTGGTACAAAGCTACTAGGAGGCGTATGGATCGATCCTAGAATTTAAGTTAATGAGGTGGATAGCAGGTATGCCAAGTGGCCATCTCGTGTGATAAGTATGCAGGAGTAGCTACCTGTGTATTGTCACGTTTTCAGTTTGCTCATGGGTACATCCGTAAGATATAATTATGAAATTATGTTCTTACATCGTATCATTTTCGCAATAAGTTTCCTCCGAATAACATTGCATATAAAGCGTTATTTGTTCTTTGAGCCTATAATTCCGTACTGAGCATTCGGCTCATTCCGTATAAATTTTGTATTTACAGGTCAGCAGGTTACTTTGGGCGGGGAAAAGAGAGAAGAATAAAGCCTAGGAATAAATCTGAAGATATTAATGAATTCGAATGTTCCGCTTGTATATTAAACAAAATTTTAGTGGTTGTATGGTTGTTTCATTGTTAAATAAATAAATGGAATTATGACTTTTGTTTATGATATCACTGTTATTGTGACACGTCAGCCCATTCCGGGTTGGGGTGTTACAGCTATGGTATCAGAGCAAAGGCTCTTTCCTGTAGAAAACTTGAAGATAGTAATTAAAACCTGTGAGGAATGGGTAGATATCTATGATAGGATCCAATTTGATCTCTTATTTGGTTTAATTCCTATGTTTATTCGTATAGATATGCCTCCTCGTCGTCCGCTACGTAGGAGTACTCGTACTAACCATGTACGTAACAACACTTCTTCGAATGAGATTCTAGTTGATCCAAGCATAATTAATGCTATCAACCAGGCTGTTGCCGGGTTGCTTCCAAACCTGGTTGCTCAAACCGCTGAGGCCGTTATTCAACAAACTCGTCATCCAGAACGTAATAACATGAATCCAGTCTCTGGTGAAGAAATTCGTGAGAATACCACGAACCATAATACCTATAATATAGACATATGGATCTCTAAATTCCAAAAACAAAAACCGAATCAAATTACATATCCTCTATGTAATACTTGTGGTAAGAGACATTAAGGTGTATGTCACCGAGGTACAGGAGCATGCTTTAGATGTGGCCAAACTGGACACAGGATCAAGGAATGTCCTAAGAAAGATACTAAGAAGAACAACCAACCCAATGTTAGAGGAAGAGTTTTCGCACTTTCTGCTAATGACGCTGCTAATGTCCCAGGTACTGTATCTGGAACTCTTCAGCTTGGTGAACATAGTATCTATGTGTTATTCGACACAGGAGCGACTCATTCTTTAGTATCCCATTCATTTACTAAGTACCTTCCGATAAGACCAAATCTCTTAAATCATACTTTAACCATTTCCACTCCCATGGAAAATTCATCCGTAATCACTTCCGTATATAAAGATTGTCCGATCCGTATTGAATCTATTGTGTGTAAGGCCGATCTATTTCCAATACATATGTGTGATTTTGATGTTATTCTAGGAATAGATTGGTTGTCTAGACATCGTGTAACTATAGATTGTCATTCTCGCCGTGTTATTTTCGGTGATATTCATCATCCTGATATTATATATCAGGGAACTCAAGCTCATAAATCTCTCAAGATTATCTCTGCGCTTAAGGCTCGAAAATTCTTATCAAACGGTTGTGCTGGATTCCTAGCATCGATTAAGGATACTTCTGCTAGTGTTAAGAGTATCGATAGCCATTCCGTTGTTCGTGAATATCCTGATGTATTTCCGGATGAACTACCGGGATTACCACCTGACCGTCAGGTAGAATTCACCATCGACTTGATCCCTGGTGCCGAACCTATTTCTAAAGCTCCATACCGTATGGCCCCGATGGAACTAAAGGAGTTGAAGGAACAATTGCAAGAATTGTTAGATCTAGGATTCATAAGACCCAGTGTTTCACCTTGGGGTGCTCCGGTCTTATTTGTGAAGAAGAAAGACGGTAGTATGCGTTTATGTATTGACTACCGAGAGCTGAACAAGATTACTATTCGTAATCAGTATCCTCTGCCTCGCATTGATGATCTCTTTGATCAACTTCAGGGGGCTCAGTTCTTCTCAAAAATCGACTTGAGGTCCGGGTATCATCAGCTAAAGATCAAGAATGATGATGATCCCAAGACCGCCTTTTGTACTCGATACGGTCATTACGAATTTTTGGTTATGCCCTTTGGGCTAACTAATGCACCCGCAGTCTTTATGGATTTGATGAATCGCGTATTTCACAAATTCCTAGACAAATTCGTTATTGTCTTTATCGATGACATTCTAGTGTATTCTAAGAGTCACGAAGAGCATGAAGCACATCTACATACAGTACTTGGAACCTTGCGACATGAGAAGTTGTACGCTAAGTTTTCCAAATGTGACTTTTGGCTTAGCCAAGTGGCATTTCTAGGTGATGTCATATCAGCAGAGGGAATTATGGTAGACCCAACAAAGGTTGAAGCTATTACCAAATGGCCAAGACCCACTTCTGTTACCGAAATACGAAGTTTCTTGGGTCTTGCTGGCTATTACCGAAGATTTGTTGAAAGATTCTCGGTAATTGCTTTACCACTCACAAAACTCCTAAGGAAAGGGGTGAAGTACTCATGGAATGAGGAACAAGAGAAAAGTTTTGAAGAATTGAAGAAGCGACTTGTATCCTCTCCGATACTCGCTCTCCCTTCTGGATCAGGAGGTTACCAAGTTTATAGTGATGCCTCAAAGAAAGGATTAGGTTGTGTGCTAATGCAACATGGGAAGGTTATCGCTTATGCCTCCCGTCAGTTGAAGCCTTATGAAGTTAACTACCCTACACATGATTTAGAATTAGCCGCAGTCGTCTTTGCACTTAAGATTTGGCGACACTATATGTATGGTGAGAGTTGTGACATCTTTACTGACCACAAGAGCCTCAAGTACATATTTACGCAGAAGGAGCTAAATATGAGGCAAAGAAGGTGGCTAGAACTTTTAAAAGATTACGACGTTAATATTCAATACCATCCAGGCAAAGCCAATGTTGTAGCTGACGCATTGAGCCGAAAGAATTCCGGGACTATATCTTGCTTACAAATTCAGCCTCGTATTAGGAGGGATCTCGAAAGGATGAACATTTGGCTTCAGGTTAGTAAATCGGATGGATATCTAGCTAGAATGCAGATTGAACCCGATCTCATATCACGGATCAAAGATGCACAAAAGCAAGATGGAGAACTTTGGGCAATTGTGCAAAATCTTGAGGTGGGTAAGCAATCTGAATTTCGTATAGACCATCATGGGGTGATTTGGTGCGGCAAAAGACTTTGTGTACCCGATGACTCCAGCCTTCGTGAGTCATTGTTAGCCGAAGCTCATAGCTCACCATTTTCAATTCACCCAGGATCTACCAAGATGTATAGAGATTTAAGACAGAACTTCTGGTGGAATGGTATGAAGGAAGACGTTGCTCGATACGTAAGTAAATGCCTCACTTGCCAACAAGTGAAAATTGAACACAAACGAGCAAGCGGTCTGTTACAGCCATTGGATATTCCCATATGGAAGTGGGATGAGATCACAATGGATTTTGTTACCGGTTTGCCTAAGACATTCAAGAAGAATGATGTTGTATGGGTTGTTGTCGATAGATTGTCAAAATCAGCACATTTTCTACCGATTTAGCAAGGATTTTCGGTTAATAAGTTATCCGAAATATTTCTTCAAGAAATTATTCGACTCCATGGCACACCATCTTCCATTGTTTCCGATAGAGACCCACGTTTCACCTCACGATTTTGGAAAGGTTTTCAGGCAGCTTGGGGTACACGACTAAAGTTTAGTACGGCTTTCCATCCACAAACAGATGGGCAGTCGGAACGTACGATCCAAACTTTGGAAGACATGCTCCGAGCATGTGCACTTGAATGGTCTGGAAACTGGGATGAATATCTATGTCTTGTTGAGTTCGCTTACAACAATAGTTGGCAAGCAAGTATTGGCATGGCACCTTTTGAGCTTTTGTACGGTCGGAAATGTCGCGCACCAATATGTTGGGATGAAGTTGGAGAAAAGATTATTGAAGGACCAGAACTAGTTCAGATTACAAACGAAAAAGTCACTATGGCACGAGAAAAACTGAAAGAAGCTCAGAGTAGACAAAAGAGCTATGCAGATCAAGATAGACGACCACTCGAATTTAAAATTGGCGACCACGTATTCTTAAAAGTATCACCTTGGCGTGGCGTTCGTAGATTTGGAATTAAAGGAAAGCTTAGTCCTCGTTTCATAGGTTCGTTTGAAATCCTTGAAAGAATTGGAGAAGTATCATATCGACTAGCTTTACCGCCTCAACTCTCTCTCGTTCATAACGTTTTTCATGTCTCCTCGTTAAGAGGATATAATTATCATCCACTTCATGTCATTAGTTATCCGTTGCTTACAATTCACGAGGATTTGTCCTACGAAGAGGAACCAGAAGCCATTTTAGATCGACAAGAAAGGGTTTTGCGTAGGAAAGTAATTCCGTTTGTTAAAATCCTCTGGAAGAATCACTCTGAACACGAAGCAACATGGGAATCTGAAGAATCAATTCGCTCTTTATACCCTAATCTATTCTAGCAATATAATTTTAGTTAAGGTAATGGTAAACCTTGCTAGTTGATCTATGTTCATTTATTTTTGCTTCATGCTTTGCCTTATGTGAATATATTTTAGTTATGATTAAGCATATTTAAGTAGGAGATTTTTTTGTTATATAAGTTAGTAACTCTGCTATGAAAATTCCGTTCCCGTTACTTATGCGATATGTTCTTATTTGAAAAATTTTGAGGACGAAATTTCTTTTAAGGGGGTAATAGTTGTAATGCCCAAAAATTTAAAACTATTATTATTATTATTTATTTTAGTTAATAGGAAACCCTAATTAAGACACCCAAGTAATTCTGTACAAACCCTATAATTTTCAGAATTTTCAGAATCAGGATTAGGGCCCCTAAAACTCAGGGGGGGTATTCCCTACTTAACGATTATCTTAATAACTTGCGGACGAAGTTGAATTTAATGATTTCGTCGACTCAGCTAGCCTAGTCCCACACGTGGCAACCCTATACATAAAATAAGTTCTCTCGCGGGCCGCCTCAAGTTAAGCTTAATTCTCACGCGGGCCGCCTAAGGGTCAAAATTCACCTATAAATACAGGAGCTTGGGACTTGATTCTGGGCACAAAAACGACGAAGAAGTTCACAAAATACACCGAGTTATGTTCTGTTTATCACCAATAACACACACGAAACACTAATTAAGTGTAGCAGGGTGCTGCAGAACAGGGTAATAACTCGATCGCTATTACGATTCATTGTCCGATCGATCAATATATCCAATGGATGTTTAAGTGCTGCCCACATTAGGGTTATACTTTGTCGTTCGTCATTAATTTGACGGATCATCGTTAATTTGATGGATAAAGTATTGTACTTTGTCGTTCGTCATTAATTTGACAGATCATCGTTAATTCGATGGATGAAGTATCGCACTTTGTCATTCGTTGTGAGAATTTGATCTCGTAAGTTATCGTAAAGGCTGTATTAAGTTACTAACCTAGTTGTGTGCATGTTATTTAAATTAGGTTAAAAGACTAATCAGTAGTCTAAACTCTGCCCGTATAAATCTGAAATATTATCACAAGGTAGTATCACTTTGGAATTATTAAGGTACGGATCCTTACCCCACTCTTTATTGCTTCATAAGTCAAATTGTTATAAACCACTAAATTACTATATCTTTTAAAAACTCCTTACGTCTTTGAGTATCGATTCATTTGACAGTCCGTTCGAATTCTATTCTAATCATTGATTTAAGCTTTCATGTCATGCGATAATATTATGTTAGTTGTACTCATTATCGCATGTTCCAATATATGTTCCGTTCTGTTATGAAAATAAGTTTTATAAAGTTATGTGAATAAGACCATTTGTACTCTGATACCCTGAGTATCGCTTCTCGTGGAGTGTCCCACGAGCATGTTGTTGCGGCATCAACATCATGTGCTCCATCTGTGACGGAGAGATTAGTTCACGGCGTCCCTAGGTACAAGTGTGGTACAAAGCTACTAGGAGGCGTATGGATCGATCCTAGAATTTAAGTTAATGAGGTGGATAGCAGGTATGCCAACTGGCCATCTCGTGTGATAAGTATGCAGGAGTAGCTACCTGTGTATTGTCACGTTTTCAGTTTGCTCATGGGTACATCCGTAAGATATAATTATGAAATTATGTTCTTACATCGTATCATTTTCGCAATAAGTTTCCTCCGAATAACATTGCATATAAAGCGTTATTTGTTCTTTGAGCCTATAATTCCGTACTGAGCATTCGGCTCATTCCGTATAAATTTTGTATTTACAGGTCAGCAGGTTACTTTGGGCGGGGAAAAGAGAGAAGAATAAAGCCTAGGAATAAATCTGAAGATATTAATGAATTCGAATGTTCCGCTTGTATATTAAACAAAATTTTAGTGGTTGTACGGTTGTTTCATTGTTAAATAAATAAATGGAATTATGACTTTTGTTTATGATATCACTGTTATTGTGACACGTCAGCCCATTCCGGGTTGGGGTGTTACAGTATTGTTGGTAAAATCCCTAGAATAGGGTTCGAGATGTTACCAAAGCAATAGCAGCAAGAAAAGGTGTACAAGTTGAAGACGATATGTCTGGTCTTGTTGATTTTAAACCACCATGGATCAAAACAGAGACATGGAAACAAGTGATTGAAATCTAGAACACGCCCGAATGGAAAGCAAAGTTTCAAGACGGTCATAACATAAAAAGTATGACATTATAAGCAGGTACAATCGAAACGACTAAACAGTAGCAAGGCAAGCGGTCGCAAAATAGTCGCAAGACATGCGGTCGCAAAACAGTCGCAAGTTTGTAAAAAGCAGGCAGTCGCAAGACAGTCGCAACATAAAAAGTCACACAAATAAAAAGCGGTCGCAAAATTTGCGATCAATATTATGGTCGCAAACCTCAGTCGCAAATTACACGTGCGATTGCAAAATGATCGCAAAACGATCGCAATTGGGCAATTGCGACAAGTGTTTTTCCAACCACATTTACAATCGCAAACAAGTAGCAACAAGGCAATCACGACCGTTTTGCGACCGTAAATGCAGTCGCAAATACCCAATTTTCTAATAGTGACATCAACCTTAAAATGGTAAAACACATCAACCTTAAAACATACAACGAAGATATGAAAGTGAATCGGGTAACCTTGAGTTAAATGAGACTGACCTGGATTCGAAAAGGGCTCGCCGGAACCTTTGACTCATCGTCGGCGGCGGCGTCACCCCAACCGCTCCTCTCTACCGCAAGCCTCCTTCACCACTGCTGAACATCACGTCACGAACAACCCCAACACCTCTCCCCTACCCCCTTCTGGTCGCTGAGCACCACCACCACAGCGCCATCCTGCGCCGCCACCTAACACCACAAAACCCCTCCTCCACTACATGTTGTGGCCATCACTGTTTTGAGGTTTTTGGAAGTGGGTTTAGAGAGAGGGGGGGAATCGCATGAATTTAGGGATTGGTTATTGATATGGCAGTGTCTTGACTGATTTAGCACGTCCAAATACCAAAATACCCTCACTGTATTAAAAGTCTCTAATTATATAACACAAATATTACGAAAATGCCATCCATTTGATCTAAGCCATTAAACACACTAATCTAATGGCCCAGATCGCTTCATACACTTTCTAGGAAAAACACACTTTCCGCAGGATCCCCACTATATATATATATATGGGTAGAGGATCCTGTACATTAATCTAAAAGTGTGAGAAGTGTGAGAAATATTATGGTGATGACATGTGTCCTCAATCTAAATTAATTTAAAAGGGTAAACAAGTAATTTTCTTATTGATTTAATTAATTGATAACCTTCCATAACCGCCATCCTTAATTGTAGGAATACGAATTAAGAATTAATCTACGAATTTGTGTCATCTCGTTCAGAACTGTATATTGCTATATATTTTTATATAGTGTTATATAGTGTTACATAGTGTTATATGGTGTTATATATTGTTTTTTGGTGTTATATAGTGTTATATGGTCTTATATGGTATTATATGGTGTTATATAGTGTTATTTATTTATAGTTATATAGTGTTATATAGTATTATATAGTATTATATAGTGTTATAGTGTTATATTTGTCTAATAGCATGTCTATGATAGATGTATAGTGTTATATATTGTTATATAGTGTTACATAGTGTTATATGGTGTTACATAGTGTTACATAGTGTTATACGATGTTATATGGTGTTATATAGTGTTATATATTTCTTGTAGCAGTTACATATTTCTGGATTTTTTAGAATGTCCGAATTTTAAAATAAGTTTAAAATTGAATCGCTAGAATTTAGTAGTGAATCGCTATAATTTAGGAGAGGTTACCTAATTTGAAACATATACAAAGACACTATTACCCTTACAATTTTCAAATCAGTCCAAATAATTAAAACATAATTTATAATTTGGTCCCTATTGATCTCAACCATTAGATCAAAGGTTTAAAACACTTCTCACACTTCTCACATTTATGAATTAATGTACACTATCCATACCCTATATATATATATATATATATATATATATATATAGGGGAAGGATATATAGAAAACTTATTTGTAGTGAGAAAACTTGGTAAACCTTATGATAACCATTGATCAACATGATCTAATGGTTGAGATAAAAGGTTCTAAATTTGATTTAAAGATATTATTTTCTTTATTTTGTTAAGTGGCTGAAGGGGTATTTGTGTCAAAAGACCATGACACAAAGTACATAAATAATATTAAATATATATCATTCTCTCTCTCTTCTTATATAATTGTCACCATCAAACAATCATCATCCATATCTCATTCTCTCTCTTCTTCTTTCAGAATTCAAAATATCAAGAATTTCCATCATGTTCATCAAGAAAGAGGACAAGAATCTCCAACGTGTTCATGTGTGAGAAACATTTGTTGTTTTAGAGAGAGAAAGTTGCTGGTTAAGAAAGAGAAACAAGAATCTCCATCGTGTTCAACTGGTTTTTAGAGAAATTCTCCATCGTGTTCATTGTGTTCATCTGGTAGAAAGAGAAATTCTAATCGGTGACTGAATAGGGATGAAGGTTTTTAGAGAGAGAAACAACAATCTTCATCGTGTTCATCTCGAACACCAAGAACATACGCATAAGTGTGTGCGAGAGAAGCAGGTTTGAACCTAATTTACCATGATTTTAGAGAGAGAAACAACAATCTGTTGAGTTTTTTATTTTGAAAAAATCATTTCACACTTGATTTTTTTTGTTAAGGCTGTTGTTAATATGTTTTTGTGTGCTCAAAGTGGTCTATTAATGGGTAAATGTTTATGTAGTTTACAGTTTTTTGTTTTAGTATTAAAATCATTTTTATTTTTTGACATTATCAGTTGTTATTAGGTTACAAATCTATATCTTTTAAAATGTTGAAATGTTATTTTAGATGGGTTGTTAGTTGTCTTGTATAAACTTCACCGGATATCACATTTTCATTACCTTTAGAAAGTCCATAATTTTATAGTTGATGATCTCGTTTATTTTATAAATAAAAAGTTGCTCTTTTTGCTAGCATAATAAGCTACATATGTTGTAACAATGTTACACGTGTTACTTATGTTAAAACCAGCTCTTTCTTGGACACAGAAAGGGGCTACACATATGTAACACATGTTTGTAACGTGTGTTACCCTGGGGGGTAACACATCTCAAATAATTGTTGTGGGGAGCACAACTGTCTAGTCTAGAAAACAAAAACAAAAGTCTAGAAAACAAATACGAAAGGTTGTGCTAACATATGTTACATGTTTTTTAGTGCTTGCAGCGAGGGAGTTGGTTCCACCGGATAGTAGTTGTTTTAAGTGTAGGAGAAATAAAGGTATTTATGGTAACTGTTTACATATGTAACCTTTTGGGTGGTTTTATTTTGTTTTTTTATGTGTGAAATGATGCAGATAAAACCTCAAAATTTTGGGAGTCTTCAAGTTCAGGGCATAATTGGGTAGAAGGTAACTTGTGTTAGTTATGTTACTACTATTTTTTTAATTAGTAGATTAAAAATACTGTACTGTAATTTGTGTTATTACGACTTGACCACAGCAATTGCAGCCAAACAAGAAGGGATCTTGGCAGGAAGAAAGAGAACCACAATATTGAATATGACAAAAGGTGGCCATAAAGCGAGAGAAGGTAGATGGAGAAACCGATGAAGAATGGGAAAAAGAAGTCGATGAAGGGTAGGTGGTGGGTACCTTTGACGTTGTACAAAAGTTACCCTCTAGTGTAACACATGTTACAAACATGTATTACATATGTTCAACCCCTTTGTTACCAAAAATCGGGGCTACACATATGTAAGACATGTTTGTAAGTTATGTTACACTAGAGGGTGTAACACCCTTGCTAGATTAATAAAATATTTTAAATAAGTTTCGTATAAATACATGTTTATACGATTACACGTATTATGACAATACGAGTTTACTAAAACTTTTACAATTTAAAGGTTTATGAACAACTTAATGTAATTGAATTCGTCGTTTAAAAGATACGACGAAACGTCACGCGGAAGCTTTTAACTTTATCGTGTTCGGTTCTTCTTCGAGCTTGATCTTCATCCGGGCACTCTTGGCAATCACGTATGATCAAAACCAACTTAAAAGTTAGTTTTGATAGTTAAATAACAAGTTTAAACAAGTTATATGGGTCAAACAAACAAAATTAAACATTTTTCAAGTTCAGGGGGGGCTAGGCGTCACGTCTAGGGGCTAGACGCCCCACCTAGCCCCCTTTTTGGCAAAATGTTCATATTATGTTGCTGTACATACCCAACATGACCCGATTTCACGGAAACGAGCATAACTCTCTCGTTTTTAATCCGTTTTACCCGATTCTTTTTCCTACGCGTCCGTAATTTAATTCTCCATCTAATGGAGTTAAAATCCAACATCCTACATAATAAAATTTCAGACTTTTAACTCTTCGGCTTATTACCCTTTTTACCAACTTTTGACCCGTTCGTGATTTCATCTAACAAACTTGTTTGTGGCCCTTGTTTCTTTTGTAAACATATTATTATGATTATTTCCTATTGTACAAGGTTCAAATCACAGTTTATTACACATTCTTAACCCGTTTCGCTAATACTTCTATTTTGACCCGTTAAGGGTATTTATGCACTTTTTAAACTTAATTTACGTCTGTTCTTTGTATGCATCATAATTCCACCCATCCATATTAATTTGGTTTTTCCACCACAACTATGATTGTGGTGGATTTAATGTGATAGACTATTTATTCCTGGTTCTATCCTTCAGATATGTCATTTTACGAAAAATACCCGTTTCAACTCGTTGGACACTAAGGTCCCATATTATCCCTTTTTATACTTATCCTAAGGATTTAATCTATCAAAACACTTATTTCTAACAACCTTTAAAGGTCGTTTGCCCGATTTACCCATCAAGGGCATTTTAGTCAACTTTAGCCCCACATTTACGATGAAGGACATTTGCTACTAATTTGACCCAAAAATGTATGTTTAACCACAATCGTATTTATACGTACCTGGCTCGAGTCAACCTAGTGACCCATTTCAACACCTTGCTTTTATTACCGATATTCTATGACGACGCAATTACCCAAATTACTATTCGCTCATGTAAACACATGACTTGACAACCACATTAGTTGATTTCGTCAAATGGCGTTATCCCCACCATTTGGCCCGTTCGGCCTATATAGCCCAACATTTTCATATGTAACAAAACATGGGTTTTAATTACCAGTCACACATCCGACCCATTTCAGATTTTCTCACTAGTTCCCTTTTCTTCTAAAGTCATTTCTTATATTTTTAACCCATTCGGCTTACGCTATGGGTGTCCTTTGAACTTTAATTTACTTTAGTCGATACTTGACTAAATTTCCATTTTTACCCATTTTCCCATTACTAGTTACGCTATAAGGTAACTTTAAGAAAAACTCTTTAATTCTTAACCAACTCATGACTAATTTACCATTTTGCCTCTTTCACCATTAATCATGGTTTAAAACATTTTTATTCGTTCCGACCCATTTCGTTTCGTGTCGGAACCCATAATTCGAACCTAATCCTTTATCGTATTCATCGCTTATAAAATAAATACATTTACTACAAGTGGGTGTAAGTTTTACTTACCTCGCATCTGAACTACGCTTTTCCTTTCCTTCTTGATTCGTTTGACCCGCTCACTCATCAAGCTTCCACCTAGCTCGTTAGGCGTCAAACTATCACCATAATTCACAAGGTGGTTAGATTAGTCATTCAAGATCATGACCTTCACACCTTATGAATCTTTTACCACTATTCTTAATGAACCTTATCATAGGTCGGTTTGACTTTTAAAAGTCAAACCACAAATTTACAAATATGGATGCACTAACAAGTTTACATGACTCGACTTAGGCACATTATCAACCACTTAGTGAGCGTCATCTTTTGAGATGCTACATCTACTATCATGTTATCTAATTCATACCTCAAGTAACCATAAATCAACATGTAATTTTAGTCATTGTATGCACATATATACTTTGACCATCATAACCATGGGTTTAACTCTTGTGTCAAAACCCACTTCTAATCACTTATGAACTCTTAACAACATCTCTAATTTGTTCAAGTAGTTCATTCATATGAATTAATATGATATTTATACACATCAATACAACATCAATTTCATCAAATCAACAAAACCCACTTAGCTCATACTTGGTTATTTGGATTAATCACTAGTTTATGGCACAATTCTACAAGTTTGCATCTAGGGTTTGTTCCTAGACTTGTACCCACACTAATATCACTATAACATTGAACATTCATGCAATAATTTCGTTCATGCAAGTTCATCAAAATTTCGAAATATTACTAAACATCAAAATTCAACATACCTTGTGATCCCCTAAGCTTGGTGATCACGATTTTATTAAAAGCCCCAAATTCTTGGCTTGATTTCTCCTTGATTTTGATCAATTTTGTGGATTTAGGGTTCACTTGATAGAACCCCCTTTTGGCTCCTAGGAAATGTCGACCAAACACACACTTGAAGTGTGTGTTTTGGTGTTTTGCTTTAATTAAATAAAACTATTTTCAATTTTGTCATGTTTAGTCCCCTCACTTGTAATACTTTTTATAAAGAGTATTATTAATCAAGTTTCATTGGCATTTTAACAACATTTAATTAACTAGGTTGATATTCCTAGTTACTTGGTGGGTTTGGGGAAATCACATCCTGTTTTTTTACTTTAAGTCCCGTTAACTCGGGCCTTTTATATACTTTGTTTTCTCAAAGTATTTATCCTCCTTTTATTAAATATTAGATTTATTTATTTAAACCCTATTATTTACCGGGTGAATGTTTACCACTAACAGTATTTTACCCGTCAGTAATATTAACGGAGTTTGATTACCAAACCCGTTTTTGGGGTGTTACAAGTCTACCCCCTTGAAGAGGTTTCGTCCTCGAAACCTTTTTCTTACCTGTTTTATCGAGTTTAACTCCATGCATTTGATCTCGATAATCAATCGAGCACTGCTCATATTCTAACCAATTGTTAGTATTACCAGAAAAGTATAATAATATCTTTTTGGTTATTAATCATCTACGTATCTCATACGACATAATGCACTTTGAAATAACGAAATCTCATTATTTCCACTAGTTTAGTTAACTTAGCAATATTCGTCGCTCGGCTCTGATGTGATTGTACTTCACATTGCATTTCTTAACCGTGATCATGTCACATCATGTTTAATTTATATCAACCTTTCATTTTCGAAAATATCACTTTTTGAATATATCGTCTTGCGCCTATCAGTGTCAAGAATTGAATCTTTCATGCCTACTATTCAAATTCCTATCAGAATTTATATTTGTAAAAATGTTATTTCTTATCAAAACTGAAGTTTTAGTTTAGCATCTTCTCTTTAACTTTTGTCAATTATCCATACCAGGATATTGACAATCCATAATTTATCCTTTTTACAGTCTTAGTTTTATGCGAGGATTCTCAATTGATTCCCTCGCTTTGTCTAATTAGCTCGTAGGTTTTATCACTTAGCCTTATAGGCTATTTTACTAGACTTTCACCTCTCTAAGGCGAGGTACTTATAATCTATTTCTTTCTAGTCATGACCCGTAGGTCGTTTTAGTCTCGTAGACCTTTCCTTTGTTTATAACCCCAAAGGTTATGTTGATCCCGTAGATCATTCTTAACTCATGTCATTTTTAAAATACATGTTTGGTGTCAAGGAACTCTGTTTTTGTTTGGAGAATCATTTGGTTTCAAGCATAAGATCCGTTAACCTTGACTGTAGTTCGTGGCTACGATTGTTTTCTTTCGGACGATTTTCCGACTTTATGACTTTTCACGTCATTTATGCGTCAGTTCTTCTTATGCTTACTGTTATTTGATTTGCATATATTCTTATTTGGTTATGTCCCATTATCGGGCTCATTACTCTTTTGCATTTAACGCTACCTTTATCCCGCTTGCGTTTACTCATGCCGTTTGGCATGATATTATATTCGACCCGTTCAACTTTAAAATAATTGAACATAATTTATTTCAAATTTCTATTTACATTATCTTGTCGTCTTCTAGTTATGACTCAAAACCCGAGTCTTTTAACTTCCATTCGAGTTCCCGTTTCTCGGTCCACGCATGCGTTTAAATCCTTACCCACCAACCGGGTGTTTTACCGAAGTCGTTATTATTGCAACCCTTACGGTATGCATTATGACTTCGTTTCGCTTTTATATTCCTACTTTGTTCTCAAATTTGATGTTTTACAAAATCGGCCCGTTAAGAGTCATATTTGCATTCTCCGGGTTCGAGTGTAAGCACACCCCTCCCAATTGCATACCTTAATCGTTTTACATTAATCTTTGTCCCTTCACTCGGGCTCATCATCCTAATGTAATACGCTTCCGTCACCCGGCTGTGCGTTTACATTATTATCAAATATTTTGCTCATTTGATTCATTTGGGTACTTTTTAAGTTAGTCCCATTCACCCCACCCTTACTACATCGGACATAAATGTGTCCATCATAAGAAGTTCATGGTACCACGTGTTCACTACTTACTTGGCCAGAGTAAGCGATCAACACCTGGTATACATGACCTTTTTATAATTTTCACATTACACCCCATGTAAGTAATGCCTCTATTTGTTTTTCTTGGAAACAATATCCCGGATAGGTTTTCTATTCAGGTTTTTCCAAGTTTTCAATCTACATATGCAACTTTCAATCTCTACGTATTTGTTGCGTATTACTATTTATGCAATAATTTAAAATGTGCACCTGATAATGCTTGCTCTAACAGGCTCCCCTTGCCATTAACTTATTCGCAATCGTTGCGCGATTTAGGTCCTTGGTGAGCGTGCTCTATTTTTCATACTTTGGACCGTTCCTCTGTCAAATCTATGATTTGTTAAACTCTCGCTATCTTCATATGCGAGTGTCCTTCAATCAAAAAACATATACAACAGTTAGTAATTTCAACATTAAAGGATGCCCGTATTATAATACAAGGCTTTTCTACTATACGCATCAACGAGTGTAATTTCGTTGACTATATCTATTCTATATCGTTTTTATTGGTGTAACGTGTATTACAAGATAACCATATGTGTTGTTCTCAACACTTTAATCATACTAAACCTTTGATATACATGTACTTACCGGATTTGCGATCAAGCCTCGAACCGAACACACTTTACTTTTTAACCATGAGCTCTGATTACCAACTTGTAACACCCTTTCTAGATTAATACAATATTTTATATAAGTTTCGTATAAATACATGTTTATACGATTACACGTATTATGACAATACGAGTTTACTAAAACTTTTACAATTTAAAAGTTTATGAACAACTTAATGTAATTGAATTCGTCGTTTAAAAGATAAGACGAAACGTCGCGCGGAAGCTTTTAACTTTATCATGTTCGGTTCTTCTTCGAGCTTGATCTTCATCCGGGCACTCTTGGCAATCACCTATGATCAAAACCAACTTAAAAGTTAGTTTTGATAGTTAAATAACAAGTTTAAACAAGTTATATGGGTCAAACAAACAAAATTAAACATTTTTAAAGTTCAGGGGGGCTAGGCGTCACGCCTAGGGGCTAGACGCCCCACCTAGCCCCCTTTTTGGCAGAATGTTCATATTATGTTGTTGTACATACCCAGCATGACCCGATTTCACGGAAACGAGCATAACTCTCTCGTTTTTAATCCGTTTTACCCGATTCTTTTTCCTACGCGTCCGTAATTTAATTCTCCATCTAATGGAGTTAAAATCCAACATCCTACATAATAAAATTTCAGACTTTTAACTCTTCGGCTTATTACCCTTTTTACCAACTTTTGACCCGTTCGTGATTTCATCTAACAAACTTGTTTGTGGCCCTTGTTTCTTTTGTAAACATATTATTATGATTATTTCCTATTGTACAAGGTTCAAATCACAGGTTATTACACATTCTTAACCCGTTTCGCTAATACTTCTATTTTGACCCGTTAAGGGTATTTATGCACTTTTTAAACTTAATTTACGTATGTTCCTTGTATGCATCATAATTCCACCCATCCATATTAATTTGGTTTTTCCACCACAACTATGATTGTGGTGGATTTAATGTGATAGACTATTTATTCCTGGTTCTATCCTTCAGATATGTCATTTTACGGAAAATAGTCGTTTCAACTCGTTGGACACTAAGGTCCCATATTATCCCTTTTTATACTTATCCTAAGTATTTAATCTATCAAAACACTTATTTCTAACAACCTTTAAAGGTCGTTTGCCCGATTTACCCATCAAGGGCATTTTAGTCAACCTTAGCCCCTCATTTACGACGAAGGACATTTGCTACTAATTTGACCCAAAAATGTATGTTTAACCACAATCGTATTTATACGTACCTCGCTCGAGTCAACCTAGTGACCCGTTTCAACACCTTGCTTTTATTACCGATATTCTATGACGACGCAATTACCCAAATTACTATTCGCTCCTGTAAACACATGACTTGACAACCACATTAGTTGATTTCGTCAAATGGCGTTATCCCCACCATTTGGCCCGTTCGGCCTATATAGCCCAACATTTTCATATGTAACAAAACATGGGTTTTAATTACCAATCACACATCCGACCCATTTCAGATTTTCTCACTAGATCCCTTTTCTTCTAAAGTCATTTCTTATATTTTTAACCCATTCGGCTTACGCTATGGGTGTCCTTTGAACTTTAATTTACTTTAGTCGATACTTGACTAAATTTCCATTTTTACCCATTTTCCCATTACTAGTTACGCTATAAGGTAACTTGAAGAAAAACTCTTTAATTCTTAACCAACTCATGACTAATTTACCATTTTGCCTCTTTCACCATTAATCATGGTTTAAAACATTTTTATTCGTTCCGACCCATTTCGTTTCGTGTCGGATCCCATAATTCGAACCTAATCCTTTATCGTATTCATCGCTTATAAAATAAATACATTTACTACAAGTGGGTGTAAGTTTTACTTACCTCGCATCCGAACTACGCTTTTCCTTTCCTTCTTGATTCGTTTGACCCGCTCACTCATCAAGCTTCCACCTAGCTCGTTAGGCGTCAAACTATCACCATAATTCACAAGGTGGTTAGATTAGTCATTCAAGATCATGACCTTCACACCTTATGAATCTTTTACCACTATTCTTAATGAACCTTATCATAGGTCGGTTTGACTTTTAAAAGTCAAACCACAAATTTATAAATATGGATGCACTAACAAGTTCACATGACTCGACTTAGGCACATTATCAACCACTTAGTGAGCGTCATCTTTTGAGATGCTACATCTACTATCATGTTATCTAATTCATACCTCAAGTAACCATAAATCAACATGTAATTTTAGTCATTGTATGCACAAATATACTTTGACCATCATAACCATGGGTTTAACTCTTGTGTCAAAACCCACTTCTAATCACTTATGAACTCTTAACAACATCTCTAATTTGTTCAAGTAGTTCATTCTTATGAATTAATATGATGTTTATACACATCAATACAACATCAATTTCATCAAATCAACAAAACCCACTTAGCTCATACTTGGTTATTTGGATTAATCACTAGTTTATGGCACAATTCTACAAGTTTGCATCTAGGGTTTGTTCCTAGACTTGTACCCACACTAATATCACTATAACATTGAACATTCATGCAAGAATTTCGTTCATGCAAGTTCATCAAAATTTCGAAATATTACTAAACATCAAAATTCAACATACCTTGTGATCCCCTAAGCTTGGTGATCACGATTTTATTAAAAGCCCCAAATTCTTGGCTTGATTTCTCCTTGATTTTGATCAATTTTGTGGATTTAGGGTTCACTTGATAGAACCCCCTTTTGGCTCCGGGGAAATGTCGACCAAACACACACTTGAAGTGTGTGTTTTGGTGTTTTGCTTTAATTAAATAAAACTATTTTCAATTTTGTCAAGTTTAGTCCCCTCACTTGTAATACCTTTTATAAAGAGTATTATTAATCAAGTTTCATTGGCATTTTAACAACATTTAATTAACTAGGTTGATATTCCTAGTTACTTGGAGGGTTTGGGGAAATCACAATCCTGTTTTTACTTTAAGTCCCGTTAACTCGGGCCTTTTATATACTTTGTTTTCTCAAATTATTTATCCTCCTTTTATTAAAAATTAGATTTATGTATTTAAACCCTATTATTTATCGGGTGAATTTTTACCACTAACGGTATTTTACCCGTCAGTAATATTAACGGAGTTTGATTACCAAACCCGTTTTTGGGGTGTTACAGAGGGTAACACATGTATGATCATTTTTGGATCATTTGTATATATTTAAGTCTGTATAAACATTTTTGTTACCTTTAAGTTTGATTGTAATGTGTTGTGAAGGCCATGTTTTTGGATGAAGACGGATGATCTCGTTTATTTTATAAATAAAAAGTTATGTTTTTTGCTGGCATAATTTGCTACATATGTTGTAACAATGTTACACATGTTACTTATAGTTACACCGGCCATTTCTTAGATACAAAAATGGGCTACACTTATGTAACACATGTATAGCCACGTTACACATGTTACATACCTGTTGTTACATTTGTGTTAATAAGTTTAACTTTAGGAGTTCACACTAATCCACTTGTTTTGTTTAAAGGTGAATGGATGTTTGTGTTCAAGATAAAGATGGTTATCAAGATGTGAATCATAGCAAGATTTTTGTTTCCTTATGATATTTTTTGGATCATTTTTATATATTGAAGTTTGTATAAACATTTTTGTTACGTTTAAGTTTGATTGTAATATGTGCAATACTAACAACCCATTATGACATAAAACTTACTAACACCATCTATTGGTATAAACTAGTTACTTTTTTTTGAAGCATTACAACTATTGATATAAAACTAGTTAGTTTGTACGATACTAAGCAGGTCCTAACTGTTGCTTAATCAGGTTACACATGTTACACAAGATGTAACATGTGTAAATTGGAAACACTTGTGTATCATTTAAGTGTAACACATGTTACAGGTTGTATCCCTTAAACTCCAAATTCAACGTAAGTGATTGTGATTGAACAAGAAATTTCACTCAAATCCAATGTCAACGCAATATCATCCAACTTCTCTATACATGTTACATGATGTAGCAAACCTACAACATCGATACCCCCCAAAAGGTTACACGTGTTACGTCAGAATGGGAAATGTGTAGCCGCGTTCAATACTGTTGTTTCACTCTATAGTGTGTAACATGTGTGACATGGCGTTTGTCAGCAAAACATATAACTTGTAAGGTGATACAGAACCAACTATGCCACATGCAAAGCCTGTGACGAGATGTTGTAAAGACTTGTTGAATAGCCTGTTTCATCGATGGGTCCTGATCGCTTAAGATCAACCGGGGTTCAGTCCCATGTGCTTTTAGGAATGCTTAGAGTACCCATTTATAAGATTCAACAGTATCATTTAAAAGCAACCCAGTACCAAATGTCACACAATGCATGTCGTTGTCTACACCGGTGAATCGTACAAAAATCATGTTGGACCTGGGAAAAAAAAGGGGTGGGCGGTTAGCATAAAATCATGTTACATGTCGGTGTAACACATGTAACAAGTGTCGGAACTAAAAAAAATGCATATTCTTAGTCCAACCCTTAACATTATGCAGATACATGTCATAATGCTTGTTGTTATTTGAAAAAGATAGACAATTCTAAGAAGTGTAACACATGTTACAACTACCTATTGTTTTGAAGTAACAATGAAGGAATCTTTTTTTGCAACTTTATGAAGATACCTGTTAGAATGCGTATTGTTACTTCAAAACAAAAGACAATTATAACATGTGTAACACATCTTAGAATTCCCTATCGTTAACAATGAATTTATCTTTTTTTCCCAAACCCCCTAGCATAAGGCCTACATGTGTAACACATGTACTAAGATGTGTCAGAAATTTATAAAATGCATATCTGTAACACATGGTACAATTGCTTATTGTTTTGAAGTAACAGTAAAGATATCTTTTTCACAACCATTTATCTTACTTAATAGTTAGATGGGTAACACATGTAATACGCCTTACGTGTGTTAGGAACGATTGAAACATAAGAGCTACATGTCTAACACATGTTACAACTGCCTATTGTTTTGAAATAACAATGAAGGAATCTTTTTTCACAACATTATGTAGATACATGTTAGAATGCCCATTGCTACTTCAAAATAATTGATAATTCTAACATGTGTAACACATCTTAGAATCCCATATCGTTAACAATGAATTTATCTTTTTTTCCCAAATCCCCTGCCATAAGGCCCACATGTGTCAGAAATGTAAAAAATGCAGATCTGTAACACATGTAACACATTTTACAATTGTTTATTGTTTTGAAGTAACAGTAAAGATATTTGTTTTCACAACCATTTATCTCAATAGTTAGATGTGTAACACATGTAATACGCCTTACGTTTGTTAGGAAAGATTGTAACATAAGAGCTACTTGTATAACACAAGTTACAACTGCCTATTGTTTTGAAATAACAATAAAGGAATCTTTTTTCACAACATTATGCAGATACATATTAGAATGCTTATTGTTACTTCAAAACAATGGACAGTTGTAACATGTGTAACACATCTTAGAATTGCCTATCGTTTTGAAGTAACAATGAATTTATCTTTTTTCCAAAACCTCTTAGCATAAGGGCTACATGTGTAACACATGTACAACTGTCAGAAAATTAAAAAAAGACAGATCTGTAACACATGCAACACATGTTACAAATTGTTTTGAAGTAACAGAAAAGGTTGTAACAAAGAGCTACATATGTAACAAATGTACAAAAAAAAGCTTTTAAATCTAAATGTTAAAACCTTCTTCATTTAGTGAAAACATCTGAAAGTGTGACTGTTGAAGTTTTACATTTGGTTGCATGTTCTCATCTCTAACATGTCCAAGTCCTGATTATACCATAAATCATAAACTTGTATAGTCATGGGTTTCAACACACCAACAAAACAAAAAGAAAATACAAATCGGTTGCTTGGTTGTGCAAGATATTAAAAATATGAAAAAACTTCAAATAAGTTAAACAAAAGGATCCAAAACAAATCATCTAATCCAACAAAAAAAAACCAGTTGACACTACTTCGAAAAGAAACCACAATTGTCTCGGGAAAAAAAGAACAAATTTATCTTTCAACCACACCAACAAACATGTACATGCCAGGGTATTCATGGACATAAAACACATTAAAAGAAGCCGGAGATTACCCAGAAAGAAGATGATTGACTCCTAAAAAGAGAAGAACAGAACCAAAAAAAGCCATGATTGTCTCCTAAAAAAAAGAAGAACAGATTTTTGATTCATTCACATACCTGAGGAAGATGAAGCCTGGTGGAAGTAAACCGTCGGTGATTCATCGCCGATTAAGTTGTTCTGGAATACACGGCTAGGAGAGTAAGCCTGAAGATCAGACACGAAGTCATGTGGGTCGTCCATGAAAGATAAAAGAAAGGAATGGGGGAAGAAACAGTGAGGGTTTGTGAGAAAGAAAGGAAGAAATGATGAAGGGGGAAGAAAGGAATGAAAGATCTGTAATTAAAAAGGTGATGGGTTGATGGGTGGGTAATAAAGGTGAGTTAATGGGATGGGGAAGGGGTTAAGTGATGGCTTGAATAAATGACCAAATTGCCCCTTGAACATGTGTTTTAAATATATGATGTGGATCAATCCTGTCCACAAAATCCAGGTTTCCCAAGTTTTCTAGATTAAATGGGTTTTTCTTCAATATATATATATATATATTCAGTTGCGAGAACCGCGAGAACCACTCTCCACCAATCAGATAATGACAACCAAAAGGGTAATATAGTCTTTTAATCAAAACCATCAAATCATTTCTCTCTCCTCTTTAAAGTCTCTTTTTAAAGTCTTTTCAATTTCTCTCTTCAATTTCTCTCTCCTCTTTTTGTTATTTTGTAAAAAAAAATTTGTAAAAAGCTTTTGTAAAAAAAAGTTTAAAACCATAAAAAAAGTTTTCGTACAAAATGTAAAAAAAAGTTTAAAAATGTGTGTGTAAAAAAGGTTTTTGTAAAAAAAAGGTTAAAACCATAAAAAAGTTTTCGTATAAATTTTTGTTTTTTTGTAAAAAAAAGTTAAAAAAAATTTGTACAAAATTTTTGGTTAAAAAGTTTTTGTAAAAAAAAGTTTAAAAGCGAAAAAAAAGTTTTCTTAAAAAAACATAAAAAAGTTTAAAAAACGTGTGTGTAAAAAAAAGTTTTTGCAAAAAAAGGTTAAAACCATAAAAAAAAATTTGTATAAATTTTTGTTCTTTGTTAAAAAGTTTTTGTAAAAAAAAAATTGTAAAAATGTTTTTTTGTAAAAAAAAAGTTTAAAACCGTAAAAAAAGTTTTCGTAAAAAAAAAACCGTAAAAAAAGTTTAAAAACGTGTGTGTAAAAAAACGTCGCGTAAATACGGGGCGTAAAAACAAGGCGTAACAAACGGCTCGAAAAAAAAGGGGTGATAAAACGACGCGTAAATACGGGGCGTGAATACCGGGGCGTAAAACGGCGCGTAAAAAACGAAGTGTAAAAAACGGCTCGTAAAAAAACCAGCTCGTAAAGTTTTTTGTATAAAATCCTGACAAAAAATATTTTTTGTAAAAAAAATCAGATTTTAAAATGTTTTTTAATTAAAAAATCTGATTTTAATAAAAACAATTAATTTAATAAGACAAAAAAAGTAATAAAAAACAATATATACAGTAAGACAAAACAAGCAAATTTACTAAACTGTCATTTTGACATTAAAATATTAAAACCATAATAAGACAAAAAGAATTTAATATTGTTTTTATAACTTTTAATCTCATCCATCCGTCTCCGAAGATCAATGGTTGGAAAGTGGTTCTCGTGGTTCTCTAAACTGATGGTGGTTTTCATTTTAGCGGCCCTATATATATATATATATATATATATATATGGATCATGGGAAAACTAGTTTAAATGAGAAAACAAAAAAACTAACTAAAAAAGCCTAAAAAACATACCAATTTTTTTTTTTACAATTTTATTATTTTTTTCGCTGGTTTTTTATAGAGTTAATTACATAGTTAGTCCCTGTGGTTTGCACAAAATAACATACTTACATACTAATAGTTTAAAATTACCTTCTAAGGTATTAACTTTTTATTTTGTAACGTTTGGAGATATTAACATCTAGGGTATTAACATAGTTAGTCCTTGTGGTTTTTGCACAAAATAACATACTTAGGTATTAATATAATGTGATTTTAAACCTACAAATAACGTTAATACCTCCAAACGTTACAAAATGAAAAGTTAATACCCTAAAATGTGATTTTAAACTATTAATACCTAAGTATGTTACTTTGGACAAACCACAGGGACTAACTATGTAATTAACTCTTTTTTATATATAAAAAAAATTTAAAAAAAAAATTTGTTTTTTGTACTGCACATGTGCACTAATACGAAAAACCTAAACCCCCCACCCCTCCCCCACCCCCTCCAAAAAAAAAAAAAAAAAACCTAAATTCACCCTTCCACCAAAAGCCTAAACCCCCTACCCCAAAAAACCTAACCCCCCCCACCACTCCCAAAAACCTAAAACTAAACCCTAAACATAAACCCGAAAAAAACCTAAACCCCCCCCCCCACCCCCACCCCCACCCCCAAAAACCTAAATTCCCACCCCCCCCCCCCCCCCCACACACACCCAAAAACATAATCCTAAACCTCCAAAAACCTAACCCTAAAAGCTAAACTAAACTAAAAAAGCTAATTTTAAGCATGTAATGCACATGTGTAGTACACATATATTGGACATGTGCAGTACAAGGCTTTTTTTTTGAAATTTTTTTATATATAAAAACTAGCGACTTTTTATAAAAAAAATTGGTATGTTTTTACGTTTTTTTAGTTAGTTTTCTAGTTTTCTCATTTATATGTAGTTTTCTCATGATCCTCTCCATATATATATATATATAGGGGACCGCTAAAATGAAAACCACCTTCAGTTGTGAAAACTGTGAGAACCACTTTTCAACCATTGGATCTTGGAGATGAATGGATGAGATTAAAAGTAATTAAAACTAATATTAAATCCCTTTTGTCTTATTATGTTTTTAATATTTTAATGTTAAAAGGGTAGTTTAGTAAAAAAAAAATTTCTTATTTGTATTTAATGTTTTTTATTACTTTTTTGTCTCATTATATTAATTGTTTTTTGTTAAAAAACAGATTCTTTTATTAAAAAACGTTTTAGAATCAGATTTTTTTACAAAAAAAAAAAAACAATCTTTTTAAAGATTTTTTACAAACAAAAAAAACCTTTTTACGAGCTGTTTTTTTACGCCCCCGTTTTTTACAAGCCGTTTTACACCCCTTTTTTACGCCCCGTTTTTTTATGCCCCATTTTTTACGCCCCGTTTTTTACGCGCCGTTTTTTACGCCCCTTTTTTACACGCTGTTTTTTACGCCCCGTCTTTTACGCTCCGTCTTTTACTCTCTGTTTTTTACGCGGCGTTTTTTACGCCCCGGTTTTACTCATTGTTTTTTTACTCGCCTTTTTTTTACGCGCCGTGTTTTTTATGGACAACTTTTTTTTTCGAAAATCTTTTTACCGAAAAGTTTTTTTTACGAAAGACTTTTTTTATGAACGAATTTTTTTACGAAAGTAAAAACGAGGCGTAAAACGGCGCGTAAAACGGGGCGTAAAAAGGCTCGTAAAAAAACGGGTGATAAAACGGCGGGTAAATGCGAGGCGTAAAACGGGGCGTAAAAAATGGGGAAAAAACGGCATGCAAAAAACGGGGCGTAAAACGGCCCGTAAAAAAACCGCGCGTAAAAAACGGGGCGTGAAAAAAAACGGCTCGTAAAAACGTTTTTTTGTCAAAAAATCTGATTTTAAAATTTTGTTTAATAAAAAAATTGATTTTTAATAAAAAACAATTAATGTAATGAGACAAAAAAGATAATAAAAACGATAAATCTAATAAGACAAAAAAATCAAATTATGAGAGAGTAAGAGTGTTAGTGCATTCATATGTCGACTTCGTCTTATATCGAGTCTTGGTTGCGTTACGGATTTGATCAAGGATGATGTTATCATATTCAAAGATGACATCATGATGGTGACATCATAAATTGCATCATCACGTGAAAACAACATGCATTAACAAATCAGAATGTTATATTATTTGTGTTTCGCTTGAACTTGTAAACTTGTGGGTTTCGCTTGAATGGTCTCGCTTGAAGCTGACATGTGTGTCTTCAAGCGAAAGCAGGATTAGTATAAATAGGCAAGTTGTCATTTCATTTGGAACAGATTTTTCAGAGTGATACCGAGGTGCTGCCGGTATTCCTTGTGATTGTATACGTTGTTAAATCAATATATAAGAGGATTAAAGTGTGTATCAAGCTGTTTTTACATCCGTTTCTTAGTTTCCGCCTCTGAAACGGACTAGAGCTCTTCCGAACGACTCATTCAGGTCGCTATTCGATCCTACAAGTGGTATCAGAGCTCAGGAGGAGGAGGAGTTCTATACGATTCAGCTTGAAAATTTCTGTTTTTCTACACCTTCTTTCAAAATTTCAAGATTTCACGGTTAAAATCAGACAAATTTTTCTCAGTGTGTGTAAAAGTGTGTTTTAACCAACCCTTGAGAATATCAGCTTAAAATTTGAAGTAAATCTAGTAAAAATGGACTGAAAACCACCTTTCGCTTGAACGAACAGTTGACGTTTCGCTTGAAAAAGTGTGTAGTTTGAAGCGAAACAAGGTCTTTCGCTTGAAAAGTTCAGGTTTCGCTTGAATATACGTGTTGGTCTCGCTTGAAATAGACCTTTTGCTTGAATATACGTGTTGGTCTCGCTTGAAAACAATGACCGCTTGAAAAAAACGTATCGAGTATTGTGAAACAGTCTGCTTGAGATTGTCAGGTCACAGCTAGTTTTACATTAAAGCATTCACGTTTTGTCGAGCTTTGAATTAGTTGGATAAGTTCAAGACCAAGCGGCCCAATCATATTGAATTGATAAGTGATATTATCATTTCGGGTCTCGTAAATTGAAGATTCAGGTGTTTTATGAGGTGAACCAGTTTGTTTGAAAGCTTGTTTGAGAAATTCTTCGATACCGAAACATGGATTCTGAATTCTACAACGCATTTGCTTCAACCCCGATTACTCCGACTACCATTGCTCAGAACATGAATTCAGAAAATGAGACTGGAACTACACAAAAACCCCCGAAACTTATGGGAATTGAAGAGTATCATGGATGGAAAAATCGTTTTGAGAATTGGGTTCAGGCAAACCATCTAAGAGCTTGGGAAAGTATTGAAACAACATACATCAGACCACAGACTGCTATGAATGTTGATAAAATTATCTCGGAGTTTTCAGACTTAGAAAGAGAAAGTTATAAAGGAGAGAAAATGATGATAAGTCTGTTGCAGCAAGCTATCAAAGAGGATATATTTGTTTTGCTTCAGCATGATGGAAATGCATTTTCAATCTGGAAAGCTCTTGAGAAGAAATTTGAAGGAAGTACAGAGATGTTACAGAGTAAAGCAGCGTTACTGAAAAAAGAGTTTGAGTTGTTTACGAGCATGCCTGGCGAGACTACAAAGACTCTCATTGAGATATACTGTCATCTTGTGCGCACCATGTCTCAGTTGAAGATTACTAAAACTCCAGCAGAATGGGTTGAAAAGCTTGCTGATGCTTTACCACAAAAGGAATGGGGTACATATCTCATGATTCTGAAGAATTCTGCACAGTTTAGCAGATTGTCGATTGGTCAGTTTATTGAAAAACTGGAGGCACAGGATCTTGAACAGCAGAAAATTGCAAGAATGAACAGTTCAAGCCATCAACAAGACATCAAACTGTACTACAAGGGAAATGTTCAAACTGTTGAAGCAAGTCCAAAGATCCAAACTGCATTTAGTGCAGGAAATCAATCTGGAACAGGCATTCAAAGTTCAGTAAACACTAGTGGATTTTCAAGTGTTAATCCTCCAAGTGTTCAAAGTGCGAGTGTTGGTAATGGGCATATGATTCAGTGCAATGTGGCATTGCATCTTCAAAATGGTCAAAACTTTTCTGAAGAAGTTGTGAAAAATCATATGGGCCTATTGGTTACTGCTTTGGAATCTTATGAAGGTTTGATAGCCGGAAAGATTGGTAACCCGATGCTAACAAAGGAAGATTATGACCAAATTGATGCAGAGGAATTGGAGCTTATGGATATTAAATGGGCTTTTGCAAGTGTTCTAAGAAGGGCTGAAAGGTTTAAAATGATTACAGGAAGAAATGATTTATTGGATGCTCATCTTTCAGCTTTAGGTTTTGATAAATCTAAAGTTGCTTGTTTTAAATGCAGGGAGAAAGGACATTTTAAGAGAGAGTGCAAGAATCAGGAAGTTAGTGGTGCAAAGAATCCGTTTGGTGGCCATGATTACTACCGGAAGGCTATATATCAACAAATTACTCATCAACCGCATCAACAAAAAGATTCAACAACTGCTCATGGGAAAATGATCGAAGATGCAAACAAGAAAGCTTACTATGGCATCATTGATCAAGATGACGAGATAGTGGCTGATGGTTTTAGCTGGGACAAGTTTATTCCAGCTGATCCCAATGTTAAAGCTTTTATTGCTCAGATTGTACAAAAGCCAGAGTTGATGAAGGAGTGGATGGCTGTGTTATCTGATGATGATGTTGGTGCACGAAATGTCTGTTGACTACGTTTGCATTAAGTCTTAGGTTAAGAAAAGACAAAATAGGAGCATGAAAATCAAATTAGGATTTTATGTTTAGATTTCGCTTATAGGGTAGTTTAGGTGATTTCGCTCATATGGTTACAAGGGGGTTCGCTTATATGTTCACATAGGGGTTTCGCTTATATGGACATGCCATATAAGCGAAATCAGCTGCATTATAAATACCGGATATGTGATCATTCATGGTAACTATTGGAGCGAGACCTGTTCATATGCTAGGTAACCGAACTCTGTCAAAATTGTATCAGAAAGCATTAATAAAGCAGGAATTGAAAGAATAGCTGTTGTTACGTTGCGTATACTGATTCCGCCTTTATACGTGATGATGAACTGCCTTGACTGATCGTTTAGGGTCACGACACGGTCCAACAAGTGCTATCAGAGCTTCAGGACGAGGAGTTCATACTACTACAGCTGATTCGACATTATTCTCTCATTTCTACTCAATTTCTCTTTTATTTTTTCGAATTAAACAAGTTCCTATGGACAGAATGATTTGAATTTCAAGTATATTGAGCAAAATTATATTTTAAACAACCCGTAATAGTATCAGTTCTGAAAACTAAGTAAAACTCAATCAATTTTTACAAAAACTCGATCAGTTCACGAACAGGAATTTCAGTTTGAATTCTGGAACAAATTAGTAGTCAAAATTGAACATATTACATATCATTGTGATCGGAATTAAGTGTAGATCATTCCTTGAAAGTATCAGGTTGAAATTTGGCTTGAAAATGGGTAAAAAACGTGATTCCGCTTTTGTGAACATCGAGAGTTAATCAACTGATTTCGCTTATACGAACATACTGATTTCGCTCTTACGGACAAGTGTGATTTCGCTCTTATGGACTTAGTAATTTCGCTCATAAGGACAGTCTCCTGATTTCGCTTAGTTGGTCATAAGTGATTTCGCTCAAAGGGACATCAAGTTATTTCGCTTTTGTGTCACATCGACTGATTTCGCTTTTCAGTCATATTGAGTGATTTCGCTTTTGTGGATTTTGACTGATTTCGCTTTTGTGGTCATTAAAGCTGATTTCACTTATTTGTCACGGTTGGTCAAAATTTCGAAAATTTTTCTAACTGATAGATTGTTTGTTTGTTTGCTTTAAGGTAATTGAAGATGTCAAGCAACGGTGAAGAGTTCTACAATACTTTCTACAACGCGTTCAATTCCGAATCATCCGATAGAAGATCTGAGATGAAAGAATATTCAAAAGAGATTTTGGAAAATTTGAAGTTTGAAAACATGTACGGAAGCCAACAGAAGCCACCAAAGCTAATGAAAGTGGAAGATTATCACTGGTGGAAAAACAGATTTGAAGGTTGGGTAAAAGCTTTTGCTACTGAAAGCTGGTTAAAACTGACAGATGGATACAATAAACCAGTAAAAGAGGGAGGAGAGTTAATAGATCCAAAAGATTTTACAGAAAAAGATATAAAAAATGTTGTGGCGGAATATAGAATGATAACATTGATCAAACAGTCAGTAAGAGAGGATATTATTTCATTGCTCGAACAAGAAAAGACTTCAAAGAGTTTGTGGGAAGCATTAGAGAGAAAATGTATAGCAAGTAATGAAATTGTTAAAAACAAAAAGAAATTGTTGCGTAAAGAGTTTGATTTATTCAATTGTATGAAAAATGAGTCTGTTTGTAAAATGATTGAGAGATTCGGACATCTGAAATTGGAGCTGATCAGACACAAAATCTTATCTTCTGAAGAGGAGCTGGTGGATAAATTGTTTGATTCATTGCCAAATGATCAAGAGTGGCAATACTTCGCTCTAATGTTGAAAAATACAATCAAGCCTGAAGATTTAAAAGTTGATTTGCTGATTGAAAGGCTTGAAAGTCATGAGTTGGAGATAAAGAGATCTAAAGTCAACAATCCAGCTTATCAGCAGAATGTAGAGCTTTACTATAGAGGAAATATACCACAGGCTGGGTCTCCAAGAACAGCATTTTCTGCAGAAAGCTCAAGCTCAGTGAACAATGAAAGTTTTCACAGTGGTTTTCACGGTGGATCTTCTTCAACAGTTTCAGATCAATCTGCTTCAAAGAATTTGTTTCAGTGTAATATCGCGGTGGATCTGAAGAATGGGCAGAATTTCAGCGAAGAATCGGTGAAACAACAGATGGTTTTCTTGGCATCTGTACTTGAATCGTATGAAAGCCTCGTTGCAGGGAAGATTGGCAACACCAACTTGACGAAAGAAGATTATGATCAATTAGACCCCGAGGAGATGGAACTAATGGATATAAGATGGTGCATGGCCAGTGCGGTTCGTCGGGCACAGCGGTTCATGGAGATCACGGGGAGAAAGTCAATTGGTGGACCATCTACCAAACTGGGATTTGATAAATCCAAGGTGACATGCTTCAAATGCAAACAAAGAGGTCATTTTAAGCGCGAGTGCAGAAATGCGTATGCTGATGATGATTCTGTAAACCCGTTCAACAAAGATTATTACAAGAAAGCAATTTATCATCAGAATAAGTCTGAACCACCAAGATTAAAGCAACCAGAAGAAAGATCAAGGGCTCTTGCAGTTATATATGATGATGAAGGTTACGACTGGAGTCAAGTTTGCCCGGAAGAAGATGCAGTTGGATATGCATTTGTTGCAAATGATGATCATGATACTTGGTGGAGAAGAGACAGTGCAAGATGGGAGATTGGCAAATTGAATGAACCATTTAAGGAAGCACAGAGAGCCAAGAGATGGAATGAAGAACTAGAGTGTTACATGGATCCACAGGGTAATCCAGTAGTTGATCCATCAAAAGTGGATTTTGATGCTGTAACCAATGTGTTTCCAAGTGAGGGTACTTTCAACACAAGAAGGCTTTCTGATAAAAGCTATTTGCCAAATTTGATGATCAAGTTAAAAGAAGTTTTTGAAGCAAGTTTACCAAAGGTGGTAGAAATGAAGAAGCGAAAAGAAGAAGAATTGAAGAAGATGATTGAAGAAGTAAAGACTGTTGTGAAGATTGCTGCTGAAGAGGAACAGAAAGCTGAAGAAGAACAGAAGAATGAAGAAGCTCAGAAAGAGGAGAACAAAGAGCAAAATCAGAAAGTTGAGTCAGAATAACTGGTGCTGAATGAGACTGAGGTTAGAAAATCTTCTGATCTATCGAATGTTGAATTGGTTGATGAAAAAGAAAACAAGTACAGGAATTGCATAGAAATGTGCAAAGCCTGTACTGAAAAAGATGACATCATAAAAACAAAAGATATTGAAACAAATAAACTTGAAAATGTTTTCAAAATAAAATGTAAAGAAATGATTGAAAAAGAAGAAATTTTGAAACTAAAAGTTGAAAATTTGACACAGAAATGTCAAGGTCTTGAAAAGGATAATGATGTTTATAGACAATTGTGTTCTACAAAATGTGTCGATTGTGTTGAAAAAGAATCGAAATTTCAAGATTTACAAAAACAGTATGATTCTTTAAAGTGGTCGAGTCAGAGAGTACAAGAAGCTTATGATACTTTGAAAAGCCAAGTCAAAAGTTTTGATCAAAGATTGTCTGAAACTTTAACAACCAAAGAAATGTATGAGAGACAGTTTAAAGAAAAGCAAATTGAATTAAACAAATGTGTTGATGAAATTTCAAATCTTAAACAAGTCTTGGCTGAAAAAGAAAAGGTTGTTACAAAACTTCAAAGTTATCATAACTCTTCGTACATTCTCGAACGCATTTTCAACATCACACCAGATGACAAAGATACTGAAAATTGCAAAAAGGGTATTGGTTCAGAATTTCATCAGGTACCACCACCATTGAGAAACAATTATACTTTTTATGATGAGGAAAAGGTGGCAAAGGGTTTGAACATAGCTGACCAGTTACCTGAAAGTATCGATGTGACTTACTCCAAATCTGATGATGCTAATGATTCAGAGGTGGTAAGTAAGGTTGTTGAAAGCGTTTTGAAAGATGAGTCTACAAAAGGTAAGTCTGAATCACAGGATGAAGATGAAGGAAATCTTTATGATGGTTATCTGAAAAACACAAAATCCGAGAAAAATTTGAATGATGATTCAAAAGGATTGGTTTATACCATGATTGGATCGGACAAATTATTCTTAGATGTTGTATTCCCGATTCAGAATGTGATTTCAGAAAAGGTCGATCAAGTGTTTAAAATGGTTGAGATTGAGAAGTCTGAGATTCCAAAGTTTGCTGGTAAAGGTCATAAATCTTCTTATAACAAACCTGGTTTTAAGAAGAAAAACATGAAGGCTGGTTTGGGTTATAAAAAGAAACGGAATTGGAATCAAAGTAAAAAACCAAATTTGCAACAAAAGATGAATTTTGTTCAAGGGAAAAGCTTGAAAGAAGAGGAAAAACTCAAATTTGGACAACAATCTAATGAGGAGTTTGATGCTATGAAAAAGAAACAACAACAGGCCAAGGATGTTTCAAAGAAAGTGTGTTTTAAATGTGATCAGATTGGACATGTTGTACGAAAGTGTCCAAATCCAAAGCCTGTTGATGTTGAAAAACAGAAATCTGAGGATGTGAAATCGAGGTCAATCAGATTTGATTCGAAACAAACTTGGAGGTACAATACAAACAAGTTTGCTTTAAATCAAAATTGGAAATCAAACCCTAACAGGTTCGATTCAAGACAGACCTGGAATTCTCACACACCCAGATTGAGAACAACACAGAGTTGGAGAACATCTGTTGATATGACAAAATCTCAAGAGTTTTGGAAACCTAAAAATGTTATTCAAAATCAAAAGGTTCAAAAAGAGACAAACTTTTACAAAAGAGGTACTCCGGAAGGTCAAATGTGGAGTGTTAAGAAACAAGTGACGTCGGTAAAAGATGAGACAGTTGAAGTCAAAATTGAAAACGTTTTAAATGACAAAGAGTTTCCGAAATTAAATGAACATTATTGTGTTGAAATGCCTAAGGTCCAACAGACCTGGGCTAAATTGTTCAAATGATTAATAAAGTTTGAAATGTGCAGGTGCTCAACGAAGCTGAAGATTGTGAGAAGGGTAGTTGGAGCAGCCTGGCACAGGAAGAGGTTGCAGGACCCTGGTTTGGTTGAACAGTGAGTTTAGTTTGATTGTTTTCTGTATATAAATAAAAAATATTTTCAAAATCCTAAAAATTGGAAAAATTAAAAACCAAAATTATGTTTTTTAGTTTGTTAAAATTTGAAAAACCAAAAATATGTTGTTTTTAATTTTGTTTTGATTGTATGTTGATTGAATATGCCGAAACCCTCACGGCTGAACAAATATGATTATTTCATCAGATTGAAAAACGGTTTTCAAACTGTTAAGATCAATGTGTTGTAAATCATGGGGGTATGTATATTTTCTACAATTCAGAGCACTTGAAGCAGAAAATGGATGGAGAGACAAAGTTATCAGTGTTGGTTGTCAAATTTTCTTTAAATGGTTTTGCATTTTAGGGGGAGAAATATTGTTAGAAAATCCAAAAACATTTGAAAATTTGATAAAGTCAAAAACATGATAAAATTCAAAAATTTTGAGTTTTGCGTAAAAAGAGGAAATGATAGTACATCAGTAGACAGTTACAGTACGCTAAAGAAATGGAAAGTTTAAATGTGTTAAACGATCTCACCGTGGATATGCCGGTAGATTTTTATACATTTAGTAAACTTATCGGGATATAAACCTAAATTCAAACACTTGCTTATTTTGTGGGGAACATTACTTGGATATATAGGTAACCCCTGAAATCTCGTTTGAAAGGTTTCGTATTCTGATATACAGGTTTTTATACTCAATGATGTCTGGGGTATTATTCCGGGACTTCTGCTGAATGGAAGTTCTGACCTAGTCCTCGAATAATACTTTCCGCAAATGCTTGAAACACAGCATCACTCTCAGCATATATGATAAGACAATAAAATTGCTTAGCAATGCTGTTGTAAAAAAGATCCTCTAAAGGGGACACACCTACAAGTTGAGTCATGATCTCTCTGCTGAACGGTAGTTCTGACCTGAGCTCTCATGATTCTTCATAAATTATTAACCCCTTACAGATATCATTTGTGTTATAATTGCCTGTAAGACTGAATATTGGGATCTGGATACGGGAGTATATTCAAGAGGTGGGACACATGAATGAGTTTAAGTTCTTAATACATCTAATTCGTATCCTGAATAAGTTGAAATTTGTATGAAAATTTAAGTGGACAAGTATATCGACAATCTAAGTGAATTGTTTAATTCTTACTGTGTAATTAAGCTCAACGGTACTTGTGACTTGTCATAAACTGATATGATCCTCTGACGCATACTCAAACAAAAATATTGTCTGTAAATATGTTTGTACATATTACTTTACTGTTTTATATTTTCAGAAAATACAAAAAGATTTTGATTTCTGCTTTATTTTCGACAACCAATGTCTGAGTGCTGAGTTTCAAAATCTAAGTAAGTTGATTGTGTTTCTGAAAATAAAACAAGTTCATTAATTTGAAACTTGAAGTTTAAAAAAAAAACAAAAAATCAAAAACAGTTTGTGATATCTCCAAGGTCATTAAGTTGGACTTGGATGATTAACTGTGGGGGATTTGGATGCTTATATTGTTATAGAGCTAGTTTCCGATACGATTCGATGAAACTGCCAAATTTATGAGAAGTGATTTTGAAGAGATTGAATTGTCAGATTACAATATTTGGAAGATTAAAATGTTGTTACTTATAATTGTATGAGTGATTGCAAGAAAAGTCCAGACTACGATCCCGAGAGCAGAGTCTAAGGGGGAGTCTGAAGACAAGCTGGAAAGCTAGGTGTCGATCCCTAAAAGCACGGAAGCTTGACGAAAGGGGGAGCCTGCTGATGATAAAGATGTTGATGATAGAACCAGTGATGAGATTCTGGTGTAAGAGTCAAAGTGTGAAGCTGATCAATAGAGTGATGGATGCTTACAATGTTACAATCTAAATGAGAAGGTAAAATAACCAAGACTGAAGACTCGGAGCTGAAAACTGCGTCAACATCCAAGGGGGAGTCTGTTGGTGCACGAAATGTCTGTTGACTACGTTTGCATTAAGTCTTAGGTTAAGAAAAGAAAAAATAGGAGCATGAAAATCAAATTAGGATTTTATGTTTAGATTTCGCTTATAGGGTAGTTTAGGTGATTTCGCTCATATGGTTACAAGGGGGTTCGCTTATATGTTCACATAGGGGTTTCGCTTATATGGACATGCCATATAAGCAAAATCAGCTGCATTATAAATATAGGATATGTGATCATTCATGGTAACTATTGGAGCGAGACCTGTTCATATGCTAGGTAACCGAACTCTGTCAAAATTGTATCAGAAAGCATTAATAAAGCAGGAATTGAAAGGAATAGCTGTTGTTACGTTGCGTATACTGATTCCGCCTTTATACGTGATGATGAACTGCCTTGACTGATCGTTTAGGGTCACGACACGGTCCAACAGATGAGAAAAGTGAAGATGAAGAATATGTTTCTTCTAAAAACAGTTCAACAGATACTAGTGATGATGATGAAGAAGTTGAACAGATAAACATTGGAAAATCTCATTTATCTTCTGAGAGTTTTGAATTTTATTTTGCAGATAAATTGAAGAAACTCAAAGAGAGAAAAGCTGCAAAAGAATTGAAGGAAGTCAAAGTGATTGAGAAGAGAGTGGAAGTGGAAAAGGTAGTTGAAGTTGAGAAGATTGTGGAGGTAGAAAAGATTGTTGAAGTCACAAAACCATGTCTTACATGTTCAGTATCTTGCAAACAATGTGAGGAAAAAGACGAGAGGTTTAGTGAATCAGAGAAAATGAAAGAAAAGTTGATGTTTGATGTGAAAAATTTGAAAGAATCATACGATGTTTTGAATAGGACTGTGAATAGTTAGCAGAAAACTAACACAGAAAGAGTAAAAGCTTTGAAAATGTTGAATGCTACGATGATGTCGAAGCAGAAAGAGATAAATTTTTACATTGAAGAATGTGCAAAATGGAAGAAAGAGTTAGATAGTGAAGCAGCCGAGAATGAAAGAATCAGACGATTGCTGCGAAGTTATACAAGTTGTGATTATATAATGGATAGAATTTATCCTACTGTTGCAGGTTTTGAGGCGTTTAAAGACGAAGACAAGAAGTCAAAGAAGAGAACGGATACTGGTAAGAAACAGAGTGTTTGTTATAATAAGTGTCCGCCTCCAATTTGGGAAGGATATTCGCCTAGAAAACCAAATGAGGAACAAGTCCAAAAGGCAGTTAATCTAAAGTTAGAGTCCGAGTTAACCGATGTATTACCAGATAACATTGACGTCACGTTCACAGCGTCCGACACAGATCATGAGTCCGAATTAATAAAAAGAATGGTCGATCAGGTGTTGGATAGGGATGAGGAGTCAGAGTTAAAATCCGAGTCCGAAAGTTCGTGTCAGTCTGTCGAAAGTTCGAGTTCCTCCGAAAAGAGTTCAAAATCATCGGGAAAACGGGTTTATAGTAAAGAATTTTTGTTGTCAAAATCTAATTTGAATGACGAAACATTTGAAGTTGCCTATACTTTGAGTGATTCTGACAAATTATATTTTGATAAAGAGTTTCCAATAAGAAGTGTTTGTTTTGACATGATTAAAAAGGTTTTCAAAATGATAGAAATCAATATTTCTGAAATAAAAGATTTAAATTTTACTGGAAAACCTAAAAAATACACTTCAAGAGTTCAACAACGTTTAAACAAGAAAAAGAGTTACAATTCTGGTTCTGGTTTTCAAAAGAAATCAAACCATAATGGTAATCTCAAAAAGAAAGGTCTTGGATTTAATTCTCCATAAAATTATAAAAATGAAAAATTTTCTAAAAATTCAAAATTTGTTTCAGGTCCATCTGCTGAAGAAGAGAAGAAGACCTCTTTTTGGAGACAATCAAATCAAGAATTTATTGCTGAGAAGAAGAAAAAGTGAAGTTTATCTGAGAAGAGAAACAAGAACCTGTTTTAGATGCAATGAAGTTGGTCATATTGCATGGAACTGTCCCAAAGCAACTAAGACAAAACAGGGAGTCTCAGAAAAACTGAAAAATATTGTTGTTAATAAAACTGAACCACCAACAGAGAAATTTAAAGTGTTTAAAAATTCAACATATGAAGTTGGTGAGTGTTCGAAAAAGTTTTACCAGAAAAGGGGAAATCTTGACAACCAAGCTTGGGTTGTTAAGAAATCAGATGTAAAATCTGGCGATGAATCTGATTCCACAAAGTCAAATGAGCCACAGTCTGAGATTAAAATTGATGAAAACTCGGTACCTCAAATGGATGATGAGAATTTTCCACCATTGAGAGCTGAGAATTTTAAATCAAAGATTGGAAAAGTTGAAATCTCAAATCAATTTTATTCTGAAAAGAATGAATTTGATGTTGAAAAAGCTTTTAATGGGAATGTAAAGAAAATTTTTGGAAAAATGATCGATGGAAAGGTTAAAGGGGTAAAGGAATTTTATCCTACAAAGAAAGCAACATACACCCCAACTAAAGAGGAGTTGGAATCACCCAAGGCTGGTCAGGCTTGGGTGGACATTTTCTTTCATTGAAAAACCTGACTTGCCGGAGCTCCCAGGTTGGTAAGAGTGGTGCAAGAACCGGCATTCATCTTTCTTGGTTGGTAATTTTACAAGTGGTAAAGATGGTAAATCTACAGGTGATATTTTAAATTGTTATATTTTTTCAAGTGGTTATGGTTGGTGAAGTGAACATACAAGTGGTTGATGAAGGTTATCACTTACAAGTGGTAAAATCAAGGACATTAAGTTGTACTTGCATTTTCCTACAAGTGGTTAATCAAGGTCATTAGTTTGAATTTGATTCGGCCATACATTCAAGTGATTGATTGAGAAGCAAGATGATGAACCCCTAACCTATAAATGGTAAAATCATTCAACAAAACTTATTTTTCGGAAAAATCATTTTGGTTAAAACAAACTTAAATGTTTTGAAATCATAATGAGAAAATAGTTTTGTGAAAGGGGGAGTTCTGATTGTTTATGCCAAGTGGATGGCCAATTGAAGTGATTCGATATCAGTTGTCACTTTATTATACAGGTTGTTTTTCAAATTTCCTAAAATGTTTTTGTATTTTAGGGGGAGTAAGAAATTTTTAGAAAATCCAAAAACATTTGAAAATTTGAAAAAGCCAAAAACATGATAAAATTTGGAAAATGAGTTTTGTGTCAAAGAAGAGGAAATGATAGTACATCAGTGGACTATCACAGCATGCTAAAGAATTGGAAAGTCAAAATGTGATAAACGGTCTCACTGATGATGTGCCAGTAGGTTTTTGCACATTTATTAGATTGTAACGAGATATAAACCTAAATTCAAACTTGCTTATATCGTGGGGAAACATCTCTTGGATATATAGGTAACCCCCGAAATCTTGTTTGAAAGGTCCCTCTTTCTGAGATACTAGGTCTTTATGCTCAGTGATATCTGGGGTATTATTCCAGGACTTCTGCTGAATGGAAGTTCTGACCTAGTCCTCGAATAATACTTTCCGCTTGCTTGAAAAATAGCGCCGCCCTCAGCAAATTGATGAAACAATAAAATTGATAGTCATTGTTGTTGTAAAAAAGATCCTCTAAAGGGGACCCACCGAAAGTCGAGCCGTCATCTCTCTGCTGAACGGAAGTTCTGACCTGAGCTCTCACGGTTTCGTACTATAATTTATTCCCTTACAGATATCATCTGTGGTATACTCACCTGTAAGACTGAATATTGGGATCTGGATACGGGAGTATATTCTGAGGTGGGACACGCGATTGAGTTTAAGTATCTAAGACATTAATCTCGTATCTCGAAACAGTTGAACTTTGTGTGAAAATTTAAGTGGATCAGTATACTGACAATCTAAGTGAATCGTTTAGAACTTAAAATGTTTAAAGCTTAACGGTGTTGGTGATTTGTCTCATAAACTGATATGATCCTCTTACGCAAACTCACAAAAATATTGTCTGTAAATATTTCTTTACTGCATTTCATTCTATTCAAAAATCCAAAAAGATTTTAGTGTGTTTTAGCATAAATTTTGAAAAATTCAAAAAGATTTTCGACAACTGATGTTGGAGAGCTAATTTTCAAAATTCTGAGTGCTAAACATGATGAACAGATGGTTTGGGAGAGTGTGTTGTTTTGAAAATAAAAATGATATATCTTCAAGTGGTTCATCAAAAGATTAATATTGAAAAATCATTCTTTGATTGTATAATTCCTGCAAATGGTTCATTAGATGGTGAGATTGTTTTTACAAGTTATCATCAGAAAATTTATTGTGAGGTAGAGGATGTGCAGGTTATTTGAATGATAGAAAGCCAGGTTCTGATACCTGAGGAATGTGTGATTTCAACATGCCAGACTGCGATCCCAGCATATCGAAATGGGGAGTCTGAAGATATCCGAGTAGAGATTGTTCGTGGGGAGTCTGTTGATGCTGAAGAAGAGAAGGAGATAAAGTTTGAGGATGCTTACACTGTGAGATATTTCAGAGAGTGTTCAGACTGATAAAGACTGAAGATTGTGAAGACTCGGCACTTAAGACTCGTCAACATCTGAGGGGGAGTCTGTTAGTGCATTCATCTGTCAACTTCGTCTTATATCGAGTCTTGGTTGCGTTACGGATTTGATCAAGGATGATGTTATCATATTCAAAGATGACATCATGATGGTGACATCATGATGGTGACATCATAAATTGCATCATCACGTGAAAACAACATGCATTAACAAATCAGAATGTTATATTATTTGTGTTTCGCTTGAACTTGTAAACTTGTGGGTTTCGCTTGAATGGTCTCGCTTGAAGCTGACATGTGTGTCTTCAAGCGAAAGCAGGATTAGTATAAATAGGCAAGTTGTCATTTCATTTGGAACAGATTTTTCAGAGTGATACCGAGGTGCTGCCGGTATTCCTTGTGATTGTATACGTTGTTAAATCAATATATAAGAGGATTAAAGTGTGTATCAAGCTGTTTTTACATCCGTTTCTTAGGTTCCGCCTCTGAAACGGACTAGAGCTCTTTCGAACGACTCATTCAGGTCGCTATTCGATCCTACAAAGAGAGAACACTTTAAAAGACATGTGACATATCGAGTAAATTACTATATTACCCTTTATGTTTTAAAATAATAGTGCATATGTGTCATGGTCCGATTGCTGGAGGGAGTTCTCGCGGTTCTCGCAACTGGGGATGGTTTTCATTTTAGCGGTCCCCTATATATATATATTGAAAAAGTGTATCGTACAATTGGCCTTAACGTACCTTACGTATGCGATTAGAAATCGGATGTTATAAAATAAGTGTGTGCATAAAATATGCAAATCGCATGTTGGGGGAGATGATGAAATCGCATAGGTGGATGAAAAAAGAATGTCGCATGTTGATGGGAGATGATGAAATCGCATGGGGATATAAAAATCGCACTATGGAAAACAATCATGTACGAAATGTACGTTAACTGGCCTATATATATATATATATATATGTATGTATAGGGAGCCGTTAAAATAGAAACCATCCCCAGTTGTAAGAACTGCGAGAACCACTCTCAACCAATCAGAAAAGGGGTAGTTTGGTCATTTACCCCAAATGTCAAATCTCACCCTCTCTCTTCATTTAAATGTACCAGACATTGTCTCTCTCTCATTTCATTTGTCTCTCTCTTCCTTTAAATGTACCAGACATTAGTCACTTTCTTCAAAAACCAGATCTACATCTTCAAAAACTAGGGCTTCATCCTCATTTGTCTCCACCACCATATTCATCTTCGATGAGAGAGAAGGGGAACCGGAGAAGGAGATCGGAGAGAGAGAGAGAAAGACGGCGGAGGCCAGTGGCGATTCCCGGTGACGGCGCCGCCGTGAGCGATGACAATGATGATGATCGGTGATGATGATAGACGATGACGATAATGATCATCATCATCACAGTCGGTGGTGGGGAGGTGTTGGCGGGGAAGACGTTGGTGGGAGGTGGCGGAAGACGGTGATGGGGGTGGGGTGTTCGGAAGTCGGTGGTGGTGGCGATGCCGTTATCGGGAAGGCGATGTCTTTGTCGGGAAGGAAGATTCCAGCGATGTGTTGGTGGCAGCGGCGGTGGGTTTGGTGGTGTGGCGGTAGTGGTGGGTGATGGTGGGTTTGTGTGACACCTCGAAAATTCACGTCCTATAATGTGTTGACACGTGTCATAAGCTTTGAACGTGTGAAAGAATACTCTAGAGGGACTAAAGTTGACAAACAAGGAAAGTATGTGAGTATAAGGGTTCAAAATGTCAACAATGGATAAATATACTTTACAATAACCCTACATTATGTTTATACCCTTAAACGAATGAATCATGGATCATACGAAGTTATTTGTGAAAGAAAGTGAGAGATTACAAACTACAGGAGTTAAATGTGTCAACATGTTTAAAGTATACCTCTGAGTGACCTTTTAGCGAACCCGAAGATTTGTAACGATTAATTATACTCACTAGAATGCATGATAAAAATTTCACCAAGTTTCGTTATCGTATGAGAAAGTTATGATAGAATTCGTACACGAGGGGTTAAAAGCATCAACGATGAAATTTATGACTTATCGGGTAATCAAAAGTTAACCAAGGACTTAACAAAGTTGGTATAAGTCTTGAAGTCCTTATAAGTCAATTTAGAGGGCTCATAATGCAAGAAATAAAGGTAAAACAACTTTTAGGAGGACCGGGGACCAAAACTGCAATTAAAAGAAACTTGGTAACCTGACCACCACCCTCACGCGGGCCGCGTAAGCCCAGGCATAGCCTTACGCGGGCCGCCTGGCACGCCCAGATGCAGAAAACACAGACAGGTGTCTGTTCAGCCCTTTTAACCGACTCCAATTGCTTGTTTTGCATACCATGAGCTGCCTAAAATGGTTTTTAGAGTATAGGGACACTTGTGAATGATCCATGATCACTTATAGCCTTACATTGCATGATCTAGTGGGATTAAACCCACTATATAAAGAACCAATGTTTGCAACTTTTGATCATTCATTTCCAAATCAACTTCTGATCATTTCTGGAGCTCAAGGCCACTCCCTAAGCATCACTAATCGTGCATTGGACCTTGGTAAGCTTCCTTAACCTTCCCTAATCGTGTTTTACTTAGTTTATAACTTAAAAGTCAAACCGTCGTAATTAAGGTTTGACTTAACGATTAATCGCTAATGGTCCAGCGATTAGTCAAAGTAAAGATAGTTATAAGTTGGTATTTATGTGGGCATTAAACCCTTAAAAGGGCACCCTCTTAATTACACTCTAACTAGATCATTTATCGGGTCAAAGTATGTTATAAAAAGTCAACAGAAACTTGATTTTCAAATTAACACATAATTAACAATGTAGAAGATGTGTAACCTATTTTATCACTCATATAACTTGGTAATTAGTATAAGAACTGATCTAAGCCTGTTTGATCCGACAATTTTCTGTTTAGACTCGGTTCGGAACCGAAAGTCACAAAACTTTGACTTTTGCTTTGACTTCAGTTCTGACCTGATTTAGATGGAATTAGAAATGCCTTAGAGCTTCCTTAGGACCAAGTTACATGATAGTATAACCCTCTGTGATTGGTTCGTTGTTTGTCCGATTCGTTTACACGTTTCCGTTAAATGCCTAATGTTGACCAATATGCCCTTTTGACCATAAAACGAGAATTTTGGAAATGTGAGAGGACAATAATCTTTGTCACTAATTTATAAACATGTCCCTAAAATTTCACATCAGTTGGAGGTCTAGATTAGGAGTTATGCTCAATGGCGTAATTAGAACGCTTTTTATTAATAAAACGGCGTCATTAGCATAAAGCCTATCTAAACCCAATTTTTGACACCAAACCTTTTACCCACTGATGTAATATAATATTTTGGGATTTTTGAAGATTTTTAATTATTTTTAACCTGATCATAACCTAAGGTTATGGCCTTGATTCGGTAAATACCGATTATACCCTTTTTGTGTATAAAATGAGTTTTACATAATATTTTGACACCAATTCAATTGCTACTGATTTTATATAATAAATGAAGTATTTTGAACTTTATAACCTGATCAGAAAACTCAGATTTCCTGTATAACCCGGAAATCGCTTAAAACGGCTTTTTCTAAGCGTATTAAACACATAGTTTAGGTTTAAAACCATTTTGTCTTATAAGACTTATCACCAACTGATATAACCTATTAAATTAAGTTGTTATACTGATTATTATAGATCCGAGTCTCAGAATTATAATTAATCTCTTTTATAATCTTTAAAATGACCAAAATACCCTTACGGGGCTTAATTTGAGATTAAACTCGTTTTGGGCATAATGGAAGGTATCTTACTGATATCACAACATATTTAAAGCATATTAACTTAGGAAACCTGTTCATGACTCATTCGGTTACCCGTTATGCGTTATTCGCGTTCGGTTCGGCTTATGTAACTAGTTTACATAAATTAGCCGAAACGGGTCAAGCCTTATCATTTTTATCTCAAAATCCAGGATGTGTATAGTTTACCCATATTATACAAGTCTTCAAACTTGTCGGGTCTAAATCACATTCTGTTCCGGTCTTCGCTTAATCTTGCGTTCGAACCGTATCTTCCTTTAATACTAACCGGTCTAAGTCTAGGCTTAAATAAAGACCCGTTAGGATTCTAATAGGTTATTATAAACCTTCGTTCCAGAATAGGAGACCCGGTAAAAGCTACGTGCGCTTGCTTGTTGTGATTATTACTTTCAAAGGTAAATACTTTTAACTTATTTTCCCTTATACGGGCTTGGGGTACGGTATCTAAAATACCGCTTGGTCGGGCATTCGACCTTAATCGATTGGTGGTTAAGTATTATCGAGATGACCCGTTTAAATTGTTTTGTTGCTTAAAGCCTTTGGGGGTTAATGACCATGTCCCGGATATCCTTGGCATCATTTTACGAAATGGCCACAACCTAAGCACGGGGTGTAGGCGTACACCCGTCAGTGTCTAAATAAATAATGTGGTGTGTCTATTGATCTTTAACCCGGCATGAACCGGGCTACTGAACGCATAAGAAACATGTAATTCATTTATGACTATTATATTCAAATAATTATCCCAAGTTATAAAATATTTTGTGCCACGTGCATTCAAATCAATTTTATTAAACTCTTTTCAAAATGAGTCGGTTGATTGTATTTACCAGTGTAAACTGACGTATTTTCTCAAAAAGATTAAGTGCAGGTACTACTCGAAATAGGTTGGCTTTCTCCTTAGCATCAATAAGAGTCTCGCAAGCTTGGGTGCATTTCAGTCTGTTGAACAATATTTCTTTTTATTTGATCCACCTGTGGATAAATTTCAACTATTTTGTGATACTTGATATTACAATTTTATTCGGTTGAAATGAATCTATCTTTTGCTTCCGCTGTGCATTTAAATATTGTGTTGTTTGACTATAATGATATCAACTACGTCACGATACTCCCCACCGGGCCCACCGGTAATACGTGGAATATCGGGGTGTGACAGGTTGGTATCAGAGCCAACACTGAGTGAATTAAACACTAGCCTTTTGTGTTTAATCTCAGTTACACAATTGCACATTCATAAATCTTCGAGTCTAGACAAAGAACTTAGGACTAATCCAAATTGTTTTAATTTTAACTTTGTCCTTTATATTTCTTTGTTGTATTTGTTAATTGTTTGACAGGAAACATGCCACCGAGATTCCGGAGAGGAGGAAGAGGCAAGGGGCCAATCCACGCCCCCAACGATCATAAGGCCGGGCCTTCTCACCAGCGCACTCCTTCTGCTACCATGAGTGCCGGTCCACAAGTAGACTGGAGGAACTATTCGGAGCCTGCCAGGCGATCTACTTCGTATAGCTCGACGCCTCCTTACCGCCATTCCTTTGGGCCGCAATCGGAAAATGGGCCTGAAGAGTCACGCCACTCCTACTTGCCGTTACAGCGATCCATGTCGCACCATTCCTTTGGCGACCCCACTCCTGTCTTTCAGGGCCGGTTTAACCCGACAAACTTTATTCAAGAACCAGTGGGTTTTAACCCATTGGGACCAGAGGATCATTTTTCCGGAGATCACGCCATGGATATGGATGAGGACACCGACCCTGTTGAACCACCGACTGGAACCCCCACGCACCCTATTGAAGTCTCTGATGGATCATCTTTCCATGGATCACGTTACCGTGGTCCAGACAGCTACCAAGCAAGGTTCAACCAGCATGAGTGGTATTTTACACCCTCTCACCATTCATCGCCTCATGAGCAGCAGCAGCAGGATCCCTCCGAGGATTCGCGTTTCGTGGCAGTCACGCCACCGCCAGTTCATCAAGCACCTCCAGAACCACCGAGGCGTAGAAGAACAGGCGCACGAATATCCGCGCGAGAAGGGGGTTTTCACTTTAGCACCCCCCATCACTCAAGTGGCAGTCACTATTCGCCACTGCATGAAGACCCACAAATGGGTGGGCCTTCAAATCCAGTTTTAGAGGTGAATTCTGCACCAGTTGCACCACCGCCGCCACCAATGGGTTTTGGTAACCCGATTCCTACCTACGCCGGTTCAACGGCGTACAATCCATTTAAACAGCCGGCTCACACTCACTATAGCTATGCTGAAGCCGACCCGTATCTTGTAGCAGCGAAGTACAACGCCCTTCATCCTGAAGGACCATATGGAGCTCCCTGGGGAGTGGGATATCCAACTCATGGGTATCAAATACCTGCTAGACCACCGGTTCAGCACCAGCCGCAGCCACCACGGTTTCCCCCACCAGAACAGGAGGAAATCCTCCACAGGCTAAACAGGGTGGAGCAAGAATTTCAAGAAGAACGTAGGAACAACCAGGGATTCCTCAAGGGCCTAGCAAGCTTACTTAAAGGAAAGAAGAAGAGGGATCACTAAATCCCTATATGTATTGTTGTATTTCCTTATTTCAATTAAGTCCCTGCGTGGACATTTATCTATGTACTTAGTCCCTGCGTGGACTTGTCTTTTGTCCCTGCGTGGACTTGTCTTTTGTCCCTGCGTGGACACCTATCTTAGTAATCAGTCCCTGCGAGGACTTGTATTATCAGTTTAGCCCCTGCGTGGGCAAGTTATTTCTGTTAAAAGTCCCGTTTAGGGCAATATGTACTCCTTTGTAATGTTTAATGGAATGTTAAATTTAAAATTTTCATTTTTATGCATAAATATATTATACACGAAATAAATAAATTAAAAATCATTCCTTTTTAAAATAATCTGCCTATTTAAATATTAAATAAAGAATCTTAAAGGTATAACCTAGCCTGCATGTTATTATAAGACTTGGCCAAGATGGTAAGACCTGTTTAAAAAGATTCAAATCCCTGTTAACATCTGAAAACATGTTAACGCTCCTGACAGGCGTGATTCATTAAAATCACACACGTCATTCTTATAATAGGATTCTTCAAAAGACTCCTATCCTAACCTGATGATCTATAAATCATAGGTTTAAATCATCAATTAAGATGATCATATATTGGTGATGTAGAGCCTACGGGCCATACCCATTGTCATATAGAACAAAAGACAGCAGTAGTCTATGACTCCCTGTCAGAAAAAGGTAAAGAACTATGTTCAAACCTTAATGCCTCGATTCTCTGAAATCATGGCTTATGATTTAAAAATATCCCTGTGACTAGGCCTTTTGTGCCACTAATAATACTGCTATTGTTTTATAATTAGGATAAATTATAATAAAAATCCTAAATAAACATGATTAACAAATTAACCAAATATGGTCTATGTTTACCATGGTTAATGAATTGCCATAAAAAACAATTCCATAATAAACTCCCAAATAAATTATTGTTAATATCTTATGTAACAGTTCAAACTACATGGCTGACTCGGATGAGATCAACAGTCACCCAAGGGAGAATCATGATAATACCTGAATTAACGTAGCGGGTGCAGAACTGCAGGCAATGATAGACAATGCCATTACACGAGCTTTGAATAGACAGTTCCATGAAACCAGTGGTACCCATGAGAGGACCCAATCTGCACCACACTCTAAAACACCCTCTAAAACTCACACTGCTCACAACAGTAATTCCCATCACTCATCAAACCAAAAGAGTGCTCCATCTCAAAGGACCGTACTGAACCAAGGACCCCGTGATAAGGGTTGCTCCTATAAGTATTTTGTTTCATGCAAACCCAGGGATTTCACTGGGGAAAAAGGAGCAATAGACTGCATGACATGGTTGGATGAAATGGACACTGTGGTAGATATCAGTGGTTGCGCTAATAAGGATGTGGTGAAATTCGTGTCTCAGTCATTCAAGGGTGAGGCATTAGCTTGGTGGAGGTCTTTGATCCAAGCAACAGGGAAAGTCCCATTGTACAATATGACTTGGGAACAGTTTGTGTCATTGATCAAGGAGAACTACTACCCTCAGCATGAGGTTGAGAAGATTGAAGCTGATTTCTTGTCTCTAGTTATGAAAAACCTGGATTGTCAAGCCTACCTTACAAGCTTCAACACCATGTCAAGGTTGGTTCCTTATCTTGTGACACCGTAACCCAAGAGGATAGCTCGATTCATCGGGGGTTTAGCCCCAGAAGTTAAGGCCAGTGTGAAAGCCTCTAGACTAGGCATTTTGTGCCACTAATAATACTGCTATTGTTTTATAATTAGGATAAATTATAATAAAAATCCTAAATAAACATGATTAACAAATTAACCAAATATGGTCTATGTTTACCATGGTTAATGAATTGCCATAAAAAACAATTCCATAATAAACTCCCAAATAAATTATTGTCAATATCTTATGTAACAGTTCAAACTACATGGCTGACTCGGATGAGATCAACAGTCACCCAAGGGAGAATCATGATAATACCCGAATTAACGTAGCGGGTGCAGAACTGCAGGCAATGATAGACAATGCCATTACACGAGCTTTGAATAGACAGTTCCATGAAACCAGTGGTACCCATGAGAGGACCCAATCTGCACCACACTCTAAAACACCCTCTAAAACTCACACTGCTCACAACAGTAATTCCCATCACTCATCAAACCAAAAGAGTGCTCCATCTCAAAGGACCGTACTGAACCAAGGACCCCGTGATAAGGGTTGCTCCTATAAGTATTTTGTTTCATGCAAACCCAGGGATTTCACTGGGGAAAAAGGAGCAATAGACTGCATGACATGGTTGGATGAAATGGACACTGTGGTAGATATCAGTGGTTGCGCTAATAAGGATGTGGTGAAATTCATGTCTCAGTCATTCAAGGGTGAGGCATTAGCTTGGTGGAGGTCTTTGATCCAAGCTACAGGGAAAGTCCCATTGTACAATATGACTTGGGAACAGTTTGTGTCATTGATCAAGGAGAACTACTGCCCTCAGCATGAGGTTGAGAAGATTGAAGCTGATTTCTTGTCTCTGGTTATGAAAAACCTGGATTGTCAAGCCTACCTTACAAGCTTCAACACCATGTCAAGGTTGGTTCCTTATCTTGTGACACCGGAACCCAAGAGGATAGCTCGATTCATCAGGGGTTTAGCCCCAGAAGTTAAGGCCAGTGTGAAAGCCTCTAGACTAGGCCTTTTGTGCCACTAATAATACTGCTATTGTTTTATAATTAGGATAAATTATAATAAAAATCCTAAATAAACATGATTAACAAATTAACCAAATATGGTCTATGTTTACCATGGTTAATGAATTGCCATAAAAAACAATTCCATAATAAACTCCCAAATAAATTATTGTCAATATCTTATGTGTGACAACTCGAGTTTCCGACTTTCATTTTCGCATTTAGTGCACGTTGACTTTGACTGTGTAGTTGTTTGACTTGTTTAACTTGTAACTGTGCACGTTATATTTTTTTTTTATGAACGCATTGTGGTTGCACGATTTTGTGTTTGGCTGTATAGCATGAAACCTGTTGAAAACTTAAAACTGTTAACACATAAAAGGACTCGACGAAACAGACTGGACCCGACGAAATAGACTGTTTCGCCATAAGCATCTCGACGAAACAGGTGTTTCGCCGAAGCCCAGTTTCACCAAAGCCCATTAGGGCCCAGTTCACTTGTACGCATATATATTACACGGAACCGTCTCATTCGTCAGACGTTAACAAAATAGAAACCCTAGAGCGCCCCTCTTTTGTGTGACGGCTGTTTGGAACTCTCGAAGCCCCCTTAGCTTATTCATCATTCTGTTCATCTCGGTTAGTGTGTATTAAAAAGAACCGATTACTTGTTATTGATTTAAAAGTCTGTTTGTTGAATGCTTTTAAATTGCGGCTCATGTGTTCGTTGTCAGGATAGGATAGTCAAAGATTCTTTTGCTAATTGTTTATATGTATGTTGTGGTTTTGTAAAGAAAAGAACATCATGGAATTTTCGGCTGGATGGATAAGATTTTTGTAGGGTAACAAGGGTGGTTTATTAAAATCGAGATTTGGTGGGAACTTGTGAACCGCCAATTTATAATAATGATGTTGGTAGTGTTGATAATGCTTATTAAAGGTCCAATCGGTTTGTGATAATAATGGTCCAATCGGTTTATGTTATTGGAGGTCCAATAAGGATTGGAGGTGATTGCTAGTTGTCGGCCATTAGGCCTTTAGTTTTTGAGGCTTTGTTGTTATTGCTGAAACTGTTATGCTTTTCGACGAATCAGATGTACCGGCGAAACACATTTAAATTGATGAAACCGACATGGCGAAACACAATGTGTTTCGCCGAGACTTGTTTGGCGAATCATGAGTGATTCGTCGGTGGGGCTCATGGCGAAACAGTGGGTGTTTCGCCGACCTGGGTAATTTGCACAGTAACTGTTCCTGATAAAACTTAACTGGGTTAGATAACTGCTGTTATGAATAAAGGCAATACTTGTAAGATTACAAATACGTGCAATGTGATACTCAGTGTTATTATTGCGATGTTCATGATGATGATGTTTACGTGCAAACAACTTGAATGCAAACTGATTATTTATACGTGCATACCTTAGGACGCGACTGATTAACCGTGAGCACATACTTAGCATACCGAGCGAAACATGGTGAGTTCACACTTCTACCAAGGCATGGGATTCCCAGGGCTTGGGAATGGGATTTAAGGAATAAGGTTGAATAGATTCATGCGGACATTATTACTAGACTACCATACCATCGTCCTCGGTTGTGCAGGACCCATACGTAAAACCTACATATACTTATGCTATTCGCTATCCTCGGTTGTGAAGGATACTCACGTAAAACCTACGTGAACCTATATTTACTACTGCCTCGGTTGTGACAGGCACTTACGTAAAACCTACGTGAACCTATATTTACTACTGCCTCGGTTGTGTCAGGCACTTACGTAAAAACCTACGTAAACCCCCGCGTACCTCTATCCTCGGTTGGGAAGGATATTTACGTAAAACCTACGTAACACTTGTACGTATTATTGTTCTCGGTTGTGAAGAACACATATGGTTACAAATAGTCTAGTGGTTATACAACACGGGAAGCCCCCACCAATAGAACTTACTACCGGCCCAGTAGAGCCACATGTTACAAACAAACTTACTATTACGCATTACTTTCTGTGAACTCGCTCAACTAGTTGTTGACTCTCTGTTACATGCCTTGCAGGACTATAGGTACTAATGGAGCTTGCACGGGAGGCACAGTCGTTGTGGACATGGATCGTGAATGTGTTGTTAAACACTATAACATTTTGTACTTAACTTATGTTGGGTTTTACATTAAATGCTTCCGCTACACACTTGTTTATATTTGGTTTTGTAAACACCTATCGTATTGATGAATGACTTTTGATATACATACTTATGTTCAATATGATTGGTGGCTTGATCCTGGTCATGTCACGCCTCCTAGCGGTAGTATTCCGTGTGTGGATTTTGGGGGTGTGACAGATTGGTATCAGAGCCATTGGTTATAGAGAACTCGGTTTTAATAAGGGGAAAACGATTTTATTAAAACCAGACTATAACCGAAACAGTGCTCAACGATCCACAACGACGCCTCGCTCCACGTGCAAGACTCTACATTTTAGGTAATATGGTACATGTCTTATTGCCTGCTTGCTAGAATTGCATAGAACTTTGCTCCGGGTATGCTTAGGTTAACTTAACACTATTGCATGAGAACACTTGTGTGCTTAATCTCTTCTGTTATCGCACTACTCGCGAACCTCTCTCACTTATGTCGTATTTACTATGAAGATCATGTCTGGACGTATCAACATGACGCAAGCCCAACTGACGGCTCTCATTAACGAGCGAATTACTGAGGCAATTACAGCCGCACAAGCAGGAGGTATACCCTGCAGTTGTAACTCACACTAGGATCTTTAGATCCTACACTCCTAAACCAACTCCTGTGTTTTAATCTTGTACTGGATTATTATATACAACAGGTCAGCACGTTCAGCCACCTGTTTGTACCTTCAAAACTTTCATGGACTGTCGTCCTACTACCTTTAGTGGCACGGAAGGAGCGGTTGGACTCCTCCATTGGTTTGAAAAGCTCGAGTCCGTATTCGAAATGTGCGAATGCCCTGAGGCTCGCAGGGTGAAGTACGCCACTGGTACTCTAGAAGGCATTGCGCTGACTTGGTGGAATGCGCAGGTTCAGATGTTAGGGTTGGCTGTTGCTAACGCCACACCCTGGAACGGTTTCAAGGAATTGATTAAAGAGGAATACTGTAGTCGTGATGATATTCATAAACTGGAGGTAGAATTTTACCATTTGAAAATGACGGGGTCAGAAATTGAAGCATACACCAGAAGATCGAATGAGTTGGCTATTCTGTGTCCTACTATGGTGGACCCTCCCATTAAGCGTATCGAACTGTATCTCAATGGTCTGGTGCCGGAGATTCAAAGCCACGTAACCTCAGCGAATCTTGGCACTATTCAACAGATCGTCAAGCTAGCTCATCGCCTCACCGATCAGGCAGTGGAACAGAACAAGCTGCCTAAACGTATCAGCGCTACTATTACTGCTACTGTTTCAGCAACTACTCCTGCTACCCCCAGTGATAACAAGAGAAAATGGGAGGGGGATTCCAGCAAAGGTTCAGCTTTAGTACAGTCTCAAGTTCAGCAGCGAAAGACTGACAACTATCAGAGCCCTAGTCAGCAATCCTCGGGCAGTCACAGGCAGGGTGTGTATCAAGGGAACCTCCCAAAGTGTAACAACTGTAACAGGCATCACAGTGGCCAGTGCAACAAGGGTCGTTGTCGGAGGTGCCTCAGGATGGGCCATGAGGCCAAGGATTGTAGGAGCCCACGGCCTGTAACTCAGAATCAACAGCAGCAGCAAACGCGACAGAACCAACAACAGGGTAACAAGGGATGTTTTCATTGTGGTGCTGAAGGTCACTTCAAAAGACACTGCCCTCAGTTAAACCGAAACCAGAACAACAACAACAATAATCAGGGCACTGGGAACAACAATGGGGGAAACAACAACAACAACAATGGTGCAAAGGGACGTATGTTTGTGATTGGTCAGAGTGACGCAAGGAACGATCCTAATGTGGTTACGGGTAAGTTTCTTCTCGACGACTTTTATGTTACCGTATTATTTGATTCGGGTGCGGATACCAGTTATATGTCTCTGAACGTTAGTCAAATGCTTAAACGCGCACCAACACTTTTAAACACCAAACATGTCGTAGAGTTAGCTAACGGTAAAAGTCTAGAGGCCACACACATAGTTCAGGGTTGTAATCTTATTCTCGCTGGTCAGACTTTCTCCATCGATCTCATTCCTATAACTCTGAGTAGTTTCGACATTGTCATCGGTATGGATTGGTTATCCCAACAGCAAGCAGAGATCCTATGCAAGGAGAAGATCATTCGTATTCCTCGTTCTGGCAAAGAACCTCTCGAAGTTCAAGGCGACAAGAGTGGTGTCGTGAGTGGCATCATCTCCTTCTTGAAGGCGCAGAAGTGTCTGCGAAAGGGCCACATAGCTATTTTAGCACTCGTTACTGATACATCTACGACAGAGAGAAAGATTGGGGATATTCCTGTAGTACGCGACTTTCCTCAAGTGTTTCCTGAAGAGTTACCTGGGCTACCGCCCCATCGCCAGGTCGAATTTCAGATCGAGCTAGCTCCAGGAGCAGCACCTATAGCTCGAGCACCTTATCGCTTAGCTCCAAATGAACTGGAAGAACTGTCTAAGCAATTGCAAGAACTCTTGGAAAAGGGTTTCATACGTCCTAGCTCTTCGCCCTGGGGAGCTCCAGTATTATTTGTAAAGAAGAAAGACGGTACCTTTCGTATGTGCATAGATTACCGCGAACTGAACAAGGTGACGGTGAAGAATCGCTATCCACTTCCGCGTATCGACGACTTATTCGACCAGTTACAAGGGTCGAGCTATTACTCAAAGATTGATCTAAGGTCAGGTTACCATCAACTGAGAGTCCGGGATGAGGACGTCTCCAAAACAGCATTCAGAACTCGCTACGGTCATTACGAGTTTTTGGTCATGCCATTCGGGCTAACGAACGCGCCTGCGGTCTTCATGGATCTTATGAACAGGGTGTGCAAACCTTATCTTGACAAGTTTGTTATTGTTTTCATTGACGACATCCTGATTTATTCGAAGAATCGGGAGGAACACGAGCAGCATTTACGACTTATTCTGGAACTCCTTCGAACGGAACAGCTGTACGCTAAGTTTTCAAAATGCGACTTCTGGCTTCGTGAAGTCCACTTTCTAGGCCACGTGGTAAACAAGGATGGGATTCATGTTGATCCATCCAAGGTAGATTCGATCAAGAACTGGCCTGCACCTAGTACACCAACAGAAATACGCCAATTCTTGGGTTTGGCGGGTTATTACAGACGGTTTATCAAAGACTTCTCAAAGATTGCACAGCCGCTTACATTACTGACACAGAAAGGTGTTGCTTACCGTTGGAGTGATACACAGGAAACATCGTTTCAGCACTTAAAGGATAGACTCTGTAGCGCACCTATCCTCTCATTGCCAGAGGGCACGGACGATTTTGTAGTCTACTGCGACGCATCTATCCAAGGTCTTGGATGTGTTTTGATGCAACGGGATAAAGTTATTGCTTATGCTTCGCGCCAACTTAAGATTCACGAACGGAATTACACTACGCACGATTTAGAGCTTGGAGCTGTTGTTTTTGCGCTCAAGATATGGCGACATTACCTGTATGGCACCAAGTGCACCATCTACACCGATCACAGGAGCCTCGAATATATTTTCAAGCAGAAAGATTTGAACATGCGACAACGTCGATGGGTCGAGCTACTGAACGATTACGAATGTGCTATAAAGTACCATCCAGGTAAGGCCAATGTGGTGGCCGACGCCCTCAGTCGAAAGGATACTATACCTAGGCGTGTACGAGCGTTGCAACTCACTATTCAGTCTAGTCTTCCTTCACAGATACGAGATGCTCAGGTAGAAGCATTGAAACCAGAAAACGTCAGGGCTGAAGCTCTACGCGGCTCAAGGCAAAGGTTAGAACAAAGGGCAGACGGCGCCTACTATGTAACAGGACGCATCTGGGTCCCACTCTATGGTAGTTTACGCGAACTTGTAATGGATGAAGCTCATAAGTCTCGCTACTCAGTACATCCTGGTTCAGATAAGATGTACCACGACCTCAGAACTACATATTGGTGGCCTAGCATGAAGGCCCACATAGCAACTTACGTTAGAAAGTGTTTGACTTGTGCGAGAGTCAAAGCAGAATATCAGAAACCATCAGGTCCACTCCAACAACCTGAGATACCACAATGGAAATGGGAGCAAATTTCCATGGATTTTGTTACTGGCTTACCTAGATCTCAACGTGGGAATGATACTATTTGGGTGATCGTAGATCGACTCACAAAGTCTGCTCACTTCTTGGCTATCAAGGAAACGGATAAGTTCTCCACTCTAGCAGACGTATACCTTAAGGAAGTTGTCTCGAGGCACGGGGTGCCCACATCTATTATCTCTGATCGTGATGCACGTTTTACTTCAGAACTGTGGCAAGCAATGCACAAATCTTTTGGCTCTCGTTTAGACATGAGCACAGCTTATCATCCTCAGACCGACGGGCAGTCTGAGCGCACTATTCAAACTCTAGAAGACATGCTTCGGGCGTGCGTAATTGACTTTGGCAAGGGCTGGGAAAAGCATCTGCCACTTGTGGAATTTTCATACAATAACAGTTACCACACCAGCATTAAAGCTGCTCCATTTGAGGCATTGTACGGACGTAAATGCCGATCACCTCTTTGTTGGGCAGAGGTGGGTGACAGTCAAATCACAGGTCCAGAAATGGTAGTTGACACTACTGAAAAGATTGCTCAAATACGACAACGCATGGCGGCAGCTCGTGACCGTCAGAAAGTATACGCCGATAAAGACAGGAAAATACTCGAATTCCAGGTTGGGGATCGAGCACTACTCAAAGTTTCACCCTGGAAGGGTGTTGTTCGTTTTGGTAAAAGAGGCAAGCTCAATCCACGATACGTTGGACCATTTGAAGTCATAGAAAAGATAGGCAAAGTGGCCTACAGACTGAACTTACCAGCTGAACTCAGTGCAGTTCACAACGTTTTTCATGTGTCGAATCTGAAGAAGTGGCAGTCAGATGAGACCTTTATAGTTCCTTTGAAGGAGCTCACTATCGACGAACGGTTGCATTTCGTCGAAGAACCAGTTGAAATCACGGACCGGGATGTTAAGGTCCTCAAGAACACTAGAATACCTCTTGTACGAGTTCGTTGGAACTCCCGTCGCGGCCCAGAGTTCACCTGGGAGCGCGAAGACCAAATGGAACTCAAATATCCCCAGTTGTTCGAAAACAATGCAACTACTACTGAGGCTGAAGCTACTACAGAAGTTCGGGATGAAATCCCAACTCAACAGGGGAATGATGTGACACCCCAGGAAAACCAGTAAACGATAACTTACCTAGCTTCCTCAGTAACCGCATGCTAAATTTCGGGACGAAATTTCTTTCAAGTTGGGGATAATGTGACAACTCGAGTTTCCGACTTTCATTTTCGCATTTAGTGCACGTTGACTTTGACTGTGTAGTTGTTTGACTTGTTTAACTTGTAACTGTGCACGTTATATATTTTTTTTATGAACGCATTGTGGTTGCACGATTTTGTGTTTGGCTGTATAGCATGAAACCTGTTGAAAACTTAAAACTGTTAACACATAAAAGGACTCGACGAAACAGACTGGACCCGACGAAATAGACTGTTTCGCCATAAGCATCTCGACGAAACAGGTGTTTCGCCGAAGCCCAGTTTCACCAAAGCCCATTAGGGCCCAGTTCACTTGTACGCATATATATTACACGGAACCGTCTCATTCGTCAGACGTTAACAAAATAGAAACCCTAGAGCGCCCCTCTTTTGTGTGACGGCTGTTTGGAACTCTCGAAGCCCCCTTAGCTTATTCATCATTCTGTTCATCTCGGTTAGTGTGTATTAAAAAGAACCGATTACTTGTTATTGATTTAAAAGTCTGTTTGTTAAATGCTTTTAAATTGCGGCTCATGTGTTCGTTGTCAGGATAGGATAGTCAAAGATTCTTTTGCTAATTGTTTATATGTATGTTGTGGTTTTGTAAAGAAAAGAACATCATGGAATTTTCGGCTGGATGGATAAGATTTTTGTAGGGTAACAAGGGTGGTTTATTAAAATCGAGATTTGGTGGGAACTTGTGAACCGCCAATTTATAATAATGATGTTGGTAGTGTTGATAATGCTTATTAAAGGTCCAATCGGTTTGTGATAATAATGGTCCAATCGGTTTATGTTATTGGAGGTCCAATAAGGATTGGAGGTGATTGCTAGTTGTCGGCCATTAGGCCTTTAGTTTTTGAGGCTTTGTTGTTATTGCTGAAACTGTTATGCTTTTCGACGAATCAGATGTACCGGCGAAACACATTTAAATTGATGAAACCGACATGGCGAAACACAATGTGTTTCGCCGAGACTTGTTTGGCGAATCATGAGTGATTCGTCGGTGGGGCTCATGGCGAAACAGTGGGTGTTTCGCCGACCTGGGTAATTTGCACAGTAACTGTTCCTGATAAAACTTAACTGGGTTAGATAACTGCTGTTATGAATAAAGGCAATACTTGTAAGATTACAAATACGTGCAATGTGATACTCAGTGTTATTATTGCGATGTTCATGATGATGATGTTTACGTGCAAACAACTTGAATGCAAACTGATTATTTATACGTGCATACCTTAGGACGCGACTGATTAACCGTGAGCACATACATAGCATACCGAGCGAAACAAGGTGAGTTCACACTTCTACCAAGGCATGGGATTCCCAGGGCTTGGGAATGGGATTTAAGGAATAAGGTTGAATAGATTCATGCGGACATTATTACTAGACTACCATACCATCGTCCTCGGTTGTGCAGGACCCATACGTAAAACCTACATATACTTATGCTATTCGCTATCCTCGGTTGTGAAGGATACTCACGTAAAACCTACGTGAACCTATATTTACTACTGCCTCGGTTGTGACAGGCACTTACGTAAAACCTACGTGAACCTATATTTACTACTGCCTCGGTTGTGTCAGGCACTTACGTAAAAACCTACGTAAACCCCCGCGTACCTCTATCCTCGGTTGGGAAGGATATTTACGTAAAACCTACGTAACACTTGTACGTATTATTGTTCTCGGTTGTGAAGAACACATATGGTTACAAATAGTCTAGTGGTTATACAACACGGGAAGCCCCCACCAATAGAACTTACTACCGGCCCAGTAGAGCCACATGTTACAAACAAACTTACTATTACGCATTACTTTCTGTGAACTCGCTCAACTAGTTGTTGACTCTCTGTTACATGCCTTGCAGGACTATAGGTACTAATGGAGCTTGCACGGGAGGCACAGTCGTTGTGGACATGGATCGTGAATGTGTTGTTAAACACTATAACATTTTGTACTTAACTTATGTTGGGTTTTACATTAAATGCTTCCGCTACACACTTGTTTATATTTGGTTTTGTAAACACCTATCGTATTGATGAATGACTTTTGATATACATACTTATGTTCAATATGATTGGTGGCTTGATCCTGGTCATGTCACGCCTCCTAGCGGTAGTATTCCGTGTGTGGATTTTGGGGGTGTGACATTATGTAACAGTTCAAACTACATGGCTGACTCGGATGAGATCAACAGTCACCCAAGGGAGAATCTTGATAATACCCGAATTAACGTAGCGGGTGTAGAACTGCAGGCAATGATAGACAATGCCATTAGACGAGCTTTGAATAGACAGTTCCATGAAACCAGTGGTACCCATGAGAGGACCCAATCTGCACCACACTCTAAAACACCCTCTAAAACTCACACTGCTCACAACAGTAATTCCCATCACTCATCAAACCAAAAGAGTGCTCCATCTCAAAGGACCGTACTGAACCAAGGACCCCGTGATAAGGGTTGCTCCTATAAGCATTTTGTTTCATGCAAACCCAGGGATTTCACTGGGGAAAAATGAGCAATAGACTGCATGACATGGTTGGATGAAATGGACACTGTGGTAGATATCAGTGGCTGCGCTAATAAGGATGTGGTGAAATTCGTGTCTCAGTCATTCAAGGGTGAGGCATTAGCTTGGTGGAGGTCTTTGATCCAAGCTACAGGGAAAGTCCCATTGTACAATATGACTTGGGAACAGTTTGTGTCATTGATCAAGGAGAACTACTGCCCTCAGCATGAGGTTGAGAAGATTGAAGCTGATTTCTTGTCTCTGGTTATGAAAAACCTGGATTGTCAAGCCTACCTTACAAGCTTCAACACCATGTCAAGGTTGGTTCCTTATCTTGTGACACCGGAACCCAAGAGGATAGCTCGATTCATCGGGGGTTTAGCCCCAGAAGTTAAGGCCAGTGTGAAAGCCTCTAGACCAGCTACCTTTCGGTCTGCAGCTGATATAGCATTATCTCTTACTCTGGACGCGGTCATGCAGAGATCGCTGAGAAACACTAATGCTGAGAAAAGGAAGCGTGAGGATGATAGCTCACGACGATCGGATAAGAGCCATAAGGGAAACAATGACCACAAGAAGGGTTCTGGATCTAAGAAAGATGGTCGTCAATCAGGTGATAAACCCAATTGTAAGATCTGCAAGAAACAGTACTTTGGGAAGTGCAGATACGAGTCGAAGTCCCAGTCACAGCAAAGGGCATGTGGGATTTGCAAGTCTTCTGAGCACAAGACCTTAGACTGTAAGAAAATCAAGGACGCTACATGCTATAGCTACAATGAGAAAGGGCACATCAAGTCGAACTGCCCAAAGTATGCCAAGAAACCAGAAGATGGTAAAAAGACCAATGCAAGGGTCTTCAGAATGGATGCTAAGGAGGCAGTGCAGGATGATAACGTGATAACAGGTACCTTTCTTATAAACGATGTTTATGCGAGGGTATTGTTTGATTCAGGAGCTGATAAATCATTTGTAGATAATAAGTTTTGTAAATTGCTGAATTTACCTGTTAAAACCTTAAGTGTGAAATATGAGGTGGAATTAGCTGATGGTACCTTAGAAACCGCCTCAACCGTGTTAGATGGATGTTTCATATCCATTAGGAACCATTCGTTTCCATTGTCTTTACTTCCTATGAAATTAGCTGGCTTCGATATAGTAATAGGCATGGATTGGTTGTCTCGCAACCAAGCCCAGATCGTTTGTGCAAAGAAGCAAGTAGTTGTCAGAACTCCTCATGGCGAGCCTCTGACAATCCAAGGAGACACTAAGTACGGAATGTCTGAGCATGTGTCCATGCTCAAGGCATCAAGGTGTTTGACAAAGGGTTGTGTTATCTACATGGCACAAGTAACTATTGATGAACCAAAGCATAAGATCGAAGACATACCCATTATCTTTGAATATACAGAAGTATTCCCTGAAGAACTACCTGGTTTACCCCCAGATAGGCAAGTGGAGTTCAGGATTGACATTATTCCTGGAGCAGCACCTGTTGCGAGAGCGCCTTATAGATTAGCACCAACTGAGATGAAAGAGTTGAGAACTCAACTGGATGATTTGTTAAGCAAAGGATTTATTAGACCTAGCTCATCTCCTTGGGGAGCACCAATCCTATTTGCGAAGAAAAAGGATGGGTCGATGCGTCTGTGCATCGATTATCGAGAACTTAACAAAGTTACTGTCAAGAATCGATATCCATTACCCAGGATCGACGATTTGTTCGATCAGCTTCAAGGAGCGAGTTACTTTTCCAAGATCGACTTAAGGTCAGGATATCATCAACTAAAGGTCAAGGATGAAGATGTACATAAGACTGCATTTAGGACTCGTTATGGTCATTACGAGTTCTTAGTGATGCCTTTTGGACTCACTAATGCACCAGCCGCATTCATGGATCTCGTGAACCGCGTCTGCAAGCCCTACATGGATAAATTTGTCATCGTCTTCATCGATGATATTCTCATTTACTCGAAGAGTCAAGCTGACCATGAGAAGCACCTCCGTTGCATTCTGAAACTGCTTCATCGAGAAAAGCTCTACGCCAAATTCTCTAAGTGTGAATTTTGGCTTCGTGAAGTCCAATTTCTTGGGCATGTGGTTAGTGAACGCGGAATCCAGGTAGATCCCGCTAAGGTTGAAGCTGTCATGAATTGGCAAGAGCCGAAGACGCCCACCGAGATTCGCAGCTTCTTGGGATTGGCAGGATATTACAGGCGTTTCATTGAAAAATTTTCAAGGATTGTTGTACCCCTAACTTCTTTGACTAGGAAGAATATAAAGTTTGATTGGGGTCTTAAGCAGCAAGAATCCTTCGATATTCTCAAGCAAAAGTTGAGCAATGCTCCTGTTTTGACATTGCCTGAAGGTATCGAGGAATTCGTGGTTTACTGCGACGCATCGCACACTGGTATGGGATGTGTGCTTATGCAGAAAGGCAAGGTTATTGCCTATGCTTCTCGACAGTTAAAAGTGCACGAGAAGAACTACACCACCCATGACTTGGAGTTGGGTGCCGTTCTATTTGCACTAAAACTGTGGAGGCATTATTTGTATGGAATCAAGTGTGTGATCTATTCTGATCACAAGAGCCTCCAGCACCTCTTTAACCAAAAGGATTTAAACATGAGGCAGCGCCGATGGATGGAGACGTTGAATGATTACGATTGTGAAATCCGATACCATCCAGGCAAGGCAAATGTAGTCGCTGATGCCTTGAGCAGAAAGGAAAGAGTTAAACCCATTAGAATAAATGCCAAGAGGATGGAAATAAAGAATAGTTTGAATGAAAGGTTGTTAGCTGCACAGAAGGAAGCTGTATTGGAAGTTAACTATCCTGCTGAAAAGCTAGGAGTAACTGAAGAACAGTTATCCTGTGGCAAAGACGAAATCCTAAGGCTAAATGGACGAATATGGGTTCCAGTTTATGGAGGACTTCGGGATGTTATTCTCCAGGAAGCCCATAGTTCTAAATATTTCGTTCATCCTGGAGCTGATAAGATGTACCAGGATCTAAAGGCAAACTATTGGTGGATAGGTTTGAAGAAATCTATAGCCACTTATGTGGCCAAATGTCTGACGTGCGCACAAGTTAAAGCTGAACATCAAAAGCCGTCAGGTTTGCTACAACAGCCTGAACTTCCTACTTGGAAGTGGGAGATGGTGACAATGGATTTCATCACCAAGCTACCAAAGACAAAGAAAGGAAATGATACTATATGGGTGATAGTAGATAGACTGACCAAGTCAGCACATTTCCTACCCATTAAGGAGACTTATAGCTCCGACATGTTAGCCCAATTGTACGTCGATAAGATTGTATCTCTGCATGGCGTACCAGTGTCTATTATCTCTGACAGAGATACTAGATACACATCGCATTTTTGGAAAAGTTTCCAACAATCTTTGGGCACGCGCTTAAATTTTAGTACGGCTTACCATCCTCAGACGGACGGGCAGAGTGAGCGTACCATCCAAACTTTGGAAGACATGCTTCATGCATGTGTGATTGACTTAGGTGGTAGTTGGGATAACCACCTGCCATTGATCGAGTTCTCCTAAAACAATAGCTACCATATGAGCATTAAGGCTGCACCTTTCGAGGCATTATATGGTAGGAAATGCAGAACGCCTATTTGTTGGGCAGAAGTAGGAGAAGTCCAATTATCAGGACCTGACATAGTCTTTGAAACAACGGACAAGATTGTCCAGATTTGTGACCGCCTGAAAGCTGCCAGAGATAGGCAGAAAAGCTACGCAGACTTAAAGCGTAAACCTCTGAAATTCGAGGTAGGTGACAAGGTGTTGCTTAAAGTATCACCCTGGAAGGGAGTGATGCGATCTGGTAAGAAAGGCAAGTTAAGCCCCAGATACATAGGACCATTCGAGATCATCGAATGTGTCGGATCAGTGGCGTATAAGCTAAATTTTCCTGAAGAGCTCAGTAGTATTCATAACGTATTCCACATCTGTAATCTGAAGAAATGTCTAGCTGGTGAATAACTAGTCATACCACATACAGATGTGCACATCGATGAGAGCTTGAAGTTTGTTGAAAAGCCTGTGTCGATTGAGGATCGACGGGTTAAGAAGCTTCGAAGGAAGCATGTACCGATCATAAAAGTTAAATGGGATGCCCGTAGAGGTCCCGAGTACACGTGGGAGGTAGAATCCACAATGAAAGAAAAGTACCCTCATTTATTTCAGTAAATCTAGAGGTCGAGATTTATTTTAAGGGGGTGAGGATGTGACACCTCGAAAATTCACGTCCTATAATGTGTTGACACGTGTCATAAGCTTTGAACGTGTGAAATAATACTCTAGAGGGACTAAAGTTGACAAACAAGCAAAGTATGTGAATATAAGGGTTCAAAATGTCAACAATGGATAAATATACTTTACAATAACCCTACATGATGTTTATACCCTTAAATGAATGAATCATGGATCATACGAAGCTATTTGTGAAAGAAAGTGAGAGATTACAAACTACAGGGGTTAAATGTGTCAACATGTTTAAAGTATACCTCCGAGTGACCTTTTAGCGAACCCAAAGCTTTGTAACGATTAATTATACTCACTAGAATGCATGATAAAAATTTCACCAAGTTTCGTTATCGTATGAGAAAGTTATGATAGAATTCGTACACGAGGGGTTAAAAGCGTCAACGATGAAATTTATGACTTATCGGGTAATCAAAAGTTAACCAAGGACTTAACAAAGTTGGTATAAGTCTTGAAGTCCTTATAAGTCAATTTAGAGGGCTCATAATGCAAGAAATAAAGGTAAAACAACTTTTAGGAGGACCGGGGACCAAAACTGCAATTAAAAGAAACTTGGTAACCTGACCACCACCCTCACGCGGGCCGCGTAAGCCCAAGCATAGCCTTACGCGGGCCGCCTGGCACGCCCAGATGCAGAAAACACAGACAGGTGTCTGTTCAGCCCTTTTAACCGACTCCAATTGCTTGTTTTGCATACCATGAGCTGCCTAAAATGGTTTTTAGAGTATAGGGACACTTGTGAATGATCCATGATCACTTATAGCCTTACATGGCATGATCTAGTGGGATTAAACCCACTATATAAAGAACCAATGTTTGCAACTTTTGATCATTCATTTCCAAATCAACTTCTGATCATTTCTGGAGCTCAAGGCCACTCCTTAAGCATCACTAATCGTGCATTGGACCTTGGTAAGCTTCCTTAACCTTCCCTAATCGTGTTTTACTTAGTTTATAGCTTAAAAGTCAAACCGTCGTAATTAAGGTTTGACTTAACGATTAATCGCTAATGGTCCAGCGATTAGTCAAAGTAAAGATAGTTATAAGTTGGTATTTATGTGGGCATTAAACCCTTAAAAGGGCACCCTCTGAATTACACTCTAACTAGATCATTTGTCGGGTCAAAGTATGTTATAAAAAGTCAACAGAAACTTGATTTTCAAATTAACACATAATTAACAATGTAGAAGACGTGTAACCTATTTTATCACTCATATGACTTGGTAATTAGTATAAGAACTGATCTAAGCCTGTTTGATCCGACAATTTTCGGTTTAGACTCGGTTCGGAACCGAAAGTCGCAAAACTTTGACTTTTGCTTTGACTTCAGTTCTGACCCGATTTAGATGGAATTAGAAATTCCTTAGAGCTTCCTTAGGACCAGGTTACATGATAGTATAACCCTCTGTGATTGGTACGTTGTTTGTCCGATTCGTTTACACGTTTCCGTTAAATGCCTAATGTTGACCAATATGCCCTTTTGACCATAAAACGAGAATTTTGGAAATGTGAGAGGACAATAATCTTTGTCACTAATTTATAAACATGTCCCTAAAATTTCACATCAGTTGGAGGTCTAGATTAGGAGTTATGCTCAATGGCGTAATTAGAACGCTTTTTATTAATAAAACGGCGTCATTAGCATAAAGCCTATCTAAACCCAATTTTTGACACCAAAACTTTTACCCACTGATGTAATATAATATTTTAGGATTTTTGAAGATTTTTAATTATTTTTAACCTGATCATAACCTAAGGTTATGGCCTTGATTCGGTAAATACCGATTATACCCTTTTTGTGTATAAAATGAGTTTTACATAATATTTTGACACCAATTCAATTGCTACTGATTTTTATAATAAATGAAGTATTTTGAACTTTATAACCTGATCAGAAAACTCAGATTTCCTGTATAACCTGGAAATCGCTTAAAACGGCTTTTTTTTAAGCGTATTAAACACATAGTTTAGGTTTAAAACCATTTTGTCATATAAGACTTATCACCAACTGATATAACCTATTAAATTAAGTTGTTATACTGATTATTTCAGACCCGAGTCTCAGAATTATAATTAATCTCTTTTATAATCTTTAAAATGACCAAAATACCCTTACGGGGCTTAATTTGAGATTAAACTCGTTTTGGGAATAATGGAAGGTATCTTACTGATATCACAACATATTTAAAGCATATTAACTTAGGAACCCTGTTCATGACTCATTCGGTTACCCGTTATGCGTTATTCGCGTTCGGTTCGACTTATGTAACTAGTTTACATAAATTAGCCGAAACGGGTCAAACCTTATCATTTTTATCTCAAAATCCAGGATGTGTATAGTTTACCCATATTATACAAGTCTTCAAACTTGTCGGGTCTAAATCACATTCTGTTCCGGTCTTCGCTTAATCTTGCGTTCGAACCGTATCTTCCTTTAATACTAATCGGTCTAAGTCTAGACTTAATTAAAGACCCGTTAGGATTTTAATAGGTTATTATAAACCTTCGTTCCAGAATAGGAGACCCGGTAAAAGCTACGTGCGCTTGCTTGTTGTGATTATTACTTTCAAAGGTAAATACTTTTAACTTATTTTCCCTTATACGGGCTTGGGGTACGGTATCTAAAATACCGCTTGGTCGGGCATTCGACCTTAATCGATTGGTGGTTAAGTATTATCGAGATGACCCGTTTAAATTGTTTTGTTGCTTAAAGCCTTTGGGGGGTTAATGACCATGTCCCGGATATCCTTGGCATCGTTTTACGAAATGGCCACGACCTAAGCACGGGGTGTAGGCGTACACCCGTCAGTGTCTAAATAAATAATGTGGTGTGTCTATTGATCTTTAACCCGGCACGAACCGGGCTACTGAACGCATAAGAAACATGTAATTCATTTACGAGTATTATATTCAAATAATTATCCCAATTTATAAAATATTTTGTGCCACGTGCATTCAAATCAATTTTATTAAACTCTTTTCAAAATGAGTCGGTTGATTGTATTTACCAGTGTAAACTGACGTATTTTCTCAAAAAGATTAAGTGCAGGTACTACTCGAAATAGGCTGGCTTTCTCCTTAGCATCAATAAGAGTCTCGCAAGCTTGGATGCATTTCAGTCTGTTGAACAATATTTCTTTTCATTTGATCCACCTGTGGATAAATTTCAACTATTTTGTGATACTTGATATTACAATTTTATTCGGTTGAAATGAATCTATCTTTTGCTTCCGCTATGCATTTAAATATTGTGTTGTTTGACTATAATGATATCAACTACGTCACGATACTCCCCACCGGGCCCACCGGTAATACGTGGAATATCGGGGTGTGACAGTATGATCTGACGGCATGTTTGTTTGATATTGTTTGCTGGGTTTTCCTTTGATTTGGGTATTTTACCAGGTATTGCTTCTAATAAATACCCACTTTTGGGTTTTTATTTTGGTGGGTGTTCTTGCTTCTTTCTTTGGGTATGGTGTCGTCTGGGTTGATGTTAGTGAGACTGTTCATAACATGCCTTATTGGGTTGTAAGTATTTTTGTTATGGGTGATAACATAAAGTGTAGGACTATACTATTCTGGTGGCAACAGTTCATTTTTCTCGACTGTTTACAGGTTTCGATGTCGATTGTTTTACAGGTGACCGATTTGCAAGTGGTGCCGATGGTGCCCGGTGGTGTCGACGGTGCCCGTTGGTGCCGGTGTTTTTTGATCTTTTTGGATTGATTTGTGTTTTTTATATTGGTCGATTGAAGTGTGGTTTTGGATTTGTGGCGGTGATAATGCAAAAAAATGCATATTTTGATGACGATGGGGCAGCAAGGATGGTGGGGGGTAGGTGTTTGAACGTGCAACCCCACTTTGCAGCCTCTGATTATCGGAAAATCTGAGACAAACCCCGTTTTTTTCAAGAATCCACTCATTGTTTTGATTTTTGTTTGTTGGTTTTTATTTTTTTTCCTCAGTCGATGATGATAACAATCTATCTGAGACACCTACCGAGTTGCGATTTCTGGGTGCGTTCGTTTTGGGTAAAAAAGGTTTTGTAAAAAAAAAGTTAAAATCGTAAAGTTTTTAACGTAAAACCTAAATTTTTTAATGTAATACGTAAAACATAAAAAGTTTAACGTAAAATGTAAAAGTTTAACGTAAAACGTAAATAGTTTAACATAAAACGTAAAACGTAAAAACGTAAAACGTAAAAAGTTTAACATAAAACGTAAAATTTTTAACGTAAAACGTAAAAAGTTTAACGTAAAACGTAAAAAGTTTAAAAAGTTTAACGTAAAACGAAAAACGTAAACTTTTTAACGTAAAACGTAAAACTTTTTCTACGTAAATTGTAAAACGTAAAAAACCGTGTGATAAAACGGCGCCTAAACAAGGGGCGTGAATGCGGGGTATAAAAACGCCGCGTTAAAACGGGACGTTAAAAATGACGCTCGAAAAAGCCGAGCGTAAAAAACGGCGTGCAAAAACGACGTGTTAAAAAACGATGCGAGAAAAAGACGGGCGTAAAAACGGCGTGCAAAAACCGGCGCGCAAAAAAATTGTTTTGTTAAAAAAATTTGAATATAAAAATGTTTTTAATAAAAAAAATTTGTTTAAAAAATAAAAAGTAATATAATAAAACAAAAAAAGTAATAAAAAATAATAAAGACAAAAAGAGAAAAAAAAAAAGTAATTTTACTAAACTACCCATTTGGATTAAAATTTTAAAGACATAATAAGACAAAATGTATTTAATATTAATTTTAGTTACTTTTAATCTCATCCATCCATCTTGTTGATCTAGTGGCTAGAAAGTGGTTCTCTGAGTTCTTACAACTGGAGGTGGCTTTCATTTTAGCAGTCTCATATATATATATATATATATATATATATATAGGGTAGGGTTCCTCTACAAAGTGTGTTTTTCCTACAAAGTGTACGAAGTGATCTTGACCATTAGATGAGTGTGTTTGATGGTTGAGATTATCTTGATGGCATTTTGGTAATATATATGTTTTAAAAATAGGCTAATTTAATTGATTGAGGACAAATGTGTCATTTAATTTATTTTAAATAAGGAAATAACTGTCATACCATAACTTCCCCATCATTTTCGCAAGTTTCTCTCTCTCTTTCTATCTTCTCTCCTCGGAAACTACTGTGTTTTAAACCTCCACAGCTCCAAACCTGGTGTGTTTTATATTATGTATTTAAGACACTGATGTGTTTTATATTGTGTATTTAAGACACTAGTATGTCTACATTGAATCAAATATTTCAGACACTGGTGTGTTTTATATCAGACGCTGGTGTGTTTTATGTGTTATGGGTGTGTTTAATTATGAAAACTGATATAACACAATGTGAAGAGCCCATAAACAGATAAAAGAAAACGTCTAGAAAGTTATAGATGTGTTTTATGTTTCGAAATTAACGAGGGGATGTGAAAACTGATATAACACAGTGTGAAAAACAAGAAACTGATAAAAGACACCTTAAAGAAATAATGGAATGTGAATATGAATTTGCGTTCATCATGATATAAAATATTATAGTCGATTTTGAAATCAATGGAGATATGCAGTTTCCTTAAATAACTCGTTAATTTGTTTAGGATAATAAATCTTCCATAATTAAAATAATTATCCAATTATTATTGTACCCTTTTGTATAAAATAACTAAATGCCACATGTCTAAAGGAGATTGCTTCCTACACTTTGTAGGAAAAGTAGGCTTTCTAGCCAACTCCTACCCTATATATATATATATATATATATATATATATATATATATATATATATATATATATATATATATATATATATGTGTGTGTGTGTGTGTGTGTGTGTGTGTGTGTGTATAGGGGGCCGCTAAAATGAAAACCATCCCCAGTTGCGAGAACCACACTCCACCAATCAGAATTTGCCACATGTGCACTATTATTTTATATTCTAAGGAGTATTTTGGTCATTTGATCCAAAATGTCTTGTCCATCACTCTGTCTATGTCTTTGTTTAAAGACTGCAGACCACCTGAATCACTTTACCCCAACCCAAAAATTGAACCTCTCCCATCTCTCATCTCTCTCATCTTTCTCCAACACACAAGAATCTACATACATACATAATCCTATAGATAGAGCAGAGAGAAAGGAAGATGGCGGAGGTGGAGGGCCGGCCGACCACTGTTTCCTGCGGCAACCTCGGTGGCGCCACCCCCATATGACAACGACGGCAGCACAGGTCGGGGGAGGGTGTTTGCGCAACGGAATAGTGGTGGTTCAGGGTATGACGGGCTGCGACTTCTAAGGGTATAACGGTGGTGTTGGCTCGAGCAAGGACAGACGTTGTAGGTGATAGCTGTGGTGATGGTTATGGTTCAAAGGAGGTGGATTTGCTGGTGTGTGGTAGCCATGGTAAGAGGCGGAGAGGGTTCCGTCAAGAACCCTAGCGGTGGCGGCCCTGCTTCTCTAGTGACCGAACAACTCAACGAGCCGCAACCATGCTCCGGCTACAGCAGTGGGTGATAGTTTGTGTGGTTTGGTGATGTGTCCGACCTCAGGTATCCGGAACTACAGTTACCCGACTTGTTATATTGACTAACCCACTCAAATTGGAGGGGAGAAAGAGAGTGCCAGAGAGAGATGGGTGAAGGGGTGGGTGAAGGGGGTGGTGGCGGTGGATGATGGGTGAAGGGGTAGGTGAAAGGGGTGTGAACCGGTGAATGATGGGTGAATAGACGGTGTTTCGTTGCGAGGAATACCCAAATCAGGTTTGCGAAATTCGCTGATTTTTGTTTGATGTTATTGCAATTTCGATGTTAGGGATTGAAATCTGCTTAATTGTGTACCCTACTATTTGCCCTTTTGTTGTTGTTATTGTTAGTTCGATTGTAGGGTTCTTGAGGTTACTGAAAGGGCATTCTTTTATGGGTATAGAATTTGGGATTTGAAATCGATTAATGTTCTTAAGTGGGTGCCTTTTATGTGATGTGAATTTCAGAATTAGTGATGGTTTTGAGTTTCAATTTTTGGGTGTTTTCTGTGATCTATAGGTGATTGATTGAAGGGTTTTTGTTTGTGTGGAAAAAGATGATGTTTTGAGGTTGAAATGGTTGAATCTTGAGTGTTTCGGTGTGTTTTTTCGCGGGATTAGTGTGTGTTTATGATCGGTTTTGTGGGGATTAATGAGATGAGTCGAAGGGTTAGACGAAAGTGTGCGAAAAGGAGCTCAAAAGTTGGATTTATCGGATCAAGCCGAAACCGAGGATGTTGATTACCTAAAATTGAATGCCGATGGATTTGTGGATTGGACGCGATAACCCGACGATATTGTGATTGGACGCGATTACCTGACGATACAACCGTTAAAAATTGTTTTTTGTAAAAAATGTTTTTTTTACAACCGTAAAAATTGTTTTTTGTAAAAAAAAAAATATTTGTTTTTTTGTAAAAACGTTTAAACCCGTAAAAAAATTTGTGGTAAAATAAAGTATAAAACCGTAAAAAAAATTCGTAAATGTTTTGTTTTCGTAAAAAAGTTTTCCGTAAAAAAAGTCATTCGTAAAAAAAGTTTTTGGTAAAAAAAAAACTTTTCGAAAAAAAAGTTTTTCGTAAAAAAAAGTTGTCCGTAAAAAAACGGCGCGTAAAAAAAAACGACACGTGAAAAAACGGGGCGTAAAAATCGGCGCTTAAAAAAAGGCACGTTAAAAAACGGCGCATAAAAAACTGGGCGTAAATAATCGGGGTCGTAAAAAAATGTTTTAAAACTGGGTCGTAAAAAAACTTTTTTAAAACCGTAAGAAAACGGGGTGAAATAACGGGGGTGTAAAACGGTGCAGAAAAACGGGGCGGAAAAAAAGACTTAACCAGTAAAAAACGGGGGGTAAAAAATTTAAACCCGTAAAAAATGGGGCGTGAAAAAATTTGTTTTTTGTAAAAAAATCTAAAAAAATTTGTTTTTTTTTAATCTGAATTTAAAATGGTTTTAATAATAAAAATCTGATTTAAAAAAAATAAGTAATATAATAAGAACAAAAAAAAGTAATAAAAAACTATCAAGACAATAAGAGAAAAAAGAGTAATTTTACTAAACTACCCTTATTGCATTAAAATATTAAAAACATAATAAGACAAAAATGATTTTATATTACTTTTAATCTCATCCATCCATCTCTAAAATCCAATGGTTCTCACGGTTTTCACAACTGGAGGTGGTTTTCATTTTAGCGGCCCTATATATATAGGAGAAGGATCCGTTAGGAACCACTCTTTATTGTGAGAACCAGTGTGAACACAACAAAAAATACCTAAATATAGCTAAAAAAACACACAATTTTTTTTAATATTTTTTATCTATAAATCGCTAATTTTCGTTACAAAAAAAAATTTGGCTACTAAAAGTAGTGATTTAGATGTAAAAAATATTAAAAACAAAAAAAAAATTGTGTGTTTTTTTTATTTTGTTAGATTTTTTTAAGTTATTTGGGGGTTTAGTTTTTAGCATTTTAGGTTTTGCGGGGGGGGGGGGGGGGGGGGGTTAGGCTTTTTTTAGGTTTTGGGGTTTTTTTTTTTGGGGGGGGGGGGGGGGTGGGGTGAGGGGTTAGGTTTTTTTGTTGTGTTAAAATTGGTTCTCACATTGATCTTAGCAACCTCCAAATTCCTATAAATAGCTCCATTGTTTGAGCATTTGAACTTGCATTCTCATATTTATACTCTCAACTCTTCTCTGGAGCATCCTGGACCTAAAGGAAGCTCTCTCAAGTTAAATTTTCGTGCTAAAGACCTTTGTAAGTGTTCTTAGCTTCTGTAGTTAAGTTTTATTTAGTTTAAGGACCGAAAGTCAAAGATATCGTAATTATACTTTGACTATTTGATTTGTCATACCCCGACCACGTAGAACATCAAATCATGGCGGAAACGTCGGGGAGTGTTGTAACAGAATTAATTGTTTCACAACCATGGCATACAAAGTTATATTTTATTTATCAAACAAGAGTGTTACAATGTCTCAAAACAGGAAATAAAGAGTTCAGAACATAATTAAACTAGTTCTATCTTTATTTTATGTATCTAAGGCACATGTCCGCCCTAGTGTCACGATCATCATCATATGCAAAAGCTCCTGAAAACATATGTGAAAATAGGTATGTCAGCATAAAATGCCTGTGAGATACATAGGTTTTGTGAAAATAGGATTCATGACTTATAAGTTTAGAAAAATTTGTTTAGCTGTAGGAACGTTATACGACCTGACGAGTCGATCAGAAGAGTGCTCAGACTGAATCAGAGGCGGAATTCATTGATTCAGTCTTTGTGTAGCTTGATTTCACTATTTAACGTCTCTTTTATTGATATGTTAACAATATACAAGATCTGGAGACAAACTGGCAGGGCTTCGCCGTCACACACACTAATTTTTCTATAGATCCGCTTATAGGTCACCTATTTATAGACCAGGGTGGTTCGCTTATATGGACATGTCCATATAAGCGGACCTACACAAGCGGACCTACATTGGGTGGTTCGTTTATATGGACATGTTCGTATAAGCGGACCTGAATAGGTAGGTTCCCATATACGGACATGTACGAATAAGCGGACCTAACCAAATAGGTTCCCATATACGGACATGACACATAAGCGGACCTATCTAACTCATGTGTTTCTTGATTTTCGTTCACTATACAATCAGCCCTAGCCTAAGACTCGAACTAAGATGTAGTCGACAGACAACTGCACCAACATTATCAAAAGTCAGTCATGAACCTTGTAAATTGTTTTGTTTCGTAAATCATTTAAAAAGCGATAAGATCAAATGATATGTATAAATAAAAGAATAATGTATGGTTAAATGAATAACCAAGTAAAATGAGTGATATAAAATAAGTTGTTTGTAAAGCAGTGTCTTGTGTAAGATATGTTATTTGTATAAAATGTTATATGTCTAAATTGAAATGATTCAAATAACGCTACGATATGTAATACCATACAAGCACTTATATATAGGAAGTACCAGCGGCGTATCCACCATGCTTGTATCATATTACCCACGTCTCGTTACTTAAATCACTTGAACAAACCACCAATGTATAAAGTCCATGTCTAAAACAATTGTCAAAAAGTCCTTGTATAAACCATGTCAAATGTTAAAAAGTCCAAATGTAGTTAAGTAATGTGTAACAAATGTTATGTATTGTAAGTAAAGTATTGTCACATAATCCAAATGTAGAAATGTACAAAACAAAGTATTTTGAATATATCAAAAAGTTATGCTGTGCAAAGTGAATGCATGTTACATTGATACAAACATTTATGTGGTAAGTTAACGCATACATTCAAGCCTTGAGACAGTCGGATAACCCTTTTAGTCAAGGTTATCAAAAGAAATGTTTTCGGATTCAGTCATTCCTTACATCCAAACAAACCCGGGATGTCAGGAATGGGATTTGTCAAGTCCTATGGTACCAGTACTTACTACCGAGCGGCGTAGCTAATGTTAATGAACGTATATAAGTCCCGTTTATGCAAACCAAATGTCATAGCAAATGTGAACATGTTATGTGAAAACAATGTACTAAGTATGCTAAGTTAACATACGAAGCAGAAAAGTCATGTAAATCAATGTGCTAGCATGTTATCAGTCAACATACATAACAGAAATGTAATGTAAAACAATGTACTAAGTATGCTATCAGTCAACATACATAGCAAAACAATGTATTGTAAATCATGTACTATAAGTGTACTAATGAACATAGCAAGTATATGATGTGAAAGCAGGAAAGCACGAAAGTAACAAGTAGGCACATGTGTTTCACCCCAAAACAGTTTGAAAACAGTAAAAGAGGGGTCTATGTACTCACTTGCGATTGCTTAGTAGTCCTTGAGTAACAACCAAACAATGCTAGAGATCACGGATATCAAACGGCACCTAATATAGGTAACTATGTTAATATACCGGACCTAAATCGGAGGATTGGATAGAATGAGGACTTGTAAACCAAATGAGTATGGGAACTCATGTAATGTGGTTTAACAAAGCCTACATACTACAATGAAACCTAACCTAAGTGCTTACGACCCATTATGACCCGTTTAGGTAGCTTATGCTACTTTAACGCGTCGTTCGCGTAAAACGCGTTCGGAACGCCTAACTAGCCCTATGATAAGTAAAATATGCCTTAACATGTCTAATATTGTTTCCAAATCAGTTTAGATACCAAAATTTATGTTACATATGCTTAAAATGAATTTTGGCGTTAAAAGGGCATTTTGGTAATTTACCTAAGGCATATAAACTACCTATCATACAACTAACTAAACGTCGTGACCATAAGGTATAACCTCGGAAGGTTATTCCCTATATACTATGGTCACCTAATGTGTTTGGTCGGATCCTAATGATCGACCAAACGGGTCGGGTTCGAAAGTATAAGCGATTGTTTAGATCGCTTACCTTACGACCCTATATAAGCACTAAACTAAAAGTGACGAGCTAAGCATGTTAAAACATGCTTAACTAAGTTTAGAAGACAGGTTTGGTATCAAAACAAATGGTTTTGATACCTACGAGTAGTTTGGTTACAAAATACGCAAGAATGCGCATTTTGGCCGAAACTACGACTCGTCACTGAGCCTAGATAACGTGGTAATCAGTAGGTATAGTCACTAGGGACTATAACCATCGTGATCACGCTCACGTTATGAAGTTCAACCGAACTTCGTGTTGACCATAAACCGGTCAACGCAAAACGTCAGACATAGTTTGACTTTCGGACTAGAAAAGCGATAAAAGAACGAAGGAACACTTACAAAGGGTCCCCGCTAGTAAAACTTGATCGAATAGCTCAGGTATGAAGCAATGACTTCAACTTAGAGCTTTGAGATCAGATTTGTGGGTTTTGAGTTGTGAAAGGGTTGGGTATTTATAGGATTCTTGGAACCGTTAGGATCGTTCCTCGAATACCGTGCTTTGATCTTGTCCCTACACTTGTTGCAAACTTGTGGTAACTCAAAATGGCCCCCCAACATCAGGGATTAACATGTGGCATTGGCCTTTGGAGTGTATAAGAGTTGTTAACAGCTGTTAAACAACTTTTGCTGATCTGAAAGGGCCTCGCGTGACGCCTAGGGGGCTAGGTGTCACGCCTAGGTCCTTCTGATCAGCAAACAGTTTCCAAAGTTTCCATTTCAGTCCCCGTTGTGTATTAAGGCCATTTCCGACATGTTTAAGGCTCGCTAAGTCAACTTTAAGGCCCTAAAATGATGTCTAAACATTGTGGACATGAAACATGCTCAAAAATATCCCGGATGTCGGTTCGTTTGGTCGTACGATTGCGATGTTCGCTTAATTACGACGACATGCGCATAAGTGCGAAAAACGATCCAAATTGCGCGACGAATGGATTTTTCTCATGCCAAACACTAAAATAAAATATTTTAGTGCTTACATAAATTTTTGGATGTCCGGATGTATTCAGAACGTGAGTTATGCGCGAAAGTGCAAACTTGTGCTCTTTTTGACGCTTTTAGTCCTTGAATGACCCAAAAGTTTATTTTAGCACACCGAACCCCTCAAAGCTTATTTCTAAGCTATGTAAAGGATATTAATGGTATGTTTAACTTATGGTCATGTTCCGGAATGTCTGTTACAGTTCAAATTGGCATACTTTCGTAGTTTGTCAAATTTAGTCCCTGTAGGCGAATTAACTTGTTTTTGCCATACCAAAGCCTTCAAAACTTATTTCTAAGTTATGTAAAGGTTATTTAAGGTATGTTAAGTATATGTTGATGTTCCGGAGTATTTGTCGCATTAAACTGATTACGTTTACGCACCAGTTTGCGTATAACTCTCTAGAAAGTGATGTAGAGTTTGAAATTGAACAAAAGTCAAAACATGAAAAATGTAAAACATAAACAAACAAACATTGGGATCAAATAACTTTGTTTTATTGATAATTGAACTGTTCACAATGATTACAAGCACAGATGTTACATGATTAATCATTAATGGTCCAGCCATTATTCGAATTGAAAGTGGCTATGTGTTGGTAATTAAGTAGGTGATAATACCTCAAAAGGGCACCTCCTAATTATCACGTTTACTTAGTTAATTGTCGGGTCAAGGTAATTAAAATAAAAGTTAAACGGGTCAGTTTTTAAATAAAAATTCATAACTGATAATATAGAAGCAATCAAATCAGTTTTATCACTTTAATAACTTGGTAAATAATATAAGAACATGTTTAGGCATGTTCAACCTGACAATTCTGAGTTTAGGGCTCGGTTCGCAACCGAAAGTCGCAAAAGTTGACTTTTGCTTTGACTTTCAGTTCTGACCCGAATTAGCTCAATTTAGTTATGTCGTAGGGTTCCTTTGTGACCATATTATATGTTAGTATAACCCTCTGAGGTTATACTACATGGTCCCTTAGAATTTGAGTTCATTTGCATGTTTCCGTAAATTGCTTAAAATTTGACTATTATGCCCTTATATTGTAAAAATGAGATATTTTGATATATGAACATACAAATACCTTTGTTACTGATATATAAGCATGTCAAATAAATTTGACATCAATTTCTAGTCTCAAACTAAAGTTATACGAGATATCGTAAAATGAAACTTTTTATTAATTAAACTACAATTTTTAGCATAAATCATGTTTAGACCCAAATTTTCGTACCAAACTCGTTACCTACTATTATTATATAATTTTAAGGATTTTTGGAATAGTGGGTCAGATTTTAAACTGACCATATCATTGAGTTCTCGTGTAATTCGATAAATGACGATAATACCCTTTTTGTTAATAAAATGAGTTTAACATATAATTAACATGTCAAACCTTTTCCTACTGATGTTATATGTTAAATAAAATATTTTAAACATCTAAGGCTGATCAAAATCTCAGAGTTTCATAAACATCTCAAATATCGTCAATTATCGACTTTTACGATAATTAGGTGAATAGTATGGTTTAAAACCATATTTGACACCTAAGACTTGTTGCCTACTGATTTTGTAAATAAATTTTAATACTTTAACAGTAAGTATAAGTCTTAAACCCAGACTTCCAATTTTGTCCTTAAAAGCATATGTGAAATGACCAAAATGCCCCTACGATGCATAGTTTGGCCATAAAAGGTAAACCTCACATATGTATGGTATCTTACTGATGTAACATGATAAAAATAAATATTTTACTGAATGTTTTAGACCAGAACCTAAGTTTACTATTAAACTTCTTTTATAAACTTTAAAATGACCAAAATACCCTTACGGGACTTAAATTGGTTTTAAATTCTTTTTGGGCATAATTGTTGATATCCTACTGATATCATATCATATTTAAAGCATAATAACTTATGGAACTTGTACATGACCCATACGGTTACCCGTTATGCTTATACTCGTTTGGTACGGTTTATGTAACTAGTTTGCATAAATTAGCCGAAACGGGTCAAACCTTATCATTTTTACTTCAAAATCCAGAATGTATTTAGTTTACCCATTTTATACAAGTCTTCATATTTGTTGGGTCTAAATCACATTCCAATCCGGTCATCGCTTAATCTAGCGTTTCGTGCCGTAAACCTTTCTTTAAAACTAACCGGTCTAAGTTACAACTTAAATAATACCCGTTAGGAATCTAATAGGTTAATAAAACCTTCGTTCTAGATTAAGAGCCCCAGTAGAAGTTATTTGCACTTGTTTGAGTAGAATATACGGCTGAGAATAATAAACTTGCATTTTAAACTCAGGTAAATACTCTTAACCTATTTTCCCTTATACGGGCTTGGGATATGGTAAATTATTACCGCTTGGTCGGGTGTAGAAACCTTTTAATCGAATATGGTTAAATTGCATAATCCCGCTTTAATTAGTGTTGCTTGATAACAAATAACATTGGGTGTTAACGACCGTGTCCTGGATAACATTTGGCCACGACTTAAGCACGGGGTGTAGGCATACACCTGTCAGCTGCGTATGTAAAAGATATACTCATTTGCTGGGATGACCCGCCGTGAGTTTATATTTGTGGTGTGTCGATTAATCTTGTTTGGTTTTTATACCGGCCCTAAATGTTGGACAAACATGTAAATCTGATACAAGATTGTTATTAATATAATTGTCCCAAGTTATAAAATGTTTGTGCCTTGTGCATTTGAATCAATTTTCATAAATATTTTCAAATGTGTCGGTTAATTGTATTTACCAGTGTAAACTGACGTATTTTTCAAAAAGACTAAGTGACAGGTACTGTACGTAATTGGCTGGGAGCTCTGGGCGTTAGTAAAGAATATTGCAGGTTCTAAACGCTTAAGGTCTGTTGAACAATATTTTATATTTCTGTTTTTGATCCGCCTGTGGATCCTCTTACAATCCGTTTGTATAATATTTAGTTATACTTTGTATTTAGGTTTGTAATAATATTTTTTACTAAGACTTCCGCTGTGCATTAAACTGTACATATTTAACTATGATGATATCAACTACGTCACGATACTCCCCGCCGGGCCCACCGGTAATACGTGGAAATATCGGGGTGTGACAATTGAGGGCATCCACAATTACATTTGCTTATATCTATCCAATTACTCTTTTTCCTGGTACTGTCTTTCCTGACTGGTTAGTCATGCTACTATTCCAATAGTAACGAGTTTCAAGTAATGTATACAAAACCCCAACATACCGGTAGTAATTATTGAATTGCAAATACTCAATTACTATTAAGTGTTATTTAAAACATTTGAGGTTTTGGTAAAGTATTTTGACTCATAAAAGTAATTTACAAAAAGGTGTTAAAAGCAGATGTACTCACATTGTTTACTTAGGTAAAACTAAAGCTTCTTGTCGTATCTCCTGGTTATTATCTATCAAAATTAAACAATGCACACGTGTTAGTAAAATAACCCGAATAACATTAACCGTACAACTCGAGACAGAATTCCAATGACTGAGTCGGGCAACGCCGACATGCATTACGGAATCCTAAATCAATCGGGTGTAAACACGAGACAGAACTCCAAAGACTTAGTCGGGCAGAGCCCTGACATGCGTTACGGAGCCCTAAATCGATCGTGTAGGGTAACAACAGGGTTATAATACTTACAACGAGGCAGAGCTTCGCTATATAGGGGGTATTATGCCCAAGTATTATAATTGTTATTCAGAAGTTGAGAGAGAAATCGAGAAATGAACGGTTTGTCAAATGAGCTCGAACACCCTATTTATAGGCCTGATCGGACACCTTGTCGCGCCCCGCGAAGCCCCAGGCTAAGCCTGTCGCGGCCCGCGAGAGCCTAAAAGGCGGCACTAGCTGAGTCTAGTCAGCAGGCTAGACTTGACACGCATAGGACACGTGGCGCAATGCCTTGTCCGACAAGTCAAGGCCGTCGCGCTCCGCGAAGGATTATCCTTCGTCTGTCGTGTCACACCCCGACCACGTAAAACAACAAATCGTGCCGGAAACATCGGGGAGTGTCGTAACAGAATCATTGTTTCACAACCATGGATTAAATAATTTTGTTTTATTGAATTATTAAACTCATTGTTTTATAACAAATCAGATAAATACAAATATTGTCTTTCAAGTTTTAAAGTCGCTAAGGCACAAGTCCATCCTATGTGTAGCATGCATCAACATTCATCACATAGCAGCACCTGAAACATATGTAAAAATAGGTACGTTAGCATAAAAATGTCTGTGAGATACATATGTTTTATTTTAATAGGATTCATGACTTGTAAGTTTAGAGAAAAGTGTTTAATCAAAAATAGTCATAAACCTTAAAATATTTTCTTTTATAAATCATACTAAAATTGATAAGAAATCAGATGATATGACAGAATGATGCATAGACAAATAAATAACCAAGTAAAATGAGTTTGTATAAAATATGTTGTTTGTAAAACATTGTTTTGATAAAAAGGTTTGTAGGATATATATAAAAATATACCTTGGTTTTAAGAAAGTCGGATAAGTAATATATTAAAATATATTTCAGTTCCAAAATTGATAAACAGATGGTATATCAAACATACTTTGGTTTTGTAAATAACATATTAAACTATGCTTTGGTTTTTGTAAATAACATATCAAACTATGCTTTAGCAATCAACAAAATATATGTTGGTTTTGTACATAGTATATCCAAATATACCTTGGTAAACAATATCACATATGAGAGTATATCAAACTATACCTTAGGAGTATAACAAAATATACAAAAAAAATGTGATTTAGAATTCATTCAAACCTTAGTGTATCAAACTACACCTTAGAGACTATAGAAATACCAAAAAGGCAATCTCTATTTGGATAAAAATCGGTTTCTGACATTCCATACAACAGGAATGGGGTGTCTAACCCTATAGCGCTATATCGTACTACCAATCGGTTTGGTGAATGTATAAAACAGGTACAACCCAACAATTAATTTTATAATCTTTGAAAAATTAGTGTTTAAACCATAGATAATCATTCAGTTTGTCAAAAGATAAGTACTAATATGTATAATTAATTTATACTTTGAAATCATGAACATAACAAATAGGTACACATGTTTCACCCCAAAACATTGAAAACAGTAAAAGAGGGGACTATGTACTCACTTGAGAGTGCTTAGAAGTCTTGAATAACAACCAAGCAAAGCTAGAGGGTCACGGAAATCAAACGGCACCTAATATAGGTAACTACATTAATAAACCGGACCTAAATCGGGAGATCGGATAGGATGAGGTTTCGTAAACCAAATGAGAGTTGGAACTCGTGTGATATGGTTTAACAAAGCCTACATACTAAATTGAAACCTAATCTAAGTGCTTACGACCCATTACGACCCGTTTAGGTAGCTTACGCTACTTTAACGCCTCGTTCGCGTAAAACGCGTTCGGACCGCCTAACTAGTCCTATGACAAGTATTATATGCCTTAACAAGTCTAATAATGTTTCCTAATCAGTTTAGATGTCAAAATTTAGGTTACATATTCTTAAAATGAATTTATGCGCAAAAAGGGCATTTTGGTCATTTTCCTAATGCATATAAACTACCTATCATACAACTAACTAAACGAAGTGACCATAAGGTATAACCTCGGAAGGTTATTACCTATACAACTATGGTCACCTAATATGTTTGGTCGGATCCTAATGATCGACAAAACGGGTCGGGCTCGAAAGTCTAAGCGGTTGTTTAGACCGCTTACCTTACGACCCTACATAAACACTAAACCTAAAGTGATGAGTTAAACATGTCAAGACATGTTTAACGAAGTTAGAAAACAAGTTTGATATCAAAACAAACGGTTTTTATATCCAAGAATAGTTTGGTTGCAAAATACGCATAAACGCGTATTTTGACCAAAACTATGACTCGTCACTACGCCTAATTAACGTGGTAATCAGTAGGTATAGTCACAAGAGACTATAACCATCGTGATTACGCTCACGTTACGAAGTTCAAACGAACTTCATGTTGACCATTGACTGGTCAAAGCAGAAAGTCAAACACTGTTTGACTTTCGTGCTAAAAATGCATAAAAGCACGAAAGAATACTTACAAAGGGTCCAAGCAAGGAAATCTTGATTCAAATTGCTTAGGTATGAAGTGCTAAACCCCAACTTAGAGCATTTAAATCAGATTTTGTGAATTGCAAGGAATGAAGGTATGGGTATTTATAGATTTTGGTCCACCGTTAAGATCGTTCCTCGATTCCCGAGCTTCAATCTCAACCCTCCATGTGTGCCCACTGAATTAGAATACCATGGGTGCCCCAAAATAGCCCATAGAATGCTTAAAAACCATGTGCAAACCCAAAAACCTAGCTGCTGATTGAAATCAGCTTGTTTTGCTGATCTGGGCAGTCTACGCGCCCCGCGTAAGAATGAGGCTCATCTTACGCGGCCCGCCTAGGAGTGGTTTCCAGAAATGTCAAAAACAGCCCCTACACTTGAAAAACTTGCATTTTGATACATTTTTGACACATTTAAGCCCTATTAACCTCATTTCAAGGCTCTAAAATGATGTTAAAGTATAGAGTACTTAAAATATGCTTAACAACATCTTGGATGTCGGTTCGTTTGGTCGTACGGTTGTGTTGTTCGGTTAATTACGACGAAACACGAACGGACGCGAAAAACGATCCCAATTACGCAACGAATGGAATTTTATCATGCCAATCACTAAAATAAAATATTTTAATGACTACATAAATTTTTGGATGTCCGGATATATTCAGAATGTAAGATATGCTCGAAAATGCAAACTTATACACTTTTTGATGCTTTTAGTCCTTGTTGATCAAATAAGTTTATTTTTTTGCGCACCAAACACCTCAAAGCCTATTTCTAAGCTATGTAAAGGATATTTAGGGCATGTTTAACTTATGATCATGTTTCGGAATGTTCGTTACAGTACGAATCGGCATACTTTCACAGTTTGTCGAAATTAGTCCATGTAAGCGAATAAACTTGATTTCGACACACTAAACCTCCCAAAACTTATGTCTAAGTTATGTAAATGTTATTTAAGGTATGTTAAGCCTATGTTACTATTCTAGAGTGTTTTTGCGTTAAATTGACTGCGTTTACGCACCAGTTCGCGTCTAACTTTCTAGAAAGCGATTTAGAGCTCGAAATCGAACAAAAATTGATATGTGCAAATGATACACATATTTATACAAATCCCAAGTATGAAATACGATATTTAATTGGTTTGGTACTCATATGATGGTTTTAGTGACAAAGGTGTCACATGTCGCGGGTCGCGAGAGACATAAAAATCTTGTTTTTTCTTGATTTTCCCAAGTACAAAGGTATTTCGGGCTCGTTTCTCATATACGGGGTATATTTAGGAACTTTTAGGGTTACGTTATGGGTTCTAGGAGGGTTGTTATATCCTCCCCACCTTGTATTAGATCTCGTCCTCGAGGTCTACTGGAACAGGTGTGGGTATTTCCTTTGCATCTCTGACTCGAGTTCCCAAGTGTATTCTGGTCCTCTCTTGGATTCCCGTTTTACCTTGACCAGAACTAATCTCTTGTGTTTGAGGTTCTTGATCTTTCTATCTTCAATCTGAGCGGGTTTCTCGATAAACTTAAGTTTCTCATTTACCTCTATGTCCTTAAGAGGTATCACTAAAGATTCGTCTGCTAAACACTTTTTGAGATTACATACATGAAACACGTCATGTATTCCTGCCATTTCCTCTGGCAGTTGTAGATGATAGGCTACGGGTCCTATTCTTCTAATAATCTTAAAAGGTCCAACATACCTGGGGCTTAGCTTTCCCCTCTTAACGAATCTGACTACTCCTTTCCATGGAGAAACTTTTAATAGTACCTTATCTCCTACTTGAAATTCTAAAGGTTTTCGTTAGTTATCTGCATAACTCTTTTGACGATCTCGTGCTGCTTTTAGTCTCTCCTTAACTTGAATTATCTTATCTGTTGTTTCTTGCACTATTTTTGGTCCAGATAATTGCTTTTTCCAATTTCTGCCCAACAGACTTGAGTTCTACACTTTCGTCCATAAAGTGCTTCAAAAGGTGCAGCATTAATGCTCGTATGATAGCTGTTATTGTAGGAAAAATCTATTAATGGTAAATGGTCGTCCCAATTTCCTCCGAAATCAATTACACAGGCTCTAAGCATATCTTCCATCATCTGGATTGTCCTTTGGCGTTGTCCGTCTGTTTGTGGATGATAAGCTGTGCTTAGATTTAACCTAGTTCCCATTGCTTTTTGGAAACTTGTCCAAAAATGAGAAGTAAAACGGCTATCTCTATCAGATATGATAGATAAAGGAATTCCATGTAATGAAACTATTTCATTTACATATAGCTTAGCTAACTGTTCGATACTGAAAGTTTCCTTCATTGGTAAGAATGAGCATATTTGGTCAATCTGTCTACAATAACCCAGATTGTATCATTTCTTTTCCTTATCTTGGTTAATTTGGTAACAAAGTCCATTGTTATCAATTCCCATTTCCATATTGGCATCTCTAACTGTTGCAATAGTCCTGAGGGTTTCTGATGTTCAGCTTTAACTTGTGAACAAGTTAAACATTTAGCAACATAATTAGCTATATCCTTTTCATTCCTATCCACCAGAAATTCTTTCTTAGATCTTGATACATCTTATCACTTCCGGGATGTATCGTATACTTAGACTTATGAGCTTCTTCTAGAATTCTGTGGCGTAGGTTTCCTTGTTTAGGTATTCCTATCCTTTTCTTATGGAACTTTCAAATTCCATCGGTTCCTTGTTCTAATTCCTTAATCACTCCTTTTAGTTTTTCAGCATCGTCCTTGATTGCTGATTTCTGTACTTCTCTAATTTGATCATTTAAATCTACTTGTAGATTTAATCTGAGAGAACGTACTCGTTTTGGCTATTCATGATACTTTCGACTTAAAGCATCAGCTACTACATTAGCTTTTCCAGCATGATACTGGATATCACAATCATAATCACTAAGAATTTCCATCCAGCGTCTCTGTCTCATTTATAGTTCTTTTTGCCCAAAAATATATCTTAAACTCTTATGATCAGTGAAGACAACAAATTTATTTCAATATAAATAGTGTCTCCAAATCTTAAGGGCAAAAATTATGGCTCCTAGTTCTAGATCATGGGTTGTGTAATTCTCTTCATGTTTCTTAATTGTCTAGAGGCATAAGCTATAACCTTTTGATGTTGCATCAACACACATCCATATCCTAACTTAGACGCATCACAATAGACTACTGTTAGGATCTGAGTTTCTTAGATTGTGTAGTTTAATTGTAAATGAAGATGAAACAGAGATTTAAAGTGCAGCGGGATTATGGAAATAAACTTTGATTACATAATCAAGGAAGAAAAGTTTAAGCACACATGTTTTCCATTGAATCGAATGATTGTATTTAATTACAATAATCAAAAAAAAACTTGCATGCATGCACAAGACTCTCCCTCAGCCTGAGCTCAGTGATTGTTCATACAGAATGACTTAGGTAGAAAGAGCTAATGGAACATTACAGAGTACTGTTCTGTTTATAGTACAACCCAAACCACTGAGCATCTTTGCTGACGCCACCATGAAAGTGACATCTAACAACCTAACAACCTCTAACCACTGATATACAAAACACTGATACAATGAATAAACTATTACATAAACACTGATTATATAAGCACTGTTTGCGGCTTCCCACTGTTGTTGCCTAAGCACTGATGTTGTGAATCAGTGCTTTCTTCATAGGTTGATCAGGCCTTGAGTCAGCAGTGCTTTGTCTTCATCAGTGCTTGAGTAGCAGCAGTAGTTAGGGCTTCAATCTTTATATCAACAGCAGTTCTTTGACACAACAGTTGTTAGGTAGATCAGTACTTAGAGAATGATCAGCCGTTAGATAACCACTGTCTTTGGAGGAAGTAGAATGCAAGCACTGTTATGATGATCAACTGTTCTGAACCAGTTTTGGCTTTTCATATCATCTGTTCCTTTGTAGGGTTCAATCCCAACAATCTCCCCCTGGAACAGATGATGCCAAAACATTTCATTATTTAAGATCTTTATTGTCTCATCAACATTTCCCTAACTTGGCCCTTGAATTGCAGCTCAAAGTTAAGAGAATCTTCATCATCCTCATCCCTACACAGTTGAAGTTCTAAGAAATCTTGGAGGTCAGCTACACTCAGACCTAGTGCATCTTCCCTTGTTATGTGTTCTACTTCACCACTGGACTTGAGCAATGTCAATACGTGGGTCTTTTTATCAGACTTCCACTTTAGTATTTTTGATTCTAGTGGGTTTCTTGGGAGAGTTTTTATTTGAGATGAGTTTGGTGATGAAGGCCTTCTCATGAATCTCTTGGCTATTTCTTGTAGCTTTGCTGAGTCGGGATTTTCTACCAACATCTGCTTGAGGGCCACTTGCATTATTTCGGATTCTTCTTGTGCCTCTTCTTCTTCATCCATCTGTTTTTGCCTTTTTCTTTGATAGACAGCAATAGCAGATGGAACAGTTGGTTTAGCAGATCTTTTAGTTGGTAGGGTCTGTTTGGTTGAAACCTCGGATGCTGGATAATCTGGCTTTTTAGGAACATAGGGATCTTTCTTTCTTCTTTCTTCCAATTTTTTGTATATCTCTATCACTTTAATCTCTGTCCACCTTGTGATTTGATTCCTTGAGCCATAATTTGCAGTTATAAGCTCTTGCTTCATTCTCTTCAATTTCAAATCCCTTTCAGGTACATTCTTTTTATACTAGGACCAGACTGGTGGGGTTGGTTTTATTGTTGAGTCATCAAGCATCTTTTGTATTCTTCCAATTTCTTTCTTGAGCTCACTTATGGTCCAGTCTTTGAATTGATACCTTTCTGCCTTGTATTTTTTGTTTTCCATGATGTGCTCAATGTGATCTTGCCTTAGGCTTTCATCATCTCTTTCTGATAACTGCTGACAAAGATCTTTTGAAAACTGTTCTAATATTCTGACTTGGCTGAGCAGATATTGCAGATTTCTCTGTATTTCTTTATCAGATTTTCCTTTTGTGTCTCTTTTTGAGATATCCTTTGCTTGTTTGACTTTCAGTTGAAGATACTCATCAATGTTCTTTGGCAAAGGATAACCATGAAGAGATGGGAGGTTTCTATTTTGAGGAGCATCTTCAGAATAGAAGGATTTAATCTCCTCTCTAACTGCTTGAAGATCCAGAGGATATTTCACTCCCAAAGGAACCAAGGCAGTAGTTTCCTCAGTGGTTTGAATTGAAGAGATAGAAGTAGGTTTTTGCACAGTGGATAGGATCAGAGGTTGTGAAGATATTGGAAGTGGAGAAGGTACAGTGTCATCTTCAAGTATGACATTTGTTTTCCTCCTTCTCTTGATTTTTGGTGTGGTTGGAGGTGTTGAATTTGGAGGTGTATCTGTGGATTGAGTGGTGGTTGGTAAAGTGATGAGAGCATTTGTTGTAACAACATCTGTTGAAACCACTGATGTCTCAACAGCTGTTGATATAACAGGTGTCTCAACATCTGTTGGCTTTGTGGTTTGAGGTGAGGAACTTTTGGGGATTTCAGAAGGTTGTTCAGTGGGTTTGGAAGGTGTGGAAGTGGGTTTGCTGACCTTTCTGGTAGTTCTTCTTCTTTTTGAAGTACCATGCTCTTCCTTTGCCATTAGAACTTTCTTTTCCTCTGCAAATCTTACCGAACCCTTTCGTTCCATTCTCTCTTTTCCTTTTTCTTTTTCTTCAGCAAACAGGTTGAGATTCACATCAACCTTCTTTGTACCATCTGGTTTTGGAATCTCTACAGCAGGTTTAGCTTTTGGATCAGGCTCTAGGTGTAACCCTTCCTTTACTTTCTTTCCTTTCTCCCCCCTTTTTGGCATCATCAGTGCTTACATAGATAATTGTAGGGGGAGAAGTACTAGTGGTTTGGAGTAACTGAGCTTTGATGGATTTAATATCAGCTTGAGTGTCCTTATACCTTGCATCCATCAAATTTCTGAAAAAGTGTAACTGGATTTCATGTTGTTGATCAGCATATTTTCTTTGTTGATGAAGCAGAGGTTGTAGGAGTCGCCACAACTCACTTGTTGTGGTAGCAGATGATGAAGCAGTAGATTGAGACTTTGATGATTGTAACAACTGTTGCACCATATTTTTTATATCTGCCACAGATGTTTCAATACTAGTAACTCTCTCCGTCAATTCCTCATATCTTAAACCATCACCCAAGTTAATGGGATCATTTGATTTCCCACCAGCAGTAGTTGTATCAGTTATTGGACCAGGAGAAGTCTCCAATGGTTCAGCAGCTGATGCCCCTCTTTCTTGGTACTGGGGACTTCTTTCTTCAGCAGTGGTTACCTTAGTAAGCTCACCAGTGGTTAACTGGAACACACCAGTGGTTACCTTGGTTCCTGACGTGATGTCGTGGTCACAATCAAATTTAATCCAATTACTACTAATAGATAGCGGTAAGTGGGTATCGAACACAGGGAGTTTGTGGAATATGTGTTATTTAAAAGTTTATCTAACTTGACTAAAATTAAACTAATTGCAATAAAAGTGAATTTCAAGAGTTGGTTTGATTGATTTTATTTTAAAACTAAGAGTACTATTCTAATTGCAAAATGAAAGTGTTGGTTGTAAACAATTTAGAGACAAATGACCATCTTTAGTTTCCGGTTTGCTTTGACATTTATGCTATTATTCCACTAGAAAGAACTACATAGACATAGTTCATGTGTGATTACTTGTAGTGATGAAAGGGAACTAAGTACTCAGATTCCTAGAACGTGAGGTTGTTACCCGATGATTAATCAACCCTTACCCAAGCCTAATTATACCCATGATATCTCGATTGCCGACGGCACCAAGAACGTATGGTTTCCAACTAGTTTAACATAAGATTCAACAATTTACTAACAACTAATCACACACCATAATAAACAAAGCATAAAGATTAAGTTTGTTACTCTAGAAATAAGGAAATTAAAGCATAAAGTCTTACAAACCTTCAACTAAAGACAATCATAAAGAGTTTAGCCACGCATGGCTTGAACAAACATCATAAACCAAGTCTTGATCTTCCAACAAGTTAAAAATATAAACCGAAATGATTAACAATTGTCTTCAAGCTCCAAATTGCAGCCAAATTCGTCTCTAGAATGATATGTAACCGAAATACCATGATTAGCCACATAAAAACCCATCAACATGGCCCATTAATGCATGAGTTACAAGAGTTCTCCAGTCGGCGCCGTAAGCTACGGTAAGCGCCATAGCTTACGGCGGTCAGCGAGTCAAAGGAAGTCATACTTGGTGCCGTAACCTACGGTGCCAGCCGTAGGCTACGGCACCCGTCATTTCTTTACGACAGGAACATCCTGGGCTACGGCCAACTAATTTAACAAAAGTGGAGGTCGTAACCTACGGCTAGAGCCGTAGGTTACGGTGCTGAATGGGGCTCTTTTCCTTTTTTTCTTTGTAATATCTTCCAAACTCCATTTTTGTTCCACAACTTCCAACATCCTATCCAAGCTTCATGAAACCCGCTCCTTATGCACTTTAGCACCTGCAACATCAAACATCTAGTAGTTACCAAGTTTAAGCAATTAACCATGTAAAGCATGGGATTTTGATCTTTTTTAAAGCACTTAAGGGTTGTCCTACGGACCACCCATCACATCTCCACACTTACCCGTTGCTTGTCCCAAGCAACCCATTCAAAAACTATTTCAACACCACAAGCGATCAATCATGCAAACAAGGCTAAAATGTACCATCCTTCTACTAACCTTTTATCATATCACAAGACACGCCCCTCACAAAAACTCTCGGTGACAAGGAATATTAGCACATTATGCTAAAACACTCAATGCATGTGTGTGATTGTGCGACAATAAGCTTGTATAAAAATCAAGTTTCCTCCTATAAAATATTTAGCATGCTTATGAATCAAAAGGACTTACGGGTTGTAACGGGGCTATGTGTAAAGGTAGGAAAATGGTGGGACATATATGCAAGTAGCTAATTGATTTGACCCGGTTTTTATTTCTACTACTAAACAAAGCAAACATCAACTATATACACAACTTCTTTAACATTCTCAACTACTATTGCAACTAAACACTTCTCTTTTGTATTTTCTCATATTTTTCTCTCTTTTTTTTATTTTTTTTCAACACATAAAACTCAACAATATATACAAGAACATCAACAATCACAAACTAAACTCCTAAACCGGGTCAGCTCAATAGGTAAAGTTTGTAGGATGTAGGTTTTGGGTCACAACCGAATGGTACAAGGCTCAAACATGACTTTCTAAAGACCAAATCCCCACCCCTCACAATACCAAGCTCATATATGTAACGTATGAGGTCCAACCCCCAATTCCCACACTCTCACACATCTAGACGAGGCTACCTAAAAGTCCCCTATCATTTTCACAAGCATGCTAATCCTAGGCTTCAACAAGAATTCGTACACAAGTTCTATTAACACAAAACACACACCGCCACTCAAAACAAGGAAAGCATCTATAATAATCATATGTGGCTCAAACTCTCATCAATAAATGACTTGAAAGGGGTGTCAGTGTGTCAAGTGGAACAATATCAAGTGTTCAAATTTTCGACAATTTTCGTTTGATTTCACAAATTTTTAAAATTCTCAAAAATCCCCCCCCCCCATCCCCACACTTGGGATACATTGACCCAATGTATGGTTTTGAGGGAAAGATTGCTTTTAACCAAAAACATTAGCTTCCGCTAATACTCTCAAACCCCAAATTTCTTTTTGTATTTTTTTTTATGAAAATTTGAAAATACACCACCACTAGCACATCCCATAAATCACATCAACACCTAAACACCACCCGACCTCCCAACCATAAACATAAGACATGAAAAATATACACAAATATACAAGAGAGAGAAACACGACCTGATCAATAGTACTTTGGCTGTGGAGGTCCGAAAATGGAAGTCATCATGTCATTCCATTCGCCAAACCCAAATGCTCCGCTACTGCTGCTACTGCTTTGATCACCCCCTTGACTCGCCTGCTGATGACCCATGGTGTGTGGATCCACCCATTGAGAATGGTGCAATGGTGGGGTGGGATACAACACACTACCATCATATGGCGGTAATGTAGTATAATCCACAACTAGCGGGTCTGCTTCGAGTGGTTGGCCTGCATGCCACTGATCATGTAAGTGTCTCTGGCGGTCATCCAAGTAACGGTTGTTCTCTTCTTCATGGTGGGCATACATATGAGCTCGATTCCATTGCTCATTTCTATCATAACTCTGTTTAATAGCTCTCTCCATGCTATCCCCCATATACGTCTGCTGATCAAAAAGCATTTGATTGGGTTCGGACCAATCACCAAAAGTAGGCGGTCGCCTCTACTCAATAATCTGCCCCATGTTCCCCGTGTGAGCCCAATAGGGGTCATAAGGCTGTTGTGCATATTCAAATGCACTTCCCACATACCCCGACTGTACTCCTGCTCCATGAACACCACTTGGGCCAGTGCCCCCCATCGGAACATCAACCGTGAATGTATCCTCACGGTAGTCATCATCTCCACTGACCTCCTCGTCACTCGTCTCAGGCTCATCAGCCTCCCCCGGTCTTAGTGGCCTCGCATCCACTTTCAAAACTCTCCACCGTCTCCCATCGGTCTTCAACTTATGGTACCTTTCTGACTCCTTGTACTCCCATCCTGGTCCCAAATTCTTTATATCGAATGGCTTAAACCTCTTGTATGAGCCTTTGTCCTCGGCTCCAATCACCCCATATTTCTTCAAAAATGTCGTGATCAATCGGCAATGGGGTACAATTTTTCTCTCACCACTATTTCGACTGAGCCAAATATTGTTTAGCACTAAGAACTGGAAAGGAACCAAGGACGAACCATGCATTAACATGTATAAGACTGGCACCTACTGAAATCTAACCTCCATCTTATCACCCCTCCGCGGAATGACATTGCGCATAAACAATACCAACAATAACTTCGCCTCCATTCTCAAGTTCTTTCTCAACAATTTCCCGTGGGTAGTGCCGGGAAGAAAAATGTAATCAAGCATGTGTTGCCATTGGGGGTGTTTTTCGGGCTCAAGGTAAAGATCTTTAAGGCTTGTGTGATAACTGTGTTCTGTAATCATCGTATAATGTAAAACAATGTTGATTATCAATAAAACAATGTGCTTTGGTGTTATTATATGTGTTATTTGTGTTTGATGATTTTACAATTTGATTCGATTCCGATTTCAAGCTTTAAATCACTTTCTGGAAGGTTATACGCAAACTGGTGCTTAAACGCAATCAGTTTAACGCGACGTACACTCCGGAACTGTGACGTAAGCCAAACATACTCTAAATATCCTTTACATAACTTAGAAATAAGTTTCGAAGGATTCGGTATGGCAAAAACATGTTTATTTGAACTAAAGGATTATTTACGACAAAACTGCGAAACGAACGTTGGTGACCGCCTGGATAATATTTAAATCCCAAAAATATTCTGTTATGATTAAAATTTTATTTTTAATCAGGTCCGTGTTGAAGAATAAATTAAAACGCTTAAAAACGTTATTTTTCAAGTTTAAGCGCGTACCGCGTGTTTCTGTGTAACACAGTGCTTCTACTGCAAAACGCAGACAACGCAGCCAGTCTCGGCAACTGAAAATTATTTCAGTAATATTTTGGCGAGTTTATTTTTATAGAATAATAAAAATAATTTAGAACGCCATAAACCGGGACTTAAACGCTAGATAAAATACCCGGTATCCAGTTAAACACCCGTTTTAGCCTACATATAACATATTTATATAAAACTTTGCATGAGAATGAGAGTGGAGGGTGGAGGTGGGGGCATCATATGCTTCCCCTTTGCCACTTCTCTTCTAGTTTGACACTTGTTAGTGCATGCTACAACTCCATATCTTATTCATATCTTCCATATTCTCTGAATCTTGCAAGATCACAACACAACACAACACAAATCAAACCAAATCCCTCATTCTCTCTCCTCTCTCCCAACCGTCCACCCTCTCTCTCTCCATCTTCAAACCTTCAAACTTTGTTCTTAAGAATCAAGCTCCCTTTCAAGCATGTTTCAAGTGGTGTGAAGATACAAAGGTGTTTCCAAGGTGTATTCAAGTGATTTCAAGCTTCCTATCATCAAAATCTCATCCCACAACCTACTTGAATCTTAAAGGTATAACATTTATTTGTTTAAATCATACTTTTGATTCTTGGTTGTTCTTGATGATTGAAGTTTCTCTTGAATCTTGGAATTTTCACAAACTTGAAATCTAACATGAAATGGGTCTTGATACAAATTAAAAAAAATGGTGATGTTTATGTGGGTGTGTATGACCGTACACATATATACATGTGTGTATGAGTTTTGAGCTTTATTTCTGATAAGCACATGTTTAGGTTGTTGCATGTTCTTGAATAATAGTTAAAAATGCAAGTGTTTAATAATCTATGCATGGTATGTTAAATGACCAAGTACATCAGCAAATAAACCTGAATATATCACATATTTGATGCATTTAGATTAACATAAAATGATGATGTTATGATAGTGTGCTTTAGGCACTTGTACATGAGAATACATGTTGATTTAAAGCTCAAGAAGTGATAAAAAATGGTTATATGAAAAAAATGTTTTAGATCAGGTTACAAACACTAAAAATAACATTATTTGGTATATTATAATGGCATGAAACTTTGACATAGGTTTGATAGCTTTGCATGTTGTACATATAGCTTAAAAATTGGTAAAATAGGTGAAATTTGCATGATTTATGTGCTTTATGTGAGACCTGCACTATCATGAGTACAACCACTATTTTATTCAGTAAATAACATGGTTTATGTTAAAATTTCAAGTCGTTTCGATTTGGGATGGTTCGGGTAACGTTTGATGCAAAACTATGCGGTAAAACGGTTAAAAATCGGCTTTTCGGAGGATTTTTATAAAACTGTTTTAGATCAGTAACCAAACTGATATTTTTGATATAAAAATAAGTATTTTAACTTATATTAAGTTTACTTGGTGTTTGGTTAATCATACGTGACTTCCGACGCCCAAAAATGTTACCGAATCGCTAAAATAAGTGTTTTTCGACATAACTAGAATGGGTTGTTCATGGGTAAATTTTATGTGTTACAATGTGCTATGTGTTTTACAATATGTGTATGATGATGTGTTAGTGTTGACAAGATTATGTGTATTACGCTAACCCATATATACAAATACACCAATATAATAAAAAATAATAACTTTTTGAGAAAAATCTCAAAGTTATGTGAAAATTCTAAGTATCGGAGAAACTTATGTATTTTGTGGGTTTTTGATTATTAAATCATTCTTATTTAATTTAGGACGAATTAACAATTTGAGGGATTGTGTTAACATATAAAAACGCACCCAAAGGTGAGTACATAGATCCCCTCTTTTTACTGTTTTCGATTGTTTTGGGGTGATTCATATGTATCAAAACGATTTCGATATTTCAACGATGATTTCAAAAACGAGTAAGATGGTTTATACTAAACTAATAACGATTTCGATAATGTGAACGAGCTTGTTGGTTGTAGTTACATAACGAATGACATTCATTAATTTTGGCCGAACCGACCAGTATTAGGTTATGGTACCATAGGATCCGACAAATCCCGTTATCAGACTGCACCCATGGTTATGTGTGGGTTATGTGGGTAACGACTGAAGCTGATGATTGTTAACTTACCCTTTGGTGGTTTGTTAATACGAGTTGAACAAGTTGAACGATGAACGAGGCACGAAGGTTTGAATGTTATTAGCAAGACGACCAAAAATAGTTTTCACAATTAAAACAAGAACAATTTGAACGAGAACGATTTGAATGATTGAACGATTTTGAACGATTTGGAATGATTTGAACGATTTAAACAAATGAACGATGTTCTATAACGAGAACGAGTTAAACGATGTCACACAACGATGCTTACGAAAACTATATAAACCATACGAGTTTTATTACGAGAACGATTTATGATTTGGTTTACATAAACAAATGTTTTGGGTTAAGATTCATGGCATCGAGGTTTATAAATTATAACCAATCTGTTTTGATTTGGTTATTCATTTTACAATACAAACATTTTACAAAACAATGTTTCTAATATTGATTAATGAAGTTGTACGAGATATTTCAACATGTAAACGAGCCATGAATCTGACACTCACACAAAATCCCGTTACATAACGAATAACATTCATTAGTTTTGGCCAAACCGACCAGTATTAGGTTATGTTATCAGACTGCACCCATGGTTATGTGTGGGTTATGTGGGTAACGACTGAATCTGTGATTGTTAACTTACCCTTTGGTGGTTTGTTAATGCGAGAAGCGAGATAGTCGAGTTGCGAAGGTTTGGATGTTATTAGCGAGACGACAAAAAGTAGTTTCACAATTAAAATGAGAATGATTTAAACGAGTTAAACGATTTGGAAACGAGTTAAACGATTTTGAAACGATTTGAACAAGTTAAACGAGTTGGATAAACGATTGGTTTTTGGTTAGTGTTTAGATAACGGGATGGGTGTAATGTGATGAAAACATGGTAGATACGCCGCTGGTACTTCTTATATATAAGTGTTTTCATCATATTACATACCGTGGCATTATTTAGTTCACTTGGGTAAACGAGGTTAAAACGATGTCACATAACGATGTTTTCCAGAAGATATAAACCTTACGAGTTTTATTAACGAGTTTTTACGAGATGTTTTACAATTTGGTTTACTAAAACAAATGTTTTGGGGTTAAGAATCATGGCTACGAGATTTTATAAACTATAACCCACTTGATTTGAGTTGGTTAATTATTTTGCAATACTATACACTTTTCAAAACAAGGTTTTTAATAAGGTATTGCAACATGTAAGCGAGCCATGAATCCGATGCTCTCATAAAACCTATGTGCTCGCCAGCATTTGTTTACTGACTTTGTTTTTACATATGTTTCTGGTGTTGTTTCATGATGTTGATTGCTAGGATGCATGTTCACATAGGATCTGGACGAGGCCTTAGTGACATAATAACAATGATAGTCGATGTGTAACTTGTTTGTTTGGTTTTAAGACAATGTTAATGTTTAATATTATCAATAAAACGAAACTTTTGTATCCATGGTTGTGAAACAATAATTCTGTTGCAACACTCCCCGACGTTTTTGCCGCAGTTTCATTGTTTTAACGCGGTCGGGGTGTGACAGAAGAGTTGGTATCAGAGCCAATGGTTATAGGGAATTAGGTTATTAGTAATGCTTTGACCTAGACTATAACTTTTCTAGGACCCTAACACGAGTTCACTTGCGTTTAGATTTTAAAACAATACCATCACCTATTCTTAGGTGATAACCACAACGAGAACACAATAACAAATCCGCTTCGAAAATTAATCATCTGTTCTAGGATGATTGATTACTAGGTTTTGAACCCTCTAAGTTTTCAAAATCTCGACAAAGTTTGGGTCTTATAGTGTGAACACGTGCAAACTGGAAGGGTGAATGCTTGTACCCTGAGTTTTCTGTCTAAGGCTAGAGTGTTCGTACAAATCCACATAATCGGACCAGTCACTCTTACCTGGGAACTCTTGGGGTGAGTGTTCACTTATAGGCGAGCATGTCTTCGGCGATACATTATATTGACCTATTTACTTTGATTAATCTTTGCGTGTCATTTGTTTGTTTGAGGTAACAAATGAATGATCGCCTCCCTTGTGTTTTGTCGATATTTTCAATACCTCTTTTGTTTTTCCCAATTGTCGACTTCACTCGTTTCTCATGTTTCCTTGTCCTTTTTAGACAATGCCTCCTTGACGAGATGCACAACCCCTAACTAATGAAGAAGTCGCAGCCCTTGTCGCTCAACAAATGGCTTCAGTGCTTCCGAACGTAGTGACCCAGATCCATCAATTATACAACAACAACAATAATAACAATCATGCTCAGTGTAATTTCAAGAATTTCAATTCTGCTAAACCATTGAAGTTTTCTGGGTCTCAAGGAGCAACTGCGCCCCTGCAGTGGTTCGAGAGTATCGAGAGCACATTCAGACACGTGCAATGTCTGAATGAGCGTGTTCGAGAAGCGTGCTCTTACATGGTGGAACGGTGTGATGCGTGATAGGGGTGCCGATGTGGCCCTGGAACAAACATGGGAAGAGCTCCGAGCTCTCATGATGAGAGAGTTATGTCCCCGTCATGAAATTCGAGCTTTGGAACGAGAGTTTGACGATTTGAAACAAGATGGGGGTGAACACCGTGCTTACATGGATCGTTATGAGGAGCTCAGTCTTTTGTGTCCTACTATGGTTACCCTGCTGGAGAAAGCAATTGAGAGGTATATCGATGGGTTACCCGATTCTGTGCAAGACATTGTGACTGGCAGTAATCCTACTATTGTTCGTCAAGCGATTGAATTGGCTACTACACTGACCGAGTCTCAGGTCAGAAAAGGAAAACTGACCCGTAAGGGGGATAAGAAGAAGTCAGTTGATTCCACAAAAGCAAAGGAAAAGGGTAAGGGAAAGAAGAAGGGCGAATCTTCTAAGAAGTCGAGGAAGCACAAGGCTTCCCAAAACTTTGCCGTCACTGCTCAGAACCCACCAGCTCAACCTCCTGCGAAGAAAGTGTATGCTGGTACCGCACCTCACTGTGCTCGCTGCAACGGTCATCATGTTGCGCAACAAGCTTGCAAGCAATGCACTACGTGTGGTAGACTTGGGCATCTGGCCAACATTTGTCATTTGGGTCAGAATCAAGCCACTCATAATCCAGCACAGGTTCAAGTGAACGCTGCTAGATTCCGACCGGGTTCGTGTTACAATTGCGGAGAGTTTGGTCACTTCCGCAACAACTGTCCGAGGCTTGCGAATCCAAATGCCATTGCAAATGCCAATGTGAATCCCGCCCGTGGACGAGCATACAATCTGAATGCCAACGAGGCGCGTGCTGACAACGAGGTGGTTAATGGTACGTTCCTTGTTAACAATCGACCTGCATCTGTTCTTTTCGATTCTGGTGCCGATAGAAGTTTTGTTTCATTATCATTTGAGCCTCTACTTGCGATACCTAGAACTAAACTGAGGAAACCCTTATCTGTTGAAGTTGCTACTGGTAAACCGATTGTACTCGATTCTGTTATTCGCGATTGTCCATTGAACCTCGATAACCATCTTTTTCCTATTGACCTCACACCGATGCAACTTGGGAGTTTCGACATTATTGTGGGGATGGATTGGTTAACCAAACATCATGCTGAGGTTATTTGTTTCGATAAAATTTTTCGTATTCCTCTTTCGTCTGGTGAAGTTCTAGAAGTTCGTGGCGAGAAACCATCAGGTGGTTTGAAGCTTATGTCGTGTACGAAAGCCCAAAGTTACTTACGAAAAGGATATGTTGCTTTTCTGGCACATGTCACCGAGGAGAAAGGTAAGAGCAAGCGTATTCAAGATGTTCCGATTGTTCGAGATTATCCAGAGGTGTTTCCTGATGAAATGCCTGGTTTGCCTCCAGTTCGTCAAGTCGAGTTTCATATTGACCTTGTACCCAATGCCAACCCGATTGCTAACGCACCTTATCGACTTGCACCGTCGGAGATGCAAGAATTATCTAAACAGCTTCAAGAGTTATCTGATAAAGGATTCATCTGACCGAGTTATTCACCTTGGGGCGCTCCTATCCTGTTTGTGAAAAAGAAAGATGGGTCTTTTCGAATGTGTATCGATTATCGTGAGCTTAACAATCTTACCATCAAGAATCGATATCTCCTACCTCGAATCGATGGTCTCTTTGATCAGCTGCAAGGTGCTACCTGTTTTTTCAAGATCGATCTACATTATGGGTATCATCAACTTCGTGTTCTCGAAGAAGATATTCCCAAAACTGCTTTCCGCACGAGATATGGTCATTATGAGTTTACTGTCATGCCTTTTGGTTTGACAAATGCTCCAGCCATCTTCATGGATTTAGTGAATATGGTTTGTAAACCTTATTTAGACAAGTTCATCATCGTGTTCATTGATGATATTCTCATCTATTCGAAGTCTCGAGCCGATCACGAGCAACACCTTCGTTTGACACTGGAACTTCTGAAGAAGGAACAACTTTTCCCCAAATTCTCCAAGTGTGAATTCGGGCTTAAGGAAGTTCAGTTCCTAGGTCATATTGTCAACGAGCAGGGTATTCATGTGGATCCTTGCAAAATTGCAGCAATTAAGGATTGGAATACACCAACGACACCGACAGAAATTCGTTCTTTTCTTGGTTTTGCTGGTTATTATCGTCGTTTTATTTCAAACTTCTCGAAGATCACGGTTCCACTCACTTCTTTGACTCAGAAAAATAAGCCTTTTGAGTGGGGACCCAAGCAAGAAGAAGCGTTCCAAACGCTGAAATGGAAGCTGTGTGATGCTCCTGTTTTGTCTTTGCCCGATGGAAATGATGATTTCGTAGTCTATTGTGATGCGTCAAATCTAGGCCTTGGTTGTGTTCTCATGCAATGAGGTAAGGTCATAGCTTATGCGTCAAGACAGTTGAAAGTTCACGAGAAGAACTACAGGACTCACGATCTTGAGTTAGGAGCTGTGGTTTTTCTGCTTAAAATCTGGAGACACTACCTCTATGGAATGAAGTGTGTGGTTTTCACAGACCACAAAATTCTCCAGCACATTCTTAATCAGAAGGAGCTGAACATGAGGCAACGACGATGGGTTAAACTCTTGAGCGATTACGATTGCGAAATTCGCTACCATCCTGGTAAGGAGAATGTCGTAGCCGATGCGCTTAGTCGAAAGGAACGAGTCAAGCTTCATTTTGTTCGAACTCTATCTGATATTCAATCTCGTGTCCTTCAAGATCAACGATCTTGTGTGATCAAAGGCTTATTGAAATATGAGCTACCGCTTCAACTTGAGCTTAAACTCGAAACGAAAGGCGATGGGTTACTCTATTTCAAGGATCGTTTGTGGATTCCGAAGCAAGATAATCTCCACACTTTAGTGATGGACGAATCTCATAAGTCTCGATATTCTATCCATCCTGGTGCTGATAAAATGTACAAGGATCTTCGTGCTCAATATCGGTGGCCTGGTATGAAGAAGGATGTTGCCTTGTATGTATCGAAATGCCTAACTTGTCTCAAAGTCAAGGCTGAACATCAACGACCATCTGGTTTGCTAGTACAACCAGAGATACCGGTATGGAAGTGGGAGAACATTGTGATGAATCTCATCACTAAGTTACCGCGTACGTCTAAAGGTCACGATGCTATTTGGGTTGTTATCGATCGATTAACGAAGTCAGCTCATTTTATTCCGATTCGTGAGGATCTATCTGCTGATAAACTTGCCAAGATTTATGTTGATGAGATTGTATCACGACATGGTGTTCCTTTGGACATCATATCTGATCGTGATGCTCGATTTTCATCTCATTTTTGGAAGACCATGCAATCTGCTTTGGGAACCCAACTAAATCTAAGCACTGCTTATCATCCCCAAACAGATGGATAAACCGATAGGACGATTCAAACTTTGGAGGATATGCTTAGAGCATGCGTGATAGACTTTGGTGGTAATTGGGATTCTCATCTTCCATTAATCGAGTTCTCTTACAACAATAGTTATCATGCTAGCATTAATATGGCACCGTTCGAAGCTTTATACGATCGAAAATGTCGTTCACCTGTATGTTGGAATGAGATCGGTGAAGCTCAGCTTACTGGACCTGAGCTCATTCTGGAAACAACAGACAAAATCAAGAAAATTCGCAATAATCTTGTGACAGCCAGAAGTCGTAAAAAGAGTTATGCGGATATGCGAAGCAAGCCCCTAGAATTTCAAGTCGGAGACCGTGTCCTACTCAAGGTATCTCCTTGGAAGGGAGTGGTGAGATTTGGAAAGAAAGAAAAACTTGCACCTCGATATGTTGGACCATTTAAGATTGTTGAAAGAATTGGAAAGGTTGCCTATTGTGTCACACCCCGACCGCGTAAAACAACAAATCACGGTGGAAACATCGGGGCGTGTCGTAACAGAATAAATTGTTTCATAACCATGGCATACAAAGTTGTATTTTATTTATTAAACAAGAGTTACATTGTCTTAACACCGGAAATACAGAGTTTATAACATAATTAAACAAAGTCTATCATCGTTTTTAGTCTCTAAGGCACAGGTCCGCCCTAGTGTCCTGATCAACATCCTATGGAAAAGCTCCTGAAAACACATGTGAAAATAGGTACGTCAGCATAAAAATGCCTGTGAGATACATAGGTTTGTGAAAATAGGATTCATGACTTGTATTTGAGAAAATGTTTAGTCATGAACCTTGTAATTTGCTTTGTCTTGTAAATCATTTGAAAAACGATAATATCAGTTGATATGTATAAGTAAATGTAAGGTTAAATGAATAACCATGTAAAATGAGTTTGTATAAGATAAGTTGGTTGTAAATCAATGTCTTATGAAAAGTATGTTATTTGTATAAAATGTTATATGTATCAAACTGAAATGATTTAAATAACGTTACGCTATGTAATATTTTACAAACACTTATATATAGGAAGTACCAGCGGCGTATCCACCATGTTTGTATCATATTACACACGTATCGTTACTCAAATCACTTCCCCAAACAACCACCAATGTAACTTGTTCATGTACAAACCAATTGTCAAGTGTTATTGTGTAAACCATATCAAAATGTCTATGTCCAATGTAAACCACCAAATGTGTATATCAATGTCAAAATGTTTATGTTCAAATGTAGATCATGTGATGTGTAACCAAAATGTCATGTATGGTAAGTGAAATGTATCAACTAAACCATATGTAAAATGCACAAAAACAAGGTATTGAAGTAAAGCATAGTTTAAATCAAAGTTATGTTTTGTGTAACAAATGCATGCTATATTGATACAAACATCTATGCGGTATTGTTACAATGCATACATCCAAGCCTTGAGACTGTGGCGATAAACCCTTAAACAAATTAACGGCTTATCAAAATTTATGTATATCGAATTCGGTCATTCCTTTCATCCCCATACCCAGGATGTCCGGAACGGGAGTTGTCAATTCCTATGGTACCACTACCTACTAACGAATGGCGTAATTAATGTTAATGAATGTATTGTTCCTTTGTAAACAAACCAAATGTCATAACAAAATGTAAGCATGTGAAAACGATGTACTAAGTAATGCACACAATGGGCACACCTAGCATGAAATGTAATGTAAAACAATGTACTAAGTAATGCACACAATGGGCACACCTAGCATGAAATGTAATGTAAAACGATGTACTAAGTAATGCACACAATGGGCACACCTAGCATGAAATATAATGAAATCATGTACTATAATGTACTAACGAACATAGCATGTATATGATGTGAAAACAGGAAAGCATGAAAGTAACAAGTAGGCACATGTGTTCCACCCCAAAACGTTTGGAAAACAGTAAAAGAGGGGTCTATGTACTCACTTGAGATTGCTCAGTTGTCTAAAGATAACCACCAAGTAATGCTATAGATCTCGGAGTCAAACGGCACCTAATATAGGTAACTATGTTAATAAACCGGACCTAAATCGGAAGATCGGGTAGCATGAGGGTTTGTAAACCAAACGAGTATGGAGACCCGTGTAGTATGGTTCAACAAAGCCTACATACTAATTGAAACCTAACATAATTGTTTACGACCCATTACGACCCGTTTAGGTAGCTTATGCTACTTTAACGCGTCGTTCGCGTGAAACGCGTTCGGACCGCCTAACTAGTCCTATGACAAGTGTTATATGCCTAAACATGTTACATTATCAGTTATGTGACAATAGTGTAGGTTACATATGCTTAATTACCAATTATACATGAAAAGGGTATTCTGGTAATTTACCTAAGGCATATAAACTACCTATCATACAACTACTTAAACGATGTGACCATAGGGTATAACCTCGGAAGGTTATTCCCTACCTACTATGGTCACCTAATGTGTTTGGTCGGATCCTAATGATCGACCAAATGGGTCGGGTTCGAGGCATAAGCGATTTATTAGATCGCTTACCCTACGACCCTAGACAACGTGGTAATCAGTAGGCATAGTCCCAAGGGACTATAACCAACGTGATTACACTCACGTTGCGAAGTTCAAACGAACTTCGCATTGACCATTACTGGTCAACGCTGAAAGTCAAACAAAGTTTGACTTTCTGACTCGAAAAGCAATAAAATAAGGAAAAGAACGAAAGAATACTTACGAAGGGTCCCCGAATGCTAAGTTCGATTCAAAAATCTCAGGTATGAAACAATAGTTTCAACTTAGAGTTTCTCAAATCAAAGTTCTTGTAAGTTTTGCATTGGGGTGATGGGGTATTTATAGTAAAAGGTCCACCGTTAAGATCGTTTCATGGAAAGGAGGGCACGATCAAGGCCGTACACTTGTCGGGAAGTTGTGGTGCCTCAAAATGCTCACAACCATAAGGAATCAACACTTGGCAAGGGGTTAGGGAGTGCAAAACAGCTGCAAACAGCTGTTAAATACACTTAATCTGGTCCAGAAGGGGGCTCGCGTGACGCTAAGGCCCCTCGCGTCACGCTAGGCCCCTGTTTTGGCAGATTTTTCAGAAATGGTCCCTGCACCTTGTTTAAGCGATTTTCGATGCGTTTGAACCCCGTTAACCTCATTTCAAGGATCTAAAATGAAGTTAAAGTATAGGGAACTCAAAATATGCTCAAAAATATCTAGGATGTCGGTTCGTTTGGCCGTACGATCGCGATGTTCGCTTAATTACGACGGCATGCGCACAAGCGCGAAAAAAGATCCAAATGACGCGAAGAATGGATTTTTCTTATGGCGAACACTAAAATATAATATAGTCATGCTTGCATAAATTTTTGGATGTCCGGATGTATTCAGAACGTAAGTTATGCGCGAAAATGCAAACTTGTGCACTTTTTGACACTTTTAGTCCCTGAATGACCCAAAAGTTTATTTTAGCACACCGAACCCCTCAAAGCCTATTTCTAAGCTATGTAAAGGATATTTAAGGTGTGTTTAACTTATGGTTATGTTCCGGAATGTCTGTTCCAGTAAGAATCGTCATACTTTCGCAGTTTGTCAAGTTTAGTCCCTGTAAACGAATTAACTTGTTTTTGCCATACCAAAGCCTTCAAAACTTATTTCTAAGTTATGTAAAGGTTATTTAAGGTATGTTGAGTATATGTTGATGTTCCAGAGTATTTCTCGCATTAAACTGAGTACGTTTACGCACGAGTTTGCGTATAACTCTCCAGAAAGTGATGTAGAGTTTGAAATTGAACAATAGTCAAAACATGAAAAATGTAAAACATAACATAACAAACATTGGGATCAAATAACATTGTTTTATTGATAACAGAACTGTTCATAGTGATTACAAGCACAGTTGTTACAGTCTCCCCTACTTGTGGAAATTTCGTCCCGAAATTTATTTAGAGGAAACTCGTGGAAAAAGATGTGGATATTTTGCCTTCATTTGGTCTTCGCGTTCCCAAGTAAACTCGGGTCCACGTTTAGCTTCCCAGCGAACTTTGACCAAAGGAATGCGCTTGCGTTTAAGCCACTTGACTTCACGTTCCATGATTTCCACTGGCTTTTCAACGAATTTCAGTGTTTTGCCAACACGAATTTCGTCAAGCGGTATGTGGAAGTTCTCATCAGCTGTACACCTCTTGAGATTGGACACGTGAAAAGTTGGATGAACATTTCCCAGTTCAGGAGGTAACTCAAGTCTGTAGGCTACCTTTCCGATTCTTTCGACGATCTTGAATGGTCCAACGTATCTAGGTGCAAGTTTTCCTTTCTTTCCAAATCTGATCACACCTTTCCAAGGTGAGACCTTAAGTAATACACGATCACCGACTTGAAATTCCAAGGCCTTGCGTTTTGGGTCCGCGTAAATCTTCTGACGGCTTCTAGCTGCCTGAAGATTATCACGAACTTTCTTGATCTTGTCAGTAGTTTCTAAAATGAGGGCAGGTCCAGTAAGTTGAGCCTCGCCAATCTCATTCCAGCAGACTGGTGAACGACATTTTCGACCATAGAGAGCCTCGAAAGGAGCCATTTTGATGCTAGTGTGATAACTGTTGTTGTAGGAGAATTCAATCAATTTAAGATGTGAATCCCAGCTCCCACCAAAATCGATCACACAAGCCCTAAGCATATCCTCCAGAGTCTGGATTGTTCTTTCAGATTGACCATCCGTTTGCGGATGATAAGCTGTGCTCAGATTAAGCTGGGTCCCCATAGCAGATTGCATGGTTCTCCAAAAATGAGAGGTGAAACGAGCATCTCTGTCAGAAATGATGTTCAAAGGAACACCATGTCGAGCCACAATTTCATCTACATAGATTTGAGCAAGTCTGTCAGTAGGAAAATCCTCGCGGATTGGCAAGAAATGCGCTGACTTTGTGAGACGATCAACGACTACCCAGATGGCATCATGACCTTTCTTGGTGCGTGGAAGTTTAGTAATGAGATCCATAGTAATGTTTTCCCATTTCCAAACTGGGATCTCTGGTTACACCAATAAACCCGAAGGACGCTGATGTTCAGCCTTAACCTTAAGACAAGTAAGGCATTTTGATACGTATAAGGCAATGTCTTTCTTCATACCAGGCCACCAATAGTGAATACGAAGATCCTTATACATCTTATCTGAGCCCGGATGAATAGAATAACGAGACTTATGGGCTTCATCCATAAGCAAGGTACGAAGATCATCCTGGCTTGGGACCTACAAACGGTCCATGAAATAATATGTTCCATTGTCCTTCAGTTCCAGAGCAGGTGTTATGTGATAAGGAAATTCCTTATCCATCAAACCTTGTGAAACACAAGATTGTTGAGCCTGAGAAATGCGTGCTTGAATATCGGATCGAGCTTGAACAATAGATTGAACACGTACACAATGAAGCTTAGTACGTTCCTTATGACTCAATGCATCAGCTACTACATTCGCCTTACCAGGATGGTAGAGAATTTTGCAATCATAGTCGTTTAAAAGCTCAACCCAACGTCGCTGTCTCATGTTGAGTTCTTTCTGGTTGAAGATATGCTGAAGACTTTTGTGGTCAGTGAAAACCACACATTTTGTACCATACAAATAGTGTCTCCAGATCTTGAGAGCAAAGACAACTGCACCCAACTCAAGATCATGAGTGGTGTAGTTCTTCTCATGTATCTTCAACTGCCTCGATGCATAGGCTATGACTTTGTTCCTTTGCATAAGAACACAGCCAAGACCCAATTTCGATGCATCACAATACACGACAAAATCATCATCACCCTCAGGCAATGATAGAACAGGTGCATCGCAAAGCTTCTGCTTCAAGTGTTGAAAAGCTTCCTCTTGTTTGTATCCCCAGTAAAAGGGCATTTTCTTCTGAGTTAGAGCAGTTAGAGGAACTGCAATCTTCGAGAAGTTTTCTATGAAGCGGCGATAATAACCCGCTAGACCAAGAAAAGAACGAACCTCAGTAGGAGTAGTAGGTGTATCCCAATCCTTAATCGCACTGATCTTGGAGGGATCTACATGAATACCTTGTCCGTTGATAATATGCCCCAAAAATTGAACTTCTTTAAGCCAAAATTCGCACTTGGAGAATTTGGCGAAAAGTTGCTCTTTCTTTAGGAGTTCCAGAGTAAGACGAAGATGCTGCTCGTGATCAGCTCGCGTCTTAGAGTAAATCAAGATATCGTCAATAAAAACAATGATGAACTGATCCAAATAGGGTTTGCAGACCCTATTCATTAAGTCCATGAAAACAGCAGGAGCATTAGTCACACCGAATGGCATGACTGTGAACTCATAATGCCCATATCGAGTACGGAACGCTGTCTTGGGAATATCTTCTTCATGCACCCGTAGTTGATGATACCCAGAACGTAGATCAATCTTCGAAAAATAAGAAGCGCCCTATAGCTGATCAAAGAGATCATCTATGCGAGGTAGGGGATATCGATTCTTGATGGTAAGCTTGTTAAGCTCACGATAATCGATACACATCCTAAAGGATCCATCCTTCTTCTTGACAAAAAGAACGGGAGCACCCCAGGGTGAAAAGCTAGGACGGATAAAACCTTTGTCAGAGAGCTCCTGAAGCTGTTTAGACAACTCTTGCATCTCAGATGGTGCAAGATGATATGGAGCTCTGGCAATGGGATTTGCACTAGGTACGAGATCAATGCGGAACTCGACTTGGCGTGCTGGAGGTAGACCAGGTAAGTCTTCAGGGAATACTTCAGAATAATCCCGAACGACAGGAATATCTGAAATAGACTTACCCTTGCCTTTATCTTCTGTAACATGTGCTAAGAAAGCCACATAGTTCTTCCGCAGATACTTCCGAGCTTTATAACAAGACATGAGTTTGAGACCACCGGTAGGCTTCTCACCTTGAACCTGCAGGATCTCGCCTGTCGAAAGCGGCACACGAACAATCTTCTCAGAACAAACTATCTCTGCGTGATGCTTGGATAACCAATCCATTCCCACAATAACGTCGAAGCTTCCAAGTTGCATAGGCGCGAGGTCAATAGGAAAAAGATGGTCGTTAAGGTTCAACTGGCAGTTGCGAAGAATAGAATCAAGAATAATGGGTTCACCACTAGCAACTTCTACTGTCAAAGGTTTTCCTAGTTTTGTTCTAGACACGCGAAGCATAGGCTCAAAAGACAATGACACGAAACTCTTATCGGCACCAGAATCGAAAAGAACAGATGCAGGCTGATTATTAATAAAGAACGTACCGTTCACCACATTATCGTCAGCCTGTGCTTCTTGGGCATTCATGTTAAAGGCTCGGCCTCGAGCTGGAGCCTGAACCTGATTCTGGTTAGCTAGCCTTGGGCATCGGTTTCTGTAGTGGGTCAGATCCCCACAATTGTAACAAGCACCTGGTGGGTATTGTAGTCGTGCAGCTTGACCCTGTTGCTGAGCAGGAGGCTGTGCAACTTATTGAGCCGGGTTTTGAACTGCGCGATTCTGAGCAAACCGACAAACATCGGCAAGATGACCTGACTTCCCACAGCTAGTGCAGAAACGGCACTGATGTTGCGGCTGATGGTGGCTGTTGCATCTATTGCATAAAGGTGCATTCCCTGTATAGGGTTTCTTTGCTGGCAGCTGTGCGGGTTGGTTGGGAGCTGCCTGATTAGCTTGGGCAGTGATAGCAAAATTTTGGGAAGCCTTACGCTTCCTTGACCTCTTCGAAGAACTAGAGTCCTTTCCATTCTTGTTTTGACCCTTCTTGCTATCCCCCTTGTCAGCCGACTGTTTCTTGCCCTTGTCACCCTTCCTGTGTAGCTTTCCCTTTCTAATCTGCGACTCAGTCAATGTCGCTGATAACTCGATCGCCTGACGGAATGTGGCAGGTTCACTACCAGTAAGAATGTCTTGTACCGAGTCAGGTAGGCCGTCGATGTATCTTTCGATAGCCTTGTCAAGTGGGGTAACCATTGTCGGGCAAAGCAAACTCAACTCTTCAAACCGATCAGTATAAGCCTTGTGCTCACCACTATCTTGCTTCAAAACATCAAACTCTTTCTCCAACGCCCGCTGTTCATGGCGAGGACAGAATTCCCTCATCATAAGGGCTCTCAGTTCAGCCCATGTCTATGCGAGAGCAACTTCCGCACCTCGGTCTCTCATTACCCCATTCCACCATGTAAGAGCCCTCTTCTGAAACACGCTCGAGGAGAACTCGACCTTGCGATTATCCGGGCACTGCACGTGGCGAAAAGTATTCTCAATGCTTTCGAACCACTGAAGAAGCCCAGTTGCTCCTTCAGAACCACTAAACTTGAGTGGTTTAGCCTGGTTAAAATCCTTGTATTTGCATGGAACATTGTTGTTGTTGTTGGCCTGGTTCCATTGAGCAAAGAGATTTGGAAATTGAGCAGCCATCTGCTGCGCAATGATTTCTGCCAGCTCGGCAGTTGCTATCTGATTTTCGCGTCGAGGAGGCATTCTAAAAGAGGAAAACATGAAAGGAAACGAGTGAGATGATTGGATGAAGAGAATGAGATGAAACAAAATCAACAAAAGCAAAGATGGTGGTCATTCGTCCGTATCACAAAGCAAACAAACGACACACAGTGACTAATCAAAGTAAATGGGTCAAAAATAATGTATAATGAAGACATGCTCGCCTATAAGTGAACACTCATCCCAGGAATTCCCAGGTAAGCACAACTGGTCTCGCGTCTGGTTGAGATGTATACGAAGTGCTTGCCTAGACAGAAAACCCAGAATACAGGCATTCACCCTTCCAGTTTGCACGTGTTCACATTATTTAAAACCCAAAACGTTTGACAAGATTTTGAAAATTTGAAGGCACAAGGCCAAAAACCAAACTGAAAAGGGTTCAAAACCATATAACAGAGGGTTCAAAGCCTTACAATTGTGGGTTCAAAACCTTGTAATGAATCATTCAAAAACAGATGATTGTTTTTCAAAAATCGTTTCGGAAAATTTTGGTTCTTGTTTTGATAATCACCTAAGGATAGGTGATGTACATGTTTTAAGATCTAAACACAAGATAACTTGTGTTAGGGTCCTAGAAAAGTTATAGTCTAGGTCAAAGCATTACTAATAACCTAATTCCCTATAACCATTGGCTCTGATACCAACTCTTCTGTCACACCCCGACCGCGTAAAACAACAAATCGCGGCGGAAACATCGGGGCGTGTCGTAACAGAATAAATTGTTTCATAACCATGGCATACAAAGTTGTATTTTATTTATTAAACAAGAGTTACATTGTCTTAACACCGGAAATACAGAGTTTATAACATAATTAAACAAAGTCTATCATCGTTTTTAGTCTCTAAGGCACAGGTCTGCCCTAGTGTCCTGATCAACATCCTATGGAAAAGCTCCTGAAAACACATGTGAAAATAGGTACGTCAGCATAAAAATGCCTGTGAGATACATAGGTTTGTGAAAATAGGATTCATGACTTGTATTTGAGAAAATGTTTAGTCATGAACCTTGTAATTTGCTTTGTCTTGTAAATCATTTGAAAAACGATAATATCAGTTGATATGTATAAGTAAATGTAAGGTTAAATGAATAACCATGTAAAATGAGTTTGTATAAGATAAGTTGGTTGTAAATCAATGTCTTATGAAAAGTATGTTATTTGTATAAAATGTTATATGTATCAAACTGAAATGATTTAAATAACGTTACGCTATGTAATATTTTACAAACACTTATATATAGGAAGTACCAGCGGCGTATCCACCATGTTTGTATCATATTACACACGTATCGTTACTCAAATCACTTCCCCAAACAACCACCAATGTAACTTGTTCATGTACAAACCAATTGTCAAGTGTTATTGTGTAAACCATATCAAAATGTCTATGTCCAATGTAAACCACCAAATGTGTATATCAATGTCAAAATGTTTATGTTCAAATGTAGATCATGTGATGTGTAACCAAAATGTCATGTATGGTAAGTGAAATGTGTAGGTCCCTCTTTCACGACGAGGTCAAACCTTATCCTTGTTGTATTAACACACTAGCGAGTGCGGAATCCAAGCTAGCATGCAAACCGAGTTAGAACACGCAAAAGCACGACACACAAAGTTCAACGATTAACACCACTTGTATTAATGCGTATGAAAGGTTCCGTTTACAAGCTCAATGTTTACAGATGTATTCCGTAAACTCTCTCTCGTGTGTGTGTGTGTGATTTCAGCAGAGTGTTCTCCTATGGTGTCTCTCACAAGTGTCCCTAATGTCTCATATGAACACAACACACTACTTGGGTATTTATACCCGTAACAGCTAACATGCTCGAAGGATACGGAAGTCTGGTCGAAGGATCATCTATCGACCAGAATGCTACCGAAAGATCCATACATACCTCGAAGGATGATATCCTTCGAGGTCCATCTGCATCTATCGAAAGACATCATCTTTCGAGGTCATCGAAGGATACAAACCATCCTTCGATGACATCCTTCGACACCAGCATGTTTCAACCAATGTGCTAACTGTTTGGCCAAGTCAAACCGGAGGATGGTTGACTGGTCAAACTTACATCGAACGCACATATAAACAAATCTAAACACAAGACATCGTTTTGTATCATGACACATTACAGACAAAGTACAGACACAAGCAGCTTTGTCTTGATCTTCGTGTCTTCAAGTCGAAACCAAGTCGAACTGAGCTGAGTTGAACCGAACCGAGTCGTGTCCACAAAATATGCATCAACAAACTCCCCCTTGGACGCTACTCGTGAGGTTCAACGCTATTCGAGAGATTCAACTTCGATGTCTTCCACGTCGGAGGATCTTCAAAGTCTTCACGCGTCGTAAGTAAAAAGTGTATCAACAAACTCCCCTTTTTCATTTAGGAAGTGTGTCAATAAACTCCCCCTTAGATTGAACTCTCCATTGAGTCATGCTCGTGAATCTTTTGACTTGCTAATTCTTCAGATCCTTGTGGTGTTGATGAAGGGTCAGCGGCAACTCGATCATTTTCATCACTTGAGTGCCTCCACTTCGTGTCTTCATTCCCAGCTTGTCATCGACCATGTTCTCCTCGCCTTTAGCATCTGCACATGCAAGAAAGCTAAACGCATAATGAGAACAACCGCTTGGAATATAGTTAACATGTAAACAAACGACACATATGAGATAAAATCTCAATCAAACACCAACCGACAACATTTTGAAAGTTTAGAAAAATATTCAATTTTAATCCTTTAACTTTCAACACTTGTTAACTTCGACAGTTTATGAAGATGCAATTGTTTTCAGCTTACGATCAGGATTTTGGGTAGGATAGACTCGAGTTCCAACACCAGTCAATCAAAAATAAACTAGAAGAAAAATCTTTTTGGATTTTATAAAGTTTATACTAAAACACACCTAAAATCTTTTTGTAATTTTTCATTTTTCAAATATAAAGACGGAAAACAATAAATATATACAAAGATACATAAACTGAAAAACAGTAAATAAATATTTACAGACATACTTTTTGCGAGTTTCGAGGGTAAGAGAATCATATCAGTGTACGGTCAGGTCAAAACACTCTTGTTGTTTGTTTAGTTAACATTAAGATAAGCATCCTATAACGATTATCGGTATTGTTGTCCACATAAACTCAACTTATCATTTGTAATCATGGCGAGGGGATACGTTAAGGTATGATTTATACTTACCGACCGGTGTTCATCCACATCACGACACATTCCCGTATCAAGGTATGCACGAGGGTTCATCTTACCGGTGAGTATACTGATTATCATCTGTTTGACCGTATATGATGTGAGATTCTCACTTATTTTGATTTGAAAACAAGCCCTATGTGATATAATCACTTATTGATGAGGAACTTGATTTTCGATGCATGAGGGCACAGGAGCAAGTCCGTGAACAGGTCAGTACTTTCGTACAGCAGAGAGACGAACTTGACACCCGGAAAAATGTGATATATTATCACTTATTTTGTTTGGACATGTGATTGTTGATCACTTATTGAGGTCGTATGCAATATGTACACGTATGTATAGTATCATGGAAGATCTAGACTTGCGTCCCCGTTATTTTTCGGTAAAAGATACAACCATGATACCCAGATGATAAGCAGCATAAAGACCGAATATCTCAGAACCTCGGCAATCTCTCAAACGAAATTTCGGTACTAAGACCATATGCCAATGAATGGTTCCCACCTAGTCTTCAGTCGATTTAAGTTTATATCACCCTGCACACTTTAAAATGATTGTGAGCCTACCGATACACCTTATATAGAGCTGCTTATCGTTTTTCATTTAAGGTTTAAAGAGGTTTAGACAGACCACTGATGTACTATCATTTTCTCTTTTGCTCGCCAGGAAACTCATTTTAGCTTTTCTATTGTTTTTGTGTTTTTGAAATTTTTCGATGTTTTTGGATTTTTCAAAAATTGGATTTACTCCCCCTAAAATCAACAAACTAAAATAAATTTAAAACACAAAGGTATTTACAAAAATGATTTTCCGATGTTGGTTAACTCATGTTTTACCTCAATGCCGTTTACCAAAATTAAGTTTTAATCAGAAATGATTTAGCAAATTTTGGAGACATAATCAGTTGGCATGTCGGTAAGCGGTGCGGACCAAGACAGCATTGTCTGGCCAAAGAGTGCTGTACGAGATAATAATTCACAAAGCAGCTTAAATATCGACAAGTATAGGAGAGATTAGAAATTTAAAACCGTATCCTGCAACTGCTTCGTGCATTGCAAGGAATCTGAGTGCTCTCCCAAGCTGGATATCCACCCTGTGTGGATTTCAAAGTCGATTCTTTGTAGCTACTGAGAAGTCTCTTGACAGCAACAAGATCAAAAGCCTTTGGGTCCGGCTGGTCTTCCACATTGCACCAGCGAAGGTTTTTGTCTTTCTCTTGAGAAGTAGTGTGCGGTTGTTCAACCCATGCCAAGGCGTCCGCACACCTGGTTGGTTTGTTCAACAAACACATTTTCTTCAATCACACCACCAAGAAATGTACACTGCACGTTCATCTCGTAGATTGTTGAACTTCAGACGTGCTGCAGGTGAGTACATGTTGATTTGAATCTATCCCGGGGACCCGATCAAAGCCTTGAACATTCACATTTTGAAATGATTTTCATTTTGTCGAAGCTTTTCAATCTCTTTCAACATACATTTCTGTTTCTCTTTCTCCTTTTCTTCTCTCCATCACAGGCAACAATTTCTTCTGTCGCCTATTTTGTGCATGGACACTCCACTATCAACAATCTTACGACTATCGATAGTTCCTCCTGGAATATCCTACACACTCACTCAAAAATTAGTTGGAGAGAGGGACCCAAGCCTTTGTGGACTTGGGTCGACCTTGATCATCAAGGTAAGTGATTTCAATCTCTCGATGATTAGGAAAAAGAACCTGTGGTGCTCCCCCTGACTGAATTACCTGTTTTTGTTTCCAAGCTGTTTGTTCTTTACCAGTATTTGCATTAATTGTTTTAGCATGTACTGGTTTTATAGTTTTAGGCTTTGCTTGAACAGGTTTTTCTTCTTTGACCTCAGATTTTAAGGCCTTTTCAATTACCTTTTGATTCTTTTGTTTTAACTTCTTTTCCCTTTCTTTCAAGACACGTGGGTCTTGTTTCAGGGAAAATGATCGTTTTTGGTAATTGGTTTCTTGGGGAGCACTCGTTTTTGGCTTCAACTTTTGCAGGTATGGGCAGTATCTTACAATATGCCCAATGGTGCCACACTCAAAGCACATTCTCCGCTCTACAAACCTCGGAGAAACCTGTTGATTACCAGACGAAGAACCAGACCATGAACTTTGTGATCTAGACGTGCTTGGACCTAAATCACATCCGTTGGTGTGTTGGGTGTAATTATTCTGTTCATTTCGTTTCAAAATTCTAACTTGTTTTATAAAATCCAGGTTAGATTTATCCTGAAATGTTTCCAGTTTATCTGTACCCTTTGATCCAACAAAGTTCACCTTCTGTTCTCTTTTCTTAACGGGGGCTTTTTTTGTTTTGCACCTTTTGCTGCTGAACTTTAGGTGCTTGAACATTCTTGTTCTGAGCTTTCTTCCCCTGTACCTTCCCTTTTTCGGAATTAACTTGTTGTTTTCGCTCAGTTGATTGTTTTTGGTTTCCGTATTGTTTTCTAATTTGTTCACACGGAATTGGATCACATTGAGTGACGGTAGCTTTGCCACTTTTGTTCCCCAAAAACTTTTCAATACATCCTTCAAAAATTTGCTCAATTAAATCTTGATTTACATTTTTAATTGGGAAATCTTTGTTAGAGTAGATTTTGTCATCTCCTTTGAGCGTATACAACAAGTTATTCCCTTCACAACTAGAAACAAGGGACTCCATTCCTTTTGACATCCCAGTCTTACTCGGTTCCACTGGTGGATCACACAAGATGTGATTCTCGATTGGAATATCTGCTGTAACCGAGTTAGACTGTTTGTTCACAATTTTTATAGATTCATCATCCGATGAGTCAGATTCATCATCCGAAGAGTCAGTATCCTCAACAGTGGGAGGACTCTGTTCCTTAACACATGATGAATCTGTCACATTCTCAGATTCAGATTCTGTTTGACCTGAGGATGATGTACCAGTTGTGAACCCGAGGCCTGCTGCAAAATCATCTAGATTGAGTGGCACTGTAGGTTCAAAACGGGGCATATCCTCGTCATCCGGCGACTTGGAGTAATTGTGATTCATTGGGGGAGGACATGATTTAAATCCATTACACTTCCTATCCCCCTTTTTCTTCTGAACATCAATAATGTGATCCAAAACATAGCGGGAATTGGAATAGCTTTCCAATTTCTGCTTGATTGTCTCACATTCACATCTAGCTGTTGCTAACTCAACCATTTGCTTTTCAATTGTGTCAATTAAATCATTGTTAACATGTTGTTTTCTCAAAACAGCCCTTTGTAATTCAGAAACATCATGTTTTAGAGACGCAATTGTTGCCTTAAACTCCTTTTCATTTCTGGTTAAAAATATGTTAGCTTCAGCTGCTTTAGACAGATCTACAATCAATTGTTGATGGTGTTTGTGTGTGATTTCATATTGCTCTTGCAAAGCCTCGTGTTTGCTTTGCAATTCACAACACTCATCCTTCAAAGAAACATGTTTGTCTTGCAAGTCAAACAAACTAGCTTGTAAAGCATCATGTTTGCCTTGCAACTCAGACATGTTTGCCTCTAAATCAGCATTTTTAACACGCAAACTACCACAGTTATCACAATTAGCAGCAATGGGTTCATCGACACATACCTGACCTGATGAACTGTCGACATTAGCCCTAAAGGCTGAATGGAGAGAAGACGAAGAGTAAGCAGCTTGATCCACCTGATCATTGCCTGAGGTGGAGGATTCGTCATCTGAGCTTCCACTATAACCAGAACTGTCTTCATCTTCAGAAGATACAACACCATTGGTGGAAGATTCTCCACCACTGGCGTGCTTTAAATCCTTTACTACTTCAGCAAAACATGCTGTTCCACCATTTCCTCCTTCTCCAAGCTGAAGCGACCAATCACAACCCTCATCTATTTGAACCACGAGTCCCCGGTTGGCATTTGACGACCCTGCTTGGCCTTGGTTGTTAACAGGTATCAACGTACGAACATTGTTCCTGTTTTGGTTCTGCTGGTTGCCTTGATTTCTGAAGGGGTTTTGGTTTCCATGCTGAGCTGGTCTTGAGCATTCCCTTTTGAAATGACCACGTTCACCACAGTTAAAGCATGTTACAGCTTGCTTGTCGAACCCATACTTGGTGTCTTTCTTGCTTTCCAAGTTGGTTCTCCCCGTTCTTCCCATAAACTCCTTCGCTCTTCGAATGGCACTAGCAAGAGCCCATTTAATATCCATCATTTCAAACTCATCTCTATCCACTTGCTGATAATCTTCATTGGTTAGATTGATATTCCCAATCTGACCTGCGATCAATCCACAATAAGCACTAACCAAGGTATTCAACATCTCCATATGCTCCTTGGCTATTTCAACACTGACTTTGGAAAAATTTGAAGTGTCTAATCTGACAGTGTTTGGATTGGAAGTGGCATGAATGTTTGAAGAGCTTCCATAAAACCCTTGCTGTTGCGGTTGTTGCTGCTGAGGAGCTGTCGGTTTCACATCTGGTCTTGGATACATCAAGTATGCTGAAGGATCAAACTGTTCTGTTGTTGATGGACCAGTGTTTGAGACGAAAGCTGTTTGAAGCTTCGCGTGTTGAGAAGCAGGTTTTTCTCCACTGATGCCTCCTGCAATCCCAAAGTACATTTCTGGACTTTGAGGAGTGAGTGTTCTTTTTGCCTTCAGTTTTTCTTCTACATCCTTGTTCTCCAATTTTTGAATTAAATCATAAATGGTGATTGTGTCTAAAACACCAGTTTCTTTGAGAATTTCAAGATAACTGCTCCACTTTGCTGGTAAGCTATCAGCAAATCTCTTCACTATTTCTTGTGGAGTGGCATTGACTTTAAAAGCAAACATCTCGCTCATCAAGTGATGGAACCTTGTAGACAACTCTCCCAAAGTCTCATTCTCCATACACGTGAATCCTTCAAACTCTTTCTTCAGTAAATCTTGCTTGATCTTTCTTGATTGAGCATTTCCTTCACATCGTAACGTGAGCATATCCCACAAGCTTTTAGTTGTCGTGCAGTAAACAAACTGGTGGTAAATGTCTTTGTGAAGAGCTTGTGTGAGAATCATGAATGCCTTCTTTTCTAACTCAATTTTCTTCTTATCTTCATCAGACAAAGTGCTGTAAGTTTGTGGATTAGATCCTGCAACTTCCAACTCATTTTCAAATGCGGTGAAGAAGCACATCCATAGATCTTGACCTTGCCCCTGAACATAAGTTTTCAGCCTTTCTTTCCACCATCCCCGATCATTGATGTGATTCAACTTTGGCGGTTTTGTGCTTGTACCAGTTTCACTGTCGTTCTGCATCATAGATTGAATGCTGCTGTTTTGATTTGTGACCAATGCCCATTGATTTGCAGTTATCATTGCAGCTTGAGGTGGGGCACAAGCTCGCATCCATGCAGTTTTGTCGAACTCTGGCTCAGGTTGTTTAACTGATGATTGTGAAGTCGAGGTCAATTGAGTCCACCATTCACCGTTTGTTCCCATTTTATAAAAATTAATATATTAAGTGAAAATTGATTTAAAAAAAATTAATTTTCACAAACTATATTACAATTTCGAATGATAATCAAACAGCCGAAGGATCCTTGATCGAAAGTCCTGAAAAACACAAACTGTTAAGCTTAAACAGATTAGGATCGAAAGATGCACACAGGTTCGAAAGACAGACACTTGTTCGAAGGATCAACAGTGTTCGAAAGATCCCTGTTGAGTCTCGAACAATGGTTTCGAAAGATTCACTAACTCGAAAGATTCACAGTTTGACAGATCCTTATCTTTCGAGTATATATCCTTATCTTTCGAATAACTATCTTTCGAATAGATTCCCTTGATCGAAAGATAGGTCTCTGACTTCGAATGATGGGTCGAAAGATGATTATCTATCGAGCCTTCCTTGATCGTAAGATGATCTTTCGATGTCGAAAGATATCCTTCGATTGCAACTGACACAACTGACACAACGTGGACAGGTTGGTAAGAAAGGTGACGGGTTGGTAAAAACTTTCGGCAGAAGGTATGTTCAGACCCTTCTTTTCTGCCAAAACAGATCTGGGTACCTTCCCAATGCAAGCAACTTTCGAAAATAGTCAAACAAGATCAAAATACATAAAAGTTTTGAAGAACACTTGAATGTTTGATGAAGATACCAAGAACAAACCCAGAAAATTTGAATTTTCCAGAAAACCGACACTGCCGAACACGAGTTTTGCTCGAAACTTCAATAAAAACCAACTTTTAACAATGTGAAAATGAAGAATAAACCGGTTTTTATAACAACTTTCAGCAACATGCAATGATTTTCGAAGTTTTAAAACAGAAAATTTCCAGAAAAGATAACCTTCTAAATCTCGAAACACACCCGAAAATACTCGGTTTTAACAAGGAAAAGAGCCAAGGCTCTGATACCACTTGTAGGTCCCTCTTTCACGACGAGGTCAAACCTTATCCTTGTTGTATTAACACACTAGCGAGTGCGGAATCCAAGCTAGCATGCAAACCGAGTTAGAACACGCAAAAGCACGACACACAAAGTTCAACGATTAACACCACTTGTATTAATGCGTATGAAAGGTTCCGTTTACAAGCTCAATGTTTACAGATGTATTCCGTAAACTCTCTCTCGTGTGTGTGTGTGTGATTTCAGCAGAGTGTTCTCCTATGGTGTCTCTCACAAGTGTCCCTAATGTCTCATATGAACACAACACACTACTTGGGTATTTATACCCGTAACAGCTAACATGCTCGAAGGATACGGAAGTCTGGTCGAAGGATCATCTATCGACCAGAATGCTACCGAAAGATCCATACATACCTCGAAGGATGATATCCTTCGAGGTCCATCTGCATCTATCGAAAGACATCATCTTTCGAGGTCATCGAAGGATACAAACCATCCTTCGATGACATCCTTCGACACCAGCATGTTTCAACCAATGTGCTAACTGTTTGGCCAAGTCAAACCGGAGGATGGTTGACTGGTCAAACTTACATCGAACGCACATATAAACAAATCTAAACACAAGACATCGTTTTGTATCATGACACATTACAGACAAAGTACAGACACAAGCAGCTTTGTCTTGATCTTCGTGTCTTCAAGTCGAAACCAAGTCGAACTGAGCTGAGTTGAACCGAACCGAGTCGTGTCCACAAAATATGCATCAACAAAATGTATCAACTAAACCATATGTAAAATGCACAAAAACAAGGTATTGAAGTAAAGCATAGTTTAAATCAAAGTTATGTTTTGTGTAACAAATGCATGCTATATTGATACAAGCATCTATGCGGTATTGTTACAATGCATACATCCAAGCCTTGAGACTGTGGCGATAAACCCTTAAACAAATTAAAGGCTTATCAAAATTTATGTATATCGAATTCGGTCATTCCTTTCATCCCCATACCCAGGATGTCCGGAACGGGAGTTGTCAATTCCTATGGTACCACTACCTACTAACGAATGGCGTAATTAATGTTAATGAATGTATTGTTCCTTTGTAAACAAACCAAATTTCATAACAAAATGTAAGCATGTGAAAACGATGTACTAAGTAATGCACACAATGGGCACACCTAGCGTGAAATGTAATGTAAAACAATGTACTAAGTAATGCACACAATGGGCACACCTAGCATGGAATGTAATGTAAAACGATGTACGAAGTAATGCACACAATGGGCACACCTAGCATGAAATATAATGAAATCATGTACTATAATGTACTAACGAACATAGCATGTATATGATGTGAAAACAGGAAAGCATGAAAGTAACAAGTAGGCACATGTGTTCCACCCCAAAACGTTTGGAAAACAGTAAAAGAGGGGTCTATGTACTCACTTGAGATTGCTCAGTTGTCTAAAGATAACCACCAAGTAATGCTATAGATCTCGGAGTCAAACGGCACCTAATATAGGTAACTATGTTAATAAACCGGACCTAAATCGGAAGATCGGGTAGCATGAGGGTTTGTAAACCAAACGAGTATGGAGACCCGTGTAGTATGGTTCAACAAAGCCTACATACTAATTGAAACCTAACATAATTGTTTACGACCCATTACGACCCGTTTAGGTAGCTTATGCTACTTTAACGCGTCGTTCGCGTGAAACGCGTTCGGACCGCCTAACTAGTCCTATGACAAGTGTTATATGCCTAAACATGTTACATTATCAGTTATGTGACAATAGTGTAGGTTACATATGCTTAATTACCAATTATACATGAAAAAGGTATTCTGGTAATTTACCTAAGGCATATAAACTACCTATCATACAACTACTTAAACGATGTGACCATAGGGTATAACCTCGGAAGGTTATTCCCTACCTACTATGGTCACCTAATGTGTTTGGTCGGATCCTAATGATCGACCAAATGGGTCGGGTTCGAGGCATAAGCGATTTATTAGATCGCTTACCCTACGACCCTAGACAACGTGGTAATCAGTAGGCATAGTCCCAAGGGACTATAACCAACGTGATTACACTCACGTTGCGAAGTTCAAACGAACTTCGCATTGACCATTACTGGTCAACGCTGAAAGTCAAACAAAGTTTGACTTTCTGACTCGAAAAGCAATAAAATAAGGAAAAGAACGAAAGAATACTTACGAAGGGTCCCCGAATGCTAAGTTCGATTCAAAAATCTCAGGTATGAAACAATAGTTTCAACTTAGAGTTTCTCAAATCAAAGTTCTTGTAAGTTTTGCATTGGGGTGATGGGGTATTTATAGTAAAAGGTCCACCGTTAAGATCGTTTCATGGAAAGGAGGGCACGATCAAGGCCGTACACTTGTCGGGAAGTTGTGGTGCCTCAAAATGCTCACCACCATAAGGAATCAACACTTGGCAAGGGGTTAGGGAGTGCAAAACAGCTGCAAACAGCTGTTAAATACACTTAATCTGGTCCAGAAGGGGGCTCGCGTGACGCTAAGGCCCCTCGCGTCACGCTAGGCCCCTGTTTTGGCAGATTTTTCAGAAATGGTCCCTGCACCTTGTTTAAGCGATTTTCGATGCGTTTGAACCCCGTTAACCTCATTTCAAGGATCTAAAATGAAGTTAAAGTATAGGGAACTCAAAATATGCTCAAAAATATCTAGGATGTCGGTTCGTTTGGCCGTACGATCGCGATGTTCGCTTAATTACGACGGCATGCGCACAAGCGCGAAAAACGATCCAAATGACGCGAAGAATGGATTTTTCTTATGGCGAACACTAAAATATAATATAGTCATGCTTGCATAAATTTTTGGATGTCCGGATGTATTCAGAACGTAAGTTATGCACGAAAATGCAAACTTGTGCACTTTTTGACACTTTTAGTCCCTGAATGACCCAAAAGTTTATTTTAGCACACCGAACCCCTCAAAGCCTATTTCTAAGCTATGTAAAGGATATTTAAGGTGTGTTTAACTTATGGTTATGTTCCGGAATGTCTGTTCCAGTAAGAATCGTCATACTTTCGCAGTTTGTCAAGTTTAGTCCCTGTAAACGAATTAACTTGTTTTTGCCATACCAAAGCCTTCAAAACTTATTTCTAAGTTATGTAAAGGTTATTTAAGGTATTTTGAGTATATGTTGATGTTCCGGAGTATTTCTCGCATTAAACTGAGTACGTTTACGCACCAGTTTGCGTATAACTCTCCAGAAAGTGATGTAGAGTTTGAAATTGAACAATAGTCAAAACATGAAAAATGTAAAACATAACAAAACAAACATTGGGATCAAATAACATTGTTTTATTGATAACAGAACTGTTCATAGTGATTACAAGCACAGTTGTTACATATTGACTAGAGCTACCTCTAGAGTTTGGAAATATTCACCCAAATTTTCACGTGTCGAATTTGCGAAAGTGTTTAGCTGATGCTGATCTTCACATTCCACTCGACGAGATTCAAGTTGATGAAACGTTGCACTTTGTCGAGAAACCTGTGGAGATAATGGACCGTGCAGTCAAACAGTTGAAGAACAAACGGATTCGATTGGTCAAGGTTCGTTGGGAGTCCAAACATGGCCCAGAGTTTACTTGGGAATGTGAGGACCAATTAAAGGCGAAATATCCGCATTTGTTTTCACAAGCTTCCTCTAGTTAAAATTTCGGGACGAAATTTCCAGAAGTAGGGGAGACTGTGACAACTGTGTTCTGTAATCGATGTACAATGTAAAACAATGTTAATTATCAATAAAGCAATGTGTTTTGGTGTTATTATATGTGTTTTGGTGTTATTATGTGTGTAATTGTGTTGATGATTTTGCGTTTTGATTCGAGTTTGGTTTCGAGCTTTAAATCGCTTTCTGGAAGGTTATACGCAAACTGGTGCGTAAATGCAGTCATTTTAATGCGAAAAACACTCCGGAATAGTGACATAGGCTTAACATACCTTAAATAACCTTTACATAACTTAGAAATAAGTTTTGAATGGTTTGGTGTGTTGAAAACAAGTCTATTCGATTGCACAGAATATTTGTGTCAAACTGCGAAAGTATGCCGATTCGTTCTTTTTCGAACATTCTGGAACTTGATCATAAGTTAAATATGCCCTAAATATCCTTTACATAGCTTAGAAATAGGCTTTGAGGTGTTTGCTGCGCAAAAATAAACTTTCTTGATCAATAGGGACTAAAAGCGTAAAAAAGTGCATAAGTTTGCATTTTCGCGCATATCTTGCATTCTGAATATATCCGGACATCCAAATATTTATGTAATCATTAAAAATTTTTATTTTAGTGATTGCCATGATAAAAATTCCTTTCGTCGCTTAATTTGGATCGTTTTCGCGTCCGTTCGAGTTTTCGTCGTAATTAACCGAATAACGCAACTGTACGACCAAACGAACCGACATTCGAGATGTTTTTGAGCATATTTTAAGTTCCCTATACTTTAACTTCATTTTAGAGCCTTGAAATGGGGTTAACGGGGCTTAAACGTGCTGAAATCAAGTTTTAAGCATGCAGGGACCTGTTTCGCCAAAACTGGAAACTTGAAACCATGCACCCTCACACCACGCGCCAAGACCTGTGATCCCTGGCGCGCATCGTGACAGAGCAGGTTTCCAAAAGTACCAGATTTAGCAAACAACCTGCTGAAACAACTTCAAATCCCTGGTTTTTGCAATCTATGGACTTGTTTGCCTGTTTTGCTATTTGCCCAATCATAGAACAACAAGTGTAGGGCCAAGATTTGAGCTTCATAACACTTGGAGTGATCCAAATGATCCAAACTTACTATATTGCTCATTCCATTTCAAGATCAGCTCTAAGTTGGGGTTTTCACTTGTTGAAGCTTCATACCTGAGTTTTCTTGATCTTGATCCTAGCTTGGACCCTTTGTAAGTCTCTTTCATGCTTGTTTATGTTTTCAAGCATGAAAGTCAAACAGTGTTTGACTTTCTGCTTTGACTAGTCTTTGGTCAACACAAAGTTCATTTGAACTTTGCAACGTGAGCGTAATCATGATGGTTATAGTCCCTAGTGACTATACCTACTGAGTACCACGTTGATTAGGTGTAGTGACGAGTCATATTTTCGCTCAAAATGCGTATTTATGCGTATTTTGCAACCAAACTATTCTTGGGTATCAAAACCGTTTGTTTTGATATCAAACCTGTTTTCTAACTTAGTTAAACATGTTTTAACATGTTTAACTCGTCACTTTTAGTCTAGTGCTTGTGTAGGGTCGTAAGATAAGCGGTCTTAACAACCGCTTAGACTTTCGTACTTGACCCGTTTGGTCGATCATTAGGATCCGACCAAGCATGTTTATTGACCATAGTTGTATAGGGAATAACCTTCCGAGGTTATACCTTATAGTCACTTAGGTTTAATTAGGTGTATGATAGGTAGTTTATATGCCTTAGGTAAATGACCAAAATGCCCTTTTCATGCATAATTGAATTTTAAGCATATGTAACCTAAACTTTTGTCACATAACTAATTATACAACATATTTAAACATGTATAGGCATATAATACTTGTCATAGGACTAGTTAGGAGTCTCGAACGCGCTTTTGCGCAAACGACACGTTAAAGTAGCGTAAGCTACCTTAATGGGTCGTAACGGGTCGAAAGCACTTAGGTTAGGTTCCGTTTTAGAATATAGGCTTTGTTAAACCATATCATATGAGTTCCAATACTCATTTGGTTTACCAGACCTCATTCTATCCGATCTTCCTATTTAGGTGTCGATTTATTAACCTAGTAATCCGATTATTAGGTGCTACTTGATTTCCGTATTTTGCTTGAGTTTGTTGAATTCTTTGGATTGAGGATACTTTGCACTTCAATGTGAGTACATAGTTCCCCTATTTTACCGTTTTCGATTTTTTTGGGGTGATTCATATGTGTTAAATGATTTTGATGTTTTTAACGATGGTTTCGAAAATGATTAAAATGTTTATATTAAATTAATAACGATTTCGATAATGTGAATAAACTTGTTGGTTGTAATTACATAACGAATAACATTCATTAGTTTTGGCCAAACCGACCAGTATTAGGTTATGGTATCATAGGATCTGACAAATCCCGTTATCAGACTGCACCCATGGTTATGTGTGGGTTATGTTGGTAACGACTGAATCTGTGATTGTTAACTTACCCTTTGGTGGTTTGTTAATGCGAGAAGCTAGATAGTCGAGTTGCGAAGGTTTGGATGTTAGTAGCGAGATGACCAAAAGTAGTTTCACAATTAAAACGAGAATGATTTAAACGAGTTAAACGATTTGGAAATGATTTAAATGAGTTAAATGATTTTGAAACGATTTGAACAAGTTAAATGAGTTGGATAAACGATTGGTTTTTGGTTAGTGTTTAGATAACGGGACGGGTGTAATGTGATGAAAACATGGTAGATACGCCGCTGGTACTTCTTATATATAAGTGTTTTCATCATATTACATACCGTGGCGTTATTTAGTTCACTTGGGTAAACGAGGTTAAAACGATGTCACATAACGATGTTTTCCAGAAGATATAAACCTTACGAGTTTTATTAACGAGTTTTTACGAGATGTTTTACAATTTGGTTTACTAAAACAAATGTTTTGGGGTTAAGAATCATGGCTACGAGATTTTATAAACTATAACCCACTTGATTTGAGTTGGTTAATTATGTTGCAATACTATACACTTTTCAAAACAAGGTTTTTAATAAGGTATTGCAACATGTAAGCGAGCCATGAACCCGATGCTCTCATAAAACCTATGTGCTCGCCAGCATTTGTTTACTGACTTTGTTTTTACATATGTTTCTGGTGTTGTTGCATGATGTTGATTGCTAGGATGCATGTTCACATAGGATCTGGACGAGGCCTTAGTGACATAATAACAATGATAGTCGATGTGTAACTTGTTTGTTTGGTTTTAAGACAATGTTAATGTTTAATATTATCAATAAAACGAAACTTTTGTATCCATGGTTGTGAAACAATAATTCTGTTGCAACACTCCCCGACTTTTCTGCCGCAGTTTCGTTGTTTTAACGCCGTCGGGGTGTGACACGAAGATTGCCCAAATGGAAAAGATGAATATTGAAAACCCGATTGGTTCGGTGGTCTAAATGTAGAAGTAGCATGAATGACAGTTGAACTTTGTGGTAGTGTATAGGTTGAAGATGATTGACCCGAAGCTGGGAAGAAATGGGAAAATGGTGGAATTGTAGTAGAAGGGTTAAAGGTATGCGTAGGTTCAACTTGGGTGGTAATAGGTTGTGTAGTGTTGGTTGGTGTAACATCATGAGGTGGAGTAGGATCAGTAGTGATGTTAGGCATGGTGGTATTTGGTGAAGGTTGTGTTGATGATGGTATGAAAGGTGGTATAAGCTCACCCGTAGTGGGTGGTGGCGGTGGATCCATGTATCTAATTGGTGTAATTGGTGTAGTAGATGAACCGTTGATTTTGTTTTCCCTTAGCAAGATTTTGTTTCCTCTCAAAGTCCGTTCAATTTCTGGATCAAATGCCAATGGTGATAGCTTGTGAGAGCTCCTAGTACGCATGCACCTGTAAATACCTGCACACTAACACACACAGCTTAAACCAGAAAAATAACAAACTTAAAAAGCCCAAAAATAACACACGTTGCGCACTACTCCCCGGCAACGGCACCAAAATTTGACGTGATGTCGTGGTCACAATCAAATTTAATCCAATTACTACTAATAGATAGCGGTAAGTGGGTATCGAACACAGGGAGTTTGTGGAATATGTGTTATTTAAAAGTTTATCTAACTTGACTAAAATTAAACTAATTGCAATAAAAGTGAATTTCAAGAGTTGGTTTGATTGATTTGATTTTAAAACTAAGAGTACTATTCTAATTGCAAAATGAAAGTGTTGGTTGTAAACAATTTAGAGACAAATGACCATCTTTAGTTCCCGGTTTGCTTTGACATTTATGCTATTATTCCACTAGAAAGAACTATATAGACATAGTTCATGTGTGATTACTTGTAGTGATGAAAGGGAACTAAGTACTCAGATTCCTAGAACGTGAGGTTGTTACCCGATGATCAATCAACCCTTACCCAAGCCTAATTATACCCATGATATCTCGATTGCCGACGGCACCAAGAACGTATGGTTTCCAACTAGTTTAACATAAGAATAAACAATTTACTAACAACTAATCACACACCATAACAAACAAAGCATAAATATTAAGTTTGTTACTCTAGAAATAAGGAAATTAAAGCATAAAGTCTTACACACCTTCAACTAAAGACAATCATAAAGATTTTAGCCACTCATGGCTTGAACAAACATCATAAACCAAGTCTTGATCTTCCAACAAGTTAAAAACATAAACCAAAATGATTAACAATTGTCTTCAAGCTCCAAAGTGCAGCCAAATTCGTCTCTAGAATGATATGTAACCGAAATACCATGATTAGCCACATAAAAACCCATCAACATGGCCCATTAATGCATGAGTTACAAGAATTCTCCAGTCGGCGCCGTAAGCTACGGTAAGCGCCGTAGCCTATGGCGGTCAGCGAGTCAAAGGCCGTCATACTTGGTGTCGTAACCTACGGTGCCAGCCGTTGGCTAAGGCACCCATCATTTCTTTACGGCAGGAACATCCTGGGCTACGGCCAACTAATTTGACAAAAGTGGAGGCTGTAACCTACGGCTAGAGCCGTAGGTTACGGTGCTGAATGGGGCTCTTTTCCTTGTTTTCTTTGTAATATCTTCCAAACTCCATTTTTGTTCCACAACTTCCAACATCTTATCCAAGCTTCATGAAACCCGCTCCTTATGCACTTTAGCACTTGCAACATCAAACATCTAGTAGTTACCAAGTTCAAGCAATTAACCGTGTAAAGCATGGGATTTTGATCTTTTATAAAGCACTTAAGGGTTGCCCTACGGACCACCCGTCAGTTCCCAAAGAAGAAATTGCCTTCAAGGGAGTCTGACTTATGAAAGTACTATCCAGGTGTAAATCAGTGGATTCAACACCTGTATTAGCTGCTCCACTTAAACTACCACCAAGAGTTACATGTAACTCTAGGGGTGTAACCTCCTCAACTGTTGATGGGTTAGCAAAGGTAGAGGCATCAGACTCAATCACTTGTTGATGTATATTCTCAGTGATGGGTTGTTGAGAAGAACTGATTAGTGTCTGATCCATATCCAATGCTTTCAACAGAGGTAAAATGGTGGGTGGTAATGTGATTGTAGGGATAGGAGATGAAAGAGAATTAGCCCCGGGTGCAGGGCTGTTGAACATACTCTCAAGTGAGGGTAATGTATCATAGAGTGGTGTCCCTGTGCTTACAAAATGTTCCTTTTGTGAGGAAGCATAAGGAGTTGAGGTCTGAGGTGGAGATCTTTCCAATTGTTGTGAGGAAGTAGCAACAGTGGGTGTTGGTGACTTTTGTGTTGTCACTGGATTAACTTCTGGGATCTCATCTTCCAGAAGGTCCTTTTTAGATGGTTTGGGGGCTTTTTGGATATTTTCTTTTTGGTCTTTTTGGGAGTTTTTGGTGGGGGTTGCACAGCAGTGGTTGTGCTGCTGTGGTCACCAAGAGCAGTGGGCTCAATAGCAGAAACCTGAGGAGCAGATGTGGACGCATCCAAAGTTTGCTCAGGCTCCTCTGTTTATGTTTCAGAAGATTTTGACTCTGACAACCTTCTAAAAGTTTCAGAAGAAAGGATGTTTATTTGACAAGAAGCACCTTGGATAAGCACTTGTGCACTATCCTTTGGGATCTTCTTTTGTAAATAGAAACTCAAAAATCTTGGAAATAGCAAAAATGGTTTCTTCTTTTCTTTTAAATTATTTATATTTTTAACCAAATCATTGAAAATCTCTTGGGAGTAATTAAAATTAACTTCTGCCATGATAGCATATCCCCAGTATTGGATTTTCAATGGTATTTCATTGAAAGCTGTTGTTTTGTTTGAAACACACATGAGCAGGGTATGGAATAAAAATTTCATGGGAGGTGGGAAATTTCCCTTTTGCAAAGTAGCTTTAGTCATTTGTCCCACATACCCTTTTTCGATCAGATCTGTCTGATACTCATCTTTAGGGAAAGAATTTTTACCTGTATGATCGTTCATCTCAAAAACCTCATATATGGTTTATGGGGTGATTGAAACAAGAATTTCACATACTTTTGATGTAATAGCCCGAGGCTTTTTGTCTTGAACTTCCAAATTTGCATTTTTCCAAAAGTCTCGTAGGGTTTCTTGATAAATGGGTGCATTGCAGGTCAACAAAGTTTTGTACTTTGAGGATGAAAGAGCATCGATGATTGAGTGGAAATCTGTGTTTTTACTTGTTTTCTCAAGTGTGCACAGATAGTTATGAGGGTTTTTGAGAGCAAGAGCCATGGTGATTCGAAGGAATTTGTGAGAGGAAGAAGAAGATGAAGGATTTGAAGGAATTTGATGGAAACCGCTTTTGAAAGAATTTTTTGAATTCGATATGGTAGTGAAAACCCTATTTGGGGTTTTGATTAGGGTTTTATAGAAGTGACGTGGCAGCGGTTACAAAGATCGAACGGCTAAGAAATGTCCACGTGATGAATAATGGATGACAGTTGTTTAAGAAACCACTGATGGACAATATCAGTGGATGTCAACAATAAAAATGTGAGCAGTGGCTGTTTTTAACTATCAGTGGATAGCCAATAGTGATTGAAATACTAATGTTTGGTCAGACAATCGTCAACATGAAGAATGAAGGAACAGAGGTTGTCTTTCAGCGGTGGATAACTTTTAACAATCAAATATTTGAACCAAAACAGTGGTTGCAACAGACTTTTAAGGATTAATGAAAATTTTCATTTTTGACTATTTTAAGGATGGATTTTTTTATTTTCTGAAAACATTTTTAACGCTTTATTCATAGAAAAATAGGATTTTTCCTGTTATTCCATGTTCAACATGCCAATTCTCGAGATCAGGCTTTCAAAGTTGGATGTGTCTAATGCTTCGGTTAGCACATCAGCCAGCTGTTCCTTAGTTGGAACATGATGTAGAGAAATCAAACCTTTTTCATAGCAATCCCCCACAAAGTGATGTCTGATATCAATGTGTTTGGTGGTTGAATGTGAAAATGGATTTTTGATGATATTTTCTGCTGCTTGACTATCCAACATGAGGGGTGTCTTTAAAGCAATGATACCAAAATCCAGCAGTTGATTTTGAAGCCATAGCAGTTGGGCTATGCAGCTTACAGCAGCAATATATTCAGCCTCAGCAGTGGATGTTGAAACAGCTGCTTGCTTTTTGCTTTGCCAAGATACTAAGCAATCACCTAGAAATTGGCACCCTCCTGATGTGAACTTCCTTGTTGCATTGCATCTAGCAAAGTCATTGTCTGAAAACATGAAAGCTTAACATTCCCATTAGCAGGGTACCAGATACCAAGTGTGGGAGCACTTTTTATGTATCTGAGTATATCCTTTTCACAGCTATGAGGTTAGACTTCCTAGGGGCTGATTGGGATCTTGCACAAACACATGTTGCAAATATGATGTCTGGCCTGGATGCAGTTAGGTACAATAAAGACCCAATCATGCTTCTATATAAGGTTTGATCAACCAAATCATCCTTTTGATCAGTCATGACTAGCTTAGTGGTTGCCATGGGTATACTACATGGTTTACAATCATTCATCTCAAATTTGTTTAAAAGTTCTTTAGCATATTTGCTTTGATCAATGAAAGTACCATTTTCCAGTTACTTGACTTAGAGACCAAGAAAGGACTGTAGTTCACCCATTGCACTCATCTCAAACTCAGCTGTCATGAGATTTCTGAACTCTTCACACATGTTATTACATGTGCTTCCAAAAATGATGTCATCCACATAAATCTGGACAATCATCAGATCTTTCCCTCTCCATTTTAAAAATAGTGTTTTGTCAATTTCTCCTCCTGTGAAGCCAATAGAGAGAAGAAAGGTGGAAAGAGTTTCATACCAGGCTCTAGGTGTTTGTTTCAAGCCATACAAAGCTTTATTTAGCTTGTAGACATGATCAGGATTAAATGGATCCTCAAAACCAGGACGTTGACAAACATATACGTCTTCATGAATCTTACCATAGAGGAATGCACATTTGATATCCATTTGAAACACCTTTATGTTGTGGTTGACAGCAAAGGCCAGGAACAATCTAATAGCTTCCAATCTTGCTACAGGGGCAAAAGTTTCATCATAATCAATGCCCTCTTCCTGTCTGAAACCTTGAACCACAAGCCTAGCTTTATTTTTGACAACAATGCCCCTTTCATCAGCTTTATTTTTGAAGACCCACTTTGTGCCAATAGGACTCACACCCTCTGGCAGTGGTACAAGTTCCCATACTTGTTGTCTTTTAAACTGTTGGAGCTCTTCCTGCATAGCTTCTACCCAACTGTTGTCTTTTAGTGCCTCTTGGTACTTGACTTGTTGATGGAGTGATAGAAAGCCAGCAAAAAGTCAGATGTTTTGGGATTGACTTCTGGTGAGAACCCCTTCACTGATGTTGCCAGTGATTTGGGCTGGTGGATGAGACTTCAGGAAGATTAAATCTCCCTTGTATGGAACACTGGCATTAAATGGTGAAGGCTGTAGATGTGAATCATCTGAGCTAACATCTGTTGGTGACTTTGATGATCCAACATCTGTTTGAAATGGAGGTGGAGAAATAGGAGGAATTGGTGTGACACAATGTTGATTTTTATCCACTGTTGGTGAATTTTTATCAACAGTGGTTGAGGATGTGGAAGCAGAGGTTGAAGGGCTACTTTGGTCAACAACTGTTGATGCAGCAGTGGTTGAGCTTTGACAGTTGTTTTGAACATCTGATGCTCTGGCAATGGATATGAATGTCTGTTGTTGAATTATCACTTTATATCCATTGTCTGGTGGAGGAGGTTGAGATGGACCTGCACTGTTAGTCTTGGCAGAAACATTTTCAAATGTAAATTTATCAAGATCAAATAACTCAGCAGGGTTTGAAGGGATTTTCAGTGAAGAAAGTTCATTAAACTTTACATTCAAAGTCTCTTCCACACACTTAGTCCTAGTATTAAACACTTTGTAGGCCTTAGCAGTGGTTGAGTATCCCAAATGATAACCACAATCTACTTTGGCTGCAAATTTTGAAATTGAGTCTTTCAAGTTTAAAATGAAACATGGGCAGCCGAATACTTTAAAGTATGAGATCAGTGGTTTGATTTTATACAGAATTTCATAAGCAGCCTTTTGATGCCTGGGGTTGATCAAAACTCTATTCTGGACATAGCAGGCAGTATTTACAGCCTCTGCCCAGAAAGTTAATGGCAAACCTAAATCTGCAAGCATGGTTCTGGCTTCATCAATCAGTGTTCTATTCTTCCTTTCAACAACCCCATTTTTTTCTAGTGTCCTTGGAATGCTGTACTGCCTTACAATTCCTTTTGACACACAAAACTCATCTAACTCCCTATTTCTGAATTATGTGCCATTGTCACTCCTAAAGACTTTTACTGGCAAGTCAAATTGCTTTTCAACCTGTTTGACAAAGTCTTGCAAAATGCTTGCAGTCTCATCTTTAGAATGTAAGAAATAAGTCCATGTAAACCTAGAAAAATCATCTACAATAACCAAACAGTATCTTTTCTTTTTAAGGCTCATGATTTTTACTGGGCCAAACAAATCCATGTGCAGCATTTGCAAGCACTTGGTTGTTTTGGACTCTTCAATGGACTTAAATGAGCTTTTATGTTGTTTTCCTTTTAAACAGGAAACACAATGCTCAGGACAGGTGAATAATTTTTGTGGAAGACCTCTTACAAGGCCTTGTTTGACAAAGTAGTGATTGTCTTGAGATTTGTGTGCCCCAATCTTCTGTTCCATAGTTCTGTCTCTTTATTAAAGGCAGCTGAGAACAGACAGGCATCAGTCATAGGGCTCTCTTTTGATAAATCAACTACATAAACATTGCCACTTCTTTGAGCAACAAGTTGAGTTTTTCCAGTTTTTATTATCTCTTCAATCTTTTTGACCATTTCTGGTCCAACAACCTTACAACACTCCTTAGTAAAGAATAACCCATAACCTTTGTCACTCATTTGTGAGACACTAAGAAGGTTGAATTTTAGATTGTCAATCAGATTGACATTTTCAAACATAACTTTTCCAGACTGAACTGTTCCAGACCCCAACACCTTTCTCTTACTATTATTACCAAAAGATATATCACCCCCTCCATGAGTTTTGAATTCCTTGAGTAGGGCTCTACATCCAGTCATGTGCCTGGAGCCTCCACTATCTACATAGCAAAGACTATCTAACCATGCAGAAGCTCCCTTAGTTGTAGCCATCATGGCACAATCACAGACATGTTCACTTTCTTCTGGCTTCTTCTCTTCTTCTTCAACAGACCAGGGATCAGTCAGTGGTTCCACCAGTGGTTCTGAATTTTCTCCCAACAGTTGTTCATTAACAACAGCAGTAACCACTGCTTCAGCAAATGTATCCACTGTTTCTGCACTGGATGCTCCTTCTTCAGTTTCCAGCCCTTCTAGAATGGAATCTAATGCTGCAAAACAGAATTCATCACTAGAAACATCATTATTAGCATATTGAGCAAAGTTTTCATCTGCTAAATCTTCAGGCAAGCTACTCCAATCAATAAAGCCTTGGGTGAAGAAGCATTGCTGAGCTGTTTGAGCAGAAGTTTGGGTAGCTTGTTGAGGTGCAACTTGTTGCACCTGAACCTGAGGAGCTGGGGCCTGGACATATTGTATCTATGGAACAGGGGTTTGGATATAGTGCACTGGAACAGGTGTTGCAGGGTGTGCATAGTGAGCAGTGTGTACATGAGCAGCAGGGGTATATTGGGTATAATGCACAGTGTTTTGAGTTTGTTGGGGTTTAGAGCTAGGATGTGTGATGATTGGTCCATTACTTTGGCTCCTACATTCTCTAGCAAAATGACCTAACCTATTACACTTGTAGCATTTTATCTTTGATTTATCCAACCCAACTTTCAAGTTCCCATGTAACCCTAGAAATTTTCTCCCTGTTCTCATGTAGAACTTGCTGGTTCTAACACTCAGCAGTGCAAGTTGGTGCAAAATATCCATCTCCTCCAGATCAGTTGGATCAAAGTGCTGGAGATCATTGAGTTCAAAGGACATATTATCAGAATTCTGGGTTTCTCCATTTGCTGTAAAAGCATAGTTGGATGAGTAAGAATCAGAGTTATTAAAAGCTCCACCAGCTGTTATGTCAATCTAATGATCATAACCCAGATCCTTACTACCACCAGATTCTTCCTGACCCAAAAGAGCTGTGTTGTCGAAGGTATAATCATCAACCTTCCTAGACTCTTGTAGCTTCTTTTTCTGATTCAACTCCCTCTCATAAGTAAGGAGTCGACCATGAAGTTGGGTCAGACTAAGTTCTTTGAATACCGAATTTCTGGTTACAAAAGCAATTGTGTCCCATTTTTTAGGAAGTGACCTTAGAAACCTACTATTTTGAGTTGATTTAGCAAATTCAACATTAACAAGTTTCAGTTCACTTATGAGATAACTTAAACGTTAAAACTGTTGGGTTAATGATTCACCCTTGATGTGACAAAAGGTTTCATACTGTTGATTCAAAACCTCCCTATTGTTTTCAATTACTTCTTCAGTACCACCAAACTGTTCCTTAAGTGCATCCCATAATTCCTTGGCACTGTTACAGTGTAACAGCCCAGCACAGATATCATTGGGGAGTGTTGATGCTACGATACTAAAAGCCTTGGCATCCAATTCAATTTTTTGAAAATCCTGGTCAGAATATTTTTCAATTTTTTTAGGTTCAAAGGTTTTTGGATCCTCAGCACTTGGTACCATTGGAAAATGTGGTCTTGTTGAGCCAAAACATGACCCATCCTACCCTGCCAGATGTTGTATTCGGATCTGACAAACATAGGTGGTTTAAAGAGTGTGCCAGTGTTATGAGTGTCTTGTGATTGTGACGTCATTCTGGTTGTGTTACAAGTACTGAATAATCAATTTTTGTACGTGATTATCCCTTACTCTGTTTTTCAACTTACTACGAACAAGTCAAAGTATCAATGAAGTCGAGCTGAAATTTTACGTCAAAATGATTGTTAGATCAAATTTGATTGTCCGAAGCTCTGATACCAATTGTTTGGATCTGATTTTCTTAGATTGTGTAGTTTAATTATAAATGAAGATGAAACAGAGATTTAAAGTGCAGCGGAATTATGGAAATAAACTTTACACAATCAAGGAAGAAAAGTTTAAGCACACATGTTTTCCATTGAATCGAATGATTATATTTAATTAAAATAATCAAAACAAACTTGGATGCATGCACAAGACTCCCCCTCAGCCTAAGCTCAGTGATTGTTCGTACAGAATGACTTAGGTAGAAAGAGCTAATGGAACAGTACAGAGTACTATTCTATTTATAGTATAGCCCAAACCACTGAGCATCTTTGCTGACGTCACCATGAAAGTGACATCTAACAACCTAACAACCTCTAACCACTGATATACAAAACACTGATACAATGAATAAACTATTACATAAACACTGCTTATATAAGCACTGTTTGCAGCTTCCCACTGTTGTTGCCAAGCACTGATGTTGTGAATCAGTGCTTTCTTCATAGGTTGATCAGGCCTTGAGTCAGCAGTGCTTTGCTTCATCAGTGCTTGAGTAGCAGCAGTAGTTAGGGCTTCAGTCTTTATATCAACAGCAGTTCTTTGACACAACAGTTGTTAGGTAGATTAGTACATAGAGAATGATTAGCCGTTAGATAACCACTGTCTTTGGAGGAAGTAGAATGCAAGCACTGTTATGATAATCAACTATTCTAAACCAGTTTTGGCTTTTCATATCATCTGTTCCTTTGTAGGGTTCAATCCCAACAACTACAAAGTCTCTAGTTTCTTCTGGTAATGCGAGTATGGGTGCGTTGGTTAACCTTTGCTTAAGAATCCTAAAAGCTTCTTCCTGTTTTGGTCCCCATTCAAACTTAACTGATTTATAGGTCAGTTTAGTTAATGGAATGGCTATTCTAGAGAAATCTCGGATAAACCGTCTATAATATCCTGCCACTCCAAGAAAACTACGCACTTCTGTTGGTGATTCAGGGACTTTCCACTAATTAATCGCCTAGATCTTTGTTGGATCCACATGAATTCCTTCATGATTAACTAGATGTCCAATGAATTGAACATCTTGTAACCAAAATTCACATTTTGAGAATTTAGCATAAAGCTTCTCTTTTCTCAATAATGTAAGAAGTGTATGCAGATGCGCTGCATGTTCCTCTTTACTCTTAGAGTAAATTAGAATATCATCTATAAAGACAATTATGAATTTATCCAGGTATGGTTTACATATCTGGTTCATAATGTCCATAAATGCGACTGGAGCATTGGTTAAACCAAATGGCATGACGGTAAATTCATAATGACCATATCTAGTCGTGAAAGCAGTTTTAGCAATATCCTCTTCCTGTACTTTCCGTTGATGATATCCTGAGCGTAAGCCGATCTTTGGAAAGAATCGAGCTCCTTGAAGTTGATCGAACAGATCATCGGTTCTCGGTAGTGGGTACCGATTCTTAATCGTGACTTTGTTCAAATCTCGGTAATCAATGCACATACGCATCGATTCATCTTTCTTCTTAACAAACAACACCGGTGCTCCCCACTGTCACACCCCGACCACGTAAAACAACAAAACGTGGTAGAAATGTCGGGGAGTGTTGTAACAGAATTAATTGTTTCATAACCATGGCAATTTAAGTTATATTTTATTTATCAAACAAGAGAGTTGCATTGTCTTAAAACAGGAAATAAAGAGTACATAACATAATTAAACTAGTTCTTGCTTCGTTTTAAGTCAATAAGGCACAGGTCCGCCCTAATGTCACGATCATCATCCTAAGCAACAGCTCCTGAAAACACATGTGAAAATAGGTACGTCAGCATAAAAATGCCTGTGAGATACATAGGTTTTGTGAAAATAGGATTCATGACTTAAGTTTAAGAAAATGTTTAATAAGATTTAGTCATGAACCTTGTAAATTGTTTTGTTTTGTAAATCATTTGAAAAGCGATAAGATCAAATGATATGTATAAATAAAAGAATAATATATGGTTAAATGAATAACCAAGTAAAATGAGTTGTATAGAATGAACTGTTTTGTAAACCAAAGTCTTGTGAAAAGCATGTTACCTGTGTAAAATGTATAAGTCCAAAATGAATGATTTAAATAACGCTATGATATGTAATATAATACAAGCACTTATATATAGGAAGTACCAGCGGCATATCCACCATGCTTGTATCATACTACTCACATATCGTTACTTAAGTCACTTAAACAAACCACCAATGTATAAAGTCTACATTTAAACCAATTGTCAAAAAGTCCTTGTATAAACCATATCAAATGTTAAAAGTCCAAATGTAGTCAAGTAATGTGTAACAAATGTTATGTATGGTGAGTAATGTGTTGTTACATAAACCAAATATAAAAATGTACAAAACAAAGTATTTTGAATATATCAAAAAGTTATGTTTTGCAAAGTAAATACATGTTATATTGATACAAACACTTATGTGGTAAGTTAACGCATACATTCAAGCCTTGAGACAGACGGATAACCCTAAGTCAAGGCTATCAAAAGAAATGTTTTCGGATTCAGTCATTCCTTACACCCAAACAAACCTAGGATGTCAGGAACGGGATTTATCAAGTCCTATGGTACCACTTCTTACTACCGAGCGGCGTAGCTAATGTTAATGAACGTATATAAGTCTCGTTTGTACAAACCAAATGTTATACCAAATGTAAACATGTTATACGAAAACCATGTACTAAGTATGCTAAGTTAACATACAAAGCAGAAAAGTCATGTAAATTAATGTACTAAGTATGCCAAGTAATCATACATAGCAAAACAATGTAATGTAAATCATGTACTATAAGTGTACTAATGAACATAGCAAGTATATGATGTGAAAACAGGAAGGCATGAAAGTAACAAGTAGGCACATGTGTTTCACCCCAAAACAGTTTGAAAACAGTAAAAGTGGGGTCTATGTACTCACTTGAGATTGCCTAGAAGTCCTTGCGTGACAACCAAACAATGCTAGAGATCACGAAAATCAAACGGCACCTAATATAGGTAACTATGTTAATAAACCTGACCTAATCGGAGGATCGGGTAGCATGAGGGTTCGTAAACCAAACGAGTATGGGAACTCATATAATATGGTTTAACAAAGCCTACATACTAAAATGAATCCTAACCTAAGTGCTTACGACCCATTACGACCCGTTTAGGTAGCTTATGCTACTTTAACGCGTCGTTCGCGTAAAACGCGTTTGGACTGCCTAACTAGTCCTATGATAAGTAAAATATGCCTTAACATGTCTAATATTGTTTCCAAATCAGTTTAGATGTTAAAAGTTTGGTTACATATGTTTAAAATGAATTTTGGCGTAAAAAGGGCATTTTGGTAATTTACCTAAGGCATATAAACTACCTATCATACAACTAACTAAACGCCGTGACCATAAGGTATAACCTCGGAAGGTTATTCCCTATACACTATGGTCGCCTAATGTGTTTGGTCGGATCCTAATGATCGACCAAATGGGTCGGGTTCGAAAGTCTAAGCGATTGTTTAGATCGCTTACCTTACGACCCTATATAAGCACTAAACCTAAAGTGACGAGCTAAACATGTTAGAACATGTTTAACGAGGTTAGAAAACAGGTTTGGTATCAAAACAAACGGTTTTGATACCTAAAAGTAGTTTGGTTACAAAATACGCAAGAATACGCATTTTGGCCGAAACTACGACTCGTCACTAAGCCTAGATAACGTGGTAATCAGTAGGTATAGTCACAAGGGACTATAACCATCGTGATTACGCTCATGTTGCGAAGTTCAACCGAACTTCATGTTAACCATAAACTGGTCAACGCAGAAAACGCTAAAAGAACGAAAGAGGACTTACAACGGGTCCAAGAACGGAAGTTTTGATCCGAATATTCTCAGGTATGAAGTGATAACACATCAACTTAGAGAACAATTTCAGATTCAAAGGTGTGGGTTTTGAGTTGTGATCTTGAGGGGTATTTATAGATTTCTTAGGACCGTTAAGATCGTTCGTCGAATAACGTGCTTTGATCTTGTTCGTACATGTGCACCCATGGTTTTACAATACCATGGGCACATCAAAATGGCCCCTAGTATCAGGAAATACCATGTGCAAGAGGGTTTTGGGTGTTTAACAGCTGTAAACAGCTGTTAAAACTGGTTTTGCTGATCTGGGAGGGCCTCGCGGCCCACGTAAGACATGTGCAAAGCTTACGCGCCCCACCTGGGTGCTCTGATCAGCAACCAACTTTGAAAAATGACAGTTTTCAGTCCCTGTTGGTGTTTAAAGCCATTTTCGACATGTTTAAGGCCCGTTAAGCCATCTTTAAGGCCCTAAAATGATGCCTAAACATTGTGGACATGACACATGCTCAAAAATATGCCGGATATTGGTTCGTTTGGTCGTATGATCGCGATGTTCGCTTAATTACGACGGAATGCGCATAAGCGCGAAAAACGATCCAAATTGCGCGACGAATGGATTTTTCTTATACCAAACACTAAAATAAATTATTTTAGTGCTTACATAAATTTTTGGATGTCCGGATGTATTCAGAATGTAAGTTATGCGCGAAAATGCAAACTTGTGCACTTTTTGACGCTTTTAGTCCCTGAATGACCCAAAAGTTTATTTTAGCACACCGAACCCCTTAAAGCCTATTTCTAAGCTATGTAAAGGATATTTATGGTATGTTTAACTTATGGTCATGTTCCGAAATGTCTGTTCTAGTACGAATCGTCATACTTTCACAGTTTGTCGAATTTAGTCCCTGTAGGCGATTAAACTTGTTTTTGCCATACCAAAGCCTTCAAAACTTATTTCTAAGTTATGTAAAGGTTATTTAAGGTATGTTAAGCATATGTTGATGTTTTGGAGTGTTTTTCGCATTAAACTGATTACGTTTTACGCACCAGTTTGCGTATAACTCTCCAGAAAGCAATGTAAAGTTTGAAATTGAACAAAAGTCAAAACATGAAAAATGTCAAACATAAATAAACAAGCATTGGGATTAAATAACGTTGTTTTATTGATAACTGAACTGTTTACAATGATTACAAACACAGGTGTCACAGTCTCCCCTACTTATGGAAATTTCGTCCTGAAATTTATTTAGAGGAAACTCGTGGGAATAGATGTGGATACTTCGCCTTCATTTGATCTTCACGTTCCCAAGTAAACTCCGGTCCACGCTTAGATTCCCAGTGAACTTTGACCAAAGGAATGCGCTTGCGTTTGAGCCATTTGACTTCACGTTCCATGATTTCCACAGGTTTCTCAACAAAATGCATCGTGTTGTCCACACGAATTTCATCAAGCGGTATGTGGAGGTTCTCATCAGCAAGACACTTCTTGAGATTGGACACGTGAAAGGTTGGATGAACATTTCCAAGTTCAGGAGGTAACTCAAGTCTGTAGGCTACCTTACCGATTCTTTCGACAATCTTGAATGGTCCAACGTATCTAGGTGCAAGTTTTCCTTTCTTTCCAAATCTGATCACACCTTTCCAAGGTGAGACCTTAAGTAATACGTGATCACCGACTTGAAATTCCAAGGGCTTGCGTCATTGGTCCGCGTAACTCTTTTGACGGCTTCTAGCTGTCTGAAGGTTATCACGAACTTTCTTAACCTTATCAGTAGTTTCTAAAATGAGGGCAGGTCCAGTAAGCTGAGCCTCACCGATCTCATTCCAGCAGACTGGTGAATGACATTTTCGACCATAGAGAGCTTCGAAAGGAGCCATGTTGATGCTGGAGTGATAACTGTTGTTGTAGGAGAATTCTATTAACGGAAGATGTGAATCCCAACTACCACCAAAATCGATCACACAAGCTCTAAGCATATCCTCCAGAGTCTGGATTGTTCTTTCAGATTGACCATTCGTTTGCGGATGATAAGCTGTGCTCAGATTAAGTTGGGTCCCCATAGCAGATTGCATGGTTCTCCAAAAATGAGAAGTGAAGCGAGCATCTCTGTCAGAAATGATGTTCAAAGGAACACCATGCCGAGATACAATTTCATCCACATAGATTTTAGCAAGTTTGTCAGTAGAAAAATCCTCACATATTGGCAAGAAATGCGCTGACTTAGTAAGACGATCAACAACTACCCAGATGGCATCATGACCTTTCTTTGTGTGCGGAAGTTTGGTAACCAGATCCATAGCAATGTTTTCCCATTTCCAAACTGGGATCTCTGGTTGCTCCAATAGACCAGAAGGACGTTGATGTTCAGCCTTAACCTTAAGACAAGTAAGGCATTTTGATACATATAAGGCAATGTCTTTCTTCATACCAGGCCACCAATACTGAATACGAAGATCCTTATACATATTATCTGAGCCAGGATGAATAGAATAACGAGACTTATGGGCTTCATCCATAAGCAAGGTGCGAAGATCATCTTGGCTTGGGACCCACAAACAGTCCATGAAGTAATACGATCCATTGTCCTTCAGTTCAAGATCAGGTGTTATGTGATAGGGTAACTCCTTACCCATCAAACCTTGTGAAACACAAGTGTGTTGAGCCTGAGAAATGTGTGCCTAGATATCGGATCGAGCTTGAATATCAGATTGAACACGAACACAATGGAGCTTAGTACGTTCCTTACGACTCAAAGCATCGGCTACGACATTCGCCTTACCAGGATGGTAGCGAATTTCGCAGTCATAGTCGTTTAGAAGCTCAACCCAACGTCGTTGCCTCATGTTGAGTTCTTTCTGATTGAAGATATGCTGAAGACTTTTGTGGTCCGTGAAAACCACACATTTTGTACCGTACAAATAGTGTCTCCAGATCTTAAGAGCGAAGACAACTGCACCTAACTCAAGATCATGAGTGGTGTAGTTTTTCTCATGTATCTTCAACTGCCTCGATGCATATGCTATGACTTTGTTCCTTTGCATGAGAACACAGCCAAGACCCAAGTTTGATGCATCACAATACACGACAAAATCATCATTACCCTCAGGCAATGATAAAATAGGCGCATCACAAAGCTTCTACTTCAAGTTTTGAAAACCTACCTCTTGTTTGAATCCCCAATCAAAGGGTTTGTTCTTCTGAGTTAGAGCAGTTAGAGGAACTGCAATCTTTGAGAAATTTTCAATGAAGCGGTGATAATAACCCGCCAAACCAAGAAAAGAACGAACTTCAGTAGGAGTAGTAGGCGTATCCTAATCCTTAATCGCACTGATCTTGGAGGGATCTACATGAATACCTTGTTCGTTGACAATATGTCCTAAAAATTGAACTTCCTTAAGCCAGAATTCACACTTGGAGAATTTGGCGAAAAGTTGCTCTTTCTTTAGGAGTTCCAGAGTAAGACGAAGATGTTGCTCATGATCAACTCGCGTCTTAGAATAAATCAAGAGGTCATCAATAAAAACGATGATGAACTTATCTAAATAAGGCTTGCAGACCCTATTCATTAAGTCCATGAAAACAGCAGGAGCATTAGTCAATCCGAAAGGCATAACTGTGAACTCATAATGCCCATAATGAGTGCGGAACGCTGTCTTGGGAATATCTTCTTCGTGCACACGAAGTTGATGATATCCAGAACGTAGATCAATCTTCGAAAAATAAGAAGCGCCCTGTAACTGATCAAAGAGATCATCAATGCGAGGTAGGGGATATCGATTCTTGATGGTAAGCTTGTTAAGTTCACGATAATCGATACACATCCTAAAAGATCCATCCTTCTTCTTGACAAAAAGTACGGGAGCACCCCAAGGTGAAAAGCTAGGACGAATAAAACCTTTGTCAGAAAGCTCCTGGAGTTGCTTAGACAACTCTTGCATCTCAAACGGTGCAAGACGATATGGAGATCTGGCAATGGGATTTGCACCAGGTATGAGATCAATACGGAACTCAACTTGGCGTGCTGGGGGTAAACCAGGTAACTCTTCAGGGAATACTTCAGGATAATCCCGAACAACAGGAATATCTTGAATAGACTTACCTTTGCCCTTATCTGCTACAACATGTGACGAAAAGGCCACATAGTTCTTTCGCAGATACTTCCGAGCTTTAAAACAAGACATGAGTTTGAGACTACCAGCAGGTTTCTCACCACGAACCTGTAGGATCTCCCCTGTCGAAAGCGGTATATGAACGATCTTCTCGAAACAAACTACCTCTGCGTGATGCTTGGCTAACCAATCCATACCCACTATAACATCGAAGCTTCCAAGTCGCATTGGTGTGAGGTTGATAGGGAAAAGATGGTTGTTAAGGTTCAACTGGCAGTTGCGAAGGACAGAATCAAGAACAATGGGTTCACCACTAGCAACTTCTACTGTCAAGGGTTTTCCTAGTTTTGTTCTAGACATGCGAAGCAATGGCTCAAAAGATAATGACACAAAACTCTTATCGGCACCCGAATAAAAAAGAACAGATGCAGGCTGATTATTAATAAAGAACGTACCGTTGACCACATTATCGTCTGCCTGCGCCTCTTGTGCATTCATGTTGAAGACTTGACCTCGAGCCTGAGCCTGATTCTGATTTGGATTTGCGTTAGCTAGTCTTGGACACCGGTTTCTGTAGTGGGTCAGATCCCCACAATTGTAGCACGAACCAGGAGGAAAATGAGGTCGTGCAGCTTGACCTTGTTGCTGAGCAAGAGGCTGAGCAACTTGTTGGGCTTGGTTCTGAACTGCCTGATTCTGGTTGACATGAATGCGGCATGTAGCGGCAAGATGACCATTTCTTCCACAGTTAGTGCAATGACGACATTGGAGATGTGGTAGGTGATGGCCGTTACACCTGTTTCACAAAGGTGCATTGCCAAGATAAGGCCTCTTGGCGGGTGGTTGCGCAGGCTGATTTGGTGCAGCTTGAGCGTGTGCAGTAACGGCATAGTTTTGGGAAGCCTTTCGCTTCCTAGACCCCTTTGAGGAACCAGAATCCTTTCCCTTCTTGTTTTTACCGTTCTTGCCATCCTCTTTGTCAGATGCCTGCTTCTTACCTTTGTCACCCTTTTTATGCAGCTTTCCCTTTCGAACCTGTGACTCAGTCACTGTTGCTGCTTACTCGATCGCCTGACGGACTGTGGTAGGGTTACTACCAGTAATGATGTCTTGCACTGAGTCAGGTAGACCGTCGATGTACCTTTCGATAGCCTTGTCAAGTGGGGTAACCATGGTCGGGCAGCAGACTCAATTCTTCATACCTATCAGTGTAAGCCCGATGCTCACCACTATCTTGCTTCAAATCATCAAATTCCCATTCCAAAGCGCGCAGTTCATGACGAGGGCAAAACTCCTTCATCATAAGGGCCCTAAGTTCGGCCCAAGTCTGTGCTAAAGCAACCTCAGCACCACGGTCTCTCATAACCCCGTTCCACCATGTAAGAGCCCTCTTCTGAAACACACTGGAAGCAAACTCGACCTTGCGATTGTCAGGAAACTGAACATGGCGAAACGTACTCTCAGTGCTCTCGAACCATTGTAGGAGCCCAGTTGCCCCTTCAGTACCACTAAACTTGAGAGGCTTAGCCGAATTGAAACTATTGAAATTGCATGGAGCATTATTGTTGTTGTTGGCTTGGTTCAGTTGAGCAATAAGATTTGGGAAAGCAGCAGCCATTTGCTGCGCGATGATTTCTGCCAGTTCGGCATTCGATATCTGATTGTCGCGTCGAGGAAGCATTCTAAAAGAGGAACATGAAAGGAAACGAGTGAGATGATTGGATGAAAAGAATGAGATGATACAAAAATTGACAACAGCAAAGATGGTGGTCATTTGTTCGTTACCACAAGGCAAACAAACGACACATTGTGACTAATCAAAGTAAATGGGTCAAAAATAATGTATCGCGAAGACATGCTCGCCTATAAGTGAACACTCACCCCAAGAGTTCCTAGGTAAGAGTGACTGGTCCGATTATGTGGATTTGTACGAACACTCTAGCCTTAGACAGAAAATCCAGGGTACAGGCATTCACTCTTCCAGTTTGCACGTGTTCACACTATTTAGAACCCAAAACTTTGACGAGATTTTGAAAATTCAAAGGGGTTCAAAACCTTATAACAGAGGGTTCAAAACCTTACAACAGAGGGTTCAAAACCTAGTAATCAATCATCCAAGAACAGATGATTAATTTTCAAAGCGGATTCGGAATTGATGTTCTCGTTGTGGTTATCACCTAAGGATAGGTGAAGTGCATGTTTTAAGATCTAAACACAAGATAACTTGTGTTGGGGTCCTATAAAGGTTATAGTCTAGGTCAAAGCATTACTAATAACCTAATTCCCTATAACCATTGGCTCTGATACCAACTTTTCTGTCACACCCCGACCACGTAAAACAACAAAACGTGGTGGAAACGTCGGGGAGTGTTGTAACAGAATTAATTGTTTCATAACCATGGCAATTTAAGTTATATTTTATTTATCAAACAAGAGAGTTACATTGTCTTAAAACAGGAAATAAAGAGTACATAACATAATTAAACTAGTTCTTGCTTCGTTTTAAGTCACTAAGGCACAGGTCCGCCCTAATGTCACGATCATCATCCTAAGCAACAGCTCCTGAAAACACATGTGAAAATAGGTACGTCAGCATAAAAATGCCTGTGAGATACATAGGTTTTGTGAAAATAGGATTCATGACTTAAGTTTAAGAAAATGTTTAATAAGATTTAGTCATGAACCTTGTAAATTGTTTTGTTTTGTAAATCATTTGAAAATCGATAAGATCAAATGATATGTATAAATAAAAGAATAATATATGGTTAAATGAATAACCAAGTAAAATGAGTTGTATAGAATGAACTGTTTTGTAAACCAAAGTCTTGTGAAAAGCATGTTACCTGTGTAAAATATATAAGTCCAAAATGAATGATTTAAATAACGCTATGATATGTAATATAATACAAGCACTTATATATAGGAAGTACCAGCGGCATATCCACCATGCTTGTATCATACTACTCACATATTGTTACTTAAGTCACTTAAACAAACCACCAATGTATAAAGTCTACATTTAAACCAATTGTCAAAAAGTCCTTGTATAAACCATATCAAATGTTAAAAGTCCAAATGTAGTCAAGTAATGTGTAACAAATGTTATGTATGGTGAGTAATGTGTTGTTACATAAACCAAATGTAAAAATGTACAAAACAAAGTATTTTGAATATATCAAAAAGTTATGTTTTGCAAAGTAAATACATGTTATATTGATTCAAACACTTATGTGGTAAGTTAACGCATACATTCAAGCCTTGAGACAGACGGATAACCCTAAGTCAAGGTTATCAAAAGAAATGTTTTCGGATTCAGTCATTCCTTACACCCAAACAAACCTAGGATGTCAGGAACGGGATTTGTCAAGTCCTATGGTACCACTACTTACTACCGAGCGGCGTAGCTAATGTTAATGAACGTATATAAGTCCCGTTTGTACAAACCAAATGTTATACCAAATGTAAACATGTTATATGAAAACCATGTACTAAGTATGCTAAGTTGACATACAAAGCAGAAACGTCATGTAAATCAATGTACTAAGTATGCCAAGTAATCATACATAGCAAAACAATGTAATGTAAATCATGTACTATAAGTGTACTAATGAACTGTGACAACTGTGAAATCTCGGTATACCCTAATTGTTGTTAGTCCTTGATGACAGAACACGATGTGCATAAAATTAGATTCTTGAGGAATTGAATCTGGAAATGTGTTAATATATGCTTGATAGAATATACAATGCAAAACAGTAATTATGTTATGTACAAAAGTTCACTGAAAACCCTAAATTGATGTAGTGCGTTACAGAATTAATAGTACGCAATTGTGTGTGGTTGGATGACTTTGGGAATACGAATGGCCTAATACATGGATTATAGAGTATGACATAAGTACATTAGGGGATAGATTGGAATTATAATGCTTGTAGCGATGCCTGAGTAATTACGATGAATTAAATCCCAAAACCCTAATTCCGCTTGAACCCTAATTATACATACTACTTACACGACTCACGGAACGATACAAATTATGGTTATGATAAATCCGAGAACACGTTAGGAATGACATGACACTAATAAGGACCCATGATGTGAAATTGGTATCCTTAGACTTTAAACACGTGTTAAACCGGAGCTTTCCGTTTAACAGCGCACTAAACCTTTGACGTTGATTATTAGGTTATCCGTAGCATTATTTAAGATTTCGAGTTCCAGGAACATCTTAATTGTGTGCCATAGACTGTGATATAAGGTTTGAGGCCAGTCAGAGATCGGGCACGCAAATCGAAGCAGCTGCCCGGTTAGGGAAACGCCTTCGTTTTAGGCATAACATAAGGCAATCAAACGTGCAAGGAAGGATCGATCAAGCTTAAAAACACTTAAACCACTCTAATACGAGTCTTTTATGATTAAAACATAACTGGGTTCGGATTTCAAGACGGTTATACATAATTTTTAAAACTGAGTCTTTTGACACTAATTACGCGCAAAACGGAGTCTGTCACGCAAACCGAGAACGCAACCGGGACCCGTAAACGAACCAAAATACTCACTGAAGGATAACTATTATCTTTTAATTAATTTTTTAAGATATGAGGTAGCCTAGGGGACCCACCCCCAAACCGCCAAACACCCCTTTGTATATATCTTAGTTTTATTTTATTTTTTCTTTTCTTTCATTTTCCACACAAAAACCCACCACAATTCTGCTTTCCTTCCTTTTTCTCAGCTGAGTCATCGAGCACAAGCCAAAAATCAAAGGTAGCAACAATATTTTTTTTTTTTGGTTTAAGCCTAGTTTCTTGAGTAAACTTTATTTAGATCATAAACAACCTTTTTAATCCATGAAATTTTGAGTTTTAAACAAGTTTATGGGCTGAATATGAACACCATATTAATACCCTGGTGTTATATGGCAGCCATGGTTATAAATCTTTAGGGTTTGATACCCTAACCAAACCTTATTCGACAAAAATCGCGTAACTATTCGATTAACCGAAAAACATGGAATCAAAGCTTGATTGATCTAAGTTCTAGCATATTTGGATTGTACTTGATGTGTAGGTACTGAATATAGTCCATACATACTTCTGGACTCAAGAAAAACACTCGGACACGAAGAAATCGCTAGGTATATTGTCCGAAACTCGAAACTAGACTAGGCAGAATATTGTTTTGACTATAACTTGGTCCGTGATATTTAGATTGAGCTGAAATTTCGTGTAGTGATGAAGGGTAGTGTCAGGAAGTTCCACACAGAATTTTAGAATTTTTGGAATTGTCTACGATTTTTGGTGAGTTTTTAACTATTTTACAAAAAGAATTCTGGAATAAATACCAAACGGATACAATAAATTACCAAAATTTACAGAGACACTAAGGAACATTTGGGGAATGTTTTGGGAAAATTTGGAGTACATTGGTTTAGTTTTGGTCGGGGTTAAAAATCCACGTTTTCGCGAATTTTCGGTAGCCGGGAACGCAGCGAAACGAAATCGGAAAAATCTTAAAATTTTTGGAATGGTTTCTGGAACCATAAGGGATGTCCAGGAATTTCTTTGGGATTTTTGAGCAGTGAGTATAATTAATATTAATTATGTGGTTAAATATGATTTAATAAATAATTTATTTAAACAAGTAAAAGCCAAAATAAATCTCTAGGAATTTTTCCCATAATCTACTGATTTTTACTAAGTTACATAAAAAGATGCAGATTTTTATTCAAATTATAAGTTAAATGGGAATTTTTGGATAAAAAATGGATTAGTTTAAATCAATTTCGGCAGTTTACCGTATAACGAACTGGCCGGAACTGGGAACTGACCCAACCCGAAAAATACTATAATTAAAACACAGGGAGTATTCCGGGAGATTCCAGGGTGGATTGGACACTCGGGGTGTGTCCAATACCAGTTCGGGAAATCCCCGACGGTGGAAACAGAAACTCAAAATTGGGCAACCTGGACTCTCCAAACACCCAAACTCCCTTAATGAAAAGTTAATCATTCTTAAATAACAACGTGTTGGCATTATTGGTATACCCGTACCATTATCTGAACACGTTAAACTACTGGCATTGCCTGGCACGCGAACCGGTGCCCGGAAGCCAAACTGAAAACTAATACTACCCTGACCTCCATCACCATACCAGTATCGTATAGGCTCAATCTAGAGTGAAAATGCCTGACCGAAACCAAGTTATACCTATTACCGACTTAGACACTGACGTAAGTCCATATTTGCATATATGATTCTAGAAGTTGACCCGGTTGCTTATTTACATCTTGTGTGACACTACTGCATACACTGTGAGTTTTACTTCCCCATTTTCAAACTGTTTTCTATTTTACATGGGGTGAAATGCATGTTACATACATTTATACGTGCACATATATACATGATATAATGTGAATTATCTGAGTAAACACTAGTACATGAAAAGTCCCCACAGACCCAAGTGATTAACCGTATGCCGGTGAATGTGTAAATAGTACTATTGGTCCGACAAACCCAATTGCGATGGCCAGGAACGCCATGTGATTCATACGCAATTGTACATGTTTGAGCATAGGCTATGGGGTACTAGCCATAGCTACATTGGGGCAGTGCCGTGGTGGTGGACCACGGGGTTGAGGTGACAGTCAAGGCTTCACTTGTGGGCTCAGAGTATATATACATATATTCAATTAAATGTGCCAAATTTGAACTATAATTACACTTATGTAATACAAACTAAAACAGTGAAACTCACCAGCAGCGTTTAGCTGACCCCTTTCAAAACTTTAACATGCTTTTCAGGTAATTTGAGACTTGTGTGATATTTAAGGTTGCTGTTCAAGATTTGCTTTACAAGTGAATACATGTATAGAGTCATGTGTTTAGAAGATTAACGTGGTTCACGGGAACATGCCGTTGTAACATACATGTAGTATGTAATCAACAGTGTAAGCGAAAATGTAATTGAATAATAAATATAGAATCTTTATAAACAATGTGCTTATATCAGAGGTGTCTGTTGCATCCCATTTTTTTTCCTTCCGCTGCAAGTCGGGGTGTGACAGAAGATGGTATCAGAGCCATTGGTTATAGAGAACTAGGATGCTTTCAAGGAGACCTAGACTATAACTACAAGCTCAAACCTTAGTGGACATAAATGTGAAATGATTCATAGTAGAGAACAGTTAACGAACTCTGTAAATTTTTCTACTGGTGAGTACCAGGATAGTCTCGTAGGACAAGTGGGTTATTATGGTCCGGAACGTAATAACAGACTTGTTTGTACGAGGAAGTGTTGGGAAAATCGCGGTAATAGTAAGCACACTTAATTATGTGAAATTATACATACGTGCGCCAACGTGAAACTATGTGTATACGTGCATTTTTGTTACTTGGTAACCGTTTTTTTTTATGAGTTGGCATTTTGAGATTAGTGAATTGATTGGTATGCCTTAAGAGATAGGCAGGTTCAATAAAAACATATGTGCTACAGTCCATTCCACATTCCTTCTGATAACATACACTAGTGTAGAACTCATATAGCTAGGATGGCCTTCATATGTTTTCCGATAGGGAAGTAACTAGTTGTGGGTTCGCGACACTACCATCTCTAGCTTTACATTCTTCATAACAACAACTACATATCGAAGTAATATATGATCGGGAGTGTACATACACCAGAGATGTAATTATCGTAACTCGATGCCGGAAGGACTGGAACGATTTCTCTCGCCATGTGGTTGTTTACTAGTGCTTTTTCAGAAACTATAGACTCCCAACTCTTAATTCCAATTGTGTACGAGTTCACTTATTCCTTCCGTTCCCATGTTTCTCGATCGCAATCTTCTGTTAACAAATGAATCGCGTAGATTCTAGAAATGGTGGAAGTCGTGATGTAACCAAAGAACTCCGAGTAGATAAGCAGTTTGTGGCAATTAGTCCTCAGGTGGAGGTGATTGTGAAATTACTGCGTGGAATTCGAACGAAGTAGTGCTGAGATGATGCTGAAGATGCATCAGAGGAAAGAGGTATCTGATAACATTAGCTGTATGTATGATATGGCTATCCTATTCTTGTTCGCGATAATATTATGAGTTCGAAAATCCTAGTTCTATCTTTTGTGCGATATCTATCCGAAACCGAACATGACATGGATGCTCACTGTTAGTAGTGAGTAGGTGAGACAAAGTAATGTTGAAGAAATTCAACCTGAAATATAAATGATGGTGAATTTTATCCCCATTAGTATATTAACAATTCTGAGTCGGTCCTATCATCATCGTGTTATGATGGACGTAAACTCCTGTGTTATAACTCCAAGTGAGAGTAAATCTTGGTTTATATATGACAATATTCTGCCCTTGATTCTGTAAACATTTGATGTAATATCCTTTGGGCGTATTAGTTCCTTGGTAGTATTCTGATATGATTACGTGTGTGGTCCTCTCGTTAACAAATTGCCAAAAATTTGTTTGATTCATTGATTGGCATCGAACATATGACGACACTTCTAAATCGTCAATTATACAATACTGTAAAATTTACTCCCTCTGACATGAATCACTAAGACTAACCTTAGTGTATCGAAATGCCTGCGTAAAGGGAAACAACTTATATCTTCATCGCCCGGTTGTTGATTAGACGTGTCCGTTTGAATAGGTGTTTCTAAATCACTTCCATTGGTTGGAAATAACATAACTCATAAGTGGCGTGAGTGTGTAACCGTTATTGTTGCTGGTAACCTGAATGTACGAGGGCAGTAACGATCTAGTAGTGCTTGTTTTTCGAGTGACTGAGAGTCGATGACGTGTTTTTTTATATCACTCAACTTATCTATGGCGACCCATGCAACTTTTAGGGAGAAATCGTACTATCAATATTCCTAGTAACCATTATTATTCTGTTCTGTCGAAATACTCCTATTTATAATTTTATTTCTATATTTTTAACTTATTCATTGCGATCTATGTGACTCTTGGAAGCAATACATTTTAGTAATATTCTTGAAACCCTTATCATTCTGTTTCATACAACCACATATCTTTGTATTCTTACTTCTAAATCCTAAGTGGTCATTCCTGACCCAATTCCATTATACACCTGGTTAGTTACCATTGTGGGAAACATGATTTAATTGTGAAAACAAAAGGACTACAACGGTGCTTCGATCAGATTCATTACTTCACTTTTCCTTGACCTACTAGCAATTGGAGGTCTTAGTGCTTGCTATACATAATTAAATTCTCTTATGCTCTAATTCCTTGTTTAAGTCAGCGGTATTACAATACGGTGCGGTTCTAATTAACTTCTGTTAGTTTATCAAGATAGAGTCGCGTTCAGATCAACCCTCGAACCTGTTCGGCTTAGGCCGGGTCAACACAAAGTCTATCCTTTGTGAATAGGAGAGAGTGAAAAGGTACGTTACAATTCACTCTTTGGGGTGATTCATCGGTCAAAGAAACGGTCTATTACCACAATTTTGTGTTCAGTTACGAATATAGGAACCATACGATGACTTTCATGTTGAGAGGCATTTGACGCCGTTATTAATTCGCCACGATTCCTTCTTAACTTGTAAGTCCACGACCAACTCGATGCAGTCCGGCCAGCTTACTATATAGTATGAGTTATCGATACTTCTTGTGTAAGGAAATGAGACGATATCTGGAACATTTCCGTATCCAGGACTCCTGTCACAACTTAACGCCTCCTTAGTTCTATTTGGACTATGTCACGGTACGAGTTCTTCTATACTCAGTAAATTCTCAGGTAATGAGTCTTGAATCTTCAACATGATCAGATGTTCCTGATAAATGTTTCGGACGTCACGTATATGATACCTGTTCCTTCGAGCCCTTCCTATAAAGCTTTCCGTATCACAATATCTATTGGTCCTGCTTGACCATTCAGGAACGAAAACAGAATGTCTTGCTCTCACACTCAAACTAATATGTTAACGATTTTCCCGATCCCTAGAACATAATGAATCCCTTTCTTTCCTAGGATTACCTATTAAACTATGGAGTCTGAAAATATACATAAACTACTTTGTCTACTATTAATGAGAATCATTGAGACTCGCATTGAGTCTTACAAATCTCTCGTCCTAGCAAGGACCTTCTAACGAAGTAGGAGAGTGGTTGCGAAATTCATGCTTACGATTATTTGTTCGAATAATTCAGTAGTGAGTGATGTAATCTAGGCTTTGTTCGCCAAGATTTATACGGTACCCTATATCGATGCCTTCTGAAGGATTAATTTAAATTGAGTCATTCTAAATCAGGGAAATCCTGTTAAACCACTGTTCCTACAATTTTATCTGCGTATTTATATACTCCTGATCGTAATTCCTATGAGATTCTATGTGTTAAATGGTGCTTCATTAGAGAATATTATCTGCCATTGCTATTCAATATTAGGAGTTTTCCATCCTCGCGGAAAAGAAGGTTCGATCCAAATATTCACTATGCCATTATGTATGTATATAAAGTCTATTTACGAAATCTGGAGTCAAACCTCGAAAATTGATAACCTCAAAATCATGTTGTAAATCAGAATTAGTATCCTCTAAGTACGTTACAACACTGGAATTCTACGATATTCAATCGTTCTTAAGTTCAATATTGGCAAAACCACAAAAATTGAGAACCATCATCATATCATTTCCTTCTTTACAACCGTAAAGTTATCCCAAGGGTGCCAGAATTAAGACTCTAGTGGAGTGAGTCATGGGATTAGGGAGCATACTTACAATAAGTAATCCTTTAACTAATACAGACAAGATTTCGCCTGTATATAAGCCAGTCCATAATAAATCTAGCGAAAGAAGAATTATTCCTCTCTTCCCAACCAAATGTCCTGTATGATGCATTGGTATGGAGTCTCTAGACCTCTGATGGAGCGAGTTGTACTAAGTTGATTGGCGTAATTGGTGTTAAATGAATCAGTGACTAGTCAATTTTCACAAAATTGTTATCACTCTTATATTCATTTGGGTTCAATAATTAAGGACCTCATTTTCATGATACAATAATCGGAAGTACCTAATGTTATAGTATGGCTACACGGCATTGTAGCTTTCCACTCGTGATGTTACTCGATTGGTAACCACACCGATTACACATTTTGTTCTTACTAATTGCTGAGGGTTGTAGGATTGATGCCATCCATAAATCTCGAAACAATTACATAAGAATTCATATTATGAATTCCCTTTTTGACCACCATCCTATGGTGGTAGGGATAGGTAGAGAAACCAATGTAGACATGTTAGAAATATAATGTCCTGGTCCAAGCTTCAGGAACTTAACCCAAACCCGGGTTGCTATACGATAGAGTCACATGTTTTGTAGCTATATAATTCCCCGACGGATATGCAATCTTTTCACACGGTTCGTGTGGGTTAAAGATTCACTATCACCCATACGTGCCTAATGGCCATTATGACAAACTGGGGCAACTTAATGCCTTATTCGTTCGTGTTCTCGGCCCAATGCATCAGAACTCTTACATTCGGTCATTGTTACCTGAGAATACTTGAACAAACGAAAAATAGGGGAGACTATCGTTGGAAAATATTTGAAAACAAATTCATTATCCCTATTCGGTTATACTAGGCATTGTGCGCAACATTAGTACATTTAAAGGGTAACTGTTGAATGCTACCCATATCCCTCCTATATCGTGTTGGTCTAAGTCTATTAGACAACAGTGCAAACGAAACGTGCTAGGGATATTGTTCCCCAGGTATTGGGAGCTAGTAAAGTCATAACGAACATGAGGCGTACAAATAGATGCAAGCTAAACAACGCAAATGACTCTTACCATATCCCGAGTATAATAAAAGTCTCACCACCTAGAGGGAACGAGAGTGAACCACAGTGGGGATGGTACTGTAGGAATTATGGATGGACAAATTAAAGAGCTACTCTGTATCAGAAATATAATCACTGTATTGTGATAAAACTAAACAAAAAGTTGTAATTACTAGCCAGTCTAATGACTGCTACAAACCTGAGTATTGAACTTTCTATGCAAGTACAAATAGTACATAAAAGGAATTTCGAGGACGAAATTCTTTTAACCGGGGAAGACTGTGACAACTGTGAAATCTCGGTATACCCTAATTGTTGTTAGTCCTTGATGACAGAACACGATGTGCATAAAATTAGATTCTTGAGGAATTGAATCTGGAAATGTGTTAATATATGCTTGATAGAATATACAATGCAAAACTGTAATTATGTTATGTACAAAAGTTCACTGAAAACCCTAAATTGATGTAGTGCGTTACAGACTTAATAGTACGCAATTGTGTGTGGTTGGATGACTTTGGGAATACGAATGGCCTAATACATGGATTATAGAATATGACATAAGTACGTTAGTGGATAGATTGGAATTATAACGCTTGTAGCGATGCCTGAGTAATTACGATGAATTAAATCCCAAAACCCTAATTCCGCTTGAACCCTAATTATACATACTACTTACACGACTCACGGAACGATACAAATTATGGTTATGATAAATCCGAGAACACGTTAGGAATGACATGACACTAATAAGGACCCATGATGTGAAATTGGTATCCTTAGACTTTAAACACGTGTTAAACCGGAGCTTTCCGTTTAACAGCGCACTAAACCTTTGACGTTGATTATTAGGTTATCCGTAGCATTATTTAAGATTCCGCGTTCTAGGAACATCTTAATTGTGTGCCATAGACTGTGATATAAGGTTTGAGGCCAGTCAGAGATCGGGCACGCAAATCGAAGCAGCTGCCCGGTTAGGGAAACGCCTTCGTTTTAGGCATAACATAAGGCAATCAAACGTGCAAGGAAGGATTGATCAAGCTTAAAAACACTTAAACCACTCTAATACGAGTCTTTTATGATTAAAACGTAACTGGGTTCGGATTTCAAGACGGTTATACATAATTTTTAAAACTGAGTCTTTTGACACTAATTACGCGCAAAACGGAGTCCGTCACGCTAATCGAGAACGCAACCGGGACCCGTAAACGAACCAAAATACTCACCGAAGGATAACTATTATCTTTTAATTAATTTTTTAAGATATGAGGTAGCCTAGGGGACCCACCCCCAAACCGCCAAACACCCCTTTGTATATATCTTAGTTTTATTTTTTTTTCTTTTCTTTCATTTTCCACACAAAAACCCACCACAATTCTGCTTTCCTTCCTTTTTCTCAGCTGAGTCATCGAGCACAAGCCAAAAATCAAAGGTAGCAACATTTTTTTTTTTTTTTTTGGTTTAAGCCTAGTTTCTTGAGTAAACTTTATTTAGATCATAAACAACCTTTTTAATCCATGAAATTTTGAGTTTTAAACAAGTTTATTGGCTGAATATGAATACCATATCAATACCCTGGTGTTATATGGCAGCCATGGTTATAAATCTTTAGGGTTTGATACCCTAACCAAACCTTATTCGACAAAAATCGCGTAACTATTCGATTAACCGAAAAACATGGAATCAAAGCTTGATTGATCTAAGTTCTAGCATATTTGGATTGTACTTGATGTGTAGGTACTGAATATAGTCCATACATACTTCTGGACTCAAGAAAAACACTCGGACACGAAGAAATCGCTAGGTATATTGTCCGAAACTCGAAACTAGACTAGGCAGAATATTGTTTTGACTATAACTTGGTCCGTGATATTTAGATTGAGCTGAAATTTGGGTTACTGATGAAGGGTAGTGTCAGGAAGTTCCACGTAAAAGTTTAGTATTTTTGGAATTTTCTACGAGTTTTGGTGAATTTTTTACTTTTTACAAAAAGAATTCTGGAAAAAAAAGCAAACGGATACAATAAATTACCAAAATTTACAGAGACACTAAGGAACATATGGGTAATGTTCTGGGAAAATTTGGAGTCCATTGGTTGATTTTTGGTCGGGGTTAAAAATCCGCGTTTTCGCGAATTTTCGGTAGCCGGGAACGCACCGAAACGAAATCGGAAAAATCTTAAAATTTTTGGAATGGTTTCTGGAACCATAAGGGATGTCCAGGAATTTCTTTGGGATTTTTGAGCAGTGAGTATAATTAATATTAATTATGTGGTTAAATATGATTTAATAAATAATTTATTTAAACAAGTAAAAGCCAAAATAAATCTCCAGGAATTTTTCCCATAATCTACTGATTTTTACTAAGTTACATAAAAATATGCAGATTTTTATTCAAATTATAAGTTAAATGGGAATTTTTGGATAAAAAAATGGATTAGTTTAAAACAATTTCGGCAGTTTACCGTATAACGAACTGGCCGGAACTGGGAACTGACCCAACCTGAAAAATACTATAATTAAAACACGGGGAGTATTCCGGGAGATTCCAGGGTGGATTGGACACTCGGGGTGTGTCCAATACCAGTTCGGGAAATCCCCGACGGTGGAAACGGAAACTCAAAATTGGGCAACCTGGACTCTCCAAACACCCAAACTCCCTTAATGAAAAGTTAATCATTCTTAAATAACAACGTGTTGGCATTATTGGTATACCCGTACCATTATCCGAACACGTTAAACTACTGGCATTGGCTGGCACGCGAACCGGTGCCCGGAAGCCAAACTGAAAACTAATACTACCTTGACCTCCATCACCATACCAGTATCGTATAGGCTCAATCTAGAGTGAAAACGCCTGACCGAATCCAAGTTATACCTATTACCGACTTAGACACTGACGTAAGTCCATATTTGCATATATGATTCTAGAAGTTGACCCGGTTGCTTATTTACATCTTGTGTGACACTACTGCATACACTGTGAGTTTTACTTCCCCATTTTCAAACTGTTTTCTATTTTACATGGGGTGAAATGCATGTTACATACATTTATACGTGCACATATATACATGATATAATGTGAATTATCTGAGTAAACACTAGTACATGAAAAGTCCCCACAGACCCAAGTGATTAACCGTATGCCGGTGAATGTGTAAATAGTACTATTGGTCCGACAAACCCAATTGCGATGGCCAGGAACGCCATGTGATTCATACGCAATTGTACATGTTTGAGCATAGGCTATGGGGTACTAGCCATAGCTACATTGGGGCAGTGCCGTGGTGGTGGACCACGGGGTTGAGGTGACAGTCAAGGCTTCACTTGTGGGCTCAGAGTATATATACATATATTCAATTAAATGTGCCAAATTTGAACTATAATTACACTTATGTAATACAAACTAAAACAGTGAAACTCACCAGCAGCGTTTAGCTGACCCCTTTCAAAACTTTAACATGCTTTTCAGGTAATTTGAGACTTGTGTGATATTTGAGGTTGCTGTTCAAGATTTGCTTTACAAGTGAATACATGTATAGAATCATGTGTTTAGAAGATTAACGTGGTTCACGGGAACATGCCGTTGTAACATACATGTAGTATGTAATCAACAGTGTAAGCGAAAATGTAATTGAATAATAAATATAGAATCTTTATAAACAATGTGCTTATATCAGAGGTGTCTGTTGCATCCCATTTTTTTCCTTCCGCTGCAAGTCGGGGTGTGACAGAAGATGGTATCAGAGCCATTGGTTATAGAGAACTAGGATGCTTTCAAGGAGACCTAGACTATAACTACAAGCTCAAACCTTAGTGGACATAAATGTGAAATGATTCATAGTAGAGAACAGTTAACGAACTCTGTAAATTTTTCTACTGGTGAGTACCAGGATAGTCTCGTAGGACAAGTGGGTTATTATGGTCCGGAACGTAATAACAGACTTGTTTGTACGAGGAAGTGTTGGGAAAATCGCGGTAATAGTAAGCACACTTAATTATGTGAAATTATACATACGTGCGCCAACGTGAAACTATGTGTATACGTGCATTTTTGTTACTTGGTAACTGTTTTTTTTTATGAGTTGGCATTTTGAGATTAGTGAATTGATTGGTATGCCTTAAGAGATAGGCAGGTTCAATAAAAACATATGTGCTACAGTCCATTCCACATTCCTTCTGATAACATACACTAGTGTAGAACTCATATAGCTAGGATGGCCTTCATATGTTTTCCGATAGGGAAGTAACTAGTTGTGGGTTCGCGACACTACCATCTCTAGCTTTACATTCTTCATAACAACAACTACATATCGAAGTAATATATGATCGGGAGTGTACATACACCAGAGATGTAATTATCGTAACTCGATGCCGGAAGGACTGGAACGATTTCTCTCGCCATGTGGTTGTTTACTAGTGCTTTTTCAGAAACTATAGACTCCCAACTCTTAATTCCAATTGTGTACGAGTTCACTTATTCCTTCCGTTCCCATGTTTCTCGATCGCAATCTTCTGTTAACAAATGAATCGCGTAGATTCTAGAAATGGTGGAAGTCGTGATGTAACCAAAGAACTCCGAGTAGATAAGCAGTTTGTGGCAATTAGTCCTCAGGTGGAGGTGATTGTGAAATTACTGCGTGGAATTCGAACAAAGTAGTGCTGAGATGATGCTGAAGATGCATCAGAGGAAAGAGGTATCTGATAACATTAGCTGTATGTATGATATGGCTATCCTATTCTTGTTCGCGATAATATTATGAGTTCGAAAATCCTAGTTCTATCTTTTGTGCGATATCTATCCGAAACCGAACATGACATGGATGCTCACTGTTAGTAGTGAGTAGGTGAGACAAAGTAATGTTGAAGAAATTCAACCTGAAATATAAATGATGGTGAATTTTATCCCCATTAGTATATTAACAATTCTGAGTCGGTCCTATCATCATCGTGTTATGATGGACGTAAACTCCTGTGTTATAACTCCAAGTGAGAGTAAATCTTGGTTTATATATGACAATATTCTGCCCTTGATTCTGTAAACATTTGATGTAATATCCTTTGGGCGTATTAGTTCCTTGGTAGTATTCTGATATGATTACGTGTGTGGTCCTCTCGTTAACAAATTGCCAAAAATTTGTTTGATTCATTGATTGGCATCGAACATATGACGACACTTCTAAATCGTCAATTATACAATACTGTAAAATTTACTCCCTCTGACATGAATCACTAAGACTAACCTTAGTGTATCGAAATGCCTGCGTAAAGGGAAACAACTTATATCTTCATCGCCCGGTTGTTGATTAGACGTGTCCGTTTGAATAGGTGTTTCTAAATCACTTCCATTGGTTGGAAATAACATAACTCATAAGTGGCGTGAGTGTGTAACCGTTATTGTTGCTGGTAACCTGAATGTACGAGGGCAGTAACGATCTAGTAGTGCTTGTTTTTCGAGTGACTGAGAGTCGATGACGTGTTTTTTTATATCACTCAACTTATCTATGGCGACCCATGCAACTTTTAGGGAGAAATCGTACTATCAATATTCCTAGTAACCATTATTATTCTGTTCTGTCGAAATACTCCTATTTATAATTTTATTTCTATATTTTTAACTTATTCATTGCGATCTATGTGACTCTTGGAAGCAATACATTTTAGTAATATTCTTGAAACCCTTATCATTCTGTTTCATACAACCACATATCTTTGTATTCTTACTTCTAAATCCTAAGTGGTCATTCCTGACCCAATTCCATTATACACCTGGTTAGTTACCATTGTGGGAAACATGATTTAATTGTGAAAACAAAAGGACTACAACGGTGCTTCGATCAGATTCATTACTTCACTTTTCCTTGACCTACTAGCAATTGGAGGTCTTAGTGCTTGCTATACATAATTAAATTCTCTTATGCTCTAATTCCTTGTTTAAGTCAGCGGTATTACAATACGGTGCGGTTCTAATTAACTTCTGTTAGTTTATCAAGATAGAGTCGCGTTCAGATCAACCCTCGAACCTGTTCGGCTTAGGCCGGGTCAACACAAAGTCTATCCTTTGTGAATAGGAGAGAGTGGAAAGGTACGTTACAATTCACTCTTTGGGGTGATTCATCGGTCAAAGAAACGGTCTATTACCACAATTTTGTGTTCAGTTACGAATATAGGAACCATACGATGACTTTCATGTTGAGAGGCATTTGACGCCGTTATTAATTCGCCACGATTCCTTCTTAACTTGTAAGTCCACGACCAACTCGATGCAGTCCGGCCAGCTTACTATATAGTATGAGTTATCGATACTTCTTGTGTAAGGAAATGAGACGATATCTGGAACATTTCCGTATCCAGGACTCCTGTCACAACTTAACGCCTCCTTAGTTCTATTTGGACTATGTCACGGTACGAGTTCTTCTATACTCAGTAAATTCTCAGGTAATGAGTCTTGAATCTTCAACATGATCAGATGTTCCTGATAAATGTTTCGGACGTCACGTATATGATACCTGTTCCTTCGAGCCCTTCCTATAAAGCTTTCCGTATCACAATATCTATTGGTCCTGCTTGACCATTCAGGAACGAAAACAGAATGTCTTGCTCTCACACTCAAACTAATATGTTAACGATTTTCCCGATCCCTAGAACATAATGAATCCCTTTCTTTCCTAGGATTACCTATTAAACTATGGAGTCTGAAAATATACATAAACTACTTTGTCTACTATTAATGAGAATCATTGAGACTCGCATTGAGTCTTACAAATCTCTCGTCCTAGCAAGGACCTTCTAACGAAGTAGGAGAGTGGTTGCGAAATTCATGCTTACGATTATTTGTTCGAATAATTCAGTAGTGAGTGATGTAATCTAGGCTTTGTTCGCCAAGATTTATACGGTACCCTATATCGATGCCTTCTGAAGGATTAATTTAAATTGAGTCATTCTAAATCAGGGAAATCCTGTTAAACCACTGTTCCTACAATTTTATCTGCGTATTTATATACTCCTGATCGTAATTCCTATGAGATTCTATGTGTTAAATGGTGCTTCATTAGAGAATATTATCTGCCATTGCTATTCAATATTAGGAGTTTTCCATCCTCGCGGAAAAGAAGGTTCGATCCAAATATTCACTATGCCATTATGTATGTATATAAAGTCTATTTACGAAATCTGGAGTCAAACCTCGAAAATTGATAACCTCAAAATCATGTTGTAAATCAGAATTAGTATCCTCTAAGTACGTTACAACACTGGAATTCTACGATATTCAATCGTTCTTAAGTTCAATATTGGCAAAACCACAAAAATTGAGAACCATCATCATATCATTTCCTTCTTTACAACCGTAAAGTTATCCCAAGGGTGCCAGAATTAAGACTCTAGTGGAGTGAGTCATGGGATTAGGGAGCATACTTACAATAAGTAATCCTTTAACTAATACAGACAAGATTTCGCCTGTATATAAGCCAGTCCATAATAAATCTAGCGAAAGAAGAATTATTCCTCTCTTCCCAACCAAATGTCCTGTATGATGCATTGGTATGGAGTCTCTAGACCTCTGATGGAGCGAGTTGTACTAAGTTGATTGGCGTAATTGGTGTTAAATGAATCAGTGACTAGTCAATTTTCACAAAATTGTTATCACTCTTATATTCATTTGGGTTCAATAATTAAGGACCGCATTTTCATGATACAATAATCGGAAGTACCTAATGTTATAGTATGGCTACACGGCATTGTAGCTTTCCACTCGTGATGTTACTCGATTGGTAACCACACCGATTACACATTTTGTTCTTACTAATTGCTGAGGGTTGTAGGATTGATGCCATCCATAAATCTCGAAACAATTACATAAGAATTCATATTATGAATTCCCTTTTTGACCACCATCCTATGGTGGTAGGGATAGGTAGAGAAACCAATGTAGACATGTTAGAAATATAATGTCCTGGTCCAAGCTTCAGGAACTTAACCCAAACCCGGGTTGCTATACGATAGAGTCACATGTTTTGTAGCTATATAATTCCCCGACGGATATGCAATCTTTTCACACGGTTCGTGTGGGTTAAAGATTCACTATCACCCATACGTGCCTAATGGCCATTATGACAAACTGGGGCAACTTAATGCCTTATTCGTTCGTGTTCTCGGCCCAATGCGTCAGAACTCTTACATTCGGTCATTGTTACCTGAGAATACTTGAACAAACGAAAAATAGGGGAGACTATCGTTGGAAAATATTTGAAAACAAATTCATTATCCCTATTCGGTTATACTAGGCATTGTGCGCAACATTAGTACATTTAAAGGGTAACTGTTGAATGCTACCCATATCCCTCCTATATCGTGTTGGTCTAAGTCTATTAGACAACAGTGCAAACGAAACGTGCTAGGGATATTGTTCCCCAGGTATTGGGAGCTAGTAAAGTCATAACGAACATGAGGCGTACAAATAGATGCAAGCTAAACAACGCAAATGACTCTTACCATATCCCGAGTATAATAAAAGTCTCACCACCTAGAGGGAACGAGAGTGAACCACAGTGGGGATGGTACTGTAGGAATTATGGATGGACAAATTAAAGAGCTACTCTGTATCAGAAATATAATCACTGTATTGTGATAAAACTAAACAAAAAGTTGTAATTACTAGCCAGTCTAATGACTGCTACAAACCTGAGTATTGAACTTTCTATGCAAGTACAAATAGTACATAAAAGGAATTTCGAGGACGAAATTCTTTTAACCGGGGAAGACTGTGACAACTGTGAAATCTCGGTATACCCTAATTGTTGTTAGTCCTTGATGACAGAACACGATGTGCATAAAATTAGATTCTTGAGGAATTGAATCTGGAAATGTGTTAATATATGCTTGATAGAATATACAATGCAAAACTGTAATTATGTTATGTACAAAAGTTCACTGAAAACCCTAAATTGATGTAGTGCGTTACAGACTTAATAGTACGCAATTGTGTGTGGTTGGATGACTTTGGGAATACGAATGGCCTAATACATGGATTATAGAATATGACATAAGTACGTTAGTGGATAGATTGGAATTATAACGCTTGTAGCGATGCCTGAGTAATTACGATGAATTAAATCCCAAAACCCTAATTCCGCTTGAACCCTAATTATACATACTACTTACACGACTCACGGAACGATACAAATTATGGTTATGATAAATCCGAGAACACGTTAGGAATGACATGACACTAATAAGGACCCATGATGTGAAATTGGTATCCTTAGACTTTAAACACGTGTTAAACCGGAGCTTTCCGTTTAACAGCGCACTAAACCTTTGACGTTGATTATTAGGTTATCCGTAGCATTATTTAAGATTCCGAGTTCTAGGAACATCTTAATTGTGTGCCATAGACTGTGATATAAGGTTTGAGGCCAGTCAGAGATCGGGCACGCAAATCGAAGCAGCTGCCCGGTTAGGGAAACGCCTTCGTTTTAGGCATAACATAAGGCAATCAAACGTGCAAGGAAGGATTGATCAAGCTTAAAAACACTTAAACCACTCTAATACGAGTCTTTTATGATTAAAACGTAACTGGGTTCGGATTTCAAGACGGTTATACATAATTTTTAAAACTGAGTCTTTTGACACTAATTACGCGCAAAACGGAGTCCGTCACGCTAATCGAGAACGCAACCGGGACCCGTAAACGAACCAAAATACTCACCGAAGGATAACTATTATCTTTTAATTAATTTTTTAAGATATGAGGTAGCCTAGGGGACCCACCCCCAAACCGCCAAACACCCCTTTGTATATATCTTAGTTTTATTTTTTTTTCTTTTCTTTCATTTTCCACACAAAAACCCACCACAATTCTGCTTTCCTTCCTTTTTCTCAGCTGAGTCATCGAGCACAAGCCAAAAATCAAAGGTAGCAACATTTTTTTTTTTTTTTTTTTTTGGTTTAAGCCTAGTTTCTTGAGTAAACTTTATTTAGATCATAAACAACCTTTTTAATCCATGAAATTTTGAGTTTTAAACAAGTTTATTGGCTGAATATGAATACCATATCAATACCCTGGTGTTATATGGCAGCCATGGTTATAAATCTTTAGGGTTTGATACCCTAACCAAACCTTATTCGACAAAAATCGCGTAACTATTCGATTAACCGAAAAACATGGAATCAAAGCTTGATTGATCTAAGTTCTAGCATATTTGGATTGTACTTGATGTGTAGGTACTGAATATAGTCCATACATACTTCTGGACTCAAGAAAAACACTCGGACACGAAGAAATCGCTAGGTATATTGTCCGAAACTCGAAACTAGACTAGGCAGAATATTGTTTTGACTATAACTTGGTCCGTGATATTTAGATTGAGCTGAAATTTGGGTTACTGATGAAGGGTAGTGTCAGGAAGTTCCACGTAAAAGTTTAGTATTTTTGGAATTTTCTACGAGTTTTGGTGAATTTTTTACTTTTTACAAAAAGAATTCTGGAAAAAAAAGCAAACGGATACAATAAATTACCAAAATTTACAGAGACACTAAGGAACATATGGGTAATGTTCTGGGAAAATTTGGAGTCCATTGGTTGATTTTTGGTCGGGGTTAAAAATCCGCGTTTTCGCGAATTTTCGGTAGCCGGGAACGCACCGAAACGAAATCGGAAAAATCTTAAAATTTTTGGAATGGTTTCTGGAACCATAAGGGATGTCCAGGAATTTCTTTGGGATTTTTGAGCAGTTAGTATAATTAATATTAATTATGTGGTTAAATATGATTTAATAAATAATTTATTTAAACAAGTAAAAGCCAAAATAAATCTCCAGGAATTTTTCCCATAATCTACTGATTTTTACTAAGTTACATAAAAATATGCAGATTTTTATTCAAATTATAAGTTAAATGGGAATTTTTGGATAAAAAAATGGATTAGTTTAAAACAATTTCGGCAGTTTACCGTATAACGAACTGGCCGGAACTGGGAACTGACCCAACCTGAAAAATACTATAATTAAAACACGGGGAGTATTCCGGGAGATTCCAGGGTGGATTGGACACTCGGGGTGTGTCCAATACCAGTTCGGGAAATCCCCGACGGTGGAAACGGAAACTCAAAATTGGGCAACCTGGACTCTCCAAACACCCAAACTCCCTTAATGAAAAGTTAATCATTCTTAAATAACAACGTGTTGGCATTATTGGTATACCCGTACCATTATCCGAACACGTTAAACTACTGGCATTGGCTGGCACGCGAACCGGTGCCCGGAAGCCAAACTGAAAACTAATACTACCTTGACCTCCATCACCATACCAGTATCGTATAGGCTCAATCTAGAGTGAAAACGCCTGACCGAATCCAAGTTATACCTATTACCGACTTAGACACTGACGTAAGTCCATATTTGCATATATGATTCTAGAAGTTGACCCGGTTGCTTATTTACATCTTGTGTGACACTACTGCATACACTGTGAGTTTTACTTCCCCATTTTCAAACTGTTTTCTATTTTACATGGGGTGAAATGCATGTTACATACATTTATACGTGCACATATATACATGATATAATGTGAATTATCTGAGTAAACACTAGTACATGAAAAGTCCCCACAGACCCAAGTGATTAACCGTATGCCGGTGAATGTGTAAATAGTACTATTGGTCCGACAAACCCAATTGCGATGGCCAGGAACGCCATGTGATTCATACGCAATTGTACATGTTTGAGCATAGGCTATGGGGTACTAGCCATAGCTACATTGGGGCAGTGCCGTGGTGGTGGACCACGGGGTTGAGGTGACAGTCAAGGCTTCACTTGTGGGCTCAGAGTATATATACATATATTCAATTAAATGTGCCAAATTTGAACTATAATTACACTTATGTAATACAAACTAAAACAGTGAAACTCACCAGCAGCGTTTAGCTGACCCCTTTCAAAACTTTAACATGCTTTTCAGGTAATTTGAGACTTGTGTGATATTTGAGGTTGCTGTTCAAGATTTGCTTTACAAGTGAATACATGTATAGAATCATGTGTTTAGAAGATTAACGTGGTTCACGGGAACATGCCGTTGTAACATACATGTAGTATGTAATCAACAGTGTAAGCGAAAATGTAATTGAATAATAAATATAGAATCTTTATAAACAATGTGCTTATATCAGAGGTGTCTGTTGCATCCCATTTTTTTCCTTCCGCTGCAAGTCGGGGTGTGACAGAAGATGGTATCAGAGCCATTGGTTATAGAGAACTAGGATGCTTTCAAGGAGACCTAGACTATAACTACAAGCTCAAACCTTAGTGGACATAAATGTGAAATGATTCATAGTAGAGAACAGTTAACGAACTCTGTAAATTTTTCTACTGGTGAGTACCAGGATAGTCTCGTAGGACAAGTGGGTTATTATGGTCCGGAACGTAATAACAGACTTGTTTGTACGAGGAAGTGTTGGGAAAATCGCAGTAATAGTAAGCACACTTAATTATGTGAAATTATACATACGTGCGCCAACGTGAAACTATGTGTATACGTGCATTTTTGTTACTTGGTAACTGTTTTTTTTTTATGAGTTGGCATTTTGAGATTAGTGAATTGATTGGTATGCCTTAAGAGATAGGCAGGTTCAATAAAAACATATGTGCTACAATCCATTCCACATTCCTTCTGATAACATACACTAGTGTAGAACTCATATAGCTAGGATGGCCTTCATATGTTTTCCGATAGGGAAGTAACTAGTTGTGGGTTCGCGACACTACCATCTCTAGCTTTACATTCTTCATAACAACAACTACATATCGAAGTAATATATGATCGGGAGTGTACATACACCAGAGATGTAATTATCGTAACTCGATGCCGGAAGGACTGGAACGATTTCTCTCGCCATGTGGTTGTTTACTAGTGCTTTTTCAGAAACTATAGACTCCCAACTCTTAATTCCAATTGTGTACGAGTTCACTTATTCCTTCCGTTCCCATGTTTCTCGATCGCAATCTTCTGTTAACAAATGAATCGCGTAGATTCTAGAAATGGTGGAAGTCGTGATGTAACCAAAGAACTCCGAGTAGATAAGCAGTTTGTGGCAATTAGTCCTCAGGTGGAGGTGATTGTGAAATTACTGCGTGGAATTCGAACGAAGTAGTGCTGAGATGATGCTGAAGATGCATCAGAGGAAAGAGGTATCTGATAACATTAGCTGTATGTATGATATGGCTATCCTATTCTTGTTCGTGATAATATTATGAGTTCGAAAATCCTAGTTCTATCTTTTGTGCGATATCTATCCGAAACCGAACATGACATGGATGCTCACTGTTAGTAGTGAGTAGGTGAGACAAAGTAATGTTGAAGAAATTCAACCTGAAATATAAATGATGGTGAATTTTATCCCCATTAGTATATTAACAATTCTGAGTCGGTCCTATCATCATCGTGTTATGATGGACGTAAACTCCTATGTTATAACTCCAAGTGAGAGTAAATCTTGGTTGATATATGACAATATTCTGCCCTTGATTCTGTAAACATTTGATGTAATATCCTTTGGGCGTATTAGTTCCTTGGTAGTATTCTGATATGATTACGTGTGTGGTCCTCTCGTTAACAAATTGCCAAAAATTTGTTTGATTCATTGATTGGCATCGAACATATGACGACACTTCTAAATCGTCAATTATACAATACTGTAAAATTTACTCCCTCTGACATGAATCACTAAGACTAACCTTAGTGTATCGAAATGCCTACGTAAAGGGAAACAACTTATATCTTCATCGCCCGGTTGTTGATTAGACGTGTCCGTTTGAATAGGTGTTTCTAAATCACTTCCATTGGTTGGAAATAACATAACTCATAAGTGGCGTGAGTGTGTAACCGTTATTGTTGCTGGTAACCTGAATGTACGAGGGCAGTAACGATCTAGTAGTGCTTGTTTTTCGAGTGACTGAGAGTCGATGACGTGTTTTTTTATATCACTCAACTTATCTATGGCAACCCATGCAACTTTTAGGGAGAAATCGTACTATCAATATTCCTAGTAACCATTATTATTCCGTTCTGTCGAAATACTCCTATTTATAATTTTATTTCTATATTTTTAACTTATTCATTGCGATCTATGTGACTCTTGGAAGCAATACATTTTAGTAATATTCTTGAAACCCTTATCAATCTGTTTCATACAACCACATATCTTTGTATTCTTACTTCTAAATCCTAAGTGGTCATTCCTGACCCAATTCCACTATACACCTGGTTAGTTACCATTGTGGGAAACATGATTTAATTGTGAAAACAAAAGGACTACAACGGTGCTTCGATCAGATTCATTACTTCACTTTTCCTTGACCTACTAGCAATTGGAGGTCTTAGTGCTTGCTATACATAATTAAATTCTCTTATGCTCTAATTCCTTGTTTAAGTCAGCGGTATTACAATACGGTGCGGTTCTAATTAACTTCTGTTAGTTTATCAAGATAGAGTCGCGTTCAGATCAACCCTCGAACCTGTTCGGCTTAGGCCGGGTCAACACAAAGTCTATCCTTTGTGAATAGGAGAGAGTGGAAAGGTACGTTACAATTCACTCTTTGGGGTGATTCATCGGTCAAAGAAACGGTCTATTACCACAATTTTGTGTTCAGTTACGAATATAGGAACCATACGATGACTTTCATGTTGAGAGGCATTTGACGCCGTTATTAATTCGCCACGATTCCTTCTTAACTTGTAAGTCCACGACCAACTCGATGCAGTCCGGCCATCTTACTATATAGTATGAGTTATCGATACTTCTTGTGTAAGGAAATGAGACGATATCTGGAACATTTCCGTATCCAGGACTCCTGTCACAACTTAACGCCTCCTTAGTTCTATTTGGACTATGTCACGGTACGAGTTCTTCTATACTCAGTAAATTCTCAGGTAATGAGTCTTGAATCTTCAACATGATCAGATGTTCCTGATAAATGTTTCGGACGTCACGTATATGATACCTGTTCCTTCGAGCCCTTCCTATAAAGCTTTCCGTATCACAATATCTATTGGTCCTGCTTGACCATTCAGGAACGAAAACAGAATGTCTTGCTCTCACACTCAAACTAATATGTTAACGATTTTCCCGATCCCTAGAACATAATGAATCCCTTTCTTTCCTAGGATTACCTATTAAACTATGGAGTCTGAAAATATACATAAACTACTTTGTCTACTATTAATGAGAATCATTGAGACTTGCATTGAGTCTTACAAATCTCTCGTCCTAGCAAGGACCTTCTAACGAAGTAGGAGAGTGGTTGCGAAATTCATGCTTACGATTATTTGTTCGAATAATTCAGTAGTGAGTGATGTAATCTAGGCTTTGTTCGCCAAGATTTATACGGTACCCTATATCGATGCCTTCTGAAGGATTAATTTAAATTGAGTCATTCTAAATCAGGGAAATCCTTTTAAACCACTGTTCCTACAATTTTATCTGCGTATTTATATACTCCTGATCGTAATTCCTATGAGATTCTATGTGTTAAATGGTGCTTCATTAGAGAATATTATCTGCCATTGCTATTCAATATTAGGAGTTTTCCATCCTCGCGGAAAAGAAGGTTCGATCCAAATATTCACTATGCCATTATGTATGTATATAAAGTCTATTTACGAAATCTGGAGTCAAACCTCGAAAAATGATAACCTCAAAATCATGTTGTAAATCAGAATTAGTATCCTCTAAGTACGTTACAACCCTGGAATTCTACGATATTCAATTGTTCTTAAGTTCAATATTGGCGAAACCACAAAAATTGAGAACCATCATCATATCATTTCCTTCTTTACAACCGTAAAGTTATCCCAAGGGTGCCATAATTAAGACTCTAGTGGAGTGAGTCATGGGATTAGGGAGCATACTTACAATAAGTAATCCTTTAACTAATACAGACAAGATTTCGCCTGTATATAAGCCAGTCCATAATAAATCTAGCGAAAGAAGAATTATTCCTCTCTTCCCAACCAAATGTCCTGTATGATGCATTGGTATGGAGTCTCTAGACCTCTGATGGAGCGAGTTGTACCAAGTTGATTGGCGTAATTGGTGTTAAATGAATCAGTGACTAGTCAATTTTCACAAAATTGTTATCACTCTTATATTCATTTGGGTTCAATAATTAAGGACCTCATTTTCATGATACGATAATCGGAAGTACCTAATGTTATAGTATGGCTACACGGCACGGTAGCTTTCCACTCGTGATGTTACTCGATTGGTAACCACACCGATTACACATTTTGTTCTTACTAATTGCTGAGGGTTGTAGGATTGATGCCATCCATAAATCTCGAAACAATTACATAAGAATTCATATTATGAATTCCCTTTTTGACCACCTTCCTATGGTGGTAGGGATAGGTAGAGAAACTAATGTAGACATGTTAGAAATATAATGTCCTGGTCCAAGCTTCAGGAACTTAACCCAAACCCGGGTTGCTATACGATAGAGTCACATGTTTTGTAGCTATATAATTCCCCGACGGATATGCAATCTTTTCACACGGTTCGTGTGGGTTAAAGATTCACTATCACCCATACGTGCCTAATGGCCATTATGACAAACTGGGGCGACTTAATGCCTTATTCGTTCGTGTTCTCAGCCCAATGCGTCAAAACTCTTACATTCGGTCATTGTTACCTGAGAATACTTGAACAAACGAAAAATAGGGGAGACTATCGTTGGAAAATTTTTGAAAACAAATTCATTATCCCAATTCGGTTATACTAGGCATTGTGCGCACCATTAGTACATTTAAAGGGTAACTGTTGAATGCTACCCATATCCCTCCTATATCGTGTTGGTCTAAGTCTATTAGACAACAGTGCAAACAAAACGTGCTAGGGATATTGTTCCCCAGGTATTGGGAGCTAGTAAAGTCATAACGAACGTGAGGCGTACAAATAGATGCAAGCTAAACAACGCAAACGACTCTTACCATATCCCGAGTATAATAAAAGTCTCACCACCTAGAGGGAACGAGAGTGAACCACAGTGGGGATGGTACTGTAGGAATTATGGATGGACAAATTAAAGAGCTACTCTGTATCAGAAATCTAATCACTGTATTGTGATAAAACTAAACAAAAAGCTGTAATTACTTGCCAGTCTAATGACTGCTACAAACCTGAGTATTGAACTTTCTATGCAATTACAAATAGTACATAAAAGGAATTTCGAGGACGAAATTCTTTTAACCGGGGAAGACTGTGACAACTGTGAAATCTCGGTATACCCTAATTGTTGTTAGTCCTTGATGACAGAACACGATGTGCATAAAATTAGATTCTTGAGGAATTGAATCTGGAAATGTGTTAATATATGCTTGATAGAATATACAATGCAAAACAGTAATTATGTTATGTACAAAAGTTCATTGAAAACCCTAAATTGATGTAGTGCGTTACAGACTTAATAGTACGCAATTGTGTGTGGTTGGATGACTTTGGGAATACGAATGGCCTAATACATGGATTATAGAGTATGACATAAGTACGTTAGTGGATAGATTGGAATTATAATGCTTGTAGCGATGCCTGAGTAATTACGATGAATTAAATCCCAAAACCCTAATTCCGCTTGAACCCTAATTATACATACTACTTACACGACTCACGGAACGACACAAATTATGGTTATGATAAATCCGAGAACACGTTAGGAATGACATGACACTAATAAGGACCCATGATGTGAAATTGGTATCCTTAGACTTTAAACACGTGTTAAACCGGAGCTTTCCGTTTAACAGCGCACTAAACCTTTGACGTTGATTATTAGGTTATCCGTAGCATTATTTAAGATTCCGAGTTCCAGGAACATCTTAATTGTGTGCCATAGACTGTGATATAAGGTTTGAGGCCAGTCAGAGATCGGGCACGTAAATCGAAGCAGCTGCCCGGTTAGGGAAACGCCTTCGTTTTAGGCATAACATAAGGCAATCAAACGTGCAAGGAAGGATCGATCAAGCTTAAAAACACTTAAACCACTCTAATACGAGTCTTTTATGATTAAAACGTAACTGGGTTCGGATTTCAAGACGGTTATACATAATTTTTAAAACTGAGTCTTTTGACACTAATTACGCGCAAAACGGAGTTCGTCACGCAAATCGAGAACGCAACCGGGACCCGTAAACGAACCAAAATACTCACCGAAGGATAACTATTATCTTTTAATTAATTTTTTAAGATATGAGGTAGCCTAGGGGACCCACCCCCAAACCGCCAAACACCCCTTTGTATATATCTTAGTTTTATTTTTTTTTTCTTTTCTTTCATTTTCCACACAAAAACCCACCACAATTCTGCTTTCCTTCCTTTTTCTCAGCTGAGTCATCGAGCACAAGCCAAAAATCAAAGGTAGCAACATTATTTTTTTTTTTTGGTTTAAGCCTAGTTTCTTGAGTAAACTTTATTTAGATCATAAACAACCTTTTTAATCCATGAAATTTTGAGTTTTAAACAAGTTTATGGGCTGAATATGAACACCATATCAATACCCTGGTGTTATATGGCAGCCATGGTTATAAATCTTTAGGGTTTGATACCCTAACCAAACCTTATTCGACAAAAATCGCGTAACTATTCGATTAACCGAAAAACATGGAATCAAAGCTTGATTGATCTAAGTTCTAGCATATTTGGATTGTACTTGATGTGTAGGTACTGAATATAGTCCATACATACTTCTGGACTCAAGAAAAACACTCGGACACGAAGAAATCGCTAGGTATATTGTCCGAAACTCGAAACTAGACTAGGCAGAATATTGTTTTGACTATAACTTGGTCCGTGTTATTTAGATTGAGCTGAAATTTGGTGTAGTGATGAAGGGTAGTGTCAGGAAGTTCCACATAGAAGTTTAGAATTTTTGGAATTGTCTACGATTTTTGGTGAATTTTTTACTGTTTTACAAAAGGAATTCTGGAAAAAATACCAAACGGATACAATAAATTACCAAAATTTACAGAGACACTAAGGAACATATGGGGAATGTTCTGGGAAAATTTGGAGTACATTGGTTTAGTTTTGGTCGGGGTTAAAAATCCACGTTTTCGCGAATTTTCGGTAGCCGGGAACGCACCGAAACGAAATTGGAAAAATCTTAAAATTTTTGCAATGGTTTCTGGAACCATAAGGGATGTCCAGGAATTTCTTTGGGATTTTTGAGCAGTGAGTATAATTAATATTAATTATGTGGTTAAATATGATTTAATAAATAATTTATTTAAACAAGTAAAAGCCAAAATAAATCTCCAGGAATTTTTCCCATAATCTACTGATTTTTACTAAGTTACATAAAAAGATGCAGATTTTTATTCAAATTATAAGTTAAATGGGAATTTTTGGATAAAAAAATGGATTAGTTTAAAACAATTTCGGCAGTTTACCGTATAACGAACTGGCCGGAACTGGGAACTGACCCAACCTGAAAAATACTATAATTAACACACGGGGAGTATTCCGGGAGATTCCAGGGTGGATTGGACACTCGGGGTGTGTCCAATACCAGTTCGGGAAATCCCCGACGGTGGAAACGGAAACTCAAAATTGGGCAACCTGGACTCTCCAAACACCCAAACTCCCTTAATGAAAAGTTAATCATTCTTAAATAACAACGTGTTGGCATTATTGGTATACCCGTACCATTATCCGAACACGTTAAACTACTGGCATTGGCTGGCACACGAACCGGTGCCCGGAAGCGAAACTGAAAACTAATACTACCCTGACCTCCATCACCATACCAGTATCGTATAGGCTCAATCTAGAGTGAAAACGCCTGACCGAATCCAAGTTATACCTATTACCGACTTAGACACTGACGTAAGTCCATATTTGCATATATGATTCTAGAAGTTGACCCGGTTGCTTATTTACATCTTGTGTGACACTACTGCATACACTGTGAGTTTTACTTCCCCATTTTCAAACTGTTTTCTATTTTACATGGGGTGAAATGCATGTTACATACATTTATACGTGCACATATATACATGATATAATGTGAATTATCTGAGTAAACACTAGTACATGAAAAGTCCCCACAGACCCAAGTGATTAACCGTAGGCCGGTGAATGTGTAAATAGTACTATTGGTCCGACAAACCCAATTGCGATGGCCAGGAACGCCATGTGATTCATACGCAATTGTACATGTTTGAGCATAGGCTATGGGGTACTAGCCATAGCTACATTAGGGCAGTGCCGTGGTGGTGGACCACGGGGTTGAGGTGACAGTCAAGGCTTCACTTGTGGGCTCAGAGTATATATACATATATTCAATTAAATGTGCCAAATTTGAACTATAATTACACTTATGTAATACAAACTAAAACAGTGAAACTCACCAGCAGCGTTTAGCTGACCCCTTTCAAAACTTTAACATGCTTTTCAGGTAATTTGAGACTTGTGTGATATTTGAGGTTGTTGTTCAAGATTTGCTTTACAAGTGAATACATGTATAGAATCATGTGTTTAGAAGATTAACGTGGTTCACGGGAACATGCCGTTGTAACATACATGTAGTATGTAATCAACAGTGTAAGCGAAAATGTAATTGAATAATAAATATAGAATCTTTATAAACAATGTGCTTATATCAGAGGTGTCTGTTGCATCCCATTTTTTTTCCTTCCGCTGCAAGTCGGGGTGTGACATGAACATAGCAAGTATATGATGTGAAAACAGGAAGGCATGAAAGTAACAAGTAGGCACATTTGTTTCACCCCAAAACAGTTTGAAAACAGTAAAAGTGGGGTCTATGTACTCACTTGAGATTGCCTAGAAGTCCTTGCGTAACAACCAAACAATGCTAGAGATCACGGAAATCAAACGGCACCTAATATAGGTAACTATGTTAATAAACCTGACCTAATCGGAGGATCGGGTAGCATGAGGGTTCGTAAACCAAACGAGTATGGGAACTCATATAATATGGTTTAACAAAGCCTACATACTAAAATGAAACCTAACCTAAGTGCTTACGACCCATTACGACCCGTTTAGGTAGCTTATGCTACTTTAATGCGTCGTTCGCGTAAAACGCGTTTGGACCGCCTAACTAGTCCTATGATAAGTAAAATATGCCTTAACATGTCTAATATTGTTGCCAAATCAGTTTAGATGTTAAAAGTTATGTTACATATGTTTAAAATGAATTTTGGCGTAAAAAGGGCATTTTGGTAATTTACCTAAGGCATATAAACTACCTATCATACAACTAACTAAATGTCGTGACCATAAGGTATAACCTCAGAAGGTTATTCCCTATACACTATGGTCACCTAATGTGTTTGGTCGGATCCTAATGATCGACCAAATGGGTCGGGTTCGAAAGCCTAAGCGATTGTTTAGATCGCTTACCTTACGACCCTATATAAGCACTAAACCTAAAGTGACGAGCTAAACATGTTAGAACATGTTTAACGAGGTTAGAAAACAGGTTTGGTATCAAAACAAACGGTTTTGATACCTAAAAGTAGTTTGGTTACAAAATACGCAAGAATACGCATTTTGGCCGAAACTACGACTCGTCACTGAGCCTAGATAACGTGGTAATCAGTAGGTATAGTCACAAGGGACTATAACCATCGTGATTACGCTCATGTTGCGAAGTTCAACCGAACTTCGTGTTGACCATAAACTGGTCAACGCAGAAAACGCTAAAAGAACGAAAGAGGACTTACAACGGGTCCAAGAACGGAAGTTTTGATCCGAATATTCTCAGGTATGAAGTGATAACACATCAACTTAGAGAACAATTTCAGATTCAAAGGTGTGGGTTTTGAGTTGTGATCTTGAGGGGTATTTATAGATTTCTTAGGACCGTTAAGATCGTTCGTCGAATAACGTGCTTTGATCTTGTTCGTACATGTGCACCCATGGTTTTACAATACCATGAGCACATCAAAATGGCCCCTAGTATCAGGAAATACCTTGTGTAAGAGGGTTTTGGGTGTTTAACAGCTGTAAACAGCTGTTAAAACTGGTTTTGCTGATCTGGGAGGGCCTCGCGGACCGCGTAAGACATGTGCAAAGCTTACGCGCTCCGCCTGGGTGCTCTGATCAGCAACCAACTTTGAAAAATGACAGTTTCAGTCCCTGTTGGTGTTTAAAGCCATTTCCGACATATTTAAGGCCCGTTAAGCCATCTTTAAGGACCTAAAATGATGCCTAAACATTGTGGACATGAAACATGCTCAAAAATATTCCGGATGTTGGTTCGTTTGGTTGTATGATCGCGATGTTCGCTTAATTACGACGGAATGCGCATAAGCACGAAAAACGATCCAAATTGCGCGACGAATGGATTTTTCTTATGCCAAACACTAAAATAAAATATTTTAGTACTTACATAAATTTTTGGATGTCCGGATGTGTTGTGGGCTAATTTCTGAGCTCATATCCTGAGAAATATCTTGGCTTATATCTTGATTAAATAATATCTGTTTATATCCGGGATGCGGATTCAGGGTACTGGTAATATCCTGAATGGTATCCTCAGGATCACTAACGAATTACGTGCAGGTACGTGGGCTGGAAGCTAACAACGTTCACAAAGACTTGTTCTGCGGAAGACTCGGTCCAAACCGTTCAAAGAAAGACGTTGAAGCCTTATTACTCGGTCTACAACTTTCGTGATGGAATATTCGGAGCATCCCATATTTATAGGGATATTTGTTTGTATTTCGTTACTATAAATAGGAGGAACACCAGATCGAATAGGAGACAACATTTTTTCACTGCAATCACACTCACTACACACCAACACTTGCTCTCTCGTAAATTGTACTCTCACACAAATTCATTGTAACACTTAGAGATCTGGTTGATATCCTGCACTGTATCTTGAAGTTTAAAGCAATAAGAAGAACAAGGCAGCTGCGATTGTCAGCTCCCGAGGTTTTATGCCGACGATCTAGATTGATCAAGGGCTTTCCTCGTACATCTCGTGTCGTCTCCCTTACTTTTTGTTTATTATTTGCTCACTGTTTGATCGCAGATACAGCTCAATATCCTGAGCCGTATCCTGAATACTGATTTGTTAAATAAATCAACAAGTACATTTTTCTTAAACTTTTTAGCACACTACCTCACATTACTAATTTGATCACTAAATTGCTTCGGTAATTTTTGACCAAAACAATTTGGCGCCCACCGTGGGGCAAGTGGTGCTATCTCTACTAAAAATTTTTGTTAAATCACTAATCGGTTTTTTATTTTCAAAACTTTTTGCCACATTGTCCACAATGGCCTCACGATCAAACATGAGTTCCTCTACTATGTCTGCTACGACTTCTGTTACTACAGGTTCGGTGCTTCCACCACCTCCTCCAAGAATGCCAGCTTCTACACGACCTCAGAATATTATCCCTACTCGCACTGTTCAAGAGTCTGCCCCTGTTTTAGCATCTAACGATGAAATTTTAACCTTGTTCGGAAGTGTGCAGGAACAAATGAGGCAGCAGCAAGAAACAAACCAAATGCTTTTAAGGGAAATACAACTCCTGAAGTCTGGCTCGAGCAGATCCGCTGAGGATATTGTCACTCCATTACAACCCAGAGCTTTGAACTTCAGTTCAGCCGTGTATACAGAGGATAACAGGGGGAATATTGTGCCCGGCCTTCCTCAGAATCATACTCCTGAAATACCCTCCTCGGTCAGGATGTCGACCATAAGGAGCTCAGGATATGCCTCAGGATATGGGCAGAATCCTCCAACGAGTAACATATTAAATAATAATAATAATACTCATGCTACTAACAATAGTGGATCCTTGCAGGATACAGGTGTGACGTCAGCACTTACCAGGGAACTTCAAAAATTGAAGGACATGATATCAAGTGTACCCGGGGTGGTCCAGCCAATCCCGGAAGTGTCTCAAGATAGCCATAAGATATCTCGCTTTGCATATCCTATCTGTGATGCTGAGATTCCAAAGAGGTTCCAAACCCCCAACATGAAGCTTTACGACGGAACGACGGATCCTGAAGAGCATATTGCTCAGTATAGGGAGAGGATGGAGATCAACCCTATCCCTCCGGATCTCAAAGAAGCATGCCTGTGCAAGGGTTTTGGTTCAACCTTGACAGGATCAGCTTTGAAGTGGCTCTTGAATGTTCCTCCGCATTCAATCACATCTTTTGCTCATTTAGTAAATTTATTTAATAGTCAGTTTTCTTGTAGTAGGAGCTTTGAAAAATTAACAAGTGATCTCTACAGGATAACACAAGGGCCTCAGGAATCCCTTAGGGATTATGTGAACAAGTTTAGCCGAGAATCACTAGACATTCCTCATCTTGATGTTGCAACAGCTGTGCAAGCTTTCAAGATGGGGTTGCAAAAAGATTCTCAATTTTACCAAGACCTTGTAATGAACCCATGCAGGAACCTGGATGAAGCTCGGAACAGGGCCCTAAGATACATTCGGTTGGAAGATGACAGGAAGATGCAAGAAAGGATGAACTCATCCAACACTTATGAGTCAACTAACAGGAAGTCAGAATCCTCATTCAAGTCGTATCGGCCTAAGCCATACGGCAGAAATGAGAATAAGAGAGTGAATGCTGTCGAAGATGAGGATCCTGAAGAGTATCCTGAATTATCAGAATATTGCTTTTATGTTAACATTCCTGAATTGATGTATGCCATGCAGGGTCTAGGGGACAAAGCAAGATGGCCTCGAAAGAATCAACAAAAAGCGGATTGGAAAGACAAATCAAAATGGTGTGCTTTCCACGAAGATTTCGGACATATGACCGAGGACTGCATTGCTTTGAGGAAAGAGATAAGCTATCTTCTAAGCAAGGGATATTTGAAAGATCTCTTAGGAAGAAAGAAGAATAAGGGTCAGGATACTGAGAAGGATCCTGAACGAGCAGCCTCACCTCCCCCGGATGCCAAAGTAATCAACTTCATTTCGGGGGGATCCGACATTTGTGGGACTTCATATTCGGCAGCAAAGAGACATGCAAAAGAAGCTAAAGCCGAAAGGGGAGACAAACCTGTCAGGATGACTACACTCACAACTGACAAAGTGATCACATTTGATGCTGATGACAGGGATACTGTCCAGGATCCTCACCATGATGCTCTGGTAATAACGTTATATGTGGCTAACCATTTTGTACGCAGGATATTGGTTGATAATGGCAGCTCTGTCAACATAATCCAACTAGAGACACTTAAAAGGATGAATGTATCTCCAATGGATATCACTTTGAAGTCCACCGTGCTTGTTGGGTTCAGTGGAGAGGCCAGAAACACAGTGGGAGAGATAAAGTTGCCGGTGTACGTTGAAGGACTCAACTCGATACAACGTTTCTGTGTAATGGACTCTCTATCCTGCTATAACATTATACTGGGAAGACCATGGATTCACGATATGAAGGCCGTGCCATCAACATATCACCAATGCATCAAGATACCTACCCCTTGGGGAGTTGTTAAAGTTGATAGCGATCAGCAGGAGGCGAAAGAATGCTACTCATCCTCAATGAAATCCTCAACCAAACCTAGTGCAGCATAGCAATTAAAGACGCGGGCCCAGGATATTGTGGAGGATCCGGAGCAGGATGTGAAGAAAATTGTCCTGGATCAGGATAATCCTGATATTTCGGTGCTCGTGGGAACCAATATCCCTCAGGATATTGAAGAACAATTAATTAACTTTTTAAAATGCAGGATGTCGACGTTTGCATGGAAGCATGAGGATATGACAGGCATATCCAAAGATATTATCACTCACAAGCTTGGAATTGATAAATCATTCAAGCCAGTGCAACAAAAGAGAAGAAAGTTTGCTCCTGAACGCAATACAATTATTCAAGAAGAAGTTGAAAGATTGTTGAAGTCCAAAATGATTAGAGAAGTCAAATTCCCAAGGTGGCTAGCAAACGTGGTAGTGGTACAGAAGAAGAACGGAAAATGGAGAGTCTGTGTGGATTACACAGACTTGAATAAAGCTTGTCCTAAAGACCCATTTCCTCTTCCCCATATTGATGCGATGGTAGATGCCACTGCTGGGCATGAAATGCTGACTTTCATGGATGCATCCTCAGGATTTCAACAGATCCAAATGGAGCCTTCTGACCAGGAGGATACTGCCTTCATGACGCCAACAGGTATTTATTGTTACACAGCTATGCCTTTTGGTTTGAAAAATGCAGGTGCAACATACCAAAGATTGGTAAACATGATGTTCAAAGACAAACTGGGGGACACCATGGAAGTATACATTGACGATATGGTAGTAAAGTCAAAGAAAGCTCAGGATCACCTCCAGGATATCAAAGGAGCGTTTGATATCCTGGATCAGTATAATATGAAGCTGAATCCTGCTAAGTGCCATTTCGGAGTGGGGGCAGGAAAATTTCTAGGATATATGGTGACCAAAAGAGGAATAGAAGCAAGCCCGGAGCAGATCAAAGCCATCTTGGATATTAAATCACCCTCAAATATGAAAGATGTTCAACGATTAACGGGGCGAGTGGCAGCATTAAACAGATTCATCTCAAGATCCTCGGAGAAATGCAAAGATTTTTATGATATCCTGAAAAAGAACAAAAAATTCGAGTGGGGTGAAAGGCACGAAGCGGCCCTACAGGAATTAAAGCAATATCTTTCAACCGCACCTCTACTAATGAAGCCTGAGAATGGTGAACCATTATCCCTATACCTTGCGGTATCGGGGAACGCTGTAAGTGCTGTCCTTGTAAAGGACCATGAAGGTCAGCAATATCCTGTTTATTATGTTAGCAAAAGTTTGTTAGATGCTGAAACTAGGTATTCTCACTTAGAGAAATTAATACTAGCATTAGTCATGGCATCAACAAAACTTAGACATTATTTTGAGACTCATAGGATTCATGTTAAAACTAATTATCCTGTCAAGAATGTGCTTAGAAAACCAGAGATGTCAGGCAGGATGGCTAAGTGGTCGGTAAAGTTAAGTGCCTATGATTTAGTATATGAACCTAGGAATGCCATAAAGTCTCAGGCTTTAGCTGACTTTGTGGCTGATTTTAGTAGTGACATTCAGGACGAGGCAGACCTAGAAGTTCAGCAATTAGGAGAATCCTCAGGATCCTGGACATTATATACTGATGGTGCATCTAATATAAGAGGAGTAGGATTGGGAATACTACTAAAATCGCCACAGGGGGACATATTACCCCAGGCTATTAGGTGTGAATTTCCTGCTACCAATAATGAGGCAGAATATGAAGCTTTAATTGCAGGATTAGAACTAGCTAAGAGTATGAATATCAAGAATTTGCAAGTATATGTTGACTCCTTGTTAATTACTAATCATTTTAATGGATCCTATGCAGTTAAGGGTGAGAAGTTAATCGAATACCTCGATATTCTCAAAAAATTAGCAGGATATTTCGATGTTTTTACACTTGAACAGGTACCTGCAACGAATCCTCAGGATAAAGAAGTAGCGGATATTCGGGATCCTGTAGTGGAATATCCTGAACAGGATCCTGAATCTTGGACAACTCCAATTCTGAAATATCTTAAAGATGGACACATCCCCGAAAATGAAAATCCTAAGGCATTTAGGATGAAGGTATCACGGTTCACTATTATAAATAATATCCTATATAAGAAATCTCTTGCAGGACCATATTTAAGGTGCTTGGAGGATCATGAAGCCAAAGAAGTACTTCAGGATATACATGAAGGGGACTGTGGTAATCACACTGGAGGCAGATCATTATTCTCGAAAGTATTGAGGACAGGATACTTTTGGCCAACAATGAGAAAAGATGCTACAGAATATGCTCGAAGATGTGATGCATGTCAAAGGCATAGTAACATACTACATCAACCAGCTGAACCCCTATATCCTGTAGTTTCCCCTTGGCCATTCATGAAGTGGGGGATGGATATAGTAGGGAAGTTACCAAAGGCTCCGGGAGGAAAAGTATTTATGTTAGCAATGACGGATTATTTCTCTAAATGGGTCGAGGCTGAAGCATTCGTTCAAGTAAGGGACCAAGAAGTAGTATCCTTCATCAAGAGGAATATCCTGACTAGGTTTGGGGTACCAGCTGAGATCATTTGTGATAATGGGTCCCAGTTTATAAGCAAAAGGACTACTGACTTTTGCAAAAGTTGGGGAATCAAAATGATCACATCTACTCCTGTACATCCTCAAGCGAATGGACAAGCCGAATCCTCGAACAAGATAATAGTCAATAACTTAAAGAAGAGACTTGGAGCCAAGAAAGGAAGATGGGCGGAAGAGTTACCCTTTGTTTTGTGGGCTGATAGGACAACGGTGAAGAATGCAACTGGCCAAACCCCGTTTTCCTTGGTATTTGGAGCAGAGGCAATGATTCCAACAGAAATGACGATACCTACTGCAAGATCTATGCTACAGGATCCTGAACAGAATCCTGAAGTCTTATGTCAAGATCTAGACACTATAGATGAAAGAAGAGATGCAGCAAGGCTAAGGATAGCAGCATATCAACAAAGAATATCCAGAGCATACAATAAGAACATAAGGACTAGAAGATTTCGAGTTGGTGATTGGGTGCTGAGAAAGGCTTTTCAAAACACCACTAATCCTGCCGATGGCAAGCTAGCTCCGAAATGGGAAGGACCTTATGAAGTTGAGTCAGAAGCAGGGAAAGGAGCATATCGACTCAGGAATGTGGAAGGGGATATGCTACCAAGATCCTGGAATGCAATACATTTGAAGCTCTATTTCAAGTAAGAGTAGAATTTGTTTTCTATCTCGGAATGGTATGTGTTCTATCTCTTTAAAATATATTTGTTTATTATCTTGAACCCAATACTGACTTAAGCATCGGAGGGGTGTTAGCCAAGCTAACACCCACCTTAGTTTAGAACTGTTTTGCAGGATATGTTTCAGGATATAGCTCCAGGATATATACTCAGGATAAGTCGAAAGATTAGAGGATTGGCCCCCTCTCTCACGTTTAAGGGATCCTGATCCCTTCACAGGTTTAAAGGTATTCACCTTTCTTTCGAATTGGGTTTAAACACCTCGCCTGGAGCACAAGTTATCTAGGTATAGTTCAAGGTAGCGGGACCAGTTCATGTAAAAGTGGCTGACAATTTCGTTACTGTTGGCTATATCCTGGATCCTAAAGGTATATGAGGATTGATCACCCTCTCTCACGAAAGGGTATTTTCATACTCTCTAAGGTTTAAAGGTTTTCACCTTTCTAAGTCTAGGAGTTTATACACTCTCGCCTGTAGCGCATGAAACTCAGGGTTTATCCCCAGGATACCAGGGTTTATCCCCAGGATATTAAGGGTTTATCCCCAGTATGCTAATGATTCATTTCAGGATATCAAGATTCTTGCTTCGGAGTGTTTGAAATTTATTCAAACTAAAGTTTGAATACATTTGCATTTCTGTGTCATACACAGGGGACATACATTATACTATTCAAAGGTTGGATCCAAGTTTGTAAGTGTGCACTGGGGACATACCTAAGGTGGAAGATTGAAATTGATTCTCTAAAAGTCTTTGGTATGAACTCTCCTTTTTCAAATGATTTAAGTCTTCTAAGTTATATGACAATATCCTGACCAGGATATCTCTTAGAATACTAGTCAGGATATTTTCCCACAATATTCCCAAAAATGTTTAAACAAAACAGTTTTCATAAGTAAAATTTGTGCACTAATAACAACAATAATAAAGTCAAAAGAGTAGTTATATTATTGACATACCAAAAGGTGTGCTCTTAGTTTCACCTCAAAACGAGGCCCATCCGCTAAGAGCACTAGTAGTTCATAACCATATTCACCCAACAGTTGAAGGCTTCATCTCAAACCGAGACCCATCCACCCTCAACTGTTGTATTGTTCAAAAAGCATGCAGGAAATGTAAATTGTTCAGGTACGGAAAAGTAAAGTGCGGAAAAATAAATTGTTTATGGGACTACAAACCAACATTCAAATTCAAAAAGGTGGGCTCTGGCCTTGGCACGTATATCCGTCATCGCCCACCTAAATGCCCTCACACAGCGGCATCACCTCCAACCTTCTCAAGCTTCTCAGCACCAGCATCCTGACCAGCATCCTGCGCAGCATCCTTGCCAACGTCCATCTCAGCATCAGCTCCAACATCCTTCTTCTCTCCAGCCTGGACCACCACCTCTGCTGACTTAGAAGACTCGCCAGCTTCAGCAGGAAGGGGCACAGCTTTGCCTCCGAGTTCCTTCAATTTGGCCACCCAGGATTCAACTGGCCAAGATGGACAAACAAGGCCTGTCTCCTTGGCCTCGTAGGCCATCTTGATGCGTGCTTGTAGCAGGGAGACGATAGCAGAAGCCTTGATACCCTCTCGGAAGCTGATCAAGGCCTGATCATGATCCATTTGAACGCTGGCAAGTTTGACCTCAGCATCTTGGGTGACCTTCTTTAGCAAGCTTTCATAGTGCCGGCTCTTTGCTTCGGCAATAGCACCTTGGTCAGCAACGGTGCTCTCGAGCTGCTTGATCCTGGCTTCATGAAGTGCCACAGTACCACAAGCGTCATTGTACAAGTGGAGCAAATGCTGGAGGCCCTGCACATTGATCACAGGTATGAGGTTAGAATATATGCTGACTAAGATGTCCTACCAGGATATCCTGTTAGGATATACGTGCAGGATATATGTGCAGGATATACATGAAGGATATGCGGCAGGATATTACCTTGTTGAGGAAGGATGTCATTGGCTCTAAGGAGTCGGAGAAGCTGAGCTCATCATAGGAGAACCCTTCAGAGCCTGGAGTACTGATCTCAAGACCCTTTCTCTTTTTCGCTGCGGAAGCACGGGTTCTTGGATTGGTCTTGGGAACCGGGAGTGGCTTGGAGCTGGTGGTAGCAGGAGTCTCCTTCTTGACTATGGCTGGAGTTGGATAGCTGTCAAGTTCATCTAGGTCTAGATAGACTGGGACTTTGCTGGAGTCTGCACACAGGGAGTAAATTCTAAATCCCTCCTACAAATAACAGATAAGAAGCATATGTATGCAGGATATCTTGCAGGATCCTTACCAGACATGTTGGCACTTGAAAGAGGACTTGGAGTTGGTGGAGAAGGATTGAAACTTCTTTCTGCTTCTGGGAGAAGTCTAATGGCGTCTATTCTTTCTTGAGAAGTGGTAAGAGGAGGAGCAATCTTCCTGAAATCAGCTGCATAACAAAGAAGATAAGTTAGTTCAGGATATGGAATAGGATAAGCGACAGGATCATTCTTAAACCCTAAATCCTACCCTTTCTCAACCACTGTAACGGATATTCCGTCCCACCAGGGATTGAGTCCCTTTTTACAAAGAAAAACTTGGATTGCCAACCATCCTCGTTCTTGGTGGCACGAAGTATCAATGGGTCACCGGAAGTAGAGTAAAACAGAAATCTACATGATCCGTGACATCTAAGCTTGTAAGCCAGGGGGAGATCATGGATGGAAAGCTCAGGAATGTGGTTTCTCTTGATCTGGTCAAGAACAGTTAAGACACGCCAGAGCATTGGCATTGTTTGGCTAAAAGAGATTTTTGTGATATTAAAGAACTCGGTGATGAAATCCGGAAAGGGGAATCGGAGCCCTAGGGTAAAAGGGAAAGCACTAAAGCAAATCCACTCGTTGGAGACCATATCTGACCGGATTTCACGGTCAAAGGGTCTAAATATGGTTCCTTCCGGGAAGATACCGGAGGATTTTAAAGCAGACAAGTGGGCACTATCAAAAGTACAGGCTTCCTTCTCTGGTTCTTGGAGAAGGTTTTGTTGGTAGAACGTAGGGGCCGAGTCACCTGAACTGGATCTTGTTTGGCGCGGCATTTGATCGGTTGGATTTTTCGCCGGAGAGAAAAGATGAAGGAAAGTAAGAATGATAGAGAGAAAATGTACCTTTTTCCTTGTCGATGATTATTAAAAAAGAAGATGAGGACGAGAAGATATAGGGTATGATGAGTAGATATAGGCTGGGTAGTTGCAAACGGTCACATCACAGGTCTTATCTCTTAATTGCCTCGGTTTGCGTAAAAAATGTAACCGTTAGTAATGAGGATACTAAACGGTAACATTTTTGGGGACAATTGTTGTGGGCTAATTTCTGAGCTCATATCCTGAGAAATATCTTGGCTTATATCTTGATTAAATAATATCTGTTTATATCCGGGATGCGGATTCAGGGTACTGGTAACATCCTGAATGGTATCCTCAGGATCACTAACGAATTACGTGCAGGTACGTGGGCTGGAAGCTAACAACGTTCACAAAGACTTGTTCTGCGGAAGACTCGGTCCAAACCGTTCAAAGAAAGACGTTGAAGCCTTATTACTCGGTCTACAACGTTCGTGATGGAATATTCGGAGCATCCCATATTTATAGGGATATTTGTTTGTATTTCGTTACTATAAATAGGAGGAACACCAGATCGAATAGGAGACAACATTTTTTCACTGCAATCACACTCACTACACACCAACACTTGCTCTCTCGTAAATTGTACTCTCACACAAATTCATTGTAACACTTAGAGATCTGGTTGATATCCTGCACTGTATCTTGAAGTTTAAAGCAATAAGAAGAACAAGGCAGCTGCGATTGTCAGCTCCCGAGGTTTTATGCCGGCGATCTAGAATGATCAAGGGCTTTCCTCGTACATCTCGTGTCGTCTCCCTTACTTTTTGTTTATTATTTGCTCACTGTTTGATCGCAGATACAGCTCAATATCCTGAGCCGTATCCTGAATACTGATTTGTTAAATAAATCAACAAGTACATTTTTCTTAAACTTTTTAGCACACTACCTCACATTACTAATTTGATCACTAAATTGCTTCGGTAATTTTTGACCAAAACAGGATGTATTCAGAATGTAAGTTTTGAGCGAAAATGCAAACTTGTGCACTTTTTGACGCTTTTAGTCCCTGAATGACCCAAAAGTTTATTTTAGCACACCGAACCCCTTAAAGCCTATTTCTAAGCTATGTAAAGGATATTTATGGTATGTTTAACTTATGGTCATGTTCTGGAATGTCTGTTCTAGTACGAATCGTCATACTTTCGCAGTTTGTCGAATTTAGTCCCTGTAGGCGATTAAACTTGTTTTTGGCATACCAAAGCCTTCAAAACTTATTTCTAAGTTATGTAAAGGTTATTTAAGGTATGTTAAGCATATGTTGATGTTCCGGAGTGTTTGTCACGTTAAACTGATTATGTTTTACGCACCAGTTTGCGTATAACTCTCCAGAAAGCGATGTAAAGTTTGAAATTGAACAAAAGTCAAAACATGAAAAATGTCAAACATAAATAAACAAGCATTGGGATTAAATAACGTTGTTTTATTGATAACTGAACTGTTTACAATGATTACAAACACAGGTGTCACAGTCTCCCCTACTTGTGGAAATTTCGTCCCGAAATTTATTTAGAGGAAACTCGTGGGAATAGATGTGGATACTTCGCCTTCATTTGATCTTCACGTTCCCAAGTAAACTTAGGTCCACGCTTAGATTCCCAGCGAACTTTGACCAAAGGAATGCACTTGCGTTTGAGCCATTTGACTTCACGTTCCATGATTTCCACAGGTTTCTCAACAAAATGCATCGTGTTGTCCACACGAATTTCATCAAGCGGTATGTGGAGGTTCTCATCAGCAAGACACTTCTTGAGAATGGACACGTGAAAGGTTGGATGAACATTTCCAAGTTCAGGAGGTAACTCAAGTCTTTAGGCTACCTTACCGATTCTTTCGACGATCTTGAATGGTCCAACGTATCTAGGTGCAAGTTTTCCTTTCTTTCCAAATCTGATCACACCTTTCCAAGGTGAGACCTTAAGTAATACGCGATCACCGACTTGAAATTCCAAGGGCTTGCGTCGTTGGTCCGCGTAACTCTTTTGACGGCTTCTAGCTGTCTGAAGGTTATCACGAACTTTCTTAACCTTATCAGTAGTTTCTAAAATGAGGGTAGGTCCAGTAAGCTGAGCCTCACCGATCTCATTCCAGCAGACTGGTGAACGACATTTTCGACCATAGAGAGCTTCGAAAGGAGTCATGTTGATGCTGGAGTGATAATTGTTGTTGTAGGAGAATTCTATTAACGGAAGATGTGAATCCCAACTACCACCAAAATCGATCACACAAGCTCTAAGCATATCCTCCAGAGTCTGGATTGTTCTTTCAGATTGACCATCCGTTTGCGGATGATAAGCTGTGCTCAGATTAAGTTGGGTCCCCATAGCAGATTGCATGGTTCTCCAAAAATGAGAAGTGAAGCGAGCATCTCTGTTAGAAATGATGTTCAAAGGAACACCATGTCGAGATACAATTTCATCCACATAGATTTTAGCAAGTTTGTCAGCAGAAAAATCCTCACAGATTGGCAAGAAATGCACTGACTTAGTAAGACGATCAACAACTACCCAGATGGCATCATGACCTTTCTTTGTGCGCGGAAGTTTGGTAACCAGATCCATAGCAATGTTTTCCCATTTCCAAACTGGGATCTCTGGTTGCTCCAATAGACCAGAAGGACGTTGATGTTCAGCCTTAACCTTAAGACAGGTAAGGCATTTTGATACATATAAGGCAATGTCTTTCCTCATACCAGGCCACCAATACTGAATACGAAGATCCTTATACATCTTATTCAGAATGTAAGTTATGCGCGAAAATGCAAACTTGTGCACTTTTTGACGCTTTTAGTCCCTGAATGACCCAAAAGTTTATTTTAGCACACCGAACCCCTTAAAGCCTATTTCTAAGATATGTAAAGGATATTTATGGTATGTTTAACTTATGGTCATGTTCCGGAATGTCTGTTCTAGTACGAATCGTCATACTTTCGCAGTTTGTTGAATTTAGTCCCTGTAGGCGATTAAACTTGTTTTTGCCATACCAAAGCCTTCAAAACTTATTTCTAAGTTATGTAAAGGTTATTTAAGGTATGTTAAGCATATGTTGATGTTCCGGAGTGTTTTTCGAGTTAAACTGATTACGTTTTACGCACCAGTTTGCGTATAACTCTCCAGAAAGCGATGTAAAGTTTGAAATTGAACAAAAGTCAAAACATGAAAAATGTCAAACATAAATAAACAAGCATTGGGATTAAATAACGTTGTTTTATTGATAACTGAACTGTTTACAATGATTACAAACACAGGTGTCACACCCACGGTGATGAACTTGGTTGTATAAAACCTTTGTCAAGAATTTCGTCCAATTTTTTTCTTCAGTTCCTGCATCTCCATTGGTGCTAATCGATATGGTGCCTTGGCAATCGGTGCCGTTCCTGGTATTAGGTGAATCCTAAATTCAACCTCTCTATCAGGCGGTAATCCAGGCAATTCTTCTGGAAAACGTCTGAGAATTTAGATATTACAGGAATATCTTTTAATTATTTTCCTTTAGTATTAATGATTACAGAAATCATATACACTACTCCTCATTTTCTTTCATAGCTTGCAGCTTTCATCATAGAGATGAACTTTGTCGATCTGGTTGGCTTATCTCCTTTAATTGTGATCTCACTACGCCAAAATAGGGATACAACCACACAAAAAAAGTGTGACTATATGCTTTTCGCCACGCATATTTTTTTCATGTCAAGTGTGACCAAAGCTCGAGTCATCGTAAGTATCATACGGCCACACACACTTTTTAGTGGTCGTAGAACTTAAAAGTGTGGCTAAAGGTACCAACATTTTTTATTAAAATCTAGCATTTCCTTCATCAAGTGTGGCCAAAGGGTTGCAACGGGCACATGAATTTAATTCATGTGACTGTTTCTATTATATAGTCACATATATTTAATAAAAAGTCTATTTTAGCCACATCAATTAAAAAAAAGTGTAGCAAAAGGGGTTGTTGTAATCAAATATGCTGTCTATTAAGTATGGCTAAAAGGTAGCAACGGCCACATCAATTTACTATAAGTGTGGCTGGTTCTAATATATAGGTCACATGAATTTATTGTGAGTGTGGCTAAAAACTTTTACTAGAGACACAAAACACTTTTTCAATTTTAAGTGTGGCTATTGTCTAACTTTTGGTCACACATATTTGTTTTTTCTATGACATTTGTTATCACTTTGTCACACAATAAAAACAAACTGATGATGGTGTGGCTATTGTCTAATATTTGGTCACGCATATTTGTTTTTCTCATGACATTTGTTATCATTCTGTCACACAAATAAAAAACAAAGTAACGAAAGTGTGGCTAATGGGCATGTATAGCCACATTAAATTTTGTAATTTTAAGTGTGACTATTGTCTAACCTTTGGTCACATATACTTTTATTTTCCCATTACGTTTGGTATCATTCTGTTACACAACAAAAAACAAAGTAACTATGTCGTGGCTAGTGCTTATTTATAGCCACAAGAAATTTTGTAACTTTAAATGTGGCTATTGTCTAACATTTAGTCACAAATAATTTCTTTTCCCATGACGTTTGGTATCATTCTGTCACACAATAAAAAACACAGTAACTATGGCGTGGCTAATGGTTATTAATAACCACACGAAATTTTGTAATTTTAAGTGTGTCTATTGTCTAATCTTTGGTCACACATGATTTTTTTTCCCATGACGTATGGTATCATTCTGTCACACAATAAAAAACAAAGTAAATATGACATGGCTAATAGTTATTTATAGCAACGCAAAATTTTGTAATTTTAAGTGTGGCTATTGTCTAAGCTCTGGTCACACATATTTATTAGGGTTTCATGTGGCCATTTTCGTGTAATTACCCATTCTATTTTCATTTATTTTGTATAATAAAAACTGCTGTGAACATGAGATAAATTATAAAACAAATGATATTAACAATAATAACTAGAAAACCATACATAAGTTTTCAATTTAAATACTAATAGAAGACATAAACTTCTAAGCAAAATCTATCTACAAAAGTTGCAAAGAGAAACAAATGTACACAAAAACTAAGAGCTATTTCTAGGTTGTTTTCTTCAAGTCCGTATATATTCACTGCTTTTGGACTTCAAAGTGTTGCAAATTTTCATCCATGGGCTGGTGGCGACCTTGTTATTGTGGTAGTGAGTAAATTGTAACTCGTAGCCAGTTCTAACGTCTCTTAGCCCATCGATGAAACCATCACCTCCAATTATATTTATATATATTGTAGCCATGTCACAAACCTACACATAATGTCAACTGGTTAGTTTCTAGTGCAGCTTGGGTCGGGTTCAACACTTTGTGTGTCACGTCAATTACTTCCTTCATTTTGAGAGATAGAGGATGCCGGGAATAATTAAAAAAAACTAAGTGTACCATTGACCTCATCACCATTATCATATATACAATGCCTCAACAAAACAAATATGCGTGGCTGCAATACAATACGATTTATATAAGTTAATTACAGGACTCACATCACTTATATATTGATGTAGGGTAAAATATACATATTTGTCCCATGTAAAGTGTATGATTTTTGTATAGTTTTTATTTGTTTTCATTTAGTTTTAGTACTATATTTTAGTATTTTGTGTTTTGCTAGGTCCTGGTGCAAATGGAGCAAAAACGAGTAATATGGAAATGACCAGCCAGCTGGGTAGAGTGGGGCGTCAGGGACCGAATAAAAATTGCCCGCTATATTTCTTGATTTGACCGAGCCCACTACTGCCAATTATTATATTTATTATTGAAGGATAGCATTTTAATATATATTGGGGGCACCACTAAAGATAAAAAAATATATATCATACTTGAAGGAGAGTAGTATACTGGACGTGAACATTGGTCCAGCAATTTGCATGAATAGATTGTTTTTGGGCCATTAGAGCTGAGGGTATTTGGGCCGGTTGTTTATTGAGTTTGAGAATTCCAACTTTGAGTCAAAGGGGATATGAAAAAGGCCGACATAATAAATTCGAGAGGCACAGAAGGCATACGGCGGACGGCAGAAGGTGAACTGCCGCAAGAAAGAGAAGGAGGCGATCACGAAGGAAAAAAAGAAAGAAAGAATTGGTTCGAGGGTTTAAGCTGAGATCAAGATTTAAGTCCGGGTTTGCAAATATTTAGCGTTCAGTTTTAATAACTTTGTGTTTTTTTTTTAACTTGATACCATTACTTATTTGTTATTCAAGACTTGTTTCTTTTTCTTGACTATGATTCTTGGCTAGTTATTTTTCTACCAGGGTTTGTGATGATTATTCGTGTCAATTGGTAATTTGTCGGCTTTTGGTAATTTTGTGATGGATAAATATTAAAGTAAAAGACCTAATAATTATTTTTGGCTTGATGTGTGTGCGTACTTTATTCTAATTTATTATCGTTCAATCGTTCCTCATGTGTCTTTGTGAATGTCTTTCATGTATAGATGCATGTTAGGTTACCTACTTTGTGTTTGTAACTACTTTATGGTTTATGGTGCACGTATTCCATAGGAACTTTGTTTGATAATTTAGAGGAGTTTAGTGTTCTACCTATTCTTGAGACCGGGAGGAGATAGATAGTTAGGATTGTCTTTGGTGCTAGGTATTTAGGTGCAGTGAGACCGGGAGGAGATCTGTCTAAGTGGCCTAGTATTATTTGTTTTCCTAAGTCTTGCCAAGTGTTTTTAGGTTACCCCGTGCACTCTAGGGTGTATTGTGATTAGTGAGACCGAGAGGAGATCTAGTCTTTGGGTACTTTAGTATTGTTGGAGAGACCGGGAGGTGATCCAACCCATACCAGTGAGCTTTATTTGACCTTAGGACCTTAGGAGAAGTTGATGAGACCGGGAGGAGATTCAACCTGTCTTTAGTCTTAGAGTGTCATATTATTAGACCCTGGTTCCATCATAGTTACCATTGCTGAGGGAAAACCGATAGTCACGAGTATGATTCCAAACCTGGGTAGTACTTTCTCATCCTTGATTTCACCTTAGTAGCTTTCAGCCCGCGTCTAGGTAGTATATTTCATCTTAGTTAATTCCTTTAGTTTAATTAGTTAAAACCCCAAAATCCAGTCAAATCAAATAAAACAGTTAAGTAATTAGTTGAGTCAGAGTCTAGTTAGCGTCGCTAGTGTCTCGTGGGTTCGATACTCGGACTTCATTAGGCTTTACTACGTACGATAGGTACACTTGCCTGTCAGTGGTCTAGCATTTAGAGAGTCTTAGTTTATAAATTTAAAACTAAGGTGTCTAGATTAGGTTAGTTTTTATTAGACCATAATTTGCACATCATATATCCATAAAAGAAAAGAAAACAAAATTAATATCTAGCTGTTTGACCTGTTTGATTTGATTCATTTATGAATAATTTGTTTAAGTTTTCCCATTTTAGAACAAATATAACCTGTATAGACATGTTCCAAAGTATATGGATAAGAATTAATATAAGAAATGGAGTGCATCAGTAGTACCTTATAATATTCATCCTCTAGCCCATGTAGAAAAGCTCCAGAAACACTTACCGCTTGTAACTGGAAATATAGTTTTGTTCATACTTCAAAGGACAATAATCAATTATTTACTCTATAAACTTACATAGATCATTTGACAAACCTCAGGATATCAAATAACTACCAATTCCTTTATGCAAGAAGAAAGCCTACTAATTCAAAATGAAAAAAAAAATTAATAACAATAAATAAAGAAAAAAGGAAAAGGCAACTTAAAGTCAACAGTTATGAAAGTGTTAGAAACAGCAGGATACATTGGGGATTGCTTCTCAAGAAAGTATTGGATTGTTGATGATGAAGGTTTGAAAAGATCAAGCCTAAACGAGACTAAACAAAATTTTAGTATTTTTATATATAATATAATAATAATGATGATAACATTGCCGAGCCGAGCTTGAAGCGAGCTTTGGCTCGTTTAAGCGATATTGAAGCGAGCTCAAGCTCAAGCTTTGGGCTTTACTCGCGAGCCGAGCTAGAGCTCAAGTAAGTGTGCACGAACCGAGCCGAGCTCGAACTCGAGCCTACATAAAAACATGACAAGTCGAGCTCAAGCCTAGCCGGGCTCGGCCCGGCTCGTTTACACCCCTCAACATCAATTACTGATCAATATACACATTTAGGTTTGTCGAAGATATTTTTTTAATATAAGTACAAGACCCGTTACTATTTACCAAGTGTTCAGCAACAGTAATGAATGCAATGAAGATACACTAATCAATATATCCAATAAACTATCTCAATAACTGTAAACTAACATTGTATACTCTTTTTGTACACTCGTTTTGATAAACATTGGGAAACTATGATGTAATAAGACTTAGAATGCAAGATACCAGTTAATTAATTGATTCCAATGTTAACAAAGATACACTAATTTCAAACCCCTTTGCTTTAACTACCTTGGTCGTATGGTATCATCATTCAGATAACTCTCCACTGTACTAGTGTACTTCAAATTATAGGTATCAAGTCAAACTAATTAAGTAAATACATAAAACATACCACACGATATACAAGTAATCTGCAGTTAGTACAGTTCAAACACCAAAACCATGTTATTCAGAAAGCCATCTATGATACAAGAGAAGAAGCTCCAAGCAGAATTTCACAATTAATCAATTGCAGTTATACCAAACACAAAACATAAAAATACTTTTATCCTGAATCAATAATATCTAAATCAAATTTAGTAAAACACCGCCACGCTTGCGGTTACAAAACTGAGCTATGTTAGACCCTTATTAATAAAAGCTACTCATGTGCATAAATTCACAACAATATTGCTAGCAAACAACAAACAACACACGTAAAACTAAACTAGAGCAGGCAATTACAGCCCGTTCCATTATTTACGGGTCAGTTCAGGTCAGAATTTCTACCTTTTGGGTTCATCTGGTTAACAAAAAATTAAAGAACGGGTCATTCCAGACATCAAACAAAATCTTAACAAGAAAGAGCGGGTCAAAATGGGTCAAGGCATTCTGACCAACAGGTCAAGGCAGGTGACCAACGGGTTGTTCAACACCTCCGCCGCCCATGTCTCCGACTAATACCGCCGTCGTGTATAGTTCCGTCTACAGTTGTGGTCAGCGCCCTGCCTACCACCGCCGTCCATGTCTTCGTCGTCCACCGTTGTTCCCACCTCCGTCTAACACCATCGTCGTCCACCGTTGTTCCCACCTCCGTCTAACAATTTTGTGGTACAAAACTTCACATACCTTTTTATTTTTTATTTCAGTTATTAACTTTTTTTATATTATTCTTTATATTTTAATTTAGCCCACATTTTTTTTCAAGATCTCTTGCATCTCACACACAAATGAACATATGCATGCATGTAATATAGTTCTTTTTGAACAAATACATGCAATATTTTAACCGAGAAGATAAGGATATAAAGTAAAGTTAACTCGTTTTTACCCATCATCCAACCCAACTCAACCCGTCCATTTTGCCAAGTCTTTATTATTGTGATGGCTAAATATATATATTGTCTTATAACTTATGATGGTTACTATGCAAAAGTTTGTTGTTTTTTGGAGATTTATTGGTCTTAAGAGTATGAATTAACATTTTTAAACCAACCAGACCCAACCCGAAACCCGTTATGACCCGGACCCATTTTGACCCGAACCCGTTATGACCCGAACCCGCTTCGACTCGAACCAAAATAACCCTTTTTTGACATGACCCGAACCCGTACTAACATTAAGATCTTAAGTTTTTAAGAACAAACCCGCTGAACCAATTGGACATAAATTCAGTGATATTGGATAAATTTGAAGTTAATAAAAAGGTAGATTGCTAACGATACAGCAGCCATTATATCAATAAGATATTATTTTAACTGGACACTAACGGCACAATGTATCATGACATTTTAAGCACATGAGGTGATAATTGCACACCATCCTAATATTGACCCAATAGTGATCTTCTTAACATAGATATTGAATCTAAAGACAACAACATACATCGACTAGATTAGCTGCAGAACACTCTATGCACGTCTCAATCTCCTTAAACTGTTGCATTATTGGACCCATCATCTGTTTTAAATTTATGGGGAAGTGTCCATCACGCAAATCTAACATGCATCCAACAAGAATCACTGGTATATTAACCTACATACGAAAATGCTAATTGTACACAATCTAAATTACATTTAAGACTTGTCCAATATACAAATATAAAACGATAGAATTGAAACCTTTAGGCGCCTAATTTCAGGAAGCCAATAATTCTGAAGGTTAACAAGTGTTTCAGGTTGATCACAAGCGTAGGTTAAAACAACTGCATCTGCAAGCTGCAATTCTTCCTCTACCTTAGCTTTATCATCCAAACTACATTAACAAATGATCCAAAATTCTAACAAACTGAATCTAACCGATCATATATTAGATCAACTGAATGTAAACTCTAACCTAGACGGAGTCGGAGTCACAGAGTATCAATTATTGTGGCAGAAATGCGTTGCTACATTAACAGTTAACAAATAATCCAAAATTCTAACAAACCGAATGTAATCAATCAGACATTAAATCAATTGAATGTAAATTCTAACCTAGATAGTGTCCCAATTATTGTGAACGCAGTGCCATGCTAGTATGCTACATTAACAAATAATCCGAAATTCTAATAAAACTGAATTTAATCAATCAGATATTGAATCAACTGAATGTAAACTCTAACCTAGACGGAGTATCAATTATTGTGACGTGAATGTCATGCTACATTAACAAATAATCCAAAATTCTAACAAAACTGAATCTAATCGATCAGATATTAAATCAATTGAATGTAAATTCTAACCTAGACAGAGTATCAATATTGTGAACGAAATGCGATGCTACATTAACAAATAGTCCAAAAAACTAACAAAACTGAATCTAATCGATCATATATTAAATCAACTGAATGTAAACTTTAACCTAGACAGAGTATCAATTATTGTGACGTGAATGCCATGCTACATCAACAGATAATCCAAAATTCTAACTAAACTGATCAAATTGATCATATCTTAAATCAACTGAATGTTAACTCTAGCCTAAACGGAGTATCAATTATTGTGACGGAAAGGCATTACTACATTAACAAATTATCCAAAATTCTAACAAACAGAATCTAATCAATCCATCACATAATCTTCTAACTTATCACATCAAAACCAAAACCAACTCCTCGTAACTCAACTCCTTATCTAAAAACACCTCAATTGAACTGCATACCTAATCATCCACTCGAAAACGGACGATTTGAACCACTAGATCTAGCCTGATTCATCGCCTCATATCCATCGCTCAATTTCAGCCTCCGTTCTTCCACCTAGGGGTGTAAACAAGCCCGAAGGCTCGAGAGCTACTCGTGATCGGCTCGGCTAAAAGCTCGAACGAGCCGAGCCTTAACGAGCCCGAGCCCGAGCCTGAATTCTTGCTCGTTTAGTTATCGAGCTCGAGCTCGAGCCTGGATTACATAGCTCATTTGGGCTCGCGAGCCTAATCGAGCCCAACCCAAAATAGAGTTTTTTAAATATATTATATATGATATAATTTATTATAACCCAATCCAATTAGGCCCATCTGATGCTTTAAGTGTAAATTAGGCCCATATGATTATAGACTATAGTAAAAAAGGGTTTTCCCTGCCAAACGAGTTTTGACGTTCTAGTTTCCCACCCAAATCCCAATTCCACTGCCAGCACAGATACGCCATCACCATTGACGCAATCGTTCGTCTTCATTCATCCGTCATCATCGATTCATCGTATCATCAGGTTTGTAACTTCGCCTATACTTCGTTTTAATGTTGATGAACAATGATCGATGATGTTGAATCATTCATTATAATCGAATGGGCCTGTGATATAACTGTCCTTATAATCGAATGCGCCTGTGATATGTTGATGACAATGATGTTGAATCATTCATTAATAGGAACTTTTTTTTTAAGATGAAAACAAGCAAATCGTTTCTTGATTCAGGTTTGGTACTTAGTTACAAGACTTAATAGGAACTGAGATAACATTAATCGAATGGGCATCTGTACTGTTGTTTTTTTGGTATGTGCATATTAATGAAAATCTCACATTCATTCATATGTTTGTTTTGTTTTAATCTACTGTTGTTTTTTTAGTATTCCTCATTCATTCATATCTTGTTTCTTGTTTTGGTTACAAAATCTCACATGTTAATGTATGGCCTCTGTACTGTTGTTTTGTGTTTGTTTCACAATATGTCACGAAATTTCATATGTTTGTTTCTTGTTTTGGTTACAAAATAAGTGAAACAGATCCGATGAGTCCAACGCAGAAAGGGAGTGAAAATCAATCGTCTCAAGCATCTGAATACATCAACATTGAGGCTGAGGAGAACCTTGATGAAACAAATGACCAAGATGTAAACAAAGGTCATGGTGAAGAAGATGATGGTGAAAACCATGCTGAAGAAGATGATGGTGAAGATCATGCTGAAGACAATGAGGGGTCACAAAAAGCTAAACGTCAAAAGACCTCGTTGGTGTGGGAGGACTTTGTTGAAGTAACTCTTCCAAGTGGAGAAGTAAAAGTTGAGTGTGTGCATTGCAAGAAAAAAAATGGTTAAATACTCAAGTGGATCTACAACAACTTACCAACGACACAAGAAAATATGTACGCAACGCAAGCAGTTTGTGAGAACTCAACAATTGCTAAATTTTCAGCCGGTTGATGTAGACATGAAGCCTCCTTCTCTGATTGGACTAGATGGGAAGTATGATGCCATGAAGATGAGGGAATCTATAGCTAACTGGTTAATGGCAACAGAGCAACCATTTAATACTGTGGAAGATGATATGTTTGTTTACATGATGAAGACTGCAAATCCGATGTTTGAGAGGGTTAGTAGGGCAACAATAAAATCATATTGCATTAAGGTGTATGAACGTGAGAGGAAAAAACTAAAAGCCCTCATAAATGATGTCTCAAGTATTTGTTTGACAACTGATTGTTGGAAGTCTTCTCATCAAAGAATTGAGTATATGGTTATTACTGGGCATTTTATTGATCAAAATTGGAGGTTTGATGTTATATCTTTTCTTTATTTATTTTATCATGTTATATCTTTCTATCATTTATCGAATATCTAACTATTTGTTTGACAACAAAACAGATTGCAAAAACGCGTGCTTAGTTTTGTTCATGTTCCGCCTCCTCGAACCGGGTTAGATATTGCAGATGGCATTTATAAATGTCTAAAGGAGTGGGAAGTTGAGGGAAAGATTTTTTCCATTTCAGTGGATAATGCATCCTATAATGATAGGGCTGTGAATACATTGAAAAAGAACTTTTCTAAAGTGAAGAAACTTACGTGCGGGGGAAGGTTATTTCATGTTAGGTGTTGTGCACATATACTTAACTTGTTGGTCAAAGATGGTCTTTCAAGGATTGAAGATGTAATTGAAGAAGTTCGTGAAGCCGTGAAGTATATAAATCATTCAGAGGCAAGGCGTCAATCATTTTCCAATGTTGCACACCAACTTCAAGTACCTGATAGAAAGTTATTGATTGATGTTACCACAAGATGGAATTCTACATACGACATGTTGTCTCTTGCTATCAAGTTTAAAGACGTTTTTCCAAGGTATGTTTTTAAAGCCTTTAACTTGTAATTTGTAAAGAAAACATTTTAAAGCCCATGGTATCTTAGCTTACATTTGTTGTTGGTTTGTTGTTGTTTTCTTAGGTATGCAGATTATGAACCACATTTCAAACACTTATCCACCGAGCAAGATTGGGAAAATGTGGAGAGAGTTTGTGAAGTTCTTCAGGTTTTTAAGGCGTGCACAAATGTCATATCAGGTAGTGATTATCCAACTGCGAATTTGTATCTTATAGAAGTGTATAAGGTCAAAGAAACATTGGATAAGGGTGTATTATCTGAAAGTAGTTTTATTCAAGATATGACCAAGAAAATGAAGGAAAAGTTTGATAAGTATTGGGGAGAGTGCCACTTGTTGATGGCCATAGCCGGAGTGCTAGATCCAAGATTAAAAAAGCGGGTAGTAAATTTCTGCTATGAGAAAATATACTCACCAGATGAAGCTTCAAAAAATATTGAAGATGTGTCAAAGGCACTTGAACTTATGTATGAAGAGTATTTGGAGAATCATGATGCCTTAATGAAGGAAAATGCAAGCAATAAAAGTGGATCTTCTAGAGGGAATGGTAGTTCAAAAGCTAATGAAGAATCAATTGGATCGGGATGGGATGCATTTGATGAATATCTTAAAGATGCAGATTTTGATAGACCAGTTAAATCTGAACTAGAAATGTATTTGGAAGAATGTGTACTTCAAGGCCATAGAGGATCGAATTTCATTATATTAGAATGGTGGAACACTCACAAGCTCAAGTATCGCGTTTTATCAAAGATGGCAATGGATATACTCGCAGTTACAATTTCTACGGTTGCATCTGAATCGACTTTTAGTGCTGGTGGAAGGGTTATTGATTCATATCGATCTACATTGGCGCCTAACACTGTAGAAATGCTAATTTGTGGAGGGGACTGGATTAGACAACTATATGGAGTAAAGAAGAAGATCAAGGTACATTTTTAAAACCTGAAAGATTATTAGAATTTGTCTTTTCATTGTTTTCAGATGTTGAGTTTGTTTTTGTAGAAGGAGGAGACACCCTTTGAGGTTTTACTACCTAGTCGGAAACAAAACTAAAGCGAAGGTACACATTTATGAGATCGTTTGCATCACTTTGATCATCTTGATTTTCAATGTTTACACTTATTTTTTACCAGCTTGTTTCTTGTTAAGTTGTTATTAATAAGTACTTATTTGATGTTTCAGGTAATATATAAAAGCCACAAACTTTTGGGGATATTTGAGAAGACGAGAAGTTTTGTTTATAAACATTGGATTTTTTTTTGTTAAAGAATACTTGGTCTCGTACTCTCGTAGCTTTATGTGGTTGACATTATTTTATCTTTGTCTCGTAATCAATTTTAATATGGTGTCGTTTTTTATTTACCTTTGTATGGTTTGTATGTTGGTTTTTTCTTTATATGCAATTCTACCAATATAAATAGATTTTAAATAAAATAAGATTAAAAAGGCGAGCTCGAGCCGAGCTCGAGCCGAGCTTTGGCTCTTTTAAGGGTTACAGAAACGACCTCGAGCCCAAACGAGCCGAGCTCGAGCTTTATGTTTTACTTGCGAGCCGAGTTCGAGCTCAAATTAGCAGGCTCGAACCGAGCCGAGCTCGAGCTCGAGCTTCATGAATACATCACGAGCCGAGCTCGAACCTAGTCGGGCTCGGCTCGGCTCGGTTACACCCCTACTTCCACCTGATAAACCGGACCTTTCCAGAAACTCGACCGCGTAACAAATCCGGTCTGCTTCTGAATCTCTGGCCCAGGCTTTTCCTCGCTCCCTTGAAAACCTAGCCTCAGATTCGGTGGCCGTATGGAAAAAGGTTGTGGAGGAGACGGTTGCGACGGAGGAGCGATAGGTTTAGGTGACGGACAATCACTTCTTGCCTTCAACCGTCTCTGCGACGGCATTCACATGTGATGGATCTTGATGATAACTAATAAACCATAAAACTCGAAGACCGACGAATATCTTAGTGAAGATTGCCCTATGGTCGGTTCAACATAAATACCCATCACCCCTTGAAGAAGGTAAGAAAGATGAGGCCATCACCGTTTAACATGAAAACCGGGTCGATTTCGGAAAGGGTGAACTCAATTTGGTGTTGCTGAGGTTTTGTATTTTATACTGTAAATACAAAATTCAGAATTTAGGGTTAACGAATTTGGGGAGCTCAGTATAGGAGAGTGGATAGTGGCTCAAGGAGAGGATGAAGCTTAGGGCCTGTTTGGTTGCATCTTAATAGCCTCTTAATGGCCCATGTCTGACTGAGTCAGATTTCAGATTGTTTGTTTTATGCCTCTTAAAACTAACCCAACCTCTTATTGAAATCTGACCGAGTCATACATGATAAGAAGTCTGACCAAAAACTTTCCACTAAATACCCTAAAAACCCCACGCCACTTTTTCTCCCCTCTTCTACTCATCATGCGCCTCCTTCCCTATGGTTTTTTTCTTTGCAAATCTACAACAATCTATTACAAAGGAAGCATCAAAGGTATGTTCTAATCACTTTAATTGAAATTAATCGCTGATTTTGTTGATGTCGTTGTATGAAATCGTCTTTTTTCTGTTTGTTCTTCGATTTCATCTGAATGTGTTGTATGTATTCCAAACTAGCTTCGAATATCTATAATTTTTTTGTTGCTGCTGTAAATCGAAACAAATTGGCCTTCAATTTTTTTTTTTGCTGTTAAAAGCAGATTTGTTGCTGTAATTAGGAACTTGCTGCTGTTGTAAATTGGTATTTCGAAAGTTGTTGTTGTTCAAGACATGAAATATTTTTTTTTTGTTTTTTTTTTTTTTTGCTGCTGCAATTCCACCCCCTTACTGCTGTAAATTGTGTGGAAATAGAAACAAGAAATAAGATATAAAAAGATTCCTGTTTGGTTTTAAATGTATAAGAGCTCCATTTGAACTAGAACACCAAACGTGGTATTCAAATAGTAGTGTATAGATTTAGTTTGGTATTCCCTATGTGTTTTCTAAGCTCTAATTAACAAAGTTCTGCTCTTGACCTCTTGTTATACATTGATTCTATATGTTGTTTTCTAGAGGTAAGTCCAAGACGATGGTGTTGATGTGGTTTTTTTTTTTTTTTTTTTTGCTGCTGTTGTTGACAATATGAAAGCTGGGTTTTTTTTTTTTTTTTTTTTTTTTGCTGCTGTAACTTGAAATTTGCTGTTGATGTGGGTTAATTAGTAAAGGTTGGTTGCAAATTGGTAATTGGTAAGTTGAGAGTTCGGTTAGTGATAAGTGTTGGTAACTTAACAAGTCTTGAGTTTTAGTAGTTGTTTAACTAGAATTGATCAAGATTGATGTTTAGTGTTTAATTATTTAATTAGAGTTGTTTTTTTTATCAATTGGTAGATCTACTAAAGAAATGGCTGAAAAAAAAGATTAGGATTAATTGGAAGCAAGAAGGAGTCGGTAAAACCTTTCTAGAATCATGTATTCATGAAATTGCACTTCATGGACGTGAGGGTAGTAGCCTGAAAGCAATTTCATGGAAGAGAGTTGCTGAAAAATTGAAAATAGAACATGATTTTATAGTGGATCAAAAACAAATGAAGAATCGCTATGATTACTTGAAATCAAAATTTGCAGCTTGGTCAAAGCTTAAGAACAAAACTGGAAATGTTTATAACCCTCAAACAAACACCTTTAACTTAATGGAAGAGGAATGGCAACTTGAGAGCAAGGTATTTCTTTATATATACATATATATATTTCAATAACTCGAATGGTTAAGCGAAGGTTTCAACACTCAACAGAAACAATTCATAGATGTTTTCATGAGGTCTTAATTGCGATGATGAATTTCGCAAGAGAAGTTATAGTTCCGACATCTTCTAATCCAATCGCGAATGCTTCAGAAAACCATAGAAGGCTAAAACAAATATTTCCTGGAGCAATAGGTGCGTTAGATGGAACTCTTGTACATGCAGTCGTACCTGGTGATCAACAGACTCGTTACAGGGGAAGAGGAAAGGGTGAATGCTTTCAAAATGTCTTAGGAATCTGTAATTTTGATATGATATTCACGTTCGTATGGGCCGGATGGGAGGGTATTGCACATGATTCACGTGTTTTGAAAGAAGTTGCTTTTAATCCGAGTTCCGGCTTTTATTTCCCCCCACCAGGTTTTTAACCTTTCCTTAAATTCGAAGTAATTGTTTATCTAGTTTTTTATTTAATAGTTTTGATACTAACATTTGCAGACAAATATTACCTTTGCGATGCCGCATACACCAACACTCGTGGGTTTATGACTCCCTATCGTAATACGAGATATTGGTTAGCCGATTTTCGACGACAACGTGCATTGACTAAGGAAGAAAAGTTCAACCATGCTCACGCACAACTCAGAAATGTGATTGAGCGCGCATATGGTGTTTTGAAGGCAAGATTCCCAATCCTAAAACAAATGGCCCCCTTTTCATTTCCAATACAAAGAGACATAGTGATTGCGTGTTTCGCCATCCATAACTTTATAAGGAAATGGAATATTCATGATCAGTTATTTGTGGAGTACAACGAGAACACTTTTTTTGGAGAAATGCAACAGGAGGAAAGTGATGGCCAGTCTGTTCACGACATGGAATGGGGCTCACAAGGCATTGAATATATGACTACTTTGCGTGACGAGATAGCTACTCAGTTAATGTCAAATGCTTAAAACCAAAATTGTACGCGAGTTATTAATTTCTACTTGGATTAGTATGTTTTCAAGAAGGATTTATGTGTAATTTGGATTTACTATGATGGTTTGTATTTTTTTTTCTTTAATAATTATTCATTATTAGGAGTTATGACCAAACAGATACATTATACTCAACAAGAAATAATTCAGAAGGGTAAAATCGTCATTTTACACAGTCATTCAGAGATCCAACCAAACAGACTTAAACTGGTTCAGCACTTACTGGTTCAGACCTCTTACTGGTTCAGACCTCTTATTCTTTCAGCACTTGTTTGGTTAATGGGGAACTCAATTTAGGGCTAGTGAATTTGGGTGAGCGGGAATGTGAATTCTGAATTACTACAGGGGAGGGAAATAGTTTTGAGATGGAATGTGAAATTCTAATGGAGAATGAATTTTTAATTTTGGTTTTAAATATAACTTTAAAAATAATATTAAAATTGAAACTACCTGTTTTTGCGAAAATTATAGAAATTGAATACTATATAGAATATTCTATAGTATATACAAGAGTAAATTACGATTTTGACCCCTGTAGTTATATCTTTTTTATCCTTTTACCTCAAAAAGTAATCTTTTAACATATGAGCTCTCAGCGTCTTTTTTCTAACTATTTTGGCCCCTAACACTAACCTCATCCATTTACTTTTAGGAGCCAAAAGGGTTAGAAAAAATGACGTTGAGGGCCAAAAGGGTTAGAAAAAAAGACGTTGGGACTAAGCTGTTAAAAGATTCCTTTTTAGCTAAAAGGGTAAAAGTGATACAACCACAGGGGCTAAAATCTTAATTTACTCTATATACAATATAGCATAGTATAGTCTAGTATATTACAAGTATAGTCTATTATGATTCATTAAGTTTAAATATGTCCCATTAAGACATGTATAATCTACTATTGTCCGTATTGATTCACTAAAGCCCAGTATGACACATTAAGGCATATATGATCTATTATTTACATTGTGATACATTAAGACCCAATATGGCCCTTTAAGATATGAACGATCCGGTATTATCCATTGTGATCTATGAAGGCCAGTATGGTCCATTTAGACGTGTATGATCTATTATTGTCCATTGTGATTCATTAAGGCCCAATATAACCCATTAAGACATGTATAATCTATTATTGCCTCTATTGATCCATTAAGGCCCAATATGGTTCATTAAGACATATATGGCCTACTATTGTCCATTGTGATCCATTAAGGCCCAATATGGTCCATTAAGACATATATGATCTACCGTTATCCATCGTGATCCATTAAGGCCCAATATGATTCATTAAACAACAATTATGATCTAATATTGTCCACTAGGGTAATTATGGCCCTATATTGTCTAATAAGACATGCATGACCTACTGTTGTCCATTGTGAATCATCAAAGCCCATTTTGGTTCATTGAGACATGTATGATCCACCGTTATCCATCGTGATCCATTAAGGCCCAATATTGTCCAATTAGACATGTATGTTCTGCTATTGTCCATCGTGGTCCATTAAGCCCCAATATGATCCCTTAAGACGTGTATAATCTACTATTGTCCATCATGATCCACCAAGGCCCAATATGGTCCATTAAGACGTGTGTATTCTACTACTGTCTATTGCGATCCATTAAGGCCCAATATGGTCCATTAAGACGTACGTGATGAACTATTGTCCACTGTGATCCATTAAGGCTCAATATAGTCGATTTCGACATGTATGATCAAATATCGTCCATTGTGATCCATCAAGACTTAATATGGTCCATTAAAACATGTATGATTTACAACTGTTAATTGTGATCCATTATAAGGCTCAATATAGTTTATTAAGACATGTATGATCTAGTCTACTTTGATCTATTAAACGACAAATATAAGTTTTGAAGGAAATTACTAAAATAATAAAATAAAATCTGTAACTTTATATACTTTAATATTTTTTAAAAATGTTGTCTATAAAATAAAAAAGGTATATAAACGTAACTAATATATATACGTTCACGTATTATTTAGAAGAAAACGTCTAATAAAAAATATGGTTTAGGAAATATAATAATTATTAATAGTTTGAATTTTTAAATATGTAGTGATATTGTTTATATTAAATAATGTAATTTTATAAATGAATTTTTTTTGTGAGGGTGAAGTTTTAAAATTAAATATTTGGGGGGGGGGGGGGGGGATTTTAAGATGATATATTTTGGGGGGAAGTTGTAGGATAAAATATTTTGGGGGGAAGTTTAAAATTTAAGATTAAATATTTGGGGGGAAACATTTAAAGATGTAATAAGTTTAACATTTGGCCACACATTTTTTTCAAAGACATTTTATATCATTTCGTCACACAAAGTAAACAAAGCGACGTTGGTGTGACGAATGTTTATGAAAAGCCACATGAAATTTTGTAATTTTATGTGTGGCTGTTGTTTTACTTTTGGTCACACAGCGTAATATATGTGGCCATATGTATTAGCTTTTAACCACATTATCAGACATATATTGTGGCCATAGATCACATTTGGTCACACTTTTCTTGTGTGGCTATTTTTTTCTTAACGTTTGACTAAAGGTTTCGAAAACAAGTGTGTCTTGGTCACATCAAACAAAATATGTGGTTGTAGATCACATTTGGCCACACTTTTTTAGTGTGACTAATAAATGTCACATTTCTTTCTTAAAGTATGGCTAAAGGTTTCGAAAACATGTGTTATTAGTCACATGAAAATAAATACTGTGGTCATAGATCACATTTGTCCACACTTTGCTAGTGTGGCTAATAAATGTCACTATTTTTTCTTAAAGTGTGACTAAAGGTTTCAAATACATGTGTTTTTGGTCATATGAAACAAAAATATGTGGCGGTAAATCACATTTGGCCACATTTTTCATGTTGAGGCTAGTAAATGTCACATTATTTTCTAAAAGTGTGGCTAACGGTTTTGAACTGGTATACAATGGTCATATTAATAATAAAATGTGTGGCTAAATGTGTTTTAAAATGTTATAGATGACCTTTAGCCACACATTTTTTCAAATGTGTGGCAAGACGGCTTTGCCAAAAGTGTGGCCGTAGCCTAATTTTGACGTAGTGTCTTTTCACCACTTGGTGTACTTACTTGCACTATCTTTTGATCACATAGAATACTGGTATGATTGGCTACCAACCAATCCATTCCTAATACAATATCGAATCCAACCAGATTCATTGGGTAAAGGTTAGCAAAGAAATGATGGTTCAGGATTTCTATTATTGCTCCCTACAAGATTTCACTTATCTTAACGGATTCTCCGTTTGCCGTCTCTACCAGACAATCTTGTTGGAGTTTGGCTAAGGGTTGGTTAAGAAGTTTGTAGAAAGAAGTATTGATAAAACTTTGGTTTGCACCAAAGTCAAACAATACTTTGGCAAATATGTTATTAATTAAGAACGTACCGGCAATCACATCTGGAATCATCTTGGCTTCCTCAGCGGTCAGAACAAAGGCTCTGGAATTTTTCTTAGGCGCTTCAGTTGTCTTAGTCTTGTTGGTTGTGGCTAGAGCTAGTTTCTGACAGTTCGGTTTGATGTGCCCTGTTTCTCCACAATTGAAGCATATCATATTGTTAGGTTTCGATCGACATTCTTCTTCTTTATGTCTTGGCTTCTTGCAAAAATTGCAGAACCTTGCACATTTCCCATAATGCTTCTTTTTACAGGTCTTGCACTAAGGTGCAGAGAAAGAACCTGTACCTCTTCCACGGTACTGAAATTCTTGGGTAAGTTTCTGAGCTAGGTTCTTTCTCTGGTTTTCCTCTTGAGTACGTAGCAATTCATCAGTCAAGGTATTGGCTAGTTCTATGGCTTCTTCTATGGTTTGCGGTCTAGCTGCCTTGACTACGTGTCTAATCTCACTAATTAATCCCCAAATATAATGGGAGATTAACACTGGTTCAGGTGAGGCTAAGGTTGGCACTATCCTAGCATATTCGAAGAATATGGTAGTGTAACCTTTGCAGTCTATTCCAGTCATTTTGAGATTTAGGGACTTATTGGCGAATTGTCCCTTCTCATTAGGCGGACAGAATTTTCTTTCAACCATATCCTTAAAATTGATCCATTCCATATTATAAACTCTGTCACTTCACCTAGTATTCCACCATTCTACGACTGCATTTTTTAAAAGATTAAAAGCAAACATAATCTTATCTTCATCTACACATTTACTTATTTTTATGATTGCTTCTGTCTTTTCTATCTAACGTAAGGCTGCAATGGCTCCTTCATTGCCTGAGAATTCTATTGGTTTGCAAGCCAAGAATTCTTTTAAGAACAACCGTAAAAAGCGGTTCTTCTTCTTTTAGGAATTGGAGCTTGGACGATGGGTCCGTTATCATTCACACTATGACTTGGGTCAGTGTGTTGACATTTACTTCCATTTGCAGATTTATTAATTTATGCTTCTCTAACAGTCTTGATAATATAAGGCATAGCATCTATAATTTCTTGTGCTACTATATGTTGGATGGCACTGTTATCTATTTGGTTTCCGTTATTCTCATTATTCTGGTTTTCCTGATTTACTTCGTTCGACATCTGAATTGTGAACATTTATCAGGTATTACTTATCACAGAATAAAGTTTAGTACAATTATTTATACATAATCACACAAACTGTTTGATAAAAAACGTCGTACATTGCGACTTTTACTCTTTTTCATATATATGCATCTATTACAAACTACAGCTGGAAATCAATTATACTAGTAGTTATGCGTCCGTATCTATTTTAGTCTATCTATATATATATATATATAGGCATCTTTTTTATCAAAACACAAAATTACACGTATATCTAGGCATTTTCTAGGTGTCATGTATCCAATACTGCATTTCCCTCTCATCGTATTTCTAGACTAGTTTCTCCCCTATCTGTCGGATTCTATTCCCTTCATTCACTAAATCTTCTCCATACTGATGGAGTTCCTTCACCTGTTTTCGACTCATTGATGGGTCTAATGGTTCAAGAGGAGGTACGGGTTCCTCGTAAGGATCTGTGCTATTCATTTAAAAAAATGTTCTATCATTATCCTGCCACCAATCGCGTTCTAAAGGCATTGGTTCTTCGGGAGGGTATAGGGTCGAGTACGACCTATTGTTATCAAACCATGTATCATATTGTAAAGGCTGTGGGGTTGGGATTCTAGGTAACTCGTTGGGGTCAAATGCAGGTATTGGGAATTGGTTCACTTGGTTGGATTCTAGCATTGGTTGGTCTGGGAATAAAGGTAACAGTGGCGGTTCAGCTATTTGGTTAGCATCTATTGCTATAGTGGCTAACATGTGGAAATTGGCCAGCTGTCTATCTAGTTCCTCTTCCCAAGGTGGCCTATTGACTGTCTCTTGAATCTGTGCATTTGCTTCCCTATTAGCCCTGACTATCGCCCTCTGCTGTTGTAACTTCTTCATTCTCTTTCTTCTCTCATGTGCTCCTCTATTAAACCAACCTCTTTTCTTAGTAGTAAAGGGTTCCTCAGACTGTGCCTTAAATATAAATATCCTTCCTCAGTATCGGCTGAGTATCCTGAGGGATCAGGTTGAGATGATGTTCCCTCATTTTTCGATGAACTATCTAAATGACGATAAGCGTCCGAAGTTCCTTGATCACTCATACTGTAAACTAACAAATAGTCAAATAACACAAAACACATAATCATATAAGTTATTCCCTAAAACAGAATTTAGAATTTAAGTGTCAGCAGAACACTTCTTTGGCTTAAACTAGTGGTTGTAGCTCTGATACCACTCTCTGTCGCAACCCCCGACCCCTATCCCGGGAGCGGGCGCCGCGAGGGCAGATGGGTAGTATCGGTGTTTATTAATTTGGCAGCGGAATACATCAGGATCATAGTTAGGAAATATTTTGATCATAGTAAACCACCAACTTTTATAATAATAAAGCTTTGGGATAAAAACCCAAGTTCATTTGACAATACATTTGTAGGGATAAACCCAAATTATTAAAAACAAAAACTCCTTTTTATTTAGGTAACTTTTATAGCCACTTTTCCAAGCCTTCAGTGTTCTCCAGCTAGCTTCTATTGGCTTTCACATTTTGTTACCTGAAGCGCGTTTTAAAAACATTTTATCAGCAAGAAATACTGGCGAGTGCATCCTAGTTTAATCAAAACAGTTTTATCACTTTTACAGTATTGAGGGCATCCGCAATTACATTTTCATATCTATCCAATTACTCTTTTTCCTGATACTGTCTTTCCTGACTGGTTGGTCAGGCTACTATTCCAATAGTAATGAGTTTCAAGTAATGTATACAAAACCCCAACATACCGGTAGTAATTGTAGAATCGCAAATACTCAATTCCTGTTAAGTGTTATTTAAAACATTTGAGGTTTTGGTAAAGTATTTTGACTCATAAAAGTAATTTACAAAATGGTGTTAAAAGCAGATGTACTCACATTGTTTAGTTAGGTAAAACTAAAGCTTCCTGTTGTATCTCCTGGTTATTATCTATTAAAATTAAACAATGCACACGTGTTAGTAAAATAACCCTAATCATATTAACCGTACAACTCGAGACAGAATTCCAATGACTGAGTCGGGCAGAGCCGACATGCATTACGGAATCCTAAATCAATCGGATGTACACACGAGACAGAACTCCAACGACTGAGTCAGGCAGAGCCCTGACATGCGTTACGGAGCCCTAAATCGATTGTGTAGGGTAACAGCAGGGTTATAATACTTACAACGAGGCAAAGCTTTGCTATATAGGGGGTATTATGCTTGAGTATTATTATTGCTATTTAGAAGTTGAGAGATAAATCAAGAAATGAATGGTTTGTCAAATGAGCTCGAACACTCTATTTATAGGCCTGATCGGACACCTTGTCGTGCCCCGCGAAGCCCCAGGCTAAGCTTGTCGCGGCCCGCGAGAGCCTAAAAGGCGGCACAAGCTTAGCAGGCTAGACTTGACACACATAGGACACATGGCGCAATGCCTTGTCCCACAAGTCCAGGCCGTCATGCCCCGCGAAGGATTATCCTTCGTCTGTCGCAGGCCGCGAGCGACTAAAAAATCTTGTTTTTTCTTGATTTTCACAAGTACAAAGGTATTTCGGGCTCGTTTCTCATATACGAGGTATATTTAGGAAATTTTAGGGTTACGTTAAGGGTTCTAGGAGGGTTGTTATAATACAAGTGGACCCTACAAAGATTGAAGTAGTTAAGAATTGGGAGGCACCAAGAAACCCCACAAAATTCGAAGTTTCTTAGGGTTAGCAGGGTATTATAGATGATTTATTCATGATTTTCTAAGATAGCAATGCCTCTAACGACGATGACCCAGAAAAATACCCCCTTTGTCTAGGGTAGCAAACAAGAAGAAGCTTTTAATCTTTTGAAGATAAAGTTATCTAGTGCTCCAATACTTGCATTACCTGAGGGTACAAAAGATTTTGTAATTTATTGTGACGCTTCTCCTTATGGTCTATGGTGTGTGTTGATGCAAAGAGGAAAAGTCATTGCCTATGCATCTTGACAGTTAAAGATACATGAAAGAAATTACACCACCCATGATCTAGAACTTGGAGCAGTAGTATTTGCCCTCAAGATATGGAGGCATTACTTATATAGAACTAAGTGTGTGATCTACACTGATCACCAAAGCCTAAAGTATATCTTTGAGCAAAAGATGTTAAACATGAGACAGAGGAGATGGATCGAGTTATTGAATGATTATGATTGTGAAATTCGTTACCATCCAAGAAAAGCTAATGTAGTAGCAGATGCCGTTAGCCGGAAGGACAGAGTTAAACCTTTAAGAATACGTGCATCTAGAATTGAAGTGAAAATAGGTTTACTAGAATGAAGTAAGGATGCACAGACACAGGCCTTGATAGTTGAGCAGATTAGAGAAGAAAGGATGGTGGGAAACAAGAACTACTCGTTAAAGGAGAAGATGGAATACTAAGACTCCGCAATAGGATTTGGATACCTATTTTGGGATGACTCAGGGATATGATGACGGAAGAAGCACATAGATCAAAGTATAAAATGCATCCTGATAGTACAAAGATGTACAAAACTATTTGAGATGAATATTGGTGGCAAGGGATGAATCAATCAATCAATGAATATGTGGAAAAATGCATGACGTGTTCACAGGTCAATACAGAACATTAGAAGCCGGTAAGAAGTTTAATCCAACCCGAGATCCGTGAATGGAAATGGGAGATGATAACCATAGATTTCATTACTAAACTTCCACGAACTAAGAATGGTCACGATACTATTTGGGTTATAGTAGATCGTTTAACTAAGTCTGCTCATTTCTTGCCAATACAGGAAGATTATAAAATGAATAAATTAGCAAGAATTTATGTCAAAGGAATTGTCGCCCGTCATGGAGTACCTATCTCTATTATATCAGATAAAGATAGCCATTTACGTCCAGATTTTGGCAAAGCTTCCAAAAGGAATTGGGGACAAAAGTAAATTTAAGTACGGCTTATCACCCACAAACAGATGGCTAAAGTAAAAGGACCATACAAACACTGGAATACATGCTCAGGGCATGTGTGATAGACTTTGGAGGAAACTGGGATGAGTATTTACCTCTAATAGAGTTTGCATACAATAACAACTATCACTCAAGCATCAAGGCTGCTTCGTTTGAAGCATTATATGGAAGGAAGTGTCGTTCAACAGTTTGTTGGACTGAGATTGGTAGAAATCTGTTAGCTGGACCCGAAATTATTGAAAAAACTACCAATAAAATCATACAAATCCGAGAAAGAATGAAGACTACTAGAGATAGACAGAAAAGTTATGCCGATAGAAGAAGGAGACCCTTAGAATTCCAAGTTGGTGACAAGGTATTACTTAAGGTCTCGCCTTAGAAAGGTGTCATTCATTTAAGGAAGAAAGGAAAAATAAGTCCACGCTATATTGGACAATTTGATATAATCGGAAGAGTTAGTCCCCTAGCATATAAGTTAAAACTGCCAGCAGAATTACAAGGAATTCATGACACGTTTCATGTGTCAAATTTAAGAAAGTGTCTAGCGGACGAGTCACTTAAGATGCCCTGGCATGAGGTCCTGATCAACGACAAGTTAAACTTCATAGAACGACCCATTCAAATTATAGATCGACGAGTAAAGAAATTGAGAAACAGAGAGTTCCCTCTAGTTCGCGTTAAGTGGGATGCAAGGAGAGGACCTGAAGATACATGGGAAAAAGAAGATGAGATGAAATAGAAATATCCTCACCTCTTTGCCTAAATTTCACGGACGAAATTTCTATAAGGTGGGGAGAGTTGTAACATCATGTCTTATGAACCAATAATATTATATATAAAGTTTATATTTCATATATTGTTGAACGAGTAAGATAGTTGGGTGAAATATGAACTATCTTAACGAGCTTTGGCTATTATAGGAGACCGTTTAATATTAATAATAAAATATATTATTTCTTACTCCATTTTTAACGAAACTTAGGTTAAAATGTAGATAAAAATGAGCTTGTCCTAGTGGCATATTCATCGTTTTGTAAAACATTACAGATTGAAAGTTATACGAGAAAAATGAGTGAAGCAACTGAATTAATATATATAAGCAAGAAAGCAGGTCAAGCAGGCAAGCACATCAATGAATCCCACATCGACGCAAAGATGGTTTGAGGTGCTTGCTTTCTTTCTTATAAATAGAAGTCCAAGTTGTTATTTAGAGTATCAGTCTTTAATGGGAACGCTCTAGTATAAAGAGAATCCCGAGCATACGATACCCCGTTGGGTGTTGTTAGTAGTCGTTTTTGGAGCATGAGTAGGAGCAGGAGTAGGGAAACTCTACATCAACGTGTCGTAGATAGTTTAAGGTATGTCCTCGTTTAAGTTTATGTTTATTATTTATTTTTAGTAGTTAATATTAGTATTATTATTAGTAGTAGTGTTAGTATTGCTTTTAGGTACTAGGGATTATTGTCGAGGCCGGTATTGGGTAGCCTAGCCTTAGTTAAGCATGGACTGATCACCTATGCTTAAACAAGGCATTGTTAACCAATATCCAACCATGATAGAGTTAGGTGTACCGTTACCTAACTTAGGATTGTGTAAATTGTGTTAGGACCCTGAAGTAGTACCAGATTATACTAGTAATTACTATCAATTGTTACGCAACAAGCAAGATGTGAGTTTTATGAATGTTTTCCAAACATGAACATGTTTGTCCTAAACTGTAATAATATGGCATGACTGTTGTACGCATGCATATAACCTGAGTATGACATACACATGATATTTGTGGTCCCTTATACGTGCCGCTACGGCGGGATTTGTCGGCACTGCACCCGTGATGTAGTGGGCATTAACTGTATGGTTATGTAAGTTACGTGGTAACGTTGTGCTATGATGACATGGATGGTTACAAGTCACGATTAATTGATGTGATTTATAACCTGTGTATATTCATAAACTCACCAGTAATAGTTGACGTCTTTTAAGCATGTGTGACAGGTAATGATGGTTAATTATGCGTGTGCTGCTAATCTTGGATATGTGTGGCTAGTAGAATAAAGTATCCGAGACTTGTTTATCGAGTGGAAATTTTGTATGAACGGCTAAGAATAATTGACCCTACTTTATACTTTTAAGTTTACAACGTTTGTACCTTACAATTAGTTGTATTAATAAAATAAGTATTTCCTTATAAGTTGGTATCAATTGTGTATGGTGCATCCTTATCTGCGTGTGGTGTCACACAAATGGTTTTCATAATGTAGGGATGATGTGTAAAATGCTTAATTAATTTATAAAATACCAAATTAAAACGGTCAGACTAACTTAATTACACACAATTGGCAAGTGCACCGGTCGTTATGTAGTCGAGTCGGTAAGACTGAGTATCAATCTGTGGACACAATGACGCGACTCTCGATACTACACTTTTGTCGAGTCCTAGTCTAGCAATATTTGGATGGATTTTTCAGATTTTATTAACTAGAAAGCAAGTAAACACAAAAACAGAGCACAAAGAGGAGATTTTTTGTGCAGTCAGATGATGGAAAAGTAACTACCTAGGCAAGATGCATGTCAATTCATTCACGGAGCTCGGAATGGAATTACTGAGTTTTGGCTACCGGGATCTTATGGTTCACTAAACAAGACCTAAACTAGTTGGCAGATCATTCTCTAAACAAGACGCAATCTAGGGTCAAGAAAAGTGTGTAAAATCACCGGTTAATGTAAGATCACCTATTGGTCTCTCTAACTAGGTTATGGTACCTTAAATCTAGATTAGCTCTTAGTTTCACTAGAAACGGTACATCCGAAAAGTTTAAGGGATGTACGGGGTGGTGACTGTAATCAGGTTCTAACACGGTTTACTAAGAATCACAAGAAAACCTACGGTAATTCACTCTCGTGCAATTAACACCTAACCCGTCTAATGATTAAGACAACCCGACATCTAATCTCCTCTCGGTCTCAAAGATGGTCAAATATTTAATTACCGAGTAGTTTATTAATTTGTTCCTAGGGTTTACTACGTCTAGCAACCATGAGATTTAACCGAAAACACAAAGTCTACGAAGTCCCCAAATCCTAGATTTAATTACTATCAATTAATTGTAACTAAAATAAGGCGGAACATATAATATTATTTAGTTATCAAATACGCATGCACAATAGAACCATGATAAGAACACTTATTACCATAACACTGAGTCAAAACATAAGTCAACCAAACCGGGAACCGCAAGTAATTTTAACAATGATCCATAGCTTAGGTATCTCAGAGAAATCTAGTTGCTCATGTTCATAGATAAAGCACAAGTAAATTTAAAGCATACGAGTTCAGAAAACCTTGTCATGGATTTGAATCTAAACAAAATTGAAAACAATAAAAACAAAGTCTAACTGAACACTACTTGTTTTGGTTGGTTGTGAATATATAGAATCACCGGGGTAATCCTTTACCTAAAAAAAAGTCTAACTGAACAAGCCAAACTTTAATCACTAATCTTCAATCCCCAAGCTTTCTTCAACTTAAAAATACTCCAAATCTTCGTACGCCTAGTGTTCGTATTCTCACAGATTATATGTAATTCGATGATGCCTCTCTCGTACGAATCAACAGGTTGTCTATATATCCCTTCTTAGTTAATTGATGGTATATTAATGAGATATTGATTGGTATATTTTTTATTGGATTTAGTAGGTTATAATGGTATATAGCAATGATATATCTCTTGTCGTAATCTTTTGATATTATAGAAATTGGGTTTCATTCCTTGTGTTTCAATTTAATTCCAAACTAAAACCTCGTCATCCCAAATCCCAAAGAAAACTGGCGGGTCATAATGGGTCCAATGGGCTCGAGACAAATGAAAAACCCATATCTAATTTAAAACGCACAGTGGCTTAGCAAGGTAATATGGTGGATATAGAGGGATATTTTGGTACTTTGGTAGCTCATAGTAGATCTAGGCGGTACGTGACGTGGGTTCGAATCAGTCTCACGACATTCATAATTATCTTTACTCCGCTTTCTTTATTTTCTAATCCAAACTCCCCCGTACACTCGTTTCTTCCTCATTCTTGTTCGTTTAAGCTCTTTTTCCGTAAGTCCATCTACACAATGCCAAATTTATTAAGTACACACTATAAATGTCCAAAAACGACTCGAAAACTAATTATAACTATACAAAATACATAGGAAAATAAGATGTGTTGCAACACATCAAGGAACTAAAACCCTTCATTTACATCCCGTGATCATCACGTTTAATTGGTTCAAATTGACAAATCAAACCTGAATTTTGTAAAAGTCTAACTCAGATTTATATATTTACCAAAGAATGATCTCTAAACATATGTAATGTATATTTTTGACATCAAAACAGTTTATGAAACATAACAAAAATATATTTTATCATGTTCGACTTCTCACGAATCCCTTTTCTCATCCAAACCCGTATTTACGCATACGACTTGTTAAAATGACTTAAACCATATAAACTAGTCGTAATGGGTCAAAATGTTTCAAAACTTTTTCAATTCAGAATGTAAGGTTAACAAACCATATTATATGAGACTCCTCACTCGTATGGTCATAAGTTATAACCAAACATTCTATCTGGTCATCGTTTAATCTAACGAAACTGTTGTTAAATCCACGTTAACTGATCAAGTCGCATGACTTATAATGATTAATAAACGATTCTCGCAGATATTGATGGCATTCACTTTGGACTATAGAGCCCTCCAGTAATCGTACCGTAAGCCAGTAAACTTTGGACCCGGCTGTACAACAAACCGAATACGATGTGTTCAACTGCTAGTACAGGTACATACTTTTATTATAAATCCCCTTGGTTCTTGTATCACCATAGGAGCAAAATGCTTACTAGTGATAATTCGATTTAATATGTATTGCTTGATTAATATAAAGCATTTGGGGGTTGATATTACCGTATTCGGGTTCCCCGATTCATTTATTGTAATGGAGATAAGTGTGGGGTGTAGACATACACTTGACCGTTCACAAAATATGATGTGTATATTGATCAGAAATTGGCCTCTATGCTAGTTCCCGAATCTGACAAGCATGTAAAATTGGTAAATCAAGATACTTGTTTCATGAAGATTAAATGTTTTAAAATAAGTCTGCTAACTGTATTTACCATAGAAAGTTGACATATTTTTAAAGATTGACTTATAGGTGGTGAACCTAGATAGTAGGTTGGATAGGGTTCGGTCTACCTGTAGGATCGTTTTCTGACCCAAATGAGTCGTTCAGAAGAGTTTTTCTCAATACGAAAGGCGGAAACAAATGTATCAAGTTCAATTCAGCTAGATATACACTTTAAACTGTCTTTTGATTGATTTGACAAAGTTTTACAGCGAGTTGACACTTCGGCAGCACTTCGGCTCTCAAACCGGAAAGTTTGAACTGTCCCAAACGAAATAGCAAGACACCTATATATAGGTAAGCTAATTTCGCATGGATCTGTTCAAACGAAATCACATTCACACGGAATTACAATTCCGTGCGAAATTACAAAGCGAAATTACATTCTGTAATTTCGTGCGAAATTACCATCTAACCTATTTTTGACAGTTTCCTCGTATAACGTGCCCTGAACTATCTAATACAATACAAGACTCGATATAAGACGAAGTCGACAGACGTATGTACCAACAGACTCCCCCTCGGATGTTGACGAAGTCTTCGGTGTCGAGTCTTCAATCTTCAGTCTTTATCTGTCTTCTCGAACTCCTCCAAAGTATCTAACAATGTAAAGCATCCTCAATCTCTGTCCTCTTCTCATCTCCAGGATCTCGACCTGGCTTTAATCTCTCTCTAACTCTCTTTCTTCCATAATCGCAACCTGGCTCTATATTCTTCTTGATCAGGTCTCTTGATTCCTTAAGTTCATCAGCATCATCAGCTTGCATAAACATCAGGATCTGAACTTGGCTCTACAATCTTCTATCTCTCTCTAGATGTCTTCAGACTTCCCCTTTCAATAACCTGGGATCGCAGTCTGGAATAGATCTTGTTTCAAGATTGTGACTTGGCTCGTTGTAACCACAGGATCCTCAGAAATCATAACCTAGCTCTAATCAATCTTCATTCTTGCACATTCTCTACCTCAAAGTAAATTTCTCAAATTTAAACTTTGACAAATTTTGAAATCTCAAGCAAAATAGAATGATTTAAAATTAAAAAATTTCTGATGACCACTTGTAAACAAACATTCAAAATTTTATACACTAAAAATCACTTGTAAGAATTTCTTCACACAAACTTTCCCAAACATGTTCATCATGTTTAGCACTCGGAATTTTGAAAATCAGCTCTCCAACATCAGTTGTCGAAAATCTTTTTGGATTTTTCAAAATTTATGCTAAAACACACTAAAATTCTTTTTGGAATTTTGAATTAAACGAAATACAGTAAAGAAATATTTACAAACAATATTTTTTCCGAGTTTGTGTAAGAGGATCATATCAGTTTTTGAGACACATCACCAACACCGTTAAGCTTTTAACATTTTAAGTTCTAAACGATTCACTTAGATTGTCAGTATACTGATCCACTTAAATTTTCACACAAATTTCAACTGTTTCGAGATACGAGATTAATGTTTTAGAGACTTAAACTTATATGTGTATCCCACCTCAGAATATACTCCCGTATCCAGATCCCAATATTCAGTCTTACAGTGAGTGTACCTAGATGATATCTGTAAAAGGTTAAATGCGAGGGCCGTGAGAGCTCAGGCTATTGCTTCCGCAAAATCAGAGAGATGACGGCTTCGACTTTTGGTGGGTTCCCTTTAGAGAATCTTTTCTTCAACAGCACATGATTAGCATTTTGCAATGTTTCATCATTTTTTATGCTGAGGGTGGGCTATATTTCAAGCAAGCGTAAAGTATTCTCCGGGGACTTGGCCATTGATTCCGCAAAATCAGAAGTCCCGGGATAATACCCCAGATATCACTAAGCATAAAGACCTAGTATCTCAGAAAGAGGGACCTTTCAAACAAGATTTCGGGGGTTACCCATATATCCGAGAGATGTTCCCCACGAGATAAGTAAGTTTGAAATTTAGGTTTATATCTCGTCACAATCTACTAAATGTGCAAAAACCTACTGGCATATCATCAGTGAGACCGTTTATAACATTTTGACTTTCCAATTCTTTAGCATGCCGTGAATGTCCACTTATGTACTATCATTTCCTCTTTTTACAACAAAACTCATTTTTTATTTTTATCATGTTTTTGACTTTTTCAAATTTTCTAATGTTTTTTGATTTTCTGAAAAATTCTTACTCCCCCTAAAATTCAAAATCATTTAAAAGAAATTTGAAAACAAACTGTACACAGAAATTGACAACTATTGTGAATTGCTTCAATTCGCCATCCACTTGGCATAAAAAATCAGAACTCCCCCTCACAACAAACTATTTTCCCATTATGATTTCAAAACACTTAAGTTTGTTTTAATCAAATGGTTTTTCCGGAAAATTAGTTTTGTTGATTTTACCACTTGTAGATTAGGGGATCTCATCACACTGTTTTCTTCTTTAACCACTTGAAATATTTAACAATATTAAGTTCAACCAACAAATACCACTTGTAGAAAATCAAGTACAACTTAATGTCCCTGATTTACCACTTGTAAGTCGAAATATCACAAACGTGAATTTCTCAAGAAAGATGTTGATTCCTGCTCCACGATTACCATCTTGGGAGCTCCGGTAAGTCAGGTTTTCAATCATCATAATAGGTTCCATCCCAGTCACAAACCTGGGATGATCCATCTTTACCTGGTTTCTTCATTTTCTTCTCATAAAATTCCTTTACCCCTTTGACCTTCCCATCAACAATTTTTCCAAAAATATGTTTCACTTTGGTGTTAAAAGCTTTTTCAATATCAAATTCTTTCTTTTCTAAGAAAAATTAATTTGAAATCTCAATTTTACCAACTTTTTGTTTAAAATTCTCAGCCCTCAATGGTGGAAAATTGACATCATCCATTGGCGGTACTGATGTTTCCAATTTTAACTCAAAACGTGGCTTCTCTGACTTTATGGAATCAGATTCATCGCCTGAAAATATCTCCTCTGATTTTGACAAATCAGAATCATTGCTAGAACTATCATCAGATTTCTTAACAACCCATTTTTGATTGTCAAGATTTGCTTTTCTCTTGTAAAACCTTTTTGAAAATTCACCAACCTCAAATTTTGAGTTTTTGAAAACTATAAAAGGTTTGGTTGGTGGTTCATTTTCAACAATCTTTTCTTTCAGTTTTTTAGAAACTCCCTGTTTTGTTTGGATTGTCTTTGAACAATTCCTAGCAATATGGCCAACTGTTTTGCATTGAAAACAGGTTCTTGTTTCCTTTTTCTGAGCAACTTCCTTCTGCATTTCTTCTTTCTTCTTAGCAAGGAATTTTTTGTTTATCTGCTTTCTGAATAATTGCTCCTTTTCTTCTTCAGATGATATTCCTGAAACAAAAATAGTTTTTGGTTTATAAGTTTTTTCATTTTTATGATTTTTTGGTGGAATAAATCCAAGACCTTTTCTTTTGAAATTACCGTTATGGTTTGGTTTCTTTTGAAAACATGAACCAGAACTGTAACCTTTTTTTCTTATTTAACCTTTGTTGTACTCTTGAGGTGTACTTTTTAGGTTTTTCAGAAAGATTTACATCTTTTATTTCAGAAATATTAATTTCTGTCAGTTTGAAAACCTTTTTTATCATTTCAGTTTTAACACCTCTTATTGGAAATTCTTCATCAGAATATAATTTGTCAGAATCATTTAAACTATAATCCACTTTAAATGTTTCGTCATTCAAATTAGATTTTGATAGCAGAAATTCTTTATTATATCCCCGTTTCTCCTTTTTGACAGTTGATTTTGACTTGTCAGACTTTGACTCCGAGTTTGACTCCAACTTTGACTCCTCGGTTTCATCGTTATCCAACACCTGATCGACCACTTTCTTTATTAATTCGGACTCATGATCAGTGTCAGACGATGTGAAAGTAACATCGATGTTGTCTGGCAAATTTTCTGAAGACTCAGACTCCCACTGTAAATTGGTTGCCTTTTTGACTCTTTCTGAATTTGGATTTCATGGAGAATATCCATTTTCAAGCGGGGGTGGACACTTGTTGTAACTGGCACTAAATTTCTTACCAGAATCTTTCATTTCAGTATCCTTCTTCTTTTCAGAACTCTTGTCTTCCAATACTTCCTCGTCATCAAATGCCTTCATGCCTTCAATAGTTGGATAAATCCTGTCAATAACATAAGAAGTACATGAGTAACTTTTTAACAATCTATTAACTCTTTCTGTTTCAATTCTTTGTGTTTCCAGTTTTTGTTCCAGCACAGGACACTTCTCAATGTAATTGTTGACAACTTTCTTCTTTGTCATGAAAGCTCCTTGAAGTGTCTTCATAGCTGTTGCTTGTTCACTGCTTGATTGATTGTACTGATTCATTGCTTTATTCAAAACATCGTAAGATTCTTTCAATCTGTTCAAGTTATGAATCAAAGTACTATTTTACTTCTTCACTGCTTCACAGTTTTCACATATCACCGGAATCTTTTGTGCATCAGCTTCAGCTTTAACTGTGAAAACTGGAATGTTTTTTTACCTTTTTCCTTATCACTGGAACTTCTTCATCATCACTGCTGACTTGTTTTTTAACTTTCTTCTTTTTCTTTCGAACTTTTCCATCATCACTATCACTTTCCTCCATCAATTTTAAATGCTCTTTCATTCTCCTTGCATAATAATCATCATCATTATCACTGTCTTCAACAACTCAAGCAGCAAAAGCTTTATGATTTGAAGTTTTGTTAGGATCATGATCATCCCAACTGAAATTTGCCCAGCTAAATCCTTCTGGTAACTTTTCATCATCTTGATTTATTAGACATGCTTTACTATCTGTTGAAACATATTTGTCCCAACTGAATCCTTTTGAATTTTTATCATCTTGATTCACCAGACAAGCTCTCTTTGATGACTCTTCGATTGTCTTCCTGGCATGTGCAGTTTGTGGTTCTTGTTGTTGTTGAGCAACTTGATGATAAATTGCTTTCCGATAATATTCATTGTTGTTAAACGGATTTTGAGCTCCACTTGCTTCGCGGTTTGTGTACTCCCTCTTGAAGTGTCCTTTTTCCCTGCAACGAAAACAAGTAACTTTAGATTTATCAAAACCTAAAGTAGAAACATTAGCATCACGGAAGTCATCTCTCCCTGTGATCTGTTTAAATTTCTCAGCTCGTCTCAACACACTCGCTAAACACCACTTCATGTCCATTAATTCCATCTCTTCAGTATCGATTTGATCGTAATCCTCTTTTGTCAACATTGGATTCCCGATCCGTCCTGCAACCAAACTTTCATATGACTCTAGCACAGTCACCAGCAAAGACATATGACCTTTTGCAACCTCCTCTGTGTAATTTTGACCATTTTCAAGATCTAAAACCATGTTGCATTGTAGCTTCTTTCCATTCTTGGTTGTTGAAAAGTTTGGATCATATGATGAATATGAAGAAAATTCAGTTTTGCTGTTTGATCCTTTAGATGACCCTCCTGATGAACTTTTAGCATTTAAAGCAGTTTCAACCTTTGGTGACATGTTGGTCTTGTCACTGATACCTCCTTTGTAATAAAGACCGATATCTTGTTCACCATCAAAATCCTTCATTCTCGAGATCTTTCTTTGCTCCATCTCTTGAGCTTCAAGTTTTTCAATAAATTTATTCAGTGTCAAATTACTAAAATCTTTCTTATTTCTCAACATCATGAAATGTTGTTGGTGCATGCGTCTGTCAACTTCGTCTTGTATCGAGTCTTACATTACAATTGTTTGATCAGGGCGTGTTGTACGAGAAATAGGGTAGAATTTATGTGTTTGTGAACTAATTTCGTTTGAACATGACATGTAACACATTCAAACAAAATTAACTAGTTTAATTTCGTTTGAAGTGAACCATGCCACCTTCAAACGAAATAGCATCCCCTATAAATACTTGATGTCTTGATTTCATTTGTAACTTTCCGGTCAGTGTAACGAAGTGCTGCCGAAGTGTTGTCAGACTGTAAATCTTTATCAAATCAATCATACAACAGTTTAAAGTGTATATCTTGCTGAATTGACCTCTACACGTTTGTTTCCGCCTCTCGTGTTGAGTAAAACTCTTCTGATCGACTCGTTCGGGTCTGAAAACGATCCTACAAGTGGTATCAGAGCTCAGGAGGAAGAGTTCATACCAATTCAGCTGCATTTTTCTGTTTTCTACATCTTCTTTCACAATTGAACAAGTTTTCACGGTTAAAATTGGACAATTTTCAAATATCATGTGCGCAACACTGTTTTAACAAACCCTAGAAAGTTTCAGAACTAAAATCGACCATTTGCTTGACCAATTGGACCAAAATATGATCAAAATGATGATGTCATGGTGATTTCGTTTGAAGGAACTTGGTGATTTCGTTTGAGATGGCATCAATTGACTGATTTCGTTTGAAAATCAAGGGTGATTCCGTTTGAATCAAGGTATCTCGTTTGAACAACTGGTTAATCTCGTTTGAACTGGTAATATCGTTTGAAGAAATTGGGTGATATCGTTTGAAGCTGCAATTTCGTTTCAAGACTGCAATTCCGTTTGAAGTTCCAAACGAAATCAGAGATTTCGTTTGAGGATAGCTATTTCGTTTGAGAAGGGTTATCTCGTTTGAAAAGGGATTTCGTTTGAAGCTTGATATTTCGTTTGAGACTTGCATTTTTGTAAAACTTTTTACCGAATCATGAGTGAAGAATTTTATAACGCATTTGCAACATCCCCGACTAGTCCAGCTGCCATTACTCAAAACATGAACATGGAAAATGAGACCGGAACCTTACAAAAACCCCCAAAGCTAATGAGCATTGAAGAATATTATGGTTGGAAAGATCGGTTTGAAAACTGGGTACAAGCAAACCATTTGAGATCTTGGGAGTGTATCTTGAAAAAGTATGTACTACCACGTACTGAACTGCGAGTTGAGAAAGAAATCTCTGAATTCAATGATAAAGAATGAGACATGTACAGAGCTGAAAAGATGATGATTAGTCTACTTCAGCAAGCTATTAAAGAAGATATCTTTGTATTGCTTCAACATGACAAAACTTCAAAATCAATTTGGGATGCTCTTAAGATCAAATTTGAGGGAAGTGAGAATATGATAAAAAGTAAAAAGGCATTGCTTAAGAAAGAATTTGATCTATTCACAAGTCTGCCAGGGGAAGATACAAAGAAGTTGATTGAAAGATACTGCCACTTAGTGCGTTCTATGTCACTGTTAAGCATAACCAAAGATCGAGAGGAATGGGCTGACAAATTAGCTGATGCTTTACCTCAGAAAGAGTGGGGTACATTTTTGATGATCTTAAAGAACACTAGTGTATATGATGATTTGACAATTTCTCAATTCATTGAGAAGATTGAGGGTCAAGATCTTGAACAGCAAAAGATTGCGATGATGAGTAATCCAAGTGGTAAACAAGATGTGAAAATGTACTACAAAGGCAATGTTCAAGAGGTTGAAATGAGTCCGAAAATTCAAACTGCGTTTAGTGCTGGAAACTCAACAGAAAATGTTGAACAAAGTCCAAAGAGCAGCAGTGGATTTTCTTCATATCCAAGTGTTAATCCGAAGAGTTCAACTTCAAACTTTCATTCTCAAAGCTCAACAAGTGGAAACGGTTGTGTGATACAGTGCAACATTGCATTGAATCTTCCAGATGGTTAAAGTTTTTCTGAAGAAATTGCAAAAGATCACATGGCGTTACTTGCAACTGTGCTACAATCCTATGAAGGTTTGGTTGCAGGAAGGATCGGAAATCCTATGCTGACGAAAGAGGATTACGATCAGATAGACGCTGAAGAGATGGAGCTCATGGACATCAAATGGTGTCTAGCTAGTGTCTTGAGGAAAGCAGAAAAGTTTAAAATGATCACAGGGAGAAATGATTTTCTGGATGTACATGTGTCTACTTTAGGTTTTGATAAATCTAAAGTTACTTGTTTTCGATGCTGGGAGAAAGGTCATTTCAAGAGAGAATGCAAGAATCAAGAGGCTAGTGGAGCAAAGAATCCATTTGGAAAAGATGACTACTATCGGAAAGCAATATATCAACAAGTTGCTCATCAACCATATCAACAAAAAGAAACACAAACTGCTCATGGGAAAATGATTGAAGATGCAAATAAGAAAGCTTATTCTGGTATCATTGATCAAGATGATGAGAAAATGGCTCCAGGTTTCAATTGGAACAAATATATATCAGCTGACAGTAAAGCATGTTTAATAACCCAAGATGATGAAAAATTACCTGAAGGGTTCAACTGGGATATGTTTGCGGATGAGAATGGGAATTTTAAAGCTTTCATTGCGAAGATAGTTCAAGAACCGGATTTGTTTACAGAGTGGATGAAAGTAATTGGTGTTCATGAGAAGAAACAAGAAGAAGAATCTGTTTCATCCGATGAAAGTTCAGAAGAAGCAACTGTTGTTGATCAAACATTAACTGATTCTGGTTCTTCAGATGAAAGTTCCGAAAGAGCATTAGATTTTGATCAAACACCATCTGATTCTAGTTTTTCAGATGATAGTTCTGAGAAGGAAATAGAGTTTGATTAATCACCAACTGATGACAGTGGTGATGATGAGGAAGAAAGACATATTAATGTTGCAAAAACTCATCTATCTCCTGAAAGTTTTCAATTCTATTTTGCAGATCGGTTGGAGAAACTGAAGGAGAGACGTGCAGCAAAAGAACAAAAGAAAACGAAGAGTAAAAGTGTTGATAAAAAAGAAAAGACTGTTCAAAATGAAGAAGTTAAAGCTGAGAAGGTGACTGAAGCTGAACCAGTGATTGAGGTTGAGAAGATCATCGAAGTTGAAAAGATTGTGGAAGTCATCAAGCCTTGCTTAAAGTGTTTGGAATCTTGCAAGCAATGTGCAGAAAAAGATGAAAAATTGGTTGAACTTGAAAAGATGAAAGAACAATTATTGTTCAATCTCAACTACGTGAAAGAATCTTACGATGTGCTAAACAGAACAGTAACCAGTCTACAAAAGACTAACTCTGAAAGAGAAGATGCACTGACCATGATGAATGCTGTGATGATGACAAAGCAGAAGGCGATTAATCATTACATTGAAGAATGTGCAAAGTTGCAGCGGGAGTTGGAAAATGAAAAGATTGAGAATGAGAGAATCAGACGTTTATTACAAAGTTATTCTAGTTCTGATTATCTTATTGATCGAATTTACCCAACTGTTGTAGGTTTTGAAGCATTTAAAGATGAGGAGAAGCCAAAGAAGAAGGATACTGGTAAGAAACAGAGTGTTAGTTATAACAAGTGTCCGCCTCCAATTTGGGAAGGGTATTCTCCTAGAAAACCAAATGAGGAGCAAGTCGAAAAGGCAGTCAATATAAAGTTAAATTCTGATATAACCGATGAATTACCAGAAAACATTGATGTGGTTTTTACATCGTCTGACACTGATCATGAGTCCGAGTTAATAAAAAAGGTGGTCGATCAGGTGTTGGATACAGATGAGGAGTCAAAGTTAAAGTCTGAGTCAAAGTCCGAGTCTGGGTGTTCAAGTTCGTCCGTCAAAAGTTCGAATTCGTCGGTCAACAATTCAAAGACATCGGTTAAACGGGTTTACAATAAAGAATTCCTGTTATCAAAATCTAATTTGAATGACGAAGCAATCAAAGTGGCATATACATTGATTGATTCAGACAAAATATATTCTGATGAGTAATTTCCAATAAGAAGTGTTAATTTTGAAAAGATCAAAAAGGTTTTCAAACTAACAGAAATCAATATTTCTGAAATAAAAGATGTAAATCTTAATGAAAAACCTAAAAAGTACACTTCAAGAGTTCAACAACGTTTAAACAAGAAAAAAGGTTACGGTTCTGGTTCTGGTTTTCAAAAGAAACCAAACCATAACGGTAATTTCAAAAAAGAAAGGTCTTGGTTTTATACCACCAGAAAATTATAAAAATGAAAAATATGTTCGAGATTTTAAATCAAAAAATGAAATTTGTTTCAGGTGGAAGCGCTGAAGAAGAACAGAAGAAACCTTTCTGGAGACAGTCAAACCAGGAGTTTCTTGCTGAGAAGAAGAGAATGGGGACTGGAGTTTTCATAGAAAAGAGACTAGAACTGTTACAAGTGCAATAAAGTTGGTCACATTGCATGAAACTGTTCTCAAGCAACAAAGACAAAACAAGAAGTCTCTCAAAAACTCAAAGAAAAGGTTGTTGAGAAAAATGAGCTACCAACTGAAAAATTCAAAATTTTTGAAAATTCAACATATGAAGTTGGTGAATGTTCAAAGACTCATTTTTATCAAAAGAGAGCTAAACATGACAACCAAATGTGGGTTGTTAAGAAGTTTTATGAGAAACTTGGCGATGAATCTGATTTCACAAAGTCAGAAGAGCCACAAGTTGAGTTAAAAGATGAAAACTCAGTACCTCCGATGGATGATGTTAATTTTCCACCATTGAGGACTGAAAATTTTAAATCAAAAATTGGAAAAGTTGAGATCTCGAATCAGTTCTATTCTGAGAAGAAAGAATTTGATGTCGAGAAAGCATTTAATGGAAATGTGAAAAAGATTTTTGGAAAAATGGTTGAGGGTAAAGTCAAAGGGGTAAAGGATTTTTATGAAACAAAGAAAGCAACATTTTACCCAAGAGAAGTGGAGGAGGAAACATCCAAGTTTGGTGAAGCTTGGATGTCTGTTTTTCATAAGTGATAAGTATGACTTGCCGGAGCTCCCAGGTTGGTAAGTGTGGAGCAGGTATCGGCATCTTTCTTGAGAAATTCACTTAGGTGGTATTTCGATTTACAAATGATTAATCAAGGTCATTAGGTTGAACTTGATGGGATCATTGTTACAAGTGGTATTTTGAAAAACAATATGATGAATCCCTAATCTACAAGTGGTAACTCCAACAAAACTTATTTTCTGGAAAAATCATTTTGATTAAAACAAACTTAAGTGTTTTGAAATCATAATGAGAAAATAGTTTTGTGTAAGGGGGAGTTCTGATTGTTTTATGCCAAGTGGATGGCGAATTGAAGCGATTCGATATCAGTTGTCAATTTTATTGTATAGTTTGTTTTCAAATTACCTGAAATGTGTTTGCATTTTAGGGGGAGTAAATATTTCAGAAAATCCAAAAAGCATTAGAAAATTTGAAAAAGACAAAAACATGATAAAATATTTAAAATTGAGTTTTAGTGTCAAAGAAGAGGAAATGATAGTACATCAGTAGACAGTTACAGTATGCTAAAGAAATGTAATGTTTAAATAGCATTAAACAGTCTCACTGATGATATGCCGATAGGTTTTTACACATTTAGTAAGCTTTTTCGGGATATAAACTTAAATTCAAACTTGCTTATTTCGTGGGGAACATCACTTGGATATATAGGTAACCCCTGAAATCTCGTTTGAAAGGTCCCTCTTTCTGAGATACTAGGTCTTTATACTCAGTGAGATCTGGGGTATTATCCCGGGACTTCTGATTTTGCGGAAGCAATGGCCTAGTCCCCGGAGAATACTTTCTGCTTGCTTGAAATATAGCGCCGCCCTCAGCAAAAATGATGAAACAATAAAATTGATAATCATAGTGCTGTTGTAAAAAAAGATCCTCTAAAGGGGACCCACCAAAAGTCGAGCCGTCATCTCTCTGCTAAACGGAAGTTCTGACCTGAGCTCTCATGGTTTCGCAATTTAACCCCTTACAGATATCATCTGTGGTATACTCACCTGTAAGACTGAATATTGGGATCTGGATACGGGAGTATATTCAAGAGGTGGGACACATGAATGAGTTTAAGTTCTTAATACACCTAACTCATATCCTGAATTTGTTGAAATTTGTGTGAAAATTTAAGTGGTGGATCAGTATATCGGCAATCTAAGTGAATTGTTTAATTCTTAATGTGTAACTAAGCTCAACGGTACTTGTGACTTGTCAAAAACTGAAATGATTCTCTTACACAAACTCACAAAAATATTGTCTGTAAGTATTTCTTTACTGCATTTCATTTCATTCAAAAATCCAAAAAGATTTTCAGTGTGTTTTAGCATAAAGTTTGAAAATTTCAAAAATATTTTCGACAACTGATGTTGGAGAGCTGATTTTCAAAATTCTAAGTGCTAAACATGATGAGCATGTGGTGAAGGGGAGTCTATGTTTTAAATGAGAAAAGTTTTTAAATATTCGTCAGTAAAAATGGTTATCTGAGGTTTTTATCATTGATAATTCATTCTGGTTTAATTTGAGAGAGAGTCTGTATGGATAAATTTGTCAAATGTTAAATCTGTGAAATTTATTTCGGGGTTAAGAATTTGCAGGTGTAGCCAGGTTTTGATTCTGAACCTAAAGAAAGAGCACAAAGCCAGGTTCCGATACCTGAGGACTCTAAGATATAAACAAGCAAGACTGCGATCCCAGTAAATAGACAGGGGGAGTCTAAAGATATTCGAGAAGTAGATTGTTCAAGGGGAGTCTGTTGATACTGAAGGGAAGAAAGAGATAAAGCTTGAAGATACTTACACATTCAGACTGATAAAGACTGAAGACGTTGAAGACTCGACACTTAAGACTCATCAACATTCGAGGGGGAGTCTGTTGGTGCATGCGTCTGTCAACTTCGTCTTGTATCGAGTCTTACATTACAATTGTTTGATCAGGGCGTGTTGTACGAGAAATAGGGTAGAATTTATGTGTTTGTGAACTAATTTCGTTTGAACATGACATGTAACACATTCAAACGAAATTAACTAGTTTAATTTCGTTTGAAGTGAACCATGCCACCTTCAAACGAAATAGCATCCCCTATAAATACTTGATGTCTTGATTTCATTTGTAACTTTCCGGTCAGTGTAACGAAGTGCTGCCGAAGTGTTGTCAGACTGTAAATCTTTATCAAATCAATCATACAACAGTTTAAAGTGTATATCTTGCTGAATTGACCTCTACACATCTGTTTCCGCCTCTCGTGTTGAGTAAAACTCTTATGATCGACTCGTTCGGGTCTGAAAACGATCCTACAGATATGTGCCCCAAGTTTCATGTGGCAATGCATCAGCCAACTTTTCTATCAATTCTTCATTATCTTTATTTATGCTTACTCTCTTCATTTGAACTAACAAATTGCAATATCTTTCAATAATCTGCTTTGTGCTCTCAGTTCTCAAACCACAAAATAGATCAAATTCTTTTTTCAAAAGTGATTTTTTGTTCTTGATCATCTCTTTACTTCCAACAAACTTTGATTTTAATGCTTTCCAGATAGAGTATGCACTTCCATTGTGTTGCAATAAAACCAAGATATCTTCTTTAACAGCTTGATGCAATAGACTAATCATCATTTTTTTCATTTTTGTATTTCTTTCTATCATCAACACTTAGATCTTTAATAGCAATCTCCTCTTCATCATCATTCAATGGTCTAATATATTTTGTTTCAACACATTCCCAAGCATCCAAATAATTTGCTTGAACCCAATTCTCAAATCGTTCCTCCCATCCTTTATACTCCTCGATTTTCATAAGCTTAGGCGGTTTTTGCATAGTGCCTGTTTCATTTTCCATGTTCAAGTTCTGAGTAACAGATGCCGGAGTAGTCGGGGTGGTAGCAAATGCATTATAAGATTCCTCTTCCATGTTTCGGCAACAATTTTCACCAAACACTCTTTCAAACGAAATAGGTAATTTCGTGTGAAATTGTCAAATGAAATTACACTTTTAAACGAAATCACTAATTTCGTGTGAACTTTTCAAACGAAATTATAATCTGGTGCGAAATAAGACCCTAATTTCGTGCGAAATTATGCTGATGTCATCATCTCGAGCTGTTTTTGTCAAAATTGATCAGGCTTTAATCCGTTTAAAGATCTGAAACTTTCAAGGGTTTGTTAAAACACTATTGCGCGCATGATGTGTGAAATTCAAGTCATTTTAACCGTAAAAACTTGTTAATTTTGAAAAAAAAAGGTGTAGAAATCAGAATTTGCAGCTGAATTGGTAAGAACTCTTCCCCCTGAGCTCTGATACCACTTGTCGGATCGTTTTCTGACCCAAACGAGTCGTTCAGAAGAGTTTTTCTCAATACGAAAGGCGGAAACAAACGTATCAAGTTCAATTCAGCTAGATATACACTTTAAACTGTCTTTTGATTGATTTGACAAAGTTTTACAGCGAGTTGACACTTCGGCAGCACTTCGGCTCTTAAACCGGAAAGTTTGAACTGTCCCAAACGAAATAGCAAGACACCTATATATAGGCAAGCTAATTTCGCATGGATCTGTTCAAACGAAATCACATTCACACGGAATTACAATTCCGTGCGAAATTACCAAGCGAAATTACATTCTGTAATTTCGTGCGAAATTACCATCTAACCTATTTTTGACAGTTTCCTCGTATAACATGCCATGAACTATCTAATACAATACAAGACTCGATATAAGACGAAGTCGACAGACGTATGTACCAACACTACCGCTTTAGAATTTGCGACACCAATGACAAACACCCATGATGTCTCCAAGTCCATTTTAAATTTTATTTCGATCCTGCCTTGGGATACATTGTATCGGATCTTGATACTCTAAAGTTTTTAATATAATTTGGGAGTTTTAAATGCATGTACTTTATTATTACGTAACTCCCTATTTCTGTTGTGCTATGAAACTGGTATACAATCGTCACGCTGATCCCCCGCGTCCGGGCCTACTAGCGAAAAAATAGGGGGTGCGACACGAACAAACCAAAATCTTCAAAAACAGATCTGAAATCTTCATATCAATCTAAATCTTCATGAACAACCCGGATCTTAACAAAAACATATCCGAAAAACACAAATCCGAGCCAAAAACTTATAATCTTCGTAAGTCTTGAATCTTGATATCAAAATTGAGCCTTGAATGACTTCAACAACCGACTATGATACCAATTGTAAGTCCCAAAAATAACCGATATCAAGTAAATCACAATAGTTTGGCAAAATCAAACTATTGCAAAGATTAAGAACACGGAGAATTGCCTTAAAACTTGCATATGATTTGTAATGGATAACTGTTAATCGGCTTATACAAGTCCTAAACCGCTCACCAATGTCTAACTCACTCTCTCTAGAGTGGCTCTCTTTGTGAATGGCTAACCCTATTATCTATCTATCTGAAAACACAAAGTCGGTGGACTCGACTTTGTGTTTTGCACCCTACGTTTTTTCTCTTTTGCACTTTCACCTCCACAGTTGACTGACAACAACCCTAGATCTCCAAGTTTCTCTGCGCTGCTTCATCTTTCTAATTTATTTTCATTGTTTCACATCGCAATCAAAATCTGCAGACATATTGCTTTCCCGGGTAATCATCAATCATTATCAATCCATGTCCGACGATTCAAGATCCGACGGCCGCTCTGTTGCTCGATCAATCGACGCGCGCTTAGGTAACGAAAAACCCTTCAATTACTCTTCCTATTGAATTGTTTCTACGAATTGATGCTTACAAGCGGTTTGTATGAGTTCAGTTTTCCCCCCAAAAACACCCTAATATGAAAAACCCCTTTTCAGACCAGACGACAACCCTAAAATTGAGGTCGTCATATTGAAGCTTTGTTGTTATGATCGTTGCGACGGTCAAAACTTCATTTCATCTTTGATTCTTAACTATGCATCAAGATCGCCTCACGACCTCTACTACCATCGGTGTTCATATTTCCCACGAACACAGGTATTTTTTTTGTTCGACTTGTGACTTTACTTGCCTGACTACGTGCTTCTTCATTTGCTCTTCTTTTATCTTTTATTTCATTTGTGTCGCTCTTGGTCATCAGTTGAATAAGACTATAGCCACTATCTTGGTTGAGACTTACTTGAACTTCACCAGAGGAAAGAAGAAATGCGTATTAAATTAATTCCAAATCATTAAAAGGGGTCCACTGAATTGCATATTATGATGAAACAAATGCTTTATGTAGGTTAGACTATTCTAAAGACCCATATGGCCTAAAAGGCTTTTCGGCCCGAAACACCCCAACCCCAAGAACACTTTGTTCACGATACATCCAACCCAACCCAATAACTACAAAATATATTTGATACATCAGCCTTACATATTTAGACCATATAGTTAGTATTTACCTGTAAAAAATGTTGTTAAAATACTAGAACAAATGACAATAAATTTATCATCTCCGGATCATTTTGATGAAATTGATTTTACATGGTGGCATTTAAATAATTATGTTAATACAAGTCAGGTTAGAATTTAATTCAGTCGTCAATACACTATACTTGTAAATTAAGTGAACATGTGTACTCGTCGATGGATAGAATACATTGTGTCCAATCGCCGGTAAATATATGTATTCGTTAATAAATACAACAGGTATAAACCCCTTATCAGGGGACAATGCGTTTTTATGTTAGTTATTTACTAGTAATTGTCTTTTTACTCACAATAAGACCACCTGTAGTGGCTTGTGGATTGGGCGTGGAGTGACAAAAAGCCCCATTCACATGAGAACATTGCCCCCATAGGCGTTTTTTGGGCTTTAAGGGTTTGGGCGTTTCCACAAAAACGCCTCCTAAACTTTGTGATATACAATATGAATTTTCCAACTCATTTATAATAATATTTTTTTTTATTTTTAAAAAAGATAATAATTGGGTAATCATTGTTGGAGCATTATACCACTACACCTCTTTTTAACTTTAAACCCCATAATACCCCTTTGCTAACTAAGACACCACATGTTGGATAACACCCAAGGGATGGGCTTGAACTTCAAGCCCACTACACATGGTCGTGAGTGCATTTTTGATGTGAAAGGCTAATTTATTAAACATATCCAACCCATAAAATGTGTTTTTTTTGTTTTTTAGCGGCAAAGAATCTCACGTGTAAACCCATCATGTTTGGGGCTATGTCCAAGGTCGACTCATCGTCGTCATGAAACCGTGTCCCCTGATGCGCGAGAATCAAATAGAATTCGTAGATCCCCTCACCCCACCTCGTCAGGTTTGAAGTTGAGATTAAAGCTCTAATTCATCCCTTTACCCGATGTACTTCGAAAATGTGTTTCTTATGCGTCTATAAACTCACGACCACTTAATGTCGTTATTTATGTAAGAACAAAATGACCACTTAATGTCGTTATTTATGTAAGAACAAAATGAGAATGGTTGTTATGGTGCCCCACACATGCAAGTTGGGGGAGGGAAATGTGCAAGTAGGGATTAAAGAAACAATGTAACGTCAAAGAGAGGCAAGTGGTGTCATCAAAAGAAAACAAACCCCCCCCCCCCCCCCCCCCCCCCCCCCCCCCCCCCAACTTGTAAAAGGAGGTTGTTGATTCCCCATCACTTTATTTATTTATTTATTATTATTATTATTATTATTATTATTATTATTATTATTAAACCAATGAAGCTTTAATACTATAACAAAAAAGTCTATTGTGTCATCCATATTGTTTGCTTTGCTCTTGACAGATTCAGAAACTCATGGATTTGTTTATGCTTGTTCTGGTGGAGACTTCAAAGGAGGTCACCCATTATAATACTACTCCTACTCGAGCACGTTTAACTATAGAGTTTTTAACTGCTTCACAACCAGTATGTCCAAAACATGTTGATGATTTAAGCGGCAATGCATTCCTTATAAACCAAGAATCTCCTTGTCCACGACCGATTTGAGATTTCCTTAGGGTATTAGAATGACTTGTTTTAGTTTTTTTTATATTGTTACAGTCAACCCCCCCCCCCCCCCCCCCCTCTGCCACAAATAGGGACTCATCATCCTCGATAACATTTGCCTCAGCATTCTAATTACTATATTAGTGACATATCAACTTTAACCGGGTTAGGGTGTTACAAATAGTGTCATGGTACTAAAATACACCTTATTAATGAGTGGGCACAAAGTGGCATCCACAATTTTTTTACTACATTTTTTTATATATACACATATGCAAAGATATTAGCTACAAAGAAAACACGGTGGTGGAGTAATTAGGTATTATGTTGTTAACCCCATGCTAGTAGGTAAATTGAATTACACTAATAATAAAAAGTATTACTACTTGACCGATAATAATTAACAATAGCAATATGATTAATGGTATTTTAACTTTCACTTCGTTACTAGAAACAACTCCCTCTATGTAACTTTCATATGTTTTTTTTTTTCAAAATAATTTGCAACATTGTGATCAGAATAGAAAAGAGTCCATTGCTCACTAAGGACACATATAGTTCCTTGCCTTTGATAAAGTCTATAAGCCCGTCTTCTTTAAAACCTTGCTTTCCCGTGCTCTTTCTTTGAATTGCAACCGAATCCCCTACGTTTATATCCACCTTACACCAGCGTTTAACCAACTCCCACGACCTTAGACGAAATGAGCATGTAGCCCACCGATTCTAGTGCTTCCCTGCTGCATCCATCACACGCTCTAGAGGTAACGAAAACGTTTCTTTTAGTTAACTCCCGTTTTAGACAGGATTCTCTCCATGATAAAATTATTTGTTAGATATAGAGTCCCTCCCTTTCCTTACCTTTGTCCGTTTGCCTCTCTTTATACTTTTCCTAACCCCCACAATTTGGAAAAGTCTTCCTTGGTTTTTCTTTTCCTTTAGTTACAAAAGTAATAATAAAAATATAAAGATAGGAAGAATTTGATTCTAACATCTTTATCTTATGTTTTTTTTTCTGTGTCATAAGAGTTAGATCAAATATAAAGTCTTCAAAAAATAAGAAGTGGTAAGAAGGGTATCAAACGTACTCCGATTAACTTCATTTAAATGGCATTAAAACTACATACAAATTCAAGGTTTCCAATACCACCTCCTCAAATCATCTTCGGTTACAAGGTGAGCTAGCGTGTATAAATGATGATAACAATGACAAAGAAGATGTAATTTAGTTCTGAGAACACCAATTCTAGTTTATTAATATCCACCAAACAAAGAATGAGGATATAAAAATGAGGAGATTTTGTCAGGGGATGAATACGTTTATCAAATCTAACAAACATCAATGGTTCTAGTTTGACTGATCTAGGGTTTACATAAAGGGGTTAAGTGTTTTCGTATTCATATATGATAACAAGGACGGATTTTAGATGGAAAGTCCATCGATAATGGGCCATAATCGATGGAAACAATGGATGGGAACGGTGTAGGAATCCAAAGCCCGATTACCGACGAAACAAAAACAGATTACCAGCGAAAACTTGGGACCGCGCTGACAATATCTTGAAAAGAATATATGGGAATCCTATCAAAGGTCTAATCTTGAATTACCGGCGAACTACCGAGGAAATCTTCGTCAGTAACGCTCCCAATCAAACTAACAAAATTTTGAAATAAGGTGCTATTTTAAGAAAAAGGTTTTAAAAATTTGTTGATGTTATCCGTGGGTAATTACCAACGGAATATGCATGTCTGTATTAAACGTTGATGATACCCATTTGTTTAGTAGTGAACTTGTAGATACTATTTTTTTAATACTTTAAAGATTATGTAATATATTAATATATTTAGTTTTGATGTGTAAATATAAAAAATAATACATTATATTTTTTGTTTTCTTATATAAATATAATTATTCACCTTGCTAGGTACACTAAAGTTTACATAGTCAAAGACTCAAAATCACACATCATTTTCTTTTAAGAAATTATGTCATTGAAAATAAAATAAACTTTATTTTATTAAATGGCTGTAAAACGAAATGACCATACCATATGGTTGTATCAAGACTTTATATTTAGCAAACAGCTAGCTAGTCCGCCGTTTCACGTGGAAACTTTAAATTTATGGGTTATTTTATTCAATACTTAATTATTTATTACCAACTTGGGAACAAACTTTGAATTAGCTGTTATAATTGACTTACAACATTAATTCTCCATTTGGGTGTAATCATAAAATCAAACGTAAACCCAAAGTATCAGATTTTTAATTGCATTTTCTTAACAAATAATTTGTTACACCTGAATACTAAATACCATTTGAACTTATACTTACAAGGATCTTAATTTAACATTCTAGCGCGTGAAGAATTTAGAAATGCAAAAGAAAAAATAACTTTAGAAAAAACACATTCAAAACATTACCTCTGGTCATTAAACTACAATCTATCCAAAAATGAAACTAATTAAAGGTAAGTACCCAAACCTTAGGTTTTCAGAACGACTCATAATCCTAATCTACTCCTATTAAATCATAGGGGATGGTTCAAATGAAAACCACTTTTAACGCGAAAACTCGAAAACTAACTAAAAAAAGCCTAAAAAACACACAAATTTTTTTTTTTTTTTCAATTTTTTTTAATAAAAATCGCTGGTTTTTATATATAAAAAAAAACTTTTTTTCAAAAAAAAAAAAAAAAAATTTTTTTGTGTAGTGCACATGTGTAATAATACACATGTGTAGTACACATACACATGTGTAGTATTACACATGTGCACTACACAAAAAATTTTTTTTTTTTTTTTTTTTTTGAAAAATTTTTTTTTTATATAAAAAAACCTGCGAAATTTGGTTTTGCAAAAAAAAAAAAAAAAAAAAAAAAAATTTTGTGTGTTTTTTAGGCTTTTTTTAGTTAGTTTTCGAGTTTTCGCGTTAACTAGTGGTTTTCATTTGAACCTTCCCCTTAAATCATATATACATATACATATAAACACACACACACACACACACACACACACACACATCTATTATATATAATAAATGTGTTAATTTTTGCTGATGTGTCAAGCTAGGAGGCCTCTAAATTTTGCTTTTTGGCGGGAAAATCCCGTCTGCTTTTTTCCTTAATTTTGAAGCCCCGAATTAGTCTACCCGACCCACTAAATCGGATCCTATAATACCCTTCTTTTTTCTCATTCCGCTCCTCACTGTTCATATTGTTTCTCTGAAACCCTAACTACACTCCCTTTCTCTGAAACCCTAACTACAGCCGCCTTCAACAATCTTCGTATCATCATCATCATCGTTCAATCCCAGATCTTCATCATCCTTTTTTTAAACCCTAGCTGTCAACACCGTCTTTTTTCATCTTCTTGTGAGGTTTTTTCTACACAGATCTAAAACGCAGGTTTAATTCGATCCAATGCAGCACAACGGCATCAATCACAATGGAGTGGTATCTTCGATTAGGGTTATTAGTGGCCGGAATTAGGTTAAGGATGACTTTTGGCCAGAATCCTCTTCAGCATCAACTCAATATAGTTATGCTATTGTTAACGAAAATATGGTATCCTCTCAATCACCAGATGCCAAAATCATCAAAGAAGGGTCAGTCAGTTAGTTATTTGTTCTAATTTTGATTAATTTGTATTAAGATATATGACTGAATTTGGTTTAAATTGTTAGGGATTTTGTAGTCAGGTTGTAATTAGGGCTCGACTGGGTTTATTCCGTTTAAGAACACGGATAAGAACAACGTCAACGGCTTCACCCGGTACCGGTATACAGGTTTTCTTTTATTTGTATTTAGTTTAATGTTTTGTTCAAAATGAATCAGAAGAGGAGTTTAACTGAAATTATTTTTTCCTTTAGCTGGAGTATAGGTTTGCTAAGATGCCTCTTACACCGTCCCCATCTGGTATATTGTTAATATTTGATAACTTGGTTTTATAATTTATATTTTCAATTTGTTTGAGTTAATTGATTATTTTTAAAGTATATACGGGTTTACATCAGTGTCCTCATGATCGATCATTCACTATGGAGAAATTTTGAAGAGCTATGAAATTAAAGGCTCAAGACATAAAGTGTGAGCCTGTGTACCTGGGGTTATATGCATGAAAAGAAAAAAAAGGACATACTAGAGAATAGAGTATAAAAGGTTTAAAGTTTTGTAGGATATGTGTTACACAATAATAATTTTGATTTGATTTGAGTCAATAGTAAAGGGAAATTATGTTTCAAACTTTCAATATTGTGCTATATTGTTGTTTCTTTCTTCTTTTTTTTTTGCGCAGTTAAGTGATCCTCCTGTTGAAGATGCATCAGATCAATTGGTTAGCCGGCTGTCCTATTTATTCTCAAACGAGGTAGTTTTTTATGTAATGAAACATCATTCTACGCTTTTCTATGCATTATTTGTACTTCTTAATATTTTATTTCTTTTCGTCATTTTGGTTCTTGATCCTGTCAACAGATCTATTCCATATGTCATCGAATGAGTGGTCACATTCAAGCAGCTTTACATAGAGCGGGTTCCCTCAACGGTTTCATCCCCATTTCAGTGATGCCCATTTTCGATTCAAAGATATCTTACTGTGTAAGAGCATAACACCTGAAACTGGTCAAAACCATTGGAAGTAATGTCGATAATTAGGGATGCTGCCACGAGGTTATCTGAACCTGTACTCATTTCTAATGAGTTTATGTCGTTGAAAAGAACAAGTCCATACCCTCCTGATGTCTTGGAATCTATAGAAGTTCAAAAAACTTATGTTAAAGTTCTTCGTATGCCATATTTGGTTGAAAAGGTTGTTGAGCCTTTGACTCTAGATGTTTCGGCAAACACGTATTACACGGATGCCATTGCTAGAGAACTTGGAGCTGCAGATGCTTCTATGGTTTCGCTCTCCAGGTATGCCAAACAACTATTATATGCATATTATTTCAGTATGCTAAATATATTTCATTTCAGTATGCTGTTGTATGTCCAGGTGCATTGGAAAATCTTCTTCGGAAACAAGGTTGTATTCTCATGCTCCGAATTCATACAAGTGGGATAAAGAAAATTTTAAAGATGGGTCGTATTTAAATGCGAGGGCAAGTTATTTATCTGGTCAGGATGTATACGGGGATGCAATTTTGGCTACTATTGGATACTTGTGGAAGTCTTGTGTTCTTTTCCTTGAAGACGTATCTCCCCGCACATATTATAGGTTCTTATTCCCTATGCAGATAATATCGCTGAAATATATTGGTCACCTGGTGAGATATCGGTGCAAAATATCGGTACCGATATTATCAGCGATATTGACCGATATCGGACCAATATATCAACGGTTTTCCCGATATCAATACCTTTCTTCTTAGTTCTACCATTCGTCTTTCTTCTTATTGCTGCTATTAGTGTTTTAAGACTTAATTGTTAATTGTTAGTGTTTTAAGTCTTAATCAGTTCCTGCTTGCTATAATTGTTAGTGTTGCAAGTTGCAAAAGGTTAATTTGTTAATGGCAGGAGAGTATACTGAATTGTTAGTGTTAAGTTGCTATATATATAAATTCAGCATGATATTAAAATTACCGATATCCGATTTTTTACCCCATTATTGCTTAGCTTATTTATTATTCTTTTGCTTTTGGACTACTTTCTGTTGCTGTTTCAACCATCTAATATGAATGGGTCAATCCATTTCATAAGCTGCTCATTTTGGATTTCTATTTTAATTGCATCAGATCTTGAAGTTGGTTATCGTTTAACGTTCAGGTTACTTATGAATAAGTTACCCGCTGGTATATATAAGTTATCAAGTGAAGCAGTACTTGCAGCTGAATTGGCTCCAAAATTCGGGACCCAGAGTAATTGGAGGGGTTTATTTCCAAGGGATATTCTCTGTACGTTCTTATATATTTTATTATTAAATAATATGTTAGATCTGATTATAATAATATTATTTTTAGAGTAAAGTACATGGATGGTCCCTATGGTTTACCAAAATATTGGATTTGGTCCTTAGAAAGTACACGGATGGTCCCTGTGGTTTACACTTTGTAATGGGTTCATCTAGGCCAAAATTCTATGGATAGCGACTGGAAGTATCTCTTCCCTGTTATGTGTTTATACCGATACAATTGGTTATGCCATGGGTTCATCTAGGCCAAAATTCAATTGGAAAATTCAGACAAGTTGGTCTGGTGATGTAGGTGTAGATGAGACTGGTGTGGAGCCCAATGAAATCGACCTGGTTATGACTCAAAATGACTGTCAAGATCAAAGGTCGTCAAGGCTTTTTAAATGCTGCAAATGGTGACATTATATCTCTAAATATTGGCTAAAAGCTGTTTATGTGCATTGAACTTTTCACCCAACATGACTCATTTTTTTCCGTTTTTTGTAGGTCAACGGAGATGTTAAGGTCATTTTATTCTCATACGTGTCAAGGGAAACATGGGTATTTAGAAGTTAACCGTGAAGGCATCTACTTACAACATGACGAAGATTAGTGATTGGGAGTCATTTGTGTTCCTTAGTTACTAATTTTTAGTTCGATCATATCTCTTGCTATCTCTTATCCTACTCATGATATCGTATGACATTGTAGACTGGGAGACCAATTGTGTATGGGTTGGGCTGCAAAAGGGAGAGTATGGAGTTAGAAGAAATGTTGAAGGATGAACTTAAGCTCAAAATAGCTCTTTCTGGCTGCCCCACTCTCAATGATATATGGATATATTTTTTCAGAGGGCTGTAGAACTTTTCTTCTTTTTGTGGTAGTGAAAATAATCAATTTCTGTATTAGGTTTATGGCGTTGCAGTTATATTTTTGCTGAAAGGAGTTGCTATTTGAGAGACTAAAAAGGAAGCAATTACGTACCAATGTATTGAGGTAAAGTTTTCCTTTTTTTCTTATCAGTTTCAGTTATAGTATTTTTTAAGAAAGCTTGCAAAGGGGCTCAAGAACTTTTCTTCTTTCGTTGTAGTGAGTGTCCTCAAGTACATGATCAATGTTATTGAGAGACGCATGGGGACTAGATAAAATTGTGAGGTTATTCTTTTGACTTAAAAGGGAAAACTAGGGATGGGAATTTGACCCATTCTAAGGTAACGTGATCAAATGCGTTGAAGAATCGCAAAGATGAAAGTCTGATCAAATGAGATTAGAACCGGTCAAAACTTATAAATTGTGATTAGTTAAGATTAGAACGGGTCAAAACTTATAAAGGTGAGAATTTAGTTAACTTGAATAATAGTCACGATGATCTTAATGTGATCTTGATGTTAAAGGAGTTTCTATGAATATGTAGAACAATAAAACTGAAATTTTAAAATTTAAATAATGAAAATAAGCAATTACACAATACATATTGACCTGTACCCATGGTTGTAAGTTTTCATGGCAATTACCTATTTCAATGATGTTGTTGTAGTCGGTTTGTTTTTAGAAATATATGATATGGAGAGACATCGAAGACCTTCAAAAACTATACCACGTCTGTTGTGCTTTTATTAAATATCTAAATTTAATCAATGTTTCTGTGTTTACTTATTAGTTAATTTATCACTCTGTAAGTCATAAAAGGTAAAGTTATGATTCGGGTTGAGACACTTTGTGCCAACTTCTTAACTCTCTATAGTTAGGTTTATCCATATTTAAACTAGCCTTTACTTTTATGTCTATACAGGTCATCGTATGCCTAGGGTATTGTTACAATTGCAAGTTGTATTTGTGTATCCGTAGATTAGAAGAAAATGTTCCGGTGTCTATTAATTGTTCTTTGCTTTTATATTTATTAATACTTTTCTTATCATCTTCTTTTCATGGTGTGCTTATGTCTCCAGTTAATTTCATGCTTACAACAAGTTCATTAATTATGACATTGAACAGGTCGTCTCCTTCAAGGAAAGGTTCGGTAGTCTTAATTTTATACAACTTTTTTTAAAACAATATATCAATATTTGTTTTCCCTTAAAAACCGTGAATACAAAAATAATTACACTTTTTTTTGCAACTGTTTTGCTAAAAATGCTGATGATGCTTCGTCGAGCCATCATTAATGGTTCATCCATGATAAGCTGTATGCATATGATGATTTTGTTAATACATATTTTAACAAAATTGCATACTATTAATAACTATACATTTTGCTTTTAATTGAAAGTCATATCCACCTGTTTATCATCATATAGGTATGTCATGTACTTGGATATCATATAGATACGTCATGTGCTTGGAGATTATTCAAGGGTACACTCAAATTACTTATTTACTTATGTTCCTTAAACACATGGTCTTTACCAAATTGGAGGGATGTTTACTTTCATTTCACATGTATGCATGTAACGACTTCAAAAATACTTTCTGCCCGTCTGACCCGTTCAATTCTTTACAACTTTTTTATGTTATTCTTGTGAAAATTTTATATTTTACTGATTTATATTAGATGAATTCAACGGATAAGAACATCTGGTTTCATTAAATGGTTATTGAATAGGTGAAGAATATTCTTCATAAAACTGTCATCATTGTTGGTTGTGGTTTAAGGGACTAAGATGGCTTACAACTTTGGCGGGTTTGAGAATTGATATCCATATATGTATATTTAGAATAAGGAACTTTAGAGCAATTAGTATGACATGTAAAATAGGATTTAGTAAAAAAAAGTATCTTTTGTCTGCATAAATATTACTATTTTTTTGCGTGCGGCTGATGCTGGACCGCCTTGACAACCAAAGTCGTGATCTTTAATGGATCATAAGCAGTTAACAAGTTTGCCTAAATTTTGAAAACTTTATAACTCTTATAGCGATGACATTAATGTCAAAATAGCTCTTTCTGGCTGCCCCACTCTCAATGATATATGCTTTGTTTATGATTTATTAAGCGACTTCAAGGATATCAAATTTTAGGTGTTTGTTAAATCAAAGAGGACTTGCATCTATAACGTTGGATGTGGTAGGGCGTGCTACATCAACTGGACCGAGCTCATGTTACTTTTAGTAAATTGTAAATGTAACATTATTTGTCTTTTTCTTGATGTTTTTGTACATGGCTTATAAAGAAAACTTCATACCTAATGACACACTCCACTTTGTTACTAATTTATGCAATGTCACTTTATTTGCATTACTTTTATTGATACATGTATGATTAATGTAATTTAAAATTTTCTACCCGGGTTGCCACCCGGGTGATAACCTAGCACGAAGGGTTATCAAATCAGATTGAATCATTGTATAAATATCCTCACAAATTTAATAAAAAAAACCCTTGTAATAAAATTAATAAAATATTAATATCCTTAAAAATAGAGCGACCCGTGGGTACCACGGGTTATAACCTAGTATATATATATATATTGTAAGACCCTAAATTACGTTTGACAAAATTCGCAGCGGAAAAACGTACCATAAAAATTTCTTTCGTTACAAACACCTTGACACACTTAAAATTTATTTTTAAGATTTATTCTTTTACAATAAATACATTTATTATACTCATTTCCAAAAGAAACCACAAACTAGCTTCACTCAAATACGTACTCAACACTCCCGTACAATCTATCTTGTGACTCGATCCTCGATCTCCAAACCTTGAATATCCTCATGACTGGAATTACCTGCGTTCATCACATAAAATTCACAACATTAGTATGCTTTATAAACATGCAAGGCTTGTTCACGTTTACTTCCCGTTTCGTTAACTCTTTACATCTCCGCTTTTCCTTCCTGTCATACCATCCGTGATAAGACTTCTTTACTATTCCTGCATTTCACGTTTAACTCCAGGTACACGAATAAACAACATAAACACATAACCATACCGAAAGACTTACGTACATACCCTACTTCATACATAATATCTCTATATATATACATACACACACATGCATACACACCTACTTACATACGTACTCACTCACATACATGCTAATCTACATGCATACTTACATATACACACATCTACATCATTATACACGTAATTATATGCACACATACCAACATCATAATAATACACACATGACATTATACATCTTTACATACATACAACCCTACGTGCATCAAACCAAATTCATACATGCCTACTCTCATACATACCATCACACATTCGCTTATTCTTGATCACATACTTATAAACATACTCATGTAGGTACATACATGCCTTCATACACTTTTACCTACATATATAGAGATATACAAACACGCATACATACCTATCTACATGTGCGCTTACCCTAATGGTCATAAAACATAAGTTAAAATAGTCGTACGCAACTTAAAACGCGTTTAAACGAGTTCCCAAGTCAAAACGAAGCCTGAAAACAATTTTCGGAGCAGAAGCACCCGTCGCGCGACGCGACGGGCCGTCGCGCTACGCGACGCCCCCAAAAACACAGAAAGTTTGCAGCTGTTGCTGCATATTTCCAGCACGTCCGCGTTTCACGGAAACGGTCATAACTTCTTCGTTAATGGTCCGTTTTACCCGATTCTTTTTCCTACGCGTCTATAATTTAATTCCCCATCTTATGGTGTTAAGATCCGACATCCGGATTAACACAATTCCAGACTTTTAAGTCTTCGACTTACTACCCTTTTTTACCAATAATTGACCCGTTCATAATTCAATCACATAACTTTTTATTTGACCTTAACTTCATATAAACCGATAATTTCACGATCATTTGTCCTAGAAGATTCATTCCCGGATGCCTTACATCTTATTCAACCCGTTTGCGCTTAAAAGCTTATTTTGACCCGTTAAGGGTAATTGCGCATTAAGACGTTTCTAACTTACAAAACCATACTCCTCACTTTCATACTTGACCGAAACATTACACTAATCGAATAACTTATTTCTAAACTACCTTTACGATCGTTTACTCCAAAATACCCATCAAGGGCATTTTGGTCAACTTTAGTCCTATCATTTACGACGAAAGTCTTTAACACATATTTGACCTCAACATCATGTTAAATTAATTACAACACTTTACTACTTACTTGAACTAAGAAGTGATTACGGAAATCACTTACCTTATGCGTCCGTGCTCGTATCCGATCCTTTGCCACCTCTTGACTCGTTAGCCTTTCGCGCTTGAATCCGTCTTGACATGATTCCTATACTTTCATGTCACCCATCACATTCTCGTTAGTATACACAATTGTACGTGTTAACGATCATATTAACCACATATTTCACATTTGATTCATGTAATTCATCATATAATCACGGATAACGCATATCAACATAACATGTACCATACGACTTCCTACAATCCTACCTTTACGACAACGAGTCAAATCATGTTAATTATACTTAGTTGACTTTCAGAACTCAACTATTAACCATATTTAACTATCGACTTATCATCATATACTCGTAACATCATAATTCACCATACGGACAATACTATATACATTTTCTCATACACTTGATGTGCGTACCACCTTGTAAGCCTAACGTACAACTAATTCATGCATACATCTTCTAAACTCATACCTAGGTCATCAAATCCTACTCCTAATCAACATGTATCATTCACATAAGAACACCCAACATATTAACATCGCATTTCTTTCCATTCAACTCACAAGAATTCATCATATCCATCATAATACATCAACAATCAATAAGAATTGCACATGGATGATCATTCAAGTCATCATCTTCACCAAAACAAATGGGTTTCACCTCTAAACATAAAATTAACCTAAACCATTCATAGTCTATGTTCTATATCATGATACTAACACATACTCATACTCAATTTCATCCCGATTCACGGATTAAAACATAACCCACTTCATACAAGATCACCAATCTTAGTTTTGATACATACCTTATGATCCCCTTGTGAAGGTGATCATTAATCCATGTTCATTCATGAATTTGAGCTTCGATTTATCCTTCAATTTGATCATATAAGGTCGAGCTAGGGTTTGGCTCAAATGGAAGCTCCTGGTCGATCTAGAACACACACGAATGTGTGTTTGTGTGTGTTGTTATTTAATAAATCAACTTTCATCTTATTTCATTTAGCCCCCCTCGTGTTTGCCACTAAACATAATTGGCACAACCTTCATCTTTTAATAGCTTTTACCATATACTTAACTAGGTTAAATAGTCTAGTTATTTATTTCATGATATATCTTATAAAAGCATTTTGCGAATATAATCATTCGGATTTTGGGGCGTTACAAGTCTACCACCCTTAAACAAGGTTTCGTCCCCGAAACCTTCCTCGCTTCCATTTAACACTAATTGTCTTTTCTTCCCGTTTATCGGTACGACCACGAGCCCATCTTAATGGCAAGCTTCTACCTTCAAGAACCCGTCCCAGAGTTCTTATTAATGTCACTTTCCTTGATAGCGCTAATTTCCTAACGCACTACATAGCTAGTGATTCATTCATCATTCTACTACTCGTATATCTTATTTCGTAATTTACACCTGCACACATATATATTTAACATTAACTGGTACTTTATCATAGTAGTAGTTAACCTTCCATTCCTGGTTCATAATTTATTTATACAATTTACTTCTTCCTAATAAGTCTATACTTTTCATACCATACTTTCACATAACATTCTCATTTCATTGACCCGTTTACAACAGGTCCAATACCTTCATCTTGTCTCTTAAGGTCATATTCCATATATGCATATACATTTTATAATATTTAGTTCTTGTTTCGTTATCGCAACAAAACTACTATTTCATAGTCGCATATACGCGCTTACTCAAAAATTAACATTATTCTACGCTTTCTATAGCTACTTGTACCACGCATACCTTTGCGTTACTTTTAAATCATCTTATTCATGTTACATTACTATTACTCTCGTCTCATATATTACTTAATCTACATAATTAAGCGTGTCGTGCAAGTTAATAACACTAGAGTTTAATCAATACTCGAAACTTTCAGTCACAACTTTTGAGATTTATTAGCATGAGTTAAACATTTCATTAATCTCTACTTTACTTCATAAATCAGCGATCCGTATACCAGATCGACCGGCTCCTTCACGGTTACATACCGTACCAGACCAAAAATTTCATTCATTCATGTAATAAGCTTTCATTATAGTACATTCCTTCACCAATCCCCTTGGCTTCATCACCTTAATAGTTCTACCATTAACATCTACAAACCATGCATACGAGCATTCATTATACTAGGTGATTACTTACCTATAACTCCTTTACAATTTCCTATATACATTCTATAACATATCACACATTCCATCACCGTACCTGCAATTCTGGTATTCTGGTCACTTATTTCATCAAACTTTGCAGTTTGACTTTTCAAGATCAACTGACATTTCTTACTTATCGTAGATTTATTGAAGTACGCGTTCGTACCTCTTCCTCGCATACTTTCTTGCAAAATTTTCATTGCATCATTTCAGTATTTCTTACCAATCTTACCCTTCCCTTCCATACTTAGATTATAGTCCGGGTCATAGCCCGTCATCCATTCTGACTCCTACGAGTCGATAACTAATACACCTAACACATATCTTATACAAAACTTCGTCCATTATACTATCACCTTTTACTTTATACTTATTTCTATGACCCGTTCGACTCAATCATGGTCAAACTGTTAACACCTTCTTATGCGGATTAATTTCATCCTTTTATATTTTTAAACCCGTCTCATGGATGTAGACGCATCATTCATGCTTTTTCATTCATTGAATCCGCCTTACGGTTTCAACATTTCATTCATGACTTTCATTAATTCTGCGTTTGGAATCCTTCTCGCGGATTTAAACTTATTACCCATGCCTTTCATCCTCGAATCCGTCTCACGGATTCAAACATATCATCCATGCCTTTCATCATTGTATCCGTCTCGCGGATTCAAACATATCATCCATGCCTTTCATCATTGAATCCGTCTCGCGGATTCAAACATTGTATTCATAACTTTCATTCCCTGAATCCGTCTCACGGATTCAAACATATCATCCATATCTTGTTGATCCGCACTTAATCACGGATTCAACATTCTTCATTCTTATCAGGCATGTTTTTCATTCTTACATAGTACTCTCAATTTCCCGAGAGTCATACTTTCCATTTCACCCACACGCCCGCCCGTTACCCAACTCTACCGGACATACCCGTAACAATTATCATGATCTCACGAACGTCATACGTTTCTCGTGTACTGGCCAGGTACACAATCCACATAGTAGTTTCGTGCCTACATGTAATTTGTCACCTTATGTCCGTAGACTTAGGTTTCGGCGCGTGTATTACTTTCAGTACTTCATTAGTTATACTATCATTTTTCCTTCATTTAACATTTTCCTCCTCTTAATAATTTTACTATCACATATATACACATATCGAATTTTACGTACCTGGATTCACATTTGGCTTATTACCTCTTTGCCTGCCTTAGTATTCATCATGAATTGCATTCATAGATCATCCTTTTCCAGCACTTATGCTTACCTTACACATACAAAACCGTCAGTTCTTTATACGTATACAACAGTACATACTTACATTAGCCTTTACCTTTGGATCTCGATCGAGTCTTAGATTGTACGGGTTTCTTACCTCAAGAGCACACAAGTTTGAGTTCAAGTACTTACCTTCTCGTACTTGATTCCCTCAAACCAGGGCTCTGATACCAACTTGTAAGACCCTAAATTACGTTTGACAAAATTCGCAGCGGAAAAACGTACCATAAAAATTTCTTTCGTTACAAACACCTTGACACACTTAAAATTTATTTTTAAGATTTATTCTTTTACAATAAATACATTTATTATACTCATTTCCAAAAGAAACCACAAACTAGCTTCACTCAAATACGTACTCAACACTCCCGTACAATCTATCTTGTGACTCGATCCTCGATCTCCAAACCTTGAATATCCTCATGACTGGAATTACCTGCGTTCATCACATAAAATTCACAACATTAGTACGCTTTATAAACATGCAAGGCTTGTTCACGTTTACTTCCCGTTTCGTTAACTCTTTACATCTCCGCTTTTCCTTCCTGTCATACCATCCGTGATAAGACTTCTTTACTATTCCTGCATTTCACGTTTAACTCCAGGTACACGAATAAACAACATAAACACATAACCATACCGAAAGACTTACGTACATACCCTACTTCATACATAATATCTCTATATATATACATACACACACATGCATACACACCTACTTACATACGTACTCACTCACATACATGCTAATCTACATGCATACTTACATATACACACATCTACATCATTATACACGTAATTATATGCACACATACCAACATCATAATAATACACACATGACATTATACATCTTTACATACATACAACCCTACGTGCATCAAACCAAATTCATACATGCCTACTCTCATACATACCATCACACATTCGCTTATTCTTGATCACATACTTATAAACATACTCATGTAGGTACATACATGCCTTCATACACTTTTACCTACGTATATAGAGATATACAAACACGCATACATACCTATCTACATGTGCGCTTACCCTAATGGTCATAAAACATAAGTTAAAATAGTCGTACGCAACTTAAAACGCGTTTAAACGAGTTCCCAAGTCAAAACGAAGCCTGAAAACAATTTTCGGAGCAGAAGCACCCGTCGCGCGACGCGACGGGCCGTCGCGCTACGCGACGCCCCCAAAAACACAGAAAGTTTGCAGCTGTTGCTGCATATTTCCAGCACGTCCGCGTTTCACGGAAACGGTCATAACTTCTTCGTTAATGGTCCGTTTTACCCGATTCTTTTTCCTACGCGTCTATAATTTAATTCCCCATCTTATGGTGTTAAGATCCGACATCCGGATTAACACAATTCCAGACTTTTAAGTCTTCGGCTTACTACCCTTTTTTACCAATAATTGACCCGTTCATAATTCAATCACATAACTTGTTTATTTGACCTTAACTTCATATAAACCGATAATTTCACGATCATTTGTCCTAGAAGATTCATTCCCGGATGCCTTACATCTTATTCAACCCGTTTGCGCTTAAAAGCTTATTTTGACCCGTTAAGGGTAATTGCGCATTAAGACGTTTCTAACTTACAAAACCATACTCCTCACTTTCATACTTGACCGAAACATTACACTAATCGAATAACTTATTTCTAAACTACCTTTACGATCGTTTACTCCAAAATACCCATCAAGGGCATTTTGGTCAACTTTAGTCCTATCATTTACGACGAAAGTCTTTAACACATATTTGACCTCAACATCATGTTAAATTAATTACAACACTTTACTACTTACTTGAACTAAGAAGTGATTACGGAAATCACTTACCTTATGCGTCCGTGCTCGTATCCGATCCTTTGCCACCTCTTGACTCGTTAGCCTTTCGCGCTTGAATCCGTCTTGACATGATTCCTATACTTTCATGTCACCCATCACATTCTCGTTAGTATACACAATTGTACGTGTTAACGATCATATTAACCACATATTTCACATTTGATTCATGTAATTCATCATATAATCACGGATAACGCATATCAACATAACATGTACCATACGACTTCCTACAATCCTACCTTTACGACAACGAGTCAAATCATGTTAATTATACTTAGTTGACTTTCAGAAGTCAACTATTAACCATATTTAACTATCGACTTATCATCATATACTCGTAACATCATAATTCACCATACGGACAATACTATATACATTTTCTCATACACTTGATGTGCGTACCACCTTGTAAGCCTAACGTACAACTAATTCATGCATACATCTTCTAAACTCATACCTAGGTCATCAAATCCTACTCCTAATCAACATGTATCATTCACATAAGAACACCCAACATATTAACATCGCATTTCTTTCCATTCAACTCACAAGAATTCATCATATCCATCATAATACATCAACAATCAATAAGAATTGCACATGGATGATCATTCAAGTCATCATCTTCACCAAAACAAATGGGTTTCACCTCTAAACATAAAATTAACCTAAACCATTCATAGTCTATGTTCTATATCATGATACTAACACATACTCATACTCAATTTCATCCCGATTCACGGATTAAAACATAACCCACTTCATACAAGATCACCAATCTTAGTTTTGATATATACCTTATGATCCCCTTGTGAAGGTGATCATTAATCCATGTTCATTCATGAATTTGAGCTTCGATTTATCCTTCAATTTGATCATATAAGGTCGAGCTAGGGTTTGGCTCAAATGGAAGCTCCTGGTCGATCTAGAACACACACGAATGTGTGTTTGTGTGTGTTGTTATTTAATAAATCAACTTTCATCTTATTTCATTTAGCCCCCCTCGTGTTTGCCACTAAACATAATTGGCACAACCTTCATCTTTTAATAGCTTTTACCATATACTTAACTAGGTTAAATAGTCTAGTTATTTATTTCATGATATATCTTATAAAAGCATTTTGCGAATATAATCATTCGGATTTTGGGGCGTTACATATATATATATATATATGCACCATACAAGATTTAAACCGCCTCCCCTTTTAAATAGAGGGAAGACACCTTACTATCAGGATGTCTTTGAGAATTGAATAAACACCCTTTCTAATCCACATGGGGTTAGAACCAAAGAGATAGTCTCAAAAGGGGGGTTAATTCTTAATCTCTTCTAGATCAACGACTGATGATTTTCCAAGAGTGAATATGCAAAACAAGATCATCGTGAAGCTCGTTACGAGAAGGAGAGGTGGGGGGGGGGGGTTCTAAATGGTTCTTCTCATAACCACCCTCCGGCGTGAGAATATTTAATCTTTCTAGGGAATAAAACGAGTTTCGGCTAAGTGTGAGAGAACGGATCCTTAATTTGTGGTTAAACGTTGATATTTATAGCCGAAGAGTGTGGATAAGGAGATGGGCTGATGGACCTTGGGTCGGACGTCGCCAACAAGGAATATCTGGTTTGTCCTCTCTGACATGACATATAGTGTTTGCAAAGGTAGAGGGTGTTGACGCACGGTGGTCGCTGCCATGTGGCTTGCCGAGTGTACATATTGTCGAATCTGTCATCAGCTGTAAGTGGAGATCGTGGAGTAGTGAATAGCGTACGCTAATTAGCTACACGTCACTGCCCTTTTGTACTTCTTGTCTCATGCACGATTGATCATTGTAGGAATTGTCTGGGCAGAGTTTGGAGCACGCTGATTGGCTTCAAGCTCCTGCCACTTATACAAGTTGTACATGTATTAGCTGTCATTATTGTGTGTGCGTGAATAGGTTCTGCACGTGAGCTCTAGAAATATCTGAGTGTTGTGTTGATTAAATTTGGGTATGGTCATCTACACGCATGGCTTGTAAGCCCTTACATAAGATTTAGGACCATACCCCTTCTAGAACCAAACCCAGGTAAAATCCTATTGTTCTTTTGAAGTTTTAGAAAAAAAGGGTAAAATTCTATTGTTCTTTTGAAGTTTTAGAAAAAAATCTTAAAACATATGAGGTGTGTTGATCAGTTCTGTTAATACATAATGGAAATCATGTAAATAATACCTGCTATAGTAGACATTCTAGCAATAGTCCAAATACAGATGCAGCCATGGAGTTTGCCATGTTAGTCAGTGTGATCTGGTTCCCGTAGAGTATATATTCCTGATGATAGTACCGAGTTCATTAGGGTTGAAGAACTCGTAAATGGAGAGAGAGAGGAGGTCAATTTTGATGTTATTGTTATGAGAGTCTAACCCTAAACCTTCTCTAGTAATCTCCTTAAATACACTCAAGGGGAAACCTAATTAGTTAATAAGGGTAAATCGGTCCATCAACATATACCAACTAATATATTATAAGGTTTTAATATATTTTGATCTATATTATATAAATTATAATGATGGCTACTAGATTAAAAACATATAAATACATATTTAATTTTACATTCTCCCACTTAGCCGAATAATCATTTATCATGAGCATTAGATAATCCTGATAAGGTGTTAACACTCAATTTAGCTTTAAACCAAGAACCGTAGTAGAGAAATACAGCCGTTGAGTCATTATTCAACTCAGGACCCCCATTAGTCATACTGCAACCTCAATTTAAAACCTAACAGTTATGATCAAAATAAGTAAGCCCTTTAAACGTTTGAGTTGTATTTATATTTGTCAATATGTCATTATACCGATAGAACATATGTTAGAGACATACAAAGTCAAAACTGAGGAAATTTCATTAATTAAAACATAAGTTAGTAAGTATGCAATTAAATAAGGTCGTTAGAAAATCTCATATTCGAAACATGTTCTTCGAAAACTTTAGGTGGGAGACCTTTAGTCATCGGATCCGCAAGCATATCTTTAATACTTATATACTTAATACAAAGATTATTTTCCTCTACTCGTTCACGTACAAACAAATACTTTGTATCAAGATATAAACCAGCTCTAGTGAAACTATTACTGTTCGAGAAACTAATGGCAGCTGAGTTATCACAACAAAGCTTCAATGGTCTAGAAATGGAATTAACGATTTTGAGTCCGGTGATCAGATTCTTAAGCAACATTCCATGACAGGTTGCATTATAAAGAGCAATGTATTTCGCCATCATTGTGGAAGTTGTGGTTAACTGTTGTTTATGACAATGTGTCCGCCTGCTAACATAAAGATATAGCCCGAAGTGGATTTCTTGTCATCTTTGCATTTGGCAAAGTCAGAATCAGAATAGCCTACCACTTCTAAATGTTCACTTCTTCTATAAGTCAGTTTATAGTCTTTCGTCCCTTGTAGATATCGAAATACTTTCTTAGCTTCTTTCCAGTGATTTAGGCTAGGATTAGTTTGATAACGGCCTAGCATTCCAACAATATAAGCGATATCTGGGCGAGTACAGACTTGAGCATACATCAGGCTCCAGACTACTGACGTATAAGGTATTTGTCTCATTTGCTCCTTTTCAACCTCTGTTGTCAAACATTGGAATGAACCGAAGATACCATTGACGTGACTCTTGTTTTAACCCATATATGGATTTCTTCAACTTATAGACTAGATGTTTATGATCTTTAGGTTTAAAGCCTCCAGGTTGTTTCATGTACACATCTTCCTCTAAGTCTCTGTTAAGGAAAACAGTTTTGAAGTCCATCTAATGCAGCTCTAAATCGAAATGAGCTACTAGGGCTATAACGATCCTTAATGAATCTTTATGAGAGACATGTGAAAACGTCTCTTGATAATCAATTCCCTCTTTCTGAGTGTAGCCCTTTGCAACCAATCTCGCTTTATAGCGTTCAACGTTCCCATTTAGATCTAGTTTTGTTTTGAATACACATTTACATCCTACGGGTTAACACCGTTGGGTAATTCTACCAAATCCCAAACGTCATTTTTCTTCATGGATTCAAGCTCGTCCTTCATTGCTTTATTCCATTCAGAAGACTGATCACTTTTAACGGCTTCATTATAAGAGATAGGATTTTTGAGCTTTCTGGCATCCATTTCAGCTTCAGTCTTGTAGGTAACATAAGCATCCCAATTAATAGGCCTTCTGGGCCTAGATGACCTCCTAAGTTGATTATCGTGTTATCTTGGTTTTGAGCGTTTAATGTGCCTTCGTTATGAGGTATAATTGGTTCTGATCGTGGAGGTAAATTTGAAGTTGTTGCATTAACTTCAGGTGCAGTGTTGCATTGGGTACAAGAGGAGTAAACGGAGTTATGGTAAGCGAGGAGTCTCCCCTGTAACATCCGCCAAAGCGGATCTCTGAAGAAAACATAACGAATTGTTTTTGAAAATTGAATCCGAACCATTTGTAAACCGATTCGAACCGTTATCAATAAAATATATTATATTTGACTCTACTCCGATTTTTATGAAATTTAGGTCATATGATAGACAAAAATATGCTCGTCCTAACGGTATATTCATATTTTTATAAAACTTTATATTTTTGGAGTTGTATTGAAAAAACGAGTTAAGCAGTTGAACTAATTAATTATATATATATAGAAACGGGTTCAGGAGAAAACGGAAAAAAGTGTGAGAACGGTGAGAACGCATCCTGGCCGAACACGTGGCGCGGGGCATGATCAGGGTCTGAGGGGTGTTTTTGTCTTTTTAGTATTCTTCTCCTTTCACGATTTTCGAGTTTGACATGCTTCTTTATTTTTTGTGTGCAAGATAATTTTGGCGTTATGTAGAATTATTAATTATTTGGCGTTTTACTGTTTTTTCTCAGATTTCTTCTCGTTGAATTAATTCTTTTTGGTGACATATTTAATTTTTTGGCGTTATGGCTTTTTCCATGTCATTTTTGGCGTTTTGTATCTTTTTGTTAATAATTCATTACCATAGATTAATATTTTATAAAACTACAATAACACGAAAATCAAAATAAACTAATAGTCTTCCGTAGGTGGGATTACATCAGAGATGTACCCATCGCTTTGTTCATCACTTTCTTCAGATTCTTCATCATCAAATTTCATTTTTGCGTATAACGCCATTAGCTCGTCTCTTCTTTGCTGCGGCCTATTCTTGAATGTCACTACTTCCTTGGATTTTGGATTGTTTGAAGGTTAACAATCACAGAGTTGTTCAATGATAGATAGCAACCCTGTCTTCAACATTTCTTCCATTGGCCTTGAATATTTCACCCCGTTTTTATAAGTCACTTCAATTGTTCCTTCTTCCTCATTCAATACCCAACTGCTAAGCTTTGGTATATGAGTATCTTCAATGTCATCATCATCTTCATCATCTTCTGCTGGAAACTTTCTCTCCAGTCTTTTTATTACAGTTCTCGTTCTTTCACAATCATTGTCTATTGGAACCCCAAGGGCCAGGATATCCTTCTGAACATTTTCATTCATTCCCAGCATGGCTTTTATTGTCCTTACCTTTACCCTTCTTCTGTCAGAGAACTTTATTATGAATCGTTTCTCTTTCCTTTCAAACCTCCATGCAATAACCTTAGCCATTTTTAAATTTTTTGGCGTTTTAGAGAATATGTGGCGTTTTAGTTTTTTGGCGTGTTTTGAGCTTGGGTTCTCATGGTCTTCTTTTATATTGACTTTTTTCCCCTTTTATGACAGGTAATTATGGCGTTTTGAAAAAGATAAATAATATTACTATAATAAATGTTAGTAATTATGTTTTTCGTCGTTTCATTTTACTGTTTTTTGCAGTTTACTGTGTTTTGTTTTCAGGCTCAACTGTTTTAATGGTGTAACACGTCAAATCTTTTTGATGGCTGTAATTATGGCGTTTTGTTTTCCAATGGCGGTTAGATAACTATTGGACTTCTTTTGTTTTATATTCTTTGCACATTGTTTCATGCTTTTTTTTATAATATTAGTTGTTCAAATTAATTTTATTATAGTTTGGTAGTTTTTTGGGGGCGTTTTTATGGCATTATGGCGTTTTACACGTATTTGCTAATTTTGGGGTTTTATTATATTTTTCATTATAGCATTAATATTCTTTTGTTGTTTATTAACTGACATTACAAAACAAACGATAGATAAAGAAAAAAAACAAAGTAGAAGCAATTTATGATTTTAAATCTTCAGTGTCATCAGTCTCTTTTTTCTTTTGAAACTACAAGAAATGTGACAAATAAATGGCGTTTTGGGTTTGGCGTTGTTTATTTTCTTTGTTCATGTGTTGAAGTGTCTTTGTGGATGTTGGACACATAGATCGACCCCGTGTGGGTGGATGCTATCTGCCTGTGGTCTTCATTAAAATCATCGAGGCCAAAGTAGCATTTACACTGGTATAGGTCTCTTCTTATCATCCAAACCTTCTTCAGGAACAAAGATCACAGTTTGACATATGGGTGTCGTCAGTCCCTCTTTTTTCAATTTTGTCCATCTCATGCAGCAAAATCTTAATACACTCACGTAACAAATCAATAAATGAAGCTTCATGCAGAACATTACTGAGGATCAAAGAAAAGATGTTTGCTGTCGTTGTATTTTTTGGCGTTTTACATTGAGTTGTAAATTTTTTAGCCACCACTGTGTGTTTTATTGTGTTTTTTTGGTGTGATAAACGGAAGGTGGTGAGACGTTTCTATTTATAGAATTTTTTTGGCGGGTAGTTTAGGCGGGATGTTATTTTTATAACAAAAAATGTAATTAACATTTATCCGGATGTAAGCTTTGGCATTATATATAATGGCGTTTCATATTTTTGGCGTTTTTGTCGCCTGAGAGCTTAAATAAAAACACAGAAAAAAGTACGCAGTGATAAAATTGGCATTTTGTATTTATTTGGCGTTTTATTTTTCAATGGCGTTTTATGTGAGGAATGGTTTTTTACTTTTTTACCCTTAATGAAGCGCGTCCACGTAATAAAATTGGTGTTATTTACTAAAATGCCACCGTGCCAATCTAGTCCATAGATTGTTTTGATCGGACGATCAATAAGCGTTCTCACCGTTCTCACACTTTCTACCGTTTTCTCTAAATCCTGACCCTATATATATATTACAAAAAAAGACAACAACCGTATTCTTTTATATATATATAATATGCTCGTCCAAAAAATTAGAAGTAAAACGACTATCTCTATCGGACACAATAGATAAAGGAATTCCATGTAATGATACTATTTACTCCACATATAGCTTAGCTAATCGTTCCATACTAAAAGTTTCCTTCATCGGTAAGAAATGTGCGGATTTAGTTAATCTATCCACAATCACCCAGATTGTGTCGTTACCTTTTCGTGACTTGGGTAGTTTGGTAACAAAGTCCATTGTTATCAGTTCTCATTTCCAAACTGGCATTTCCAATTGCTGAAGTAACCCTGAAGGTTTCTGATGTTCAGCTTTAACTTGTGAGCAAGTTAAACATTTAGAAACATAACTTGCTATGTCCTTTTTCATTCCTATCCACCAAAAAATTTTCTTTAGATCATGATACATCTTGTCACTTCTAGGATTCATCGTATACTTGGATTTATAAGCTTCTTCCAAAATTCGGTTTCGTAAATTTCCTTGGATAGGTACCCAAATTCTTTTCTTATGGAATTTCCAAATTTCATCTGTTCTTTTTTTTTTTCTAATTCTTTGATCATTCATTTTAATCCTTCAGCATCATTCTTGATTGCTGCTTCCTGAATCTTTTTCAATTGTTCCCATATTTAGTTCTAAAAGCAGTCTTAGGAATGTCTTCTTCCTGTACTTTTAATTGATGGTATCCTGAGCGTAAATCAATCTCTGAAAAGAATCGAGCTCCTTGAAGTTGATCAAATAGATCATTGATTCTCGGTAGTGGGTACCGATTTTTAATTGCAACCTATTCAATTCTCTGTAGTCAATACACATGCGCATCGATCCATATTTCTTCTTGACGAATAACACAGGTGCTCCCCAAGGCGATGAGCTAGGTTATATGAAACCCTTTTCCAATAGTTCGTCTAGTTGTTTCTTCAATTCCAGCATCTCTGTTGGCGCTAGACGATAGGGTGCTTTGGCAATCGGTGCAGTTCCTGGTATTAGGTGAATTCTAAATTCAACCTCGCGATCAGACGGTAGTCCAGGTAGCTCTTCTGGGAAAACATCTGAGAAATCTGATACTACAGAAATATCTTTTAATTTTTCTCCCTTAGTGACAATGATCACAGAGATCATATACACTATTCCCCCTTTTCGTACATAGCTTGCAGCTTTCATCACAGAGATGAATTTTGTTGATTTTGTCGGCTTGTCTCCCTGAATTGTAATCCTTTCTCCTGTTGGCGTACGAACTTCAACATAATTTTTATCACACAAGATTCGCGCATGATTGGCTACCAACCAATCCATTCCTAACACTACATCGAATCCGGCTAGATTCATTAGTAACAGGTTGGCTATGAACTTATATCCTAATAATTCTATCTTTCCTTTCTGAAGGATTTCGCTTATGCTGATAGAATTTCTATTTACCTTTATAAAACTTTGGTTTGCACCAGAGTCAAATAATACTTTAGCATAGACATCATGAACGAGAAACGTACTGGTAATCACATCAGGAATCAATTCGGCTTCTTGGGCTATCAGTACGAAGGCTCTAGCATTCTTCTTCGATCATCTGGTTATCTTTGCCTTGTTGTTAGGTGTTGTAGCTAGTTTTGGGCAGTTTGGTAGGATATGACATGCCTCTCCGCAGTTGAAGCATATTTTAGCATTAATTTTTCTTCTACACTCTTCTTCTTTATGTCCAGGTATCTTGTAGAAGTTGCAGTATACCGTACATTTTCCTGAATGTTTTCTTTTACAGAACTTACAAAAAGGTGATGAAGAGGATGGACCTGCTCCTTTTCTACGGTAGGAAATTACCAGAACGTAGTTCTTGGGAAATCCTTTGAGCTAAATCCTTTTTCTGGTTTTCTTCCCGTGTGCGTATCAGTCCATCTGTCAAAGTGTTAGCAAGCTTAACTGCTTCTTCAATCGTTTGTGGTCTAGCTGCCTTGACCATATCTCTGATTTCACTAACTAATCCCCAGATGTAACGAGAGATTAATACCAGTTCTGGAAAAGCCAGTGCTGGTACTATTCTTGCATATTCAAAGAATTTGGTAGTAAATTCATGACAATTTACCCCAATCATCTTATGGTTTAGGAATTTATTAGGTATTTGTTCCTTTTCGTGAGGAGGACAGAATTTCCTTCGATTCATTCCATTCCATTGTATAAACCATGTCACTCCCTTTTGATTGAAGAATGGTATTCCACCATTCTAATGTTTCATCCTTGAAAATATTAGAAGTATACATTATCTTATCTTCTTCAGCACACTTACTAACTTTTAAAACTATTTCAGTCTTCTCTAACCAGCGTAAGGCTGAAATGGCTCCTTCATTACCAGAAAATTCAATTGGTTTACAGGACATGAACTCTTTATAAGAAAAACCATAGGCGATGGTATTCTTTCGTTTAGGAAATGGAGCTTTGACAAGAATGCCATTGTCTCCATTGACGCTGTGACTAGGCTTAGTGTGATTATGTTTACTACCTATAATAGTATTATTGTTTACAGACATAGGTTTCTTAATAGCTTCAACAATAAATGGTATGGCATCAACTATCCCTTGGGCTACTATATGTTCTACAGCACTTTTATCCATATGATTTCCGTTATCATTATTAGTATGAACTTCTTGATTTACTTCATTCGACATCTGAATTGCAAACATTATCAGGTATTAATTTCACAGAATAATTACAACAAAACAATTATTAAAACACATTTTTATCAAAACCGTCGATCATTGCGACGTTATACTCTTTTTATATATATTGCATCAATACAAACTATAATTACACATATCAGTATTTTAGTTTTTAGTATGCGTCGATATATATATAGGGTAGGGTTCATGCGAGAACCACCTTTATTGCGAGAACCGCGAGAACCAATGTGAACATAGGGCAATTTTGTAAATATCCAAACCATTTTTTTAAAACAAGCGCCTGATGTCGGACTTGAATCATATATTCAATTATAATCAATATAACCTTTGACGTCTGAACTATCCACTGACTCTACACATTCTCTCCATCTCTCCACTCCATCTATCCGCATTCATTCTGATTACATACGAATCTATCAACATTTCACCATCACCAGTTCGTCGATTACAATTGATTCACCATATCGAAGCATTTGGATTGACATTTTATCAGAGATTTGAGATTTTACAAGCATATATTTCAGATTTCGTCATAAAATAGAGGTTAGTTCCCAAAATTTTGTACAAAATTAGTCGTATAAACTTTATTACGAACATAATCATAGATCGTACTTTTTTCTTACATTCGTAATTAGGGCAACGTGATTGTAAACATTGTGGATTTATAATCCATTCGCAATTTGGGCTAATTAGGGCAACGTGATTACAATAATAGTCAATATGACAGTATATTAAGGAATAACCCGCAATACAATCGCCGAATATGTGGTGTATCATTGATAATCTGCAGTGTAACATAGATATTGTGCAATGTAACATATATACTTTGTGCATTTTAACATTTATATTGTCATGTAAATCGAGCATGTTTGCAAGTTTATACGAATCGTTTGTACTTTTTTTATATGATATATATTACGTCGTTTGCATATTGTTGATTCGGAATTCGTGTTGTATTGTGTGATATATTGGTATGCACATGTTCATATGTTGACATCATAAGTTTATCAGAATATGTTATTAAGGTAATGCTTGGTATTATATATGCACATGTGCATAAATTGTAATAATAAGTCAATATGCACATGTGTATAGTTTGCAATAACATGTGAATAATGTATTATAGTTTTATTTTAATGTAATGCATAGTTATGCACATGTGCATTTCATGTTAAAATATGTTAATAAGATGTTGTTGTGTGATATATACATATATATACATATATGCACATGTGCATAGAATTACAAAATATGTTATTATACACACGCCCACAATTTGTCATATTATGTTATTGATATATTTAACATTTATTAAGGTATTTAAAGTTTTTTTGAATATGTTAATTGTAAATCAGCAATGGAAAAAAAATGGGAAAAAAATTGAAGAAAGTCACATTTGTATTAAAATCAAGAGATGAAGGATCGTCAAAAATGCCAGACGCAGACACGGACGCAGACGCAGGCGCAACGAAAGAGAATATGAATAATAAACAAAAAGGTTATATTATGTTGATTATTTATAATTCTTATTTTAACTGATCAGTAATTAAATATGTTTTTATGCACATGTGCTTCATTGTATTAATATTTTTTGTTGATAGTATAATTTGTATAAACATGTTATGTTTATAAATGCAGATGTGCAAAAAGCGAGGAAGGATGTTCACAAGGACATTAATAGGAGGATTAGCAAGCGGAAACAAGAGGAAACAACAAATGAAGGTTTCGTTGAAGTTTGCACGACAAAGAATAGAAGGTTATCAACATTAAAAGCCAATAGTGACAAAGATGTCAATAAGGCAGATAACACTGTTGTTGATGGTATGTGTTATTTAAATTTTTTTAATTAAATTTTAAGATGCACATGTGTATTATTATGTAAGAACATCTCATAACATGTGTTATTGTGTTTGCACATGTGTATATAATGTGTGGACAAACAGGTTCAATGAAAGAAGGGATATCATCAAAAAGAGTTAAGAAACTAGCAAAAAAATCAACATCACAAGTAGTTAAAACAATCGCAGAAAAGACAGAGAGTAAAGAAATTGTTAAAGGGACAGAATGTAAAAAAATTGTTAGAGCTGTCAACTGGAGATCTATACAGACACGTTTGTCGCCACATCAAATGTTGATGGGGTTGAACGCAATGTCTAAAAAACAGAAGGTTGTAGTTAAAAAATGGAGTTTGGTAGTATTTTGAATCTTAAAACAGACAGCTTGCCATCAAAATTGTCACATTTTGTGGTGGATAAGTCTAGAGGGAAAGGGATGGTCATTAAATTGGATGCTAGTAACATAAAGGTGGACGAAGATGTAATTAGTGGGTTGTTGGGGTTAAAGAACAAAGGGGTTGTTTTGAACTGTCAACGGAAAGAGAAAATGAAAGGAAAAAAGAAGGACGAAACAAAGAAAGACAAAAAGAAGGAAGAAACGAAGGAACATAATGAGGAAAAAAAGTTAATAGTGATCAGAAAAAAGGGAAAAAAATGTAGAAGGAAAGATATAAAAGATGAGGTAAACGAAGAAGAAGAAGAAGAAGAAGAACAAGATGGGGACAAAAAATGTGGGACATACGCTAAGTGGACCCAGTTGTATGAAGGGTGTGCAATGACACCAAGCAGGATAGTTGAAAGAATAATAGATAATCAAGATGAAGACGGAATATTCTTCAAATATGACTTTTTGGTGTTATTCATGAACACGATGGTGGAGATAAAGAAGGATGGGACATGCGAAACCAATTTTCTCGAGTGTTTGGGTGAAAATATCGCTGTGGAAGACGTGGATTGGTGCAAATATATCAGTGACATGATCAAGATTAGCAAGGATGGGTGGCAACGGGATAATATGTCAAGATATTTTAATGGGGCGCTCACAATTCTGATGGTAAGTTAATTGTTAGGTTTGTAAATTGTATAAATTATTTGGTTTATTGTATAACATAGTATTTATTTTTATTTTTATTTTTTATCTTATTTTTTTATGTTTGTCATGTATGTTAATAATGCACATGTGCAGATGATTTATGCGGACCGAACTGTATGTGGAGATATCAATTCGATCTGCCCAATGAGTCCATTATAATTCTAGACAAAAGATATGTTGAGCAGGAGGCAAAAGTATGAGATAAAAAATGGTGGGTTTGGCAAAGGCGTGTTACGGGAAGGGTATGTTGAGGATAAAGTTGCAAACGAGATGGATAAAATGGTGGAAGATGGCAGAGAGAATGATGTAGGAGATATTGACGTGAAGGGATACAAGAAGATGACTGAAAATAAGGATATATGTGATGGCGAAAATCAGTCAGTTTCATTCGAGGTATGTATAATAATGTTAATTATTTATAAATTGCTTATGTATATAATTGGTGATAATAAGATCATATTTATGTTAATATAAAAATCACATTTGCATAACTAATAGCATAAAAAAGGTTGATGATATGTGTATACTAATGTTAATTTGTTAGAAAATACGTATGTGCATAATTAGGTGCATAATTGGTGATAATAAGATAACATTTATGTTAATTATAAATAAATCAAATGTTAATGATTAATTTTTCGAAAAAGATTGATGATGTTTGTATACTATGTGCATAATTTGTGATAATAAGATCATATTAATGTTATGTATGAAAAATGCAAATGTGCATATTTGGTTATAATAATTAATGTTATTTATGAAAAAAATGTGCATTAGTAGTAAAAAAAAGGTGGATGCAAATGTTATGTAATAAAGAATAGTTAACATAAAGTTAATGCACACATGAAAAAGAATGTATGCACATGTGCATAATGGTTTGGTGTTAGCATTAAAGTTAATAATTATATTAGTTTTACATAATGCACATGTGCATAGTGAGTATAAATATTGCATAACATATAATGAATATAAAAATGATATTTCAATTGCACATATTACTTTTATTATATTTATATTTGTTATTAATAATGTGTTCATAATTAGGAGCATATGGGTTTAATCCAACGATTATTGGATGATACACTGAGGACCAAAGCATTGCTAGTTAAAAAGTTGGATGAAGCTTGTTCAAAATATCCGAAGGATGAGAATGTTATAGAGTTTGTTAGACAGTATGATAAGGTGTTTAGAGGCGAATACAAAATGACAGATTTGATAGTTAGTATGGGTACGGTCGATGGTAATGATAAGGACAACGTGGATACCGTGACGGGTGATGTATCTATGGATGAAACATAGAATGCAGTTAGAGATAAATCTTGTGATGCAATGCGTGTGGATGGATAATGAAAAATGATAAGGATATAGGGTTAGCTAAATTTGTTGATGATACGTTTAAGATGGAAGGTGTGGGTAAGTTGGCAGATGCGTTGGCAGATGCGGTTAAAGGTGTCGTTAAGGGACAAGTGAAGGGAAAATCACATAATAAAAATGAAGTTGATTACTCGATACCAAGTTTCATGTTGTTATCGCAAAGTTAACTGCGCTCACCAGATCTAGAAGTTGAATCAAGCGTGCATGAGATTGTTGAAGGTCAAAAAAGATTGAAATGAATGAACCGTTGAAGGATGATGAAAATTGATATGGCAGTATCTGTTGATGGTTATGTACGCTAAACGTGGGTAAGTATAATTATGAATGTTATAGTTTTATTACATGTTTTGTATTGACATTATAACAAACTGAACTACAAACTTATGTTATAGGGTGGAACGTAATAACAAGAATGATGATGAGGAGATAGACATCGAACAGGAGATGAGGGAGATAAAGTTGACGTTCAAGTAAGTTTACATTTGCATTATAACTATTATTACTAATACTGTTATTGTTGTTGTTATTATTATGATTCTTATTATTATTGTTGGTTGATGCACATGTGCATATACAGTTATGCATTATGACATATGGACACAATATGTCACATGAATTATATTATTATAAATATTGTTTATAATGTATGTAATGTGTTTGATGCACATGTGCATAAAAAAATAAAATTGATTAAATGTATGTGATGTATGCAGCAACTATGTATTTGAAACTCAACATGGATTGTCAACCAGAGCATTTTTTATAAACACACTGGAAGAAGGAAAGTGTATTTCACAAAATGTAATAGATTGTTGGGCGGCACTGTTGAACTATATGGAGAAGAAAGAAAATCCAGTAGGGAAAAGGAGGTATGGTGCTATACCACCACAATCATAAGTGTATCATACTTTATGATTAAAAAACAACTGTAACTAAATTAAGTATTATTTGTGCATGACATGTATTAATGTAATGTGTGTAGCAGGAGTTTATGCTAAAAACAAAACAAACACAAAAAAGGCATTTGCGACAATAACATCACATCTGAAAGAGGTGGTGGAGTGTGATAATGAACTGTTGAAGTTAAGAGATTTCCACATTATAATCGTACCCATGATTGAAAAAAAAACATTTCTACATGTTTTGTTTTGATTTGGATAATGCAACGGTTGAAGTGGTCGATAATATGCATGATAGCCTTGCGTTTTACAAGATGACATCAGGAACGAATTTTAGATATTTAGGGTCACCTTCTAAAGTGGTACGTATATATTTTATATTTAATGTTATACTTGTGAATAAGTATATAGATTTATGACAATGGATATATGCATTGCAGAAACATTACATTGTTGGGTATTTGAAAGATGTCGGACATCCAACGGCATCACGCCTGGTGAACGCAAATGTGACGAGAAAGAGGTTGGAATGGGAAATGACTGACAATTTTAACGATTGCGGCGTGTTCGCGATGCGACACATGGAGATGTATAAATGGAGTGTTGTTAGTTTTGAATGCGGTTTTAGTACCAATAAAGATATTCAGAAGATGTAGTTGAAAAATTTGAGGATGAAGATAGCGACAAAACTGTTGTTGTCAGATGTAAACGTATATAAAGGAAATGTTATGGAGCTCGCAAATGAGACGATCCATGGAATGAAAGATGAAAGGGTGCAGAAGATGTTAAATGAAGAGGAGTTGAAACAAGATGAATGTTAGAGGATGCTTAGTAAGTGGAAAATGGATCAGAAAATATGACGTTTGGGGTTTCAAGTTAGTAATACATATGATGGTCAATGTTACTGGTTCAAGTTGCATGTCACTGTTTATGTTACAATTTGTGTGTAGGTTACATTTTATTTCACATTTTATGTTTCTGTTTGGTTAGACGGGGTGACACATGGATAGTTTTTGTGATGCGGGTACTGTTGGTTGACATCAGTTGATACTTAGTTGATAATTGGAGTGTGTACTGGTTGCTTTGTTATGCACATGTGCATGGTGATGGTTAAATGTTGAATATGGTTATTAAGGCATGATGTTAATTATTCAATGGATGTTTTATATACTGTGTTACAAATGGATATGATTGGTAATATTTGTTATATTATGTTGTTTAGTAAATGAAATGTTGGGTATGCACAGGTGCATGAAGTGTCAAAACGTACATTTTTTTTTGTTTTTATGCTATGTAATGTATTTGTTGGGTATGCACATGTGCATAATGTGACAAAACATACATTTGTTGTATAAAGTGATGGAACGTACATTTGATGTAATATGTAATGTATTACCTCCGGATATGTTCATATGTAGAATATAACAAAATGTAAAGCATATATGCACACGTGCATTTTTTTATTGTTTATTGTTTCATTTAATATTAAACACAATAAGAGTGTACTAATGAATATATGAAAGACGCATAAATAGTCAATTTAAAAAACATAGTAATCAACTTTTACGCATAGTCAAATAAAAAACATAATAAGAAACTAATGAAAGTCATCAGTAATTCATGTCAATAATAATACGTTGCCATATATAATAGATAAATCAAATATCACGAGTTGGGTTGTATGATTTATGACGTCTGGTTGAACGCCTAAGAGTGTACTCAGGTTCACGAGTTTTCTCAAATTCACGCCTAACAGTTGTTTGTTCAGGTTCAGGCGGTTTTTGCATGCAGACATGGTCTTTAGATGCACCATAATCAGAAGAATTGTACTCATCGGTGCCATCATCATCATTGGTTGTGTCATCATCGGTGTCATAGAGATCAACATCAGTATCATCAGAACCAGAATCAGACGGGGCGGGTAGTACAGCGGCGATAGCAGCAGCACGTTTAGCTGCTCGTGCAGCAAGTTTGGCAGCCTTGATTTTCTCGCAGTTGCGTGAATCATGGTCAAATACATATTTGTTGCATTTATTGCATAAACGGGCGGCTTTTTGTCGTTTACCAGCTTTCTTTCGTTTATCTTTAATTTTTTGACCACCGGGGCCAATCCGTTGTTTTTTGATCCCACAACCTTTGTTTCGAATACCTTGAGGAGGATGGACACTTGTGCTTAGATTTGCAGGTATGTTTAACATGTCACTGATGTTTGCAGTTTTTTGGATGGAACGAGGCTGAGGATCACACAGGAACGATTCGAATATGCGGTTCCTAATGCGTTTGATTTCAGAAGATAACGAACGTAGATGATCAGGATTACGTCTGAGTCGGTTTGTGCATTGGGTGACTAAATCCATTATTTCATTGTTGATAATAGCAAACTCGCTGTTGTCGGATGAGTACATATTAGATATGCTATGCACAACTGACGGGAGCGCATCTCGTTTCCAACGTGGAATGATGTAGTGGGACGGTATTCGTTCAATTTGGTTGTAACGGAATATACAAAATACATGTCGGCATAGGTATCCAATACGAGTAAACCCAAGACATGTACAACTTACTGTTTGTTCAGGTACATTGAGTGACACCTGCACATGTGCACAACATATATTGTAAATAGAATGTATACATGAAGGGTAATATGCACAGGTGAATAGGTTATTGTGTATAATAAAAAATAATCAGACAAACAGTTATAATAGTTATATTGAGGGCAATTTACACTAATGGTATATTGAGGGTAACATGCACAAATACATTGGTTGATACATGCACATGTGCATAACAAAATAATCAGACAAACAATAGTTATATTGATGGTAATATGCACTAATGGTAATATTTAAAACATATTAAAACATATTGGGTAGTTATGTTGTGTATATTGAATATTAAAATATACTGGATAGTAAGGAGATACCTCAAATTCATTGACATAAGACATGTTTTGTTTGCAGTGACAAACAGTGTAATTTTTTATATCGGTTGTTCCAGGACGTTCAATTGGCATGCAATGGAACATGCCCATGTATATTTCTTTTTGAACTTCAAGAAACATGGACCATGTGTATGTTTCGGACGCATGTGCTTCTATACGAAGACCGGTAGATAAGCAAGGGTTCGACATGTCACTTTTAAATTCGAGATCTCGTTGTGTGTGCCGTTGAGCATCAAGACTGGTATCAAAACACATCAGAAATTGAACTAATGTGTTAGTTTCTGATGAGTTAACTTTAAAACGCGCATTTGAGCTCTCGCATCTTGATGTAGTCTTTATCAAACAACACATCAGTATCTCTTTGAAATAACACGGGACCCATTCATGCCGTATAGCAAACATCTCACATAGCCAAGGATGGTTGTTTAGATGATATTCATCCATTAATATATGCCATCTTTCTTCGAATGTTTGTGGTGTGATGAATAGATTCCACACCAATTTATGTACTGATGAACGAAGGGTGGTATTATCAAGGATGTCATTTGAAATCTGTAAATAAAGATGTGTGAATAATAATAATTGGAATTAGTTAATCATATTATATGGTTTAATTGGAATTGTGTTAGTATTAAAATAGAGTGTTTACCTTGGATGGAAGTTTTCTCATTATGTGCCACATACATAAACGATGGATAGAGTTTGTGAAAACGGTTGATACAGCTTGTTTCATTGATGCATCTTGGTCAGTGAAAATAAATATTGGTTGTTTCTTGTGTGTAGTCAGGAAGGTGTTCAATAACCATGTATATGACTCTATAGTCTCATCAATAACATGCCAGCGCCAAAGATACCACATTTCTTGTGATGATCAATTCCGGTGAATGGCACAAAAATCATTTTGTACCTGTAAATAAAACATATGATGTTAAAAAATTAATAATAATTGCACATGTTGGAAAGTATAGTATCTTACTTGTTAGTGTCATACGTAGCGTAAAATGCGCATACATCACCAAAAGCCTCGTAATTTCATAATGATACGAAATCAGCCCAAAAGAACGATCGTAACTCGTTATCAACTTTGACGCAATCAAAATAGAAGTCTTTAAGATTGGTAACTCAGGATTTCATGGTGTGTAAGATAATGTCTGCATCGCGTTCACCAATGAATAAACGTATATCTCTAGAGCAATTTTTGAAATCTTCTATCGTGCCACGAACATTATGAGGCCTGCCTTTAAGTGATACTTGGATGTTATGTGCAACATTTGGGCCGATTTTGTTAAGGCTAACTTTGTGGATGAACTGTTGTTCTTCAAATATGAGTTTCCTATTTTTTTAACATGTTGGCATTATCGCTACTAATCATGCAATGGTTGTGCGCGGCGATGAAATCGTATATTTTGTATTGTTCGGTGGCATGATCATAACTCACTTTGATATGCGCACGGCACCCGGAAACTGTGTATCGGCTTCGTCAGTGTTGTTTCTTGGATGTATCATACATGGTTGGAGCATTCTTGGATGGAGAATTTCCTTTCTCTTGAACATAATATGTATCTATGAGTGCAGATGTTCATAGTAGGATTGTCATGATATTTTTTGTTCTTCGATGTGCCAATAAGAGTAGAAAATCCGGATTTTGTAGCATACGTATTGTACATCGTGACAATATCTTCCCAATGGGTAAATGTACTGTTTATAACAGGAACGTATTAAACATCGACTTCAGGTATCCGATATGGGGTGCCATTAGGTGTAGAATGTATGGCAGCTAGGGCTGTAAACGAACCGAACGAACACGAACAAGGCCTTGTTCGTGTTCGTTCGTTAAGGAAATAATTGTGTTCATGAACACTTACCGAACGAGATTTTATGTTCGTGTTCGTTTATTAAGGAAATGAGCGTGTTCGCGAACGGTTCACGAACACAAATAAATTTGGCGAACGCGACGAAGGATAAAGATAGATGGCCCAGAGAGTAGCACTCGAACTTGAATCCCTTATTGTGGAACGGAGGTCGATAGTATTCGTGGATGTAAATAATGAGAAATGAAAGGGAAATGATGCATAAACAAGGTGAAAGTGGGTTTCCTAGTTTAATTGTTAGGGAAATAAAATAAATAAAAGTTAATAATATAAAAAGTACAAATAAAATATAAGAAAGTACAAAGATCTTCAATTAAAACACAAACATACGAACATAAACGAATGCAAATCAATGAATGTTCACGAACACGTTCACAAACACCTTACCGAACGTTCACGAACACAATCGAACGAACGAGACCTCTGTTCATGTTCGTTCATTTAACTAATCGAACGAAATTTCTTGTTCATGTTCGTTCGTTTATTAAACGAATGAACATAAACGAACTTCCCGCAGAACGGTTCACGAACTGTTCGCTGAACGTTCGGTTCGTTTACAGCCCTAATGGCAGCCGTAATTGTTCCTGTGAAAATAATAAATAAATGAAAAAATGGTCAACGTGATGCACGGATGAATATTAGAATTGTAATCAAAATGCACATGTGCATTGTCAGATAATGTATGATATCATAAGTTATGTTTAATCATAATGCACATGTGCATAAATTTGCAATCTAACATAATTTGTAATATGATGCATTTAACACAATGCATATGTGCATATAATATTGAGTAATCATTATTTACAACATAAAATAACTGTGAACATGTTGCAAACGAGTATATCATTGAACGAATCACAATTTACACAAAAATTGACATAGAATACATTTAGTCTCAAACCAAATGAACTGTAATTGCTGATGTTCTGTGTTTATAGGTGTTGTACCAGTTGAAGTCGTGTCAAATGATAACAAGTGTTCAGATATATTAGCAGTCCCAGATGATAATACAACATTTCCTGATGTAGACATGGAATCAAGAGTCTGTATTTCAAAGCCATGAAGGGTGTGTCAACTTTCAACTATTGTAGACACAAGCTTGCGACTTTCAATTGGATTAATGGCAGAAATGGGATTGACATCAGATGTACCGCCAAAATCAGCATCGGATGTATGTCGATGATATGCAGAAGTTGTTGGATAAGGATCATCAGATGAGTTAGGTTCAACACGAGATGAATCAGACGAAGCCATATGTCTCCGAAATCAGTATCCCCAGTGAATCTGCCGTAAAATGTCGATGTCGCCGCCGTGAAATTGGAGAGCTCGGTCACCATCGTCGATCTATACAAGATCTCGAATGAAACCCTAAAGTGTAAAAGACGATCATGAACAGAAATAGGAGCATGAACAGAAACAGGAACGCGTGTTTTTTATTAGATGTCACTTAATTACAACTTTACCATGTGTTCACATTGGTTCTCGTGGTTCTCGTAATAAAGGGTGGTTCCTAACAGATCCTTATCCTATATATATATATATATATAGGGGATGGTTCAAATGAAAACCACTTTTAACGCGAAAACTCGAAAACTAACTAAAAAAAGCCTAAAAAACACACAAAAATTTTTTTTTTTTTTTTCAATTTTTTTTATTAAATTCGCTGGTTTTTATATATGAAAAAAAAATTTCAAAAAAAAAAAAAAAAAAAAATTTTTTTTTTTTTTTTTGTTGTACTGCACATGTGTAGTACACTAATACGGAAAGCCTAAACCACTTAACCCACCCCCCACCGACACCCCCCAAAAACCTAAACCCCCCCACCCCCACCCCCCAAAAACCTAAATTCACCCTCCCACCAAAAGCCTAACCCCCCACCCCCCAAAAACCTAAACCCCCCACCCCCCACCCTCCCGAAAACCTAAAACTAAACCCTAAACATAAACCCGAAAAAAACCTAAACCCCCCACCCCCACCCCCCAAAAACCTAAACCCCCCCTCCCCCCCACACCCAAAAACCTAATCCTAATCCTAAACCTCCAAAAAAACTAACCCTAAAAGCTAAACTAGACTCAAAAAGCTAATTTTAAGCATGTAATGCAATTGTAGTACATGTTATATTGCACATGTGCACTACTATAATAATAGTATTGAAAACAAGACGACACCATAAATCTTTTTTTATGTCATAAAAAATATGCTCGAATATACTTGAATGAAAGATACAAAAATTTGTGATCTTATGGTGCCATTTTTGTTTTAAAATGATAACGTATGGAGAAATGGGAAATGTTTGAAAAGTTATATATTTTTTTTTCCAATTTTACCCCTCCTTCATTAAAAGTCTCCCCCCCTCCTTTTTAGTGGTTTTTAATTAGTTTTCAAGTTTTCACCATAACTAGTGGTTTTCATTTGAACCTTCCCCTATATATATATATATATGTGTGTGTGTGTGTGTGTGTGTGTGTGTGTATGTGTGTGTGTGTATGTTATATATATTAGATATTATTATATATTATTATTATTATTATTATTATATTTTTTTTATCAAAATATAAGGAATATATATATATATATATATATATAGTATATTATATTAGGTTTGTCAAAATATAAGGTATTGGTTCTATTGGAGTTCTCGTTTTCTGTGGGTTGGAATAGGTCACAGTTAGCTAGCCTTCGGTCTAGTTCCTCCGATAGTGGTTTAGTAACGGGTATTTGGGCTGGACCTTCTAATAGGGTTATAATGGCCTCTTGGTTTTTCTTCATTCTTCTTTTCTCTCTTTTTCCCTTATTAAACCAACCTCTTTTCTTAGGTGATAGGGTTTAATTTTATTGTGCTTGGAAAATGAAAGATCCTTCCACATCTGCTTCATATCCTGATATTGCACCGGATGTCCCTTCGTCCATCTCCAAATCAGACATATGTTGGAAAGCATTGGACACATTTTCATCACTCATATTGTGAACTCAGAAATTGTCAAAAATAATATATAATCATATATATATATGTATTGAAATTTATTTTCATAGAAATAACACGTAAGTTATTTGATAATAATTTCCTAACATTAATGTTTAAGTTTAGGTATTAAAAGAACACCTAAATAGTTTAAACCAGTGGCTCTGATATCACCTTCTGTCACAGCCCCCGACCACACCCTGGGCGGGAGCCATGAACCAGCTTGTAAGGTCTCCTACACAAGGATCACACTCAAAGAACAATCACCAGGTGTGTGGAATCCACCTAACAATCACTACCATAGAGTATTGGATCAAGAAACAATAGAATGAGAATGAAGAAGATGATGAATGGCGTCACACACAGTAGCCGCCAATGCACACACAATATAATGATTAGGGCTTACTTGAGACACCATCTTTCCACAAAAGAAATCTCCCACATAATTCATTTCACTAATCAGTATATGTACAAGGAGAAGTCCTGACTACTAAAGTCGGGACATAAAGGCCCAAAGCCCAACACAAGAAAACATAAATCCTGACCATCTAAACAAAGCAAATTCGGACTAGGTATACAAAAACCTAAGTCCTGACCATATGAACTTATAAATTCGGACCAATACATAATGTTTTAACAATTTACATAAAAGACCCTAGAACATTTGAGAGCCTGCACTTATCACACAAAGTGCATTTATACAGATACAGGTGGTATCGGTGTTTATTAAATTTGCAGCGGAAAATATCATCAGGATCGTAGTTAGGAAATATTTCAGAGTTTGAAAAACACCAAAGTTTAATATTAAACAAATGGTATAAAACCCATATTACAATCAAATGTTTTTATAGGGATAAACCCTAATTGATAAAAACACAAATTTCTTCTTTTATTTGGGTAATCATAGCCACATTATTTAAGCCTTCAGTACTCCATAGCAGGCTTCTATTACTTTCACAGTAAGTTACCTGAAACGCATCTGAACATATTTTATCAGTGAAAAATACTGGTGAGTTCATTCATATGTATAAAAAAGACACATTGTTATAATTTACAGCATCAAGAGTTTTTTACATTCGTTTATATCTATCAAATACTCAATCAGTATTTTCACACAGTGGCAGTTCCGATGTGACGGTGGTCATATCACTCATCGGCTAACTTTCATCCAATAGTGAAGATTATCAAGTAGTGTATACAAAACCCCACCTACCGACAATAATTTCAGATTACAAAACTTAATCACTGTAAGTATAACTAAAAATATTTTGGGTTTTGAAATGCATTTGGTAAAAAGAAAGAATGACTCACTTTGTAGATTTAGGGTTTTTAGATTAAAGCTTCCTAGTGCTAATCCTGAGTTCCTAATAAAAATACAATGCAACACGTGTCAGTGCATCAACCCAATTCAAATTTTAACGATATATCACGAGATCAAAACCCCAACGTAGTTAACAAAGTATAGCCCTATTTAGGCAGCACTTTGGCATCTGTTGTTGGGTTTTAGAACGATCGAACAGGGTATCGAATCAGGGTTAAAACACTTACAACGGGGCAGGGTTTCGCAGAATTATGGGTGTAGTGCAAGAAAACAGAGAACGAGAGAAGAGAGTTCATCAAAATTCGATCAAACTGGTGCATAGACTTCAGTCCCACCTTGCTAGATTTATAGGTCCACCTGGCACCCCCCACGTGTCGCGACAGGCAAGGGGACATCGCTCGTGTGTCATGACAGTCACCTATTTTCCCTACACAGGCTTCGTCACACATGTAGGCTTGCCATACGTCGTGCTCGGGTAACACGTGTCCTGGTACTCCCCCGCGTATCGCGGAAGATTTAGGGGTATTCCCCGCATGCCTCCTGAGAGTCCTGTTACAAGTTTCTTTGTTTTTTGTACTGGTTCGCGTCGTACAAGTTTGTGGTTTCGATCAGGGGTCCATATAAGGTGTTTTCGGGGTTGTCACACCGCTCCTCCCATCATACTTAGTAGTCACCAACTTGAGAATCAAAGTACTAGCATGCGCCTTAGACGTCCCTTTGAATTGCTCATCCACAGAAGCCAAGTAGGTTTTAGCATCATCGGAATCTGGAATGGCTCCTCGAATTGCATTGCTGATGGATTGCTTCACGAACATAAGAGACATGCGATTGCACCTAGTCCACTTTTCAAAAGCTACTGCGTAGAAGGGGTACTTTCAGGAGTAAGGTCTACAGGCTTAGGCTCTCTTAAAGCGTAGTCAAAATCCACCAAAGCAAGAGTTAGCATGAGAGAGTCTTTCCATGCAGCAAAGTTGTTGGACCGTGTTCCGACCCTAAACAGTCAGTATAAGGCAGTTCATCTCCAAATACAAAGGCGGAATCAATGTAGATGAAGTAACACAGCTGTTCCTTTCAATTTCTTCTATATTAATGCTTTCTGGAATGATTTTGACAGAGTTTCGTTGCCTAGCACATGATCAGGTTTCGCTCCAAGTTACATAATGAAGACACACATCAGGTATATATAGGGCTGCTGATTTCGCTTATATGGCATGTCCATATAAGCGAAACCCCATGTGTAAGCATAAGCGAAATCCCCTAAGTGTACACATGAGCAAAACCACCTATGACCTATAAGCGAAATCACTTCTATCCTATGTACATAAAAGCGAAATCTCAACATAAAACCTTAATTTTAACTATCAAGCTCCTATGTTGACCTATCTTGACCTAAGACTTGATATATACGTAGTCAACAGACATTCCGTGTACCAACAGACTCCCCCTTGGATGTTGACGAAGTCTTCAGCTCCGAGTCTTCAGTCTTGGTCTTTTCTCCAACTCTCTGTCTTCACATCATAAGCTTTCTATCTTCACAGGTTTAGGATCACAACCTCGCTCCATCTTCAAACTCCCCTTTGACTGTTGATCCAGACTCCCCCTTTCACAGACTCCCCCTCTCAATATGCTAGAATCTGAGATCTTGATCTGGTTCAAGCTTTGACAATTAGCTTCCGTTGGGAATGATGAAGTCCAAAACCTGTGTCTCAAACATCAAACATTACAAACTATCTTTTCAACAATCAATCACAAACTATCTACCAAGTTCAACTTAATGACCTCGGTTGATCATTTGACGAATCAAACTGATTTTGAAAACAACAATTTACACATTTTCTGAAAATAACAAGTATCAAGTTAATGAACTTGTTTTTGACTTTTCAATAAATCAATCTTCATCAAGATAAGCTCTCCTCATTCTTCAGTCCAGAATCTCCTGCATCTGCTTCAACATTTGAGAATCCAACAATCAATTCTCCACTTTGGTTTGTCGGAAAATAAAGCAGAAATAAAATCTTTTTGGATTTTATAAAGTGTTCTAAACTAAGAAATGAAATACAGAAAACTTAAATTTCAGAAAGTAAACAAAGTAAACTATTTACAAAGTAAACTATTTACAAACTTATTTTTGGCGAGCGTGTCAGGGAATCATATCAGCTATCAGACAAATTACAAGTACCGTTAAGCTTCATTTCATACTCAGACTTAAACAATTCACCTCAATTGTCGATATACTGATCCATCTTAAATTCTCACACAAATTTCAATTTAATCAGGATACGATTTAGATGTATTGAACTTAGCTCATTCATGTGTCCCACCTCTTGAATATACTCCCGTATCCAGAATCCCAATATTCAGTCTTACAGGTGAGTATACTACAATGATATCTGCACATAAATTAGGTAATGCGAGGGCCGAGGGATCTCAGGTCGATACTTCCGTATACGCAGAGAGATATCAGCTTCGACTTTACGGTATGTCCCCTTTAGAGGATCTTTTAGCTACAACGGCAGCGACTATCAATTTTATTGTTTCATCAGCATGCTGAGGGTTTATGCTATGTTTCAAGCATTTGTGAAAAATATTATCCAAGGACTAGGTCAGAACTTCCATTCAGCAGAAGTCCCGGAATAATACCCCTGACATCATTGAGTATAAAAACCTAGTATATCAGAATACGAGGCCTTTCAAACGAGATTTCAGGGGTTACCTATATATCCAAGTAGTGTTCCCCACGAATTTCACAAGTTTGAAATTTTAGGTTTATATCCCGAATAAATCTACTAAATGTGTGAAAACCTATCGACACATCATTAGTGAGACTGTTTAACTCATTTAAACTTTACAAATCTTTAGCATACTGTAATTGTCTAGCCGATGTACTATCATTTTCCCTATATACACAAGCTCTTTTTCAGATTTTATCATGTTTTTGTATTTTTTTTGCATTTTTTACTGTTTTTGTATTTTCTGAAAAATAAACTATATACGTCTATCTACTCCCCCTAAATACCAAAACAAGTAAAAAATCGACAAACCATTGCAGATTGTTTCTCGTCTTCATCCGCAACAGTACTCTCATCAACGCCAATAATGCCATCCGACACTGAAAGAAGCTTCATACCATTCAGTTTTAACAAATATTTAAACCGATTTTTATTAAAAGCTTTGGTATGTAAATCAGCTTTTTGTTCGTCAGTGTGGATTTTCTCAATTCGTATCAACTTTTTCTCAAAACAATCACGAATAAAGTGATGACGAATTTCTATGTGTTTAGTTTTAGCATGATGTACTGGATTCTTTGTTATATTTATAGCGACCTCATTATCAACAAAAAGAGGTGTGTTAAGAAATTGCAAACCGTAGTCGCGCATCTGTTGCTGTATCCACAGGATCTGAGAGCAGCAACTGCTAGCAGAAACGTACTCCGCTTCACATGTAGATAACGCCACAGACGTTTTTTTCTTACACTGCCAGGTAACCAATCTAGGTCCAAAGAACTGGCATCCTGCAGTTGTTGATTTGGAATTAACTTTGCAGCATCCGAAATCCGAATCGGAATACCCTTCGAGCATAAAGTCGCCTTTCCTAGGATACCACAACCCCAATGAAGGAGTTCCTTTCAGGTAGCGTAATATCCTCTTCACAATAATCATATGCGAAGCTCTCGGGTTAGATTGATATCTTGCTGCGAGGCACTTTGGGTACATGATATCAGGACGTGAAGCTGTTAAGTACATCAATGAACCTATCATGGATCGGTAAAACGTTTCATCAGCCCTGTCTCCGATGAGATCTGGGTAAATCCCATGATTTGTTGCAAGTGGGGTAACAACTGGAGTAGAACTTGACATCCCAAATTTCTCTAGAATATCACGAACATACTTCGTCTGGTGAATGAAAATTCCCTCAGGTAGTTGTTCAACTTGTAGACCCAGAAAGAATTTCATCTCCCCCATTGATGACATTTCGAACTTTTGCTTCATCACTGATTCAAAGTCTTTGCACAGACTCTCATTCGTTGACCCAAAAATTATATTGTCCACATAAATCTGAACTATCAGAAGATGACCGTCGACCTCTTTAGTGAAGAGAGTGGCATCCACTTTTCCACGAATAAACTTGTTGGCTAGTAGGTGTTGAGACAAAGTCTCATACCAAGCTCTCGGGGCCTGGTGTAAACCATACAGCGCTTTGTCCAATAAGTAGACCTTGTTTTTGTGGATTGGATCGGTAAAGCCCGGCGGCTGTCCGACATAAACCTCCTCTTTGACCTTCCCATAAAGAAACGCCGATTTTACATCTAACTGATATACTTTGAAGTTCTTCCAAGACGCAAATGCAAGGAAAATTCTGATTGCCTCTAGTCGTGCTATAGGAGCATAGACTTCTGTAAAATCAATCCCCTCCTGTTGACTAAAGCCCTGAACAACGAGTCGAGCTTTGTTCCTTACAACAACTCCTCTGTCGTCTCTCTTACACTTAAATACCCATTTTGTATTGATTTTTCTATGACCATCCGGCAAATCCACTAGCTTCCACACTCCTAACTTTTCGAATTGACTCAATTCCTCCTGCATTGCATTGACCCAAGAGTCTTCAGTAAGCGCCTCTTTGTAAGTTCTTGGTTCAACCTGCGAAATAAAACAACTCAATGAGATTTCAGTTTGCAAAGAAGCAACTGTTGTATAAAAACATGTAAGCCCTTTATCAATCTGTATTCGAGTGCGAACGCCTGTCTGCAATTCTCCTATGATCAACTCCTCTAGATGATATGAAAGAGTTCGTGGCATCACTTACATTGCCCTCCAGATTAGTAACATTCTGATCTGCATCTTGTTCACCAACTTGATTTGTTTGACTTAAAATATGAATTTGCTCCCCCTCAGAATCTGAATCACCATGATCAAAGACTGGCGTGTTTTCAGCTTCTTGATTATCATTCTGATCCGACTGATTATCCTGAGCAACTTCATTCTGTTGGACATCATCATGTTCACCAGCATTACTCGGACCTGCTTCATCGTGATTTGAATTTTCCCGTGGTCGCCTCGAATACTCAGCTGGGAACCTTTGCTGTGACTCGTATTCGCGCAAAATATCCAACTCATCAAAGAAATCTTCATCATCCTCTGATTCTTCTCTCATGTCAAACGAATCCCACAGTTTGTCATAATGATAACGCCATGAATCTCCAGGATTCTGCGGCGGCATAGTATAACCTTGACATTCAACATTTCCAGCTTCAATAATCCGCTTCTCACTTGGAACGAAGACACGTCGCATCGGATTTGCATAACCAACAAATATTCCCTCAATGCACTTCGGACCAAACTTTCCATGAGGCTCTATAACAGTACAGGGTGACCCGAACGGTTCTAGATACTTCAAATTCGGTTTGCGGTTATTGATTAGCTCAAAGCATGTTTTGTTGAACTTCTTGACAGTGAGAACCCTGTTGAGCGTATAGCATGCGGCGGAAACAGCTTCAGCCCAAAAATTTATCGGTAACTTTGAATTTGCAAGCATAGTTCTAGCCATCTCGATTAGTGTCCGGTTTTTGCGTTCTGCGACTCCATTCTGCTGCGGAGTGTACGGAGCACTAAACTCATGCAATATACCTCTTTCATCACAAAATTCTTCCATCTTAGTATTCTTGAATTCAGTACCATTGTCACTACGAATTCTTTTGATACGCCTTTGGTACAGATTCTCAATCTTCTTGAATAACGCCATCAAACTATCAAACGTTTCGTCTTTCGTCTTCAAGAAAGAAATCCACGAAAATCTGGAATAATCATCAGTAACGACCAAACAGTAGTAATCTCCTATAATACTTTTGACATTCACAGGACCAGATAAATCCATGTGAAGTCTTTCCAGAGGTCTCGAAACTGAATTGACTTGCTTTGTAGGGTGTGACTTTTTCTTCTGCTTGCCTTTAACACAGCTAATGCACTCCCCTTCCAGATGAAAACCTTTGACATGAACTCCAAGAACCAAATCATTGTGCACCAAGTGATTCATCTTCCTTAGGTGAATATGCCCCATCTTGCGATGCCACAATCTCGATTCTTTCTCAGTTGCTCTAGAAACAAAACAATGTGCTTGACCAGTAGTTGTAGTTGCTACACTCATGTCTAACACATATAAATCATTCACTCTAGGTGCCCGCATGATAATCCATTCTTCAGGAATTACAAATCCCGGTTTCAAGATCAAACATTCTTTATCAGTGAAGTGAGTAGTATACATATTGTCACAAATCTGCGAGATACTCAGCAGATTGTTCTCCAGCTCAGTAATGTAGTTAACTCTCTCAAACGTCACAATCCCGTTGGATAACGTTCCTTCACCAATAGTTCTACCACCTTCGTGACCAGCAAATCCCACATAACCACCATTGATATTTCTAACATCATACATCAACGCAGTCTTCCCTGTCATATGTCTTGAAGCTCCACTATCCATGATCCATCTGGATACAAGTTTTGGAAGATCCTGCACATAACAAAATATGACTTAACCAACTTCAATAAAGATGCCGATTCATGCTTCGCGATCCAGGAAGCTCCGGCAATTCAAACTGCTTAGTCGAACATGGAGTCCACCCAGGCCTCATCAGCCTTAGGTGTAACCTTGACTCTCGCAATTTGAATTTTGAAGTTTTCAGCCTTAAGAGGTGGAAAATTTTCATCATAATCAATTTGAATTGAATCCTCAGAAGATGAAATCTTTTTCTCACTCTTTGGTTTCCAAACTTGTTGAGATAATGCAACCCGCTTGTAAAATTTGTCATTTTTAGTTACCAATTTCTTTACAGGTTCATTTTTCACTTTGATGTTGTCATTTTTCACACTCTTTTTCTCAACAATGATTGGTGCTTTACCCTTCACCTCAACTTTCTTCTTTTGAATCTTCACAGTTTCAGTCTTAGGCTTCACATTTGTACACTTTCGTGCAATGTGACCAACTTGATTACATCTGAAACATGTTCGAGTATCAACAACTCGACTTGTGCCTTCAGACTGAGACTGTGAAGCTCTTTTCTCAAAGAACTCTTCATTCGATTTTGAAAAAATCTCTTTCTCTTCATCAGCAAGTGAACTCGAACTGTTCACAAACTTTTTCTTTTCAGCAAACCTCTTGTTTGGAACATTTCTTTTCTGATAATTGCTACCACCCTGATAACCACCCGACCAGTTATTTTGATTGTTATTATAAAAACATGATGGATTAACAGATTTCTTGTAGTATGATTTATCTTTCTCAAAACTCATTTTTCTCTTTGTTTGACTCAGATTGTTCACTTCTGACAACTCAACTTCGACCAATTTGAAAACATTTGTCAATTTGTTCATATTAACATTCTCAATCGGAAACTCAGAATCCGAAAACAACTTATCTGAACCCAACATCTTGTACATGACAGGATTTGATTCTTCATTTAAGTTGTTCTTGGACTTTTGTTTCGGAATGTAGTTGTCCAAGTAACACCCATCTTCCTCAGTAGTGTCACTATCCGTTTTTAGCACATTTTCAACAACACCTTTTACAATATTATTTTGGACACTATCGTCATTGGAAGTTGTGAACGTGACATCAATTGAATCTGGAAGATTCATTTCACTTTCTTCTTCAATTTCAACCAACCCTGATTGCTTTTTCGTGTAGTTATCAAGAACAGGTGGTGGAACTTGATGAAAACCCACCCCAGTTCCATCAGAGTACACATCTTCGCCTGCTTTGTCTTTCCCGATGGGTTTGGGAATAATGTGTTGCATAACAAAACTTGCGGAGCTATAACTGTTAAGCTTCAACTGGATTCGCTCGTTTTCAATTTCAGCCTCTTGAAATTTAAGTTTCAGTTTAGCGATTTCATCCAGTTGTTGGTTGATTAATTCTTCTTTTACTCTAAGCACTGCTTTTAATTGAACATTTTCTTTATAAGTTTTACCATTTCGATCATCATTATCTTTCATTGTGCTTTTAAGTTTTTCAAACTTCTCAAAAATCTGACGGTTTCAAGAATTAACATTTCATTTTCCTTTTTAACTTTTTCATGATCTATTTTATCATTTTCAATTTGGCTAGTTAATTCTCTTATCCGTTCAGTTGAAGCTTTAACTGTTTTGTCACGATCAAGAATCTGATTCTCAACGCTTCTGACCTTTGCTGTCAGATCTTCAAATTTCTTACCGTTGAGATACGTGACTGTATTACAAAATTTGCACTCTTTGTTGCAATTTTTGCAATCAGCATTTCCGTCAATTTGTTTACCTGACGTATTTGTTGACAAGTTTGAACTGACCTGGCTTTTTGACTCAGACACGGAGTTAGAGTCCACCTCAAGTGCCTTAGCAGCCAGCACTTTGTCAGCCATTTTTCCCAGGTTCTCTGCAGTCAACTCCTGCGTTGTGTCAATAACTCTAGTATCAACTTTCTTTGATTTCTCTGTCTCTTCTTTCTCCTTTTTCTTTTTCTCTTTCTCTTCTTTCTTTTTCTCGTCTCCAGTTCCCCACCATTTATTCTGCCAATATTCATCCTCTTCTTTATACTCCTTGATTATGGCTTCGATATCAAGCGTTTTGTCATCGATCGCAATATTTCCATATGGGTCAAGATAACACTCCCTGTCCGGATCCCATCTTCTCGCTCTCCTCGCTTCCAAATAGATACCAGAAATTCTAATGATTCTGTTTTCAGCCAACATTTTTCTGTATCTATACTTCTGCTCTTCAGTTCGGTTATCTTTCCAAGGAATAGGTTCGTCGTTTTTCGCCATGAATGCGTAACCAACCGCATCTTCTTCCGGTAGAACCTCTTTACTCCAATCATACCCTTCATCATCATAAATCACCGCAAGAGCTCTAGATTTCTCTTTGTTGTCTTCAACCTGCTTCAATCTAGGCGGCTCAGATTTATTCTGATGATATATTGCCTTCTTGTAGTAATCTTCTCTGAAAGGGTTCTCCGACTCATCAGCATAAGCGTTTCTGCATTCTCGCTTGAAGTGACCTTTCTGCTTACAGTTGAAGCAAGTCACCTTGGACTTATCAAACCCCAATTTGGTAGATGGACCACCAATTGTCTTCCTACCGGTAATTTCCATGAAACGCTGTGCTCGACGAACAGCACTGGCCATAGCCCAACGAATATCGATCAGCTCCATTTCTTCAGGATCTATCTGATCATAATCTTCCTTCGTTAAGTTGGTGTTGCCTATCTTCCCAGCTACTAACCCTTCATACGATTCCAACACCGATGCTAGGAAGATCATCTGCTGTTTGGCCAACTCCTTATCAAAATTCTGAGCATTCTTCAAGTCTATTGCAATGTTGCATTGAAAATGATTCTTTGCATCAGAATGACTTACAGATGATGAAGATCCACTGTGATAACCACTGTGATTTCCGCTACTTTGACTTTCTTTACTTGCTGTGGACACATTCTCAGCAGAAAATGCAGTTTTGGGAGAAGTTGCTTTTCGCATCATGCTTTTTGGATAATACAAATCCAAATTCTGCTGGTAAGATGAGTGATTTACTTTGAATGTCTTTTTCAGTTCCAACTCGTGACTCTCGAGTCTCTCAATCAGCAAATCTGGAGTAAGATCTTTCGGCAAGATAGTGTTTTTTAGCATAAGAGCATAATATCTCCAATCCATCTCGTCTGGCAACGAATCGAACAACTTGTCTACTTGCTCATCATCAGGATACTTAATTCCATGTCTAGTTAATTCCAGCTTCAGGTGCCCAAACCTCTCGATCATTTTTGAAACTGATTCATTCTTTAAGCACCCAAACATATCAAACTCTTTCCTAAGTAGTTTTATTTTGTTTTTCTTGATTTCTTCACTACCTATACATTTCTTTTCTAACTTTTTCCAAAGATCTTTTGCATTTGAATAATCGATCAAAGAGATTATGTCTTCCCGGACTGACTGAAATAACAAAGCTACACACTTTTGTTCAGCTACAAACGAATCAATCTCTTCAGCTGATCTTAAAGTTTCACCATTTTTGTTTCCATTTTCATAACCGTTTTTCAAACTCTTCCAGCTGGGAAATGCGAATGCCATCAACCAATCTTCAAACTTTCTTGACCACCGACTATATTCCTCGATAGCCATTAGCTTTGGAGGTTTATTGAAGGTTCCAAAGGCACTTTCAGATTCCCAAGCCTCTTTTTTCCTCTCTTTTGGCAGATTCTCATTGTTGTTGCTTGTAGATGAATCATCTCCCGAGTTTCCAGCAAATGCATACATGTCGCTGAACGGGTTCAAGAATATATCATCCATCTTGAATGTACCTGCAAAAATCAGCAAACACTTAGACAAATTTTCGAAATTTTGAAAAACAGTGACACAGAAGCAAAATCAGCTTTAATGACACAAAAGCGAAATCAATAGTATGACTGATAAGCAAAATAGTATGTCACAATAAGCGAAACTAGACTTGACAGATAAGCGAAATCAGTCTTGACAGATAAGCGAAATCAAACTTGACAAATAAGCGAAATCAGACTTGTTCCTATGAGCGAAATCAAGCAAATAATGTTCTTATCAGCGAAATTAGACAACTTGTGTCCCTATGAGCGAAATAGTCAATTAGTTGTCCCTATCTGCGAAATCAAGCCCTTAAAGTGTCCGTATAAGCGAAATCAGGTGTGTTCTAATGAGCGAGATGTCCGAATAAGCGAAACCACGTTTTTAACTGATTTTTATCATTTTTAAGCCGAATTTTAACCTGAATCTTTCTAGGGTTTGTTATTACTGAATTTTACACGTTATATTAAAAAATCAGGCCATTTTAACCGTAGGTACCAGTTTAAATCGAAAAAGTATGAGAGAAAGTGAGTAGAAATGATAGAATTTTGTCGATTCAGCTGTAGTAGTATGAACTCCTCGTCCTGAAGCTCTGATACCACTTGTTGGACCGTGTTCCGACCCTAAACAGTCAGTATAAGGCAGTTCATCTCCAAATACAAAGGCGAAATCAATGTAGATGAAGTAACACAGCTGTTCCTTTCAATTTCTCCTATATTAATGCTTTCTGGAATGATTTTGACAGAGTTTCGTTGCCTAGCACATGATCAGGTTTCGCTCCAAGTTACATAATGAAGACACACATCAGGTATATATAGGGCTGCTGATTTCGCTTATATGGCATGTCCATATAAGCGAAACCCCATGTGTAAGCATAAGCGAAATCCCCTAAGTGTACACATGAGCGAAACCACCTATGACCTATAAGCGAAATCACTTCTATCCTATGTACATAAAAGCGAAATCTCAACATAAAACCCTAATTTTAACTATCAAGCTCCTATGTTGACCTATCTTGACCTAAGACTTGATATATACGTAGTCAACAGACATTCCATGTACCAACAAAAGTTATCACTAGGCAATGGTGAAATCTCGCAATTGGGAGCTAAGAGTGAAAATTAGGTGAGAGAGTTAAGATACTAATCTAGAAGTCTTAATGTGATCTAAGGGCATGTTATACTAAGACAAACATAGTTGTGACACCTGTGTCACTTCAACCATCAAACAAATGCCAAACCAATGAAATATTGTATTTCATACTTGGTATTTGTAAAAATATGTGTATCGTTTGCACATATCAACTCTTGTTCGATTTCTCGCTTTCTGGACGCGCTCTGATGCGTAGATATAACCAGTTTAATGCAACGAACACTCCGGAATAGTGAAATAGGCTTATCATACCTTAAATAACCTTTACATAACTTAGAAATAAGTTTTAAAGACTTTGGTATGACAAAATCTAGTTTATTCTCTTACAGGGACTAAATTTGACAAACTGCGAAAGTATGCCGATTTGAACTGTAACGAACATTCCGGAACATGACCATAAGTTAAACACACCTTAAATATCCTTTATATAGCTTAGAAATAGGCTTTGAGGGGTTCGGTGTGCTAAAATAAACTTTTGGCTCATTCAGGTACTAAAAGTGTCAAAAAGTGCATAAGTTTGCACTTTCGCGCATAACTTACGTTCTGAATACATCCGGACATCCAAAAATTTATGTAAGCACTAAAATATTTTATTTTAGTGTTTGGCATAAGAAACATCCATTCGTCACGCCATTTGGATCGTTTTTCGCGCTTATGCGCATTCCGTCGTAATTAAGCGAACACCGCGATCGTACGGCCAAACGAACCAACACCCGAGATATTTTTGAGCACATTTTAAGTTCCCTATACTTTAACTTCATTTTAGAGCTTTGAAATGGGGTTAACGGGCCTTAAACATGTCGGAAATAGCTCAAAACACTAACAGGGACCAAAAGTGTAATTCTGTGAAAGTAGGTCCTTGCGCACCTCAACACTCTGAGTGTTACGGTGCGCAAGCAGGGGCCAGATGCAGCAACTCGTTTTTAACTGCTGTTAACAGCCTTTCAACTCCTCCCAAAGGCCAATGCCACATGTCAATCTCTGGTGGTGGGGGGCAAATGATGCACCATAACATTTCAACACTTGGACGGCCTAGATCGAAGCACGTTTTTCAAGAAACGATCCTAACGGTCTTGGTTTTCCTATAAATACCCCACCCCCATTTGCTTCAAACTCACCCTTGATCTGATCATTTCCCTAAGTTGGAGTTGCAACACTTCATACCTGGGAATTTCAGATCAAACTTCCATTCTTGGACCTCTTGTAAGTCCTCTTTCATGCTTTTATGCGTTTTTAGCTTGAAAGTCAAACTGCGTTTGACTTTCTGCATTGACCAGTTTATGGTCAATGCGAAGTTCATTTGAACTTCATAACGTGAGCATGATCACGATGGTTATAGTCCCTAGAGACTATACCTACTGATTACCACGTTATCTAGGCTCAGTGACGAGTCGTAGTTTCGGCCAAAATGCGTATTATTGCGTATTTTGTAACCAAACTACTTTTAGGTATCAAAACCATTTGTTTTGATATCAAACCTGTTTTCTAAACTTAGTTAAGCATGTTTTAACATGCTTAGCTCGTCACTTTTAGTTTAGTGCTTATATAGGGTCGTAAGGTAAGCGATCTAAACAATCGCTTATACTTTCGAACCCGACCCGTTTGGTCGATCATTAGGATCCGACCAAGCACATTAGGTGACCATAGTATATAGGGAATAACCTTCCGAGGTTATACCTTATGGTCGCTTCATTTAAGTAGTTGTATGATAGGTAGTTTATATGCCTTAGGTAAATTACCAAAATGCCCTTTTTACGCCAAAATTCATTTTAAGCATATGTAACATAACTTTTGGTATCTAAACTGATTTGGTAACAATATTAGACATGTTAAGGCATATTTTACTTATCATAGGGCTAGTTAGGCATTCCGAACGCGTTTTACGCGAACGACGCGTTAAAGTAGCATAAGCTACCTAAACGGGTCGTAATGGGTCGTAAGCACTTAGGTTAGGTTTCATTGTAGTATGAAGGCCTTGTTAAACCATATTACATGAGTTCCCCTACTCATTTGGTTTACGAGCCTCATTCTATCCGATCTTCCGTTATAGGTCCGGTTTATTAATGTAGTTACCTATATTAGGTGCCGTTTGATATCCGTGATCTCTAGCATTGTTTGATTGTTACTCAAGGACTACTAAGCAATCTCAAGTGAGTACATAGACCCCTCTTTTACTGTTTTCCAAACTGTTTTGGGGTGAAACACATGTGCCTACTTGTTACTTTCATGCTTTCCTGCTTTCACATCATATACTTGCTATGTTCATTAGTACATTTATAGTACATGATTTCATTGTGTTTTATGCTATGTATGCCCATTGTGTGCATACTTAGTACATTGTTTTACATTACATTTCATGCTATGTATGCCCATTGTGTGCGTACTTAGTACATTGTTTTACATTACATTTCATGCTATGTATGCCCATTGTGTGCGTACTTAGTACATTGTTTTACATTACATTTCATGATATGTATGCCCATTGTTGCATACTTAGTACATTGTTTTACATTACATTTTATGCTATGTATGCCCATTGTTGCATACTTAGTACATTGTTTTACATTACATTTTATGCTATGTATGCCCGTTGTGTGCATACTGAGTACATTGTTTTACATTACATTTTATGCTATGTATGTCCTTTGTTGCATACTTAGTACATTTGTTATTCATCACATACTTACATTTTGATATTGATATACACAATTCGTGATTTACATTAGACATGAACATTTTACTTTGGTAGTTTGGTTTGGGTAAGTGATTAAGTAACGAGGCGTGTGTAATATGATACAAGCATGGTGGATACGCCGCTGGTACTTCCTATATATAAGTGTTTGTATGGTATTACATATCGTAGCGTTATTTGAATCATTTCAATTTGAGACATATAACATTTTATACAAATAACATACTTTTCACAAGACATTGTTTTACAAACAACTTATCTTATACAAACTCATTTTACATGGTTATTCATTTAACCATACATTATTCTCTTATTTATACATACCATCTGAACTTATTGTTTTTCAAATGATTTACAAAACAAATCAATTTACAAGGTTCATGACTAAACTTTATTAAAACAACTCTTTCTAAACTTACAAGTCATGAAACCTATTTTCACAAAACCTATGTATCTCACAGGCATTTTTATGCTGACGTACCTATTTTCACATGTGTTTTCAGGAGTTGATGCATAGGACTTATCGAGACATACTTAGGCGGACCTGTGCCTTAGTTACTTAAAACGAGACAAGAACTAGTTAATTTTGTTATGTACTCTTTGTTTCTTGTTTAAAACAATGTAACTCTCTTATTTTATTAATAAAACGAAACTTTAATTTCCATGGTTGTGAAACAATTAATTCTGTTACAACACTCCCCGACGTTTCCGCCAGGTTTCATTGTCTCACGTGGTCGGGGTGTGACAATAGGTAATGACCATTTTAATTATGAAGCTGTGATATGTCTATTAATAATATCAAAATAATAGACTATATAATTTTGAGAATTCTACTTAAATGAATATAAATCACCTTTGGGCAGAAGTGTAATCATTTAAGGATGTGTGCAAAGTAATTGTGACAGATCACCTTTGGGCAGAAGCGTGACAATTACCTTAGTTACGCATGGTTAAATATGCACGACACGAATGAATCAAAACACCTTTAGGCAGAAGTGATAACATAGCTTATCATTATACTTGAACAATAAGATAGATGTATCAAATAAGCTTTGGGTAGAAGTGAAACATCAAAAGCTTATTCAAGTTAAGCTATTTGGTTTTGTAAAATATCTAAGTTTAATTAACTGATTTACAAAACCATTTAGTTAATAGCAAACAACCTAAATTTTAGTTCACAATAACAGTTCATGAAAAGATAAGTTTTCGAGAGTAATGAGTTTTCGGCATTTTATGAGATCTCGAGTTCACATGAGATTTTGACTTGTTATGAAATCTTGAGTTGACTTGGGATTTCGAGTTCCTTATGATATTTCGAGTTAACTTATGAAATCTCGAATTCTTATGAGATTTCGAGTTATATAATGAATTCGAGTTAACTTATAAAATCTCGAATTCTAATGAGATTTTGACTTTTATGGGATCTCGAAAACTTGTACACCAAACACGAAAACAACTTTTATCTCTTATTGAAGAGGTGATAAGTACGAATGATTTTGAAAACGTTTAGATTATCTAGTTTCCTAAAATAATGCTTGATGATAATCATCCTTGATTTTGAAATCTTTTACAGATATACTAAAACAATTATTTCAAAATCTTACGAATAAAATATAAATCAAACTTAGGAAAAAAACATAACCTTTTAATTCGATTCATCCATAATAGTAGAAGTTCTTCGGATATTTATGATGAACACAAAAACATTGATGGAAATTTTTATGAGTTTTCAACTGGAATCGATACCTTAGACTATTTTTTATGTGTAGATTTCAAGTATAAACAATATTCGGATTTCTCATAAAATTAACCCAATTAAAACATCAATTCTTTTCCAGATTTCAGTAGAAAACGTGAACAGTAAGTTTATAATTCGGTTTTCATCAATATTTTGGTTTTCCAGTTTTAATTCCAGATTTAGGGAAAACCAAAAGAACTGATATGAGCAACATATGCTCTGATACCATATGTTGATAAGTTCTATTAATACATAATGGAAAACAAGTAAATAATACATGTTACAACAGACAGGCCAGCAGATAGTCCAGATACAGATGCAGCCATGGAATTCAACATACTAGTCAGCATGATCTGGTTCCCGTTTAGAGTGTATGTTCTTGATGGTAGTTCTGAGTTCTTTAGGGTTGAGGAACTCGTAAATGGAGAAAGAAGGGAGGTCAATTTTGATGTTATTGTTATGAGAATCTAACTCTAAACCCTCTCTAGTAATCTCCTTAAATACACCCAAGGGGAAACCTAATTGGTTAATAAGGTTAAATCGGTCCATCAACAATTACCAACTAATATATTATAAGTGTCACACCCTCAATTTCCACGTGCGGAGTACTACCGCGAGGCGTGTGACTGACCAGGACCATGCTACCAATCATATTGAACAACAAGTATAACAAACAATTTTCATTACTACCAATACGATTAGAGACTACTAATGTCTAAAGTCCAAATTTTAAAATCCAAAACAGCGTTTAAAGATAACAGCGGAAGCAAAAGTTAAACAGTTCAAACAAGAGTTTAAAAGTTCGTAAATATTATTTAAGGAACCCAACATGGGTCAAGCAACCACTACACTCCTCAGCTGCAAGCTCCCGAGCTATCACTGAGTACCTGCAAAGAATGCAGTAGGGTGTCAACATAAAGTTGGTGAGTTCACAGTTATCCAGTTTTATTTCCAAAAACTTATGTTATTAAATTACTCATTTATATGTAAGCTACTAAACTCCGTAATACCGAACGGTTGCGACCTATTACATCGTTGTTGCCCCGTTTATCAATGTCTATCATCATTGATGGTTTGCCAAGGCCTATTAGTTCACGACCGATCCTCTCCAGGCACGGTGTGAGGTTGGTGAAACCTAAATAGCGCTATCAACTAATATCCCGTTCGCCAGGCACCGACGACTAATCGATATAGAGAGTGGGGACTTCGTGATAGAGTTTCATTTAGTACACTTGCTCATGAATTATAAATAGCAATTAACAATGTTCTAAACCAGGAATAGTAGGCAATCCCAAACCTAGGAAAGTGTTGTATGTTTCGTTCCCAACCACCGGGAATACATGCTTTTAGTAAGGTGTGTGAACTCACCTTTGTTTGGCTAGGCAGGTAATTTACTTGTTTTAAAGTTGGTCAACCACGTCCTATTATGGTTACCAAGTTTAAATCAGATTCGTATGTAAGTAATAATCACGGATTTGTACACGTATTCTATCAAGTAGCACATAAGCATCATATTTCACATAAATACACATACGGGTCAACATGTGAATTCATATGGCAAGCCCAACAAATGAGCAGTAACTCAGATAGTCCAAAGAAGTATAACACATTAGTGTGCGGCCCAATACAGCTCAGGCCCAATGATGAGTGTGCGGCCCACTTGTCAAGTGTGCGGCACTGTTGGGAGTGTGCGGCCACTTGGAAAGTGTGCGGTCACGCAGGACCTAGTTGTACCTTATGCTTTGCGTGCTTGTACGAGAGTGTGCGGTCCACACTAGTGTGCGACCTTGCATAACTGAGTGGTACGTTGTGCATCAGGTGTATGTACTCAGGGAGTGTGCTGTCTTTCCGAGTGTGCGGCCGTGCACTTCATGCTTGTACATCGTGTAGTGGGGATTGTACACTTGGGAGTGTACGGCACCAGTGTGCGACAAGCTATATCAGCTTGTACAACCCGCAGTCCGAGGTGCACATTTCAGGGGTGTGCGGCATCTCTTATCCAACAGTGAAACAATTATATTTTCATGATCAACGAAATCAAAACAAAAATCCTTCAATCATCAAACATAAATTCTCTTTCGATTCTTACAAATCCTATCATGTGAGATTACCAACCAGTACATCGTACAATACATATCTTTTTCATCATCTTTCATATACCATAAATCAAAATGTCTATATCTTCTAAATGTTTAACACTATTAGATCATATCATTATGGATAGATAACCATCAAATCAATAGATCTAGATTTCTACAATATCAATACTCATCAAGAATTCCCCTTTTTAACATATCATCTTTTAATCATACAAAATCCGTTTATGTAGTTTATGAACCCTAGATCCTTGTCTTATTATTAAGCATACTATCATAAATCAGAAACTCAGATTCATGCATATCATACAGAGCATTCACACCTTGATATCAACCAAATCCTAGTTCATTATTTAAATCATGTCATAGATTAAATAGATCAACTAAGCATAAGCATCACAGTGTAATAAACCAATTAGTGATAATATTCTAACCTGGATTTTAAGTTGCAAGGAGAGTGTACTGAAAGGGAGGAAATAATGTTTCCAAGAGGAAGATGTAAACTACCGTAGAGAAGGTTTGGGGAGAATGGATGCGTCGTCAAGCTTCAAAGAGGGAAAAGGGAATTTCTAGGGTTTTTCAAAAGGAGGGGAATGTTGGTGATAAAGAGAACGTTTCTAGAAACTTCATGTCGTCAAGATGAATGGGGTAATCATTTTAGGGTTGGCTGCCTTCATATATTTATACCCATTGGAAAAGATACCGCACACTTGAAAAGTGTGTGCCTCTATTAGGTGTGCGGCCCATATTGAGATTTAGTGTGGGCTGGGATTGGGCCTTAGAATTGTGCGGTCCAACAGGTGACTTAGAGGGGTGTGCGAGGGATACGAGTGTGCGACCAATCCAAGTAATCATTCCATTTAAATAAATATAGCATTCTATATAGATTCACACATATATATGCATTCGATCAAATATAATATTCACATTTATTAGCTTCACAAACATTACAACGTAAGTGGAACGTGAGGGAAAAACCCAAATTGTCACAATATGGTTTTAATATATTTTGATCTATATTATATTAATGATGAGCATGGCTCCTGTACAAGAGATGAATCTTGTACGAAGCTTACGCGACTTTTTGGGCCATTCTCCCCAAACCTTCTAGTCTTTTCTCACTTAAACTCCTTCTCCCCTTGATTTTCAAACGGTTATAACTTTTTCATACGGTAATATTTTTTTTAAAATTACGCCGTATTAATGAGCATTTAATTCTTTTTAATTCGAGTGGCCTATTGGTATAGTTTTCTTCAAAAAATACAGGATTTTGAATACCCATTAGTCCATTACGTGATTTTGAATACTCAATACATGACTACATGATTTCATTATAGCATGTCAAACCACACTAAGTGATTACGTAATTACGTATCAATAGTTGTCTATGTATTATTATGTGACTACGTGATTTTGAAATACCGTATATTAGAGATTTAATAACTTAATAAAACATAAACAATCAAGTTCTTATTATTGAATGTGTAATCACGTAATAAGCATAATTATAATAATATCAATTATAACAAATTATATTGAATGTGTAATCACGTAATGGATTTATACTGAATGTGTAATCATGTAATAGTTTATGTTGAATACGTATTTGCATAATGGATATTCAAAATCACGTAGTCATGTGTTGGGTATTAAAAATCAAGTAATCACGTAATGGACTAATAGGTATTCAAAATCCTGTAATTTTTTTAAGATAACTATAGCAATATGCTGCTCAAATTAAAGAGAATGAAATGTGTCACGGCCCCCGACCCGTTATCCCCGGTTCGGAAGTCGCGAGACAGAAAACCGTGGTACCGGTGTTTAGTAATTGGCAGCGGAAATTTCATCAGGACCGATTGTCAAAAAAATAATATCGGATTTTTAAAAACACCGAATTATTTTATTATTAATTGCGAGTAAACCCCGTATTTACAGGAAAGGAATTTCACTGGGAAATCCTTTGATTACAGAAAAACATGTTTATTTCTATTTACTGAGCCACTTTATTTAAGCTGGAGTACTATGTGGCACTTTTCCTTTCTTCACAGTAAATCACATGAAACATGTTTTTAAAATATTTGATCAGCGAAAAATACTTGCGAGTGCATTCAATTTATACAAAAGACACATTGTTATAACATACAGTATTAAGAGTTTTCACATTTGCTTATATCTTATAATTATCTGACCAAGTTGTCACTCGGCAAGACCTGTGACTGTGATTATATAACTTTTTAGGTCCGTTCACCTAAAAGTGATGCTTGTCAAGTAGTGTATACAAAACCCCACGTACTGGTAGTAATTTAAGATTACAAAGACTTAATCACTGTAAGTATAACTAGAAAACATTTAGGGTTTTGCAAACAGTTTGATAAAAAAACAGAATGACTCACATTGCAGATTTACACGGCCAGAGCTTGCCTACTGGTTAAGATGGTAAACCTAATTAAATGTACAATGCAAACGAAACTAGGTTAGTAACTTAATACAACATTTACGATAATCGCGAGATCGAAACCCTCACGACGAATGATAAAGTATAGCCAAATATAGGCAGCACTTAAACATTCATCGGATCAGTTTTAATCAATCGGATATGGTACCGTAGCAGTGATCGAGTTATTACCCCGTTATCGTAGCCGAGAATTGGTACTTCGGGTATAATTTATGCAGAATTATAAAGAAACAGAAGAGAATTTTGAGAAACATTGAAATATTACTAAAGGGCTCAATTTATAGCCTTCTCGTAATGCTCTCGGGCCCAGCGACTCACCCAAAGAAGGCTTTCGCGGCCCGCGAGCGCCAACCTAGCTACTGCTAGGGCTGCTGTGTCACCACCTAGCCTTGACACGTGTATAACACGTGTCATGCAACGTGTCTGGATCATATCAAGTCTCTCGCGCCCCACGAGAGTCATCCCCCTATTGGGTCGCGGCCCGCGACAGACTAAAAATTAATTTTTATTGATTTTTATGAGAAATAGGGTTATAGGGGTTGGGTTTTTCACTTACGGAGTGTTTTAGGGTCTTTTTGTGAGTTATTACATCCTCCCCAACTTATTTAAAATCTCGTCCTCGAGATTTACTGGAATAAGTAAGGATATTTTCTTTTCATCTCTGATTCTAGCTCCCACGTATATTCAGGTCCTCTCTTTGAATCCCATTTTACTTTGACCAGAATCAATCTCTTGTGTTTGAGATTATTGACCTTTCTGTCTTCTATTTGCAGAGGTTTTTCAACAAACTTTAACTTTTCATTTACCTCTATATCTTGAAGAGGTACTACCAGTGATTCATCAGATAAGCATTTCTTAAGATTACATACATGAGATACATCATGTACACCGGCTAATTCTTCTAGTAGTTGTAACTGATAGGCAACTGGTCCTATCCGTTGGATGACTTTAAAAGGTCCGACATATCTTGGGCTCAACTTTCCTTTCTTGCCGAATCGGACTACTCCTTTCCAAGGAGAAACTTTTAATAGTACTTTGTCTCTAACTTGAAATTCTAACGGCTTTCGGAGATGGTCAGCATAACTCTTTTGGCGATCTCGTGCCGTTTTTAATCTTTCTTTGATTTTAGTTATCTTGTCAGTGGTTTCTTGTACTATCTCGGGACATGATAATTGACTTTCTCCTATTTCTGCCCAACATACTGGGGTTCGGCACTTTCGTCCATAAAGTGCTTCAAATGGGGCAGCATTGATGCTTGTGTGATAACTATTATTATAGGAGAATTCTATTAATGGCATATGGTCGTCCCAATCTCCACCAAAATCTATAACACATGCCCTCAACATGTCTTCTAAAGTTTGGATTGTCCTTTCACTTTGTCCATCTGTCTGGGATGGTATGCTGTACTTAAAGTTTAATCATGTCCCCATTGCTTGTTGGGAACTTTTCAAAAAATGTGAAGTGAAACGACTATCTCTATCAGATACAATGGAGAGTGGAACTCCATGTAATGATACTACCTCATCCATATATAACTTAGCTAGTTTATTCATGCTAAAGGTTTCCTTCATTGGTAAGAAATGAGCTGATTTGGTTAATCGATCCACGATCACCAAGATTGCATCGCTACCTATTCTTGTTTTGGGTAACTTAGTAACAAAATCCATTGTTATCAATTCCCATTTCCATACAGGCATTTCTAATTGTTGAAGTAACCCTGAAGGTTTCTGATGTTCTGCTTTAACTTGTGAGCAAGTTAAACACTTAGAAACGTAACTAGCTATGTCCTTTTTCATTCCTATCCACCAAAAATTATTCCTCATGTCTTGATACATCTTGTTGTTACCAGTATGCATCGTATATCTAGATTTATGGGCTTCTTCTAATATTTTATCTCGTAGATTTCCTTGTTTAGGTACCCAAATTCTTTTCTTATGGAATCTCCAAATCCCATCAGTTCCTTGTTCTAATTCATTTATTCTCCCTTTCATTCCTTCAGCATCATCCTTGATTGCTGTTTCTTGGATATTTTCCAGTTGTTCCATTAAATCTAACTACAAATTTAACCTAAGAGCATGTATTCGTCTTTTCTTCTTATGATACTTACGACTTAAGGCATCTGCTACTACATTTGTTTTTCCTTCGTGATATTGAATGTCACAGTCGTAGTCACTTAAGATTTCCATCCACCTTCATTGTCTCATGTTCAATTCTTTTTTACCAAAAATATATCTTAAACTCTTATGATCTGTAAAGACAGTAAACTTACTACCATACAGATAATGTCTCCAAATCTTAAGGGCGAAAATTATTGCTCCTAATTCTAAGTCATGAGTTGTGTAATTTTCCTCGTGCTTTTTCAATTGCCTTGATGCGTAAGAGATTAGTTTCTTACATTGCATTAACACGCATCCTAATCCTAGCTTAGAAGCATCACAGTAAACAACAAAATCTTCTGTTCCTTCTGGTAATGCAAGAATTGGTGCATTTGTTAATCTTTGCTTCAAGATTCTAAAGGCTTTTTCCTGCTTGAGTCCCCATTCAAACTTAATAGTTTTGCATGTTAAATTAGTTAATGAGATAGCTATCTTAGAGAAGTCTTGGATAAAACGTCTATAATATCCAGCTAATCCTAGAAAACTTTTGACTTCTGTAGCTGACTTCAGGACTTTCCAATTTGTGATAGCTTCTATCTTTGAAGGATCTACGTGAATACCTTCATGATTAACCATGTGACCTAGGAATTGCACCTCTTGTAACCAAAATTCACACTTAGAAAATTTTGCATAAAGCTTTTCTTTTCTTAACAGGGTTAAGAGTGCATGCAAATGTTCACAGTGTTCGTCCTTGCTTTTGGAATAAATAAGTATATCATCAATAAAGACAATTACAAAGTTATCCAAATACGGTTTACGTATCCTATTCATCATGTCCATAAATGCTGCAGGAGCATTTGTTAATCCGAATGGCATGACTGTAAACTCGTTGTGACCATACCTAGTTCTGAAAGCAGCTTTAGGAATGTCCTCTTCCTGTACTTTCAGTTGATGGTATCCGGAGCGCAAATCTATCTTAGAGAAATACCTAGCTCCCTGAAGTTGATCAAAAAGATCATCAATTCTAGGTAATGGGTATCGATTCTTAATGGTAACCTTGTTTAACTCTCTATAATCGATACACATTCGCATCGATCCGTCCTTCTTTTTCACGAATAACACAGGTGCTCCCCAGGGGGATGAACTTGGTTGTATGAATCATTTTCCTAACAATTCATCTAATTTCTTTTTCAGTTCTAACATCTCCGTTGGTGCAAAACGATAAGGTGCTTTATCTATTGGAGCAGTTCCAGGTATTAGATGAATTCTAAATTCTACTTCCCTATCTGGTGGTAATCCGGGTTGATCTTCTGGGAATACATCTGGGTAATCTGACACTACCGGACTTTCCTTAAGTTCTTTGCCCTTAGTATTAATGATTACTGAAATCATATACACTATGCCTTGCTTTCTTTCGTAGCTAGCAACTTTCATTACTGAGATGAATTTCATTGGCTTGCTTGGCTTATCTCCTGTAATCAGAATCATCTCTCCTGTTGGTGCATGAATTTCTACAGAATTCTGATCGCATAGGATTCGAGCATGGTTGGCTACTAACCAATCTATTCCTAATACTACATCAAATACTGCTAAATTCATAGGTAGAAGGTTTGCTGAAAACTTATGCCCTAATAGTTCTATTTTTCCTTCTTGAAGTACATCACGTACTTTGATAGGGTTTCCTTCGGCCGTTTCTACCGTATATGCTTGACTAAGTTTGGTTAAAGGTTGATTAAGAGCTTGACCAAATGCAGTATTTATAAAACTTTGGTTTGCACCAGAGTCAAATAATACTTTCGCATAAACGTCATGGATAAGGAACGTACCGACAATCACGTCGGGGATCATAGCTGCCTCTTGCTTTGTAAGCTAAAAAGCTCTTGCATTCTTCTTGTTAGTTCCACTTTCTCTTTGTTGTCAGGTGTCTGGGCTAATTTAGGGCAATTTGGCTTGAAATGCCCTGCCTCCCCGCAATTGAAACAGACCGTAGATTTCTTCCTACAATCTTCCTCTCTATGTCCAGGTATCTTACAGAAGTTGCAGTACTTATTACATTTTCCTGGATGCCTTCTTTTGCATAATTTGTAGAGAGGTGGTGTAGAAGACCGCCCGACTCATTTCTTGAAGTTATTACCCGAGCGAAAACCTTAGGTAATCTTTTGAGCCAACTCCTTCTTCCTATTCTCATCCCTCGTTCGAACTAATCCGTCAGTCAAGGGATTAGCCAGTTCGACTGCATCATCGATAGTCCGAGGTCTAGCAGCCTTGATTATATCACGGATTTCACTAATCAATCCCCAAATATAGCGAGAGATAAGTACAAGTTCTGGAGAAGCCAGAGTTGGTATTATTCTTGCGTACTCGAAGAATTTCGACGTATACTCACGACACTTAACATTCACCATTCTGTAGTTCAGGAACTGATTTGCCATTTGTTCCTTTTCATAGGAATGACAGAACTTCCTTTCTATCAGCTCCTTAAACTCCTCCCAACTCATGGCATAAGCCATGTCGCTTCCTTTAGCTTGTAGAACCATATTCCACCATTCTAATGCTTCCTCCTTGAAGTGGTTGGAAGCATACATTACTTTGTCTTCTTCTGCGCACTTACTTATTTTGATAACAACTTTTTTTCTTTTCTAGCCATTGTAGCGCAGCAGTTGCTCCTTCATTGCCTGCAAATTCGGTTGGTTTACAGGCTAAAAATTCCTTATAAGTACAACCAGTTGTCACAACTTTCATCTTTTTAGGAAATGGGGCTTGGATTATATTATCATTGCCTCCATTCACGCTATGACTGAAATTATCATCGCGGGTGCGTTTGCTAGTACTGGCTTTGGAAGGTTCGACTGGGCTTTTAACGGCTGCGATGATTGCTGGGATAGCATTGGCTATACCCTGAGCAACTACGTTTTCTATATCTTCTCTATTTAGGGAGTTATTCTATTCCGATTGATTTACTTCGTTTGCCATCTGGATTACAGACATAATACACCGATTAATATCACAAAATAGATAGCAAATAAACAAGGCATTGCAATCACAAACACAGACTGAGTCAGCACATATAGCCCAAATTGTCGATCCTTGCGACGTTTAGATTTTTATATATATTATGCATCCATACAAACCACATATTTACATATGTTTTATTTATTTATTAGGTGATATTTATATTAGTATTATTATATTATATATATATATATTACTTTTATTATTATTATATTATTTTATTTTATATTTTCCTTTTTTTTTTCACATATTATTATTACATAATGTGACAACCGTCAAAATTCCAGGTATCCGTACAATTATTAAACGATTATTAGTGCTTAATGACTGTGCTGAATTACAATTAACGACTTGAATTGCTTTCTGATTATTGTCATCATACATACGTGTGTATCATATAGTGCAGAATGTCATATCATTATTGCATGCAAACATTATTGATTCAAATGATGCACGAAACACAGTTAGCACAGTTATCAGACAAATCAGAAAAATGCTGACGGAGTTCAGTACATAGACAGACATGGTATTGAGACACAGAATGAGCCAGAAACCAAGAGTTACACTAGTATAGTGTGTAGGAAAGTAAGGATCATGAAACTGTCTTCCTAGAGATAGTTTAAGTGCCGGGAAGTGCCTGAAACTCACTTTAACTACAGAATTCTGCAAAAATCAGCATTTAAACACTTTAATATCATGCAGAAATATGGTTAGATGGTCCAGAATGCTTTCCTAAGTATCGGGAATCAAAACTGTCACAAAATGTAACATAAAGCTCACTAAACGGCATAGTTTAGCATCTTAACGAACCGATAACCAACCGGACACTACCCGAAACACCAAATTTTCACTAGAAGCATTGTTTTAACACTACCAAGCTAGTTATGGTCCCCGAACATCATAACACACTATAAGACATCTAGTAACTAACTAACCTAATTATAACATTGGATTTTAACCATATAACCTAACTAATAGTTAAACCCTAATCTAGACCCCCCCCAAACCTATAATCGGCCAACATGTGGCCCCCACTCAAGATTTTATTTGTTTATAAAAATAGATCATGTTTCAACTTTTAGAACATAAAAACCATTGGTTTTAGTCATGTTAAAGGATTTATAAGTTAACCTTTAGAACCCTCATCTATCATTCACAAAACTCACAACACTTGAAGTCTTCTCCTTCCTTCCCTCTAGTCTCGGCCAAACACCCACTCCCATACATCCATCATCTTCATTCGATTCTCATTCAATCCATACATACTCAAAGGTGTAAGAAGGTGTATAAGGAAGCTTGGAGCTCTTGGAAGCTAAAGGACCTCTCACACAAGCTTTTATCCACTTCATTTTCATCTAGTGATCATCCCTAGCCTTGAGCTAGTAGTAAGATCTTCTACACTCCATTTTACATCTTCTTAAGTTGGTTAAAAGATGGTATAAGTTGTTAATCTTGAAGAACACTATGAATCTTGAACATGAAACATGAACATAAGACTAAAATCATAAGAAATCATGTTGTTTAAGTGTTGTTATGCTTGTTGGTTGATTGATTGTTCATGTTTATGATGTTAAACATCATGTGAATCTTGCTAGATGGTGATTAAAGACATAATCTAGCAAGATGAGAGGATGATTATGTTAAGATCAAAGTAATCATCCATATGTAAATCATGAACTTGAAGAGTAAATTGTTTTTCTTGTAAAGTGATGATTAAAGTGAACATAAAGTCTTGTAAATCTATGATTTCAAGAATGATTTTTCAAGAAACCAAGTTAAAAATACAAGTTTTACCTAAGCTTAGTTCTTAAAGAAATTAACGATATTTTTAGTGGTTAAACAAGTGTAGAAATATATATGTAACAAGAAAAACTCAACAAGAAACATTTTTAGAAAATTGATTTACAAGTTGTAAACATCTAAATTTTTCAAGAATGATGTTTTTAAAGAAATAATCACACCTTAAAGGGTAACTAAGCCTACTAAACACACTAGTAAGTTACTATAAATTTTTGTAAATTTTCAAGTTCATGAAGTAGTAATTTATGCTTGATTTTGGCAAATTGGTATGTATTGGTTGATTTATTGTTGATTGTGTTGATTTATAAAAGAAAATGATACGCTTTGAAAACATGGAAACCTCCATTTTTAAGGGGAAACTATGGCAAAATTTTTCTAGAAATTTAACACTTAGAAAAATATTTTTATGAACCATGAATTTTCATGTAAAGTTTGCCATAAATTTTGTTACAAAAATTATAAATATTGGAGGTTGGTTTTTGTAAATAAAAGTGACTAAATATGTATTTAGGAAATATATATTTAGATGTCACCTTGTGTATAATTATTTGTAAATTATGTGTATTAGTTATATTATTTTAGGACTTGAAATAATAAAACTCACCAAAATACCACGAAATTACAATCCAAAATATTACCAAAATTCCAAGAATTTTAAATACGAATTATACCCAAAATATTGGAGAAACCGAACAAGGAATATAACTCACAAAAATATTTCGGAATTTAATTCATAAGTATATTTTGGTTATTGGTATTTTGGACACCAAAAGAACAAAAATATGATTTTTACAATTATTACAAAAATATATCATATTTTTTACAAGGAGAAAATATATTATCTTTGGGTAAATAAAAATATATATTTTCTTGAAATTATTAAGAAGATATTATTTTTGGGAGAAAATATATATTTTCTTAAATAAACATGAAATACATTATTTTTGGGTGAAAAATAGGTTTATATATATTTTCCAAGTTAAACTTGAAAATATATTATTTTTGAGACTTATATGAGATTTATAAATATTTTTGCCAAGGGAAAAATTCTAAGTAATATTTCTTGAAATATATATTTTGAGAATATATATTGATGAATTTTATTAAGAATATTATTCCGGAAAAATAAACAAGAAAATTAAGTATAAGATACTTAATAAACACAATAAAATAGGTATTCTCGTACGTATAATTATACACCGGAATACGCCACCGACACTTAGCAAAAATACACAAGGTTGAGAAAACAAATATACATACACCCATCCTTGGGAAGTTATACATGTACAAATACATAAAAGTGTCAAGTTAAAATATATTATTTTAACAATTATTCCAAAATATAATAAATATAATTTAAGTTAAAATAATTATTATTTTCACAAATAATTATATAACTTGGAATAATATTAAAGACACAATGAACCTTAACTCAAAGATACTAATTAATACTAAGTCAAGGCACGACTCGCTCGACTAATAGACCGTAGTATGTTTGTAGGGAGTCGTGTGAACGAGTATCAGCTGTGAGTTACGTCGGATTGAAGAACGCAAAACTGTGAGTTCATGTCCCCCTTTACTTTTAACTGTTTTCAGTTTTATAACTTCGGGGGTGAAGTACATGTTACAAATTGTTTACAAACGTTTATACATTGTATGGTTAGCTAAGGATGGTACTGCTAGATCATGTGAGTGGTGGGTACAACGCTTAAGACCATTAATCCTCGTATAGGACCGAGGGACATGAGTGATAGATCTATTTGGGTGTAGCGAGCCCCACCCATGTGGACCGGGATTTGGCCCATGAGGTGACTATGTCTTACAGCCGGAAGCCAGATACAAAATCTGCTAGGATTGAGCCTTCGTGCATCACGTCACACATATTAATGGCCTTGCAAACCATTAATCGATCTGTTTTCCTTGTTGCTTTCATACTAGGGATTTACAAATACATACATACTTACAATGATTACAAAGGTTTATTCGTGCACACATACAAAACACATGAACTCGCTCAACTTTTGTTGATGTTTTCTGTGACAACCATGACGAAACCAGGTACACCCTACACGGTCCAAAACCCTAAAGCCTACTTAACACTTTAATTGTGCGAAAACCCTAAAAACATGTGTGACTTATATGCTTGATTAAATGATATCTGTTATGTCTCGAAGGAATCCGAGAACACGTTATGACTGACATGACACTAATAAGGACCAACAGTGCGAAGTTGGTGTCCTTAGATTTTAAACACGTGTTAAACCGGAGTTTTCCGTTTAACAGCGCACTAAACCTTTGACAGTGATTATTAGGCTATCGGTAGTATTATTTAAGATTTCGAGTTCCAGGAACAACTTAATTTTGTACCATAGACTGTGACATAAGGTTTGAAGCCAATCTGAGATTGGGCACGTAAAACGAAGTAGCTTCCCAGTTAGGGAAACGCTCTCGTTTCAGGAATAACATAAGGCAATCAAACGTGCAAGGAACGATCGATCAAGCTTAAAAACATATAAACCACCCTAATACGAGTCTTTTATAATTAAAACGTAACTGGGTTCGGATTTCAAGACGGTTATTCATGATTTTTTAAATCGAGTCTTTTGACACTAATTACGCGTGAAACGGAGTCCGTCACGCAAATCGAGAACGCGCCCTGGACCCGTAAACGAACCTAGACACTCCACGAAGGATAAACATTAGATTTTGGCACACTTTTCAAGGCATGAGGTGGCCCTAGTGGGACCACCCCAAACCGCCAAACACCCCCATGTGTATATATCTTGTTTTTTTTTTCATTTTTTCTTTTATTACCACACATAAATCCACAAAAATCCTGCATCTTTCTCACTTTTCTCTGCTGAATTCATCCTAAACTTCAACAATTTATAGGTATCAACTCAATTTCTTTAAGTGTTTAAGCATGGTTTCTTGAGTACACTTGATTTAGGTCATAAACAACCATTTTAATCCATGAAATTTTGAGTTTTAAACAAGTTATAGGCTGAATAAGAACACCATGAGAATTCCCTGGTGTTATATGGCAGACATGGTTACAAATCTTTGGGTTTTGATACCTAATCAACACTTATTCGACAAAAATCGCCTAACTATTCGATTAACCGAAAAACAATGAATCAAAGCTTGATTGATCTAAGTTCTAGCATATTTGGATTTTCCTTGATGTGTAGGTACTGAATATAGTGCATACATACTTCTGGACTCAAGAAAAACACTCGGACTCGAAGGAATCGCTAGGTATATCGCTCGAAACTCGAAACTAGCATAGGCAGAATATTGTTTAGACCATAACTTTGTCCGTGATACTTTTATTAAGATGAAGTTTGGTGTGGTGATGAAGGATAGTGTCAGGAAGGTCCACGTAAAATTTTAGAATATTTGGAATTTTCTATGATTTTTGGTGTATTTTTGACTGTTTTACAAAAGGAATTCTGAAAAAAATACCAAACGGATTCAATAAATCACCAAATTTTACAGAAACACTAAGGAACATATTTGGAAATTTCTGGGAAAATTCTAAGTCCATTGGTTGAGTTTTGATTTGGGTTAAAAATCCGCGTTTTCGCGAATTTTCGGTAGCTGGGAACGCACCGAATCGAAATCGGAAAAATCTTAAAATTTTTGGAGATGTTTCTGGAACCATAAGGGATGTCCAGGAATTTTTTTGGGATTTTTGAGCACTGAGTATAATTTATGTTAATTATGTGGTTAAATATGATTTTATAAATAATTTATTTAGACAAGTAAAATGCCAAAATAAATCCCCAGAAATTTTTCCCATAATTTACTGATTTTACTAAGTTATATAAAAAGTTACAGATTTTTATTCAAATTATAAGTTAAATGGGAATTTTTGGGATTAAAAATGGATTAATTTAAATCAATTTCGGCAGTTTACCGTATAACGAACTGGCCGAAACTGGGAACTGACCCAACCTGAAAAATACTATAATTAAAACATGGGGAGTATTCCGGGAGATTCCAGGGTGGATTGGACACTCGGGGTGTGTCCAATACCATTTCGAGAAATCCCCGACGGTAGAAACGGAAACTCAAATTTGGGCAACCTAGACTCCCCAAACACCCAAACTCCCTTAATGAAAAGTTAATCATTCTTAAATAACAACGTGTTGGCATTATTGGTATTCTTGTACCATTATCCGAACACGTTAAACTACTGACATTGGCTGGCACGCGAACCGGTGTCCGGAAGCCAAACTGAAAACTAATATTACCCTGACCTCCATCACCTTACCAGTATCATATAGGCTCAATCTGGAGTGAAAACTCCTGACCGAATCCAAGCTATATCTGTTACCGACTTAGATACTGACGTAAGTCCATATTTGCATATGTGATTCTAGAAGTTGACCCAGTTGCTTATTTAGATCATGTGTGAAACTACTGCATACACTGTGAGTTTTACTTCCCCATTTTCAAACTGTTTTCTGTTTTACATGGGGTGAAATGCATGTTACATACGCATGGTTGTAGAAATCGGCCTAGGCGGCCGATTAATCGCCGCCTAGGCGCTAGTCGGTAGTCTACTGACTAATTTTAACCTAGTCGGTCCAATTAATCGGTAATCGGTCAAAGTCGGTCGTAATCGGTGAAAATCGGTCCTAGGCGGTCAAAAATCGGATTAATCGGCCTATATTAATCGGTCAAAATCGGATAAAATCGGTCCTAGGCGGCCCTAGGCGGTCAGAATTGGTCAAAATCAGTCAAAATCGAACCATACTATCTGAAACTTGAAGTATTTATGTGAATTTTGTAGTATTATTTTTATATTATTGGGTATATATATATAATTTTGAAAAAATACATATAAAAATCCCATTCCGATTAATCCCGATTAATCCCTATTAATCCCGATTAATCCCTAGGCTGTACCTCACCGCCCGACTAGCGCCTAGCGCCTTCTACAACATTGTACATACGTTTATACGTGCACATATATACATGATATAACGTGAATTATCTGAGTAAACACTAGTACATGAAAAGTCCCCACAGATCCAAGTGATTAACCGTAGGCCGGTGAATGTGTAAATAGTACTATTGGTCCGACAAACCCAATTGCAATGGCCAGGAACGCCATATGATACATACGCAATTGTACATGTTTGAGCATAGGCTATGGGGTACTAGCCATAGCTACACAGGGGCAGTGTCGTGGTGGTTGACCACGTGGTTGAGGTGACAGTCAAGGCTTCAATTGTGGGCTTAGTATATATTCAATTAAATGTGCCAAATTTGAACTGTAATTACACTTATGTAATACAAACTAAAACAGTGAAACTCACCAGCAGCGTTTAGCTGACCCTCTTTAAAAACTAACATGCATTTCAGGTAACTTGAGATTGATGTGATCCGTGTATGTGGTTCAAGACGTGTTTATTGGCAAATATTGAGATAGACGCATGCAACTTAGAAGACTTATGTAGTTCATGGGAACACGCAGTTGTGACATACATGTAGTATGTAATCAACATTTTGTAATAAATAAAATGTAGTGTCTTTATAAACAATGTGCTTGTACCAGAGGTGTCTGTTGCATCCCACGTTTTTCCTTCCGCTACAAATCGGGGTGTGACAGAAGATGGTATCAGAGCCATTGGTTATAGAGAATTAGGTTCCTTTAAGGAAACCTAGACTATAACTCCAGGCTCGAAACTTAGTGGACATCACTGGAAAATTAACCACTACTAAAAGTAGTTAATGAACATTGTAAAGTATCCTATTGGCGAGTACCAGGATGGCCTGGTGGGGCAAGTGGGTTATTATGGTCCGGAACGTAATAACAGACTTGCTCATACGAGGCGGTGTTGGGAAAGTCGTGGTAATAAACACGTTTAAATATGTGGAGTGATACATACGTGTACCAAGGTGATAGTGTGTGGATGTTTGTGTGTGGATTGATATATGAACTGGGATTGGTGGATTATACATTACTGCATGTGCCTTAGTAATAGGCAGAAAAACTGGTATTACAGTCCATTCCACATTCCTACTGATCACCTATTTGATATACACTAGAGTTGATTCCTATCACTCACACAGTTGTACTTATACTTTACGATGTGAGAACTCAAGACTTTATTATGATACGATCTCACCAACACTACTCTTATAGCTATTATAACGATGGTTATATATTAGAGTGATACTTTAAAAAGGACATAGATACACAAAGAATGCTTAGGTCGTTCTGATAGAATGGGAGGAAGTGTACGGATCCTTACCCCACTTCTCATTGCTTCACATTCGATTGTTATACAGTCATAGAGTTTAGACATCTTACGAATCTTTTTCGTCCATGAATCCACAATCCATTTGATTGTCCGCTGGATTCCTCTTCTGTTTACAATATTTGCTTTAGCCTTCACGTCGTGTGATACTAGAATGCTTCGTGGTATTCCTTAGCACCTACTTCGATATATGTTATATCTGACTATGATGATCGCCGGGTTATGGAGATGGTATGGAGTGCATGAATAAGTTACCCTTCCCGTTGTCATTCGGTTCCCTTGGGTATAAATTTTGATGATACAGGTTCCTTGGAACGCTTTGCGTTGTTAAATCTCGTTTCGTGTAACCGTCGGTTACATTGTGTTCCTTCTTTTCGAGTAATGAGTGTTTCGGATTTCAGTTGGTTATTCACGGAAAGTAATATTAGGCCTGAATATTTTGGTGAACGGAACATTGATCATGTATATGGGTGTGGTGGATATGCTGCGGTACTTCCTATATTAAACACCCGGCTACATTATCAAGGTACCGTTACTCAGGGCAGACGGGCTTCATGTTGCGATCCGTTCGGTTATGTTTTGGGCAATGCAGTGTTGAGACTTCGACCCTGGTTGATGCGAAAGATGAGGCCACAGTGGTTGTAACCACGATATCTATACACGGTTGCGGTAATTCTAAATGAAAGGTAGTTGGGTCAACATATAACGACCTTTGGGTTAATCCTGGGGGTTATGTCCATGTCGAGGTAGTGATGCAGTCGTAGTACTTCCGTATTTTCGTAGTTTGTGCTGGCGTGGGATGATGCACGTACGTCACCGTGGTGACCAGTTTTAATAACGCATTTAGGCACTAGCCCTTATGGGTTCAGTCTGTGTGCAAAATTTGATAGATGTTATTATATAGGTGATGTGTAATGGAATGGTGTGGTATGTGATAACTGAAAATGTGATAAGTGATGATTAACTATGTGACATTGATACATACATATCTATTATTTATAATGGAATGGTCCCGAAACGTGTACCTCGAATGACAAAGGCAGAAATTGCCCAACTGATAGCACAACAACTCCAAACGGTTATTCCAACAATCGTGGCGCCGGTTAGCGCCGGTATTAACACTAACCCCCAACCGAACCCACAGTCGGGACCGTTAGGTCAAAATAATAACCAAGACAATGTTAGGCCAGTTTGCACGTATAAACACTTTATGGAGTGCAAACCAATGGAGTTAATGGAACTGAAGGACCGCACGGGTTGGTGAAATGGATCGAGAAGTCGGAATCGGTCATTAACATAAGTAATTGTCCGGGTGACTGTGCGGTAAAGTATACAACTTGTACTTTTACCGACTACGCTTTGAATTGGTGGAATGCTATTGTGCAATCTCGCGGACAGGACGCGATTAATGCTATGACTGTCACACCCTGGCTTTGCGGAAGCGTGGGTTGATTTGGTGTGACTTCTTAATACCATAGCTTAATCATAACAAAGCTATATGAAAATAAAACCATGCAGATCATCCATTGATTTAAGTTTGAAAAGTAAAATACCACAACATTGTCTTAACGGATATCACATCCTAACAAACATAAACAGTGTTCAAAAGATACAACACCAACAAGAAATAAACACAGCTTAAGAACTGTGACTCGTCCAGGAAAAAGTCACATCCCTTAAACTCGGACGACCTCGAAACTAATGCAGCGGGAAAACGTGTCATACCGCGCCAGATCCTTTAATTCCCTAAAATACATGTAAGTTGAAAAATAAACAATAATGTTGAGCGAGTTCATGTGTAAGTGAGTATGTATAAACCTTTGTAAACAAGTCTGTATGCATGAAAATCCCTGGTATGTAGCAATTAAGGAAAAAGAGATCGATTAATGTGTAGCTAATACATTAATAAGTGAAATGGCCTAGGAAGCACTCAAACCTGTAACGCGAATTTCATACCGGTCCTTCCGGTGGAACGACATAGTCACCACATGCAGCCACACGCTGGCTCATGTGTGGGGCTCGCAACACCCGATAGATCTATCACTCATGCCTCTCGGTCCTTATACAAGGATTAATGGTCTTACGATAATAGCCTACCCATTCACATGATCTAGGTAATAAATTCCTTAGCTAATCATACCATGTAAGTAAAAGTTCGTAATCATAGTAACATGTATTTCACCCCCGCAGTTTAGAAAACTGAAAACAGTTAGAGAAAAGGGGGACATGAACTCACAGTGGTGCGTCTCTACCAAGTATATCTCCTGATCAAGCAGCTGTGCGACGACCTACACGTACTAAGTCTATTAGACGGACGGCCGTGCCTTGGCTTAAGGTTTAAGTTCTTGGGGAAATAGTTAGACAACTATTTCGTGTTTATATTTTTGTAAATACTTGGTAATTATTCTCCTTCCCAAGGATGGGGGATTTAATACATGTGCGTTCGTAAACTTCAAAATATATTATTAAGTCTCACTTAATATATTTTATTTCTTACTTCAAAATATAATCATTAACATTCGGTAATATTATTTTTACCCTAAAAATAATATTTGTATATTTCACAAAATAATCATAAACATTCACAAGTGTTGTTACTAAATATATACTAAATATATATCTTAGCAAGTTTTTATTTTGTGAAAATCCCACCTCCGATAATCAGAAATCTTGTAATAAAGTCATGGCGAAATCTATAATTTGAAAACAAGTCAAAGATGTATTTCTAACACTTGTAGTGAAAATATTTCTTAGTGTTAGGTTTTTGGAAAAATTTCGCCAGAGTTTCCTCTGTAACTGGAGGTGGCCACGCTTTCAAGCGTATCATTTTCTTTTACAAATCAAACCAACAATTTTCTCAATCAACAATAAGCATTATTCAAACCATCAAGCTAGTCAAAATAGATGTAAATCGCAAAAATACATGAACTTGTGGTTTATCTAAAATATGAAGTAAATCCCATTACTTTTAGTGGATCTTTTGTATAAATCAATCCGGTTTCGTAAAAGTCTCGTTTTTAAAGAAAATAAATTTCCACAACTTCTTGTCAACATTTGCAAAAATAGTTCTTTCGTCAAAACTTTGTGTTACACAAGTGTCTACACACTTGTGTGTTTACAAAAGCACTTTTGGTTATGTAAGATCCGTCTTTAAAAGTATGTTTTCTCTTGACACGTGGTCCTTTGAAAATACCGCTTGTAGATCCGTAGATCTACTAGTTTTAAACACTATTTCGTAAGTAAAATCGTTTTTACACAAGTTCAAGTTTCTCGTGTGGTAGAGTTTCATCACTTAACCCTTGTTACACTTAAACAAGCTCTATGTCATGATCTATGATCATGACCAATCCGGGTTAAACGATGATCCGAGCTACCACAACATAGATCGGCACTAAATAATCACACAAAACAAATCCTTCATGATTTACACAACAATCAAGCTTTTAACCAACATTTCTAACATTTTAGTAGACTTTTTCATATCTTTTTGCATGTTCATAAATTTTAACCGTCATATATCTTTTTAACCACTTTAGAATGGATCAAGAATGTGTTTCAAGCAACTTACTACTAGCTCGAGGCTAGGGAAGAAACTAGTCGAAAAATGCGTGGATAAAAGCAATACGGTGAGGTCCTTGACGATCCGCAAGCACCGGGTTTCCTCGTATGTGATCCTTAACCCTTGAGTGTATGTGAAATGGAAATAATGAATTTGGAAAATGGGTGTGGATGTATGTTTGGTCTCGGCCGAAGGTATCAAAAAGAAAAGAAAATGTTTGAGTTTGAGTGGGTGGAATGAAAATGTGAGTTCTTAACCCTTGTAACTTATTTATAACCAATAATCCTTATTATCCACAAGGTAAAATGCCTCCTAGATTTTAAACATGGAAGATTAAATTATTCCAAAAAATTAGTGGGGTGTGTACTTGGGGACCGATCGGTTGTAAATGGTGGAAGTTATATGGTTAGATTTCAAAAGTAGTTATGTGGTCTAGTTCGATTAGTTTAGGAAAAAAAATCTAAACTACTAGTGTGTTATGATATAAGAAGGGGGGGTTAGGGTGTTCGGGGACCCTAACTAGTTCAGAAAAAGAGAAACAATGTCATGTCAATATTTTTAGTGTCCCGAGTTAAGTCCGGTTGTACGGTTGGATATTACTCCGTTAAAGCGTTAAATAATTATTTAAAGTGTCGTTAATATTATTTTTTTAGGGACACAATTATTCCCGACACTTTGGAAAGTGTCTAGTAATATTTTTCTCATGTTTTGGCACTCTATTAGGTAGCTTAATGCTGAATTTTTATGTTAAAGTGCTGAATTTTGTACTTAGAGTACGTTTTAGGCACATCCGGTCACTGTAACTTATATCTAGTGACGCAGTTCTACAACCCTTATATCCCTACACTCACCACTAGTGTAGCAAACTATCTCTGGCTCTTACAGGCCTTAGAGGCAGTACCTGCCTGGTGCTGGCTATAACAGCACGTTTAGTAGGTTATCCGTTATTGTGCTACTGTGCCTTTGGTGCATCAAGGTTGTCACAAAGGTGCTGTAAGCAAAACATGGAGTGACAGCAAGTAAAGTATGATGCAAGTAAGTACATGTATCAGTATTCAAGTAGCAGTTTATCCACAATTTCAAGTAAGCACAGTAATTAAGCAGTAATTATATATTAATTAAGTCGTACGGATACCTGGTTTGGTGAGGGTTGTCACATTCTCCCCCCGTTAGAAAAATTTCGTCCCGAAATTTTAAGTTCTGCTTCTAGAAGCAGGGTTCTTGGGAAATAAGTGGGGGTATTTCTCTTTCATCCGGTCCTCACGCTCCCAGGTGTATTCGGGACCATGTCTGGCATTCCAACTAACCTTGACGAGCTTGACACTGCTCCGGCGGGTCTTGTTTACTTTCCAATCCGTAACCTCAACAGGTTCTTCAACGAAATGGAGCGTGTCGTCAACATGAATCTCGTCGGTGGGAATGACAATGGTATCTTGAGTTGGACTTTTCTTCAGGTTGGATACATGAAATGTATCGTGAACACCATGGAGTTCAGCAGGTAGGTCCAACTTGTAGGCTACAAGCCCAATCCTTTGCAGGATTCTGAAAGGGCCAATGTAACGCGGATTCAACTTCCAGGGTGATCTTTCAATAAAACCATATCTCCAACTTCGAATTCCAAATGTTTCCGGTTTGGATCTGCATAGGCTTTCTGTCTTTCGCGAGCCGCTTCGATGCGTTTTCGAATCTGCGCAATCTTGTCTGTTGTTTCTTGGACTATTTCGGGACCAACAAGCTGCCTATCACCTGCGTCAGCCCAGCATAGGGGTGATCGACAATTGCGGCCGTAAAGAGCTTCAAATGGCGCGGCTCCAATACTGGTGTGGTAGCTGTTGTTGTATGAGAATTCGGCCAATGGTAAATGCTTATCCCAGCTACCACCAAGATCCATTACACATGCTCTCAGCATATCTTCCAAGGTCTGAATAGTCCGCTCGCTTTGACCGTCGGTCTGAGGGTGAAATGCAGTGCCCAGATTTAATTGTGAGCCAAAAGCTTCTTGGAAGGATTGCCAAATCCTTGATATGAAACGTCCATCTCTATCAGAGATGATCGAGAGAGGTACTCCGTGACGCATGACGATTTCTCTCATGTAAATTTCAGCCAACTTGCTCGTATTATCCTTCTCCCTGATAGGTAAGAAGTGCGCTGACTTCGTTAAACGGTCCACTATTACCCAAATAGTGTCATGACCTCTTGGCGTTCTTGGCAACTTTGTAATAAAATCCATGGAGATTTGTTCCCATTTCCACTTGGGAATCTCAGGTTGTTGCAGAAGTCCTGAAGGCTTCTTGTATTCCGCTTTCACCTTAGCGCACGTTAGACACTTGCTCACATAAACAGCAACATCACCCTTCATCCTAGGCCACCAATAGTAATCCTTGAGATCTTGGTACATCTTATCCGCTCCTGGATGGATAGAGTACCGCGATTTGTGAGCTTCATCAAAAACAACTTTCCTTAAACCACCAAGCAGAGGAACCCAAATCCTTTTCTCAAAACATAACGTTCCTTCCTCGTTTGGCACCAATAGCTTCTCCATCCCACGGAGATATTCTTCTTCAAGATTTCTTTCCTCAAGAGCTTCTTTCTGCGCGGCACGAATGCGCAAGGAAAGATCGGTTTGGATAATCATTTCTAAAGCCCTAACCCTTATGGGCTTGATCCTCTCTTTTCGACTTAGGGCGTCGGCAACCACATTCGCCTTCCCTGGATGATACTTTATCTCGCAATCGTAATCTTTTAACAACTCAACCCATCGTCTTTGTCTCATATTCAACTCCTTCTAGTTGAATATGTGTTGTAGGCTCTTATGATCTGTAAAAATTGTACATTTCGTACCATATAGGTAGTGTCTCCAGATCTTTAAAGCAAATATCACTGCGCCTAGCTCCAAATCGTGCGTGGTATAGTTCTTCTCTTGTACCTTCAACTGACGTGATGCGTAAGCAATAACCTTCTGGCGTTGCATCAACACGCAACCCAACCCTTGACGCGAGGCGTCACAGTATACCACGAAATCGTCAGTACCTTCCGGTAGTGCTAGAATTGGCGCATTGCAGAGCTTATCCTTCAACAGCTGAAACGCTTCTTCCTGTTTGATTCCCCAATCAAACTTCTTATCTTTCTGGGTGAGGAGTGTCAATGGTTGTGTGATCTTCGAAAAATCCTCAATGAATCTTCGATAGTAGCCAGCCAAACCCAAGAATTGTCGAATCTCGGTTGGCGTCTTTGGCGTTTCCCAATTCTTGATCGCTTCGATCTTGGTTGGATCCACATGAATTCCATCTCCATTCACCACGTGTCCAAGGAATTGGACTTTATGTAGCCAAAATTCGCACTTAGAGAATTTGGCATACCGCTGTTCTTTCTTCAGCAGCTCCAAAATAGCTCTTAGATGCTGTTCGTGCTCAGCCTTTGTCCTTGAATAAGTCAAAATATCGTCGATGAATACAATCACGAACTTATCGAGATACGGCTTGCAGACTTGGTTCATTAGGTCCATAAAAACAGCAGGCGCGTTTGTCAACCCAAACGGCATAACTAGGAACTCGTAATGTCCATAACGAGTTCTGAAGGCTGTTTTCGGGATACTCTCCTCTTGTATCCTTAGCTGATGGTATCCAGATCGAAGATCGATCTTTGAATGAAAGCTTGAACCTTGCAGTTGATCAAACAGATCATCAATTCTTGGCAGAGGATATCTATTCTTGATCGTCAGCTTGTTCAGCTCCCGGTAGTCGATGCACATTCGAAAACTACCGTCCTTCTTCTTGACAAACAGGACCGGAGCTCCCCAAGGCGAGAAGCTTGGTCGGATAAATCCCTTGTCTAACAACTCTTGAAGTTGTGTCGACAATTCTTGCATCTCAGACGGGGCAAGTCTATAAGGTGCCTTAGCCACAGGCGCGGCGCCTGGGACCAAATCGAGGTGAAACTCCACTTGCCTCTGAGGTGGCAGTCCAGGCAAGTCCTCCGGGAAGACTTCCGGATACTCCCTCACGACAGGGATGTCTTCGATCTTCGGTTCTGCAGCCCTCTTGTCTACAATGTGTGCTAAGAATGCAACACATCCCTTCTTCAAGCACTTTCTAGCTTTTAGACAGCTGATAATTATCAGCGGCTTATCATGCTTCTCTCTGTGCACTATGATGGTTTCTTCATCCGTCAGTGGGATGCGGATGGTCTTCCCATGGCAAATGATCTCGGCTTTGTTACTCGATAGCCAATCCCTTCCCACTACCACATCAAAGCTTCCCAACTCGACAGGTAGTAAATCTAGCGTAAACTCGTGCCCTCCTAGTTTAATCACACATCCTCGGACAACTTCACTGGTCTCAATTAGTTTCCCATTTACTAATTTGATGGCGTACGGAACGTCTAACTTACTAGGCGTCAACCCAAGTATATTCTTAAACTCTAATGACATGAAACTATAATCGGTACCAGTATAAAACAGATGCAAAGTGTTGGTTTATCGGGAACGTACCAGTGACATCGCCTGGATCCTGGCGCGCTTCCCTTGTGCCGATGTTGAATACTCTCCCACGAGTTTGATCCAGTTTCGGGCTTTCCTTCTTGAAGTGCCCAATTTCCCCACAGTTACAGCATCCTGGCCCTCGGCCATTCCCATTCCCAGCTTGATTCGCAACATTTCCATGGTTTCCGTTTCCGTTACCTCCTCGATTGTTGTTCCTATTACCAGAACCTCCTTTGCCACCCCGGCCATTACTAACCCAACAAGTATCCTTCAAATGACCGTTCTTCCCACAAGCTTCACATGTTTTCAGTCCACATCGGCCAGAATGATGACGCTGGCATGTGTTACACTTGGGCAGAGTGCCCATATAACCCTTTCTTTTGTTCTCATTATTTGTTCGGGTACCCTCAGTGTGCTTCCTTTTGTTCTTTCCGGATGACTCTACCTGAGTCTCCTTCTTCTTGGCAGGGTTTGTAAGTTTTTCTAGTCTAAGTGCCTCCGTAGCGAGTGCCAAACCCATCTTACTTGCAGCATCAGTTGTTGGTGGCGTTGATGTTGTCATCAAGCTCAAGACTTGAGGCGCCAGTTCCCAAATGAATTGTTCCAATTTCTTCAGTTCTAGTTTTACCAGGTATGGAACAATTCGTGGCAGATCATGAAGTCGTTGCATGTACTCCAACACCTTCGGACCTTCCATCACCAGGCTCCGAAATTCATCTTCCCATTTCTGGGTTTCCGCCTGGGAGCAATACTTCTTATGCATCATTCCTTTCAGCTCACCCCATGTTAACGCATATGCTGCAGCAGCGCCCTTTATACGAATCTGAAGATTCCACCATAATCGAGCCTCATCTAAAAGCAACTCAGAAACGTATGGGACGTGTTGTTCCGGCGTACAACCACTCACTTGAAAGATGGAATCCATTCTTTCGATCCACTTTACGAAGGCTATGGCACCTCCAGTGCCGTCGAACTTTGGAGGCTCGTGGTTGAGGAAGTGCCAGTAGGTACAGCCATGAGGTGGATTGTTGTTGCCGGTAGTGCCAGAATTACTTCCGCTAGTTCCTCCTTGAGAGGCGGCGTGTTGTGCGATGGCAGCCGCGATGACCTGCTGAAGCTCTGCCTCATTGGTAGGCATTCGTGTTTGACGTCTCGGCGGCATCCTCTAAAAGATGGTTCACGTTGGTCAGGTCATAGTAAGTAGAGTGTACGTAAGCATACAACAATATCAACACATAACATCTCATGTTATAAATAAACCAATCACATAACATCTCATGTTATAAATAAATTAATCACATAACATCTCATGTTATAAATAAATCACCCATATTGATAGCCTCTGCAATGGTTGAGGGCTTCGAGGTAGTAACCATACCCCTGATCTGGGGTGCAAGTGTCCAAATGAATCGTTCAATCCTTTTGAACTCCGGTTTGACAAAGTAGGGGACGACCCTAGACAAGTCGTGAGATTGCTGGACGTATTCAGGAATCTTTGGTCCGTCCATTTTCAATTCCAGAACTCCGCGTCAAGCTTCTGGATTTCAGCCCTAGAACAGTATTTCTTCTCCATCATTTCCTTGAGCTCGTCCCAGCTTAGTGCATAAGCAGCATCTGTACCACGGGTCTGAACCTGAAGGTTCCATCTTGAGAGTGTGTCATCTAGAAATAACCCCGAGGTATAGGTAACACTCTGTTGGGGCGGACCGTTACTCATTCTTAGAATGGAGTCAATCCTTTCGGACCAACGAACAAATGCAACGGCGCCTCCTGTTCCGTCAAAGTTCAAAGGCTTCCAGTTCAGGAACTACTTATAGGCGCAGCCAGTTGGAGGGTTATTTCCAGTAATGCCATCGCTGTGCTTAGAGCGGAGGGCTTCATGTCGTGCATTTGCCTGTGAGATGCGTTCTTGCAGCTCCGCTTCTGTCCTTGGCAACGTACTGGTGTTTGTGTCACGTCTGGGTGACATTCCCTTTTGTCGAAGTGGTGTGAAGCGGGTTAGACAACGTTTCAATTGTCTATGAGATACATAGCACCATAAGCCATCATGTAATCCCCCAATTTCACACGTAAATATACTCAATGTATGAGTGGGGAAATAAATTTCTGAGCCTTCACATAGGCTTGCCAATTTGGCTTGTTGCTTGTAATAGAATGAACTCGAGGCTACATCGCCTCGCCTTGGTCATTCGTGTTTTAGATATTTCCTGCTACATGGGTTTTCATTAGCTTGACCCGCAGAGTCCACCAGGATTTATGTGCACTACAAGTCGTTATTACGTGGGCCCCTATAATAATAAATTGTCTTGCACAGTTACCCCAAATTTTCTCTCGTCCAAGCAGATGATCAATCAAGGAGCAACAGCAGGTGCATCGGCATGAACAGTGTCATGCTCCAATGCGGGGTCAGGAGCAACGCCTGGCTCAGGGGCCATGGCTGGCTCCGGATCAACAAACTTCATTTCAAAGTCAGCTGGATCAAAAAACACAGGGGCTACAGGATCCTCCAAGGGCTGGTCTAAGTGTATGTACTCCATGTCATGGTCTGGATCAAAACCAGGTGGAAGAACAGGATTATCCTCAATATCGTCATCAAACTCAAAGCTGTGCGCGAGAACTGGTGCAGCTGATGAGGCCATATCAGGGTCGGGGTCGTGTGAGTAGTGCTGCACTCCCTGTATATGCAAAGATGCGGACGCCACAGGCTCAAATGAGCCTGGGACAGGCGAATGGGCATGAGCCTCCTCTGCAGGAGCGTCAACAAGCAGTAGGCTATCACCAGCAACAATAGGGCCTCGCCCTCAAGTGGGTCCTCCTCTAATAGATCGACATCGTCGTCAGAGACAACGTCGGGGGCATATCAACAACGGGATAAGCGGCAAGGGGCACAGTAGCAGGGATCACCGCGAGTGGCAAATCCCCAACAGGATGGCCATCAGCAGGCTCTGCTACGACATCAGGCAGTGCAAAGGGGTGAAAGTCGTCCTCATCTGTGCTGGTCGTATCGGAAGTGTACACCTCGTGCTCCGATGAAACTATGTCGCCTGATACTATGGCCGTGGGATCTGTAGTGTCCGACTCTCCAGTATCTGATGAAGGCACGACGTTTGTAACACAAACACACATACGTACAACAATCAATCATATAATCATATAAGCACATTAGTCACCAAGTAAGCAATCAAATAATTCTCCTAGTCCCACTAGCCTCCCAGCCTCCCAGACTGATCTTCCTAGTCCCACTAGCCTCCCAGCCTCTCAGACTGCTCTTCCTAGTCCTACTAGCCAATTCTCCCAGCCTCTCAGACTGCTCTTCCTAGTCCCACTAGCCAACTACCTCGGTCCCCTAGACCGAGCCTCGGTCTTCCAGACCTAGCCTCAGCCTCCCAGACTGAGCCTATAAATAATAAATAAATGTGCTCAACATTTGTTTGTAAAAAGTTTTGGATCTGGACTTAAGTGGTATGCAGTGTAAAAATGTTTTCGTGAGAGCCCTAGTGATCATAGTCTAGACTCGAGAAGGAATCCTAGTTCGCTATGATCAGAGCTCTGATACCAAGCTGTCACACCCTGGCTTTGCGGAAGCGTGGGTTGATTTGGTGTGACTTCTTAATACCATAGCTTAATCATAACAAAGCTATATGAAAATAAAACCATGCAGATCATCCATTGATTTAAGTTTGAAAAGTAAAATACCACAACATTGTCTTAACGGATATCACATCCTAACAAACATAAACAGTGTTCAAAAGACACAACACCAACAAGAAATAAACACAGCTTAAGAACTGTGACTCGTCCAGGAAAAAGTCACATCCCTTAAACTCGGACGACCTCGAAACTAATGCAGCGGGAAAACGTGTCATACCGCGCCAGATCCTTTAATTCCCTGAAATACATGTAAGTTGAAAAATCAACAATAATGTTGAGCGAGTTCATGTGTAAGTGAGTATGTATAAACCTTTGTAAACAAGTCTGTATGTATGAAAATCCCTGGTATGTAGCAATTAAGGAAAAAGAGATCGATTAATGTGTAGCTAATACATTAATAAGTGAAATGGCCTAGGAAGCACTCAAACTTGTAACGCGAATTTCATACCGGTCCTTCCGGTGGAACGACATAGTCACCACATGCAGCCACACGCTGGCTCATGTGTGGGGCTCGCAACACCCGATAGATCTATCACTCATGCCTCTCGGTCCTTATACAAGGATTAATGGTCTTACGATAATAGCCTACCCATTCACATGATCTAGGTAATAAATTCCTTAGCTAATCATACCGTGTAAGTAAAAGTTCGTAATCATAGTAACATGTATTTCACCCCCGCAGTTTAGAAAACTGAAAACAGTTAGAGAAAAGGGGGACATGAACTCACAGTGGTGCGTCTCTACCAAGTATATCTCCTGATCAAGCAGCTGTGCGACGACCTACACGTACTAAGTCTATTAGACGGACGACCGTGCCTTGGCTTAAGGTTTAAGTTCTTGGGGAAATAGTTAGACAACTATTTCGTGTTTATATTTTTGTAAATACTTGGTAATTATTCTCCTTCCCAAGGATGGGGGATTTAATACATGTGCGTTCGTAAACTTCAAAATATATTATTAAGTCTCACTTAATATATTTTATTTCTTACTTCAAAATATAATCATTAACATTCGGTAATATTATTTTTACCCTAAAAATAATATTTGTATATTTCACAAAATAATCATAAACATTCACAAGTGTTGTTACTAAATATATACTAAATATATATCTTAGCAAGTTTTTATTTTGTGAAAATCCCACCTCCGATAATCAGAAATCTTGTAATAAAGTCATGGCGAAATCTATAATTTGAAAACAAGTCAAAGATGTATTTCTAACACTTGTAGTGAAAATATTTCTAAGTGTTAGGTTTTTGGAAAAATTTCGCCAGAGTTTCCTCTGTAACTGGAGGTGGCCACGCTTTCAAGCGTATCATTTTCTTTTACAAATCAAACCAACAATTTTCTCAATCAACAATAAGCATTATTCAAACCATCAAGCTAGTCAAAATAGATGTAAATCGCAAAAATACATGAACTTGTGGTTTATCTAAAATATGAAGTAAATACCATTACTTTTAGTGGATCTTTTGTATAAATCAATCCGGTTTCGTAAAAGTCTCGTTTTTAAAGAAAATAAATTTCCACAACTTCTTGTCAACATTTGCAAAAATAGTTCTTTCGTCAAAACTTTGTGTTACACAAGTGTCTACACACTTATGTGTTTACAAAAGCACTTTTGGTTATGTAAGATCCGTCTTTAAAAGTATGTTTTCTCTTGACACGTGGTCCTTTGAAAATACCGCTTGTAGATCCGTAGATCTACTAGTTTTAAACACTATTTCGTAAGTAAAATCGTTTTTACACAAGTTCAAGTTTCTCGTGTGGTAGAGTTTCATCACTTAACCCTTGTTACACTTAAACAAGCTCTATGTCATGATCTATGATCATGACCAATCCGGGTTAAACGATGATCCGAGCTACCACAACATAGATCGGCACTAAATAATCACACAAAACAAATCCTTCATGATTTACACAACAATCAAGCTTTTAACCAACATTTCTAACATTTTAGTAGACTTTTTCATATCTTTTTGCATGTTCATAAATTTTAACCGTCATATATCTTTTTAACCACTTTAGAATGGATCAAGAATGTGTTTCAAGCAACTTACTACTAGCTCGAGGCTAGGGAAGAAACTAGTCGAAAAATGCGTGGATGAAAGCAATAGGGTGAGGTCCTTGATGATCCGCAAGCACCGGGTTTCCTCTTATGTGATCCTTAACCCTTGAGTGTATGTGAAATGGAAATAATGAATTTGGAAAATGGGTGTGGATGTATGTTTGGTCTCGGCCGAAGGTATCAAAAAGCAAAGAAAATGTTTAAGTTTGAGTGGGTGGAATGAAAATGTGAGTTCTTAACCCTTGTAACTTATTTATAACCAATAATCCTTATTATCCACAAGGTAAAATGCCTCCTAGATTTTAAACATGGAAGATTAAATTATTCAAAAAAATTAGTGGGGTGTGTACTTGGGGACCGATCGGTTGTAAATGGTGGAAGTTATTGTAACATCCCGAAAAAAAAAATATAAAACTTTATAATAGAATTATAAAGTATAAATAAACAAGAAATTACTAACTAGAAATCCCTAACCTAGTTAGTTAATAGATTAGAAATAGCTTATGATGGAGTTAAAGACTACTAAACAATAAGTAGGACAAAGTTGATGGGCCTAAGTTGACAAAATTGAAACTTAAATTGTTAAAACAAAATTAAAATAAACCAAACACCCCCAAAGGAGGTGTTGGTCGATCAGGGGAAAGACCAGGTCGACACCCCCTTAGCTCCAAACCCTAAAATCACTAAAACTCTTAAATTGGAGGTGTGAATCTGGTCCAAAACGAAATTTGAGACTAGAATCGTGATCCTCATCTCAAGAGGATTCTAAGGTATGTAAAATTTGATGAAATCTCTTAACTTGAATTTTTCATGATTTTGGAAAGTCTGAAGATTCATGTTGCATGTGTGTTATTTGGTTAGATTAGAATTGATATGGTGTTTAGAAGTGAAACCTAACCAATTTCATGTGAAATCATGACCAAATTCAGGAAATTCCATGAACACTTTGAAGGTGGGTTGTGGGTTTTACAAGATGATGATGAACATTAGGGTTTAGAATGATTATCCTAGTGTAATTCGATTGTAGAAAGTGATTCCAGAAAGATATGATGTCTAAATACTATAGGAGGGCTTTATTGTTGTCAAGTTAGCTAATTAGCAAGCTATGAAGTTGAATACTAAAGATATAAAAATTCTGCCTATGAAGTGTTTGTTGAAATGCCTCAAAGAAGGCTTGAAACTAGAATTTTGTAGTTAAAACACCTAATTGTGATGTTTTGACTATTATGCGTAATGTGATTACAAAGAGTTCTAAATATGATAACATTGAACATTATAGGAAAGGATACCGGAACGTCAAGTGGACACGCCGGTGGCGATTCGCGGTTAAAGGTCGTACAATAAGGTATGTAACTTGAGCCGTTACAATTAGTAGATTGGATGTTTATATAATGTGCACTTGAATTTTTAAGTAAGAGTTTGTTTTGAATTAAACGATGAAGTCGCGATATTGAATGATTGATAGAACTTGGGTTGAACTCGTTGGTAGTTGTCATATAGGAGGATTCTTTAGACGAGCCAAACGGGTCAGATAATCAAGTAAAGCATGGTTAATGCCCCGGAATACGGTGGATTGTTCTTTGGTATTGGTTATTATATAACATGTTAGAAATATGAGATTTTGATGTAGTGGGTTGTTAGAAAAACGAAATCTGTGAGTTGAATTCGAGTGCAATGAATAAAACAAACAAAACATGGATTTCCAGGACCCAGTACCGTAATTTACGGTAGAGGTCAGATGTTTACGATAGATTCCTCCTGCTTTACGGTGGACCTAAAATCTCCAGGACTCACCGTAAATTACGGTAACACCGTAATTTACGGTGGAACAGAAAACTTTAATTTTTTTTTCATTGATGATTGGTTTATATGTTAAGTCTTATGTACTAAAGTCAAAACTAATGCTTTAATGGTTTTGACTCTAGGTGATTAGATGGACCTTACGGATGGTGGTCAAGCAACGTCGAAGAACCGAACACGACTTTTGAAGCTTCCGCTATGTGTTTAATCTTACTTAAATTTTGTTCATGGGTTGTAAACAAATTCTCAAACAACTTTTGTATGTTCTAACTTAGTCATTAGTTGACTAAGGTTTATGATACTTCTGAAACTTATGTTAAACTATTATCTTTTGTATAAAATTATACTTATATTCAAGTAAATTTTGAGGGTGTTACAAGTTGGTAATCAGAGCCTAAGGTTGTCAACAAAGTGTTCGGTTCAAGCTTGATCGATCGTCCGGTAAGAACTAACTTATTTTGTTAATAAATTATGTACTACGTAAAGAACGAGAAATGAACAAATATGCATGAAAATGAAAAGAGTGTGTAAGCTCACTAAAAAAAACAAGAAATGCATGAAACAAGAATTATTAAATCAAGTTACGAACTTGATTGAATTGAAACAAGAATTATTAAATCAAGTTACGAACTTGATTGAATTGAAACAAGAATTATTAAATCAAGTTACGAACTTGATTGAATTGAAACAAGAATGATTAAATCGAGTTATGAACTTGATTAAATCAAACAAGTAAAGCATGTGTTATAAATGGAATGTTTAACAATCTATGTAAACATTTCAGAAATAGAGATGGCTGATGGAGGTAATGATAATGCGGTGCCAAGAGTCACCGAACAAATGAGGGAAGTGATTGCCGAAGAGGTTGGAAAGGCGATCGAAAACAGTTTGTCGGGCTTTATTGGTAAAATTCAAAACACAGTTTTATCAATAGTAGAAGAGAGAATCAAGAAATTGGAAGATGATTCCAATTCAGCAAAGGAAAAGCATGGTGGACGAAAGCCTTGTTCATACAAGGAATTCATGGCCTGTAAACCACCAATATATAATGGGGAGGTTGATCCAATTGTGTGCCAACGATGGCTAAGTGATATCGAAGGAGTATTCGAGAGAACTCATTGTGATGAAAATGACTACGTAGCTTATGGTACGGGTCAATTAAGAGGTCAAGCGAAAGACTGGTGGGATAACAAAAAGAAGGAGATTGGAAGTGAAACGGCTAAGGCCATGACATGGGAGGAGTTTAAGATGCCGTTTCTTAAACACCATAGTCCCAAAGCGGTCATAAATAAAATCAAGGAAGAGTTCATGCAACTCAGACACAAGGGTGAATCCATAGACAAGATCACGGGGATGTTTATGGACAAGATAAAGTTCTGTGATGATTTGGTGACAAATGAAGAACAAAAGGTCTATTACTACCATAACATGCTAAGTGCGGAGTATAGAGAGTTCATAACCCCTTCAAAATACGAGACCCTTACCGAGATTGTCAATGCTGCTCGGGAAAGGGAGATCGAACTGAAAAAGAGCATAGAACGGGGTGAACGAAGGGCACAAGATGTGAATCCAAGCCCTACTAAGAAGGCACGAACAAACGAAAGCGCAAAGAAATCTGATACGAAAGGCGGGTCGCCAAGTTGCAGAATCTGCGGGAAGGGTCATAAAGGCGAATGCCGTTACAAGGATAAGCCTTGTCCCATATGCAAGAAAACGGGACATATGGCTATATCATGCCCGGAGAAAGTGACGGTTTGTTACAATTGTTTTCGAACGGGTCACAAAAAGTCGGAATGCCCGGAGCTGGTTGGAAAGAAGGATGGGCAGGAACCGAAAGGTGAAGCCCCAAAAGCAAAGGCAAGATCTTTTCAACTAACCGCTGCAGAAGCAAAGGTTGAACCTGACGTGGTCTCAGGTATATTTGCTGTAAATTCAATTCCTGCACACGTGTTATTTGATACGGGTGCGAATAAATCCTTTGTTTCATATGGATTTATTCGACATCCTTCATTTGTTCTAACAAAATTACCTGTTCCCTTAGAAGTAGAGATAGGTAATAACAAAAGCTTTATTGTTTGTGATGTATGTAAAAACTGTAAACTGAGCATTGACGACGAAGAATATTTGATAAACCTAATCCCAATGTCAATGGGAGAATTTCAAGTAGTCGTTGGGATGGATTGGCTATCTCAACACCATGCAAAGATCGTGTGTTTTCGTAAGGAGATAAAACTAACATCTCCGAGCGGGAAACACGTCACCATTTATGGCGAAAAAGGAGGCAACCCCATAGTATGCTCAATGTTGAAAGCTCACAAGCTTATGAAGCGAGGGTGCAAAGCATTCATGATATACGCTAATGAGCCTGAAAAAGAATCACGAAAGATTGGAGATGTACCGGTAGTACGAGATTATGAAGATGTGTTTCCGGAGGACTTACCGGGGATACCGCCTGAACGGGAAATAGAGTTCGGGATCGAATTGATTCCGGGCGCGAAACCCGTAGCAAGGGCCCCGTACCGACTTGCACCGTCGGAATTACAAGAGTTGATGTCTCAAATCCAAGACCTGCTTGACAAGGGATTTATAAGGCCGAGTGTGTCTCCTTGGGGCGCACCGGTGTTATTCGTAAGAAAGAAAGACGGGAGCATGCGCATGTGTATCGATTACCGGGGGCTAAACAAACTCATGGTAAAGAACCGATACCCGCTCCCGAGGATAGATGACTTATTCGACCAACTACAAGGTGCGAATTGGTTTTCAAAAATTGACCTTAGATCGGGGTATCACCAATTAAAGGTCAAAGAAGAAGACGTGCCGAAGACGGCTTTCCGCACGAGATACGGACATTACGAATTTCTCGTGATGTCATTTGGGCTAACAAACGCGCCCGCGGCTTTTATGGACCTCATGAACCGGGTTTGCAAGCCAATGTTGGATAAATCGGTCATCGTGTTTATCGATGATATCTTGGTGTATTCGAAAAGTGAAGCTGAACACGCACACCACTTACAAGAAGTGTTAGAGACACTTAGACGAGAGAAGTTGTATGCAAAATTCCCTAAATGTGCATTTTGGTTACGAGAGGTACAATTTCTTAGCCACGTCATAAGTGCCGACGGAGTATTGGTGGATCCGTCAAAGATAGAGACTGTGTCAAAATGGAATCCCCCGAAGAACCCTTCAGAAATTAGAAGCTTTTTGGGGCTTGCGGGATATTGTAGGAGATTCATTCAAGATTTCTCCAAGATTGCGTCACCACTAACAAGGCTAACACGAAAGAAAGAATGGTTCATTTGGGGTATTGATCAAGAGAAAGCGTTTCAAACGCTAAAAGAAAAGTTAACTTAAGCTCCGGTATTGACATTGCCGGACGGAGTCGAAGACATGGAGGTTTATTCGGATGCTTTACTATCGGGCCTCGGTTGCGTGTTGATGCAGCGGGGCAAGGTAATAGCCTATGCCTCGTGGCAATTGAAGATACACGAGAAGAAATATCCCACACACGATCTCGAGTTGGCGGCAGTAGTGTTTGCATTAAAAATATGGAGACACTACTTGTATGGGGTAAAGTGCACCATATTCACCGACCACAAGAGTTTGAAATACTTCTTCGATCAGAAGGAGTTAAATATGCGACAAAGGCGATGGCTGGAAACGGTGAAAGACTACGATTGCGAAATACGTTATCACCCAGGAAAGGCTAATGCGGTGGCGGATGCTTTGAGCAGAAAAACGGATTATGTCCCGATACGAGTAAGATCGATGCAACTCGTGGTAACCTTGGGTATACTTGAACGTATTCGAGAGGCGCAATTAGAAGCAATGAAAGAAGAAAATTGGAAGAAAGAAAGAATAATCGGTCAATTGAAAGATTTGTCGGATGGGAATCACGGGTTGAAGACTCGATTCGGAAGGATATGGGTCCCACATACCTGTGGAGTAAAGGCGCTTCTACTTAATGAAGCTCATAAATCCCGTTATTCAATTCACCCGGGCGCGACCAAGATGTACAACGATTTGAAACAAAGTTATTGGTGGCCCGGAATGAAGAGAGATGTGGCAAAGTATGTGGAAAAATGCTTGACATGTTTACAAGTCAAGGCGGAGCATCAGAAACCATACGGCAAACTCCAACCGTTAGATATTCCGGTTTGGAAATGGGAACATATCACAATGGACCTATTGACCAAGTTGCCTAAAACAAATCGTGGTTTCGATGCCATATGGGTGGTGGTAGATAGATTGACGAAAAGTGCTCACTTTATTCCGATCCGTGAGACTTATACGTTAGAAAAGATGTCGGAGGTTTACACGAATGAAATAATAGCATGTCATGGGGTGCCGGTATCCATTGTGTCTGATAGGGATACCCGGTTTACTTCAAATTTCTGGCGAGATTTCCAAGAGCAAATGGGAACCAAATTGTTCATTAGCACTGCGTACCATCCCCAAACGGATGGACAGAGTGAAAGAACGATACAAACATTGGGGACATGCTTCGGGCGTGTATAATCGACTTTGGAGGAAGTTGGGATGTTCACCTACCGTTAGTCGAGTTTTCGTATAACAACAGCTACCAATCTAGTATTAAGATGGCACCGTACGAAATGCTTTATGGTAGGAAGTGTCGGACCCCGGTATGTTGGGGTGAAGTGGGTCCACGTGAACTCGCTCATCAAGATATAGTACGAGCCACGAATGAAAAGATAGATATAGTTCGGGCACACTTGAAAGCGGCTCAAGACAGGCAAAAGGCGTATGCTGATAAAAGGAAAAGGCCAATCGAATTCCAAGTTGGTGACATGGTCATGCTAAAAGTTTCCCCATGGAAGGGCGTTATTAGATTCAGAAAAAGGGGAAAACTAAGCCCAAGGTTTATTGGACCATTTAAAATTATCGGAAGAGTTGGCAAGGTAGCTTACCGCCTTGAGCTACCGGAGGAACTAAGTGGGATTCATGGCACGTTTCACGTGTCACAATTAAGAAAATGCCTAGCAGACGAAACGGCCTATATCCATTATGACGATATCGAAGTGGATAATAGTCTGAATTATGCGGTGAGACCGGTGGAGATCTTAGACCGAAAGGTCAAGCATTTACGAAGTAAACAAATTGATCAAGTCAAGGTCAAATGGGAGCATAGGAAAGGTTCGGACACCACGTGGGAGTCCGAAGAGGAGATGCGACGTCTTCACCCGACATTATTTGGTACGTACTTCGGTTTCGGGGACGAAACCCCTTTTAAGGGGGGTGGACTTGTAACATCCCGAAAAAAAAAATATAAAACTTTATAATAGAATTATAAAGTATAAATAAACAAGAAATTACTAACTAGAAATCTCTAACCTAGTTAGTTAATAGATTAGAAATAGCTTATGATGGAGTTAAAGACTACTAAACAATAAGTAGGACAAAGTTGAGGGGCCTAAGTTGACAAAATTGAAACTTAAATTGTTAAAACAAAACTAAAATAAACCAAACACCCCCAAAGGAGGTGTTGGTCGATCAGGGGAAAGACCAGGTCGACACCCCCTTAGCTCCAAACCCTAAAATCACTAAAACTCTTAAATTGGAGGTGTGAATCTGGTCCAAAACGAAATCTGAGACTAGAATCGTGATCCTCATCTCAAGAGGATTCTAAGGTATGTAAAATTTGATGAAATCTCTTAACTTGAATTTCTCATGATTTTGGAAAGTCTGAAGATTCATGTTGCATGTGTGTTATTTGGTTAGATTAGAATTGATATGGTGTTTAGAAGTGAAACCTAACCAATTTCATGTGAAATCATGACCAAATTCAGGAAATTCCATGAACACTTTGAAGGTGGGTTGTGGGTTTCTATGAAGCACGGAAACGCCGATTAGGTGCCGTCTCCCGTCCCGGGGACTGCTAGGGGACGGAAACGGCACGGGGACGGCCGGGAAACGTCCCCGGAATGTTGGGGACGGCGTGGATAGCAGGGGACGGATTATGGGGACTTGCAGGAAACGTTTTCGGCATGTTTCCGGAGACCACCTTCATCCTCTCCGAACAACCTGCGTCTCCATCTCCATATCTCCGGCAACCTGCAACCATTGTCATCTAATCCTCATTCACCTTCATCCAGGGACGGATCTAGTGTGGTGGCAGCGGCCGGCGGGTCTTCGCGTAGGGTCGGCCGGTCGGGCCGGTCAGAAATTTTATGGTTAACGGAAATGAAAATTAGCGGTGATGGAAACTTGCAGCACCTCATCGTTAAAATGAAGAAGATGATGTATGTTGTTAAAGAGTAAAGTTTATGAATATTTATTAGTAGGAGCATTGGGAATGAAAAAAGTTACACTGTATAGTCAGAAGTCTTAATATTAAACATTTACTTTATCTAATTTATTCTAACCATTGTTTTATTTTTCTTTTTAACTTGGTCTATTTATTATTTTACTTGCACCAAATTGTTGCTTGAAAATTATATGCTCCCATAGTTTTCACAAACTGTTGTAACACTAAAGAAACAAATTGTCATTTTTGTTTAATAGTAAATAAATATTATACAAAAATAAGAAAATATGGATGTTTTATTCCCATGTTTTATCTATACGATTCTTTGACCCGGGTCTTAAATCCGGTCGAACCGGTCGGACTAGTCCGACCCTTGACCCCATAAGGCGACCGGATCGATCTCCGGTCAGGTCCTGAAAACATTGCTTTTCTTTTGATTGTAGCCACATGTATATAATATATTATTATTATTGCTATTCTATTTGCTTTTCCAAAGTCACGTGAAGTTGAGTTAAAAAGAATCTTGAAATACTAAACTATCATCTAGGCTTATATAATTTTCAAAGTTCAAACAGATATATGAAAAAAAATGTGAAGCATGTTTTAACTTCTTTGTCTATTTTTATTTTACTAGTCTATTTGTTTTAATTTTTAAAAACATTTTGGTTTGTTAAACTATATATAACTTCATCATTTATTTGCTTCAAAATAAGTTATCTATATATTAACATTATAATATATGTATATAATTATAAATAGCTATTTTGGGGTTTTGTGTTATATTATTAATATATATTTATTTTTTTATATGTTTTTATTCCCGTACCCGTCCCGTCCCCGCTTCTTGAATTTTTTAGTTTTGCCGTTTCCCGTTCCCGTACCCGCCCCCGTTCCCGTACCCGTCCCAGTGCAACATAGGTGGGTTTTACAAGATGATGATGAACATTAGGGTTTAGAATGATTATCCTAGTGTAATTCGATTGTAGAAAGTGATTCCAGAAAGATATGATGTCTAAATACTATAGGAGGGCTTTATTGTTGTCAAGTTAGCTAATTAGCAAGCTATGAAGTTGAATACTAAAGATATAAAAATTCTGCCTATGAAGTGTTTGTTGAAATGCCTCAAAGAAGGCTTGAAACTAGAATTTTGTAGTTAAAACACCTAATTGTGATGTTTTGACTATTATGCGTAATGTGATTACAAAGAGTTCTAAATATGATAACATTGAACTCTATAGGAAATGATACCGGAACGTCAAGTGGACACGCCGTTGGCGATTCGCGGTTAAAGGGCGTACAATAAGGTATGTAACTTGACCCGTTACAATTAGTAGATTGGATGTTTATATAATGTGCACTTGAATTTTTAAGTAAGAGTTTGTTTTGAATTAAACGATGAAGTCGCGATATTGAATGATTGATAGAACTTGGGTTGAACTCGTTGGTAGTTGTCATATAGGAGGATTCCTTAGACGAGCCAAACGGGTTGGATAATCAAGTAAAGCATGGTTAATGCCCCGGAATACGGTGGATTGTTCTTTGGTATTGGTTATTATATAACATGTTAGAAATATGAGATTTTGATGTAGTGGGTTGTTAGAAAAACGAAATCTGTGAGTTGAATTCGAGTGCAATGAATAAAACAAACAAAACATGGATTTCCAGGACCCACCGTAAATTACGGTAGTACCGTAATTTACGGTAGAGGTCAGATGTTTACGATAGATTCCTCCTGCTTTACGGTGGACCTAAAATCTCCAGGACTCACCGTAAATTACGGTAACACCGTAATTTACGGTGGAACAGAAAACTTTAATTTTTTTTTTATATTTTCATTGATGATTGGTTTATATGTTAAGTCTTATGTACTAAAGTCAAAACTAATGCTTTAATGGTTTTGACCCTAGGTGATTAGATGGACCTTACGGATGGTGGTCAAGCAACGTCGAAGAACCGAACACGACTTTTGAAGTTTCCGCTATGTGTTTAATCTTACTTAAATTTTGTTCATGGGTTGTAAACAAATTCTCAAACAACTTTTGTATGTTCTAACTTAGTCATTAGTTGACTAAGGTTTATGATACTTCTGAAACTTATGTTAAACTATTATCTTTTGTATAAAATTATACTTATATTCAAGTAAATTTTGAGGGTGTTACAGTTATATGGTTAGATTTCAAAAGTAGTTATGTGGTCTAGTTCGATTAGTTTAGGAAAAAAAAATCTAAACTACTAGTGTGTTATGATATAAGAAGGGGGTTAGGGTGTTTGGGGACCCTAACTAGTTCAGAAAAAGAGAAACAGTGTCATGTCAATATTTTTAGTGTCCCGAGTTAAGTCTGGTTGTACGGTTGGATATTACTCCGTTAAAGCGTTAAATAATTATTTAAAGTGTCGTTAATATTATTTTTTTTAGGGACACAATTATTCCCGACACTTTGGAAAGTGTCTAGTAATATTTTTCTCATGTTTTGGCACTCTATTAGGTAGCTTAATGCTGAATTTTTATGTTAAAGTGCTGAATTTTGTACTTAGAGTACGTTTTAGGCACATCCGGTCACTGTAACTTATATCTATGACGCAGTTCTACAACCCTTATATCCCTACACTCACCACTAGTGTAGCAAACTATCTCTGGCTCTTACAGGCCTTAGAGGCAGTACCTGCCTGGTGCTGGCTATAACAGCACGTTTAGTAGGTTATCCGTTATTGTGCTACTGTGCTTTTGGTGCATCAAGGTTGTCACAAAGGTACTGTAAGAAAAACATGGAGTGACAGCAAGTAAAGTATGATGCAAGTAAGTACATCTATCAGTATTCAGGTAGCAGTTTATCCACAATTTCAAGTAAGCACAGTAATTAAGCAGTTATTATATATTAATTAAGTCGTACGGATACCTGGTTTGGTGAGGGTTGTCACAATGACGTGGGATGATCTTAAGATACTAAGGAGAGAAAGGTTCTTCCCAATCCACGAAATTCAGAAACTCGAGCATGAGTTTTGGAACCTGCAGATGCAAGGTGCGGATCGTGCAGGTTACACAAATCGCTTCATTGAACTAGCACGCATCTTACCAGATATGGTTCGACCGGAATCCAAGAGGATCGAGGGGTATATCTGGGGACTGGCCCCGAAAGTAAGGAGTATCATTAATTCGGTGGAGCACCTGACCATGCACGGAGTGGTAGCTAGGTCAAGCACAGTTACGTACGACATGGTTAGACGCAAGATTTTGACAATGACGGGAGAGCCGGCAGGAAATAAGTGAGAGGCCCCGAAAAGTAGCCGAGCGGGGGCAGCCATACCGAAGAAGGGGAGAGCCACTCGTCGAAGCTACACCATGACTACACCAACGGGAAACTCTGGTGGCTATAAAGGAACAGCCCCAAAATGCAACAAGTGCACTTTGCACCACTATGGTGCATGTCGAGCAGGGATCTGCTCGAGGTGCCATACAAGTGGACATTATACACGAAACTGTAAGACACCATTGGAACCCAACCGTTTCCAAACCCCAAGGCCTCATCCTCTTCAACAACGACCCCAACCACCAACGCAACAGATTACCTAAACCCGTACTTGCTACGGATGTGGCAGTACGGAGCACATCCGAAGAAGCTGTTTAAAATTTGCTTCATAGCCAGCAGGAAGGGATACGTAGGGCCAAGATTCTACCTCAAATGTAGTTCGAGGTCGTGCCTTTATACTTGGGTCTGGTGACGCACGACAGGATCCAAATGTGGTCTCAAGTACGTTCCTCGTTTCCGATCAGTATGCTTCAGTATTGTTTGATACGGGCGCAGATAGGAGCTACGTTTTCATTAATTTCTTACCCCTATTAAGTATGCCGGCTATTGACTTAACAATTCCCTATTCCATAGAACTTGCTAACGGTAAACCTATAACTAGTCACCTAATCATTCATGATTGTCCTTTAATTTGTAAAGATCACCAATTCCTTATTGACCTACTACCAGTAGAGTTCGGAAGTTTCAATATAGTAGTGGGAATGGACTGGTTGTCCAAGTACAAGACGGAGATTATATGTGAGCAAAAGATTGTTAGGATCCCTCTTCCTAATGATGAAGTTATTATGGTACAAGGAGAGAAGTCTAGTACCATATTAAACCTGATATCCCACCTTAAAGTGTTGAAATGTATACGTCAAAGATGTGATGTGTTCTTAGCAAGTGTAATGACGACCGCACCAGAAGAACAACGTATTAAGGATATCCCAGTAGTGTGTGATTACCCATACGTGTTTCCCGATGAATTGCCCGGATTGCCACCCAATCGGCAAGTCGAGTTTCGTATCGACTTAATACCGGGAGCAGCTCCAAGTGCAAAAGCACCTTAACGTTAATCATCTTCAGAGATGCAAGAACTATCATCTCAGCTACAAGAACTACTAGACCGAGGTTTTATCTGTCCTAGTTATTCACCTTGGGGAGCACCAGTGTTAATTGTGAAGAAAAAGGATGGAAGCTTTCGGATGTGTATTGACTACCGGGAGCTGAACAAGATTACCATAAAGAATCGATCTTCGATCCGATTATCATCAAGTGAAAGTTCAAGAGGAAGATATCCCTAAATAGTATTTCGAACTCGGTACGGTCACTATGAGTTCCCGGTTATGCCCTTTGGATTAACCAACGCACCCGCGGTATTTATGGACCTCATGAACCAAGTTTGTAAACCATATCTAGATAAATTCGTCATAGTCTTTATTGACGATATTTTGATCTATTCCAAGAGTAAAAAGGAACACGAGCACCATCTAAGAGCCATACTAGAGATATTGAGGAAAGAGAAGTTGTACGCCAAGCTTTCAAAGTGTGACTTTTGGTTACAAGTGGTGCAATTCTTAGGACATATGGTAGATCAACAAGGGATTCATGTTGACCCTAGTAAGATCGAAGCTATTAAGAATTGGCAAGCGCCTAAGTCTCCGAACAAGATACGCCAATTCTTGGGATTGGCTGGAGATTACCGTCGCTTTATTGAAAACTTTTCTTGCATTGCTTAATCCTTAACTGCCTTGACACAGAAAGATCGAAAGTACGAATGGGGTGAAGCACAAGAAACAGCTTTTCAGCTGTTAAAACAAAAGTTATGTGAGGCGCCAATTTTGACTTTGCCAGAGGGCAATGATGACTTTGTAGTGTATTGCGACACATCTTGACGTGGTCTAGGATGCGTATTGATGCAGAGAAACAAGGTTATTGCATATGCTTCCAGACAATTGAAAGTACACGAAAAGAACCATACAACGCATGATTTAGAGCTGGGCGCAATGATTTTTGCACTTAAGATCTGGCGGCATTACTTGTACGGTATGAAATGTACAAGTTATACAGATCACAAGAGCCTCCAACATATATTCAATAAAAAAGAAGCTCAATATGAGACAACGCAGATGGGTGGAGCTATTGAACGATTACGACTGTGAAATAAAATACCATCCAGGTAAGGCTAACGTAGTAGCCGATGCCTTGAGTAGAAAAGACCAAGTAACGCCACCTAGAGTGCGAGCTCTTGGGATGATTGTTCAAACCAGTCTTAAAGAGCAGATTCGTAATGCTCAAATGAAAGCTTTGGAGGAAGGCCAACTGAATAGCGAAAACTTACACTGAAATGAAGGGAATTTTGTGAGGAAACCGGATGAAATGTTGTATTTCAAAAATAGGGTATGGATTCCTACTCTCCATGACCTACGTCAACTGGTTATGGATGAGGCTCATAAATCTAAGTACTCTATTCACTCCGGTACAGACAAGATGTACCACGACTTTAATGAATTTTATTGGTGGCCATGTATGAAAAAGGACGTAGCAGAGTACGTGAGCAAATGCTTGACTTGTGCCCGGGTTAAGGCAGAATACCAGAAACCCTCGGGAATGTTACAGCAACCCGAAATACCTCAATGAAAATGGGAACAAATCACGATGGATTTCGTGACCCACCTTCCAAAAACACCTCGAGGTCATGATGCGATTTGGGTAGTAGTGGATAGACTAACCAAATCGGCGCACTTTATTCCGATTCGTACTACCTACAATACCGAGAAATTGGCCGAGATCTACACGAATGAAATTGTGGCAAGACACGGGGTACCAGTTGCAATCATTTCAAACCGTGATAGTCATTTCACTTCACACTATTGGAAACAGTTACAAGAAGCTTTGGGGTCTAGAATAGACCTGAGTACGGCTTACCATCCACAAACCGACGGCCAATCAGAACGAACTATACAGACATTGGAGGATTTGCTTCGTGCTTGCACCCTAGACTTCGGAGGAAGTTGGGATAAGCACATTCCCCTCATCGAATTCTCCTACAATAACAGCTATCATAGTAGCATACAAGCTGCACCGTACGAAGCACTATATGGCCGAAAGTGCAGACCGCCACTTTGTTGGGCTGAAGTGGGCGATACTCAACTCACGGGATCTTAACTAATTCAAGAAACAACTGTAACACCTGTGCCTCCACGGCCGTCAAACAAATGTCAAACCAATGAAATATTGTATTTCATACTTGGGATTTGTAAAAATATGTGTATCGTTTACACATATCAACTCTTGTTCAATTTCAAGCTTTAAATCGCTTTCTGGAAGGTTATACGCGCACTGATGCGTAAATATAACCAGTTTAATGCAACGAACACTCCGGAATAGTGAAATAGGCTTAACATACCTTAAATAACCTTTACATAACTTAGAAATAAGTTTTGGAAGGTTTGGTGTGGTGAAATCAAAGTTAAATCGCTTACAGGGACTAAAGTTGACAAACTGCGAAAGTATGCCAATTTGAACTGTAACAGACATTCCGGAACATGACCATAAGTTAAACATGCCATAAATATCCTTTACATAGCTTAGAAATAGGCTTTGAGGTGTTCGGTATGCTAAAATAAACTTTTGTGTCATTCAGGGACTAAAAGTGTCAAAAAGTGCACAAGTTTGCATTTTCGAGCATAACTTACGTTCTGAATACCTCCGGACATCTAAAAATTTATGTAAGCATGACTACATTATATTTTAGTGTTCGCCTTAAGAAAAATCCATTCGTCGCGTCATTTGGATCGTTTTTCGCGCTTATGCGCATTCCGTCGTAATTAAGCGAACATCGCGTTCGTACGGCTAAACGAACCGACATCCGAGATATTTTTGAACACATTTTAAGTTCCCTATACTTTAACTTCATTTTAGAGCTTTGAAATGGGGTTAACGGGCCTTAAACGTGTCAAAAATGGCCTAAATACAGTTCAGGGACCAAATGTGTAATTCTGCCAAACTTTGGCTAGCGGTGCGCTACACTTTTAGTGTAGCGGTGCGCTAGCCAAGTCCAGACCAGATGCAGAGTTTCTAACAGCCTGTTTGCACATGTTTGATCCTCCACCACATGTTCTAAAATGCTTAGTCATGAAGATAAGGATGGCATTTAGCTTCCATAAGGTTCCGACAAGTGTACGGGTTGGATTAAGGCACGGTTTCCTTGAAACGATCTTAACGGTTACCCGAAAACTATAAATACCCCACCCCCCATTACTCCAAATGCACAAGAATTCTGATTTGAGGAGCTCTAAGTTGAAACCATTGTTTCATACCTGAGATTCTTGAATCGGGATTAGCATTCGGGGACCCTGGGTAAGTATTCTTTCGTTCTTTTCCTTATTTTACTGCTTTTCGAGTCAGAAAGTCAAACTTTGTTTGACTTTCAGCGTTGACCAGTAATGGTCAATGCGAAGTTCGTTTGAACTTCGCAACGTGAGTGTAATCACGTTGGTCATAGTCCCTTGGGACTATGCCCACTGATTACCACGTTGTCTAGGGTCATAGGGTAGGCGATCTAATAAATCGCCTATACCTTCGAACCCGACCCAGTTTGGTCGATCATTAGGATCCGACCAAACACATTAGGTGACCATAGTAGGTAGGGAATAACCTTCCGAGGTTATACCCTATGGTCACATCGTTTAAGTAGTTGTATGATAGGTAGTTTATATGCCTTAGGTAAATTACCAGAATACCCTTTTCATGTATAATTGGTAATTAAACATATGTAACCTAAACCTTTGTCACATGACTGATTATGCAACATGTTTAGGCATATAACACTTGTCATAGGACTAGTTAGGCGGTCCGAACGCGTTTCACGCGCACGACGCGTTAAAGTAGCATAAGCTACCTAAACGGGTCGTAATGGGTCGTAGACAGTTATGTTAGGTTTCATTTAGTATGTAGGCTTTGTTAAACCATATCACACGAGTCACCACACTCGTTTGGTTTACAAACCCTAATGCTACCCAGTCTTCCGATTTAGGTCCGGTTATTTAACATAGTTACCTATATTAGGTGCCGTTTGATTCCGAGATCTCTAGCACTGCTTGGTGGTTATCTTTAGACAACTGAGCAATCTCAAGTGAGTACATAGACCCCTCTTTTACTGTTTTTTTCAAACTGTTTTGGGGTGGAACACATGTGCCTACTTGTTACTTTCATGCTTTCCTGTTTTCACATCATATACTGCTATGTTCGTTAGTACATTATAGTACATGATTTCATTACATTTTATGCTATGTATGTCCATTGCGTTCATACTTAGTACATCGTTTTACATTTACATTTTATGCTATTTATGTCCATTGCGTGCATACTTAGTACATTGTTTTCATCACATGCTTACATTTTGGTATGACATTTGGTTTGTTTACATGGGACAATACATTCATTAACACCGATCATGCCGTTCGTTAGTAGGTAGTGGTACCATAGGAATTGACAACTCCCGTTCCGGACGTCCCAGGGAAAGGGGATGAAAGGAATGACCGAATTCGTTGTTATAAAGACAGATAGACCTTTAATTTGTTTAAAGGGTTTATCACCTCAGTCGCCAGGCTTGGATGTATGCATTTTCACAATACCGCATAAATGTTCATATTAAATAGTTGCATGCATTTACACAAAACATAGCTTTGATTTAAACCAAGTTTTACTTCAATACTTTGTTTTTGTGCATATGGTTTAGTTGAGACATTTCACTTGCCATACATGACATTTTGACATAGACATTTGACATGGATATTTGACATAGACATTTGACATGGATATTTGACATAGACATTTGACATGGATATTTGACATAGACATTTGACATGGATATTTGACATAGACATTTGACATGGATATTTGACATAGACATTTTGACATGATTTACATCTTGACATGAATACTTTGACATATTATTCAATACATTTGACAATTGATTTAAACATAGACATTTTACATTGTTTGGTTTGGTTTGATTAAGTAACGATGTGTGTGTAATATGATACAAGCATGGTGGATACGCCGCTGGTACTTCCTATATATAAGTGTTTGTATGGTATTACATATCGTAGCGTTATTTGAATCATTTCAGTTTGATACATATAACATTTTATACAAATAACATACTTTTCACAAGACATTGATTTATAAACAACTTATCTTATGCAAACATATTTTACTTGGTTATTCATTTAACCTTACATTTATTTATACTTATCATCTGATATTATCGTTTTTCAAATGATTTAAAAGACAAAGCAAATAACAAGGTTCATGACTAAATATTTTCTCAAACATAAGTCATGAATCTTATTTTCGCAAAACCTATGTATCTCACAGGCATTTTTATGCTGACGTACCATATTTTCACATGTGTTTTTCAGGAGCTGTTGCATAAGATGATCAAGATACACATAGGCAGACTTGGGCTTTAGTGACAATAAAAGATGCAAGACTAGTTAATTATGTTGTATTTCTTTGTTTGTTAAGACATTGTAACACTTTTAATGAATAAAGCGAAACTTCAATTGCCATGGATTTGAAACATTAATTCTGTTACAACACTCCCCGATGTTTCCGCCACGTTTGGTATGTTCTACGTGGTCGGGGTGTGACAGAAAAGATGGTATCAGAGCCAATGGTTATAGGGAATTAGGTTATTAGTAATGCTTTGACCTAGTCTATAACCTTCTTAGGACCCTAACGCGAGTTTACTTGCGTTTAGTCATAAAACAATACTGTCGCCCATCCTTAGGCGACAACCGCAACAAGAACATGAATTTCAAAACCGCTTTGAAAACTAATCATCTGTTCTAGGATGATTGATTACTAGGTTTTGAACCCTCAGTTATAAGGTTTTGAACCCCTTTGAGTTTTCAAAATCTCGTCAAGGTTTTGGGTTTTAAATAATGTGAACACGTGCAAACTGGAAGGGTGAATGCCTGTATTCTGGGTTTTCTGGCTAGGCAAGCACTTCGTATACATCTCATCAGACGCGAGACCAGTTGTGCTTACCTGGGAATTCTTGGGATGAGTGTTCACTTATAGGCGAGCATGTCTTCGCGATACATTATTTTTGACCTATTTACTTTGATTTGTCACCATCTCATTTGTTTGCCTTAGGTAACAAACAAATGATCAAAATCTTCATTCGTTACCATTCTGTATTGATTATCCAATAACCTTTCACTCGTTTCTTCCTCTGTCTTTCATTTTCTTCTAGAATGTCTATTCCTCTCAGCACTGGTCAAATGTCCGAGCAAACAGCCAAATTTGCCCAGCAAATAGGCGAGGTGATACTGAAGTCTGTGGATCTAGGCATTTCCATGGCTCGTCTCAACAATGAAGTCTCTCGTCTCGACAATGAAGCCACTCAAGAACCATCGAAGGCGGCGGAAGTCAAGCCTGCACCAAAATCAAGGAAGCGTAAGGCTTCAATGAAACCCGCAGCGGTTACACCTAATCAAGCGGGACCTAGCCAAGTGGCAAGGCCACCAGCTAGGAAGCCGTACTTTGGAACTTCACCTTTGTGCAAACAATGTAGCCTTCATCATCAGGCTAGTGTGAAGTGCCGCAAATGCCAAACTTGTGGACTTATAGGTCATACGGCAAGGGTTTGTCCAACTGCAGCAGTATCAAATCAAGCAGGACCCATCCGGGTGTCAACACCACCTGCTAAGAAGCAATACAAGGGAACGGCACCATTATGCAACAAATGTAAGGGGCATCACCAAGCTCACTTACAGTGTCATCGGTGTGTATCATGTGGAAGAGTTGGTCACCTGGCAAGTACTTGTCGATGTAACCCGAACCAAGGTGGTCTAAATCAACTCCAAGTCAACCCTACTCAAGCTCGTTTCCCGCGTGGTACTTGCTACAACTGTGGCGATACGAGCCATTTCAGGAACAAATGCCCAAAGCTTGCAAATGCAAATCCCACCCACGGATGAGCAGTTGGCTGACTAGAAGATGTTGCTGTCTTATGCTTTTGTTCTTTTGTTTCCTTGTAATGTGAAACAATTTGTTTTGTTTATAAATAAATCGTTGTTCACAAATTCTGATATACAAGTATAGTTACATGTGTGTATGATTTTCCTATGATACCTACATCAAGGAACTATGTTCCTTACAAACTACTCTTGTGATTCTCTCTTTCAAATGATCGCTCATAATTTCCTCGAAAGTTCTAAGTACTCGTTTCATTCTAAGAAACGAAGTACATGAAATAAAGTGAAACTATGAGTAATCATGCTTTTTGCACATCTGTACCTTTGAATCCTTGGTTAGATAACTAAGGATATTTTCAAATCTCATACCCATTACGTTTTGATTTTTCAACATATACAGTACAAGTATTTCAAAAACAATCTTCATGATCTCAAACATTACGTATAGTTTGAAAACAATTTTTCTAAATACATTATCTATGTTATTTCAAAAACATTGGCCATGTTATCAAAACCAACCTTTCTAATTTCAAAATATTTCATATAGTCTGAAGACAATATTAACATAATACATTTTCTTATCAAGTGCATGATTTCGAAAAGCATCATTCATGTCTTTCAAAAACCTTATACATAATTTCAAAATTCATCTCGCATGATTTTAAAACATTTTTGTAAATATATCTACCTAATACACCTACTTTATGATTTCAAAAAAGTATTATATATAAGGTTTCAAAAACGTTAAACACACTTTTCTTAAAAGAACCCCATGCATAGTTTTCAAAAAAATAATTTTCCTCGTACATTGACTTAACCTTCAAATTCTGCTCCATATGTCGCCTTGGCATATCTAGCATCTCAATTTCATAAGCATTTTTTTTTACTTCATGTTTTGACATAAGCACGTCCAGTGCAAGGTTTCAAAACATCTTCAACTTCTAAAATCCATATGGGATCTTTTTATCTTCATATTGAGACCCTTGTGGATGATCATCATTCAAATCAGAGTCCTTAATTGGATTCCTTATATACCTAAATTCGAACATTTCGGTTCCTTATAATCGAAATCGAATTTTTTTTCTTTTAAAGATCTTTCTATCTTTATAGTTAGATTCTTGATCATGTTTAAAGTACCAAATGAAATCCACGAGATGGATTCCTAGTGTGCTTTAAATACATGTACTCTGTTAGCAGAACAAACTTCTAGTTAAACAATTTTGTGGATATGTGACTATGTGTTTATTCATCTCATGTTTTCCTTTATGCATTTTTGTGTTTTTATACTCTGGATAATTCGTTATCCAAATCCTCGCAGAATCTTTCATATCTTCATATGAGGGATTCGTATCAGGATAGTCAAAAGGTACTACCTTAAATCCTTAATGGGCTTCTATGTAATAGTTAAGACCCTTGGATTGATATAGTACTACTCCATGATTCATAAGAGACCCTTTAGTGGTCTAGTCAAAAAGATTGATTCACAATTTGGTTAAAGAATGACATCTAGTGATGTAGCTGAACAGACTCCTTGATAGTCTATTTAAATCATTTATTGATTTAGTCTAAAGGACTCTATGGCGGTCTAGTTACACTCATCACAGGATTGTCCATTTGGTTTTACACTACACATTATAAAATAGACTGTGCGGACTGTACAAGGAACTACGTAATTATGGAGGCCTACATAATTATGGAATTCAATGCACAGAAACCCAGTAAGATTTATTATGTGTAAGAACCGATAGTGACAACAATAACGGAATGTGAACGATGTAATGGAGGTACGGTGGACGCACCAATGACGCTTCATATACTTGTATATAAGTATCCCTCTTACATTGCAAACATGATGTTATTAAAGTTACTAGAAGTTCAGAACCCTAACCAATGTTGTTTGATCTTTTCAACTTCATGTTTTAAACTCTCACAAGTTTCCTCTAAATAAATTTCGGGACGAAATTTCCTAAAGTAGGGGAGACTGTAACACCTGTGCCTCCACGGCCGTCAAACAAATGTCAAACCAATGAAATATTGTATTTCATACTTGGGATTTGTAAAAATATGTGTATCGTTTACACATATCAACTCTTGTTCAATTTCAAGCTTTAAATCGCTTTCTGGAAGGTTATACGCGCACTGATGCGTAAATATAACCAGTTTAATGCAACGAACACTCCGGAATAGTGAAATAGGCTTAACATACCTTAAATAACCTTTACATAACTTAGAAATAAGTTTTGGAAGGTTTGGTGTGGTGAAATCAAAGTTAAATCGCTTACAGGGACTAAAGTTGACAAACTGCGAAAGTATGCCAATTTGAACTGTAACAGACATTCCGGAACATGACCATAAGTTAAACATGCCATAAATATCCTTTACATAGCTTAGAAATAGGCTTTGAGGTGTTCGGTATGCTAAAATAAACTTTTGTGTCATTCAGGGACTAAAAGTGTCAAAAAGTGCACAAGTTTGCATTTTCGAGCATAACTTACGTTCTGAATACCTCCGGACATCTAAAAATTTATGTAAGCATGACTACATTATATTTTAGTGTTCGCCTTAAGAAAAATCCATTCGTCGCGTCATTTGGATCGTTTTTCGCGCTTATGCGCATTCCGTCGTAATTAAGCGAACATCGCGTTCGTACGGCTAAACGAACCGACATCCGAGATATTTTTGAACACATTTTAAGTTCCCTATACTTTAACTTCATTTTAGAGCTTTGAAATGGGGTTAACGGGCCTTAAACGTGTCAAAAATGGCCTAAATACAGTTCAGGGACCAAATGTGTAATTCTGCCAAACTTTGGCTAGCGGTGCGCTACACTTTTAGTGTAGCGGTGCGCTAGCCAAGTCCAGACCAGATGCAGAGTTTCTAACAGCCTGTTTGCACATGTTTGATCCTCCACCACATGTTCTAAAATGCTTAGTCATGAAGATAAGGATGGCATTTAGCTTCCATAAGGTTCCGACAAGTGTACGGGTTGGATTAAGGCACGGTTTCCTTGAAACGATCTTAACGGTTACCCGAAAACTATAAATACCCCACCCCCCATTACTCCAAATGCACAAGAATTCTGATTTGAGGAGCTCTAAGTTGAAACCATTGTTTCATACCTGAGATTCTTGAATCGGGATTAGCATTCGGGGACCCTGGGTAAGTATTCTTTCGTTCTTTTCCTTATTTTACTGCTTTTCGAGTCAGAAAGTCAAACTTTGTTTGACTTTCAGCGTTGACCAGTAATGGTCAATGCGAAGTTCGTTTGAACTTCGCAACGTGAGTGTAATCACGTTGGTCATAGTCCCTTGGGACTATGCCCACTGATTACCACGTTGTCTAGGGTCATAGGGTAGGCGATCTAATAAATCGCCTATACCTTCGAACCCGACCCAGTTTGGTCGATCATTAGGATCCGACCAAACACATTAGGTGACCATAGTAGGTAGGGAATAACCTTCCGAGGTTATACCCTATGGTCACATCGTTTAAGTAGTTGTATGATAGGTAGTTTATATGCCTTAGGTAAATTACCAGAATACCCTTTTCATGTATAATTGGTAATTAAACATATGTAACCTAAACCTTTGTCACATGACTGATTATGCAACATGTTTAGGCATATAACACTTGTCATAGGACTAGTTAGGCGGTCCGAACGCGTTTCACGCGCACGACGCGTTAAAGTAGCATAAGCTACCTAAACGGGTCGTAATGGGTCGTAGACAGTTATGTTAGGTTTCATTTAGTATGTAGGCTTTGTTAAACCATATCACACGAGTCACCACACTCGTTTGGTTTACAAACCCTAATGCTACCCAGTCTTCCGATTTAGGTCCGGTTATTTAACATAGTTACCTATATTAGGTGCCGTTTGATTCCGAGATCTCTAGCACTGCTTGGTGGTTATCTTTAGACAACTGAGCAATCTCAAGTGAGTACATAGACCCCTCTTTTACTGTTTTTTTCAAACTGTTTTGGGGTGGAACACATGTGCCTACTTGTTACTTTCATGCTTTCCTGTTTTCACATCATATACTGCTATGTTCGTTAGTACATTATAGTACATGATTTCATTACATTTTATGCTATGTATGTCCATTGCGTTCATACTTAGTACATCGTTTTACATTTACATTTTATGCTATTTATGTCCATTGCGTGCATACTTAGTACATTGTTTTCATCACATGCTTACATTTTGGTATGACATTTGGTTTGTTTACATGGGACAATACATTCATTAACACCGATCATGCCGTTCGTTAGTAGGTAGTGGTACCATAGGAATTGACAACTCCCGTTCCGGACGTCCCAGGGAAAGGGGATGAAAGGAATGACCGAATTCGTTGTTATAAAGACAGATAGACCTTTAATTTGTTTAAAGGGTTTATCACCTCAGTCGCCAGGCTTGGATGTATGCATTTTCACAATACCGCATAAATGTTCATATTAAATAGTTGCATGCATTTACACAAAACATAGCTTTGATTTAAACCAAGTTTTACTTCAATACTTTGTTTTTGTGCATATGGTTTAGTTGAGACATTTCACTTGCCATACATGACATTTTGACATAGACATTTGACATGGATATTTGACATAGACATTTGACATGGATATTTGACATAGACATTTGACATGGATATTTGACATAGACATTTGACATGGATATTTGACATAGACATTTTGACATGATTTACATCTTGACATGAATACTTTGACATATTATTCAATACATTTGACAATTGATTTAAACATAGACATTTTACATTGTTTGGTTTGGTTTGATTAAGTAACGATGTGTGTGTAATATGATACAAGCATGGTGGATACGCCGCTGGTACTTCCTATATATAAGTGTTTGTATGGTATTACATATCGTAGCGTTATTTGAATCATTTCAGTTTGATACATATAACATTTTATACAAATAACATACTTTTCACAAGACATTGATTTATAAACAACTTATCTTATGCAAACATATTTTACTTGGTTATTCATTTAACCTTACATTTATTTATACTTATCATCTGATATTATCGTTTTTCAAATGATTTAAAAGACAAAGCAAATAACAAGGTTCATGACTAAATATTTTCTCAAACATAAGTCATGAATCTTATTTTCGCAAAACCTATGTATCTCACAGGCATTTTTATGCTGACGTACCATATTTTCACATGTGTTTTTCAGGAGCTGTTGCATAAGATGATCAAGATACACATAGGCAGACTTGGGCTTTAGTGACAATAAAAGATGCAAGACTAGTTAATTATGTTGTATTTCTTTGTTTGTTAAGACATTGTAACACTTTTAATGAATAAAGCGAAACTTCAATTGCCATGGATTTGAAACATTAATTCTGTTACAACACTCCCCGATGTTTCCGCCACGTTTGCTATGTTCTACGTGGTCGGGGTGTGACAACAACCGACAAGGTGCATAAGATCGAAAGTAGACTGAAAGCGGCACGAGATCGGCAGAAAAGTTATGCCGATGTTCGCAGGAAACCGTTGTCGTTTGAAGTAGGTGACAAAGTGCTGTTAAAAGTTTCACCGTGGAAAGGAGTGATCAGGTTTAGAAAGGCAGAAAAATTGGCTCCAAGATACATTGGGCCGTATGAAATTATTTCCAAAGTTGGACCTGTAGCGTACCGACTGAATTTACCAGAGGAACTGAGCACAATTCACGATGTCTTCCACGTATCCAACTTAAAGAAATGTCTCACGGATGAAGCAACGATTATGCCGTTAGAAGATGTTCACATTGATGACGCGCGAAACGGAGTCCGTCACGCAAATCGAGAACACGCCCTGGACCCGTAAACGAACCTAGACACTCCATGAAGGATAAACATTAGATTTTGGCACACTTTTCAAGGCATGAGGTGGCCCTAGTGGGACCACCCCAAACCGCCAAACACCCCCCATGTGTATATATCTTGTTTTTTTTTTTCATTTTTTCTTTTATTACCACACATAAATCCACAAAAATCCTGCATCTTTCTCACTTTTCTCTGCTGAATTCATCCTAAACTTCAACAATTTAAAGGTATCAACTCAATTTCTTTAAGTGTTTAAGCATGGTTTCTCGAGTACACTTGATTTAGGTCATGAACAACCATTTTAATCCATGAAATTTTGAGTTTTAAACAAGTTATAGGCTGAATAAGAACACCATGAGAATTCCTTGGTGTTATATGGCAGACATGGTTACAAATCTTTGGGTTTTGATACCTAATCAACACTTATTCGACAAAAATCACTTAACTATTCGATTAACCGAAAAACAATGAATCAAAGCTTGATTGATCTAAGTTCTAGCATATTTGGATTGTACTTGTTGGATCTGAGTTTGTTTCTGATTGTATTTTCGTTTGAACTTATGATGGAAATGAAAGAGTTGTGCAGCGGAATTAATTATGGAAACAAACTTTGCATACAATCAAACGAGAGTATTGCTTTGATCAAGACATTTTTAACAAGAAACCGAATGATTGAATTATCTTTCAACAACGATTACAAGTAATGCTTGAATACAAACTCCCCCTCAGCCAGAGCTCAGCGTTTGTTCGTGCAAAGAAGACGGTATTGCAAGAGCTAATAGAACAGTACAAAGTACTGAACTATTTTTAGGCACTAGCAAACCACTGAGCATCTTAACTGACGTCACCATGAAAGTGACATCTAACCTCCTAACAAACTCTAACCTCTGATCTATATAAACACTGATGTACTAAACTACTGCTATTACATTTCATTACATAAAAGACACTTAAACAGCTGCTGCATCCTTCCACTGCTGTGAACCCAGCAGTGCTTGTCCGGATCAGCAGTACTAGACTCAAGGCAGTAGATTGAATCAGCAGAGCTTTGGTCTTCAATCAGTCTTTGACATTTGCCAGTAGATACAAGGCAGCAGTTATAGGTCAGCACTTAGTAAGATCAGCAGATAGGAGGTCAGCAGATATGAAACCACTTTCAAGGGGAGAGATTTGTATGTAAACATCTGCTTATTCTGGATCCACTGCTCTGATCCAGTTTTGGCTTTAATTATCTGTTCCTCTGATAGGGTTCAATCCCAACAATCTCCCCCTGGAACAGATAATGCCAAAACTCTTCATTATTGTGGAATTCTTTATTGCCTCATCAACAGTTCCCTTATCTGACCTTTAAATTATAATTCAAAGTCTAGGGCATCTGTATCTTCATCATCCCTGCTAAGTGGAAGATCAAGGAGATCCTGCAAATCTTCAAGACTCAGGCCAAGAGCTTGTTCCCTTGATATTTTCTTCACTTCTCCACCAGACCTGAGCAAAGTCAATACGCAGGTCTGTTTGTCAGTTTCCCACTTTTGTATTTTTGAGCCTAGTGGGTTTCTTGGGAGATGTTTATTTGCAGAAGTATTTGGTGAGGCTGGCCTATTCATAGCTGGCTGAGCAGCACTTGTAGGTTGTTCCAATTCAAGATCTTCTTTTATCATTACTTTCGTGCCTGCTTTTACAATAGCATCTCCAGCTAATAGATCTTGAATTGTTTCCATACTCAACTGGTTTTTGCTCCTTCTTTTGTAGATGGTAGCACCAGCTGGAGCAGTGGTTCTTTTAACTTGCAGCTTTGGTGGTCCTTTTGAGACCTCTGCTTTGGAGTAGTCAGGCTTTTGTGGAACTCTTGGATCTTTCTTTCTAAGTTCCTCTAATCTTTTATAGGTTGCCTTGACTCTATCTTCTCCCCACTTTGTCACAGAGTTCTTTGACCCATAATCAGCTGCAATCAGCTCCTCTTTCATTCTCCTCAACTCTAACATCTTCTTAGCTTCAAATTGTTTAAATTTTTCAGGAGGAGTCTGCTTGACCTTATTTTTAATCATTCCTTGAATCCTAGCTGCTTCTTTTTCAAGCTCAGGAATGGTCCAGTTCTTGTACATGTGTTTCTCCCCCTTGTATTTCTTGTAGGTCATGATGTTCTCAATGTAGTCTTTTCTCAAGGACTCATCTGCCCTTTCTGAAATTTGCTGACATACATTTTTAGCAAAACGCTCCATAGCATTGACCTGTGAGAGTAAAAACTGATAGTTTTGTTGAAATTCTCTATCAGATTTTCCCTTTTTGTTTTTGATTGCAATATCCTCTGCTTGTTTGGCCTTGAGTTTCAAGTATTCTTCAATATTGTTAGGCCTGGGATATCCTGCAATTGATGGCAAACTCCTTTTGGCTGGGTCATCCTCATAATAAAAGGATTTTATTTCTTCCCTAACAGCAATGAGTTCTAGAGGAAATGAGACACCAGCAGGAGGTAGTGGTTTTAAAATTTGAGCTGAAGAGAGAGAGGTATGGGTTTTGGGATAGTGACAAGTGATAGGGCTTTTGAAGATGTTGGTGGTGGTGAAGGTGAATCATCATCTGATATATAAATCCTTCTCCTTTTTGTTTTAGAAGAAGCAGATGATGTTTTGGGTGGATCAGTGGTGGTGGATGTAGTGGCAGTGGTCTGTGATTGACAATCAGTTGTTGAAACAACTGGTGTTCCAACCACTGTTGTCATTACAGCAGATGTTGTAACAACTACTGTCTTCTCCTTTTTGGAAGGAGGTGATTTTGTTTTTGGTGGTAATGATGGTAAGGCAGTGGATTTGGTGTGTGATGAAGTGGGAGCAGATGTTGAAACCACTGAAGTACCAGCAGTAGTTGATACAACAGGCGTTTCAACAGCTGTTTGGGTGGAGGTTTGATGATGATGGCTTTTGGAAGGTGGTTTTGGAGGCTTTGGAAATCTGGATGAGATGGACTTAGGTTTCCCTTTTGTCTTTGGATTTTTGGAATCCTTTGATCCAGAACAACCTTGCTCATACAGTTCCATGAAAGCTCTTTTCTCCTCATTCCATCTTGAGATATCCTTTGCCATTCTATCTCTTTTAACACTTGCTACTCCTTCATCAAGTGCTTCTTGAGTTGCATCAACCTTTTTACTACCATCTGGCAATGGAATTTTTCTGGTCATAGCATCCTTCTCAGGTTCAATGTACAGACCATCATCGATTCCTTTCTTCTTCCACTCCTGAATTTTCTCCCCCTTTTTAGCATTATCATCTGGGAGTTGATCAATGAAAATTACTGTTGGAGAAGCAGTGCCAGTGGTTTTCAGGATCTGAGTTTTGAGAGACTTTAGATCAGCCTGAGTATTTTTGAACCTTGACTCCATTACATTTCTCAGTTGTTGAACATGTTTTTCATGTTGTTGATCAGCTAGCTGTGCTTGTTGATGGAGAAAAGGTTGGAACAAATTCCAGAGCTCATTTGTAGCAGGTGCCATTTGTGGAGCAGGTGCTTGAGCTGGAACAGCAGTTGATTGTACCTTTTGTACTTGTAACACCTGTTGTAGCATATCTTTGAGTTCTGCAACGTAGTTATCAAGCTTTTCAATACGATCCGTCAATTTCTGGTACGTTAAACCATCACCCAAGTTAATGGGATCATCTGATTTCCCACAAGCAGTGGTTTTATCAGTGGTAGATGTAGGGAGTATGCTCCAAACATTAACCACTGATGCCCCTTTTTCTTGGTACTGGGGTCTTCTTCCTTCAACACTTGAAAACCTTTTGATGTTGCCAGTAGGATAAATAAATCCACTGGTGGTTGGCAGAGGTGCTATGTAAGGAATTGCCTCCAAGGAAGTCTTATTAATGTAACCACTGTCCAACTGTAAACCAGTGGGTTCAACAATTGTAGTGGCTGCTTCACTTGGACTACCACCAAGAGTTACTTGTAACTCAAGGGGTCTAACCTCCTCAGGTTCTGTTGGTGGGTTAGCAAAGATTGATACATCAGACCCAGTCAGTTGTTGAGGTATATTCTCATTGATAGGTGATTGAGAAGGACTGGATAATGCCTGGTTCAAATCAATTGCATCCAACAGTAGTTTAGTTGGTGGGGGAATTGTGGATGTGAAGGGTGGTGTAGAAAGTGGATTTGCCCCGGGTATTGAGCTGTGGATGATAGAAACGAGTGTTTCCAGAGCATCATGATGTGGAGACCCTAATTGTACAACCTGTTCTTTTAGTGAAGAAGCAGGAGGAGTTTCGGTTATGGGTTGAGATATTTGTACCAACTGCTGTGAGGAAGTATCAGCAGTGGTTTCTTGTGACATTTGTGTTGTCACGGGCAGGAGCTCTGGTATCTCATCCTCCAGAGTTGCCTTTTTGATGGGTTTTGGGGGTTTTTGAGTTTTTCTTTTTGTAGGCTTTTTGGAGATTATAGGTGTGGGTTTCAAAGCAGTTGTGCTGCTGCTTTGATCACCTTGAGCAGTGGGCTCAGCAGCAGATACCTGAGGAGCAGTTGTAACTGCTAAAATCTGCTCAGACACCTCTGCTTGTGTTTTGCAAGGTGCTAGCATTCTTGAAAAAGTTTCAGTTGTTAAACTGTTTATTTGAGTAGAAGCACCTTGGTTTATTACAGCTAAATCATCCTTACTGAATTTCTTTGCAAAATAGTAACTTAAAAACCTTGGAAACAGTAAGAATGATTTTGTTTCAACATTATTAACCAAATCTTTAAAAATTTCCCGAGAATAGTTAAAATTTTCTCCTTGAAGAATTGCATATCCCAGATTTTGAATCTTTAAAGGGATTTCATTGAAAGAAGTGGTTTTGTTTGAAACACAGAGTAGGAGGGTATGAAATAAAAATCTGGTTGCAGAAGGAAAATAACCTTTTTGTAAGGTAAGTTTCTTCATCATTGTGGCTTCATACCCTCTCTCAATGAAGTCAGTTTGTAACTCGTTTTTAGTGAAAGAAATTTTACCTTCCTGATCACCGAGTTGAAAGACCTCTGAAATGGATTGTGGCGTGATTTGGACAGCTTTACCCTTTATAGAAGAGTTTATGGTGGTAGCAGTGTCTCCTTGTTTTTCAAGGGTTGCATTCTTCCAGAACTCTCTTTGGGTTGCCAAGTAGATTGGTGCATCGGCAGTGAACAAAGTTTTGTACTTTGATTTTGCCATGGTGTCAATGATGGAATCGAAAATATTTGTGGTTCCTGGTTTTGTGAGAAGACCCAGGAGATTGTGAGATGGTTTATGTGGAATTTCAGTGGAGATTGCCTTTTGAGAGGCTGTTTTCGATGATGATTTGGATGAGGGTTTTGAAGAAGACTTCGATTTTGTCATTTTGAAGATGAATGATCGAAGAAATTTGTGAGAGATGAGAAGAAAAACTGCTTTGAGAAGAGAATTTTTAAGAATTCAATTCGACAGTAAAACCCTGTTTTGGTGGTGAGTGGGGGATTTTATAGGGAAGAAAGTGAATGCTGACGTGGCAGCCATTACAAAAAGTCTGACCAATATGTACTGCCCACGTGACAACCCCTGGAGAAAGTCAAGGACAGTACTTTTGTGAAAGTGACTGATGAAGGCAGTGGTAGTAGAGCAGTGGATGATTTTCACTATCAGTGGATAGTATATCAGTGGATAAGACACTGCTTTTGAACAACAGAGTTTATTAAAGTAATGAGAGAACAGGGGTTGACTTTCAGCAGTGGACAGACTTTTGAAGTAAAGCATACTTTTGAATAATCAGTGGTTAATGGCAGACTTTTAAGGATTTTAATGAAAAATTTCATTTTTAGCTATTTTTAAGGATGGAGTTTTGATTTTCTGAAAACATTTTGTTGCTTTTATTCATAGAAAAGCAAGATGTTGCTTGTTATTCCATGTTCAGCATCCCAATCCTAGAGACCAAACTTTCAAAAGTGGCTGTATCAAGTGCTTTTGTGAGCACATCAGCCAGCTGGTCTTTAGTTGGGACATGATGCAGAGAAATCAAACTTTTTTCATAGCAATCCCTCACAAAGTGATGTCTGATGTCGATGTGTTTGGTGGTTGAATGGGAAACTGGATTTTTGATGATATTTTCTGCTACCTGGCTGTCCAACATAAGTGGTGTCTTTAAGGCAGTGATACCAAAATCCAGCAACTGATTTTGAAGCCACAGGAGTTGGGCTGTACAGCTTGCAGCAGCAATGTATTCAGCTTCAGCAGTGGATGTTGAAACAGCTGCTTGCTTTTTGCTTTGCCATGAAACTAAGCAATCACCTAGAAACTGGCACCCTCCTGATGTGGACTTCCTTGTGGTGTGACATCCAGCAAAGTCACTGTCTGAAAAACCTGAAAGCTTGATGTTCCCATTAGCTGGATACCAGATACCAAGTGTGGGAGCACCTTTTATGTATCTGAAGATCCTTTTTACAGCAATGAGATTTGATTTTCTGGGAGCTGATTGACTTCTTGCACAGACACATGTTGCAAACATGATATCTGGTCTAGATGCAGTTAGGTACAATAAAGACCAAATCATGCTTCTATAAAGTGTTTGGTCAATCAGCTCATCCTTTTCATCAGACATGACCAGCTTATTTGTTGCCATGGGTGTGCTGCATGGTTTACAATCATTCATATCAAATTTGGTTTAAAGTTCTTTAGCATATTTGCTTTGATGAATGAAAGTTCCATTTTGCAATTGCTGTACTTGGAGACCAAGAAAGCATTGCAGCTCACCCATTGCAGTCATTTCAAACTCAGCTGTCATGAGTTCTCTAAACTCTTCACACATTGAGTTACATGTGCTTCCAAAAATAATGTCATCCACATAAATCTGGACAATCATTAAATCCTTCCCTCTCCATTTTAAAAACAGTGTTTTATCAATGGTACCTCTTTTGAAACCATTTGAGAGTAGGAAGTTGGAAAGAGTTTCATACCAGGCCCTTGGTGCTTGTTTCAGGCCATACAAGGCTTTGTTTAGCCTGTAGACATGATCTGGATAAAATGGATCCTCAAAACCTGGAGGTTGACAAACATACACCTCTTCTTGAATTGTACCATAGAGGAAAGCACTTTTGATATCCATTTGAAACACCTTCATATTGTGGTTGACAACAAAGGCCAGGAACAGTCTAATAGCTTCCAATCTAGCAACAGGGGCAAATGTTTCATCATAATCAATCCCCTCTTCCTGTCTGTAACCTTGAACCACAAGCCTGTCTTTATTCTTGACAACAATACCCCTTTCATCAGTTTTGTTCTTGAAGACCCACTTTGTGCCAATGGGACTAACCTCTTCTGGCAGTGGTACAAGCTCCCATACTTGTTGTCTTTGAAACTGTTGGAGCTCCTCTTGCATGGCTTCTACCCAGCTGTTGTCTTTCAGTGCCTCTTGGTACTTGACTGGCTGATGGAGTGATAGAAAACCAGCAAAAAGACAAATGTTTTGGGATTGGCTTCTTGTGAGCACCCCTTCATTTATGTTGCCAATGATTTGATCAGGTGGATGAGATCTCAAGAAGATTAAATCTCCTTGGTATGGTATGATGGCATTATTTGGTGAAGGCTGCAAATGTGTATCATCTGAGCTAACCACTGCTGGGGACTTTGATGATCCAGCAGTGGCTTCAAAAGGTGGTGGAATAGGAGGTAATGAAGTGGAAAACTGCTGACTTTTATCCACTGTTTGAGGACTTTTGTCAGTAGTGTTTGAGGATGTGGAAGAAGTGGTTGATGGGCTACTTTGGTCAACAACTGTTGAGGTAGCAGTGGTTGAGCTTTGACAACTGTTTTGAACAGCTGGTGCTTTTCCCTTTGTGGCAGACCTTTGAGGGATGATGATTTCATACCCATAGTCTGGTGTTGTATCCTCTGATGGACCTGCACTGTTAGTCTTGACAGCAGTATTTTCAAATGTAAAATTTTCAAGATCAAACAGATCTGCAGGGTTTACTGGGATTTTCATTGATGAAAGTTCATTGAACTTTACATTCAAAGTTTCATCCACTGCCTTGGTCTGTGTATTGAACACTTTGTAGGCCTTGGCAGTGGTTGAATATCCCAAATGATAACCACAATCAATTTTGGCTGCAAATTTTGAAATGGAATCTTTTAAGTTCAAAATAAAGCATGGGCAGCCAAACACTTTGAAATATGAGATCAGTGGTTTGATTTTATACAGAATTTCATAAGCAGTCTTTTTGTGTCTGGGGTTTATTAAAACTCTGTTCTGAACATAGCAAGCAGTGTTTACTGCCTCTGCCCAGAAAGTTAATGGCAAACCTGAATCTGCAAGCATGGTTCTGGCAGCCTCAATCAAAGTTCTGTTCTTTCTTTTCACTACCCCATTCTGCTCTGGTGTTCTAGGGATGCTGTACTGCCTTACAATCCCTTTCTTCACACAGAAGGCATCCAACTCCTTATTTTTAAATTCTGTGCCATTGTCACTCCTGAAGCTTTTCACTGGAAGGTCAAATTGCTTTTCAACCTGTGTCACAAAGTCTTGCAAAATGCCTGCAGTCTCATCTTTTGAGTGTAAAAAGAAAGTCCATGTAAACCTAGAAAAGTCATCAACAATAACCAAACAATATCTTTTCTTTTTTAGCCTCATGACTTGAACTGGGCCAAACAAATCCATGTGGAGCATTTGCAAACACTGGGTTGTTTTGGACTCTTCAATGGACTTGAAAGAACTTTTATGCTGTTTCCTTTTAAGCAGGAAATGCAATGTTCAGGACATGAAAACAATTTTTGTGGTAGGCCTCTCACCAAACCATTTTTTGAAATTTCTGTGATTGTCTTAAGATTTGTGTGCCCCAGCCTTCTGTGCCAAAGTTCTGTCTCTTTGTTAGAGGCAGCTGAGAACAGACAGGCATCAGCTCAGAGTTGAACAAGGTCACGATTAAAAATCGGTACCTACTACCTAGAATCGATGATCTGTTTGATCAACTACAAGGAGCTCGATTCTTCTCTAAGATCGATTTACGCTCAGGATATCATCAATTAAAGGTACAGGAAGAGGACATTCCTAAAACTGCCTTCAGGACAAGGTATGACCATTATGAATTTACAGTCATGCCATTTGGTTTAACCAATGCCCCAGCCGCATTTATGGACATGATGAACAGAATATGTAAACCATATCTGGACAAATTCATAATTGTCTTTATAGATGATATTCTCATTTACTCTAAGAGTAAAGAGGAACATGCAGCGCATCTGCATGCACTCCTAAATTTGCTGAGAAAAGAAAAGCTTTACGCTAAATTTTCGAAATGTGAATTTTGGTTAGAAGAAGTGCAATTTCTTGGACATTTAGTTAATCATGAAGGAATTCATGTGGATTCCACAAAGATCGAGGCGATTACTAAATGGAAAGTCCCTAAATCACCAACGGAGGTGAGAAGTTTTATAGGACTAGCCGGTTATTATAGACGGTTTATCCGAGATTTTTGTAGAATAGCCATTCCGTTAACAAAACTGACATGTAAATCTGTTAAGTTTGAATGGGGATCAAAACAGGATGAAGCCTTTAGAATTCTTAAGCAAAGATTAACTAACGCACCCATACTAGCGTTACCAGAAGGAACTGAAGACTTTGTAGTCTATTGTGACGCTTCTAAGTTAGGTTATGGATGTGTATTAATGCAACGTCAAAAGGTTATAGCCTATGCCTCTATACAACTTAAGAATCATGAAGAGAATTATTCAACCCATGATTTAGAGTTAGGAGTCATAATTTTTGCCCTTAAAATTTGGAGACAATCCCTTTATGGTAGTAATTTTACCATTTTCACCGATCATAAGAGTTTAAGATATGTTTTTGGGCAAAAAGAGTTAAATATGAGACAAAGACGCTGGATGCAAATTCTTAGTGATTATGATTGTAGTATCCAGTACCATTCAGGAAAGGCTAACGTAGTAGCTGATGCTTTAAGTCGAAAGTATCATGAAAAGCCAAGAAAGGTATCTTCTCTTAAATTAAATCTGCAGATAGATTTAAATAATCAGATTAGAGAAGTACATGAATCAGTAATTAAGGACGATACTGAAAAAATAAAAGGAATGATTAAGGAATTGGAACAAGGAACAGATGGAATTTGGAGATTCCATAAGAAAAGAAGTTGGATACCCAAACAAGGAAACCTACGCCACCGAATATTAGAAGAAGCCCATAAGTCTAAGGGGCTGTTTGGTAGCCTCTTAATGACCATTCAGATGCTACCTCTTAATGGTTTAAAACCTCTGAATGAATAAGAGGTAACCTCAAGTCTGAATGGTTAAGAGGTAACCTCTGAATGGTAAATCATCACATGTCACATTCTTCTACCTTCTCATTGGTAAAATTCTTAATGGTTCCATTAAGAGGTAGCCTCTTAATGACCATTCACAGGCTACCAAACAGCCCCTAAGTATACGATACATCCTGGAAGTGATAAAATCTATCAAGACTTAAAAAAGAATTTTTGGTGGATAGGAATGAAAAAGGATATAGCAGCTTATGTTGCCAAGTGTCTAACCTGTTCACAAGTCAAAGCTGAACATCAGAAACCCTCAGGTTTATTACAAACAATTAGAAATGCCAATATGAAAATGGAAATTGATAACAATGGATTTTGTTACCAAATTACCCAAGACACGAAAAGGTAATGATACAATCTGGGTGATTGTAGATAGATTAACTAAGTCTGCTCATTTCTTACCAATGAAGGAAATTTTCAGTATGGAACAGTTAGCCAAGTTGTATGTAAATGAAATAGTTTCATTATATGGAATTCCTTTATCTTTTGTGTCTGATAGAGATAGCCGTTTTACTTCTCATTTTTTGGCAAGTTTCCAAAAATCAATGGGAACCAAATTAAATCTAAGCACCATTTATCATCCTCAAACGGATGGACAAAGCGAAAGGACAATTCAGACAATGGAAGATATGCTTAGAGCTTGTGTAATTGATTTCGAAGGAAATTGGGACGATCATTTACCATTTATAGAATTTTCCTATAATAACAGCTATCATACCAGTATTAATGTTGCACCATTTGAAGCACTTTATGGACGAAAGTGCCGAATTCCAGTCTGTTGGGCAGAAATTGGAGAAAAGCAACTGTCTGGACCAGAAATAGTACAAGAAACAACGGACAAGATTATCCAAGTCAAGGAAAGGCTAAAAGAAGCACACGATCGCCAAAAGAGTTATGCTGATAACAGACGAAAACCATTGGAATTCAAGTGGGAGATAACGTATTATTAAAAGTTTCTCCTTGGAAAGGAGTGGTCAGATTCATCAAAAGGGGAAAGCTAAACCCAAGGTATGTTGGACCTTTTAAGATTATTAAAAGAATAGGACCAGTAGCTTACCAGCTACAACTGCCAGAGGAAATGGAAGGAATACATGATGTATTTCATGTATGTAATCTCAAAAAGTGCTTTGCCGATGAATAATTAGTGGTACCTCTTAAGGACATAGAGGTAAATGAGAAACTTAAGTTTGTAGAAAAACCCCTACAGATTGAAGACAAGAAAATCAGGAATCTCAAACACAAGAGATTAGTCCTAGTCAAAGTAAGATGGGATTCCAAGAGAGGACCAGAATACACTTAGGAGCTTGAATCCGAGATGCAGAGGAAATATCCACACCTGTTCCAATAGACCTCGAGGACGAGTTCTAAAACAAGGTGGGGAGGATATAACAACCCTCCTAAAATACTTATAACACCCCTATACGCTGTAAAATACACCCCGTATACGAAATACGACCCTAAATACCTTTATTTTTACAAAAATCAAAAAAATAATATTTTATGGTTTCTCGCGGGGAGCGGCACAGACAAGGAAGTCTGTCACATGCTGATGTGTGTAAAATGCAACATATAAATTACATCAAATGAGGCATAAAACTAACCCTTTTTAAGTACTAATATTGGAAAAAGAGTGTTTTTGTCTTCCTTTTGTATTTTCAGGATTAAATGAGCTCAAAAACGCAAAAGAAGCAAAAAGACAGCTAAATCCAACATAAATACAAGAAAAGGGATATTAGTGGACTGCCCGACCCCTCAACGGCACCTACCAAAGCAAAATAGAGAAATCAGAAGACTGAACACGCCCCGTGCTCAGCCAGCACGGGGCCGTGCCCAAGAAGCAGCAGAAAAGACAAACCTATAGAAGCTTCCATTGCCCACCACGGGCCGTGCTCAGCGGACACGGGGGCGTGTCGAAAGTACAGCAGGCGCATTTATTGTAATTGCGAATTACAATTAATGAGGAGAGAGATTGTCAGACGGACACGGGGCCGTGCCCAGCTCTCTGTTCAGCCTATAAATAGGAGTGCTTGGATTCATTTCATCTCATCCCTTGGCACACCACCTCTCTCACACTTCATCCACCACCCACCACCATCACAACACCATCATCCACCACCATCATCCATTGTCCATCGTAGAGTGTGTGAGTCGTCTCGGGATCCAAGATTGATCGTAAGAGTTCTTGACAATCAAGACCATGTTTGCCTAAGTCTCTTACATCACTTGGTGAAGACAAAGTGTCTAGTATAATACTTTTTATTTCTAATCTTTTGCACTTTTTATTTGGTTTTGTATTAATGACTTTAATAACTAGTTACTTATGTTGAAGGTGATCTTTCCTTATCATTTGTCCGTGGTGTCTTGGCATTATTTTACTGTCTATATAAAATAAAGGATTTTCACCATTCATATCTCCACGGTCTATATGGAGATATGTTGGCTACCTGGTAGGGGGTTAAGGGAACGGTTTGGTAAAGGTCTTGCCATTGTTCAGCGTTTAGAGGTCCTGCAATGGACCTGGGTCAAATTTAGTAGGACCTCCTTCAATACTTCACGGTATTGGATGGCGGGGGTCCAAACTCTTTGATCCCCTCATAAGTTAACTACTATTAATACTATAACCCGGCTATTTAGGACTGTATCCCTGCTGACTCAGACTACTTAGCCGAGGGTAACGTCACCGTCAAAAGCGGGGCCTACCACAATACTGCATTAATAACTTAATTCATTATATTCCAATAATCCACCCTTTTAGGATTGTATCCCTGCTGACTCAAACTACTGGGGTGAGGGTAACGTCACCTTCAAAAGAGGGGCCTACTACAATAACTAAGATAATCTCTTAATTATGTGCAAAAGTGCGGAAATAATCAAAGGTTATACTAGATACGAGTCGGAACCAAGTGATTCATCTTGTCTATCTGTTTTTTTTTCTTTTATTTTTATTTTCAGCATTTTAGTTAGTTTTTAATTTTCTTTAGTTTAAAACATTTTTCTAAACTTTTATTTTGGTTAGACGTTGAGGATAAACCGGTACTAAAAGCTCTTGTGTCCTTGGACGACCTCGGTATCTTACCAACGCTATACTACACTCAACGATGGGTGCACTTGCCCATATGTGTGTTTAGTGTTAGTGAAATATCGTGTTTTATAAATTTAAAACTTGGCTAAAATAAGTGTTAAAAAGGGCTTAAAATATACACCTAATATATATAACACTTCACACGCATCAAGTTTTTGGCGCCGTTGCCGGGGACACAAGGATTTTAAGAAACTTAGGAATCAACGGCCTAATCATCTTTTATTTTTCTTTTTATTTTTTTTAGGATTTTCTTAGTTTTTCAGCTTCTGCAGAGCTCAGCACGGGACGTGCCCGCTGAACACGCCCCCGTGCTCAATCATTGGAACTGGCAATCCTGTTTTACATCAGACAGTAAGCTGAACACGGGGCCGTGCCCACTCAACACGCCCCCGTGCCCAAGTTTCAGTTACTGAAAACAGAACCGTTAGATCCCGGCGGTTGGTAATTTCTGACATAAAAATGAGTGATAGTAATTGTTTTTACTTTCGGCACTCTTATGGTATGTGGTGTCAATTATGTGGTGGCAAACATGAAGAAGTAAAATGCTACTTTCTAAATTATAGGCCCCACTACATGGACCCACCGACTTCTTAGAACCTTAAGAGGGGCGAAAGTAAAAATAAGCACTATTTCTCCCTCGAATGCGCCCAGCCAGATATTCTAGGGGAAATGCTCCTTGACGAGTTATTTCAACTAGAAGAGCTAATTCTGAAATGGTTAGAAGAGCTTGGGAAGGATTTTATTGATCCACCCCAAGACGATACCCATGAAGAGATGTTGGAACCGCATTCCGACAACCTCGTTGCTCCCAAAAATACCTTCGTACCTAGCAAAGACTTGGACGATAGTCGTCCCTGTGTCGATTGTGCCGTGAAGGACTCTCCATCGACTTCGTTCGGTGCATACATAGACCTGAGCGATTCGGCATACACCTTCTTTAACAAGAGCCCGGGAAAGGGTTGGACTTGTCCACCTAGAATGAAAATAGGAATTACCCTCACCGACAACCTCTTGCGTTCTCGCCTTAGTCTAGGACAATTAAGGTATCTTAGGCACTTTGGGGTTGTTCCAACCAGTCAGGAGCCACCCGATACTAACAAGTGCCTTAAGAAAACTAGACAACTTCATAAAAATAGTCCCTAGACACGGGGCCGTGCCCAGCCAACACGCCCCCGTGTCCATCGAAAGATTCCCTTCTGATCAGTACGTCAGAATACGGACAAACTGTGTCAGAACTCCACCTGCACACGGGGCCGTGTCCACTGAACACGGGGCCGTGTCCAGGATGCTGTCATTTTCTATAAATGCAGCCAAGAATTCTGCACATTTGGACCAACTTGGGACAGATATTTGCAGGAATCTTCTCTCAAACTATCCTAGGTAAGTCTAAAAGAAGGTTCCAACAACCCATCTTGTCCTTTCCTCTTTTAGCCATTTCCTTCTTCTCCATCTTTCTCCAAGAGCTACCATTGAAAGTTTGGAATTCCTCCAACTCTATGGTAGGGATAAATGAGTTTTGTTCAAAGAATCTTGGTAAAAACATGTTATGAAACATTGTTTTAAGTTATTAGTAGCTAAAAAGGCCCCACAAGTTCAGAAAATAACTTAAAAATCCAAGTTTCCTTGTTTCGAAACTCTGCAGAAAGATGAACACGGGGCCGTGCTCAGTGAGCACGGGGCCGTGTCCGGTCCCTGTTTCATTAAATAAACTATTTTTAGTTTATTTTTCGTAGGATGTCGAGTGAAAACAGCGAAACATCTTCTGTGCATTCGCCAAACAGCCGAAGAGGAAGAAGACCCTCCATTGAAGCTACACTTGTGCACTATGTGATAGCATTAAGGGAGGCTCTAGATGAAATGACTTCAGTAGAGGAGGTCCTAATCGACCGTATTAACGATCTTACGATGGGACTTGAAAGCAGCTTCCAAGAAATTAACCTCTTGCACCAGAGGTTAAATATTCTTGTAGCACCTCCAATGGAACCAGTCCTTCCTCAACAGGATTGGAACCTGGCACTCGGAATCAACAACCCTACCGGGTGGGAAGACTTTCCGGCGGAACCTCCCATGATACACCAACAAGAGATCCCGGTGGAAGTTGAAACTCCTCAAACTAATGCCAATGAGCCTTCTTTTCTCCTTCCAAGGGAGGTGGAAGAATGGCTCGCCGACATTTGAGGAAAACCGCACGCGGAAGGAGGAGTTCAAAAAGGCCTTGGTTAACCAAGATTAATTACTTCTTGGAAATTTTGCTAATTAAAATAAAGTAAAGGCTAGGACTCCATGGTTTGTTATTTCTTTGTTTTATCTAGTTTAATTTAGGACTATGTAAGTTCTCTCTTTGATGAAATGATGGTTTTAAGGTTTGGATGGTTTGTAATGAATAAAACACACTCATGGTGGTAAAGGATGAAAAGGGGAACGAGAAAAATGAACCCATGCACAAGAACAAGGCAACCCGACAATTTCAGAAGGTTCAACACGGGCCGTGCCCAACCAACACGGCCCCGTGCTGAGCACCCTGCAGAAAACGCCCAGTTCAGGTAACTGGACACGGGCCGTGTTCACCCAACACGCCCCCGTGTCCAGACTTCTATTTCTCTTGTTTTAATTTTGTTACTGGCACTTGAACACGGGGCCGTGCCCGGACAACACGGGGCCGTGTTCAGTGCCCAGTAACACAAATTTTTGCTTTTTAAACACTATTTTACACATCTAATCAACCTAAAAATTTATTTTTGGGACACATTGAGGACAATGTGTAATTTAAGTGTGGGGGGGATGCTAAAACCTTGAATTTTGCAAGTCCTAAATACAAGCCTTACACAAAACTCTATTGGAACCGCTAATCACCCCAAATTTTTTCAAAAATTTCATTTTTTCTACTTGTCTAGGTTTAACTCGGAAAATTCAAGTTCTCAAAAAGGTTATATTTTTACAAATTTACAACCGATAGCGTAGTGATAAAAAGAACCAACATAAGAAAATTATGAAAAGGCATAGCAAACTTATTTAAAATTTGATTATATATACTTGATCACATAAAAACCCATTCCCACAAAAGTGAGTTTTGAGCCTTTATTGAGCACACAATTACATATCATTTGACTAAATGCTCATTTTTCGTTTCTTGTGTGAATAGCCGCTTGGTTCTTACGACTCTAGAACTTGCCATGACAATGCATTCCCGGTCCTTATCAACTTAAACCCGAGTAAGTAAATGATGGAGGCATTAGGACTAACCCTTTTTATTTCTACACCATTATTTTTCTTTTTCTTTTACCACCTACCCAAAAATCCCCCTAGTTAGCCCCTTTGAGCCTAAACCCTTTCATTTCATAACCCAAACAAAAACCCTTTTACCCACCAAAACCTTTTTCATTTTTAACCCTTTATTTTAGTAACAAGTTCGGTTCTTCGTAAAAAAAAAAAAAAAAAAAAAAAAAAAAAAAAAAAAAAAAAAAAAATTGTGTGATAATGATGAAGCAAAAAGAAAATAAACAAACAAGTTAATCAAAAATAACTTAGTTTGAATAAAAGCTTCATCAAAATAAAAAGTTGCAAAAATACGAAAACCGACACTTGTTACGCTTTTAGCCCTTTTTCTACTAACCACTAACCCAACCACCTACCTTTAACCCTAGCCTAACCCTTAACCCACAAAGTCCTCCTGATATCTACAAAGGTATAAAAGTTAAAAAGGAGGAGGATTGATTTCTTGGCAAGCCTATGGTAGGAATAAGTCTCATGCCGCTCTCGAGTAATTCACTAAAAATACACCTTCGGCCGAGTGTGAGTGATTTCCCCGTGAGGTATGTGAACTTGTATATAAATAGAATTTTAAAAAGGCATGTTATGCCCAATTAAGTAATTTCTTTTATGAAAGGTTCTAAATAAATCATTACGAATAGGAGTGTAAATAAATAAAAATAAAACCCAAAAAGATCTTGGAAATCCCGACACTCTACGACAAGCCCAAAACCTTCTCTTCTACCTATTCCATTTGGGAGTGTAAGCCACATATTAAAGAGTTTTGCTTGAGGACAAGCAAAAGTTCAAGTGTGGGGGTATTTGATGTGTGTAAAATGCAACATATAAATTACATCAAATGAGGCATAAAACTAACCCTTTTTAAGTACTAATATTGGAAAAAGAGTGTTTTTGTCTTCCTTTTGTATTTTCAGGATTAAATGAGCTCAAAAACGCAAAAGAAGCAAAAAGACAGCTAAATCCAACATAAATACAAGAAAAGGGATATTAGTGGACTGCCCGACCCCTCAACGGCACCTTCCAAAGCAAAATAGAGAAATCAGAAGACTGAACACGCCCCGTGCTCAGCCAGCACGGGGCCGTGCCCAAGAAGCAGCAGAAAAGACAAACCTATAGAAGCTTCCATTGCCCACCACGGGCCGTGCTCAGCGGACACGGGGGCGTGTCGAAAGTACAGCAGGCGCATTTATTGTAATTGCGAATTACAATTAATGAGGAGAGAGATTGTCAGACGGACACGGGGCCGTGCCCAGCTCTCTGTTCAGCCTATAAATAGGAGTGCTTGGATTCATTTCATCTCATCCCTTGGCACACCACCTCTCTCACACTTCATCCACCACCCACCACCATCACAACACCATCATCCACCACCATCATCCATTGTCCATCGTAGAGTGTGTGAGTCGTCTCGGGATCCAAGAGTGATCGTAAGAGTTCTTGACAATCAAGGCCATGTTTGCCTAAGTCTCTTACATCACTTGGTGAATACAAAGTGTCTAGTATAATACTTTTTATTTCTAATCTTTTGCACTTTTTATTTGGTTTTGTATTAATGACTTTAATAACTAGTTACTTATGTTGAAGGTGATCTTTCCTTTTCGTTTGTCCGTGGTGTCTTGGCATTATTTTACTGTCTATATAAAATAAAGGATTTTCACCATTCATATCTCCACGGTCTATATGGAGATATGTTGGCTACCTGGTAGGGGGTTAAGGGAACGGTTTGGTAAAGGTCTTGCCATTATTCAGCGTTTAGAGGTCCTGCAATGGACCTTGGTCAAATTTAGTAGGACCTCCTTCAATACTTCACGGTATTGGATAGCGGGGGTCCAAACTCTTTGATCCCCTCATAAGTTAACTACTATTAATAATATAACCCGGCTATTTAGGACTGTATCCCTGCTGACTCAGACTACTTAGCAGAGGGTAACGTCACCGTCAAAAGCGGGGCCTACCACAATACTGCATTAATAACTTAATTCATTATCTTCCAATAATCCACCCTTTTAGGATTGTATCCCTGCTGACTCAAACTACTGGGGTGAGGGTAACGTCACCTTCAAAAGAGGGGCCTACTACAATAACTAAGATAATCTCTTAATTATGTGCAAAAGTGCGGAAATAATCAAAGGTTATACTAGATACGAGTCGGAACCAAGTGATTCATCTTGTCTATCTGTTTTTTTTTCTTTTATTTTTTTTTTCAGCATTTTAGTTAGTTTTTAATTTTCTTAGTTTAAAACATTTTTCTAAACTTTTATTTTGGTTAGACGTTGAGGATAAACCGGTACTAAAAGCTCTTGTGTCCTTGGACGACCTCGGTATCTTACCAACGCTATACTACACTCAACGATGGGTGCACTTGCCCATATGTGTGTTTAGTGTTAGTGAAATATCGTGTTTTATAAATTTAAAACTTGGCTAAAATAAGTGTTAAAAAGGGCTTAAAATATACACCTAATATATATAACACTTCACACGCATCACATGCCGCGACAGCTGTCCACTAGGCCACACCAGTTGATGCCACGTGTCGTGATTCGTGTGAAGGCTAGGGGTCCGACTCAGCGAAGCTAGAGCCTACCCTAGGTCATTGGCGGGCCGCGAAGGCCCTTGTTGTCTCTCTCGCGGGCCGCGAGAAAGTGCTGGATCAGCACTATAAATAGGGATCATCGTCATTCAGTCGAAATCGTTCAAATTATAATTCTCTCTCTCAATCTCTGATAGTATAAGTAATTCACGAGTATTATACCCACTAAAATAGCGAAGCTCTGCCTTGATGTAAGTATTATAACCCCCGGTTACGTATTAGATACGCTGCCCGATTGATCTAGTCCTCCGTAACGCATGTCGAGGCTCTGCCTGACTTAGTCGTTGGAGTTTTATCTCGGGGAGGGTATAACTAATGTGAATTGGGTTATTATACTAACACGTGTGCATTGTTTAATTAATAGATTATAACCAGGAAGTCACAAGGGAAATACCTAAATTAGCAATGTGAGTAATTCCTCTTTTTGCAAACTGTTTTTACAAAACCTCAAATGTTTTAAATTATATTTCACAGTGATTGAGAATTTGTAACATTACCACCAGTCAGGATTGACAGTGCCATGGGTGGTAATTAAAGTAGATGTAAGCAAATGTAATTGCTGGATTGCCCTGAATACTGTAAAAGGATAAAACCTTTCTTGATTAAATTGGGATTTACTCGCCAGTATTTCTTGCTGATAAAATGTTTTTAAACGCGTTTCAGGTAACAAAATGTGAAAGCCAAATAGAAGCCAGCTGGACAGCACTGAAGGCTTAGAAAAGTGGCTATAAAAGTTACCTAAATAAAGAAGACGTTTTAATTCAATAAATTAGGGTTTCCCCTATAAACATGTTTGTAATGGAAACTTGGGAATTTCCCATGTATTTATTATTATAAAAATGTGGTATTTTACTCTGATAAAATATTTCCTAACTACGGTCCTGATGTAAATTCTGCTGCCAAATTGATAAACACCGATACCACTGATACTGGTTCGCGGGCGGCCCATTCCCAGAGATAGGGGCCGAGGGTTGCGACAGCGTCTCGCCTGCGACTTCGGGGATCGCGAACCGGGTGTCGCGAACTCCCCGGAATCAGATTTTATTTAGTGAGTTTCTAGACTTCCTAAATTCCATTGCAGCACAATATTCAATCAATCTGTCACATACGTTAAAATAAAAGTCAATACATAAAGTAAAGTTGAGTACACAAGTTTGCATAGATAATAGTATAAAAAGCGTTTACGCATAACCAGCATGTAATACGTAACGGGCAAAGCATGTAACTATCAACAATGATACAACCTAACCACGAGACTGCGTTGTAGAGTATGTGCGACACATGTTCTCCAAAGAGAACACATGAAATAAAGTAATGTGATCCCTAGCAACCCCTGTCACAGGTGCTGGGTCCAAACTATAGTACTATCGTTGCTAGAGGCGATCTAGTGTAACACTGTATAAGCATAGTAACAAGCATTTAGAAAATCACGTATAGCATGCGGGTGCGGTTAGCGTTTATAAAGTGTTTGCGTTGTGTGACGTGTTTTGATATAGAACGTGTGTAACACCCAAAAGTGCGTTAATCAAAAATGGGTTCGAGTATACTCACAGTGTGTGTTTAGCAGGTAAACACAATTTGGATTATATTAAAGGGAGCGCGTTAAGTTAGCCTGTGTACGGAAACAAAATCATAAATCTTCCTCAGGGCTGAATAGTTATAAACAGAATGTCGAGTGGGGTGAAAAATGTTTAACAGTTTATCCGAACGGATGGGTTCCATCCAAACGGATGGTCATCCGGGCGGATGGCCATCCGGGCGAATGGCCATTCGAATAGGCTGTGTTTTGTTTGTGAATCATTAAAGTTCGGAGTTTAGTTAAAGGCGTTTAAACAATGAAAGTTGTTAAGGTCAGATCATTCGGACGGATAGTCATCCGGACGGATGGCTATTCGGGCGAATGGTCTGTAGTTGAAGTTTTGTAAAACTTTTCTTTAAACAACAGTTTTGGTTAACGGAGATGGTGTGATGACATGTCAAGCAACGGAAAAGTTTCAGATCCAGTTCATTCGTCCAGATAGGCGCTGCCCATTCTGACAAATGGCTATCCTTGATGAAATTTCATGTTTGACCTGTTAATCGGTCCATCTCTTTGGTGGAAATCAGTTTTCAACCAGCTTTCAACTAAGGAACGAGTCGAGAGTCTGATTGAGTCCAGATTTCATCGAAATTTGTGTAATAACCGGAGAAAAGTTCAAAACATATGAAAAGTATTGAAATCTTTCATAACTAAGTTGAAAAGTGTGAAATCCTTTAGACCTTGAACCAATCTCGATTGAATGGTGCTCCACAACAGTTTGCCTAAGCAAAACAAGTGGAAACCACCTTCAAGAGATTATTTTAGTTATAGTAGTAGGCCCCTCTTTTGAAGGTGACGTTATCCTCAACCCAGTGGTTTGAGTCAGCAAGGATACTGTAACAACCCTCGGTAAAACCAACACCCTCATAATATTTCTGACACTCTATTATATCTTAAATTGTCCCAATATGTCTTATATTATACCCGTATGTGAAAACCGAGCCCAAAATAGATTATAACATATAAAAGAAAATAAAAATCTGAAAATGTAAGTTGAGGCGGGCCGCGAAAGACCCCACCTCAAACTTACGCGGGCCGCGAGAGATCGTGAAACGCGGATACACCCAGAGGCCGACACGTGTCATGATCGTGGCGGTCTAGAGGATGACTGAGCTAAGCTATTGAGTTGACCGCGTGTTGACGCGGGCCGCGTAAGGATTTGCCTTACCTTACGTGGGCCGCGACAGGACTAGAATCAGCAACTATATAAGAAGGCCATCAGACTTCGTTTTCCGTCGCTCATTCTAAAATCTCAATCTCGAATTCTATGATATTAGGCATATTTTGCAAGTATTATACCCCCTAATTAGCGAGGTTCTGCTCCGTTGTAAGTATTATAACCCCAGTTTCATTATAGTTACGCTGCCCGATTGATTTAGGGTTCCGTAACAACTGTCGTGGTTCTGCCCGACGTAGTTGTTGGAATGCCGTCTCGGGGAGGGTATCATTAATATTTTCAATGGGTTATAATACTAACCAATGTACATTTGTATAAATTATAGATTATATCCAGGAAACCCTTACGAAAAGCCTAAGACAGCAATGTGAGTTATCCTCTTTTTATATAAACTCCTTTTGTGAGTTTATCCTCTTTTTGTTAATGTTTTTGGAATATTTTACAAAACCTTAAATGTTTTACAATGCGATTAGGCGGTGATTGAGTCTTTGTAGTTCTTCAATTACTGCCGGTATTATGGGGTTTTGTATACAAAATTTACTACGAGTAGTAGTAAGTCTGAATGAGAGTGCATTACCATTGGACGACGAGTTAGCCAATGGGTAATTTGACCATAGCCATAGATCCGGTCGAGTGGCAAATACTGAATGAGTAATTGTGTAGAAATAAACAATGTGATCGCTCTCAATACTGTTTTAATTGATAAAATATTTCTTGATTAAACTGGGATTCACTCACCAGTATTTCCGACTGACAAATGTTTTTAAAACGCGTTACAGGTAACACAATGTGAACAGCCAATTAGTGAAAAGCCAGCTGGAGAGCACTGAAGGCTTGGGAAAATGTGGCTATAAAAGTTACCTAATAAACGATGTTTTAAATTCAATAAAATAGGGTTTGTCCCTATAATGTATTGTAATAAGAAACTTGGGTTTTGCCCATGTTATTATTAATATAAAAGAAGGTGGTTTTACTCTGATAAACATTTCCTAACTACGGTCCTGATGAAAAATTCCGCTGCGAGATTAAACAAACTGATACCACCAAACTCTGAGCTCGCGTCCGCCCGTTCCCGGGAATCAGGGATCGGGGGTTGTGACAGAAGGTGGTATCAGAGCCTAGCCACTGGTCTGAGCCAAAGAAGTGTTCTGCTGACACTTAAATTTTAAATTTTGTGTTAGGAAATAAATTACGGAAATACATGCATAACTGTAATTATGTGTTATGTGTTATTTGACTATTTGTTAGCTTTCAGTATGAGTGATCAAGGACCATTAGACGTGAATCGTCAGTTATCTGATTCACCTAGGAGTGAAGGTACATCATCACAGCCTGCCCTCTCTGGGTATACTGCTGATCAGGAAGACGGGATATTTGCCTTTAGAGCTCAATCTGAAGAACCATTTCCTACTAAGAAACGAGGATGGTTCAGTAAAGAAGCTTTTGCTCGTAGGAAGAGAATGCGAAAATTGCAACAGCAAAGGGCTTTAGCAGCTATTAAGCGAGAGACAGATGCCCATACTCAAGATATGCTAAATAGAAGCCTAGCTAATTTCCATATCTTAGCTACAACTGCTGCTGACCCGAGTCTGGAACAATTAGTAGCCCCACAACCACAAAACCCAGAACAACCCATGGAAATAGAAAATCCGGAGAACCAAGTAGAGATGCACGATTTTAACCCAGAAGAAATCCCAAGGATACCTGCACCAAACCCACTAGACCCGAATTACGACCCCTGGTGGGACAATAATAGGGACTTTGTGCAACGTTACCCTATCCAGGATTATCCACCCATACAAAACATAGAAGCTTACCCAGGTATGGACCCTTTAGATCCCTATTACCAAAATGATTATATTAGGGAAATATTAGAGGATCCTTACCAATTTCAGGAACTGTCACCCCCATATCAGGAAACCATACCCCAGATTCCAAACCCAGTCCGAGAACCTGCACCCCCAATGAGTGCAGAAAATGTCCAAGAACTTAGGACTTTCGGGGAGGAAATCTTAGAAAGTAGTGAGAGGATGCGTCAGGTGGGAGAGCGTCTCGTATGGAAATACGATGAACGCAATATGGATTTTTGGATGAATCCATATCCATGAACGTTAGAATGAAAGAAGCGGTAGTAATAATATAATAAAATAAAATAAGATATGTGTGTACGGATGCATATTACTATTTTATTTATGTTGGTATTGTAATCTTTATTTCTGTACTAGTGTGTAATAGACGCATAGTATATGAAAAAGAGTATAGTCGCAATGATCGACGGTTTTGGTTAAATTGCGTGTCATGTGATTAACTATATTACCTATTATTTGTGATATTAATGTTGGATAAATGTTTAAAATTCAGATGGCCGATGAAGAAAATCAAGGAAATCTGAATAACGATAACCAGAGTAACATTAACGTGGTTAATGATAATCCGAGTGTCAATAACAATGGGAACCAGATGGAGAATAGTGCTATCCAACACATAGTAGCACAAGGAATTATAGATGCAATGCCGTTTATTCTTCAAACTGTTAAAGATGCTGATAATAAAAGTAAGCATAGCAGTAAGCGACCAAGTGAACCAGAACACAGCGTGAACAATGGACCTGTACTTCAATTGCCTATTCCCAAAAGAAGAAGAAGCATGCCTTATGGTTGTTCTTATAAAGAATTTTGGTCTTGTAAACCAATAGAATTCTCGGGCAATGAAGGGGCCATTGCAACCTTACGCTGGATAGAAAAGACTGAGGCAGTCTTAAGGATAGGTAAGTGTGCTGAAGAAGATAAGATACTGTTTGCTTCTAATCTGTTTAAGAATGCAGCACTAGAATGGTGGAACACTATCCTCCAAACAAAAGGAAGTGATAGAACCTATAATATGGAATGGGAAGAATTTAAAAACAAGGTAGAAAGGAAGTTCTACCCACCCAATGAAAAAGAACAGATAGCAAACAAATTCCTAAACCTTAGGATGACTGGAGTGGATAGCAAGGGGTACACAAAGCTATTTTTCGAATATGCTAGAATAGTGCCAACTCTTGCTTCGCCAGAACCAGTATTAATTTCCCGATATATTTGGGGATTAATTGGGGAGATAAGACACGTAGTCAAGGCAGCTAGACCTCAAACCATAGAAGAAGCTGTAGAACTAGCCAATACCTTGACAGATGAATTAGTCCGTACCCGAGAAGAGGATCAAAGAAAGAGCCTAACCCAGAAATTGACTCAAGAATTTCGTTCTGGAAATTCTAACCGTGGAAGAAATGTAGGTTCTACCTCTGCACCCTACAGTAGGAATTGCAAAAGAAAGCATTCAGGGAAATGCTCTATATATTGTAACTTTTGCAAAATATCGGGACACAAGGAAGAAAATTGCAGGAAGAAAGCTAACAGCCGGGTATGTTATAATTGTGGAGAACAAGGTCATATCAAGCTGAATTGTCCAAAATTAGCCCCAGCTGCAGACAACAAAAATACTAAAAATGCTAGAGCATTTGTGCTGACTGCAGATGAAGCTAGGATAATTCCAGATGTCATAGCTGGTACGTTTTTAGTTAATGATGTCTTTGCTAAAGTATTATTTGACTCTGGTGCAAACCAAAGTTTTATTAAAACATCATTTTGCAAACTTCTGAATAAGTCATTAACTAAACTACAACAAGAATGTCTAGTAGAGACAGCTAATGGAGAAACCGTTAGAATTTCTGAAATCTTGCAGGGAGCAAGTATCGAAATTTCAAATCAGAAATTTATTGCAAATCTTTATCCCATGAATCTAGTAGGATTTGATGTTGTTTTAGGAATGGATTGGTTAATAGCCAATAAAGCTAGTATTTTATGTGATCAAAAGTTAATTCAAGTAAATTCACCAAAAGGTAAAACGATCACAATTAAAGGAGATAAGCCCTCTAGATCCACAAAATTCATATCTGTGATGAAAACTGTAAGTTGTATAAGAAAAGGTTCTATAGTGTATTTGATTTCTATAATCACTAACACTAAAGGAAAAGAACTAAAAGATATTCCAGTAGTATCTCAATTTTCAGATGTCTTTCCAGAAGAATTACCAGGACTACCTCCAGACTGAGAAGTTGAATTCAGAATTCACCTGCTACCAGGAACATCACCAATTGCCAAAGCACCTTATCGTTTGGCACCTGCAGAAATGCAAGAATTGAAGAAACAATTAGATGAATTGTTAGAAAAAGAATTTATACAACCAAGTTCGTTGCCATGGGGAGCGCCGATACTGTTTGTTAAAAAGAAGGACGGATCAATGTATATGTGCATTGACTACCGTGAATTAAACAAAGTCACGATTAAGAATCGGTACCCATTACCGAGAATCAATGATTTGTTTGATCAGCTACAAGGAGCTCGATTTTTCTCTAAGATCGATTTAAGGTCAGGATATCATCAATTAAAGGTACAGGAAGAAGACATTCCTAAAACCGCATTTAGAACAAGGTATGGTCATTATGAATTTACTGTCATGCCATTTGGTTTAACCAATGCCCCAGCTGCATTTATGGACATGATGAACCGAATATGTAAGCCATATTTGGATAAATTCATAATTGTATTCATAGATGATATTTTAATTTACTCTAAGAGTAAAGAGGATCATGCAAAACATTTGCACGCACTTTTAAGTCTGTTAAGAAAGGAAAAGCTTTATGCTAAGTTTTCAAAGTGCGAGTTTTGGTTAAAACAGGTACAATTCCTTGGACACCTAGTCAATCATAAAGGAATTCATGTAGATCCAACCAAGATTGACGCAATTACCAAATGGAAAACCCCTGAATCACCAACTGAGGTTAGAAGTTTCTTAGGATTGGCCGGTTATTATAGAAGATTTATTAAAGATTTCTCTAGAATAGTCATTCCCTTAACTAAGTTAACATGTAAATCTGTTAAGTTTGAATGGGGAGTAAAACAAGAAGAAGCATTTAGAATCCTTAAGCAAAGATTAACCCATACACCTATATTAGCATTACCAGAAGGAACTGAAGACTTTGTAGTCTACTGTGATGCTTCTAAACTAGGTTATGGATGTGTGTTGATGCAACGACAAAAGGTTATAGCTTATGCATCTAGACAACTTAAGAATCATGAAGAAAATTATTCAACCCATGATTTGGAATTAGGAGCTATAATTTTTGCTCTTAAGATTTGGAGACATTACCTTTATGGTAGTAAGTTTACCGTATTCACTGATCATAAGAGTTTAAGGTATGTTTTTAAGCAAAAAGAGTTGAATATGAGACAAAGACGCTGGATGGAATTTCTTAGTGACTATGATTGTAATATCCAGTATCATGAAGGAAAAGCAAATGTAGTAGCAGATGCTTTAAGCCGAAAGTATCATGAAAAGCCAAAAAGGGTACGTTCTCTTAAATTAAATCTGCAAGTAGATTTAAATGATCAGATAAGAGAAGCACAAGAATCAGTAATCAAGGATGATTCTGAAAAATTAAAAGGTATGTTAAAAGAATTAGAACAAGGAACAGATGGAATTTGGAGATTTCATGAAAAGAGAATGTGGATACCTAAATTAGGAAACCTACGTAATCGTATATTAGAAGAAGCCCATAAATCTAAGTATACGATGCATCCAGGAAGTGATAAAATGTACCAGGATTTAAGGAAAAATTTCTGGTGGATAGGAATGAAAAAGGACATAGCAACCTATGTTTCTAAATGTTTAACTTGCTCACAAGTTAAAGCTGAACATCAGAAACCCTCAGGTTTGTTACAACAATTAGAGATGCCAGTTTGGAAATGGGAATTTATAACCATGGATTTTGTTACTAAATTACCCAAAACTAGGAAAGGAAATGATACAATCTGGGTGATTGTAGATAGACTAACTAAGTCAGCTCATTTCTTACCAATGAAGGAAACAATTAGTATGGAACAATTATCTAAATTGTATGTAAATGAAATTGTTTCTTTGCATGGAATTCCATTATCAATTGTTTCTGATAGGGATAGTCGATTTACATCTCATTTTTGGTCAAGTTTCCAAAAGGCAATGGGAACCAAGTTAAAATTAAGCACAGCTTATCATCCACAAACGGATGGACAAAGTGAAAGGACAATTCAGACGATGGAAGACATGCTTAGAGCTTGTGTAATTGACTTTGGAGGTAATTGGGATGATCACTTACCTTTAATAGAATTTTCTTATAATAATAGTTATCACACAAGTATCAAGGCTGCACCATTTGAAGCACTTTATGGACGAAAGTGTCGAACCCCAGTCTGTTGGGCAGAAATTGGGGAAAAGCAACTATCTGGACCTGAAATAGTGCAAGAAACAACTGATAAAATTATTCAAGTCAAGGAACGACTGAAAGCAGCACGTGATAGACAGAAAAGTTATGCTAATAATAGGCGAAAACCATTGGAGTTTCAAGTAGGAGATAAAGTATTATTGAAAGTCTCTCCTTGGAAAGGAGTGGTAAGATTCATCAAACGAGGAAAGCTAAGTCCCAGGTATATTGGACCTTTTAAGATTATTAGAAGAATAGGACCAGTTGCCTATCAGCTACAATTGCCAGAGGAAATGGCAGGAATCCATGATGTGTTTCATGTATCTAATCTCAAGAAGTGTTTAGCTGATGATTCATTGATAGTTCCTCTTAAGGATATAGAGGTAAATAAACAAGTCAAATTTGTAGAAAGACCTCTACAGATTGAAGATAGGAAAGTCAAGAATCTCAAACACAAGAGACTAGTTTTAGTCAAAGTAAAATGGGATTCCAAAAGAGGACCTGAGTACACATGGGAGCTCGAGTCAGAAATGCAAAAGAAATACCCGCATCTGTTTCAGTAGATCTCGAGGACGAGCTCTAAAGTAAGGTGGGGAGAATGTAACAACCCTCGGTAAAACCAACACCCTCATAATATTTCTGACACTCTATTATATCTTAAATTGTCCCAATATGTCTTATATTATACCCCGTATGTGAAAACCGAGCCCAAAATAGATTATAACATATAAAAGAAAATAAAAATCTGAAAATGTAAGTTGAGGCTGGCCGCGAAAGACCCCACCTCAAACTTACGCGGGCCGCGAGAGCTCGTGAAACGCGGATACACCCAGAGGCCGACACGTGTCATGATTGTGGCGGTCTAGAGGATGACTGAGCTAAGCTATTGAGTTGACCGCGTGTTGACGCGGGCCGCGTAAGGCTTAGCCTTACCTTACGCGGGCCGCGACAGGACTAGAATCAGCAACTATATAAGAAAGCCATCAGACTTCGTTTTCCGTCGCTCATTCTAAAATCTCAATCTCGAATTCTATGATATTAGGCATATTTTGCAAGTATTATACCCCCTAATTAGCGAGGTTCTGCTCCGTTGTAAGTATTATAACCCCAGTTTCATAATAGTTACGCTGCCCGATTGATTTAGGGTTCCGTAACAACTGTCGTGGTTCTGCCCGACGTAGTTGTTGGAATGCCGTCTCGGGGAGGGTATCATTAATATTTTCAATGGGTTATAATACTAACCAATGTACATTTGTATAAATTATAGATTATATCCAGGAAACCCTTACGAAAAGCCTAAGACAGCAATGTGAGTTATCCTCTTTTTATATAAACTCCTTTTGTGAGTTTATCCTCTTTTTGTTAATGTTTTTGGAATATTTTACAAAACCTTAAATGTTTTACAATGCGATTAAGCGGTGATTGAGTCTTTGTAGTTCTTCAATTACTGCCGGTATTATGGGGTTTTGTATACAAAATTTACTACGAGTAGTAGTAAGTCTGAATGACAGTGCATTACCATTGGACGACGAGTTAGCCAATGGGTAATTTGACCATAGCCATAGATCCGGTCGAGTGGCAAATACTGAATGAGTAATTGTGTAGAAATAAACAATGTGATCGCTCTCAATACTGTTTTAATTGATAAAATATTTCTTGATTAAACTGGGATTCACTCACCAGTATTTCCGACTGACAAATGTTTTTAAAACGCGTTACAGGTAACACAATGTGAACAGCCAATTAGTGAAAAGCCAGCTGGAGAGCACTGAAGGCTTGGGAAAATGTGGCTATAAAAGTTACCTAATAAACGATGTTTTAAATTCAATAAAATAGGGTTTATCCCTATAATGTATTGTAATAAGAAATTTGGGTTTTGCCCATGTTATTATTAATATAAAAGAAGGTGGTTTTACTCTGATAAACATTTCCTAACTACGGTCCTGATGAAAAATTCCGCTGCGAGATTAAACAAACTGATACCACCAAACTCTGAGCTCGCGTCTGCCTGTTCCCGGGAATCAGGGATCGGGGGTTGTGATAGATACAATCCCAAAGGGTTGGAATATTGAAAGATAATTAATTAAGTTATTAATGGGAAAAGTGGTAGGCCCCTCTTTTGAAGGTGACGTTACCCTCGGCTAAGTGGTTTGAGTCAGTAGGGATACAATCCCAAGTAGCCGGTTTAATGTATTAATAGTACTTTGCATATGAGGGGATCAAGCCATTCGCACCCACGCCATCCAATACCAATGAGTATTGAAGGAGGTCCTAGTAAGCTTGACCCAGGTCCTTGCAGGATCTATACACTGAACAAGGCAAGAACCTTACTAAACCATTCTCTTTTTTTTTTTGGGAAACGAGGGAAAACCCCCGGGCAAACCATTTATTAATAATGTTCAGAAACGAGATTACAAACAAAGAGCATTTGGCCAAGGCGACTCGCCAAAAAACCAAACCCCAAAAGACAAAAGAACACAAACAAAGAACCAACAAACAAAAGACCTCAATACTAAAAATGAAAAGAAGCTAAACTCCACGAGCAATGTCTCTTGCCGATTCATCCGTTTCAGACTCAACTTCTACTTCATCTTCAACATTTGTTTCAATCAAAGCTTCCTTCACCGGATCAAACTTTGTAAGCATCATGTAATAGGCCTTTAATTTCTCCGACCATGAAGAAAATACATCATCCGGCGGTTGCGTATTAGTTTCATAAAATTTTCGAACCATTAACATATCTTTTTCCCACAACCCATGCTCGGTATCAAAACAATCTTCTTCATTTTGAAGCGTGTCAAACGAATTCTTTGTTTCAACTCTTTGGCACTCCCGAGGCCCAAATGAAAATTTTGAAACGTCAAAAAACCCACTTCCCTTTCTTTGGGCTTCATTTTGCAATTTGTATACAACTTAAACTTTCATTCGTACCTGGGCCAGAAAAACAGCGGATTGGGCCTACATTTAACGATGGAAACTGTTCAATTGAGCCCAATTGAACTGGACTGGATCTTACCGCAGCCGAACCAGCAACCACAATGGGCTCAGCATGTTTATCCGATCCATAGCTGGGCCTGTTGCCTACAGCCGAGCCCAGAACTCCAACAGAATCCGCTGCTGGGCCATTCACCTTTGGGCCCAGTTCAGACTGAGCCAAAACAGCCGCTAATCCATGTTCCACGTCTGGGCCACTCTTGTCCGATAAGCCCAAATTAATATAACTGCCATTGTTAAGCCCAGCAGCCTTATCGCTGGGCTTAACTGGGCCTGACTGCTTTCCAGATTTCTTATTTGGGCCATCAACATTATTTGGGGCAACAGATGGGCCTGCACCCTTTGATTTCGGACCATTTACCAATCTATCAACATCAACCTTAGCCAAGGGAGCCCATTTTACATTGGGTTTTTTCCGTGTAATTAAAGTGAAACCATCATCATGAACAACCGGTTTTTTCAAAATAGGCTTTGCAACCGGTTGATCAACAACGTTTTTAACTTTTAATACACTATCAACCGGTTTTTGAATAACTTCATGTTTAGTCTCCATATGCCCAAAAACGTTGCATTTCCCGCATATAGGAGGCTTCCATTTGTAAGAAAGATCAAGATAAGCAATTTTACTCGGTAAATCATTTAAAGATGGGAACCGAACCTTTACTTGACTAGGCAAGCCACTTGAAGCACTAGCCTCCACTAGAACACGAGCAAAGCTTAAAGGTCCCCTCTTGGTCTCACATCGATCATATGTTGCTTTATCTAACATAAGTGGTCTTCCAACTCTACTAACAATTTGACCAATGTTGCCTCCATTCCATAAGCAAAGCGGAAGATCCTTTATAGTGACCCATATTGGCATTTTTTCCAAATCCGGTTTGGACAATATGGTATCCGGTTGCCAAAGTTGTAAAACAAGTGGAATATTTTTCACCAACCAAGGGTTTCTTTCAAGGACTTGAAGCATACCCTCTTCATGATCAAAAGTAAAAAAGTAAAATCCTCCATTCTTCTTAATTATTGATTTTAAACCAAATTTGTGCCACATCTTGACAAGATTCTCTTTAACTATTTGAAACGAAAGAGTGTCACCCACAAAGTACCCATATAATTGCAAGCGATGAGCTTTGATGCTTTTAGTCATAAAGTGACCATTAAGGTTCACAATAGGCTCACCTTCTACAACTTCCGGAGGTTCATAAAAAAGTCGCGTTTCACTTTCTTCAATTTCAAGCCCTTTAGTTAATTGAGCAAACAACTCATGGTTCCAGAATTTCGTACCAAATATAGGATCAACATCAACACCATTTGGACCAAATTTTAAATTGGGATCACATACAAATTGGAACACAGGCTTCCTCAATTTGCATGGATCAACTGATCCAAACTGTAAAGAATGCACTGATATATTTGGCCCAGAATTCATATTATCCAGTCCTAATAATTCTGATCCAAAATCTAGTTTAGCACTTGAGTCCATAACACTTGTTGGCCCAACCGAAACCCCTTCTTTTAAAACAGAATTATGAAGCCCGTTATTATCATTAAACGAAACATTTGGGCCCACCAAAGGTGAAGGCCCAGTTCGTATTGGACTAACCTCATTAAGTTGCTGGCCCATCACTGAATTATCAACATTCTGCTCCAAGTTTACATCAGTAACCTTAGGCCCAGATCCAGTATGATCCAATTTCAATTCAGGCCCAACCGCAACCCTAGGCTCTGCGACAATTCCACCGGCCGCCAAGGAACATTCTCTGTTATCCAATGATTGGATGACATCATCACCTCGTATTCCGATCCCATGCTCGACAAACAATTCCGGCGCTGAATCCGATAAGCTTTTGACCGGAGAAATTAATTCCGGTGACATTTTCGAAATATTAGCATCAGAATTTAATCCCGTTGCAGATTCCGATGAACATTTCACTGTAGATCTAGAATCCGGCAGCTTGTTTTCCATTTTTTCAGATAGTATCGCCATTTCTAAAGCCATCTTCCTCCGATTTTCATAAACCTCCGTCAACTCCTTATTACCAAACCCTGATGAAACCGGTGATGACTGAACAGTCACCGGATTACAGACTTTTCCATAATAGCAGGAGAAGAGGTTACAGATTCTTCTCCGGTCACCGAGTAGGATGAATCCGATGATTCAAAATCCGATTTCGCCATTTTTTCCGATGAATCTGAAACAGATTTCTCCATTAAGACTGTTGGAACAGTAGATACAGATCTACTCAACACACAATCTTCATGGACTATTCCAGATTCATCTTTCTTCTCTTTCATCACGTTTGTTCGTTCAACTTTCTTTTCGGCAGCTCCTGGACTAAACCATTCTCTTAACCCCTGACCAGGTAGCCAACATACCTCTATATAGACCGTAGAGATATGAATGGTGTAAATCTTTTACTTTATATGGACAATAAAGCAATGTCAAGACACCACGGACAAACGTTAAAGAAAATTCACCTTCAACATAAGAAACTAGTTATTAAAAAGTCATTAATACAAAACCAAATAAAAAGTGCGAAAAGATTAAAAATCAAAAGTAATACATTAAAGACTTGTCTTCACCAAGTGATGTAAGAGACTTAGCCAAACATGGCTTTTGATTGACAAGAACTCTTACAATCAATCTTGGATCCCGAGACTACTACACACACTCTAAGGTGGATGATGGATGATGGTGGTGGATGTGGGTGTTGTAGTGGTGGTGGAGTGGTGGCAAAGTGGGAGAGTAGTGGTTTGCCAAGGGATGCCTTTGAAGTGGACCAAGCACCCCTATTTATAGCCTGAACAAAAGCCCGGTCACGGCCGCGTGTCCAGCGGACACGCCCCCGTGGCCATCCCTTTCTCTTTCTTTATTGCATTTGTCAGCACAGGGCTCAACACGGCCCGTGTCCAGCGGGCACGGCCCCGTGTGCAGAAGCGTATCTATACTACCAACATTTTGCAAGATTCTCCGAATCTTTGCATTGACCACGTCCCGTGCTGAGCTGGGCACGCCCCCGTGGTGGGCGTAGAAGCTTTCATAGCTTTGTCTTTTCTGCAGGTAGCTGACCACGCCCCTGTGTCCAATGGGCACGGCCCCATGGTCAGTTTTCTGTTTGTTGTTTTTTTCTTTTGGGGATGCTGTCGAGGGGTCGGGCATGTCACGTTTATTCATTTTCTTTGTATTTATGTTGGTTTGGGCTGTATATTTGTTCCTTTTGCTATTTTAAGCTCATTTGGTCTTGTAAATTCAAAAGAAAGACAAAAACAAACTTTTTCCAACATTAGTACTAAAAAGGGTTAGTTTTATGTCTCATTTGATGTAATTTATATATTTTTGCACACATCAATGGTCATCCGGACGGAAGGCCATTCGGACGGTCGTGTTTGCGCGAGTTAGTTTTCCAACTTTGGTTCGTTTGTCGAGCGTTGCGTTGCGTTTAATCGAGTTTGAGCGTATAAGCATTGCGTTGATAACCACATAACATTTAACAATTTATAACACAATAAACACACATAGGGGCTGTTTGGCTAAGCTTATTATTTTGACTTATTTACTTATTTGCTTATTTGAAAAGCAAATAAGTCATAATGGAATGACTTATTTACTTATTCCTCTCACATAATAAGCTAACCCAAACACCTTTTAACTTTTCAAAAAGCAAATAGGTAAATAAGTCAAAAAAATAAGCTTAGCCAAACAACCCCATAATATAATTAAATTCCGCGTTTTGAGTTTGAGTTGCGATAGCGTTTAGTCTAAATAAGCGTTGCTAAATGCGATAACATGCGTTTAAGTAGTAAGCGTTACAAGTAGCGTTTAAATGTGATAATCGTGATTAAGTAAGCGTTGCAATATGCGTTGAAAATATAGTTTAACCCGTAGTGTTAATCGAATCCCAAGAGTACAAGCGTTTACGAAAGAAATGATAGCGTTAGGTAACGATCCAAAAAGTCGGGTTGTTATATAAACCCTAATGCTAAACCCTAAAACTAAACCCTAAAATACTAATGCTAAACCACAAAGCTAAACCCTAAATACTAATACTAAACACTAAAACTAACTAACCCCTAATGCTAAACCATAAATACTAATTCTAAATCATAAAGCTAAAACTAAATCATTCACCTCAATCAAATATTTACAACACTTGTTTTTCAATTTTAAATATGTATATACATATATGTATAGTTAAAAAATTAACAATATATACATATGTATAGTTAAAAGATTAACAATATACACATGTGTATAAATCCCTAAAATACCAAATAGAGAAAGCTCTGATTTTTCCAAAAAAAATACGTTTTTTTACATTTTTTTGCATTTTTTACTTAGAGAAAATGTGTGGTTCAGAATGTTTATCAATTAGCCTACTACTTCTCACATGATCCTAATCCTATATATATATATATATATAGGACAAAGATCCGTTAGGAACCACCTCTTATTGCGAGAACCGCGAGAACCAATGTGAACGCAACAAAAAATGCCTAAAAATAGCTAAAAATCACACAAAAATTTTTTTTTTTTTTTAATATTTTTTATAACAAAATCGCTACTTTTCGTAACAAAAAAAAAATTTTAAAAAAAAAAAAAAAATTTAAAAATTTTTTTTTTTTTTTTTTGCTCTAAAAGTAGCGATTTTAACATAAAAAATATTAAAAAAATCAAAAAAAATATTTAGATTTTTTTAGATTTTTTTAGGTTTTTTTGGGGTTTAGTTTTTAGCTGGGGGGGGGGGGGGGGGTTTAGGTTTTTGGGGTTGGGGGGGGGGGGGGTGGGGGGGGTTAGGTTTTTTTTTAGGTTTCTTGGGGGGTTTAGTTTTTAGCATTTAGCTTTGGGGGGGGGGGTTAGCTTGGGGGGGGGTTAGGTTTTTTTTTTTGGGGGGGGGGGGGGGGGTGGGGGGGTTTAGGTTTTTTGGGGGGGGGGGGGTGGGGGTTAGGTTTTTTTAGCTATTTTAGGTTGTGTTCACATTGGTTCTCGCGGTTCTCGCAATAAAGGTGGTTCTCGCATGAACCTTACCCTATATATATATATAAATATATAGGGTCAGGATTTAGAAAAAAACGGTGGAAAGTGAGAGAACAGTGAGAACGGTTATGGATCGTCTGATCAAAACAATCTATGGACTAGATTGGCGCGGTGACATTTTTGTAAATAACTTAAATTTTATTACGTGGACGCGCTTCATTAAGGGTAAAAAAGGTAAAACATCCTTTCTCACATAAAACGCCGTTGAAATATAAAACGCCATATAAATACAAAACGCCAGTCTTAGGCTACAAAAACGCCATAAAATGTAAAACGCGATAATATATAAACGCCAAGCCTTACATCCGGATAAATGTTAATTGCATTTATTGTTATAAAATAATATCCCGCCTAAACTACGCGCCAAAAAATCCTATAAATAGAAACGTCTCACCACCTTCCGTTAATCACATCAAAGAAACACACAAAAAACAGGATGGTTCCTAAAAAATATAACTCAATGTAAAACGCCAAAAAGTTGAGAGAAATCAACGATGCAAACATCTTTTCTTTGATACTCAGTAATGTTCTGCATGAAGTTTCGCTGAATGATTTGTTAGGTGAGGGGAGTAAGATTTTGCTGCATGAGATGGACAAAATTCAAGAAAGAGGGACTGATGACACCCATATATCATTTTGTCTTCTTTGTTCTTGAAGAAGGTTTGGATGAGTAGAAGAGACCTATCCCAGTGTAAATGCTACTTTGGCCTCGATGATTATAATGAAGATGACGGGCAGATAGCATCCACCCACACGGAGTCGATCTATGTCTCCAACATCTATAAAGACACTTCAACACATGAACAAAGAAAATAAACCACGCCAAACCCAAAACGCCATTTATTTGTGACAGTTCTTGTAGTTTCAAAAGAAGAAAGTGACTGATGACACTGAAGATTTAGATCATAAATTGCTTCTATTTGTTTTTTTAATTTTCTTTTTCTGTTGTTTGTTATATAATTTTCAGCTAAGAACAACAAATACATTAATACTGTAATGAAAAATATAATGAAACGCCAAACGGGCAAATGCTTGTGAAATGCCATCATGTCATAAAACGCCCAAAAAACTACCAAACTATAATAAAATTACTTTGAACAAGTACTATTATAATAAATCTAATGAAAAAGGTTAAAACAATGTGCAAAAAATAATAAAACAAAAAGTGCCATCTTTATCTAAACGTCATTGGAAAACAAAACGCCATAATTACTGTCACGGCCCCCGGCCTGGTTTTACCAGTTCCAGAAGTCGCGGGACAGAAACCTGTGGTATTGGTGGTTAATTTGGCAGCGGAAATATTAACAGGATCTTTTAAAACTGAAAATGCCCAGTTATTTTATTTCACATTTTGGGGCAAACCCCGTAATTTACAATAAAGGAATTTCACGGGGAAATTCCCTGTTTACACAAAAACATGTTTATTTATTTTACTGAGCCATTCTATCCAAGCTGGTAGTGCTACGCGGCACTTTTCCTGGTTCACAGTAGATCACCTGAAACATGTTAAAAAGATTTTATCAGCGGGGAAATACTGGCGAGTCATTCAATTTGCACAAAACGACACATTGTTACAATTTACAGCATTAAGGGTTTTTATATTTACCCCTATCTTATAATTAGCTGGTTCTGCTGTCACTCGACCGAATCTATGACTGTGGACATATCACTAATTGGGCTCGCCCACCTAAAGTGATAAATCGTTAGTAGTAATGTGCACAAAACCCCCACATACTGCCAGTAATTAAAGATTAGCAAAGACTTAATCACTGCAAAGTATAACTGGAAAACATTTATGTCACACCCCGACCGCGTAAAACAACAAATCACGGCGGAATCGTCGGGGAGTGTTGTAACATAATCATTGTTTCATAACACACAGAAATTTGAAGTTTCGTTTTATTTAAAGATTAACCATTTACATTGTCTTAAAATTTAAATAAACAAGCTAAACATAGTCTATCATTGTTATTAAGTCGCTAAGGCCTCGTCCAGTCCTATATGAGCATGCATCCTAGCAATCAACGTCATTCTACAACACCTGAAACATATGTAAAAACAAAGTCAGCAAAGAAATGCTGGCGAGCACATAGGTTTATGAGAGTGTCGGATTCATGGCTAGTTTACATGTTGCAATACCTAATTAAAAACCTTGTTTTGAAAAGTATAGTATTGTGACATAATTAACCAACTCAAATAAAGTTGGTTATAATTTATAAAATCTCGTAGCCATGACTCTTACCCCAAAACATTTATTTTATTAAATCAAATTGTAAAACATCCCGTAAAAACTCGTTAATAAAACTCGTTAATGAAACTCCTTAATAAAACTCGTATGGTTTATATTATTCAGAAAACATCATTGTGTGACATCGTTTCAAAATCGTTTACCCAAGTGAACTAAATAACGCCACGGTATGTAATATGATGAAAACACTTATATATAAGAAGTACCAGCGGCGTATCTACCATATTTTCATCACATTACACCCGTCCCGTTATCTAAACACTAACCAAAAACCAATCGTTTACCCAAATCATTTAACTCGTTAAAATCGCTTCAGTCGTTTAAATCATTCTCGTTTTAATTGTGAAAACTACTTTTGGTCGTCTCGCTAATAACATCCAAACCTTCGTGACTCGACTATCTCGAAACTCGCATTAATAAACCACCAAAGGGTAAATTAACAATCACAGATTCAGTCGTTACCCACAACCCCCACACATAACCATGGGTGCAGTCTGATAACGGGATTTGTCAGATCCTATGGTACCATAACCTAATACTGGTCGGTTCGGCCAAAACTAATGAATGTTATTCGTTATGTAATTACAACCAACAAGTTTATCCACATTATCAAAATCGTTATTAATTTAATATAAACCATTTTAATCATTTTCGAAACCATCGTTAAAAACATCGAAATCATTTAACACATATGAATTACCCCAAAACAATAGAAAACTGTAAAATAGGGGAACTATGTACTCACTTGAGAATGCTTAGAAGTCTTGAATAACAACCAAGCAAAGCTAGAGGGATCACGGAAATCAATCGGCACCTAATATAAGTAACTATGTAAATAAACCGGACCTAAATCGGAAGATCGGATAGGATGAGGTTTCGTAAACCAAATGACTATTGGAACTCATATGACATGGTTTAACAAAGCCTACATACTAAATCGAAACCTAACCTAAGTGCTTACGACCCATTACGACTCGTTTAGGTAGCTTACGCTACTTTAACGCGTCGTTCGCGTAAAACGCGTTCGGACCGCCTAACTAGTCCTATGACAAGTATTATATGCCTTAACATGTCTAATAATGTTACCTAATCAGTTTAGATATAAAAATTTAGGTTACATATGCTTAAAATGAATTTATGCGTAAAAAATGGCATTTTGGTCATTTTCCTAAGGCATATAAATTAGCTATCATACAACTAACTAAACGAAGTGACCATAAGGTATAACCTCAGAAGGTTATTCCCTATACAACTATGGTCACAAAATATGTTTGGTCGGATCCTAATGAACCACCAAACGGGTCGGGTTTGAAAGTCTAAGCGGTTGTTTAGACCGCTTATCTTACGACCCTATATAAGCACTAAACTAAAAGTGACGAGTTAAACATGTTAAAACATGTTTAACGAAGTTAGAAAACAAGTTTGATATCAAAACAAAAGGGTTTTGATACCCAAGAATAGTTTGGTTGCAAAATACGCATGAACGCGTATTTTGACCGAAACTCTGACTCGTCACTACACCTAATCAATGTGGTAATCAGTAGGTATAGTCACTAGGGACTATAACCATCGTGATTACGCTCACGTTTCAAAGTTCAAATGAACTTTGTGTTGACCAAAGACTGGTCAAAGCAGAAAGTCAAACACTGTTTGACTTTCGTGCTAAAACCGTATAAAAGCACTCTTGGTGCATCCGTCTGTCGCCTACGTCTTGTATCGAGTCTTGTATAGAAATAGGTAGATTAGGGCTCGGGAATCAAAATAGTGATAATCGCAGGTGATTCTGCTTGAAATGACATTTAGTCATTTCAAGCGAAATCTCAAACATCTGATTCCGCTCGAGTTTTTAATGTCTGATTCCGCTCAAATGATACATGGTGATTCCGCTCGAGACATGTTCAAGCGGAACCCCATCATCTATAAATAGAGTTGTTGGAGAGAAATCATTAGTTCAGTCTTCCGGTTTGCAACGAAGTGCTGCCGAAGTGTCGTCGTGATTGTAAAAGGCTTTTATATCAATAGTATCGACAAGTTAAAGTGAATACGGCTGAAATAACACCAGTACACTTGTTTCCACCTCTTGTATTGGTGATTTACTCTTCTGATCGACTCGTTCGGGTCTGAAAACGATCCTACAAGTGGTATCAGAGCTCAGGAGGAAGAGTTCTTGCCATTTCAGCTGTGTTTTCTGATTTTCTACACCTTCTTCTTAAAAATAAAAAAAATCATGGTAAAATCAGCTAAATTTCACACATAACACGCGAAATCATGTTTTGATAAACCCTTGAAAGTTTCAGAAGTAAAATCGACCTAAAACTTGAAATTTTTGACCTTCCGCTTGAAACTATTTTCGGAAAAGATGACGTCAGGGTGATTCCGCTTGGATTGCTTCTTGATTTCGCTTGAAACATCACTGATTCCGCTTCAAAACCTGGATTCCGCTTGAATTGACGTGATTCTGGTTAAAAGCTAATTTCGCTTGGAAAAGTTTCTGATCCCGCTTGAATAACTCCTGTTGATTCCGCTTCAAAGCTTCAAACTAAGATTTCGCTTGAAATACATTTGGGTTATTTCGCTTGAACAGAAGTTGATTGATTTCGCTTGAAAGAATACATTTGCTATTTCGCTTGAACTTGGAATTTGTGAAGTTTTGAAATTTGAAACATGGACAACGAGTTCTACAATGCCTTTGCTAGTCCTATCACAATTACTCAGAATGCTTTGCTTGAAAATGAAACCGGGACATCACAGAAACCGCCTAAGCTCTTGGATATTGATGATTACAATGGTTGGTCCGAACGCTTTGGAAATTGGGTTGAAGCTTATCACTTGGATGCTTGGGAACACACTGAAGTCCCATATGAAAGGCCCACAAGGAATGGTATTCAGTTAACAATCAGAGAAATGAGTGCTGATGAGAAAAAGAAGTATAGAGATGAGAAATTGATGGTGAGTCTGCTTCAGCAAGCAATTAAAGAGGACATTTTGATTTTGCTTCAACATGATGGAAGTGCATATTCAATCTGGACTGAATTAGAAGCAAAGTCTATAGGAAGTGATGATATGCTTAAAAACAAGATGTCTCTCATGAAGAAAGAATTTGATCTATTTCTTGGGTTGAAATCTGAAAATACCAAACAAATTATTGAGAGATATTGTAACTTGGTGAGAAATATGACGAAATTAGGGATCAAAAAGGATACTGATGAGCTGATTGAGAAACTTGCTGATGCGTTACCACATGATACTTGGGGAACATTCCTGATGATGTTGAGAAACAATCGGAAGGAATATAAAAAGTTAACATTGGGAGAATTTATCAAACATTTGGAAGCTCAAGAGATGGAGCAAAGAAAGATTGCCAGGATGAAGAACTATGATGGAGAACAGGATATTGGTTTGTATTTTAAGAGTGGTGTTAGTGAAAAAACAAATCTCTCTCCAAAGGTTGAAACTGCTTTTAATGCAAAAGGTTCTTCTGATAGTTCATCTCAGGGATCAAATAGCACTACCGGATTTTCTTCATTTCCAACCTATGATCCACAGTTTTCTACGACAAAGAGTGGCAAAGTTCTTCAATGCAACATTGCTTTAAAGCTTGAGAATGATCAGAATTATACTGAGGAAGTTGCAAAAAGTCACATGTCTTTGTTGGTGACCGTGCTTGAATCTTATGGAGGCTTAGTTGCAGGAAGGATCGGAAATCCAATGCTCACGAAAGAGGATTACGATCAAATTGATGCCGAGGAAATGGAATTGATGGATATTAAATGGTGCATGGCTAGTGTGTTGAGGCGGGCTGAAAAGTTTAAACAAATCATAGGCAGAGATGATTTTCGCGAGGCACATGTTTCAACTTTAGGTTTTGATAAGTCTAAAGTTACTTGTTTTCGTTGCAGGGAAAAGGGGCATTTCAAGAGAGAGTACACAAATCGAGAAGCGAGTGGAGCTCAAAACCCGTTCGGAAACAACGATTACTACAAAAAGGCGATTTATCATCAAGTCACACAACAGCCATATCAACAACAACAGGCACCACATCAGGCTTAAACTGTACATGGTAGAAAAGAAATTGAAGATTCAAAGAGAGCATGTCTGGTTAATCAGGGCAAGGATGGTGGATTCAGTTGGAATAAATACATTCCAACAGACAGGAAAGTGTGTTTGGCAGATCAAGATGATGAAAGATTGCCTGAAGGTTTCAGTTGGGACAATTTTTGCCCAGACCAAGAATTCATGGCCAAAGAGATGTCCAAAGAGATGTCAAATGTTAAAGCCTTTGTTGCTAATGCTTATGATGAGTATTGGGCTGCAAAATACAGAAAAGTCAGGGGAGTTGAAGAGGAAAAATGGAGAAAATTTGAAGAAGAGGAACAAGAAGAAGAAAGGTTAAAAGCTGAAGCTGAAGCCGAGAAAAAGAAAAGAGCTGAGTTTTTCCAAGCGAGAAGAACAGTCAAAGATGTTCCAGAATTTGAAATCAAAGTTGATGCTGAAGTTATCAAAGTTCTAGAGAAGTGTATGAATTGTGATTCTTTAATCAAGCAAAACAATGAATTGCTACACAACATAAAGAGATTGAAAGAATCTTATGATACAATGAACAGAGAAATTAACAAGTACACCGAGTCAAACAGTGAACAAGCTGTAGCAATGAATACACTTAAAGGAGCTTACATGAGACAGCTTGATGACCTCAACTATTACACAGAGAAGTGTGTTGAGCTGGAATTGAAGCTGGTAACACAAAAATTGAAACTGAAAGAGTCAACAATTTATTGAAAAGTTACTCATGTTCTACTTTTGTTGTTGACAGGATTTACCCGATCGTTGAAAGAATGAAGACATTTGAGGAAGAGAAGACTTCGGAAGAAAAGAAGTCCGAGACAAAAGAAGATGATGAAGTGAAAATTTCTGGTAAGAAACCATGTGTTGTCTACAATAAATGTCCACCCCCGGTCGAAAATGGATATTCTCCTCGAAATGCAAATTTCGAAAGTGTCAAAAAGGCAACTAACTTACAGTGGGAGTCTGTGTCGTCAGATAACTTACCAGAAAATATTGATATCACGTTCACATCGTCCGATACTGATCATGAGTCCAAGTTGATAAAAAGTGTGGTCGATCAGGTGTTAGATAAAGATGACATAGAGGAGTCAAAAACGGAGTCCAAATCTGAGTCAAAGTCTGAATCCGACAAGTCAAAGTCAACAATCAAAAAGGACAAACGGGTTTATGATAAGGAATTTTTGCTATCAAAATCTAATTTGAATGACGAACCAGTCAAAGTAGCATATACTTTGAAAGATTCTGACAAATTATATTCTGATGAGATTTTTCCAATAAGCAGTGTTAAAATCGAAATGATTAAAAAGGTTTTCAAAATCACAGAAATTAATATTTCTGAAATAAAAGATTTAAATCTTACTGGAAAACCTAAACAATACACTTCAAGAGATCAACAAAGAATTAACAAAAAAATGGGTTACAATTGTGGTTATCGTTTTCAAAAGAAACCAAACCATAATCGTAATTTCAAAAAGAAAGGTCTTGGATTTAATCAACCGAAAAATTATAAAAATGAAAAAGTTTATAAACCAAAAATTGTGTTTGTTTCAGGAAAAAACGACAGAGGCTGAGAAAGAGCAGGCATTCAGAAAACAGACAAATCAAGAATTCCTTGCCAAGAAGCAAGAGAACATGAAGAAAAATGGTGCTCAGAAGACTACAGAGACAAGAACTTGTTTTCAGTGTAAAACAGTCGGTCATATTGCCAGGAATTGTCCAAAGGCAATACAGACAAAACAGGGAGTTTCTGGTAAATTGAAAGAAAAAGTTGTTGAGAAAACTGAACTTACAACCAGAAAATTTACAGGCTTTGAAAATTCAACCTTTGAGATTGGTGAATGTTCAAAGAATGTGGTAAAGTCCAAAGGCAATACAGACAAAACAGGGAGTCTCTGGTAAATTGAAAGAAAAAGTTGTTGAGAAAACTGAACTTACAACCAGAAAATTTACAGGCTTTGAAAATTCAACCTTTGAGATTGGTGAATGTTCAAAGAATGTGGTAAAAAGAAAAGAAAATCTGAAAAATCAAAAATGGGTTGTTAAGGGTTCAGGAAATAGTTCTGGTGATGAATCTGATTCCACAAAATCAGAGGAGCCACGTGTTAAAGAAAAGGTTGAGAAATTAGTTCCGAATGTGGATGATGTGAATTTTCCACTTCTGCGGGCTGAAAATTTTAAAAAGAAAGTTGGAAAAGTTGAAATTTCAAATCAATTTTATTCTGAAAAGAAAAAATTTGATGATGAAAAAGCTTTCAACGGAACTGTGAAACACATTTTTGGAAAAATGGTCGATGGTAAGGCCAAAGGAGTGAAAGAATTTTATGCTTCCAAAAGGAATGTTCACAGGTCGGTTGAAAGTCACAGTGAAGAAGAGATTGGTAAGGCTTGGGTGGATATATTTTTCAAAGAATAAAAACCTGACTTGCCGGAGCTCCCTAGTTGGTAATCGTGGAGCATGAATCGGCATCATTCATTGTTTATGAAAATTGTTTTTGTATAAGTGTGACTTGCCGGAACTCCCAGGTTGGTAAGTGTGGAGTAGGAATCGGCACCTTGAGAATTCAACCAACAGATGATGATTGGTTGAAAATGTTTGATATTTGATCTTACAAGTGGTTAATCAAGGTCATTAAGTTGAACTTGATTTAACTATCATTTAAAAGTGTTGGTAAACAATGTGAGGAGTTTTCCCCGAACCTACAAATGGTCAAATCAACAAAACTAATTTTCCGAAAAAACCATTTTGATTAAAACAAACTTAAGGGTTTTGAGATCATAATGGGAAAATAGTTTGTTGTGAGGGGGAGTTCTGATTGTTTATGCCAAGTGGATGGAGAATTGAGGCAATTCGATATCAGTTGTCATGTTCTTGTACAGTTTGTTTTCAATTTTCTTTAGATGTATTTGTATTTTAGGGGGAGTAAGATTTTCATAAAATCCAAAAACATTTGAAAATTTGAAAAATCCAAAAACATGATAAAATCAAAAATGAGTTTTGTTGCATAAAAGAGGAAATGATAGTACATCAGTGGACTGTCACAACACGCTAAAGAAATGGAAAGTTAAAATGTGATAAACGGTCTCACTAAGGATGTGACGGTAGGCTCAGCTAGACTAGTAGATTTGCGATAACGATACAAACTTAAAGGAAAAGGCCTAGTTCTAGTGGGAAACATGGTCAAAAGCATAGTACTTAGTAATCGCTGATTGTCGAAAGACATAAAACTGGTTAAGTTTGTGAATTTTCACAACTTTGCTGAAAAGTCACTGTGATTGTGCATTTCATTTTGCAAAGATTTAAACTTGTTTTATTTCTTTATTTTGTTTAAGCATTGGACATCCTCTGCGTATACGTGAGTATCGACCTGGATGTTATTGCTTAAACGTTCTGCTTTATTTTCTTTGGTGTTTCGTTTAAGCTTTGGACCTCCTCTGCGTATACGGAAGTATCGACCTGGTGGTTAAAGCCTAAACAATTTCAACTTATTTTTTTTTTCTTATTTTGTTTAAACATTGGACTTTCTCTGCGTATACGGAAGTATCGACCTGATTGTTAATGTTTAAACATTCTGCTTTATTTTCGCACAAATCACAGTTGATAAAAGTTTAAAGGCATTACTTGAGTCAGTGTATTGCATGATGAGGGGATATGCTGAGATCGTGGGGTCCATAAGAACTTAGTGCAAAATTAATATACCTTAACGTATCGGTAAGCATTTCGAAAGTTTTTAGATTGAGTTTAAGTGGATAACAATATCGTCAATCTATGTGAATTGTTTAGAACTTAAAATGTTTAAAGCTTAACGGTGTTGGTGATTGGTCTCATAAACTGATATGATCCTCTTGCACGAACTCACAAAAATATTGTTTGTAAATATTTCTTTACTGCATTCTCATTCAAAAAAAAAACCAAAAAGATTTTAAGTGTGTTTTAGCATAAATTTTGTAAAAATCCAAAAAGATTTTCGACAACTGTTGTTGGAGAGCTGACGTTCAAAATTCCAAGTGCTAAACTTGATGAACAGGTTTGGGAGAGAGTGTATAAAGAAGGTTTTACAAGTGGTTTGCAGAGAACAAATTTTTTTGAATATTTTCTGCAAATAATTTCTAAATTTTAAAGATTTAATCTTTGAGAAACTTATGTGTGTGGTAGAGAATTTGCAGGTATGAAGTAAATTTCCAAACTACGGTCCAAGCACATTGAGAGGGGGAGTCTGAAGACAAAATAGAAGAGGTAGTTAGATCCAGTGTTGATCATGGAACTGCATTTACGCAAGAGATATTGAAGAGAGAAGATAGAGATTGAAGATGCTTACAATGGAGAATAGTTCGGAGAGAAGCACAAAGACTGATAAAGACTGAAGGTTTGACAACCGAAGACTCGACACTGAAGACTCCGTCAACATCCGAGGGGGAGTTTGTTGGTGCATCCGTCTGTCGCCAACGTCTTGTATCGAGTCTTGTATAGAAATAGGTAGATTAGGGCTCGGGAATCAAAATAGTGATAATTGCAGGTGATTCCGCTTGAAATAACATTTAGTTTCTGATTCCGCTCGAGTTTTTAATGTCTGATTCCGCTCGAATGATACATGGTGATTCTGCTCGAGACATGTTCAAGCGGAACCCCATCATCTATAAATAGAGTTGTTGGAGCGAAATCATTAGTTCAGTCTTCCGGTTTGCAACGAAGTGCTGCCGAAGTGTCGTCGTGATTGTAAAAGGCTTTTATATCAATAATATCGACAAGTTAGAGTGAATACGGCTGAAATAACACCAGTACACTTGTTTCCGCCGCTTGTATTGGTGATTTACTCTTCTGATCGACTCGTTCGGGTCTGAAAACGATCCTACAAGCACGAAAGAATACTTACAAAGGGTTCAAGCAAGGAAATCTTGATTCAAATTGCTCAGGTATGAAGTGCTGGACCCCCAACTTAGAGCTATTTGAATCAGATTGTGAGGAAAGAATGAAAATAAGTTGGGTATTTATAGAAAACCCACAATCGTTAGGATCGTTCCTCGCAAAACGTGCTTCGATCTTGACCCTCCATGTGGGCACATGGTATTGTAATACAAGGGGCACACTAAAAACCATCAAAACTAGCCCAAAGTGTCCCAAATCAGCTGCTAAAACCATCAAAAAACAGGCTGGAAAGCCAGATTCAATGTTTCTGTCTGATGGGATCTCGCAGGACGCGTAATAAATAAGCTTGGCTTACGCGGGCCGCCTAAGCAAGTTTGGCAGATTTACACATTTAGTCCCTGCAGCCCAGAAACTTGTATTTTGATGCATATTTGACACTTTTAAGCCCCGTTAACCTCATTTCAAAGCTCTAATAAGAAGTTAAAGTATAGGGAACTTAAATTATGCTCAAAAACATCTCGGATGTCGGTTCGTTTGGTCGTACGGTTGCGTTGTTCGGTTAATTACTACGGAAGTCGTAACGAACGCAAAAACGATCCAAATTAAGCGATTAATGGAATTTTATCATGCCAATCACTAAAAAAATATTTTAATAACTACATAAATTTTTGGATGTCCGGATATATTCAGAACGTAAGATATGCGCGAAAATGCAAACTTATGTACTTTTTGACGCTTTTAGTCCCTGTTGATCAAATAAGTTTATTTTAGCATACCAAACCTCTCAAAGCCTATTTCTAAGCTATGTGAAGGATATTTAGGGTATGTTTAACTAATGATCAAGTTCCGGAATGTTCGTTACAGTACGAATCGGCATACTTTCATAGTTTGTCAAAATTAGTCCCTGTAAGCGAATAAACTTGATTTCGACGCACCAAACCATCCAAAACTTATTTCTAAATTATGTAAAGGTTATTTAAGGTATGTTAAGCCTATGTCACTGTACCAGAGTGTTTGTCGCGTTAAACTGATTACGTTTACGCATCAGTTCGCGTATAACTTTCAAGAAAGTGATTTAGAGCTCGAAATCGAACGAGAATTGATATGTGCAAATGATACACATATTTATACAAATCCAAAGTATGAAACACAATATTTCATTGATTTGGTATTTTTTTGATGGCCGTGGAGGCACAAATGTAACAATTTAGGGTTTTGTTAAAGCAATTTGATAAAAAGAGAATGACTCACAAACTGTGAGAAAAGAGAATGGACTCACATTGCAAGTTTAATTAGACAGAGTTTAGCCTACTGATTAAGCCCGGTAACCTTGTTAAAATAACAATGCACACGAAACTAGGTTAGTAACTTAATACAACATTTATGATAAACTCACGAAATCAAAACCCTCACGACGAATGACAAAGTATAGCCCGAATTCGGGCAGCACTTAAACATCCATTGGATCGGTTTTAATCGATCGGACATTGTATCGTAGTAGTGATTGAGTTATTACCCTATAATCGTAGCAGCGTATCGACCCTAAAACGCTCGTTTATAAGCAGAATGTTTGTAACATCCGTCTCAATTTACCATGTTTATAACCTTAATTGCGCATTTTATATGAAAAATGTGACTTTCTAAAAACTTTGTCAAGTCAAAGTTCATACGTGTTTAAAGTAAACAAAATATAGTTCCAAATGTTTACATAGTTCACTTAAAACAAAAACAACATAAGTCATTGCGGAAGCTTCATTTGACATGTGTTCGGTTCACTTGATTGCTTGATCGTCTTCCGGATGCTTGCTATACTCACCTATGATCAAAACCAACTTAAAAGTTAGTTTTGACAGCTTATAAACATGTATAAATAAGTTCCAATATCAAATAATGATAATCAAAATAAAATTTCCAAAATCATGCCTCCCGCGTGTCGCGGAAGGCAACCTTTAATCTGTCGCGAGTCGCGACACCTGTCGCGTGTCGCGCCCCAATTGAGGGACCCTGTCGCGTGTCGCGAGGGAGACTAATTTCCAGCAGGTCCGTTTCTGAACCTGCATTTTCTGCCCAGCTCAATTATTCAACAAAAATCGATCTTTAAACGGCCATATCTTTTTATCTACTAGTCCGTTTTAGGCGATTCTTTTTCCTATGCGTTCGAAATTTAATTATCCATCTTATGGAGTTAAAACCTGACATTCCACTAGTTCAAAAATTCAGATTTCAAGCTCTCGGCTTGAAATCCCTTTTTAACACTTTTGACCCGTTTCATGATTCCTTAAACCACTTCCGCCATCATTTTGCTACATTAAAGTATCTACTTTTATTTCATAATCTTAGTACTAATTCCTAAACAACCTCTAAGGGTCGTTTGCCCGGTTTTCCCATCAAGGGCTTTTTGGTCAATTTTAGTCCTTCATTTTACGACGAAGGACTTTCGCTAATATTTGACCAAGAATATCGCTTTTAACAATAATTCTAAATATGCGTACCTGGCTCGAGTCATAGAATTGACCCGTTTAAATATCTTTCACTATTAATTTCTAATTAATACCAACGCGAACCGTATGATATTTCCTGTAATCATAAAACTCAACAAGCGATCATCAATTAATATTGTCAAATGATCTTGCCAATGTCATTTGACCCGGTTAGTCCGAACGACCCTTTTCTGTTATGAGATGATATCTAGTTACCATCTCGCCCTTTTACCCATTCCGGTTTACACCATAACGTAGTGTTTCAAAATTTCTTATTAGTTCATCGTCATATGACTAATTTACCAATTTACCCTTTTTGCCATTGTTTATGATTTCTCACCATTGCACTAGTTCCGACTCATATTATTTGCGTCGGAACATTATAACTCTATTACTAACTTTTCCTTATTCATTTTCAATACATACAACTGATGTATACTAAAAAGGGTGTAAGCTTTTACTTACCTCGCATCCAAATTTACGCTTTCCTTTTCGTACTTGCTCCGTTTGACCCGCTTCATTCCCAAGCCTCCATCTAGCTTGTCAAGAGTCAAACTATCATCATAATTCACAAGGTGGTTAGATTAGTCATTACAACCACGACTATTCCACCTTACGTATTTTCTATGTCAGAACTACTATTCGACTCCGTCCATGGTTAGTTTAACTTTTCAAAAGTTAACTACCCTTAATCATGGTTGCAAAAGTCGCTAGGCGCTCCCTAGTCGGATTCGGGAGTACTCGGGAAGTACTCGGCTTAGGCGGAGATTACTCGGGGAGTAATTGGCCTGGGAGACCAGTACTCGTGCCTCGGTAGCCTACCTTGTAGCGAGTACTCGGGGGGTACTCGGAGCCTAGGCGGAACTTTTACAACCATGCCCTTAATTATATGATATGTGCATATAAGCTAAATCGACTTCATAATTAAAATTTGTATTACCCCACATCACACGTAATTAGTCGAACTAGGAAATTACGCGTTTGATTCATAATTTCAACATATGAACATTGTGGGCATAATTTATAACATCAACAATCAAGTTTCGTATCACTGAAAATAGGCTGTTTTTGGTGACCTGTTTAACCTGCTTACATGTAACACCCGTTCTTATAAATCAAGGTTTAGCGTATAATTTACGAAAACAATCATGTAATTAAGATTACATATACATCGGCAAAACGGGTTTACTAAAACCTTTTTACAATTTAAAAGTTTAGAACATAATGTAATTAAGTTCGTCAATCAAAAGTAACAACGAAACGTCGTGCGGAAGCTTATTTCTTAATCGTGTTCGGTTCTTCATTGTGCTTGATCGTCCTCCGGTGCTAAAATTTAACCTGAAACTCATAAAACATGAGTTGGATTAGTCATACGTAGCTTAAAACGTATTAGAACGGGTTCGCAACGCAAAATAATTTAAAATAAAAAATTTTCGCAAAAATAGCACATGCTCGCGTAGCGCCACTGCCAGTGGCGCTACGCCACTGCCTAATTTCATCAGAACTGTTGCAGCTGGTTGGTGCATATTCCCAGCACGATCTGATTTCACGGAAACGGCCATAACTTCTTCGTTATTGATCCGTTTTACCCGATTCTTTTTCCTACGCGTCCGTAATTTAATTCTCCATCTTATGGAGTTAAAATCCAACATCCTACATAATAAAATTTCAGACTTTTAAGTCTCCGGCTTATCGCCCTTTTACCCAATTTTGACCCGTTTATGCATTTTATCAAACGAACATATTTGTTTGATTCCTACATCACCTACCCTTCTTCAAATGGACATTAACTACCATTTTAGGTTCTAATCCCAAGTTTATTTCACAATTTAAACCCGTTTTCGCTCGTATGCTTATTTTGACCCGTTAAGGGTAGTTATGCGTTTTAGCCTAGAACTTGTGCCTTTCTAGTGTCGCTGCAAAAGTTCCATATCTAAATAACTACAAATATTCCACCATAACTATTTTGTGGTGGATTTATCATAAAGGACCCTTTTTTTCCAGTTTTTACCCATCGGTTGATCATTTTACGCAAATGACCACTTTTGAGCATTCGACCCGCGAATGTGCATTCCTATGACCTTTATTCATGTCTAATGATTCCATAATCTATATGCAAGTTCCTAAACGACCCCTATAAGTCGTTTGCCCAATATACCCTTCAAGGGTGTTTTGGTCAAATTTAGTCCCTTACTTCACGGCGAAGGACTTTCACTAAATATTTTGACCAAAATTGTATGTTTAAGCAAAAAGCTTAATTATACATACCTGGCTCGGGTCAAAGTACTGACCCGTTTACATAACTTTTGCTTTAAATCTTTCTAGTTAAAGCAATGCAAGCTTATGTTATTTCCTGTGATTACAAAACTCAACAAGCGATTGTTAAATGTTATTGTCAAATGGTGTTAACAACACCATTTGACCCATTTAGTCTAATTGACTATTTGTCCGTATGAGATGGTATTTAATTACCATTTCATCCCCTTAAACCTTTTCCGGTTTTCCTTTGAACTTGTTTCACTTAAACCATTTATATTTATTCGTCATTACATGACTGATTTACCATTTTACCCCTTTTTACTATAGTTCATGATTTCTTACCATTTTCCATCATTCCGACTCTCATTGAATCATGTCGGAATATCATGTACCAACCATTTTGTAGCATTCATATCAATACTTGAAATTTAGTAACTTCGCAAATAATGTAAAAGGGGCGTAAGTTCTACTTACCTCGCATCCGAACTACGCTTTTCCTTTCCTTCTTGATTCGTTTGACCCGCTCCCTCATCAAGCTTCCACCTAGCTTGTTACGCGTCAAACTATCATCATCGTTTTCAAGGTGGTTAGTTTAATCATACTCTAATACGATTATTCCACCTTATGCATTTCATATCAAAATTACTATTTATCGTATTATAGGTCAGTTTGACCTTTTTAAAAGTCAAATGCCCATTAGTATGCTAATTGCATTTTCGAGTTCATCATCTATTTTAGCATTCTTTAATTACCCGGTAGGCGTTATCTTTAGACCACCGTTTTAACCAAAGTTCTAACCACGTTTTATCACATTTAGAACTCTTTTTAATCACTTTTTGCATAATAGCCAAAACATCACAATTAGGTGTTTTAACTACAAAAATTCTAGTTTCGAGCCTTCTTTGAGGCATTTCAACAAACACTTTAAGGGCAGAAATTTACATGTTTATTTATCAAGTCTCTAGCTTATCTCTTAGCCCTAATTTCACATAAATCAATCATCTTACAAGATTGTTAACTTCTATAATTCTGAAGTCACTTCAAAATTGTCAAATTACACTAGAATATCACCCAATTTCCTAGTGTTTATTAAAATCTACATAACCCATTAATCACCTACAATGGTGTTCATGGATTTTACTAAAATTTCACATGATTTCAACTTGTATTTGTCTAGGGTTTGTCCCTAGACACTATATTGTTCCTAAATCATCATATAACGAACATGCAACCATCAAATTTCAGATTTCTAAGTTTACCTAGAAATCCAACTAGAGGTTTTTCATAAAATTTACATACCTTATGACTCCCCTTTCAATGGGGATCACTAATCCGGGTTCGGATTTCGTTTTAGGGCTGATCTTGACCTTCAATTTGGTGAATTCTTGGAGTTTAGGGTTTGAGCTCTAGAAGCTCTGTGGAAATCGCAGGAACACACGTACGTGTGTGTTCTTGTTGAGTTAATTTTGATTTAATCCAATCGTTATTACATTTGCCCATGTTTAGTCCCTCTAGTTCCATAGTTTATAAAAGGGTTATCTATTTCATGTTTCTTTTATTGTTTTTACAACACTTAACTAACTAGGTTGATATTCCTAGTTACTTAGCGGTTCGGGGAAGTCATAACCCGTTTTATTTTAAGTCCCGTTAACTCGGGCTCTTTTAAATTCAATCCCTTAAAACTTTGATTCACTTGTATTTAATATTAGGATTTCTTATTTAAATCCAAATATTTGCCGGGTTATTTTTACTAATAACGGTATGTTACCAGTCTATTAGTATTAACAGAGTTTAATTACCAAGCCCGTTTTCGGGGTGTTACAAGTCTACCCCCCCCCCCCCCCTTAAATAGGTTTCGTCCTCGAAACCTTGCTTACATAGTTCATTGAGTTCTAAACTCAATGCGTTTGACCTGAGTTATCTCTTAAGCATTATTCATACTTTAACCAATTGTTAGTATTACCAGAAAAATTATGGTAATATCTTTTTGGTTACAGAACCCCTACGTACCTCATACGACATAATGTAACTTGAAACAACGTAGTTCCGTTATTTCTACTAGTTTAGTTAACATAGCGATTTCCATCGCTTTTATATATTATTGAACTCTTGGTGAATCCGTTACCTTGACCCGTTTAAAGGTCTTTAGTGAAATATTTCACTTTTTTTTTTGCAATAATTTCTTTTGTTTTCAGATTCATTTATTCGGTTCAGTTATACCGAATCCACCGCTTACAAGTAAACCAATTTTTTTTTTATTGACTCGAATTACTGGCCTTATCCGGTCTTACTAACTAGACTTATTAGTCCCGTTACTTTTCACCGCTCGCTTGGTTATAATGTGATTTTACTTCACATTACATTTCCTATCCGTGATCGTGTCACATCGTGTTTAGTTTGTATCAACCTTTCATTTTCGAAAATATCACTTTTCGAATATATTGTCTTGCGCCTATCAGTGTCAAGACTTGAACCTTTCATGCTTACTATTCAAATTCCTATCAGAATTTATGTTTGTAAAAACGTTATTTCTTACTAATACCGAAGTTGTAGTTTTAGGATCTTCTCTTTAACTTTTGTCAATTATCCATACCAGGATACTGACAGTCCATAATTTATTCTTTTACAGTCTTAGTTTTATGCGGGGATTCTCAACCGATTCCCTCGCTTTATCTAATTAACCCGTAGGTTTTATCACTTTGCCTTATAGGCTATTTCATTAGACTTTCACATCTTTAAGGCGAAGTCCTTATAACTTCTTTCTAATCATGACCCGTGGGTCGTATTAGTCCCGTAGATCTTTCATTTGTTTATAACCCTAAAGGTTTTGTTGATCCCGTAGATCACTCCTTACTCATGTCATTCTTAAAATACATGTTTGGTGTCAAGGCACCCTGTTTTGTTCGAAGAATCGTTTGGTTTCAAGCTTAGGTCCCGTTAACCTTAATTGTAGTTTCATGGCTATAATTGTTTTCTTTCGGACAATTTTCCGATTTTATGACTTCTCACGTCATTTATGCGTCAGTTCTTCTTATGCTTACTGTTATTTTATTTGCATATATTCTTATTTGGTTATATCCCATTACCGGGCTCATTATTCTCTTGCATTTAACGCTACCCTTATCTGGCTAGCGCTCGTTTGTGCCATTCGGCGTTATATTGTATTCAACCTGTTTAACCTATTAATGTGAAATCCATCACTTTATAAACAATCAACTTTATTCTTTATTCAACCCATTCGACTTCGAATAGTTGAACATATTTACTCACAATTTCTATATACGAGGTTTTATAGTCATAACTCGTAACCCAAGTCCCTTTGATTTTTCAACCCGCGTTCACGTCTCTTGGTTTACGCATGTGTTTAATTCTTACCCATCAACCGGGTGTTTTACTGAAGTCGTTGTTATTGCAACCCTCCCGGTATGCATTAAGACCTCGCTTCATTTTTATATTCCGACTTTGCCCTTAAGTTTGACGTTTTACCAAAAACGACCCGTTAAGGGACATATTTGCATTTTCCGGGTTCGAGTGTAAGTACACTCCCTCCCAATACTTGTCTAAATCATTTTACATGTTTGCGTTTTCCGGGTTCGAATGTAAGTACACTCCCTCCCAATACTTGTCTAAATCATTTTACATGCTTGCGTTTTCTGGGTTCGAGTGTAAGTACACTCCCTCCCAATACTTGTCTAAATCATTTTACATGCTTGCGTTTTCTGGGTTCGAGTGTAAGTACACTCCCTCCCAATACTTGTCTAAATCATTTTACATGCTTGCGTTTTCTGGGTTCGAGTGTAAGTACACTCCCTCCCAATACTTGTCTAAATCATTTTACATGCTTGCGTTTTCTGGGTTCGGGTGTAAGTACACTCCCTCCCAATACTTGTCTAAATCATTTTACATGCTTCTTTGTCCCTTCACTCGGGCTCATTATCCTAATGTAATACGCTTCCGTCACTCGGTTGTGCGTTTACATTATTATCAAATATTTTGCTTATCTGATTCATTTGGGTACTTTTTAATTAGTCCCATTCACCCCGCCCTTACTACATCGGATGTAAACGTGTCCGGCATAAGAAGTTCATGGTATCATATGCCACTACTTACTTGGCCAGAGTAAGCGATTAACACATGACACACATGACCTTTTTATAGTTTTCACATCACGCCCTATGTAAGTAACGCCTCTATTTGTTTCTCTTGGAAACAATATCCCGAATACATTTTCTATTCGGGTTTTTCCAAGTTTTTAATCTACATATGCAACTTTCAATTTCTACTTATTGGTTGCATGATTATATTTGTGCGATTATTTAAAATGTGCACCTGGTAATGTTTGCCCCGACGGGCGTTCCTTGCCATTAACCTTGTTCGCGGTCGTTACGCGATTTAGTCCTCGGTGAGCATGCTCCTCTTGTCATGCTTCGGACCGTTCCATCATCGTATCCATAATTCCTTTGACTCTCGTCGTCTTCAAACGCGAGTGTCCTTCAATTAAGACATTCACAAAAGTTAGTAACGTCAACTTCAATAATCGCCCGTATTATAATACAAGGCTTTTTCTACTATACGCATCAACGCGCGTATTTTCGTCAACTATATCAATCGTTTTAATTGGGGTAACGTGTATCACACGATAGCTCTATGTGTTGTTTACAACACTTTAGCATGCTAAGCTATTAACATACTTGTACTTACCGGATTTGTGATCAAGCCTTGAACCGAACACTTTACCCTTTAACCTTGGGCTCTGATTACCAACTTGTAACACCCGTTCTTATAAATCAAGGTTTAGCGTATAATTTACGAAAACAATCATGTAATTAAGATTACATATACATCGGAAAAACGGGTTTACTAAAACCTTTTTACAATTTAAAAGTTTAGAACATAATGTAATTAAGTTCGTCAATCAAAAGTAACAACGAAACGTCGTGCGGAAGCTTATTTCTTAATCGTGTTCGGTTCTTCATTGTGCTTGATTGTAACAACTGTTCTTGTAATCATTGTAAACAGTACAATTATCAATAAAACAATGTTATTTGATTCCAATATTTGTTTGGTTGTGTTTTACATTTTTCATGTTTTGACTTTTATTCAATTTCAAACTCTATATCACTTTCTGGAGAGTTATACGCAAACTGGTGCGTAAACGTACTCAGTTTAACGCGACAAATACTCCGGAACATCAACATATACTTAACATACCTTAAATAACCTTTACATAACTTAGAAATAAGTTTTAAAGGCTTTGGTATGGCAAAAACAAGTTAATTCGCTTACAGGGACTAAACTTGACAAACTGCGAAAGTATAACGATTTGTACTGGAACAGACATCCCGGAACATGACCATAAGTTAAACATACCATAAATATCCTTTGCATAGCTTAGAAATAGGCTTTGAGGGGTTCGGTATGCTAAAATAAACTTTTGGGTCATTCAGGGACTAAAAGTGTCAAAAAGTGCACAAGTTTGCACTTTCGCGCATAACTTACGTTCTGAATACATCCGGACATCCAAAAATTTATGTAAGCATGACTATATTATGCTTTAATGTTTGGCTTGCCAAAAATCCATTCGTCGCGTCATTTGGATCGTTTTTCGCGCTTGTGCGCATTCCGTCGTAATTAAGCGAACATCGCGTTCGTACGGCCAAACGAACCAACCTCCGGCATATTTTTGAACATGTTTCATGTCCACAATGTTTAGGCATCATTTTAGGGCCTTAAAGTTTGCTTTACGGGCCTTAGAAGTGTCGGGAATGGCCTTAAACACATGCAGGGACTGAAACTGTCATTTATGAAACTGGTTGTCTGATCAGGACTCTCAGGCGGCCCGCCTGAGTTTTAGCATATCCTGAAGCGGGCCGCGTCCGACTATCAGACCAGATTCAATGCTTTTAACAACAGATTGCAGCTGTTTGATCCACCACCACATGTTCTCAATTGTCTAGTCAGATGATAAGGACCATTTTTAGCTTCCATAACCTCCCAACAAGTGTACGGATGTGATCGAATCACGGTTTCCATGAAACGATCTTAACGGTGGACCAAACACTATAAATACCCCACCCCCCATGCTTCCAAATTACAAGAATTTTTATTTGAGAAACCCTAAGTTGAAACTATTGTTTCATACCTGAGATTTTTGAATCGAAATTAGCATTCGGGGACCCTTCGTAAGTATTATTTCGTTCTTTTATTGCTTTTCGAGTCTTTTAGAGTCTGAAAGTCAAACTTTGTTTGACTTTCTGCATTGACCAGTTTATGGTCAATGCGAAGTTCGTTTGAACTTCGCAACGTGAGTGTAATCACGTTGGTTATAGTCCCTTGGGACTATGCCTACTGATTACCACGTTGTCTAGGGTCGTAGGGTAAGCGATCTAATAAATCGCTTATACCTCGAACCCGACCCATTTGGTCGATCATTAGGATCCGACCAAATACATTAGGTGACCATAGTAGGAAGGGAATAACCTTCCGAGGTTATACCCTATGGTCACATCGTTTGAGTAGTTGTATGATAGGTAGTTTATATGCCTTAGGTAAATTACCAGAATACCCTTTTCATGTATAATTGGTAATTAAGCATATGTAACCTAAACTTTTGTCACATAACTGATTATGTAACATGTTTAGGCATATAACACTTGTCATAGGGCTAGTTAGGCGTTCCGAACGCGTTTTACGCGAACGACGCGTTAAAGTAGCATAAGCTTCCTAAACGGGTCGTAATGGGTCGTAAACGCTTAGGTTAAGTTTCGTTTTAGTATGTAGGGTTTGTTAAACCATATTACACGAGTTTCTATACTCGTTTGGTTTACGAAACCTCATTCTATCCGATCTTCCGATTAGGTCCGGTTTATTAACATAGTTACCTATATTAGGTGCCGTTTGATTCCGAGATCTCTATCATTGTTTAGTTGTCACTCCAGAACTACTGAGCAATCTCAAGTGAGTACATAGACCCCTCTTTTACTGTTTTCCAAACTGTTTTGGGGTGGAACACATGTGCCTACTTGTTACTTTCAAGCTTTCCTGTTTTCACATCATATACCTGCTATGTTTGTTAGTACATTATAGCACATGATTTCATTACATCTTATGCTAGGTGTGCCCATTGTGTGCATTACTTAGTACATCGTTTTACATTACATTTCATGCTAGGTGTGCCCATTGCGTGCATTACTTAGTACATTGTTTTACATTACATTTCATGCTAGGTGTGCCCATTGTGTGCATTACTTAGTACATCGTTTTACACTACATTTTATGCTAGGTGTGCCCATTGTGTGCATTACTTAGTACATCGTTTTACATTACATTTCACGCTACGTATGTTCATTTGATTACATACTTAGTGCATCGTTTTCACATGCTTACATTTTTGGTATGACATTTGGTTTGTTTAACATGGAACAATACATTCATTAACATTGATCACGCCGTTCGTTGGTAGGTAGTGGTACCATAGGAATTGACAACTCCCGTTCCGGACATCCTGGGTATGGGGATGAAAGGAATGACCGAATTCGATATACATAATTTAGATAAGCCTTTAATTTGTTTAAGGGTTTATCGCCACAGTCTCAAGGCTTGGATGTATGCATTATAACAATACCGCATAGATGTTTGTATCAGTATAGCATGCATTTGTTACACAAAACATAACTTTGATTTAAACTATGTTTTACTTCAATACCTCGTTATTGTGCATTTTACATATGGTTTAGTTTGATACATTTCACTTACCATACATGACATTTCTGGTTACACATTACATGATCTACATTGAACATAAACATTTTGACATTGATATACACATTTGGTGGTTTACATTGGACATAGACATTTTGATATGGTTTACACAATAACACTTGACAATTGGTTTGTACATGGACAAGTTACATTGGTGGTTGTTTGGGTAAGTGATTTGAGTAACGAGGCGTGTGTAATATGATACAAACATGGTGGATACGCCACTGGTACTTCCTATATATAAGTGTTTGTATAATATTACATAGCGCAACGTTAATTAAATCATTTCAGTATAGACATATTACATTTTATACAAATAACATACTTTTCACAAGACATTGTTTTACATAAACAGTTTATCTTATACAACTCATTTTACATGGTTATTCATTTAACCTTACATTTACTTATATATCAACTGATTTTATCATTTTTCAAATGATTTACAAGACAAAGCAAATTACAAGGTTCATGACTAAACATTTTCTTAAACACAAGTCATGAATCCTATTTTCACAAAATCTATGTATCTCACAGGCATTTTTATGCTGACGTACCTATTTTCACATGTGTTTTCAGGAGCTTTTCCATAGGATGTTGATCATGATTCTAGGGCGGACCTGTGCCTTAGAGACTAAAAATGGAGATAGACTTGTTTAATTATGTTATAAACTCTTTTGTTTACTGTTCAAGACAATGTAACACTCTTGTTTAATAAATAAAATACAACTTTGAATGCCATGGTTATGAAACAATTTATTCTGTTACAACACTCCCCGATGTTTCCGCCACGTTTTGTATGTTATACGTGGTCGGGGTGTGACAGAAGAGTTGGTATCAGAGCCAATGGTTATAGGGAATTAGGTTATTAGTAATGTTTTGACCTAGACTATAACTTTTCTAGGACCCTAACACAAGTTATCTTGTGTTTAGATCTTAAAACATGTACATCACCTATCCTTAGGTGATTATCAAAAAACAAGAACCAAATTTTTCCGAAATGATTTTTGAAAAACAATCATCTGTTTTTGGATAATTTATTACAAGGTTTTGAACCCTCTGTTATATGGTTTTGAACCCTTCTAGTTTGATTAAATTTTTGGCCTTGTGCCTTCAAATTTTCAAAATCTCGTCAACGTTTTGGGTCTTAAATAATGTGAACATGTGCAAACTGGAAGGGTGAATGCCTGTATTCTGGGTTTTCTGTCTAGGCAAGCACTTCGTATACATCTCAACCAGACGCGAGACCAGTTGTGCTTACCTGGGAATTCTTGGGATGAGTGTTCACTTATAGGCGAGCATGTCTTCGAAATACATTATTTTTTATCCATTTACTTTGATTAGTCATTGTGTGTCGTTTGTTTGCTTTGTGATACGGACGAATGACCACCATCTTTGCTGTTTTCAATTCTTGTTTTTATCATCTCATTCTTTTCATCCAAACATCCCACTCGTTTCTTTTCATGTTTCCTCTTTTAGAATGCCTCCTTGACGCGAAAACCAGATAGCAACTGCCGAACTGGCAGAAATAATTGCGCAGCAGATGGCTGCCCAATTTCCAAATCTCTTTGCTCAATGGAACCAAGCCAACAACAACAACAATGCTCCATGCAAATACAAGGATTTTAACTCGGCTAAACCACTCAAGTTTAGTGGTTCTGAGGGAGCGACTGGGCTTCTTCAGTGGTTTGAGAGCACTGAGAATACTTTCCGCCACGTGCAGTGTCTTGAAAATCGCAAAGTCGAGTTTGCTTTGAGCGTATTTCAGAAGAGGGCTTTGACATGGTGGAACGGGGTTATGAGAGATAGGGGTGCTGAGATTGCTTTGGCACAGACATGGGCTGAACTAAGAGCTCTTATGATGAGGGAATTCTGTCCTCGTCATGAACAGCGAGCGTTGGAGAAAGAGTTTGATATTTTGAAACAAGATAGTGGTGAGCACAGGGCGTATACTGATAGGTTTGAGGAGTTGAGTCTGCTTTGCCCGACTATGGTTACCCCACTCGACAAGGCTATCGAAAGATACATCGACGGCCTACCTGACTCGGTACAAGACATCCTTACTGGTAGCAACCCTACCATACTCCGTCAGGCGATCGAGTTATCAGCGACATTGACTGAGTCGCAGATTCGAAAGGGTAAGTTGCACAGGAAGGGTGACAAGGGCAAGAAACAGTCGGCTGACAAGGGGGATAGCAAGAAAGGTCAAAACAGGAATGGAAAGGACTCTGGTTCTTCGAAAAGGTCAAGGAAGCGTAAGGCTTCCCAAAATTTTGCTATCACTGCCCAAGCTAATCAGGCAGCTCCTAACCAACCCGCACAGCCTCCAGTGAAGAAACCCTATTCAGGGAATGCACCTTTGTGCAATAGATGCAACAGTCACCATCAGCCGCAACATCAGTGCCGTTTCTGTACTAGCTGTGGGAAGTCAGGTCATCTTGCCGATGTTTGTCGGGTTGCTCAGAATCGCGCAGTTCAGAACCCAGCACAACAAGTTGCTCAGCCTCCTGCTCAGCAACAGGGTCAAGCTGCACGACCATATTACCCACCGGGTGCTTGTTACAATTGTGGGGATCTGACCCACTACAGGAACCGGTGCCCAAGGCTAGCCAACCAGAATCCGAATCAGGCTCCGGCTCGAGGCCGAGCCTTTAACATGAATGCCCAAGAGGCGCAAGCGGATGATAACGTGGTGAACGGTACGTTCTTTATTAATAATCAGCCTGCATCTGTTCTCTTTTATTCGGGTGCCGATAAGAGTTTTGTATCATTGTCTTTTGAGCCGATGCTTCGCGTGTCTAGAACGAAACTAAGTAAATCTTTGACAGTAGAGGTTGCTAGTGGTGAACCCATTATTCTTGATTTTGTTCTTCACAACTGCCAGTTGAACCTTAACGACCATCTTTTTCCTATTGACCTCACGCCTATGCAACTTGGAAGCTTCGACGTCATTGTGGGTATGGATTGGTTATCTAAGCATCACGCAGAGATAGTTTGTTCTGAGAAGATTGTTCGTGTGCCGCTTTCGACAGGCGAGATCCTACAGGTTCAAGGTGAGAAATCGTCTGGTGGTCTCAAGCTTATGTCTTGTTTTAAAGCTCGGAAGTATCTGCGGAAGAACTATGTGGCTTTCTTAGCACATGTTACAGAAGATAAAGGCAAGGGAAAGACTATTTCAGATATTCCTGTCGTTCGGGATTATTCTGAAGTATTCCCTGAAGATTTACCTGGTCTACCTCCAGCACGCCAAGTCGAGTTCCGCATTGATCTCGTACCTGGTGCAAATCCCGTTGCCAGAGCTCCATATCGCCTTGCACCGTCTGAGATGCAAGAGTTGTCTAAGCAGCTTCAGGAGCTCTCTGATAAAGGTTTTATCCATCCTAGCTTTTCACCTTGGGGTGCTCCCATTCTTTTTGTTAAGAAGAAGGATGGATCTTTTAGGATGTGTATCGATTATCGTGAGCTTAACAAGCTTACCATCAAGAATCGATATCCCCTACCTCGCATTGATGATCTCTTTGATCAGCTACAGGGCGCTTCTTATTTTTCGAAGATTGATCTGCGATCTGGATATCATCAACTTCGGGTGCATGAAGAAGATATTCCCAAGACAGCGTTCCGTACTCGATATGGGCATTATGAGTTCACAGTCATGCCATTCGGTGTGACTAATGCTCCTGCTGTTTTCATGGACTTAATGAATAGGGTCTGCAAACCCTATTTGGATCAGTTCGTCATTGTTTTTATTGACGACATCCTGATTTACTCTAAGACGCGAGCTGATCACGAGCAATATCTTCGTCTTACTCTGGAACTCCTAAAGAAAGAGCAACTTTTCGCCAAATTCTCCAAGTGCGAATTTTGGCTTAAAGAAGTTCAATTTTTAGGACATATTATCAACGAACGAGGTATTCATGTAGATCCCTCCAAGATCAGTGCGATTAAGGATTGGGATACGCCTACTACTCCTACTGAAGTTCATTCTTTTCTTGGTCTAGCGGGTTATTACCGCCGCTTCATTGAAAACTTCTCAAAGATTGCAGTTCCTCTAACTGCTCTAACTCAGAAGAACAAACCCTTTGATTGGGGATTCAAACAAGAGGAAGCTTTTCAAAGATTGAAGCAGAAGCTTTGCGATGCGCCTGTTCTATCATTGCCTGAGGGTGATGATGATTTTGTCGTGTATTGTGATGCATCGAAGTTGGGTCTTGGTTGTGTTCTGATGCAAAGGAACAAAGTCATAGCATATGCATCAAGGCAGTTGAAGATACACGAGAAAAACTACACCACTCATGGTCTTGAGTTGGGTGCAGTTGTTTTCGCTCTAAAGATCTGGAGACACTATTTGTATGGTACAAAATGTGTGGTTTTCACTGACCACAAAAGTCTTCAGCATATCTTCAACCAGAAAGAACTCAACATGAGACAACGACGTTGGGTTGAGCTTCTAAACGACTATGACTGCGAAATTCGCTACCATCCTGGTAAGGCGAATGTCGTGGCCGATGCATTGAGTCATAAGGAACGTACTAAGCTTCATTGTGTACGTGTTCAGTCTGTTATTCAAGCTCGATCCGATATCCAAACACGCATTTCTCAGGCCCAACAATCTTGTGTTGCACAAGGTTTGATGGATAAGGAATTTCCCTATCACATAACACCTGCTCTGGAACTGAAGGACAATGGATCGTATTACTTCATGGACCGTTTGTGGGTCCAAAGCCAGGATGATCTTCGTACCTTGCTTATGGATGAAGCCCATAAGTCTCGTTATTCTATTCATCCGGGCTCAGATAAAATGTATAAGGATCTTCGTATTCACTATTGGTGGCCTGGTATGAAGAAAGACATTGCCTTATACGTGTCAAAATGCCTTACTTGTCTTAAGGTTAAGGCTGAACATCAACGTCCTTCTGGTTTATTGGTGCAACCAGAGATCCCAGTTTGGAAATGGGAAAACATTACTATGGATCTCATTACCAAACTTCCACGCACAAAGAAAGGTCATGATGCCATCTGGGTAGTCGTTGATCGTCTTACTAAGTCAGCGCATTTCTTGCCAATCCGTGAGGATTTTCCTGCTGACAGACTTGCTCAAATCTATGTGGATGAAATTGTAGCTCGACATGGTGTTCCTTTAAACATCATTTCTGACAGAGATGCTCGTTTCACTTCTCATTTTTGGAGAACCATGCAATCTGCTATGGGGACCCAACTTAATCTGAGCACAGCTTATCATCCGCAAACGGATGGTCAATCTGAGAGAACAATCCAGACTCTGGAGGATATGCTAAGAGCTTGTGTGATCGATTTTGGTGGTAGTTGGGATTTACATCTTAAGTTGATTGAATTCTCCTACAACAACAGTTATCACACCAGCATCAAAATGGCTCCTTTCGAGGCTCTCTATGGTCGAAAATGTCGTTCACCAGTCTGCTGGAATGAGATCGGCGAGGCTCAACTTACTGGACCTGCCCTCATTTTAGAGACAACTGACAAGGTCAAGAAAGTTCGTGATAACCTTCAGACAGCTATGAGCCGTCAAAAGAGTTACGCGGATCCAAAACGCAAACCCTTGGAATTTCAAGTCGGTGATCGAGTATTACTTAAGGTCTCACCTTGGAAAGGTGTGATCAGATTTGGAAAGAAAGGAAAACTTGCACCTAGATACGTTGGACCATTCAAGATCGTCGAAAGAATCGGAAAGGTAGCCTACAGACTTGAGTTACCTCCTGAACTTGGAAATGTTCATCCAACTTTTCACGTATCCAATCTCAAGAGGTGTTTAGCTGATGAGAACCTCCACATACCGCTTGACGAAATTCGTGTTGGCAAAACACTGAAATTTGTTGAGAAACCAGTGGAAATCATGGAACGTGAAGTCAAGTGGCTTAAACGCAAGCGCATTCCTTTGGTCAAAGTTCGCTGGGAAGCTAAACGTGGACCCGAGTTTACTTGGGAACGCGAAGACCAAATGAAGGCAAAATATCCGCACCTTTTCCCACGAGTTTCCTCTAAATAAATTTCGGGACGAAATTTCCACAAGTAGGGGAGACTGTAACAACTGTGCTTGTAATCATTGTAAACAGTACAATTATCAATAAAACAATGTTATTTGATTCCAATATTTGTTTGGTTGTGTTTTACATTTTTCATGTTTTGACTTTTATTCAATTTCAAACTCTATATCACTTTCTGGAGAGTTATACGCAAACTGGTGCGTAAACGTACTCAGTTTAACGCGACAAATACTCCGGAACATCAACATATACTTAACATACCTTAAATAACCTTTACATAACTTAGAAATAAGTTTTGAAGGCTTTGGTATGGCAAAAACAAGTTAATTCGCTTACAGGGACTAAACTTGACAAACTGCGAAAGTATAACGATTTGTACTGGAACAGACATCCCGGAACATGACCATAAGTTAAACATACCATAAATATCCTTTGCATAGCTTAGAAATAGGCTTTGAGGGGTTTGGTATGCTAAAATAAACTTTTGGGTCATTCAGGGACTAAAAGTGTCAAAAAGTGCACAAGTTTGCACTTTCGCGCATAACTTACGTTCTGAATACATCCGGACATCCAAAAATTTATGTAAGCATGACTATATTATGCTTTAATGTTTGGCTTGCCAAAAATCCATTCGTCGCGTCATTTGGATCGTTTTTCGCGCTTGTGCGCATTCCGTCGTAATTAAGCGAACATCGCGTTCGTACGGCCAAACGAACCAACCTCCGGCATATTTTTGAACATGTTTCATGTCCACAATGTTTAGGCATCATTTTAGGGCCTTAAAGTTGGCTTTACGGGCCTTAGAAGTGTCGGGAATGGCCTTAAATACATGCAGGGACTGAAACTGTCATTTATGAAACTTGTTGTCTGATCAGGACTCTCAGGCGGCCCGCCTGAGTTTTAGCATATCCTGAAGCGGGCCGCGTCCGACTATCAGACCAGATTCAATGCTTTTAACAACAGATTGCAGCTGTTTGATCCACCACCACATGTTCTCAATTGTCTAGTCAAATGATAAGGACCATTTTTAGCTTCCATAACCTTCCAACAAGTGTACGGATGTGATCGAATCACGGTTTCCATGAAACGATCTTAACGGTGGACCAAACACTATAAATACCCCACCCCCCATGCTTCCAAATTACAAGAATTTTGATTTGAGAAACCCTAAGTTGAAACTATTGTTTCATACCTGAGATTTTTGAATCGAAATTAGCATTCGGGGACCCTTCGTAAGTATTCTTTCGCTCTTTTATTGCTTTTCGAGTCTTTTAGAGTCTGAAAGTCAAACTTTGTTTGACTTTCTGCATTGACCAGTTTATGGTCAATGCGAAGTTCGTTTGAACTTCGCAACGTGAGTGTAATCACGTTGGTTATAGTCCCTTGGGACTATGCCTACTGATTACCACGTTGTCTAGGGTCGTAGGGTAAGCGATCTAATAAATCGCTTATACCTCGAACCCGACCCATTTGGTCGATCATTAGGATCCGACCAAATACATTAGGTGACCATAGTAGGAAGGGAATAACCTTCCGAGGTTATACCCTATGGTCACATCGTTTGAGTAGTTGTATGATAGGTAGTTTATATGCCTTAGGTAAATTACCAGAATACCCTTTTCATGTATAATTGGTAATTAAGCATATGTAACCTAACCTTTTGTCACATAACTGATTATGTAACATGTTTAGGCATATAACACTTGTCATAGGGCTAGTTAGGCGTTCCGAACGCGTTTTACGCAAACGACGCGTTAAAGTAGCATAAGCTTCCTAAACGGGTCGTAATGGGTCGTAAACGCTTAGGTTAAGTTTCGTTTTAGTATGTAGGGTTTGTTAAACCATATTACACGAGTTTCTATACTCGTTTGGTTTACGAAACCTCATTCTATCCGATCTTCCGATTAGGTCCGGTTTATTAACATAGTTACCTATATTAGGTGCCGTTTGATTCCGAGATCTCTATCATTGTTTAGTTGTCACTCCAGAACTACTGAGCAATCTCAAGTGAGTACATAGACCCCTCTTTTACTGTTTTCCAAACTGTTTTGGGGTGGAACACATGTGCCTACTTGTTACTTTCAAGCTTTCCTGTTTTCACATCATATACCTGCTATGTTTGTTAGTACATTATAGTACATGATTTCATTACATCTTATGCTAGGTGTGCCCATTGTGTGCATTACTTAGTACATCGTTTTACATTACATTTCATGCTAGATGTGCCCATTGCGTGCATTACTTAGTACATCGTTTTACATTACATTTCATGCTAGGTGTGCCCATTGTGTGCATTACTTAGTACATCGTTTTACACTACATTTTATGCTAGGTGTGCCCATTGTGTGCATTACTTAGTACATCGTTTTACATTACATTTCACGCTACGTATGTTCATTTGATTACATACTTAGTGCATCGTTTTCACATGATTACATTTTTGGTATGACATTTGGTTTGTTTAACATGGAACAATACATTCATTAACATTGATCACGCCGTTCGTTAGTAGGTAGTGGTACCATAGGAATTGACAACTCCCGTTCCGGACATCCTGGGTATGGGGATGAAAGGAATGACCGAATTCGATATACATAATTTAGATAAGCCTTTAATTTGTTTAAGGGTTTATCGCCACAGTCTCAAGGCTTGGATGTATGCATTATAACAATACCGCATAGATGTTTGTATCAGTATAGCATGCATTGGTTACACAAAACATAACTTTGATTTAAACTATGTTTTACTTCAATACCTCGTTATTGTGCATTTTACATATGGTTTAGTTTGATACATTTCACTTACCATACATGACATTTCTGGTTACACATTACATGATCTACATTGAACATAAACATTTTGACATTGATATACACATTTGGTAGTTTACATTGGACATAGACATTTTGATATGGTTTACACAATAACACTTGACAATTGGTTTGTACATGGACAAGTTACATTGGTGGTTGTTTGGGTAAGTGATTTGAGTAACGAGGCGTGTGTAATATGATACAAACATGGTGGATACGCCGCTGGTACTTCCTATATATAAGTGTTTGTATAATATTACATAGCGCAACGTTAATTAAATCATTTCTGTATAGACATATTACATTTTATACAAATAACATACTTTTCACAAGACATTGTTTTACATAAACAGTTTATCTTCTACAACTCATTTTACATGGTTATTCATTTAACCTTACATTTACTTATACATATCAACTGATTTTATCATTTTTCAAATGATTTACAAGACAAAGCAAATTACAAGGTTCATGACTAAACATTTTCTTAAACACAAGTCATGAATCCTATTTTCACAAAACCTATGTATCTCATAGGCATTTTTATGCTGGCGTACCTATTTTCACATGTGTTTTCAGGAGCTTTTCCGTAGGATGTTGATCATGATTCTAGGGCGGACCTGTGCCTTAGAGACTAAAAATGGAGATAGACTTGTTTAATTATGTTATAAACTCTTTTGTTTACTGTTCAAGACAATGTAACACTCTTGTTTAATAAATAAAATACAACTTTGAATGCCATGGTTATGAAACAATTTATTCTGTTACAACACTCCCCGATGTTTCCGCCACGTTTTGTATGTTATACGTGGTCGGGGTGTGACATTGATCGTCCTCCGGTGCTAAAATTTAACCTGAAACTCATAAAACATGAGTTGGATTAGTCATACGTAGCTTAAAACGTATTAGAACGGGTTCGCAACGCAAAATAATTTAAAATAAAAAAATTTCACGAAAATAGCACATGCTCGCGTAGCGGCACTGCCAGTGGCGCTACGCCACTGCCTAATTTCATCAGAACTGTTGCAGCTGGTTGCTGCATATTCCCAGCACGATCTGATTTCACGGAAACGGCTATAACTTCTTCGTTATTGATCCGTTTTACCCGATTCTTTTTCCTACGCGTCCGTAATTTAATTCTCCATCTTATGGAGTTAAAATCCAACATCCTACATAATAAAATTTCAGACTTTTAAGTCTTCGGCTTATCACCCTTTTACCCAATTTTGACCCGTTTATGCATTTTATCAAACGAACATATTTGTTTGATTTCTACATCACCTACCCTTCTTCAAATGGACATTAACTACCATTTTAGGTTCTAATCACAAGTTTACTTCACAATTTAAACCCGTTTTTGCTCGTATGCTTATTTTGACCCGTTAAGGGTAGTTATGCGTTTTAGCCTAGAACTTGTGCCTTTCTTGTGTTGCTGCAAAAGTTCCATATCTAAATAACTACAAATATTCCACCATAACTATTTTGTGGTGGATTTATCATAAAGGACCCCTTTTTCCAGTTTTTACCCATCGGTTGATCATTTTACGCAAATGACCACTTTTGAGCATTCGACCCGCGAATGTGCATTCCTATGACCTTTATTCATGTCTAATGATTCCATAATCTATATGCAAGTTCCTAAACGACCCCTATGAGTCGTTTGCCCAATATACCCTTCAAGGGTGTTTTGGTCAACTTTAGTCCCTTACTTCACGGCGAAGGACTTTCACTAAATATTTTGACCAAAATTGTATGTTTAACCAAAAAGCTTAATTATACATACCTGGCTCGGGTCAAAGTATTGACCCGTTTACATAACTTTTGCTTTAAATCTTTCTAGTTAAAGCAATACAAGCTTATGTTATTTCCTGTGATTACAAAACTCAACAAGCGATTGTTAAATGTTATTGTCAAATGGTGTTAACAACACCATTTGACCCATTTAGTCTAATTGACTATTTGTCCGTATGAGATGGTATTTAATTACCATTTCATCCCCTTAAACCTTTTCCGGTTTTCCTTTGAACTTGTTTCACTTAAACCATTTATATTTATTCGTCATTACATGACTGATTTACCATTTTCCCCTTTTACTATAGTTCATGATTTCTTACCATTTTCCATCATTCCGACTCTCATTGAATCATGTCGGAATATCATGTACCAACCATTTTGTAGCATTCACATCAATACTTGAAATTTAGTAACTTCGCAAATAATGTAAAAGGGGCATAAGTTCTACTTACCTCGCATCCGAACTACGCTTTTCCTTTCCTTCTTGATTCGTTTGACCCGCTCCCTCATCAAGCTTCCACCTAGCTTGTTACGTGTCAAACTATCATCATCGTTTTCAAGGTGGTTAGTTTAATCATACTCTAATACGATTATTCCACCTTATGCATTTCATATCAAAATTACTATTTATCGTATTATAGGTCTGTTTGACCTTTTTAAAAGTCAAATGCCCATTAGTATGCTAATTGCATTTTCGAGTTCATCATCTATTTTAGCATTCTTTAATTACCTGGTAGGCGTTATCTTTAGACCACCGTTTTAACCAAAGTTTTAACCACGTTTTATCACATTTAGAACTCTTTTTAATCACTTTTTGCATAATAGCCAAAACATCACAATTAGGTGTTTTAACTACAAAAATTCTAGTTTCGAGCCTTCTTTGAGGCATTTTAACAAACACTTTAAGGGCAGAAATTTACATGTTTATTTATCAAGTCTCTAGCTTATCTCTTAGCCCTAATTTCACATAAATCAATCATCTTACAAGATTGTTAACTTCTATAATTCTGAAGTCACTTCAAAATTGTCAAATTACACTAGAATATCACCCAATTTCCTAGTGTTTATTAAAATCTACATAACCCATTAATCACCTACAATGGTGTTTATGGATTTTACTAAAATTTCACATGATTTCAACTTGTATTTGTCTAGGGTTTGTCCCTAGACACTATATTGTTCCTAAATCATCATATAACGAACATGCAACCATCAAATTTCAGATTTCTAAGTTTACCTAGAAATCCAACTAGAGGTTTTTCATAAAATTTACATACCTTATGACTACCCTTTCAATGGGGATCACTAATCCGGGTTCGGATTTCGTTTTAGGGCTGATCTTGACCTTCAATTTGGTGAATTCTTGGAGTTTAGGGTTTGAGTTCTAGAAGCTCTGTGGAAATCGCAGGAACACACGTACGTGTGTGTTCTTGTTGAGTTAATTTTGATTTAATCCAATCTTTATTACATTTGCCCATGTTTAGTCCCTCTAGTTCCATAGTTTATAAAAGAGTTATCTATTTCATGTTTCTTTTATTGTTTTTACAACACTTAACTAACTAGGTTGATATTCCTAGTTACTTAGCGGTTCGGGGAAGTCATAACCCGTTTTATTTTAAGTCCCGTTAACTCGGGCTCTTTTAAATTCAATCCCTTAAAACTTTGATTCACTTGTATTTAATATTAGGATTTCTTATTTAAATCCAAATATTTGCCGGGTTATTTTTACTAATAACGGTATGTTACCAGTCTATTAGTATTAACAGAGTTTAATTACCAAGCCCGTTTTCGGGGTGTTACATTACAAGTCTTCAAAAATTATGATTTTTTTATGTGGCGTACCTCTCGGAGGGTTAGACCTTGTGTTAAAATTTCAAGATCTAACTCTTTACCAAAATTCATAAAATTCATCTACTAAGCTGCAATCAGATTCGTCACTTCTGACTGCAGCTTACGGAAAAATTCATTAAAAATTCCTCGTTTATGCGATTGACGAAATTCCAATTGGCGATTCTTTTAATCACTTAATACTTTCTACAGTAAGAATTTGATATCATAACTCAATTCCTAAATTGAGTTATGACATTCGTAATGGGCTGCAAATTCTGCCAGAAAACGCAGCTTGAACCTTTGATACGGAAAAATTCATAAAACTCTCAATTTTCGTCGAAAAAATGCGATTCCAGTGGGGTTTTAAAGATATTTCCTGGAATTACATTTTAGACTCAAGAAAAAAAAAACGTTTTTGTCACGTTTTGTCCACGTTACAGCCAATACAAGTCGGCTGTAAATTCTGATCAGAAGCTGTTTGAATTCAGCTTTCAATCGAAACATGTTTATGAAATTATAGCACTATTTTTAGCCATCAAAAACCCTAAAAACATCACATTACACGAATTTAGCATCATCACACTTATCACCTTCAATGGTGATCATGAATTCACAAGATTTAGACCTAGTTTCATCATATGCTTGTCTAGGGTTTACTCCTAGACACTACAATGTTCCTATTTCATCATATAACGAACATGCAACCATCTAATTCGAATTCTCTATGTTCATCCAAAATTTAGATGGAAATTTTCTACAAAATTTACATACCTTATGACCCTTTTTTAGAGGAGATCACCAATCTATGCTCAGATTTTGTTTTAGAACCGATTTGTGCCTTCAGTTTGTGAGATTTGTTGAGTTTAGGGTTTGAGGAATCCTGTGTCGCCCCTCTGTGTTTGATCGAACCAGACATACTGGTTTTAATTTGTTTTTATTTTTTTAATTATTATTAGATTCAAACTTAACAACTTTGGTCCCCCATCTATTATTTGGTTCATTAATAACTAGGTCACAACCTAATTATTTTTAACAATATTCCCACTAATTAACTAGGTTAAATGTTCCTAGTTAACTTAGTGGGTTCGGGGAATTTATGATTAAGTTTATTTTAAGTCCCGTTAACTCGGGCCTTTTATAAACTTATTTCCTTAAAAGCTTTTATTCACTTGTATTTAATATTAGGATTATTTATTTAAATCCTAATATTTACCGGGTTACTTTTACCCGTCTTTTAGTATTAACGGGGTTTAATTACCAAACCCATTTTCGGGGTGTTACAATGTTTGCTGTTTTGAAAGGTTTTTTGAACACAGATGAAAGCCCCATGCACGTCCAATTTATAGCTGAAAAATGAGTCTCTCGCGGCCCGCGTAAACCTTAAGGGAATCTTACGCGGCCCGCGAGGGCCACCCTAGCTACGGCTAGGGCGGCCGTGTCACGCCGTAGGTCTGCCCGTGTCAGACACGTGGCCGGAAGCTTATCCGGAGATTTCTCCAAGCTGTCGCGCCCCGCGTAAGCTTGGCTTAAACCTTACGCGGCCCGCGAGTGACCAATAAAATTTGATTTTCTTGGTTTTTCACAAGGATTAGGGTTTTAGGGGTCCGGGATTCTACTTACGGAGTGTTGTGGGACATTTTTGCAGGTCCTTACATCCTCCCCACCTTATTTAAAATCTCGTCCTCGAGTTTTACTGAAACAGGTAAGGGTACTTTCGCTTCATTTCTGATTCCAGTTCCCATGTGTACTCAGGTCCTCTTTTTGAATCCCACTTTACTTTGACTAGCACCAATCTTTTGTGCTTTAGGAACTTAATCTTTCTATCTTCTATTTGGAGTGGTTTCTCAACAAATTTTAGCTTTTCATTTACCTCTATATCTTGAAGAGGTACTACTAGGGATTCATCAGATAGACACTTCTTGAGATTAGATACATGAAACACGTCATGTACCCCGGCAAGCTCTTCTGGTAGTTGTAAGCGATAGGCAACTGGTCCTATCCGCTGGATCACTGGGAATGGTCCTATGTACCTTGGACTTAACTTTCCCTTCTTACCGAGCCGAACTATTCCTTTCCAAGGAGAAACTTTTAACAGTACTTTGTCTCCAACTTGAAATTCTAACGGCTTGCGTCGATTGTCTGCATAACTCTTATGGCGATCTCGAGCCGTTTTCAGTCTTTCCTTGATTTGAGTTATCTTATCGGTGGTTTCCGGTACAATCTTGGGACCTGATAATCGACTTTCTCCTATTTCTGCCCAGTAAACTGGAGTTCGGCACTTTCGTCCATATAGTGCTTCAAATGGGGCAGCCTCGATGCTTGCATGGTAACTATTGTTATAGGAGAATTCTATTAACGGTAAGTGGTCGTCCCAATTTCCACCGAAGTCTATAAAACATGCTCTGAGCATGTCTTCTAAAGTTTGGATCGTCCTTTCACTTTGCCCATCTGATTGGGGATGGTATGTAGTACTTAAATTTAGTCGCGTCCCCATTGCTTCTTAGAAACTTGTCCAGAAATGTGAAGTGAATCGACTATCCCTATCTGACACAATGGAGAGTGGGACTCCATGTAAGGATACTATTTCATCTACGTACAACTTTGCTAACCTTTCCATGCTAAAGGTTTCCTTTATTGGCAGGAAATGAGCGGATTTGGTTATCGATCTACAATCACCCAGATTGCATCGTTACCTTTCCTGGTTTTGGGCAACTTAGTAACAAAGTCCATTGTTATTAGTTCCCACTTCTATACAGGCATTTCTAACTGTTGAAGTAGACCAGAGGGTTTCTGGTGTTCTGCCTTAACTTGTGAACAAGTTAGGCACTTAGAAACATATCTAGCTATGTCCTTTTTCATTCCTATCCACCAGAAATTATTTCTTAAATCTTGGTACATTTTGTTATTACCAGGATGCATCGTATACCGGGATTTGTGGGCTTCTTCTAAAATCTTATCTCTTAAATTTCCTTGCTTAGGTACCCAAATCCTTTTCTTATGGAATCTCCAAATTCCATCAGTCCCTTGTTCTAGTTCCTTTATTCGTCCTTTCATTCCTTCAGCATCATCCTGGATTGTTGTTTCCTGAATGTTCTTCAGTTGTTCCATTAAATCTAATTGTAAACTTAATCTAAGAGCACGAACTCGTCTTTGTTTCTCATGATACTTACGACTTAGGGCATCTGCTACAACATTTGCCTTTCCTTCGTGATATTGGATATCACAATCGTAGTCACTTAGAATTTCCATCCATCTTATTTGCCTCATGTTTAATTCTTTTTGTCCAAATATGTATCTTAAGCTCTTATGATCTGTATAGACAGTAAACTTACTTCCATACAGATAATGTCTCCAAATCTTAAGGGCAAAAATTATTGCTCCTAACTCTAAGTCATGAGTCGTATAATTCTCCTCGTCTGTCTTGATGCATACGCAATTACCTTTTTGCGTTGCATTAGCACACATCCTAATCCTAGCTTTGAAGCATCGCAGTAAACTTCAAAATCTTCTGTTCCGTCTGGTAAAGCTATAATTGGGGTGTTTTTTAGTCTTTGCTTTAAAATCCTAAAGGCCTCTTCTTGCTTGGGTCCCCATTCAAACTTAACTGTTTTACAGGTTAGCTTAGTTAACGGAACAGCTATCTTAGAAAAGTCCTTAATAAAGCGCCTATAGTATCCTGCTAATCCCAGAAAACTTCTAACTTCCGTAGCTGATTGCGGGACCTTCCACTTGGTGATTGCTTCTATCTTGGAGGGGTCTACGTGAATACCTTCATGATTTACCATGTGTCCCAAAAATTGCACCTCCCGTAGCCAAAATTCACACTTCGAGAATTTGGCGTAAAGCTTTTCCTTTCTTAACAAAGTTAAGAGTGCATGCAGGTGCTCACAATGTTTGTCCTGGTTTTTGGAATAAATAAGTATATCGTCGATGAAGAAAATTATGAATTTATCCAAATACAGTTTACAGATTCTATTCATCATGTCCATGAATGCTGCAAGAGCATTTGTTAACCCGAAGGGCATAACTGTAAACTCGTAATGACCATACCTAGTCCTGAAGGCCGTTTTAGGTATCTCTTCCTCTTGTACCTTTAACTGAATATATTCGGAGCGCAAATCTATCTTAGAGAAATACCTAGCTCCTTGAAGTTGATCAAAAAGGTCATCAATCCTAGGTAATGGGTATCGATTCTTAATTGTAAAATTATTCAATTCCCTATAATCGATACACATTCGCATCGAACCATCCTTCTTTTTCACAAACAACACCAGTGTTCCCCACGGGGATGAACTAGGTTGTATGAATCCTTTGCTTAATAATTCATCTAACTGCTTTTTCAATTCTAACATTTCGGTGTGTGATAACCGATAAGGTGCCTTAGCTATCGGTGTAGTCCCAGGAATTAGATGGATTCTAAACCCTACTTCCCTATCGGGTGGTAGTCCAGGTAGCACTTCTGGGAATACATCCGGGTATTCTGATACTATTGGAATTTCCTTAAGTTCCTTACTTTTTGTGTTAATGATTACCGAAATCATATACACTATTCCTTGTTTTCGTTCATAAATAGCAACTTTCATTACTGAAATGAACTTCATTGGTTTCCGCGGCTTATCTCCTGTAACTACAATTACCTCTCCTGCGGGTGTATGAATTTCTATGGAATTCTTATCACAGAGGATTCGAGCATGGTTGGCTACTAACCAATCCTTTCCTAACACGACGTCGAATCCTGCTAAATTCATAGGTAATAGATTTGTAGAAAATTTATGGCCTGAAAGTTCTATCTTTTCTTCTTGCAAAACCTTATCTATATTAACAGAATTTCCATCTGCCGTTTCTACCTTATAAATTTGCCTGAGTTTGGTTAAAGGTTACTTAAGAGCTTGGCAGAACGAAGTAATTATGAAACTTTGGTTTGCACCAGAGTCGAATAATACTTTTGCATAAACGTCATGTACAAGAAACGTACCAGCGATCACATCCAGAATCAGATATGCTTCTTGTGTTCTCAGCTGAAAGGCCCTTGCGTTCTTTTTAGTAGCTCCATCAGTCGTTTTTACCTTGTTGTCAGTTGGCTTGACCAATTTAGGACATTCTGGTCTAAAATGTCCAGCTTCACTGCAATTGTAGCAGATCTTTGATTTCTTCTTGCATTCCTCCTCTCGGTGACCCGGAATTTTGCAGAAATTACAATTTTCCTTACATTTTCCAAAATGTTTCTTTTTACAATTTCCGCAGAATGGCGGGGTGGAAGATTGCCCAGTTCCCTTTCTCTTAAAATTACTATTATTACCCACACGAAACCCTTGGGTAATCTTTTGGGCCAATTCCTTTTTCCGGTTTTCTTCTCTTGTACGTACCAGCCCGTCTGTTAAGGTGTTGGCTAATTCCACTGTATCGTCAATTATGCGGGGTCTCGTAGATTTGACGATATCATGGATCTCACTAATTAAACCCCAAATATAGCGAGAAATAAGTACCGGTTCTGGTGAAGCCAGAGTTGGTACAATTCTGGCATACCCGAAAAATTTCGAGGTATACCCTGGACAGTCAACATCCACCATCCGGTGGTTCAGGAACTTATTTGTCATTTGTTCCTTTTCATAGTCGGGACAAAATTTTCTTTCCACCAATTCTTTGAATTCTTCCCAGCTCATGGCGTAAGCCACTTCACTTCCTTTTGCCTGCAGCACCGTGTTCCACCATTCTAACGCCTCTTCCTTGAAAAGGTGGGATGCATACATCACCTGATCTTCTTCCACACATTTGCTTATTTTAATCACTGCTTCGGTTTTCTCTAGCCAATGCAGTGCGGCAGTTGCCCCTTCATTGCCTGCAAATTCAGTTGGCTTACAGGCAAGAAATTCTTTGTAAGTGCAACCAGTCGTTGCCACTTTCATTCTCTTAAGAAATGGGGCTTGAACCGCGTTATTATTATTATTACCGCCCCCGTTGACACTGTTACTAAAGTTATCGTCGCGGGTGCGTTTGCTGTGGTTAGCTTGTGAAGGTTCAATGGGATTTCTAGCAGCAGCGATGATTGCTGGGATAGCATTAGCTATTCCCTGAGCAATGATATTCTCAATATCTTGCCTATTAAGAAATTGGTCTTCATTATTTTGTTCAGACTGGTTAACTTCGTTTGCCGGTTGGTTTTCCACGTTTTCCATCTGAATCATGAACCATATATACAAATTATTTCCACAAAATAGATAGCGACCAAACACATAACAGGGCAATTACACATAATCAAGTCAACGCGTATAGCCAAAATTGTCGACCTTGCGACTTTATATTTTATATATATTAGTATGCATCGATACACACCATTTATTTTACAAAAGTTTTATTTTAATTATTATTATACAATATTATATTATTACTATTATTATTATATTGTTTTTATATTATTATTACACAACCACACCGCCACAGTCAGCTGGCCTTTCAGAAACGAGGCTCCTGTTGATGCACTTTGTGTGGACGCGACTCGGCTCGGTTCGACTCGGCCTTGAAGACTTGAAGACACGAAGATCGAGACAAAGCTACAGCCAAGGGGGAGTTTGTTGGTGCACTTGTGTCTGTACTTTGTCTGTATTTCGTCATGATACAAAACGATGTCTTATGTTAGTCTGGGCTACGTCTTAGTTTGTTACAATGTGCGTTCGATGTAAGTTTGACCAAGTCAACCATCCTCCTGGTTTGACTTGGCCAAACAGTTAGCACATTGGGTGAAAGATGGCTGTGTCGAAGGATGGTCATCGAAGGATTACTTATATCCTTCGATGATGATGAGTTCGAAAGATAACCACGAAGGATAGACCACGAAGGATATCATCCTTCGTGGTCGATAGATGATCTTTCGATGGCTTTTTGGTCGACAGATGATCTGTCGATCAATCTGTCTGATCCTTCGACCAGACCTGCTGTGTCGGGTATAAATACCCGTGTGTTGTGTTCAGTTCGATAGTTCTGTGATACGAGAGTTCGGACACAGAGAGAGACAGGAGAGCACACACACACTGTGAGAGTTTATAGAACATATCTGTAAACATTGAGCTTGTAACCGGACCTTTCATACGCATTAATACATGTGGTGTTAATCGTTGAATCTTGTGTGTTGTGTTTGTGCTTGTTCTCGTATACATTCTCGGTTGCATGCTAGCTTGGATTCCGCACTCGCTAGTGTGTTTGATATAACAAGGATAAGGTTTCATCTCATCATCGGATAGGGACCTACAAGTGGTATCAGAGCCTTGGCTCTTTTCCTTGTTAAAACCGAGTGTTTTAGAGTGTGTTTCGGGTTTTTGAAGTGTATTTTTTTCTGAGAATTTTCTGTTTAAATTTCGAAAATCTGCATGTTTTGGTAGAAGTTCTTATAAAAACCGGTTTATTCTTCATTTTTACATTGTTAAAAGTTGGTTTTTATTGAAGTTTCGTTCAAAACCCGTGTTCGGAAGTGTCGGTTTTTCTGGAAATTCAAATTTTCTGGGTTTGTTCTTGGTATCTTCATCAAACATTCAAGTGTTTTTCAAAACTTTTATGTACTTTGATCTCTTTTGACTATTTTCGAAAGTTGCTTGCATTGGGAAGGTACCCAGATCTGTTTTGGCAGAAAAGAAGGGTCTGAACATACCTTCTGCCGAAAGTTGTGCACCAACCCGTCACCTTTCTCACCAACTTGTCAACTTTGTGTCAGTTGTGTCAGTTGCAATCGAAGGATATCTTTCGACATCGAAAGATCATCTTACGATCAAGAAAGGCTCGATAGATAATCATCTTTCGACCCATCATTCGAAGTCCGAGACATATCTTTCGATCAAGGGGATCTTTTCGAAAGATACTTATTCGAAAGATAAGGATATATACTCGAAAGATAAGGATCTGTCAAACTGTGAATCTTTCGAGTTAGTGAATCTTTCGAAATCATTGTTCTAGACTCAACAGGGATCTTTCGAACACTGTTGATCCTTCGAACAAGTGTCTGTCTTTCGAACCTGTGTGCATCTTTCGATCCTAATCTGTTTAAGCTTAACAGTTTGTGTTTTTCAGGACTTTCGATCAAGGATCTTTCGACTGTTTGGTTATCATTCGAAATCTTAATATAGTTTGTGAAAATTAATTTTTTTTTAAAATCAATTTTCACTTAATATATTAATTTTTGTAAAATGGGAACAAACGGTGAATGGTGGACCCAATTGACCTCGACTTCACAATCATCAGTTAAACAACCTGAGCCAGAGTTCAACAAAACTGCATGGATGCGAGCTTGTGCCCCACCTCAAGCTGCAATGATAACTGCAAATCAATGGGCATTGGTCACAAATCAAAACAGCAGCATTCAATCTATGATGCAGAACGACAGTGAAACTGGTACAAGCACAAAACCGCCAAAGTTGAATCACATCAATGATTGGGGATGGTGGAAAGAAAGGCTGAAAACTTATGTTCAGGGGCAAGGTCAAGATCTATGGATGTGCTTCTTCACCGCATTTGAAAATGAGTTGGAAGTTGCAGGATCTAATCCACAAACTTACAGCACTTTGTCTGATGAAGATAAGAAGAAAATTGAGTTAGAAAAGAAGGCATTCATGATTCTCACACAAGCTCTTCACAAAGACATTTACCACCAGTTTGTTTACTGCACGACAACTAAAAGTCTGTGGGATATGCTCACGTTACGATGTGAAGGAAATGCTCAATCAAGAAAGATCAAGCAAGATTTACTGAAGAAAGAGTTTGAAGGATTCACGTGTATGGAGAATGAGACTTTGGGAGAGTTGTCTACAAGGTTCCATCACTTGATGAGCGAGATGTTTGCTTTTAAAGTCAATGCCACTCCACAAGAAATAGTGAAGAGATTTGCTGATAGCTTACCAGCAAAGTGGAGCAGTTATCTTGAAATTCTCAAAGAAACTGGTGTTTTAGACACAATCACCATTTATGATTTAATTCAAAAATTGGAGAACAAGGATGTAGAAGAAAAACTGAAGGCAAAGAGAACACTCACTCCTCAAAGTCCAGAAATGTACTTTGGGATTGCTGGAGGCATCAGTGGAGAAAAACCAGCTTCTCAACACGCGAAGCTTCAAACAGCTTTCGTCTCAAACACTGGTCCATCAACAAAAACAGAACAGTTTGATCCTTCAGCATACTTGATGTATCCAAGACCAGATGTGAAACCGACAGCTCCTCAGCAGCAACAACCGCAACAACAAGGGTTTTATGGAAGCTCTTCAAACATTCATGTCACTTCCAATCCTAACACAGTCAGATTAGACACTTCCAACTTTTCCAAAGTTAGTGTCGAAGTAGCCAAGGAGCATATGGAGATGTTGAGTACCTTGGTTAGTGCTTATAGTGGATTAGTTGCAGGTCAGATTGGGAATATCAATCTAACCAATGAAGATTATCAGCAAGTGGATAAGGAAGAGTTTGAAATGATGGATATCAAATGGGCTCTTGCTAGTGCGATTCGAAGAGCTAAGGAGTTTATGGAAAGAACGGGGAGAACCAACTTGGATAGCAAGAAAGACACCAAGTATGGATTCGACAAGCAAGCTGTAACATGCTTTAACTGTGGTGAACGGGGTCATTTTAAAAGGGAATGCACAAGACCAGCTCAGCATGGAAATCAAAATCCGTTCAGAAATCAAGGCAACCAGAACGGGAACAATGTTCGTACGTTGATACCCGTCAACAACCAAGGCCAAGCAGGGTCATCAAATACCAACCGGGGGTTGTTGGTTCAAATAGACGAGGGTTGTGATTGGTCGCTTCAGCTTGGAGAAGGAGGAAATGGTGGAAGAGCATGTTTTGCTGAAGTCGTTAGGGATTTAAAGCACGCCAGTGGTGGAGAATCTTCCGCAAATGGTGGTGACTCTTCTGAGAATGAAGACTCTTCTGGTTATAGTGGAAGCTCAGATGACGAATCCTCCACTTCAGGGAATGATCATGTGGATCAAGCTGCTTACTCTTCGTCTTCTCTCCATTCAGCCTTTATGGCTAATGTCGACAGTTCATCAGGTCAGGTATGTGTCGATGAACCCACTGCAGCTAGTTGTGATAACTGTGATAGTTTGCGTGTTAAAAATGCTGATTTAGAAGCAAACATGTCTGACTTGCAAGACAAACATGTTTCTTTGAAGGATGAGTGTTGTGAATTGCAAAGCAAACACGAGGCTTTGCAAGAGCAATATGATATCACATGCAAACACCATCAAGAATTGGTTGTAGATCTGTCTAAAGCAGCTGAAGCTAACGTATTTTTAACCAGAAATGAAAAGGAATTTAAAACAACAATTGCGTCTCTAAAACATGATGTTTCTGAATTACAAAGGGCTGTTTTGAGAAAACAACATGTTAACAATGATTTAATTGACACAATTGAAAAGCAAATGGTTGAGTTAGCAACAGCTCGGTGTGAATGTGAGACAATTAAGCAGAAATTGGAAAGCTATTCCAATTCCCGCTATGTTTTGGATCACATTATTGATGTTCAGAAGAAAAAGGGGGATAGGAAGTGTAATGGATTTAAATCATGTCCTCCCCCAATGAATCACAATTACTCCAAATCGCCTGATGTTGAGGATATGCCCCGTTTTGAACCTTCTGTGCCACTCAATCTAGATGATTTTGCAGCAGGCCTCGGGTTCACAACTGGTACATCATCCTCAGGACAATCTGAATCTGAGAATGTGACAGATTCATCGTGTGTCAAGGAACAGAGTCCTCCCATTGTTGAGGATGCTGATTCTTCGGATGATGAATCTGAAGTGATTGTGAAACAACAGTCTAACTCGGTTACACCAGATATTCCAATCGAGAATCACATCCTGTGTGATCCACCAGTGAAACCGAGTAAGACTGAAATGTCAAAACCAATGGAGTCCCTTGTTTCTAAAAGTGAAGAGAATAACTTGTTGTACACGCTCAAGGGAGATGATAAAATTTACTCTAGCAAAGATTTCCCAATTAAAAATGTAAATCAAGATTTAATTGAGCAAGTTTTTGAAGGATGTACTGACAAGTTTTTGGGAAACAAAAGTGGTGAAGTTACTGTCACTCAATGTGATCCAATTCCGCGTGAACAAATTAGAAAACAATACGGAAACCAAAAACAATCAACTGAGCGAAAACAACAAGTTAATTCCGAAAAAGGGAAGGTACAGGGGAAGAAAGCTCAGAACAAGAATGTTCAAGCACCTAAAGTTCAGCAGCAAAAGGTGCAAAACAAAAGAGCCCCCGTTAAGAAAAGAGAACAGAAGGTGAACTTTGTTGGATCAAAGGGTACAGATAAACTGGAAACATTTCAGAATAAATCTAACATTGATTTTGTAAAACAAGTTAGAATTTTAAAACGAAATGATCAGAATAATTACACCCAACACACCAACGGATGTGATTTAGGTCCAAGCACGTCTAGATCACAAAGTTCATGGTCTGGTTCTTCGTCTGGTAATCAACAGGTTTCTCCGAGGTTTGTAGAGCGGAGAATGTGCTTTGAGTGTGGCACAATTGGGCATATTGTAAGATACTGCCCATACCTGCAAAAGTTGAAGCCAAAAACAAGTGCTCCCCAAGAAACCAATTACCAAAAACGACCAGTTTCCCCGAAACAAGACCCACGTGTCTTGAAAGAAAGGGAAAAGAAGTTAAAACAAAAGAATCAAAAGGTAATTGAGAAGGCCTTAAAATCGGAGGTCAAAGAAGAAAAACCTGTTCAAGCAAAACCTAAAACTGTAAAACCAGTAAATGCTAAAGCAATTAATGCTAATACTGGTAAAGAACAAACAGCTTGGAAACAAAAACAGGTAATTCAGTCAGGGGGAGCACCGCAGGTTCTTTTTCCTAATCATCGAGTGATTGAAATCACTTATCTTGATGATCAAGGACGACCCAAGTCCACAAAGGCTTGGGTCCCTCTCTCCAACTAATTTTTGAGTGAGTGTGTAGGATATTCCAGGAGGAACTTTCGATAGTCGTAAGATTGTTGATAGTGGAGCATCCTTGCACAAGATAGGCGACAGAAGAAATTGTTGCCTTTGATGGAGAGAAAGAACAGGGAAACAGAAATGTCTGTTGAAAGAGTTTGAAAAGCTTCGACAAAATGAAAATCATCTCAAAAGTGAATGTTCAAGGCTTTGATCGGGTCCCCGGGATAGATTCAAATTAAAATGTACGCACCTGCAGCACGTCTGAAGTGCACAATCGACAAAATGAACGTGCAGTGTACATTTCTTCGAGGTGTGATTGAAGAAAATGTGTTTGTTGAACAAACCAACCAGGTGTGCGGACGCCTTGGCATGGGTTGAACAACCGCACACTACTTCTGAAAGAGAAAAACATAACCTTCGCTGGTGCAAGTGGAAGACCAGCCGGACCCAAAGGTTTCTGATCTTGTTGCTGTCAAGAGACTTCTAAGTAGCCACAAAAATCGACTTTGAAATCCACACCGGGTGGATATCCAGTTTGGGAGAGCACTCAGATTCCTTGCAATGCACGAAGCAGTTGCAGGATACGGTTTTAAATTTCTAATCTCTCCTATACTTGTCGATATTTAAGCTGCTTTGTGAATTATTATCTCGTACAGCACTCTTTGGCCAGACAATGTTGTCATGGTCCGCATCGCAAACCGACATGCCAATTGTTTTTTTTTCCAAAATTCGCTAAATCATTTCTGATTAAAACTTATTTTTGGTAAACGGCATTGAGGTAAAACATGAGTTAACCAACATCGGAAAATCATTTTTGTAAATACCTTTGTGTCTTTTAAATTTTGTCTTAGTTTATTGATTTTAGGGGGAGTAAATTCAAACTTTGAAAAATCCAAAAACATCGAAAAATTCAAAAACACAAAAACAATAGAAAAGCAAAAATGAGTTTCCTGGCGAGCAAAAGAGAAAATGATAGTACATCAGTGGTCTGTCTAAACCTCTTTAAACCTAAAATGCAAAGCGATAAGCAGCTCTATATAAGATGTATCGGTAGGCTCACAATCATTTTAAAGTGTGCAGGGTGATATAAACTTAAATCCGACTGAAGATTGGGTGGGAACCATTCATTGGCATATGGTCTTAGTACCGAAATTTCGTTTGAGAGATTGCCGAGGTTCTGAGATATTCGGTCTTTATGCTGCTTATCATCTGGGTATCATGGTTGTATCTTTTACCGAAAAATAACGGGGACGCAAGTCTAGATCTTCCATGATACTATACATACGTGTACATATTGCATACGACCTCAATAAGTGATCAACAATCACATGTCCAAACAAATAAGTGATAATATATCACATTTTTTCCGGGTGTCAAGTTCGTCTCTCTGCTGTACGAAAGTACTGACCTGTTCACGGACTTGCTCCTGTGCCCTCATGCATCGAAAATCAAGTTCCTCATCAATAAGTGATTATATCACATAGGGCTTGTTTTCAATCAAAATAAGTGAGAATCTCACATCATATACGGTCAAACAGATGATAATCGGTATACTCACCGGTAAGATGAATCCTCGTGCATACCTTGATACGGGAATGTGTCGTGATGTGGATGAACACCGGTTGGTAAGTATAAATTATACCTTAACGTATCCCCTCGCCATGATTACAAATGATAAGTTGAGCTTATGTGGACAACAATACCGATAATTGTTATAGGATGCTTATCTTAATGTTAACTAATTGAACAACAAGAGCGTTTTGGCATGACCGTACACTGATATGATTCTCTTACCCTCGAAACTCGCAAAAAGTATGTCTGTAAATATTTATTTACTGTTTTTCAGTTTATGTATCTTTGTATATATTTATTGTTTTCCGTCTTTATATTTGAAAAATGAAAAATTACAAAAAGATTTTAGGTGTGTTTTAATTTAAATTTTATAAAATCCAAAAAGATTTTTCTTCAAGTTTATTTTTGATTGACCGATGTTGGAACTCGAGTCTATCCTACCCAAAATCCTGATCGTAAGCTGGAAAACTATTGCATCTTCATAAACAGTCGAAGTTAACGAGTTTCGAAAGTTAAAGAATTAAAATGAATATTTTTCTAAACTTTCAAACTGCTGTCGGTTGGTGTTTGATTGAGATTTGATCTCATATGTGTCGTTAGTTTAAATGTTAACTATATTCCAAGCGGTTGTTCTCATTATGCGTTTAGCTTTCTTGCATGTGCAGATGCTAAAGGCGAGGAGAACATGTTCGATGAAAAGCTTTGGAATGAAGACACGAAGTGGAGGCACTCAAAGGATAAGATGATCGAGTTGCCGCTGTCCCTTCATCAACACCACAAGGATCTGAAGAATTGACAAGTCAAAAGATTCACGAGCATGACTCAATGGAGAGTTCAATCTAAGGGGGAGTTTATTGACACACTGCCTAAGCTAAATGGGGAGTTTGTTGATACACTTTCTACTTACGACGCGTGAAGACTTTGAAGATCCTCCGACATGAAAGACATAGAAGACGAACCATCACGAGTAGCGTCCAAGGGGGAGTTTGTTGATGCACTTTGTGTGGACGCGACTCGGCTCGGTTCGACTCGGCCTTGAAGACTTGAAGACACGAAGATCGAGACAAAGCTACAGCCAAGGGGGAGTTTGTTGGTGCACTTGTGTCTGTACTTTGTCTGTATTTCGTCATGATACAAAACGATGTCTTATGTTAGTCTGGGCTACGTCTTAGTTTGTTACAATGTGCGTTCGATGTAAGTTTGACCAAGTCAACCATCCTCCTGGTTTGACTTGGCCAAACAGTTAGCACATTGGGTGAAAGATGGCTGTGTCGAAGGATGGTCATCGAAGGATTACTTATATCCTTCGATGATGATGAGTTCGAAAGATAACCACGAAGGATAGACCACGAAGGATATCATCCTTCGTGGTCGATAGATGATCTTTCGATGGCTTTCTGGTCGACAGATGATCTGTCGATCAATCTGTCTGATCCTTCGACCAGACCTGCTGTGTCGGGTATAAATACCCGTGTGTTGTGTTCAGTTCGATAGTTCTGTGATACGAGAGTTCGGACACAGAGAGAGACAGGAGAGCACACACACACTGTGAGAGTTTATAGAACATATCTGTAAACATTGAGCTTGTAACCGGACCTTTCATACGCATTAATACATGTGGTGTTAATCGTTGAATCTTGTGTGTTGTGTTTGTGCTTGTTCTCGTATACATTCTCGGTTGCATGCTAGCTTGGATTCCGCACTCGCTAGTGTGTTTGATATAACAAGGATAAGGTTTCATCTCATCATCGGATAGGGACCTACAGCTCCCTCTCGTCGTATTTCCATGAGATCTTCTCCCCCACTTCCCGAATCCTATTTCCTGCGTCCACCAGTTCCTCGCCATAGTGGCGGAGTTCAGCTAAGTTTTCTGTGCTCATAGGTGGGTATGGTGCAGGTTCAGGATCAAACTGGGGAAAATAAACATTAGGATTATTCATGAAATTCTGAAATTGCCAGTCACTCGTCCACCATTCCTCCAATTCTCCGGGTAGAAGTTGTTGGTTGACAATAGGGCCCGGAATTGCGGGTTCCAAATTAATTGGGAGTTGTGATTGGGCTGGGAAATTGAAAAGGGTCTCGTCGGCTGGTCCGATGAGGTCACAGTTTGCAAGTTTGCGATCAAGTTCTTCCCCTATCTCCTTTCCCTTTCCTTTGTCTTTTGGATTCTCTGTCTTCTTTACCTTTTGGACAGGTGGCTTCTTCTTCCGTCCACGTTTCCAGTCCAGAATTCTTCTCCTCTTTTTAGGCTTGGGTTTATCCTGGGGCTGGGCCTGGAACACTGGTGGCTCCTCAGTATCCGCTTGATAGCCGGATTGGATTCCTGTTGTATCCATATCGATGGTATGGATAGTAAAGTTTCGGAGTGCCTCCGACAGTTCATTCATGCTGTTAGCACACATGAAGAAATGCACAAATTCATGTTAAAATTTTATTTATTAAATTAAATTTTCACAAAATCACAGAATGGAAATTTGGAAAATTAAGTATTTCTAAATACTTGATTGGCTTAGATCAGTGGCTTTGATACCACATTTTTCTATCATGGCCCCCGGCCCGGTTTTACCCGTTCCAGAAGTCGCGGGACAGAAACCTGTGGTATTGGTGGTTAATTTGGCAGCGGAAATATTAACAGGATCTTTTAAAACTGAAAATACCCAATTATTTTATTTCACATTTTGGGGCAAACCCCGTAATTTACAAAAAAGGAATTTCACGGGGAAATTCACTGTTTACACAAAAACATGTTTATTTATTTTACTGAGCCATTCTATCCAAGCTGGTAGTGCTACGCGGCACTTTTCCTGGTTCACAGTAGATCACCGGAAACATGTTTAAAAAGATTTTATCAGCGGGGAAATACTGGCGAGTCATTCAATTTGCACAAAACGACACATTGTTACGATTTACAACATTAAGGGTTTTTATATTTGCCCCTATCTTATAATTAGCTGGTTCAGCTGTCACTCGACTGAATCTATGACTGTGGACATATCACTAATTAGGCTCGCCCACCTAAAGTGATAAATCGTTAGTAGTAATGTGCACAAAACCCCCACATACTGCCAGTAATTAAAGATTAGCAAAGACTTAATCACTGCAAAGTATAACTAGAAAACATTTAGGGTTTTGTTAAAACAATTTGATAAAAAGAGAATAACTCACAAACTATGAGAAAAGAGAATGGACTCACATTGCAAGTTTAATTGGACAGAGTTTAGCCTACTGATTAAGCCCGGTAACCTAATTAAAATAACAATGCACACGAAACTAGGTTAGTAACTTAATACAACATTTACGATAAACTCATGAAATCAAAACCCTCACGACGAATGACAAAGTATAGCCCGAATTCGGGCAGCATTTAAACATCCATCGGATCAGTTTCAATCGATCAGACATTGTATCGTAGCAGTGATCGAGTTATTACCCTATAATCGTAGCAGCGTATCGACCCTAAAACGCTCGTTTATAAGCAGAATGTTTGCTGTTTTGAAAGGTTTTTCGAACACAGATGAAAGCCCCATGCACGTCCAATTTATAGATGAAAAATGAGTCTCTCGCGGCCCGCGTAAACCTTAAGGGAATCTTACGCGGCCCGCGAGGGCCACCCTAGCTACGCTAGGGCTGCCGTGTCACGCCATAGGTCTGCCACGTGTCAGACACGTGGCCGGAAGCTTATCCGGAGATTTCGCCAAGCTGTCGCGCCCCGCGTAAGCTTGGCTTAAACCTTACGCGGCCCGCGAGCGACCAATAAAATTTGATTTTCTTGGTTTTTCACAAGGATTAGGGTTTCAGGGGTCCGGGATTCTACTTACGGAGTGTTGTGGGACATTTTTGCAGGTCCTTACAATTACATCCGTCAAGATGGGACGTGTTACACCATAAAAACAGATGAATCTGAAAACAAAACACGGTAACTGCAAACTGTAAAATGAAACGACGGAAACATAATTAATAACATTTATTATATTGAAAGCCAAATACTTGGGGAATTGAATTTATTTATCTTTTTCAAAACGCCATAATTACCTGTCATGCGTAGGAAAAAAAAAGTCATTATAAAAGTAGACCATGAGAACACAAACTCAAACACGCCAAAACGTTGCATAAAACGCCACGTATTGTCCAAAACGCCAAAAAGTTAAAAAATGGCTAAGGTTATTGCATGGAGGTTTGAAGTGTCGGAGAGACGATTCATCATAAATTTCTCTGATAGGAGAAGGGTGAAGGTCAGGACAATCAAAGCCATACTGGGTATGGATGAAGGGGTTCAGAGGGATATTCTGGCCCTTGGGATTCCAATGGCTAACGATTGTGAAAGAACTCGAACTGTAATAAGAATATTGAAGAGAAAATTTCCGGCAGAAGATGATGATGATATTGACGATACTCCTCTACCAACACTTAGCAGTTAGGTGATGCATGAAAAAGCAGGAACGGTTGAAGTGACTTATTAACACGGGGTGCAATATTCATTGGTAATGGAGGAAATGTTGAAGACAGGGAGGCTATTTCTCATTGAACAACTATGTGATTTAGCACCTTAGAACGATGTAAAATCCAGGGTTGCAATAATATTCAAGAATAGGATGCAGCAAAGAAGAGACGAGCTAATGACGTTATACGCTAATCTAAAATTTGATGATAATGAATCTGAAGAAAGCGATGAACAAAGCGATGGGTACATCTCTGATGTAATCCCATCCACAGAAGACTATTAGTTTATTTTGATTTCATATTATTGTAATCTTATAAAATAGAGTAAACTGCCATTTTGGTCCCTGTGGTTTGGCCAGTTTTGCCACTTTAGTCCAAATCTCAAACTTATTACATCGGGGTCCCTGTGGTTTGCATTTTATTGCCAATTTAGTCCAAAACTCAAAATATCTCATTTTTTACTGTTTTAAGGTCCCTTTTTTGTCCTTTAGTGCAGGGGTAGTTTGGTCATTTTAATTTATTCTTTTAATAAATTAAAACAAAATTAATTATATATTATATATATATATATTCATATACAGACATTCACAACCACTCATCTCCTCCCTCATCTACAAAACCGACACCCACAACCACTCATCTCCTCCCTCATCTACACCCCCACCCCCACCACCGGATCTGCAGCCCGCCGCCACCACCACCACTCTGCCGCCACATGCACCACCACCACCACCGCCACCTCCTCCCCCTTCTCACCACCGCCACCATCACCAACCTCTCTCTCTCTCTCTCTCTCTCTCTACACCACCGCCGCCACAACCTGTCTTTCAGTGATGGAGGATTCCGATCACTTGCAAAAAATGGTGAACACCAGAAGCAAAATCAGGAAAACCCAAACCCAAAACCAAAACACCCCTACAACCTGTCTTTCAGTGATGGAGGATTCCGATCAGAAATCGACTCAATCTGGATCATTGATTGGGTCCAACGATGACCTTTTAACCGAGATTCTTCTCTGCCTCCCTGTTACCTCCATCCTTCGCTTCAAATCTGTTTCCTCAAATCTGTTTCTAAACACTGGCGTTTGCTTTTGACTCACAGCCATCTCACCCAAAGGTATGATAAGCTTTCAAAATCCCCTGGTTTTTTTGCCAGCAATAAATATGTTCCCTTTGTGGGTGTTTGTTGTTAGGTTTTTGGTTAAATGATGATGATTTGATCTGTAACAGCAGCGGTTCTCTCTCTCTGTCTTGCCGCTGTTTTGCCATCGCCGGACCACCCTGGACGGTGGCCGGCCTTCATTTGCTTTCCGGTGAGGGTGGTCGGAGCCACCGGCTCTGCTTCTTGTTGTTGGGTTACAAGGGAACCGAGAGGGGGTGTGGGTGTTTGGCTTTGTGTTGAGTGAGATCAAGAGAGGAATGAGGGGGAATGATGATTTGTGTGTTGTCTGTATGTGTGTGAATGTCTGTATGTATGTGTATATATATATAATACATAATTAATTTTGTGTTAATTTATTAAAGGAGTAAAGGAGGGTGGGGTGGGTAGTTGGGCAGGCAAAATGACCAAAATGCCCCTTCAGAAAAGGACAAAAAAACAGGTTGCAACAGTGAAAAATTGGGTTTTCTTAATTTTGGACTAAAATGGCAACAAAATGCAAACCACGGGGACCCAGATGTAATAAGTTTGAGATTTGGACTAAAGTGGCAAAACTGACCAAACCACAGGGACCAAAATGGCAGTTTACTCTATAAAATATTAATTTATGGTAATCAATTATTAACAAAGACCCCGAACGCCAAAATAAATGACTTGGAAAACGCTATAACGCCAAATATTGTGAGAACCTTGAGAACAAATGAAAAAAACCACGAGAACTTGGTCAAAAACAATTAAAATTCAAAAAAAAATTCGACACTTATCATTATTATTCGAATATAATGTTAGAAATTTCATTGACACATTTAAATTTACGTGGATTCGTAAATAAAGAAAATTTACACATGTGTATATTTGCCATTTACACATGTAAATTTATTATATTTACACATGTGTAAAAAATTTAAAAAGAGTGATTTTGAAAGGAGAAATGAATTATTTGATGTTGTAATTATTTTTTTGATATTATATCTTAACTACAATGAGTTTTGTATTAAAAAAAATGGTGTTGGATTGTTTTTTTATTCATGGTTCTCGCAATATTTATAAATGTATACATAAACTTATTAATAAATTTATAAGAATATACACAACTTTGATTCCCATAGGTGTTCATGTCAACCACAAAGCCTCATGCGTAGGGATGTTGATATTTCGGCTTGAAATGGAGAAATCGTTTAAACCGATTATTAGTTAGGTTTTATGGTTGATCAGTTTAAAAATTTCAAACCCTAATGAAAACTGTTTGGTTTACATTTTATATCGAAAACCGCATGTTGTATTTTATCACTTTATGTTATGTAAAATAAAAACAAAACTGAGTCTAATATATTAGGTTAATTGAAGTATAATGGAGCCCACACCCATGTAACATTTTAAGGAATCCTGTAAAGATAGCAATAATACAAATCGCATTTCTCTATTAAGGAATCTGTAAAGAGAGCAATAATACAAATCGCATTTCTCTATTAAAGTTTCTTTTGTTAACCTTTTTTTACTAAATTTTTCCTTGTAACTGAAAAATGAACTGTTATTATTTATTTTTTCTCCAAGTCTAATATCTATAATATAGTTTAATACTTAAATATATTTTGCACCCACATAATTATTAATGTTATGCTGTATTTATCGTAATTGAAAAGTCTCTAAGTACATGTTCGATTATTTTTAATCCTTGATATATCTTGGTTTAATAATTAAACCATGATTTCGCACATGTTTATCTTTTATGCATCAGTAAATGTTGGTCAGAATATACTAGAAAATTTATTTTTTTAGAAAGACTAGTAAGTAATCTTGATCATCGATTGATTAATCAAGGGCTTAGATTAAATGGGTATAATTGATAAAAAAGAAGCAGACGCGTGGGATTTGTAAGGGTATTTTAGTTCATTCAAGTGAATAGTTTCTCTCCTTCAAATCCCCCTAGTTTTTAAAACGTTAATAACTTTTTTGTACTACATTATTTTTTTTTATAAAAATTGCATCATAAAACGAGCGTTTTTTATCTTTAAAACGAGCACACCATTGCTATACTTTTGAAAAAAAAAATCGATAACCCATATGCCGTAAAATGCAATGGACAAAAAACAAAAAAAAAAGATTTTTTTTTTCTAAAACACAATGGACTTAAAACACAAAAGAAAGTGTTCTTTTCTAACACGCAATAGATCAAAAACACAAAACAAAGTGTTCTTTTTAAAAAACAATGGACTAAAAACACAGAATAAAGTGTATTTTCTTAAGGATAAATTACACGTTTTGTCCTTTATCTTAATACTTTTTTCAGGCGGTGTCATTTTCAACGAGTTTTGACAGGTTTTGCCCTTTATAGGGAATTTTGTTGCATATTTTGTCCTTTGATGTAACACCCCAAAACCCGAATGTTTATATTGTCGTATGTTCCTATAGGACATATCATGAAATAAATAACTAGGCTATTTAACCTAGTTAAAAGGAGTAACTAAAAATAATAAAGGAATGAATCCTTAGGGGGCAAACATGTTAAAATTGGAACTTGAATGGTTAATTAGGGTTAAAACACAAACACACACACATTCAGGTGTGTGTGTCGTATGGATCAGGAAGGAGAAAAGGGGAAAACCCCTAATTATCATAAATTTAGCAAATTCAAGCCTTAGATGTGATCTTGAGTCCATGCATGTCTCGATTCTGGATCATCTATGCATTCTTGAACACAAGGTAAGTAGAATTTTGTGTTTGATGACTTTGAATGTGATGGGTTATGTTGTAAATCGTGAATTGGTATGAAATTGAGTATGAGTAGGTGTTAATGTCATGATATAGAACCAAGATTATACATGGTTTGGGCTAATTTGATGATTAGAGGTGAAACCCATTTGTGTTGGTAAGAATGATGACTTGAATGATCATCCATGTTTAATTAATCATGATTGTTGATGTATTATGATGGATAGGATGGATTCTTACTAGATGAATTGAAAGAATTGTGGTGTTGATATGTTTGATGTTTATGTGTTAATGATACTTGTTAATTAGTAAGAAGATTTGATGAAATATGAATGAACTTAGAAGATTATGCATAAACTAGTTGTACATGGTGCCTAGGAAGTAGTACGCACACCACGTGTTTGATAAAATGTCTAAATGACAAAAATATGTGAAGGTTATGTTATGATATGATAATGTTGAGTATGCTATATGCTTGTTTGAATCGACTAATGAAATGCATATGTGAGATATGAACTTGATATGATCGTTCATATGAATAATCATGTATGCTAATAAGGATGTAAATATAATGACATGAAAGTGTAGGAATCATGTCAAGATGGATGGGAGCGTGGAAGGCTAACGGGACAAGAAGACTCAAGTAAGCGAATGCAAATACGGACGCGTAAGGTAAGTGAATTCCGAACTTACCCTTTTGTTTGGTAATGTATTTATGATATACGGTAGATTATTTAATATAATGTAAGAAGATATGAATCGATGTTGTCACTAAGGTATGTTTTAGTGGAAATGAGTCGGAAGTGGTTAAGAGAGATTCGATTAAGTTTGGGTAAGAAAGGGAAGCTAATGATACTAGCCGTGTTTCTATTGAGAACTAATGTGAAGTATAGGTATCTTAACAATGGAAGTGAAGGTTGACTCCGCTATCCGATGCGAGTGATCGAATGGATGGATGGAAGGGCTAGTATAAGAGAAAGCATGATATGTTGACGCCTTATTATACATGTGTTAAGATTTTGTATTATGTCACCGGTTGCTAATGATGTGATTGAATGTGGTGACTGCAGGTTGTACAGGTTTATGGATGTTTCATCAAGAAGTGTACGCGGTCGAAGATCGAGTCAACGCATGGATTGTACGTGGGTGTGAATGTGGTCACTTAATTTTATATAAGTATGTTAGTTTTTGATTAATCTATAAAAAAAAAAAGAATTAATGTATTTAAGTGAAAGAATGAATATAATGAAAGAAAATTTTTAAAGTTCGTATTTCCGCTGCGACTTTCGGTTAAAACGTGTTAGGGCGTTACATTTGACCCTAACCCTGTTAGTCTTTTTGGTTAAATATGGTCATGTGCCTTACACATGAGGCCATTCTTGTCATTTCACCGTCCCAAGAACTATTTTGTAAATAATTTATATTGAGAGACTATTTTGAAAAAACATATAAAAATAAAAAAATAAATCCACCATCTCTCTCTAATCTCTCTCCCCCTCTCTATTTCTCTTCTCTCTTTTCTCTCTCTATGGTCTGTAGAAAGAAATTGATGCACAAAGAAATAAATCCACTCTCTCCTCTCTTTCTATATATATATATATACAGAAAGAAATCGACGATGAATATGATGTTGGGCAGTTGGGTGGCCGGCGATGTAGTTGTGTATCGGCGATGAAGATGATGTTGGGCAGTTGGGTGGCCGGCGATTTGCCGTGAACTCGAATCTCCGGTGGAATCGGAAGGCGGCAGTTAGGGTTCGATGGCGGAGGGCCCTGAGGTGGAGTGGGTGTTTGGATGATGGTTGGGGGGGGGGGGGGTTGTGCGATGGGGTTAGGCTGGATTAAACATTCAAGAAGTACACGCTTTCTCCACTGCTGATGGCTTCTCAAAAATGCAAAAATATTCCAACACCAAGTGAACCTATGGTGTCAAATGATCATGTAAAAATACCTAGTGATGGAACTGATGTGTGGGAAATTGATGCAAAGCTGCTGAAATTCGATAATAAAGTCGTATCCGGTACCTTTGGCGATCTGTAGGTGGTCGAAACTCAAAAGCTAAACTTAGTTCCAGACCTGAGAAAAATCTTAGCTTTAATATTTTGTATTTTTATTAGGTATAAAGGCACATATTGTAGTCAAGAAATGGCTATTAAAGTTCTTAAACCAGAACGAATATATGCAGATATGCTAAGAGAATTCTCTCACGAAGTATTTATTATGAGGTTTGATTTTAATTTATCATTCAAGTAATTGTCAATTTTATTCATTTATAATGCCATAAGATTTTGGGGTAACATTAAATAAAGGGGTAAAAAGACTAAAATGCCCTTAGTAACCAGATTTAACAATACTAATGGAATGAGGGCGTTAAAGAGCATTAATCATGGGTTAGGATCAAATACAAAGGATAAAATAAATAAGAAGTGTAAGAAGGATTCTAGTCCATTGATCTTAGATTTGGAGGGTTGAGATTGGTTGTAGGGAAAAGAAGATAATAGAAGGGCATAAAAGGAATCCTATATTTATGGATTTTCTCTCTCCACATGCAAGTCACATGCCAATTCCCCCATCGATTTAAAACGTCCATAACTTTTTCATACGATATTTTTTTTCAAAAAAAATTTCACCATAATAACGAGCGTTTTTTTATCTTTAATATGAGTACCATATTATCATATAAAAATAAAATAAAAATTTTCATTTTTACTGGGTTTTTTGGCATTATGTTAAAGGTTCAGGTCATTGTGTCTTTTAACTGGGTTTTGGTCAGTAGAGTTTCTATACATTGTGTTATTATCAAAACCTATAACACAATGTTAATTTGAGTTCTATCCATTGCGTTTTTTATAAAATCCTATAACACAATATATGACACAATGAAGATTTTGTTATATCTGGGTTTTCTATAAATTGTGTTATTAGTTCAGGTCATTGTGTTTAATATGTTATTCATTGTGTTTTAATATGTTGTCCATTGTGTTTTAATAATTTGTTCAATTTTTTTATTATCTTGTTCATTGTGTTTTAGTTTGTTATGTATAGTGTTTTTAGTTTGTTTTTCATTGTGTCTTCATCTGCTCTCCATTGTGTCTTTTATCTGCTGTCATTAATTGTGTCTTTTATCTGTTGTCATCAATTGTGTTTTTATTTAGTCTGATTCTTATTGTGTTATATGTTATCGCCATTGTGTTATACGTTATGGTCATTGTGTTTTAGTATGTTGTCCATTGTGTCTTTGTCTGTTGTCATTGATTGTGTTTTTATTCTAATTTACATTGTGTTTTAGATCATGTCCATTGTGTAATATGTTATTCATTGTGTTTTAATATGTTGTCCATTGTGGTTTAATAATTTGTTCAATTTTTTTATTATCTTGTTCATTGTGTTTTAGTTTGTTATGTATTGTGTTTTTAGTTTGTTTTTCATTGTGTCTTCATCTGCTCTCCATTGTGTCTTTTATTTGCTGTCATTAATTGTGTCTTTTATCTGTTGTCATCAATTGTGTTTTTATTTAGTCTGATTCTTATTGTGTTATATGTTATCGCCATTGTGTTATACGTTATGTTCATTGTGTTTTAGTATGTTGTCCATTGTGTCTTTATCTGTTGTCATTGATTGTGTTTTTAATCTAATATACATTGTGTTTTACATCATGTCCATTGTGTAATATGTTATTCATTGTGTTTTAATATGTTGTCCATTGTGGTTTAATAATTTGTTCAATTTTTTTATTATCTTGTTCATTGTGTTTTAGTTTGTTATGTATTGTGTTTTTAGTTTGTTTTTCATTGTGTCTTCATCTGCTCTCCATTGTGTCTTTTATTTGCTGTCATTAATTGTGTCTTTTATCTGTTGTCATCAATTGTGTTTTTTTTAGTCTGATTCTTATTGTGTTATATGTTATCGTCATTGTGTTATACGTTATGTTCATTGTGTTTTAGTATGTTTTCCATTGTGTCTTTATCTGTTGTCATTGATTGTGCTTTTAATCTAATTTACATTGTGTTTTACATCATGTCCATTGTGTAATATGCAACTGGGTTTTTGAATTTTTTTTTGAAAAATATAACAATATGGTACTCATATTAAAGATAAAAAAACACTCGATTTTATGGTATAATTTTTTTTTAAAACAAATGATGTATAAAAAAGTTACGGACGTTTAAAAGTTAGGGGGGAAATAGCATGTGACTTGCATGTGCATATTCTCTTTCCTCTTGTAGACAAAATTACCCTTTCCATTTAATTACCCATAGGACACTTGTCACTCTCTGGTGACTTCTTACCCTTCTTATTTTAAAATCTTTTGTATTATAACTCAACCCCATTAATCATTACATAATTTTTTAAGGGGCATTATTATATTGATGTGACAAAAAATGTCTCATAAGAGGCATTAACCATTACGTATGGTCTAAAAGAATATACACACTCCAATTTCATGTAAATAAAGAAAATCCTTCTTGACAAATTATATATATCGTTGATGAAGCACGATAAATAGTAACTTTATTTTTATAATAATATATAGTTTTTTATTATTCTTTTATTTAATATGTTATAATAGTTTATTATTATATTACTTTTAATAACATATTTTTATTTTTTCCTCTTTTTTAAAACCATATATTTTCTTTACCATTTTTTAATAATTTTTTTAGAACATATACTAATTTATCGATAATTTGATACTTTTTAATAATTTACGTTTATAACTTTTTTTAAAAACTCATGTACGTAGTTGTGCTTGCTTTTTTTCCCCGACATTCCGTTATAAGTTTTGTTGAAAACGAAGTTGTATTTGGTATCATAAAACGGTACGATAATAAATTAAACCGTCCTATTGGTTTGGCTTTCTAAACAATATGCTTTATTTTCAAATCACGTTTGTTTTACATTATTATTTGCTCGGTTTCGACGCAACGCGCGACGTCAAGAAAAACTAGTTTTAAATCACATCGCAAACCCAACATCGACACCATTATAATTATAATATTTCTAAACTGAGAAAAAGAAGAAATTCATGATAATATTATTAATCAATAAAAAAGAAAAGGCTAAAAAAATAATGCAACAAGAACCAGACGGTAATGTCATATATCATCATTCCATAATTCCTAAACCAATCGATCAACTTTCCAATCATCTTGAAAAATTTAAAAGACATAATCAAATTGAAATAAATTTTAGAAGATGAAAGTAGCTAGCTAGCTATATAACAATTCTTCCATGTTGACTGACGATCAACTTAACTTGTTCTCAGCAATTTTAGCCAAGGACTGAAGGTTACATTTGACGATCGTATCAACAAACCCAAAAGTTTCTTCTTTTGTATTCCCCGTAGGAATATCAACAACGTAAGACTCAACAACAACCGTACCGGTTCCGGTCGGGGTGGGGTGGAGGGTGGTGACGGAGCGGTAGTTGGATAAACGGTGGTCGCCACCGATGACGCTGAAGCTGAGAACATGAAGTTCGTCGTCAAGGATGTCGAGGCGTTCGGTGGAGGTGGCGGCGGGGAGGCCGGAGATGACGTGGACTTGACGTAAAGTGCCAACGTCGCCGGAGCCGTTGAGGACGTGGCAGCTTTTGACGAAGTTTTTGTAGGCTTGAGGGTTGTCGAAGCGGCGGACGACGGACCAGACGGTGGAGACGGGGGCGTTGATGATTTGGATGACGGCGGAGCAGCACTGGTGGTGGCCCACCGGGTGAGTGTGGAGGCTGGAAATGGTGTCGGGACATGGGTGAGTGGTGGTTTGTGGGTTTGAAAGCATGGTTGGAACTTGGATGGTCAATGTTGATGGGTCTCTGATGAGGATATACAAGTGGTTTCACAGAGAGAGATGGTTTGGTGGGATCTTAAAAGTGAGAAGAAGAAGGAGAGAGTTGATCATGTGATTTTAATAAAATAAGGCCTACTTGGTCCAAACTAGGGACCATAAACTCTCAGACGCTTACATTTGAGTTTCTTTGTTTTTTCTATTTCATCATTTATAATGCCAACTTTCTAAAGAAAATTTATTAGGGTGTAGGGAGTGCTTAGACACTTGAAAGTGGTAAATTTTAAAATCATTTAATTCGTAAACTATTTAAAAAACAAGTGTGATTGGTTGAGATGGCATGGACCACACCACACACACCCCCTCTCTCTCCTTCCCTCCTTCTCCCCGCTTAGGCAACCCATCACCGCATCTCCGGTGTTACCGCGCGGTAAACCGGCTTTGCCGAGTCGGTTTGTCGCCCACTCCGGACACCCTTATATGTAAAGTTGTAAACATAAAAAGTTCACATTAGTTGTCCAAGAGCCCGGTATTTATCTATACTATATTATAATGTATAATAAAAGGCATTTAAAATACTTAAAAATTAAGAATTTTTTTCTCTTAATTTATATATACACTCTTAAAATAAGGGTAATTGGTCTTTTAAATAAGAATTATATTTTTGTCCACTATCTTATTACACTTAAAACCCTAAGCTTTAACATAATTATAAGTAATTAGTTACACTTTCCCCCTCCACAACAAACTTATACTTCTTTTACGTATTTTTGTCATATCTTATATACTATAATGTTTTTAAAAAAATGCAAAAGTACGGTGACGACCTACTCATTTTTGCCGACGTTTCGATAGTTGTCTTGGTCAATATTGACATGTGAATTAAAAGGTACAAGTAGAATGTTTAATAGCTACAGAATGTCAAGTGATCAAATACCATCAATTTAATTATCTCATATAGATTACAGTTTAATCAATCATCTTTAACAAAATTATAGATACTTAGTTAGTTGTTACATTTTATCACCTTATAAAAAACTAAATCACCCCTACGATTTTTAAACGGTCATAACTTTTTGATACGTTAGTATTTTTTAAAAGAGTAAACTGCCATTTTGGTCCCTGTGGTTTGGCCAGTTTTGTCACTTTAGTCCAAATCTCAAACTTATTACATCCAGGGCCCTATGGTTTGGTTTTTGTTGCCATTTTGGTCCAAATTTCAAATTTGACCAGATTCTCCTACTTAAACCCTTCTATTTTGTCTTTATTCTCAGGGGCATTTTGGGCATTTTGTAATTATTATAACTGAATTATGTATATAAAATACCCTAAAACAATTATATATATATATTATATACCTACACATACAGAACTCTCTCTCTCTCTCTCTCATCTTTCTCACTCTGCTCTCTCTCTCTCTCTCTCTGAACTACCAATACCACCGTCGCCACCAACACCACCATCGCCACCCAACCCAAAATCATCATCCTCATCATCTCTCCACCCCCAAATCAAATTCCTTAAACACATCAAAAACCAAACCAGAAACCTTAAACAGAGGCTTGAATCTTTTTATGCAAACGATGGAGGAGAAAGGATTGATGGTGTTTGCCAGTGGGTTTGATTGACGGTGTTTGCACCGATGGAAAGTTGAAACCCTAACGGTGAGCAGAGGCAAAATCAAGAACACCAGACAAAAATGGTGAACAAAAGAATCAAGAAAACCCTTAAACCCTCCTTCTCACAAGCTTCCACGGAGGATGCTGATAATCAATCGATTGAATCTGGAGCTTTGATTGGATTGACGGTGTTTGCACCGAACGATGATGCTAGTGGGTTTGATTGGTTTACGGTGGAAGATGGGGATTGTGGTGGTGCTAGTGGTGGTTGTGGTGGTGGTGAGTGTGTTTAGAGAGAGATCTAACCTGATTTCGTGGGGATGATGCAGAAAGATGGTGGTGGTGGGGATGATGCGGTGGTGGGGGTGGTTGTGACAACTCGAGTTTCCAAGATTCTTATCTTCGCATTTATGGCACGTAATTTTTTTTTATATACGTTGTTTGTTACTCGACTTGTTTGTTTCACAACGCTTACATTTGTAAAACGTTAAATAGTTTTGCGATTGATATTTTATAATTGGGGTGCAGATTATATTTGAGTATTTGATGATTGTCTAATTTGTGTTATTTGGGTTTGTATAGTTTATTAAGGATCTTTGGCCCAACACCCTCATATGAAAACACCCTCCCTGTCCCTGATGAAAACACAAATGGGCTTTAGGCCCAGATCACTTACATATTTATTCTTAACTTTGGCGTGATAACTTTTAGTCGACAAACCCTAACTCTCACTTACAAGTCTACGGCGAACCCCCAGTTTCCTTGAAACCCTTGCTGTTCTTGGTCTAGAATCGTAGCTGGTATGTAAACCATTTCTTTTGTAAATAGATTGTTGTTATTCTGGATACGGTTATGTAATATTTGTGAATTGTTATGTGATGTTATTGGGGCTTGAGCTAATCTGTATGATAAAGATACTAATAATCTGATGTTATGGTTGATAGTTTGCTGAAACTGTCGTGATGATTGGTAATGATTTGGGGATTTCTGTGTTTGGCTAACCTGCTGTTGTTGTTGTTGATGATCATGATGATACTAACGAAATCACCCCCACCTCACGAAATCCACACACCAACGAAATCACCTTAGGTGATTTCGGCACCCATGTGTTTTCGGCCAAGCTTGGATTTAGCCCAAATGGATTTCGGCCCAAGAGTCCGGCCCAAGTGTGATTTCGGCAACTTAAGGGATTTCGGCCAAGTTGATTTCGAAATATAGTGTTTTCGGCTCTTGTGTTATATTAACCTGTTAGTGTATAAATTCTGTTAAGTGTGCACCTCTGTTAGTTATTTAACCTCTGTTAGTTTAGTTAACTCAAATAATTGATTAACTTTGTTTAGTTTATTGTTACTTTTAATTGGCTAACCATATGAAAACAATAAACAATATTAGTTTACTAACTGTGTAGTTGTAAATTCTATTTAACATGATACTGTTAAGCATGTTATATTAACCAGGTTAAGTATGTTATGACTGTTTAGTTTATTAACTTGGTTAGATAGGCTAACCTTAATAAACTAGTTAACCCTGTTAAGTTGATAACTTTAGTAAGTCTATTACTTCTGTTTTCTGTTAATGGATAACATTGTCAATGTGGACTGTGAAAGCCTTTATGTGAAACATGAATTGCATAATTTGGATTAACTGTTTACATGATACAAGATGCTAATGTCTAGGCACTCTGTGATATTACTGTGATACTAGTTGCATGCGAAACCTTACAAACATGTACTGATTAAATACGTGCACTATAGGACTTGACTGATTTTCTTGTAAGCACATAGCTTAGCATACCGAGCAAACCAAGGTGAGTTCACACTTCTACCAAGGCATGGGATTCCCGGGGTTGGGAATGGGTTGATTGATTATTTATGCTTAAGAGTTATCGGAATTACATACCATTGGCCTCGGGAGAGGAAGGTCAATGGTAGATACTACTAGACTAGTGATACATATACTTTTCTTCGCACACATGCCGGGATCGGCCGCGATACTAGAACAATCTTCGCAAACATGCCTGGAATGGCCGCGAACTATACTTTAATCTTCGCAAACATGCCTGGAGGGCCGCGATACAAATATAACTAGTCTAGAGAACATATGGGAAACCCCCACTAAACTTCGCAAACATGCCTAGAGGGCCGCGATGCTATTACATACGATACATGATTACTAAACGAACATACGATTTACGATACGAACATTATAACTAAATAACCAACTGTGAACTCGCTCAACTAGTTGTTGACTCTCTGTTACATGCCTTGCAGGACCTTAGGTACTTTTGGAGCTTGCACGGGAGGCACGGTCGTTGTGGATATGGATCGTGATTGTGTTGTTAAACATTATGACATTTTGTACTTAAACTTATGTTGGGTCTTACATTATTGCTTCCGCTACACACTTGTTTTATGTTTGGTTTGAAAACACCTATCGTATTGATGAATGACTTTTACTATTTACTTATGTTCAATATGATTGGTGGCTTGATCCTGGTCATGTCACGCCTCCAAGCGGTGGTACTCCGCGTGTGGATTTCGGGGGTGTGACAGATTGGTATCAGAGCCATTGGTTATAGAGAACTCGGTTTTAATAAGGGGAAACATTTTTATTAAAACCAGACTATAACCAGAACAGTGCTCAACGATCCACAACGACGCCTCGCTCCACGTGCACGACTCAACATCCTAGGTAATATGGTATATGTTTTATTGCCTACTTGATAGAATTGCATAGAACTTTGCTCAGGGTATGCTTAGATTAACGTAACACTATTGCATGAGAACACTTGTGTGCTTACTCTCTTCTGTCATCGCACTATTCGTGAACCTCTCTCACTTATGTTATCTTTGCTATGAAGATCATGTCTGGACGTATCAACATGACGCAAGCCCAATTGACGGCTCTCATTAACGAGCGAGTTACTGCGGCACTTGCAGCTGCACAAGCAGGAGGTATACCCTGCAGTTGTAACTCACACTAGGATCTTTAGATCCTACACTCCTAAACCAACTCTTGTGTTTAATCTTGTACTGGATTCTTATACACAACAGGTCAGCACGCTCAGCCACCTGTTTGCACCTTCAAAACTTTCATGGACTGTCGTCCTACTACTTTTAGCGGCACGGAAGGAGCGGTTGGACTCCTCCATTGGTTTGAAAAGCTCGAGTCCGTATTTGAAATGTGTGAATGCCCTGAGGCTCGCAGGGTAAAGTACGCCACTGGTACTTTAGAAGGCATTGCGCTGACTTGGTGGAATGCGCAAGTTCAGATGTTAGGGTTGGCTGTTGCTAACGCCACACCCTGGAATGATTTCAAGGAGTTGATCAAAGAGGAATACTGTAGCCGTGATGATATTCATAAGCTGGAGGTAGAGTTTTACCACTTGAAAATGACGGGGTCAGAAATTGAAGCGTACACCAGAAGATCGAATGAGTTGGCTATTCTGTGTCCTACTATGGTGGACCCTCCTATTAAGCGTATCGAACTGTATCTCAATGGTCTGGTACCGGAAATTCAAAGTCACGTAACCTCAGCGAATCTTGGCACCATTCAACAGATCGTCAAGCTAGCTCATCGCCTCACCGATCAGGTAGTGGAACAGAACAGGCTGCCTAAACGTATCAGCGCTACTACTACCGTTACCACTCCAGCTACTCCTGCTACTCCCAGTGACAACAAGCGGAAATGGGAAGGGGATTCCAGCAGGGGTTCAGCTACCGTACAGTCTCAAGCACAGCAGCAGCGCAAGACTAGTGATTACCAGAGTCCGAGTCAGCAATCGTCTGGTGGTCAGGGGCAGAGTGGATATCGGGGAATTCATCCACTGTGTAACAGGTGCAACAAACACCACAGTGGTCAGTGTCGTAAAGGCCGCTGTCAGAGATGTCTAAGGGTAGGTCATGAGGCTAAAGATTGCAGGAGCTCAAGGCCTACGAATCAGAACCAGCAACAACAGCCACCAGTTCCACGAAACCCGCCACAGCAACAACAGCAAGGAAATAAGGCATGCTTTCAGTGTGGGGCTGAAGGTCACTTCAAGCGGAACTGCCCCCAGTTAAACCAGAATCAGAATAACAACAACAATAATCAGGGCAACGGTAACAACAATGGGGGAAACAACAACAACAATGGTGCTAGGGGTCGTGCATTTGTGATTGGTCGGGGTGATGCGAGGAACGATCCTAATGTGGTTACGGGTAAGTTTCTTCTCGACGACTTTTATGTTACCGTATTATTTGATTCGGGTGCGGATACCAGTTATATGTCTCTGAAAGTTAGTCAAATGCTTAAACGCGCACCAACACTTTTGAACACCAAACATGTCGTAGAGTTAGCTAACGGTAAAAGTCTAGAAGCCACACACATAGTTCAGGGTTGTAATCTTATCCTCGCTGGTCAGACTTTCTCTATCGATCTCATTCCTATAACTCTGAGTAGTTTTGATATCGTCATTGGTATGGATTGGTTATCCCAACAACAAGCAGAGATCCTATGCAAGGAGAAGATCATTCGTATTCCCCGTACTGGCAAAGAATCTCTCGAAGTTCAAGGCGACAAGAGTGGTGTCGTGAGTGGCATCATCTCCTTCTTGAAGGCTCAGAAGTGTCTGCGAAAGGGTCACATAGCTATTTTAGCACTCGTTACTGATACATCGACGACAGAGAAGGAGTTAGAGGATATCCCAGTTGTACGTGATTTTCCTCAAGTGTTTCCTGAAGAGTTACCTGGGCTACCGCCCCATCGCCAGGTCGAGTTTCATATCGAGCTAGCTCCAGGAGCAGCACCCATAGCTCGAGCGCCTTACCGCTTAGCTCCAACTGAACTGGAAGAACTGTCTAAGCAATTACAAGAACTATTGGAAAAGGGTTTCATACGTCCTAGCTCTTCGCCCTGGGGAGCTCCAGTATTATTTGTGAAGAAGAAAGACGGTACCTTTCGTATGTGCATAGATTACCGCGAACTAAACAAGGTGACCGTAAAGAATCGTTATCCTCTTCCACGCATCGACGACTTATTCGACCAGTTGTAAGGGTCGAGCTATTACTCGAAGATTGACCTGAGATCAGGTTACCATCAACTGAGAGTCCGGGATGAGGACGTCTCCAAAACAGCATTCAGAACTCGCTACGGCCATTACGAGTTTTTGGTTATGCCATTCGGACTAACGAACGCGCCTGCGGTTTTCATGGATCTTATGAACAGGGTGTGCAAACCTTATCTTGACAAGTTTGTTATTGTTTTCATTGACGACATCCTGATTTATTCAAGGAATCGGGAGGAACACGAGCAGCACTTACGACTCATTTTGGAACTCCTTCGAACGGAACAACTGTACGCCAAGTTTTCAAAATGCGACTTCTGGCTTCGTGAAGTCCACTTTCTAGGCCACGTGGTGAACAAGGATGGGATTCATGTCGATCCATCCAAGGTAGATTCGATCAAGAACTGGCCTGCACCTCGTACACCAACTGAAATACGCCAATTCTTGGGTTTGGCGGGTTATTATAGACGATTCATCAAAGACTTCTCAAAGATTGCACAGCCGCTTACATTACTGACACAGAAAGGTATTGCTTACCGTTGGAGCGATACACAGGAAACAGCGTTTCAGCACTTAAAGGATAGACTTTGTAGCGCACCTATCCTCTCATTGCCTGAAGGCACGGACGATTTTGTAGTCTACTGCGATGCATCTATTCAAGGTCTTGGATGTGTGTTGATGCAACGGGATAAAGTTATTGCTTATGCTTCACGTCAACTTAAGATTCACGAACGGAATTACACTACACACGATTTAGAGCTGGGAGCTGTTGTTTTTGCGCTCAAGATATGGCGACATTATCTGTATGGCACCAAGTGCACCATCTACACCGATCACAGGAGTCTTGAGCATATCTTCAAGCAGAAAGAATTGAACATGCGACAACGTCGATGGGTCGAGTTACTGAACGATTACGAATGTGCTATAAAGTACCATCCGGGCAAAGCCAATGTGGTGGCCGACGCCCTCAGTCGAAAGGATACTACACCTAGGCGTGTACGAGCGTTGCAACTCACTATTCAGTCTAGTCTTCCTTCACAGATACGAGATGCTCAGGTAGAAGCATTGAAACCAGAAAACGTCAGGGCTGAAGCCCTACGTGGCTCAAGGCAACGGTTAGAACAAAGGGCAGACGGCGCCTATTATGTAACCGGACGCATCTGGGTCCCACTCTATGGAAACTTACGCGAGCTTGTAATGGAAGAAGCTCATAAGTCTCGCTACTCAGTACATCCTGGTTCGGATAAGATGTACCACGACCTCAGAACTACATATTGGTGGCCTAGCATGAAGGCCCACATAGCAACTTACGTTAGCAAGTGTTTGACTTGTGCGAGAGTCAAAGCGGAATATCAGAAACCATCAGGCCCACTCCAGCAACCTGAGATACCACAATGGAAATGGGAACAAATTTCCATGGATTTTGTTACTGGCCTACCTAGATCTCAGCGCGGAAATGATACTATTTGGGTGATCGTGGATCGACTCACAAAGTCTGCTCACTTCTTGGCTATCAAGGAAACGGATAAGTTCTCCACTCTAGCAGACGTATACCTTAAAGAAGTTGTCTCGAGGCACGGGGTGCCCACCTCCATTATCTCTGATCGTGACGCACGTTTTACTTCAGAACTGTGGCAAGCAATGCACAAATCTTTTGGCTCTCGTTTAGACATGAGCACAGCTTATCATCCTCAGACCGATGGGCAGTCTGAGCGCACTATTCAAACTCTAGAAGACATGCTTCGGGCGTGCGTAATTGACTTTGGCAAGGGCTGGGAAAAGCATCTGCCACTTGTGGAATTTTCGTACAACAACAGTTACCACACCAGCATTAAAGCTGCTCCGTTTGAGGCATTGTATGGGCGTAAATGTCGATCACCTCTTTGTTGGGCAGAGGTGGGTGACAGTCAGATCACAGGTCCAGAAATGGTAATTGATACTACCGAAAAGATTGCTCAAATACGACAACGCATGGCGGCAGCTCGTGACCGTCAGAAAGCATACGCCGATAAAGACAGGAAACTACTCGAGTTCCAGGTTGGGGATCGAGCACTACTCAAAGTTTCACCCTGGAAGGGTGTTGTTCGTTTTGGCAAACGAGGCAAACTCAATCCACGATACGCTGGACCATTTGAAGTCATTGAGAAAATAGGCAAAGTGGCCTACAGACTGAACTTACCAGCTGAACTCAGTGCAGTTCACAACGTCTTTCACGTGTCGAATCTGAAGAAGTGTCTGTCAGATGAGACCTTCATAGTTCCTTTGAAGGAGCTCACTATCGACGAACAGTTGCATTTCGTCGAGGAACCAGTTGAAATTACGGACCGGGATGTTAAGGTCCTCAAGAACACCAGAATACCTCTTGTTCGAGTTCGTTGGAACTCCCGTCGTGGCCCAGAGTATACCTGGGAACGAGAAGACCAAATGGAACTCAAATATCCCCAGTTGTTCGAAAACAATGCAACTACTACTGAGGCTGAAGCTACTACAGAATTTCGGGAAGAAATTCCAAATCAACGGGGGGATAATGTGACACCCCAGGAGAACCAGTAAACGATAACTTACCTAGCTTCCTCAGTAACCGCATGCTAAATTTCGGGACGAAATTTCTTCCAAGTTGGGGATAATGTGACAACTCGAGTTTCCAAGATTCTTATCTTCGCATTTATGGCACGTAATTTTTTTTTATATACGTTGTTTGTTACTCGACTTGTTTGTTTCACAACGCTTACATTTGTAAAACGTTAAATAGTTTTGCGATTGATATTTTATAATTGGGGTGCAGATTATATTTGAGTATTTGATGATTGTCTAATTTGTGTTATTTGGGTTTGTATAGTTTATTAAGGATCTTTGGCCCAACACCCTCATATGAAAACACCCTCCCTGTCCCTGATGAAAATACAAATGGGCTTTAGGCCCAGATCACTTACATATTTATTCTTAACTTTGGCGTGATAACTTTTAGTCGACAAACCCTAACTCTCACTTACAAGTCTACGGCGAACCCCCAGTTTCCTTGAAACCCTTGCTGTTCTTGGTCTAGAATCGTAGCTGGTATGTAAACCATTTCTTTTGTAAATAGATTGTTGTTATTCTGGATACGGTTATGTAATATTTGTGAATTGTTATGTGATGTTATTGGGGCTTGAGCTAATCTGTATGATAAAGATACTAATAATCTGATGTTATGGTTGATAGTTTGCTGAAACTGTCGTGATGATTGGTAATGATTTGGGGATTTCTGTGTTTGGCTAACCTGCTGTTGTTGTTGATGATGATGATGATACTAACGAAATCACCCCCACCTCACGAAATCCACACACCAACGAAATCACCTTAGGTGATTTCGGCACCCATGTGTTTTCGGCCAAGCTTGGATTTAGCCCAAATGGATTTCGGCCCAAGAGTCCGGCCCAAGTGTGATTTCGGCAACTTAAGGGATTTCGGCCAAGTTGATTTCGAAATATAGTGTTTTCGGCTCTTGTGTTATATTAACCTGTTAGTGTATAAATTCTGTTAAGTGTGCACCTCTGTTAGTTATTTAACCTCTGTTAGTTTAGTTAACTCAAATAATTGATTAACTTTGTTTAGTTTATTGTTACTTTTAATTGGCTAACCATATGAAAACAATAAACAATATTAGTTTACTAACTGTGTAGTTGTAAATTCTATTTAACATGATACTGTTAAGCATGTTATATTAACCAGGTTAAGTATGTTATGACTGTTTAGTTTATTAACTTGGTTAGATAGGCTAACCTTAATAAACTAGTTAACCCTGTTAAGTTGATAACTTTAGTAAGTCTATTACTTCTGTTTTCTGTTAATGGATAACATTGTCAATGTGGACTGTGAAAGCCTTTATGTGAAACATGAATTGCATAATTTGGATTAACTGTTTACATGATACAAGATGCTAATGTCTAGGCACTCTGTGATATTACTGTGATACTAGTTGCATGCGAAACCTTACAAACATGTACTGATTAAATACGTGCACTATAGGACTTGACTGATTTTCTTGTAAGCACATAGCTTAGCATACCGAGCAAACCAAGGTGAGTTCACACTTCTACCAAGGCATGGGATTCCCGGGGTTGGGAATGGGTTGATTGATTATTTATGCTTAAGAGTTATCGGAATTACATACCATTGGCCTCGGGAGAGGAAGGTCAATGGTAGATACTACTAGACTAGTGATACATATACTTTTCTTCGTACACATGTCGGGATCGGCCGCGATACTAGAACAATCTTCGCAAACATGCCTGGAATGGCCGCGAACTATACTTTAATCTTCGCAAACATGCCTGGAGGGCCGCGATACAAATATAACTAGTCTAGAGAACATATGGGAAACCCCCACTAAACTTCGCAAACATGCCTAGAGGGCCGCGATGCTATTACATATGATACATGATTACTAAACGAACATACGATTTACGATACGAACATTATATCTAAATAACCAACTGTGAACTCGCTCAACTAGTTGTTGACTCTCTGTTACATGCCTTGCAGGACCTTAGGTACTTTTGGAGCTTGCACGGGAGGCACGGTCGTTGTGGATATGGATCGTGATTGTGTTGTTAAACATTATGACATTTTGTACTTAAACTTATGTTGGGTCTTACATTATTGCTTCCGCTACACACTTGTTTTATGTTTGGTTTGAAAACACCTATCGTATTGATGAATGACTTTTACTATTTACTTATGTTCAATATGATTGGTGGCTTGATCCTGGTCATGTCACGCCTCCAAGCGGTGGTACTCCGCGTGTGGATTTCGGGGGTGTGACAGTGGTGGTTTGTGGCGGCAGGAGGAGAGAGAGAGAGAAAAAGAGAGAGACGGTGGAGGAGGTGGTGGTAGGTAGGTACGGTGGTGAGGGTGATGAATCTCGCAACTTTGTTACTTGAATCTGTGTTACATCTCTGTGAATCTCGTTTCTGGTTTTGTTCTGGTTTCTCTGTGAATACACACTCTGAGCACATACGATTTATGTTTCAGATCTAAGCACATACGATTTATGTTTCGGATCTGAGATAAGGTCGACTAGATATTGTTGTTGTGTAAAAGAATCGTTTTTTTGTTGTAAATTCAGAAAACGAAGAAGAATTTTTTTTTTGATTTGTTGCTGCAGATTGATATTGTTACGACTGAATCTGATTAAGTTGCAGGTTATAAATTCGTGGTGTTTATGAATCTAAGATTGAAGTTTGTGTGTTCAACATAAATCAAAGTTGAATCAAAACTGTAGGTTTGTTGTGTATTGCATCGAAGAAGAAGAGTGAATTTTGTTAAAGTGCGGCTGTTGTTCTTTCAGTTTAGGGAAGGAAGATGATGAGGTTGAAGATGATGAGGGTGGGGGTGGGTAGTTGGGCGGTGGTTGCAGGGGGTGCGAGAGGGTGGTGGCAGGTGGTGGTGCTTGGCGGCGAGAGGGGGGTGGTGGTGGTTGAAGATGATGAGGTTGAACATGATGAGGTTGAAGATGATGATGATCAGGGGTTGAGGTTGAAGATGATGATTATCTGGGGTTTTTTATATTTTGGGGTTTTTTATTAAATGAATTGCTTTAAATAAAACATAAATGACCAAAATACCCCTGCACTAAAGGACAAAATAGGCAGCTCTCAACAGTCAAAAATGGGGTTTTTTGGATTTTGGACTAAAATGGCCACAAAATGCAAACCACAGGGACCCAGATATAATAAGTTTGAGATTTGGACTAAAGTGGCAAAACTGGCCAAACCACAGGGACCAAAATGGCAGTTTACTCTTTTTAAAATTACACCATATAAGCAAGTATTTTATTCTCTTTAATTTGAGTATAGTATTGATATAGTTTTTAATTATAAAATATTGATATGTTACGTGATTAAAAGTGTCTAAGGTTGAGTAATAACTGAATCGTTAACAGAAACTGAACCGAAATTAACCAAAAACTAAATTAACTAAAAATTGATTAACCGAAACTTGAATTAACCAAAAATGGTTATCGAATTTTTGTACCCACATTTAATCTAAATTAACTAAAACGAACCATTCATATTTTCATATATTTCTAGCTTTTATACCTTTATTTCATGTATTTTATATACATACCCCCATTTTATATATTTATACCTCCATTTTATGTATCAATACATTCATTTCATGTATTTCAAATAAAAAGTTTTAGACCAAATTTGGTTTTGGTTATTAACTGAAATTAAACGAATTGAACCAAAAACCGTCAATCTAACTGAATAAACCGAACCGTTTAACTGAAAACGGATTGGTTAATAAAATAGACTAATCGATGACCTTGATTTCAATTGAGGATAATAATCTAACCAACCGAACAATGCACACCGTGGCAATGTTTGTGTTTACCGTCGCATCGCGCGCGCACCTATTAGTTATTAACCAAACTCGGTTATCGGTGAGCAATAACTAAACCGTTAACCTAAACCAAACCGAAAACAGACGAAATCGAACCGAAATCAACCAAAAACTAAATTATCTGAAAACTAAACTAACTAAAAACAGTTATCATTTTTTTGTACTCTCGTTTAACCAAAATTATTTGAACCGAACCTAATGATTCATATTTTCATAGATTTCTAGCTTTTATACCATCAGTTCATATATTTCATATTTTTATTTCTCCATTTAATGTATTTATACTTTCATTTCATGTATTTATACCTCAATTTCATATATTTCTAAACAAAAGTTTCAGCCCAAGTTTGGTTTTTTGCTATTAATTGAAATTAAATGAAGCAAACCATAAATTGTCAATCTAAGCGAATAAACAAAGTGACTAACCGAAAACCGATTAGTTAATATAATACACTAACCGATGACTTTGGTTTCGGCTTCGGCTGAGGATAATAACCGAACCGACCGAACTATGCACAACACAATGAAATGGATTACCCAATTACTTCAACTTTGATATATATATATATATATGTGTGTGTGTGTGTGTGTATATATATATATATTTATCACAATGATGCTACAATATATATTATACGAATAAGAAAACTACAAAAAAACGAGTATCGTAATGCGATGTGTCGCTCCTGCCGCATCGCGCGAACATCCTTGTAGGACCGTTGTACAACCTTAAACCGTCAGTAAAAGTAGTTCATCTTTGCGTACGAAGGCGGAATCAACGTAAACAAAGTCATAACAGCTTTAATCCTTTTAATCTTTCTTTTCTGATTAATTTGAGTGCTTGTACAATGTTTTCTGATACAAATCCGTCAGCACTTCGTCACACATACAATGACATCTGATCATCGCTTCAAATGACCTAACCCCTATATATAGAGAGTATGATTTCGCTTGAGGCTGTTCAAGCGAAATCTTGTGTGTTGATTTCGCTTCAAGCATACATAAACCCACTCAAGCGAAATCTCATCTTTACAACATAAAAACCCTAATTTAAACCCTAATGTGTAATCATTCAAACAATCCTAGACACAAGACTTGATAATGACGTAATCAGCAGACATTTAGTGCACCAACAGACTCCCCCTTGGATGTTGATGAAGTCTTTGGCTTCAAGTCTTTGTCTTTAACAATCTTCAAACATTGTAAAAAAACTCTCATCAATCTTTATCTTCAATCTTTAAACTTTAAACTTCAATCTTCCCTTTGACTGTTGATCCAGACTCCCCCTTTCACAGACTCCCCCTCTCGATATGCTAGGATCTGAGAAATCTGGTTCAAGCTTTGTCAATTAGCTTCCGTTGGGAATGATAAAGTCCAATCCTGTTACTCAACCAACAAACATAACCATTCTATCTTTTCAACAATAAAATACAAACTCAATCAGCTTTAACAATCCACTCAAGTATTCAGGTCCAAGTTAATGACCCTGATTACTCAATTAATCTACCAAGTCCAATTTAATGACCTTGGTTGATCTTTTGACGAACCAATACTAATTTTAAAACAACAATTTCAAACATTTTCTGAAAATAACAAGTATCAAGTTAATGAACTTGTTTTTATCATTTCAAACAATTCAAACTTCTTCAAAATAAGCTCTCCTCATTCTTCAGTTCAGAATTTCCTGCATCTGCTTCAAACATCTGAGAATCCAACAATCAACTCTCCACTTTGGTTTGTCTAAAATAAAGCAGAAATAAAATCTTTTTGGATTTTATCAAAGTGTTCTAAACTAAGAAATAAAATACAGAAAACTTAAATTGCAGAAATTAAACAAAGTAAACTATTTACAAACATATTTTTGTTGAGCGTGTCAGGGAATCATATCAGCTTTTCAGACAAATTACAAGTACCGTTAAGCTACATTTCATACATAGATTTAAACAATTTACCTCGATTGTCGATATACTGATCCATCTTAAATTCTCATACAAAGTTCAACTTACTCAGGATACGATTTAGATGAATTAAGAACTTAGATCATTCATGTGTCCCACCTCTTGAATATACTCTCGTATCCAGAATCTCAATAATCAGTCTTACAGGTGAGAATACTACAATGATGTCTGTATATAATTTAGGTATGCGAGGGCCGAGGGATCTCAGATCGATACTTCCGTATACGCAGAGAGATATCAGCTTCGACTTTACGGTTTGTCCCCTTTAGAGGATCTTTTTGCTTACAACAGCAACATATATCAATTTTAATTGTTTCAGCATGCTGAGGGTTTAATGCTGTGTTTCAAGCATTGAAGCAAGTATTAGCCAGGGACTAGGTCAGAACTACCGTTCAGCAGAAGTCCCGGAATAATACCCCAGACATCATAGAGTATAAAGACCTAGTATATCAGATTAAGAGACCTTTCAAACGAGATTTCAGGGGTTACCTATATATCCAAGTAGTGTTCCCCACGAATTCACAAGTTTGAATTTAGATTTATATCCCAAATAAATCTACTAAATGTGTGAAAACCTATCGACACATCATCAGTAAGATTGTTTAACTCTTTTATACTTTTCAAATCTTTAGCATACTGTAAACGTCTAGCTGATGTACTATCATTTTCCCTATTTACACAAGCTCTTTTTCAGATTTTATCATGTTTTTGTATTTTTATCATTTTTTACTGTTTTTGTATTTTCTGAAAATAAACTATGTACAAACATCTACTCCCCCTAAATACCAAAACAAGTAAAAATTCGACAAACCATTGCAGATTGTTTCTCGTCTTCATCCGCAACAGTACCCTCATCAACGCCAAGTATGCCATCCGACACCGACAGAAGCTTCATACCATTCATTTTTAACAAATATTTAAACCGATTTTTATCAAAAGCTTTGGTATGTAAATCAGCTTTCTGTTCGTCAGTGTGGATTTTCTCAATTCGTATCAACTTTTTCTCAAAGCAATCACGAATAAAGTGATGACGAATTTCTATGTGTTTAGTTTTAGCGTGATGTACTGGATTTTTAGTTATATTTATTGCGGCCTCATTATCAACAAAAAGAGGTGTGTTAAGAAACTGCAAACCGTAGTCGCGCATCTGTTGCTGTATCCACAAGATCTGAGAGCAGCAACTGCTAGCAGAAACATACTCTGCTTCACAAGTAGATAACGCCACAGACGTTTGTTTCTTACACTGCCAGGTAACCAATCTAGGACCAAAGAACTGGCATCCTGCAGTTGTTGATTTTGAATTGACTTTGCAGCATCCGAAATCCGAATCGGAATACCCTTTGAGCGTAAAGTCGCCTTTTCTAGGATACCACAACCCCAATGAAGGAGTTCCTTTCAGGTAGCGCAATATCCTCTTCACAATAATCATGTGCGATGCTCTCGGGTTAGACTGAAATCTTGCTGCGAGGCACGTTGGGTACATAATATCAGGACGTGAAGCAGTTAGGTACATTAAAGAACCTATCATGGATCGGTAAAACGTCTCATCAGCCCTGTCTCCGGTGAGATCTGGGTGAATCCCATGATTTGTTGCAAGTGGGGTAGCAGCTGGAGTAGAACTTGACATTCCAAATTTCTCTAGAATATCATGAACATACTTTGACTGATGAATGAAAATTCCCTCAGGAAGTTGTTCAACTTGTAATCCCAGAAAGAATTTCATCTCCCCCATTGATGACATTTCAAACTTCTGCTTCATCACGGATTCAAAATCTTTGCATAGATTTTCATTTGTCGACCCAAAGATTATATCGTCTACATAAATCTGAACTATCAGAAGATGACCATCGACCTCTTTAGTGAAGAGAGTGGCATCCACTTTTCCACGAATGAACTTGTTGGCTAGTAGGTGTTGAGACAAAGTCTCGTACCAGGCTCTCGGGGCTTGGTGTAAACCATACAGCGCTTTGTCCAATAAGTAGACCTTGTTTTTGTGGATTGGGTCAGTAAAGCCTGGCGGCTGACCGACATAAACCTCCTCTTTAACCTTCCCATAAAGAAACGCCGATTTAACATCTAACTGATAAACTTTGAAGTTCTTCCAAGACGCAAATGCTAGGAAAATTCTGATAGCCTCTAGTCGTGCTACAGGAGCATAGACTTCGGTAAAATCAATTCCCTCCTGTTGACTAAATCCCTGAACAACGAGTCGAGCTTTGTTCCTTACGACAACTCCTCTATCGTCTCTCTTACACTTAAACACCCATTTAGTGTTAATTTTCCTATGACCATCCGGCAAATCAACTAACTTCCACACTCCCAATTTCTCGAATTGACTAAGTTCCTCCTGCATAGCATTGACCCAAGAGTCTTCAGTAAGTGCCTCTTTGTAAGTTCTTGGTTCAATCTGCGAGATAAAACAACTTAATGAGAATTCAGTTTGCAAAGGAGCAACTTTTGTATAAAAACATGTAAGCCCTTTATCAATCTGATTTCGAGTGCGAACTCCAGCTTGTAATTCTCCTATGATCAACTCCTCTGGATGATATGAAAAAGTTCGCGGCATCACTTCACTTGGAACCTCTACATTTCCCTCCAGATTAGTAACATTCTGCTCTGCATCTTGTTCACCAACTTGGTTTGTTTGACTTGAAATCTGAATTTGCTCCCCCTCGGAATTTGAATCTGAATCACCATGATCAAAAACTGGCATGTTTTCAGCTTCTAGATTATCATTCTGATCCGACTGATTATCTTGAGCAACTTCAGTCTGTTGGACATCATCATGTTCACCAGCATTACTTGGACCTGCTTCATCATCATTTGAAGTTTCCTGTGGTCTTCTTGAATACTCAGCTGGGAACTGTAATTGCGACTCATATTCACGCAAAATATCCAACTCATCAAAGAAATCTTCATCATCCTCTGATTCTTCTCTCATGTCAAACGAATCCCAAAGTTTGTCATAATGATAACGCCATGAATCACCAGGATTCTGCGGCGGCATAGTATAACCTTGACATTCAACATTAGCAGCTTCAATAATCCTCTTCTCACTTGGAACGAAGACACGTCGCAATGGATTTGAATAACCAACAAAAATACCCTCAATGCACTTCGGACCAAACTTCCCAAAAGGTTCTATAACCGTACAAGGTGACCCGAACGGTTCTAGATACTTCAAATTCGGTTTGCGATTATTGATAAGCTCAAAGCATGTTTTGTTGAACTTCTTGACAATAAGAACCCTGTTGAGCGTATAGCATGCGGCGGAAACAGCTTCAGCCCAAAAATTAATCGGTAACTTTGAATCTGCGAGCATAGTTCTAGCCGTCTCAATTAGCGTCCGGTTTTTGCGTTCTGCAACTCCATTCTGCTGAGGAGTGTACGGAGCACTAAACTCATGCAAAATACCTCTTTCATCACAAAATTCTTCCATCTTACTGTTCTTGAATTCGGTACCATTATCACTTCGAATTTTCTTGATACGCCTTTGGTACAAATTCTCAATCTTTCTGAAAAGACCCATCAAACTGTCAAAAGTTTCATCTTTCGTCTTCAAGAAAGAAACCCACGAAAATCTGGAATAATCATCAGTAACGACCAAACAATAGTAATCTCCTGTAATGCTCTTGACATTCACCGGACCAAACAAATCCATGTGAAGTCTTTCCAGAGGTCTCGAAACTGAATTGACTTTCTTTGTAGGGTGTGACTTTTTCTTCTGCTTGCCTTTGACACAGCTAATGCACTCCCCTTCCAGATGAAAACCTTTGATATTTACTCCCAATACCAAATCATTGTGCACCAAATGATTCATTTTTCTAAGATGAATATGCCCCATTTTTCGATGCCACAATCTGGATTCTTTCTCAGTTGCTCTAGACACGAAACAATGTGCTTGACCATTAGTTGTAGTTGCTACAGACATGTCTAACACATATAAATCGTTCACTCTAGGTGCCCTCATAATAATCCATTCTTCAGGGATAACAAAACCAGGTTTCAGAATCAAACACTCTTTATCAGTGAAGTGAGTAGTGTACTGATTGTCACAAATCTGCGAGATACTAAGCAGATTGTTCTCCAGCTCAGTGATGTAGTTAACTCTCTCAAACGTTACAATCCCATTGGATAACATTCCTTCACCAACAATTCGACCACCTTCATGACCTGCAAATCCTACATAACCACCATTGATATTCTTCACATCATACAGTAATGCAGTTTTTCCTGTCATATGTCGAGATGCGCCACTATCCATGATCCATCTTGAAATGGCTCTTGGAAGATCCTGCATATACCACAAATTGATTTTAACACATTTCAATAAAGATGCCGATTCATGCTTCGCGATCCAGGAAGCTCCGGCAATTCAAACTGCTTATTCGAACATGGTGTCCACCCAGGCCTCATCAGCCTTAGGTGTAACCTTGACTCTAGCAATTTGTATTTTGAAATTTTCAGCCTTCAAAGGTGGAAATTTTGCATCATAATCAACCGTAATTGATTCTCCACCCTTTTTCACTTCAGAAGTTGAAATTTTCATTTCCGTTTTTGGTTTCCAAACTTGTTGAGATAATGCAACCCTCTTGTAAAATTTGTCATTTTTAGTTACCACTTTCTTTACAGGTTCATTTTTCAATTTGATGTTGTCATTTTTCACATTCTTTTTCTCAACAACGATTGGTGCTTTACCCTTCACATCAACTTTCTTCTGTTGATACTTCACATTTTCAGTCTTAGGCTTCACATTGGTACACATTCGTGCAATATGACCAACTTGATTACATCTAAAACAAATACGAGTATCAACTACTCGACTCGTGCCTTCAGACTGATACTGTGAAGCTCTTTTCTCAAAGAACTCTTCATTTGATTTTGAAAAAATTTCATTTTCCTCATCAGAAAGTGAACTTGAACCATTCACAAAAACCTTCTTTTCTGTAAACCTCTTGTTTTGAAAACTCTTTTTCTGATAACTTTTACCACCTCGATAACCACCCGACCAATTGTTTCTATTGTTATTATAAAAACGTGGTGGAACAATAGGCTTTTTGTAATAAGCTTTATCTTTATCAAAATTCATTTGCCTTTTTGTTTGTTTCAAACTGTTCACTTCTGACAACTCAACTTCAACCAATTTGAAAACATTTGTCAACTTTTTCATATTAACATTCTCAATGGGAAACTCAGAATCCGAATACAACTTATCAGATCCAGCCATCTTGTACATCACAAGACCCGGTTCATCACTTAAGTTGTTTTTGGACTTTAGTTTCTGAATGTATTTATCAAAGAAACACCCATCCTCCTCAGAAGTGTCACAATCCGGTTTAAGCACTTTGTCTACCACACTTTTCACCACATCACTTTGGACACCCTCGTCATTGGAAGATGTGAACGTGACATCAATGTTTTCAGGAAGTTTAACTTCACTTTCTTCCTCAATTTCCACCAAACTAGACTGCTTTTTCGTGTAGTTGTCTAAAATTGGCGGTGGAACTTTATGAAAACCTACACCCGTTCCATCAGAAAACACATCCTCGCCATCTTTGTTTTTTCCTATAGGTTTAGGAACAATATACTGCAAAACAAAGCTTGCTGATTTATAGCTGTTAAGCTTCAACTGGATTCGTTCATTCTCAATTTCAGCTTCTTGAACTTTAAGTTTCAGTTTAGCAATTTGATCCAGTTGTTCATTAATCGATTCTTCTTTTAATCTCAAAACAGCTCTTAGATGTTCATTTTCTTTAAATGTTTTGCCATTACGATCATCACTATCTTTGACAATGCTTTTCAATTTCTCAAACTTTTCAGAAATTTGACGGTTTTCAAGAATTAACTTTTCATTTTCAGATTTAATTTTCTCACGTTCAGTTTTATCATTTTCAATTTGAACCGTTAATTCTTTAATTCGTTCAGTTGAAGCTCTTACAGTTTTGTCACGATCAAGAATCTGATTTTCAACATTTCTAACCTTTGTTGTCAGATTCTTGATTTTCTCATTGTTAAGATACGTGACAGTGCTACAAAAATTGCATTGTTTGGTGCAATTTTTGCAGTCAGCATTCCCGTCAATCTTGTTACCTGTCTCATTTTTGTTACCTGACGCATTTGTTGACACACTTTGACTGACCGACCCCTTTGACTCAGTAACCAAATTAGAATCTACCTCAAGTGCTTTTGCAGCTAGCACTTTGTCAGCCATCACTCCCAAGTTTTCAGCTGTCAACTCTTGCGTAGTATCAATTAAGCCTGTATCAACCTGCTTTTCTTTCTTCTCTTTCTCTTCTTTCTCTTTCTCTTCTTTCTCTTTCTCTTCTTTCCCCTTTCTCTCTTTCTCTTTCTCTTCTTCAATCATTTTCGAAGTTGGAGTTCCCCACCACTTGTGTTGCCAATATTCATCTTCTTCTTTGTACTCCTTAATGATGGCTTCGATATCAAGTGTACTATCATCAATTGCAATATTTCCATACTCATCAAGATAGCACTCTCTATCTGGATCCCATCTATTGGCTCTCCTTGCATTCAGATAGATACGAGAAAGTCTGATAATCTTTGTTTCAGCAATCATCTTCCGGTAGTGATATTTCTGTTCTTCAGTACGATCATCTTTCCATGGCTTAGGTTCATCATTGCTTGCCATGAATGCGTAACCCACCGCATCTTCTTCCGGTAGAACTTCTTTACTCCAATCATACCCCTCATCATCATAAATCACAGCAAGAGCCCTTGATTTGTCTCTGTTATCTTCAGACTGTTTCAATCTAGGCGGCTCGGATCTATTCTGATGGTAGATTGCCTTTTTGTAATAATCATCTCGAAATGGATTCTCCGATTCATCAGCATAAGCGTTTCGGCATTCTCGTTTGAAATGACCCTTTTGCTTACATTTGAAACATGTTACTTTTGACTTGTCAAACCCTAGTTTTGTAGATGGACCACCAATCGTTTTTCTCCCTGTAATATCCATGAAGCGTTGTGCACGTCGAACTGCACTTGCCATTGCCCAACGAATGTCGATCAGCTCCATTTCTTCAGGATCTATCTGATCGTAATCTTCTTTCGTTAGATTTGTATTCCCGATTTTTCCAGCCACCAATCCTTCGTAGGATTCCAAAACAGATGCCAAAAAAACCATTTGTTGCTTGGCCGACTCCGCATCAAAATTCTGTGCATTCTTCAGATCTATCGCGATATTGCAAGAAAACTTCGCATCAGAATGATTTGCAGAAGATGTAGATCCACTGTGATAACCACTATGGCTTCCACTGCTTTGACCACTTTGACTTTCTTTGCCGGTTGTCGACACATTTTCAGCAGAAAATGCAGTCTTTGGAGAAGTAGCTTTCGGCATCATACTCTTTGGATAGTACAGATCCAGATTCTGTTGATAAGATGATTGATTAACTTTGTACGTCTTTTTCAACTCTAGCTCATGACTCTCGAGTTTTTCAATCAGCAAATCTAATGTCAGCTTTTCTGGTTCTTTGATGGTATTCTTCAGCATCATCGCATAATATCTCCAATCCATTTCGTCTGGCAACGAATCGAACAATTTGTCGATAAGATCTTCTTCAGGAATGTCAATCTCATGTCTTACTAATTCCAGCTTCAGATGACCAAATCGTTCTATCATTTTACATACCGACTCATTCTTAAGACAACCAAACAGATCAAACTCTTTCCTAAGAAGTTTCTTTTTGTTTTTCTTAATTTCTTGACTACCTATACATTTCTTTTCTAACTTTTCCCAAAGATCTTTTGCATTTGAATAGTCGATAAGTGAGATTATATCTTCCCGGACTGACTGAAATAACAATGCCACACACTTTTGTTCAGCTACAAACGAATCAATCTCCTCAGCTGCTCTTAAAGTTTCACCATATTTCTTTCCATGTTCATAACCGTTTTTCAAACTCTTCCAGCTAGGAAATGCGAATGCCATCAACCAGTCTTCGAATTTTCTGGACCACCTACTGTACTTCTCAATAGCCATTAGCTTAGGGGGTTTATTGAACGTTCCAAATGCGCTTTCAGATTCCCAAGCTTCTTTCTTTCTTTCTTTCGGTGGACTTTTGTTTGCATCATTTGAAGAAGTATCGTCTCCCGAATTTCCTGCGAATGCGTACATATCGCCAAATGGATTTAAAAAAATATCATCCATCGTGAACGTACCTGAGAAATCAGTCAAACACTTAGAAAAATTTTAGGTTTTGAGAAATCAACAAGTTCAAGCGAAATCTGATATGCACTATTTCGCTTCAATCTTCAAGCGAAACTCAACAACAGTTCTGATTCAAGCGAAATCTATTAACAAAAATAATTCAAGCGAAATCTACTATTTCGCTTCAGCAAAAACAAGTTCCAATTTGTTCAAGCGAAAACAACAACAAACAATTTCGCTTCAAGTTTCAAGCGAAATCCAACAGTCCTATTTCGCTTCAGGTATTTCAAGCGAAATCCAGTATTTCAACACTATTTCGCTTCAGAAGTTCAAGCGAAACAGTCCAAACAATCAGATCTGAAGCGAAATCAACCTATAATTTCAAACACCTTTCAAGCGAAATCTAATTTTAGGTCAATTTTAACATGTTTTAAGCTGAATTTTAGTCCGAATCTTTGTAGGCTTTGTTAAAACTCAGTTTTACACGTTATACTCAAAAATTAGACCATTTCGACCGTTGGAACTTGTTCAGATCTGAAAAATGTAAAAAGAAATGAGTAGAAAGAAGATAATCCGCTGCTATGGTATGAACTCCTCGTCCTGAGCTCTGATACCACTTGTAGGACCGTTGTACAACCTTAAACCGTCAGTAAAAGTAGTTCATCTTTGCGTACGAAGGCGGAATCAACGTAAACAAAGTCATAACAGCTTTAATCCTTTTAATCTTTCTTTTCTGATTAATTTGAGTGCTTGTACAATGTTTTCTGATACAAATCCGTTAGCACTTCGTCACACATACAATGACATCTGATCATCGCTTCAAATGACCTAACCCCTATATATAGAGAGTATGATTTCGCTTGCGGCTGTTCAAGCGAAATCTTGTGTGTTGATTTCGCTTCAAGCATACATAAACCCACTCAAGCGAAATCTCATCTTTACAACATAAAAACCCTAATTTAAACCCTAATGTGTAATCATTCAAACAATCCTAGACACAAGACTTGATAATGACGTAATCAGCAGACATTTAGTGCACCAACAATCCTACTAGTGTTGTATAAAGAGCATTCACAATGTTAGAATTATCCAAAATCTAGATCAGTCTAGTCAGCATGTCATATCATTTCCAATCATATTTTAAACCTTATTTTTTATTCCAATATTAAACGGTTTCAAACCTCCACCTCATTATCCATCTCACCAACTATTTTTTCTTTGAGTTAATTAGTTTTTCGTCCCTATAGTTTGTTGAAAATAATCATTACACTCCATTAGTTTAATAATTGCCAAAAATGGTACTGGTACTTTCACTTTTGTAACAATTATAATCCACCTCTGTTAACCTCATCCAATTTATCGTTAAGTTTTTTTGAAAAGACAAATATACCCCTCATATAAAAAACAATAAACAAACAAATGAGTTAATTACGTTTTTCGTCCATGTGGTTTGTTGAAAATAACCATTACAGTCCATTAGTTTAAAAATGCCAAAACAGTACCCTCCCGAGTTTGGTGGGTGATTTGTTGATTTACATGTCGACTCCTGAGAATGCGGGTGTGGGTCGGACGAGTTGGGTTGCGGTTTACCCGAATAAGTTGTCAACTGGGTTGACTCGGAGTTGACTCTTCAAGGTTTTGCTGATTTCAATCCGGCGGTGGTATGTTCAGGAGAGAAGGGATGGGGTAGGGAGGTGGATGTTGGACCCAGATAACAATTCTCTTATCTAAATTTGGCAAGTGATTTCAACAAGTATGAAAATAATGTGCTGAAATAGAAATCAAACTTTCAAGAAACACACCTACAAAATTTTCAAGTTTATATCAATTTGAAACAAGTTTTACAAGGTGATTGTGAAGTTATTGGCTAATACAAACGAATACTTTAAGAATTTTGTAATGAAGGGCAGTGGAGTTTTTGTAGTATGTAATGAATGCTTGGCTTAACTCATTCTCCCTTCTAAGTTGTGTTCTCTATTTATAGAAAATGTTTGACATGAATAAATAAATGTTTATTCATGCACTTGTCTGCATTAAGTAGCTTTTTGGCATATTCGTTGAATCCATCCAAAGTCCACTTGCTACTTTAATGTTGGTGTAGAACCTTATCTCTTTGATAAGTTGGTTTATCAGATTTTCTGATGAATAACTTACCAGAAATATGTTGGCTTGGTCATCGGATTTCTGATGAACAGAATTCACCAGATTCTGATGATAAGTACCAGACTTATCAGATTGGTCTTTTTTATAGTTCTTCTTTGCTTGTGATCACTTTTTGATACTAGTTGAAGATGATGTTTGCCTTTCTGCTTTTGTCTTATATCTTCTTCTTTCATGTCCTGTTGACTTTATCATCTTCAAGATCTGATCAGAATGATCATATTTATCTTCAACACTTACAAAAAGTTTCCTAACAATTTTCCCCTAAATGTTGTAAGAAAAATAACTACTCATAACAAAGAACTCAAAAAATGAACTTTAAGATAAACAAAATGTAACAAAATGGTTGTTCAAAACAATACAAATTTAAAATTGTTTTTCAAAGACATTAAATGTTGTAACGGTAGAGATCATCATGCTTTAAATTCTTCTTTTAAGGTATTGGCTTGCTGCATTGCTTGTACGTTGCTTTGTAAAGATTCTTTACTACAATCCATTCTTCTATGATATCTTCAATCTCCCCTCTCAGCTTTGGTTTGTCACGTCCTTTGATTTTGAGTTGTTCTTGCTTCTTATTCATGCATTCTCTTATGTAGCTGAGAGTTTGATTTGAATACTTGCATATTTCTCTCACCCTAAAAAGAGCTTTCTCTCCTACAACATCCCTGAAAACAACAAATAGCTTAGGTTCTTCAAAGATCACACCTGTTCTGGATTCATCCTTAAGCTCTGTTAGGATTGTTGTGTTGAGAGGTGTTAAGTACAACTTCTTATTCACTATGTTGTCAAAGTTGATGCAAAGATCAAAGTCAGTGACAGTTTTGCGGGTAAACAACTTAACTCCACTTTTGGTTAGGCTGTTGATGGCTCTTCTTAGAACCCTGGTGTTTCCCTATTCTACATCATAAGTTCTCTTTAACATTATCAAATCCGTTAGATAAAGTTTGTCTGCCAAGTCACCATCGGTTATCACCTCTTCCTCACCATTTTCCCTGATCAGGGTATACTTGTTTTATTCATGGAACCCCAATATACCATCTGGAGTTATAAGAGGATCCACCTTTCTTACTCTTTTTACAGGATTTGTTTGAGGTCCGTGGATGCAGAATTTTCCCCTTCTAATTCACTCATCCCTTATACTTCTACTGACTGGACTCAGAGGTCTTTCAAGCTTATCTTCTTCTGTCCAGTAATAGTGCATGAGTTTACTTTCTAGTAACATCATATCTTCTCTATCGATAATTTGCACCATTCCAATGAAATTCCCTTATGAATCTTTTTCAGGAACTAGTTTGGGCCTTTTTGAAGATGTTGCAGATTCTTCCCATTTTCTTTTCTCTGTCAGAACTAAAGAATCACTTAAAATTGTTTCACCTGATGTAGTTTGTTTAGGTGATGCTTCCTGTTTTCCTTTGTTCTTTGGTTCCATTGTGTCGCAACCCCCGCCCCCTTATCTGTCCCGGGAACGGGCGGCCGCGAACACCAGTGTCGGTGGTATCATTTGTTTATCATTTTGGCAGCGGAAATTTCATCAGGACCGTAGTTAGGAAATGTTTATCAGAGTAAAACCACCATATTTTATATTAATAACCACATGGGTAAAACCCAAGTTTCTTATTACAACATGTTTATAGGGATAAACCCTATTTTATTGAATTTAAAACATCGTCTTTTAGGTAACTTTTATAGCCACATTTTTCCAAGCCGTCAGTGCTCTCAAACTGGCTTTCTTCTAATTGGCTTTCACATTTTGTTACCTAAAACGCATTTTAAAAACTTTTGTCAGTGGGAAATACTGGTGAGTAAATCCCAGTTTAATCAAAAAGAATTTTATCAATTAACACAGTATTGAGAGCGATTACAATGTTTAAATCTACACAATTACTCATTCAGTACTGTCAATCCTGACTGGTGGGTCATATTACTCATTGGCTAACTCTTAGTCAATGGTAACGTCTTCCACATTTTGTATACAAAATCCCAACATACCGGCAGTAATTGAAGAATTACAAAGACTCAATCACTGCTTAATCACATTGTAAAATATTTAAGGTTTTGTAAAACAGTTCACAAAAAGGTTTACAAAAAGAGGATAAACTCACATTGCTGTCTTAGATTTCTTATAAGGTTTCTTGGTGATTTATCTATAATTTACACAAATGTACATATGTTAGTATAATAACCCTTTATTTATATTAATGATACCCTCCCTGAGATGGCATTCCAACAACTACGTCGGGCAGAACCACGACAGCCGTTACGGAACCCTGGATCAATCGGGCAGCGTATCTAATACGTAACCGGGGTTATAATACTTACAACGGAGCAGAACTTCGTTAATTAGGGGGGTATAATACCCGAGTATAGCTTATACTATGTAAAAAGTCGAGAAAGAAAAGAACGTGAGCGATCGGAAACTGAAGCCGATGCCCTCAATTTATAGGGCTGATTTTCCGTTTCCTCGCGGCCCGCGTAGACCTAAGGGTCGTCTTACGCGGCCCGCGTAGTAGGGGGGGTCTAGGCCGTAGCTGATCCGGGTCACGAGTATAGGTCCAACACGTGTTGCCACGTGTCAACACCGGGAGCGGCCTCGTTGTTGATCGCTCGCGGCCCGCGTAAGCAGTAGCCAGAGGCTACGCGCCCCGCTACAGCCTAAATTTTCTTGTTTTTATTTTATTTTGAATGATATTTCATATTTTGGGCTCGGTTTTCACATACGGGGTGTATTTTAAGACATATAGGGGTATTTAAAAATATTTTAGGGTGTCAGAAAAAATTCAGGAGGGTTGTTATATCCTCCCCACCTTGTTTTAGAGCTCATCCTCGAGGTCTACTGGAACAAGTGTGGATATTTCCTTTGCATTTCTGATTCAAGCTCCCATGTGTATTCTGGTCCTCTTTTGGAGTCCCACTTCACTTTGACCAGAACTAATATCTTGTGCTTGAGGTTCTTAACTTTCCTATCTTCAATTTGTAGAGGCCTTTCTACAAATTTTAACAACTCATTTACCTCTATATCCTTAAGAGGTACTACGAGTGATTCATCAGCTAAGCATTTCTTGAGATTAGATACATGAAATACAACATGTATTCCTGCCATTTCCTCTGGCAGTTGTAGCTGATAGGCTACAGGTCCTATTCTTCTAATAATCTCAAAAGGTCCAATATACCTGGGGCTTAGCTTTCCCCTTTTTATGAATCTTACCACTCCTTTCCAATGAGAGACTTTTAATAACACTTTATCTCCTACTTGAAATTCCAACGGCTTTCGTCTGTTATCAGCATAACTCTTTTGTCGATCATGTGCTGCTTTCAGTCGTTCCTTAACTTGAATGATTTTGTCTGTTGTTTCTTGTACTATTTCAGGTCCAGATAGTTGCTTTTCTCCAACTTCTGCCCAACAGACTGGAGTTTGGCACTTTCGTCCATAAAGTGCTTCGAATGGTGTAGCATTGATACTTGTGTGATAACTATTATTATAAGAAAATTCTATCAATGGTAAGTGATCATCCCAATTACCTCCGAAATCAATTACACAAGCTCTAAGCATGTCTTCCATTGTCTGAATTGTCCTTTCGCTTTGTCCGTCTGTTTGAGGATGATAAACGGTGCTTAGATTTAACTTGGTTCCCATCGCTTTTTGGAAACTTGTCCAAAAATGAGAGGTAAAACGACTATCTCTGTCAGAAACAATTGATAGAGGAATTCCATGTAAAGAAACTACTTCATTTACATATAATTTAGCTAACTGTTCCATACTGAAAGTTTCCTTTATCGGTAGGAAATGAGCTGACTTAGTTAGCCTATCTACAATCACCCAGATTGTATCATTACCTTTCCTGGTTTTGGGTAATTTAGTAACAAAATCCATTGTTATTAATTCCCATTTCCAAACAGGCCTTTCTAATTGTTGCAACAAACCTGAAGGTTTCTGATGTTCAGCTTTGACTTGTGAACAGGTTAAACACTTTGCAACATATGCTGCTATATCCTTTTTTCATTCCTATCCACCAAAAATTCTTTCTTAAATCCTGATACATCTTATCACTTCCAGGATGCATCGTATACTTATACTTATGGGCTTCTTCTAATAAACGGTAACGTAGGTTTCCTAATTTAGGTATCCACATCCTTTTCTTATGGAATCTCCAAATTCCATCTATTCCTTTTTCTAATCCCTTAATCATTCCTTTCAATTTTTCAGTATCATCCTTGATTACTGATTCTTGTGCCTTTTTAATCTATTCATTTAAATCTACTTGTAGATTTAATTTAAGTGAACGTACTCTTTTTGGCTTTTCATGATACTTTCGGCTTAAAGCATCAGCAACTACATTTGCCTTTCCTGCATGATACTGGATATCACAATCATAATCACTAAGCATCTCCATCCAGCGTCTTTGTCTCATATTCAACTCCTTTTGCCCGAAGACATACCTTAAACTCTTATGGTCTGTGAAAATGGAAAACTTACTACCATATAGGTAATGTCTCCAAATCTTAAGGGCGAATATTATGGCTCCAAATTCTAGATCATGGGTTGAATAATTCTCTTCATGATTCTTAAGCTGTCTAGAAGCGTAAGCTATAACCTTTTGACGTTGCATTAACACACATCCATAACCTAATTATGAAGCGTCACAATAGATTACAAAATCTTCAGTTCCTTTTGGTAATGCTAGTATGGGTGCATGGGTTAATCTTTGCTTAAGGATTCTAAAGGCTTCTTCTTGTTTTGGTCCCCAATCAAACTTAACGGATTTACAGGTTAGCTTAGTCAAGGGAATGGCTATTCTAGAAAAATCTCGAATAAACCTTATGTAATAATCGGCCAATCTGTAACAACTCTCACCAAAAGTATTATTTCTTAATTTATTATGTCCAATAGGAAACCCTAATTGAGACCCCCAAGTAATATTGCATGACCCCTAATTTTCAGAACAGTTGGAACTAGGATCAGGGCCCCCTAAAACTCAAGGGGGGTATCCCCTAATTGACGATTATCCTCACAGTTTGCTGTAAACTTCGAAGTTCGTCGAACCTTGACTCACCTGGGCTATGTGGGACACGAGGTTACCCTAGCCTAAAAGTGTACCCGTCGCGCCACGCGCCAGGACCAGGTGGGTCTGGCGCGCCACGCGACATAGACCATTTTTCAGTATAAAGTCCAGGGGTTTGGCACTTGCATAGCTGCGTTGGTTCGACGTTCAAATTCGTTTTGTACACTGAGTTATTCACTTTTTCGTTCAAAAACACACACTAGCACGAAGCTCTGCTGTGACAACAGGATAATAACTCGATCACTGCCACGATATAATGTCCGATTGATTGAAACCGATCCGATGGATGTTTAAGTGCTGCCCAAATCAGGGCTATACTTTGTCATTCGTCGTGAAGGTTTTGATTTCGTGAGCTTATCGTAAATGTTGTATTAAGTTACTGACCTAGTTTCGTGTGCATTGTTATTTACCTAGGTTACACGGCTAAATCAGTAGGCTAAACTCTGCCCGTCTAAACTTGCAATGTGAGTCATTCTCTTTTTTTATCAACAATGTTTTACAATACTCAAATTATTTTCAAAAGTTATAATTACAGGGATTAAGTCTTGGTTATCTTGAATCACTGGTAAGTGGGGTATTGTGCACATTACTAATCTCTCACGGTTAGGTTCATCAACCTAACAGTGATAATCATCACTACTTGGGTGAAAGGACCCAATAATGGTATGACCATCGTCACCAGGGTGTGACATGGCGCCAAATAAAAATAAGATAGTAGCCATTGTAATCGCTCTTATGCTGTAATCTATAACTAATGTGTCGTTTTCTTTAACCTGAATGACTCGCCAGTATTTCCCCGCTGATAAAATATTTTTAAACATGTTTCAGGTGACTTACTGTGAATCAAAGAAAAGTGCTACGGAGCACTAACAAGCTTGAAGTAGTGTCTCAGTTAAATAAATAAACATGTTTTGTAAAACAAGGGATTTCCTCGTAAAATTCCCTTCACTGTAAATTACGGGGCTTGTCCCAAATTATGAAATAAAATAATCGGGAAATTTCAAGTTTTAAAAGATCCTGTTAAACTTCCACTGTCAACTCAAATAATAAATACCACGGGTTTCTGTCCCGCGGCTCCTGGACCGGGTAGCACCGGGACGGGGGCCGTGACAGAAAAAGGTGGTATCAGAGCCACTGATTTAAGCCAATTAAGTATTTAGAAATACTTAATTTTCTGATTGCCATTCTGTGAATTTAAGTTGATAAATGAAATTTTAACTTAGAACTGTGTGTATGTTTCTTCATGTGTGCTAACAGCATGAATGAGTTATCTGAAGCTCTTCAGAATCTCACTATCTATCCTACTGACATGGAAGTTTCCGAGGGCTTTTCCGGTTATTGGGCCGACACTGAGAAATCTATGGAATTCCAAGCCCAACCTCAGGAGAAACCCAAGTCGAAAAAGAGAAGGAGAATCGTAGGCTGGAGATGCGTACGGAGGAAGAAGCCAGCTGCACATAGGGTTAAAAAGACTGAGGATCCCAAGGATAAAGGCAAAGGAAAAGAGATCGGGGAAAGTTCAGGACAAGCCCAGAAAATGCCACCCTGGGAGGAGCTTGATCGCAAACTGGTAAATTGTGACCACATTGGACCTGCCAATGAAGACCTCTTCAATTACCCCGCTGAATCACAACTTCCAGTTAACTTAGAACCTGCTATCCCAGATCCCATTGTCAGCCACCAACTTTTACCCGGTGAATTGGAGGAATGGTGGACGAGTGATTGGCAATGTCAGAATCTCTTGAATAACCCTAATACCTTTTTCCCCTAGTTTGACCATGAGCCTGCACCAAACCCACCTATGAGCACTGAAAACTTAGTTGAACTCCGCCACTATGGCGAGGAGCTGGTGGACGCAGGAAACATAATCCGGGAAGTGGGGGAAAGGATATCATGGAAATACGACGAGAGGGAACGTCGTTTCTGAAGTGCCAGCTGACGGGGATCGTATGTGGTTGTGTGATTACCTGTTTAATAATAATAAAATAATAATAAATATTAATCAAAATATAATTATGTAAAATAAAACTTTTGTAATATAACTGGTGTGTATGGATGCATACTAATATATAAAAATATCAACGTCGCAAAGTCGACAATTTTGGCTATATGTGTTGACATAATTATGTGTGATTATTTTATTGTGACTAATTATTATTTAGTTTATTTTGTGTAAATAATTTATATATTGATAATTATCAGATGGAACACGCCGTCAATGAGCCAGTTAACGAAGTTAATCAATCCGAACAAAACCATGAAGATCAATTTCTTAATAGGCAAGATATAGAAAACATCGTTGCCCAGGGAATAGCAAATTCTATTCCAGCAATCCTTGTTGTTGCCCGAAATCCAGTGCAACCTAAACCAACTACTCCCAGGAAACGTACTCATGGCGACAATTTCAGCAATAGTGTAAATGGAGGCGGCAACATTAATAATAATGATAATGATGTGATGCAAGCCCCATTTCTTAAGAAAATGAAAGCTGCAACGCCTGGTTGCACTTACAAGGAATTTCTTGCCTGTAAACCAATCGAATTTGCAGGAAATGAAGGGCCAACTGTTGCACTGCGTTGGTTAGAGAAAACCGAAGCAGTAATTAAAATAAGTAAATGTGCCAAGGAAGACAAGGTCATGTACGCGTCGCATCTTTTTAAAGAATGGGCACTAGAATGGTGGAATACGGTACTACAAGCAAAGGGAAGCGATGTGGCTTATGCCATGAGTTGGGAAGAATTTAAGAGACTAGTAGAAAGAAAATTCTGTCCCGAATATGAAAAGGAACAAATGACAAATAAGTTCCTAAACCACCGGATGGTGGATGTTGATTGTCGAGGGTATACTTTGACATTCTTCGAGTACGCTAGAATTGTACCTACCCTGGCTTCGCCAGAACCCGTACTTACTTCTCGCTATATTTGGGGTTTAATTAGCGAGATTCGTGATATTGTCAAAGCTGCGGGACCCCGCACAATTGACGATGCAGTAGAATTAGCCAACACCTTGACCGACGGACTGGTACGCACAAGAGAAGAAAACCGGAAAAAGGAAGTGGCCCAAAAGATTACCCAAGGATTCCGTGTGGGTAATAGTAGTAATTTCAAGAAAAAGGGAACTGGGCAATCTTCCACTGCTCCATTCTGCGGTACCTGTAAAAGAAAGCATTTTGGAAAATGCAAAGGGTATTGCAATTTCTGCAAAATTTCGGGACATCAAGAAGAAGATTGCAGGAGGAAGAAATCAACAATCTGCTTCAACTATGGAGAAGCTGGACATTTTAGACCAGACTGCCCCAAATTGGTCAAACCAGCTGACAACAAAGCCAAACCTGCAGAAGGAACTACCAAAAAGAATGCCAGAGCATTCCAGTTGACTACCCAAGAAGCAGAACTCATCCCAGATGTGATAGCTGGTACGTTCCCAGTTCATGACGTTTATGCAAAAGTATTATTTGACTCTGGTGCAAACCAAAGTTTTATAAATACTTCATTCTGCCAAGCTCTTAACCTACTCTTAACCAACCTTAGATAAATTTTTACGGTAGAAACCGCAGATGGTAATTCTGTTCACATAGATAAAGTTTTGCGAGAAGAAAAGATAGAAATCTTAGGCCATAAATTTTCTGCAAACCTGTTACCTATGAATTTAGCTGGATTCGATGTGGTATTAGGAATGGATTGGTTAGTAGCCAACCATGCTCGAATTCTCTGTGATAAGAATTCTATAGAAATTCATGCACCCACAGGAGAGGTAGTAAGGATTACAGGAGATAAGCCACGTAAACCAATGAAGTTCCTTTCTGTAATGAAAGTTGCTAGTTATTCAAGAAAACAAGGAATAGTGTATATAGTTTCGGTAATCATTAACACTAAAGGTAAAGAACTTAAGGAAATTCCAGTAGTATCATAATACTCAGATGTATTCCCAGAAGAACTACCTGGATTACCACCCGATAGGGAAGTAGAATTTAGAATTCATCTAATTCCTGGAACTACACCGATAGCTAAGGCACCTTATCGGTTAGCACCCATCGAAATGCTAGAATTGAAAAAGCAGTTAGATGAATTGTTAAGCAAAGGATTTATACAACCTAGTTCATCCCCTTGGGGAGCACCCGTGTTGTTTGTGAAAAAGAAGGATGGTTCAATGCGAATGTGTATTGATTACAGGGAATTGAATAAGGTTACAATTAAGAATCGATACCCATTGCCTAGGATTGATGATCTTTTCGATCAACTTCAAGGGGCTAGATATTTTTCTAAGATAGATTTACGCTCCGGATACCATCAGTTGAAAGTACAAGAAGAAGACATACCTAAAACTGCCTTCAAAACTAGGTATGGTCATTACGAGTTTACAGTGTGACAACTGGCACCAAACCGGTAATTTCCGTACACTTTAATCATTATTTAATGACTGCAATTATGTGCTTAAATGTCAACATGGTCTGATTTCATACTATACAAGTGAATTCGTGCACGTTTTATACTACAAAATATTGCTTTATGCATTAACGAGAGCATTGCGTTAGAAATACTAGTAAACTCACCGGTAAGACACAATATGCCAACAACTCTGCAGAAAACAGTCAGACAATAAAATTGGAGCCTAGGTGTAGGTCCAATGACAAGAATGCATTAAAACCTAAGAGTACACACAAGGGTTCACATATAGGCATTCCGGAGACTAAAATGCGCACTAAAAAGCACCCGAAACGCACTTTAAGTGCAGAATTTTTCTAAATTCAGTTATAACCAACTTTTAAACGTATAAATATCATGCAGAAATTACGTCTTATCGTCCAGAATATTTCCCTAAGTGTCGGGAATTGAAAGGGGTACAAAAGGGTGCATAAAAGCCACTAAACGGTGCAATTTAACACTTTAACGGAACGGTATCAAACCGAACAACCAGACATTACCTGGGACACTAAATTTTTGCCAAACACACTGTCTATTTATTTCTTGGCTAGTCGTGATCCCCGAACACCCTAACACCCACTAAATATCAAATAAATAACATGTGGAAGCTTATACTTGGAAACTAACTATCCATTTCTTACTAGTTGCAAGATGTTACACCAAACCCCCCCCCCCCCTAGCCGAAATCGGTCCCAAGTGGACCCACCCCAAAACTACACCATGCTCCATATCTTGCTTAAGATTATAAACCATGTGTTTATTAGATCTTTACTTGTAGAAGTGGCCATAAAGTATGAACAATCTTGTATAAGTAAGGCCAAGATCACCACAACCATACCTCTCATCATCACCCTCCCATCTTCACTCTCTCTCCCTCTTTCTCGGCTCCACCCACAACCGCCAACATCACCACCATTCTACCACCATCTCATCCATTTTTGAGCTTCCTTCAAGTGTAGAAGAAGGATCAAAGGAGCTTGGACTTGTGGTGCTTCAAAAGGGCTTGTTTCTTGCTTGTTCTTCATCTTTTTCTCATCATCTTCATCACTAGATCCTACCCTAGCCTTGTGCTAGTAGTAAGTTACTTGTACGCCCTTGTTCATCTTGTTTTTGTGATCAAAAGTTGTAGTATGTTAGTATGTACAAAATCACTAAAGAAACAAGAACACTAAAGAGATGAACATGAGACTTTACATGAAATCCTACATAAAAAGTTTACTTGAAGATGAGAAATGCTACTAGTTGATGTTGTCATGAGCATGTTGTCGGTTTATTATTAATTTTTGGTTATGTGATGTTAATCACCATACAATCTTGTTAAATAATGTTAGGAGACATGATTTAACAAGAAAAAGAAAATGGTTATGTGATACACAAAATAACCACTTTCTAGTTAGACATGAACTTGATGAAAATAACTTTTCACAAAATAAAATTTTACTAGTAAGATGATGAGTTTGTAAATCCGAGAGTTTACAAGGGATTTTTGTAAGCAACCAAGTTAGAAAAGCGGTTTTTGGAAAATCATGACGATTACAAACACTTATACTATTTTAGAGATAAAGGCAAGTAGGGAAATGTTTTATTTACAAGAAGAGTTCAAGAGCTTTATTTTTGTAAAAATTGTTTACAAGTTGTAAACACTAAATCATTTTATGAGAATGATTTTTAAAGAAATAAATACGTTTCGGAAGGGAACCAAGTCCACAAAAAGCTTTACCAAGTTACTACGCGTTTTCGGGATATAACAAGTTCATGATATAGCGTGATTTACATGATTTTGGCTTGTAGTAAGACTTGAATGAGTTGTTGACGCTTGACGATGATTCTAAAAGAAAATAAACACATGTTTTGAAAACATGGGAAACCTCCATTTTTAGGGGAAACTCTGTCAAAATTTCTATAAATTTTGACACTTAGAAAAATATAAGTTTTCTTTGAGAAACTTATTCCCTGAAAATGTACCAAAAAGCATTTACCGAGGTTTTCCCTAATTTTTGTGTTAAGAAATGATGATTTCTTCAAGATAAAAAAAATTGATGTTAAGTATGTATATTTTTGAGGAAAAATATATATATTTATTGATCACCAAATTTTGTGCTAAGTGTACGTAGTATGTATTATACGTGATAGTGTATTAGGACTTGAAAATACACTAAATACTCTTGAGGAGTAACAACACAAAAATACACATACAACATACAAGATACATAATTCGGGTGCAAAATACAAGAAACTTATATTTATTTTTGAGAAAATAATATAAGACACTTAGTTAAAAATATGAATTAATTTTAACACAAGAATACGTACACAAAAGACAGTGACTTGTACTTGTGCGATACAAGTCTAGTGACTAACGTTAAGAAAACACGTATAGGTCACGACGTTAATTAAGCAAATCCGGTGAAGTTTACGACGCAAGGAACGCAAAGTTGTGAGTTCATGCTCCCCCTTTTCTCTTAACTGTTTTCAGTTTTATAACTTCGGGGGTGAAATACATGTTACAAATATTGCAATGTTTACAAATGGCATGATGAATACAAAAACAATAAGCACTCTTGGTGAGAACGAGTACTAAGTATGATGCGTTTTGAGAAATGATACGAGAAGTGATACAAGAAATGATACATGATACGAGAAATCGTGTCACGAATAGGGTACCATAAGCACCATTAATCAACAATATACCTAGACCGCAGAACAAAAGGTTAGATCTAACGGGTGTCGGGCAGCCACACTCTTGGTGAGAACGAGTACCAAGCAGTGCTTTTGTGTCTCAGAATATGCGAACTAGAAAAATGCCTAAGGTTTGGTTGCTTCCTATGTCGTGTCACATGTTAATGGCTTTGCAACCCATTAACAACCTTAATACATACAAGATTACTTGATTATTACAGGAATACTTGAGTTGTACAAGATACAGACATACTTGACTTACATGAGATACAGAAATACGTGATTTATACGAAATACATACCATGTTTTCATACAAAGTATACAAACGTGAAATACAAAAACTGCATGAATTCACACCAACATTATGTTGACGTTTTCCAAAAACTCACATGTATTTCAGGTAACTAGAGTGGATGTGCGCGCGGTCTTACTCATGCTCGGGGATGTCGTTTATGTTTATCGTTGAATAAAGATGTAACTTTTCAGACAAAATGTTGTCTTGTGATGTAAACACAAAAACTATGATTTCGGTTCTGTAATGTTTGGCATTTGAAGCTATTTTATGAGCATGTAGTATGTTTACCAATCGTATGCAATGAAAACCTTTCATGATCACACCTCGTGCTTCCGCCGCAGAAAGGGGTGTGTAACACCCCGAAAACGGGTTTGGTAATTAAACCCCGTTAATACTAAAGACGGGGAAAATACCGTTAGTGGTAAAATTAACCCGGTAAATATTAGGATTTAAATAATTAATCCTAATAATAAATAAAAGTGAATAAAAGCTTTTAAGAAATAGAAGCTTAGAAGGCCCGAGTTAACGGGACCTAAAATAAACTTAGTCATAAATATTCCTGAACCCGCTAAGTTAACTAGGAATATTAAACCTAGTTAAAAAGTGGGAATATTAGTGAAAATAATCAGGTTGTGATCTAATTAATAACTAAACAAACATGAGGGACCAAAATGGGATAACCTGGAAATGGTTTTAATTAAAACAAATAAAATAACACAACACACACACAAGTGTGTGTGGTGCGTGTTCTGGTCGACCAAGAAAAGGCTCCCAAGAGCCAAGAACCCTAACTCAACAAGATCCAGCAAATTGAAGGTCAAATTTAACCCAAATCGGATGCATGAACACATATTAATGATCACCTAGTCGAGGGGATCACAAGGTATGTTGAATTTTATGATTTGGTGATACTTTGAGATTATGATGAACAATCATAATCGAAATTCTGGAATGAATGTTAAATCTATGAGTGTTATTTTGATTATATATTGGTTTAGAAGCAAACCCTAGTAGAAATCTTGATGAATTGTTGTCAAACAAGGGATTTGATAATTACCCTATTATGAGCTAAGTGGGTTTTGGTTGAATTGATGAAATTGATGTTCTAAGGGTGTTTATAAACATCACACTAATTCATATGAATGAACTACTTGAACAAATTAGAGATTTGTTAAGAGTTCATAAGTAACTAGAAGTGGGTTTTGTTAGATATGATGAAATCATGAAGAACTTGAAGTAATATCACTTGTATGTGATTAACAAGTAAACTAGGAAGTGGGTTTTTATGTAATAGTAAAGATGATGATAAGTTTATGTTTAAAATCATCATATTGGATAATAGAAACAAGGCACTCAAACAAATTAAGTGATTTGGGAACTTGTCCATACATGATTAAAATGGGTTTGAATGTTATGATGAAATTTGGTAGCCACGTTCATGTAACTAAGTGTATAAGATCATGTTAGCTACTAATTGATAGATAGAACTTGAATGTGCATTTATATGCTAAGGGGCGTTTGACTTTTAATAGTCAAACCGACCATTAATAAGATCGAATGGTAATTGTGATAGAAAATATGTAAGATGGAATAGTCATAATTTAATGATGACTAATATAACCGTCTTACGAATTATGATGATAGTTTGACGCTTGACAAGCTAGGTGGAGGCTTGGAAAGGAAGCAGGTCAAACGAAGCAAGAATGGTGGAAAAGCATAATTCGGAGGCAAGGTAAGTATAGCTTACACTAGTCTTATATGTTAGAATATTCTCTTATCGCATTAGTTACGAATAAGATAAATACAGAATTGAGGTTTGATGTTCCGACGTGTAAACATACGGAACAAGGTAGTCGAGAGTGACAAGAAACCATGTTGATGGTTTAAAAAGGAATTAAACGGTAAGTTGGTCATGCGTTGACCATAACTATTTGTTTTGAAAGACACTGTAAGGCGTAAGCCATGATAGGCTAAAAAGCGTTAAGAAAACGATTAATAAGTGAAATGACCACACGGTGTAAACCAAAGCGAGTCATATAGATGAGATGGTAATAAATATCATCTCGCCAACATAATTGTTCACTTAGACCAAATGGGTCAAAAGGTGAAAATATCACCCTTTGACAATAACGACTAATGATTATTGTCGAGCTACTTTATTTCAGGTATAAATGTCAAATGGGTATTAGCAATACTATGAACTAGCGGTTATAAAAGCAAGGTATTAAAAACGGGTCAATATATTGATCTGCGCCAGGTATGTGAAATAGGGTAACACTCATTTAGAACATGTGGTTCAAGAGTGTTAAAAGAGGTCAAAATGGACTTTTGGTTACTTGATAAGTAAACCAAATGTTTTAAGTAATGGACATTACGTTTGGAAAGCTTAATGACTTTTCAAACAAAATCATAGGTTAAAAGAGGGATTTTGGGTCAAATATGCTTTCAAAAGTCCTTCATTGTTAATAAGTGACTAAATGGACCAAAACGCCCTTGGAGGCTAAATTGAGCAAACAACCTTTAAAAGTTGTTTGGAAATGATTTTTACAATTTAATAAATACTTAGGACAAGTATATAAGTGGAAAGATGTATTACGTTAGTCAAACGGCTCTATTTGGGTCTTTGCCGTAAAATAAAGAGTTAAGGGGTAAAACTTGGTTTGCATAGATTACCTTAGTAAAATCACCACAAATATAGTTGTGGTGGAAGTTCATTTGACAAATATTGCGAAAATAGGATGCTAGAAACAAATAATTATGAATTATGCGGAAAAGGGTTTAAATACCCTTAACGGGTCAAAATAAGCATTTTAGTACAAACGGGTTTAAGAATATACATAAACTCGTGAATTGAACCTAATATGATAGATAACAATGAAATTATAAGATTTATGTGATATAGGAATCAAACAAATACGTTTGTTTGATAAAACCGCGAATGGGTCAAAATTTGGTAAAAAGGGAAAATAAGCCGAAGACTTAAAAGTCTTAAATCGTGTTAAGCCGGACGTCGGATTTTAACTCCATATGATGGAGAATCAAATTACAAACATGTAGGAAGAAACGGTAGGCCAAACGGATAAGCGGTTTGAAAGATACGAAAGATTTCGTATCAAATTACGGCAAAATGGAAAGGTGGAATGCAGGTACCACCGTAAATTACGGTGCCACCGTAATTTACGGTGGACCTGAAATGGTTTACGGTGAATCACTCCTGATTTACGGTGGAAACAAATCAAAACAAGGACTACCGTAAATTACGGTGTCCACCGTAATTTACGGTGGACCTTGTACAAAAAAAAAATGTATTTTTTTGATCAGTGTTGTTTTCCGGACTCGTTTAGATGCGTTTTAAATACCGTATGACTAAAGCATTTCATGTTTATGAAATGTAGGTACTTTCTGGGATGCCGGAAGACGATCAAGCTCAGCGAAGAACCGAACACGATAAAGATACACGCTTCCGCACTTCGATACATTGTAAATTTTAAACAACGAATTTAACCACGTTATGTAGAATAACCTATGATTCGTAAAAGTTTCAATAAACCCGTATTTCCAAATGTTATGTAATCTTATTTACATGATTGATTAACGTAAAACCTACGTTAAACCTTGATATTTAAGAACGGGTGTTACAAGTTGGTATCAGAGCCTTGGTTTAAGAGATTCGAGTATGGTGGGGAGGAACCATGCTTGGACTTAAACCTTATGCTCTTGACAAAGAATAGTGTTCGGTTCGAGGCTTGATCGCAAATCCGGTAAGTACAAGTATGTTAATAGCGTAGCATGCTAAAGTGTTGTAAATAACACATAGGGCTATCGTGTGATACACGTTACCCTAATTAAAACGATTGATATAGTTGACGCGTATAGTAGAAAAAGCCTTGTATTATAATACGGGCGATTATTGAAGTTGACGTTACTAACTTTTGTGAATGTTTAAATTGAAGGACACTCGCGTTTGAAGATGACGGGAGTCAAAGGAATTGTGGATATGATGATGGAACGGTCTGAAGCATGACAAGAGGAGCATGCTCACCGAGGACTAAATCGCGTAACGATCGCGAACAAAGTTAACGACATAAAAAGCCCGTTAGGGCGAGCACTTACAGGTGCGCATTTTAAGTTATTACGTGAATAGTTATATGCAACAAATATGTAGAGGTTGAAAGTTGCATATGTAGATTAAAAACTTGGAAAGGCCCGAATAGAAAATCTATCTGGGATATTGTTTCCAAGAGAAACCAAATAGAGGCGTTACTTACATAGGGCGTGGTTTGAAAACTATAAAAAGGTCGTGTATGTCATGTGATAACCGCTTACTCTGGCCAAGTAAGTAGTGACATATGATACCATGAGTTTCTTATAGCGGACACATTTACATCCGATGTAGTAAGGACGGGGTGAACAGGACTAATTAAAAAGTACCCAAATGAATCAAATAAGCAAAACATTTGATAATAATGTAAACGCACAACCGAGTGACAAAAGCGTGTTACATTAGGATAATGAGCCCGAGTGAAGGGACAAAGAAGCATGTAAAATGATTTAGACAAGTATTGGGAGGGAGTGTACTTACACTCGAACCCAGAAAACGCAAGCATGTAAAATGATTTAGACAAGTATTGGGAGGGAGTGTACTTACACTCGAACCCAGAAAACGCAAGCATGTAAAATGATTTAGACAAGTATTGGGAGGGAGTGTACTTACACTCGAACCCAGAAAACGCAAGCATGTAAAATGATTTAGACAAGTATTGGGAGGGAGTGTACTTACACTCGAACCCAGAAAACGCAAGCATGTAAAATGATTTAGACAAGCATTGGGAGGGAGTGTACTTACACTCGAACCTGGAAAATGCAAATATGTCCCTTAACGGGTCGTTTTTGTAAAAACGTCAAACTTAAAGACAAAGTCGGGATATAAAAAAAAAATGAAGCGAGGTCTTAATGCACACCGGGAGGGTTGCAATAATAATGATCTCGGTAAAACACCCAGTTGATGGGTAAGAATTGAACACATGCGTAAACCATGAGACGTGAACTCGGGTTGAAAAAAAATCAAACTAACTTGGATTACGAGTTATGACTATAAAATCTCGTATATAGAAGTTGGGAGTAAATATGTTCAACTATTCGAAGTCGAATGGGTTGAATAAAGAATAAAGTTGATTGTTTATAAGTGATGGATTTCACATTAATAGGTCAAACATGTTGAATCCAATATAACGCCGAATGGCACAAATGAGCACTAGCCAGATAACGGTAGCGTTAAATGCAAGAGAATAATGAGCCCGATAATGGGATATAACCAAATAAGAATAAATTATGGACTGTCAATATTCTGGTATGGATAATTGACAAAAGTTAAAGAGAAGATCCTAAAACTAAAACTTCAGTTTTGGTAAGAAATAATGTTTTAACAAACATAAATTCTGATAGGAATTTAAATAGTAAGCATGAAAGATACAAGTCTTGATACTGATAGGCGCAAAACGATATATTCGAAAAGTGATATTTTCGAAAATGAAACTTGATATAAATTAAACATGATGTAACACAATCACGGTCAAGAAATGTAATGTGAAGTAGAATCACATTATAACCAAGCAAGCGGTAAAAAGGAACTGGACAAATAAGTCTAGTTAGTGAAACCGGTTAAAGTCAGCAATTCAAGTTAAGAAATTTGGTTCGCTTGTAAACGGTAAATTCGGTATAACTAAACCGAATAAATGAATTTGAAAACAAAAGAAATAGTTGCTAAAAGTGAAAGATTTCACTAAAGATCTTTAAACGGGTCAAAATAACGGATTCATAAGGAATTCGATAGTATATGAAAGCGATGGATATCACTAAGTTACCTAAACTAGTGGAAATAACGAGACTACGTTATTTCGAAGTTACACTATGTCGTATGAGATATGTAGACAATTAGCAACCAAAAAGATGTTACCACACTTTTCGGGTAATACTAACGATTGGTTAAAAAGTATAAGTAATTTCTCGAATAGAATACATTGAGTTTAAACTCAATGAATTATGTAAGAACAGGTTTCGAGGACGAAACCTCTTTAAGGGGGGTAGACTTGTAACACCCCGAAAACGGGTTTGGTAATTAAACCCCGTTAATACTAAAGACGGGGAAAATACCGTTAGTGGTAAAATTAACCCGGTAAATATTAGGATTTAAATAATTAATCCTAATAATAAATAAAAGTGAATAAAAGCTTTTAAGAAATAGAAGCTTAGAAGGCCCGAGTTAACGGGACCTAAAATAAACTTAGTCATAAATATTCCTGAACCCGCTAAGTTAACTAGGAATATTAAACCTAGTTAAAAAGTGGGAATATTAGTGAAAATAATCAGGTTGTGATCTAATTAATAACTAAACAAACATGAGGGACCAAAATGGGATAACCTGGAAATGGTTTTAATTAAAACAAATAAAATAACACAACACACACACAAGTGTGTGTGGTGCGTGTTCTGGTCGACCAAGAAAAGGCTCCCAAGAGCCAAGAACCCTAACTCAACAAGATCCAGCAAATTGAAGGTCAAATTTAACCCAAATCGGATGCATGAACACATATTAATGATCACCTAGTCGAGGGGATCACAAGGTATGTTGAATTTTATGATTTGGTGATACTTTGAGATTATGATGAACAATCATAATCGAAATTCTGGAATGAATGTTAAATCTATGAGTGTTATTTTGATTATATATTGGTTTAGAAGCAAACCCTAGTAGAAATCTTGATGAATTGTTGTCAAACAAGGGATTTGATAATTACCCTATTATGAGCTAAGTGGGTTTTGGTTGAATTGATGAAATTGATGTTCTAAGGGTGTTTATAAACATCACACTAATTCATATGAATGAACTACTTGAACAAATTAGAGATTTGTTAAGAGTTCATAAGTAACTAGAAGTGGGTTTTGTTAGATATGATGAAATCATGAAGAACTTGAAGTAATATCACTTGTATGTGATTAACAAGTAAACTAGGAAGTGGGTTTTTATGTAATAGTAAAGATGATGATAAGTTTATGTTTAAAATCATCATATTGGATAATAGAAACAAGGCACTCAAACAAATTAAGTGATTTGGGAACTTGTCCATACATGATTAAAATGGGTTTGAATGTTATGATGAAATTTGGTAGCCACGTTCATGTAACTAAGTGTATAAGATCATGTTAGCTACTAATTGATAGATAGAACTTGAATGTGCATTTATATGCTAAGGGGCGTTTGACTTTTAATAGTCAAACCGACCATTAATAAGATCGAATGGTAATTGTGATAGAAAATATGTAAGATGGAATAGTCATAATTTAATGATGACTAATATAACCGTCTTACGAATTATGATGATAGTTTGACGCTTGACAAGCTAGGTGGAGGCTTGGAAAGGAAGCAGGTCAAACGAAGCAAGAATGGTGGAAAAGCATAATTCGGAGGCAAGGTAAGTATAGCTTACACTAGTCTTATATGTTAGAATATTCTCTTATCGCATTAGTTACGAATAAGATAAATACAGAATTGAGGTTTGATGTTCCGACGTGTAAACATACGGAACAAGGTAGTCGAGAGTGACAAGAAACCATGTTGATGGTTTAAAAAGGAATTAAACGGTAAGTTGGTCATGCGTTGACCATAACTATTTGTTTTGAAAGACACTGTAAGGCGTAAGCCATGATAGGCTAAAAAGCGTTAAGAAAACGATTAATAAGTGAAATGACCACACGGTGTAAACCAAAGCGAGTCATATAGATGAGATGGTAATAAATATCATCTCGCCAACATAATTGTTCACTTAGACCAAATGGGTCAAAAGGTGAAAATATCACCCTTTGACAATAACGACTAATGATTATTGTCGAGCTACTTTATTTCAGGTATAAATGTCAAATGGGTATTAGCAATACTATGAACTAGCGGTTATAAAAGCAAGGTATTAAAAACGGGTCAATATATTGATCTGCGCCAGGTATGTGAAATAGGGTAACACTCATTTAGAACATGTGGTTCAAGAGTGTTAAAAGAGGTCAAAATGGACTTTTGGTTACTTGATAAGTAAACCAAATGTTTTAAGTAATGGACATTACGTTTGGAAAGCTTAATGACTTTTCAAACAAAATCATAGGTTAAAAGAGGGATTTTGGGTCAAATATGCTTTCAAAAGTCCTTCATTGTTAATAAGTGACTAAATGGACCAAAACGCCCTTGGAGGCTAAATTGAGCAAACAACCTTTAAAAGTTGTTTGGAAATGATTTTTACAATTTAATAAATACTTAGGACAAGTATATAAGTGGAAAGATGTATTACGTTAGTCAAACGGCTCTATTTGGGTCTTTGCCGTAAAATAAAGAGTTAAGGGGTAAAACTTGGTTTGCATAGATTACCTTAGTAAAATCACCACAAATATAGTTGTGGTGGAAGTTCATTTGACAAATATTGCGAAAATAGGATGCTAGAAACAAATAATTATGAATTATGCGGAAAAGGGTTTAAATACCCTTAACGGGTCAAAATAAGCATTTTAGTACAAACGGGTTTAAGAATATACATAAACTCGTGAATTGAACCTAATATGATAGATAACAATGAAATTATAAGATTTATGTGATATAGGAATCAAACAAATACGTTTGTTTGATAAAACCGCGAATGGGTCAAAATTTGGTAAAAAGGGAAAATAAGCCGAAGACTTAAAAGTCTTAAATCGTGTTAAGCCGGACGTCGGATTTTAACTCCATATGATGGAGAATCAAATTACAAACATGTAGGAAGAAACGGTAGGCCAAACGGATAAGCGGTTTGAAAGATACGAAAGATTTCGTATCAAATTACGGCAAAATGGAAAGGTGGAATGCAGGTACCACCGTAAATTACGGTGCCACCGTAATTTACGGTGGACCTGAAATGGTTTACGGTGAATCACTCCTGATTTACGGTGGAAACAAATCAAAACAAGGACTACCGTAAATTACGGTGTCCACCGTAATTTACGGTGGACCTTGTACAAAAAAAAATGTATTTTTTTGATCAGTGTTGTTTTCCGGACTCGTTTAGATGCGTTTTAAATACCGTATGACTAAAGCATTTCATGTTTATGAAATGTAGGTACTTTCTGGGATGCCGGAAGACGATCAAGCTCAGCGAAGAACCGAACACGATAAAGATACACGCTTCCGCACTTCGATACATTGTAAATTTTAAACAACGAATTTAACCACGTTATGTAGAATAACCTATGATTCGTAAAAGTTTCAATAAACCCGTATTTCCAAATGTTATGTAATCTTATTTACATGATTGATTAACGTAAAACCTACGTTAAACCTTGATATTTAAGAACGGGTGTTACAGGGTGTGACATACAGTCATGCCCTTTGGACTAACAAATGCTCCTGCAGCATTTATGGACATGATGAATAGGATCTGTAAACCGTACTTGGATAAATTTGTAATTGTCTTTATCGACGATATACTCATTTATTCCAAAAGTCAGGACGAGCATTGTGAGCACCTACATTCACTCTTAACTTTGTTAAGAAAATAGAAGCTTTACGCCAAATTCTCGAATTGATAATTTTGGCTACAAGAGGTACAATTTTTAGGACACATGGTGAATCACGAAGGTATTCACGTAGATCCCTCCAAAATAGAAGCGATCACCAAATGGAAGGTCCCGCAATCAGCTATGGAAGTTAGAAGTTTTCTAGGGTTAGCTGGATTTTATAGACGGTTTATTAAGGATTTTTCCAAAATAGCTGTACCATTAACTAAGCTAACCTGTAAAGCAGTAAAGTTTGAATGGGGATCTAAACAAGAAGAGGCTTTTAAGATTTTAAAGCAAAGGTTAACAAACGCCCAAATTCTTCCCTTACCAGAAGGGACATAAGATTTTGAAGTTTACTGTGATGCTTCTAAGCTAGGATTAGGATGTGTGCTAATGCAACGCAAGAAGGTAATTGCGTACGCCTCAAGGCAATTGAAGTAGCATGAGGAAAATTATACAACTCATGACCTAGAGTTAGGAGCCATAATTTTTGCCCTTAAGATTTGGAGACATTATCTGTACGGAAGTAAGTTTAGAGTCTATACAGATCATAAGAGTTTAAGATATATATTTGGGCAAAAAGAATTGAACATGAGGCAAAGAAGATGGATGTAAATTCTAAGTGATTACGACTGTGATATTCAATATCACGAAGGAAAGGCAAATGTGGTAGCAGATGCCTTAAGTCGTAAGTATCATGAGAAACAACGACGTTCGTGCTCTTAGATTAAGTTTACAATTAGATCTAATGGAACAACTGAAGAATGTCCAGGAACTAGCCATCAAGGATGATGCTGAAGGAATGAAAGGACGAATAAAGGAACTAGAGCAAGGGAATGATGGGATTTGGAGATTCCACAAGAAAATGATTTGGGTACCTAAGCAGGGAGAGTTAAGAAATAAGATTTTAGAGGAAGCCCATAAATCTAGGTATATCATGCATCCTGGTAATAATAAAATGTACCAAGATTTAAGGAATAATTTCTGGTGGATAGGAATGAAAAAGGACATAGCTAGATATGTATCTAAGTGTCTAACTTGTTCACAAGTTAAAGCAGAACACCAGAAACCTTCAGGGTTACTCCAACAATTAGAAATGCCTGTTTGGAAATGGGAACTAATAACCATGGATTTTGTTATTAAGTTGCCCAAAACCAGAAAGGGTAATGGCGCAATTTGGATATTTGTGGATCGATTAACCAAATCAACTCATTTTCTACCGATGAAGGAAACCTTTAGCATGGAAAGATTAGCCAAGTTATACGTAGACGAGGTAGTATCCTTACATGGAGTCCCACTCTCCATTGTATCAGATAGGGATAGTCGTTTCACTTCACATTTCTGGACTAGTTTCCAAGAAGCCATGGGGGCACGATTAAATTTAAGTACAGCTTACCATCCCCAAACAGATGGACAAAGTGAAAGGACGATCCAAACCCTGGAAGACATGCTCAGGGCATGTGTGATAGATTTTGGAGGAAACTGGGACAATCATTCAATAGTTATCATTCAAGCATCGAAGCTGCCCCGTTCGAAGCACTGTATGGACGAAAGTGTAGAACCCCAGTTTGTTGGGCAGAAATAGGAGAACGCCAATTATCAGGTCCCGAAATCGTACAAGAAACCACCGACAAGATCACTCAAATCAAGGACAGACTGAAAACATCTCGAGATCGCCAGAAGAGTTATGCGGACAATAGACACAAACCGCTAGAATTTCAAGTAGAAATAAGGTACTCTTAAAAGTTTCTCCTTGGAAAGGAGTAGTTCGGTTCGGTAAGAAAGGAAAGCTAAGTCCAAGGTACGTAGGACCATTCTCAGTAACCCAACGAATAGGACCAGTTGCTTATCGCCTACAACTACCAGAAGAGCTGGCTGGAGTACATGACGTGTTTCATGTATCTAACCTCAAGAAGTGTTTGTCTGACGAATCCCTGGTAATACCTCTCCAAGACATCGAGGTAAATGAAAAGTTAAAATTTGTAGAGAAACCACTTCAAATAGAAGACAGAAAGATTAAGTTTCTCAAACACAAAAGATTGGTACTTGTCAAAGTCAAGTGGGATTCGAAAAGAGGACCCGAGTATACTTGGGAGCTAGAAACAGAAATGAAGCGAAAATATCCTCACTTATTTCAGTAAATCTCGAGGACGAGATTTTAATTAAGGTGGGGAGGATGTAACAACTCTCACCAAAAGTATTATTTCTTAATTTATTATGTCCAATAGGAAACCCAAATTGAGACCCCCAAGTAATATTGCATGACCCCTAATTTTCAGAACAGTTGGAACTAGGATCAGGGCCCCCTAAAACTCAAGGGGGGTATCCCCTAATTGACGATTATCCTCACAGTTTGCTGTAAACTTCGAAATTCGTCGAACCTTGACTCACCTGGGCTATGTGGGACACGAGGCTACTCTAGCCTAAAAGTGTACCCGTCGCGCCACGCGCCAGGACCAGGTGGGTCTGGCGCGCCACGCGACAGAGACCATTTTTTAATATAAAGTCCAGGGGTTTGGCACTTGCATGGCTGCGTTGGTTCGACGTTCAAATTCATTTTGTACACTGAGTTATTCACTTTTTCGTTCAAAAACACACACTAGCACGAAGCTCTGCTGCGACAACAGGGTAATAATTCGATCACTGCTATGATATAATGTCCGATTGATTGAAACCGATCCGATGGATGTTTAAGTGCTGCCCAAATCAGGGCTATACTATGTCATTCGTCGTGAAGGTTTTGATTTCGTGAGCTTATCGTAAATGTTGTATTAAGTTACTGACCTAGTTTCGTGTGCATTGTTATTTACCTAGGTTACACGGCTAAATCAGTAGGCTAAACTCTGCCCGTCTAAACTAGCAATGTGAGTCATTCTTTTTTTTTATCAACAATGTTTTACAATACTTAAATTATTTTCAAAAGTTATAATTACAGGGATTAAGTCTTGGTTATCTTGAATCACTGGCAAGTGGGGTATTGTGCACATTACTAATCTCTCACGGTTAGTTTCATCAACCTAACAGTGATAATCATCACTACTTGGGTGAAAGGACCCAATAGTGGTATGACCATCGTCACCAGGGTGTGACACGGCGCCAGATAAAAATAAGATAGTAGCCATTGTAATCGCTTTACGTGTTTAATGACTGTGCTTGATTACAACTGATAATTTAAAACGGCTTTATGATTCTATATCATATATACATGCATCATATTTTATACAGTCACTCCATTCATTACACACCTACATTAGTGACATACTTGATGCACTCAGCACAGTTAACACGCTGAATGGTTGATTCAGAAATAATGCTGACAATGCCAGCACTTAGACAGACAATATTATTATGGCCAGTATGAGCCAGGGATAGAGTACTACACTGGGTTGTAGTGTAGGGAAGTGAGGACCATAAGACTGCGTCATTAGGTGATAGATATAATGCCGGGAAGTGCCTAAAACACACTTTAAATACAGAATTCTGCATTCTTTTATAAAATTCAGCATTTTATTATACCAGTAGAATACACAAATATGGCAGAGTAGCCCTGTATACTTTCCTAAGTGCCAGGAACAATTTCGTTACAAAAAGATGCGTAAAAGACACTATACGGTACGATTTAACACTTTATCAGAACGTTACGTAACCGAACAACCGTACATTACCCGGAACACTAAATTTTTGTCAATAACATTGTTTTACTATTTTTGGTTAGTCATGGTACCCGTTTGCCATAACACCCATTAAAAATCATTTTACTACACATAAAAGTCCATTACTTACAATTTAACTAACTAGTTACCATTTAGTCACAATTTTTTTTACAATTTACCCCCCCCCCCCCCAACCGATTTCCAGCCATGGGGACCCACCCTAATCATTCTCTTCACACCTCCTTGTTCTATTGGCTGAATTTTATGGAGTTACTTGTGGGAATTGCCAAACCATGTAAGGAATCCTACAATTTCCAAGACTTCTCATCATTTCATCTAACACCACACTCCAACCCTTACCTCCCTCCCCCTATTTCGGTTTCCCCCAACCGATTTCACCATCACCACCCTCAAATCTCCATCTTCATCTACTCCTAAGTGCCATTCAAAGCTTCAAGAGTGAATTCAGGGGAGTTGCAAGTTGTGAAGCTTCAAGGGACTTGTTTACTTGCTTCATCTTCATTATTTCTTCATCTTTGCTCTAAGATTTCTACCCTAGCCTTGTGCTAGTAGTAAGTCTCTTCACACCCTTGTTTCATTCTTGTTACTTGTTATGATTCGTAGTAGGATGTTAATGATAAATCACAAGAAGCTAAAACACTAAAAATATGAACTTGGAACCGTACATAAAATCATTCATAAAAGGGTTTGCATGATGATGTTATCGGGTTGGTTTGAGTTTGGTGAAGGCATACATGGTGTTTGATCATTAAGTTATTGATAAATCATGGTTAGGACCCTTGTTGATGCGTTTTTAGTAACTTTTTTTCATTGTAAACAGCAAGCTGATTGAAATTTCCAGCCAACTTCAACAGGCTGTAACTGGGTCATTTTAAATCGAAAAACTGAATTTCTGGAGTCTAAATTGTGTAATTTTGAACAACCGAACAAATAGCACTGGAATCGTAATTTTTCGAGATCGTTTACTATTATTAAAGAATTGTTTTTAGACAGCAGCTCAAGCTGAAATTTTCCTGCTGAAAAAGTGTGTCGTATTCGGAGTCAAAACTTGAAACCTGAGCGGAATCAGCTCATGGAATTTTTACTGTAGGTGGTCACTGTTGTTCCCGTGACCCTCCAACTAGAAGTTCGTCGATCGGACTTACGATTGATTTTTAGTGAATTTTTCCGTAAAACTGTAATCAGAAAGTAACAAATCTGATTGCATTCGGGTAAAAGAATTTTTATATAAAATTGGTAATGAACTGGTCTCCGAAATTTTTACACAATAAATTTTGGATTATATATGACATTCTGTAAAAATTTGAGAATTTTTGGAAAAGGATAACTATTTTATTTTAATGCTCGAAAACAGTCCAGTCTTGTTTAATAAAGCTGAAAAGACGTAAGTAGTGTATTGCATGTATGATTGTCGGGTTGGTTATGTGGGAACGCTCTACGGGATTTATATAAAAGAAAATGATATGCTCTTAAGCATGGGCACCTCTATTTACAAAGGAGACTATGGCGAAATTTTCCGAAACTTCTAACACTTAGTAAATATTTGCTTTCTAAGACTAGAATTTACTAGAACATCGAACGAACAAATATTTATCACGCGGAACAATATAAGTAACGCAACTCAAAATACTAAACTCTAAGCCAAGGCACGGCCCGTTCGTCTAATAGACATTAGTACGTGTAGGTTTTCGTGTAGCAGACAGAGTTTGAGATTCGGTACAAGATGCACTACTGTGAGTTCATGTCCCCCTTTTCTCTTAACGGTTTTCAGTTTTATACTTCAGGGGAGAAATACATGTTACAATTATTACAGACATTACAGACTTTTTCAGACATTTACAGACATTTATTTACATGGTATGTTTAGCTAGGGAATTTACTTCTAAGATCACGTGAATGGATAGGCTATTATCGTAAGACCATTAATCCTTTTATAAGGACCGAGAGGCATGAGTGATAGATCTATTGGGTGTTGCGAGCCCCACACATGGGCCAGCGTGTGGCTGCATGTGGTGACTATGTCGTTCCGCCGGAAGGACCGATATGAAATACGCGTTACAGGTTTGAGTGCTTCCTAGACCATGTCACTTATTAATGTATTAGCTACACATTAATTGATCTCTTTTTCCTTATTGCTACATACCAAGGACATACATTTATACAGACACATTTAAACGATTTATACAGACACATTTAAACGATTTATACAGACACACATTAACGATTTATACAGACTCACATACACATGAACTCGCTCAACTTTTGTTGATGTTTTTCAAACTACATGTATTTCAGGAAATTAAGTATGGATCTGGCGGGCGTTGGAGTTTCAAGTCATGTTAAGTATAAAGATGTCATCCATGGTCTTTGGGTTTGGCCAGCGTGTCTTAATCTTGGACGAGACATGTCTTCCAAACTTTGATTACAACTAATATCTTTTGAAGAGTCCTTAGCGAACATTTACACAATTTATATGGGTTGTAAAACTTAAATTTGAAGTCTACGTTTTAGACAATGTTATTATGTTTTTAACTCATTTTATGGATGACAAATCTTTGGTTTTATCATATAGCTGTTTGATATGGTTGAATGCAATGATAACAAGTAAGTCACACCATAATCACGCTTCCGCAAAAGTCAGGGTGTGACACTTATGCTGTAATCTATAACTAATGTGTCGTTTTCTTTAACCTGAATGACTCGCCAGTAATTTCCCCGCTGATAAAATATTTTTAAACATGTTTCAGGTGACTTACTGTGAATCAAGGAAAAGTGCTACGGAGCACTAACAAGCTTGAAGTAGTGGCTCAGTTAAATAAATAAACATGTTTTGTAAAACAAGGGATTTCCTCGTAAGATTCCCTTCACTGTAAATTACGGGGTTTATCCCAAATTATGAAATAAAATAATCGGGAAATTTCAAGTTTTAAAAGATCCTGTTAAACTTCTGCTGTCAACTCAAATAATAAATACCACAGGTTTCTGTCTCACGGCTCCTTGACCGGGTAACACCGGGACGGGGGCCGTGACACAATCCTAAGAAACTTTTAACCTCAGTTGGTGACTCAGGGGTTTTCCACTTGGTTATTGCCTCGATCTTGGTAGGATCTACATGAATTCCTTCATGATCAACTAGGTGTCCAAGAAATTGTACATGTTCTAACCAAAACTCACCCTTCGAAAATTTAGCATAAAGCTTTTCTTTTCTTAATAAACTTAGAAGTGCGTGCAATTGCTTTGCATGTTCCTCTTTACTCTTAGAGTAAATGAGAATATCATCTATAAAGACAATTATGAATTTATCCAAATATGGCTTACATATTTGGTTCATCATGTCCATGAATGCAGCTGGGGCATTGGTTAAACCAAATGGCATGACAGTAAATTCATAATGGCCATACCTCGTTCTGAAAGCGGTCTTAGGAATGTCCTCTTCCTGTACCTTTAATTGATGATATCATGACCTTAAACTGATTTTTGAGAAAAAATGGGCTCCTTGTAATTGATCAAACAGATCATCGATTCTTGGTAATGGATACCAATTCTTAATCGTGACTTTATTCAATTCACGGTAGTCAATGCACATACGCATTGATCCGTCCTTCTTTTTGACGAATAAAATCGGCGCATAATTCATCTAATTGTTTCTTTAGTTCCTGCATTTCTGTGGGTGCTAAACGGTAAGGTGCTTTGGCAATTGGTGCTGTCCCTGGTATTAAATGAATTCTGAATTCAACTTCTCTATCTAGAGGTTGCCCTGGTAGCTCTTCTGGAAATACATCTGAAAACTGGGATACTACTGGAATATCCATTAATTCTTTTCCTTTAGTGTTAGTGATTATGGAAATCAAATACACTAATGATCATTTTCTTATGTAACTTGTTGTTTTAATCACAGAGATGAACTTTGTGGATCTAGAGGTTTTATTTCCTTTAATTGTGATCTTTTCACCCCTTGGTGAATTTACTTGGATTGACTTTTAATCACAAAAAATACTGGCTTTATTGGCTATTAACCAATCCATTCCTAATCCAATATCAAATCCTGCCAGATTCATTGGGTAGAAGTTTGCAATAAATTTCTGATTTAAAATTTCTATTCTTGCTCCCTGCAAGATTTCAGAAATTTTAATGGTTTCCCCATTTGCTGTCTCTACTAGACATTCTTGTAGGAGTTTAGTTAATGTTTGATTGAGTAATTTGCAAAATGAAGTATTAATAAAACTTTGGTTTGCACCAGAGTCAAATAATACTGTTAGTGCATTTTGTATGTTCATAGTTAGAAATCTGTCAGTATTTGTAACGTTTAAAGTCTTGAGTCTGTATCATACCGGGCAGAGGTTTCACTAGGTGTCGTTAGGTAATATCAGGTCAGTATACGGTACGGCACGATGCGAGGAAACTGAACAAGATCAAAGGTGATGTCATCATTATGTAATGATAACATCATAAATATATCATATCTAATGTTTGCATGGAATTCAAAATTGTTCACGTGAAGATATTAACAAATGAGGAAGTCACTCGATCGGAGGAGAAGTCAATGGCATCTCGATCGGATGGCTATCCGATCGGATAGCCATCCGATCCAACATTACTAACATGCTTCACCTATATATAGCTATCCGATCCATGAGAGTGAACAGACTTCAGAGAACAATATCAAGAGCTCAACCGTTCCAACTGTTCTTCACAAGCTCTTCATACACAACATCAACAACACTCTCGGTTTCATCACGTTCTTAGATTTCGAGTGTTCGTTGTATAGATCGAGTCGAAACTCTGTCCGGTTGTCGTTGATACGTAATAAAACGACATTTAATTACGTTTTCGTGCACGATTACTGTTCAATTTAACGGATTCCGCACGTTAAATCGAATCCACCGCAGATCTAGTGATCGTTTACTATCCGATCCTGAACTCACAATTGGTATCAGAGCTACGGATAGCTCTGCGTGTAATCGTTTGTGAATCGGACGAGTTTCGCTCAGTTTCAGTGAAATCGAATCGAATTTCGGTTTCGCTCAGTTTCAGTCAAATCGAATCGAATTTCGGTTAATTTCGGACTATTTTCGGTGAATTTCGATTCGTTTCGGTGTGTTGTTTGAACTCTCTGAACTGTTTACAGTGAAAACGTGACTGATTTGATACGATTCGATGATTTTTTATTGAACTTTCATATATTTCAAACTGTTTTGAATGATTATCTGTTTGTTTTGAACTGTGTTAGTGATTGATGTTGTGTCATGTTTCAGATCTGATTTGATTTAGGAATTCTGATAAATCAGGTTTGAATTGTTGATAGGTTGTTGTTACGATTTACAATAAACATAGGATTTGCAGAAGGATCGATTTGAATCTGAGATGGAGTTTTAGATCTGTATAATCTTCAAACGTTCAGATCTGTGTCTGAATAGTTGAAGTTGTTGATCGATGTTGTTATTCTAAAAAGAAAGATTCAAATCTTTAGTGTTTCATGTGAATTCTGATCTGATCTGACTTGATTGAATCGATTATAGATCTTAATTGTGAGTCCATGTTCAACAGTGATTAGTAGTTTAGATCTGAATTTGTTGTTGTTAATTGTTCGAAATAACAATCTGCAGTAAGCTGCAATTCACAAGTGATCGAAATCGGACGAATTTCGGTGACATTTTCGAACTGATTTGGTAGTATTTCTGATTGATTCGATGTGTTTTAGTGAAGTTTGATTGATTTCGAACTGATCCGAGTGATTTAGTTGTGATTACAGTTGTTTCGGATCAATTTCGAAGTTACTCAATCTGTTTTTGATAAGTTTCTGATCATTTCAGTGAAATCTTGGTTGAAATTTCAAACTGATTTGGTTGTTTCAAACTGAATTTAACTGTTTCAGTTAAGATTTCATGAATCCTTGGTTAAAGTTGCAATCATTTCTGATAATTCAAGTTGATTAACAGATTGTTTTCTATGATAATATCGACTGAAATCAAAGTATAATCTGTTATATTTTCTGAAACAGTTGGAAAATACGACGTTTTACAAAGAAAATCATCAAAAGTTTCGATAACAACATCAAAATTTCAAACACAATCAAGTTTCGCACTATTTCGATCAAATTTCGTTGTATCGTATGTGTATATCGGACTGAATAGATGATGTTTGGTTAAAATTTCTACAGTTTCGGATTGTTTCGATTAAGTTTCGAACTGAATTGGATCAAGCCAGAACTGTTTGTTGCAAACTAAAGTTTCTGTGTTTCAGTCGAATTTTCAGACTGAGTTATCGGATAGATTTGAATCTGAAAATATTGGTCATAAATCAGTATACATCATAAGATTGTTTAGTGCATCATTGTTTTCAAACATATAATAGTTTGTAAATATTGAATCTGTGATCTGCAAGTTTTAGAGTTGATTAATGATTTGTGTTTGATGTTGTAGAGATTAAGACTAAAGGAAAATCAAGTGATATTGTTGATTTGCAGTTGTTATCGTTTGGATAAATTGTGAAGAGATGTGTTGTAGTTTAGGTGTGAGTTGAAGAAGTAGTGATAGACGAGAGTTATTGGTTGCGGCTAGATAAGGTTTGCTTAGAGGTCTAGTTTAATCGAAAAAGATTGTTTCGGACCGAATCGATTTGATTTTCCATAAACTTCAAACTGTTTCGGTGTGTCGATTGAGAGTTTCGGACTAATTCAATTTGTTTCGGAACAAATATTGCTCATTTCGGACTGATTCGATTTCATTTGGTCCTATTATCAACTGTTTTGAACAGCTTTTGTTAATTCTGTGCAAGATTTATAAACAGTTTCGAACATTTGGTGTTTTGAACAGTTAGTAGGTGTTGATAGTTCATTTGGTGATTGAACATTTGGGCCGATTATTTGGACAGTTCATAAAGTTTCGAAAAATAAAAATAAAAAAATAATAAAAAAAATCAAATCACATATCTTCTGTTGGGCCAAAGTTTTAAGTGATTTGTAGGTGTTATTGGGCTATCAATATAAACAAATCGAAGTATTTGGATCAAGTTTGGGCCAGGTTGATTTACTACATTTGGATTGGGATTGGGTTTGGGTTTGATATTTGGGCCAGTAACAAGTTTTGAACAAAGTATATTTTGAATTGATATTGGGCTTATAAATTTGGGCCGATTTTACAAAGTTGTTAAAAAGATTGTTTTGGGCCGTTTGATAGTGGATTTGAATAAAAAAGTGTGAACCGAGAGTTTTAAACAAGGTTTTGGATTAGTGGGCCGCTAGCTTGTGGAAGTTGAAATTTGTGAACTTTGAGCTAAAAACAATTTTTGAACCAAGTCATTTAACAAAGAAATTGTGTTTAAAATGTTTGATGAAACGGAACATAATAAGCTTAAAAGAATAAATGATTGGTTTGATATGTGTTGGAATATGAGGAAAGAAGATGAGAAAAAGAATGCTTGGGTTGAAAGATTTGAACATTTTTTGTGTAAGAAAAATGAAACGTTGAATCAGTTGATAAACCGGTATGATGAATTACTTGACAATTTAAAAAGGTACGAGATAAGGATGTCAAATGCTGAAAATATATCAAAATTTGCAGATGCGTTACCTTCAGAGTGGGATGAATTTTTGATTAAACTGAAAAAGGATTCTAGATTCTCAAATTTTTATCCAAGTGAATTCTTCAAAGAGCTTAAAACACACAATTATGAAGTTAATAAGAAAAAGAAAGATTTGATAAAAGAAATAGAAGAGAAGCTAGATAAAATAAGTTTGGATGTAATTCTTGAAATAAGCAGAAGAATCAAAATATGTTATGAAACAAAATATGTTATGAAATATGATTTTAAGAGGGGTTGTTATATAGATGAAAATATGAATCCTTTTGATTTTATTAAAATATTTTCTGCAGGTACATTCAAGACAGATTCAACTCCAAAGAATGAAGAATATGAGAAAAAACAAGTTTACAATGCTCACCAAGAAAAATCTAAACAAGATGAGTCAACTGAGTTGTCACAGAACGGTGAAGTCAAAGAATCAAGTGCATCAACAAATGAAACTTCAAGTTCTGAACCCGTGTGCTCAAATTGTGAAAAATCAACATCTGAAAATGCCAAACTGTTGAGAGATGTGGAAAGTTTGACATTAGAAAACAAAACTTTTATAAAAATTGAAAATGATTTGAAAAATCAAATAGAAATTTTAGAAAATGAAAAATCAGTTTTAAATAAAAATGATTTTGACAAACAAAATATAATAAACTCACATCTTGAAAGAATCACGCAACTTGAACAAGATGCTGAGATTACAAAAAATAAAATCGAAGATTTAGAAAAGAAATTGAAAGGTTTTGTTGCTTCATCCTTAATGGTTGATAATATAGTTCCAAAACCAATCAATAAAAATGAAGAAACTGGGGAGGACGAATATGAATTTTGTAACCGTGGTATTGGGTATCAACTGTCAGGAAAGGGCAAAACAAAGACGGTTGTACCAGATAACACGAAAAACAAAACTCACTCAGTGAAAATTCCAATAAGTGACGATGTCACAAATTATGACGAAGTCTTAATTAAAGATTGTGATGATGAATTTGATGATGAAAATGCTAAAAAGAATATATTTTTGAAATTAAAAGAGAAATTTAAAGAAACTGTTCTGCAATTTGCTGAAAAAGGGGAATGTTCAACTTCTAAGCAAAATGGGGAACAAAAACAAAATGTTAAAAATTCAAAAAATGTTCAAAAGAAATGATCATCAGTTCAATCATCAAATCACTATAAAAAACAAAAATTCACAAAAATTTGAAAATCAAAACTCACAAAAAGTTGGTAAAAAGTGGTGCAGGTTTGACCACGGTGCTCAAAAGTCAAATCAAGCTTACAGGAGAAGATGGAATGAAGATTCTTCAGAGACAAATCATTATGTTGATAGAAAAAGGAGAAGTCATGATTACCACAAGGCAAATCAATGTTACGATCTAAGTGTTTGGTTTGGAAGTGGATAATGGTATGATAACAGGGTGTGTTACAAATGTGGTTTTGAAGGACACATTGTTGTTAACTGCCAGAGTCAGAGATTTGAGACGAGAAGATGCTATGAATGTCAAATCAGAGGTCATATTGCCAGAGATTGCCCAATGAGATCAAAGAGAAGATCGAGGGCTGAATCTCATAGAATGGTGAAGAAAACAGTCAAAATTGAAGAAAAGCCCAAAGAACAGAAAGTGAAATTATCACAAGGGCAGAAAGATAGACTGAGAAAGAAAAGAAAGAAAGCGAGAGAGTATTTAGAAAAGATTTTGTCCTCGGATACAACCGTTGAGCCAGATAACAATTCTGATGAATCATTTTGCTCTCCAAAGAATGATCAGTCAAGTAAAACGAATTCATCAGATACAAATCTGAGGACAAAAGAAAGAATAAAGAAGAAAAAAATGGTTAATCAAACGGTTAAAAAATCAAAGAAAGTTAAATTTTCAGATAAAATTTTTATCAAAGTGTTTGAATATAAAAGAAATTGTGAAAGGTCATTCATGTCATATGTTGATGAATTTGGTAAACCTAAGTCCAGTATGGATTGGGTTCCAATTCAAAACTAACTAAGTTCATTTGCATGTGCAGGTGTCCTGGAGGACAATTCAAGGTCAGCATGAATAACAGAACAGCCTGGCACACAAGGAAAAAATCGGTGTTAAAAACTGGAAGTGATTGGTTTAAATTGGTAGAACTTGAATATTTAAAAGGAATACGCCGAAACCCTCACGGCTGAACAAACACATGATAAAACCAGATTGAAAAATGGTTTCAAAACGTTATAATCAAGCGGTTTGTAAATGATGGGGGTGAATGTGACCTAAACAGAGAATGTGAAGCAGAAAATGGATGGCGAGATGAAGCTATCTGAATCGGTTTGTCAAATTTTCTTTAAAATGATTTGGATTTTAGGGGAGTAAAAATTTTAAAAATACAAAAACATTTGAAAATTTGAAAAAGCCAAAAACATGAGAAAATTCAAAATGAGTTTTTTGTGTAAAAAGGGGAAATGATAGTACATCAGTAGACAATCACAACATGCTAAAGAATTGGAATGTTAAATATGTGATAAACGGTCTCACTGATGATATGCCAGTAGGTTTTTACACATTCAGTAGATTGATTTCGAGATATAAACCTAAATATCAATAACTTTCTTATCTCGTGGGGAACATCTCTCGGATATATGGGTAACCCCCGAAATCTTGTTTGAGAGATTGCCTGATTCTGAGATACTAGGTCTTTATACTGTTTGATATCTAGGGTATTATACCTAGTCTTCTGATATTGCGGAAGCAATGGCCTAGACTTCGTATAATACTTTATGCGCTTTAAAATCTTACCCTCTGCATAAAAATTGAAAAAATATCGAAAGATGTAATTCAAGTGCAGTTGTAAAGAAGATCCCCAAGGGGGACACACCTCAAAGTCGAGCCTTCATCTCTTTGACTGAACGGAAGTTCATACCTGAGCTCTCAAGGTCTCGCACTAACCCAGAGTACAGATATCATATGGTATACTCACCTGTAAGACTGAATATAGGGAATCTTGATACGAGAGTATATTCTGAGGTGGGACATACGCATAAGTTAAGTGCTTAAAACACTAATTCTCGTATCTTGAAATAATTGAACTTTGTGTGAAAATTTAAATGGACCAGTATACTGACAATCTAAGTGAATCGTTTAAAACTTAAAGTCTTTAAAAGGTCAACGGTGCTTGTGATGTCTCATAAACTGATATGATCCTCTGACACAAACTCAAACAAAAAATATTGTCTGTAAATATTTCTTTACTGCTTTCCATTAAAGAAAAATTTCAAAAAGAGTTTCGGAGTGTTTTAGCATAAACTTTATAAAATACAAAAAGATTTTGTTTCACGTTATGTTTCGATAACCGATGATGGAAAGCTGAATTTCAAAATCTGAAGATGCTGAACATAAACAAGTTCATTAATTTGAAACTTGAATTTCAAAATGAAAAATTAAAAAAAAAATCAATAAGTTGGATAATCAAGGTCATTTATTTGAACTTAATCATCTGTGAGGGTTACTGAAATGGATCATGCTTAAATGTCAAATATGATAATAGACATTTATATGTTAAGAAAACTCTCACCAGTTGAATCTAAAACGTTCATTTGAATGATAAAAAGATTTGACATGAAGCTAAATGAAAGGGGGAGCAAGATTAATTGTTAAATTTAATATGTGTAGTATTCGGAGCATTATTCAAGGGGGAGCTTACAGTTTTACTTTGTTTGCTTGAATATGCAATCCGAGGCAGATCAAGACTAAACTTCACATATTTCTAACCTATGTCCAAGGGGGAGCCTGTTAGTGCATTTTGTATGTCCATAGTTAGAAATCTGTCAGTATTTGTAACGTTTAAAGTCTTGAGTCTATATCATTCCGGACAGAGGTTTCACTAGGTGTCGTTAGGTAATATCAGGTAAGTATACGGTACGGCATGATGCGAGGAAACTGAACAAGATCAAAGGTGATGCCATCATTATGTAATGATGACATCATAAATATATCATATCTAATGTTTGCATGGAATTCAAAATTGTTCACGTGAAGATATTAACAAATGAAGGAAGTCACTCGATCGGAGGAGAAGTCAATGGCATCTCGATCGGATGGCTATCCGATCGGATAGCCATCCGATCCAACATCACTAACATGCTTTACCTATATATAGCTATCCGATCCATGAGAGTGAACATACTTCAGAGAACAATATCAAGAGCTCAACCGTTCCAACTGTTCTTCATAAGCTCTTCATACACAACATCAACAACACTCTCGGTTTCATCACGTTCTTAGATTTCGAGTGTTCGTTGTATAGATCGAGTCGAAACTCTGTCCGGTTGTCGTTGATACGTAATAAAACGACATTTAATTACGTTTTTGCGCACGATTACGGTTCGATTTAACGGATTCCGCATGTTAAATCGAATCCACCACAGATCTAGTGATCGTTTACGATCCGATCCTGAACTCACAAATACTTTAGCAAAAACATCATTAACTAAAAACGTACCGGCGATCACATCCGGGATCATCTTTGCTTCTTCTGCAGTAAGAACAAATGCTCTAGCATTTTTAGTGTTCTTGTTGTTCGTAGCTGGAGCTAGCTTTGGACAGTTAGGCTTGATGTGACCTTGATCTCCGCAGTTGTAGAATATCCTGTTGCTAACCTTTTTCCTGCAATCTTCCTCCTTGTGTCCTGATATTTTGCAAATGTTACAGTATATGGAGCATCTTCCTGAATGCTTCCTTTTGCAATACTTACAGTAGGGTGCAGAGGTAGAGCCTACATTTTCCCACGATTAGAATTTCCAGAACGAAATTCTTGTGTAAGTTTCTGGGTTAGGTTCCTCCTTTGATCCTCTTCTAGTGTACGGACTAATTCATATGTCAAGGTATTTGCTAGTTCTACAGCTTCTTCTGTGGTTTGGGGTCTAGATGCCTTGACTACATGTCTTATCTCTCCAATTAATCCCCAGATGTAACGGGAGATTAATACTGGTTCAGGCGAAGCAAGGGTTGGCACTATTCGGGCATATTCAAAGAATAACTTAGTGTACCCCTTACTATCCACACCAGTCATTCTAAGGTTTAAGAACTTGTTTGCTATCTGTTATTATTCATTAGGATGGCAGAATTTCCATTCTACCATGTTTTTTAAACTCCTCCCATTCCATATTGTAAGTTCTATCACTTCCTCTAGACTGAAGGATAGTGTTCCACCATTCTAAGGCTGAATTCTTAAATAGATTGGAAGCAAACATTATCTTATCCTCTTCCGCACATTTACTTATTCTTAAGACTGCCTCAGTCTTTTCTATCCAGCGTAGAGATGCAATGGCCCCTTCATTGCCTGAGAATTCCATTGGTTTACAAGACCAGAATTCTTTATAAGAACAACCAATAAGGCATGGTTCTTCTTCTTTTGGGAATGGGCACTTGAAGTACGGGTCCATTGTTTACGCTGTTTACAGGTTCAGAGGGTCGCTTGCTATCATGTTTACTTTTATTTTCTGCTTCCCTAACCGTTTGAATAATATATGGCATTGCATCTATTATTCCTTGTGCCACTACGTGTTGGATGGCACTGTTATCCACTTGGTTTCCATTATTGTTGTTGTTTGAGTTTCCGTTATCCGGGTTATTGTTACTGTGGTTATCGTTATTCAGATTTTCCTGATTCACTTCGTCGGCCATCTGAATTTTAAACATTTACCACATATTAATATCACAAGATAATATCTTAATACGATCAATCACATGACACGCATTTTGATCAAAAACGTCGAGCTTTGCGACTTTACTCTTTCTTATCTATTATACATCTACTACAAACTAATACTGAAATTTGGAAATTACAATACTACTATGCATCGCTAACCACAAAGGGTCTATACAACAACATATTATATATATATATATATATATATATATATATATATATATATATATTAATTCATACAAACATATTATATATTATTATATTATTATTACCAACTCCACCATCACCTTCACTGGTCTGGATTCATCCAGTAATCCATATTGCGCTCGTCGTACTTCCAGACGAGTCGCTCTCCTACCTGCCTCATCCTCTCACTACTTTCTAAAATTTCTTCTCCGAAAGTTCGGAGCTCGTGCACATTTTCTGCACTCATTGGGGGTGCAGGTGCTGGTGCTGGTACTGGGTCTGGGTACTGGGGCATGGGATTCTCCTGAGGGTACGGATTCTCTAAGATCTCCCTAATATATTCATCGTTGTCATAGTAGGGATCTAGAGGGTCCGGACCTGGATAGGCTGCTAAGTTCGGCATGGTTTTGTCGTTTAGGTGATAGCGTGGCACATAATCCCTATGATCATCGAAACATGGATCATAATATGGGTCTAAGGGATTAGGAGCTGGTATCCTAGGTATCTCCTCAGGGTTGAAATCATGCATTTCTATCTCCATCGGCTGAGTAGGGAACAAAGGTAAGGGTTGTGGGGCTACTAGTTGTTCCAGATTTGGGTCGGCAGCAGTTGTTGCTAGGATATGAAAATTGGCTAAGCTCCTATTAAGCATATCCTGTGTATGGGCATCTGACTCTCGCTTAGCGGCTGCTAGGACTCTTTGCTGTTGCAACTTTCGCATTCTTTTCCTACGCTCAAATGCTCCCTTACTGAACCATCCTCTCTTTTTCTGAGGGAATGGCTCTTCAGACTGAGCCTTAAAGACAAACATCCCTTCTTCCTGATCAGCTGAATACCCAGAGAGGGTAGGCTGGGAAGAAGTACCTTCACTCCTAGGTGAATCGGACAACTGACGATACACGTCTGAGGGTCCTTGATCATTCATACTGTAAACTAACAAATAGTCAAACAACACATAACAATAAAATATAGATATGCACGTATTTTCATAATTTATTTCCTAACAATTTAGATAATATATTTATGTCAGCAGAACACTTCTGTGGCTGAATCAGTGGCTTAGCTCTGATACCACCTTCTGTCGCAACCCCCGCCCCCTTATCTGTCCCGGGAACGGGCGGCCGTGAACACCAGTGTCGGTGGTATCATTTGTTTATCATTTTGGCAGCGGAAATTTCATCAGGACCGTAGTTAGGAAATGTTTATCAGAGTAAAACCACCATATTTTATATTAATAACCACATGGGTAAAACCCAAGTTTCTTATTACAACATGTTTATAGGGATAAACCCTATTTTATTGAATTTAAAACATTGTCTTTTATGTAACTTTTATAGCCACATTTTTCCAAGCCGTCAGTGCTCTCAAGCTGGCTTTCTTCTAATTGGCTTTCACATTTTGTTACCTGAAACGCGTTTTAAAAACTTTGACAGTGGGAAATACTGGTGAGTGAATCCCAGTTTAATCAAAAAGAATTTTATCAATTAACACGGTAGTGAGAGCGATTACAATGTTTAAATCTACACAATTACTCATTCAGTACTGTCAATCCTGACTGGTGGGTCATGATACTCATTGGCTAACTCTTTGTCCAATGGTAACGTCTTCCACATTTTGTATACAAAACCCCAACATACCGGCAGTAATTGAAGAATTACAAAGACTCAATCACTGCTTAATCACATTGTAAAATATTTAAGGTTTTGTAAAACAGTTCACAAAAAGGTTTACAAAAAGAGGATAAACTCACATTGCTGTCTTAGATTTCTTCTAAGGTTTCCTGTTGATTTATCTATAATTTACACAAATGTACATATGTTAGTATAATAACCCTTTATTTATATTAACGATACCCTCCCCGAGACGGCATTCCAACAACTACGTCGGGCAGAACCACGACAGCCGTTACGGAACCCTGGATCAATCGGGCAGCGTATCTAATACGTAACTGGGGTTATAATACTTACAACGGAGTAGAACTTCGTTAATTAGGGGGTATAATACCCGAGTATAGCTTATACTATGTAAAAAGTCGAGAAAGAAAAGAACGTGAGCGATCGGAAACTGAAGCCGATGCCCTCAATTTATAGGGCTGATTTTCGTTTCCTCGCGGCCCGCGTAGACCTAAGGGTCGTCTTACGCGGCCCGCGTAGTAGGGGGTCTAGGCTGTAGCTGATCCGGGTCACGAGTATAGGTCCAACACGTGTTGCCACGTGTCAACACCGGGTGCGGCTTCGTTGTTGATCGCTCGCGGCCCGTGTAAGCAGTAGCCAGAGGCTACGCGCCCCGCGACAGCCTAAATTTTCTTGTTTTTATTTTATTTTTAATGATATTTCATATTTTGGGCTCGGTTTTCACATACGGGGTGTATTTTAAGACATATAGGGGTATTTAAAAATATATTAGGGTGTCAGAAAAAATTCAGGAGGGTTGTTATACATTGTCATTGGGGTGCTATTTTCTTTAGGCAGGATTATTGGTGATGGTTTTGTCCTATGGTATGTGATTCTGGGGATTTCTGACCTTGGTATAGATGGAGGAGGTCCCATTGGGGCAGGCTTGGTTTTGCTGACTTTGGCTGTGCTGCAGGTGTGACTCTTGCCGAGGGGACTTCTTGTGTTGAGGCTTCCTTTGGAATGGCAGTCATCAGATCTTGAACATTTATTTTTGCCAATCTGGCAACATTGAAGTGCATCCTTCTCATCAGAGCATGTACATCATTGATTAGTTCAACATTTTTTTTTCTTCTTCATGCACTTTCTTAAGCTCTGTCTGGACTTGTTCTTTCTGCTCTCCCCATTCTTTTATCAACTTCACAAGAGCATCAGATATGTTGTTGTTGCTTACTCTTAGGTTGTTGATTTCTTCTATTATTGTATCAGAATTTTTGGCTTTCTTTGTCTTAACAGCTTCCTTTACTGAGCTTTGATACCCTCCAAATCTTCTATGATCTTCTTGAATTCAGCTGTGAATATATTGTTTTCTGATGAACTTGCTGGGGTCTGCTGCATACTTTTCAAAACTTTAGTGTTTCTTTCAGTCTGACTTTTTATGACCTCCACTGATTCTGATAAAGTTTTTATATCAGTTTTTTGGCTCTTGAGCTCCTCCAGTAGCAGATCTAGTTTAGCCTCAACTCATGCCTTTGACTTTTTCGTTGACTTTTCTGTTACAACTTGTATCACATTATCTAGCACAGTGTTAAGTGGTTCCTTTGAAATGATAGGAGTTTCCGAGGGAAAAGGTGGAACAACAGATGTTCCAGCTAAGACACCAGCATAAGACACACTTGCTGCTGTTTTCAAAGGTTCAGATTGATCATGAGACCAATTAGAGAAACCTTTACCAGATTCGTGAAACATATTCACATCTGGATTTTCCTCACTTCCTTGGATCAATCTGGTGAATGATACTCTATGAGTTGTTAAGAAAAGCTAATTTTCCTCTTCCAAGTATCCTTGATCAGTTTCCTGATCTCCACCTGTTGTTGTCTCAATCTCCTCCTCATCAATTGATTCGGAGTCAAGGTGTATAGAACTACCAATATTCTCTTCCATATTTGCATCAGATTTTCTAGCAACAAATTTGTAACTTACTTCAACAGAGTCATCAGAATCTGACCATGTTGACTTTCTAGCAACATTAAGAGAAGGATTGCTGTGAGTACCTGTTTCTGTTGCATGTTGTATCTTCATCTCTTGATGTTGTTCCAACATTGTTTGCTCTTGTTCATTAGTATCCATGGGTTCTGGTGACAATTTGGTGACATGTTGGTGAACTTCTGTTGCTTCCTCTGTGTCTGGTGCTCTTGAGATTTGGTCATCATCTTCTGGTGATAAGCTGTTATCAAATACTTCCACTTGATTGAGGACTTCCACTTGATTGAAAATATCATCATGCTTCTTCCGATATGGTGAGTCTTCAGCTATCAGACAAAGCATGCTTTCTAGTAATGTAGGTACATCTCTGGCAGAGGTCCAACTTTGGGTTACACACCATGGATTCTGATTGGTGATTTCCACATTCTCTTTGTCAGGGGTAGTTCCATGTCTCTTTCTTCAAAATTTTCAGCAAAGATTAATGACTAGAATCTCGGATGTGGGAGATGTGTTGTAATTCTTCCGGTCTTGGTGAAGCAGATTTTTTCATCAGATTGAACATCTTAAGTGTTGCCTGGATCACTTATCCTTAGCGGATAGTGCAGGAAGCCTGAGGATCAAGGATCCTTACATTTACTTATATTTGCTAACAATTGTTATTTGTGTTTTCTAATGTTCCATGCAGGTTGTGGACGACGTGGACATAGTCATAGCTAGAATTGTAACAACCCGCACTTTCGTGCGTTGTTACCACTCGATACACTCGTTACGCCTAGCACCAGAGATTCGGATCATAATGTAACTATATCGCATATTTTCGCAATACACTATTATCACAAACACTAACACTCACGGAGGCAGCGAGTGAGGACCTATTCTACCCTCCTCAGTGGCCGTGATGTGTCGAACGTAAACAACTAACGTTAACAAGGACTCTCGGGTGAGTGCTATAGCTCCAGTCGTCGTGACGATGATGACAATACGAGTGAGTGGTACCCCGTTAGTCTTTGTGGCACAGCACACAATAACGTCACGATAACATCAAGAAAGGACCTATACTACCCTCCTTGATGGCCATGAAACATCGCTAATAATCGCTTACTCGAATCGAAGACCGATTGTTAATTATCGAAACTTTGGAATATGGATACGTAAATACGACCCCTAGTGATATATATACATATATAATGCCAATATAAACTAACTATAGAAAGCACGTACTTCAAAACTATCAAAACGATCGAAAACGGAGAAAACTCACCGCGCCGAAATAGCCATCCGGATGGGCCTCATCCGAACGGATGGTCCATCCGAACGGATAGCCATTCGATCGAATAACAATTCGAACGAGTCAACAGCCATTCGATCGAATAATAATTCGAACGAGTCAACAGCCATTCGATCAAATGACAATTTGAACGAGTCAACAACTTATTCGATCGAATAACAATTCGAACGAGTCAACAACCATTCGATCGAATGACAATTCGAACGAGACAACAACTTATTCGATCGGATGACAATTCGAACGAGTCAACAACTTATTCGATCGGATGACCATTCGACCCATTAACCTGTTATTCGATCGGATGACCATTCGACCCATTAACCTGTTATTCGATCGGATGAGCTCATCCGAACGGATGAACACCATCTGACCAGATAACTAACTTTTCGATGCTATTCCCGCTTAATCGTACATCGTTTACTATATCCTTCAATGATTAACGCAGACGTACTCGCAACCGACCCTATCAAGCTGTATTTCCGCTAATACGCACTGTGAGTATACTTGACCCCTTTTTAATCGCATTTTGGGTGTAACATACGTTTCTAACAAATCGAACTTATCGAATGGAATATTCAATCAATCGAATTATCACTTCCGAATAACTGTTATTGTCACACCCCGATATTTCCACGTATTACCGGTGGGCCCGGTGGGGAGTATCGTGACGTAGTTGATATCGTCATAGTCAAACAACACAATATATAAATGCACAGCGGAAGCAAAAGTTAAATATATTACAATCCGAATATAAAGTAATATCAAAGTATTACAACGGAAAGTAAAGGATCCACAGGCGGATCAAATAAAAGAAAAACTGTTCAACAGACTTCAGGCATCTAGAACTTGCAAGATTCCTTATTAACGCCCTGAGCTTCCAGCCAATTACGTTCAGTACCTGTCACTTAACCTTTTTGGAAAATACGCCAGTTTACACTGGTAAATACAATTAACTGACTCATTTTGGAAAAGAGTTTGAAAATTGATTTGAATGCACGAGTCACAAAAATATCTTTTATAACTTGGGACAATCTTATTAATAAAAATCTTGTATCCGATTTACATGCTTGTCCAACATTTAGGGCCGGTGATTATACAATACAAGCCGGTCAAGATTAATCGACACACCATAAATATAACTCACAAGAAGACAGCCTTACGAGTGAGTATATCTTTTACATACGCAACAGGAGGTGTTATGCCTACACCTTGTGCTTAAGTTATGGCCATTCACTTTTTAAATGAGCCAAGGATATCCAGGACACGGTCATTAACCCCTAATGTTATTTGTTATCAATCAATACAGATTAAAACGGGATTATGCAATTTAATCATCTCCGATTAAAAGGTTTCTACACCCGACCAAGCGGTATTTTTATAATACCGTATCCCAAGCCCGTATAAGGGAAAATAAGTTAAAAGTATTTACCTGAGCTAGCAAAGCAATTTATACTCAGCCGTATATTCTAATCAGCAAGCACAAGTACTTCTACTGGGCTCTCAATCTGGAACGAAGGTTTTATTAACCTATTAGATTCCTAACGGGTCTTATTTAAGTCGTAACTTAGACCGGTTAGTTTTTAGGAAAGGTTTACGGTTCAAAACGCATGATTAAGTGAAGACCGGAATAGGATGTGATTTAGACCCGACAAGTTTGGAGACTTGTATAATATGGGTAAACTAAACACATTCTGGATTTTGAGATAAAAACGATAACGTTTGACCCGTTTCGGCTAATTTATGCAAACTAGTTACATAAACCGATCCGAACGCGAAATATGCGTAACGGGTAACCAAATGAGTCATGAACAGGTTTCCTAAGTTAATATGCCCTAAACATGTTGTGATATCAGTAGGATCCTTCCGTTATGCCCAAAACGAATTTAAAACCAATTTATGCCTCGCAGGGGTATTTTGGTCATTTTAGAGGTTATAAAAGAGATTAAATATCATTTTGAGTTACGGGTCTGATTAATCAGTAAAATACTTAATTTACTAAGTTATATCAGTAGGGTATCATATATATGTGAAATTTATTAATCATAACCATACTATGCACCGTAGGGGCATTTTGGTAATTTCACATAGGCTTAAAAGGTCAAAACTGAAAACCTGAGTTTAAAACTTTTTCTTACTGTTAAAATATAAAAATTTACTGAATATATTAGTAGGCATCAACCCTTATATGTTTAAAATAGTTTTGATACATATTATCAATGTTGTAGAAGGCGCTAGGCGCTAGTCGGGCGGTGAGGTACAGCCTAGGGATTAATCGGGATTAACCGGGATTAATCGGGATTAATCGGAATGGGATTTTTATATGTATTTTTTCAAAATTATATATATATACCCAATAATATAAAAATAATACTTCAAAATTCACATAAATACTTCAAGTTTCAGATAGTATGGTTCGATTTTGACCGATTTTGACCAATTCTGACCGACTAGGACCGCCTAGGACCGATTTTGTCCGATTAATGTCGTCCGATTAATCCGATTAATTGACCGACTAGGACCGACTAGGACCGCCTAGGACCGCCTACGACCGACTTTGACCGATTACCGATTAATTGACCGACTAGCTTATAATTAATCAGTTGGTGACCGCCTAGCGCCTAGGCGGCGATTAATCGGCCGCCTAGGCCGATTTCTGCAACAGTGCATATTATGCGTTAAGAACGCTTAAAAAGGCGATTTGGAGCCATTTTCGGGTTTTCAAAGGAAAGCTGATGTTTTTATTATTCCAGAAGGCTCAAAATAATTTATTTATCATATTAGATCAGTAGGAAAAGGTTTGGCATCAAAAGGATTTGTAAAACTCATTTTATAGCCCAAAAGGGCAAAACCGGTAATTACCGAATTAATGCTATAACCCTAAGTTATGCTCAACCTAAAAATAAATAAAAATCTTCAAAAATCCCAAAATATTATTTTATATCAGTAGGTAAAAAGTTTGGTATCAAAAATTGGGTTTAGATAGGATATACGCTAATTACGCCGTTTAATTAATAAAAAGCTTTTCAATTACGCTAATGAGCATAACTTCTATTCTAGACCTCAAACTGATGTCAAATTTCAGGGACAAGTCTATAAATCAGTAATAAAGATTATTGTCCTCTCACATTTTCAAAATTCTCGTTTTAGGGTCAAAAGGGCATAACGGTCAACATTTAGGTATTTAACGGAAACATGCATGAACTAGGATTTCTATGGAACCACGTTGTATAACCTCGGAGGGTTATACTAACTTATAATATGGTCCTAATGGAATCCTAAGGCATATCTAAACTAAGCTAAATCGGGTCAGAACTGAAAGTCAAAGCAAAAGTCAACTTTTTGCGACTTTCGGCTCCGAACCGAGCCTATACTTAGAATTGTCGGGTTGAACATGTTTAGACATGTTCAACTAATATTTACCAAGTTATTAAAGTGATAAAACTGATTTTATTGCCTTTATATCATTAGTTATAAATTTTAATTAAAAACTGATTATTTCGACCCGACAATTAACTAAGCAAACGTGGTAATTAGGAGGTGCCCTTTTGAGGGTTAAACACCTACCTAATTACGGTCACGTAGCCATGTTCGTTACGAACAATGGCTTAACCGTTTAAAAGTCAAAGCGTTTATCGAAACGCTTGACTTTTCGGCTATAACCGCTAAATAATTAACTAATGTACGAAGAAACACTTACAAAGGGTCCAAAGGACAGAAGGAGGTTCTCAAGAAGCTCAAGATCCTCCAAGAATTAGAGAACAAGCAGATTTGAAAGGGAGGTGCAAGTTGAAATGAAATGGGGGAAGGGTATTTATAGGTTTTTGAGGACCGTTAGGATCGTTCCTCGATAACCGTGATTCAATCTGAGCCATACACATCTTACCCATGGTTTCCTAATACAATGGGCAGCCCATAGAATGATATTTGTGAGTATAAAACCAGATTTGAACAAAAACCAGCAGATTACAGGTTGTCTGCAGCTGTTCTGCATCCAAACCAGCAAAACATAATTTCAGAATGTACAATATCATTCCCTGCACTTGTTAAAAGGCCTTTCTGACGCGTATAAGGCCCGTTAACCTCATTTTAAGGCTCCACTATGATGTTTAAACATAGGGTACATGAAACATGTTCAAAAACATGTCGGATGTCGGTCCGTTTGGCCGTACGGTCACGTTGTGCGTCTAATTACGACGAAACACGAACGGACGCTAAAAACGGTCAAAACTACGCGACGAATGGAATTTTATCAAGGCGATCACTAAAATAAAATATTTTAGTGCTTACATAAATTTTTGGGTGTCCGGAGATATTCAGAATGTGAGATATGCGCGAAAATGCAAACTTGTGCACTTTTTGACACTTTTAGTCCCTGCATGACATAAAAGTTTATTTTTGCGCACCAAACACCTCTAAGCCTATATCTAAGCTATATAAAGAATAAATAGGGTATGTTTAACTCCTGGTCATATTCCGGAAGGTCCGATACCCTACGAATCGGCATACTTTTGCCATTTGACGCAAATAACCCTTTAATTGCGCAAAGTAGCGTGAAATGCTGTTTAATGATATCCAAGCCTTACATGGCCCATATCTATCCTTCCCAAGCATATACTTAAATATTAATATGCTTTCGTTCGCTTAGATGGTCACCGAAAGGCGTAGATTCAAAAGTTGACGCTTTAGGTCCCTCTATTGCGCATACTTGCGCATCTCATCATTTAATAGCATTGAAGCCTCACCTAATCCATATTAGGCATTCTTGGAAGTATTATTAAACATCACGATGCTTCGGGTTCACTATAAGGTCATTCAGATATATAATTGAACATATTGACACTTTTAGTCCCTCTAACTTACAAAGTTGCGCGTAACTTTACTTATAAGCATAAAAACCTTAGATGGCCATTATTTGGCATTCCCGAGAGTATAATCTAATATTATGAAGCTCCCGGTTTGTTAAAAGGTCACTCAGAGGTAAGAATTAACATGTTGACGCTTTTAACCCTTTATTGCGCAAACTTTCAATTAATTATGCAAACGGCTACACTTAATCATCAAGTGGCACATTTGTGAATATAAACATCGTAAGAAACTTATTTTAGGTATGTTAACACTTCCAGTCCTTTCATAATCAAAGTTTTCAATTTTTCGAAAAATTAGTCCCTAAATTTCAGTGTTTGACTTCATTAGGGTTTATTACACGTGTCAATACATCATTGGACGTGATTTTACGAGGTGTTACATCCTCACCCCCTTAAAATAAATCTCGACCTCGAGATTTGCTAAAATGCTGGAAGTACTTTTTGTCACATAACGGACTTAACTTCTATAGCATATCTGGAGTCTCTCCAAGCTCCCAAAGTGACCTTTATATTTGGTACATGTATCCTTTTGGAGCTTCTTATCATCAATCGATATAGGTTGCTCATCATATCATTAATCTGCATATTATTATGTGATAGTGCTTCTCGACTTATTGGTGAAAACACAGCCTTAAGTCATTAGTGTGCAATGTATTGCGAGCTCCGCCAAGCTCCTTAAATAGGTTGTAGCTTATAAGCTATTTGATCTTGGTACATTCGATTCCCTCGAATGATTCTATATATTCAGAGTTCAACTAGTCTGATAATTAACAATTTGGCACACCCTTCCAGGGTGATATCTTTTGTTGAACCTTCTTCCTCAACAAGAATTCAAGAGGGTTGATATTCTCATTAATCCTTGATTTTCTTCCGAATACTGGCATCTTACTGATGATTATGGGTTTGTTTGATCTTACTCGTCAAGGCAACTTTCAGATCCTGATAATTGGACTTACCAATCTTCTGTCTACTAATAGATGTTTAACATTCCATCTATACAAGGTCTCCAAGGGAACAGCCTTGCTACTTATATATCAACTATTATAGAAAGGCTTATTTTAAGGTGAGATGGTTATTCCAACCATTACTTAAAACTAATCTTAAGGAATAGCAAATTCTTACAGCTAGTCGAATTAAGTCGACGATCCTGGGCAGCTAATGGCGATTCTTAATTGTTGCCTAAATAGGGTTGCGGTAATCAATGCATAAGCAAAATGAACCGTCTTTCTTAATTAGCAATATCAAACTCTTAGAATATTGAGTTGGGCTACATGAACCTCTATCCTAAAACTCCCTTAATCAGGGTTCTGATTCTTCCAATGATGATACCAGTTATCATGTAAATTTTATATTAATGCATCCCTAAGCGGGACGTTAATCTTAACTCTACTTGCCTCTAAGGAGGTAAACAGGGTAATCTTGGAGAAGATGGTCAAAACGCAAGGTGGTTACAGAGATTTTCCAATTCCCAGGCTCCAGTTCATTTATCATAGTCTGTGTCAGATAAGTGACACATTTATGTCACGAGTCCACGAATTCCTTAATCGGAGACATTTATTTGGACAATTCCATTCTGGATATCTTCTTTGAATACCATTAGTTGACTTTAGTACCATATGACTATTGGAATATCCTTGCAGTTCCATGCATTAAACCTCCATACTGATCAGGCATGGAAGCAATCTATGGGACTTATTAAGATACACCAGCCCTCATATGGAGCTTTTTGTCATACCATTTGGTATTGTTAATCGATAGAGATCAAGAGATATCAACTACATATTCTGACGTACTTCATCTGGAGAGAGGGTGTACTAGAATTTTACGACTGAAGATCTCTGACAGGAACAGAAGAAATGATTCCTATGATTTTTTCTGTAAGTTTTACCTTACGCTTAATATCTAGGGTTCTTATGGAAGATTTTAAAAGTTTGCTATACTTACAGTTTATGAAGGATTTGGAGCAAGTAGTATTCGGCTCTTTGAATTTTTCACAGCCTTCTTCACAGCTTTTCCAACAGCTGCGTCTATCATAGTTTGAAGAACATCTTTGGAATTTCTAAGGTTTATAATTGTAGCATCATTAGCATGCGTCGCATCATCAATGGCGCGATTGACTGTTGTCTTATCCGAGTTTGTCATACTCAAGATTTGGTTCCTACTTCCAGATGAATCATTTACTTAGTTGCAATCCAACAACTGCTATTCATCACCCTGATGGCCTTAACATATACTAACCATGGTTTCATTAAACTATACAGGCCAATATGGCACTAACATTCTTAATGAACGTTATTTTAAAACATATCAATATCACTTAGCCTAGGTTACAAAAGACCATCAATGGCATTTAAGGGTTGGACCTAGTCCATCACCTTTTTGACAGGGGATCAAAATGTCACATCTGTCTTTATTATATTGATGAATTTGGATAGCTTGAAAGCTTGCCATAAGGTATCAGAAAAGAGTGATTCCTAGAAGATATAAAATATCAATCTAAGATTTGTTGGAGCATTTTCTAAAGTATCATCGGCCAATTTCTATCTTGCGTTAAATGACCGGAGTCCTAATCAGGCGGAGACAACATTTTACAACATTTATTGTTCATAATAGACTTATATGTGCCATCATCAAATAAATTTCTGCATAAACTTCTTGATAAGGAGGGGTACCTGCTATAGTGTCATCATTCTGCTCCATCTCCTGGGCGTTCCTCTGGAAGACTCATGCGTTTGTCTTCCTGGCCTCTCCATGCTTCTTTACAAGTTTTGGGCAGTTGGTTTTGATGTGCCCTTCTTCGTTACAATTGTAACATGTCGCGTTCTTCAACTCCTTGCAATCTAAAGTCTTGTGACCCTTGGTCTTGCAAATTCCACACAATTTAGCACGTGGGTCGATTGTACATTTCCCAGAATGTTGCTTTCTGCAGTTACTACATTTGGGTCTGTTATTAGACTGACTCGAGTTTTTCCTAAACTCGGAATCTTTCCCGTGCTCAGAGCTTCCCTTCTTCTTCTTGTTAGATTGATGAGAGTTCTCCTCCTCTCTTTCCCTTTTTCCCTCGCCAGAAGTCTTAACGGACTTATTTCTGATTGCATCTAAGGTGAGAGATAAGGATAAGTCCACTGCGGACCTATATGTGGTAGGCCTAGATGCTTTAACATTTCCCTTTATCTCTGGTGCTAGGCCTCCAATGAAACGCGCTATGCGTTTAGGTTCAGGGGTGACTAAATAAGGAACTAGGCGGGACATAGTGTTGAAACTTGTCACATATGCCTGACAATCCAAATTCTTCATGACCAGAGTCAAGAAGTCTGATTCTATCTTTTCTACCTCATGCTGAGGGCAATAGTTTTCCTTGATTAATGCAACAAATTGATCCCAAGATAAGTTGTAAAGTAGGACCTTTCCCGTGGCTTGGAGCAATGATCTCCACCATGCCAACGCTTCTCCTTTAAATGATTGTGAAACAAATTTCACAACATCTTGTTCTGCACAACCGCTGATGTCAACAACAGTGTCCATCTCTTCGAGCCATTTCATGCAATCGATGGCTCCTTCCTCTCCTGTAAAGTCTCTGGGCTCGCAGGAGACAAAATATTTATATGAGCAGCTCTTAACTGGTGCCTCTTGATGAAGCACAATCTGTCTGGACGGGACACTCCTCTGATTTGATGAGTGATGAACATCGTCCTCCTTCGATTCATGTGTTTTAGTAGGGGGCTTACTACGAGCCACATATAGAGTCTTAGAGTGGGTATCACTTGATTCATTATATTGTCTGTCAAGAGCTCGAGTAACAGCATCATCTATCAATGCTCGCAGTTCCGCTCTAGTTATATTAATCCTGGTAGTATCATTGTTCTCCTTCAAGTGGCTGTTAACTTCATCTGATCCAGCCATGTAGCTTGATTGCTACATAAATATTGACAATGATTTATTCAGAGGTTATTATGAAGTTATCATTTTTGATGATTTATTAACCATGGTAATATAAACCATATGGGTTAATTTGTTAATTTTATAAGTATTTTCATTATAATTTATCCTAGTATATAAGACATTAGGGATATTAAAGTGGCACAACGGCCTTGTCACGAGGACAGATTTGAATTTATAAGCCATGATCGTTTGGGATCGAGGCATTTAAGGTTTGAGCATAGTCGGTTACTTTGCTTGACAGAGAGTCGAAGACTACAACTGCCTTTTGTCTTTTAGGACAATAGATATAGCCCGTGGGCATTTCCCTTCTGAGGGATGTTTATGGTATGATCATCTTTTCAGATGCTATTAGTCAAGATCGTTTGGATCATACCGACTATCATGCTTGGACATGGTCCAACATTTTTAGGCAGGAGGTCAAAGACCACCACTGTCGTTGTCTTATCGGACAACAAGTTTAGCCCGTAGGCACTTCATCACTAACGGATGTTTATAATATGATCATCTTATAGGATGACATAAGCCATGACTTCTAGATCATTAGGCTAAACCAGGAAATTTTTGAGAAAGAAAAAAAAATTCCAGTATAGGGGTGACTATTGTGATTTTCTCAGATCACTTTTATCAAGAGTGCTAACACGTTCTTAGGTGTTAACAATATGATCATCTTTATTTGATGATCTAAGCCATGATTTCTAAATCACTAGGCTAGACAAGTAAATTGAAAAAAAATCAATATAAGGATGACTGTTGTGATTTTCTCGAATCACATTTGTCAAGAGTGCTAACACGTTTTTAGGTGTTAACAAGGATCTGAATCTCTTGAATAGGTTTCACCATTTTGGCCACGTCTGAAATGACATGTAGGCTAGGTTTCACCTCTTAGATTCTTTTTAATATGTGTACAGGTAGGAAAGGGATGATATTTATTTTATTCAGGATTTTTATCATAAATCCTAATTTACAAGTTAAATAATGGCACAAATGGCCTAGTCACGTAGACAAGTTTAATTTATGAGCCCATATTTTATGAAATCGAGGCATTAAGGTTTGAATCAAAGTTCATTACCTTTTCTTGACAGGGAATTATAGGTTACGACTGTCTTTAGTCTCAGAGGACGTTAATTATAGCCCGTAAGCACTTCCCTTCTAAGGGATGTTATTTTCCATTTATTTCATATTTCATGTTTAGAATGAAAACTTAATTTAATCAGTCCATTATATGAAAATAAAAGTACAGAGTTGCCCTAAGCGGGTCTTTGAAAGGAATAATGTGTCCTCGAAGGGACTGAAAGGTAATTATGTCCTTATAAAGACTATTAAGGAAACGATCTTTAGTAAGAGGAGTTTCTTCTTCATTTTATTTCTGAATGATCTCTCCCTGGATGCTCGTTTCCTTCTAGCCGCGGTACGAAGCTCAGCCTTTCTAGGCTCCGGATGTGGAGAACTTCTAAAACGGTTTCTTCGCTTGGCGACGTATCCAATATATATAAGAAATTTGAAAGCAATAGTTTTCAGATTAGGATCGAGAGCATTCCTATGTTAAGTCTAGACTCAGAAGGTCAAGGAATGTGCTACTGTGTCATTGAGATTGAACACGTAAGGCTAGTGTTTAATTCACTCAATGTTGGCTCTGATACCAACCTGTCACACCCCGATATTTCCACGTATTACCGGTGGGCCCGGTGGGGAGTATCGTGACGTAGTTGATATCGTCATAGTCAAACAACACAATATATAAATGCACAGCGGAAGCAAAAGTTAAATATATTACAATCCGAATATAAAGTAATATCAAAGTATTACAACGGAAAGTAAAGGATCCACAGGCGGATCAAATAAAAGAAAAACTGTTCAACAGACTTCAGGCATCTAGAACTTGCAAGATTCCTTATTAACGCCCTGAGCTTCCAGCCAATTACGTTCAGTACCTGTCACTTAACCTTTTTGGAAAATACGCCAGTTTACACTGGTAAATACAATTAACTGACTCATTTTGGAAAAGAGTTTGAAAATTGATTTGAATGCACGAGGCACAAAAATATCTTTTATAACTTGGGACAATCTTATTAATAAAAATCTTGTATCCGATTTACATGCTTGTCCAACATTTAGGGCCGGTGATTATACAATACAAGCCGGTCAAGATTAATCGACACACCATAAATATAACTCACAAGAAGACAGCCTTACGAGTGAGTATATCTTTTACATACGCAACAGGAGGTGTTATGCCTACACCTTGTGCTTAAGTTATGGCCATTCACTTTTTAAATGAGCCAAGGATATCCAGGACACGGTCATTAACCCCTAATGTTATTTGTTATCAATCAATACAGATTAAAACGGGATTATGCAATTTAATCATCTCCGATTAAAAGGTTTCTACACCCGACCAAGCGGTATTTTTATAATACCGTATCCCAAGCCCGTATAAGGGAAAATAAGTTAAAAGTATTTACCTGAGCTAGCAAAGCAATTTATACTCAGCCGTATATTCTAATCAGCAAGCACAAGTACTTCTACTGGGCTCTCAATCTGGAACGAAGGTTTTATTAACCTATTAGATTCCTAACGGGTCTTATTTAAGTCGTAACTTAGACCGGTTAGTTTTTAGGAAAGGTTTACGGTTCAAAACGCATGATTAAGTGAAGATCGGAATAGGATGTGATTTAGACCCGACAAGTTTGGAGACTTGTATAATATGGGTAAACTAAACACATTCTGGATTTTGAGATAAAAACGATAACGTTTGACCCGTTTCGGCTAATTTATGCAAACTAGTTACATAAACCGATCCGAACGCGAAATATGCGTAACGGGTAACCAAATGAGTCATGAACAGGTTTCCTAAGTTAATATGCCCTAAACATGTTGTGATATCAGTAGGATCCTTCCGTTATGCCCAAAACGAATTTAAAACCAATTTATGCCTCGCAGGGGTATTTTGGTCATTTTAGAGGTTATAAAAGAGATTAAATATCATTTTGAGTTACGGGTCTGATTAATCAGTAAAATACTTAATTTACTAAGTTATATCAGTAGGGTATCATATATATGTGAAATTTATTAATCATAACCATACTATGCACCGTAGGGGCATTTTGGTAATTTCACATAGGCTTAAAAGGTCAAAACTGAAAACCTGAGTTTAAAAATTTTTCTTACTGTTAAAATATAAAAATTTACTGAATATATTAGTAGGCATCAACCCTTATATGTTTAAAATAGTTTTGATACATATTATGCGTTAAGAACGCTTAAAAAGGCGATTTGGAGCCATTTTCGGGTTTTCAAAGGAAAGCTGATGTTTTTATTATTCCAGAAGGCTCAAAATAATTTATTTATCATATTAGATCAGTAGGAAAAGGTTTGGCATCAAAAGGATTTGTAAAACTCATTTTATAGCCCAAAAGGGCAAAACCGGTAATTACCGAATTAATGCTATAACCCTAAGTTATGCTCAACCTAAAAATAAATAAAAATCTTCAAAAATCCCAAAATATTATTTTATATCAGTAGGTAAAAAGTTTGGTATCAAAAATTGGGTTTAGATAGGATATACGCTAATTACGCCGTTTAATTAATAAAAAGCTTTTCAATTACGCTAATGAGCATAACTTCTGTTCTAGACCTCAAACTGATGTCAAATTTCAGGGACAAGTCTATAAATCAGTAATAAAGATTATTGTCCTCTCACATTTTCAAAATTCTCGTTTTAGGGTCAAAAGGGCATAACGGTCAACATTTAGGTATTTAACGGAAACATGCATGAACTAGGATTTCTATGGAACCACGTTGTATAACCTCGGAGGGTTATACTAACTTATAATATGGTCCTAATGGAATCCTAAGGCATATCTAAACTAAGCTAAATCGGGTCAGAACTGAAAGTCAAAGCAAAAGTCAACTTTTTGCGACTTTCGGCTCCGAACCGAGCCTATACTTAGAATTGTCGGGTTGAACATGTTTAGACATGTTCAACTAATATTTACCAAGTTATTAAAGTGATAAAACTGATTTTATTGCCTTTATATCATTAGTTATAATTTTTAATTAAAAACTGATTATTTCGACCCGACAATTAACTAAGCAAACGTGGTAATTAGGAGGTGCCCTTTTGAGGGTTAAACACCTACCTAATTACGGTCACGTAGCCATGTTCGTTACGAACAATGGCTTAACCGTTTAAAAGTCAAAGCGTTTATCGAAACGCTTGACTTTTCGGCTATAACCGCTAAATAATTAACTAATGTACGAAGAAACACTTACAAAGGGTCCAAAGGACAGAAGGAGGTTCTCAAGAAGCTCAAGATCCTCCAAGAATTAGAGAACAAGCAGATTTGAAAGGGAGGTGCAAGTTGAAATGAAATGGGGGAAGGGTATTTATAGGTTTTTGAGGACCGTGAGGATCGTTCCTCGATAACCGTGATTCAATCTGAGCCATACACATCTTACCCATGGTTTCCTAATACAATGGGCAGCCCATAGAATGATATTTGTGAGTATGAAACCAGATTTGAACAAAAACCAGCAGATTACAGGCTGTCTGCAGCTGTTCTGCATCCAAACCAGCAAAACATAGTTTCAGAATGTACAATATCAGTCCCTGCACTTGTTAAAAGGCCTTTCTGACGCGTATAAGGCCCGTTAACCTCATTTTAAGGCTCCACTATGATGTTTAAACATAGGGTACATGAAACATGTTCAAAAACATGTCGGATGTCGGTCCGTTTGGCCGTACGGTCACGTTGTGCGTCTAATTACGACGAAACACGAACGGACGCTAAAAACGGTCAAAACTACGCGACGAATGGAATTTTATCAAGGCGATCACTAAAATAAAATATTTTAGTGCTTACATAAATTTTTGGGTGCCCGGAGATATTCAGAATGTGAGATATGCGCGAAAATGCAAACTTGTGCACTTTTTGACACTTTTAGTCCCTGCATGACATAAAAGTTTATTTTTGCGCACCAAACACCTCTAAGCCTATATCTAAGCTATATAAAGAATAAATAGGGTATGTTTAACTCCTGGTCATATTCCGGAAGGTCCGATACCCTACGAATCGGCATACTTTTGCCATTTGACGCAAATAGCCCTTTAATTGCGCAAAGTAGCGTGAAATGCTGTTTAATGATATCCAAGCCTTACATGGCCCATATATATCCTTCCCAAGCATATACTTAAATATTACTACGCTTTCGTTCGCTTAGATGGTCACCGAAAGGCGTAGATTCAAAAGTTGACGCTTTAGGTCCCTCTATTGCGCATACTTGCGCATCTCATCATTTAATAGCATTGAAGCCTCACCTAATCCATATTAGGCATTCTTGGAAGTATTATTAAACATCACGATGCTTCGGGTTCACTATAAGGTCATTCAGATATATAATTGAACATATTGACACTTTTAGTCCCTCTAACTTGCAAAGTTGCGCGTAACTTTACTTATAAGCATAAAAACCTTAGATGGCCATTATTTGGCATTCCCGAGAGTATAATCAAATATTATGAAGCTCCCGGTTTGTTAAAAGGTCACTCAGAGGTAAGAATTAACATGTTGACGCTTTTAACCCTTTATTGCGCAAACTTTCAATTAATTATGCAAACGGCTACACTTAATCATCAAGTGGCACATTTGTGAATATAAACATCGTAAGAAACTTATTTTAGGTATGTTAACACTTCCAGTCCTTTCATAATCAAAGTTTTCGATTTTTCGAAAAATTAGTCCCTAAATTTCAGTGTTTGACTTCATTAGGGTTTATTACACGTGTCAATACATCATTGGACGTGATTTTACGAGGTGTTACAGTTATGTATAGATATACGTGATGCTAGTTGCATATGTGCTAGGGCTTATACTCACGACGTCTCACCATGACTAGTATAGTACTATTGTGCCCGATGGGGTCTAGTTTGCCATCGCATATTCGAGCATCGAGGACTTAGTTGGTAGTATCAGCTTTGTGAGTATATATGTTGTGTGTTACGTTTATGCATATGGAAATTCGCTACACGTTTTAATCTATTACGCTATACTTATCAAACCTGTATACTCGCCAATACTTTTGTATTGACAAATATTTTAACGTATGTTGCAGGTTAGATCGCAGACTATATCAAATCAAGCTAGGAAGTCTAGAAACTCAACTAAAATCTAGGTTGTCGGATTTGTGTTGTTCGAGAGGGCAAGAAATCTGTGATAACTTATGTGATTGTATTATTTGTTAGTATGGGATAACGAATGTATTAAATATTGTCGCAATATAGTTGTTATGGATTCTCTTGAGCAATCTGATTCGCCTAGTGCCGCACCCCGATGATTCCGCCATCGGTTGGGGTGTGACAAGAATCTCGGTCAATATTCGTTGGAGATGCTGCACGTGATGAATTCCACTATCGTTCATGAGCTTGGACGTGGTCTCCCATGAAAATCGGACCTGGTTGTTAGCTTATTTTAAAAGGGGCTGATCAAGTGTTTTAGATATGAATTAACTCACATACACACTGATATATACATGAACACTCTCTCTCGAATACATTGCAAACAAGAGCATTCACAACACACTTAGAGAACAATTATTGTACCATACTTGATCAACATCCAAAGTTATAATCTTTATTGTTCAATATAGTTGATAATGATAGTTCTCACTATCCGAGGTTTTTTATGCCGGAGATCTTCTAAAGATCAGGGGCTTTTTCCTCGTACAAATCATTGTGTTCATCATGTTCTACATTTCGTATTTGATCAAACATTTGTCTTTCATTCAAGCACCCTACCTCAAAAAATCATATTTAGTTACATTATCCTTAGTTTGATTTTTGACCAAAACACCCTCCTTATGTTTTTTTGTTATTTGCCACGTGTCCTCTTATTATTGCATCCTACACTTCCTACCCAAAATAAACTTCCTATTTGATCTTTTCCCTAATTTATAAATGATTGATAAACTAATTCTTGTGAGCCATGTTTGGAGCATTAAGTCAAACATGTAACGCCCCAAAAACTTGAATGTTTATATTTGCCACATGTTTCCATATGATAAAACATGAAATAAATAGACTAGGCTATTTAACCTAGTTAAATTATTTAGTCAAAATGAGTAAGGAATGAATTTGGGGGCAATTATGAAGGTATGACAAAATTGAGGGACTAAACTTGAAAGAATTCAGTTTAAGTTTTGTATTATCTAGAAACCTCAGTATGTGTGTGTGTGTGTGATGGAGGTGTGGTCGACACCCACAACGGGGAGAAGGAGAAAACCCTCAATCCAGCCCCTTTAAGTCTAAATTGAAGGTGGAATTCAAGCCAAAATTAATGCATGAACTCGTTTTCAAGATGACCTAGCTCTAGCAAACATGTGGTAAGTTGAAATTTATGATTTGGTGATCTTATGTGAAGTGGGTCATGATCAATCCGTGAAATTGTGTGAAATTAAGCATGAGAATATGTTAGAATCACCATATGGAACACGAATTATGCAAGTTTTAGATGTCAATTGATGATTTAGACTGAAACCCATGTGTAGGAGTATAAGAATGATGCATGATGAACATGTAAATGTTGATATTATGATTATGTTGTTGCGCAAGATGTTATGTGGTAGGTTTTGATAGTAAACATGATGTAGAATTGATGACAATGTGATCTTGTTTAAATAAAATGGTTCATGAGATGAATTTGGGAAGAACATGCTTAAACTACTTGTACTATGACCTTAGAAAGTAGTATGCACACCAAGTGTATGATGAAATGTCTAAGTGAAGTAGAATATAAAATGTGTATGCAATAACTTAGTAAATGGGTATAAAATGTGATAATGGTCAAAGTTGTTAATAAAGATGCATGATGAAGGTGTGATTAATTGAACCCATATGAGTGATCTTGTTGAATTAATGTTTTAGTGGAATTTTGCATTAGTAGATTGTAACATATGATTAGAGGGTGTAGTGCACACCATATGGATTGTTTGCTTTGTCCTAATGGTGACTTAAGCAGGTAGATGTGAGGCATATGCAAATCCTAGAAAACGGGGTAAAATAGGAATGATGATTGTTATTAGTAATGAAGACATGAAGATGCTAGTATGAACGGAATGGAATGTGTATGTGTATATAATCGGATGATCTTGTAGGTTTACATGTCATACAATATGAGTGTGAAATGAAAATGATGTTTATACTATGGTCTACCATATTAAGACGGATTCATGTCCTTAATTTGAATGTATTTATATAAGCTGGACAGTTGACTTTTGAAAGTCAACTATGTTTAAATGCCATGAATGAGCTTTAGGACATAATTGAATGAGTGTATGTATGCTAATTATGTTATGAATGTGACGACATGTATGGATAGGAGCCATATCAACATGGACACAAGCATGGAAGGGCAACGGGTCAAAGGTAAACACAGAAGCTATGCATGAACTCGGATGCACGAGGTAAGTGACTTCCGACTCACTTCTTAGTATGTATAGGGAGTTATTTAATACATATGAATGTGGGGAATCATGTATGATTAGGTAATAATTGGGATTACTAAGCTAAGAATGGTTGTTGTGGCGGAAAGTAGTAAATTACGTCGGAAACAAATTGGTGGAATCAAACGGGTCGAACTTATGTGCATGAGTCGTGAAGTGGTAATGTAATTCGTAATGGTTAGGACTCCGGGGTAAGGATTTTTTGTCAATTATGTAAGGGAAATGTTTTACGGACTATTAGAAACAAGTTTCATGTGATTCAGATGTGTATTGGTCAAAATATGATAGTTTTGGTGAAAAAAATGTGAGCTGTGCTGGGCACCACCGTAGCTTATGACACCCACCGTAGGCTACGGTAGGTGTTGAAGGTCCTTCTTCCACCGTAGGGCAGTACATGGTCACCGTATGAATTTTATGGCCACCGTAAGTTATGGTAGCCACTGTAGCTTCCGGTAGAGGTCAGGTGCAAAAGTAAAGTTTATGAAATTCTTCGTTTTTCTTCGAATTCGGACTTCGTGAACCTATTTCAAGCCTCGTTAGGTATTTATAATGAACCACAGCCCTACCAAATGGTTTGGTAAGTTACGGGTAAGAATTAAACTTATCTTTAAGATCCGAAATGTAATCGAAAGACACTTAATAAACGTTTATGACGTGTGAGTAAGAACGGGATGTGTGAACGAGTACGCGAGGAGGTGAATTAAGTATGTGGGTACGTATGTATAGATTTTAATTTCATTCCAATAGCTGAAGCTTATAAGTAATCATGAATGGGAGTGAGTACATATATAAGTTTAAATGTATGTGTTCTATTACATGGAGATTTGTGATTAGGATAAGTCAGTAAATCATATACTATTACATTTGTATATATGTATGTGAGTATGTATGTAAGTATGTGTGTACGTAAGTAAGTATGTATGCATTTATGTAGGTAGGTATGAAATGTGTATGAACGTACGTGTGTAGGTACTTATACATGAAGTAGGATTTATTATGCATGAAAGAAGCGATCTTGTATGCTTATATTTATGGCTCTAACATTTTTGAATAGTCACGTTACTAATGGTGTGCCTTGAGAATGGAACAGGAATGCAGATATGTAGGTATTGGGCTTTCAACGGTTTGATGCTCGGTGTAAAGAATGAACCCAAAGGGATATCATGTAGGGGTTATATGAAATGATAGTTTGCTAAGTGGTTATGTATAATTTATGTCTTTATACTAATGTATAAGATGTCACCAATTATTAACGTGTCGGTTGTGAATGATGACCGCAGGTTGCATGGAGGCCATTATCGTTACGTAAGAATATGCGGATGAAGATCGAGATGAGTAGCTCGGATTGTAAAGAAGGGTGATTATGTAAATAGTATTCGTACGTTATTCTTGTTACGTCATTATGTAAAAGTAATGTAATAGTCTTTTTAAATGATGTCTTAAAAGCCTTATAAATATGATAAATTGTTTTAATCAAAGAAATTTTAAGGCTCGTATTTCCGCTGCGTCGTTTTCAAGATAAAACGTTTTAGGTCTTTACAAGTTGGTATCAGAGCCATGGTTTGAGTGAAATCAAGTACAAGGAGGCAAGTACTAGAACTCAAACCCGTGTGCTCTTGTGATTAATGACCCATACAATCCGAGACTCGATCAAGACCGAAAAGTAAAAAAAATTATAAGTATATGGGTGATGATACTAATAATGATGGATGTTTTTAAAGTGAGACTGCATGGAAAATGAGGATGATACGTAGTCGCGGACTAGCAGGGAGGTGAAGGTAAGTGATAAGGCAAGCAATGGACCTCAGGTACACAAATTTAAGAAAATTTGTATTACCGGTATTTAGTATACCTTTAAGGACGAGAATGAAACCCTAGAAGAATTTAAATGAATTGGGCACGAACAGAAAACAGTTTCCCCGGATATAAGATGATGATTCCCATGATGAATCGAGATTAGTATGTGGAACGCGTACCTGGCCAGTGTGTAAGAAGCATAGGAAGCTCGAGAAAACATGAGAATCATCTCACGTATATCTGGTCAAACTAGTAAATAGGGGTCGCACGGGGATAAAAAGGGGTCCAACGATTCTTAAAGGATCGGATCAAATGTAAGAAAGAAAGATAAGAATGAAAAGTTTAAGCTTACGATTGAATGTAAATCAAACTTAAGAAAGAAGGGTAGAAACACCACTAGAAATAGAATGTAGAGTGTCACGTCGAGACGCGATACATGTAATAGAATAAGGAATGAAGTGTTGGGACACAACACTTGAAGTTGAATGTAGAAGATTGATATGAAAACGTATCATAAGAAATGAGATGGTATATGATACAATGAAAGAAGAAATGTAAGGAATGAAAGGTTGGATCCATAATTAAACACGGATCAAACCAGTAAGAATGAAAGGCAATGAATTAAAGGTTTGAATTCGTAAGTAAGACAGATTAAACAAGTAAAATTGAAAAGTAAGAACGAAACTTAAACGAGTAATAATGGAAAGATTGAATTCGTAGGTGAATACGGATTCAAACATGTATGGTTGAAAGGCTTTAAAACCTTAAGTAAGCATGAACTCGTGGAAATGAAGAACCAGGCCTATAAACATGTAAGGATCACGCAAGGGTGGAGGAGGAAATGTGCTTTCCTTCCCAAGTAAGGTAAGTATAAACCTTGTAAATAGGTAGTGACGGTAACCTTACCCGGCTAGGTATGATGCGCAACTAAAGTAATGCATATGTAATCCATATGTGAAGATGTTAGGGATAGATTGTAACTAAAGGATAAGAAAGCAGGTAAGAAAGTAATTACAGTTTGACTTTCTGAAAAGTCAAATGAAGGTAAATTGTCAATAGTAAAGCAAGTAATACAAATAAAATAAATAGAAAGAGAAGTTTGGTCTATTAAGTAAGTATAACCATTGAAAACGGTTGATGTGGCAAGAAGCTTTAGTTGTAAGAAATAAACTTTGGATGAGTTACATGTGTGAAGTGTGATAGTAATTGACTCTTGAGAGTCAAAACGAATGACGGATTACGACCCGGACGAAAGATTTAAGTATGAACGTGAAGGGAAAATGTTGCAAGAAAACACTGAGACAATGGAGCAAAGAAATTGTAAGCATGCGAGAATTGAAAAGAAGTACAAATGTGTGCTTCAATACGTATAGATATATAATAAGAAATAAGTGACAGTTTGACCCTGAAAAGTCAAACTGAAGAAGTTGACAAATAATTTAAATTCAAACCGTGGGAGTACCAAAGAAGTAAGGAAAGGTGTAACGTAGTACACCAAATGAGTTAAAGAATTGCGAAAGAATGGTTATGTATTGACCGTCACGAACGGGTCAGATGCACTAATGTATTTAAGAAGAGTCTAGAAAGGGTTAATATGTAAACAAGGTGATGTAATAAACGCCATGCTTGAAAGAATACGAATGAAAAGTGCTAATCCCTAATCTTATAAATGAAATTGGCAGAAATTTTAATGCGATAATTCTTTTAAGGTCGGTGAAGTAATGCTCATGAGCGGAAACTTATCACACGAATGAATGAGGTCAATCCAGAGATGGAATGGAATTGTAATGAAGTGAGCCGGTCTCTTTCTGCATGTCGTTGTATTGCGCCAAAGTAATAAGGTTAGTGAATCGTTTAGCATCTGAATGTAAATGATAAAAAGAAAGGGTTGAATTAGTACTTCCGCACGAACTAATGATAGTGCAAAATGTGATATGATAAGGAAGGTTTAAATCTTAGAAAATGACTAAGGAATAAGTTTTAAATCAGGCTTATGTAGTAAGCGGAGCGGGTATGAGTAAGAAGGTAGGAATAAAACTTAAGGTAGAAATAAGATTACTAGATCTAGTACTAATGGTGAAATGTATTAGTAAGTTCATATAAACTTCGTTTTGCTATGATGTAAATTACGGCATTAGACTGTTTAGTCTGTTACAAGTTTGCACATACTCTAGTTTAAGTACGATAATGCTATGAGTTGAAAATTTTAGAAGAATTTGTTAAAGAACGGAAATGTAAAGTATGTGTGGTTGACATGTTACGAATGGGTCAAAGAGATGTAGAAAGAATAATGAGGAAAGTGTATAAGTAATAACTCGATTGTAATGGATCGCAATGGATGAGACCGTGATGATGATGATGAAATGGTATATACTGGCCCGTTATGGACAGGTCGAATAAGACAACGCATAATGGGATATGATAATGCTCAAAACTTTGACCCACTGTGAACGGATTGGATGAGTTATATGTTTTCTTTTGAAGAAATGATATGTACAAATCTAGGTACGCTGGATTGTTGTAAGAATGGAAAGGAATTTCTGGAAATGATGTTCTTAAAACTAGGACATTGCTAATGAATAAACAGATATTGATGAAGCTGGTTTCGGGACGAAACCTCCTTTAAGGGGTGTAAACTTGTAACACCCCAAAAACTTGAATGTTTATATTTGCCACATGTTTCCATATGATAAAACATGAAATAAAATGACTAGGCTATTTAACCTAGTTAAATTATTTAGTCAAAATGAGTAAGGAATGAATTTGGGGGCAATTATGAAGGTATGAAAAATTGAGGGACTAAACTTGAAAGAATTGAGTTTAAGTTTTGTATTATCTAGAAAACTCAGTACGTATGTGTGTGTGTGATGGAGGTGTGGTCGACACCCACAATGGGGAGAAGGATAAAACCCTCAATCCAGCCCCTTCAAGTCTAAATTGAAGGTGGAATTCAAGCCAAAATTAATGCATGAACTCGTTTTCAAGATGACCTAGCTCTAGCAAACATGTGGTAAGTTGAAATTTATGATTTGGTGATCTTATGTGAAGTGGGTCATGATCAATCCGTGAAATTGTGTGAAATTAAGCATGAGAATATGTTAGAATCACCATATGGAACACGAATTATGCAAGTTTTAGATGTCAAGTGATGATTTAGAATGAAACCCATATGTAGGAGTATAAGAATGATCATGATGAACATGTAAATGTTGATATTATGATTATGTTGTTGCGCAAGATGTTAAATGGTAGGTTTTGATAGTAAACATGATGTAGAATTTATGACAATGTGATTTTGTTTAAATAAAATGGTTCATGAGATGAATTTCGGAAGAACATGCTTAAACTACTTGTACTATGAGCTTAGAAAGTAGTATGCACACCAAGTGTATGAAGAAACGTCTAAGTGAAGTAGAAGATAAAATGTGTATGCAAGAACTTAGTAAATGGGTATAAAATGTGATAATGGTAAAAATTTGTTAATAAAGATGCATGATGAAGGTGTGATTAATTGAACCCATATGAGTGATCTTGTTGAATTAATATTTTAGTGGAATTTTGCATTAGTAGATTGTAACATATGATTAGAGTGTATAGTACACACCATATGGATTGTTTGCTTTGTCCTAATGGTGACTTAAGAAGGTAGATGTGAGGCATATGCAAATCCTAGAAAACGGGGTAAATTAAAAATGATGATTGTTATTAGTAATGAAGACATGAAGATGCTAGTATGAACGGAATGGAACGTGTATGTGTATATAATCGGATGATCTTGTAATTTTACATGTCGTATAATATGAGTGTGAAATGCAAATGATGTTTATACTATGGTCTACCATATTAAGACGGATTCATGTCCTTAATTTGAATGTATTTATATAAGCTGAGAGTTGACTTTTGAAAGTCAACTATTTATAAATGCCATGAATGAGCTTTAGGACATAATTGAATGAGTGTATGTATGCTAATTATATTATGAATGTGACGACATGTGCGGATAGGAGCCATATCAACATGGACACAAGCATGGAAGGGCAACGGGTCAAGGGTAAACAAGGAAGCTATGCATGTACTCGGACGCACGAGGTAAGTGACTTCCGACTCACTTCTTAGTATGTATATGGAGTTATTTAATACCTATGAATGTGGGGAATCATCTATGATTATGTAATAATTGGGATTACTAAGGTAAGAATGGTTGTTGTGGCTGAAAGTAGTTAATTACGTCGGAAACAAATTGGTGGAATCAAATGGGTCGAACTTATGTGCATGAGTCGTGAAATGGTAATGTAATTCGTAATGGTTAAGACTCCGGGGTAAGGATTTTTAGTCAATTATGTAAGGGAAATGTTTTACGGACTATTAGAAACAATTTTCATGTGATTCGGATGTGTATTGGTTAAGATATGATAGTTTTGGTGATAAAAATGTGAGCTGTGCTGGGCACCACCGTAGCTTACGACACCCACCGTAGGCTACGGTAGGTGTTGAAGGTTCTTCTTCCACTGTAGGGCGGTAGATGGTCACCGTAAGTATTTTATGGCCACCGTAAGCTACGGTAGCCACCGTAGCTTCTGGTGGAGGTTAAGTGCAAAAGTAAAGTTGATGAAATTCTTCGTTTTTCTTCGAATTCGGACTCCGTGAACCCATTCCAAGCCTGGTTAGGTATTTATAATGAACCACCGCCCTACCAAATGATTTGGTAAGTTACGGGTAAGAATGGAACTTATCTTTAAGATCCGAAATGTAATCGAAAGACACTTAATAAGCGTTTATGACGTGTGAGTAAGAACGGGATGTGTGAACGAGTACGCGAGGAGGTGAATTAAGTATGTGGGTACGTATGTATAGATTTTAATTTCATTCCAATAGCTGAAGCTTATAAGTAATCATGAATGGGAGTGAGTACATATATAAGTTTAAATGTACATGTTCTATTACATGGAGATTTGTGATTAGGATAAGTCAGTAAATCGTATAGTATTACGTTTGTATGTATGTATGTATGTATGTATGTATGTATGTATGTATGTATGTAAGTATGTATGTACGTAAGTAAGTATGTATGCATGTATGTAGGTAGGTATGAAATGTGTATGAACGTACGTGTGTAGGTACTTTTACATGAAGTAGGATCTATTATGCATGAAAGAAACGATCTTGTATGCTTATATTTATGGCTCTAACATTTTTTGAATAGTCACGTTACTAATGGTGTGCCTTGAGAATGGAATAGGAATGTAGATATGTCGGTATTGGGCTTTCAACAATTTGATGCTCGGTGTAAAGAATGAACCCAAAGGGATATCATGTAGGGGTTATATGAAATGATAGTTTGCTAAGTGGTTATGTATAATTTATGTCTTTATACTAATGTATAAGATGTCACCAATTATTAACGTGTCAGTTGTGAATGATGACCGCATGTTGCATGGAGGCCATTATCGTTACGTAAGAATATGCGGATGAAGATCGAGATGAGTAGCTCAGATTGTATAGAGGGGTGATTATGTAAATAGTATTCATACGTTATTCTTGTTACGTCATTATGTAAAAGTAATGTAATAGTCTTTTTAAATGATGTCTTAAAAGCCTTATAAGTATGATAAATTGTTTTAATTAAAGAAATTTTAAGGCTCGTATTTTCGCTGCGTCGTTTTCAAGATAAAACATTTTTAGGGCTTTACAAGTTGGTATCAGAGCCATGGGTTGAGTGAAATCAAGTACAAGGAGGTAAGTACTTGAACTCAAACCCGTGTGCTCTTGTGATTAATGACCCGTACACTCCGAGACTCGATCAAGACCGAAAGGTAAAAAAAACTAATACAAGTAAGTATATGGGTGATGACTGATGATACTAATAATGATGGATGTTTTTAAGGTGAGACTGCATGGAAAATGAGGATGATACCCAGTCGCGGACTAGCATGGAGGTGAAGGCAAGTGATAAGGCAAGCAATGGACCTCAGGTACATAAATTTAAGAAAATTTGTAAGTACCAGTATTTAGTATACCTTTAAGGACGAGAATGAAACCCTAGAAGAATATAAATGAATTGGGCATAAACTGAAAACAGTTTCCCCGGATATAAGATGATGATTCCCATGATGACTCGAGATTAGTATGTGGAACGCGCAACTGGCTAGTGTATAAGAAGCATAGGAAGCTCGAGAAAACATGAGAATCATCTCATGTATGCCCGGTCAAACTAGTAAATAGGGGTCGCGCGGGGATAAAAGGGGTCCAACGATTCTTAAAGGATCGGATCAAATGTAAGAAAGAAAGATAAGAATGAAAAGTTTAAGCTTACGATTGAATGTAAATGAAACTTAAGAAAGAAGGGTGGAAACACCACTAGAAATAGAATGTGGAGTGTCACGTCGAGACGCGATACATGTAATAGAATAAGGAATGAAGTGTTGGGACACAACACTTGAAGTTGAACGTAGAAGATTGATATGAAAACATATCATAAGAAATGAGATGGTATATTATACGATGAAAGAAAGAAAGGTAAGGAATGAAAGGTTGGATCCGTAATTAAACGCGGATCAAACCAGTAAGAATGAAAGGTAATGAACTAAAGGTTTGAATCCGTAAGTAAAGATGGATTAAACAAGTAAAAATGAAAAGTAAGAACGAAACTCAAACGAGTAATAATGGAAAGATTGAATCCGTAGGTGAATACATATTCAAACGTGTATGGTTGAAAGGCTTTAAAACCTTAAGTAAGCATGAACTCGTGGAAATGAAGAACCGGGCCTATAAACATGTAAGGATCACGCAAGGGTGGAGGAGGAAATGTGTTTTCCTTCCCAAGTAAGGTAAGTATAAACCTTGTAAATAGGTAGTGACGGTAACCTTAGCTGGTTAGGTATGATGCGCAACTAAATTAATCCATATGTAGTCCATATGTGAAGATGTTAGGGATAGATTGTAACTAAAAGATAAGAACGCATGTAAGAAAGTAATTACAGTTTGACTTTCTGAAAAGTCAAATGAAGGTAAATTATCAATAGTAAAGCAAGTAATAAAAATAAAATAAATAGAAAGAGAAGTTTGGTCTATTAAGTAAGTAAGTAAGTATAACCATTGAAAACGGTTGATGTGACAAGAAGCTTTAGTTGTAAGAAATAAACTTTGGATGAGTTACATGTGTGAAGTGTGATAGTAATCGACTCTTGAGAGTCAAAACGAATGACGGATTACGACCCAGACGAAAGATTTAAGTATGAACGTGAAGGGGAAATGTTGCAAGAAAACACTGAGATAATGAAGCAATGAAATTGAAAGCATGTGAGAATTGAAAAGAAGTACAAACGTGTGCTTCAATACGTATAGATATATAATGAGAAATAAGTGACAGTTGAAGAAGCTGACAAATAATTTAAATTCAAATCGTGGGAGTACCAAAGAAGTAAGGAAAGGTGTAACGTAGTACACCAAATGAGTTAAAGAATTGCGAAAGAATGGTTATGTATTGACCATCACGAACGGGTCAGATGCACTAATGTATTTAAGAAGAGTCTAGAAAGGGTTAATATGTAAACAAGGTGATGTATTAAACGCCATGCTTGAAAGAATACGAATGAAAAGTGCTAATCCCTAATCTTATAAATGAAATTGGTAGAAATTTTAATGCGATAATTCTTTTAAGGTCGGTGAAGTAATGCTCATGAGCGGAAACTCATCACACGAATGAATGAGGTCAATCCAGAGATGGAATGGAATTGTAAAGAAGTGAGTCGGTCTGTTTCTGCATGCCGTTGTATTGCTCCAAAGTAATAAGGTTAGTGAATCGTTTAGCATCTGAATGTAAATGATGAAAAGAAAGGGTTGAATTAGTACTTTCGCACGAACTAATGATAGTGCAAAATGTGATATGATAAGAAAGGTTTGAATCTTAGAAAATGACTAAGGAATAAGTTTTAGAGAAAAATGCCCGGATAGTCCCTGTGGTTTCGCCTTTTTTTACCTATAGTCCCCAAGTTTCTAAAATTACCTGAATAGTCCCCAACTTTTCATTTTTTGTTCCCGGATAGTCCCTGGGTCTAACTTCAGTTTGTTTTCTCTGTTAAGAGGGTGTGAAATGACAAAAATACCCTTTCCTTAAAAGGCCAAACCATAGGGACTATCCGGGCATCTTCTTCATTTTTATTTATAAAACCCCACCACCACACTTCATCTTCAACCTCCACCCACCATCACCCTCCTCCACCCTCCACCATCACCGCTACTGTTTCAGAGAAAACCCGCCCGTCTAAAGGTCAACTGCGATAAAAGTTGGGCTCGGTCCCGAACCGACCTCAAAACTACATCGCTATTTGAGTGTGTGGCCCAATTCAAAGGTTTTCTAGAATCTCACGCAATAACAATCTATATTTTCTCTCAAAACAACAAAACAAAATCCAGTCACATTGTCTTCTTTTAATCTCTTTCACTATACCGAACAGGATTAAACACCAGAATCCCCTTGGGTTTTGTTCGATCCTCCATGGCTGCACAGTCTCTTTTACTACTTCACATCTCACCTTCATCTTCATCTTCCGGTTACCGGAATTCACACAATTCTCCGGTCTTCACGCCTACGGTTAGGTCTTCAATCGGACTTCAGCTCTCAATTCAGCCTTTGAGTTACCGGAGTAAACCTTATGGCCGGAATTCACGCCTACGTTTAAAGAACCGCCACAATCAGTCTCCATCTCTCGTTCCCCTTTCATCTTCCATACCAGAACAACATCAGCCGCACACCCCCTTTTCTCCTCCCCCCCTCGTTCTTCTGATCCAGCGACCGTGTCACACCCCAACCGATGGCGGAATCATCGGGGCATGGCACTGAGCGAAACAGATTGTCCAGAAGTTTCCATAATAATTATCAATACTATTCAATTTAAAATAACAAGTCCCATACCGTATCTCAAACAGCAAAATAATTATTACAGACAAAAATCCAGGCAAATATTCTGTTCCGACAACTCAGATTTAAATAGACATCAATTTTTTATCTGCTTCTAGAGACCCTTAGTTTGGCCACTACAGACAACTATTTGTTGGGCTCTAAAGCTTTATTCTAGCTTCAAATTCCTACCAAGTGTGCGTCCTAAGCACCTGCCACATACGTTAAAATAAAGTCAATACATAAAATGTAAAGGTGAGCATACAAGTTTGATAATAGCATATAGAGTTCGAATTCGTTTACGCATAACCAGTACCTACACATAGTGAAATGAAGCACGTTAGTTATCGACATAGATCCATCGATACCAATGACTGCGGGTTGACTGCCCGAGGCAGTTCGCAATACATGATTACCACCGTAATCCATGCAAGTAAAAGATCCTTAACAACCCCCGTGTGAACGGGTGCTGAGTCCAAACTATAGTACTATCGTTGCTAAGGCATGTAGACAGCATTCCATGTGTAAACATAACAAACAAGCATTCATAAGCCACGTATAACATGCATTAACGGTTAGCGTTCAAATAGTATTGAGTATCGTGATTGATGTGATTTGAATAGTTGTAACGTATGTAACACCCAAAAGTGCTTAAAGCAAAAAGGGATCGAGTATACTCACAGCGATTGATGGATTGAAGGGAGCGCTTAGCGAGTAAGATTAGCCTGGGTAGATTAGATTGTATAACGATAAGTGATGCGTAAAACGTCACGAAGTGTGAAAGGTTCGGATAGTGGTTCGATCGGATGGTAATCCGATCAGATAGCAATCCGTGCGGATAACAATCCGTTCGGGTGGTCATCCGGTCGGATGACGATTCGAGTGGATTGTTTCTTCCTATAAGAAGGATGTGTTTGTGTATGATGGTTTGACTTTTGAAGTTTTCGTTGTAGTATTTTGAAAACATTGAAGTATCTCTATTAATCAAGTCGTTCGATCGGATGGTGGGTCGTGCGGATGACAATCCGTTCGGATGGTCATCCGGTCGGACGGTGGTCCGGTCGGACGGCAACTTGGTGGTGAGATTACTTAGGGAAGACAAGCTCACAACAGAAGTGTCATTCGATCGGATGGCAACCTTGTTAGTGAACATGTTGAAAATTGTTTAAGTCTTTAAAGTCTTAGTATCTTATGATCCGAAGAGTATTCCAGTCAGATGGTCGTCCGATCGGATTGCAATTCGTTCGATACTCAAACTTCAGTTAAGATTGTTTTAAAAGTGGGACCCAAGTGTGATCCGTTCTGATGACCTATCCGATCGGACAGCAATCCGTTCGGACAGCAATCCCTTCTGGTTGTCCTGTTTGTCCTACACTTGGTCGTTTTGAAGGTTTGTCGTTATGTCAAGACACTTTGACAACGTGTTAGCCAACAGAACCTCTAGTTCGACCCAGATGACCACCCCGACCAGGAATCACCCTAGTCCGGCCGGTTACCGGTTCGAGACGGTTGGTCTTGGCTAACCCGAAATCGGTAGTCTCGTGAGTAGAATCCGGATCTTGAGCTAGTGCAACACTACAATCGAGTAGGAGACTAAATCAGGGTCGGATCCTATCGGTTTTGAGTACTTGGAGTGCAAAAGAGTTGAAAGAAAGTTAGAACCATCTTTCAATCCTTTTTCACCATTCTTGTGTCGAGATCTTTACAAGATCTTTGTATGTTTGCGTGGAAATCGGTTAGATCTCGGTGGTTCTTGGTGGATTGAAGTCAAAACATGAAGTTCTTGAAGAACACATGATGACGTCACCCTAGAACACCCGAAACCAAGTGATTCCACGGTTAAAAGTTAAGATTTAAAAGATAGAAAGGTGTAGGAGTGCGTGTAGATCAAGAAAGTACAAGATTTAGGGCGAGATCTTACCTGGATTGAGAGAAATCGAAGAAAAGGTAGGGAGCACGAATGGTTCGGACAGAGAGTTTACAGAAATGGAAAGAATGACAATGAAAAGGGTATTTATAGGATTCCAAAAGAGGAAAGGGTTATCCGATCGGATGACACACCGCTCAGATGGCTTATCCAGTCGGATGACATCCTGGTCGGATGGCGTTTGTCTTGTAGCGCAGTGGCTATCCGGTCGGATGGCACTTGGCTTGATTGTTTGACGCGACGATTTTTGATGTTTTGATTTCGATTGCGCGCGGCTCGTCACGATAGGGTTTACTAGTCAAATTACTTTTAGTCCCAACTACTAATGATCATAGTTCGGTTTTTGATTTGGATTCGAGTTCGATTACATTTCGAGTTTCGATTGAGTTCGATTGATTTCCACAACATATATATATATAACACGCACAAGTAACACATAAGGCACACACACACGTATAATTAACCAGATTAAGTCGAGTTGCTGTTTGTATCACGATTTGATGTCGAGTAGCATAGCTTGATTATCGATTAGTTAACTTTATCGCATTGTTACTTCCTATAATTTACAGTCGTAAGTCGATTAGATATCGATTAACACATATCGATTCTTGCAATTAACAACACTTACTCCACATAATACAATTAAAATAAAGAAATCACTGTAAGTCAAATTCGTTCAATCGGTCATTGACTTTGACCTTGACTTTGACTTTGACTTCCGAAAACACGGGGTGTTACAGACCGGAGTGCCTCCGGTCGGCTGCCGGTCATCCTTTTACAGGCAAAACACCCCCAACCTCTCCACCACCTTAAACCCACCACACAACACCCACTTACCTCTCTAAATCATCAGAGCAGCCACCGCAGACGGTGGTGTTGCTGTCGGATCTCCCTCTCTCTGTCTTCGAACTCCGCCGCTCACTCTCTCCTTCGAACAGTCTCTCTCTACAATCAGTGGTGTGTGAACTGATACATAAAGGTGATGAAGATTGCGGGGGTGGTGATGATGGGAGAAGTGGTGGTTGTGGCAGGGGTAGTTGTGACGATGGTGGTGGTGGTCGGTGGTGATGGCTGCGATGGAGGTGATGGTGGTACCAGGGAGAAAGAGTAGGGAGAGAGAGAAAGGGAAAACTGGTGATGGTGATTTAGTCATCGTTCGGAGAGAAGAAAAGGAGAAAGGGAAAGGGGTGGGGGTGGGTAAAAGCTCCTGGATGCGCTGTGTGTGTGCCTCGTGCTGGGCGACAAAAGATATCAAAACGTCCTCAATAGTATACCCCATGTGGAAAGAATGGTAGGGGTCAGTCGGTGGCATAGCAGAGTGTGGTGCCCAAAGGAACGGCTCACTGGTGGGATCAAAAGGTGCCACATGAAATGGAGAAACAGTGGGAAAAGTAGCAGACGGTAGTATAGCAGAGATAGATACCGGTACATGTCCAAAAGGGTGAGCCGAAGAGCCCTCTCCAGCTCGTGCTGGAAGTGTGAACCGAGGAAAGGGAGTATCAATGTGACGGGTATCAGGGATCTGAGGGGGAAAAGGTGGGACCTCGTCATCAGCAGGAATCCACCCACACTGGGCGTGCTCGTCTCGGGGGTCGATCCGTGCCTCAAAAAGCGCACGATCAAACTGGGCTGGCATAGGATCGAGATGAGGTACAACAAGAGGGTCAACTGGTGCATCAGCAATAAGTGGGGGATCAACATGATCAGCAGCAATGACATGCTCGCCCTCCAACAACGGAGCATCTAAAGGGTGATCATCAATAGGTGGGTCAGCAATGACAGGCTCAATAAGCATGCCAGCATGAGCAGGGTCATGCTCAAGCACTGGGTCAGGAGCAGCCACTGGCTCAAGGGCCATGGCCGGCTCGGGATCATCAAAGGCCATCTCGAAATCAAACTCAGGGTCGATGGGATCAACTGGGTCTACTGGGTCGACTGGATCCTCCATAGGCTGATCCATGGGTATAAACTCTATATCCTCATCTGAGTCGAATCCTGGGGGAAAGACAGGATTGGAATCCTCCAAATCATCATGGTCGAAAGCAAAGCTAGGAATAGGGGCAACAGAGGATGCCTGGTCGGGATCTGATCCATGAGAAAAGTGCTGCGCACTCTGAGTGTGTGAAGGTACGGAAGCCACAGACTCGAAAGAGTGTGGGACCGGAGAATGAGCAGGTGACTCCTCAGCGGGAGCATCTGCGATCATCAAAATATCACCAGCAGCAAGAAGGGCCTCGCCCTGAACCTCATCCTCCAAAGGCTCATCATCAAAAAGATCGACGTCGTCGTCATCGTCGGCGTCGAGAAGCAAATCATAGGCAGGATAAACAGCTAAGGGTATGGGAGCAGGGATCTCCACTAACGGTAGGTCCCCGGCCAAAGGGCCATCAGCGAGCTCATCAGCACCATCAGGTAAGGCAAAGGGCTGGAAATCATCCTCGTCCGTGCTCGTAACGTCAGATGTGTGAACCTCACGCTCAGAAGACTCTAGGTCGTCCGATACTATCGGTCTAGGTCCTGTGGTGTCTGAATCACCAGTGCCAGAGGTGTCCATAATGTCTGTAACATAAACACAGAGGTGCACAAATAATCAGTCAATCATACAATCAAATAATCACATAGTCACCAAGTAAGCATTCAATCATTCTCCTAGTCCCACTAGCCAATTTCTCCCAGTCTCTAAGACTGCTCTATCATCTACCTCGACCTCTCAGATCGAGCCTCGGTCTCCAATACCGAGCCTCAGCTTCCAAGACTGAGCCTACTCTTCCTAGTCCAACTAGCCAACTACCTCGATCTCTCAGACCGAGCCTCGGTCTCCAATACCGAGCCTCAGCCTCCAAGACTGAGCCTACACTTCCTAGTCCAACTAGCCAACTACCTCGATCTCTCAGACCGAGCCTCGGCCTCTCAGACCGAGCCTCAGCCCTTCTAGACTGAGCCTATAAATAATAAAATGTGCTCAACATTTGTTTGTAAAAAGTTTTGGATCTGGACTTAAGTGGTATGCAGTAAAAATGTTTTCGTGAGAGCCCTAGTGATCATAGTCTAGACTCGAGAAAGAATCCTAGTTCGCTATGATCAGAGCTCTGATACCAAGCTGTCACACCCTGGCTTTGCGGAAGCGTGGTTAATTTTGGTGTGACTTCTTAATACCATAGCTTAATCATAACAAAGCTATATGAAATAAAATCATGCAAGTTCATCCATTTGATTAAGTTTTAAAACCAGAGTAACGTACCATTGTCTTAAAGACTTACAACATCATAACATAAACATTGTCTTGAGAAACATAAACATCAACATGAAATAAACGCAGTTTAAGATTTGTGACTTGTCCAGGAAAGAGTCACATTTCCTAAACTGGGATGACCTTGGAACCCTTATGCAGCGGGAAAACATAACATACCGCGCCAGATCTTTAATTTCCTGAAATACATGTAAGTTGAAAAATCAACAATAATGTTGAGCGAGTCCATGTGTAAGTGAGTAAGTAAACCTTTGTGAGTATAAAAATAGTCTTGGTATGTAGCAAATAAGGGAATTGAGATCACCAATGGTTTGCAAGGCCACTGATATATGTGAAGTGCAAATAGGGAGACTCAAACCTAGCAGATTTCGCCACGGCATTAGTATGTGGACAAAGTCACCCCAAGGTCCGTTTCTAGTTTGGCCTGGGGCTGGGCTCGCTACACCCAGATAGATCTACCGCTCCTGTCCCTCGGTCCCGTTATGAGGACTAATGGCCTCATATTGCTCCTACCCACTCACATGATCTAAGTAGTAAACCTCCTTACGCTAACCATACCATGTATAAAGTACTTGTAATCAAAGTAACATGTATTTCACCCCCGCAGTTAAGAAAACTGAAAACAGTTAGAGAAAAGGGGGACATGAACTCACAGTGGTGCGTCTCTACCAAGTATGCCTCCAAATCGATCAGCTGTATGACGACCTACACGTGCTAACTCTATTAGACGGATGGCCGTGCCTTAGCTTTATGGTTTAAGTTTTTGGGAAATAGTTAGGCAACTATTTCGTGTTTACGTTCTGTATATACTTGGTAGTTATTCTCCTTCCCAAGGATGGGGGATTTAATACATGTGTGTTCGTAACATTCAGATTTCACTATTAAGTCTCACTTAATATTTTTTTTTTATTTCCTAACTCCAAAATATAAATATTCTTCCCAAAAATATTATATTTTAATACATGTGATTTTCCCAAAATAATACTTAGTAATATTATTTTTACTCTAAAAATAATATTTACGTAGTTCACAAAATAATCATAAACACTTATACAAGTGATGTTGTGAAGAATATATACTAAATATATTTATGTATCACGTTTTATTTTGTGAAAATCCCACCTCCGATGTTTTGTAAATATAGTCGTGGCGAAACTTATATTTTGAAAACAAGTCAAAATGTATTTCTAACACTTATAGTGAAAATATTTCTAAGTGTTAGGTTTTTGGAAAAATTTCGCCAGAGTTTCCTCTGTAACTGGAGGTGGCCACGCTTTCAAGCGTATCATTTTCTTTTACAAATCAACCAACAATTTTCTCATTCAACCGAAGCAATGTTCAAATCACAAACTAGTCATAATATGTATATAAATCGCATAAATTTCATGAACTTGTGATTTATCCAAGCTGTGAAGTAAATCTCCTTACTTTTAGTGGATCTATATATAAAACAATCCGTTTTTGTAAAAACCTCGTTTTTATGGAAGTTCCGTCTTTACAACTTCTCGTCAACTTTTACAAAAATAGTTATTTTGTCGAAACTTTGTGTTACACAAGTGTTTACACACTTGTGTGTTCTAAAAACCATTCTTGTTAGTGTAAGATCCGTCTTTTAAAGTATGATTTCTTTAACGCTTGGTCCTTTGAAAATACCACTTGCAGATACGTAGATCTGCTAGTTTTAAACACTATTGTACAAGTAAAACACTTTTACACAAGTTCATGATTCGCGTGTGGTAGAGTTTCACCCTTCAACCCTTGTTCTATTCAAAACAACCTTATGTCATGATTCGTGATCATGACCAAACCGGGTTAAATGATGATCCGAGCTACCACAACATAGATCGGGTCTAAATAATCACAAATTTCAATTACTACAACATTTACACAACATATGAGCTTTTAACCACTATTTTTCATGTTTTTAGTAGACTTTCATATATCATCTTGTATGTTAACGAGTTTTAACCGTTACAAATCCTTTTAACCACTTTAGAATAGATTGAGAAGGTGTTCTAAGCAACATACCACTAGCTCGAGGCTAGGGAAGAATCTTGACGAAAATGGCGTGGATAAAAGAAAGATAAGGAGGTCCTTCGCGTTCCGTTTGCTCCAAGACTCCTTGTATACGACCCTTAACACTTGTAGGTGATTGGAATGGCTAGAACAAAATCGAAAATGGATGGGTGGGGGTGGGTTGTTCTCGGTCGTAAGCTCCAAGAGAGGGAGAGAGTAGTGTTGTGTAGTGTTGAGTGATGGATGATTATGTTGTGTTTAGTGTTAAACTTATAGACAAATCAAGTGAGTATTATCCAATGGTTAGTGTGTCATTTAGATATTAGACAATCAAGGATTATAATAATCAAAATGGTACAAGTGTGTCCCCTCTTAGTTGGGGACGGTTAGGGAGGGGGGGTCTTAGTCCGAAACCAACTAGTAGTTAGGTTAAATAGTTAGGTTAAGTATAGTTAATTAAGTGCTTAACCCGGTTAGTGGTGTGTCACGCGTTACAATGGGTGTTAGGGTATTCAGGGACCCTAACTGGCTCAGAAAAAGATAAATAATGAAAATAACAATATTTTCATGTTTCGGGTATAGTCCGGTTGTTCGGTTGGATAGTAATCCGTTAAAGTGCTAACAAAGCTTTAAAGTGTCGTTAATACCCTTTTTAGTGACACAACTTATTTCTGACACTTTGGAAAGTGTCTAGTAATACTTTTCTCATGTTTTGGCACTTTATTAGCTAGCTAAAAGCTGAATTGTTATGTAAAGTGCTGAGTTTTGTACTTAGAGTACGTTTTAGGCACATCCAGTCATTGTGACTTATCCCTAGAGACGCAGTTCTACAACCCTTATATCCCTACACTCACCACTAGTGTAGCAAGATATTTCTGGCTCTTACAGGCCTTAGAGGCAGTGTTTGCCTGATGCTGGCTTTATCAGCATGTTCAATAGGTTATCCGTGATAGTGCTACTGTGCTTTTTGTGCATCATGTTTGTCACTAAGGTTCAGTCATGTAAATAATGTAGTGACAGCAAGTAAAGTATGATGCAAGTAAGTACATGTATCAGTATTCAAGTAGCAGTTTATTCACAAGTTCAAGCAAGCACAGTAATTAAGCAGTAATTAATTATTAATTAAGTTGTACGGATACCTGGTTTAGTGAGGGTTGTCACACCACATGTTTCCATATGATAAAACATGAAATAAAATGACTAGGCTATTTAACCTAGTTAAATTATTTAGTCAAAATGAGTAAGGAATGAATTTGGGGGAAATTATGAAGGTATGACAAAATTGAGGGACTAAACTTGAAAGAATTGAGTTTAAGTTTTGTATTATCTTGAAAACTCAGTATGTGTGTGTGTGTGATGGAGGTGTGGTCGACACCCACAATGGGGAGAAGGAGAAAACCCTCAATCCAACCCCTTCAAGTCTAAATTGAAGGTGGAATTCAAGCCAAAATTAATGCATGAACTCGTTTTCAAGATGACCTAGCTCTAGCAAACATGTGGTAAGTTGAAATTTATGATTTGGTGATCTTATGTGAAGTGGGTCATGATCAATCCATGAAATTGTGTGAAATTAAGCATGAGAATATGTTAGAATCACCATATGGAACACGAATTATGCAAGTTTTAGATGTCAATTGATGATTTAGAATGAAACCCATGTGTAGGAGTATAAGAATGATCATGATGAACATGTAAATGTTGATATTATGATTATGTTGTTGCGCAAGATGTTATGTGGTAGGTTTTGATAGTAAACATGATGTAGAATTGATGACAATGTGATCTTGTTTAAATAAAATGGTTCATGAGATGAATTTGGGAAGAACATGCTTAAAGTACTTGTACTATGAGCTTAGAAAGTAGTATGCACACCAAGTGTATGATGAAATGTCTAAGTGAAGTAGAAGATAAAATGTGTATGCAAGAACTTAGTAAATGGGTATAAAATGTGATAATGGTAAAAAGTTGTTAATAAAGATGCATGATGAAGGTGTGATTAATTGAACCTATATGAGTCATCTTATTGAATTAATGTTTTAGTGGAATTTTGCATTAGTAGATTGTAACATATGATTAGAGGGTGTAGTGCACACCATATGGATTGTTTGCTTTGTCCTAATGGTGACTTAAGAAGGTAGATGTGAGGCATATGCAAATCCTAGAAAAAAGGGGTAAATTAGGAATGATGATTGTTATTAGTAATGAAGACATGAAGATGCTAGCATCAACGAAATGGAATGTGTATGTGTATATAATCGGATGATCTTGTAAGTTTACATGTCGTACAATATGAGTGTGAAATGCAAATGATGTTTATACTATGGTCTACCATATTAAGACGGATTCATGTCCTTAATTTGAATGTATTTATATAAGCTGGACAGTTGACTTTTGAAAGTCAACTATGTATAAATGCCTTGAATGAGCTTTAGGACATAATTGAATGAGTGTATGTATGCTAATTATGTTATGAATGTGACGACATGTACGGATAGGAGCCATATCAACATGGACACAGGCATGGAAGGGTAACGGGTCAAGGGTAAACATAGAAGCTATGCATGAACTCGGACGCACGAGGTAAGTGACTTCCGACTCACTTCTAAGTATGTATAGGGAGTTATTTAATACCTATGAATGTGGGGAATCATGTATAATTAGGTAATAATTGGGATTACTAAGGTAAGAATGGTTATTGTAGCTGAAAGTAGTTAATTACGTCGGAAACAAATTGGTGGAATCATACGGGTCGAACTTATGTGCATGAGTCATGAAATGGTAATGTAATTCGTAATGGTTAGGACTCCGGGGTAAGGATTTTTAGTCAATTATGTAAGGGAAATGTTTTACGGACTATTAGAAACAAGTTTCATGTGATTCGGATGTGTATTGGTCAAGATATGATAGTTTTGGTGATAAAAATGTGAGCTGTGCTAGGCACCACCGTAGCTTACGGCACCCACCGTAGGCTACGGTAGGTGCTGAAGGTCCTTCTTCCACCGTAGGGCAGTAGATGGTCACTGTAAGGATTTTATGGCCACCGTAAGCTACGGTAGCCACCGTAGCTTACGGTGGAGGTCAGGTGCAAAATTAAAGTTTATGAAATTCTACGTTTTTCTTCGAATTTGGACTCCGTGAACCCATTCCAAGCCTCATTAGGTATTTATAATGAACCACAACCCAACCAAATGATTTGGTAAGTTACGAGTAACAATGGAACTCATCTTTAAGATCCGAAATGTAATCGAAAGACACTTAATAAGCATTATGACGTGTGAGTAAGAACGGGATGTATGAGCGAGTAAGTGAGGAGGTGAATTAAGTATGTGGGTACGTATGTATAAATTTTAGTTTCATTCCAATAGCTGAAGCTTATAAGTAATCATGAATGGGAGTGAGTACATATATAAGTTTAAATGTACGTATTCTATTACATGGAGATTTGTGATTAGGATAAGTCAGTAAATCATATAGTATTACGTTTGTATGTATGTATGTATGTATGTGAGTATGTATGTAAGTATGTATGTACGTAAGTAAGTATGTATGCATGTATCTAGGTAGGTATGAAATGTGTATGAACGTACATGTGTAGGTACTTATACATGAAGTAGGATTTATTATGCATGAAAGAAATGATCTTGTATATATGCTTATATTTATGGCTCTAGCATTTTTGAATAGTCACGTTACTAATGATGTGCCTTGAGAATGGAACAGGAATGCAAATATGTAGGTATTGGGCTTTCAACGATTTGATGCTCGGTGTAAAGAATGAACCCAAAGGGATATCATGTTGGGGTTATATAAAATGATAGATTGCTAAGTGGTTATGTATATTTTATGTCTTTATACTTATATATAAGATGTCACCCAATTATTAACGTGTCGGTTGTGAATGATGACCGCAGGTTGCATGGAGGCCATTATCGTTACGTAAGAATATGCGGATGAAGATCGAGATGAGTAGCTCGGATTGTATAGAGGGGTGATTATGTAAATAGTATTCGTACATTATTCTTGTTACGTCATTATGTAAAAGTAATGTAATAGTCTTTTTAAATGATGTCTTAAAAGCCTTATAAGCATGATAAATTGTTTTAATTAAAGAAATTTTAAGGCTCGTATTTCCGCTGCGTCGTTTTCAAGATAAAACGTTTTAGGGCTTTACAAAATAAGGGCAACCATATAAAATAGAAACCAGTTTGTATAAATCAATATAATTATAAGCAGGGGTTACCCCTCAACACCGTTTCCATAGTGTAATTTTTTCGGTTTTATACTAAGGATCCCCCTAGAAAAATACGAGGATACCTCTAAATTTTTTTTTGGGATACCCCTGAATTTTAGGGCTAGATCCGCCACTGATGATACCTATTAGGAATCAATTTCTACAGGATAAGTGTGGTCAAAAGTTGTCGTAGGCATAGAAGAACTTGTGTCTCACCTTGATTCATTGCCAGTTTTCTACGACTTTATGCCTGCAAATCAAAAGTAATGTCAAACCCCTAAATAAATTACAACATCATAAATCAAATGCAATAGACATCATAAATTTCAAAAGCAACATCATCATAATAACTTATACAAAATCTAACCTCACAGCCTCCCCGTCATTTTCTATATCTCACAAGGGAGGATACACAATTAGATTCCACAAACGAAACTTAGAAAAGTTTAATGTTAAAATTGGCAAAGAAGAACAAAAACGTGATTAAATGTGAAAGCAAAGTATGAATCAAGGACCTACCTATTAAAACACCATTATTCTTCAATCAAAAATTGAAACCCAAGTTTCTTGTGTGAGAGATTCTTGAATCATGGATGTTAAGGTAGGACATCTGGAGAAGATATAAGGCCAATTTGAAAAAGAAGGAGAAGATGTAATGCGAGCACTCAATTCTGGAAGAGTAAATGGCAACGTAACACCCTTCTCATCAGATCCCAACCCTTTATCTTTCCGGACAAATTGAAAAGACAAAACCAAAGGAAACGGACTGAAAAGACGAATTGAAGGAAGGCCTATTCAGGGGAAGCATTCAATTGAAGAAAGAATAAGAGGGGCGATGGGAGGTGCTGAGGGGGCAAGAATGGAAGAATTTGGTTAAAGTTTTGGCATTTGAACTAAGACTTTTGGTATGCCATCTTAAAAATTGATGGAAATTACCAAAAGGGTAAAAAAACTCAATTTCCTTAATAAGGTAGTATAGATAATAACAACTAGCAGGATGCCCGCGTGATGCCGTGGGAGCGACACATCGCATTGCGATACTCGTTTTTGTAGTTTTCTTATTCAAATAATATTTAGAGTAAACAAGTTTTGTCCTTTATGTTTACACCAGGCGGTGTCCTTTGCCTTTAAAATTGACGAGTTTTGTACTTAATGTTTCCAAATCTTGCACGGTATGTCCTTTGAGCCTAACCCACCTTCACTCGTCTACAAAAGCCACCCCCATATGTTGTTAGAGAGATAGAGAGAAGAGATAGGGTGGGCTTTCAGATTAGAGCGAGAAGATAGAGAGATTGTGTTTATATATTGTTTTATTTTTAAGTTTTGTACAAAATGACGCCTTAATAAAAGTTCTTTACAAAATAGCCCCTGAGTAGGTGAAATGACAAGAATACCCTCATGTGCAAGGCACATGACTATATTTAACAAAAAAATCTGACTGAGTTAGGGCTAAAGGACATAACGTGCAGGATTTTGAAACGTTAAGGACAAAACCCGTCAAATTTAAAGGGAAAGGACATCGCCTATAATTTGGTACAAAAATAAAGGACAAAACTTGTAATTTACTCTAATATTTATTGTAGCATCATTGTGATAGATATACATGAAAAGAGAAGTAATCGGGTAATCCATTTCATTGTGTTGTGCATGGTTCGGTCAGTTCCGTATTATCCTCATCCGAAGCCGAAACCAAAGTCATTGGTTAGTCTATTTTTATTAACCAATCGTTTTTCGGTTAATCACTTGAGTTTATTTGGTCAGATTGGCGGTTTTTGTTTGGTTAATTTAATTTCAGTTGATAGTAAAAACCAAACTTGGGCTAAAACTTTTGATAGAAATATATGAAATTAAGGTATAAATACATGAAATGAAAGTATAAATTTATTAAATGGAGATATGAAATATATGAATCGGATGTATAAAAGCTAGAAATATATTAAAATATGAATGATTCTGTCCGATTCAGCTAATTTTTGTTAAAGAGAGTACAAAATAATTGATAATCGGTTTTGGTTAATTCGGCTTTTAGTTAATTCAGTTTTTGGTTGATTTTGGTTCGGTTCGTCTGTTTTTTTGTTTGGTTTATGTTAACGATTTAGTTATTGCTCACCGATAATCAGTTTTGTTTAAGGACCGATAATTATTACCCACAACCAAACTTGGGCTAAAACTTTTGATTAGACATACATGAAATTTAGGTATAAATACATGAAATGGATATATAGGTAAACTTTTGATTAGACATACATGCAATTTAGGTATTATTAATACATGAAATGGATGTATAGGTACATAAAACGGATGTATAAATACATAAAATGAGGGGGGGTATAAATATGAAATACATGAACTAAAGGTATAAAAGCGAAAATATATGAAAATATGAATGGTTCGGTTCAGTTAATTTTGGTTAAATGAGGGTACAAAAAATAGATAACCGTTTTTGGTTAATTCGGGTTTCGGTTAATCAGTTTCTAGTTAATTCAGTTTTTGGTTGATCTTGGTTAAGTTTCGGTTAACGATTCAGTTATTACTCACCCTTAGACGCTGTTAATCACGTGACATATCAATTTTTTAATTACAAAAACTATAGCAACACTATACTCAAATTAAAGAGAATAAAATACTCGTTTATATGATGTAATTTTAAAAAAATATTAACGTCCCAAAAAGTTATGACCGTTTAAAAATCGTGGAGGGGAGTTAGTTTTTTATAAGGGGATAAAGTGTAACTACTAACTAATTATTTATAACTTTGTTAAAGATAAGAGATTGAAGTGTAATCTAGATAAGATAATTAAATTGACGGTATTTAATCACTTGACATTCTGTAGCTATTAAACATTCTGGGATAATGACTAAGGGGTTGTTTGTTTAGCTCTTAATAGTTCAGACCTTTTACTGGTTCAACACTTAATAGTTCAGACTGTTTGTTTTGCGAGCAGATGTCTGAATGGTTCTGACATTTGCCTCTGAATGGTTAAGCATTATACCGAGTCTGAATGGTTAGGACCAGTAATTTGAATTGGTCAGACATTTTCCTCTGAACGATTAAGCATTATACCGGTTCTTAATGGTTCAGATCTCTTACTGGTTCAACACTTAACCATTCAGAAGTTGGCAAACAGCCCCTAAGTACGTTGGGCTTTAATCACTTGTACACTAAGGCATCATCTACTTGTACCTTTAATCCACACGTCAATACTGACCAAGACGACTATCGAAACGTCGACAAAAATGAGTAGGTTGTCCCAGTACTTTTGAATTTTTTTAGAACATTATAATTTATAAGATATGACAAGAATACACAAAAGAATTATAAATTTGTTGTGGAGAGAGAAAATTGTAACTAATTACTCATAATTATGTTAAAACTTAGGGATTTACATGTAATAAGATGAGGGCTAAAATATAATTATTATTGTTTAACAAACCAATTTACTCTTATTTTAAGGTGTTTATAAATTAAAAAGAAAAAAAATGTTTTTTTATTATTTATTTATTTATTTATTTATTTATATATCTTAAACCCCCTACTTATGCACATAAAACATGAAATTTATATACTATAAATAACTTTTCTATGCATATAGTGTTGTACTATATGTTTTGGGTACTTTTCAAAAAAAAAAGTTGAAATTTTAGTTTTAACTTAAATCTTTAAATCTTTTACAATTTTAACTTTACACAATTGTAACCTTTTACTTTAAAGTCAAAAATTTTCTTATTTTACAATTTAACTTCACAACTTTTTTACATTCAACTTTGTTCTCTTATACTTTTCATCTTTCGCAAATTTTCGTTTTAGGTTTCGACTAAATTGTGTGAGTTACCATAGAGCAACGTGTGTGTGGTTCAACGTTTTTACGTTTTGTTCATAATTTTGCGAGTTAACACGGCGCAACGTCCATGTGTAGTTCAAGGTTTTACATCTATTGTTTTTCATTTCATAGGTTTGTCGCAACGCGTGAGTCATTGATCGACTTTGTTATTTTTTATATGTTCTGTCTTTCGGTTTCTTGCAATTTTAACCTAACAAAAATGATTTTTTGCCTTTTTAACCCAAAACTTTTTATCTATTGGAATTAAATCTCATAACGTTTTTACTTTCAACTTTGGTCTCCTATACTTTTGTAACACCCCAAAAATGGATTTGGTAATTTAAACCCGGTTAATATAAAGGAACGGGTAAAAATACCGTTAGGGGTAAAAGTGAACCCGTAAATGAATATTAACTAGGAATAATTAACCTAGTTGAATATTAGTATCGTTGGTATTAAACGAAGGGTTGTAGCCTTATTTAAATAAAACGAAACATGAGGGACCAAAGTAAACAACTTGAAAGTTGTTTTATTAAAAGAAAACAACACACACACAAACACACGCATCGTGTGTGTGTGTTCATCATCGAGCAGGGAAGGCTCTCTTGGAGCCAAAACCCTAAACTTCATCAAATTCTTCAAATTGAAAGGCTAAACGAAGCCCAAATTCACAACCGAACATGAATTAACGATCACCTTCACAAGGGGATCATAAGGTATGTCTTAAAACTTAGATTTGATGATCTTGTTTGAAGTGGGTTATGATCAATCCATGAAATTGTATGAAATTAAGCATGTAGATGTGTTAGAAACACCAAATAGAACTTGTGTTATGAATAATTTCAAGTAATTTGGTGATTTAGAATGAAACCCATTGCATGAGTGTGAAGATGATGATCATGATGAACTTGTAGATGTTATAATGTGATCTTGTGATGTATAAGGTGTTATATGGTAGACTGAGATAGATAAACTTGATGTGGAAATTATGATTATGAGATTTTGCTTGAATGTGATGGTTCATAAGATGAAATAGGGAAGAACATGCTTAAAGCACTTGTACATTATGCTTAGAAAGTGATATGTGCACCAAGTGTTTGATGAAATGCTTAGGAGAAAATGATAAGTTGGATTGTATGCTAATAATGAATAAATGTTTGTAGAATGTGTTGATGATGTATTAGACAATAGATTTGTATAAGGAATGTGTTTTGAATGGATTACAAGTGGGAAATTAGTTTGATAAGATGATATGGCAAGAAACCTTCATTAAAAGGTATGTATGCTCATGTATGCTAATCATGTTATGATGAATGTGATAACATGTACGGATAGGAGTTATGTCAATACATGGATTGTACGTGGGTGTGTATGTGGTCACTTAATTCGATATATGTATGTTAGTTTTTAATTAAATTATAAAAAGGGATTAATGTATTTAAGTGAAAGAAAGAATATCATTAAAGAAATTTTAGGTATGTATTTTCCGCTGCGAATCTTGGGTTAAAATGTGTTAGGGCGTTACAACTTTTCATCCATCCCAAATTTTCGTCTATGTTTCGTACTAAATTATGCGAGTTAACACGGCGCAATATGCGTGTGTGATTCAACCTTTATACGTTTTGTTCATAATTTTGCGAGTTAACACGACGCAACGCCCATGTGTTGTTCAATAATTTTAGGTCTATTTTTCTCATTTGACAGGTTCGTCGCAACACATGGGTTCTAGATCTACTTAGTTATTTTTTAAATGTTCTCCATTTCGGTCCATCGCTTCGTTTTAACACGACACAACTTCAGCGTTGATGGTTGCTGACGGTTATGTGGCATTGGTGCTATTTGACATGTTTTTACGCCCCCGCCGCCACAACGCGCGGGTGCTTAATTCTAGTTTGGAAATAAGTTGAAACTTTATCGCAGTTTCAGTAAGAAATGAAACCTGTAAGGGTGGTAAGTGTAACTTGAGAAAGAATCCTCTGAAAAGTCACGAAGAAAAACCCAACCCAACCCAACCCAACCCATTCAATTCAACATCTCTCTCTGTCTGGAAATCAGGGATAGTGAGAGAGAGAGAACACCGCCTCAATCAAAATCATCGGAAGGAAGGAAGGAAGGAAGGAATTCTATGGATCAGCTTATGGGCAAGTTCGGCAGTTACTGGCTCGGTAACAAAGCCAGCAAAGAACTCAACTCCGTCGGTGACGATATCAACGTAACTCTTTATCTCTCTCTGACTGTGTTTACATCCTAACTTCATCATTTGATCTGTCTCAATTGTTAAGTTATCCGTCGATTTTACGGCTTAGGGTTCAACTTGTGTATAGAAGAATTGGGGGCGGTTGTTAGATGTTGACTATAGTTCATCTTTTTGTATAATTGGATTGTATATATGATAGATCTTTGATGAATTGAGTAACGAGGATATGTGAGTTTTATCAATGAAAACATGGAATCTTAATCTTTAGAGAAAGGAAAAGAAACAACGATTTACATAACTTATGAGTTGCAGTTGCTTGATTTTTCTGTAATAAAACATTTAAGATCCTGAATGCATTGTCTTGTAAATCCGGTTAGGTAAACGTAGAATTCAGTTAAAATGAAACGGATAAACTTAAGATACAGATGCACCACTCCACTCGGTAGGGCAATCTAAACACCATCCAATTAAGATATAGTAATAGCCACTTAATTCAAGTTTAGAGTCCAAACAACACATGTCAAGCCTCAAGTCCTAGCAATGGTAACTCCCACAAGTAGAGTGATACGGAAACTTTTTTTTTCTTTTCTAAATCGTAGTGGATTTAATTGCCAAATACTTCATCTTGCGTGGAAATAGAACACACTCAATTTACCATAATGCCCTTGTATGGGTCTGTTTGAACAACCAAGGCTTGGGGGGGCGTATATACCAAAAAATTTCTATAGAACCGGGGGGTCGAAAACGTATATACCCAAAAATTTCTATACGAAAACTACATATATAACACTACTAAGCGAAAAGTTCCGGGGGGTCGCCCCCCCGGGCCCCTCTTAAGCTACGCCCCTGGGTTCTAAGATCCTTTCTCAGTCATGACACATCTTTGGTTTTTGATTAGTGTTTTTGTTTCTGTTTTTTAGAGTTTGCAAAGTAGTATTTCTGGTGGAGCAACATGGTTCGTCAACAAAATGAAAGGTTTGTCTTTCAACTTTTATTGTTTTTAATTTTCTATAGTAACTAGTTTCAAGTTGAATGCACAATTTTCTTTGGGATAAGTTAGTGGGAAATCTTTAATATGATAACTTCTGTTTTATGTTCTCAAATTTATCAACTCTTGAAGTTCGTTTCTTAACACGATTTTCATTTAAAGTTATAGTTAAATGGTGGCAGCGTAAAAGTTTTATAAGCATTTACTAATCGTCTGTCAAAAGTATAATACATCCCCGGTTTCAGATCATTGCCCACCTTACTATTATGAAATGTCCACAAGTAATTGGCCTCCTAAATAAGAATAGGCATGGTTGATTAACGTTCCCATATTACCCTCTTGAGTCTGAGGCTCTGAGAAAATTTCAATCAGTGCTTGAGGTGGTGCTTCATGTAATTCTGGGTCTAAGCTGGTCAATTAGGATTTGTTGGAGGCTTATATAGTTATATGTGAAAACAACATAAGGATGATGAAGGTATGAAAGGTTTACTTGATAAAAATGTTGATATGTAAAACAGCTGAGACAGTTGCTGCTTGTAGTTGTAAGTAAAGTTTATTAAAACTACTATATAATTGATAAAAATGTTGTACATTGAGCAGCTCATCGCCTCCTTGTATAATTGATGCGTGCGTCTTGCACTTTTTTTTAATAAGATTACGCGTAATTAAAACTACTATATAAGAACACAAAGAAAGCAGATAATAATTGGCTAAAAGGGTAAAATTATTAATATCCTTAAACTGTGTTTTGTCTGATGGTCAATATATGGGCAGAGGGTGTATTAAGATAGTAAAATCATAGTTGTTAAAAGCCATCGCCTCTTGCGCCTAGGCCCAATTTCCTAGCGAGGCGAGGCAATTGCACCTTAAGTCAAGGCAATTGCGCTTTAATTCTCCAAGTGATGGTTCATGCGCAGGTTCCGGCGAGATTCTTAGATTCTTGAGAGTTTTCGGCCAAATTCTCTAAATTCTGGCAAGATTCTAGCTAGATTTCTACTTTTATCTAACGAAACTACTTTTCTACACTAATGAACTAGCATTTTATAACTTTTGGTACTAAATAGACGATATTAAATGTTATATAATAGCTTTAGTTTATTTTATTTGAAAAATAGTATTAGTTTTGTATTATATAAAAATATTTTAAGTTTTTTTGTTGTACGCTCTTTTTTTTCTCAGGCCCGCTCTTTTTTTGCGCCTTGCGCCTAGGCCCCTGGCAAGGCCTATGCGCCTTGAATGCGCTTAACGCCTTTAATAACTATGAGTAAATTGTTTGATTGTTTGGTAACTAATTATCTTTTTAAGGAATTAATACACTATGCAGTTAATCTCGGTGATATATCGGTTATATCGGTCATATCGGTCCCCTAGTAAAATATCAGTCTCAAATATCGGTCAAAATATCGGTACCGATATTATTGGCGATATTGACCGATATAACCGATATATCACCGAGATTTGACCGATATAACCGATATATCACCGATATTTGACCGATATAAGCGATATATCACCGATATATCACTGAATTATTAGTATTAAATTGCTATATATATAACTTCTACATTGTATTAAAATTACCGATATCCCACCGATATCTCACCGAGATAACGTATATCTCATATATCGGTCCTCGACCGATATCCGATATTTTACCGCATTAACTGCATAGTTAATACATACGTCGACAGAAGATAACATTTTTGAGCAACTTGAATCAAGGTATATGTGGCAATTACTGACATGAACCAACACACGACACTAAGATAATCAGGTTTTGGCTGTAGTATCTAGCCCGTTTGATTAATTGGGTTGACTTGTTTAAGTAGTTAGGTTGACCCACCAACTCTACCCATATATTACGACCCTCCAACTCATTTAGCATGTTTACAACTTCATTTTGACCTGCTAACACATCAACATGTTCCGAATCATTTAGATATATGGTCCATATCCAGGTTGCTTGATTTTAAGTGTGCCCGTGTTGGGGTTGGTTTTAACACGATTAAGTATATGGGTCGTGTTTGGGATCAGTGATTCAACGCGACACAATCGGTAGATGGGAGTAAAAGTCTCTCAAATTAGTTTTTATAAAAAAGGGTAGTTACTTATGTTTACATTTGCAGGAAAAATGCAAAAGCCGCTGACCGAACTACTTAAGGAATATGACTTGCCAGTGGGTATTTTCCCTCGTGATGCCACAAATTACGAGTTTGATGAACAAACCAAAAAGCTTACTGTCTTCATACCCACTATCTGTGAAGTCGGTTACAGGGATTCCTCTATTTTAAGGTTTTCAACCAGTGTAACCGGTTATCTTGAAAAAGGGAAGTTAACCGATATAGAAGGACTCAAGACAAAAGTTATGATTTGGGTTAAAGTAACTTGCATCACCTCTGAAGGATCCAAGTTGTATTTCACTGCAGGTTTGAAGAAGGCCAGAAGTAGACAGGCGTACGAGGTTTGTAGGGATGGTATTACGGTCGATAAGTTCTGAGTCGCCCTGGAATTATGGTATGTTGATCAGACGCTTTTATGTTGTTTTTTCGTCATGTGAAAACTATGAACCCCAATGGAAGTGTTATATGTTTGGTTATGTATGTCTTAAGTGTGGATGAAGTAATGAAAGTTGTATAGGTTCTGAATGTCTTGGTGGTTTGATGGATTTACGCTCGTCGGTTTTTACTTATAAGATATATGGAGAATAAAGACATGATTGTTAGTAATGTATACGAGGAAGGAACTCGAATGAAGGTGGTCAGTGAATTGAGCAGGAGGCTGAATTGACCTTAAAACTAGAAACCCAAAACTTGACTCGTGCCGGCATTTTTAAAGCTCGAGCATACTTTTGAGCACAACCGTACTCTATTATGTCTCGGATGATGTATTAAAGAGATGATTAAAAATAGGGATGAGCTTGGTGCCGGACCGGCCCCGTAAGTGTCGGTCCCAAAAAAGAGAAAATGGGTACAGGAACTGGTACTCAGAATAATCGGTACGGTACCGGTATTTGAAGGTAAATTAACCAAAATACCGGTACCGGTCCTCAAAAATGAAAAAAATTGGTACGTGTACTGAAAATCATTGGTACGGTGTGGTATGTATCGTTAACGGGTTCATCCCTAATTAGAAATATCATTACTTGATGTTAAACAAGATACTTTTACAATTAGTTCAATTTCTTTAAACCTAGTGTCTTGTATATCTCATGAAAGATTTTCATTACTTTCTTTCTATGGACATACATTGTGTCTTCTTTAAAATAGCAAGATCGTCAGACTTTAATACAAGTATCTTTTTATCATGAGAGTGGAATAAATTAAAAGGTTCAATTTTTTAAAGATATAAATCACATGTGTTGAACTTATAAGTTTCCATCCCTATATATTAGGTTCACAGATGTAACAACAATATAATGTAGCACAGCCAAAAAATATACCAACTTTTACACACATAAGACAATACTTTTCTTCATGAAAAAAGAGTTACCCACAAACCTAAGATAGAAAACAATGTCGGACGAAACACACCTGAGGAAGAAGCTTCGAAACGGTGACGCCACAAACGTATACAATTGCACCTACAAGACAATATCCTAACCCATAACGAATCGTAAGCTAAAAACTCAAGTAAAAATATCATACAATGCGAACTGCGGAAGAAGCGAACATGACGAAGGAGACAGCAACGTAAAAGCAAAAGTGACAAATTAGAAACGCAAGCCGTAAACACAATTTGGCCTATGAAGTCGAAGAACGGCGATGCGGGTTTTTTCGAATCTCTAACGGGGCTGTTGCAGTTTATGATTTGGCTGGCAAAGCATCTAAGGAACAATCTGATTTGTGATGGGTTTCGAAATTTGACAAACAAATAAGAGAAATCGTAGAAGGGAAACTTGTAAATGCGATTTGTAAACCTGGAATTGGAGCTTGGGTCTGGAAAGATAGAATTTAACAACAATGGTTGGAATTGGAGCTTGGGTGTTTGGAGACCGGCAGATGCAGGTCAGGAGAAACCTGATAACCTAAACTGTTCCTAAGATGTTTCAAGATTTGTTATTATATAAAATTAAATGAAGATGTGATCCGTGCAAGTCTTTGTTACTTTTAAGCATGAGTCATAAACCAACGATTAATGATTGAATTATATATTCAATGGTAAATTGAATTTTAATAAGAGTAAACTGTAAAACTGTTCCTTGAGGTTTGATATATTCAATGGTAAATTGAATTTTAATAAGAGTAAACTGCCAAAATGTTCCTTGAGGTTTGATCACTTTTGCCACTTTAGTCTAAACTCAAACTTTTTGAATCTGGGTTCCAGTGGTTTCAATTTTGTTGACATTTTCATCCAAAAGCAAAATCTGGTTAGATTTTTCAGTTAACATTCAGTCTTTTTTTTGTCTTTTTCCTCCCTTTTAATAAGGGCAAAATTGTCAGATTTTTTTTAATTGAAAATTTGTCTAAAGCATCACCGAAGCGTCTTTCCTACCATTCCATCACGCCGCAACTATCACCCCAAAATTTTCGGATATGAGTTCGGATATAAATATTCACTGTCCGAAATTTTCGGATATCCGGTTTTTGGATATCTGAAAACCGTATAATTCGATATTGAACACCCCTATCATCTGACATCATTGCTAGCTTTGCATAGTTTCTTTAAACAAGTATCTGCCCATACAATTTAGATTAAATATCAATACATCTAAACCTATATACTTGTTCACATAAAAATCTATTTCTACTTATCTTTAAATAAATTGTTATTCCTATAGCCTTCGTAAATTTACTTACAGAAATGTAGATATGAATACATGATGTGAAAATAAGTGAAGACGTGATCCTTTTGCAAAGCTTTTTTACGATGTTATGGACTTTGGCCATGATAAGTCATGCTTACTTTTCAAAGATGAGGAATAAACATATAATCAATTAATGTTTGAATTTTCTATTGTAATGATAAATATATATCGACAAAAATATAACAAGTAGATATATGTTACAAAAGAGAAAACCAATTAAATCAATCTAAACCATTAATAAGTCATCTGAGCCATAGATCAATGGTTAACATAAACAATTATTATAGTTTTTTTTTAAAGGTTAACTTCATTCAACCAAAAAACACCTCTAGCGAGTCCACGAAGCAAGAACCGCAAGGAAAACCAAATTACATCAATCCAAGCGGACACTTACACCAATCATTCCAAACAATATCTTTAAATCTAGATCTATGCCGAATCCAAAAATACGCCAATGACTTAATCTTGGTCACCACCTCAATCGCTTTAGCTTCTTTCCTTCGGAATATGCTCTCATTTCTTTCGGTCCAAATGCACCAAAAAGTTGTAATCACGATACAATGGAGCACCCGTTTATCTTTCTTTTGAATCTTCGATCCCTTAGATAGTAATAAAAGATCCTGGACATCGAAAGCAAAAATAGGATCCAACCGACACCATACTGCAATCCGCGCCCAAACCTCATAAGAGAAAATGCAAGCAGTGAAAATGTGTAATGTGGTCTCCTGATTCGAATCACATAGTGGGCAATCATCATCAACAAGACCCATACCTCTCTTATTAAGTGCGCTTCTAGTCGGAATTCTATCTTGTTTCGCCCGCCAAGCCAAAATACTACATTTCAGCGGGATCCAACTCTCCCACTTCATATTAAAAACCGGACCAAAAACCTGACTAGCAATGATAACCCGTTTAGCTGCTGAACTATAAAAATCCCGTTGCTATCTCCTTTCCACTTCCATCTGTCTATACCTTCGGCATAATAAAAATCATGGATCTCTGAAAATAAATTAAAAAGCTCCAATAATTCCGAAGGTGTCCTCGGATTACGCCACCAACTCCAATTTAGAGTCTTTACGCCATTCTGAAAGGACAATCTCTCCGCCACACAACTCCACTTGGAACTCTCTAATCTAAAAATATTAGGATATATGTCTCGCAGAGTCAGGTCATTAAGCCATGGGTCACACCAAAATCTAATCGACTTGCCATCCCCAACAACGCCAAATAAAAAACTATTAAAACTTTTACCATTTACCGTGCATTGTTCCCCCACCTTCACTATGGTCTTCCAACTTCCGTGAGCCGAGGACGCTAAAGGCATCATAGACCAATTTCTTTCTCCCCCATGACATCCCAAAACAACTTTCTTCCACGCGCTATTGTCTTCTTTTTTATATCTCCCACCCCATTTGATTAAAAGAGCCAAATTCGTATCTTGCAACAGATTAATACCCAAACTTCCCCGCTTTTTTGGTCTAGCAACTCTCTCTCACGCTACCCAATTATTATAGTTAAGTAAATAAATCCAAATTCAAGTTGATTAGCTTAGTAGGATAGGGGAAAATCTGGTTGAATCAAAATTAATTTTACAAGACACCATCAAAAGCATAAACATATTTTCCTTCAATGATTTCATACTAATTGAGTGTTGCTTCAGTTTAGTTTTTTTTTAGAGTGTAAGGGGCACTCCTCTAAGTGGGGAGTGACCTCTCTTACCCACAGCCAATCAGCACGCGCCACGTCAACTCCCCACTTAACTCCCCACACACCCTCAATTTGATGGCGGCACTCCTCTCTTGGGGGACTTGCTTTTTTGTTTTTGTTTTTTATTTGTTGTAATTAAACAAAACGGTCAAAAATTGCAAATGTCAATCGGTGAACACAACCCGCTCCCCACTCACCGATTTGGGTCACCGAGGGGTGGGCGACGGTGTTCCCGATCGGGGAGTACACTCACCGCACCCCTCCCCGCAGGCGCCCCGGACACCCTTATGAGTATGTCACGTAGGGCTGGCATATCGTGTATACCCGTACACGATAAGACACGACACGATAAGACACGATAAGACACGATACACGAAATCCCATACACGAACACGACACGATAACTTATCGTGTCCTTTTTTTCAAACACGAACACGACACGAAAACACGAAAATTACATGTTAATACCTGTTAACGAACACAAGAATAATCATGTATTAATGGGTATCTAACAAGTAAACAGGTATTAACATGTATTAACGGGTATCTAACTATCTAACAGGTATTAACATGTATTAACGGGTATCTAACAGGTAAACAGGTATCTTAACGGGTATCTAACAGGTAAACAGGTATCTTACCCACTCGATGTTGTAACACCTCGAAAATTCACGTCCTATAAAGTGTTGACACGTGTCATATGTTTGAACGTGTGAAAGAATGTTATGAAAGGACTAAAGTTGGCAAACATGAAAAGTATATGAAAATACGAGTTCTAAATGTCAACAGTAAATAAATATATTGTACATTAACCCTACATGATGTTTATATCACCAAACGAATAAATCATGGATCATACGAGGCTAAAAGTGAGAGATTACAAACCACAGGGGTTAAATGTGTCAACATGTTTAAGTTATACCTCTGAGTGACCTTTTGACAAACCCGAAGCTTTGTAACGGTTAATTATGCTCACTAGAATGCACGATATAAATTTCATAAAGTTTCGTTATCATATGAGAAAGTTATGATCAAATTCGTATGCGAGGGGTTAAAACGTCAACGTTGAAAGTTAGGACTTTTCGGGTAACAATAAAGTTAACCGGGGACTTAACAAAATGGGTAAATGTCTTGAAGCCCCTAAACATCAATTTGGATGGTTCAAGGTGCAAGAAAAAAAAGTCTAATCGAAGTTTGAAGAGCCAAGGATCAAAACGCAATAAATCTAAAAATTCAGATTCTGTGCAGAAGGGTGTCGCGCCACGCGAAGCCCCAGGGGGGGGGGTCTTCGCGCCACGCGAGGGCCTATCTGATACGATTTTTCTTGTTTCTTGTCTGCCCTTGCCTTTGTACTCGATTTTTACCCGATCTTCCACATCTTTCTTGGCCCCTAGGCACCCCCTAAACACTTAGGGACATGTGTTGATGATTCATGGTCCATGTTAGACTTGTGTGTCAACATTTTGTGGTGATTAAACCACTATATAAAGACCTCTAAGTTGCAAACATGCTTCACACATTCATTCTTGCAAATCTGATCATTTGTGGAGCACAAGAGCACCTTCCAAGCCTTCCTAGTCGACCATTGGTCACTTGTAAGTATGCTTAACCTTCGTTAATCAAGTTTAGCTTAGTTATTTAGCTAAAAGTCAAACTGTCGTAATTAACGGTTGACTTTAAGATTAATCACTAATGGCTCAGTGATTAGTCGAATTGAAAGTAGTTATAAGTTGGTAATTATGTGGGTAATAAACCCTCAAAAGGGTTCCCCCTGATTCCCACTCTAACTAGGTCAAATGTCGGGTCAAACTTATGATTAAAAAGTCAACAGGATACTTAGTTTCTAATTTATGCATGATTAGCAATGTAGAACACATACAACCTGTTTGATCATTAATATAACTTGGTAATTAGTGTAAGAACATGTCTAAACATGTTCAACCCGACAATTTACTGTTTAGACCCGGTTCGGAACCAAAAGTCGCAAAGCTTTGACTTTTGCTTTGACTTCAGTTCTGACCCGTTTTGGTATGATTTAGAAATACCTAAGAGCTTCATTTGGACCAGGTTACATGCTAGTATAACCCTCTGTGATTATACACCATGGTTCATTAGTTAACCGATTAATACGCATGATTCCGTTAATTGCTCATATGTTGACCATTATGCCCTTTTCACCTTAAAACGTGATTTTTGAAAATGTAAAAGTGTAGAAACCTTAGTTACTGATATATAAACTTGTATACAAAGTTTGACATCAGTTCGAGGTATAGATTGAGAGTTATGCTCATTAGCGTAATTAAGAAGCTTTATGTTAATAAAACGGCGTAATTAGCGTATAGCCTAGTTAAGCCTACTTTTTGATATCAAACTTATTACCCACTGATGTAATATATTATTTTGGGATTTTTGAAGATTTTTAATTAATTTTAGGCTGAGCATAACTCATAGTCGTAGGCTTAATCCGGTAATTGTCGGTTTTGCCCTTACGGGCCATAAAATGAGTTTTACATATCTAATCGACTCCAAACCTTTTGATACTGATCTTAAATGATAAATAAATTATTTTAAGCCTTCTGGAAAAATAAAAATATCAGTTTTGTATATAGAACCCGGAAACGGCTTCTAATCCCTTTTTTTTAAGCGTTTTTAACGCATAGTATGTACTAAGATTATTTTAAACATACAAGGGTTGATACCTACTGATATTTGAGGCAAATTATAATATTTTAACAGTAAGCAAAAGTTGATAAACTCAGACTTCAGTTTTGAGCTTTACGGCTTATGTGAAATTACCAAAATGCCCCTACGGTGCATAGTTTGGTTATAATTGATAAAATTCACATATATACTTTACCCTACTGTTATAACTTAGTAAACTAAGTATTTTTTCTGATTATATCAGACCTGTAACTCAGGTTAATACTTAGACTCTTTTATAACCTTGAAAATGACCAAACTACCCCTACGAGGCATAGTTTGTGTTTAAAATCGTTTCGGGCATAATAAAAGACATCTTACTGATGTCACAACATATTTGAGGCATATTAACTTAGGAAACCTGTATATGGCTCTCATGAATACCCGTTACGCTTATTGCGCGTACGGTTCGGCTTATGTGATTAGATTACATAAATTAGCCGAAATGGGTCAAACCTTATCGGTTTTACCCCAAATTTCAGAATGTGCCTAGATTACCCATATAAGGCAAGTCTTCAATCTTGTCGGGTCTTAATCACATTCTAAAACGGTCTTCGCCCTATCGTGCGTTTGAACCGTATCTTTCTTCAAAACTAACCGGTCTAAGCTTAGGCTTAATTAAAGACCCGTTAGCATTCTAATTGGTTATTTATACCATCATTCCAGACTAGAGCCTTCCGGTAAATTGTACCTACGCTTACTTTAGTGAATACGGCTGAGTTATTATAATTCTTGCTATTTAAGACAGGAGCTAGCTCAGGTAAATACTCTTAACTTATTTTCCCTATTACGGGCTTGGGATACGGTAATATAAATACCGCATGGTCAGGTATGGGATTCAAAGACCAATAAGTCGGGAAATCCAAGTAACCTGTTTTTAATTCGTATTGCTTGACTGAAACATTGGGGATTAATGCGACCGTGTCCTGGATATCCTTGACTCATTAGATGCAATGGCCACGACCTAAGCACGGGGTGTAGGCATACACCTGACAGATGCCATATGTTTATTAATTAATTATACCCAATAAGGGATTCCCAATAAGGGAATAGTGGTGTGTCGGTTAATCATGAACCGGCATAGAACCGGGCCCCGTATGTAGAGCAAGTTATGTAAAACTGATAACATGAAATATAGCTTGTCCCTAGTATAAAAGATTAACTTTGCCTCTGTGCATTTTAATCAGATTATAAAAGATTAATTTTGCCTCTGTGCATTTTAATCAAAGTGTCAAGATATTTTATGCCTGGTGCATCTAAATCAATTTTCTTAAACTCTTTCAAATGAGTCAGTTGAGTGTATTTACCAGTGAAAACTGACGTATTTTCAAAAGTCTAAGTGACAGGTACAAGTACGTAATAGGCTGGAAGCTGCTCAGGACGTTAATAAGGAACCTTGCAAGTTCTAGGCGTCTAAAGTCTGTTGAACAATATTTATGTTTTAAGATCCGCCTGTGGATCCTTTACTTTCCGTTGTAATACATGATATTACTTTATATTCGGATTGTAATATATTTTATCTTTTGCTTCCGCTGTGCATTTATATATTGTGTTGTTTGACTATGATGATATCAACTACGTCACGATACTCCCTACCGGGCCCACCGGTGACACCTGGAAAGTCGGGGTGTGACAGATGTTAAGTGTTAACATGTATTAACACTATACACGAACTGACACAATAAGACACGAAAACACGAAACGCTATACATGAACACGACACGAAAATTAACAGGTTGTTTCGTGTCTACCTGTTTAGTACACGATACCTGTTAAGGTCATACACGATACCTGTTAAGGTCGTGTAGCTTCGTGTCGTGTATTCGTGTATCGTGTAAAATTGCCAGCCCTAATGTCACGTCATCAAAAAGTTAAAATTTCTGTCACATAAGCTTGTCATGTCATCTAAAACATAATTTTTTTTGTCATATAAGCTTGTCACATCATCAAAAAAAGTTAAAGTTTTTATCATAGGTAATTAAAAACTAAGACCATGTGTAGTGGTAAATCAAAATAATGCCCCCACCATGGGGCATTATTCGACACGTGTCATCCCAGTCAGCATGGGGCATTATAGCATAAAGTGGTGTAGTGGGGCATTATTCCAATAACGCCCATGCAATCATTTCCCAATTATTTTTTTAATTTAAAACATAAAAAACTTCATTAATTTAAAATAAAATTAAAAAAAAGTTTGCTACAAATTAAAAAAAGTAAAAATATAAGTTGTATGTTAAAAATAGAGAAAAATGCCGGGATAGTCCCTGTGGTTTCACCTTTTTTCACCTATAGTCCCTATCTTTCTAAAACTACTTGAATAGTCCCCAAGGTTTTCCGTTTTGTTCTCGGATAGTCCCTGGGTCTAACTTCAGTTACTTTTCTCTGTTAAGGAGGGTGTGAAATGACAAAAATACCCTTTCCTTAAAAGGCCAAACCATAGGGACTATCCGGGCATCTTCTTCATAATTTTTTTTATAAAACCCCATATTATCCCTTTCTCTTCATCCCTGCTGTCTCTCTAGTACCACCACCACCACCGTCACCTCCACCGCAGCGCCGCCGCCAGAATCAACGAGTTCCTCTCTCTCTTGCTCGAGTCGTGTCTCTCCCCGTCTCTGTCCTCGTCGTCTGGCACCACCCACCCACCACAGCGCCGCCGCCACCAAAATGGTGGTGGCCGACCAATAATCGAGAGGGGGTCTCCATCGTCAAGCTCACCATTACAGGAATCAACGGCCGCCGGAACAGCGGCTTTGCCGCCCAACCACCCTCGCCTATTTCTCTCTTCGATCTTCCTCTCTCTCGAAATCAGCAAGCTGCAGGTGTTTGGAGTGTTATATGGGAGAAGAAAGAGGTGTTGGAGGTGTGTGTGTGGTCGATAGTATCATCGGCCGGCAACCGGTATGGCCTGCTCATCACCAGTTCTTCACGAGAGAGAGATGAAAGGGCCTGTGGGTATGTTTGTGTGATGTTTTAGGGTTTTAATGATGAAGTTGTCTATGTTTTGTTTGAGTAGGGGAGTTAGAGGATTTAGGTTTCATGGGAGAGAGTTGCCGATCTCTTGCCATCTGATCAACCAATTGGATATGAGCCCATGATTTCGTAGCCTTGTTTGTTTGATTAAACAATTCTCTTCTTTATGGGAATGGAGATGATGATGATGATGATGATTATGTTGATGATGCTGCTACTGTTGTTGTTCCATATAGAGAGGCTATGGTTTGGGTCAACAATTGTCAAAACTGGTATTTGGTGAAACCGATTTACAAGTGGAAAAGGATCGGTTTGGTTTGAAACTAGTTCTGGTTATTAACTGGTTTCAAGGGATAAGTTCTCGAACCGGTGGTCGGTTTGAAACAGGGGCGGATTTGGGCGTCACATATCCGACTACAACAGATCTGAGCCTCTTATCTGTCAGCTGATTACTCGATCTATGAATGTTGTTTTAAGAAGACTTGTTTTTCTATCCAAAAAGGGTTAGTGATGCGGCTTGTTACCGGTTTGCCTTCTGTTTCGATGTGATTTCCCCTGATATTGAAGGGTGAATATGGTAGAGAAGGAAGAGAGAGAAGTAGAGTTAAGTGGTGGTTGTGGCAGGGGAGGTTCAGTGAGAGTGGTGGTGATGGAGGTTTGGTGAGAGTGGTGGTGTGGTAGTGATGTTGAGAGTGGTGTAGGGTAGTGGCTAATGGTGGTTGGCCGCCGGAAAAGTTCACCGGAAAGGCGGCGGTGCCGGAATAACTCGCGTTCAAGATTTAAAGTCGCTGGAAATTAATTTCTCCGGAAAAGTTCGCCGGAAAGTGTGGTGGTGGGGTTTTTCTCTAAAAATGTAGAAGATGCCCGGATAGTCCCTATGGTTTGGCCTTTTAAGGAAAGCGTATTTTGGTCATTTCAACACCCACTTAACAGAGAAAAGTAACTGAAGTTAGACCCAGGGACTATCCGACAACAAAACGGAAAACCTTGGGGACTATTCAAGTAGTTTTAGAAAGATAGGGACTATAGGTGAAAAAAGGTGAAACCACAGGGACTATCCGGGCATTTCTCTCTTAAAAATAAAAGTAAAAAATAAGTAAAAAAAAATATAAGAGTTACCGGTTTCTTCGTCCTCCGAAATGTCGAGCCACGCCCGAGTCAACGTGAATTCCTCGTCCTTCGTACATTTAATGATAGTTTTTGTACGTCGAGGTTCGTCCTTTTCCTTCTTCTTATGCGACCTTCTGCCGCGTTTCGATTTCTCTTGCACCGGTTCGGGTTGCGTCTCCGGCACGACATCGACATCGGGTTCGGATTCGGCTTGTTGTTGTGATGGTTGCGACCCGCCGGCTTGACCATAGCTGAAGGTGGGAGGCACAAACGGAGTGGCGCCACTCAAGTAAGCCGCGTACGTTAAAAAGCTCGGGTCCATGTCTTGAAGGTTATACGGGTGTTGCGGTTGGGTTGTGTTCGGGTTCGTGGGTCTTGCGGGGACACCAAAAGGGGGTCGGAATGGATGCATGATTGTATAAAATATAAAAGAAGTAGGAGAGAAAGTAAGAGTTTTTTTTTTAAAAAATAGGAGAAAGTGGGTTGATATATATATAGTGGGTAAATTTTTGAATTAAAAAAAAAAACAAATTTGACCGTTGTCAACGGTCTTCTCTTGGCCCAACGTCCATTTTCAGCGTTTTAATTAAAACGCCAACGTCATTTTTTTTTCGAAAATAACACCGGAAAACGCCCGGTGTAGTGGGGGGGACGGCGTTTTGGGGCGTTTTTTTTATTTTTTTTTAAAACCACGCCCCACTACGGGTGGTCTAACTGAGTTAACATTCAATAAAAAACTAACTAGGTTAACATTCAATTAGTATAGGATCGTTGATGAAAAATACGTTCAAAATTAAGACAGTTTTTAAACATTTCCTTAGTTGGAATTAATCCTAACCAATAGATAAAAGTTATAATCATTAAAATCCAATCAAGTGAAACATAATAAAAAAACTCACCATAAAATCAAACCGATAATCATAATCAGTTTAGAAAGTTTCATTGAGTTTAAACAAGGTATTAACACCCAACTTTCCGTGTAAATCTATTAATTATTAGAGTTAATTGCCATTTTCGCCCCTGAGGTTTGGGCACATTTGCCATTTTCGTCCAAAATGACAGTTTGGTACCATTTTGCCCCTCACGTTTGGCCATTTTTGCCATTTTCATCCAAATCTCTAACCTAGTTAAAAAGTTCTGTTAAATGAGAATTTTTTTAATTTAATTTTTTATATTTACTCTATAAAATATAATAAACAATTATGTTCTTTTTAAATAAATAAATAAAATATATGTATATATATAAAAATACACACAGATCACCATCTCCATCTCCATCTCTCTCTCTTCTCTCTCTCTTCTCTGTCTTCTCTCTCATCTCCTATCACCGCCACCACCGTTCCCCACCACCTCCACCACCATTCCCCACCGTTACCCACTTCATCTTCAACATTACCCCCACCACCACCACCATCAAATCGCATACGGAGACCACCACCACCACCACCATCAAATCGCTGGTCAAACAATTCGGAGACCACCACCACCACTATCACCCCACCACCACCATCAAATCGCATACGGAGACCACCACCACCAGCACCCCACCACCACCATCAAATTGCATACGGAGACCATCCATTCAAACAATTCGCCCCTGTTTAGACACAGCTACTTCTCCATGGATTCTGGTAGTGCAAATTCAAACATTAACAACATATATACTTTTTTTTAACTGACAGAACATTAAACCAAAAACAAAGATGATTGGTTACCCATGAAACAATGACAAAGAAGAAGGAATCATGGCAAGTTTTTCACAAGCACTGGTCCTTATGGAGTGTTTAACGTACACATCTCTGCAAAGGTAAGGAACATGCAGCAGCTCCATTTCCTCTTTGACATTTCTACAAACACCTTGGCTACCACTACAACAGCACCCCATCCATTCAATACACCTGAACAATTACTCCCAAAACTAAAAACCCAGATACATTATTCAGTGATGTGTTAATCAAACTTCCATACAATGCAGTAGTCCCATGCGTTGTTTTCTACAAGGGGTCTTAGCATCTTCATCAAAACCATCATTTACCTAACCAATTTTAGTCAAATGGGTGGATCAGAAGAATGATCATGGAAGCAGTAGAGGAAATCTGTTGCGAAATAGTACGAAATGGAAGTTGCAACTGAATGGGGGGAGGGAGAGGGAATAATATTTGCAGGCTATAACGGTGGGGAATGGTGGTGGAGGTGGAGGTGGTGGGGAACGGTGGTGGCGGTGATAGGAGATGAGAGAGAAGACAGAGAAGAGAGAGAGAAGAGAGAGAGATGGAGATGGTGAGCTGTGTGTATTTTTATATATATACATATATTTTATTTATTTATTTAAAAAGAACATAATTGTTTATTAGATTTTATAGAGTAAATATAAAAAATTAAATTAAAAAAAATCTCATTTAACAGAACTTTTTAACTAGGTTAGAGATTTGGATGAAAATGGCAAAAATGGCCAAACGTGAGGGGCAAAATGGTACCAAACTGTCATTTTGGACGAAAATGGCAAATGTGCCCAAACCTCAGGGGCGAAAATGGCAATTAACTCTAATTATTAAAACCCTATAAATAAGCAACTTTTCATGCATATATGTCTTGTACTCAATGCTTTGGGAGATTTAAAAAAAAAAAATTGTTATTTTTACTTTTCACCCAAAAACATTTGCTAAATTACTTTTAACCCAAAACTATTTGTTTTTTTTTTACTTTTAACCCAAAACTTTTTATTTTTACTATCTATTTGCCTCCCATCCCCTATACTTTTACGATGTTGCAATTTTAGTCCCTTAACTTTGATATTTCAAAGTTTTATAAAATGACAAATTTAGTCACAAAACTACTACTTCATTTTACAAATACTTTGCTTTTGACACCCCAACTTTGTGGTAGTTTCCTTTACAGCCCCAACTTTGTTATAGTTTTCTTCTTACCCCAAAACTTTATCAAATTTTATCTTTACCCTTTCTTAGCCCTTAAGTTTACGAAATGCAATTTTTAACCACTTAACTTTTTATGAACTTTGTAAATGTCACTTTGACCCCCTCCGAGAGTTTTTGCCTTGACGATATAAATTCGAGTTAGTCGGGTCGCGTATAATACATTATGATTGTACGATATAAATTCGATTTACGTTACGTTTTGATCTAATCGCAATGCAACTATAGGATAAATTGAGTTCAATCGGATACGTCAAAACGTGCATTTTCATATAGTTAACACATCACATAACGCTTGGACTAATACATTCAATATTTGCGAAGTACCCGCGTCAGAACGCTCGCGTATCTTATTACTAGTTATATAAAACCAAAAACTTAAATTTCAAACAATCTAGAAAACCAGTAGTCTCTTAATTATATTAAAAAATAATAAAAAAAAAAAAAATAAGTGGTGCATATTGATTAGGAAAAAAAGGTTTGGTAGGTAAAGATACTGGTATGACATGGAAGTGATATTAAAAGATAAGGCACGAGGCGACCACACGCCAGTACCACCACTTTGATCTCAACCGTCCACGTGTCAGTCCTATCAACGGTCCATGAAAAACCCGTATTCTATTTGTGGTCTCGTGAACCCTCGGCTCCCCCATTTAAATCTTCCTCCTCCTCATCAGATCAAAACACACACACACACACACTGATATTTTGTTTGTTCTTCCAAAATGTCTCTTCAAACACCATTCTCATCATCATCATCATCACCATTTTTGTTGAAGAATCTGGGAAAATCGATCGGATTTGTGAGATCAGGGGTTGTGCGTTGTGGATCAAGTGTTGGTGAGGAGAATCTGGTGATGAGTAGTGGAGTGTTGTTTCAGCCGTTTGAAGAAGTGAAGAAGGAGGAGTTTATTGTGCCGATTTCGCCTCAAAAATCGCTTGCTCGTCAACGCTATTTTGATGAGCCTGAAGCTGCCATTAACGAGCAAATTAAGTAAGTTTTTCATTTTTTTTGTATTCGATATATTGTTTATTTGGTGCTTACGTGGAGACATAGACACCTCTGTTAATGTAATTACATTTTAAAATCCAGATATATGTTACAATTGAAAAAGACCCAAGAAACAGTGAGTTTTGAGTGTGTTAATTGGATTTTGAAATGAAAGTGCTCAACAAGATTGAATATATTTATTTATTTATTGTAGACATATCTGATGATAGTTCATAGTTTTTGAATTTTAATTACTCTTTTCATCCATCCTGTGGTTTGTCAAAAATCACTATTTCATTTCAGTCCATTAGTTTAAACATTGCGATTTCAGTCCCTGTGGTTTCACTTTCGTAACCATTTCAGTACATCTCGTAACCATTTCAGTCCCTGTACTAACCGAATAAATGGATTGAAATGGTTACGAAAGTGAAACCACAGGGACTGAAATGGTTACGAAAGTGAAAGCACAGGGACTGAAACGGTTACAAAAGTGAAACCAGAGGGACTGAAATCGCAATTTTTTAAACTAATGGACTGAAATAGTGATTTTTGACAAACCACAGGGACGAAAACAGTAATTAACTCTACTTTTTAACTATATTATTGGAACTTTTAGCTTATGATTGGGTTTATTTTGTTTGTTAATGATGCAGTGTGGAATATAATGTCTCCTATGTGTACCATGCTTTGTATGCTTACTTTGATCGGGACAACATAGCACTGAAGGGCCTTGCCAAGTAAACAAACCACATAAACTCGAACCCCTTTTTATCTTTACATGCTTATAAAGTTTCTTTTGTTTTTATCAGGTTTTTCAAGGAATCAAGTGAAGAAGAAAGAGAACATGCTGAGAAGTTAATGCAATATCAGGTCTTTTTCGCACTATTATTATTTTATAAGATTTTTAAACAACATAGTAATTTGTTCTTTTTATGCAAATCCCATTGTTATACACACACATACATACATACATAAACATATACATCAGCAACTAAACCTTATATCTTTTTAGAATATGAGAGGTGGAAGAGTGAAGTTGAACACCATAGTTGCGCCACCTTCAGAGTTTGAACATGATGAAAAGGGAGATGCTTTATATGGTAAGCACAACTCAGAAATTACCCATCAAGTACAAGAATGATTTCAACTTGATTAGCACTTGTTTAACAAATATTCATCCTTATTTCGCCTTTAATTTATAAATTATCTGTCAGCAATGGAGCTAGCGTTGTCTTTGGAGAAACTAGTCAATGAAAAGCTTCTTTGTTTGCACGCGGTATGCTTTTATCTTGATATTTAAGTATTTTATATATCTCACATGATTACTAATGCTTGAGGAAAAACTGAACTGATCCCCAAATCCGGATCATGACACCTGGTAAATGTGTTTTTCAAATTGAAGGTGGCTGATAGGAACAATGACCCGCAAATGGCAGACTTCATTGAGAGCGAATTTCTTGTTGAGCAGGTGAAAATCATAGCTGTTGATATATAAGTGTGTGTGAAATATAAAAGTCTAATCTGCATTACTTTTTATGTTGTGTGGCAGGTTGAAGCAATAAAGAAAATTTCAGACTATGTTTCTCAACTGAGAAGAGTAGGGAAAGGCCATGGTAAGATTATTATCCTTATGACTTGTAACTTATCCAACATACAATGAAAGGTAATACAAGAGCAAAATTTCCAAAAAGCAAGACCAGTAGACAGTAGTGTTAAACGAGCCGGCAAGTCAGAACGGGTTGGCAGGTTGCACTAATTTTTTGAAACTCTTTTTTATCAAATTTTAAACGGGCTGTTTGGTCAACCTGATTAGTTATAGTACAACCCAAACATGACTCGTTTATCAAATGGGTTAAAATGTCATCAAAATGATTCCAATGGGTGGCAAGTCAAAAGGGGTTGATAGATTGTAATCGTGTTGTAAACGGGGTTAGTGGGTCGTACTTGTAAAACTAAGTTTATTTAGAACTTTTTTACATTTAAATGGGCTGGTGGGTTGACTTACAATTTGAACTGCAGGGGTATGGCATTTTGATCAGATGCTTCTTGATGGGGGTGGTGCTGCAGCTGTTTGAAGAATTTGGGTAGTCTAGCTAATGGCATTAGGTGTGTGTTTGATGGTGTTTAATTCAGTTTAGTAACTACTATGAATCACGGGCTGTGGTTTCCGGTGAAGTTATGTTATATGTTGGCTAGTTAAACAACTTTTAATTGCTCTTATTGAATTTATATTATTATTATTATTATTATTATTATTATTATTATTATATTAGTTTTTAAACATAAATTAAAGTGTGGTTTGTTGTCGGTTAAAACATTCCTCAAAAGATTATTAAACATGTATACTTTATCCGGTAACAGTTCTTAAGAAACATGACCGATAGTCATTTTTTATCATTTAGAATGTTTTTTAAACATATAAAACAAGTAACATCAATTTATGTTTAGAAGTATATTCTTAATGCAAAAATAAATGACTATTATGTTATTTTTATATATCATAAGATGACAACATAATTAAATGGAGATGTCAATTGTCATATAAATGATGTTTAGTTTCTTTTGTTTTATCATCACGTGAATAGGCCGGTAAATAGGATTTTAATTTACAGTGGCATTTTTTACGTTCACATTCTCCATATATATATATTTTTTTTCGTTCACATTCTCCATATATATTTACAGTGGCAGTTTACTCTTTTATCAAACTCTTTTCCTAATCCCCTCTCGTGGCCCAAGTGGTTTACTCCCATGTGGTTAAGGTCGGCCGGTTTCTCCTTTGGGAGGTCACCGGTTCGACCGACTCCCACTTGTGGCATTAGGGGGGGGGGACGACCCAATGATGGATCGTATCCTACCGAGGCATGGTGCGGTCCTGAGGGCAACCCGGTTTTACCCAGCTGTTACCCCAGCGATTTTCTCGTGTGGGGGCAGTATGGTTTCCGGGCGGAAGTCAGCTTACGCGGCGGCCGGGGCCCGATCGAACATCGCGTCCGTAAATGCAGGGCTGACGGGGGATTGTCTTAGACATGAACCCGGTGACCACTGGTCCAGTACATAGAAAGTCACATTCCAAAAAAAAAAGGGCCAAACTATCTAATAGTCACCCAAAAAGGTGGTTTTTGTCCTTATATGCACACCCTACAGTGTCGAACTGTGTCCAAAACGCGACGTTTTGGTCCGGTTAACCAGATAAAGACTGACGGGTGTCTCACGGGTCTGTTGACCGGATCAAAACGCCGAACTTTGGCAGCGTTTTGGTCCTGTCAACCAGACCGGGTGTCAGTCTTTTGTCTGGTTGACAGGACCAAAACGCAGCCAAAGCTCGGCGTTTTGGTCCGGTCAACAGACCCGTCAGATACCCGTCAGTTTTTTTCTAATTAACCGGACCAAAACGCCGCGTTTTGACCACAGTTCGACACTGCAGGGTGTGTATATAAAGACAAAAAACACCTTTTTAGGTGTGTATATAGTGAGATAGGTGTGCCAATAATAGAAGGGTTAATGGATTTAAACACCCCCAACTATGGCCATTTGGCCGATGGCACTCTCAACTTTCACTTTGGCTCAGACCACTCCCAACTAAACACTTGGGTTGCTGTGTCACCCCGTCGTTAAATAAACACTAACTAGGTTAGTTCTTTTTGCTGACATGGCCATTTTGTCCAACGTGGCATGCTGACGTGGCCTGTTTTTATCAGGTAACATGCTGATGTGTATATTTTTATTTTCAAATGTCTATTGTTTTTTTTTTTTAAATCTGATTCAAATTGAAAGAAAAAACAAATAGATATAAACCCAACCACCACCAACCTAGCCACCATCAACCTGATTCAATGAGCAGCCACCACCTCCTTCCCCATCTCTCACCACCGCCAACATCAACTCAGCCACCACCTCCTTCCCCCTTTCTCACCACCGTCACAATCAACCCAACCACCACCAACCTAGCCACCACCTCCTTCTCTCTTTCTCACCGCCGCCACAATCAACCCAGCCACCACCTCCTTCTCCCTTTCTCACCACCGCCACAATCAACCCAGCCACCACCTCCGCCCTCCCTTTCTCACCACTGCCACAATCAACCCAGCCACCACCGTTCCGCTTTTCTCCCAAAATCAAAAACCGACATTCAATCCTCGATCCACCCAAAATCAAAACCCTAATAGGCTTCTAGATTAAGCCGTTTTGACTCCATCGCCGTTTGTTTTCGATATTATATGGAATAGGCTTCCAGATCCAGATGAACACTGGATGGTGGTATGGGTTAGGTGGTCGTAGTGGGTGGTGGCCAATGGTTCTTGAACAGGGGAGTATGGTCGTGGGGTGGGTGGTTGCGGAGGACGGTGGTGGGGTGGGTGGTTGTAGAGGACGATGGTGGGGTGGGTGGCTGCGAAAGACTGTGGTGGGTGGATGGCAGTATGGTGGTGTGGGGTGGATGTTGGTGGTGTTAAGTGTCTGTGTGTGAGAGAAATAAAGAGAGGGCGGCCGCGTCCATCGGAGATCGGAAAAACGGCCAGCGGTGGTTCCGATTAGGTGAGATGAGATGGAGTGGGGATGATGAAACCCTAATGGTGAGATGAGATGGAGCGGTCGAAGTGGTGGTGTTAAGTGAGAGTGAAGGGTGTTTGGTTAAACTGATATATAATATATAAACTGATTTTTATATATATAATATATAAGTTTTCATCATCAGCATGCCATCTCATTAAAAAAACACCACATCATCTAAAATTAGCCACGTAGGACAACAAAACTAACCAAGTTAGTGTTTGATTAACGACGGGGTGACACAGCAACCCAAGTGTTAAGTTGGGAGTGGTGGGAGCCAAAGTGAAAGTTGAGAGTGCCATCGGCCAAAGGGCCATAGTTGGGGGTGTTTAAATCCATTAACCCATAATAGAATAATAGGTACACCCAAAAAAATCAAACTCTTTTCCTATTGAGACAACATCCTTCCAAATTCCACAACATTTATTATTTAAAGGAATATATTGTACGGATCTTTTACCTTTGTGTACTGCTTTTATGAATTTTACCCAAAGAGCGTCTTTATCCTTTTTGAATTTCCACCATCATTTCCCGAGTAAAGCAATATTAGCACTTCGAATATCTCCAATACCGATGCCCCCGTATCTTCTTTGTACTACCATTTTATTCCAAGTGATCCATCCTATCTTATTTCTTCCCTTACTTCTACTCCATACAAAAGCCCTTCTTATTGAGTCGAGAGTCTTTATAATTTTAGTCGACGTAAAAAATAAAGAGAAATAGTAATTAGGTAGGGCCTACTCCTTTTGCCAAGACAATTCTACCCCTGAATGATAAACTTTTTGCCTTCCACGTCGACAAACTTAAAATTTGTTTGGTATCCATTTTTATTCAAGGGTAAATTACATTTTTCGTCATTTATGTTTGTATCGAATTGCAATGGATAACGTTTAACTTCAATAATTACAGTCACAATCTTTTATTTGGAAAACTCGTTACACCTTTCGTCCTTTAACACTAACCAGGTTAAAATTTTCAATTAAGTTTAATCACTTAAGGGTATACTGGTCATTTCATGTTTTTATTTAAAATGTTTCTTAATAAATAAATAAATTACATATACCAAACACATACCACAACATCCTACTTCTAGCCCCCATATATCTGGAGTTCTTGTAACCACCTCCACCACAACCTACAACCACCACCTGCCACCAATCACCACCACTCCTTTCCACTTCAGCCACCCTCACTCTCCCATCCCTCCATCTCCAAGAACCCAAATCATCCCTAATATCCTCCTTCACTTTCAAACCAAACTCCAAAACCAAATTTCTTGTTCTACAATCCCATTCACAATGCATCAGACCCACCATTTTCAAGCCAAAAAATTCCCCTTTTTTGGTCTCTGCAGTGGCCGTTGAAGCTGAGGTGGGTGAAGATGTTGATGAGGACGTTTCTGGTGGCGGTGGTGGTGTTGCTACGGTGGCTTCGCCGGTAGCCACTAAACCTAAGAAGGGGAAAGCTGCTTTGCCTCTTAAAAGGGACAGGTTCTGGCTAACCCAGTTAAGTATATAGACTTTGATTTTGGTTAATTTCATGAGTTTTGCTTCCTTGTTCATGGATTTTATTAGAAACAGGGTAGTTGCTTCAGTACTTGTGGGTACAGAGCCAAATACACGAAAAAGATTGTTGAAATCATATTTCGAGCAAAAGGGAAAAAAAAAACCATAGATGAATTCAACACAAGTTACCCAACCTGTAAGAGCCCGTTGCTACCCGTTGACCATCACCACTTAGACAACACTCAAATTTATCAAAGATTGAATCATTTTCATACAAGTCACATAGTTGGAGATTATTAGTTGCAATACTCAGTGCAATAAAATGAATATATAAATAAACAACTTTAGTAAATAACAATCCAAGGTTGAAAGTATCCTTTTAAGTTGGAAAGATATAGCTTAACTGCAAACAGTGCCAGATATTTATGCGCTTCAACAATAAGATGATAATATTCCATGGTAAATAATAGAGGTGGCTAAAAGAAAGGGCTAGTTAAGACATCAATTCTACCCCCGCCTTCAATCACAAACAAAATACATCAAGAAAGACAAAAAACAGAGGATCATAAATAAACAGGATAAAAGAACACAAAAAGACGAAATTTCTTTTTTGGGGTGAAATTGAGAACAACAGAGGTGAAATTGGGGGTAGAATTTACTGGAATTTGAGAGCAATAAGTGGTGATTTGTGAAATTGGGTTGAAATGGGGGGCATTAATGGTGATATGAGACACGCGAAGAAGAATCCTTACCGACGAAGAATTAGATGAGAAAAGAAAGAGAAGCAGCAAGGAAAAAGAAAATTGGTGGGTTTGAAAGGGCTGGCAATTAGGTACCTGTTAAGACATGATTAGACCTGTTTGACTGAAAAATACACCCTTTGACTTTTTTAATTTTTAAAATAATTAAAATTACAATGTTAGGATCTATCATTTATTCATCTTTGTACATAAAACATAAAACTGTTTTATAAACATGAGGCAGAAAGTAGTTAAACGAGTCGTAATCATGTTTGAAACTTATGTTGTGCACGCCGTCAAAAACCTGTTAAACCTGTTAAGACACGATTTGCCAGCGTTTGATGGTGGTGGCTGTTGTTAGGGAGAGAGTGTTCAAAGTGTGTGTGAGAGAGTGAAAGAAAAAAAGGTATTTATATTTAATCTTATTTTCTTTTATTTATATTGTAAATTGTAAATAACTAAGTAAAAAGACTAAACTGCCCTTGAGTGAATAAACTTAACTGAAAATTTTAACCTTGTTAGTGCTAAAGGACGAAAAATGTACCGCGTTTTTCAAATAAAGGATTGTGACTCTAATTATTGAAGTTAAAGGCAATCAATTGCAATCCAATACAAACATAAAGGACGAAAAGTGTAATTTACCCTTTATTCAATTACCTATATATTACCTATATATTAAAATTACAATTGAATGAATAGTAACAACACTAAAAAATTACAATTGAATGAATAGTAACAAATGTTGAGTGTGAATCCACTTGATCAAGTTAAGGTCAGAAAAGCAGGATAAGAGGATAAAAAGGCAGGGTTGATCCAATCTTCCATGTGATCCAGAATTCACGGATCTTGTCTCTCTCTTTCTTCTTTCATTCAGTCCTATATATGAGATTTTTTTTTGTATCTGTAAATTTTTGTACCAAGTTAATAAAAAACCTCCTAGTTACCGAGAGTGGACGTAGGTCAGATTACGACCGAACCACTATAAATCTTTGTGTTCTTAATTGTGAGCTGAGCGTGTGTGTTGATTGTGTTCGTGTGACCCGTTCGATCCCATCAACAATGTAACAACTCGTATTTTAAGAGCCTTTCGTTGTGCTTTGATGTAACTTATATGTACACTACTTGACTAGTTGATGTGTTGATTTTAATTGAATGCATATGAGTTGTTTATGTATATGTGTTTTATGAATGTTATAAGTTTGAGTGCACAATATTAATCTGGTCGCACAACACCCTTTCGGGTCGCACACTCACCCACCACCGCACTTACACCTCATCTCTTGTGCTAATAATCTCGGCCCAAAGCTTATGTCTTTTGTGTCTTGGCCTACGGCCCAAACAAAATTTCTTATTAACCGGTTACCTACACCGGTTCTTCACTACTCTTCTCCTTTTAAGACATTGTTCGGTTCTCGACCGGACTATTCTATTCTTCGTACTTTTGGGTGTTTGTGTTATCCGTTTCTTGGTGACACGCCAGCGGATAAACTCTCACCCAAGTCTACTCCGTGCATTTTTGTTGGTTATGCACCTTCTCATCTTGGATATCTCTGTTATGATCCTCATACGTCTCGTACGTATACGTCTCGTCATGTGAGATTTCATGAGACGATTTTCGATATTCCGCGGAGCTCTTCTACTCCTATATCTTCATCTGATTCTATTCCTTTTGATATTCCTCCTCCTTTGTTTCCGTCTTCTGTTTCTTCTCCCTCATCTTCATCTTCTCCTGTTACTTCTTCCTCATCTTATCCTGATATTTCCTCTCCTGTTATTCCGTCTCCTTCTCCTTCTCCTCCTTTGACTCATCCGATGGTTACACGATCTCGTGATCATACACGGCAGCCGCGCCAGTTTCCTGATCATGTTCTTCTTCATGTTTCCACTACTCCTACTACTGAGCCCTCTACATTTCGCCAGGCTCAGCAGTATTCTGTCTGGTGGGATGCGATGCGTGCTGAGCTTGATGCTCTTCATGGCAATCAGACTTGGCGTCTGGTTCAGGCTCCTACTGACGCCAACATTGTTGGTTGTAAGTGGGTTTATAGGATTAAGCGTAATCCTGATGGATCAGTGAGTCGCTACAAAGCCCGGCTTGTTGCCAAGGGTTTTCATCAGACTGAGGGTGTTGACTACACTGAGACTTTTAGTCCTGTGGTCAAATCCACTACTATTCGTTTTGTTCTTTCTGTCGTTTTTTCACGAGGATGGTCTATTCGTTAGGTTGATGTCAATAATGCGTTCTTACATGGGGATCTTTCTGAGACTGTGTATATGATACAGCCCCCAGGCTTTGTTGGCACATCTATACCACATTATGTTTGTCGTCTGCAGAAGGCTCTCTATGGCCTGAAGCAGCCTCCTAGAGCTTGGTTTTCCAAGCTATCCACAACTCTTATTATTGGTGGTTTCACTCAGTGTATTTTAGATGTATCTCTCTTTTTTTACAGTCGGGATTCGATACTCTGTTATGTCTTGATCTATGTTGATGACATCATTATTACTGGGAGTTCTTCTGATTTTGTTACTGGCTTGATTGGGCGCTTACATTGTCAGTTTGCGCTCAAGGATTTGGGGCATTTGTCATATTTTCTGGGTATTTAGGCCACATTTTCTGAGGATGTTTTACACTTATCACAGCAGCGCTACTTACTTGATTTACTACAGCGTACCGGTCTTGCTGATTGTCGACCGTTATCTACTCATGTCTCTTCTGGTAGACAAATTTCTCGACATACTGGTGATCCTTTGTCCGACCCTACTATGTATCGGAGCACTGTTGGTGCATTACAGTATCTTGTGTTGACACGACCAGAGATTGATTATGCGGTCAGTAAGGTGTCACAGTTTCTTCAGACACCTACTGATCGACACTGGGTCGCTGTCAAGCGGATTTTGCGGTATCTTAAGGGTACCATTTCTCATGGGCTATGTATACGTCAGTCTACTTGTGTTGATTTACATGCTTATAGTGATGCTGACTGGGCTGGATATCCCGATGATCGACGTTCCACCACAGGTTATTGTGTCTTTCTTGGGCCCAACCTTATTAGTTGGAGTTCTAAGAAACAACATACGGTAGCTAGGTCGAGTACAGAGGCTGAGTATCGAGCGCTTGCACATACAGCTGCTGAGTTACGTTGGATAACATCTATATTACATGAGTTGCATATCACGATGACTTGTCCACCATCTATTTGGTGTGACAATATTGGGGCTACATATCTTGCAGTTAACCCGGTGTTTCATCAGCGTACCAAACACTTAGAGATTGACTTGCATTTTATTCATGATATGGTTTTGGGTGGTACTTTACATGTTCGGTATGTTCCCACTACATTTCAGATTGCAGATTGTTTGACCAAAGGATTGTCTAGTGTTCGTTTTGACAATCTGAGGTCCAAGCTTCACGTGGATGCTCCCCGTTTAGCTTTTGGGGGTGTATTAGAGTGTATGTATTTGTAGTATGTATGTATAGTTGAGTTAGTTGAGATAGTTAGTTGTGGGTGTGAGTGATCTATAAATAGGTATTGTATTAACTGTGATTTGTATTAACGGTCAAAAAGGGTTGAAAAGCATGCGGTGAGTAGTCCCCGGCCTTTTCAGTTTACCGATCGATTTTTGGGGATGGCACAGTGTTACCGTGTGGTGAGCAGTTCCCGCAAGTCGTCCCTGAACTACGCCCCGCATACATTTAAGCAATAATTTTTTTAATATAACAGCAACTCACATACTCTTTAATCTACTCCTAAATTATACTTTTTTTAAAAATGTAGTAGATAATTGTGTAGGCGTAGAGTTTAAAAGATAAAAATGCCAACTTGCCAAGTCGTAGTGTTAAAATGGTTGTTGGGTGAAAGGGGTGCACCCCTCATGAGATGGGACCCACCCAATAGGTGTCATGTTAAATCCCCTCTCTTACACCCGCCGTCCAGCAACCGCTGGGTGCTGCAAGAGGCCCTGCTTATCCACCTGCTGAACAACTTCTGCAACTTAACTACTGCATCCATTCCAATCCTTCATGGTGTTTGTTTTAAACTCTTTAAATAATGTTCTTGAATCTTGAATTTGAATCTTTAATCATGCTCCAACGGTCCAATCATGCTCCAATGGTCAAATTGTTCAATCGGTGAAGAGTCCCCAAATTTATCCAACGCCGCACGGTGAAAGGTAACGGCGGCGGTGTTCCCCGCGCGGTGAAGGGGTTCACCGCCCTTCACCCTGTTGAGTGTGAAGCCAAGCCACTTGACAACTTGATCAACCTGAGGTCAGCAAAGCTGATCAAGTTGATAAGAGAATAAAAGTCTTGGTGATCCAGATTTCACGGATCATGTTTTGGGACATTCTTCTCTTTCATCAATCTTGTATATATGAGATTCTTATGTATCTGTAAAATTGTACCAAAGCTTAATACAAATACTCCTAGTTACCGAGAGTGGATGTAGGTCAGAATCAGACCAAACCACTATAAATCTTTGTGTTCTAAATAGAGTGCGTGTGTGAGTTCTGTGTTGTGATTGTGTTTGTGTTTGACCCGTTCGATCCCCAACAACTGGTATCAGAGCATAGGCTCTTGTTGTTGAACACGAACACAGAGGTGTAGAAGGAGGAAGAAGATACTGACCTGTAAAATAAGAACTAGGATTCGGATCAGAAAAGCTCGTCAGCCTCCGCCTCTTGTCAGCCCGCCGCCGCTCGTCAGCCGCCGCCGCTGCTGCTGCCGCTCTCTTCATCGTGAAGCTAGGGTTTCCGATTGAAGACCAGAAACAACACACCAGCCGCCGCTACCAGAACTGTCGCCGCTCAGGTGAATCACCGCCGTGATTCCGAAGCCGCCTCCGCCAGAACCACCGTCGCCGTCGCGACTGTCTAGGGTTCCGACGAACCTGTCGCCTGCTCGTTCTCTTGGGAGATCGCAGGAAGAAGAAGAAGAACCAGAGGTTTTTTTTTTGTTCTGGTGGAATTGGGGAAGAAGAAGTATATGTGCTTTTATTTTCTAGTGGAGAAATTGAGTTTCTCAATTTATCAGAAAGACCCCTTCAACTTTTATTTCTGGTGAAGAAAATTGAATTTCTCAATTTTATCAAGAAAGGTCCCTCAACTTTGAACAAGATCTCATTATCCATCAATACTTGTCCCTTGCCATTAAAGCTTGAAACAGATAAGTTATTTGTTTCTGATTATTGCTTTCGCTCGTATAAATTACCACTTAGCAGTACAAACTCGTTTGGTTAGTAGTAATTTGGTAATTTTTTTAATGGCAGAAGATAGTAAAATCAAGATTGATAAGTTCGATGGAAGTGATTATGGATTTTGGAAAATGCAAATTGAAGATTTGTTGTATCAGAAAAGTTTGCATTTGCCTATGTCGGGTGAACAACCAGATGACATGTATGATGAAGAATGGAAGTTGTTGGATAGATAAGCTTTGGGTGTGGTTAGGCTTTCTTTGGCAAAGAGTGTTGCTTACAACATTGTCAATGAAACAACCACATATGGTGTATTGAAAGCTTTGTCCAACATGTATGAAAAACCATCCGCTTCAAACTAAGTATTCCTCATCCGACAATTGGTTAACACCAAGATGAAGGAAGGCATGTTGGTTACCGCTCACATAAATGAGTTTAACTCGATTATCTCTCGTTTAGCCTCAGTTGAAATAAAGTTTAAAGATGAAGTACAAGCACTACTCCTTTTATCATTGTTGCCCGACAGTTGGTCAGGCACAGTCACAACTGTTAGTAGTGCATCCGGCACTACCAAACTCACTTTCGAGAGTATTCGTAACTTGATAGTAAATGAAGATATCAGACGGAGAAGCAATGGTGAGACTTCTAATTCTAGTTCTTTATTGCATACAGAAAGTAGAGGAAGAAGAAACGAAAGAGGACATAGTCGAGGCAGGTCCAAGTCCAGAAGAAGGGGACAATCAAAGAACAGAAAAGAAGTTGAATGTTGGAATTGCAAAGAAAAAGGTCACTATAGAAGCCAATGTATAAAACCCGCTTCAAAGAAAGAAGTAAACAGTGTATCCTCGGAAGAATTAGGTGATGTTCTCATCTGTTCTGTTGAAGATTCAGTTGAATCTTGGATTATGGATTTGGGTGCTTCTTTCCATGCTATCTCATGCCCAGATATGGTCAAGAATCTATGAATAGGTAACTTTGGTAAAGTTCGTTTAGCAGATGATCAAATGCTTGATATCACAGGTATTGGAGATGTAGACTTGAAGACCTCATTAGGAACTATATGGACATTGAAAAATGTCAGGGTTATTCCTAATTTGAGGAGAAAGTTGATTTCAGTTGGTAAACTAGATGATGAAGGGTTTAATGTTCACTTTGGGGGTGGACAATGGAAAGTGATCAAAGGCAATTTAGTGATTGCCAAAGGAAAGAAACAAGGTACTCTATACATGGCAGACGTTTCTGCTGAAGGTGTTCATGCAATGACCACCGGTCCGGGTCCATCAAATTTATGGCACAACCGACTCGGACACATGAGCGAAAAGGGATTGAAGATGTTGGCTCAGAAAGGTAAATTTCCAGACTTGAAGAAAGTGGAAACTGAATTCTGTGAACCTTGTGTTCTTGGAAAACAAAATAGGGTTACTTTTGTGAAGACAGGGAGGACACCGAAAGCTCAGAAGTTAGAGCTTGTTCACTCGGATATATATGGACCAACCTCAGTTTTATCTGTAGGAGGCTCAAGATATTATGTTACTTTCATCGATGATTCAACACGCAAGATATGGGTATATTTTCTTAAGCATAAATCTGTCGTATTTGATGCTTTTAAGATATGGAAATCTGCTGTTGAAAATGAAACTAACTTGAAGGTAAAGTGCTTAAAGTCTGATAATGGTGGTGAATACATAAGCAAGCAGTTCACTGACTATTGCGCCAAGGAAGGGATAAAGATGATCAGGACAGTTCCCGGAACTCCTCAGCAGAATGGTGTAGCTGAGAGAATGAATAGAACTCTAAATGATAGGGCTAGAAGCATGAGGCTAAATGCCGGGATGCCCAAGACATTCTGGGCCGATGCAGTTAGCACTGCAGCCTACTTGATCAACCGTTCACCAACCGGTCCCTTAGATTTCAAGTTGCCTGAAGAAATGTGGCAAGGAAAGGAGGTAAGTCTCGAACACTTACAAGACTTTGGTTGTAGTGCTTACGATTTGTTAGAAGCTAGTGACAGGGATAAGTTAGACTCAAAATCCAAGAAGTGCACATTCATTGGTTAAGGGTCAGAATGTCACACCCCAACCGATGGTGGAATCATCGGGGCGCGGCACTGAGTGAAACAGATTGTTCAAAGAAATTCGATAACGACTAAATTACCAAATAGTTTAAATATTATGTCCCATACCATAACCCATAAGATAAACTAGTTATTACAGACAGAGATATTCTTCAAACAAATAAGACATGTTCCGACAACTCAGATTTTCAAATAAAATAAATTGTCTTTGTTTCTAGACTCTTTCCTAGCCTCGATTTCACAGCAAGCCGAGCATTCTAACATCTTAAGCACCTGCCACATACGTTAAAGTAAAAGTCAATACACATAGTGTAAAGGTGAGCATACAAGTTTGATAATGACATAGAGAGTTCGAAAGCGTTTACGCATAACGAACACGTACATGGTGTGAAACGAAGCACGTAAGTTATCGACATGATCCTATCAATACCAATGACTGCGAGTTGACTACACAAGGCAGTTCGTAATACACACTCACCACTGTGAGCCATGTAATTAATTGTCCTTAACAACCCTGAGTGAACAGGTGCTGAGTCCAAACTATAGTACTATCGTTGCTAAGGCAGGAAGACAGCAATCCATGTGTAAACGTAACAAACAAGCAATCATTGAGTCACGTATACATGCAGTAGCGGTTAGCGTTAAAAGTATCGCGTAGTGTGATTGATGTGATTTAGCATAAGTGACGTATGTAACACCCAAAAGTGCATAAAGCAAAAAGGGTTCGAGTATACTCACAGCGATTGAGTTAATGGATTAAAAGGGAACGCTTAGAGCGGAAATTAGGCTGAACAGTTAACGATAGATAAAGTGAAAGTCAGCGCGTAAAATGGTGAAGGTGTACCATGGATCGGGTGGTAATCCGATCGAATGGCCAGTCGATCGGGTGGCAATCCGTTCGGATAGTCACCTGATCGGGTGGCCACTCGATTGGATTGTCACCTCTGTGGTTGAGTGATGTGTTTGCTTATGATGGCTTGTATTTTGAAGTTTTCATTGTAGCATTTTAAAAATAGAGAAGCATCTCTACCTTTCAGGTCGGTTGATCGGACGTTCGTCCGATCGGACAGCAATCCAATTGGCGAGGCTTCTCAGTTTGAGAACAAGTTCACAGCAGGACGATCACTCGATCGGATGGCTATCCGATCGGGTGGCAATCCGTTTGTATTAAACCTGTTTAAAATTGTCCAAGTCCCAAAACGTCACATGATCGGATGGTCACTCGATCGGATGGCAATCCGATCGGGTGGCAATCCGTTTCAACGTTCTGATCTTTGAATAGTTTGAAATAGTTTAAGTATGGAACCAAGTGCAACCCGATCGGGTGGCAATCCGATCGGACAGCAATCCGTCCCGACTATCCGTTCATCTTGACACTTGATTCGTTTGAAGGTTTGAAGTGATTGAACGAGATATTCTGATAACTTGCTTGAACAACAAAACCCTCAACTCGGCCCAAGTGACCCGACCGAACAGGAATCACCCTAGTCTGACCGGTTCACGGTTTGAGTCGGTAGTTCATGTTCAAACCTGAAGTCAATACCTCTTGGATAGAATTCGGATCTGGAACCAACAAATCACCAAGAATGGGTAGAAGATCAGAACTAGCTCCGATTCCATCGGGTTTGAGTGCATTGAGTGTAAAAGAGTTGAAAGAAAGTTGGAAAACCTTCTCTCAATCCTTTTATCCAAGAATTCGTGTAGATCTGAGTGAAATCTTTGATAAATATTGTGGAAATCCTTCAGATCTAAGTTGTTCTTGGTGGAATGAAGCCAAACATTGAAGTTCATAAGAACTTCATGATGACATAACCCTAGAACACCTCAAATCCGATGATTTCACGGTTAAAAGTTAGGATTCAAAAGATAGAAAGGTGTAGGAGTGCGTGTAGATCAAGAAAGTACAAGATTTAGGTTTGAAACTTACAAGAATCGGAAGAAATCACGAGAAATGAAGGCTGGAGCTAGTTGGGTCGAGTGAGAGCTGTCAACATCAAGTGATGTGACATATGAGGGTATTTATAGGGTTTCCATAAAAGGAAAGGGGAGGAAGAGGCTGGTCGATCGGGTGGCAGTCCGATCGGGTGGCAACCCGATCGGGTGGCAACCCGATCGGATGGCAATCCGATCGGATGGCCACTCGGTCGGTTGGCCACTCGATCCACTTGTCCAGTGCGATGAGTTTTGCTGTTTTGATTCGAGTGCTAAGCGTTGCGATGCGATAGATTTACTCATCAAATTACTTTTAATCCCAACTACTCTATCTAACATACAATCACTATAAGTAACTTGCGTTTAGTGTTTTCGATTCGATTTGCGATGCGATAGACTTGCGATTGCGATTAACACCTCAACATAAACATAACATGCACAAGTAACACGTAAATAGCACACACACGTAAAACAATATCCAGTCACATAATTCGTGTTGCGATTAATATGCGATTAAACTTTGATTATTAACAAGTACTCCACATAATACAACTAATGCGATAACATAAATAGATTATCTACAAGTCAAAGAAGTCAAAACAGGAGTTGAGCAAGGAGTGATAGATCGAAATTAGCAATATTGTCTTCCTTTGACTTCAATCTTGACTTTGACTTCAATCTTGACTTTGACTTCGACTTCTGAAACACGGGGTGTTACAGCCTCCCCTTCTTAAGGGAATTTCGTCCCGAAATTAGGCTGAAGCCGAAACAAACAACTGCGGGTACTTCGCCTTCATGTCGCTTTCGAGTTCCCAAGTGAACTCTGCGCCTCGTTTTCCTTCCCATCGGACTTTCACAATGGGAATGCGTGAGCGTCGGAGCTGCTTGGTTTGGCGGTCCATGATTTCGACAGGCTTCTCCACGAAGTGTAGTGTTCCGTTTAGTTGAAGATCCTCGAGTGGTACATGTAAATCATCATCAGCCAGGCACTTTCTGAGGTTCGAAACGTGGAACGTCGGGTGGACGTTGTTAAGTTCCTCCGGTAGTTCGAGTTTGTAAGCCACTTTTCCGATTTTTTCCAGAATCTTAAAGGGTCCAACATATTGAGGCGCGAGCTTTCCTCTCTTGCCGAATCTGACCACACCCTTCCAAGGTGATACCTTTAGGAGTAGATGGTCGCCAACGTCAAATTCGAGGGGCTTGCGTCCTTTATCGGCGTAACTTTTCTGTCGACTCCGAGCTTTCAGCAGATTGTCTCGAATTTGGAGGATTTTGTCAGTCGTTTCTTGCAATAGCTCAGGACTGGTTAATTGCGAGTGCCTGATCTCGTGCCATACAATAGGCGATCGACATCTTCTTCCATACAATGCCTCAAATGGTGCCATTTGAATGCTGGAATGATAGCTGTTATTGTACGAGAATTCGACCAAAGGAAGTATGCGTCCCAATTACCACCGAAATATATGACACATGAACGGAGCATGTCTTCAAGGGTACGAATCGTTCTTTCAGTCTGACCATCTGTTTAAGGATGGAATGCGGTACTTAGATTAAGCATAGTACCGAGAGCAGATTGGAATGTTCCCCAACAACGCGAGGTAAACCGAGCATCGCGGTTAGAAATGATGTGGCGAGGCGTCCCATGTCGACCAATGATCTCCTTGCTGTAGATTCGGGCTAATTTTTCTACCTTGTAGTCTTCCCGTATTGGCAGAAAATGAGCAAATTTAGTCAAACGGTCAACAACCACCCAAATGCTGTCGTGACCTGAGGGCGTACACAGGAGCTTTGTTATGAAATCCATGGCTATACTCTCCCACTTCCACACCGGGATCTCGGGTTAAACGAGTAAGCCAGACTTTGATGCTCAGCCTTGACCTTCGAACAAGTCAGGCATTTCGAAACATAGAGGGCGATATCTCTCTTCATGCCCGGCCACCAGTACTTGTAGCGCAGGTCCTGGTACATCTTGTCGGCACCGGGATGAATAGAATATCGGGATTTGTGGGCTTCGTCCATCAAAATCTGTCGTAAATTGGTCCGTTTAGGGATCCAGATTCGGTCCAGATAATGGAATATCCCATTCGAATTATTCACTAGCTGGGCTCCATCGTTGAGAATCCTTTCCTTCTTCAAGGTGTGTTCATTAAAACAGGCACGTTGGGCTTCGCGGATGAGGGTTTCGAGATCATATTGGGCTTAGATATTACGGGCGCTGTGTAAATAACTCCGTCTGCTGAGAGCGTCGGCAACGACATTTGCTTTGATAGGATGATAACGAATCTCACAGTCATAATCGTTGAGAAGTTCCATCCACCGGCGTTGACGCATGTTTAGTTCTTTCTGGTCAAAGATATGTTATAGGCTCCAATGATCGGAGAAGATCGTACACGTGGTGCCATAAAGGTAGTGTCGCCAGATCTTTAACGCAAAAACAACCGCACCTAGCTCGAGGTCGTGGGTTGTATAGTTCTTCTCGTGGATCTTGAGCTGACGAGATGCGTAAGCAATAACCTTGTCTCGTTGCATGAGAACACAACCAAGGCCAAGGTTCGAGGCATCACAATAGACAATAAAGTCATCGTTTCTATGGGGTAGAGTGAGAACAGGAGCATTGCAAAGCATAAACTTGAGGGTTTGGAAGGCAGTCTCTTGCTCAGTTCCCAAAAAAAAAGGCTTGTCTTTTTGCGTGAGGGAGGTTAGCGGCACAACGATTTTTGAGAATCCTTTGATAAACCGGCGATAATAGCCTGCTAGTCCGAGAAAAGAACGGACTTCAGACGGGTTCTTAGGTGTGACCCAAATCTTGACAGCTTCGATCTTCATGGGATCGACGTGAATACCTTGACTATTGACAATGTGACCGAGGAATTGAACCTCCTCCAGCCAGAATTCACACTTGGAGAACTTGGCATAGAGTCGATTCCCCTGGAGTAGCTCGAGAACCAAACGTAGATGTTGCGCGTGTTCGGCCTTCGACTTGGAATAGATCAGGATATCATCGATGAACACGATGACGAAGCGGTCTAGAAAAGGTTTACACACGCGATTCATCAGATCCATAAAAACCGCGGGTGCGTTGGTTAAACCAAAAAGCATAACAACGAACTCGTAGTGGCCATATCGGGTGCGGAAAGCGGTTTTGGGAACATCTTCCTCTTGAATGCGTAACTGGTGGTAGCCTGAACATAGATCAATCTTGGAGAAACATGTAGCGCCTTGTAACTGGTCAAATAAATCATCAATGCGAGGCAGAGGGTAACGGTTCTTGATTGTCAGCTTATTCAATTCCCGATAGTCGATGCACATCCGGAACGACCCATCCTTCTTTTTGACGAAAAGGACTGGCGCGCCCCAAGGAGAGGTGCTAGGGCGAATAAAGCCTTTGTCAAGCAATTCCTGGAGCTGGCTTGAGAGTTCACGCATTTCTGACGGAGCGAGTCGATAAAGAGCTCTGGCAATGGGGTTTGCTCCAGGAATGAGGTCGATGCGAAAGTCGATATCACGACTTGGTGGTAGACCAGGAAGATCTTCAGGAAAAACGTTGGGGAATTCACAAACAACGGGGACATCTTTCACCTTCTTAACTTCCTTTTTCTCCGTTACTACAATGTGTGCCAAGAAAGCTTGGTATTCCTTGCGGAGTTACTTGCTAGCCTGGACATATGACATGAGTTGGAGTTTCTTCGACGCGACTTCACCATAGACACATAACTGATCACCATTAGCGAGCGAGAATCGAATCATCTTATCGAAGCAAACAACTTTAGCATGATTTTCACGAAGAAAGTCCATGCCTACTATGACATCAAAATTTCCGAACTGCATCGGAATAAGATCGATGGGGAAGATGTGATTGTTGAGCTCGAGAGTACAATCACGAAGAACAGAGTTGACGGCGACAGTTCTTCCGGTAGCGACTTCAACATCGAACGTCGAGGGGAGATGGGCGCGCTTACGATTAAGGAGCTTTTCGAACTCAAACGATACAAAGCAGTTATCGGCTCCAGTATCAAACAAACACGAAGCATAAATACCATTCACAAGGAACGTACCATTGACCACGTTGTTGTCAGTCTGAGCCTGGCGCACATTAATGTTGAAGGTTCGAGCACGAGCGGCTTGTTGCTGTTGTTGCTGAGGCTGCTGTTGCGGCTGCTGTTGTTGAGGCTCCTGCTTCACAACCCGATTGGGGCACATGTTTGCGAAGTGGTTGGGATCACCACATGCAAAGCAGACTCTGGCGTTGACTGCGGGTGCCTGAGCTGCTCGTTGGCCTTGAGAGGCAGGGAGCAGAGCTTGATGAGCAGTAACTGGTGCTGGCGCTTGTCGAGGACCTGTACGGCAGTTGGCGGTAAAGTGGTCGTACATGTTGCAATGTACACAGAATCTGCAAGCGATCCCCACTGGATTATGATGATGATAGGTGCAAGTTGGGCAGGCAGGATGAGGACCAGTATAAGCACGCTTTGCCGGCGGTGCTTGAGTTACCGGTGCTGCAACCTGGCGGTGTTGAGCTTGCTGTTGAGCTGGTACAACTTGGAGTGGGGCAGCGGTGGTTACAGCGCAATTCTTGTTGCTGGAGTTGCTGTTATTGTTCTTCCTCTTGCGACGAGAGGCTTTTGAAGACTGAGAAGCGGCGGCGGTTTCAGCAGTTGGTGCGGTAGTAGCTTGATGGAGGTTCTTGGCGGCTTTATCCCAGAAGCCGGACTTGACTCGCTTGTCGTTTATTTCAGTGGCAAGCAAATAAGTCTCCTCGATTGTTGCTGGCTTTGAAGCTTGCACAAAATCCGTGACACAGTCTGGCAGAGCTCGAATATACTTCTTGATAGCCATATCAGAAGTCTTCACTTGGTCAGGACAGATTATGCTAAGCTGCTTGAAGCGAGCGGTTAAAGCTGCATGGTCACCCTCCTTTTGCTTGATGTGCCAGAATTCGTCCTCCAACTTTTGGCGCTCATGGGGAGGGCAGAACTCTTCCATCATGATGTTTTTCAACTCATCCCACGTCAAACCATAAGCTGCGTCGTTTCCGCGTTTGTTTCTCTCGGCTGTCCACCAGTCTAAAGCGCGGGACTGGAAGACGTCGGTAGCATTCAGAGTGTGGAGTTCGTCAGGACAGCCACTCTAGCGCAGGGTAACCTCGATCGAATCAAACCATTGAAATAAGGTCGTAGGACCTTCTTCGCCAGTAAATTCTTTCGTTCCGCAAGCTTTGAACTGCTTGAAGCTAAAAGCAGCCTTGGGAGTATCGGTCCTTGACTCTTCAGATGATTTGCTAGCATTCTCGTGTAGTTCACTCACGATCTGCAGGATGACCTTCGCCATTTGCTTAGTAATCATAGAGGCGAGGCGTTTGTCGGCTTGCTTTTGGCGAGCGGATTGGGTAGCACGAGAACCGGATGACGACATTGTCTGCAACAGACATCGCCACAGGACTCAACACGAATTTCGATTATTCCTAGTATAGTCTAGCGATTACCATAAAGCTCAGGAACACATCTATTCATATAACCACACAGGCACGTAGGCACATAGGCACGTAAACACATTAGCACATAAACATGTAAGGCACAGAAGCACATGAGGCAGTCAGAATACAGAACCTAACTATATGTTGCACGTATTCCCTATCCTTCACAGCGCGTATAGCGATTAATTATAGCGATTGTGAGCATCGAGCAGCGATTGCGAATAATGACCAGCGATTGATTGTGTAGGATGTTGTGCGTGTCGATCGAGAGCGAAGAGCTAAAAGCGAACAAATCACCAAAAATCGAAACATATACCCACATAAAACACATAAAATCCACATAAAATCGGCAAACATCAGAGTCAGCAATTTGCGGGCTCAGAATCGAACACATAGAAATCGAGAATAGATTGTCTTTGGCTTTCGTCAAGACGCGTCTACCTAGCCAAAGTGATTCGACTATTCACAGGGATGTACTCAAAGTCCTTTTTGGCCTAATAGACTGTGCTCTATCACCGACGCACGGTGATCGGCACGCATCCTTTCGGTTATTCAAGCACTCGAGTCATTGGAGTCCGTCGAGACTTTGGTGAGAGTTTTGTAAAAACCACATTAGGGAGTAGAACGAGTCTTCAAGGTTCGGGTTTCACCCCTAACTTTGTGACTACGTTCCCGCTGGTGTGATAGAACCACGAGATTAATAGGGTGATTTGTGCCGAAGTATGGATTTCACTCCTAATTCAACGCAACTTCTCTTTCTTCATAGTAAAAATAGTAATTCGAACGAGTAATCTGGTCGAGAGTTTGCGGTTTTCACACCTAATCTTAACCAGATCATTCGTTTGTGTGTGTAACCAACCTTAGGAAAGGCTGATGTTGCGCAGAACTGTAGTATGCGATGTTCGCGCAAGTGTGTAATGTATAGCGAGTGATAGCGAGAATAGCAAGTAAGCTCGTACAAAACCCCCACTGGGCATGCACAAGTCAGTCTGTTGGTACTTAACTATAGACTAGGTCATTCCTAAGACGTTGACCCGGACTAGGTCAAGTCTTACCTAATTCCCTATAGTTATGGCTCTGATAACAATCTGTCACACCCCAACCAATGGCGGAATCATCGGGGCGCGGCACTGAGCGAAACAGATTGTTCAAAGAAATTCCATAACGACTAAATTACCAAAGAGTTTAAATATTATGTCCCATACCATAACCCATAAGATAGACTAGTTATTACAGAAAGTGATATTCTTCAAACAAATAAGACATGTTCCGACAAGTCAAATTTTCAAATAAAATAAATTGTCTTTGTTTCTAGACTCTTTCCTAGCCTCGATTTCACAGCAAGCCAAGCATTCTAACATCTTAAGCACCTGCCACATACATTAAAGTAAAAGTCAATACACATAGTGTAAAGGTGAGCATACAAGTTTGATAATAGCATATAGAGTTCGAAATCGTTTACGCATAACCAGCACGTACACAGTGTGAAATGAAGCACGTAAGTTATCGACATGATCATATCAATACCAATGACTGTGAGTTGACTGCGCAAGGCAGTTCGTAATACACACTCACCACTGTGAGCCATGTAATTAATTGTCCTTAACAACCCCTGAGTGAACAGGTGCTGAGTCCAAACTATAGTACTATCGTTGCTAAGGCAGGTAGACAGCAATCCATGTTTAAACATAACAAATAAGAAATCATTGAGTCACGTATACATGCAGTAGCGGTTAGCGTTTAAAGTATCGCGTAGTGTGATTGATGTGATTTAGCATAAGTAACGTATGTAACACCCAAAAGTGCATAAAGCAAAAAGGGTTCGAGTATACTCACAGCGATTGAGTTAATGGATTGAAGGGAGCGCTTAGAGCAGAAATTAGCCTGAACAGTTAACGATAGATTAAGTGAAAGTCGGCGCGTAAAACGGTGAAGGTGTACCATGGATCGGGTGGTAATCCGATCGGATGGCCAGTCGATCGGGTGGCAATCCGTTCGGATGGTCACCTGATTGGGTGGCCACTCGATTGGATTGTCACCTCTGTGGTTGAGTGATGTGTTTGCTTATGATGGCTTGTATTTTGAAGTTTTCGTTGTTGCATTTTAAAATTAGAGAAGCATCTCTACCTTTCAGGTCGGTCGATCGGACGGTCGTCCGATCGGAAAGCCATCCAATTGGCGAGGCTTCTCAGTTTGAGAACAAGTTCACAGCAGGACGGTCACTCGATCGGATGGCTATCCGATCGGGTGGCAATCCGTTTGTATTAAACCTGTTGAAAATTGTCCAAGTCCCAAAACGTCACATGACCGGTGCCATCCGATCGGGTGGCAATCCGTTTCAACATTCTGATCTTTGAATAGTTTGAAATAGTTTAAGTATGGAACCAAGTGCAACCCGATCGGGTGGTAATTCGATCGGACAGCAATCCGTCCTGACTATCCGTTAGTCTTGACACTTGATTCGTTTGAAGGTTTGAAATGCTTGAACGAGATATTCTGATAACTTGCTTGAACAACAAAACCCTCAACTCGGCCCAAGTGACCCGACCGAACAGTAATCACCCTAGTCCGACCGGTTCACGGTTTGAGTCGGTAGTTCATGTTCAAACCTGAAGTCAATACCTCTTGGATAGAATTCGGATATGGAACCAACACATCACCAAGAATGGGTAGAAGATCAGAACTAGCTCCGATTCCATCGGGTTTGAGTGCATTGAGTGTAAAAGAGTTGAAAGAAAGTTGGAAAACCTTCTCTCAATCCTTTTATCCATGAATTCGTGTAGATCTGAGTGAAATCTTTGATAAATATTGTGGAAATCCTTCAGATCTAAGTTGTTCTTGGTGGAATGAAGCCAAACATTGAAGTTCATAAGAACTTCATGATGACATCACCCTAAAACACCTCAAATCTGGTGATTTCACGGTTAAAAGTTAGGATTCAAAAGATAGAAAGGTGTAGGAGTGCATGTAGATCAAGAAAGTACAAGATTTAGGTTGGAAACTTACAAGAATCAGAAGAAATCACGAGAAATGAAGGCTGGAGCCAGTTGGGTCGAGTGAGAGCTGTCAACATCAAGTGATGTGACATATGAGGGTATTTATAGGGTTTCCATAAAAGGAAAGGGGAGGAAGAGGCTGGTCGATCGGGTGGCAGTCCGATCGGGTGGCAACCCGATCGGGTGGCAACTCTGTCGGGTGACAACCCGATCGGATGGCCACTCGGTCGGTTGGCCTCTCGATCCACTTGTCCAGTGTGATGAGTTTGCTATTTCGATTCGAGTGCTAAGCGTTGCGATGCGATAGATTTACTCATCAAATTACTTTTAATCCCAACTACTATATCTAACATACAATCACTATAAGTAACTTGGGTTTAGCGTTTTCGATTCGATTTGCGATGCGATAGACTTGCGATTGCGATTAACACTTCAACATAAACATAACATGCACAAGTAACACGTAAATAGCATACACACGTAAAACAATATCCAGTCACATAATTCGAGTTGCGATTGCGATTGCGATAACGATAAGCGATAAATCGATTAAACATGCGATTAATATGCGATTAAACTTCGATTATTAACAAGTACTCCACATAATACAACTAATGCGATAACATAAATAGATTATCTACAAGTCAAAGAAGTCAAAACAGGAGTTGAGCAAGGAGTGACAAATCGCAATTGGCAATCTTGTCTTCCTTTAACTTTAATCTTGACTTTGACTTTGACTTCCGAAACACGGGGTGTTACACAGAACAAATGGGTTACAGGCTTTGGGATAATGAAGGCATAAAAGTAATCAGAAGCAAGAATGTCGTCTTCAATGAAAACGAATTGTATACAAACAGAAACACCAAAGGACTAGAAGTTCAGAAAGACTATGTTGAATTTGAAAGTGGTGAAACAAGAAAAGAAGCTTCAGTCGACATTCCTGATGTGCTGAAAATGGGTTAACTAAATTAACTAAATTAAACCCTAATTTAGACTCTCTAAGTTTTAAATTTATAAAACTAAGACTCTCTAAAACCTAAACCACACGACCGGCAACTGTACCGATCGATGAAGTATAGCCTAAGGAAGTCCGAGTATCGAACCCAAGAGACTCTACTGATTACGCTAATGACTCTATCTAGACTTAGACTGACACGGACTTAACTAAATGTTTGTTGATTGGGGGGGGGGGGGTTTCTAAAAATCCTAAGAATGCAAATAACGATTAACTAGATTAGCTAGACGAACTAGACACGAACTCACACGAAGACTTTGACCAGTGGTGATGAAGACTACCTAGGCTAGACGCAAGCTAAACTCAGAATGGATCTCTATTCGATGATTTTGTGGTGTGGAACCGGGATCTTAAGATACTAAACCTATTAAGACACCACTAAGCCCCTCAAACACTCTCAAGGCGATTCTTGTGGCACTACCTAGGCTGTTACGTTTACCGGTGTGCTAGATTTCTTTTCCGTCCTCTAGTTTCTTGAAAGTGCCTATGTAAGACGCTCTACTTTGCCGCGCGAACGTCTAAAGCGACAATGGGTTCTAATCTTGGTTTAATAGACTATGGAATGTTAAGGACTTATAACCAAACCTAGACCTATTAATACCCTCGAGCCTTTCCGCAACGAGTCTAGCAGCACACTTGATTTTATTAAATTACCGAATATTACTTCTAAGGTTACTTACATGATTTTCACCCTAAAGGATCAAAGATTTATTATGTGATATAGACCGTCACCTAAATCAAGAACCCTAGCTCGACCCTATTCCGTGATAAAGACCGTCACCAAGAATCGAACGAAGCAACAAACAATAATAAAATAATCACAAGCACACATACGCACCAAGTTAGAAATCCATAGCTTTTACAGTACAAGAAAGATCCACAACCACGCCAAAAATCAAATAAAGAACCAAACTTTAATTAACTATTGTCATTAGCCTAGGTAGTACGAGAAGTTTAGCCAATAATCATGTCTAAAAACATAGCATAAAACATAATCAAATCTGAATTCATCATTGAACAATTAAAAACAAACGAAACACAAAGAAACAAGATAATAAAACCCGTATTCTTCGATCACGAGTGCTCTCGAATGCTTCACGATGATTCCTAGCTTCCCGAATGCTTCCAAACCCTCCAAACAGACGTCAATGGTGGTCAAGAACTCCAAATTTTCGTATTTTGTTCCTTCTCTCCGAATGATGTCCAGCCGTCAAATATATATATTTTTCGTCAATAGTTGCCGCATCCAACCGACTTGTCCCACGGGCTTGTGTTATACAGTTCTCCAACTAATAAATTGTTGGCCCAATGTGGCTTGGAATTCACGTCCGTATATACGTATATGATATCCCATTTGATATGAGTGCATCAAGGCTAATGTATAGGCTAATATATTTAATATTGATATTGATTTAAAGGCCCACATTCATTCATTATTTACGTGAACTACCAACATGAGCCCCTTTTTTTATATATTTTTTTCTCTTTTCAATATATAATAAAAATATAGCAGCTTCTTTTGTTTGACGGGTATTTTAGCAGCTCAAACTTTATGCGGCCAGAAAGTAGCGGCGAATTTCCTTCGGTCACTGGCACTCCACTCTGCCCAACTGGATGGTCATTTCCATATTACTTGTTTTTGCTTCATTTGCACCAGGACCTGGCAAAACACAAAATAATATAATATACACTAAAAACTAAATAAAAACAAATAAAACCTATACAATAATTACACACTTTACACGGGACAAATATGTGTATTTTACCCCACATCAATTCCAGAAAATGGGAATGAGTCAATCGACAGTGGGAGCTCAGAGGATGATTCTAGTAATGATTCTGCAGAAGAAGAAGAAGATGTCGCTCCTCAAATTCCAGAATCCCCAGAAACTCCTCAGTTTCAACCAAGAAGATCCTCCAGAGTCGTTAAACCACCAGACAGATATTCACCATCCTTCAATTACATACTTTTGACAGAAAATGGTGAACCCCAGTGTTACTCAGAAGCCATGGGGTTGAAAGATTTATTGCAGTGGGAGTTAGCAATGAAAGATGAGATGAAGTCGCTTGTGAAGAACAAGACCTGGCACTTAACAAAGCTTCCAGCTGGGAAGAAGGCTCTTAAGAACAAGTGGGTTTTCAGGGTCAAAGATGAACATGATGGTACCAAACGGTACAAAGCAAGATTAGTGGTCAAGGGATTTCAGCAGAAAGAGGGAATTGATTTCAATGAAATATTTTCTCCAGTGGTGAAGATGACTACTATCAGACTTGTTCTCAGTATTGTAGCAGCAGAAGTCTTGCATCTAGAGCAGCTAGATGTCAAGACAGCTTTTCTACATGGTGACCTTGAAGAAGATATCTACATGACACAACCAGAAGGTTTTCAGGTTAAATGCAAAGAAAACTTGGTGTGTAAGTTGAAGAAGAGTTTGTATGGTCTGAAACAAGCGCCCATACAATGGTATTTGAAGTTTGATAACTTCATGGGAAGAGTCGGATACAAGAGATGTGACAATGACCATTGTTGTTACATCAAGAGGTTTATGGGTTCTTATATCATTCTACTACTATATGTGGATGATATGTTGATTGCAGGTTCAGACATGACAGAGATCAAGAAGCTGAAGAAGCAGATGTCTGAAGAGTTTGAGATGAAAGACTTGGGAGCTGCAAACCAAATACTCGGGATGAGTATTTTCAGAAACAAAGAAGATGATTCTTTGACACTCTCTCAAGAGAAATACATTGAGAAAGTGTTAGAAAGATTCAGCCTTAAAGATGCCAAGATTCGAAGCACACATTTGGGAAGTCAGTTTAAGCTTTCTAAAGTTCAGTCACCTAGATCAGATGAAGACTGTGACACCTGTGTCACTTCAACCATCATACAAATACCAAACCAATGAAATATTGTGTTTCATACTTGGGATTTGTATAAATATGTGTATCACTTGCACATATCAATTCTTGTTCGATTTCGAGCTTTAAATCGCCTTCTGGAAAGTTATACGCGAACTGATGCGTAAACGCGATCAGTTTAATGCAACAAACACTCCGGAACAGTGAAATAGGCTTAACATACCTTAAATAACCTTCACATAACTTAGAAATAAGTTTTGAAGGCTTTGGTATGTCATACCCCGACCATGTAAAACAACAAATCGTGGCGGAAACGTCGGGGAGTGTTGTAACATAATTATTGTTTCACAACCATGGATACAAAAGAGTTTCGTTTTATTTATTCATTAAGTAATTTACATTGTTTTAGCATGAAACAAGCAAGTTATATATCGACTATCACTGTTATTATGTCACTAAGGCCTCGTCCAGATCCTATGTGACTCATGCATCCTAGCAATCAACATCAAACAACATCACCTGAAACATATGTAAAAACAAAGTCAGCAAAGAAATGTTGGCGAGTACATAGGTTTTATAAGAGTATCAGATTCATGGCTAGTTTACATGTTGCAATACCTTATTAAAGACCTTGTTTTGATAAGAGTATAATATTGCAACATAATTAACTAACTCAAATCAAGCGGGTTATAATTTATAAAACCTCGTAGCCATGATTCTTAACCCAAGAACATTTGTTTTAGTAAACCAAATTGTAAAACATCTCGTATTAACTCGTTAATAAAACTCGTATGGTTTATATCCTTTTGAAAACATCGTTAAGTGACATCGTTTCAAAATCGTTAAGTCGTTTAAATCATCCTCGTTTTAATTGTGAAAACTATTTTTGGTCGTCTCGCTAATAACATTCAAACCTTCGTGACTCGACTATCTCGCTTCTCGCATTAACAAACCACCAAAGGGTAAGTTAACAATCACAGATTCAGTCGTTACCCACCTAACCCACACATAACCATGGGTGCAGTCTGATATTGTCAGATCCTATGGTACCATAACCTAATACTGGTCGGTTCGGCCAAAATTAATGAATGTCGTTCGTTATGTAACTACAACCAGCAAGTTCGTTCACATTGTCGAAATAGTTATTAATTTAGTATAAACCATCTTAATCGTTTTTGAAATCATCATTAAAATATCGAAATCGTTTTGATACATATGAATCACCCCAAAACAATCGAAAACAGTAAAATAGGGGAACTATGTACTCACATAGTTACCACAAAACATGTAAAAAGGGGGGATCTATGTACTCACCTTTGGGTGCGTTTTTATATGTTAACACAATCCCTCAAATTGTTTATTCGTCCTAAATTAAATAAGAATGATTTAATAATCAAAACTCACAAAAATACATAAGTTTCTCCGATACTTAGAATTTTCACATAACTTTGAGATTTCTTGAAAAGTTATTATTTTTTATTATATTGGTGTATTTATATATATATGAGTTCATATATATTTTAAAAAGCTTTGCGACTTGAACGATTTCATTGGTGACCCTCATCATGTTATAAGCAATACATTTACGATTTGTGCGTCGTAATATATACTTTTTGGGACATAATATAAATATCGTAACACACATAATCTTGTCAACTATAAACATGTCATCATACACATATTATAAAACACATAACACATTGTAACACATAAAATTTACCCATGAACAACTCATTATAGTGTATGTTGAAAAACACGTATTTTAGCGATTCGGTAACGTTTTTGGGCGCCGGAAGTCACGTATGACTAACCAAACACCAAGTAAACTTAATATAAGTTAAAATACTTATTTTTACATCAAAAATATCAGTTTACTTACTGATCTAAAACAGTTTTATGAAAATCCTCCGAAAAGCCGATTTTTTAACCATTTTACCGCATAGTTTTGCATCAAACGTTACCCTAACCATCCCAAATCGAAACGACTTGATATTTTAACATAAACCATGTTATTTAATGAATAAAATAGTGGTTATACTCATGATAGTGCAGGTCTCACATAAAGCACATAAATCATGCAAATTTCACATATTTTACCACTTTCTAAGCTATATGTACAACATGCAAAGCTATCAAACCTATATCAAAGTTTCATGCCATTATAATATATCAAATAATGTTATTTTTAGTGTTTATAATCTGTTCTAAAACATTTTTTTTCATACAATCATTTTTTTATCATTTCTTGAGCTTTAAATCAACATGTATTCTTATGTACAAGTGCCTAAAGCACACTATCATATCAACAACATTTTATATGAATCTAAATGCATCAAATATGCAACTTATTCATGTTTATTTTCTGATGTATTTGAACATTTATCATATCATGCACAAATCATCAAACCCTTGCATTTTAACTATCATTCAAGAACAAGCAACAACTTAAAAATTCTCAAATATGTCTAATAAATTTTTAGCCATTTACATGAAATACTAACATTATTTCAAATTATAACTCATGATTAAATCATCTCTTTATATCTCTAACATGTTTGCACATAATCTTGTTCATGCAAGTAAACATCTAAACAAGTATTTATCAAAAATCAAACTCAAATCTCATACACACATATATATATATGTATACGGTTATATACACACATAAATACCACCATTTTCATTTTGTATCAAGACCCATTTCTTTTTAGATTTCAAGTTTGTGAAAAATTCCAAGATTCAAGAGAAACTTCCAATCATCAAGAACAACCAAGAATCAAGAGTATGATTTAAACATAAATTTTATACCTTCAAGATTCAAGAGAGTTTTTGGATGAGATTTTGATGATATGGAGCTTGAAATCACTTGAAAGCACCTTGGAAACTCCTTTGGATCTTCACACCAACTTGAATTTAGCTTGGAATGGAGCTTGATTCTCAAGAACAAGGTTGAAGAAGATGAAGATGGGTGTGGGGGTGGGGTTACGGTTTTGGGAGGAGAGAGAGGAAGGGAGTGGAGTGTAGATTTGGTTTGATTTGTTTAGTGATCTTTGAAGGATTTTGGAGGATTTTATAAAGGATTTCATGTATCAAGGAAACCAACAAGTGGCAAGGATGAGAAGAGAAGTGGCAAACTTAATATGTGCATATGACAACACACAACTTATATATACATCCATACATATATTTAATATGTGTAGGTTAAAAACAGGTATTTAACTGGATACCGGGTATTTTATCTAGCGTTTAAATCCCAATTTATGGCGTTCTAAATTATTTTTATTATTCTATAAAAATAATCTCGCCAAAATATTACTGAAATAAAGTTCAGTTGCCGAGACTGGCTGCGTTGTCTGCGTTTTGCAGTAGAAGCACTGTGTTACGCAGTAATACGCGGTACGCGCTTAAACTTGAAAAATAACGTTTTTAAGCGTTTTAATTTATTTTTCAACACGAACCTGATTAAAAATAAAATTTTAATCATAACAGAATATTTTTGGGATTTAAATATTATCCGAGCGGTCACCAACGTTCGTTTCGCAGTTTTGTCGTAAATAGTTCTAAAGTTCGAATAAGCATGTTTTTGCCATACCGAATCCTTCAAAACTTATTTCTAAGTTATGTAAAGGGTATTTAGGGTATGTTTGGCTTATGTCACAGTTCCAGAGTGTACGTCGCGTTAAACTGATTATGTTTACGTAACGGTTTAAGATTTCACTTCCAGAACATGTTTGAGAGTTCAGAATTGAACAATGATTGAAAATGTGCTAATGTCACAAATAATTAAACAAATATTGAAATTAAAACACCATATTTTATTAAATACAAAGTTGTTCGAAACGGTACAAGGGTTAAAATACACAGATGTCACAGTCTCCCCTACTTTAGGAAATTTCGTCCCGAAATTTTTACTTAGAGGAAACTTGTGAAAACAAATGCGGATATTTCGTCTTCATCTGGTCCTCACGTTCCCAAGTAAACTCGGGGCCACGTTTGGATTCCCAGGGAACTTTGACCAATCGAATCAGTTTGTTCTTCAACTGTTTGAATGTACGGTCCACTATCTCCACAGGTTTCTCGACAAAGTACATCGTTTCATCGATTTGAATCTCGCCGAGAGGAATGTGAAGATCAGCATCAGCTAAACACTTTCGCAAATTGGACACGTGAAAAGTCGGATGAATATTTCCAAGCTTTGGAGGTAGCTCTAGCCGATAGGCAACCTTTCCAATTCTTTCCACAATCTTAAATGGTCCAACATATCGTGGTGCAAGTTTTCCTTTCTTCCCAAATCTGATTACACCTTTCCAAGGGGATACCTTGAGTAAGACGAGATCACCAACTTTGAATTCCAAAGGCTTGCGTTGTCTATCCACGTAACTCTTTTGACGGCTTCTAGCTGTTAAGAGGTTGTCGTGAATTTTCTTGACTTTGTCTGTAGTCTCTAGAATGATTTCAGGTCCAGTGAGCTGAGCTTCACCAATCTCATTCCAGCAGACCGGCGAACGACATTTTCGACCGTATAAAGCTTCGAAGGGAGCCATGTTGATACTGGAGTGATAACTATTGTTGTAGGAGAATTCGATCAATGGAAGATGCGAATCCCAACTACCACCAAAATCGATCACACAAGCTCTAAGCATATTCTCCATTGTCTGGATTGTTCTTTCAGATTGTCCATCCGTTTGAGGATGATAAGCTGTGCTCAAATTGAGTTGGGTTCCCATAGCAGATTGCATGGTTCTCCAAAAGTGAGATGAGAATCGAGCATCTCGGTCAGATATGATGTTCAAAGGAACACCATGTCAGGATACGATTTCATCCACATAGATCTTGGCAAGCTTGTCAGCAGATAAATCCTCACGGATTGGCAAGAAGTGAGCAGATTTTGTCAAACGATCAACTACTACCCAAATGGCATCATGACCTCTACTAGTGCGCGGTAGTTTAGTAATGAGATCCATGGCAATGTTTTCCCATTTCCAAACCGGTATCTCTGGTTGTTCCAATAACCCAGAGGGATGTTGATGTTCTGCCTTAACCTTCAGACAAGTAAGGCATTTTGATACGTATAAGGCAATGTCTTTCTTCATTCCTGGCCACCAAAACTGGGTTCGAAGATCCTTATACATTTTGTCTGCACCAGGATGAATAGAATAACGAGACTTATGGGCTTCATCCATAAGCAAGGTGCGAAGATTGTCTATTCTTGGGACCCATAACCGGCCCATGAAATAGAATATCCCAAAGTCTCTAAATTCAAGCTCAGGTTTAATGTGACACGGTAATTCTTTACCCATCAAGCCTTATGTAACACAAGTATGTTGAGCTTGAAAGATGCGGGTTTGAATATCAGTTCGAACTCGAACACAATGAAGCTTGACTCTTTCTTTTCGACTTAACGCATCGGCTACAACATTCGCCTTACCAGGATGGTAGCGAATTTCACAGTCGTAGTCGTTTAGAAGTTCTACCCAACGTCGTTACCTCATGTTCAGCTCCTTCTGATTGAGAATATGCTGGAGACTTTTGTGGTCTGTGAAAACCACACACTTCGTTCCATAGAGGTAGTGTCTCCAGATTTTAAGTGCGAAAACCACAGCTCCTAATTCAAGATCATGAGTCGTATAGTTCTTCTCATGAATTTTCAGCTGTCTAGACGCATAAGCTATGACTTTACCTCGTTGCATAAGAACGCAACCAAGTCCCAGATTCGACGCGTCACAATAGACAACAAAATCATCGTTTCCCTCAGGTAGATATAAAACAGGAGCATCACAGAGCTTCTATTTCAGCGTTTGGAACGCTTCTTCTTGCTTAGGTGGCTTATTTTTCTGAGTTAAAGCAGTGAGTGGAACCGCGATCTTTGAGAAATTAGAAATGAATCGACGATAATAACCAGCAAGACCAAGAAATGATCGAATCTCTGTAGGTGTCGTCGGTGTATTCCAATCCTTAATAGCAGCAATCTTGGATGGATCTGCATGAATACCCTGCTCGTTGACTATATGACCCAAAAACTGAACTTCTCTAAGCCAAAATTCACACATGGAGAATTTAGCAAAAAGTTGTTCCTTCTTCAGAAGTTCCAAGGTCAAACGAAGGTGTTTCTCGTGGTCGGCTCGAGACTTTGAATAAATGAGAACATCATCGATGAACACAATGATGAACTTATCTAAATAAGGTTTACAAACCCTATTCATTAAGTCCATGAAGATAGCTGGGGAATTTGTCAAGCCAAAAGGCATGACAGTGAACTCGTAGTGCCCATATCTCGTACAGAATGCAGTTTTGGGAATATCTTCTTCAAGTACACGAAGTTGATGATACCCAGATCGCAGATCGATCTTGGAAAAGCATGAAGCACCTTGCAGCTGGTCGAAGAGATCATCAATTCTAGGTAGGGGATATCGATTCTTGATGGTAAGCTTATTAAGCTCACGATAATCGATACACATTCGAAAAGATCCATCTTTCTTTTTCACAAAGAGGACAGGAGCTCCCCAAGGCAAAAAGATCGAACGGATGAATCCTTTATCAGACAACTCTTGAAGCTGTTTCGATAACTCTTGCATCTCCGACGGTGCAAGACGATAAGGTGCTTTTGCAATCGGGTTGGCATTGGGTACAAGGTCAATATGAAACTTGACTTGACGAACTGGAGGCAAACCAGGCAGTTCATCGGGAAACACCTCTGGATAATCCCGAACAATCGGAATATCCTGAATACTCTTGCTCTTGCCTTTCTCCTCGGTGACATGTTCCAGGAAAGCAACATATCCTTTTCTCAAATAACGTTGGGCCTTTGTACACGACATAAGCTTCAAACCACCAGATGGCTTCTCACCACGAACTTCCAGAACATCGCCAGGTGGAAGAGGAATACGAACAATCTTATCGAAACATAATTATGGATGCATACATAATTATGGAATTCAGTGCACAGAAACCATGGCAAGTTTCGTCATGTGTTAAGACCTATAGTGACAAGAATAACGATACGGGAACAATGTAGAAAGGGGCATGGTGGATACGCCACTGGTACTTCCTATATATAAGTGTTCCTTATTACATTGCGAACATAGCGTTATTTAAGTTACTAGAATTCCTAGACCTTGACCAATGTTATTTTATCTTACACTCTCCGATTCTGATTTCGAGCACACACAAGTTTCTTATGATAGTCTTCATAAGAAACGTTCTTCTGTCCGTAGTTCGAAACTCCATGTTTTATTACTACAAGGACTTCACTTTGATAGTTGACAATTTCGCTAAGAATCCAAACATGACCCAGATTTTTTACTTAGGGTTCGAGGGATTCATCCAAAAGCGAAACAATCACAGTTGTCTTCACAGGTTTCCTCTAAAATTAAATTTCGGGACGAAATTTCCTAAAGTAGGGGAGACTGTGACACCTGTGTCACTTCAACCATCATACAAATACCAAACCAATAAAATATTGTGTTTCATACTTGGGATTTGTATAAATATGTGTATCACTTGCACATATCAATTCTTGTTCGATTTCGAGCTTTAAATCGCCTTCTGGAAAGTTATACGCGAACTGATGCGTAAACGTGATCAGCTTAATGCAACAAACACTCTGGAATAGTTAAATAGGCTTAACATACCTTAAATAACCTTCACATAACTTAGAAATAAGTTTTGAAGGCTTTGGTATGGCAAAAACAAGTTTATTCGCTCACAGGGACTAATTGCGTCAAACTGCAAAAGTCTGCCGTTTCGAAAGGCAACATACAGTCCAGAAATTGATCATAAGTTAAACATACCATAAATAACCTAAACATATCTTAGAAATAAGCTTTGAGTGGTTCGGTGTGCGAAAATATGCTTATATGATCTTACAGGGACTAAAAGTGTCAAAAACGGCGTAAGTTTGTATTTACGCGCATATCTTACGTTCTGACCACATCTGGACATCCAAACTTTTTGTACACACTAAAATATTTTTGTTTTAGTGATCGGCATGTAAAAATACCGCTCGTCGCTTAATTTGGTTCGTTTTCACGTCCGTTTGAGTTTCGTCGTAATTTGACGAATAACGCGATCGTACGACCAAACGAGCCGACATCCGAGAGTTTTCCGGGCACATTTTGAGTCCCCTAAACTTTAATGACCTTGTAGAGCCTTGAAAATGGCTTAACGGGTGTTAAAAGTGCAAGAAATGGGCTCAAACAAGTGCAGGGACCTATGCTGTAAATAATGAAACTTTTGCTGATCTGCTGGTTTTAGGCGGGCCGCGTAGGCGTGTCTCCTATCTTACATGGGCTGCGTGATAATGCCCAGCGACAGAAAATCATTTTTCAGCATTCTGTTGTTAATTCAGGGGCTGTTATGGTAATTTCTTGGTGTGTTAACCAAGTTAACACATCTCCAAGGCATAACACCTGCTCTTAACACTTTTATGGATGAGATTTAATGCTTGTTGACCACACAAACAAGTGTCTTGATCTTGTTCATCATGCATAAGTATAAATAGCCAAGCTCCTCATTTGATTTCTCCACACACATGATCTAAAATTCTCTAAGTTGGGGTTTTTATAACTTCATACCTGAGAATTTATAAGATCAAGTTCAAGCAAGGACCTTTTGTAAGCATTCCTTCATTCTTTTATTGCTTTCTAGCTTAAAAAGTCAAACAGTGTTTAACTCTCAGTTTGACCAGTCAATGGTCAACGCAAAGTTCGGTTGAACTTTGCAACGTGATTGTAATCACGATGGTTATAATCCTTAGCGATTATACGTACTGATTACCACGTTAACTAGGCGTAGTGACGAGTCAAAGTTTCGGTCAAAATGCGTTTTAGCACGCATTTTTCCATGGAACTACTTTTAGGTATCAAAACACTTTGTTTTGATACCAAATCAGTTTTCTAAGTTAGTTAAACATGTTTTGTCATATTTAACTCGTCACTATTAGTTTAGTGCTTGTTTAGGGACGTAAGTTAAGCGGTCTAGACAACCGCTTAGACTTTCGAACCCGACCCGTTTGGTCGATCATTAGGATCCGACCAAGCATGATTAGTGATCATAGTTGCATAGGGAATAACCTCTGAGGTTATACCTTATGATCACATAGGATTGGTTAGCTATTTGTTAAGTAGTGTACATGCCCATAGGAAATGACCAAAATGCCCTTTTGAAATAAAAAACCATATTGTGCATATGTGAACATATTTTTTACATCTAATCTGATTTAGTAACATGGTAGGGTATAATTGGGCATGTAAGACTTGACATAGCTTTTAAATAACCATCCGACCATAGTTTTGCGCAACCAACGCGTTATAGTAGCTTAAACTACCATAACGGGTCGAAACGGGTCAAGAGCACTTAGGTAGACTTCCAAATCAGAATGATAGCTCTATTAAATCATACCATATGAGTTCAAATACTCATTTGATTTATAGAACATCATTCTATCCTATCTCCCGATTTAGGATCCGATTATTAACATAGTTACCTATACTAGGTGCCTTGTTGTTTCCGTGATCCTTGGAGCTTAAATTGGTCTTATAACCAAGACTAATAAGCAATCTCAAGTGAGTAAATAGTCCCCTCTTTTACTGTTTTCAATGTTTTGGGGTGAAGCATGTGTACCTATTTGTTATGTTCACGATTTCAAAGTATAATTGATTATACATATTAGTACTCATCTTTTGAAAAACTGAATGATTATTTATGGTTTAAACACTTATTTTTCAAAGATTATACAATTAATTGTTGAATTGTACTTATTTATTGTTCACCAGACCGATTGGTAGTATGATATTGCGCTATAGGATTAGACACCCCATTCCTGTTGTCATGGAATGTTAGAAACCAATATTTTTATCCAAATATAGATTGCCTTTGTGGTATTTCTATAGTCTCAATTGGTGTAGTTTGATGCACTAAGGTCTGATTGAATTCTTAAATCACATTATTATTGTATATTTGGTTATACTCCCAAAAGTATATTCTGATATACTCTCATATGTGATATTGTACAAAACAACATGTATATTTTGTTAATCACCAAAACATAGTTTAATATGTTATCTTCAAAACCAAAGCATAGTTTAATATGTTATGTATAAAACCAAAGTATATTTTTGATATACTACTGAAAACTATTTTGACGACTAAAGTATATTTAATATACTATCTGTTTAATTATTTTGGAACTAAAATATATTTTAATATATTACTTATGTTACTTTCTTAAAACCAAAGTATATTTTATATATATATACTATAAACCCTTTTTTATCAAAATATTGTTTTACAAACAATATATTTTATTCAAACACATTTTACTTAATTCCTTATTTATGCATTATTCTGTTATATTATCTGATTTCTTATAAATTTTAAAATGATTTATAAAAGAAAATATTTTTAAGGTTCATGACTGTTTTTTATTAAACATGTTTTCCTTAAACTTACAAGTCATGAATCCTTTTAAAATAAAACCTATGTATCTCACAAGAATTTTTATGCTGACGTACCTATTTTTACACATGTTTCAGGTGCTGCTATGTGATGATTGTTGATACATGCTACACATAGGATGGACTCGTGCCTTAGCAACTTTAAAACTTGAAAGATAATAGTTTTATTTATTTGATTTGTAATAAAACAATGAGTTCAATAATTCAATAAAACGAAATTATTTAATCCATGGTTGTGAAACAATAATTCTGTTACAACACTCCCCGACGTTTCCGCCACGTTTTGTTGTTTAACGTAGTCGGGGTGTGACAGAAAAGTTGGTATCAGAGCCAATGGTTATAGGGAATTAGGTTATTAGTAATGCTTTGACCTAGTCTATAACCTTCCTAGGACCCTAACACAAGTTATCTTGTGTTTAGTTTTAAAACAATACCGTCACCTATCCTTAGGTGACAACCACAACAAGAATACAAAATTCAAATCCGCTTTGAAAATCAATCATCTGTTCTAGGATGATTTATTGTAAGGTTTTGAACCTTCAAAGTTTTTGAAATCTCGTCAAAGTTTGGGTCTAAATAATGTGAACACGTGCAAACTGGAAGGGTGGATGCCTGTACCTTGAGTCTTCTGTCTAAGGCTAGAGTGTTCGTACAAATCCGCAGTATCGGACCAGTCACTCTTACCTGGGAACTCTTGGGGTGAGTGTCCACTTATAGGCGAGCATGTCTTCGCGATACATTATATTGACCCATTTACTTTGATTAGTTACCGTCTCATTTGTTTGCCTTAGGTAACAAACAAATGATCGCAATTTCTATGCGATGTCATTCTGTTTTGATTATCCGATATCATTTCACTTGTTTCTTCCCATATCTTTCATTATCTTCATAATGTCTCTTCATCGCCACAACAATGTCCGAACTAGGTGCTGCAATTACCCAACAATTTGACGTCGTACTTCAGAGGACCGTTGATTTAGCTATCACCATGACTCGCCTCAGGGATGAAGCTGTACAAGGGAACTGCTCTTTGATGCAATCGATGCCACCATCATCATCCGAATCAAATACCCTGTTTCAAATGTACCCACGGTGGACAATGGAGACATTTGGTTAACATGTGTCGCTTTGCTATAAAAAACAAAGCTATTGCAAACCCTGCTGCTGTTTAACCTCTAAATTATGCTTCATATGTCACCTTGGCATATCTAGTACCTCAACCTCATGAACTTTCTACTTTGTGTATCGACTTAAGCACGTTTAGTGCCAGGTTTCGAAACACCTCTCGTTACACAAAATTCCAAAATCCAAAATAGGTTCTTTTTATCTTCACAATTAGATCTTTGTGGATGATTATCGCTCAAATCGGAGCCCTTAATTGAATTATTCGTATGCCTTAATACGTACACTACGATTCAATAAGGACAAAGCCGAATTCCTATTAAGATCTTTCTATCTCCATAGTTAGATTCTTGAAGATATTTAAAGTGCCAAATGAAATCCACAGATTGGATTCCTGGTATGCTTTAAATACCCATGTCCAAAGATAACAAAACCAAGTTAAACAATTATGTGATTATGTGCTTATGTGATTTCTTTATGTCTTGTGTTTTTGTGTGATCCGAATTTTCAATATCCAAATCCTCGTAGAATCTTCCATATCTTCGTATAAGGGATTCATAGTAGGATATCCAAAGGTACTATCCTAAATCCTTAATGGACTTCTACGTTGTGGTTAAGTCCCTTGGATTATGAAGTACTATTCTATAATTGGACCCCTTGAGTGGTCTAGTTAAACAGATTGATTCAAAAATCTGGTTAGGAATATCATTTGATGATATAATTGAAAAGATCCCTTAAAGTGGTATATTAAAGGAGATCGTACGACGGTCTAGTTAAGAAGATCATGTGTTGATCTAGTTAAAAAGATCATTCGTTGATCTAGTTAAAAAGATCCTTTGGTGGTCTAGTCAAGTCACTTCATGTCTATTCGATTGATTTCCCCCCTACGCATTATGAAATGAACTGTGCGGACTGTGCAAGGAATTACGTAATTATGGATGCATACATAATTATGGAATTCAGTGCACAGAAACCACGGCAAGTTTCGTCATGTGTTAAGACCTATAGTGACAAGAATAACGATACGGGAACAATGTAGAAAGGGGCATGGTGGATACGCCGCTGGTACTTCCTATATATAAGTGTTCCTTATTACATTGCGAACGTAGCATTATTTAAGTTACTAGAAGTCTTGGACCTTGACCAATGTTATTTTATCTTACACTCTCCGATTCTGATTTCGAGCATACACAAGTTTCTTATGATAGTCTTCATAAGAAACGTTCTTCTGTCCGTAGTTCGAAACTCCATGTTTTATTACTACAAGGACTTCACTTTGATAGTTGAAAATTTCACTAAGAATCCAAACATGACCCAGAGTTTTACTTAGGGTTCGAGGGATTCATTCGAAAGCGAAACAATCACAGTTGTCTTCACAAGTTTCCTCTAAAATTAAATTTCGGGACGAAATTTCCTAAAATAGGGGAGACTGTGACACCTGTGTCACTTCAACCATCATACAAATACCAAACCAATGAAATATTGTGTTTCATACTTGGGATTTGTATAAATATGTGTATCACTTGCACATATCAATTCGTGTTCGATTTCGAGCTTTAAATCGCCTTCTAGAAAGTTATACGCGAACTGATGCGTAAACGCGATCAGTTTAATGCAACAAACACTCCAGAACAGTGAAATAGGCTTAACATACCTTAAATAACCTTCACATAACTTAGAAATAAGTTTTGAAGGCTTTGGTATGGCAAAAACAAGTTTATTCGCACACAGGGACTAATTGCGTCAAACTGCAAAAGTCTGCCGTTTCGAAAGGCAACATACAGTCCGGAACTTGATCATAAGCTAAACATACCATAAATAACCTAAACATAGCTTAGAAATAAGCTTTGAGTGGTTCGGTGTGGGAAAATATGCTTATATGATCTTACAGGGACTAAAAGTGTCAAAAACGGCGTAAGTTTGCATTTACGCGCATATCTTACGTTCTGACCACATCTGGAAATCCAAAATTTTTGTACACACTAAAATATTTTTGTTTTAGTGATCGGCATGCAAAAATACCGCTCGTCGCTTAATTTGGTTCGTTTTCGCGTCCGTTTGAGTTTCGTCGTAATTTGACGAATAACGCGACCGTACGACCAAACGAGCCGACATCCGAGATTTTTCCAGGCCCATTTTGAGTCCCCTAAACTTTAATGACCTTGTAGAGCCCTGAAAATGGCTTAACGGGTGTTAAAAGTGCAAGAAATGGGCTCAAACAAGTGCAGGGACCTATGCTGTAAATAATGAAACTTTTGCTGATCTGCTGGTTTTTGGCGGGCCGCGTAGGCCTGTCTTCAATCTTACGCCGGCCGCGTGATAATGCCCAGCGACATAAAATCATTTTTCAGCATTCTGTTGTTAATTCAGGGGCTGTTATGGTAATTTCTTGGTGTGTTAACCAAGTTAACACCTCTCCAAGGCATAACACCTGCTCTTAACACTTGTGTGGATGAGATTTCATGCTTGTTGACCACACAAACAAGTGTCTTGATCTTGTTCATCATGCACAAGTATAAATAGCCAAGCTCCTCATTTGATTTCTCCACACACTTGATCTAAAATTCTCTAAGTTGGGGTTTTTATAACTTCATACCTGAGAATTTATAAGATCAAGTTCAAGCAAGGACCTTTTGTAAGCATTCCTTCATTCTTTTATTGCTTTCTAGCTTAAAAAGTCAAACAGTGTTTGACTCTCAGTTTGACCAGTCAATGGTTAACGCAAAGTTCGGTTGAACTTTGCAACGTGATTGTAATCACGATGGTTATAATCCTTAGCGATTATACCTACTGATTACCACGTTAACTAGGCGTAGTGACGAGTCAAAGTTTCGGTCAAAATGCGTTTTAACACGCATTTTGCCACGGAACTACTTTTAGGTATCAAAACACTTTGTTTTGATACCAAATCAGTTTTCTAAGTTAGTTAAACATGTTTTGACATATTTAACTCGTCACTATTAGTTTAGTGCTTGTTTAGGGACATAAGTTAAGCGGTCTAGACAACCGCTTAGACTTTCGAACCCGACCCGTTTGGTCGATCATTAGGATCCGACCAAGCATGATTAGTGATCATAGTTGCATAGGGAATAACCTCTGAGGTTATACCTTATGATCACATAGGATTGGTTAGCTATTTGTTAAGTAGTGTACATGCCCATAGGAAATGACCAAAATGCCCTTTTGAAATATAAAACCATATTGTGCATATGTGAACATATTTTTGACATCTAATCTGATTTAGTAACATGGTAGGGTATAATTGGGCATGTAAGACTTGACATAGCTTATAGATAACCATCCGACCATAGTTTTGCGCAACCAACGCGTTATAGTAGCTTAAACTACCATAATGGGTCGAAACGGGTCAAGAGCACTTAGGTAGACTTCCAAATCAGAATGATAGCTCTATTAAATCATACCATGTGAGTTCAAATACTCATTTGATTTATAGAACATCATTCTATCCTATGTCCCGATTTAGGATCCGATTATTAACATAGTTACCTATACTAGGTGCCTTGTTGTTTCCGTGATCCTTGGAGCTTAAATTGGTCTTATTCCCAAGCCTAATAAGCAATCTCAAGTGAGTATATAGTCCCCTCTTTTTACATGTTTTCAAGGTGATTATGTGAGTACATAGTCCCCTCTTTTACTGTTTTCAGTGTTTTGGGGTGAAGCATGTGTACCTATTTGTTATGTTCACGATTTCAAAGTATAATTGATTATACATATTAGTACTCATCTTTTGACAAACTGAATGATTATTTATGGTTTAAACATTGATTTTTCAAAGATTATAAAATTAATTGTTGAATTGTACTTATTTATTGTTCACCAGACCGATTGGTAGTATGATATAGCGCTATAGGATTAGACACCCCATTCATGTTGTCATGGAATGTCAGAAACCAATATTTTTATCCAAATAGAGATTGCATTTGTGGTATTTCTATAGTCTCAATTGATTTAGTTTGATGCACTAAGGTCTGATTGAATTCTTAAATCACATTATTATTGTATATTTGGTTATACTCCCAAAAGTATATTCTGATATACTCTCATATGTGATATTGTACAAAACAACATGTATATTTTGTTAATCACCAAAACATAGTTTAATATGTTATCTTCAAAACCAAAACATAGTTTAATATGTTATGTATAAAACCAAAGTATATTTTTGATATACTACTGAAAACTATTTTGATGACTAAAGTATATTTAATATACTATCTGTTTAATTATTTTGGAACTAAAATATATTTTAATATATTACTTATGCGACTTTCTTAAAACCAAAGTATATTTTATATATATATATATATATATATATATATACTATAAACCATTTTTATCAAAATATTGTTTTACAAACAATATATTTTATTCAAACACATTTTACTTAATTCCTTATTTATGCATTATTCTGTTATATTATCCGATTTCTTATAAATTTTAAAACGATTTATAAAAGAAAATATTTTTAAGGTTCATGACTATTTTTTATTAAACATGTTTTCCTTAAACTTACAAGTCATGAATCCTTTTAAAATAAAACCTATGTATCTCACATGCATTTTTATGCTGGCGTACCTATTTTTACACATGTTTCAGGTGCTGCTATGTGATGATTGTTGATACATGCTACACATAGGATGGACTCGTGCCTTAGCAACTTTAAAACTTGAAAGATAATAGTTGTATTTATCTTATTTGTAATAAAACAATGAGTTCAATAATTCAGTAAAACGAAATTATTTAATCCATGGTTATGAAACAATAATTCTGTTACAACACTCCCTGACGTTTCCGCCACGTTATGTTGTTTAACGTGGTCGGGGTGTGACAAAGACAAAGCAGAAATGGCTAAAGTTCCGTATGCATCGGCAGTTGGTAGCCTCATGTATGCAATGGTATGCGCGAGACCAGATATAGATCATGCAGTGGGAGTTGTTAGTCGGTTTATGTCCAATCCAGGGAGAGAACATTGGGAAGCAGTTAAATGGCTGCTAAGATATTTGAAGGGGACTTCAAAAGTGGCATTACAATTTAAGGGGAAAGATGTTATTCTGAAGGGTTTTGCGGATGCTGACCTTGGTGGTTGTAAAGAATCTTACAAAAGCACCACCGAATATGTCTTTACAATGGGAGGCACTGCAGTAAGCTGGATGTCCAGACTGCAGAAAAGTGTTGCCCTTTCAACCACAGAAGCAGAGTATATGGCAGTTGCTGAAGCAAGCAAAGAGCTTATATGGTTGAAGAATTTTCTCAAAGAGCTCGACAAGGAACAAGTTGATTGTGCACTATTCTGTGACAATCAAAGTGCAATACACCTTGCAAAGAATCCTGTCTTCCATTCGAAGACAAATCACATACAGCTGAGATATCACTTCATTAGAGAGCAAGTTAGTGAAAACACTCTAAAGTTGAAGAAGATCAAAGGAAGTGAAAATCCATCTGATATGTTGACTAAGGTTGCCACCTTAGAGAAGTTGAAGCTTTGCATAGCTTCAACTGGCCTTCAGGTTAATTGAAGAGAAGTCCGGGTAACTAGGAATGTGTTAAGATCAAAGTTTTTTACAGAAACACTGATGCACAGTTGAAGCACAGGTGAAGATTATTTCGTGGCTTCAAGTGGGAGATTGTTGAGTGTGAAGCCAAGCCACTTGACAACTTGATCAACCTGAGGTCAGCAAAGCTGATCAAGTTGATAAGAGAATAAAAGTCTTGGTGATCCGGATTTCACGGATCATGTTTTGGGACATTCTTCTCTTTCCTCAATCTTATATATATGAGATTGTTATGTATCTGTAAAATTGTACCAAAGCTTAATACAAATACTCCTAGTTACCGAGAGTGGATGTAGGTCAGAATCAGACTGAACCACTATAAATTTTTGTGTTCTAAATAGAGTGTGTGTGTGAGTTATGTGTTGTGATTGTGTTCGTGTTTGACCCGTTCGATCCCCAACACACCCTAAGATTGTAAATAGAGAGTTTGTTTCATTCAGCCACAATCTGTTTATCTAAATATGAGTTACATGATGACACCACCGGTTCACCACAACTAAATCTAAACACTAAAAACACAAACGACAGGATACATATAACATGGTTATTGGCACCGCATGAAACGTATAACACGTTTAACAAATGACACGACATGGTTAATGTAGTTAAATAAAAAAAAATCAGAAATTCATAGTTAAACAATTCATAAAATCCTTAAAAACAATATCAATACATGCCTGACATGTTATAACAATTTGAACTGCAAGGGTATTATTATATCGTGGGTGGTGGTAGGAAAAATTTGGGTGGTGTTTCTAGTGTGTTTAATGATTATACCAAATAATAAGCAGTTGAAATGTAAGTATGAAGTGAAGCGACTTGTAAGTAAACAATCAACATAGGAATTCAAATAAGAAGCTATCACATATTACTAGGGCTGTAAACGAACCGAACGAACACGAACAAGGCCTTGTTCATGTTCGTTCGTTAAGGAAATAAATGTGTTCACGAACGGTTCATGAACACTTATCGAACGAGATTTTATGTTCGTGTTCGTTCATTAAGGAAATGATCGTGTTCGCGAACGGTTCACGAACACAAACGAACACAAATAAATTTGGCGAACGCGACGAAGGATAAAGATAGATGGCCCTGAGAGTAGCACTCGAACTTGAATCCCTTATTATGGAACGGAGGTCGATCGTATTCGCCGATGTAAATAATGAGAAATGAAAGGGAAATGATGCATAAACAAGGTGAAAGTGAGTTTCTTAGTTTAATTGTTAGGGTAATAAAATAAATAAAAGTTTAATAATATATAAAGTACAAATAAAATATAAGAAAGTACAAAGATCTTCAATTAAAATAATACGAACATAAACGAACGCAAATCAACGAAGTTCACGAACACCTTACCGAACGTTCACGAACACAATCGAACGAACGAGACCTCTGTTCATGTTCGTTCATTTAACTAATCGAACGAAATTTCTTGTTCATGTTCGTTTGTTTATTAAACGAACGAACATAAACGAACTTCCCGCCGAACGGTTCACGAACTGTTCGCTGAACGTTCGGTTCGTTTACAGCCCTACATATTACTAATGGGATGAGATTCACATAAATTCAATCTCTCCGGCGTCCCTGAGGGGTCCTCCATTTCCAACGGTTAATCAGTGGTTGGGCCGTTTGTTTAATTGGGCTGTTTAGTTGGATCCATTAGTGTAGTGTTGTAAACATGCTTGGATCACAACACAACAAAGTATAGTAGGAATGAGTGGGTATCAAGAGTCCTATGAAGAGTAAAGCAAATTGATGAAGACATTTATTGGTTGCAAGTATCCTCTATTTAAACAAATAATACTGGTCTTTTAATCTTGAGATAACCATACGCCATGCTGTTCAGATTTATACTCTCAGATTCACCACTCTGAATCTATTGGTGGTGGGTGAGGGAGGTATTGAACATATATGAAAGACAGAATGATACATAGTTTCAGTCAGTCATGACCTGTTTTTCAAAAAAGTTGGTTGATTCTTTTAAAACTTGCTATTCATACTTTCTTTCTATAACTACTCATTACAAGCCGAGTCGTGAGACCCGAACTAATTGATACTTTTTATAGATGACCCGTCCGTTTTGTCATGACATTTCAAACTACGCAAGGAAAAAAATGACCAGGCATTTTCAGTTTTGTAACTGCTAATGCATCATGCATATCAACCTACTTGTGTCACTACAATCCCACAAATAGCAAAGCTATTGTAGCGTCTAGGGAGGGTGGATGTAGAAGAGATGCTGCTTCTAGAGACAGTGGCGAAGTATAGAAGGGGCGGGGAGGGGCGCCCGACCCCCCGAACTTTTTGCTCAGTAGTGTTATATATGTAGTTATCGTATAGAATTTTTTTGGAGTTTAATGACTGACTTCATTTCAGTAGTAGGTGGTCTACTTGACGGAGAGTAGTCTTGAAAATGTTGGCCGAATGAAGATTAGCTAGCTAGATGGGGGTTGATTTACCAAAACGAAGTTACAGATTTAGGAGAGGCAATTTCCTCCGGAGGACCATCTGCCTCAGCCAGATTATCTCGTTGAGCACTTTACAGGAGAAAATGGGACCAAATTGTTTAAAAGCGCAGTCCAAATATGTCACCACTTATGGCTCCAACGATTTGGCTAAATGTGGGTAATAGACTAATAAGGTGATGTTGGGAGTCTCTTCACCGTTTAGACTTGGGATGCTAAGAGTGAAGACCGTATGTCTCATTGCACGTAGGGGTGTGAGAATAGGTTATGCGAGTTTAACAAAACATTACGATAAGAAGCCGAAACACCTTAATTTTTAACAAAACATTTATGCCCAAACGAAGCTACAATCCATAACACAAGGTCACTTGCACCCTATCATAAATAGCATATCACCAATCCTCAAGTTCCCATTCAACACAATTTACTACTGCTCAATATCAAATATATACCACATTAATTCATATACGAAGCTTGGTTGTGACAACATATATCTTATGTTTTTACTGGTCATTTGCCCAAAACGATCAAATTCACCAGCTTCAAGCATTATAGCAATACTGTTTTACAACAGAGTTATCGCTAAAAGTAATTCTCGACATACATAGATAGCTTTTTGTAAATTGAAAATACTGTTTTTAAAAAATAATCAGACGACCAAACAAGAAAGAAAAATTATTATCCACTTAGTGATTTCAATTTCCAGTCTACACCTTTTATTCACCTTCAACGTAAACACTAGGCAAAACTCTTTTGTTATTTGTATTGTTAAATAGATTTTGAATTTGTTTACTGCATCATACAAGCATTTAGATCACTAAACATTTCTCATGCAAAAACTAAATTATTTCATTAGCTTTGACACTAGCAGCAAATTACTAATACAAGCTCCATTCAATCTTGACCTAAAATGGTCAGGTCTTGCACTCAGTTCAAGGTTAACCTAAAAAGATCATATCCAGCTTGGTCTACAGGTCCTTATACAGCAGTACTAGATACGCCTTACATAACCATCTTAATTGTATGAAGTTTTCTACATAACCAAATTCTAAAAATCAAGAAAAGTCTCCAATTTGTAATCAAACCAACTTTAAAATGCATATCCAAGGTCTCAAAATTGAAAATTGTACCCAAATTAAAGCATAACTCTCCTAGAACACAATCAATACAAAATCAAACCACCTATGCAGTGGCAGCTTGTGCAGCCTGCCTTTTCCTAGCCTCCTCAATGATTGTCAACTTGATACCCTTACCCTTGGGGAGTGATACCCAAGGCTTTGAACCTTTTCCAAGAGTGAACACATTTCCCAAACGGGTGGCAAACTCGTGCCCAGTGGCATCTTGAATGTGAACCGTCTCAAAGCTGCCCTTATGTTTTTCTCTGTTTTTAAGGATTCCAACACGACCAGTGTTGCGTCCACCTGTCACCATGACAACATTCCCGACATCAAACTTGATGAAATCAACGATCTTGTTCGACTCCAAGTCGAGTTTGATGGTGTCATTAGCTTTGATGAGTGGATCTGGGTAGCGAATTGTCCGGCCGTCATAAGTGTTGATGTACGGAATCCCCTTTGAACCAAATTGAACAGACCTAACTTTGCACAACTTGAACTGCACAACAAAAGTAACATTAAAATTTTGACTAAGGTCACACAAATACTAAAACAACTAGAAAATACCACAAGTATCCATTAGTTTCATTTATGGAATGAACATGTCACATAATTTTAAAATTAAAAAATGTGTGTAAAGTTTAAAGCTTTTGTTACTCCTAAGTGTAATGTAAGCTTTACCAATTACACCACTAATACTATGGCGTTTCACAAGTTATTTCAAAAAACATTTGCCCAGCTTGCTTAAAAAAACAATTGAATACTTAAGAGGTCTACGTATATATTATCCCTTTTAGATATCACTTAACGAAGATCCAACACAAAAGTAAAGCTATGCTTGACAAACATGCGTAAACAAATTAATTTTTGTATGACTTGATTAAATTTTGAACAACTAAGATTAAAGGATTAATGTTACATAAAAAACACCAACTAACCTTTGATTCCTCGTCCCTGATGGAGTGAAGCCTGAACCTGCCCTTTGTATCATATAGAAGTCGGAAACTTTCATTGGTCTTCGGAATTGAGACGACATCTGATGAACAAAAAACATATATTTATCCATAGATACAAAATGTTAAACATAATGCATTCTTAACAACCCACCAAAAAACATAACAATGAGTGTGCTCACCCATGAAACCCGCAGGGTAAGTCTTGTCAGTCCTGACCTTGTTATCAACAAGCACATGTCGTTGCATCAAAATAGATTGAACCTCACGGTAAGTCAAAGCATACTTCAACCTGTTCCTCAAGATGAGGATCAAGGGCAGGCATTCCCTTGATTTATGAGGTCCAGATGATGGCTTAGGAGCCTGATAAACAAAAAATGCAGATCATAAGATACTAATCCTTAGGGGTGTCCATAAACCATCAAACCTGGCCAAATCGCCAAATTTAGGAAAACTAGACCGGTTTGTCGTGTTCACCATTCGGTTTCATAGATTTGACGGTTTACAGTTTGGAAGTATGACTTATCACTTTTTTTAAAAAACGTAACACAAAAACATGCTTTTGAAAGAAAATCAAACTTTTTCTTAAACCGAACTGTCAAAGTAAAGTGGCCACTTAAACCGCAAGCAGCCCAACACCGAACCATGAATAATATCCCTTACTTATCACATATAACAAGTGTTTAGAGTTACTTACAAAAGCGCCACCAAGTTTATCAAGCATCCAATGCTTAGGAGCATTGAGCCTCTTCATATGTTTCTTCAAACCTCTAGCCTTCAATACAGCACAAAACAGTGTTAATCAAACTATTAACATAAACATGAAATACATCAATAAACTATTCCTGTTGTTACGAAGCATAATCAAGATCGTATTACATAAATTACAGCTAAATGTGTTCCCTAAAACAATCGATTACAGCTTGAAGCAGTAAATCACAACCTAAAATGCTGAATTAATGCAACTAGCCAATTAGCGATTAACTGTACGGATGCAAGAGCTAATTAATAACTACATAATCAACCGTAAAATTGTAATAGCGAAAACTATAGAAATGAACAACAAATGATAACTAGACGCAAATCAGATATCAATATCGATGCAAGAAGATAGAAAGATGTACTCACCATGGCTGCAGTAGGAGATCGGAGTCTCCGGTGGAAATATACGATGGACTAACAGCAGCGGCACCTTCTCCTTCTGATAAACCCTAGTAGATCGCTTTATATCACTATTTCGTGGGCTTTTTTTTGGGCCTTCTTCCAATATTTGGGCCAGAAATTAATGGAAATCACAATAAAGTAAATAAAGTTGTCACAAGTAATGTGGTAGCGGGTTTTTGTTCGGTATGGACTAGTTTAAATACTCTACGGGTGGTCTCAAAGTAAATTGTATTATTTAACAATGTTGACGTAAATATTTAATTAAAAGAAACGTCCCATTACTTAGGTAAAGATCAAATTACAATTATAATTCAAAAACCTATAAATTACATTTTGTTCTAACAAACTAAATTATTAAGTACTATAGTAGGGTGTCCGTGTGTTGCGGCGGGATCACAACAGTTAGGCAATGTTTTCATAACCAGAGGGGAGATATAATCGGACGACTCGAAGGTCCACTTAGATCGTAGCGTTGTCATTAACCTTACACATATCAATTAAATAAAAATTTGACACAAAAAGTATCGGGTACGTATTAAAGCCATTTTTGAATGTCAATAAACGCACACACAAATGCGAAAACATGAGTCATCTAGTATTTATATAATTTATCTAAATAAAAGATAACAAAATACTTCACAATTTTGACTAAACATTTTCTTACAACTTTTTGCTATTGAAATAGACATATGCGCTTTGTTTTGCATCACGAAGTATCTCTTTGACACTAAGAAGCCCTTCTATCATTTCTTGTTCATGTTGCCTTTGTTTATCATTCATTTGAGTTTAGTATACGATTGTCTTCCCTGCACCAACCAAAACACATTGATGTTTATTCCAAAACATGGACAAAATGGGTGGGTAAAATAACATGTCAAGGGTTACGGTTGAAAAGGGCAAATTTTTATACAGATTAAAGCAGCCCGCGTTTAAAAATCCGAAACACTTTTTTTTTACTTTCACTCGTTAAACCCATAAGAGATAAAAACATAACTAACCCAAGCAATCTATTCATGGGTTTACTTGAGATTATTTTTTCTAATTCGTAGATTAATTGCAAATAAGCACAATGTAGCAAGTACTTCTGGCCATTTGCATTTCACAAAAATACAACAAAAAAGTAATTTCATTTTCATCTTAATACTGATTCATGTAGAGTAAATAACAAAGTTTCCTGCAATATAAGGAGCTTCACTTCCTGATTACTGAGATAAAAATAATGAAATTTATAGAAACACCAAGGAGTCGTCATAGTTAATCTTTTGTGAGTACTATAGGATTATCTATTTATCAATAACTTTAAGGGGAGTTGGGATGTTCATTTTCAAAGTTTACTAACTGGTCTTTTTGTTTTTGTTTCTTTTATACCCATGGGAAACAACTAACTAATCTTTTGATTAATAAAATGCTTTTAATATATATATATAGATTTTGGAGTTCAGACGATCTCGTAAGAACTTTCTAAATCTTTATGAATTATTTAGAATCATCCTTTACTTTCTACTTCAATTAGATAAGGTGTGAAGGCACGAGGCTAGTATGTGGATTGCGCGCCCGGCCAGTGCGCAAAAAACATATGATACTCGTGAGACCATGATAATCATCACAGGTATGTCTGGTAGAACTGGAAGGTAGGTGGTAGTGTGTGTAAAAGGAGCGGTAAGATTTTCGAGTAACTTGAGAGCATTTTACGTTGAATGAAAAATAAAAATGAAAATGTTTGAATCTGTAAGTAAGTACGGATCAAACAAGTAAGAATGTATGATAAGAATGAAAATGTTTGAATCTGTAAGTAAGTACGGATCAAATGAGTAAGAATGTATGATAAGAATGAAAATGTTTGAATCTGTAAGTAAGTACGGATCAAACGAGTAAGAATGTGTGATAAGAATGAAAATGTTTGAATCTGTAAGTAAGTATGGACCAAACAAGTAAATATTCCTTAAAGCGAATAATATTCAAGTTATGCCTTAAATTTGCATATATATATATACATATATATATATACATATATATATATACATATATATATATACATATATATATATGTACATATACATATATATATGCATATATGTTTGTATGCAAGATTGGTTAAAAGGACAAATAATTCATGCGGGTCAAATGGTGATCGCCATTTGAACCCGGTATTTAATGTTTTATTTTGACAAGTTTTATCCTTATAGGTAAGCGTAATGAATGGGCATGCAATGCCACAAATTGGAAAGAAATAACCATCGAAAGGTATGGATAATGAGTCAGTGGTTTTGACTTGCGCCAGGTATGTATAAAAGGTTATGTTTTCGGTAAGAGCTTATGTTTCGACTAGAGAGGGATGTGTCAGATTGGGTATTAGATTAACCCAAGTGAAATGTATTTAGCATTTGGATTGACGATCATTTTGGTCTAATGTTTTACCGGAGGGAAAAATAAATCTGGAATATAAAGGTTTTCCTAGAATAAACCACCATAAAGGAAGTGGTGTTGGAAGATGTAATGAAAATTTTGATAAAAAAAGGTAGGAGGCATGAGCTAGAATGTGAAACGCCTCCTAACGGGTTGGTTGGGTAATTGATAAAACATAGATAAGAATGTATTTACAGTTAGACTTTCGAAAACTCAAACGAAGATAAGTTAACAATTATTAAGCAAGTAATAGTAAAATAGCATGAAGTATTTGATTCATTAAGTAAGTATAACCGATGAAAGCTATTGTAGTAGCAAGAAACCTTAGTTGAAAGAAATAAGCTTTGAATTCATTACGTGTGAGGTATGTTAGTATCGATCCATGAGAGTTAAAACTAATGACGGGCTAGGATTCGGATGAATGACTTATGTAATTTTCAAGGAAAGAAAACTTTCACAAGAAAAGCTAAGAAAATGCCTTGTAGGAGTCTTGATTTGGTTGGAGTACAAACGTGTACTTCAATGCGTATACGATAAGCAGAAGTGCTAGGTTGGCGAAATAATTAACAAAATGAAAGGATTATATGTAAGAATTGGTATGTGTGATATGTTATAGCATACATGTAAGAAAGTTATGAAAGAATGGTAGGTGCTTAAACACCGAGTAGAATAAGTACTGTCAGAAAATGCAAACTTTGATGCTGGGCTTGTTGGCCATGTTCATCTGAACAAGACATTGTTGAAAGGATGCGCATAGGCAGAAGCTCAACAAATGAAGGGATGCGATCAATTTAGATATTGCATGAACTCATGAAGAAACGAGCTGATTCGGGTCACAGACCGTTGGTTTATCTAATGAGATCAAGGTTAGTAAAATGTTTAGCTTTAAAGAGTAGTTTTGTTGTAGTATTAATAGAACATTAAATGTTTATAGTATGCGTATGATGATATGTTGACCCCTCATATGAATAAGAAAGTAATTAGAAAGAATGTCAGTAATGGGATAATAGGGCTTGCTCATGGTAACAATAATGAAATATCGTATATGATATGTGAGTGGAATGAAATAAATCGATTTATTTTTATTAGCAAATGTATGGTTATGTTATGCTTAATTAGAAAGATAGAAACAAGTCGTACACTTAGGTTTGTACGAGCAATAGTTTGCATTTGGAATAAATTTCAATGAATGAACCGCTAGTGATGATGTGTGCTAGAAACTAGCATTATAAAGTAAAGACGACACTAATAAGAGCTCTGGATAAGATTCTGACTTTTATGTGATTATGAAAGTAATTTGCTTGATTTAAGAAGATAGGGATAATGCGTATAATTATGCTTATTTTGAATAAAACCTTTAGCCAAGATCCCGAATGTATTCATGTTGTAGTGTACCCTTTGAATGAGTACAATGAAAAAGTAAGAATAAAGTCAGTTAGTAGGACAAGGAAGGTTTCAGGGACAAAACCTATTTTAAGGAAGTGGACTTGTAACGCCCCAAAAAACTCGAATTTTAATTGACGGGTATGTCTCTTTGTGTAATGACAGAAAATAAAATAACCAAGCTATTTAACTTAGTTAAATAGTTAGTCAAGTAACAAGAGAATGAAACATAGTGCTATTGGTGACAAAAGAATAAACTAGAAGGACTAAAAGTGGGAAATTGAGTTTAAGTTTCTTATAAACTACAAAGTTCAGTGTGGGTGTGTGTGTGTGTGCTGGTGGTATGGTCGACACCCACAAGAAGGAGATGGAGAAACCTTTAATTCAGCCCTTTTTTTTTTATCTAAATTGAAGATAGATTCAAGCTAAAATTCATGCATGTACTTGAATTCTTGATCATCTAGCCCTATAAATCACTTGGTAAGTTGTAGATTCTTATTTGATGATCTTTTTAGAAATGGGTTATGATCAAATCCATGAATTGGTATGAAACTAAGCATGATTATGTATTAGAAGCCTCAAATAGAAATTATTTTGTATGTAATTTCAAGTAAATTGATGTTTGAGATGAAAACCCACTAGTTGGGTGATGAAGGTGACATGGGTGTTTCACCCATGTCCAAGTCTTGTTCAAATCATGATGTAGTGTGAAGTATTAGATAAATTCTTGTTAGATGGATTGTGTATATTATAGAGTATGTATGAAATTTGGTTATATTTGATGAATGAAAGCAAGTAGTAGAAGAATGAGCATATGATACTAGTACATCATGCTTAAATAGTAGTACGCACACCAAATGTTTGATGAAATGCATAGGTGAGATATTTAGATGAGATTGGATGTAAACAATGAATAAATATGTATTGAATATAGACATGATGTACTTAATGTAAATTATCATGAGAATTATGTTCCTGATGAAATCCATGTCCGAATGTAGTTAAATTGTGATTGAGTAGAAGTATGTTTTAAGAGTTGTGTTATATGCTTGGTTGATGTGAAGCACATCTTCTGGATTGTTTGATTGTTTATTGGTGATTGATAAGTAATGGTGAAACTTATGAGATCCTATAAAGGGGTAATGTTGGAATGATATCGGATTAGTTAAGTATATGATAGGGGACTAGTTAGGAAGTTAAAAAAAATGCCAACTTGAATGAAATGAGTGTTTGTGTAACTAGGTAATCATGTGTTCGTATGTGCGTCGTTACATGAGTATGAAATGAATAGTCCATAGTTTAACCCACTATAATAAGATGAATGTAAAAGATTAAGTTGAAAGTTCATATGATAAGCAGTTGACTTTTTTAAAGTCAACTACGCATAAACGACATGGTTAGACTTTTTGCCATAAATGTAAGATTAGAAATAATAATGTGATATGCGTTGGGCAAATGATGTTTTATGTATTACTAGGAGATTAAATTTCATGAACGTGGAACCGTGTAATTATCGTTTCGTGTCATATGCAGTAAATGATTGACTAATGAAAGTAAAGCAACTAAGAATTTGAAATGATTATCAATATGGATGAACATGCATACAAACAAGTTATGAAAATGATGGCATGAAAGAATAGGAATTTCATTAGTAAGGACTCAAGCACGGTAGGCTAACGAGTTAAAGGGGGGCAAGAAGACGAGCATGAACATGGACGCTAAAGGTAAGTGAATTCTGAAACTCACTTCTTAGTATACATGAGGAAATTGTTGTATGAATGTTAGGGGTCATGTAGGAATAGTTGTGAAATGAAAATAAATGGGGTAAAGAATGTTGTAGTAGGTTGTTTACAGTTTAAAAGTAACGGAAAATGTATGGTGAGACTAAATGGGTCAAAACATGGAAATTGGCATGGTGAGATTTAGTTGTTGGTTTGATTTTAATGTTAAGCGTTTGAAGGATATGGGAAAAAGGGTTGAGGAAAAGTATAGGATGAATTTGGGAACTTGAATGACGACTATTTCACGTTTAGGAACCCCCAGAATACTCGGTGAGTGTGTAGAAGGAACAAAACAGGAAATTCAGCGTTGGCTTAGCAGGCCTGGCTGTAAGCTACGGCAACCCAGTCGTAGCTTACGGCGGATTTCGCCTTTTGACATGTAGTATGAACTTGTAGGTATAACCATGAATATATAAAAGGATATACTCACGTTGTAGTCCAATAGTTGCATATCAATGGCAAATATTTTTATGAAGATGTTAAATTTCAATATATATACACACACACACACACAAATATAAATGTGAATGCAAGATGTAATTATTGGAATGTAGATTGATGGGTTGTGTTAAGAGGAAATTGTAGACATGATGCTAACCGTGTTATATTGAGAAAGAAATGTAAAGTGCAGGTACGCTAACATAGAGAATGAGCGTTGATGCCCGGATGTAATGGATGAATGAGGAAGAATAATTGAATGAACATCTTTTGTCGTCTAAACACGACATGGTCCTTTAGTTTTGTGTTTTATAGTATATATAAGATGTCACCATATACTAATGTGTGAATTGTTTATGGTGACCGCAGGGCACTCTGTCACACCCCCAAAATCCACATGCGGAGTATCACCACTTGGAGGCGCGACTGACCAGGATCCAGCCACCAATCATATTGAACTATGCAATTAAGTAAATAAACCAAACCCAATATAATTGGTGTTTAAAAGAAACCAAACATGTTTAAGTAATCAGCGGAAGCATAGTAATGTTTAAATAACCAAAACATAGTTTAAAGTTCAAATGTTATGTACGGGGCATAACAGTCCATATCCCACAACGACCTCCTCCTCGTGCAAGCTCCATAAGCATCTAACGACCTGCAAGGCATGTAACAACGAGTCAACAACAAAGTTGAGCGAGTTCACAGTTGGTTGTTTAGTTGTACCAGTTTGTTTTGAAAACCACAAGTTGTTTCGTAAACCACGAGTTAACCAGTTCCTTTATTTCCCAAACCATATCCATGATCAGTGGGGGCTTCCCCATGTGAACCACTAGACCGTTACCATATCGACAACTGACGAACAATAGTTGTGCCCTACGTCAATGTCTATCATCATTGACAGTTTGCCATGATCCATTAGTACACGCCCGTTCGAACGACACGGTGTGAGGTTTGTCAAACCTAATAGCGCTATTAACTAATGACCCGCTCGCCATCGGCCTCGGCTATTAAGTCGATATAAAATGAGGGACTTAATGATAGAGTTTTGTCTAGTAAGTTTAAGGTTGTTGTCCTACCCAAGGAGGACGAACGTACGTATTCTACCCAAGGAGAATACGCAGGATTAATATTGGCATCCTACCCAAGGAGGTTGGCCGTACATATCCTACCCAAGGAGGATATGCAGGTTCCGTTTTAATTCTTTAACCCATTCCCAACCACCGGGAATCCCATGCCTTAGAAAGTGTGTGAACTCACCTCGGTTTGCTCGGTAAGATTAACTACTCGATTCCAACAAACCAGTCAAAGCCTATGGTATGCACGTATACACAATCAGTTGACATCCACATAGTTCACGTATAAATCATGATCATAAAGTGCAGTTCAAGTAACAAACGCCACATAGCACTTAGCAGTTATTCATGTTCAGGCTATTCATAACAGTTAACATAGTCTTTACTAACCTAGTTATCTACTAACAGGGTTAACTTAACTCACTGTGCCTGTTAACCCTCTTGACGAAACCCCTTGTTTCGTCGTGATCCCTACTGACGAAACTCCCCAAATTTCGCAGTGACTCCCTTTGACGAAACCCTTAGGTTTCGTCATGATCCTTGGTGACGAAACCCGTATGTTTTGTCGATAAACGAGTTTCGTCAAACATGCATAGGTTACGTCGTGTCAACAGTTAATCACACAGAAACCCTAATCATCACTATCATCCGTTTCACACTATCATCGAACATACAGTTATTATACAACACAGTAATCATTGATGCTACTACATCATACCAATCATGACACATAATATCTAGCACCAACCCTAATTCACAAAATAACCTTATACAATCTAGATTGCAACCTGAACGTATATCAATGATAAGATCCATTCAACACAAGTGCCATATCAACAGAAACATGTCTCTAATTGGTAAACATGACGAATGAAATCTCATGAGTTACCATCATGCAGTTCCTATACAATCGATTTGCACAAGAACAGTAGAAACCCTAATCACATGATTCTCAATCTAAACATTAATAATAGCCAACACATTCAGTAACCAGACTTTCTCATTATAACAGCTATTTACACATATAGCAACAAGTAGATCGAATCGATATTAGTGACTAACCGGTTAAGATGAAACACAAGAATTTCTAGAAGGATGATGGTTGCCGTCGCACAAGGGATAGAGAGATAGAGGGGCTCTAGGGTTTTCAATTCTGCTAAAAGTGTGACGAATGAAGCCATTTCACGTAATTTATACGCACATAAGTGTACTGGGCTTAATGGGCTTCGGCGAATCCCTGGCCCGGCGAATCCCTGGCCCGGCGAAACCCCAGGTTTCGTCTAGTGAGGAAATGGCGAAACCCTCCAAGGTTTCGTCGAGTAGGCTAATGGCGAAACCCTCTAAGGTTTCGTCGAGCTTACATGGAGTGAAACCCAAGTGTTATTAAGTTAGGGTTCTTAACAGATCATAATTTTATAACACTAAGCACATAAACACATTAACACATTGACACATATTAGCATGTACAAGTGAGAATGAAACAAGTATTGCATAGAGAAAAGACCTTGAAAACTCGAGTTGTCACATCATCCCCAACTTGAAAGAAATTTCGTCCCGAAATTTAGCACGTGGTTACTGAGGAAGCTAGTTGTGTTGCGTGGTTTCCTGATTTTCCTAGGGTGTCACATCATTCCCCCGTTGGTTTGGAATTTTGTCCCGAAATTCTGTAGTAGCTTCAGCCTCAGTAGTGGTTGCACAGTTCTCGAACAACTGGGGATACTTGAGTTTCATTTGGTCTTCTCGTTCCCAGGTGTACTCTGGGCCACGACGGGAGTTCCAACGAACTCGAACAAGAGGTATTCTGGTGCGCTTGAGAATCTTAACGTCTCGGTCTGTGATCTCCACAGGTTCCTCGACAAATCGCAACTGATCGTCGATAGTGAGCTCCTTTAAAGGAACTATGAGGGTCTCATCTGACAGACACTTCTTCAGATTTGACACGTGAAATACGTTGTGAACTCTGCTGAGTTCTTCAGGTAGGTTCAACTTGTAAGCGACTTTGCCAATTTTCTCAATGATTTCAAACGGTCCGACATATCACGGATTTAGTTTGCCTCGTTTGCCAAAACGAACAACACCCTTCCAAGGTGAGACTTTGAGTAGCACTCAATCCCCAACCTGGAACTCGAGTGGTTTCCTGCGCTTATCAGCGTAGCTTTTCTGACGGTCACGAGCTGCCGCCATTCGTTGTCGTATCTGATCAATCTTCTCAGTTGTGTCTACCACAAGTTCTGGGCCAGTGATTTGGCTGTCGCCAACCTCTGCCCAACAAAGAGGTGATCGGCATTTACGCCCGTACAATGCCTCAAATGGAGCGGCCTGGATACTGGTGTGGTAGCTGTTATTATAAGAAAATTCCACTAAAGGTAGATGTCGTTCCCAGCCGTTACCAAAATCAATCACACATGCCCTAAGCATGTCTTCAAGGGTTTGGATGGTGCGTTCAGACTGCCCATCCGTTTGCGGATGATATGCTGTGCTCATGTCTAATCGAGAGCCAAAAGACTTGTGCATTGCCTGCCACAGTTCAGAAGTAAAACGCGCATCACGATCGGAAATAATAGAGGTTGGCACTCCGTGCCTCGAAACAACTTCCTTAAGATAAACGTCTGCTAGAGTGGAGAACTTATCCGTTTCCTTGATAGCCAAGAAGTGTGCAGACTTTGTGAGTCGATCCACGATCACCCAAATAGTGTCATTCCCGCGTTGAGATCTAGGTAGGCCAGTAACGAAATCCATGGAAATTTGCTCCCATTTCCATGTCGGGATCTCTGGTTGTTGGAGTAGGCCTGATGGTTTCTGATATTCAATCTTGACTCTCGCACAAGTCAAACGTTTACTGACGTAAGTTGCTATGTGGGCTTTCATGCTAGGCCACCAGTGTGTAGTCTTTAAGTCGTGGTACATCTTATCCGAACCAGGATGTACTGAGTAACGAGACTTATGCGCTTCATCCATCACAAGCTCGCGTAAGTTTCCGTAAAGTGGGACCCAAATACGCCCTGTTACGTAATAGGCGCCGTCTTCCTTTTGTTCTAACCGTTTCCTTGATCCTCGTAGGGACTCCGCCCCGATGTTCTCTGCTTTCAATGCTTCAACCTGAGCATCTCGTATCTGAGTAGGAAGACTAGATTGGATGCTTCAACAAGTGCCATATCAACAGAAACATGTCTCTAATTGGTAAACATGACTAATGAAATCTCATGAGTTACCATCATGCAGTTCCTATACAATCGATTTGCACAAGAACAGTAGAAACCCTAATCACATGATTCTCAATCTAAACATTAATCATAGCCAACACATTCAGTAACCAGACTTTCTTATTATAACAGCTATTTACACATATAGCAACAAGTAGATCGAATCGATATTAGTGACTAACCGGTTAAGATGAAACACAAGAATTTCTAGAAGGATGATGGTGAAGGATGATGGTTGCCGTCGCACAAGGGATAGAGAGATAGAGGGGCTCTAGGGTTTTCAATTCTGCTAAAAGTGTGAAGAATGAAGCCGTTTCACGTAATTTATACGCACGTAAGTGTACTGGGCTTAATGGGCTTTGGCGAATCCCTGGGCCGGCAAAACCCCAGGTTTCGTCTAGTGAGGAAATGGCGAAACCCTCCAAGGTTTCGTCGAGCAGGCTAATGGCGAAACCCTCTAAGGTTTCGTCGAGCTTACAGGGAGTGAAACCCAAGTGTCATTAAGTTAGGGTTCTTAACAGATCATAAGTTTATAACACTAAACACATAAACACATTAACACATTGATCACATATTAGCATGTACAAGTGAGAATGAAACAAGTATTGCATAGAGAAAAGACCTTGAAAACTCGAGTTGTCACATCATCCCCAACTTGAAAGAAATTTCATCCCGAAATTTAGCACGTGGTTACTGAGGAAGCTAGTTGTGTTGCGTGGTTTCCTGATTTTCCTGGGGTGTCACACACACGAACCATTGTTATTATCTAAGGACAAACGGGTGGAGATCGAGCTAAAGAGCTTGGACTGTATGGAAAAAGGTTGTCACCTAGACGTATTTGAATGATTTAATCATTATCATAATTACCTATGAATGATGTAAATTCTTTTAAAAAAGTCGTTTTTAATGGTTTACGATTGTGTAATCCAGTTGATCAGTCGTGTGAGGGAACAAGTCTCACTACCTAAGTCGGGAAAAGAAATACGTAAGTAAAAAGGATGCGAATGACGTCGTCGTTCCTTCTAATATCCCATGATGTAGGGGTGGCTCCCCTTCGTCGATTCGTTCTCGTAACTTCTCTATGTGCTTCGTAGTAGACCTTTCCTGGGCAGGTCTTTCGAGTATATGTCCCTCGCGTCGGTTTACAGTCTAGGGATGATACCAAGAAATACATGGACAAGGGCTTGGAATAACTGGTTCCTTGCCCTTAGTGTATCGTGGTTTCGAACCAGGTTTAGGAGGACTCGCTCCTGTTTAAGACGTAACACGCTAGCCTAGCCTTCGTATGATCCACTGTGTTAAATACTAAATATACGCATACATACTAACATATATATGCTAATTATACACATACACACATGCGTGTTCACACATAAGTTACGCACAAGTAATTGTCGTTACCCTACCATTACCAGGTGAGCATTTGAGATTGACGAACCTTGCAATCCGGAGTGTGGTGTCGTTGTGGTTTCTACTAAAGAACGGTTATAGTCTGGTTTTCATATAAAAATATTTTATTTCCCAAATCAAAAATATTTTATATTTAAAACCTAGTTCGCTATAACCAATGGCTCTGATACCAATCTGTCACACCCTCAAAATCCACACGCGGAATACTACCGCGAGGCGTGTGACTGACCAGGATCTTAGCCACTAATTATTTTGAACGGATTAGTTATTGTTATAAACATTAGCATAATTAGTGACCCAATTTAAAATTTTCAAAACATAGTTGAGTTTGCAGCGGAAAGGGAAAGAAAACGCATCATAATTGAAACCACAAGTTTGTTATCATGACACTTACGCACCACGCACTCCATCCGATTGCAACGTCCGTCCAGAGCTGTATCGAGCAACCTGCAAAGCATGCAGTGGAGTGTCAACATAAAGTTGGCGAGTTCACGAGTTTAGAGTTTTCCAGTTTTTATTTCCAAAAACTTGTTTTAACCAGTTAATTTATCCGTTTATACATGCCGTGGGGAGCTACCCCATAAGTGAGCGACTAAACTGTTTTTCCAATACCGAATACTCACTTAACCGTACGTTTCCGCAGTGCCCCGTTTGTCAATGTTCTATCATCATTGACGGTTTGCCTGAGTCTATTAGTTCACTCCCGTTCCCAGTAACAAGGGTCGGTGTGAGGCTGGTTACACCTAAATAGCGCTATTAACTAATAACCCGTTCGCCAGGCCCCTGCGACTAATCGGTATTAAATGGTAGGGACTTAAGTGATAGAGTTTCGTTTAGTGTTGCTCGTTGCATTCCGTATAAACCGTAATTAACCAAGAGTTCCCAGTAACAAGGGAAGTAAGTAAGTTTGTTCCCAGTAACAAGGGAAGAAAAGTAAGTTTGTATCCCAGTAACAAGGGAAGAAAAGTAAGTTTGTATCCCTCACAAGGGGATAGTGTTGTTACCCGTTTCCCACACAAGGAGATAGAAATACCGTATCCCGCACAAGGAGATAGAGTAAGCAATCCCAAACCAGGAAAAGTGTTTTGTTCCGTTTCCCAACCACCGGGAACGCATGCTTTAAGTAAAAAGTAGGGAACTCACCTTTGCTTTGCTCGGTAGTTAATTTACTCGTGTTAGGTTGGTCAACCATACCCTATTATGGTTATACATATTTATTAGGTTCGTGTGCAAGTAACGTCGCGTATAAACTACACGTATCTAACATGTAGCACGTAAATTCACATTTCATATAATACACGCACTTTGCATAATGTACAGTAACACGTATCATACCAGCAACTATGTTATTGGGCCTATTCCAACGCATGAACAATTAATCAACATCAATTAGACATCAACAGTCAAACAACAACACTCGTACATAGTCCATAACGCCCATTTTGTTCGGCCCAATAACCAAGTGAAGTAGTCCATTCGAAACTACGTAGTCTCGACTCGAGACTATGAGGTCTCGAGTCGCAACCTAGCGTTTTCGAGTCGCAACCGAAGATTTCGAGTAGTGCATGCTCGAGTCGAGACTATGAGGTCTCGAGTCCGGTCTCGAGTCGAGATCAGGAGATCTCGAGTCGTCACCAAGCTAGTCTCGACTCCTGGAGTGTGTTGTCTGGTTTCGAGTTGTCAAACAATGGTCTCGAGTCGCAACCGTAAGGTCTCGACTCGCAAACTGTGCAGATGTTTCTAGAATCCTTATCCAGTTCAGTACTATTTAATAAATTTTCATTAACATGCATTGTCCAATCAAATTTCGTTAACATGTTTTCAATACCGTACACCCCTAGAATCAGATCAAATCACAACAATTTCAAATATTTATAGCACCTTCAAACAGTTCATCATGTTCTTCATTTTATTTATTCACATCCGTCTAAACCATTCTGACCTAAATAATTCTAACATTGTTTTATCAACATAATCATCAATCAGGGACATATAACCTTCTTATCACATGAATCATCTTAACCCACCTTTGTAACATAGCTCAAACTACATGGTTTCATCAAATCAGTGAAGATCCTCAACATCATTTATCTCATACTTAAATTAATTTTGATTAAACAAGCATAGCATTCATACAGAATCCAAACTTTATTTCATCAACCACCTACATTCTATATTAATCTTAACATAAGTAGATCTCATCAACATATTAGTAAATATCATCTTTAAACAATTTTTCACCTCTAAACCAATGAGCAGTAACAACATCCATTTTTCAAACAGTTTGTATATTATCACAAAAAGGAAAAGTATCATATATCTGAACATCAAGCATTGACTAGTGCCAATCAATCCTCAAAATCCTAGTTCACGTCACACCACTTTCGTATTTTTAAGAAATTACATAGTGACAATCATTTCGATAGTTTCGGTCAATTTTTGGGACCTTGTGCACATAGACAAAACAAGCAGCCATAAGATCAAAACACAAAATATGAACATACTGACCGAAGGGTTTTCAGACGGGACCCGAGCAGAATCCGAGACTGCTGCCGCTGCCTCTTTCCCGAACAAGGAATCGAAATGAATATGACCGGAGCCATCATCAACGTCAGCCCAGGTCGGGAGTTTGTTGGAAACAAGAACACCACCGCCACCGTCACGGCGGCGTCGCCGTCACCGGCTCCGCCCTCTTCTCTTTCTGAGCAGACTCTCCCTCTCCCTCTGTGATGTATGTGCGCGATAGAGGGTCGTGATGTATGGATGGGTGGGTGTGAAGGTGTAGAAGAAAGAGGGGTGTGCGACGAAGGTCATCAGTCGAGAAGGAGGAGTGTCGGAAGTCGCCGGAGATGCGGCTCCGGTCACCGGAAAGGCAGAGATGAGAGGGAAAGGGGTATCCGACATTTTCGGCTGATGTATTTCTATTTAGGGTTTTTAAAATAGAAGGGGGTAGATGAATAGGATGTATAAATAGGCTAGGGTTTTGATTTATGTGTGTTGGGTTGGGCTTGGGCTCATGCGAATGGATCCGTAATGTTTCGGGTGTTACGTTTAACTGACCGACCCGCTTATCATAACACTCAAATTTATAACGGGTTAACAACAATAATAGTACTAATAATAACGTAATGTTTCGGGTGTTACGTTTAACTGACCGACCCGCTTATCATAACACTCAAATTTATAACGGGTTAACAACAATAATAGTACTAATAATAACAATAATAGTAAATTATTAATACGAGCACGTATTACTAAAATACCCTTCTCTCGACACAAGAGTACAGGTTGTCACATTCTCCCCATGTTACTGGAATTTCGTCCTCGAAATTTAAGCTAAGATATATGATTCGTTAATAACCTTATTGATATACATAAATACACGTAGTTCACGAAAGTTCACAAAATGAATATGTAAGCCACATAGCACATAAAATCACATAGCACGAAAATCACGTAGCACAAGATCCACAGAGTTCGTACGTATTCCACTTAGTATAGAATTTCACAAAATTATTTATAGCATCCAAGAAACGTACAGGAAGACCCGAAGTGTCACATTATCCCCAAGTTCAAGAAATTTCGTCCCGAAATTTAGCACGCAGCCACTGACAAGCTAGTGTGTTTAAACGTTTTCGTGGGGTGTCACATCATCCCCTTGTTGGCTTGAAATTTCTTCTAGAAATTTCAGTTGTAGCTTCAGTGCTGGAAATAATGTTTGCAGACAACTGGGGATACGTGCTCATCAGCTGGTTTTCCGTTCCCAGGTAAACTCTAGGCCACAGCGTGAGTTTCAACGAACTCGGTCTGTTGGCATATTATACCACGCGTGAGGGTTTCGATTTCTTGATCCTTGATCTCAACCGGTTCCTCAACGAAGCGTATTTTGTTGCTGACCAACGAATGTTTCATCTGACGGACACTTCTTCAGATTAGGCACGTGAAAGACGTTGTGCACCGCATTCAGCTCTTCAGGCAGGTTTAATATGTAAGCAGCCTTACCGATCCTTTCGAAAATTTCGAACGGTTCAACATATCGCGGATTAAGCTTGCCCCGTTAGCCCAAAACGTACCACACCCTTCCAGGGTGCAACTTTAAGTAGAACCCAGTCTCCGACTCGGAATTCTAGAGGTTTCCTACGCTTATCCGCGTAGTCTTTCTGACGGTCTGGAACTGCCGCCATACATTGTCAGTTCTAGGCAATCCTACCTGTTGCGTCAAGTTCAAGTTCTGGGCCGGTAATTTGGCTTCCGCCCAACATAGAGGTGACTGGCGTTTGCGTTCGTGCAATGCCTCAAATGGTGCTGCCAAAATGCTAGCGTGGTAATTGTTGTTGGAAGAGAATTCTACAAAAAGGGAAGTGTCACTAGTATCCAAGGTCGATAACACGTGTTCTTAGCATGCCTTTGAGTGTTTGGATGGTGCGCTCGGCCCAATCGTCAGTTTGCGGGCGATAAGCGGTGCTCATGCCTAACAGTGAGCCAAAAGTCTTTCGTGCACAACCTTGCGAAGAATCGGGTGCAAAACGTGGGTTACGGTCATGGACAGTAGAAGTTGGCACTCCGTGCCCCGCAGCTACTTCTATGGTTGTAGGTTCGAAAACTTGTCGGTTTCTTTGGTCGCGTGCCGTTATTAGCAGACATTTTCATCAATGCTTTGGACAGGATAGAATAAGACAGAAGCACCTCGTAGAATATCTTTCAATTGCTGGAGTTGTGGATTATTGTGCATCTCCCTAATGTCAGGTGATACTCTTTTGAGTCAAAATTGTGAGGGGTTGCGTACACGGTCGAGAAATACGGGCGTTGCGGTGTTAAAAGTCGGGTGTGGGAAACTTAACGCAGGCGGTTTGAGTTGTAGAGGTGCCAGGGTAGCGCGGAGGAGTTGTTCGGACTACCTCGAGTTTTGGAGTAGGTTCAGATGTCGTCGAAAGAAACCAGCATCGAATTTTGACAGGATGGAATAAACCCGAGAGTCGTGACTAGGTGTTGATCGTATCAAGTTCGAATAATAGTTCTTGCAATACCTTTTACCTTCGGGGTATACTTGGCTCGTGGCTCCAACGAGTGAAGTTCGTAGAAAGTAATTCGTCCAAACGTAGAATTGTGCAGAATAGAGTAGGATAAGGATCACGGAATTCGTGGAGCCTAACGCGAGTAGCGAGAACATGCGAGACGGGTAGTCAAGTCTGATGCGTTCAACCTGAGACAAAACATAAAGGCTTTGGGATTGACAATAGAGATTTATCTGACGTCGATGAGGTAGCTGGTCGTACACGAGCTATGGGTGTTTAGAATAAAGAACGTCGTTTTGCCGATAAGAGGTGTTACGTCGGTATGAATGGCACAACAAGAACCAATGATAGAGAAGGACGGTCGTCGTATGGGTCGGGGGGGGGGGGGTTGGTTCACTAAAACGTCTAACAAGATGTTCTGAGTTGAGCCGTATGCGAAAAACGAGTTTGTGATCTCCAAAACCGGTAAGTAACCAAATTTGAATAGACTACCGAAGTCGTGAGGACGACTCCGAAGGAGTGCTTGCGTCGTCCGGGGGGGGGGGGTTATGTGAAACTGCGGAAATGGGCTCTCGAAAAGCACGATTGAGGTAAATGTTGCCAATTTTCAAGGTTTATGAAGTTTGTCGACTAAAGGTCGATCTTGCCGAATTCATTAATCTGGAGGGAAATCTGGTCAAAGTTCCCGTATGAAGAAACGTGGATATTGTGATGAAGAAAAGGTAGAAGCAGGGATACCATCTGGAGTAATAAACACAGATTCGTACAAAAGCTTGCGAAAGGATTCACGGAATCAGAAAGGTCGTCAAAGAATAACGGTTCTAGAAAACGAAGGGTAAGGTAAGCATCTGGGTCACCGTACTCGTCGATGAGTTGACTGGCTCATGTCTTCGTCTTGCCACGCTTCCAAATACGCCGGTTTGTAAGGAAGATATCAATTTGCTGAGTGTTGGGGCGTGCTAAGGTACAAGGTTCAACTCGAATAAGGATTAACCATGTAACGAGGAATTAGGGGAAAACAGTTCCGTGGTCGATAGGATGACGTGATACGATTGCTGGCACTGTAGTGAGAAGCATACTCCGGACGTGCTTCTTGTGTTCGAGATGTGCATACAGAAATCCGAAAAGTGTAAACTTACTAGAATGCTTCAAGAATCCAGGTGATCAGTCGTGTGAGGGAACAAGTCTCACTACCTAAGTCGGGAAAAGAAATACGTAAGTAAAAAGGATGCGAATGACGTCGTCGTTCCTTCTAATATCCCATGATGTAGGGGTGGCTCCCCTTCGTCGATTCGTTCTCGTAACTTCTCTATGTGCTTCGTAGTAGACCTTTCCTGGGCAGGTCTTTCGAGTATATGTCCCTCGCGTCGGTTTACAGTCCAGGGATGATACCAAGAAATACATGGACAAGGGCTTGGAATAACTGGTTCCTTGCCCTTAGTGTATCGTGGTTTCGAACCAGGTTTAGGAGGACTCGCTCCTGTTTAAGACGTAACACGCTAGCCTAGCCTTCGTATGATCCACTGTGTTAAATACTAAATATACGCATACATACTAACATATATATGCTAATTATACACATACACACATGCGTGTTCACACATAAGTTACGCACAAGTAATTGTCGTTACCCTACCATTACCAGGTGAGCATTTGAGATTGACGAACCTTGCAATCCGGAGTGTGGTGTCGTTGTGGTTTCTACTAAAGAACGGTTATAGTCTGGTTTTCATATAAAAATATTTTATTTCCCAAATCAAAAATATTTTATATTTAAAACCTAGTTCGCTATAACCAATGGCTCTGATACCAATCTGTCACACCCTCAAAATCCACACGCGGAATACTACCGCGAGGCGTGTGACTGACCAGGATCTTAGCCACTAATTATTTTGAACGGATTAGTTATTGTTATAAACATTAGCATAATTAGTGACCCAATTTAAATTTTTCAAAACATAGTTGAGTTTGCAGCGGAAAGGGAAAGAAAACGCATCATAATTGAAACCACAAGTTTGTTATCATGACACTTACGCACCACGCACTCCATCCGATTGCAACGTCCGTCCAGAGCTGTATCGAGCAACCTGCAAAGCATGCAGTGGAGTGTCAACATAAAGTTGGCGAGTTCACAAGTTTAGAGTTTTCCAGTTTTTATTTCCAAAAACTTGTTTTAACCAGTTAATTTATCCGTTTATACATGCCGTGGGGAGCTACCCCATAAGTGAGCGACTAAACTGTTTTTCCAATACCGAATACTCACTTAACCGTACGTTTCCGCAGTGCCCCGTTTGTCAATGTTCTATCATCATTGACGGTTTGCATGAGTCTATTAGTTCACTCCCGTTCCCAGTAACAAGGGTCGGTGTGAGGCTGGTTACACCTAAATAGCGCTATTAACTAATAACCCGTTCGCCAGGCCCCTGCGACTAATCGGTATTAAATGGTAGGGACTTAAGTGATAGAGTTTCGTTTAGTGTTGCTCGTTGCATTCCGTATAAACCGTAATTAACCAAGAGTTCCCAGTAACAAGGGAAGTAAGTAAGTTTGTTCCCAGTAACAAGGGAAGAAAAGTAAGTTTGTATCCCAGTAACAAGGGAAGAAAAGTAAGTTTGTATCCCTCACAAGGGGATAGTGTTGTTACCCGTTTCCCACACAAGGAGATAGAAATACCGTATCCCGCACAAGGAGATAGAGTAAGCAATCCCAAACCAGGAAAAGTGTTTTGTTCCGTTTCCCAACCACCGGGAACGCATGCTTTAAGTAAAAAGTAGTGAACTCACCTTTGCTTTGCTCGGTAGTTAATTTACTCGTGTTAGGTTGGTCAACCATACCCTATTATGGTTATACATATTTATTAGGTTCGTGTGCAAGTAACGTCGCGTATAAACTACACGTATCTAAATTGTAGCACGTAAATTCACATTTCATATAATACACGCACTTTGCATAATGTACAGTAACACGTATCATACCAGCAACTATGTTATTGGGCCTATTCCAACGCATGAACAATTAATCAACATCAATTAGACATCAACAGTCAAACAACAACACTCGTACATAGTCCATAACGCCCATTTTGTTCGGCCCAATAACCAAGTGAAGTAGTCCATTCGAAACTACGTAGTCTCGACTCGAGACTATGAGGTCTCGAGTCGCAACCTAGCGTTTTCGAGTCGCAACCGAAGATTTCGAGTAGTGCATGCTCGAGTCGAGACTATGAGGTCTCGAGTCCGGTCTCGAGTCGAGATCAGGAGATCTCGAGTCGTCACCAAGCTAGTCTCGACTCCTGGAGTGTGTTGTCTGGTTTCGAGTTGTCAAACAATGGTCTCGAGTCGCAACCGTAAGGTCTCGACTCGCAAACTGTGCAGATGTTTCTAGAATCCTTATCCAGTTCAGTACTATTTAATAAATTTTCATTAACATGCATTGTCCAATCAAATTTCGTTAACATGTTTTCAATACCGTACACCCCTAGAATCAGATCAAATCACAACAATTTCAAATATTTATAGCACCTTCAAACAGTTCATCATGTTCTTCATTTTATTTATTCACATCCGTCTAAACCATTCTGACCTAAATAATTCTAACATTGTTTTATCAACATAATCATCAATCAGGGACATATAACCTTCTTATCACATGAATCATCTTAACCCACCTTTGTAACATAGCTCAAACTACATGGTTTCATCAAATCAGTGAAGATCCTCAACATCATTTATCTCATACTTAAATTAATTTTGATTAAACAAGCATAGCATTCATACAGAATCCAAACTTTATTTCATCAACCACCTACATTCTATATTAATCTTAACATAAGTAGATCTCATCAACATATTAGTAAATATCATCTTTAAACAATTTTTCACCTCTAAACCAATGAGCAGTAACAACATCCATTTTTCAATCAGTTTGTATATTATCACAAAAAGGAAAAGTATCATATATCTGAACATCAAGCATTGACTAGTGCCAATCAATCATCAAAATCCTAGTTCACGTCACACCACTTTCGTATTTTTAAGAAATTACATAGTGACAATCATTTCGATAGTTTCGGTCAATTTTTGGGACCTTGTGCACATAGACAAAACAAGCAGCCATAAGATCAAAACACAAAATATGAACATACTGACCGAAGGGTTTTCAGACGGGACCCGAGCAGAATCCGAGACTGCTGCCGCTGCCTCTTTCCCGAACAAGGAATCGAAATGAATATGACCCGAGCCATCATCAATGTCAGCCCAGGTCGGGAGTTTGTTGGAAACAAGAACACCACCGCCACCGTCACGGCGGCGTCGCCATCACCGGCTCCGCCCTCTTCTCTTTCTGAGCAGACTCTCCCTCTCCCTCTGTGATGTATGTGCGCGATAGAGGGTCGTGATGTATGGATGGGTGGGTGTGAAGGTGTAGAAGAAAGAGGGGTGTGCGACGAAGGTCATCAGTCGAGAAGGAGGAGCGCCGGAAGTCGCCGGAGATGCGGCTCCGGTCACCGGAAAGGCAGAGATGAGAGGGAAAGGGGTATCCGACATTTTCGACTGATGTATTTCTATTTAAGGTTTTTAAAATAGAAGGGGGGTAGATGAATAGGATGTATAAATAGGCTAGGGTTTTGATTTATGTGTGTGGGTTGGGCTTGGGCTCATGCGAATGGATCCGTAATGTTTCGGGTGTTACGTTTAACTGACCGACCCGCTTATCATAACACTCAAATTTATAACGGGTTAACAACAATAATAGTACTAATAATAACGTAATGTTTCGGGTGTTACGTTTAACTGACCGACCCGCTTATCATAACACTCAAATTTATAACGGGTTAACAACAATAATAGTACTAATAATAACAATAATAGTAAATTATTAATACGCGCACGTATTACTAAAATACCCTTCTCTCGACACAAGAGTACAGGTTGTCACATTCTCCCCATGTTACTGGAATTTCGTCCTCGAAATTTAAGCTAAGATATATGATTCGTTAATAACCTTATTGATATACATAAATACACGTAGTTCACGAAAGTTCACAAAATGAATATGTAAGCCACATAGCACATAAAATCACATAGCACGAAAATCACGTAGCACAAGATCTACAGAGTTCGTACGTATTCCACTTAGTATAGAATTTCACAAAATTATTTATAGCATCCAAGAAACGTACAGGAAGACCCGCATTTTCGTGGGGAATCAGAAACTCTATACATAGGCAGCCTTGAGCGAAATCAGGAGTAAGTTGTATGTGTTGTCTTCCGGTGAGCCACGAAGTGCTGTCGAAGTGTCATCGTGATTGTAAAAGGCTTTTATATCAAGAATATCGACACGTTAAAGTGAATACGGCTGAAATAACACCAGTACACTTGTTTCCGCCGCTTGTATTGGTGAATTACTCTTCTGATCGACTCGTTCAGGTCTGAAAACGATCCTACAAGTGGTATCAGAGCTCAGGAGGAAGAGTTCTTGCCATTTCAGCTGTGTTTTCTGATTTTCTACACCTTCTTCTTTAAAATTGAAAAAAATTTCACGGTAAAATCGGCTCAATTTCACACATAACACGCGCAATCATGTTTTGATAAACCCTTGAAAGTTTCAGAAGTAAAATCAACCTAAAACTGATCATTTTTGAGGTTCCGCTTGAAATCACTCGAAAGAACGATGATGTCATCAGTGATTCCGCTTGAGATTTGATCTTGATTCCGCTCCAAATCGGCTTTCTGCTTGAAAGATTTGACTTGATTCTGCCTGAAATAGAGATCCCGCTTGAAAGTTCAGTCTAATTCCGCTCCAAATTATTCTGTGATTCCGCTCCAAAGTATGTTGTAGTTCCGCTTGAACTGTGTTGTTGATTCCGCTTGAATCAAGGGTTCTGCTTCAGAGTTGATTTCGCTTGAATTGTGATTTTGGTTAAAGTTTGATATTCCGCTCGAACAAGGTTTCGCTTGAACAAGTTTTAACTGATTCCGCTTGAATCAGTATTTAGAGATTTCGCTTGAAATACATTCGGGATATTTCGCTTGAACAGAAGTTGATTGATTTCGATTGAAAGAATACATTTGCTATTTCGCTTGAACTTGAGAGTTTGTGAATTTTAGAAACTTGAACAATGGACAAAGAGTTCTACAATGCCTTTGCTAGTCCTATTACAATTACTCAGAATGCTTTGCTTGAAAATGAAACCAGGACATCACAGAAACCGCCTAAGCTTTTGGATATTGATGATTACAATGGTTGGTCTGAACGCTTTGGAAATTGGGTTGAAGCTTATCACTTGGTTGCTTGGGAACACACTGAAGTCCCATATGAAAGGCCCACAAGGAATGGTATTCAGTCAACAATCAGAGAAATGAGTGCTGATGAGAAAAAGAAGTATAGAGATGAGAAATTGATGGTGAGTCTGCTTCAGCAAGCAATTAAAGAGGATATTTTGATTTTGCTCCAACATGATGGAAGTGCATATTCAATCTGGAATGAATTGGAAGCAAAGTCTATAGGAAGTGATGATATGCTTAAAAACAAGATGTCTCTAATGAAGAAAGAATTTGATCTATTTCGTGGGTTGAAATCTGAAAATACCAAACAAATTATTGAGAGATATTGTAACTTGGTGAGAAATATGACCAAATTAGGGATTAAAAAGGATACTGATGAGTTGATTGAGAAACTTGCTGATGCGTTACCACATGATACTTGGGGAACATTCCTGATGATGTTGAGAAACAATCGGAACGAATATAAAAAGTTAACATTGGGAGAATTTATCAAACATTTCGAAGCTCAAGAGATGGAGCAAAGAAAGATTGCCAGGATGAAGAACTATGATGGAGAACAGGATATTAGTTTGTATTTTAAAAGTGGTGTTAGTGAAAAAACAAATCTCTCTCCAAAGGTTGAAACTGCTTTTAATGCAAAAGGTTCTTCTGATAGTTCATCTCAGGGTTCAAATAGCACTACCGGATTTTCTTCATTTCCATCCTATGATCCACAGTTTTCTACAACAAAGAGTGGCAAAGTTCTTCAATGTAACATTGCTTTAAAGCTTGAGAATGATCAAAATTATACTGAGGAAGTTGCAAAAAGTCACATGTCTTTGTTGGTGACCGTGCTTGAATCCTATGGAGGCTTAGTTGCAGGGAGGATCGGAAATCCAATGCTCACGAAAGAGGATTACGATCAAATTGATGCCGAGCAAATGGAATTGATGGATATTAAATGGTGCATGGCTAGTGTGTTGAGACGGGCTGAAAAGTTTAAACAAATCACAGGCAGAGATGATTTTCGCGAGGCACATATTTCAACTTTAGGTTTTGATAAGTCTAAAGTTACTTGTTTTCGTTGCAGGGAAAAGGGGCATTTCAAGAGAGAGTGCACAAATCGAGAAGCAAGTGGAGCTCAAAACCCTTTTGGAAACAACGATTACTACAAAAAGGCGATTTATCATCAAGTCACACAACAGCCATATCAACAACAACAGGCACCACATCAGGCTCAAACTGCACATGGTAGAAAGGAAATTGAAGATTCAAAGAGAGCATGTCTGGTTAATCAGGGCAAGGATGGTGGATTCAGTTGGGATAAATACATTCCAACAGACAGCAAAGTGTGTTTGGCAGATCAAGATGATGAAAGATTGCCTGAAGGTTTCAGTTGGGACAATTTTTGCCCAGACCAAGAATTCATGGCCAAAGAGATGTCCAAAGAGATGTCAAATGTTAAAGCCTTTGTTGCTAATGCTTATGATGAGTATTGGGCTGCAAAATACAGAAAAGTCAGGGAAGCTGAAGAAGAAAAATGGAGAAAAATTGAAGAAGAGGAAGAAGAAGAAGAAGAAAGGTTAAAAGCTGAAGCTGAAGCCGAGAAAAAGAAAAGAGCTGAGTTTTTCCAAGCGAGAAGAACAGTTAAAGATGTTCCGGAATTTGAAATCAAAGCTGATACTGAAGCAGTCAAAGTTCCTGAAAAGTGTTTGAATTGTGATTCTTTGATCATGCAAAACAACGAGCTGCTACACAACATAAAAAGATTGAAAGAATCTTATGATACTTTGAACAGAGAGATTAACAAGTACACTGATTCGAACAGTGAACAAGCCGTTGCATTGAATACACTCAAAGGAGCTTACATGAGACAGCTTGATGATGTCAATTACTACAGAGAGAAGTGTGCTTAGCTGGAATTGAAGTTGGCAACACAAAGAATAGAAACTGAAAGAGTCAACAATTTATTGAAAAGTTACTCATGTTCTACTTTTGTTGTTGACAGGATTTATCCAATTGTGGAAAGAATGAAGATTTTTGAAGAAAAGAAGACTTCAGAAGAAACGAAGTCCGAGACAAAAGAAGAGGATGAAGTAGAAATTTCTGGTAAGAAACCAAGTGTTGTCTACAATAGATGTCCGCCCCCGGTTGAAAATGGATATTCTCCTCGAAATCCAAATTTCGAAAGTATCAAAAAGGCAACTAACTTACAGTGGGAGTCTGTGTCGTCAGATAACTTACCAGAAAATATTGATATCACGTTCACGTCGTCCGATACTGATCATGAGTCCAAGTTGATAAAAAGTGTGGTCGATCAGGTGTTAGACAAAGATGACATAGAGCAGTCAAAACCGGAGTCCAAATCCGAGTCAAAGTCTGGGTCCGATACGTCAAAGTCAACAATAAAAAAGGACAAACGGGTTTATGATAAGGAATTTTTGCTATCAAAATCTAATTTGAATGACGAACCAGTCAAAGTAGCATATACTTTGAAAGATTCTGACAAATTATATTCTGATGAGATTTTTCCAATAAAAAGTGTTAAAATCGAAATGATTAAAAAGGTTTTCAAAATTACAGAAATTAATATTTCTGAAATAAAAGATTTAAAACTTACTGGAAAACCTAAACAATACACTTCAAGAGATCAACAAAGAATTAACAAGAAAATGGGTTACAATTATGGTTATCGTTTTCAAAAGAAACCAAACCATAATAGTAATGTCAAAAAGAAAGGTCTTGGATTTAATCAACCGAAAAATCATAAAAATGAAAAAGTTTATAAACCAAAAACTGTGTTTGTTTCAGGAAAATCTTTAGAAGATGAGAAAGAGCAAGCGTTCAGAAAGCAGACAAACAAAGAATTCCTTGCCAAAAAGCAAGAAAAAGTGAAGAAAAGTATTGCTCAGAAGACTACAGAGACGAGAACCTGTTTTCAGTGCAAAACTGCTGGTCATATTGCTAGAAATTGTCCGAAAACATTCAAACCAAAACAGGAAGTCTCTGGTAAAATGAAAGAAAAAGTTGTTGAGAAAATTGAACTAACAACCAGAAAATTTACAGGCTTTGAAAATTCAACCTTTGAGATTGGTGAATGTTCAAAGAATGTGGTTAAAAGAAAAGAAAATCTGAAAAATCAAAAATGGGTTGTTAAGGGTTCAGGAAACAGTTCTGGTGATGAATCTGATTCCATAAAATCAGAGGAGCCAAAAGTTGTTAAAGAAAAGGTTGAGAAATCAGTTCCGAATGTGGATGATGTGAATTTTCCACCTCTGCGGGCTGAAAATTTTAAAAAGAAAGTTGGGAAAGTTGAAATTTCAAATCAATTTTATTCTAACAAGAAGAAATTTGATGTTGATAAGGCTTTCAACAGAAATGTGAAACACATTTTTAGAAAAATGGTTGATGGTAAGGTCAAAGGAGTTAAATAATTCTATGCTTCCAAAATGAATGTTCACAAGTCTGTTGAAAGTAATGATGAAGAAGAGGTTGTTACACCCAAGGAAGGTCAGGCTTGGGTGGATATATTTTTCAAAGAGTAAAAACCTGACTTGCCGGAGATCCCAAGTTGGTAATCGCGGATCATGAATCGGCATCATTCTTATATTGTTTGAAAATTGAAAATTTTGATAATTGTGAATTGCCGGAACTCCCAGGTTGGTAAGTGTGGAGTAGGAATCGGCACCTTGAGAATTCAACCAACAGATAATGATTGGTTGAAATTGTTTGATATTTGATCTTACAAATGGTTAATCAAGGTCATTAAGTTGAACTTGATTTAACTATCATTTAAAAGTGTTGGTAAACAATATGATGAGTTTTCCCCGAATCTACAAATGGTAAAATCAACAAAACTAATTTTCCGAAAAAACCATTTTGATTAAAACAAACTTAAGTGTTTTGAGATCATAATGGGAAAATAGTTTGTTGAGAGGGGGAGTTCTGATTGTTTATGCCAAGTGGATGGAGAATTGAGGCAATTCGATATTAGTTGTCCTGTTCTTGTACAGTTTGTTTTCAAGTTTCTTTAGATGTATTTGTATTTTAGGGGGAGTATATTTTCAGAAAATCCAAAAACATTAGAAAATTTGAAAAAGCCAAAAACATGATAAAATGAAAAATGAGTTTTTGTTGCATAAAAGAGGAAATGATAGTACATCAGTGGACTGTCACAACACGCTAAAGAAATGGAAAGTTAAAATGTGATAAACGGTCTCACTAAGGATGTGACGGTAGGCTCAGCTAGACTAGTAGATTTGCGATAACGATACAAACTTAAATGAAAAGGCCTAGTTCTAGTGGGAAACATGGTCAAAAGCATAGTACTTAGTTTTGTCCTTCTTGACTGTGTGCCTACTCAGTAATCGCTGATTGTCAAAAGACATAAAACTGGTTAAGTTTGTGAACTTTCACAACTTTGCTGAAAAGTCACTGTGATTGTGCATTTCATTTTGCAAAGATTTAAACTTGTTTTATTTCTTTATTTTGTTTAAGCATTGGACATCCTCTACGTATACGTGAGTATCGACCTGGATGTTATTGCCTAAACGTTCTGCTTTATTTTCTTTGGTGTTTCGTTTAAGCTTTGGACCTCCTCTGCGTATACGGGAGTATCGACCTGGTGGTTAAAGCCTAAACAACTTCAACTTGTTTTATTTTTCTTATTTTGTTTAAACATTGGACTTTCTCTGCGTATACGGAAGTATCGACCTGATTGTTAATGTTTAAACATTCTACGTTGTTTTCGCACAAATCACAGTTGATAAATGTTTAAAGGCATTACTTGAGTCAGTGTATTGCATGATGAGGGGATATGCTGAGATCGTGGGGTCCATAAGAATTTAGTGCAAATTAATATACCTTAACGTATCGGTAAGCATTTCGAAAGTTTTTAGATTGAGTTTAAGTGGACAACAATATCGTCAATCAATGTGAATCGTTTAGAGCTTAAAATGTTTGAAGCTTAACGGTGTTGGTGATTTGTCTCAAAAACTGATATGATCCTCTTGCACGAACTCACAAAAATATTGTTTGTAAATATTTTCTTTACTGCATTCTCTTTAAAAAATCTAAAAAGATTTTAAGTGTGTTTTAGCATAAGTTTTGTAAAAATCCAAAAAGATTTTCGAAAACTGATGTTTAAAAGCTGATGTTCAAAATTCCAAGAGCTAAACTTGATGAACAAGGTTTGGGAGAGAGTGTATGAAGAAGTTTTTTACAAGTGGTTTGCAGAGAACAAATCATTTTGAATATTTTATGCAAATAGTTTCTAAATTTTAAAGATTTAATCTTTGAGAAACTTATGTGTGTGGTAGAGAATTGCAGATATGAAGATTGTCCTAAAGCCAGATTCTGATATCTGAGAAGATGGTGATTTCCAGACTGCAATCCCAGCTTAGTGAGAGGGGGAATCTGAGGACATCAAGAGAGAGCTCAGAGCTAGTTTGCGATTCTGGAAGAAAGAGAAAGAAATTGATTGTGGATGCTTACAATGGAGAATATTCGAAGAGAAGCTCGAAGACTGATAAAGACTGAAGGTTTGACAACCGAAGACTCGACACTGAAGACTCCGTCAACATCCGAGGGGGAGTTTGTTGGTGCATCCGTCTGTCGTCTACGTCTTGTATCGAGTCTTTTATAGAGTTAGGGCACGAGAATCGAGATAGTGATTTTTAGGGGTGATTCCGCTCGAAATGACACCTTGTCATTTCAAGCTAAATCACATATAAGTCCTGATTCCGCTCGAGAGTGTATATGCTGATTCCGCTCGAAATGTTGATTTCCCATGAAATGAACATTGCATTTTCGCGGGGAATCAGAAACTCTATAAATAGGCAGCCTTGAGCGAAACCAGGAGTAAGTTGTATGTGTTGTCTTCCGGTGAGCCACGAAGTGCTGCCGAAGTGTCATCGTGATTGTAAAAGGCTTTTATATCAATAATATCGACAAGTTAAAGTGAATACAGCTGAAATAACACCAGTACACTTGTTTCCGCCACTTGAATTGGTGAATTACTCTTCTGATCGACTCGTTCGGGTCTGAAAACGATCCTACATCTTACAGTTGGACCAAATTTTGGCAAAACCTAGTAACCATTAATAGGTAAAAAAATTCATATAAAATGAATAGTTTAAAAAACCACCAATACTCAATATACTATCATATGTGAGAACGTTGCACCATAGGGACAACCCATCACATGTAAACTAACAATCGGGCAGGCTAAAGGGAATTCATCCCATTTCAGCTGTGTGTATACGAACTATTTGCTATTTGGGCTAGCTTACTTTCGAGATTCAACAATGGGCAATCAAGCGACAATTAGTTCACACTACATCTCAATCAAAAAAATTTGCAGCCACCATCTTATGTTCATGAGTTACATGTTCAACATGATAGAATATTAAACATAATGATTAATTCAGTAAATAGAACATTAATTATCAATAAGATGAACAAAAAAATTCAAGAAATTAGACATCAAACTCGAACTCGTGTCATACGGTCCTGGCCAGCCTCAAGCAGCTAAGCTAAACACATGGAAATAATGAACAGCAGAATTATACTTCAGAATAATATATACCTTGGATATGTGAATCCATCTCCATAGTTCCACCCCATTATACAAAAGTTACTGCAAGAATGCATAAAAAAGATATACATGCATAAAAAAATCAAAACAGTTCATACCACACCAGTTTCATGGTTGATAGAAGTTATGTTGACCCAGAAATGGAACTGTACAGTCGGATGCTTTTTTAAGTAGTCTTTGTCACCAAACAACTTCAATTGGTAAATATGTGCTTCATGTACATACTAAATACATCAAAGAATAAATGACACTACGACTTATGTCACGTTATTATGCTTGTTATGTATTTACTATTTAGGAGGGTGTTGGATATGAGCCCTAAAGATAACAAATGAGCCTTAAAGCATCCAAAACCACAACCAATATCTTTCGATACTCCTATCGACTTTTTAAACGAGGGTGTTGGATATGAGCCTTAAAGATAGCAAATGAGCCTTAAAGCATCCAAGACCACAACCAATATCTTTCGATACCCCTATTGACTTTTTAAACTAAAACTAAACAGATAAAACCTTAAAAGCACATATACCTAACTTTTTACTATTTCAACTAAACTTTTAGGCAATTCAAGCACAGATACTCAACGATTCACAAATTTTCCAAATTAAAAAAAAACATAGATTGATTAGTGGAATTAAATGAAGCTTACGAAAGGATTTGCTGATGCATAAAAAGAAGAAACCCAAGTATGTCCATCATGTGATAAAACATCACGAACTCGTATAGAGAATCAACGATAACATCAAGCTCGATGAACCCCGTCTCATATCTTCCTCATTCTTCAATGGCTTCTCAATCAATAGGCATTCTGAAACGAATGGGGAACAAAACTTACCAATCAATCTATCCCAACCACCAATGAGTAAATTACAACATCCTTTCTGTGAATCTCACGCCCATAAATAAACGAAGAAAACCCTACAAATAATCAAATAAAAATTACTGAAATCAAATAGATTCTAAATGAGATTATTATGATACACTTAAAGGAAACCATAAAAACCAACGATTGGATTAAAATAAAAGAAGAATAAAATATACAAACTGACCTTGATTGTGGACAAAATCCGATGATGATTGCTAAATCAACTGAAGAAACCCTAAATCAACCGTTATCGCCGTCATCGTTTCTCTTCAGGCCACTCTCCTTTTCTTTTGCGAATTGCTTCTTCTTCTAAACTTGGTTCAGATTTGATTAATATCTTTTAATTCTACCTCTGGCTTCAAATCAATCAGAAATTTAGCTGCATTTCCGATTTACCTATAGGAATAAACGTCAAGCATTTGGGTTCAAAAGGAAACCCCAACGAAAACAAAATCTCCAAAAGGAACAAAAACCTTAAATAGATTGATAAAAGGAAGAAGAAACATTAGGAGGGAATAGAATTTTAGGGCGGTGGAACGAACATACCTGATTTCGATTCATTCAAACAATTGTTTGTACCAATACCACTGATTCACTAACATAATGGAGAGGTAGAGAAGAATGGCGGAGAGGAAGCTATTTGAAAATTAAATTAGGGTTTGTGTGGTAGGGAAGAAGCCGTGCTTAGAATTTTTTTATAGCGGGTCAAAAAATGGGTATTTGGGGATCCACTTAACAAAAAAACGGACCCGAATTTTTGGAGCCAAAACTCACATTGAGAAGTTCTGATATTGCACCACGTCAGCCCAAATATTTTCATATATATATATATATATATATATATATATATATATAAGATTTTAGTTATTTTATTTCAGCAAGACTCGACTTATCACTTTGACTACCATATTGACTCATGGTCAACTGTTGTACCATCCTCATCAGTTGTTGTTGGTTCTCTACAAGTGCTTTTATTTCAACACTTTGATTAGACCTCTTTGGCTTGTACTGATGAAGAGTAGAATGGAAATTTTTCTGTTTTGGCCAAATATTGGTAGGTGGTGCATCAGTCACTTGGATTGGTCTAGTGAATTTCCTATAATTTGGGGTCTTTGTTACTTCAGTATCAATAGTGTTAAACACTTCAGATGATTGTGTTGTCTCACAGTAACTTGATTCACTAGATGGATAGAAAATTAGTTTTTCTTGGAAGTTTTCCATATTCATCCTTTTGATTTTCTCTTAAGCAATGACCATGTTGCATTTCTCTGTGTTATGATTTGTCCTTTCACAAACAATGCAAAACAATGTGCCTTTTCCCCCTTTTGAACTATATTTTGATTTGGTTTTAGAGACTTATTTGGGACCAGTAATTTTGAGATGAAACTACTTGGGGGATAACAGTTGGTGCTATTTTCCCTTCTGAGGTCACAAAATTCATTAGTTTTAAATCCTTTTCAATACATGTTTCATCAGACCATTTTGAGCTGTGTTGGTCATGGAAGTTTTGTGAGGGACAAGGATTTGCACTTAAATAACATTTGGATCTGTCAAGAGTGATTTCCAGCCTACTTGGGTTTGTAATAACATTCCCCTTCCCATTTTCATATTTTGGGTACAAACTCAGTTTCATCCTTAATCTGAGTTTGAAGAGAGTAATCATTTGGTCCTTGTGTATGATGATACCTAACACCAAATTTTACATTACTTTGTGTTTGTTAGTTTAGGAGTATCTCAAAACCTTTGAATGATTCTACCCAATTCTGGTAATACACTTGGGTAGATTCAAGCTCTTTTTGACACATTTGATATTTTGTGAGAAGTGACCCTAATTGTGAAGCTTAACTATGGCTTCATCTTTTAGATTTGAGATCACTTGATCCTTTTCTTTAAGAGCTTCTTTGTAAGAGCTCTAAGTTTGACTCAAAATCCTTTCTGCTCTTTGAGAGTTATTCTCTTAACATGATGTTCACTGCTTTGATATCCCAAATGCATCGATGCATTGTTCAGAACAAAGTTCTTTTAAGATTTCAAGGGATCTATCAATAAATAGAATGAGATCCTCAGTCATTGATTCAACATGTGACTCAATGCAAGAACAAGTAGTTTATGGTGGAACTTCATTGGTACTCTAGTCTAAAGTCTCATTTATGATCTCAAATGCCACTAGTGCAATGTTTTTGTTTCCTTGATCCATATCAATCATACCAAAGTGCTCATCATTCAAATCATCAGGCAAACTGCTCCAGTCTACAAAGCTTTGAGTGAAAAAGCTTTGTTGAGTATTTTCTGGTACAGGGCATCCAATAGTTTAGTTTGGGAAACTATTGGTGCTTGAATCTGGTATTGAACTTGTAACTGGGAGGGTGTTTGGATATGTGCTTGTGGCATGCTGACATGGGCAATCTGGTACTGTAGTGGTCCATTAACATATTGGTATGGCATTTGAGTTTGTCCCTGGATAAAGTGAGTACTTGACTGAGTGTTTAGGCCACTGCATTTTAGGAAGAATATTGATGTGTATTTTGAAAACTTGAGTATGGTCCAATAGTTGAACTAGATTCATTCATTTGACTAGGGTAAGTCACATAGGATGAGTTATTCTGTGTACAGCCTCTACATTCTCTAGCAAAGTGTTCAAGCTTGTGACATTTATAACATCCAACTCTAGATTTATCTTTCTCAAATTTACCCTTACCATTCAAACCAGGAAATCTCCTACCATTTTTATTATAAAATTTGTTAGACTTGATGCTTAGTAGTGCAAGTTAGTCTAGAAGGTCGAATTCCTCTTGATCAATTGGGTCCATAGGTTGTTGATCATTCATCATAAGAGCAAGGTTTTGGTATCCAACAAGTGATGAGTTAATTTGGGAATTAAATCCAGAAGTTATGTCAGTAAATGATCATAACTCTGATCACTCATATTGTTGGTTGATGATGATCCATAGGTGTAATCATCAGTTGCCTTTCCTAATGACACCAACTTTTTTTTTGATCAAGTTCTCTCTAATAAGTGAGAAGTTTGTGATGAAGTTGTTGACTCATTTCCTTAAAACCAACTGAATTTCTCAACACAATTTCAATTGTATTCCACTTATCAGGAAGAGATATTGGGTAAGGTCATGGTCAGTATCCCGAATGCCTTAGCATCAAGCTCCAATTTTTGAAAATCCTGCTCGGAATAGTCTGTAGGTTTCTTTGGAACATTTGTGTTTGGTTTTTCAGTGCTTGGTACAGACTACAGAGGGTATATAAGGACCATAAACCTATAGCAACCGGTGTTTTGCTGAGAGAAGTGGTGACATATCCTTCATTGCCATATTTTGAATTCATGGCGAACGGGCATTGGATGCTTGTTTGTCGATCCGGTATTATTTGGATCATGAGTGATTGACGTCTTCTCTTAATTCTATTTAGCTTTTCTTAGAAAACAGAGTGTTGTAACATACTTGTTGTTCTGGTCGTCTAATTCTTCTCACGTCCTAATCCTTTCAACCAGAACATTAATTTTAGCACTCGTTTATTTTCTAAATCAATGATTAAGTCAATTTAGTGATCCATGGCTCTGATGCCAATTGTTGGATCTGAGTACGTGCTTGTGTGTTTTTTGATAAAAATTGTTTAACAATTCAAATGATTGTTAACACAAGTTAATAATAAACACATCATTCAAAGCATAAACTGGATTTGAAGGAATGAATGTCAAATGATTTCACTATTACTGATTTCAGCAATTATCAAAGTACAATAGTCACCCCCTCACAAGGTGCACACTCTCTCTTACTTATGCTTCTCTCTCTAGATTATTTGATTTGAGGATATTCATTTGTAAAAGTTACAAATTACATCGTGTACTGTTTTTATTTATAAGAGGAGAGAACTGCTAGTAATGTCACCATAAAAACGACCCAAAACAACCCAATAAAGATGTAAGCACTAGTAGTTTGCAAAACTGTTGGACAAATAACAAAAACTACTGAAACATTAAATGACTGGAAATATAAAGGAATCTACTAGGAAACTAAACTACTGGAAGATTCCAGTTTATTTGGTTTTTAGCTCTTTAGTCTTCGGTTGTTGACCAACACTTGTCTTCAACTTTGACTTGTTGACCAGCTCTTTCTCATTCCAGCACTTGACTTGGTCTTCCAGCTCTTGTGATCCCAGTAGTTCTTTTCCTGTTGTTTGGTGGTTGTTTGTGAAGCATTCAATGGGGAACTTCTGGTACTTGATTCTTTCAGAATTCTTATTTCACAGGCTAAACAAGATGGTTCCTTTAGGTTTTGGCTTCATCATCAATAGATCTTACGTAACCCAACAACTATCTATGTCTCACATCGATGCTTCGAACCCATAATTAACCTTATACTCAATCAAAGCTGAGTATTCGCAAACAGACACCTTTAAAACTTGTATCCAAACCATTCTCGGTCTTCAATTAATCAAATTGACCGTCTAATTCGTGAATTCAATCCAAACAGACGAACCTTGCGCTAGTAGGTATCCAAACTACCAGACAACAACTAGAAGATAACCTAGGAAACCCCAACTCACATCTCAGATTGTTAGAAATGGATGCACACTTTATTTAACTGGTTTTATTGATCTGTTAATTTTTGTTATCTTTAATGACAAAATCTAGACAAAAAATATACCGATTCACGACCTAAGAATGATTTTAACGAATCTTGGGTGTATCTCTACGTGCCAAGAACAAGAAAATCACCAGACACATCAATAATCACAATCAAAACTTGTACACATGATCATAAATAGCAAACAAATCAGAATTATATTCAATCAATTGGTCAAAAGTTAAACAAGAACGTCAAATAATTATTTAAAGTTCATCTGAATTTGGGTGGTTACAATAATTTAGCCCATAATCATTGTCAAAACACAAAAGCAAATGTATAAAGTCGGATTCATCATGAAACATCCAATTTCAAACAAAAACTAAATGTTACTCGTGAAAGTGATGTGATTAAAATACAACATATAAATTATGTCAAATACGGCGTAAAAACAACCCTTTTTAGTACTAATGTTGGAAAAAGCTCGTGTTTTCGTTCATTTTAGATTTTCAGGGATAAAAGAGCTTAAATTTGCAAAAGGAGCAAAAAGACGGCAAAATCTAACATAAATGCAAAGAAGAATGAATTGCCGTTGCTCGCCAAGCCCCGATTCACATCCAAACCTCAAAATAACAAAGAAAAGAAGGCTGACACGTGGCCGTGTCCATCAGACACGGGCCGTGTCCAAGGGTGGATACTGGGCAGAAGAAAAAGACAACTACAAAAGACAAAAATGCAGCCAACACGGGGCCGTTCTAAGCCAACACGGGGCGTGGCAACTAAAAGATTTGCAGAATCTACGATAGTACAACAAGTACTTTGGCCACGAGCCGTGCCGTTGACACACGGGGCCGTGTTAGTACAACATCTGACATGCAGTTAATGAGGAAGAGAGAGAGAGAGATGGGCACGAGGCCGTGCCAGCCGGGCACGGGCCGTGCTGAAGCTTCTGAAGACAACTATAAATAGGAGTGCTTGGTTCCACTTCAACTCATCCCTTGGCAAACCACTTCTCTCTCACTTGCCACCACTTCACCACCACTACAACACTATCATCCATTTTCCATCTTTAGAGTGTGTGTGTGTAGTCTCGGGATCCAAGATTGATCATAAGAATCTTTGTCAAACAAAGGCCATGCTTGGCTAAATTCTTACATCACTTGGTGAAGCCTTATCTTTTATGTATTTCTTTTATGATTTCCAATCTTTGGCTACTTTTTAATTGGGTATGTATTAATGACTTTAGTAATTAGTTTTTTTATATTGAAGGCAAATTTATTCAAATACTCTTCATATGTTCGTTTACTCAACATGTTCATGTCTGTACGGTCCATATAAAGCATGTCAATTAACCCAAAAGGGAGATTAGAAGGGTGGTTTGGGTAATTCTATGTCTCGTTCAGTGTATAGATCCTGCGAGAACCTTGTTCAAGCCTAGTAACACCTCACGAGTCGGAGCAGGCATTACCCACCACGGGAGAGGTGCAAAAACCTTGAATCCCTTATTCTTAAACTACAATTAAAACTTTAAACCAACCCCGCGAGGACAGTATCCCTGCTGACTCAGACCAACGGGTTGAGGGTGATCGCCACCTTTTACGAGGGGTGATGGGTTGGTAAATTTCCAAAGCTTAACGTTTTTAATCTTACCGATTTGTGTGAAATTGAGTTTTAGAATACACTACTTTGAGACGGTTTGTATTTTGCAGGCCTTGACATGTTTAAGGTGTATTTTGAAAGCTTAACGGAGCTTGGGAATGAAGTTAGGAAGAACGGGAGCGAAAAACAGAGCTAAACGGCGAAAACCGGGCAAAGATTTCAGAGACCGGCGTCCCAGAGGCCCAGACCAGCGTCCCAGATGCTGGTCCCAGCGTGAAATTGGGGAAACTTCTTCTTTTGATTAGTTTGAACCCATTTTCGACTAGGCAGTTACACACACTCGATTCTGGACCTCCATAGGCGATTTTGAGAGATTTTTGAAGGTTCCATTTGATCCATCATCATATTCCATCAAGTTTTGAAGATTAATCATCAACCATGAGTGGCTAATTTCTTCAAGATCATCCCCGGGTGAAAGGTTGTGAGTTTTCTAGGGTTTGCTTTTTCATGCTTTGGTTTGATATAAACATTTTGTAATCTTTTGATTGAAATTATGCGGACTGATTGTTAGTATTATTTTGAACTCGAAATTGTTAAGATTTTCTTGCATCATTAACATTGAGAGATGATTACTACTATGGGTTTTGATTCGTGCTAGGGTTTGTTCATTATTCTTGATTTATAAAACATACAATTGTCTTTAATTCATATTGTGAAGGTTTTCTTGCACCATTGGTGTATGCTAGATGATTGTTGATGTCTACAATTAGGTTTTCAATTTACAAACTGAACAAATCATTGGTGTTCATAAAATAATCAAACCGTTCATGCTAAATAACTCTAGATACTTATTAATCCGAAACCCGGGTGTGATTCGTGTTTACGTATCTTGTTTTAAACCATCAATTACAATTCCATGCATTTGTTTAAGTTCTTGTTAGCTAGTAATTAAAACCAAATTGTCAGTTCATTCCGACCCATTTTCTTAACAAACAAAATTCATAAAAATAATCTAGTAAGCTTCATAATTGTGACAAACCTTTAAAATCAATCAAGTCCATTCGCAAACCACAAACTCTTCGTGGTTCGACCCCTTACCACCACTAACACATTGTTAAGGGTAATTCGGGTTTATAAATATTATCTTTGACCGGAGCGCGATACTCCGATCAAATTTTGGCACCGTTGCCGGGGAGTTAGTGCGCTTTGTGTTTGGATACTTGTTTGCATTTTTGTGATTAACTGTTTAAAGTGCTTAGTTATTTTTGTACCCTTTCTTTTTCCTTGTTACGCGGGTTGTGTTATTTGTGCAGGTCACAGGTAGTGCATGCGTACACGGAATTCCGGGCGAACATTACCGTTATTCTACGAACCAGAAATCAAACAAGTAGCAAGAAGAAACTTAGCAAGCCGGTTAGAGGAAATGATTGCTTCTAATCAATTCACCCAAAACTCACCATCAACACCAACCGTTGAATCCAATTTGATGGCTCACCAAAACTCAAACCAAAACATCCACCAAAACCAATTCCAATACCGGGGCAATCTTCGCTCCAATCAAAACATCCAACAAAACATCCCACAAGATCAACCGGGCGGTGGTAACAACTCGAGACCACCTACACCACCATTTCAAAATCTAGGCCCGAATAATAACCAACGAACACCTCCACATCAAAACCTCAACCGACACAACTACTTACCCACCAACCTTGATGACCGGAATGTCAACTCCGATCGTAGAGGCAATCGTGATCGCGGCAATCCCGCGAATGAAGTCCCGTTCTTCAACATTGACGATTTAAGGAATACGATTCCCGACGATGAACCGTATAGTGTTCCCGGTTATCAATCACCGGAACACGTGAGTATTCAATCGGAATACTCGGATGATAGGGGAAATTACGATGAAAGAGACGATGATGGGTGGGGGTATGCAAACATGGATAATGTCTACAATGATCAGGGATTCGATAATGAGGATTTTGGGTATCAAAATGCCAACTATGTGGGGAATGAAGGCTATGGTTATGGGAATGCTCGGAATGATGGGTACGGAAACAACCGCCAACCACGAAACAACAACCAAAGGAACCGGGATGACGGTTACTACAACAATAACAACAATGCTAAATGTAACCGGATTCCTCGATTTGTGGGAGGTGGTAATCAAGGTGGAAATCGAGGTGGTGATAGAAGAGATAATCAAAGACCGTTAGAGCAAGAAGTTGATGGCCTGCGTCGTCATCAACCACCGCCACCGAGGGGTGTTAACGACCGTTTTAGACCGGTGGTTACCAAAAACGATTCTCCAATTATACCACCACCAAGAGGTATAGCTGCATTTGATTGTAAACCGAACTACATCAATATCTTGCCTCATTTTAATGGAAGATCAAATGACGAACCATATACACATTTAGCGGAATTTTCGGCTATATGTAGTACCATCGGGGGTGGTCATTTTTCACAAGATAAGGTTTGGTTGCGTCTATTCCAATTTTCATTGAAAGATAAGGCCAAGCAATGGTTTTTGACACTTCCTAACAATAGTATTCGCACTTGGGTCGAGATGAAACAAGCCTTTCTCGACGAATACTATTCAATGGCCAAAACCAATGACGCATGTGATGAGATTCGAGCATTTAAACAATTATCGAGTGAACCGTTACATGAAGCTGTCACCCGATACAAGGAGTTGATTCGAAAATGCCCTCATCACCAAATCAAAAAGTGGGAGTTGGTAAAGCGTTTTGTGATAGGTTTGGATGCGGAGACATGGAATCATCTTGAGTCAACAAGCAATGGAACTCTATTAAGCAATCACGAGGATCACGATTGGGAGTTCTTAGAAAGAATGAGCAAGAGATCAAAAGCCAAGGAGTCGGCCGATCGAGCCAAAAAGCACCCTATTTCTCGATCACTTCCTGATCTCGATTCAAATTCTAAGGATTGAATTGCTCAATTGGAGAGAGAGTTGGCACGAGCAAAGAGAAAAGAGGTGAGTGCGGTGCAATTCGCGGTATGTGAAGATTGTGGGGAGATTGGGCATCGGGCCGATCAATGTCAAATGGGCACGGATGACTACACTGAAGAGGTAAATCAAGTGTTCGGTGATAGAAAAAATAATGACATGAATTCGAATACTTATCATCCCGGATTGAGAAATCATCCCAATTTCTGATATGGGAATGCCGCAAACCAAATGAACCCGAATTTTCAACCGGGTAATCAAAGCGGGTCATCATACCAAAATCGTCAATGTGGTAATCAAGGAGGTTACCAACGTAATTACAATCAAGGGTGCCAAGGTCGGGACAACAACTACCAAGTTGGGTACCAAAGGAATTACAACAACCAAGGCGGTAATGGAAGTGGGTCGAACAATCAAGGAGGGAATGGTAATGATTTGAATGCCAAGATGGATGCAATGCTTTCAATGATTCAAGAGTCCAAGAAGGAGAATGAAATTTGGGATAAATCGCATGAAGCATTGGCAAAGCAAGTGGGCCAACTTGCGGAAGAAGTGGCTCAAATGCGGGGAAGCATGGGGAAGCTTCCAAGTGACACCACTGTGAACCCTAAGCATCAAGGGTCGAGCTCGAAGAACACACGAGAAGTACCAGTTAATAAAATATCTTTACGTAGTGGTCGAGTCATTTATAATGGTGTCAAAACACCATCACCTCAGTTTGTTGAAGGGGTGGTGGAAGATGCTAGTAATGAAGAGGGTGATGATGGTCAAACGGGTCAAAACAAAAATGATTTAAAATTAATAATAACACACCCATTGTGACCATCCCCGTCCCAAAGGCTAAGGAAAAGGGTGTGGAGGTTAATACCGCCCCTTATCCCGAAGCATTGAAGGGACCCGTGAAAAAAGTTGTAAACAAAAAAGGTCCACAACAAGAAGAGTTGTTGGAAGTTTTTAGACAAGTAAAAATCAATTTACCTCTTTTGGATGCAATTAAAAAAGTACCGTCGTATGCTAAGTACTTGAAAAAGTTATATACCCAAAAGCGAACTCACAAATTCCCTAAAAAATTAGATTTAACTGAAAATGTGAGTTCGAGTCTTTCGGGTACACTTCCACCTAAGCTCCAAGATCCGGGTGCGATTGTGAGCATTTTACCGGGTAGTTTGTATGATCAATATGAGTTTGGTCCACTTCAAGCGGCAAACAAGGGGTCCACCACATTTTGCATTAATAACTTACTTAATTATCTTTCAATATTCCTGTAACATCTGTGCTTGTAATCATTGTGAACAGTTCTATTATCAATAAAACAATGTTATTTGATCCCAATGTTTGTTTGGTTGTGTTTTACATTTTTCATGTTTTGACTTTTATTCAATTTCAAACTCTATATCACTTTCTAGAGAGTTATACGCAAACTGGTGCGTAAACGTAGCCAGTTTAATGCGAAAAATACTCCGGAACATCAACATATACTTAACATACCTTAAATAACCCTTACATAACTTAGAAATAAGTTTTGAAGGCTTTGGTATGGCAAAAACAAGTTAATTCGCTTACATGGACTAAACTTTACAAACTGCGAAAGTATGCCAATTTGAACTGTAACGAACATTCCGGAACATGACCATAAGTTAAACACACCTTAAATATCCTTTACATAGCTTATAAATAGGCTTTGAGGGGTTCGGTGTGCTAAAATAAACTTTTGGGCCATTCAGGGACTAAAAGTGTCAAAAAGTGCATAAGTTTGCATTTTCGCGCATAACTCACGTTCTGAATACATCCGGACATCCAAAAATTTATGTAAGCACTAAAATATCTTATTTTAGTGTTTGACATAAGAAAAATCCATTCGTTGCGTCATTTGGATCGTTTTTCGCGCCTATGCGAATTCCGTCGTAATTAAGCGAACATCGCGTTCGTACGACCAAACGAACCAACACCCGGCATATTTTTGAGCATGTTTCATGTCCACAATGTTTGGGCATCATTTTAGGGCCTTAAAGTTGGCTTTACGGGCCTTAGAAGTGTTGGGAATAGCCTTAAACACGTGCAGGGACCAAAACTGCAATTTCTGAAACATGGTTCTGATCAGACATGGCCAGGCGGCCCGCCTGAGGTTTGTCTGATCCTGAAGCGGGCCGCATCAGCCCTTCAGATCACCCAAAGGTCAAGTTTCAGCTGATTTAAGCTTTTAAACACCCTCCAAAGGTCAAGTGCCACTTGTTAAACTCTTATGGTGGCCAAAAATCAGTACCACAACATTGTGACAAGTGTACGGGCTAGATCATTCCCTCTTCTCCAAGAAACGATCTTAACGGTTACCCGAAAACTATAAATACCCATTCACCCCCATTGCAAAACCCACAAGAATCTGATCAATTGTGCTCTAAGTTGAAACCTTTGTTTCATACCTGAGCTATTTTGATCTAGATTAGCATTCGGGGACCCTTCGTAAGTATTCTTTCGTTCTTTTATTGCTTTTCGAGTCTTTTCGAGTCTGAAAGTCAAACTTTGTTTGACTTTCTGCGTTGACCAATTTATGGTCAATGCGAAGTTCGTATGAACTTCGCAACGTGAATGTAATCACGATGGTTATAGTCCCTTGGGACTATGCCTACTGATTACCATGTTGTCTAGGGTCGTAGGGTAAGCGATCTAATAAATCGCTTATACCTTCGAACCCGACCCATTTGGTCGATCATTAGGATCCGACCAAACACCTTAGGTGACCATAGTATATAGGGAATAACCTTCCGAGGTTATACCTTATGGTCACTTCGTTTAAGTAGTTGTATGATAGGTAGTTTATATGCCTTAGGTAAATTACCAAAATACCCCTTTGATGCCAAAATTCATTTTAAACATATGTAACATAACTTTTGACATCTAAACTGATTTGACAACAATATTAGACATGTTAAGGCATATGTTACTTGTCATAGGACTAGTTAGGCGGTCCGAACGCGTTTCACGCGAGCGACGCGTTAAAGTAGCATAAGCTACCTAAACGGGTCGTAATGGGTCACGAACACTTAGGATAAGTTTCGTTATAGTATGTGGGCTTTGTTAAACCATATTACACGAGTCTCCATACTCGTTTGGTTTACGAACCCGCATTCTACCCGATCTTCCGATTTAGGTCCGGTTTATTAACATAGTTACCTATATTAGGTGCCGTTTTTTTCCGTGATCTCTATCAGTGTTTGGTTGTCACTCCAGGGCTACTGAGTAATCTCAAGTGAGTACATAGACCCCTCTTTTACTGTTTTCCAAACTGTTTTGGGGTGAAACACATGTGCCTACTCGTTACTTTCGTGCTTTCCTGTTTTCACATCATATACCTGCTATGTTTGTTAGTACATTATAGTACATGATTTCATTACATTTCATGCTATGTATGTCCATTGTGTGCATACTTAGTACATTGTTTTACATTACATTGCTGCTATGTATGTTAACTGATAGCATGCAAGCACATTGATTTACATGACTTTTCTGCTTTGTATGTTAACTTAGCATACTTAGTGCATTGTTTTCATATAACATGTTCACTTTTGCTATGACATTTGGTTTGCACAAACGAGACTATTATACGTTCATTAACATTAGCTACGCCGCTCGGAAGTAAGTACTGGTACCATAGGACTTGACAAATCCCATTCCTGACATCCCGGGTTTGTTTGGATGTAAGGAATGACTGAATCCGAAAACATTTCCTTTGATAACCTTGACTGAAAGGGTTATCCGACTGTCTCAAGGCTTGAATGTATGCGTTAACTTACCACATAAATGTTTGTATCAATGTAACATGCATTACTTTGCAAAACGTAACTTTTTGATATATTCAAAATACTTTGTTTTGTACATTTCTACATTTGGACTATGCGACAATACTTTACTTACAATACATAACATTTGATACACATACTTGACTACTGTTGGACTTATAAACATTTGACATGGTTTATACAAGGACTTTTGACTATTGGTTTAAACATAGACTTTATACATTGGTGGTTTGTTTAAGTGGTTTATGTAACGAGGCGGGTGTAATATGATACAAGCATGGTGGATACGCCGCTAGTACTTCCTATATATAAGTGTTTGTATGATATTACATATCGTAGCGTTATTTGAATCATTTCAGTTTGAGACATATAACATTTTATACAAATAACATACTTTTCACAAGACATTGTTTTTACAAAACAACTTATTTTATACAACTCATTTTACATGGTTATTCATTTAACCATACCTTATTCTTTTACTTATACATATCAACTGAACTTATTGTTTTTCAAGCGAATTACAAAACAAAACAAATTACAAGGTTCATGACTAAACATTTTCTTAAACTCAAGTCATGAATCTTATTTTCACAAACCTATGTATCTCACAGGCATTTTTATGATGACGTACCTATTTTTACATGTGTTTTCAGGAGCTTTTCCGTAGGATGATGATCGTGACACTAGGGTGGACCTGTGCCTTAGAGACATAAAACGAAGATAGACTAAGTTTAATTATGTTATGAACTCTTTATTTCCTGTTTAAGACAGTGTAACTCTTATGTTGATAAATAAAATACAACTTTGAATGTCATGGTTATGAAACAATTAATTCTGTTACAACACTCCCCGACGTTTCCGCCACGTTTTGTATGTTACACGTGGTCGGGGTGTGACAGAAGAGTTGGTATCAGAGCCAATGGTTATAGGGAATTAGGTTATTAGTAATGTTTTGACCTAGACTATAACCTTTCTAGGACCCTAACACAAGTTATCTTGTGTTTAGATCTTAAAACATGTACATCACCTATCCTTAATCCTTAGGTGATTATCAAAACAAAAACCAAAATTTTTCTGAAACGATTTTTGAAAAACAATCATCTATTTTTGGATGATTTATTACAAGGTTTTGAACCCTCTTTTGTAAGGTTTTGAACCCTTCCAGTCTGACTAAATTTTTGGCCTTGTGCCTTCAAATTTTCAAAATCTCGTCAACGTTTTGGGTTTTAAATAATGTGAACATGATGTGTTCAAAATGTAACATATAAATTTCATCAAATGAGGCATAAAACTAACCCTTTTTTAGTACTAATGTTGGAAAAAGTGTGCTTTTGTCTTCCTTTTGTATTTTCAGGATTAAATGAGCTCAAATTAACAAAAGAAGTAAAAAGGCAGCTAAATCTAGCATAAATACAAGAAAAGGAACAAACATGGCATGCCCGACCCCCCTCAACAGCATCTCCCAAAGCAAAAACAAGAAGAAAGCTGAGCATGGGGCTGTGCCCAGCTGAGCACGGGGCGTGCCCAGCCCGACACGGGGTGTGCCCAGCTCAGCACGGGGCAGTGCTCAGGATGGACAGCCCTGGCACTAAAGACAAACCTGTAGAAGCTTCTATTGCCCACCACGGGGCCGTGTCCAGTGAACACGGGGGCGTGGCGAAAGTACAGCAGGCGCATTAATTGTAATTGCGAATTACAATTAATGAAGAGAGAGAATGTCAGACGGGCACGGGGGCGTGTCCAGCGGACACGGGGCCGTGCCCAGCCTTCTGTTCAGCCTATAAATAGGAGTGCTTGGTTTCATTTCAACTCATCCCTTGGCACACCACCTCTCTCACACTTCATCCACCACCCACCACCATCACAACACCATCATCCACCACCATCATCCATTGTCCATCATAGAGTGTGTGAGTCGTCTCGGGATCCAAGATTGATCGTAAGAGTTCTTGACAATCAAGGCCATGTTTGCCTAAGTCTCTTACATCACTTGGTGAAGACAAAGTGTCTAGTATAATACTTTTTATTTCTAATCTTTTGCACTTTTTATTTGGTTTTGTATTAATGACTTTAATAACTAGTTACTTATGTTGAAGGTGATCTTTCCTTATCGTTTGTCCGTGGTGTCTTGGCATTATTTTACTGTCTATATAAAATAAAGGATTTTCACCATTCATATCTCCACGGTCTATATGGAGGTATGTTGGCTACCTGGTCGGGGGTTAAGGGAACGGTTTGGTAAAGGTCTTGCCATTGTTCAGCGTTTAGAGGTCCTGCAATGGACCTGGGTCAAATTTAGTAGGACCTCCTTCAATACTTCACGGTATTGGATGGCGGGGGTCCAAACTCTTTGACCCCCTCATAAGTTAACTACTATTAATACTATAACCCGGCTATTTAGGACTGTATCCCTGCTGACTCAGACTACTTAGTCGAGGGTAACGTCACCGCCAAAAGCGGGGCCTACCATAATATTGCATTAATAACTTAATTCATTATCTTCCAATAATCCACCCTTTTAGGATTGTATCCTTGCTGACTCAAACTACTGGGGTGAGGGTAACGTCACCTTCAAAAGAGGGGCCTACTACAATAACTAAGATAATCTCTTAATTATGTGCAAAAGTGCGGGAATAATCAAAGGTTATACTAGATACGAGTCGGAACCAAGTGATTCATCTTGTCTATCTGTTTTTAGTTTTATTTTTACTTTCAGCATTTTAGTTAGTTTTTATTTTTCTTAGTTTAAAACTTTTTTCTAAACTTTTTATTTTGATTAGACGTTGAGGATAAACCGGTACTAAAAGCTCTTGTGTCCTTGGACGACCTCGGTATCTTACCAACGCTATACTACGCCCACGATGGGTGCACTTGCCCATATGTGTGTTTAGTGTTAGTAAAATATCGTGTTTTATAAATTTAAAACTTGGCTAAAATAAGTGTTAAAGGGGCTTAAAATATACACCTAATATATATAACACTTCACACGCATCAAACACGTGCAAACTGGAAGAGTGAATGCCTGTATTCTGGGTTTTCTGTCTAGGCAAGCACTTCGTATACATCTCATCAGACGCGAGACCAGTTGTGCTTACCTGGGAATTCTTGGGATGAGTGTTCACTTATAGGCGAGCATATCTTCGTTATACATTATTTTTGATCCATTTACTTTGATTAGTCACTGTGCGTCGTTTGTTTGCTTGGTAATGCGGACAAATGACCACCATCTTTGCTTTTGTTAATTTTGTTTCATCTCATTCTCTTCATCCAATCATCTCATTCGTTTCCTTTCATGTTTTCCTCTTTTAGAATGCCTCCTCGACGCGACAATTTGATTGCGACTGCCGAACTGGCAGAAATTATTGCGCAGCAGATGGCTGCTCAATTTCCAAATCTCTTTGCTCAATGGCACCAAGCCAACAACAACAACAATGCTCCATGCAAATACAAGGATTTTAACTCGGCTAAACCACTCAAGTTTAGTGGTTCTGAAGGAGCGACTGGGCTTCTTCAATGGTTCGAGAGCATTGAGAATACTTTCCACCACGTGCAGTGTCCGGATAATCGCAAGGTCGAGTTTTCTTCGAGCGTGTTTCAGAAGAGGGCTCTCACATGGTGGAACGGGGTTATGAGAGATCGGGGTGCAGAAGTTGCTCTAGCGCAAACTTGGGCTGAACTTAGGGCCCTTATGATGAGGGAATTCTGTCCTCGTCATGAACAGCGAGCGTTGGAGAAAGAGTTTGAGGACTTGAAACAAGACAGTGGCGAGCACAGGGCATATACTGATAGATTTGAGGAGTTGAGTCTGCTTTGCCCGACTATGGTTACCCCACTCGACAAGGCTATCGAAAGATTCATCGACGGCCTACCTGACTCAGTACAAGACATCATTACTGGTAGTAACCCTGCCACACTCCGTCAGGCGATCGAGTTATCAGCGACATTGACTGAGTCGCAGGTTCGAAAGGGGAAGCTACACAAAAAGGGTGACAAGGGTAAGAAGCAGGTGTCTGATAAGGAAGATAGCAAGAAAGGTCAAAACAAGAAGGGAAATAATTCTGGAGGGTCTAGGAAGCGGAAGGCTTCCCAAAACTATGCTGTTACTGCACAGGCTCAAGCTGCACCAAATCAGCCTGCGCAACCACTAGCCAAGAAGCCTTATCTTGGCAATGCACCTTTGTGCAACAGGTGTAACGACCATCATTAACCACACCTCCAGTGTCGTCAGTGCACCAACTGCGGAAGGCCTGGTCATCTTGCTGCCACCTGCCGCATTCCTGTTAACCAGAACCAGGCAGTTCAGAACCAAGCCCAACAAGTTGCTCAGCCTCTTGTTCAGCAACAAGGTCAAGCTGCACGACCTCATTTTCCTCCTGGTTCGTGCTACAATTGTGGGGATCTGACCCACTACAGGAACCGGTGCCCAAGGCTAGCCAACCAAAATCAGAATCAGAACCAAAATCAGGCTCAGGCTCGAGGACGAGCTTTTAACTTGAATGCCCAAGAGGCGCAGGCGGACGATAATGTGGTGAACGGTACGTTCTTTATTAATAATCAGCCTGCATATGTTCTTTTTGATTCGGGTGCCGACAAGAGTTTTGTGTCATTGTCTTTTGAGCCATTACTTCGCGTGTCTAGAACAAAACTAGGTAAACCTTTGACAGTAGAAGTTGCTAGTGGTGAACCCATTGTTCTTGATTCTGTACTTCACAACTGCCAGTTGAACCTTAACGATCATCTTTTTCCTATTGACCTCACACCTATGCAACTTGGAAGCTTCGACGTCATTGTGGGTATGGATTGGTTATCCAAGCATCACGCAGAGGTAGTTTGTTTCGAGAAGATAGTTCGTGTGCCGCTTTCGACAGGCGAGATCCTACAGGTTCAAGGTGAGAAACCGTCTGGTGGTCTCAAACTCATGTCTTGTTTTAAAGCTTGGAAATATCTGCGGAAGAACTATGTGGCTTTCTTAGCACATGTTACAGAAGATAAAGGCAAGGGTAAGTCTATTTCAGATATTCCTGTCGTTCGGGATTATTCTGAAGTATTCCCTGAAGAGTTACCTGGTCTACCCCCAGCACGCCAAGTAGAGTTCCGTATTGATCTCGTACCTGGTGCAAATCCCATTGCCAGAGCTCCATATCGTCTTGCACCATCTGAGATGCAAGAGTTGTCTAAGCAGCTTCAGGAGCTCTCTGACAAAGGTTTTATCCGTCCTAGCTTTTCACCCTGGGGTGCTCCTGTTCTTTTTGTCAAGAAGAAGGATGGATCCTTTAGGATGTGTATCGATTATCGTGAGCTTAACAAGCTTACCATCAAGAATCGATATCCTCTACCTCGTATAGATGATCTCTTTGATCAGTTGCAGGGCGCTTCTTATTTTCGAAGATTGATCTACGTTCCGGATATCATCAACTTCGGGTGCATGAAGAAGATATTCCCAAGACAGCATTCCGCACTCGGTATGGGCATTACGAGTTCACAGTCATGCCATTCGGTTTGACTAATGCTCCTGCTGTTTTCATGGACTTAATGAATAGGGTCTGCAAACCTTATTTGGATCAGTTCGTCATTGTTTTTATTGACGACATCTTGATTTACTCCAAGACGCGAGCTGATCACGAGCAACATCTTCGTCTTACTCTGGAACTCCTAAAGAAAGAGCAACTTTTCGCCAAATTCTCCAAGTGTGAATTCTGGCTTAAAGAAGTTCAATTTTTAGGACATATCATCAACGAACAAGGTATTCATGTAGATCCCTCCAAGATCAGTGCGATTAAGGATTGGGATACACCTACTACTCCTACTGAGGTTCGTTCTTTTCTTGGCCTAGCGGGTTATTATCGCCGCTTCATTGAGAACTTCTCGAAGATTGCAGTTCCTCTAACTGCTCTAACTCAGAAGAACAAGCCCTTTGAGTGGGGATACAAACAAGAGGAAGCTTTTCAAAACTTGAAGCAGAAGCTTTGCGACGCGCCTGTTCTAACTTTGCCTGAAGGCAATGATGATTTCGTCGTTTATTGCGATGCATCTAAATTGGGTCTTGGCTGTGTTCTTATGCAAAGGAACAAAGTCATAGCATATGCACCGAGGCAGTTGAAGATACATGAGAAGAACTACACCACTCATGATCTTGAGTTGGGTGCAGTTGTTTTCGCTCTAAAAATCTGGAGACACTATTTGTATGGTACAAAATGTGTGGTTTTCACGGACCACAAAAGTCTTCAGCATATCTTCAACCAGAAAGAACTCAACATGAGACAACGACGTTGGGTTGAGCTTTTAAACGACTATGACTGCGAAATTCGCTACCATCCTGGTAAGGCGAATGTCGTAGCTGATGCATTGAGTCGTAAGGAACGTACTAAGCTTCATTGTGTACGTGTTCAATCTGTTATTCAAGCTCAATCTGATATCCAAGCACGCATTTCTCATGCTCAACAATCTTGTGTTTCACAAGGTTTGATGGATAAGGAATTTCCCTATCACATAACACCTGATCTGGAACTGAAGGACAATGGATCGTATTACTTCATGGACCGTTTGTGGGTCCCAAGCCAGGATGATCTTCGTACCTTGCTTATGGATGAAGCCCATAAGTCGCGTTATTCTGTTCATCCGGGCTCAGATAAGATGTATAAGGATCTTCGTATTCATTATTGGTGGCCTGGTATGAAGAAAGACATTGCCTTATACGTATCAAAATGCCTTACTTGTCTTAAGGTTAAGGCTGAACATCAGCGTCCTTCTGGTTTATTGGAGCAACCAGAGATCCCGGTTTGGAAATGGGAAAACATTACTATGGATCTCATCACCAAACTTCCACGCACAAAGAAAGGTCATGATGCCATCTGGGTGGTTGTTGATCGTCTTACTAAATCAGCGCATTTCTTGCCAATCCGCGAGGATTTTCCTGCTGACAGACTGGCAAAAATCTATGTGGATGAAATTGTGGCTCGACATGGTGTTCCTTTGAACATCATTTCTGACAGAGATGCTCGTTTCACGTCTCATTTTTGGAGAACCATGCAATCTGCTATGGGGACCCAACTTAATCTGAGCACGGCTTATCATCCGCAAACGGATGGTCAATCTGAAAGAACAATCCAGACTTTGGAGGATATGCTTAGAGCTTGTGTGATCGATTTTGGTGGTAGTTGGGATTCACATCTTAAGTTGATTGAATTCTCCTACAACAACAGTTATCACACCAGCATCAAAATGGCTCCTTTCGAGGCTCTCTATGGTCGAAAATGTCGTTCACCAGTCTGCTGGAATGAGATTGGCGAGGCTCAACTTACTGGACCTGCCCTCATTTTAGAAACTACTGACAAGATCAAGAAAGTTCGTGATAACCTTCAGACAGCTAGAAGCCGTCAAAAGAGTTACGCGGATCCAAAACGCAAACCCTTGGAATTTCAAGTCGGTGATCGAGTATTACTTAAGGTCTCACCTTGGAAAGGTGTGATCATATTTGGAAAGAAAGGAAAACTTGCACCTAGATACGTTGGACCATTCAAGATCATCGAAAGAATCGGAAAGGTAGCCTACAGACTTGAGTTACCTCCTGAACTTGGAAATGTTCATCCAACTTTTCACGTGTCCAATCTCAAGAGGTGTTTAGCTGATGAGAACCTCCACGTACCACTTGACGAAATTCGTGTTGGCAAAACACTGAAATTTGTTGAGAAACCAGTGGAAATCATGGAACGTGAAGTCAAGTGGCTCAAACGCAAGCGCATTCCTTTGGTCAAAGTTCGCTGGGAAGCTAAACGTGGACCCAAGTTTACTTGGGAACGCGAAGATCAAATGAAGGCGAAATATCCGCATCTTTTCCCACGAGTTTCCTCTAAATAAATTTCGGGACGAAATTTCCACAAGTAGGGGAGACTGTAACATCTGTGCTTGTAATCATTGTGAACAGTTCTATTATCAATAAAAAAAATTTATTTTATCCCAATGTTTGTTTGGTTGTGTTTTACATTTTTCATGTTTTGACTTTTATTCAATTTCAAACTCTATATCACTTTCTAGAGAGTTATACGCAAACTGGTGCGTAAACGTAGCCAGTTTAATGCGACAAATACTCCGGAACATCAACATATACTTAACATACCTTAAATAACCCTTACATAACTTAGAAATAAGTTTTGAAGGCTTTGGTATGGCAAAAACAAGTTAATTCGCTTACAGGGACTAAACTTGACAAACTGCGAAAGTATGCCAATTTGAACTGTAACGAACATTCCGGAACATGAACATAAGTTAAACACACCTTAAATATCCTTTACATAGCTTAGAAATAGGCTTTGAGGGGTTCGGTGTGCTAAAATAAACTTTTGGGCCATTCAGGGACTAAAAGTGTCAAAAAGTGCATAAGTTTGCATTTTCGCGCATAACTCACGTTCTGAATACATCCGGACATCCAAAAATTTATGTAAGCACTAAAATATTTTATTTTAGTGTTTGACATAAGAAAAATCCATTCGTTGCGTCATTTGGATCGTTTTTCGCGCCTATGCGAATTCCGTCGTAATTAAGCGAACATCGCGTTCGTACGACCAAACGAACCAACACCCGGCATATTTTTGAGCATGTTTCATGTCCACAATGTTTGGGCATCATTTTAGGGCCTTAAAGTTGGCTTTACGGGCCTTAGAAGTGTCGGGAATAGCCTTAAACACGTGCAGGGACCAAAACTGCAATTTCTGAAACATGGTTCTGATCAGACATGGCCAGGCGGCCCGCCTGAGGTTTGTCTGATCCTGAAGCGGGCCGCATCAGCCCTTCAGATCACCCAAAGGTCAAGTTTCAGCTGATTTAAGCTTTTAAACACCCTCCAAAGGTCAAGTGCCACTTGTTAAACTCTTATGGTGGCCAAAAATCAGTACCACAACATTGTGACAAGTGTACGGGCTAGATCATTCCCTCTTCTCCAAGAAACGATCTTAACGGTTACCCGAAAACTATAAATACCCATTCACCCCCATTGCAAAACCCACAAGAATCTGATCAATTGTGCTCTAAGTTGAAACCTTTGTTTCATACCTGAGCTATTTTGATCTAGATTAGCATTCGGGGACCCTTTGTAAGTATTCTTTCGTTCTTTTATTGCTTTTCGAGTCTGAAAGTCAAACTTTGTTTGACTTTCTGCGTTGACCAATTTATGGTCAATGCGAAGTTCGTATGAACTTCGCAACGTGATTGTAATCACGATGGTTATAGTCCCTTGGGACTATGCCTACTGATTACCACGTTGTCTAGGGTCGTAGGGTAAGCGATCTAATAAATCGCTTATACCTTCGAACCCGACCCATTTGGTCGATCATTAGGATCCGACCAAACACCTTAGGTGACCATAGTATATAGGGAATAACCTTCCGAGGTTATACCTTATGGTCACTTCGTTTAAGTAGTTGTATGATAGGTAGTTTATATGCCTTAGGTAAATTACCAAAATACCCCTTTGATGCCAAAATTCATTTTAAACATATGTAACATAACTTTTGACATCTAAACTGATTTGACAACAATATTAGACATGTTAAGGCATATGTTACTTGTCATAGGACTAGTTAGGCGGTCCGAACGCGTTTCACGCGAGCGACGCGTTAAAGTAGCATAAGCTACCTAAACGGGTCGTAATGGGTCACGAACACTTAGGATAAGTTTCGTTTTAGTATGTGGGCTTTGTTAAACCATATTACACGAGTCTCCATACTCGTTTGGTTTACGAACCCGCATTCTACCCGATCTTCCGATTTAGGTCCGGTTTATTAACATAGTTACCTATATTAGGTGTCGTTTGATTCCGTGATCTCTATCAGTGTTTGGTTGTCACTCCAGGACTACTGAGTAATCTCAAGTGAGTACATAGACCCCTCTTTTACTGTTTTCCAAACTGTTTTGGGGTGAAACACATGTGCCTACTCGTTACTTTCGTGCTTTCCTGTTTTCACATCATATACCTGCTATGTTTGTTAGTACATTATAGTACATGATTTCATTACATTTCATGCTATGTATGTCCATTGTGTGCATACTTAGTACATTGTTTTACATTACATTGCTGCTATGTATGTTAACTGATAGCATGCAAGCACATTGATTTACATGACTTTTCTGCTTTGTATGTTAACTTAGCATACTTAGTGCATTGTTTTCATATAACATGTTCACTTTTGCTATGACATTTGGTTTGCACAAACGAGACTATTATACGTTCATTAACATTAGCTACGCCGCTCGGAAGTAAGTACTGGTACCATAGGACTTGACAAATCCCATTCCTGACATCCCGGGTTTGTTTGGATGTAAGGAATGACTGAATCCGAAAACATTTCCTTTGATAACCTTGACTGAAAGGGTTATCCGACTGTCTCAAGGCTTGAATGTATGCGTTAACTTACCACATAAATGTTTGTATCAATGTAACATGCATTACTTTGCAAAACGTAACTTTTTGATATATTCAAAATACTTTGTTTTGTACATTTCTACATTTGGACTATGCGACAATACTTTACTTACAATACATAACATTTGATACACATACTTGACTACTGTTGGACTTATAAACATTTGACATGGTTTATACAAGGACTTTTGACTATTGGTTTAAACATAGACTTTATACATTGGTGGTTTGTTTAAGTGGTTTATGTAACAAGGCGGGTGTAATATGATACAATCATGGTGGATACGCCGCTAGTACTTCCTATATATAAGTGTTTGTATGATATTACATATCGTAGCGTTATTTGAATCATTTCAGTTTGAGACATATAACATTTTATACAAATAACATACTTTTCACAAGACATTGTTTTTACAAAACAACTTATTTTATACAACTCATTTTACATGGTTATTCATTTAACCATACCTTATTCTTTTACTTATACATATCAACTGAACTTATTGTTTTTCAAGCGAATTACAAAACAAAACAAATTACAAGGTTCGTGACTAAACATTTTCTTAAACTCAAGTCATGAATCTTATTTTCACAAACCTATGTATCTCACAGGCATTTTTATGCTGACGTACCTATTTTCACATGTGTTTTCAGGAGCTTTTCCGTAGGATGATGATCGTGACACTAGGGCGGACCTGTGCCTTAGAGACATAAAACGAAGATAGACTAAGTTTAATTATGTTATGAACTCTTTATTTCCTGTTTAAGACAATGTAACTCTTATGTTGATAAATAAAATACAACTTTGAATGCCATGGTTATGAAACAATTAATTATGTTACAATACTCCCCGACGTTTTCGCCACGTTTTGTATGTTACACGTGGTCGGGGTGTGACAATTCCGACCTAGTGGGATTGTATCCTTGCTGACTCAAACCACTAGGTTGAAGGTAACGTCGCCTCCAAAAAAGGGGCCTACTATTATAACTAAGATAATCTCTTAAAATGCCCAAAGTGCGAAAATCATCAAAAGGGTACATGAAAGATAAGTTGGATCCAAGTGATTCTTTCTTGTCTATCATTTTTATTTTATTTTTATTTTCTGTTTTTATTTTCTTATTAGTTAACAAATCTCTTCTCAAAAGTTGGTTCGATTAGACGTTAACGATAAGCCGGTACTAAAAGCTCTTGTGTCCTTGGACGACCTCGGTATCTTGCCATCACTATTTTACGTCCGCGATGGGTATACTTGCCCTAGCGTACGTGTAGAGTAATAGTAGAATATCGTGTTTTATAAATTTAAAACTTGAAATCGGTGAGTAAAAAGAGCTAAAATTATAACTAAAAAAATATAGACACCCGCACGCACGTCAAGTTTTTGGCGCCGTTGCCGGGGACACAAAGATCTTAGGAAAGCTTAAAATTAACGGCCTAATCATTTTCTTCCTCTTGGTTTTTCTTCGTTTTCTTTTATTTTTCCTCTTTCTGCAGAATTGACACGAGGCTGTGCTGCTCCAACACAGAGTGCAGCACGGGGCCGTGTTGTTCCAACACAGGGCCGTGCCAAACCCTCTGTTGGCAAGAAAATAGTGGCCGCCTGATCCCGACGGCCTAATATATATATATATATATATATATATATATATATATATATATATATATATATATATATATATGTGTGTGTGTGTGTGTGTGTTTATAGTGTGAGGTTCATTGGGGAACACTAAAAAAGTGGGGAACAGTGGGGAACCGACTCAAACGAACTCCGATTGGACTCATTCCAGCGGTGTTAGAACCATCTCGTCGAACCCTAACTGGGATCTCTTAACCCTAAACGCTAAATCATACCCCTAAACCCTAAATATATTAGGGTTTGGCTTTTAGGGTTTAGCCTTAAGGTTTAACTTTAAGGTTTAGAGTTTAGCTTTAGGGTTTAGGGTTTAACTTTAGGGTTTAGCTATAGGGTTTAGCTTTAGATTTAGCCTTTAGGGTTTAGATTTTAGTGTTTATAGTTTAGATTTTACAGTTTAGCTTAGGTTTTAGCTTTATTTTTTTAACTTTAGGGTTTAGAGTTTAGGAGTTAGGATTTAGGGTTTAGGGTTAAGAGATCTTAGTTAGGGTTCGATGATTCGGTTCCAACGCCGCTGGAATGAGTCCAATCGGAGTTCGTTTGAGCCGGTTCCCCGCTGTTCCCCACTTTTTTAGTGTTCCCCAATGAGCTTTCCCATATATATATATATATATATATATATATATATATATACTAGCCATTTACCCGCGCGATGCAGCGGGTGTGGCGATTTACAATAGGATACCCGTTTACCGTTAGTTTATCAGTTGTTTCATGATATGTTGAATAATACTTAAGTTAGTTTTCTTATTCGTGATATGTTGGCACTGGTTTTTCTGTTAGTTTATCGATTCTTTGGTGATATACTTTTGCTAAATTTTTTAGTTGTAGCTTCGGCATGATCTATCTACAAGAAGAATACAAAACAAGGAAGTAGATGTATTTAAAAACAAAAAGAGTACAAAACAAGCAAGTGGTTGGACAAAACATCAAAAACAAAATACGGAGAGTCTTTTGTATCTTTTGCTGTTTTACCAATACATCCGTTCGCTCATGACTTTCTTGTATCTTTTCCTCTGCTGTACTAGCAGAGCATATTTTAAGAACTTAAAACCCAATGGGTAAAAATAAAAAATAGCTCCCTACGGAGCAGTTTGAGATCCCAACAGCAACGTATATGCCAAGTTCAATGGACAAAATTAATAGCTTAAAGAACCAACACATAGCCCATATAAAAAGGTCCACAACTACATTATATATTAAGTTACCCGAACATTAATTCATAAATCTGACACTATTCTAAGTTTTTACCAAAAACAACATATATTTAGACATGTTAAAAACAAATTCACATGATATAAGGGGTTGTTTGGTAGCCTCTTAATGATCATTCAGATGCTACCTCTTAATGGTTTAAAACCTCTGAATGGTAAATCATCACATGTCACATTCTTCTACCTTCTGATTGGTAAAATTCTTAATGGTTCCATTAAGAGGTAGCCTCTTAATGACCATTCAGAGGCAGCCTCTTAATGACCATTCAGAGGCTACCAAACAGCCCCTAAGTGTCTTCTAAGACGTATTACCGGATATAAGTTCACGAAACTTTTAACTTGTATGATTTCTTCAGACGCTACAGAGTTCCATATGATTCAGAGTTAACTGCCCTTTTTCCATTTGTTCCCACCAAAACTTGAAGATGACTTGTAGCCCTGTATAAGAGAAGTTGAAGGCAATCACTAATAATTTTACGATAGATCAAAATAAAGAGTATCAATTCTATATAAACTTTCATGAATTTGGATGCAGGAACTTTAAAAGAATGAATTTTTTTTAAAGAAGGGTAAAATTTTGAAGTAATAAATAAAAATTGGGAAATAATAAATTGTATTAAGTATTAAGATGGGTATACTTGATATTTTAAGTTTAGCTCGCAGACTCGGTATGGTATGTATGACTAAAAAAAATAAATATAAAGAAGGGTATGTATGAAACTAACAAGGTATGTGAAATTTTAACTTCAAAAAAAGTAGTAAAAGACTAATAATAAAAAATATGGCAATGACTGAAGCCATACAAAAATACTCACAGTTAAGTAAAGCACGAAATTGGTTCTAGCCTTATGTACAATGAACATAAATCATCACTCGGTCATCTTTTGCAAAGTTCACCAACTCTATTCTATATTCAAGTTAGGAATAGTCACAATACTCGTTCTTTCGTCTTCTCAACCGTTTGAAAAAGTTCACCAACTCTATTCTATTCCACTCTATTATAGTTTAGTCATATTTGACACCATTTCTAAATAAGCAACATTAAAAATTAATGATATAAGTACTTCTGGTCACTTTGACTCTCACCATTTGACCGATACTAAAGTTGTCTTTTTGACGCATTAATCAATCTACCCATTTTCTCACATCTATTAGGTTGCCATGAAGTATTAAAATGAAATAAAATAATATTAAGGAAGTTGACCTTATTATAGCCCCATGTCTTCTCTTCACCAACTTTATTTGGGTGTGGATTATCACTGTAAAATGCAAGATTTACAGTTGAGATGTACAGTAATCTCATGAAAGACCCCACATGCCGAAGAAGTTAATACGCAGTATACATACAAATTCAGATATAACACCTTATACATTTAATTTCCTACCAGTCCATGCATACTTTGATATGAGCCAAAATAGTAAACAAATGTGTCTGGGCCATACATGAATTGTCTTCCGAAAATCTCTTGGTTTTTTAGGTTTATAAAACGGTAGCCTCCAGTTCTCTTCATTCAGCCCAGCCATGTTTGATCTTTTTTTCACCCCCCAAATATTGTCTTTTATATCTTCCATGATGTTTCTCAGAATGGCGCATCTATTGTTAAATATTTTTTCGTTACGGCAAGTCCAAATTTTCCATAGCGTGAGAAGAGCAATAGACTGCACTACTCTTTTTCTTAAGCCACCGCTGCCATAGTTCTGCACATGCTGTAGAACCTGATTAACCGATTCGAAGGCCCTAGGGATTGGAAGCTTAACCCAACCCAAAACGCTCCACCAAACGGACCGAGCAAAAGAGCACGCAACTAAAAGATGATCTGCGTCCTCCTCAGCTATGCCACATAGATACAAACAAAAAGTAAATCAAACAAAGACCTGAAGGCGGGAAATGTCAGACTGTGCGCCACCAGATACAAATATGTCATGTTCCTCTATGCCAAGGTTTGCATAAAACGTTGAAGCAAGTTGAGCTCTCAGTTGCTAAACATATAAATGGCACGTATATGTTAATTAACAGTCATCTCAAAAGGAACTATAACCAACAAACCTATGAGTTATGTATACCTTTTTGCCTTGTTCAGCTTCATAAACATTGCAACCCGCAAAAGGAAACTGTGAGCCAAGTGTGCTCGGTCAAAACAAAAGTATAAAACCCATCATTCAAACTGGAAAAAAACTACGTTTTATACATAATAATACGACAGCCATGGCATTAGCACCGACTTCTGGAATGAGCTCTGTAGTATCATCAACTCCAAGGCTTATCACTTGTGCATCGGGTATTTCGACATGTTTGCAGCCTTCCTTCTTCTAATCTGTAATATAGCACATTCAAAACATTTAGAAATTTCATATTCAGGTGTAAAAGTTTTAGACACCACATTTGAAACTACAAGTAACATGAAGCAGTAATCATAAAAACCTCTTGAAAGAGATAACCAGCTTGAAGCTTATCAATGTTCACATTGCGGGAGACTTTAGTCTTATTAGCTGCAGAAATAGCCTCACATAGTTAAAACTCCAACCAGTAAGGAAACATTATGATAGTATCATCACTCAACCCACCAACTCCAGAGAAGTCTTGGAAATCAAAGCACAAAAAATGAGCATCAATGTGGGTCTCGAACACATGACCTTCGGGTTAACTTGCACATTCCCAACCACTGGACCACCTTGCATCTTTTGTTAACATATTAGTTGTTATTATTTTTAACACTGAAAATAATTGAACTTACTACATGAAAAAAAAAAAAGATAAGTACTGAGGCGAAAATAGCGGAGGCTGGGCTCGAACCCAAGACCTCCCACATAACTGAACAACAACAAAAAAACACCAAGCCACTGCTATGAATCCCACCACAAAACCAGACACTAATGTTGCCAAATAGCGTATAAAGCTTCCTAGAAACCACCACATTCACATTAAACCTGAACCCACCCTAGAAAGAAACCAAAATACTGCTAGGAACCAAAATACCAGCATAAGGTTGACAAAAGAGCCCCTCGAAACGAACCAAATACTGCTAGAGATTGTTTTTAAACCTGAAGCCACCCCAGAAAGGAAACAACCTCACACCTTGAAACCTTGCAAAATAAAACATGAAAAGAAAGCAATCAGGACACTGCAACCCCACGAAAACAACAAAATTAATACACCCAACATCTAGATCCCAAAACTCACACTATATATTGTAAGTCCTATCTCAAGCGGTGAACTGACCATACACCAAGACTCACACACACCAAATTATGTACCGAGCCCCACCCCAAAATAGATCCCCTAACCCATAAAAGCAGACCCATTCTTATATCCTTATCATATCCCTAAATCTGGATTCTACCAAACCAATTATCAAAACCAACCAAACTAAGATAAGCAGAGATTAAATTTGACAAGAAAAGGACCCCACCCATTTAAACCACCCATAACAGCCCCTCTCACACACACCATCCAATACTACCCGACAATAAAATCTACAAGGACGGCACCCACCCTAGAAACGCAAGACACACACACACACCCCTAGAAACTACACATCACTAATATAGTAATATCACCTTAATTCTTGGTAAAAACTCATGATTTTGTGATTAAAAGTCCTATTTGCTAAAAGGATAAAAAGAAAAAAAAGTTTATGCGTCCTGTTAATAAGTAACTACCTAAATTTTTTTACTGAATTCCCTTTTTGTTCTTGTGAGCTTTTGACAGACCTGTAAAATTATGACAAAAAAATATCTTTCAAACATTTTAACTCAGTAATCAAAAATATAATGAACTTAAATATTAAACCTCACCTTGACAATTGGTTCTTAAATCAGCCCCAAACCATAATTTCAGTCTTAAAATCACAATAAACTCCATATCAAACCCTAAACAGCAATTATAGCCTTGAATCTGCAATGGATTATTGATTGCAATAAGCCCCAGATCCTAAAAATCAACAAACAACAGGTTATAACAATAAGAATCCATCACATTTCTGAATGGTAAAAAGAATCCAATAACCTGATCCCAATGCTGCGAACCAAGCCCAAAATGCCCCTGCATCTAATTTTACAAATTGACCCGTAGTAGATGCGTTACAAGGATTTTAAAAGACAATTGTATTTGCAAGGGCTGTTATAAACAAAACAATCGTATTAAATGACCTATAGTAGATTTTACCCATAAACTAAAGTGTAAAAAAGTATACTAATTACATCCAGTTAGAGTTAATGAACATCAATAGATATAAATCTAATCACATAACAAATGTAAATCAAAATTATGGCTTAAAATAAGAAAATTTATACCTAGCGGTGCCATTATAAGGATTGTTACTACAGTCACCAAAGATGATGCTCGAAGTTGCAAACAAAAGCTCCCGCACCCGTCTATTTCTCTCGGCTTCACTTAACGATTCATTACCAGATGATAAATATGATTCTCTGCTAAGAAACATGTGGTTTAATTAAAAAATAAAGTGAGATAACAAAAAAAGAGTCACTTTTCTATCAAGCGCTTACTGATTGATAACCATCTCCGCAAATCTGTCAGTTGAACTGACTATAGCCACAGCTTGCATCGACTTCAACTCCCACAACTATACAGACAACACGAATTTCATATTTACAGATCCTCAAATATGACCAGCGATTAAACCCTTGAATAAAGAAAAATCGGATTACTTACCTAGTACCGAGATGAAATCGGATTGCAATAAGCCCCAGATCAAGAAAATCTAGGGTTCCGTATGTGTAGTTTTGGAGATCTGGTTGATTCCGTATGTGTGTTTGTGGAGATCTGGGAAAATGAAAAGAAGACAGGGGTGTATGGGGAATTAGGATGAGCGGGAATTGAAAGTTGAATGGACGGTGCAGATCCAAATCCGTGTGATGTGTTTCTTTGAAAATGGACGGCGTAGATCTCAATCCGTGTTTATTTGAGTAAAAGGGTATAAGTGGAAAGTGATGTTTTATGGTGCTTAAAAGACTTGTATATTATACTTTAGATGTGTTTTAAGGGAATTTATATGGACTTTAAGAAGTCCTTCTAATATGCTTTATAAAGTAGTATAGATATAGATATATATGGATTTCTTTGATTATTTCTACCCCGCCACTCTTACGGGTTATGGTGCGATTTTTGTGGGGAGGATGTGGCGTTCTAAACTTTACTCCTCCCTATTTAGCCCCATCGTTTTCCTGTAACGAAACCCCCAAAACAAGCGGGAACGGAGATAACGAAGAAATCCCTCCACCTGAACCCCATCGATCCTCTTTTCTAGACGACCTACAACCAATAGGTGAAATAGAAAAAAAGGATCATCTAAAAAATCCAAGAGATAGAATCTTACTTGAAGGAGCGAGATTCATCAAAGATTCCATCCGATGGAGGAAAAAATAGGCATACATGACAACACCGAGGTCAACCAAACCTCTACCATAGACGACCGCAAAAACGGAAGCGATAGTCGTCCCTGTATCGATTCAGCCATAACAGTCCCCCTTACCGTGTGTGAATCTCACACCAACAGCATGGACAGGAGCGAATCGACTCACACCTTCTTTAACAAGAGCGCGGAAAAGGTAAATAAGGAAAGATCCCATTTTTCCATTTTTAAAGAACTCTTCTACCTTTCCGACGATCTCTTGCGTTTTCGTATCCCTCGCCTAAGTCTACGGTATATCCGACGATACGATGTTGTTCCAACCAGTAAAGAACCGCCCGATATCGGATAGCTCCTTAAATATTTAGAAAAAAAATTAAATAAAAACTCTGACACGGGGCCATGTTCCTTGAACACGGGGTCGTGCCCACTCTCTTCCAGTAACATGGGGCATGTCGCACTAACACGAGGCCGTGCCACTCGTATTTTTTCAACACGGGGCCGTGTCAACAGTGACGTAGGCCGTGTTCAACTAACGGACAACATTATTTGACACATGAATCCGGCATGGGGCCGTGCTGCCCAGGCACGAGGCCGTGCCCGCGTGCTGTCACTGTCTATAAAGTCAGCCTATGGGAGAATGTTTGGAACCATTCTCAAAAGGCAAGATCTCTGAGATTCTTCACACATACCAGAAGATGTATGTTCTTAAAAAGTTCTCAATTGGGCTTCTTGTCTTTTCCTCTTTTGTGCATTTCCTCTTCTTCGTCCTCCATGAACTCCATTGAAGTTTAAAGCTTCAACCTTCAAAAGCTTCAATGGGAGGCTCATATTCTTGATTTTTAGCTCAAGGTTTTGCAAATTCACGTTAGTAAAACATTATTTTAAGTTATTTACGTTTAGAAAATAAAAAATCAGTCAAAACTAACTTAAAATATTTTTTTTAGAGCTAAAAATATGGAGCAGATGGAGCAGCACGGGGTCGTGCCAGGCTGGCACGGGGCCGTGCTGAATGGTCTGATCTTTCATTTCTTTCTAACAGTTAGTAATTTTCTCTCAAGATGGCGAGCCAACAGAGTGGAACATCGTCAACGAGCTCCAGAAGTCAAAGGAGAGGAAGAAGGCTCTCAATCAAGGCCACTCTCGTAAGATATGTGAGTTCCTTAAGAGAGAGCCTTGATGAGGTGACATTGGTGGAGGAGGTTCTCATAGACCGAGTGAACTACCTTACTATGGGGCTGGAGGATTGTTTTAGATAAATTAACCTTTTGCATCAAAGGTTGAACATCTTGGCTTTACCTCCCATGGAGCCAATCTTCCCATAAGAAGATTGGAACCTAGCCAACGAGATCATACAACCTACGGGTTGAGATGTTGAGATTCCGGAACCTCCTCCTATTGATGCCACTTTTGAGGTCCCGATCAATCCCACACCCGCTCAAGACGAGTCGGAAGAAGAGCCCTTTATCTTCCTACCAAGGGATATTGAAGAAATGCTCAACGACCTCTAGCTTGAGTATTTCCGATAAAAGCTATTAGTCCTCCATCTTCCAACATTCATAAATCTAGGAATGTAGCTTTTAGGTTGTTAAAAATCGATCTCGGAAAGGTATTTCCAAGATTTTATCTATCCAACTTTAGTTTAAGTAGGTTTGTAATTTTTCATTTCCTTGTAATATTTCTTTTCTAATGAAAAAATGGATGTTTGGATGGTGGTATTTCAAATAAATGTGTTAAAGAAAACGGAAACACAAAATGGATGATGAAATGGAACCCATGCACGTAAAACAGAAGCCTCCAGACTCATTTTCTGCAAAACAATGGCTGCAGCACGGGGCCATGCTCACTCAGCACGGGGCCGTGCTCACATAGCACAGGGCCGTGCTCACTCAGCAAGCCCCCGTGCCCGTCTTACTGATGTCAAACATTCCCTGTCCTTGAAGGTGGCACGGGCCGTGATCATCTAGCACACCCCCATGGCCACCCCACTGTATGTATTCTGTCTTCATTTGATACTGGCACTTTAGACATGGGGCCGTGTCCCCATAGCACAGGGTCGTGCTGCAAGTGCCAGTAACTAATTTTTTTTTGTTATTTTCATTCTTTTTACACAATTTTCCAAAATAAATCCTTTTTGGGACACATTGGGGACAATGTGTAATTTAAGTGGGGGGGGGGGGGGTAGGATAATAAAAACCTTGTATCGTTTGTCCTAAATCAAGCCTTACACAAAACTCACCTTGGAACCACTAAACACCCTAAACTTTTTCAAAAATTTTCTTTTCATTTTTTTACTTATCTTAAGTTTAGTAGGGTAAACAAGTTCTAATATTTTTTTGTTCTTACAAATTTACAACCGATAACGTCGTGATAAAAAGAACCAATTTAGAAAAAAATATGAAAATGGGCATGATAAATCTTTGTAAAATTTGATTATATATACATTTTTACACTATGACTCTTTTTCCCACAAAAGTGAGTTTTGAGCCTTTACCGAGCATAAAATATACATCTTTACTAATTGCTCAATCTTCGTTTCTTGTGTGAATAGCCCGTTTGGTTCTCACGAATCTAGAACTTGACAACCCGATACGTTCCAAGTCCTTACCGATAAATATCCAATTAAGTAAATGATAGAGGCATTAGGACAATGTCACACCCCAACCGATGGTGGAATCATCGGGGCGCGTCACTAGGTGAACCAGATTGCTCAAGAGAATCCATAACAACTATTTAGTGACAATATTTTTAACACGTTTAATATCCCATACTATCAAGCAAATAATCCACAAATAGTCATAACAGATATCAAAATCTCTCAAACAAAACAAGTCCGACAACCTAGATTTTTATTTGGTGAGTTTCTAGACTTCCTATCCATTTGCAACATATGATAATCATCAACCTGTCACATACATTAAAATAAAGTCAAAACAATAATGTAAAGGTGAGTACACAAGTTTAGCATAGATATAGTATAAAAAGCGTTCACGCATAACCAGCATGTAACACGTAACAGGTGAATCAAGTAACTATTAACAATGATATAACCTAACCACATGACTACGAGTAGAGTATGCGCGACACATGTTCACGGAGGTGAACACGTGAAGAAAGGTATGTGATCCTTAGCAACCCCTAAACAACCAGGTGCTGAGTCCAAACTATAGTACTATCGTTGCTAAAGGTAATCGGGCATGTAATCACTGCGTAAGCATAGCAACAAGCATTTAACTAATCACGTATAGCATACGAGAACGGTTAGCGGTATAAAAGCGTTAAGCTTTGTGTATTGTGTTTTTGATAGAGAACGTATGTAATACCCAAAAGTGCGTTAAGCGAAAAAAGGTTCGAGTATACTCACATTGCGTGTCTAACAAGTAAACACGGTCTGAAAATGGATTGAAGGGAGCGCCGGATCATCCTGCATATGGGAACAGAAGCGTAAGTCCTCCAAAGGGCTGAAACGGTCGAAATCGAAGTGTCGGTGGGAATACAGAGGCTTCGTACAAAGCTGGTGCCTTCGTACGAAGGTGGTGGTCTTCGTACGTGTGTTGCTTCCGTTGTCCAAAATCGAGTGTGCTTCGCGTGTGACTTCCAAAAGTCGAGTGTTCATTCCTCCAACCTTAAGCTACTAAATAAACTTAGAGTCGGAGAGGTCTTTGTCTGAGTCACATGTGAGAATTGGGATGTGATGTGCGAAGTCAGTGTACCTTCATACGAAGCCGGGCTTCGCACAGAACAGTCCAGCTCGCATTTGTGGCTGTTCTTGGCGTTCGGAGCTGCGTTTTCGCTTGAATTAGATGTATTTTCGAGTCCTATTCAAGACGGTTTCGACATTACCTCGTTCCACTATCCAATGAACAAAATATGTGTCGTTTTAGGTCCGTTTTAGTGTGAAAATCTAGTTTAAAAGGGGTTTTTAAAGAGTCTTTACCTAGATCTAACACTTGGTGAGTGCGAAATCTGTAGATCTCTAACTTGGGAAGCCGAAGCTAGGCCCAATACACCCGGTTAAGTATAGATCTGTGATAAAATAAGAAGATTTGATGAAAAAGATGAAGGTTTTAGTAAAACAGAGAAGTTATGATGAAAATGATGAAGTTTAAGTGAACAAGGTGAAGTTTAGTTGAAAAACAAAAGAGTTTGGATGAAATCGAAGTGAATCTTGTGGAAAATTTTGTGTAATCATGTAAAAATGATAAATCTTACTTGAAAACAATCGGACAACAATTCGGCAGCGTTTCGGAGCAAAAGTCAGCAAGTGAATGAAATGGAGAAGGGTGGCTAGGTATTTATAGAGGAGTGGGTTTGAAGCTATTGCCCTTTGTTCGAAGCTGGCTGCCTTCGTACGAAGGCAGAGCCGCTGGCTTTGTTCGAAGGGAGCAGTTTGGTACACAAGCCCTCCGTTTCGCGTATAGAATGCTCGTTTAATGCGTTGTGTTGTGTTAGTTAGTGCTAGACCTTTAAGTATTTTAGCGAGATGTTAGGTATTGCGTCGTGTTGCGTTTTGGTGCGATAAGTTGAGTTGCGAGTATAAACCATAAACATATAAAGCACACACAAGTAAAGCATATAAGAACACACAACATAACATTACTACAATTAACAGCGTTTGCGATTTAGCGATTTAGCGCGATAAGCGAGTGCGAAGGTGAGATTGGTTACCAAACAAACAAACACACTCGACAAATAAAGTAGCATAATTCTCTGTAATTCATGATGCGTTAGCGTTGAGCGTTTGCGAATATAAAGCGTTTAAGCGTGCAGTGGTGCTGTGTGATGAAAATGTATTTAGTATAACATAAACCTTTATTTATATCGAATCTCGGAGTACAAAACGGTTACAAATCGAAGTAAGTAGCAAACGGATAACAATCCGAAAAGTCGGGTTGTTATAGTCACCCCTACTTTAGGGAATTTCGTCCCGAAATTAAGTAGTAGACGTAACAAAGAGTTGCGGATATTTAGCTTTCATATCACTTTCGAGTTCCCAAGTCAACTCGGCGCCGCGTTTTCCTTCCTAGGAAACCTTCACAATGGGAGTGCGAGAGCGTCGAAGTTTCTTGGTCTCTCGATCCATGATTTCTACTGGCTTTTCCACAAAGTGTAGAGTCTCGTTTTTTTGCAAATCTTCTAGAGGTACATGAAGATTTTCTTCAGCTAGACACTTCTTGAGGTTTGAGACGTGGAAAGTCGGATGCACATTTTTGAGTTCAACCGGTAATTCGAGTCGGTAGGCCACTTTACCAATTCTTTCCATAATTTTAAAGGGACCCACGTATCGTGGCGCTAGTTTCTCTTTCTTGCCGAATCAAATCACCCCATTCCAAGGTGAAACCCTTAGGAGTACGTAATCACCAACTTTGAACTCTAGGGGCTTGCGACGTTTATCGGTGTAGCTCTTTTGACGACTCCGAGCTTTCAGGAGATTGTCTCTTATTTGGAGGATTTTGTCTGTCGTTTCTTGTATTAACTCGGGACTGGTGATTTGTTCGTCTCCGATCTCGTGCCATACAATAGGCGATCGACATTTTCTACCATATAGTGCCTCAAAGGGTGCCATTTGAATACTAGCATGATAACTGTTATTGTATGAGAATTCTACTAAAGGTAAATGCGAATCCCAATTACCACCAAAATCTATAACGCACGAACGAAGCATGTCTTCAAGAGTGCAGATCGTGCGCTCAGTCTGACCGTCGGTCTGGGGATGGAATGCGGTACTGAGATTGAGAGTCGTACCGAGAGCGGACTGGAATGTCTCCCAGAGACGTGAGGTAAAACGACCATCGTGGTCAGAGATGATGTCACGAGGCATCCCGTGTCGACAAATGACTTCCTCGGTATAGATTCGTGCTAATCATTCAACCTTAAAGTCTTCTCGTATCGGGATGAAATGAGCAGATTTCGTTAGACGATCAACGATAACCCAAATGCTATCGTGACCAGAAGGCGTGTGGGGGAGTTTTGTAATAAAATCCATGGTGATACTTTCCCATTTCTACATCGGGATTTCGGGTTGTTCAAGTAAACCAGAGGGTCGTTGGTGTTCGGCCTTAACTTTCGAGCAAGTTAGGCATTTCGAAACATACAGAGCGATATCCTTTTTCATGCCCTACCACCAATACCTAGAACAAAGATCCTGATATATGTTGTCGGCACCAAGGTGAATGGAATATCGAGATTTGTGGGCTTCAGTCAGCAATATCTCCCGATGGTTATTGCGACTAGGAATCCAGATACGATCGAGATAATGATAAATATCGTTCGATTTAGTCACTAGTTGAGTTTTGGCACCACACCTCTTTTCCTCTTTCAAGGTATTCTCAATGAAGCATGCGTGCTGAGCGTCGCGAATTAGAGATTCGAGGTTATTCTGGGCTTAAGCATTACGAATACTATACACATAGCTTCGTCGACTAAGAGCATCAGCTACGACGTTAGCCTTGCCAGGATGGTAGCGTATCTCGTAATCATAATCGTTGAGAAGTTCAACCCATTTGCGTTGGCGCATGTTCAGTTCTTCCTGGTTTAAGATGTGCTGTAGGCTCTTATGGTCGGTGAACACTGTACACTTAGTACCATAAAGGTAGTGTCGCCATATCTTTAACGCAAAAACAATTGCACCGAGCTCGAGATCGTGGGTAGTGTAGTTCTTCTCATGGATTTTGAGTTGTCGAGACGCATACGCGATAACCTTGTCTCGTTGCATAAGAACACAACCAAGACCTAGGTTAGAGGCATCGCAATCGACTACGAAATCGTCGTTTCCGTCGGGAAGAGTGAGTACAGGAGCATTGCAAAGCATACGCTTGAGAGTTCGAAAGGCTTCCTCCTGTTTGGAACCCCTAAACAAAAGGCTTGTCCTTATGAGTTAAAGCAGTGAGAGGTACGAAGATTTTTGAAAAGTCGGCGATGAATCGATGGTAATAGCCCGCCAATCCAAGGAATGAACGGATTTCATATGGAGTCTTCAGCGTAATCCAGCTTCTTACCGCTTCAATCTTCGCGGGATCGACGTGAATTCCTTGACTGTTAACGATGTGACTGGTGTACGTATAGTGTGCTGTGATTTTATTAATATTTTGAGCCCATTTTACGCATTAGTCAAGTTTTAAATTTATAAAACACGATATTGTACTAACACTAAACACACACTTGGGCAAGTGCACCCATATCGAGCGTAGTATAGTGTTGGTAAGATAGTGAGGTCGTCCAAGGACACAAGAGCTTTTAATACCAGTTTATCGTCAACGTCTAATCAATCTAAATTTTTGAGAAAAGTTTTTAAATATAAAAGTAAAACTAAAATGAAAAGATAAATAAAATGAAAAACAAATAGACAAGATAGAATCACTTGGATCCAACTTATCTTTAATGTATCCTTTGATGATTTTCGCACTTTTGGACTTTTTAAGAGATTAACTTAGTTATAGTAGTAGGCCCCTCTTTTGAAGGTGACGTTACCCTCAACCCAGTGGTTTGAGTCAGCAGGGATACAACCCCAAAGGGTCAAAATATTGAAAGACAATTAAGTAAGTTATTAATGCGAAAAGTGGTAGGCCCCTCTTTTGAAGGTGACGTTACCCTCGGCTAAGTGGTTTGAGTCAGCAAGTATACAATCCCAAGAAGCCGATTTAAAGTATTAATAGCAGTTTACATATGAGGGGTTCAAGCTATTCGCACCCCGCCATCCAATTCCGTTGGGCATTGAAGGAGGTCCTCGTAAGCTTGAACCAAGTCCTCGCAGGATCTATACACTGAACGAGACAAGAACTTTACCAAACCACCCTCCTAACACCCTTCCAGGTAGTTAACGCGCTTTTTATAGACCATAAATACACAAATGAACAAATCAATGACATCAAGAATAAATGGTAAAGAAAATTCACTTTCAACATAAGAAACCTGTTATTAAAGTCATTAATACAAACCCAAATAAAAAGTGTTCAAACATTAAAAATAAAAATTAATACATTAATGACTTGTCTTCACCAAGTGATGTAAGAGATTAGCCAAACATGGTCTTTGATTGACAAGAACTCTTACGATCAATCTTGGATCCCGAGACTACTACACACTCTAAAGATGATAGATGGATGATGGTGTTGGGTGTTGGTGTTGTAGTGGTGGTGGATTGGTGGCAAAGTGGGAGATAAGTGGTTTGCCAAGGGATGCATTTGAAGTGAACCAAGCACCCCTATTTATAGCCAGAACAGAGCCCTGGCCACGACCCTGTGTCCACTGGGCACGGCCCGTGGCCATCCTTCTTCTCTTCCTTTATTTAACGCAATTGTCAGCAGAGGGCCCCACACGACCTCATGTCTTCTGGGTACAACCCAGTGGTAAACTATCCGTTGTACTATCAAGATTCTACAAATCTAAGAGTTGACCACTGTCACAACCCAACCGATGGCGGAAAAATCGGGGAGCGGCACTGAGCGAAACAGATTGTCCAGGAGAATCCATAACAACTATTAATTATAATATATTAAAGGTTCATGTCCCATACCACAAACATATAAAATAAAACAGTTATTACAGACGTTGTTCTCAAAGACAAATATCCATTCCGACAACTCATATTTTATTTAGTTTGTTTCTAGACTCTCCTAGCTTGATCTCATAGCAGCTAACAAGCATCCTAAACACCCGTCATATACGTTAAAGTAAAAGTCAATACACATAGTGTAAAGGTGAGCATACAAGTTTAATAGTAATAGTAGCGAAAGCGAGTTTACGCATAACCAGCATGTAACATGTATAATGTGAAGCAAGTAGGCTATCGACAATGAAATATGCACAGACGTGTGTGACAACTGGCACCCGACCGGTAATTTCTGTACACTTTAATTATTATTTAATGACTGCAATTATGTGCTTAAATGTCAACATTGTCGGATTACATACTATACAAGTGAATTCATGCACGTTTTATACTACAAGAAATTGCTTTATGCATTAATGATAGCGTTGCGTCAGAAATACTAGTAAACTCACCGGTAAGACACATTGTGTCAACAATTCTGCAGAAAGCAGTCAGACAATAGAAGTGGAGCCTAGGTGTAGGTCCAATGTCAAAAATACATTAAAACCCAAGAGAATATACAAGGGTTAACATATAGACTTTCCGGAAGCTAGAATATGCACTAAAAAGCACCCGAAACGCACTTTAAATGCAGAATTCTGCACAAATCAGCTATAATAAGCTTTTTAACACATAAATATCATGCAGAATTCATGTTTTATTATCCAGAATACCCTCCTAAGTGTTGGGAATTAAAAGGGTTACAAAAGGATACATAAAGGACACTAAACAGTGCAATTTAGCACTTTAACGAACCGGTATTTAACCGAACAACCGGACATTACCCGGAAGATCAAAATATTACTAGAAGCATTGTTTTCATATTTCTGAGCTAGTTATGGTCCCTGAACACCATAACACCTATTATAACATAATAACACATCAAGTCCCTAAACTTTACACTTGAAACCAACTTATTTATGAGCTAGGGATTAAAAAAAATTACACTTTGCCCCCCCCCCCTTTATTGTTTACGGTCACCAAGGGGTGGCCCCCACCAAATATTTGCCAAAATCCTTCATGATCTTGCACAATCTCCTTGGATCCACTTTGATTTATTTTGATATTATTAGATATTGTAAGATCACAAGATATGGAAGATCTTGAGTGCACTATAAATATAACCACTCACTTCATCTTCTTCACAACCACAACCTTCTCCTCTCCTCCCCTTATTCTCGGCTCACCCACACCCACCCTCACCCCTCCCCCAGCCTATTAAATACTCTTTTGGAGTAATAATTTAGGGTATAAGGACATGAACCGCCAATAAGATATTTGTCCTTTACATATGTTAAACTTGTACCTTGGGGAGATGTAACCCTTATGCATTTTGCTTACCTTGCAAACAATAACGTAACAAGTTGCCCTGATATGTGTAAAGACATCGGTGAATATCTTATGACACACTAATGTTTGGCGGATTGTTTGATGTCATTTATGTGGTATATGCCTGTGTATATATATACTACTACTGTCTCGTATGACGATATTAAACACATGTCTAACCCTATTTTGTTATGTTCTTTCAGAACATGGCACCTAGAAGAGCTATGAACAATCAAGGTTCCAATCAACCCCCCTCCTCCTCCTCCTCTGCCGAGAACTGCTGAAGAACTAAATGCCCTACTGGAGGAAAGGATCTCTGCAGCTATCGCCCAATACGAGGCGAACCGCACCGAACAAAGTGGAGGACCAAGCAATGCTAGACGTAATGGGAATGGAGATTCATCTGGAGGAAACACAGCTCAAGGCTGCACTTTCAAGCAGTTTCTCGACTGCAAGCCGCTGAACTACGACGGCACTGGAGGTGCAGTGGCATTTGTACGCTGGACGGAGAAGACTGATGCCACTATCCGTATGAGCAAGTGTGCCGCGGATCAACAAGTCACTTTTGCTACTGGGTTGTTTGTTGATGAAGCTTTAACTTGGTGGAATTTACAAGTCCAGACTCTGGGTGATAATGCTGCGTACAGCATGACGTAGGATGAGCTAAAGGAACGAATGAGAGAGAAGTATTGCTCTCGTGTTGAACTCCAAAGGTTGGAGACTGAGTTTTGGCATTTGACCATGGAAGGTGCTAACATTACTGGTTATACTCGAAGATTCCACGATTTGTCGAGAGTGATCCCCTACATGGTGACTCCCGAATTTAAGCGCGTTGAACGCTACATTTGGGGATTGGCCTCAAAATTTCGCAGCATGGTAACTTCGGCCAAACCTCAAACGATCACTGAGGCTGTAACTCTGGCTGTCAGCCTTACTGAAGATGCTGTCCGTATGAAGAAGTTGTCATTGAACCCAACTGAAAAGACCGAGACGCATGCTGAGTCGTCTGGTGACAAGAAAAGAAAGCATGCGAACCTGAATCAAGCGACACGTAACAACAAGGGTTCCAACAACAAGAAACGAGACTCTAACCCACCTCAGGAGGCGAAAACTCTTGCAACCATGAATGACGCTCCTACCAAAAGGTACCTAGGCACTCTGCCCACTTGCAACCAGTGCAAGCGTCATCATGAAGGAGTTTATCGCATTCCAAAATGCGACAAGTGTGGAAAACTGGGTCACCATACAGAGGATTGTTGGGGAAAAGGAAGGAACGGGAATGGAAACCGCAACGGTGCTGGTAATAGGAACAATGGTGGGAATGGAAATGGCAATGGTAACCGGAATGGTAACGGAGCGGGGCAGAACCAAGGATGCTTTGGTTGTGGAAGCAAGGATCATTTCATAAAAAAATGCCCAAGGGGAAACAATGCTCAGGCTCGAGCGTTTGTGATTGGAGCCAAGAACGCACGCGAGGACCCTAATGTGGTCACCGGTACGTTTCTCGTTAACAATCACTTTGCATCCATACTATTTGACACTGGTGCCGATTATAGCTTCATGTATGTGGAATTTAAACGTATGCTTGGAATAGAATCTAGTAGATTAGATATTCCTTATTCCATAGAACTAGCCAATGGTAAACTCGTTGAATCAAGCGAAGTCGTTAGAGGTTGCACATTAGAACTTGGTGAGCAAAGATTTAGCATCGACCTCTTACCTATTCAATTGGGTAGCTTCGATGTAGTGGTCGGAATGGACTGGTTGTCCAAGAACAAAGCTGAGGTTATTTGTCATGAGAAAATCATTAGCATCCCTCTGACGAATGGTGAAACTCTCATCGTGCATGGAGAAAAAGGAGACGCGCCTCTGCAAATCATCAGTTGTATGAAGGCACAGAAGTGCTTAAGGAAAGGATGTGTTGCTTTCCTGGCGCACGTTGTAGATAAGAAGGCTAAGGAGCCGAAACTCGAAGACATTCCTGTGGTGAAGGAATTCCCTAATGTTTTTCCCGAAGATCTGCCAGGACTACCTCCGCAACGACAAGTCGAATTCCATATAGACTTGGTTCCAGGAGCCGCTCCTGTAGCCAAGGCACCCTATCGGCTTGCACCATCCGAGATGCAAGAATTATCTACACAACTCCAGGAGTTGTTGGATAAAGGATTCATAAGGCCAAGCTTCTCACCTTGGGGAGCTCCAGTATTGTTCGTAAAGAAGAAGGATGGAACACTGCGGATGTGTATCGATTACAGAAAACTGAACAAGCTCACAATCAAGAATCGGTACCCACTACCGAGGATTGATGACTTATTTAATCAGTTGCAAGGATCGAGCTATTATTCCAAGATTGACCTTCGATCTGGATACCATCAGTTGAGGATCCAGGAGGAAAGCGTACCAAAGACTGCATTCCGAACGCGTTATGGACATTACGAGTTCCTTGTGATGCCATTCGGATTGACGAACACGCCAGCGGTATTTATGGATCTGATGAACCGCGTATGCAAACCATATCTCGATAAATTCGTGATTGTATTTATCGATGATATCCTGATTTACTCGCAAACGAGAGAAGAGCACGAGCAACATCTCAGAACCATTTTGGAACTACTGAAGAAAGAGAAACTTTATGGAAAGTTCTCAAAGTGCGAATTCTGGATTCGTGAAGTACAGTTTCTTGGTCACGTTGTAAACGAGAAGGGCATTCATGTAGACCCATCCAAGATTGAAGCAATAAAGAATTGGGAAGCCCCCAAAACCCCAACTGAAGTTCGACAATTTTTGGGCTTAGCGGGCTATTACAGGCGATTCATTGAGAATTTCTTCAAAATAGCTCAATCGCTGACTACCTTTACGCAGAAAGACAAGAAGTATGATTGGGATGATAAGCAGGAAGAAGCCTTCCAACTGCTCAAAAATAAGCTATGCGATGCACCGATACTATCCTTACCCGAAGGCACACAAGACTTCGTGGTATACCGCGACGCTTCGCGTCATGGTTTGGGTTGTGTGCTCATGCAGCGTCAAAAAGTCATCACTTATGCTTCAAGACAGTTGAAGGTGCATGAAAGAAACTACACCACCCACGACCTAGAGCTAGGCGCAGTGGTATTCGCCTTGAAGATCTGGCGACACTACTTATATGGTACTCGGTGTACAATCTTCACAGATCACAAAAGCCTACAACACATATTTGATCAGAAGGAATTAAATATGCGTCAGCGAAGATGGGTCGAACTGCTGAACCATTATGACTGTGAGATTAAGTACCATCCTGGAAAGGCAAACGTTGTAGCAGACGCGTTAAGTCGAAAGGAAAGGGTTAAGACCCTAAGGGTTCGAGAATTGGAAATGACTATTCAAACGAACCTCATTGCACGCATTCGTGACGCGCAACAAGAAGCCCTTAAGATGGAGAATCGTAGAGCTGAATACCTTCGAGGTATGATGAAGAATTTGGTGCCAAACAAAGAGGGAACCTTGTACTTTAAAGGGCGTATTTGGGTTCCGCTCTATGGCGGTATTCGAGAAGTCATCCTTAATGAAGCTCACAAGTCGAGATACTCGATCCATCCAGGATCGAACAAAATGTATCAAGACTTGAAGGACTACTATTGGTGGCCGAGACTCAAAAGCGATGTTGCTATCTATGTTGGAAAGTGCCTAACCTGTGCTAAGGTTAAGGCTGAATATCAGAAACCGTCTGGCCTACTACAACAACCAGAGATACCCATGTGGAAGTGAGAACAAATCTCGATGGACTTCATAACGAAATTACCTAGGACCCCGAGAGGGTACGATATGATATGGGTAATAGTTGATCGATTGACGAAATCTGCGCATTTCCTACCGATCCGAGAGAAGGATAGCACTGGAAAGCTTGCTGAGCTATACTTGAAAGAAATTGTGGCACGTCATGGAGTGCCTATTTCAATTATTTCAGACAGAGATGGACGTTTTGTCTCAAGGATCTGGCAATCCTTTCAGGAAGCCTTTGGATCTCAATTAGATCTAAGCACGGCCTTCCATCTGCAAACAGACGGCCAGAGCGAACGGACCATACAAACGCTAGAAGATATCCTTCGTGCATGTGTTATGGACCTTGGCGGCAGCTGGGATACTCACCTGCCATTAGTTGAGTTTTCATACAATAACAGTTATCACACGAGCATAAAAGCCGCTCCGTTCGAAGCTCTGTATGGCCGCAAGTGCCGCTCGCCATTATGTTGGGCAGACGCTGGAGACAAACGAATGGTTGGTCCTGAACTTGTGCAAGAGACAACCGACAAGATTATGCAGATCCGAGAGCGCATTAAGGAGGCTCGAGATTGACAAAAGAACTACGCTGATCGAAGATGAAAACCATTACAGTTCGAGGTGGGAGACAAAGTTTTGTTGAAGGTCTCACCTTGGAAGGGCGTAGTAAGATTCGGAAAACGTGGAAAGCTGAATCCACGATACATCGGACCATTCAAGATCTTAGAAAGAATTGGTACCGTGGCATACAAGTTGGAATTACCGGAAGAACTTAATGGAGTACATGATACGTTTCATGTATCTAACCTCAAGAAGAGTCCAACCCAAGAAACAGTGATCATCCCTGCGGATGAAGTGCATATCGACGACACCCCCGATTTACCGAACAACCTGTTGAGGTTACTGACTGGAAAGTCAACAAGACCCGAAGGAGTAGTGTCAAGCTTGTCAAAGTACGTTGGAACTCTAAGCACGGACCCGAGTACACATGGGAACGTGAAGACCGGTTTAAAGAAAAGTACCCCCACCTGTTCAAGAATACTCCTGCGAGAGTTAGTTCAGCCTGAATTTTGGGACAAAATTCTTTTAACGGGGGGAGACTGTGACAACTGGCACCCAACCGGTAATTTCCGTACACTTTAATTATTATTTAATGACTGCAATTATGTGCTTAAATGTCAACATTGTCGGATTACATACTATACAAGTGAATTCATGCACGTTTTATACTACAAGAAATTGCTTTATGCATTAATGATAGCGTTGCGTCAGAAATACTAGTAAACTCACCGGTAAGACACATTGTGTCAACAATTCTGCAGAAAGCAGTCAGACAATAGAAGTGGAGCCTAGGTGTAGGTCCAACATCAAAAATACATTAAAACCCAAGAGTATATACAAGGGTTAACATATAGACTTTCCGGAAGCTAGAATATGCACTAAAAAGCACCCGAAACGCACTTTAAATGCAGAATTCTGCACAAATCAGCTATAATCAGCTTTTTAACACATAAATATCATGTATAATTCATGTTTTATTATCCAGAATACCCTCCTAAGTGTTGGGAATTAAAAGGGTTACAAAAGGATACATAAAGGACACTAAAAGGTGCAATTTAGCACTTTAACGAACCGGTATTTAACCGAACAACCGGACATTACCCAGAACATCAAAATATTACTAGAAGCATTGTTTTAATATTTCTGAGCTAGTTATGGTCCCTGAATACCATAACACCTATTATAACATAATAACACATCAAGTCCCTAAACTTTACACTTGAAACCAACTTATTTATGAGCTAGGGATTAAAAAAATTACACTTTGCCCCCCCCATTATTGTTTACGGTCACCAAGGGGTGGCCCCCACCAAATATTTGCCAAAATCCTTCATGATCTTGCACAATCTCCTTGGATCCACTTTGATTTATTTTGATATTATTAGATATTGTAAGATCACAAGATATGAAAGATCTTGAGTGCACTATAAATATAACCACTCACTTCATCTTCTTCACAACCACAACCTTCTCCTCTCCTCCCCTTATTCTCGGCTCACCCACACCCACCGTACACCCACCATTTTCATCCAACTTCAATCCATTCCAAGGTTTACATAAGGTGCTAGAAGGTGTTTAAGAAGGTTTAGAGCTTGTGGATCTTGAAGAACCTTCTTCATTTGCTTTTACCCACCATCTTTGTCATCTTTTTCTTCAAGTGTTCTTCCCTAGCCCTTGTGCTAGTAGTAAGCTCCTTGTAACTTGTTACTTCATATATTGTTGATTAAAAGATGATGAACAATGATAAACTTGAAGAACACAAAAGAACATGATCATGATACTTTAACATAAGCTTAAAAATATATGAATACATGTTGAATATGTTGATTTGCTTCTTGTTGATTGATTATTAGTGTTAGTAATGTTAGACATCATATGGAAACTACTAGATTGTGATTTAACACATGATCTAGTAAATTAAAGTGGTGATCTTGTGAAAGACCAATATCTTCATGCTTTATGTCTTCATGAACTTGAATGATGAAATTGATTTTCATATGTAAAGATGGTTTAAACAAAATACAAATCTTGTAAATAGATGATTACAAGAATAATTTTCCCAAGAAACCAAGTTTATGTGACAACCCGCACTAAACCAGGTATCCGTACAACTTAATTAATGATTAATTACTACTTGATTACTGTGCTTGTTTGAACTAGCTGATAAACTGCTACCTGCATACTGATACATGCACTTACTTGCATCATACCTTATTTACTGTCACTACATTAATTACATACTGAACCCTAGTGACACACATGATGCACAAAAAGCACAGTAGCACTAAACGGATACACGGCAAACATGCTGATATGACCAGCATCAGGCAGACACTGCCTCTAAGGCCTGTTAAGAGCCTCATATATTTTGGCTACACTGGTAGTGAGTGTAGGGATATAAGGGTTATGTTACCGCGTCTCTAGGAATAAGATACACTGATTCGGATGTGCCTAAAACGTACTTTAAGTACCAAACACAGCACTTTAATAATTAATCCAGCTTCTAGCTGACTAGTAAAGTGCCAGAACATGAGAAAATAACACTAGACACTTTCTAAAGTGTTGGGAACAAAATGTGTCACTAAAAACAACAATAACGACACTTTAAAGCCTTTTGTAATGCTTTAACGAATTACTATCCAACCGAACAACCGGACTTTACCCGGAACATGAAAATATTACTATTTTCACTAAAAATATTTTTCTGAGCCAGTTAGGGTCTCTGATTACCCTAACACCCGTCATAACACATAACAGACAACTAACTAAGTTAAATACTTAGTTAACCTTCTTAACCTAAACAAACCTCCTAACTATCTACTTAAAATCGAACCAACCCCCCACCCCTTTCATAACCGGCCCCCAAACTAGGGGAACACACATTGTACTTGTGATCTTGTTAAATATTGGATGTCTAATATCAATGAGACATATTAACCATTGGTTAATAACACATAAGATTGCCTATAAATACTAGAGGATTACATGAACATAATCACCATTACATAAACCACATTTCACTCTCTCTCTTGCTCCCTCAAGGCTCTCGGCCGAACCACCCCAGCCCCATACACCCACCTTCGGCCCTTGATCACTACATTCCAACATCATTCACGCGTTAAGGATCACGTATTAGGAGCCTCGGAGCAAGCGGAACACGAAGGACCTCTACCGTTAGCTTTTATCCACCTCTTTTTCGTCAAGGTTCTTCCCTAGCCCCGAGCTAGAGGTATAATGTTTAAAACTTGTTTTTAAGCTTATCTAAAGTGGGTAAAAGGAATATTGTCGGTTGAATCTCGTTAAAATGAAAGATGATGATCAAAAGTCTAGTAAAAACTGTAAAAGTGGTGGTTAATAGCATATAACTTGTGTAAAAGTCGTAGGACTTGAAATATGTGATTATTGAGACCCGATCTATGATGTGGTAGCTCGGATCTCCGTTTAACCCGACTTTGTAAGATCATGTATCTTCACATAAGCTCGTTTTTGAAAGATACAAGGGTTAAAAGGTGAAACTCTACCACACAAGATACATGAACTTGTGTAAAAATATCTTACTTGTGTAAAAGTGATTTAACATGTAAAATGGGGTTTAAAACTAGCGGATCTACGTATCTGCAAGTGGTATTTTTGAAAGACCACACTTTAAAGAAATCATGTTTTTCTAAAGAAGGATCTTACACAAATAAATATGGTTTTATAAACCACAAGTGTGTAAACACTTGTGAAACAAAGAGATCCGACAAAGAAGTAAATTTGTCACTTATTACTAGAAGTTGTAAAGACGGACTTCTCTAAACACGAGGTTTTTATGAGATTAAAGTTACTTTATATAAAGATCTACATATATAAAGGGTGTTTACACTATAGATTCGGAAAAACTGCAAGTTCATGCGATTATGCGATTTACATACTTGTCGACTAGTTTGTTGTGTCGGAAATTGTTTGATTGAATAAAGAAGATTGTTGAATTGATTTGTTAAAAGAAAATGATACGCTTGAAAGCGTGGCCACCTCCAGTTACAGAGGAAACTCTGGCGAAATTTTCTAAAAACCTAACACTTAGGCTTATTTACACAACAAGTGTTAGAACTATTTTTGGACATACTTTCGAAACATAAATTTCGCCAGCACTATATTTTACTAAATATTCGGAGGTGGGATTTTCACAAAGATTAACGTGATAAGTATATTTGTCACAACACTGTTTATGATTATTTTGTGAAAATACATAAATATTATTTTAGAGTAAAAATAAATTTACAAGCGTTAATGATTCCAGAACTTTACGAACGCTTCCACAAACATATAAGTTACACCGGTAATTACATTACCACAAGATTGATAAAAACGTAACTTACGCACATGTATTGTATCCCCCATCCTTGGGAAGAAGAATAACTACCAAGTGTATACGGAACATAAACACGAAATAGTTGTCTAACTATTTCCCAAAGACATAAACTGTAAAGCTAAAGCACGGCCGTCCGTCTAATAGAATTAGCACTTGTAGGTCGTTGCACAGCTTACTGTATTGGAGACACTTGGTAGAGACGCGCATTCACTGTGAGTTCATGTCCCCCTTTTCTCTAACTGTTTTCAGTTTACTTAACCGCGGGGGTGAAATACATGTTACTATGATTTACGAGTACTTTACAACGGTATGTTTAACGTAAGGAGGTGTTATACGATCATGTGAGTGGATAGGAACAACATGGGGCCATTAGTCCTCATGGAGGGACCGAGGGACAGGAGCGGTAGATCTATCTGGGTGTAGCGAGCCCAGCCCCCGGCCAAACTAGAAACGGACCGTGGGGTGACTTTGTCCACATACTTTGCCGTGGCGAAATCTGCTAGGTTTGAGTCTCCCTATTTGCACTTCACATATGTCAGTGGCCTTGCAAACCATTGGTGATCACAAGTCCTCTTACAACTGCTACATACCACAACTATTTTTATACTCACAAGTGTTTTACATACTCACTTACACATGAACTCGCTCAACATTATTGTTGATTTTTCAACTCACATGTATTTCAGGAAATTAAACGGATCTGGCACGGTATGGAACGTTTTCCGCTGCACTTGTCATGAAGTTATCAGGGTTTAGGGGATGTGTCTCTTTCCTGGACAAGACACAGTCCTTAAACCACGTTTATGTTATGTTATAAGTTGTAATGTCTACTGAACAAGGTTATGGTTGTACGTTAAAACAATGGTATTGTGTTTGATTTTCAAAACTTAATGGATGACTTGCATGGTTTTTAAATTCATATAGCTTGTTATGGTTAAGCTATGGTATTAAGAAGTCACACCAAAATTAACCACGCTTCCGCAAAGCCAGGGTGTGACAGCTTGGTATCAGAGCTCTGATCATAGCGAACTAGGATTCTTTCTTGAGTCTAGACTATGATCACTAGGGCTCTCACGAAAACATTTTACTGCATACCACTTAAGTCCAGATCCACAACTTTTTACAAACAAATGTTGAGCACATTTTTTTTATTATTCTAGGCTCAGTCTGGGAAGCTGAGGTAGGAGGCTAGTGGGACTAGAAGTATTGGCTAGTGGGACTAGAAGTGTTGGCTAGTGGGACTAGAAGTGTTGACTAGTGGGACTAGAAGTGTTGGCTAGTGGGACTAGAAGTGTTGGCTAGTGGGACTAGAAGTGTTGACTAGTGGGACTAGAAGTGTTGGCTAGTGGGACTAGAAGGGTTGGCTAGTGGGACTAGAAGGGTTGGCTAGTGGGACTAGAAGTGTTGGCTAGTGGGACTAGAAGTGTTGGCTAGTGGGACTAGAAGTGTTGGCTAGTGGGACTAGAAGGATAATTTGAATGTTTACGTGGTGACTACATGTTTATATGACTATATGATTATTATACGTATATGTGTGTTTGTGTTACAAATGTCATGCTTTCATCAAGTACTAGAAAAATGGACACAACGAATCCCATGGCTATAGTATCAGACGACATAGTTTCATCGAAGCACGAGGTGTACATTTCCGATACTACCGACACAGACAACGACGACTTTCAGCCCTCTGTGCGCTACTTGAAGTCGTAGCAGAGCCTACTAATGGCTATCTTGTTGGGAATTTGCCCCTGCCGCTTATCTCATTGTTGATATGCCCCCGACGTTGTCTCTGAAGACGATGTCAAACTACTAAGAGGAGGACCCACTTGAGGGCGAGGCCCTATTTCTGCTAGTATTAGACTACTGCATGCGGACGCTCCTGTAGGGGAAACTCATGTCCATTCCCCTATCCCAGACTCATTTGAGTTTCTAACATCCGCATCTTCGCACATACAGGGAATGCAGCACTACTTACACGACACCGACCCTGATAGGGCATCATTAGCTGCACCGGATCCCGCACACAGTTTTGAGTTTGATCGCGATATTGAGGACAATTCTGTTTTTCCGCCTGGTGTTGATCCAGACCATGACATGGAGTTCATGCACTTAGACCAGCCCTTGGGGGATCCTGTAGCCCTGTCGACCCCTGTGTGTTGATACAGCTGATCTTGAGATGGAGTTTTTGATCCGGAGCCGGCCGTGGCCCCTGAGCCAGGCGCTGCTCCTGACCCCGCATTTGGAGCATGACCCTGATCATGCCAATGCACCTACTATTACTCCTTGATTGATCATCTGCTTGGACGAGAGAAAATTTGGGGTAACTGTGCAAGACAATTTATTATTACGGGGGCCCACGTAATAACGATTTGTAGTGCACAGGAATCCTGGTGGACTCTGCGGGTCAAGCTAGTGATAACCAATGCAGCAGGAAATAACCTAAACACGAATGACCAAGGCGATGTAGCCTCGAGTTCATTCTATTACAAGCAACAAGCCAAATTGATAAGCCTATGTGAAGGCTCAGGGATTTATTTCCCCACTTATACAGTAAGTATATTTGCGTGTGAAATGGGATGATTACATGATGGCTTACGGTGCTATATATACCCCATAGACAATTGAAACATTGTCCAACCCGCTTCACACTATTTCGACCAAAAAGGGAATGTCACCCAGACGTGACACAAGCACCAGTACGTTACCAAGGACAGAAGCCGAGCTGCAAGAACGCATCTCACAGATAAATGCACGACATGAAGCCCTCCACTCTAAGTACAACAAGACATAACGATGGCATTACTGGAGATAACCCTCCAACTGGCTGCACCTATAAACAGTTCCTGAACTGCAAGCCTTTGGACTTTGATGGAACAGGAGGCACCGATGCATTTGTTCGTTGGTCCGAAGAGACCAACTCCATTCTAAGAACGAGTAACTGTTCGCCCCAACAGAGTGTTACCTATATCTCGGGGATATTGCTAAATGGCACACTCTCTTATGGAACCTCTAGGTTCAAACCCTTGGCGCAGACGCTGCTTATGCACTGAGCTGGGACGAGCTCAAGGAAGCGATTAAGAAGAAATGTTGTTTTAGGACAGAAATTCAGAAACTTGACGTGGAGTCCTGAAATTTGAGAATGGACGAACCAGAGACTCCTGAACATGTCCAGCGATCGCACGACTTGTCTAGGGTCGTCCCCTACTAAGTCATTGATGTAGTATGATATAATGGTGTACTTGTAAGCTTTACATTGTGGCCTCGAATTGTGGCAATACAATCGCAGTATTCTCATCACATGCGATGTCCAATCAATTGTTTATGTCCTATAACATAAGAGGTTATGTGATTGACTTGTTGATAACATGAGATGTTATGTGTTGATATTGTTGAATGCATACACTTGCTATGACCTAACCTATGTGAAACATCTTTTAGAAGATGCCGCCAAGACGCGAACCAAACATGCCTACTAACGAGGCAGAACTGCAACAAATCATTGCCGCTGCCATAGCACAGTACGCAGCATCTCAGCCAGGAGCAAGCGGAAGTGTTAACCAGGGCAACAATAATCCACCACATGGTAATATTTAAGTCATTAAGACATACCACGTCCTAAACGGATTTCCTTAGCAAGAAAGCTAATATCTATCACATGTTGCAATGAATGTGCAGGGTGCACATACAAGCAGTTCTTAGACTGCAAGCCCACCAACTTCGATGGCACCGGAGGCGCTATCGCTTTTACTCGTTGGGCCGAGAAGACTGATTCCACCATCCGCATGAGCAAATGTGCGCTCGACCAGCAGGTCACTTACATCTCAGGGCTGTTTCTAGACGGAGCCCTATCTTGGTGGAACTTACAAGTCCAGACGTTAGGCGAAGCTGCCGCCTACGCACTGACCTGGGCAGAGCTGAAAGAGCTTATGCACAAGAAGTACTGTTCCCGCGTAGAAATTCAAAGGTTGGAGACTGAATTTTGGCACCTAAAGATGGATGGACCGAAGGTTGCAGAATACGTCCAGAGGTTTCACGACTTATCTCAAGTGGTTCCTTACATGGTTACGCCAGAATACAAGCGAATCGAGCGCTTCATTTGGGGTTTGGCTCCCCAAATAATAAGCATGGCAACCTCCTCCAAACCAGCGACTATCACGGAAGCCATTGATTTGAGCGTGGTTCTCACCGAGGAGGCGATTCGTCTAAACAAGTTTGATGAAGTCAAGGCAAAGAAGACAGAGACTCACGTTGAGTCCTCAGGAGATAACAAAAGGAAGTTTTCAAACTTCAAACAAGGCGTCAGTATGGCAGTAAAGAAAGGAAAATCAGCTGGCAGTACCAAGAGAGGAAAAGGGTACCAGGGCACCCAGCCCAAATGCAACAACTGCCAACGCCACCATACTGGCCATTGCAACGTAAGAGTTTGTGAATCTTGTGGAAAACCGGGCCACTCAAAGGAATCATGTTGGGCTAGTGCGGGCCGGGGAGGCCAGGGAGGATATATGAATAGAAACGATAATCGTGGTGGTTTGGGAAATCGCCCACAAGGGAATAATCGAGGCTACAATGCAAATCAAGCCGGAACTGCCAATCAAAACAACCCGCCAGTTGGGGATGGTGCGGGAAGTGGAAAAAGATTAGGATGTTTTCATTGCGGTGACGTTGGGCACTTCAAGAAGGATTGCCCAGGATTGAACCAAGCCCGTGGAAGGGTGTTCCAGATCGGTGCACGAGAAGCACGCCAGGATCCCAACGTTGTTACGGGTACGTTCCCTATCAATCAACGCTATGCATCTGTTCTGTTTGATACTGGTGCCGACTATAGCTTCGTATCACTAGAATTTAAGAATATACTTGGGCTAGCCGCTAATAAGTTAGATATCCCCTACGCAATCGAATTGGCTAATGGAAAGTTGGTAGAAGCCAATGATGTTATCAGAGGCTGTGTGATTGAACTAGGAGAACGCGAGTTTGCTTTGGATCTACTACCAGTCCAATTGGGAAGTTTCGACGTGGTAGTAGGAATGGATTGGTTATCGGGCAATAAAGCTGAGATAGTTTGCCACGAAAAGGTTGTTCGTATTCCAACCGAGGATGGTGAGACCATTGTTGTTCATGGAGAGAAGCGTGAGACGCCGTTGCGGATTATCAGCTGTTTGAAAACAAGGAAGTGTTTGCAGAAGGGATGCGTTGCTTTTCTGGCACACATCGTGGACAAGAAGGTTGCCGAGCCAAGGATCGAAGACATCCCTGTCGTAAGGGAGTATCCCGAAGTCTTCCCAGGAGACTTACCCGGACTGCCACCTCAGAGGCAAGTGGAGTTTCACATTGACTTAGTTCCAGGCGCCGCGCCCGTGGCTAAGGCACCATACAGACTTGCTCCGTCTGAGATGCAGGAATTGTCGACACAACTTCAAGAGTTGTTAGACAAGGGTTTTATCCGACCAAGTTTCTCGCCTTGGGGAGCTCCGGTCTTGTTTGTCAAGAAGAAGGACGGAAGTTTCCGCATGTGTATTGACTACAGAGAATTGAACAAGCTGACGATCAAGAACAGGTATCCTCTGCCAAGAATCGATGATCTGTTCGATCAACTTCAAGGTTCAAGCTGTTACTCTAAGATCGATCTTCGATCTGGATACCATCAACTGAGGATACAGGAGGAAAGTATCCCGAAAACAGCCTTCCGAACTCGCTATGGACACTACGAGTTCCTCGTTATGCCATTTGGTTTGACAAACGCGCCTGCGGTATTCATGGATCTAATGAATAGGGTTTGCAAGCCATACTTGGACAAGTTCGTGATTGTATTCATCGACGACATCTTGATTTACTCAAAGACGAAGGCTGAACACGAACAACATCTTAGAACCATACTGAAGCTACTAAAGAAGGAACAGCTGTACGCCAAATTCTCCAAGTGCGAGTTTTGGCTACGCGAAGTCCAGTTTCTTGGACATGTGGTTAATGGGGATGGAATTCATGTTGATCCCACAAAGATCGAGGCAATCAAGAATTGGGAAACGCCTACAACGCCAACCGAGATTCGACAATTCTTGGGTTTGGCTGGCTACTATCGAAGGTTCATCGAGGATTTCTCGAAAATCGCTCAACCTTTGACGCTCCTCACGCAGAAGGACAAGACGTTTGATTGGGGAATCAAACAGGATGAAGCGTTTCAGATATTAAAAGGTAAGCTTTGTAACGCGCCAATCTTAGCTCTGCCAGAAGGTACTGATGACTTTGTGGTATACTGCGACGCATCGCGTCAAGGATTGGGTTGTGTGTTGATGCAACGCCAAAAGGTCATTGCTTACGCATCACGCCAACTGAAAGTGCACGAAAAGAACTATACCACACACGATTTAGAGCTTGGCGCAGTGGTTTTCGCTTTAAAGATCTGGAGACACTACCTGTATGGTACGAAGTGCACAATCTTCACGGATCACAAAAGCCTACAGCATATATTCAACCAGAAGGAGTTGAATATGAGGCAAAGACGATGGGTTGAATTGTTAAACGACTACGACTGCGAGATAAAGTATCACCCAGGGAAGGCGAATGTAGTTGCCGATGCCCTAAGTCGTAAAGAAAGAATCAAGCCCATAAGGGTTAGAGCTTTGGAAATGATTATACGAACCGACCTTTCTTTGCGCATTCGTGCTGCACAAAAGGAAGCTCTCAAGGAGGGAAATCTTGAGGAAGAATATCTCCGTGGGATGGAGAAGCTTTTGGTACCAAACGAGGAAGGGACGTTATGTTTTGAGAAAAGGATTTGGGTTCCTCTGTTTGGTGGATTAAGGGAAGTTATTTTCGACGAAGCGCACAAGTCACGGTACTCTATCCACCCTGGATCGGATAAGATGTATCAAGATCTCAAGGATTACTATTGGTGGCCTAGGATGAAAGGCGATGTTGCTGTTTACGTGAGCAAATGTTTAACGTACGCTAAGGTCAAGGCGGAATACCAGAAGCCCTCGGGGCTGCTGCAACAACCTGAGATTCCCAAGTGGAAATGGGAACAAATCTCAATGGATTTTGTTACAAAACTGCCAAGAACGCCAAGAGGCCATGATATGATTTGGGTGATTGTTGACCGCCTAACAAAGTCCGCACACTTTCTGCCAATCAAGGAGAAAGACAGTACTAGTAAACTTGCGGAAATTTACATGAGAGAGATCGTAGCACGTCATGGAGTACCACTCTCGATCATCTCTGATAGAGACGGAAGGTTTGTGTCCAGGATATGGCAATCTTTACAAGAATCTTTTGGCTCACAATTGAATCTGAGCACTGCGTTCCATCCGCAAACTGACGGCCAGAGCGAGCGAACGATACAAACTTTGGAAGACATGCTGAGGGCATGTGTTATGGATTTAGGCGGTAGCTGGGATAAACACTTACCTTTGGTTGAATTTTCATACAACAACAGCTACCACACCAGTATTGGTGTCGCGCCATTTGAGGCCCTATACGGACGCAAGTGCCGATCACCACTATGTTGGTCTGACGCGGGTGATAGGCAGCTTGCTGGTCCCGAGATCGTCCAAGAGACGACAGACAAGATCGCGCAAATTCTTAAACGCATCGAAGCAGCTCGCCACAGACAAAAGGCCTATGCGGATCCAAACCGAAAACATGTGGATTTTCAAGTTGGAGAGATGGTTTTACTGAAGGTATCACCCTGGAAAGGGGTGGCGCGCTTTGGAAAGCGTGGAAAGTTAAATCCACGCTACATTGGTCCCTTTAGAATTCTAGAAAGAATTGGGACGGTAGCATACAAGTTGGACCTACCCGCTGAACTAAATGGTGTTCACGATACATTTCATGTATCCAATTTAAAGAAAAGTCCAACTCAAATTGACGTTGCCATTCCTATCGACGAGATTCATATTGACGACACGCTCCACTTCGTGGAAGAACCTGTTGAGGTCACGGATTGGAAAGTTAACAAGACCCGCCGGAGCAGTGTCAAACTCGTCAAAGTTCGCTGGAATGCTAAACATGGTCCTGAATACACCTGGGAGCGTGAGGACCGGATGAAAGAAAAGTACCCCCACCTATTTCCTAAGAACTCTGCATCTACAAGCAGAACTTAAATTTCGGGACGAAATTTATTTAACGGGGGGAGAATGTGACAACCCGCACTAAACCAGGTATCCGTACAACTTAATTAATGATTAATTACTACTTGATTACTGTGCTTGTTTGAACTAGCTGATAAACTGCTACCTGCATACTGATACATGCACTTACTTGCATCATACCTTATTTACTGTCACTACATTAATTACATACTGAACCCTAGTGACACACATGATGCACAAAAAGCACAGTAGCACTAAACGGATACACGGCAAACATGCTGATATGACCAGCATCAGGCAGACACTGCCTCTAAGGCCTGTTAAGAGCCTCATATATTTTGGCTACACTGGTAGTGAGTGTAGGGATATAAGGGTTATGTTACCGCGTCTCTAGGAATAAGATACACTGATTCGGATGTGCCTAAAACGTACTTTAAGTACCAAACACAGCACTTTAATAATTAATCCAGCTTCTAGCTGACTAGTAAAGTGCCAGAACATGAGAAAATAACACTAGACACTTTCTAAAGTGTTGGGAACAAAATGTGTCACTAAAAACAACAATAACGACACTTTAAAGCCTTTTGTAATGCTTTAACGAATTACTATCCAACCGAACAACCGGACTTTACCCGGAACATGAAAATATTACTATTTTCACTAAAAATATTTTTCTGAGCCAGTTAGGGTCTCTGATTACCCTAACACCCGTCATAACACATAACAGACAACTAACTAAGTTAAATACTTAGTTAACCTTCTTAACCTAAACAAACCTCCTAACTATCTACTTAAAATCGAACCAACCCCCCACCCCTTTCATAACCGGCCCCCAAACTAGGGGAACACACATTGTACTTGTGATCTTGTTAAATATTGGATGTCTAATATCAATGAGACATATTAACCATTGGTTAATAACACATAAGATTGCCTATAAATACTAGAGGATTACATGAACATAATCACCATTACATAAACCACATTTCACTCTCTCTCTTGCTCCCTCAAGGCTCTCGGCCGAACCACCCCAGCCCCATACACCCACCTTCAGCCCTTGATCACTACATTCCAACATCATTCACGCGTTAAGGATCACGTATTAGGAGTCTCGGAGCAAGCGGAACACGAAGGACCTCTACCGTTAGCTTTTATCCACCTCTTTTTCGTCAAGGTTCTTCCCTAGCCCCGAGCTAGAGGTATAATGTTTAAAACTTGTTTTTAAGCTTATCTAAAGTGGGTAAAAGGAATATTGTCGGTTGAATCTCGTTAAAATGAAAGATGATGATCAAAAGTCTAGTAAAAACTGTAAAAGTGGTGGTTAATAGCATATAACTTGTGTAAAAGTCGTAGGACTTGAAATATGTGATTATTGAGACCCGATCTATGATGTGGTAGCTCGGATCTCCGTTTAACCCGACTTTGTAAGATCATGTATCTTCACATAAGCTCGTTTTTGAAAGATACAAGGGTTAAAAGGTGAAACTCTACCACACAAGATACATGAACTTGTGTAAAAATATCTTACTTGTGTAAAAGTGATTTAACATGTAAAATGGGGTTTAAAACTAGCGGATCTACGTATCTGCAAGTGGTATTTTTGAAAGACCACACTTTAAAGAAATCATGTTTTTCTAAAGAAGGATCTTACACAAATAAATATGGTTTTATAAACCACAAGTGTGTAAACACTTGTGAAACAAAGAGATCCGACAAAGAAGTAAATTTGTCACTTATTACTAGAAGTTGTAAAGACGGACTTCTCTAAACACGAGGTTTTTATGAGATTAAAGTTACTTTATATAAAGATCTACATATATAAAGGGTGTTTACACTATAGATTCGGAAAAACTGCAAGTTCATGCGATTATGCGATTTACATACTTGTCGACTAGTTTGTTGTGTCGGAAATTGTTTGATTGAATAAAGAAGATTGTTGAATTGATTTGTTAAAAGAAAATGATACGCTTGAAAGCGTGGCCACCTCCAGTTACAGAGGAAACTCTGGCGAAATTTTCTAAAAACCTAACACTTAGGCTTATTTACACAACAAGTGTTAGAACTATTTTTGGACATACTTTCGAAACATAAATTTCGCCAGCACTATATTTTACTAAATATTCGGAGGTGGGATTTTCACAAAGATTAACGTGATAAGTATATTTGTCACAACACTGTTTATGATTATTTTGTGAAAATACATAAATATTATTTTAGAGTAAAAATAATATTTACAAGCGTTAATGATTCCAGAACTTTACGAACGCTTCCACAAACATATAAGTTACACCGGTAATTACATTACCACAAGATTGATAAAAACGTAACTTACGCACATGTATTGTATCCCCCATCCTTGGGAAGAAGAATAACTACCAAGTGTATACGGAACATAAACACGAAATAGTTGTCTAACTATTTCCCAAAGACATAAACTGTAAAGCTAAAGCACGGCCGTCCGTCTAATAGAATTAGCACTTGTAGGTCGTTGCACAGCTTACTGTATTGGAGACACTTGGTAGAGACGCGCATTCACTGTGAGTTCATGTCCCCCTTTTCTCTAACTGTTTTCAGTTTACTTAACCGCGGGGGTGAAATACATGTTACTATGATTTACGAGTACTTTACAACGGTATGTTTAACGTAAGGAGGTGTTATACGATCATGTGAGTGGATAGGAACAACATGGGGCTATTAGTCCTCATGGAGGGACCGAGGGACAGGAGCGGTAGATCTATCTGGGTGTAGCGAGCCCAGCCCCCGGCCAAACTAGAAACGGACCGTGGGGTGACTTTGTCCACATACTTTGCCGTGGCGAAATCTGCTAGGTTTGAGTCTCCCTATTTGCACTTCACATATGTCAGTGGCCTTGCAAACCATTGGTGATCACAAGTCCTCTTACAACTGCTACATACCACAACTATTTTTATACTCACAAGTGTTTTACATACTCACTTACACATGAACTCGCTCAACATTATTGTTGATTTTTCAACTCACATGTATTTCAGGAAATTAAACGGATCTGGCACGGTATGGAACGTTTTCCGCTGCACTTGTCATGAAGTCATCAGGGTTTAGGGGATGTGTCTCTTTCCTGGACAAGACACAGTCCTTAAACCACGTTTATGTTATGTTATAAGTTGTAATGTCTACTGAACAAGGTTATGGTTGTACGTTAAAACAATGGTATTGTGTTTGATTTTCAAAACTTAATGGATGACTTGCATGGTTTTTAAATTCATATAGCTTGTTATGGTTAAGCTATGGTATTAAGAAGTCACACCAAAATTAACCACGCTTCCGCAAAGCCAGGGTGTGACAGTTTATTTATGAGATTTACAAAGTTATGATTTCTAAATAAACTAGTCATATTTTTAGTGTTTAAACAAGACTAGAAACATATTTTAACAAGAAAAATACAAGAGAAATATTTTTAGAAAAATCATCTTACAAGTTGTAAATGACCAAATCCTTTAATAAAGTGATTTACAAACAAATAACCATGTTTTTATGGGTAACTAAACCTACTAAATAACATGGTAAGTTACTACAAGTTTTTACAAAACTTCAAGTTCATGATGTAGTGTAATTTACTTGATTTTGACACTCGGTAAGTGTTAAATGAGTTGATGATTGTTGTGATGATTTTAAAAGAAAATAAACACATGTTTTGAAAACATGGGAAACCTCCATTTTTAGGGGAAACTATGTCAAAATTTCTATAGAATTTTGACACTTCGAAAAATATAAGTTTTGGTGAAACTTATTCCCTAAAAATATTTACCAAGGTTTCCCTAATCATTATGTAAACTTCAAGTTAAGAAATGATAATTTCTTCAAGATAAAAATTGATATTAAGTATGTATATTTTTGAGGAAAATATATATATTTATTGATCACCAAATTTTGTGCTAAGTGTATGTAGTATGTATTATATGTAATAGTGTGTTAAGACTTGAAAATACACTAAATACTCCTAAGGAGTAACAATACAAAATACACATACAACATGCTTAGACAAATACAAGAGAATATATTTATGAAAATATATTACTTGATAGATTATATAACTTGGACAAGTTATGAACATGAAATGAAGTTTTGGACAAAATACATAATTCGGGTGAAAAATACAAGATACTTATATTGATTTTTGAGAAAATAATATAAGTAAGATACATAGTTAAAAATATAAATTGTTTTTAACACAAGAATACATACATAAAAGATGGTGACTTGTACTTGTGCGATACAAGTCTAGTGACTAACGTAAATAAAACACGTATACCCGATGAAGTTTACGACGCAAGAAACGCAAAGTTGTGAGTTCATGCTCCCCCTTTTCTTTTAACTGTTTTTAGTTTTATAACTTCGGGGGTGAAGTACATGTTACTAAATGTTTACAGAAAAGTGAGATTATGTCCCCACTTTTAAATTTTTACATACTTTTTAAACTTGGGGAAAATACATGAGTTATGGTATGATGGATACAAGAAATAAGGAATGATACTAGAAATTGTGTCGCGAATAGGGTACCAGAAGCACCATTAATCGTGTACATACTAAGACCGCAGAACAAAAGGTTAGATCTAATGGGTTTTCGGGCAGCCACACTCTTGGTGATAACTAGTACCAAGTAGTGCTTTTGTGTCTCAGTCGTGAATCGACAACTAGAAAAATGCCTATGGTTTGGATGCTTCCTATGTCGTGTCACATGTTAATGGCCTTGCAACCCATTAACAATCTTGATACATACAGGAATACTTGAGTTATACAAATTACATACCATGTTTTTATACAAAGTATACAAACGTTCAATACAGAAACTGCATGAATTCACACCAACATTATGTTGACGTTTTTCCAAAAACTCACATGTATTTCAGGTAACTAAAGTGGATGTGCGCGCGGTCATACTCTTGCTCATGGATGTTGCTTATGTTTTATCTTTGAATAAAGTTGTAAACTTATCAAACAAAATGCTGTCTTGTGATGTAAACACTTAACCTATGTTTTCAGTTATGTAATGTTATTGGCATTTGAAGTTATTTTTACGAGCATGTAGTATGTTTACCACTCGTATGCAATGAGAACCTTTCATGATCACACCTCGTGCTTCCGCCTTAGAAAGGGGTGTGACAACGTGACTGCGAGTTGTAGAATGCGCAACACATATCACCACCGTGACATGTGAGAAAAGCCCTTAACTACCCCTGTCCACGACAGGTGCTGAGTCTAAACAATAGTACTATCATTGCTAAGGTGTCAGGCAACAATCACTGTGTAAACATAATATACAAGCATTCATCGAGTAACACGAATAGCATGCAGTAACGGTTTGCGTATAAAAGTGTTTACTTTGTGTGATCGATGTGATTTGATATAAGTAACGTATGTAACACCCAAAAGTGCTTAAAGTAAAAAGGGATCGAGTATACTCACAGCGATGATAGCTACTAAACACAATCTGTGGTTGGATTGAAGGGAGCACTAGAGTGAGCCTGATTACAGAATGAGGACATAAGCGATGAACGACGCGTAAAACGGTGCAAGTGAAACAAGTGATGAATGGTCATCCGATCGGATAACAATCCGAACGGATGGTCATTTAATCGGATGAAAATCCGTTCAGATGGTTATCCGGTCGTATGGCCATTTGGTCGGATTGCAACTCATTTTGGATAGATGTGTTTGTGTATGATGGCTTTGAAGTTTTCGTTGTAGCATTCTAAAATCAGAGAAGTATCTCTACCTTTCAGGTCATCCGGTCGAATGGTCGTTCGATCGGATGACGATCCGTCCAGCGAGACATTTCTCAGAGAACAAGTTCACAGTAGGTTTTTCATTCAATCGGATGGCAATCCGTTAGAACTAATGATCTTTGAAAATTTATAAAAATGTTTAAGTGTTGGAACCATAAGTCAATCCGATCGGATTGTCGTTCGATCGGATGGCAATCTGATCGGACGGCAATCCGTTTGGGTGACTGGTTCATTTTGAAATTCGTTAAGTTCGAAAGGTTTTATGGTTTGATCGAGACGATATAACAATGTGTTAAACAACGAGAACCCCACCATGATCCAAGTGATCCGATCGAACGAGAATCACCCTAATCCGATCGGTTAGCTTTTCGTGACGGTTGTTCATGTTCAACCCGCTAAGTTGGTCATCTCATTGATAGGAATCAGATCTCTGACCGACACTTCACTAGAGAAAAGCGGAAGGCCTGAATGAGTTCTGATTCTATCGGTTTTGAGTGCATTGAGTGTAAAAGAGTTGAAAGAAAGTTATGAAACCACCTTTCAATCCTTTTAACCTTGAAAATGATTAGATCTATGAGGAACCAGTGTTTAAACATGTTGAAATCCCTTAGATCTGAGTTGTTCTTGGTGGAATGAAGCCAAATCTTGAAGTTCATAAGAACTCCATGATGACATCACCCTAGAACACCTCAAATCTGCTGATTTCATTGTTAAAAGTTAAGATTCAAAGGTGAAAATGATGAAGAAGTGTGTATAGATCATAGAAGTACAAGATTTGGGGTAGAAACTTACAAGAATCGCGAGAAATCGAAGGAAAAGAGGGCTAGAGGCGCTTGGTCGAGTGAGAGAGCTGTCACATCACTGTTTGGGATGTGACATGGGGTATTTATAGGTTGCCAAAAGAGGAAAGGGGAATACAAGTGTCGGATCGGATGGCACATCGATCGGATGGCCATCCGTTTGGATGGTCATCCATTCGGATGACCATTCGATCGAATGGTAATTCGATCGAAGTGGTCCGGCGAGTTAGGTTTCGGCGTTTCGTTTTGCGTGTTGAGTGTTGCGATGCGTTTGAGCGAGCGTTGATTAAGCGATGCGATATACTTATTTAATAGTCACACAAATACTATATCTAACATACAATCATTATAATTAAACTTGCGTTTAGCATTGCGATTAGATTGCGTTGCGATAGAGTTGCGATTGCGATTGTGATTAAACACCTCAACATAAACATAACATGCACAAGTAACACATAATAACATACACACATAAAAAAATATCCCGAACACATAATTCGAGTTGCGATGCGATAGCGATGCGATTAGCGGTAAGTCGATTAGCGATTAAACTTCGATTAAATAGCGATTCATTAACAAGTACTCCACATAATACAACTAAAGCGAAAATAAAATAGGGCGTCGATTATAAGTCGAGAAGTACAATTTCAATAATTAAGCAAGGAGTGACAGATCGCAATTAGCAATCCTTTCTTCCTTTGACTTTGACTTTGACTTGTACTTTGACTTCAAAAAGTCGGGTTGTTACAGCCTCCCCTACTTTAGGAAATTTCATCCCGAAATTTAAGAAGCAAACGTAACAAACAGTTGCGGATGCTTCGCCTTCATGTAACTTTCGAGTTCCCAGGTGAACTCGGCGCCGCGTTTGCCTTCCCAGCGAACCTTCACAATGGGAATGCGTGAGCATCGGAGTACCTTGGTTTCTCGGCCCATGATCTCGACATGCTTTTCCGCGAAGTGTAATGTTTCGTCCACTTGTAAATCCTCAAGTGGGACATGTAATTCCTGGCCGGCTAGACACTTTCTGAGGTTCGAAACATGGAAAGTCGGGTGGAAATTACTAAGTTCCTTTGGTAGTTCGAGTCTGTAGGCCACTTTACTAATCCTTTCCATAATTTTAAAGGGTCCAACATATCGAGGCGCGAGCTTTCCTTTCTTGCCGAATATGATCACCCCCTTCCAAGGTGCAACCTTTAGATGTACGTGATCGCCAACGTCAAATTCAAGGGGCTTGCGGTGTCTATCGGCTCCGAGCTTTAAGTAGATTGTCTTGAATTTGGAGGATTTTGTCAGTCGTTTCTTGCAACAGCTCAGGACCGGTAATATGCGCATCCCCGATTTCGTGCCATACAATAGGCGATCGACATTTTCTTCCGTATAATGCCTCAAATGGTGCCATTTGGATGCTAGAGTGATAACTGTTATTGTACGAGAATTCGACTAAAGGTAAGTGCACGTCCCAATTACCACTGAAATCTTTGACACACGAGCGAAGCATGTCTTCAAGGGTACGAATCGTTCTTTAAGTCTGACCGTCGGTTTGGGGATGGAAAGCTGTACTTAGATTAAGAGTAGTACCGAGAGCAGATTGAAACGTTTCCCAAAGACACGAGGTAAACTGACCATCGCGGTCAGAGATGATGTCACGAGGCGACCCGTGTCGACAGATGATTTCGTCGGTGTAGATTCGGGCTAATTTTTCTACCTTAAAGTCTTATCGTATTGGCAGAAAATGAGCAGATTTAGTAAGACGATCAACGACAACCCAAATGCTGTCATGACCTGAAGGCGTGTGCAGGAGTTTCGTTATGAAGTCCATAGCTATACTCTCCCATTTCCACATGGGGATCTCGGGTTGGACGAGTAAGCCAGAGGGTCTTTGCTGTTCGGCCTTGAATTTCGAGCTAGTCAGGCACTTTGAAACATAGATAGCGATATCTTTCTTCATTCCTGGCAACCAGTACTTGTAACGAAAGTCCTGGTACATCTTATCGGCACCGGGATGAATAGAATATCGAGATTTGTGGGCTTCGTCTAGCAGAATTTGCCGTAAATTGGTGCGCTTGGGAATCCAAATTCGGTCTAGATAATGGAATATCCCATTCGATTTATTCTCGAGTTGATCGCCATCGTTCAGAAATCTTTCCTTCTTCAAAGTGCGTTCGGTAAAACATGCATGTTAGGCGTCGCGGATAAGAGCTTCTAGATTGTGCTGGGCTTGAGAATTACGAACGCTATGCAAATAGCTTCGTCGACTTAGAGCATCGGCAACAACATTTGCTTTGCCAGGGTGATAACGAATCTCACAGTCGTAATCATTAAGAAGTTCAACCCATCGGCGTTGGCGCATATTCAGTTCCTTTTGGTTGAGGATGTGTTGTAGGCTCTTATGATCGGTGAAGATCGTACACTTGGTACCGTAAAGGTAGTGTTGCCAAATCTTTAACGCAAAAACAACTACACCAAGCTCGAGATCGTGGGTTGTATAGTTCTTCTCGTGGATCTTGAGCTGGCGAGATGCGTAAGCGATAACCTTGTCCCGTTGCATGAGAACACAACCAAGACCAAGGTTCGAGGCATCGCAATAGACTGTGAAGTCATCGTTTCCATTGGGTAAAGTGAGCACAGGAGCATTGCAGAGCATATGCTTAAGAGTTCGAAAGGCAGTCTCTTGTTCAGTTCCCCAAACAAAAGGCTTGTCTTTATGCGTGAGAGAAGTAAGCGGAACAACAATTTTAGAGAATCCTTCGATAAATCGGCGATAATAGCCCGCTAGTCCTAGAAAAGAACGGACTTCAGACGGGTTCTTGGGTGTAACCCAACTCTTAACAGCTTCGATCTTCGCGGGGTCGACGTGAATACCTTGACTATTGATAATGTGACCGAGGAATTGAACCTCCTCCAGCCAAAATTCACACTTGGAGAACTTGGCATAAAGTCGATTCCCTTGGAGTAGTTCGAGAACCAAACATAGATGTTGCACGTGTTCGGTTTTCGACTTGGAATAGATCAGGATATCATTGATGAACACGATGACGAAGCAGTCGAGAAAGGGTTTACACAATCGATTCATCAGATCCATGAAAACCGCGGGAGCATTAGTCAAACCAAAGGGCATAACGACAAATTCAAAATGACCGTACCGGGTTCGAAAGGTAGTTTTAGGTATATATTCCTCCTGGATTCATACCTGGTGATAGCCTGAGCGTAGATCGATCTTCGAGAAACACGTAGCACCTTGTAATTGATCAAACAAATCATCGATTCGAGGCAAGGGGTAGCGATTCTTGATGGTAAGCTTATTCAATTCCCTGTAGTCGATGCACATCTAGAACGATCCGTCCTTCTTTTTTACGAAAAGGACAGGCGCGCCCCAAGGAGAGGTGCTAGGGCGAATGAAGCCTTTATCAAGTAGTTCTTGGAGCTGACTCGAGAGTTCGCGCATTTCAGAAGGAGCGAGATGATAAGGCGCTCTAACAACCGGATTTGTTCCAGGAATGAGGTCGATTCTGAAATCGATATCACGAGTAGGAGGTAAACCAGGTAAATCATCAGGAAAGACGTTAGGAAACTCATGAACCACAGGCACCTTGTCTATTGCCTTAACTTCCTTTTCCTCCGCTACTACGATGTGTGCCAAGAAAGCTTGGTATTCCTTGCAGAGATACTTGCTAGCTTGGACACATGACATGAGTTGTAACTTCTTTGAAGCGACTTCACCATACACACAAAGTTGATCGCCATTAGCGAGCGAGAAACGAATCATCTTATCGAAGCAAACAACTTCAACATGATTCTCACGAAGAAAATCCATGCCTACTATGATGTCAAAACTACCGAGCTGCATCGGGATAAGGTCGATAGGGAAGACGTGATTGTTGAGTTCAAGCGTACAATCACGTAGAACAAAATTAACAGCGACGGTTCTTCGAGTGGCAACTTCAACATCGAACGTCGAGGGGAGATGGGCGCGCTTACGATTAAGGAGCTTTTCGAATTCAAACGATAAAAAACAGTTATCTGCTCCAGTATCAAATAAACACGAAGCACATATACCATTCACAAGGAACGTACCATTAACCACGTTGTTGTCTGCTTGAGCCTGGCGGGCGTTGATGTTGAAAGCACGTCCGCGGGCTGCTGGCTGCTACTGCTGCTGAGGCTGCTGCTGTTGATGTTTTTGCGGCTGCTGCTGGGGCTCTTACTTCACCACTCTGTTGGGGTACATGTTTGCAAAGTGGTTGGGATCACCACATGCAAAGCAAGCTCTAGCGTAAGCAGCGGGTGCAGGAGCTGCTTGTTGGCCCTGGGGAGCAGGAAGGAGAGCTTGTGGTACAGGAGCTTGACCTTGAGCTGGAGTTGGAGCTTGGCGAGGACCGGAACGGCAATTAGCAGTAAAGTGGCCGTACAGGTTGCAGTGAACACAGAACCGACATGCGATACCAACCGGGTGATGATACGTACAAGTAGGGCAGAGCGGATGTGGGCCAGTGTATGCACGCTTTGCTGGCGGTGCATTGGCCACAGGCGCCGCTACTTGGCGGTGTTGAGGTTGCGGTTGGGCAGGTACTGTTTGGAGTGGTGCGGCGGTTACTGCACAGTTCTTGTTGCTGGAGCTGTTGTTCTTTCTCTTGCGGCGGGAGGGCTTTGAAGATTGCGATACAGCGGTTTCAGTGGTGGGAGCAGTGGTGACTTGGTGCAGATTCTTGGAGGTCTTATCAAAGTAACCAGCCCTGACTCGTTTGTTGTTGATCTCAGCAGCGAGAAGGTAGGTTTCCTCAATAGTTGTCGTTTTGGCGGCCTGTACAAAGTCTGCGACAAAATCCGGCAGAGCGCGGATGTACTTCTTGATCATAATCTCAGGGGTAGTAACTTGACCAGGGCAGATAATACTCAGCTGCTTGAAGCGAGCAGTTAAACCAGTGTTATCTCCACCATCCTGCTTGATATGCCAGAACTCGTCCTCCAGCTTTTGGAGTTCGTGGGGAGGGCAGAACTCTTGCATCATGATGTCCTTCAACTCGTCCCACGTTAGCCCAAATGCTGCTTTGTTCCCTCATTTGTTTCTCTCGGCTATCCACCAATCTAGAGCCCTGGATTGGAAGACGCCGGTGGCGTTAACAGTGCGAAAGTTTTCCGGACAACCACTCTGGCGCAGGGTGACTTCGATTGAATCAAACCATTGGAACATGGCCGTAGGCCCATCTTCGCCGATAAATTCTTTGGGTCCGCATGCTTTGAACTGCTCGAAGCTAAAAGCTGCTTTAGGAGTATCAGTCCTGGATTCTTCCGAGGACTTGCTAGCATTCTCGTTCAGCTCGCCAACAATTTGTGGGATGACTTTCGCCATTTGCTTGGCGACTAGTGCAGCGATGCGTTTGTCTTCATGATTGCGGCGAGCGGAGCGAGCAGTGTGTGATCCAAATGACGACATTGTCTGCAAACAGACATCATCACAGGACTCAGACACATTTTCGATTAACCCTAGTATAGCCTAGAAATTTACCCAAGTCTACTTTATAAAGCACAGGAATGTATCAAAGCACAAAATCATGTAGGCACATAATTCACAGAAGCACATAAGCACAGAAACACATAAGTACGTAGAGCACCGAAGTCACGAGGACACACTATATTTTGCACGTATTGGCCTACATATATTGCACGTATTCACCTATCCTTCACAGTAGCATAGAGCAATCGAGTATAGCGAGTGCGATTAGCGAGTAGCGATCGCAAATAACACAAGCGATTGGTTAGCGTATCGAGATAGATGTGCATTGTGAGTTGTGCGTGTTGATCAAAGCGAACAATGAAAAGCGAGTAAATCACCAAAATCAAAACACATAAACACATGAAATCACATAAGAACACATAAAATTTCACATAAAATCGATAAATCATAGAGTCAGCGGCGGCGAAATCCAGAATCGAAAGGAGATTGTCTTGGCTAGACAGTCGTCGACTACCCAAAGGGATCCGACTATTCTCAAGAATGTCAAGTACGCGCTTTGGCCTAATAGACTGTATTCTATCACTGACATGCGGTGAATGGCACGCATCCTTTCGGTTATTCATGCAACTCGAGTTGTTGGAATCCATCGAGACTTTGGTGAGAGTTTTGTAAACCAAAATAGAGAGTAGAACGAGTCATCAAGGTTCGGGTTTCACCCTGACTTAACGACTGCATTCCTATTTGTGTGATAGAATCACGAGATGGATAAGGAGAGTTGCGCCGAAGTATGGATTTCACTCCTAATTCAACGCAAAGTCTCTTGTTTATAGTAAAAATAGCGTGTCGAATGAGTGACTTGGTCGAGAGTTTGCGGCTTTCACACCTAATCTCAACCAGATCATCCGTTTGCGTGTGTGGCCAGCCTCAGGAAAGGCTGATCTTGCGCGGAACTATAGTATGCGATGTTCACGCAAGTGTGTAGTGTACAACGAGTGTGAAACGAGAATATCAAGTAAGCTTATACAAGACCCCCACAAGTCGGTCTGTTGGTACTTAGACTATAGACTAGGTCGATTCTAAGACATCGACCCGGACTAGGTAGAGTCTTGCCTAATTCCCTATAGTTATGGCTCTGATACCAATCTGTCACACCCCAACCGATGGCGGAAACATCGGGGCGTGGCACTGAGCGAAACAGATTGTCAAGGAGAATCCATAACAACTATTAATTATAATATATTAAAGGTTCATGTCCCATACCACAAACATATAAAACAAAACAGTTATTACAGACGTTGTTCTCAAAGACAAATATCCATTCCGACAACTCAAATTTTATTTAGTTTGTTTCTAGACTCTCCTAGCTTGATCTCATAGCAGCTAACTGTTGGTGCATAGATGTCTGTTAACTTCGTCTTTATAGAGTCTTGTGTCTAGATAGGATAAACTAGTGCTCAGCAGGCTAGAAAACAGGGTTTGTGTGTGATTGAGTAATTTCGCACGAAATAGCACTAAGCTATTTCGTACGAAATTAGGTTATTGCTATTTCGCACGAAATAGCATGTGCCAATTTCGTGCGAAATTACAACACTATAAATAGGTGAGCTGGTTATTCATTTGTAACTTTTCCGATTCAGAGTCGAGGTGCTGCCAGTTTGTTAAATGATCTGTAAAAGCTTTGAAATCAATAAAAGAAAGATAATTAAGGAGAATCTAGCTGTATTCACGTCGATATCATTGATTCCGCCTTTGATATTGATGTTAAACTCTTCTGATTGACTCGTTCGGGTCACACGACGATCCAACAAGTGGTATCAGAGCTCAGGAAGAAGAGTTTATACCAATTCAGCTTGTTTTCATCACTTCTACTCCTTCTTTTCAAAATTAAACGAGATTTAACGGAAAAAATGGATTAAATTTCACATATATCATGTAAAACACTGTTTTAATGAATCCTTGAAAGAATTGGACCAAAATTCGATCAAAAACCGGATCAATTTGACAAAATGGTGGCCGACATGCTGATGTCATCCTGATTTCGCATGAAATAGCTTATTAATTTCGCACGAAATTACATTTTGGGATTAATTTCGTTTGAAATTGCTGATTAATTTCATACGAAATTAGATTTCGTTTGAGGATTTCATACGAAATTACTATTTCGCACCAAAGAGGCTATTTTCGTTTGAAATCAAGCTAATTTCGCACGAAATCATATTTCGTTTGGTCAGTTCAAACGAAATCACTATTTCATTTGAAAACTCATTCCGTTTGAGTTGGTATTTCGTATGAAAGCTTATTTCGTGTGAAAGGCTGTTATTTCGTTTGTGTTTTAATTTCGCGTGAACTAATTTCGCTTGAAAGTGTTTTTGTAAAAAATCAAAAATTTTCTAAGTGTTTGTTGATTGTTTCAGATACGTGAATATGGATGAGTTTATGAATCCTTTCAGTGACATGTTTTCTTTCACGGGAAACACCGGAGATGACACATCAAACAACACAAATGAAAATGCTCCGAGTGCAAAGAAAACTCTTTCTGATGCTTTGAGTGTGGAGAGTGCATATGGCACATACAACAAACCTCCTAAACTGATGGCGATTGAAGAATACAATAGATGGGCTAAAAGGTTTGAAGAGTGGCTAAAAGCGTTTGCGTATCCAAGCTGGAAAAGCATGAAGAATGGTTTCAATATGGGATGATCGGATTATGAAAATATACCAGATACTGATGTAGATAGTTTTGTCGCCGAACAAAAATGCATTGCATTGCTTCATCAGTCTGTGAGAGACGACATAATATCGTTGATTGAGTACACAAATTCGAAAGATCTATGGGAGAAACTTAGAGTGAAATGTGTGGGTAGTGCTGAGATTGTTAAAAACAAAAAGAAGTTGTTAAGAAAAGAGTTTGATTTGTTTGGATGTTTGAAAAACGAATATGTGCCAAAGATGATTGAAAGATTCGGGCATTTGAAGCTGGAACTTGCAAGACACGGAATCGTGTACACTCAAGAAGAATTGGTTGACAAACTGTTTGACTCACTGCCTGATGATAAAGACTGGCAGTATTTTGCTTTGATGCTGAAAAACACAGTTGAACCAACCAAACTGACGGTTGATCTGTTAATCGAAAGATTGGAAAGTCATGATTTGGAGATCAGGAAATCGAACAAAGTCAACAACTCTTCATATCAACAGAATGTAGAGCTCTATTATCGAGGAAATATGATCCCGAAGACTGCATCACCAAAAACAGCATTTTCAGCAGAAAATTCAAACACGGTGAATCAAGAAACACCAAGAAGTGGCTATCATGGAGGTTCATCTGCAACTGCTCAAAGTCAATCAGTTCCAAAGAATCTATTTCAGTTCAACATTGCTGTGGATCTTAAGAATGCTCAAAATTTCAGTGAAGAATCCGCAAAGCAGCAAATGGTGTTCTTAGCTTCTGTCCTTGAATCTTATGAGAGTCTTGCAGCAGGCAAGATTGGAAACACTAACCTCACCAAGGAGGATTATGATCAGATCAACCCCGAGGAGATGGAGTTGATCAATATCAGGTGGTGTATGGCTAGTGCAGTCAGACGAGCACAAAGGTTCATGGAGATTACAGGCAGACATTCTATTGGCGGACCTTCCACAAAACTTGGTTTTGATAAATCAAAGGTCACGTGCTTCAGATGTAAACAAAAGGGACATTTTAAACGTGAATGTCGAAACGCACCTGCTGATGATACTGCAAATCCATTCCATGAAGATTACTACAAAAGAGCAATTTATCATCAGAACAAATCTGAACCGCCCAGAATGAAGCAGCTTGAAGATGCTCCCAAAGAAAAATCAAGAGCTCTTGCTGTTATTCATGATGACGAAGGTTTTGATTGGAGCGAACTGTTACCAGAAGAAGACGCAGTGGGCTATGCGTTTGTGACAAAGATTGTTCCTTTCAAAGACTCCAGAACAGAAGAAGTGAAATACATCAATAGAAAGATGTTAGCTCAGAACAGGATTAGTAGAATCTATCGTACATACAAAGAAGCTAAACAGGCGAAAAGATGGGATGCTGATAGAGAATGTTACCTAGATCCCAAGGGAAACATTGCTGTTGATCCAAATACTGTTGATATTGAAACCCTCACCCAGCAAATTGCAGCAGAAGAAAAAGCAAATAAGAGATTGTGGTGGGGAGGAGGAGAAGCTGAAGAAAAAGAAAAAGAAAAAGAGAAAGAACTGCAGACAAAGAAAGTTGATGACGGGATTATTGATACGTCACAAGAGTTTACTGCAGAAAATTTGAAGAAGATGGCTGACAAAGTGCTTGCTGCAAAAGAGCTAGAGGTAGTTTCTGGTTCTGGAAATGAGTCTAAAAGCAAGGTTAGTCAGAATGATGCAATCAATGAGTCAGGTAAGAAAGCTAAAACTGAGAGCGACTGCAAAAATTGCATGAAAGACTGCAAGGTTTGTAGTACACTTACTTACCTAAGCGGTAAAAAGACCGAAGAACTGACAGGAAGAGTCAGAGATGTTGAAGACCAGATCTTGAACCGTGACAAACTGTTAAAAGCTTCAAATGATAGACTAAAGGAATTAACTGAGAAAATAAAAAATGATAAAAAGTGACGTAGAAAGAATTAGGAAAGAAAACGAAAAGCTAATTCATGAAAATCGTCAACTTTCAGAAAATTTTGAGAAGCTAAAACGAACGGTAAAAGATTCTGATGAAAGAAATGGTAAAACAACAAAAGAAAATCTTCAACTCTCAGGTGTTCTTAGGGTAAAAGAAGAGCTAATCAACCAACAACTGGATGAAATTGCTAAGTTGAAGCTTCAGTTTCAAGAAGCCAAAATTGAAAATGAACGCATCCAGTTGAAACTGAACAGTTACAACTCCGCAAGTTTTGTTCTTCAACATATCGTTCCTAAACCAATTGGGAAGAACAAAGCAGGCGAAGATGTATACTTTGATGGAACCGGGGTTGGATTTCATCAGGTTCCACCACCAGTTTTAAACAACTTTTCAAAGAAAAAATCAGGGTTGGTTAATGATGAAGAAGTTAATGAAGTTAAGCTTCCAGACACAATTGATGTCACATTCACTTCATCTTCCGATGAAGATAGTGTCCAATCTGAAGTTGTGAAAAGCATGGTTGAAAATGTTTTAAAGTCTGAAAGTGACACTACTGAGGATGATGAATGTTTTTTGGATAAATACATTCCAAAATCAAAATCCAAAAACAACTTAAGTGAGGAACCTAATCTTGTGATGTACAAGATGGCGGGATCTGATAAGTTATATTCGGATCGTGATTTTCCTTTGGAAAATGTGAATGTTGGTAAATTGAGAAATGTGTTCAAATTGATTGAGATTGATGTGTCTGAAGTTAAAGGTTTGAAATGTTCCAAACGGAAATTAAACTTTGAAAAAGATAAAGCTTACTACAAAAAACATGTTCTAACAACAATCAAAACAATTGGTCGGGTGGTTATAAGGGTGGTAAGAATTATCAAAGAAGGAACTTTCAAAACAAGAAGTTTGTTGAGAAAAAGGTGTTTGTAAAAAGCTCGAGTTCTCATTCCGAGCAAGAATCTGAGATTTTTTCAAAATCAAATGAAGAATTTTTTGAGGTAAAGGCCTCACAGCCTCAGACCGAAGGCACAAGTCGGGTAGTTGATACTCGTACATGCTTTAAGTGCAACAAAGTTAGACATATTGCACGAAAGTGCACCAACTTAAAGCCTAAGTCTGAAGTTGTTGAGAGTCAGAAAAAGAAAGCTGATGCAAAAGGCAAAGCTCCAATGGTTGTTGAGAAGAAAGTTTTGAAAAATGAAAACACCAAGATCAAAACTGAACCCGTAAAGAATGTGGTAAATAAAACTGACAAATTTTACAAACGGGTTGCTTCGCCTCAACAAGCATGGAAGCCAAAATCAGTTGAAAAGGAATCAAGTTCTTCAAATCCAAAGGTTTCCGGGAAAGAAAAACAATCATCCTCTACCGCTCTGGTAAAGATGAATGTTCCTGTGGATTACTATGAGAAACTTGAAAAACAAGAGTCTACTACGTCTGAAAAGAAGTATGTTCCAAAGAAAGACCAATCATCTGGTCAACCTCCTAAAAATGATTTCTTTATATACAAAGAGGTTGAGATTGGGTCTGAAGAGAGCTTAAAGATGAATGAAAAGAATTTTCCGCCATTATACACTGCAAAAACTCACCTCAATGTCAAGTTACCCGAGTCGAAAGAGGCTTGGGTAGCATCAAAATCTCACTAAGTGTTTGTGATATGTGCATGAGCTTCCAAGATCCGTTTCATGTTGGATTATGGATAGTGGAGCTTCTCGGCACATGACGGGGAAGAAAACCCTACTGTACGAAGTTCGAGGGTTTAATGGAGGATATGTGGGTTTTGCAGGCAATCAAGGTGGTCGAATAGTTGGTAAAGGAACTCTATCTAATGGTATTGTAACGTTTGAAAGAGTAAACTACATCGCCGAGCTTGAAAACAATCTTCTGAGCATCTCTCAGATTTGTGATCGTATGTATACAACGCACTTTACAGACAAAGAATGTTTGATCTTGAAACCAGGATTTGTTGTTCCTGAAGAGTGGGTTTTCATGAGAGCACCCAGAGTCAATGATCTGTACGTGTTAGACATGAGTGTAGCAACTACTACCACGGGTCAGGCTCACTGTTTTATGTCAAGAGCAACGGAAAAAGAATCGCAATTGTGGCATCGAAAGATGGGCCATATTCACCTGCGAAAAATGAATCACCTGGTGCATAACGACTTAGTAACTGGTGTTCATGTGAAAGGTTTTCATCTTGAGAGGGAGTGCATTAGCTGTGTCAAAGGTAAACAACAGAAGAAATTTCACCCTGGGAAGAAGGAAAACTCAATCTCGAGACCGTTAGAGAGACTTCATATGGATCTGTTTGGTCCAGTGAACGTCAAAAGCATAACTGGTGATCTCTACTGTCTAGTAGTAACAGACGACTACTCGAGATTTTCGTGGGTATCTTTTCTAAAGACAAAAGATGAGACATTTGATAGTTTGATGGCGTTGTTCAGAAAAATTGAAAACTTGTACCAAACTCGAATCAGAAGAATCAGAAGTGACAACGGTACTGAGTTTAAGAACAACAAGATGGAAGAGTATTGTGATGAGAGAGGTATATTGCAAGAATGTAGTGCTCCTTACACTCCACAACAAAATGGAGTAGCTGAAAGAAAGAACAGGACGCTAATTGAAACGACCAGGACGATGCTTGCTGATTCGAAATTACCAGTCAACTTTTGGGCAGAAGCAGTATCAGCCGCTTGTTATATACTCAACCGGGTTCTTACAGTGAAGAAATTCAACAAGACGTGTTTTGTGCTAATCAACAACCGCAAACCAAACCTGAAGTATTTAGAACCGTTTGGGTCTCCCTGCACAGTTCTAGAGCCTTTTGGAAAGTTTGGTGCAAAGAGCATTGAAGGAATATTTGTGGGTTACTCAAGTCCATTAAAGAGAGTCTTTGTTCCAAACTTGAAGAGGATTATTGAAGCACACAATGTTGAATGTCAAGGTTACACAATGCCACCGCAGAACCCAGGCGACTCATGGCGTTTTAATTACGATACTCTGTGGGATTCGTTTGACATAGAAGAAGAACCAGAGTTCTTTGATGAGTTGGATATTCTAAGAGAGTATGAGTCATCACAAGAAAGGTTTCCAGCTGAGTATATTAGAAGTCGACGGCAAACTTCAAATGATGATGAAGCCGGTCCAAGCAATGCTGGTGAACATGATGATATTCAACAATCTTCAGAATATGTATGCTCTTGACAATCAGACGGCAGTCAATGATAATCTAGAATATGATAATATGCCTGTATTTGATCATGGTGATTCAGATTCTGAGGGGGAGCAGATCCAGATTTCAAGTCAAACAATTCCAGTCAGTGAACAAGGTGCAAATCAGAATGTCATAAATTTGGAAGGCGAGGTAGATGTTCCAGGCGAGGTGATGCCGAGAACTCTTTCGTACCATCCAGAAGAGTTAATTATTGGAGAATTACAATCAGGCGTTCGCACTAGACGTCAAATTGACCAAGGACTTACTTGTTTTTATTCTACAGTTTCTCTGTTACAAACTGAGTTTTCACTTAGTTGTTTTATTTCGTAGATTGAACCGCGAACATATAAGGAAGCACTAACTGAATATTCTTGGGTCAACGCGATGTAAGAGGAGCTGAGTCAGTTTGAGAAGTTAGGAGTGTGGAAATTGGTAGACTTGCCTGATGGTCACAGGAAGATAAACACCAAGTGGGTGTTCAAGTGCAAAAGGGATGATCGAGGGGTTATTATTCGTAACAAAGCTCGACTCGTAGTCCAGGGCTTTAGTCAGCAGGAGGGTATAGATTTCACTGAAGTGTATGCTCCGGTTTCTAGACTAGAAGCGACCAGAATCTTCCTAGCATTTGCATCTTGGAAAAGATTTAAAGTTTATCAGCTAGATGTTAAATCGGCTTTTCTCTATGGGAAGGTAAAAGAGGAGGTATATGTCGGACAACCACCGGGCTTCACCGATCCAATCCACAAATATAAGGTTCACTTACTGGATAAAGCGCTGTATGGTTTACACCAGGCCCCGAGAGCTTGGTACGAGACATTGTCTCAACATTTACTTGCCAACAGTTTCATCCGTGGAAAAGTGGATGCCACTCTCTTCACCAAAGAGGTCGACGGACATCTTCTGATAGTTCAAATATACGTGGACGACATCATATTTGGGTCAACAAATGAAAATCTGTGCAAAGATTTTGAAAGAGTTATGAAGCAGAAATTTGAAATGTCATCGATGGGTGAGATGAAATTCTTCTTGGGACTCCAGGTTGATCAACTGCCCGAGGGAATTTTCATACATCATACGAAGTATGTTTATGATATCTTAGAGAAATTTGGGATGTCAGGATCTACTCCAGCTTCCACCCCATAAGCGACGAACCATGGGATAAACCCTGATCTCACCGGAGAGAAGGTAGATGAAACGATGTATCGTTCCATGATCGGATCGTTGATGTACTTGACTGCTTCAAGACCTGATATTATGTATCCAACCTGCCTCGCAGCGCGGTTTCAGTCAAATCCTAGAGCTTCGCATATGGTGATTGTGAAACGGATATTACGCTACCTGAAAGGAACTCCATCATTGGGGTTGTGGTATCCAAAAGAAGGCGATTTCACGCTCGAAGGGTATTCTGATTCTGATTTCGGATGCTGCAAAGTTAACGCTAAATCAACAAAAGCGGGATGCCAGTTTTTCGGACCACGATTGGTTACTTGGCAATGCAAAAAGCAGACCTCTGTAGCTTTATCCACCTGTGAAGCCGAGTATGTATCTGCTAGCAGTTGCTGCTCTCAGATCTTGTGGATCCAGCAACAGATGCGCGACTACGGTTTGCAATTTCTTAACACCCCTATCTTTGTTGATAATGAGGCAACGATAAACATCACTAAAAATCCTGTTCATCACGCTAAAACGAAACACATTGAAATTCGTCATCACTTCATTCGAGATTGTTTCGAGAAGAAGTTAATACGAATTGAGAAAATCCACACTGACGAACAAAAAGCTGATTTGCATACCAAAGCGTTTGATAAAACTCGGTTTCAATATCTTTTAAAATTGAACGGTATGAAGCTTTTATCGGTGTTGGAGGAGATTCTTGGCGTAGATGAAGGTACCACTGTAGATGATGTTGAGAAGCAATCTGCAATGGTTTGTTGATTTTTTACTTGTTTTGGTATTTAGGGGGAGGTAGGTTAATATTTTCAGAAAATACAAAAACATTAAAAATTTCAAAAATCTAAAAACATGAGATATTTTCAAAATACAAAAACAATAGAAAACCAGAAAGAGCTTGTGTAAAAAGGGAAAATGATAGTACATTAGCTTGACAGTTACGGTATGCTAAAGAAATGTAAAGTTTAAAAAGCGTTAAGCAGTCTCGCTGATGATGTGTCGATAGGTTTTTACACATTTAGTAGGTTTGTTCGGGATATAAACCTAAATTTAAACTTGCTTATTTCATGGGGAACACTACTTGGATATATAGGTAACCCCTGAAATCTCATTTGAAGTACCCTCTCTCTGAAATACTAGGTCTTTATACTCAGTGATATCTGGGGTATTATCCCAGGACTTCTGATTTTGCGGAATCAATGGCCTAGTCCCCGGAGAATACTTTACTGATGCTTGAAATAAAAGCCCGCCCTCAGCATAAAAAATGATGAATCATTAAAAAATGCTAATCATGTGCTGTTGTAAAAAAGATCATCTAAAGGGGACCCACTTAAAGTCGAAGCCGTCATCTCTCTGATTTTGCGGAAGCAATTGCCTGAGCTCTCACGGCCCTCGCAATTAACCCCTTACAGATATCATCTGTAGTATACTCACCTGTAAGACTGAATATTGGGATCTGGATACGGGAGTATATTCAAGAGGTGGGACACATGAATGAGTTTAAGTTCTTAATTCACCTAATTCGTATCCTGGGCAGATTGAAATTTGTGTGAGAATTTAAGTGGATCAGCATATCGACAATCTAAGCGAGTTGTTTAATTCTGAATATGAAATCATAGCTTAATGGTACTTGTGACTTGTCGACAGCTGATATGATTCCCTAACACGCTCACCAAAAATATGTTTATAAATAGTTTACATTTACTGCATTTCATTTTTGTTTAGCATTCTAGTATAGAAACTTTTCTCAAAATTCAAAAAGATTTTACATTTCTGCTTTATTTTTTCGACAAACCAAAGTGGAAAGTTAATCTTCAGATTCGCATTTTGAAGAAGATGCAGGAAGTTTCTGAGCTGGACAGAAGAGTTGTGAGCTTAATATGTTAAACTTGTGAAATATGAAAAGTCAAAACAAGTTCATTAAGTTGAAACTTGTAATTTAAAAAAAAATGTTTTGAAACTATGTTGAACAAATGTCAGTTTTTGTTTCGTATTGGATCAACCAAGGTCATTAAGTTGGACTTGGTAGATAAATTAAGTGCTCAAGGTCATTAACTTGAACCTGAATACTTAAGTGGATTACTAAAAATTGATAAAAACATCAAATGAAGTCAAAATAGAGAATATATTGTAATGTTATATTCTTGAGAAGCAGGAAACAAGATCCCCATGGCAAAGATAGTGTAAAGTTTGAATCAGAATTCGAGCTCCAGCTTATTGAAAGGGGGAGTTTACATTCTGGATCAACAATCAAAGGGGAAATTGAAGGTAGAGATTGAAGGATGCTTACAGTGTCAGACAAATTGGACAGAGAAGAAGATAGATCAAGGATAAAGACTAAAGATTTGGTGCTAAAGACTTCGTCAACATCCAAGGGGGAGTCTGTTGGTGCATAGATGTCTGTTAACTTCGTCTTTATAGAGTCCTGTGTCTAGATAGGATAAACCAGTGCTCAGCAGGCTAGAAAACAGGGTTTGTGTGTGATTGAGTAATTTCGCACGAAATAGCACTAAGCTATTTCGTACGAAATTAGGTCACTGCTATTTCGCACGAAATAGCATGTGCCAATTTCGTGCGAAATTACAACACTATAAATAGGTGAGCTGGTTATTCATTTGTAACTTTTCCGATTCAGAGCCGAGGTGCTGCCAGTTTGTCAAACGATCTGTAAAAGCTTTGAAATCAATAAAAGAAAGATAATTAAGGAGAATCTAGCTGTATTCACGTTGATATCATTGATTCCGCCTTTGATATTGATGTTAAACTCTTCTGATTGACTCGTACGGGTCACACGACGATCCAACACTAACAAGAATCCTAAACACCAGTCACATACGTTAAAGTAAAAGTCAATACATATAGTGTAAAGGTGAGCATACAAGTTTAATAGTAATAGTAGCGAAAGCGAGTTTACGCATAACCAGCATGTAACATGTATAATGTGAAGCAAGTAGGTTATCGACAATGAAATATGCACAGGCGTGACTGCGAGTTGTAGAACGCGCAACACATATCACCACCGTTACATGTGAGAAAAGCCCTTAACAACCCCTGTCCATGACAAGTGCTAAGTCCAAACTATAGTACTATCGTTGCTAAGGTTTCAGGCATCAATCTCTGTGTAAACATAACATACAAGCATTCATCGAGTAACACGTATAGCATGCATTAACGGTTTGCGTATAAAAGTGTTTGCTTTGTGTGATCGATGTGATTTGATATTAGTAACGTGTGTAACACCCAAAAGTGCTTAAAGCAAAAAGGGATCGAGTATACTCACAGCGATGATAGCTACTAAACACAATCTGTGGTTAGATTGAAGGGAGCGCTAGAGTGAGCCTGATTACAGAATGAGGACATAAGCGATGAACGGTGCGTAAAACGGTGCAAGTGAAACAAGTGACGAATGGTCATCCAATCGGATGACAATCCGAACGGATGGTCATTCGATCGGATGACAATTCGTTCGGATGGTCATCCGGTCGGATGGCCATTCGGTCGGATTGCCACTCGTTTGGGATGGATGTGTTTGTGTATGATGGCTTTGAAGTTTTCGTTGTAGCATTCTAAAATCAGAGAAGTATCTCTACTTTTCAGGTCGTCCGGTCGAACAGTCGTTCGATCGGATGACGATCCGTCCAGCGAAACATTTCTCAGAGAACAAGTTCACAGCAGATTTGTCATTCGATCGGATGGTCTACCGATCGGATGGCAATCCGTTAGAACTAATGATCTTTGAAAATTTATAAAAATGTTTAAGTGTTGGAACCATAAGTCAATCCGATCGGATTGTCGTTTGATCGGATGGCAATCCGATCGGATGGTAATCCGTTTGGGTGACTAGTTCGTTTTGAAATTCGTTAAGTTTGAAAGGTTTTGTGGTTTGATCGAGACGGTATGACAACGTGTTAAACAACGAGAACCCCACCATGATCCAAGTGTTCTGATCGAACGGGAATCGCCCCAATCCGATCGGTTAGCTGTTCGTGATGGTTGTTCATGTTCAACCCGCTAAGTTGGTCATCTCATTGATAGGAATCAGATTTCTGACCGACACTTCACTAGAGAAAAGCGGAAGGCCTGAATGAGTTCCAATTCTATCGGTTTTGAGTGCATTGATTGTAAAATAGTTGAAAGAAAGTTACGAAACCACCTTTTAATCCTTTTAACCTTGAAAATGTTTAGATCTATGCGGAACCAGTGTTTAAACATGTTGAAATCCCTTAGATTTGAGTTATTCTTGGTGGAATGAAGCCAAATCTTGAAGTTCATGAGAACTCCATGATGACATCACCCTAGAACACCTCAAATCCGCTGATTTCACGGTTAAAAGTTAAGATTCAAAGGTGAAAATGATGAAGAAGTGTGTATAGATCATAGAAGTACAATATTTGGGGTAGAAACTTACAAGAATCGCGAGAAATCGAAGGAAAAGAGGGCTGGAGGCGCTTGGTCGAGTGAGAGAGCTGTCACATCACTATTTGGGATGTGACAGGGGTATTTATAGGTTGCCAAAAGAGGAAAGGGGAACACAAGTGTCGGATCGGATGGCACATCGATCAGATGACCATTCGATCGAATGGTCATCCGCCATCCGATCGGATGGTCATCCGTTCGGATGACCATTCGATCGAATGGTCATTCGATCGAAGTGGTCCGGCGAGTTAGGTTTCGGCGTTTCATTTTGCGTGTTGAGCATTGCAATGTGTTTGAGTGAGCGTTGATTAAGCGATGCTTGGTGCATACGTCTGTCGACTTCGTCTTGTATCGAGTCTAGTATTAGAATTGTTAGATCAGGGCACATTGTACGAGAAAATAGGAGGGTTTTGAGGTAATTTCGTTTGAAACATGTAATTCCGCTTGAAAGAGACATGTGCTAGTTCAAACGAAATTAACTTGGTTAATTCCGTTTGAAATGACAAATGCCACTTTCAAACGGAATTACAACCCCTATATATAGTTCCCTAAACGAAATCATTTGTAACTTTCATGATTCCGGTACCGAAGTGCTGTCGATGCGTCGTTTGATCTGTATTGCTGTTAAATCAATAAAACAAGATGTTTAAGAGTGATACAAGCTGTTTTACAAGTCTGTTTCTTTGTTTCCGCCTCTGAAACAGACAAGAACTTTTCTGATTGACTCGTTTGGGTCACGGATCGATCCTATAAGTGGTATCAGAGCTCAGGAGGAAGAGTTCTTACCAAAACAGCCTTTATTTCTGACTTCTACACCTTCTTCTACAAAATTCACAAAATTTCATGGTCAAAATGGTCTAAATTTCACACATTATAAGCAAAACAGTGTTTTAACAAACCTTTGAGAATATTGGACCTCAATTCAGCTTAAAACTGGTAAAAATCGTAATTTCGTTTGAATACCAGATCGCATTTGATGACGTAAGCAGCATTTCAAACGAGATTAGGACTTAATTCCGCTTGAATTTGCAATTACGCTTGAAAGAATCACCTAATTCCGCTTGAAATTACCTAATCCCGTTTCAGTGGGTAATTCCGTTTGAGTCATTTCAAACGAAATTAGTAATTTCATTTCAGTGAGTAATCCCGTTTGAAAGTGTGCTTGTTGAAACGAAATCAGGTTATTTCGTTTGAAGGGTTATTCCGTTTGAAATGTGTTTTCGTTTGAAAGTAATACCGTTTGAAAAGGGATTTCATTTGAGTTTTGATTCCGTTTGAGTTTGTTGTATTCCGTTTGAAACTTGTTACTTTGTGAAAAATTTGCCGAAACATGGACGAGGAATTCTACAATGCGTTTGCTACACCGATTGCACCTGTTACAACTGCTAAAACTGTGTACAATGAGAATGAGACAGGAACTTATCAGAAACCGCCAAAGCTCATGTACATTGAAGATTTTCAAGGATGGAAAAATCGCTTTGAAAACTGGGTGCAAGCTTATAAATTTGACGCATGGTGTTCATTGGTGAAAGATTATGAGAAACCAAAGAATGAACGTGGGATTGAAAAAGCTATTTGTGATTATTCAGAGAGTGACAAATTGAAATTTACAAGTGAAAAAATGATGATCAGTATTCTTCAACAAGCAATTAAAGAAGATATATTTGTTTTGCTCCAACATAATGGTATGGCTAGATCAATTTGGGAAGCATTGATTCAGAAGTTCAAAGGAAGCGCATATATGATCAAAAACAAAAAGGCGTTATTGAAGAAATCGTTTGATATGTTTACAGCTTTCGACCATGAAACAACAAAGCAGACCATTGATAGATATTGTCATTTAGTATTGGAAATGGGAAGATTAGACATTGAGAAAGATGATGATTAATGGGTTGATAAACTAGCTGAAGCGCTACCACAGCATAAGTGGGGAACTTATTTGATGATTGTGAAACACATGAGGAAATATGAGAATATGAATTTGGCACAGTTCATTCAGAAAATTGAAGAGCATGAATTGGATATTCAGAAAGCTGCTATTATGACGAATCCAAATGCTCAACAAGATGTCAGTTTGTATTACAGAGGGAACAAGTTTGAGGCTACCCCCAGCCCTAGCCCAAAGATCCAAACTGGTTTTAGTGCTGACAGTTCGTCTGGAACAAAGGGTAGTAATGTGACACAGAGTGGTGGATCTTCACATTCATATTCAAGCTTTGATCCAAATCATACAACATCAAGTCCTCAAAGACAGAACTCAACAAATCTGCAGTGCAATGTTACTTTGAATATTTAAAATAGTCAAAATTTGTCTCCAGAAATAGCCAAGCAACACATGGCATCACTTGTTGCTATGTTGGAATCTTATGACAGTTTGATTGCTGGAAAGATTGGAAATCCGATGCTTACAAAAGAATATTATGATCAAATTGATGCAGAGGAACTTGAGTTGATGGATGTGAAGTGGTGTTTGGCTAGTGCTTGTAGGAGGGCAGAAAAGTTTCAACAAATTACTGGTAGAGATGAGTTTCGAGGAATGGCTACTTCTCCTTTGGGATTTGATAAATCAAAAGTTACATGTTTCCGGTGTAAAGGAAAGGGTCATTTTAAGAGAGAATGTACAAATAAAGAAGCAACCGGGAATCAAGAAAAGAACAATTATTATCAAAAGTTAATTTTTCATCAGATTGATCAACAACCACAAATTGTTAAACAACCACAAACTGCTCATGCACGTCCCATTGAAGAGAAAAGAGCTTTGTTTGGTATAATTGATCAAGATGATGAATTTGTTGCAGAGGGATTTAGCTGGGATAAATGCATTCCACCATGTTCAGGACTTGTTGCTAGAATTCTGGACGAAGATGAGGCTAGTCAGAAAAGAATCCCGATTTTTCCAGATCTTGGAAGTGATATTGATACTGATGATGAAGAAGAATATCTTAATAAAGCTAGAAAAGGTATAGATCCTGACAGCTTTAATTTGTTTTTTGCAGATAAAATGGAGATGCTGAATCAGAAGAAGATTGCCAGATTGAGGAGAGAACTGGAAGCAGCAAGAATACTAGCTGATGAAAAGGCAAAGACAGAAGCTGGAGAAGCAAATGTTGAAGCAGTAACTGAGAAAGTTGTAGATAAAATTGTTGAAGTGGAGAAAGTGGTGGAGAAAATAGTTGAAATCGAAAAAATAGTCGAAGTTGAGAAACTCGTTGAAGTAGAGAAAATTGTTGAAATAGAGAAAATCGTTGAAGTAGAAAAAATTGTTGAAATTGAGAAACTTGTTGAAGTTGAAAAGACTGTTGAGATTGAAAAGATAGTTGAAAAAGTGGTTGAAGTTGAAAAACCATGTTTGAAGTGTTTAGAATCTTGCACAGCTTGTGAGGAGAAAGATAAGAAAATTGCTGAATTAGAGAAGATTAAAGAAGATTTACTGTCTGATGTGAAGTATGTGAAGGAATCATATGATGTGCTGAACAAAACAGTTGATAGTCTGAAAAGAACGAATTCAGAAATCGAAAATGCAATGACAAAAATGAATTCGACATTAATGATGAAGCAGAAGGTCATCAATGAGTATATTGAAGACTGTGCTAAGCTGAAGCAGGATTTAGAGCTTGAGAAGATTGAGAGTGAAAGGATTAAACGATTGTTGTTGAGTTATACAACATGTGATTATTTGATTGATCGTGTTTATCCTACTGTTGCAGGTCTTGAAGCATTCAGGGTGGAAAAGACTGAAGATACTGATACTGGTAAGAAACAAAGTGTCAAGTATAATAGATGTCCGCCCCCGATTCATGAAAGTTATTCTCCCAGAAAGCCAAATGAGGAACGTGTAAATAAGGCTCTCAACATCAAGTTAAAGTCTGAAATCATTGATGAATTACCAGACAATATTGATGTCACATTCACAGCGTCTGACACTGATCATGAGTCTGAGTTGTTAAAGAAAGTGGTCGATCAGGTGTTGGATATGGATGAAGAGTCAAAACCAGAGTCTAAATCTGAAAGTCCGAGTTCGTCAGAAAAGAGTCCGAGTTCACCAGTTAAAAGGGTTTACAATAAAGAATTCCTGTTATCAAAATCTAATTTGAATGACGGATCGATCAAAGTGGCATATACTTTGAATGATTAAGATAAATTATATTCTGATGAGGAATTTCCAATAAGAAGTGTCAAAATTGAAATGATCAAACAGGTTTTCAAATTAACAGAAATTAATATTTCTAAAATAAAAGATTTAAATCTTCATGAAAAACCTAGAAAGTACACTTCAAGAGTTCAACAGAGATTGAACAAGAAAAAGGGTTACGATTCTGGTTATGGTTTTCAAAAGAAACCAAACCATAACAGTAATTTCAAAAAGAAAGGTTTGGGTTTTAATTCTTCAGAAAATTATAAAAATGAGAAAAATTATAAACCAAAAACAAAATTTGTTGCAGGAGGAAGTTCTGAAGATGAGCAGAAGAAACCATTCTGGAAACAGTCAAATCAAGAGTTTCTTGCTGAAGTAAAGAAGAATGTGAAGAAATTTGTTCCAAGAGTTGACAAAAGAACCCGTTTCAAATGTCAAAAAGTTGGACATATTGCTTGGAATTGCTATGAGTCCAGTGAGTTAAAACAGGGAGTTTCTTCTAACTCTAAAATGAAAAAGAAATGTGTTGATAAAACCGTACAATCAACTGAGAAATCTAAAGTGTTTGAAAATTCAACTTTCAAAACTGGTGAAAGTTCGAAACGTTTTTACAAAAGAAATGTTGATTTAAACAAACAAAGATGGGTTGTAAAATCTGAGAGTAGTTCTGACAATGAATCTGACTCCATAAAATCAGAGGAGTCATCTGTTGAGAAGAAGATTGAGAATTCCGTTCCAGAGGTGAACGATGAAAACTTTCCTAAATTGTCAAAGGAAAATTTGAAGTTGAAAGTGGGTAAAACTGAAATTTCAGGTCAATTCTTTGCTGGTACGAAAGAATTTGATGCTGAAAAAGTGTTTAATGGAAAAGTTAAACATATTTTCGGGAAGATGGTTGATGGGAAGGTTAAAAGTGCAAAAGAATTTTATAAATCAAAATGTTGGTGGGATAGATGTGTCCCAGAATCTCCTAAGGCTGGTCAGGCTTGGGGGAAAGTGTTTCCTAACTGAAAATCCGGACTTGCCGGAGCTCCCAGGTTGGTAAAAGTGGAGCAGGAATCGGCATCATTCTTGAATTGTTTGGTTGGTAAAATCTACAGGTAATATCTTTATATTTTTATATTTTGATTGACAAGTGGTTCTGGTTGATAAGTGAACCTACAAGTGGTTGAAGAAGGTTTTCACTTACAAGTGGTAAATCAAGGACATTAAATTGTACTTGTTTTTGCTACAAATGGTATTTTGGAGAACAATGTGATGAACCCCGATTTTACAAAGTGTTAAAATCAACAAAATTTATTTTCCGGAAAAACCATTTGATTAAAAAAAACTTAAGTGTTTTGAAATCACAATGGGAAAATGTTTTGTTGTGAGGGGGAGTTCTGATTGTTTATGCCAAGTGGATGGCGAATTGAAGTGATTCGATATCAGTTGTCACTTTATTTGTACAGTTTGTTTTCAATTTTTCTTAAATGATTTTGAATTCTAGGGGAAGTAAGAATTTTCAGAAAATCCAAAAACATTTGAAAATTTGAAAATGTCAAAAACATGATAAAATCAAAAATGAGTTTTGTTGTGAAAAAAGAGGAAATGATAGTACATCAGTGGATGATCTCAGCATGCTAAAGAATTGGAAAGTCAAAATGTGATAAACGGTCTCACTGATGATGTGCCAGTAGGTTTTTGCACATTTAGTAGATTGTGACGAGATATAAACCTAAATATCAAACTTGCTTATTTTGTGGGTAACATCTCTCGGATATATGGGTAACCCCCGAAATCTTGTTTGAAGGACCCCTCTTTCTGAGATACTAGGTCTTTATGCTTAGTGATATCTGGGGTATTATCCCAGGACTTCTGATTTTGCGGAAGCAATGGCCTAGTCCCCGGAGAATACTTTACGCTTGCTTGAAACATAGCCCGCCCTCAGCATAAAAAAATGATAAAACATTGAAAAATGAAATCATGTGCTGTTGTAAAAAAGATCCTCTAAAGGGGACCCACCAAAAGTCGAAGCCGTCACCTCTCTGCTGAACGGAAGTTCTGACCTGAGCTCTCACGGTTCTTCGCAATTTAACCGCTTACAGATATCATCTAGGTATACTCACCTGTAAGACTGAATATTGGGATCTGGATACGGGAGTATATTCTGAGGTAGGACACGCGAATAAGTTTAAGTCTCTAAATCATTAATCTCGTATCTCGAATCAGTTGAACTTTGTGTGAGAATTTAAATGGATCAGTATACTGACAATATAAGTGAATCGTTTAGAACTTAAAATGTTTAAAGCTTAACGGTGTTGGTGATTTGTCTCAAAAACTAAAAACTGATATGATCCATTTACACAAACTCACAAAAATAGTGTCTGTAAATATTTTTTATATCATTTCTGTTATATAAAAATCCAAAAAGATTTTCGGAAGTGTTTTAGCATAAATTTTGAATAATTCAAAAAGATTTTAGACAATTGATGTTGGAAAGCTGATTTTCAAAATTCCGAGTGCTGAACATGACGAACATGTTTGAAAATGATTTTCATATAAGTGATCATCAGTAATTAAAATTGTTATATCATTAATTGATGTTTTGAACTGAAGTTATCAAGTGTTAGTAGAGTTTCTAAATTTGTTATATCTTATCTTTTATGAAACTTATGTTTTGGGTAGAGAATGTGCAGGTTATGGCTATGAGAAAGCCAGGATGCGATTCTTGAGCCTGTGAACATGTGAGCAGAGTAAAAGCCAGACTACGATCCCAGCACAATTCAAGGGGGAGTCTGCTGGTAGAGTATCATCCGAGAGGGAGATTACTTGAAGAAGGAATTGGAGTGAGGCAAGAGCCAGGTAGAGATTCTGGAAGCCCAAAGACTGATAAAGACTGAAGACGTTGAAGACTCGACACTGAAGACTCGTCAACATCCGAGGGGGAGTTTGTTGGTGCATACGTCTGTCGACTTCGTGTTGTATCGAGTCTAGTATTAGAATTGTTAGATCAGGGCACGTTGTACGAGAAAATAGAAGGGTTTTGAGGTAATTTCGTTTGAAACATGTAATTCCGCTTGAAAGAGACATGTGCTAGTTCAAACGAAATTAACTTGGTTAATTCCGTTTGAAATGACAAATGCCACTTTCAAACGGAATTACAACCCCTATATATAGTTCCCCAAACGAAATCATTTGTAACTTTCACGATTCCGGTACCGAAGTGCTGCCGGCGCGTCGTTTGATCTGTATTGCTGTTAAATCAATAAAACAAGACGTTTAAGAGTGATACAAGCTGTTTTACAAGTCTGTTTCTTTGTTTACGCCTCTGAAACAGACAAGAACTTTTCTGATTGACTCGTTTGGGTCACGGATCGATCCTACATTAAACTTGTGTTTAGTGTTGCGATTAGATTGCGTTGCGATAGAGTTGCGATTGCGATTAAACACCTCAACATAAACATAACATGTACAAGTAACACATAATAACATACACACGTAAAACAATATCCCGAACACATTATTTGAGTTGAGTTGCGATGTGATTAGCGGTAAGTCGATTAGCGACTAAACTGCGATTAAATAGCGATTCATTAACAAGTACTCCACATAATACAACTAAAGCGAAAATAAAATAGGGCGTCAATTATAAGTCGAGAAGTACAATTTCAATAACTAAGCAAGGAGTGACAGATCGCAATTAGCAATCCTTTCTTCCTTTGACTTTGACTTGTACTTTGACTTCAAAAAGTCGGGTTGTTACAACCACGCCCCATGGTGAGCTGGGCACAGCCCCGTGGTGGGCGTAGAAGCTTCTGCTGCTTTTGTCTTGATGTGCCAGGGCTGACCACGCCCCATGCCCAGCTGGGCACGACCCCGTGGTCAGGTTCTGTCTTCTTGTTTTTGCTTTGGGAAATGCTGCCGAGGGGTTGGGCATGTCACGTTGTTCCTTCTTCTTGTATTTATGTTGGTTTTGGCTGCTTATTTGTTCCTTTTGTTCTTTTAATCTTGTTTAGTCCTGTAAATTCAAAAGGAAGAAAGAAATGCTCTTTTTCCAACATTAGTACTAAAAAAGGGTTAGTTTTATGCCTCAATTGATGTAATTTATATGTTGCATTTTGCACACATCAAATACCCCTACACTTGAATCTTTGCTTGTCCTCAACGAAAACTCTTTAATATGTGGCTTAGACACCCAAATGGAATAGGTAGAGGAGAAGTTTTGGGGCTTATCTTGAGTGTCGGGAATCCAAGATCTTTATTAAGTTTTATTTTTATTTTATTTACAATCGTATTTGTCATGATTTATTTAGAACACTTGTTTAAGAAAAATTATTTATTTGGGCGTAACATGCCACCTTAAAATTCCATTTATATACAAGTTCACATACCTCACGGGAGATCACTCAACACTTGGCCGAAGGTGTAATTTTGTGAAACACTCGATACCGGCATGGGACTTACTTCTACCATATGCTTGCTAAGCGATCAAACCTCCTCCTTTTTAACTATGAACCTTCATAAATATCAAGAGGACTTTGGAAAAGGATAGGCTTGGGCTAAGGGTAGGTGGTTTTTGGTTAGTAAAATGGCGAAAAGCGTAAAAAGCGTCGGCTGTCGTAAAACTTTTTTTGTTTTTGTGACATTTATTCAAGCTATGCATATTTTCAAACAAGATTTTTGAGGAACTTGTTTGGTTATTCTAAAATGCTTTTTTTCATGTCACAAGATAACCGAGCTTTTTATTAAAACAAATGGGTTTGAAATGAAAAAGGGTTTTTTGTGGGTAATGGGTGTTTGTTTTACGGGTTTTGAAACGAAAAGGTTTAGGCTCAAAGGGGTTAACTAGGGGGATTTTTGGTAGGGGAGAAAAAGAAGGAAAATAATGGTTTTGAAAGAAAAATGGGTTAGTCCTAATGCCTCCATCATTTACTTACTTGGGTTCAAGTTGGTAACGACCGGGAATGTATCGTCTTGGCAAGTTCTAGAGTCGTAAAAACCAAGCGGCTATTCACACAAAAACGAAAGTGAGCATTTAGTTTAAAGATGTATGCATGTATTCTCAATAAAGGCTCAAAACTCACTTATTGTGGGAATAAGTTTATTTTGTGATCAAGTATATATAATCAAATTTTAAAAGGATTTGTCATGCCTTTTCATAATTTTCTTATTTGGTTCCTTTTATCACGACGTTATCGGTTGTAAATTTGTAAAAACATAACCTTTTAGAACTTGTTATTCCCAAATTAAACCAAGACAAGTAAAAAAAATGAAAAATTTTGAAAAGATTTAGGGTGATTAGCGGTTCCAATAGAGTTTTGTGTAAGGCTTGTTATTAGGACTTGCAAGATTCAAGGTTTAAGCACCCCCCCACACTTATATTACATATTGTCCTCAATGTGTCCCAAAAATAAGTTTTTAGGTTGATTTGAATGTGTAAAAGTGTGTTTAAAAACAAGTTTTTATGTTACTGGGCATCTGGCCACGACCCCGTGTGGTCCGGGCACGACCCCGTGGTCAAATTGCCAGTAACAAAATTGAACAGAATGTTAACCACGGGGTGTGTTCATTGAGCACGACCCGTGGTCAGTTACCTGATCTGGAACAATTTTCTGCAGAGGCTGGGGACGGGGTATATTGGGCCGAGCACGACCCCGTGCTGCACATGTTGGACATATGGAAAAGTTGATGGAAGGCTCTGTTTACGTGCATGGGGTGCGGTTTTAACGTCCCTTTGGCAGTTTGCATCTTTTTGAGTGTGATTTATTCCTGAAAAGTAAGACTATACTAGAAAACATAAAAGTTAAACTAAATTAAAAACTAAGGATAGTTCTGCGGAATGCCTCCGTGGTGCGCCACGTTTATAAGGGTCCTAGGCTAGACCCAAAGCCAGTCATATGTTACCCGAGCGGGATGTCTCGCATCCCGTGTTGCACCGTCGGAGAGCGTCATCCAAGCTTGAGTCTATGTCATCCATGTAGTTAACTGGGTCATCCTCTACTCTTTTCCCAACCGCGAATTTCATCTCCTTGTCTCCAACCCTCAATGTTAGCTTCCCATCACTCATATCCACCATGGAACGAGCGGTGGCGAGGAATGGTCTTCCTAGAATGAGGGGAACTTTGGTGTCTTCTTCCATGTCGAGTATGACAAAGTCGACCAGGAAGAAAAAGTCTCCGACCTTTACCAATAGATTTTCGGTGACACCTTGTGGGTATTTGACGGACCTATCGGCGAGTTGTATGCTCATCTTTGTGGGGCTCGGCTTTCCTAGTCCGAGTCGGTCAAACATTGATACGGGCATAAGATTGATGCTAGCCCCAAGGTCGGCTAGTGCATTTCGTATGGGCGATCCCCCAATGGAGCAAGGGATGGTGAAGCTTCCGGGGTCGATTTTCTTTTGTGGGAGTTTGTTGAGGAGTACGGCTGAGCATTCTTCACTTAAGTTGACCAATTGCAAGGATTCAATCTTTCTTTTGTGGGTGAGGAAGTCTCTCATGAATTTTAAGTATTTTGGCATTTGAGTGAGGACTTCTACAAACGAGAGATTGATGTGTGTGACAACCCGTAACTTCAAGGTAAAAAAAAACTATTAGTTCCACATTTGTAAATCAATTTATATACTGATCTTATTCAACGAATTTATTATATACTTATCTAATTCTTAGTGTTCAAACAATTATTCTAAACCAAATCCATATCGTATTAAACTGACCCGAACCGTTTGAACCGAAGCACGTAACTCGTCCGTAGAACCAAATCTATTCCATATAATTTGTACGATTTTAAATCGCATATACATATATTTACGTTAAAACCATTTGTTAAAACATAAAACATATGAACTACAACTAATAGATTATTTTATTAAATAGACTAATTCTACTTGTTAGTTGTATTATCCTAACAAATCACACCCCAACCGTTCACTTCATGTTTCTTTTCCTTTGGTGATGTGCGGCCCTAAGTAAACAGCCCAACCTATTAGTCTATTACCAATTGTTATCGGCCCTAACCCCCCCAAAATTCATTAACCGCCCCCACCCCACATAAATACATATGCATGTATGTATGATGGTATAAAAAAAACCCTACTCCCATCTCGGCAATCAGCAGCAGCTCCCTCCACCATCACACACACCACCTCTCGTCCCTCTCTCCCCTTCGGCAACCGGAGCACATCGCCACTCCTCCGTCACCGATCACCGGTAAGAACCTTCCATCCTTTTAGTTTACACCCTAGAGTAACATATTCATCAGGGTTTCCGTTCGACTTCGTGTTTTTCGGTATGAATAAGTGGTGGTAGTGTAACACCTGTGCCTCCACGACCATCAAACAAATACCGAACCAATGAAATATTATATTTCATACTTGGGGATTTGTAAAAATGTGTGTATCATTTACACATATCAATTCTTGTTCTATTTCAAACTCTAAATCGCTTTCTGGATGGTTATACGCGCACCGATGCGTAAATATAACCAGTTTAATGCAACGAACACTCCGGAATAGTGAAATAGGCTTAACATACCTTAAATAACCTTTACATAACTTAGAAATAAGTTTTGGAAGGTTTGGTATGCCGAAAACAAGTTAACTCGCTTACAGGGACTAAATATGACAAACTGCGAAAGGATGCCAATTTGAACTGTAACAGACATTCCGGAACATGACCATAAGTTAAACATACCATAAATATCCTTTACATAGCTTAGAAATAGGCTTTGAGGGGTTCGGTGTGCTAAAATAAACTTTTGTGTCATTCAGGGACTAAAAGTGTCAAAAAGTGCACAAGTTTGCATTTTCGCGCATAACTTACGTTCTGAATACATCTGGACATCCAAAAATTTATGTAAGCATGACTACATTATATTTTAGTGTTCGCCTTAAGAAAAATCCATTCGTCGCGTCATTTGGATCGATTTTCGCGCTTATGCGCATTCCGTCGTAATTAAGCGAACATCGCGATCGTACGACCAAACGAACCGACATCCGAGATATTTTTGAGCATGTTTTGAGTTCCCTATACTTTAACTTCATTTTAGAGCCTTGAAATGAGGTTAACGGGGTTCAAACGCATCGAAAATCGCTTAAACGGGCTGCAGGGACCATTTCTGCCAATTTTGAAAGTTGCTGAAACAAGGGGGGCAGTGGCGTAGCGCCACTGCATGTGGCCTTACCAGTCGCGCTACGCGACTGCCTATTCTGGGCAGAAACATGCAGAAAACTCATTTTTCGCATTTTCGGGACCAGATTCGATGTATCGACAGCTGTTTACAGCTGTTTTGCACTCCCAAATCCTTTGCCACATGTTGATAGCCTATGGTTAGTGCCAATTTAGTCACCATAACCTTCCGACACTTGTACGGACATGATTAAGGCACGAGTTTCGAGAAACGATCTTAACGGTTACCCGAAATCTATAAATACCCCACCCCCTTTACTTCATTTCTCACAAATCTGATCATTTGGGCTCTAAGTTGGAACCTTCGTTTCATACCTGAGCTATTTTGATCTGGGTTAGCATTCGGGGACCCTTCGTAAGTATTCTTTCGTTCTTTTCCTTATTTTATTGCTTTTCGAGTCCGAAAGTCAAACTTTGTTTGACTTTCAGCGTTGACCAGTAATGGTCAATGCGAAGTTCGTTTGAACTTCGCAACGTGATTGTAATCACGATGGTCATAGTCCCTTGGGATTATGCCTACTGATTACCACATTGTTTAGGGTCGTAGGGTAAGCGATCTAATAAATCGCTTATACCTTCCAACTCGACCCAGTTTGGTCGATCATTAGGATCCGACCAAATACATTAGGTGACCCTAGTATAGGGCATAACCTTCCGAGGTTATACCCTATGGTCACATCGTTTAAGTAGTTGTATGATAGGTAGTTTATATGCCTTAGGTAAATTACCATAATACCCTTTTCATGTATAATTGGTAACTAAGCATATGTAACCTAAACCTTTGTCATATAACTGATTATGTAACATGTTTAGGCATATAACACTTGTCATAGGACTAGTTAGACGGTCCGAACGCGTTTCACGCGCACGACGCGTTAAAGTAGCATATGTTACCTTAATGGGTCGCGATGGGTCGAAAGCACTTAGGTTTGGTTTCATTGTAGTATGTAGGCCTTGTTAAACCATATCATATGAGTTCCAATACTCATTTGGTTTACCAAGCCTCATCCTATCCGATCTCCCGATTTAAGTCCGGTTTATTTATATAGTTTTAGATTGCCGACTGATTCCGTGCTCCCTCTAGCTTTATTTGGTTGTTGTTCAAGACCTCCAAGCATTCTCAGGCGAGTACATTATTCCCCTCTTTTACTGTTTTCAACTGTTTTGGGGTGACTCATATGTGCTAAATGTTTTCGATGTTATAACGATGGTTTCAAAAACGATTAAGACGATTTATACAAAACTAATAACGATTTCATAAAGTGAACAAACTTGTTGATTGTAGTTACATAACAAATGACATTCATTAGCAATGATCAAGCCGACCAGTATTAGGTTATGGTACCATAGGATCTGACAAATCCCGTTATTTACTACACCCGTGGTTATGTGTGGGTATGGTAGGTAGCGACTGAATCTGTAATTGTTAACTTACCCTATGGAGGTTTGTTAATACGAAAACGAGAAGCGACGAAAACGAGAAGCGACGAGAGTCACGAAGGTTTGAATGTTATTAGCGAGACGATCATATAAGTAGTTTCACGACCTAAAACGAATTAAACGATTTACGATTGGTTTTCACACGATGTTTTAACGATTGGGTTTCACACGATGTTTTAACGATTGGGTAAACATTTGTACATGATTTACATTTGATCATGCATTTACACGAAACATAGTATTGGTTTAAACCAAGTTTTACTTCAATACTTTGTTTTGTGCGTTTCACCTATGGTTTAGTTGATGCATTTCACTAGCCATACATATTATTTTGGTTATACATATTACATGATTTACATTTGGGCATGAACATCACTTTGGTGGTTTGGATTAAGTGATTAAGTAACAATGCGTGTGGAATATGATACAAGCATGGTGGATACGCCGCTGGTACTTCCTATATATAAGTGTTTGTATGGTATTACATATTGTAGCGTTATTTGAATCATTTCAGTTTGAGACATAGAACATTTTATACAAGTAACATACTTTTCACAAGACATTTATTTACAAACAACTTATCTTATACAAACTCATTTTACATGGTTATTCATTTAATCATGCATTATTCTCTTATTATACATATCACCTGAACTTATTATTTTTCAAATGATTTACAAAGACAAAGCAAATTACAAGGTTCATGACTAAACATTTTCTTAAAAACAAAAGTCATGAATCTTATTTTCACAAAACCTATGTGCTCGCCAGCATTTCTTTGCTGACCTCGTTTTCACATATGTTTCAGGTATTGTAGGATGATATCGATTGATAAGATGCATGCTCACATAGGACTGGACAAGGCCTTAGTGACTCAATAACAATGATAGACTATGTTTAAATAGTGTATTTAGATTTCCAGACGATGTAATTACTCAATGTTTAATAAAACGAAACACTTTTGATATCCATGGTTATGAAACATTAATTCTGTTGCAACACGCCCCGATGTTTCCGCCGCGATTTGTTGTTTTACGCGGTCGGGGTGTGACAGAAAAGATGGTATCAGAGCCAATGGTTATAGGGAATTAGGTTATTAGTAATTAGTAATGCTTTGACCTAGTCTATAACCTTCTTAGGACCCTAACGCGAGTTTACTTGCGTTTAGTCATAAAACAATACCGTCACCTATCCTTAGGCGACGACCACAACAAGAACATAAATTTCAAAACCGCTTTGAAAACTAATCATCTGTTCTAGGATGATTGATTACTAGGTTTTGAACCCTCTATTGTAAGGTTTTGAACTCTCTATTATATGGTTTTGAACCTCTTTGAGTTTTCAAAACTTCGTCAAGGTTTTGGGTTTTAAATAATGTGAACACGTGCAAACTGGAAGGGTGAATGCCTGTATTCTGGGTTTTCTGTCTAGGCAAGCACTTCGTATACATCTCATCAGACGTGAGACCAGTTGTGCTTACCTGGGAATTCTTGGGATGAGTGTTCACTTATAGGCGAGCATGTATTCGCAATACATTATTTTTGACCCATTTACTTTGATCAGTCACCGTCTCATTTGTTTGCCTTAGGTAACAAACAAATGATCGCAATCTTCATGCGTTATCATTCTGTTTTGATTGTCCAATAATCTTTCACCTGTTTCTCCCTATGCCTTTCTTTTTCTTCAAGAATGTCTCTTCATCACGATGACGCCCAGATATCTGAGCAAGCAGCCAAAATTCGCTCAGCGAATAGGCGAAGTAGTCCTGAAGACTGTTGAATTAGCTACTGCCATGTATCATCTCCAGGATGAAGCCACTCAAGAGTCACCAAGACAGGCAGGACCTAGTCAGGCGACAACACCATCAGCCAATAAACCAATCGAGGAATCAAAGACCATGGATGAACGATCCCCTAAGAAGTCAAAGAAGCGAAAGGCTTCTCAGAACTTCGCCATGGTCGCTCACAATGGTAAAGCAGTCCCCAACCAACCAGCTCAACCCCTTGCTAGGTGTGTATGGCTTTTCCTATGATACCTACATCAAGGAACTATGTACCTTACAAACTACTCTTGTGATTTCTCTCTTTCAAATGATTGCTCATGATTCCCTCGAAAATTTTAAGTACTCGTTTCACTCTAAGAAACAAAGTACAGAAAATTAAGTGACATTATGAGTAATCGTGCTTTTCGCACATCTGTGCCTTTAAATCCTTGGTTAGATAACTAAGGGTATTTTCAAATCTCATACCCATTCCGTTTTGATTTTTTTTTCAACATATACAGTACAAGTATTTCAAAACAATATTCATGATCTCAAAACATTTCATATAGTTTGAAAACAATTTTTCTAGATGCATTGTCTATGTTATTTCAAAAACATTGGCCATGTTATCAAAACCAACCTTTCTAATTTCAAAATATTTCATATAGTCTGAAGACAATATTAACACAATACATTTTCTGATCAAGTGCATGATTTCGAAAAGCATCATTCATGTCTTTCAAAAACCTTATACATATTTTCAAAATTCATCTCGCATGATTTTAAAACATTTTTGTAAATATATCTACCTAATACACCTACTTTATGATTTCAAAAAGTATTATATATAAGGTTTCAAAAACGTTAAACACATTTTTCTTAAAAGAACCCCCTGCATAGTTTTCAAAAATATTTTCCTCATACATTGACTTAACCTTCAAAATTCTGCTTCATATGTCGCCTTGACATATCAAGCATCTCAACTTCATAAGCATTTTACATCATGTTTTGACCTAAGCACATCCAGTGCAAGGTTTCAAAACATCTTCAACTTCTAAAAATTCATATGGGATCTTTTTATCTTTAGAATTAGATCCTTGTGGATGATTATCATTCAAATCAGAGTCCTTAATCGGATTCCTTATGTACCTTAATTCGAACACTTCGGTTCCTAATAATCGAAATCGAATTTTCTTTTTGAATCTTTCTATCTTTATAGTTGGATTCTTGATAACGTTTAAAGTACCAAATGAAATCCACGGAATGGATTCCTAGTGTGCTTTAAATGCATGTACGCAATTTACAAGACAAATTAACGAACAATTTTGTGGTTATATGATATGTGTTTATGTGTTCTCCTCTATGATTTTTGTGTTTTTATATACTCTGGATATTCGTTATCCAAATCCTCGTAGAATCTTTCATATCTTCATATGATGGATTCGTAGTAGGATATTCAAAAGGTACTACCTTAAATCCTTAATGGGCTTCTATGTAATAGTTAAGACCCTTGGGTTATATAGTACCATTCCATGATTCGATGAGAGACCCTTAAGTGGTCTAGTCTAAAAGATTGATTCACAATTTGGTTAAAGAACGACATCTAGTGATGTAGCTGGACAGACTCCTTGATAGTCTATTTAGATCAATTAATGATTTAATTAAAAGGACTCTATGGCTGTCTAGTCACACTCATTACAGGATTGTTCATTTGGTTTTTCCCCTGCACATTTTAAAATAGACTGTGTGGACTATGCAAGGAATTGTCTAATTATGGACGCGTACATAATTATGAAATTTAGTGCACAGAAACCCAGTAAGGTTTATTATGTGTAAGAACCCATAGTGACAACAATAACAAAATGAGGACGATGTAATGGAGGTATGGTGGACGCACCAATGACGCTTCATATACTTGTATATAAGTATCCCTCTTACATTGCAATCATGATGTTATTAAAGTTACTAGAAGTTCAGAACCCAAACCAAGGTTGTTCGATCTTTTCAATTTCATGTTCTCAAGCTCCCACAAGTTTCCTCTAAATAAATTTCGGGATGAAATTTCCTAAAGTAGGGGAGACTGTAACACCTGTGCCTCCACGGCCATCAAACAAATACCGAACCAATGAAATATTATATTTCATACTTGGGGATTTGTAAAAATGTGTGTATCATTTACACATATCAATTCTTGTTCTATTTCAAACTCTAAATCGCTTTCTGGAAGGTTATACGCGCACCGATGCGTAAATATAACCAGTTTAATGCAACGAACACTCCGGAATAGTGAAATAGGCTTAACATACCTTAAATAACCTTTACATAACTTAGAAATAAGTTTTGGAAGGTTTGGTATGCCGAAAACAAGTTAACTCGCTTACAGGGACTAAATATGACAAACTGCGAAAGGATGCCAATTTGAACTGTAACAGACATTCCGAAACATGACCATAAGTTAAACATACCATAAATATCCTTTACATAGCTTAGAAATAGGCTTTGAGGGGTTCGGTGTGCTAAAATAAACTTTTGTGTCATTCAGGGACTAAAAGTGTCAAAAAGTGCACAAGTTTGCATTTTCGCGCATAACTTACGTTCTGAATACATCTGGACATCCAAAAATTTATGTAAGCATGACTACATTATATTTTAGTGTTCGCCTTAAGAAAAATCCATTCGTCGCGTCATTTGGATCGTTTTTCGCGCTTATGCGCATTCCGTCGTAATTAAGCGAACATCGCGATCGTACGACCAAACGAACCGACATCCGAGATATTTTTGAGCATGTTTTGAGTTCCCTATACTTTAACTTCATTTTAGAGCCTTGAAATGAGGTTAACGGGGTTCAAACGCATCGAAAATCGCTTAAACGGGCTGCAGGGACCATTTCTGCCAATTTTGAAAGTTGCTGAAACAAGGGGGGCAGTGGCGTAGCGCCACTGCATGTGGCCTTACCAGTCGCGCTACGTGACTGCCTATTCTGGGCAGAAACATGCAGAAAACTCATTTTTCGCATTTTCGGGACCAGATTCGATGTATCGACAGCTGTTTTGCACTCCCAAATCCTTTGCCACATGTTGATAGCCTATGGTTAGTGCCAATTTAGTCACCATAACCTTCCGACACTTGTACGGACATGATTAAGGCACGAGTTCCGAGAAACGATCTTAACGGTTACCCGAAATCTATAAATACCCCACCCCCTTTACTTCATTTCTCACAAATCTGATCATTTGGGCTCTAAGTTGGAACCTTCGTTTCATACCTGAGCTATTTTGATCTGGGTTAGCATTCGGGGACCCTTCGTAAGTATTCTTTCGTTCTTTTCCTTATTTTATTGCTTTTCGAGTCCGAAAGTCAAACTTTGTTTGACTTTCAGCGTTGACCAGTAATGGTCAATGCGAAGTTCGTTTGAACTTCGCAACGTGATTGTAATCACGATGGTCATAGTCCCTTGGGATTATGCCTACTGATTACCACGTTGTTTAGGGTCGTAGGGTAAGCGATCTAATAAATCGCTTATACCTTCGAACTCGACCCAGTTTGGTCGATCATTAGGGTCCGACCAAATACATTAGGTGACCCTAGTATAGGGCATAACCTTCCGAGGTTATACCCTATGGTCACATCGTTTAAGTAGTTGTATGATAGGTAGTTTATATGCCTTAGGTAAATTACCATAATACCCTTTTCATGTATAATTGGTAACTAAGCATATGTAACCTAAACCTTTGTCATATAACTGATTATGTAACATGTTTAGGCATATAACACTTGTCATAGGACTAGTTAGACGGTCCGAACGCGTTTCACGCGCACGACGCGTTAAAGTAGCATATGTTACCTTAATGGGTCGCGATGGGTCGAAAGCACTTAGGTTTGGTTTCATTGTAGTATGTAGGCCTTGTTAAACCATATCATATGAGTTCCAATACTCATTTGGTTTACCAAGCCTCATCCTATCCGATCTCCCGATTTAAGTCCGGTTTATTTATATAGTTTTAGATTGCCGACTGATTCCGTGCTCCCTCTAGCTTTATTTGGTTGTTGTTCAAGACCTCCAAGCATTCTCAGGCGAGTACATTATTCCCCTCTTTTACTGTTTTCAACTGTTTTGGGGTGACTCATATGTGCTAAATGTTTTCGATGTTATAACGATGGTTTCAAAAACGATTAAGACGATTTATACAAAACTAATAACGATTTCATAAAGTGAACAAACTTGTTGATTGTAGTTACATAACAAATGACATTCATTAGCAATGATCAAGCCGACCAGTATTAGGTTATGGTACCATAGGATCTGACAAATCTCGTTATTTACTACACCCGTGGTTATGTGTGGGTATGGTAGGTAGCGACTGAATCTGTAATTGTTAACTTACCCTATGGAGGTTTGTTAATACGAAAACGAGAAGCGACGAAAACGAGAAGCGACGAGAGTCACGAAGGTTTGAATGTTATTAGCGAGACGATCATATAAGTAGTTTCACGACCTAAAACGAATTAAACGATTTACGATTGGTTTTCACACGATGTTTTAACGATTGGGTTTCACACGATGTTTTAACGATTGGGTAAACATTTGTACATGATTTACATTTGATCATGCATTTACACGAAACATAGTATTGGTTTAAACCAAGTTTTACTTCAATACTTTGTTTTGTGCGTTTCACCTATGGTTTAGTTGATGCATTTCACTAGCCATACATATTATTTTGGTTATACATATTACATTATTTACATTTGGGCATGAACATCACTTTGGTGGTTTGGTTTGGATTAAATGATTAAGTAACAATGCGTGTGGAATATGATACAAGCATGGTGGATACGCCGCTGGTACTTCCTATATATAAGTGTTTGTATGGTATTACATATTGTAGCGTTATTTGAATCATTTCAGTTTGAGACATAGAACATTTTATACAAGTAACATACTTTTCACAAGACATTTATTTACAAACAACTTATCTTATACAAACTCATTTTACATGGTTATTCATTTAATCATGCATTATTCTCTTATTATACATATCACCTGAACTTATTATTTTTCAAATGATTTACAAAGACAAAGCAAATTACAAGGTTCATGACTAAACATTTTCTTAAAAACAAAAGTCATGAATCTTATTTTCACAAAACCTATGTGCTCGCCAGCATTTCTTTGCTGACCTCGTTTTCACATATGTTTCAGGTATTGTAGGATGATATCGATTGATAAGATGCATGCTCACATAGGACTGGACAAGGCCTTAGTGACTCAATAACAATGATAGACTATGTTTAAATAGTGTATTTAGATTTCCAGACGATGTAATTACTCAATGTTTAATAAAACGAAACACTTTTGATATCCATGGTTATGAAACATTAATTCTGTTGCAACACGCCCCGATGTTTCCGCCGTGATTTGTTGTTTTACGCGGTCGGGGTGTGACAGGTAGGGGTGTGTCATGGTTGCAAATTGATGCATGGGAGTTAACAGTTAATGAGTTTAACATGATTATTTGATTATGTATGTTTGTTCACATGTATACATGGAAGTTAATTAGTTAACTGTTATATGAATGAATGTTGAATGTGAATCGTATATGTGGAGTGGTAGGTGAACAGTAAATGTGTAAGATAGACGAGCCGTGTGTATGCCGCGTTAGTGAACCGTAGGTGCGGATATGTGTGTGTGTGTGCAAACTGTATGAAAGATCGTATATGCGAACCAAGTAAAATGTTATGCAAATCGAGTACGAATGGTTTCATTTAGACTGAAGGTATGTATGCTTAGTCGGCGAACCGTGAATATCCGTATATATGTATGCCAACATGTAGCACCATAGCCATAGGAGTAACTGCACGTATATGTGAAACCGAGTTATGTGCAGCCGTGTGAATGGATAACCATATATATGTGCGTAGGCTTATGTACGTAAAGATAAATATGCATGGGTTAAGCATTCTATTAGAATAAGGGCTTTGGTTTCGGGAATCGTTAGGAAAAGCAGCCCGTGTGTGGGTCTTGAAACCCGATTAATTCTCTGTTTCAGTGGGTTCAATCATGTGCTCGAGTCTTAATGGGTTCAATCGGGAAATCATGAGACCTGTTTAAGGTTGCTCTTAGTGTGCGATATTGATGATGATGCACGAGATTATAAGAAATTTGACAAGGGTTGGTGGTTAATAAGTATTGGTAGGGAATAATAATCAATCATAGGGTCACACAAGAAGTATTAAATAATTATCATGCATGGATGCAGTAAAGATCGCATGGTAGTTCTAACTGGCAAAAACCTGAGTTGAGTAGTTAGTTCCTTGCATTTGGGTGTTGGGTAATGCTTCATGCATGATCTTTGTTTAGGGTTCTTTACTCATAAAAGTCGTGGTGTTGCATGCCATTTGCAGGTCACTCAAAGTATTTTAACATGGAGTTAGAAAATATAAACCAAATGGTTTGCATATAATAATTGTATACATGCATGATAAACAGAATATGATGTGCATGAGAATGTGAAGATTAGGTACCTATGGAATTTGATTTTGGATGGCCATCACGTGGGTGCGAGTGCATGAAACTTTGTAAATAAATTTAATATAATATATGCTTTTGGAGGTTTAAGATAATGATTAATAATGGTGGTTATTTTTATTAATCCATATTTGACTGACATGCTATACGTGTTACGTGATGATAATTGGTTGTATGCAACTTGTTAGAATGCGTGTAGAACAATACGTGAATTATATGAATACGAACCTAACTTGTATGATAACCATAATAGGACGTGGTTGACCACATTAGCTCAAGTGACCTTAATCTGCCGAGCTAACCTAAGGTGAGTTCACACTTTCTACAAGGCATGGGATTCCCGGTGGTTTGGGAATGGGTTAACGTTTATTAAGGAAACCTGCGTATTCTCTTTGGGTAGAATACGTACTCCCACCCTCTACGGTGAAGGGTGATAACATTGAAACCTGCGTGTTCTTCTTGACACGTACTTCCACCCTCTTAACTGAAGGGTGACAACATTGACACTTGACAAAACTCTATCATTAAGTCCCTCATTTATATCGACTTAATCGCCGGGCCAATGGCGAACGGGTCATTAGTTAAATAGCGCTATTAGGTTTGACAAGCCTCACACCGTGCCGCAGAGGACGGGCGTGGACTAATGGACTTGGGCACTAGTCAATGATGATAGACATTGACGCAGGGCACATAAACATAACTACAGTCAGTAGTCGATATGGTAACGGGTCTAGTGGGATACATGGGGAAGCCCCCACTGAGTATGGTTTGGGGAAACAAGGAATTGGTTAACTCGTGGTTTTCGAAACATGACTATGGTTTTTGGAACAACTTTAAAATGGATAACCAACTGTGAACTCGCTCAACTTTGTTGTTGATTTGTTATTATATGCCTTGCAGGTCGTTAGGTGCTTAGATGGAGCTTGCACAGGAGGAAGAGATCGTTGTGGGACGTGGACTGTTGAGTTCCATGTTAAACTTATGAACTTTTATACTTTATTATGGTTTTGAACTTAATGCTTCGGCTGATAACTTAAACTTTGTTGAATTGTTTTGACACCAATTATATTGTTTGGTTTGGACTTTTATTTATTTAATTATATCGTTCAATATGATTGGTGGCTGGATCCTGGTCAGTCACTGTCACACCCCGACCACGTAAAACAACAAATCGTGGCGGAAACGTCGGGGAGTGTTGTAACAGAATTATTGTTTCACAACCATGGATACAAAAGAGTTTCGTTTTATTTATTCATTAAGTAATTTACATTGTTTTAGCATGAAACAAACAAGTTATATATCGACTATCATTGTTATTATGTCACTAAGGCCTCGTCCAGATACTATGTGACTCATGCATCCTAGCAATCAACATCAAGCAACATCACCTGAAACATATGTAAAAAAAAAAAGTCGGCAAAGAAATGCTGGCGAGTACATAGGTTTTATAAGAGTATCAGATTCATGGCTAGTATACATGTTGCAATACCTTATTAAAGACTTTGTTTTGAAAAGAGTATAATATTTCAACATAATTACCCAACTCAAATCAAGCGGGTTATACTTTATAAAACCTCGTAGCCATGATTCTTAACCCAAAAACATTTGTTTTAATAAACCAATCGTTTATCTAACTCGTTTAACTTGTTCAAATCGTTTCAAAATCGTTAACTCGTTTAAATCGTTTAACTCGTATAAGTCGTTTCCAAACCGTTTAACTCGTTTAAGTCGTTTAAATAATCCTCGTTTTAATTGTGAAAACTATTTTTGGTCGTCTCGCTAATAACATTCAAACCTTCGTGACTCGTCTATCTCGCTTCTCGCATTAACAAACCACCAAAGGGTAAGTTAACAATCACAGATTCAGTCGTTACCCACCTAACCCACACATAACCATGGGTGCAGTCTGATAACGGGATTTGTCAGATCCTATGGTACCATAACCTAATACTGGTTGGTTCGGCCAAAATTAATGAATATAATTCGTTATGTAACTACAACCAACAAGTTCGTTCACATTATCGAAATCGTTATTAGTTCAGTATAAACCATCTTAATCGTTTTTGAAATCATCGTTATAATATCGAAAATCGTTATGATACATATGAATCACCCCAAAACAATCGAAAACAGTAAAATAGGGGAACTATGTACTCACATAGTTACCACAAAACATGTAAAAGAGGGGATCTATGTACTCACATTTGGGTGCGTTTTTATATGTTAACACAATCCCTCAAATTGTTTATTCGTCCTAAATTAAATAAGAATGATTTAATAATCAAAAACCCACAAAATACATAAGTTTCTCCTACACTTAGAATTTTCACATAACTTTGAGATTTTTCTCAAAAAGTTATTATTTTTTATTATATTGGTGTATTTGTATATATATGAGTTCACATATATATTTTAAACACTTTGCGACTTGAACGATTTTATTGGTGACCCTCATCATGTCATAAGCAATATATCTACGATTTGTGCGTCGTAATATATACTCAAATGTAACATAAAATAAATATCGTAATACACATAATCTTGTCGACACTAACACATCATCATACACATATTGTAAAACACATATTTTAGCGATTCGGTAACGTTTTTGGGTGCCGGAAGTCACGTATGACTAACCAAACACCAAGTAAACTTAATATAAGTTAAAATACTTATTTTTATATAAAAAATATCAGTTTACTTACTGATCTAAAACAGTTTTATACAAATCCTCCGAAAAGCCGATTTTTTAACCGTTTACCGCATAGTTTTGCATCAAACGTTATCCGAACCATCCCAAATCGAAACGACTTGATATTTTAACATAACCCATGTTATTTACTGAATAAAATAGTGGTTATACTCATGATAGTGCAGGTCTCACATAAAGCACATAAATCATGCAAATTTCACATATTTTACCACTTTTTAAGCTATATGTACAACATGCAAAGCTATCAAACCTATGACAAAGTTTCATGCCATTATAATATATCAAATAATGTTATTTTTAGTGTTTATAATATGTTCTAAAACATTTTTGTCATACAATCATTTTTTTTTATCATTTCTTGATCTTTAAATCAACATGTATTCTCATGTACAAGTGTCTAAAGCACACTATCATATCATCATCTTTTCATATGAACTTAAATGCATCCAATATGCAACTTATTCATGTTTATTTGCTGATGTATTTGAACATTTATTATATCATGCACAAATCAACAAACACTTGCATTTTGACTATCATTCAAGAACATGTAACAACTTAAACAAGTAATTATCAAAAATGAAACTCAAATCTCATACACACATATATATATGTACGGTTATATACACACATAAATACCACCATTTTCATTTTGTATCAAGACCCATTTCTTTTTAGATTTCAAGTTTGTGAAAAATTCCAAGATTCAAGAGAAACTTCAAATTGTAGGATCGAATTCGGACCCAATTGAGTCTAACAAAAGAACTATTCCTGATTTGAATGACGGAAACAGACAAATCAGGTTCAATTCACTGAGTATTCACTTTCAACTGTTGATTATATTGATTTGGATGACGTTTACAATCGACTCAACACTTCGACAGCACTTCGTGGCTCACCGGAAGACAACACACACACCTCTCCTGATTTCGCTCCAAGCTACACATATATATAGGCATCCATATGTGATTTTGGGTGGAATCAGAATACCACATTTGGAGCGGAATCAGCAAGAAACACTTCGGGCGGAATCAGAATTATATGATTTCGCTCCAAATGACAAGATTTCATTTGGGGCGGAATCACCTTCAAATCCAGTTTCTTGAAATTCATGCCCTGTTCTAGCCTAACAGATACAAGACTCGATACAAGACGTAGACGACAGACGGATGCACCAACAAACTCCCCCTCGGATGTTGACAGAGTCTTCAGTGTCGAGTCTTCGCACTTTCAGTCTTTATCAGCCTTTGGGCTTCTTTTCTTTGAAATGTTCGACGCTGTAAGTATCCTTCAATCTTTATCTTCTCTTTTCACTATCATCAACAAACTCCTCACGAACAATCTCTACTCGGATGTCTTCAGACTCCCCCTTTCAATATACTGGGATCGCAGTCTGGCATGTTGAAATCACACAGTCCTCAGGTATCGGAACCTGACTCTCTATCATTCAAATAACCTGCACATTCTCTACCCAAAAATAAATTTTCTGATGATAACTTGTAAAACAATCTCACCATCTAATGAACCTCTTGCAGGAATAATACAATCAAAGAATGATTTTACCATGTTAAACATTGATGAACCACTTGAAGATATATCACTTTTATGTTCAAAAACAACACACTCTCCCAAACCATCTGTTCATCATGTTTAGCACTTGGAATTTTGAAAATCAGCTCTCCAACACCAGTTGTCGAAAATCTTTTTGTATTTTACAAAATTTATGCTAAAACACACTGAAAATCTTTTTGAGATTTTTGAAATTAAACGAAATCCAGTAAAGAAATATTTACAAACAATATTTTTGTGAGTTTGTGTAAGAGGATTATATCAGTTTTTGAGACAAATCACCAACACCGTTAAGCTTCATATCATTTTAAGTTCTAAACAATTCACCTAGATTGTCAGTATACTGGTCCATTTAAAATTTCACACAAAGTTCAACTGTTTCGAGATACGATATTAATGTTTTAAGCACTTAAACTCAATCGCGTGTCCCACCACTTGAATATACTCCCGTATCCAGATCCCAATATTCAGTCTTACAGGTGAGTATACCACAGATGATATCTGTAAGGGGTTATAATGCGAGGGCCTTGAGAGCTCAGGTCGATACTTCCGTATACGCAGAGAGATGACGGCTTCGACTTTTGGTGTGTCCCCTTTAGAGGATCTTTTAATTACAACAGCAATGACTATCAATTTTATTGTTTCATCAATTTGCTGAGGGCGGCGCTATATTTTAAGCAAGCAGAAAGTATTCTCCGGGGACTAGGCCATTGCTTCTGCAAAATCAGAAGTCCCGGGATAATACCCCAGATATCACTGAGTATAAAGACCTAGTATCTCAGAAAGAGGGACCTTTCAAACAAGATTTTGGGGGTTACCCATATATCCGAGAGATGTTTCCCCACGATATAAGCAAGTTTGAATTTAGGTTTATATCTCGTCACAATCTACTAAATGTGCAAAAACCTACTGACACATCATCAGTGAGACCGTTTATCACATTTTTACTTTCCATTTCTTTAGCATGCTGTGATAGTCCACTGATGTACTATCATTTCCTCTTCTTTGACACAAAACTCATTTTTGAATTTTATCATGTTTTTGTCTTTTTCAAATTTTCAAATGTTTTTGGATTTTCTGAAAAATTTTACTCCCCCTAAAATGCAAACACATTTTAGGAAATTTGAAAATAAACGAGCTCTTGACCTACTTAGTAAGAACATTTTGAAAAATAAACTATACAATAACGTAACAACTGATATTGAATCACTTCAATTCGCCATCCACTTGGCATAAACAATCAGAACTCCCCCTTTCAACAAACTATTTTCCCATTGATTTCAAAACACTTAAGTTTGTTTTAATCAAATGGTTTTTCCGGAAAATAAGTTTGATTTTACCACTTGTAAATTTGGGGTTTGATTCATCACATTGTCATCAAATATCACATGAATGTATGGTCCAATCAAGTTCAACCTAATGACCATGATTAACCACTTGTAGGAAAAACAAGTACAACTTAATGTCCTTGATTTTACCACTTATAAGTGTAAATCTTCTTCAACCACTTGTAGATTTTCCTCTCAATCAAACCATTTGTAGAAAACTAACAATTTGAATGATATCACATGTACTTTACCATCTTTACCACTTGTAAGATTATCAACCAAGAAAGATAGATGCCGATTCCTGCTCCACTCTTACAAACCTGGGAGCTCCGGCAAGTCCAGAGACTTACTGTTCATAGTATGTACCATCCCAGTCACAAACCAGGGATGGTTCAACTTTATCTTTCTTCGTCTTCTTCTCATAGAACTCCTTCACTCCTTTGACCTTCCTGTCAATCATTTTTCCAAAAATATGATGAACTTTGGAGTTAAAGACTTTCTCAACATCAAAAACCTTTTTGTCATTATAAAATTGGTTTGAAATCTCAACTTTACCAATTTTCTTTTTATAATTTTCAGTCCGAAGTGATGGAAAATTCACATCATCCACAGTCAGAACTGATTTTTCTCCTTTTGAAACAACCTGTGGCTCATCTGATTTTGTGGAATCAGATTCATTGCCAGAAGATAGCTTCTCTGATTTCGACCTATCATAATCATCGCTAGAGCTATCACCAGACCTTTTAACAACCTATTTCTGGATGTCAGATTTAGCTCTTTTCTTGTAAAACTTGTTTGAACATTCACCAATTTCAAATTTTGAATTTTTAAACAATTTAGTTCTGTCAATTGGTGGTTCAAACTCAATCACTTTTTCTTTCTGTTTACGAGAAACTCCCTGTTTTGATGGTATTGCCTTAGAACAATCTCTGGCAATATGTCCAACAGTGTTGCATTGGAAATAGGTTCTCGTATCTTTCCTCTATTCAGCAAACTTCATCTCTTCTTGCTTCTTTGCAAGGAACTCACTGTTTGACTGCCTCCAGAATTCTTTCTTTTCTTCCTCTTCTGAGCTAGCTCCTGAAACAAATGTCATTTTTGCTTTAAAATCACGAACATATTTTTCATTTTTCTGTTAGAGTAAAACCAAGACCTTTCTTTTTGAAATTACAGTTAGGGTTTGGTTTCTTGTGAAAACCAGAACCAGAACTGTAACCTTTTTTCTTGTTTAATCTTTGTTGTACTCTTGAGGTGTATTTTTTAGGTTTATCAGTAAGATTTAAATCTTTTATTTCAGAAATGTTAATTTCTGTAAGTTTGAAAACCTTTTTTATCATCTTAGTTTTTACACCTCTTATTGGAAATTTCTCATCAAAATATAATTTGTTTGAATCACTGAAAGTATATGCCACTTTAAATGTTTCATCATTCAAATTAGATTTTGATAACAAGAATTCTTTGTCGTAAACTATTTTGCCCTGTTTTTCATTTTGACCCGGAATGCTGGACTCAGATTTTGACTCTGAACTAGACTCCGACTTTGACTCCAACTTTGACTCCTCAGTTTCATCGTTATCTAACACATGATCCACCACTTTCTTCATCAATTGAGATTGTTGATCAGTGTCAGACGATGTAAACACGACATCAATACTTTCTGGAAAATTGACTGAGGACTCCGACTCCCACTGTAAGTTTGTAGCCTTTTTGACGCTTTCATCATTTGGATTTCTGGGCAAATATCCATTTTCTAGCAGGGGTGGACACTTGTTATAACCGACATCTTGTTTCTTACCAGAATCCTTCTTGTCAGTCTTTTTCTTTGTGTCACTCTTCTTCTCAGGAGTCTTTCCTTCAGCAACTCTTCCAGCATCTTTTTCTTCATTTACTTCATCCTCTTCAAATGCCTTCATGCCTTCAACAGTCGGATATATCCTGTCAATGACATAAGAAGTACATGAGTAACTTTTCAACAAACGATTAACTCTTTCAGTTTCTATCCTTTGTAACTCTAGTTTCTGTTCCAGAGCAGCACACTTCTCGATGTAATTGTTCACCACTTTTTGCTTGATCATGAATGCACCATGAAGTGTCTTCATTGCAGTTGCTTGCTCTTCACTTGTATGATTGTATTGATTCATAGCTTTGTTCAGGACATCATAAGATTCCTTTAAACTGTTCAAGTTATAAATCAATGTGCTGTTCTGCTTCTTTATAGCTTCACAAGTGTCACACTTTACAGGAATCTTTTTAGCATCAACTTCTTCATCAACTTTGAACTTTGGAACTTCAACCTTTACTTTCCTTTTGATCACTGGAACTTCTTCATCGTCAATGCTAACTGGTGTCTTTACCTTTTTCTTTTTCTTCTTTGCTTTCTCATCTTCACTGTCACTCTCAGCCATCATTTTCAAACGATCTGCCATTTTCTTTGACCAATACTCACGATCATCATCACTATCCTCTTCAACTCGTGCAACAAAAGCTGTGTGAACTGGAGTTTGATCTGGAATATAATCATCCCATGTAAAATTTTCCCAGCTAAATCCCTCGGGTAGCTTTTCATCATCTTGATCAATCACACATGCTTTAGCATCAGATGGAATGTATTTATCCCAGTTGAACCCTGTTGATGAATTCTTTTCTTCTTGATTAACCACACAAGCTCTCTTTCCAGAATCTTCAATCACATTCCTTCCATGTGCAGTCTGTGCTTGATGTTGATGTTGTTGAGATGGTTGTTGAGGAACTTGATGGTAGATGGCTTTTCGGTAGTAATCATTGTTGTTGTTGAAAGGATTCTGAGCTCCACTTGCTTCACGATTGGTGCACTCTCTCTTGAAGTGACCTTTCTCCCTGCAACGAAAACAAGTGACTTTAGATTTGTCAAAACCTAAAGTAGAAACACCAGCCTCACGAAGATCATCTCTTCCAGTGATTTGCTTGAATTTCTCAGCTCTCCTCAACACGCTGGCCAAACACCACTTAATATCCATAAGCTCCATCTCCTCAGCATCGATCTGATCGTAATCCTCTTTTGTAAGCATAGGATTCCCGATCTTTCCAGCCACAAAACTACTGTATGATTCTAAAACCATTCCCAACAAGGGCATATGATTCTTAGTAACTTCCTCTGAGTAATCTTGATCATTCTCAAGATTTAATACAATGTTGCATTGAAGTTTTCTTCCATTCTTTGTTGCTGAAATGTTTGGATCAAATGATGGAAATGATGAGAAACTTGTTTTGCTGCTTGATCCTGTTGAAGAACTTCCAGATGAAATCTTGGCATTGAATGCAGTTTCAACTTTCGGAGACAAATTTGTAGTTTTCTCATTCACCCCTGCTTTGTAATAAAGCCCGATGTCCTGTTCACCATCAAAATCTTTCATTCGAATAATCTTTCGTTGTTCCATCTCTTGAGCTTCTAACTTCTCAATGAATTTACTCAAATTGAGCGTATTAAATCCTTTCTTGTTTCTGAGCATCATCAGATATGTACCCCAAGTCTCATGTGGCAAAGCATCAGCAAGCTTTTTGATCAACTCTTCATTGTCTTTCTCGATGCTTAATCTCTTCATGTTAGCTAGCAAATTGCAGTATCTTTCGATAATTTGCCTTGTACTTTCATTCTTCAAACCACGAAACAGATCGAACTCTTTCTTCAACAGTGATTTCTTGTTCTTAACCATTTCTTGACTTCCATGAAACTTCGATCTTAATGCTTTCCAAATTGAGTAAGAAGTTCCATTATGTTGTAATAACACCAAGATGTCTTCTTTCACAGCTTGTTATAAAATACTTAGCATCATTTTCTCATCTTTGTACTTCTTTCTAGCATCGGCACTCAGATCTTTTATCGGAACAACCTCTTCATCATCATTCATCGGTCGAATGTATTTCGTCTCGACACATTCCCAAGCATCAAGATAGTTTGCTTGCACCCAATTCTCGAAACAACCTTCCCAACCCTTATATTCTTCGATGTTCATTAGTTTGGGCGGTTTTTGCATAGTTCCCGTTTCGTTCTCCAACATCGTGTTCTGTGCAATACTGATAGGGGTAACTGGGGTAGCAAACGCATTATAAAATTCGTCGTCCATTTTTCAGATTACAAAAATTATCACAACAGTCCTTTCGAGCGAAATCAACGATTTAAGTGGAATCACTGTTTGAAGCGGAATCAACAAGTAATCAGGAGCGGAATCTCAAAATAATCAGGAGTGGAATTACAATGTAATCAGGAGCGGAATCACCAAACAATTTGTTTGAGCGGAAACACAAGATAATGTATCCTGGAGCGGAATCAAAATGTATCCTGGAGTGGAATCACAATGAATCCTGGAGTGAAATCAGAATGTATCCTGGAGCGAAATCAGAATTAACTTCCTTTGGAGCGAAATCAGACAATATTCTTGGAGCGGAATCAACCAATTAAAGTTGATCTGGAGCGGAATCAAGCTGATGTCATCATTCTCTCGATCATTTTCGAGCGGAATAAGAAAATTACTCAGTTTTAGTTCGAATTAACTGCTGATACTTTCAAGGCTTTGTTAGATACTAATTCCGAGCAACATGTGCAAAAATCAGAACAATTCGACAACTTTTTCTCGGTCAATTTGTAAAAAACAGTTTAGAAGGTGTAGAAAAACAGAATTTTCGGCTGAATTGGCAAGAGCTCTTCCTCCTTAGCTCTGATACCACTTGTAGGATCGAATTCGGACCCAATTGAGTCTAACAAAAGAACTATTCCTGATTTGAACGGCGGAAACAGACAAATCAGGTTCAATTCACCGAGTATTCACTTTCAACTGTTGATTATATTGATTTGGATGACGTTTACAATCGACTCAACACTTCGGCAGCACTTCGTGGCTCACCGGAAGACAACACACACACCTCTCCTGATTTCGCTCCAAGCTACACATATATATAGGCATCCATATGTGATTTTGGGCGGAATCAGAATACCACATTTGGAGCGGAATCAGCAAGAAACACTTCGGGCGGAATCAGAATTATATGATTTCGCTCCAAATGACAAGATGTCATTTGGGGCAGAATCACCTTCAAATCCAGTTTCTTGAAATTCGTGCCCTGTTCGAGCCTAACAGATACAAGACTCGATACAAGACGTAGACGACAGACGGATGCACCAACACAAATCATCAAGAACAACAAAGAATCAAGAGTATGATTTAAACATAAATTTTATACCTTCAAGATTCAAGTAAGTTTTTGATGAGATTTTGATGATATGGAGCTTAAAATCACTTGAAAGCACCCTGGAAACTCCTTTGTATCTTCACACCAACTTGAATCTAGCTTGGAATGGAGCTTGATCTTCAAGAACAAGGTTGAAGATTTGAAGATGGAGGTGAGAGGGGCATTTACGGTTTTTGGAGGAGAGAGAGGAAGAGGTTGAGTGATCTTGTTGTGATTTGTTGTGATATTGAAAGAGATATGTAGAGATTTATAAGAGATATGGAGGTGTAGCATGCAACAACACTTGTCCAAAAAAAGATCAAATAGGATATTGCAATATCTTGGAAATATTTTGGTGGGGGCCACCCCATTGTAGCCGTGAACGATATAGGGGGAGGGGGTCCATGTGTAAATTTTGAATGGTAAAATAGATAAGAACAGGTATTTAACTGGATACCGTGTATTTTATCTAGCATTTAAATCCCGGTTTATGGCGTTCTATATTATTTTTATTATTCTATAAAAATAAACTCGCCAAATTATTACTGAAATGAATTTCAGTTGCCGAGACTGGCTGCGTTGTCTGCGTTTTGCAGTATAAGCATTGTGTTGCGCAGTAACACGCGGTACGCGCTTACACATGAAAAAATAACGTTCTTAAGCGTTTTGATTTATTTTTCAACACGAACCTGATAAAAAATAAAATTTTAATCATAACAGAATATTTTTAGGATTTAAATATTATCCGGGCGGTCACCAACGTTCGTTTCGCAGTTTTGTCGCAATTAGTTCTAAAGTTCGAATAAACATGTTTTTACCATACCGAATCCTTCGAAACTTATTTATAAGTTATGTAAAGGGTATTTAGGGTATGTTTGGCGTATGTCACAGTTCCGGAGTGTACGTCGCGTTAAACTGATTATGTTTACGTAACGGTTTATGATTTCACTTCCAGAACAGGTTTGAGAGTTCGGAATTGAGCAATGATTGAAAACGTACTAATGTCACAAATAATTAAACAAATATTGAAATTGAAACATCATATTTTATTAAATACAAAGTTGTTCGGAACAGTACAAGGGTTAAAATACACAGATGTCACAGTCTCCCCTACTTTAGGAAATTTCGTCCCGAAATTTTTACTTAGAGGAAACTTGTGAAAAAAAAATGCGGATATTTCGTCTTCATCTGGTCCTCACGTTCCCAAGTAAACTCGGGGCCACGTTTGGATTCCCAGCGAACTTTGACCAATCGAATCCGTTTGTTCTTCAACTGTTTGAATGTACGGTCCACTATCTCCACAGGTTTCTCGACAAAGTGCATCGTTTCATCGATTTGAATCTCGTCGAGAGGAATGTGAAGATCAGCATCAGCTAAACACATTCGCAAATTGGACACGTGAAAAGTCGGATGAATATTTCCAAGCTCTGGAGGTAGCTCTAGTCGATAGGCAACCTTTCCAATTCTTTCAACAATCTTAAATGGTCCAACATATCGGGGTGCAAGTTTTCCTTTCTTTCCAAATCTCACCACTCCCTTCCAAGGTGACACCTTGAGTAGGACACGGTCTCCGATTTGAAATTCTAAGGGCTTGCGTCGCATATCCGCATAACTCTTTTGACGGCTTCGAGCTGTCACAAGATTATCGCGGATTTTCTTGATTTTGTCTGTTGTTTCCAGAATGAGCTCAGGTCCAGTAAGCTGAGCTTCACCGATCTCATTCCAACAGACAGGTGAACGACATTTTCGACCATAGAGAGCTTTGAGTGGTGCCATATTAATACTAGCATGATAACTATTGTTGTAAGAGAACTCGATCAGTGGAAGATGAGAATCTCAATTACCACCAAAGTCTATCACGCATGCCCTAAGCATATCCTCCAAAGTTTGAATAGTTCTCTCAGATTGTCCATCTGTTTGGGGATGATAAGCAGTGCTTAGATTCAGTTGGGTTCCCAACGCAGATTGCATGGTCTTCCAAAAATGAGATGAAAACCGAGCATCACGATCGGAAATGATATCCAAAGGAACACCATGCCGTGATACAATCTCATCAACATAAATCTTTGCAAGTTTATCAGCAGATAGATCCTCGTGAATCGGTATAAAATGAGCTGATTTCGTTAATCGATCGATAACAACCCAAATAGCATCGTGACCTTTAGATGTACGCGGTAACTTAGTGATGAGATCCATTGCAATGTTCTCCCAGTTCCAAACCGGTATCTCTGGTTGTACAAGCAAACCAGAAGGTCGTTGATGTTCAGCCTTGACTTTGAGACAAGGTAGGCATTTTGATACATACAAGGCAACATCCTTCTTCATACCAGGCCACCAGAACTGAGTACGAAGATCCTTGTACATTTTATCAACACCAGGATGGATAGAATATCGAGACTTGTGAGATTCGTCCATTACCAAGGTGCGAAGATCGTCTTGTTTTGGAATCCACAAACGATCCTTGAAATGTAGCAACCCATCGTCCTTCGTTTCGAGTTTGAGTTCGAGTTGAAGCGGTAGCTCATATTTCAATAAGCCTTTGATCATACAAGATCGTTGAGCTTGAAGGACACGAGATTGAATATCAGATAGAGTTCAAACAGAATGAAGCTTGACTCGTTCCTTTCGACCAAGCGCATCGGTTACGACATTCGCCTTACCAGGATGGTAGCGGATATCGCAAGCATAATCGTTTAAGAGTTCAACCCAACGTCGTTGCCTTATGTTTAGCTCCTTCTGATTGAGAATATGCTGGAGACTTTTGTGGTCTGTGAAAACCACACACTTCGTTCCATAGAGGTAGTGTCTCCAGATTTTAAGTGCGAAAACCACAGCTCCTAATTCAAGACCATGAGTCGTATAGTTCTTCTCGTGAATTTTCAGCTGTCTAGACGCATAAGCTATGACTTTACCTCGTTGCATAAGAACACAACCAAGTCCTAGATTCGACGCGTCACAATAGACAACAAAATCATCGTTTCCCTCAGGTAGAGATAAAACGGGAGCATCACAGAGCTTCCGTTTCATCGTTTGGAACGCTTCTTCTTGCTTAGGTCCCCATTCAAAAGGCTTATTTTTCTGAGTCAAAGCAGTGAGTGGAACCGCGATCTTTGAGAAATTAGGTATGAATCGACGATAATAACCAGCAAGACCAAGAAATGATCGAATCTCTGTAGGTGTCGTCGGTGTATTCAAATCCTTAATAGCAGCTATCTTGGATGGATCTACATGAATACCCTGCTCGTTGACTATATGACCCAAAAACTGAACTTCTCTAAGCCGAAATTCACACTTGGAAAATTTAGCAAAAAGTTGTTCCTTCTTCAGAAGTTCCAAGGTCAAACGAAGGTGTTGCTCGTGGTCGGCTCGAGACTTTGAATAAATGAGAATATCGTCGATGAACACAATGATGAACTTATCTAAATAAGGTTTACAGACCCTATTCATTAAGTCCATGAAGATAGCTGGGGCATTCGTCAAACCAAAAGGAATGACAGTGAACTCGTAATGCCCATATCTTGTACGGAAAGCAGTTTTGGGAATATCTTCTTCGAAAACATGAAGTTGATGATACCCAGAATGCAGATCGATCTTGGAAAAGGATGAAGCACCTTGCAGCTGGACGAAGAGATCATCAATTCTAGGTAGGGGATATCGATTCTTGATGGTAAGCTTATTAAGCTCACGATAATCGATACACATTCGAAAAGATCCATCTTTCTTTTTCACAAAGAGGACAGGAGCTCCCCAAGGCGAAAAGCTCGGACGGATGAATCCTTTATCAGACAACTCTTGAAGCTGTTTCGATAACTCTTGCATCTCCGACGGTGCAAGACGATAAGGTGCTTTCGCAATCGGGTTGGCATTGGGTACAAGGTCAATATGAAACTCGACTTGACGAACTGGAGGCAAACCAGGCAGTTCATCGGGAAACACCTCTGGATAATCCCAAAAAATCAGAATATCCTGAATACTCTTGCTCTTGCCTTTCTCCTCGGTGACATGTGCCAGGAAAGCAACATATCCTTTTCGCATATAACTTTGGGCCTTTGTACACGACATAAGCTTCAAACCACCAGATGGCTTCTCGCCACGAACTTCCAAAACATCGCCAGACGGAAGAGGAATGCAAACAATCTTATCGAAACAAACCACCTCAGCATGATGTTTGGTTAACCAATCCATCCCCACGATAATATCGAAACTCCCAAGTTGCATCGGCGTGAGGTCAATGGGAAAAAGATGGTTATCAAGGTTTAACTGACAATCACGAATAACAGAATCGAGAACAAGATGTTTACCAGTAGCAACTTCGACAGATAAGGGTTTCCTCAGTTTAGTTCTAGGTATCGCAAGCAAAGGTTCAAAAGATAATGAAACAAAACTTCTATCGGCACCAGAATAAAAAAGAATAGATGCAGGTCGATTGTTAACAAGAAACGTACCATTGACAACGAGGTTGTCAGCTCAAGCCTCATTTGCATTCAGATTGAATGCTCGTCCACGAGCGGGATTTGCATTCGCGTTGACATTCACATTCGGATTCGCATTTGCATTCGCCAACCTCGGACAGTTGTTGCGGAAGTGACCAAACTCTCCACAATTGAAACATGAACCCGGTGGGAATCTAGCAGCGTTCCCCTGAAGTGGAGCTTGATTCTGAACAATCTGATTCTGACCCAAACGACAGATGTTGGCCAGATGCCCAAGCTTACCACACTTTGTGCATTGCTTACGAGCTTGTTGTGCAACATGATGACCGTTGCAGCGAGTACAATGAGGTGCGGTACCAGCATACGCTTTCTTCGCAGGCGGTTGAGCTGGTGGGTTCTGAGGGTTCTGAGCAGTAACTGCAAAGTTCTGAGCACCTTTTCGCTTTCTCGACTTCTTCGACAACTCACCTTTCTTACCCTTACCCTTTTCCTTGACAGATTCGGTCGACTTCTTCTTATCACCCTTGCAGGTAAGTTTACCCTTCCTGACTTGCGACTCAGTCAGGGTAGCAGATAACTCGATCGCGTGACGAACAGTAGTAGGATTAACGCCAGTCACAATATCCTGTATGGAATCGGGTAAACCATCGATATACCTCTCTATCTCTTTCTCCAACGGGGTAACCATAGTAGGACACAAAAGACTGAGTTCCTCAAATCGATCCGTATACGCACGGTGTTCTCCCCCATCTTTCTTTAGTTCGTCAAACTCTCGTTCCAAAGCTCGAATTTCGTGACGGGGACAAAACTCTTTCATCATGAGAGCTCGAAGCTCTTCCCATGTTTGTGCCAATGCCACTTCAGCACCCCTATCGCACATCACTCCTTTCCACCACGTAAGAGCACGCTTCTCAAACACACTTGATGCAAATTCAACCTTACGCCCATCCGGACATTGCACATGTCTGAATGTGTTCTCGATACTTTCGAACCATTGAAGGAGCGCAGTTGCTCCTTGCGACCCAGAAAACTTTAGCGGCTTAGCAGAATTGAAATTCTTGAAATTACATTGTGCATTGTTAGTATTATTGTTGTTGTATAGCTCGTGGATTTGGGTCACAACGCCTGGAAGCACAGCAGCCATTTGCTGAGAGACAAGGGTTGCGACTTCTTCAGCAGTAAAAGATTGTGCATCACGTCGAGGAGGCATTGTCTAACAAGGAAATATGAGAAACGAGTGAGGTCGACAATTAGGAAAAACAAAAGAGGTATTGAAAATATCGACGAAACATAAGGAAGGCGATCATTTGTTCGTTACCTCGAAGAAACAAACGACACGCAGTGACTAATCAAAGTAATGAATCAAAATAATGTATCGCGAAGACATGCTCGCCTATAAGTGAACACTCACCCCAAGAGTTCCCAGGTAAGAGTTACTGGTCCGATTATGTGGATTTGTACGAACACCCTAGCCTTAGACAGAAAAACTCAGGGTACAGGCATTCACTCTTCCAGTTTGCACGTGTTCACATTATTTAGACCCAAACTTTGACGAGATTTTGAAAACTCAGAAGGCATTAAGCCAAAAATGAGTCAAACTGGAAGGGTTCAAAACCTTATAACAGAGGGTTCAAAACCTAGTAATCAATCATCCTAGAACGGATGATTAATTTTCGAAGCAGATTCGGATTTTGTGTTCTCGTTGTGGTTATCACCTAAGGGTAGGTGACGGTTTTGTTTTTAAAAATCTAAACGCAAATCAACTTGCGTTGGGGTCCTAGAAAGTTATAGTCTAGGTCAAAACATTACTAATAACCTAATTCCCTATAACCATTGGCTCTGATACCAACTTTTCTGTCACACCCCGACCACGTAAAACAACAAATCGTGGCGGAAACTTCGGGGAGTGTTGTAACATAATTATTGTTTCACAACCATGGATACAAAAGAGTTTCGTTTTATTTATTCATTAAGTTATTTACATTGTTTTAGCATGAAACAAACAAGTTATATATCGACTATCATTGTTATTATGTCACTAAGGCCTCGTCCAGATCCTATGTGACTCATGCATCCTAGCAATCAACATCAAGCAACATCACCTGAAACATATGTAAAAAAAAAAACAAAGTCAGCAAAGAAATGCTGGCGAGTACATAGGTTTTATAAGAGTATCGGATTCATGGCTAGTTTACATGTTGCAATACCTTATTAAAGACCTTGTTTTGAAAAGAGTATAATATTTCAACATAATTACCCAACTCAAATCAAGCGGGTTATACTTTATAAAACCTCGTAGCCATGATTCTTAACCCAAAAACATTTGTTTTAGTAAACCAATCATTTATCCAACTCGTTTAACTTGTTCAAATCGTTTCAAAATCGTTAACTCGTTTAAATCGTTTAACTCGTATAAGTCGTTTCCAAATCGTTTAACTCGTTTAAGTCGTTTAAATCATCCTAGTTTTAATTGTGAAAACTATTTTTGGTCGTCTCGCTAATAACATTCAAACCTTTGTGACTCGTCTATCTCGCTTCTCGCATTAACAAACCACCAAAGGGTAAGTTAACAATCACAGATTCTGTCGTTACCCACCTAACCCACACATAACCATGGGTGCAGTCTGATAACGGGATTTGTCAGATCCTATGGTACCATAACCTAATACTGGTTGGTTCGACCAAAATTAATGAATATCATTCGTTATGTAACTACAACCAACAAGTTCGTTCACATTATCGAAATCGTTATTAGTTCAGTATAAACCATCTTAATCGTTTTTTAAATCATCGTTATAATATCGAAAATCGTTTTGATACATATGAATCACCCCAAAACAATCGAAAACGGTAAAATAGGGGAACTATGTACTCACATAGTTACCAAAAACATGTAAAAGAGGGGATCTATGTACTCACCTTAGGGTGCGTTTTTATATGTTAACACAATCCCTCAAATTGTTTATTCGTCCTAAATTAAATAAGAATGATTTAATAATAAAAAACCCACAAAATACATAAGTTTCTCCGATACTTAGAATTTTCACATAACTTTGAGATTTTTCTCAAAAAGTTATTATTTTTTTATTATATTGGTGTATTTGTATATATATGAGTTCACATATATATTTTAAAAACTTTGCGACTTGAACGATTTTATTGGTGACCCTCATCATGTCATAAGCAATATATCTATGATTTGTGCGTCGTAATATATACTCAAATGTAACATAAAATAAATATCGTAATACACATAATCTTGTCGACACTAACACATCATCATACACATATTGTAAAACACATATTTTAGCGATTCGGTAACGTTTTTGGGTGCCGGAAGTCACGTATGACTAACCAAACACCAAGTAAACTTAATATAAGTTAAAATACTTATTTTTATATCAAAAATATCAGTTTACTTACTGATCCAAAACAGTTTTATAAAAATCCTCCGAAAAGCCGATTTTTTAACCGTTTTACCGCATAGTTTTGCATCAAACGTTACCCGAACCATCCCAAATCAAAACGACTTGATATTTTAACATAACCCATGTTATTTACGGAATAAAATAGTGGTTATACTCATGATAGTTCAGGTATCACATAAAGCACATAAATCATGCAAATTTCACATATTTTACCACTTTTTAAGCTATATGTACAACATGCAAAGCTATCAAACCTATGACAAAGTTTCATGCCATTATAATATACCAAATAATGTTATTTTTAGTGTTTATAATCTGTTCTAAAACATTTTTGTCATACAATCATTTTTTTATCATTTCTTTAGCTTTAAATCAACATGTATTCTCATGTACAAGTGTCTAAAGCACACTATCATATCATCATCTTTTCATATGAACTTAAATGCATCCAATATGCAACTTATTCATGTTTATTTGCTGATGTATTTGAACATTTATCATATCATGCACAAATCAACAAACACTTGCATTTTGACTATCATTCAAGAACATGTAACAACTTAAACAAGTATTTATCAAAAATCAAACTCAAATCTCATACACACATATATATATGTACGGTTATATACACACATAAATACCACCATTTTCATTTTGTATCAAGACCCATTTCTTTTTAGATTTCAAGTTTGTGAAAAATTCCAAGATTCAAGAGAAACTTCAAATCATCAAGAACAACCAAGAATCAAGAGTATGATTTAAACATAAATTTTATACCTTCAAGATTCAAGTAAGTTTTTGATGATATGGAGCTTGAAATCACTTGAAAGCACCTTGGAAACTCCTTTGTATCTTCACACCAACGTGAATCTAGCTTGGAATGGAGCTTGATCTTCAAGAACAAGGTTGAAGATTTGAAGATGGAGGTGAGAGGGGTGTTTACGGTTTTGGGAGGAGAGAGAGGATGAGGTTGAGTGATCTTGTTGTGATTTGTTGTGATATTGAAAGAGATATGTAGAGATTTATAAGAGATATGGAGGTGTAGCATGCAACAACACTTGTCCAAACAAAGATCAAATAGGATATTGCAATATCTTGGAAATATTTTGGTGGGGGCCACCCCATTGTAGCCGTGAACCATATAGGGGGAGGGGGTCCATGTGTAAATTTTGAATGGTAAAATAGATAAGAACAGGTATTTAACTGGATACCGGGTATTTTATCTAGCGTTTAAATCCCAGTTTATGGCATTCTATATTATTTTTATTATTCTATAAAAATAAACTCGCCAAATTATTACTAAAATAAATTTCAGTTGCCGAGACTGGCTGCGTTGTCTGCGTTTTGCAGTATAAGCACTGTGTTGCGCAGTAACACGCGGTACGCGCTTACACTTGAAAAATAACGTTCTTAAGCGTTTTGATTTATTTTTCAACACGAACCTGATAAAAAATAAAATTTTAATCATAACAGAATATTTTTAGGATTTAAATATTATCCGGGCGGTCACCAACATTCGTTTCGCAGTTTTGTCGCAATTAGTTCTAAAGTTCGAATAAACATGTTTTTGCCATACCGAATCCTTCGAAACTTATTTCTAAGTTATGTAAAGGGTATTTAGGGTATGTTTGGCTTATGTCACAGTTCCGAAGTGTACGTCGCGTTAAACTGATTATGTTTACGTAACGGTTTATGATTTCACTTCCAGAACAGGTTTGAGAGTTCGAAATTGAGCAATGATTGAAAACGTACTAATGTCACAAATAATTAAACATATATTGAAATTGAAACATCATATTTTATTAAATACAAAGTTGTTCGGAACAGTACAAGGGTTAAAATACACAGATGTCACAGTCACGCTCCCTGCGGTGATACTCCACTTGTGGATTTTGGGGGTGTGACAGATTGGTATCAGAGCCATTGGTTATAGTGAACTTGGTTTTAAAAGGGAAAGTCTTTTGATAAAAACCAGACTATAACCTGTTCAGTGCTCAATGATCCACAACGATGCTTCGCTCCACGTGCAAGACTCAACACTATAGGTGATATGGTTTATGTTTGTATTGCCTGCCTATTAGTTTACATAGTGCATTGTTCATGGTATGCTTAGTTAACGTAAGAACTGTTGTTTGAAACCCTATGTGCTCACTCTCTTCTGTCACCCCATATTTTTTTACACCTCTATGTCATCGTTCTTACTTGTGTTTTCTGGATATGAAGATCATGAGTGGACGTCTCAACTTGACTCAGGCCCAACTGACGGCTCTAATCAACGAACGAGTTGCTGAGGCTCTAGCAGCAGCTCAAGCAGGAGGTCAAAATGCTCAGCCTCGAGTGTGTACGTTCAAGACCTTCATGGATTGTCGACCTAGTACTTTCAGTGGCACGGAAGGAGCTGTAGGTCTTCTCCACTGGTTCGAGAAGATTGAATCTGTTTTTGAGATGTGTGAGTGCCCTGTAGCCAGTAGGGTGAAGTTTACAACTGGAACTCCTGAAGGTGGTGCGCTCTCCTGGTGGAACGCACAAGTGCAGATGTTAGGGTTGGAAGTTGCTAATGCCACCCCATGGAATGATTTTAAGGAGTTGATCAAAGAAGAGTATTGTCATTGTGATGACATACACAAGCTAGAGGTGGAATTTTACAATCTGAAGATGACGGAGTTCGAGATCAAAGCGTATACTAAGAGATCGAACGAATTAGCTGCATTGTCTCCCACCATGGTGGATCATCCCTGCAATACATCAAGGGTCTAGTGCCATAGATTCAGAGTATGGTAACTTCAGCTAAGCTCCCTACAATCCAGCAAGTCATACAACTATCCCACCGTCTCACTGATCAGGCAGTTGAGCAGAACAAGCTGCCTAAGCGTATTATTGCCACTACTTCTGATGCTCCAAGTGACAACAAATGCAAATGGGATGGAAATTAAAATAAGGGTTCAAGTTCTATTCAGTCTCAATCTCAGCAGCGAAGGACTGACGACTATAAGAGCCCCAGTCAGCAGTCTTCTGGTAATCAAGGACATGGTGGGTACAAGGGAAATCACCCTAAGTGCAATCGATGTAATATGCACCATAGCGAGCCGTGTAGCAAGAACAATTATCAGAGATGCAACAAGCCAGGCCACGCAGCAAAAGACTGCAGAAGCCTTTATTCTGCAAATCAGAGACGACAGCAGCAGCAGACTCCACAGAACCAGCGCCAGCAGCAACAACAACAGGGTACAACAAAGGATGTTTCCAGTGTGGTACTGAGGGCCACTTCAAAAGAGACTGCCCCCAGCTAAACCAGAATCAGAACAACAATAACAATCAGGGGAATGGAAACAACAGGGATAACAATGATGGTAATGGTGCCAGGGGACGTGCGTTCGTGATTGGTCAGGGTGAGGAAAGAAACGATCCCAACGTTGTGACGGGTAAGTTCCTACTGGATGGTTACTTTGTTTCTGTTTTATTTGATTCGGGAGCCGATACTAGTTACGTGTCCATAAGGGTTAGTCAGATGCTTAAGCGCACCCAAATTCCTCTGGATTCCAAGCATATTGTAGAACTAGCAAACGGTAAAAGTCTTGAGGCCACACACATAGTTAAGAGTTGTAATCTCACTCTAGCTGGTCAGACCTTCTCTATCGATCTTATCCCCATCGTTCTTGGTAGCTTCGACGTTGTCATTGGGATGGACTGGTTATCCCAACATCGAGCGGAAATACTTTGCAAGGAGAAAATTGTCCGCATTCCTAGTTCTGGCGAAGAACCCCTCATTATTCGTGGTGATAAGAGTGGTGCTGTTGTGGGCATCATCTCTTTCCTTAAGTCCCAGAAGTGTTTGCGAAAGGGCCACACTGCTATTCTAGCCCTTGTTATTGACACCTCAACAAAGGAGAAGAAGATAGAAGACATTCCGATCGTACACAATTTCCCTAAGGTATTCCCTGAGGAATTACCTGGTCTCCCGCCCCATCGTCAGGTCGAGTTTCAAATCGAGCTAGCTCCTGGAGCAGCACCAATAGCTCGTGCACCGTATCGCTTAGCCCCATCTGAACTAGAAGAACTGTCCACGCAACTACAGGAACTCTTGGATAAGGGTTTCATTCGTCCTAGCTCTTCGCCTTGGGGGCTCCAGTTTTATTTGTTAAGAAGAAAGACGGTACCTTTAGATTGTGCATAGACTATCGTGAACTCAACAAGGTGACCTTGAAGAATCGTTATCCTCTTCCTCGTATCGATGACCTGTTCAACCAGTTGCAAGGGTCGAGCTTCTACTCTAAGATTGATCTGAGATCGGGTTATCATCAGCTGAGAGTCCGAGATGAGGACATCTCTAAGACAACATTCATGACTCGTTACGGGCACTACGAGTTTCTGGTTATGCCTTTCGGGTTGACAAACGCACCTACAGTCTTCATGGACCTCATGAATCGAGTGTGCAAACCATACTTGGATAAGTTTGTTATTATCTTCATCGACGACATCTTGATCTATTCTAACACTCTGTTCCCGAGACTCATTTAACAGGGGGAGGGGTGGGAAAAGAGATGAAAATATGAAAAACCATGTTCCCGAGTTTCATTTAACAGGGGGAGGGAAAAGGGAAGAAAATATGACCAAATATGACCATATATTCATCCTCCCAAATTGGAGAGATTAGGAGAGAAAATTTTCCTTCCCCTCCCCTCACCTCCCCCCGTTAAATGACTCGGGAACATAGTGTAAAAGTCAGGAGGAGCATGAGCACCATCTGCGGCTTATTCTGGAACTTCTTCGATCAGAACAGCTCTACGCTAAGTTTTCAAACTGTGACTTTTGGCTTCGTGAAGTCCACTTCCTAGGCCACGTAGTCAATAAGGATGGGATTCACGTTGATCCATCCAAGATTGACTCGATCAAGAACTGGCCTGCACCCCGTACTCCAACCGAAATCCATCAATTCTTGGGTTTGGCGGGTTACTACCGAAGGTTTATTCAATATTTTTCGAAGATTGCTCAGCCTCTCACTACCTTAACACAGAAGGGTGTCACCTCTCGTTGGGGTGATACTCAGGAATCCGCATTTCAGTTACTGAAGGAGAAACTTTGCAGTGCCCCAATCCTTTCGTTACCTGGTGGCACAGAAGACTTCGTGGTTTATTGTGACGCGTCAATCCAAGGACTTGGTTGTGTGTTGATGCAACGTGAAAAGGTCATTGCTTACACATCACGCCAGCTCAAGGTCCACGAAAAGAACTACACTACTCATGATTTGGAGCTCAGAGCAGTAGTGTTTGCACTCAAGAGATGGAGACACTACCTGTACGGTACCAAATGCACCATTTACACCGATCACCGGAGTCTCCAGCACATCTTTGATCAGAAGGAGTTGAACAAGCGATAGCGTCGGTGGGTCGAACTTCTGAATGATTATGAGTGCGCGATCAAATATCATCCTGACAAGGCCAACGTTGTGGCCGAAGCCCTCAGTCGTAAGGAAACCAAACCTAAGCTAGTGCGTGTGTTACAACTTATGATCCACTCCAGTATTCCTACCCAGATTCGAGAGGCACAGATCGAAGCATTGAAGGAAGAAAACCTCAAAGCTGAGTCCCTACGGGGATTGGAAAAATGGTTGGAACTAAAGGAAGACTGTGCTTATTATTTAGCGGGACGTATTTGGGTTCCGTTTTATGGTAATCCACGCGAGCTTGTGATGGATGAGGCACACAAGTCTCGTTACTCGGTACACCCTGGTTCTGATAAGATGTACCACGATCTCAAAACCATGTACTGGTGGCCTAGTATGAAGGCTAACGTAGCAACCTACGTTAGTAAATGCTTGACATACGCCAGAGTTAAGGTTGAATACCAGAAGCCATCAGGACTACTACAACAAACCGAGATCCCAACATGGAAATGGGAGCAAATTTCCATGGATTTCGTCACTGGTTTGCCTAGATCTCAGCGGGGAAACGACACCATCTGCGTGATCGTGGATCGACTAACTAAGTCTGCACACTTTCTGGCAATCAAGGAAACTGACAAGTTTTCTACGCTCGCAGACATTTATCTGAAGGAAGTAGTCTCTAGGCACGGAGTGCCAACTTCTATTATCTCTGATCGAGACTCACGCTTTACATCTGAGTTGTGGCAAGCAATGCACAAATCCTTCGGCTCACGTCTAGACATGAGCACAGCGTATCATCCACATACGGATGGGCAGACTGAACGCACCATCCAGACTCTTGAAGAGATGCTTCAGGCATGTGTAATCGACTTTGGTAACGGCTGGGAAAGGCACCTACCTTTGGTGGAGTTTTCGTATAACAACAGTTACCACACCAGCATCCAGGCTGCTCCGTTCGATGCTTTGTATGGACGGAAATGCCGATCACCTCTATGCTGCGCAAAAGTGGGTGATAGCTAAATCACTGGTCCAGAACTCGTCGTCGACACAACAGAAAAGATTTCCCAAATACGATAAGGAATGACCGTCAGAAAAGCTATGCTGATAAGCGCAGGAAAATGCTAGAGTTCCAGGTTGGGGATCGAGTGCTACTTAAAGTCTCACCTTGGAAAGGTGTGGTTCGTTTTGGAAAAAACAGGGAAAGCTTAATCCACGTTATGTCGGACCTTTCGAAATCACTGAGAAAATCGGCAAGGTGGCGTACAGACTGAATTTGCCCGAAGAGCTCAGTGGTGTTCACGACGTATTCCACGTGTCGAATCTGAAGAAGTGTCTGTCAGATGAGACCCTCATCGTTCCTTTTATGGAACTCACTATCGACGACCAGTTGCGCTTCGTCGAGGAACCGGTGGAAATTTTGGAACGGGAATTCAAGACTCTCAAGCGTACCAGGATACCCCTTGTTCGAGTTCGTTGGAACTCCCGTCGTGGCCCAGAGTTCACCTGGGAACGAGAAGACCAAATGAAACGCAAATAACCCCAGTTGTTTAAGAAAGGTGAGTCCAGTACTGAAGCTACTTCAGAATTTCGGGACGAAATTCCAAACCAACGGGGGGATGATGTGATACCTCAGGAAAACGCACAACACAACTAGCTTCTCCGGCAACGAGGTGAGAAATTTCGGGGCGAAATTTCTTTCAACTTGGGGATGGTGTGACAACCCGTAACTTCAAGGTAAAAAAACTATTAGTTCCACATTTGTAAATCAATTTATATACTGATCTTATTCAACGAATTTATTATATACTTATCTAATTTTGGAGTGTGTGATAGTGTTCAAACAATTGTTATCGGCCCCAAGTAAACAGCCCAACCCATTAGTCTATTACCAATTGTTATCAGCCCTAACCCCCCCAAAATTCATTAACCGCCCCCACCCCACATAAATACATACGCATGTATGTATGATGGTATAAAAAAAAACCTACTCCCATCTCGGCAATCAGCAGCAGCTCCCTCCACCATCACACACACCACCTCTTTCGTCCATCTCTCTCCCTTGGCAACCGGAGCACATCACCACTCCTCCGTCACCGATCACCAGTAAGAACCCTCCATCCTTTTAGTTTACACCCTAGAGTAAAATATTCATCATGGTTTCCGTTCGACTTCATGTTTTTTGGTATGAATAAGTGGTGGTAGGGGTGTGTCATGGTTGCAAATTGATGCATGGGAGTTAACAGTTAATGAGTTTAACATGATTATATGCTTATGTAAGTTTGTTCACATGTATACATGGAAGTTAATTAGTTAACTGTTATATAAATGAATGTTGAATGTGAATCGTATATGTGGAGTGGTATGTGAACAATAAATGTGTAAGATAGACGAGTCGTGTATATGCCGCATTAGTGTACCGTAGGTGCGGATATGTGTGTGTGTGTGTGCAAACTGTATGAAAGATTGTATACGCGAACCAAGTATAATGTTATGCAAATCGAGTACGAATGGTTTCATTTAGACTGAAGGTATGTATGCTTAGTCGGCGAACCGTGAGTATCTGTATATATGTATGCCAATATGTAGCACCATAGCCATAGGAGTAACTGCACGTATATGTGAAACCGAGTTATGTGCAGCCGTGTGAATGGATAACGATATATATGTGCATAGGCTTATGTACGTAAAGATAAATATGTATGGGTTAAGCATTCTGTTAGAATAAGGGCTTTGGTTTCGGGAATCATTAGGAAAAGCAGCCCGTGTGTGGGTCTTGAAACCCGATTAATTCTATGTTTCGGTCCGGGATAGGAATGGGTCATGGGTGTGGGATTGGTTCTAGGAACCATCGTGTGCTCGAGTCTTAATGGGTTCGATCGGGAAATCACGAGACCTGTTTAAGGTTGCTCTTAGTGCGTGATATTGATGATGATGCACGAGATTATGAGAAATTTGACAAGGGTTGGTGGTTAATAAGTATTGGTAGGGAATAATAATCAATCATAGGGTCACACAAGAAGTATTAAATAATTATCATGCATGGATGCAGTAAAGATCGCATGGTAGTTCTAACTGGCAAAAACCTGAGTTGAGTAGTTAGTTCCTTGCATTTGGGTGTTGGGTAATGCTCCATGCATGATCTTTGTTTAGGGTTCTTTACTCATAAAAGTCGTGGTGTTGCATGCCTTTTGCAGGTCACTCAAAGTATTTTAATGTGGAGTTAGAAAATATAAACTAAATGGTTTGCATATAATAATTGTATACATGCATGATAAACAGAATATGATGTGCATGAGAATGTGAAGATTAGGTACTTATGGATTTTGATTTTGGATGGCCATCACGTGGGTGGGAGTGCATGAAACTTTGTAAATAAATTTAATATTATATATGCTTTTAGAGGTTTAAGATAATGATTAATAATGGTGGTTATTTTTATTAATCCATATTTGACTGACATGCTATACGTGTTACGTGATGATAATTGGTTGTATGCAACTTGTTAGAATGAGTGTAGAACAATACGTGAATTATATGAATACGAACCTAACTTGTATGATAACCATAATAGGACGTGGTTGACCACATTAGCTCAAGTGACCTTAATCTGTCGAGCTAACCTAAGGTGAGTTCACACTTTCTACAAGGCATGGGATTCCCGGTGGTTTGGGAATGGGTTAACGTTTATTAAGGAAACCTGTGTATTCTCTTTGGGTAAAATACCTACTCCCACCCTCTACGGCGAAGGGTGGCAACATTGAAACCTGCGTGTTCTTCTTGACACGTACTCCCACCCTCTTAACTGAAAGGTGACAACATTGACACTAGACAAAACTCTATCATTAAGTCCCTCATTTATATCGACTTAATCGCTGGGCCAATGGCGAACGGGTCATTAGTTAAATAGCGCTATTAGGTTTGACAAGCCTCACACCGTGCCGCAGAGGATGGGCATGGACTAATGGACTTGGGCCCTAGTCAATGATGATAGACATTGACGCAGGGCACATAAACATAACTACAGTTAGTAGTCGATATGGTAACGGGTCTAGTGGGATACATGGGGATGCCCCACTGAGTATGGTTTGGGAAACAAGGAACTGGTTAACTTGTGGTTTTCGAAACATAACTATGGTTTTTGGAACAACGTTAAAATGAACAACCAACTGTGAACTCGCTCAACTTTGTTGTTGATTTGTTATTATATGCCTTGCAGGTCGTTAGGTGCTTAGATGGAGCTTGCACAGGAGGAAGAGGTCGTTGTGGGACATGGACTGTTGAGTTCCATGTTAAACTTATGAACTTTTATACTTTATTATGGTTTTGAACTTAATGCTTCCATTGATAACTTAAACTTTGTTGAATTGTTTTGACACCAATTATATTGTTTAGTTTGGACTTTTATTTATTTAATTATATCGTTCAATATGATTGGTGGCTGGATCCTGGTCAGTCACGCTCCCTACGGTGATACTCCGCTTGTGGATTTTGGGGGTGTAACAATGTGCAATTTCTTTAGTAAGCTTATGAATTTTGTAAATTTCTCATCGGTCTTTTGGCAAAGTAACCCACCGGGGTAGGGCACCGAGGGGTTTTTGGTGGGTTCGGATTTTTGTGGAATAGTTGTTTCTTGGTGGGTTGAGGGTGAGTTTTTGGTTTTGTTGGGTGGATTGTTGGATGGGGGTAGTGGTGTTTCCTTAGAACCTACGGTCCGGTTTCTTAATGTTACGAGGTGTACTTATGCCTTCGGATTGTTTTCGGTATTGCTAGGTAATGCGCCTTGTGGTCTCTCGGAGAAATTTTGGGCTAGTTGACTTAGTTGTTTTTCAATGTTTTGGATACTAGCTCGTTGGTTTCTAATGTTGGATTCCGTTTGTAGGGATCGATCCGAGTACCTTTTGTCGATTTCAGAGATGAGGCATGTGATGAGATCTTCAAGCCTCTCCCGGCCCCCTTGTTGTTTTTAAGAGAAATTTTATGACTCATTTCTTGGTTGTTGTTGAAAGTTTGGTCTTTGATTTTGATTTTGTTGGTTGCTACTATTCCCGGGCTCCCTCCATCCAAGGTTAGGGTGGTTCCGCCATCCTTGGTTGTAGGTGCCCGTTGGGGGACCCGACGGTCTAGGTCGATTATCAATGTAGTTTACCATTTCCGTTTGATTTTCCATTTCTTTCATACAATTCCAATTTTCATGTGTCCCACCACACCCTTCACAAGCCATAACCGAGGCCGTTTTTTCCATTTCTATTTTTTTGATTTTCGAAGATAGGGCCTCGATTTAGGCTTGTAAAGAGGTGTTCTCATCTACTTTATGGGCGCCCGGGGCAATAGATTTTGAGCCTCGGGGGTGTGCCATTGAAAATTGTTTTGAGTATTTTCCTCAATTTGATTATAGATTTCATTTGGGTGTCGATTACCTAGAAGTCCCCCGGAGCTTGAGTCGAGTGTTTGTCTCGTGTGTGGCAACAATCCATTATAGAAAGTGGACACTTGTTGCCACACTGCGAGACCATAAAGAGGGCATTTCCTCAATAGCTCCTTGAATCTTTCTCAAGTTTCATAAAAGGATTCCCCATCCTCTTATGAATATGTATTTATTTCGGTCATTAATTTAGCGGTTTTAGAGGGCGGGGAATACTTATATAGAAATTTTTGGGCAAGTTCATCCCAAGTGTTTACCGAACCACTTGGGAGGGTGTTTAGCCAAGCCTTGGCTCGGTCTTTTCATGAGAATGGGAGCATTCGAAGGCGGACGACGTCGTTTGATGCTCCGTTGATCCGGAAAGTGTCATATATTTCCAAAAAGTTGGTAATATGTAAATAGGGATCTTCATCAGGTAGGCCATGTAAGGTTGCGGAATTTTGGAGCATTTGGATCAAATGCGGCCGAAGTTCGAAGTTGTTGGCATCGAAGTTTGGTGCAATGATAGCGGCTCCGAGGTTACCGACCGTGGGCCGCAGGTAATCCATTAGGGTACGTTGATCCGCCATCGGGATTCGGCCCCCCAAAGCTTTATCTTGATTTTTGGCTTTTAGTCTTTTCCTTAGAAAGCGTTCGGGTTTGTCTAGAGGTTCTTTTATGTCTTTAACAGAACTGGAGCTCATGCACTGCGTAGAGTTTTCAGGCCCTGCAATTGATTTCTAAGTCATGCAATCAAAACAAAAAAGAATGTTGGTCAGATTCTTCACCACGGCCCCGTGGTCAGTGACCACAGTCTGTGGTCGTGTTGCAGTTGCTGTTTTCTAGATCCCTAGTTCCCGGGGAGATCAGCACGGCCCCGTGGTGCACCTCCACGGCCCGTGGTCACTCCTCTGTAGCTTAGAAAACAAAAACTGCCAGTGAATTTGATGGGCATGGCCCCGTGTTTGACCGGGCACCACCCGTGCTGAGCTTCTCCAGATTTTGAAAAATTAAGAAAAATGCATAAAAATAATTAGGCCGTCGATTATAAACTTTCTTAAAATCCTTGAGTCCCCGACAACGGCGCCAAAAACTTGGTGTGCGTATAACGTGATGTGATTTTATTAATATTTTGAGCCCATCTTACGCATTAGCCAAGTTTTAAATTTATAAAACATGATATTGTACCAACACTAAACGCACACTTGGGCAAGTGCACCCACCGTGAGCGTAGTATAGTGTTGGTAAGATACCAAGGTCGTCCAAGGACACAAGAGCTTTTAATACCGGTTTATCGTCAACGTCTAATCAATCTAAATTTTTGAGGAAAGTTTTTAAATATGAAAGTAAAACTAAAACTGAAAAGATAAATAAAATGAAAAACAAAGAGACAAGATAGAATCACTTATTTCCAACTTATCTTTAATGTATCATTTGATGATTTTCACACTTTCGGACTATCTTAGTTATGGTAGTAGGCCCCTCTTTTGAAGGTGATGTTACCCTCAACCCAGTGGTTTGAGTCAGCAGGGATACAATCCCAAAGGGTCGGAATATTGAAATACAATTAAGTAAGTTATTAATGCGGAAATTGGTAGGCCCCTCTTTTGAAGGTGACATTACCCTCGGCTAAGTGGTTTGAGTAAGCAAGGATACAATCCTAAGAAGCCAGTTTAAAGTATTAATAGTAGTTTACATATAAGGGGTTCAAGCTATTCGCACCCCCGCCATCCAAAACCGTTGGGCATTGAAGGAGGTCCTAGTAAGCTTGAACCAAGTCCTCGCAGGTTCTATACACTGAACGAGACAAGAACTTTACCAAACCACCCTCCTAACCCCTTCCACGTAGTTAACGCGCTTTATATAGACCATAAAGACACGAATGAGCAAATCCATGACATCATGAAGAAATGGTAAAGAAACTTCTCTTTCAACATAGGAAACTAGTTATTAAAGTCATTAATACAAACCCAAATAAAAAGTGCCGAAACATTAAAAATCAGAATTAATACATTAATGACTTGTCTTCACCAAGTGATGTAAGAGATTAGCAAAACATGGCCTTTGATTAACAAGAACTCTTACGATCAATCTTGGATCCCGAGACTACTACACACTCTAAAGATGATAGATGGATGATGGTGGTGGGTGTTGGTGTTGTAGTGGTGGTGGATTGTTGGCAAAGTGGGAGAGAAGTGGTTTGCCAAGGGATGCCTTTGAAGTGAACCAAGCACCCCTATTTATAGCCAGAACAGAGCCCTGGCCACGGCCCCGTGTCCACTGGGCACGGCCCGTGGCCATCCTTCTTCTCTTCCTTCATTTAATGCAATTATCAGTAAAGGGCCCCACACATCCCCGTGTCTTCTGAGCACTGCCTCGTGGTCAACTCTTCGCTGTACTATCAAGATTCTGCAAATCTAAGAGTTGACCACGCCCCATGGTGAGTTGGGCATAGCCCCGTGGTGGGCATAGAAGCTTCTGCAGCTTTTGTCTTGATGTGCCAGGGCTGACCACGCCCCATGCCCAGCTGGGCACGGCCCCGTGGTCAGGTTCTGTCTTCTTGTTTTTGCTTTAGGAGATGCTGCCAAGGGGTCAGGCATGTCACGTTGTTCCTTCTTCTTGTATTTATGTTGGTTTTGGCTGCTTATTTGTTCCTTTTGTTCTTTTAAGCTCGTTTAGTCCTGTAAATTCAAAAGGAAGAAAGAAACACGCTTTTTCCAACATTAGTACTAAAAAATGGTTAGTTTTATGCCTCAATTGATGTAATTTATATGTTGCATTTTTCATACATCAAATACCCCCACACTTAAATTCGTATTGGCCATAACGAGTACGGAAAGCAATTTTCGGGATGTATTGCTCTTGTATACGCAACTGATGATAGCCAGAACATAGGTTGATCTTCGAGAAACACGTAGCGCCTTGAAGTTGATCAAATTAATCGTCGATTCGGGGTAGCGGGTAGCGGTTCTTAATGGTAAGCTTGTTAAGTTCTCTGTATTCGGTGCACATTCGGAACGATCCATCCTTCTTTTTCACAAAAAGAACTGGTGCACCCCATGGTGATGTGCTAGGGCATACAAAGCCTTTATCGAGTAACTCCTGAAGTTGGCTAGACAACTCGCGCATTTCGGATGGTGCGAGGTGATAGGGAGCTTTTGCAACAGGTGTTCCACCTGGAACTAAATCAATACGAAAATCAATATCATGAGTAGGGGTAGACCAGGTAAATCATCAGGGAAAATGTTAGGAAAATCACAAACAACAGGAATGTCTTTCACAGTTTTCGTCTCATCCACTAGTACAACGATATGTGCTAAGAAAGTGGAGTATTCCTTGCGTAAATACTTGCTTGCTTGGATACACGACATAAGCTTCAATTCTTTTGAAAGTACTTCACCGTAGACACATAGCTGATCACCGTTGGAAAGAGAGAAACAAATCATCTTTTTGAAACAAACAACTTCAGCACAATTCTCATGAAGAAAATCCATGCCTACTATGACATCAAAACTATCTAGTTGCATAGGTATGAGATCGACCGGAAAAACGTGACTGTTGAGTTCAAGAGTACAATCATGGAGCACGGAACTAACGGTAACGGTTCTTCCGGTGGCAACTTCTACGTCGAAGGTCATTGGGAGGTTAGCGCGTTTACGTTTTAGAAGCTTTTCGAATTCGAACGATACAAAACAGTTATCAGCTCAAGTATCAAATAAACATGAAGCATAAATACCATTGACAAGGAACGTACCATTGACAACATTGTTGTCAGTCTGAGCCTGGCGGACGTTGATGTTGAAAGTTCTTTCGCGGGCTGCTTGAGGTTGTTGATGTTGTTGCTACTGTAGTTGTTGTTGCTGCGGTGGCGGTTGCTGTTGCGACTCTTGTTTCACAACACGCTGTGGGCAGACATTTGCAAAGTGGTTCGGGTCACCGCACGTGTAGCAAACACGTACATGAACAACGGGTGCAGGAGCTGCTGGGTTAACCTGAGCAGCAAGAGGTTGAGCTGGCGGTGCGGTGAGAGCTTGAGGAGCTTGCTGGCGAGGGCCTAAGCAGCAGTGAGTCGTGTAGTGCCCATAGATGTTTCAGTTGACACAGAAATGATAGTTTGTTCCCACTGGATGATGATAAGTGCAAGTAAGGCACAATGGGTGAGTACCAGTATACGCACACTTAACAGGCAGTGCGTTCGTAGTAGCAACTTGGTGAGACTGGTTGTTGGGCGGTGTTGTGACTACCGCGTTGTTCTTGCTGGAGTTCCTTCGCTTGCGGCTTTGGCGACTGGGCTTTGAAGATTGAGATGCTGCAGTATCGGTGCCGGGAGTTGCAGTAGCTTGATTGAGACTCTTGGTCAAGGTTTTGAAAACACCAGCCAAGACTCACTTGTCATTGATCTCGGCTGTGAGCTAATAAGTTTCCTCGATGGTAGCAGGTTTCGCTACTTGGACAAAGTCAGCAACACAATCGGGGAGTGCACGAATGTACTTGTTAATGGATTTCTTGGGAGTGTCCACTTGACTTGGATAGATGATGCTCAACTGTTTGAAACGAGCGGTGAGACCAGCGTTATCACCTCCATCTTACTTGATGTTCTAGAATTCATTCTCCAGCTTCTGGGCTTCGTGGGGAGGACCGAATTCCTTCATCATGAGCTCTTTCAGCTCCTACCATGTGAGACCATAGGCTGCATCATTACCGTGCCTTTTGCGCTCGACGGTCTACCAATCAAGTGCCCTTGACTGAAAGACTCCAGAGGCGTTGACAGTGAGGAGATTCTCAGGACATCCGCTTTGACGGAAGGTAACTTCGATTGCATCAAACCATTGAAACATCGCACTGGGTCCATCTTTACCAGTAAAGTTCATGGGACCACATGCTTTGAACTGCTTGAAGCTGAATGGAGTTCTCGGCGCTTCAGCTTTAGAGTCAACAGAGGAGTTGCTACCAACAACATTGATTTCACTGACGATTTGAGGTATCACCTTGGCCATTTCCTTGGCCACGAGAGAGGTAATGCGTTTGTCAGCATTGTTTCGCTGGATTGTACGGCGAGTATGTGATCCAAAAGAAGACATCTGCCATTGGACGAGATTCGATTAGAAAAGTTTAGCGTTTCATACCTCATATTTTATTATTATTATTCACATAAAGCTTAGGAACACGTAGGCACATAGTCACATATTTGCACGTATACACATAGTTCACATAAGCACGTATACACATAAGCACATATTAGTACAGATCTCACATTTTGCACGTATTCACCTACATTTCAAGTACGCGTAGCGCGTGTGAGAGTTGCGAGAGATAGCGAGTAGCATAAGCGAGGAGTTTAGCGTTTGAGGCTTATTAGCTTGTTTGCGATTAGTTAGCATTTTAGAATACAAGAGTGGTGTGATCCTGTGCCTATTTTAGAAGCAGGGAGCGAAAAGTGGTAAAGCGAGAAATCGATAAAGAGTAAATAGTAAAATTCACAAACTTAAAACACACAGATGCGATTTGATAATGCGTAAAATCGACAATTGAAGGCTCAAAACAAAATAGAGTGTCCTGGGGTGTTAGACATCGACTACCCAAAGTGATTCAACTATCACCAACGAATTCGAGTACACGCTTTGGCCTAATAGAGTATGCTCTCACTGTGGTACGGCTACCGACATCCATCCTTCTAGTTACTACATGAATCGAGTCATTGGAACAGTCGAGACTTTGGTGAGATCTTTAAAAATCGAAGTAGGGAGTGGAACGGGTTATTAAGATGCGGGTTTCACCCCTAACTTAACAACTTCGCTCCTAGTTGTGGTTAAACCACAAGATGGAGAGGGAGATTTCCATTGAGGTATGGATATCACTCCTAACTCAACGAAAGATTCTCATGCGAGAGTGATGTTAGACCCTTGAAGGTTTATTGATAAGTAATCTTGTGGTTTAGTAGGAGTGTTGGGTTAATTATGGGGTTTTGGGCTCATTTGGGTAGTAATGGGCCTAGGGTTTAGGGAGCCTCCTCCCTAATCTCTTTCTATAAATAGTAGGTGATGTAATAGGTGCATGGTTGGTGGTTTTGAAAAATCTTGTATTAGACAACACTTTGTATGCAAGATTTGTGAATCATTAATAGACAATCGTCCTTCTTCTTCATCTCTTTATTTCGTTTACAACTTGTTTGTGTGATTCCGCCACCTTAGGAGTTGTGCGATATCATTGTGATCTCGGTTTCGGGACTTACAATTGGTATCAGAGCCTGTCGAACCTGATTTCCAGGCTCGGATCTGATATCGCGTTGGTTTGTTTCGCTGTTACTGTTCTGTTTTTGCTACTCTTCCGGTTTTGGGAGTTTCTGCTGCATTTTGGACTGTTTCTACTGATCTCGGACTGTATTCAGAGGATTTCGGACCATTTCGGATCATCATTAATCATCACAGACTTGAAGTTTGCTTGATTTCGGATCATCATCATCAGATTACGGATCACAATCTTCAGATTACGGATCGCAATCATCAGATTACGGACGAAGTCATCAGATTATGGATGATGATTTTGTATTGTGATTATCAGATTTTGAATCACAATCATCAGATTACGGATCAAAGTTAGTCATTTCGGATAAAAGATAGCCTGTGTCATTTCGGACTCAGCATCACGGATAAGAAACCATTTCGGATAAAACCCATTTCGGACCACTGTTCCTTTCGGACTCGTTTCATTTCAGATCTCATTTCGGATTCTTCATTTCGAATCCCATTCCGGACTATTCATTTCGGATCACATTTCGGACCACATTTCAATCATGTTGAACCAAACCGGTGTTATGAATGGTGTTGTGACTGCAGCTGATCTCGCTAACACTACCCTTGCTGCAATTCAGACTTAGTCTTTAGCCTTCCATCAAGAACTTGACCAAGTTATCGGCACGTCCACCAAAGTTCCAAGGTTCTTGTACGGGGATGACAACTACGAGTGGAAGTTTCGTTTTGAACAATATTGCAAGGCAAAAGAGCCTCATGTTTGGAGAAGCATCAAGAATGGGCCACGTACTATCATGTACGCTACTGAAGATGACCCTCAAACTCAAATTCCAAAGCACGAGAACATTTACACTGGAATAATTATGATTGCACTCACCATTTGAGATACAAGTTTAACAAACCTTCTAATCTGATTCTCAACAGTTTCTCCATAGATGTGATTGAAAGAACTGAACTGTTGAAATCATGTTGACCCTGCTAGCTTTCATGTCAGCATTTCCTTCAAACAGATGTGTCAGTTGATCCCAAATTTCTTTTGCACTTTTGCAGTTTCTGACTCCAATTGAAATGTCTGGACCAAGTGCCATTGATAAAGTTCCATAAGCAGCTTCATCTTCAGCAATGACCTTTCTGATTCTGTCATCATCAGTGTAAATGTTCTCGTGCAATGACCTTTCTGATTCTGATTCCTCAAATGGTGAGTGCAATCATAATTAAGAAAACAAAGGAAAGGGTTTGGGGTATAAACAGGTTCCGCCACCATACAATCATAATTATTCCAGATTGCCAATCACTGAGCAGGAAATGGAAAATTATGACACTATGATGTATGGCAAGCCTAGTGATTATGTTGAATATGATCCATCTAAGTTTAAAAAGAATCCACATGCTGATTTCAAAAAACCAATGAGTTTTGTCAAGAATGAAAATGTTCAAAATAAATCAGCAGATAAGTCCGATCAGATAAATGAAACCGTAATAAATACAGAAGCCGAAACTGAAACAAAAACGGAACCAGTTAACGAACCTGCAGAGGAGATGAAGGAAAGTTCACCAAATTCTGATTCTGTTAAAAATACTAACTGTTCTAGTTTGTGTGCAGAGTCAGTAAGAACTGAAGAAAAGTCTAAAAAGGATGATGAATCACATCGAAATACTGCTGATAATGTTATTTCTGATAAAAATGGCATTTATGCCTGGAACTGTGTTTTTTCTTGGTTTGCTGAGACTTGGGGTGTTCCCACTAAGACTGATGAATCTGGTGCTATTATTTTAGATTATGCATGTGATAAAAATGACTGTGTTGAAAATGCTGAAAATGATGAAAATATTGAGAATGATGTGGCAGGAGAGCCTGATGTGTCATCTGAGGAATTTGATACATCTGTTTCAAATAACTCAGAAAACAATTCTGATAATTCAGAATACTACACCTGTATGTCTGAAGCATTGAATGACACATCAGATGCTCCCAGAAGTGATGATGATTTTGACGTGATTGATTGTGATAATGAAGAATTTATTGTTGAACAGGGATCATCTGACGATCTTGGCAATCAAACAGAAGATTCAGGAATCTCAGATAATGAGCTCAAATCTTCAAGTGTTTCCGATTGTGATGATCAATCAGAATCTAGCAGCATTGCGAAAGAAGACAGTCAAACTGTCTTAGACACAGACTGCTCATCATCTGAGTTACCAGAATCATCTAATGTCGAGAGCTCAGAAGCTGATCTGACTGAAGAAGAGACATCCATAGAGTCCAATTCTGTAGAAACCCATGGAAACACGGAAACTATGGAGAAGGAATCCATAGAAATCAATTCCACTGTCGAATCAAATGATGAAACTGTAGAAAAAATTATTGTGGAAACCTTCTCTACAGAGTCTCCTGAGGACATAGTCTCTAAAGAAAAGGAAGATGTGAAAGTCACTTCCATAGACAGTTCATCTATTGATTCCAAAAGTAACCTTAACAAAACAGAGTCAACTGAATCTGTTCCCCCTAAAAGAAAGCGGTCACGTAGAAACAGAAGGCCGAAAAGAAAGAATACAAAAAGGGAAAACTCAAATCTCAAGCAAACAGAACCCAAGCTCAAGGGTAAGGTCGCGAATACTTACTCTTGTGCTGATAGCTATGAGCCGGGTTCCTCCAAGAACAAGCACACTCCAAAGCACTCAGTGTCAAATGAATGGAAAAGACGTGATCAGTTCTCGAGAATAACACAAGCCGAACTAGATGTCTTTTTCTCAAAAAGGCAGACATGTTTTAACTGTGGAATTCCGGGACACATCGCAAGAAATTGTGTTCATCGTCCCTACTACTCTATGAACATGTACCATCAGAAGGCCATGCACTCAAATTTCATCAAAAGTAGACATCCCAAAACAAGGCCTTCTGACAGAGACTAGAATCTTGCTAAACAGGAAAACCAAAAGTTTTTAAAAACAAACAGGTTTCAAGAGAAGACAAAAAACTTTTCATCAAACTGAAGTGTCTCGGACACCAAAGATTGGAAACCTAAAAGTCCTGTTAGATCCCAGTCTCCGTGTTCGCAACCATCAACTTCTACCGTGCCACCCAATACCACAAACAACGATAAAAATCATATGATCTTTCGCGAAGTTACCTACACAGCTAGCGATGGTAAACTCATGTCTTCTATGGCTTGGGTTCCAGTCTCTAACTGATTCCGTTTCATGTGCAGGAACGACTATGGAGGGCTATCTTTAGACTTTGGTTTATCGATAGTGGTTGTTCTAGACACATGACGGGAGACATAACCCAGTTAAATGATATCAAGATTTTCGACGGTGGATGTGTCAATTTTGCTGGAGGAGAATCAGGAAGAGTCACCATGAGAGGCACAGTCAAGAATGGCGTCCTCACCTTTTCAGATGTTAACTATGTCCCTGAGCTTAAGCACAGTCTGCTGAGTGTATCACAGATGTGTGACAAAGGAATGGAAGTTCTCTTCACTAAGAATGGATGTGTTATTTTGAAACCAGGAATCCTCATACCTGAAGACTGGTTTCTAATAGAAGCTGAACGTAGAGGAAATGCCTATGCAATTGATATGAACAAAGCTCCTACTGATCAAGTTACTTATTTGTTTTCAGAAATTGCTGAACATGATGCTATGCTGTGGCACCGTCGGTTGGGTCACCTGAACACAAAAAAATTGAATCGATTAGCAAAAGGAGGTCTCGTCAGGAACTTGCCAATCAAGGATTTCATGCAGATAGAGAAATATGAAGCATGTTCTCGAGGAAAGCAGCATCGTCGGCCTCATAAGTCCAAACCTATTCACACCACTTCAAAGGTGTTGGAACTGCTGCATATGGATTTATTTGGTCCTGTCAATGTACTCAGCATCGGGGGAAAGGCTTACTGTTTGGTCATCACAGATGATTTCTCGCGTTTCACTTGGGTATTCTTCTTGGAGCAGAAAAGCGAGACTACTGGTCTAATTAAGAAATTTGTAATACTCATGGAGAATCAGTCAAATGAACGTGTGAAGATTATTCGCTGTGACAATGGGACATAATTCAAGAATGCTGAGCTGAACGAATTTTGTGCCCTCGAAGGAATCGACCGTCAATACAGTACTGCTGGATCCCCTCAACAGAATGGTGTTGCAGAAAGACGAAATCGTACTCTAATCGAAGCTACTCGAACAATGTTGATAGATTCAGGTATTCCTCTCATATTATGGGCAGAAGCAGTAAACACAGCTTGCTACGTTCAGAATCATGCATTGATCAACAAGCGTCACATGAAAACTCCATATGAGATCGTTGAAGGTCAAAAACCCTCGGTGCAACACTTTCGCACTTTTGGTTGTCCATGTGTACTTCTTCTCATGGACTCCAAAGGAAAATTTAAAGCTCGAGGAGATCCATGCTATTTCATTGGATACGCTAAAAGCACCTCCTATCGTGTATACAACAAGGTCAAAAAGCAGATTGTGGAAGCATATCATGTGGATTGGCTAGAAGAGAATCCAAAAGATGCACGCATTGGACCTGATTGGCTATATGATTATTCCTCCCTGTTTAAATTGTTTCCTATTTTGTCTGATGAAATTGCTGATGCAGGAGTTTCAAATGCAGAAATGTCTATTCCTTTTGAAGATGAAGACGAGGTTGTGCCCTTGCAGACTCTAATCAAGAAGCTCACTGTGAATCCATCAGAAGTTAGCAGGGAGACAACAGCACAACGCCTCTCCTCCACTACTCGGGATCCGATTCCTGATCCTTCAACAACTTCCCCTGATGGTGAAGGTAGCAACACTGAAGTCTCTGCTGGACCATCAAACGTTCAAGGAGCTTCTTTATTTCAAGAAACAATCTCATCAGATTGTATTGTGGATCCTCTGGTAATCAACACCGATTCACCAAATGAGGGGGAGGTATCTGGAATAGCGTCAAGGAGCTTTTCAAATTTGCAACCGAACCTACAAGTCCATGCAACAGCGATTCCACAGCGTGTTCAGAAGAGTCACCCAATCACGAATGTCATCGGTCCAGTATCTGCTGGTGTTCAGACCCGCATTAAATCTGGAGACATCAACTCGTGCTTGTACTCCTACTTCATATCATAAATTGAGCCTAAAAACATTAATGTTGTTTTGCAGGAACCTGGATGGGTTGATGCGATGCATGAAGAACTTAATCAATTTGAACGGCTTGGCGTTTGGAAACTTGAGAAGCTGCCCCCAAGGAAAACGAGCACTTGGCACACGATGGGTATTTCGTAACAAGCAAGATGACTCTGGTGTGATTGTGAGAAATAAGGCAAGATTAGTAGTCCAAGGTTTCAGGCAAGTTGAAGGTCTAGATTATGATGAAGTATATGCTCCGGTTGCACGACTGGAAGCCATCCGCATTTTCTTGGTGTATGCATCGTTTATGGGATTTACAGTCTATCAAATGGATGTCAAGACAACATTTCTTTATAGGAAAGTCAAGGAAGTGATCTATGTTGCTCAACCACCGGGATTTGTTGATCAAGAAAAGGAAGGGTATGCCTATAAGCTGGACAAGGCTCTATACGGCTTGCACCAAGCACCTCGTGCATGGTATGCTACCCTGACAAAACATTTGCTCGCTAATGGATACACTCGAGGGATGATCGATCAGACACTGTTCATCAAACGTGTTGACAAGGACATCATCCTTGTTCAAATATATGTTGACGACATCATTTTCGGATCAACAAATGATACGCTTTGCGAGTTCGAAGTGGTCATGAAGAGGAAATTTGAGATGAGTTCCTTAGGGGAGATGACAATGTTTTTGGGCCTGCAAGTCCGTCAGAACTATCAAGGAATCTTGATTCACCAAAGTAAATATGTAAATGACGTTCTTGCAAAATTCAGCATGACAGATTCAAAGCCGATAGACTCCCCAATTGCAGAGCAGCCGTTGCTGACTGAGGACTCAGAGGGAATTCCTGTTAATCAGACATTCTATCGCTCAATGATCTGCTCACTAATGTATCTGACTGCAAGTCAGCCAGACATTCTGTACGCCGTCCGCCAGTGTGCTCGCTATCAGGCTAACCCTAAACTCTGTCATATAACTGCTGTTAAAAGAATTTTCAGATATTTGAAGGGAGCTCCTAAACTCGGACTCTGGTATCCCAGAGATTCAAACTTTGATCTGTTTGCCTTTTCAGATAGCAATTTTGGAGGAACTGACAGGGATAGAAAGTCTACATCGGCTGGATGCCAGTTCCTGGGAGATAGACTCATTTCATGACAGTGCAAGAAGCAACAGACAATGTCTCTCTCCACAGCGGAAGCAGAGTATGTTGCAGCATCTGCCTGCTGCTCCCAGGTTCTTTGGATGCAACATCAGCTGGAGGTTTACGGTTTGACTTATCTTGATACAACCATTTATTGTGATAACGATGCCGCTATCCAGATCACTAAAAACCCTGTTTTCACTCCAAAACCAAGCACATTGACATTAAAATTCATTTCATAAGAGATTGCTTTGACAGAGGTCTTATTAAACTTGAACAGATCCATATGGATGCTAACACAACGGATCTTTTTACCAAACCTGTCAGCATCTCTAGGTTCAATGTGCTTGTAGACCTCTTGAAAATGATTCGCTTCACCGACTGAGCATTTAAAAAAATATATATCCTTTGTAAATAATTAATAAAGGGGTTTTTGTGTGTTTCATCTGGTAAATTTGGGCATAAAGTATTTTACTTTTGCACAAATTTAGGGGGAGAAAAAGTTGCTGGGAAATGAAATGAATTTTCGTGATAAAGAACTTGATTAACACACGTAAGGTTTCAATGTCAAACAGGCTAGGCTCCACTGCGATGTGTTGGTAGGTCTATCGCTCGAAAAGCAAAAAGAAGCAAAATGATACAAACATAATGGACTGGACATCTCGTGGGTAACAGACCAACGGTGTATGATTTCATGGTCTTAAATCCTGCGTTGATAGATAGCCAACATCTGAGTTTTCGGGTCTTTATACTGATAAATCATCCGGGATATCAGGGTTGTCCCTCTGTTGCATCCAGACTATATGCAGACCTGGGCACAATCAGGATATCTTGCTAAAAAAGCCACAAAAAGGGCCAAAACCTGAAAACGGAAGAAATCTCACAAAAAGGAGAATTCCGTGAGCTATTATAGTCAAATTCGTACTGTTTAAGGTATCTGTCTCGCCCTCGTCAGAACTTCCTTGGTCTCTCTGCTGTATGGAAGTACTGACTTGTTCACCAGGAAGTCTGGCGTTGAAAAATAAAAAGGATGATCTGAGTATACTCACCTGCTACGATGAACATTTGTGCTTACCTTGATCGCGGGGGTATGCCTTGGAATGGGACACACTGATGTTACAGTATAATTCTACCTAACAGCGTATCACGAAGCAAAAATTGAAGTTTGAGCGGTGGATTTAAGAGGACAAACATATCAACAATTGCATGGACCAGCCCAAGTTAACGAAGGACTGAAAAGTGTTCCTTAATCAGTTCGAGAACAATTTGATCCCGTGACAGTCTTCCCAAAATCACCCCTATGTTGGTACCTTGTGCTTATTATTATTTTATTATTTTTATTATTATTTTATTAGTATTTTGATGGTGCTCAGTGGGTTGTTTCGTTGATTTTGAAGGGGGTGTTTGCAAATCTTGAAAAGTTAAATAAAATAATAATAAAAAATTGGATCTGGATGGTCCACTGTTCCGGATGGGACCCATCAGGAATTGACTTATTCAATCCTGAACAGGCCCATCATTTCGGACCATCCGAAATGGGCCTGGCCCATTTACCATTTCGGAGGTATTTAATGTGTAAAGGACAAAAGTCCGAAACACATTACGCATCATTACGAACTGAAATTATCTCTCAAGCTTCTCTCATTACGGACTGAAGGTACATCATTCCGGATCACATTGAAGCATTACGGATGATTCCGGACTGAGAAATCATCATCGCGGATGATTCCGGATGATTACGGATTGGAAGAGGTTCATTAAGGATGATTTCGGACGGAATGTCATTCCGGATGAAGAGGTTCATCTGAAATGAACCCCATGATTCCGGACCTTGACCTTTGACCTGATCCTTGACCTTTGACCTGATCCTTGATTTGAACCTTTTTCAAATGGACCTTTGGACTGCTTTTGGACTGCTTATTGTAAAAAGTTGCTTATGTCTAAGTTTTCGACGTGGTGATTTTGTTTGCTCGTCGTTAACTCAAATATAAGTTATCTTTCATATAAAAATTCTAACGACAACATTTTAGTGCAGAAAATGCAGGTGCAATGTTGCAAGAAGGAAACCAATGACAATTGGAAGTCAATGTATTCCATAATCAAGCAGGCTTTTTGTCAGATCCTCCGGCAGATCAAGCATAGTTATTTGGATCTCTAATCAGGGGTCTAAACAACTGTCATCTCACGCATGCTTTAAGAATAAATCCTGTCATATGCAGCAGCTGCATCAATGCATTTTGGAATACAGCAAAGATTAACAGGCAAGGAGCAGGGTCTATCGAAGCTACTATGCAGAAAACAAAGATTATCGTATCTGAAGCAGTGATTCGAGAGGTGTTAAGACTAGGAGATCAGCCGCATCATTCTACATTATACGATCAAGCTAGAGTTCAAGCTGCTTTAAGAAGAATGAGCTATGAAGGAGGATATCCTACTGTGCTGAAGAAGCTATTTCCACCATACTGGAGGCTGTTAGTTCACTTTTTCATCCAATGTGTTGCTGAAATAAGGGTGGATGGGATCAACTAAACAAGACGCAAACTTCTGTTGTTATGGCACTTGTGAATGAATGGGATTACAACTTCTCGGCCTTCATCTTTGATAACATGAAGAAGATGTTTGATGATCCAAAGAAGAAGATATTCATGTTGTACCCGAGGTTCATCCAGATGATTCTTGACGAGAGATACCCAACGTTGGTCAAGGGGTCAAATTACATCAATTTAAAGCCAATGGGGCCAGGATTCTTTGAGAATGCATGTAGACACAAGAGAGCGAAGCTTCATAATTTTGAGAGGAGGTTTCCACTTGAAAAACATGGGAGATTTGCTGAGAATGCACAAGGAGCTCCTGTCGCACCAGCTCCTCCAGCCATCCCTGTTGCTCCAGTTCCGCCTCCAATCAATGCACAGATAGCAGAAGAGCATGATGTACAGCTCATGCAGCATGCACAGCAAGCAGGTGATGATGAAGAAGAAGTTCTTTTAGTCGATACTGAATCAGAAACAGACTCCAGTGAAGAAACTGACTCAGAAAGCGAAATAGATTTGCTGAGAATGCACAAGGAGCTCCTGTCGCACCAGCTCCTCCAGCCATCCCTGTTGCTCCAGTTCCGCCTCCAATCAATGCACAGATATCAGAAGAGCATAATGTACAGCTCATGCAGCATGCACAACAAGCAGGTGATGATGAAGAAGAAGTTCTTTTAGTCGATACTGAATCAGAAACAGACTCCAGTGAAGAAACTGACTCAGAAAGCGAAATAGAGATAGTGACATCTGATAAGGAAGAGGATGCTGTTCGTGAGCCAGTGCCAATGACCTCTGATAAACTTGCAGCTTTGATTCGAAGTTTACAGGGTGGCGATGAAGACCCTCCATTCATTTCCACTGCTGATGTTCAAGAAAAGGCTGATGTTACTGAAGAATCAGCACCAAAGAAACAAAGAACCGACTCTACACCAGACAACACTATTTTTGAGCCCTCGACTGCCTCTGAGCCTACTCCTACAATTAATCCTCAACCTGGTCCACCATCAATTGATGCATCGAAGAAAACAGACCTGGAAGACACAGACTTGTATGACTTCAACTTCTATTTTGAAGCCACCCCCTCACGGCCAAGCAGTTCTAGTGGTGGTGTTCAATTTGAAGCTGGAAGTTCTAGTGGTGTACATACTTCTGAGCATGATGAAGCTGCATTTCGATATGCAAGCGAAAAGAGCAAAATCCTGGAGAGCGACATCGACAGTGATAAAGATGAATATGTTAAGAGGTTGAAAAGGCGAGTAGTGGTGCTAGAACAAGATGCAGAACTAAAGAATGCTCAGATTATTTCTCTTCAACAAGATGCTGAACTGAAAGAAGCCCAGATCTCATCACTACAGTCACAAATCACCAACAGAGATCTCACTATTGATCAACTGCAAGGTGATGTAGGGATGTTGATGTCAACTGTCTTTGATCTGAATGCGAAACTTGAAAAGAAGTTTGGAAATGAATTTGCTGATAAAGAGGATGAGCAGTTTTATGTTGGAAGACCAGAGCAGACTCAAGAGCAAACAGCAGCAGCTCATGCAGCAGCTGAAGCTGAGCGTGCTGCGGCTCTAGAAGCTTATCTTGCTGCAAAACCAAAGAAACGAAGTAGCTAGTCCAAGAAGAGAAGAGAGGAGAAAGAGTGAGAGAAAGAACAAGAGAAGCAAAGAAAGAAACAACTGCTGGTAATGAAGAATCAAGACATGAATCCTATGGATGAGAACTTTCAGTTGAAGGATCCCTCAACAAGGCCCGACAGACTTATGATGGAATTTGGATCTACTCATTAGGATGAAGTGGGAAATAAATCAGAGGTGGCTTGTTGGAGATATGAGCCAGACAAAAGGATGTGGTTGGTTACTCGAAAGAGCGGGCATAGAGAATACTATGGTAAGGAAAGCCAATTTGAGTCTTGGACCCAGATTGACTTGAAGTCACTATTACGTGCTCCTTACTATGATCCAGATTTAAGCAAGAAAAGTAGAGGATGGGCTTTTCACTCACGTCTTGAAAGGGAAGTAAGAACAAACTTTGCAACTATGAAAACTGCTGAGCTGACAGTGAGAAGAAATCCTGGTGTTCGTGATTCTTTCACCAGAAGGACTGTCAAATCCATCATCTGGCCTCCCACCAATAAAGAGAAGATCATTCCACTCACAAGAAAGTTTGAGAAAGGAATTTTGAGGAATTTCAAGTTCTGGGCCTATGATCCTAAGATGGCCGAAGCTGTCATAGTTACTGAAGAACAGGCCATCAGAATTCCAAACTCGTATGATCTGATGAGTTTTCATGAAGAAGACATCTTGATTCTTACAAGTCATCAAATCCGAACCAGCGAAAAGTATGAAGAATGTGCCAAATCATGGACAAGTGTTGCTGCTAACATATTGAAGAATTACCTATTTGCTGATCCTCCACCAGGTCCACATGATCCAAGGGTTTGATGCATCAACTTATCTAATAAACCTAGGGGGGATTGTTGTACCCTTGAAGGTTTATTGGTAAGTAATCTTGTGGTTTAGTAGGAGTGTTGGGTTAATTATGGGGTTTTGGGCTCATTTGGGTAGTAATGGGCCTAGGGTTTAGGGAGCCTCCTCCCTAATCTCTTTCTATAAATAGTAGGTGATGTAATAGGTGCATGGTTGGTGGTTTTGAAAAATCTTGTATTAGACAACACTTTGTATGCAAGATTTGTGAATCATTAATAGACAATCATCCTTCTTCTTCATCTCTTTATTTCTTTTACAACTTGTTTGTGTGATTCTGCCACCTTACGAGTTGTGCGATATCATTGTGATCTCGGTTTCGGGACTTACAAGTGAAATACGCGGAGTGAGTGATCTTATCGAGAGTTCTTGGTTTTCACACCTAATCCCGACACAATCACTCGCTTGTGTTATACGAGCGTTTTCAAACGTGTGCGTTGTGTTAGCCTTAGGAAAGGCAAAAGTAAGTTTTCAGCCTTAGGAAAGGCTGCCTTCGTACGAAGCTAGTATGTTTATACGAAGGTGTAGTATGGTGAGTTTGTACGAAGCCACACTAGGTGGGTTCGCACAAGAGCGTTACAGGTGGGTTCGTACGAAGCCCCAAGTGGGTTCGTACAAAGGGTCTGTTTTGGTACTTAGACTATAGACTAGGCTCGTTCTACTCGACTCGACCTAATTCCCTATAGTTATAGCTCTTATACCAATCTGTCACACCCCAACCGATGACGGAATCATCGGGGTGCGGCACTAGGCGAACCAGATTGCTCAAGAGAATCCATAACAACTATTTAGTGACAATGTTTTTAACACGTTTAATATCCCATACTATCAAACAAATAATCCACAAATAGTCATAACAGATATCAAAATCTCTCAAACAAAACAAGTCCGACAACCTAGATTTTTATTTGGTTAGTTTCTAGACTTCCTATCCATTTGCAGCATATGATAATCATCAACCTGTCACATACGTTAAAATAAAGTCAATACAATAATGTAAAGGTGAGTACACAAGTTTAGCATTGATATAGTATAAAAAGCGTTTACGCATAACCAGCATGTAACACGTAACGGGTGAATCAAGTAACTATCAACAATGATACAACCTAACCACATGACTGCGAGTAGAGTATGCACGACACATGTTCACCAAGGTGAACATGTGAAGTAAAGTATGTGATCCTTAGCAACCCCTGAACAACCAGGTGTTGAGTCCAAACTATAGTACTATCGTTGCTAAAGGCGATCGGGCATGTAATCACTGTGTAAGCATAGCAACAAGCATTCAACTAATCACGTATAGCATGCGGGAACGGTTAGCGGGTATAAAAGTGTTAAGTGTTTTGTATTGTGTTTTTTATAGAGAACGTATGTAACACCCAAAAGTGCGTTAAGCGAAAAAGGGTTCGATATACTCACAGTGCGTGTCTAACAAGTAAACATGGTCTGAAAATGGATTGAAGGGAGCGTCAGATCAGCCTACGTACGGGAACAGAAGCGTAAGTCCTCCTAAGTGCTGAAACGGTCGAAATCGAAGTGTTAGTGGGAAAACAGAGGCTTCGTACGAAGCTGGTGCCTTCGTACAAAGGCGTGCCTTCGTACAAAGGTGGTGGTCTTCGTACGTGTGTTGCTTCCGTTGTCCAAAATCGAGTGTGCTTCGCGTCTGTCTTCGGAAAATTGAGTGTTTATCCCTCCAACCTTAAGCTACTAAATAAACTTAGAGTCGGCGAGGTCTTTGTCTGAGTCACAGGTGAGAATTGGGCTCTGATGTGCGAAGTCAGTGCCTTCGTACGAAGCCGGCTTCGTACAGAACAGTCCAGCTCGCATTTGTGGCTGTTCTTGGCGTTCGGAGCTACGTTTTCGCTTGAATCGGATGTATTTTCAAGTCCTATTCAAGATGATTTCGACACTACCTCGTTCCACTATCTAGTGAACGAAATACATGTCGTTTTAGGTCCGATTTAGTGTGAAAATCAAGTTTAAAAGGGGTTTTTAAAGAGTCTTTACCTAGATCTAACACTTGGTGAGTGCGAAATCTGTAGATCTCTAACTTGGGAAGCCGAAGCTAGGCCCAATACACCCAGTTAAGTATAGATATGTGATAAAATAAGATTTGATGAAAAAGATGAAGGTTTTCGTAAAACAGAGAAGTTATGATGAAAAAGACGAAGTTCAAGTGAAAAAGGTGAAGTTTAGTTGAAAAACAAAAGAGTTTGGATGAAATCGAAGTGAATCTTGTGGAAAATCGAAGTGGAAAACGTTGTGTAATCATGTAAAAATGATAAATCTTACTTGAAAACAATCGGACAGCATTTCGGCAGTGTTTCGGAGCAAAAGTCAGCAAGTGAATGAAATGGAGAAAGGTGGCTAGGTATTTATAGAGGAGTGGGTTCAAAGCTGCAGCCCTTTGTTTGAAGCTGGCTGCCTTCGTACGAAGCCACTGGCTTCGTTCGAAGGGAGCAGTTTGGTACACAAGCCCTCCATTTCGCGTATAGGATGCTCGTTTAATGCGTTGTGTTGTGTTAGTTAGTGCTAGAACTTTAAGTATTTTAGCAAGATGTTAGGTATTGCGTTGTGTTGCGTTTCAGTGCGATAAATTGAGTTGCGAGTGTAAACCATAAACATATAAAGCACACACAAGTAAAGCATATAAAAACACACAACATAACATTACTACAATTAATAGCGTTTGCGATTTAACGATTTAGCGCGATAAACGAGTGCGAAGTCGAGAGTGGTTACCGAACAAACAAACACACTCAACAAATAAAGTAGCATAATTCTCTGTAATTCATGTTGCGTTAGTGTTGAGCGTTTGCGAATATAAAGCGTTTAAGCGTGCAATGGTGTTGTGTGATGAAAATGTATTTAGTATGGCATAAACCTTTATTTATATTTAATCTTGGAGTACAAAATGGTTACAAATCGAAGTAAGTAGCAAACAGATAACAATCCGAAAAGTCGGGTTGTTACAGACAAACCCATTTTTCAAACAAACCTTTATTTTCTTTGCTCTACCCCAAACACCCCCTTAGTAAACCCTTTGAGCCTTAAAAACCTTTTTCATTTCAAACCCACAAAAAAACTACCATTTTCATCTTTCATTTTTGTAAACTTATCAGCTATGAAATTACGACTACGGCTCAGTTTCAACTTTGGCAAATATATATATATATCAGAAAAATTGGCAAAATATGCCAAAGTATTTTTTTGCTAAGCCAAAGAAACAATAGAAAAACCGATAGTTTACATTTTTACCCTTTTTCAAATAAACCTTACCAAACTCGAACCACCACCTACCATTCAAAGTCCTCTTGATACTTATAAGGATTTAACGTCAAAAGGAGGAGGTTTGATCGATTGCCAAGCCTATGGTAGGAGTAAGTTCCAAATCGGGCATGAGCGTTTCACTTAATATTGGCCGAGTGTTGAGTGAATATTTGTGAGGTGTGTAAAATTGTATATAACTAAATAGAATTTTATAAAGGCATATTATGCCCAAAGTAAATACTTTTTTTTTAAATTAAGTTCTAAACAAATCATGACGAATATGATTATAAATAAAATAAGAACATAATAAATTTAGAATTTGAATACCCGACACTCTAAAGATAGGATCCAAAAACCTTCTCTTCTACCTATTCCATTCGGGTGTGTAAGCCACGTAATAGAGTTTTGCTTGAGTACAAGCAAAGATTCAAGTGTGGGGGGTATTTGATGGGATTAAAATACAACATATAAATTATGTCAAATACGACGTAAAAGTAACCCTTTTTAGTACTAATGTTGGAAAAAGCTCGTGTTTTCGTTCCTTTTAGATTTTCAGGGATAAAAGAGCTTAAATTTGTAAAATGAGCAAAAAGACAGCAAAATCCAACATAAATGCAAAGAAGAAGGAATTGCAAGAAGGAATTGTCGTTGCTCACCAAGCCCCGATTCACATCCAAACCTCAAAATAACAAAGAACAAAAGGCTGACACGGGGCCGTGTCCATCAGACACGGGCCGTGTCCAAGGGTGGATACTGGGCAGAAGAAAAAGAAAACTGCAAAAGACAAAATTGGCAGCCAACATGGGGCCGTGCCAAGCCAAAACAGGGCTTGGTCAACTCAAAGATTTGTAGAATCTACGATAGTACAGCAAGTACTTTGGCCACGGGCCGTACCGTTGACACACGGGGTCGTGTTAATACAACAACTGACAAGCAGTTAATGAGGAAGATAGAGAGATGGGCACGGGGCCGTGCCAGCCGGGCATGGGCCATGCTGAAGCTTCTGAAGACAGTTATAAATAGGAGTGCTTGGTTCCACTTCAACTTATCCCTTGGTAAATCACTTCTCTCTCACTTGCCACCACTCCACCACCACTACAACACCATCATCCACCACCATCATCTATTTTCCATCTTTAGAGTGTGTGTGTTGTCTCGGGATCCAAGATTGATCGTAAGATACTTTGTCAAACAAATGCCATGCTTGGCTAAATTCTTACATCACTTGGTGAAGACTTATCTTTTATGTATTTCTTTTATGATTTCCAATCTTTGGCTACTTTTTAATTGGGTATGTATTAATGACTTTAATAATTAGTTTTTTTATATTGAAGGCGAATTTATTCAAATACTCTTCATATGTTCGTTTACTCAACATGTTCATGTCTTTACGGTCTATATAAAGCATGTTAATTAACCCAAAAAGGAGATTAGAAGGGTGGTTTGGGTAATTCCATGTCTCGGTCAGTGTATTGATCCTGCGAGAACCTGGTTCAAGCCTAGTAACACCTCATGAGTCGGAGCGGGCATTACCCACCATGGGAGAGGTGCAAAAAGCTTGAATCTCTTATTCTTAAACTACTATTAAAACTTTAAACTAACCCCGCGAGTACTGTATCGCTGCTGACTCAGACCATGGGTTGAGGGTGATCGCCTTTTACGAGGGGTCCAACACATTTTGCATTAATAACTTACTTAATTATCTTTCAATATTCTGACCTAGTGTGATTATATCCTTGCTGACTCAAACCACTAGGTTGAGGGTAGCGTCGCCTCCAAAAAAAGGGCCTACTACTATAACTAAGATAATCTCTTAAAATACCCAAAGTGCGGAAATCATCAAAAGGGTACATGAAAGATAAGTTGGATCCAAGTGATTCTTTCTTGTCTATCATTTTTATTTTTTTTTTATTTTCCGTTTTTATTTTCTTATTAGTTAAAAAATCTTTTCTCAAAAGTTGGTTCAATTAGACGTTGACGATAAGCCGGTACTAAAAGCTCTTGTGTCCTTGGACGACCACGGTATCTTGTCATCACTATACTACGTCCGCGATGGGTATACTTGCCCTAGCGTGTGTGTAGAGTGATAGTAGAATATCGTGTTTTATAAATTTAAAACTTGAAATCAAAGTGTAAAAAGAGCTAAAAATATAACTAAAAAATATAGACACCTGCACGCACGTCAAGTTTTTGGCGCCGTTGCTGGAGACACAAGGATCTTAGGAAAGCTTAAAATTAACGGCCTAATCATTTTCTTCCTTTTCTTTTTAGGTTTTTCTTCGTTTTCTTTTATTTTTCCTCTTTCTGCAGAATTGACATGGGGTCGTGCTGCTCTAACACGGGGCCGTGTCAACTCTCTAGAATCTTAAAACTATTTTCTCCCAAATACAGAGTGCAGCACGGGGCCGTGTTTTTCCAACACGGGGCCGTGCCAAACCCTCTGTCTCCATATTTGTACCGCCAAACACAAATATCACAATTAAGTACCAAATCTACCAGTTTTCGATAAAAATGTATGGCTAATCGAATATAAAGTATCTATAAATTAACCCAAATCAGTAGGATATAATTGGTTACACCAAGAGCAATGACTAAATAAAATTAAGTAAGAGTTAAACGATTTAACATCATATGAATGGACGTGATAACAATATCCAAGAATTATTATTTTGAAAAAAAATTACTAATTATTTGTAAATTTAAATTACAAAATAAGTATATATATGTATATACTACATTACTACACACTATAAACTCAATAATTTAGTTTATCTAAATAATTATCTACTTTTTGTTAAATTTAAATTTTTCAAAGAGTTGATAATTATACAAATCTAAATTAGTTTAATAAATAATTATGATATAAATATTTGGGTTTTGTGTTTATTCAAAGTTCCAACTATTTTTTTACTTAAAATACAATTGGTAGGATATAAATACAGAGGTATGGCTCTCATGTACAAAAGCTTTGGGAAAACAAAAAACTACACCGCCACTTAGACCATGCGTAGTGGTTAGCTCAATAATGTTCCCACCATGGGGCGTTTTCTGCCATGTGGCAGTCCAGTCAGCATGAGGGCATTATTGGGCGTTATTGCAAAAGTGCCGTAGTGGGAATAATGCCCAATAACGCCCATTCCAATCATTACACAATTATTTTTTTTAATTAAAAACTTAAAATACTTTATTAAATTAAAAAAAATACAATACTAGAAATAAAAAAACCTATTCAAAAGTAAAAAAAAAAACTAATTAAAACTTTAGGGACTGAAATGCAAAACTAAGTAAAAAAATTACATTTCCAAAATCTAATTAAAACTTTAGGGACTGAAATGCAAAATCATTTTTTAAAGACTAATCAAAATGCAGTGACTAAAATGAAAAAGCTTCTTCTTCTTCCATTCACCCAAAAGAACAACCTGCAACTTTTTTTTTAAACCACCTTCAATTAAAACTAACTAAAACTAATTTCCTTTGTTTTTTTTAATTAAAACTAAGTATACACACATGACAAGGTTCAATTGGGCAAAGAAATAGAGTTCCGGCGTTTTTCAAATCACGCCGATCGAATTTTTTCCCCAAAAACGCCCGATAACGCCGGTATGTAATGGGATAGGGGCATGATTCGGCGTTTTTTTTAATTTAAAAAAAAACGCCCCACTGTTAGTGCATTACGTCTATTGACTTCGTCTTGTATCGAGTCTAGGACTAAAAATGTTAGATATGTTATACATTTTAGAATGTGTTTAAGGTAATTTAGCTTGAACGTGGTGATTTCCCTTGAAAGTGTCTCTTGACAGTTTCAAGCTAAATCAACATGTTGATTTCCCTTGAAAGTGGCATGTGTCATTTCAAGCTAAATCAACACAACTATAAATAGCCTTCAAGCTAAATCATTTGTAACTTTCGGATCTGAGTAGTGAAACTCTGCCGAATCGTCTCAAGGTTGTAAATCAGTATTATATCAATATAAGAGACATTATAATTACATCGAGTGTCCGTTTCATTGATTCCGCCTCTGATTCGGATAAAAGACTCTTTTGATCGACTCAGTCAAGTCGTACAGCGATCCAACAAGTGGTATCAGAGCACAGGAAGAAGAGTTTAGCTCGATTGCAATTAGATTCTGACTTCTACACCTTTTTTTAAACTGAACAAGATTCCATGGTCAAAATGGATTGAACTTTTCACTGAACATGCAAAACAGTAGTTTAACAAAGCCTTGAAAGTTTGAGATCGAAATTCGCATTAAAAATGACTGAAATGGATCAAAAACAAGGTTTCGCTTGAACGAACAGTGCAATTTCGCTTGAAAATCAAAGGATTTCGCTTGAAAAAGGTCAAGCGAAATAGATGTGTTGGATTTCGCTTGAACTAACTGGTTTAGATTTGATTTCGCTTGAAACAGATAGTATTGATTTCGCTTGAAACATCAGAGTCTTGATTTCGCTTGAAACAGCATAATATTGATTTCGCTTGAAACAGAATAGACTTGATTTCGCTTCAAAACATCATCTTGAAGATTTCGCTTGAGATTTAACTTGGGATTTCGCTTGAAATTATATCAGCTGATTTCGCTTCAACTGATCAACTAGTGATTTCGCTTGAGAGTCCTATTTCGCTTGAAAAGTGGAATTTCGTATCGAGATTATTTCACGTCAACCGAGTATCAGTCTATTTCAAGTTGTTTGATATTGTTTGTACTGATTGTGTTTGTTTGTTTGTCTCCAGGTGATTGAAGATGTCAAGCAGTAAGGTTGATCCTGATAGACGGTGGAAAATAGATTACGTAAGATGGGAACTTGAAAATTACAGAGAACCATTCAAAGAAGCCCAAAGAGCAAAACGATGGAATGATGATTTGGAATGTTACATGGATCCATGGGGTAATCCAGTTGTTGACCTATCAAAAGTGGATTTCGATGCTGTAACAAATTTGCTTCCAAGGCCGGCTACTTTCAACACACGAAGGTTATCTGATAAAGAGTATCTGCCTGATTTGGAGAAGAAGATTAGAGAGGTTTGTGAAGCAAGTCTACCTAAGGTGGCAGAAATGAAAAAGCGAAAAGAAGAAGAATTGAAAAAGATGGTTGAAGATTTGAAGAAGAAAGCTTTAGAGGAAATAAAATTGGAAGCAGTAAAAACCGAGAAAGAGAAAGAAAAAGAAAAAGATGAAACTTTAAATGACAATGAAGCAGATCCTAGTAATGCTGGTGATCATGATGATGAAGTTGCTACTGGTAATCAGTTGGCAGTGAATGATGATCAAGAAGCTAAGAACATGCCAATATTTGATCATGGTGATTCAGATTCTGAGGAGGAGCAGATTTCAAGTCAAACAAAATGTGAAGTTGTGATGACTGAAGAAGTTTTACAAGAAGTTGTTACTGAAAAACAGCAGATTTTTGAGGAAGTAATTTCAAAGAAAGAAGAATCTGAAAAGTCTGTATCTGAGAAATCTGAACCAGTGATTAAGAAAGAGATTGCAGAAGACACACTAGTCTTTGAGATTCTTCAAGAAGAGAAGAAACAGACTGAAGATATTCAGACTTTGAAAGCTTAAAAGAAAGCTGAAGATGAACATATTTTGGAGTTGCACTTGAACTGTGAAAAACTAAAAACTGAAAATGTCAAACTGTTGAGTGATGTGGACAGTTTGACATTGGAAAACAAAGTTTTAAAAGAAAAAGAAAAAGAGTTTAAAAATGAAAAATGAAAAATTAAAAATTGAAAAAGATTTTCAAAGTCAAATGAAGGTTTTAGAAGATGAAAAATCTGTTATTTTTAACAATAATCTTGAAAAACAGATTGAAATAAATTCTCATCTTCAGAAAATCATTCGGCTTGAAAATGAAGCTGAAATTGCTCGAAATAAAATTACCGAGCTTGAGAATAAATTGAAAGGTTTTGTGAATTCTACATCACATGTTTGTCCAAAACTGATCAATTCTGTTCCAATAAGTGACAATGTCACAAATTTTGACAAAGTCAAAATTGAAGATTGTGATGAAATATCTGATGATGAAAAAGAAAAGAAAAGAAAATTATTTTTAAATTTACAAGAAAAATTTAAAAATACTGTTTTGCAATCTACTGAAACAGGTGAATGTTCTAAACAAAAACCCTGTTAAGAAGAGTGTAGAACAGAAACAAAAAGTTAAAAATTTTGAAAATTTTAAAAATGAAAATAAAAGCTCATCAGATAAGTCATCCAATCATTATCAAAAATCACAAAAATCTAAAAATGAAAACTCACAAAATGTTGGTAATAAGTGGTGCAGGTTTGACCACAGTGCTCAAAAGACAAATCCAGCATTGAAGAGGAGAAATGATTATCACCAAGCCAAACAATGTTATGATCTAAAGGTTTGGACTGAAAGAAGAGGATGGTACGATAACAGAGTGTGCTACACCTGTGGTGTGAGAGGACACATTGCTGTTAACTGCCAGAATCGGTATCTTGAGACAAGAAGATGCTTTGAATGCAATATCAAAGGTCACATTGCCAGAGATTGCCCAAGGAGATCAATGGGAAGATCAAGGGTTGAATCTCAGAGAACGGTGAAGAAACCAGTCACTGTCAAGCCCAAAGAACAGAAAGTGGAAGATAAGAAAGTAAAGCTTTCACAAGGGCAAAGAGACAGACTGAGGAAAAAGAGGAAGAAGGCGAGAGAGTATTTGGAGAAGATTTTGTCTTCGGGTTCACCGGTTGGTTTGAATAAAAGTTCTGATGAATTGATCCAGTCGACGGCAAAGTCAAGCAAATCGAATTCTTCAGATGCAAATCTGAGGACAAACAAGAAGAAAAAGAAAGTTATTGGCGATGAATCTGGCTCATCCAAGTCAGACAAGCCAAGTTTGGGCAATGAATCTGATTCCACAAAATCAGATGAGCCACAAGTTGAGGTAAAAAAGGAAGAGACAGTTCCATTAATGAATGATGAGAATTTTCCACCATTACGAGCCGCAAACATAAAATCAAAAGGTGTTGATGCTGGAAAAATGTTTAATAGCAATGTTAAACATATTTTTAGTAAGATGGTTGATGGTAAGGAAAAAGGAGTGAAAGAGTTTTATGAAGAAAAGAGAAAAGCTCAAAATGCGCCTAAGGCTGGTCAGGCTTGGGTGTCAAAATCTGTTGGTTGAATTCCTGACTTGCCGGAGCTTCCAGGTTGGTAAGTGTGAAGCAGGTATCGGCATCATTCTTGAGAAATTCACAGGATGGTAACTGTGATATTTCGTCTTACAAGTGGTTAATCAAGGACATTAAGTTGTACTTGATTTTCTACAAGTGATAGTGGTGTTTGACCTTATAATGTTAAATTTTTCAAAAATGGTTAAAAGAGAACAAGGTAATGAGATAACCCCGAACTCACAAGTGATGGGTAAACAAATTAATTTTTCCGGAAAAACCATTCTGATTAAAACAACCTTAAGTGTTTTGAAATCATTATGGGAAAATAGTTTGTTGTAAGGGGGAGTGTTGATTGAATACGCCGAAACCCTCACGGCTGAACAAACATGATTACTTTCATCAGATTGAAAAACGGTTTTCAAACTGTTAAGATCAATGGGTTGTAAATCATGGGGGTATGTTATATTTTATGCAAATCAGTGCATGAGAAGTAGAAAATGGATGGCGAGACAAAGCTATCAGTATTGGTTGTCAAATTTTCTTTAAATGGTTTTGCATTTTAGGGGGAGAATATTGTTAGAAAATACAAAAACATTTGAAAATTTGAAAAAGTCAAAAACATGATAAAATTCAAAAATTGAGTTTTTGCGTAAAAAGAGGAAATGATAGTACATCAGTAGACAGTTACAGTATGCTAAAGAAATGGAAAGTTTAAATGTGTTAAACGATCTCACCGTGGATGTGTTGGTAGGTTTTTATACACTTAGTAAACTTTTTCGGGATATAAACCTAAATTCAAACACTTGCTTATTTCGTGGGGAACACTACTTGGATATATAGGTAACCCCTGAAATCTCGCTTGAAAGGTCTTGTATTCTGATATACTAGGTTTTTATACTCAGTGATATCTGGGGTATTATTCCGGGACTTCTGCTGAATGGAAGTTCTGACCTAGTCCTCGAATAATACTTTCCGCAATGCTTGAAACACAGCATCACCCTCAGCATATATGATAAGACAATAAAATTGCTTAGCAATGCTGTTGTAAAAAAAGATCCTCTAAAGGGGACACACCCAAGTTGAGTCATGATCTCTCTGCTGAACGGTAGTTCTGACCTGAGCTCTCATGATTCTTCATAAATTATTAACCCCTTACAGATATCATTTGTGTTATAATTACCTGTAAGACTGAATATTGGGATCTGGATACGGGAGTATATTCAAGAGGTGGGACACATGAATGGGTTTAAGTTCTTAAAATACATAATTCGTATCCTGAATCAGTTGAAATTTGTATGAAAATTTAAGTGGACAAGTATATCGACAATCTAAGTGAATTGTTTAATTCTTGATGTGAAAATTAAGCTCAACGGTACTTGTGATTTGTCAAAAACTGATATGATCCTCTGACGCATACTCAAACAAAAATATTGTCTGTAAATATATTTGTATATATTTTTTTATTGCTTTATATTTTCAGAAAATACAAAAAGATTTTGATTTCTGCTTTATTTTCGACAACCGATGTCTGAGTGCTGAGTTTCAAAATCTAAGTAAGCTGATTGTGTTTCTGAAAAATAAAACAAGTTCATTAATTTGAAACTTGAAGTTTTAAAATCAAAAATTCAAAAACAGTTTGTGATATCTCCAAGGTCATTAAGTTGGACTTGGTTGATTAATTGTGAGGGATTTGGATGCTTATACTGTTATAGAGCTAGTTTCCGATTCGATTCGATGAAACTGCCAAATTCATGAAAAGTGATTTTGAGGAGATTGAATTGTTAGATTACGATATCTGGAAGTTTAATATGTTGTTACTTATAGTTGTATGAGTGATTGCAGGAAAAGTCCAGACTACGATCCCGAGAGCAGAGTCTAAGGGGGAGTCTGATGACAAGCTGGAAAGCTAGGTGTCGATCCCTAAAAGCACGGAAGCTTGACGAAAGGGGGAGCCTGCTGATGATAAAGTTGTTGATGATAGAACCAGTGATGAGATCCTGGTGTAAGAGTCAAAGTGTGAAGTTGATAAAGAGAAGTGATGGATGCTTACAATGTTACAATCTGAGTGAGGATGCAGAATGATCAAGACTGAAGAAGGTGTCATAACAGAGAATAGTCACTGAAGACTTCGTCAATATCCGATGGGGAGTCTGTTAGTGCATTACGTCTGTTGACTTCGTCTTGTATCGAGTCTAGGACTAAAAATGTTAGATATGTTATACATTTTAGAATGTGTTTAAGGTAATTTAGCTTGAACGTGGTGATTTCCCTTGAAAGTGTCTCTTGACAGTTTCAAGCTAAATCAACATGTTGATTTCCCTTGAAAGTGGCATGTGTCATTTCAAGCTAAATCAACACAACTATAAATAGCCTTCAAGCTAAATCATTTGTAACTTTCGGATCTGAGTAGTGAAACTCTGCCGAATCGTCTCAAGGTTGTAAATCAGTATTATATCAATATAAGAGACATTATAATTACATCGAGTGTCCGTTTCATTAATTCCGCCTCTGATTCGGATAAAAGACTCTTCTGATCGACTCAGTCAGGTCGTACAGCGATCCAACACCCACTACACATGGTCTTAATATTTTACAATTTAATGTGTTTTTATATTATGTATTTGAAATTTTATATAGTTTTATCTTTTTATTCTGTGACCGACCCAGACCGAAAAAGTTTAATATTTAACGATAAATAATGACCCCCAAAAATTTTAACCCCCATGTATACAATTTCTAGATCTAACCGAAGCTATGTATATATATCGACATTATTGGAAATAATGTTGAAATGGAAAACATACATTGCAAGTGATTAGGAATGGCACGTTAAAGTATAAAAGTTGAAAGTTGTGTTATGGCTATGTTGATGCCTACGTTCAAGTCATTAGGGTATGCTCTGGTCAGCGTAGCCTAACACCATGCTTGGTCCAATTTTGAGATGCTAATGATTTTAAGTTAAATTTGTACGTCTTGTTTATATATGTTCTTCTACATTACCTATACTAACTTGTGGTGTTAAAATGCCTTAGCTAACACTCCCAAGTGGGTGGTGAATGAACATCAACACCTCGAGATATTTCAAGAACACAAATCATGAGTTTGGTCACTATTTTGCAAATGTGTCAACACATAACTAAACTACTTTGGTTCTAACTTTTCTATGTGATAAACATGATGAAACTTGACTCATGATGTATATATTAGTAGGTGTACGTGTCATATTCTAACATATAAATTTTCAAGACCTATTTTGTATATTGAATACTTAACAACTTTTTTTAAAGTACATGTGCTACATTTATCACAAATACCACAATGAAGTGCTTCTTTACTCGACTTACTCATATGTGGTGGGCTCTCCCTAAAATGGTGTACATGTTGCCCTTGGTCTAACTATGTAAAGTTTTAAATACTTGTGACTGTCACGCACATGGTTTACAAATATGATTACACATGGAGAAAGAACACAATAGATAGTTTTGAAGTCATAAAAAAGATATAAGAGTAAACATATGATGATGAATAAGTACCTATACATGGAAAAGGATGTAAAGATAAATATGATAAGATGCAAAAATAACAATGAATGAAAGTTTAATGTAATCAAGACGAATTTAGGATGAATCGCTTATTTATGATTACTTGTAGGATAACGTACGATCAAAAGAAATAAACTATAAAATGAGACGAATCAAATAATGTTAATATTTACTTGTGTTGTCACTATAACCTTTATCTTACTTAATTATTTAGCTGACATATATTTTTAGAAATACGATTTATACTTGTAGGTTAGTAAATACATGCTAACGATAAAATTGGGTAGAGTTTTTGTAACGATACTTCATGAACTTAGTGTAGGAAAACCGTTCAAGAAATAAAATAAAAATGACAATTTTGTTAATCTATATTCGGATTACAATACATAAATAAGAACTGAACCAAAATACAATAAAAAATGTAAACGAAGACAATGAACAGATTTCAAATAAATAAAGAAAATGCGTAAAACAAAGGCGAATGAGGCACGTGAAGATCACGCTTCACTTAAAACAGATTTTTGGCCACACAGGTGAACCTGTCTGTTTCCTAGGGTACAACAGCCAGAGCAGATTGTACTACCGGAAATAGCCAAGCGCATGAAGAACTAGCTGAAACAAGAGCGCGAAACGAAGCAAAATTAGGTAATTCCTTGGTGTTTGAGGGTGATGTTTGGACCATGCAAGAGCTCTAGTTTTTTCTGTGTATTTCAACAAAACACTGTCTTGTGTATAAAACCAGAAAGATTCTAGAAACATTAAATTATGAATTAATTTCAAAATTTAATTGCATAATTATTACTAGAACTTGATCAGACTCAACCAGTGAGAAACTGAAAGGTCTTGAACACACCAGTTAACCAAGCCAAGCTACAGGGCTCGAGCTGCACCCAAAAAGAGTAAAGGCGACTACAAGCGACGATGCGAGCGTGCAAAGTGCATTATCAAAGCGTCACATTGTGCCCATCGCTCTCGTCCCGGGCCCGGCCCTGGGCGCGGGCGTGTGTCGGGTGCTTCGCACCCTCCTGGCTGCCACTGGGTGTGAGTTGTCACATAAGAATACATTCGTGTAGAGAATTCTAATTATAAATCCACAAATGATTTATCTCTCCACCTTTGTGGGACAAACACAATTTCCCACATATTTATAGTTCCAACATACAAACTTAATGCTCAACATCTCTCTTAAATCTTGCCTTAATTATTAAATAATAATTATATTAATCAACAATATAATAGTATTTATAATATTTCCAACACTTTGCTCACTTATGCCTAGACTCACATTCACAACTTAGTAGATTTTTGTTAATCATTTGTGGTTCTGATATTGCAATGATGACAACTAACATTCAATTGAACGTTCATTTTTAAAACTATGTTTGAATAAAACTTTTAAACTCATCATTTTTGGAAAGTAATAAGAGCATAGAGAAGAAAAATGAGAGGTGACTAGGTTTTTGGGAGCGAGTGTAACACATGGTTATGCTTGAATCGCCAATCATACATGGTTGTTGCATCACATCATGGTATTTGTGACCAACTATAGCGATTTTTTCTTATTGGGATAATTGTATGAGAGGAACAATATAGTTTTTGTTTTTTCGGGTGAAACGACACATTGTTTCTTTTAAGAGCTAGAACTAGTATGGAAGAGATATATGGTATAATAAACATTGTCGATTTTTTGGCCCAATATATATATATATATATATATATATATATATATATATATATATATATATATATGGTCAGGATTTAGAGAAAACGGTAGAAAGTATGAGAACGGTGAGAACGCTTATGGATCGTCCGATCAAAACAATCTATGGACTAGATTGACGCAGTGGCGTTTTCGTAAATAACATCAATTTTATTACGTGGACGCGCCTCATTAAGGGTAAAAAGGTCTTTACACCTCTATACCAAAACGCCATACTAATAAATAAAACGCCATTACGGACCAAAACACATCGCTATATAAACAAAAACATCCCAGACATAAAAACACCCCCCCCCCAGAACCTGAAACGCCATATTTTCTACTAAATACCATTCATCTTACAAACGCCAAAATCCCCAAAACATCAAACACAACTACTCAAAAAACTCCATATTTTCTACTATATACCATTCATCTTAGAAAACGCCAAAACACTCAAACATCAAAGATTCTAAAAAAATCGACGGTTCTTTCAGATATACTATTTCCTCAGTAAAACGCCAAAAATGCCAAATATCGTTTCTTATATATTCAAATATTGTTCTACGCCAAAGTTTCGGATAATGCATTCTTCCCTGAGGTGCTGTGACTCAAATAACATTTTGCTGCATGAGATGGACAAATCATAAACAAAAACATGCTGGGGGCAGACTTATGTCATTTTCTGTGTTTTGTTCTTGATGATTATTTTAATGGCATGAAAAAACGAATGACACTGATGAGTTGTTTGAAGATACATATTCAAACAAAAAACTTATGTCATTTTGTCTTTTCAAACGGCCACAAAAACACAAGCATGGCTAAGCCAAACCACCAGCGAACATGATTCAAAAGAAGAAAGAGACTGATGACAGTGAAGTTTTGGAAGATGAATTGTTTTTATTTTTATTTTTTTAATTTTCTTTTTCTGTTATTTGTTATGTATTTTTCAACTTAGAATAAAAAAATACATTATGTTAATAAAACACCAAACAGTCATAATGCATATGAAACACCATAAATGGAGTAAAAACGCCAAAACTCCCAAACTATAATGAAAGTAGTTTACAAAAGTATTAATTAATAAAAGCTAAAAATGGAAAAACGCCAAAAACTACTTAAACACATTCAAAAACGCCAAACTTGGGAGATGGAAAGTCTATGACCCTAAAAACTCATAAAAAGCTGAACAAAAAACAGTAAAAATACACAGTAACTGAAAAGACGGCTACTTTATTAATATCATTTATTATAAATAAAATCTCGCCTAAACTACGCGCCAAAAACATCCTATAAGATAGACGTCTCTGCACAATCAACTGATCACAAAACCAGAAACAAACGCCATATTTCCTAGAAACCATTCACTTTAAAAACGTAAAAAATAATAGTTAAAAAAGCCACAGATGCAGAACCTCGATTCTGCTATATAGAGTATTGATCTGAATAAAGTTTCACTGAATGGATTCTTCTCTAAGTTGGGTATCTCTATAATATTTTGCTGAATGAGATGGACAAATATTCAAGATAAAGAGACTGATGACAATGATATGGCATCATGTCACTTTGTTCTTGATGGATATATTGATGGCATAAAGGGATCAATACATTAGAGCAGGCGTTGGTCTTCAACATGTCATCAAACAAGTATATATCAAACCACAATAAAGGATGCCCAAAAAATAAGCATCTTCTAAAGACGGGAGGTATATTGGAAAATAAGGATCTACATAAGGTATTCAAAACGCCAAAAAAGTTAAAGTAGAAGAGGCTGATGACAGTGAAGATTTGGATGAGAAATGATATTATTATTTTTATTTTTTTTCTTTTCTATTGTTTGTTATGTAATTCTCTGTTGTTTATCATCTAATTCTCTACTATTTTAAAAAAATTAAGTATAAAACGCCAAAAACTACAAACACCAAAAACGCCTAATAGTTTGAAAAACTATGAGAACGAATGCTAGCAAAATATGATGTTGCTATATAAAACGCCAAAAACGCAAACAAAGTATTACTGGAAAAATCAAAACTAATTGACAGATGAAAATTGAAAGAAACAGTAAAATAAAGAGACGGTATCATTATTGTCAAACATTATAGTTATATTAATACCACTAAATGGAAAATTGAAATTTATTTATCTTTTCATAACGCCATAATTGTCTGTCACATTATAGGCCTGTATCCTAAATGGCAAAACACTTGATATAATAAAATTAAGAAAATTACTGATGTTTTTTACATTAAACGCCTGCATCCTGATCTAAAAAAAATAAAAACGCCAAAACAATACTTAAAACGCTAAAATGTTTACTATGATTCTGATCTAAAAACAATAAAAACGTCGCGTAATTATTAAACGCCAAAAAAATGAAAAGATGAAGTGACACGCGTTAAAAAAAAGAAATATGAAAGGACAAAAAAGCCCATCCGCCCTTCTCTAAGCGGCGTGACACGTGTTGGGTCAGGAAGCGTTCTCACCGTTCTCACACTTTTGAGTGTTTTCTCCTGATTCCGTTTCTATATATATATATATATATATATATATTGTGAATGTATCAACAAATTATTATTCTACTTTGGTTTCAACTTTTGTATATGACATACATGATGAAACTTAACACATAATGCATATATATTATCACTTTATCAGTAGATGTTTATGTCATCTTCAGCCAAATAAATTTTTGAGGACTTATTTTCTGCATTAAACTAGTTAACAACTATTTCTTTTAAAGTATGTTGTTATATTTATCACAAAGACGATAGTGAAATGCTTTTTTACTCCACTTAGTCATATGTGGTGGATTCCCCCATAAATGGTGTACATAAAGCAGTTGGTCTAACCATTTAAAGTTTTGAAGGCCTAGAACTCCCATCCACATGGTTTAAAGATATGATTTAATACATAAAAAGACCACAATAAATAGGTTTGAAGTTGTGACAAAGATACAAGAGTATACAACATGAATATGATGAATAGAAGTCTACACATGGAAAAAAAAATGTAAATATAAAGAAGATAAGATGCAAATATAGCATGCTTAAAATAATTGAGACATATTTAGGACAATCTGCTTATTTATTTAGGATTGCTTCAAGCATAACTTATGACAAAAAGAAATACACTATTTAATGAGATGATTAAAAATAATGTTGGTATTAGTTGGCTTACTTCTATCATGAGTAACCTTTATCTTACTAAACTTTATTATTGACACTTGTTTTTAGAAAAAAAAAATGATGTGTACTTGTAGCCTTGATGTTGTAAATCAGTGGATTTTAATAATTATTTGTAGCCTTGATGTTGTAATGACGACCTGTAACATCCGACTAAACGTTCACTTATAATACTATGTTCAAATTTTAAGTCCACAATTTAGGAAAGTAATAAAAGCCTTAAAAGAGAAGAAAACTAAGAGGTGACTAGGTCTTGGGAGTGAATGCAACACATGTTTATGCTTGAACCGCCAATCACACATGGTTGTTGCGTCGCCCTCATGGCGTTGGCGATTAACTATGGCGATCTCTTCTTCTTGGGATAAATGAGAGAGGGAATATATGAGAGGAACCATATAGTTTTTGTTTCTTCGGATGAAACGACGCATCGTTTCTTTGTAGAGGTGGAGAAGCCAAAGGCTGGTATGGAAGATATACATGGTGGTATGATAGGTCTGAGTTTACTTGTTTGTGTTGTTTTTATAAGATGATAAATGAATGAAGATAAACAAATGATAATTTGCAGCGGAAATGAAGAAAAACTTTATAACACAAACAAGGAAAGAATAGCTTTCATCATAAATACTTTGTGTCGAATGATTTGATTATAAAAGATTCAACGTGTGCATGAATTGCTATCTCCTCCTCAGCCTGAGCTCACAAGTGCTAGTTCGTACAAAATGCAAGTGTGTGAAAGAGCTAATAGAAAAGTACAGACATTGTCTATTTATAGTATCCTAAACACTGTAACATCTTGGCTGACGTCACCTAGACAGTGACAGCTAACAATCTTAACAAACTCCAAACACTGATAAATACAAACACTGTTACATTAAACAGTGATTAACTAACTGCTGATGATGCTATCCGCTGATGGGCTCAGCCACTGATGAAGCTTGAACAGTGCTTTCCATAAAGGTTGATCAGGCCTTTGACTTCCAGCAGTTCTTTGACTTCAACAGAGGATTGGTCTTCAACAGACTTTATACTTCATCAGAGCTTTGTACATAACAGTCTTTAGGAATCAGCAGACTTTAGATATCATCAGATGTTGGAAGCCACTGTCATTTGAGGGAAATAGAATTCAAAACACTATTATTAGGATTAGTTTTTGCAGAACCAGTTTTGGCTTTATATCATTTGTTCTTTAGGATTGATCACATGAGCCAACAATCTCCCCCTAGAACAGATGATGCCAAAACCCTTCATTATTTTATGATCTTTATATCCTCATCAACAGTTTCCTGATTTGACCTTTGAATTGTAGTTCAAAGTCCAAGGAATCTGTGTCTTCTTCATCCCTAATCAGTTGAAGGTTCAAGATCTTGAAAGTCTCTTGCATTTAGACCATATGCAGCCTTCCTTGACAGCTTTTCAACATTACCATCAGATCTGAGTAGAGTCAATACGTGGGTGTCTTTGTCTGACTTCCACGTTAGTATTTTTGGATTTGATAGCTTTCTAGGGATAAGATTTATTTGAGATGAGTTTGGGGATTCAGGTCTGCTTGCCAACTGTTTGATTGTTTCAGTAACTTGAGCAGCACGTTGGTGAGCAGCATCGTCCACTCTAAATTGAAGTTGGTTTCTGATGGCCTCTTTTCTATGTTCTGCATACCTCTTTTCATCTTCCTTATCCATCTGCTTTTGCCTTTTTAATTGATTTAAGGCACTGATGGGTAAAGCAGATGATGAGAACAGCTTTTTAGGGGCATGGGTCTGTTGAGGCCTATCAGCAGTGGTTTCAGTATATACTGACTTCTGAGGAACCTTTGGATCTTTCTTTCTAAGTTCTTCCAATTTTCTGTAGGTCTCATCAACATTCTACTTTGACCATATTGCAATTGATCTTACAGACCCCTATCCTACAGTAACAAGCTCTGCTCTCTTTCTTTTGTACCTTAATGCATCATCTACATCAACCTTTTTGAATTTATTCCAGTTGGGTGCATATTTCTTCATTTGAGGATCTTTGTTCATCATTCAATTCTGTTAATTTCTTCTTTGAGAGCATCAAAAGGCCAATCTTTGAATTGAGACTTGTTAGCTTTGTAGGGCTTGGTTTTTATGATGAGATCCAAATAATAAACCCTTAGTTCCTCTTGAAGATCAGCATTTGGTGGCAACTGTAAGACCCTTCTTAAAATAACAGAATTTATAATGATTAACCCACATTCATTACTAATTTGCGAGCTTACAAAAACTTTGCTGAGTTTAGGATCATACATGATCAAAATGTTCAAGTCGTCGTCCTACTAATTAAACCATTAAAATGTAATTTCCAGAGTTTACATATTAACTAAAACAAAATATATCAATGCGAAAGCTTTGTTCGGTGCGTTCGGTTCTTGAAAGTCGCTTGATCTTCATCCGGAGTCTTGTAACCATTCATCTCCATTCATAACCCATTTAAACGTTAGTTTAGAGGCTTAAAAATCCATTAAACTTATGTTTTTTTTTGCAAAACCAGGAAGTAAAATTATCTTGGCTGATTTAAAATGCCCTCGCGGGGCGCGACAGAGAAGGAAGCATCCTTCGCGGGCCGCGAGCGGTGTCGCGTCACGCGACACTCATAGGGTCACGCCGTCGCGTAGCGCGACGACCTTGTCTTTCCAGAAGTGTTCGTTTGTTTGAGCTACAGATGCCCAGCTACGAAAAATCCCAAAATTCCAACTTAAAACTTTCATAACTTTTGCTATACAAGTCCGTTTTACATAATTCTTTTTCCTACGTGACCGTAATTAAATTACTTCCCCGTTTACCATCGTTGTTTGCTTTAAAATCCGGTTTATAGGCAGATAGCCTATAAATCCACTTTTTGATTATTCGACCCATTCATTTGAGAGTCATGCCACTCGTTTATCATTATCACTTGTTTTCAAACGATTTTTACCCAATCACGGGTTTAGCAAACACTAGCCCTTTACTCCCATCTCGTGGTTTGCGTGCACATTAGCATCATGCTTGGTTATCAATATTCCAAGCATATGCGTCTAAGCAAGTTTTACACTTTCAATATATATACCAAGGTTTTGACCCGTATCCATGTGTTTATTTGCATCAAGTTTAGCGTGTCCGTTTCACGGCTTACGCATTCAAGGTACTCAACCTTTAGGTGACGTTCAAGCCACTTCAATTTCAATCTATTTATGACATGGATGGCCCGTTTGATTGTCTAGTGAAAACCATCACTTCAATGACAATTCAAACTTGCGTATTAAACTACAACACCATAATTATAGCTATGATCGAACTTTATACATAATGTAACGAAACCATAGGTCACGTACCTTTAGAGCAATCCTTTCAAACGCGTATCGCCACTAGCTTGTCCGTTTGACATCCCGGTTTCTTTGCCTATAGAGTTCAACCATAGTTGTTTAGAACTCTCTTATAGCATATAACGCATAATTTTCCACACTAGTCAAATATGCATTTTTAGTCGGGTTTTTAACATTTATCTTCTCTTAGGCATTACATCAAACACCTAATGAGCATGATTTCATACAATTAAAAATCAAGTTCTTAACTAACTATTTACCCAAGATTTAAGCATCCTTTCACAAATTCATGTAAATTTTCATATCAACTAGTCAAAATTCTCTCCATAGAGGTCAAATACACTAAGTTAACAATGTTAATCCTAGTGTTTAACATAATTCTACAAAACCCACTTGACACATGAGTGTAGGATCATGAACTCACAATTATAAGCATCAATTCAACAAGTAAATGGCTAGGGTTTAGTCCTAGACATAATTTCATTCTCAATTTCATCCAAACAATGATTATGCAAGCTCAAATTCGAATTTTATGAGTTCGTCTAAAATTTAAGATGGAACCAACTAGTGAAATTTCACATACCTTATGATCCTTTCGCCGAGGTGATCACTAATCTATATTCAGATTTCGACTTAGACTTGATTTGAGCCTTCAATTTGTGAGTTTTGTAAGAGTTGGGGTTTGAAGGGGAAATCCCTGGTCGCCCCTTGCTCTGATCGAACCAGACACACACTCAGGCGTGTGTTTGGTGTGTTATTTTGTTATTAAACATTCAAGTTTCAAGTTTGACAAGTTTGGTCCCTCTACAATCCACAAGTTATTTAAAAGGGCATTCAACCATAATTGTTCTATTATGTCAAGACACTAACTAACTAGGTTATTCATTCCTAGTTATTTTATCTTGGCTATTACCGATATTTAGTTTAAAATATGATACCTATATTTTCGGGGTGTTACAGCAACTCTGACAAGGATTTACTGAGGTCTCTAGCAAAGTCTTCAAGTTTCCTGACTTTGCTAAGCCCATGTTGCGTCAGACCTTGGTATCTCTTGTCTCCTAACTCTTTACTATCTTCTTTTGCTATAAGCTCTGCTTGTCTGGCTTTCAACTTTAAATATTCATCCAAATTCTGTGGAACTCTGAAGCCATATAGAGATGGGAAGGCTCTTTTAGATGGATCATCTATCTTATAAAATTGCATCATTTCATCTTGGACTGCAAGCAGTTCCAGAGGATATTGAGTTGCCAATGGAATGACACGTGGCATGTAACCTATGAGTGGATGATCAAGTGGGTTTGTTTATGGAGATGATGAGGGTAGAATGATTTGAGCAGGAGCAGATGATAAAGGAATTGGTTATAAAATTTCTTTTTCTTCTTCAAGTACAGCAAATTTCCTTTTTCTTGCGTATGCATATTTTGGAGGAGGAGGAGTTTTTTATGGAGAAGGTGGTTTTGGTGAGAAGGTTTATTGTGAAGGGAATCTTTGGGGAGTTGGTGGTGGTTGTGTTGATGGTGGAGGATCAAAATGAAAAGGAGCAATGGTTTGACTAACAGCTGTTGAAACCACTAGAGTTTCAATAACTAATGGTCTAACATCTACTGATGCTTTTATAGCATCAACATCTGTTGGTTTTGTGGAAGATGGTGGTGGTGATGAAGTTATTTTCTGCTTCTTTTGAGGTGGTTTTTGAGATGATGGTTTGGGTTTGGTCGTGGCAGTAGTTTGAGGCTTTTTTGAAGTAGCAGTGGTTTTGGGGAATGTGGCAATTGGAGGTCTGTTGTTTCGGAATGATTTTCTTCTATTAGAAGTGCCAATATTTTGTGTTTGGTTTTCTCTTTTCATCTTTTCCTCCTGTTCCTGCTTCCAAACATCTGCCTTGCTTTCTGATGTATCTTTTCTCTTATGCTTTGCCAAAATCTCTTCATCCGTCTGTATATTAAGGGTCTCATCAACTCCCTTTTTCTTTCCTGCATCAGATTTTTCTGAAGATTTTGTAGAAGTGTCTTTGGCAGACTCTGGCTTTTGTTTTGGCTGACCCTTTGGTTTTGCTTTGGGGTCAACATCAAGTTTTCTCATAGAATCTTTCTCCCCTTTTTTGGCATCAACTTGATCTTCTTTTTCAAAGATAGGTGCAGGGGAGATGCCAATGAGTTTTGCAAGGGATTCTTTGATACCCCTTCTATCTGCCTGAGTGTCTTTGTACCTAGCATCCACCATAACTCTGATCAATTCCATGTGTGAGTTATATTGAATTTCAGCTAATTCCCTTTGAGCTGCTAAGATTGGTTGTACATAATTCCAAAGCTCTTGGCAGAGTTGCTGATGACTAGGCTGACTTTTAGAAGCCTCCAACACTTGTTTTAACATATCTTTCATTTCGTCAACAGTGTTTTCAAAGGAAGACATTCTCTTTGTCAATTCTTTGTATTTTAATTCATCACCTAACTTAATAGGATAACCTGAATTCCCACCAGAGGTGGTTGTATCCGCCTTAGTGATAGGAGTATACTCCAAATCATTAGTGGCAGATGCCCCTTTGTCTTGGTACTGGGGACTTCACTCTGTAGCAGTGGTTACCTTGGTAGCCACAGCAGTGGTTGCCTTCAAAGGAGTCTTAGAAATGAAACTACTGTCCAAATGTAAATCTGTGGATTTGACACTTGTAGTAGCTGCTCCACTTGAAATACCAACAAGAATTTCGTGAAATTCAAGTGGTGTAATCTCCTCAATTATTTGTGGGTTAGCTGATTGAATAGGTTCAGACACAACTATTGTTGAAGTTATATTCTCAGTAATGTGTTGGTGGGAGGGGCTGTTTTGAGTCTGAATGTCAATAGCCTCAAACAGTGGTATGATAGTAGGTGGAATAGGGGATGAAGGGAGTGGTGTTGAAAGACTCATTGCCCCGGGAGAAGGGCTTTTAAGCATACTCTCAAATGAGGGTATAGCATCATATTGTGGTGTCCCTGTGAATACAACATGTTCCTTTTGTGAGGAATCATGAGGAGTTTGGTTTAAAGGTTGAGATCTTTCCACTTGTTGTGAGGAAGTAGCAACAGTGGTTTCTAGTGACATTTGTGTTGTCACAAGGTTAACCTCTGGGATCTCATTTTCCAGAGGACCCATTTTAGTGATTTGGTGGGGCTTTTTGGATTTGAATTTGGTCTTTTGGGTTTTGATTATGGGGGTTTCACAGCAGTGGTTGTGGTGCTATGATCACCATGAGCAGTGGGCTTAGCAACAGAGGTTTGAGGAGCAGATGTGGACTCATCTAAAATTTTCTCATTCCTCTTTGCTTGTGTTTTGGAAACATTTAACTCTTTAGCCATAAGGCGAGTAAAAGTTTCAGATGATAGACTATTCATTTTAAAAGCAGTACCTTTTTCAAAAGCTTTTTGTGTAACATGCTTTTGTAGATAGTTGCTTAAAAATCTTGGAAACATAAGAAAAGCAGCATTCTTCCCATTTTTAATGTTTTTCAAATTATTAACCATGTCAGTAAACAATGCTTGGGAGTAGTTAAAATCAGTTTTTGTCCAAATTGCATACCCCAAGTACTGAATTTTCAGAGGTATTTCATTTAAAGCAGTGGTTTTATTTGAGAGACAAGTTAAAAGGGTATGGAACAGAATTTCATTGGTGGTGGAAAATTTGGTTTAAACATGGTAGCTTTATTCAACTATCCATCATAACCCCTTTCATTCAAGTCAGTTTAAAACTCATTTTTTGGGAAAGAAGTTTTACCTGCCAAGTCGTTCATCTGAAATGTTTCAGATATGGTAGTGGGGGTTATGGCAACCAAGACACCTCCAACTTTTGAAGTTATACCAAATGGCTCATTGCCTAGTTCTTCAATGTTGGCATTTGCCCAGAAGTCGCAGAGTGTGTCTTGGTAGATTGGTGTATCAGCAGTAAGAAGTGTCTTGTATTTGGAGGTTAATAGAATGTCAATTATTGAGTGAAAGTCGGTGTTTTTATCGGTTTTCTCGAAAATGCAAAGGTAGTTATGAGGGTGTTTGAAGATCAGAGCCAAGATCGGAATTAGAAATTGCAAGAGGTTGAAGAAGAAGTGAAGGAGAAGATGGAAACCATTTTGGAGAATTTTTGAATTCGATACGGCGAGTAAAAGCTCTGTTTGGGGATTAAACTGGATTTTATAAAAGGGAAAAAAGTGAATGCTGACGTGGCAGCGGTTTTAAAGATCGAACGGTTAACATCTGCCCACATGGCAACCTCTGATGAAAAAGTGGATGGCAGTTGTCAACAAAGGATATGAGAACAGAGGTTGAAACCATAGTTGTTTGGTCAAACAGTGGTCAACAAAGGATATGAGAACAGAGGTTGTCTTTCAGCAGTGGGTGAATTTTCAACCAATCAAAGGTTTAAAACATCAGTGGATATGGACAGACTTTTCAAGGATTGATTTTTGATTTTCTGAAAACATTTTAATGCTTTTTATTCATGAAAAAGAAGTTTTTGCTTTCTAATCCAAGTTAAGCATGCCAATTCTAGAGATCAAACTTTCAAAGGTAGATGTGTCTAATGCTTTTGTTAGCACATCTGCCAGTTGATCTTTAGTTGGAACATGATGCAGAGAAATCAAACCTTTTTCATAGCAATCCCTCACAAAGTGATGTCTGATGTCAATGTGTTTGGTCGTTGAATGGGATACTGGAATTTTGATGATATTTTCAGCTGCTTGACTGTCCAACATGAGAGGAGTCTTTAGAGCAGTTATACCAAAATCCAGTAACTGGTTTTGAAGCCACAACAGTTGGGCTGTATAGCTTGTAGCAGCAATATATTTTGCTTCAGCAGTGGATGTGGAAACAGCTACTTGTTTTTTGCTTTGCCAAGACACTAAGCAATTACCTAGGAATTGACACCCTCCTAATGTAGACTTCCTTGTGGTGTTGCATCCACTGTCTGAATCACTTGAAAGCTTGACATTCCCATTAGCAGGATACCAGATACCAAGTGTGGGAGCACCTTTTATGCATCTGAATATTCTTTTCACAGCAATGAGATTAGACTTCCTAGGTGCTGACTGGGATCTGGCACAGACACATGTTGCAAACATGATGTCTGGCCTTGATGCATTTAGGTACAATAAAGACCCAATCATGCTTCTATATAAGGTCTGATCAACCAAGTCATCTTTTGCATCAGACATGACAAGCTTTGTGGTTGCCATAGGTGTACTACATGGTTTGCAATCATTCACGTCAAATTTGTTTAAAAGATCTTTTACATATTTGCTTTGATGAATGAAAGTTCCATTTTGCAACTTCTTAACTTGGAGACTAAGAAAGCATTGGAGTTCACCCATGGCACTCATTTCAAACTCTGTTGTCATGAGTTGTCTAAACTCTTCACACACGGAATTACATGTGCTTCCAGAGATGATGTCATCAACATAAATTTGGACAATCATCAAGTCTTTTCCTCTCCATTTTAGAAACAGTGTTTTATCAATTTTACTTCTTGTAAAGCCTATGGAGATTAGAAAAGTGGAAAGAGTTTCAGACCGGGCCCTTGGTGCTTGTTTCAAGCCATACAAAGCTTTATTGAGCTTGTAGACATGATCAGGATAAATATGATCTTCAAAACCAGGAGGTTGGCAAACATATACCCCTTCCTGTATTTTTCCATAAAGGAAAGCACACTTTATATCCATTTGATACACCTTGATGTTGTGGTTGATAGCAAAGGCTAAGAACAGTCTGATGGCTTCAAGTCTTGCTACAGGAGCAAATCTCTCATCATAGTCTATGCCCTCTTCTTGTCTATAACCTTGAACCACAAGACTGGCTTTGTTCTTGACAATAATGCCCCTTTCATCAGATTTGTTCTTGAGGACCCACTTTATGCCAGTTGGACTTACATCCTCTGGCAGTGGTACAAGTTCCCATACTTGTTATCTTTTGAATTGTTGGAGCTCTTCTTGCATGGCTTCTACCCAACTATTGTCTTTCAGTGCCTCTTGGTACTTGACAGGTTGATGGAGTGATAGGCAACCAGCAAAAAGACAAATGTTTTAGGATTGACTTCTTGTGAGAACTGCTTCATTGATGTTGCCAATAACTTGATCAGGTGGATGAGATTTAAGGAAGATTAGATCTCCCTTGTATGGAACAATGGCATTGAGAGGTGAAGGCTGCAGATGTGAATCATCTGAGCTAACATCTGTTGGTAATTTTGAAGAACCAACATCTGTTTGAAATGGAGGTGGAGGAATGGGAGGAATGGGTGTGGCATAATGTTGATTTTTATCCACTGTTGATGGATTTTTATCAACAGAGGTTGGAGATAATGTAGTGGCAGAGTTTTGATCAACAACTGTTGATTCAACAGTGGCAGAGTTTTGATAGCTGTTTTGAACATCTGCTACTCTGGTGGTGGTAGTGATTTTGTATTGTGGGATCACAATATCACATCCATAGTCTTGTAGGAAATATTGTGGGGTAACTGCAGGGTTAGTCTTGACAGACACATCTTCAAATGTAAATTTATCAAGGTCAAACATTTCAGTAGGGTTTGCTGGGATTTTCCGTGATGAAAGTTCATTGAACTTGTAGGATCGTTTTCAGACCCGAATGAGTCGTTCAGAAGAGTTTATGCTCAGTACGAAAGGCGAAAACAGTCGTACTGAGGTCAATTCAGCAAGATACACACTTTAAACTGTCGTATGATTGATTTGACAACAAATTACAGCGAGACGACACTTCGGAAGCAGTTCGGCACTGAAACCGGAAAAGATACAACTAATTTCGTTTGAAGGAGTATTTATAGGCTCCTAATTCCGTTTGAAAGGGTTCCAAGCGAGATTAGATTCCAAGCGGAATCTAATTCCGTGCGGAATTACCTTATGACCTTTCAAGCGGAATTACATCCTTTCAAGCGAAATTACATTTAAATCTCGAACTACATGCCCTGATCTAACACTCTAAGTACAAGACTCGATACAAGACGAAGTCGACAGACGCATGCACTAACAGACTCCCCCTCGAATGTTGATGAGTCTTAAGTGTCGAGTTTTCAACATCTTCAGTCTTTATCAGTCTTTGGGCTTCTTTTTTGAAGTATCTGACATTGTAAAGTATCCTCAAATCTTCTCTTTTTTCTTTATCATTTCCAGAATCTCAACCTGGCTTTATCTTCAACTCAGAACCAACAGACTTCCCTTAAATCTCCTCAGATGTTGATCTGAACTTGGCTCTTGCTTCTCTCTAATCCTCTTGATCAGATTTCTTGATTCCTTAAGTTCACCTGCATTGATAGTATCAGGATCAGAACCTGACTCTATACACCTCCAGACTCCTCCTCAACTTGTGTTGGGATAGTGGTCTGGCTTTCATTGAATCAGGATCGTGACCTGGCTCTCTACTCAGAATCAGAGTCCAGTCTATCCTGCACATCCTCTACCTCAAAATAAGATTTATAAATTTAAAATTTGATAAACCACTTGCAGAAATAGAATGATTTAACATTTTAATATTTCTGATGACCACTTGTAGGACAACAATCCAAAATATTTTCTCTCTTCTATCACAAACTCCCCCTCAAAATGATCATCATGTTTAGCACTCGGAATTTTTAAAATCAGCTCTTCAACCTCAGTTGTCGAAAATCTTTTTGAATTTTTAAATGTTTATACTAAAACACACTAAAAATCTTTTTGGATTTTGAGTTTAATGAAATGCATTAAAGAAATATTTACCGACAATATTTTTGTGAGTTTGTGTAAGAGGATCATATCAGTTTTTGAGACAAATCACCAACACCATTAAGCTTTAAACATTTTAAGTTCTAAACGATTCACTTAGATTGTCAGTGTACCGGTCCACTTAAATTTTCACACAAAGTTCAACTGTTTCGAGATACGAATTTAATGTTTTAAGTACTTAAACTTATTCATGTGTCCCACCACTTGAATATACTCCCGTATCCAGATCCCAATATTCAGTCTTACAGGTGAGTATACCTAGATGATATCTGTAAGGGGTTAAAATGCGAAGACTGTGAGAGCTCAGGTCAGAACTTCCGTTCAGCAGAGAGATGACGGCTTCGACTTTTGGTGGGTCCCCTTTAGAGGATCTTTTTTACAACAGCACATGATTAGCATTTTTCAATGTTTCATCATTTTATGCTGAGGGCAGGCTTTTATTTCAAGCAGCGTAAAGTATTCTCCGGGGACTAGGCCATTGCTTCCGCAAAATCAGAAGTCCCAGGATAATACCCCAGATATCACTGAGCATAAAGACCTAGTATCTCAGAAAGAGGGACCTTTCAAACAAGATTTCGGGGGTTACCCATATATCCGAGAGTTGTTCCCCACGATATAAGTAAGTTTGAAATTTAGGTTTATATCTCGTCACAATCTACTAAAAGTGTAAAAACCTACTGGCACATCATCAGTGAGACCGTTTATCACATTTTTAACTATCCAATTCTTTAGCATGCTGTGATCATCCACTGATGTACTATCATTTCCTCTTTTTGACAACAAACACATTTTAGATTTTTATCATGTTTTTGGCTTTTTCAAATTTTCAAATGTTTTTGGATTTTCTGAAATTCTTACTCTCCCTAAAATTCAAAATCATTTAAAGGAAATCTGAAAATAAACTGTACAAATAAAATGACAACTGATATCAAATTGCATCAATTCGCCATCCACTTGGCATAAACAATCAGAACTCCCTCTCACAACAAAACATTTTCCCATTTTGATTTCAAAGCACTTAAGTTTGTTTTAATCAAATGGTTTTTCTGGAAAATAAGTTTCGTTGATTTTACCACTTGTAAAATTAGGTTTCATCACATTGTTCTCCAAAATACCACTTGTAGGAAAAACAAGTACAATTTAATGTCCTTGCTTTACCACTTGAAAGTGAAAACCTTATTCAATCACTTGTAGGTTCCCTCACCAACCATACCATTTGCAAATCAAAATATAACAATATAAAGATATCACCTGTAGATTTTCCAACCAAACAATTTAAGAATGATGCCGATTCCTGCTCCACGATAACCAACTTGGGAGCTCCGTCAAGTCCAGAGTTTACTCTTCATAATAGGTTCCATCCCAGTCACAAACCTGGGACGACCCATCTTTACCTGGTTTATTCATTTTCTTCTCATAAAATTCTTTAACTCCCTTTACCTTCCCATCAATCATCTTTCCAAAAATGTGTTTCACTTTGGAGTTAAAGACCTTTTCAACATCAAATTCTTTCTTTTCAGAGAAAAATTGATTTGAAATCTCTGTTTTCCCAACTTTTTGCTTAAAATTTTCAGCCCTCAATGGTGGAAAATTTGCATCATCCATTGGAGGAACTGATGTTTCCAACTTTAACTCAACACATGGCTCCTCTGACTTTGTGGAATCAGATTCATTGCCAGAAGATAGCTCCTCTGATTTTGATGAATCAGAATCATTGCTAGAACTCTCATCAGATTTCTTAACAATCCACTTTTGGTTTTCAAGATTTGCATTTCTCTTGTAAAACCTGTTTGAACATTCACCAATTTCAAATTTTGAGTTTTTGAAAATCTTTGATCTCTCAATTGGTGGTTAAAACACAACCTCTTTATCTTTCAGTTTAGAAACTCCCTGTTTGATTTGATTTGCCTGTGAACATTTCACAGCAAGATGTCCAATTCTTCCACATTTAAAACAGGTTCGAGTTTCCTTCTTCTGATCAGCAGACTTTATTTCTTCTTGCTTTTGCGCAAGGAAATCTCTATTCGACTGCTTTCTGAACAAATTCTCCTTTTCTTCTTCAGAAGATGTACCTGAAACAAATATCATTTTTGATTTAAAGTCTTGAACATATTTTTCATTTTTATAATTTTCTGGTGGAATAAATCCAAGACCTTTCTTTTTGAAATTACCATTATGGTTTGGTTTCTTTCGATAACCAGAACCAGAACTATAACCCTTTTTGTTGTTTTCTCTTTGTTTAACTCTTGAGGTGTAATGTTTATGTTTTTCAGAAAGATTTACATCTTTTATTTCAGAAATATTAATTTCTGTTAGTTTGAAAACCTTTTTTATCAATTCAGTTTTGACACCTCTTATTGGAAATTCTTCATCAGAATATAATTTGTCAGAATCATTCAAAATATATGCCACTTTGAATGTCTCTTCATTCATATTAGATTTTGATAAAAGAAATTCTTTATTGTACACCTGTTTCTCCCTTTTGACTGAAGTAGACATATCGGGCTCAGACTTTGACTCTGTTTTTTACTCCGGCTTTGACTCCTCCATTTCATCGTTATCTAACACATGATCCACCACTTTCTTCATTAATTGAGATTGTTGATCAGTGTCAGACGATGTAAACGTGACATCAATATTTTCTGGCAAGTTAACTGTAGACTCAGACTCCCACTGTAAGTTTGTTGCCTTTTTTACTCTTTCTGAATTTGGATTCCTTGGCAAATATCCATTTTCAAGCGGGGGTGGACACTTGTTGTAACTAACACCTTGTTTCTTACCAGATGTCTTTACTTTAGTATCCTTCTTCTTTTCTTTCTTCTTTTCAGGAGTCTTTTCTTCAGATACCATTTGTTCTTCAGTTACTTCGTCATCTTCAAAAGCCTTCATTCCTTCAACAGTTGGATAAATCATGTCAATGACATAAGAAGTACATGAGTAACTTTTTAACAAACGATTAACTCTCTCAGTTTCAATCCTTTGAGTCTCCAGTTTCTGTTCCAGAGCAGCACACTTCTCGATATAATTGTTCACAATTTTCTGTTTTATCATGAACGCTCCTTGAAGTGTCTTCATTGCTATTGCCTGTTCTTCACTTGTTTCATTGTACATATTCATGGCTTTGTTCAGAACATCGTATGATTCTTTCAACCTGTTCATGTTGTTAATCAATTCGCTGTTTTTCTTCTTTATGATCTTACAAGTTTCACGATTCACTAGAATCTCTCTTACATCAGCTTCTACATCAATCTTGAAAGCTGGAACTTCTTTCACTTTTCTTCTGATCACCGGAACATCTTCATCATCACTGCTAACCGGTGTTTTGATTTTCTTCTTTTTCTTTTTAGCTTTCTCATCTTCACTATCACTTTCTTCCATCATCTTCAAGTGCTTTGCCATTATTTTAGCATAATAATCATTATCATCATCACTATCTTCTTCAATTCGAGCAACAAAAGCTTTGGCTTTTAGCATTTCTTTATCCGGACAGTAATCATCCCAGCTAAAAATTTCCCAACTGAAACCCTCTGGTAAATTTTCATCATCTTGATCTATCAAACATGCTTTACCATCAGCTGAAACACATTTGTCCCAATTGAAACTGCTTGATGATTTGTTATCATTTTGATTCACCAAACATGCTCTCTTTGAAGACTCCTCTATTGTTTTTCTACCGTGTGCCACTTGTGGTTCTTGTTGTTGTTGAGCAACTTGATGATAGATGGCCTTCCGGTAGTAATCATTGTTGTTGAATGGATTTTGAGCTCCACTTGCTTCGCGATTAGTGCACTCCCTCTTGAAGTGTCCCTTTTCCCTGCAATGAAAACAAGTAACTTTAGATTTATCAAAACCCAAATTAGAAACACATGCATCACGGAAGTCATCTCTTCCTGTGATTTGTTTGAATTTCTCAGCTCTTCTTAACACGCTAGCCAAACACCATTTTATATCCATCAATTCCATCTCTTCAGCGTCAATCTGATCGTAATCCTCTTTGGTTAACATTGGATTTCCGATCCGACCTGCCACTAAACTCCCATATGATTCTAACACTGTTCCCAGCAAAGACATATGGCTTTTTGCAACTTCTTCAGAATATTCCTGATCATTTTCAAGATTCAATACAATGTTGCATTGTAGTTTCTTGCCATTTTTGGTTGCTGAAATGTTCGGATCAAATGATGGATATGATGAAAAACTTGTTTTGCTGTTTGATCCTTTAGATGAACCTCCCGATGAACTTTTTGCGTTGAATGCAGTTTCAACTTTTGGTGACATGTTGGTCTTGTCATTTATACCCGCTTTGTAGTAAAGACCGATATCTTGTTCACCATCGAAGTCTTTCATTCTTGAGATCTTTCTCTGTTCCATTTCTTGAGCCTCAATCTTTTCAATGAATTTACTTAGAGTCAGACTGCTAAAACCTTTCTTGTTCCTTAGCATCATGAGATATGTGCCCCAAGTCTCGTGTGGCAATGCATCGGCTAGCTTTTCAATCAGCTCCTCATTATCTTTAGTGATGCTCAATCTCTTCATGTTCATTAACAAATTGCAGTATCTTTCAATAATTTGCTTTGTGCTCTCATTTTTCAAACCACGAAACAGATCAAACTCTTTCTTCAAAAGTGACTTTTTGTTTTTAACCATTTCTTGACTACCAACAAACTTTGATTTTAAAGCTTTCCAAATCGAATAAGCACTTCCATTATGTTGCAACAAAACCAAAATATCTTCTTTCAAAGCTTGTTGAAGTAGACTCAACATCATTTTTTCATTTTTATATTTCTTTTTATCATCAGCACTCATATCTTTGATAGCAATCTCCTCTTCGTCATCATTCGTCGGTCTAACATATTTCGTTTCGACACATTCCCAAGCATCCAAATAATTTGCTTGAACCCAGTTTTCAAAACGTCCTTCCCAACCTTTATACTCCTCGATGTTCATGAGCTTAGGTGGTTTTTGCATAGTCCCCGTTTCATTTTCCAACATTGTCTGCTGTGTAACAGTAATCGTGGTAGCAAAGGCGTTATAAAATTCCTCTTCCATGTTTCGGTTTTTCAAAGTTCACAAAACAGTCAATTCAAACGAAATTATTTTCAAACGGGATTCCTTTGAAACGGAATTAACAAATGGAATTATCTTTGAAACGAAATTACCCTAATTTCGTTTGAGGTTGCACTTTTTCAAACGGAATTCTAATTCCGTGCGAGATTACCAAACGAAATCAGAATTTTGATGCGGAATTACTAATTCCGCGTGAATCTCCCAAACGAAATTACTCTCTAGAAACAGAATTACTAATTCTGTGTGAAACGGTTCAAACGGAATCATAATCTGGTGCGGAATTAACTAATTCCGTGTGAGATTTCAAACGGAATTAACAACTGAAGCGAAATAACCCACTGATTCCGTGCGGAATTACGCTGATGTCATCATCTCGAAGCGAAATTTGTCAAATTGATCAATTTTTAAGTCGTTTTTAGTTCTGAAACTTTCTAGGGTTTGTTAAAACACAAACGCGCACATGATGTGAAAAATTCAAGACAATTTGACCGTGAAATCAAGTTTAATTTGAAAAAGAAGGAGTAGAAAACAGAATTTTCAGCTGAATTGGTATGAACTCTTCCTCCTAAGCTCTGATACCACTTGTAGGATCGTTTTCAGACCCGAATGAGTCGTTCAGAAGAGTTTATGCTCAGTACGAAAGGCGGAAACAGTCGTACTGAGGTCAATTCAGCAAGATACACACTTTAAACTGTTGTATGATTGATTTGACAATAAATTACAGCGAGACGACACTTCGGCAGCAGTTCGGCACTGAAACCGGAAAAGATACAACTGATTTCGTTTGAAGGAGTATTTATAGGCTCCTAATTCCGTTTGAAAGGGTTCCAAGCGAGATTAGATTCCAAGCGGAATCTAATTCCGCACGGAATTACCTTATGACCTTTCAAGCGGAATTACATCCTTTCAAGCGAAATTACATTTAAATCTCGAACTACGTGCCCTGATCTAACACTCTAAGTACAAGACTCAATACAAGACGAAGTCGACAGACGTATGCACTAACAGAACTTTACATTCAAAATCTCTTCCACACACCTAGTCCTTGTGTTAAATGCTTTATAGGCTTTAGCAGTGGTTGAGTATCCTGGATGATAACCACAATCCACTTTGGCTGCAAATTTTGAAATTGAATCTTTTAGGTTTAAGATAAAATATGGGCATCCAAAGATTTTGAAATAGGAGACCAGTGGTTTGATTTTGAACAGAGTTTCATAGGTAGTCTTTTGATGTCTGGGGTTGATTAAAACTCTGTTATGCACATAACAAGCAGTGTTTACAGCCCCTGCCCAAAAAGTTAAGGGTAAACCTAAGTCTGCAAGCATTGTTCTGGCAGCTTCAATCAAAGTTCTATTTTTTCCTTTCAACCATCCCATTCTATTATGGTGTTCTTGGGATGTTGTACTGCCTTACAATCCCTTTTGCCACACAGAATTCATCCAACTCCTTGTTTCTAAACTCTGTTCCATTATCACTTCTAAAGATTTTCACTAGCAAGTCAAATTGCTTTTCAACCTGTTTAACAAAGTCTTGCAAGATACCTGCAGTCTCATCCTTAGAGTGTAAAAAGTAAGTCCATGTAAACCTAGAAAAAATCATCAACAATGACCAAACAATATCTTTTCTTTTTCAAACTCATGATTTTTACTGGGCCAAACAAATCCATGTGTAACATTTGTAAACACTTGCTTGTTTTGGACTTTCCAGTGGACTTGTAAGAGCTTTTATGTTGTTTACCTTTTAGACAGGAAACACAATTCTCAGAACAAGTAAAAAGTTTTTGTGGAAGACCTCTTACAAGGCCTTGTTTTGAGAGTCTGGTGATAGTCTTAAGATTTATGTGCCCAAGTCTCTTGTGCCATAACTCTGTCTCTTTGTTAGAGACAGCTGAGAACAGACAAGCATCAACCATTAGGTTATCTTTTGACATATCAACCACATACACATTGCCACTCCTTTGAGCAACAAGCTGTGTTTTACCCCCGGCTATGATTTCTTCAATCTTTTTCACCATTTCTAGCCCAACAATCTCATAGTTATCCTGTTAGTGCATATGTCTGTTGACTTCGTCTTGTATCGAGTCATGTAACTAGAATAGGTAGACCAGGACACGTTGTACGAGAGAAATAGGAAACAGACCTGAACCAGCCACCTCGCACGAGGTGACCAAGTTCATGAGGTCTGGCCAGTTCGTGCGTCCTGGGCCAGCTCATGAGGTCTGGTTCATGGGGTCTGGCATTCCTATAAATAGGTGAGTCCATGTCTTCATTTGTAAGTTTGTGATTCCGGAGACGAAGTGCTGCCAAAGTGTCGAACGATCTGTAAACAGTTTCAAATCAATACAATCGACAGTTAAAGTGATTCTACGTGCAAATCTAGCTGTTATAACATCAATACGTCTGTTTCCGCCTTTCGTATTGATCGAGAACTCTTCTTAACGACTCGTTTGATCGAATCCCGATCCTACAAGTGGTATCAGAGCTCAGGAGGAAGAGTTCTTACCATACAGCTTGTTTTTCATGGATAAAACTGATTTCTACTCATTTTTCTACACTTTTTCTTCAAAATAAGAACGTTTTCACGGTTAAAATGAGATGATTTTGACAAATAACACGTAAAACACTGTTTTTGAACAATCTGGGAACAAATTTGACCGTAAATTCAACCTAAAAACTGATCAAATTTGACAAAATCATGAAATTTTGGACTTAGAAGTTTCAAACGGAGTGAATTTCTGTCCAAATCGCGTGAAAAACCCTTCAGATCGTTTTAAAAATCTTCAGGTCGTTTGAAATTATGACCAAGTCACCTGAAAGTTGAATCAGATCGCTTTAAATCACGTCAGATCGTTCGAAATTATTCAGCTCGTTTGGAATTTTCAAACAGTGTGACCCAGACCGTTTGAAATTATCCAGGTCGCACGGTTTGACGTAGTGTGTTTGAGTTTTATCAGATCGTTTCAACTCGGACCGTTTGAAAATATCTCCAGATCGTTTGAAGTTCACCAGATCGCACGAGTTAATCCAAATCGTTTGAAGAGTGTCAGATGGTTTGAACGTATCTCCAGGTCGCACGGTGTGAGACCTCAACTCGTTTGAAGTACCAGATCGTTTGATCCCAGCTCGTGTGTAAATCCAGCTCACTTGAACATTGTGTTTTTGTATACCTTTTACATCGATACATGGACAACGAATTTTACAACGCTTTTGCTACTGCCCCGGTTACTCCAGTTACCGTTGCCGAAACTGTCGGTATCGAGAATGAAACGGGAACTTTCCAAAAACCTCCAAAGCTTATGTATATTGAGGATTTTAAAGGGTGGCAAGACCGTTTTGAAAACTGGGTACAAGCAAACAAGTTTGATGCATGGGTTTCTTTAGAGAAAGATTATACTTTACCGAAAGATGAACTTGGAAATGAAAAACAATTAAGTCAATTTTTGCCGGATGAAAAATTAAGATACACCAGTGAAAAAATAATGATTAGCATTCTTCAACAAGCAGTAAAAGAAAACATTTTTGTTTTACTTCAACATGAGGGAACTGCTAGATCAATCTGAAGAGCGTTGATTAAAAAGTTTAAGGGTAGTGCTGATATGATCAAAAATAAACGAGCATTACTAAAGAAATCATTTGATATGTTTACAGCTTTTGAAGGTGAGATGACCAGGAAGATTATCGAGAGAAATTGTCATCTAGTCATGGAGATGAAAAGATTGGACATCAAGAAAGAAGATGAAGAATGGGCTGATAAGCTAGCCGATGCGCTACCACGGAATGAATGGGGAACATATCTGCTAATTTTAAAGCATAAGCGACAATTTGAAGATATGAATTTGAGTAGGTTTATCCAGAAGTTGGAAGAACATGAGCTATCAATTCGAAAACCTGCTACAATGAGAAGTCCAGGTGCTCAACAGGATGTTAGTCTGTACTACAGAGAAAACAAGATTGAGACTACTCCTAGTCCGAAGATTCAAACTGCGTTCAGTGCTGAAAATTCTTCCGGAACAAATGCAAGCAATACAAATCAGAGCAGTGGATATTCTTCGTCTTATTCAAGTTTTGAACCAAATTTCTCGACACCGAGTTCTCAACAACAAAGTTCAACAAATTTTACCGGTCAAGTATTGCAATGCAATGTTGCATTATATATTCAAAATGGTCAAAATTTTTCTCCAGATATTGCGAAGCAACACATGGCATCTCTTGTCACTGTGTTAGAGTCGTATGAAAGCTTAGTTGCTGGACGAATTGGAAATCCGATGCTTACAAAAGAGGATTATGATCAGATTAATTCTGAAGAACTTGAGTTGATGGACATCAAGTGGTGTTTAGCTAGTGTTTTGAGAAGAGCAGAAAAGTTCAAACAGATCACCGGAAGAGATGATCTTCGTGAAGCTGCAACATCTCAGCTAGGTTTTGACAAATCGAAGGTTACTTGTTTTCGTTGCCGAGAAAAACGACATTTTAAACGAGAGTGTACAAACAGAGAAGCAACTGGAAGACAAGATCCTTTCGGAAACAACGATTATCATAGAAAAGCAATTTATCATCAGGTTGCTCAACAACCATATCAACAACAATCTTCACACTCACGTACTATTCCGATTGAAGAATCAAAGGGTAAAGCTTGTTTTGGTCTGGTAGACCAAGAAGATGAAAGGATTCCGAAAGATTTCAATTGGGATGATTATGATCCTTCTAGACCTTCAGTTTCTAAAGCATTTGTTGCTCGAATCTTTGAAGATTCAACCTCAGAAGAAGAATCAATCAAATCTAAGAACAGTCCTAGAAGACAACCGATTTTTAAGTCTTCAGGAAGTGATAAAGACATTGATGATGAGGAAGAGTATATTAATAAAGCTAGAAAACAATTGGATCCTTATAGTTTTGATTTGTTTTTTGCAGATAAAATAGAGATATTAAAAGAGAAAAAGGCTGCTAGACTGAAAAGAGAAATGGAAGCAAGAAGGGTTGCTGAAGAAAAGACTGAAGTTAAGATAGAAACTGATAAGGCAAAAGTTGAAAAAAAACCGATAGAGAAGATCGAGGTTGAAGAGAATGAAGTGAAGATAGAAGTTGAGAAAGAACCGATTGTGATTGAAAAGGTGGTGGAGAAAATAGTTGAAAAAATAGTTGAAGTTGAAAAAATTGTTGAGGTTGAAAAGATTGTAGAGGTTGAAAAACCTTGTACAAAGTGTTTAGTACCTTGCAAAAATTGTGCTGAAAAAGATACAAAATATGTTGAATTAGAGAAGCTCAAAGAAAATTTGCTACACAATGTGAGAAGCATAAAGGAATCATATGATCTACTAAGAAGCAAAGTAAACTTATACAAAGGAGCTAGTGATGAGGATATCCAGATGAAGAATCTTCTGAAAGCAACAGTTCTTCAAAAGCAAACTGCAATCAACAAATACATTGAGATTATTGCAGGGCTTAAACAAGAATTGGCAGCAATGACGATTGAAACAGAAAGAGTGAATACTTTACTTCGAAGTTATCAAAGTTCGGAGTATGTTATTGATCGCATCTATCCTACCGTTGCAGCTCATAAGTATGCAGAAGATGAAGAAAATTCTGGTAAGAAAACTGGTTTGAATTATAACAGAGTACCAAATCCAATGTGGGATGGCTATACCCCCCGACACTTTGAAAAGGTGGCTGAAGCACTCAATCTGAATCTGAAATCCGAGTCTATCAATGGATTACCAGATGATATTGATGTCACCTTCATAGTGTCTGACACTGATCATGAGTCCGAGTTAATTAAGAAAGTGGTCGATCAGGTGTTGGATAAAGATGAAGAGTCAAAGTCAGAGTCTAAAATTGAAAATTCGAGTTCATCAGACAGAAGTTCGAGTTCACCGGTCAAAAGGGTTTACAATAAAGATTTTCTGATGAAGAATTTCCAATAAGAGGTGTTAAAACTGAAATGATTAACAAGGTCTTCAAATTAACAGAAATTAATATTTCTGAAATAAAATATGTAAATCTTACTGAAAAACCTAAAAAGTACACTTCAAGAGTTCAACAAAGATTGAATAAGAAAAAGGGTTACAGTTCTGGTTCGGGTTATCGAAAGAAACCAAACCATAACAGTAATTTCAAAAAGAAAGGATTAGGTTTTATTCCACCAGAAAATCATAAAAATTATAAAGAAGTTAAACCAAAAACTAAATTTGTTTCAGGAGCAAGTTCTGAAGAGGAGAAGGAGAAACCTTTCAGGAAACAGTTAAACAAGGAGTTTCTCGTCGAAAAGCAAAAGAATGTGTTGAAGGAATCTGAACCGAGAGTTGAAAGAAGAACCTGTTTCAGATGTTGAGAGGTTGGACATATTGCTTGGAATTGCCCACAGCTCACCAACACAAAACAGGGAGTTTTTCTAACTCTAAATTGAAAGAGAAATGTGTTGATAAAAAGGAACAACCAATAGAAAAATTTAAGGAGTTCAAAAATTCGACTTTCGAAGTTGGTGAAAGTTTGAAACATTTTTACAAAAGAAGAGCCAATTTAAACAAACATAAATGGGTTGTTAAGAAATCAGAGGTTGTTTCTGGCAATGAATCTGATTCGTCAAAGTCAGAGGAGCCACCTGTTGTGCTAAATGATGAGAATTCTGTTCCGACAATGGATGATGAAAATTTTCCACCATTGTCAAACGGAAACTTGAAATAAAAAATTGGTAAGATTGAGATTTCAGATCAATTCTTCTCTGATAAGAAAGAATTTGATGCTGAAAAAGCATTTAATGGTAAAGTGCTACATATTTTTGGTAAAATGGCTAATGGGAAGGTGAAGGGAGTAAAAGAATTTTATGAATCGAAAGTTGTTAAATCAAATGATGATGGTTCACCCATGATTGATCAGGCCTGGGTGAGATTCTTTAAAAAGTAAAATCCTGACTTGCCGGAGCTCCCAAGTTGGTAATCGTGGAGCATGAATCGGCATCATTCTTGAAAAATGTTTCTGTGGAAAACCTACAAGTGATAGTTTTTACAAGTGGTTGAAAGAACAAAGTGATGAATGAATCCCCATGATGTGTGAAATCAACAAAACTAATTTTCGGAAAAAAAAAACATTTTGATTAAAACAAACTTAAGTGTTTTGAAATCATAATGGGAAAATAGTTTGTTGTCACGGGGAGTTCTGATTGTTTAAGCCAAGTGAATGGAGAATTGAAGCAATTCACATCAGTTTGTCATTTTATTTGTATAGTTTATTGCTTTTACTTTCAAATTTTCCCGGAAAATCAAAAATTGAAACATATTTTTGATTTTACGGGGAGTAAAAAATTAAAATTTTGAAAATTTGAAAAATCCAAAAACATGATAAAATAAAAAATACAAAAACATCGAAAAATCAAAATGAGTTTTGTTGTGAAAAAGAGGAAATGATAGTACATCAGTAGACAATCACAGTACGCTAAAGAATTGGAAAGTTAAAATGTGATAAACGGTCTCACTGATGATATGCCAGTAGGTTTTTACACACTTAGTAGATTGTTTTCGAGATATAAACCTAAATATCAAATACTTACTTATCTCGTGGGGAACATCTCTCGGATATATAGGTAACCCCTGAAATCTTGTTTGAAGGGCTTTCTATTTCTGACATACTAGGTCTTTGTGCGTGATGATATCTGGGGTATTATACCTGGACTTCTGATTTTGCGGGAGCAATAGCCTAGTCCTCGTATAATACTCTGCACTGCTTTAATCATAAAGCCCACCCTCAGCATAAAAAATGATGAAACATTGAAAAATGCTAATCATGTGCTGTTGAAGAAAAGATCCCCAAACGGGACACACCTAAAAGTCGAGCCATCATCTCTTTGTCTGAACGGAAGTTCTAACCTGAGCTCTCATGGCCTCGCATTACCCATTTACAGATATCATTAGTGTACATTCACCTGTAAGACTGAATATAGGAGTCTGGATACGGGAGTATATTCTAAGGTGGGACACTCGAATAAGATTAGTTTTTTTTAAAACACTAATCCATATCTCGAAACAATTGAACTTTGTGTGAAAATTTAAGTGGATCAGTATACTGACAATCTAAGTGAATCGTTTAGATCTTAAAGTGTTTAAAGCTCAACGGTACTAGTGATTTGTCATAAACTGATATGATCCTCTTACACAAACTCACAAAAATATGTTTGTATATAATATATTTCCCAAAATCCAAAAAGATTTTCAGTGTGTTTTAGCATAAATTTTTGAAAAATCAAAAAGATTTTATTTCATCTTATTTTCGAAAACTGATGTTGAAAAGCTGATTTTCAAAATTCCGAGTGCTAAACATGATGAACGACAGTGGGTTGGGAGAGTGTGTTTGAAATGAAAAATGAAGTTAGAGTATGAGATAATTTGAGAAATGTTTGAAGATAATCTTAAAAGTGATGTTTTGAGGATGATTTTACTGTTAGTTAATCAAGGTCATTAATTTGAACTTGATATAACTATTGTTGATGTTGAATGATTTCTACAAGTGGTATCTAAATTTGTTAAATTTTAACAATTGTGAAATTTACTTTTGGGTAGAGAATTGTGTAGGTTACCAGGTTCCTGATCCTGTTGCTACGGAGAGCCAGGAGATGTTCCTGAACATGTGAAAGTTGTAGAGCCAGATCCCCGCGTCTAAGCCTGAGCAGAGTTTGAGCCAGGACATGATCTTAGAATGAGTGCTATGTCAAATTGCGATCCCGGAACAACTTAAGGGGGAGTCTGTTAGCAAAAGGAAGTCTGAATGCTAGAGAGCCAGTATGCTATTCTGGAACAGTGCTCGAGATAGAAGCTGCTAATGCTGATGAGTTTAAAGAATCGAGAGATCTAATCAAGAGAGATTGGAAGATAGAGATTGAAGGATGCTTACAGAGAAAGATACTTTGGAAATAGCGAGAAGACCGATCAAGACTGAAGACTCGTCAACATCCAAGGGGGAGTTTGTTAGTGCATATGTCTGTTGACTTCTTCTTGTATCGAGTCATGTAACTAGAATAGGTAGACCAGGACACGTTGTACGAGAGAAACGGGAAACAGACCTGAACCAGCCACCTCGCACGAGGTGACCAAGTTCATGAGGTCTGGCCAGTTCGTGCGACCTGGGCCAGCTCATGAGGTCTGGTTCATGGGGTCTGGCATTCCTATAAATAGGTGAGTCCATGTCTTCATTTGAAACTTTGTGATTCAGGAGACGAAGTGTTGCCGAAGTGTTGAACGATCTGTAAACAGTTTCAAATCAATACAATCGATAGTTAAAGTGATTCTACGTGCAAATCTAGCTGTTATAACATCAATACGTCTGTTTCCGCCTTTCGTATTGATCGAGAACTCTTCTGAATGACTCGTTTGATCAAATCTCGATCCTACATATCCTTAGTGAATAATGACCCATAGCCCTTGTCACTCATTTGTGAAACACTAAGGAGGTTAAACTTAAGATTGTCGATAAGATTGACATTCTCAAACTTGAGCTTCCCAACCTGCACTGTCCCTGACCCCAGCACCTTCCCTTTTGAATTGTTACCAAAGGATATATCACCCCTCCATGTTTTTTGAAATCTTTGAGTAGGGCTCTACATCATGTCATGTTCCTGGAGCATCCACTATCTACATACCATAAACTATCTAAGCATGTAGAAGCTCCCTGCACATCAAGTAACAAATTAGTTCAGGTGGGTCTCCAAAGCCAAAATGGCTTTGGATGGGGTCACATATAGGTCAGCCTCAAGTCCAGGAGCATGAACAGTGGTTAAGTCAGGGGTTTGAACAGATTTTTGAGCATTTTTCTATAACCACTGTTGTGGACCATCTCCTGCCAGATGTTGATAACCAAAAGGATGCCTATTCACTTTGGGTTTAGAGGGCCTTTTGTAGGCTTCATAAGCATGAGGGGCCTTTTGGTATGATGGTTGACCATGTCCTCTTGGGAACTGGTTTGATGGTGGTGCATCTGTCATTTGTACCTCTCTGGGAGCAGAGGTTTTGTCCAACTATTTTGTAACAGCCATTTAGACAGGCACAAAAGTCTGTTTGTTTTTGGGGGTAGGTTTTTGTGGACTCTCCAGTGTATTTGATGTATACTCCTTTCTTTTAACCTCAAAAGTTTTGAGATACACACACTCTTGAGTTGTTAAATGGTTGGTTTTTCCATAAATTGTGCACTTAGGTGCAGGCTCAATAACACTTGTTTTGTTTATATCATAAGCTTTTAAAAGAAAACAGACTTTTGTAGCATGGTTTCTTTTCTCACAAAAATCACAAAACAGGTTCTTAACCTTTTCTCTTCTATTCCTCTTTTCAACTTCCTTTACAATAGAGTTTTTAACCTCCGTTGGGATGTCTTTCAGAGGAATGACTTTAGCCTTGGGTGCTTTGACACCCTCAATTGTGGAAAAATCCATTGACTTAAAGTTTTCAAGGATGTCACATTCATCAGACCAGGTGGGTTTGAATTGATATTTTTCTCTCTTCAAAGGTTGGTAACCCCTGTGGTTTTTCTAAAATGATTTTGTTTCCATTTTTATCAGTGACTTTTATCTCATGACTAGCCATGTTTGTGGGGATTACTTCAACTAAGCCAGATTCAATTTCAGCAGTGTTTTCAGAAGTTTGGTCATGTTTTCTAAAGCCAATGCCAAACTTCACATTGCTCTTGATTTGCTTTTCCAACATCAGTTCATAACCTTTACAAGACTCCACCCATTTTTCACAAGTGATTTGGGTGGACTCAAGCTCCTTTTTACAAACTTGGTATTTTTCTACCGTAGTTTTGCAAACTTGGTATTTTTCTTTGTCAAACAATTTGTTTTTCAACTCTTTAAAAGTTTTCTCAAATTGCACTTCATCTTTTAAGATCTTGTTTCTAAGGTTTTCATTCACCTCTTTTATGTTAGCAAAAGCAATAATGCATTTATCTGAACACAAATCTTTTAAGATCTGAGGTGATACCTTAGCAGCAGCCATCATGGCACAGTCACATTCACCATCACAGACACTTGCATCCCATGGATCAGCAAGAGGTTCCAACAGAGGTTCAGCTTCCTTCTCTTCTAACATCTGTTCAACAACAATATCTGTTGTAACCACTATTTCAGCAATATCTTCCACCACTTCAGATCTGGACACCACTTCCTCAGATTCTTGCCCTTCTGGTATTGACTCTAATGCCATAAAACAAAATTCATCAAGAGAAACATCAGGATTAGCAATTAGAGCAAAATTTTCATCAGTTAAGTCCTCAGGCATACTGCTCCAATTAACAAAGCCCTGTGTAAAGAAACTCTGTTGACTGGCCTCTGCTAGAGCAGATGTTTGTGTTGTTTGTTGTGGTGCAGTTTGCACTTGAACCTGGGGTGCAGGGGGTTGAACATACTGAATCTGTGGAACAGTGGTTTGGACATACTACACAGGAATAGTGTTTACAGGATGTTCAAAATGGGCAATGTTTTGCATATGAGGAGCAGGGGTATATTGGGAATACTGCACAGTGCTTTGCGTGTTTTGAGGTCTTAGACTAGGGTGAGTGATAATTGGTCAACTGTTTTGACTCTTACATTCCCTAGCAAAGTGAACAAGCCTATTACACTTATAGCACTTGATTTTTTACTTATCCAACCCCACCTTCAAATTCCCATGCAATATTGGAAACTTCCTACCCGTTCTTTTATAAAACTTGCTTGTTCTAACACTCAACAAGGCAAGCTGATGCAAAATGTCCATCTCTTCCAGATCTGTGGGATCAAAATGTTGAAAGTCATTTAGTTCAAAGGATAAGTTATCTGTGATCTGGTTTTCCCCATTAGCTGTGAAAGCATAGTTGGATGAGTAAGGCTCAGAGTTGAAGACTCCACCTGCAGTTATGTCAATATAGTGATCATAACTCTGGTCCTTACTACCACCAGATGACTCTTCCTAACCTAAAAGTGTTGTGTTACAAAAAGAGTAATCATCAGCCACTTTTCCAGATTCCTGCAACTTCTTTTTCTGGTTCAGCTCTCTTTCATATGTGAGAAGCCTACCATGAAGTTAGGTGTGACAACTCGTATTTTAGAACCTTTTCGTTGTGCTTTGATGTAACCTGTAAGAACGTTATGTGATTAACTAATGTGTTTGTTTGCAATGAAATGTTATGCTTCATGTTATGTGATTGTGTTGTAAGTTTAAGTGTATAATAAATCTCGATCGCACAACACTAGTCCAATCGCACAAGCCCTTTTGGGCCACACTCCTGGTACTCGAGATCAAAGGGCAGCCCATGAAGGGGTTCAGCCCACTTCCTTATACGCATAACTCTATGGGGAGTGTGTATACTTTTCATAATTTACAGAATACTCATCACACACTAAACCCTAAGCTCTCTCTCCTCTCCTCCATCTTGTTCGACGGCAGCCCTCCCCTCTCTCGAAGTGAAGGCCGACGGGTGTCTCATCTCTCTTCCTCGGAGCCTTTTCATCACACACACAATCCTCGAGTCGTAGATTGATTCTGTTAGTCTCTTGTTAGATGTTTGATAGTTGATAATAAACATTGATGTTATTCAAGATGATTGATCCTTGATGTTGTGATAAACTATGAATACATGATTAAATGATGTATGCTTGATTGGTGTTTCTAAATGATTGAACCGAACCTACATGATGATTACGAGATTAGTGTTGGTCTAGAGTTAGGGTTTATGTGATGATGCTCGTATGAATCGGATTGATGAGTTTATGATTTGCATGTTAGTGCTCAAAGCATTGAATTGATAGGTTGTTGGTTATGATTAATTGTTAATTAGGGTTCATGAGAATGAATGGAAAAAAATCCTTGATTTGATCGATAAGTTATCAAGTTGGAAACTGTTAGTATTGATTTGGTAAAATAAATTATATAACCAATTTGCCTAAATTACGGGATCTTATAACTGATCGCACAAGAGCTAATCGCACAAGTCAGCCGCACAAGCCAGTCGCACAAGCTGGTATTGTTTGGGGTACCACTGTTAAAGCACCATGTACATCATCGTTATGCATGATCACACAACATGTTGTGGATCGCACAAGGTTATGTTGATCGCACAACATGTTGGGCCACACAAATATTAAACTATTAATGTTATTTGGGCCGCATAAGTTTTGGACTGCATTTGTTGTTGGGCCGGGTTTGGACTTGATCGCACAACCCATTGTGGATCGCACAAGTTGTGCTGATAGACATTGACTTAGGGCACCCAACTTACTCCTGTCAGTAGTCGATATGGTAATGGGTCTAGTGGGATATTCATGGGGTAGCCCCCACGGCTGGGAGCCAGAGTAAAAGGAAAGGAATAACTGTGTTTTAAACTATGGGGTAACCCCCACGGCAAGTAAGCCAGCTAAAAGAAACTTATGTTTTTGAAAAAACTTAAAACGAACACCCAACTGTGAACTCGCTCAACTTTGTTGTTGATTCGTTACTATATGCCTTGCAGGTCGTTAGGTGCTTAGATGGAGCTTGCACAGGAGGACGGGCTTCGTTGTGGGACATGGACTATTGAGTTCCATGTTGAACTTATGAACTTATAACTTTTGTTTTGGTTTTAAAATTTATGCTTTCACTGATAACTTGAACTTGGTTAATTTGTTTTGGACACCAATTATATTGTTGGCTGGTTTTATATTTACTTTAATACATTGTTCAATATGATTGGTGGCTAGATCCTGGTCAGTCACGCCTCCTACGGTGATACTCCGCTTGTGGATTTTGGGGGTGTGACAGATTGGTATCAGAGCCATTGGTTGTAACACCACGTAAAAACGTTTCCATTTATGTGAAGACACGTGTCCTAAACCCTAATCATGTGAAAGATTGAGTTTGAAGGACTAAAGTTGACAAACGATGAAATTATGAAACCAAAGGGACTAATTGTGTCATTATGTCAAACTTGTGCCTCTAAATGACCACACACGAAGAATATATTCTTAAACGAGGAGTAAATTGGATATAAGAACTCGTTATTGAAAATAATCGAAAGATTATAAACTACAGGGGTTAAATGTGTCAACATGTTAATTCTTACCTCTGAGTGACCTTTTAACGAACCCGAGGCTCCGTAATATTCAAATATACTCTCAAGGATAAGTGATATCAGTTTCACATGGTTTCATGATCGTTATGTAAGTTTTCAAGACTTTGGGTGAAAAGTGTCAATGTGATGAAACTAGTGTTTCGGTGATCATTCAACGAAACCGGACCTAACGGAGTTTGGTTACACTCCCAAGAACCTCTACAAATTAACTACAAAGGTTAAAAGTGCCAAAAATAAAGTTAAACAAAGTTACAAAGGACCAGGGACTAAAACTGTCAAAGTTAAAACATTTTTCACCTGAACAGAAGGTTGTCGCGGCCCGCGTAAACCCTCTTTGATTCTTACGCGGCTCGCGACAGACGCCCAGTTCTGCAAAAACATGACAGCTGCTGGTTGCAGCATGTTCCACCGCCTTAGATGCCTGAATTTCGATACTTGGGGCTTGTTGTCGGTTTTATAATACCACTAGGCCACCTGGGGTGATCCTAAACACTCCCATAACAGCTGTGATGATCCTAGATCATGGCATTCACCTATAAAAGGACCTTCAAGTTGAACTTGTCATTTACACACTTCACTTGAATCATCTATTCTCTCAAATCTGAAGGTTCCTGACCCAAAGGGAAGCTTGTTCTTGTAGAAAAGATAGCTAGGACCCTTTGTAAGTGTTTAAACCCCCTTCTTTAGTTCAGTTTTTAGTTTAAAAAGCGAAAAGTCAAAGTTATCGTAAATTAGCTTTCACCTTCGGTTTAAACATAAATGGTCCAACCACTGTCCGAATTGAAAGTGGTTATGTGACCATAATTAGGTATGTGATTAACCCTTAAAAGGGCACCTCCTAATTATTTCGTTTGCTTAGTTAATTGTCGGGTCAAACTAGTTAATTAAAAAGTCAAACTGTCACACCCCAAAAAACGTCGCAACGGAATATAAAACGTAGTGGTGACGGAAGCTGGTGCCCATTTGTATCTTGTTGAACGATGCATCGAAATGTTGGACATTTCACTTAATTAAAACATAGATTTTAAAATATGAAGTCTTAAAGTCCGTTACAATCAAACCATAATTAAATTGTTTTGATCCTTATGGATCTTATTACAAACGTCCCAGAAAGTTTAAAAGATGTCCAACATATTTAAACGAAACGACATGCATCATCAAACACAAGATACGCCATGATTTCCCGAAGCCGAACTCAAGTACCTGTAGAACACGTTAAAATCAAGTGTCAACACAAAGGAAGGTGAGTTCAAATATTCACTTACAAACAATTTTTATTCCAAGGAAAACTTTCTGATTAGGCATTTATTTGAAACATCCATTTAAGTTTTAGAAAGTCCATTTTACTTCCTTAATAAAATCCATGGGCCTTCCGTCGGTTCATCGATCCGACAACTGTAATATATATATATATATATATATATATATATATATATATTACCCAGGTTTTTGTATATTAAATTATTGCGTCAACTTTCAGACTCGTATGTTAGCTAGACGATACGAACTATATATTAACCATGCAGGGATAATCAAAGCTAGACAATAAACATAATTTAAATTCGTCGTTTGACTTGACACGGGGCGACCGGTCACGACGGGGTTGTCAACCTGATAGATCTCCCAACAATTCATCGCGTGCAATACTTAAATGATTAAACGACATCATGGGCGCAGGGTTCTTTCTTTGAGAACAATATGATGTCTGCCTCACGTACAATATATATATCCTACTAATATGACAATTTAATACACGACGTTGTACGAATTCCCCTTACTCTCCATCATATGAGACCCAGTCAAGAATTCGTCCCCAACTGTACGGTCATGTTTCGCTTAGGAAATACCGTACTTTCAATATTCATTCACCAAAAACGTTTTACTTCGAAACGTATGACTTATCAAATTTCATATATTTTCATCGAAAATATATATTTTATATTAAAAGGTATGTTTTATTTCGAAAACATTATTAAACCCTTTTAATGACGTGTTCTACCCCCAAAATATATACAAAGCAGTAAAAAGAGGGGTTCAGTGACACTCACCTTTGGGTGCGTATTTTTAAATAGCGCAATCCCACAGTTTGATTTCTACACGTCCTATTATATGTAGGAACGATTTATAAATCAATATATTACAAAAATCCAAAGTTTCTATGTTTCTTAGAATTTTCACATAACTTTGAGATTTTCTTGAAAAGTTGTCATTTTTGATTATGTTGGCACGTTAATATATATATATGAGTCCATATATATATATTTTATGGTTTTTGTGACTTTAACGATTTTATTGGTGACCATTATTGTGCAAATCCGTTAACTCTCCCATTTATACGCAATATATCTACGATTTGGGCGTCGTAATATATATACATAAACGTTCTCATAATTTAACATCGAGAAACGCGAAACCTTGTTAACTCATCTATTTTTTCATTTTTAAAGCAAATATACATAAAAATATCTTATATGTATCAAATTTCATGCTCGACAAAACAAGTTACACATTTAACGCAATTTTTACCGTTTCTACCGCACAAAACGTACAAATATATACATGCATAATCCAATCTTTAGAATCATGTTAAAACTTAACATATTTTCACCTTCTCATGTTTAAACCACATAACACATACTAACACATAATGTTTACCCAAATTTTTACCAATACTAGTGTACATTGAAAAATGTTTATTTTAGCGTTTCGGTAACGTTTTCGGGCGTCGGAAGTCACGTAGGACCAACCAAACACCAAGTAAACTTAAAATTAGTTAAAATACTTATTTTTAGACTAAAAATATCAGTTTACTTACTGATCTAAATCAGTTACATAAAAATCGTTCGAAAAGCCGATTTTTGACCGTTTTAACGCATAGTTTTGCGTTAAACGTTACTACAATCATCCCAACTCGAAATGACTTGATATTTTAACACAATACATGATATTTACTGATTAAAATAGTGATTATATTCAGATTAGTGCAGTTTTTGTGTAAGTCACATAAATCATGCGATTTCACATATTTTACAACTCACCAAGCACCAAGTACAACATGCAAAGCTAGTAAATATTATGACAAAGTTATGTATCACTAAACACTTTAAAATAACTTTATTTTAGTGTTTATAATCTGCTCATAACTGATTTTTACTAAATCAAACTCAAATCACCTTTTTATGATCACATATCATCATGCATGTTCAAGTAAATGCATCTAATGCATTCATAATACATCATCATCATTTTATATGTAATAAAATATATATTCAACTTATATTTAAATCATGTTCAAGTATTCAAGAACAATCATATTCTACACATGATTATTGTCACACCCCGACCACGTAAAACAACAAATCGCGGCGGAAACATCGGGGCGTGTTGCAACAGAATTAATGTTTCATAACCAGGGATATCAAAAGTGTTTCGTTTTATTAAACATTGAGTAATTACATCGTCTGGAAATCTAATTACACTATTTAAACATAGTCTATCATTGTTATTGAGTCACTAAGGCCTTGTCCAGTCCTATGTGAGCATGCATCTTATCAATCGATATTATCCAACATACCTGAAACATATGTGAAAACGAGGTCAGCAAAGAAATGCTGGCGAATACATTAGTTTTGTTGAAAATAAGTTTCATGACTTCTGTTTGAAAAAAAAATGTTTAGTCATGAACCTTGTAATTTGCTTTGTCTTTGTAAATCATTTGAAAAATAATAAGTTCGGATGATAAGTATAAATAAGAGAATAATGCATGATTAAATGAATAACCATGTAAAAATGAGTTTGTGTAAGATAAGTTGTTTGTAAATAATTGTCTTGTGAAAAGTATGTTACTTGTATAAAATGTTCTATGTCTCAAACTGAAATGATTCAAATAACGCTACAATATGTAATACCATACAAACACTTATATATAGGAAGTACCAGCGGCGTATCCACCATGTTTGTATCATATTACACACGCATCGTTACTTAATCACTTAATCAAACCAAACCAATGTCAAAATGTTTATGTCAAATATCCATGTCAAATGTCTATGTCAAATATCCATGTATGGCAAGTGAAGTGTCTCAACTAAACCATATGCACAACAACAAAGTATTGAAGTAAAACTTGGTTTAAACCAATACTATGTTTCGTGTAAATGCATGATCAAATGTAAATCATGTACAAATGTTTACCCAATCGTTACCCATTCGTTCAAATCGTTCTTGTTTTAATCGTTCTAATCGTTCTTGTTTTAATCGTGAACTACTTTATGATCGATTCTCTAATAACATTCAAACCTTCTTGACGCGTTCCTCGTTCCAACTCGCTCTCGCTCTCGTTCTTAACAAACCCTTACCAAAGGATAAGTTAATAATTACAGATTCAGTCGCTACCCACAACACCCACACATAACAATGGGTGCAGTAAATAACGGGATTTGTCAGATCCTATGGTACCATAACCTAATACTGGTCGGCTTGATCATAGCTAATGAATGTCATCGGTCATGTAAACTACAACCAACAAGTTTGTTCACTTCTTGAAATTTGTTATTAGTTTTTGAAATCATTGTATTCGTTCTTGAAATCATTATTAGCGTTCTTGAAATAATTGTAATTGTTCTTGAAACCACATTGTAATTGTTCTTGAAACCATATTGTAATTGTTCTTGAAACCATTGATAAAACATTTAGCACATATGAGTCACCCCAAAACAGTTGAAAACAGTAAAAGAGGGGAATAATGTACTCGCCTGAGAATGCTTGGAGGTCTTGAACAACAACCAAACAAAGCTTGAGGGAGCACGGAATCAGTCGGCAAGCTAAAACTATATAAATAAACCGGACTTAAATCGGGAGATCGGATAGGATGAGGCTTGGCAAACCAAATGAGTATTGGAACTCATATGATATGGTTTAACAAGGCCTACATACTACAATGAGACTAACCTAAGTGCTTTCGACCCATCGCGACTCATTAAGGTAACTTATGCTACTTTAACGCGTTGTGCGCGTGAAACGCGTTCGGACCGCCTAACTAGTCCTATGACAAGTGTTATATGCCTTAAACATGTTACATATCAGTTGTGTGGCAAAAGTTTAGGTTACATATGCTTAATTACCAATTATACATGAAAAGGGTATTCTGGTAATTTACCTAAGGCATATAAACTACCTATCATACAACTACTTAAACGATGTGACCATAGGGTATAACCTCGGAAGGTTATTCCCTACACTATGGTCACCTAAAGTGTTTGGTCGGATCCTAATGATCGACCAAACTGGGTCGGGTTCGAGGTATAAGCGATTTATTAGATCGCTTACCCTACGACCCTAGACAAGCACTAAACTAAAAGTGACGAGCTAAGCATGTTGAAACATGCTTAACTAAACAAGTTTGGTATCAAAACAAACGGTTTTGATACCTAAGGGTAGTTTGGTTACAAAATACGCAAGAATACGTATTCTGGCCGAAACTACGGCTCGTCACTGAGCCTAGATAACGTGGTAATCAGTAGGTATAGTCACTAGGGACTATGACCATCGTGATTACGCTCACGTTATGAAGTTCAAACGAACTTCGCATCGACCATAAACTGGTCAATGCAGAAAGTCAAACAAAGTTTGACTTTCGGACATGAAAAGCAATAAAAGAACGAAGGAAAACTTACGAAGGGTCCCCGAATGCTAACCCGGATCAAAATAGCTCAGGTATGAAACGAAGGTTCCAACTTAGAGCTTTCCTAATCAGATTTGTGGGTTTTGAACAAATGGGGGGTGGGTATTTATAGAAAAGGTAGAGCCGTTAGGATCGTTTCTTGAAAAACGTGCCATGATCCAACCCGTACACTTGTCGTGATGTTATGGTGGGTAAATGGCCACTCACCATAGGGTATCAACATGTGGCAAGGTTTTTAGAAGTGCATAACAGCTGTAAACAGCTGTCGATACATCGAATCTGGTCCCGAAAATGCGAAAAATGAGTTTCTGCATGTTTCTGCCCCAGAGTAGGCAGTCGCGTAGCGCGACAGGTGAGGCCACATGCAGTGGCGCTACGCCACTGCCCCTCCTGAAACAGAAAGTTTCAAAAAGTGACAGAAATGGTCCCTGTTGTGTTTTAAGCGATTTTCGATGCGTTTGAACCCCGTTAACCTCATTTCAAGGCTCTAAAATGAAGTTAAAGTATAGGGAACTCAAAACATACTCAAAAATATGCTGGATGATGGTTCGTTTGGTCGTACGAACGCGATGTTCGCTTAATTACGACGGAATGCGCATAAGCGCGAAAAACGATCCAAAAGACGAAACGAATGGATTTTTCTTAAGGCGAACACTAAAATATAATGTAGTCATGCTTACATAAATTTTTGGATGTCCAGATGTATTCAGAACGTAAGTTATGGGCGAAAATGCAAACTTGTGCACTTTTTGACGCTTTTAGTCCCTGAATGACACAAAAGTTTATTTTAGCATACCGAACACCTCAAAGCCTATTTCTAAGCTATGTAAAGGATATTTATGGTATGTTTAACTTATGTTCATGTCCCGGAAGGTCTGTTACAGTTCAAATTGGCATACTTTCGCAGTTTGTCAACTTTAGTCCCTGTAAGCGATTAAACTTTGATTTCACCACACCAAACCTTCCAAAACTTATATCTAAGTTATGTAAAGGTTATTTAAGGTATGTTAAACCTATTTCACTATTCCGGAGTGTTTGTTGCATTAAACTGGTTATATTTACGCATTAAAGCGCGTATAACCTTCCAGAAAGTGATTTAGAGTTTGAAATCGAACAAGAATTGATATGTGCAAAATGATACACATATTTTTACAATTCCCAAGTATGAAATATAATATTTCATTGGTTTGGTATTTGTTTGATGGCCGTGGAGGCACAGGTGTTACAGTCTCCCCTACTTTAGGAAATTTCGTCCCGAAATTTATTTAGAGGAAACTTGTAAGAGTTTAAAACATGAAGTTGAAAAGATCAAATAACAATGGTTAGGGTTCTTGAACTTCTAGTAACCTTAATAACATTATGTTTGCAATGTAAGAGGGACACTTATATACAAGTATATGAAGCGTCATTGGTGCGTCCACCATGCCTCCATTACATCGTTCTCATTTTGTTATTGTTGTCACTATCGGTTCTTTCACATAATAAACCTTACTAGATTTCTGTGCACTAAATTTCATAATTATGTGCGCATCCATAATTAGAGAATTCCTTGCACAGTTCACACAGTCTATTTTATAATGTGTAGGGTAAAACCAAATGAACAAACCTGTGATGAGTGTGACTGGACCACCATAGGGTCCTTTCAGCTGGATCATCACATGCCATTCTTAACCAGATCTTGAATCAATCTTTTTGACTAGACCACTAAAGGGTCTATCATCGAATACTGGAATGGTACTATATAACCCAAGGGTCTTAACTACCACGTAGAAGCCCATAAGGATTTAAGGTAGTACCTTTTGAATATCCTACTATGAATCCCTCATATGAAGATATAAAAGATTCTATGAGGATTTGAAAATCGGATCACACAAAATCATAGAGGAGAACACATAAACACATATCACATAACCACAAAATTGTTCGTTAATTTGTCTTGTAAATTGCGTACATGCATTTAAAGCACACTTGGAATCCATTCCGTGGATTTCATTTGGTACTTTAAACGTTATCAAGAATCCAACTATAAAGATAGAAAGATTCAAAAAGAAAATTCGATTTCGATTACTAGGAACCGAAGTGTTCGAATTAAGGTACATAAGGAATCCAATAAAGGACTCTGATTTGAACGATAATCATCCACAAGGATCTAATTGTAAAGATAAAAGATCCCATATGAATTTTAGAAGTTGAAGATGTTTTCAAACCTTGCACTGGATGTGCTTAGGTCAAAACATGATGTAAAATGCTTATGAAGTTGAGATGCCTGATATGTCAAGGCGACATATGAAGCGGAATTTGAAGGTTAAGTCAATGTATGAGGAAAATATTTTTGAAAACTATGCATGGGGTTCTTTTAAGAAAAAATGTGTTTAACGTTTTTGAAACCTTATATATAATACTTTTTGAAATCATAAAGTAGGTGTATTAGGTAGATATATTTACAAAAATGTTTTAAAATCATGCGAGATGAATTTTGAAATTATGTATAAGGTTTTTGAAAGACATGAATGATGCTTTTCGAAATCATGCACTTGATCAGAAAATGTATTGTGTTAATATTGTCTTCAGACTATATGAAATATTTTGAAATTAGAAAGGTTGGTTTTGATAACATGGCCAATGTTTTTGAAATAACACAGACAATGCATCTAGAAAAAATTGTTTTCAAACTATATGAAATGTTTTGAGATTATGAAGATTGTTTTGAAATACTGGTACTGTGTATGTTGAAAAATCAAAACGTAATGGGTATGAGATTTGAAAATACCCTTAGTTATCTAACCAAGGATTTAAAGGCACAGATGTGCGAAAAGCACGATTACTCATAATGTCACTTAATTTTCTGTACTTTGTTTCTTAGAGTGAAACGAGTACTTAAAATTTTCGAGGGAATCATGAGCAATCATTTGAGAGAGAGAAATCACAAGAGTAGTTTGTAAGGTACATAGTTCCTTGATGTAGGTATCATAGGAAAAGCCATACACACCTAGTAGGGGGTTGAGCTGGTTGGTTGGGGACTGCTTTACCATTGTGAGCGACCATGGCGAAGTTCTGAGAAGCCTTTCGCTTCTTCGACTTCTTAGGGGATCGTTCATCCATGGTCTTTGATTCCTCGATTGGTTTATTGGCTGATGGTGTTGTCGCCTGACTAGGTCCTGCCTGTCTTGGTGACTCTTGAGTGGCTTCATCCTGGAGATGATACATGGCAGTAGCTAATTCAACAGTCTTCAGGACTACTTCGCCTATTCACTGAGCGAATTTTGGCTGCTTGCTCAGATATCTGAGCGTCATCGTGATGAAGAGACATTCTTGAAGAAAAAGAAAGGCATAGGGAGAAACAGGTGAAAGATTATTGGACAATCAAAACAGAATGATAACACATGAAAATTGCGATCGTTTGTTTGTTACCTAAGGCAAACAAATGAGACGGTGACTGATCAAAGTAAATGGGTCAAAAATAATGTATCGCGAAGACATGCTCGCCTATAAGTGAACACTCATCCCAAGAATTCCCAGGTAAGCACAACTGGTCTCGCGTCTGATGAGATGTATACGAAGTGCTTGCCTAGCCAGAAAACCCAGAATACAGGCATTCACCCTTCCAGTTTGCACGTGTTCACATTATTTAAAACCCAAAACCTTGACGAAGTTTTGAAAACTCAAAGGGGTTCAAAACCATATAATAGAGAGTTCAAAACCTAGTAATCAATCATCCTAGAACAGATGATTAGTTTTCAAAGCGGTTTTGAAATTTATGTTCTTGTTGTGGTCGTCGCCTAAGGATAGGTGACGGTATTGTTTTATGACTAAACGCAAGTAAACTCGCGTTAGGGTCCTGAGAAGGTTATAGACTAGGTCAAAGCATTACTAATTACTAATAACCTAATTCCCTATAACCATTGGCTCTGATACCATCTTTTCTGTCACACCCCGACCGCGTAAAACAACAAATCGCGGCGGAAACATCGGGGCGTGTTGCAACAGAATTAATGTTTCATAACCAGGGATATCAAAAGTGTTTCGTTTTATTAAACATTGAGTAATTACATCGTCTGGAAATCTAATTACACTATTTAAACATAGTCTATCATTGTTATTGAGTCACTAAGGCCTTGTCCAGTCCTATGTGAGCATGCATCTTATCAATCGATATTATCCAACATACCTGAAACATATGTGAAAACGAGGTCAGCAAAGAAATGCTGGCGAATACATTAGTTTTGTTGAAAATAAGTTTCATGACTTCTGTTTGAAAAAAAAATGTTTAGTCATGAACCTTGTAATTTGCTTTGTCTTTGTAAATCATTTGAAAAATAATAAGTTCGGATGATAAGTATAAATAAGAGAATAATGCATGATTAAATGAATAACCATGTAAAAATGAGTTTGTGTAAGATAAGTTGTTTGTAAATAATTGTCTTGTGAAAAGTATGTTACTTGTATAAAATGTTCTATGTCTCAAACTGAAATGATTCAAATAACGCTACAATATGTAATACCATACAAACACTTATATATAGGAAGTACCAGCGGCGTATCCACCATGTTTGTATCATATTACACACGCATCGTTACTTAATCACTTAATCAAACCAAACCAATGTCAAAATGTTTATGTCAAATATCCATGTCAAATGTCTATGTCAAATATCCATGTATGGCAAGTGAAGTGTCTCAACTAAACCATATGCACAACAACAAAGTATTGAAGTAAAACTTGGTTTAAACCAATACTATGTTTCGTGTAAATGCATGATCAAATGTAAATCATGTACAAATGTTTACCCAATCGTTACCCATTCGTTCAAATCGTTCTTGTTTTAATCGTTCTAATCGTTCTTGTTTTAATCGTGAACTACTTTATGATCGATTCTCTAATAACATTCAAACCTTCTTGACGCGTTCCTCGTTCCAACTCGCTCTCGCTCTCGTTCTTAACAAACCCTTACCAAAGGATAAGTTAATAATTACAGATTCAGTCGCTACCCACAACACCCACACATAACAATGGGTGCAGTAAATAACGGGATTTGTCAGATCCTATGGTACCATAACCTAATACTGGTCGGCTTGATCATAGCTAATGAATGTCATCGGTCATGTAAACTACAACCAACAAGTTTGTTCACTTCTTGAAATTTGTTATTAGTTTTTGAAATCATTGTATTCGTTCTTGAAATCATTATTAGCGTTCTTGAAATAATTGTAATTGTTCTTGAAACCACATTGTAATTGTTCTTGAAACCATATTGTAATTGTTCTTGAAACCATTGATAAAACATTTAGCACATATGAGTCACCCCAAAACAGTTGAAAACAGTAAAAGAGGGGAATAATGTACTCGCCTGAGAATGCTTGGAGGTCTTGAACAACAACCAAACAAAGCTTGAGGGAGCACGGAATCAGTCGGCAAGCTAAAACTATATAAATAAACCGGACTTAAATCGGGAGATCGGATAGGATGAGGCTTGGCAAACCAAATGAGTATTGGAACTCATATGATATGGTTTAACAAGGCCTACATACTACAATGAGACTAACCTAAGTGCTTTCGACCCATCGCGACTCATTAAGGTAACTTATGCTACTTTAACGCGTTGTGCGCGTGAAACGCGTTCGGACCGCCTAACTAGTCCTATGACAAGTGTTATATGCCTTAAACATGTTACATATCAGTTGTGTGGCAAAAGTTTAGGTTACATATGCTTAATTACCAATTATACATGAAAAGGGTATTCTGGTAATTTACCTAAGGCATATAAACTACCTATCATACAACTACTTAAACGATGTGACCATAGGGTATAACCTCGGAAGGTTATTCCCTACACTATGGTCACCTAAAGTGTTTGGTCGGATCCTAATGATCGACCAAACTGGGTCGGGTTCGAGGTATAAGCGATTTATTAGATCGCTTACCCTACGACCCTAGACAAGCACTAAACTAAAAGTGACGAGCTAAGCATGTTGAAACATGCTTAACTAAACAAGTTTGGTATCAAAACAAACGGTTTTGATACCTAAGGGTAGTTTGGTTACAAAATACGCAAGAATACGTATTCTGGCCGAAACTACGGCTCGTCACTGAGCCTAGATAACGTGGTAATCAGTAGGTATAGTCACTAGGGACTATGACCATCGTGATTACGCTCACGTTATGAAGTTCAAACGAACTTCGCATCGACCATAAACTGGTCAATGCAGAAAGTCAAACAAAGTTTGACTTTCGGACATGAAAAGCAATAAAAGAACGAAGGAAAACTTACGAAGGGTCCCCGAATGCTAACCCGGATCAAAATAGCTCAGGTATGAAACGAAGGTTCCAACTTAGAGCTTTCCTAATCAGATTTGTGGGTTTTGAACAAATGGGGGGTGGGTATTTATAGAAAAGGTAGAGCCGTTAGGATCGTTTCTTGAAAAACGTGCCATGATCCAACCCGTACACTTGTCGTGATGTTATGGTGGGTAAATGGCCACTCACCATAGGGTATCAACATGTGGCAAGGTTTTTAGAAGTGCATAACAGCTGTAAACAGCTGTCGATACATCGAATCTGGTCCCGAAAATGCGAAAAATGAGTTTCTGCATGTTTCTGCCCCAGAGTAGGCAGTCGCGTAGCGCGACAGGTGAGGCCACATGCAGTGGCGCTACGCCACTGCCCCTCCTGAAACAGAAAGTTTCAAAAAGTGACAGAAATGGTCCCTGTTGTGTTTTAAGCGATTTTCGATGCGTTTGAACCCCGTTAACCTCATTTCAAGGCTCTAAAATGAAGTTAAAGTATAGGGAACTCAAAACATACTCAAAAATATGCTGGATGATGGTTCGTTTGGTCGTACGAACGCGATGTTCGCTTAATTACGACGGAATGCGCATAAGCGCGAAAAACGATCCAAAAGACGAAACGAATGGATTTTTCTTAAGGCGAACACTAAAATATAATGTAGTCATGCTTACATAAATTTTTGGATGTCCAGATGTATTCAGAACGTAAGTTATGGGCGAAAATGCAAACTTGTGCACTTTTTGACGCTTTTAGTCCCTGAATGACACAAAAGTTTATTTTAGCATACCGAACACCTCAAAGCCTATTTCTAAGCTATGTAAAGGATATTTATGGTATGTTTAACTTATGTTCATGTCCCGGAAGGTCTGTTACAGTTCAAATTGGCATACTTTCGCAGTTTGTCAACTTTAGTCCCTGTAAGCGATTAAACTTTGATTTCACCACACCAAACCTTCCAAAACTTATATCTAAGTTATGTAAAGGTTATTTAAGGTATGTTAAACCTATTTCACTATTCCGGAGTGTTTGTTGCATTAAACTGGTTATATTTACGCATTAAAGCGCGTATAACCTTCCAGAAAGTGATTTAGAGTTTGAAATCGAACAAGAATTGATATGTGCAAAATGATACACATATTTTTACAATTCCCAAGTATGAAATATAATATTTCATTGGTTTGGTATTTGTTTGATGGCCGTGGAGGCACAGGTGTTACAATTATCATCCAAATCATTCATCATAAGGGCAAGTCATGCACATTCTTACACATCTAAGACATTTAATCATCAAAAATTCTCATGCATGTGTATATATACATACATACACGTCCATATACATATGTGTATATGGTTTCAAAATTTTATTTTCTTAACATTCTTTATTCATAGAACTTCCTACCAAATCATTGCTTAATCATGCATGCATTTTACTTTCGAGAATTAAATCAAACAAGAATCAACCAAAATCAAAACTCAACTCAAATACACATGTATACACACACTCACGGCTATACATACATTTACAAATACATCCATTTTTATTTTCTTTAAAAACCCATTTGTTATTGTTTTCAAGTTTGTGATTAATTTTCCAAGATTCAAGAGAAACTTACAACATCATCATCTCTAAAAATCAAGAACATGGTTTTAAAAACAAGTTTATACCTTTCAAGATTTTAGTGGGTTTTGACAAGATTTTTGATGATATGGAGCTTGTTTCACCAAGAAAACACTTTCGGGTCTTCAAAACACCTTGAAACCTTCTTGGAATGAACTTTGATCTTCATGAACAAGTGAGAAATTTCGAAAATATGTGAGAGATGAAGGGTGTTCGACTGAATTTTTAGAGAGAGAGAGGTGTTGGTGATTTTGAATATGTTTCTTGGAAAAATGAAAGATTTATGGAAGCATGCAAGACTTAATCATCACCATTCTTCTCTAAATGTTACAAGTGTCCAACATGCAATAATCAAGAGAATTGTGGCTGCCCAAAGTGCCGCCACATATCCCTCACACACACACACACATCATATACATACACACATATATGAATATTAGTGCAAAAACAGGTATTTTACTGGATACCGGGTAATTTATCTGGTGTTTTAATCCTGTTTTAATGCGTTTTAAATTATTTTTAATGCTCTATAAAAATAAATCCACCAAAATATTACTGAACAATATTTTGTTTGTCTGGACTGGCTACGTTGCCGGTATTTGCAAAAATAGGGATTTATGCGTTTTTATTTATTTTCATCATTCTAAAATAATAGACTCATCAAATTATTACTAAAATGATTATCAGTTGCCTTGACAGGCTGTGTTGACAGTATTTTGTCGGTACACGCGCTGCATTGCGCGGTACGCGCTTAAACACGAAAAAATATAGTTTCCTAGCTTTTAAATTATTTTTCCACACGGATATGATTAAAATAATTATTCTAATCATAACAAACTATTTTTAGGATTTTAACACTGATCGGGTGGTCACCGACGTTCGTTTCGCATTTTAACCGTTACGCGATAAGCGTTTATCTTACCGTTGCCAACATAATTTTTACCAAGGTTTAATTTTACCAACTCATTAAATACCATCTATAAACGTCATAATCAGTCAAATACAGCCATGTTACCTATTCACAACACGTGTTACTATTGTACGGTATGGCCTGAAAAGCCGGGTGTCACAGTCTCCCCCTGTTTAGGAAATTTCGTCCCCGAAATTTTTACTCTACAGGTTTTGTTTTCGCACTGGGTGGAAACAGCAAAAACAAACTTGATGAATATGGTCTTGTAGTTTCTGCGAGAAACTTTGATTCTTACAAAGAATCTTCGTAGACCTATATTACACACGTCCTCAATTCCTAGTCTCACATCTCAACGCTATCCACCCTTTTCAAGGTTCAACATTTACACGCACTTAATCAAGAAGATTAAGTCTAAATTCCACCAATTTGGGTTCTTCATACGTATATTTACATATACATTACTCCGTACCTAAGATAGTCTGATTTTACACCCGATTAATCCGACTCGAGATGGGCTCTCGAAAGAATCAGATCTCATAAACTCGTATTCCTTCTCTCTTACGTTTATTTCAGATATCCACAAATCGCCAAATCAATAAATCATATATACTACTAGAATTCTGTAATCGCCTTCCCAGTTATCAACATAACTCTTCTAGCTATACGTACTGCTTCTACGGTACTTCGATAAACTTCCGTTTATCTTCCAAACAAATCTCTATAAAGAACAAAATCAGTGTATTATCCATTATACACTTTCTCAACTGAACCCAAACAATACATCACGTACGCTATTCCATCCTTATGGTTGCTTGAGCCTATAAGAGATTGATCCAACTCAAGATGGGCTCTTGAAAGGACCAAGTCAATGTGGCTCAGCTTTTCTTTCCTCTGCTAAACCTAATAGCATCTCTTTCAAAATAACTCCTTTAACAGAACCAAATCTTCAATCTGGAATCGCAATAGTTCCTTCAATTGTCCATGTAATCCTTCTGTTGATCAATTGGTGACTTTTAACCTTCCCTCGATCCAGGCAAATCCTGTCGCTGGTTTCCTAGATAAACTAAGGTTTGGTTAATTGTCCTCTGTCATGTTAGCTCAACAAAATGGTGATCAACACTTCCATCCATGAAAGGCTTCAAACGGAGCAACCTAAATACTAGCGTGTTAATTATTATTGTAAGATAACTCTGCCAAGGGCATGTGAGTATCTTAACTTCCTTCGGAGTCCATCATACACGCTCCCAAATTTTCTTTCAAGGGTCCGAATAGCTTCCTACTATCTTGTTGTCCAATCAATTTCCATTTTCCTTTTAGGGTTATTAATGTCGAAGGCTGCACTAATTTAGGGAAATCCTTAATAAATCTCCGGTAGTACCCAGCTAGTCATATGGATCATCATACTCCTGACGGGGTCTTTGGCGCTCCTCATCATTCACCAATTCCATAGTCAACTTCAAATGTTACTTCTAATTCTCCTTGGCTCGCATGTAAGCAAGTATGTCGTCGATGAATATTATCACAAATTCATCCGATTAGGGTTTCCATACCCTGTTCATGAGATTCATAATTATAAATGGCGCATTAATTTAGTCAAAAGGCATGACTAATAACTCGTAATGGCCATATCACGTTTGAAAAGCAGTCCCCGGAACAACTTCGTTAGCAACCTTCAACTGATGATATCCTGATTGTAGATCGATCTTCATGTAGCAGCTGGATCCCGGTAGCTTGATCGAACAAATCGTCAATCCTCGGTAAAAAGGGTACCGATTCTTGATAGTCAACTCGTCCAGCTTTCTGAAATCATCACATATCCTGAAGGATCCATCCTTCTTCTCACAAAACAGATGCTCTTTAAAGCGAAAAGTTTGATCGAATAAAACCCTTCTCCAATAGTTCCTAAAGCTGATTTGAAATTTCCTTCATTTCTAACGGTGCTTAATCTATAAGGAGATTTTGCAAACGGGTGCAGCACCGGGTGCTAGATCGATCCGAAATTCGATCTGTCTCGCAAGGGGAAATCCAGGTAAGTCTTTTTAGGAACACTTCTGGATAATTGCGAACAATAGGAATCTCTCCGGTATTCCTATATTCGGCTTTCGTATCCACCATGTTAACAAAGAACGTAGGATAGCCTTTTCGCAACAAATTGAGCATCCTCACAATATTAATGACTCTCAACTATCAACACTCAACACTCAAAACTCGACACTCGACTCGGTCGGTCTTCGTGAACAACTACCACCTCTCTACCATCATCAGGACAAGATATCCTAGCTAGCTTCTTCCTGCGATAGTCCCCACTTCGCTCTTGGATAATCAATCCATCCTCACATCTTCATCAAAGCTCCCCAGCTCCACTGGAAATATACCAACACGAGAACTACGATCACCTAACTAAATACTACAACCGCAAGCGACCTCACTACTTTCCATCAACTTACCAATTGCTAGTTCTATCAGACACTTTATACTCAGCTTACTTGTTGGTGAACACAAAAGTGGTTCAAAGTTTTTCGATCAAAACTCGAGTCAGCTTTGGTATTAAAAGTATGAACATAGATTGGTTTTTGATTCGAAACATACCGGTAACAACAGCAAGTTCGTCTCGTGCCTTCCCAGCGTTTAGCTCGAACGCTCTACACCTGGCATTCTGACCCTTCATTTTCAGACAATCTCTCTCGAAATGTCCTTGCTCACCACACTCGTAGCATCCCTCGAGCGTAACTCCATCCACCGTACTCTTAGCATAGCACTCGCGAGTCATATGTCTAGTCCGACCACATCTGGCGCACTTTCTCCGCTCATCCCTGGCATTATCCTTTCTAGAACGGCTAGAACTGGCTACATACGCCTTCCTCGAACGGTGTTTCTCAACACCCTTCTCATTGGTACCTTTTCTTGAACTCTCAGACCTTCGCCTTCGTGAATCCCCAGATCTAGGCATGGAATGCGGAATTATTTGAATGGTCAATCCGATGGTACGGCTCGACATCATGCATACCGTTGCCACATCATTGCATAGGGTACCGCAAATGATCTTGAGTTACAACCCTGGATTGTTTTATGTGTACATCTATATACTGTTCACAAAGTTAATGAAAAATCATAATTACGCTCCGATTATATCATAACACAGGAACTACTAAAACTTTCCGATCATTATATCACCTGAAGGGTTTCCGATCTGTGTCCCACCAAAACCATGCCCATGAGTATCACGTCCACGTTCCTGGCCATTATTTTGGTTAGCATTGCGCTGTTCCATGGCAGTATTAACGTGTTGGGCTATGAGTTGTGCCAACTCTTCCGGTGTGGTAAGTAGTCCAGAACCCTGTCTCGCTTTTGGCGGCAATTCGTCGGTTTTATTATTTACAACAATAATAATCACATAAGACGATAACAAAAATAATTCAATCATTATATGTTAGTGGACCAAACATTGCACATGTATAATATCCACATAACAATGAGAACAATTTTTAAACCAAAAGAAACCCATTCGATATTATACCAGAAATTACAAAGCTTGTTTTTAGTACGAAGACTAATCAAAATTCAGCATGTCTACATCAACACCCGCAACAAGTCTATATGAAATTTCCTCCTAAATATCTGAATTTTTGGCATGCAAGCCATAAATAGGGTTCATCAAATGAGACATACAAAACAAACAAAAACAACCAACAACTAACGCTTCAATCCTTGGAAGTCCAACATCTTCCTAACAAGCTCTTCTAGCTCATCATACCAGTCCATCTGTCCCTTTAAGTCTCTTATCTTGCCCTTCATCGTCTCCAAGACTCCGCATAACGTGGCGAACTGACGATCATAGTGAGAGCGATTGACCTAAACCCCTTTCTGCCTCTTTAAAGTGGACGTTGTCTCAACTCTCGAAGTCGATGCGATCTCTCTAATGGGTCGAGTCCTCTTCCTACGACGAGTGTAGACTAAAAGAGGTATAGCAAAACACGTGACTTGAGTAACGGAATAGACGATTCTGTAATGACGGGTGAAGGAATCTCAAGTGTAGGCTCGACAGTATCAATGAGTGGTCTACTAATGGCTCTATAGGTCGAGACGTGACATATCGTAACCGTACAAAGTAAGTGTGTAATCAACGTGAATAGTAACACATAAGGCCTAAATAAACAGAAAATCACGTATGCACATAAACACATAAGGGTTTTTGTTGGTGCATTCATCTGTCGTCTTCGTCTTATGTCGAGTCTCAGTCTCGTTGCGGATATGAAAGAGGATGATGTCACCATCTTTGATGATGACATCATAATAGTGATGTCATCATTACATCACTTCATATAAGACAAAATCATTTATAGCTTAGATTGTGATTTCGTTCATGTAGTTAGGCGATTTCGCTCATGTGTCACCAAGTAGTTTCGCTCATATGTCATTTGTAAGGTTTCGCTTATGTGTCAAGTCCATAGGAGCGAAACCTATGAGTCTATATATAGGCTGTTAGAGCGAAATCACATACATAGTTCTAGGTGTTCTCTTCCGGTAAGCCACGAAGTGCTGCCGAAGTGTTGTCAGAGCTTGTAATCGTTTCAGTTATCAATACAACAACAATTTAAAGTGAATCTAGCTGAAATTGCACCAAAGCATTAGTTTCTGCCTCTTGTTTTGGATAGGAATTCTTCTGATCGACTCAAACAGGGTCAAATACGATCCTACAAGTGGTATTAGAGCTCAGGAGGAAGAGTTCTTGCCATTTCAGCTGCATATTCTGATTTTCTACACCTTCTTTGTCATTTTTGAAAATTTTTTACGGTAAAACCGGCTCAATTTCACACATAGCACTCGTAATCATGCATTAATAAACCCTGGAAAATTTCAAAGCTAAAATCGACCTAGAACTTAGGAATTTTGAGGTTTCGCTCATACGGACTCGTGAATATGATGATGTTAGCAGTTGATTTCGCTTTTGTGAACAGTCAAGTTTGATTTCGCTTATAAGTCAACAGTGTGATTTCGCTCTTGTGACACTAGGTGATTTCGCTTATTAGGCCAACTGTTGATTTCGCTCCAGTGACTTCAGTGGTTTCGCTTTTAGTGACGACTTGAGATTTCGCTTATAGTGACACTTAGGTTTCGCTTTTGTGACACTATAAGGTTTCGCTCCAAGGGACACTATAGGGTTTCGCTCATTTGAACAACTGAGGTTTCGCTCCAGTGAACAGATCAAGGTTTCGTTTTTGTGACACTTTGGTATTTCGCTCCAAGGGTCAATTTTTCCTTAGCTTGGAAATTTTGTGAACTTGTGAACTTTGAACAATGGACACTGAATTTTATAATGCATTTGCTAGCCCGATTACAATCACACAGAATGCTTTGCATGAGAATGAAACCGGAACATCTCAGAAACCGCCTAAACTCATGGATATTGATGATTACAACGCATGGTCCGAACGGTTTGGAAATTGGGTTGAAGCTTATCATTTGGATGCGTGGGAACACACTGAGGAACCTTATGTTAAACCCACAACAAATGGTGTGCAGCAAACAATTTGAGAAATGAGTACTGAAGATAAAAAGAAGTATCGAGATGAGAAACTGATGGTGAGTCTGCTTCAGCAAGCGATAAAAGAAGACATTTTGATACTGCTTCAACATGATGGAACTGCTTATTCAATCTGGACAAAATTGGAAGCAAAATTTGTTGGAAGTGATGATATGCTCAAAAACAAAATGTCTCTCATGAAGAAAGAATTCGATTTATTCCGTGGTTTGAAATCTGAAAACACCAAGCAAATAATTGATAGATATTGTAACTTGGTGAGAAATATGACAAAACTTGGAATTAAGAAAGATACTGATGAATTGATTGAAAAACTTGCAGATGCGCTACCATATGAAACTTGGGGAACATTTCTGATGATGCTGAGATCCAACAGAAAAGATTATAAAAATATGACATTGGGAGACTTCATCAAACACCTGGAAGCTCAAGAGATGGAGCAAAGGAAGATTGCCAGGATGAAGAACTACGATGGAGAACAGGATATCAGCTTGTATTACAAAGGTGGTGTCAACGAAAAGTCAAATTTTTCTCCAAAAGTCGAAACTGCTTACAGTGCAAAAGATTCTTCAGAAAAGAAATCATCCCAGGGATCAAGCAGCACAAGATTTTCATCATTTGATCCAAACATTTCAGCAACAAAGAACGGAAGAAAACTTCAGTGCAATATTGTTCTAAGTCTTGAAAATGATCAAGATTATACTGAAGAGGTTGCTAAAAATCAAATGTCTTTGTTGGGAATGATTTTAGAATCATATAGTAGTTTTGTGGCCAGAAAGATCGGTAATCCAATGCTCACGAAAGAGGATTATGATCAAATAGATGCTGAGGAAATGGAATTGATGGACATTAAATGGTGCATGGCCAGCGTGTTGAGAAGAGCCAAAAAGTTTAAACAAATTATAGGCCGAGATGATTTTCGTGAGGCTCATGTTTCAACTTTAGGCTTTGATAAATCTAAAGTTACATGTTTTCGTTGCAGGGAAAAGGGGCATTTCAAGAGGGAGTGCAAAAATCGTGAAGCTAGTGGAGCCCAGAATCCTTTTGGAAACAACGATTATCACAAAAAGGCGATTTATCATCAAGTCACACCACCAGCACTGAATCAGGCACAAACTGCACATGGGAGAGATGTGGTTGAAGGGTCAAAAAGAGCATGTCTAGTTAATCAGGGCAAGTATGATAATTTTACCTGGGATAAATATCTTCCAACAAACAGCAAAGTGTGTTTGGCAGAACAAGATGATGAAAAATTGGCTGAAGGTTTTTGTTGGGACGATTTTTCCAAAGACACTTCATATGCTAAAGCTTTCATTGCTAATGCTTACGATTTGAAATGTGCCGAAAAGTGCAGAAAAGTAATGGAAGATGCTGAAGCAAGACGGAGAAAGCTTGAAGAGGAGGAAGAAGATGAAGAGAGATTAAAAGCTGAAGCTAAAGCTGAGAAAAAGAGAAGAGCTGAATTTTTACGATCAAACAGAACAGTCAAAGAGGTTCCTGAATTTGAAGTCAAAGTTGATGCAGAACCTGTCAAAGTTCCTGAAAAGTGCATGAACTGTGATTCTTTAATCAAGCAGAACAATGAGTTGTTGCACAATATAAACAGATTGAAAGAATCCTATGATACAATGAACAGAGAAATCAACAAGTATACTGATTCAAACGGTGAACAAGTTGTGGCAATGAATACACTAAAGAGAGCTTACCTGAGACAACTTGATGATGTTAACTTTCACATAAAGAAATGTGCTGATCTGGAGTTGAAGTTGGCAACACAAAAGATAGAAACTGAGAGAGTCAACAAGCTATTAGAAAGTTACTCATGTTCTACTTTTGTTGTTGACAGGATTTATCCGGTTGTGGAGAAATTGAAGACATTTGAAGAAGTGAAGACGTCCGAAGAAAAGAAGTCAGAGACAAGAGAAGATGATGAAGTGAAGATTTCTGGAAAATCTTTAGATGATGAGAAAGAGCAAGCATTCAGAAAGCAGACGAATCAGGAATTCCTTGCCAAGAAGCAAGAAGAACTGAAGAAGAATGTTGTTCCAAAGAAGATTGAAAACAGAACCTGTTTTCAGTGTAAAACTGTTGGTCATATTGCTAGGGACTGTCCGAAGACATTCAAACCAAAACAGGAAGTCTCTGGTAAATTGAAAGAGAAAGTGATCGAGAAAACTGAACTTTCAACCCGAAAGTTTACAGGCTTTGAAAATTCAACTTTTGAGATTGGAGAACAAAGAATGTGGTAAAACGAAAAGAAAATGTTCAAAATCAAAAATGGGTTGTGAAAGGTTCAGGTAATAGTTCTGGTGATGAATCTGATTCCACAAAATCAGAGGAGCCACGTGTTGAGAAAAAGAGTAAAAAATCAGTTCCAACTATGAACAATGAAAATTTTCCACCTCTGCGGGCTGAAAATTTTAAAAAGAAAGTTGGGAAAGTTGAAATTTCAAATCAATTTTATTCTGATAAGAAGAAATTTGATGTTGATAAGGCTTTCAACGGAACTGTGAAACACATTTTTGGCAAAATGATCAATGGTAAGGCCAAAGGTGTTAAAGAATTTTACGCTGCCAAAAGAGGAGTTCACAGGTTCATTGAAAGAAAAGATGAAGAAGAAAATGTTGTTACACCCAAGGAAGGTCAGGCTTGGGTGGATATATTTTTCAAAGAATAAAAACCTGACTTGCCGGAGATCCCAAGTTTGTAATTGTGGATCAGGAATCGGCATCATTCTTATGTTGTTTGTTTAAAAATTGAAAATTTTTAGAAATTCATACTGCAGGAATAGCCGGAACTCCCAGGTTGGTAAGTGTGGAGTAGGAATCGGCACCTTGAGAATTCAACCAACAGATGATGATTGGTTGAAAATGCTTGATTGGATTGATCTTACAAGTGGTAAATCAGGGACATTAAGTTGTATCTGATTTTCTACAAGTGGTTGAAAAACAATGTGATGAACCAAATCCTTAACCTACTAATGGTTTTACAAAATCAACAAAACTAATTTTCCGGAAAAACCATTTGATTAAAACAAACTTAAGTGTTTTGAAATCAATGGGAAAATAGTTTGTTGTGAGGGGGAGTTCTGATTGTTTATGCCAAGTGGATGGCGAATTGAGGCAATTCGATATCAGTTGTCACGTTTATTGTACAGTATATTTTAAAATTTCCTAAAATGTGTTTGCATTTTAGGGGGAGTAAGAAATTTTTTTTCAGAAAATCCAAAAACATTTGAAAATTTGAAAAAGCCAAAAACATGATAAAATGATAAATGAGTTTTGTTGTATAAAAGAGGAAATGATAGTACATCAGTGGACTGTCACAACATGCTAAAGAATTGGAAAGTTAAAAGTGATAAACGGTCTCACTGATGATGTGCCAGTAGATTTTTGCACATTTAGTAGATTGTAACGAGATATAAACTTAAATTTCAAACTTGCTTATATCGTGGGGAAACATCTCTCGGATATATGGGTAACCCCCGAAATCTCGTTTGAAAGGTCTCATAATCTGATATACTAGGTTTTTATACTCAATGATGTCTGGGGTATTATTCCGGGACTTCTGCTGAATGGAAGTTCTGACCTAGTCCTTGGATAATACTTTCCACAAATGCTTGAAACATAGCATAAACCCTCAGCATGCAGATGAAACAATAAAATTGATAGTCGCTGCTGTTGTAGCTAAAAGATCCTATAAAGGGGACATACCGTAAAGTCGAAGCTGATATCTCTCTGCGTATACGGAAGTATCGACCTGGGATCCCTCGGCCCTCTCATTACCTAATTTATGTACAGATATCATTGTAGTATACTCACCTGTAAGACTGAATATTGGGATCTGGATACGGGAGTATATTCTGAGGTGGGACACGCGATTGAGTTTAAGTGCTTAAGACATTAATATCATATCTCGGATCAGTTGAAGTTTGTGTGAAAATTTAAGTGGACAAATATACTGACAATCTAAGTGAATCGTTTAAAACTTAAAATGAAATGAAGCTTAACGGTGTTGGTGATTTGTCTCAAAAACTGATATGATCCTCTTGCACGAACTCACAAAAATATTGTTTGTATATATTTCATTTCTGCATTTTCTTGATTCTACAAGTGTTGTTAGTTATTTTCTTTCAAAAAATCCAAAAAGATTTTTGTGTGTTTTAGCATAAAGTTTGTAAAATCCAAAAAGATTTTCGACAACTGATTTTGGAGAGCTGATTTTCAAAATTCCAAGTGCTAAACATGATGAACAAATGGTTTGGGTGAAAGTGTTTGAGGAATGTTGAAATGAAATGAGAAAAGTTTTACAATAAAAACGTTATTCCTGCAAGTGGTAAATTAGATTTGAAAATCTTATCCACAAATGGTTATCAGAAAATTTATTTTTGGGTAGAGTTTTTGCAGGTTGGCCGGGTTTCGATCCAGAGCAGGATGAAAGCCAGGTTATGATCTTGTGAATTCCAGACTACGATCCCAGCAGATTGAGAGGGGGAGTCTGAAGACAATGTTGATAAAACAGGAAAGCCAGTGTTGATTCTGAATTTGCTGATGCTGATAAAGTTTAAAGATTCAACATGTGAGAGAGAGGAGTTTGTTGATGATAGAGATAAAGAATGAGGATTCTTGCAATGACAAATACTTCAGAGGAAGATCGAAGACTGATAAAGACTGAAGATGCAAAGACTCGACACTTAAGACTCGTCAACATCTGAGGGGGAGTCTGTTGGTGCATTCATCTGTCGTCTTCGTCTTATGTCGAGTCTCAGTCTCGTTGCGGATATGAAAGAGGATGATGTCACCATCTTTGATGATGACATCATAATAGTGATGTCATCATTACATCACTTCATATAAGACAAAATCATTTATAGCTTAGATTGTGATTTCGTTCATGTAGTTAGGTGATTTCGCTCATGTGTCACCAAGTAGTTTCGCTCATATGTCATTTGTAAGGTTTCGCTTATGTGTCAAGTCCATAGGAGCGAAACCTATGAGTCTATATATAGGCTGTTAGAGCGAAATCACATACATAGTTCTAGGTGTTCTCTTCCGGTAAGCCACGAAGTGCTGCCGAAGTTTTGTCAGAGCTTGTAATCGTTTCAGTTATCAATACAACAACAATTTAAAGTGAATCTAGCTGAAATTGCACCAAAGCATTAGTTTCCGCCTCTTGTTTTGGATAGGAATTCTTCTGACCGACTCAAACAGGGCCGAATACGATCCTACAGTTTTCATACATGATAAAATTTCCACATTTATTTAAAAATCTTGGCTTCGAGAATTTTGGACTTATGTTTCAAAATTCTCCGGTTGAAGTCTAGTGTTTTCCTCCGAAAACATCTAGTTCGCTAACAACCAATGGCTCTGATACCAACTTCTGTCACACCCCAAAAAAGTCGCAGCGGAATATAAAACGTAGTGGTGACGGAAGCTGGTGCCCATTTGTATCTTGCTGAACGATGCATCGAAATGTTGGACATTTCACTTAATTAAAACATAGATTTTAAAATATGAAGTCTTAAAGTCCGTTACAATCAAACCATAATTAAATTATTTTGATCCTTATGGATCTTATTACAAACGTCCCAGAAAGTTTAAAAGATGTCCAACATATTTAAACGAAACGACATGCATCATCAAACACAAGATACGCCATGATTTCCCGAATCCAAACTCAAGTACCTGTAGAACACGTTAAAATCAAGTGTCAACACAAAGGAAGGTGAGTTCACATATTCACTTACAAACAATTTTTATTCCAAGGAAAACTTTCTGATTAGGCGTTTATTTGAAAACATCCATTTAAGTTTTAGAAAGTCCATTTTACTTCCTTAATAAAATCCATGGGCCTTCCGTCGGTTCATCGATCTGACAACTGTAATATATATATATATATATATATATATATATATATATATATATATTACCCAGGTTTTTGTATATTAAATTATTGCGTCAACTTTCAGACTCGTATGTTAGCTAGACGATACGAACTATATATTAACCATGCAGGGATAATCAAAGCTAGACAATAAACAGAATTTAAATTCATCGTTTGACTTGACACGGGGCGACCGGTCACGAAGGGGTTGTCAACCCGATAGATCTACCAACAATTCATCGCGTGCAATACTTAAATGATTAAACGACATCATGGGCGTAGAGTTCTCTCTTTGAGAACTATATGATGTCTGTCTCACGTACAATATATATATCCTACTAATATGACAATTTAATACACGACGTTGTACGAATTCCCCTTACTCTCCATCATATGAGACCCAGTCAAGAATTCGTCCCCAACTGTACGGTCATGTTTTGCTTAGGAAATACCGTACTTTCTATATTCATTCATCAAAAACGTTTTACTTCGAAACGTATGACTTATCAAATTTCATATATTTTCAACGAAAATATATATTTTATATTAAAAGGTATGTTTTATTTCGAAAACATTATTAAACCCTTTTAATGACGTGTTCTACCCCCAAAATATATACAAAGCAGTAAAAAGAGGGGTTTAGTGACACTCAACTTTGGGTGCGTATTTTTAAATAGCGCAATCCCACAGTTTGATTTCTACACGTCCTATTATATGTAGGAACGATTTATAAATCAAAATATCACCAAAATCCTAAGTTTCAATGTTTCTTAGAATTTTCACATAACTTTGAGATTTTCTCGAAAAGTTATCATTTTTTATTATGTTGGCACGTTAATATATATATATATATATATATATATATATATATATATATATATATATATATATATATATATATATATATATATATATATGTAGAAAAAGTATATCGTACATTACGGCTTAACGTACTTCACGTACAACAACGTGCGTGATTTGTTCTATAACATGCGTGATTAATGTTTTCAATATGCGTGATTATTGCGTTTCAACATGCGTGATTTTGGATTTTTGAGTTATAACGTGCGTGATTTTAAAATGAACGTGCGTAATTACCTGTCGTACGTGATGTACGTTAAGCCGTAATGTACGTTAACCTTCCTCTATATATGTATATATATATTTATGGTTTTTTCGACTTGAACGATTTTATTGGTGACCATTATTGTGTAAATCCGTTAACTCTCCCGTTTATACGCAATATATCTACGATTTGCGCGTCGTAATATATATACATAAACGTCCACATAATTTAACACCGAGACATGCGAAAATTTGTTAACTCATCTATTTTGTCATTTTTAAAGCAAATATACATAAAATATCTTATATGTATCAAATTTCATGCTCGACAAACAAGTTACACATTTAACGCAATTTTTACCGTTTCTACCGCACAAAACGTACAAATATATACATGCATAATCCAATCTTTAGAATCATGTTAAAAGTTAACATATTTTCACCTTCTCATGTTTAAATCACATAACACATATTAACACATAATGTTTACCCAAAATTTTACCAATACTAGTGTACATTGAAAAATGCGTATTTTAGCGTTTCGGTAACGTTTTCGGGCGTCGGAAGTCACGTAGGACCAACCAAACACCAAGTAAACTTAAAATTAGTTAAAATACTTATTTTTAGACTCAAAATATCAGTTTATTTACTGATCTAAATCAGTTACATAAAAATCGTTCGAAAAGCCGATTTTTTACCGTTTTAACGCATAGTTTTGCGTTAAACGTTACTACAATCATACCAACTCGAAATGACTTGATATTTTAACACAATACATGATATTTACTGATTAAAATAGTGATTATATTCAGATTAGTGCAGTTTTTGTGTAAGTCACATAAATCATGCGATTTCACGTATTTTACAACTCACCAAGCACCAAGTACAACATGCAAAGCTAGTAAATATTATGACAAATTTATGTATCACTAAACACTTTAAAATAACTTTATTTTAGTTTTTATAATCTGCTCATAACTGATTTTTACTAAATCAAACTCAAATCACCTTTTTATGATCACATATCATCATGCATGTTCAAGTAAATGCATCTAATGCATTCATAATACATCATCATCATTTTATATGTACTAAAATATATATTCAACTTGTATTTAAATCATGTTCAAGTATTCAAGAACAATCATATTCTACACATGATTATCATCCAAATCATTCATTATAAGTGCAAGTCATGCACATTCTTACACATCTAAGACTTTTAATCATCAAAAATTCTCATGCATGTGTATATATACATACCTACACGGCCATATACATATGTGTATATGGTTTCAAAAATTTATTTTCTTAACATTCTTTATTCATAGAACTTCCTACCAAATCATTACTTAATCATGCATGCATTTTACTTTCGAGAATTAAATCAAACAAGAATCAATCAAAAAAATACACATGTATACACACACTCACGGCTATACATACATATACAAATACATCCATTTTTATTTTCTTTAAAAACCCATTTGTTATTGTTTTCAAGTTTGTGATTAATTTTCCAAGATTCAAGAGAAACTTCCAACATCATCATCTCTAAAAATCAAGAACATTGTTTTAAAAACAAGTTTATACCTTTCATGATTTTAGTGGGTTTTGACAAGATTTTTGATGATATGGAGCATGTTTCACCAAGAAAACACTTTCGGATCTTCAAAACACCTTGAAACCTTTTTGGAATGAACTTTGATCTTCATGAACAAGTGAAAATTTTTGAAAATATGTGAGAGATGAAGGGTGTTCAGCTGAATTTTTAGAGAGAGAGAGGTGTTGGTGATTTTGAATATGTTTCTTGGAAAAATGAAAGATTTATGGAAGCATGCAAGACTTAATCATCACCATTCTTCTCTAAATGTTACAAGTGTCCAACATGCAATAATCAAGAGAATTGTGGCTGCCCAAAGTGGCGCCACATATCCCTCTCACATACACACACATCATATACATACACATATATATGAATATTAGTGCAAAAACATGTATTTATCTGGATACCGGGTATTTTATCTGGTGTTTTAATCCCGTTTTAGTGCGTTTTAAATTATTTTTAATGCTCTATAAAAATAAACCCACCAAAATATTACTGAACAATATTTTGTTTGCCTAGACTGGCTACGTTGCCGGTATTTGGCAGTATGCGCGCTGTGCTGCGCAGTACTCGTTTAAAATCGCAAAAATAGGGATTTATGCGTTTTTATTTATTTTCATCATTCTAAAATAATAGACTCATCAAATTATTACTAAAATGATTATCAGTTGCCTTGACAGGCTGTGTTGACAGTATTTTGTCGGTACACGCGCTGCATTGCGCGGTACGCGCTTAAACTCGAAAAAATATAGTTTCCTAGCGTTTTAAATTATTTTTCCACACGGATATGATTAAAATAATTATTCTAATCATAACAGACTATTTTTAGGATTTTAACACTGATCGGGTGGTCACCGACGTTCGTTTCGCATTTTAACTGTTACGCGATAAGCGTTTATCTTACCGTTGCCAACATAATTTTTACCAAGGTTTAAATTTTACCAACTCATTAAATACCATATATAAACATCATAATTAGTCAAATACAGCCCCTGTTACCTATTCACAACACGTGTTACTATAGTACGGTACGGCCTGAAAAGCCGGGTGTCACACAAACTGGACAGAATTTAAATAATAATTAAAACTAATAATTCAGAGGTTATAAATTATATTTTAACACTCTAATAACTTAGTAATTATTATTAGAACATGTCTAAACAGGTTCCACCCGACAATTCTAAGTCTAAGGTCGGTTCGCAACCGAGAGTCGCAAAAGCTTGACTTTTGCTTTGACTTTCAGTTCTGACCCGATTAAGCTTAATCCTTCCATGTTTTAAGCTTCCAATAGGACCACTTTGTGGTGTAGTATAACCCCCTGGAGTTATATTACCTGGTCCTTAGTAGTTTGAATTATATGCTCATGTTCGTTATTATGCTTATAAATGCCATTTTTGCCCTTTTGACATATAAACGAGATTTTTAGAAATGTGAGAGGACAAAAACCTTTGTTACTGATATATATAAGTATGTCCCAAAAATTTGACATCCGTTCTTGGTCTCAAACAGAAGGTATGCTCGATATCGTAAATTAAAGCTCTTTATTAATTAAATTGTGATATCTCGCATAAGTCATGTCTAAGCATAGGTTTTGACCCCAAACTCATTACCTACTGTTAAGATATTATTTTTAGGGATTTTTGGAATTTTTTATCAGATTATAATCTGATCATATCTAGGAGTTCTTGTATAATTCGGTAAATGACGATAATACCCTTTTTATGCATAAAATAAGATTAACAAATGATTTGAATGTCCAACCTTTTTCTACTGATTTCATACATTAAATACATTATTTTGAACAATTATAACTGATCAAAATCTCAGATTTCCATAAAACACTTTAATTATCGTCAATTAGCGATTTTACGCTAATTAGGTGCATAGTATGGTTTTAAATCATACTACCTCCGTCCCACTAAAAGTGTCATATTTTGAATTTTCAAAGTCTTTATTTATAAACTTTGACTTTAATTATATATTTTTGTGTTATATAAAACTTGATGAAAATTAACCCGATAAAAACACTTATAAAACACACTTAAATCATATAACTTTCATCAAGTATTATCTAACACAAACAAAATTATTTAAGGTCAAAGTTTATAAATAAAGACTTTGAAAATTCAAAATAGGACACTTTTAATGGGACGGAGGGAGTATTTAACACCTAAGACTTATTACCTACTGAATTTTTAAACAAATTTTAATATTATTACAATAAGTATAAGTCATGAACTCAGACTTCCAAAAATGTCCTTAAAAGCATATGTGAAATGACCAAAATGCCCTTTCGGGGCATAGTTTGGCCATAAATAGTAAACATCACATATGTGTGATATCTTACTCATATGAATTGATAAAATAAATATTTTTACTGATTACCAAAGACCAGAACCTCAGTTTATTATAAAATCTCTTTTATAATCATTAAAATGACCAAAATGCCCCTGCGGGACTTAAATTGGTTTTAAATGCTTCTTGGGCATAAATGTTGACATCTTACTTATGTATTAACACATTTTAAGCATAATAACATATGAGACCTGTATATAATTCATTTGGTTACCCGTTACGCATTCATGCGTTCGGATCGGTTTATGTGACTAGTTTACATAAAATAGCCGAAACGGGTTTTACCTTATCATTAAATCCTCAAATTCCAGAATGTGTATAGTTTGCCCATATTATACAAGTATCCAAACTTGTCAGGTCAGAATCACATTCAATTCCGGTCTCCGCTTAATCTAGCATTTAGAATCGTTAAGTATCTTTCAAACTAACCGGTCTAAGTCTTTGACTTAAATAAAGACCCGTTAGTATCCTAATAGGTTAATAAACCTTCTATACATATTGAGTAGCTTTGGTAGAAGGTACTTTCATAAGGCTTTAGGAATATACGGCTGAGTTACTTCTTCCATCTAGCTCAGGTAAATACTTTTAACTTATTTTCCCTTATACGGGCTTGGGATACGGTATAATAATAATACCGCTTGGTCGGGTATGAAATCATTTAATAGGATTGTGATTAATAAATTTGCATACCCTGTTTTAATCTATTTTGTTTGATAACATAAACATTGGGGGTTAATACGACCATGTCCTGGATATCCTTGGCTCATTTCATTTGTAAATGACCACGACCTATGCACGGGGTGTAGGCATACACCTGACAGATGCAAATGCTAAATAACCCACATGATGGGGATAACTCCTTTGTGGGTTCTATAGTGGTGAGTCGATTAATCATGACCGGCTTCCAAACCGGCCCCATATGTATGACAAACATGTAAAACAGCATACAAGATTATCTTAAAATAATTGTCCCAAGTATAAATGATTTGTGCTTTGTGCACTTAAATCAATTTTATAAACTCTTTTCAAACGAGTCGGTTAATTGTGTTTACCAGTGTAAACTGACGTATTTTCCAAAGACTAATTGACAGGTACCTCACGTGAATAGGCTGGAGCTACTACGTGTCAATAAGAGGATCTTGCAAATCCCTAGATGCCTGGAGTCTGTTATTTCAGTTTCTTGTATTTTATTTTATGATCCTCCTGTGGATCTCTATTACAACCAAGTCTGTATATTCTTTATTTGGACACTCGGACATTATGGTTTGTAATAGTATTTATTCACCAAGTCTTCTGCTGTGCTCTTATATTGTGTGTATAGACAATGATGATATCAACTACGTCATGATACTCCCCACCGGGCCCACCAGTAATACGAGGAAATATCGAGGTGTGACAGGTTGGTATCAGAGCCAACATGAGTGAATTAAACACTAACCTTTTGTGTTTAATCTCATTGACACAATAAGCACATTCCTTAGACTTCCGAGTCTGGGCATATGACCTAGGGTTTATTCTTAACATTCCTTTTGTCGTTTATATGTTGTTTTATTATTTTGACAGGTTAATTAAAAATGCCACCGTGCGTACGAGGTAAGGGAAAAGCTCCGATGCGAGGAGGACCATCAAGCAATGCAGGACCCTCCCATAGGCGCACTCCGTCAGCATCTTTCTCTAGCTCCGATTCTCGAGATCACTGGAGACATTCTTTTGAACTGGCAAGACACTCTGTTTCGCTAGGTTCCTCACCTTCAGATCCTCCATATTTTGGGCTACCTATTCAGGACGAGCCCCAACATTCGCACCATTCCCATCAATCATATCATTCACATCACTCCTTGCATTCTCATTCCTTTCACCATTCTAGTTCTCATGATCTTTATTCTCCGAGTCAATTTAACCTGAACGATTATCTTAATGAACCTCAAGGTTACAATCCTTTAGGACCCAAGGACCATTTCTCCCAAGACATGGAAATGGATGATGACCCCGACCCAGTGCCGCCAACCGGGACACCAACTCATCCTATCAGCATCTCCAGCGGTTCTCCTTACCAAGGATCGCCATACCAAGGCCCCAACCCATGGGCTGAATGGTGGAACAAGTTTGAATGGGAATTCACTCCTTCTTTTCATAATTCTCTGCAACTTCCATTGGAAGAACCATACCTTCAAGCTGTTTCTCCACCGCCTTTACCCGTTGAGGAACCACCTCAACAACCACCTCAACAACCACCTCAACCACCTCCCGAGCCACCTAGGCGAAGGAGGAACGCACGGATGTCCGTGCGAGGGGGACCTAGGTTTAGTTCCCCTCAAGCTTCGAGCACATACCCTCCAATCCCTGAGGATCCGCAAATGGGTGGACCCTCTCATGTGGTGCCGGAAAGTAATCCCCCGCCAGTTACACTTGCACCACCGCCACCGCCAGTGGGTTATGATAACCCCATACCGACTTACCAAGGTTCATCTGGGTATAACCCATTTGAATATCCAAATCCTACGGGTTATGGATATCAGGCCCCTGCCCAAGATCCATATCTTGAGGCAGCTCAGTTTAATGCACTTTACCCTTCACCCTTTCCTCCATCATACCCAACGGGGTATCCAGTGCATGGGAATCAATACCCTCCTCATCAGAAACAACCCCCACCTTTACAAATGCAAACGCAAGAAATTCTACATAGGTTGGATCGGGTTGAACACCAAGAGGAAGAAACAAACAAAAAGCATAACAGATTTCTGAAGGGCCTTGCGAACCTCATAAAAGGCAAAAAGAAGTAGAAGTTTATTTATTTCATTTTGTATTGTCTTTTCAATCAAGTCCTGCGAGGACATTTTTACTTATGTACTTGGTCCCTGTGTGGACTTATTTTCTTTTCTGTAGTCCCTACGTGGATAGTTTATTATTTTCAAGACCCGTTTAGGGCATATCTTGTAATCGTTTAGTTTTTCAATGGAGTTCTTTTGGAAAATTTTTAAATGTACTTTATTACATCATTTTGTTAATATCATTTCATGTCACACCCCGACCGCGTAAAACAACAAACCATGGCGGAAACGTCGGGGAGTGATGCGACAGAATTATTGTTTCAACAACCATGGTAATTAAAGTTTTGTATTATTGATTAAAGAGTTTACATTGTCTTATGAATTTAAACAAAACATAACATAATAACTGTCTTTTAAGTCACTAAGGCCCAAGTCCGCCTAAGTGTAGCACAAGCATCATCATGCATTAGCACCTGAAACACATGCAAAAATAGGTACGTTAGCATAAAAATGCCTGTGAGATACATAGGTTTTGTTTATGCAAGATTCATGACTGGTAGTTTAAAGAAGAGTTTAACAAAAAGTAGTCATGAACCTTGTAAAATGTTTTCTTTTATGAAATCATGTGAAAATCGATATGAAATCAAATGATATGAAAGAAATATGCATGGTTAAATGAATAACCAAGTAAAAGTGAATTTGTATAAAATGTTTACTTTGTATAAAAATGTTGTGTCCTTGTGAAAAATGTTTCATGTCTTTGTCAAGTGGCTTAGATAACGCAACAATGTATAATACAATAAAAGCACTTATATATAGGAAGTACCAGCGGCGTATCCACCATGCTTTTATCATATAACACATATCCCCGTTACATAAGTCACTTATCAACAACCAACCAAAATGTCTTGTTTAATGTTAAAATGTTTATGTATAAACCATGTACAATGTCATGTGTGAAATGTATCATGTATAAACAAATGTAATGCATAGCAAGTAGAAAGTATCTACTTAACTACATGATAATGTTAATGTGATAATCAATGTTATGTACGGTGAATAACTAGTAGTTATTCAACCCCGTAGGAAAATGTACAAAACAATGCTTTTGAATAAACCTAAGTAGAAGTTTATTTATTTCATTTTGTATTGTCTTTTCAATCAAGTCCTGCGAGGACATTTTTACTTATGTACTTGGTCCCTGTGTGGACTTATTTTCTTTTCTGTAGTCCCTACGTGGATAGTTTATTATTTTCAAGACCCGTTTAGGGCATATCTTGTAATCGTTTAGTTTTTCAATGGAGTTCTTTTGGAAAATTTTTAAATGTACTTTATTACATCATTTTGTTAATATCATTTCATGTCACACCCCGACCGCGTAAAACAACAAACCATGGCGGAAACGTCGGGGAGTGATGCGACAGAATTATTGTTTCAACAACCATGGTAATTAAAGTTTTGTATTATTGATTAAAGAGTTTACATTGTCTTATGAATTTAAACAAAACATAACATAATAACTGTCTTTTAAGTCACTAAGGCCCAAGTCCGCCTAAGTGTAGCACAAGCATCATCATGCATTAGCACCTGAAACACATGCAAAAATAGGTACGTTAGCATAAAAATGCCTGTGAGATACATAGGTTTTGTTTATGCAAGATTCATGACTGGTAGTTTAAAGAAGAGTTTAACAAAAAGTAGTCATGAACCTTGTAAAATGTTTTCTTTTATGAAATCATGTGAAAATCGATATGAAATCAAATGATATGAAAGAAATATGCATGGTTAAATGAATAACCAAGTAAAAGTGAATTTGTATAAAATGTTTACTTTGTATAAAAATGTTGTGTCCTTGTGAAAAATGTTTCATGTCTTTGTCAAGTGGCTTAGATAACGCAACAATGTATAATACAATAAAAGCACTTATATATAGGAAGTACCAGCGGCGTATCCACCATGCTTTTATCATATAACACATATCCCCGTTACATAAGTCACTTATCAACAACCAACCAAAATGTCTTGTTTAATGTTAAAATGTTTATGTATAAACCATGTACAATGTCATGTGTGAAATGTATCATGTATAAACAAATGTAATGCATAGCAAGTAGAAAGTATCTACTTAACTACATGATAATGTTAATGTGATAATCAATGTTATGTACGGTGAATAACTAGTAGTTATTCAACCCCGTAGGAAAATGTACAAAACAATGCTTTTGAATAAACCTAAGTTTAAATCAAATGTTATGTTTTGCAGAAAACAATGCTTTATGATTACAAACATTTATGCAGTATTGTTTATTCGCATACATTCAAGCCTTGCGACTGTGGCGACAAACCTTTAAACAAATTAAAGGTTCATCTAAGTTATGTATATCGGATTCTGTCATTCCCAACTTCCAAACAAACCTAGGAAGTCGGAAACGGGAGTTGTCAAGTCCTATGGTACCATTACATACTACCGAGCGGCGTGATCAATGTTAATGAATGTATTATTGTTCCGATTAAACATACCAAATGTCATAACCAATGTAGCATGTGAAAACCATGTACTAAATATACTAAGTAAACATACATAGTAGAAATGTTCATGAAATCAATGTGCTAGCATGCTGAGTAAACATACATAGCAAAAATGTTTATGAAATCAATGTGCTAGCATGTTAAGTAAACATACATAGCAAAGGTGTTTATGAAATCAATGTGCTAGCATGCTAAGTAAACATACATAGCAAAACATGATTTAAAACATGTAATATATGTGTACTAGATGAAACTAGCTTGATTATGTCATAAAAGCAAAGAAAGCATGAAAGTAACATGTATGCACAAGTGTTTCACCCCAAAATATTTGAAAGCGGTAAAAGAGGGGAACTATGTACTCACTTGGGATTGCTTATTAGTCTTGGGAATAAGACCAATTTAAGCTCCAAGTATCACGGAATCAACAAGGCACCTAGTATATGTAACTATGTTAATAATCGGATCCTAAATCGGGAGATATGATAGAATGATGTTCTATAAATCAAATGAATATTTGAACTCATATGGTATGATTTAATAGAGCTAACATTCTGATTTGGAAGTCTACCTAAGTACTTTTGACCCGTTTCGACCCGTTATGGTAGTATATGCTACTATAACGCGTCGGTTGCGCAAAACTATGTTCGGATGGTTAACTATGTGCTATGTCAAGTCTTACATGCCCAATTATCCCTAAACATGTTTCTAAATCAGATTAGATGTCAAAAAGTTGATCATATATGCAAAAATACAAATTTATGCTTCAAAAGGGCATTTTGGTCATTTCCTATGGGCATGTACACTACTTAACGAATAGCTAACCAATCCTATGTGATCATAAGGTATAACCTCAGAGGTTATTCCCTATATAACTATGATCACTAAACAAGCTTGGTCGGATCCTAAAGATCGACCAAATGGGTCGGGTTCGAAAGTCTAAGCGGTTGTTTAGACCGCTTGACTTACGACCCTAAACAAGCACTAAACTAATAGTGACGAGTTAAACATGTCAAAACATGTTTAACTAACTTATAAAACTGATTTGGTATCAAAACAAAGTGTTTTGATACCTAAAAGTAGTTCCGTGGCAAAATGCGTGCTAAAACGCATTTTGACCGAAACTTTGACTCGCCACTACGCCTAATTAACGTGGTAATCAGTGGGTATAATCGCTAAGGATTATAACCATCGTGATTACAATCACGTTGCAAAGTTCAATTGAACTTTGACTTGACCAATTGATGGTCAAAACCGAAAGTCAAACTGTTGGCCAAACTGTTTGACTTTCTGCACTAACATAAAGAACAAGCATGAAAGAATACTCACAAGAGTCCAATGCTAGAAGAAAGAAGACAAGAAAACCAAAGAGGAAGTTCCAAACACTTGGGAAGCTCCAATTCAGATTAGAGAAGAGAAATGAGAGGAATGAGCAAAGAATGAGGAGGTTTGGCATGCTATTTATACTTGTTGCAAGTTCACAAGATCATGCCACATGTTTGTGTAACCTCCAAGCAAGAATCATGGCCATACAATTGTCACAAGCAGGTACAAAGCCTTGGGGAGGTGTTAACTTGCTCACCACACCAAGAAATTTGCATTTTTGGCCCCTGAATTATCAAACAGTTGCTGATTTCAAGTTTCTGGTCGCTGGGCATCTCACACGGCCCGCGTAAGGATAGGGGGGCTACGCGGCCCGCCTGGCCTTCCCAGATCAGCAACAGTTTCATATAATTACAGTTCAGGTCCCTGCACATGGTTTAAGCTCATTTCAGGCCCTTTTGACCCCCGTTAAGCCGTTTTTAAGGCTCTACAAGGTCAATAAAGTTTAGAGGACTCAAAATGTGCTCGGAAAACTCTTGGATGTCGGCTCGTTTGGTCGTACGGTCGCGTTATTCGTCTAATTACGACGAAACTCAAACGGACGCGAAAACGAACCAAATTTAGCGACGAATGGTATTTTTGCATGCCGATCACTAAAATAAAAAATATTTTAGTGTGTACAAAATTTTTGGATGTCCAGATGTGGTCAGAACGTAAGATATGCGCGAAAATGCAAACTTACGTCGTTTTTGACACTTTTAGTCCCTGTAAGATCAAATAAGCATATTTTCGCACGCCGAACCTATCAAAGCTTATTTCTAAGCTATGTTTAGGTTATTTATGGTAAGTTTAACTTATGATCATGTTCTGGACTGTACGTTGCCTTACGAAACGGCAGACTTTTGCAGTTTGACGTAAATAGTCCCTATGAGCGAATAAACTTGTTTTTGCCATACCAGAGCCTTCAAAACTTATTTCTAAGTTATGTAAAGGTTATTTAAGGTATGTTAAAATTATTTTGCTGTTCCGGAGTGTTTGTCGTGTTAAACTGATTACATTTACGCATCAGTTTGCGTATAACTTTCCAGAAAGCGGTATAGAGTTTAAAATCAATCAAAAATCAAAACGAGCAAAATGTCAAACATAAATAACAAACATTGGGATCAAAACACATTGTTTTATAAATATTGAATTGTTCAGAGTCTGTAAAATGATTACCCAAGCACAGATGTCACAGTCTCCCCTACTTTTGGAAATTTCGTCCCGAAATTTATTTAGAGGAAACTTGTGAGAATAGATTCGGATATTTCGCTTTCATCTGATCTTCACATTCCCAAGTAAACTCTGGGACACGTTTAGATTCCCAGCGAACTTTGACAATAGGAATGCGCTTGTGTTTGAGCTTTTTGACTTCACGGTCCATGATTTCCACAGGTTTCTCAACGAAGTGCATCGTATTATCAACACGATTTCATCAAGTGGTATGTGGAGGTTCTCATCAGCTAAACACTTTTTGAGATTGGACAAGTGGAAAGTTGGATGAACATTTCCAAGTTCAGGAGGTAGCTCAAGTTTGTAGGGTACTTTTCTGATTCTTTCACCGATCTTGAATGGTCCAACATTGCGTGGTGCAAGTTTTCCTTTCTTTCCAAATCTAATCACACCTTTCCAAGGGGACACCTTGAGTAGGACGTGATCACCGACTTGAAATTCTAAGGGCTTGCGTCGTCGATCCGCGTAACTCTTTTGACGGCTTATAGCTATCTGAAGGTTATCACGAATCTTCTTGACCTTATCTGTAGTCTCTAGAATGAGTTCAGGTCCGGTAAGCTGAGCTTCACCTATCTCATTCCAGCAGACCGGTGAACGACATTTTCGACCGTATAAAGCTTCGAAAGGAGCCATGTTAATGCTAGAGTGATAACTATTGTTGTAGGAGAATTCGGTCAATGGTAGATGCGAATCCCAACTACCACCAAAATCGATCGCACAAGCTCTAAGCATATCCTCCAGTGTCTGGATTGTTCTCTCAGATTGACCATCCGTCTGCGGATGATATGCTGTGCTCAAATTGAGTTGGGTTCCCATGGCAGATTGCATGGTTCTCCAAAAGCAAGACGAGAATCGAGCATCTCTATCAGATATAATGTTCAAAGGAACACCATGTCGAGATACAATCTCATCAACGTATATTTTAGCAAGCTTGTCAGCAGATAGATCCTCACGGATCGGCAAGAAATGTGCTGACTTTGTAAGACGATCAACAACAACCCAAATGGCGCCATGACCTCTTTTAGTGCGCGGTAGCTTGGTAATGAGATCCATAGCAATGTTTTCCCATTTCCAAACCGGAATCTCTGGTTTCTCCAATAATCCAGAGGGATGTTGATGTTCTGCCTTAACCTTGAGACAAGTAAGGCATTTGGAAACATATAAGGCAATGTCCTTCTTCATACCCGGCCACCAATACTGGGTTCGAAGATCCTTATACATTTTGTCTGCACCAGGATGAATAGAATAACGAGACTTATGAGCTTCATCCATAAGCAAGGTGCGAAGATTATCTATACTTGGAACCCACAAACGGCCCATGAAATAGAATATCCCAAAGTCTTTCAGTTCAAGCTCAGGCTTAGTATGACACGGTAGTTCTTTACCCATCAAGTCTTATGTAACACAAGTATGTTGAGCCTGAGAGATGCGGGTTTAAATGTCAGATTGAACCTGAACACAGTGAAGCTTGACACGTTCCTTATGACTCAATGCATCAGCCACGACATTCTCCTTACCAGGATGGTAGCGAATTTTGCAATCGTAGTCGTTTAGAAGTTCAACCCAACGTCGTTGCCTCATGTTTAGTTCTTTCTGATTGAAGATATGCTGGAGACTCTTGTGGTCAGTAAACACTACACACTTTGTACCATATAGGTAGTGTCTCCAGATTTTGAGAGCAAAAACTACGGCACCTAACTCAAGATCATGAGTTGTGTAGTTTCTCTCGTGTACCTTCAACTGTCTTGATGCATAAGCTATGACTTTGTTTCTTTGCATAAGAACGCAGCAATGGCCTAAGTTGGATGCATCACAGTACACGACAAAATCGTCGTTACCCTCGGGCAGAGATAGAATAGGTGCATTACAGAGTTTCTGTTTCAAGGTCTGGAAAGCTTCTTCCTGTTTGGGTCCCCACTCAAAAGGTTTGCTCTTCTGAGTTAAAGCAGTGAGAGGAACCGCAATCTTGGAGAAGTTTTCAATGAAATGGCGGTAATAACCCACGAGACCAAGAAATGAACGAACCTCGGTAGGAGTAGTAGGTGTATCCCAATCCTTAATTGCGCTGATTTTGGTGGGATCTACATGAATACCTTGTTCGTTGACAATGTGCCCCAAAAATTGAACTTCCTTAAGCCAAAATTCGCACTTGGAGAATTTGGCAAAAAGCTGTTCTTTCTTTAGAAGCTCCATTGTAAGACGAAGATGTTGTTCATGATCAGCTCGAGTCTTAGAGTAGATAAGAATGTCATCAATGAAAACAATGATGAACTTGTCCAAATAAGGCTTGCAGACCCTATTGATCAAGTCCATGAAAACAGCAGGAGCATTTGTTAAGCCAAAGGGCATAACAGTAAACTCATAATGACCATATCGTGTACGGAAGGCTATCTTGGGAATATCTTCTTCAAGCACTCGAAGTTGATGATACCCAGAACGTAGATCAATCTTTGAAAAGCAAGTAGCGCCCTGTAGCTGATCAAAGAGATCATCAATGCGAGGTAGGGGATATCGATTCTTGATGGTAAGCTTGTTAAACTCACGGTAATTGATACACATCCTAAATGATCCATCTTTCTTTTTCACGAATAGGACAGGAGCACCCCAGGGTGAAAAGCTCGGACGGATGAATCCTTTGTCAGAAAGCTCTTGAAGCTGCTTAGACAACTCTTGCATCTCAGACGGTGCAAGACGGTAAGGTGACTTAGTAATAGGATTTGCTCCAGGCACAAGATCAATGCGAAACTCAACTTGGCGCACAGGGGGTAAACCAGGTAATTCTTCAGGAAATACCTCTGGATAATCCCGAACAACAGTGATATCTTGGATAGTCTTACCCTTGCCTTTTTCCTCTACGACATGTGCCAAGAAAGCAACATATTTCTTTCGTAGGTATTTTTGGGCTTGGGTGCAAGACATGAGTTTAAGGCTACTAACAGGTTTCTCCCCACGAACTTCTAAGATCTCACCAGTCGAAAGCGGTATACGGACCAACTTCTCAAAACATACCACCTCAGCATGGTACTTGGATAACCAATCCATTCCTATTATAACATCGAAGCTCCCGAGTTGCATCGGTGTGAGGTCAATAGGGAAAAGATGGTTATTAAGGTTCAACTGGCAATTTCGAAGAACAGAATCGAGTACGACGGGTTCACCACTAGCTATTTCTACTGTCAAGGGTTTTCCTAGTTTTGTTCTAGTCATCGAAAGCAAAGGCTCAAATGTTAATGATACAAAACTCTTATCGGCACCCGAATCAAATAGAACAGAAGCAGGATGGTTGTTAACAAGGAACGTACCGTTCACCACTTCGTTATCCGCACGCGCCTCATTTGCATTCAGATTAAAAGCTCTACCACGAGCCGGTGCCTGGTTTGCATTTGCCAACCTCGGGCAGTTGTTCCTGTAGTGGGTCAGATCCCCACAGTTGAAACATGAACCAGGAGGATAGTGAGGTCGTGCAGGATTCTGGGCAAGGTTTTGTGCTGCTTGGTTTTGAGCGGGCTGATTTTGGTTAGGAGCAAAACGACAGGTAATTGCAAGATGACCAGACTTGCCACAATTCGTGCAGATACGACATTGCACCTGTGGCTGATGGTGGCTATTACATCTATTGCACAGAGGTGCATTTCCAGCATACTGCCTCTTGGCAGCAGGTTGTGCAGACTGATTTGGAGCAGCCTGGTTAGTCTGCGCAGTGACTGCGAAATTCTTGGAAGCCTTACGCTTCCTAGATTTCTTAGAAGACTCAGCAGCCTTCTTACCCTTCTGCTCCTTGGTGCTATCAGACGGTTTCTGTTTCTTGTCACCTTTTCTGTGGAGTTTACCCTTTTTGACTTGCGATTTAGTAAGGGTTGTAGCTAGCTCAATGGCCTGACGGACGGTATTAGGGTTACTGCCAGTGACAATATCCTGAACAGGATCTGGAAAACCGTCTATGTACTTCTCAATAGCCTTATCCAAAGGCGTGACCATTGTCGGACAGAGCAAGCTTAACTCCTCGCATCTATCAGTGTAAGCCCGGTGTTCACCACTGTCTTGTTTCAGGTCATGGAACTCATTTTCAAGTGCCCTCTACTCGTGACGAGGACAAAATTCTCTCATCATGAGAGCTCTAAGTTCCTCCCTAGTCTGACCCAAAGCAACATCAGCACCTCGGTCTCTCATTACCCCATTCCACCAGGTAAGAGCCCTCTTTTGGAATACGCTAGAAGCAAACTCGACCTTACGGTTGTTAGGGCACTGAACATGGCGAAAAGTGCTCTCAAGACTTTCAAACCACTAGAGAAGCCCTGTTGCTCCTTCAGAACCACTAAACTTGAGTGGTTTAGCTGAGTTAAAACTTTTGAAATTGCACGGAGCAGGTGCCTTATTGTTATTGTTGGCTTGGTTTATTTGAGTTATGAGATCAGGTAGCATAGCAGCCATCTGCTGTGCTATAATAGCTGCCAGTTCGGCATCAGGTTGTTGAACGTTACGTCGAGGAGGCATTCTAAAAGAGGAAACATGAGAGAAAACGAGTGAGATGATGTGATGAAAGAAAGGGATAGCAATAAAATCGACAAAATACGAGGATGGTGGTTATTTGTTTGTTACCACAAAGCAAACAAACGACACACAGTGACAAATCAAAGTAAATAGGTCATAATAATGTATCGCTGAAGACATGCTCGCCTATAACTGAACACTCACCCCAAGAGTTCCCAGGTAAGAGTGACTGGTCCGATACTGCGGATTTATACGAACACTCTAGCCTTAGACAGAAAACTCAGGGTACAGGCATTCACTCTTCCAGTTTGCACGTGTTCACATTATTTAGACCCAAACTTTGATGAGATTTTGAAAAATGTGGAAGGCATTAAGCCAAAAGAAATCATCTAAGGATAGATGATTGATTTCAAAAATCAACTCGGAAAATTGTGTTCATGTTTTGGTAATCACCTAAGGATAGGTGACGTGTATTGTTTTAAGATCTAAACACAAGAAGACTTGTGTTAGGGTCCTAGAAAGTTATAGTCTAGTTCAAAGCATTACTAATAACCTAATTCCCTATAACCATTGGCTCTGATACCAATTCTTCTGTCACACCCCGACCGCGTAAAACAACAAACCGCGGCGGAAACGTCGGGGAGTGATGCGACAGAATTATTGTTTCAACAACCATGGTAATTAAAGTTTTGTATTATTGATTAAAGAGTTAACATTGTCTTATGAATTTAAACAAAACATAACATAATAACTGTCTTTTAAGTCACTAAGGCCCAAGTCCGCCTAAGTGTAGCACAAGCATCATCATGCATTAGCACCTGAAACACATGCAAAAATAGGTACGTCAGCATAAAAATGCCTGTGAGATACAAAGGTTTGTTTATGCAATATTCATGACTTGTAGTTTAAAGAAGAGTTTAACAAAAAGTAGTCATGAACCTTGTAAAATGTTTTCTTTTATGAAATCATGTGAAAATCGATAAGAAATCAAATGATATGAAAGAAATGTGCATGGTTAAATGAATAACCAAGTAAAAGTGAATTTGTATAAAATGTTTACTTTGTATAAAAATGTTGTGTCCTTGTGAAAAATGTTTCAAGTCTTTGTCAAGTGGCTTAGATAACGCAACAATGTATAATACAATAAAAGCACTTATATATAGGAAGTACCAGCGGCGTATCCACCATGCTTTTATCATATAACACATAGCCCCGTTACATAAGTCACTTATCAACAACCAACCAAAATGTCTTGTTTAATGTTAAAATGTTTATGTATAAACCATGTACAATGTCATGTGTGAAATGTATCATGTATAAACAAATGTAATGCATAGCAAGTAGAAAGTATCTACTTAACTACATGAAAATGTTAATGTGATAATCAATGTTATGTACGGTGAATAACTAGTAGTTATTCAACCCCGTAGGAAAATGTACAAAACAATGCTTTTGAATAAACCCAAGTTTAAATCAAATGTTATGTTATGTTTTGCAGAAAACAATGCTTTATGATTACAAACATTTATGCAGTATTGTTTATTCGCATACATTCAAGCCTTGCGACTGTGGCGACAAACCTTTAAAAAAATTAAAGGTTCATCTAAGTTATGTATATCAGATTCTGTCATTCCCAACTTCCAAACAAACCTAGGAAGTCGGAAACATGAGTTGTCAAGTCCTATGGTACCATTAGATACTACCGAGCGGCGTGATCAATGTTAATGAATGTATTATTGTTCCGATTAAAAATACCAAATGTCATAACCAATGTAGCATGTGAAAACCATGTACTAAGTATGCTAAGTAAACATACATAGTAGAAATGTTCATGAAATCAATGTGCTAGCATGCTAAGTAAACATACATAGCAAAAATGTTTATGAAATCAATGTGCTAGCATGTTAAGTAAACATACATAGCAAAGGTGTTTATGAAATCAATGTGCTAGCATGCTAAGTAAACATGCATAGCAAAACATGATTTAAAACATGTACTATATGTGTACTAGATGAAACTAGCTTGATTATGTCATAAAAGCAAAGAAAGCATGAAAGTAACATGTATGCACAAGTGTTTCACCCCAAAATATTTGAAAGCGGTAAAAGAGGGGAACTATGTACTCACTTGGGATTGCTTATTAGTCTTGGGAATAAGACCAATTTAAGCTCCAAGTATCACGGACTCAACAAGGCACCTAGTATATGTAACTATGTTAATAATCGGATCCTAAATCGGGAGATAGGATAGAATGATGTTCTATAAATCAAATGAGTATTTGAACTCATATGGTATGATTAATTAGAGCTAATATTCTGATTTGGAAGTCTACCTAAGTGCTTTTGACCCATTTCGACCCGTTATGGTAGTATATGCTACTATAACGTGTCGGTTGCGCAAAACTATGTTCGGATGGTTAACTATGTGCTATGTCAAGTCTTACATACCCAATTATCCCTAAACATGTTTCTAAATCAGATTAGATGTCAAAAAGTTGATCACATATGCAAAAATACGGATTTATGCTTCAAAAGGGCATTTTGGTCATTTCCTATGGGCATGTACACTACTTAACGAATAGCTAACCAATCCTATGTGATCATAAGGTATAACCTCAGAGGTTATTCCCTATACAACTATGATCACTAAACAAGCTTGGTCGGATCCTAAAGATCGACCAAACGGGTCGGGTTCGAAAGTCTAAGCGGTTGTTTAGACCGCTTGACTTACGACCCTAAACAAGCACTAAACTAATAGTGACGAGTTAAACATGTCAAAACATGTTTAACTAACTTATAAAACTGATTTGGTATCAAAACAAAGTGTTTTGATACCTAAAAGTAGTTCCGTGGCAAAATGCGTGCTAAAACGCATTTTGACCGAAACTTTGACTCACCACTACGCCTAATTAACGTGGTAATCAGTGGGTATAATCGCTAAGGATTATAACCATCGTGATTACAATCACGTTGCAAAGTTCAATTGAACTTTGACTTGACCAATTGATGATCAAAACCGAAAGTCAAACTGTTGGCCAAACTGTTTGACTTTCTGCACTAACATAAAGAACAAGCATGAAAGAATACTCACAAGAGTCCAATGCTTGAAGAAAGAAGACAAGAAAACCAAAGAGGAAGTTCCAAACACTTTGGAAGCTCCAATTCAGATTAGAGAAGAGAAATGAGAGGAATGAGCAAAGAATGAGGAGGTTTGGCATGCTATTGATACTTGTTGCAAGTTCACAAGATCATGCCACATGTTTGTGTAACCTCCAAGCAAGAATCATGGCCATACAATTGTGACAAGCAGGTACAAAGCCTTGGGGAGGTGTTAACTTGCTCATCACACCAAGAAATTTGCATTTTTGGCCCCTGAATTATCAAACAGTTGCTGATTTCAAGTTTCTGGTCACTGGGCATCTCACACGGCCCGCGTAAGAATAGGGGCGCTACGCGGCCTGCCTGGCCTTCCCAGATCAGCAACAGTTTCATATAATTACAGTTCAGGTCCCTGCACATGGTTTAAGCTCATTTCAGGCCCTTTTGACCCCCGTTAAGCCGTTTTCAAGGCTCTACAAGGTCAATAAAGTTTAGAGGACTCAAAATGTGCTCGGAAAACTCTCGGATGTCTGCTCGTTTGGTCGTACGGTCGCGTTATTCGTCTAATTACAACGAAACTCAAACGGACGCGAAAACGAACCAAATTAAGCGACGAATGGTATTTTTGCATGCTGATCACTAAAATAAAAAATACTTTAGTGTGTACAAAATTTTTGGATGTCCAGATGTGGTCAGAACGTAAGATATGCGCGAAAATGCAAACTTACACTGTTTTTGACACTTTTAGTCCCTGTAAGATCAAATAAGCATATTTTCGCACGCCGAACCTATCAAAGCTTATTTCTAAGTTATTTTTAGGTTACTTATGGTATGTTTAACTTATGATCATGTTCTGGACTGTACGTTGCCTTACGAAACGGCAGACTTTTGCAGTTTGACGCAAATAGTCCCTGTGAGCGAATAAACTTGTTTTTGCCATACCAGAGCCTTCAAAACTTATTTCTAAGTTATGTAAAGGTTATTTAAGGTATGTTAAACTTATTTTGCTATTCCGGAGTGTTTGTCACGTTAAACTGATTACGTTTACGCATCAGTTTGCGTATAACTTTCCAGAAAGCGGTATAGAGTTTAAAATCAATCAAAAATCAAAACGAGCAAAATGTCAAACATAAATAACAAACATTGGGATCAAAACACATTGTTTTATAAATATTGAATTGTTCAGAGTCTGTAAAATGATTACACAAGCACAGATATCACATTTCAGTTTTTAAATTGATCTGCCAAAAGCAATACCAAAAGAAATTCTTAAAGGTATAACCTAGCCAATGTTAATGGCTATGATGGTACAACCTTTTTAAGAAAATGATTCCTTGTTAACATCTGAAAACATGTTAACATTCTTGGTTGTGTGACTTTAGAGACCACACTAGCTTCCAAAGATACTTGGATTCTTCCAAGCCACCTTCATAGCCTATATGATCAATGCGAATCATGGTTATTAAACATCAATATGATGTATAAAACATCCAATTAAGATGTAAGCCTTTGGGCTAAGATGTATTCATGACAGTAATAGTTTATTTCATAAACTTCTGTCTGAAGGGGCGATGAACTAATGCTCAACCCTTAAAGATCACCGATCCAAGAGATCATGATTTGATCGTCCTTGTGGCAAGGCCTTTTGGGCCATCTAAATGTCCTTCGAGAAGAGCCTTGTGCTATATGAAAAACGTCTCTATGACATTGACAGATGTGATTTATGTCCTCTAAATATGCAGGATTATATCCTATTGATTGCTTATAATGGTTCAATTGTAGCCCAGGGAAATCTTGACTTGTTATTTAAAATGGTCTATATGGTTTATTAACACCATGGCCATCTAATCGTCAATACGATGATTCATTTTATAATCTAAATAAATCGTTATTGTTAAATTTTAGTACCCAAATCATGGCTGGCTCTGACAAAGCAAACAGTTATCCGAGAGAAGGGAACAATAATGAAGTAAGGATAAATCTTACAAATGCTAAATTACAACCAATGATTGACACAGCAGTTGCCCAAGCTGTGGATAAGATATTCAAAGAACCGAGTCATGTTCGGTCCAAAACTCATACAAAATCCTTATCACATTCGCATGCATCAAGAAAGGATGAATCTGAGCATTCATCCAACCAGAGATCTGAATCTCAGAAGGTTGTGTTGAATCAGACTCCCAAGTACAACAAAGGTTGTACCTATAAATACTTCGTCTCGTGTAAGCCAAGAGACTTCACGGGAGAAAAGGGAGCAATAGATTGTATGAAGTGGTTAGATGAAATGGAAACGGTGATTGATATCAGTGGGTGTGCAAAGGAGGACATCGTCAAGTTTGTATCTCAGTCCTTCAAGGGTGACGCCCAAACATGGTGGAAAGCCTTTGTGCAATCCACTGGGAAGGTTTCTCTGTATCACCTTTCCTGGAACAAATTTGTTGATCTTATGAAGGACACTTACTGTCCTCAACATAAAGTGGAAAGGATAGAAACTGACTTCCTCACTCTGGTGATGAAGGATTTGGATTGTAGGTCGTATGTGACCAGTTTCAACTCCATGTCGAGACTCGTACCATATTTGGTCACCCCTGAACCCAAACGTATTGCGCGTTTCATCGGTGGTTTAGCCCCAGAGGTTAAAGAAAACGTCAAGGCTTCTAAGCCAGCTACTTATAGGTCTGCTGTAGATCTATCTTTGTCCCTTACTCTCGATGTTGTTAGGAGTAGGGCAAAGAAAACCACCAAGGAAGGGAAGAGAAAATGGGAGGATGATCAGTCCCAGCACTCAAACAAAAAGAAGAAAGGAAACTCTGGTTTCAAAAAGGGGCAATCAGATGACAAGCCTAGATGTAGGAGTGTTACAAAAGGTACTTTGGAAAGTGCAACCAGGACCCACAAGCTAAACCTTGTGGGATTTGCAAGAAAAAGGGCACAAGACTGTGGAGTGCTGAAACATCAAGGATGCGACCTGCTATGGTTGCAACGAAAAGGAGCACATTAAGACTAATTGCCCTAAGAATGCTAAGAAGCCAGAAGAGGCAAAGAAGACCAATGCAAGGGTCTTTCAGATGAACGCCAGGGAAACGGTGAACGACAACAACGTTATAACAGGTACCTTCCTCATTAACGATATTTATGCTAGAGTTTTATTTGATTCAAGTGCTGATAAGTCATTTGTAGACCATAAGTTTAGTAAGTTACTGAATCTTCCTATTAAAACTCTAGACATAAAATATGAGGTAGAATTTGCAAATGGTACCTTAGAAACTGCTTCAACTCTTCTTGATGGATGCGCTATATCCATTAAGAATCATACTATCCCGCTATCCCTTTTGCCAATGAAATTGGTTGGGTTTGATGTAGTTTTAGGCATGGATTGGTTATCGCATAACCAAGCCCAAATTGCCTGCGATAAAAATCTAATCAACATCAAAACCCCTGATGGTGAATCCGTCACTATTCAAGGAGATACACAATATGGTTTGCCCAACAACGTGTCTATTCTTAAGGTATCGAAGTGTCTGAAGAACGGATGTGTCATTTACATGGCACAAGTGACGGTGAATGATCCGAAACCCAAGATTGAAGATATTCCAATCATTTCAGAATACCCTGATGTCTTTCCTGATGAGTTACCTGGATTACCTCCTGAGAGGCAAGTTGAATTCAGGATAGACATTTTGCCAGGATCTGCACCAATTGCACGAGCTCCTTACCGTCTAGCACCTACTGAAATGAAAGAGCTCAGGACTCAATTGGATAACTTACTAGAAAAGGGTTTCATACAACCCAGCTCTTCGCCTTGGAGAGCTCCTATCTTGTTTGTGAAAAAGAAGGATGGATCAATGCGCTTATGCATTGACTACCGTGAGCTAAACAAAGTAACGATCAAGAATCGTTATCCCTTACCCAGGATCGACGACTTATTCGACCAACTCCAAGGGGCGAGCTTCTTCTCGAAGATTGATTTGAGATCCGGATATCATCAACCCAAGGTCCGAACTGAGGATGTACCTAAGACAGCGTTCAAAATGAGGTATGGACATTATGAGTTTTTAGTGATGCCTTTCGGGCTCACTAATGCACCCGCAGCATTCATGGATCTCAAGAATCGAGTCTGAAAGCCATACTTAGATAAGTTTGCCATCGTCTTTATAGACGACGTACTTATTTATTCTCGTAGCCAAGTCGACCACGAGAAACACCTTCGGTGTATCTTAGGATTGTTACAAAAGGAGAAACTGTATGCTAAGTTTACAAAATGCGAGTTCTGGCTTCGTGAAGTCCAATTCCTTGGACATGTTGTCAGTGAGCGAGGTATCCAAGTAGATCCCGCTAAGATAGACGCCATAATGAATTGGGAAGCACCAAAGACTCCAACCGAAATTCGAAGCTTTCTGGGTTTAGCTGGTTATTATAGAAGATTCATTGAGAACTTATCAAGGATAGCTGCACCATTGACTACTCTGACCCGCAAGAATGTGAAGTTTGATTGGGGTCCGAAACAACAAGAATCATTTGAGATTCTTAAACAGAAATTGAGCAATGCTCCGGTGTTGACATTGCCTGAGGGAATAGAAGAGTTTGTCATGTACTGTGATGCTTCACACACCGGTATGGGGTGTGTACTTATGCAAAGAGGCAAGGTGATTGCCTATGCATCACGACAATTAAAAGTGCATGAAAAGAATTACACCACCCACGATTTGGAGCTGGGTGCTGTTGTCTTTGCACTTAAGTTATGGAGACATTATTTATATGGAACTAAATGTGTGATCTATTCAGATCACAAAACTCTCCAACACTTATTCAATCAAAAAGAGCTTAGTACGAGACAACGCCGTTGGATGGAGACTTTAAATGACTACGATTGTGAAATTCGCTACCATCCTGGCAAAACGAATGTAGTTGCTGATGCTCTAAGCCAAAACGAAAGAGTTAAACCTATAAAGATTAATGCCAAAAGCATCAAACTTAAGAATAGCCTGAATGAAAGGCAGCTAGTCGCTCAGAAGGAAGCCGTTTTGGAAGATAACCTTCTAGGTGAAAAATTAGGTGTAATTGCTGAACAGTTAGCACCTGGCAAGGATGGAATCCTTAGAATGAGTGGAAGAATCTGGGTTCCTATTCATGGAGGGCTTCAAGATATAATCCTCCAGGAAGCTCACAGTTCCAAATACTCAGTTCACCCTGGAGGTGACAAAATGTATCAAGATTTAAAAGATAATTATTGGTGGATAGGTTTGAAGAAATCTATTGCCACACATGTAGCTAAGTGCCTGACCTGTGCTCAGATTAAAGCTGAACATCAAAAGCCTTCAGGTCTACTGCAAAAGCCAGAGCTTCCCACATGGAAGTGGGAGATGGTAACCATGGATTTTATAACCAAGTTACCTAAAACAAGGCATGGAAACGATACCATATGGGTCATAGTTGATAGACTGACTAAGTCAGCTCACTTCTTACCCATCAAGGAGACTCATAGCTCAGACAAGCTAGCTCAGTTATACGTGGATAAGATTGTATCTCTCCACGGAGTGCCAGTATCTATTATATCTGATAGAGATACTAGATACACCTCTCACTTTTGGAAAAGCTTCCAACAATCATTAGGCACTCGTTTGAATTTAGTACTGCCTACCATCCTCAAGCGGATGGACAAAGTGAGCGTACAATTCAAACTTTGGAAGACATGCTTCGTGCATGTGTTATTGACTTAGGTGGTAGCTGGGATGACCACCTACCATTATTTGAGTTCTCCTATAATAATAGCTCCCATACTAGCATTCAGGCTGCGCCCCATGAGGCATTGTATGGAAGGAAATGCAGAACGCCTATTTATTGGGCAGAAGTAGGAGAATCTCAGTCATCAGGACCTGATATAGTCCTTGAAACAACGGACAAAATTGTCCAAATTCGTGATCGCCTGAAAGCTGCCAGAGATAGGCAGAAAAGTTATGCCAATAAGAGGAGAAAGCCTCTAAAGTTTGAAGTAGGCGATAAGGTCTTACTGAAAGTATCACCCTGGAAAGGTGTGATGCGTTTTGGTAAGAAGGGCAAGCTAAGTCCGAGGTATATTGGACCATTTGAGATCGTCGAATTTGTCGGTAGTGTGGCTTACAAGCTAGACTTTCCTGAGGAGCTGAGTGGAATTCACAATGTGTTCCACATCTGTAATCTAAAGAAATGTCTAGCTGATGAATCGCTAGCAATGTCTCATAAAGACGTACAGATTGATGAAAGCCTGAGGTTTGTTGAAAGACCAATATCGATCGAGGATCGACAGGTTAAAAAGCTCCGAAGAAAGCACGTGCCTATAGTAAAGGTTAAGTGGGATGCCCGTAGAGGCCCTGAATATACGTGGGAAGTTGAGTCCACTATGTGACAGAAGTACCCTCCCTTATTCCAGTAAATCTCGGGGTCGAGATTTCTTTTAAGGGGGTGAGGATGTAACACCACGTAAAAACGTGTCCATTTATGTGAAGACACGTGTCCTAAACCCTAATCATGTGAAAGATTGAGTTTGAAGGACTAAAGTTGACAAACGATGAAATTATGAAACCAAATGGACTAATTGTGTCATTATGCCAAACTTGTGCCTCTGAATGACCACACACGAAGAATATATTCTTAAACAAGGAGTAAATTGGATATAAGAAGCCGTTATTGAAAATAATCGAAAGATTATAAACTACAGGGGTTAAACGTGTCAACATGTTAATTCTTACCTCTGAGTGACCTTTTAATGAACCCAGGTCTCCGTAATATTCAAATATACTCTCAAGGGTAAGTGATATCAGTTTCACATGGTTTCATTATCGTTTTGTACGTTTTCAAGACTTTGGGTGAAAAGTGTCAATGTGATGAAACTAGTGTTTCGGTGATCATTTAACGAAACCGGACCTAACGGAGTTTGGTTACACTCCCAAGAACCTCTACAAATTAACTACAAAGGTTAAAAGTGCCAAAAATGAAGTTAAACAGAGTTACAAAGGACCAGGGACTAAAACTATTAAAGTTAAAACATTTTTCACCTGAACAGAAGGTTGTCGCGGCCCACGTAAACCCTCTTTGATTCTTACGCGGCCCGCGACAGACGTCCAGTTCTGCAAAAACATGACAGCTGCTGGTTGCAGCCTGTTCCACCGCCTTAGATGCCTGAATTTCGATACTTAAGGCTTGTTGTCGGTTTTAAAATACCACCAGGACACCTGGGTGATCCTAAACACTCCCATAACAGCTGTGATGATCCTAGATCATGGCATTCACCTATAAAAGGACCTTCAAGTTGAACTTGTCATTTGCACACTTCACTTGAATCATCTATTCTCTCAAATCTGAAGGTTCCTGACCCAAAGGGAAGCTTGTTCTTGTAGAAAAGATAGCTAGGACCCTTTGTAAGTGTTTAAACCCCCTTCTTTAGTTCAGTTTTTAGTTTAAAAACCGAAAAGTCAAAGTTATCGTAAATTAGCTTTGACCTTCGGTTTAAACATAAATGGTCCAACCACTGTTCGAATTGAAAGTGTTTATGTGACCATAATTAGGTAGGTGATTAACCCTTAAAAGGGCACCTCCTAATTATTTCGTTTGCTTAGTTAATTGTCGGGTCAAACTAGTTAATTAAAAAGTCAAACTGGACAGAATTTAAATAATAATTAAAACTAATAATTCAGAGGTTATAAATTATATTTTAACACTCTAATAACTTAGTAATTATTATTAGAACATGTCCAAACAGGTTCCACCAGACAATTCTAAGTCTAAGGTCGGTTCGCAATCGATAGTCGCAAAAGCTTGACTTTTGCTTTGACTTTCAGTTCTGACCCGGTTAAACTTAATCCTTCCATATTTTAAGCTTCCAATAGGACCACTTTATGTTGTAGTATAACCCCCTGGAGTTATATTACCTGGTCCTTAGTAGTTTGAATTATATGCTCATGTTCGTTATTATGCTTATAAATGCCATTTTTGCCCTTTTGACATATAAATGAGATTTTTAGAAATGTGAGATGACAAAAACCTTTGTTACTAATATATATAAGTATGTCCCAAAAATTTGACATCAGTTCTTGGTCTCAAACAGAAGTTATGCTCGATATCGTAAATTAAAGCTTTTTATTAATTAAATTGTGATATCTCGCATAAGTCATGTCTAAGCATAGGTTTTGACCCAAAACTCATTACCTACTGTTAAGATTTTATTTTTTGGGATTTTTGGAATTTTTGATCCGAATATAATCTGATCATATCTTGGAGTTCTTGTATAATTCGGTAAATCACGATGATACCCTTTTTATGCATAAAATGAGATTAACAAATTATTTGAATGTCAAACCTTTTTCTACTGATTTCATACATTAAATAAATTATTTTGAACAATTAAAATGATCAAAATCTCAGATTTCCATAAAACACTTTAATTATCGTCAATTAGCGATTTTACGCTAATTAGGTGCATAGTATGGTTTTCAACCATATTTAACACCTAGGACTTGTTACCTACTGAATTTTTAAACAAATTTTAATATTATTACAGTAAGTATAAGTCATGAACTCAGACTTCCAAAAATGTCCTTAAAAGCATATGTGAAATGACCAAAATGCCCTTTCGGGGCATAGTTTAGCCATAAATAGTAAACATCACATATATGTGATATCTTACTCATATGACTTGATAAAATAAATATTTTTACTGATTACCAAAGACCAGAACCTCAGTTTATTATAAAATCTCTTTTATAATCATTAAAATGACCAAAATGCCCCTACGGGACTTAAATTGGTTTTAAATGCTTCTTGGGCATAAATGTTGACATCTTACTGATGTATTAACACATTTTAAGCATAATAACATATGAGACCTGTATATAATTCATTTGGTTACCCGTTACGCAATCATGCGTTCGGATCAGTTTATGTGACTAGTTTACATAAAATAGCCGAAACGGGTTTAACCTTAACATTAAATCCTCAAATTCCAGAATGTGTATAGTTTGCCCATATTATACAAGTATCTAAACTTGTCGGGTCAGAATCACATTCTATTCCGGTCTCCGCTTAATCTAGCATTTAGAACCGTTAAGTATCTTTCAAACTAACCGGTCTAGGTCTTTGACTTAAATAAAGACCCATTGGTATCCTAATAGGTTAATAAACCTTCTATACAGATTGAGTAGCTTTGGTAGAAGGTACTTTCATAAAGCTTTAGGAATATACGGCTGAGTTACTTCTTCCATCTAGCTCAGGTAAATACTTTTAACTTATTTTCCCTTATATGGGCTTGGGATACGGTATAATAATAATACCGCTTGGTCGGGTATGAAATCATTTAATCGGATTGTGATTAATAAATTTACATAACCCGTTTTAATCTGTTTTGTTTGATAACATAAACATTGGGGGTTAATACGACCATGTCCTGGATATCCTTGGCTCATTTCATTTGTAAATGACCACGACCTATGCACGGGGTGTAGGCATACACCTGACAGATGCAAATGCTAAATAACCCACAAGATGGGGATAACTCCTTTGTGGGTTCTATAGTGGTGAGTCGGTTAATCATGACCGGCTTCCAAACCGGCCCCATATGTATGACAAACATGTAAAACAGCATACAAGATTATCTTAAAATAATTGTCCCAAGTATAAATGATTTGTGCTTTGTGCACTTAAATCAATTTTATAAACTCTTTTCAAACGAGTCGGTTAATTGTATATACCAGTGTAAACTGACGTATATTCCAAAGACTGATTGACAGGTACCTCACGTGAATAGGCTGGAGCTACTAGGTGTCAATAAGAGGATCTTGCAAATCCTTAGATGCCTGGAGTCTGTTATTTCAGTTTCTTGTATTTTATTTTATGATCCGCCTGTGGATCTCTATTACAACCAAGTCTGTATATTCTTTATTTGGACACTCGGACATTATGGTTTGTAATAGTATTTATTCACCAAGCCTTCCGCTGTGCTATTATATTGTGTGTATAGACAGATGATATCAACTACGTCACGATACTCCCCACCGGGCCCACCAGTAATACATGGAAATATCAGGGTGTGACAGGTTGGTATCAGAGCCAACATGAGTGAATTAAACACTAACCTTTTGTGTTTAATCTCATTGACACAATAAGCACATTCCTTAGACTTCCGAGTCTAGGCATATGACCTAGGGTTTATTCTTAACCTTCCTTTTGTCGTTTATATGTTGTTTTATTGTTTTGACAGGTTAATTAAAAATGCTACCGCGCGTACGAGGTAAGAGAAAAGGTCCGATGCGAGGAGGACCATCAAGTAATGCAGGACCCTCCCATAGGCGCACCCCGTCAGCATCTTTCTCTAGCTCTGATTCTCGGGATCACTGGAGACATTCTTTTGAACCGGCAAGACACTTTGTTTCGCTAGGCTCCTCACCTTCAGATCCTCCATATTTTGGGCTACCTATTCAGGACGAGCCCCAACATTCGCACCATTCCCATCAATCATATCATTCACATCACTCCTTGCATTCTCATTCCTTTCGCCATTCTAGTTCTCATGATCTTTATTCTCCGAGTCAATTTAACCCGAACGATTATCTTAACGAACCTCAAGGTTACAATCCTTTAGGACCCAAGGACCATTTCTCCCAAGACATGGAAATGGATGATGACCCCGACCCAGCGCCGCCAACCGGGACACCAACTCATCCTATCAGCATCTCCAGCGGTTCTCCTTACCAAGGATCGCCATACCAAGGCCCCGACCCATGGGCCGAATGGTGGAACAAGTTTGAATGGGAATTCACTCCTTCTTTTGATAATTCTCCGCAACTTCCATTGGAAGAACCATACCTTCAAGCGGTTTCTCCACCGCCTTTACCCGTTGAGGAACCACCTCAACCACCTCCCGAGCCACCTAGGCGAAGAAGGAACGCATGGATGTCCGTGCGAGGGGGACCTAGGTTCAGTTCCCCTCAAGCTTCGAGCACATACCCTCCAATCCCTAAGGATCCGCAAATGGGTGGACCCTCTCATGTGGTACCGGAAAGTAATCCCCCGCCAGTTACACTTGCACCACCGCCACCGCCAGTGGGTTATGATAACCCCATAACGACTTACCAAGGTTCATCTGGGTATAACCCATTTGAATATCCAAATCCTACGAGTTATGGATATCAGGCCCCTGCCCAAGATCCATATCTTGAGGCAGCTCAGTTTAATGCACTTTACTCTTCACCCTTTCCTCCATCATACCCAACGGGGTATCCAGTGCATGGGTATCAATACCCTCCTCATCAGAAACAACCCCCACCTTCACAAATGCAAACGCAAGAAATTCTGCATAGGTTGGATCGGGTTGAACACCAAGCGGAAGAAACAAACAAAAAGCATAACAGGTTTCTGAAGGGCCTTGCGAACCTCATAAAAGGCAAAAAGAAGTAGAAGTTTATTTATTTCATTTTGTATTGTCTTTTCAATCAAGTCCCTGCGAGGACATTTTTACTTCTGTACTTGGTCCCTGTGTGGACTTATTTTCTTTTCTGTAGTCCCTACGTGGACAGTTTGTTATTTTCAAGACCCGTTTAGGTCATATCTTGTAATCGTTTAGTTTTTCAATGGAGTTCTTTTGGAAAAATTTTATATGTACTTTATTACATCATTTTGTTAATATCATTTCAATTTTTAAATTGATCTGCCAAAAGCAATACCAAAAGAAATTCTTAAAGGTATAACCTAGCCAATGTTAATGGTTATGATGGTACTACCTCTTTAAGAAAATGATTCCTTGTTAACATCTGAAAACATGTTAACATTCTTGGCTGTGTGACTTTAGAGACCACACTAGCTTCCAAAGATACTTGGATTCTTCCAAGCCACCTTCATAGCCTATATGATCAATGCGAATCATGGCTATTAAACATCAATATGATGTATAAAACATCCAATTAAGATGTAAGCCTTTGGGCTAAGGTGTATTCATGACAGTAATAGTTTATTTCTGTAGGTCCCTCTCGAGGATGAGATAAAACCTTTTCCTTGTTATATCAAACACACTAGCGAGTGCGGAATCCAAGCTAGCATGCAACCGAGACTTTATACGAGAACAAGCACAAACACAACACACAAGATTCACCGATTAACACCACATGTATTAATACGTATGAAAGGTCCGGTTACAAGCTCAATGTTTACATATATGTTCTATAAACTCTCAAAGTGTGTGTGTGCTCTCAACAGAATGCTCTCTCTCGTCTAACCTCTGTCTGCTGAAGTGAACACAACACACGGGTATTTATACCCGACACAGCAGGTCTGGTCGAAGGATCAGACAGAGTGATCGAAAGATCATCTGTCGACCAGAAACAGCTCGAAGGATCCATATGTACCTCGAAGGATGATATCCTTCGAGGTCCATCTATCGAATGCTATCTTTCGAGCTCATCATCATCGAAGGATATAAGCAATCCTTCGATGACTTATCCTTCGACCCAACATCTTACAACATTTTTCTAACTGTTTGGTCAAGTCAAACCAGGAGGATGGTTGACTTGGTCAAACTTACATCAACCTTACATTAAAGACATCGTTTTGTATCATGACGAAATACAGACAAAGTACAGACACAAGTGCACCAACAAACTCCCCCTTGGCTGTAGCTTTGTCTCGATCTTCGTGTCTTCAAGTCTTCAAGGCCGAGTCGAACCGAGCCGAGTCGCGTCCACACAAAGTGCATCAACAAACTCCCCCTTGGACGCTGCTCGTGATGGTTCGTCTTCTATGTCTTTCATGTCGGAGGATCTTCAAAGTTTTCACGCGTCGTAAGCAGAAAGTGTATCAACAAACTCCCCGTTTCATGTAGAAAGTGTGTTGACAAACTCCCCCTTAGATTGAACTCTCCATTGAGTCATGCTCGTGAATCTTTTGACTTGTCAATTCTTCAGATCCTTGTGGTGTTGATGAAGGGACAGCGGCAACTCGATCATTTTATCCTTTGAGTGCCTCCACTTCGTGTCTTCATTCCAAAGCTTTTCATCATCGAACATGTTCTCCTCGCCTTTAGCATCTGCACATGCAAGAAAGCTAAACGCATAATGAGAACAACCGCTTGGAATATAGTTAACATTTAAACTAACGACACATATGAGATCAAATCTCAATCAAACACCAACCGACAGCAGTTTGAAAGTTTAGAGAAATATTCATTTTAATCTTTTAACTTTCAAAACTCGTTAACTTCGACTGTTTATGAAGATGCAATTGTTTTCCAGCTTACGATCAGGATTTTGGGTAGGATAGACTCGAGTTCCAACATCAGTCAATCAAAAATAAACTAGAAGAAAAATCTTTTTGGATTTTATAAAGTTTAAATTAAAACACACCTAAAATCTTTTTGAAATTTTCATTTTTCAAATGTAAAGACGGCAAGCAATAAATAAAAATATACAAAGATGCATAAACAGGAAACATCAAATAAATATTTACAGACATTCTTTTTGCGAGCTTCGAGGGTAAGAGAATCATATCAGTGTACGGTCATGTCAAAACGTTCTTGTTGTTCAATTAGTTAACATTAAAATAAGCATCCTATAACGATTATCGGTATTGTTGTCCACATAAGCTCAACTTATCAGATGTAATCATGGCGAGGGGATACGTTAAGGTATGATTTGTACTTACCGACCGGTGTTCATCCACATCACGACACATTCCCGTATCAAGGTATGCACGAGGGTTCATCTTACCGGTGAGTATACCGATTATCATCTGTTTGACCGTATATAATGTGAGATTCTCACTTATTTTGAATTTGAAAACAAGCCCTTTGTGATAGAATCACTTATTGATGAGGAACTTGATTTTCGATGCATGAGGGCACAGGAGCAAATCCGTGAACAGGTCAGTACTTTCGTACAGCAGAGAGACGAACTTGACTCCCGGATAAATGTGATAATTTATCACTTATTTGTTTGGACATGTGATTGTTTATCACTTATTGAGGTCGTATGCAGTATGTACACGTATGTATGGTATCATGGAAGATCTAGACTTGCGTCCCCGTTATTTTTCGGTAAAAGATACAACCATGATACCCAGATGATAAGCAGCATAAAGACCGAATATTTCAGAACCTCGGCAATCTCTCAAACGAAATTTCGGTACTAAGACCATATGCCAATGAATGGTTCCCACCCAGTCTTCAGTCAATTTAGATTTATATCACCCTGCACACTTTAAAATGATTGTGAGCCTACCGATACATCTTATATAGAGCTGCTTATCGTTTTACATTTTAAGTTTAAAGAGGTTTGGACAGACCACTGATGTACTATCATTTTCTCTTTTGCTCGCCAGGAAACTCATTTTTGCTTTTCTATTGTTTTTGTGTTTTTGAAATTTTTTGATGTTTTTGGATTTTTCAAAGTTTGGATTTACTCCCCCTAAAATCAACAAACTAAGATAAATTTAAAAGACACAAAGATATATACAAAAATGATTTTCCGATGTTGGTTAACTCATGTTTTACCTCAATGCCGTTTACCAAAATTAAGTTTTAATCAGAAATGATTTAGCGAATTTTGGAAAAATCAGTTGGCATGTCGGTAAGCGGTGCGGACCATGACAGCATTGTCTGGCCAAAGAGTGCTGAACGAGATAATAATTCACAAAGCAGCTTAAATATCGACAAGTATAGGAGAGATTAGAAATTTAAAACCGTATCCTGCAACTGCTTCGTGCATTGCCAGGAATCTGAGTGCTCTCCCAAACTGAATATCCACCCGGTGTGGATTTCAAAGTCGATTCTTAGTAGCTACTTAGAAATCTCTTCACAGCAACAAGATCAAAAGCCTTTGGGTCCGGCTGGTCTTCCACATTGCACCAGCGAAGGTTTTTGTCTTTCTCTTGTGAAGTAGTGTGCGGTTGTTCAACCCATGTCAAGGCATCCGCACACCCAGTTGGTTTGTTCAACAAACACATTTTCTTCACTCACACCACTAAGAAAAGTACACTGCACGTTCACTTTGTCGATTGTGAACTTCAACCGTGCTGCAGGCGCGTACTCTTCATTTGAATCTATCCCGGGGACCCGATCAAAGCCTTGAACATTCACATTTTGAAATGATTTTCATTTTGTCGAAGCTTTTCAATCTTTTTCAACAGACATTTCTGTTTCCCTTTACTTTTTCTCTCCATCAAAGGCAGCAATTTCTTCTGTTGCCTATTTTGTGCAAGGATGCTCCACTATCAACAATCTTACGACTATCGAAAGTTCCTCCTGGAATATCCTACACACTCACTCAAAAATTAGTTGGAGAGAGGGACCCAAGCCTTTGTGGACTTGGGTCGTCCTTGATCATCAAGAAAAGTGATTTCAATCACTTGATGATTAGGAAAAAGAACCTGTGGTGCTCCCCCTGACTGAATTACCTGTATTTGTTTCCAAGCTGTTTGTCCTTTACCAGTATTTGCATTAATTGTTTTAGCATTTACTGGTTTTACAGTTTTAGGTTTTGCTTGAACAGGTTTTTCTTCTTTGACCTCTGATTTTAAGGCCTTTTCAATTACCTTTTGATTCTTTTGTTTTAACTTCTTTTCCCTTTCTTTCAAGACACGTGGGTCTTGTTTCGGGGAAAATGATCGTTTTTGGTAATTGGTTTCTTGGGGAGCACTTGTTTCTGCCTTCAACTTTTGCAGGTTTGGGCAGTATCTTACAATATGCCCAATTGTGCCACACTCAAAACACATTCTCCGCTCTACAAACCTCGGAGAAACATGTTGATGACCAGACGAAGAACCAGACCATGAACTTTGTGATCTAGACGTGCTTGGACCTAAATCACATCCGTTGGTGTGTTGGGTGTAATTATTCTGTTCATTTCGTTTTAAAATTCTAACTTGTTTTATAAAATCAAGGTTAGATTTATCCTGAAATGTTTCAAGTTTGTCTGAACCCGTGGATCCAACAAAGTTCATTTTCGGTTCTCGTTTCTTAACAGGAGCTCTTTTGTTTTGCACCCATTGTTGTTGAACCTTAGGTGCTTGAACATTCTTGTTCTGAGCCTTCTTTCCCTGTACCTTACCTTTTCCGGAGTTGACTTGTTGTTTTCGCTCAACTGGTGGTTTTTGGTTTCCGTATTGTTTTCTAATTTGTTCACACGGAATTGGATCACATTGAGTGACGGTAACTTTTCCACTTTTGTTTCCCAAAAACTTGTCAGTACATCCTTCAAAAATTTGCTCAATTAAATCTTGATTTACATTTTTAATTGGAAAATCTTTGTTAGAGTAGATTTTGTTATCTCCTTTGAGCGTGTACAACAAGTTATTCTCTTCACTTGTAGAAACAAGGGACTCCATTGGTTTTGACATTTCAGTCTTACTCGGTTTCACTGGTGGGTCACACAGGATGTGATTCTCGATTGGAATATCTGGTGCAACCGAGTTAGACTGTTGTTTCACAATTTCTTCAGATTCATCATCCGAAGAATCAGCATCCTCAACAATGGGAGGACTCTGTTCCTTAACACACGATGAATCTGTCACATTCTCAGTTTCAGATTCAGATTCAGATTGACCCGAGGATGATGTACCAGTTGTGAACCCGAGGCCTGCTGCAAAGTCATCCAGACCGAGTGGCACAGTAGGTTCAAAACGGGGCATATCCTCGTCATCAGGCGACTTTGAGTAATTGTGATTCATTGGGGGAGGACATGATTTGAATCCAATACATGGTTTATCCCCCTTTTTCTTTCTCTCTTGAACGTCAATGATGTGATCCAATACAAAGCGGGAATTGGAATAGCTTTCCAGTTTCTGCTTAATTGTTTCACATTCACATCGAGCTGTTGCTAACTCTACCATTTGCTTTTCAATTGTGTCAATAAGATTATTGTTAGCATGTTGTTTACGCAAAACAGCCTTTTGTAATTCTGAAACATCGTGTTTTAATGACGCAATTGTAGCTTTAAATTCCTTTTCATTTCTGGTTAAAAATACGTTAGCCTCAGCTGCTTTAGACAGATCTACAACCAATTCTTGATGGTGTTTGTGTGTGATTTCATATTTCTCTTGCAAGGCCTCGTGTTTGCTTTGCAATTCACAACACTCATCCTTCAAAGAAACATGTTTGTCTTGCAAGTCAAACAAACTAGCTCGTAAAGCATCATGTTTGCCTTGCAACTCAGACATGTTTGCCTCCAAATCAGCATTTTTAACACGCAAACTATCACAGCTATCACAATTAGCAGCAATGGGTTCATCGAGACATACCTGACCTGATGAACTGTCGACATTAGCCATAAAGGCTGAATGGAGAGAAGACGAAGAGTAAACAGCTTGATCCACATGATCATTGCCTGAGGTGGAGGATTCGTCATCTGAGCTTCCACTATAACCAGAACTGTCTTCATCTTCAGAAGATACAACACCATTGGTGGAAGATTCTCCACCACTGGCGTGCTGTAAATCCTTTACAACTTCAGCAAAACATGCTGTTCCACCATTTCCTCCTTCTCCAAGCTGAAGCGACCAATCACAACCCTCATCTATTTGAACTAATAGCCCCCGGTTGGTATTTGATGACCCTGCTTGGCCTTGGTTGTTGACAGGTATCAACGTACGAACATTGTTCCCGTTCTGGTTGCCTTGATTTCTGAACGGATTTTGATTTCCATGCTGAGCTGGTCTTGTGCATTCCCTTTTGAAATGACCTCGTTCGCCACAGTTAAAGCACTTGACAGCTTGCTTGTCGAACCCATACTTGGTGTCTTTCTTGTTTTCCAAGTTGGTTCTCCCCGTTCTTTCCATAAACTCCTTTGCTCTTCGAATTGCACTAGCAAGAGCCCATTTGATATCCATCATTTCAAACTCTTCTTTATCCACTTGCTGATAATCTTCATTGGTTAGATTGATATTCCCAATCTGACCTGCGATCAATCCACTATAAGCACTAACCAAGGTATTCAACATCTGCATATGCTCCTTGGCTACTTCGACACTGACTTTGGAAAAGTTGGAAGTGTCTAATCTGACTGTGTTAGGATTGGAAGTGGCTTGAAAGTTTGACGAGCTTCCATAAAACCCTTGCTGTTGCGGTTGTTGCTGCTGAGCTGTCGGTTGCACATTCGGTCTTGAAAACATCGTGTAGGCTGAAGGATCAAACTGATCTGTTGTTGAAGGTCCGGTGTTAGAAACGAAAGCTGTTTGAAGCTTTGCGTGTTGAGAAGCTGGTCTTTCTCCACTGATACCTCCTGCAATCCCAAAGTACATCTCTGGATTTTGAGGAGTTAGTGTTCTTTTTGCCTTAAGCTTTTCTTCTACATCCTTGTTCTCCAGTTTTTGAATCAACTCATAAACGTTGATTGTGTCCAGAACACCATTTTCTTTGAGAATTTCAAGATAACTGCTCCACTTTGCTGGTAAGCTATCAGCGAATCTCTTCACCATTTCTTGTGGAGTGGCAGTGACTCTAAAACCAAACATCTCGCTCAACAAGTGATGGAACCTTGTAGATAACTCTGCCAAAGTCTCATTCTCCATACACGTGAAACCTTCAAACTCTTTCTTCAGTAATTCTTGCTTGATCTTTCTAGATTGAGCATTTCCTTCACACCGTAACGTGAGCATATCCCACAAGCTTTTAGTAGTCGTGCAGTAAACAAACTGGTGATAAATGTCTTTGTGAAGAGCTTGTGTGAGAATCATGAATGCTTTCTTTTCTAACTCAAACTTCTTCTTATCTTCTTCAGATAAAGTGCTGTAAGTTTGTGGATTAGATCCTGCAACTTCCAGCTCATTTTCAAAGGCTGTGAAGAAGCACATCCATAGATCTTGACCTTGTCCCTGAACATAAGTTCTCAACCTTTCTTTCCACCATCCCCAATCATTGATGTGATTTAACTTTGGCGGTTTTGTGCTTGTACCAGTTTCACTGTCGTTCTGCATCATAGATTGAATGCTGTTGCTTTGATTTGTGACCAAAGCCCATTGATTTGCAGTTATCATTGCAGCTTGAGGTGGGGCAATAGCTCGCATCCATGCATTGCTGAAATCTGACGCAGATTGCGTAGCGGATGATTGCGTAGCTGATGATTGTGGAGTTAGAGTCCACGCGGATGGGTCCCACTGACCGTTTGTTCCCATTCTTAAAAAATTAATATATTAAGTGAAAATGGATTTAAAAATTGAAAAACAAGTTTTCCCTTTAAAAATTTAATTTTCACAAACTATGTTAATATTTCGAATGATAACAACCAGCCGAAGGATCTTGATCGAAAGACCTGAAACACACAAACTTGTTAACCTTAAACAAACTGGGATCGAAGGATCAACACTTGTTCGACAGATCAACAGTGTTCGAAAGATCACTGTTGAGTTTCGAGCAAAGATTTCGAAAGACTCCCCTATCGAAGGATCCTGGTCTTTCGAAAAAGAACTGTAAAAACGAAAGATGTATCCTTCGAAAATATTCCTTGGTTCGAAGGATGAAGATCTATCGAACCTCCACTGATCGAAAGATGTATGTTTCGAGATGATTCCTTGGTTCGAAGGATGATGATCTATCGAACCTCCACTGATCGAAAGATGGTCTTTCGAATTCGAAGGATATCTTTCGAACTGCTCTGACACAAGTTGACAAAGAGTGACAGGTAGGTTAAAAGTTGACGGGTTGGTGAGAACTTTCGGCAGAAAGTATGTTCAGACCATATCTTTCAGGTCTGAATATGCAGGTTTTCACCAACCGGGTAATGTCCAATATTTTAATCAAAATACAACTTCCAACACACAAACACTTTAAAATTTAAAAATTTTAAGATCAAAAGTGTAAAATACCAAGAACACTTAAGATATCGGTTGAAGATAAGAAGAACAAACCCAGAAATATGAATATTTCTGCAAACCGACAACAATCCGAAACCCGATTTTAACAAGTTTTTCCAGAAAATATAAACTACAAACACCCGGAAAACACCCGAAAACACTCGGTTTTAACAAGGAGAAGAGCCAAAGCTCTGATACCACTTGTAGGTCCCTCTCGAGGATGAGATAAAACCTTTTCCTTGTTATATCAAACACACTAGCGAGTGCGGAATCCAAGCTAGCATGCAACCGAGACTTTATACGAGAACAAGCACAAACACAACACACAAGATTCACCGATTAACACCACATGTATTAATACGTATGAAAGGTCCGGTTACAAGCTCAATGTTTACAGATATGTTCTATAAACTCTCAAAGTGTGTGTGTGCTCTCAACAGAATGCTCTCTCTCGTCTAACCTCTGTCTGCTGAAGTGAACACAACACACGGGTATTTATACCCGACACAGCAGGTCTGGTCGAAGGATCAGACAGAGTGATCGAAAGATCATCTGTCGACCAGAAACAGCTCGAAGGATCCATATGTACCTCGAAGGATGATATCCTTCGAGGTCCATCTATCGAATGCTATCTTTCGAGCTCATCATCATCGAAGGATATAAGCAATCCTTCGATGACTTATCCTTCGACCCAACATCTTACAACATTTTTCTAACTGTTTGGTCAAGTCAAACCAGGAGGATGGTTGACTTGGTCAAACTTACATCAACCTTACATTAAAGACATCGTTTTGTATCATGACGAAATACAGACAAAGTACAGACACAAGTGCACCAACAAACTCCCCCTTGGCTGTAGCTTTGTCTCGATCTTCGTGTCTTCAAGTCTTCAAGGCCGAGTCGAACCGAGCCGAGTCGCGTCCACACAAAGTGCATCAACAATTTCATAAACTTCTGTCAGAAGGGGCGATGAACTAATGCTCGACCCTTAAAGATCACCGATCCAAGAGATCATGATTTGATCGTCCTTGTGGCAAGGCCTTTTATGCCATCTAAATGTCCTTCGAGACGAGCCTTGTGCTATATAAAAAATGTCTCTATGACATTGACAGATGTGATTTATGTCCTCTAAATATGCAGGATTATATCCTATTGATTGATTATAATGGTTCAATTGTAGCCCAGGCAAATCTTGACATGTTATTTAAAATGGTCTATATGGTTTATTAACACCATGGCCATCTAATCATCAATACGATGATTCATTTTATAATCTAAATAAATCATTATTGTTAAATTTTAGTACCCAAATCATGGCTGGCTCTGACGAAGCAAATAGTCATCCGAGAGAAGGGAACAATAATGAAGCAAGGATAAATCTTACAAATGCTAAATTACAAGCAATGATTGACACAGCAGTTGCTCAAGCTGTGGATAAGATATTCAAAGAACCGAGTCATGTTCGGTCCAAAACTCATACAAAATCCTTATCACATTCGCATGCATCGAGAAAGGATGAATCTCAGCATTCATCCAACCAGAGATCTGAATCTCAGAAGGTTGTGTTGAATCAGACTCCCAAGTACAACAAAGGTTGTACCTACAAATAGATTGTATGAAGTGGTTAGATGAAATGGAAACGGTGGCTGATATCAGTGGGTGTGCAAAGGAGGACATCGTCAAGTTTGTATCTCAGTCCTTCAAGGGTGACGCCCTAACATGGTGGAAAGCCTTGGTGCAATCCACTGGGAAGGTTTTATCTGTATAACCTTTCCTGGAACAAATTTGTTGATCTTATGAAGGACACTTACTGTCCTCAACATAAAGTGGAAAGGATAGAAACTGACTTCCTCACTCTGGTGATGAAGGAATTGGATTGCAGGTCTTATGTGACCAGTTTCAACTCCATGTCGAGACTCGTACCGTATTTGGTCACCCCTGAACCCAAACGTATTGCGCGTTTCATAAGTGGTTTAGCCCCAGAGGTTAAAGAAAACGTCAAGGCTTCTAAGCCAGCTACTTATAGGTCTGCTGTAGATCTATATTTGTCCCTTACTCTCGATGTTGTTAGGAGTAGGGCAAAGAAAACCACCGAGGAAGGGAAGAGAAAAAGGGAGGATGATCAGTCCCAGCACTCAAACAAAAAGAAGAAAGGAAACTATGGTTTCAAAAAGGGGCAGTCAGATGACAAGCCCAGATGTAGGAGTGTAACAAGAGGCACTTTGGAAAGTGCAACCAGGACCCACAAGCTAAACCTTGTGGGATTTGCAAGAAGAAAGGGCATAAGACTGTGGAGAGCCGAAACATCAAGGATGCGACCTGCTATGGTTGCAACAAAAAGGGGCACATTAAGACTAATTTCCCTAGGAATGCTAAGAAGCCTGAAGAGGCAAAGAAGACCAATGTAAGGGTCTTTCAGATGAACGCCAGGGAAACGGTGAACGACAACAACGTAATAACAGGTACCTTCCTCATTAACGATATTTATGCTAGAGTTTTATTTGATTCAGGTGCTGATAAGTCGTTTGTAGACCATAAGTTTAGTAAGTTACTGAATCTGCCTATTAAAACTCTAGACATAAAATATGAGGTAGAATTAGCAGATGGTACCTTAGAAACTGCTTCAACTCTTCTTGATGGATGCGTTATATTCTTTAAGAATCATACTATCCCGCTATCCCTTTTGCCAAAGAAATTAGTTGGGTTTGATGTAGTTTTAGGCATGGATTGGTTATCGCATAACCAAGCCCAAATTGTATGCGATAAAAAGCTAATCAACATCAAAACCCCTGATGGTGAATCCGTCACTATTCAAGGAGATACACAATATGGTTTGCCCAACAACGTGTCTATTCTCAAGGTATCGAAGTGTCTAAAGAACGGATGTGTCATTTACATGGCACAAGTGACGGTGAGTGATCCGAAACCCAAGATTGAAGACATTCCAATCATTTCAGAATACCCTAATGTCTTTCCTAATGAGTTACCTGGATTACCTCCTGAGAGGTAAGTTGAATTCAGGATAGACATTTTGCCAGGATCTGCACCAATTACACGAGCTCCTTACCGTCTAGCACCTACTGAAATGAAAGAGCTCAGGACTCAAATGGATGACTTACTAGAAAAGGGTTTCATACAACCCAGCTCTTCGCCTTAGGGAGCTCCTATCTTGTTTGTGAAAAAGAAGGATGGATCAATTCGCTTATGCATTGATTACCGTGAGCTAAACAAAGTAACGATCAAGAATCGTTATCCCTTATCCAGGATCGACGACTTATTCGACCAACTCCAAGGGGCGAGCTTCTTCTCGAAGATTGATTTGAGATCCGGATATCATCAACTCAAGGTCCGAACTGAGGATGTACCTAAGACAGCGTTCAGAACGAGGTATGGACATTATGAGTTTTTAGTGATGCCTTTCGGGCTCACTAATGCACCCGCAGCATTCATGGATCTCATGAATCGAGTCTGCAAGCCATACTTAGATAAGTTTGTCATCGTCTTTATAGATGACATACTTATTTATTCTCGTAGCCAAGTCGACCACGAGAAACACCTTCGGTGTATCTTAGGATTGTTACAAAAGGAGAAACTGTATGCTAAGTTTACAAAATGCGAGTTCTGGCTTCGTGAAGTCCAATTCCTTGAACATGTTGTCAGTGAGCGAGGTATCCAAGTAGATCCCGCTAAGATATAAGCCATAATGAATTGGGAAGCACCAAAGACTCCAACCGAAATTCGCAGCTTTCTGGGTTTAGCTGGTTATTATAGAAGATTCATTGAGAACTTCTCGAGGATAGCTGCACCATTGACTACTCTGACCCGCAAGAATGTGAAGTTTGATTGGGGTCCGAAACAACAAGAATCATTTGAGATTCTTAAACAGAAATTGAGCAATGCTCCAGTGTTGACATTGCCTGAGGGAATAGAAGAGTTTGTCGTGTACTGTGATGATTCACACACCGGTATGGGCTGTGTACTTATGCAAAGAGGCAAGGTGATTGCCTATGCATCACGACAATTAAAAGTGCATGAAAAGAATTACACCACCCACGATTTGGAGCTGGGTGCTGTTGTGTTTGCACTTAAGTTATGGAGACATTATTTATATGGAACTAAATGTGTGATCTATTCGGATCACAAAAGTCTCCAACGCTTATTCAATCAAAAAGAGCTTAATATGAGACAACGCTGTTGGATGGAGACTTTAAATGACTACGATTGTGAAATTCGCTACCATCCTGGCAAAGCGAATGTAGTTGCTGATGCTCTAAGCCGAAAGGAAAGAGTCAAACCTATAAAGATTAATGCCAAAAGCATCAAACTTAAGAATAACCTGAATGAAAGGCAGCTAGTCGCTCAGAAGGAAGCCGTTTTGGAAGATAACCTTCCAGGTGAAAAATTAGGTGTAATTGCTGAACAGTTAGCACCAGGCAAGGATGGAATCCTTAGAATGAATGGAAGAATCTGGGTTCCTATTCATGGAGAGCTTCGAGATATAATACTCCAGGAAGCTCACAGTTCCAAATACTCAGTTCACCCTGGAGGTGACAAAATGTATCAAGATTTAAAAGATAATTGTTGGTGGATAGGTTTGAAGAAATATATTGCCACACATGTAGCTAAGTGCCGGACCTGTGCTCAGATTAAAGTTGAACATCAAAAGCCTTCGGGTCTACTGCAACAGCCAGAGCTTCCCACATGGAAGTGGGAGATGGTAACCATGGATTTTATAACCAAGTTACCTAAAACAAGGCATGGAAATGATACCATATGGGTCATAGTTGATAGACTGACTAAGTCAGCTCACTTCTTACCCATCAAGGAGACTCATAGCTCAGACAAGCTAGCTCAGTTGTACGTGGATAAGATTGTATCTCTCCACGGAGTGCCAGTATCTATTATATCTGATAGAGATACTAGATACACCTCTCACTTTTGGAAAAGCTTCCAACAATCATTAGGCACTCGTTTGAATTTTAGTACTGCCTACCATCCTCAAACGGATGGACAAAGTGAGCATACAATTCAAACTTTGGAAGACATGCTTTGTGCATGTGTTATTGACTTAGGTGGTAGCTGGGATGACCACCTACCATTAATCGAGTTCTCCTATAATAATAGCTCCCATACTAGCATTCAGGCTGTGCCCTATGAGGCATTGTATGGAAGGAAATGCAGAACGCCTGTTTGTTGGGCAGAAGTAGGAGAAGCTCAGTCATCAGGACCTGATATAGTCCTTGAAACAACGGACAAAATTGTCCAAATTCATGATCGCCTGAAAGCTGCCAGATATAGGCAGAAAAGTTATGCCAATAAGAGGCGAAAGCCTTTAAAGTTTGAAGTAGGCGATAAGGTCTTACTGAAAGTATCACCCTGGAAAGGTGTGATGCGTTTTGGTAAGAAGGGCAAGCTAAGTCCGAGGTATATTGGACCATTTGAGATCGTCGAATTTGTCGGTAGTGTGGCTTACAAGCTAAACTTGATTGAGGAGCTGAGTGGAATTCACAATGTGTTCCACATATGTAATCTAAAGAAATGTCTAGCTGATGAATCGCTAGCAATGTCTCATAAAGACGTACAGATTGATGAAATCCTGAGGTTTGTTGAAAGACCAATATCGATCGAGGATTGACAGGTTAAAAAGCTCCGAAGGAAGCACGTGCCTATAGTAAAGGTTAAGTGGGATGCCCGTAGAGGCCCTGAATATACATGGGAAGTTGAGTCCACTATGCGATAGAAGTACCCTCACTTATTCCAGTAAATCTCGGGGTCGAGATTTCTTTTAAGGGGGGTGAGGATGTAACACCACGTAAAAACGTGTCCATTTATGTGAAGACACATGTCCTAAACCCTAATCATGTGAAAGATTGAGTTTGAAGGACTAAAGTTGACAAACGATGAAATTATGAAACCAAAGGGACTAATTGTGTCATTATGCCAAACTTGTGCCTCTGAATGACCACACACGAAGAATATATTCTTAAACGAGGAGTAAATTGGATATAAGAAGCCGTTATTGAAAATAATCGAAAGATTAACGAAACCGGACCTAACGGAGTTTGGTTACACTCCCAAGAACCTCTACAAATTAACTACAAAGGTTAAAAGTGCCAAAAATGAAGTTAAACAAAGTTACAAAGGACCAGGGGCTAAAACTGTTAAAGTTAAAACATTTTTCGCCTGAACAGAAGGTTGTCACGGCCCGCGTAAACCCTCTTTGATTCTTACGCGGCCCGCGACAGACGCCCAGATCTGCAAAAACATGACAGCTGCTGGTTGCAGCCTGTTCCACCGCCTTAGATGCCTGAATTTCGATACTTGGGGCTTGTTGTCGGTTTTATAATACCACTAGGACACCTGGGGTGATCCTAAACACTCCCATAACAGCTGTGATGATCCTAGATCATGGCATTCACCTATAAAAGGACCTTCAAGTTGAACTTGTCATTTGCACACTTCACTTGAATCATCTATTCTCTCAAATCTGAAGGTTCCTGACCCAAAGGGAAGCTTGTTCTTGTAGAAAAGATAGCTAGGACCCTTTTAAGTGTTTAAACCCCCTTCTTTAGTTCAGTTTTTAGTTTAAAAACCGAAAAGTCAAAGTTATCGTAAATTAGCTTTGACCTTCGGTTTAAACATAAATGGTCCAACCATTGTCTGAATTGAAAGTGGTTATGTGACCATAATTAGGTAGGTGATTAACCCTTAAAAGGGCACCTCCTAATTATTTTGTTTCCTTAGTAAATTGTCGGGTCAAACTAGATAATTAAAAAGTCAAACTGGACAGAATTTAAATAATAATTAAAACTAATAATTCAGAGGTTATAAATTATATTTTAACACTCTAATAACTTAGTAATTATTATTAGAACATGTCCAAACAGGTTCCACCCGACAATTCTAAGTCTAAGGTCGGTTCGCAATCGATATTCGCAAAAGCTTGACTTTTGCTTTGACTTTCAGTTCTGACCCGATTAAGCTTAATCCTTCCATGTTTTAAGCTTCCAATAGGACCACTTTGTGTTGTAGTATAACCCCCTGGAGTTATATTACCTGGTCCTTAGTAGTTTGAATTATATGCTCATGTTCGTTATTATGCTTATAAATGCCATTTTTTCCCTTTTGACATATAAACGAGATTTTTAGAAATGTGAGAGGACAAAAACCTTTGTTACTGATATATATAAGTATATCCCAAAAATTTGACATCAGTTCTTGGTCTCAAACAGAAGTTATGGTCGATATCGTAAATTAAAGCTTTTTATTAATTAAATTATGATATCTCGCATAAGTCATGTCTAAGCATAGGTTTTGACCCAAAACTCATTACCTACTGTTAAGATATTATTTTTAGGGATTTTTGGAATTTTTGATCAGATTATAATCTGATCATATCTTGGAGTTCTTGTATAATTCGGTAAATGACGATAATACCCTTTTTATGCATAAAATGAGATTAACAAATGATTTGAATGCCAAACCCTTTTCTACTGATTTCATACATTAAATAAATTATTTTGAACAATTAAAACTAATCAAAATCTCAGATTTTCATAAAACACTTTAATTATCGTCAATTAGCGATTTTACGCTAATTAGGTGCATAGTGTGGTTTTAAATCATATTTAACACCTAAGACTTGTTACCTACTGATTTTTTTAAAAAATTTTAATATTATTACAGTAAGTATAAGTCATGAACTCAGACTTCCAAAAATGTCCTTAAAAGCATATGTGAAATGACCAAAATGCCCTTTCGGGGCATAGTTTGGCCATAAATAGTAAACATCACATATGTGTGATATCTTACTCATATGACTTGATAAAATAAATATTTTTACTGATTACCAAAGACCAGAACCTCAGTTTATTATAAAATCTCTTTTATAATCATTAAAATGACCAAAATGCCCCTACGGGACTTAAATTGGTTTTAAATGCTTCTTGGGCATAAATGTTGACATCTTACTAATGTATTAACACATTTTAAGCATAATAACATATGAGACCTGTATATAATTCATTTGGTTACCCGTTACGCATTCATGCGTTCGGATCGGTTTATGTGACTAGTTTACATAAAATAGCCGAAACGGGTTTAACCTTAACATTAAATCCTCAAATTCCAGAATGTGTATAGTTTGTCCATATTATACAAGTATCCAAACTTGTCGGGTCAGAATCACATTCTATTCCGGTCTCCGCTTAATCTAGCATTTAGAACCGTTAAGTATCTTTCAAACTAACCGGTCTAAGTCTTTGACTTAAATAAAGACCCGTTAGTATCCTAATAGGTTAATAAACCTTCTATACAAATTGAGTAGCTTTAGTAGAAGGTACTTTCATAAGGCTTTAGGAATATACGGCTGAGTTACTTCTTCCATCTAGCTCAGGTAAATACTTTTAACTTATTTTCCCTTTTACGGGCTTGGGATACGGTATAATAATAATACCGCTTGGTCGGGTAAGAAATCATTTAATCGGATTGTGATTAATAAATTTGCATAACCTGTTTTAATCTGTTTTGTTTGATAACATAAACATTGGGGGTTAATACGACCATGTCCTGGATATCCTTGGCTCATTTCATTTGTAAATGACCACGACCTATGCACGGGGTGTAGGCATACACCTGACAGATGCAAATGCTAAAAATACCCACATGATGGGGATAACTCCTTTGTAGGTTCTATAGTGGTAAGTCAGTTAATCATGACCGGCTTCCAAACCGGCCCCATATGTATAACAAACATGTAAAACCGCATACAAGATTATCTTAAAATAATTGTCCCAAGTATAAATGATTTGTGCTTTGTGCACTTAAATCAATTTTATAAACTCTTTTCAAACGAGTCGGTTAATTGTATTTACAAGTGTAAACTGACGTATTTTCCAAAGACTAATTGACAGGTACCTCACGTGAATAGGCTGGAGCTACTAGGTGTCAATAATAGGATCTTGCAAATCCCTAGATGCCTGGAGTCTGTTATTTCAGTTTCTTGTATTTTATTTTATGATCCGCCTGTGGATCTCTATTACAACCAAGTCTGTATATTCTTTATTTGGACACTCGTACATTATGGTTTGTAATAGTATTTATTCACCAAGCCTTTCGCTGTGCTATTATATTGTATGTATAGACAATGATGATATCAACTCCGTCACGATACTCCCCACCGGGCCCACCAGCAATACGTGGAAATATCGAGGTGTGACAGGTTGGTATCAGAGCCAACATGAGTGAATTAAACACTAACCTTTTGTGTTTAATCTCATTGACACAATAAGCACATTCCTTAGACTTCCGAGTCTAGGCATATGACCTAGGGTTTATTCTTAACCTTCCTTTTGTCGTTTTTATGTTGTTTTATTGTTTTGACAGGTTAATTAAAAATGCCACCGCGCGTACGAGGTAAGGGAAAAGGTCCGATGCGAGGAGGACCATCAAGCAATGCAGGACCCTCCAATAGGCGCACTCCGTCAGCATCTTTCTCTAGCTCCGATTCTCGGGATCACTGGAGACATTCTTTTGAACCGACAAGACACTCTGTTTCGCTAGGTTCCTCACCTTCAGATCCTCCATATTTTGGGCTACTTATACAGGACGAGCCCCAACATTCACACCATTCCCATCAATCATATCATTCACATCACTCCTTGCATTATAATTCCTTTCACCATTCTAGTTCTCATGATCTTTATTCTCCGAGTCAATTTAACCCGAACGATTATCTTAACAAACCTCAAGGTTACAATCCTTTAGGACCCAAGGACCATTTCTCCCAATACATGGAAATGGATGATGACCCCGACCCAGCGCCGCCAACCGGGACACCAACTCATCCTATCCGCATCTCCAGCGGTTCTCCTTACCAAGGATCGCCATACCAAGGCCCCAACCCATGGGCCGAATGGTGGAATAAGTTTGAATGGGAATTCACTCCTTCTTTTCATAATTCTCTGCAACTTCCATTGGAAGAACCATACCTTCAAGCTGTTTCTCCACCGCCTTTACCCGTTGAGGAACCACCTCAACAACCACCTCAACCACCTCCCGAGACACCTAGGAGAAGGAGGAACGCACGAATGTCCGTGCGAGGGGGACCTAGGTTCAGTTCCCCTCAGGCTTCAAGCACATACCCTCCAATCCCTGAGGATCCGCAAATGGGTGGACCCTCTCATGTGGTGCCGGAAAGTAATCCCCCGCCAGTTACACTTGCACCACCGCCACTGCCAGTGGGTTATGATAACCCCATACCGACTTACCAAGGTTCATCTGGGTATAATCCATTTGAATAACCAAATCCTACGGGTTATGGATATCAGGCCCTTGCCCAAGATCCATATCTAGAGGCAGCTCAGTTTAATGCACTTTACCCTTCACCATTTCCTCCATCATACCCAACGGGGTATCCAGTGCATGGGTATCAATACCCTCCTCATCAGAAACAACCCCCACCTTCACAAATGCAAATGCAAGAAATTCTGCATAGGTTGGATCGGGTTGAACACTAAGCGGAAGAAACAAACAAAAAGCATAACAGATTTCTGAAGGGCCTTGTGAACCTCATAAAAGGCAAAAAGAAGTAGAAGTTTATTTATTTCATTTTGTATTGTCTTTTCAATCAAGTCCCTGTGAGGACATTTTTACTTCTGTACTTGGTCCCTATGTGGACTCATTTTCTTTTCTGTAGTCCCTACGTGGACAGTTTGTTATTTTCAAGACCCGTTTAGGGCATATCTTCTAATCGTTTAGTTTTCAATGGAGTTCTTTTGGAAAATTTTTATATGTACTTTATTACATCATTTTGTAAATATCATTTCAATTTTTAAATTGATCTGCCAAAAGAAATTCTTAAAGGTATAACCTAGCCAATGTTAATGGCTATGATGGTACAACCTTTTTAAGAAAATGATTCCTTGTTAACATCTGAAAACATGTTAATATTCTTGGCTGTGTGACTTTAGAGACCACACTATCTTCCAAAGATACTTGGATTCTTCCAAGCCACCTTCATAGCCTATATGATCAATGTGAATCATGGCTATTATGTCACACCCCGACCACGTAGAACATACAAAACGTGGCGAAAACATCGAGGAGTGTTGTAACAGAATTAATTGTTTCAAATCCATGGCAATTGAAGTTTCATTTTATTAATCAAACATGAAAGTTTACATTGTTTTAAACAAGAACCAAAGAGTACATAACATAAAGTAACTAGTTCTTGTCTTGTTTTAAGTCACTAAGGCACAGGTCCGCCTAAGTATTTCTTGATAAGTCCTATGCATCATCTCCTGAAAACACATGTGAAAATAGGTACGTCAGCATAAAAATGCCTGTGAGATACATAGGTTTTGTGAAAACAGAATTCATGACTTATGTTTGAGAAAATGTTTAGTCATGAACCTTGTAATTTGCTTTGTCTTGTAAATCATTTGAAAAACGATAAGATCAGATGATATGTATAAATAAGAGAATAATGTATGGTTAAATGAATAACCATGTAAAATGAGTTTGTATAAGATAAGTTGTTTGTAAATCAATGTCTTGTGAAAAGTATGTTATTTGTTTACAATGTTATATGTCTCAAATTGAAATGATTCAAATAACGCTACAATATGTGATACCATACAAACACTTATATATAGGAAGTACCAGCGGCGTATCCACCATGCTTGTATCATATTACACACGCCTCGTTACTTAAATCACTTACTCCAACCAAACCACCAAGATGTAATGTTTAACGATTGTAGAAATGTTTATGTATAGTCAAATGTCTATTGTCAAATGTAAATCATGTCAACAGATACAAATGGTTCACACGGTTCAACAGTTACAAACGGTTCATATAATCAAAGGGTTACGACGGTTCACATAGTCAAATAGTTACAATGGTTCAAAATGTAGTATAATGTGTTCATATGCTGGATGAGCATATGCAACAGAAATGCAATGTAAAACAATGTACTAAGTATGCACACAATGGACATACATAGCATGAAATGTAATGTAGAACGATGTACTAAGTACACACACAATGGGCATACATAGCATGTAATGTAAAACGATGTACTAAGTACGCACAGAATGGGCATACATAGCATGTAATGTAAAACGATGTAATAAGTACGCACACAATGGGCATACATAGCATGAAATGTAATGAAATCATGTACTATAATGTACTAATGAACATAGCAGGTATATGATGTGAAAGCATGGAAAGCATGAAAGTAACAAGTAGGCACATGTGTTTCACCCCAAAACAGTTTGGAAAACAGTAAAAGAGGGGTCTATGTACTCACTTGAGATTGCTTAGTAGTCCTTGAGTAACAACCAAACAATGCTAGAGATCACGGATATCAAACGGCACCTAATATAGGTAACTATGTTAATAAACCGGACCTAAATCGGAGGATTTAGATAGAATGAGGGTTCGTAAACCAAACGAGTATGGAGACTCGTGTAATATGGTTTAACAAAGCCTTCATACTAAATGAAACCTAATATAAGTGCTTTCGACCCATCGCGACCCATTAAGGTAGCTTATGCTGCTTTAACGCGTCGTGCGCGCAAAAGCGCACTCGAGTCGTCTAACTAGCCCTATGACAAGTGTTATATGCCTAAACATGTAATATAATCAGTTATGTGACCAAAGTTTAGGTTACATATGCTTAATTACCAATTATACATGAAAAGGGTATTCTGGTAATTTACCTAAGGCATATAAACTACCTATCATACAACTACTCAAATGATGTGACCATAGGGTATAACCTCGGAAGGTTATTCCCTACCTACTATGGTCACCTAATGTATTTGGTCGGGTCCTAATGATCGACCAAATGGGTCGGGTTCGAAGGTATAAGCGATTTATCAGATCGCTTACCCTTACGACCCTAGACAACGTGGTAATCAGTAGGCATAGTCACAAGGGACTATAACCATCGTGATTACAATCACGTTGCGAAGTTCAAACGAACTTCGCATTGGCCATAAACTGGTCAACGTAGAAAGTCAAACAAAGTTTGACTCTCGGACTCGAAAAGCAATAAAAGAACGAAGGAATACTTACGAAGGGTCCCCGAATGCTAATCTTGATCCAAGTAGCTCAGGTATGAAACAAAGGTTTCAACTTAGAGCTTCTAAGATCAGATTCTTGTGGGTTTAGCAATGGATGGGGTTGGGTATTTATAGTGTTCGGTGAGTCGTTAAGATCGTTTCTTGGAAACCGTGCTTTGATCTTGGCCATACACCTCAAGAACATGGTTTTACAAAACCATTTGAGCCCCTAGTATTGAGAAATACCATGTGCAAGTGGGTTTTGTGTGTAATGCAGCTGTTAACAGCCTGTTTAAACATTGAATCTGGTCTGGGAGGCTGACGCGGCCCGCGTCAGGATACACACAAAACTTAGGCGGGCCGCCTGGCCTTGTCTGATCAGAAATAAGTTTGAAAACTGACAGTTTCAGTCCCTGTTGGTGTTTAAGGCTCATTTCGACCCGTTTAAGGGCCCGTTAAGCCAACGTTAAGTCCCTAAAATGATGCCTAAACATTGTGGACATGAAACATGCTCAAAAATATGTCGGATGTTGGTTCGTTTGGTCGTACGAACGCGATGTTCGCTTAATTACGACGGAATGCGCACAAGCGCGAAAAACGATCCAAAATGCGTGACGAATGGATTCTTCTTATGCCAAACACTAAAATAAAATATTTTAGTGCTTACATAAATTTTTGGATGTCCGGATGTATTCAGAACGTAAGTTATGCGCGAAAGTGCAAACTTGTGCACTTTTTGACGCTTTTAGTCCCTGAATGACCCAAAAGTTTATTTTAGCACACCGAACCCCTCAAAGCCTATTTCTAAGCTATATAAAGGATATTTAAGGTGTGTTTAACTTATGTTCATGTTCCGGAAAGTCTGTTACAGTTCAAATTGGCATACTTTCACAGTTTGTCAACTTTAGTCCCTGTAAGCGATTTAACTTGATTTTTGCCATACCAAAGCCTTCAAAACTTATTTCTAAGTTATGTAAAGATTATTTAAGGCATGTTAAGCCTATTTCACTATTCCGGAGTGTTCGTTGCATTAAACTGGTTATATTTACGCATCAGTGCGCGTATAACCTTCCAGAAAGCGATTTAGAGCTTGAAATTGAACAAGAATTGATATGTGCAAAAGATACACATATTTATACAGATCCCAAGTATGAAATACAATATTTAATTGGCTTGGCATTTGTTTGATGGTCGCAGTGACCCAGGTGTCACAGTCTCCCCTACTTTAGGAAATTTCGTCCCGAAATTTATTCGTAGGAGTCTATTTGTGACTTTGTGTCAAATAACCACCAGAGATATGTAAGGCATAATCCTGTCATTTCCTTAACGGACAATCTTCAGAAACGAAAATGAACAGACGGAGTCATTTTCCTCAACGAGTATTCTTCAGAAACGGAAATGAAGGAATAAACAAACGGGGATTCATTTCCTCAACGGACAATCTTCAGAAACGTAAAATGAACTTACGGAGTCATTTTCAACGGGTGCTTCATCAGAAATGGAAATTAAAAGGATAATCAAACGGATATTCATTTCCTCAACGGACAATCTTCAGAAACAAAAATGAACAAACGGAGTCATTTTCAACGGGTGTTTCCTCAGAAATGGAAATGAAAAGGATAATCAAACGGATATTCATTTCCTCAACGGACAATCTTCAGAAACGAAAATGAACAAACGGAGTCATTTTCAACGGGTGCTTCCTCAGAAATGGAAATGAAAAGAGTTAACTTCTAGGCACATGACAAATCTCGCTGTGGTTTCTGTGCACTAAATTTCATAATTATGTATGCATCCATAATTACGTAATTCCTTGCACAGTCCGCACAGTTTATCTTGTAATGTTTAGGGGAGGAAAATCAAACCTGTGATGAGGGTGACTAGACTACCATAGGGTCCTTTTAATTAGATCAACAAATGATCTTATTAATCAGGCCACCAAGGAGTCCTTTCAGCTATATCATCACATGATGTTCCTAACCAGATTTTTGGATCGATCTGTTTAACTAGACCACTCACGGGGTCTAAGTATGGAGTAGTACTTTATAATCCAAGGGACTTAACTACAACGTAGAAGTCCATTAAGGATTTTAGATAACAAAAACTTGGATTACACCAAAAACATAAAAGGGAACACATAAGCACATAATCACATAGTTGCTTAACTCAGTTATTAATTTGTTATTAACTTGTTATCGATTGAAAAATGGATATGGAAACCAGTCGATGGACTTCAACATCCTTAAATATCTATTTGAAAAGATAGAATGATTTTCCAAAAATTGATTTCTGATTACAAGGAATCACCACATTCGAATTTAGGTATACAACAATTAAGGACTTACGGAAATACCCTTAGGTACCCTATTAAGGATTTATAGTGGTACTTTGGGTATTCGTCCAGTGTTGTAACTTGCGCCTTGTACTTCGTATCCTTGGATGAAACGGGTACTTAAGAATTTCGTGGAAAACGCAAGAGATCATAGAATGGGAAAATTTTGGGGGTAGTTTGTTCTTCAAGGAATACGGTTCCTTGATTGTCGGTATTGAAAGGGATATGTTGTTTATATATGCAACCACATAAATACATTGCAATGTATATAAAAGATTTATTTATAAACAACGACAACAACTGTTTCTTGGACCTTGACAACAAAAGAAAATAATGCATAAGACGTGATTATTTCTAAACGATGTTGTCTTCTAGTCAGTCAGATGCTCATCCCTGTGCTGGATTTGCATTAGCAAACTTTGGGCAATTTCTTTGGAAATGACCCATCTCGCCACAGTTGAAGCAAGAACCTGGTAGAAAACGACCTTGAGCAGGATTGTTGCCAGCTTGGTTTGGTGCAGCTGCAGCTGGGCAAACTCTTGCTGTATGGCCTATAAGTCCACAAGTTTGGCATTTGCGGCACTTTACATTGGCATGATGATGGAGGCTACATTGGTTGCACAAGGGTGCAGTTCCATTGTATGGCTTCCTAGCAGGGGGTTGAGCTGGTTGGTTGGGGATGGCTTGATCATTGTGAGTAACCATGGTGAAGTTCTGAGAAGCCTTTCGCTTCTTTGACTTCTTAGGAGATCCAGTCTGTTCATCCATGGTCTTTGATTCCTCGATTGGGTTCGATTCCTAGACCGGTTTCTTGTCACCTTTTCGGAAAAGTTTACCTTTCCTGATCTTTGATTCAGTCAAGGTTGCAGATAGCTCAATGGCCTGTCTAACTGTAGTAGGGTTGCTACCAGTCACAATGTCTTGTATTGAGTCAGGGAGGCCATCAATGTACTTTTCGATTGCCTTATCCAAAGGCGTGACCATGTTTGGGCATAACAGACTTAACTCCTCATAACGGTCCGTGTAGGCTCGATGCTCACCGCTAACTTGCGTAAGATTGTCAAATTCCCTTTCCAAGGCCCTAATCTCGTGACGAGGACAGAATTCCTTCATCATAAGGGCCCTAAGTTCAGCCCATGTCTGTGCTAGAGCAACTTCTGCACCACGATCTCTCATAACCCCGTTCCACCACGTAAGGGCCCTCTTCTGGAACACACTCGAAGAAAACTCGACCTTGCGATTGTCAGGACACTGCACGTGGCGGAAAGTATTCTTAATGCTCTCGAACCATTGAAGAAGCCCAGTCGCTCCCTCAGAACCACTAAACTTGAGTGGTTTAGCCGAGTTAAAACTCTTGAAATTGCATGGACCATTGTTGTTGTTGTTGGCTTGGTTCCATTGAGCAAAGAGGTTTGGGAATTGAGCAGCCATTTGCTGCGCAATGATTTCTGCCAGTTCGGCAGTCGCTATCTGGTTCTCACGTCGAGGAGGCATTCTAAAAGAGAAACAAGAAAGAAAACAAATGAAATGGCATGGGGGTAAGAATAGGATGTTACAATTACCGACCATAATCATGGTTGATGGTCATTTGTTTGAATCACGAAGCAAACAAACAACACAAAGGCTGAATCAAAGCAAATAGATCCTCATAGTGTATCGCGAAGACGTGCTCGCCTATAAGTGGACACTCACCCCAAGAGTTCCCAGGTAAGAGTGACTGGTCCGATTATGTGGATTTGTACGAACACTCTAGCCTTAGACAGAAAACTCAGGGTACAGGCATTCACTCTTCCAGTTTGCACATGTTCACACTATTTAGGACCCAAAACTTTGACGAGGTTTTGAAAACTCAAAAGGGTTCAAAACCTTATAACAGAGGGTTCAAAACCTAGTAATCAATCATCCTAGAACAGATGATTAGTTTTCAAAGCGGTTTTGTAATTTATGTTCTTGTTGTGGTCGTCACCTAAGGATAGGTGACGATATTGTTTTATGACTAAACGCAAGTGAACTCACGTTAGGGTCCTAGAAAGGTTATAGACTAGGTCAAAGTATTACTAATAACCTAATTCCCTATAACCATTGGCTCTGATACCATCTTTTCTGTCACACCCCGACCACATAGAACATACAAAACGCGGCGGAAACATCGAGGAGTGTTGTAACAGAATTAATTGTTTCAAATCCATGGCAATTGAAGTTTCGTTTTATTAATCAAACATGAAAGTTCACATTATTTTAAACAAGAACCAAAGAGTACATAACATAAAGTAACTAGTTCTTGTCTCGTTTTAAGTCACTAAGGCACAGGTCCGCCTAAGTATGTCTTGATAAGTCCTATGCATCATCTCCTGAAAACACATGTGAAAATAGGTACGTCAGCATAAAAATGCCTGTGAGATACATAGGTTTTGTGAAAACAGAATTCATGACTTATGTTTGAGAAAATGTTTAGTCATGAACCTTGTAATTTGCTTTGTCTTGTAAATCATTTGAAAAACGATAAGATCAGATGATATGTATAAATAAGAGAATAATGTATGGTTAAATGAATAACCATGTAAAATGAGTTTGTATAAGATAAGTTGTTTGTAAATCAATGTCTTGTGAAAAGTATGTTATTTGTTTACAATGTTATATGTCTCAAATTGAAATGATTCAAAAAACGCTACAATATGTGATACCATACAAACACTTATATATAGGAAGTACCAGCGGCGTATCCACCATGCTTGTATCATATTACACACGCCTCGTTACTTAAATCACTTACTCCAACCAAACCACCAAGATGTAATGTTTAACGATTGTAGAAATGTTTATGTATAGTCAAATGTCTATTGTCAAATGTAAATCATGTCAACAGATACAAATGGTTCACACGGTTCAACAGTTACAAACGGTTCATATAATCAAAGGGTTACGACGGTTCACATAGTCAAATAGTTACAATTGTTCAAAATGTAGTATAATGTGTTCATATGCTGGATGAGCATATGCAACAGAAATGCAATGTAAAACAATGTACTAAGTATGCACACAATGGACATACATAGCATGAAATGTAATGTAGAACGATGTACTAAGTACACACACAATGGGCATACATAGCATGTAATGTAAAACGATGTACTAAGTACGCACATAATGGGCATACATAGCATGTAATGTAAAACGATGTACTAAGTACGCACACAATGGGCATACATAGCATGAAATGTAATGAAATCATGTACTATAATGTACTAATGAACATAGCAGGTATATGATGTGAAAGCATGGAAAGCATGAAAGTAACAAGTAGGCACATGTGTTTCACCCCAAAACAGTTTGGAAAACAGTAAAAGAGGGGTCTATGTACTCACTTGAGATTGCTTAGTAGTCCTTGAGTAACAACCAAACAATGCTAGAGATCACGGATATCAAACGGCACCTAATATAGGTAACTATGTTAATAAACCGGACCTAAATCGGAGGATTTAGATAGAATGAGGGTTCGTAAACCAAACGAGTATGGAGACTCGTGTAATATGGTTTAACAAAGCCTTCATACTAAATGAAACCTAATATAAGTGCTTTTGACCCATCGCGACCCATTAAGGTAGCTTATGCTGCTTTAACGCGTCGTGCGCGCAAAAGCGCACACGAGTCGTCTAACTAGCCCTATGACAAGTGTTATATGCCTAAACATGTAATATAATCAGTTATGTGACCAAAGTTTAGGTTACATATGCTTAATTACCAATTATACATGAAAAGGGTATTCTGGTAATTTACCTAAGGCATATAAACTACCTATCATACAACTACTCAAACGATGTGACCATAGGGTATAACCTCGGAAGGTTATTCCCTACCTACTATGGTCACCTAATGTATTTGGTCGGGTCCTAATGATCGACCAAATGGGTCGGGTTCGAAGGTATAAGCGATTTATCAGATCGCTTACCCTTACGACCCTAGACAACGTGGTAATCAGTAGGCATAGTCACAAGGGACTATAACCATCGTGATTACAATCACGTTGCGAAGTTCAAACGAACTTCGCATTGGCCATAAACTGGTCAACGCAGAAAGTCAAACAAAGTTTGAATCTCGGACTCGAAAAGCAATAAAAGAACGAAGGAATACTTACGAAGGGTCCCCGAATGCTAATCTTGATCCAAGTAGCTCAGGTATGAAACAAAGGTTTCAACTTAGAGCTTCTAAGATCAGATTCTTGTGGGTTTAGCAATGGATGGGGTTGGGTATTTATGGTGTTCAGTGAGCCGTTAAGATCGTTTCTTGGAAACCGTGCTTTGATCTTGGCCATACACCTCAAGAACATGGTTTTACAAAACCATTTGAGCCCCTAGTATTGAGAAATACCATGTGCAAGTGGGTTTTGTGGGTAATGCAGCTATTAACAGCCTGTTTAAACATTGAATCTGGTCTGGGAGGCTGACGCGGCCCGCGTCAGGATACACACAAAACTTAGGCGGGCCGCCTGGCCTTGTCTGATCAGAAATAAGTTTGAAAACTGACAGTTTCAGTCCCTGTTGGTGTTTAAGGCTCATTTCGACCCGTTTAAGGCCCGTTAAGCCAACGTTAAGGCCCTAAGATGATGCCTAAACATTGTGGACATGAAACATGCTCAAAAATATGTCGGATGTTGGTTCGTTTGGTCGTACGAACGCGATGTTCGCTTAATTACGACGGAATGCGCACAAGCGCGAAAAACGATCCAAAATGCGTGACGAATGGATTCTTCTTATGCCAAACACTAAAATAAAATATTTTAGTGCTTACATAAATTTTTGGATGTCCGGATGTATTCAGAACGTAAGTTATGCGCGAAAGTGCAAACTTGTGCACTTTTTGACGCTTTTAGTCCCTGAATGACCCAAAAGTTTATTTTAGCACACCGAACCCCTCAAAGCCTATTTCTAAGCTATATAAAGGATATTTAAGGTGTGTTTAACTTATGGTCATGTTCCGGAAAGTCTGTTACAGTTCAAATTGGCATACTTTCGCAGTTTGTCAACTTTAGTCCCTGTAAGCGATTTAACTTAATTTTTGCCATACCAAAGCCTTCAAAACTTATTTCTAAGTTATGTAAAGATTATTTAAGGTATGTTAAGCCTATTTCACTATTCCGGAGTGTTCGTTGCATTAAACTGGTTATATTTACGCATCAGTGCGCGTATAACCTTCCAGAAAGCGATTTAGAGCTTGAAATTGAACAAGAATTGATATGTGCAAAAGATACACATATTTATACAGATCCCAGGTATGAAATACAATATTTCATTGGCTTGGCATTTGTTTGATGGTCGCAGTGACCCAGGTGTCACATATTAAACATCAATATGATGTATAAAACATCCAATTAACATGTAACCCTTTGGGCTAAGGTGTATTCATGATAGTAATAGTTTATTTCATAAACTTCTGTCAGAAGGGGCGATGAACTAATACTCGACCCTTAAAGATCACCGATCCAAGAGATCATGATTTGATCGTCCTTGTGGAAAGGCCTTTTGTGCCATCTAAATGTCCTTCGAGACGAGCCTTGTGTTATATGAAAAATGTCTCTATGACATTGACATATGTGATTTATGTCCTCTAAATATGCAGGATTATATCCTATTGATTGCTTATAATGGTTCAATTGTAGCCCAGGCAAATCTTTACTTGTTATTTAAAATGGTCTATATGGTTTATTAACACCATGGCCATCTAATCATCAATACGATGATTCATTTTATAATCTAAATAAATCATTATTGTTAAATTTTAGTACCCAAATTGTCACACCCCCAAAATCCACACGCGGAGTATCACCGCTTGGAGGCGTGACATGACCAGGATCAAGCCACCAATCATATTAAACATTGTAAGTAATAAATAAAAGTCATTCATCAATACGAAAGGTGTTCAAAACCATAACATAGTTAAGCGTTTAGCGGAAGCATAAATATGTAAACCCAACATAAGTTTAAATGTTTCAAATGTTTAGCATGGCACACAGCTGTCCATGTCCGACAACGACTCCTCTCCACTCCCATGCAAGCTCCATAGATACCTAACGACCTGCAAGGTATGTAACAGAGAGTCAACAACAAAGTTGAGCGAGTTCACAGTTGGTTGTTCAGTAAAAAGTTCGTTTAACAAATCGTAAGTTCGTTTATAACCATGCCGTGTATTACTAGGCCATTTGTATGTTCATCTAGTAGGGGCTTCCCATGTTGTAAGTTCAATTAGTGGTTTCAAATGTTTAGCATGGCACACAGCTGTCCATGTCCGACAACGACTCCTCTCCACTCCCATGCAAGCTCCATAGATACCTAACGACCTGCAAGGCATGTAACAGAGAGTCAACAACAAAGTTGAGCGAGTTCACAGTTGGTTGTTCAGTAATAAGTTCGTTTAACAAATCGTAAGTTCGTTTATAACCATGCCGTGTATTACTAAGCCATTTGTATGTTCATCTAGTGGGGGCTTCCCATGTTGTAAGTTCAATTAGTGGGGGTTTCCCAAGTTGTAAGTTACTAGACTGGTTGTATCCATGAGTATCCTTCCCAATCCGAGGATAGTAGTAAGTATAAGTTTACGTAGGTTTTACGTAAGTGCCCTTCCCAACCGAGGACAGTAGTAAGTTTAAGTTTACGTAGATTTTACGTAAGTGCCCTTCCCAATCCGAGGACAGTGGTACGTAACGAGTACGTAGATTTAGCGCTGGCGTCCTTCCCAATCCGAGGACGGTAGTACGTAGGTTTTACGTAGGTTTTGTGCTGGTGTCCTTCCCAATCCGAGGACAGTAGTACGTAGGTTTTACGTAGGTTTTAGCACAGGCGTCCTTCCCAATCCGAGGACGGTGGTAAGTAGTCTAGTAATAATGTGAGTACAAGTAATCATTCAATCCCATTCCCAACCCACCGGGGAATCCCATGCCTTGGTAAGAGTGTGAACTCACCTTGGTTTGCTCGGTATGCTAAACTATGTGCTCGCAAACAATCACTCAAAGCCTAAAGTATGCATGTATACATAGTCAGTTCATGTTGATAAAGTTTCACATGCAATCGAAATCACAAAGTGTACGGGATAATTAACATAAAAGAACACGTAGACAGTTATTCAAGTTCACCAACTCATGCTTCACGAAATTTGGTTCTCAATCCAATCTAACCTGAATTGTCAATTTTCATACATGATAAGCTTAACTGAGTTAACAGAGTTAACATGCTTGACCGAGTTAACCCACTCAACATACATAACATAATTTGCATGCATAGCATAGTCAACATAACTTGGATAACATACTTAACGTAGTTGATGTGTTTAACAGCGTTAACAAACTTAACAGAGTTGACAACTAGCTGAGTTAATGAATTAACTAAGTTTACTGAACCAACAGAGTTAATACTTAACAGAACTAATGACTTAACAAAGTTAATAAACTGACATGGTTATTAAACTAACAGGGTTACTGAATTAACAGACTAACCGATTTATCAACTAACAGAGTTTATCAAGTAAATAATCTAACTGAATCACATAATTAATAGAGTTAATAACTAACAGTACACAAAGTGACGAAATCGCCTAAGTGGCGAAAACCCTTTGGGCCGAAAACACTTGGGCCGAAAACCCCAAGGTGTTTTCGTTGGAGGTAGGGTGTTCGTTGGGTTTCATCATCGTCATCAACATCAGATACAATCAACAGTAACCCTAAACAACACTAACAGTCATCAAATCATTACAACAATCAATCATTAGACACAAATCATGAGATCATCATTTAATCGAGAGCACTTACCGATTGTATTAAATCTAATTATACAAGTATGACTTAGCAATTTACACATTCACATGGACAATCACATGTCTACTGTCATAATCACATGTCTACTGACATTAATCATGCACTATCTTAGTATATGCAATATATTATTACAATCGGCCCAATAGCAAGCTTTCAAAAGTATTATCAGTTCATTCAATATAAAAGAAAATTCACATATTTCTACAATTGTCATGCACTTGAAACATAGTGGCCGACATATGAAGTGATAATTATAACTTGGTTGCACTTTCAATACTTATCACATGTATTAATGTTACCAGATATTGGGTTTCATAAAACAAGGCAAATACAATATAAGAATATTGCTAACCGAATCTCTTGATCCACCAGGAGAATGCCTCGAGAGGGGGATGTGTCTCCTGCCGTCGATGATTTTCTTAGGGGAACAATAGGGTTTGCAAGAATTATGTTGTACGTAAATAATAGGTAGGGATGGGTGGGCTCAAGTGAAATAAGGTGTGCGTGTGTTTATATTTTCTCACAATGGCCAGCCCAATTCAATGTTTCCATTTGGGCTTTGGTTAAACAACCATATTAATATAAACCATATATTAACATACTCACTTATAAGGCACACCATATATATCATAACAACCACAATACGATTTAACATATTACAAACATGTACCGTTGTGAAACAACAAGTCGTTTTAACAATCAACTTAAACAATTAACACGCAATTAATGCGAAGATGGAAATCGTGGAAACTCGAGTTGTCACATTATCCCCAACTTGAAAGAAATTTCGTCCCGAAATTTAGCACGTGGTTACTGAGGAAGCTACTTGTGTTGTGTAGTTTACTGGTTTTCCTGGGGTGTCATATCATCCCCCCGTTGATTTGGAATTTCGTCCCGAAATTCTGTAGTAGCTTCAGCCTCAGTAGTGGTTGCACTGTTTCCGAACAACTGGGGATATTTGAGTTTCATTTGATCTTCTCGTTCCCAGGTAAACTCTGGGCCACGACGGGAGTTCCAACGAACTCGAACAAGAGGTATTATGGTGTGCATGAGGACCTTAACGTCTCGGTCCGTGATTTCAACTGGTTCCTCGACGAATTGCAACTGATCGTCGATAGTGAGCTCCTTCAAAGGAACTATGAGAGTCTCATCTGACAGACACTTCTTCAGATTCGACACGTGAAAAACGTTGTGAACTACACTGAATTCTGCTGGTAGGTTTAGTTTGTAGGCCACCCTGCCTATTTTCTCAATGATTTAGAACGGTCCGACATATCGCGGATTGAGCTTGCCTCGTTTACCAAAACGAACTACACCCTTCCAGGGTGAAACTTTGAGTAGCACTCGATCCCCAACATGGAACTCGAGTGGTTTCCGACGCATGTTTGCGTAGGCTTTCTGACGGTCGCGAGCTGCCGCCATGCGTTGTCGTATTTGTGCAATCCTTTCTGTTGCGTCTACTACAAGTTCTGGACCTCTGATCTGACTATCACCCACCTCTGCCCAACAAAGAGGTGATCGGCATTTACGCCCGTACAATGCCTCAAATGGAGCGACTTGAATGCTGGTGTGGTAACTGTTGTTATACGAAAACTCCACTAATGGGAGGTGTTTTTCCCAGCCGTTGCCGAAATCGATTACACATGCCCGAAGCATGTCTTCTAACGTTTGAATAGTGCGCTCAGACTGTCCATCCGTCTGAGGGTGATAAGTTGTGCTCATGTCTAATCGTGAGCCGAAGGATTTGTGCATCGCTTGCCAAAGTTCTGAAGTGAAACGTGCATCACGATCGGAAATAATAGAGGTGGGTACCCCGTGCCTCGAAACCACTTCCTTCAAGTAAACGTCTGCTAAAGTAGCGAACTTGTCTGTTTCTTTGATAGCCAAGAAGTGTGCAGACTTTGTGAGTCAGTCCACGATCACCCAAATAGTATCGTTACCACGTTGAGATCTAAGAAGGCCAGTAACGAAATCCATGGAAATTTGCTCCCATTTCCATTGTGGTATCTCTGGTTGTTGGAGTAGGCCCGATGGTTTCTGATATTCCGCTTTGACTCTCGCACAAGTCAAACACTTGCTAACGTAAGTTGCTATATGAGCTTTCATGCTAGGCCACCAGTATGTAGTTCTGAGGTCGTGGTACATCTTATCCGAACCAGGATGTACGAAGTAGCGAGACTTGTGTGCCTCATCCATCACAAGCTCTCGTAGATTGCCATAGAGTGGGACCCAAATGCGTCCTGTTACGTAGTAAGCACCGTCTTCCTTTTGTTCTAATCGTTGCCTTGAGCCGTGTAGGGCTTCAGCCCTGATGTTTACTGGTTTCAATGCTTCCACCTGAGCATCTCGTATCTGTGCAGGAAGACTAGATTGAATAGTGAGTTGTAAAGCTCGTACGCGCTTAGGCGCAGTGTCCTTTCGACTGAGGGCGTCAGCCACAACATTGGCTTTGCCTGGGTGGTACCTGATCGAGCATTCGTAGTCATTCAGTAGCTCGACCCATAGTCGTTGTCGCATATTCAGTTCCTTCTGTTTGAAGATATGCTCGAGACTCCTGTGATCGGTGTAGATGGCGCACTTGCTACCGTACAGGTAATGTCTCCATATCTTAAGCGCGAAAACCACAGCTCCCAGCTCTAAATCGTGCGTAGTATAGTTCTTTTCGTGAACCTTAAGTTGGCGCGAGGCGTAAGCAATGACTATATCACGTTGCATCAATACACAACCAAGACCCTGAATTTATGCGTCGCAGTAGACCACAAAATCATCTGTGCCCTCTGGCAATGAGAGAATAGGTGCGCTGCAGAGTCTATCCTTTAAGTGCTGAAAAGTTGTTTCCTGTGTATTACCCCAACGATAAGTAACACCTTTCTGTGTTAGTAGTGTAAGCGGCTGTGCAATCTTTGAGAAGTCTTTGATGAACCTTCTGTAGTAACCTGCCAAACCCAAGAATTTGCGAATTTCCGTTGGTGCGCGAGGTGCAGGCAAGTTCTTAATCGAGTCTACCTTGGATGGATTAACGTGTATCCCATCCTTGTTTACCACGTGGCCTAGAAAGTGGACTTCACGAATCCAGAAGTCGCATTTTGAAAACTTGGCGTACAGCTGTTCTGCTCGAAGGAGTTCCAAAATGAGTCGTAAATGCTGCTCGTGTTCCTCCTGACTCTTCGAATAGATCAGGATGTCATCGATGAAAACAATAACGAACTTGTCAAGATAAGGTTTGCACACTCTGTTCATAAGATCCATGAAGACTGCCGGTGCGTTTGTTAATCCGAATGGCATGACCAGAAACTCGTAATGGCCGTAGCGTGTTCTGAATGCTGTTTTGGAGACGTCCTCGTCCCGGACTCTCAGTTGATGGTAGCCTGACCTCAGATCAATCTTTGAATGGTAGCTCGACCCTTGCAGCTGATCGAATAAGTCGTCGATGCGTGGAAGAGGATAGCGAATCTTTACGGTCACCTTGTTTAGTTCGCGGTAATCTATGCACATACGAATGGCACCGTCTTTCTTCTTCACAAATAATACTGGAGCTCCCCAGGGTGAAGAGCTAGGAAGAATGAAACCCTTATCCAAGAGTTCTTGCAATTGCTTAGACAGTTCTTCCAGTTCGGTTGGAGCTAAGCGATAAGGTGCTCGAGCTATGGGTGCTGCTCCAGGAGCTTGTCACCATGAATTACCAAAGGTTCTTAACCAGCACGAGGAATGCGGACGATCTTTTCTTTGCAAAGAATCTCTGCTCGATGTTGAGGTAACCAATCCATACCAATAACGATGTCGAAACCATCACAACGTTGGGTTCATTCCTAGCATCATCCTGACCAATCACGAACACTCGACCCCTGGCACCATTGCCGTCATTATTACCCCCGTTGTTGTCTCCACTATTGTTCCCGTTTCCTTGGTTGTGGTTCTGATTCTGGTTCTGGTTCAACTGTGGGCAGTGTCTGTTGAAATGACCTTCAGCACCACACTGATAGCATCCCTTGTTACCCTGCTGTCGCTGCTGATTCTGTGGAGCTTCTGGCTGCTATTATCGGTTCTGGTTTGCAGGACGTGAGCTTCTACAATCTTTGGCTTCATGCCCCATCTTGAGACACCTCTGACAACGACCCTTGTTGCACTGACCACTGTGGTGTCTGTTGCATCTATTGCACTTTGGGTGATTTCCTCGATATCCACCCTGCCCTTGACTACCAGAAGACTGCTGACCTGGACTCTGGTAGTCATCGATCTTTCGCTGTTGTGCCTGGGACTGAACTGAAGTCGAACCCTTGCTGGAGGTTCCATCCCACTTTCGTTTATTGTCACTAGGAATAGCAGACGTAGTAGTAGCAGTAGCACCAATATGTTTAGGCAGCTTGTTCTGTTCCACTGCCTGGTCTGTGAGACGATGCGCAAGACGAGTAACATCCCGGATGGTAGCAAGGTTGGCAGAAGTCACATGACTCTGAATCTCTGGTACTAAGCCTTTGAGGTATAGCTCAATGCGTTTGATGGGAGGATCCACCATAGTTGGACATAACACTGCCAGTTCGTTAGATCGCTTCGTATACGCCTCTATCTCTGACCCTGTCATCTTCAAGTTAAAGAATTCCACTTCCAGTTTGTGGATGTCATTACAGTTACAGTATTCACGTTTGATCAGTTCCTTAAAATCATTCCGCCAGCCCCAGCATCTGAACTTGCGCGTTCCACCAAGTTAGCGCAGTGCCTTCGAGAGTACCAGTGGTGTACTTCACCCTATGAGCCTCAGGGCATTCACACATCTCGAAGACAGACTCGAGCTTTTCAAACCAATGGAGGAGTCCAACGGCTCCTACAGTGCCACTGAAAGTATTAGGGCGACAGTCCATGAACGTCTTGAATATGCATACAAGTGGCTAAGCGTTCTGACCTTGTTGCGCGAGGAAGAAAAGACTGGGTTAAGCGCGAGAGTTGGGTCATGAGAGTAGGATCTAACATCCTAGGATAAGTTCGGAATAGCAGGTTATACCTCCTGCCTGAGCGGCTGCGAGTGTTGCCGTAACTTGTTCGTTGATAAGAGCCGTCAACTGGGCTTGAGTTAGGTTCACACGTACACTCATGATCTTCACATCGAAGGGAATATGAGTGAGAAAGGTTCGCGAAAGTGCGATGACAGAAGAGAGTAAGCACACATGTGTTTTCAATCAATAGTTGTTACGTTTATCTAAGCATACCATGAGCAAAGTTCTATGTAACTAACAAGTAGGCAATAAAACATAAACCATATCACCTAGAATGTCGAGTCTTGCACGTGGAGCAAAGCGTCGTTGTGGATCGTTGAGCACTGTTCAGGTTATAGTCTGGTTTTAACAAAAACTTTTTCCCTTATTAAAACCAAGTTCACTATAACCAATGGCTCTGATACCAATCTGTCACACCCCCAAAATCCACACGCGGAGTATCACCGCTTGGAGGCGTGACATGACCAGGATCAAGCCACCAATCATATTGAACATTGTAAGTAATAAATAAAAGTCATTCATCAATAGGAAAGGTGTTCAAAACCATAACATAGTTAAGCGTTTAGCGGAAGCATAAATATGTAAACCCAACATAAGTTTAAATGTTTCAAATGTTTAGCATGGCACACAGTTGTCCATGTCCCACAACGACTCCTCCCCACTCCCATGCAAGCTCCATAGATACCTAACGACCTGCAAGGCATGTAACAGAGAGTCAACAACAAAGTTGAGCGAGTTCACAGTTGGTTGTTCAGTAATAAGTTCGTTTAACAAATCGTAAGTTCGTTTATAACCATGACGTGTATTACTATGCCATTTGTATGTTCATCTAGTGGGGGCTTCCCATGTTGTAAGTTTAATTAGTGGGGGTTTCCCATGTTGTAAGTTACTAGACTGGTTGTATCCATGAGTATCCTTCCCAATCCGAGGATAGTAGTAAGTATAAGTTTACGTAGGTTTTACGTAAGTGCCCTTCCCAACCGAGGACAGTAGTAAGTATAAGTTTACGTAGGTTTTACGTAAGTGCCCTTCCCAATCCGAGGACAGTGGTACGTAACGAGTACGTAGATTTAGCGCTGGCGTCCTTCCCAATCCGAGGACGGTAGTACGTAGGTTTTACGTAGGTTTTGTGCTGGTGTCCTTCCCAATCCGAGGACAGTAGTACGTAGGTTTTACGTAGGTTTTAGCACAGGCGTCCTTCCCAATCCGAGGACGGTGGTAAGTAGTCTAGTAATAATGTGAGTACAAGTAATCATTCAATCCCATTCCCAACCCACCGGGGAATCCCATGCCTTGGTAAGAGTGTGAACTCACCTTGGTTTGCTCGGTATGCTAAACTATGTGCTCGCAAACAATCACTCAAAGCCTAAAGTATGCATGTATACATAGTCAGTTCATGTTGATAAAGTTTCACATGCAATCGAAATCACAAAGTGTACGGGATAATTAACATAAAATAACACGTAGACAGTTATTCAAGTTCACCAACTCATGCTTCACGAAATTTGGTTCTCAATCCAATCTAAACTGAATTGTCAATTTTCATACATGATAAGCTTAACTGAGTTAACAGAGTTAACATGCTTGACCGAGTTAACCCACTCAACATACATAACATAATTTGCATGCATAGCATAGTCAACATAACTTGGATAACATACTTAACGTAGTTGACGTGTTTAACAGCGTTAACAAACTTAACAGAGTTGACAACTAGCTGAGTTAATGAATTAACTAAGTTTACTGAACCAACAGAGTTAATACTTAACAGAACTAATGACTTAACAAAGTTAATAAACTGACATGGTTATTAAACTAACAGGGTTACTGAATTAACAGACTAACCGATTTTTCAACTAACAGAGTTTATCAAGTAAATAACCTAACTGAATCACATAATTAATAGAGTTAATAACTAACAGTACACAAAGTGACGAAATCGCCTAAGTTGCGAAAACCCTTTGGGCCGAAAACACTTGGGCCGAAAACCCCAAGGTGTTTTCGTTGGAGGTAGGGTGTTCGTTGGGTTTCATCATCGTCATCAACATCAGTTACAATCAACAGCAACCCTAAACAACACTAACAGTCATCAAATCATTACAACAATCAATCATTAGACACAAATCATGAGATCATCATTTAATCGAGAGCACTTACCGATTGTATTAAATCTAATTATACAAGTATGACTTAGCAATTTACACATTCACATGGACAATCACATGTCTACTGTCATAATCACATGTCTACTGACATTAATCATGCACTATCTTAGTATATGCAATATATTATTACAATCGGCCCAATTGCAAGCTTTCAAAAGTATTATCAGTTCATTCAATATAAAAGAAAATTCACATATTCCTACAATTGTCATGCACTTGAAACATAGTGGCCGACATATGAAGTAATAATTATAACTTGGTTGCACTTTCAATACTTATCACATGTATTAATGTTACCAGATATTGGGTTTCACAAAACAAGGCCAATACAATATAAGAATATTGCTAACCGAATCTCTTGATCCACCAGGAGAATGCCTCGAGAGGGGGATGTGTCTCCTGCCGTCGATGATTTTCTTAGGGGAACAATAGGGTTTGCAAGAATTGTGTTGTACGTAAATAATAGGTAGGGATGGGTGGGCTCAAGTGAAATAAGGTGTGCGTGTGTTTATATTTTCTCACAATGGCCGGCCCAATTCAATGTTTCCATTTGGGCTTTGGTTAAACAACCATATTAATATAAACCATATATTAACATACTCACTTATAAGGCACACCATATATATCATAACAACCACAATACGATTTAACATATTACAAACATGTACCGTTGTGAAACAACAAGTCATTTTAACAATCAACTTAAACAATTAACACGCAATTAATGCGAAGATGGAAATCGTGGAAACTCGAGTTGTCACATTATCCCCAACTTGAAAGAAATTTCGTCCCGAAATTTAGCACGTGGTTACTGAGGAAGCTAGTTGTGTTGTGTAGTTTACTGGTTTTCCTGGGGTGTCACACAAATCATGGCTGGCTCTGACGAAGCAAACAGTCATCCGAGAGAAGGGAACAATAATGAAGCAAGGATAAATCTTACAAATGCTAAATTACAGGCAATGATTGACACAGCAGTTGCTCAAGCTGTGGATAAGATATTCAAAGAACCGAGTCATGTTCGGTCCAAAACTCATACAAAATCCTTATCACATTCGCATACATCGAGAAATGATGAATCTCAACATTCATCCAACTAGAGATCTGAATCTCAGAAGGTTGTGTTGAATCAGACTCCCAAGTACAACAAAGGTTGTACCTACAAATACTTCGTCTCGTGTAAGCCAAGAGACTTCACGGGAGAAAAGGGAGCAATAGATTGTATGAAGTGGTTAGATGAAATGGAAACAGTGATTGATATCAGTGGGTGTGCAAAGGAGGACATCGTCAAGTTTGTATCTCAGTCCTTCAAGGGTGACGCCCTAACATGGTGGAAAGCCTTGGTGCAATCCACTGGGAAGGTTTCTCTGTATAACCTTTCCTGGAACAAATTTGTTGATCTTATGAAGGACACTTACTGTCCCCAACATAAAGTGGAAAGGATAGAAACTGACTTCCTCACTTTGGTGATGAAGGAATTGGATTGCAGGTCTTATGTGACCAGTTTCAACTCCATGTCGAGACTCGTACCGTATTTGGTCACCCCTGAACCCAAACATATTGCGCGTTTCATCGGTGGTTTAGCCCCAGAGGTTAAAGGAAACGTCAAGGCTTCTAAGCTAGCTACTTATAGGTCTGCTGTAGATCTATCTTTGTCCCTTACTCTCGATGTTGTTAGGAGTAGGGCAAAGAAAACCACCGAGGAAGGGAAGAGAAAAAGGGAGGATGATCAGTCCCAGCACTCAAACAAAAAGAAGAAAGGAAACTCTGGTTTCAAAAAGGGGCAGTTAGATATCAAGCCCAGATGTAGGAGTGTAACAAGAGGCACCTTGGAAAGTGCAACCAGGACCCACAAGCTAAACCTTGTGGGATTTGCAAGAAGAAAGGGCACAAGACTGTGGAGTGCCGAAACATCAAGGATGCGACCTGCTATGGTTGCAATGAAAAGGGGCACATTAAGACTAATTGCCCTAAGAATTCTAAGAAGCCTGAAGAGGCAAAGAAGACCAATGCAAGGGTCTTTCAGATGAACGCCAGGGAAATGGTGAACGACAACAACGTTATAATAGGTACCTTCCTCATTAACGATATTTATGCTAGAGTTTTATTTGATTCAGGTGCTGATAAGTCGTTTGTAGACCATAAGTTTAGTAAGTTACTGAATCTGCCTATTAAAACTCTAGACATAAAATATGAGGTAGAATTAGCAGATGGTACCTTAGAAACTGCTTCAACTATTCTTGATGGATGCGTTATATCCATTAAGAATCATACTATCCCGCTATCCCTTTTGCCAATGAAATTAGTTGGGTTTGATGTAGTTTTAGGCATGGATTGGTTATCGCATAACCAAGCCCAAATTACCTGCGATAAAAAGCTAATCAACATCAAAACCCCTGATGGTGAATCCGTCACTATTCAAGGAGATACACAATATGGTTTGCCCAACAACGTGTCTATTCTCAAGGTATCGAAGTGTCTGAAGAACGGATGTGTCATTTACATGGCTTAAGTGACGGTGAATGATCCGAAACCCAAGATTGAAGATATTCCAATCATTTCAGAATACCCTGATGTCTTTCCTGATGTGTTACCTGGATTACCTCCTGAGAGGCAAGTTGAATTCAGGATAGACATTTTGCCAGGATATGCACCAATTGCACGAGCTCTTTACCGTCTAGCACCTACTGAAATGAAAGAGCTCAGGACTCAAATGGATGACTTACTAGAAAAGGGTTTCATACAACCCAGCTCTTTGCCTTGGGGAGCTTCTATCTTGTTTGTGAAAAAAAAGGATGGATTAATGCGCTTATGCATTGATTACCGTGAGCTAAACAAAGTAACTATCAAGAATCGTTATCCCTTACCCAGGATCGACGACTTATTCGACCAACTCCAAGGGGCGAGCTTCTTCTCGAAGATTGATTTGAGATCCGGATATCATCAACTCAAGGTCCGAACTGAGGATGTACCTAAGACATCGTTCAGAACGAGGTATGGATATTATGAGTTTTTAGTGATGCCTTTCGGGCTCACTAATGCACCCGCAGCATTCATGGATCTCATGAATCGAGTCTGCAAGCCATACTTAGATAAGTTTGTCATCGTCTTTATAGACGACATACTTATTTATTCTCTTAGCCAAGTCGACCACGAGAAACACCTTCGGTGTATCTTAGGATTGTTACAAAAGGAGAAACTGTATGCTAAGTTTACAAAATGCGAGTTCTGGCTTCGTGAAGTCCAATTCCTTGGACATTTTGTAAGTGAGCGAGGTATCCAAGTAGATACCGCTAAGATAGAAGCCATAATGAATTGGGAAGCACCAAAGACTCCAACCGAAATTCACAGCCTTCTGGGTTTAGAAGATTCATTGGGAACTTCTCGAGGATAGTTGCACCATTGACTACTCTGACCCGCAAGAATGTGAAGTTTGATTGGGGTCCGAAACAACAAGAATCATTTGAGATTCTTAAACAGAAATTGAGCAATGCTCCGGTGTTGACATTTCCTGAGGGAATAGAAGAGTTTGTCGTGTACTCTGATGTTTCACACACCGGTATGGGCTGTGTACTTATGCAAAGAGGCAAAGTGATTGCCTATGCATCACGACAATTAAAAGTGCATGAAAAGAATTACACCACCCACGATTTGGAGCTGGGTGCTGTTGTCTTTGCACTTAAGTTATGGAGACATTATTTATATGGAACTAAATGTGTGATCTATTCGGATCACAAAAGTCTCCAACACTTATTTAATCAAAAAGAGCTTAATATGAGACAACGTCGTTGGATGGAGACTTTAAATGACTACGATTGTGAAATTCGCTACCATCCTGGCAAAGCGAATGTAGTTGCTGATGCGCTAAGCCGAAAGGAAAGAGTCAAACCTATAAAGATTAATGCCAAATGCATCAAACTTAAGAATAACCTGAATGAAAGGCTGCTAGTCGCTCAGAAGGAAGCCGTTTTGGAAGATAACCTTCCAGGTGAAAAATTTGGTGTAATTGCTGAAAAGTTAGCACCTGGTAAGGATGGAATCCTTAGAATGAATGGAAGAATCTGGGTTCCTATTCATGGAGGGCTTCGAGATATAATCCTCCAGGAAGCTCACAGTTCCAAATACTCAGTTAACCCTGGAGGTGACAAAATGTATCAAGATTTAAAAGATAATTATTGGTGGATAAGTTTGAAGAAATCTATTGCCACACATGTAGCTAAGTGCCTGACCGGTGCTCAGATTAAAGCTGAACATCAAAAGCCTTCAGGTCTACTGCAACAGCCAGAGCTTCCCACATGGAAGTGGGAGATGGTAACCATGGATTTTATAACCAAGTTACCTAAAACAAGGCATGGAAATGATACCATATGGGTCATAGTTGATAGACTGACTAAGTCAGCACACTTCTTACCCATCAAGGAGACTCATAGCTCAGACAAGCTAGCTCAGTTGAACGTGGATAAGATTGTGTCTCTCCACGGAGTGCCAGTATCTATTATATCTGATAGAGATACTAGATACACCTCTCACTTTTGGAAAAGCTTCCAACAATCATTAGGCACTCGGTTGAATTTTAGTACTGCCTACCATCCTCAAGCAAATGGACAAAGTGAGCCTACAATTCAAACTTTGGAAGACATGCTTCGTGCATGTGTTATTGACTTAGGTGGTAGCTGGGATGACCACCTACCATTAATCGAGTTCTCCTATAATAATAGCTCCCATACTAGCATTCAGGTTGCGCCCTATGAGGCATTGTATGGAAGGAAATGCAGAACGCCTGTTTGTTGGGCAGAAGTAGGAGAAGCTCAGTTATCAGGACCTGATATAGTCCTTGAAACAACAGACAAAATTGTCCAAATTCGTGATCGCCTGAAAGCTGCCAGAGATAGGCAGAAAAGTTATGCCAATAAGAGGCGAAAGCCTCTAAAGTTTGAAGTAGGCGATAAGGTCTTACTGAAAGTATCACCCTGGAAAGGTGTGATGCATTTTGGTAAGAAGGGCAAGCTAAGTCCGAGGTATATTGGACCATTTGAGATCGTCAAATTCGTCGGTAGTGTGGCTTACAAGCTAAACTTGCCTGAGGAGCTGAGTGGAATTCACAATGTGTTCCACATCTGTAATCTAAAGAAATGTCTAGCTGATGAATCGCTAGCAATGTCTCATAAAGACGTACAAATTGATGAAAGCCTGAGGTTTGTTGAATGACCAATATTGATCGAGGATCGACAGGTTAAAAAGCTCCGAAGGAAGCACGTGCCTATAGTAAAGGTTAAGTGGGATGCCGGTAGAGGCCCTGAATATACGTGGGAAGTTGAGTCCACTACGCGACAGAAGTACCCTCACTTATTCCAGTAAATCTCGACCCGTTGAGATTTCTTTTAAGGGGGTGAGGATGTAACACCACGTAAAAACGTGTCCATTTATGTGAAGACACGTGTCCTAAACCCTAATCATGTGAAAGATTGAGTTTGAAGGACTAAAGTTGACAAACGATGAAATTATGAAACCAAAGGGACTAATTGTGTCATTATGCCAAACTTGTGCCTCTGAATAACCACACACGAAGAATATATTCTTAAACGAGGAGTAAATTGGATATAAGAAGCCGTTATTGAAAATAATCGAAAGATTATAAACTACAGGGGTTAAACGTGTCAACATGTTAATTCTTACCTCTGAGTGACCTTTTAACGAACCCGGGGCTCTGTAATATTCAAATATACTCTCAAGGATAAGTGATATCAGTTTCACATGGTTTCATGATCGTTATGTACGTTTTCAAGACTTTGGGTGAAAAGTGTCAATGTGATGAAACTAGTGTTTCGGTGATCATTTAACGAAACCGGACCTAACGGAGTTTGGTTACACTCCCAATAACCTCTACAAATTAACTACAAAGGTTAAAAGTGCCAAAAATGAAGTTAAACAAAGTTACAAAGGACCAGGGACTAAAACTGTTAAAGTTAAAACATTTTTCACCTGAACAGAAGGTTGTCGCGGCCCGCGTAAACCCTCTTTGATTCTTACGCGGCCCGCGACAGACGCCCAGTTCTGCAAAAACATGACAACTGCTGGTTGCATCCTGTTCCACCGCCTTAGATGCCTGAATTTCGATACTTGGGGCTTGTTGTTGGTTTTATAATACCACTAGGACACCTGGGGTGATCCTAAACACTCCCATAACAGCTGTGATGATCCTAGATCATGGCATTCACCTATAAAAGGACCTTCAAGTTGAACTTGTCATTTGCACACTTCACTTGAATCATCTATTCTCTCAAATCTGAAGGTTCCTGACCCAAAGGGAAGCTTGTTCTTGTAGAAAAGATAGCTAGGACCTTTTGTAAGTGTTTAAACCCCCTTCTTGAGTTCAGTTTTTAGTTTAAAAACCGAAAAGTCATAGTTATCGTAAATTAGATTTCACCTTCGGTTTAAACATAAATGGTCCAACCACTGTCCGAATTGAAAGTGGTTATGTGACCATAATTAGGTAGGTGATTAACCCTTAAAATGGCACCTCCTAATTATTTCGTTTGCTTAGTTAATTGTCGGGTCAAACTAGTTAATTAAAAAGTCAAACTGGACAAAATGTAAATAATAATTAAAACTAATAATTCAGAGGTTATAAACTATATTTTAACACTCTAATAACTTAGTAATTATTATTAGAACATGTCCAAACAGGTCTAAGGTCGGTTCGCAATCGATAGTCGCAAAAGCTTGACTTTTGCTTTGACTTTCAGTTCTGAGCCGATTAAGCTTAATCCTTCCATGTTTTAAGCTTCCAATAGGACCACTTTGTGTTGTAGTATAACCCCCTGGAGTTATATTACCTGGTCCTTAGTAGTTTGAATTATATGCTCATGTTCGTTATTATGCTTATAAATGCCATTTTTGCCCTTTTGACATATAAACGAGATTTTTAGAAATGTGAGAGGACAAAAACCTTTGTTACTGATATATATAAGTATGTCCCAAAAATTTGACATCAGTTCTTGGTCTCAAACAGAAGTTATGCTCGATATCGTAAATTAAAGCTTTTTATTAATTAAATTGTGATATCTCGCATAAGTCATGTCTAAGCATAGGTTTTGACCCAAAACTCATTACCTACTGTTAAGATATTATTTTTAGGGATTTTTGGAATTTTTGATCAGATTATAATCTGATCATATCTTGGAGTTCTTGTATAATTCGGTAAATGACGATAATACCCTTTTTATGCATAAAATGAGATTAACAAATGATTTGAATGCCAAACCTTTTTCTACTGATTTCATACTTTAAATAAATTATTTTGAACAATTAAAACTGATCAAAATCTCAGATTTCCATAAAACACTTTAATTATCGTCAATTAGCGATTTTACGCTAATTAGGTGCATAGTATGGTTTTAAACCATATTTAGCACCTAAGACTTGTTACCTTATGAATTTTTAAACAAATTTTAATATTATTACAGTAAGTATGATTCATGAACTCGGACTTCCAAAAATGTCCTTAAAAGCATATGTGAAATGACCAAAATGCCCTTTCGGGGAATAGTTTGGCCATAAATAGTAAACATCACATATGTGTGATATCTTACTCATATGACTTGATAAAATAAATATTTTTACTGATTACCAAAGACCAGGACCTTAGTTTATTATAAAATCTCTTTTATAATCATCAAAATGACCAAAATGCCCCTGCGGGACTAAAACTGGTTTTAAATGCTTCTTGGGCATAAATGTTGACATCTTACTAATGTATTAACACATTTTAAGCATAATAACATATGAGACCTGTATATAATTCATTTGGTTACCCGTTACGCATTCATGCGTTCGGATCGGTTTATGTGACTAGTTTACATAAAATAGCCGATACGGGTTTAACCTTAACATTAAATCCTCAAATTCCAGAATGTGTATAGTTTGCCTATATTATACAAGTATCCAAACTTGTCGGGTCAGAATCACATTCTATTCCGGTCTCCGCTTAATCTAGCATTTAGAACCGTTAAGTATCTTTCAAACTAACCGGTCTAAGTCTTTGACTTAAATAAAGACCTGTTAGTATCCTAATAGGTTAATAAACCTTCTATACAGATTGAGTAGCTTTGGTAGAAGGTACTTCCATAAGGCTTTAGGAATAAACGGCTGAGTTACTTCTTCCATCTAGCTCAGGTAAATACTTTTAACTTATTTTCCCTTATACGGGCTTGGGATACGGTATAATAATAATACCGCTTGGTCGGGTATGAAATCATTTAATCGGATTGTGATTAATAAATTTTCATAACCCGTTTTAATCTGTTTTGTTTGATAACATAAACATTGGGGGTTAATACGACCATGTCCTGGATATCCTTGGCTCATTTCATTTGTAAATGACCACGACCTATGCACGGGGTGTAGGCATACACCTGACAGATGCAAATGCTAAATAACCCACATGATGGGGATAACTCCTTTGTGGGTTCTATAGTGGTGAGTCGGTTAATCATGACCAGCTTTCAAACTGGCCCCATATGTATGACAAACATGTAAAACAACATACAAGATTATCTTAAAATAATTGTCCCAAGTATAAATGATTTGTGCTTTGTGCACTTAAATCAATTTTATAAACTCTTTTCAAACGAGTTGGTTAATTGTATTTACCAGTGTAAACTGACGTATTTTCCAAAGGCTAATTGACAGGTACCTCACGTGAATAGGCTGGAGCTACTAGGTGTCAATAAGAGGATCTTGCAAATCCCTAGATGCCTGGAGTCTGTTATTTCAGTTTCTTGTATTTTATTTTATGATCCGCCTGTGGATCTCTATTACAACCAAGTCTGTATATTCTTTATTTGGACACTCGGACATTATGGTTTGTTATAGTTTTTATTCACCAAGCCTTCCGCTGTGCTATTATATTGTGTGTATTGACAATGATGATATCAACTACGTCATGATACTCCCCACAGGGCCCACCGGTAATACGTGGAAATATCAGGGTGTGACATTGGTTATAGTGAACTTGGTTTTAAAAAGGGGAAAAGCTTTTTGATAAAAACCAGACTATAACCTGTTCAGTGCTCAACGATCCACAAAGATGCTTCGCTCCACGTGCAAGACTCGACACTATAGGTGATATGGTTTATGTTTGTATTGCCTGCCTGTTAGTTTACATAGTGCATTGTTCATAGCATGCTTAGTTGACATAGCAACTGATTGAAACCATGTGTGCTTGCTCTCTTCTGTCATTCCCTACTTACGCACTTTCGCGACACCTTTCTCACTTATGTTTACTTCGATGTGAAGATCATGAGTGGACGTCTCAACTTGACTCAAGCCCAGCTGACGGATCTAATCAACGAACGAGTTGCTGAGGCACTCGCAGCAGCTTAAGCAGGAGGTCAAAATGCTCAGCCTCGAGTGTGTTTGTTCCAGACCTTTATAGATTGTCGACTAAGTACCTTTGACGGCACTGAAGGAGCCGTGGGACTACTCCACTTGTTCGAGAAGATTGAATCTGTTTTCGAAATGTGTGAATGCCCAGTTGCTAGTAGGGTGAAGTTTGCTACGGGAACTCTTGAAGGTGGTGCGCTCACTTGGTGGAACGCACAGGTGCAAATGCTAGGGTTGGCCGCTGCTAATGCCACCCCATGGAACGACTCTAAGGATCTGATTAAAGAGGAGTATTGTCATCGTGATGACATTCATAAGCTGGAAATGGAGTTTTACAATCTGAAGATGACGGGGTCTGAAATCGAAGCGTATACTAAGAGATCGAACGAATTAGCTGCTTTGTGTCCCACCATGGTAGATCCTCCCTATAAATGTATCGAGCTTTACATCAAAGGTTTAGTGCCTGAAATTCAGAGCATGGTGACTTCAGCTAACCTCCCTACCATTCAGCGGGTTATACGCCTATCCCACCGTCTCACCGATCAGGCAGTCGAGCAGAATAGACTGCCAAAGCGTATTAGTGCTACCACTACTTCTGATGCTCCTAGCGACAACAAACGCAAATGGGATGGAAACTCAAGCAAGGGTCCAAGTTCTGTTCAGTCTCAATCTCAGCAGCGAAGGAATGACGACTACAAGAGCCCTAGTCAACAATCCTCTGGTAATCAAGGTCAGGGTGGGTACAAGGGAAGCCACCCTAAGTGCAACAAATGTAACTTGCACCACAGCGGGTCGTGTAGCAAGGGCAACTGTCAGAGATGTAACAAACCAGGTCATGCAGCAAAAGATTGCAGGAGTCTTTATCCTGCGAATCAAAGGCGACAGCAACAGCAGCAGATTCCACAGAACCAACCCCAACAGCAGCAGCAGAGGGGTAACAATAAAGGGAGTTTCCAGTGTGGTGCTGAGGGCCACTTTAAGAGAGACTGCCCCCAACTAAACCAGAATCAGAACAACAACAATCAAGGGAATGAAAACAACAATGCGGGTAACAACGATGGTAATGGCACAAGGGGGCGTGTATTCGTGATTGGTCAGGGTGAAGCGAGGAACGATCCCAATGTGGTGACGGGTAAGTTCCTACTGGATGATTTCTTTGTTTCTATTTTATTCGATTTGGGTGCCGATACTAGTTATGTGTCCTTAAAGGTTAGTCAGATGCTTAAGCGTACCCCAATTCCCTTAAACATCAAACATGTTGTAGAACTAGCAAACGCTAAAAGTCTTGAGGCCACACACATAGTTAAGGGTTGTAATCTCGCTTTAGCTGGTCAGACCTTCTCTATCGACCTTATCCCCATCGTTCTTGGTAGCTTCGACGTTGTCATTGGAATGGATTGGTTATCCCAACATCGAGCGGAAATACTCTGCAAGGAGAAAATTGTCCGCATCCCTCGTTCTGGTGTTGAACCCCTCGTGATTCGTGGTGACAAGAGTGGTGCTGTCGTGGGCATCATCTCTTTCCTTAAGGCCCATAAGTGCTTGCGAAAGGGCCACACTGATATTCTAGCTCTCGTTACTGACACCTCAACGAAAGAAAAGAAGATAGAAGACATCCCGATCGTACGCGACTTTCCTGAGGTATTCCCTGAGGAATTACCTGGTATTCCACCTCATCGTCAGGTCGAGTTTCAAATCGAGCTAGCTTCTGGAGCAGCACCTATAGCTTGTGCACCTTATCGTTTAGCTCCATCTGAGTTAGAAGAACTGTTCGCACAACTACAAGAACTCTTGGATAAGGGTTTCATTCATCCTAGCTCTTCGCCTTGGGGAGCTCCAGTTTTGTTTGTGAAAAAGAAAGACGGTACCTTTCAAATGTGTATCGACTATCGCGAAATCAACAAGGTGACCGTGAAGAATCGTTATCCTCTTCCGCGTGTCAATGACCTGTTCGACCAGTTGCAAGGGTCGAGCTTCTACTCTAAGATTGATCTGAGATCGGGCTATCATCAGCTGAGAGTCCGAGATGAGGACATCTCCAAGACAGCGTTCAGGACTCGTTACGGACACTACAAATTCCTGGTTATGCCCTTCGGGTTGACAAACGCACCTGCGGTCTTCATGGCTCTTATGAACCGGGTGTGCAAACCTTACTTGGATAAGTTTGTTATTGTTTTCATCGACGACATCCTAATCTATTCCAAGAGTCAGGAGGAACATGAGCGTCATCTGCGACTCATTCTGGAACTTCTTCGAACAGAACAACTTTATGCTAAGTTTTCAAAATGCGACTTTTGGCTTCGTGAAGTCCATTTCCTAGGCCACGTGGTTAATGAGGATGGGATTCACGTTGATCCATCCAAGGTTGACTCGATCAAGAATTGGCCTGCACCTCGAACACCAACTGAAATCTGTCAATTCTTGGGATTGGCGGGTTACTACAGAAGATTTATCAAGGATTTCTCGAAGATTGCGCAGCCTCTTACTGTTCTTACTCAGAAGGGTGTCACCTACCGTTGGGGTGATGCTCAGGAATCCGCATTTCAGCAGCTAAAGTTGAAACATTGTAGCGCACCTATTCTCTCGTTGTCGGAAGGCACAGATGATTTTGTGGTTTATTATGACGCGTCAATCCAAGGACTTGGTTGTGTGTTGATGCAACATGAGAAATTCATTGCTTATGCATCACGCCAACTTAAAGTTCACGAAAAGAACTACACTACTCACGACTTGGAGTTGGGAGCAGTGGTGTTTGCGCTTAAGATATGGAGACATTACTTGTACGGTACCAAGTGCACCATTTACACCGATCACAAGAGTCTCCAGCATATCTTCGATCAGAAGGAGTTGAACATGTGACAGCGTCGATGGGCCGAACTCCTCAACGACTATGAATACGCAATCAAGTATCATCTAGGCAAAGCCAATGTTGTGGCTGACGCCCTCAGTCGAAAGGAAACCAAACCTAAGCGTGTACGTGCATTACAGCTTACTATTCACTCTAGTCTTCCCGCCTAAATTCGTGATGCTCAGGTCAAAGCATTGAAAGAAGAGAACATCAAGGCAGAGTTCCTGCGGGGTATGGAAAAGAAACTCGAACGTAAGGGAGATGGCATTTATTATTTCATGGAACGTGTTTGGGTTCCATCCTTTGGAAACTTACGAGAACTTGTGATGGATGAAGCACACAAATCTCGCTACTCGGTGCATCCTGGTTCTGACAAGATGTACCACGATCTCAAAACTACGTACTGGTGGCCCCACATGAAAGCTAACATAACGACCTATGTTAGTAAATGTTTGACCTGTGCTAGGGTCAATGTTGAATACCAGAAGCCATCAGGCCTACTTCAACAACCAGAGATCCCCACATAGAAATGGGAGCAAATTTCCATGGACTTCGTTATCAAAGAAACGGATAAGTTCTCTACTCTAGCAAACATCTACCTGAAGGAAGTAGTCTCGAGGTACGGGGTGCCAACTTCCATCATTTCTGATCGTGATCCATGTTTTGCATCTGATTTGTGGCAAGTGATGCACAAATCCTTCGGCTCACGTCTAGACATGATCACAGCATATCATCCACAGACGGATGGGCAGACTGAACGCACCATCCAAACTCTTGAAGACATGCTTCGAGCATGTGTTATCGACTTTGGTAACGGTTGGGAAAGGCACCTACCTTTGGTGGAGTTTTCATATAACAATAGTTACCACACTAGCATCCAGACTGCTCCGTTCGAGCCGTTGTATGGACGGAAATGCCGATCACCCTTATGTTGGGCAGAAGTTGGTGACAGCCAAATCACTGGTCCAGAACTCGTCGTCGACACGACGGAAAAGATTGCCCTAATACGACAACGAATGGCGGCAACTCGTGACCGTCAGAAAAGCTACGCTGATAAACGCAGGAAACCGCTTGAGTTCCAGGTTGGGGATCGAGTGCTACTTAAAGTCTCACCTTGGAAGGGTGTGGTTCGCTTTGGCAAGCAGGCAAGTTAAATCTACGTTATGTTAGACCTTTTGAAATCACTGAGAGAATTGGCAAAGTGGCGTATAGATTGAATCTACCCGAAGAACTCAGTGGAGTTCACAACATATTCCATGTGTCAAATTTGAAGAAGTGTCTGTCAGATGAGACCCTCATAGTTCCTTTCAAGGAACTCACTATCGACGATCAGCTGCGATTCGTCTAGGAACAAGTAGAAATTACGGACCGAGAAGTTAAGGTTCTCAAACGTACCAGGATACCCATTGCTCGAGTTCATTGGAACTACCGTCGTGGCCCAGAGTTTACCTGGGAACGAGAAGACCAAATGAAACACAAGTATCCCCAGTTGTTCGAGAAAAGTGAAACCACTACTGAGGCTGAAGCTACTGCGAAATTTCGGGACGAAATTCCAAACCAACGGGGGGATGATGTGACACCCCAGGAAAACCAGGAAACCACGCAACTTAACTAGCTTCCTCAGTACTACGTGCTAAATTTCGGGATGAAATTTCTTTCAACTTGGGGATGATGTGACAACTCGTATTTTAGAACCTTTTCGTTGTGCTTTGATGTTACTTGTAAGAACGTTATGTGATTAACTAATGTGTTTGTTTGCAATGAAATGTTATGCTTCATGTTATGTGATTGTGTTGTAAGTTTAAGTGTATAATAAATCTCGATCACACAACACTAGTCCAATCGCACAAGCCTTTTTGGGCCACACTCCTGGTACTCGAGATCAAAGGGCAGCCCATAAAGGGGTTCGGCCCACTTCCTTATACGCATAACTCCATGGGGAGTGTGTATAATTTTCATAATTTACAGAATACTCATCACACACAAAACCCTAAGCTCTTTCTCATCTCCTCCATCTTATTCGACGACAGCCCTCCCCCTCTCTCGAAGTGAAGGCCGACGGGTGTCTCATCTCTCTTCCTCGAAGCCTTTTCATCACACACACAATCCTCGAGTCATAGATTGATTCGGTTAGTCTCTTGTTAGTTTTGATGTTTGATAGTTGATAATAAACATTGATGTTATTCAAGATGATTGATCCTTGATGTTGTGATAAACTATGAATACATGATTAAATGATGTATGCTTGATTGGTGTTTCTAAATGATTGAACCGAACCTACATGATGATTACGAGATTAGTGTTGGTCTAGAGTTAGGGTTTATGTGATGATGCTCGTATGAATCGGATAGATGAGTTTATGATTTGCATGTTAGTGCTCAAAGCATTGAATTGATAGGTTGTTGGCTATGATTAATTGCTAATTAGGGTTCATGAGAATGAATGGAAAAAAATCCTTGATTTGATCGATAAGTTATCAAGTTGGAAACTGTTAGTATTGATTTGGTAAAATAAATTATATAACCAATTTGCCTAAATTAAAGGATCTTATAACCGATCGCACAAGTCAGCCGCACAAGCCAGTCGCACAAGCTGGTATTGTTTGGGGTACCGCTGTTAAAGCACCATGTACATCACCGTTATGCATGATCGCACAACATGCTGTGGATCGCACATGGTTGTGCTGATCACACAACATGTTGGGCCACACAAATATTAAACTGTTAATGTTATTTGGGCCGTATAAGTTTTGGACTGCATTTGTTGTTGGGCTGGGTTTGGACTTGATCGCACAACCCATTGTGGATCACACAAGTTGTGCTGATCGCACAATAGGTTGGGCCGGGTGTTTCATTGAGCTTTACTCACTTGAAACGCACAACCTTATCAGCCCAACATGGAATCGCACAATTTGAGTCTTATTTGTGAACATGCATGCTACGGTTTAATGTGCTAAGTGTTGATCAACCAATTACTATGATGATGCATGTATGCCATGATCGTTATGTGTTCGTAACTTATTAGCTTATGTGTAAACTTACGTGCACAACTTGAACCTAGACCTGACTTGTATGGTAACCATGTTAGGATGTGGTTGACCACAAACAGCTCGATTGACCTTTCTACTTATCTGCCGAGCTAACCTAGGGTGAGTTCATACTTTCTACAAGGCATGGGATTCCTGGTGGTTGAGAATGGGTAATTGATTGAAAGGAAACCTGCGTATTCTTCTTGGGTAGAATACGTACCTCCACCCTCTTAATTGAAGGGTGACAACATTGGAACCTGCGTGATCTCCTTGCATGGGACACGTACCTCCACCCTCTTAACTGAAGGGTGACAACATTGACACTAGACAAAAACTCTATCATTAAGTCCTTCATTTTTATATCGACTTAGTCGTCGGGCCAATGGCGAACGGGTCATTAGTTAAATAGCGCTATTAGATTTGACAAGCCTCACACCGTGCCGCAGAGGACGGGCGTGGACTAATGGATCTGGGCACGTCAATGATGATAGACATTGACTTAGGGCACCCAACTTACTCCAGTCGGTAGTCGATATGGTAACGGGTCTAGTGGGATATTCATGGGGTAGCCCCCATGGCTGGGAGCCAGAGTAAAAGGAAATGAATAACTGTGTTTTAAACTATGGGGTAACCCCCACGACAAGTAAGCCAGCTAAAAGAAACTTATGTTTTTTAAACAACTTAAAACGAACACCCAACTGTGAACTCGCTCAACTTTGTTGTTGATTCGTTACTATATGCCTTGCAGGTCGTTAGGTGCTTAGATGGAGCTTGCACAGGAGGACGGGGTCGTTGTGGGACATGGACTATTGAGTTCCATGTTGAACTTATGAACTTATAACTTATGTTTTGGTTTTAAACTTTATGCTTCCGCTGATAACTTGAACTTGGTTAATTTGTTTTGGAAACTAATTATATTGTTGGCTGGTTTTATATTTACTTTAATACATTGTTCAATATGATTGGTGGCTGGATCCTGGTCAGTCATGCCTCCTGTGGTGATACTCTGTTTATGGATTTTGGGGGTGTGACATTAGGTCAGACTCAAATCCTTGAACCCCACAGAATTTCTAGTAACAAAGGCTATAGTGTCCCACTTTTCTGGTAATGATCTAAGGAACCTACTGTTTAAGGTAGATTTAGCATATTCAACATTAACCAGTTTTAGCTCAGTAATCAGATAACTAAACCTTTCAAATTGCTGGGTTAATAACTCTCCCTTAACATGACAGAATGTTTCGTATTGTTGGTTTAAGACCTCTTTGTTGTTTTCAGTGACCTCTTCTGTCCCACCAAATTGCTTTTTGAGTCCATCCCATAGCTCTCTAGCACTGTTACAATGTAATAGGCCAGCATATATGTCATTGGGTAGTGTTGTGGCCACTATACTGAATGCCTTAGCATCTAACTCAATCCTCTGAAAATCCCGCTCACAGTAATTTTAAGGACTTTTAGGTACTTGGACCTTGGGATCTTCTGCACTTGGCACCATTGGAACATGAGGTCCAAAGATGACAGACTTCCAGCAACCAGTGTTTTGTTGTGCTAACACAATGACCCATCCTACGTTGCCAGATATTGTATTCAGATCTGACAAGCATAGGTGGCTTGTAGATTGTGCCGGTGTTGTGAGGGAGGACCTTGTGATTGTGAAGACATTTTGGTTGTTTTACAGAGTTTTTGATTAATCAACTTTGAACGTGATTAAACTTGTACTCTGTTTTTCAACAAATACGAACAACACAGTATCAATGAAATTGAGCTGATCTTTTATGTCAAATTAATTGTTAAATCAAATTTGACTGACCTATGCTCTGATACCAATTGATAGGATCTGAGTTTACTTGTTTGTGTTGTTTTTATAAGATGATAAATGAATGAAGTCAAACAGATGATAATTTTGCAGCGGAAATGAAGAAAAACTTTATAACACAAACAAGAAAAGAATAGCTTTCATCATAAATACTTTGTGTCGAATGATTTGATTACAAAAGATTGAACGTATGCATGAATTGCTATCTCCCCCTCAGCCTGAGCTCACAAGTGCTAGTTCGTACAAAATGTAAGTGTGTGAAAGAGCTAATAGAACAGTACAGACACTGTCTATTTATAGTACTATCCTAAACACTGTAGCATCTTGGCTAACGTCACCTAGACAGTGACAGCTAACAATCTTAACAAACTCTAAACACTGAAAAATACAAACACTGTTACATTAAACACTGATTAACTAACTGTTGATGATGCTATCCGCTTATGGGCTCAAACACTAATGAAGCTTGAGTATTGCTTTCCATAAAGGTTGATCAGGCCTTTGACTTCCAGCAGTTCTTTGACTTCAACAGAGGATTGGTCTTCAAAAGACTTTATACTTCATTAGAGCTTTGTACATAACAGTCTTTAGGTATCAGTAGACTTTAGATATCATCAGATGTTGGAAGCCACTGTCATTAGAAGGAAATAGAATTCAAAACACTGTTATTAGGATCAGTTGTTGCAGAACCAGTTTTGGCTTTGTATCATCTATTCTTCAGGAAGGATCACATGAGCTAGCATGGTATAACACTAGCATTGTTTCTGGCTCAAATTATAACATATATGTATATGGATAATATTAACAATATTATCGGTTGAGAAATATTTGACATTTAGATAAGTAAGACAAATTAATACGAAAGTCCCCCATATTATAGTAACCTCTAATTTCTATATGTTTCTCTCACACAAATTGACACAATGGTTTATAGATAGAGAAATATGTGACAAACCTACGATTGCATTTCATATAAGAAAATGAGGAAATGTAACAATGTGAAGCGTGTAAAACTGTTATATAATCAATACGAGTTATACAATGCTGCTACTCAAGGATTACTTTTTGAAAGAGTATACGACAATACATTGGGGAAAGAACTTCCTTGGCTTACTAATGACCACTTCGAGAAGAACCTATTTGAAGTCTAATGCCACATCTGACTCAACAACTTCTTCTTCCTCTAAGAACTATACTTTGATTCCTGCCTCCACTACTGGTGTGTCTTCTGTCGTTCCCAGTGCTTCCCTAGTGGCATATTCACTTATGACAGACTCACGCATCGAGTCTTCATCGCTGTCACATGCTACAACTTTGCAGTCCTACACCACTGCATCTAGTTCGTTGTCCTTTGTGAACCGAAACCATTGTTGCCCTCTTATCAGGTTCATGGACCGACTACAGGACCCTCAGCATCTATTCCACAACCCTCCAGTCATGTTTTCATGCCTTCCCCATAGGTATATACCACGGTTCCCTCCGCTGCCTTCTCACCGTTATTCACCATGTCTTCCAATGCATCTCCTCAATCTTTCCATTCCACCAACCAGAACCCATCATCCTTCTCACTCGCGCCCCCTCTTGCTGCACCCATCTTGTATCCATAAAGCTAGACTGACACAACTATCTTCTCTGGAAATCACAGTTTGAACCTATACTCATCAGCACTCCTAATTAATACCATATTTTATATACATAGCTATATCATATCTGATCTCCGAACGATCCTCTCTTCTCTACCTCAAAATTTATATTATATCATATCTCATCTCCGAATAAATCCTCTCTTCTCTACTTCAAAAATCATATATAACAGCTTATAACTTTTTCATAAAGAAAAACTATGTTAGAACCACGTGTATTACACGGGTTGAATAAATGTATTTTTATATATTAATTAATAAAAAATTATATCTTTATGAACCCCGTATATTGTACGGGTTAAATAAATATAAGACAAAATTGCAGAAAACAACATTTATGTTTGCCTCAAACTGCACTTTATACCTTTCACTATGAAATCGACAAAAACCAACCTTTATGTTTATGTTTTGCTACAGGTTCAACCTTTAACACAAACGACGTTTATTTTTCTGGTTAAGTTACCTCACATGCTTTGCATGTGAGGGCTTTTTGGTGATTTTAGTTATCTTTTCAATAGTTTTTTTTTTTTTTTTAATATTCCATTGATTACACCTGTTACTAATACCTAGAAGCTCCATCCCAACACCTCCGGCCACTCCATAAATCTAATATATACACAGACTCACTCTTCCCCCTCCCCTTCTCTCTCTCAACACCACAACTCTCCAGCCACCGCACCACAACCCTCCGGCCACCACCATGATGACCACAAACACCACACCAGCAGCTTTCTGCATCGCCAACCACCATTGTGTCGTGGCCGGAATCTCGTCTAAACACCAATCACCATCATTCAATGCCGATGATTTGGGTTTAGATACTGATTTTGATCTCATCTTGGGTTGTTCGTAAGAATCAATTTCTGTGGTGGTGAAGTCTCCCGAAAAAAAAAAAACGAATTGAGATGGTGAACTGGGTTTCCGATCAGTGGTTATGGCGCTGCCTAAACTATATGAAGAGTTGCGGTTGTTGTGAACTGGTTTTGGTCAAACGATGTTTCTTCCTCTTCCACTCTGAACCTCTATACGAAGTGCTGTAAAAAAATCATTATTCTCAACTTAGTTTTGTTTGAATGTAACACCAAAACCTCTAGAAAATTAATTTAGATTTGTTTTTTAACTCATTTTTGGTAGCAACTGTTGAGCAAAAAAAAGACATATTTATTGGTGGTGGGTGTGTAGGGTGGAAACATGTGGGTGGGTTGAGGTTAACACTCGTAAGGTAGTTGAGTGAGGGTTGGAGTTTTATAGATCTGATTTTTGGGTAGCTGATTTGGGTGAGAGTATCGTTGATCGCCGGTGGTGTGATGGTGGCCATCGTCTAATCAGGGAGATGTGGTGGTGTAAGGTGAGTGGTGGTGTAAGGTGGAGAGTGGTGGTGGTGGTGAACAGTTTTGGCAGTGGTAGTTATGGAGTGGCCGGAGGTGTGGGGATGGGGGTTCTAGGCGGTTGGGTTTTGATGAAGGGGGATGGAATATTTAAAAAAAAACAAAAAAACTATTGAAAAGATAACTAAAATGACCAAAAAGCCCTCACATGCAAAGCATGTGAGGTAACTTAACCAGAAAAATAAACGTCGTTTGTGTTAAAGGTTGAATCTGTAGCAAAACATGAACATAAAGGTTGGTTTTTGCCGATTTCATAGTGAAAGGTATAAAGTGCAGTTTGGGGCAAACATAAAGGTTGTTTTCTGCAATTTTGTCTAAATATAATTTTATATATCAAATAATAAAAAAGTTATATTTTTAAAAACCATGTGTATTACACGGATTAAATAAATGTAATTTTGTATACTAAATACTAAAAACGTCGTATCTTTAAAAACCCCGTGTATAATCAGGTTGATAAATCTACCAAATAATAAAAAATTACATCTTTAAAAACCCCGTATATTACACGTGTTGAATAGATCTAAAAAAGAGTTATATCTTTAAAAACCATGTGTATTACACAGATTAAATAAATGTAATTTTGCATACTAAATACTAAAAACGTAGTATCTTAAAAAAACCCGTGTGTAGTCGGGTTGAAAAATCTACCAAATAATAAAAAAATATATCCTTAAAAACCCCGTGTATTACACGTGTTGAATAGATCTAAAAAAATTATATCTTTAAAAACCATGTGTATTACACAGATTAAATAAATGTAATTTTTTATATTAAATACTAAAAACGTCGTATCTTTAAAAAACCCGTGTATAGTCAGGTTAAAAAATCTACCGAACATAAAACTACCAACAATTAAAACCAAGAGTCCCCTAAATATATTAAAAAATAATCGAATATTTCCTTCAACTATCTAAATTCTAATAAAAGACTCCAATAAATGTCATGTGGCATTTTCTCCTTCAACCTAAGAGTTTCTTTTTATTTTATTTTATCCTTTATTATTTTATTTTATTTTATCTTTTAAATAATTAGTTAATACATGAATATCACTTATGCTTAATCTTATCTATATTTATTTATCTATATCTTTATTTATTCTAATATTATTGGTTATAACCAAACCATAGATCCATGTTTTAACATAGTATGATCGGAGGATAGCATAGGTTTATCATGGATAGTTTGGGATTATTATTATTATTATTATTATTATTATTATTATTATTATTATTATCATTAATATTAAAATGTTTCTTTTCTACCTTTCAAAAAAAAATGTTTCTTTTCCCACGATGTCTTGATTCACATTACTATATGTAAAAGTCCGTTCTTTAATTAAATATTTAAGGCAGTGTATATATACATGGACATATACTACAAAATCTAGAAAGATGTTTAGAATGAAAGGATCAGATGAAAATTTTTAAGCATATATCCTTTACTACCAATATTATAATTTGGATTATGCATAAATAATCAATGTTTTGGTAGCCAAAATATAAAGTTGGAGCCTTACTTAGGGTCTTGGTATCTGTGGCGGCTAACATGTTTAGTTGTAGTTAATGATCGGTTGTTGTTACTGTTTCTTGCCGAAGAAAAAAAGTACCTAAGTTTTTTATTTGTCATATTTTCTATACTATTTATGGATGATATTCGTATATCATCTTATTATATTTTTTTCTTTAAAAAACAGTGCTTACCATATCATTAATATACAAATTAGAATTTTATTATAATTCATTTGCCACAAGCTTATCACTTAGAGTGTATTTTTAAAAACACTTACAGTCTTATCATTATTTTTATATTTTCGTGTTACTCTTTTATAGCCCTAAATAATAAGATGACGTGTAGTGACTTAAAAGAGAGGTAAAAACTTTAAAAAAAATATGGATAGTAGAAAATGTAATTTTTCTGTTTCTTTTATTATTTTATTTTATAACACAACAAATCATTTCACTTATAAATATTATATACAAATTTGTTATTTATATCTTTTTCGATATTCAACCCGTGTAATATACGGGTTTATAAGCTAGTATTTAATATTCTTCAAAAATTTTGGATGACATTTAATATTATATTATTATTTATATATTTAATATAAGATAAGTAGGAAAGAGAGATATTTGTTTTAAAAATATATTAAATTGATAATTTAGATTTAAGGATAATATTTTATTAAAGTATGATAAGATTTAATATTAATTTATTATTTATTTAGTTGATATAAGACAAGTATCGATTTGAATATACTTTCAACACGTATCCAAAAGTTGGTTTATTTTATATTACTATAGTAGATAGTAGAATAGTAGATTGAAGAACTTGAATTTTAAATGTTATAACCAAATGTTAAAAAATTGAACCATTAGATCTCATCTAAAAAATAGAAAAACTAAACTTTATAACCAAGCTAAGAGTTTTGTTTGTTCACGGCCCATTACATTACAGGGTTATATACCCAAAGTGGTAGCTCTTCCCCTAAAATATGAACCCCCACACCACGCCATTGTCACTGTCACCACAATTCTTCAAACCCTAGAATCCAGCCTCCATAGCTTTCTTCTCAAAGATCTCATCGGTAACAAATCTGATTATTCTTTACTTTATACTCTGCGTATTTGACCTTCTAATCTGTTTCTGTACGCATTCTTCATGTTATATGTTACGTAACCTTCTCGTATCCTTTCTTTATTATTCTTCTTTACGGTTCTTTAGTGTATGCGAATTGATTCTTTCGTTTTCTTGTTTCTTTTGCGATGGTTTCCAGCAGTTCATCGCAGTTCACGTACGTATATCGATTATATTTGGTTAAATTGCTGTTAGAATTAGGATTTTTTTACACGGTTTATGTTTTTTTTGTGTTGTTGAATTGTATTTTTGCAGTTTAGATGTGTTTTTAGGGTTGATGCATGAGTGAATTTGTTAACAGAAAGTGAATTTGTATGAATTTTAAATGAGGAGATGAGATCCTTAAGGTTATCTAGATATTTGTGAAGCAAAGTGGTTTTATATTATTTTGAGTTTGTTTCTGTTGAAAAGTTTGATGCAACTTTGTTCTGTTAGGGTTTGTGTGTGTGTTTTCTTGGCATTTGACTAAAAATTGGGTTTGCATGGTTTACTCTGTTAGAATTAGGTTTTTTACGCTGTTTATTTCGTTTTTGTGTTGTTGGATTAAATTTTGCAGTTTAGATGTGTTTTTAGGGTTGATGCATGAGTGAATTTGTTAGTGTTAACAGAAAGTGAAATTGTATAAATTGTAAATGAGGAGTTGTGATTGTTAAGGTTATCTAGATCATCATGAAGCAAAGTGGTTTTTTATTATTTTGAGTTTGTTTTTGTTTATAAATTTTGATTCAACTTTGATTTGTAGGAGTTTGTGTGTGTGTGTGTGTGTTTTGTAGGCATTTGACTTAAAATGGTCTCACACAGTTCACTATGTTAGAATTTGTTTTTTTTTTTCACACAGTTTATATCGTTATTGTGGTTTTAGGGTTGATGCATGAGTGAATTTGTTATTTGTTAACAGACAGTGATATTGTATAAGGTTAGATATTTGTGAAACAAAGTGGTTTTTTATTATTGTTTTTGTTGACAAATTTTGATTCAGCTTTGTTCTGTTAAGGTTTGTGTGTGTTTTGTTGGCATTTGACTAAATATGGGTTTACGCAGTTCACCATCGGACTTTATGCTTCCTGGAAAGAGATCAGCTGGAGGAGAGGAAGTAGTAGTAGATGAATCTTTGATCAAGAGAACTAAGATTGACAACTTGATTTCATCAGCCGCTGCCGCCAGCACAAGCACAGGGACGTCTTTGACAGTTGCAACCATGGGAGGAGGAAACAACCCGAACGGTACCACCAACGGTAAAATGCCCATTGGTGGTGGTGGATCAAACCAATCGGATATTGATGAGGATCTCCATAGCCGACAGCTTGCAGTTTATGGTCGGGAAACTATGAGGCGCTTATTTGCGTCCAACATTCTAGTTTCTGGGATGCAGGGACTTGGTGCTGAAATCGGTGAGTCTACCGGCTTTATCAATATGTGCTTGTGTGTATTGTTTATTTTATAAATGCACACTTGTTGAAGTTGATTTTTATCAGTGACATTTTGTACCTATGTGTTTTTATTTAGTTTTTTTTTGTCGGACCTATGCTATGTATACAATCAGAGGGTATGCGTCATTACCTGTTGTGAACATTAGTGATAGTGTATTATGACATGTGATATTTCTATTTCTTATCTTGAAGTTACTATTGTTAAATGCTTGGTTTTCAAAAGCGACAAGCACACAAAAGCTACAAGGTCGCCAAGCACAAAAGTATAACGCCTTTTGTACCCGAGGGGCAAATAATTATATTATTTTTTATTATATATTTCTTATAGGTTTCTAGCATTATTTACTCAATATCTTGATACAAATAAGCTAAGCAGTTAAAGCGGTAAAATAGCGGATAGCGGTCAAGGTCCGCTATACGATATATAGGTTATAGCGGTGGTATAGCGGTGATATAGCGGTAATTTTTATACCATGCATAATTTATGTATTTTTATATATATTATATACATATACCATTAATTTTATATTGTTTATATATAAATTCACAAGTATGAGGACTAAATATAAACTAATGAAGATGGAGGGGGGTTATATGTTAAAATACCCAAACTTAAATAACCCTAATGATCCCCACTTTCATCATACGCCGTTTTCTTTCCCGCTCCCCTTCTCTTCTCCATCAGGCGTACCCAGTTATCTCTACAATGGTTCAAAATCATGGAGCAACAACTGATTTTTGTTCAAATTAAGGTAACAATTCGTTTCACTTAACCGATTTGGTCAATTTTTTACTAATATCTGATCCAGTTTTGACCGATTTGGTCCGATTATAGGCGACTTTTGACCGATTTTTTCAAACTTTGACCTAATTTGACTATGACCGCTATACCGGTTTCCAAATAGCGGCAAATAGCGGTCAAATAGCGGGCTATAGCGCTGCTATTAGCGGAACCGCTATGCCCAACCGCTATTTGGACCGCTACGATGCCAGAAGACCGCTACACCGCTATAGCCCGCTATAGCACCGCTATAGCGCCGCTATTAACTGCATAGCAAATAAGCTTTATTTATGCTTTGATATTGAAAATACATTCATGTACAACCTGAAAAGCATGCTGTACAACAATCTGCTGCACAAGAACGTTTGAAACACATGAGGCACACGCCTCAGAGTCGACTGTTTGCCAAAAAATCGTGTCTCCAGTGTGCTTCTTATAATACGTGCACCTTGTGTAGCTGAAGCCCTGAGGCCTGCGCCTTAGGGCACCTCGCGCCTAGGCACACTTTTTTTAAACCAAAGTTAAATGTTAATTTTCCATTATATATATACTTGTATGCTTATCTGTGTCATGTATTTATGCAAACTTTGCAGCAAAGAATCTTATTCTTGCTGGTGTGAAGTCTGTGACATTGCATGATGAGGGAGTTGTCGAGTTGTGGGATTTATCTAGCAATTTTATTTTCACGGAGGACGATCTGGGAAAGAACAGAGCTCTTGCTTCTCTCAACAAAATGCAAGAACTGAACAATTCTGTTGTTATCTCTACATTAACAACAGAACTAACTACTGAACAGCTGTCTGAGTTCCAGGTAATTCAGCATGTTGTTTATTTGCTGGTTTTGAATGTTGTTACTTTTGAATTATATGATGCAAAAGTGCCATGTCTCATGATTTTTAGTTGATTTCTACTTGTCATTTTATTTACGATCACACATTCATCATCCACAGTTCTGTGTGATATTTTGGTTTGGTATTTTACATTCACTTTGAAGCATGTTGTACATTGAATGAGGCATTGTTAACAATCAATGCTTTGTTGGTAAACATGTTTGTTTTTAACTAGCGATGCTATGTTGTCAAGTATCTGCATGATTTTTTTCTATATTTTTGCTTATAGTCATCAATGTTTCAAGTTGGTGTGTGCTGTTTTGAAGGTTATTTAATTAAGTTTACATGCCTATTGTTTCTGAAATCTGTTTGAACACAATTGATAAGATGTGTATTTGATCAAAAAGCTCATTTTCTTAGCACTGAAAATTAAACTAGATGGATGCAACCGAATTTAATAAGCCATAATATAGGGCACCAAACCTTATGGAATGACAACTTGCATGACTATATGTCAACAAAATTACGATAATACAGTAACTACATTAAATTCATAGCTAGATAGCTCTACAAGATATGGTTCATAATGCATGATATAGTATTTGTTGTATTCATCATTGGGGAGGGCCTACTCTTGAAATTAGGGCATCTTGAGGGACAGTTGTTGCTCAAAAGCAGATTGTTTTGTATATTTTGTTGGGGCATTTTCATTATTTTAAATAAAACTATCACTTGGTCCGACCACTTTTGCTATCACTTTTGTACATTTTGTATTCTTCGTACCTATGTCATCAAATCTCGTTTGTATCACTGTATTTTAATTATGCTGTATGTTTGTTCACTTGCTGCTGCAGGCTGTAGTGTTCACGGATATTCCTTCGGCAAAAGCAATTGAATTTGACAATTTTTGCCATAAACACGAGCCTCCAATTGCTTTTATAAAATCAGAAGTACGCGGTCTTTTTGGTAGTGTGTTTTGTGACTTTGGCCCTAAATTCACCGTCTCAGATGTAGATGGGGAGGACCCACACACAGGCATCATTGCATCTATAAGCAATGACAATCCTCCACTTGTCACATGTGTTGATGATGAACGCCTTGAGTTTCAAGACGGAGATCTAGTCATGTTTTCCGAAATCCACGGGATGACAGAACTTAACGATGGAAAACCAAGAAAGGTTATAAACGCAAAACCATTTTCTTTCAGTATCGAAGAAGATACTACAAAATATGGTGCGTATACAAAGGGTGGAATTGTAACTCAATTGAAGCAACCGAAGGTATTGAAATTTAAGCCATTGGAAGAGGCAATTAAAGATCCTGGTGAATTTCTTCTTAGTGATTTCTCTAAATTTGATCGCCCTCCACTCTTACATCTTCTGTTTCAAGCGTTGGATAAGTTTGTATCCGAGTTGGGACGATATCCTGTTGCTGGTTCTGAAGAAGATGCTCAGAAGTTGCTGTCTTTGGCTAACAATATGAACAATGAACTTAAAGATGGAAAGATTGACCAGATTGATGAGAAAATTGTTAGAAGCTTTGCGTTTGGTGCAAGGGCTGTTTTGAACCCCATGGCTGCGATGTTTGGTGGTATTGTTGGACAGGAAGTTGTTAAGGCTTGTTCTGGAAAGTTCCATCCGCTATTTCAGGTTAGTTCTCTTCGTATCATTCTATGAGGGTGTTTTGGTAAATGAGTTCTGCTGCTGATCATCTGATTGTTAGGGGGTTAGTTAACTAGTTTCATAAAGCTGTAATGAAATCTTTTTTCGTGAGGGTAAATCGGTTTTACAAATATGCCTCTTCTAATATAATTTGAAAGGCTTTTATTTTTGTCTCATTCATAAACCGTCTTTCTTTATCATAAAACTTCAAATAATCAGAATTTGCCAAACACTTAAACACTTGATCATTTGATTATTGCGATTTTGAACAAAAGAAAAACCTTGAAATGTGGCTTTCTATATGTTTTATTACACTTATGAGTTATCCAATTACTCAATATTGTTCTTTCAAAACACATCTAAACACCCGTTTATATGTTTTGACTTTCCAATGATTAGAGTGTGCAATTTGAGTTGATGGGACCCGCTTTTGTTTTCTTTTTGGTGGACAGTTTTTCTATTTTGACTCTCTAGAGTCCCTTCCTGTAGAGCCTTTGGACCCCAATGACTTAAAGCCCTTGAATAGCCGTTATGATGCTCAGATTTCAGTCTTTGGGGCCAAACTTCAGAAACAACTAGAGGAAGCAAAGGTTTTCGTTGTGGGATCGGGTGCGCTAGGCTGTGAGTTTTTGAAAAATTTGGCATTAATGGGCGTTTCTTGTGGTAATGGAGGAAAGCTAACAATTACCGATGATGATGTTATTGAAAAAAGCAACCTCAGCAGGCAGTTTCTTTTTAGAGATTGGAACATTGGTCAAGCTAAGTCAACCGTTGCTGCAACTGCCGCCACCTTGATAAACCCTAAGTTTCATATTGAAGCACTTCAAAACCGTGCCAGCCCAGATACTGAAAATGTGTTTGACGACACTTTCTGGGAGAATCTTAGTGTCGTTGTCAACGCTCTTGATAATGTGAATGCAAGGCTTTATATTGACCAGAGGTGTTTGTATTTTCAAAAGCCGCTTTTAGAGTCAGGAACTTTAGGTGCCAAGTGTAATACACAGATGGTCATCCCTCATTTGACTGAGAACTATGGTGCTTCCCGAGACCCACCGGAGAAACAAGCGCCTATGTGTACTGTGCATTCATTCCCACACAACATTGACCACTGTTTGACCTGGGCTAGGTCAGAATTTGAAGGATTGCTTGAGAAGACACCAGCTGAAGCCAATGCGTATCTGTCTAATCCAAGTGAATACACTTCTGCAATGGAAAAAGCTGGCGATGCACAAGCGAGGGATAATTTGGAACGTGTGCTTGAATGCCTCGAGAGGGAGCGGTGTCAATCATTTGAAGACTGCATAACCTGGGCCCGCTTAAAGTAACCCTTATTTCTTTATATTAGTACTTCCAGTTTAACATTTTATTTAGAGTAAAATGGCATTTTCGTCCCTGAGGTTTGTTCACTTTGCGACTTTCGTCCAAAGGTTTGTTTTTTCGCATCTTGATCCAAAAGGTTTAAAATCTTGTCATTTTCATCCGGCTCGTTAACTCCATCTATTTTTCTCTGTTTAGTTGGGGGTATTTTCGTCTTTTTTGTTGACTAAAGGGCATTTTGGTATTTTTCACTTAAGGACTTGCTTGCGCATTATGCTAAATGCTTTTACATAAAGTGAAAAAGATCGAATTGCCCTTGATTAAAAATAGACGAAAAGACCCTTGATTAAAAATAATGGAAGGAGTTAACGGGCCGAATGAAAATGGCAAGATTTCAAACTTTTTGAATCCAAATGTGGAAAAACAAACCTTTAGAAGAAAGGCACAAAACTGGCCAAACCTCAGACGAAAATGACATTTTACTTTCTATTTTTTTAAAATGAGCCGTCTCACTCGTAGAGAGAAAACATAACCTGAGTCAACGTAACTAGATTACTTCATGATAGCACTTCAAATTTAATATTTCCCCATCATGTTCTTAGTGTTCTCTCTGTATGTAATCAGGTTTGAAGATTACTTTGCTAACCGTGTGAAACAGCTGACCTTTACTTTCCCTGAAGATTCTGTAAACAGCAGCGGGACCCCTTTTTGGTCTGCCCCAAAACGTTTCCCGCGGCCCTTGGAGTTTTCCGTTGAAGACCAAAGCCATCTTAACTTTGTTATTGCAGCATCTATACTAAGAGCAGAAACTTATGGCATTCCAATCCCAGAGTGGGTCAAATCTTCTACAAGGTGCGCAGATGCTATTAGCCGAGTGATGGTTCCTGATTTTGAGCCCAAAAAGAATGTCAAGATTGTTACAGATGAAAAAGCCACTAGTTTGTCTACTGCATCTATTGATGACTCTGTTGTTATCAATGAACTGGTCAACAACTTAAAATTGTGCCACCAGAACCTGCCGCCTGGTTTCCGGATGAACCCGATTCAGTTTGAAAAGGTTCTCTCTCTTTTTCTATTCTCTTATGTAGGGTTAATGTTATAAATCTTATTTTATTTTTGAATGTGTAGGATGATGACACCAATTATCATATGGATCTAATAGCGGGACTTGCGAACATGAGAGCTAGGAATTACAGCATCCCAGAAGTTGATAAGCTCAAGGCCAAGTTCATTGCTGGCAGGATTATCCCTGCTATAGCAACCGCTACTGCCATGGCCACTGGTTTTGTCTGCCTGGAGCTATACAAGGTCCTAAGCGGTGGTCACAAAGTGGAGGACTACAGAAACACATTTGCCAACCTGGCACTCCCTCTATTCTCAATGGCTGAACCGGTCCCACCAAAAGTGATCAAACACCAGGACCTGAGCTGGACTGTTTGGGACCGTTGGATCATTAGAGATGACCCAACTTTAAGAGAGCTTCTTCAGTGGCTAAAAAACAAAGGTCTGAATGCTTACAGCATATCTTATGGAAGTTGTTTGCTTTACAACAGCATGTTCCCAAGGCATAAAGATAGAATGGACAAAAAGATGGTGGACTTGGCAAAAGAAGTGGCTAAAGCTGAGCTGCCACCGTACAGACGCCATATCGATGTGGTGGTTGCTTGCGAGGATGAAGATGATAATGATGTCGATATTCCTCAGGTCTCGGTATACTTCAGGTAGATCATCTCGTCATCTTTTACTACTTAGTCATGAGAGTACTTGAATTTGATACATTTTAGGGTTTGAACCCTACTAAACCAAGATGTTCTGTACAAGATTGTGTTGAAAAACGTGGTTTAACATCATGCATTTAATTTTGCTTTTAAGGTTGGGTTCATATATTGCTAATTTGCCATACTTGATCACTTCATATTTATATTTCAAGTAAAGCTAAATCAATTCGAAAAGTGACAATTCAAATTTTTTAAACCTTCAAACTCTTTTAATGATTTTTATGAAACATTATTCTATACCTGGTGATGAAGTCTACATAACTATTTTGACTTACTGATTCTAATAACACAAATTTCGTTTATGTTCAACTCATGTATTATCTTTTATTATATTTTTTAGAACGACTAACTCACACAACTCAATTCTTATTATGATTATCTCTCATTGGTTGTCCGCAAATTCTATTATCAAGAACTGCATTCACGGCTTCTTGTAGCAATTTTTCCTAAGATATTATTAATTTTTCGGGTGTAGCTATACTTGTTAATACATCCGTAAGAGTAGAACGACCAACTCACACAACACGATTCTTATCGTTTATTTTCTTTTCAACTTTTCAATCAATAATATAGTTTATAAGTTCTTTATAAAATACAATGCTTCATTGCAAGATGTTGGTACGTCTGGATCTTTTAATTTTCTAGAATATCCAACTTCATTTTTGTCTTTACTCCCAGTTTATTGTCAACATGAAGTCCGTTCTTGTTTGCACCATTGGGTTTTGTAAATATATAGAGGGGAGACTGAAGACAATTTGCATTCAATGATTAATTTGTTCATTCATGGATCACTATAAATTACAAAACTTATCGTGGAATAAGGCCAGCTTTACTTTAAAAAAAGCTCATTAAACTAGAAAAGAGTTTTGTTCGTAACGATCTTTGAAGAACAAAAGCCAAACTCTTTGTTCTTTGTCCGAGTGTGGGTAATTACCCAGATCGCTGATTAACCACATAATATAGACAAACATCTTAATCTGACAAAGAAAAGACTTAATTGATGGAAATAACTACGTTTGGTCCGACTCTGAATCACAACTTTGTTAGATCCACACATCTGATTTTTACTCACTATGATATTGCTTATATGAATTTGCTTATATGTCGTCTAAAATGTTCTTTGTTATATGCATGATTCTTGAAACCACATTTGAATGCTTTAGCTCATATTCTTTTCTGCATACCTATTGGCGCCTTCACGTTATACCATCTTACGTTCATAGTTCACGCCATTGCTAACTAGGTTGGTTGTGCAAACACTTGTATACACTCATAATATTGTGTCTTTCTTTATGATAATCTTGTTTCTTGTCTTTCACTCATCAACATGATATTGACGCATGGAATATAATGTTGCTAAATTAACATGGTTCTTAAATCTTCTTTTTGAATTAATAATTGCCAACTCTTCAAATCAGTTGTTGTCTTTTATGATAATGTCAGTATACTTTCCTTATTAGGTTGGGTGATGTGGTATAAAGCCGCTAGGGAGTTTATCATGCCACGTATGCGCCACATAAGCGAGCGGCTTTATCGTTAACTTGCACAGTGTGGGATAACATCCTCTTTAAATCCCCTTTATATATAAAATTTAAAAAAAGAAATTACAAAGAAATTGCCCATAATGCCCAGGAAATGGGGGAGGGTCGCCAAAGATGGTGAGGTGGTAGGGGGCGCTGAGCCACACCACCTGGTCTTAGATAAACTACTACAACGCTAACATATTAAGATTGATTTACACATTTTTTGAGATAAACTTCCATTGGACAAGATCGTGTGCTACATTTATTGCAAGCTTAATTGTTTGTGGACATGTTAAGGGTTTGTCCTTTAGTTGTTCTTTTCATAGATCCTCATTATGTTAGCTGGAGATCCTAAATTTTGTTCTAGGATTAGGATATAAACTTTCTGATTATTGTAGAGGTTTTTGTTAGGTTATATTTTCAGAGTCATGTGCTCGTGCTTGTGTGATTCGATCATACGATACGTTTATTGGACGATACATTCCCAACATTAATTCGATAAATGTACAGATTTTTTTCCACGTTATAGAATAATGAATCTGTATATACCATAACCAATAAAATTACAGAAACAATTAGTTAAATTATTAACAAGTAGTTGTTACTTTCCTTAATCTTTTATCTACTTCCAAGCAGAAATTCTAACTAATGGAGTTCCTCTCCATTGTAGAACCATTTCATTATTGTTTTGCCCTACAAGCCTGATGCTATATGAACTTTGTCTCTCATTCACCATCTCTTTAGCTTCCATCAAACTCTCTTTGCTAAGCCTCCAACCCATTAACCCAATATCTTCTTTGAATCCATAATCTCCCCTATCATTCTGCCACTTTTGGTACCAAGAAAATGATGAAACATATGGGCCCACAAAAAGTGTCTCCATGGCTAATCTTGCTTCTGTAAGGTTCTCTGGGAAGCTTCTTTCCATTGACTCACAAAGTGCATGATAGTGTTTTAAGTAGTCATCAAAAAATGAACCAAAACCGCGAGAAACATTTGGATTTTCCCAATCTTCTCCATCGCCAAAAGTTAGAATTCCTTTGTTTGTTAATAATAAGTTCTTGGCAGCCCTTACAAACTCCATCACTTCACTTCTATTTCTTCTCCTCCCCATGTGTGGTAGTCCAACCATACAATTGAAGGCTAGGAAGTCATGCTCATGCGATCTTACGATCTCCCACACCAAATCTTCAATCCCGACATCTTGAACCTCCAACTTCAATCCACAACGGTTTGCATAATCACTGAGCCGGTTTTTTGTATCCTCAAAACTATAACTTTGCGCGTAATTTGTTCTAATGGATGTCAACTTAATTTCTCTTTTTAGCTTTCCAATAGCCTCTAACATTGGAGGCCATTGAACCCCTTCACCCATATCAAAATCTATGATGTGTACCTTCCTTGAGTCGTTCGTAATTGCTTCAAGAATAGCTGAATTGGCTGCAAAATGAGGAAATCTCCCATAAGGGAAACATTCATAAAATGCTTTGAATGCGGACTTGTAATTTTTCATTGACTCCTGTTTTATATAGTCTATTTGATTTCCTGAGTGAAACAAGTTAAAAGCCACACGTTCCATGGTTCCACCAAGTGGACTAGCTTTCTCGTTTAAACAACCCACGATCGCATTCGCTAGTTCTCTTTGTCCCATCTCCATGGCTTCTCCATAAGCTTTAAGTAGACTACCAACGCTTGTTTGGCCTTCAACTTCCATTGGTAACACCATCGTAAGGTTCATCGATGGAGACATCACAGGCGTGTCATTAGATTTTACAGATGGATCGCCACTTACACCTTCATTCTCCATGGTTAAATCCGTGCACATACTATCTATTTCTTCACTATCAGCCCACCATCTCAATACATCATCAAGGGAAGTGCCTGAAATATCTTCAATCCCTTCCACATGTTGGGAAATACTCTCCATAGGGAGCACTACTCCAGAGTCATCGACATAAGGTAACTTACTAATATGATCACTTGGTAACATGGTATGAAAGTATGACTCTGAGGTGATTATGGAAGAGTCCTCAGGGGTGGTGATTGAGGAGTAGAGTTCATAGTCAACACATGTATAATTATCCATTTCTAGACCATATAATCTTGCTTCATCAAGGTCTTGTAGAAGAATCGATTGAAGCACTTCTGGCTGCATCATTTGTTTGATAATACTTGGAATTAGGAGAAGTTTTTTTTTATTGTTTCAGAGGTTGGGTGGTATCCCCCATATATATAGATCGTTGATCTGGATGCCGACAACTTCAAACACAATTACTAGTAAACTCTATGGATTATAATTTGGCAAACTGGATTTTAATAATCTAAAATGTTGTCCATTGGCCGATAAGAATCCATACTGACAATACCAATGACACTTGTAACTTCCATTTTCGCTGCCGATAACAAATTCACTCTAACGGAAAAGTAACTCTGTGTGCTCCTAATGAACAATTGACTGACATTTAACCAATCAGAGAGTCGTAAATTGTTTTGACATAACCTAAATGAAATTTAGGAGCGTATTAACATGGATTATTATCGGTTAACAAGTCATAGTTTGAATTATTAAAATCCAATGTTTCTAAAACTTTTATTGTTACTAAAGAGTGTAAAACAAGAGTTGCACCAAATACAATTTCTTATGCATTTCATTAAGCTTCCTGATGAAATACCTCTTCTTTTCTTGGAAGTTTTCTTGCAGTCGGCATCTTAAATATTATTTAATCAATTTTTTTTTTTGTTTCATATGATTGTCTATACATGTAAACGTCTTATTCACCACACAAATCCATATTTGTAGTATATTTTGAAATTACCATTCCATTGGGGTCCACACGTGTCGCTCACAGGGAGACTAGAGAGAGACCCCAATATTGGAACTACTATCTTTACAAGATAACAATGGAATCAGTAAACTTATTCTTTGTCCGACTGTAATAAGAATTTATGAGGTTATTAATTTTGAAACAAACAATAAGTTAATTAGCTTTTATTTTTTTAATTTATATATATATATAGGTAGAGGATCCTGTAAAAAAGACTAAAAGTGTGAGAAGGATAAGAAAGAATCTACACCATTAGATTTTTGATCTAATGGTTTAGATTAATAGGGACCAAATCGTAAAATTTGTTTTATTTTTTGGACTGAATTGAAAATTATAGGGGTAATAAAGTCTTTTAGATCCATTCAAAATAGGTAACTGTAATCAAAATCCCTATAATCTCTCTCTCTCTCTCCAATCGACACCACAACCCTAACATCGCCACCACCCTCAGCCATCATCATCGTCGCCAGTCAACCACACCCCTCCATTCGACGCCGGTTCACTCACAACCACCGCCCTGAACCACCTTCTCCGCTGCTTATCGTCGTCGAAGCTTGCATGCCGTCGGAAGCAGAGGAGACCATCGCAGACCATCACCACCACCCGCAGCCGGTAATGACGACGGCGCTACGGCGGATCACCGGTGTGCTTCGTGCAGTCAAACGCAAGGTGAGATGGTGAGATGGTGGTGCCGGAAGTGGAGAAGATGATACAGAGGTGTTATTTTTTTATTTACCGAATGGTGTTATATCTTGTATTGAATGGTGTTATTTTGTGTACTGAATGATTTTTTTTTTTTTTCTGAATGGTGTTTTTTCCTTTTCTTAATGGTGTTTTTTTACTGAATGGTGTTATATTCTTGTACTGAATGGTGTTTATTTTATTTACTGCTGAATGGTGTTTTTTTTTGTGCTGAATGGTGTTATTTTTGTGCTGAATGGTGTTTTTTTTGTACTGAATGGTGTTAAATTTTTGTGCTGAATGATGTTATTTTTGTGTGAATGGTGTTTTTTTGTGCTGAATGGTGTTATGTTTTGTGCTGTGCTGAATGATGTTATTTTGTGTGAATGGTGTTTTTTTTGTGCTGAATGGTGTTATATTTTTGTGCTGAATGGTGTTATATTTTTCTGAATTGTGTTATAATTAAAACACCATGTATGAACATGTTCTGAATGGTGTTATATTTATGGACGGTTATTTTCCTTAAATCAGGGATTTTCTCTCTCCAAATCCTTAAATCAAGGATTACCATATTTGAATTTGTTAATTAATTTACAATCTTACCCTTTTCAATTAATTTAGATCTAATGGTTGAGATTATTTCTTACCTTTCTCACACTTTTGGTCTTTTTTACAATAACTCCACCCTATATATATATATATATATACAACAAAGTCACTAGTTTAGGGCCTTAAGATACCATTAGCGAACTGAAACATAAAGGCTACACTTCGGAACCACCATAAAGACAACGGGTGTTGATGCACAGAAAGATATTTTCTTATGGTTTGTCATGAACTGATTTGGTTTTAGTTTAAAAATGAATGTAATTTTGGTCATACTATAGTTGGTTTTAGTTTAGAAATGAATGTAATTTTGGTCATACTATAGTTATGCAACATTTGTGGGTTTAAGATGCTTGATGTTGTCTATTTCTACTGAATTTGTTTGGAAAATCTTTATGAATCTCGATAAGTAAATCCTTCCGAACAACGTACAACTCCAACTACATTTTTTACGTGGTATAGTAACCAGTTGAATTTCCCCACACATTGCGGTATCGGTAAGATACTGGCACTCAGTATAACAATCTTAAGATAAATCCTAAAAATTAAAATCTAATATGCTCAAAAGGATATAAACACATGTTTACATCGAACGGAAACCATAAAAACAAATATTAGTAACAGTTTCGATAGTACCGATAATGTTCGGTCGGAATGGACGTGGTACCGATATTGTTGTGATGGTATCAATTCGGTTTGTCATGGTACTGTACAGTACCAACACCCCTAATAGGTACGGTATAAAAAAACTGATTCTATTATGACTATAACTCCGTATTTAACAAAATTTATATCAAAATCATAAAACCGAATATTGGTGCCACTACCGAAGTTGTTTGGACGGTATCTGTTCGGATCGTCACGATAAAGAACAAAACAATCAATTATATTTGAATGTTTTTATTATGAACATAAAAAAGCACGTCTCAACGGCACACACAAAATTTTATAATGAACTACATTATTTAATTAGAATAAAAAAAGTAAACAACTTCAATTTATTATAAAAAGGGCAATTGCATATTTCCCTTTATAAAGCTTCTTAATTGCAAATTTACCCAACCAAGAATTGCATATCTCCTTCCCTTTTTTTTTTTTGCGTTTTCATTATTGTCCGTCTATTACGAGCTAGAGTAATAGTCATAAAAAATACAAGCGACAATTAACTAAATGAAAAAAAAAAATGCCAAAACTTCAGTCCATTGCGGCCACCCCTAGTTGCCATGAAAACAAATATGAGAAGTCACCCCAATCCGACACATTTACTCTTCCTAACTTGATATTTTAAAAAAAATTCCCATTTTGAATCGTACCTGCTTCGACCATTTGCCACACATAAACATAACTCAAATTGACCTTCCAAAGTTTAAAGTCACAATTTCCCTATGTACCAAAAGATATGGAAGCTGCAAACTTTCTGTGTTGTCTATCAAGTTAAACCACAGCATAACTAGAGACACAAGAATTTGTAAAATGGTTTTCAAAAGTGAAAGAGGATTTAAGTTGAATGAACATGTGACATGCGGTTTTTTAATGCTATGTGAGACCGAACACAATCAGTCAACCGGTGAGATTGAACATTTATCAAAATGCAGACTGATAATACGATTTTGAATTCGCGAAACCTACCCTCACTACCCACTCATTCAAAACTCTTGACTAGTAACAGAGAAAAGAGAATAAAAGGATTGATTGTATTGACTGTATTTTTATTGTTATAACATTGGAATAAAGAACAGGAATTTATAAGATGATACAAGACCGTAAAGAAGGAAATAACTAAAGTCTTGGCTGGACACTAGGCTGTCAATGAGCTGGACAGATCTTCTAATTTTGGGAGATGATGTTGCTATCTTGACTGATCCCACAAAATCGTTCCTTTTTTCTAACACTCCCCCTCAAGTTGAGTAGTGGGATCTCCAATACTTAACTTGTTTAGGCACTTGCTGAATATCCTTTCATTAACCGCCTTTGTTAGGATATCTGCTAATTGATCTTCAGACCGCACAAAAGGTAGTTCAAGTATCCCTGATTCTAGCTTTTCTTTAATGAAGTGTCTATCTACTTCTACATGCTTTGTACGATCATGCTGAACCGGGTTTTCTGAGATTTGAATAGCTGCTTTGTTGTCACACATGATTCTAGTTGGTTCTGTCGGAGGAAAACCGACTTCAGTCAGAAGCTTTCGTATCCATAGTATTTCTGTCAAGCCTCGTGCTATTCCTCGAAATTCAGCTTCTACACTGGATAGAGCAACCACCTTTTGCTTCTTGCTTCTCCAGGTAACTAGATTTCCTCCGACTAGGGTGAAGTACCCTGATGTTGATCTTCGATCCCCTTTATCTCCAGCCCAGTCTGCATCAGTGTACCCTTGAATTTTCAGATGTCCGCTTGATTTAAAGAGGACTCCATGGCCAATTGTACCTTTGAGATATCTCATGATTTTACATACTGCTTCCATGTGTGCTATTTGAGGCTGGTGCATAAACTGGCTAACAACACTTACTGCATAAGCTATGTCAGGTCGTGTGTGTGACAGATATATCAGCTTTCCTACTAGCCGTTGATACCTCTCTTTTTCGACTAGTTTTGCTCCTTCCTCCATTTGAAGTTTATGATTCACCATCATTGGTGTATCTGCTGGTTTGCAATCGATCATTCCCGTTTCGGCTAACATATCTAGGATATATTTTTTCTGGCAAATAAAGATTCCTCGTTTGGACCTTAGTACTTCAATTCCAAGAAAATACTTAAGTCTTCCCAAGTCTTTCATTTCGAATTCTCGGAACAGGCTCTCTTTTAATTTTGTCATCTCTTCCTTGTCATTCCCCGTAATGATCATATCATCAACATATACAATTAGACATGTCACAAGTCTTCCTCTTTGTTTGATGAACAAAGTGTGGTCCGAGTTGCTTTGTTTGAATCCATATCCTTTCATTGCGAGTGTAAATCTACCAAACCACGCTCGAGGAGATTGCTTTAGACCATAAAGGGATTTTTTTAACCGACATACTTCACCTGTCTTGAAATCTGTTGCAAAACCAGGAGGAGCTTCCATGTAAACTTCTTCTGTTAATTCTCCATGCAGAAAAGCGTTCTTTACGTCAAACTGATGAAGTGGCCAATTTTCGTTTGCAGCTATTGAGAAGAGGATTCTGATAGTGTTAATTTTGGCCACTGGTGAGAAGGTTTCCAAGTAGTCGATCCCGTATGTTTGAGTATATCCTTTAGCTACCAGTCGGGCTTTGTACCTCTCAATGGTTCCATCTGACTTGTACTTCACTGTAAAAACCCAGCGACATCCCACGGGTTTCTTTCCTGAAGGAAGAGTACACTTTTCCCATGTATCATTTTTCATCAGGGCCTCCATTTCTGTTCTCATTGCTTGTTTCCAGTTATCAGATTCTAAGGCTTGTTTTACATTGGTTGGAGTATGTTCAGAATATAATGAGGAAACAAACGCTTTAGCTTCCTGAGACAGGCTCCCCCTGGCTATGTTGGCTACTGGATAATTTGAGTTTCGAGATTCCTTCTCTGGGGAATATCGCTTGGGAGGAACTCCCCTATTTGCCCTTGGTGGCAACACATACCGTTCTGGTGCTTCTCTTGGTTCAGTGTGCTCTGCTGTTGTCACCGGTTCTATGTGTTCACCATCACTATGATTAGGGAAAGTAGGAGAACTTTGCTCAATTTGCTCCTGTTCTGTGTGCTCACATTCATAATGATTAGGGGAAACATCAGAATTTTCAGGAATCTCATTATTACTTACCTCGGGCATCAGGTTGGAGGGATTTTCTTCAGTGACACTGTGCTCAGTTGGTTGTGTGTTTGTGTCAGGCGGTGATTCTCCTTTGGTACTGTGATCTCCTCTGGTTATGACTTCCTCAGACGATGGGAATCGAGTCAGCCAACCCAGTGTGTCTATGTATTCGTTCTCCCCCTGACCATTGGGTTGGGTATTATAGAAGTATTCTGTTTCAAGAAAGTCAAGGTTCATAGTAGTATGTGTGTGACGTGTTTTTGGGTTATAACAACGATAACCTTTTTGATTAACTCCATAGCCCACAAACACACATTTCTCGGCACACGGGTCAAGTTTTGTTCGATTGGTTTTGGGTATGTGAACAAAGGCTGAGCAGCCAAAAATTCGTGGTTCAAGAGTAGGAGGAGGAGGGATCTTGGCAAATTTTTCTAGGGCTTGTATGGGGGTTTTTAGTTCAAGAATTTTTGTAGGAAGTTGATTTATGAGGTATACAGAAGAAGCGACTGCTTCGGGCCAAAAAAATTAGGGACTTTGGATTCAATTAGGAAGGCCCGAGTCATCTCAAGAATTATACGGTTTTTGCGTTCGGCGACTCCATTTTGTTCAGGAGTATGTGGACAGGTGGTTTGGTGAATTATCCCTTTGGTTTGGCAAAACTGTTTTATGGATGCATTAACGAATTCCCCCCATTGTCGGATCGAAGAATTTGAATTTCTTTTTGAAATTGAGTGTGAATCATAGTATGGAATATAGTGAATTTTTCAAAAACTTCAGACTTGTGTTTCAAGAAATAAACCCATGTCATACGGGTACAATCATCTATGAATAGCAAGAAATAACGAAAGCCTTGCCCCCCCGTAATAGGGGACGGACCCCATACATCAGAATGAATTAATGAGAAAGGCACATTAACTCTTGTATTATTTGGCTTGAAAGGTTGTCGATGGCTTTTAGCAAGAAAACAAGTTTCACAATTTATTTTATCACGAGGAGAAAAGAGTTTAGGGAATAAAAGATGTAGATACCCAGAAGATGGATGTCCGAGACGCCTATGCCATAACCATGCTTCCCGGTTTGTAGTTCCATGAGCCAGCATCACAGTACCTTGTTGAGCCACCTCATCCACATAGTACAACCCCTGACGCTCAGTGCCACGTCCAATAATCGTCCCCGTCCTGATATCCTGTAAGATACAAAAGGTGGGATGCATTAGCACTATACAATTTAGTTCTTTTGTCACATGACTAATTGATAGTAATTTGTGTGACAATGATGGAACATAAAGGAAATTTGAGAGTTTTAATGTTGGGCAGATTTCAATTGTTCCCCCTCCTTCTGCACGCATAACCTCTCCGTTCGCAGTTTGAATATGAGTTTTTCCCGGTTTGGATGTTGACACCAAATCAGAAATTTCATATGTCATGGTGTCGGTTGCCCCACAATCGAAAATCCAAGATTTATTTTTTTTTTGTAACCGCTCTGTACAGTATTCGCCTTTCCCATTTTTTTTACACCTGCTCCCTGACCTCCTTTTCAAATCTTTATCCCTACAAAAAGAGATCCTCTTTTTTTTTCCTTAGACAAATGAAACCTCGTGAGCACCTTTTTTTATTATTTTCTTTTTTATTTAAAGAACTATTCTAACCACCCTTTTGTAGATAATCACAATCACCTTCTTCAAGGCCATTCACAACATCCCTCCACTCACGAAAAACAACAACAGTTTTACCGGAGAGAGCCTGCTCCTGCAATCGCCGGAAATCGAGAAGATGAATACGTCTTCTTTCTTTTCTTCTTCACCAGAAGAAGACACCTGCAACTCAACCCTAATCGTGGCGGCTGAAGATGAACGATGGTGACGGAATCGCGGCAGCGATTCAGGGCAGCGGTGGTGGCTGGATCTTGAGCCTATGGTGCGGCGGGTTGATTGTGGTTTGTGGTTTTCAGTTTTAAGGTATCAACGGAAGGCTTCTTTTTAGCCGGAGTTATCTTTGTTGCCGGCTTGGTTTTGTGGTGGTTCGACTGAACAGGTTTGTTTGATTTTGGTTTGAGTTTTGGGAGTTTTGATTTTGGTTTGGGTTTGGGATTTCTTTCGGATAGACTGTAGATGATGAGCAAATTGTTTCAGGAATCAGAAACACTGCTCTGATACCATCTTGACTAGTAACAGAGAAAAGAGAATAAAAGGATTGATTGTATTGACTGTATTTTTATTGTTATAACATTGGAATAAAGAACATGAATTTATAAGATGATACAAGACCGTAAAGAAGGAAATAACTAAAGTCTTGGCTGGACACTAGGCTGTCAATGAGCTGGACAGATCTTCTAATTTTGGGAGATGATGTTGCTATCTTGACTGATCCCACAAAATCGTTCCTTTTTTCTAACAAAAACTAATTACCAAGATGAGGGGAACTGACTTTACTAACTGAGTTTGTTTTAAAGGACAAGATATGTTAGAAAAACTAAAAATTTAAACAAAATCTGTAATTGTGTTTTTAAAGGGTACGTTTCATAATTCTGGTAATACATAAAGGGGGTAGGGTTCCAGCGTGAACAACCTCCCAAGAGTGAACTGCGTGAACAGATCTGTACTCTTGATTTCCTTTTTAGTTGTTAAGGGTATGATTGTAATTATATAAAAAATTAGATTTAAATCATTATTTTAATAATTGAATTAAGTTACATCTTTCCTAATTTAAATTCATTATCCACATTATGTTTTATTTATTAATAAGATAATTATCAAAACAAACAACAAATCACCAGATTTCAATTTTAATTTTTATTTCAAAATTCATCATCAGAATTCAAATTTTGATTTTTAAGATCCACGTAACCTTCATATTTCAACGGATACACATGTGTACTTGGATATAAACAGAACAATACACATGCGTACTTAGCATCGTACATATGTGTAATTAGCTACATAATACATACATACATAGAAACAATACCTGTAAAACTATTTTATATTTAACAAATTACAAGTTCCATAATGTTTTCCAAACCAAACAAAAAAATATATAATTACAAGTTCCAGTTTCGAAAAAACAATAAACCCAACATAATCGAAAAAACAAAAGACATAATCTTTTACAACTATTCGCCACGTTGTATGCTGAATCATCCTTATCGACCTCATACGTGAATCATCCTTATCGACCTTCCATCTCCACTTTTCTCATTAACGACATCTCCTATAATAGCACAAAAAAACTCAGCAACTAATACTTTGCATAATTCACAAGTGTACATCAACAACTTTACACATTCAATACACAAAAAAATATGAGATATCACAAAAGCAGACGCTATACACATGTGTACATTGGGTTAAAATTATAGCAAAATCAGAATACACATGTGTACATCGCATTAAAAACAGAGCAAAATCAGAATACACATGTGTACATCGCGTTAAAAACAGAACAAAATCAAAGAATTGAACAAAAAAACTCAGCAACTAATACTTTACATAATTCACAAGTGTACATCAACAACTTTACACATTCAATACACAAAAAAAAACTGAGATATCACAAAAAACAGACGCTATACACATGTGTACCTCTTGGAGACGGGCACCATTTTACACACCTAAATACCGTCGTTCTGTTAGGCCAAAAACCCTTTAATGTGCAGCTGTTGTTCAATATTTAAACAGTCATGTGCACTCATTCCATTTTTCCCCAAGTCATCTTACATTTCTTATACAAAAGAATGCGGCATTTCATCGAACACTTGGCGTGCAAACTTACAGACAAGAAAAAACCCCAAGAGTGTATAAGAAAACTAAACACCATATAAAATTAATCATTAATTCTTTTCAATCATCTTCTCTAAAGCATCTTATATCACAAAGGTCACCATATAAAACAACATATTGACTTACCTTTTTTTAATTTTCTCTAATCACAATGACATAACGATCTCTCATATAAACTTTCAATTTTTAAAGTGACCTCTAAGATTAAGAACAGAAAAAAAAACGAGATTAACAAATACATACTCCATAGAAATCAACGAAATAAACAAATATCTTATCACCACCGGATTCTCGTCGTCTAAATCCATTGACCGATACATCTTCTCCCTGTACTATGCGAACATCACCGAAGTAACATCAATCTGGTCAGTCAGTCAGTCAACCATGATTCCCCAATCAACAGAGCTTCCTGAAAATCAATCATGAAGCCGGAAATTTCCGGAGAGTCCCCCTTTTCTGTTTATGAGTTGAACCAGTTAAACAATTGAGAAATGGGAAAGGTGATTGATGACGTATAAAGCCGAAAATCTCCTCTGTTTTGGTTGATGTCGGCGATGATATGTGAGAGAGAAAGATATGTGTGTTTGAATAGGAGATGAATAAAACCTAAATGTAGATATAAACGGGATTTATGCAATCAATTTAATATAGAAAATTACACAAATACCCTTATTTACTTAATTAAATAGTAACAAATAACCAAATAATTACCATCATGCCATTCACTTAAAATCTCAAGATCATAAAAATCAAGGGCCCAGATCAGTTCACGCAGTTCACTCTTGGGATTTTGTTCACGTTTGAACCTAATCCTACATAAAGGACATAAAGTGTGATTAACTCTAATTCAAAAGTAAAAAAGGTTGATGGGAAACAGTAGTCACCGACTTCCCAAGACACGAATGTATAAATGTAACTATAGATTGCAATCATCGCATCGCTAGGTCTGATAAAGCCTTTACAAAGTTCCACCCTCTAGTTCAAGTGTTCTAACAAGCTATGAACAATTATTACTATCACTCATTGCATGCATATATTGCATGATTGTATGTGTCTCTATCTTGTAGGATAGATATATGGTTTACCTACATTTCACATTTCTTAGACCCTACCAATAGTTTAGCATGAATAAAATTTTACTTGATATGGTTGTTGTACGTGTATCTTTTTCTTTATAATGCTTAAAAAATTGATTTTAATGCTGACAGGAGTAAAACCCCGAATCACTGGTTCAGATAAACGACAAAATAAAGAATGGATCTACAATTCGTTTTGGATACAAATTCATCACCAAAACCAACTGTAGGGTTGTGAATCACTCCCAAAGATATAGCAATCACCACTCCGGTTATGAATACGAGTCTAAAAACACCACCATCGTGCCACGGTTGAGCTAGCATAGACACTATCAATTTAACTTAAAATCCATTGAGATAAATTAATCAAAGGGAATATTCTCATACTCAAAACACACTCATCTTCATTAACCATACGAATTAATACATATACCATCAATTCTACACTACCCCACATTTAAAAACTAAGACAATTAAAACTAAGTACTACCTAATAAGCAGAAAGTACAACTAAATAAAGCATTGAAATAAATGTGAAACAACTTAATGGGAATGTATGACGAAAGGCGGTGAACGTGGGTTATTAGGCTAGTTTTGCTGAACACCATCATGGAGCTCCATTTGAGATCGGGTTACCCAAGCTTGTTGACCGGTTCTCTTTCTGAGTATACAATATTATTAGACAATATACTTAGGTGATTTATTAGAGACTTGATTGTAATATGGTCTAAATAAACACCATATTATATTGTAGGGTGTAGATATGATAGGAAGTTTATTTGGCTAAGAAGGCTAGAAAGTGATCTTGACCATCCATTTAGTTAATCAAGGGCTAAGATTAAACCAGGGAAATTGAAGGGAAGAAAAGAGGCGCGTGAGTTTGTTTAGGGGTATTCTAGTCAATCCAAGCCAATAGTTTCTCTCTCCTCCAATTCCCCCCATTTTTTAAACGTTAATAACTCTTTCATACGACATTATTTTTTTAATAAAAATTTCACCAAAAAAACGAGCGTTTTTTTATCTTTAAAACGAGTATACTATTGCTATATTTTCGAATTTTTTTTTCTAAAACCCAATTGCGTAAAACGCAATGGAAAAAACCCAGTTGAGTAAAACACAATGGAAAAAAAACCTAAAAAATGACATTTTTCTAAAACGCAATGCACCAAAAACACAAAGAAATGTCTTATTTGTAAAACGCAATGGCCAGAAAACACAAAGAAATGTCTTATTTCTAAAACGCAATAGCCTAAAAACTCAAAAGAAAATGTACTTTCTAAAACGCAATGGACTAAAAACATATAAAAATGTGTTTTACCTAAAATGCAATGCACAAAAAACACAAACAAATGTCTTATTTCTAAAACGCAATGACAAGAAAACACTTAAAATGTCTGTTTTCTAAAACGCAATGGACTGAAAACACATAAAAAAGTGTTTTACCTAAAACGCAATGCACCAAAAACACAAAGAAATGTCTTATTTGTAAAACGCAATTGCCAGAAAACACTTAAAAATGTCTCATTCTAAAACGCAATTGCCTAAAAAAACAAAAGAAAGTGTTCTCTGTAAAACGCAATGGACTGAAAACACCTAAAAATGTGTTTTTACCTAAAACGCAATGACTAAAAACACTTCAAGAATGTGTTTTTCTAAAACGCAATGGCCAGAAAACACATAAAAATGTTTTAGTTCTAAAACGCAATTGCCTAAAAACACCAAAGAAAGTGTTCTCTCTAAAACGCATTGAACCATGACAATAGTTTTGTCTGTGCTGTGAATTGTCTGTGTTGTGAATTGTCTGTGTTGTGAATTGTCTGAGCTGTGAATTGTCTGAACCAATGCAGTTTACGAATGCAGTTTTCCAGAGGCAATTTACAGAAAATTAATTTTTTGATGCATTTTTATCGTAAAAATGAAATTAAAGAATTTCTTACATGGATCGAAGTGATTTCTTCAACAATTGACGAATTTTGAATGATTGAAACACTTATCAGCGCTCGAATCGAACGGATCGAGTGATTATCTTCAAAATCACCGGAAAAACAAGATTTTGTATGAAATTAAACTGGGTTTTCTTCAAAAAAGCTGAAGAACACATTGATCGGGTGTTTGAATCATTAATTGGTGACGAAAATCGCACTATAATGTAGTGATTATTGAGATAGAAAGTGAAGAAATGGTTGAAGATGGTGGGTTTTGAAGTCACTGGGTTTTGAAAATGAAGAAGAAAGGATAAGATTGACTAAAATACCCTTACTCTTTATTTTAAATTTTGCCACATGTCCTAATCCTATTGCTTCTTATCCTTCCTAGCCAAAATAAACTTCCTATTTGATCCCCACCCTTATATTGTAACCCTACAAAATCTTAATCTAATACAATTTTCCCCGTTTCAATTTGGTATCAGAGCTCAGGGAATAAACACACGGCAAACATCACCCGGAAGGGCGGTCGGCACCTGCCGTTGCCCTACCACTACCACAAACAACAAGCGTTTAGGCTTAAAAATTGAAGATCTCTAAGACTTGATAAGTCTGCCACTGGAAAGAGACCCATAAGACACTGTTTCTCTTGACTTTGAATTACAATTCAAAGGTCAAATAAGAGAATAGTTGATGAGAGAATAAAAGTTGATCCAATAACCATCTGTGTTGGCATCATCTGTTCTAGGGAGAATTTGTTGTACCTACAAAAGAACAGATGATATCCAAAAGCCAAGACATGACTCTTAGATCAAGAAATAAATAGTTGACGAACCAGTCTCTCCCCAAAGATAGTGAATCTTGAACACCTATTCAGAACATCTGTTCAAGAGCATGACTAACATCTGATGAAGACTTGGAACCGCTGTTTAGGAGTACCAACATCTGTTGAAGGCTAGTATCTGTTGAAGACGGCCCAAAGCCCTGATCAAGCCTAAGGTCTGATGAAGAAGACCAAATATCTATTAGGCCAAATAGATGTTTGGACAACTGCAACAGAGGATAGCTTAGACAGTGTTTTCTTAATGTAACATTATTTATCTTGTCAGTGTTTAGTATAGCCTAAATCAGAGGATAAGATTTGCTCAGATGTTTGCAAACATCTGAGAATCTTTTTCTGTTTGGAATGTTAGATGTATCTATCAGGGTGACGTCAGCACGTCACAAACAGAGCTTTAATACTTGTATAAATAGATCACACTTATTAGTGATCTATTCGTCAGTTTACACATTCTCTTTTGTACGAATAGTTCTAGTGAGTGATCGGCTGAGGGGGAGATTGTAAAATCATCGCTGTAAAACTTTTGTCTATTTGAATCAATTGAATAACAGTTTATGATAATGTCTCTCTATTTCTGAATTGTTTTGTGATAATCAATATTAGTTTGCAAATATCAAACTCAGATCCTAACAATTGGTATCAGAGCTTGGTCACGTTTAAACTCAATTTCACAATCAGTTTAACACAAACAAAGATCCATTACTATTCGTAGCCCAAAGTTGAAAAGTTTAGAACTCAAAATTGTCTTACACATACTTTGTTCTTCTTCTAAAAAGATCAAAAGAGAATGACACTCAAAAACTATGATTGCCTTATCTCCGGTTGTGATAGAAAACCTCCGATACTTAACAGATCAAATTATAATCTCTGGCAATGATGGTACATTATCTTGCTCAACAAAACACAAGATGTTGGAGGTCAGTATTGTATGGACCACATATTCCAATGACACCGAGTGTCAAAAATCCTTGTGTAAATGAGCCTAAGACAATGGAAGATTACTCTATGCTTGAATTCAAAAAGTTTAAGATAGATGCCAAGGCACTCATTATAATTTCCAAGGCTATACCAAACGAGATCTATGCAGAGCTATTACACTGTAATAGTGTAAAAGAGATATGAGATAAGTTGAAAAAGAAATTTAGTGTAACCAAAGAAATTGTTAAAAAATCCAGAAAACTTCAAACATTCAAAATGTTGAAGGTATATCTGACCTAGTACGAACAACAATTTGTGAAAAGGGTAGTGATAAAGTTGTAAAAAACAACGATCCTTGGAATACTACTGAAGATGATAATAATCGCGTTTGTGCTTTTATGGCCACCAAATTGGGAGTATCTACATGCCTAGATATCCTACGGTATGTAGATAGTGGAGGATCAAGAGATATGACTGGATGCAAAGCTCTACTGACAAACTTCCATACTCATGGAGGTGGTGATATTTCTTTTGGAAATACTTCTAAAGGAAAGGTGTTGGGGTCAGGGACTGTCTAATCTGGAAAGCTAAAATTTGAAAATGTCAATCTAATAGACAACTTAAAATTTAATTTACTCAATGTTTCACTAATGAGTGACAAAGGCTATGGCTCATTTTTTACAAATACAACTTGTAAAATTGTTAGACCCGAGGTTGTAAAAAAGATAGACAAAATTATAGCTGAAAGTACTGCTAAACTTGTTGCTCACAGTAGACATGTCTAAAGAAAAACAAAAAACCGACGTGTGTGTATTCTTTGTTGCATCTACAAAAGAGATAGAGTTATGGCATAGAAGGTTGGGACATGTTAATTTATAAACAATTGACACTATAACAAAGGAAAAATTGTTAGAGGCTTACTAACCAAACAAGTTAAATGTGATGAACATTGTGTCTCCTGTTTAAAAGGAAAAAAACACAAAGTTTCACACAAACCCATTGAAGAGTCCAAAACAACCAAATGCTTACAACTGTTGCATATGGATTTATTTGGCACATTAAAAATCATGAGCTTAAGGAAAAAGCGACACTGCTTAGTAATAGCTGATGATTTTTCTAGGTTTACATAGACATTCTTTCTTCACTCAAAAGATGAGACTGCAGGAATCTTAAAAGAATTTATCATAAAAATAGAAAAATAATATTATCTTCCTGTAAAGTCCATCAGAAGTGACAATGGGACAGAATTCAGAAACCAAGAGGTTGATGAATTCTGCATATCCAAAGGAATACTGAGACAATTCAGTATTTCTAGAACACCTGAACAAAATGGGGTCGTTGAAAGAAAAAACAGAACCCTTATTAAGGCTACAAGGACTATGGTTGTAGATTCAGGTCTACCACTATCTTTTTGGGCAGAAGCCGTGAGTACTGCTATGTTCAAAACAGAGTCTTAATAAATCCTAAGTATTAAAAGACTACCAATGAGATTTTGTTCAAAATAAAACCATTGATATCATTTTTTAAAATCTTTGGTTGTCCATGCTTTATCTTGAATCTAAAAGATTCAATTTCAAAGTTTGCAGCAAAAGTGGACTGTGGATATTTCTTAGGATATTCTTCTACAGACAAGGCCTATAAAGTGTTTAACACAAGGACCATGACTGTAGAAGAAACTTTGAATGTAAAATTTAATTAATTATCATCCTTGAAAATCCCTAAAAACCCTACAGAACTATTTGATCTTGATATATTCAATTTTGAAGACGTAACTGCTTACCTTTCAACTTCCGATTCACGTAGATTTTTACATGCTTGCTTGCTTGCTTCTTTATTTCTATTCTAATCACACTGGCCGCTGTTTATAACATATCAAATGAGATGCATCCTTAAAACACTTTATCAGCTTCTTTTAAGTCTGCACGATAAAACCGCATTTTTCTAATATAGCCGAGACACACACACCAATTTAGTGTTGTGTGTTAATAATTGGTCATCTTCAACCCAAGCCCTCCCCATGCAAGCTTTCCTTTTCTCCCCAATGTAACCAATCCATAAACACCAACATCATGAATAAAAAGATCATCATTACCCAATCATGCCTCTACATCACCCAACCAACACCCCATGTCTCGCACCCATACACACTTTCTGTGAAGCTCAAGACCATCACCATGCATACACTCATCATTCATGCTACTTGTAACCACCCCAACCACCACCCTATCACTACCAAAATATGAACCGAACACCAATCCCATCATTATCATCACCATACCAGCCACTGTCATCGTCTTCGTTTACCGTCAACACATTGCTAGTCACCTTCACCTAAACCGCCGCCGATCACCATCACCTTCTCCTAACGCCACCGTCATTGTCAATTGTCATCCTTCTTGTAACACCCCAAATTTCGTATGTCATATTATAATGTTATAATCGCAATATTTTGACGAAAAGAAATGGTAAATATAGATTTTTACCATTATTAAAGTTTTATAAATTTTAGTAAATATAAAATCTTATGTATGCATGAAGGTTAACTAGGTTAGTATGTAGAAATGGGGAAAATGGCATGTTATAAAAGAATGAGGGGGTGAAAATGATAAATGTGTAAATAAAACACTTAACAAAAAAATGTTCATTGTTTTTGAAAGTGTGGGTGCGCGATCGAGAAGAGAGACCAGGGGAAACTTTCCCCTCAAAACCCTAGCATCATAAAATCCATCAAATTAAGAGGGTAATTGAAGCTTAATCGAATGCATGAACTAGGAATGTTGATCACCTAAATATCTCCAACATCAAGTAAGTCGAAATTTGTGATTTAGTGATGTTTGATTTAATGGGTTTTGTGGAATTCGTGAATGTAATGTAAAATTTAGAATGAATGTTGGTTGCTATGAATGTGTAGATGTTAAGAAATGTTTAATTTTGAATATGATGATGAATTGGGGTAAAACCCACTTATATGCCAATTAATGATTAGAAATTGTGAAGCTCTACATGCTAATTAGTCTAATGTTGATGACATTTTGATGAATAGATGATTTAGAACAATATGTATATGCTTAGGTGGCAAATTGTGAAGTTGGGAATGCTTATGTTAATCAATGGATGAATTATGGAAAAATATGCTTTAAGTACTTGTACTTTATGCTTTGTAGTTAGAATGCACGCCATGTGTTCGATGAAATGCCTTAGAATGATCTAGTTGTGCTTTGACATGAATTCTTGATAAAATGATGTTATGAAATGAAAATGAATGTATGCTTAGTCGATTAACGCCATGATGAATAAGTAAAATGCATATGTGATGCAAAGCATACGAAAGCTAAAAGTGTAAAGTTATGACATATAGGCACGAAGAAAGAAGAAGGCACGAGTCATTTGAAGTTACAAGCAGCGCAAGACCACGGTAAGTTCATATGAACTTCATTCTCTCTATATGTAGATTTATGAATGTAAATCTTGATATTTGAGTCCTAGTGTAGAATTATTATTATTGTTCATGGTAGAATTGTGTTAAGTTGAGAATTGGAAATGGATATGAAATGCGAAGATAATGGATGTGTTTTAACCTGCTTCAAGTGGGTCAAAATGTTGGAAAGTATGATGTTGTAATGTTTAAGTAAGAACTAGTAGAAAACGGGTCAAAATGGCGAAATGTGTAGAAAGTGTATGGTATGTATTGATCATGTACGGATGAGTCGAAAAGCTTACATATATGTTGAATGTTTCGAAGGGTAAGGGTAAAAGAGCATAAAGGAATTTATGTTAGAATGGGAAGAATGATTATAATAAGGATGTTGGTTAAAAGAGAAATGAATGTTAAATTTCACTAATTGGTCGAATAAGAGTAAATATATGGAAGACTTGAAATTTGTTTTGAGAATTTATGCTAATGAATGTTTGCTTTATGTATGATAGGTAAATCCCACTCTTGATGATGCGAGCGAACACACTACATTGCCCTTTATGCGCTTCCGGTTAAAGTCGTCTTTTGTAAATGGGTCAAAACACTTGTAATGGAATCTTGTTTGGTTACAACTTTGATGTCTTTTGAAACATGTCGTAGAATTAGTATTGAATGATGATTGTTAAAAACAGTGAATTGCTTATAATACGAACGAGTCATGCCCAATTTTTGTTAAAAATAGTATATCATTATTTGTATTTTCAAATGTCAAAAAGTGGGCGTTACAAGTTGGTATCAGAGCTGAGGTTTGAGGGATTTAAGTATTAGAGTTAAAATGCTTGAACTCAAACCGAAAGCTCGTATGAAGGTGTGTTCGTTCCAAAGAGCTACGCAAGTAAGTAATTTAAGAATTTCGAATTATGCTTTTAGTTTGGAACAGGAAGGGATTATGGTTAATTCACTAGAATAATCTGGGTTGAAACATTACGGAATGTTACGGGAGGTTTCAGGACTTCACAAGACCATTTCGGGTTGAAACGGGGCTTGGGAATGAAGTTTTTTGGGTTGAAATAAGTTAAACAGCGTCTGCAGGTCGGAAGGGGTGTCGGCCATGACCCCTTATGGCGTCGGCGACGCCACCCAGGTGATCCGACGCGCTAATCTACTGCCTACACCAAAACCCAGCGACGCCACTTTCCAGAACCCGTCGGCGACGCAACCCTGCCCCGTCGCCGACGCCAACCTCTGTTACATGTTTTCTGATTTGATGTTTTGTTATGCTAAGGCTTCCAAACTAGTTCCAAACCTTCGTTAAACTTAGAAAAAGTCCCAAAATGTTAATGAAACCATGAATATAAGTTGACTAACACGAAGGCTATTAGTTAAAGAATGAATGAATAGGAAGTAAGTGTAAGAATGAATGTATGTTTTGATCAACATGTTTAGAACGTTCGTAGTGAAAGATAGAATGGTTTTATGACCTACGTGAAAGAACTATTGAAAGCAAATAATGCATGAATGATAAAGTAATGAATGATACAGTATCTTAAAAAAGTATGTATTTGTAGATGGTGGACCCAGTGAATGTAAATGATGATGATAATGATATTACCAATAATGATGGTAAAGATGATGCCCTATCATGAATGGTATGCGGTGTGGTCATGAAGTGACCGTTAACACCGAGAATGATGAATGGTATACGGTGTGGTCACGAAGTGACCACTAACACCGAGAATGATAAATGGTATGCGGTGTGGGCACGAAGTAGCCGTTAACACCGAGAATGATGAAAGGAATGTGGTATGGTCACTAAGTGGCTATTAACACCTGGAATTATGAAATAAAAGCATGATAACCCTAATTAAAAGGACAAAGGTCAATAAGACGTAAGCATGATGGCATGAATAACATATAATGAAGTGAAAAGTATATATAAAATTAACGAATGCGTAATAAGTAAGAGAATGAAAGTCATTGAAATATGTTAGGAATATTAACATATTTCCTAAACTATGTTGTAGAATATTTCTTAAGGCAAATCCAATAGTTTCGTTAAGTTTCAGAAAATGTAACCTATGATAATTAGGATCCTCTAAATGTCAACCGGGTCATGTCGAAATGTTTCGAAGTAAGAACGTATATGATTGGAATGTTGTGAATGAAGTTCTAGTTGGGTTTATCAACCCTATAATGAGAGATATGTGGTGTGGTCATAAAGGACCTTTAACACCTAGCATGAAAGAAAGGAAAGTATAAAAATTTAAAACGTTAGAATGAAATGGACATGACCAAAGAATAAATTTTATTAATGATCTCGAATAATAGAGTAGATGGCTGATGAAAATGAAGAAATTGTTAATAAAATATGTTCCGAGAAGCGGATGGTGCGAGAAAGTAAGTAAGAAGGATGGGGGATTCTATCCCCCTATGAACGAAAAGCATGCATGATGTGGCCTATCGTGACCGATGTTGATGATGAAGTACAAGTGGAATGAAAGTTATTGAAATATGATTATGAATACATCAATGTAACTTGAGATGACATGTAAAGTATATGAAGTAATGAATGTAGAAAATGCTTAATGTAGATGACGGACGAAAGAAATACAAACGATAACAAATGACACGGTAGGAAGGAATAAAAGCAATGATTACGGAAGAGGATGGTATGGTCCTAGAATGTAATGAAAGGTGGGAATGATAATTATGATTAAGCTTAGAAAATATTGAACATGAAAGGATGATAGAATTTCAAGTATAGTATGGTTATAAGGATAAAAATATTGTCAAACACAAAGTAAATGTTGGTAGAATTAAAATTTTAAAGGAAGATATTATGTGGTAAGCATGGATAGAGCCTTATGAAAGGGTTGTAGACGGATGAAAGTTAGAGTCGTTAGGTGGGAAGGAAAGTATGAAAGCAAATGAGCAGATGCTATTTCTCCACCTAACTAAAGATAAGTATAAACATAACAAGTAAGTGGCACAGATAGCCTGGTTGGTCAAGCATAATGTAGGACTAAAAGAACACATACCTATATATATATATATATATATAAAAGTGATGTGTATTTGAACATATATGAGATATGTTGCCGCTGGTCATGGGAATATGAGTAGGAATATGTTGATAGTTAATCGTTGTAGACCTAAACGGGATATACGAGTAAGAGTAAAACATATGACAAATGTGGTAACATGTGATGGTGTAAGTAATTATATATATATATATATATATATACTAGTCACTTACCCGCGCGATGCGGCGGGAGTGGCGATTTACAATAGGATACTTGTTTACCGTTAGTTTATCCGTCGTCTCGTGATATATTGTATAGTACTTAAGTTAGTTTTCTTATTCGTGATCTTCTACAAGAAGAGTACAAAACAAGGAAGTAGATGTAATTAAAAACAATAAGAGTTCAAAACAGTCAAGTAGCTGGACAAAACAATAAAAACAAAATGTGGGGAGTCTTTTGTATCTCTTCCTGTTTTACCAATACATCCGTTCGCTTATGACTTTCTTGTATCTTCTCCTCTACTGTACCAAATTTCGACACATAAAAAAAATGTTAGACGCTTACAGGTGCTTTAAAATAGTAATTAAAAAGTAATTTCTGGAAGCAAATAAAGCACAAAATCTACTAACTTACCTTCGTTTTGATACGGATGCGATTAATTAATCACGCAACACTTCCTGGTAGACAACATTTGATGTGTAAACTCCACGTTGTTTGAATTCTTTGGCGAGATATACCAACACCTTCGTACTTTGTCTTGAAATCCCTCTTGATAACGCGACATAAAGTTGTCCATGTGAAAATACAGAATCCGGTAGATAAATACCAACGTTCGGAATTGTTTGACCTTGAGCTTTATTAATCGTCATGGAAAAGCTAAGTCGAATTGGAAATTGTTTTCTTTTCTTTTCAGCTTGAATGGGAACATGTCATCTTCAGAAAGGGTTAGAGGGATTCTTGGCAAAAAAACTCTTTTTCCGGCATGTTGACCGACTGCAATTTCCGCATCAATAACATTTCGCATGAAACCCTTACATATCAACCGCGTGCCATTACCCAGGCCATGTGATGGATCGATATTACGTAACAATATTATTGGGCATCCAATTTTTAAACGAAGCTTATGAGGCACCAAACCACTAACATTTAGCGAGTTTAAGAACTCGACCGGATAGAAGTTACGCTGATCGTCTTCAGCTTCATCAAAACTGTAATAAACTTTTTCCTCCCCTTGAAAAATTTCAATCATTTGATTATTAATCTCGTCAACACTCTCATTTTTAGTGGACAATATTGCTCTAGAGATTATATAATCTGAAGAATATACATTATCTTCAATTGATGGAAAGATGGCATGGATCAATTCTTTTATAGCGTTTTCTCTGTTGTTGCACTGAATTGTCATGTCATCGGGTATGCGAATATAGTTTCCTTCGATTGGTTCTTCAGTTCCATCGCCGACTCTTAAAAGAAATTTAGAAAACCATGGATCTTTCAGCGCTCTCATATTTATGGTCAACCGCATCTTCTTAGTCAAAGACCAAAGAGGTGACATTCGTACGCTGGAGTCTACAATCTGTGCTCGAGTGCCACGTTTAATAACCGGCAACACCTGTCTGAAGTCACCTCCCATAACCATTATCTTCCCACCAAATGGGAGACTAACGCCTATAATGTCTTGGAATGTACGATCGACTGCCTCTATCGCCTATCGTTTAGCCATCGACGCTTCATCCCATATGATTATTTTGGCAGACCGAATCAGTTTAGCGGCCCCACTCTGTTTTTTGATATTGCACATTGAATTATTTTCAAGATTAAGAGGAATCTTGAATCTTGAGTGAGCCGTTCTACCTCCTGGCATATTATTAGCCGCTGCACCTGATGAAGCTGTTGCGAGAGCAATAAGACCACGTGACCGAATTTCAGCAAGCAAGGCAATGTACAAAAATGTTTTTCCAGTTCCACCTGGGCCATCAATAAAGAACACGCCTGGAAGATCATTATCAACATGCATCATGATCTCATAAAACACGTTTTTTTGGTCCGGATTAAGTGAATCTTTGGCACTCAAGTGTTCAGGTTCCAAAACAATCCCATACTCTTCTTGTAACTCACGATAACCTGCATCTTGTAAGTTAACATCGTCTGTTATCTTAGGAAGGTCGAATTCATTGATATTTTTACCCATGGATTGTAGCAAGACACTAATTTCAGTAAGAACCATATTTTGAACTCGTTCTATACTTTGACAGTGTAACCGATGATCTTCAGACAGTGATTCAAAGTGGTCATTCCATAACTTTCGAATATCTCCAGGTTGGCAAAAAATCATTATGGTCGCAAATAACCTTCGAAGAGCATTGGGAAACTGAAACGTAGAGGCTTCTTCGAGACATTGTGATAGATATTCATCGTCTTCTATTAAGCCTAACTCAAGAGCTGCTTTTCGAAATGTCTCACACCGTTGACCATTAACTGTGCAAAGATGTTCAAAAGAAGTAGGCCCTCTGACATTTGACAAAAGTAGGCGTAAGTAGTACCTTTCTCCTTCGTCTGGATTAGCGGAAACAATACAACCTCTTTGTTTTTTACCGCCACAAGGATTCCAACGGCGTGTGCTTCCATTCCACGTAAAGTGTTTTGGAAAATCTTTATACAAATATACCCTTGCTGTTTCATCGATTCTATTTCTCTCAAAAAATGCTGTTAGCATGGTTCTCTTATCCCTTTCCCTATCAACAATATTAGACATTAAGTCATCATCTGTAAATCTAACCATCTGATTATTTGGGAGATGAAGTTGTAAGGCTAAAACAGAAGGAGAGATTTGAGAAAGAGAGAAGGAAAAAATGCGCCACATAGCCTCTGGGGGCGATATGTAGCGTGCATCTTGAAAGCTCTTTATCTCATTAACAACAACCCCTGGTTCACTTTGATCAACTTGAATAACCTGTTTGTCATGTCCTTTATAAACATATTTAAAAAGATATTTCACAGATTTTATACTTGAGCAAACTTCAACATTGATGTGGCAGTTAAACATCATCAAAAGCCTTGGGTTATATGGGACCACCCATCTATTATCAAGTGTTTTTCCTCGTACATCCACTTCTATCCCGGTGTCTCTCCTTCGATACAACGGATACGCATCTTCTCCTTGTGTTGTCTGTTCATTAAATTGTCTAGGATAGTGAAAACGACAAATTTTAGGATCACCCTGCATACAAGGACTGCTTAATCGTAAATTTCCGCAAGGACCGTGAATCATGTGCTTGACAACCATCTCATGCAATTTGGGATGTCTTTGTTTGTTAGGAATTTCAGCACACACAACCTTATCATAATGGTCCGCGTTATTGATCTTGTGTTGCGGGTACATGATAAGGAGAAAATGTGCGTGCCCATCAGCCTTCTTGTCGACAACAAGTGCTAGAAAGGCAATACAACCTTTCCGTAAGCACTTTTGTGGCTTCATGCAATTTATGGTCCGCAATGATGTGTTGCGCTTCTCTCCATGGATAACAAGTGTATCTTCGTTCGGTAGTGGTAAGTGAATGATCTTCTCATGACAGAAGACTCCGGCTCGATTATTGGATAGCCAATCCATGCCAATCACTACGTCGAAAATACCCAACTCAATGGGTAAGAGATCGATATGAAATTTCTGCTCCTGTCTTGGCTAGTTTACCGTTTGCCAATTCTATAGAATGAGGAGACGTCTAGCTTACTTGACTCTAGGCCAAGTACATTTTGAATTCTATGTAGTAAGGACTTCCCTGTACAGATGTAGAGGACAACCCAATCCCTATGTTTAGATGTAGGATAACCCAATCCCTATGTTTAGATGTAGGATAACCCAATCCCTAATTGTAGCTAGGACAATCCCGTCACTAGCCATGAACTATGCATGTGAAATGTTGAGATAAAGCTAAAAATCGGCAATGGTATCAAATAATATGGATGTGAAATGTTGATTGATAGGATACGTACCGGTGACCCTTAATGATTTGACATGTCTCAGCTAATTCCCCATTAGCTAACTTGATATAGTAATGTGTGTCTAACATGACTCTAATTCTAGTATATGCTTAACATTTAAAGACACTAGTTAAGCTCGGTGTTGGTATTAAAAGAATTGATACATGATGATAGTAGAGTGTACGTACTCATGACTTCATTGGGATTTTGTGGAGTATTCATAGTTCTAACCACACACACACTTATTCACTAGTTTGATCCCTTCTTAAGTATTATCGTCTTACTAGTCTTTGTATTTGCGCCCGGTCTCAGCACACTGCTACTCTTGGCGCTTTTGCAATTGCCCTCATGATGAACGTCTCACTTATCGCATTTAGGATTCCGGCAAGTTACCAGCATACATCCTGGTGCCAAAATCATTTATGGCAGCAATTGCCTTCATTTTTCTCATGGCGAGAGTTATTGTTTGAGTGATCGAGGTAGGTGGGATGATGCGGTCATGCTTCGGATCTCCGAGGCTAAACCCAAAATGTAACACTCAGGGTGTTTGAATTCGGGTGTTACCCAGTATGGAACAACCCTTGAGAGACCGTGAAAGCATCAAGTGTAACCAACAATATTGGCTCCAGTTATGATCGAGTTCTTTTATAAAATCATATGAAAATAGATATGAAAATCAGATGATATAAAAGAATGATGTATGGTTAAATAAATAACCAAATGAAATGTAGTGCATAAAATATATCATGCCTTAAAATAGAAAATCCTGTCTTTGGTAAAAGATGTCATGTATTGTCTTTGTCAAAATGGTTCAGATATGCCACGATATGCAATATAATATAAGCACTTATGTATAGGAAGTACCAGCGGCGTATCCACCATGCTTTTATCATATTACACACGTCTCATCACTTATCAATAACTACCAAAAATGTGTTGTGTAAACCAACGTCAAATGTCATGTATAGCAATGTCTTACGTAACAATGTCATGTATAAACCATGTCTTGTGTAAAAGCATTTGTTTCTTTTGGCGCCATGATCTTATTAATATATACTACTAAAAGAATTTAGACGTATATTTGGATAAATACAGTCTATCATGCGCCTAAGAATGAAAAATGTAATCGGTCATGGAAACCTCAAGACCTCATTGTTGATACATGTTTGAATGAATGATACTGTGGATAACCAAAACCAAAAGGTGTAATGCCTCTTGCGTGTATTGGTCATATGTCTAAATGGAAAAAAAAAATAATTCGTTGAGGAGGGGAAACCAACCAGTGGTCTTCGTCCATATAATATGTATTCCCTACTCTATGGACCTCGGTCGTCCCAAGTAAAGAAATTTCTTTGTCGTACTTGCCCATGTGACGAGTATGGTGATAGTGCTTGAGCTTCACGAGCTCTAACAAGATCATTAGAATCTCCAAAGATGTGGAATAGAATGCAACGAGGGAGTTGCAGCATGGCTCATGCCATACCATCCCTTGGGAAAAGACAAATGTCAAGTGAAGGAATTTATTGTATCTATATCCAATAAATATGATAAGGTGGAATATGATAAGGTAAGGTAAAGTAAAGTAGGGTAAAGTGTCATAGACACCATGGAAATAGCCCATGTACAAAAAAAAAAATATTAGAATGTTGAGGAAATTACTTCATGAGTGGCTAACAAATTTTGTTTGTTTAGATGACTAGTCTCAACTGAATCGTGATGTAGATCAAATGTTAGGTGTGAACAAATACGTGTCGTCTTCCTGTATTGTATTGTATTGTATTGTATTGTATTGTATTGTATTGTATTGTATTGTATTGTATTGTATTGTATTGTATTGTATTGTAAGGTGTTATAGTAACCATCTCGGTTAGTGTTCTACTGGATAGAAACTTGAACACTTAAGAATTTTGAATGGATAGTGATCATTAGTTTGACCCGCAGAGTCCACCAGAATTCCCATGCACTACAAGTTGCTATTACGTTGGCCACCGTAATAATAAATTGCCTTGCATGGTCACCCTAGCGTTCTCTCGTACGAAGCAGCCGATCAGTAAGAGAGGAAACACTATTGTCAATATACCGAGGGACCTTCGTGATAGCTCACGTGTCAACGTTCGTTGTCATTACTCGCAGAACAGCACGGCGTTAGATGAAATAGAAATGGAAAGAATCTGTAACAATAACAACTGCCGGGGAACCTTCAAGACGAGTACTTCATCTTCCTTGTAGGGACAAGAGTATATCAACCTTGATTAGTATGAGTCACAGGGATCTCGTCCCACTAATGGAGTTGTTGTCCAAGGTTACCACCTCCGCCTCGTTATCATTATCATGGTCAGGCTTCTCAGCATTCGCAAGAAAGCAACCATATTTTACGGAATTAAGTTTAAGATTTCACTTAGGAATCATGTTCGCCATAAGCTCCGCAGTTGACATGAGGTCGATATTTTCATCGTGCGAGTAAAGAATAATAATAAAGTTTGAAGTCGAAGGTATTTTGTACCTGCCAATTATTTCGTACAACACATATATGAATGACTTATATATATAATTATGTAAAATCCCATCTAACAAGGATTTCTTTCTTTGCATAAGCTGAACTTGTAAACCGTTTATAATGCGTAAACTGATAATGTAATGTATTGTTTGCACATAGTATATTAATGTAATGTGTCTATTTCTCATAGACTTCACCCATGGAAATGTCCTCGCTTGATTTATGTGGAGTGAATTTTTTTTTTGTTGTAGTGGACCTTGAAAAAAAAAATGTTTATGCAATGAAAACCTTTTGACCTGTCCATTTTTATTTATAATTTGTTCAACATGAACAAGAGGTTTTCGTGAGAGGTCCCTAGTGATTGTAGACTTAGACTCGAGAAAGAATCCTGGTTCACTACAATCGATGCTCTGATACCAATCTGTCACACCCGCTCGTAGCGAAAGCGCGAGGTGTGATCTGATCGGTTCTCATTGCATAACAATATAAGTGAACAATACTAAATGAATAAAAACAAGCTCCAATGCCATTGTCACAATTGTTTCGAAAGAACTCAACATAAGTTAAATGTATTTGTTACAAACCATCAAATGAAAATATGTTTTCATCGTTCTATACATCAAAATGTAAGTCTTAAAATGTCAAGGCTTTGACCACTATATCACCGCAAAGAGGCGGTATATAACGGGCAAACCCTTAAAATGGTGGCATGGAGTCTTGATACTTGCTTTCCTTGACTGAAATGTCTGCATGGTCCACTAATTCCCTGAAATACATGTTAAGTTTGAAAACATCAACAAAAGTTGGCGAGTTCATGCAGTTTAGTTGTATGATATGTATCTGTAAAATGTGAGTTGTATAAAATGTATCTGTAAAATGTGAGTTGTATAAAATGTATCCATAAAATGTGAGTTGTATAAAATGTATCTGTATGTAATGATGTAGTATGTAAAGCGTCAATGAAATCGTTGATCATTAATGTTTCGCGAGGACATTAATATGTGTGACGAAATAGGAAGCAATCCAAACCAAGACGATTTCGTGTCGATTACCATCGACTGGGACACAAACGCACTCTTCTGTATGGGTCCATGACCAAGAGTGGGGCTCGCCAAAACCCATTAGATCTAACCACTTGTACCTAGGTCCAAACTGGATTAATGGTGCTTAGATGTATAACCCTAATTCGCACATGATCTAAGGTGTTTCATTCCCTAACTTTAACATACGTTGAACATGTATTTTCCCCGATAGTTGTAAAGTTGTAAAACATTTAAATGAATAGGGGACATGAACTCACAGTATCGCGTCCTGTGAATAGAAGTAACTATGATCTCACGTGCGGTCGTCCTGAATAGTGTTGCGACCTACAAATGTTCTTATATTTGTTAGACACTTCGGTCTTTGTAATAACTTGAGTACAAGTCTTGTGTCTTAAATATGTGTAAGACTTGTATGTCTTTACTGTTCGTTGAACTGTGTATTTAGATGAATGATTTGTTAAACTGTTATATATATATATATATATATTTCACCAAATATATATATATATATATATATATGTCATCTTGTATCTTGTGAGTTGTATCATCGGGTCTTGTCTTCTTGATTTCGTGTCTTTGTGTAAGTAAATTGTATAATTGAATTTCCAATAATGGTGTCATTGGGCCGAGCCCATGTTTTCATGTTATTGGGCCCCAAATAGTGTTGGGCCTAAATAGTGTTGGGCCTCAATAGTGTTGGGCTTAAATAGTGTTGGGCTTAAAGAGTGTTGGGCTTAAATTGTGTTGGGCTTAAAGAGTGTTGGGCTTAAATAGTGTTGGGCCTTGGCCCATATGTTTGGTATTGGGCTTAGCCCATGAGTTTTTGATATTGGGCTTAGCCCATGTATTTATGTTAAGCCCATTATAAAATGTAAGCCTATTTGTATAAAGTAGCCCATTAAGAAATGTAAGCCCATTTGTATAAAATAGCCCATTAAGAAATGTAAGCCCATTTGTATAAAATAGCCCATTAAGAAATGTAAGCCCATTTGTATAAAATAGCCTATTAAGAAAGTATAAGTCTTTCATTTCTATAAAACATTTTTATAAAAATTCACCAAGTATACTTTTTAGTAAATAAAAACATAATAGTTTTTATAAGTTTAAAAATGTCCGAATTTTGTTAATGGTAACATATTTTGGTGTCCGCGTCGAAAGATCGCCCAAATGTCGTAGTAAGTCCTCGGATTGGTGATATGTTCATAGGTTCGTCCGTCGTCCGATTTGACCATAATTTGTATTCGATTACTCGGATCGTCCGTAACTCGCTTTTAAGGCGTAATTATATGAAGTCTTGTAAGACTTTGATTATTATGTAACATGTGTTAATAATAACCATTGTAATCAAGTACCTATCTTTGATATATATAACTAATACATCAAATACCACATAGCACTTAAGTTGTTAAATTAATCAAATATATATTTTCTCAAAATATATATTTATAACTAACTTTGTTTTTATAAAAAGAATTCTCTAAATCTTTTTAATCTTGTAAAGGTTTAGCCAAAAATGTTGGTTTAGTTAACATATAAATTATTAGAAAATTTGGCCATATAACCTTTGTATTTTTAACTTTACCATGTTTAATCAAACATATCATTTTCTTTTCAAAATCACCATCAATTTACTCATAACATCTTAACTAAAACATATGAGATTTTTATAACATAAGCTTATCAAAATGATCTCCAAATCATGTAGGGTTTTAAACATGATCATAATATATGTTAACTAGTTCAAAAACCTAGTTTACTTCTAGTTTTAATAACTTTTATAAAAATCTCATGTTGTATGTTACTTTTTATAATCTTGTAAAAGTCTTGTTTTTAAATAAAAACATTAAGTAAATTAACAACACCATAATTTATGATCATCCATTCATCCTTTAAGTTTAACAAAAACCCTTTAACATAAACATGTATAATTGTTAGATCATATTTTTTTTAAAACATCATCTAACAATTTATTTATATCATAATCCTCATAACAAGATCAAATATGTATATAACAAGTCTTAGATCACAATATAAACAAACATAAATATATCATGATTATTATCTTTGCTTCTTTGTATTTTTCATGTTTATTATGTATGATTACTTAGTTATTATTAGTTATAATAACAATCATAAACATAATATAAGTATGAAAAAAAATAGATCTAGAAGCTTACTTCTAGCACTAGGCTAGGGATGATCTTTAGAGAATGATTAAGAGTTAAGAAGATGAAGATCTTGATGGTAGAATGCTTTTGAATGGATGAAAACCCTTCCTTTAACTTGCAAATGCTTTAGATCACCTTAAGCTCCATGAAACTCCATGTTAATCATTAAGATGTGATAAACTTTAAATGGGTTTTTATGGAGTTCTTGGTGGAAGATGAAGATGATGATGAGAGAGTTTGTGTGGGTAATTAAAAGATGAAAAATGAGTGGTAAGGTGCTAGATTACTTAGTGGTTAAGTGATATAATCATCCACCAACTTAACCACTTGCAACATAATAAAAATATCTAGATATTTAACACAAAATTAAGGGTGTGGGACCCCTTAAAAACGTGAACATGAGGGAGGGGTGGGTCTTGTATTTGTTTCAAAGTGTTAAGAAATTTATACTTGATAAAAATGTGGTAAAAATATTAGATGTTTAAGGGTTTAGGTGTTTGAAATTTTCCAAGATGTTTCAAGGTGTTAGGTGATTATAACTAGACCAAAATGATCCACATAATGATAGATAGTTGCTAAAAAAAGATTAGATATCGTTCGGATATTCGTTTGGCATTTGTTCCGCAAGTAACTAGTCGAATGGTAAACTTGTGGAAGTTGTAGGGAAAATTTCGGTTATGTGTGTAATTGATATTCCCTAAGTATTTTCATATGAAATTTGTGTTTAAACAACACTTTTGCATCTTGTAGTAAAAATAATAACGCTGAATTTTGCGGAAAGTTATTGAAATGGTAAGTTTTAGCGCTTTTCGGCAGTTTTCGAGCAGTTTTTGGTGCTACCGAACATTGGTAATATATTAAACCAAACCCTTGTATTCCCATATAGGGTTTAATGTATATTTGATGTTGGACTTTCGTCTAAGTCCTAAAGATGTAATTTAGATGGTTTATGCGGATCCTGAGTTCTCGTCAGCACACTAGTTTACTAGGTACTACTCTAGTTGTTTCGATGCATTGTTTACACTATTTCAAATGTAACCAATAAAAATGAATAATATGCATCATAAATGAATATTCCTTGAGTGTTCTAAGATGTATATCATGTAATCATGCAGTTCGAATATTCAAAACACATACTTGTATAATGTAAATCATTGCTTTAAATGTACGTAAATTACCCGAAAGTGGTGGTTGTCACAGCGAGGCCCTCCGATGAAAGATGCAGGCAACACAATTCTTTTCCCGACTCTGTTTGCATGAACCTCACCAGCATTGACGCAATCCACAAGACCTTGGTACAAATCGGCCCGTATCTTAGCCTGGTTTCTCTCACAAAATTCTAAGTGTGACGTCTCAATTTTTATGTAAACATCTACCACAAACTGTTGTAGCAGTCTACCACCGAACAGAAGTATGTTTTCGGTAGATCGAATCTGGAACTTGTAACAGTAGTACTCTCGAATAGCCACGGTTGTTCTACCACTTCGTGTGTTAGCCTCTGAATGATGAAGATGTTTTAAAAACAAACAGTTAATAAAAATAAGACGTATTATGGTATTTTTATGATCTTCACTTAAAAAGGATAATAAATTGTTGGTACCTTCCATTTCTCCTTCGATGTTGTCATTGTTGCGAACCTCATTTATTGATACTCCGTGACGTGGTATGTTTGCATGCCAACCCGACTCACCATTAGGAAAAAATAGAGGATACGACAATGGATCGTAACAACTGAAGTACGGCTGAATAGTTTGGCTATATTCAGACCTACCATACACAACAATACTTCGTTTATACGAAGTGATATTGTCATTACCTTCAACCCAAATACCAGCAACCTATATAATCGTGAACTATAAGTAAGTAAAATAAGCAATACTATTAAATAATTGTAATTAATATAATATATTTTATATACCTCCGATGTCGTTGGTCGGTTGTACACCCTTTGGTCAAGTTCAACCGAAGCATTCAAAGTGACTCTATAGTTGTCCAGAGGTCCTAGTTCTGCAAGTCTTCTAAATGTATCGACATATGGGTTTGTAGAAAGAACGCGTGTCAAAATCTGAGTAATACGACGATCAAGATTTGGCAATTGGAGTCTGAGATCTAACTCGGCATCAGGATCATAAAAATACAACTGCAGGTACCTAGGGGTTCCATCCCTCGGAACTAATTGGTCGATTTTGTGATATATTCCTCTATGTGCATGAAAAGTATATACACCGTCTCTCATATTGTTCAATGTATCATCCAACGTCACTCCCATTGAGGCAAAAGAAAAATTCGTGTTATAAGCACGAATGTTTTGCCTAAAAATATTTCCAATTTCATCTTGCGATGTGAAAAGTCGGTGCAATTCCTCTGGAATTTCTGAATTTGCTAACACAGTTTTCCCTCTCATACAACAAAAGGTATCAAATTCAAATTGAAAACGTTTTGCTCCACAATCAGGACATGCACCACGTTCTTTTAAAACACGATGTTCTCTAGGTAAACGATCGTAAACAAAGTTATATGGATCATCTTCTACATTCTCATTTTGGAAGGAAGGTTGATCAACTACTTCAGAAAATTGAGGTAAAAGTGTACGAGGTTGAATTCGAACACCTAAAAAATTCGTTGTCTTAAGTAATGAAGGTTATTAAAGATATCAAATTCAATAAAGAAATCAATGTTAAATAAATAGAAACCTCGTGATGTTCTGGTAGTGACTTCATCAACTACATTGGGGAATGTGGTTGTCGGCGTAACATCATTGGTCGGGGTTGATGTAATTTGACAACCGTTTGAAATATGCATTCCATTGTACTCCTTACGTTGCACGGTAGAAATACTTGACGCATTCACGTTTGTCATTTGGGTAAATTGAGTAATATTAGTCTGTAAACTTCTTAACGGTGTCCTTTCTGCTAATCTATTACTCATTAAAGATAGTGATGAAGCACTTTGGGAGACCTCACCACTCCTAAATTTCGGGACTTTGTTATTTTCTTTGCGTGCAGCATAATATCTTTTGTTATACCCTTTTCGTTTTTCAGCTCTAGTAGATGAACTCGAGCTAGAAGCTTGATTAAGATGGTTTGGTTGTCCATTAGTCATTGTAAATTGTTAAAGTGTCAAATACCTTGCAAATTAAATAAAAGATAGTTATCATAGATGATTAAATTCTGAAATTATTACAAGATTAGTACACGACACTTAAACAAAATAACATGATTACCAGAAATAGAAAAGCAAAATTCTTAAAACATTGAATACATAATAATAACATTAAGTGAAAGCCAAACTAAATACTTGGTGAAACGACGGTCTCCACAAACACCGCACCCTTATAACCACGAAACCAAGTAACTGGATAAAGAATTTCGAAGGGCTTCGTATCCATTTCAATAGTAAAAAGCTTCCCTAATTTAGTCATCACAAACCAATTACCATTCGTCACGTAATGTGTTATATCGCCCCACAATGACAATGATATTGGGGGGATCGGAGGACACGATAAGACCTTAATCCAGTAATCCTCTTTTAACGTCCATAGGTCAATTGTTATCTCAAACCAGCCAGTCGTAGCAAACATGTGAAGCTCATTTTTTACATTCACTAAAACACCTTGAACAAATCCCGTAGATGGAACAGGTGGAAAGCTTATCTCCTTGAACTGCTCTGTATTAATATCAAAACAAATCACCACATTTGTACCTCCAACCCAACATTCACAAAGAGTGAAATACAGAGTACCACCACAAAATGTGCCTGGTGACCAATAGAAATTGGGGCTAAGGTACTCTTGTCTTGTTAAGAAAGGAATATTTCTCCAAAAGTTTAATTCCCTAGAATAAACATAGCTTTCATATACACCACACCTACGCTTGATATGCAAGACCTTGTAATCATCGGCATCATCAGCATACAAACCAATGGCATCAAGATTATTTATATAGATTCCAAGAGAATCAGGTGTTGACAAACGCTTGAAAGCAGTAGTTGTTGGATTCCAAAGAAGCAACTCGATTGTATGATTCAAGCAAACACACAACAATCCATTCAAATGTGAAAGTATTGACACATCATTATTTTGGTGGTCGAATGGTAATGTAACTATTGACCTTGGCCCATAATCATAGGATTGAAAGATGATCGGATGAACAGAGCATGTTAGGTCGTCAATTAAGAGAACTCTCTGGTTAGATGAAACTAATGAGTGAGAACAATGTACCCTTATGAAATCTCGAGTTGACAGCAACGCATACCATTCCTTACAAACACTCTTAGAACGTCCTACGACCTTCGCTGGCACCCTCGTTAATATCTCAAATATGGTTTCAATAGGAAGGTCAGCCATGGTGATACCTTCGTTTAAGATAAATAATAACTTTTTAGTTGTCCAACCTATCTAGATTATAGTTTGGTGAAAAATAGGTGTAACCGTTACTTTTAAATCAAGTAATATAACATACTTGTTACAACATAATATAATATTAAACAAACTAAAGTATACTTCTACAAGTAGGAAAGAAACATAAAGGCAGTTAACCAAAAGCAAATCAGAAAACACCATCATGGATTTTAATAATCAACAACTAAAGATATAAAAACACTCAATGTTTCTATCATGAACACGGACTTAAGTATAGATCCATAATTTAAATATCTCGTGCCTCGAGCATATCTGGGTCATACGTAATCCTACTCAGTTCTGTAGACTTCAAAATATTAACTGAAAAAACAAATAAAATACAACTTTTATTAAATTACATGACCCATTAAATGTAACTAATTTTTTAGAAAGTTGATGTTTAAAGCATAACGTACAATCCGGTAGGTGAACCAACTTGACACGTGATACGTATATGATAGACTTTCGTTGCACCGCTCGAATGGTACATATAACATCGGAAGGCTTCAGGGCGGAAAAAAACATTTGGATTGTATGACCACTGTACACAACAATTTTGGGTTAGAGTTCTTTTAAAATTAGTTTTTTGTTACATACGATGTAAATATTATGTCTCTAATATGTTAATAAATAATAACTTACGTCTTATCTCGAAGAGAAAGTTCGAAACAACAACGATCCCGTTTACCTTCTATTATCCTCCCAACCACATCTACAATGAAATCAACCAAATTGTATACACCATATCTAATATCTAAATATATAAGCTTTTATATTTTTAATTAAAAAATAAAGAATGGGATTTTATATGTACCAATAATAAATTTTTTAGGTCTTCTGTCATGCTTCAATTTCATAATGGAAGGCACCACACGGATATATACAAGCACCTCTTGGAATCGTAAGCTCCAGTGATAAAAGCTTCGTATATTCATTATATTCATTGATGACGATTTTTTTTTTCTCCGAACAGACTAAGAGGTAATTATGGTACTTTGGGTACTCATGATAGTGGAGATTCTCAATTTGGAAATGATTCAACAAAAAAAAGCCACCCATCAATGTAGCGTCATTATATAGGTGTATCAAATGTTGTGGAACGATCGCAACAATTTTTTGTCTCTAAAAAAAGAACACATTTAGTGGTGAAAAAACATTCACTCGTATAACATATAGCAAAATAAAATAATGTTCTTACATTTTGATCAAGAAAAATAACCACTAATCTCTTTCCCTCGACGTCATGCCAAATAAGTTCGACCATAACAAAGGTTAGATTATACCAAGCTCTATCATTTCTCAATGATGAAAATTCGTCGACCGTACAATGACCAGACATATCCTATTAATGTTCAATGTTAGTCAAAGAAAAAATAAAAATTACATATATTTAAATTTATATCTGTTTGATTTTTAAGGTCAAGTAGATAAGAGAGGGAGCCAACTAAAATTAAAGTAATACATGATTAAAATTTAAATAACCTTAAAATTAAAAAGTTATATTAATACATAATTAAAACCGAAGCATCTAGATAAATAAAATTCAAACTAATACAAAACAAAAATACATTGAAATAAAAATAACTAACACATAATAGAACATTTAGTAAATCACATTAAATATTTCTCAAAAACTAAACACCGAATCATAGGAGAATCAATCATTATCATCGTCGTTTCGGTGGATGCATTCATCAATAACGTTTTTTAAGGTTCCCAAATCATTTCTTCATCCAAGGGTGGTTCGTATTCCGCTCCAGGATCGGTTTCGTACCCTTCAGCCCAGTTCGGTACTCCTTGTGTTTGACGGGGGTTTTCCACATGAGGGGGGTTTGAAGATGGTGGATGGTTTGGCACTGTAGGAGTGTTTGCCAATGGACGATAATGCCCCTCCCCAATACGTAGTGCCCCAAATTGTAGTTGAGCAAAGGTATAGTCATACACCCAAATCAACTCTTCATCCGTCCAAGTATTTGGATCACTATCTTGAGGAATTGTGACAGGAGGTGGGTTTGTGACGGGAGGTGGGTTTGTGACGGGGGGTGGGTTTGTTACGCAAGGTGGGGTTGTCACTGGAGAAGGGTTTGATCGTCCATGACTTGAAGGCCCTTGTGGTTCAACTGGAATTGGATAACCACCACCCATACCTCTCAATTGATATGTGTTTGGAATGAATTTTAAACTGAAAAATACAATTTTGATTGGATATAAAGATCAATTTTTAAGCAAATAAAATTTGTTTAAATACAATTTTATTGGATACAAAGTTATGATATTCTGAAAAAATTAATTATTGACATCGATTGTAGCCGGTTCCTTTATGTCTTTCTTCTTGAACAAAACAAAAAAGATTGTTAAGTGGAAACCACGTTTAACATCTTCATACCCAACTACTTATTGGACCAAATAAATGATAAAAATTAAATACAAATTAGTGTTACAGGTATGTATATCGCAAATCGCAAAAACGATTTCGAAAAGAGAACCAACTGCTGTGATGCTTCATGAAAAAGGGAACGGACTTTAGAATGTACAAAAACAGAGGACTTTTATAGGAAAAAAAAGATTTGTTCACACATGCTTTCAACACTTAAAGATTTGTTTTTTTTTTCTTTTTCGGGCTCCACAGCCGGAATCTTTTTTTAATTGTATTCTTTAATTAACTTATTACAGTTTTTTTTCATTTTTAACTAACTTATTATAGCTTTTTTTAATTAAAAGGGATGTATGTTAATAATGATTCAAAAAGAATAATTCATCATCGTATTATTATTCACTCTAGTTGCTTTCAATAATGTTGTTCAAAGATAAGTTATACTTGATACTGCAACTTGTTTAGTCATGAATTTAGAGTTATACTTGATACTGAAACTTGTTTAGTCATGAAACTTGTTTAGTCATGAATTTAGAGTTTTTTCTATAATCAACTAACTTAACAATCATGTTATAATTTTTTTTAAAAACAAAAATATCATAGTAAATTAAAATATAATAGAAAGCCCAAATCAAATATTAACTACAAATCGATTATCAGAGGTTGTTTGTAGTGGAATTACATAGAAACGATTCTATAATAGTATATATGTCTACTTTTTGTGGCTTATGGATTCTACCAAAAAAAGTTTTAACTTTTCAATCATAGTTGAACATATAAATCGGTAATTAATTCTTGCAACTCCATTTACAATTTTAGAATAAAATTCAACCTATAACATTAAATTTTAAAATCAATATACATATTTTTATGAAAAGAGCATCGAATGTTGAAGCTGAAGAAAAAAGAAAGCAGCCCTTTGATTTTTTGCCTCGTCACTTATCAATGAATATTTTTAAATGACCGTATTTGAAAATTCAACATGTTCCAATATAAGTGAACACAAACGTACAGTAGATGATCTTGTTCTTGTTAACTTTTTAATAAAATCAATATTATAATGTTATAATCATGTATGTCTTCTTAACGAATAGTATCAAAGAAAAAAAATATGTCACTAAACTGATTTATCAGCATACGCAGTCAAATGAAATGGTAATACAGCCAAATCTAATACCATGAACACAATTACTGTAATGTGCAGTGATTTTAAATGTATTTTTTCTCCATAAGTGATATGTAGTCATTACACATAAATGAAAAATGAAATCATTCAGGAACCAAGAAGTCTTGTAATAATAAACAAGTATGAATGTGGACTAACTTATCACATTTATCATCATCTGGTAGTAAGCCAAGCATGTGAGAACCACAAATATAAAATGTGCAAAACAGGTAAAGAAAAAGTGACTTCAGTAATAGGTAAAGAAAACTTTACTGTAACGCGAATATATGCAAAATAGGTAAAGAAAAAGTGACTTCAGTAGCAAAAGTAAGAATATCTTGCTTCACAATCTATATTGTCATCGTGCAGACTCAATCAAAACCCAGCCCATTGCAAATTTTGGGTGTAAAAAATTTAGAAGAAAACAGAATACTGGTTGTAAATACTATCTTAATTTAACTCAAAGAGAGACTTGCTTGTGTATAAACATAACAATGCCGGTTGAGGTTCACATTGATATATTTTTACAGAACGGGAAAAAGTGAAGATTGTTATCACATACAAAATAAAACAGTCGATAAGTCTTAACAATTAAAATAGTGTAAGATTTTTACAATCGGTGTATCAAACATTGTTATCACTATGTAAGATTACAACACACATACAAAATAAAACAGTCGAAATGTGAGAAATACTTACCACAACGCAGGACCAAGATGTTAAACATGCTTAAACCCTGGATTCAATTTAATAACGCAAACATCAGTCTAATAGATAAAATACACAATACGCAAAGTTAATTAGGGTTTCAAATGTACCTTAACAGCCACCATTGCTACTCACCTCTTCAAATGTACCTTAACAGCCATCATTAACGCCCTACTCTCTTTCCATCCCGTCGTCATCGTCGTTCTCCAAGCAGAGAAAAGAATCGGGATGTAACTGAAAGGCGGATCTGAATAGCTTGGATCGCGAGAGAGATAACAGAGAAACCCTAGATCCAGATCTGGATCTAGAATCGCCAGAGTGAGAGAGAGACTAGTGAGATGTGAGTTGTGAGAGAGATGAGAGAGAATGAAGGGGAAAGGTGGATCTGTGTGAAAACAACCTCATCCGTCAGATCACGATCCGTGTGAAGACATGAAAGAAAATGGACGGCTGATGATGGATCCGGGTAAAGGGTAAAAGTTTTGGAGGGCATAATTGGAATTGTAAATTATATTGTGCTTTAGAGGGTTGTACAGCATGCTTTAGGGGTGTTTTAAGGGAATTTTATGGACTTTAAGAAGTCCTTTGGATATGCTTTATAAAGTAGTATATATATATATATATACATAGAAAGATGTTGAGGTAATAAGATTATGATGAAAGAAGTATGCTCCGAACATGTTGCATATTAAGCATGTGATGATCGACTTATGAGGACTAAAATGAATAATGGGCTAAGACCTAGATGGATGATTTAAGCACCGACGAGGATAGAGATTTTTGTAAGAAATGGTAAAATGATAACAAGTATGTCTAAAATCAATAAGGAAGTACAAATGTGCGAATTAGTCCATACTGTAGGAATGGATTAACAAGCAACTAATAGTACTAGAGTTACTAAATGTTGAGGTCAGTATATGTATATGTAAATAGATATACACACACACATACATTAGTAGTCAAAGTTTTTACGTCACAAGAGGGGGTGACTAGGAAGAATGATGATATTAATAATAGAGGAATCAAGTAGTAGGCTCATGGTGAGCATTATTGTTTCTAACGGCATAGTGAAGGAACAAGTATGGTTAGTGACTTGGAAGGCAGAAGTAAATAACTCATAATGCTAGTAAATAAATTATAATCTTCGTATCAATACAGGAAATAATGGCAGCTCTAAATTCTTGTTTATTGTAAAGTGCGGTTATTAGATGTCTAGAAATGTCACAATGGAAAGATGGTAAGAGTCGACCCGCATATCAGAAAATGGGTAGTAGAAAGGAAAGAAAAGTAGGAACTGTTAAGAAAACGGGGTAGACACTTAATATGCCAAATTTAGAATAATTAGAAAGAACTGTATGGAAAATGTGAATGGTTAACGTCGAAGGAGCTAGAATGAAAATATAAGAATGTGTAACTATTAGAGGTGGAATGTTACATAAAGAGGAGTTGAGTGGAATGTAAAATATGATTAATATTTGAATGGATGTTTAAATAAATCTTGCCCTCTGTCGAGTTCCCTATCGTATGTGAGGAATTATTAGAAGACAAACCTCTAAAGAAATGTTCGAGAGTTAAAGTTTTTATACGCATGAATCTTGGTTCGTATTATAAAACAAACCTATGTGGTAGAGTGTAATCTTAATTATCGAAGGAATAGTTGTGCTAAGTTTTATGTAACTCATACGTGAAATGGAGTGGCATATGTAATAAGTTTATAATCTCGTATGTAGCGGAACCTAGGTAAGTATATAGATAAGAATTAACCCTTGAGATACAATGTTAGGTAATTGTCTTAGTATTACAATTGCTAGAAGGAATGACGTATGTATGACAGCTATGGAATGTGATGATAAGTATAACTGAGTACGACACCTCGTGTGTAATATGAGTTGCTTAAATGTAGGTATTGATTACACGATCATATTGATAGCGTGATTAAAGACTTATGTTGGCCCTTGTAACCTAGGGATAGACGGTAAAGAGGTTAGAGCAAGATAGTATGTGCACGATTTGTATAGACGTATACATTAAGTTGTGGTTAACCATACAGTTATGATAGATCATCAGTGAAAGAAATATTGGTCTCGTGTAAAGATTATACGTAGGTATTGCAAGAAAAATATGAAGAGAACTATCAAGCAAGTGACATGAAAGAAATTTTGCTTGATATTGGCCCTGGAAGGATGGGGAGTATGTAGAAGCTAATTAGTTGAAAATATTGAATGATATTTGATTTGTGTTTTTATATGAATGAATAGGAATGAACAAGCATGAATATTATGATAATTATTTCCCCTAAGTAGATGTTAGAGGTATGCGGGAATGAATAATTTGACAGCTAAGTTTTAAGAAATCAGCTTGAACAATTGAACAATAATCATGAAATAATTTAATAGGATCACTTTGATTCATACAAGAGTGAATTACCATGTGTATAGACAAGTTTAGAGTAGTAACGACCGATTCATCACGAGGGATGATCGAACGAAAGTATGTTATCGAAGTTCGAGCTATGTAATTACGAAGGGATACATATAAACTCGTCATAATGTATGTATTCAGGTTTCGGGGACGAAACCTTCTTTAAGGGGGGTAGACTTGTAACACCCCAAATTTCGTATGTCATATTATAATGTTATAATCACAATATTTTGAAGAAAAGAAATGGTAAATATAGATTTTTTCCATTATTAAAGTTTTATAAATTTTAGTAAATATAAAATCTTATGTATGCATGAAGGTTAACTAGGTTAGTATGTAGAAATGGGGAAAATGGCATGTTATAAAAGAATGTGGGGGTGAAAATGATAAATGTGTAAATAAAACACTTAACAAAAAAATGTTCAGTGTTTTTGAATGTGAGGGTGTGCGATCGAGAAGAGAGACCAGGGGAAACTTTCCCCTCAAAACCCTAGCATCATAAAATCCATCAAATTAAGAGGGGAATTGAAGGTTAATCGAATGCATGAACTAGGAATGTTGATCACCTAAGTATCTCCAACATCAAGTAAGTCGAAATTTGTGATTTAGTGATGTTTGATTTAGTGGAATTCGTGAATGTAATGTAAAATTTAGCATGAATGTTGGTTGCTATGAATGTGTAGATGTTAAGAAATGTTTAATTTTGATATGATGATGAATTGGGGTAAAACCTACTTATATGCCAATTAATGATTAGAAATTGTGAAGCTCTACATGCTAAATTAGTCTAATGTTGATGAAAGTTTGATGAATAGATGGTTTAGAACAATATATATATGCTTAGGTGGTAAATTGTGAAGTTGGGAATGCTTATGTTAATCAATGGATGAGTTATGGAAAAATATGCTTCAAGTACTTGTACTTTATGCTTTGTAGTTAGAATGCACGCCATGTGTTCGATGAAATGCCTTAGAATGATCTAGTTGTGCTTTGACATGAATTCTTGATAAAATGATGTTATGAAATGAAAATGAATGTTTGCTTAGTCATTTAACGCCATGATGAATAAGTAAAATGCATATGTGATGCAAAGCATACGAAAGCTAAAAGTGTAAAGTTATGACATATAGGCATGGAGAAAGAAGAAGGCACGAGTCATTTTAAGTTACAAGCAGCGCAAAACCACGGTAAGTTCATATGAACTTCATTCTCTCTATATGTAGATTTATGAATGTAAATCTTGATATTTGAGTCCTAGTATAGAATTATTATTATTGTTCATGGTATAATTGTGTTAAGTTGAGAATTGGAAATGGATAGGAAATGTCACACCCCAAAAACGTCGCAGCGGAATATAAAACGTAGTGGTGACGGAAGCTGGTGCCCATTTCTATCTTAATGTTTGATGCATTTTAGTGTTGGACATTATTACTTAATTGAAACGTTGATTTTAAACTTATCGTCCCAAACCACAACATAACCATGACAAAATAAAGTAGTCTTTTGATCCTCACGGATCTTATTACATTTAGTCCCAGAAAGTTTAAAAATCAGTCCAACATTTTAAGTGGCAAAACATGCATCAACTACACAAGATACGCTATAATTCCCGAAACCGATTTCATGTACCTGTAGAACACGTTAAAATCAAATGTCAACACAAAGGAAGGTGAGTTCACTTATTCGTTTACTAACAAATTTTATTCCAAGGAAAACTTTCTGATTAGGTGTTTATTTGAAAACATCCATGTAGTTTTAGAAAGTCCATTTTACTCCTTTGATAAAATCCATGGGCCTTCCATCGGGCCATTACTCCGACAACAGTAGTACTGCCTATGTTTTGTATATTAAATTATAGCGTCGACTTTCAAACTCGTATGTTAGCTAGACGATACGAGCTATATATTAACCATGCAGGGATAATCAAAACTAGACAATGAACATAATATTAATTCGTCGTTTGACATTGACATGGGGCGACCGGTCACGACGGGGTTGTCAACCCGATAGATCTACCAACAATTCCTCGCGTGCAATACTTAAACTGATTAAACGACATCATGGGCGCATGGTTCTTTCTCGAAGAACAATATGATGTCTGCCTCACGTACAATATATATATCCTACTAATATGACAATTTAAAACACGATGTTGTATGAATCCCCTGAAATCCCCGACGAAATGTAAGCCTATGCTGATACTTACTCTCTTGAGACCAAGCAATATTCGTACCAACCACACAGTCGTTTTCCCCCAAACACCGTGCCTAATCCCGTTTCCACCCGAAACATATTTATTCTTCAAAACCATATCATCCCGAAATATATATATAATTTCCCAAAAATCCATATATTTTCAATGAAAATATATAATTTATATCAAAAGGTATGTTTTATTTCAAAAACATTATTAAACCATTTTATTGGCGTGTTCTACCCCCAAAATATATATAAAGCAGTAAAAAGAGGGGTTTAGTGACACTCACCTTTGGGTGCGTATTTTAATACCGCAATCCTAGAAATTGATTATATACGTCCTAATATGGGAACAATTCTAAATCAAAATAACATTTAATCACAAAAATTCTAAGTTTCTCAGTTTCTTAGAATTATCACATAACTTTGAGATTTTCTCGAAAAGTTGTCATTTTTGATTATGTTGGCATGTTAAAATATATATATACATATGAGTCCATATATATATATATTATGATTTTGCGTTTTGAACGATTTTATTGGTGACCATTATTGTGTAAATCCGTTAACTCTTCCGTTTATACGCAATATATCTATGATTTACGCGTCGTAATATATATATAAACGTTCACATAATTTACCATCGAAACACGCGAAACATTACTAACTTAACTATTTTGTCATTTTTAAAGCAAACATACATAAAACATCTCACATGTACCAAATTTCATGCTCAACAAACAAGTTACACTTTTAACGCAATTTTACCATTTCTACCACACAAAACGTACATGCATACATGCATAGTCTAATTTTCCCATTATCGAGTTAACACTTAACATATAATCACATTTACATGCTCAAATCACTTAATACATTTTATCACATAAGATTTACTCAAAATTCACCCATACTCATTTTCATTGAAAAATGCGTATTATAACGATTCGGTAACGTTTTCGGGCGTCGGAAATCACGTATGACCAACCAAACACCAAGTAAACTTAAAATTAGTTAAAATATTTATTTTTAAACTAAAAATATCAGTTTATTTACTGATCTAATTCAGTTTTATAGAAATCACCCGAAAAGCCGATTTTTGACCGTTTTAACGCATAGTTTTGCGTTAAACGTTACTATAATCATCCCAACTCGAAACGAGTTGATATTTTAACACAATACATGTTATTTACTGATTAAAATGATGGTTATAATCAGATTAGTGCAGTTTTTGTGTAAGTCACCTAAATCATGCGATTTCACGTATTTTACAACACATAAAGCACCAAGTACAACATACAAAGCTAGCAAACATTATGTCAAAGTTATATATCATTAAACACTTCTAAATAATCATATTTGATTGTTTAGAATCTGATTAAAATCTATTTTTTGTCAAATCATGTTCTAATCGTATTCTCTTGATCATATTTTAACATGCATGTTCAAGTAAGTGCATCCATTACACCCATACCATATCATCATCATCTCACATGAACTTAAATGCATCTACACACTTTAAATTCATATCATCCATGTATCATCATCATCTTATTATCTAATCATACTTATGATCATTAAAGTGTAAATACATGTACCATTTAGTTGCTAGTAAACAAAACTTACTTAAAATGCATACACACATACATATATACAACACATGCATATACAGAGTAGGGTTCGCACGGAAAGTGTGTTTTTCCTAGAAAGTCTAGGAAGCGATCTGGTCCATCCGATTGGTGTGTTTAAGGGTTGAGATTAAATCAATGGCAATCTTGTAATATTTGAGTTTAATTAATTGATTGTTTTAAATGAGTAGGGGCAATTTTGTCAATGGCCGTGTTTTAAATCAATTAGATAACCGCCCAGTTCCTAAATTCAAGCGATTTTCCCTCTCTCTCTCTCCAAACCCATCTTGGAACCCCCAATCCCTACCAAAAATAACTACAATCATGGAAGAAGATAACTTTAGAAACGATGGAGAGCACCGAATCAAATTAAAACACTTCTCCATCTCCACCATCTCCGAGTTCATCATCACCATTCAAATATTGTTCTTATCATCTCCGTTTTCTTGACGATGTGTTTTAACAGAAACAGATTCATACAGTTGTGTTTTAGCATTCAGATTCATACAGATGTGTTTTAACAGCAAACAGATTCATACAGTTGTGTTTTAACAGCAAGCAGATTCATACAGTTGTGTTTTAGCATTCAGATTCATACAGATGTGTTTTAACAGCAAACAGATTCATACAGATGTGTTTTAACAGCAAGTAGATTCATACAGTTGTGTTTTAGCAAGCAGATTCATACAGATGTGTTTTAACAGCAAACAAATTTATACAGTTGTGTTTTAACAGCAAGCAGATTCATACAGATGTGTTTTAACAGCAAGCAGATTCATACAGTTGTGTTTTAGCATTCAGATTCATACAGTTGTGTTTTAGCATCCAGATTCATACAGATGTGTTTTAACATCCAGATTCATACAGTTGTGTTTTAGCATCCAGATTCATACACTGTGTTTTACCATCTTTATATTGTGGGATCTATAAAAAAAATTGACTTTAGCCTTGTAAACTATTAAAACACAGCACCAAGAACATGCTGATAAATTCCAGTAATCTTCTGAACAATGGAATATGCGATGTAATGTGACATGGAATTTTAGTTAATGAACACATTGACTTCCAGATTTGAATTCGAAAATAATAAAAATTCCGAAAATCATGGAATTTTAGTTAATGAAGATACATTCCAAAAATAAAATTAAAATGTGAAATTACATGATAGCCCTTCTACTTAAAATCCCTCAATGACACATGTCCAATTCTTATTCCTTCCTAGACTTTCTAGGAAAAATAGACTTTCCACCCAACTCCTACTCTGCATATACATACACATATACTTCTAAAAAAATATACTTTTATGTCACTTTTCAAATCACAAGAACCTTCTTGTATGACAACTTTTTGATTCATGCATGTAACAATCTTTCAAGGAACATGTCAAACAATAATCATTCAACAAAAATCCATCAACAATCAAATCTCAAATCTCTTATATACATACATACACTCACGGCTATATATATATATATATATATATATCCATTTTTATTTTCTTTGAAAACCCATTTGTTATTACTTTCAAGTTTGTGAAATTTCTTAAGAATCAAGAGAAACTTTTACTATCTTCTTCTCCATAAAATAATCAAGAAAATTTTTAAAAGATTAGTTTTATACCCTCAAGATTCAAGTGGATTTTTGACAAGATTTTGATGTTATGGAGCTTGTTTCATCTTGAAAACACCTTTGGATTTTCATACCAACTTGAAACTTGTTTGAAATCAACTTGAATCTTCAAGAAATGTGATTGAAATTTCGAAATTGTTGAGGTGAGAAGGGGTGTTCGGCTGAATTCTTTAGAGAGAGAGAGAAGTTAGTGATTTGTGTCATTATTTTATGAGCTTTCTTGAGTTTTTAAAAGAAATCATAAGGTTTCTTACATAGAAGATCACACCACCTCCCAACAAGACCAATAATAGTATGAGAGAGGAGAGAGAGAGAGAGAGTGTTTATGGGCTGCCATCTATCACTACACACACATACACCTCACGCACACACACTCACTCACAATATATATATATATATATGTAATATAGTGTAAAAACATGTATTTTACTGGATACTGGGTATTTTATCTAGCGTTTTAACCCATTTTAGCGCGTTTTAATTTATCTTTAACACTCTATAAAAATAAACTCACCAAAATATTATTGAACAATATTTTGTTAGCCGGGACTGGCGACGTTGCCGGTATTTGACAGTATGCGCGCTGTGCTGCGCGGTACGCACTTAAAATCGCAAAAATAGGAATTTAAGCGTTTTTATTTATTTTTATCATTCTAAAGTAATAAACTCATCAAATTATTATTAAAATGATTATCAGTTGCTTTGACAGGCTGTGTTGACAGTATTTTGTCGGTACACGCGCTGCATCGCGTGGTACACACTTAAACTTCGAAAAATAGAGTTTCCTAGCGTTTTAAATTATTTTTCCACACGGATATGATTAAAATAATTATTCTAATCATAACAAACTATTTTTAGGGTTTTAACACTGATCGGGTGGTCACCGATGTTCGTTTCGCATTTTAACCGTTGCGCGATAAGCGTTTATTTTACCGTTGCCAACATAATTTTTATCAAAGTTTAAATTTACCAACTCATTAAATTTCACATATAAACATCATAATCAGTCAAATATGGCCCTATTACCTATTTACAATATGTGCTACAATTGTACGGTACGACCTGAAAAGCCGGGTGTCACAGTCTCCCCCTGTTTAGGAAATTTCGTCCCCGAAATTTATACTCTACAGGTTTTGTTTTCGCACTAAGTATGAATAAAAAAAACAGATTTAATGAATATATTCTTATAGTTTCTGCGAGAAACTTAGATTCTTACGGAGAATCCTCGTAGACCTATATTACACACATCCTCAATTCCTAAGCTCACGTCTCAACGCTCTCCATCCTGATGGTAGCTTGTGCCTATAAGCGACTGGTCCACTCAAGATGGGCTCTCGAAAGGACTAAGTCAATGTGGCTCAGTTTTTCTTTCCTCTGCTAAACCTAATAGCATCTCCGCAAGATAACTCATTTAACAGAACCGAATCTTCAATCTGGAATCGCAATAGTTCCTTCAATTGTCCATGTAATCCTTCTGTTGATCAATTGGCGACTTTTAACCTTCTCTCGATCCAGGAAAATCCTGTCGCTGGTTTCCTAGATAAACTAAGGTCAGGTTAATCGTCTTTTGCCACATTAGCTTAACAAAGTGGCGATCAACACTTCCATCCATGCAAGGCTTCAAACTGAGGAAACTAGATACTAGCGTGATAACTATTATTGTAAGATAACTCTGCCAAGGGCATGTGAGTATCCTAATTTCCTTCGGAGTCCATCATACACGCTCCCAACTTTTCTTTCAAGGGTCCGAAAAGCTTCCTATTATCTTGCTATCCAATCAATTTCCCTTTTCCTTTTGGGGTTATTAGTGTCGAAGGCTGCACTAATTTAGGGAAATTCTTAATAAATCTTTGGTAGCATCTAGCTAGTCATACGAATCATCATACTCCCGACGGGGTCTTTGGTGTTCCTCATCGTTCATCGACTCCATAGTTAACTTCAAACGTTACTCATGATTCTCCTTGGTTCGCACATAGGCAAGTATGTCGTCAACGAATATTATCACGAATTCATTCATTTAGGGTTTCCATACCCTGTTCATGAGATCCATGAATATAACTGGCACATTATTTTAGTCAAAAGGCATGACTAATAACTCACAATGGCCATATCGTGTTCGAAAAGCAGTCCTCAGCACATCTTCGTTAGCAACCTACAACTGATAGTATCCCAATCGTAGATCGATCTTCGTGTAGCAGCTGAGTCCCGGTAGCTTGATTGAACAAATTTTCAATCCTCGGTAAAAAGGGTACCGATTCTTGATAGTCATCTTATTCAGCTCTCTGAAATCCTCTCACATCCTGAAGGATCCATCCTTCTATCTCACAACGAAATAGATGCACCTCAAATCGAAAAGCTTGATCGGATGAATCTCTTGTCTAATAGCTCTTGAAGCTGATTTGACATTTCTATCATTCTCAGACGGTGCTTAATCTATAAGAAGATTGTGCAACTGGGTGCAGCACCGGGTGCCAGATCGATTCGGAATTCAATCTGTCTCGCAGGGGGCAATCCAGGTAAGTCTTTTTAGGAAAACTTCTGGATAATTGCGAACAATAGGAATCTCTCCGATATTCCTACTTTCAGCTTTCGTATCACCACGTTAACAAAGACCGCATGATAGCCTTTTCGCAACAAATTGAGCATCCTCACAACACTGACGACTCTCAACTATCAACACTCGACACTCGACTCGGTCGGTCTTCGTGAACAACTACCATCTTTCTACCGTCATCAGGACGAGATATCCTAGCTAGCTTCTTCCAGCGATAGTCCCCACTTCATCCTTGGAAAATCAATCCATTCTCACATCCGCGTCAAGGCTCCCCAGCTCCACTGGAAATAAACCAACACAAGAACTATGATCACTTAACGAAATACTATAACTGCAAACGACCTTACCAGTTTCTATCAACTTACCAATTGCTAGTTCTATCGGGCACTTTATACCCAACTTACTTGTTGGTGAACACAAAAATGGTTCAGAGTTTCTCGAACAAAACTAAAGTCAGCTTTGGTATTAAAAGTATGAACATAGATTTGTTTTTGGTTTGAAACATACTGATAACAACAGCATGATCGTCTCGTGCTTTCCCAGCGTTTAGCTCAAATGCTCTACCGCTGGCATCCTGACCCTTCATTTTCAAACAATCTCTCTCGAAATGTCCTTGCTCACCACACTCGTAGCATCCCTTGAGCGTAATTCCATCCAACGTACTCTTAGCATAGCACTCGCGAGTCATATGTCCAGTCTGACCATATCTGGCGCACTTTCTCTGCTCATCCTCGTGAGTCTTCTTCTCGAAACTACTCCTGCCATCCATGGCATTATCCTTTCTAGAACGGCTAGAACTGGCCACATACGCCTTCCTCGAACTGCGTTTCCTATCATGCTTCTCATCGGTATCTTTCCTCGAGCTCTCAGACTTTCGCTTTCGCGAATCCCCAGATCTAGGCTCGGAATGCGGAATTATTTGAATGGTCGATCCGCTGTGATGGCCCGACATCACTCATACCTTTGCCATGTCATTGCATAGGTTACCAGCAATGATCTTGGGCTGTGAGTTGTGCCAACTCTTCTGGGGTAATAGGTAGTCCAGAACCCTATCTCACTTTTGGCGGCATTTTTTCGTTTCTATTATTTACAACAATAATAATCACATAAGACGATAACAAAAAATAATTCAATCATCAAATGGTAGTGGACCAAACATTGCGCATGTATAATATCCACATATTAATGAGAATAATTCTTAAACCAAAAGGAACGTATTCGATATTTATACCAGAAATTTACAAAACTTGTTTTTAGTACTAAGATTAATCAAAATTCGGCGTGTCTACATCAACACCCGTAACAAGTCTATATGAAATTTCCTCCTAAATATCTGAAAATTTGGCATGCAAACCATAAATAGGGTTCATCAAATGAGACATACAAAACAAATAACAAATAACAAAAACAACCAACAATCAACGCTTCAATCCTTGGAAGTCCAACATCTTCCTAACAGGCGCTTCTAGCTCATCATAACAGTCCATCTGTCCCTCTAAGTCCTTCATCGTCTCCATGCCTCAGCGTAACGTGGCGAACTGACGATCACAGTGAGAGCAATTGACCCAAACCCCTTTCTGCTTCTTCAAAGCGGACGTTGTCTCAGCTCTCGAAGTCGAATGCAATCTCTCCAACGGGTCGAGTCCTCTTCTTACGATGAGTGTAGACCAAAAGAGGTGTAGCAAAACATGTGACTCGAATAGCAGAATAAACGATTCTGTAACAACGGGCGAAGGAATCTCAAGCATAGGCTTGACAGTATCAGTGGGCGGAATTACTAATGGCTCTATAGATCGAGAAGTGACATATCGCAACCGTACCAAGTAAGTGTGTGATCAATATAAATAGTAACACATAAGGCCCCAAATAAACAGAAAATCACGTATACATATTAACACATAAGGGTTTTCATACATGATATAATTTGTCTATGTTTATTTAAAAATTTTGGCTTCGAGAATTTTGGACTTAAAATCTCAAAATTCTTCGGTTGAAGTCTAGTGTTTTCCACGAAAACATCTAGTTCGCTAACAACCAATGGCTCTGATACCAACTTCTATCACACCCCAAAAACGTCGCAGCGGAATATAAAACGTAGTGGTGACGGAAGATGGTGCCCATTTCTATCTTAATGTTTGATGCATTTTAGTGTTGGACATTATTACTTAATTAAAACGTTGATTTTAAACTTATCGTCCCAAACCACAACATAACCATGACAAAATAAAGTAGTCTTTTGATCCTCACGGATCTTATTACATTTAGTCCCAGAAAGTTTAAAAATCAGTCCAACATTTTAAGTGGCAAAACATGCATCAACTACACAAGATACGCCATAATTCCCGAAACCGATTTCATGTACCTGTAGAACACGTTAAAATCAAATGTCAACACAAAGGAAGGTGAGTTCACTTATTCGTTTACTAACAAATTTTATTCCAAGGAAAACTTTATGATTAGGTGTTTATTTGAAAACATCCATGTAGTTTTAGAAAGTCCATTTTACTCCTTTGATAAAATCCATGGGCCTTCCATCGGGTCATTACTCCGACAATAGTAGAACTACCCAGGTTTTGTATATTAAATTATAGCGTCAACTTTTAGACTCGTATGTTAGTTAGACGATACGAACTATATATTAACCATGCATGGATAATCAAAACTAGACAATGAACAGAATATTAATTCGTCGTTTGACATTGACACGGGGCGGCCGATCATGACGGGGTTGTCAACCCGATAGATCTACCAACAATTCCTCGCGTGCAATACTTAAACTGATTAAACGACATCATGGGCGCAGGGTTCTTTCTCGAAGAACAATATGATGTCTGCCTCACGTACAATATATATATCCTACTAATATGACAATTTAATACACGATGTTGTACGAATCCCCTGAAATCCCCGACGAAATGTAAGCCTATGCTGATACTTACTCTCTTGAGACCAAGCAATATTCGTACCAACCACACGGTCGTTTTCCCCCAAACACCGTGCCCAATCCCGTTTCCACCCGAAACATATTTATTCTTCAAAACCATTTCATCCCGAAATATATATATAATTTCCAAAAAATCCATATATTTTCAATGAAAATATATAATTTATATCAAAAGGTATGTTTTATTTCAAAAACATTATTAAACCCTTTTATTGGCGTGTTCTAACCCCAAAATATATATAAAGCAGTAAAAAGAGGGGTTTAGTGACACTCACCTTTGGGTGCGTATTTTAATACCGCAATCCCTGAAATTGATTATATACGTCCTAATATGGGAACAATTCTAAATCAAAATAACATTTAATCACAAAAATTCTAAATTTCTCAGTTTCTTAGAATTATCACATAACTTTGAGATTTTCTCGAAAAGTTGTCATTTTTGATTATGTTGGCATGTTAAAATATATATATATACATATGAGTCCATATATATATATATATATATATATATATATATATTATGATTTTGCGTTTTGAACGATTTTATTGGTGACCATTATTGTGTAAATCCGTTAACTCTTCCGTTTATACGCAATATATCTATGATTTGCGCGTCGTAATATATATAAACGTTCACATAATTTAACATCGAAACAAGCGAAACATTACTAACTTAACTATTTTGTCATTTTTAAAGCAAACATACATAAAAATCTCACATGTACCAAATTTTATGCTCAACAAACAAGTTACACTTTTAACGCAATTTTACCATTTCTACCGCACAAAACGTACATGCATACATGCATAGTCTAATTTTCCCATTATAGAGTTAACACATAACATATAATCACATTTACATGCTCAAATCACTTAATAAATTTTATCACATAAGATTTACTCAAAATTCACCCATACTCATGTTCATTGAAAAATGCGTATTTTAGCGATTCGGTAACGTTTTCGGGCGTCGGAAATCACGTATGACCAACCAAACACCAAGTAAACTTAAAATTAGTTAAAATATTTATTTTTAAACTAAAAATATCAGTTTATTTACTGATCTAATTCAGTTTTATAGAAATCACCCGAAAAGCCGATTTTTGACCGTTTTAACGCATAGTTTTGCGTTAAACGTTGCTATAATCATTCCAACTCGAAACGAGTTGATATTTTAACATAATACATGTTATTTACTGTTTAAAATGATGGTTATAATCAGATTAGTGCAGTTTTTGTGTAAGTCACCTAAATCATGCGATTTCACGTATTTTACAACACATAAAGCACCAAGTACAACATACAAAGCTAGCAAACATTATGTCAAAGTTATATATCATTAAAAACTTCTAAATAATCATATTTCATTGTTTAGAATCTGATTAAAATCTATTTTTGTCAAATCATGTTCTAATCGTCTTCTCTTGATCATATTTTAACATGCATGTTCAAGTAAGTGCATCCATTACACCCATACCATATCATCATCATCTCACATGAACTTAAATGCATCTACACACTTTAAATTCATATCATCCATGTATCATCATCATCTTATTATCTAATCATACTTATGATCATTAAAGTGTAAATACATGTACCATTTAGTTGCTAGTAAACAAAACTTACTTAAAATGCATACACACATACATATATACAACACATGCATATACATACACATATACTTCTAAAAAATATATACTTTTATGTCACTTTTTAAATCACAAGAACCTTCTTGTATGACAACTTTTTGATTCATGCATGTAACAATCTTTCAAGGATCATGTCAAACAAGAATCATTCAACAAAAATCCATCAACAATCAAATCTCAAATCTCTTATATACATACATACACTCACGGCTATATATATATATATATATATATACAGGGAGGAGTTCATGCGAGAACCACCCTTATTGCGAGAACCGCGAGAACCAATGTGAACACAACCTAAAATAGCTAAAAAAACCTAAAAAAAACCTAACCCCCCCAAAACCTAAACCCCCCACCCCCAAAAAAAACCTAACCCCCCCCCCCCCCCAAGCTAAATGCTAAAAACTAAAACCCCCAAAAAACCTAAAAAAAAATCTAACCCCCCCCCCCCAAAACCTAAACCCCCCTCCCCCACCCCCCAAAACCTAAACCCCCCTTCCCCACCCCCCAAAAACCTAACCCCCCCCAAGCTAAAATGCTAAAAACTAAACCCACAAAAAACCTAAAAAAATCTAAAAAAATCTAATTTTTTTTTAATATTTTTATGCTCAAATCGCTACTTTTAGTGGCAAAAAAAAAAAAATTTTGTTTTTGGCTTCGAAAAGTAGCGATTTTTATATAAAAAATATTAAATTTTTTTTTTGTGTGATTTTTAGCTATTTTTAGACATTTTTGGTTGTGTTCACATTGGTTCTCGCAGTTCTCGCAATAAGAGGTGGTTCTCGCATGATCTTCTCCCTATATATACATATCCATTTTTATTTTCTTTGAAAATCCATTTGTTATTACTTTCAAGTTTATGAAATTTCTTAAGAATCAAGAGAAACTTTTACTATCTTCTTCTCCATAAAATAATCAAGAACATTTTTAAAAGATTAGTTTTATACCCTCAAGATTCAAGTGGGTTTTTGACAAGATTTTGATGTTATGGAGCTTGTTTCATCTTGAAAACACCTTTGGATCTTCATACCAACTTGAAACTTGTTTGAAATCAACTTGAATCTTCATGAAATGTGTTTGAAATTTCAAAATTGTTGAGGTGAGAAGGGGTGTTTGGCTGAATTCTTTAGAGAGAGAGAGAGAAGTTAGTGATTTGTGTCATTATTTTATGAGCTTTCTTGAGTTTTTAAAAGAAATCATAAGGTTTCTTACATAGAAGATCACACCACCTCCCAACAAGACCAATAATAGTATGAGAGAGGAGAGAGAGAGTGTTTACGGGCTGCCATCTATCACTACACACACATACACCTCACGCACACACACTCACAATATATATATATATATATATATATATATATATATATATATATATAGTGTAAAAACAGGTATTTTACTGGATACCGGGTATTTTATCTAGCGTTTTAACCCGTTTTAACGCGTTTTAATTTATATTTAACACTATATAAAAATAAACTCACCAAAATATTATTGAACAATATTTTGTTAGCCGGGACTGGCGACGTTGCCGATATTTGACAGTATGCGCGCTGTGCTGCGCGGTACGCACTTAAAATCTCAAAAATAGGAATTTAAGCGTTTTTTTTATTTTTATCGTTCTAAAGTTATAAACTCATCAAATTATTATTAAAATGATTTTCAGTTGCTTTGACAGGCTGTGTTGACAGTATTTTGTCGGTACACGCGCTGTATCGCGCGGTACGCACTTAAACTTCAAAAAATAGAGTTTTCTAGCGTTTTAAATTATTTTTCCACACGGATATGATTAAAATAATTATTCTAATCATAACAAACTATTTTTAGGGTTTTAACATTGATCGGGTGGTCACCGATGTTCGTTTCGCATTTTAACCGTTGCGCGATAAGCGTTTATTTTACCGTTGCCAACATAATTTTTATCAAAGTTTAAATTTACCAACTCATTAAATTTCACATATAAACATCATAATCAGTCAAATATGGCCCTATTACCTATTTACAATATGTGCTACAATTGTACGGTACGGCCTGAAAAGCCGGGTGTCACAGGAAATGCGAAGATAATGGATGTGTTTTAACCCGCTTCAAGTGTGTCGAAATGTTGGAAAGTATGATGTTGTAATGTTTAAGTAAGAACTAGTAGAAAACGGGTCAAAATGGCGAAAATGTGTAGAAAGTGTATGGTATGTATTGATCATGTACGGATGAGTGGAAAAGCTTATATATATGTTGAATGTTTCGAAGGGTAAGGGTAAAAGATCATAAATGAATTTATGCTAGAATGGGAAGAATGATTATAATAAGGATGTTGGTTAAAAGAGAAATGAATGTTAAATTTCACTAATGGGTCGAATAAGAGTAAGTATATGAAAGACTTGAAATTTGTTTTGAGAATTTATGCTAATGAATGTTTGCTTTATGTATGATAGGTAAATCCCACTCTTGATGATGCGAGCTCGGACCGAACACACTACATTGCCCTTTATGCGCTTCTGGTTAAAGTCGTCTTTTGTAAATGGGTCAAAACACTTGTAATGGAATCTTGTTTGGTTACAACTTTGATGTCTTTTGAAACATGTCATAGAATTAGTATTGAATGATGATTGTTAAAAACAGGGAATTGCTTATAATACGAACTGGTCATGCCCAATTTTTGTTAAAAATAGTATGTCATTATTTGTATTTTCGAATGTGAAAAGTGGGCGTTACACTCCTTCACCATCGTAGTAGTTGGTCACCGTAGTCGAACCACCACTTCGCAACTAAGTCACTTTTGCCATCATCACGTACCGTTGCTCACCAACACAACTACAATCATAACCATCACCACAACCGCGATTCCATACACCAATTTCTTCACTACCATCGTACCATATCGAGTCACCACCTTCACCCATCCTCGTCTCCATCACATCCGCTCGACCCACCAATCATCACCATCATCACCACCGAAGTCATTCAAGACCACTACACCATCTCCATGTTCAATCACCACCACCGTACATCCTCACAACCCAAAACCACCACCAAATCCAAGATACCATCCTACTCTAACATCTCGACTAGACAAAAACAATAATGAACGGTTAAGAGAATTACCTTAATCATGATCGGAAAGCAAGAACTCGCGCCATTGATCTTCTCCTCGTCGTCCTCACACTCCACTCCACTCGAACTCTCTCTCTCTCTCTTGATAACTGCCGTACCATGGTACTTATGGTTTTGTTTTGTATGTGAAATATAATCACACATATTACACTTTGACCCTTGAAGTATATATATAGAGTATTTTATTCTCAAAGAAAATAAACCAACTTCCATTAATTGCATTATGCCCCTTCAAGTTCCATCGAGTAAAAAACTGACGAGTCTAAGACTACATTTCATCCTGTGGCTCGCACATCAAGTTTGTTACTCGTTAAGTCACACGGTGTTAGAAAAGAAAATTCGGAATATTATGTGACAACTGCCAAATTTGCATGCATCCGTACAATTAATTAGACAATAATTAATGAGTAATGACTGTGCTGGTTTACTATTAATGACTTGAACTGCTATCTGATTACTGCATTATACTTACATGTGCATCACATATTGCATACTGTCACATCATTATTACATGCAAACTTTATTAACATAAATGATGCACAAAGCACAGTTGGCACAATTATATGATAAATCAAGGATATGCTGACGGGGTTCAACACATAGACAGATGTTGTTTTGAGACCCAGTATGAGCCAGAAACCAAGTATCACACTAGTGTAGTGTGTAGGGAAGTAAGGACCACAAAACTGCTTTTCTAGGAGATAGTTTAAGTGCCGGGAAGTGCCTAAAACTAACCTAAAGTGCAGAATTCTGCATGTTTAAGCAAAATTCAGCATTTTAACAAGTTGGTAACATGTAAAAATATGACTAAATGGTCCTGAATGATTTCCTAAGTGTTGGGAATTAAAAGTGTCACAAAAGGGTACATAAAGAACACTAAACGGAATAGTTTGACACTTTAACGAACCGGTATCTGACCGAACAACCGGGCACTACCCGAAACACTAAAATTTTACTAGAAGCATTGTTTTAATGTTTCTGAGCTAGTTATGATTTCCGAACACCCTAACACACTATATAACACATGATATGCTTAAACACTAATCATCACACTTGAAATCTAACTAGAATGCCTAACCTACCATTAAACCACAACTAGACCCCCCCTCATATTGACGGTCACATGGTGGCCCACCATCAAGATCGTTAGTTGATCTTACTAGATATTATGTGATCTTATTTGATTTAGTAAAGATCGTGTCATGTACTTAAGAAGCATAATACCCATTGGACAAACACTTGTTGGAAAGATTATGTTATAAACCCCAAGACACTTAACCATTTCTCATTCATCTCAACACCACACAACTCTCTCCCTTCCTTCCTTCTTGATTCACGGCCAACAACAACAACAACTCTAACATCATCATCACCTTATTTCCATACAATCCATACTCAAACAAAGGCGTTAGAAGACGCATAAGGAAGCTTGGAGCTTTTGGAAGTCGAAGGACCTTCATCATTTGCTTTTTTCCACTTATTTTCTACACTTGATCATCCCTAGCCTTGAGCTAGTAGTAAGATCTTATACTCTTCATTTTGCACCTATTTTAAGTGGTTAAAAGATGTTACAAGATGATTATCATGAAGAACACTAAGAAACAAGAAGTTGAAACATGAACATAAGCTTGAAATTATAAGAAAACTTAAAGGAATCATGTTGTTTAATGTTGTTGTGATATTTGATGAATGATTGTTTGTGTAAATGATGTAGATCATTATATGATCTTGCTAGATCATGATTAAAAACATAATCTAGCAAGATGAGAGGGTGAAAATGTTAGAGATTTATAAATCATCCTCATGAAAGACATGAACTTGAAAACATATATTGTTTTCTTGAAAAATAATAATCAAAGTGGGTTAATAATCATATAGATCTAAAATTTATGAGTGGTTTTCCAAAAGAACCAAGCTTGAAATATGGGTTTTAGTAGATCTTGGTTCTTACATAAACAAATACTATTTTTAAGGGTTAAACAAGTGAAAAAACATTTGTGTAACAAAAAGATTACATAAAGAAGCATTTTTAGAAAATGAGTTTGGAAGTTGTAAACACCCAACTTCTTTAAAGATGAAGTTTTTAAAGAAGTAAATACATTTCAAAGGGTAACTAAACCTACTAAGCACACTACTAAGTTACTACAAGTCTTTATGAAAGTTCAAGTTCATGTTGTTATGTAAATAGCATTGTTTTGGCACTTGGTAAGTGTTGGTTAAGTTGTTGATTGTTTGTGATGATTTTAAAAAGAAAATGATATGCTTTGATAGCATGGACACCACCATTTTTAGGGGAAACTATGGCAAAATTTTCTAAAAATGTAAACACTTAGAAAAATATTTTCAAACAAATATTTACAAGTGTGTTTTGACCCTGAGTTTTCAATATAAACTTTGCCATAACTTTTGTTGCAAAAATACAAATATTGGAGGTTGGATTTTATAAATAAAAATGGATAAATATGTATTTAGAATATATATTTACATTAAAGACACATTGTGTGTGATTATTTGTATACTTTGTGTATTAGTTATATTATCTTAGGATTTAAAGTAATATAACTTAACATATACCAAGAATTTACAATCCAAAATAATACAAAAAATCACAAGGAATACATATATATGTTACACACATAATATTATGGAACCGAACGATAGAATGTAACTTACAAATATTCCGGAAAATACATTTATGAGTATATTTTTGGTAAATATTATTTTGGATACAAAAGAAATGAAAATATGATTTTTATTATTATTACAAAGTATATCATATTTTCGACAAGGAGAAAATACATTATTTTTTTGAGAAGTAAACATATATTTTCCTAGAGTTTTTAGAAGATGTATGATTTTTGGGAAAAATATACGTTTTCTTGGATAAACTTGAAATACATTTGGGATAACATAAGTTTATATATATTTTCTAAGTAAGACTTGAAAATATATTGTTTTGGAAATGTATATGGGATATTTATTTAGAAAATACGTACACACCGGAATACGGCGCCAATACATGGCAAGATATACAAATACAAGAATACGGATAAACATGTATGAGATACACCCATTCTTGGGAAGGAAATACGAATACAAATACTTGAGAAGTATTGTTACAAAATATTGTTTCACAATTATTCCAAAATTAAATATAATTTAAAGTTAAAATATTTATTATTTTAACAAGTAATTATAACTTGGAATAATATCAGAAGCGTAAAAGAAACGTAACTCAAAACGTAAATTCTAAGACAAGGCACGAACCGCTCGTCTAACAGACCGTAGTACGCATGTAGGTAGTCGTGCGTTCTAAAGGAAGCTTTGAGTTACATCGGATACAAGGAACGCAAAACTGTGAGTTCATGTCCCCCTTTTCTTTAAACTATTTTGTTTATTAACTTCGGGGGTGAAGTACATGTTTCAAATGATTACAAAATGCTTACAGACAAATACAATTGGTATGGTTAGCTAAGGAAAGTACAGTAGATATTGTGAATGGGTAGGCGTAAACTTAAGGCCATTAATCCTCGTAGTAGGACCGAGGGACAAGAGTGATAGATCTATTTGGGTGTAGCGAGCCCCATCCATGAGTCCGCCGAATGGGCCATGTGGTGACTATGTCTTACAGCCGGAAGCCCGGTACAAAGTCTGCTAGGTTTGAGTCTTCCTGCACCATGTCACGTATATTAATGTATTAGCTACACATTAATTGATCTGTTTCCTTGTTGCTTTCATACCGGGATTTCAATTACATACAAACATACTTACAAAGGTTTCAAAGGTTTATACATATACACAAACGAACACATGAACTCGCTCAACTTTTGTTGATGTTTTCAAACTACATGTATTCCAGGGAATTAGTAAATGGATCTGGCGGGCGTTGGAAGTTTTATGCTGCGATAGGAATAAAGATGTCATCCATGGTCTTTGGGTTTGGTTAGTGTGTCTTATTCCTGGATGAGACACGTCTTCCAAACCTGGTTGTAAAAACTTGAATTTGAAGTCTACGTTTTTAAACAATGTTGTTATATTTTAAACTTAATTAATGGATGACAAATCTATGGTTTTATCATATAGTTGTTGTTATGATTGAATGCAATGATATTAAGAAAGTCACACCATAATCACGCTTCCGCAAAAGTCAGGGTGTAACAGCTTGGTATAAGAGCTTCGATCATAGCGAACTAGGATTCTTTCTCGAGTCTAGACTACGATCATTTGGGCTCTCACGAAAATGTTTTCATAACATACTTTCATTGCATACACGAAACGCCCAGATCCCGGAAAAACAAACATTTTTACAAATAAAAGACGCGAAACACATTTCAAAGTTAATGTTTATAATTCAGTCTGAGAGACTGGGTAGTTCAGTCTGAGAGACTGGGTAGTTAGTCTGAGAGACTAGTTGTGACAGTTTGAGAAACTGGGGAGTTTAGTCTGAGAGACTGGGTGCTTCAGTCTGAGAGACTGGGTGCTTCAGTCTGAGAGACTGGGTGTTTTTAGTCTGAGGGACTAGGCGGTACAGTCTGAGAGGCTGGGTGTTTCAGTCTGATAGAATGGGCAGTTCAGTCTGGGAGACTGGTTAGTTTAGTCTGGGAGACTGGTTAGTTTAGTCTGGGAGACTGGTTGGTTTAGTCTGGGAGACTAGGTGGGGTTAGTCTGGGAGACTAGGAAGGATAGAAGGTTTCATGAAGAATAATGCGAATACACGATTACATGATGAATTGTCTTTGCTTGCAATACACTAAGTGTTGGTAATTACTATGGATATACATGCTATGATCATTATGTACCGGCACACATGTCACCTTCGTCAGAGAGTGAATTGTCAGACGTTGATGACCCTATGGCCACCGCCACAAATAATGAGATTGCACCTGCGCCGGAGATGTTCACGTCAGAAACTGAGAATGACCCTGACATGCTGACCAAGGACGAGGACGACTTCCAACTGTTCCTGCTACTAGACCTTGATGATGATTTACCCTTACTGATGTCTTCCTTGACGAGGATCCTTTGTCATTCTTGTTTCGGTCCATGACCACCTTATCATTGGTTACCCCGATGGTGAGCACATTGTGGCTCCGATCCTCGATGCCGTACCTCTTCTGGTTGTACTTTCCGAGGCTTGGCCATTCGATGATCTGTATGATGATGACGTTGAATTGTTTATTGGTGGTCCTCCTGATGACGCCCATGATGATGGAAAGTTAGACGAGAACGTTGTTGCTAATTTCACTTCTTGAGATCCCTGTTATCAAGCTATCCTCTGACTCTAGTATACACTCGATTTCAGACTCCTTTGAGTCTGTGACATCTGCAGCCTTACAGACGGCCGGATTACAGCTTTCTACTACTGACTCAGACGACGATGTCGCAGAATGTTGGAGCTTGAGCTGACACCACGTCCTCCACCCTGTCTATTGCCAGTATACTTTGATCCTCCACATTTATCATGGATCCCTTTTGCACTCTCACCTGCTGCTATTACACCTTTCCCAGGTTTCGATGCTCGTTTCTTCGCTATCAAGCAGCAGAATCAGTTACTTACTTCGATGTATATACAAGCTCGAGGAGGAGCTTGCACATGTTAGTAGTTTGCCTTTCTTCACTCCTCCACCTCAGACACCAGCATAGTTGGTTTCTGGATTATGCGGATTGCATTACATTTGGGTAAAGACACTAATGATAAGCCGAGATTGTGGAGACTTTTGAAGACCACTTCTGACTACGTAATTTTGATACACTGATATACTTATTGGAAAAGGGTAGGGTGACCCTGTGTCCCTTTTGATGTGACACATTTTGTAAGACAATGCAATTGTGGTCGGAGAATAATGAGAGCCAAATCATCATTAAACATGCGACAATACTTTGTGGCCAATAACCAATGAAAGCTCAGTCGCTATGTCTTCGTTAAGCACGTTGTTGATCTATATGGGTGTGCTATAATTATAATGCTACGTGCTTGCTTGCTATGCTCTCATTAAACATAATTCCCAAATTACTTGGTTATGCTAAGAGTATGCTATTGCTTGATTGGTTGATATGATAATCTATTATGTGTATGTACATATGACCTCTAAACAACTATATGTACTCCCTGAACAAATAAGACCTGACCTAACTGACCTTCTTCTTAGAAGATGTCAATACAAGGGAACATCGATACCAACAACCCTCCGCCAACGACAACGGCAGAACTACAAGAGCGCATCTCACAGGCCATTGCACAGTACGAGCCCCTTCGCTCCGAACGCAGCGGAGGTACCCCAGGAAATAATCCACCCAACGGTAATGTTTAGTCACTTAAAGACGCATTACCAAACGTTCGGATATTTCCAAGAGTGCTTTACTAATGCCATATTTGAATGATGTCGCAGGCTGCACCTACAAGCAGTTCTTGAGCTACAAACCTCGAGACTTCTACGACACTGGGGGTGCCTTAGCCTTCGTGCGCTGGGTTGAGAAGATGAATTCTGTTTTACGGTTGAGCAAATGTGCCCCAGAACATCAGGTTACGTACATAGCTGGACTATTTCTAGATGGGGCCCTGTCATGGTGGAACCTTCATGTTCAGACAATGGGCGAGACTGCTGCGTATGCTTTGACGTGGGACGAACTGAAAGAACTGATGCGTAAAAGATATTGCTCTAGGGCAGAAGTCCAGAAGTTGGAGACTGAACTGTGGAACTTGAAAATGGAAGGTCCAAAGATAACTGAGTATGTGCAGATATTTCACGATTTATCACAAGTTGCTTCGCGTTTGGTGGAACCAGAATCTAGGAAGATCGAACGCTTCATTGGGGGATTGGCACCTCAGATTCTAAGCCTGGTGACAACATCTAAACCTCCAACGATCACCGATGCTATCGACATAACTGTGGCGCTCACTGAAGAAGCGGTTAGACTAGGAAAATTTTCCACTCCGGAAGAGAAAAAGGAGACACCAGTAGAGCCATCTGGAGATAACAAGAGAAAATTTGAAAACATCAAGAAGGGTACTCGGGCGAATAGCAAGAACAGGGCTAAAAAGGGGAAATAGTACATCGGTATCCTACCTAAGTGTGACAATTGTCGACGTTATCATATCGGTCGATGCAGATATGGAAAATGTGAAAATTGTGGCAAAGTGGGGCATCTCAAGGAGACTTGTAGGCAAGGTACTGAACGTGGAAATGGAGACCAAGATGGTAGCGAGAATCACGAAGGGAACAACGACAACAACGACTATCAAGGTAGGAAGGGTGACAAACGAAAACGTGCTCAAAGTTGTTTTAACTGTGGAAGCAAAAAGCATTTCAGAAAATATTGCCCTAAAAACAAGGATGAAAGCTCAACACCGTAGCTAGGGAGACACACCAGGAATCCAAGCGTGGATATCGGTACGTCCCATATTAGCCAACATTATGCATCTGTGCTGCTAGATACGGTTGCAAATTTTAGCTTCGCATCTCTAGAGTTTGAGAGTATACTTGGTTTAGTAGCAAGTAAGTTAGATAACCCGCACTCGGTAAAACTAGCTAATGGGAAGCTTTGAGATTGTAATTGGGATGGATTGGTTGTCGAGCGATCGAGCGGAGATTGATATCCGTATCCCGATGGCGAACGAAGAAACGATCGTGACTCATGAAGCAGGATACGCCTCTACAAATTACTAATTGCTTGAAGGCATGAAAGTTGTTGCGTAGAGGATGTGTTGTTTTCTTGGCTCATGTCGTGGACAAGGGAGCCGAAGAACCAAAACTCGAAGATACCCCTGTGATAAGGGAATATCCTGAAGTCTTCCCCGAAGACTTGCCAGAATTATCTCCTCAACGACAAGTCGAATTTCTCATCGATTTGATTCCAGGCGCCGTGCCTGCAGTCAATGCACCTTAGCGACTTACACCTTCGGAGATACAAGGATTGTCAATGTAGCTTCAGTAGTTGATGGAGAAGGAAGTTAACAGACCAAGTTTCCCGTTTTGGGTAACCCCAGTTCTGCTCGTCAAGAAGAAGGACGATGATTTTCAAATGAGCATCAACTACCAGGAGCCGAACGAGCTAACCAACAAGAGTCGGTAACTCTTGGTGAGGATTAACGAATTATTTATTTAACTAACTGTGAGGATTCAACTACTATTACATGACTGATCGATGATCGAATGTCATTAGCTGTGAATTCAGGAAGAAAGTATACTGGGGAAATTGTGGGACAATAACTTGTTTTAAACGTGCACAAAAATTTTTGTTTCCTACACGATGCACAAAACAATTTTACACTGAATACGAAACTCTGAGGATCTAGAAAACATGTACTTAGGATCTTTGGGAACCCAGGTCCAAACTCGTAAAGGTTGTTACATAGGAACCACATCTGTTTACTCAAGCAAACACCATTATCCTGACATATATGCTATTTCAGTTAACAAAACAGAAAGTACTTAAGTTTCTTTTGATGAAATCTTCGCTTTTGCTTCTAGCGAGTAGATATTTGCATCTCTACTCCCCTTAATGGTAGTTGCATCGCGTTAATTTTCTTCGCTGAGAGCGAACACACATTTGCTTCGAATACTTGGTCATTTCTTCATTTTAGCAGATACTCATTGCTTCATTACTTGGAACCTTATATGTTATGCATGCACCTTTTGCTACGCATGCGGTTTCATTTCGAATAAACGCTTCATTGAATTTCAAATATTATTTTGCTAAAGCTAACTATTGGTTTATGATTCGAATAACCTACGTTATTGTAATTGTTGGCTCTTTTGCTACCAAGTCAACACACTTTCTTGAAACTTCTTTTATTTCAAGTTACATTCATGGTTTATCTTTGTAACCATGCCGAGATTCCCTTGTTGATACATACGTTTATTGTCGGGTTACGCTGAAACCAAGTTCAATTGCTTGAACTGATCCATTTCGCATATTCAATTGAAGACGCCATATGATGTATTGAGAGCATCATATTGAAATATTTTTGCAAGGAGTCCTTCGTTTCGAGTCGTAGTAGACTTGGTTGGTCTACGACTCCACTAAATCATTTGTTGGTTTCGATACCTTACAGTGATACTTTCACAAAATTGAAGCTTGCGCCGATTTGGGTACTCACTTCATACACGGATTTAATTGTTTATTCATTAGCTTGCTCTAAAATCCGTCTTGTTTATCACGATTACAGCGGTCTCAACACAGTTGTGTGTTAAGGCGATGGTACATAGATTCATTTCATAGCACTGTGTACCTCCTAACGATTCTTTCGTTACAAATTGAATACCTTGCAGTGTTTATTGTTTTCCATCTTCAATCAGAAACAGTAGTACCTTGATGTTCCGTGTTCAATTGAAAACTCTATGACATTATGTAAATCAAATCTTCAGATTGTCTCAGTACACTTTCATTTGATTTAAAACACGGCGAACTTGTTCAGTCACCACTATTATTGAATTATGTCATTACGACACCTTGTGGTGTCGATATGAACTTGTAGCTTTTGCTAATCATGGTCAACCGTCTCACACGAAACTACACATACTTTTGTTTGGCTTATCATTTAAACATTCCTAATGCAACTACGAATTAAGACAATGATACACCAGATTCGCTTGTATTTCATTCGATGTATTTTCGCAATTCAAGAATGTCAACACACTAATCCTTACCATTTATTTATTCGAAAGTTGACAGATCATTTTCATATTCAAGTTGTTGATTTTGAGTTCATATAGCGGATGCTATGGTTTGTGAAAACTCGTTTGCATATTGTGACTGATTGTTTGAGAATCCTATTGGTCAAAACTCCTCTTTTGTGGAATCCCTGTTAACTGGATTACACTAGACTATACGTCAATACTTCTTGTATCTTTGACAACAAATCCTGAAACACATACTTTTTAACTGCTGGATTCCGATTATTGTAATATGCTCCTGGAATCACCTGATGTGAATAAAATTTGATTTGGTTTTGTGGTTATCTACCTCAATATTATCCATATACATACACGCATAATGTAACCTTAAGGAGATAAGGTAGTACAAATTTCGAGGACGAAATTTTCTTAACAGGGGGAGAATGTGACAACTGCCAAATTTGCATGCATCCGTACAATTAATTAGACAATAATTAATGAGTAATGACTGTGCTGGTTTACTATTAATGACTTGAACTGCTATCTGATTACTGCATTATACTTACATGTGCATCACATATTGCATACTGTTGGTGCATACGTCTGTCGACTTCGTCTTGTATCAAGTCTTGTATTAAGAATGTTGGATCAGGGCACGTAGTTCGAGAAATTAGGGTTTAGAGGTAATTTCGCATGAAGAATGTAATTTCGCTTGAAATCATCAAGACATTTCAAACGAAATCACTGATTCCACTTGAAAGTGATTTCGTTTGGACGTGTTCAAGCGGAATTAGCTTCACTATAAATACCCTTCATGCGAAATCATTTGTAACTTTTGTAATTCCGGTACCGAAGTGCTGCCGACGTGTCTACTGATCTGGAATCTTGTTATATCAATAAAACAAGACAATTAAGTGTGAAACAAGCTGTTTTCCTAGTCAATTCATCTGTTTCCGCCTCTTGAATTGATAAGAACTCTTCTGATTGACTCGTTTGGGTCACAAAACGATCCTACAAGTGGTATCAGAGCTCAGGTTGAAGAGTTCTTGCCAAAATAGCCATAAATTCTGATTTCTACATCTTCTTTTCAAAATTGAACAAGTTTTTACGGTCAAAATGACTTGATTTTCACATATTGTGTGCAAAACAGTGTTTTAACAAACCCTTGAAAGAATCAGACCTGAATTCAGATTAAAAGTGACAAAAATGGGCCAAACAGTTAATTCCGTTTGAACGGACACCTGATTTCGTTTGAAAAGCTTTGGTAATTTCACACGAAATTACTTATTCCATTTGAAAACATCTAATTTCGTTTGAAAAGTTGAGGTAATTTCACACGAAATTACTGATTTCGTTTGAATCACATCTAATCTTGTTTGAAAGAGGTATTCCATGTGAAGAGGTAATCTTGTTTGAAGAGATATTCCGTGTGAAGAGGTAATCTCGTTTGAAAAGAAGGTGATTCCGTTTGAAATTACTATTTCGTTTGAAAGTGTCAGTTTGGTGAAAAGGTTTATCGAATCATGGAAGAGGAATTCTATAACACGTTTGCTACAGCCCCGACTACTCCAGCTACCATTGCTCAGAGCATAAACATGGAAAACGAAACTGGAACTTTAGAAAAACCCCCGAAACTCATGGGAATTGAAGAGTATTACGGTTGGAAAGATCGGTTTGAGAACTGGGTTCAAGCTAATCATTTGAGATCATGGGAGTGTATTGAGAAAAAGTATGTCAAACCGCGTACAGATTTGGGAGTTATCAAAACAATTTCTGAATTTACAGACAAAGAACGAGACATGTATAAAGCTGAAAAGATGATGATCAGTCTGTTACAGCAAGCTATTAAAGAAGACATCTTCATTTTGCTTCAGCACGACAATACTTCGCGATCAATCTGGGATGCTCTTAAAACTAAATTTGAGGGTAGTGAGAAGATGATCAGGAGCAAGAAAGCATTACTTAAGAAAGAATTTGACTTGTTTTCAAGTTTGCCGGGTGAATCCTCAAAGAAACAGATTGAAAGATATTGCCATTTAGTGAGAACTATGTCTTTGTTTGAAATTGTCAAAGATCAAGAAGAATGGGTCGACAAGTTAGCTGATGCATTACCTCAGAAAGAATGGGGTACGTATTTGATGATTTTGAAAAACACGGGAGAATATGACAAGTTGACTATTTCACAGTTCATTGAAAAGATTGAGGGTCAAGATCTGGAACAACAGAAGATTGCAAGAATGAACAATCCGAGTGGTCAACAAGATGTCAAAATGTATTACAAAGGAAGTGTTCAAGAGGTTGAATTAAGTCCAAAAGTTCAAACTGCTTTTAGTGCTGAAAATTCATCTGGATCAGTCAATCAAAGTCCAAGCAGCAGCAATGGTTTTTCTTCATATCCGAATATTAATCCAAAGAGTTCTACATCAGGTCATCAGTTTCAAAACTCAAACAGCAGTAATGGTCAAGTGTTGAATTTCAATATAGCATTGCATCTTCAGAATGGTCAAAATTTTTCTGAAGATATTGCCAAAAGTCACATGTCGTTACTTGTTACAGTATTAGAGTCTTATGAGGGATTGATTGCAGGGAGAATCGGGAATCCTATGCTGACAAAAGAGGATTACGATCAGATAGATGCAGAAGAAATGGAATTAATGGATATTAAATGGTGTTTAGCTAGTGTGTTGAGGAGAGCTGAAAAGTTCAAGATAATTACAGGAAGAGATGATTTTAGAGACGCAAATGTTTCTACTTTGGGTTTTGATAAATCTAAAGTTATTTGTTTTCGATGCAGGGAGAAAGGTCATTTCAAGAGAGAATGTAAAAATCGAGAAGCAAGCTGATCAATCTTACAAACAAAAGGAACCACAAACTGCTCATGCCAAAATGATTGTAGAAGCAAATAAGAAAGCATATTATGGTATAATCGATCAAGATGATGAGAAAATGGCTGAAGGTTTCAGTTGGGACAAATATATTCCACCTGATTCCAAAGTGGCTCTTACTGCACAAATCATCCAAGAGCCAGTGTTTGATCAATCATCATCTGATGACAGTGATGATGAGGAAGAAATACATATTAATATTGCAAAAACTCATTTATCTCCTCAAAGTTTTCAATTTTATTTTGCAGATAAAGTGGAGAGGCTAAAGGAGAAACGTACAGCAAAGAATAAGAAACAAGTAAAAAGCAAGAGTGTTGCACAGGAAGAGAAGTCTGAACATAGTGAAGAAGTTGATTCTGCTGTAAAAGTAGTTGAAGTTGTTGAGAAAGTAGTTGAAGTTGAGAAAGTAGTTGAAGTTGAGAAAGTAGTTGAAGTTGAGAAAGTGGTTGAAGTTGAAAAGATTGTTGAAGTAACAAAACCATGTCAAAAATGTTTGGAATCTTGCAAGCAGTGTGCAGAGAAAGATGAGAAGATGAATGAGTTTGAGAAAATGAAAGAGAATTTGTTGTTTAATCTCAACTACGTGAAAGAATCATATGATGTATTGAATAGGACGGTAACTGGTCTACAAAAGACAAATTCTGAAAGAGAAGATGCATTGACAATGATGAATGCAGTGATGATGTCAAAGCAGAAAGCCATTAATTTTTACATTGAAGAAAGTGCAAAGTGGAAGCAAGAGTTGGAGACAGAAAGGATTGAAAACGAAAGAATTAGACGTTTACTACAAAGTTATTCTAGTTCTGACTAATTGATAGAATTTATCCAACTGTTGCAGGTTTTGAAGCATTTCAAGACAAGAAGCCTGAAGAAAAGGATACTGGTAAGAAACAAAGTGCAAATTATAATAAGTGTCCGCCTCCGATCTGGGAAGGTTATTCTCCTAGAAAACCAAATGAGGAGCAAGTCAAAAAGGGTGTCAATATAAAGTTAAAGTCCGAAACAACTGATGAGTTACCAGAAAGTATTGACGTCACATTCACATCATCTGACACTGATCATGAGTCAGAGTTAATAAAAAAGTGGTTGATCAGGTATTGGATAAAGATGAGGAGTCGGAGTCAAAATCTGAGTCAGAAAGTTCGAGTTCGTCGGTCAACAATTCAAAGTCGTCGGTTAAACGGGTTTACAATAAAGAATTCTTGTTATCAAAATCTAATTTGAATGACGAACCAATCAAAGTGGCATATAATTTGATTGATTCAGACAAATTATATTCTGATGAAGAATTTCCAATAAGAAGTGTTCAAAATGAAAAGATCAAAAAGTTTTTCAAACTAACAGAAATTAATATTTCTGAAATAAATGATGTAAATCTTAATGAAAAACCTAAAAAGTACACTTCAAGAGTTCAACAACGTTTAAATAAGAAAAAGGGTTACAGTTCTGGTTCTGGTTTTCAAAAGAAACCAAACCATAACGGTAATTTCAAAAAGAAAGGTCTTGGATTTATTTCATCTGAAAATTATAAAAATGAGAAAACTTCTAAAACAAATACAAAATTTGTTCCAGGGACAAGCTGTGGAGAGGAATCAAAGAGTTTTTTCTGGAAACAATCAAACAGAGAATTCCTTGCCAAGAAGCAAGAGAGAATGAAGAATGGAGATTTTCAAAGAAAGGAAACAAGAACCTGTTACAGATGTCAAGAAGTTGGACACATTGCTTGGAACTGTCCTAAGGCAACCAACATCAAACAGGAAGTTGTTTCTAAACTTAAAGAAAAAATTATTGATACAAATGAACCACCAATTGAAAAATTCAAAATGTTTAAAAACTCAACATATGAAGCTGGTGAATGTTCAAAGAAAAGATTTTACAAAAGAAGGGTGAATTCTGACAACCAAATGTGGGTTGTTAAGAAATCTGAGATGAAATCTGGCGATGAATCTGATTTCACAAAATCAGAGGAGCCACAGGTTGAGGTAAAAGATGAGAAATCAGTTCCTCCAATGGATGATGAGAACTTTCCACCATTGAGGACTGGAAATTTCAAACAAAAGGTTGGTAAAGTTGAAATCTCAAATCAATTCTATTATGAGAAGAAAGAATTTGATGTTGAGAAAGCATTCAATGGGAATGTTAATTTTTTTTTTTGGGAAAATGGTTGATGGAAAGGTCAAAGGGGTAAAAGATTTTTATGCAACAAAAAAGGCAACTTATTACCCGACTAAAGATGATTTGGTTACACCTAAAGCAGGTCAGGCTTGGGTGTCTGTGTTCTTTACTTAAAAATTCTGACTTGCCGGAGCTCCCAGGTTGGTAAGAGTGGAGCAGGAATCGGCATTTTTCTTGAGAAATTCACTTCGGTGATATTTCGACTTACAAGTGGTAAATCAGGGACATTAAGTTGAACTTGATTTTCTACATGTGATATTTGTTAATTGATCTAAAAATTGTTAAATATTTCAAATGGTTTGAAAAACAAGGTGATGAATTAATCCCCTAACCTGCAAGAGGTTTTATAAATTCAACAAAACTAATTTTCCGGAAAAACCATTTTGATTAAAACAAACTTAAGTGTTTTGAAATCACTATGGGAAAATGGTTTGTTGTAAGGGGGAGTTCTGATTGTTTATGCCAAGTGGATGGCGATTTGAAGCGATTTGATAGCAGTTGTCTTTTTATTTGTACAGTTTGTTTTCAAATTTCTTTTAAGTGATTTTGAATTTTAGGGGGAGTAAGAATTTTCAGAAAATCCAAAAACATTTGAAAAAATAAAAAACATGATAAAATTCAATATGAGTTTTGTTGTTAAAAAGAGGAAATGATAGTACATCAGTGGACGATCACAACATACTAAAGAATTGGAAAGTCAAATGTGATAAACGGTCTCACTGATGATGTGCCAGTAGGTTTTTATACATTTAGTAGATTGCGACGAGATATAAACCTAAATTTCAAACTTACTTATATCGTGGGGAACATCTCTTGGATATATGGGTAACCCCCGAAATCTTGTTTGAAAGGTTCCTCTTTCTGAGATACTAGGTCTTTATGCTTAGTGATATCTGGGGTATTATCCCGGGACTTATGATTTTGCGGAAGCAATGGCCTAGTCCCCGGAGAATACTTTACATTTGCTTGAAATATAGCCCACCCCCAGCATAAAAATTAATGAAACATTGCAAAATGCTAATCATGTGCTGTTGAAGAAAAGATTCTCTAAAGGGAACCCACCAAAAGTCGAAGCCGTCATCTCTCTGCTGAACGGAAGTTCTGACCTGAGCTCTCACGGTCCTCGCATTTAACCCTTTACAGATATCATCTAGGTATACTCACCTGTAAGACTGAATATTGGGATCTGGATACGGGAGTATATTCTGAGGTGGGACACGCGAATAAGTTTAAGTGCTTAAAACATTAATCTCATATCTCGAATCAGTTGAACTTTGTGTGAAAATTTAAGTGGATCAATATACTGACAATCTAAGTGAATCGTTTAGAACTTAAAATACTTAAAGCTTAACGGTGTTGGTGATTTGTCTCAAAAACTGATATGATCCTCTTACACAAACTCACAAAAATATAGTTTGTCAATTTTTTTTGCATTTCTTTAAATATCAAAAATCCAAAAAGATTTGAGTGTGTTTTAGCATAAATTTTTGAAAATTCAAAAAGATTTTAGACAATTGATGTTGAAGAGCTGATTTTCAAAATTCCAAGTGCTAAACATGATGAACATGTTTGGGAGCTTTTAAATGTTAAATCATTCCAAGTGCTAAATTGATGTCCAAGAGCTGAATTTTCAAAATTCCAAGTGCTAAATTGATGTCCAAGAGCTGAATTTTTTTTTACAAGTGGTCATCAGAAGCTTTTAAATGTTAAATCATTTTATACTTGAAAATGTTATTGTTTTTGTGTCAACAATTGGTTAACAGAGAATAAATTTGTAAATTGTTAAATTTGTGAAATTTATTTCTGGGTTAAGATTGTGCAGGTAAGCCAGGATGCAATTCTAGAACCTGTGAGAGCCAGACTGTGATCCCAAGCATACTTTAAGGGGGAATCTGATGATGCAGAGCTTAAGGAATCAAGAGATCTGATCAAGAGAAGATATAGCCAGGTCGAGATCCTGAAAATGAAGAGAAGACTGAGGATGCTTTCACTGTTAGATACTGAGAAAAGAAGCCCAAAGACTGAAGATTGTGAAGACTCGACACTTAAGACTCGTCAACATCCGAGGGGGAGTCTGTTGGTGCATACGTCTGTCGACTTCGTCTTGTATCAAGTCTTGTATTAAGAATGTTGGATCAGGGCACGTAGTTCGAGAAATTAGGGTTTAGAGGTAATTTCGCATGAAGAATGTAAGTTACACACATAATATTATGGAACCAAACGATAGAATGTAACTTACAAATATTCTGGAAAATACATTTATGAGTATATTTTTGGTAAATATTATTTTAGATACAAAAGAAATGAAAATATGATTTTTATTATTATTACAAAGTATATCATATTTTCGACAAGGAGAAAATACATTATTTTTTTGAGAAGTAAAAATATATTTTCCTAGAGTTTTTAGAAGATGTATGATTTTTGGGAAAAATATACGTTTTCTTGGATAAACTTGAAATACATTTGGGATAAAATAAGTTTATATATATTTTCTAAGTAAGACTTGAAAATATATTGTTTTGGAAATGTATATCGGATATTTATTAAGAAAATACGTACACACCGGAATACGGCGCCAATACATGGCAAGATATACAAATACAAGAATACGGATAAACATGTATGAGATACATACATCCTTGGGAAGGAAATACGAATACAAATACTTGAGAAGTATTGTTACAAAATATTGTTTCACAATTATTCCAAAATTAAATATAATTTAAAGTTAAAATATTTATTATTTTAACAAGTAATTATAACTTAGAATAATATCAGAAGCGTAAAAGAAACGTAACTCAAAACGTAAATACTAAGACAAGGCACGACCCGCTCGTCTAACGGACCGTAGTACGCATGTAGGTAGTCTGCGTTCTAAAGGAAGCTTTGAGTTACATCGGATACAAGGAACGCAAAACTGTGAGCTCATGTCCCCCTTTTCTTTAAACTGTTTTGTTTATTAACTTTGGGGGTGAAGTACATGTTTCAAATGATTACAAAATGCTTACAGACAAATACAATTGGTATGGTTAGCTAAGGAAAGTACAGTAGATCATGTGAATGGGTAGGCGCAAACTTAAGGCCATTAATCCTCATAGTAGGACCGAGGGACAGGAGTGATAGATCTATTTGGGTGTAGCGAGCCCCATCCATGAGTCCGCCGAATGGGCCATGTGGTGACTATGTCTTACAGCCGGAAGCCCGGTACAAAGTCTGCTAGGTTTGAGTCTTCATGCGCCATGTCACGTATATTAATGTATTAGCTACACATTAATTGATCTGTTTTCTTGTTGCTTTCATACCTGGATTTCAATTACATACAAACATACTTACAAAGGTTTATACATATACACAAACGAACACATGAACTCGCTCAACTTTTGTTGTTGTTTTCAAACTACATGTATTTCAGGGAATTAGTAAATGGATTTGGCGGGTGTTGGAAGTTTTATTGTCACACCCCGACCGCCTAAAACAACAAATCTCGGCGGAATTGTCGGAGAGTGTTGTAACAGGATCATTGTTTCAAAACACACGGAAATTTGAAGTTTCGTTTTATTAAACATTAAATATTTACATCGTCTAGAAATCTAAATAAACAAGTTTATTAAGTTACTAGGCCTCGTCCAGTCCTATGTGAGTATGCACCCTAGCAATCAACATCATTCAACAACACTTGAAACATATGTGAAAACAAAGTCAGCAAAGAAATGCTGGCGAGTACATAGGTTTTATGAGAGTGTCAGATTCATGGTTCGTTTATACGTTGGAATAAATTGTGCAACTTCGTTAATTGTCATTAGAAAACCTTGTTTTATAAAATGTTTGTATCGTAAAATGAATAACCAAATCAAAATAGTTTGGTTATAATTTATAAACCTCGAAGCCATGAATCTTAACCCAAAACATTTGTTTTCGTAAACCAAATCGTAAATCATTCTCGTAATAAGGCTTGCATAGTTTATATCGTTTCGAAAACCTCGTTTGTGTGACATCGCTTCCAATTGTTTACCCAAGTGAACTAAATAACGCTCCGGTATGTAATATGATGAAAACATATATATATATATATATAGGAAGTACCAGCGGCGTATCCACCATGCCTTCATCACATCACCCCCGTCCCGTTATCTAAACACTAACCGAAGACCAATCGTTTACCCAAATCGTTTAATTCGTTAAACATCGCTTTAGTCGTTTAAATCATTCTCGTTTTAGATTGTGAGACTACTTTTGGTCGTCTCGCTAATAACATTCAAACCTGTGTGACTCGTCTATTGTTCAACTCGTTTTCGCATTAACAAACCTCCAAAGGGTATGTTAACAATCATCAGATTCGGTCGTTACCCACCTAACCCACACATAACCATGGGTCCGGTCTGATAACGGGATTTGTCGGATCCTATGGTACCATAACCTAATACTGGTCGGTTTGGCCGAAATTAATGAATGTCATTCGTTATGTAATTACAACCAAAAAGCTTGTTCACATTATCGAAATCGTTATTAGTTTAGTATAAACCATCTCAATCGTTTTGAAACCGTCGTTAGAATATCGAAATCATTTGGATACATATGAATCACCCCAAAACAATCGAAAATAGTAAAAAGAGGGGATCTATGTACTCACCTTCGGGTGCGTTTTTAAATGTTAACACAATCCCTCAAATTTTTTATCCGCCCTAAATTAAATAAGAATGATTTTAATAATATAAAAGCCACACTTTGGCATGCAATTACTACTTATGTCATTTCTGTTTTAATATATATGAAACTGGACTGTTTTCGGACATTTAAATAAAATAGTTAACTTATTCCAAAAATTCCCAAATTTTTACGGAATGTCTTAAACGATCCAAATATTATTGTGTAAAAATATAGGGGTTTAGTTCATTACCAATATTTTATAAAAATTCATTTTCCGGACTGAAATCAGATTTAATATTTTCTGATTGCAGTTTACGAAATAATTCATTAAAAATTCATCGTGAGTCCGATTTACGATATTCTAGTGAGAGAATTACAAATACAACAGTGACCAACTACAGTATAAATTTCATGATCTAACCCTACACAGAATTCAAGTTATGACTGAAAACAGGACGCATATTTTCAGCAGAAAAATGCAACTCCAGCTGCTGTTACGAAAAGATGCTTTAAAAAATAGTAAACGGTGTCCAAAAATTATGATTCAGGTGTCATTAGAACCGTATTTTATAATAACACATTATAGACTTAAGAAAATCAAGTTTTTGTTAAGTTACGTTGCGGTTACAGCCAGTTAAAGGTGGCTGGAAATGCAAATCAGCAAGCTGTTTTCAGTCTTTTAACATTATGAAGTGTGTTCGATTGATTCCGTTAACATGTTTAGCGATCACAATAATACTTACAGCAGATTATCACTTATATATGTCAGATTTATCATGCATTAACATATTTCATCATCATTTTTAACACTACTTTACCATATGTTAGATGATGTTCAAGACTTGTTTAAATCTTTTAGACTTTCTATCTTTTTGATCTTTAAACATCATTAACCACACAACAATCATGTAAAATGCAAGGATCTAAGTGCTTACCACTAGCACAAGGCTAGGGGAGTTCGAGTGTAGAAAAGTGGTGGATAAAAGAAAACGAGAGCGGTCCTTCAACTTCCGAACGCACCAAGCTTCGTTGTTCGGTCTCTAGCACCTTTGGATGTATGGAAAGTGACTAGAAAGTGGCTTGATGGTGGTGTTATGGTGGTTGTGGCTGGCTGCCGAACTCAAGAAGGAGAGAAGAGAGAGTTGTTTGTTGTAGGATGAAGATGATAATGAAGTATGTCTAGAGGATTTTATAAACAAACCTCCAACACTCTATTGACCCTTGGTTCCTATGCCTCCTAAAGTACTAGACAACATCTAATAAAAAAATTAAAGAAAATCAAGTGGGGATCCATGTTCATAACCGGTTATGGGGGAAAGGGTTGGTTTATTTGGGATGTAAGTCTTAGTTGGTGAATTAGTTGGAAACCATGTGTTAATTTAGTGTCTTATGTGTTATTAAAAATATAAAGTGTGTTGGGGTGTTCGGGGACCATAACTAGCCCATAAATAATAAAATAATGTGTGTGGCAAAATTTTAGTGCCCCGGGTAAAGTCCGGTTGTTCGGTTGGGTATTGTTCCGTTAAAGCGTTTAATTAGGTACCGGGTATTATATCTAGCGTTTGAATCCCGGTTTATGGCGTTCCAATTTATTTTTATTAATCCATAAAAATAAACTCGCCAAAATATTACTGAAATAAATTTCAGTTGCCAAGACTGGCTACGTTGTCTGTGTTTCGCAGAAAAAGCACTGTGTCGCGCAGAAACACACGGTACGCGCTTAAACTTGCAAAATAACATTTTTAAGCGTTTTAATTTATTTTTCAACACGAACCTGATTAAAATAAGATTTTAATCATAACAGAATAATTGTGGGATTTAAATATTATCCGGGCGGTCACCAACGTTCGTTTCGCAGTTTGTCGTAATTAGTTCTTTAGTTCAAATAAACATATTTTCGCCATACCGAATCCTTTGAAACTTATTTCTAAGTTATATAGAGGATATTTAGGGTATGTCAGGCTTACGTCATAGTTCCGGAGTGTACGTCGCGTTAAACTGATTGCGTTTAAGCACCAGTTTGCGTATAACCTTCCAGAAAGTGATTTAAAGCTTGAAGTCGGAATCGAATCAAATTGTAAAATTAATAAACACAATTGCACATATAATAACACCAAAACACATATAATAACACCAAAGCACATTGTTTTATTGATAACTGACATTGTTTTTCATTATACGGTGCTTACAGAACACAGTTGTCACAGTCTCCCCTACTTTAGGAAATTTCGTCCCGAAATTTTATTTAGAGGAAGCTTGTGAAAGCTTGAAACGTGAAGTCGAAAAGATAAAACAACACCGGTTAGAGTTCCGAACTTCTAGTAACTTAAATAACATTATGCTTGCAAGGTAAGATGGACACTTATATATAAGTATATGAAGCGTCATTGGTGCGTCCACCGTACCTCCATTACATTGTTCATGTTTCGTTATTGTTGTCACTATTGGTTCTTACACATGATAAATCTTACTGTGGTTTCCGTGCACTGAATTTTTATAATTATGTACGCGTCCATAATTACGTAATTCCTTGCATAGTCCACACAGTGCATTTAATAATGTGTAGGGGAAAAACCAAATGAATGAACCTGTGATGAGTGTGACTGGACCACCATAGGGTCCTTTTAGCTGTATCATCACATGCCACTCTTAACCAGATTCTGAATCAATCTTTAACTAGACCACTCAAGGGTCTATTTTCGAATCATGGAATGGTACTATATAATCCAAGGGTCTTAACTACCACGTAGAAGCCCATTAAGGATTTAAGATAGTACCTTTTGAATATCCTATTATGAATCCCTCATATGAGGATATGGAAGATTCTATGAGGATTTGGATAACGAAAATCGGATCACATAATAAAAGAGAACACCTAAACACATAATCGCATTAATCGTTTAACTTGACCTTTAATTTGTTATCTTTGGACACGGGTATTTAAAGCATACCAGGAATCCAATCCGTGGATTTCATTTGGCACTTTAAATATTATCAAGAATCTAACTATGAAGATAGGAAGATCATAATAGGAATTTGGTTTGTCCCTATTGAATTGTAATGTACATATTAAGGTATACAAGGAATCCAATCAGGGCTCCGATTTGAAATTCCATGGGCTTGCGTCCCAAATCTGCATAACTCTTTTGACGGCTTCTAGCGGTCACAAGATTATCGCGGATTTTCTTGATTTTGTCTGTTGTTTCCAGAATGAGCCCAGGTCCAGTAAGCTGAGCTTCACCGTTCTCATTCCAACAGACAGGTGAACGACATTTTCGACCGTAGAGAGCTTCGAATGGTGCCATCTTAATGCTAGTATGATAACTATTATTGTATGAGAACTCGATCATTGGCAGATGAGAATCCCAATTACCACCAAAGTCTATCACGCATGCTCTAAGCATATCCTCCAAAGTTTGAATCGTCCTCTCGGATTGACCATCTGTTTGGGGATTATAAGCAGTGCTTAGATTCAGTTGGGTTCCCAAAGCAGATTGCATGGTCTTCCAAAAATGAGATGAAAAACAAGCATCACGATTGGAAATGATATCTAAAGGAACACCATGTCGTGATACAATCTCGACTACATAGATCTTGGCAAGCTTTTCAGCAGAGAAGTCCTCACGGATTGGTAAGAAGTGAGTTGATTTTGTCAAACGATCAACTACAACTCAAATAGCATCGTGACCTTTAGACGTACGCGGTAATTTAGTAATAAGATCCATCGCAATGTTCTCCCACTTCCAAACCGGTATCTCTGGTTGTACAAGCAAACCAGAAGGTCGTTGATGTTCGGCCTTGACTTTGAGACAAGTTAGGCACTTTGATACATACAAGGCAACATCCTTCTTCATACCAGGCCACCAATACTGAGTACGAAGATCCTTGTACATTTTATCAGCACCAGGATGGATAGAATATCGAGACTTGTGGGATTCGTCCATTACTAAGGTGCGAAGATCGTCCTGATTCGGAATCCACAAACGACTCTCAAAATAGAGTAAACCATCGTCTTTCCTTTCGAGTTTAAGCTCAAGTTGAAGTGGTAGCTCATATTTCAATAAGCCATTGATCACACAAGATTGTTGAGTTTGAAGAACACGAGATTGAATATCAGATAGAGTTCGAACATAATGAAGTTTGACTCGTTCCTTTCGACTAAGCGCATCGGCTACGACATTCGCCTTACCAGGATGGTAGCGGATCTCGCAATCATAATCGTTTAAGAGTTCAACCCAACGTTGTTGCCTCATGTTCAGCTCCTTCTGATTGAGAATATGCTGGAGACTTTTGTGGTCTGTGAAAACCACGCACTTCGTTCCATAGAGGTAGTGTCTCCAGATTTTAAGCGCAAAAACCACAGCTCCTAACTCAAGATCATGAGTCGTATAGTTCTTCTCGTGAACTTTCAACTGTCTAGACGCTTAAGCTATGACTTTACCGTGTTGCATAAGAATGCAACCAAGTCCTAGATTCGACGCGTCACAATAGACAACAAAATCATCGTTTCCCTCAGGTAGAGATAAAACAGGAGCATTACAGGGCTTCCGTTTCAGCGTTTGGAACGCTTCTTCTTGCTTAGGTCCCCACTCAAAAGGCTTATTTTTCTGAGTCACAGCAGTGAGTGGAACCGCGATCTTCGAGAAATTAGAAATAAACCGTCGATAATAACCAGCAAGACCAAGAAAAGAACGAACTTCTGTAGGTGTCGTTGGTGTATTCCAATCCTTAATCGCAACAATCTTGGATGGATCTACATGAATGCCCTGCTCATTTAAGCCAGAATTCACACTTGGAGAATTTAGCAAAAAGTTGTTCCTTCTTTAGAAGTTCCAAGTTCAAACGAAGGTGTTGCTCGTGATCGGCTCGTGACTTTGAATAAATGAGAATATCGTCGATAAACACAATAATGAACTTGTCTAAATAAGGTTTACAGACCCTATTCATTAAGTCCATGAAGATAGCTGGGGCATTCGTCAAACCAAAAGGCATGACAGTGAACTCGTAATGCCCATATCATGGAATGCAGTTTTGGGAAAATATTCTTCGAGTACACGAAGTTGATGATACCCAGATCGTAGGTCGATCTTGGAAAAGCATGCAGCACCTTGCAGCTGGTCGAAGAGATCATCAATTCTAGGTAGGGGATATCGATTCTTGATGATAAGCTTATTAAGCTCACGATAATCGATACACATTTGAAAAGGTCCATCTTTCTTTTTCACAAAGAGGACAGGAGCTCCCCAAGGCGAAAAGCTCGGACGGATGAATCCTTTATCAGACAACTCTTGAAGCTGTTTCCATAAATCTTGCATCTCCGATGGTGCAAGACGATAAGGTACTTTCGCAATCGGGTTGGCATTGGGTACAAGGTCAATATGAAACTTGACTTGACGAACTGGAGGCAAACCAGGCAGTTCATCGGGAAACACCTCCGGATAATCCCGAACAATCGGAATATCCTGAATACTCTTGCTCTTGCCCTTTCTCCTCGGTGACATGTGCCTGGAAAGCAACATATCCTTTCCGCAAATAACTTTGGGCCTTTGTACAAGACATAAGCTTCAATCCACCAGATGGTTTCTCGCCACGAACTCCCAGAACATCGCCAGACGGAAGAGGGATACGAATAATCTTATCGAAACAACCACCTCAGCATGTTGTTTGGTTAACCAATCCATCCTTAAGATAGTGTCGAAACTCCCAAGTTGCATAGGTGTGAGGTCAAAAGGAAAAAGAGGATTACTCAAATTGCCACTTCGTTTCTTAGAATGAAACGAGCACTTAGAATTTTCGAGGGAATCATGAGCGATCGTATGAACGAGAGAACTACCAATACGGTTCTTTGGTGTATGTATCGTAGGGGTATGCCATACACACATACGACTATATTTGTATATCAGAATTGCAAAATAAAGATTTATTTATAAACAAAAATCGATTGTTTCCGAGTTCAAAGGAAAACACTAGAAACATAAACATAAGATTCGGATTATTCAAAGCAGCAACTTTTTCTAATCGGCCAAATGCTCATCCATGGGTCGGATTTGCATTGACAAACTTTGGGCATTTGTTCCTGAAATGACCCATTTCGCCACAGTTGTAGCAAGTACCAGGCGGAATACGAGCTCGTGCTGGATTTGCTTGAACAGCAGTAGGATCTGCAACAGCTTTATTCTGGATCGCAAAACGGCATGTTTTGACCAAATGTCCCCATCGTCCACAGTGGGTACATTTGAAACATGGTGTTTGATCTGGATGATGGCCATTGCATTGATTGCAGAAAGGAGCAGTTCCTAAGTACGGCTTCTTGACTGGTGGTGCTGCCACCTGGCTAGTTTTTGCTTGCTTTGGTGCAACGACTACGGGATTCTTTGGAGCTTTACGCTTCTTTGACTTTTTCGGAGGCTCGGCTTCTGCTTTCTTTGATGCTTCTTGGGTGGCTTCGTTATTGAGACGAGACATGGCGACAGCTAATTCAACAGTCTTCAGAATAACTTCGCCTATTTGCTGGGCAAATTTGGCAGTTTGCTCGGACATTTGAATGTCATTGCGACGATGAGACATTCTATAGGAAGTGGAAGACATAGGAGAAAACAAGTGAAATGTTATCGGAAAACAGAACAACAACGCATAAAAGGTGCGATCATATGTTTGTTACTTAAGGAAAACAAACATGATGACGTTTAATCAAAGTAAACGGGTCACATTAATGTATCACCGAAGACATGCTCGCCTATAAGTGAACACTCACCCCAAGAGTTCCCAGGTAAGAGTGACTGGTCCGATACTGCGGATTTGTACGAACACTCTAGCCTTAGACAGAAAATTCAGGGTACAGGCATTCACTCTTCCAGTTTGCACGTGTTCACACTATTTAGACCCAAACTTTGACGAGATTTGAAAACTTAAAGGGTTCAAAACCTTACAATAAATCATCCTAGAAAAGATGATTAGTTTTCGAAGCGGATTCGAAATTTGTGTTCTTGTTGTGGTTGTCACCTAAGGATAAGTGACGGTATTGTTTTAAGATCTAAACACAAGAATCTTGTGTTAGGGTCCTAGGAAGGTTATAGACTAGGTTAAAGTATTACTAATAACCTAATTCCCTATAACCATGAGCTCTGATACCAACTTTTCTGTCACACCCCGACCGCGTAAAACAACAAATCGCTGCGTAATTGTCGAGGAGTGTTGTAACAGAATCATTGTTTCAAAACACATGGAAATTTGAAGTTTCGTTTTATTAAACATTAAATATTTACATCGTCTGGAAATCTAAATAAACAAGTTTATTAAGTTACTAGGCCTCGTCCAGTCCTATGTGAGTATGCATCCTAGCAATCAACATCATTCAACAACACCTGAAACATATGTGAAAACAAAGTCAGCAAAGAAATGCTGGCGAGTACATAGGTTTTGTGAGAGTGTCAGATTCATGGTTCGTTTATACGTTGGAATGAATTGTGCAACTTCGTTAATTGTCATTAGAAAACCTTGTTTTATAAAATGTTTGTATCGTAAAATGAATAACCAAATCAAAATAGTTTGGTTATAATTTATAAACCTCGAAGCCATGAATCTTAACCCAAAACATTTGTTTTTGTAAACCAAATCGTAAATCATTCTCGTAAAAAGGCTCGCATAGTTTATATCGTTTCGAAAACCTCGTTTGTGTGACATCGCTTCCAATTGTTTACCCAAGTGAACTAAATAACGCTTCGGTATGTAATATGATGAAAACATATATATATATATATATATATATAGGAAGTACCAGCGGCGTATCCACCATGCCTTCATCACATCACCCCCGTCCCGTTATCTAAACACTAACCGAAGACCAATCGTTTACCCAAATCGTTTAATTCGTTAAACATCGCTTTAGTCGTTTAAATCATTCTCGTTTTAGATCGTGAGACTACTTTTGGTCGTCTCGCTAATAGCATTCAAACCTGTGTGACTCGTCTATTGTTCAACTCGTTTTCGCATTAACAAACCTCCAAAGGGTAAGTTAACAATCATCAGATTCGGTTGTTACCCACCTAACCCACACATAACCATGGGTCCGGTCTGATAACGGGATTTGTCGGATCCAATGGTACCATAACCTAATACTGGTCGGTTTGGCCGAAATTAATGAATGTCATTCGTTATGTAATTACAACCAAAAAGATTGTTCACATTATCGAAATCGTTATTAGTTTAGTATAAACCATCTCAATCGTTTTGAAACCGTCGTTAGAATATCGAAATCATTTTGATACATATGAATCACCCCAAAACAATCAAAAATAGTAAAAAGAGGGGATCTATGTACTCACCTTCGAGTGCATTTTTAAATGTTAACACAATCCCTCAAATTGTTTATCCGCCCTAAATTAAATAAGAATGATTTTAATAATCAAAAACCCACACTTTGGCATGCAATTACTACTTATGTCATTTCTGTTTTAATATATATGAAACTGGACTGTTTTCGGACATTTAAATAAAATAGTTAACTTATTCCAAAAATTCCCAAATTTTTACGGAATGTCTTAAACGATCCAAATATTATTGTGTAAAAATATCGGGGTTTAGTTCATTACCAATATTTTATAAAATTTCATTTTCCGGACTGAAATCAGATTTATTATTTTCTGATTGCAGTTTACGAAATAATTCATTAAAAATTCATTGTGAGTCCGATTTACGATATTCTAGTGAGAGAATTACAAATACAACAGTGACCAACAACAGTATAAATTTCATGATCTAACCCTACACAGAATTCAAGTTATGACTGAAAACAGGACGCATATTTTCAGCAGAAAAATGCAACTCCAGCTGCTGTTACGAAAATATGCTTTAAAAATAGTAAACGGAGTCCAAAAATTATGATTCCGGTGTCATTAGAACCGTATTTTATAATAACACATTATAGACTTAAGAAAATCAAGTTTTTGTTAAGTTACGTTGCGGTTACAGCCAGTTAAAGGTGGCTGGAAATGCAAATCAGCAAGCTGTTTTCAGTCTTTTAACATTATGAAGTGTGTTCGATTGATTCCGTTAACATGTTTAGCGATCACAATAATACTTACAGCAGATTATCACTTATATATGTCAGATTTATCATGCATTAACATATTTCATCATCATTTTTAACACTACTGTTGGTGCACTACATCTGTCGACTTCGTCTTGTATCGAGTCTTAGACTAGTTAGAATAGATCAGGGCACGTAGAAAGAGAAAATGTTATAGAGTTAGTGAGATTTCGCTTGAACATCTAGATGTTGAAGAGATTTCGCTTGAAGCTACTCAAGCGAAATCAACATGTTAAGATTTCGCTTGAGATGCTGAAGCGAAACCTTAATGTCTATATATAGGAGATCAAGGTCAAGCGAAATCAGAAGTGGTTTTTGTGTAATTTTCATACCGAGGTGCTGCCGGTGTGAGAACTGATTGTAATTGCTTTCATATCAATACAAATCAGTGTTAAAGTGAAGATTTAGCTGTTTTAAAGTCAAATACTTGTTTTCCGCACCTGTATTTGATGGAATTCCTCTGAACCGACTCGTTTAGGTCGCGAACACGGTCCTTACAATTGGTATCAGAGCTCAGGAGGAGGAGTTCTGCAAAATTCAGCCGAAATCGATCAAAATCTCTTACTTCTACACCTTCTTTTAACAGTTCAGAAACTTTTCACGGTAAAAAACTGTTCAATTTCTCACGGATTGTTTAAAAGTACAAGATAACAAACCCTTGAAAGTTTCACAGCCAAATTCAACCTAAAAGTGATCAAAATTGACATTCGAATGGATTTCGCTTGAAGAACAAAGCCTTATTGGACGATTTCGCTTGAGATTTCAAGCGACACTTATCAGTTCGCTTCAAAGATTATCTGTTTTCGCTTCAAGGTCTTCGCTTCAAGGTTCTCTCTTCAAGAAGTTTCGCTTGAAATATTTCGCTTCAATTTTTTCGCTTCAGAGATTATCTAGGTTCGCTTCAAAGTTTTTCGCTTCAAAGATCAGTGTATTTCACTTCAAGGTTTTCGCTTGAGGGTTATTCAATTGACAATTTCGCTTCAAAGGTTGTTCAGTTGATCATTTCGCTTGAAGGACACAAAGTGACTATTTCGCTTGAAAGAATCTGTTATTAAAACATGGACAACGATTTTCACAATGCGTTTGCAACACCATCTAGTTCATCTTCCATTGCTCAGAACATGAATTCAGAAAACGAAACAGGGACGACTCACAAACCCCCGAAGCTTATGGGCATTGAGGAATACTATGGATGGAAAGATAGATTTGAAAACTGGGTGCAAGCAAATCATTTAAGATCATGGGAATGTATTTTGACAAAGTATACTATACCACGAACCGAAATGCAGATTGAAAAACAGCTTTCAGATCTTGGTAAAGAAGAACGGGAAATGTATCGAGCTGAAAAGATGATGATCAGTTTGCTTCAACAGGCCATCAAAGAAGACATCTTCATACTACTTCAACATGACAAAACATCAAAATCAATATGGGATGCTCTAAAAATCAAGGTTGAAGGCAGTGCGAGTATGATTAAAAGCAAGAAGGCGTTGCTTAAAAAAGAGTTTGATTTGTTCACAAGTTTGCCCGGAGAAGATACAAAGAAACTTATTGAACGATATTGTCACTTAGTGCGAACAATGTCAATGATGAACATCACAAAAGAAAATGAGGAATGGGTGGATAAACTTGCTGATGCATTACCTCAGAAAGAGTGGGGAACTTATTTGATGATACTGAAGAATACTGGAGTTTATGATAGGTTGTCAATCTCTCAGTTCATTGAAAAGATTGAAAGTCAGGATTTGGAACAGCAAAAGATTGCAAGGATGAATAATCCAAGTGGTCAACAAGATGTAAAGATGTATTACAAGGGTAGTGTTCCTACTTCAGAAGCTGAAAGAAGCCCGAAAATCCAGACTGCTTATAGTGTTGGGGATTCTACAGAAAAGACTGATCAAAATTCAAACAAAAGCAACAGTTGTTTCTCATTGTATCCAAGTGTAAATCCAAAAAGCTCATCAGAAAGTTTTCAGTCTCAAAGCACAAAGATGGGAAATGGTTGTGTGATTCAATGCAATATAGCTCTAAATCTTCCAGAAGGTCAAAGTTTTTCTGAAGACACTGCAAAAGATCATATGGCATTACTTGGTTCCGTGCTTATCTCATATGAAGGTTTAGTGGCTGGTCGGATTGGAAATCCTATGCTTACCAAAGAGGATTACGACCAGATAGATGCTGAAGAGATGGAATTAATGGATATCAAATGGTGTCTTGCAAGTGTTCTTAGACGTGCTGAAAAGTTCAAGACAATTACCGGGAGAAATGACTTTCTTGATGCTTGTGTTTCTACGTTAGGTTTTGATAAATCTAAAGTTACTTGTTTCAGATGCAGGGAAAAAGGTCATTTTAAGCGGGAGTGCAAGAACAGAGAAGTTAGTGGTGCTCGGAATCCATTTGGAAAAGATGACTACTACCGAAAAGCCATTTATCAGCAAGTTGGTCAGACACAAGACTCACAGACGGCTCATGGTAGAAAGATTGAAGATTTAAAGAAAGGATGTTTGGTAGATTTCAACTGGAGCAACTACATTTTTTCTAATAGCACAGCATGTTTAGTAGACCAAAATGATGAACGACTACCAGAAGGCTTCAGCTGGGATATGTTTGTTGATGAAAAGGGTGATTTCAAAGCTTTCATTGCCAAGATTGTTCGAGAGCCAGATTTGTTTGCTACTTGGATGAGATCTATTGGAGAGAATTTGAAAAGTGAAGATGAAAAGTCTGTGTCAACTGATGAAGAGTCAGATAGTACTGATAAAATTTCAGAGAGATCTGGAGAAATTTCAGAAAGTGCTGATGCTGAATCATTAAGTACAGATGAGAGTGTGCAGAATGATGTTACTTCAGAAAAAGAAGTTGTTTTTGATCAAACACCATCTGATTCTGGTGTATCAGATGCTGATTCTGACAAATCTGTAGAGTTTGATCAAACACCGATTGATATTAGCAGTGATGATGAGGAAGAGAAACATATTAATATTGCTAAAAATCATCTTTCTCCTGAAAGTTTTCATTTCTATTTTGCAGATCGCATGGAGAAACTGAAGGAGAAACAAGCTGCAAAAGAACAACAACAAGACGTGAAGATTGAAACTGTTGTTCAAACTGAGGAAATTAAAATTGTGGATGAAGAAAAGGTGACTGAAACTGAGAAGGTAACTGGTGAAGAAAAAGTAATTGAAGTAGTAAAGATAATCGAGATTGAAAAGATTGTTGAAGTTGAAAAGCCTTGTAAGAAGTGTTTGGAAACTTGCAAGAATTGCGAAGAAAAAGATGTGACACTATTTGATCGAGAAAGACTAATAGAAAAGTTACTATCTGACATCAGCTATGTGAAAGAATCGTATAGCGTGTTGAACAGAACAGTGACAGGTCTTCAAACAACAAACTCTGAAAGAGAAAAGGCTTTAACTATGACGAATTCTACGTTGATGACGAAGCAAAAGGCAATTAATCATTACATCGAAGAAAATGCTAATCTAAAGCAAGAGTTGGAGAAAGAAAAGATCGAAAATGAAAGGATCAGAAGGTTATTACTGAGTTATTCTTGTTCTGATTATGTTATTGATAGAGTTTATCCTACTGTTGCAGGTTTTGAAGCATTTCAGGATGAGAAGCAAAAGAATGAGACTGGTAAGAAATCGACTGTTAAATACAACAAGTGTCCGCCTCCTATCTGGGAAGGGTATTCTCCTAGAAAACCGAATGAGGAGCAAGTCAAAAAAGCAGTCAATATAAAGTTAAAATCCGAGACAACTGACGTTTTACCAGATAATATTGACATCACGTTTACCTCGTCTGATACTGATCATGAGTCTGAGTTAATAAAAAAGGTGGTAGATCAGGTGTTGGATACTGAGGAGGTGTCTGAGTCAAAGTTTGAGTCTGAGTGTTCAAGTTCGTCAGTCAACAGTTCAAAGTCGTTGGATAAACGGTCTTACAGTAAAGAATTTTTGTTATCAAAGGCAAATTTGGAAGATGAAACATTTGAAGTGGCATACACTTTAAATGATTCGGACAAATTATACTCTGACAAAGAGTTTCCAATTAGAAGTGTTCGTTTTGACATGATCAAAAAGGTTTTCAAAATGACAGAAATTAAAGATTTAAAATCTACTGAAAAACCTAAAAAATACACTTCTAGAGTTCAACAAAGATTAAACAAGAAAAAAGGAAAAAAGGATTACAATTCTGGTTTTGGTTTTCAAAAGAAAGCAAATCAAAATTGTAGTTACAAAAAGAAAGGTCTTGGTTTTATTCCATCTGACAATTATCAAAATGAAAAACATGTTAGAGATTTTAAAACAAAAATGACATATGTTGCAGGAAAAAGCTATGAAGAGGAGTCAAATAGTTTATTCTGGAGAAAATCAAATCAGGAGTTTCTTGCTGAAAGAAAAAGAACAGGAACTGGAGTTTTTCATCCAACTGGAGTTTTTCAACCAAAAGACACAAGAACTTGTTTTCAATGCCAAGTTGTTGGACACATCGCTCACAACTGTCCAAACAAAGTCAACAGAAAACAGGGAGTATCTGAAAAACTTAAAGAAAAAGTGATTGAAAAGAATGAATCACCAACTACAAACTTCAAAATTTTTGAAAATTCAAAGAATGAAGTTGGTGAAAGTTCTAAGAGGTTGTACAAAAAGAGTGCAAAAGACAATCAAAAATGGATTGTTAAAAAATCAGATGAAAAATCTGACGATGAATCTGATTTCACAAAATCAGAGGAGTCACAAGATGAGATCAAAGATTTGATGAATGATGTTGATATTAAATCACTGAGTGTGGAAGAGATTAAACAAATGGTTGGTAAAGTAGAAATCTCAGATTTTGATATTGAAAAAACATTTAATGAAATATTAAGAAAATTTTTAAGAAAATGCTTGATGGGAAAGTAAAGGGGGTTAAAGATTTTTATGCAACTAAAAAAGCAACTTACAACCCTACTGCTCAGGAATTGGAAGCCACCAAGTCAAATAAGACTTGGGTGGAAGTTTGTTTCCCATGATAGTCTAAGGACTATGCCGGAGAATACTTTACATGTGCTTGAAATATAGCTCACCCTCAGCTAAAATATGATGAAACATTGAAAAATGCTAATCATGGCTGTTGAAACAAAAGATCCTCTAAAGGGGACACACCAAAAGTCGAAGCCGTCATCTCTCTGCGTATACGGGAGTATCGACCTGAGCTCTCACGGCCCTCGTACTATAATTTATTCCCCTGACAGATATCATTTGTGGTATACTCACCTGTAAGACTGAATATTGGGATCTGGATACGGGAGTATATTCAAGTAGTGGGACACACGGATAAGTTCAAGTGCTTAAAACATTAATATCGTATCTCGGATCAATTGAACTTTGTGTGAAAATTTAAGTGGATCAGTATACTGACAATCTAGGTAAATTGTTTAGAACTTAATATGAAATGATGCTTAATGGTGTTGGTGATTTGTCTTAGAAACTGATATGATCCTCTTGCACAAACTCACAAAAATAGTGTTTGTAAATATTTCTGTATTGCATTCCTTTACAATCAAAAATTACAAAAAGATTTTAGTGTGTTTTAGCATAAATTTTGAAAATATCAAAAAGATTTTCGACAACTGATATTGGAAAGCTGATTGTCAAAATTTCAAGTGCTAAACATGATGACTTGGTTGTGAGGGGGAGTGAATATTAAAATGTCAAAAGAATTGTTAAAATTCTACAATTGGTATTTTAAAACCTACATTTGGTTCATCATTGGTTTGTGATATGAGAGGGAGTTATATGATTATATCAGATTGTTGGTGAATTTAAATTGTTAAATTTAGAAAATTTATTTCTGGGTTAAGATTGTTACAGGTGAGCCAGATTAAATCATTCAAAGCCTTCGAAAGTCAGACTCTGATCTTGAATCTAAAGTTTGCTAGCTGCTGATGCTAATGAACTTAAGGAATCAAGAGATCTGATCAAGAGAATTAAATGAGATCCAGGCAATGATCTTGTAGACAATATTTGAGTCAGGCATCGATCCTAAAGAAGATGTTGCTGAAGAACAAATGAATGCCAGCAAATCGTGAGGGGGAGTCTGAAGATTTATGAAGAAGAAGATAGAGAGAGAAAAGCCCAGAGACTGATCAAGATTGAAGATGTGAAGACACAGTATTGTTGTGACTCGATAGTCGACTCGTCAACATCTGAGGGGGAGTCTGTTGGTGCACTACATCTGTCGACTTCGTCTTGTATCGAGTCTTAGACTAGTTAGAATAGATCAGGGCACGTAGAAAGAGAAAATGTTATAGAGTTAGTGAGATTTCGCTTGAACATCTAGATGTTGAAGAGATTTCGCTTGAAGCTACTCAAGCGACATCAACATGTTAAGATTTCGCTTGAGATGCTGAAGCGAAACCTTAATGTCTATATATAGGAGATCAAGGTCAAGCGAAATCAGAAGTGGTTTTTGTGTAATTTTCATACCGAGGTGCTGCCGGTGTGAGAACTGATTGTAATTGCTTTCATATCAATACAAATCAGTGTTAAAGTGAAGATTTAGCTGTTTTAAAGTCAAATACTTGTTTTCCGCACCTGTATTTGATGGAATTCCTCTGAACCGACTCGTTTAGGTCGCGAACACGGTCCTTACAACTACTTTACCATATGTTAGATGATGTTCAAGACTTGTTTAAATCTTTTAGACTTTCTATCTTTTTGATCTTTAAACATCATTAACCACACAACAATCATGTAAAATGCAAGGATCTAAGTGCTTACCACTAGCACAAGGCTAGGGGAGTTCGAGTGTAGAAAAGTGGTGGATAAAAGAAAACGAGAGCGGTCCTTCAACTTCCGAACGCACCAAGCTTCGTTGTTCGGTCTCTAGCACCTTTGGATGTATGGAAAGTGACTAGAAAGTGGCTTGATGGTGGTGTTATGGTGGTTGTGGCTGGCTGCCGAACTCAAGAAGGAGAGAAGAGAGAGTTGTTTGTTGTAGGATGAAGATGATAATGAAGTATGTCTAGAGGATTTTATAAACAAACCTCCAACACTCTATTGACCCTTGGTTCCTATGCCTCCTAAAGTACTAGACAACATCTAATAAAAAAATTAAAGAAAATCAAGTGGGGATCCATGTTCATAACCGGTTATGGGGGAAAGGGTTGGTTTATTTGGGATGTAAGTCTTAGTTGGTGAATTAGTTGGAAACCATGTGTTAATTTAGTGTCTTATGTGTTATTAAAAATATATAGTGTGTTGGGGTGTTCGGGGACCATAACTAGCCCAGAAATAATAAAATAATGTGTGTGGCAAAATTTTAGTGCCCCGGGTAAAGTCCGGTTGTTCGGTTGGGTATTGTTCCGTTAAAGCGTTTAATTAGGTACCGGGTATTATATCTAGCGTTTGAATCCCGGTTTATGGCGTTCCAATTTATTTTTATTAATCCATAAAAATAAACTCGCCAAAATATTACTGAAATAAATTTCAGTTGCCAAGATTGGCTACGTTGTCTGTGTTTCGCAGTTAAAGCACTGTGTCGCGCAGAAACACACGGTACGCGCTTAAACTTGCAAAATAACGTTTTTTAAGCGTTTTAATTTATTTTTCAACACGAACCTGATTAAAATAAGATTTTAATCATAACAGAATAATTGTGGGATTTAAATATTATCCGGGCGGTCACCAACGTTCGTTTCGCAGTTTGTCGTAATTAGTTCTTTAGTTCAAATAAACATATTTTCGCCATACCGAATCCTTTGAAACTTATTTATAAGTTATGTAGAGGATATTTAGGGTATGTCAGGCTTACGTCACAGTTCCGGAGTGTACGTCGCGTTAAACTGATTGCGTTTAAGCACCAGTTTGCGTATAACCTTCCAGAAAGTGATTTAAAGCTTGAAGTCGGAATCGAATCAAATTGTAAAATTAATAAACACAATTGCACATATAATAACACCAAAACACATATAATAACACCAAAGCACATTGTTTTATTGATAACTGACATTGTTTTTCATTATACGGTGCTTACAGAACACAGTTGTCACAGTCTCCCCTACTTTAGGAAATTTCGTCCCGAAATTTTATTTAGAGGAAGCTTGTGAAAGCTTGAAACATGAAGTCGAAAAGATAAAACAACACCGGTTAGAGTTCCAAACTTCTAGTAACTTAAATAACATTATGCTTGCAAGGTAAGATGGACACTTATATATAAGTATATGAAGCGTCATTGGTGCGTCCACCGTACCTCCATTACATTGTTCATGTTTCGTTATTGTTGTCACTATTGGTTCTTACACATGATAAATCTTACTGTGGTTTCCGTGCACTGAATTTTTATAATTATGTACGCGTCCATAATTACGTAATTCCTTGCATAGTCCACACAGTGCATTTAATAATGTGTAGGGGAAAAACCAAATGAATGAACCTGTGATAAGTGTGACTGGACCACCATAGGGTCCTTTTAGCTGTATCATCACATGCCACTCTTAACCAGATTCTGAATCAATCTTTAACTAGACCACTCAAGGGTCTATTTTCGAATCATGGAATGGTACTATATAATCCAAGGGTCTTAACTACCACGTAGAAGCCCATTAAGGATTTAAGATAGTACCTTTTGAATATCCTATTATGAATCCCTCATATGAGGATATGGAAGATTCTATGAGGATTTGGATAACGAAAATCGGATCACATAATAAAAGAGAACACCTAAACACATAATCGCATTAATCGTTTAACTTGACCTTTAATTTGTTATCTTTGGACACGGGTATTTAAAGCATACCAGGAATCCAATCCGTGGATTTCATTTGGCACTTTAAATATTATCAAGAATCTAACTATGAAGATAGGAAGATCATAATAGGAATTTGGTTTGTCCCTATTGAATTGTAATGTACATATTAAGGTATACAAGGAATCCAATCAGGGCTCCGATTTGAAATTCCATGGGCTTGCGTCCCAAATCTGCATAACTCTTTTGACGGCTTCTAGCGGTCACAAGATTATCGCGGATTTTCTTGATTTTGTCTGTTGTTTCCAGAATGAGCCCAGGTCCAGTAAGCTGAGCTTCACCGTTCTCATTCCAACAGACAGGTGAACGACATTTTCGACCGTAGAGAGCTTCGAATGGTGCCATCTTAATGCTAGTATGATAACTATTATTGTATGAGAACTCGATCATTGGCAGATGAGAATCCCAATTACCACCAAAGTCTATCACGCATGCTCTAAGCATATCCTCCAAAGTTTGAATCGTCCTCTCGGATTGACCATCTGTTTGGGGATTATAAGCAGTGCTTAGATTCAGTTGGGTTCCCAAAGCAGATTGCATGGTCTTCCAAAAATGAGATGAAAATCAAGCATCCCGATTGGAAATGATATCTAAAGGAACACCATGTCGTGATACAATCTCGACTACATAGATCTTGGCAAGCTTTTCAGCAGAGAAGTCCTCACGGATTGGTAAGAAGTGAGTTGATTTTGTCAAACGATCAACTACAACTCAAATAGCATCGTGACCTTTAGACGTACGCGGTAATTTAGTAATAAGATCCATCGCAATGTTCTCCCACTTCCAAACCGGTATCTCTGGTTGTACAAGCAAACCAGAAGGTCGTTGATGTTCGGCCTTGACTTTGAGACAAGTTAGGCACTTTGATACATACAAGGCAACATCCTTCTTCATACCAGGTCACCAATACTGAGTACGAAGATCCTTGTACATTTTATCAGCACCAGGATGGATAGAATATCGAGACTTGTGGGATTCGTCCATTACTAAGGTGCGAAGATCGTCCTGATTCGGAATCCACAAACGACTCTCAAAATAGAGTAAACCATCGTCTTTCCTTTCGAGTTTAAGCTCAAGTTGAAGTGGTAGCTCATATTTCAATAAGTCATTGATCACACAAGATTGTTGAGTTTGAAGAACACGAGATTGAATATCAGATAGAGTTCGAACATAATGAAGTTTGACTCGTTCCTTTCGACTAAGCGCATCGGCTACGACATTCGCCTTACCAGGATGGTAGCGGATCTCGCAATCATAATCGTTTAAGAGTTCAACCCAACGTTGTTGCCTCATGTTCAGCTCCTTCTGATTGAGAATATGCTGGAGACTTTTGTGGTCTGTGAAAACCACGCACTTCGTTCCATAGAGGTAGTGTCTCCAGATTTTAAGCGCAAAAACCACAGCTCCTAACTCAAGATCATGAGTCGTATAGTTCTTCTCGTGAACTTTCAACTGTCTAGACGCTTAAGCTATGACTTTACCGCGTTGCATAAGAATGCAACCAAGTCCTAGATTCGACGCGTCACAATAGACAACAAAATCATCGTTTCCCTCAGGTAGAGATAAAACAGGAGCATTACAGGGCTTCCGTTTCAGCGTTTGGAACGCTTCTTCTTGCTTAGGTCCCCACTCAAAAGGCTTATTTTTCTGAGTCACAGCAGTGAGTGGAACCACGATCTTCGAGAAATTAGAAATAAACCGTCGATAATAACCAGCAAGACCAAGAAAAGAACGAACTTCTGTAGGTGTCGTTGGTGTATTCCAATCCTTAATCGCAACAATCTTGGATGGATCTACATGAACGCCCTGCTCATTTAAGCCAGAATTCACACTTGGAGAATTTAGCAAAAAGTTGTTCCTTCTTTAGAAGTTCCAAGTTCAAACGAAGGTGTTGCTCGTGATCGGCTCGAGACTTTGAATAAATGAGAATATCGTCGATGAACACAATAATGAACTTGTCTAAATAAGGTTTACAGACCCTATTCATTAAGTCCATGAAGATAGCTGGGGCATTCGTCAAACCAAAAGGCATGACAGTGAACTCGTAATGCCCATATCATGGAATGCAGTTTTGGGAAAATCTTCTTCGAGTACACGAAGTTGATGATACCCAGATCGTAGGTCGATCTTGGAAAAGCATGCAGCACCTTGCAGCTGGTCGAAGAGATCATCAATTCTAGGTAGGGGATATCGATTCTTGATGGTAAGCTTATTAAGCTCACGATAATCGATACACATTTGAAAAGGTCCATCTTTCTTTTTCACAAAGAGGACAGGAGCTCCCCAAGGCGAAAAGCTCAGATGGATGAATCCTTTATCAGACAACTCTTGAAGCTGTTTTGATAAATCTTGCATCTCCGATGGTGCAAGACGATAAGGTGCTTTCGCAATCGGGTTGGCATTGGGTACAAGGTCAATATGAAACTTGACTTGACGAACTGGAGGCAAACCAGGCAGTTCATCGGGAAACACCTCTGGATAATCCCGAACAATAGGAATATCCTGAATACTCTTGCTCTTGCCCTTTCTCCTCGGTGACATGTGCCTGGAAAGCAACATATCCTTTCCGCAAATAACTTTGGGCCTTTGTACAAGACATAAGCTTCAATCCACCAGATGGTTTCTCGCCACGAACTCCCAGAACATCGCCAGACGGAAGAGGGATACGAATAATCTTATCGAAACAACCACCTCAGCATGTTGTTTGGTTAACCAATCCCTCCTTAAGATAGTGTCGAAACTCCCAAGTTGCATCGGTGTGAGGTCAAAAGGAAAAAGAGGATTACTCAAATTGCCACTTCGTTTCTTAGAATGAAACGAGCACTTAGAATTTTCGAGGGAATCATGAGCGATCGTATGAACGAGAGAACTATTAATACGGTTCTTTGGTGTAGGTATCGTAGGGGTATGCCATACACACATACAACTATATTTGTATATCAGAATTGCAAAATAAAGATTTATTTATAAACAAAAATCGATTGTTTCCGAGTTCAAAGGAAAACACTAGAAACATAAACATAAGATTCGGATTATTCAAAGCAGCAACTTTTTCTAATCGGCCAAATGCTCATCCATGGGTCGGATTTGCATTGACAAACTTTGGGCATTTGTTCCTGAAATGACCCATTTCGCCACAGTTGTAGCAAGTACCAGGCGGAATACGAGCTCGTGCTGGATTTGCTTGAACAGCAGTAGGATCTGCAACAGCTTTATTCTGGATCGCAAAACGGCATGTTTTGACCAAATGTCCCCATCGTCCACAGTGGGTACATTTGAAACATGGTGTTTGATCTGGATGATGGCCATTGCATTGATTGCAGAAAGGAGCAGTTCCTAAGTACGGCTTCTTGACTGGTGGTGCTGCCACCTGGCTAGTTTTTGCTTGCTTTGGTGCAACGGCTACGGGATTCTTTGGAGCTTTACGCTTCTTTGACTTTTTCGGAGGCTCGGCTTCTGCTTTCTTTGATGCTTCTTGGGTGGCTTCGTTATTGAGACGAGACATGGCGACAGCTAATTCAACAGTCTTCAGAATAACTTCGCCTATTTGCTGGGCAAATTTGGCAGTTTGCTCGGACATTTGAATGTCATTGCGACGATGAGACATTCTATAGGAAGTGGAAGACATAGGAGAAAACAAGTGAAATGTTATCGGAAAACAGAACAACAACGCATAAAAGGTGCGATCATATGTTTGTTACTTAAGGAAAACAAACATGATGACGTTTAATCAAAGTAAACGGGTCACATTAATGTATCACCGAAGACATGCTCGCCTATAAGTGAACACTCACCCCAAGAGTTCCCAGGTAAGAGTGACTGGTCCGATACTGCGGATTTGTACGAACACTCTAGCCTTAGACAGAAAATTCAGGGTACAGGCATTCACTCTTCCAGTTTGCACGTGTTCACACTATTTAGACCCAAACTTTGACGAGATTTGAAAACTTAAAGGGTTCAAAACCTTACAATAAATCATCCTAGAAAAGATGATTAGTTTTCGAAGCGGATTCGAAATTTGTGTTCTTGTTGTGGTTGTCACCTAAGGATAAGTGACGGTATTGTTTTAAGATCTAAACACAAGAATCTTGTGTTAGGGTCCTAGGAAGGTTATAGACTAGGTTAAAGTATTACTAATAACCTAATTCCCTATAACCATGAGCTCTGATACCAACTTTTCTGTCACACCCCGACCGCGTAAAACAACAAATCGCTGCGTAATTGTCGAGGAGTGTTGTAACAGAATCATTGTTTCAAAACACATGGAAATTTGAAGTTTCGTTTTATTAAACATTAAATATTTACATCGTCTGGAAATCTAAATAAACAAGTTTATTAAGTTACTAGGCCTCGTCCAGTCCTATGTGAGTATGCATCCTAGCAATCAACATCATTCAACAACACCTGAAACATATGTGAAAACAAAGTCAGCAAAGAAATGCTGGCGAGTACATAGGTTTTGTGAGAGTGTCAGATTCATGGTTTGTTTATACGTTGGAATAAATTGTGCAACTTCGTTAATTGTCATTAGAAAACCTTGTTTTATAAAATGTTTGTATCGTAAATTAATAACCAAATCAAAATAGTTTGGTTATAATTTATAAACCTCGAAGCCATGAATCTTAACCCAAAACATTTGTTTTCGTAAACCAAATCGTAAATCATTCTCGTAATAAGGCTCACATAGTTTATATCGTTTCGAAAACCTCGTTTGTGTGACATCGCTTCCAATTGTTTACCCAAGTGAACTAAATAACGCTCCGGTATGTAATATGATGAAAACATATATATATAGGAAGTACCAGCGGCGTATCCACCATGCCTTCATCACATCACCCCCGTCCCGTTATCTAAACACTAACCGAAGACCAATCGTTTACCCAAATCGTTTAATTCGTTAAACATCGCTTTAGTCGTTTAAATCATTCTCGTTTTAGATCGTGAGACTACTTTTGGTCGTCTCGCTAATAACATTCAAACCTGTGTGACTCGTCTATTGTTCAACTCGTTTTCGCATTAACAAACCTCCAAAGGGTAAGTTAACAATCATCAGATTCGGTCGTTACCCACCTAACCCACACATAACCATGGGTCCGGTCTGATAACGGGATTTGTCGGATCCTATGGTACCATAACCTAATACTGGTCGGTTTGGCCGAAATTAATGAATGTCATTCGTTATGTAATTACAACCAAAAAGCTTGTTCACATTATCGAAATCGTTATTAGTTTAGTATAAACCATCTCAATCGTTTTGAAACCGTCGTTAGAATATCGAAATCATTTTGATACATATGAATCACCCCAAAACAATCGAAAAGAGTAAAAAGAGGGGATCTATGTACTCACCTTCGGGTGCGTTTTTAAATGTTAACACAATCCCTCAAATTGTTTATCCGCCCTAAATTAACTAAGAATGATTTTAATAATCAAAAACCCACACTTTGGCATGCAATTACTACTTATGTCATTTCTGTTTTAATATATATGAAACTGGACTGTTTTCGGACATTTAAATAAAATAGTTAACTTATTCCAAAAATTCCCAAATTTTTATGGAATGTCTTAAACGATCCAAATATTATTGTGTAAAAATATCGGGGTTTAGTTCATTACCAATATTTTATAAAATTCATTTTCCGGACTGAAATCAGATTTATTATTTTCTGATTGCAGTTTACGAAATAATTCATTAAAAATTCATCGTGAGTCCGATTTACGATATTCCAGTGAGAGAATTACAAATACAACAGTGACCAACTACAGTATAAATTTCATGATCTAACCCTACACAGAATTCAAGTTATGACTGAAAACAGGACGCATATTTTCAGCAGAAAAATGCAACTCCAGCTACTGTTACGAAAAGATGCTTTAAAAATAGTAAACGGAGTCCAAAAATTATGATTCCGGTGTCATTAGAACCGTATTTTATAATAACACATTATTGACTTAAGAAAATCAAGTTTTTGTTAAGTTACGTTGCAGTTACAGCCAGTTAAAGGTGGCTGGAAATGCAAATCAGCAAGCTGTTTTCAGTCTTTTAACATTATGAAGTGTGTTCGATTGATTCCGTTAACATGTTTAGCGATCACAATAATACTTACTGCAGATTATCACTTATATATGTTAGATTTATCATAAATTAACATATTTCATCATCATTTTTAACACTACTTTACCATATGTTAGATGATGTTCAAGACTTGTTTAAATCTTTTAGACTTTCTATCTTTTTGATCTTTAAACATCATTAACCACACAACAATCATGTAAAATGCAAGGATCTAAGTGCTTACCACTAGCACAAGGCTAGGGGAGTTCGAGTGTAGAAAAGTGGTGGATAAAAGAAAACGAGAGCGGTCCTTCAACTTCCGAACGCACCAAGCTTCGTTGTTCAGTCTCTAGCACCTTTGGATGTATGGAAAGTGACTAGAAAGTGGCTTGATGGTGGTGTTATGGTGGTTGTGGCTGGCTTCCGAACTCAAGAAGGAGAGAAGAGAGAGTTGTTTTTTGTAGGATGAAGATGATAATGAAGTATGTCTAGAGGATTTTATAAATAAACCTCCAACACTCTATTGACCCTTGGTTCTTATGCCTCCTAAAGTACTAGACAACATCTAATAAAAAAATTAAAGAAAATCAAGTGGGGATCCATGTTCATAACCGGTTATGGGGGAAAGGGTTGGTTTAGTTGGGATGTAAGTCTTAGTTGGTGAATTAGTTGGAAACCATGTGTTAATTTAGTGTCTTATGTGTTATTAAAAATATATAGTGTGTTGGGGTGTTCGGGGACCATAACTAGCCCAGAAATAATAAAATAATGTGTGTGGCAAAATTTTAGTGCCCCGGGTAAAGTCCGGTTGTTCGGTTGGTATTGTTCCGTTAAAGCGTTTAATTAGGTACCGGGTATTATATCTAGCGTTTGAATCCCGGTTTATGGCGTTCCAATTTATTTTTATTAATCCATAAAAATAAACTCGCCAAAATATTACTGAAATAAATTTCAGTTGCCAAGATTGGCTACGTTGTCTGTGTTTCGCAGTAAAAGCACTGTGTCGCGCAGAAACACACGGTACGCGCTTAAACTTGCAAAATAACGTTTTTTAAGCGTTTTAATTTATTTTTCAACACGAACCTGATTAAAATAAGATTTTAATCATAACAGAATAATTGTGGGATTTAAATATTATCCGGGCGGTCACCAACGTTCGTTTCGCAGTTTGTCGTAATTAGTTCTTTAGTTCAAATAAACATATTTTCGCCATACCGAATCCTTCGAAACTTATTTCTAAGTTATGTAGAGGATATTTAGGGTATGTCAGGCTTACGTCACAGTTCCGGAGTGTACGTCGCGTTAAACTGATTGCGTTTAAGCACCAGTTTGCGTATAACCTTCCAGAAAGTGATTTAAAGCTTGAAGTCGGAATCGAATCAAATTGTAAAATTAATAAACACAATTGCACATATAATAACGCCAAAACACATATAATAACACCAAAGCACATTGTTTTATTGATAACTGACATTGTTTTTCATTATACGGTGCTTACAGGACACAGTTGTCACATTTATGACGCGATAGGAATAAAGATGTCATCCATGGTCTTTGGGTTTGGTTAGTGTGTCTTATTCCTGGACGAGACACGTCTTCCAAACCTGGGTTATTTTTAACATCTTTTGACGAGTTCTTAATGAACTCATAAACACTTTGTATGGTTGTAAAAACTTGAATTTGAAGTCTACGTTTTTAAACAATGTTGTTATGTTTTAAACTTAATTAATGGATGACAATTCTATGGTTTTATCATATAGTTGTTGTTATGATTGAATGCAATGATATTAAGAAACTCACACCATAATCACGCTTCTGCAAAAGTCAGGGTGTGACATATTACATGTCTATCCCCCTTAAAAGTGGATTCGTCCTCGAATCTCGCTCGTTGAAGGCCATTCGTATATACACTCTCATCTCTATATGTCCGCATTTCTGTGTGACACCCAGCCACTATTAGACATTTTTGTCGTCGCCTTTATACCCAATCAAAATACAATGCACGATAGCCAATGGAGTCTTCTACATTTCCTGCTTATAATTTTGCGCCTCATAATATTTGCTTATGCATTCCTCACACAACTTTTCTTTCATGTAACGCGCGTTGAATCCGTAACGAGTCAAAAATATATATTCTTTTTATTTTTTAGTCGATGTCGTCCGTAACGAGCGTATGTCCGTAACGCGCGTTGAAATCGTAACTGTAACACCCCAAAACCCGAATGTCTATATTCGTTACATGTTCTAATATGGTACATTGAGAAATAAATAGCTAGGTTAATTATCCTAGTTAAAAATATGGTAGAAACAAGTAAAGAATGAAAGTGTGCCAATTATGTTAAATGGTAAACATGAGGGGCTAGATAGTATAGGATGAAAGATGAGTTATTAAAAGAAAATAATACACACACAAACACACTTTCGTGTGTGTTCTAGATCGATCAGGAGACTCCCATGGAGTCTCAAACCCTAAACATGAAAGATCATCCAATTGGAAGGCTAAATGATGCTTAAATTCATAACCAAACACGGATTAATGATCACCTTCACAAGGGGATCGTAAGGTATGTCTTAGATTCTAGATTGGTGATGATGCACGAAATGGGTTATGTTGTAAATCACGAATTTGTATGAAATTGAGCATGAGTATGTGTTAGATTCATCATTTGGAACATGGATTATGCATGAATTGGGGTAATTTGATGTTTAAGGGTGAAACCCGTTTGTTATGGTGAAGATGGTGACATGGGTAAATTATCTATGTCTAAGTTCTTGCCTAATATTGATGTATTTTGAGTTGTATGATGTATTCTTGTTAGAAGAATTGAAAGAAATGTGATACTAGTATGTTTGATGTTTATGCATGTATGAATCATGTTGATTAGGAGGAAGAAAATGATGAATTGTGTATGAGACTAGAATGATATGCATGAACTAGTTGTACACTATGTTTACAAGGTAGTACATATATCGAAAATATGATGAATTATGAAGAACTTAAGATTAGATCACTTGTAAGTGATTAACAAGTAATTATGAAGTGGGTTTTAGATGATGTAATGTAAATTGATGATTCACTTATGTTAATAATGTTTGGAATCATACACGTGTGTGAATGATTAAAGATATGGGATAAGAAATGATGAATTGTTGTTAGATGAAGTGAATAAAATGTGATGATAACATGTTTGATGTTTAATTTAAATACCCCATGTTGGATTGTAGAAGCATGTGATGAACTATGTATGAATTTAGAAGATTGTGTATGAATAAGTTGTACGTTATGCTTAAAAGGTAGTACGTACATCAAGTGAATGATAAAATGTATATAGTGTCGTCCGTATAGTCGATTATGATGTTACGGTAATATGTTGATAAGTCGATAGTTATGTATGGTTGATAGTTGACTTTTAAAAGTCAACTAAGTATAAGAAACATGATTTGACTCTTTGTCGTAAATGTAAGTTGATGAGAAGTCGTATGGTACATGTAATAGCAATCCGTGTTAAATGTAATGACATGATGAGTTACATGAGTTAAACGTATACGGACATGATTATATAAGTTATGTTTGTTAGAAATGATTAATGAAAGTTAAGTGTGAAATATGGGATTGATACGATTGTTATCATGTACAAATGAGTATGCTAATGATAGCGTGATTTCGATGACATGGAAGTATAGGAATCATGTCGAGACGGAATCAAGCACGGAAGACTAACGGGTCAAGAAGTGGCGAGGAACGAATGGGAACACGGATGCATGAGGTAAGTGATTATGTAATCACTTCTTAGTTGTTTATGTAAAGTTATATGCATTTTAACTAAATGTGATAATTGAGGTCAATTAGGAATGAATTGTATGATGTCAATGAGTATTAATCGGATCTTAGTTTTTATCCGAGCAAGGTATGCGTGATTAAGAATTTTAGCTAAAAAGGAGGATTCGTTACTTTTGTAAGGAATCCCCTTGTTGTTAAGGATAAAGCGAAATTGACAAAAATGCCCTTGACAGGTATATCGGGCAAACGACCTTAAATGTCTAATGGAAACAAGTGAACCGATTAGGGTAATGTGTTGGTCATGTGTGAAAGCGTAGAGTATGGTCTTGTTATGTCATAGACCATTTAATGCACAAATACCCATAACGGGTCAAAAATTGAGCTTTTAAGCGAAAGTGGGCTAAGAGGATGTAAGGCATCCGAGAATTTAATCTTTTATGATAGGCGTCAATGAAATTATTAAGTTTATATGAGATTGAGGTCTAATAAACAGATTATGTTGATAAATGCATGAACGGGTCAAATAATTAGAATATAATAATAAGCCGAATGCATGCAAGTTAAGAATTTCCTTAATCCGGATGTGGGATTTTAAGTTCGTATGATAGAATGTGAATTTACAAGCATGTAGGAAGAAACGGGAGGTTAAACGGGTAAACGGTTCGAAAGTTACGCGCGTTTTAGTGCGTACGGACGACGAAATGGATCTGCAGGAAAATGTGTTTTAGAGAGGGCGTCGCCGACGGGCTCCCACCCCGTCGCCGACGGGCACTGGTTTGGTCATTTTCCTCCGACGGGTTAACACACTGGTTACGGGTTAATGGCCCCGACGGGCATATTTACAACCCGTCGCCGACGGCCTGGAGCCCGTCGGCGACGGGCACTTGTTTGTAAGCTTTTATTTTTCGCGTCTGGTGTTTCCGGTTGACCCGTAACGTGTCCTGGTGCTCCGGTTTTCGACCCGATGACTCGTAAAGTTTCTTATGAGCATATAGGGATGCACGTTTGTAGACCAAGCAAGTATGTATGTTGTATGTATCGGTATACGTACATAGAACTTATGTAAGTACGTATGAAGGCATGTAGGAGTGTATGCACGTATGTAAAGTTGTAGGAAAGTTATGTTTGTACGTAGATGTGTATGTATGTATGTATAAGCGTATATACGAGTGTATGCATGTATGTGATGATGTAGGAAAGGTATGTACGTATGTAGTTGCGTATGTAAGTACGTATGAAGGCATGTAGGAGTGTATGCACGTATGTAAAGTTGTAGGAAAGTTATGTTTGTACGTAGATGTGTATGTATGTATGTATGTATGTATAAGCGTATATACGAGTGTATGCATGTATGTGATGATGTAAGAGAGTATGCATGTATGTGATGATGTAGGAAGGGTATGTACGAATATGGAAGTGTATGTATGTACGTATAAAGATGTGTATGAGTGTATGCATGAATGTAAAGATGTAAGCTTAATGTACGTACGTATGTAAGCATGATTTAGACACGTTGAGGGTTAACGTTAATAATGGTGTACGTTGAGAATGAAAAGTATGCAGGTACATTATTGAAGCCTCATCAGGAAATGGATACGCAGATGAGATGCTTAAAGCTTGTTAAAGAACGAAATGGGAAGTGTACATGAATGAGCTAGTTTATATAACGTGTGCTAATGTTTCTAATGTATGTGGTGAACGCAGGTTGTGTGGATAACGGGCGATTATAAAAAGGATTAGAGATCGAAGATCGAGTCACGAGATAGATTGTACGGGGACGTTGAATGTAAAGTGTAACAATCATAAGCTATGTTTCTAATTGGTAAATAAGAGGATGACGGATTTATGAATAAGAGCTATGTTAAAGTTAAAGTTTAAATAAGTTGAGGTATTTATAAAGAAAGAAATTTTATGGTTCGTGTTTTTCCGCTGCGACTTTTGTCATGTACGATTTAGGGTGTAACAAGTTGGTATCAGAGCCCTGGTTTGAGAGAATCAAGTGTAAGAAGGTAAGTGCTTGAACTCAAACCTGTGTGCTCTTGTGATAAGAAACCCGTACAATCTAAGACCCGGTCAAGGCCCAAAGGTAAGAGAGAATGTAAGTATGTACTTATGTATACGCATAAAGAAACTGACGGTTTTGGTATATGCAAGGTAAGTATAAGCGTTTGAAGAGGATGATCCGCGAGTGCGGTCAAGTACCGACACCAAGGCATGAAATAAGATAAAGTTGAACCCAGGTACGTAAATTCAATATGTCGGTATATGAAATGGTAAAATGCATTAAGGGAAGAAAAATGCTAAATGAAGGACCATGATGGTATAGTAAACATGTGTTGAAAAATGATACACGTGCCGAAACCTAATTCTTCGGACATAAGGTGACAATTACACGAAGACACGAAACTAGTATGTAGATTGTGTACCTGGCCAGTACACGTGAAGCATATGACGTTCGTGGGACCGTGATAATTGATACAGGTATGTCCGTTAGAATTAAGTAGTAGGTGGACGTGAGGGTGAAGAGAAATGTAAGACTCTCAAGAATGAGAGTATGAAATGCTATGCTAGAATCCGCGAGACGGATTCGAAATATGAAATGCTATGCTAGAATCCGCGAGACGGATTCGAAACATGAAATGCTATGCTAGAATCCGCGAGACGGATTCGAAACATGAAATGCTATGCTAGAATCCGCGAGACGGATTCGAAACATGAAATGCTATGCTAGAATCCGCGAGACGGATTCGAAACATGAAATGCTATGCTAGAATCCGCGAGACGGATTCGAAACTTGAAATGCTATGCTAGAATCCGCGAGACGGATTCGAAACATGAAATGCTATGCTAGAATCCGCGGGACGGATTCGAAACATGAAATGCTATGCTAGAATCCGCGAGACGGATTCGAAACATGAAAAAGGTTAAAGTATAAATGAAATGTTTGAAACCGTTAGATGGATTCAAAACATAGACGATACAAAAGACTATAAAAATGTAGAATGATGTTAGCTACGGAGTTAAGCACGTAGGTATGACGATGACATAGTAGTTTTGTTGTGATAACAAAACAAGGGTTAGATGTTATGCAATGTGTCTATAGAATGGAATCATAGAGGATGAGATGAAAGTACTAAATCTGTTATAAACGGATCATATGAGTATAAGCATTATTATAAGTTTGAATAAGTATGTATATTAACCTGTTATTAACGGGTCAAAGGAAATGAGAATGTTATATGAAAGTATGCCATGGAAAGTATAGACTTGTTAAGAAGAGGAAGCCAATTGAGTGAATAATTATGATATGTGATAGGATGATTACTCATGATTATGATGTGACCGTGATGTCAAACATGAATGTGTGTGTGTAAGAGGAAATGAGAAAGGTTTCGGGGACGAAACCTTATTTAAGGGGGGTAGACTTGTAACACCCCAAAACCCGAATGTCTATATTCGTTACATGTTCTAATATGGTACATTGAGAAATAAATAGCTAGGTTAATTATCCTAGTTAAAAATATGGTAGAAACAAGTAAAGAATGAAAGTGTGCCAATTATGTTAAATGGTAAACATGAGGGGCTAGATAGTATAGGATGAAAGATGAGTTATTAAAAGAAAATAATACACACACAAACACACTTTCGTGTGTGTTCTAGATCGATCAGGAGACTCCCATGGAGTCTCAAACCCTAAACATGAAAGATCATCCAATTGGAAGGCTAAATGATGCTTAAATTCATAACCAAACACGGATTAATGATCACCTTCACAAGGGGATCGTAAGGTATGTCTTAGATTCTAGATTGGTGATGATGCACGAAATGGGTTATGTTGTAAATCACGAATTTGTATGAAATTGAGCATGAGTATGTGTTAGATTCATCATTTGGAACATGGATTATGCATGAATTGGGGTAATTTGATGTTTAAGGGTGAAACCCGTTTGTTATGGTGAAGATGGTGACATGGGTAAATTATCTATGTCTAAGTTCTTGCCTAATATTGATGTATTTTGAGTTGTATGATGTATTCTTGTTAGAAGAATTGAAAGAAATGTGATACTAGTATGTTTGATGTTTATGCATGTATGAATCATGTTGATTAGGAGGAAGAAAATGATGAATTGTGTATGAGATTAGAATGATATGCATGAACTAGTTGTACACTATGTTTACAAGGTAGTACATATATCGAAAATATGATGAATTATGAAGAACTTAAGATTAGATCACTTGTAAGTGATTAACAAGTAATTATGAAGTGGGTTTTAGATGATGTAATGTAAATTGATGATTCACTTATGTTAATAATGTTTGGAATCATACACGTGTGTGAATGATTAAAGATATGGGATAAGAAATGATGAATTGTTGTTAGATGAAGTGAATAAAATGTGATGATAACATGTTTGATGTTTAATTTAAATACCCCATGTTGGATTGTAGAAGCATGTGATGAACTATGTATGAATTTAGAAGATTGTGTATGAATAAGTTGTACGTTATGCTTAAAAGGTAGTACGTACATCAAGTGAATGATAAAATGTATATAGTGTCGTCCGTATAGTCGATTATGATGTTACGGTAATATGTTGATAAGTCGATAGTTATGTATGGTTGATAGTTGACTTTTAAAAGTCAACTAAGTATAAGAAACATGATTTGACTCTTTGTCGTAAATGTAAGTTGATGAGAAGTCGTATGGTACATGTAATAGCAATCCGTGTTAAATGTAATGACATGATGAGTTACATGAGTTAAACGTATACGGACATGATTATATAAGTTATGTTTGTTAGAAATGATTAATGAAAGTTAAGTGTGAAATATGGGATTGATACGATTGTTATCATGTACAAATGAGTATGCTAATGATAGCGTGATTTCGATGACATGGAAGTATAGGAATCATGTCGAGACGGAATCAAGCACGGAAGACTAACGGGTCAAGAAGTGGCGAGGAACGAATGGGAACACGGATGCATGAGGTAAGTGATTATGTAATCACTTCTTAGTTGTTTATGTAAAGTTATATGCATTTTAACTAAATGTGATAATTGAGGTCAATTAGGAATGAATTGTATGATGTCAATGAGTATTAATCGGATCTTAGTTTTTATCCGAGCAAGGTATGCGTGATTAAGAATTTTAGCTAAAAAGGAGGATTCGTTACTTTTGTAAGGAATCCCCTTGTTGTTAAGGATAAAGCGAAATTGACAAAAATGCCCTTGACAGGTATATCGGGCAAACGACCTTAAATGTCTAATGGAAACAAGTGAACCGATTAGGGTAATGTGTTGGTCATGTGTGAAAGCGTAGAGTATGGTCTTGTTATGTCATAGACCATTTAATGCACAAATACCCATAACGGGTCAAAAATTGAGCTTTTAAGCGAAAGTGGGCTAAGAGGATGTAAGGCATCCGAGAATTTAATCTTTTATGATAGGCGTCAATGAAATTATTAAGTTTATATGAGATTGAGGTCTAATAAACAGATTATGTTGATAAATGCATGAACGGGTCAAATAATTAGAATATAATAATAAGCCGAATGCATGCAAGTTAAGAATTTCCTTAATCCGGATGTGGGATTTTAAGTTCGTATGATAGAATGTGAATTTACAAGCATGTAGGAAGAAACGGGAGGTTAAACGGGTAAACGGTTCGAAAGTTACGCGCGTTTTAGTGCGTACGGACGACGAAATGGATCTGCAGGAAAATGTGTTTTAGAGAGGGCGTCGCCGACGGGCTCCCACCCCGTCGCCGACGGGCACTGGTTTGGTCATTTTCCTCCGACGGGTTAACACACTGGTTACGGGTTAATGGCCCCGACGGGCATATTTACAACCCGTCGCCGACGGCCTGGAGCCCGTCGGCGACGGGCACTTGTTTGTAAGCTTTTATTTTTCGCGTCTGGTGTTTCCGGTTGACCCGTAACGTGTCCTGGTGCTCCGGTTTTCGACCCGATGACTCGTAAAGTTTCTTATGAGCATATAGGGATGCACGTTTGTAGACCAAGCAAGTATGTATGTTGTATGTATCGGTATACGTACATAGAACTTATGTAAGTACGTATGAAGGCATGTAGGAGTGTATGCACGTATGTAAAGTTGTAGGAAAGTTATGTTTGTACGTAGATGTGTATGTATGTATGTATAAGCGTATATACGAGTGTATGCATGTATGTGATGATGTAGGAAAGGTATGTACGTATGTAGTTGCGTATGTAAGTACGTATGAAGGCATGTAGGAGTGTATGCACGTATCTAAAGTTGTAGGAAAGTTATGTTTGTACGTAGATGTGTATGTATGTATGTATTAGCGTATATACGAGTGTATGCATGTATGTGATGATGTAAGAGAGTATGCATGTATGCGATGATGTAGGAAGGGTATGTACGAATATGGAAGTGTATGTATGTACGTATAAAGATGTGTATGAGTGTATGCATGAATGTAAAGATGTAAGCTTAATGTACGTACGTATGTAAGCATGATTTAGACACGTTGAGGGTTAACGTTAATAATGGTGTACGTTGAGAATGAAAAGTATGCAGGTACATTATTGAAGCCTCATCAAGAAATGGATACGCAGATGAGATGCTTAAAGCTTGTTAAAGAACGAAATGGGAAGTGTACATGAATGAGCTGGTTTATATAACGTGTGCTAATGTTTCTAATGTATGTGGTGAACGCAGGTTGTGTGGATAACGGGCGATTATAACAAGGATTAGAGATCGAAGATCGAGTCACGAGATAGATTGTACGGGGACGTTGAATGTAAAGTGTAACAATCATAAGCTATGTTTCTAATTGGTAAATAAGAGGATGACGGATTTATGAATAAGAGCTATGTTAAAGTTAAAGTTTAAATAAGTTGAGGTATTTATAAAGAAAGAAATTTTATGGTTCGTGTTTTTCCGCTGCGACTTTTGTCATGTACGATTTAGGGTGTAACAGTAATGAGTCCAAAATAAATAATATTTTTATTTTTAGTCGATATCGTCCTTAACGAGCGTACGTCCGTAACACGCGTCGAAACTGTAATGAGTCCATAGTAAATAACGGTTTTATTTTTTAGTCGATGTCGTCCGTAAATAAATATTATTTTTATTTTTCAGTCGATGTCGTCCGTAACGAGCGTACGTCCGTAACGCGCGTCGAAACCGTAACGAGTCAAAACATATAATATTTTTATTTTTCAGTCGATGTCGTCCATAACGAGCGTACGTCCGTAACGCTCGTCGAAACCGTAACTAGTCCAAAATATATAATATTTTTATTTTTTAGTCGATGTCGTCCGTAATGAGCGTATGTTCGTAACGAGCGTCGAAACCGTAATGCTCTCCTTTGTGCAGGTATCTTCATAGGCTGATCTCCTCTTCTATCATCGCTCGAAACAAGAGCCGAGAGTGGTGTACGAGCGGTGACATTTTTTTCCATTATTGCCTCATGTACGAGAGGCCGTGCGCTCTGGCACACGGGTTGGCGCAATACTTCGCCTCTGCATATCATCGACAGGAGCACAAATTATTATACGGCGACGCCCACGTCACTGTGATAGCCCTTTCGTTTGGCTATCAACTGCAGAGTGACCCGCTTTTACGCCCAACGATACAGCCGAAAAGGATAGGGATGAACTCGCTATCCGAAATGAAGATTATCAAAAGGTTCCCACCTTACAACGTGAAGCGTTTTAAGGGTGCGGACGACCAGCTCTTCGTGCCGAAGGAGCTGCCGGCACAGTTCGACCCGATAGATCCCTAGCCGTGCCGGAGTAGGTGACAAAGCTTGATTCGGAGATGTACATTCCGGACCCACAACAGCCGCGTGGACCATCCAGGGCGCCTCAGTTCCCACGGCATGTTGGGCCCGGTCCTGCCCACTCACACGCGGCCTATAACGAGCTATGTCACCATATTGACGGGCTGACGTATGTGATGGACTGGATAGTTGAGGAGTTGCAAGATCGTCGACAGCGTGAGGGGTTACCTCCACGACCCTTCATTCTGGCTGCAGCATGGCATCAGCAGCAACAGGATCCACTGTCATAGTATTTTATCTTCTGCGATGTATTTAGTATTTAGTTATATTATATATTTTGTTATGTATGTACAAACTTATGCTGTATACATCAAACTTAGACACATATATCATATTCATTTGTATTGAAACAAAATAATATTTTAATTTAAACGGTATAGTATGGAAACAATGTAATATATTCGAACCGTACCCGGGTATTTCAAAATAATTAACGTTATAAAAATTTAAAACTGGTATGATATTTTAATTTAAACAATATAGTATGCAAGCACGGTAGCATATATTTGAACCGTACCCGAGTAATTTAATAAACTTAATGGTATAAAAATCTTAAACGGTATAATATTCGAACCGCACCGAGACTTGGTATAATAATTTAATTTAAAGGAATAGTATTGAAACGATATAATATATTCGAACCATACTCGGATATTTCAAAATTTTTAACGGTTTTAGTTTAAACGGTATAGTATTCAAACGGTATAATATATTCGAACCGTACACGAGTATTTAAAAATAATTAACGGTATGATATTTAAATGTTTATAGCATTCGAATCCCACTAGATGTGGCATAATAATTTAATTTAAACGATAACAATATAATATATTCGAACCGTATATACTGTTACAAAAAAATTTAACGATATATAATATTAATGGTATAACATTGACGGTTATATATTTTAAGCAATTTAACGTTGGAACTGGGTGAGAATTTATGCCAAAAATACATCAAAATAACCAAACAAAATTCTGATGGATTATATATGCTGCGTATAGCTCTATACGCAGCGTATATAAACCCTAGTTGTCTGTGTTTATGATTGCTGGGCAGACTCTGAATTCTATGCAACCTATAGGCTGCGTATAGCTTTATACACAGCGCATAGGTGTAACCCTATACGCTGCGTATAGCTCTATACACAGCGTATTAAAACTCTAAGTGGCGCCGGAAGTGTGCCAATATTCTGGGCCAATTTAAAACAATCAACTACCATATCTTTTCCAATCCTTTACAGCTTGGCAGAAATTCTAGGGTAGTTAATCTCATCAATTACCGCGTGGATTTTGATAGGCTATACATTGACTAGCTGTCGGCACCATCTCAAATCGATCTTTAAAATAGTTGATCGCTTTGTGAGTGACGGAAAACCATCATTAGTGGAGCACCCCTATCCCTACCCGCTACCCCTAACCAAATTTTAAAAGTGTTCTAATTAGCTCACTCGTATCGTTTTTGTCCCAATTAGATAACTTAACATTCAAATCGAGCCATGTCCTTTTTTCCATATGTCAAGAAAAAAATGGAGCATAAGATGCTGGGGTCGGATTATTTTAGTATATGAAATTATATTTATTAAAAATAAAAACAATTTAATTACATTAAAATTAAAAAAACAAGTTACAATCCACGCCATCACTCGACATTAGCATCAAATAAAAGTGAAAAAAGAAACAAAAATCCAAATCACCACGGTTACCTATGAAATGGATGAAAAAACCCTTAATTCTATTGAAAAATGAATGTTGAGTGAACTGATTAGAACACTTTTGAAATTTGAATGACCTAATTGGAACACTTTTAAAACATGATTACTGTTCTACAAAGCTACCCTAAAATTAAATAAGCACTTCACATAATTATCCGAACATGGTTGGCATAATTATCAAAATCATGATTAACAAAAAATTAAGAGTTTGCCAAGTTTTAACATAACTGAAATTGAAATAGTCAAATGAGAGATGTTGTGGGGAACATATAGTATAACTAGGGTTTCAAATTTTTAAAAATTGAAACAATAAAACAAAGATACAACATATAAGAACCTTCAAATGAACGATCACAAATAAACATAAACGAGCAAACATAGATAAAAACATTACCAACATTTACGAACGTAAACGAACTAACGGAACCTCTGTTTATGTTCGTTCATTTAACTTAATGAACGGAATTTTTTGTTCATGTTCTGAACTTCCTGTCGAACAGTTTACGAAAATAAAATCTAACGGCCAATCCGAGCCACCTCAGCTGCCCATCATAATACAATAAATTTGTTCTGAGATCAGCGGATAATCATTGGCAATGTTGTTGTTTTCTTATGATTTCTTTTACAAAAACGTATGTCATGATGTCATCTTCCACCATGTGGGCTTGCGATTGTTTTAAGTTGACTTAATAAATATGAAACAATCAATCAACTACCATATCTTTTCCAATCTTGGCAGAAATTCTGGGGTAGTTAATCTCATCAAATACCGCGTGGATTTTGATAGGCTATACATTGACTAAGCTGTCGGCACCATCTCAAATCAAATCGATCTTTAAAATAGTTGATCGCTTTTATTCAACAGTTGAAGTCGATCAGAATTCGTAATCGATTTATTCAGCAATTGAAGGCCAGTTGAATTTGCTTCTGATCCGTTATAATCAAATGTGAACTTAATTTCCTTGAATAACCAATTCTTATAGCCTTGATGCTGCAGTTATTATGAATACAAGTTGGATGAGTGAGCCTAGATCAAGCACAGCATTTTTGATGGGACTAGGTGAATTTCTTGATGTTGAATGTAAGAAAAATGCAAATGGTGCTGGTGAGATAAAATGTCCGTGTGTCAAGTGTACCAATAACTTATGGGTGACTCGAGATAAAGCAACCCAACACATAATCTGCAATGGAATTATGGAGGGATACAACGCCGACCATCTTCAGGTTCATCTTTTATTTACTTCATTTAAAAAAAAAACAGTTCAGGTATACTTTATAATATCACTAGATTTCACATTATGAATTTAGGGACAAGAGTGGCCAGGTATGTCTATGACTCAGATGGGTTTTGGTAACTGTAAAAGCGTATGACATATATGTCGGATACTTGTTACCTGCTACCCGTCGGGTTCATAGGTTTCCTGTAGGTATTAGGTAAATCTGTTTAGGCCGGAGGGTGTGGAGGGCGCCACCCCTGCCACATCACCTCTGGTAGCGCCACCCCTCCGCGATCATCCATACCCTTCATTTTAATAGGGGACGCCATCGTTCAAGCGCTACCATGGTAACGAGGTAGATGAAGATGTTCAGCTGGGCCCACATCAATTAATCCAATAAACTTTTTTTTTTAATTTTGTTTAAATAGGGGGCTCCATCCCATACCCTGCAAGGCTGCAAGTTAAAGGGGGGCGTGATAAAGCCCCCTGGTTGACGTGGATCCTATGTGGCGCTAATGTGTTCTGATAAAGCCCTTAAGAGCTCCATCCCACACCCTCCAGCCTTGTAATCTTACATCGTTAAAAGTTACCCGTTGGGAACTGAAGCCCGACCTTACACCATCAATTGGGTTTCTAACAAATCTATATTTCAATAAATTTAAGTTTCTAATAATTCAAAATCTTGTTTATTAAATTTTTATGAGTATATGGTATATTGATATATTTGATTTCAGTATAAAACCTGTAATGTTTAAAAAAAATCTGATATCTAGATACCCCCCTACCCGTCCCAAATATTTCAGGTTTTACCCGATTCACCTTTTGCTTCAGTTTTCGATTTAAATTATAACTAGGTTCTTGTTTGTTTAAGTTTTGAATTTAAGCTTGATCCCTTACTTCAAAACAAGCACACACAATCTTATCCTCCATATGTGTGATTTCAGTTTTGGGAAATAAGTATAAATAAATATTCACTTGATTAGAATGAAAGTGTGGGTGGGGCTTTGGTTTTATGGTCTTAGCTCCACATTTTACTTCATTTTTTCGTAACTATTTTACTTGTATATATTTGAACTTATATATTTATATTTGCTGCAAGATTGGTAAAGAAGTAGCACAAGTGGGAATATGGGGAACAAAATCGAAAGGATCTCCACATAATCATTGGTCTTTTCGACTCGAGAATAATCAAAAGCTCAAGAAGATAACCATAGATCATGGTGATCTAATATTTTCCCTTATGTTTACTACTGAAGATGATAGGGGAACTTTTCATGATTCCAAAAAAATTGGTGGTTGGAATGGTGGAAATGAAGAATCTGAGGTAAAATTTTATATGATCATTAATGGTTATAGAAAATGAAGTGTTTCTGTCAAAGTTTCTTAGTTTATATAAATTAACTCTATTTATCTCCTGTGGTTGCTTAGGTTACATTTGATTTTGATGAGGAGATAATTGGTATTAATGGAACAGTCGGGGTATCAACCGGGACATATGCTGGTTACACAATAATATCATCGTTGTCTTTCATAACGAACAAAACGACTCACGGGCCTTTTGGCCAAACAATTGGGACTCCTTTTGATGTACCATGGAACAAAGGTTCATTTGGTGGATTTTATGGTCTTGCTGGTTATTATATTGATGGCATCGGTGTTTATTTGAAGGCTTCTCAAGAAACCGCACGGGTTGGATTATGGGGAACAGAATTTCGCACGGGCCCACAATATAGATGGTCATTTTGTCTCGAGGAAAATTTTAAGTTGACGAAGATAACTATAGATCATGGAGATATGATATCATCCCTTACGTTTACTAGCGAAGATTGTATGGGTTCTGCGCATGTTTCCAACAAGGCTGGTGGTTATAATGATGGAACAGCAGTATCTGAGGTATGATTCAAAATCTAGCAAGATCAATAAACCCGTTTAGTTGTAACTGTACCTGACGGGTAGAATTTTTTTATTTCTCAGGTTAGCCTTGCTTGGGATGAGGAAATTATTGGAATGAATGGTACATTTGGGGTCTCATCGGGTACATATGGTGGGAAGACAATTTCATCTCTGTGTTTTATAACAAACAAAAGAAGCCATGGCCCTTTTGGTCGTGTAACAAGGACTAGTTTCTCTGTGCCATGGAGCAAAGGTTCGTTTGCTGGATTTTATGGCACTGCCAGCTATTATATAGATAGTATCGGTGTGTACTTACGGGCTACTGCTTAACAAACCGGGTTTTCAATCAGAACTGGTCAGATTCAAGACAAATCACAGTTTGTTGGTTTGGAAAATTTAATGTAAGTGTTGAATTATTTTGTTGGATCGTTGGTTACTTGTAAGACATTAAGAGTGTTGGCCCCAATGGATCTTTGATCTCTAGACAATCGAATAACTTGAATATATAAAATGAGAATTTGTACAATGGAATACAATGAACGAATTTTACAAATGAAACCTAAGCCCTATTTATAGTTTCTAATGGGTGCGATCTAATAGACGCGTCTCCTCGCGAACGGTTGCGTCTCTTGAATTGTGTGGATGTGATTAAACATGAAGAGATGCGTCCATTGATTCCAAAAGTCGCGTCCCTTTGTCTCTGATGTATTGCCGCCCTTTGTAACTCCTTGTTGAATAGACGTGCCCTTGCTTCCCAATAGACATGACCTTGCCTTCCAATCAACATGACCATGCCCTTCTTTATACGTGACCATGCCTTTATTTTTTTGTCTGCCGAAATCAAACAGATGCGACTCCAAGGGTGTCGCAACGCTTGGAGTGTTGGTTGTCAAGTTCTGTTTTGTCAACATTAGTCCCTCAACTTTGTAACCGCCAATCTTTATACTAATTACCAAATAACCCTTGAACTTAAGGATGTGTAGGGATTATAACTTTCATTCACCCCCTAATCACGAACATCCTTGAGTTGTTGTAGATCTTGAACTTGATCAATTCCATCTTCTTGAAACTCCTCGGTATCCAACGTTTCACACGGATCTTCTTATTCACCAACCTTGCTCCTCACGAACCTTGTTTCACTCGAACTCGCTTCACACGAATATTTTGCTTTACACTTGTCTTGACCGCACTTGATTTGTATCACACGAATCTTTTCTTATGTAGTTGTCTCAACACGAACTCCACCGGTCTTGATTAACTTCCCCACCATCATATCATATGACTTGAATCCATATCGCATAGATTTTTGATAAACTGACTCACTCAGATCTCTCTTGCGGTTGTATCACACAACAATTTTTCTGACCCAGTCACAAGATACGTGTGTCTTCTTCTTGATCTATCACAGATTAAATAACCTCTTCACGGTTGTCTCTCACAACGGGTTCTTCATCATTGATTGCCTCCCTCACGGATTCTTCACTTTTACCAAATCTAGTCACTGAACTGTTTTATTGTACCTTTCACAGGTTATCTCCGCATCACACGATTCTTCTTTCCTTCGACTCCTCACAAATCGACTACACTTTTCCACACGGTTTCGAATCACACAAACTTTTTTGATGTCTCACCAATAGTGTTCATTGTTTCAATAACTTTAACCTTTTCTGCATTCACTGCACTTTATTTTTCTACACTCACTACAACAATTTTCTCTTCTTGTTTCCTACATTCACTGCATCACTTTTCACTATCCTGCATCCACTCCATCATCGTGTTTATTTGCATTCACTGCATCTACAATTGTCTATTCCGCATTGCACTTTGTTTTTTATTGAAAAAACCTTCGAGCCTTCATTTGGTAATTCTAGATTCTTCGAACACACTTTGTATCACTCGAATGATTCCGTCTTTACTCGCTTCTTCTTCATGATCGACTTACTCGATTTTCTTTTTCCCAATTGATTCGCTCAATTTTCTTTTCTATACTATGAATTTGGCCATCAAACCTTCACCCGCGAATAAAACTGATCGCGCATAACCACCAGATTAAATTTTGATTCTTCCTAGCCCTCCAAATGAAACAAAAATAACCCTGTTCTGCGCTCCTGTACTCGGTTCGGTACACTCACGAACCCTAGTCTGATTGCTAACTTAGAATTCTCACAAACCTTCCATTCTTATTTCTAAAATTTCTTGGCCACCAATACGAACCACTGTACCAGTAAATTCAATTCCCTTGAATTCAACAAACTCTCAAATCTTTAAACTGCGTATAACCCGAAACGCGTAATAACCATATCAATCTAATTCGCACTAAACCCCGGAATCAAAAACCAAGATTCCTAACCCCTGGTTTGACCCTGAACCGAAAATAAAACTAACTTGCGAATTGAGAAAGAATAATAAAACCTGATCTCAAATTCCTTGCGATGCCTAGAGCCTGACGCTCTGATACCAATTGTTGGCCCCAATGGATCTTTGATCTCTAGACAATCGAATAACTTGAATATATAAAATGAGAATTTGTACAATGGAATACAATGAACGAATTTTACAAATGAAACCTAAGCCCTATTTATAGTTTCTAATGGGTGCGATCTAATAGACGCGTCTCCTCGCGAACGGTTGCGTCTCTTGAATTGTGTGGATGTGATTAAACATGAAGAGATGCGTCCATTGATTCCAAAAGTCGCGTCCCTTTGTCTCTGATGTATTGTCGCCCTTTGTAACTCCTTGTTGAATAGACGTGCCCTTGCTTCCCAATAGACGTGACCTTGCCTTCCAATCAACATGACCATGCCCTTCTTTATACGTGACCATGCCTTTGTTTTTTTGTCTGCCGAAATCAAACAGATGCGACTCCAAGGGTGTCGCAACTCTTGGAGTGTTGGTTGTCAAGTTCTGTTTTGTCAACATTAGTCCCTCAACTTTGTAACCGCCAATCTTTATACTAATTACCATATAACCCTTGAACTTAAGGATGTGTAGGGATTATAACTTTCATTCACCCCCTAATCACGAACATCCTTGAGTTGTTGTAGATCTTGAACTTGATCAATTCCATCTTCTTGAAACTCCTCGGTATCCAACGTTTCACACGGATCTTCTTATTCACCAACCTTGCTCCTCACGAACCTTGTTTCACTCGAACTCGCTTCACATGAATATTTTGCTTTACACTTGTCTTGACCGCACTTGATTTGTATCACACGAATCTTTTCTTATGTAGTTGTCTCAACACGAACTCCACCGGTCTTGATTAACTTCCCCACCATCATATCATATGACTTGAATCCATATCGCATAGATTTTTGATAAACTGACTCACTCAGATCTCTCTTGCGGTTGTATCACACAACAATTTTTCTGACCCAGTCACAAGATACGTGTGTCTTCTTCTTGATCTATCACAGATTAAATAACCTCTTCACGGTTGTCTCTCACAACGGGTTCTTCATCATTGATTGCCTCCCTCACGGATTCTTCACTTTTACCAAATCTAGTCACTGAACTGTTTTATTGTACCTTTCACAGGTTATCTCCGCATCACACGATTCTTCTTTCCTTCGACTCCTCACAAATCGACTACACTTTTCCACACGGTTTCGAATCACACAAACTTTTTTGATGTCTCACCAATAGTGTTCATTGTTTCAATAACTTTAACCTTTTCTGCATTCACTGCACTTTATTTTTCTACACTCACTACAACAATTTTCTCTTCTTGTTTCCTACATTCACTGCATCACTTTTCACTATCCTGCATCCACTCCATCATCGTGTTTATTTGCATTCACTGCATCTACAATTGTCTATTCCGCATTGCACTTTGTTTTTTATTGAAAAAACCTTCGAGCCTTCATTTGGTAATTCTAGATTCTTCGAACACACTTTGTATCACTCGAATGATTCCGTCTTTACTCGCTTCTTCTTCATGATCGACTTACTCGATTTTCTTTTTCCCAATTGATTCGCTCAATTTTCTTTTCTATACTATGAATTTGGCCATCAAACCTTCACCCGCGAATAAAACTGATCGCGCATAACCACCAGATTAAATTTTGATTCTTCCTAGCCCTCCAAATGAAACAAAAATAACCCTGTTCTGCGCTCCTGTACTCGGTTCGGTACACTCACGAACCCTAGTCTGATTGCTAACTTAGAATTCTCACAAACCTTCCATTCTTATTTCTAAAATTTCTTGGCCACCAATACGAACCACTGTACCAGTAAATTCAATTCCCTTGAATTCAACAAACTCTCAAATCTTTAAACTGCGTATAACCCGAAACGCGTAATAACCATATCAATCTAATTCGCACTAAACCCCGGAATCAAAAACCAAGATTCCTAACCCCTGGTTTGACCCTGAACCGAAAATAAAACTAACTTGTGAATTGAGAAAGAATAATAAAACCTGATCTCAAATTCCTTGCGATGCCTAGAGCCTGACGCTCTGATACCAATTGTTGGCCCCAATGGATCTTTGATCTCTAGACAATCGAATAACTTGAATATATAAAATGAGAATTTGTACAATGGAATACAATGAACGAATTTTACAAATGAAACCTAAGCCCTATTTATAGTTTCTAATGGGTGCGATCTAATAGACGCGTCTCCTCGCGAACGGTTGCGTCTCTTGAATTGTGTGGATGTGATTAAACATGAAGAGATGCGTCCATTGATTCCAAAAGTCGCGTCCCTTTGTCTCTGATGTATTGTCGCCCTTTGTAACTCCTTGTTGAATAGACGTGCCCTTGCTTCCCAATAGACGTGACCTTGCCTTCCAATCAACATGACCATGCCCTTCTTTATACGTGACCATGCCTTTGTTTTTTTGTCTGCCGAAATCAAACAGATGCGACTCCAAGGGTGTCGCAACTCTTGGAGTGTTGGTTGTCAAGTTCTGTTTTGTCAACATTAGTCCCTCAACTTTGTAACCGCCAATCTTTATACTAATTACCATATAACCCTTGAACTTAAGGATGTGTAGGGATTATAACTTTCATTCACCCCCTAATCACGAACATCCTTGAGTTGTTGTAGATCTTGAACTTGATCAATTCCATCTTCTTGAAACTCCTCGGTATCCAACGTTTCACACGGATCTTCTTATTCACCAACCTTGCTCCTCACGAACCTTGTTTCACTCGAACTCGCTTCACATGAATATTTTGCTTTACACTTGTCTTGACCGCACTTGATTTGTATCACACGAATCTTTTCTTATGTAGTTGTCTCAACACGAACTCCACCGGTCTTGATTAACTTCCCCACCATCATATCATATGACTTGAATCCATATCGCATAGATTTTTGATAAACTGACTCACTCAGATCTCTCTTGCGGTTGTATCACACAACAATTTTTCTGACCCAGTCACAAGATACGTGTGTCTTCTTCTTGATCTATCACAGATTAAATAACCTCTTCACGGTTGTCTCTCACAACGGGTTCTTTATCATTGATTGCCTCCCTCACGGATTCTTCACTTTTACCAAATCTAGTCACTGAACTGTTTTATTGTACCTTTCACAGGTTATCTCCGCATCACACGATTCTTCTTTCCTTCGACTCCTCACAAATCGACTACACTTTTCCACACGGTTTCGAATCACACAAACTTTTTTGATGTCTCACCAATAGTGTTCATTGTTTCAATAACTTTAACCTTTTCTGCATTCACTGCACTTTATTTTTCTACACTCACTACAACAATTTTCTCTTCTTGTTTCCTACATTCACTGCATCACTTTTCACTATCCTGCATCCACTCCATCATCGTGTTTATTTGCATTCACTGCATCTACAATTGTCTATTCCGCATTGCACTTTGTTTTTTATTGAAAAAACCTTCGAGCCTTCATTTGGTAATTCTAGATTCTTCGAACACACTTCGTATCACTCGAATGATTCCGTCTTTACTCGCTTCTTCTTCATGATCGACTTACTCGATTTTCTTTTTCCCAATTGATTCGCTCAATTTTCTTTTCTATACTATGAATTTGGCCATCAAACCTTCACCCGCGAATAAAACTGATCGCGCATAACCACCAGATTAAATTTTGATTCTTCCTAGCCCTCCAAATGAAACAAAAATAACCCTGTTCTGCGCTCCTGTACTCGGTTCGGTACACTCACGAACCCTAGTTTGATTGCTAACTTAGAATTCTCACAAACCTTCCATTCTTGTTTCTAAAATTTCTTGGCCACCAATACGAACCACTGTACCGGTAAATTCAATTCCCTTGAATTCAACAAACTCTCAAATCTTTAAACTGCGTATAACCCGAAACGCGTAATAACCATATCAATCTAATTCGCACTAAACCCCGGAATCAAAAACCAAGATTCCTAACCCCTGGTTTGACCCTGAACCGAAAATAAAACTAACTTGCGAATTGAGAAAGAATAATAAAACCTGATCTCAAATTCCTTGCGATGCCTAGAGCCTGACGCTCTGATACCAATTGTTGGCCCCAATGGATCTTTGATCTCTAGACAATCGAATAACTTGAATATATAAAATGAGAATTTGTACAATGGAATACAATGAACGAATTTTACAAATGAAACCTAAGCCCTATTTATAGTTTCTAATGGGTGCGATCTAATAGACGCGTCTCCTCGCGAACGGTTGCGTCTCTTGAATTGTGTGGATGTGATTAAACATGAAGAGATGCGTCCATTGATTCCAAAAGTCGCGTCCCTTTGTCTCTGATGTATTGCCGCCCTTTGTAACTCCTTGTTGAATAGACGTGCCCTTGCTTCCCAATAGACGTGACCTTGCCTTCCAATCAACATGACCATGCCCTTCTTTATACGTGACCATGCCTTTGTTTTTTGTCTGCCGAAATCAAACAGATGCGACTCCAAGGGTGTCGCAACTCTTGGAGTGTTGGTTGTCAAGTTCTGTTTTGTCAACATTAGTCCCTCAACTTTGTAACCGCCAATCTTTATACTAATTACCATATAACCCTTGAACTTAAGGATGTGTAGGGATTATAACTTTCATTCACCCCCTAATCACGAACATCCTTGAGTTGTTGTAGATCTTGAACTTGATCAATTCCATCTTCTTGAAACTCCTCGGTATCCAACGTTTCACACGGATCTTCTTATTCACCAACCTTGCTCCTCACGAACCTTGTTTCACTCGAACTCGCTTCACACGAATATTTTGCTTTACACTTGTCTTGACCGCACTTGATTTGTATCACACGAATCTTTTCTTATGTAGTTGTCTCAACACGAACTCCACCGGTCTTGATTAACTTCCCCACCATCATATCATATGACTTGAATCCATATCGCATAGATTTTTGATAAACTGACTCACTCAGATCTCTCTTGCGGTTGTATCACACAACAATTTTTCTGACCCAGTCACAAGATACGTGTGTCTTCTTCTTGATCTATCACAGATTAAATAACCTCTTCACGGTTGTCTCTCACAACGGGTTCTTCATCATTGATTGCCTCCCTCACGGATTCTTCACTTTTACCAAATCTAGTCACTGAACTATTTTATTGTACCTTTCACAGGTTATCTCCGCATCACACGATTCTTCTTTCCTTCGACTCCTCACAAATCGACTACACTTTTCCACACGGTTTCGAATCACACAAACTTTTTTGATGTCTCACCAATAGTATTCATTGTTTCAATAACTTTAACCTTTTCTGCATTCACTGCACTTTATTTTTCTACACTCACTACAACAATTTTCTCTTCTTGTTTCCTACATTCACTGCATCACTTTTCACTATCCTGCATCCACTCCATCATCGTGTTTATTTGCATTCACTGCATCTACAATTGTCTATTCCGCATTGCACTTTGTTTTTTATTGAAAAAACCTTCGAGCCTTCACTTGGTAATTCTAGATTCTTCGAACACACTTCGTATCACTCGAATGATTCCGTCTTTACTCACTTCTTCTTCATGATCGACTTACTCGATTTTCTTTTTTCCCAATTGATTCGCTCAATTTTCTTTTCTATACTATGAATTTGGCCATAAAACCTTCACCCGCGAATAAAACTGATCGCGCATAACCACCAGATTAAATTTTGATTCTTCCTAGCCCTCCAAATGAAACAAAAATAACCCTGTTCTGCGCTCCTGTACTCGGTTCGGTACACACACGAACCCTAGTCTGATTGCTAACTTAGAATTCTCACAAACCTTCCATTCTTGTTTCTAAAATTTCTTGGCCACCAATACGAACCACTGTACCGGTAAATTCAACTCCCTTGAATTCAACAAACTCTCAAATCTTTAAACTGCGTATAACCCGAAACGCGTAATAACCATATCAATCTAATTCGCACTAAACCCCGGAATCAAAAACCTAGATTCCTAACCCCTGGTTTGACCCTGAACCGAAAATAAAACTAACTTGCGAATTGAGAAAGAATAATAAAACCTGATCTCAAGCATTACCGAAAGACGTTGTGGTCACATATGGTATCTACCATGTCTTACTGTTGGTGATTCTTTGCTTCTGATTGTAATCGCGCAGGTTCATTGGGTAAACATGTATATTGCGCGGCCTGAGTAACTTCTGCATGAAGTTTGTAGTCTCAAGCATTACCGAAAGACGTTGTGGTCACATATGGTATCTAAATTTTGACACCATGACTAAATAATAAAGGGGCAATGCCTTTGTGGCTTGACGGTGGTTAATCAACTATGTATAGTACAATGTACAAGTTAGAGTTCATGGTGAAGTGTTACTGGTAATGATAAAGTGCTATGTTATTTCATAGAGTAAACTTACATGACGTACTGTACGCCTTAATTTGCTTAATGTGCTTCTTGTTTGCTAAAGTTAGTTACTTTAACTTAACAAGCACTTTCTCAGCGTAGTTGACTTTTAGTATTCAAATCAGGCTGCTTGAACATGTTGACTACTAGCTCGTGGCAAGGCTCCCTTTGGACGACTGACATCTGATCAATATTACTGCTTTCTAGTTAAACACAACTATTTACTTTTGTATCGAATGGTTGATTTTATTGTTTCCACTACTTTTATGTAATGAAGTTTCATGGTTTAATGGCTATTTGTCGATGAGTAAATCTAACAGTTGAGACCCCCAAGGTTGGGGCATTTCATCAAAACTATATCAAATGGACTTCGCTTAAGTGATTCAAGAGGCACAGAACTGTCTCGTCAAGTTTCACTAGCCGCATCGGTCGCTGTTGCTGGAAACCACCCTCACCGTCGTTAGAAAAACAAAACGTTGTCAAAATTTCCATTCATGCACTGCTTAGTTTGGGACCATGAAAACCGACTTCCGAGCCTTTAAACTAAAAATCTAGTGGTAAAGGCCTGTGTTTATGTGTTTTAAACTCCTATAAAGAAAACTTCAGGTCATTTGGATGGTTAAATGTCCAGGGATCATCTGATCTTTACTGCTAGGTCACAAAACCGAGACTTTCTTTCTTTCATTTTTTGAAAACCAACCGAAGAAAGGGGCTTCCATGGTGGTTTCTTCTCCCACACACATTTACTCTCTGTAGGATATCAAAGTAGCAATATAATGATTATGGGAAAATTAGGGTTTTGTTTCCCTTTTAAATGTGTGTCTCTAACTGTTATTCTTCACTTCATGGGGTTTTCCCAAGATCCTATCCCATAGTGGATTTATAGCGCCAAATTCATATCCCATAATTAAGTGTATGATTTATAAGAATTTTAATAAATTAAAAAAAAATTCTCACTAACACGCAATGTATGTTTCTCAAACAACCACCCCTTTTCAGACAGCCACATAAAAAACATCATTAAAACTTAAGCATGGTACAAGCCTAAGTAACCTTTAAGGTTCCAAATAATAATGTAACACTCTATCTCATTCCGTATAATATCTTAGAAAGATGCGAATAATTAGGTACCAAATATTTAAAAAAAATCATAAAACTTATATGGTTGGGTTAACCGACAACCCATACCATAGACATAATAAAATATTAAACTTGATTTGTATTTTACAATAATCAAGTTTTTAAGTTATAAAACTTCGATACGCATGATCATGCTTCATCCTTTTCATGATTGATTCGAAAAGCTCGTGGTTTAGGAGTGTTCGGTTATTCACGTACTTGGTCGATCTTCCGTCCGGTTCCTGCCTCCGAGATAACCTATCATAAACACTCAAAACGATTAGTGTTTAAGTCAAACAGATAATGGCAAACAATACAACGAAGAAAAAGCATTTTTTACTGAAATAGGGTATCGTCGCGTCGCAAGACGACTTCACTCTTATCCCCTCGCGTGATGCAAAGGAGACTTTTTCTCAGAAAGTTTTCCTAGGCTGGTAGGTTTTACCCCTGCACCTTTTTTGCCAAAATTTCAATTTTTTCGCACCAAACTTGACCCAACTTCAGGACTATCTTTTTTAGGAATTTCCCCCATAGTTATGGGTTCAAACCCAAGATCCGAACCCAGATCCTTTAGCTTTTTGATGGAGAGTGTGAAACCTGAGTGTTAAAATGCTTATCTTGTGTGATTTATTACCGTTTATGTGATTATACGCCTAGAATGTTATAACTACGAGTGTTGGTGGTTTTACAGGTTAATCACCTAATTCGGTATAGTTGGAGAGCTCAGTGATGAAGCGGAAATGCTAAGGATGATAATCGAGACATATTGAAGTGATCAGAATGTATTTCGGGTTGAAAGATAGTTTGGAAACACAAGAAACGCGAAATAACGAAGTTGAGGGGCTTGGTGGTCATTTGTTGAAAGACGGAATGAAGCTGAATTTGGAGTTATGATCAATGACATAAGCTACGGTCTTGTGACCGTAGCCTACGGTTTGTTCATGTTCAACAAAAATGTTCCAGCGAACTCATAACGTAGCATTTAGGACATGATACGTAGTGTACGGCTGGTGCACATGTATTTCCAGCAAGAATACAACGTAACCTACGGTCTTAAACGTAGGTTACGACACATATTAAATGGCAGCACGCGTTTGATTTTCAGAGGCAATTTAAAGGGTTCAAACCCTAATGCATGCGAATAGACTTCTTGGACGACACTAGGCGGGAGGCTATTATTATTTTATCCAAACACTATCATTCTTATGGTACACAATTATTAAGGGAGAATAAAAAATGGGAAACGGTTTGGAAAACCCTAGTTGAATGGCATTTTTGCAAAAAAAAAAAAAAAACAACACATGTGAAAGGCATTAATTTTCATGGGCACATGATGATCACATCATCATTTTGACACACACATCTTATACGTAGACTTTGGGAGTACAAGAACAATTTTTTAGGCAGCCTCATCCACGCAACAACTTCACATCATCAAGCCATCATCATTATTCTCATCAAATATGTAATATTGGAGATGGTTTCAGCCGTTTATCAAGAGTTTGAAGATCAACCAACTACAATGAGCAGCTAATCTTTTTATAGTTTCCTCCGGGTGGAGGATTCTTGTAAGTTAATGTTTTTCATATGTTTGAAATAGTTTGTGAATAGTGGTAATCTAAGCATTCGATGATTTTTACCTATTGATTCAATTGAATGGTTGAAGCGATTAGGTTTATCTAAACTTTATTTCTGATTCATTCAATTCCCGAGAGTGCTAGTAATCGGGATACATTTGTTAGGGATTAGGGTTGGTAAATTCAATTGATTGCTTATATGATAACCTTCCGTTGTTTTACAATCGAAGTAAGTAGTCTTTAGGTAATCACAACTTGTTAATTGAATAAAACAATCATGTCTATGTGATTGTCACAATTAAACACATAATCAACGTTTGCTTTGAATCTAAAATCTGGAGGAACCATTGTTTTCTCCCATTGTTTACAACTTGTTTTAGTAATTCGTTAGTTTAATCAAACTCTCAAACAACCAAAGTTTACATTTTTGCAATTAGTTCTTAGTACTTGACTCATAACACTTTCCACCAGACTCCTCTAGATTCGATACCCTGCTTACCTTAGCTACCTAGGTTAATTAGGTTTTTGCATGACCCGTTCGGCAGTCATCAAAATGGCGCCGTTGCCGGGGAGTCATGCGCAAAGTGTTTTGTTTTGAGTATTAGTTTAAAAATAGTTAAAAATCCAAAAATAGAGTTTATTTCATTTAGTTCAGAATTACGTTGGGTTTCTTGTTTGTGTTTGTGCAAGTAATCTTTTAGTTGCATGCATCATATGAGACATTCAAGAAAGTCATCTCCACCGCTTTACGATCCAGAAATCGAGAGAACAAACCGTCAAAACCGAATTTTGACAAGAACTAAACTGTCAGCACAACAGTCACCGATTAGAAAGATGGACGGTTTAGGTAACCCTGATAAAGCAGCTGAGTCCGTCACGGCAGCGCAGGTAGTAACTACAACCACTTCCTCTGTCACCGAAACTGGTATGTTTTACGCATCCAACACACCCGTACAAACACCACCTTTCACAACTCAACCTCAAACCACTAGACAAATCCCACAAATACCATCATTCCCTATGTTTTACTCTTTTAAACCACAACAAGGTTAAACCTCTTCTTAGAGTCAACCTCTAACCCAACAATATGTTACTCATTACTCTTCTCCATATGTGAGAATAGTGCCCGATGGAGCCCTATTTATTCACACAGAACAACAACAGCAACCACCTCTACAAGTAAACCAAAACCCCTTGTTTCAGCAAATGGTACCAAACCCACCATGGCCTAGTTTCACTCAGGGTACTGTTCAAAGTGGTTATGAAGACGAATTTGAAGAATTTGAAGAATTCTTAAGGCAAAAGAGGGGGAAGCAGTAGTTAGATCAAGGGAAAAATTAGTCTGAATATGGTTATCTACAACCGAATTATCAAGCTTATCCGGAGTTTCAAACTCCACAGCTCCAACCCATGCCTCTCCAACAACAACCGATTAACATTCCATTGAGGCCAAACCCTAGGAACAACCTTGTTAGACAAGTACACCCTGAGGGCCTCCCTAGGAGGTTTGAGAGAGGACAGGTTAGAGGGGTGGAGAGTCATTTTAGGCCTGCTATAGTGAACAACCCATCTGCGGTAGTGATTCCACAATTGTTGGGGAGAACTTTTGAGGTTAGATCCCAAGCTATACAGAGTTTACCTAAATACCATTGGAATGCCACTGAAGAACCCTACATGCATCTCGCAGCATATGATGCGAGGTGCAACACGATTGGAGGATAGGGATTCACTCTAGATGATGTGAAACTAGTGCTTTTCCAGTTCACTTTGGAAGATAAAGCGCAACAATGGTTTCAAGCATTGCCATCAGCTTCCATTCGTACCTGACGAGAAATGCAACAACAGTTCTTGGATGAGTTCTACACTACTCAACGAACTAATGGTGCTAGAAAGAACATCCGAAACTTCCTACAATAGCCAAGTGAGTTGCTAGATGAGGCATTTACTCATTTTAAATTATTGTTAACTAATTGCCCTCATCATGAAATACAACTGTGGGAACTAATCAGTTTTTTTTCGAGGGTTTGACCCAAGATGATGCCAGGGATTTAGATTCTATTTCCAATGGCACATTTGGTTCTAATGATGAACAGATAGACTGAGAGTATCTAGAAAGAAGGGTAATCACTTCTAAGAGGAAAGCACAATCTCAAAGAAGGTCTAGGCATCCAACTGTTAAAGCTGTTGGTGAAATGAATAGTGGTGAGGATGAGAGGTTAAAGAAGTTAGAGCAGCACATGGATAATGTAGGGTCAGGAGGGCAACATCAAATGTATGACATGTGTGGTCACTGTGGGGATATAGGACACATAGCTGATAATTGCCCTAGTAGAGTCAGTAGGCAACAGGAGGTGAACATGCTGCAAGGAAATGGAAACAGGTATTCACGTTTCCAAGGTAGCAACCAATCTTTTCAGCCTCATAATCAGACAAACTTTCAAGGGGGCAACACTTTTGGTTATCAAAGAAGCTACCAGTAGGGTAATGGTCAGGGAAATAACGAAATCATGGAATCGATGAAGGCCATGCATCAAGAAATGCAAAAAAGTAATCAATTGGATGAAGCTAGAAAGCAAAAGGATGAGATCAGAGATAAAGCCATCCAATCATTGATGACACAGATAGGGCAGCTGGCTAGTGAGGTAGCTCCGTTGAAGAAGCAGAACGGGAAGTTGCATAGTGACACTCAAAACAACCCCAAGAGTGTAAAGAATATACCAATCATCGGGTTAATTGTAGTTCCTAAAAATGCTTTACATTATAAAAGTTTAACTTCTTCTGTCTCTCAAGTGATTGCAGGTGTGACTATAACAAGTGAAGGCAACAGTGGAGGCGATCCCAGGGAACTGGTTATCCCAATCTGAGATGGGAAATTCAAAATCCATAATGCATTGTTGGATTATGGAGCGGGGATGAGTGTACTTCCCGGTAGCCTGTATGACCAATATGACTTTTGTCCTCTACATGCAGTCGAAGGCATGGCTACGTTTGTTGATGCGAGTTAGAAACATCCCCGAGGGGTTGTGATGGATGTGATGATTCAGCTTAGCGAATTCTACTACCCAGTGGATTTTATGGTGATAGATTATGCACTATCGAGCACATACGAGCAGCCACAGGTAGTTTTGGGTCGCCCATTCTTGAAGACAGCAAATGCACAGATCGACTGTAGAAATGGATTAGTCACTATGAGCTACAAGGATCGTAAGTTATGTTTCAATGTGTCTTCAAAATTAATTACTTACGATATTCTTTATTATTTGAGTCATACGTTTGCTACTAATGATTTTGTTGCATGTGTAAGCAAGAGCACATTAGATGCGAGTGGTATTGAATCCCGCATGTTTAAGGTGGAGACGAATGGAGGTCAGGCGAATAAGGCGGAAGTGAGAAAGAGAGTGGATGAAAGAAAACCACCCGATGGTGGGATTAGATGGGGGCAATAAGGCTGCATTTGACACCAACTGGTGTGAAACTGCAAACCTCCCAAGCAACTGGATGGAGTTGTACGTAGAGAAGTGGGGAGGAAAGTAGGCATCTAAGCCACCCTAAGCACAACAGGTTCGTTCTGGCTGAAGACCTATAAACTTAGAGCTCTCGGGAGGCAGCCTGAGGATGTAGAGTTTTGTATTGTTTGGTGCGTGTTGTGTTTTTGGTAGGTTACTTCGTTTCAATCCTCACGGATGCAATGATTCAAGTGTGGGGATGTTTGGCAACATCCCCAATGAGATATCAAAGAATCCAAGAGATGTGTACGTCCCTGTTAGATCACAGAAGCTGCACCACTATCGATACTTGCTGATTGAATGATCAGGTCCATGTCTCTCTCTCTCTCTCTTGTCTTTTATTTTTATTTGTGCATTTGGTGGTGTGAGTCGTTGTGTTGGGAATGGTTTATTTTTTGAGTCGATTAGGTTTTAAGCCGTTCATGGTTGGTGTAGGTGGTATCTCTCGGGTTTAGATTATAAATTCCACCGTACATTGGGGACAATGTATCCCAAGTGTGGGGAAGCGGTAACTCGAGAGACTGTTGGTAGGATTGATGATTTTGAATGCTGGAATGGTTGAAATTGCTAAAAATTGAAAATTTTGAAAATGTTTCGTAAAGATTTTTGCATAAAATGGAAAATGATAGGTATAATTAGATTGTTGGTTTTCAATTATTATATATATGAGATAATAAAATGGTCGAAAACGCATCTAATTTAGGATATGTGGGTAGACCCAGCCGGTTGAAAGGTTAGTTAGGATTGATATAAATGTGACAACCCTCACCAAACTAGGTATCCGTACGGATTAATTAATAGTTAATTAATGCTTAATTACTATGCTTGCTTACAATTGTGGTTAAACTGCTACTTGAATGACTGAAACATACACATACATGCATCATACTTTATTGATGTCACTCCATTATTTACACAGAACTATAGTGACAAACTTGATGCACAAAAGCACAGTAGCACACTATACGGATAACCCAGTAAACATGCTGACATAGCCAGCATCAGACAGACACTGTCTCTGAGGCCAGTATGAGCCGGGAATAGATTACTACACTAGTAGGGAGTGTAGGGAGGTGAGGATTGTAGAACTGCGTCACTAGGTGATAATTATAGTGACCGGATGTGCCTAAAACGTACTTTAAGTATAAAATTCTGCACTTTAATACAAAAATTCAGCATTTAAGCTAACTAGTAAAGTGCAAAAACATGGGAAAATAATACTAGACACTTTCCAAAGTGTCAGGAATTCATTGTGTCACTAAAACAAATATTAACGACACTTTAAATACTTATTTAGCACTTTAACGGATTAATATCCAACCGAACGACCGGACTTTACCCGGAACCTAAAAATATTGTCAATGACACTATTTTTCTTTTTCTGAGCCAGTTAGGGTCCCCGAATACCCTAACACCCGTTATAAAACACTACACACTAGTAATTAGTTTAACCTTCTAATTAAACTAACTAGCACCTAACCATCAAGTTCAAAACAAACCAAAACCCCCCACCCCCCATTACAACCGATCGGTTTTCCCATGTGGGACAAACCCTTACACTTCTAATTATTTTATTAACTTATGTCTCATATCTAGAATACACTTTATACAATTGATATTGGTGAATGATGGATTATAAAGATGCTTGGAGGGTAACCACTTTCAATCACCACAACACTTCACAAAAAAAAAATTTATTTCTCCTTCCCTCCTTTGATACTCACGGCCGAGAGCATCCACACACATCCACCCACTTTCAAATTTTTATCTTGCCATTTTACATACAATCCAAGGTGTTAGAGTTCATACGAGGAGACCCGGTGCTTACGGAATCACAAGGACCTCTCTACATCGCTATTAACCACCTTGTTTTCGCCTTGAATCTTCCCTAGCCTTGAGCTAGTTGTAAGTGATTCTAAACACCCTCTTGATCTTGTCTAAAGTGGTTAATAAGAAATTTAACGGATAAAATTTATGAACATGCGAAAACAAAACTAAAAGTCTTGTAAGAAAGATGAACTTGTTGGTTAAAGAATAACTAGTGGTGTAAAACTCATGAATCTTGTTTTGTTATGATTATTTTATGTTGTTGATTGCTAGTAGTGGAACGGATCGTCATCCAACCACGCTAGATCATGTTCATGGAACATGAACTAGCAATATGTTTAGTGTAAAAGATACAAGATGACGAACCCTTTCATACATAAACATGAACTTGTGTAAAATTGATATTTCTTGTAAAATAAAGTTTTAAACTAGTAGATCTAAAGATCTACAAGTGGTATTTTCGAAGAACCAAGTAAAATATATACAAGTCTTATTTTAAAAGCCGGATCTTACATAAACCAAAAGTGTTTTTGTGAACAAACAAGTGTGTGGACACTTGTGTAACAAAAGGATTTAACAAAGAAATATTTTCGTAAATACCGACTAGAAGTTGTAAAACAACATGTTCTTTAAAAATAAAGTATTCAAGAAACCGATTTTATTTTTAAAGATAGAAAGATCTACTTAAAATACTGGAAAGTTACTACATACTTTTACACAACTTACAAGTTCATGTGTTTGCGCTCTATACTTGTTTTGACTAGTTTAATGCTTGAATATTGTTTGTTGATGATTGGAAAATTGTTGGTTGAATTTTTAAAAGAAAATGATACGCTAGTAAGCGTGGCCACCTCCAGTTACAGAGGAAACTCTGGCGAAATTTTTCCAGAAAATAACACTTAGAATATTTTTGTGACAAGTGTTTATAAATATATTTTTGACTTGCTTTCCAAACAAACTTCGCCATGATTTTTATTATGAAATAACCAACTATTCGGAGGTGGATTTTTCGTAAATTAAACTTGTTAAATATATATTGAGAATATATATTTCATAGTAAAACGCTTACGTGATTTTATGATTATTTTGTGAACTATATATTATTTTTAGAGTAAAAATAATATAACTCGTATACATTGTGAAGTAACGACTCCAAAATAATACCAACGCCTTCACAAATAAGTGTCTAAGTTACACCGCTATTATTATTACCACACGAACTTTAAATGTAACTTACGTATTTTTGGAAAAATACTCTTAAATGTGTATTTTGATAAAAGTGTTATTTTGGAATTTGTATAAAGTAAAATATAATATTTTTTGGAAAAATATGGATATTTTGGAGGTAGAATATTTTAGACAAATATATTTTATTAAGTGAGACTTAATAATGTATTTTGGAATTACAAAAACGCATATGTATCGAAACTCCCATCCTTGGGAAGGAATATAATTATAAATAATTGCGAAGTGTAAATACGAAATAGTTGCCTAACTATTTCCCAAAAACGTTAAACCTTAAGCCAAGGCACGACCGTCCGTCTAATAGAAGTTAGTACGTGTAGGTCGTCACGCAGCAGGTTGATTGGGAGATACTATTTCGAGATGCACTTCAGTGAGTTCATGCTCCCCCTTTTTCTCTTAACTGTTTTCAGTTTTTAAACTGCGGGGGTGAAATACATGTTACTATGATACGAACTTTTACTTACATGGTATGGTTAGCGTAAGGAGGGTTACTACTTAGATCATGTGAGTGGGTAGGCGGGAACTGGAGGCCATTAATCCTCATTGTAGGACCGAGGGTCGTAAGCGGTAGATCTATCTGGGTGTAGCGAGCCCATCCCCAGGCCCAACAGTACGGACCTCGGGGTGACTTTGAGCCCGACGCAAAATCTGCTAAGTTTGAGTCTTCCTACAGCACTTCACACATATCAATGGCCTTGCAAACCATTGGTGATCTCTTTATTTCCTTATTTGCTACATACCAGGGATTTTATACTTACAAAGGTTTTACATACTCACTTACACATGAACTCGCTCAACTTTATGTTGATTTTTCAACTTACATGTATTTCAGGGAATTAGGGATCTGGCGAAGTATGCTACGTTTTCACGCTGCGTAAGAGTTATGAGGTCATCCACGTTTAGGGATTGTGACTTTTACCTGGACGAGTCGCAAGTCTTAAACGGTGTTTATTTTATGTTTGTGGTTATGTCGTATGAACAATGTTTTTATTTTGTTGGGTTGTAACTCGTTGCATGTGTCAACTTTAAACAATGTTGTGGTATTTTACTTTTAAAACTTTAATCAACGGATGATCTTCATGGTTTTATTTTCATATAGCTTTGTTGTGATTATGCTATGGTATTAAGAAGTCACACCATAATAAACCCACGCTTCCGCAAAACCAGGGTGTGACAGCTTGGTATCAGAGCCAGGTTCATAGCGAACTAAGATTCCTTCTCGAGTCTAGACTATGATCACTAGGGCTCTCACGAAAACATTTTTACACTGCATACACTACGTTCAGATCCAGAGTGCAAAATATTTTTAAAAGTTATGGCTCAGTCTGAGAGGCTGAGGGAGTAGTCTAGTGGGACTAGGAGGCTCAGTCTGAGAGGCTGTGGGAGTAGTCTAGTGGGACTAGGAGGCTTGGTCTGAGAGACTGAGGGAGTAGTCTAGTGGGACTAGGAGGCTCAGTCTGAGAGGTTGGGAGGTTAATCTAGTGGGACTAGGAGGATCAGTCTGAGAGGCTGGGAGGATAGACTAGTGGGACTAGGAAAATTACTTGATTGCTTATTGGTGACTAACATGTTTATATGATTATATGATTGATTGTTTGTACGTGTGTGTGTTGTGTTACAGACATCATGCCTTCTTCAACAGACACTGGAGTTTCCAATACTCTGGACCCTATGGCGATAGTATCAGACGACATAGTTTCATTGGAGCACGAGGTGTACACTTCCGATACTACCAGCACAGATGATGACGACTTTCAGCCCTTTGCGCTGCCTGTTGTCGTAGCCGAGCCTGCTGATGGCCATCTCGCTGGGGATTTACCACTCGTGGTGATCCCTGGTCCTATACCCCTTGCTGCTTATCCGGTTGTTGATATGCCACTTGTTGATGTTTCTGACGATGATGTCGATTTATTTGAGGAGGACCCACTTGAGGATGACCTTGAGGGCGAGGCCCATATTGCTGCTGGTGATATCCCACTGCTTGCTGACGCTCCTGCAGAGGAGGCTCATGCTCATTCACCTGTTCCAGACTCCTTTGAGTCTGTGGCATCCGTACCTTCGCACACACAGGGAGTGCAGCACCACTCACACGACGTCGACCCTGACATGGCGTCATCCGCTGCACCTGCTCCTGCGTACAGCTTTGAGTTTGATCATGAAGTTGATGATGATTCAGATCCTATTTTTCCACCTGGTTTTGATCCAGACCAGGACATTGAGTTCGTTCACTTAGACCACCAATTGGAGGATCCTATAGCCCCTGTCAACCCCATGTTTGTTGATCCAGCTGATTTTGAGATGGAGTTTTTAGATCCGGAGCCATTCGTGGCCCCTGAGCCAGGCATTGCTCCTGACCCCGCATTTGAGCAAGACCCTGCTCATGCCGATGCACCTGCTGTTGCTCCTTTGGTCGATGATGTACCTGTTGATGATCATCCTGTTGTTGTTCAACAGTTAGTGGGTGATCATGTTGTTGATGCTCCACTTCTGTTAGAGGATCCTGTTGTTGCACCACTTCCTGACCCTATGCCGGTGATGATCGACCGTGCACCTTTCGCGACCCATATTGATCCACGATACGCGCACACCCACAATGGGTGGATAGATGACGACGATGATTTCCCACCTTTCGTGGTGCAAGTTACACCACCTGTTGCCCCAGTTTCAGCTCCTGTTTCAGCTCCCATTGATGTTCCTCTGATTCCTCCACACACCTCAGATACTCACCTCACAGATCTCCCGATCACTTATCTCCAGGACATCCTTCCACCCCGTCCTGGGGAGGGTTCGTCACGTCATCCATTTGGTCATACACCTTTTGTTTCAGGAGGAGGCCAGTTTGTGCCTCAGATTGTTCATCCCACTGTTGTTCCCACTGTTGCACCATTTACTGTACCATCCTTCGCTCCATCTAGTGAGCTGTTCCTTTGGACTACGCCCCCCATCATGCCACCGACGGATCCGTATCACCCATATCACATTGGGTATTCCACGGAGGATGTTCTCACATCTTTCATGATACAGCAGGAGGCGCTGACCCGTCGCGTACAGGAGCTAGAGAGAGCTCAGCGAATCCCGTGCCAGTTCCAGACCCCACCTGCCGTATCACACCCTCCTCGACCACTTTCACCGGATTCTGCCGCTCGTTTTTGGACTCCCGAGCAGCAGATAGCATACTTACTACACGCTCATCGCGCTATGGAGGAGGACTGGCTTCATATGCGACGTTTACTCTTTTCTCGTTTTCCCCCTCCTCCACCGCCATCAGCTTAGGCCTTTTTGTACGACACGGGTAGACTTTTGGTGAGACGACCACGATTGTACATACTACACAGCTTTTGGAGACCACATTTTGGATATTATGACTTTTGATTTTTTGTATTTTGGTTGTTGATGTTACTGATTTGATAGTTTGGACTAGGGCGATGTGGCCCTTAGTCACTGATGATGTATGATACAGTTATGAACTTGTAAACCTTACATTGTGCTCTTGATTTATGACAACGCAATCGCAGTATTCTCATTATATGTTGGTTTATTATTTATGTTCTATAACATGAGATGTTATGTGGTCGATTTATTTATAACATGAGATGTTATGTGTTGATATTATTGCTACCTACGTACACTTTACTTACTATGACCTGACCAACGTGAACCATCTTTTAGAAGATGCCACCAAGACGCGAGACGCGTATGCCTGCCAACGAGGCAGAACTTCAAGGAATCATTGCTGCCGCCATTGCGCAGTATGCAGCCTCACAAGGAGGAACCAACGGGAGCAATTCGAACAATAACGGCAATAACAATCCACCACATGGTAATGTTAAGTCATTTGGGACGTATTACAATACATTTGGATATTTATAGCACGTCCGCTAATACCATTTGTATATTCTAACGTATGTGCAGGGTGCACTTACAAGCAGTTCCTAGACTGCAAGCCTGTGAACTTTGACGGCACCGGAGGTGCTATTGCCTTTGTAAGATGGGCTGAGAAAACAGACTCTGTTCTTCGAATGAGCAAGTGCGCTCCAGACCAGCAAGTGACTTACATCTCAGGGCTATTCCTGGACGGAGCCCTATCCTGGTGGAACTTACAAGTGCAAACTCTTGGTGAAGCCGCTGCTTACGCATTTAGCTGGGCTGAGTTAAAAGAATTAATGCGAAGGAAGTATTGTTCTCGTGCTGAGATACAAAGGTTGGAGACTGAGTTTTGGCATTTGAGGATGGACGGTCCCAAAATCGCGGAATATGTTCAGAGATTCCACGACCTGTCGCATGTGATACCTTATATGGTTACACCGGAATTCAAACGAATCGAGCGTTTTATCTGGGGTTTAGCTCCACAGATCATGAGTATGGTCACTACTTCCAAGCCTGCAACAATCACAGAGGCCATCGATCTGAGTGTGTCTCTTACTGAGGAGGCCATTCGCTTAAACAAGTTTTCAAACGTTGAACCAAAGAAGAAAGAGACTCACGTAGAGTCATCTGGCGAGAATAAGAGGAAATTCTCAAACTTCAAGCAGGAAACTAGCAGTGTTGGCAAGAAAGGAGAATCAAGCGCACCGGTCCAAGCTGCAACCGGTGCTGGGAGGAAAGGAAAAGGCTATATGGGTACTCATCCCAGGTGTAACTCCTGCCAACGTCATCATTCTGGCCGGTGTGGGCCAAAGGTATGTGAAGCTTGTGGAAAACTTGGCCACCTGAAGGATTCTTGCTGGGCTAGTGCTGGCCGGGGAGGCCAAGGAGGTTTTGGTAGTAGGAACAATAATCGTGGTGGTAATGGAAATCGTCCACAAGGGAATAATGGAGGCAATGGAAACCGAGGGAACAATGCAAATCAAGCTGGGGACGCGAATAGAAATCAAAACAACAATCAAGCGGGGAACGGAGGAGGTAATGGTCAAAAATTGGGTTGTTTCAACTGCGGTGACATTGGGCACTTTAAAAGGGACTGCCCAGGATTGAATCAAGCCCGCGGAAGAGTGTTTAACATTGAGGCGAGGGAAGCGTGCCAGGATCCCAACGTTGTTACTGGTACGTTCCCTATAAACCAACGCTTTGCATCCGTTTTGTTTGATACTGGTGCGGATTATAGCTTCGTGTCACTAGAATTTAAGAAAATACTTGGGTTGACGCCTAGTAAGTTAGACGTTCCGTACTCCAACGAATTAGCAAATGGGAAACTAGTTGAGACCAGTGAAGTTGTCCGAGGATGTTTGATTGAACTAGGAGGGCACGAGTTTACGCTAGACTTACTACCTGTCTAGTTGGAAAGCTTTGATGTGGTAGTAGGAATGGATTGGCTATCGAGTAACAAAGCCGAGATTGTTTGCCATGAGAAGACCATCCGCATCCCGTTGACGGATGAAGAAACAATCATAGTGCACGGAGAGAAGCATAATACACCACTAAGAATTATTAGCTGCCTGAAAGCTAGCAAGTGCTTGAGGAAAGGATGTGTTGCATTCTTAGCACACATCGTGAACAAGAAAGCTGCAGAGCCGAAGATCGAAGACATTCCAGTTGTCAAGGAATATCCGGAAGTCTTTCCAGAAGACTTGCCATGATTACCGCCTCAAAGGCAAGTCGAATTCCACATTGACTTGGTTCCAGGTGCCGCGCTTGTAGCCAAGGCACCTTACAGACTTGCACCGTCAGAGATGCAGGAGTTGTCGACACAACTCCAAGAGTTGTTAGATAAAGGATTCATCTGACCAAGCTTCTCACCTTGGGGAGCTCCGGTTCTGTTTGTTAAGAAGAAGGACGGTAGTTTCCGTATATGTATAGACTACCGCGAGCTTAATAAGTTTACAATCAAGAATAGATATCCTTTGCCGAGAATCGATGATCTATTTGACCAGTTGCAAGGATCTAGCTTTTATTCAAAGATCGATCTTCGATCTGGATACCATCAACTTAGGATACAAGAGGAAAGTATCCTGAAGACAGCCTTCAGGACTCGTTACGGACATTACGAGTTCCTAGTTATGCCGTTTGGGTTAACAAACGCACCTTCAGTTTTCATGGACCTAATGAACCGAGTCTGCAAACCGTACTTGGATAAGTTTGTGATCGTATTTATTGACGATATCTTGATTTATTCAAAGACGAAGAATGAACACGAACAACATCTAAGAGCTATTTTGGAATTGCTGAAAAAGGAGAAATTATACGCCAAGTTCTCGAAGTGCGAGTTTTGGCTGCGTGAAGTCCAATTTATTGGACACGTGGTTAATGGAAATGGAATCCATGTTGACCCCACAAAGATTGAGGTGATAAAGAGCTGGGAGACTCCAAAGACGCCAACCGAGATCCGCCAATTCTTAGGTTTGGCTGGTTACTATCGAAGATTTATTGAGGATTTTTCAAAAATCGCTCAACCTCTTACCGCGCTCACACAGAAGGATAAGAAGTTTGATTGGGGAATCAAACAGGAAGAAGCATTCCAGTTACTGAAAGACAAGCTTTGCAATGCGCCGATCTTAGCGCTACCAGAAGGAACTGATGATTTCGTGGTATACTGTGACGCCTCACATCAAGGATTGGGTTGCGTGTTGATGCAACGCCAGAAAGTTATAGCTTACGCTTCGCGCCAATTGAAAGTTCATGAAAAGAACTATACCACAAATGATCTAGAACTAGGCACAGTGGTATTTGCGCTAAAAATCTGGAGACATTATTTGTATGGTACAAAGTTTACAATCTTTACGGATCATAAGAGTCTCCAGCACATATTCGACCAGAAAGAGCTTAATATGAGGCAAAGACGTTGGGTCGAATTATTGAACGATTATGATTGCGAGATCAAATACCACCCAGGGAAAGCGAATGTGGTCGCTGATGCCCTTAGTCAAAAAGAAAGGATCAAGCCTATAAGGGTTAGGGCTTTGGAGATGATTGTCCAGACATATCTCTCATTATGCATTCGTGCCGCTCAGAAAGAGGCTCTGAAAGAAAGGAACATTGAAGAAGAATATCTCCGTGGGATGGAGAAGCAATTAGTGCCAAACGAGGAAGGAACGTTATGTTTCATGAAACGAATTTGGGTTCCTCTGTTTGGTGGTTTGAGAAAGATTATCTTTGATGAAGCTCACCGGTCACGGTACTCAATTCATCCCGGTGCGGATAAGATGTACCAAGATCTTAAGGACTATTATTGGTGGCCTAGGATGAAAGGCGATGTTGCTGTTTATGTTAGCAAGTGTTTAACGTGCGCCAAAGTGAAAGCTGAATACCAGAAGCCTTCAGGACTTCTACAGCAACCTGAAATTCCCAAGTGGAAATGGGAACAAATCTCAATGGATTTCATAACGAAGCTGCCAAAGACACCCAGAGGCCATGATATGATTTGGGTGATAGTTGACCGCCTAACAAAGTCCGCACATTTCTTACCAATCAAAGAAAAGGACGACACGAGTAAACTTGCGGAAATATACATGAGAGAGATTGTCGCACGTCATGGAGTGCCTCTCTCGATTATCTCTGATAGAGATGGACGTTTCATATCAAGGATTTGGCAATCCTTCCAAGAAGCCTTTGGCTCACAATTGAATCTAAGTACTGCATTTCATCCGCAAACAAATGGCCAAAGCGAAAGAACTATACAGACTTTGGAGGATATGCTGAGAGCATGTGTAATGGATCTAGGTGGTAGCTGGGATAATCATTTACCATTGGTCGAATTTTTGTACAACAACAGCTACCACACCAGCATCGGAGCCGCGCCATTCGAAGCGCTTTATGGACGCAAATGTCGATCACCACTATGCTGGGCTGATGCAGGTGATAAACAACTCGTTGGTCCTGAAACAGTCCAAGAAACGACCGACAAAATTGCGCAGATTCGAAAGCGCATCGAGGCAGCTCGCGAAAGACAGAAAGCCTATGCAGATCCAAAGCGGAAACCTTTGGAATTTCAAGTTGGGGATATGGTTTTATTGAAAATTTCACCCTGGAAGGGTGTGGCACGCTTTGGGAAGCGTGGAAAGTTGAATCCGTGTTACATTGGCCCTTTCAGAATCCTGCAAAGGATTGGGCTTGTAGCCTACAAGTTGGACCTACCTACCGAACTCAATGGTGTTCACGATACATTCCATGTATCAAATTTGAGAAAGAGTCCAACAAAAGAAACAGTGATCATTCCTGCTGACGAAGTTCATATCGACGACACGCTCCACTTCACTGAAGAACCTGTTGAGGTCACGGATTGGAAAATTAACAAAACCCGCAGGAGCAGTATCAAACTCGTCAAAGTTCGTTGGAATGCCAGATATGGGCCGGAATTCACGTGGGAACGTGAGGATCGTATGAAAGAGAAATACCCCCATTTGTTTCCTAACACCCCTGCAACTAGAAGCAGAGCCTAAATTTCGGGATGAAATTTATTTAACGGGGGGAGAATGTGACAACCCTCACCAAACCAGGTATCCGTACGGATTAATTAATATTTAATTACTGTGCTTGCTTACAATTGGGGTTAAACTGCTACTTGAATGACTGAAACATACACATACATGCATCATACTTTATTGCTGTCACTCCATTATTTACACAGAACTATAGTGACAAACTTGATGCACAAAAGCACAGTAGCACACTATACGGATAACCCAGTAAACATGCTGACATAGCCAGCATCAGACAGACACTGTCTCTGAGGCCAGTATGAGCCGGGAATAGATTACTACACTAGTAGGGAGTGTAGGGAGGTGAGGATTGTAGAACTGCGTCACTAGGTGATAATTATAGTGACCGGATGTGCCTAAAACGTACTTTAAGTATACAATTCTGCACTTTAATACAAAAATTCAGCATTTAAGCTAACTAGTAAAGTGCAAAAACATGGAAAAATAATACTAGACACTTTCCAAAGTGTCAAGAATTCATTGTGTCACTAAAACAAATATTAACGACACTTTAAATACTTATTTAGCACTTTAACGGATTAATATCCAACCGAACGACCGGACTTTACCCGGAACCTAAAAATATTGTCAATGACACTATTTTTCTTTTTCTGAGCCGGTTAGGGTCCCCGAATACCCTAACACCCGTTATAAAACACTACACACTAGTAATTAGTTTAACCTTCTAATTAAACTAACTAGCACCTAACCATCAAGTTCAAAACAAACCAAACCCCCCCCCCCCCATTACAACCGATCGGTTTTCCCATGTGGGACAAACCCTTACACTTCTAATTATTTTATTAACTTATATCTCATATCTAGAATACACTTTATACAATGGATATTGGTGAATGATGGATTATAAAGATGCTTAGAGGGTAACCACTTTCAATCACCACAACACTTCACAAAAAAAAAATTTCTTTCTCCTTCCCTCCTTTGATACTCACGGCCGAGAGCATCCACACACATCCACCCACTTTCAAATTTTTATCTTGCCATTTTACATACAATCCAAGGTGTTAGAGTTCATACGAGGAGACCCGGTGCTTACGGAATCACAAGGACCTCTCTACATCGCTATTAACCACCTTGTTTTCGCCTTGAATCTTCCCTAGCCTTGAGCTAGTTGTAAGTGATTCTAAACACCCTCTTGATCTTGTCTAAAGTAGTTAATAAGAAATTTAACGGATAAAATTTATGAACATGCGAAAACAAAACTAAAAGTCTTGTAAGAAAGATGAACTTGTTGGTTAAAGAATAACTAGTGGTGTAAAACTCATGAATCTTGTTTTGTTATGATTATTTTATGTTGTTGATTGCTAGTAGTGGAACGGATCGTCATCCAACCACGCTAGATCATGTTCATGGAACATGAACTAGCAATATGTTTAGTGTAAAAGATACAAGATGACGAACCCTTTCATACATAAACATGAACTTGTGTAAAATTGATATTTCTTGTAAAATAGAGTTTTAAACTAGTAGATCTAAAGATCTACAAGTGGTATTTTCGAAGAACCAAGTAAAATATATACAAGTCTTATTTTAAAAGCCGGATCTTACATAAACCAAAAGTGTTTTTGTGAACAAACAAGTGTGTGGACACTTGTGTAACAAAAGGATTTAACAAAGAAATATTTTCGTAAATACCGACTAGAAGTTGTAAAACAACATGTTCTTTAAAAATAAAGTATTCAAGAAACCGATTTTATTTTTAAAGATAGAAAGATCTACTAAAAATACTGGAAAGTTACTACATACTTTTACACAACTTACAAGTTCATGTGTTTGCGCTCTATACTTGTTTTGACTAGTTTAATGCTTGAATATTGTTTGTTGATGATTGGAAAATTGTTGGTTGAATTTTTAAAAGAAAATGATACGCTAGTAAGTGTGGCCACCTCCAGTTACAGAGGAAACTCTGGCGAAATTTTTCCAGAAAATAACACTTAGAATATTTTTGTGACAAGTGTTTATAAATATATTTTTGACTTGCTTTCCAAACAAACTTCGCCATGATTTTTATTATGAAATAACCAAGTATTCGGAGGTGGATTTTTCGTAAATAAAACTTGTTAAATATATATTGAGAATATATATTTCATAGTAAAACGCTTACGTGATTTTATGATTATTTTGTGAACTATATATTATTTTTAGAGTAAAAATAATATAACTCGTATACATTGTGAAGTAACGACTCCAAAATAATACCAACGCCTTCACAAATAAGTGTCTAAGTTACACCGGTATTATTATTACCACACGAACTTTAAATGTAACTTACGTATTTTTGGAAAAATACTCTTAAATGTGTATTTTGATAAAAGTGTTATTTTGGAATTTGTATAAAGTAAAATATAATATTTTTGGGAAAAATATGGATATTTTGGAGGTAGAATATTTTAGACAAATATATTTTATTAAGTGAGACTTAATAATGTATTTTGGAATTACAAAAACGCATATGTATCGAAACTCCCATCCTTGGGAAGGAATATAATTATAAATAATTGCGAAGTGTAAATACGAAATAGTTGCCTAACTATTTCCCAAAAACGTTAAACCTTAAGCCAAGGCACGGCTGTCCGTCTAATAGAAGTTAGTACGTGTAGGTCGTCACGCAGCAGGTTGATTGGGAGATACTATTTCGAGACGCACTTCAGTGAGTTCATGCTCCCCCTTTTCTCTTAACTGTTTTCAGTTTTTAAACTGCGGGGGTGAAATACATGTTACTATGATACGAACTTTTACTTACATGGTATGGTTAGCGTAAGGAGGGTTACTACTTAGATCATGTGAGTGGGTAGGCGGGAACTGGAGGCCATTAATCCTCATTGTAGGACCGAGGGTCGTAAGCGGTAGATCTATCTGGGTGTAGCGAGCCCAGCCCTAGGCCCAACAGTATGGACCTCGGGGTGACTTTGAGCCCGACGCAAAATCTGCTAGGTTTGAGTCTTCCTACAGCACTTCACACATATCAATGGCCTTGCAAACCATTGGTGATCTCTTTATTTCCTTATTTGCTACATACCAGGGATTTTATACTTACAAAGGTTTTACATACTCACTTACACATGAACTCGCTCAACTTTATGTTGATTTTTCAACTTACATGTATTTCAGGGAATTAGGGATCTGGCGAAGTATGCTACGTTTTCACGCTGCGTAAGAGTTATGAGGTCATCCACGTTTAGGGATTGTGACTTTTACCTGGACGAGTCGCAAGTCTTAAACGGTGTTTATTTTATGTTTGTGGTTATGTCGTATGAACAATGTTTTTATTTTGTTGGGTTGTAACTCGTTGCATGTGTCAACTTTAAACAATGTTGTGGTATTTTACTTTTAAAACTTTAATCAACGGATGATCTTCATGGTTTTATTTTCATATAGCTTTGTTGTGATTAAGCTATGGTATTAAGAAGTCACACCATAATAAACCCACACTTCCGCAAAGCCAGGGTGTGACAGCTTGGTATCCGAGCCAGGTTCATAGCGAACTAGGATTCCTTCTCGAGTCTAGACTATGATCACTAGGGCTCTCACAAAAACATTTTTACACTGCATACACTACGTCCAGATCCAGAGTGCAAAATATTTTTAAAAGTTATGGCTCAGTCTGAGAGGCTGAGGGAGTAGTCTAGTGGGACTAGGAGGCTCAGTCTGAGAGGCTGAGGGAGTAGTCTAGTGGGACTAGGAGGCTTAGTCTGAGAGACTGAGGGAGTAGTCTAGTGGGACTAGGAGGCTCAGTCTGAGAGGCTGGGAGGTTAATCTAGTGGGACTAGGAGGATCAGTCTGAGAGGCTGGGAGGATAGACTAGTGGGACTAGGAAAATTACTTGATTGCTTATTGGTGACTAACATGTTTATATGATTATATGATTGATTGTTTGTACGTGTGTGTGTTGTGTTACAGACATCATGCCTTCTTCAACAGACACTGGAGTTTCCAATACTCTGGACCCTATGGCGATAGTATCAGACGACATAGTTTCATCGGAGCACGAGGTGTACACTTCCGATACTACCAGCACAGATGATGACGACTTTCAGCCCTTTGCGCTGCCTGATGTCGTAGCCGAGCCTGCTGATGGCCATCTCGCTGGGGATTTACCACTCGTGGTGACCCCTGCTCCTATACCCCTTGCTGCTTATCCGGTTGTTGATATGCCACTTGTTGATGTTTCTGACGATGATGTCGATTTATTTGAGGAGGACCCACTTGAGGATGACCTTGAGGGCGAGGCCCATATTGCTACTGGTGATATCCCACTGCTTGCTGACGCTCCTGCAGAAGAGGCTCATGCTCATTCACCTGTTCCAGACTCCTTTGAGTCTGTGGCATCCGTACCTTCGCGCACACAGGGAGTGCAGCACCACTCACACGACGCCGACCCTGACATGGCGTCATCCGCTGCACCTGCTCCTGCGTACAGCTTTGAGTTTGATCATGAAGTTGATGATGATTCAGATCCTATTTTTCCACCTAGTTTTGATCCAGACCAGGACATTGAGTTCGCTCACTTAGACCACCACTTGGAGGATCCTGTAGCCCTTGTTGACCCCATGTTTGTTGATCCAACTGATTTTGAGATGGAGTTTTTAGATCCGGAGCCAGTCGTGGCCCCTGAGCCAGGCATTGCTCCTGACCCCGCATTTGAGCATGACCCTGCTCATGCCGATGCACCTGCTGTTGCTCCTTTGGTCGATGATGTACCTGTTGATGATCATCCTGTTGTTGTTCAACAGTTAGTGGGTGATCATGTTGTTGATGCTCCACTTCTGTTAGAGGATCCTGTTGTTGCACCACTTCCTGACCCTATGCCGGTGATGATCGACCGTGCACCTTTCGCGACCCATATTGATCCACGATACGCGCACACCCACAATGGGTGGATAGATGACGATGATGATTTCCCACCTTTTGTGGTGCATGTTACACCACCTGTTGCCCCAGTTTCAGCTCCTGTTTCAGCTCCCATTGATGTTCCTCTGATTCCTCCACACACCTCAGATACTCACCTCACAGATCTCCCGATCACTTATCTCCAGGACATCCTTCCACCCTGTCCTGGGGAGGGTTCGTCACGTCATCCGTTTGGTCATACACCTTTTGTTTCAGGAGGAGACCAGTTTGTGCCTCAGATTGTTCATCCCACTGTTGCACCATTTACTGTACCATCCTTCGCTCCATCTAGTGAGCTGTTCCTTTGGACTACGCCCCCCATCATGCCACCGACAGATCCGTATCACCCATATCACATTGGGTATTCCACGGAGGATGTTCTCACATCTTTCATGATACAGCAGGAGGCGCTGACCCATCGCGTACAGGAGCTAGAGAGAGCTCAGCGACTCCCGTGCCAGTTCCAGACCCCACCTGCCGTATCACACCCTCCTCGACCACTTTCACCGGATTCTGCTGCTCGTTTTTGGACTCCCGAGCAGCAGATAGCATACTTACTACGCGCTCATCGCGCTATGGAGGAGGACTGGCTTCATATGCGACGTTTACTCTTTTCTCGTTTTCCCCCTCCTCCACCGCCATCAGCTTAGGCCTTTTTGTACGACACGGGTAGACTTTTGGTGATACGACCGCGATTGTACAGACTACACAGCTTTTGGAGACCACATTTTGGATATTATGACTTTTGATTTTTTGTATTTTGGTTGTTGATGTTACTGATTTGATAGTTTGGACTAAGGCGATGTGGCCCTTAGTCACTGATGATGTATGATACAGTTATGAACTTGTAAACCTTACATTGTGCTCTTGATTTATGACAACGCAATCGCAGTATTCTCATTATATGTTGGTTTATTATTTATGTTCTATAACATGAGATGTTATGTGGTCGATTTATTTATAACATGAGATGTTATGTGTTGATATTATTGCTACCTACGTACACTTTACTTACTATGACCTGACCAACGTGAACCATCTTTTAGAAGATGCCACCAAGACGCGAGACGCGTATGCCTGCCAACGAGGCAGAACTTCAAGGAATCATTGCTGCCGTCATTGCGCAGTATGCAGCCTCACAAGGAGGAACCAACGGGAGCAATTCGAACAATAACGGCAATAACAATCCACCACATGGTAATGTTAAGTCATTTGGGACGTATTACAATACATTTGGATATTTATAGCACGTCCGCTAATACCATTTGTATATTCTAACGTATGTGCAGGGTGCACTTACAAGCAGTTCCTAGACTGCAAGCCTGTGAACTTTGACGGCACCGGAGGTGCTGTTGCCTTTGTAAGATGGGCTGAGAAAACAGACTCTGTTCTTCGAATGAGCAAGTGCGCTCCAGACCAGCAAGTGACTTACATCTCAGGGCTATTCCTGGACGGAGCCCTATCCTGGTGGAACTTACAAGTGCAAACTCTTGGTGAAGCCGCTGCTTACGCATTTAGCTGGGCTGAGTTAAAAGAATTAATGCGAAGGAAGTATTGTTCTCGTGCTGAGATACAAAGGTTGGAGACTGAGTTTTGGCATTTGAGGATGGACGGTCCCAAAATCGCGGAATATGTTCAGAGATTCCACGACCTGTCGCATGTGGTACCTTATATGGTTACACCGGAATTCAAACGAATCGAGCATTTTATCTGGGGTTTAGCTCCACAGATCATGAGTATGGTCACCACTTCCAAGCCTGCAACAATCACAGAGGCCATGGATCTGAGTGTGTCTCTTACTGAGGAGGCCATTCGCTTAAACAAGTTTTCAAACGTTGAACCAAAGAAGAAAGAGACTCACGTAGAGTCATCTGGCGAGAATAAGAGGAAATTCTCAAACTTCAAGCAGGAAACTAGCAGTGTTGGCAAGAAAGGAGAATCAAGCGCACCGCTCCAAGCTGCAACCGGTGCTGGGAGGAAAGGAAAAGGCTATATGGGTACTCATCCCAGGTGTAACTCATGCCAACGTCATCATTCTGGCCGGTGTGGGCCAAAGGTATGTGAAGCTTGTGGAAAACTTGGCCACCTGAAGGATTCTTGCTGGGCTAGTGCTGGCAGGGGAGGCCAAGGAGGTTTTGGTAGTAGGAACAATAATCGTGGTGGTAATGGAAATCGTCCACAAGGGAATAATGGAGGCAATGGAAACCGAGGGAACAACGCAAATCAAGCTGGGGACGCGAATAGAAATCAAAACAACAATCAAGCGGGGAACGGAGGAGGTAATGGTCAAAAATTGGGTTGTTTCAACTTCGGTGACATTGGGCACTTTAAAAGGGACTGCCCAGGATTGAATCAAGCCCGCGGAAGAGTGTTTAACATTGAGGCGAGGGAAGCGTGCCAGGATCCCAACGTTGTTACTGGTACGTTCCCTATAAACCAACGCTTTGCATCCGTTTTGTTTGATACTGGTGCGGATTATAGCTTCGTGTCACTAGAATTTAAGAAAATACTTGGGTTGACGCCTAGTAAGTTAGACGTTCCGTACTCCATCGAATTAGCAAATGGGAAACTAGTTGAGACGAGTGAAGTTGTCCGAGGATGTGTGATTGAACTAGGAGGGCACGAGTTTACGCTAGACTTACTACCTGTCGAGTTGGGAAGCTTTGATGTGGTAGTAGGAATGGATTGGCTATCGAGTAACAAAGCCGAGATTGTTTGCCATGAGAAAACCATCCGCATCCCGTTGACGGATGAAGAAACAATCATAGTGCACGGAGAGAAGCATAATACACCACTAAGAATTATTAGCTGCCTGAAAGCTAGCAAGTGCTTGAGGAAAGGATGTGTTGCATTCTTAGCACACATCGTGAACAAGAAAGCTGCAGAGCCGAAGATCGAAGACATTCCAGTCGTCAAGGAATATCCGGAAGTCTTTCCAGAAGACTTGCCAGGATTACCGCCTCAAAGGCAAGTCGAATTCCACATTGACTTGGTTCCAGGTGCCGCGCTTGTAGCCAAGGCACCTTACAGACTTGCACCGTCAGAGATGCAGGAGTTGTCGACACAACTCCAAGAGTTGTTAGATAAAGGATTCATCAGACCAAGCTTCTCACCTTGGGGAGCTCCAATTCTGTTTGTTAAGAAGAAGGACGGTAGTTTCCGTATATGTATAGACTACCGCGAGCTTAATAAGTTGACAATCAAGAATAGATATCCTTTGCCGAGAATCGATGATCTATTTGACCAGTTGCAAGGATCTAGCTTTTATTCAAAGATCGATCTTCGATCTGGATACCATCAACTTAGGATACAAGAGGAAAGTATCCCGAAGACAGCCTTCAGGACTCGTTACGGACATTACGAGTTCCTAGTTATGCCGTTTGGGTTAACAAACGCACCTGCAGTTTTCATGGACCTAATGAACCGAGTCTGCAAACCGTACTTGGATAAGTTTGTGATCGTATTTATTGACGATATCTTGATTTATTCAAAGACGAAGAATGAACATGAACAACATCTAAGAGCTATTTTGGAATTGCTGAAAAAGGAGAAATTATACGCCAAGTTCTCGAAGTGCGAGTTTTGGCTGCGTGAAGTCCAATTTCTTGGACACGTGGTTAATGGAAATGGAATCCATGTTGACCCCACAAAGATTGAGGCGATAAAGAGCTGGGAGACTCCAAAGACGCCAACCGAGATCCGCCAATTCTTAGGTTTGGCTGGTTACTATCGAAGATTTATTGAGGATTTTTCAAAAATCGCTCAACCTCTTACCGCGCTCACACAGAAGGATAAGAAGTTTGATTGGGGAATCAAACAGGAAGAAGCATTCCAGTTACTGAAAGACAAGCTTTGCAATGCGCCGATCTTAGCGCTACCAGAAGGAACTGATGATTTCGTGGTATACTGTGACGCCTCACATCAAGGATTGAGTTACGTGTTGATGCAACGCCAGAAAGTTATAGCTTACGCTTCGCGCCAATTGAAAGTTCATGAAAAGAACTATACCACGCATGATCTAGAGCTAGGCGCAGTGGTATTTGCGCTAAAAATCTGGAGACATTATTTGTATGGTACAAAGTGTACAATCTTTACGGATCATAAGAGTCTCCAGCACATATTCGACCAGAAAGAGCTTAATATGAAGCAAAGACGTTGGGTCGAATTATTGAACGATTATGATTGGAGATCAAATACCACCCAGGGAAAGCGAATGTGGTCGCTGATGCCCTGAGTCAAAAAGAAAGGATCAAGCCTATAAGGGTTAGGGCTTTGGAGATGATTGTCCAGACATATCTCTCATTACGCATTCGCGCCGCTCAGAAAGAGGCTCTGAAAGAAAGGAACATTGAAGAAGAATATCTCCGTGGGATGGAGAAGCAATTAGTGCCAAACGAGGAAGGAACGTTACGTTTCATGAAACGAATTTGGGTTCCTCTGTTTGGTGGTTTGAGAAAGATTATCTTTGATGAAGCTCACCGGTCACGGTACTCAATTCATCCCGGTGCGGATAAGATGTACCAAGATCTTAAGGACTATTATTGGTGGCCTAGGATGAAAGGCGATGTTGCTGTTTATGTTAGCAAGTGTTTAACGTGCGCCAAAGTGAAAGCTGAATACCAGAAGCCTTCAGGACTTCTATAGCAACCTGAAATTCCCAAGTGGAAATGAGAACAAATCTCAATGGATTTCATAACGAAGCTGCCAAAGACACCCAGGGGCCATGATATGATTTGGGTGATAGTTGACCGCCTAACAAAGTCCGCACATTTCTTACCAATCAAAGAAAAGGACAACACGAGTAAACTTGCGGAAATATACATGAGAGAGATTGTCGCACGTCATGGAGTGCCTCTCTCGATTATCTCTGATAGAGATGGACGTTTCATATCAAGGATTTGGCAATCCTTCCAAGAAGCCTTTGGCTCACAATTGAATCTAAGTACTGCATTTCATCCGCAAACAGATGGCCAAAGCGAAAGAACTATACAGACTTTGGAGGATATGCTGAGAGCATGTGTAATGGATCTAGGTGGTAGCTGGGATAATCATTTACCATTGGTCGAATTTTCGTACAACAACAGCTACCACACCAGCATCGGAGCCGCGCCATTCGAAGCGCTTTATGGACGCAAATGTCGATCACCACTATGCTGGGCTGATGCAGGTGATAGACAACTCGTTGGTCCTGAAACAGTCCAAGAAACGACCGACAAAATTGCGCAGATTCGAAAGCGCATCGAGGCAGCTCGCGAAAGACAGAAAGCCTATGCAGATCCAAAGCGGAAACCTTTGGAATTTCAAGTTGGGGATATGGTTTTATTGAAAGTTTCACCCTGGAAGGGTGTGGCACGCTTTGGGAAGCGTGGAAAGTTGAATCCGCGTTACATTGGCCCTTTCAGAATCCTGCAAAGGATTGGGCTTGTAGCCTACAAGTTGGACCTACCTACCGAACTAAATGGTGTTCACGATACATTCCATGTATCAAATTTGAGAAAGAGTCCAACACAAGAAACAGTGATCATTCTTGCTGACTTCGTCAAAGTTCGTGTTGAGGTCACGGATTGGAAAATTAACAAAACCCGCAGGAGCAGTATCAAACTCGTCAAAGTTCGTTGGAATGCCAGACATGGGCCGGAATTCACGTGGGAACGTGAGGATCGTATGAAAGAGAAATACCCCCATTTGTTTCCTAACACCCCTGCAACTAGAAGCAGAGCCTAAATTTCGGGATGAAATTTATTTAACGGGGGGAGAATGTGACAACCCTCACCAAACCAGGTATCCGTACGAATTAATTAATATTTAATTACTGTGCTTGCTTACAATTGTGGTTAAACTGCTACTTGAATGACTGAAACATACACATACATGCATCATACTTTATTGCTGTCACTCCATTATTTACACAGAACTATAGTGACAAACTTGATGCACAAAAGCACAGTAGCACACTATACGGATAACCCAGTAAACATGCTGACATAGCCAGCATCAGACAGACACTGTCAATGAGGCCAGTATGAGCCGGGAATAGATTACTACACTAGTAGGGAGTGTAGGGAGGTGAGGATTGTAGAACTGCGTCACTAGGTGATAATTATAGTGACCGGATGTGCCTAAAACGTACTTTAAGTATACAATTCTGCACTTTAATACAAAAATTCAGCATTTAAGCTAACTAGTAAAGTGCAAAAACATGGGAAAATAATACTAGACACTTTCCAAAGTGTCAAGAATTCATTGTGTCACTAAAACAAATATTAACGACACTTTAAATACTTATTTAGCACTTTAACGGATTAATATCCAACCGAACGACCGGACTTTACCCGGAACCTAAAAATATTGTCAATGACACTATTTTTCTTTTTCTGAGCCAGTTAGGGTCCCCGAATACCCTAACACCCGTTATAAAACACTACACACTAGTAATTAGTTTAACCTTCTAATTAAACTAACTAGCACCTAACCATCAAGTTCAAAACAAACCAAACCCCCCCCCCCCCCCCATTACAACCGATCGGTTTTCCCATGTGGGACAAACCCTTACACTTCTAATTATTTTATTAACTTATGTCTCATATCTAGAATACACTTTATACAATGGATATTGGTGAATGATGGATTATAAAGATGCTTAGAGGGTAACCACTTTCAATCACCACAACACTTCACAAAAAAAAAATTTCTTTCTCCTTCCCTCCTTTGATACTCACGGCCGAGAGCATCCACACACATCCACCCACTTTCAAATTTTTATCTTGCCATTTTACATACAATCCAAGGTGTTAGAGTTCATACGAGGAGACCCGGTGCTTACGGAATCACAAGGACCTCTCTACATCGCTATTAACCACCTTGTTTTCGCCTTGAATCTTCCCTAGCCTTGAGCTAGTTGTAAGTGATTCTAAACACCCTCTTGATCTTGTCTAAAGTAGTTAATAAGAAATTTAACGGATAAAATTTATGAACATGCGAAAACAAAACTAAAAGTCTTGTAAGAAAGATGAACTTGTTGGTTAAAGAATAACTAGTGGTGTAAAACTCATGAATCTTGTTTTGTTATGATTATTTTATGTTGTTGATTGCTAGTAGTGGAACGGATCGTCATCCAACCACGCTAGATCATGTTCATGGAACATGAACTAGCAATATGTTTAGTGTAAAAGATACAAGATGACGAACCCTTTCATACATAAACATGAACTTGTGTAAAATTGATATTTCTTGTAAAATAGAGTTTTAAACTAGTAGATCTAAAGATCTACAAGTGGTATTTTCGAAGAACCAAGTAAAATATATACAAGTCTTATTTTAAAAGCCGGATCTTACATAAACCAAAAGTGTTTTTGTGAACAAACAAGTGTGTGGACACTTGTGTAACAAAAGGATTTAACAAAGAAATATTTTCGTAAATACCGACTAGAAGTTGTAAAACAACATGTTCTTTAAAAATAAAGTATTCAAGAAACCGATTTTATTTTTAAAGATAGAAAGATCTACTTAAAATACTGGAAAGTTACTACATACTTTTACACAACTTACAAGTTCATGTGTTTGCGCTCTATACTTGTTTTGACTAGTTTAATGCTTGAATATTGTTTGTTGATGATTGGAAAATTGTTGGTTGAATTTTTAAAAGAAAATGATACGCTAGTAAGCGTGGCCACCTCCAGTTACAGAGGAAACTCTGACGAAATTTTTCCAGAAAATAACACTTAGAATATTTTTGTGACAAGTGTTTATAAATATATTTTTGACTTGCTTTCCAAACAAACTTCGCCATGATTTTTATTATGAAATAACCAAGTATTCGGAGGTGGATTTTTCGTAAATAAAACTTGTTAAATATATATTGAGAATATATATTTCATAGTAAAACGCTTACGTGATTTTATGATTATTTTGTTAACTATATATTATTTTTAGAGTAAAAATAATATAACTCGTATACATTGTGAAGTAACGACTCCAAAATAATACCAACGCCTTCACAAATAAGTGTCTAAGTTACACCGGTATTATTATTACCACACGAACTTTAAATGTAACTTACGTATTTTTTGGAAAAATACTCTTAAATGTGTATTTTGATAAAAGTGTTATTTTGGAATTTGTATAAAGTAAAATATAATATTTTTGGGAAAAATATGGATATTTTGGAGGTAGAATATTTTAGACAAATATATTTTATTAAGTGAGACTTAATAATGTATTTTGGAATTACAAAAACGCATATGTATCGAAACTCCCATCCTTGGGAAGGAATATAATTATAAATAATTACGAAGTGTAAATACGAAATAGTTGCCTAACTATTTCCCAAAAACGTTAAACCTTAAGCCAAGGCACGACCGTCCGTCTAATAGAAGTTCGTACGTGTAGGTCGTCACGCAGCAGGTTGATTGGGAGATACTATTTCGAGACGCACTTCAGTGATTTCATGCTCCCCCTTTTCTCTTAACTGTTTTCAGTTTTTAAACTGCGGGGGTGAAATACATGTTACTATGATACGAACTTTTACTTACATGGTATGGTTAGCGTAAGGAGGGTTACTACTTAGATCATGTGAGTGGGTAGGCGGGAACTGGAGGCCATTAATCCTCATTGTAGGACCGAGGGTCGTAAGCGGTAGATCTATCTGGGTGTAGCGAGCCCAGCCGCAGGCCCAACAGTACGGACCTCGGGGTGACTTTGAGGCCGACGCAAAATCCGCTAGGTTTGAGTCTTCCTACAGCACTTCACACATATCAATGGCCTTGCAAACCATTGGTGATCTCTTTATTTCCTTATTTGCTACATACCAGGGATTTTATACTTACAAAGGTTTTACATACTCACTTACACATGAACTCGCTCAACTTTATGTTGATTTTTCAACTTACATGTATTTCAGGGAATTAGGGATCTGGCGAAGTATGCTACGTTTTCACGCTACGTAAGAGTTATGAGGTCATCCACGTTTAGGGATTGAGACTTTTACCTGGACGAGTCGCAAGTCTTAAACGGTGTTTATTTTATGTTTGTGGTTATGTCATATGAACAATGTTTTTATTTTGTTGGGTTGTAACTCGTTGCATGTGTCAACTTTAAACAATGTTGTGGTATTTTACTTTTAAAACTTAAATCAACGGATGATCTTCATGGTTTTATTTTCATATAGCTTCGTTGTGATTAAGCTATGGTATTAAGAAGTCACACCATAATAAACCCACGCTTCCGCAAAGCCAGGGTGTGACAATAAAATACTTAAATATTAGGAATCTTGTAGGTTCTCGCCTTAGGAGTTATAGTAAACTGGAACTGTAGAGAGTATAGGGGATTCTGTTATAAATAAAAAGCTTATAAGTATTCCGATTAAATGGCACTCTGTTTCTTTTTATGAAAATAAATCGGAAACAAAGTGGCGCCCGAGAAATTTTTTTTCCATATATCCATCTATTGAGCTAGCTTGTATTGACAAAACCTATGATATTGCCACCGGGATGGTGACTCATGTGGTACATACCCTCTTCGTGGAGTTAGAAAAAAAAATATGTGAGACTTATGGCATTAACCACTGGGATGGTGACTCGGGTGGGGTATTTCCGCTAAGTTGATCGTATACAAAAGCATGTCGAAGCTTGAAACCATCATTCATTATCCATCATAAATTTAATCGGAAATATATAAAAGTTTGTTATATAAGATAGTAATCTCATAAGCTTGAAATAGGATTTGGTGACAATGTAATCTTTTGAGTGTGAGACTCATAGATGAATAATGCACTTGAACATAAAGAATCATGATTAAGGGCTTCGAAAGCGGTGGTTGGGTTTAAGTGGACCGTATACCTACAATCTTAGTTAATGTGTGATTAGACTTGTTAATAAAATAACCATATAAATTGAAAGCCATTGATTTGATTGTGATTCCATTGCAAATAATTTTTCAGGACAAAAAAGAATAAGTGTTGGGATGTGATAGAGAGTGTGAAACCTGAGTGTTAAAGTGCCTATCTTGTGTGATTTATTACTGTTTTTGTGATTATACGCCTAGAATGTGAAAACTACGAGTGTTGGTGGTTTTACATGTTAATCACCTAATTCAATATAGTTAGAGAGCTCAGTGATGAAGCAGAAATGCTAAGGATGATAATCGAGACATATTGAAGTGATCGGAACATATTTCGGGTTGCAAGATAGTTTGGAAACACAAGAAACGCGAAATAACGAAGTTGACGAGCTTGGTGGTCATTTGTTGAAAGATGCAATGAAGCTGAATTTGGAGTTATGATCACCGACGTAAGCTACGGTCTTGTGACCATAGCCTACGGTTTGTACATGTTCAACAAAAATGTTCCGGCGAACTCAAAACGTAGCATACAAGACATGATGCGTAGTCTACGGTTGGTGCACATGTATTTCCAGCAGAATACAACGTAACCTACCGTCTTAATTGTGACAACTTGAAATTTAGAACCTTTCATTGTGCGCTTGAACGCTTAGTGACTAACTAATTTGATGATTTAATGAATACATGTGAACTTATATGATTATGTGTATGTTATGTGTATGCTTATGTGTATGTATGCGGGTATGTATATGAACCGAGTGAACCGTAACATATGGGCCGGTTGGGCCACACGTACACACTTAGCCTATGTCAAAGCCCATTAGGGTGCACTTGAAGCTAGTATATAATCCGATTGTTAGTCATCCTTGCCATCTTCTTGGACAACACACACACTCCTCTACACTCTCTCTAGAAACCATTAAACCCTAAGCTACAACATTGTTTCCCTCCATCTCGGATCCAAACCGGAGACACTAGGACTAGCGGATCGGCTCTCTCACACACACACTCGGAAGCTTCACACTCATCTCCGAAACCCATCAATCGGTTAGTGTTTTGCTATGTATTAAGGACTATGTGTGCTTGATGATTTAATGCTTGTCTTCATGTATTAGTAAGTGGAAAAATGTATGATTATGGCTTAATCATGTTCTCGGATGTGTATATTGATGAGAATCGGTTAAACATGTCTTGATTTTAATATATGTTGTATGATGAGTTAATGAGATCTTGTGATTTAATGTGGGTTAACCCTTGGTTGTTGATGTTCATAGAATCGGCTTGCATACGTATGATAGGTGATATTCATATAATCGGATTGTGTACTCTTGTGTTAAGAACCGAATGCTACTAGTAGGGTGATTCATTGTGTTAATATCATAGGGTGCATGTTAGTATTGATAAGTGGTTAATCATGATTTTTGTTGGTTAAAGGTTGTATGAATGATGATGATGAATCACTTGAATATCATATGAACATGCTTGAATATTTGAAATCTGCTATGTTTGATCCATTTTAGGAAATTACTAGACAAACAAACATGTTTAAGTGGATAGTACAAACCATTTCATGAAATCAAATTCTCATTGGATAGTACACTGTACCGAATCAGCTCCTGTCCAACCGAAACCATCAGTTGCGACTCGAAACCATGCATGATGAGTCGAAATCTCCCGGTTGCGACATCGGTTGCGAGTCGCAAACACCTGGTTGCGACTCGAAACCACACATGATCAGCACACCAACCTTGTGACTCGAAACCACAGTTGCGAGTCCAGTTGCGACTCGTAACCAAAACAGCATGAACCGAAACCGTGATTGCGAGTCCGGTTGCGACTCGAGACCAGAACCTGCGTCAGTTGCGACTCAAGCCCATGTGCATGTACATACTGTTTGGGCTCTCACTGTTACGGGCCGAAGTGCTTGGGCCGGGCTGTTGGGCCTTGTTCGCTTGTATACTGAACTCATAAGTGTCTTTGTGAACCGTATGGTTATGAGTGTATGCCATAAATTATACCTGCATGCTACTTGCTATTAAACATGTATGCCATACGTGCACTACTTGAATACGAACCTGATTGTATGATACAACTATGATAGGACGTGAGTAGCAACAACATTGCTTGTTTGACTTTTCTGTGTTTCTACCGAGCAAACCAAGGTGAGTTCACACCCTCTACAAAGCATGGGATTCCCAGGGGTCGGGAATTGGGATTAAGGAACATGGGTTCCTCGTCCTCCTTGGGTAGGACAGCAAAGGTTCAGGAATGTAATTCCTCGTCCTCACGGACAGATAACTCGTACTAGACCAAAACTCTATCACGAAGTCCCTCCTTTTTATATCGACTTAATCGCCGGGCCAATGGCGAGCGGGTCATTAGTTAGATAGCGCTATTTAGGTCTGACAAACCTCACACCGTGCCGCAGAGGACGGGCGTGAACTAATGGATCTGGGGCACGTCAATGATGATAGACATTGACAGTTTCAGGGCACATAAACATGACTACAGTCAGCAGTCGATATGGTAACGAGTCTAGTGTATACATGGGGTAGCCCCCACGGCCGAAATGCCAGATAACTAACACGGGGTAGCCCCCACGGCTGGATTGCCAGAGTAACCGGGAATGAACAAGTCACGTTTTTAACTATGGGGTAACCCCCACGGCAGGATGCCAGATAAAGGAAACTGTTTTCGAAACAACTTAAAACGAACACCCAACCGTGAACTCACTCAACTTGTTGTTGACTCATTACTACATGCTTTGCAGGTCCTTAGGTTTCTTAGCTGGAGCTTGCATGGAGGAGGATCGTTGTGGGACATGGACGGCTGTGTGTCATGTTAAACTTTGAAACAATTAAACTTATGTTTTGATTTAAGACTTATGCTTCCGCTTGCAACTTAACCATGTTTTGTTTGAACACCAATTGTATTGGTTGGATTTTATAACTACTTGAATGCTTGTTCAATATGATTGGTGGCTGGATCCTGGTCAGTCACGCCTCCAAGCGGTGGTACTCCGCAGGTGGATTTTGGGGGTGTGACAGATTGGTATCAGAGCCATTGGTTATAGAGAACTTGGTTTTAATAAAGGGGAAAAACGTTTTTGTTAAAACCAGACTATAACCTGTACAGTGCTCAACGGTCCACAACGATGCTTCACTCCACATGCAAGGCTCGACATTCTAGGTGATATGATCTGTGTATATATTGCCTACTTGTTAGTTACATAGTACATTGCTCATGGTATGCTTGGTTAGAATAACTACTGTTGCTTGAACACGTGTGTACTCACTCACTTCTGACATCGCACCTTCGCGAACCCCTCTCACCCACGTTCTTCTTGATATGAAGATCATGTCTGGACGCGTTAACCAGACACAAGCCCAGTTGACGGCTCTGATCAACGAACGAGTTGCCGCAGCACTTGCAGCTGCACACGCAGGAGGTATATCCTGCAGTCCGAACTCATTCTAGGATCTTTAGGATCCTACTCTCGTGAACCAACCTTTGTGTTAAACTTTGTCTTTTCTTTCACCTACGATAGGTCAGCATGTTCAGCCACCCGTGTGTACTTTTAAGACTTTCATGGACTGCCGGCCAACTACTTTTAGCGGCACTGAAGGAGCGGTAGGTCTCCTACACTGGTTTGAGAAGCTAGAATCTGTGTTCGAAATGTGCGAATGCCCTGAGGCGCGCAGAGTGAAGTATGCTACTGGTACTCTCGAGGGTTTAGCCCTCACATGGTGGAACGCTCAAGTTCAGATGCTGGGGTTGGTTGCTGCCAACGCCACCCCATGGGAAACTTTTAAGGAGATGATCAAAGAAGAATACTGCAGTCGGGATGAGATTCACAAACTAGAGGTGGAGTTCTTCAACCTCAAGATGACGGGGTCTGAAATTGAAGCTTATGTGAAAAGGTCGAACGAACTGGCAATTCTGTGTCCCACTATGGTGGATCCTCCCATCAAACGCATCGAACTATTTCTTCAGGGCTTAGTGCCAAAAATCCAAAGTCATGTGACTTCAGCGAACCTCGCCACCTACCAGCAAACTGTCCAGTTGGCTCATCGTCTCACGGATCAGGCGGTGGAGCAGAACAAGTTACCAAAACGCATAGGTGCTGCAACTACTTCTGGTACCTCAAGTGACAACAAACGGAAATGGGATGGAACTTCCAGTAAAGGTTCAGCTTCCGTTCAGTCCCAGTCTCAGCAGAGAAAGACTGATGACTACAAGAGCCCTAATCAGCAATCGTCTGGTGGTCAAAGTCATGGTGGGTACAAAGGAAATCACCCCAAATGCAATCGCTGCAGCCTGCACCATAGCGGACCATGCACCAGGGGCAACTGTCACCGGTGCAACAAGCCTGGTCACGCTGCAAAGGATTGCAGGAGCTTATACCCCGCCAATCAGAATCGTCATCAAGCTCAACAGAACCAGCGCCAGCAGCAGCAGCAAGGTGATAACAAAGGGTGCTTTCAGTGTGGAGCTGAGGGCCACTTCAAGAGAGATTGTCCCCAACTGAACAGGAACCAGAACAACAACAATAACAACAATCAGGGGAATGGTAACAATGGGAACAACAACAACAATGGAGCCAGGGGGCGGGTGTTTGTGATTGGCCAAGGTGAAGCAAGGAATGACCCCAATGTTGTGGCGGGTAAGTTCCTTCTCGACGACTTTTATGTTTCAGTTTTATTTGATTCGGGTGCCGATACTAGCTACATGTCACTAGAAGTTAGTCGAATGCTTAAGCGCATTCCAACCCCTTTGAACAACAAGCACACCGTAGAGCTAGCAAATGGTAAGAGTTTAGAAGCCACACACGTAGTCAAGGATTGTAAACTTATTCTCGCTGACCAGACCTTCTCTATCGACCTCATTCCTATTGTCTTGGGTAGTTTCGACGTTGTCATTGGGATGGATTGGTTATCCCAACACCGAGCAGAGATTCTTTGCAACGAGAAGGTTGTCCGTATTCCAGGTCCCGATGGTGAACCTCTCATGATTCATGGCGACAAGAGGAGTGCTGTTGAGAACGTCATTTCTCTCCTTAAGGCCCAAAAGTGCTTGCGAAAGGGCCACACTGCCATTTTGGCTCTCATTACTGACACCTCAGAAAAAGAGAAGAAGATAGAAGATTTTCCAGTTGTACGCGATTATCCAGAGGTATTTCCTGAGGAATTACCTGGTCTTCCGCCTCATCGCCAAGTCGAGTTTCAGATTGAACTAGCTCCTGGAGCTACGCCTATAGCTCGTGCACCTTATCGTTTGGCTCCATCAGAGTTGAAGGAACTCTCTACGCAACTACAAGAGCTCTTGGATAAGGGTTTTATTCATCCTAGCTCATCGCCCTGGGGAGCTCCAGTATTATTTGTAAAGAAGAAGGACGGTACTTTCAGAATGTGCATTGACTACCGAGAACTCAACAAGGTGACGGTGAAGAATCGTTATCCTCTACCGCGTATCGACGACTTATTCGACCAGCTGCAAGGATCGAGCTACTATTCAAAGATCGATTTGAGATCGGGCTATCACCAGCTGAGAGTCCGGGAAGAGGACGTCTCCAAAACAGCTTTCAGAACTCGATACGGGCACTATGAGTTTTTGGTCATGCCTTTTGGGATGACAAACGCACCTGCGGTTTTCATGGACTTGATGAACCGAGTGTGCAAGCCTTACCTGGACAAGTTCGTTATAGTCTTCATCGACGACATCCTGATCTATTCCAAGAGTCGGGAGGAACACGAGCAGCATCTGCGACTTATTCTGGAACTCCTTCGAACAGAACAGCTTTATGCAAAGTTCTCGAAATGCGACTTCTGGCTTCGAGAAGTCCATTTCCTAGGTCACGTGGTAAACAAGGATGGGATTCACGTAGATCCATCCAAGATAGACTCGATTAAGAACTGGCCTGCACCTCGTACACCAAAGGAAATTCGCCAATTCTTGGGTTTGGCGGGATACTACCGGAGATTCATAAAGGATTTTTCTAAGATTGCACAGCCTCTCACCTCACTAACGCAGAAGGGCGTTGTATATCGCTGGGGAAACGCACAGGAGTTGGCATTCCAACACCTAAAGGATAGACTTTGTAGTGCACCTATCCTTTCCTTGCCGGAAGGCACAGACGACTTTGTGGTTTACTGCGATGCATCAATTCAGGGTCTTGGTTGCGTGTTGATGCAACGAGATAGAGTTATAGCCTACGCCTCACGCCAACTCAAGGTTCATGAAAAGAACTACACGACGCACGATTTAGAGCTGGGAGCTGTTGTTTTTGCACTTAAGTTATGGCGGCATTACCTATATGGTACCAAGTGCGCGATCTACACCGACCACAGGAGCCTCGAGCATATCTTCAAGCAGAAGGAACTGAATATGCGGCAACGACGATGGGTCGAACTACTGAATGACTACGAGTGCTCAATCAGGTATCACCCGGGCAAGGCCAATGTTGTGGCTGACGCCCTCAGTCGGAAGGACACTGCGCCTAAGCGCGTGCGAGCTTTACAACTCATGATCCATTCTAGTCTTCCCTCCCAGATACGAGCAGCTCAGATAGAAGCGCTGAAACCAGAAAACGTCAGGGCTGAAGCCCTACGCGGATCAAGGCAACGATTAGAACAGAAGGAAGACGGTGCTTACTATGTAACGGGACGCGTTTGGGTCCCACTCTATGGCAACCTACGAGAGCTTGTGATGGACGAAGCACACAAGTCTCGCTACTCGGTACATCCTGGATCGGATAAAATGTACCACGACATCAAAACTACGTATTGGTGGCCTAGCATGAAGGCCCACATAGCCACCTACGTCAGCAAGTGTTTGACTTGTGCCAGAGTCAAGTCGGAATACCAGAAACCCTCAGGCCTACTCCAACAACCAGAGATACCTCAATGGAAATGGGAGCAAATTTCCATGGATTTTGTCACTGGCCTACCTAGATCCCAGCGCGGGAACGATACTATTTGGGTGATCGTGGATCGACTCACAAAATCTGCACACTTCTTGGCTATCAAGGAGACGGATAAATTCTCCACTCTCGCAGAAATATACGTCAAAGAAGTTGTTTCGAGGCACGGGGTGCCCACCTCTATCATCTCAGATCGAGATGCACGTTTTACTTCAGAGCTGTGGCAAGCAATGCACAAATCCTTCGGCTCACGATTAGATATGAGCACAGCGTATCACCCTCAGACGGACGGGCAGTCCGAGCATACTATTCAAACCTTAGAAGACATGCTTCGTGCATGTGTAATCGACTTTGGCAACCGCTGGGAAAAGCATCTGCCACTTGTGGAATTCTCGTACAATAACAGCTACCACACCAGCATTAAAGCTGCTCCGTTTGAGGCATTGTACGGACGTAAATGCCGGTCACCTCTTTGCTGGGCAGAGGTGGGAGATAGTCAGATCACTGGTCCAGAATATGTGGTAGATACAACCGAGCAAATCGCTCAGATACGAAAACGCATGACGGCCGCTCGTGAACGTCAGAAGGTTTACGCCGACATGGGCAGGAAACCGCTTGAGCTCCAGGTTGGGGAGCGGGTACTACTCAAAGTTTCACCCTGGAAGGGTGTGGTTCGTTTTGGTAAACGCGGCAAACTTAACCCACGATATGTTGGACCCTTCGAGGTCATTGAGAAAATAGGCAGGGTAGCCTACAGACTGAACCTACCAGCAGAACTCGGTGCAGTTCACAACGTTTTTCACGTGTCGAATCTGAAGAAGTGTCCGTCAGATGAGACCCACGTAGTTCCTTTGAAGTAACTCACGATCGACGAACAGTTACGATTCGTCGAGGAACCCGTTGAAATCACGGACCGGGATGTTAAGGTCCTCAAGAGCACTAGGATACCTCTCGTTCGAGTTCGTTGGAACTCACGTCGCGGCCCAGAGTTCACCTGGGAGCGCGAAGATCAGATGAAACAAAAGTATCCCCAACTGTTCGCAAACAGTACACCCACTACTGAAGCCGAAGCTACGGAATTTGGGGACGAAATTCCAGATCAACGGGGGGTGGATGTGACACCCCAGGAAAACCGGGAAAACCATACAACTTAACTAGCTTCCTCAGTGAGTGCCTACCAAATTTCGGGACGAAATTTCTTTCAACTTGGGGATGATGTGACAACTTGAAATTTAGAACCTTTCATTGTGCGCTTGAACGCTTAGTGACTAACTAATTTGATGATTTAATGAATACATGTGAACTTATATGATTATGTGTATGTTATGTGTATGCTTATGTGTATGTATGCGGGTATGTATATGAACCGAGTGAACCGTAACATATGGGCCGGTTGGGCCACACGTACACACTTAGCCTATGGCAAAGCCCATTAGGGTGCACTTGAAGCTAGTATATAATCCGATTGTTAGTCATCCTTGCCATCTTCTTGGACAACACACACACTCCTCTACACTCTCTCTAGAAACCATTAAACCCTAAGCTACAACATTGTTTCCCTCCATCTCGGATCCAAACCGGAGACACTAGGACTAGCGGATCGGCTCTCACACACACACACTCGGAAGCTTCACACTCATCTCCGAAACCCATCAATCGGTTAGTGTTTTGCTATGTATTAAGGACTATGTGTGCTTGATGATTTAATGCTTGTCTTCATGTATTAGTAAGTGGAAAAATGTATGATTATGGCTTAATCATGTTCTCGGATGTGTATATTGATGAGAATCGGTTAAACATGTCTTGATTTTAATATATGTTGTATGATGAGTTAATGAGATCTTGTGATTTAATGTGGGTTAACCCTTGGTTGTTGATGTTCATAGAATCGGCTTGCATACGTATGATAGGTGATATTCATATAATCGGATTATGTACTCTTGTGTTAAGAACCGAATGCTACTAGTAGGGTGATTCATTGTGTTAATATCATAGGGTGCATGTTAGTATTGATAAGTGGTTAATCATGATTTTTGTTGGTTAAAGGTTGTATGAATGATGATGATGAATCACTTGAATATCATATGAACATGCTTGAATATTTGAAATCTGCTATGTTTGATCCATTTTAGGAAATTACTAGACAAACAAACATGTTTAAGTGGATAGTACAAACCATTTCATGAAATCAAATTCTCATTGGATAGTACACTGTACCGAATCAGCTCCTGTCCAACCGAAACCATCAGTTGCGACTCGAAACCATGCATGATGAGTCGAAATCTCCCGGTTGCGACATCGGTTGCGAGTCGCAAACACCTGGTTGCGACTCGAAACCACACATGATCAGCACACCAACCTTGTGACTCGAAACCACAGTTGCGAGTCCAGTTGCGACTCGTAACCAAAACAGCATGAACCGAAACCGTGATTGCGAGTCCGGTTGCGACTCGAGACCAGAACCTGCGTCAGTTGCGACTCAAGCCCATGTGCATGTACATACTGTTTGGGCTCTCACTGTTACGGGCCGAAGTGCTTGGGCCGGGCTGTTGGGCCTTGTTCGCTTGTATACTGAACTCATAAGTGTCTTTGTGAACCGTATGGTTATGAGTGTATGCCATAAATTATACCTGCATGCTACTTGCTATTAAACATGTATGCCATACGTGCACTACTTGAATACGAACCTGATTGTATGATACAACTATGATAGGACGTGAGTAGCAACAACATTGCTTGTTTGACTTTTCTGTGTTTCTACCGAGCAAACCAAGGTGAGTTCACACCCTCTACAAAGCATGGGATTCCCAGGGGTCGGGAATTGGGATTAAGGAACATGGGTTCCTCGTCCTCCTTGGGTAGGACAGCAAAGGTTCAGGAATGTAATTCCTCGTCCTCACGGACAGATAACTCGTACTAGACCAAAACTCTATCACGAAGTCCCTCCTTTTTATATCGACTTAATCGCCGGGCCAATGGCGAGCGGGTCATTAGTTAGATAGCGCTATTTAGGTCTGACAAACCTCACACCGTGCCGCAGAGGACGGGCGTGAACTAATGGATCTGGGGTACGTCAATGATGATAGACATTGACAGTTTCAGGGCACATAAACATGACTACAGTCAGCAGTCGATATGGTAACGAGTCTAGTGTATACATGGGGTAGCCCCCACGGCCGAAATGCCAGATAACTAACACGGGGTAGCCCCCACGGCTGGATTGCCAGAGTAACCGGGAATGAACAAGTCACGTTTTTAACTATGGGGTAACCCCCACGGCAGGATGCCAGATAAAGGAAACTGTTTTCGAAACAACTTAAAACGAACACCCAACCGTGAACTCACTCAACTTGTTGTTGACTCGTTACTACATGCTTTGCAGGTCCTTAGGTTCCTTAGCTGGAGCTTGCATGGAGGAGGATCGTTGTGGGACATGGACGGCTGTGTGCCATGTTAAACTTTGAAACAATTAAACTTATGTTTTGATTTAAGACTTATGCTTCCGCTTGCAACTTAACCATGTTTTGTTTGAACACCAATTGTATTGGTTGGATTTTATAACTACTTGAATGCTTGTTCAATATGATTGGTGGCTGGATCCTGGTCAGTCACGCCTCCAAGCGGTGGTACTCCGCAGGTGGATTTTGGGGGTGTGACATTAATCGTCGGTTGCGACACATATTAAATGGCAGCACACGTTTGATTTTCAGAGGCAATTAAAAGGGTACAAACCCTAATGCATGTGGAGAGACTTCTTGGACGACACAAGGTGGGAGGCTATTATTATTTTATTTAAACACTATCATTCTTATGGTCCACGATTATTAAGGGAGAATAAAAAAAGGAAAAGGTTTGAAAAACCCTAGTTGAACTTCATTTTTGCAAAAAAAAACAACACATGTGAAAGGAATTAATTTTCATGGGCACATGATGATCACATCATCATTCTGGCACACACATCTTATATGTAGACTTTGGGAGTACAAACAATTTTTTAGGCAGCATAATCCACGCAACAACATCACATCATCAAGCCATCATCATTATACTTATCAAATATATAATATTGGAGATGGTTTCAGCCGTTTATCAAGCGTGTGAATATCAACCAACTACAATGAGCGGCTAATCTTTTTATGGTTTCCTCCGGGTGGAGGATTCTTGTAAGTTAATGTTTTTTATATGTTTGAAATAGTTTGTGGACAGTGGTAATCTAAGAATTCGATGCTTTTTACCTATTTATTCAATTAAATTGTTGTAACGATTGGGGTTATCTAAACTTTATTTCTGATTCATTCAATTCCCGAGAGTGCTAGTAATCGGGATATATTTGATAGGGATTAGGGTTGGTAAATTCAATTGATTGCTTATATGATAACCTTCCGTTGTTTTACAATCGAAGTAAGTAGTCTTTAGGTAATCACAACTTGTTAATTGAATTAAACAATCATGTCTATGTGATTGTCACAAATAAAAACATAATAAACGTTTGCTTTTGTAACACCTGTGTCATCTCAACCATCAAACAAATGCCAAACCAATGAAATATTGTATTTCATACTTTGGACTTGTATAAATATGTGTATCGTTTACACATATCAATTCTTGTTCGATTTCAAGCTCTAAATCACTTTCTGGAAGGTTATACGCGCACTAATGCGTAAATCTAACCAGTTTAATGCAACGAACACTCCGGAATAGTGAAATAGGCTTAACATACCTTAAATAACCTTTACATAACTTAGATATAAGTTTTGGAAGGTTTGGTGTGGTGAAATCAAAGTTTAATCGCTTACAGGGACTAAATTTGACAAACTGCGAAAGTATGCCAATTTGAACTGTAACAGACCTTCCGGAACATGACCATAAGTTAAACATACCATAAATATCCTTCACATAGCTTAGAAATAGGCTTTGAGGGGTTTGGTATGCTAAAATAAACTTTTGGGTCATTCAGGGACTAAAAGTGTCAAAAAGTGCACAAGTTTGCATTTTCACGCATAACTTACGTTCTGAATACATCCGGACATCCAAAAATTTATGGAAGCATGACTACATTATATTTTAGTGTTCGCCATAAGAAAAATCCATTCGTTTCGTCATTTGGATCGTTTTTCGCGCTTGTGCGCATTCCGTCGTAATTAACCGAACATCGCAACTGTACGGCTAAACGAACCGACATCCGAGATATTTTTGAGCACATTTTAAGTTCCCTATACTTTAACTTCATTTTAGAGCTTTGAAATGGGGTTAACGGGCCTTAAACGTGTCGAAAATGGCCTTATTACTCAGCAGGGACCAAAACTGCCAAAAAATCAAAGTTTTGGTCTGCAGGTTAGCTTACGGACCGCAACACCATTGACCTTACGGTCCGTAAGGTATCTCCAGCAGATCAGAACCTTCTTAAAACAGCTGTTAACAGCTGCAAACCACTCCTAATCCCAATGCCAAGTGTTGATCTCTTATGGTGAGTGACCAAATGAGCCACCATAAGCTTCCGACACTTGTACGGGTGAGATCAAGGCACGTTTCCCGATAAACGATCCTAACGGTGGTGCATTTACTATAAATACCCAACCCCCCCTTCCATTCAAAACCCACCAAAGCTGATCCAAATGCTCTAAGTTGAGGCCTTCGCTTCATACCTGAGCTATTCGATCACGATTCACTAGCGGGGACCCTTCGTAAGTATTCTTTCGTTCTTTCCTTATTTTTACTGCTTTTCGAGTCATAAAGTCAAACTTTGTTTGACTTTCAGCGTTGACCAGTAATGGTCAATGCGAAGTTCGTTAGAACTTCGCAACGTGATTGTAATCACGATGGTCATAGTCCCTTGGGACTATGCCTACTGATTACCACGTTGTCTAGGGTCGTAGGGTAGGCGATCTAATAAATCGCCTATACCTTCGAACCCGACCCAGTTTGGTCGATCATTAGGATCCGACCAAACACATTAGGTGGCCATAGTAGGTAGGGAATAACCTTCCGAGGTTATACCCTATGGTCACATCGTTTAAGTAGTTGTATGATAGGTAGTTTATATGCCTTAGGTAAATTACCGGAATACCCTTTTCATGTATAATTGGTAATTAAGCATATGTAACCTAAACCTTTGTCACATAACTGATTATGTAATATGTTTAGGCATATAACACTTGTCATAGGGCTAGTTAGGCGGTCCGAACGCGTTTCACGCGAACGACGCGTTAAAGTAGCATAAGCTACCTAAACGGGTCGTAATGGGTCGTAGACACTTAGGTTAAGTTTCATTTAGTATGTAGGCTTTGTTAAACCAAATGACACGAGCCTCTACACTCGTTTGGTTTACAAACCCTAATGCTACCCGATCTTCCGATCTAGGTCCGGTTAATTAACATAGTTACCTATATTAGGTGCCGTTTGATATCCGCGATCTCTAGCATTGTTTAGTTGTCACTCCAGAACTACTGAGCAATCTCAGGTGAGTACATAGACCCCTCTTTTACTGTTTTCCAAACTGTTTTGGGGTGGAACACATGTGCCTACTTGTTACTTTCATGCTTTCCTGTTTTAACATCATATACTGCTATGTTCGTTAGTACATTATAGTACATGATTTTATGACATTTCATGCTAGGTGTGCCCAATTGTGTGCATTACTTAGTACATCGTTTTACATGACATTTTGACATAGACATTTGACATAGACATTTCGGCATAGACATTTTAACATGATTGACATTTGATCATGCATTTCCCACAAAACATAACTTTGATTTAAACCAAGATTTACTTCAATACTTTGTTTTTGTGCATATGGTTTAGTTGAGACATTTCACTTGCCATACATGACATCTTGACATAGACGTTTGACATGGATATTTGACATAGACATTTGACATGGATATTTGACATAGACATTTTGATACGATTTACATCTTGACATGAACACTTTGACATATTACCCAATACATTTGACAATTGATTTAAACATAGACTTCTTACATTGGTTGGTTTGGTTTGATTAAGTGATTAAGTAACGATGCGTGTGTAATATGATACAAGCATGGTGGATACGCCGCTGGTACTTCCTATATATAAGTGTTTGTATGGTATTACATATCATACCGTTATTTGAATCATTTCAGTTTGAGACATAGAACATTTTATACAAATAACATACTTTTCACAAGACATTGATTTATAAACATCTTATCTTATGCCAACATATTTTTACATGGTTATTCATTTAACCTTACATTTACTTATACATTATTCACTTATTTATACATATCATCTGAACTCATTGTTTTTCAAATGATTTACAAAACAAAGCAAATAACAAGGTTCATGACTAAACATTTTCTCAAACATAAGTCATGAAACCTATTTTCACAAAACCTATGTATCTCACAGGCATTTTTATGCTGACGTACCTATTTTCACATGTGTTTTTCAGGAACTGTTGCATAAGATTATCAAGATACACATAGGCAGACTTGGGCTTTAGTGACAATAAAAGATGCAAGACTAGTTAATTATGTTGTATTTCCTTGTTTGTTAAGGCATTGTAACACTTTTAATCAATAAAACGAAACTTCAATTGCCATGGATTTGAAACAATTAATTCTGTTACAACACTCCCCGACGTTTCCGCCACGTTTGTATGTTCTACGTGGTCGGGGTGTGACAGAAAAGATGGTATCAGAGCCAATGGTTATAGGGAATTAGGTTATTAGTAATTAGTAATGCTTTGACCTAGTCTATAACCTTCTTAGGACCCTAACGCGAGTTTACTTGCGTTTAGTCATAAAACAATACTGTCACCTATCCTTAGGCGACGACCACAACAAGAACATAAATTTCAAAACCACTTTGAAAACTAATCATCTGTTCTAGGATGATTGATTACTAGGTTTTGAACCCTTTGTTATAAGGTTTTGAACCCTTTGAGTTTTCAAAATCTCGTCAAGGTTTTGGGTTTTAAATGATGTGAACACGTGCAAACTGGAAGGGTGAATGCCTGTATTCTGGGTTTTCTGTCTAGGCAAGCACTTCGTATACATCTCATCAGACGCGAGACCAGTTGTGCTTACCTGGGAATTCTTGGGATGAGTATTCACTTATAGGCGAGCATGTCTTCGCGATACATTATTTTGATCCATTTACTTTAATTCAGTCACTGTGTGTCGTTTGTTGCTTTGTAGTAACAAACAAATGACCACTATCCTGGCTTTCATCAGATTTGTTCATCTCATTCTTTTCGTCTAATTCTCTCACTCGTTTCATTTCATGTTTCCTCTTTTAGAATGCCTCCTCGACGCGAAAATCCGGTATCTATTGACGATCTGGCAGCTGTCATTACACAGCAAATAACTGCTGCAATCCCAAACCTCGTTGCCCAATGTCACCAAGCTATCAACAACAATAATGCTCTCTGCAGCTTCAAGACGTTCAACTCAGCCAAGCCATCAAAGTTTTCTGGGTCTCAAGGAGCGACTGCACTTTTGCAATGGTTCGGGAGTCTAGAGAGCACTTTCAGGCATGTTCAATGTCCAAACGATCGAAAGGTAGATTTCGCATCCAGTGTCTTTGAGAAACGAGCTTTGACATGGTGGAACGGTGTGGTGAGAGATAGGGGTGCCGATGTGGCACTGGCCCAAACTTGGGAAGAACTTCGAACACTGATGATGAAGGAATTCTATCCTCGTCACGAGATCAGGGCATTGGAAAGGGAATTCGACGATCTTAAGCAAGACAGCGGTGAACATCGAGCATACACTGATCGATATGAGGAGCTGAGCCTGTTGTGTCCTACCATGGTTACGCCTTTGGATAAGGCGATCGAAAAATACATTGATGGTCTCCCTGACTTAGTTCAGGACATTGTTACCGGTAGTAACCCCACTACGGTTAGGCAGGCCATTGAGCTATCTGCAACGTTGACTGAATCTCAGATCAGGAAACGTAAGCTTTTTCGAAAGGGTGACAAGAAACCAGTTGAGGAATCAAAGACCATGGATGTACAGACTGAATTCCCTGAGAAGTCAAAGAAGCAAAAGGCTTCTCAGAACTTCGCCATGGTTACTTACAGTGATCAAGCTATCCCCAACCAACCAGCTCAACCCCGTACTAGGAAGCCATACAATGGAACTTCACCCTTGTGTAACCGATGTGGCCTACATCATCATGCTAATGTGAAGTGCCGCGAATGCCAAATTTGTGGACTTAAAGGTCATGTGGCAAAAGTTTGCGTTGCAGCAGTTGCACCGAATCAAGCCGACAACAAACCCGCTCGAGCTCGCTTTCCACCAGGTTCTTGCAACAAGTGTGGTGAGATGGGACATTTCCGAAGAAATTGCCCAAAGCTTGCTAATGCTAATCCAGCACAGAGATGAGCATCTGATCGACTAGGAGACAACACTCTTTAGAAATAATCATATCTTATGTATTATTTTCTTTTGTTGTCAAGGTTCATGAAACAGTTGTTATCATTGTTAATAAATAAATCTTTTTATTTACATTACAATGTATTTATGTGGTTGTATGCATAAACAACATATCCCCTATAATACCGACAATCGAGGAATCGTATTCCTTGAAAAGCAAACTATCCCCAAAATTCTTCCATGTTACAATCTCTTGCGTTTTCCACAAAGATCCTAAGTACCCGTCTCTTGCAAAGAAACGAAGTACAAGGTATAAGTTATAATTCTGTACGAATACCCCAAGTACCACTATAAATTCTTAATAGGGTACCCAAGGGTATTTCCGTATGTCCTAAATTATTGTGTACCTTAATTCGAATATTGCGTTTTTCCTGAAAAACGGAAATCAAATTTTTGGTTGATCATCCTATCTTCATGAATGGATTCTTGAAATGATTAAAGTGCCAACTGAAATCCACGAATTGGATTCCTGGTGTACTTTAAGTATCCGCGTCCAAAGATAACAAATTAATAAACAAATTAAACAACTATGTGATTATATGCTTATGTGTTTTCTTTTATGTTTTTGTGTAATCCAAGTTTTGTTATCCAAATCCTCGTAGAATCTTCCATATCTTTGTATAAGGAAATTCATAGTAGGATATCCAAAGGTACTATATTAAATCCTCAATGGGCTTCTACGTTGTAGTTAAGTCCCTCGGATTATATAGTACTACTCCATAATTAGACCCCTGAGTGGTCCAGTTAAACAGATTGATCCAAAAATCTGGTTAGTAAAATCATGTGATGATATAGCTGAAAGGACTCCTTGGTGGTCTAATTAAAAAGATCATGTGTTGATCTGATTAAAAGGACCCTAGGGTAGTCTAGTCACACTCATCACAGGTTTAATATTTTCTTCCCCTATACATCATGAAATGCACTGTGTGGACTGTGCAAGGAATTACGTAATTTTGGACGCGTACATAATTATGAAATTCAGTGCACGGAAACCACAGCAAATTTTGTCATGTGTCTAGAGTCTATTCTGTTCATTTTTGTTTCTGAAGATGTAAAATGACTATTCCGTTCATTTTTGTTTCTGAAGATGTAAAATGACTATTCCGTTCATTTTTGTTTCTGAAGATGTAAAATGACTATTCCGTTCATTTTTGTTTCTGAAGATGTAAAATGACTATTCTGTTCATTTTTGTTTCTGAAGATGTAAAATGACTATTCCGTTCATTTTTGTTTCTGAAGATGTAAAATGACTATTCCGTTCATTTTTGTTTCTGAAGATGTAAAATGACTATTCCGTTCATTTTTGTTTCTGAAGATGTAAAATGACTATTCCGTTCATTTTTGTTTCTGAAGATGTAAAATGACTATTCTGTTCATTTTTGTTTCTGAAGATGTAAAATGACTATTCCGTTCATTTTTGTTTCTGAAGATGTAAAATGACAATTCCGTTCATTTTTGTTTCTGAAGATGTAAAATGACTATTCCGTTCATTTTTGTTTCTGAAGATGTAAAATGACTATTCCGTTCATTTTTGTTTCTGAAGATGTAAAATGACTATTCCGTTCATTTTTGTTTCTGAAGATGTAAAATGACTATTCCGTTCATTTTTGTTTCTGAAGATGTAAAATGACTATTCCGTTCATTTTTGTTTCTGAAGATGTAAAATGACTATTCCGTTCATTTTTGTTTCTGAAGATGTAAAATGACTATTCTGTTCATTTTTGTTTCTGAAGATGTAAAATGACCATTCTGTTCATTTTTGTTTCTGAAGATGTTGTGGAAAATGACTATTCTGTTCATTTTTGTTTCTAAAGAATGCCTGTTGAAAATAACTCTGTTCATTTTTCATTTCTGAAAAATGTTCGTTAAAGAGAAATTACAGGATTACGTCTTGTTCATCTTTGATGGTTATTTAACACAAAGTCACAAATAGACTCCTACGAATTAATTTCGGGACGAAATTTCCTAAAGTAGGGGAGACTGTAACACCTGTGTCATCTCAACCATCAAACAAATGCCAAACCAATGAAATATTGTATTTCATACTTTGGACTTGTATAAATATGTGTATCGTTTACACATATCAATTCTTGTTCGATTTCAAGCTCTAAATCACTTTCTGGAAGGTTATACGCGCACTAATGCGTAAATATAACCAGTTTAATGCAACGAACACTCCGGAATAGTGAAATAGGCTTAACATACCTTAAATAACCTTTACATAACTTAGATATAAGTTTTGGAAGGTTTGGTGTGGTGAAATCAAAGTTTAATCGCTTACAGGGACTAAATTTGACAAACTGCGAAAGTATGCCAATTTGAACTGTAACAGACCTTCCGGAACATGAACATAAGTTAAACATACCATAAATATCCTTCACATAGCTTAGAAATAGGCTTTGAGGGGTTCGGTATGCTAAAATAAACTTTTGGGTCATTCAGGGACTAAAAGTGTCAAAAAGTGCACAAGTTTGCATTTTCACGCATAACTTACGTTCTGAATACATCCGGACATCCAAAAATTTATGGAAGCATGACTACATTATATTTTAGTGTTCGCCATAAGAAAAATCCATTCGTTTCGTCATTTGGATCGTTTTTCGCGCTTGTGCGCATTCCGTCGTAATTAACCGAACATCGCAACTGTACGGCTAAACGAACCGACATCCGAGATATTTTTGAGCACATTTTAAGTTCCCTATACTTTAACTTCATTTTAGAGCTTTGAAATGGGGTTAACGGGCCTTAAACGTGTCGAAAATGGCCTTATTACTCAGCAGGGACCAAAACTGCCAAAAAATCAAAGTTTTGGTCTGCAGGTTAGCTTACGGACCGCAACACCATTGACCTTACGGTCCGTAAGGTATCTCCAGCAGATCAGAACCTTCTTAAAACAGCTGTTAACAGCTGCAAACCACTCCTAATCCCAATGCCAAGTGTTGATCTCTTATGGTGAGTGACCAAATGAGCCACCATAAGCTTCCGACACTTGTACGGGTGAGATCAAGGCACGTTTCCCGATAAACGATCCTAACGGTGGTGCATTTACTATAAATACCCAACCCCCCCTTCCATTCAAAACCCACCAAAGCTGATCCAAATGCTCTAAGTTGAGGCCTTCGCTTCATACCTGAGCTATTCGATCACGATTCACTAGCGGGGACCCTTCGTAAGTATTCTTTTGTTCTTTCCTTATTTTTACTGCTTTTCGAGTCATAAAGTCAAACTTTGTTTGACTTTCAGCGTTGACCAGTAATGGTCAATGCGAAGTTCGTTAGAACTTCGCAACGTGATTGTAATCACGATGGTCATAGTCCCTTGGGACTATGCCTACTGATTACCACGTTGTCTAGGGTCGTAGGGTAGGCGATCTAATAAATCGCCTATACCTTCGAACCCGACCCAGTTTGGTCGATCATTAGGATCCGACCAAACACATTAGGTGGCCATAGTAGGTAGGGAATAACCTTCCGAGGTTATACCCTATGGTCACATCGTTTAAGTAGTTGTATGATAGGTAGTTTATATGCCTTAGGTAAATTACCGGAATACCCTTTTCATGTATAATTGGTAATTAAGCATATGTAACCTAAACCTTTGTCACATAACTGATTATGTAATATGTTTAGGCATATAACACTTGTCATAGGGCTAGTTAGGCGGTCCGAACGCGTTTCACGCGAACGACGCGTTAAAGTAGCATAAGCTACCTAAACGGGTCGTAATGGGTCGTAGACACTTAGGTTAAGTTTCATTTAGTATGTAGGCTTTGTTAAACCAAATGACACGAGCCTCTACACTCGTTTGGTTTACAAACCCTAATGCTACCCGATCTTCCGATCTAGGTCCGGTTAATTAACATAGTTACCTATATTAGGTGCCGTTTGATATCCGCGATCTCTAGCATTGTTTAGTTGTCACTCCAGAACTACTGAGCAATCTCAGGTGAGTACATAGACCCCTCTTTTACTGTTTTCCAAACTGTTTTGGGGTGGAACACATGTGCCTACTTGTTACTTTCATGCTTTCCTGTTTTAACATCATATACTGCTATGTTCGTTAGTACATTATAGTACATGATTTTATGACATTTCATGCTAGGTGTGCCCAATTGTGTGCATTACTTAGTACATCGTTTTACATGACATTTTGACATAGACATTTGACATAGACATTTCGGCATAGACATTTTAACATGATTGACATTTGATCATGCATTTCCCACAAAACATAACTTTGATTTAAACCAAGATTTACTTCAATACTTTGTTTTTGTGCATATGGTTTAGTTGAGACATTTCACTTGCCATACATGACATCTTGACATAGACGTTTGACATGGATATTTGACATAGACATTTGACATGGATATTTGACATAGACATTTTGATACGATTTACATCTTGACATGAACACTTTGACATATTACCCAATACATTTGACAATTGATTTAAACATAGACTTCTTACATTGGTTGGTTTGGTTTGATTAAGTGATTAAGTAACGATGCGTGTGTAATATGATACAAGCATGGTGGATACGCCGCTGGTACTTCCTATATATAAGTGTTTGTATGGTATTACATATCATACCGTTATTTGAATCATTTCAGTTTGAGACATAGAACATTTTATACAAATAACATACTTTTCACAAGACATTGATTTATAAACATCTTATCTTATGCCAACATATTTTTACATGGTTATTCATTTAACCTTACATTTACTTATACATTATTCACTTATTTATACATATCATCTGAACTCATTGTTTTTCAAATGATTTACAAAACAAAGCAAATAACAAGGTTCATGACTAAACATTTTCTCAAACATAAGTCATGAAACCTATTTTCACAAAACCTATGTATCTCACAGGCATTTTTATGCTGACGTACCTATTTTCACATGTGTTTTTCAGGAACTGTTGCATAAGATTATCAAGATACACATAGGCAGACTTGGGCTTTAGTGACAATAAAAGATGCAAGACTAGTTAATTATGTTGTATTTCCTTGTTTGTTAAGGCATTGTAACACTTTTAATCAATAAAACGAAACTTCAATTGCCATGGATTTGAAACAATTAATTCTGTTACAACACTCCCCGACGTTTCCGCCACGTTTGTATGTTCTACGTGGTCGGGGTGTGACAGCTTTGAATCTAAAATCCAAAGGAACCATTGTTTTTTCCCATTGTTTACAACTTGTTTTAGTAATTCATTCGATTAATCAAACTCTCAAACAACCAAAGTTTACATTTTTGCAATTAGTTCTTAGTACTTGACTCATAACACTTTTTACCAGACTCCTCTGGATTCGATACCCTGCTTATCAAGGTTAATTAGGTTTTTGCATGACCCGTTCAACAGTCATCACTTTTTAAAACAGTCTTTCAATTTGAAGTTACTTACCCAACCAACCCGTTAGGAGCCATTTTGCATTCTAAATCATGCCTCCTACTTTCTTACCAACATTCTAATTATTTCCATCAACCACAACTTGATTGTGGACATCTACATTAGACAAACCTTATCTTTTTCTTTTATTTCATCCGGGGGCATTTTAGTCAATTTTGGTCCTTTTTGCAACCGGGAAACTTTTAAAGTTTAGATTAAAAACTAGCGAACATTTTTAACTCGTCATCCCATCTAGATTTATTATGTCCCTAAGAACATAGAAGTTTCCATTCGTTTAGTGATTTAAAACTCAACTAGTCATATTTTGCGTCAAGGACATGTTCTCGGCTCTAGTGGTCGTTTTACCCAAAAACTTAATATACCTTACTTGAGATGATCTAGTGTCCCCCCTTGACTCAAACAATTCTAATCGGGCCATAAGCCCTCACCAAGAGTTTGACACATTACCATACCTGGCGCAGGTCAAAGCAATGACCCGTTTTGAATACCTTGCAAATTATTTTTACTAGTCATGGCAATACTTGCCCATATAATAAGCTTACATGTAAGTATGACACTTAATAATAACATGCGTTAAATACTACGCTCAAATGGTGATATCATCACCATTTGCGCCGCTCGGTCTTTTATCCATTATTGGTTTATTCTATAGACAACTACACAAGTCCTTATATCGTTTAAATCACTAACTTGTGATTTATTTGTGATATCACTTATTTGACCCATTATGACTTACATCATCAGGTCTCCTTTTACAATCATTAGTTTAATCGTTAACATATGTTTTACTTATCCTCTTTAATTGCTCGACCCATTTTGGTTTGCGTCAGCAAGTGTTTATAACAAAAACCTATTTTTACTCGCTCAACCCTTTTGGTTCGCGTTAGCAGGTGTTTTTTTATAAAAAAATATTTTTACTCGCTAAAAACTTATTTTTACTCACTTGACCCGTTTTGATTTGCCTCAGCAAGTATTTATACTAAAAACAGTATTTTTACTCACCCGACCGATTTCGGTTCGCATAAGCAAGTGTATTATATCAAAAACTTTTTTTTACTCGTTTGACCCGTTTTGGTTCGCGTCATCAAGTGTTTATACCAAAAACTATATTTTTACTCACTCGACCCATTTCAGTTCGCTTCAGCAAGTGTTTTATACAAAAAAAATTGTTTTTACTCGTTTGACCCGTTTTCGTTCGCGTCAGCAAGTGTTTATATCAAAAACTATATTTTTACTCTGTCGATCCATTTCGGTTCGCGCCCGCAAGTGTTTTATATCAAAAACTTATTTTTACTCGTTTGACCGGTTTTGGTTCGCATCAGCAAGTGTTTATACCAAAAACTAAATTTTTACTCGCTCAACCCATTTCGGTTCGCGTCAGCAAGTGTTTTATATCAAAAATGTATTTTCTCATTTGACCCGTTCTGTTCGCGTTAGCAAGTGTTTATTCCAAAAACTATATTTTTACTCGCTCAACCCATTTCGGTTCGCGTCAACAAATGTTTTATATCAAAAACTTATTTTTACTCGTTTGACCCATTTTGGTTTATACCTTAGGGTCCAAGTTTTAAAGTTCTTTATTCAATCACCAAATTGTGATCTAACACAATCTTACCTACTTTGACCCATTTGGTCTTCACCACGGGTCTCGACATTAACAAGTCATGTTTATTTATGTCTACTTCATATTTCTTAATTAGTGATTCTATTATAGAAGGTGTAAGTTTTATTTACCTTGCGTCCGATCATGCTTTCTCGCGTCTCGACCCACTTGATCAATTCCTTTCCAAGTTCCCAACTAACTTGTTAAGTGTTAAACTATTATATAGCATTCAAAAGATGGTTTGATTAGTCATCTTATTTCATGATCATCACACCTTATAGACTTTTATACCACATTTATCATTCAATTCTATTATAGGTCTGGTTTAACTTTAAAAAGTCAAACTGCCAATTGACACACATAAATGCACTAACAAGTTCATAAAACTTATTTAGGAATTTTATCTTATACTTGATGGGCATCACTTTTTAGGATATCATTTTAGCTAAATTTTTTCAACCAAAATCACCACATTTCATTTAATTCAACAAGTTTATATACTCATGAACATCAAGTCAACATAAACTTTCAATTATCACATGCTAATTCATCAACTATCATATAGGAATTTGGGATTTTCATTACTATGTATAAACTTATTTCACCATATAATTAGACATTCATCCTAACATTCAATTATTGAAGTTTCTCACATATGCTAGTAAACATGATGATCATATCACTATCACAACATAATTTTCATCTTAACATCAAAACTCACTTCATGACATATATGAACATTTACTTAAATCTCTAAATTGTTTAAGTATTTTACATATTCAAGCAAGTATGATGATTATGAACACCAATACATAATCAATCTCATCATATGATCAAAACCTATATGACCTTAAATTCAACATATTCAGATTCACCATAGACCTTAGTTTTGCAAGAGTAGATGGTTTGAAATCTTCAAACATGCAAGGGAATTGCACAATTTCACCAGGACTTTGGCTTGATTTCATGAGTTCTTGTGAAAAAGAGGATTTCTCTCTTTCACTCTCTTTGGTCGACACACACACACACACACTATGTGTGTGTCTTGTTTTATTTTATTTTTCATTCGTTTATATTTTCAACAATCAAGGATGTGTGATTTCAGTCCCTCCATGTTTTGTTAGTTATTTAGTAGGTCACAACCTACTTATTTCTACAAACTTTACCGCCTATTAACGAGATTAAACATTCCTAGTTTGTTTAGTATGTTAGGGAAGGTTATAACATATTTATTTTAAGTCCTATTAACCCGGGCCTTATATAAACTTTATTTACTAAAAGCATTTATTTTATTTTATTTTATTTAACATTAGGTTTAATTAGTTAAATCCTAACATTTACGTAGGATCATGTTTGGTGTGTAAAAACACATAATATGATATATATACCACATGAAAATGTGCGGAATCCATTTCAAAGTAAAAGAGGACTTAGGATTTCATAATCTATCTCTTTTATATTAATTTGGGCAGCATAACATTTGGACATACAATGTTTGACAAAATGCTCTCCAAGACCAAATGTGAAAGGTATCAAGTCATGCGCCCCATGACCTCCATATATAGGTCAGGCATGAACAACATGGAGCGCATGACTCATGTTCATGGTGTCTCATACGCATGTAGGACTCCTACGTACGTATGAGTTCTTTAGATTACAAACTCAAACTCAAACACACTAACATATTGCCATATAACTAAACAGACACAAGACTTAGACGTAGGCAATAGACATATGCATCAACAAACTCCCCCTTGGATATTGCCGCAGTCTTATCTTCTTGGTCTTCAAAAACCTTTAGTAAGCTATCCCGATTATCTGTCTTCTATATTCCTTCCTGTGTTCCTCAAAGCTTCTTCGAGTAGATTGATCTGTAATAGGTGGCTTCATGTATTTAAACCACGTAATAGATGCCTTCTTGCGTCTATCTTCCACCTTCTCTTACTTTCCTTCTTTCCTTCTCCCTTCTCGAACTTCCTCCATTTGATCTTCCACATACGACGTAAATGGATTTCATATATAAAACAAACTCGAACCACACACTGAAATTGTAATGCCTGAACTATATCACGTGCGTCGAATAAGAATTGATTCCAAAATAACACATCAACATCTTTTTCTGACAGATTCACCAACCACATCAAATTGTAAACTCTGATCGACCTCCAATTCTTCTTTCCTTCACTGATATGCACCAAATGAAACATATAAATTATATCAAATAAGGTATAAAAAACCCTTTTTAGTACTAATGTTGGAAAAAAGTGTGTTTCTTTGTATACTTTTGATTTTCAAGATTAAAAGAGATTAAATGTACAAAAGGAACAAAGTAACGGTAAAAACAAGCATAAATACAGAAGAAGGGAAGTTGATATACTATACCGACCCTCTGAGCATCACCCCAAGACCAAGACCAAAAACATCAAGCCAGAAGCCAAGCACGGGTCATGCCTGCCGGGCATGGGCAGTGCCCCACTTAAGATTCGCTGAAGAAAAAGACAAACAGAAGCAGACAAGGGACACGGGGCCGTGTCTCATGGACATGGGTCGTGGTTAACTCTCAGATTTGCAAATCTGGGTTCGTACAGCAAGTACAAGGACCACGGGGCCGTACCATTAACACACGGTCCTGTGTGAGCATCTGGACTAACAAGTGCAATAAATGAAGACAAAGAAGGAGAAGGACACAGGGCCGTGCCTACCAGGCACGGAGCCGTGTAAACCTACTATTTTCAGCTATAAATATAGGTGCTTGGTTCACTTACAACTCATCCCTTGGCAAACCACTTCTCTCAAACCTGCCACCACTCCACCACCACAATACCACCATCATCCACCACATTCACCCATCATCCATCCTTAGTGTGTGTGTAGTAGTCTCGGGATCCAAGGTTGATCGTAAGAGTTTTTGTCAAACAAAGGCCATGCTTGGCTAATCTCTTACATCACTTGGTGAAGACAAGTTATTTATGTATTATTTTTGATTTCCAAGCTTTGGTAACTTTTTAATTGGGTATGTATTAATGACTTTAATAACTAGTTTTTTTATATTGAAAGTGAACTTTATTCTATAATCTTTTCATGTTTTGTTGATTCACTCATTCGTGTCTTTATGGTCTATATAAAGCGCGTTATTTGCCTGGAAGGGGGTTAGAATGGTGGTTTGGGTAAAGTTCTTGCCTCGTTAAGTGTATAGATCCTGCGAGGACTTGATTCAAGCTTATTAGGACTTCCTTTGAGGTAGATAACATTAAATTGGGGGAAGTAAGAACGACTTGAATCTCTTATAAACAAACTACTATTAAACCTTTAAACTGGCCTTGTGGGGCTGTATCCCTACTGACTTAGACCAATATGGCCGAGGGTAGCGTTGCCTTCAAAAGAGGGACATGCCACATTTTGCATTACTAACTTACTTAATTATCTTTCAATAATCCGGCCTTGCGAGACTGTATCTTTGCTAACTCAAACCAATATGGCTGAGGGTAGCGTTGCCTCCAAAAGAGGGACATGCCACTATAACTAAGATAATCTCTTAAAAACCCAAAGTGAGAAAATCATCAAAGGATACATAAATGACTAGTCGGATCCAAGTGATTCTATCTTGTCTATCTGTTCTTTTATTTATTTAGTTTCTTTTGTTTTACTTACTAAAAATATATACTCAAAATTTGGTTAGATTAGACGTCGACGATATTCCAGTATTAAAAGCTCTTGTGTCCTTGGACGACCTCGGTATCTTACCATCACTATACTACGCCAACTATGGGTGCACTATCCCTAGCGTGTTGTAGAGAGTGATAGTTTTATATCGTGCGTTTATAAATTTAAAACTTGATAAAAGATTGAAAAGGGGTACTTAAAAATATAGTAAAAATTCGTACACGATCAACACATAGCAAGTTTTTGGCACCGTTGCCGGAGACACAAAGAATTTAAGAAAGTTTAAAATCAACAGCCTAATGCTATTTTTTTTCTTTTTAAGTTTTTCTTCTTTTTCTCCTAGCACTACAAGAAAACTAGGTTTTTAGTACGCGCAAAAGCGTCCTAAAATGCTATTTTATAGGACCTTTCATTTAATAGGACCAACGGTAAAAGCATTTCATGTAAAGTGGTCGTAATAAGTCACGAAACTAAAAAAACGTCCTAACATCTCAAATAAGATTATGAAACCAATTTTATGGTCACGTAATATGTCTTTGAACAACCAAAATAGTGTCCTAATAAAAACATATTAGGACACTTTTATGATGTTCTAACATGTGCTTACATACTTTTAATCGTTTGATACACTTACAAGCGTCCTTAGAAATTAATTGATAGGACCCTTATGATATAACATTATAGCTAATTTAGTACCAAGAAAAGGGTCCTAATATACCAAATAAGATTATGAAACCAATTTTATGGTCGCATAATATGTCTATAGACAACTTAAATAGCGTCCTAAAAAGAACATATTAGGACACTTTTATGATGTCCTAATATGTGATTACCTACTTTTAATCTTTTGATACACATACAAGCGTCCTTAAAAAGTAATTTATAAGAGCCTTATGATGTAACGTTATAGCTACTTTAATATCAAGAAAATAGCCCTAATATCCAAAATAAGATTATAAAACTAATTTTATAAACAGACCATTAACATATAACATCCTAAGCAGTTAAAGCCGTAAAATAGCGGATAGCGGTCAAGGTCCGCTACACGATATATAGGTTATAGCGGTGATATAGCGGTAATTTTTATACCATGCATAATTTATGTATTTTTATATATATTATATACATATACCATTAATTTTATATTGTTTATATATAAATTCACAAGTATGAGAACTAAATATAAACTAATGAAGATGGAGGGGGATTATATGTTAAAATACCCAAACTTAAATAACCCTAATTATCCCCACTTTCATCATACGCCATTTTCTTTCCCGCTCCCCTTCTCTTCTCCATCAGGCGTACCCAGTTATCTCTACAATGGTTCAAAATCATGGAGCAACAACTGATTTTTGTTCAAATTAAGATAACAATTCGTTTCACTTAACCGATTTGGTCAATTTTTTACTAAAATCTGATCCAGTTTTGACCGATTTGGTCCGATTATAGGCGACTTTTGACCGATTTTTTCAAACTTTGACCTAATTTGACTATGACCGCTATACCGGTTTCCAAATAGCGGGCTATAGCGCCGCTAATAGCGGAACCGCTATGAGCCACCGCAATTTGGACCGCTACAACCCCAGACGTCCGCTACCCGCTATAGCACCGCTATAGCGCCGCTATTAACTGCTTAGATAACATCCTAATAGTTATTGTGTAACATCAGCTAATGAAAGAAATAAAACTTCATTATATTTCAAATAAGCATGTTCATAACAAAAACACTAACCATAAATAAGTTATAACATTATCTAACATAAAGTCTTAACATTTAACAAAGAAATTAAAAGCAATTAAAGAAATAAGAAGCATAAAATCTTGAGTCGTCATGAGTCCTCAATCCTCATGGACTACCTACAAATAAACCATCCATGTATAAGCATTAAGTTCCATGATATTAAAATTATTTGTATCACAAGTTTAACAAATACATATCGAGTTGAATGGATAGGGCCATGCAATGGATGCACCAATACAATCTTGAATTGTAGAAAATAAACCATATGGTCTTACCAAGTTTTCATCTTTTTTATTGGTACTTGAACGTTTACCTCACACCATTTTGGTCCAATCTCTGTACCACCAACGAGGTCATTTGGGTCCAAGCTCTGGACCCTTCCTCTTGCTACAGTCTCGGTAGAGTTTAGAATGCTTTTGAAGAAAACTTCATCTCAGACCTAGATTTTAGTTTTCAACAAATATTTATTAAACTCTAGTCATAATAGTTAGGGGTGTGAATTTCTGACACGACCCAAAAACCTGACACGAACCTAACACAAAAATCGCGGATTTAGGTTTAGTCTAAACGGGTTCAGGTCAGTTTCAGGTTGAACCCGCGAACCCATTTAAGTTAACGGGTCGGGTTGGGGTCAACCTGGTCGGGTTGGCTGGTTGACCCATTTAACACATTTGTACTATATTATATATTTTTACAATATATTTTACGTCATATATTAAATGGGGTGTGTATTTTATGCCATGATTATAACTTAAAAAGAGAAATAAACATAGATTTTATAATTTAAATATGATATTATTATATACATTTGTGTTTTTTTAAGTAAATTTTAAATTTAATATATTAATTTCAGAAAAAAAAAAAAAAGATTCAGGTTGAACGGGTCGTGTTCGGGTCAACCCATGAAACTTCGGGTCGGGTTCGGGTTTGTGTTAAATTTTCGGGTGCGGGTCGGGTTGAACCCGCCAACCCGCGAACATGCCGTTTAGCACCCCTAATAATAGTGCAAAAAATCATTTTACAAAAAAATTAATAAAGTTTGACACTAGCAGGCTAACATTTTTATAGAAAAACTAAAGAAAATTGGTTTTTAATAATCCCATGTTTACAATCTTGTACACAATAATCCCACCTTTACTCTTGGTACATAATAATCCTAAGTTTACAATCTTGTACACAATAATCCCACTTTTACTCTTGGTACATAATGCCCAATACATATCAGGATCAGTGCTTATAAGTAGACCTGGCAAACGGGTCAGGTCGGGTCATGGGTCAAACAGGTCAATTATAAAAAAGGGTTGTTTTGTTTTGGGTCGAAACGAGTCCGGGTCAGAACGGGTTTCGGGTCGAATCTTTTTTTTTTATATACTAAAATCTTACAATGATACATATTAGTATATTAATTATAAAAGGAAGGACTTGTTCACAGATCTCAAGTAGGCTACTTCAATAGATTTGAGTATTTAACTTCTGTTATGATTTAGAACAACTCTGCAGCCAGTATCACCTAGACTTTAGAAACCTACATAAGAACTTAATTTTTCGTTTAGTTTTGTGTATATTAATTGCTTGTTCTTGTTGTCTTTGTGCACAACCTCTGCTTCACATATTATTTTTCTATAAACTTGTTCATGGGGGCATCTGATATCAATTCAATAGATGTTAACAAGATTTCTAACCCAAAACCATTGGAAAATTTAATCTTACAACAATCCAAACACCAAAAAGATTACCTAAATTCACTAAAACAATCCTCATAATCAACAAAGTCTAGAAGCAACTAAAATACTAATGTGTTTTGAGACTTTGATCCACTAAAAACCTATGTGGTTAAAGAAGCCAAAGGCGCCACCTAGGCACAAAAACGTCTGAACCTAAAAAACCTGCCCGAAACAGCCAAAACTAGTTTCAAATGGTCTGAACCAGCCGCTAATGGCCTAGACCGAACTCACGCCTGGGGCCTACGCGACTGGCGCACCCTTAACCCTTTAACTACTAGCAAAAAACATCTTTCAAAGTGCAAAAAAGTAGACATTAATTTACCAATCACAGCTAACCCCTTGTAAACATATGGCCACCACCAAAGTTCACACCACTTTATAACAAAAACAACTCACAAATCCAGTAGTAATTCCAACACCAATGGCTAAAGAGCTGTTAAATTTGGTGACTATTTCTATCGATTAACACACAGATGCATGTTCTATGGATGAAAGTAAAAGACTTATCAAAGTAACAGCTATCAAAAAGGGAATATAACGCGGATACTTTAAGATCCTTAACATGATACGCTCAAGGCATAGAAGATGTAGCAAGAATATAACTCCAAAATTCCAACCAAACATAAGCATAACAGATGGGAAGATTTGAGTAATTTAGTTCATAAATTTATATAAAAATATTCCCTAGTGTTTTAAAAGCAAGAAAGGGTGTACAAAAATATAAAAGTAACAACTTAAACCCTTTTACTCATGAATTAGTAACTTTCATGTAAAAAACTTGTTGGTTCACTAATTATATAAAAATGGGCTCCTAAGAAAAAAAAAACTGCAACTTTTCGATAAAGTGAATGTGGTGAACTCATCATTTGTGGACAGAAACAATACTAAAAAAACCTCACCTTCAACTGGTAATCAGCAGACTGTGTACCAGGCATAAAATTTTTTTTGACCCCAATGTGTTTGGCCAACAGGCATAAAATCTTGAAGCAGCTAACCCTTTTCAATGGTAAAAAAAGAGAACTAATTCAGCACCTTTTAATAAACCAAATGGTTTTTTAGCCCCTAACTTTTCTTAATGCCTTTAATAAACCAAATGCTTCGAATTTAACTACCAAAAGAGATAAAACATGAAATGTTGTTGGGAATAGAACGATGTACTTAGACCGGACGGTGTGGGACAACGCCCCAGACACCTCAGGTGGGTAGCGCCCCCTACACCACCCCGCTTACGCCAAAGGGGTGCTATCCTTGGCCTCCGCCAAAGCTATAGCGGGCATGAGAGGAAAAAAAGGCATGGGCCCACCTTCATAAACCATCAGCTTTGGTTTTTATATATATTTTTTTTCTTTTTTAATATAGTTAAAAGGGGTTTTGTAGGGGGTGTTATTCCACACCGTGCAAGTTTACGATAAAACCACCACTTATGTGTCGTTTACATGGCGCTGATATGGAGTGATAAAGCCACTAGAGGATTTAGGCCACATAACCCAGTCTTAGTGAGAACACGAACTGAAAATTTTTTGTTTTTCTTTATTTAGAACTTGAAAAATACTTACTTGCAACTCCATATATGCGTAAATATGGGGTACAAAGATGTGTGCTTTGAAGTTTTCAATCAACAAAAAGATGCATACCTGCATGGAGCACAAAAGATTCAATCACATCATGTTACATAAATTACAATATCACAGAACTGAACTTGAATTCAAGTTTTTAATCAGTGGAAAAGAATATCTTTGTGGTGGAATAAAAAACTAAAACTATTAATAACAAAATCAAACAGGATCAATCATTCACTAGAATAATTTCAAGCATATTAATTATTAACATAACACTAGAAGTCTAAATTTTTATATAGAAATTTCATAGTTAATTAAAAAATAACTAGAAGCCTAGAACAGATGCGTAATTACCTTCAAACAGACCTGGTGAAGCCAGATTTCAGAACCAATTTCATATGACACTGCAATTTTGGAACTTTATATAAGAAAACTACTAACATACAAATAACTAAGACTAAAAAGATATGAGAACTCAAGATACATCAATTACATACTTGTCTCCTAACCATACACTTAAAAAACAATAGAAAAATTGGTACAGGCATTTCATCGAGCAATTCATGTGCATCTTAAAACCAACAATATTGATTCCTCAAACTAGCAAAACTGGCTTTGTTTGCGGACTTGGGTTTTATACTACCAACAAAATCATAAACCATTTAGGAGATTATACATCTGGATCTCAGAATTCCAAATAAAATTACAATAATATTTTACGAAATCATACATAGACTTCACTCGAAGAACAAAAATAAAATAAGAAATTCAAGAGACGCTTATGCTTACCGCTTAAGCAGCCACCGCTAGAGCAGCTCCCAGGCCGAATATGAAGTTGTAGGTCACAGAGATCTAATCTTTGAAGTCGATGAACAATGCTTATTGCTGGAATGTTTGAGAGCGAGATAGAGAGAGGGATGTTAGAGGGCAGATGCTCAATTTAGGTTTTGAGGATTAGGGGGATTTGGGTTTATGAGAAAAAGATGAAAAATCGAGCGGGATGATTTTGGTGGGGGTGGGAAATACGAAATATATTTAGATGAAACTGAAAGTAAAAAAGAGAAGTAAATATTTATTATATACAAGTTATTTTACAAAGGCAATTGTAAGAAGTGTAAGAAGGATTTATAGAGTGACAAGTGTCCAATAACCTAAAACTTAAACCCACTACATCACTACCAAAAACCTAAACACCCACCCCCACCCCCACCCCACCCACCACCACCCAAAAACCTAAACCCCCCCCCCCCCCCCACTCCCCGGCAAAAAAAAAAAAACTATACCTCACCAAAAAAACTCTCAAAAAACCTAACCCCCCCACCCCCACCCCCAAAAACCTAAAAAAAACCTAACCGTCCCCCACCCCCAAAAACCTATAAAAAAAACTAAACACCCACCCCCACCCCATCACCACCCAAATACCTAAACTCCCACCCCCACCCTTCGGCAAAAAAAAAAGTAAAAGTCAAATGCCATAAAAATTGTACACTAACAAATATTATGGGTGTTTATGGTTCGTTTTGAAGTTGTGAAACCATCTAAACTAGTTAATGTTTTGGTTTCACAATTAGTTCTTTTACAAAGTTTCGGTCGATCGGTTTATAAATTTCCAAACCGTACGGTACGGTACAGTTTGTTTTACGATTTTGACCAAAAACAAAACTGGACGGTGAGAAAATGGGTATGAGGGTAGTATCAAGCACACAATATTGTATTTCAATTAATATTTGGATATTCTTTAACGATTATTGTTTAAATTCATGTTCATTTTATATAATTGTTGAGTACGTAATACAAAATCAATATACTATGGAAACTTATGACTTCAAGTGCAAATAATGCCGGAGAGTGTTGCATGCACATTAGCAAAGATTCAGATTTAAATTTACCAAGTACATCATTTCGTTCTTTTAATAGTTGTAGTGAAAAGGGTTAAAATGACCCATTTAATAGCTTCTGGGTAAGGATTGCCCCCTCTACTTATAAGGCCCAATACATATCACGCTCATAAGAACGTAAAAATTACGATATTAAAATTGTCCATAACCTTTTTTTGCTGCTAAACATCATCAACGTAACTAGGGTGTTAACTAGTCGAGTCAAGCCTGAGCTCGTCTCGTTTAATTTGCAGAGAGCTCGAGCTCGGCTAGTTTCGATATTTATTTCTAAAACTCGAGCTCGGCTCGTGAGTAGTTTTTCAAGCTCGGTCTCGGCTCGTTTATTATTTATTAATCGAAACTGGCCACCACCACCACTCACCGACCACCACCACCACCACCACCACCACCACCACCACCACTCACCACCACCTCTCACCACCACCACCGCCGGCCACCACCACCGGCCACCACCACTACTCACCACCACCACCACCACCACCACCGGCCACCACTCACCGGTCACCACCACCGGCCACCACCACCACCACTCACCACTCACCAGCCACCACCACTAGTCACCACCACCACCACCACTCACCGACCACCACCACCTCTCACCAGCACCACCAACACCACCACCTCTCACCAGCACCAGCACCACCACCTCTCACCGGCCACCACCACTACTCACCACCACCACTCACCACCACCACTCACCACCACCACCACCACTCACCACCACCACTCACCACCACCACTCACCGGCACTACCACCACCGACCACCACTCACCACCACCACTCACCGGCCATGATTAAGCTGGTCAATAACCTAGTGTTATTATAAAACTCTAGCGAATAAACGTCCTATAAAACTTATGTTTTACAACTCAAATATCAAGTGTCCTATTACGGTGCATTATAATAACACCATAATGATTAAGTGTCCTATAAAAGTTAAAGTTATAAGACCCTAGTGTCAAGTGTCCTATTAAGTTATGTTATAATAGAAGTCTAGCTAATAAACGTCCTATAAAACTAATGTTTTATGACTCAAATAACAGGGGTCCTATTACAGTGTATTATAATAGCACCACAATGATTAAGCGTCCTATAAAAGTTAAATTTATAAGATCCAAGTGTCAAGTGTCTTTTTAAATTATATTATAATAAAACTCTAGTGACTAAGCGTCCTATAAAACTAATGTTTTATGACTCAAATATCAAGTGTCCTATTACGGTGTATTATAATAACACCATAATGATTAAGCGTCCTATAAAGTTTAAAGTTATAAGACCCAAGTGTCAAGTGTCCTATTAAGTTAAGTTCTAATATGACTTCGACTAGGAAGAGTCCTATAACACTGAACATTTACGACTTAACTACAACGTGTCCTATCAAGTTATGTTATAATAGGACCCCAGATGATCAAGTGTCCTAATACAGTACCACATAATGAGACACTAACAATTAAATGTCTTACAAAATACTTTATTAGGATCTACATTTTAAGTGTCCTATTAAATTATATGATAATAGGACCCCAAAAAATCATCCATCCGATTAAATAGTTTTTTAGGACACCGGTTTAGTAGAGTACATTATAAAAGGACCCCAAAAGTTCATTAGTCCTACTAAATAGTTTTTTAGGACCCTCTTTTATAAGCGTCCCACAGAAAAGGTCCTAAAAAGCCATTTTTGTTGTAGTGTAGTTTTCTACTATCTGCAAGAGTAACACGGGGCCGTGTCACATCCCTAGTAATAATAAACTGTTTTATGCCAGATACAAACTATAGCACGGGGCGGTGTAACTACCACACAAGCCCGTGTGACAACAACAGTTCCTGAGAGGACTTTACTATTTGATCCCGACGGTTAAAACTTCTCTGGCAACCGTGGATGTTTATGATTATTTCTACCCCCGCCACTTTTACGGTGACTGGTGTCAGTTATGTGGTGGAATGCATAAAGATATAGAATGTTCCATTCTAAGATTTAATCCCCACTACTTAGACCCATCGTTTTCCTGTGACGATAACCTTAAGATGGGTAGGAGTAAAAACAATAATAACTTCCATCCACCTGAATTCCATCAAACCTCTTCCATAGGAGACGTAAGCTCAGAAGAAGTATGTTAAATAGAGAATAGGATTCTCTAGAAACTCAAAGAAATAGAATCCGTGATGTAGGCGCGATATTCATCAAGGAATAAAAATGAAGGAGAATCGATGGAGCCACATTCGGGAATAAACAATGCTGAGGCCAACAAATTTCCCTGTAACGATCTCGCAATGAAGGGCCCCTTTACAGCGTGTGAATTTCACACCGACGGTTTGGACCAGAGTGAGTTAACTCACACCTTCTTTAACAAGAGCCCAGAAAAGGTAAATAAAGGAAGGTTTCGCCCTCGTATTTTTAAATTAGGTTTCTGCCTTTCTGACAACCTCTTGCGTTTTCGTACCTCTCATCTAAGTCTAAGGTACATCAGGCATTTCGGTGTTGTTCCAACCAGTAAGGTACCTCCTGATAAAACACGGTTCCTTAAAACTTCCGACTAAACTACGTAAAAAACCTAAGACACGGGGCCGTGTTCCTCGAACACAGGGCCGTGTCTCATCTACTTCTAGACATGAGGGCGTGTCAGAAGAACACGGGGTCATGCCACACGTATTTTTCAACACGAGGCCGTGTCTCCCTTGACATGGGCTGTGTCTCACTAATGAACAACATTCTCTGACTCATGCAGGCGACACGGGGCTGTGCTTCCTGGACACGGGGCCGTGTCAACGTGCTGTCACTTTCTATAAAGTCAGCCATGAGAAGAATGTTTGGACTCATTCCTAAAAGACTAAGATCCTTCCAGATCTTGCACACATACCTGAAAAGGTAGGTTCTTCAAAAGGTTTCTTTAAACCTTCTTGTCTTTACCACTTTTAGTCATTTCTCCTTCTTTTTCCTTCAACAACCTCCATTGAAGCTTCAAGCTTCAAGCTTCAAAGCTTCAACTAATAGGTTAAAAGCATGATTTTTAGCCAAAATTTTTGCAAAACTACTATATTATAACATTATTTTAAGTTAATTATGTTTAGAAATGAATAAAATCAAACGATTTTAACTTAAAATAAACGTTTTTGGGCTAAAATATCAGAGGAGTTGAGATAACACGGGGCCGTGTGACTTGTCTGTTACTCCAAATATTTAATGGTTTATCATGTTTGAGTAGCATGTGAGCCAACAGAGCAGTACGTCTTCAACGAGCTCAAGAAACAACCGTAGGGGAAGAAGGCTCTCGCTCGAAGTCACTTTAGTGCACTATGTTTACGCTTTGAGAGAGTCCATCGAAGAAATGACCATAGTGGAGGAGGTCCTAATAGACCAGGTAAACTACCTTACTCTAGCCCTAGAAGATAGCTTTAGGGAGATCAACCTTCTTCACCAAAGGTTGAACATCTTGGTGATGCCCCCGATGGAGCTAATCTTGCCTCAAGATGATTGGAACATTGCCCGCGAGGTGATTTATCCCACCGGATGGGACGAGATACCCCCGGAGCCTCCGATCAACGCTCATTTTGAGGTTCCGATAAACCCCACTCCCCTCCCTCAAAATTAGGTTGATGATGAACCATTTCTCTTCCTACCAAGGGAGATTGAGGAGATGCTCAATGACCTTTGAAGGAGCATTTCTGGAAAATAGCCTAAAGCCCTCATCTTCCGAAGACTAGTTTTGGGTTTTCACTAATGGTTCATAGATCTATCTAGGGAGAAGAGATTAGGGGTTAAATAAAATCTCGTAGGGTATCCACCAAGCATCTATCCATCCATCCATCCATCCATCCTAGGACTTAAATTTCTCTTGTATTTTTCTTTCTTTGGCATGATAAAAATTGTGTAAAAATGATGAGAATGGCGAAAGGACGTTGAAACAGCACCACATGCATGAAAACAAACGAATCCCGACACAAAATCTTCAAAACAGTAAGTGCAGCATGGGGGCGTGTGAGGTAAGCACGCCCCCGTGCCCCAAGTCTGCTGAAAATAATTTTTATTCTAGAACCTTCACAAGGGGCTGTGTCCTATAGGCACGCCCCCGTGTTTGTTTTCTGTAATATTTGGTTATTGGCACTTTTGACATGGGGTCGTGCCTCCTACTCACGCCCCTATGTCCAGTGCCTGATTTTTAAAAATTTGTTGTTTTTAACCAACATTTACATATTTAATCAAATCTGACCAATTTTGGAGACATTGAGACTCTGTGTAATTTAAGTGTAGTAGCGGACTTGAATTTGTTTGTCCTAAAAATAAGCCTTACACAAAGCTCTATTTGGAACCGCTAAAACACCGCAAATCTTTTCAAAAATATTTTTTTTAGTTTGTTTTGTCTTGTTTATATTTTTTTAGTTTGTTTTGTCTTGTTTATATTTCAAGAATCGATAGTGCGGTGATACAAACATAACCATATAAGGAAAATTCATACAAAGGCATGGCAAATTTTAAAATTTGATTGTATATATATTTTCACATTTTTACCCCTTTCCCACAAAATTGTGAGTTTTGAGCCTTTTGCGAGCATCCGATATTATATCCATACTAAATGCTCATTTTTCATTTATTGTGTGAATAGCTCGTACGGATCTTATAAATATAGAACTTGACAAGACAATATATTCCCGGTACTTACCGACTAATCCAAGTAAGTATATGATTGAGGCATTAGGACCATAAACCCTTTTTCTTTTTCAACCTTATTTTCTATTTTATATCCCCATAAAAACTCCTTTAGTTAACCCCTTTGAGCCTAAACCTTTCATTTCAAAACCCACAAAAACACCATCACCCAAAAACCATCTTTTATTTTTACACCCCTTTATTTTAGTAAAATTCGGTTCTTTTGAAAATACGCAAAAGTATATGACTTTATTCAAAAGAAAAATCTCTCTAGTTGCTTGAAATAAATAAGCAAATTTATTGCTTATAAGCATTTAGTTAGTTCATAAAGTCACAAATAAATTTTCAAAAGAAAACCGTCATTTCACACTTTTAGCAACTTTTTAAATAAAACTACCCTACCCTTAACCAAAAGCCTACCTTTTCGAAGTCCTCTTGATATTTTCAAGGATTAAGTTAAAAAGGGGGAGGTTTGATTGCTTGTCAAGCATATGGTACGAGTAAGTTCTATACCGGGACCAAGCATTTCACTTATAGATCTTTGGATGAGTGTTGAGTGATCACTGGTGAGCTATGTGAATGTATATATAGCTATATGAAATTTTAGAAGATATGTTATGCTCAAAAATATTTATTTTTCTTAAAAAGTTCTAAATAAATCATGTCGAATATGATTGTAAATAAAATAACAACAAGAACAAAATGAGCTTGGATTCCCGATACTCCACAAACAAGACCCAAAAACTTCTCTTCTAGTGTAGGATCGTTGTCGGACCCGAAACGAGTCGATCAGAGGCGTTCTACTCAAAATGAAAGGCGGAAACAAACATAATGAGTTGAATTCAGCAAGATATCACTTTTAACTGTCATTTATATTGATCTGGAACAGTTTTACATCAAGACGACACTTCGACAGAGCTTCGCCGTCGGAAAACCTCTAAGTAATTTCGTACCAAATGACACGAGATCACACCTATTTATAGTGCTACTAATTTCGTTTGAAACAGACTCAAACGATATTACCTCTCACACGAAATTAGACACTCATACGAAATTACAAGTCACAAACGGAATTACATGTTAATTCCGTACGGAATTAACATGTATCATTTCAAGCGAAATTAACCCTTTCATGCGGAATTAACTTTCTTGTCATTTTATCGATCTTCGTGCCATGTGTAATGCAAGACTCGATACAAGACGAAGTCGACAGACGTATGCACTAACAGACTCCCCCTCGGATGTTGACAAGTCTTAAGTGTCGAGTCTTCAACGTCTTCAGTCTTTATCAGTCTGATCGCTCTTTTTCTTCATTAGCACCAACAAACTCCTCTTCAACAGATAATCTCTACTCGGATGTCTTCAGACTCCCCCTCTCTTTTTGCTGGGATCGCAGTCTGGCTTGTTGAAATCACATAGTCCTCAGGTATCGGAACCTGGCTCTCTATCACTCAGATATCCTGCACATTCTCTACCTCACAATAAATTTCACAAATTTAACATTTGACAAATTTATATACTACAAACAGGTATCTTTCCAGAATGATTTATCATTATAAAAGCTACTGATGACCACTTGTAGACAAATATTCAAAAACTTTTTCATTTAAACACAAACTCACCCTCACCACATGCTCATCATGTTTAGCACTTGGAATTTTGAAAATCAGCTCTCCAACATCAGTTGTCGAAAATCTTTTTGGATTTTTCAAAATAATATGCTAAAACACTCTGAAAATCTTTTTGGATTTTTTGAATATAAATGAAATGCAGTAAAGAAATATTTACAAACAATATTTTTGTGAGTTTGTGTAAGAGGATCATATCAGTTTTTGAGACAAATCACCAACATCGTTAAGCTTTAAACATTTTAAGTTCTAAACGATTCACTTAAATTGTCAGTATACTGATCCACTTAAATTCTCACACAAAGTTCAACTGTTTCGAGATACAAGATTAATGTTTTAAGCACTTAAACTTATTCGCGTGTCCCACCTCAGAATATACTCCCGTATCCAGATCCCAATATCCAGTCTTACAGGTGAGTATACCTAGATGATATCTGTAAGGGGTTAAATTGCGAAGGCCGTGAGAGCTCAGGTCAGAACTTTCGTTCAGCAGAGAGATGACGGCTTCGACTTTAGGTGGGTCCCATTTAGAGGATATTTTTTACAACAGCACATGATTTGCATTTTGCAATGTTTTATCATTTTTTATGCTGAGGGGAGGCTATATTTCAAGCAAGCGTAAAGTATTCTCCGGGGACTAGGCCATTGCTTCCGCAAAAGCAGAAGTCCTGGGATAATACCCCAGATATCACTAAGCATAAAGACCTAGTATCTCAGAAAGAGGGGTCCTTCAAACAAGATTTCAGGGGTTACCCATATATCCGAGAGATGTTTCCCCACGACATAAGCAAGTTTGAATTTAGGTTTATATCTCGTCACAATTTACTAAATGTGCAAAAACCTACTGACACATCATCAGTGAGACCGTTTATCACTATTTAACTTTCCAATTCTTTAGCTGTGATCGTCCACTGATGTACTATCATTTCCTCTTTTTGACAACAAAACTCATTTTTGATTTTATCATGTTTTTGGCTTTTTCAAAATTTCTAATTTTTTTAATAATTTTTTTTAATTTTCTGAAATTTCTACTCCCCCTAAAATGCAAACACATTTAAGGAAATTTGAAAACAAACTATACAAGTTGTTGGAACCTGAAGGTTTATTCATGTAGGTTAGCAAAGTTGAAGGGTTGTTTTTATGTTTTGTTTAGTTGATATTTGGGCCGATTATGTATGGGTTGGGTTAGTAGACTTTATGTGTCGCATGGGCTTAGGTTAGTGGCCCAGTTGGTTTTGTATTTAAGCACACCATTACCTCATTGTTTGTGGTTGTTGTTTTGGTGAACAGTGGGGGCGACACAAAGGAGAAGGAACCAAGTTCCTATTCGAGTCTTGTATCAGTCTTTGCTAAGCCATTGAATGCAAGATATCGGTTTGTGTTTTGTTTATTATTTTCATCTTAGATATTATACATATTCTTGAATCACCTATTGATTGGATTCCGCACAATCAATAGGTTGTTTGATATCATTGAGAGATCCTCAGGGGTTTTACAATTGGTATCAGAGCCATTGAAGCCATTCAAGGGCTCGGTTTTGATATCATTCGGATTCAAGAATCGTTTGTGCTACTGATCTATTTTGTTGCTTGTTTTGCAGTGAAATACTTAAACTGTTCCTGACCGATTCATCAAAATTATACTGATTTTGGTTTGTTGATTTCTGAAAAAGGTGTTTGCTGATTTTACGGGAAGTTGGTGGTCAACAGATTCAAAGATTACGATATCTTTGAATTTTGGAAGTGCTGAAAAATCGGGATTGCGAGTAAACAGATCTTATCGTTTATTCTTTTGCAGGTTTCGACTCGCAACCATCTCTGTTGCGGTTCATCACGTTCTGGTTACGACTCGCAACCATCATTGTTGCGGTTCATCACGTTTTGGTTTCGACTCGCATTCACCACGGTTTCGGTTCATCCTGTTTCAGTTGCGACTCGCAACCAGTAGTCAGTCTCCACTCGCAACCAAAGCTGTTACGACTCGCAACCTTGGTTTCGGCTCATTCTGTTTTAGTTACGACTCGCAACCACAGCAGTTACGACTCGCAACCACAGCAGTTTCGACCCAGCTGTTACGACTCGCAACGACACTGATTTACGGACACTTGAACTGTTGACTTTTGGACTTAAAACAAAAATCAATTAATTAATTGACTAATTAATTAAACATGTCGTCAAACAACAGTGAATTGACTGCCCTTAATCAACAACAAGAATTGGATTCAAAGCTTGGTACCACAACACGCATTCCTAGGTTAACTGATGCTAATGATTTTCCCGAGTGGAAGTAGCGCTTTGAACATCATCTGAAGGTTAAGGATTATAAGCTGTGGCTTAGCATTTTGCGAGGTCCTAGGGAAATCATGATGGAAAGCTCAACTGAACCAGGTCTTAAGGTAAAGAAACCTAGGGATCAGTACACTGAAGATGATTTGCTCATTGTTGAAGAAGATGATCGAGCTCTTTCCTACTTAACCATGGGTTTGGGTCCTGATATTGCTATTGGTTTTCGCACCTGCAAATCTGCCAAAGAATTGTGGGATTCTCTGATCGAAGTATATGAAGGAAATGAAGATATGAAAGAGAGCCGAAGAAATCTGCTGCAACAAAACTTCAACAACTTCAACCATATTTATGGTGAAACGGTAGACAATCAGATTCAGAGGTTTGTGAAGCTGATCACCCAAATGCAAATGGAAGAAATTCATACAACAAATGCATCCACAAACCGACAACTTCTTAATGCACTACCAAAGAGTTGGGATCATCATGTTGCTATGATCAAGAAGACTAAAGATCTCGCTAGATGCACTCTGTCAGAGATGATCTCTCACATTAAGGCATGCGAACTGGATGATAAGCAAAGAGAAACAAATTACAAGAACAGTATGCTAGCTGCTGGTTTCTCCATTGCTCCCGCTTCCTCTAACAACAGCAACACAGCATTATTGTCTCAAGGTGGTTTTCAGATGTTTCGCAATACTTCATCCGCTACTCCAACTTCAGCAAAGGTGCACTCATCTGGATCCTCTAATCAAGTCGTCTCTCCAGCTTCTCCTGCTTCAATTCCAAATTCTGGAAATATCTCTACTGCTGCTTCTGCTTCCGCTGCTAACAACGAAATGATAGCCTTCTTTGCTAAACAATCAAAGGAAAACTTGGATATCGCAGCTTCAGTGATCAACTGTTTGAATGCTTTTATTGCAGGAAAACTTGATCCACCAAAGTGGAGTCCTGATGATCTGACACAGATTCATCCAGATGATGTTGAAGAAATGGACATCACCTGGCAGATGGCAATGGCAGCTTTCAGAGCCCAAAAGTTTGTGAAAAGAACAGGTAAAAACAGGTGGGGAAATGCATGGAATGGAGCTGCTAAAGTGCCATTTAATCTTCGTTGCTTCAACTGTCATGAGGAAGGACACTATGCTCGAAACTGCTCGAAGCCACTTATAAACAGAGATCAAACTCCTGCAACTCCTGCTCAACCTGCAACTCCTAATCGAGAAAGAGCTCTTGTGACCACTACAAGTATAGCAGATGCTGCTGCTTCTGGAAGTCCACAGCCGCAAGGATTAGCACAAGCACTGGTGGTTCAGCCCAACCTCAACTTTGATTGGACTTCAGAAATTGAGCGTCTGAACATATCAGCTCCAGAGAATCAAACTGCTACATCCAACATTGCTTTCATGACTTCAAGCGAACATAGCCCAAAGCCAGAGGAAGAGACTGTAGCTGATGATTTTGCATTCATGACTCAAATTCTTTCAGCTCCTGTTAAAGGTCTCACCAAAGAAGAGGTAATTTCTGTTTTCTGTACTCCTGAGTGTAGGGAAAGGGTTGAGGCTTACAGAATACACAACGCTGAGCTCATTCAAGATTATAATAAGGCTCCTCCTCCTTATAATGACAATTATACTTATCTACCAATGACTGAGGAGGAGATGATAAATGAGAGTAAAATGACGTATGGTTCGAAAAACCACAAATCGTCTGTTCATGACAGACATGTTGAGCCACAAAAGTCTACTCCATTGAATTTTGTTCACAAAGGCACAATTGATCCTAATGTTTCATCTTCGTGTGCAGATGATAGCTCTGAAGTAAAGTGTGATGATGTTCATGGGAGTGAACCGGTTATTATTTCAAATGTTTCTGAACCATATTTTGAACATTATTCTGAACCAATTGAGTCGGACATTGCTTTTACTAGTTCTTTGTTTGCGTCGTTTTCAGCTTATGTTTCGTCTTGTGAGCCTGTTGTTTTGGGCAAAACTGATAATGTTTGTGTGGATGATTTGAACAATAAGTGTGGTGATGGTTGTTTTTCAACTAATGTTTGTGATCCTAACATCTCTAATGTTTCAGCTTGTGAAAATGTTACAGGTGAGGTCCCTCAGGATGCATTCAGTGAAACCACTGAAACGACTTCTCAAGAAAATCAAGAGTATCCTGATTCTTCTTCTGAATCTGTCTCAGTGGGTGTCCCTAATGTTGAATCTAGTGGGACCCCATTGGAAACTGTGTTAAACAATGAACCTGAATCTGTGTCACATGATAAATGCTCTGAGAAAATGCATATTGATGAAACTTCTTTAGGCTCAGAAAAGGAACCTGAATCAGTTTCACATGACAAATGCATTGAGGAAGAGCATATTGTTGAGACTTCTTCTTGTTCGGGAAGTGAACCTGAATCGGTTTCAGATGATAAATGCCTTGATAAAACGCATGTGGATGAAACTCGTACATGTTCAAATTCGGAATCAAGATTAAGTAACAATGAAAGGGATGCTGATCTAAGAGAGAGATCATTAGAAGAAAAGTTGTCTAAAGAAAAACCACAAGTCAAACATGTTCAGAAAACTAAAACATCAAATCACACGAAATCAAGCAAACAGAGTCAAAATGTCAAGAATATTCAAAATGTGAAACGTCAAACATGTTTTAACTGTGGCATTGCTGGTCACATTGCCAGAAATTGTGGCAAACTCCCAAGGACACCGAACAAGAAAACATCAGAGCGAAATCAGAAGGTCACGTCTAATCGATATCACTGTTCGGAGTCCATGATGTCTGCAAAGACTAAGACAATGAAGAACAACTATCACAGGACTAGACCTTCTGATCAGGATTGGAATGCAGCCAAACGCTATAATCAATATCAGAATAGACAAACAAATTTTCAGCGTAATCGAAGTAATTCTTTTGGTAACGCTTATGAAAGGTTCAATTCTAACTGGTCAAGACAGTTTTGGAAACCTAAAGCTAATGGCATGCAATCCAATTCAATGAAATCATGTCATCAAAATGTCGCCAAAAGGGATGTTTCAAAATTTCTGAATAAAGATAATTTAGTGTGGCAGAGAGTGACGTATATTGATGCACAAGGAAAACCCAGATCCACTATGGGCTGGGTTCCTAAATCTAACTAATCCCGCTAATCGTGCAGGAACAGCTGTGGAGGACTACCGTGCGCCTCTGGTACATGGATAGTGGCTGTTCCAGGCACATGACAGGAGACTTATCCCAACTGGTAAATGTCAAAGAGTTTAATGGTGGATATGTCTCATTTGCGGGAGGAGAGTCAGGCAGAATCACGTTAAAAGGAACTGTTCGAAACGGCGTCTTAAGTTTTGAAAATGTTAATTATGTTCCAGAACTGAAACACAATCTGTTAAGTATTTCGCAGATCTGTGATCGAGGGAATTCAGTTCATTTCACGAAGAAGGGATGTCATGTTCTTAAGCCTGGGATTGTTATTCCAGAAGACTGGTTCTTGATGACAGCTGAAAGGAAAGGTAATGCTTACGTCATTGATATGAACAAGAAACCGTGTGAAGAGATCACTTGTCTATTTTCAAAAATTTCGGAGCATGATGGTCTGCTGTGGCATCGTCGACTTGGGCATGTGAATATGAAAAATCTGAACCGTCTAGCTAAAGGTCAACTGGTACGTGATCTTCCAATCAAGGACTTCATGTTGGTGGAGAAATGTGTTGCTTGTGCGAAAGGGAAAGCTCATCGAAAACCTCATAAGACTAAACCAGCACCTTCAACAAAAGCTGTACTCGAACTACTTCACATGGATCTTTTTGGTCCAGTGAATGTGCTGAGCATTGGGAAGAAAGCTTACTGTCTGGTAATCGTCGATGATTACTCTCGCTACACTTGGGTGTATTTTCTCAGCCACAAAAATGAAACTGCTGTCTTGGTAAAACAATTCATTACTTTGGCTGAAAATCAAGCGAGTACTAAGGTGAAGGTTATTCGATCAGACAATGGGACAGAATTCAAGAACGTTACTTTGGATACTTTCTGCATTGATAAGGGAATCGATCGTCAGTTCAGTGCGCCTCGAACTCCACAACAAAATGGAGTGGCTGAAAGAAGGAATCGTACTCTCATTGAAGCTGCGCGTACTATGCTGGCTGATTCAAAGCTTCCTAGCTTCTTTTGGGCCGAGGCAGTTAGCACGGCTTGTTATATCCAGAATCATGCTTTAGTAAACAAACGTCACATGAAAACCCCTTATGAGATTCTGGAAGGACATAAACCTTCGGTTTCACACTTTCGTATCTTTGGTTGTCCATGTGTATTATTACTAATGGACTCCAACGGAAAGTTTGAAGTCAAAGGTGACGAATGTTACTTTGTTGGATATGCTAAAGGCTCTGCTTATAGGGTATACAACAAAGTAACTAAAAAGGTCGTCGAGTCGTGCAACATTGAATGGCTTGAAGAGAATGCTACGGACGCTAGAGTTGGTCCAGAATGGTTATACGATTATTCTGCTCTGTTTAAATCATTTAACATTTTGTCAAGTGATGTTTCAGTTGCAGGTGTGTCTATTCCCAAACAACCATTGTCGTTTGAAGATACGGAAGACGAAGCACAGATGCAAGACAACGTGAGGCATCATACCATTGATCCACCGGGAATGGTGTTTACGCAACATCCTACACCAACGGTCAATCGATCTCCTGAGGGTGCATCAACTAGTGACTCTGTTTTATTTCCTGAACCAATTCCTGAGGATTGTGTTGTCACTTCTCCTGTAGTTCACACTACTACAGCACCTAATGAGGGGGAGTCTAGCAACACCACCACTGAAGAGGAGATTGTACCTGATTTGGCTATACCTACGAGCGTTCAACGCAATCACCCAATCGAGAATGTGATTGGTCCTGTAAATGCAGGAATTTTGACCAGGAGTCAATCAGGAACCATTAACACTTGCTTATATTCTTGTTATCTTTCTCAAATCGAACCTAAAACTATTGATATAGCTTTGCAGGAACCTGGCTGGGTAGATGCTATGCACGAAGAGCTGAACCAGTTTGAAAAACTTGGAGTATGGAAGCTCGTCAAGTTGCCAACAGGAAAACGTAAGCTTGGAACTAGATGGGTATTTCGAAACAAGCAGGATTCTGCAGGAGTCATCGTTCGAAACAAAGCAAGGCTGGTGGTTCAGGGATTTAGACAAATTGAAGGACTGGATTATGATGAAGTATATGCTCCGGTTGCACGACTTGAAGCCATCCGGATCTTTTTGGCTTACGCGTCATACATGGGATTCACTGTTTATCAGATGGATGTCAAGACCGCGTTTCTCTATGGAGATGTGAAGGAGGAAATTTTTGTCGAGCAGCCACCAGGGTTTGTGCATCCAGACCATCCTGAATACGCTTACAAGCTAGACAAGGCGCTGTACGGGTTACACCAGGCTCCTCGAGCTTGGTATGCTACACTAACAGAGCATCTGTTGGCTCATGGGTATACGCGTGGCACCATAGACCAGACTATGTTTATCAAGAAGGTAGGACGTGATCAAATCTTGGTTCAAATCTATGTTGATGATATCATTTTCGGATCTACAAGTGAGGATCTTTGCAAGGAATTCGAGAGAGTTATGAAGAAGAAGTTTGAAATGAGTGCTCTGGGGGAAATGACACTGTTTTTGGGTCTACAAGTCAAGCAGAGTTCACAAGGAATTCTTATTCATCAAGGGAAGTATGTGGATGATGTGCTGGCAAAATTCAAATTCACGGACGCAAAGCCTGCTGAAACACCTATGGCAGAGAGACCACTATTGACTGAAGATGAAGAAGGAGAGTCTGTCAATCAACGTTAATATAGGTCCATGATCGGGTCATTGATGTATCTCATAGCTAGCCGTCCGGACATTATGTTTGCTGTTTGCAACTGTGCACGCTATCAGGCTAATCCTAAAACTTCTCACCTTACTGCTGTTAAAAGGATCTTTCGGTATCTTAAAGGCCGACCTCGGTTTGGCCTGTGGTATCCGAGGGATTCCAATTTTGACTTGTTTGCTTTCTCTGACAGCAATTTTGGAGGTACTGACAGTGACAGGAAATCTACATCTGCGGGATGCCAATTTTTGGGTGATCGGCTCATTTCTTGGCAATGCAAGAAACAACAAACAGTGGCGATATCTACAGCTGAAGCCGAGTATGTTGCTGCTTCTGCTTCTTGCTCTCAAGTGGTGTGGATGCAACATCAATTGCAGGATTATGGTTTGACTTATCTTAACACTACTATTTACTGCGATAATGATGCTGCAATACAAATTGTTCGAAATCCTGTCTTTCACTCCAAAACCAAGCACATTGATATTAAAGTTCATTTTATCCGAGACTGTTTTGACAGAGGTCTTATTACTCTTGAACAAATCGACACAGATGCAAATGCTGCTGATTTGTTCACTAAACCTGTCAGCAGCTCGAAATTCAGAGTGCTTGTGGATTTTCTAAAAATGATCCGTTTTAATGATTGAGCATGTTTTTTTTAGGTAAATTTGTTCATAAAGTTTTCTATTCTTAGGTAGTTTTTTTATTTATGCTCAAATTTAGGGGGAGAAAAATCGAAAAATAAAAAAAAAAAATAAAAAAAAAAAAAAAAATTAAAAATTTTGAAAAATACAAAAAGAAGTGTGGCTGAACTGGGAAATGAAATGAATTTTCACATTATGGTCAAGGGCTGACTCATGTAAGACCAGTATCGAAATAGTTTGACTCTAGTATGATGTGTTGGTAGGCTCTATCCTTAAGACTGGAAACATTGGCTGTTTCTGTTCAGAACTAAAAGAGTACATGACCTCAGAAAAGAAAATCACTTGGAATTAGCTCATTTCTATTTGAATGTCTGTATGTTGTCCTGATACACACAATTTTGGTCTGACTCTGAAATCTTCTCTGAAAAAGTCGTGTACCTCCTCTGCTGCATCCAGATATATGCTGACCTGGAGGTGCTAGGCAACGACAGCTTCTGCTGCATCCAGATACATGCTGACCTAGCTGTACGTTGTCGCGCTATAGATCTAATACACCCGAAAGAGGCCCTCAAGTGCCCAAAAGAAACCCAAGAAACCTATATCAAACTGAGAAAAACTCATTTGATCTGTATATTATACCATCTCTACTTAAGATCTATTCTGTTCTCTTCTCAACCTATTCCCAGTTAAGATTTCAGAGATTTGGATTGGACTTGTGAAATATGTGGTAGGGACACTACATGCATGATAGAGTGTGCTGTGCATAATTCCGAGAATTGATTAGTATTTGTTTGGGTGTTCATTGTTAAAATAACAAAACATGATAAAATGAGTTACAGGCAGTTATATGGAAAAGGTCTAGGGAGATGAGTTTAAGGGGACAAATATACTGGCAATTGTCTAGATCATCCAGTAGTAGATCAGTGTTGATAAGTGAAGTCAAGCCCGAAACCTTGTGATTTGATCCCTGAGTATCTATGCAAATTTCCTGATTTATTTTTGTTAATAATATTTTATTATTTAATTTTGTTTTTTTTTTGGTTTTTATTTTGCAAACATTGCTCAAAAGGTTTAATGGATAATTTTTATTAAAATTAAATCAGTTTTTTTTTGAAATGGGTTAAAAAAAATTGCTTGATAAATCTGTTTTAAGCCCAAGTCCACAAGGTCCAAGTCCATAAGACATGGGCCCATGATAACTGTTGAGTATAAAAGGGAGGTTACGAGTCATAACCCTTGTTCACTCGCAATCAATTCTCTCTTTTTCTCTCAAGATTCCGGTGATCATCAACAGTTCCGACTGGTTTCCGGTTGCGACTCGCAATCTGCTTCGTTAATCATCAAGGTATAATGACGTCATCATTCAATTTTTGCAGGAATTATGAATGTTTGTTGAATATTCCGATGAAGTTTTGAAGATTCCGATGAGGATTTGAAGATTCCGATGATGTTTCCGATGAAGTTTTGAAGATGTTGACTCGCAATCAAGAACATTTAGGACTCGAAACCAGTGGTTACGAGTCGCAACATCAAGATTGCGACTCATGGTTGCGACTCAATGTTTGTCAGTTGCGACTCATGATTGCGACTCGAAATCTGTTGGTTACGACTCATGGTTGCGACTCGCAGACAACTGGTTTCGACTCGAGACCTTTTGGTTGCGACTCATGGTCTCGAGTGAACAGTAACAGTGTTTGTTTTGATTTTTATTTTTATTTTTATCACTGTTATATTAGAAAGTTGGAAACTTATTTGATTTGTGTTGTGTGCAGAAAATGGATTTGAAATTTATATCTTCACACAATCAAGTCGGATACTTGGCACCTCCACCAGAGAAACATAAGCAGCTATACACGTCATTGATAAAAGGCTTAAATAACTGTCGGATTGTTCATGCTCTTCGTGAGAATCCGATTGTTTATGAAGAGCTTATTCAAGATTTTTGGAAGAGTGCTAAAGTCGAAGTTGTTGAAGGAAAGGGAGCTATAGTTGCTGAAATTCAAGAAAAGAAAGTTATAGTGACTGAGCAGATGATTAGAGAAGCGTTAAGATTTAATGATCAGGAAACAGATCCTATAGAACTTCCAGCTGGAACAGTAGAAGCAATTTTGCCTCGTTTAAGCTACGAAGGAAAGTTTCCTCCCTTGGTAAAGAAGTTTGTACATCCATACTGGCGTTTGTTGCTGCATATGTTCCTTTTGTGCATGACAGAAAATAGAGGGGGAATTGATCAGTTGAATACTACTCAGTCTGCTGCTGTGATTT